>CM067768.1:23012988-28230488 GCA_034642375.1 Vigna nakashimae
TATTAACGTTAAACTCAAGGTTTCGATATTTTATAGGGGTTAAATATGTTTTTAGTCCCTAAACTATTGATCGTTTTTTGTTTTTGTCTCTCTTTCAAAATAAGGTATAATTTGGTTCTTGTTCTTTTCGAAACGTTCGTTTTAGTTCTCGTTTTGTTCTAAATGAGACCCCAAATTTTTAACGAGGTTAGTTTTTGAGGACTAAAACGAACGTTTCGAAAAGAATAAGTACCAAATTGTACCTTATTTTGAAAGAGGGACAAAAACTAAAAACGACTAATAGTTTAGGAACTAAAAACATATTTAATCCTATTTTATTGTTTTTGAATGTTATTCTTTAACAACGTAGTTCATGAGTTCACACGTTATCACAATTATTTTATGAATTAGTATTTAAATTTTTCTTTGAAATTATAGACTAAATTAGAATTCATAATAGTAACTAAAACAGTTGTATACAGTGTAAGAGACTAATTTAAACTCTAGTTAACAAATTAATTATAATTTTTTGTTCATTATAGAATCTATTTTAGATAACAAGTTTTAGTTTATAAAAAGAGATATAAATTAGTCATTATTGTAACTAATTGTTTTTTACTCTAAAATTGATTATTATTTGAGGATTTTCTTTTTAGTATACATTTAATGGAAAGATTGTTTGAATAAGTGAAAAATTTTATTAATTGAATTCATATATATATATATATATATTATTTATTTATTTATTTATGTGTTTGTATTAATTGTGAAAAAGTACAAAGAGTAATTACTGTTCAGTACGAAGAAGACTATCCATATAATTGATGGATAGAAATGATGTGAGCATATTATCAATGATAATATTGTAGTTTTGGTATTTAATATTATTTATGTATATTATTATTTATGTCATTCATGAGTTTACACATTATCACAACGGTTTTATTTAAATTAATCTTTAATTTGAAATTGCATACTAATTTAGAATTAATAATAGTAAGTGATTAAAACATTTGTATTTATTGTCGGTGATTAATTTACACCTTACTTAAAAAAATAATTATAATTTTTTTAATAACATAAACTACTTTAAATATCAATAATTTTTAATTTATAAAATGATATATAAATTGGTCGATAGTGTAATTAATTATTTTTGTACTCTAAAATTGATTGTTATTTAATGATTTTATTGTAATATATATTAAATGGAAAGATTGTTTGTGTATGTCTGTATGTTTGTATGTGTCTGTGTGTACTAGAAGTGAAAAAAAAAAACAATTAATGTTTATATGGACATGATTATCAATATAATTGATGACTCGGAAAGGACGTGAGCATTCTGTTAATGTTAAACTCATAGTTATTGTTTACTAATTTTATTCTTTGTAGTTCATGAGTTGATACATTATCATAACTATTTTATAAATTAGTATTTAAATTTGACTTTAATTTGAAATTACAACCAATCTAATAATAAGTAACTAAAACATTTGTATATAATGTAGGTGTCTAATTCAAACCCTATTTCAAAAATTAATTATAAACTTTTATTCATAATTAAAGCTATTTTAAATATTAATAATTTTTAGTTCATAAGTTTTTATTCATAATTAGCCAACATCTTAACTAATTATTTTTGTACCCTAAAATAAATTGTTTTTTGATTATTTTTTTATTGGTTATGTGAAAAATGTTATTAATTAATTATATATATATATATATATATATATATATATATATATATATATATATATATATATATATATAAATTGTCGAAAAAGGACAGAGTAATTAATGTTGAACATGGATATGATTAAACATATATTTAATGGTCCACAGACATGTAAGCATATTATCAATGTTAAACTCGTAATTTTGGTATCTATATTTTTTATTAATTTTATTTTCTAAGAATATGATTTATGAGTTAACACATTATCACAACTATTTTCTCAATTAATATTCAAATTAATCTTTAATTTTAAAATTGTACACTAATATAGAATTAATAATAGAAAGTAACTAAAACAATTGTATATATTTTAAGGAGTAATTTAAACTTTAGTAATCATAAGTTTTTATTCATAATAAAAACTATTTTAGATATCAATAATTTTTAGTTTATAAAAGGATATATTAGTCAATATTATAATTTTTAGTTTATAAAAGGATATATTAGTCAATATTGTAACCAAATTTACTTTGTACTCTAAAATTGATTGCTATTTGATGATTTTCTTATAGTATATATTTAATTAAAATATTGAATATGTGAAAAATATTATTATATATATATATATATATATATATATATATATATATATATATTTACTTACTTATGTGTGTATAGATTTATATGTGTATTAATTTTGGAAGGTATAATACCTATTTTGGTCTCAATTTTGGTTGGAAATGTTCAAAATAGTTCAAATTTTTTTTCCCTATTTGATGTAGTCCTATAGAATGTAATTTGTGTTCAATTTGGTCCTTTTTGCAAACACCGTTTAAATCGTTAACTACCAGATGTCCATATGTGCAATTATAGAGTGAAATGTTATGTATGGGCTTACATGGAGTCCTTTGTGGCGTTGTGAGTTGGATTTATTATTTTTTAAATTCTATTTCTTTTATTAGGGTTATTCTTTTGAAAAATAAATTAAAGGTATTTAGTTGTAAAGTTTTGATCGTGGTTTGGGAGGGAAATCTGCAAGATTGGGAAGAACAAGTTTGAGAGAGAACACCAGTGACATGTTGTTCGAATTGGAAGCATTCATCTTTGGGAAAATCAAGTTTGCATTCGTAATCTTTGCTTTGTGGCATTCATATCTAACATTTTTTTTCAACATTGTAAAAGTTGGAAAAATTTTGGTTTGTGAGTGATAGATTTTGGAAAAGTTAGAATTTTTTTAACATTTGTGTAAACTGTTTAGGCATTGCTGTGTGTAACGTATTATAATTGGTTGTGTGAAGGTCATTGTCGATTTTTTGTCTTTGGTTTTGGTTTTCCATACCTATTAGCAGTTACTCTTAGCGTTTATATAGTGGTCTCATGCCCATAAAGTTCATTTTGTAGGTTTGCGTTTGGGATGTCTGAGGAGAGGTTTAATGTTGTGGTCCACCACAGTGGGACCCTAGTAAATGATTTTCCTTTTGAATATGTTGGTGGGGAAATGACATATTGGAGTGTGGACCCTTTTGAAGTGGTAGATGCTATTAAGGAATTGGGGTATATTAAAGTGACTGACATATTTTATTGCGTTGAAAATATTCTTCATAAGTTGGTTGATTTCAAAGGTGCAATGAACATGGTAAAAATTGCTAAGTATTTTGGAGAAGTTCACTTGTTTGTGGTTCACGGTGTGGATGATGAGCTAGAGGTGGTTGAAAATGAAGTAAGTGAACAAGTTCTTTTGCTCTGTCATGGAAGTTTAGACAGTGAAGAAGATAGCCATGTAGGTGGGGATAGGGATGAAGTGGAGGTGTAGGGTTTGAATGAAGTGGAGGTGTAGGGTTTGGATGAAGTGGAGGGTGTCAATGAAGTGGAGGTGCAGGGTTTGGATGAAGTGGAGGGTTTAAATGAACTGGAGGGGCAGGGTTTGGATGAAGTGGAGGGTTTGAATGAAGTAGAGGTGTAGGGTTTGGATGATGAAGTGGAGGTGCATGGTTTGGATGATGAAGTGTAGGGGAAGAAGGAGGAAGTAGAGGTGGAGGATGAACAACAGGTGCAGAGGAAGGAAGAAATAGAGGCGGAGGACATGGATGAACAACACATGCATGTGGAGGAAGAAGTACATGTTGAAGATTTTACTTCAAGTGTGTCTGATGATGCAGGGGAGGTGCATGGTGATGAAGGACAAGGGCATGAAGGACAACGAGATGTTGATGAAGGAGAAGGGGATGAAGGACTAGTAGATGTTGATGTAAATGTTGATGAAGTACTTTTGGACGATATAGAAGGGGCTGTATCAGTGGAAGTTAATGAAAATGAAGAAAGTGGAAGTGAGGATGCAGATGATATTGCACATAGCCAGAAAAACCCATATGACAGGGGGTTGTCTGATGATGAGCGAGACTCAGATTTTTTGGCGACTCTAGAAGAAAGTGGAAGTGAGGATGTAGGTGATGAAAGATAAAGTTATGGTCCATTTGGGACATTTGTTATGCAAAAGAGTATCTCTGAATACAAGTGGGAAGTGGGAACAAAGTTTAAGGATAAAAATGAGTTTATGGATGCTGTTAAAAGTTATGCAGTCCATAGTGGGAGGAATTTGAAGTTTATTAAGAATGATAATAGAAGGGTATGAGTGAGATGTTTGGGTGCTCAAAAAAGTTGTCCATGGATGGCTTATTGTGGGTATTTGGAAGGATGTAGGACATGACAATTGAGAAAATTTTTGGATAATCATACTTGTAGTAGACAATTCAACATTAAAATGATGAATGCTAAGTGGTTGAGTGAGACAGTAGATAATTCACTACATGAAAATCCAAATTTGAAGATAAATGAAATACGCTCAAAAGCTTTGAGGAAATGGAATACTAATGTCACAATTTCTAAAGCTCGTAGGGCAAAGATAATTGCATCTTGCAAAGTTGAAGGTAGTTATAAAAATCAGTTCAAAAGAATATATGACTATGCACATGAATTATTGAGATGTAACCCTGGATCAACAATAAAAGTTTAAGTGGATAGTGACAATGTTGAGACAACATTTCAGAGGTTCTACATTTGTTTGAAAGCTTGCAAGGTTAACTTCCTCTCTTGTAGGCCATTTATTGGTTTGGATGGATTTTTTTTAAAGAAAAGTATAAGGGAGAGGTATTAACAACTATTGGTAGAGATCCTAATGACCAGATGTTATCTTTGGCATATGCAATTGTTGAAGTAGAGAACAAAGATAGTTGGACATGGTTTTTGGAGTTATTGATAGAAGATCTTGGGGTGCTAAAGTATGCAATTCATACACTTTTATGTCTGATCAACAAAAGGTAAATTTATTTCTTATATGTTTCTGTTTTGTTTCCTAATATTAATTGTATTAGTGATATCAAAATTGGTCTCCATTTTTGTTTAAAATGTTCAATTTGGTCCCTTTTTTACAAGGTTTACTGCTAGCTATGCCTGCAATTTTACTTGGGGCAGAGCACAAATTTTGCATGCGACACTTGTATGCAAATTTCAGGAAAACGTTTTCTGGTCAAAACTTGAAGAATCTGATGTGGAAGGCTACTGCAAGTACATACCCCCAAACTTGGGAAAGAGAAATGTTAAATATAAAGGAAGTGAATGAAGAGGCTTATAAATACCTAATTGCTATCCCGCCAAGGTATTCTGATGTAATCCTGCCCGATATAGTCCTTTTTATCGTATTTTTACCTTTCATAGGTTAGCTTGTACGGAGCATGGGTTACTATAAATACCCAGCTTCTCTATTGTAATGAGGACTTTTGAGTTTAATGAGAATTGAATTTTCTGAAATCAGAAATTATTCTCTCTTGAAAGTCACATGCTAGAGAGTCCAAAGACTCCCTCTAGCCACCTTCCAACCACACTCTCTCCCTTCCATTTTCCAAATTCCACCGTGCTTCTCTCTCACGTCACCATTGCTCCACTCTGCTTCAGTGGCGTCAGTCTCCTTAGCCACGCGTCATCCAGCACTCGACATCCACATCTTCATTCCTCCTTCACTCTCGCAGAACCGCGCCTCTCATTTCTTTGTGCATTTCATTCTCTCGTGCATCCATCCACATCTCAGAGCGTCTCATTCTCGCTCTCGACCACAGATCCACACTCCATACACGTCTTCGAAGGTATCTTCTCTTCGTTCACCACACTTCCTCATCTTCTTCTAGGGTTTCCACTTCCTTCCACCATTTTCCACCGTTCAAACACCTTAATCCCTTCGATCTTCACTTTTCATCGATCATCCGAGTCATTTGAACCGATTAATCAGTTTATATTGAGTCTTATCACCATTTTAGGGTTTCTTCGTGTCCAATTTGAGTTTTCCCTCTTTTCTAGAGTTCGTTCGTGATTTTAGGGTATTCTGCCATCTATTTCGATTCTCTCGGTGTCCTTCGAGTCAGCTCTCAATCTAGAGCTTCGCTTACATATCCGCTGCGTCTTATCTCGTCGAGGAAGGCTCGAGGAGTCCGAATCGAGCTCTCAAGGCTTATATCGTCATCTTCTCGGGCGTTCGTCCATCAAGTGGTATTCAGAGCTCAGGTTCGAGCACGCTTCAGAGGTAAGTTGTCTCGCGTTCTCTGTCTTCAATTTTTTTTCTCTTTTTCCCGTTGTTTTCTCTTGATTTCAAGTTGAGTTGTTTCGATTCGGTCTTGTCTGATTCATATTTTGTTCATTTTGATTATGATTCGCATTTCTGTTTTATGTCATCTTCTGTTTGTTTTGTCTCGTTGGGATTCTTTGCGTTTTGTTTCGTCAATTTTTGAGTTGTTCATCATTTTCCTTTAATGTCGTGATTTGTTTTTCTGATCTCAGTTGTTGCGAATCTTGTTTGTGTTTCGTGTTTTGAATCTCTTCATATGTTTAGGTTTCCAAATTCTGATAAGGTTGGTTGATCTGTGCTTGTTGTGCTTGGAGTTCGTGTTTCCATCATTTTAATTCGGTGCAAGTTTTTGTTTGAGTCTTTTATGTTTTGAATTCCATTTCTGTTTTGTCTATGTCATGTTGCTTTGTTTTAATTGTCAATTAAATCTGAGTTTAATTGTGATTCAATTGAGTTTTTGCTTTGAGTAAGATCTGTCCATCATCATAAGCAGTGACATTCAATTGAATGAGCTTGATGCAGACTTCAACAACAATTTTAATGTCATTTCATTTATCTGAAGCTGTCTTGAGTTTTTTATGCTGACCATTACATGTAATTGTATTGCACTTTTGAAATTCTGTGAGCTGAAAGTTGAATCTGCTTGTGGATAGCAAATGCACACCAATTAAGCTATGAAATGTTGCATTGAGCTTGGGTGCAAGATGCTTACAGCAGCATCAGTCTTTCATTTGGCCAGCTATACCGAACTGGTTTTTCTTTGAAGTCTGTGTTAATGTTTTGAGAATGTGTGTTTGTTCTACTTAGTATTAGATCATTACTAAGTTCTAACATCAGTACATCCTAGAGTCATTGTGTCTGAGTGCTTTAATTTCTTTTCTGCAGAATTAAATTTGATTTGACTTGTGTTACTGCACCTTTGTATCAAAGTTGTTCTGGCTTAAAATTTGTAAGTTGATAGATGACGGCTTGAGCTGAATCCGGAAACGACGAGAAACCGGGATTTGCTCGAGATGAAGACCGGGAAGCAGCGGAAGAAACAGACGTAGTCAAGAACCCTAGTAGTTGGATTCGAAGATGAACAGCGAGGAACAAACCAGAGATTCGAGGTTTGTTCGGTTCAAAACCTAGGGTTTGATGCGGAAGCGGTTTGAGCGATGGAGAAGTGTTTTTAGGCGGTGATAAAGGATCTAATCGGTGGAGAATGGTCGTGAAGCAGAGATGAAGATGTGGTTCGGAAAAGTTTGAGATTCAGAGGTGACGAATCTCATGAGGAAAAGGATTTGGAGGCTTCGCTGATGAAATCTCGTGAGGGAATAAGGCACGCGTGGCATTAGATAGGATGCAAGCCCCGAGGAAGCTATCAATTGATGAGAGTGGCGTGAGATGGATGCTACGGAGGAGAGAGAATCTGATAATGGAAAATGAGAGAATGGAAGGTGTGAATGGAAGGTGGCTAGAGGAGATCCTTTGGGATTCTCTAGCTTTGACTTTCAAGGTAGAATTGATCTGGAGTGTTCTCAATAGAATAACAATTCATTATGTTCAAAAGTGTCTTACAAGAGGTGATGGCATGTCTATATATCGGACTAAAAAGTCCCTCCTATTCAGCACATGCCTAACACCTTTTACACATGCTTAATAAAAGTAAAAGAAATACTACACTAAACTAATTGGCGTTGGGCCCCGCGTATCATCCCCTCCCCCTTGGAAAGGATTTGTCCTCAAATCTGATGGTGCTTTTGAAGACTTATTTTTGTTAGCTTCATAAGGTTCCTCTTGGGTCAAATATCCATATGCAATAATCATCAAACATATCTTTAATTAGTTTTCTTTGACCCGATAAGATATATAAAAGAATATGTGTAGAAGAAGGCTTCCAAATTTTGAAATTTTTAAATTTAATATAACAAAGAAACCTTTCTTCATTTGAAATTTTATTTGTATCTTGAGTTATTGGTAACCATAAAGGTAACCATAACCCAAGTTGGAATTTTGCATGTGTTGAAAGTGATAACATTTTTAAAGATGGAGTGGTCAATTCTTTGAAAGAAAAGTGAAATTTGGAAAATTCAAATATAAATGGATAAGAGTGAGAGGATAGAAAACCTCCCCTTAAGAGTTTGACTTCTAATGTAGGAGGAGATGTTGCCCTTAGTGGCTTTGATTTCTTTTCTTCCATTTCTATCCTTTCAACTTCTTCCTTTTCTCTTCTAAGTGTTTCTTTTCTCTCTTTCTCTCTTCTTTTCTCTTCTTCTCTTTCTTCCTCATCTCTTCTCTTGTTTTCTTCCTCTTCTCTTCTCTTTCTCTCTTCCTCTTTTCTTTTATTTCGTTCTTCCTCTTCTCTTCTCTCTTTTTCTCTTCTCTCTATTTCTCTTTTCTCTCTTACTTCTTGCTTTTGTTTTTCTCTTTTTAACCTCTCAATTCTATGTTTCCTTGTCTCTTCCCATAGCCTCTTAAGTTTTTCTAGAAACTCACTTTCCCTACGAGAGAACCCACTTAAATTTTGAATGAATGAATCACCTTCTCTAATAAGCTCTCTCATAAGTTTTAAGTTTCTTTCAATTTCTCGAGATACAAACTTTCTTCTCATACAAGCTTTCAATTCAGTCCAATCATAAATGGGATATTTTCTACCTATCTTAACATGATATTGCCTATCATCCCACCACTCTCTTGCATGCTTTTTAAAACTAGAAGTGTAAAGACTAAGAATATAAGATTCACTATCTCTAGAATAGAAGGATTCAGATTTACTTTTTCTCACCATGAATGAATGCATGTCATTAATTTCCTTTTCCCAAGCTAGGTATGTTAATGCACCAATATCATCACCAAAGAATGGAATATTTTCTCTAGCTTGTTTATACAAATCATCTTCAATCCTATCAAATTCATAAGATGAACAAGACTTCCTTCTAGCTTTATCATGTTCTCTTTTGATTCCTTTGTAACTAAGTTGCTTATCAAAATTAAAATTCCTAGAAGACCTATATGAATAACAAGACATCTTTGTTTCTAAAAGTTTTTCTAGTGTAAAAGATATACAAGATTCACACTTAGACAAGTCCCAGGTAAGAGAGGTGAGTCATGAAGACTGCTTAAGTACCAAGTCTTGCCTTGCCAGAAATGTCTTAGGTTACTACTAGTTATCTTTTAAACAAAAAATTACTTTTAAAATCAAAGAACACAACTCACTAACAATCACAACAATTAAACACTAAAAGACAAGACTTTTCGGACTCTAATGTGACAAGGCTTAAATCGCCCTACACGTAAAACACTAAAAAAATTTAAACACACACAAGAAAAGTTTTGCCAAGAGTTGAAAGAGCACCAAGGACTCTTCCAAGACACTTGGACTTTGAATGGCCTTTTACAATGGAATTAAAAGAAAGCTAACACAAAAACCTATTACACATAAAAATGAAGAAAACAATTACAGAGGATGCAAACAGCTGTCACGGTCTGGTACTGGTTCAGCTACAGTCCCATTTTGATGTCAAGTCCTTGTGCTAAAATACGTACATTGATGTTGCTGTTTTCGGCAGTTTTGACCCCCTTTTCTGGCTTCTGGATTCCACTCTATGGATCTGATTCACCACTCCTTTTCTCGCTTCTGGATTGTCCAATCCTGCAATCACACATGCACCAAACTGCTATGAGTATTCACTTGGTTAAAACAGATTGCAAAAAGAAGACATAGGCAGTAAAAACTTCCCTTTCTCTTGGCTGCACAAGCTTTCCAAGCTTTTCACTCAGATTATGCTGCTGTTCAATTAAACTCCTGCACAAACTGAATTCCAACCCAATCAACAATTAAGCAATTTTAATCCTAACGATTGCAGGCCATACTAAACAATTTAAGCATATCAAAAGCAGTTTGAGATAAAAGACTCCCTTTAGTTCAGATGGTTGCTACTGTCTTCACGGAAACAGCTCACAATTTACAATCTACCACAGTACACTCAATATGGCTTTTCCCAAACAGATAACTCAAACTAAACTCTCAACATCAACTCTGCACACACCAAAATCAGAACAAAATCCAGCAACAAAATCCAGCAAGTGTAAATGATCAGTGAACTAGATTTAGATTGGATGTAATTCATTGCAAAAACTAACCACCTAATTAATTCAGTCACCAATTCAGAACTGGAATTTTGGTGCTTTAATCACTTCCTAAAACAGGAGAATGCATTGGCAATTAAAAACAAATTGATGCACAACTGATTATGACAAGAACAACCTTTTCAGAAAACTCAGTGAATTACACTGGGCAGAGACAATGGACCAAACTAGTCAAGAACAATGTCCTAAACTAATTCAGAAATCAAATAAATGGACAAAGAGTAATGTGAGGCAAATCAGAAATTGGCAGTTTTTAAAACAGTGTTGTTGCACTTCAAAAAATGCTCATAAAACAATCAGCATATTATTTGCAAATCCTATGCATCTACCAAGTTCCCATAGGTCTTGTCAAATCAGAATCAGCATTCAACATGCTCAATTAAACCATGAAGTCACAATTCACTTTCAAAACAGTGATTATATCAAGGAATTCAGCAAGCAATGTTTTAAAATAAAATGAGTGCAATTACAGTTTATACATTCACAAGCACCAGGAAATCAATAATCAATAAAAAGAACAGTGATTTCAGTTGCAGTTGCAACAAATCACAGCTGCTCCATTCTAATTATTCCAACTTCTTTTCTTGCACAATTGATAACAGTTGAAAAACTGTTATTTTCATGCTTAAAATTGATACTAAAAGCAACCTTTAGACTTAGAAACTAGCTTGAAATCATACTTTTATCCATATTTTTAGAAATAAGAGAGTTGGACAGGTTTATGCTTGATTTAAGTGTTTTTGTGCAGGTTTTAAGGTGAATTTAGTGAAAGAAGTGAAGAAGGAGAGAGATGGAATCAAAAAAGGAATCAAAGAGTGCAAAAGGAGAAGCCGAAGGCACCGCTCAGCGGCATTTTACCGCTGAGCGGCACTCAGGAGGTCACGGGAGGTCCGCTGAGGGGCAAACTGGCCGCTGAGGGGAAGAAAAGGGACGCACAGTCACCGCTGAGCGGCACTTTTATGGGCTTGAGCTTTTGTAATCTTTTGTAATTCTAAAATAGTATATAAGGACTTGCACGTCCTAGAGTTAGTATCTTTGGCAGAAACGAGGCAAACACTCTCTCTTCCACCCCTTTGAAGGAGGATCTTGGATGCTCAGGCTACCTCTTCACCTTTATTGGGTTTATTCCTTCATACTTTCATTGTAATTCATCTAGGTTCACCATGAATATGGTGAACTAAACCTTGTATGTTTGTTGGGGAATCAATGTAATCTCTTGAAGCTCTCATATATGGAATTTATGCTTGCATCTTTTAATTAAGACTTATGCTTTCTTTCATCATTAGTTAGGGTTTTTCCTCTTTACTTAATGCTTGCATAGTTTAACTCATTCAATGCATGATTATTGGTTTTGTCGATACGGGCACGTACGGGGAAGTCTAGATCCGGGGAATTTCTCCCAATATTATATTGGTTGTCGTTAAGCTCCTGCACTTATGAACTAATCATTAGGAATGCTAGGAATTGTATGAACTCGTGATTAGGGAGAAGCCATCTAGAATGGTACTTTAGAGAGTGGCATTAACAATGATGATTTGAATGTTGAATTCCTAAAATGTATGAGAGTGGATGAGATGAAATTGACCCCCAACAACATATTCATTCATATATTTCATTGAAAGTGTTTATCTTTTGTCTTTGCCATTGATCAAACTTCATGCATACATGTTTATTTTCTGTCTTGCATAGTAAAATCCAAATATTTCGTTTGTAAGTCCTAGCTAATCAACAAATCACATAACTAAACTAGGCCGTGAGTCCTTTGGGAAGAACGATACTTGGTCTTACCAAGTTTATTACTTGAACGATTCGGTCATACTTGCCGATTGTGAAACAAGTTTGTGACATCATATTTTGGTGATCATAAATTTGTCCATCAACAATGAACACAGTCAATAAATTGTTAATTGGAACTGAACTCTCTTGCAAATGCCAAGGAATTTTAGGCTAAATTAGCCTTACTAAGCTCACAGTACTGAGGTTTCTCTTTAAAACATTTTAAGGCACTCAAATGAAATTTTCAGTCTAAGCCAAAGAATCCTGTGGATCACCACCACCTAGAATGCTACCATTCACACTTACCTTCTTTCAAATCCCAAAAGCAAAACCCAGAATGGAAACAGATTTTTCAATCAGGAAAATGGCTAGGCTAAAACAAAGTGATGGACAAACAAGACAACCACTCAAACAGCAGAGCAGACTCTAACCAAGGAAACTCTAGACCAACGAAATAAGCAATTAAAAGCTTCAATTAAAGATTGGCAGAATAGATTTCACATGCATTACAGACAAAACTAGATAACCAATAAAGACAAGCAAGAAACAAAGCTATCAAGAAGGACAACACTCAAAATGAACCTAATGAATAGAGCTAGATCAGATTTTTAAAGCAAGAAGAGACAAACAAGAAGCTGCTGGACTGTCAAAGATAAACCCAGGTCCAATTTCTAAAGTCTGATTCTGTGTTTTAGTTTTTTTTTTTAAAATATGGATTGCACAGGCCTATTTGGCTTTTCAGAACTTTTTTTTTCTAGATCTTTTGAAGAATATTTTTAGGCTATAGATAATGTGACCATTCCTTTTGCTACAATCCAATTACAATGCTCAAAACCAGAATTAGAAATATACATCTGCTGCAGCAACTTGTGAATGAAACATGTCAAAAATGTGGTGGTTTAAAGCATGAAAGTATGTATGGCAGCTAGAACTCATTTAATGCATACTTCAAACTGGTTTAAACAGCTTAATGATGCAGAAACAAATTACTTCATAATTTTGATGTTCCAGCCCCTCACATTCATTCAAAACAAGCAAATCAACTCACCAAAATTTGACTCAATGATTCAAAAAAAAACTTTCTCAGAGATTTATGGACACAAGAATATCTATTAAATCTTGAACAAAACACTAGAAAATTAATGCAAGATGTCCAGCAATGATCTAAATGCCAAACAGATTTAGAAACATAAAAAAAAGGACTCAAGCAAAGCATGTGCAGATCAGCCAACTGCTGCAACAATGTTAAGTTGTGTTCACAACGTGCTACTGATTTAGGCTATGCCTTTCATTGATCTTTGCAGTATGCACTGCTTTTTAACAGCAGCTCAAAATCCAGAAATGAATGTAGCCAAAAGAATCTGGACTACAACAGTTTCAACTTTAAAAAATTAATTGGACTGACCAATGGATATCTATCAACCAGCTCATTCGTTTGAATGTGTCATTGCTTTTGTGGTTTGATAGAGTTTATACCAAGGCTCAAACACAATTTGATGATCAAATGTACAATTGAAATAAGTTTTTAGGACAGATCAAAAACTGCACTAGTTTCAACCAATGCACATGACTATAGACAGGACAGAATATGATGCTAAAATAAAATGACTCAAAAAAAAATTTGGACCGATGAAAATGATGAACAAAACTCAAAGTAAAGAAAACTCACAAATTGACTCAACCAGAACCTACTGTAAGCAGCAATTGATGTACAGAAACCAAACAATGAACAAGACAAAGTAAAATACTCAAGACATTGCACGAATGATAATGAACAACACGGAAAAATTTGAAAACAACCAAACGAACAGCTTGAATCTCAAGAATAGAGAACAGATCGAGACCAAAAATTTGAGAATCGACGACAAGTAAAACTCAGATAAGAGAGAAACGAGATACTTAGCTCAAGCGAACGCGCCCAACCTAGGCTCTGAATACCACTTGATAGATGACGGCTTGAGCTGAATCCGGAAACGACGAGAAACCGGGATTTGCTCGAGATGAAGACCGGGAAGCAGCGGAAGAAACAGACGTAGTCAAGAACCCTAGTAGTTGGATTCGAAGATGAACAGCGAGGAACAAACCAGAGATTCGAGGTTTGTTCGGTTCAAAACCTAGGGTTTGATGCGGAAGCGGTTTGAGCGATGGAGAAGTGTTTTTAGGCGGTGATAAAGGATCTAATCGGTGGAGAATGGTCGTGAAGCAGAGATGAAGATGTGGTTCGGAAAAGTTTGAGATTCGGAGGTGACGAATCTCATGAGGAAAAGGATTTGGAGGCTTCGCTGATGAAATCTCGTGAGGGAATAAGGCACGCGTGGCATTAGATAGGATGCAAGCCCCGAGGAAGCTATCAATTGATGAGAGTGGCGTGAGATGGATGCTACGGAGGAGAGAGAATCTGATAATGGAAAATGAGAGAATGGAAGGTGTGAATGGAAGGTGGCTAGAGGAGATCCTTTGGGATTCTCTAGCTTTGACTTTCAAGGTAGAATTGATCTGGAGTGTTCTCAACAGAATAACAATTCATTATGTTCAAAAGTGTCTTACAAGAGGTGATGGCATGTCTATATATAGGACTAAAAAGTCCCTCCTATTCAGCACATGCCTAACACCTTTTACACATGCTTAATAAAAGTAAAAGAAATACTACACTAAACTAATTGGCCTTGGGCCCCGCGTATCATAAGTGGTTAATGATTAAGTCCACAAAAATCTGCATCACATCAGCAGTACTTGTAATCTTGTACAAAACAACCACTAAATCTGTGATTTGAATTTGAACCTAGCAGTAACACTTGTAATTGGAGTTGATTCTACTGATTTCATTGTAAAACAGTGCATAAGGCTGAAATTAACAATGTTAGATGCTGCACTACAATTCTGAAATAAAGTGAATCAGTTTGAACATTTGTTTACAAAAATTCTGCAATTTGTTCTTGATCTTTTTATTGGTTTTGAAATCTACTCTAGAACTGATCTTAGGATCCTGTTTGAGTGCTCACATTATTCAAAGCTTTGTTTCTTGCTTGTCTTGGTTGATAACTCTGGTTTTGTCTATCACATGTGCAATCTATTCTGCTGATCTTAATTTGAAGCTTTTACTTGCTTTATTCATCTGATCTAGAGTTGTCTTAAGCAATAGATCTGTTGTTCTGTCATTGTTTTGTGGCTGTCCTGTTCTGTTCTGGTTTCTGATTTCTGACTTTAGCCTAGCCATTCTTGATTGAGAAGCTGTTACACTTTGGTTTCTGGAATTTGAAAGAGGGTTTGTATGCTTGGTAGCATCTTAGGTGGTGGTGGTCGGAAAGACTCTCAAGCCTTGAACTGCCAAGGGAGAATCTCCTTTCCAAACCTTTTCATTTATGTGCTTTAAATTTCAAAAGAGAAGCCTGAGTGTTGTGAGTTTCGTGAGGCTAATTTAGCCTAATTCCTTGGCACTTTGAAATAAAGAATTCATTGTTAATCTAACTATTTTGTGATTGTTCATTGTGCAGGGAAAAGGAGTTTGAGTGATCAAACTGGAGCAATTGTGATTGTTTTCATTTTAATCTGCTCTTGCATTCATTTTAGATTACAAACTGTTTGCTGAATCACTGCTACTTTACCTGTTTTGATTGCAGTTTGAACTTCTTCATTTCTGCATCAACACTGTTTTAACTGCCAATTTCTGCATTACATCATGTTAATCTTTCTCCATTGATTGATTAGCTTGGAATGATTGTTCAATCAGTTTGGTTTCAACCTTGAATTACACCCATTTGCATCTGGTTTAATATCCATGTTTATGTGTATTTTGCTAGAATTGGTGTAATTTCTGTGTGCATATTTGAACTGAATCAGTGCAGGAAAAAAGTGTAGAATAGGTGTGTTGTTGTGTGCAGAGTTGATAAATATCTGAACTTTAATTGAGCAGCAGTAGAATCTTAGGGGAAAGCTTGGAAAGCTTGTGCAGCGAAGAGAAAGGGAAGTTATTACTACCTTATATCCTCTTTTGCAATCTGTTTTAACCAAGTGAATAATCATAGCAGTTTTGTGCATGTGTGATTGTAGGATGGGCATGGCAAGAAGATTCTAGAAGCAATAACAAAGTTGAGCAACAAAGCTGAATGAAGTGGACCAGGACCGTAGCAGCCTAGCATAGTTGTTTTCTTTTGTAATTGTTTTTTCTTCAATTTGTTTGTAATAGGCTTGTGTTAGCCTACTGTTAGCTTTAGCTTGTTTTGTAAAAGGGCCTTTTATAAAGTCCAAGTTCTTTGGAAGAGTCCTTGGTGCTCTTTCAAACTCTTGGCAACTTTTCTTGATTACTTTGATTTTTTTTTGCATACAGGTGAGTGTGTCTTGTTAGCCAAAGAACCAAGCCTCACCATAGGAGTAGACTTTAATATTGATTTGCTTTGTGTTTTACGTTTAGGGTTGATTTAGGCTAAAAGGGATTAAACTCTAAGTCTTTTCACATTAGATTCCGAAGAGTCTAGTCTTTTAGTGTTTAATTGTTTGAGTTTTGTACTTTGTTTCTAAAGGTGATTTTAGTTTAAGGGGTAATTAGTTAGTAGCCTAAGACATTTCTGACAAGGCAATACTTGGTACTTAAGCAGCTCTTTAGCTCACCTCTCTTACCTGGGACTTGTCTAAGTGAAAGTTTTGAACCCTTTAGATTAAGAAAACTTTTAAAAACAAAGATGTCTTCTTATAGTTCATATAGGTCTTCTAGGTTAGATAAAGTTGATGAAATGTTTAAACAAGCTAGGAATCTTCCATCCTTTGGTAAAGACATAGGTGCATTAACATACCTAGCTTGGGAAAAAGAAATTGATAAAATAAATCCTTGGTTTTATGAAGAGAGTGAATATTATGTCCTTAGCATATATCTTTCTAAGTTAGAAAAGCATGCAAGTGAGTGGTGGAATGAAAGACAATATCATGTTAGGAAAGGTAGAAAGTCCTCCATACGTGATTGGCATGATTTAAAAGCTTGCATGAGAAGAAATTTTGTGCCTTCAAGCATTAAAAGAAACCTAGAACTAATTAGGGATTGCATTGATGATGGAAAATTATTTCTTGAGCGTTTAAATGATCATGGGTTTCTTTGTAGAGAATTAGAATTTGGGGCAAGACTTAAGGAGATCAAGGATAAGAAAAGAGAAAGAGAGATTGAGAGAAAAGAAAAGGAAGAAAGGAAAGAAGAAGAGAAGAGAGAGAGAGAAGAAATAGAGGAAAGAGAAGAGAGAAGAAGAGAGGAATTAAGAAAAGAAGAAGAAAAGAGAGAAAGGCAAGAAAGAGAGAAGAAAGAAAAGGAGAAATTGTTACTGATGACAAATCCTATTCTTTCAAAGACTATGGAACCTAAAAGGGAAGGTTTCCAAATCTTTACTTCTTTTCCAATAATTGATTACTTTTCAATTTTTGACTTCTCTTTCAAACCAATTGTCATTATATATTCTATGAAAACATTTTCAAAATATGACAATTCAAATCTTGAGTTATTGTTATCTTTAAGAAAACAATTAACTCAAGACAAAATTGAATTTGGACTTCTAAAATTTTCAAAGATTACAAATCAAAGTATTAGAAGTTCTTATTCTCTTATTTTTAAAGAAAAATTCTTTCTTGGATTGATATTAACCGAAGATATATTTGATGTGTATTGCAGATTCGTGTTTGATCCAGGAGGAAGAAAACTAGATCTAAAGTAATAAGGCCACTTCATGGCTTTGCTCCCAAGACTTTGTGGAGCTTCTTCATAAGGCGATGTCAGATTTGAGGACAAATCTTTTTTTAAGAGGGAGGGTATGATGTAATCCTGCCCGATATAGTCCTTTTTATCGTATTTTTACCTTTCATAGGTTAGCTTGTACGGAGCATGGGTTACTATAAATACCCAGCTTCTCTATTGTAATGAGGACTTTTGAGTTTAATGAGAATTGAATTTTCTGAAATCAGAAATTATTCTCTCTTGAAAGTCACATGCTAGAGAGTCCAAAGACTCCCTCTAGCCACCTTCCAACCACACTCTCTCCCTTCCATTTTCCAAATTCCACCGTGCTTCTCTCTCACGTCACCATTGCTCCACTCTGCTTCAGTGGCGTCAGTCTCCTTAGCCACGCGTCATCCAACACTCGACATCCACATCTTCATTCCTCCTTCACTCTCGTAGAACCGCGCCTCTCACTTCTTTGTGCATTTCATTCTCTCGCGCATCCATCCACATCTCAGAGCGTCTCATTCTCGCTCTTGACCACAGATCCACACTCCATACACGTCTTCGAAGGTATCTTCTCTTCGTTCACCACACTTCCTCATCTTCTTCTAGGGTTTCCACTTCCTTCCACCATTTTCCACCGTTCAAACACCTTAATCCCTTCAATCTTCACTTTTCACCGATCATCTGAGTCATTTGAACCGATTAATCAGTTTATATTGAGTCTTATCACCATTTTAGGGTTTCTTCGTGTCCAATTTGAGTTTTCCCTCTTTTCTAGAGTTCGTTCATGATTTTAGGGTATTTTGCCATCTATTTCGATTCTCTCGGTGTCCTTCAAGTCAACTCTCAATCTAGAGCTTCGTTTACATATCCGCTGAGTCTTATCTCGTCGAGGAAGGCTCGAGGAGTCCGAATCGAGCTCTCAAGGCTTATATCGTCATCTTCTCGGGCGTTCGTCCATCATATTCTTTGTTCCTTAACAATACATTGATGACATGTAGAGTGAATATAAACATCATTTTTATTCCTTGTAACAGGTATTGGTCTAGATCTAGATTTACATGTCGAACACTTTGTGATACGCTAAACAATAACACGAGTGAATGTTTTAATAGTGTGATTGTTGATGCACGAGGAAAGCCCATTATAACCATGCTTGAAGAAATTAGAGTTTACCTCATGAAAAGATGGGCAACCAACAAAATTAAGATGTGTAATATGAACTTTGATATCTGCCCCAAGATTAGAAAGAGACTTACAAAAGAGTCAAATTTATCCAAATATTGGATCCCTAGGTATGCATTTTGTTTCCCACTATTAGTTGATGACACTTGGTTTGTGATTAAAATGGCAGTATTGACGACTTAAGTTTTAACTTGTATTCATCTATTACTTCATGGTAGTTGGTCTGCAGAAAAACTCTATGAAGTTAGGCATTTTGCACAGATTACAAACAAGTTTGTAGTTAACCTAGACAGTCAAGATTGTTCGAGCAGAAAATGGCTTATTACTGGGATCCCTTGCTGCCATGCAATTATAGCCATGAAGTTCTTAAATTTAGATCCAGAACATTATGTACCCATTTCCTTCAAACGGTCCACGTATGATGAAACATATGCCTCCATCATATTTCCAGTCAATGGCCACTTGTTATGGGAAAGAACATCCTACCCAGATGTCCTCCCACCATTCAAGAGAAAATTACCTGGCAGACCAAAAAAAAAAAGAAGGTTGGAGCAATGAGAGCTAAGGAGGGATGAGACCTAGATGAACAAAGGTGGCCACCGCAAAAAATGTAGTATTTGTCGTCAATTTGGAGATAACAGAAACAATTGCCCATTACATCCTCAACATGAAGCATACCTACTAGAGGCATCTCAATCACCACCCCAACCACTAACTGAGGAAATGACACAATAATCTGAAGCACCTCCACAACCAGCACATGAATCCAGAAAAGAACAAACTCAGAAAAGAAGAAGGGACAAGTTACCAATTAGAAGACTATGTGCTTTATAATGGTATGATGTTGCTATACTTTTGTTTTGTCCGAATTGTTACTTGTGTGCTAAACATTTGGAAATAGCACTGTATATGTTTTGATGTACTTTACAATTTAAATCCTTACATGTAACCATGACCTTTGTTTATTTTATGCAAAGATATCATTTTTATGCTTTATACAATTGAAAAGATATTGTTGATTATTGCTTTATGGACACATCAGTCATCATCATAGGGACCATATTCGTAAATAATTAACGAAAATGGGGACTAAATTGAACAATTAATTACTAACACAAATTTCATTCCTTCATTCATTACAAAAGACATAGGCACAACCTTAACATCATAACAGTTCAACTCCATTGACTTAAAAACACTACATTCAACCAGATTGGGACCACCTAAAACACATCATCAGTTGGACCAAAATACACACAACACATCATCCTAAAATCACATAGAACATAACTATGTTCACTACACTAACAACACTAGCCACTGCTACTAATAATTGGATCCTTTTCTTCAAAGCTTTGACTGTGTTTTCCAGATAATAAATCTTCCTCCTTTGCCTCCCAATAATAACATCCCTTTCATCAACATTTTCTTCATTGCACCACTTGAAATAGTTGCCACACATCGCATTACTAGCTTCACTCTATTTTTCATGAACAACAAAAAATTCAAACACAATGTTAATTACTATCACATAAACAACATAGGGGTTATTCAGATTACCATGTAGTTACAACAACCCCAAAAACATCTTCCCGTATTCTTTGAAGTTCTAGCCATTTTTACTAATGCCATCTCATCACAATTGCAAATATGGGGATTATCCTTAGCCCCATTGAACCACCACCATGTGAAAAATGACAACTTCGGTGCCCCAAGCTATTGCAACAACAAGAAGAAGACTGGGAAGCAGACATGGCTCATTAACCACCAAGATTGTGAAGAAGATTTGTTAACATCCAACGTCACTGTGGCTTTCAAAGAACAAAAGTAAAAACCCTAATTTAAGAATCCACCCTCATTTCACCTCTGTAAAGGGTTTCATAAAATAGAATTTAAAAAATAATAAATGCAACTCACAACGCCACAAAGGATTCCACTAAGCCAATAGATGACATTTCACTTTGTAATTGCACATATGGACATTTGGCCGTTAATGATTGAAACGACATTTGCAAAAAGGACCAAATTGAACACAAATTACATTCTTTAGGACTAAATTAAACAACAAAAAAATATTGGGACCATTTCAAACATTCCCAACCAAAAGTGGGACAAAAAAATGTATTATACCAATTTTGGAATAAGTACAAAGAATAAATGTTCAGTATGATAATGATTATCTATATAATAGATGGTTTAGGTATATTATCAATGTTAATGTGGTAGTTTTGGTATTATATATTATTTACGAATTTTATTATCTAAGAATATTATTCATAAATTCACACATTATCATGACTATTTTATGAATTAGTATTTAAATTAATCTTTAAGTTGAAATTACAAACTAATTTAGAATTAATGATGGTAAGTAATTAAAAAATTTGTATTTAATATTGATGATTAATTTAAACCTTAGTTCACAAATTAATTATAAGTTTTTATTAATAATACAAACTATTTTAAATATCATTAATTTTTAATTTATAAAATGATATCGAAATTGGTCGGTAATAACTTATTATTTTTGTACTTTTTAAATTGATTGTTATTTAAAAATTTTCATGTAATATATATTAAATTGAAAGATATGAGCATATTATCAATGTTAATGTTAATGTCGTAAGTGTGGTAGTCCGTAATGTTTATGAATTTTATTATCTAAGAATGTGATCAATGAGTTGAAACATTATCACAACTATTGAATTAGTATTTAAATTAATCATTTATTTAAAATTATAAGCTAATTTAGAGTTGAGAATAGTAAGTAAGCATTTGTATATAATGTTGATGATTAATTTAAACCCTAGTTTACAAATTATTTTAAATTTTTATTAATTATACAAACTATTTTAGATATAAAATGATATCTAAAATTGGTCGATGTTGTAACTAATTATTATTGTACTATAAAATTAATTGTTATTTAACGATTTTATTATAATATATATTAAATTGAAATATTATTTGTGTATGTGTCTGTGTGTGTCTGTATTTTTGTCTCTTTTTGTGTGTAGTAAGAGTGAAAAAACTAAAAAATAATTAATGTTTAGTATGAACATGATTATCAATATAATTGATGATTTGGTGATGTGAGCATATTATTATCAATGTTAAACTCGTAGTTTCGGTATTTTATATTGTTTATGAATTTTATTGTTTAACAATGTGGTTCATGAGTTGACACATTATTACAAGAATTTTATGAATTAATATTTAAGTTTTTCTTTAATTTGAAATTATAGACTAATTTAGAACTACCAATGGTAAGTAACTAAAACATATGTATATACTCTAAGTGACTAATTTAAAGCATAGTTCACAAATTAATTATAAGTTTTTATTCATAATAGAAACTATTTTAGATATCAATAATTTTTACTTTATAAAAAGAGATATAAATTAGTCAATATCATAACTAATTTTTTTTTTTTTACTTTAAAATTGATTGTTATTTGATGATTTTCTTATGGTATATATTTAATTGAAAGATCGTGTGAATATGTGAAAGGTGTTATTATTTGAATTCATATATATATATATATATATATATATATATATATATATATATATATATATATATATATATATATATATATATATATATGGTGGAAAAAGTACAAAGAGTAATTAATGTTTATTATGAAGATGATTATCCATATAATTTATGGTTCGCAAGGATGAGCATATTATCAATGTCAAAGTAGTAGTTTTGGTATTCTATATATTTTATGAATTTTACTCTCTACGTGATTCTTGAATTGACGCATTATCACAACTTTTAATGAATTAGTATTTAAATTACTTTTTAATTTGATACTACAAACTAATTTAGAATTAATAGGAATAAGTAATTAAAACATTTGTATCTAATGTTGGTGATTAATTTAAATCCTAACTCAAAAATGAATTATAAGTTTTTATTAATAATACAAACTAGTTTAG
The DNA here is from genome assembly GCA_034642375.1 of Vigna nakashimae. Lineage (NCBI taxonomy): Eukaryota > Viridiplantae > Streptophyta > Magnoliopsida > Fabales > Fabaceae > Vigna > Vigna nakashimae. The sequence goes on from CM067768.1 coordinate 23,035,996, forward strand.
AGCGAGTAGTTTCAATAATAGGATAGCAATTTTCTTTAGTTATGCTTGGTACCAAAAAAATCTCTAGTACATTATTCACCTTGAATATATTTTATATTATTATGGTTGTTTGTCTTGGGATGACTATACTAATATTCTATATACTACTTTGTTAATTGTTCTAGATTATCAAACATTTAATATCTTATTTTAGCAGTAATGTACTACTAAACTGGGATGTTAAATTTTTGTTATGGGTTTTTCATGTCCTGTGTGTATAAGTGTTTGAGTTTAAATTGTAAATTTGGTTATCAACCTAAAAGTATGACGAAAGAAAGGATCTTAATGGAGTAATGAGGATGCACACTTATGACGACATCATACTTATGACGACATCCAAGATGTTTTCTCTTCTTAATTGTGAAAGTTTGGGGAGATGTGTGATAGACAAGTAGCTTATAGAAAGTAGATTATGTAGTTTAAGTTTTGATTTGAACATTGTCCTCTAGTTAAGTTTTCACTTCTATGGTTTGTGTGTAGTGTTCAATAGTGGTAGAGGAACACAAATTCAAGGTTAAATTTATCTACTTATCTTTACAGTAGAGGGAGAAGGTCTTTGAGGCAATATCTTGCCTCAAAAAAGCGAGTTGTGTGTTGAGTATCAGTGGGCGAGGAAAGTTGAGTTATGATTTCAGGTTTAGGTGAGATGTTTGAGTCCAAAGGCAAGACCTTGGACTAAATAAGCTTCAAGAGCAAGTTCTTGGAATTGTATACCACAAGTTTTACAAGAGGAATTGAGTTCTAAGGTTAATGTAAGGGGAGATAGTGATGCCCGCCTTAGGTAGCAAGGTTTGAGTAATTAAATTCGTTTTAAAACTCAGGTAATGGTTGAGGTATGAAGGTGGAAAGTTATGGAAGGTTGAATGTTAAAGCTACAAAAGGTAGAGACCCTGAAATGTATAAGGAAGACCAATCTTTAGTATGAAAGGTTTAGACAAACTGGAGCTTGGGGGATCAATTAGGTAGGGTGGTGTTTCCTAAGTAGGAGTTTTAGGCCAAGTTCAACAATTAGTAGAAGGTGGTTGGATATTTTTAGTAGTAACAACATCAAGGTCGAGGGTAAAAGGATGCTTCAAGTAAGGTGGTTCGTATAGGATAAAGGCTTGTTCTCAGGTTGATGTCCAATGCATAAGGTGCGAGAAGGAGAGGCACACCACTAAGTTTTGTCCTCAAGAAGAAGATAGGCTAGTGTTGTCAAAACCATCCAAGAGAGGAAGAAGATGTAGGATCTAAAGTAGTGGGATAGGTGTTCATGATGGTTATTGTTAAAGTGGCTAATACAAGTCGTCTAATTCAAAGATACATGTAAAAAAAGTGGTAATTATACTAAAGGTTTTGGTTTAATTTGGATACATACACTCCTTGGTGTCACCTGTATTGAAAATGAGTCAGGATTGCCAACAAAGAAGGTTGAAGTTACATTGGTAGTTTACACTACAACTCTAGTCAAAGTTAAAATGGCTTTAGTGTGTGACATGTCTTGTGGTGGTCAAGGTATCAAAATTCATAGTCAATTTGAGTTTTTTCCTTTGAAAGGTTAGGTTATAATCTCAAAGGTGAATTGTTTTTTTTTCTAATCACATCCTAGAACATTATGCTACCAAAGAAGTGGTGTTCCTTAATTTAAAGTCGTTTGAGTTAGTTGTTGCACATTAGGTGTATGCCAAGTGGAAGTATGGGACAAAGTGTGACGTGTTTTTAGTGGTTTAAGGGAGGCTAGTAAAGATTAAACACACAAGATCTCAGTTATGGAAGAGTCTTTAAACGTTTTTTAAAGCTGGTGTTAGTGTTAAGATAAAATTGTCAATAAGACTTACATGTCTAAATGCTCTCATGTTTTATAGTTTAATCAAATAACATTAAATGGGATAAGAATATGAAAATGTATTAAATAGAAGAAAAGAGGTAAAAACATAAGTATTAGGCTTAAAATTCGCAATCATCTAGCAACATAGGAAATTTGGATATATAAAGCGTAAAACAACTAACTTAAAGCTTTCAGACGCAATGATAGATGACTACCAAGTCAAAGCATCTATAAGAGTTACGGTAAACGCGTAAGCTATATGTACCCAATGATAATATGTTGAACTCTCAAGAAGTGAAAAGGTGTCGAGACAATGTTTTTGACTAAACCCTTTAAAAGCCTCAAATAAAGCACATGATATCTTCCAGTCTATTTTAAAAGCTTTTTAGGATACTACCGTTTAAGAGCAAGAGCGTTTAGAAAGTTTCATCTTCTAAATGTGTTTGGATCTTTATTTTAGGCTTTTAAAGGGTTTAGTCAAAGACATTGTCTCGACACCTTTTCACTTCTTGAGAGTTCAACTAATTATCATTGGGTACAGTATAGCTTACGCATTTAAGTGGGGGGAGGGAGGGGGGTTTGAATAGTGTTAATGGAAAAACTATTTCACAACCTTCTTGATATAGAACTTTTGTCGAGTAAGAGATTTTTCAAATATTTATTAAACACTCAACCTTATAATTGGTTTTAAACAATAAATTCTTCTCAAGTGCTATCAAAATATTCATTATAGTCTTTGTAAGAACTTCTATTTTAGTGAGACATCGTTTAGTATGGGAAGTTCTTATATTTAAAACTAAAATGTGATTGCAGGTTTTATAAGAGAAGCGTTAAGACAGAAGTAAATAATAAATGCATAAATATTTTTATATTGGTTCACTCTAACTAAGTTATGTCCACTCTACTCTATCCTTAGAGGTTTCCATTATAATCTTCAACAAGATTATAAATGAGTATTCTCACCACTCTTGGTATCCTTAGGCACTCTCAGTATCCCTAGGCACTCCTAGTATCCCTAAGCACTCCTAGTATCCCCCGATACGCTGCCTAGCTGAGTTTCATCCACTTCTGGTTGTGTAGTATTCTTCACCTCTCCTACTATCCTCAGCCAACGAATAACTCTTGTTACCCTAAACTGGTTGAGTTTTACCCACTCCTAGTTTCTACTAGAAAATTCGCAGTATCTTCTTATATGCTACCTAGATTTCCATAACTCGCCTAACTTATACAACAAGTGTTTTAATTCTCTTCAGAATTGCAATCAACTTATTGCTTCCAAGTCGTTTAGACGATTACTCTCGCAAAGAGGATATGTGCTCAATACAATATATTTTATAGACTCACCAGGTGTTTCTCTATTTTCTCTTTTCTCTCTTGTGCAAGTTATTTTAAAGGTGACATGTTGTAAAACAGATGGAGGAAGCTTGGGAAGCAAGCTATAGTTGCCAACTCAGCAAAGCAATTGAAGAAGATGGAATTGCTGTCTTTGGACATTGAGCGTAGTGCAAAGGCTGTGGACACCAACCATCCATTTGTGCTTCTTTGGTTTTCTTACGTGGCAGTCTTTTTGAGTTGCATAGACATGGTTCCTCCCTTTTATTAATATTCCACAAAAGCAATGTAAAAATATTTTGCAAAGAGAAAGATGACTTAGTAAGTAATACTCCATAAGAGTAAGGTAGTGAGTGCTCCCTCTTCCTCTTGGATTCTCTTGGACATGGCTCTTGTTAAATGTCCTATGTTAAGCTTAAATGGTCCTCCATCAATACTACACTTAATTTCATATTAATTTGATTCAGGTATGACCTTGACCACTCTCTTCACTCATTCATGATATCTAGATACACCAATTCCCTTCCTAATCTTGTCACAACACCAAATAAAGTCTTTGTTCATGTTGGTATGTTTTTGATAATTGTTGGCTTTTGACCTTTTGTAGGGGATTTCACAGATAATGAACCTTATGGATGTAAGGATAAATCCTTCTTAAGAGGGAGGAGATTATGGCTTGGGCCCAAGCCCAATAGCAAGTCAAGGGTCCATTACTAGTGGAATGACCAAAAAGGTCCAACAAGACTTGGAAGGAATCTCCCAAAAAGCCTAAGGATTGTTTGCCCACTTTCAATGGCAGCTAGAAGATCAACAAGAATGCCTATCAAATCCCATCCTAGCCTATGGAGAAGGGTAGAGAGCTCAAAGTCCAAGAAAGCCCAAATCAGCAAGCGCTGAGTGCACACCCTAGGGCGCTCAACGTGCGCGGGCAATGTTCTTTTTTCATAGTATGTGTATTTTGTGCTCTTTCTTTTTTAGCATGTTTTTCATATTCATCCACGTGGCATATGATCCATGTCCTTTAGCTGATGATCAACACCATAGCTAAGCTTGAGCATGGGACGGGAATTTCCTATAAATTCACCCTTCCCCTTTGTAAAATCACTTTTGGATATATAGAGAATTGTTGTTGCATTTTGTATAGCCACTCTAACTCAAAGTCCCTTTGCTTTGCTTAACACCAATCCCCTATAGCTTCCTTCCAATGATAAATGGTTTCCTAAGCTAGTGCCATTACTCTCAAGCACAATACCTCACCCAATTACCACGAGCTTCCATTATTTTTTGTTGTCACAATTTATTCCCTGCTGGTTTAGCTCGTGACAACAACCATGACGTCCAACAACTTTCCGATGGGTCATCACTGAAGTTGATAAATGAAAACAACTTTGCCATGATTGTTAGTCTCTCATAAAGTAGGTACATTTGTTCTTGTGATATTGGCATTGTGAGCACCATAAATAAGGATTTGTAGGGTTTCACATATTCTCTTTAAATTGGACTTTAAAGCAGAGCTTTCACGAATCTTATCTAATTTGATTATGTCAACTTATTTCTCAATTATTTGACCTTTGTTGAGTAAATGTTTTTATAAGCCAAGTTACCTTTTGCTTGAGGACAAGTAAGGTTTTAAGTGTAAGGGAGTGATAATTGTTGATATTACGCGTTTGTGTGTGTATACTTTCATTAATAAATTAACTCATTGATAACTTTTACCTTATTTTGTCCCCAAGTTTAATGTGTTTTACGTTTTCATGTGTTTTAATTGTTTTATGCTTGTTTTACCTCCAGTCCCTTTGTTAATAAGTGTAAAATAAATGAATAGGAAACTCAAGGAAGCATGATTGGACAAGAAAAAATGGTTATTAGACAAATACCCACTTTAAGGGCTCTAGAATTGCACCCAAGGCTGCAAACATGAAGAAAAGACTCACCTGTAGGGTTATATTGTCATGGACCATCCCCGAACAACCAGAAAATAACCATTGGACGCTAGGCCAGCTCGTTGGGCGAGTTGGGTGAGTTTGATAACCTAAGCCTGTAGTATTTCAGACGTTGGCTGCAAAAATTCCTGTGGAACTGATAATGGTTGGATATACCATTATCTGTGATGCAATTTTGATATTAAATAAACCCTTTTGACTTAGAAACTTGTTTGAACTCTTGCTTTTAGCTTAATTTTGTGAATAAGTGAACAGAGGTTGTACTTAATGATTTGATCACTAAATGCCCTTAATTTTGTAGGTTATTGATATGTTTTGGAAGATGAGCAAAAGTATCAAGGAGTCGGAACTCAACAGGGACAACAAAAGCACCAAAGAAGAAGGTCAAAGAAGGCGCATGGTGCTTGGTTGCCATTTTTGTGGCGTTGAGGGCCAGCACAGAGCGCCCGGTTGCTCTAAATAAGGGCGCTGAGCGCCAGATTTATTGGACTTGGACTTTATTTTTGCTCTTTTTAAGAACTTGCACGCCTTAGGGTTGGTATCTCTTGATGGCTTAAGCACAAAAACACACGTTTTTCCCCTTTAGAGGAAGATTTGGGGATGCGGGAGCTCTCCTTATCTCTTTCATTCCATTGTACACCTAGTTTCTTCATGACGATGGAGAACTAATCTTATTTGTTGGTGGGGAAGATGTAACCTCTAAACTTTCATGTATTTGAATTTGTTCTGAATTATTATATGCTTCTTTCGTTAATTGTTAGAGATTTTCTACTTTGCTCTATGCTTATTATATTTGGCTTTCTTTGTTATTGGGAAATACCTAGAAACCAGGATATGGAGAATTTCTCCCAAAAGTAATATTTCCCAGGGATGGGGATATGAGGTTTGGTTGTCTTAAGCTTCTATTCGTAATGCAAAATTAATTATTAGTCATGCAAGGGATTATGGTATAATAATTAAGGATAGGCTTTCTTTGCCGAGGGATTGGGTTTTAAGTAATTTAGTGAGTGACGTTAACAATTTAATGAAGAAGATGAATTCTTATATGCATGAAAGTAAGGATGGTGAAATCTAAACCCCAACAACAATATCATCTCATATTATCAACATCATTCATTCACTCTTGTGTTTTAGCCTCAATTGGTCACTTTGCATTCATATTTACTTTTGTTTCATTTGCATTTAAAAACCAACAAAATAACTTTTCAGTCTTATTTAGTTAAGTAATTACATAATTTTCCAGTGTTGTGAGTCTTCTGGGATATGCTTCTCAACAATGAGAGATGCATGAGAAACAATATCTTACTCATGACGTGATGGTTGATGTAGTACCAGTTCTTTAAAACAATAGAGATGTTATATTTAAGAAGTTTAGTTAATGGTCTTCAGTGATCACCAAGGGCTTGAAGTGTCGGGTTGATCAAAGGAAGGTGGAGATAAGAAAGAAAAGGTGGATTGAGTTCCTCAAAAGCTATGATTATGAGTCGTGGTATCATTGTAGAAGTGGAAATGTGACAGAAGATGTTTTAAGCAAAAAGAGAATTCTAGTAATTGGGTTGATGGTAAAGGGATAGAATTAGAACAAAATTTTGAGGATTTAAGCGTAAAGTAAAATATTAAGGAGATTTCATTAGTGTAAACATTTTTCAATAAATAATAAGTTCCTTAGAATTGGTAAGAAAGATCATCACATGATCCTTGTTTGAGATATACCCTAGAGTTTTTGAATGTTCAAGCTATTGATTTTAATTTGAGAGAAAATGGAGTTCTCAGGTTTAAGGAGAGAATTTATGTTTTTATGGGAGATAGGTTGAACAAAGATGTTGATGAGGGATGATTGTAGGTTAATCGGTCCAAAAATGAAGATAGAATATTATATATCAAGTGGTTGTTGTAGCATTTTGAGGATCTAGCTTAGAAACAGTGATTAAACCAATTTATAGGGTTGAACATTAGGGTTGAACATTAGACCATATAGAAATGAGGTAAGGCTTAAGTTTAGTATGGGTGATGTACAATAGTAGGTTGGACGAATATAGGTGGATGTTATATGAGGATATATGTCCTTATCACTTACTTGATAGTGAATTTCTTAGGTTAACTTTTTTTTGTTAGGGAGATTGTGAAACCTGGGAAAAAGAGAACCTTCCTATCCATTCACATGTTCTCTTTAAAGCTTTGCCTTCTTTCCTTCTTCCAGCCTCACCCTTTTTTCTCTTCTTCTTAGTCAAGTATTTCTTCGAGTTGGTCGTGGAGGACTCCTTAAACTAAACCACCGATTAAAATAAAGAATAGAGTAAGTTTCCTTCTCCTTGACTTTTAGATGTGCAATCTGTGTTCCCCATTTTCATGTACTTTTTGAAAGTTGTATGTGGGTTTTTTCTAGTCCCACGAAATCTCTACAGATTGGTGAGTTCAACTTTATGTTGTTATCAATAAGGAGTATTGGTAAAACCTGAAGATGTGTTTTGATGATGCTGCAACTTATAGATTTTGGATGTAGTAGGAAAATTAATATTTAAAAAAAGCAACTTGTAGATTTTGAATGTAGTAGGAAAATGTTAAACATTGTAATTTTTACTAGTATAATCAATTATGGTTAAGCAATAATCGATTATCACAAGTCATACTTGAATAATCGATTATCACTTCATATAATCGATTATCACTTTTTTGAAAACTCTGTAATGGACTTGAATAATCGATTATCACTTACAATAATCGATTATTCATGGCAGTTGGGAGCTGACCTTTGGCATTCAGTGTACTTGGCTATATAATTTGATTTGGAGAAATCAGAAGGTAACATTTTTTTGACCTGAGAAAGCTTAGAACACTGTGTCTCAGAGGAACGTTCTTAGAGAGCTTTTTGTTCATTGTTCCCTTGCTTGGTCTTGTAAAAGGAGAGGCTCGCGTATCGTGTGTCGATAGTCGAAGTAGACTCTCTTCAAGTTAGCAAGGTACTATGCCTGGTCTTGTGAAAGGAGAAGCTTGTGAATCGTTGGTCGATTGTCGGAGCGGTTATCTTCAAGTTGGTAGAGTGGTTCTTTTCGTTTTATTCCTGTTCATTTGATTGTAATCTGTTAAACCATTTTTAGTGAAACTGTTAATCACTATTTATAGTGATTAACGACTGGATGTAGATTCTGTTGAATCGATCCAGTATAAAAATATCTGTGTGATTTTTCTATTCTCTACACTCATTATTTTACGTATATCAACTGTTTGATTAATTTTCTGAAAGAAAATTATTTTTACTAAAAGGACCAAATTAATTTTAATTGTGATCGAACACGCTTTCCGCTCTTTGAGTTTTAATTCCGCTGCGCTATACTCTTCGAAAAATACCCCCTCCGATACCAACATTTGGTATCAGAGCTTGCTTTGATAGTTTTTCAAAAAAAAAATATTTGCGAAAATGACCGGTCACAATCAAAACCATGTATATGCTGAGGGTGCTTCCATTAACAAACCTCCATTGTTTACTGGTGATAACTATGCTTTTTGGAAAGTGAGAATGGAGATTTTTATGGGGTCTGTTGATAGAGGTATTTGGGAAGCTGCACAAAATGACCCTTATATTCCTATGAATACTGTTGATGGTGTAGAGACTGAAAAACCTTATTTTAATTGAACTGCTGAAGAAAATAGACGAGCTCAGTTTGATATTAAAGCTCGCAATATAATTTCATCTGCTGTTGTACTTGATGAATTTTACAGAATTTCAGTGTGTAAGACAGCACAGGAAATGTGGGAAGTCCTCAGAGTCACTCATGAAGGAACAGAGGACGTGAAGCGCGCTAGGAAGAACACTCTCATTCAGGAATATGAGATGTTCAGAATGCAACCTGGAGAAACGATCTCTGACGTTCAAAAACGATTCACTCATATTGTGAATCATTTAACAGGTTTGGGTAAGAATTTTGATACTTATGAACTTAATGTGAAAATTATGAAATCTCTAGACAAGTCTTGGCAACCAAAGGTGACTGCCATCTCGGAATCTCAAAATCTTACTCAGATGTCAATGCCAATCTTGTTTGGAAAGCTCCGTGAGCATGAACTTGAGCTGAGGAGATTGACTGCTGAAGAGGATCAAGGCAAAAGGAAAACTCTAGCTTTCAAGTCTGAAATATCTAAAGGAAAAAGCTCTAAGAGGATCGAAGAAGATGATTCTGATGATGAAGAAAACATGAGCTTGATGATAAAGAAATTTGCAAAGTTCATGAAAGCAAAGGGAAAGGACAAGTTTCACAAAGATAGGAAAGAAAGTCAAGAATCTCCATCAAACGTAACGTGCTTCGGTAGTGGAGAAAGAGGGCACATAAAATCTGAGTGTCCAAAAAGCAAGAAAAGTGAAGACAAGAAGGAAAGAAAATTTCAAAGGAAAAAGAAAGCATACATAGCCTGGGAGGATAATGCCTCTAGCTCAACGAGTTCAAGTGACACAGAAGAAGAAGCCAATCTATGCCTTATGGCAGATTCTGAAGAAACTGGAAGTCAAGTAAGCGATTCCAGCTTTGAATCTAGTGAATTAGATTTACAAAAAGCTTTCTTTGAATTGATGAATGAATCTGAGAAACTTAATGCTGCTCATAAAAATTTAAAAAAGGAACATAATGAATTGAAGTTAAATGCTGCTCATAAAAATTTAAAAAAGGAACATAATGAATTGAAGTTAAATTATGATAAACTGCTTGATGATGAAGTTGTTCTAAGAAATAGAGTTAATACCTTAGAAATTAAATTATCAGATGCAAATGCTACTGTTGAACCTGTTGAATGCTTGTCATGCAAAAGTTATATGTTTGATATTGATATACTTGAAAACTTACTTGCTAAGGCAACTAAAGCTAATTCACATGCTAAAACAAACCTTAATAAGAGCAATGGAAACATGCATCAAAATTTTAAATCCAAGGTAAGAAGAACTCGAAAAATTTAGGTTGTTAAAGGAACTTTTATTAAAAATAAAATTAGTGATGTATGTTGCTTTTTCTGTATGAAGCATGGTCACACATCAAACAAATGCAATATCAAACATGTTGGTGTTCCAAGTGGCAAATATGCTTGGGTTAAAGCTGTGAGATGATGTAAACTTGCAAAAACTAACCCCAAGGACCCATATTGAGATTGGGGACCTAAAATTCTTGCTAACTTGTTTTGTAGGATCAATCTAAGTCCAAGAAGTCACTGTGGTATCTTGACAGTGGTTGCTCAAGACACATGACTGGTGACAAGAAAAGATTCATCTGTTTTGAAAAGAAGAAGCAAGGATTTGTAACGTATGGGAATAACAACAAAGGCAGAATAATGGGTACTCGAAACATTGGAGGAGGAAACACTCTGACAATAAAAGACGTCTTATACGTTGAAGGCCTCAAACATAATCTTCTAAGCATAAGCCAACTATGCGACAAAGGTTTCAAGGTAACTTTTGAGAGTGACAAATGTACTATTTATTTTAAAATTCTGCTGAAATTGCTTTGCAAGGTGTTAGGCATAATAACATATATTTGATTGATATTGAGAGTGAATCTAGTCATAGTATAACATGCTTAGTTGCTAAAGAAGAAAATTCATGGCTATGGCACAAAAGAGCTGCACATATTCACATGCAACACTTAAATAAATTAATCTTTAAGGATCTTGTGATTGGTTTGCCTAAACTAAAATTTGAGAAAGATTAACTTTGTTCTGCATGTCAAAAGGGTAAACAAACCAAATCTTCATTTTCATCTAAAAGCATGATTTCAACATCAAAACCTTTAGAACTTTTGCATATGGACTTGTTTGGTCCATCTAGAATTAAAAGTTTTGGTGGAAACTACTATGCTCTTGTAATTGTTGATGATTACTCTAGATTTACTTGGACTTTCTTTTTAACTCTGAAAAGTGAAGCTTTCAAAGCATTTAAAACTTTTGTTAAACGTATTCAAAATGAAAAAGATTTGAAAATCAAAACTTTGAGAAGTGATCATGGTGGTGAATTTGAAAATGAATCGTTTGGAAAATTTTGTGAAGAATTTGGCATTGCACATAATTTTTCTGCACCTAGAATTCCCCAACAGAATGGTGTTGTTGAAAGGAAAAATAGATCATTAGAAGAATTAGCTAGAACGCTTATGAATGAATCTAATGTGCCAAAATACTTTTGGGTCGATGCAGTAAGTACTGCTTGTTATGTGTTAAATAGGATGCTTATTAGGCCAATTCTAAAATTAACTCCATATGAACTGTTGAATGGTAGAAAACCAAATATATCTCATTTGAATTTTTTTTGATGCAAATGCTTTGTCTTAAATAATGGAAAAGATAATCTTGGAAAATTTGATGCAAAATCTGATGAAGCAATTTTTCTAGGATATTCTTTGACTAGCAAAGCTTATAGAGTGTTCAATAGAAGAACACTGATAATTGAAGAATCAATGCATATTGTCTTTGATGAGATTGTAGACCTTGAGGTAAATCCTCTTGAGTCAAATAGACCCATTGCAGGTGATGAGGATTTCTTAAAAGAAGCCCTTGAGGAGATGTATCTAAAGGAAAATTATCCTCCGGAGCTTCAAGAAACACCCCAAGTTGTTGATTCCAAAAGCTATCAACAACCAAGAGGACTATCTTTGGACAACATCATAGGAGATATATCAAAAGGGGTAACTACTAGAAATAATTTAAATAATTTTTGTCTAACTGTTGCTTTTGTGTCTCAGGTAGAACCTAAAAATATAAAGGAAGTTCTTCAAGATGACAAGTGGTGCATTGCTATGCAAGAAGAGCTAAATCAATTTGAAAGGAATGAAGTTTGGGAACTTATTCCAAAACAAGAAGAATTCCAAGTCATAAGAACAAAATGGGTATTCAGGAACAAGCTTGATGAGGATGGAAACATCACAAAGAATAAAGCAAGGCTAGTTGCTAAGGGATACTGTCAAGAGGAAGGTATAGATTATGATGAAACGTATGCACTGGTAGCCAGGTTAGAAGCAATTAGATTATTACTTGCATATGGATCTTTGATGAAATTTAAACTATATCAAATGGATGTAAAAAGTGCTTTCTTAAATGGTTTTATAAAAGAAGAAGTGTATGTTAGTCAACCTCCTGACTTTGAAGATTTTAAATTTCCTGATCATGTTTAAAAGTTGAAAAAGGCCCTTTATGGTCTTAAACAAGCACCTAGGTCTTGGTATGAAAGACTTAATACCTTTTTAATTGAAAATGAATTTTCTAGAGGAAAGGTTGATTCAACCTTATTCATTAAGAAAGTAGGAAAACACATTTTAATCGTGCACGTTTATGTAGATGATATCATTTTTGGGTCAACTGATGATTCTTTGTGTGAAGAGTTTGTAAAAATAATGCAAGGTGAATTTGAGATGTCTATGATGGGTGAGTTAAACTTTTTCTTAGGACTACAGATAAAACAAATGAATGGTGGAACATTCATCTCCCAAACTAAATACTGTAGAGAAATTCTTAGGAAATTTGGTATGGATAGCTGCAAGGAAGCTAGTACACCCATGGGTACTTCATGTTATTTAGATAAGGATGAAATTGGAAAAGGAGTGAATGAAAGCATGTTTAGAGGCATGATAGGATCCTTGCTATACTTAACTGCTAGTAGACCAAATATTATGCAGAGTGTTTATGTATGTGCTAGATACCAAGCCAATCCTAAAGAATCTCATTTGACTGCAGTTAAGAGAATTCTAAAATATCTTAAGGGAACTACTTCATTTGGACTTTGGTATCCCTCTGCTGCCTCACCTAGTTTAATAGGATACTCTGATGCAGATTATGGTGGCTGTAAAATTGATAGAAAAAGTACTAGTGGAACCTGTCATTTCTTGGGATGTTCTTTAGTGTCATGGCACTCAAAGAAACAAGCATGTGTAGCTTTGTCTACCACCGAAGCTGAATATATTGTAGCTGGAAACTGTTGTGCCCAAATTTTGTGGATGAAACAACAATGGGAAGACTTTGATATCTTCCTTGACAAAATTCCTCTAAAATGTGACAATACTAGTGCGATAAATTTGACCAAGAACCCCATAATTCATTCAAGAACTAAGCATATAGAAATTAGGCACCATTTCTTAAGAGATCATATTCAAAAGGGGGATTGTCAAATTGAATATGTTGATACTTTACATCAATTAGCTGATATCTTTACCAAGGCTCTACCTAAAGATAGATTTTTTGAGCTTAGAAGAGAGTTAGGAGTGTTAGACATATATTAGAATCAAAATCTATGCAAATTTTTGCATTTTTCGTAAACTTAACGCTTCATAATCGATTATCACTAAGTTATAATCGATTATTCATGCATACAATTCAATTCTGGAAAATATTGAGCAGATAATTGATTATCATTATGCATAATCGATTATCATGCAATTCTGGGCAGTAATTATTGAACTGATAATCGATTATCACGAGCCATAATTGATTATCGCGCTGACAGTTTCAAAAATAGAGTCGTTGGAGCATCCCATAACGGCTATAAACGGCCATAAAATGGCTAATTTTTCCATTTTTCTTATAAATAGCCCCCCATAATTGATTATTAGACACTCCTTTGCACCCAAATACTGCTGAAATCAAATCTAGAGCTCAAATCTTCTTCATTTCTCTTCACCTTCTCAAAATCTCATTTTCCCATTCTTCCTCCATGGCTGACTCAAGAAGTCACCGTCGCAGAACAGCTGGAGCCTCCTCTTCTTCTCAACCACGTCTTGCAAACATAGATGGATGGATTTCAGATCAAGGGAAACATGCAGACTTTGTTAATTCTTGGCAAGAAAGGAAGATCATGGCCGTAAAGTTTATTCGTCTTGACTTTTTTCGCTTCTATGGCTTTCAATTTCCAAACACTTTTGCTGAGCAGGGGTTAACGCATCTGTTAGAACAAAAAAGATGCATTTATCCTGGTCTTATAAGAGTCTTCTACTTCAACTTGTGCTATCGAGATGGGATAATATCTACTAAGGTCAAGGGAATACGCATCATTTTAGATGATGACGTATGGACCAATGTTGCTCAACTTCCCATCTGGGATGATTCTGTCAAAGTCCATTTAGGACTTGAAGATTTCAACAGGATGATGACTTTTCAATCCTTCCTGCGTCATCCTGAACGGCAAACCAATAGAAGGCAATTACTGGTTGGAGGTTTTAAAGTTGAAGAAAGGATGATCCACTACTTGATTTTCTGGATTTTATGTCCTAGAGCAACCAACCATGCTCAATGCTCTGAGCAGGATTTACTTCTGTTGTATGGGATTCTAAATCACATACACATCGACTGGCCTGCTCTCATTGCTGACACAATGGTAAAAGCCAAGAAATCTCATTCATATCAATTTCCCTATGCTCTTCTTCTTTCTAGGATTTTAGAATTCAAAGGTGTACCTGTTGAAGGAGAACTCGTTCAAACTATTGAAGCTATGGGATCAGAAATTCGAGATACTACCTTTCGTCAAATGGGATTCATTACTAGAGGCAGAGTCCTTATTCACAAAGATGATGACCATCCTAATGTAGATGAAGATGATGACATGGACACTCATATGGCTGACCCAGTAAGTGCTGCTGCTCCGTCTGATGCTGGACCATCCAACATACCCTCCTCTTCCTCAACTTCTATGGAAGAACATTTTGCAAGGTTATCTAAATAGTTGGAGGATATGAGTCTTGCACAAAAGACTCACTTTGCGGAGATTTATGAGGGGCAGTGATCTGTTGATGAGTACATGGTTGATCAATTTCTTGATCTTGATGTTCGCCTATCTAACATCGAGGGTCATCTTAATATCCCACCTCCTGAACGTTCTCCTAGTCCTGAATTCTAGGTTTTAGGCCTCTAAGTTTGATTGTTACGTTATTTTCTTTATGGTATTTAGTTTCTTAATCTTTATGAATTTCATGCAATTCCTTTCTGTTTTTAATATAATGAGCTTTTATTTTTTGCATATATTCCATTTTTGAGGGGGAGCTCATATTAAGGGGGAGGTTATTACATTATTCTTTTTGCTTATGATCAAAAAGGGGGAGAAGAAATATAAGGGGAGGATTAAAGAAAAAAAAGTTTTTAATTGTACAGGTACTGGTAACTCTGTGGTTGTCCATTAGTTTATATATGTTGCAGGTAAACCTGAGTTACTTTTAAAAAGAGAGTTTTTGATCATCATCAAAAAGGGGGAGATTGTTACCAATAAGGAGTATTGGTAAAACCTGAAGATGTGTTTTGATGATGTTGCAACTTATAGATTTTGGATGTAGTAGGAAAATATTTAAAAAAAGCAACTTGTAGATTTTGAATGTAGTAGGAAAATGTTAAACATTGTAAGTTTTACTAGTATAATCGATTATGGTTAAGCAATAATCGATTATCACAAGTCATACTTGAATAATCGATTATCACTTTTTTGAAAACTCTGTAATGGACTTGAATAATCGATTGTCACTTACAATAATCGATTATTCATGGCAGTTGGGAGCTGACCTTTGGCATTCAGTGTACTTGGCTATATAATTTGATTTGGAGAAATCAGAACGTAGCTTTTTTTTGAACTGAGAAAGCTTAGAACACTGTGTGTCAGAGGAACATTCTTAGAGAGCTTTTTGTTCATTGTTCCCTTGCTTGGTCTTGTGAAAGGAGAGGCTCGCGTATCGTGTGTCGATAGTTAGAGCAGACTCTCTTCAAGTTAGCAAGGTACTCTGCCTGGTCTTGTGAAAGGAGAAGCTTGTGAATCGTTGGTTGATTGCCGGAGCGGTTTTCTTCAAGTTGGTAGAGTGGTTCTTTTTGTTTTATTTCTGTTCATTTGATTGTAATCTGTTAAACCATTTTTAGTGAAACTGTTAATCACTATTTATAGTGATTAACGACTGGACGTAGATTCTGTTAAATCGAACCAGTATAAAAATATCTGTGTGATTTTTCTATTCCCTACACTCATATTATTTTACGTATATCAACTGTTTGATTAATTTTCTGAAAGAAAATTATTTTTACTAAAAGGACCAAATTAATTTTAATTGTGATCGAATACGCTTTCCGCTCTCTAAGTTTTAATTCTGCTGCGCTATACTCTTCGAAAAATACCCCCTCCGATTCCAACATATGTCTAGATCTTTTATGTGACTCCCTTTGTGTGTGTAGATAGGGTTTCATGGAGGAAACCTATGGGATAGCGTTGGTGAGCTTCAAGGATCCCAATTAAGGCGAAGGAAGTTAAACCTTATTGTTTTGATTCATAAATTGTTTGGATATGTTATTGTGTTTGATATTTGATTATGGATGTTGAGAAATAGGGTGAAACTATATTATTTTTGCCTAAGTAAGAGAAAATTTTGTTGGACGAAAATATCCAGAAGTCCATTTTACTCTCTATCAAGTTCTTGCCCAAGCGTGACTCTTCTCACCCAAGCAAGTGGCTTCTCGCTCAGGCGAGAATGCTACTACACTTATTTTGGTTTTGTCGAGTTGTTGCCCAAGGGACAAATTCTCGTCCAAACAAAATAAATGTGTCACCCAAGCAAACAAAATGTGTCGTCCAAGCAACATGCTTCTCGCTCAGGTGAGAAATCCACTGCACTTAACTTTGTCTTTGTTGGCTGTCACCCAGGTGACAAATCTGCCGCTTAAGCGACAACCCTTTCTCACGCAAGGGAGATTCCATCGCTCATGCTAGAGAACTTCAGTGGCTCGACCTAGTCTCTGTTAAAGCGTCACCCAAGCGATAAGATCTCGCCCAAGCGAGACTTCCACTTATGTTTTTTATTTCAAACGTGTTAATGAGTTGTTGATTGATAATAACATGTACTTGGTGTGTTTATTGATGAATATACATATCTACTTTGATGTGTGATGATTATAGTTGATCTTCCATGTGAGATTATCCATTGTGGATGAATATAAACATGTGTATTATATGAAATGCAAAGCATATCACTATGATGAAATAATTATATATATATACATGTTATGGGCAATGCATGAGTTCATTTTGACTACATTGAGATTTAAATGCATGAATACAAAAAATACACGTGGCTATGAGAACCTTATGAAATTTGTTACGATACTTGCAATTTCAATTGGGAAGGTTGTATTACAATATGAAGTAATGTATGGAGAAGAAAGGTTGGTGAAAATAGTTGTGAATTGTGTTTTAAATATGTATGATGATTTTATAATAGTGAAAGTGGGTCAATGGTATGGAAGGAAAAAAGATTTCAATTGTATGATTGTTTCGAGTTTTGACTTCTAAGGAAGAAGTTCAAATCCTTATTAATTTAGAGTTATGCATTGACTAGGGATACATGTCAGTCAGAAGTCATCATATACTCTATTAGGAATAAAGACTCGCATAAAGTGTCGTAGTCTAGACGGTGAAAGTTGAATGAGGTTCTTATGGCGAGATTATGGGCGGTGAGATTAGGGACGAGATCCCTTGTTTGGCGATGCCATAAATTAACTTACCTTTTCCATAGGAATTTTATCGGCTTATTAGGCTAGGCGGAGTCATGGCCTTTGCCCCAATCCACTAAGAGGTTTTATGATAGGTGCAAGGCTTCTTATGTCCAAGTCAATGCATAAATATGAATATTAAGTATAGTATTATTTTTTAGGTTTAATTGCTTGCATTGTCCACAGTTTGGCTGCAACGTGTCAAGTTAGTCCATCTTTTTAAAAAAGTTTCAATTACGTCCAAACTTGGTTTAAAAGTGTCAATTTTGTCCAAACGTATGTAAAATTTGCTTCAATCAAGTCCCTTCCGTTAAATCCACATAAACGGACGTTAATTTTTTTTCTCTCTCCTCTGCTTCTCTGCTCTACTGCTCTGCTGCTATGCTTTGTTGCTCCTTTAGTAAAATGTTTTTCACTTATATTTAATATTTACATAAATTAAATCATGATCATGATGTAACTAAATGATTTTATCTAAATTATTATTCCACTTTTTTTTACCAATATGCTACATATGATTTATTAATAGAGAATTGTGCCTGTTAATTGAAAGAAAAAATTAAAGTTATACAGTATCTATTAATTAAAATATGTGTGTATTTTAAAGTAAAATAATTTTATTAATCTCAAATATAAATATCTATCTTATATTTTATTATCTTAAATAATTTTGTAAATACCTTTTTAGTTAAAGAACAGAAAAATGAATTATTTGATTTTTAGATAATATTTTACTACGAATTATAATATTTTAATTATATTTATTGTTATTATTTTAATATAATATTTTACTACGAAAAACAATTATCGAATGAAGCAGAAAATGGGTGTGAAAAGAATACTTTTTGTTTAGATTTAGTTTTCATGTTTTTGTAAGATAAACTAAAACCAAGTATAAATATATGAGAAATGAGAGTTTCATCCACAATCATTACTCTGTGCAGAAGTTCTGTATAACTTAGTCTACGTATACTGTTTTTTTCATTTAATATATATGCATAATATTTTCAAATTTTCTAATAATTGCTTAATGTATTATTTTATATTTTATATTATCATTATATTATTTTATAATGTCCAGAGGAGCAGAGCAGAGGAGCAGAGGAGCAGAGGAGAGAGAACTAAAAAATTAACGTCTGTTTTGGTGAATTTAACGGAAGGGACTTGATTGAAGCAAATTTTACATACGTTTGGACGAAATTGACACTTTTAAACCAAGTTTGTACGTAATTGAAATTTTTTTAAAAAGATGGACTACTTTGACACGTTGCAGCCAAACTAGGGACAATGCAAGCAATTAAACCTATTTTTTAGTTATGTGTCTGTGAATAGTATGATTACCAGATCATTAAATGCTAAGTTTTAGATTAGTCGAGATATGGAGTTATAAACTATTTATGTATGTTTAGTATTATCATGAGCTTACCCTATCTTGTATGTTAGTTTAGTTGTTTTTGTGTTTTTCTTTTGTGATGATCATTATTCATTGGTGTGAGTAGAGGATGATACAAGAGTGGATGCATCTCTAGATCTGGTAGAGCAAGCAGTTTGAGTCATAGGATAACAATTTCCTTTTGTTTTATGTGGTAGGAAAAAACTCTCCAATATAGAAGATCATTTGTACTAATATTCTATATATTTCTTTCAACTATTTTGGATCATTAAACATATAATGTTGTATTTTATTAGTGATGTACTATTAAATTGAGATGTTACAATAATAGTTTAGTCTAGTGAGTCCAACAAAACACCATTAATAAGTAAAATTTTAATTAATAAAAAAATTATAAATGTATAAATTTAAAAAATGAATAGTTTAAATAAATCATCACTATAAGATTTAATCTATGGTATTATATAAAATGGATTAAAATGCTTTGCAGTTTTCATAATGCTAAAATGAATTACATGCATTGCTCATTATCATCCAAGTGACAACACAAATGCTAAAATAATAAGATGTATAACTCAACTAATGACTTATAACTTGAGTTAGAGAGATGTTGACTCAATCTCTCTTCTAATTGAGAATATGGTCTCTCAAACATTGAGTTGAGGCGTTAGTGCATGGGTTTTTAGAACATGAGACCTGATGTTCTAACATTAAAGCGAAAACATAATATCTTAAATACTAATTAAACCATGTATTTTATACTTCTGTGACTTGTTACAAATATTAATAATGTAACACTTAAAGTTTTATGATATACTTTTCGTATACAATGTATTAGGGTTATATTATTTATAAAAATATAAATATTTTTATTGCTTAAAATATATATATATATATATATATATATATTATAAAACTATAAAAAAATTAATTAAATGTTAACAATATTAAATGGTAAAAAGAATAGAATAATAAAATAATATAAATATTTTAATAGAATTACATCTTTTATAATTTAAATAAATATTTCGTTACTACAAAATATATATATATATATATATATATATATATATAAAAGTAAATTTAATTAATAAAAAAATAAAACTAACAATATTATTATAAAAAGTTCTTTTAACATATCCAAACTTACTTTCTGTATGTCATATGTTTATTTTAGAATATTAAAATATATGGTTACGCAAGACTAAGCATAAACCTCCCATTCTAAGCTTTTAACATGGATATGCGAGGTTAAGCACAAACGTTCAACAGAAACCCAATCATAAAACGTATCACAATCAATTATGATACAAATTATTTAATTTTGTTAGATATATTATCTTTATCTTTTCTTTATCTTTTATCTTTAGTTAATTTGTTATTATTTCATATTCGTATTTTGGGTTAGTCCATATTTCTTTTATTACAAATAGAGCACCTTATGTGTATATTCAACACAAGGGAGATTAATCTCATCATAGTTTTTATTATATTCAACATGATATCAGAGTCTAAGATTCTTTGTTTGTTGACCCTACCAACTACAATCGTCATTGCCGTTAGAGTCGTCACCACCGTTAAAGTTGTTGCCACCGCCGCCACTGTCACCAGAGTATTAGTTTAAACCGGTGACCACAATTTTGCTCATCTCGGCCAAACAACTACAATGTCGTCAAGATCGCTACCATCAGAGTCTAGACACACTCTCACGCACTAATCACAGTTTGCTTCCGCTATACTTTCTAGCCACTCGTGACGGTATGTGTGTCATTGTCTCTGGCGCCGACCACCTTCGTTGGTTATGTTGATTAGGCCTCTTTTGATTTCTAGGTTTTTACCTTCTTACTTATTCATTGCTTTTGACACGTCAATATATACTAACTATGTCAATGTGCATTTATCTATTTATAAGTTAGATGGTACTAATTATGTGATTTGAGCATCAAACGTTAAACTTTGGCTTAAGAGCCAAGTGTATCTTGATCATAATACTTCTAATGTGAAAATTATTGATTCTGCTATAGTTATCCATTGGTTGAAATGTCATGCTCAGTTATGCATTGTTCTTAATGGTACCCTTAATTCCTCTTTAAATTTTTGTTCCTACGAAACATGTTTTGAAATTTGGGAACACGCCAAATTATTGTACACCAATGATACTTAACATCTTTATGGTATTTGTCATGATCTTCTCTATGTTGTTGCACCTCGACCTCAGGACTATATGATTGATTATATGGGTAAAATTCATGCTCTTTTTCATGAATTTAATGAATTATTATCTCTAGCCTATAATCTTGCCAAAGAAATAAAGCAATAGTTAAAGCTTTTCATGTTATTAGCATTTTACGACCTTGCTGATGAGTATTCACATATTCATAATCATATTTTGGGTTCACCTATTGTTCCTACTTTGACTTCTATTTGTTCTACTCTTTTGCGTGTAACTAGTAAACCCATCAATGATACACATGTTTCCTCTACGTTACGACCTTGCTGATGAGTATTCACATATTCATAATCAAATTTTGGGTTCACCTATTGTTCCTACTTTGACTTCTATTTGTTCTACTATTTTGCGTGTAACTAGTAAACCCATCAATGATACACATGTTTCCTTTACGTTGGCTTCTCAACGTCATGATCGCAATCACTCTCGCAAACCGGGAAAAGGGCGTCTCAAGTGTAACCATTGTTGTAAGTTAAGCTACATGATTGACAAAATGTTATGCATTACATGGTCGCCCTCCTAAATCTGTTGTTATTTTTCAAACTGCCCCCCCCCCCTCCCTCACAATCACCTACTGGGGATCCTCCTTCATATGATATTACCAATGACTTTGTTATTTGCAGTAAATTTCTGAAATGGTATAAGGATCAACAACCTTCTAGTTCCACTACATTTATAACACACACAGGTATATCTTTTGTCGGTCTGAGTCCATCTTGTTCTCTTGGCTCTTGGGTTCTTGACTTAGGAGCCACAATACACATTACTATTAACAAATCTTTGCTTTCCTCTTTGTCCTCTCTGAATCCTTTACCGTTTGTTACAATGGCTGATGGATTTAGAGTTTTAGGTCATGGTGTTGGGATTACTAACATTTTCCCTTGTTTATCCACATATAATGTTCTTTATGCCCCTGAGT
The DNA here is from genome assembly GCA_034642375.1 of Vigna nakashimae. Lineage (NCBI taxonomy): Eukaryota > Viridiplantae > Streptophyta > Magnoliopsida > Fabales > Fabaceae > Vigna > Vigna nakashimae. The sequence goes on from CM067768.1 coordinate 23,058,133, forward strand.
TTCCTTTTAACTTGTTATCTGTTAGTCGTCTAACTCGTTTTTTTATTGTGATACCTCTTTTAACAAAGATTTTGTTTGTTTACATGACCGGAGTTCGAGACAGGTGATTGGCACTGGATTTGAGTCTCATGATCTTTATCATCTTCACCCCTCTACACATATTGGCGCAATTATAGAGTCTTCATTTCTTCTTCATACTCAGTTAAGTTATCCCAGTCTTTACAAATTGCAACAACTTGTTCCTAGCTTATCCAAGTTGTTCAATTTGGTTTGTGAGTCGTGTCAATTAGGAAAACATATTCATAGTTATTTTTCTCGTAGTGTCTCACAATGTGCTTCGTACCCTTTTGCCTTAGTGCATTCTGACATTTGGGGACCTAGTCGTGGCAAGTCTAATTTAGATTTTCAATATTTCGTTACTTTTATTAATGATTATTCTAGATGTACTTGGCTATTTTTAATGAAAAATAGTTCTGATTTATTGTATCTTTTTTAAACCTTTTATAATGAAATTAAAACTCAGTTTGCTGTTTCTATTCAAACTTTGCGCAGTGATAATGGTTGTGAATATCTTTCTCATTTTTTTCATCAATTTATGGTTTTTCATGGTATTCTTCATCAAACTTCATGTGCTATACACCTCAAAAATATGGGGTGGTTGAGCGCAAAAATAGACATCTTATTAAAACAACTCGAACTCTTTTAATTCATGGTAACATTCCTCAATATTTTTGTTGTGATGTTATTCTTACTGCATGTTATCTCATTAATCGCATGCCCTCTTTTTTTTCAGGTAATAAAATACCTTATTTTATCTTACTTCCTCATGAACCCTTTACCTTTAAAAGTTTTTGGGTCTACATGTTTTGTTTATAATCTTAGTCCTGGTCTTGATAAGTTAGCTCCCCGATCACACAAATGTGTTTTTATAGGCTTTACTAAATCAAAGAAAGGATACAAGTGTTTTTCTCCTTCTCTTAATTGTTATTTTATATCAACAAATGTCACCTTCAATGAGTCTTCCTTTTATTTTAACGATCATTCTTCTTCTAATATGTCTCCTTCTAATACTATCAATATTATTGTTTTTTGTTGATGGCATATCCCCTAGCCAATGTCAAGCATATACAAGTAGAGTTGAAGTCATCCATGAAGATGGTCTAAACCCCACCCTTTGGACCACCTTTGGAGCCATCATGGAACACGGATTGAAGAGTAGTATAAGATATATAGGTCATTGTATTCAGTCATTTAGTGTAGGTTTGTTTAAGGCTTGTATTAAGGCCTAAGTAGCATAGCATTTTCCTTAAGTTAGACATCCAAACCAAGTGGAAAATATGTGTCATGTGTTATGCTTCCATTGGAGAGGATTTCTTTTTTATAGTAGCCACATGTTCCTCCACCATTGGAGAGGGTTTTCTTTTAGTAGTGGCCACATGTTCTCCCATCATTGGAGAGAATTTGTGGACACTTGTCCACTCCTTAGAATGCTTCATTTTTTTCCAATGAGAGTAAATGTGGGAGATCATGTTTTTAGGGTTAGAAGAAGAAACCTTTGGCCTATAAATAGAGGTGTCTTCACCCTTGTATTTCATCTTGGATTAATGTAATGTTATGCTCCCAATTTATGGCCATACACTTCCTAGATCAAGACTAGAGCAATCCTAGAGGCCCCTCTAGTCACCTTCCTCCTTGAGTTGGCCTCACCACTCTTGGAGCCATCAAACACTACCTCACCATCACCATATACACCAAAAGTTGTGAGCTTCTACCCCTTTTACCATCATAGCTCATCAACCTTGGACCTCTTCCACGCCATTTTCGCACCATAACCCCAAGGAAAGACCCCTTCATGTATATCTCCTAGGTTTGGCCCAACCTAGCTAAGGAGGTTTCCATCATTTGTGCTCCTCCAATTGTGCCTAGTTCACAAGGTGTTTCTCAACAACCACCAAGTGACTTAATTCAAGTGCCAACTACTTTTTCTCCTCTGGTTTCGACAACTGAGTTTACGTTTCCAATTGCCCTCCGAAAAGGTATACATTCTACTCGTAATCTCTTTCCACATTATATTGTTTTAAGTTATCATATACTGTCTTCACCTTTTTATAACTGCCTTTCATCTATTTCTTCAGTGAACATCTCACAATCTGTTAATGATGCCTTCGCTCATCCTAGTTGGTGTCAGGCCATGCTAGATGAATTAAGTGTTCTTCAAAATAGTGGATCTTGGGAGCTTGTCCCATTACCGTCTGAAAAATTTGTTGTTGATTGCAAGTGAGTTTTTGCTATCAAAGTTGGTGTTGATGGAACTACTAATCGCCTCATAGCTCATCTTGTGGCCAAAGGTTACACACAAATTTGTGGGTTGGATTATAGTGATACTTTTTCTCCAATGGTAAAGATGACATATGTTCGTTTATTTATAGCCATGGCGGCTCTTCAGCAATGGCCTCTTTAGCAACTGGATGTTAAAAATGCATTCCTTAACAAAGATTTGCAAGAAGAAATTTATATAAAGCAACCGCCAGGATTTGTTGCTCAATGGGAGTCTTATGGGTTGGTATGTCGTCTTCGGAAATCCTTATATGGCCTAAAACAATCTCCTAGGGCCTAGTTTGGAAAATTTAGTAATGTTGTTCAACAATTTGGTATGACTCGGTGTGAGACATATCATTCAGTCTTTTACCGTTACTGGAGTGTTCAATCTGTCTACTTTATAGTATATGTTGATGACATTGTTATTACAAGTAGTGATAGTCATGGAATCTCACAGATGAAACAACATCGTTGCAACCATTTTCAGACCAAAGATCTTGACAAACTTAGATATTTCTTGGGTATTAAGGTGGAACAATCCAACAATGGTATTGTTATATCTCAAAGAAAATATGCACTGGATATTTTGGAGGAAACTGGGTTGATGAATTAAAAACCTGTGGACACACCCATGGATCCTAATACTAAACTTCTACCAAAATAGGGGAAGCCTATGTTAGATCGCGAGAAATATAGAAGACTAGTTGGAAAATTGAATTATCTTAGAGTTATTCGTCCTGACATTTCCTTTGCAATTAATGTGGTAAGCTAATTCCTTAATTTCTCATGTGAAGATCATTGGAATACAATTAGTCGTACATTAACATACATTAAAGGATCTCTTGGAAAAGGATTATTATATGGTTCTAGTAACCATACAAGAGTGGTTTGTTATTCTGATCCTGATTGGACAAGATATCCTTCTAATAGAAGATCTACATCTGGATATTGTGTCTCCATTGGTGGTAACTTTGTCAGAGCGGCTGCAGCGGAAGGGTTAGCGTGGAATAACAAACCAAGAGGGGTTTTTAATAATAACGTGTGCCTTTTAATTTCTACTCAATTAAACTTACTTAGCAATTAATAAAGACAAATAAAGCAAGAGTAAGTTGAGAGAAATTTGCACAGATGATTTTATCCTGGTTCGGATCTTACCAATCCTACGTCCAGTCGCTTATCTCAAAACAAGATAAACAGTTTCACTAACACAAAACAATTACAAACTACAATCACAAAGATACAATTTGTAAGAGTTTAGAAAACACCTCTCTTGATACCACAAGAGATGAAACTACACCTCCTTTGAGTCTTCACAAAGGATGAACACCTCCTCCGAATACTTCACGAAGGATGAACACCTCCTTCGAATACTTCACGAAGGATGAACCTCTTCCGAACACCTCCTCAGACACACCAAGGATGAACCGGCTATTTCCTCTGTCACCGTAGCAGCACTTCACCAGCTCCACAGACAAGAGTTTCACAAGCCGAACAAGAACACACAAGTCTCAATAATTTCTGAGTATTTGAGCACAAGGGAAGAGTTTCTGTGTCTCTGTATATATTTCTTCTTGAGAGAAAATGAGAGTCTATTTATAGACTCATCCAAAGACTCTTCCATTCACTAAAAGACAAACTTAACGGCTAGTTTCTCCAACGACCATAAACGGCTAGTTTGTCCAACGGCCATAAACGGCTAGTTTGTCCAACGGTCATAAACGGCTAGTTTCTTCAACGACTAGTTTCTCCAACGTCCGTGTTAAGTGCGATACTCTTACCGTTAACCGTCACTATTCACGTGAATAGTGTTACTATTCATGTGAATAGTACTATAGTGTTTTGTTGCAATGATTTACTATAGTAATTTTACAAAACACTTTTCTTTTTCTAATCTAAGTCCTATACATATTTCTAAGAGTATTACAAAAGCTTTCCATCACAATATAAGTCTTCATAACATCTTGAATCTTGATTTCTCTTGACTTGATTTGGACATCATCAAAACTTCATCTTCATCATTTTGCTAACAATCTCCCCCTTTTTGATGATGATCAAAAACTCCTTGATTTAAAGCTTTTGGTAATAATCTGTATTTAAAACACAACTTATGGAAGAAAGAGTGCATTAGTGAATAAGCACAAATAGTACAAATAGGCAAATAAGCTTTAAACATTTTCTCCCCCTTTTTGATCATAATTAAAAAGTTGTGTTGATGTTCTCCCCCTAAGATAATACTCCCCCTTAATAAAAGCATGTATGCATATAAGCTAAAAATATTTCAAATTTAAAGATTCATTCAAACATGCACAATAGGATATTTAAAGCAAATATTTTTAGGAGAAAGATCTTATAAAACATTGTTTAGATCTTTATCTTGAGGATTGTCATCATTCTTTGCTTCATTTGTTGTCTTCTACAAATCTTCATCATTTCCTGCATGTAATTCAACTGACTCAAGAGGTTTTGCCTCAAGGTCTACAATTTCATCAAAGACAACATGCACACATAAAAATTTTTCCGATTTAAACTATATATGCTTTATATATTAGACGATATCCAAAAAAAAATAGTTTTATCGGTCTTGGAATAAAAATTTTCTTAAATTTTGTTTTAAAGAAAAAAAATTGGTACCCAACAATTTTGTTTGGGTCCTTTGGGTTAGATTTAGAAAAAAGAAATCATTTTATAACCCAAACATATCTACCACTTGGAACACCATAATGCTTAATTTTACATTTATTTGAAGTATGACCCTTTTTCATACAATAAAAGCATGATACAACATTTGTGTTCCTATAAGTTGTTCCTTTTTCTACCCAAGTTCTACGGGTTCTATGATTATTTTTATTTTTAATTCTAGGAACATACTTATTTTTAACAACCTTATTTTCATTAGTTTTACTACATTCTCCTGAGGTTGTTTGTTCTAGTAGTTTCTTAAAATTTTCACAAGAAGCACATTCATCACTACTAGTAAATTTACCCTTTTCAAAAAATAAAACTTTATTTTTCAAATCTTTATTTTCTTCAAAAATATTTTCAAAATTTAATTTTAAATTCTTATTTTCTTCAAGAATATTTTCAAAGTCTGATTTCAAATTTTTATTTTCTTCAGAAATATTTTCAAAATTTAATTTTAAATTTTTGAAATCCTTTTTCAATTTCTGATGGGCTTTATCTAATTTTTCAGATTCTACTATTAAAGCAGCATAAATTTCATGCAATTCATTTTCGCTAATTTGACTAGAATTATCAGAATCGCTAGATGTACTTACTTGGCTTCCAGCGTCGTCGTTCACCACTAAACAGATGTTTGTTTCTTCATTTGAGTAGCTTGAATCTGAAATGGTCTCATTGTCGTCTTCCCATGCAATGTATGCCTTCTTTTTCTTGAAGAATTTCTTTTCTTTCTTTTCTTCACCCTTCTTTTGATTTGGGCAGTCTGCTTTTAAATGTCCTTTTTCTCCGCAACCGTAGCATCGGTAATTTGAGGAAGATACTGGATTATCTTTCTTTTCGTATCTAAATTTTCCTTTACCTTTAGACTTCATGAACTTGTTGAGTCTTTTTATCATGAGTCTCAATTCTTCTTCTTCGTCTGAGTCTTCATCTTCCGATTTACCTTTGCTTCTTTCAACCTCCGACTTTAACGCCAAACTATTCTTGTTGTTTTTGGCTTTTGATTCTTCTTCATCAAGTCTTCCGAGGTCAAGTTCATGCTCTCTCAACTTTCCAAATAATGCAGCCATGGTCATTGTGTTGAGATTTTGTGACTCAGAAATTGCAATCACTTTTGGTTGCCAAGACCTGTCTAAAGATTTCAAAATTTTTATATTAAGCTCATCAGTATCGAAAGACTTACCTAGTCCAATAAGATGGTTTACGATGTTGGTGAAGCGTTTCTGAACATCTACTATTGTTTCCCCTTGCTTCATCTTGAACATCTCGTATTCCTGGATTAAGGTATTCTTTCTAGCTCTCTTAACATCATTTGTACCTTCATGGGTTACTCTTAGTACTTCCCACATTTCTTGTGCAGTTTTACAAATAGAAATCCTGTAAAACTCATCAACAGTTAAAGCAGATGAAATAATATTACGAGCTTTTACATCATTACCAAATTTTTTCTTATCTTGAGCAGTCCATTGGTCACGGGGCTTTGGTTCCTGCATATTGTTAGTTGGAACAAAAGGACCAGATGCAACAGCATTCCAAATATCTATATCAATAGATTCCATAAAAATTTGCATTCTAACCTTCCAGAATGCGTAATTTTCACCTGTGAATAGTGGTGGTCTATTGATAGAAGCACCCTCTGCAAAGGTTTGATGTGATCCTGCCATTTGAATGACTATCAAAGCAAGCTCTGATACCAATTGTCAGAGCGGCTGCAGCGGAAGGGTTAGCGTGGAATAACAAACCAAGAGGGGTTTTTAATAATAACGTGTGCCTTTTAATTTCTACTCAATTAAACTTACTTAGCAATTAATAAAGACAAATAAAGCAAGAGTAAGTTGAGAGAAATTTGCACAGATGATTTTATCCTGGTTCGGATCTTACCAATCCTACGTCCAGTCGCTTATCTCAAAACAAGATAAACAGTTTCACTAACACAAAACAATTACAAACTACAATCACAAAGATACAATTTGTAAGAGTTTAGAAAACACCTCTCTTGATACCACAAGAGATGAAACTACACCTCCTTTGAGTCTTCACAAAGGATGAACACCTCCTCCGAATACTTCACGAAGGATGAACACCTCCTTCGAATACTTCACGAAGGATGAACCTCTTCCGAACACCTCCTCAGACACACCAAGGATGAACCGGCTATTTCCTCTGTCACCGTAGCAGCACTTCACCAGCTCCACAGACAAGAGTTTCACAAGCCGAACAAGAACACACAAGTCTCAATAATTTCTGAGTATTTGAGCACAAGGGAAGAGTTTCTGTGTCTCTGTATATATTTCTTCTTGAGAGAAAATGAGAGTCTATTTATAGACTCATCCAAAGACTCTTCCATTCACTAAAAGACAAACTTAACGGCTAGTTTCTCCAACGACCATAAACGGCTAGTTTGTCCAACGGCCATAAACGGCTAGTTTGTCCAACGGTCATAAACGGCTAGTTTCTTCAACGACTAGTTTCTCCAACGTCCGTGTTAAGTGCGATACTCTTACCGTTAACCGTCACTATTCACGTGAATAGTGTTACTATTCATGTGAATAGTACTATAGTGTTTTGTTGCAATGATTTACTATAGTAATTTTACAAAACACTTTTCTTTTTCTAATCTAAGTCCTATACATATTTCTAAGAGTATTACAAAAGCTTTCCATCACAATATAAGTCTTCATAACATCTTGAATCTTGATTTCTCTTGACTTGATTTGGACATCATCAAAACTTCATCTTCATCATTTTGCTAACAAACTTGATCTCTTAGAAAAGAAAGAAGCAGAGTGTTGTGGCAAGATCTAATGCAGAAGCATAATATAGAGCTATGCCCTCAACCACTTGTGAGTTTGTTTCGCTTAAGCAATATGCTTAGATAGTTAAATTTGGAGATGTCACTTAAATGAAGCTTATATGTGACAATCAAGTTGCTCTTCATATTATTCTAATCTTGTGCTTCATGAGAGGATAAAACACATTAAGATTGACTATCATTTCATTCGAGAGAAGATTGTATCTGGAGATATCAAGACTAAGTTCATCAATTCAAGTGATCAATTAGCAAATATTTTCACTAAGTCTTTAGGGACTAAGAATTGATTATGTTTGTAACCAGCTTGGTACATACGATTTGTATGCACTAGCTTGAGGGGGAGTGTTAGATATATTATCTTTATCTTTTCTTATATTTTATCTTTAGTTAGTTTGTTATTATTTCTTATTTGTATTTTGGGTTTAGCCCATATTTTTTCTATTATAAATAGATAATCCTATCTGTATATTCAACACAAGGGAGATTAATCTCATACATAGTTTTTATTATATTCAACAGGTTCAAACAAAGAAAGGAAGAAACAAGAAAAAGGGAAGAAAATAGAAAAAGAAAAAAAAAAGTAATTTTTCTATAACCACTAAGATAAACAGAAGAGATATTTACAATTTTTGTTATATGTTCTTATTACAAATTTGTTAAGTAATATTATAGGGTCAATTGTTCTTAATATGAGATATGATTTGCATTTTTTGTTTTAGAGTTTGTACTTTATCGTGATTTTGTTTTCAAAAGACATATAAAAGAATAGAAGGAAAAAAATTAATTATTTTATATTTTGACTAGTAAACAATATAAAACTATTATACATATTTCATTTACTAAATTATTTCATGTTATTTTATTGTGTAATGAATATCTTCTTGAATAAATTAACCATAGGGTGAAAATTTTATAAGAAGAGAGTGAAAAAAAAAAAACATGAAGAAACAAGAAGAAGAGAAGAAAAAATATATGTATTTTTTATTAAATTATTCCATGTTATTTTATTGTGCTAGGTGTCTTAATGAGTATTCCCATAAATAAACCCATCAAATAATACAGGTGAAAAAGTTTTTAAAACAGAAAGTGAAAAAGGAAGAAAATAGAAAAAAAAGTAATTTTTCAATAACCACTAAAATAAAGGAAGAAAATATTTACAACTTTTATTATATGTATGTTTTTAGTTATTAGTTTCAAAAATTGAGTATTAGATGTGGTAGAGTGTTTTAAATAATGATACTCCATTATTTTATTTCAAAAATATTAACGATATATAATCAGGAGTTTCATTATCTAAGACGTTTTATCTCTCTAAAACTTCCTTCTTTAACATTTCCTCTACCTTCTTTTTAGAAATCCTAACTCCCTACTCATCTATCGAAAGATCAGAGAGTGCATGAGGGTTCTTTAAGGCGAGATCTTCATGTGTAGCCGATTAATTTCAACTATAAAGAGCAAATAGAGATCTTGGAGCCGTAGGAGAAATTTTAGAATTCTTGGAACTACCGAAGCATCAACTAAGTAAGGGAAGCCAGTTTGTTTGGTTTGGATTTGGTATGCATGTACTATTTGATGTTTGTATGATGATTGATTTGTGAACTTTAAATAAATCGTGAAATCTGGTATGTTGGGTGTTTGATAAAGGTGGTTTAATGAATTGAAAACTAATTCATGTTGGTGTGTCTGGTTTGCTGTTGTTAAAATTTGTTTAATGAATGAATTTGTGAATGTACATTTAGTTAGTTTGGAGCTAATCTATTTTTACAAAACTTGGGAATGTAATAAATTAAAAGAAGGGGAGGAGTCGTTTGGTAAGGAATCATCTGGATAAGAACTCATTTGTTAATCATTCGTTTGGTAAGGAATCGTCTAGTAAGGAATCATTTGGTTAAGGAGTCATCTGGTAAGGAGTTATCTGGTAAGGAGTTATCTGGTAAGGAATTGTCTGGGTAAGGAGTCGTCTAGGAAAGGAATCACCTTGTAAGGAGTTTTCTCGAAATGACTATGTGGTTTGGGATCTCAAATTCAAGGTTCTGGATGCTAGTTTTAGCCTTTCTTTTGGTTGTTTTAGGGGTTTTTGACCCTTCCAGAGCTCTTGGGCAAGTTTAAAGCTTGTTTTGCGTGCCTAATGTGGGTATCAAACTATTATGAAGAAAATTGTGTTATTGTGTGATTATTATGTCCAGATTATATTATAAATGATTTTTTTTACTTGAAATACTCTTAGTATGTGATGTTTATATGATGTGATCTCTATGAATGAAAAGTTGTGAAAAAAAGTTCCAAAGAAGAACTTCATATTGATGATTACCAAGTATTGTGTGTACAAATATAGACTTTACTATTATATATTATTTTCGAATAATTATAATAGCATTTTATATATTTTATTCGAGTAAACTGTTTTTTAATATTAAAAATGTTATATATCCTATCCTACTTAAATACTATAAAAAAAATTAGAATGTTATTCGTCTTCTTAAATTATTATATATAATAATATATATTTATATATATTATTATTATATTAATATAAATATGTATTTTTATATTGATTAAAATAAATCATTTAACAAATATAACCCGATATAGACATAACTGTAAGTTTATATATATATATATATATATATATATATATATATATATATATATATATATATATATATATAATAAGTTTTACTTGCTTTATAATACAATCTTGGCTTTGTGTTGTCAGTATTCTTTCAAAGTTGTTTGCTATATTATCCATGAGAGGTTGAAAGCAAATAAATTTTAGAAATTATTATTAATAACAAACTTCTTTAAGTCTGAATTAATTTGTAATTCGGGGTTCTTTTGGAGATTTAAATGAACATTTAAATGTTTTTGAATTAATGTTATTAATCATAGTGGAACTTATTTATTTTGATCAATGTTATAAAAATAATTTACACTTGCTTTATTATAAATAGGAATAAATTAAAAGAAAAATTATATATATATATATATATATATATATATAATTGTTAATTTTATTTCATATTATTTAATTTATCTTTACGGTATTTGTTTTCACTTTCTCTATTTGTGTTTTTTTTCTTCAAGAAATAATAAAATAAATAAGCGTATATGTATATTCTTCCACATGTGGATAGATGATTTTTCATACATAAAACAATTTACTGCTTTGATGCAAGTGCTTTCGGGAATTGAATGGAATGTGGATGTTCATAACAATACGGTGACCTTTAAGGGGCTTGGATCACCACTCTTGTCCCTTCTCGACAATTTGCCTCCACTAGCTCTGATAAGACCCACTACTGTCACATTCAGTGTTCTTATATCACCTTCGCTCACATGAATTCCTTATGCACAATGCTAGTAGATTAAATTACTTCTGGAAGCAAATAAGAATAAAGTTATAAAACTATTAGAAGAATAAATGGATGTATGAAAGTGTAACATCCCAAAAAAATATACCTCAACACTATATATAATAGAGTCATCACATAATAATAATGTAGAACAGTTTCAGGTAATAAAGTTGACTTACAATTATCGTATAAGATAACCATAAATTTAAAATTTTACAAAATTATATCCTAATACAAAACTATATATATGACCGAACGGTCCCTACAATACTATAAACAAAATCGATAAGTCCTAGTCTAACAAGCCAGGTCATCTCCATCCAGTGTCTGCTCCAGAGAACACTCGTCATTCTTTGCTCACATCCACAGCATGATCATCACAAAGAAGAAATATCGAACGGACAACATAAACAAGACATAAAAGAAGGGTAAGCTAGTGTAATTTAATATTCATGTTAGCATACGATTCAAACAAACAGATAAGATAATCATACACATGTATAAAACATAAACACATATTGATTGACCACTTTAACTCGACCATCCGGACTAGTATGAATATGTAGCTTTGGTCGTTCGTGCACTCGTGGGTGTAGTAACTGGAAACCTATCAGTTGCCACACAAGGTTAACCCGTTATCACTCATCGTAGGACCTCCCTTGGCTAGGGCCTCTTGCTATTCTCACATGACTTACCCATCTCTACTTGAGAATTGGTAATCATTAGAATGTCAGGATGAACGCCGTGGATTTTGCTGTCCATATTCATACTATACCACCACCTTAATAACCAATCACCGAGACATTCCTCCTTGGAATTCTCTTACATACTAGTTGGAACATAATTCTTTATAACAACATCCACTCCATTATTAATACATGTTCATATAACTGAATTTAAACAAGTTATCAAACAATAATGGAAACCACATGCAAGCCCGAACACGCTGCATACATTGGATACCGAACAGTTTCTCACTATCCAAAAGAAAAGGACCAAACGGTCCATAATAGATAAGCCTGAAGAAGTGACCACACACTATTAAGGATCTAAGTTTAATGTAAGGCCGAATATAGTTAAACACTAATGTAATACCGAATACTATGGTGAGACCGAACACTAGAATAACCGAATCACCTGAGCTAAACCGAACACTTATAACATACGCCGAAAACTAACTTATATCGAATATTAAGGTAAGACTGATCACTAAAGCATGACCGAATGGTCATTAACAGGTAAGGCCCATAGGAGGCCGAACGTAGTTAAGACCGAACACCAATACAAACCGAGCACCACTAAGACTGAACACTAGTACAAAGTCGAACACTACTAAAACTGAATGATAATACAAAACCAAACACTACTAAGACCGAACACTTAGTACAAAACCGAACACTGTTAAGACCGAACACTGTTAAGACCGAACACTAATATAAAACCGAAGACTACTAAGACCGAACGCTAATGAAGTTAGAAAGGAGAAGAGAAGGCTAATGAAAACATACAAACAACAAGGCGTAATTGCTTGTGCCAAAAATTCCAGAAATTCACATGAATTAAAGGAACGAAACTTACCAGCTCTAAACATTAAACGGGTCGGTGGAATGGAAAACTCTTTGCACCAGGATTGCTTAGGCACGGTCTGATTGTTAAACAGATGAAGTGAGATTGAAAGAATTTAGAGAGAAGGAGGAGAAAAGAAGAGAGTAGAAGAATTTAGAGAGATATAGCTGTAATCAGATAATGGGACGAGACTTTTGAAACTTTTCATTTATATATCACTCTTATTTTAATCTAAACCGCTCGGTCCCATCCTTTGCTTACACCTGTCTGCTCCAAACTTCTTGAAACCTTTCGGCTCTTACATTCTCCCCAACAACAACAAAATTTTCGTCCTCGAAAATTAGACTTACCAGAGAATAGATGAGGGTATAATTCCCTCATGACGTCTTCTAATTCCCAGGTAGAATCACTTATCCTTCTATCCAAGACAACCTTAACTAAAGTGATGGATTTTCCTCTAAGTTGCTTATTTAGCTCTCCACAATGTTGACCGGTTGCATCTCCACCGAACGGTCTTCTTTAACTTGCACGTCTTCTAATTCTAGCACATGAGAAGGGTCCGACACATACTTTGATAACTTAGGACATGGACCCATCACTAGAAGTATGGCTAGAAGAATTCAAGAAGAGCTTGAAGATATGGACACAACAGGACACATTCTTTTCCTTCAATTTAAATGGAATTTGGAGACACCAAGAGAAGGGTAAAACTGTCCAGTTGATGGTCAAAATTGCTAGCTGCACCACCACTCTTTGCTAAGCACACCACAGCAGCACCTCCGCCCCTCAACACCATTAGCTCACATGCTGCTTTAGTTTTAAGCACATTTTTCATAAATGTTTCACATTTTACACATGCGTCATTCTTTTACTCGTTGCAGCTCCATGGATCACATATAAATTCATGGTAGCCACCATTGTAAAGACACTTTTGAGAAATTGAATTTTACTCTGCTGATGCATTTTCCAGCACTTAAAACTCTGCCCAAAAGTCATCTCAATGAGCTTCCCTTCTCCATCTAGCTTCCTTCCAGTGGAAGGCCGCTTGAGCTAGTTATCCACCTTCCAAACAGCTCTTCTACCATCACGTATGCCACTGCATTTTCAATTTGCATCTCTGCTGCCATCTCTGGATTCAACCTCCCGCTGCATTCAATCATTCATTCTAACTGGAGCAAAGTCATCATACTTCTTGAGCTGAGATACGTGAAAAACCGAATGAAGGTTAGATAGTTGAGGCGGAAAAGTTATCTCATAAGCAACTAGTCCTATACGTCTCAAAATCTAATAAGGACCAATGAACTTAGGAGACAACTTCTTGGTACGAATGGCTCTTCCCACACCAGTAGTAGGAGTCACTCGGAGGAAGACATGATCTCCAACAACAAACTACAACGGTCTCCGTCTTCGGTCGGCATAGGATTTCTGCCTACTCTAAGTTGTCCTCAATCTCTCTTTAATCAACTTCACCTTCTCAGTCGTCTGTTGAATCAATTCTGGCCTAAGCAAAAAAGATTCTTCATCCTTAAACCAACAAAGTGGAGTCCTAACACGCCTACCATAAAGTGCTTCAAAAGCTACCATGCCAATACTGGACTGGTAATTATTGTTGTAAGTTAACTCAACCAATGTCAAAACTTCATCCCATACTCCCAAATGATCCAAAATACACATCCTTAGCAAATCCTCTAGTGTTTGGATTGTTCTCTCTGACTGATCGTCCGCCTGAGGATGATAAGCCGAACTCATATGTAGTTAACTGCCCAATTCGCCTTCCAAAGACTGCCAAAATCTTGAAGTGAACCAAGGATCTCTATCTGACACAATACTGGACGACACTTCATGCAACCTCACCACTTCTCTAATATACAACTGAGCAAGTTTTGCCATTGACATTTTCAAATTAATGGCCATGAAGTGAGCACTCTTTGTCAACCCGTCCACCACAACGCAAATGGCTTCATGCCCTCTAACCGAACGGGGAAGATGAGTGACGAAGTCCATAGCAATGTTATCACATTTTCACTCGGGAATTTCTAACTGTTGCAGTAAACCTTTTGGTCTCTAATGCTCTACCTTAGCTTTTTGACATGTTAAGCAAGATGACACAAATCGAGCAACATCTGCTTTCATACCTAACCACCAAAATGATTCTTTGAGATCCTGATACATTTTAGTCATGCCTGGATGCATGCTAAAACGACTTTGATGTCCTTCCTCAAGAATCAACCTCTTAATTTCCCCATCATTAGGAACACAAATCATTCCTCTGAACCTCAAAATATTGTCTGGTCCCAAAACGAAATCCTTCCCTTGTTCACTACCGATCAGTCCTATTGCCTTATGTAGCTCAACATCTGCCAACTACTTCTCTCGGATTCTGCTAAGAAGTTCACTTTCTACCACTAAGCGACTGCATATGATATCGTTCGGTTCTAACTCCACTTGTAGCTTCAAATCTTGAAAACTTTCAACCAATTCCAGTTCTCGGACCATAATTGTTGACACATGCACGGTCTTCCTACTCAAGGCATCAGCTACCACATTAGCCTTTCCAAGTTGGTAGAGTAAATCAAATTCATAGTCCTTTATGAATTTCATCCATCTTCTCTGCCTCATGTTCAGCTCCTTTTGATCAAAGAGATACTTCAAGCCGTTGTGATCACTAAACACTTGAAACCAAGCACCATACAGATAATGCCTCCAAATCGTTAAGGCAAACACCACTGCCGCCAACTCTAAATCATGAGTAGGATAATTCCTCTCATGAACCATCAATTGCCTTGAAGCATAGGCTACCACCTTTCCTTCCTACATCAAAACACAACCTAATCCCTGATAAGAGGCATCACAAAAAACCTCAAAAGGTTTACCTGTGCCAGGGATTACCAACACAGGAGCACTAGTCAATTTCTACTCCAACTCTAGAAAACTATCTTCACACTGATTTGTCCAAGCGAAAAGGATTATCCTTCCTAGTTAATCGAGTCAATGGTGCTACAATTCTTGAAAAACCCTCAATGAAGCGCCGATAGTAACCTACTAACCCAATAAAACTCCTGACCTCTGTGACCGAATTAGGCCTCTCCCATTGAAGAACTGCCTGCACCTTTGCAGGATCCACAGAAATGCCATCAACTGAGACCACATGTTCTAAGAACTACACTTCATCCATCCAGAATTCACACTTGGACGACTTAGCATACAACTTCTTTTCCCTCAACACACTGAGCATTATCCTCAGATGCTCCTCATGCTCCACTCTAGTTTTGGAGTAGATCAGTATATCATCAATGAAGACCACCACAAACTTGTCTAGGAACGGTCGAAAGATGTGATTCATGTAGTCCATGAATATGGCCAGAGCGTTAGTAACACCAAACGGCATCACCACATACTCATAGTGACCATACCAAGACCTGAAAGCAGTCTTCTAAACGTCCCCTGCCTTGACCAAAATTTGATGATAACCTGATCTCAAGTCTATCTTGGAAAACACTGCAACCCCATGCAGTTGATCCATCAAATCATCAATCCTAGGAAATGAGTGCTTATTCTTGATGGTTAACTTATTCAACTGCATGTAATCCACACATAACCGAGAGTTGCCACCCTTCTTCTTCACCAGCAAAACAGGCACACCCCAAGGCGAAACGCTTGGTCTGATAAACTGGTTCTCCAACAATTCCTCAATCTGCTTCTTAAGTTCCACCAACTCTGCTGGAGCCATCCTATAAGGGGCTATTGATACTGGTCCAGCACCTAATACCAGATCAATAGAGAACTCAACTTCTCGCTGAGGAGGAAATCCAGGCACTTCCTTAGGAAACACATCCAAAAAGTCTCTTACTACCTTTCGGTCTATACCACTGGCTACCGAATGGTCCACTCTACTAACTACTGAGCGATCTACACATCGCTCATTCGGAACAACCTCCAAGTGAGACAAAACTAGAAAGCAACACGCTCCTTCCAACAATTCTTATTTCAACTACACAGAAGATAACGACTCAGTTTCATCCCTTTCAGGAAATACCAACTTCTTCTCCCCAATATCTATAAGAATGTGATTGGTAGACAATCAATCCATTCCTAGAATTACTTATAAACCTTGCAAAGGTAAACATATGAGGTTTACCTTGAACCGACGCCCTTCAACCACCACTGAACATCTAGCACACAATATAGGTGTCTTAACCAACCCCGAAGTGGGAGTAGATACAGTCAAATCATATTTGTAGCTCTCTCACAACCAACCCCAAATCCTCAACACAAGCCTCAGACACGAAAGAGTGTTTTGGTCCAGAATCAAACAACACGCAATATTTCTTACCATGCAACAAACAACTTATGATAATAAGATTACCTGAACTGGTTGCCTTTGACCCAAATAATGCATAAACTCTGTCAACTACTTGTGGTTTGCCACCACCCCTCTACACTGATCTCCCTGCCTGATAAGTCTGTGGACCTGCCCTCCTAACTGTAGGGCAGTACCTAGCATAATGGCCTTCTCTCCTGCAAAGGTTGGACCTCTTGAATCCCACTAGAATAAGGGGTCCTCCTAGAATTGAAGCCGCCCCGGGATACGACTGGTCCTCCAACCCTCAGTCGCTGGCTTTATTGGTCTCCACCTCTCTCTTGGTCTTCTCTAATACCTTAGCTCTCTCCACCAACACTAGAAACCCTTTGATGCAAGGACCAGCCACCATCAACTTGATGTCACCCCTCAACCCGTTCTCAAAGTTTCTACATTGCCACTCTTCAACAATAACCAACGTATGAAAACGAATCAAATGCTTGAACTTATCAGCATATTTTGATATCGACATACTCCCTTGCACTAGTTGAAGAAATTCCACCTCTTTGGCAAACCTCACACTATCTTGAAAATATTCTGTATAAAACTTCTTCTTGAATACTTCCCAAGAAATCGGAATATCGCTGCTTTCTAACAAAGACCTTGTGTTGCTCCACCAATGGCTAGCTTCCCCACATAACAAGTACTCTAAGAATGCCAACATATTCTCCTCTAGACACCTCTTGGCATTGTAAATCCTCTCCATATCTCTAAACCACTAATCAGCTTCATTTGGGCTACATTTTCCAGTGAACTTGGCTGAATGATGTTGTAGGAAGCTTTCCAAGCTCCATTCCTGAGGATAAACGAATGAAGAAGAAGAAGGACCCGTTGAAGCTCTACCACTAATAATCAAATCTAAATATTGCCTCTGGGATGTCTTAGTTGACACCCTAGCAGCTTCCAACTGCAGCAAGGCCATAGTATGTTGATGTACTATGTAGTGTTATGTTGCTGCATTGGTTCCAACATAGGCTCCATCATCCTCATCATGTTGGAAGTATAAAGATTATTGGGTGGGGAAGGAGGAGACCTATGTGCCATCTTCTGCTTAAATAGAGAGAAAAGGACATCAGTGTAACTCAAAGAGACAAGGATAACCACTATACATAGCTAAGAGTACACAAGCACAAGCAAGGCACACTCAAAACATACAGGATTCCTAAGGAAAGAACTACTTTGATACCATTAATATAATATCCCAAAAATATAATTGAACACTATATAAGAGTCATAACATAATAATAATGTAGAACAGTTTCAGGAAATAAAGTTGACTTACAGTTATCCTATAAGATAACCATAAATTTAAAACTTTACAAAATTTTATCCTAATACAAAACTATATACATGATCGAACGGTCCCTACAAAACTATAAACAAAACTTATCGGTCCTAGTCTAAGCAGTTGGGTCTTCTCCATCCAGTGCCTACTCTAGAGAACACTCGCCATCCTCTGCTCACATCCATAGGATGATCATTGCAAAGAAGAAATACCAAACATACAACATAAACAAGACAGAAAAGAAGGGTAAGCTAGCGTAATTTGATAGTCATGTTAGCATACGATTCAAACAAACAAATCAAATAATCATACACATGTATAAAACATAAACACATACTGACTGACCACTTTAACTCGACCGTCCGGACTAGTATGAATATGTAGCTTTGGTCGTTCGTGCACTCGTAGGTGTAGTAACTGGAAACCCATCAGCTGCCACACGAGGTTAACTCGTCATCACTCACCGTAGGACCTCCCCCCCCCCCTCGGCTAGGGCCTCCTACTATTCTCACAACATGACTTACCCATCTCTACTTGAGAATTGGTAATCATTAGAATGTCAGGATGAACGTCGTGGATTTCGTTGTCCATATTCACACTATACCACCACCTTGATAACCAATCACTAAGACATTCCTCCTTGGAATTCCCTTACATACCAGTTAGAACATAATTCTTTATAACAACATCCACTCCATTATTCATACATGTTCATATAACTGAATTTAAACAAGTTATCAAACAACAATGGAAACCACATGCAAACCCAAACACGCTGCGTACATTGGATAACGAACAGTTTCTCACTACTCCAAAGAATAGGATCGTGTAGGTATTAGGACAACCGGTACCGTAGAGTCGTGCAGCGGAATAAATTAAGATTGTGGAAAACGTGTAACGCTCAGAACTCAAGTTAAAATAGTCGGTTTCAAAAATTGATTTTCTTAGTGAACTTTTATCGAACATTTGAAGTGCTAAAAGTTTAAAGAGTGTAGAGTTCAAGAAAATCAACACAGAAAATTTATCCTGGTTCAAATCAAAAGATTCTACGTCCAGTCGTTAATCAATATGAATAATGATTAACCTTTTTCACTAAAAAAAATGCATGTACATATTACAAGATAAGAAGTAGAGATTAAGAAACGAGAACACCTTTCGTTCGACAAACGAACGGAAGAACCTTCCTTCAACAAACGAACCGGAAGAACCTGCTCAGCCAACTTGAAGAGAACCTCTTCGACCTTTGACACACAAAACGCGAGCTTCTCCTATTCACAAGACCAGGAGAGAACACTCTATCACTTTGAGAACTTCCTCAGAGAAACTGTATTCTCAAAATGGCATAGATCATTTTCACTCACAAAGAGCTTCCCTTAGGCACAAAGCTCTAATACTCTCAATTGAAAAGTTCACTTCTAAGAGTTGTGAAAAAATCTATTTATAAGCCAAGGGTCAAAAACTAAAAAGGCATTTCCCAACTACCATAAATAATCTATTATCGTAAGTGATAATCGATTATTTGTGTCCGTTATGGGGATTTTCAAAATGTGATAATCGATTATCTTGAGGAATAATCGATTATTCCAGAGACTTGGACAATATTGAATGAAACCGTGATAATCGATTATTTTGTGTAATAATCGATTATTTGCGCGAGCAACTCTTTTCTAAAACTGGCTCATGATAATCGATTATTCCTCTTGATAATCGATTATTTGCGCAATGACTCATTGTATACGAAAACTTCTAAGAGTTTTTATATCATTACAATTTATCTTATACATTTGTTTCTACAAAATGCGTTTAACAAAGATGCATTTAGTGTCATCAATTCTTCAGCTTTTATCATCATCAAAACTTCACCGTAGCTTCAAAATACCAATGTTCCTCATTAGTAACAGATCGAACGGTCCATAATAGATAAGGCTGAAGAAGTGACCACACAATATTAAGGATCCAACTCGAACGTAAGGCCAAATATAGTTAAACACTAATGTAATACCGAATACTATGGTGAGACCGAACACTAGAATAACCAAATCACTTGAGCTAAACCAAACACTTATTACTTAGGCTGAAAACTAACTTAGATCGAATACTCAAGTAAAATCGATCACTAAAGCATGACTGAATGGTCATTAACAAGTAAGGCCCATAGGAGGCCGAACATAGTTAAGACCCAACACTAATACGTTATAGAAAAAAATAAAATAAAATTTAAAGAGAATACTAAAATTGAATTTTAACTACTTAGAAACTAAAAATATAATTTACTGCGGTTTTTTAGACTAGTTAAATCAAAATTTCAAAAAATACTTATAAATAATTTTTTTTTCAACAAAATAAGTTTATATAAAAAATTCAAAGCTGTATTTTAGAAATATTAGTATGATTTTTTTTATATAAATAAATTCATTATAATTTGTTTTAATTTATTAAAATATTTTATTTTATATTTTTAATAAATCTTTCAATATAGGTTTTAAAATTAATATATGTATTATTCATTGTTGGAAGCTAAACATGAGACCTCCTCTTCTATTGAAATAATTTAGTTGTGACAGTTCATTATCTCCTCTTCATTTATCATAGTTTCTATTATTTGATGAGTGCAACATGACTGGCTGAAAAGGTTAGAAGAGAGTTTTAAATTATTCTTGAAAAGTTATGACATATTATTGCAACCAATTTGATTTGGTGCATGTGGCCGAAAAGGTCACTCTTTTAATTTTAATGGGATGCCACATAGATTAAGTTCAGAAGATACATTAAGTTTGATTAATTATAAGCAAGTTGGATTAATAATATTAAAATAAATAACACTTTGGTCCAATTAATTTGACGGGGCTTGCTTTAGAAATAGTTTTATTTTATTTTGCGTGATAAAATTTTGACGTAAGTTGCGGATTATTTGAGTTAAGTTAAAATAAGCCTAAAATTTAATAATAAATAAAATAAAGAGATGGTATTTTCTATGCATGTTTTGTATAATACAGTAGAATATACCAATATCAACTATTTCACTGTAGAGAAATGGATACATGTAATAAAGATG
The DNA here is from genome assembly GCA_034642375.1 of Vigna nakashimae. Lineage (NCBI taxonomy): Eukaryota > Viridiplantae > Streptophyta > Magnoliopsida > Fabales > Fabaceae > Vigna > Vigna nakashimae. The sequence continues at coordinate 23,079,562 of CM067768.1, forward strand.
TTGACAGGAATAACGGAATGTTTTCTTTCTTTTTCTTTCATTATTTTTTTCAAAAATTATTAATACAGTGATTCCAATAGTTGTCCATAAGGTTGGGCAAACTGCATTGTTTGTACTGTATTACAAACTAAGTATAGTTAACTATAAAATAGTTCAAATAAACTGGATTGAACTAGAAAATAGTTTAAAAAAATTGAGTTGAACTATTTTTTAGTTCAGTTAACTAAAATATAATTTAGTAAACTGTTTTTTAATTCACAGTTTAGTTAATTATTTATTATGCACTTCAGAATGAATATACATACTTCTGAATTGTGAAAAGAGTTTAAAATTAAAGCTAAAGCCTAAAGCCTAAATGATACATATTAAGATGAAAACAATCCTCAATTACAGGCAATTACAGAAGATAATTAGCCTTACTGCACTAAATTATATCTATACTATAAAAACTAAATTATTTTTATTAAAAATTTAACTATACTATTTTGCGGTTCAATTTAAAAAAATTGGAATTTTCTATTAGTAATTAACTGTTTCAAAACCGTACAATAGTAATCAAAGTAAACTATAATTCGTCTTGGCATCGCAAACATACAGAAACTGCATGTTTTTCTTTTTTTTTTTATCTTAAAACTATTTCAGAATAAGTTTTAAAAGTTTATTTAAATTCTGAAATAAAATTTATTTGCATTGATTACATTAAAAAAAATTGATAAGAAAAACCTTGGTCAAAATATATTCATTTATAAATTACAACAGTATAATATTTTTAGTAAAAATAAAAATAATACTAAACTAGTATGGTATATGTAACACCCCGAGTTTTTAGCGCTACATCGACTAAATTTTTCCGTAAAAAAATAAATGTAGAAATTTTAAAATTTTAAACTTCAACATAGACAGAAAATAGTACATTATTTATTACAATCGATTCTTCCGAAAATAAAATGTCCACATAGTCAGGATCGAAATAAATTTTTTTAAAACACTAACATCACAATCTCAAGTCCTCTATCCCATCTCTCTTTCGACCTTTATGCAAGTTCAAAAGCGTCAACCATCGCATCTGTAATGACATCTGCTCCCGTATAACATCACGCATTATACGATCATCGCATTCACATGCACACACAAGCAAGGGTGAGCTAACAATTCAATACAATAACCATACTTCGATACCAAACCATACTATGCTCACTTTACCAGATCAAATTACATAAACAAATATGAGTTACACACTAAACCACATTGCATGCATCAATATATATATCAAACACCAAATCAGAATGCATACACCAATATGCATCAATAACAGATCAGAATGCATACAACAATATGCATCAAACACCAAATCAGAATGCATACACCAATATGCATCAATAATAGATCAGAATGCATACACCAATATGCACCAAATCAGAATGCATACACCAATATGCATCAACAACGTATCAGAATGCATACACCAATATGCATCAAACACCAAATCAGAATGCATACACCAATATGCATCACGTCCATCCATCCCAAGAGTCATACAAATTAACTATATCACATATATTCACATACTTTCCACATAAATCACATCATTATAATTCACAATCATGTTCAGATGCATAAATTGAAATCTAATAAAATCCAATTATTTTAGAAATCATACAGACTGAATATATTCCAACAAGATATATTACACAATAATTTAACAGTACATAATCTGTTCAATAGGATTTAAGTTAAAAACTTGTCGAGTAGACTTCCAGGAAAGAGAGGTGCGTCACAATGGACAACTTAAGTACCAAATCTTTCCTTAGCCAAAGCGTTCCTCAACTAGTTTTTAACAAATTTCTTATTTACAGATTTAAAACAACAGCATATAATATTAACACCGAAATTTAATATAGATATCAAAAAATAGAAATTAAGCAATATTGAGATCCCGGAGAAGATACGAAATTAATATCTCTAAATCTGTAATTCCGATTTCAAATCTGAATGGTCACCATAATTCACTATTTGTTATAAACTACATATTAAAATATCAGGTTGATCCAACGGTTAACTAGATAGATATTGAGGTTTTACCGAGGTAACTCAGGTGCAGAATTTTAAGTGGTTTTCAATTATACTCAAAATGCGGAACTAATTTCCCTAAGCACATACATTTTATTACAAATCTGAACGGTCAAAATGCCTTAATATGTCTTATGAATTACATACTAAAGTTTGGGCTCAATCTAACGGTAAATAAAATATATATGAAATTTTTACCATGATAACTTAAGAACAGAAATATAGTGTTCATCAGATTTTTCAACACTTAAAAATTATTTTCTCCAAACATAGACTTTTAATTTATAATCCGATCGGTCAAAGTGTATTAATATATCTTAGGAATCATATATAAAATTTTCAAGTTGATCTAACGGTCAAATAAGTCATAATATATACTTTACCGAGATGACTCAATAACAGATCTACAGGGGTAATTAATTTACTCAAACATGCAGGATTTATTTCTCTAAGTACAGACTTCTAATTACAAATCCAAACGGTTAAAGTGAAGAAATAGGTCTTAGGATTCATATATTAAAAGTTTAGCTAAATCCAACGGTCAAAATAATTAAAAGAAAAGTTTTACCATACTAACTCAAAAATAAGAAAATTATAATCATGAAAACTAAATTTATATAAGTGAATAGATAACTACCATTACCAAAATTTTAAGATACTCATAACTCATATTCATTATCATAACATGGATAAAAAAATCATATACAAGAAGGATTAGCTCCCCTTACCTCTATTTCAGATTTAATTTCCTGCTTCGAATTTGTTTCCCCGAAACCCTTCAGAACATCTACTCTTCTTGCAACTAAAAATTTCTCCCTAACTCTTTCTTCTCTATTTCTCAAGCTCTCACTTGATTCCTCTTTTCTTGGTGCAAAATACCCTTCCCTCCTATGGCTATTTATAGGTAAAAAAATTTACTATTCATTAATATTTTAATATTATTTATTATTTTAATATTATTTAAAAAATAATATTTTAATCATTTACTTATTAAATCTGATCCTAGTTTCTTCCATATTAAGAAATCCTAATTTCTTCCATGCTAAGGAATCCTAATTTCTTTCATGCTAAGAAGTTATTTTTTTTTTTTACTCTTCACTTTTTACTAAAAAAAATACTAAATAAGTTACCAAAAATTTGAACATCTCCTTCTAAAATTACTATAATTTTATATCCAAAATTTACATTTTTTTCTATCCACTAAAATTATTATTACTAATAAAATGCTAAAATTTACTACTATATATATATATATATATATATTTTTTTTGGGTCTTACATTCTCCCCAACAACAAAAATTTTCGCCCTCGAAAATTGATTATTCAACAAAAAGATATGGATATTCTTTTCTCATTAATTCCTCTAATTCCCAAGTCATTTCTTGTGTATCTTCATTCCATAGCACCTTTATCGTGCGAATGTCCTTTCCTCTTAGCCTTTTAATTTGAACATCCATTATTCGTATTGGTCGAACCTCCGTCGTTAAATTCTCTTTGACCTGAATTTCGTCAACTTCCAACACATGTTTTGGATCTGGAATATACTTCCTCAGTTGGGATACATGAAAAACATTATGTATATTTGACAATTGAGGCGGTAGTGCTACCTTATAAGCTACTGGTCCAATCTTTTTGAGAATTTGATATGGTCCAAGAAATTTAGGTGTCAATTTCTTCATCTTGATAGTTCTCCCGACTCCTGCAATTGGTGTTACTCGTAAGAATACATGATCTCCTTCCTCAAATTCCAACGGCCTTCTCCTTTTGTCAGCATATGACTTTTGTCTACTTTGACTTGCTCTCATTCGATCTTGGATCAATTTTATCTTTTCTGTTGTTTGTTACAATAACTCTGGTCCTACTATTAGTGATTCCCCATCTTGGAACCAACATAACAGTGTTCTACATCTTCTCCCATATAAAGCTTCATATGGCGCCATCCCGATGCTAGAGTGATAACTATTGTTGTATGTAAATTCCACCAACGGTAGGATATCACTCCAACCTCCCAGATGATCCAATACGCATGCTCTCAGTAAGTCTTCTAATGACTGAATAGTCCTCTCAGTCTGTCCATCTGTTTGAGGGTGATAGGCTGAGCTCATTCTCAACGTTGAACCTAATGCCTCCTGCAATAATTGCCAGAACATTTAAGTAAACCTTGGATCTCGATCTGAGACAATGCTTTTGGGTACACCATGCAATCTCACTATTTCTCGAATGTATAACTCCGCCAACTTCTCCATTGACATCCTTAGGTTAATTGGCAAAAAGTGAGCGCTCTTCGTCAGTCGATCAATTATTACCCAAATGGAATCATGACCCTTCGATGATTTTGGTAAATGAGTTACAAAATCCATCGAGATGTTGTCCCATTTCCATTGGGGAATATCCAACTGCTGCAACATTCCACCCGGTCTTTGATGTTCTGTCTTTGCCTTCTGACAAGTTAGGCAAGCAGAAACGAAGTCTGCCACATCCTTTTTCATTCCAGTCCACCAGAAAGAATCCTTTAGATCCTTGTACATCTTAGTCATACCAGGATGTATGCTAAGACGACTCTTGTGTCCTTCCTCAAGAATTTGTCTTATCAACCCTGAATTTACAGGAACACATACCCTACTTCTGAATCGAAGAACACCATCAGTTCCCAAATTGAAGTCTTTTGCTTGTTCTGTCCCCAATGACCTCACTATTTGTTGTAAACTTGTGTCTTCTTTCTGCTTAGTTCGTATACTTTCCAAGAAGTTATTTGTGATTTCCAAATGGCTACACCAGATGTGATTTTGGCCCAACTGTACACCCAAATTCATATCTCTGAACTTCTCGATCATTTCCAGCTCCTTCACCATTATTGTCGACATTTGCATCTGCTTTCTACTTAGAGCATCTGCAACAACATTTGCTTTTCCCGGATGGTATTGCAACTCAAATTCAAAATCTTTCATGTACTCCATCCATCTTCTCTGTCTCATGTTTAATTCCTTCTGATCAAAGAGATACTTCAGGCTTTTGTGATCACTAAAGACTTGAAAACGTGACCCATACAGATAATGTCTCCAAGTCTTTAAAGCGAAAACGACAGCCGCTAACTCAAGGTCATGTGTCGGGTAGTTTCTTTCATGCACTTTCAATTGTCTCGACGCATATGCCACTGGTCTTTTCTCCTGCATCAACACACAACCAAGTCCTTGATATGAAGCGTCACAAAATACTTCAAAAACCTTTGAAGTATCTGGGATCGTTAGCACTGGAGCACTTGTCAGTCTTCTCTTCATTTCCTTAAAACTTGCTTCACACTTGCACGTCCAAGAAAACGGTTGATCTTTCCGAGTCAACTGTGTTAATGGACCTACAATTTTTGAGAAATCCTTGACGAACTTCCTGTAGTATCCAGCCAGGCCCACAAAACTTCTTACTTCCGATACTGACTTCGGGCGTTCCCACTTCAACACCGCTTCCACCTTTGCGGGATCCACTGAGATTCCTTGAGCAGAAATCACATGACCCAGAAATTGTACTTCCTCCAACCAAAACTCGCACTTGGAAAATTTTCCAAACAATTGATGCTTCCTGAGCGTCTCCAACACTGTCCTCAAATGCTCTACATGTTCCTCTCGATCCTTAGAATATATGAGAATGTCATCTATGAATACAACAACAAACGTATCTAACCAAGGTCGGAAAATTCGATTCATATAGTCCATGAATATGGTAGGAGCATTGGTCACTCCAAACGGCATCACCACATACTCATAGTGTCTGTAACGTGACCTGAAAGCTGTCTTATGACAGTCTTCGGGTTTGACCAAGATCTGATGGTACCCAGACCTCAAATCGATTTTTGAAAACACGCTAGCGCCATGCAACTGATCCAACAAGTCTTCAATTCTCAGTAGTGGGTACTTGTTCTTAATAGTCAGTTTATTTAACTGTCGGTAATCGATGCATAATCTTGAACTCCCATTTTTCTTCTTCACCAATAATACTGGTGCTCCCCATGGCGACACACGTGGTCTGATGAACTTCTTTTCCAACAACTCTTCAATTTGCTTCTTCAGTTCAGCCAACTCTGCCGGAGCCATCCTATACGGAGCTATAGATATCGGTCCAGCTCCTGGTACCAGATCTATGGAGAACTCTACCTCTCTGCTCGGTGGTAATCCTGGCACTTCATCCGGAAAGACATCCGCAAATTCTTCTACCACTGGAATACTCATTACCGGATCTTCAGAATTTATCCTCTTCTCTTGAGCCATTACTACAAAACACGCAACTCCTCTAGTGACCTCCTTCAGAACTTCTTTAGCTGAGATCAACTCTAAATCGTTAGAGTCTGAGAATACTAATTGTTGTCTTGCACAATTGAGAAGAATGTGATTGGTGGTCAACCAATCCATTCCTAGGATGACGTCCAGCCCTTGAAGGGGTAAGGAAATCAAGTTCACTTTGAACTTGCGCCCTGCTACTACGATCGGGCATCCAACACAAACTGAATTGGTTGTAATCTGCCCAGATGTTGGTGTCGAAACTAGTAAGTTACATCCTAGATTACTTACTGGCAAACTAAGTCTTTCTAAACAAGACAAGGACACAAAGGAGTGTGTAGCTCCTGAATCAAGCAACACATGTACACATTTCCCATGTATTAAACAGGTGTCTAGGAACAGGTTACCTGATTGAGTAGCCTCCTCCCCAGACATAGCAAATATTCTCCCTGCAGCTTGAGGTTTTGCTCCTGCTGAATTTTTTGGCTTGGGTCCATCCATTGTCTTCTTGTTGGGACACATGTTGGCATAATGTCCCTGCTCATTGCAAATGAAGCATCTAATAAAAGATTGTGTGTCTCTCAGTTGAGGGCAGTTGCGCTTAAAATGTGCCCCTCCACAGTTAAAACACTTCATTGGTCCTTCTTGTGGCCTCTGAGGTCGATTATAAGGCTGCTTTTGAAATTTAGTCACGGACGAGCTTCCTTTCTGAGGTCTGACAACCCTCTCTGGATCTATCCTTAGCTTTTCCACCCTCTTAGCTATTTCGACCATAGTCAAGAAATGTTTGATATTCAACGGTATCACTGCTCTCTTTAGTTCGTGGCGCAAACCTTCTTCGAACTTCTGACACTTCCATTCATCTGAGAGGGTCTGCGAGTAATACCTTGAAAGTTGGTCAAACTTCACCACGTACTCGTGTACAGACATTCTTCCTTGGTGTAGACTCAGGAATTCAAACTCCTTTGTAAACTTTGCGTGACTGGGAAAGTATTTCTCTAGAAATTTGTCTTTGAAATTCTCCCAGGTGACCACTTCCCTGTTGGACTCCATAAGTCGCTTAAATCCACTCCACCAGTATTCTGCCTCTCCAATCAGTAAAAAGGTTGCAAATATCACTTTCTTGTCTTCTGGGCAAGATATAGCCTCGAAGATTTTCTCGATTTCTTGGACCCAGTATTCTGCTTCGTCAGGTGTTGCGCTCCCATTAAACTTGGAAGGATTATGACGCATAAAATGAGTCAGACTAATTTGTTCTCTCGGTCCAGTTGTAGCATTGTGGTGCAGAATGTCTACCACCCTCTCGATAGCACCAACAACTCCTTCTATTCTCTCAGTCACATTTTGAGAGTTGCCATTTTCAGTTCTCCTAGACATGATGCTCTACGCATCATAATAACTAGATCAATTTCACAAACAAACAAGGAATACACATTTATGCATGATAGGATTTCTCACTCCCCAATCCCAAAAAAATTTTATTTTTCGAAAAGAATCACCGCTCTGATACCACAAGTGTAACACCCCGAGTTTTTTGGCGCTACATCGACTAAATTTTTCCGTAAAAAAATAAATGTAGAAATTTTGAAATTTTAAACTTCAACATAGACAGAAAATAACACATTATTTATTACAATCGATTCTTCCGAAAATAAAATGTCCACATAGTCAGGATCGAAATAAATTTTTTTAAAACACTAACATCACAATCTCAAGTCCTCTATCCCATATCTCTTTCGACCTTTATGCATGTTCAAAAGCGTCAGCCATCGCATTTGTAATAACATCTGCTCCCGTATAACATCACGCATTATACGATCATCGCATTCACATGCACACACAAGCAAGGGTGAGCTAACAATTCAATACAATAACCATACTTCGATACCAAACCATACTATGCTCACTTTACCAGATCAAATTACATAAACAAATATGAGTTACACACTAAACCACATTGCATGCATCAATATATATCAAACACCAAATCAGAATGCATACACCAATATGCATCAATAACAGATCAGAATGCATACACCAATATGCACCAAATCAGAATGCATACACCAATATGCATCAACAACGTATCAGAATGCATACACCAATATGCATCAAACACCAAATCAGAATGCATACACCAATATGCGTCACGTCCATCCATCCCAAGAGTCATACAAATTAACTATATCACATATATTCACATACTTTCCACATAAATCACATCATTATAATTCACAATCATGTTCAGATGCATAAATTGAAATCTAATAAAATCCAATTATTTTAGAAATCATACAGACTGAATATATTCCAACAAGATATATTACACAATAATTTAACAGTACATAATCTGTTCAATAGGATTTAAGTTAAAAACTTGTCGAGTAGACTTCCAGGAAAGAGAGGTGCGTCACAATGGACAACTTAAGTACCAAATCTTTCCTTAGCCAAAGCGTTCCTCAACTAGTTTTTAACAAATTTCTTATTTACAGATTTAAAACAACAGCATATAATATTAACACCGAAATTTAATATAGATATCAAAAAATAGAAATTAAGCAATATTGAGATCCCTGAGAAGCTACGAAATTAATATCTCTAAATCTGTAACTCCGATTTCAAATCTGAATGGTCACAATAATTTACTATTTGTTATAAACTACATATTAAAATTTCAGGTTGATCCAATGGTTAACTAGATAGATATTGAGGTTTTACCGAGGTAACTCAGGTGCAGAATTTTAAGTGGTTTTCAATTATACTCCAAATGCGGAACTAATTTCCCTAAGCACATACATTTAATTACAAATCTGAACGGTCACAATGACTTAATATGTCTTATGAATTACATACTAAATTTTGGGCTCAATCTAACGGTAAATAAAATATATATGAAATTTTTACCATGATAACTTAAGAACAGAAATATAGTGTTCATCAGATTTTTCAAAACTTAAAAATTATTTTCTCCAAACATAGACTTTCAATTTATACTCCGATCGGTCAAAGTGTATTAATATATCTTAGGAATCATATATAAACTTTTCAAGTTGATCTAACGGTCAAATAAGTCATAATATATACTTTACCGAGATGACTCAGTAATAGATCTACAGGGGTAATTAATTTACTCAAACATGCAGGATTTATTTCTCTAAGTACAGACTTCTAATTACAAATCCAAACGGTCGAAGTGAAGAAATAGGTCTTAGGATTCATATATTAAAATTTTAGCTAAATCCAACGGTCAAAATAATTAAAAGAAAAGTTTTACCATACTAACTCGAAAATAAGAAAATTATAATCATGAAAACTAAATTTATATAAGTGAATAGATAACTACCATTACCAAAATTTTAACATACTCATAACTCATATTCATTATCATAACATGGATAAAAAAATCATATACAAGAAGGATTAGCTCCCCTTACCTCTATTCCAGATTTAATTTCCTGCTTCGAATTTGTTTCCCCGAAACCCTTCAGAACCTCTACTCTTCTTGCAACTAAAAATTTCTCCCTAACTCTTTCTTCTCTATTTCTCAAGCTCTCACTTGATTCCTCTTTTCTTGGTGCAAAATACCCTTCCCTCCTATGGCTATTTATAGGTAAAAAAATTTACTATTCATTAATATTTTAATATTATTTATTATTTTAATATTATTTAAAAAATAATATTTTAATCATTTACTTATTAAATCTGATCCTAGTTTCTTCCATATTAAGAAATCCTAATTTCTTCCATGCTAAGGAATCCTAATTTCTTTCATGCTAAGAAGTTATTTTTTTTTTTACTATTCACTTTTTACTAAAAAAAAATACTAAATAAGTCACCAGAAATTTGAACATCTCCTTCTAAAATTACTATAATTTTATATCCAAAATTTACATTTTTTCTATCCACTAAAATTATTATTACTAATAAAATGCTAAAATTTACTACTATAAATATATATATATATATATATATATATATATATATATATATATATATATATATATATATATAATTTTTGGGTCTTACAGTATATAATTATGAAAAAGTAGGATATACAAATATAAATTAATACAAATAACTAAGTTATGAGAAAAAAATAATTCATAACAATTTGTAAATAGTATTAAATGTGTTTTTTTTTATTTATCTTAAAACTATTTTAGAATAAGTTTGAAAAGTTTATTTAAATTTTTAACTTAAATAAAATTTAATTGCATAAATTACATTAAAAAAAATTGATAAGAAAAAACTTAGTCAAAATCTATCCATTTATAAATTTTAATAGTATAATAATTTTTAGTAAAAATAAAAATAATAATAAACGAATATGATATATAATTATGAAAAGTAGGATATATAAATATAAATTAATATAAATAACTAAGTTGCATGTTTTATGAGAAAAGAATAATTCATACAAATTTGTAAATAGTATTAAATGTGTTCTTTTTTGTCTTAAAACTATTTCGAAACAAGTTTGAGAAGTTTTTCTAAATTCTTAGAGTATTTTTTTTTTTTTAAACTGACACTTAAAATTGTTCTTTTAGAAATTTAATTTAGGATATTTGTTTATTTAAAATCACTTTTCAATAAGTTATTTGATAAAAGTAAATAAATAGTATGTCTTCATTATGTTTGGGTAGAATTGGAGTTTGTTTTAATGAAGTTGTATTTTCTTACTTTTTTAAAACAGTTAACTAAGTTAACTGAACTACTAATAGAAAAGTTCACTTTTTTAAATTGAACTACAAAATAGTATAATTCAGTTTTTAATAAAAATAGTTCAGTTTTTATAGTATAATATAGTATAGATAATCTATAGTTTAGTATAGTTAGATTAATCATGCCAAGCCCTAGTTGTCCATGGTCAAGAAATAGATTTTCAATTTTATAGTTGTTAAAAGTCACATCAATTAGAAATAAGGTCAATTCTTAGTTTATAAATGAATGCAAACCTTATCTTAGAAATCGATTTTGTGGGGTTAAATTAGATTTTAAATCCATCTTCTAATAATAGTATCATGAACGGTAACTAATTTTATTATCTTATTCTGAGTAAAGATTTATTTACATTTCTATTATTATACTGAATATAAAATTTTTTGTCTATCGTTCCCATAAGATATCAAATATGTATTCAACTTCTTATTATTTAAAATATTAATTAAATATTTTGTTTACAAAAAATAAAAATCATCAAAGCAAATATGATATAACTATCAGGTATTTAGAGTAACAATTATACATATTTTATTCAATATCTAGATAGAAATTATAATTGGGCAAGTATTAAATCAAAGAACTACATATACATTAGATAAAGATCAAATGCTTATTAAAAAATAATAAAAATATCAAGCGTATTGATCTAATGGAATTGGATAGAGATGAGAAAAATTATAATTTAAATATGGCTTAATAGCTCTTTTTGTCCCTCTTTATAAGAGAAATGTTCAAGTTCGTCCTATCCTTTTTAAAAAGTTTAATGTGGTCCCAAGTTGTGAAAAAAGTGTCCAATTAAATCCTTTTTTGTCACGGCGTTAAATATTTAACGATCCAGCTGACAGCGTGGAGTGATCTGTGCAAGGTGGCTGTTTACCTTCATAACATGACAGTGAGAGTGTTTTTCATTAAAGTTGACGTGGCAGGCAGTGATTAAAAAATTCTGAGTTAGGGTTTAGGTATTCGAAATCGTGATTTGGGCATAAACATTTTGATCGGTTGCGTCCCATTCTGATCAAAACAACGCCACCAATGAAGATCCTTGGCTGATTTCCCACGGTAATTTTTAAAGAGTTTTCATTGGGGGGACAGTGTAGGTGGGAACATAGTTCACAACATTGCCATGCGTGCTGGGACTGAACCCTTACCTTGTGATGTTAAAATATTAGGAGCTATTTTCTCCCATCCTTACTTCTGCAGTTTGGAGCCAATTGGATCTGAAGTTGTTATAGGGCACAAACAATGTTTGTTCTATTTAGTTTGGGACTTTGTGTACCCTTCTGCGCCGGGAAGATTATTGTGTGTGGCTAGCGAGGATAAAATTAGGGATAGAGGGGTTTGGTACTTGGAGGGTGTGAGAAAGAGTGGGTGGCAAGGAAAGCTAACTGTTTGAAGAGCAAGTGATGAGAACGGGGAGTGTGATTTTGTCGTCGAAGCCCCTGGTTGAAGAAGCATCAACGGAGAATCCTCCCAAGACCATTTTTTGCTGGCTCTGTTTTTCCTTTCTAAACACTGAAAACAGGTATACTGTTGTTAGGTGTAAGAATTACAAGAACTTGACAATTAAATGTAGAATAGAGTAGTGTGGGGCTTCCTTTTTCTCTCTCAAAAAGGGTAAACGCACAATTTGCTTTGCTCTGCATATTTCATCACCCAATTTGTATTTCCAGTTCTTCCAAAATGATTATCCCCAAATTGCGATTTCGAATACCCAAACCCTAACTCAGAATTTTTTAATCACTGCCTGCCACGTCAACTTTAATGAAAACCACTCTCACTGTCACGTTATGAAGGTAAACAGCCACGTTGCACAGATCACTCCACGCTGTCAGCTGGATCGTTAAATATTTAAGGTCGTGACCAAAAAGGATTTAATTGGACACTTTTTTCACAACTTGGGACCACATTGAACTTTTTAAAAAAGGTAGGACGAAGTTGAACATTTCCATTATAAAGAGGGATAAAAAGAGGTATTAAACCTTTAAATATTTAACTAAACTTAATAGATATTGAATGAGTTGAATGATTGAAAGTAATGAATTTTTTAATGACACAAATGTTTTTTAAATGAAATAAAATAGAATTAAGAATAAAAAAATAGAAAATATAAACTTTCTATGTTATAAGTAAATTAAGAATTTACTTTGAAATAAACTTTCAATTATGAAATTAAACAATAAGTAAAAATATAACAAATGAATAGAAATAATCAAATATGTGTTTCATAAAATATTTGATTTAATAAAATTAAAATTTATATTTCCTAAAATGCAATATATCATTTGAACAAAAACAAAAGGAAAAAAAATTATAATCAAATTTATGATAAGAAAGAATATACATAATATACCTTTATGAATTTTGAATAAACCATACAATTGTGAGAGGATAATAAAAATTATAAAAGAAAAATGTTATTAATTTATGAAAAATCATAAACTTTGATCGTCCTCTATTCATATTTAATAAGTTTCTTTCATTATTAATATATTTATACAATTAATAAATTTTAACCACCAATGGAAAGTGTGTTTAAGCATTTTGCTAACACACTTTTATGTAGGTCATATTTGTAACTCATCCACGCAAACTTCAACATATAATGTAAGTAATGTCTCAAAAAGGTTGTTTCTCAATATATTTAAATAAAAAATATATATTTTATTTATTAAATGAATTTAACTACAGCACTATAACTTTTTAACAACGTTACATCATTTAATAAATTTATATGTATTATAATATTTTTAAATTATATTTAAATTGAACATAAACCATATGTACAAAATATCATATTTATGTAAAATGATTTCATACATCATTTATATAAATCAAACCAACATAATATTTTTTTTTTCAAAATATACACTAAAATTTGAACAATTTAATCAAACTTTTACTATTATTTAATTGTAACAAAATTTAACATGAATATTTACGATAGTATAAAATTATAATTCAACAATTTGATCAAGAATATACTCCTTTAGTATACATTTATTAATTAGTATCAATTCATATATTCCCTTACAGAAAATAATATTGCATCATTAAAAAAATTATATAAAGTATAATATTAATCAAACTAAATAACAAGTGATTCATTCATATTTTAGTTTCTACAAAAAATATGATACGTGAATTTTGGTTTATATAAATAAAATATCAAATAATTTTATATTAGTATAAATTGTATGTAGTTACAATGTAACGACCAAGGGTTTTCGTATGTGTTTTGTACTTGTAAATTAAATTGTATGATTCTCTTATTCTTTTTGAGATGATATATGGGTTAAAGGAGGGGTGCAAAGAGTAGAAAGGTTTAAATAGTTTGGGCTAAAGTTTTGTTTTGGATCTTGGGTCTGAGTGAGAGTCAATAAGTAAATGCTAGGGTTTTTTTTAGTATGAGTTGATTAACAGCTACCTTGGCATTCTTGCTTCACTCCTTTTAAAGACCTTATGCAGGAAGAGAAGCTAGAAATTTTCCCATTATAATATAAATTTTAGAAATACAATATATTTTCTTCTAAAATCCATATTTTTGAACGTGGAAGTTGAAATGTATTATTTAATTAATTTTGAAGTTTTGTGTTTCTTAATGTGTTAAGAAAAATAGGTTGAAAATTATGTCTTCTTATGGAGAATTCTTAGTTAAATAATGATAATATAATTTGTATAATATCATATTAAATAATTACATTATAAATGTTAAATCTTACAACTAAATCTTAATAACATAATCATACAATTATAATCATCCTTCAAATCGATGTTTGTAAGTTAATAAATAATAATTTTCTAATTAAAAAATCATGATGCTAACATGATATAGATTTGATAAATATTTGAACAAGTTGAATTGATGTAGAAATATAATAATTTGACATACATACATTTTTATAATTGAGTGACACTTATAAGTTAAATATAAATTTTGACAATATAAATACAAAAATGTCATAATGTATTTTTACATAATATAAATAAAGTAACATAATGTTTTGGGTGTAGGGTTAACTAGGTTTCAAAAACACGCTTTCACACTTTCATTTTTGAGTCATTCGGATGATTGTTTTTGTCCTTTGTTCAACTTTTTTTTGTCCTCACTCTTAGTCAGTCGGAAATACTTGTCAATGATACTCTAATGCTTAAGTGAGCAAATAGTTTGTACGAGTCAAAGTAAAATCTTTGACTCGTACATATCTATTATCTTTAACCTCTATTTATAGATTTTGAGATAGACTTAAGATTAGTGAAACTTTAATCACGGCTCAATCTCATCCCAGTATATTAATTGATACTTTGTTTTAACCTCGATTCCTAAGACTTTTGAGAGTATTCTGAGATCGTCCAATCAATCTCTATTCTTGTTTGGCGGGCTGAATGACCTTCATATTTGTCTTGTTTGTATTTGAAGGTTTAAATATTTCAGACCATCTGCTACTTTTTTGTGTGAACTGGTCATATGATACATATAATAACTATATTTTGTATTAATGTAAATAAGTATATACTTAACTCCTTGACTTTACCCATATTGAAGTTTTGTAGATGAAAAAAAATATATAATGACAAAAAATAATCATTAATGATGGTCAATTAGATTTGTGAAAAACTAAATTATTAACAAAATCAGCAAATATTTTACAATGACACATAGTAATTCAAAATGGTTGAAGAAAAATATTAAAAAATTAGAATATTTCTTTGATTTCTTTAATATCCAAACAATTAAAAACAATTTCCTATGGGTTTCTAACGAAGAAATGCTAATAAAGAGGTGATCATGACACAACTTTTTCATTCTCATCTTGTTCTCTAGAAACCATAAATCCTTTCACCAGTGGCCCCACCAACCTAGTTGGGAGTGCTGTATCACCAAATAAAATTAGGTCACCGAACTTCTAATCAATTATTAATTATTGAAGGATAAGAGACGTTTTGTAACTATTGAAAGTTTTGAATATAGTAAATAATTTTTGAATTTTGTATCATTATTTTCATCCAGAAATTAAATATGTTTTTTAAGTTCTTACGAATAAGTGACAATAAATAAAAGGTTGACGTGAGAGACCACTTTGACACATTAATATTTTAATTAAATGTTAAAATTGATATTGTGTAAGTTTGTCATTTTTCATTGTTATTCAAATACGAAAAAATGTTGAGTTATCAAGGGTAATATAATAAATAAGAAAATATATGTGAGAATCAAATGAGTTATTCCCTTTGCTTTTTTTTTTTTAAAAAAATATTATTAACACATGATTAAGGAAATTTAAGAACATGACCGATTACACCCAATAAAATCTCACAATCTAATCATACTTCATCCCTTGTCCCATAAAACCGATCGATTAGATCTCACAAGTTAATCATACTTGATAACTCACCACATCAAACCAATTAAGAACGTCAATTATATATAATATTGATAAAATAATTGAATAAATTAATAACCAACGCTATACTACCATAAAAGATACATTTTATTAATAAATAAAACAATATATTGTATGCCAAAATAATACATAAGCAACCAATAGGACACACAAATTACATAATGAGTAATTATAACTATTCTATTCAATAACTATGTATGTATAATTCATTTTATAATTGAATATTTTAATATTAAGTCAATATTCTGGTATGTGATCAAATTTAAATAAAGGTAGTTATATTTGGGTAATTTTATAATTAACATTTACTTATATTTTCAAGAGTTTGTCATACATCAACTTGATTTTGTTTAGTGTGTAAAATATTGTTCATGGCCTAGACTATGAAACCTCATTCTAAGCTTTGTGTCAATCGAATCTACTTAATTAATTATTTTATGTTGTTGAAACATATGCAATCACTTTTGCCTTTTCTTTTTTCCATACCCGTATCTAACCAAAAAGCCTAACTAACCAAGTTATGGGGTCATATCCACTTATTTATTATACTTTTAACTGGTTTATCTAACTAACTAGCATTTAAGAATAAACAAGAAAGAGGAGTTATCATAATATTTTTCCTTATAAACTACATTCCATTCTAACTATAAAAAAAAAAATTAAGCCTATGCTTGTTACCAAAAAAATAATATATTGAATAAAGTGTTAGTGATCTCATGTGAATTAAATATAAAATAATTTCATAATATATAATATATAAATAGTACAAATTTTATTGGTTTTATAAGATTAAATTACATAAAAAAAATAATTGAATTTCACTACTGGCAAAGCTTTTTCATAAAAATTCATACAAAGATTATTGATTTTTGTGTAATCTGACGTCTTGGTAGATGTTGGTGACGTTGGACTCTAAGTCGGATTTTATAGAGTTTGATGTCCCGTTAACGTCACCTATAATAACGTGAGATTGAGATCTGACATTAAAAATCCAAAATAATAGACGTCTAAATTCCTTTCTTCACAAGTGGAGACCCATCAAAAAGTAAAGGTTATAGATATATTTACTCATCCTCACGTGTCCATATCTTATTGTTCCCTTAAAGTATTATATTACCATCAAAATTTTGTTTGAGATATGTGCTTACGTAAATAAAGTGGTAAGATCCATTAACAAGACAAGTTACCTATAAAAGAATGATGGAAGAAGATTAGTGGCTCCTAAAAATGTTATTTTGTAAAAGCAATAGCTTTATCTTCAATAACGACGAGTAAAATAGGATGCTTCTTACACATAAGTTTTTGGATAAAATTAATTTATATGAACTAAACCTATTACTTCATACTAAAAGTTAAAAATTAGGGTGACAAAGTACATGTTTCATAAATTTTAATTAACGAATTTGATAATTTTATTATATGACTAAGTACTTATTGCTCATAGGTACTCATTGCTCATACGATTTATTCTTCGTAAAACACATGTTGGATTACTAAGTCGATATGTACTCAACTTGTTTCT
Organism: Vigna nakashimae; assembly: GCA_034642375.1. Taxonomy (NCBI): domain Eukaryota; kingdom Viridiplantae; phylum Streptophyta; class Magnoliopsida; order Fabales; family Fabaceae; genus Vigna; species Vigna nakashimae. The sequence continues at coordinate 23,097,546 of CM067768.1, forward strand.
ACTCGATCAACATAACATCGTACAAATCACCTACATATATAATAGTTCATGATTAACCACAATAATTCAGAAAATAATATGTATTTAGGTTAAAGAGTCCACATCCATCCAGGTAAGGACGCATAAAAAATAATATAAATAACACATCTTACAATGTATGTTAATTACGTTCATTAATTATCGTATTTGTTGTTTGTTGACGTATTAGGCTGACGTAGGGGACAAAGTGTCTTCTGCAAGCATAACTCATACCCAGCTCAAGGAGGACGAGTGTTAACCCTCAGCAAGTGTAACCGAATCGTAGCAACTGATAAAACTGATAAGACCAAGTATCGTTTTTCGAAAGGACTCACGGCCTAGACAATTATGTGATTTGTTGATTATCTAAGACTTATAAAACCAATTCTTTGAGATTTTAAATGCAAATTACTAAAAAGTAAATATGAATGCATGTATTGATCAATGGAAAGGAAAAAGCAAAACACATGATTTGAATTATATGAATGATTATGTTGTTGGGGTTTATCAATTTCATCCTATCCACTCTCATGTATTCAAGAATTCATCTTTCTTCATTAATGTTAATGCCACTTTCTAAATTACCTTAAACCCAATGTCTTGGTGAAGAAAGCCTAGTGTCAATCACTAGTTTATAATGTCTTGTCTCCCTAGCAATTATTCATGTCTTATTTCGCACAAAAGCTTAAAGGCAACCAACCATCATATTCCTATGTCTAGGTTTATACTACTATTGGGAGAGATTCCCCAGATCTAGATTTTCCCGTATGTGTCCATAACGACACAATCAATAATCATGCAATAAAATGAGTTAAACAAAGCATGCATTGAGTAAAGAGGAAAAATCCTAACAATTAATGAGCGAAAACATATATATTAAAGAATCAATTCAATACATGAGAATTTCAAAGGATTACATTGATTCTTCAACAACAATGAAGGTTTAAATCACCATATCCATGGTGAAACTAGATGAAAAACAATGGAAGAATGAAAGATAAAACCCTAAAATTTGAAGAGTGGAGCTTGAGCATCCAAAATCCTCCTCCAAGGGGTGAAGAAAGTGTATTTTGCTTCGTTCCAGTCAAAGATGACTGACCTAAGTCGACTAAGACCTTATATAGTATTCTTAAAATTACAGAAAAGTGGCCCAAGGCCCATAAGAATGGCGCTTAGCGGTAAGTGCGACACTTCAGATTGACGCTCAGCTGCGTTTTCCCCTCAGCGGTTACTGCGGGATTAAGAACGCCGCTCAGCGATAATTTCCGCTGAGCGGTACTCGCGTCTTCTCTTTTTGTACACTTTTCACTTTCTTTTCTGATTCCAACTTCTTCCTACTTCACTTCTTTCATCCAATTCATCTTAAAACCTGCAAAAACAAGGAAATCAAGCATAAAAATCATCCAACTCTCTTATTTCAAAAACATAAACAAAAACATGATTACAATCTAGTTTCTAAGTCATCAAGGTTGTCTTTAAGGTAAATTTTAAGTATAAAAATAATAGTTTTTGAACTGTTATCAATGAGTACCCAGAAGAAGGACGAGTATCTTGGAAATTGAAGATTTAAAGTGTTTGAAGTGCCATTGGTGTCTTTACAGGATATACATTCAGCTTTGTAAGAACAATTGATGCTCACCGTGAGGCCAACTTGTATTCTTTGGTGAAAGAATTTATGGTGTCTACAAGAAGCAAGATGGTTGGAGGAAAGGCAGCATGACCCTCCTTAGCTGACATAGTTGTTATCTTAGAAGCCCAAGCAAAGATGGAGTTAGAGTTTGTTGAATTTAAGAAAAGAAGGTTAATGAGATGGACACCCTAAGGTAGGAGAATGCCAAGTTGAAAAGGTAGGCTAAAGTAGGGATGACAATAGGTCGGGTTTGGCACAGATAATGCCTACCTGCAACTCGACCCAACAAAAAAGAAATCCACCTACTACTCGACTCACTACTCGCACGGATACCTGCTTAAAAAATATATGTGAATATTTAAAACCCCACAGATACACGTGGATACTCGCGGATACCCCTAAATATTTAAAAAAATATTTTGTTATAAATTATTAAAATAAAATTTAAATAAATTACAAAAAAAATAATATAAATTAAATTTAGTATAAATTAAAATTTATTTTTAATTAAATTTAACCTTATAAAATATAAATTAATGTTAATTTTAATTAATTTAACTTAATAAAATATAAATTATATTTTTATTTTTATTGTTTGCGGGGTAGTGGATATTCTTGGGTAAGGATAATATAATACCCACACCTGACCCGTTTATAAGCGAGTATTAAAATATCCGCTACCCGCAACCCATAGGTAGTAAATATCCACATGTACTAACTATTCGTCGCGGATTTTATCCGCAGATAACTGCGGACACAAATTTTTTTGTCGTCCCTAGGCTGAAGGAACGACATGCAAGGGAAAAGTCAAGGAAACCCTTTATAACACAAATTTGCACCGACCCTATCCATGGAACTGAAAAGGAAAGCGAGTACAACCATACTTTCAAGATACACAACTCCTCGGCAATAGAAGGGAGTCATCGATACCCATTCATAGATAACATCACTAATACCCCCTTTCTAAGTAATGGAAGACTTTTACCCTAAACTAGTCTGATGGTAGCATTGACTTGGAAGAACACATTGTCGTCTATACCACTCAAGTCACTATCTACTCGATTGATGATGCCATCATGTGGAAAGCTTTTTCCATGACTTTGAAGGGGGCAACCTTAGAGTGGTTCACCATCTTCCTCCTATTCCATCGACTTTTTTGATACGTTGGTGTCGTCCTTTACAACATAGTTTTCCATGAGTTGGCATCATCATCTTACCCGCCTCACACTCCTCAATGGTAGGCAAGAGAAAGAGGCATCTTTGTCAACTTTTATTAAAGGGTTTAGTAAAGTGGCTATGAAGATCAAAAAATTAAACCCTGAACTAGTTCTCCACTACATGATCACGACACTAAGGTCGGGTCCCTTCACGGATGACTTGTGTATGACACTACCTACAAACAAGGATGAGCTAAGGTAGTGGGTCGCCAATTTTATGTGATTAGAAGAAGTAAGAGAGTATCAAAACAAGGTAAGAGTTGAGACCATGCCAACTAAAAATAAAGGTGTTGAATGTGACCCAACTCATAAAGGTAGCTCAATCAAAGGGAGCCCAGACCTACCCAGTTCTCGCGTTACACACTCCTAAACTTTCTCAAGTCTCGTGTGTTGGAAAGGGCACTATAGCGAACCTCATACCTCTAATGGGGTCAAGGTATCCGATATCAACTATTCAACATATGTTTAGTCAATCAATTATCTTTAAGTCATAGTTGATAGGGTCGAAGGGTCTTGGACCACATAGAGTATAGTTATAAAATCATATTTAAGATCAACATTATCTTAAGAAAGATTAAATAGATTGACCTTATTATCTTTTGAAAAAGAAATATTAAATGAATTTAACTACAACAATTAAATAGATAGTTTTGCATCACTAAAAGCTCTAAAAATAAATTTTAAATGAAATTATGATACATTTATTGTTTTATTAGTAAATAAAAATGCTTCATTCTTAAGTTTTTTTTTTTAAGTCTTGAAACTCTTGGATAGTTTTTTACTTTCACTACTTGATATCTTAGTCTATGTGACTTAAATAATACTGAAATAAAGAGATCTATATTACAACATAACTAGTTATACTTAATATACAAATAAGACAATGATTCACGTATCATCATATATATATATATATATATATATATATATATATATATATATATATATATATATATATATATCCATAATTTCATACAATTATTATTAGTCTTAACAACCTTATAAATAAAGGATAATGATACTTTTATAACATTTTTTTAACAACATTTTAACATTATCTACGTGTCATTCTGTGATTGGTCCATATTGGTATTTATGATTATTATTATTGATTGTGGAGTAATTTTGGACTAATCACAAAATGACACGTAGATGATGTTAAAATGTTGTCAAAGTATCATTATGCATAAATATAACATACAAATTTCATCAATCTCGGTAAACATTGTCATATAATATAATTCCATTAAACTAATAAAAATTCAATTAAATATAAAAATTAATGTTTATTTTATATTTATAAAAATATTTATTTTCATTTAGTTAAAGAGAAAATTTTTTTAGTTTGAGTAAACTTTGGACAAAAGTTGAGATTGAGTTGTAGTGTAATTTCACTTGAGTAAAACAAAATTTCACTTAAACAAAAACAAGACAAAAAATAAAGTTTATTTTAAGCTCTATTTTTTGCTTGAGAAAAAAATCTTTTATTTGAATCAAAATTTTTCACTTGAGCAAAATTAGGATTGTGAACAAGGTCTGCATCTCTGTTTTGTTTTTACTTAAACAAGAAACATCTGCTTAAAGTGAAAATATAAAAAAAATGAGCCTTAATAGCATAACTAACATAATTTTCAAAGATTTTTTCAAAAGGCTTTTAATAATACAAGTTCTAAGCATTTCAAATGATTAATTCACATCATTATTTGGTCAAACCTCATTCTTCACTTAGTTAGATTCAACCTGGGGCATTAAAACTCTGTATGATTGTTTATATTCCCATCAGACTCAATGACAAGGATAGTTAAAAAACTTAACTCTATTTATTTAAATTATATTCAAAACTTACTTTAATGGAACTCTATACTTCAACATACATAATTTATGTTGTGTTCGCATGAACGAAAAATACTGTTCATGCTGAAATCCGAGCGATGAATTCATTCAATTGTCATGTTCGTTTCAGCTGATAAGGATGCATGAGTGAAGACGGATTTGCGGGATTCATCCGATTTTGGTCACTCTCATAAACGAGGAGATTTGCGTGGATTCTTACAGAAATGTCATGTATGCCCTCCACTTATTACTTAAATTCCAGTCGTGTACATCATGTATAACTGATTCCGTTTGTGTATTTAAGTTGCAAAGTTACACAATATATATTTTTCAGTTTTTTTTATAATTATTTTAATATTATAATTTAAATAGATGTACATTTTAATAAAATTAGGTATATTATATTTTCTAATTTATTAAAAATAAGTTGATTATTTAAATTTTATAATTTTTAAACATTAATTTTATAAATTATTCATAATTTTTTTTTCTTTATAAACATTTTTACAATTAAATATAACATTTTATATTACTTTTATAAATAGGGGCATTTTGGTAATCTTTAATTTCTATCAATTAAACTAATTTTTAAAATCTATCACATCAATCAAATCTTACACTAATCCTCACAAACTTTACTTTCAAATCCACTCTCAATTACCCACAAATCCACTCAAAAAAACAACTAAAAAATTATCCTCAAATCCATTCAAATCATCTCCCTCAAATCATCTCTCCCAAATCTACCCAAAAGAACACAACCTTAGTTATTAAACCAACTAATCAAAATTATTCCATTCAAAATATTTTAAACAATCTTTTATCACACAAAACACAACACTTAAGTTCATGTATTCAACAATTTTTTAACCAATGACATTTTTTACCCAAAACTTAAGTATATTAAGATCATATCACCTTCAAATCTAAATTGTTTATTCAAAAGCTCCATAAAAACAAATAGTGTTCCTTATATACAATATTTATCTTTAAAACAAAATTTTTCAACTCCAAACAGTAAAGTTACTCCAAATCCAGAAACATTAAACAAAATATCTAAACATAACAAAATTTTGTATATCATAAAACAAGCTAAAAAAGTCACTTCTCTCAATTGATTTCAGTATGATTAATGACAAAATTATAAAAAACACAAATCATTTTTAAAGTAAAAAGAAATTTATTCTATTTAAAAATCTAATCCAAATGATTTTTAGTCTTTCACAAGGTGGGTGACGTTACTTTCTTTTAAGCACTACATTAACAACGTATACATCAAAAAATTAAATTCATCATTTGCCCATTACTCAATGTTTGAAAGTTATAAACCCAAAATCGAAAGAAAAAGAATGAAAGAGTGGATTCAACTTCAACGAGAAAGGGCACAAGGTAAATGGTTCAAGCTTTGGTTGATATCGCTTCTTTGAATTTTTAGCCCTTTAATCACCTCAACCCATTGCAGCTCTCATTTCATGATAACTGCTTTAGTAATATGTTTCCACACTGTTGCTCCTTTATTTTTATTTAATTTGATTCTGCTTCATATGTTCATTTTCTAAACTGTAGAACTTTACACCTTTTTCTCTGAGTTGTCATAATACGAATTAGATCCCAGTTTGATTCTTCATTGTTCTTTGGCAGAGATTTGGAAGATTTATATGTTGCTAAAACCTTAAAGAATCAAAGCGAGATTTAAAAAATTAAAGTAAAAATGATAAAACATAAAAAAATTAGCATGCATAAATAATAATAGTTCAGTATATATATGTAATGGTAAATATTATAGATATGAAAAAGTAATAACTGTAATATTATTTTCACCATATTCTAGAAATATTAGTAATATAAGCTAATTTATTCCATCCGTCTGGCTTCAATATCAGCACTTTATTGATATTTTTAAAGAAAGAAAGAAAAGAGTTTGTCGCCAGGTCTCTCTGCAACAACACAAAAACATAAGTAGACAAGACAAAGTTGAAAAGAAAGTTGAATGATTTATGGACAAATTTGACAGCTCCTACTAAAAGTATATAGTGCAACGTATTTACCTGATTGTTCCTTTTTTTAAAAAAGAGGAACAATGTATCACGATGACTAGTTTTAAAATGATATATTAAGTATCAAGAGTTCGATAAGTTATAAAGATTAGAGATATTGATGAATTTGCAAGCTTATTATTTTCAATCGTTTGACAAATATTATTTTGTAATTTTGGTAAATGCACTAACCTTTTAAACTATTATTTATTTCATTAACAGTTGATATTATAAAATTGCTAGGTACCTCGTAGTTGTAAAAATATTCCTAAGCCTAAAAGGACTTGTTAAAAGTACAATGAATTATATTACCTAGAAAGATATGCAGGGGTGAAGATGTAAAATTGAAAGAATATTTGTGACAATCTGAAGTATAACTTTTCTAAATATGAAATCCACGTTAGAAATCTTAAAAGGGCTATTGTGGACAAGATAAAATTTTAGCTTTCTCTTTTACGTCGTCTCTTTTAAGGGTATTTAGCAAAAACATATTGTTTTCAGATGAACAAAATCTTATAAATGCGTTCATCATCCATAGGATGATATATTTGTTTTAACAAGAATTTATTAAAACATTTTAGAAATATAACTCAACCTCATATTTTCTATGCTTTTACAATAATATACTAGGATTTAGAAATTTGTATTGTCACACAAAAACAAATATCCATTAACTTTTCTTTCTTTTTTTTTTTCTCAATCAAAATTTTCATTTTCCTTCTTTCTAAAATTTATGATTCTTTTTAAAATTTATCCTTCATATTTCATCTTTTGCAGTGGAAGATTTATTTTGCTTTAGAAATGAGATGAAGTATATATGATTGATAAAATATTTCTTGTAATTATCACAACAACAAAAAAATGACAACGGTTATTTTCGTTTATACGTAATGATTTCGCAACCGAGACATATACAGATAAGGCAAAAAGGATATGTTTTTTGCCTCGGTTTTGAACCGAGGAAAAAAGGTGTGCTTTTAATGGAGATTTCCATTTTATAGTATGACGTTGGGTGCTATTATTGTCATCCGGTTTCTTATACTGCACCATCTTAGTAAAATGGAAATTTCCATTTTATTAATTGTTTGATCAATTTGAAATTTTAACACCCGATCCTAGTCCTATATTTCTTTACTTGAATTGTTAGGATATTCAATTGAAGGTTTGTAGTTAGAACAATTGTTTTTGTAAGATTCCCATAGTCTAGGTGGTTGACAACTTTGACTTCTATTGTTTGTTAGATGCATAACTTTTTTCATAGTTACCCAATTGAGTTTATTCTCTTTGAATTGTAATCTTGATTCAATTGACTCTAATTTGAATGTAATAACATAATGTTTGCAGTTTTTTTACAAGCTAGAGTTGTATTTCTAAAATCTCAAACAATTTGTACAATTTGTTAAGTTGTTATGCAATATACTTGAGAACATTGTATTTGATAAAAATTATGGGAAATAGTTATTTCCAAGAGAGACATATGTTGTGTGACTTTTAATATGTGTTTTTGAATGTATAAAGAAAATTGAAATTGTAGTATGTATTTCATATATGTGAAAGTATCAAGCATGAATCATCGACTTCTTTGTCAAGACTATTGAAAATATGAGTAATCTGTAATTGGTTGAATTTGTGGAATTGTTGATAATGTAGGTATTTTCTATGGAGAAAATACCTTTTGATGTATGTTTCTTAGTGTATGCATTGTTGTAGGGATCCTGAGGCAGGAGTTATCCTAACATCCCAATAACTATTCAACACATGTAGAGTGGAATGTGTTATGTGGTGGGAATAGTAAGAGGTCCTAGTCCAAAGACTTTACCTTGGCATAAGATGGATGAATGACTTACTTTGTGAGTAGTAGGTTGAAACCCATTGGTAAGGTTGTACAAAGTAGTAGAGACCACTACAAGTGCACAACTCACATTGTTATGGTTATACATGTTGTATAACTATAATAACATATTATAGTGCATGGATTACCTGCTTTTGAATTATTAGATCTATGATTTTTTATTTTAGTAACAATATTATATTAAAATAAGATTTTACAAAAAGGAAGAGAAGAAAAAGAGAAGAAAAAGAGAAGGAGAAAAAGAGAAGGAGAAAAAGAGAAGACAAATAAAGAATAAAGAATGAGAACATAATAATAAATAATAATTCAAATTATTTTTATAAATTAGGAGAGAGAAAAATTACTATTTTTATATTATTTATTTATTTAAGGAATTATTTATTATATATAGGCTACATCATAGTTTTTCAAACTTCAACCACAACATAAAAGTAGATTTTTTTTATTATCTACCTTATAAATAAATCCATATAAGAAAAATAAGATTAGATAATAATCCTTTTTTAATTGAATTCTCATAGCACAATCCTCCAATGTGTAATCTTATTAGCTAGAGATGTTTGGACTCTTTGTTCCTTTAAAACTGGACACATTAATGAACCACAAATTGAAATTGTTCTTTCTTGTGAACTTCTCAATCTTGATTATTATAACTATTTTGTGAGGTTGAGTTAGACTTAAACCCACTTTCTAACAAGCGTTGACCTTAACTCCCAACCAGCCGATCTCGACCTTCGACCCAAATCGACCAGTATAAAACTTTCGCCCAAGTCGGCCTACGAAAACCTTTGGTCTGAGCGGGGACGACTAGTTACGACATTCACCAAATTCAATAAAATTTTTGCTGGGATTGACTCAGTGGAATTTGATCAAGGTCAAGCGGTCGAATTCAAATGTATTTCATATGGGGCCATCTTAATCAAATTCAACCGAATTTCGACATGGACCGACTTGATCGAATTCGTTGAATTTTGGTCGAGGTTGACTTTATCAATTTGGGTAAACTTTAGTCAGGGTTGACTTGATTGAATTTGGCCAAATGTTGGTCATGGTGACTTGGTTGAATCTGGACAAATTTCGGCTAAGGCCACCTTAGCTGAATTTGGCCAAATTTTCGTCGGGGCCTGATAACGGTTGGAAAACCGTTATTTTTATACTTAATTTTGATATTAAAAACAAACTTTATGACTTAGAAACTAGCTCAAAATCATGTTTTTGCTTAAGTTTTGGAAATAAGAGAGTTAGATAGGTTTTATGCTTGATTTTCCTTATTTTGGCAGGAATTAAGACGAATTAGATGAAAGAAGTTGAAGTACTAAGGAGCTGGACTCAGGAAAGGAAGTAAAAGTGCACAAAAGAAGAGTCGCATTTATCGCTCAGCGCAACTTTTACCGCTGAGCAGCGTTTTGAAGCACCGCAGTCACCGCTGAGGGCAAAAATTACAGTTGAACGCCTTTTAGAAGAACCACACTTACCACTGAGCACCATTTAATTGGGCTTGGGCCTATTTTCTATAATTTTTAATAAACTATATAAGGGTTTAGTCAACCTAGGGTTGGTATCTTTGAACAGAAAGAGGCGAAATCACACTTTCTTCACCCCTTGGAGGCAGATTTTGGATGCGGAAGCTCCTTTCTTCAAATTCTAGGGTTCTATCTTCCATTCTTTCATTTTTTTCATTTAGTTTCACCATGTCTATGGTGAACTAAACCTCCATTGTTGTTGGGGAACTGATGTAATCATTTGAAACTCTCATGTATTGAATTGATTCTTGATTATATATGCTTTCCTTCATTAATTGTTAGGGTGTTTCCTCTTTACTCTATGCATGTTTTGTTTAACTCATTCAATTGCATGATCATTTATGTTATCTATATGGACACATATAGGTAAATCTAGAACTGGGAAAATTCTCCAGGAAGCAATATGACCTAGACATAGGAATAGGAGGATCGATTGCCTTTAAGCTTCTGTGCGAATGTAATGCATGAATAATGGTTAGGGAGACAAGACATTGTGAACTAGTGATTAGGAATAGGCTTTCTTCACGAGACATCGGGTTTAAGGTAAATTAGAAAGTGACATTAACATTAATGAAGAAAGAAAGATGAAATCTTGAATACATTAGAGTGGATAGGATGAGTCGGAAACCCCAACAACATAATCATTCATATTTTACATCAATCACTTTTGCATCTTTCAATCCAATTGATCAACACATGCATTCATATTTATTTTTCAGTATTTACATCTAAACCTAAAAGATTTTGTTTACAAGTCTAATTTAATCAAGAAATCACATAACTGTTTAGGTCATGAGTCCTTTGGAAACGATACTTGGTCTTACCATTTTATTATTACTTGATATGATTCGGTATACTTGTCGAGTGTTAACAGGGCCGACTCCACTGACTTTTGGACCAAACCTTTGACCAAAATTTGATCTGGGTAGTATCGACTGAATTTTTACCGAGGTTGACTCGACCAATCTTTGGCCCAGACCATCCCATTTTGACCTTAGCTAACTCGTCTCAATCATCGTCTCGGGCCAACCCGTCTTAACCTTTGACTCGCTCTCGTTATTCAACTCAAGCCAGCCTTTTTATATCTTTGGCCCTAACCAACCACTCTCGACCTTCAACCTTGGTTATCCCATCCCAACCTTTGGTTTGAGTCAACCCTGCTCGACCTTCGACCCCTCTTGACCTCTGGCCTGAGTTAACCCATCTTGACACTAAGACTAATATAGCCCGTCTGAATTTTTTGTTCGAAACGACTCGTTTCTACCTTCAACCTAGGAGGGTCCATTTTGGTCTTTGGCTTGGTCTAACTCAATATATGACCCAGGCTAAAAGTATTATTTTTAAAGCTTAATTAAAGTCTTGTATTGAGACAAAACTCACCTTACCCTTGACCCTAACCCACTTGAGAGTGAACTTTAGGTGCTAAGGCTTTTTTTTGGTCCCTTAATTAAGGACCCTTAAAAGGAGGCTATTCAAGGGTGGGCTAAGGTTGGAGCATAGGCCATAAGTCAATTTGACAACTATACTTTGAGTTAAGGGTTCAAGATTGATTTGAAATTAGTAAAGAATGAAACTTCAAGTAAATTATGATTTGAATTTAATATTTTGAATTGTATAGAAATTGCATTATTAGAATGCTTTTGAAATTAATATTGAAGTCTAGTTTGATTCGGTCATGGGGACTATTTGATATTTTTGCTCAAGCAAAGTATTTTCGTTCACGCAAAAATAAAACAAAAATACATACCTTTTTCTCTGTCTTTTTTTTATTCAGGATTTTTTTTACACTTAAACCCAAAATAGACTTGAAAATGACTTTCTTTTCAACCTTCTTTCTCCTCAAGCAAAATTTTTTTCTCTTAAGTGAAAATAATATTGCAGCTCAACCCATTTTTTTCCCAATTTTGCCTCAAGTAAACATATTTTTGCTCAAGCTAAAAATAACTTTTTTGTCTCTTTAACTCATTGAATGTTAACACTTTTTATAAATGAAAATTGAATATTAATTCCTATTGATTTATGGTTTTATTTGAAAGAGTTATATTATAGATTGATGGAATTTGTATGAAATTAAGGTCATACATCTAAGATGATGTGTGAATTTTGAGTTATTAATTAAGTATCATCACTATGTTATAACCAATTTCACTAACGATCTTAGTTATATATATATATATATATATATATATATTATATGTTGAACTTATCCTAATTTCATGATTTGTGAATTTGCTTGTAAATCTACTTCTTGGATTGGATAATATATAGGAGAACATTTTTAGTATAAGTTTTTCGTGTGAATGATATTCTATTTGTAGAATATCTATTGACATAAATCTATGCATAATATATATCACTTTTTAATATTTGTGATTGATCGAAATTGAATTATTGATTGATTGTTAATATAGTTGTTTCTTCTATATCAGTATCTTATGTTACATTTTTATTTTTAATTACTTATTTTTGTATTTGTTGTTTGTATGATGACATGTTGTTTTTTTACCATGTACATAACCAAATCTAAAAATTGGCTAAGAGCACCATATTATAAAAAGGTTACAAGAAAAAAGGTTAATGAAAATTTTATTTGTCATGTCTTTATATTTATATATATATATATATATATATATATATATATATATATGTATGTATATATATATATATATTTATTTATTTATTGTATATTTAAGTACATTTAAAAAATATGTTTTGTATTGGACTACGTTATATGTTTTATATATTATTTTAGACGATTATACGTTATTAGAATTTTTTTTAAAGTTTTTTTAACTAGGATACTCACTGTCCATATTATAACATTCGTGAAGTATTTATCCATACACTCACGAAAATCACTATAAACTTTTAGTGCAGGTTTCATACAAAAATATTCTATTAACTAAATTTTATATTTTATAATAATATTTTCATGATTAATGATGATGCCAATAGGAATGATTCAAAGATAGTAAAAAACAAAAAATGGTACACAAAGATACCTAACACATCATTTCAAGTCAAAGTCTCTTTTCTAAAGTAGCCTTAAACTCAATTGAACATACCCACCATACCATTAACGTTGAGCTTGAAGTTAAATTGAATCATAACACAATGAAGAAATGAAAAAAAAAATGATTTCCACTATCAAAATTTTCCCATACACACTTTTAGAAATCAAAATCTATCATATATTTAGAAAAACAATTATCTATGAACTATGTTGCATCATAATAGAACAAAAAAAAGAAGATTAAATGTAGCCTGCTTAACAACCAAACAAAGTATTATATATTAATAAGATATTTTTTTAATATTCCCTGATAGTGAAAGAAAAAGAGAAAAGTACATGAGATCAAAAGACAATCAAAATATTTACACAAAACACAAAGAAACATAAGAGCAAAGACATCAAGTTGGAAGGACATGTTTTGTCAAATTTTAAGTGCGATCATACATTTATTTGCAGAATTTTAGTGTAATCAATGCTGTACAATGCACTCCAATCTTGTTTCCTCTTTTATTTGCTGAGGTTGTAGGTTTTCAACTTTTACACTCTCCTTGCTCTTCCCCCACAGGACACTATAGAGTCCAACAACTAGTAAAATAGTGCCACCAACACTGCCATAATTAATGGAAAGAACAAACACCACCCTAGTTATTTTCTGAACAATATGCAAATTAAAAGATAAAAGTGTGTTTGATTTCTAAAATTTAGGTTAACACTGTTTTGTCTTTTTTAAATTTAAAATAGATGGTTAGAGAAAGTATCTGAAATTTTAAAATTTTGTTTTAATATCTTTAATCTTAAACTCCTGTTATGCAAAATATTAGCAAAATGAATATTTTAAAATGTAAACATATAAGCTGTTTGATGAAAAAGATTTAAAATAGAAAAGTCTACAAGAAAGTATGGGTAATCAAACATAATATAATTACAGATCAAGGATTAAGCTGGAAATTCTTTCAGGTCATAAATAAAAACAGAAAAAAAGTTGTGATAAAATTAAAGTTATTTATATAAAATTAAATAGTTATTTATTTTTTACAATTGTTTTGAGATCGATAGAGTAGCATATGTACCTTCCCAAGTAAAGTGTTTCTTTCCACAATAATGCTGAGAATATTGCTGTGATTATAAGAGCAAGAGGAGTGAACATTGCTGTGAAAACTGGGCCTTTTGTTTCTATTGTGCAGACTTGCAGCCAATAACAAATGCCTGTTACAACTATACCCTGCAAACAAAACACTGTTAGTGATGATTACAAAATCGAATGGAAATTGCAAAGTATAAGAAAAAATAATTAACCAGTTTGAAAACAAAACAGATACTATATATAATACTACTAATTATTTACTAATTACTTTTTGTAATTGGGTAAATTTTCTTGCAGAATCTTCTAAGTGATTTAGACTATTTGTTTTATCATAAAAGATCTAAAAAAACTATAATCAACATGTTTCCATTACATTTGATTTCAAAGGTTCTCTTGGAAGTTGTTTTATTTTTTTAAAAGACAGGACTTATTTGCAAGAAAATATAAAACTAAAAATAGTTAATGGAAAACTTAAGTACTAAACGTTATATAAAAAAAGAGAAATTAACATAAATACTATTGTTTATATATCTACACTTTACATTTAAAAATTATAATCACATCATAGAAAATTAACAAATATTATGATGCGAACAAATATATGCAAAGATGTTGCATAAAGTTAAAAGATAAGCCAAAAACATCCGATTCATATCATAATCATCTCCTTGATTTTGTCTTGTTCATTTAATTTAGAATTTTTCCCATACTTCTGATAAAAAGATATACTTCTCCATACCAGCACAAAAAGATTCCAATTAATTTAAAAACACATCTCAGTTTTTAATAATAATAATAATAATAATAATTCATGATTAATTTTAGTAAGATCAAATTTATCTAACTTTGAAGCAATAATGTTAAAGTTGGTCATAACTTTGAAAATCAAAGTGTGACCCATTAAAATGTTATACGTGGTGTTCTCATACGATGTGATGGGGACATCATTGTCCATTCACAATGGGTATGTTGGTGAATGGAACATTTTCCTATCTCTTACAAGAGAAATGCAACCACATTTTTGAACCAAAGACTTCCACTACCATATCTATTTCTTAAAATGGAGCACTTCCAAATTCCATTCAAAGGAATCCTTAGAGCACTCCAAAATTCTATCATTATCTATCTTCCTCCACTTCAATACTTTAATACATTTTCTACTTCCTTCGCGACATGAAAACAACACACAAACAACTAGGTTTCTATAAAGAAACATTACTTTAGGACACAAATATGCTTCAATTCCTTAAGGGCATCAAACTTTCATTGACCAAGTTAGTAACTCTCATGTAGTATTATTCCTTCTAGTTGTATTACAACTAAGAAAAATTAAATAGGGTTATCAAAGTTTTTGGGATTTTTTATTGGAGTCTAATTTATTTTCTACATTTAGTTCTAATTCCAAACAATAGTATCACATGTTTATTAGAAAATAAAATGAGAAAAAGAGAGTGAATTTTAAAAACTTGAATCAAACCCTACAAAATTTAAGAAACTTATTTAATATTTCTCTTAATTTTAAGAGATAATATGGTAATGAAATATAAATTTGAGGAACTAAATTAACTATTTAATCTTAAGTTTGATCTGTGATTCATTTATACTATTATTTTTTATATCTTTTAATTTTATTCGGACCATGTTTCTGTAAAATTTTATAAAAAAATCAAATAAAATAAAAAACTTTCGTTATTCAGTTATTAGATTCTGACTTGTGATTTTTTTTCTGTTATTATTTTTATCTTTTATTTATATTCTAAATCATGTTTCTATAAATGTTTAAAAGAGATAAAACTTTTACTGCGAATTAAAATATATTTCTACACTTAAGTTCCATAAAAACTCTCACGTATATGTTTCTTTATAAACTGAGATATAATAAATTTTATTCAAATAAGATCTTACACAAATTAATAAAAATAAATAAATTTTCTTCACACCCTATTTTTTATTTATTTTTCCTCAGCATTATTAATTATATTAACAATTGTATGTATATTTTTTTCTTTTTTTAAAAGTGTAAAAGAGTACTTTAAAAATGTGGAAAAGAAAAACATAACTTTGTTGTAAAACAAAGAAAACATCAAGGTCTTTTCTGTATGCGCCTAGATAAGGGGACAAAGTATTTGATTTGAAACATAGCATTCTTTTTTCTAACATTTTGGACCTTTACTTTTGGACCTTTAATTATATATCCATTAATTACTGGAATTCAGATTTCCTAACATTTGTAAATCCTGTAATTTTTCCATAAATAATATTATTTAATTAATTGTTAGTGTCAGATCTATGCAGGAATAAGAATGAATAAGAATGTACTAGAGACTATAAACATACACAGTATGCCACAGAAAGAAGATGAATATCCCATCCAAGCTTCCATGCCGAAAGATTATGCCTCTCAACTGCAACAGCCACAACAGTAGACTGCATGAAGCTGAAGAAGCATTGCAGAGCTGTGAGACGAAGTTTTGCAGGGTACTGCTTCACAACAAATCCCTGAGAAAAAGTACACATTTATTAGTGGAAATTCTTAGATTAACCAAAGTGCTTATCAAAAACACAATGGGGAGAGAATTTCTATTTCTTTCTACTACTTTTTTGCACACCTTTTTCTAAATTTAGTAAGAGAAGTAACAGAAGAAAGAGAAATATTATCAAAAGAGGAAAAAAATTGTTTTGAAAAAGTACATGTAAGAAGAAGAATATAATATAAGTTGGAAATATTATGATGGCAGGGACAGATAACTGAGGTACCAACCTGCAAGATAAGCCACAAGGACCATGTAATGTTTGCTGCGAGCATCATGAGAGGGCCTCTAATGATGTCAACTTTGTAATGAACAATTGTTGAAGGAGTTTGGTTCTGGTTTTGTTGATACCATTTCATGAAACTCAGGGGAGGTCCCTTCACTAAACCAAATGTAATTGCCCCAGAAAGGCTTAGAACAGACCCCAAAATCTTGGCTATACCATGCGCACGTTTTATGGAAAGGCTTTCCACCCTGAAATTTGCAGAACCAAGTTTTCACCATATCAAAACTTTGACTTTTTCCCTTGGTCATGACCCTTTTTCAGAAAAAAGAAAAAGGGTGGTTTGTTTTTTATTTTACCCGATTAAAAGAGCCATGATGAAAGTAATGGCAGGGATAGTGTTTGAGGAGGCTGCAGCGAATGTTGCAGTGGTGTAGTTGATTGAAACATAGTAAAGGTTTGAACTCAGAGTTAACCTACGCATATCAAAGCAGATAGCAAAAGAAAAGAGAAAGTTATTAGGATGCATGTCATGTCACTGTCAGAGAGTATAATTTATAGTTGTAAACTTAAATCCTTGAATTGACAATGTTAAATGGGGTCAGGAAAGAGACGTATCCTTACCCAACAAGAGAAACTAGGAACAATTTGCACAACAAGTTGCATGACAAAGGTGCTGATTGCTTACTGCATAATGAAATATGTGTAAAGTTAACAAAGAAATGAATTTTTTTAAGCATGTTTATGGTGAGGACTAAGAAGAGTGATGTTTGGAACCTGTCAAAGAAAGCAAATGGAGAGAGAGCAACTGATGCAAAGGCTTGTCTATAAACAACAAACACATAAGGGCTCATTCCCTTGGAAATTGCAGCTTTGGACAACAAGGCCATTCCTGCATACACAAACTGAACAAAAGACATTGCAACATAAGGCTTATTTTTCTCCACAGTGGCCACACATCCCAATAGAAACCTCTTCATTTTGTTGTACGTATGGATGGTCTTGTAGCAAGGAAACTTGTTGAATATATATAGAGATTTTGAGTCAGTATAGGCTTTATGCTTTTGTTATTGGCATTGTGCTTTTATATATTTTGACATCAAAGTGGCATGAATTTGGCCCATACAAATGAAAAGTTATATCAGCAGGCACTAGCATCGTTTTCAGCATGGCTCACTGGCGCATGCTAAGATTATTGTACCTTTGCATAGCAAAGGAAGCAAACGGTTACTGTTATGTTAACTATTTGCAGAAGTAAGAGGAAGCTTTTTTGCAAGCACTATACCACAAGGTGATATTAACGAACCAATCATTCAGTATTATGATCACTTTGCTTGTTTTATATTTAATAGGACCCTCAAACCCATGTTATTGGCCTTAAAGAGTGAACAAACCCATGTTATTTTGTACTGAGAATATGTTTAAGGGATCAAATTTTATCCTTAATTAGGCTTTATTTGTAACGAATAATCTATTCCAGAACAGTTCAAATTATTCTTAGTGTTTTTAAGTTTTAGTAAACTTTTATACCATATAAAGTTAAGGTTTAGATATGGCTTTTTATTTCTTCAAAATATCACCCTTTTAGTTTTACTTTTATGAAAATGTTATTTACGTTATAAAACATTGTACGTTTTTCTAAGAGACGAACTAAAATTATATTAGATCCAGGGATTGGATAAAAATGTGATATTTTTGTTAAGTCTAAATTTAATTCGTAGCAAATATTAACTAATGTGCTAAATTAGTAAAAATTTCACAATTTCAAAATTATAAATTTATCTAGTATATAATTTTCTATAAAAAAAATGTCTAATATGATAAAGTATTTTAAAAATGTATATTTAAGGAACTGCAACAAAATCCTTAATTTGTTTATCTTCATTTAAAATGAGCAAATACTTTAGTTTACAATTTTTATTGTTTTATTTCGGTCCATATTTGAAAAATGGACAATATTTTAATACAATTATTTAATTACATCACTTTAGTACATACGTGTGCGAAATAAATCCCAAAATCCTTGCCACCTCGTTTATTCTTCTTAACCCTTTCTCTTTCATCTCTCTTACTCTAACATTTTCTCTGTCATTCCTATGCTAGTCTCAACTGAAAAAATTAGAAGTACTTGTCTAACCCTAATCTATCTTCCTCACTTATTCAATTTGTTTCTCTCTCATCAACATATTCTCCTTTACCCACACACAACACCCCACGAGATCGCAATTTGTTGATCTTGCTTTGTTCGTTCATTTGTTTTCCACTTTAATAACAAAATAATTTGATGATGTTGATTTTTTATTATAGGACTTTATTATATATTTTCCCTTCTGATTATTATTAAATTTCATTTTTAAATTTTAGAATTAGTAATTTATTTTCAGGAAAATTTGATATTTTATCTGTACTTATTTTTAGTTGTTGTGGGATAATTTTGCTCTTCCTCTTGTTGATATGATGTGTGTGTCCCTCTGTGATTGAATCTCCTGCATTCTTCTTGCTTCAATTACTTAGAACAATAGTGGCTTGTATTGTTGACCCCTACAAACCCACCATTTTTATTCTTTGAATGTTTCCTCAAAGGATATTGGATCATAGTCTACAAAGAGGGCATAGGGAACAAGTGGATCATTGGATTAGTAATTCCTGCTACTTCAAAATCAGTCATCCATGTCTCATTCTGTTGTTTGTTACAAATTCTCTCAATAAACCAAGATCAAAATCAAACTAAGTTTAACAAATTAAAAATTAAGTTAAAAAAATGTAATGGTTAATAAAATTCACAAATCACAAAATTTCCATGTATCATTCGCACGTCTACACCACATTTCATTATATTTTTATCACAGTATACATTGAGTCTTTTTTATTGATGTGTATACATGACTTTTCTTTTAATGATAAATATTAAAATTAAAAAAAAATATTGAAATAAAGTTTATGTATAGTTAAACAAAAGCAGCAAAACATGACTGCCACTTGTGCCATCCCAGATGGATAATATTGTGGTCAATGTATGAAGGATGCATTTCTGACTACGAAAATTGTATTGAACGACGTTGTTTTTTCTTTTTTCTTTGATCATTTAGTGTGAGTAGTTTACATGAAATTGAAATAAGTAATTTCTTGTAATACAAAATTAATAATAATAAATAAACATATTCAGATACAATCTTACAACACTTCTTTTTATGGAATACTGAGCTAGAATCGAGGTACTTCAAAAAACAATTTATGTCTTTGTTGTTTTTTGAAAATTAGGCTTGTTTACATGAATCTGTAAACACTTTCTTTTAGGAGAAGAAAATAAGAAAAAGAAAATTAAATAAGGTTCTCTAAGAACTAAAACTAGTTTATAATAAGTTAAAAATCGTCATTATTATTAAGTGTTATGTAATAACGTATAAAAAAAAGTACAGTAATTATTGTTAGTAAATAATGAGAAAAATGAATGTCGTTTTGTATAATAAAGTTCTACTTAAAAAAAAGCAGTGCAACAGTGACATAAAAATATTACCTTGGCATAACTACATATATAGAAGGTTTAATATCAGTATCACAAGTTTAATTAAGAGGAAAATATAACTAATACATGTCACTTTCAACCAATCACCTACATATTACAAATTAATGAAAAACTTTAGAATATAACAAAATCATACATTACTTATTAGGAGATGATTGAGAAGTTAATGATGAGTCTTTCTTCCTTTTGATTGGACAATTTCTTGAGTTATGATCAGTTTCACCACAATTAGGATAATGACAATGATGATACTTTTTTGTAGTTTCAACTCCTCCTTTTGCCCTTGATCCTCTTGGTCGACCTTTTATTTTAGAAGTGATAGGATTTTCAACATCACACTCATCAACATTTAGAACACCATGTTCTAGATCAATTGAATTTTCTTGAACTTTAGGCACGCCTTTTAAATAGTGAATGACTTTCTTTAACTCTTTAGTAGCTACTTCAACTCGATCTTTGATCTTTAAAGATTCAACTTCTAAACATTTCACGAGTGATCGAAACTCAACAGAGGAGTTATCATTATAGTTGATTATGTGTCTTGATTGTGGGATCAATGAACTTTCTCTTCTCCATCGAGAAGGAAGATATTCTTCTAGAATGCTAAAATAGTCATTCTTCAACAACACTCGAATAACATGTCTATATAATATCTCAAAAATTCAAATTGGGAAAATTAGATAAAATTAGATAAGAAAAAAATTATAAAATAAAAACTCATTATAAAATCTTTTTCTATAAGAAATTGTAAAATTAGATAAGACAAAAATTATAAAATTAGATAAGACAAAAATTATAAAATGAAAACTCATTATAAAATCATTTTTTTTGTAAGAAATTGTAAAATTATAAAATTAGATAAGACAAAAATTAAAGTAAAGTGATTTTTTTTTAAATTTTTAATGACTTAATAAATCATGAAAACTTAATAAACACTTTTCAAATTTATCAGAATTTAAAACTTGAATACAATACGTTACCATTTGCATCAATGATGCGCTTTCTCAAACTTGTGTTGGGAGTTGTTTAATGCCATTGCTAGAGCTGTCAAAATGGGTCACAACCTGCGAGCCAACCCGGCCTACCACGGGTTTGAGCCGAGTTGGGATAGAAAAAATTGTATTTTTTTTATGCGGGTCAAATTTCAACTCGGCTCATTTAAATCCGGCTAATTTTTCTCTTAAAAAAACTCATCACAACACATTTGAAAATGATATATACAAAGACATGAGTTTTAATTAATTCACCAACTAATGTAATCAATTCAAATTTGCTTTTTTGCCACAGTTCTAAACTTAAGCTTTTGTGCTAGTGGTTTTCATCACTAAAAAACATACAATATATGCATACAAAGATATAATCACATCATAATCATAGTAGTATGCAGAAACAAACGGATGTCCAACATATGCATTAATCAGCAATAAGCATTTATATATCTATATATGTATTAAACACAGAAAACACATTTATGTTGTGTCATAGCAACATCTGTGTTCTTACACTCAATGTTGTCATCATCAAGAAAAAACACAGGATTTGGGTTCAACGCTCACATGACTCCCCCTATCAACATAAACAATATTATTCGATAAAAAAAGACTTGTGCTCTAAACACTTTTTCCACATAACATGTCGAAGCGCTCTATAACGTTTATGGTTTGTAACTTTTTGTTTGTGATACTTGTTAGCAAAATGATGAAGATGAAGTTTTGATGATGTCCAAATCAAGTCAAGAGAAATCAAGATTCAAGATGTTATGAAGACTTGTATTGCTATGGAAAGCTTTTGTAATAATTGTAGTTTAGTGTCTAGAACTTAGACTTTTAGTGGTTTTGATTCCATGTAATTTTATAATGTCCAGAGTCAATATCGCACTGTTTTAATCGATTAAAACAAGTATTAATCGATTAAAACGAGTAAAAGCTGAAAACTCAACCTTTTCTGTTTTAATAGATTAAAACTTGTTTTAATCTATTAGCTAATCGATTAAAATACATTTTAATCGATTAAAGCTGACCGTTGGGGATTTCAGATTTGAAAAACTAGCCGTTGTACTCATTTCAATCGATTAATACTTGTTTTAATCGATTAAATGCGTTAGATTGCCCGTTTTCGAAGAATGGAAGAGTATTTGGCTGAGCCTATAAGATGGCTCTCTATTGATCTCAAAAACAACTCTTCCCTTGTGCTCTAGTACTCAGAAATCATTGAGACTTGTGTGTTCTTGTTCGGCTTGTGAAACTCGTGTCTGTGGAGCTGGTGAAGTGCTGCTACGGTGACAGAGGAAATAGCCGGTTCATCCTTGGTGTGTCTAAGGAGGTGTTCGGAAGAGAATCATCCTTCGTGAAGTATTCGGAGGAGGTGTTCATCCTTTGTGAAGACTCAAAGGAGGTGTAGGTTCATCTCTTGTGGTATCAAGAGAGGTGGTTTCTAAACTTTTACAAATTGTGTTTCTTTGTGATTCTAATTTGTAATTGTTTTGTGTTAGTGAAAAAGGTTTATCTTGTTTGAGATAAGCGACTGGACGTAGGATTGGTAAGATCCGAACCAGGATAAAATCATCTGTGCAAATTTCTCTCAACCTTACTCTCTTTATTTGTCTTTATTATTTGCTTGGTAAGTTTAATTGAGTAGAAATTAAAAGGCACACGTTCGTATTAAAAACCCTCTTGGTTTGTTATTCCACGCTAACAATTCCGCTGCAGCGATTCTAACAATTGGCATCAGAGCTTGCTTTGATAGTCATTCAAATGGCAGGATCACATCAAACTTTTGCAGAGGGTGCTTCAATCAATAGACCCCCACTATTCACAGGTGAGAACTATGCATTCTGGAAGGTAAGGATGCAAATATTTATTGAATCTATTGATTGTGAAATTTGGGATGTTATTGCGTCTGGTGCTTCTGTTCCTACTAACAATATACAGGAACCAAAGCCTCGTGGTCAATGGACCACTGAAGAAAAGAAAAGATTTCATAATGACGTTAAAGCTCGGAATATTATTGCATCAGCATTGACTGTTGATGAGTTCTATAGGGTTTCTGTCTGCAAAACTGCTCAAGAAATGTGGGATGTGCTCAGAGTGACACATGAAGGAACAGATGACGTAAAGAGGGCAAGAAAGAATTCCCTGATTCAAGAGTATGAAATGTTTAGGATGAAGCAAGGAGAAACAATTTCTGATGTTCAAAAACGCTTCACCAACATTGTCAATCATCTCATTGGACTGGGTAAGTCATTTGATACCGATGAACTTAACATTAAAATCTTGAAGTCTTTAGACAGGTCGTGGCAACCAAAGGTGACTGCAATCTCGGAGTCACAAAATCTCAACACCATGACTATGGCGGCACTTTTTGGAAAGTTGAGGGAACATGAACTTGACCTCGGAAGACTAGATGAAGAAGAAGCAAAAGCAAAAACCAAGAAAAAGAGTCTAGCCTTGAAATCTGAGGTAGAAAGGAGCAAGAGCAAAATGGAAGATGAAGATTCAGAAGAAGAAGAAAATTTGAGACTCATGGTAAAAAAGGCTCAACAGGTTCATGAAATCAAAAGACAAAGGAAGATTAAAATTCGAAAAGAAAGAAAATCAAGGATCTTCCTCACACTATAAATGTTATGGTTGCGGAGAAATGGGGCACTTAAAAGCAGACTGCCCAAATCAAAAGAAAAGTGAAGAATTAAAGGAAAAGAAAAACTTCAAGAAAAAGAAAGCCTACATCGCATGGGACGATGACAACGAAACAATTTTCGATTTGAGCGAATCTGATGAAGAAGCAAACATCTGTTTAGTGGTGAACGACGACGCTGGAAGCCAAGTAAGTACATCTAGCGATTCTGATAATTATAGTCAAATTAGTGAAGATGAATTGCATGAAACTTATGCTGCTTTAATAGTAGAATCTGAAAAATTAGATAGAGCTCATAAGAAATTGAAAAAGGATTTCAAAAATTTAAAATTAAATTTTGAAAATATTTCTGAAGAAAATAAAAATTTGAAATCAGACTTTGAAAATATTCTTGAAGAAAATAAAAATTTAAAATTAAATTTTGAAAATATTTTTGAACAAAATAAAGATTTGAAAAATAAAGTTTTATTTTTTGAAAAGGGTAAATTTACTAGTAGTGATAAATGTGCTTCTTGTGAAAATTTTAAGAAACTACTAGAACACACAACCTTAGGAGAATGTAGTAAAAATAATGAAAATAAGGTTGTTAAAAATAAGTATGTTCCTATAATTAAAAATAAACATAATAATAGAACCCGTAGAACATGGGTAGAAAAAGGAACAACTTATAGGAACACAAATTTTGTATCATGCTTTTATTGTATGAAAAAGGGTCATACTTCAAATAAATGTAAAATTAAGCATTATGGTGTTCCAAATGGTAGATATGCTTGGGTTGTAAAATGATTTTTTTTAAATCTAACCCAAAGGACCCATACAAGTAGTTGGGTACCTATTGTTTAATATTTAGAATTTCTTTAAACAAAATTTAAGAAAATTTTATTCCAAGGCCGATGGAACTATTTTTTTGATATCTTCTAATATACAAAGCATATATAGTTTTCAATCGGAAAAATTTTTATGTGTGCATGTTGTCTTTGATGAAATTGTAGACCTTGAGGCAAAACCTCTTGAGTCAGTTGAATTACATGCAGACAATGATGAAGATTTGTAGAAGACAACAAATGAAGCAAATAATGATGACAATCCTCAAGATGAAGATCTAAACAAAATATGGAAACAACCTAAAGGATTATCATTACGAAGTTGGAGGCATATCTACAGGGGTAAACATTAGAAGAGATCTAGGAATTTTTTAGAAATATCTTAGGATTGCATTTTTTTTTAAAAAATTCCTATCTTATATAGTTCAATATATGATTAAACAATGTTTTATAAGTTCTTTATCCTAAAAATATTTGCTTTATATATCCTTTTGTGCATGTTTGAATGAATCTTTAAATTTAAAATATTTTTAGCTCATATGCATACTTGCTTTTATTAAGGGGGTGTATTATCTTAGGAGGAGAACATCAAACACAACTTTTTAATTATGATCAAAAAGTGGGAGAAAATGTTTAAAGCTTATTTGCCTATTTGTGCTATTTGTGCTTATTCACTTATGCACTTTTTCTTCCATAAGTTGTGTTTTATCCAGATTATTACTAAAAGCTTTAAATCAAAGGAGTTTTTGATCATCATCAAAAAGGGGGAGAATGTTAGCAAAATGATGAAGATGAAGTTTTGATGATGTCCAAATCAAGTCAAGAGAAATCAAGATTCAAGATGTTATGAAGACTTGTATTGCTATGGAAAGCTTTTGTAATAATTGTAGTTTAGTGTCTAGGACTTAGACTTTTAGTGGTTTTGATTCCATGTAATTTTATAATGTCCATAGTCAATATCGCACTGTTTTAATCGATTAAAACAAGTATTAATCGATTAAAACGAGTAAAAGCTGAAAACTCAACCTTTTCTGTTTTAATAGATTAAAACTTGTTTTAATCTATTAGCTAATCGATTAAAATACATTTTAATCGATTAAAGCTGACCGTTGGGGATTTCAGATTTGAAAAACAAGCCGTTGTACTCATTTTAATCGCTTAATACTTGTTTTAATCGATTAAATGCGTTAGATGGCCCGTTTTCGAAGAATGGAAGAGTATTTGGCTGAGCCTATAAGATGGCTCTCTATTGATCTCAAAAACAACTCTTCCCTTGTGCTCTAGTACTCAGAAATCATTGAGACTTGTGTGTTCTTGTTCGGCTTGTGAAACTCGTGTCTGTGGAGCTGGTGAAGTGCTGCTACGGTGACAGAGGAAATAGCCGGTTCATCCTTGGTGTGTCTAAGGAGGTGTTCGGAAGAGAATCATCCTTCGTGAAGTATTCGGAGGAGGTGTTCATCCTTTGTGAAGACTCAAAGGAGGTGTAGGTTCATCTCTTGTGGTATCAAGAGAGGTGGTTTCTAAACTTTTACAAATTGTGTTTCTTTGTGATTCTAATTTGTAATTGTTTTGTGTTAGTGAAAAAGGTTTATCTTGTTTGAGATAAGCGACTGGACGTAGGATTGGTAAGATCCGAACCAGGATAAAATCATCTGTGCAAATTTCTCTCAACCTTACTCTCTGTATTTGTCTTTATTATTTGCTTGGTAAGTTTAATTGAGTAGAAATTAAAAGGCACACGTTCGTATTAAAAACCCTCTTGGTTTGTTATTCCACGCTAACAATTCCGCTGCAGCGATTCTAACAATACTTTGCTTCTATTTATATGTGTAGATCATGACAATACTAAGCTTTTTTCGAAAGTTATGTACAAGATCAAAAATATGTCTAGACATAGAAAGAAAATTTTGGAATATTTCCTTAATACTTTTTGGTTATGAGGAAGTCATACACACTACCTCTTCAAAAAGCAATATTGCTCTAACGCTGGCTAGCATCTGACTTCGTACCAATGGCTACCTGTTCTCATCAGACTAAACTCTTTGAATAATTGATCTTTCTCCAAGATAACTATATAAAGAGAACGTCCTAAAGAGAATAAACGAAGAAGTATATTTGAACATCATGTTGTTATTCTCTTTCTTTAAGCGTACATTGTTTAACACCTTTTTTGAAAAGAAAAGTTTTACAAGTTTTCAGATTTCATTCTATTGAAAACAAACTTTTTTTTTGAAAGCTTCAATTTGTATTTGTTTTTCTAAACACATTTATTGTGTTTTTAAATTCTGAAGAGAATCAAAACACTTGTTTGTTTAGTTTAGTTGAGCTAAATGGTCTAGTCAAAAGACTAGTGTTGAACTAGGAGTGTAAATTCATATATCTGGTTTGGATAATTGTAAATTGTGAGTTGTAAACCTCATTATAATCTTTGAAAGATCAGTGGAACCCCTTAAGAATAGTTAAGGGAGAACTAGACGTAGTTTAGTTAAAGTGACTTAGTGTAAAAATAAACTTGTCTTATTTGCTTTCTTTTATATATGTTTTCCTAAACACTATTCAAAAACTTAAAATGTTTAATACATATTTACAAAATATTTTTCAAAACTCGATTCAACGTTATATATAATTTTTTTTCTTGTATTTTAATATATATATATATATATATATATATATATATATATATATATATATATATATATATATATATATATATAATAATATGGATAAGGTAAGTACGAATTACACTTTTCTATCTTTAATTCAAAATAAAAATTTCATTATCTCTGTCCTATAGCTAAGCGATATGAAAATGTTCTCATTACAATGTTAAAATATATAAAGAAATAAATTATAATTGCATTAGTTTCATAGTGTCATATAACAATTAGGTAAATGTCAAATAATTAAAAAGAAGATCAAATGATCAAATGTGTCTTTTAAAAATAAATTAAGAAAATAAAAAAAAGTAATATAAATATTTTATATTACTTAATAAATTAAAGATATTTTACTTATTTAAAACGGGGTGAATTTAAAGAAAATTATAAGTATTCAAACGAGTATAAGGATGAGGACACAAAATTAAGTATTATTTAGGCTTATATACTCTTTTGGTCCATATTTTTTCAATTTTTTTTTTAATGTGAGACTCATTTTTTTTCAGATGTTCAATGTGGTCCCAAATTTTGTAATTTATGTTCAATTTGATTCTTTTTCATGACGTTGTTTAAATCGTTAATGACAAACTATATATGTTAGTAGTGTTTGAATGAACTATTGGATTATTGGTTACACAGTCATTCTATATAGTTCACGATTGGAGTTTTGTTATCTAAGGTTCAATGGTTATTGAATGATTGCTTGCGATGCTCTCACATTTTGTTGGTGGTTTCACTGTTTTTGTCTCGTGGTGGTTCGATTTTGGATTTGTGCTAGGTGTGGTTTGCAATTAGGGGTTTCGAGAAGATGGATTCACATTTTGCATTGAAGGCTAACTATGGTTTGAGTGCAAGTGGAGGAGATAACATGAAGATCCTGGTGGCATGAGGTGATTCGTTATTCCTCCTGGCTAGTGCTGCACTCGCGATGGTGGTGGAATCTAATGTGTTACGGTGGTGGAGGAACGAAACTACTCCGATGGTGGCTCCAATTGTGGTTGACAATGTCGTTCGGTGGTAGCCTCGCATGGCCACATAAATAATTGTGCAAGACAACTACGTAAGCAATAGCTCATTCAAACATTGCCAACGTGTACCATATATCGATAACCAATTATACAATATAATGTGAAAAAAAGATCAAATTGAACATAAATTACGAAATTTGATATCACATTGAACATTAAAAAAAATAATCTCATATTGAACAAAGTTGACAAAAATAAAGATAAAAAATTATTTAAACCTATTTTTTATATATATGCTTATACCATATACAATGAATACAACAATTCTTAATAAAAATTGAAATAAGTTGAAATAATACTCATAAAAACATCATTATCAAAGTTAAAGTACCTGGAAGTGGAAGTTAGTAGGATCATTTATAACAAGATGGCCGTGCCTCACCAATCTTAGTTTTATTAAGAGTTTTAATGAAACGATCCACACATTACTCACCTGTTCAACATCAAATTATGTGGCAAGAAAAAAATTAGAATACCTAATCGTAGTTGCTAAATACTTTTGGAGTGAATTTAATTTTCAATTTTATAATTTACTAAAAATATTTTTTCATTATTTTTTCCTAATATATAATTTTTTCTCAGATTAATAAACTTAATTTATTTTAAAGTTTTCCTTATTCAAAACTCACTAAAAATTGTGATTTTCTCTCTAAATAAAAATTTTCAAATTTTAACAAATTTCACTAGGCATTTATTTGCCTTTAAAATTTAAAATTATTATATATCTCCAACTAACAATATAAATTCCCAATTATTTGCATATAAAATATACAAGTTCCTTGAGATGATTCCTCAACTGATGCATGAATCCTTGCTTTAAGGGCAAGACTTGAACTCAACTAAAACCCGTTAAATTTATTACTTGGATTTAAATGCATTAGATGATCTGGTTAAAACTTAGATTTAAGATTAGTTTTTCAACTCGATTTCCATTTAGCTTAGGCAAGGGCCTGATGTTTCCTCCTTTAGAGAATTTTTCTTCTTATGGTTTCCTTTATGGCTCAACATCTCTTCTTGCTGCTTCATTGCAAGGACAATGCTTCTTAACCTACTTTTCAGCATTCAACACCAATATTGAAGCTTAGTTGCACAATTCTTCTGTTATTGCAAAAGTGTTGCATTTTTCTCAAAACTCATTAATTTCATATTAAACTAATTGTCCGTACCTATTCTCTATTCTAAGTTGAAGAAGTTTGATTTACTCATATTATGCCAAAATTCATGCATTTTAAGTGTTAAAAACATGTATCAAATTAAGAAATTAGACACTTATCAACCCTTTAGAGCGTTAATTAATTATTTAATAAGAATTAAGCGATGACTTGAAGAATGATAAGTGGAATGAAAAGCCTATAACTTTATATTTTTCTTATGAGGTTACTTATAGGCTTCTTAATGATTATTTATGACATGATAAATTTAATGAAAAACGGATAATGTAGAATAAGATAGACCAAGTTTCTCAACCAAGAAGGAGGTTAAATTGGTTTTCCTTATATATGATCTTTAAAAGTCTTTTTAAAATATTTTGTGGAATGCAATCAATAAAGAATGAATAATAATGGAGGAGTAAAGGGAAAGAAAAATTCACACAATGATATATACTGGTTCGGCCAAGCCTACACCTAGTCTTCTTTCAATCAACCTTATATTGAAAGGAAATCCACTATAATAATTGAGTTCTTACAAGCAAGATACAAAGACTTGTTGTTTTGCTACAATTAAGCATATACTGATATATGATGAATCTAACTAATCTAATAGATTATCCAAATTGTATAATAGATTAATTCATACAGATTTGTAATGTGCAAAGCGTTTTCAACATTAATTCATTTGAAAACAATGAATGCATGTCACAGATAGTTCAAGCACATATATAAATATAAACAATCAACAGTTTTTCCATGTGAAAGGAATTATAAAACATTTCTGTTGTCATCATCAAAAACTCATATGTGAGATATGATTTCAACTTTCCATAGCTTCCCTTATCAACAATCCCCCTTTTTTTGATGATGTACAACATGAAACTACTTTCCAGTTGCTTCTGCCCCTTAGGGCATTAGCAAAAAGAGTAATTCCATCCAGTAATAAGAAAATGAAGTGCATATAAGAGATGCAAGAGATACATCAATAAGTTCTTACAAACCATTTGAAAAATGTGATGCTCCCCCTATCACAATGCAGTATTTTACTTTCAATAGCATGAGCAATATGAGATTTATAACAGGTTAAAAATCAAAGCTCAATATGTAAGATGAACACAACAACATAGTATAAAGTATTAGACTGTTACTAAGTTCAACAGAAAATACCATGATGCATGATGTTGAGATTGTTGATAGGGGGAACACTGGTTTAGTTGAACCCACAATCTTAGTGATAACTGTGTTTTTGATGATGACAACACATAATTAATAATAACACATGTGTGTACTGTGTTATACATGTCATATGCTTATGCTGACTTTGTTATATTTGTAAAAGCATATATGTGAACATTATTGTGTTGATTATAGCATACCACTGTGTTTAATATGTGATTTTATTTGTGGATGCATAACATATGTTTTCGGAAATGAAAAACCACAAGCACCATGGTTGAATTTTAAAGTTTGGCAAAACAACAGTTTTAAGTCGATTACATTATTGGTGAAATCGATCAAAACTCGTATGTTTGCACAAATACTTTTCAAATGTGATGTGATGAATTTTGTGAAGAAAAGTTTTCAAAAATGTGTTAAGTGTTTCTACTTAATCGATTGCATGAAACTTGTATTCGACTAAGTTTGTTATTGATTTGAAAACTGATTAAATGCCTGACATAATTGTCACAACAGTCATATTTTTAAATATGTTGACGAACCATTTATTATGAATTTATTACATTAAACGTGCATTCAATTAATGCATTTGACTCCTATTATCCTATTACAACTGTCAAATGTATTCAACTACATTAATAGTCAAATCGATTAGAACGCGTCTATTTTGTGAAAAACTACATATTGACGCCTGACTTGATTTCTGTGAGAAGTCTTAATCTTTACACTTTCATCTTTCAGAAAACACTATGATATCTTACAGAGGAAAGAAAAGCTCCAAGAACCGAAGATCTACCGTGGTGATTTAGAGTCTTGATGGTTTCTTGTGCAGCAAGGTTTACTGCATTTGAACGTCTGATCTCTCTACACAACGAGGTATATTTTTATTGATCGGGAACTCTGCAATCGTGAAGATTGACTGGTATTCCCTGTGGTGATTACAGGAAGAAGAACTACGTTCTTGACTTTGAGAGTGTCTCAAAGGGTTTGACAGCAGAAGACGGTGTTCTTGTTGCATGTCTTGCTTATTGTATTCCCTATATTAGATTAGTGGGTTAAAGAGGTGTTTTACATTTTGACATGAGGTTGCTATAAAAATCTTGGTGTAAAAAACTAGATCTTTATAATGCATTTTCTTCCTGTGGTTGAAAGGACACTACATGTAGGCAGGTTGGCTGAACCAGTATAAAAACTAGCGTTTGATTTCTCTGATCCCTACACTCTTTATTACAGTCGATTAATATGTTTTTGTATTCGATTAAGTGAATTGCTGCATTACATACCATTTTACTTGTGATTCAAGAAAAGTCTAAAGACATCCTATTTTTCGAAAAAGTTTTTGAAAGTAATCATTTTTTACGCAACACCAATTCAACCTCTCTCTTGGTGTGAGAAACGAAACACTCCTTTTTTAACACATGATATCATTTTAAACAGTACCAGAATGAATATATCAGACTTAAATGATTCTACAACATCTTGGTGCAATTTACAAAAATGAAGCATATGAAATGTTTTTCAAATAAATTCTGAGCAATATGCAACATTTTGATGCTAAACATGTATAAAATAACAATATGAACATGTTAAGTAGTTATATCGGTAGATATAAACACACAAACCAATGAAACAATTTTTAGTCGATTATTTTCACAATTTGAGCGATTAAAATCCTACTAAGCAGAGGTTAATCGATTACATATGTTTTGTAATGGGTTACATTTCATGAATGTGTTCAATGACACAAATAAGATCCTTTCAGCGTTCAAAAACATTATCAAACCTGTATAACTCAACTTTTCTCAACATTATTGAGTGTTAGTCCAGAGATCATCAACAATTGTTATGCAATTGAGATATTAAATGAGTATGAATATGCAATGATATATATGATAATAGAAATATTAGATTGAATTAATACACAATATATCAGTATCATTCAATCACATTTCAATCACAAACATCGATATAAGTGTTTCAGATAATGAATAACGCATGATTGACGAGATTAAAGATCATGTTACCACATGTAGATCTGAAGGAGTATTTGATTAATCTCATAAGCCTTCCTTAAGTCTTGATGTGCCTCTAGTTCGTTTATTTACCTGCAAAAGAATCATACGTTTGGAAGTAGGTAGCCAAATGAACTTGGGACCTTTAATATTAGTAACAATAGTTGGTTTCTTGGGAATCAATTGAAATTTTCCCTTTGGAACACCAACTTTCTTGTAATAACAAGATTTAACAGTGTGACCGATAATATTACAATAGAAACATGTAACAAAGAAAGATTTACCAAATAAGCAAATTTCTTTGAATTGGTCCTTTCACTTTTTGCAGAGTAACATATTCCTTGTTTTTATAATTACCCTTCTCTGTGATCCAAGAACAACTTCTAAGTTGGATCTTCCAAGAGTAAACTTATATAATGTTCTAGTCAAATAATCAATTTTCTCTAGGTAAGTAGGGCAATAAGTATAGTCTTTAACAACCATTTAAACTTCAATTTTAGCATTTTCAAAAGAAGGTAAAGCAGTATCAAGATCAGATTTCAAAGAAGTATTATCATTAACAAGGTTATTCATTTTTTATTCTAAATCCTCTTTCTCCCTGTTTAATCTAT
This sequence comes from Vigna nakashimae, assembly GCA_034642375.1. Classification (NCBI taxonomy): domain Eukaryota; kingdom Viridiplantae; phylum Streptophyta; class Magnoliopsida; order Fabales; family Fabaceae; genus Vigna; species Vigna nakashimae. The sequence goes on from CM067768.1 coordinate 23,131,124, forward strand.
TAACCTTGTATTGAAGCCTCATTGCTTCTGCATGTTGTTCTTGAAAGGCATCCAATAGTTGATCATATCTCACTTGTAATGGTTCATCATTGAAATTGTATTCATTGCCTTCTGAGTTGATTGAGCCAGCAATGAGACAGAGATTTGGCTCTTCTTCTAGGCTTTGATCATTATCTTCACTAGAAGAGAAACCTGAGTCACATTCATCCCAGGCTATATATGCCTTCTTTTGCTTATTTCTTCTTTTGTCTTGATTTGATCTTTCATCACCTTTCTGCTTCAGTGTCAAGACTTGACACTCTGGTTTGATATGCTCTTCTTTACCACATTCATAACAAGTTGGACTCATAGCCTTGCTTCTCCTCTTGTTTCCTCTATAATTACCTGCAAAACCAGATACAAAATTTCTAAATTTCATAAATCTTGAGAATTTCTTTACCATCATGTTTAGCACTTCCATTTCTGGCAAATCTGAATATGAGTTTTCATCACAATTATGCTTTCTTGAATTGTTCTTGCTAGTAGTCTTGAGGGAAATTGAATGTTTCTGCTCACTTTCTTCTTCCTTCCTCAATCTTCCTAATTCAAGCTCATGTTCCCTAAGCTTTCCAAATAGTGTGGCCATATTCGTTGTAGTAAGATCCCTTGATTATGAAATTGTTGTAACCTTTGGGTGCCAAATTTTATTCAAACTTTTCAGAATCTCGATATCGATTTCCTCCTTGTCAAATGTCTTACCAAGAGCCACAAGATGATTTACAATGTGCGTGAAACGTTTTTGGACATCATAAATGTTCTTCTAGGCTTCTTCTGAAACATTTCGTACTCTTAGACTAAGGAATTCTTTCTGGCTTTTCTCACTTCATCTATTCCTTCATGAGTAACCTCTAGGACATCTCACAATTCCTTTGTAGAAGTGCAATTTGATATCATGAAGAATTCATTCATAGTTAATGCAGATGAAATGAAGTTCTTTACCTTCACATCATAATGAGTTCTTCTGCTCTCGTCCAAATTCCACTCAGTGAAGTTATTTTTCACAGTTTTCCCATCAATCACTTTCATGTGCTAATATGGACCATTTACAATTGCATCCCATACACCTTTATCAACCAATTCCAAGAAAATCTTCATTCAATTTTACAAAAGGGATAATTTTCACCTACAAACAGAGGTGGTCTGTTTGTGGAAGCACTTTCACTAAATGTTTGAGAAAAATAAGCCATCAAGATCGATTTAATAGATTATACTGTAAACCTAATTGACTAAAGTTCGAGTAATTTTCGAAAAACCAACACTAGTGCCAATTGTAGAGAAAGATAGGCCAAGTTTCTCAACCAAGAGGAAGGGGTGAATTGGTTTTCCTTATAAATAATATGTTATTCAAAAGTCTTTTCAAAATATTTTGATCTTTCTTGGAATGCAATCAATAAAGAATGAATAATAATGCAAGAGTAAAGGGAAAAAGAATTCACACAATGATATATACTAGTTCGGCCAAGCCTACATCCAGTCTTCTTTTAATCAACCTTAGATTGAAAGGAAATCCACTATAATGATTGAGTTCTTACAAGCAAGATACAAAGACAACATTCTCAATGTACTCTCCTCACAACTCTAAATCACTTATAACAAACCCACCCAAAAAAGAACAATCCTCTTTTTGTCAACCCTTAGAGATATCCCACTCTAAGTTAGAGAAATCCTCTAAGTCCTTCTTCCTAGCCAGCAGTAACAGGGAACCACAATCACTTCATTGTTAAATGAAAATTGATCAGGTATAATACACCTTATTCTGCAGAAAATGATCAACCAATGTAATCTCTTCAAATCTTCAAAGAATCTTGATAAAATTGTACAAAGATGAATTATTGATTCTTGAAGAGTGTATGACGCTCCTGTAATAAATCTCAACAAATAATGTATCTATTTATCGATATATCGATATATCACTACACACACATTTTAATTGATTAGCTTAATAATGTAATCAGTTAAGCAAATCCTTCTACTTTACCAGATTTACATTTCAAACCATTTAACAAATTAAGCAAAGCACTTAATCGATTAAGCAATTAATACAAGTCATAACATTTAGAAATATGACCGTTAAGATAGTTATGACTATTCTTTAAAAAAGGTTTTCAAACAATACGCATTTTAACCCATTAAAGAAATAACGTAATCAGTTAAGTATCATACTTACACAATTTTGAAAACTTTTTCATTTAAATCACATCAATACACTTAGTAAGCATGTGCAGGCATAACCACGAGTTTTAATTGATTAATACCCATAATCTAATAGGTTAAAACTTGTTGTTTTGCCACAATTAAGCATGTACTGATATCTGATGAATCTAACAGATTATGCAAACTATGTAATTGATTAATTCATACATATATGTAATGTGCAAAGAGTTTTCAACAAAAATTCATTTGAAAACAATGAATGCATGTCACAGATAGTTCAAGCAGATATACCGATATAAACAATGAACAGTTTTGCCATGTGTAACAAACTATAAAACGTTTCTATTGTCATCATCAAAAAATCTTATGTGAGATATGGGTTCAACTTTTACATTGCTCCCTTTATCAACAAATAAACTTAATAAGATTCTTTTATTCTACTTCAGCAAAAACCTTCCTTGTATAATTTATTTAATCGTGTTTGCACCGATTACCTTTAGGATTTATCTCTAACAAACTAACTATTAAAATCTTAATCTAATGAGAACCAAAATACATAAATAAAATTCAAATTAAGTGTAAGTAATAGTGTAAATGAAAACACAACATAAGATGCATACACATATTCTTAAAAGAGAAATAACAAACTTTGAAGAAAAATAAATCACAAGATTGACACGTAAATATTAAAAAATATTTATTTATATGAAGGAGACAATTGATATTTTGTATATGTATCATTCTATGAATATTCATGTTAAGTGAGTTGCCCCTAACCTTATTACTCGATTTTGTTTGATATTGACTAAAATGTTCTAACTTTCACTTTGTATCTGACTTTATTTTGTGAAGGTTTTGTTGATCAGTGGAGCATAGTGTTAGCTAAACCCAATCCCTGCGATGTTGGTTTTTGATGATGACAACACATTGTTAATAAAAACACATGTGTGAATACTGTGTGATATATATGTTGAATGTGTACATGCTTACTGTGTAATATGCACGTATTGTGTTTGTCACATTTTTTGAACATATTATATTGACTGATGCATACTATTGTGTTTATGAAGAGATTATATCTGTGTATGCATAATACATGTTTTGGTGATATGAAAACGACAAGCACAAAAGCATATCTATATGACTAAATCGATTACAGTGGAATGATAATCAATTAAGATCATTAGACAACTTGATTTTTAAACTGTGGCAAAATAACTAGTTTTGAATTGATTATATTAGTCAATGAATCGATTAAAACTCGTCTGTTTGCATATATCTTTTGCAAAATGTGTTGTGATGTGTTTTTGAAAAATAGAACTATTGCAATTGATTATGCAGGTAATTCTAAAGGATGAAGAAAGAACTCCAAGACAAGAACTGTTACGTGTTATGAATGTGGAAAAGATTGTGACATCAAGCCGGAGGGTCCATAAATGAAGAACAGACAAAAGGCTGATGCAAAGTATCCTCATGACAAGAGAAGATGTAAGCAAAGAAAGACTTACATTGTCTGGGAGAACAGTGATGATGATTCATCAAGTGATGATAATCAAAGTGTAGAGGAGGAGTCAAACCTGTGTTTCATGGCTAGTTCAGCACGTTCAGAAGACAGTGATAGCGATTTTGAAAATGAGCCTATCAAAGTGAAGTATTACATGTTGCTGGACACATATCAAGAATTTCATGGATAAGCTATGAAACTACAATACAAGGTAAATCGATTGAACTCTGAAAGAAGAGACTTTGAATATCTAATTAACAACCTTGTTGATGAAAATGAGAAGCTTAAAAATTAACTAGAACTTGCTTTGTAATCTACTGATAATGTTAAAACAGAAATTCAGATTGTTGAAAAAGAATATAAAAATTGCAGTGGTGATATTGAAAAGATAGAATACTTGACTAGCACGCTATCTAAGTTTACTCTTGGTATAGATATTTTGGAAGTTGTTTTAAGGTCACAAGGTAGAGATATTAACAAGCAAGGTGTTGGTTATAATTAAAGAGTAATAGAATAATTTCTAAGAAATTTTTTTATCTAAGAAAACCTGTTACCGATACTTGTTTTTACTACAATACTATTAGGCATACAGTGAGAAACAATTATTACAAGAAGGTTGGTGTTCCTAAAGGAAAGTATTAATGGATTCCTAAAGAACAACCTCTTGAGACTAACCAAAAAGGCCCCAAGTTCATTTGGGTAAAATTGTTTGAATGTTTTGCAGGGAAGTGAACAGAGACAGGAAAGTACTCAAGGATAAGGTTCAAATGGAATACATCAAAACTTTTGAGTAACTCCATATGGTAACTTCTGCTATCAAATTCATGCATTCATGCATCATTAAATATGTTTGTGAAAGCATGTTGTTGTATGAATGATGTGTGCCTGTCTGAATGATCAACTTGTTTGAAAAACAAATTTCATGATTTTTAATTGATTACAATATGAATAGAATCGATTTGATTATATGTCTGTGTTTCTATGTTACATGTGAATCTGGGCTTAAAATAGAATCGAGTTTAAATTAATAAAATCGATTGTGAATGTTTCACATAGGCTTTTGTGTTTGAAAAATTAAAATGGGCCTAACTAATTGGAGTTTTACTGTGTGCCTTTATAAGTGTTGGATTTGAAAATCTTATGTGCATTGAGTACTTTCTAAACTGCAAAGACACAAAGCCTAGCATTGTGAAAGACTGTCTAGAATCTAATTCAAAGATGACTTCTTCATCACCTTCCCCGAGAGGAAAAGGGAAAGTTGTCCGCATTACAAGGAATGTTGATGCTTCAAGATGAATTAGCGATGAAGAAATTCTGGAAGTGTTTCTAAGATGGAAGAGGATTAAAACTATTGTGCCTCACATGTATCTAGAACTTGACCTATTTAGAAAAGAGGGTTTTCACTTCCAAGAGTGGATTGAAACTCAAGGTATTACCTCGTTGGTTCAAATGAAGGGGGACTGTTACCCAGATTTAGTGGAAGTCTTTTACACCAATCTAAGAGACATAAATGGAGTCATTCATTCTCGGGTGAAAGGTGTAAACATTTACACTGATGACAATGTCTAGTCACAGGTGGTAGGACTGAAGGTTGAGGGATTACACTCCCATGTTTGAAACTCAGAAACAAATATGTGGCTAAAGAAAAAGGGATGTATACAGAAATTGGCTGAGATTTCTTGGAAGGTATACAATAGAAAGACTGTATGTACACAATGGCTTGAACAAAGAATAGAAAATGGCTATGTATATTTTAGCATGGTTAATTCTTCCTGGAAGAATCTTGCGAGACAGGATGACAACAGAAGATGTGTTTCTGTTGCATATAATCTAAAATGACAATCCAACTAACTAGGTTGAGGTGTTAAGAGATCACATGATTGAGGGTGGAATCAATCAACACGAACCTTGCCATATGGAGTGCTTATTAGCCAGATTTTGGTTCTTTAAGGTGTAGATGTGAATGGAGAAATGAAACTCTTGTGTGACAAGTCAAATGAAATAAATAGAATAACTTTGACTTCCATTGGCCTAGTGAAGAATATGAATGGATGGTGCTTCAATGATGAGGTAAACATGGCTGAAAGCTCAGGAAGTTCACTTGTCCTAAATGAAGATCAAACTAGCTTCATCCCTGGAACAAATTTTGAAAGACTTGTTGTTGAACAATTTAGAAAAACATCTGAAAGGATTCTGAAGCTTGAAAAGAAAGTCGATATGCTCTATCAAAAAAGTGATTAAAAATGACCTGGAAATGGAAGACTTTGATGATGAGTAAAGTGATGAATATTCTATGGACACATCTAGATTAGAATAGGGATTTTTGTTGTCTTTGTCTAAGTATCTTGTACTTATGTTTTGTTTTCCTTTTTAAATCAGTGGCTTACTTAAGCCATCTTTTGCTTTGGTTGATTGTAGTCACCTTTTTAAATATGAATGGAATTATATTTTTCATTTAATCAATGTTTGTGAATGGTTAACTGTGATTGACTGCTTAAGAACATCAATTAAATCACTTGTATGTATGCAACTTGAACATTTCAATGTTACATCATTTCAATTGCATAATCATACTTAAACTATGATAATGATTATTGTGATTTAACTGCATAAAGACTAAAATGCTTTATCTATATGAGAAAGGTTATGCAAGAATGTTGATTGCAAGCTGAGCTAAAATGAGAACTTCACATTACTCAACAGCTTGAAATCGATTAAGAGGAAACTATAATCGATTGTGATTTGTCAACTGGATTGAAGTTTCTATACTTCTTATTTCTATACTTTAAACTTGGACTTGTGATTTGTTATAGGCTTATTCATCATATATCTCATTGTGTTTAATTCACTGTGAATTTGATATGAGATTATGAGTGATTAAACTATTTTTGGTTGGTTCCAAATGTATCAAACTTGCTCTGATACTGTTTATGTCATATACTCTGATACATTGCTTGAACATATTTAGAAAATACATATTCTTCCATATCTAAGTCATGCATATCTGTGTATGCATAATACATGTTTTGGTGATATGAAAACAACAAGCACAAAAGGATATCTGCATGACTAAATAGATTACAATGGAATGATAATCAATTAAGGTCATAAGAAAACTTGAGTTTTAAACTGTGGCAAAAAAAAACAATTATATTAGTTGGTAAATCGATTAAAACTCGTGTGTTTGCATATATCTTTTGAAAATTGTGTTGTGATGTGTTTTGGAAAGAAAAATTTTCAAAAATCTTCTAAGTGTTAAAGCTTAATTGATTACGTGAATTGTGTATTCAATTAAGTCTGTTAAAATTTGAAAACTATTTTCATATGGTCATAACTGCTATAACAACCAAATTTTTAAATATGTTTGACTAGCATTTAATGGAAATCATTTTAATTAATTGCGTATTCAATTAAGGAGCCAAATTGGTTGTAATTCTGTTACACGTGTTTAAATTAACCGATTACGTAAGTTGGCTAATCAATTTCATAGCGTCAAAATTGACAAAAACTATACATTGGCACATTGATTGATTTTCTGTAAGACAATTGAGAATTACACTTTCATATCTGATTGATATTTGTTTGAGAAATTTTACAGAGTGATCAAAAGCTCCAAGAATCAAGAAAGAAAGTGGTTTACAAATCTTGAAGAATTCTTGTGTAGCAAACTTGACTGGATTGAAGAGATTGATCATTTTACACAACTGAGGTGCTTTTTGTGTGATCAAGAGAAGAAAATCGGCAATCTTTGATTTGCGGTTCCTTGTGCTTGTGGCCAGGAAGAAAGAGTGAGAAGTTCTTTGTACTTTAAGAGATGTCTCAAAGGGGTGACTGTAGAGATGTGGTTTACATTTTGACATATAGGTAGTTGTAAAGCTTTGCTATAAAAACTCAAATCTTTATAGTGCAATTGGCTTTCAATCTCAAGTTGATTGAAAGGACACTAGATTTAGGCATTGAGGTCGAACCAGTATAAAAACTGAGTTTGATTTTTTCTCCCTATATCTTTACATAATCGATTACATATTGTTATTAATTGATTACGCATATTTTTACATTGCACGCACATTGCTTATGGCACAAGGAAGTTTTCAGGAACAATATCATTTGCGAAAAATATTTCAAAAGTGCACATTTTTATAAAACACCAATTCACCCCCCTTTTGGTGTTGAGAAACAAAGATCATCAATTCTATCAAGTTTGAATCTAAATTTAGAGAAGTGTATCATTAAAAGTTAGAGTATAAATAAGAACATTACCATAAGATGCATACATACACTCATAAAAAGGAAATGACAAACTCAGAAGAAAGATAAGGTCACAAGATCGAAAAATAAATAATAAAAAAATTCAATTATAAGACAATGAAACTACTAGAATTTTTTATATGTATAATTCTATGAATATTCATGTCAAGTGAGTTGTCCCCTAAACTCAAAAGTAATTTTTATAATGGGAGAAGACCTCTACTTATGTGCAAGAAAACTCTAAAAGTGTCTCCAAAATGAGAGGGAAAAGCCCTAATGATGGAAGACCATCAAGAAATCACATTGGACCTCTTATTAAAGCTATGGCAAGGATGATTCAAGAAGAAGAAGGATCACCTAACATTTTACTTCTATGGAAGATTACTTATAAAAATCCTTCTTCTCTTAACTAAAGCACTTATACTTTGTTTTGTAGGAACTAATAAATCTTGGAGACCATGATTGAGCCATCCAAGAAGTAAATCAATAAAGGCAAGCAAAAGAGCCAAAAAGGGAGGTGCTTGCGAAATGGGAAATGCACCAACATTTTTCACCCGAGAGAAGACCAATCCACGTGACTTGGCTGATTTGGAATGAAGCATGCACCTTGCTGGTTGAGCTGGAATAAGGCATGGAACTTGCTGGATCAAAATGAACGTGCCTCCTATGCTAAATAATTTGAATTTAGGAGGGAATTAAATTAGAAATTAGGCTCCTCTTCACCTATAAATAAGAGGGCCTCTTCTTTGTATTTTCTCACTTTCGAGCTTAATGATAAGTTATAGAATTTGCTTTCCAGCTTTTGTGCTCTTAAGTCACCTTTGATTTACTACTTCTTCTCCTTTGCTTAAGCTTCCTTCCTCTGTAGGAAGGACCTCTGAGCTGTGAGGCTTCACCCATACACCTTTCCTCTATTAAAACACCTCAAACACTGCACCTTTCATCAATCCGCTGCACCATCATTCACTACTGGTTTCTTTCGGTCTGGAGCCTTTGTCTACACGTTTCTAGCTGGGATTAGTTGCCATCACCTCAGAGACAATCACAAAAGGACCTCACAGTAATTATGAAATCATGAGAGACTTGCCAAGTGGTAAGGTCATGAAACCCCAATTGGCACACACACTCATGTCTCACAACCCTATACCAAAAACAAAAACCAAATACAAGCTCAAAGGAAAACCTTATACTACTTGATTCATAATACAAGCCTCAAAACAAACCTACTCTATTAAGAACATTAATTACTGGACCAAGAAAATAAGAGCATGGGTCACCTATCTCAAATGAAGCTCACTTTTCTTATATGCGCTTGGTTATGACTCTTGTAGTCTATGAGTGACTAAGAATTGACTATTAATTTTTTATTCAAAATAAATGATCCTTTATATTGAAGCTCATTTATGTTATAGTAATAATTTTAAATTGATACACTTGAATCAATTAATGAACTTGAATCAATTAATCAATTTGACAATATGAGTATAATTGCGATGCTATGTTACATAATTGTACCATATGCATTACACAAATTATACAATTGAACCATATGAAATTAAAGATAAACATAATAAAAGAAAAGATAAAAAAGTTGCAAATAAAATAATTCAAAAGTTAGCATTCACATTTGTAAAACACCACACCACAAAATGGTGTGATATGTGAGAATGTAAGTGTATTTGTGATTGTATATGTATACGTGTGTAAGTGGATAAATGTACACATATATACATACGTTTGTGTGAAAACAAATTATTAATATAATAATCAAATTATATGGTTTTATAATATTAACAGTTTTATACAATTTAACCCTCCATATATTATAATTATAATTATAATTTATATATATATATAAAAGAGTAAAATAATGGGAAAGAAGTATCAAAATGAAGTTTCTAGTACAATAATAGTATATATAAGCAGCGGTTATCAAACCGAGACATATTCAAGCGAGAAAAAAGTGTAACACTTTTGGCCTCGGGTGTGAACCAAGGCATAATGGGAGAGGATTTGGCATCGGTTCAACCCTAACCGAAGTAGTAGAGTTTTTGGTTTTTTTATTTTTTTTCGTAGGACTATATGCCTCGGTTTAGGGGAACCGAGGCCGTATTTCCCACCCTACTACCTCGGTTGTAGCTTGAACCGAGGCAGTAGAGTCCTTTTTTTTTCTTATTCGCAAAACTTTCTGCTTTTGGTGTGGTTATAACTGAGACCATAAGGTGCTTTTCTACCTCAGTTTTGACTTGAATCGAGGCATATATCCTTGGTTTTTTTAAAAAAAAAAATATGGTCTGTTTCTACAACATTCCCAACAACAGAAACAGACCTACATATATATTTACTGCCAGAACAATCCAAAATAATCTAGAAAAGTATATTTTGAATGAAAATTATAATAAAACATAAATATATTCAATTGAATCATAAATCAACTTCTTAGAAGCATAAATCAATGTAATGTACAAAGTTAAACGAATAATAATGTAGAAAAGCATCAAACAACTTAGAAACATAAACTTAGAACTTACTATATCCTAATATCTACTACATACCATTATATAAATGAATTACATATTTAGCCAATGCTTTCCTCTCAAGTTGAAGTGACTTCTCTAGAATTGGAACAGTCCTATTGAATCTCTGCAAGAAATACAATGATGTCAATTAGTGTATTTGAAATCTAAACTATAGGGAAAATAAAATTCAAACCTAAATAATACTGTTTCCCATCCACTAGTGTAATGTGCACAAATAATGGTCATCATCCAAAACATGACGTAGTAACCACATTCATTTGACCCTGTTTGTGTATTACACTATACTATATCATCATAATTATAAAATGTGAAGTAACATCATTTGAATGGAACCAAATGTAACAAAGTATGGACTAAAATACCAAACCTTAAGGGCAACCCATGCAAGCTTTTTAGTTGTAGCAGTAGATCTCCCAGATAACATCATATGTGTTGCAAGGAAACTATTAAAAAAAATTCCTTTAGCATACATTTATATAACAAAAAAGTCGAAACATTGAGATTCTTACCAATCTACTACATGTGTAAGAGGGCTGGGAGGAGACTTCTACAATGAACAAAACCAGACAGCAGTGTTCTCCGGTATGGAGATCACAAGTAGCTGCCAATGACACCTGAAATTGTTAATAACTTATGAATCATATACCAAAATTAATAAATGAATGTGTTGAAGTTAACAAATTTCGCTTTGAAGTTCATCTAACTTGGTAGGATCGATGACTTTACTACATATTGACGAGAAAAATGAGCACAATCGAGTTATGGTCTGCCTAACTTTTTTGGGTAAAATTCCACGAATTGCCACTGGTAACAACTATTGCATTAAGCCGTGGCAATCGTGAGACTTCAGTCCAACAAGCTTTAAGTCCTGCATTGACACTAAGCTCTTGATATTTGAAGAGTATCCTTGTGGTACCTTGATACTCTTTAAACAAAGACAAAAACTTATCTTCTCTTGTGTGGATATTTGTAACATGCAGGGCCAAATAAGTACATTTACCAATCTCTCTTGGTGCCAACTCTTCTCGGATCTTCATGTCAACCAAATCCAAACGCGCATTCACTCCATCTTTTGTTTTTCTCTGGATGTTTAGTAGTGTACCAACCAAGCTATCACAAACAGTTCAACTTCCTCCCATTCAAACAGTTCACACAGGGACATCTGAACTTGACTTCAACATCACCACTTGTACTTGCATTACGTTGTGCAAACTCAATAAATTCTTCTACCCCTCTCTCGTACTCAGTGCTGATGCATGGTAAATTAATTCACCCTCTATCGGTACGCATGTCTACTGAAATTGTTTACACAATTTCAATAATCTTGAATGATCACTTTGATCGTGTTTGTATTCAAGGTGTGACCCTATCCCATTCAAGAAGATTCACTTTTTTTAATTTATTAAACATATCAATTTTAAACAACATATCTTAAATTTCACGAAATTTTGCCAGCATTTCGCATTGGTCTTCAGGTTACACAAAATGAAAGTGATTATAAATCACAATCAAATATGCACCCGAAGATCAATACAAAACACAACGACAAATTTTCGTGAAATTTAAGACATGTATATTAAAATTGATATGTTATAATAAACTATGAAAAAATTATTACTCTTCTTAAACTGTCCAACCAGACAATTCAATATTCAATACTTGTAAATTATTATTACCATCTCCTCTATTTTCATTTGCAAAAAGTACGTTTGTTAAAAAAAGGTTTAATAGGTTCAGAAGTCCCTATATTTGCAGTTTAGTTTTAATTGGGTCCTCCAATTTTGGAAGTGATCAATTGAGTCCCTGTTTTAATAAAATTGAATCAATAATGTCCTTGTCGTTAATTTTAGTAAACAATGTTAACTTTCTAGCGAGGTGCATGCTGAGGTGGCTTTTAATTAGCACGTGGCACGTTGTATGGAAACCTTCTCCCCTTCCCCTTTCCCGAAACCTTCTCCCCTTCCCCTTCCCCGAAACCTTCTCCCCTTCCCCTTCCCCTTCCCCACTAACTCCAACCTCACCTTCTCCCATCTTTGGGAAACTTTCTTCTCGCCCTCCCACACCCACGCCATCTCCCTGTCGCCGCCGCACCCCTCCTCCGCTACCTCTACCTCGGCAACAACTTTTTCTCCGGCCATATTCCTCCTGAATATGGCACTTGGCAGCACCTCCATATTATTTTTATTTTTCTAAAACCACTGTCAGACATTACAACAAATAACACCAACATTGCATATATGCGATTCCAACATAAAAAGAAATTGAAAAAAGAAAGGAGTTGTTGCAAATGTTTGGACTGGTCAGGAATATTGCTGCAAAAAGAAAGGATAATAATAAAAAAAAACTTTACAAAAAAAAGTGAACACTTAATTATGCATATTGCGAAATAGTTTGGAAGAAAACAAAAATTGTCCAGAGAGCGATATCGATGTCATAGCACTCTTTTCCCAGAAGCTGCAAAACAGAACAAATAAAAAGAGTACAAAAAGAATAACAAGGAAGGAATTAGGGCTAAAAATGAATGGAGTGTGTGACCTTGTCGCGAACCCAGCCACCCGCGACATGGAGTTGAGATCAAAGTGGCGAAGAGTGGCAAGAAGCCTATCAAAGATGCTTCTCTCGGTATCAGATATGACGATTATGTCACGAACCTGAACCGTAGACATTAGTGCGCCACCGTAACTCCGAAAGTAGAGGTTGCGGGGGTTGTGGAGGAGTGCGAAAGTAATGAGACGGCGAGCGATGATGAGAGATGGGGAGGCAAGGGAGGTGCGCTTGACAGTTGGATTGGGGGATGGGCGTGGATGTAGATGTTGAAGAGGTGGGTGTGGGAGGGCGAGAAGAAAGTTTCCCAAAGATTGGAGAAGGTGAGGTTGGAGTTGGAGAGGAAGGGGAAGGGGAAGGGGATAAGGTTTTGGGAAAGGGGAAGGGGAGAAGGTTTCCACACAATGTGCCACATGCTAGTTAAAAGCCACCTCAGCATGGCACCTTGCTAGAAAGTTAACGTCGTTTACTAAAATTAACGACAAGGACATTATTGATTCAATTTTACTAAAACAGGGATTCAATTGATCACTTCCAAAATTGGAGGACCCAATTAAAACTAACATGCAAATATAGGGACTTTCGAACCTATTAAACCTTAAAAAAAATGGAGATAATAAATAATTTTTATACTGAATCTTAAACAGGAAACTAAGGCTAATTCACAACAACAAATAGTATATTCAAGCATATCATAAAATTTTAAGAATATATATCTCTAATTAAATCAGGTTTATCAATAATAAACTTTTCTACACAAGCAATAATAATCTACACATTAAAATAACCCTCACATTTATCTCACACCACAGTGGAGCATTCATTGCTTTTGATCCTTAATTCTTCCTTATCCATCACCACTTACTCACTGTTCGTTTTTCTTGCCTTATCTTAATGTTGTAATAAAAGAGAAAACAAGAGAATTAACAAAATGTATAGAAATAAATCAGTGAGGCTTCATTTTTGCTTCCGCAATTTTCTATTTTTTCCTTGGTTTTGGTCACTTTTAAACCTTTAGTTCTATTTGTATACTATGTAAAAAATTCAACCAATAATAATCATGGGAGAGTATGTATATTTTCCCTTTCTTTCATTTAGTTTGAACTGAACTTTCTTTCATTTAGTTTGAACTGAACTTATATCATAAAAGAGGGAATTATTAAACACCTCCAGGATGAATAACTCACCTCTAATTAACCTTTTTTAAATATTCAATTACATTACATACCATAAGTAATGATAGATAAATATTATATTATTGTTAGAAAATAAACTTCAAACTTGATTTAACTTTTATAAAAGTATTTGTGAACTGAGACTCATCCACTTTAAATAAGTAGCATAACGTTTTTACACAAGCAATGAATTGATTTAATTAACTACATGCTCCTTTTTCATGCAAAATTTTCTTTATCAATACCACAAATGATTTGGATGAATGACCTATACACAAGCAATGAAGATGGAGATACTTTTAGGATCAAGTACCTGGGAGCGTGGCAGCAAACTTGGCGAGACTGAAAGCCGCGACTAAAATGGAAGCACCGGCGACGGAGATGGAAGCAGACGCAGACGGAATAGCCACCCAAAACTGAGACGCGGCGGAGATGGAAGCAAAGCGAAGGAAATACCAAAGCACTTGGCGGTGGTGACCACACGGAGAGGAGGAGACGACGACGATAAATGACAGTCACCGGCGATGGGAGCAAACGCGATGGAAGCAAACGGAGATGGCAGCCAGGGTTTCTGTAGCTCGCGGGTTTATGTAAATCGCGCTGAGAAGAAGATGAACGAAGGTGGTTCTATTCACGGAAGAAATTTAAACATGTTACTGCCTCGGTTCTTCACTTAACCGAGGCATAACACCCTTATCAGCTCGCTCAAGAAGCCCACCGGTGCATAAACACCAGCTGAAACCAAGAAACAACATCGGTCCTCAACGAAATCAAAGCACAAAGCACAAACCATTACGTCAGAGGTTAGCAGTGGAGCAGACTTTTACGCCTCGGTTCTCATCAGAACCGAGTTAGTAGCATGGCAAGTCATGTCTGGCAGGTGGGTGGCAGGTCTGAAGCAGAGACATATGCATCAGTTCTGCTTAGAATCGAGTTTGTAGGTTCCTTTAGGCATCGATTTCGTGGAAACCGAGTTAGTAACATCTATCAGAGGTTGGAAGTCACATCAGCTGGTAGGTTTATGCTTCGGTTTGGTGTAGGACTGAGTTAGTATCATGCTTTAAGCATCGGGTTTGGAGCAACCGAGGCATATATGTTAGCTTTATTTACAGTTCTGCCACCGCACTTTTATACGCTTCGGGTTTGCTTAAACCGAAACGTATATAGCGCTTTCCAATCCCCTTTTTTTACTAGTGTGTCAAAGTTTGTAAAATCAAAAGATATACACAAATTATTTTGAATAGACTTTCAAAATTAAAAATAATATTGTTTAAATTAAAAGTCAATATAATTAAAAAAAATATAAATCAAAAATAGTGAAGGTTTATTTTTTTTTTATCGAGAATAAACAGAAAGGGAGTTAACTTTGTGCAGTGGAATGGACCCAAATGTTATAGGTATATCCCTTTAAATTTAAAAGTAAATGCACCTTCATAGCAATTTTAATATAGTTTAAAAATCAAAATGATAATAATTAAACAATTAATTTTAATTGTTTAGATAAATAAATATAATATTTTAAACATTTTTTTTAACTTTAGCACTAAATGCGATATACTTTCACTAGCAGAATATTTGCTTTTAAACTCGCATATTATACCTCGTTTTATACCAAACCGCTGCCTATCAGTACGCGGTGGCAGACTTGAAATTAAGTTAAACTTATAGGCCTCGGTTGCTTGACTAACCGAAGCATAATTGGAATACCACCTCGTTCCTTTCAAAACCGGTGCCTAATACCACCTACCGAAGACGTTACTACTTTGGTTTCTATGAGAACCGAGGCATAAAGCCTCTGTCACGCACTGAACACACCTGCAACTCACTACAACTCACTGAACACGACAAATGACAAAGTTATAAATGCCTATATTGCTTCGGTTCCTTTCAGAATCGAGGCATAACGCCTCTGCAACCTCTGCCTCGTACCACTTTTTGAAGACGTTTTTGAAACTTCCATCTGTTTTGTCCAAGAGTTACGACCTTGGTTGCTTTAGAACCAGTGTCATTGGCTATTTCAGCTTTGGTTTCTCGTCTGCCGGAGGCATATATGTCGCTACTACTTTGGTTGTTTTTAAAAACCGAGGTAGTATCGTTTATTAAGTTCCAACTCTGGTTTCATTTTTCTCGCGCTGCTGGTTCGTTATTCTTCTTCTTCTTTCTCTGCGCATGAAATAGTTTCGTTGCTTCTGCTTCTTCGCTGCTTCTTTGCGCTGTTGCTTCGTCTGTGCCGCCACCATTGTTGCTTTGTCGCTGCTTCGCTGCCTTCAATTTTTGGTGCTGCCTTGGTCGCTATGATCGTAGCCGTTGCTACCTGCACCCTCACTATGTATCACGGTACGTTTTTGAAATGTCTTTAGAAGAATAAGGTTGTGGATGATACTAAGTTTTCTTTAGTTATTGTACACTTGCGAGTTAGGGTGGTCTGAGAGGGTATTGGAGGGTATTGAATTGAATATTATAAGGTTAAGGTGTGTTTGCGAAACTTAGAGTTTGGCTCCCCACCGTTACGTGTTGATGATGATGAATTATTGTTTATGATGTTTGCGTGATTGACATTGAAATCTATATATAATTTATATATTGGTTTTAGCTTTAAGAGATTTTACTAACTTCTAACTCCGAGACAAAGTGAGAGTGAGAGCTTTTTGTAGGCTTGTAGTCTCCCACTTAAAAAGCATAATTAATCATAATCCTAATATTTATGCCAATATTTATCATATCAAATTTTAAAGTTTTCGTCACAACTCCTAATGTGACCCACCCTGTCCCCTCCTTCCAATATGCCTTCTATTTTTAAACCATTCCCTCCAAATTAGTCAAATTTTCAACAAAAAAAGTATTTCTTATTTTCAACAAGAAGGAGAGTTCCAAAAGTAAACTAAGGTGATATTTTTAATTAAATAGATATTTATTATAATATTTAACTAATTACCAATTACTTTCAAATGAAGACATAATGATCAGACATAATTTTCCAGAAAAGATACACGTGATAGAGAAAGATGAGAAACTAACATCAATCTGTGGGAGTTGAAAGCCAGAGAATGCACGTGATGTGGGAGTTGTTTGCTTCAATATATTGTTTGGTAGAATATATTACATTTTGCATATGTAATCATTACTTTTCTTGAAAATATTGTTGTTGTTGACAATTAGCCTTAGTTTCCCGTTTGAGATTCAATACAAAAATTATTTACTATCTCCATAGACTTTTGAAGAAATGTACCTTTTAAAAATGAATAGAGAGGAGATGGTAATAATAATTTAGAAGTATTGAATCTTGAATTGTCCGGTTGGACAGTTTAAGAAGAGTAATAACTTTTTCATAGTTTATTAATACATATCAATTTTAATATATACATGTCTTAAATTTCATGAAAAGAAAGTACATGATGTTGTCAATGTTGATATCTGGTCCAAAGCAACCTGGAAATGACATC
The DNA here is from genome assembly GCA_034642375.1 of Vigna nakashimae. Classification (NCBI taxonomy): domain Eukaryota; kingdom Viridiplantae; phylum Streptophyta; class Magnoliopsida; order Fabales; family Fabaceae; genus Vigna; species Vigna nakashimae. Next base: position 23,148,771 of record CM067768.1, read on the forward strand.
GATGTTTATCTAAGGCCACTAGTTGAAGACTTGAAGTTCTTGTGGGTTGATGGGGTTGAAATATTTGATGTCTTTGCTTCAGAAACTTTCATGATGCATGCCATGTTATTTTGCACCATTAATGACTTCCCAGCTTACGGTAATTTGTCGGGGTACAGTGTGAAGGTTCATAAAGCATGTCCTATATGTGAAGGAAACACTGCAGCTCAAGAATTAAAACACGGAAGACAATGTATATGCGTCATCGGCGATTTTTACAATCTAATCATCCATATCGAAGGTTAAAGAAAGCATTCAATGGAGAATAAAAGAAAGACAATGCACCCATTCCACTTACTGAACTTGAAGTTGTTGAGAAAGTTAATATAGTACATCATATATTTGGGAAAACGTCGAAGAAGTCTTCTGTAACGACCCCGTGGAAGAAGAAATCAATATTCTTTGATCTTCCATATTGGTCAAAGTTAGATGTTCGACATTGCATAGATGTCATACATGTTGAGAAAAATGTTTGTGATAGCTTGATTGGTACACTACTAAACATCTAGGAAAAAACAAAAGATGGAGTGAATGCGTGTTTGGATTTGGTTGACATGAAGATCTGAGAAGAGTTGGCACCAAGAGAGATTGGTAAACGTACTTATTTGCCCCCTGCATGTTACATAATGTCCAAACAAGAGAAGATAAGTTTTTGTCTTTGTTTAAAGAGTATCAAGGTACCACAAGGATACTCTTCAAATATCAAGAGCTTAGTGTCAATGCAGGACTTAAAGCTTGTTGGACTGAAGTCTCACGATTGCCACGTCTTAATGCAACAGTTGTTACCAGTGGCAATTCGTGGAATTTTGCCGAAAATTGTTAGGCAGACCATAACTCGATTGTGCTCATTTTTCTCGTCAATTTGTAGTAAAGTCATCGATCCTACGAAGTTAGATGAACTTCAAAGCGAAATTATCATCATCTTGTGTCAGCTAGAAATGTTTTTCCCTCCATCCTTTTTTGACATCATGATGCATTTACTTGTTCATTTGGTCAGAGAAATAAAGTTGTGTGGACCAATATACTTAAGATGGATGTACCCTATTGAGTGTTATATGAAGATTTTGAAAGGGTACGTCAAAAATCAATATCGTCCAGAAGGTTCAATGATTGAAAAATATATTGCTGAAGAAAGTATTGAGTTTTGCTCTGAGTATATGACTAAAGCAAATCCGATAGGAGTCCCTTGGACATCTTGGTTGAATAGATATTCTACAAGTAAAAGCATCCCAGGTGTGAATGTGGTGACGAAAAGTCGTGAAGAATTGATGCAAGCACATCTTTACATATTAAACAACACAGATGAAGTGATCCCATTTTTGGAAGCACACAAAGCCATTGTAAAGGACAATTATCCACGATAATCAGAGAAATGGCAGTTGATGGAGCATACCAGAACATTCTTGTTCTAGTTCAAATCTGAAGTTTCGAAAGAATCACGGTCCTCTGAGACTTTGTTGTGGTTAGCAAATAGCTTGAAGTTTGATGTTGTATGTTGTACAGGCTATGAAATGAATAATTGCATATTCTATACAATGACTTTGGATGATAAAAGCACAATACAAAATAGTGGCGTCAATCTAGAAGCTGAGTCGCTACAGTTTTCCACATCCAAAGATCAAAATCCTGTAGTTGGATCCATGAGATATTATGGTAGAATTTTGAAGAGATATGGGAAGTTGATTACACTAAGTTTTCCATTGCACTCTTCAAATGTAAGTGGGTAGACAATAAGAGTGGTGTCAAAATAGATGAATCTGGTATGACACTTGTTGATTTTCGAAAGGTTCGTTATGGAGACGAACCATTCGTTATGGCATATCAAGCAAGTCAGGTTTTTTATGTCAAAGATCCTGCGTCTGACCATTGGTATGTTGCTCTCCGAGGAAAAAGGCAAATTAAAAATAAAGAAGAGAATATAAGTAATCTTTATATCGCTGACAACCATCCATTTAAAACGACAATAAATTTGGATGACGACCCTCTAATTGATGATATACAAGCAATATGAGAATATCACAATGAAGGAATATATATATATATATGACCAATCCATATGATTATGTATGAATTTCATGTTTGTGTAAATATTTATGGCTTTTGTTAAATAATATGTTATTTTATAAGTGTGTTATTTATCTTTTATCTTATTTATTGTGACAGATATATGGCTGAGTCACCTCATTCGTTAGGCAATGAAGTCCCTACCACTTCTAGACGGACGAGAGGAGCAACGAGGTTACGACAGCTTATACTTAGAAGAAATGCAGGTGAGAGGACATCTGTCATTATTGACGTGGTCACGGGAGTTGCATCTGGCCCAAATGCAGATGTATTTAGGTCTTACCTTGGAGTACTAGCACGTGATCGTATCTCTATACTTACTCCATCCTTTGACTATGTTTTTGAGTCTGATCGGAATCTCATCTGGCAAGATCTATTGGTAAGTTAAACAATATTGCTCCAAATTCTATATTCATTATATTGATAAATCTGTATTGATATAAGGTTATTACTTTCTTTGTTGCAGATAACATTTGATATGCCAAACGTCAAGAGCTTAAGGAATAGGTGTTTATCTGCAATTGAAGAAAGATTTCGAGGGTTTAAGACAAAATTGACGTCTAGATATATATTTGGACCAAAAAGTAATGAAAATCCAATTTTCAAATATTCAGCAATTTACGAAGAAACATGGCGTTAGTTTGTAGAGCTTCGTTCATCCGAGGCGTGGCAGGTAAGTGCAGTAAAATCATTCAATTCATCATTCATAATTCTCTATTATGACAATTGTTTCATTTTGTCACAGGAAAAAAGGTCAAAAGCACAGGGAATAAGCGCTCAGAATAAAAATCCACACCTACTGTCTCGTGGTGGATATAGGAAGCTTGAAGAAAAAATAATGAAGCAGAAGTCAGATAGTAGACTTCCACTTTCTGAGGGTGGTGACCCTTCTCCTCCTCCTTCACGACCATCTCGGCACGAGAAGTGGAAGTTAGCCCGTATAAGACCATCGAGCTCCTACACTTTCGAGTTTGCCAGAGAAATATCTGAAAGAATTGTAAGATGTCATTTCTTATATTTTTACATTAATTTTGTTATATATATTACATAGATCTTTCTAATGATTTTGAACTTTTGTTATGTGACAGGACTCCTTGGTTGAGCAAAGCTCCCAAGGTCAATTCACACAAGAAGGTTGTCAACATATTCTTGCCACAGCCATTGGATGACCTGAGCACCCAGGACGGGTGCGTGGTGTTGGGACTAGCATAGGCATACGACAGTTTTTTGGGTCTTCCTTGCGTCCATATTCATACGAAAAGATGAAGGAGGACATAAGAAAAGAGATGACGCAGGAGATCACAAAGAAGGTTCGGGCAGAGTTGTATGATGAAGTTGTTGAAATGGTTGCGCGCCAGTTTCAGTAGCATTATGAGGATTATGGCAATCGTCCTCCGCCATCTCCTGTAGCGGAACATGTTGTGCCCTCTATAGGTAAACTTATTTATTTTTGGTTACTAATTTACTTTTTGCATAACCTAACATTTAATTTGACAGGTAGAAGCGGTAAAGGAAGTTGTTCAGCTGTCGGTGCCCAGGGGACAACATGGATGAAACTCGTTCATGTCAGTTATATATTCTTTCTGATACTAGGACCATGCTAGTGGCTCGTGGTACTGTTTATGAGACAGCCACTGTAGTGCATGGTGTACAACTTTAAGAAGATGAGTTCAAGGTCACGGTGGATGAAGTTGTCATAGGAGATGTCGTTCTTCCTGTGCCTACAGATGAGTTCTTCATTATGGAAGAATCATTTAAGTCCTTTGTCGCCTGGCCTAGACATTTGGTTGGTGATGTATCTAATCCCCCGGTGAACACTCGTACTATATACTTCTCAATTTTAATATTTACTTCTAATTGACGTTATAACATAACCATTTTTGCATTTAACAACAGATAGGTCAAGAGGAAAGTCCTACACCGAAGAAGACTCATTTATCTGAGGATGACCCTCTTGGTGCGTTAAACGAGCTTGCTAAAATCATTTCAGATGCGCCAATGATTGTACATTGGGACTCTACTACATTTGGAAGAGAAGCTCAGATTCCATTGTACTTGCATCATCAAGATGTTAGGGAGCTTGCGTCGGGTAGAGAAGAAATTAATATTACACTCATTCCGCTGTGGATGATGTAAGTTTATGAAAACTTTTTTATAAAATTATATTTTATCAACTTACTTATATCAGATTATTTCTTCATTTTAGGTATATGTTTGATGTTAGTAACAAGAAGGGGTTCAACGATGTATATGGGTTCATTGACCCCTCCATGACTCATGAAAGAAATAAATTTGATGATATTCAAACAGACATCACCACCTATTTTGGAATGGGGAAGGAGATATATTTTATCCCTTATATACTTGGGTAAGTGAAGTTTGTTAACTTTAAAGTTTCATTTATTAATTTTGGTATATGATAATTAAGTTATTACCAATTTCAAGTGTCATTGGCAGCTACTTGTGATCTCCATATCGGAGAACACTGTTGTCTGGTTTTGTTCATTGTAGAAGTCTCCTCCCAGCCCTCTTAGACATGTAGTAGATTGGTAAGAATCTCAATGTTTCGACTTTTTTGTTATATAAATGTATGCTAAAGGAATTTTTTTTAATAGTTCCCTTGCAACACATATGATGTTATCTGGGAGATATACTGCTACAGCTAAAAAGCTTGCATGGGTTGCCCTTAAGGTTTTGTATTTTAGTATACTTTGTTACATTTTGTTCCATTCAAATGATGTTACTTAACATTTTATAATTATGATGATATATTGTAGTGTAAAAGACAAATGGGGTCATATGAATGTGGTTACTAAATTATGTTTTGGATGATGACCATCATTCGTCCACATTACACCAGTGGATGGGAAACAGTAATATTTAGGTTTGAATTTTATATTCTCTATAGTTTAGATTTCATATACACTAATTGAATTAATTGTGTTTTATGCAGAGATTTAATAGGACTGCTCCAATTCTAGAGAAGTCAATTCAACTTGTGAGGAAAACACTTGCTAAATATGTAATTCATTTATATAATAGTATGTAGTAGATATTAGGATATAGTAAGTTCTAAGTTTATGTTTCTAAGTTGTTTTATGTTTTTCTACATTATTCTAAGTTTAACTTTGTACATTGCATTGATTTATGCTTGAAACTTGATTTATGATTACATTGGATTGATTTATGCTTCTAAGAAGTTGATTTATGATTCCATTCAATATATTTATGTTTTAATATAATTTTCATTTAAAATATACGTTTCTGCATTATTCTGCACTATTCTGACTATAAAAATATATGCAGGTTTGTTTCTGTAGTTGGGAATGTTGTAGAAACAGACCTCATTTTAAGAAAAAAACAAAGATATATGTCTCGGTTCACGTCATAACCGAAGTAGAAAGTCTTGCGAATGAGAAAATAAAAAAGTCTACTGCCTCGGTTCCCAGCTACAACCTAGGCAGTAGAGTGCGACATTAACAAGGATAACTTACCCCTTTCATTCCTTTTTTATTTAAAGATTTGATTGCAATAAACATATATCTTCAAAGTAAACATCTTTATATCACATGACCTAGGTAATCATAATTATTATTGATTATGACTTTCATAGTATTTATTACTAAAAATAATAAACTTACAATACGAGTTAATTTATAATTTGAAACGCCTGTAAGAATTTATAGTATATATATATATATATATATATATATATATATATATATATATATATATATATATATATATATATATATATATATATATATATATATATATATATATATATTTATTCTCAATATTTCAGGGTTAGTGCTCATCATTATATCAAAGACATGTTTAATTTTGTTTCAATATGCTCAATAGAAGAAAAAAATATAGTTTTTTTGTAAACTACTATACATAAATTAAAATCATTTTTTTGAAAATTAATATAAAAACAAGCATATATATATATATATATATATATATATATATATAATATTATTATAATATATATGTTTTCTTATTTTCTTGTCCAAAAATCATTTGCCCTATATGAGTAATTTGGTGAATTAGATTTTTTGTTGCTGAGTAGCATGTATGCCACTAGGAGTTGCATTAGTGTCCTTGGCAAGGACAATCCAATCCCATCAATTTTGGCACTATTTGGAAGCACTATGATAGTCGAGTCGATATGCACTACAACTAGGTTTTTCTTTTCAATTTCACTAATAAAGTAAACAGTATATATATTTAGAGGATACAATTATAATTATTGGTTATAAAAATATGGATTGGGTTATTCATATTCATAATCTATAATTATTTCAATAAATATCACTTTCTAATTTTAAATTTAGACTATTATTTTCTTATATGATATAAAAAATTTGTAATTAATGTTGAGAAATTTTAATTATACCTCAAATGTTTATATATTTTTCGCAACAGTGAGATTCAAAGAAAACGTACGGTAAATTATTAAGGATAAAGATATTAAAAATTAATATAATTGAGCCTTATACTTCTACATTTTATATATACATAATATTTAATGGATGTGGTTTTGTACCTCAGCATTATAATATTTAACATTTAACTTTGTTCGTTGAAGACTTTAGAGATTGTTGTGGAGGAAGTATTTTATGGTTTTTAATGCATCTCGAAAGGAGAACTCCAATTGTGGTGTATTACTATTTTGACTTTTCAACACATGAGAACTTGATATATTATGATGTTAAGGGAAGAAAACACAAGTTACGTAAACCATGGGAAAGAAAATATTTTGATCATTAAAATTATCAAAAGTATAAAAATGAATTTTAAGGGATGTTAGTGAGGCAAGTGGACGTGTTACTTAATGAAACACAAAAGAAAATTGTTATCAAACAATACTAAAAAATAAATTTATATTTTTTGAACTCCCAAATTAATCCAAATTTGATATTATACATTGTATAAAAGTAATGAATGTGGAAAAATATGTATGAAAGCATAATTGGCATAATCTTGACCTTTAATGAGAAAATAAACTATGGATAAAATGTTTGTAAAGATTTGTTAGAGATGGATGTATGTTGGGAGTTACAACTACGAGTTTACGATATAGGTACACATGGTTAGGGATGACAAAAAAATTCGCGTTTGCGGATATGGATATTCATAGATAAAATCTTCGACGGATAGTTGATACCCGTGGATATTTACTACTCGCGGATAGTAGGTATTTTAATATGTGCTTATAAATAGATCGAGTGCATGTATTATAATATCCGTACCCGCAAAAAATAAATATAAAAATAAAATTTATATTTTATTAAGTTAAATTTAATTAAAATTAACATTAATTTATATTTTATAAGGTTAAATTTAATTAAAATTAAATTTTAATTTACATTTAATTTTTATTATATTTTATATATTTTTTTATAATTTTATTTAAATTTTATTTTAATAATTTATAAAAATATATTTTTTAAAATATTTACCGGTATCCACGGGTATTTTTTAAGCGGGTATTCGTGCAGGTAGTGGGTGAATTTTTTTTTGTCGAGTTAGGTTACGGATAGTTATTATCCGTGTCCGATCTGACCCGTTGTCATCTCAACACATGGTGTTAAGGTATTTTCCAAAGGACCAAGATAAAGTCCTTCAATCACATTTTTATATATTAAACATTTATAGTTTTCTTTCTTATAGAGTCACAAAATAAAACATTGTTGGTGATAATATAACTTTTCAAAAGAATACAAAGTTATTGTTGAAGTAGCATAACAAAACTCTTTCTAAATGGTTTGAAAACAACTTCTCAAGAATATTGAAAAGTTGAAGAATTAAAATGGTGAGCATATATACCTAAGTTTGATATCATAAAATGGACTTGTTATCTTATTAATCAACTTTCCTTTCATACAAAGTTTCAATGGCAAAAGTACCATATAATATATTGATATTACTCTTAAGGCAAATTTTTATACAATTTTCTAATTCAAAAGATAATGTTTTTGTGATGGTCTCCATAATTTACTTTGGAGTAAATTCTCTACACTAATCATTTAACGACATAGGTCAAGCATGAAGTTTAGATTGCTATACTCTTAATTAGAAATATATGGACTCTAACTATCAACTATATAACTTTTGGTCCTGTGCTAAGTGTTCAATCTAAGAATTGGTATTAGAACTCAGGTCAAAATATCATTTCCAATAGGACAATTGTTTAAGGGAAAATTATTATTAGTTAAACAATTATCTCTTGATGTAGGTAATGTGAAAGAGTCATAATCAAAGACTACAATTCCTAGTGGAACAAATGTAGAAGGGGAGATTGTTGCAAGGTTCGCCAATTATAGAGGGACCAAATTAAAATCAAATTGTGATGTTTCTTTTACTATAATACTAAGTATAGAGATTTTATTTTTACTATCAGTTATACATTTTAACCTTGTAGTAAGTGCTCAAACTAAAAAAGGAAATATGAAAAGTTAATTACATCAAATTTAGAGTGTGTTTCTAAATATAAACAGAGTCATAGAAACATCCTTTCAGTTTAAGAATTTAACATTAAAGCCAAAGTTATAACTCATAGTCAACTTGAAACTCTTACTTCTTAAGAACGTAACAACCTAAATACTATAATTTGATTGTGACTTGATCAACTTGGCCTACTTCATGGGACAACGGATACACCCCATAACTATCTCTTCCTCATTAATTGTCCAAGTAGAAGTCAAACTCTTCGATTATAACTTATCTTATTTATCCTATACCATAGGAAAATTGATGTGACATGTAACACTCTCCCCTCAACATTTGTCCCACTTGTAATTGAACTTTTTACCTTGACTCTAATACAAATTTTGGATTATGTTCTTACCATTAGATAAAATGATATAACTCATAATCAAGATCAAACTTTTTTTACTTAAAAGCATAAAAATTCAAATGTCATTATTTGAGTGTGACTTAGCCCACTTATATTGTGTCATAGGACAATTGATGCACCATGGAACACACTATGTTGATGAGTTGAGATTTACTTTTGCACATCCTACAAAAGTAGCTTATATGAAACATCTTTTTCATTATGGTTTACTAAGATAAAAAAGTATTTTGTGTAAAAGATACTTCAAATAAAGGGTAGTCAATTGTCATTAATTGAAGAATTGAGCATGATACTCATCATCATGATGACTCGACACTCGATCTTGTCAAGACTTCTTCATTTGCAAGATGAATACCTACAATGAATGAGGAATCTAAATTTGATAAAGTAGAAGCCACATATGTCTCAACATATATAAATTTTCACTAGGTGTTAGGTTGGCCAACTCACAATTGAATCATGATATTTGGATCGTTATAATCGTGTATATAAATATTTCAAATTATAAATTTTGCCTTAACGATAAACATATATCCAATAATTGGCATCAAAGTTAATATAACAAGTTTGATTACTAAGAGAACAATTGCTAAAGGAAAAATTGTTGCAAATTGCATTAATTGTCTTATTGTAAAGGTCAAAACTAAGTGTAGACATCAAAGATATATAATATGGATATGATTTAATTACAAAGTAATCCTATTGTTTTAGTTAACTTAAAGTATTAATAATGGGTATTGATTTTTCTTTTCGTTAGTGTTATCATGTATACAATGTCTTAAACGGAAGCTACTATTTTGTCACATAACATTGAATATATCATAAGGTATTTAATTCTTTATTAAAATTATTACAATAATGCCTATTAATTCTTAATTAGTTATTTAAATGTAATAAAACAAGGAAGCTTTTACTGTGGTTAGTATATCATAGGATGTGAATAATCATCTCTATTGTTTTGGGTATAGGATCAAATATTCACTTAAAATAATTCTCTGGTCACTTGTTTCAATGTTATCCTTTTTGTGTTTAGGTAAGGTATTCTGGAATGATCGATGGGATACTTGCTATAGGTGTTTTGATGCTAAAGTTAATTCAAGTCTAATTAGGAAAGCAATTAATGTTGTAATAAATACATAATGAAAGTACTAACAACAATTTCTTTTACTTGTAGTTATAATTTTTTATTTCATTAGGGTCAACCTAATTACGGTCAAATTTTTTTTAAATCTTATTTGAAATATTGATTATTTTATCTCAGTTAATATGTACCGATTGATACATGCAATACACCTATGAATATTCATTATTGAGAATATGTAATGTAATATTTTAAATAGTCTAAAACAATACATTTACAAATTCAAATATGCTATTATAATAAAAATATAATATCTATTACATATCTTTTTAACAATGATGAGTTATTAAACATAGAAGTAACTGAAAAGGCAATTGCAGTAAGTAGACTAGATTGATTTTAGGTAGTAAACTTAGCAATTATTTTGGTTTGGTTTAAGATTATATATGATCTTTATTCTTCCGTTTTAATTAGAAGTTGTTATAGTTAGTCTTTATCTTTTATATTTAGACTTTAAATGTATATGTTATAATTATTATAAGTAGATTTTTTTAAAAAAAGTATTTATTTATTATTATTTTGAATGAATATTTACTTGATTTAGCTAGCAACATATATTTTTTCCGATCTCATTAAATATTTTTGTATTTACAAATGGATAAAATAAAACCTACACTTAAAAAGGTATCATCTACATCTTTATTGTTAAAATCAGTGTAGACTAAAGTGCACCTTTCTATGCAAGTTATAACTTGCCACTAATATAAAAATATACATATAATTGTTAATATTCATACTTTTCTTTCTCATACAATTTGAATATATATATATATATATATATATATATATATATATATATATATATATAATAATTGTTATATAATTATTGTGTATATCTGTTCAACAAATATGTTAAGAGAAATGGTATACCAATTATGATCAGTTTTATTAACCTAAAGTGATTATAGGATACTCTGATACATATATTTTGGTGCAAATATTCATATATTAATAATATATGTGATTAAATATCGATAGTTTGATTACGTTGTGATATTTCTTATTACCATATATTTGCATAATATTTGGTTAATAAGATAAAGTGTCACATTATCGTTACTATTTCGATAATTATCATATATACAATAAGTCATTATGTTTGCCAATATTATTTGATATTCTTTTGATATTATCGGTTTTATCACATCAGACACAAGGTCCAGAAATCCTATAAATACATATAATATTTCACCAAGAAAGACACTTTCTCATACTTACTACTACTCTCACAAATATCCCAATTCTATTACTGACTTAAGCTCTGAAGAGTCTTTTGCAGAAGGATCTTGTTCCAACCCTTGGAAGCATATATCAAGATTCCTCAATCCACTAAAATCGTGTCACTCTTCCATATCCACGTTTAGGATTCTGGTAAGAATATTTTGTGCCCAACGTGGGATCCAATATTAGCTACAACACCAACGACAAGTGCATCGGTCGTAGTGTAGCAAGTGATAAATATCATTCTTTCCCAAGGGACTTAGGCAACACTTTACAACTATTGCACTCAATAACTCAATTAGACCACAAAGTTGATAATAACACAAAGAAATATTTTTATCAAATAACTGGTGTGCAACAAGTAATTTAACATAAATTATTTACAATTATTTAACTACAGTTCTACCACTTCATTGTCATGCATTGACAAACATCACAATTTCATGTTTATATCAAAACCAACTCACAAGCATACTTAAATCCTTTCCCTAGTGACTTTCAACCTATGATAACTTATCAAGTTTCAATCCCTTAAAGCCTTATCAAGCAACCATGCATTAAATTCTAGAGTCTAAGAATACTAAAGAATCAAGTTTTATTCCTAGGTACAAGCATCCATTAGGCAATCAATTTCATGTCTAGATTCTAAAGATATTTCTCAACACCTTAAGAATCATAAATCAAAGCATGGAAATTGAATACTAACATGAGTTGGAAAGACATATATCATTAATAGCACAAGATTACACAAGAGTTTCATGTTTTACAAATAATTTAAACAAATAAGAATAACCCTCCATGATGGAGAAGTTAAGGTTCTACAAATTAAAGAGATAAGGAAGAAATGGAAAACAAAGTTAAGATGCAAGCCCTCTCCCAAGGTTCTTTGTAGTTGCTTCATGCTCCAATTGTGTCTCCCCTTCGCATTACTGCCTCCAATTCATAGTTCATCTCCATTATCAACCTTGAGAAGGGGAAAACACCATGGATGAAGATTGAAGAACCAAGGAGGAGTGGGCGAGTTTCTCAGCACCCTAAACAACCTTCAAGGGTCTCTCCCAGTTTCCCTAGGTCAAGAGTAATCGTGGAATGAAGAAGTATTTTTCGAGAAACATGTTTAAAAACCCCTTTTTCACATGTTAGAAACATCGTTGCTTTGTGTCGTATTAGAACCGCATAACGCAATATCAGTTAAAATGCAAAAGGGGCTCTATATCAGACCACCGCTTTGTGCAAACACTATAGGATCAGTTGCGCTCAATGCCACTTTTGTGTTGCTCAACGCTAAGCTCTTCTACAACACTAGTTGCTTTCTAACTTTGAAGGATGCAATTTAGGTGTTGTTTAACATGGTATTTGCTCCAAAATGGTCAATTCTTCTCCAAAACATGCTCCCTTGCATTCTAGTTTGTTGTGCTCCACCACAAAAAGCTTCATATTCACTTATTTTACACTTATAAACAAAGATATTAGAGGTAAAACAAGCATAAAATAACTAAATTACAAAGCAATATAAAATACACTAAAGTTGAAGATAAAATAATATTAGAGTTAGGAAATGGTTGATTTATTCATTATAATAACCTTAAAAATAGGAAAAATGGATGTTATCACCTAATAAAACTTTGTTTGGCCTCACTCATTAATGGTCACCACTCGAAGCCAAGCGTGATTGTCACATTACAGAAAATTCAACCCAGTGACAACTCTTTAGAATCAGATGCAAACGTTGATCTTATAGAACGAGGAATAACGCAAGCACTAAAGCCCTATGTTCTCAATATCAAACAGATCTCCAAGCGTTGAACCAGAAACTCATTGACCTAGAGGAGGGGAAACAACCTCCAAGTTCCCGTCCTCGACAAAAGACCTATAAGGCAGTGGTGCCAACATGATAGTCATCAACAAGAGAGAAACCTCCTCGACAAAAGCATTTTGGCAGGAGTCAAACTCCAACACATTAGGAAAACCATCAAGAGGAAGGCCCACACCATTCTCGGGAAAAGTGTTGCCCCCTACCTCAATGAATCCTCCTAAGAGTCATGGCTAATCTACTCGACACAGACCCCAAAGAGACCAGAGTAGGTGAACCAGGCACAAAAGTAAGGGAGGAACCCCTTGATTCACTCAAAAGCCCTTTAATCACGGCAGGACGGACAGTTGGTAGGGTCTCAATAGTCTACTAGACATCCTAGCTGTGGGAAAAACCAAGAAAAACGTTAGACTTCTCGAGTACACTCCCAACACCAAATTTTTTTAGAGTCGAGTAGTCATGTCCACCTAATGTCAAGAATTTCCATCCTATCACGTTGGAGGTGGTCTGCGCTAGTATCCCAAATGGGAATTCTTATCAACATTCGTAAGTACGACAGAACAACCGACTCAAACGCCCATTTGAAAGCCTATATGATCTAGTGAGTATTCACACTCAAGATAAACAAGTTTTTTGGTAGGTTGTTCCTACCTTCTTGGATGAGTTGGCTTTAGATCAATGAACTAATTAGTGGAAAAGTTGATTCTAGGGGGAATAGGCTGAGGTAAGGAAGAATATGAAAGCAGATGATGATTTTGTGAAGAAAATGAGGCTTATGGATGAAGAACTATCTCTCTTTCTCGAGGGTGAAATGCCTCTAATGGTCATGAAAGAAGAATGAAATGTGGTTGAAAAAGAGTGCGAAGTGAAAATGAGGATATGGCGAGGGCTGATCCAAGAATGAAGCACTAACGAAGCATAAGTTATAGAGGTGGTAGCTGATGCATGGGTGAAATGGAGATGTTGCATGGAGGAGAGAGAAATAATGATGGAAGCACAATGAAAAATGAATTAAGGAGGTGTGCTTGGAAGGTGGCTAGAGGAGATCCTCTGATTCTCTAGCCTGACTTTCAAGGAGAATTGTCTCTAGAGTTCTCTCTAATGAAAACATAATTCTCATTAATCTCAAAAGTACATTAAAAAAGGTGCTATCATGCCTTTATAGGGATGAAAGTCCTTCCAATCTACGACATGCCTAACACATAATTCATATGTTTTATAGAAAATAAAAGAAATGTTAAAATAGATAATTGTGCTTGAGCCCAAGTCATCTACAGGACACACCCGAGAAGAGTGTTGGTATTTGAAGGATCTCATTAAAGACTTGGTCGCATTTAGCTCCTTCATTTGGTTTGCTCAATAGGGTAACGGTGGTCGAGACAAGGGACAAGGAGAATGAAGCTAAGTAAGAGAAGGGAGTGGCTTCATAAGACGATGTCGGGGATAGTTGGACCAACCTAACATGGTGCTTCAGATACCCAAACTCGAGTTTCAACAACCTATTCAGGTTTAACAACCCTCTCCACCTCTTGCACAGTCTTAATTCAAAGCCAAATCATCCAAACACAATTGCTAGGGGGTTCACTAGAGGGGAAAGCTCCTGAGTAGCTTAGAAAAGATACTATAGGAGTATCAACTTGGTAAGTCGGTTTTCACTATGACACTTACCTCATATAACCTTCATATTTGAAGATTTCAACATAGACTACCCATATCAAAATGACCTAGTATTCGTCACAACAACCATCACCAACTAGTAAGTTCACAAGATTTTCATGAACTAGGGCAACTCAGTTGAGGTCCTATTCTAACATGCTTTCAAATGGTTGGACATCTCAACCAACCTAATCCATCCCTATCGAGAACCATTGCTTCATTTCGTCAAAGAGCAGATCCACACTAAAGGTTATATTGATTTGTTCAAGGCCTTTGGAACAACATAAGCTTATCGCTTCGTAATAATACAATACTTCATAGTGGAAGTAGATTGAGTGTTGTTGGGATAGAGTGAGAACTTTCACTAAGAGTGTGATTGAGTGTTGTTGTTGCTAAGTGAATTATATCATCCTTTGTAAAGATTCAAAGGAAGTGTTGATCCTTCGTGAAGCATTTGAAGGAGGTGTTCATCTTTTGTAGTAACAAGAAAGGTGTTTTCTAACCCTTAAACTTGTCTTTATGTGTGATTGTAATAGTTTATTTTATTTTACGATAGTAGAATGATAATCTCTATCTAGGATTAGCAACTAGAGTAGGATCCTTGTGATTTGAACCAGTATAAAATTGTTTTTGCAATTTTCTCTATTCCTTACTCTTTACATATTTGTCTTAATTATTCACTAAGAAAATTAAATAAAGAGAAAATTATTAAAGGCACACATTTGTGATAAGAAATCAATTCACCCATTTTCTTGGTTTATTAGTCATGTTAATCATTCCGCACCACTCTGACACATCTCCTAAACTCAATCGCTAAGATGCAACCACGTCAGCATTTCTAAAAGCCATTTAATGTGAAGCAATGTTTCGCACTCTAGGGAAATCATTACAACATTTTATAAAACCCCTTATTACTGCTCTACAATTACCAATAACGTTATCATTAGCTTGGTAAGATGAGCATCTTAGCCTACCTAGACAGTAGCTTTAAGTTAAGCTTACTCAGGTGGCACTTGAGCCTAACTATGTTAGCAACACAAAGCTTGCTCAAATAAGCAGCATCAGATTCTGCCTGAGTCAATAATTTAAATTGTTGAAGACAACATCAATGTAAAAAACAACCACCCATTGCTCGATCAAATGGTCAATCCACTTGCAATCATAAAGTCGGCTTTGACTCGACCAAAGGATCAGTTACTACCGTAACAAACATCCCTTATTTTCTAACCAAACTTTCAAGCATGAGGAGGCTTATGTGCACATCCAGCCCAACAAATATGTTAAGAGATACATCCTAACAAGGCCCATTCAATTTTGCTAACTTAAAGTATTAAAGGATATTCTAAGATATATTTGTTTGTGAAAATATTCATATATTAACAGTATATGTGACAAAATCTCATTAGTTTGACTATATTGTGATATTTACAAAATATTTGGTAAACCAGGTAAGGATCATGTTATCATTATTATTTCGCTAATTATCATATATACGGTAAGCATTATATATGTCGATATTATTTTATATTCTTTTGATATTACCAGTTTTATCATGAGTCACAAGGATCAGAAACCCTATAAATATACTTGGTATTTCACCAATACTCACTACTACTCTCACATAGATCTCAACTCTCTAATTAACTTGAGCATTTGAGAGTCTTTTGAAGATAAATTCTCCTTTGTTTCAGTTCTTATAACATACATCAATATTATTTAATTCACTCATATCTTATCACCTATATGTAGGTCCACGTTTAAATCTCAGTAATAACATCACTCAACACATTATATCACCTAATTTTTACAAAATTTCGTTAAATATTTAAAATGCAAATTTCTAGAAAACTAAACGATTCATTTATTAGAACAAACATCCTAAAAACAATTCGAACATGTTGAACAAAATTATTATAAACAAGCCATTTTAAATAATATTAAGCGTAAAACTATTCTTTCATCTCCATACCTCAAGTATAATTACCTAACTTAACATATAAACAATGTTCATTTTACTAAATACTTCACTAATGTCCACAGCTTATGCAAGATCTATTAATGGGTTAATATAAATATATTAAAACTAATACAATAGTGACCCCATCAATGAGTTCATATTGACATATTATATGACATATAAACTACATTAATGGAGTTATTGAAAAAGACAAAGCACATAGCTATGTAATGTGACATTCAAAGATATATAGGTGTTACTGTAAGTGTCGTTAAAAGCACAAAAACCACAATGGTAGTGAAAGGGGAAGAGATTTAAGATGTTAGAGAAACAATAATTTTAAGTAAATAGAAAATAAAATAATTTAATTGTCGGTAAATTTGAAATATTAACTTAGAAATATATAATTATAATTCCCTTTAAATTTTGTAATACCAAAAATTGGTTATTGCAAAAATAAATACATATTTTTTAAAGTGAATCTAATATAAGTCAAATTTCAGCTTATTAAATTAATTCTCCAATTTATTACGAACAAATTTTGTACAATTTCTTCCAACTTAAAATAACAGGTATTAAATGTATACAGCATTTTAACCAACCACATTCTGTTAAATGTGCGAAGAATATTCTTGACGATGAATAAATTTAAATAGAATAAAAGCTTTTCTTCTCAAATTTTCATTCTTAATTGAGATCATGGTCAATAATCTCTTGTTGCATGTGAGTTTAACAACTTTTCCTAGATTTTTGTTGATCAGAGGTTTTAAGGACTCTCTCTGATATCTATTCGGTGTTTTGTAGGCATTTCTAGAGTTCCTTGAGTCGGAAGCAAGGTTTTTGACATTCTTAGAGTTTTGTTGTATCCATATAAGGTAAGGGAAGCTAGATGTCTTATCCTTAACTATAATTGTCTTGCAAGTTTAGTGGTTGTATGTTTATTAACTTGATTAAGTAATAATTTGAGTATTTATGCTATGTTAGTTCAATTATATGTGTATGTTTGTATTGTATAATCTACTTTTGATATGATGAAATTTGGGTGTTAATATTGTCATGAATTATTAAATATGAAGTTTTTCTAATGTTTGAATTTGAATTCAAAGTGTTTGGAGTGAAGAGTGATCAAAATCCTTGGGTTTTAAGGTTAAAAAGAGAGGTTTTAATAGGTGATTTTGAGTTATAGGTGTTGGTGTGAGGAAACAACTATTATAGGTCTATTATGGAGTCATTTGAGACTTGTTAGAAGTATGAATTGATTTAAAACTAATATAGGGGAAAGAGGTAGTTCATTGTTGGTGTTTTGGAGGATTTTATGTGCAAATTGGGGTTTTGAGTAGTGAGATTTGGAAGTAAGGGCTATAAACTATTTTGGGAAGTCAAAGGTTTGTTATTAAACCTATTATGACTTGTATAGACATTAAAATAGATGAAATCTTATGTCAAAGAGATATTAGCATGATAAGGTGAGTTTTTTAGTATACTTTAGTTCAACATTGAGGTTTAACAAGTGAAAACTTGAAACAGAAAGATTGGGAGTAAACTGAGATGTTGGGGTGAGTTATTTAGTGTATTATGACTTGTCTATGATGTTAGTTTGCTGATATAAGTGTTAGAAGAGCTAGAAAAGTGTTTAGGTAGCATAAAGAAGTGATTTTGGTTTCAAGTGGTAAAATAGAGTCATAGATGTGTTTTCAGATATTTTAGGGTGTTTAGAGGGACCTAGGAACCATTTAAGGTTGTGGGTTAAGTGTGGAAAGTGATCTAAAACAGGGTAGATTTTTATAATAACACTTGGGTGCCCAAACAGGATGTTGAGCACCCCGTTTTAGTGGCCAAGACACTAAACGACTCATTTAAGTGGCCAGAGCACTAAGCGCCAGGAAACATAAGCTAGGGCACTGAGCGCAGCTTCCGAGTGCCTGAGCGCCAGCTTTTGGGCACCTGAGCGCCAACCTATGTGGTTGTATATTTGTGTTTTATATGTTGTCCAATGACTTGTTAGGTTGTTTATGGTTCTTTGAAGTATGACCGATGATTTTATATGTTAGTATTCAATATAAAAGTGAATGGATATGTATATGGTTTAGATGGTTTCAAGGTTGGGAAAGTTGGTTCTAAGGTGGAACTTCTTAGTGTGGTTTTGATGGACAAATTTATGAGCACCAAAATATGATGTCACAAACTTGTTTCACAATCGGCAAGTATGACCGAATCGTTCAAGTAATAAACTTGGTAAGACCAAGTATCGTTCTTCCCAAAGGACTCACGGCCTAGTTTAGTTATGTGGTTTCTTGATTAGCTAAGACTTACAGACGAAATATTTGGAGTTTAATATGCAAGACAGAAAATAAACATGTATGCATGAGTTTTTGATCAATGGCAAAAGCAAAAGATAAACACTTTCAATGAAATATATGAATGAATATGTTGTTGGGGGTCAATTTCATCTTATCCACTCTCATATATTTTAGGAATTCAACATTCAAATCATCATTGTTAATGTCACTCTCTAAAGTACCTTTCTAGAAGGCTTCTCCCTAATCACGAGTTCATACAATTCCTAGCATTCCTAATGATTAGTTCATAGGCTCAGGAGCTTAACGACAACCAACATAATATTGGGAGAAATTCCCCGGATCTAGACTTCCCCGTACGTTCCCGTATCGACAAAACCAATAATCATGCATCGAATGAGTTAAACTATGCAAGCATTAAGTAAAGAGGAAAAACCCTAACTAATGATGAAAGAAAGCATAAGTCTTAATTAAAAGATGTAAAAACAGATTCCATATATGAGAGCTTCAAAAGATTACATTGATTCCCCAACAAACATACAAGGTTTAGTTCACCATATTCATGGTGAACCTAGATGAATTACAATGAAAGAATGAAAGAATAAACCCAATAAAGGTGAAGAGGTAGCCTGAGCATCTAAGATCCTCCTTCAAAGGGGTGAAAGAGAGAGTGTTTGCCTCGTTTCTGCCAAATATGTCTAACCCTAGGAAACCCTAAAGCTTATATATCATTCGTAAATTACAAAAAGTTAAGCCCAAGCCCATTGAAGTGCCGCTCAGCGGTGGTTGCGTGACTCGTTTCTTCCCCTCAGCGGCCATTTTGCCCCTCAGCGGACCTCCCGCAAACTCCTGAGTGCCGCTCAGCGGTAAATTGCCGCTGAGCGGTGCCTTCGATTTCTCCTTTTGCACTTTTTAATGTCTTATCTGATTTCATCTCTCTCCTTCTTCACTCTTTTCACCAAATTCACCTTAAAACCTGCACAAAAACACTGAAATCAAGCATAAACCTGTCCAGCTCTCTTATTTCTGAAAATATGGATAAAAGTATGATTTCAAGCTAGTTTCTAAGTATAAAGGTTGCTTTTAGTATCAATTTTAAGCATGAAAATAATAGTTTTTCAACTGTTATCAGGTTTCAAGTTTTATTAGAATGAATGCAAGTAGCTCAGTCTTGAGGGTTATCCTGACACTCTAATGATCTTTTATTCTCAAGTAGAGATGATTAACACATGTAGTATGATCCAAGGCGTGGAACAAACTAACATTGTGAGTGTGGTAGAGTGAAACCCATTGGCAATGGCTTTGCAAACCAGTAGAGGCCACCACAAGTGCATAACTCGCCATAGCTCGACATTCATTCTTAATCTGGATAGTTAGTTTAGGTCTTTGCATATTAAGATGTTTACGTTGATGCATGTTTTTTGTAATTCATGTATGCTATGCTTTGAATGTTATATAACTTGTTTTATATCTAGTTTACCCTTGTTTTTGTGTTTCTCTGCCTATATGTTGTTTTCTCTTTTGCAATGATCACCTTAACCGTTGTTAGCTTTGGAAGGGAATATCTTTTCAGTTGATTCAACGTTTGGTTGAGAGAGAAACAACAAGATAGTAGATTTTTTTCTTCAAGGATAGAGTCTCCTGCTTTAGTAGCCTCTTGTTCCTTGTAAGTTATTATATATGTTTTATTTTAGTTTTTTATATTATTAAAATAGATTGTCATTTCAAACATAGAGATAATATTAAAATTGTGTGGTAACATTTTTGTAAATAATTTGTCAAGTTTAACGTTGGTTCATTTTCTCTTTGATGTTAATTTTAAAATTGATGTCGGCTATTTTTCTTTGACGTTAATTTTAAATTGACATCGGTCCACCCTAACTCTAATTTTAAATGACATCGGTCCACCCTAGCTCCGACATCAAATTGTTGTTTAACATTTGTCATATATGTTGAGTTCGACGTTAAATTGTTTTTAAAAACTCAATAAAAAATAGCGCGAGCCTCATTTTCACTTCACTCTTCTCTTTGTGTGAGCTTCCACCAAGGTCACCCGACAACTCCAACAACAAGGAAGAGGTCTAGTGTAGTTTTCATTCAATTTTCACTCACAATGTTATTTTGTCTCCTTCTAAAACATTTTTTGTTTTCACTTATTGGTTTTCTTCTAGCATTTCCAAGTGCACTCTGACGTGTGTACTCAAGGTTTCAAGATCGTCCAATAGTGACATTTTTAAGGTTGGTGTTTTCTCATTTTTTTTCCTATTTTAGTATTTTGTAGAGTGTTCATATCTAAGATATTGTCTACATCTTCAATATTTTGTGGTGAAAACTTGAAAAGATCATGACTTTTCTTATGGACTCTAAATAGACACTTCAAAAATGAAAATTATTGACAATTGGGGTGATGAACACCATGATCAATTCCCATAGGACATTGAGTTTCTTAAATTTTCAAAAATCCATCATTTAAGGTATGTTTTCATTTTTGTATTATTTTTCACTAATATTTTTTATATTTTACAGCTT
Organism: Vigna nakashimae; assembly: GCA_034642375.1. Taxonomy (NCBI): domain Eukaryota; kingdom Viridiplantae; phylum Streptophyta; class Magnoliopsida; order Fabales; family Fabaceae; genus Vigna; species Vigna nakashimae. Next base: position 23,170,353 of record CM067768.1, read on the forward strand.
TATTTGAGATACCTAAATACCTGGAGTATTTAAAAAATTCTAAATTTTTTATGGTTGTATATTGTATTGTATATATATTGATTTTTCGTAGGTTTAGTCGAAGAAAATATTAAAGAAGTTTTTAATAAAACAAACTCAAAAATTAACGTTTGTTATCTCTGCAAGAGACTTAATGTATGTTATAAATTTAACAGAGACAATGGTAAAGAGGCTACTTTAAAAACATTTTTTTTGTTAGTGGTTGCAAAGAAAATACCTTCACTAATTTAAAGAATTGAGCGACATTATACTCTTAATTCATGATACCTTAATACCAAGTTCGGAAACCTTGCTAGAGATCCATTCAATGTGATAAACCATGATCCTCATTGGTTAAAATTTTCCAAACACAAAATAAATAAATTAATAATCTAATCTTGTGCTTTCTTTCTGACATTCTATCTTTGATTAATGGATTGAAATTTTTTAAAGACTTTAATTTGAATAAGTCTCAATTTTAAATCAATATTTATTGTTTTAAAAAGACATTTATATCCATAATTAGAAAAATTAATCAATGAATTAATTAAAAATAATATTATTCTTAAAGATAATAATAATTAATGTGAAAATGAATAACATTAGTTGATTAATCAAATAATAATAGATAGAAAGATAAAATATAATGATGTTATTTATTATTATAACATCCCAAATTCTCACACTTAAAAATTCATAATTTATGTATTGTAGCATTACATTTAAGGTAACATCCCATAATCTCTCACTTGATAATTCATAGTTGATATATACCTATATGTTTTAAACTCAGATGTCAACTACAAATTCATAAATATAAGAGGTTACGCATTTGTGATGCCTTCTTAGTCCTCAACACTATGTCCAAAACTGACACATAGACCAGGATCTTCTGCCCCTCTCACCACATAATTCATCCTTCTTTACTTGAGACGTGATGATTATTAGAGTATCAGGATAATCTCCAACTTCAGGACCCTCAACATCCACATATACAAACATACCATGGCATTACAGACTCTCTCCGCGTGACTCATACCATGCTCACATTCCTCAACTCATATTATACCCTTACGAAATCTTCCCATAATACACATATCATGTTCAGATGCATAAATTCAAATCCAATATAATAAATTACAATCATCACAAAAATCATATAAAATGAATATATCACAAAATAAATTAACAATACTAAAATATCACCATAAATGGTCACTGGAGAAGAATCAAATGTTTGACGAATCAAACTCATCATAAACGTCAGTACATATGACTAGTCACAACTTACTGGATTTGACCAAGGCTACTCTATGATCAGGAATGTATCAACTCCAGTTTTTAAGATTCCTCTATCCTACCATCACAATTATAATTCATAACTCCATATCTACCACCATAATATGAATTCATCAGAAATTTTTATTCCAACAAGATGTATTGCACAATAATTTTACAGTACAGAATATGTTCAACAAGATTTAAGTTAAAAGCTTAACGAGTAGACTTCTAGGAAAAAGAGGTGCGTCACAATGGACAACTTAAGTACCAAGTCTTTCCTTAGCCAAAGTGTTCCTCAACTAGTTTTAACAAATTTCTTATTTACAGATTCAAAACAACAACATATAATATTAACACAGAAATTCAATATAGATAGATATACAGTAATCATTAACAGTATTCACACAGAATTTCAAGACATGAATGGTAATAAAACAATACTAAATCATAATATAAAAGCTTAGAAAGGTTAGCTCCCCTACCTCTATTCCAGATTTAATCTCTTGCTCAAAATTTGTTTCCCCGAAAACCCTCCAGAGCCTCTACTCTTCTTACAACTAAACATTTCTTCCTAACTCTTTATTCTCTATTTCTCAAGCTCTCACTTGATTCTTCCTCTCTTTGTGCATAATAGTCTTCTCTCTCATGGCTATTTATAGTCCAAAAAATTTTACTATTCAACAATTTTTTAATATTATTTATTATTTTAATATTATTTTATTATCTTAATATCTTAATCACCACTTACATAATGGATTCCTCAATAATGCCTTAAAACATAGAGTGTTTTATCCACTATCAATATTTTAATTTTTTATTATTATTATTTTTTTTAACAAAAATGTAGAAAAGAGTTCGAACCCATGTTCTTGAAATCACCACAATTTTCTACCAATAAAGCTACCAAAATTTCTTATTTAGCTTTCCACATTTGTTTTACATAAACTTATTATATTTTCCATTCACAAAGAAATTTATTTCTACTAGTAATAAAATTATTAATATTAAGGTAAATATTTTTCATGGGTCTTACATTCTCCCCAATAACAAAAAATTTTCGACCCCAAAAATTCTATACTTCAAGAAAAATTTATGATAGTACGATATATATATTAATTTATTTATTTAGTTTCAAGTCAATTACAACTTCTAATAGTTAAGTGTTAGTACATAATGATTATGGTAATATATTTTGATTCTTCAAATAATTATTCATATAAGTCATACTATGAGTTATATATATCAGATGTATTGTATATCACTGTTAACTTCCTTTATGGGTTACCTAGTCAATTATACTAATTACTCTACATATGATATTATGGGTTACCTAGTCAATTCAATTTATACTAATTACTCTACATATTAACACCAAAGCATTTTTTTTATTTATAAAAAAAATATAACAAACATCTAGCCCTTTCACAAATCAAAATACCATACAAAAGAAATTTATCCAATAATTTCCCATACTTCTCACATATACAATATTATTATTATTATTATTTTAATAACCGACACTGTGACACAACCGGTAGCAACAACCGGAATTATTGCTACAGTGAAAATGTTTTGCTATAAATAGAGTATTCCTCCGCGTTGAGCGACACTTTGAGTTTCATAAGGGAGCGTGAGTTTTCTCTCCTTGAGTGTCCTTCGAGAGTGTCCTAATTCTGTGAGGAGCCTCTCTCTCTATGTGTGCCTTTTGTTTTTCGCATCCGTGTAAGTGTTTCACCCTCTCAATCTTTCGTTTTGTTCCTTCTTTCCTTTAAGCTTTCTTTTAATCCATGTCCTTTTGCATTTACGTTCGTTCCTTGTTCTTATTATACTTGTTTATTTCTTTTGTTATTTCACCACTCTTCACCCTTTTTTTTCTATACTAATAAACTAATAATGGAATATATAAGCTGGAAAACCGTTGTTAACCTCCCTTCGTTTGAAGGTATGATAGAGGAATTCGGGTAGAACAATGTTACGTACCCTAAAAATTATTTTAACTTAAACAAATCATGGATATAAACTTGTTAGACTTAGATCTAGTAAGATCCTTTGCGAGGACCGAATGATACATCTAAACTGGACTTCAAACTAGACTATGGACAAATTTGAGTTAAAAGAAAACTAATTATATCATCCCTCTTTGACACAAACATAATATTCCTTCACTTTTGCCTCTTAGAAAAATGAACAAAAATTTAAGAAATTTGGAAGTTCAAGACAAACTGGGATATAAACGATGGAGTCCTACTAAAGAACAAGTTGCTCTACTAGAGGCCTTTTTTGCTTTTGGGATACGAAATACAAATAGAGAGAGCAAGTGCACGAGATTGCAACGAGACTTAAAGTTTATGGGGAAATTGGAGAGTATAGCGTTTATTGTTGGTTTCAAAATTATGGGTATCGTGAAAAGCAACGATGCTTGAAGCAAAGCACCACCACCACATCTTACTCTCCACTACCCCTCTTGCCGCCTTTTATGAATGGTAGGATATGTTGTAAAATTTTTTTTTATTATTACTACCTTAACATTTCTAATTTTATTTATTTGGAGATCTTTCATGGATAGCATTGTCGGTTCCAGATTGGGTGACGTTGGATCTTTTTCCAATCCCTCTTGTTCCTGAAAAAAGAGAGATTTCTCCTCCCCTACAGTTCCAAGTGAAGGCTCCTTCCGTTGAGCTTTCCTTACGATTGCCTTCCACCGAAGAATAGTCTCCTCGAGGAGACTACAATTGCCTTTATGTATTTCTATTACTATGGACTGTAATCTTTAACGATCACTTGTAATCGACTCTTGAACATCTTTATTATTATTATTATTATTAATATTATTATATATTTATTTATAGACTTAAATCTAACGTAAACTAGCTAACCATAATTTTTTATGGTTTAAAGTTGATTCCTTGATTCACGGTAAGGTAACTTTGCGTCCTTACTATCATATCTGTCGGTTTGTTTTTATATAGAAGCATTAATTTGTTTATTTATTTTGTTTAAGTAGTGTAAGATAGATTTTATTTATCACAAGGGTAGACCATCTTCGGTGTAATGGTTAAGACATTTGGTTTTTCAATAACTCTACTCAATTTGGTGTTTCTTCCTCAATAATTCTATAGATGTTCAATCTTCCTTCCTCGGTCTATACTAAGGTAAAATTGGACACTTGAAGAGTTGTATTCATTTTGGGTATTTACGAGACTCAAGCCAAAAGTGAAATTCTCAGAGGCTTAGGAAGAAAAATCTATTATTGTAAATTTTTACTCTGATGATGAAATTAATTAAATCTTGTGTCTTTCCTTAATTCATTCAGTCTAAACATCTCCTACTTATCTATATATATATATATGTGTGTGTGTGTGTGTGTGTGTGTGTGTGTGTGTCTTAGCCGGTTTAACGTGCAATGCTAGTTATTAATTAATTCACTTAATTGGTATCTACACTTATAATATTAAGACCTATTCTAATATAATTTAGTACACTATTCAGCAGTACCTTACATTTATAACTCCTAATCCTATCATGTATCCACACCATAAAATTTATAAATTCAACAAATCAATGACAAGTAATAGTTGAGACTGCACTAAACATGTTTATAGAATTGAAGTTCACTCAAAACAACCATGAATCGCTACACTGATACAATAAAACAATGACAAGTAGTATTTGTTCATCATGTGAATTATTAAATCATGATCACCCCTATACTAGACATAATGTATGTAAATTCCACACAGACTAATAACCAAAGATAATATCATGTGGAAATCAATAGCAAAAGATTGACTTCATTTACCTAATTAGTTTATAATTCATTTCAATAAACAATCAAACATATACGCATCGTAATGCCAAGTAATTAATTTCCACTTACTCATTTGATACACGTACTAGAAACTAGATGATCTCACTCCCCAAAGCCCTTGTCAAGCTAGGAATATTAGAGGTTTACAGTTGGGTTGGGTGTATACCATTTCTCTGTTCACACAGAGAATTATTGTTATTATGATTCGTAACAAGTTCGTAGGATAAATCCACAACTCTTAGGTCGTCATAAGGACGAACAACTCTGATAATTTCTCTGTTCACACAGAGAATTATTGTCAGTATAATTCATAATGAGTTCGTAGGATAAATCCACTTTTGACACCACTAATATACAGAACCAAGTTGATTCCTTAAACCTTGCTACACCAATGCTTACCCAAAGTTCCTCTTATTCTAGCCTTTGAACTCAACTCTTGTGAAACGTAAGATATCTGATCTCCTGATTTTGTTCTTGAAAACTTCTTCACACAAAACATTTCTAAACACAACATCTTCACCCATCCTTTGAAACCTAAACTCTGGTCTTCTATCTCCTTATCTTTGAGGCAAGAATTTGCCTCAAAGGCTTTAACCAATTCTAATGAAGGTATACAAGTCAAGTTATCCTTGAATCTGCATCCCTCTACCACTATAGAGCACAATACACTACCACAAAGGCAAGAAGAAGACAAAGATTTCTAAATACAACCACACTGGAACCACAACTCTATCTTTCCCCAAACCTTCAGAATTAAGAAAGGAAAATCATCTCTGGTAAAAGTCATGAGTGTGCACCCTCATAACTCCTATTAAGATGTTTTTTGTTCTCAAAACCTCTAGTTAGACACAATACTCTACTATCTAGACTTAGAGGAAATGGTAAATTATACCATTTAGACTCAATTCTTCACAAAGAAGACACGACAGACCCACAACACACAGGTCATCCAAAGGACGAACTGCTCTCATACCATTAATGTAACATCCCAAATTCTCACACTTGAAAATTCATAATTTATGTATTGTAGCATTACATTTAAGGTAACATCCCATAATCTCTCACTTGATAATTCATAGTTGATATATATCTATATGTTTTAAACTCAGATGTCAACTACAAATTCATAAATATAAATCTAATTCTTCTACTTTATTCTTTTATCTCTTTCTCCATTGGCACTGAGTCAGAAGACATTCCTTCATCTGCTCCTGTATAACGAATTATACCATCATACAACAATCGCATCATAGATACTCATCCATTACTTTGATACATTCAATAGACACTCATTCCACAATACCCAATAGACACTTATCCCGACGATATGTTGATGAGCGGTCAACGGGAGGTTACGCACTTGTGATGCCTTCTTAGTCCTCAACACTATGTCCAAAACCGGCACATAGATTAGGACCTCCTGCCCCTCTCACCACATAATTCATCCTTCTATACTTGAGACTGGATGATTATTAGAGTATCAGGATAACCTCCAACTTCAGGACCCTCAACATCAACATATACACACATACCATGGCATTACAGAATCTCTCAGCGAGACTCATACCATGCTCACAATCCTCAACTCATATTATACCCTTACGAAATCATCCCATAATACTCATATCATGTTCAGATGCATAAATTCAAATCCAATATAATAAATTACAATCATCACAGAAATCATACGAAATGAATATATCACAAAATAAATTAACAATACTAAAATATCACCATAAATGGTCACCGGAGAAGAATCAAATGTTTGACGAATCAAACTCACCCTAAACGTCAATACATATGACTAGTCACAACTTACTGGATTTGACTAGGGCTGCTCTATGATCAGGGATGTACCAACTTTGGTTTTTAAGATTCCTCTATCCTACCATCACAATTATAATTCATAATTCCATTTCTACCACAATAATATGAATTCATCAGAAATTTTTATTCCAACAAGATATATTGCACAATAATTTTACAGTACAGAATCTGTTCAACAAGATTTAAGTTAAAAGCTTATCAAGTAGACTTCCAGGAAAGAGAGGTGCATCACAATGGACAACTTAAGTACCAAGTCTTTCCTTAGCCAAAGTGTTCCTCAACTAGTTTTAACAAATTTCTTATTTACAGATTCAAAACAACAACATATAATATTAACACAGAAATTTAATATAGATAGATATATAGTAAGCGTTAACAGTATTCACACAGAATTTTAAGACATGAATGGTAATAAAAAAATACTAAATCATAATATAAAAGCTTAGAAAGGTTAGCTCCCCTACCTCTATTCCAAATTTAATCTCTTGCTCAGAATTTGTTTCCCCGAAAACCCTCCAGAGTCTCTACTCTTCTTGCAACTAAAAATTTCTTCCTAACTCTTTCTTCTCTATTTCTCAAGCTCTCACTTGATTCTTCCTCTCTTTGTGCATAATAGTCTCCCCTCTCATGGCTATTTATAGTCCAAAAAATTTTACTATTCAACAAATTTTTTAATATTATTTATTATTTTAATATATTAATATCTTAATCACCACTTACATAATGGATTCGTCAATAATGCCTTAAAACATGGAGTGCTTTATCCACTATCAATATTTTAATTTTTTTTATTATTTTTTTAAGAAAAAAGTAGAAAAGAGTTTGAACCCATGTTCCTGAAATCACCACAATTTTCTACCAATAAAGTTACCAAAATTTCCTATTTAGCTTTCCACATTTTATTTTTACATAAACTTATTATATTTTTCATTCACAAAGAAATTTATTACTACTAGTAATAAAATTGTTAATATTATGGTAAATATTTTTCATGGGTCTTACAATTATGTTGAATAGTGTTTCTTTTTTTATTAATATTATTATTAACATATATAATAATAATAAGAAGAAGAATAATGATGATGATAATAATAATAATAATTTATTGTTGCTTCAATAAAATAACTAATGTTAAAATATTTATCAGCCTTGTTCAATAATTATTTGCATGTAATAAATATTTTATTTGATTTAATACATTCTATACTAATGTTAATAGCAGTTTTTATTTAAGAGAAATATAATTTTCTCTTTCAAAGAAGTTTTGTTTATATTATATTATAATAAATATGTGACAGTACGTAGTAGGGTGAAACTAACAATTGTTATTAAACATTCAAATATATTTAAAAAATTGTCTTCGTGTATGTTTATTATTAGATATATATTTATTTGTTAGAAAACACAATTATTACTTTTAACTTTTTATATACAGATTTTAGTTTTTAAACGTTTCCTTGTTGTTATGTAGTAAAGATATTTATGTAATAACATAAATATTTTAGATATTTTAGACAGTTAAGATATTTATCAAGTCACTAACCACATTTTTAGGTAAGGTGGTTATTTTTATTTTGCTTATAAATACAGTGACAGGACCAAAAGTCCGGGTACGTTCTCTCTATACTCTAAAGACCCTGAATACACTTGAGGGCAGTTTCATAATCATTCTCTTGAGAGCTGAAGCTCCATAACTCACATCTGACTTGAGCGTCGGAGTATCTTTGCAGGTACCTCCCCCTCCTTTGGCGAGTATGAACAACAATGATTGGAGAAGAGCACGCGTCCCAGACAGCCAGGAGCAACCAAGATACACCAAGCAATATGTACACCGAAACATTTTGGCGCCCACCGTGGGGCCGAGTGTCATCTCGCAAAAACCACAAGAGGAGCACTCGGTCTCGATGAATCATTTTTTCGGATAAAGCTACTCCATCAAGACGAAGCTGCCGCATCACCGCCAGAAGTCTCCTCCGAGCCATTGACGCCAGCACGTGCACCTATGCGAAATCGCGCCAGTGAGCACATCAGCAAAATTGCACCCCTTGAAATCACACCCCTTTGTGGGTCAGATCCAGTGCAAAAACATGCTTAAATTCATCATTCACCTCCCTCAACGATGGTGGACAAATGAGAGAAAACTTCTTCCACTGCCTCTTTGAATCTCGACGTCATCATCCCAGTCTTTCCTTCAATTTGGAGGAAACAACAATGTCACGATCCAATTATTCAAGATCGAATTGAGGATTGCTGCGGGGACCGTGACGCTTTGGAACAATATCTAGTTTCACCGTCTCCTTTGTCGGTGAACACGGGAAATCCTCGTCGGAAAGGGGGCCGCCTTCATCATCGCCACTGCAAAGATCAAAGCCACAAAACCAAAACTGAAAAAACCCAGAAACTAGGAAACCATTATCAAACCACCATCCATCTCCACCTGAACCACTGAAACGCAATAATCCAAGACACAAAGCTCAAACCCAACCTCTGAAAACTCGATTCGCACATCCTAGTTCAATCTTCGAACAACGCCGTCGTGAAATCGTGCCTTCTTCATGGCAATCTGCACCCAAATCGTGATTAGGGACAACCATTTTCTCAATGCGACAGAACCCCAAATCGTGCAGCCATGGAACCCTCAGACGCGAATTCTCCATCGCGCATCTTCGCAGCACATCACCATCGTCAATCTTCTTACACGTGCAATCCAAAACCATGCAACCATCTTCTCCAGGGAACCCTTGTGCCTTCTCCTTCTACAAACAAAAGCCACACAAAACGCAAAATCCCCAACGAGAAAAACTCTGACCAGGATCGCACAATCCGCAAACGAAAACCCTAAATTCCCAAATTAATGACAAGCCCTTTTTGGCGCCTCCAGGTCTGCCGCATTGTCAAACCCATTCTCCACGTCTTCCGCAAGACTCGCTCCATCCATGCCTCGTTCGGTTTTGCCTCCACATGATCGGCCATTTCACCTAACGGACGTGCGGCTTCAAGCGTTCAAGCAATCAGCCATTCGTCCTCGCCTTTGGGTTCGAACGCTCGACACTTAATGTGGACGAGCGTTCAAACAAAAGACCGTTTGTCCTCGCCCTTCGGATTCGAACGACTCGACAATGCCTGTGAACGAGCGTTCAAGCAATCAGCCGTTCGTCCTCGCCTTTGGATTCAAACGCTCGACACTTAATGTGGACGAGCGTTCAAACAAAAGACCGTTCGTCCTCGTCCTTCGGATTCGAACGCTCGACAATGCCTGTGTACGAGCGTTCAAGCAATCAGCCGTTCGCCCTCGCCTTTGGGTTTGAACGCTCGACACTTAATGTGGACGAGCGTTCAAACAAAAGACCGTTCGTCCTCGCCCTTCGGATTCGAACGACTCGACAATGCCTGTGGACGAGCGTTCAAGCAATCAGCCGTTCGTCCTCGCCTTTGTGTTCGAACGCTCGACACTTAAGGTGGACGAGCGTTCAAACAAAAGACCGTTCGTCCTCGACCTTCGGATTCGAACGCTCGACAATGCCTGTGGACGAGCGTTCAAGCAATCAGCCGTCCGTCCTCGCCTTTGGGTTCGAACGCTCGACACTTAATGTGGACGAGCGTTCAAACAAAAGACCGTTCGTCCTCGCCCTTCGGATTCGAACGACTCGACAATGCCTATGGACGAGCGTTCAAGTAATCAGCCGTTCGTCCTCGCCTCTGGGTTCGAACGCTCGACACTTAATGTGGACAAGCGTTCAAACAAAAGACTGTCCGTCCTCGCCTTCGGATTCGAACGACTCGACAATGCCTGTGGACGAGCGTTCAAGCAATCAGCCGTTTGTCCTCGCCTTTGGATTCGAACGCTCGACACTTAATGTGGACGAGCGTTCAAACAAAACACCGTCCGTCCTCGCCTTCGGATTCGAACGCTCGACACTTAATGTTGACGAGCGTTCAAACAGAAGACTGTTCGTCCTCGACCTTCGGATTCGAACGCTCGACAATGCCTGTGGACGAGCGTTCAAGGAATCAGCCGTTCGTCCTCGCCTTTGGATTCGAACGCTTGACACTTAATGTGGACGAGCGTTCAAACAAAAGACCGTTCGTCCTCGACCTTCGGATTCGAACGCTCGACAATGCCTGTGGACGAGCGTTCAAGCAATCAGCCGTTCGTCCTCGCCTTTGGATTCGAAACGCTTGACACTTAATGTGGACGAGCGTTCAAACAAAAGACCGTTCGTCCTCGCCTTCTGGATACGACCGCTCGACAATCCCTATGTACGATTCCAAGACGGTCGACAATCCACGGCTACACGCGCTCCAACGTTCGGCCCTTCGACGCCATTAATGTTGGCCGCCCGTCTCAACGACATTCAGACGCTTGGGCTCAACCGTTCGACCATCCGTCTCATCGACGTTCGGCAGCTTGACATGAACCGTTCGGCCTTTCTTATTGACGTTCGGCCTTTACTATTGACGTTCGACCTTTAGCGTTTGGTCATGCATGATCTCAACACTCAATCGGTTGGCCATTCGGTCTCACCGCCGTTCGACAAATTGCAGCATCAAGCGTCCAGCCTGCGTCCTTAATAACGTTCGTTCTGAAAATCAGCATGAAGGGTTTCAGCATTCATTCTAACGGTCGTTCGGCCTAAAGCGTTCGGCACTTCACTCACATTGACGTTCGGTCTGTACCGCTCGACCATACATCTACAGGAGCACTCAAGCCTTGGGCCGTTCATCCCCACTGATGATCAGCCAGTCGGACTCAATAACGTTCGTCCGCTTGCCTTAATTGTTCAACTGTAGGTCTCAATTACGATAGGCCGCCTGGCCTCCACCCTTTCGCCTCAGTCGTTCGGCGATTTGCGTCTCAAGCGTCCAGCATTCGGCCTAAGGGACGTTCGGCCACCAGGTTTGCAACTTGACCAAAAGGTCTCACCTATATGCTTAATATTATTTCTTACAGTGCAGATAAGCATATCTTGTACGTAAAAGCGGACGCCTGGGAGCCGTTCATCCTGAAGCACTCCTAAAACCGGTAGATGTTCGCCCTAGAACACCCATGTGCATTGAATAAAGGGATACACTCCCGCTGGTAGATGTTCGCCCTAGAACACCCAGGTGCATTGAATAAAGGGACACACTCCCGCTGGTAGATGTTCGCCCTAGAACACCCAGACCATCAAACCTCGGGGACCATCCTCTAGTGATGCATCAAGGAGGATGCATAGGAGCAGATCCGTGAGTCTGGATGAAGCAATCAGCTCTGCTGCAATTGAAGAATCAATGGAACAGTGCTGGAGAATTTGTAGCAGAGAATGCTCTCTGTGTTGGCTGGATTAAGTGGAATGTGTGCAGCGGATTGAAGTGATTAGATGAAGTGAAATGGAAGTTGGCTTGAGGGAATGGTAGGCTATCTCAGGCGGCTTCCACAATGGAAGAAGATAGCAATGAAAAAGCAAGCAAGCAAAGAGGACTTTCGGATGAGAGAAATTTGCAAAGTGCAGAATTCATCTTCTATATATTTCCAAAAGTGATATACATGCTTATCCTAGTAGCTTATATAGCTAACTTTCAGCTCCATGCAATGCAATGTATGTGAAGTAAGGAGATCCATAAAATACGGATCAAGTGCCACCTTACCCACATGTGCAAAATGTGATGGTTCTTTTAGAAGCCATATTATTCACGTGGCTTATTACATATGCGCATAAGGAATTGAATTAAGCTAATACTACCCCTTAGACTATTATGCGCACACCCCCCCCATGTACCAAAGTCCACTTTTACCCTTCTCCATGTTTTGGCATCTTACAAGCTTCTTCTAGGTCTCCAATCTTCCATCCAAAGATAGCAAAGAGGGTTTGGCCTTTGGGAGAGTACTCATCTTGTAGCTTCTTGATCATCCCTCTTGTGATAGGTCCAATGGTGCTAGGCCTTCTTGTATCATCCCCTCCCTCTTGAGAGGGATTTGCCCTCAAATCCATAGGATCGTCATCTTCACTTGTATAACCTGCAAAAGGTTTAAGGTCAGATATATTGAAGGTAGCATGAACACCATATTCAGGAGGAAGATCAATTTGATATGCATTGTTATTTATCCTCCTGATCACTCTAAAAGGTCCATCTCCTCTAGGATTGAGTTTGGATTTTCTTAGTTGAGGAAATCTTTCCTTTCTAAGATGAACCCAAACTAGATCACCTTCATTGAAGATTAACTCTTTCTTGCCCTTGTTGTGTTGCTTGGCATATTTCTCATTTTGTTGTTGAATTTGATTTTTAACCTTGTGATGTAATTCTTTGATAAACTTAGATTTAGATACCACATCTTGATGAATAAAATCAATAGCATTTGGAAGGGGTATTAAATCCATGGGTGTCAAAGGATTAAAACCATAAACAACTTCAAAAGGAGACAATTTAGTAGTTCCATGAACTACTCTATTGTAGGCAAACTCAACATGAGGAAGATACTCATCCCAAGATTTGTGATTACCTTTTAGAACTACCCTTAGTAAAGTGGAAAGAGATCTATTTACTACCTCAGTTTGACCATCGGTTTGAGGATGGCAAGTAGTAGAAAAAGATAACTTAGTCCCTAATCTAGACCATAAGGTCCTCCAAAAGTGACTAAGAAATTTTGTATCTCTATCCGAAACTATTACCTTAGGTAGACCATGAAGTTTAACCACATCTCTAAAGAATAACTTTGCAATGTTGCTTGCATCATCTACTTTGTGGCAAGGTATAAAATGAGCCATTTTGCTAAACCTATCTACCACCACAAAGATAGAATCAAAACCCTTAGAAGGTTTGGGAAGACCTAACACAAAATCCATACTTATCTCTTCCCAAGGGGTGGAAGCAACATTCAAAGGAGTATAAAGTCCATGAGGCATTGATTTAGATTTAGCTTCTAAACAAGTTATACACTTAAAGCAATGCCTTTGAACATCCCTTCTCATGTGAGGCCAAAACAATTTTTCTTTCAACATGCCAAGGGTCTTTTCTACCCCAAAATGTCCCATTAATCCTCCCTCATGTGTTTCTTTAACAAGGAGTTTTCTATGTGAACCTTGGGGAATGCAAATTTTTCCTTCTTTAAAAAGATACCCCTCTTTCACATAGAATCCTCCTTGAGGTTTATCGAGACATTCCTCATAGATATGAGCAAAATCAAGATCTTGTGAATATAATTCAAGAATGTTATTAAATCCAAGAATTTGAGCTCCCAATGTGGCTAATAGATTAATTTTTCTTGACAAAGCATCAGCCACCACATTGGGTTTTCCTTTCTTGTATTTAATAACATAAGTGAATTGTTCAATGAATTCCAACCACTTAGCATGCCTCTTTTGTAACTTGTGTTGACTCTTCAAATACTTAAGTGATTCATGATCACTATGAATGATAAACTCCTTGGCAACAAGGTAATGTTCCCAATTTTGAAGAGCCCTCACAAGTGCATAGAGTTCTTTGTCATAGGTGGGGTAATTACAAGAGGCACCATGAAGTTTTTCACTAAAGTATGCAATTGGGTGTCCTTCTTGTAATAATACTGTACCTATGCCAAATCCTGAAGCATCACATTCTAGCTCAAAAGTTTTGGAAAAATTTGGCAAAGCTAGAATGGGTGCTTGTGTGAGCTTCTCTTTGAGTAGCTCAAAAGCTTTTTGTTGTTTATCCCCCCAATGGAATGTAACATCTTTTTTCACCAACTCATTGAGGGGTGAAGAAGGACTAGAGAAGTTAGGAACAAATCTTCTATAAAAGCTGGCCAACCCATGGAAGCTCCTTACTTCTCCTACATTCTTTGGAGGAGACCAATCTTGGATGGCCTTTATTTTTTCTGGGTCCACATGAACCCCATTTTTGGTGACCACAAATCCAAGAAATATGACACTATCAACACAAAAGGTACACTTGTCAAAGTTTGCAAACAATTTGTGTGTTCTAAGAATTGTTAAAACAACTCTCAAATGATTTTCATGGGTTTGCAAATTTTGACTATATACCAAGATGTCATCAAAGTAGACAACTACAAACTTCCCAATGCAATCCCTAAGGACATGATTCATAAGTCTCATGAATGTGCTTGGAGCATTTGTAAGACCAAAAGGCATAACTAGCCATTCATATAATCCAAACTTGGTCTTAAAGGCAGTTTTCCATTCAGCACCTTCTTTAATTCTTATTTGGTGATATCCACTTTTTAAATCTACCTTTGAAAATATTTGTGCTCCATGCAATTCATCCAACATATCATCAAGCCTAGGAATGGGATGTCTATACTTGATTGTGATGTTGTTAATAGCTCTACAATCACAACACATGCGCCACTTCCCATCTTTTTTTGGGACAAGCAACACTGGTACAGCACATGGACTTAGACTCTTTTGAACTAAGCCTTTATCTAGCAACTCTTGGACTTGTGTCTCAATCTCCTTAGTTTCTTGGGGATTTGTCCTATAGGCTGGCCTATTAGGAAGAACTGCCCCTGGAATGAAATCAATTTGATGTTCTATTCCTCTTATGGGTGGAAGCCCTTTTGGAATTTCTTGTGGGAATAGATCATCAAATTCTTTCAAAAGTTTTTGAATGGATGGAGAAAGAGTTGAAGTCTTTGAATCACTAGATGTGCATGTAAGTGTTCCTTGACAAAGAAGAAGATATGAAGGTTGCTCAACTTGAAGTGTATTGATTAAAGTCTTTTTATTTAAAAGGACTTCATGTTGAGTGACCTTAGGTGGCACACTTGTTTATATACCCTCCTTTCTTTTTGACTTTTTCTTTTGAGCATGTTCTTGCCTTTTTAAAGACTTCATTTGTGCTTGATCCTTAGCCACTTGGGTAGGAGTCAAAGGATGAAGCACAAACTTCTTGTCCTTTTGATGGATAGTGATGGTATTGGTTAGACCATGATGGATAGTTTGATGATCAAATTGCCATGGTCTCCCCAATAACACATGACATGCTTCCATGGGAACTATATCACATAAAACTTCATCTTTGAAGTTCCCAATGGAAAATGCCAACTTCACTTGATTCTTGACTATTATATCCCCATCTTCATTTAGCCAATGAAGTTTATAAGGTTTTGGATGGGGTATAATATCAAGCTTCAACTTCTCAACCAACCTTGTTCTACAACAATTGCAACAAGATCCACTATCAACAATGAGAGAACAATGATTTTCTTGAATTTTACATCTTGTGTGAAAGATGTTCTCTCTTTGTGATATGTGTTCAAGACTTGGTTGGTTGCTAAGTATCCTTCTCACCATGAGAAGTTGTCCATCATCAGCATATATTTCCTCTTCCCTCTCTTCTTCCTCACTCTCACTTGTACTAGTTGGGGTGTCACTTTCACTACTATAAATGTCCTTGCCTTTCAAAATAATGTTTCTTTTTGTAGGACATTGAGTAGCTACATGACCCCTTCCTAGACATTTGAAGCATTTAATTTCACTTGTTCTGGTGTGTGAGGGTGTTTCTTTCTTAGGTCTTTCTTCTATTTTGGCTAGAGGTTTAAATGGCTCTTTTTCTTTAAAATTTTTCTTTTCAAAAGTAGGTTGAACTTGAATTCTTTTAGAAGAAGATTTTCTCAAGTTTTGTTGCTCTACCTTTATACACATTTGAACAAGATCATTCAAATCTCTATAAGGTAGAAGCTCAACCCTATCTCTTATGTCAAAATTGAGCCCACTTAAAAATCTAGCTAAAGTAATTTTTGGACCCTCCACTATGCCTGCCCTCATCATATACAACTCCATCTTTTGTCTATATTCTTCAACTGTCATAGACCTTTGTTGTAACCTTTGGAGTTTATCCATGAGTTCTCTATTGTAGTAGGAGGGAATGTGTCTCCTCCTAAGGGCAGACTTGAGATCATTCCAATAGTGGATGGGAGGGGCTTGATGTCTAAGCCTCTCTTTGATCAAGGCAGTCCACCAGTACATTGCATACCCTTGAAAGCTTAGGGTAGCTAGAGAGACCTTCCTCTCTTCATTCACTTGGTGGCATTCAAATAATTGTTCCGCCTTCATCTCCCAATCAAGATAAGCCTCTACATTGTCCTTCCCATGGAAGTGAGGCAACACAACATTGACTTCTTTAGGGGGTGTAGGTGCATGAGAATTTCTCCTATGCCTTCTAGAAGTAGAAGGCTGATGAGGGTAATAATCACCCAGACTCATGGTCATCCCTCCCTCTTGAGAGTTGTCACTCTGACTTCCCCTAGACTTACTTTTCCTTATCATTCTCAACTCATCTTGAATAACAGCATTTTGAAGCTCTCTATTGACTTTCTCTTCATTCATTTCTCTTCTTATTTCCTTGAATTCATTAACTAAAGTTTGAAGAGAAAAATGTTCTTTTTCATTATCACTAATCCTAGGAGAATGCCTTCTAGACATTATGATGGACTTAAATGTTATTCTTGAAGTAAAGACTATAGATTTCACTTGAAAGCAATATTCCAGGTAAGGGAGGTGATTCACTAGGAATGCTTAAGTACCAAGCCTTATCCTTGCCAAATATGCTTCTAGTTACTTACTAGAGTCCTTAGATCAAAATCACTCTTAAATCCAATTAAGTCTTAAAGACAAAAAAGAAAAACACAAAGCAAAGAAAAAGACACAACCTAACTCTAAATTCGAACCCCTAAGAGAGCTTCCTATTCGCACAAGATATATGTTATCTAGTCGAGAATTGGAAAAGCAATTAAAGTGAGGTTTCCTAGGTGAGGCTTAGACTTTGGATCTAAGACACACTCACCGACTACTCACTTTTAGGTTGTGAGACTTCTTTGAGTCTAGTTACAAATGAGGGAAGAGCACTTGTGAACTCTAGCACCTCACTTGCTTAGATTTGGAACTTACAACCAAAGAAACCAAAGGAAATTACAAAAGAAATTTGGTAAATTGTAAGGGAAAGATGTGTGCAGCTTTGGCTTCTCAAAAAAAGAATGAACTATGCTTAATTCACAACAATCCTCTCAGCTGCAAGTGATCACTCAAGAACACAACTCTGCACTTCTAAAGTGTGCTGCAGAATTGTCACGGTTTTCCCATCCAAAGTACCATCTTCTTGTTTTTGCTCCTCTTCATTGAACCTTCTTTGATGCTTCCAATCGTGATACACCTTCTGAGGTATAAACCACCTACCCAACAATCCAATTTAATCACTGAAAATATCACCTCAAATGCTGTAATTTTCACAACCAAAAGACAGCAACACCAGGAAATTTTTCAAACAGTTGGTGTGCAGAATGTAGAAAAATCGAAAATCAAGCAATGAAAGGAGTTTCAAACACGGTGGCACCTCAAATAGATCCTAAGAATTTTTCTAGATCAGATTTAAAACACAAGAAAAGACTTTAGATCAGAATCACACACGAATTGGCTATGCATTGAAAATTGACAAAACTGTTTGATGAAATGCCTGAATGAGTTGCACCAGATTTTTGCACTAGATTTCTGCACCAGATTTTTATACACTTCAAACTTTCGAAACTGATGATGCAATGGTCCTAAGTGCCTTTTAACATTTGTAATATCTCTTTTGAATTGTTATCTTAATATTTTAAATGGACCATGGCTTTTACTGCATCTAAAAATGATGAATCAAACAAAGTAATGCAGTGCAGAATTTGACACAAAAAACCAGCACAGTTTTGCAGCAGAGTCAATTTTTTTTCAATGCAGAAAAATAGACCAAATGAACAGTACTGCACCTAGTTATTTTCCAATGATTCAAACATGTTTTGATGATGATTTATGACTTGTTGGAACTAATTGGATACATCAAAACTATATAAAACAGAAAATCACTACTGCAGTACCATATTTCAGCTAAATTTAACAACTAGCATGGTCAAATTTTGATTCAAAAGCAATTCTGATTTGAAAACAGCAAAGAGGAGTGAGAAATGGCATTTGAAAGTTGCACAAATGCAAAAATTCAGTGTTGATGATGGTTAGCAATGATCTAATACTAACCACACACAATTAAGCAGAATTTTCTCAAGGAGACACATGCATCTCGGCCAAATGCTTGGAACATGACAAACTATTTGGAATCAACTCATTTCATCTTCCAAATGGTTCAGACAATGGATCATTCAACTGCTGTTCAATAGAACAGTAAATGACCATAAAACAGTGGCAATACAGCACAAAAACATAACTGAAATGCTGTCAGATTTTTTTTTTTTTTAGAAAAAACTGCACAGATTGTGAGTTTGAATGGTAGATCTAAACACCTGAGCTCATTTCTGAAGTATTCATTGCTCTTACTTGGTGTAGCCACATTCAAACAACTAAGATTTTTGGTAAAACTTGGTTGAAAAACCAGATTTGATAACAAAACAGCAAAGTAACTAACAAGACTTAAGACAAAACCAGAAATGATGTTTAAATGGTAAAAATAGACTCAAACAATTAATAACAGCCGAATAAAATGAAGGAAACTCAAGCAAAGACAGCTAGTAGCCAATGAAATTAAGAGTAGATCCTAAACACAGCAATGATTGATGAAAACATTGCAGAATTTTTCAGAAAACAGACAACCATTAAATTTTGGACAGCAAAGAAATGGAAGAAATCTGGACTTATCTCACGGTTCTAACTTGAACCTAGGCTCATGATACCACTTGATGCATCAAGGAGGATGCATAGGAGCAGATCCGTGAGTCTGGATGAAGCAATCAGCTCTGCTGCAATTGAAGAATCAATGGAACAGTGCTGGAGAATTTGTAGCAGAGAATGCTCTCTGTGTTGGCTGGATTAAGTGGAATGTGTGCAGCGGATTGAAGTGATTAGATGAAGTGAAATGGAAGTTGGCTTGAGGGAATGGTAGGCTATCTCAGGCGGCTTCCACAATGGAAGAAGATAGCAATGGAAAAGTAAGCAAGCAAAGAGGACTTTCAGATGAGAGAAATTTGCAAAGTGCAGAATTCATCTTCTATATATTTCCAAAAGTGATATACATGCTTATCCTAGTAGCTTATATAGCTAACTTTCAGCTCCATGCAATGCAATGTATGTGAAGTAAGGAGATCCATAAAATACGGATCAAGTGCCACCTTACCCACATGTGCAAAATGTGATGGTTCTTTTAGAAGCCATATTATTCACGTGGCTTATTACATATGCGCATAAGGAATTGAATTAAGCTAATACTACCCCTTAGACTACTATGCGCACACCCCCCCCATGTGCCAAAGTCCACTTTTACCCTTCTCCATGTTTTGGCATCTTACAAGCTTCGTCTAGGTCTCCAATCTTCCATCCAAAGATAGCAAAGAGGGTTTGGCCTTTGGGAGAGTACTCATCTTGTAGCTTCTTGATCATCCCTCTTGTGATAGGTCCAATGGTGTTAGGCCTTCTTGTATCGTCTAGCCTAGCTTATGTTCGCCCAAGAACATCAAAATCTCAAAGATTCTGTCGTTCGACATCGAAAGCGTTGGTCATTTGGCCTCAACGCTCGACCATCAATGACAACGAACGTTCACACAGTCAGTCGTTCGGCCTTAACGCTCGACAACGAATGTTCACAAAGTCAGCTGTTCAGCCTCAACGCTCGACAATCAAGTGTCAACGAACGTTCACATAGTCAGTCGTTCGGCCTTAACGCTCGACAACGAACGTTCACAAAGTCAGTTGTTCAGCCTCAACGCTCGACAATTAAGTGTCAACGAACATTCACAAAGTCGGTCGTTCGGCCTCGACGCTCAACCATCAATGTCAACAAGCGTCCAGACATCGCTCGTCAATCCATGTCAACGAGCGTTCACGAACCGCTCGTCAATCCACGTCAACGAGCGTCCAAACATCGCTCGTCAATCCATGTCAACGAGCGTCCAAACATCACTCGACAATTCATTTCAACGAGCATTCAAGAACCGCTCGTCAATCCATGTCAACGAGCGTCCAGACATCGCTCGACAATTCATTTCAACGAGCGTTCAAGAACCGCTCGTCAATCCACGTCAACGAGCGTCCAAAGATCGCTCGACGATCCCTTTCAACGAGCGTTCAAACACCGCTCGTCAATTCATATCAACGAGCGTTCAAAAACGAGCGTTCAGATACCGCTCGGCAATCCATGTTTACGAGCGTTCAAGAAGTTGGCCGTTCGGCCTCAAATTTGTTCGACCTTTTAGTTTTAAGCGCTCGACAACCCATGTGTACGAGCGTTCAAGACAGTTGTCCGTTCGACTTCCCTTTGGTTTCAACCGCTCAGTCTCATGCCACTCGGCCTCTACCGCTCGGTCATATATATCCTCACGTTCGGCCTCACTCGCTCCAGCTTTTTGCCGTTCGTCTTCGCCTCCTTTTGGTCCATCAAATTCAACCACTCGGTCATCCTTATTTTAAAACGTTCAGTCCACACATGAGCAATAACCAGGAACACGCCAGCCTCCCTCAAACTCATAAGTCCTATAGTTACCACGTCCATAAAACGGAACGGTTAACTCGGACTTGGGGGGTATGTTATGTAGTAAAGATATTTATGTAATAACATAAATATCTTAGATATTTTAGACAGTTAAGATATTTATCAAGCCACTAACCACATTTTTAGGTAAGGTGGTTATTTTTATTTTGCTTATAAATACAGTGACAGGGCCAAAAGTCCAGGTACGTTCTCTCTATACTCTAAAGACCCTGAATACACTTGAGGGCAGTTTCATAATCATTCTCTTGAGAGCTGAAGCTCCATAACTCACATCTGACTTGAGCGTCGGAGTATCTTTGCAGGTATCTCCCCCTCCTTTGGCGAGTATGAACAACAATGATTGGAGAAGAGCACGCGTCCCAGACAGCCAGGAGCAACCAAGATACACCAAGCAATATCTACACCGAAACACTTGTAATATGCATATTTTACTTAGAAAAGGAAGACTATCATAAAAGTATAGTAAAAAGGAAAAATGCAGAGCCTTATCCCATAATAGATAGGTCTATGTATCTATAGAAATTTATACAAGGCAACTTATTGAGACATTTATCATTTTTTTCTCTTTGTTTTATTAATTATTATATATTCATAATTTTTCTTTTTTACATTATATCAAGTGAGGTGTTCTTGCTCCTTTTATTCTCCACTGACACTGACACTAATTATCTAATTGTTTAATTAGAAAAATTATTTCTTAAGGTTTGAAGAATTATAACTGAAGAGTTTTATATTAATTCTTTAAAACATGATTTAATAGATAAAATTAAAAGAACTTAATATGAGTTACATATCTAATTCAACTCCAAAACTATCATTTCTCTAAGGAGAAACATTCAAGGAGATGTCAATCTAATTAGTTTAAAATGTTTCCTTCTTGTCTAGACTAAAGTATCTAAATTTGGAGAATTTATTAACCATGTTTGAATTATGTCAATATTTGAGAAAACATGAAAGTAGAGAACATTTTACTTTATTGGTTGTTTAATTCATTTAATCTTTTCCTGTTTCTACAGTTACACCAGAAAGATTATTTTTACAATGACAATTATCAAAACAAGATTGTGGAATAAAATGGACGATGAATTTCTTCCTAAAAATATGATATTTACACTGAAAAAGAAATAGTTGAAAATTTTAGTTCTGATTCAACTATTAATGAGTTCAAGAATTTGAAAGAACAAATGACAATTTCTAAGATATAATTTCTTTTATAGTTTACAATTATAATAAATTAGTAACCGTAATTAAATATATACATTTTGAGTATATTATTTTTGTAAGACCATTAAAAATAGAGTATTAGTTGCAGTGTTTTAAATAATGATACTCCATTATTTTATTTCAAAAGTATCAAGTATAAATATAATTTTTTGATTTAAGAGTTTTATTATCTAAAAAGCTTTATCTCTCTAAAATTTCTTTCTTTAAAATTTCCTCTGTCTTCTCTCTAGAAATTTTAACTCCCCACCCATTTAATGGAAGATCAAAGACTGCTTAAGGGTTCCTTGACGTGAGATCTTCACTTCTAATCGATTGATTTTATCTATAGGGAGAAAATAGAGATCTTGGAGTTGCAGGAGAAATTTTAGGGTCTTTGAATTTTCGAAGCGTCAACCACGTAAGGGAAGCTAGTTTATTTGGTTTGGATTTGATATGCATATAATAATTGATGTTTGTATGCTGATGTGATGATTTGTTTGTGAACTTTAATTAAATCGTGAAATTTGGTAAGTTGGGTGTTTGAGAAAGGTGGTGTATTGAATTGAAACCTGATGCATGTTGGTGTGTCTGATTTGCTGCTGTTAAAATTTGTTTATTGAATGAATTTATAAATGTAGATTTAGTTAGTTTGAACTTATGTGTTTTTACAAAATTTAGGTATGGGATAAATTAGAAGAAAGAATGAGTTTTGAGCATAAAAGTGGGGGTTTTAACAAGTAAGAATTTAAGATCATGGTTTCGGGGAAATTCTGCAGTTTTGGAAACTATTTTAGGGCCATTTAGAGATTATTTAGTCCCTTATTGTACAAAAATCTGGTACATCGTCTAGTAAAAGATTGTTTGGGTAAAGAGTCGTATGGTAAGAGATCATCTAGCAAAAGTCGTCTAGTGAGGGATTCTTTGGAAAAGAGTCATCTAGTAAGAGATCGTATGATAAGAGATTGTTTGGGTAAGGAGTCGTTTGGGTAAGACATTGTTTGGGTAATGAGTTGTCTAGCAATGACTATGTGGTTTGGGATTTCAAATTCAGGGTTCTTGATGTCAGTTTGGACGTTCTATAGGTCGCTTAGGGGGTTTTGGACTCTTCCGAAGCTGTAGGTGAGGGTTTCATGGTTTTTTTAGTGTCTAGTGTGGGTATCAAGCTACTATAAAGAAAATTGTGTTATTGTTTGATTATTATTTCTAGATTATTATAAATGAATTTTTATCCTTGAAATACTTTGAGTATGTGATGTTTATATGATGTTATCTTTGTGAATGAAAAGTAGTGCAAAAAAAGTTTCAAGGAGGAACTTCTTATTGATGGTTACTATGTGTTGTGTGTATGAATGTATGGAGCTTTGTACTAGAATTTATTTTGACACTTTATTCTGACACTTTACCTAGGCCAAAGAAGTATCTAGGGGCTTCACCTTTGCCAAAAGACAATTACAAAGGACTAGCTTTATATGGTAGCTTGGAGTGAGTCAACATTATTAACACTACAAGTGCATAAATTACCATAGTTCGACATTCATACAATATCTGGATGACTCAAGTCTAGGTGGATTAAATGTATAACATGTGTGATTAATTTTGCTTGGAACTTTGTGATTGGTATTAATGTATTAATTATTCTAGGATATTTCTGTTTCCATTAGCTTACCTTTTTGTTTGTGTTTGGTTGTATGTTCTTATACTTTGTGATATTGACTATGATCATCTAGTGGGTGTGAGTAGAGGGTGATGAGATATATGTGGAGCAGGCGTTAAATGGTGGGACAACAGATTAGTATTTTATAGACTAGTTTCTAGATTTATGTGTTGGTTCTAAGTTAGAATGTGCGAAGTTAAATTTATAGTTATGTTTTGTATAACTATTATGAAACTTTTATTCATTGTTTTGTCCGACTATCCTATCATATTAATAATGTAATAATTCTGTTATAATTTAATACTATATTTTAGAATGTTACAATTTTGACTTTTACAAAAATATTGGTTAAAATCTGTCATGACTTGTGAAACCACCAATTTATTTGCACACACATTGTCAATATGATTTCTAATTTCAATGTCATTTTTTTTTTCAAATAACTCATCCACTGTATAACGTATCCTTTGTAGGGGTGGCAAAACAAGTCACCTGATCACGTTTTAACCCAGCCTATTAAAAATAAGTTGGACTAGACTTGCTTGTCACAAAAAAATGTATCCAAATTTGTAACCTGCCCAAAAGACATACTAGTGACGTTGCTCCCTATTTTTTTTATTTATTTTTAAGTGTTTTTTTTTTAATTTTAATTTTTACAATTTATATATATAATTAAATATTAAAAACATATTTAATTTTATAAATATTTTTAAATATTTTTAAATATTTTTAATTATTTAATGTTTATAGGAAAAATATAAACATTTTCCATAACTTTAAATAACCTCAATAGAACTCTAATCACCAACATGCAATATTCCAGCAGCATAAAATATCTTCATTACGTGTAAAATTTTATATACTAAGGTATATATTATAAATCGATTTTATCGATGTGAGACTTCAACAATACTTTTATTTAACTTTTCTCCGTTATTATAAATTTATCATGTTAAATAGAAACGAGAAAATTGAGTGATATGTATAAAAAAAAATCATAAATATTAAAATTTTGAAACTTATGATAAAAATCATAAATTTTCCTAGTGTATGTTGTTGAAATTTCACATCATAAATATACAATTTTGGAAATTTTTTAGTGAGGAAATGAAAGTAAGATATATAGCTTTATATGGAGTGGAGGAAACCCGTCATATGCGGTGCATGTGTGATCGTCTAAGAGTCAAACGAGATTTACCTTCCTTTTTAGAGGTTTTAATTCATCCTTGCATATAATGGTTGATGCATACATAGTATTTCGCTGGCAACACTTATGGCCCTCATGAAATCGTCACTGATTTCGAGTTTTTCCTCGTAATGCACAGTTTCACTATCACTGTTTATGATTGTTTCACCATGATACATAGTAACCAGATAAGGAAGAACGCAATTCAAATCCCCCAAATGGAATGGATTGAGCTTAACAAAAACAGGGTTCAATTTGATTTGCTTTTGTGGATTTACTCTCATCATCACTTACGACAAACATATATACACACTCTAATGTGTCTCACCATTTTGTCACAAACCGTTCAAAATAAAACAGTATATTTTGATCAGTAAATTATAATCGCAGATTTTTTTTTTCCATATATATATAATCATTACAAATAACATTTCAAAATATAGTATTAAATTATATAAGAGTAATTAATAAAATAAAACAATCGACAAAAGTAGAAATAAAAGTTTTATTATAGTTATACAAAATATAACTATAATTTAACTTTGTATTCAGACCAACTTAAAACAAAACTCTCAACCTAAAACTAGTGTATAGAAGACTAAATATTCGTCGTCCCATCATTCAACGCTTGTTCCATAGATATCTCATCACCATTTGTTTACACCTACCGGATGATCATAATCAAGATCACAGAGCACAAAAACATACAACCAAACAAAAACAAAAGGGTAAGCTAGTGTAAACAGAAAATATCATAAAATTACTAAGATTTCAACATAGATTATCAAATGAAACCATGCATACAAAAATTCTAGAAACATATGACACGCATAGGCTTGACTCATCCGGATATAGTATGAATGTCAAACTATGGTAGTTTATCCACTTGTAGTGGTAATACAATTGGCCTATCCTCAGGTACCCCGCACAAGGTTACTCCTTTATCAAATGTATTTGGCCAAAACAACAAGGCCCATAGATAAGGACCTCCTACTACTCTCAACACATGCTTCACCCCCTCTCTACTTGAGAATGAATGATCATTAGAGTGTCAGGATAAACTCCAGTACAAAATTGCATACATTCATATACATAACACATAGTAACCATCAATAAGAAGTACCTGCTTGGAACTCTTTTTCCACTACTTTTCATTCATATCGTATAAACATCACATGCTCAAAGTATTTAAAGGATAAAAATTCATTTATAATAATCTGGAAATAATAATCAAACAATAACACAATTTTCTTCATAGTAGCTTGATACCCACAGTAGACACGAAAAACAACCTTGAAACCCTCATCAACATCTCCGGAAAGGTCCAAAATGACCTAAGAACGTCAAAAATTTGTTGTAAAAAGCTGACAAAATAGTATTTCCTGAGGCGTGTAGTTTCACTGTCCTTAAGGACTTATCTGCGGTGTGTTGCGCAAGTCTCCCAAGATATAACAGGAACTTCTCAGAATTTCTGAGGATCTCAAATTAGCAAGGGTCTCTAAAAAGAGTATAAGAATAACCCAAAACATTTTTAGAAGACGAAAAGATGATGAAACTAAGAAGAGAGGAGAATGAGAAAGACTGATTTTTGGTGTGTTTTGGAATGGGGAAGAGCTCTCTATTTATAGAGCTAGAACAAAATAAAAGAAATAAAAGTCAATAAAAGCAAAATAATTAACGTTGGAGCACTTTAAAATATTTTATGGTTGCTCATTGAATTTTTAGAACGTTGCAATCCAACATTATTCCTTTTCCCATTGCCAATTAATATACCAACATTTTGAAACACAAACTTTTCACATTAATGTTTTAACTTTTGCAATATATAACAAAGTTAACATCCATAACCATGAATTTGAGATCCCAAACCACATTATCATTACCAGACAACTCGTTACCCATACAATCTCTTACCCAGACGACTCCTTACCCATACGATCTCTTACTAGATGGTCTCTTACCAAACGATCTCTTACTAGACTATCTCTTACTAGACGATCTCTTACCAGATGACTCTTTGCCAAACAATCCCTTACTAGACAACATTTACCATATGATCTCTTACCATATTTTTGTACAATAAGGGACTAACTAAGCTTTAAATGGCTCCAAGGTAGTTCCTAAAACTACAAACTTTCCCCCAAAACCATGATTCTAAAATCTTACCTGTTAAAACCACATTTTTATGCCCAAAACTCACCCTTCTCATTTATTCCATACCCAAGTTCTGTAAAAACATACCATCTTAAACTTACTAAATCTACATTCAAAAATTCACCAATAAACAAATTTGCCAACAACAAACCAGACACACAAAGATGCATCGGTTTTCAATGCAATTGATGAACTAAGTATCTGGGAAACACTAATAGATATTTATGTAATAAGTATGATTATTTAATTATTTATTTATTGATGAAATTATTACTGTAACATCTGGGAAAATAGGATTTTTTAAGATAAAATAGTTTTCAGACTTTGGGTTTTTGTTTGGAAATTAGTGTTTTTGAGAGGAGATTGGCCTTTTAGGAAATGGGGAAACTCTTAGTGTAAGGAATATTAGTGGTGTTTTAGGGTTGTAGATAAAACCTAATGATTGGCCAAGGTATGGGGAAACTTACCTTTATTTGTTTATGGTTGTATGTTATATGTGTTCTTGATTATCTTGATTGATAATCCTTGTTTTGATACATGTGTAGAGGAATAATTATTATTATTTGTGGTTATTGTTAGGTAAGAGTTTGTATATGAATGGACATAAGGCTTATGTAATATTTGTGATGAGTTTTCCCAATGAATGAATTATGTATATTTTGTTGGGTTATCCTAACAAAGGGTTTGATGCTAAGGGAGAACAAAGTTATGATGCTTTGGAGTTTCCATGCAAATATATATTGTAAGTGTTGCGTTATTGACTCCCTTCTTGTATGGATAATAGGACAAATAATGTGGAGCATGATGTCTCACTTTGTTTTAGTTGTAGATGGGTCAGATTGGTAGGGCACATTAGTTGTAGATGGGCCAAGTGAGAGAGAAAGGAAGAGAAGAAATCATTCCTGCATAACATAAAACCTGCAATGGTGTTTTCATCATTTTGAAGTCGTTCACCGTTGAATCGGGCTGATTTTTGGATACTATGTTCCATACGTATGTTTCTTCATTTTGAATGGTCAGATTCTTAATTGGAGGTCTAGTTTGGGAGAAAAGAACCTCGCATCAGCAGCTCTATTTTGGAGAATTTCATAAATTCTACATTGGTGTTTCCGTTATTGTGAAGTCGTTCACTATTGGATCGGGCTGATTTTTGGACAATGGGTTCTAGACATATGGTTCTTCATTATGACCATTCAGATCATCAATTCCAGGTTTAGTTTGGGAGAAAACATCCTCACATCAACAACTTTATTTTGAAAAGTATTCATCTTCTTGGTTCTTATTTGTAAGCATTATGCTTAGTTAGTTTGATTGATTTAAAACCCTATTTGGTGTTTTTATCACATATTCATTTGCATCCTATTATTTGGGGTATAACATGTCAATGATTGGATCTGGATGATTCAAATGAAGTATTATATGTGTTTGAATATGTTTACATGGGTATGTGATGCTTGAATGCATGTAGGATGTGTTAACTATGTTTCCAAGTGATCTAAGGTTAATGTATGTATGTTTGAATGCTTGAATCATGTCCAGATTGTGTTTCGATTCAGAAATAATCGATTATCATTAGTTATAATCGATCTACATGTTCGTTTTGATGTAGTTTTGGGAATAATAGATTATTTGTGATGATAATTGATTATCTAGGACGATAATTGATTATCCCTCCCCACATGATATTTTTGGGTATGTTTCACTGAGATAATCGATTATCACAGTGCATTTTGGTGAACTAAGCCTGAGGAGTTGTGAAACATGATGATTATCAGAGATTGATGTTAATGGTTATGTTTAGGGTTACTTTCACTTGTGGTTGAGAGTGAAGCATGAGTGAGTGTTGAGATGTACTTGAGTATGTGATTAATGACCATGAGAGAGGAGGATAAATCTACTTGTTGTACCTCGTTAATCTTGGTTCTATTTGTGGGTAGGTGCTTCCTTTTGCCTTTTGTGCATTGGAAGGAGATTATCTGTAGGTAAGGCTACAAATGTCCTATAAAAGATTATATAGGTGGGTTGTAGGAGCGACTACATTCGGTGAGGTAGGGTACATGCCTAAGATAGACTCTTTCCACTATGGTATTGTGGTACGGTGATGCTCATGGTGTTGTTCATGATTGGATAGTCATGATGATGTTGTGTCTATAATGATGATCATGGTACTTGAGATGCTGCATGATAGGGGTTTTACTTTAATGGTTATAGTAAGTAGTTAGTATGAATGCTAATGAGTAGATAGACCAAGGGTCTATGTGTGAGATGTTAGTGATGAATCAAGGGTTAGAGATTAAGGATCGATAATCGAAGTTCAAGGATCGGGATTGAGGATTGAGTAATTCGATATAATTGAATTGAGGAATCTTATTATTATTACTACTATCTATGAGGTGTTTGATTATGGTTGATATAATAATAATGTATGTATCTTGTTGTGTGTTTGATTATGGTTGGTATAATCATAAGGTATATATCTTGTTGTATGTTTGATTATGGTTGATATAATCAGTATGTATGTTTCTTGTTATGATTATTTTATCAGCAGTGTAGAAAAAAGTAGGTCAAGTTTTTCAACCAATAGGTGGTGTGAATTGGTTTTCCTTTATAAAAATTGTTCTTTTGAAAACCTTTTTTAAATATTTAGAGTTTTCTTGGAATGTAATCAATAAGGAATGAAAACAATGTAAAAGTGTAAGGAAAGAGAAATTCACACAATTGTTTGTATTGGTTCAGCCATTGCCTACGTCCAGTCTTCTTTAAATCAACCTTATTATATTGAAAAGATTCCACTATACTGATTGAGTTCTTACAAAGCAAGACTTACAGAGAACAATCCTCTCAATGTAATTTCCTCTCTAACTCCAAATCCAATATAGTAACCCAGAAAGAGCAACCTCTTTTTGTCAACCCTTAGAGATACCTCACTCTAAGGCACTAGAAATTTTGTAAGTCCTCTTTCTAGCCGCAACAATAAGGAACCACAATCACTCTTGAATGCAAATAACTCTGATATGATATAATACACCTTAATATGCAAAGTCATCAACAATGTTGAAACTCAAAGTTCTTCAAAGAATCTTTATGAATTTCCAAATACGTCAATCTTGATTCTTGAAGCAATCAGGATGCTCCTACAATAATATCTCAACAAACAAGTCAGATATGAAAGTTATGAATCATAAAAGTTGTTGAATACAGAGAGCAATGCGTCTATTTATAGATTTATCAGAACTGACGCAATTTAATTGAGTATGCAAATAATATAATGAGTTAAGCAATTCCTTCAACTTTACCAGATTTACATTTTTTAGATTTTAATAGATTAGACAAATATGATCGATTAAGAAATTAACACAAGCCATATAATCGATTAAGCAATTAACACAAGCCATAGCATTTAAAAATATGACCATTATGACAGTTATGACTTATTAAAAAACAATTAACCGATTAGAGAAATAGCATAATCGGTTAAGTACCAATGTTTTTCATTCACAACTTTTTCATTCAATAACCACGAGTTTTAATCAATTATCTACAGAATCTAATTAGTTAAAACTTGTTGTTTTGCCACAATTAAGTTAATATTGATATTTGATGAATGTTATAGATTTAATTCATGTAGTATGTAATGTGCAAAGAGTTTTATCCAAAGATTTATTCTTAAACAAGGAATATGCATATCACAGATATAATCACAATGAATATGCATAACATATAGTTCAAATAGAATCACAGATATAAAAACAACAGTTTTGCTAATTGGATGTGCAAAAAACTATAAATCATTTCTTTTGTCATCATCAAAAACATAATGTGAGATATGTGTTTAGTTGAACATAGCTCCCCCTATGAACATGTAGCTTACCCCATACATGTTTGTGTTTGTGTGTATGTGAATCAAATTATCAACAATGATCGTATAATGTGTTATACTAAGTAGATAATGATACAGAGGTGTAGTTGACTCGAGATAGGCTGGAGAATAACCTTGTGATTCATTTAAAACTATTTTATTTTACAAGTTAAGACAATATAATTGGATCATTATTTTATTACTCAAACTAATGTAATTTGATAAGATTTTCTTTAAGTACGTTTTGACGTTATGATAAATTTTGAGTTTTATCGATTTTTAATAATTTGTGACACCCAAAAATCGAAGTGTTATAATTACAAGTATTATGATATTTAATTTACACTTCATTAATAATTATTAGTAAATTTAAATATTTTTTTTAATTTAAGTTATAAAAATAAAATTATTAATGAAGAAGATATCAACAATGAAATAAAATTTTTACTTTATGTACTTTTATTTTTTATTTAAATCTATTAAATTGAAGTAATTTTATAAAATTATTTCTTAAGAAATTTATATTTTAACGTAATTAATTTAAATTTGACTAAATTTATTTATATTAATATTTTATTGAATAATTTGATTTCAATTACACTTAAAAGTAACTATCGTTATGTAAGTTTATATTTTAAATTTAACTGCACTTATACTCATAAATATTTTTAGGTACATATGAATAATTATTTTTTCACCGATACCTAATGATTAAGGAATAGGCTTTTTAAAACAGAACAAGTTACAGGTAAACACTATTGACACTTATTCAACCTATTGTTATCTTTAATAGTTAGTTAAAGTATTCACAATTTAATTCCTACTAAAAGTGTGGTTTCTAAATCTTGATTTATTAATTATGTTACTTACAAATTATAAAAGATGTTTTTTTCTTTTTTACTTCTTAAATATTAAGTTGACATAAGAATGGTTCACATAGATACTTTAAGCTTGCATTTTTCACATTATTGAATATTTTATCTATAGTATTGTATCTTTCGTTAACCAACCCCCTATTTGATCAGTACTGTTGATAAAATTTTGATATTAACAAGATCACGATATTTACACAATTATTTTAATAATTTTTTGACATCTCAGTATTTTATTAGTTTGTATATTTAAAACAGATGAATCATACACTACTAATAGTTATTAAAAAGTTGTCAAAAAAATTGTTAAAAAAATATTTTTCTATTAACAAACCGGTTATATTACCGATAAAATTTTGATATTAACAAGATCATGATATTTAAACAATTTTTTTAATAATTTTTTGACAACAAATGATGTGTCAATATTTTATTAGTTTGTATATTTAAAACAGATTAATCTACCAATAATTGTTAAAAAATTGTCAAAAATAATTGTTAAAAATATATTTTCTTATTAACAAACCGGTTATATTACCGATATACCAGCCCTCCCGTCAAAGAAGTGCATAAACTTATATAATTTGTGGAGAGAAGTAATCCAACTAAAAATAAGTGAACAATTTGAAAAAAAATACATTATTTATCCAAATCAGAAATCGATCTTCAAAAAGAGTTATAAGAAAAATGATGATTATCACATGCAAGTGGAAAAAAACTGTTTTCCTGTGCTCAAAGATAAATTAAAAATAAGATTACCAAAACCTTTGATGTTGTCTTTTGAAGCTGTCAATGAAAGTGCTTTTACCCACCTTCAACGTCGGTCTTCGATCCATGCTAAATAGTCATTGATGGTTGAATTTATAAGGGCTTTTACCAAAACCTTTGATGTGTTTTTTCTTTTTGTTGAGACTCGGCCGTTCAAAATTTATTTTATAAAAGATACATTTAACTTGTAAAAAGAAATCTTACCTTTTGCTTTAAAAAGTCAACCTTGTCATAATTATATATCATCTTAAATATAAGTTTATGATCTAGTACGAAATCAAAAAGTTAAATAATATATAAAAACTCATAAATTTATTATTTAAAAGTTTTGGATAAAAGATATTGATTTTTTTACGTAAGTTTAACTTAGATCTTATTAATATTGTTATCCTCTCGATGAATCTTCCATCAAAAGTCTTATTAGATATAAAGGCTAGATAGCATAAGTTTCAATCGAATTTTAGTATTTAAATTGTTACATTTTAAGTATAAATTGTTGCATTTTAACTATAAACTATATTGACCTAATCTTAAGCACTTTATCCTACCATTGTTATCAAAGTTAAAGTGAAAAGTTCAATTCACAATAAACCAGTGTTGAAGAAGAAATTATTGTATTAAATATCAATTGTCTTGTGAAAAAGACTAATAAATTAAATCACAAAATTTTCATACATGAAATTAATTCTATGTTGTTAAGTAAAAAAAGTTATATTATAATTATTAACTATAATTTTTGTCTAGTAAATAAGTATTTTCAATTAAAAGTCTTTCATTATAACTCTAAGATAACAAATTGAGATCACTTGCAAGATTTTCATAAAAACTTGTTAGCTCATTAGTTCATTAGTGCACAAAATATTTAGCACATAATTTACTAATTAATTCATAGCACCCCTTAAAAAACATTACTAAAAATTTATAAGTAAAGTTAATAAGTGAACTGATCTCCACTTGAATCCTAGGAGCCAGTATTATATTGATGACATAGTTGTTGTAACAAACAATACTAAATACTGAACTTAGAAAGATCTAAATAATCAGATTTGTAGTATATATTTGTAAACAACTAAAATGTTATAAATAATTTAATAAGATGAGATTTATATCTATTTATATATACTTTTAATTGGTCTTATATTTTATCAAAATAAAACTTTGAACACATCATTCTCATGTCAAGATATATATACATATACTACATGAGTGTAGACATAAATGAATACTTGATAACAAAAACATCAAAGTTAAAATAAACAATAAATTAACAAAGTTATGATGTTAATTAAGATTAATGTGTATTCAAGTTCTTGTTCCCAAAGATAAAGTTACATGTTCCGGCATAAGTAAACTGAACCCTAGAATCCTGCTATAGGAGAAGAGTTAAAAATAGTATAATAAAGCAAAGATGGCAGAGATATATATAGTTTGGTACTATTGGGATGAAAGGCGATGGATGAGAGGTGGGATCCACCACGAAGGCATTGACATAACTCAGCCATGTCTTGAAACAATGGCCACACTGAAGAGAGGTACAGAAATAAAACATGGAAAGAAACCTGTCTGGCAAAAGAGGAACTATTTTTCTTGTGTGATCAAATTATGAGTTATGGTGACAGCAAAAGAAACCATAAACGCACAATCTGCGTTCTTCATCATGTCCAGCTCTATCCAACAAAAATTCTCTTCCATTTCTCATTTTAAACATGTGTGGTGTGCTACAATAATGTTTGGATAATGTCTTCTTCTATTCACCACTTTTAATATTATCACTCAAATTATTATGGTTTTTTTTAAGTTAATAAGTTATATCTATTCATTTTTCTCTTTTATACTTCACATTATTTAGTACTCGATGTGGCTTGCTAAATTTATAAAGGGTAATTCACTTATAGAAATTTTCAAATGTTTTTATGAGAAAAAATATTGTTTGTATATAAAATTTTAAAAGAAGATAACAATTTATGATTTTATATAAATTATTTATTAAAGTGATATATGTTTTTTAAACTTGTTCGTGATTTTGTTTTAGAAGACACATCGAAAAGGTAAAAGGAGGAAGAGGATTTGGGGTTACTGGATAAAAACACGAACAATAAGTATTGATGAGTTTTAAAGTATTAACTTAACCGAAATTTTTAAATTCACAATTATATTTAACATAACCTTATTTAAAAAAAATTTAAATTTTCGTTTAAAATATAAAGGTTTTAAATTCTTCGTATTTTCTTCTCAACTCGATTTTGATTGAAACATCATTAGTTTGGTTAAAACCAAAACATACAAGATTTGAGTATGATAATTTCATACATTTGAGAAAATGTTTCTTTTAAACCTAAATTCAATAAAGTAAGCTTTTTTTTTATCTCAATATAAAACATTTGAAAAATAAAATAATATCAATTAAATAACATATATTTAAATATTTTCAAAGTTATGAAATGTTTTCAAGGCAAGAGGTTAGCTCCATTTGAACTTATAGCTAAATATATATTTTACTTGTTTCATCCTGCGAAATCATGTGTGTGAATATTCTTAATTTAATTTTATATATTAACGTGGAAAATGAAAAATGAAAATATTGAAAAACCCATAATTATCAATAGGACCCGTATTTGATTCAAGTATAGGATTTTCTCTCTTAATAAAAATCAACTCAATTCCTTCTAAAGATATATACATAGTACTTAAATCATTCACAAAATTCTTTAAATATTTTCTTTATTTTACTTTTTAATTTTTTAATCTAAACAATTTCAGTTTTCATTCTCTTCCAATCCAAGTCTAGCCTGTGTGTATAAAAGTTGTTCTCAATTCAACGTTAAAGTTATAAAATTTTGCTTTCATATTTTAGAATGTGAAATTGTTTTTTAAAAGTATAAAATAGAAAATCTAAACATATACGTAAGAAAGAAAAAGAACACTTGGAATGAAAAAAATATATGAAAAATGTGACATAATATTTAGAAATAGAACAGGAATAATAAAAATAATATGGCATAATCCAAATTAGTGTAAAACAGCTCATCTTCACGTTGTAAATATCCAATATTTTGTCACTATAACAAAAATTTATTTCCTATTTATTGTATTTATGTGATATTTAGAGTGTGTTAAGGAACATTTTCGGGTCTCTAATATGGTCATTATTTGACTTTTTTAGTGGCATATAAATGTCACCTTTTGGTACAATTTTACACGTGCTCCAGCAATATGCTTTTTTATTAAGATATATTGACATGTGGCGTATAATTCAGTCCATCAACTTATGATTCATTTTAAATAGTTTCTTAAATTAATTATTCCCTTTAATTATATTAACATTATCACTTGGTTATATATAGCATAGATTAGAGTGATAATCTTTTAAATTTTGTCTAGAGACTAAAATGATAACAAATCAATTTTTAAAATCAAATTATCCATTTTCTATTTTTGTAAATTTTTTCTTTAAGAAGTTCAAAGTATTTGGAGTTTATTAAAACGAATTTAGTTTGTCAATTACATAAAATAAATATTTATTCTATATGAAATTTATAATAGATAAATGTTTGTAACATACAAAATGTATTTTATATTTATGATAAATAATTTACATAGATATAAAATTATATTTAACTGTGGAAATTTTTTTTAAAAGAAAAGGATATTCAAGTGAAAAATAAATATAATAAAAATAAAGATTAAAAGATAAAGGGTTTAGAAAAATTCCTAAAAGAACTCTCCTTAGTAAAAACAAAATTAAAAATAAATGTCACAATAATGATTGCTAAAACCGCTTTGCTTCAAGATTTAGGGTATTGTAATTTATAAATAATATTGTAACTTAAACCTTACGATCATATCATTTCTTAATGTATAATATAACTTGACTTGTTTTGCAAGCTCTAAAATATACAAAAATTATAGCTTATCATTTTCATGTTCACATAAATATTATCGTTAGAAAGTTGAAAATTATAATTAAAAATTAGTTCTAAAGTTTAAACATATAAGCTAAAATTTGATTGTTGAAACCATTCTATTTCCATGTCACGTCACACAAAATCTGAATATCTAGGGTTTCCAATTTCAAAGTGGGGATTAATATTCCATATTCATTATGGAGCCACTGATTTTTGGGAGAACCTCCCATATTAGTCCCCTTCTTCAACTTGCCCTAGGAGAATCACTTATTGTGGTTGTGGGTTGAATATATAATTTAGACTTCTTTTTTCTTAATAAAAAACTACATGCAAGCAAGTCAAGAAATTAAATAAAAGAAGAAAAAAATATATAACAATGTATGAGGAAAAAATTGCAGAAATGATATCATGTAAAAAAGGGAAAAAAACATTATAAAACATGATCATAAAACCAGACAACGGAAATTTTATACGGAAAATAAAAATTAGCTAAGTCATCCACATTAAAATTGTCTTCCCTGAAGATGTGGGTAGGTTCAAGTGTATATCTCCATCTATTTTGTAAATGTCAAGTGTAAGGAATTGTAAAAAAAAAAAAAAAAAAAAAAAAAAAAAAGAAGACAAGGGAGGAAGCAACGAGCGCTGCCACAAGGGACAGCAAACGTTGCTTCCCCTTAAAAACAAAAAGAAAAGAAAACAAGAAAAGGAAAGAAAAGAAGAGGGGAAGCGAGAAGAGTTTGGGAGGTTAAAAAGGGAGTGGGTTTTGCTTACGGGGGAATCATTTTTTTTTTTGCAAAACTGAGAGAAGGTGAGGTGGGGAGCTGTTGTTGAAGCTGCAAGGAAGATTTGGTGTTGCATTTGGAGAAGTAGAAGAGTGGCTGCAAGTCCTGGGAGAGAGGAGAAGAGGAGACATTTTGGAGCTGGAAGTGATTCAAGGAGATCTTCAAGAGGTAAGAGGAGCTAGATCTTTTGTGTGATTAATTGTATATGCTTTGTATGATGCAAATCTGGGTTTGAGGGGTTGAATTTGGGTTTCTGTTTCCTGGGTTTCTGAGTTGCGATTCTGCAGAATTTCTGCAGAAATGCGCGTTCGTCCACTTCAAAGTGGACGTTCGTCCAAAATTGATTTAGCCAAATGAACGTTCGTCTTAAATTTCTGAACGTTCGTTAACTTTGGGAACGTTCGTCCTAGTAAGATAGGACGTTCGTCCAATATGTTCGGTAGTCGTTGGAGAGCGTTCGTTCGGCGACGCTCGTTCAAAGTTGGTGAAAATGAAAAGTGGACGTTCGTCCCATTCGCTATGCGCGTCCGTCCTTAAATCCAAGTGTTCGGCATTGAGCGATTCGTTCTGTACGTGTGAGCGTTCGTCCGCAAAGGCTCGTCGCGCGTTCGTCAAGTTGTAGATTATGAGCGTCCGTGCTTCAGCTAGCAAGTGAGCGTCAATCCTACACATGGGTTGGCGTTCGTCCTTCCTTTGAGCGCTCGTCCAAACGAGTGTTGTTTTCAATTCTCAGCGTTCGGTCTCGGTTTCAATCTGAGTGTAAGCGTTCGGCCTTAATTCGTTTTCCAATCTTAAACGTTCGTCCAAGTTCCTGAACGTTCGGCCTGTTAGGAGTTCGGCCTGCTGAGCGTTCGGCCTGTTGTTGAGCTGAGCGTTCGCTCGTAGAGTTCGGCCTGAGCGTTCGTCCAAATGCCTAAGAACGTTCGTCCAGATATTGAACGTTCGTCCAAGTTGCGCGTTCGGTCTTATACTGTTAGGAGTTCGTTAGCGTTCGTTCTTGTTAAGTTTTAGTGATATTAGCGTTCGGTCTTAGTAGATTTTGTTTCTGTATGTGTAAATAGTCAGCGTTCGGTCTTGTTTAAGTTTGATTTCTGAGCGTTCGGTGTTCGGTAGTTGAGCGTTCGGCCTTAAGTTTCAGTAGGGAACGTTCGGCCTTTGTACGATTGTGAGCGAGCGTTCGGTCTTGGTTTCACTGAGCGTTCGGCCTAATGATGTTAAGTGAGCGTTCGGCCTTGTCTTCAACACGAGCGTTCGTCCAAATTACTCAGTAATGAGCGTTCGACCAAACAAGCGTTCGGTCTGCTGATTTTAAGCGTCCGTCCAAAATGGGTGGTGAATAGTGCTCGTCTAAATAGTATTTTACAAATAAGTTGGATTCCAAGTTCCTTTGCTCTTGGGTTGAATTATGTGTACCAATGGTTGGGATATTGTCTGTGACGTGATTTATTTGAAAATATGTGAATGTATGAAATATGTTGGATTTGTTGTGATAATATGGTGGTATCTGAATATTCATAATTGTGGTTAAGTTTCAAAGTAACAATATGATTCATGGACGTAATTCCATGATCCTCAAGGAGAGGATACATGGTGGTGTTTTGGGGTTGTATAGAATGATTACATGGTAGCTCAGTTTTGGGGGTCATCCTGAAGCTCCAATGGTCTTTCTTCTCATGTAGAGAGGATTGAACCATGTGGTGAGGAGTAGCAGGAGGTCCTAGTCTTGGGTGCTTCCATATGACCCAAGGTGAGTGATAACGGATTAACCTCGTCACTGTGGCTGGGCGGTAGTGCCCCAAAAGTTTCACCAGGCGGTAGTGTCAGGGCGGTAGTGCCCAAGTTTCATAAAGCCACCACGAGTGCAAGACCCGCCATAGCTCGGTAATCATTCTAGTCCGGACGAGTCGGGTATAAAGTAACAAGTCTTGTGATGTCAGTTTACCATGTTTGGATGAATGTTTACATGTAATGGAAGTATGTGAAATATGGATCAATGAGTATGCTTTAATTGTTATTTTATATGAACCTATGAATGATTTCATGAATTAATTGTGCTAGGAGATAACATGTTTTTTATATCTAGCTCACCCTTGCATTGTTTGTGTTGTGTGCCAATTTGGATATGTTATTTGGCGATGATCATCCACTTGGATGGGAGCAGATGGCGGGGAGGATACCTTGGGAGCAGCTCTTGATGGAGACGGCAGTGCTGCAACCTAGCATTACTAATTCTTATTTCGTGAACTCGTTTAATTACATTTGTGTGTATTTTAAGTTTTAAATTTTTCGTGATTTCCATGGGAGATTCCAATAATTGTATTGTCAATTTATGCACTATTCTGAGGATGACTGTAATCCTTAAATTACTCTTGACTGCTTTCCTATATTATGCATGATGACGTCTTTATTATATATGCATAATGTATATATTTGGGACGTTACATTAATGGTATCAGAGCAGTTCGTCCTTAGGATGACCTTTATGTTGTGGGTTTACCGTGTCTTCTCTGTGAAGACTTGAGTATAGATGGTATGATTTACCATTTCTTTCAAGTCTATATAGTAAGGTGTGTATCTAACTAGAAGTTTTAAGAACAGAAAACGTCTTAATAAGAGTAATGAGGGTGCACACTCATGACTTTTATCATAGATGGTTTTCCTTTCTTAAATCTGAAGGTTTGAGGTAAGAATGAGTTAGAGTTTTAGTGTTGTTTCCTGTAGAAATTCCTGTCTTGCTCTTGCTTTTGTGGTAGTGTATTGTGCTCAATAGTAGTAGAGGAATGCATATTCAAGGGCAACTTCAGTCGTATACCTTTATTGGATTTGGTGTAAGCCTTTGAGACGAGTTCTTGTCTCGAAGATAGGAGTCAGAAGACTAAAAGTTAAGCTTCGGAGGACGAGTGAAGATATTGGAGTTTAGAAGTAATGTTATGGGTGAAGAAAATTCAGAAGATCTTATATCGTACGTTCGCAAGAAGATCAGAGATTAGATTTAGAGAAGCTTTGGATAAGCATGGTTATAACAAGGTTTGAAAAATGAGTTGGGTTTAGTATATGAGTGACGTCAGCAGTCAGAAGAAAGGGAAGTGTGGGTGAGAAAGGGAGTGACGTTGTTTGACTCGGGAGCGACACATTCTTTTGTGTCTAAGGTTTGTGTGGAGAGGCTTGGTTTAGTTGTCAGAAAGCTTCCGTGTGATCTGGTGGTGTCTACACCAGCAGCTGGGTTAGTTAGAACATCTAATGTGTGCTCCAGATGTTCTATCGAGGTAGAGGGGCGCAGGTTCAGAGTGAACCTTATTTGCTTACCTCTGCAGGGGCTAGAGGTAATTCTAGGAATTGATTGGTTAGCAGCCAATCGAATTCTTTTAGATTGCAGTGGTAAGAAGTTAATATTTCCCAAAGAAGACGAAGACTTGTCGTTATCACTCGGCGCATTGAAGCAAGACATCTTCGAGGGTGCCAGTTGTTTCCTAATCATGTTCCATAAGGATGGGACTCCCAATGTAAACTTTTCAGCTCTTGTGAACCAGAGTGTAGACCTTTTGGTTGTGAATGACTTCATGGATGTTTTCCCTGAAGAAGTTCCTGGTTTACCTCCTCCGCGAGAAGTGGAGTTCTCTATTGATCTGGTCGCGGGAGCAGGACCAGTATCCATGGCTCCTTATCGGATGGCTCCAGCTGAGCTGGCTGAGTTGAAGAAGCAGATTGAAGAGTTGTTAGAGAAACAGTTTATTCGGCCAAGTGCTTCGCCGTGGGGTGCGCCAGTGTTGCTAGAAGGATGGTAGCTCAAGGTTGTGCGTTGACTATCGACAGCTGAATAAGTTGACGATCAAGAACAAGTATCCATTGCCAAGGATTGATGATCTGATGGATCAATTACATGGAGCTACAGTATTTTCCAAGATTGATTTGAGGTCGGGTTACCATCAAATTTTAGTAAAGGCCGATGATGTGAAGAAGACGGCATTCAGGTCCAGGTATGGCCACTATGAGTATGTAGTTATGCCTTTTGGTGTGACTAATGCTCCAGCCGTCTTCATGGACTATATGAATCGAATTTTCAGACCTTTCTTGGACAAGTTTGTGGTGGTGTTTATAGATGACATACTTGTCTATTCTAAAACTCGGGAAGAACATGAAGATCATCTTAGGGCAGTACTTGAAGTGCTGAGAGAAAAAAGATTGTATGCCAAGCTGTCCAAGTGTGAGTTTTGGATGAAAGTTCCTTTTCTTGGGCATGTGATTTCAGCTGGAGGAATTGCTGTTGATCCCACTAAGGTGCAAGCAGTACTTCAGTGGGAGAGACCTAAGACTGTTACAGAAGTCAGGAGCTTTGTGGGTCTAGCGGGCTACTATCGGCGTTTTATTGAAAGCTTTTCACGGATTGTGGCGCCGTTGACACAACTGACTAAGAAGGATCAACCTTTTGT
Organism: Vigna nakashimae; assembly: GCA_034642375.1. Taxonomy (NCBI): domain Eukaryota; kingdom Viridiplantae; phylum Streptophyta; class Magnoliopsida; order Fabales; family Fabaceae; genus Vigna; species Vigna nakashimae. Next base: position 23,212,545 of record CM067768.1, read on the forward strand.
TTGGACAGACCGTTGTGAGACTAGCTTCCAAGAGCTAAAGAACAGGTTGACTAGTGCACCAGTTTTGGTCATCCCTGACACGGGTAAACCTTTTGAAGTTTTTTGTGATCCTCTCATCAGGGATTAGGATGTGTACTGATGCAGGAGAAAAAGGTAGTGGCGTATGCATCAAGACAACTCAAGGTTCATGAGAAGAATTAACCCACTCATGACTTGGAGTTAGCAGCTGTGGTATTTGCTTTGAAGATTTGGAGACACTACCTTTATGGCGCGAAATTTCAGGTGTTTAGTGATCATAAGAGTCTGAAATACCTCTTTGATCAGAAGGAGCTTAATATGAGGCAAAGGCGATGGATGGAGTTTCTTAAAGATTATGACTTTGATCTCCTTTATCACCCTGGGAAGGCAAATGTAGTGGCGGATGCATTGAGCAGAAAGGCAGTACATATTTCCTCATTGATGATCAGAGAATTAGAACTGGTAACAAGCTTCAGAGATTTGAGGTTGCAAGTAGAATTTGAAGATGACAGCATCAGATGCAGTAATTTGGTGGTATCCAATGACTTGTTGAAGCATGTTAAAGAAGAGCAGTCAAAGGATATTGAACTCCAGACGTCAGCTAGCTTGATTGGAACTGATCAAGGTAAAGATTTTGCCTTGGGGGTCGACGGTATTTTGAGATTCAAAGGTAGGGTCTGTATCCCTAGAAATTCAGAAATGAAAAGGTTAATCCTTGAGGAGGGTCACAAAAGCCGTTTTAGCATGCATCCAGGCATGACAAAGATGTACCAAGACCTCAAGAAGTTCTTCTGGAGGTCGGGTATGAAGAGGGACGTAGCACAGTTTTCGGCTTCTTGCTTGACTTGTCAAAAGGCAAAAGTGGAACATCAAAGACCTGGAGGTTTGTTGCAACCGTTAGAGATTCCTGAGTGGAAGTGGGATAGTATCGTGATGGACTTCGTTACCCATTTGCCACGCACTATTCGAAAACATGACGCAATATGGGTAATAGTGGACCGATTGACCAAGAGTGCTCATTTCTTGGCAATTGATTTGAGAATGTCTATGGCAAAGTTGGCGCAACTATATGTTAAGGAGATAGTAAGGTTGCATGGAGTGCCTTCGAGTATTGTATCAGATAGAGACCCGAGGTTCACATCCAGGTTTTGGCAAACCCTTCAGAGTGAAATGGGAAGCAGACTACAGATGAGCTCGGCCTATCATCCCCAAACGGATGGACAGTCTGAGCGGACGATCCAATCGCTTGAAGATTTGTTGAGGACTTGCATTTTGGATCACCTAGGAGTATGGGATGAGATATTACCACTGGTTGAGTTCACTTATAATAATAGTTATCATGCCAGTATTGGTATGGCTCCGTTTGAAGCCCTGTATGGAAGACGCTGCAGAACACCTCTCTGCTGGTTTCAGGATGGAGAAGCAATTTTGACAGGACCAGAAATAGTTCAGCAGACTACAGAGAAGGTGAAGCTGATACAAGAGAGGATGCGAGCATCTCAGAATCGGCAGAAGTCCTATGCTGATCGGAGACGCAAACCGTTAGAATGTGCAGTTGGGGATCATGTGTTCCTCCGAGTGACTCCTACTACAGGTGTAGGAAGAGCCATTCGTGCTAGGAAACTTTCTCCTAGATATCTTGGTCCTTACCAGATTCTACGACGGGTAGGACCCGTAGCTTATGAGATAGCTATGCCACCTCGATTGGCAAACTTGCATCCAGTGTTTCATGTATCTCAGTTGAGAAAATACATGTCTGATCCTTCTCATGTGCTTGAAGTTGACGATGTACAAGTCAGAGAAGATTTGTCAATTGAGGTGCAACCAATAAGAATTGAGGAGAGTCAAAACAAGCAACTTAGAGGAAGAACTGTTAGACTTGTAAAAGTTATCTGGAACAGTGAAAATGGGCGACTCTACGTGGGAGCTAGAGGAAGAGATGAGAGAAACTTATCCCCACTTGTTTCAATAAGCCAAATTTTCGAGGACGAAAATTTTTGTTGTTGGGGAGAATGTAAGGAAGTGTAAAAAAAAAAAAAAAAAAAAAAAAAAGAAGACAAGGGAGGAAGCAACGAGCGCTGCCACAAGGGACAGCAAACGTTGCTTCCCCTTAAAAACAAAAAGAAAAGAAAACAAGAAAAGGAAAGAGAAGAAGAGGGGAAGCGGGAAGAGTTTGGGAGGTTAAAAAGGGAGTGGGTTTTGCTTACGGGGGAATCATTTTTTTTTTTTTGCAAAACTGAGAGAAGGTGAGGTGGGGAGCTGCTGTTGAAGCTGCAAGGAAGATTTGGTGTTGCATTTGGAGAAGTAGAAGAGTGGCTGCAAGTCCTGGGAGAGAGAAGAAGAGGAGACATTTTGGAGCTGGAAGTGATTCAAGGAGATCTTCAAGAGGTAAGGGGAGCTAGATCTTTTGTGTGATTAATTGTATATGCTTTGTATGATGCAAATCTGGGTTTGAGGGGTTGAATTTGGGTTTCTGTTTCCTGGGTTTCTGAGTTGCGATTCTGCAGAATTTCTGCAGAAATGCGCGTTCGTCCACTTCAAAGTGGACGTTCGTCCAAAATTGATTTAGCCAAATGAACGTTCGTCTTAAATTTCTGAACGTTCGTTAACTTTGGGAACGTTCGTCCTAGTAAGATAGGACGTTCGTCCAATATGTTCGGTAGTCGTTGGAGAGCGTTCGTTCGGCGACGCTCGTTCAAAGTTGGTGAAAATGAAAAGTGGACGTTCGTCCCATTCGCTATGCGCGTCCGTCCTTAAATCCAAGTGTTCGGCATTGAGCGATTCGTTCTGTACGTGTGAGCGTTCGTCCGCAAAGGCTCGTCGCGCGTTCGTCAAGTTGTAGATTATGAGCGTCCGTGCTTCAGCTAGCAAGTGAGCGTTCATCCTACACATGGGTTGGCGTTCGTCCTTCCTTTGAGCGCTCGTCCAAACGAGTGTTGTTTTCAATTCTCAGCGTTCGGTCTCGGTTTCAATCTGAGTGTAAGCGTTCGGCCTTAATTCGTTTTCCAATCTTAAACGTTCGTCCAAGTTCCTGAACGTTCGGCCTGTTAGGAGTTCAGCCTGCTGAGCGTTCGGCCTGTTGTTGAGCTGAGCGTTCGCCCGTAGAGTTCGGCCTGAGCGTTCGTCCAAATGCCTAAGAACGTTCGTCCAGATATTGAACGTTCGTCCAAGTTGCGCGTTCGGTCTTATACTGTTAGGAGTTCGTTAGCGTTCGTTCTTGTTAAGTTTTAGTGATATTAGCGTTCGGTCTTAGTAGATTTTGTTTCTGTATGTGTAAATAGTCAGCGTTCGGTCTTGTTTAAGTTTGATTTCTGAGCGTTCGGTGTTCAGTAGTTGAGCGTTCGGCCTTAAGTTTCAATAGGGAACGTTCGGCCTTTGTACGATTGTGAGCGAGCGTTCGGTCTTGGTTTCACTGAGCGTTCGGCCTAATGATGTTAAGTGAGCGTTCGGCCTTGTCTTCAACACGAGCGTTCGTCCAAATTACTCAGTAATGAGCGTTCGACCAAACAAGCGTTCGGTCTGCTGATTTTAAGCGTCCGTCCAAAATGGGTGGTGAATAGTGCTCGTCCAAATAGTATTTTACAAATAAGTTGGATTCCAAGTTCCTTTGCTCTTGGGTTGAATTATGTGTACCAATGGTTGGGATATTGTCTGTGACGTGATTTATTTGAAAATATGTGAATGTATGAAATATGTTGGATTTGTTGTGATAATATGGTGGTATCTGAATATTCATAATTGTGGTTAAGTTTCAAAGTAACAATATGATTCATGGACGTAATTCCATGATCCTCAAGGAGAGGATACATGGTGGTGTTTTGGGGTTGTATAGAATGATTACATGGTAGCTCAGTTTTGGGGGTCATCCTGAAGCTCCAATGGTCTTTCTTCTCATGTAGAGAGGATTGAACCATGTGGTGAGTAGTAGCAGGAGGTCCTAGTCTTGGGTGCTTCCATATGACCCAAGGTGAGTGATAACGGATTAACCTCGTCACTGTGGCTGGGCGGTAGTGCCCCAAAAGTTTCACCAGGCGGTAGTGCCAGGGCAGTAGTGCCCAAGTTTCATAAAGCCACCACGAGTGCAAGACCCGCCATAGCTCGGTAATCATTCTAGTCCGGACGAGTCGGGTATAAAGTAACAAGTCTTGTGATGTCAGTTTACCATGTTTGGATGAATGTTTACATGTAATGGAAGTATGTGAAATATGGATCAATGAGTATGCTTTAATTGTTATTTTATATGAACCTATGAATGATTTCATGAATTAATTGTGCTAGGAGATAACATGCTTTTTATATCTAGCTCACCCTTGCATTGTTTGTGTTGTGTGCCAATTTGGATATGTTATTTGGCGATGATCATCCACTTGGATGGGAGCAGATGGCGGGGAGGATACCTTGGGAGCAGCTCTTGATGGAGACGGCAGTGCTGCAACCTAGCATTACTAATTCTTATTTCGTGAACTCGTTTAATTACATTTGTGTGTATTTTAAGTTTTAAATTTTTCGTGATTTCCATGGGAGATTCCAATAATTGTATTGTCAATTTATGCACTATTCTGAGGATGACTGTAATCCTTAAATTACTCTTGACTGCTTTCCTATATTATGCATGATGACGTCTTTATTATATATGCATGATGTATATATTTGGGACGTTACATTAATGGTATCAGAGCAGTTCGTCCTTAGGATGACCTTTATGTTGTGGGTTTACCGTGTCTTCTCTGTGAAGACTTGAGTATAGATGGTATGATTTACCATTTCTTTCAAGTCTATATAGTAAGGTGTGTATCTAACTAGAAGTTTTAAGAACAGAAAACGTCTTAATAAGAGTAATGAGGGTGCACACTCATGACTTTTATCATAGATGGTTTTCCTTTCTTAAATCTGAAGGTTTGAGGTAAGAATGAGTTAGAGTTTTAGTGTTGTTTCCTGTAGAAATTCCTGTCTTGCTCTTGCTTTTGTGGTAGTGTATTGTGCTCAATAGTAGTAGAGGAATGCATATTCAAGGGCAACTTCAGTCGTATACCTTTATTGGATTTGGTGTAAGCCTTTGAGACGAGTTCTTGTCTCGAAGATAGGAGTCAGAAGACTAAAAGTTAAGCTTCGGAGGACGAGTGAATATATTGGAGTTTAGAAGTAATGTTATGGGTGAAGAAAAGTCAGAAGATCTTATATCGTACGTTCGCAAGAAGATCAGAGATTAGATTTAGAGAAGCTTTGGATAAGCATGGTTATAACAAGGTTTGAAAAATGAGTTGGGTTTAGTATATGAGTGACGTCAGCAGTCAGAAGAAAGGGAAGTGTGGGTGAGAAAGGGAGAGACGTTGTTTGACTCGGGAGCGACACATTCTTTTGTGTCTAAGGTTTGTGTGGAGAGGCTTGGTTTAGTTGTCAGAAAGCTTCCGTGTGATCTGGTGGTGTCTACACCAGCAGCTGGGTTAGTTAGAAGATCTAATGTGTGCTCCAGATGTTCTATCGAGGTAGAGGGGCGCAGGTTCAGAGTGAACCTTATTTGCTTACCTCTGCAGGGGCTAGAGGTAATTCTAGGAATGGATTGGTTAGCAGCCAATCAAATTCTTTTAGATTGCAGTGGTAAGAAGTTAATATTTCCCAAAGAAGACGAAGACTTGTCGTTATCACTCGGCGCATTGAAGCAAGACATCTTCGAGGGTGCCAGTTGTTTCCTAATCATGTTCCATAAGGATGGGACTCCCAATGTAAACTTTTCAGCTCTTGTGAACCAGAGTGTAGACCTTTTGGTTGTGAATGACTTCATGGATGTTTTCCCTGAAGAAGTTCCTGGTTTACCTCCTCCGCGAGAAGTGGAGTTCTCTATTGATCTGGTCGCGGGAGCAGGACCAGTATCCATGGCTCCTTATCGGATGGCTCCAGCTGAGCTGGCTGAGTTGAAGAAGCAGATTGAAGAGTTGTTAGAGAAACAGTTTATTCGGCCAAGTGCTTCGCCGTGGGGTGCGCCAGTGTTGCTAGAAGGATGGTAGCTCAAGGTTGTGCGTTGACTATCGACAGCTGAATAAGTTGACGATCAAGAACAAGTATCCATTGCCAAGGATTGATGATCTGATGGATCAATTACATGGAGCTACAGTATTTTCCAAGATTGATTTGAGGTCGGGTTACCATCAAATTTTAGTAAAGGCCGATGATGTGAAGAAGACGGCATTCAGGTCCAGGTATGGCCACTATGAGTATGTAGTTATGCCTTTTGGTGTGACTAATGCTCCAGCCGTCTTCATGGACTATATGAATCGAATTTTCAGACCTTTCTTGGACAAGTTTGTGGTGGTGTTTATAGATGACATACTTGTCTATTCTAAAACTCGGGAAGAACATGAAGATCATCTTAGGGCAGTACTTGAAGTGCTGAGAGAAAAAAGATTGTATGCCAAGCTGTCCAAGTGTGAGTTTTGGATGAAAGTTCCTTTTCTTGGGCATGTGATTTCAGCTGGAGGAATTGCTGTTGATCCCACTAAGGTGCAAGCAGTACTTCAGTGGGAGAGACCTAAGACTGTTACAGAAGTCAGGAGCTTTGTGGGTCTAGCGGGCTACTATCGGCGTTTTATTGAAAGCTTTTCACGGATTGTGGCGCCGTTGACACAACTGACTAAGAAGGATCAACCTTTTGTTTGGACAGACCGTTGTGAGACTAGCTTCCAAGAGCTAAAGAACAGGTTGACTAGTGCACCAGTTTTGGTCATCCCTGACACGGGTAAACCTTTTGAAGTTTTTTGTGATCCTCTCATCAGGGATTAGGATGTGTACTGATGCAGGAGAAAAAGGTAGTGGCGTATGCATCAAGACAACTCAAGGTTCATGAGAAGAATTAACCCACTCATGACTTGGAGTTAGCAGCTGTGGTATTTGCTTTGAAGATTTGGAGACACTACCTTTATGGCGCGAAATTTCAGGTGTTTAGTGATCATAAGAGTCTGAAATACCTCTTTGATCAGAAGGAGCTTAATATGAGGCAAAGGCGATGGATGGAGTTTCTTAAAGATTATGACTTTGATCTCCTTTATCACCCTGGGAAGGCAAATGTAGTGGCGGATGCATTGAGCAGAAAGGCAGTACATATTTCCTCATTGATGATCAGAGAATTAGAACTGGTAACAAGCTTCAGAGATTTGAGGTTGCAAGTAGAATTTGAAGATGACAGCATCAGATGCAGTAATTTGGTGGTATCCAATGACTTGTTGAAGCATGTTAAAGAAGAGCAGTCAAAGGATATTGAACTCCAGACGTCAGCTAGCTTGATTGGAACTGATCAAGGTAAAGATTTTGCCTTGGGGGTCGACGGTATTTTGAGATTCAAAGGTAGGGTCTGTATCCCTAGAAATTCAGAAATGAAAAGGTTAATCCTTGAGGAGGGTCACAAAAGCCGTTTTAGCATGCATCCAGGCATGACAAAGATGTACCAAGACCTCAAGAAGTTCTTCTGGAGGTCGGGTATGAAGAGGGACGTAGCACAGTTTTCGGCTTCTTGCTTGACTTGTCAAAAGGCAAAAGTGGAACATCAAAGACCTGGAGGTTTGTTGCAACCGTTAGAGATTCCTGAGTGGAAGTGGGATAGTATCGTGATGGACTTCGTTACCCATTTGCCACGCACTATTCGAAAACATGACGCAATATGGGTAATAGTGGACCGATTGACCAAGAGTGCTCATTTCTTGGCAATTGATTTGAGAATGTCTATGGCAAAGTTGGCGCAACTATATGTTAAGGAGATAGTAAGGTTGCATGGAGTGCCTTCGAGTATTGTATCAGATAGAGACCCGAGGTTCACATCCAGGTTTTGGCAAACCCTTCAGAGTGAAATGGGAAGCAGACTACAGATGAGCTCGGCCTATCATCCCCAAACGGATGGACAGTCTGAGCGGACGATCCAATCGCTTGAAGATTTGTTGAGGACTTGCATTTTGGATCACCTAGGAGTATGGGATGAGATATTACCACTGGTTGAGTTCACTTATAATAATAGTTATCATGCCAGTATTGGTATGGCTCCGTTTGAAGCCCTGTATGGAAGACGCTGCAGAACACCTCTCTGCTGGTTTCAGGATGGAGAAGCAATTTTGACAGGACCAGAAATAGTTCAGCAGACTACAGAGAAGGTGAAGCTGATACAAGAGAGGATGCGAGCATCTCAGAATCGGCAGAAGTCCTATGCTGATCGGAGACGCAAACCGTTAGAATGTGCAGTTGGGGATCATGTGTTCCTCCGAGTGACTCCTACTACAGGTGTAGGAAGAGCCATTCGTGCTAGGAAACTTTCTCCTAGATATCTTGGTCCTTACCAGATTCTACGACGGGTAGGACCCGTAGCTTATGAGATAGCTATGCCACCTCGATTGGCAAACTTGCATCCAGTGTTTCATGTATCTCAGTTGAGAAAATACATGTCTGATCCTTCTCATGTGCTTGAAGTTGACGATGTACAAGTCAGAGAAGATTTGTCAATTGAGGTGCAACCAATAAGAATTGAGGAGAGTCAAAACAAGCAACTTAGAGGAAAAACTGTTAGACTTGTAAAAGTTATCTGGAACAGTGAAAATGGGCGACTCTACGTGGGAGCTAGAGGAAGAGATGAGAGAAACTTATCCCCACTTGTTTCAATAAGCCAAATTTTCGAGGACGAAAATTTTTGTTGTTGGGGAGAATGTAAGGAATTGTAAAAAAAAAAAAAAAAAAAAAAAAAAAAAAAAAAAGAACACAAGGGAGGAAGCAACGAGCGCTGCCACAAGGGACAGCAAACGTTGCTTCCCCTTAAAAACAAAAAGAAAAGAAAACAAGAAAAGGAAAGAGAAGAAGAGGGGAAGCGGGAAGAGTTTGGGAGGTTAAAAAGGGAGTGGGTTTTGCTTACGGGGGAATCATTTTTTTTTTTTGCAAAACTGAGAGAAGGTGAGGTGGGGAGCTGCTGTTGAAGCTGCAAGGAAGATTTGGTGTTGCATTTGGAGAAGTAGAAGAGTGGCTGCAAGTCCTGGGAGAGAGAAGAAGAGGAGACATTTTGGAGCTGGAAGTGATTCAAGGAGATCTTCAAGAGGTAAGGGGAGCTAGATCTTTTGTGTGATTAATTGTATATGCTTTGTATGATGCAAATCTGGGTTTGAGGGGTTGAATTTGGGTTTCTGTTTCCTGGGTTTCTGAGTTGCGATTCTGCAGAATTTCTGCAGAAATGCGCGTTCGTCCACTTCAAAGTGGACGTTCGTCCAAAATTGATTTAGCCAAATGAACGTTCGTCTTAAATTTCTGAACGTTCGTTAACTTTGGGAACGTTCGTCCTAGTAAGATAGGACGTTCGTCCAATATGTTCGGTAGTCGTTGGAGAGCGTTCGTTCGGCGACGCTCGTTCAAAGTTGGTGAAAATGAAAAGTGGACGTTCGTCCCATTCGCTATGCGCGTCCGTCCTTAAATCCAAGTGTTCGGCATTGAGCGATTCGTTCTGTACGTGTGAGCGTTCGTCCGCAAAGGCTCGTCGCGCGTTCGTCAAGTTGTAGATTATGAGCGTCCGTGCTTCAGCTAGCAAGTGAGCGTTCATCCTACACATGGGTTGGCGTTCGTCCTTCCTTTGAGCGCTCGTCCAAACGAGTGTTGTTTTCAATTCTCAGCGTTCGGTCTCGGTTTCAATCTGAGTGTAAGCGTTCGGCCTTAATTCGTTTTCCAATCTTAAACGTTCGTCCAAGTTCCTGAACGTTCGGCCTGTTAGGAGTTCAGCCTGCTGAGCGTTCGGCCTGTTGTTGAGCTGAGCGTTCGCCCGTAGAGTTCGGCCTGAGCGTTCGTCCAAATGCCTAAGAACGTTCGTCCAGATATTGAACGTTCGTCCAAGTTGCGCGTTCGGTCTTATACTGTTAGGAGTTCGTTAGCGTTCGTTCTTGTTAAGTTTTAGTGATATTAGCGTTCGGTCTTAGTAGATTTTGTTTCTGTATGTGTAAATAGTCAGCGTTCGGTCTTGTTTAAGTTTGATTTCTGAGCGTTCGGTGTTCAGTAGTTGAGCGTTCGGCCTTAAGTTTCAGTAGGGAACGTTCGGCCTTTGTACGATTGTGAGCGAGCGTTCGGTCTTGGTTTCACTGAGCGTTCGGCCTAATGATGTTAAGTGAGCGTTCGGCCTTGTCTTCAACACGAGCGTTCGTCCAAATTACTCAGTAATGAGCGTTCGACCAAACAAGCGTTCGGTCTGCTGATTTTAAGCGTCCGTCCAAAATGGGTGGTGAATAGTGCTCGTCCAAATAGTATTTTACAAATAAGTTGGATTCCAAGTTCCTTTGTTCTTGGGTTGAATTATGTGTACCAATGGTTGGGATATTGTCTGTGACGTGATTTATTTGAAAATATGTGAATGTATGAAATATGTTGGATTTGTTGTGATAATATGGTGGTATCTGAATATTCATAATTGTGGTTAAGTTTCAAAGTAACAATATGATTCATGGACGTAATTCCATGATCCTCAAGGAGAGGATACATGGTGGTGTTTTGGGGTTGTATAGAATGATTACATGGTAGCTCAGTTTTGGGGGTCATCCTGAAGCTCCAATGGTCTTTCTTCTCATGTAGAGAGGATTGAACCATGTGGTGAGTAGTAGCAGGAGGTCCTAGTCTTGGGTGCTTCCATATGACCCAAGGTGAGTGATAACGGATTAACCTCGTCACTGTGGCTGGGCGGTAGTGCCCCAAAAGTTTCACCAGGCGGTAGTGCCAGGGCAGTAGTGCCCAAGTTTCATAAAGCCACCACGAGTGCAAGACCCGCCATAGCTCGGTAATCATTCTAGTCCGGACGAGTCGGGTATAAAGTAACAAGTCTTGTGATGTCAGTTTACCATGTTTGGATGAATGTTTACATGTAATGGAAGTATGTGAAATATGGATCAATGAGTATGCTTTAATTGTTATTTTATATGAACCTATGAATGATTTCATGAATTAATTGTGCTAGGAGATAACATGCTTTTTATATCTAGCTCACCCTTGCATTGTTTGTGTTGTGTGCCAATTTGGATATGTTATTTGGCGATGATCATCCACTTGGATGGGAGCAGATGGCGGGGAGGATACCTTGGGAGCAGCTCTTGATGGAGACGGCAGTGCTGCAACCTAGCATTACTAATTCTTATTTCGTGAACTCGTTTAATTACATTTGTGTGTATTTTAAGTTTTAAATTTTTCGTGATTTCCATGGGAGATTCCAATAATTGTATTGTCAATTTATGCACTATTCTGAGGATGACTGTAATCCTTAAATTACTCTTGACTGCTTTCCTATATTAGGCATGATGACGTCTTTATTATATATGCATGATGTATATATTTGGGACGTTATAAGGGATAATGTTAACATCTTTAACTAAGTGTGAAACTAAAATAAATTTTCGTTCTATCATAATGTTTTCTAATCCTCTTGACGTATCATTTTCTATAGTAAAACAATAATGACTATTGAAATTTTATCATACAAGACCGAATTAATTTCAATATAAGATATATATTCCCCATCCCATCTCCATTACATTTAATGATTTCGAAGCTACAATTGTACCACTATACCGACAGAGAAGTAAGGTGGTGAATTATAATATTTAAAAAAATAAAATTTTAAAGTCTACTATTATGAATAATTTCCTTTTGTGATATTTCCACTAAGAGTAATATCAATTATTAGATAAACGATGTTATTTGTAACGATTTCTCTCTTAAATGTTCTATTGAAAATCAAACTCATGATTTTAGTTTTGATATCAATTAATTAATCAAGTGTATATTTATAGGTATTAATTAGGGTACAACTTGATATTAGTTAGACATAATTAGGATATCATTAACAATGCTTTTACTCACATACATAAATTGCATAGAGAAAAAAAAGAAATAATGTGTCCTATTCTCATATACATACAAATGTTAGAAATATAACACGCTCTTTATATAAGCTACACAAAGTAAGAAATAGAGAAAAAAAATTACTTACATTTTCCAATTATCCATAAATAAAGGAAATAATAAGAAATGTCTTCAAAGTATAAGACTCTCCATGCACTTAATTTTTTCATAAATGCAAACTTCGTGTCATAAATGTCTTTGTGATACTATATTATTTTTTATGTATTACTTTTAAAATTCTTCTTAGTCACATTGTTTATGTTGCACAACTAGCGGCATATTTTGATTCAACCATTCAAAGTAAAATAATTTGTTGTTTTTTATCATTGTCTAGATGAAATGTGTATCGTGATGTGTTTTTCTCATTTCTATATCTTTTGTTCAATTACTTTATATCCAACAAGTTTAGTTTCAATACTATTGGAAAAAAAATAAATGCTCTCGTTCAAAGTACTTTTGATGTATAATGTAATTCTTTTAGCACCTTGCAAGTGACTTATATGTGGTTGTTACATGAATCTACGAAGCAATCCTACACTAAATACATGGTCTTATGGAATCAAATATACGAGAATTAGAATCAAACATATATTACAATTCAATTATCTATCTTCTTTATCTTCATTAATAAATATAACTGATAGTTGGGAGCTGTTTGTTCAGCTTTTGAGCTAGCTCGAACCTTGGACTATATATAGTGTACTTCACAGTTCTTAAAATGTTACTTAAGCAATTATAGAGCTAATAAAGAGAATTGTCTAAAACTCTGAGGGTTTAAGCTAACTTGTGGTTTTGTGCTTGAAGAAGAAAAAACTAGTTGTCTAAGTTGGAAGAACTTCTCTACCAAGCAGATTCAAGCTATTCATTCCCTTGTGTGTTGAAGGAAGAGGTTAAGTCATCTCTTATCAGTTAAGAGAGGTTTTTTCTTATCTTATTCTCACTATTTACTTGTAAACTAATTTACATTTTTAGTGGAAATTTTTATCACTTAGAGATATTAACAACTAGACGTAGAATCTTTTGATTCAAACCAATATAAATATTACTTGTGTAAATCTTCTCCTCCTTACTCTACTTTACTTATTTGTATTAAAGAAATATTTTTTTAAAGAAAATCGTTTTTAACTAGAACCAATTCACACCTCGCCTCTTGGTTTTGTCCAACGCTCTTAAACATTTCGCTACGCGATACCAACACCTACTGCAAATGCATATGACACTTTCGACATGTAAGATTCTTCTTCATCTGTGTGAGAAGATTTCCCTTTTGAAAACTTTAAGTGAGTTTTCAACGATGTATTCCTGGTTTTAACATTTCCAACATTGAATCTGCTAAATAATTTTTCTATATATTTCGCCTTTGATAAGTTCAAAATACCTTCAGATCTATCTTTGGAGATTCTCACACCAAGAATTTGTTTGGCTAGGTCAAAATCCTTCATTTCAAAATTTTCTGACAATTGTTTCTTTAACTTGTTTATTTCTGTCATATAAGATTTTGCCATCAACATGTCATCAACATATAAATTAAGGATGATATAATGTTCAACATATTTTGTCACATAACAACAATGATCTTCTCCACATCTGTGAAAATTTGAGTTTTTCATAAACTCGTTAAACTTCTTATACCATTGTATCAGTGCTTATTTCAATCCATACAAGCTTTTACTACGCATGCATACAAGATTCTCCTTGCCAACTTCTTCAAAACCTTCTGGTTATGCCATAAAGATTTTCTCCTCAAGATCCTTATGTAGGAATGTAGTATTGACGTCTAACTACTCTAGATGAAGATTTTCTACTACTACGTAGTAGCAGAAAATCTTCATCTAGAGTAGTTAACTCTGATGGTAGTCATCTTGATAACAAGAGAGAAAATTTCTACGAAGTCAATATCCTGTTTTATTGGAATCCTTTCACTACGAGTCTAGCCTTATATCTTTTATTATCGTTTGATTCTTCTTTTAACCTATAAACCCTCTGTTTTTCAAAACATTCTTTCCTTCTAGTAGTTTGGTTAAAGACTATGTTTTATTATTCTAAAGAGACTTTATCTCATCTTTCATTGCTAGCTCCCACTTAACATATTCATCTCCTTGCATAACCTCAACCAAATGCTCTAGCTCAGATACAAACAAAGTCTCACTTTGGATAAAATAAGAGATGAACATGAGTTTGTATACACATAAAATACTTTCATTGATAAAAGGTCTTTTTGAGTGGTACCAAAAACAAATTTGTGAGAGTTTGACCCAAAACGGATAATATCTTACCGTCATAAAGATCTATATGTGTTGTCACTCCTTTATTTATTTATTTATATATATATATATATATATATTTAATATTGTTGATAAATGATTGTTCTTCTTTGAAATCTCATTATAATTAAGGTTTCAAAATATACAAATGATGTTTAACATGAATTTATTAAAAAAATTATTTTGATGTGAATATAAATAAAAGATTGTTATTTCATTATAAAAAAAATATATTAAAGTTTCAAAATATACAAATGATTCTTTTATAGACTATGATTCAAATATTGAATATGTGGAGAGTCATCATAATTTTCTGAAATTAACTTACTAATAGGATAATTTTAGAAAACATCACCACACAAGCACTCTGTTAAGTGGTTCCTATTCAATGAAGAGAAGAAAGCTTAACAGTGATTTTGTTGTGTACACTTACGTAAAGATCCATGTTAATTCTCATTTAGATGGAAATGCAATGGTTGTATAGTATTTTTTTGGTGATATATATGCACGCAAACAAAGTACTATTATGCTACATTGTCGCGCCAATATAAACCACGTGCTTAAATTATTTCTATGAAAATGATGTTTTGTGGTGTTAATTTAGATAATGCAAGCTCAGCACGTTTTGTAAGATTGAATATTGACTAGTGGAAGATTATGTTTTGCTTGTTTGATTCCTGTTATCAGTTCCTTCACCTAATTTGGGTTGTTTGATTGCCATTTTGAATTAATGAAATAAATTCAAAAGGATTGCATCCATAGAATTGTTATGAAATAAAATAGGCAATTTTTATGATAGTAGATTTAAGTTATATTAATTTCCATTTATATATATATATATATATATATATATATATATATATATATATGTTGGTACTTAATTTTTATAATTATCAATCCATTAATTACTCATTAAAGTTAATGTGATATTACGTAAAATTGTTACTTTATATATACACATAGAATGGTGTGGTGTTTGTACCTTGCTTTTATCCAATATTTTGATTTTGTTAAACAAGTAATGTAATTTACATATAAAAATAAAACAAAAAATATTTGGATTAATTAACTATGAAGTTAATTAACAAGTTAGAAGTAGAGTTGAGTTCGATAAATATCTTTCATAATTCATTAAATAAAGTGTCTTATATGATGTCTTATGTTTATCTATTTTACAAATTTTTATTGTTATCAAAACTATCTATTAAGGATTCACCACTTAGTTAACCAATCCAACTCATTTATTAGTAAGACGAAAAACTTGAATTCGGTTTAATCTATCACAGATTGGTTGGTTAAAGAGGTTGACTTACTAGCTTACAAGTTTTTTTTTAATAAAAAGAAATTACAATTATTTTGTAATTCAAATTTAAATAATTTCACTTTAAAATGATGTTAAACTCCAAAGACAATTCAAAATAAAAAATTAACATACAACTCAAATATAATCCAAAAGAAAACCCAAAAAATGAATAAATAAGTTTATAATATTGAAAATGTTTGTGTCATTTATCTATTTATAAGATTAGCACTAGTGCAAAAAGGGGCATAGACGTCCGTTTTTTAGGCCTTTTAACGTCCGACCTCCAACGGACGTCTATTCGGGTGACGTCTATGTAGACGTCCGACCTGACACAACGGACGTCCATATAGACGTCCGACCTGACACAACGGACGTCTATATGGACGTCCGCTGTGTCAACCCGGATGTCTATATAGACGTCCGCTGTGAACCTCTCGGACGTCTATATACTACTGCAGAAAGGGCTTTATTAGACGACTTATTTAGGGTTATTTAGGATTATAGGTTAGGGTTATTTAGGATTACGGGTTCGAACGTTTGTTTGTGCACTGCAACACGTCTGAAGAACAGATTCAAAATGAAAATGGAGGAGTAAACGACCTAAAAATGTAGGTCAAAAAACGCCGCCCAAGAACACGTAACAAACTGCACCAAAATACACCGAAAACGAATTTTAATCGGTCCAAATGAAAGATATGTCATCACTGAACAATTTAATCGGAACAAAAGTAAGATTAAATGGCCCAAAACGCATAAAAACCAACCTGGAAATGCAAGGCGCAGAGGGAAAGGTTCGCATAACTCCTCGCGGGTTCGCGTTTTGAAGTGTGTATCTTTATTTTAAACGTCTTTTGAACGTCCGTTGTGGCGGGCGCCGGACGTCTATAATATAGTAGACGTCCGGCCCCCTCCAGGACGGACGTCCATATATAATGGACGTCCGTCCCCCTCCAGGACGGACGTTCACGAGCCTGAGGGGTTGTACGACCCTGTCAGTCGCGTGAACGTCCGTCCTGGAGGGGGACGGACGTCCATTATATATGGACGTCCGTCCCCCTCCAGGACGGACGTTCACGCGACTGACAGGTAGTACAACCCCTCAGTCTCGTGAACGTCCGTCCTGGAGGGAGACGGACGTCCATTAGATATGGACGTCTGTCCCCCTCCAGGACGGACGTTCACGAGACTGACAGGGTAGTACAACCCATCAGCCTCTTGAACGTCCGTCCTGGAGGGGGACGGACGTCCATATATAATGGACGTCCGTCCCCCTCCAGGACGGACGTTCACGAGACTGACAGGGTCGTACAACCCGTCAGGCTCGTGAACGTCCGTCCTGGAGGGGGACGGACGTCCATTATATATGGACGTCCGTCCCCCTCCAGGACGGACGTTCAAGATTCTGACATCTCAGTCTCTTGAACGTCCGTCCTGGAGGGGGACGGACGTCTATTATATATGGACGTCCGTCCCCCTCCAGGACGGACGTTCAAGAGGCTGATGGGTTCACTACCTGTCAGCCTCTTGAACGTCCGTCCTGGAGGGGGACGGACGTCTACTATATTATAGACGTCCGACTCCCTCTAGGACGGACGTCTCCACACTCAATTATTTACATTTATGCCACCGGTCAATTATTTACGTTGGAGTTTTCGTGGACGGACGTCTATGGAGTGACGTTAAAGGTCAATTCTGCACTAGTGTAGAGTCTTAAATGGATAAATTTATAATATTTTGCTCTCTTGAAACATTTTTTTCTCTATTTCAATTTGCAATACAATAAAAAAATATTAACTAATAATATTGAAACACAAAATAATAAATAATTAAATTAAACTAAGTGGGTTGGTGAGCCAACCCGGTTCACTACAGCTTCAACCCGAGTGAATCAGGTTTTAAATGAGTCGGGTTGAAAATTGGTCTGTATAAAAAAAATTATTTTTTTCAAACTCAATCCTATTAGGGAAGGAAGCTAGAGGAGAGTAATGGAATGAGGACACAAGGTCTTCGCCAAGAGTATAAGAAGCTGAAACAAATTTGTGTAGCATTTCATTACACTTAAAAGTGAAAAATTACATAGACCAAACACTTCTATTTATAGCTTGGAGAAGGCCTCAAAGTCTGACAAATTTTCCTCTAAAAATTAAAAATAAAAGTCCAATTGGATGGTCTAGCTGGCTACGTCACGCGTCCCACACAATTGGCACATGGGAAACAAGACATGTGAAAAACTTCTCGCAGAGGATGGGCGCACAAAGGTTTCGGCTAAGCGCAATTCTAGTTCGAAAGTGTATTTCCTTCGTAATCTTCAATCTAGAAAACTGGAGTTCAATCCGGAAGTCATCCAAAATTTCATCCTTTCTTTGCTACTTTGCTTCCTTTGACCAAAGAGGCTTTTGGATTGTTGGTTTATGATATCCTAACTTTATTGAACCCTATAAAAATAAGAATTAATAAACATATTAGAAGAAAAAGAAGGATTAGTAGTTGATTTTCCATAAAAGTAAAGTGTTTTGTAATCCGTCTCCTTCTTAAATCCTTTTGGACATGACCCAAATTAGAGGTTCAATATGAGCCCTAGGTGGTCCTCGATCATCATCCCTAATTTAGACGAAAGGATTTAGCCAATCTTTAAGATGATGAAGAAGACTTATGTCTTTAAGTGTGACGAGCAGTTTGAAGCCATTTTTGCATAAGTAAAAACCATCTTGGCCAACACATCTTTTATGGCTCGATGGGTCCATGGAAATGAGTTACAACTTTCCTTTGTCGTCTTTGATGAAGCGATCAACATACCCTCATTCAGAAGTCTTTAGAGCTTAAATTGATATATTTTCTTAGTAAAGTTTTGTAGGATGCAAAGAGGATCTATCAGCAATAGAGAAGGTGGTTTTAGCATTGGTCATAGCCACTCACCAGATGGTTGTTTGAACAGACCACCTCATCACAAAGATTTTGAGGAAGTTGAATCTCGTTGGACGAATAGTGTGCTGGTCGGTCGAGATTTTTGAGTTTGGCCTTCGGTACAAACCTTGCGGTTTAGTGCGTGAACAACCCTTGGCAAATTTCACTGTTGACCTTCCCATGCAAGATGTCCTTGTTCGGACGTGGAAGTTGTACGTCGATGAACCATTCGATAATAAAGGTAGAGGAGTTGGAATTATGCTCGAGGGATCGAACGACGCATTGATTGAAAACCCCTTAGTGTTCAAGTTCAAGATATCAAATAACCAAACTGAGTATGAAGCTTTGGTGGCTAGCCAAGCTTTGGTGAAGGACTTGGGGCCTAACGAGTTGAATGTTGGACGACTCAAAGCTTATCGTCGGGCATATATATAAATAGTTCCAAATTAAGGATGATTAACTCCTCCAATATTTATACAAAGCCACGAAATTAATGATCAACTTTGAAGCTTTGGACATCAAGCATATCCCGCACAAGAAGAACGCTCGGGTTGATATGTTGTTGAAGATAGTGAACGGAAGGAAAAAAGGAAAATATTCTATGATAATAAGGCGGGTCTTAACCAAGCCCATCATTGAATGCTTGTCCACCTCATTGGCCTAATGAAAGGACTAGAGGGAGGAGATCAAGATATTGATGAACAAGCATGACGAAGGGGAGGCTATCAACTCGATTGAGGCCCAGAATATCGCTCAGTATGTCTTCATCGAAAATGATCTTTATAGATGGAGATTCTCCACTCCTTTGTTGAACTGTTTTTCAAATGATGAAGTCGAGTACATGTTGAATGAGTTACATAATGGTGTGTGCGACCTTCACACCAGACGACACACACAGAAGGCTTGAGCACTACAAGCTAGGTACTACTCACTAACAATGGATGAGGATTGCAAAGCCTTAATTCTAAAAGTGAAAGATTTACCAAGGGCATGACAACAATGTCAACTTCCCTCAATCGAGGTCCACAATATTGTCTCCCTGTTACCGTTCACGCAATTTGAAATGGACATTGTAGGTCTCTTTCCGATTAATCAGACATAGAAGAATTTCCTCCTGGTCGCGATGTTCTACTTTACCAAGTGGGTGGAGGTCGAACCCTTGAGAACCATCACGACCCAACAAGTACAAAAGTTTTTCTAGAAGCTTGTCTATTGTTTCGGCCTTCCCCGAACGGTTGTTACTATAATCACCGATAGTTCATTGCAAAAAACTAGCTGAATTCTACAAAAAGCTTAGGCATCAAGCATGTAACCAGTTCAGTGGAACACCCTCAGACAAACAATTAAGATGCAACGGTCAATAAAACGATAATGGTTGTGCTGAAACAACATTTGAGGACACAAATAGAGCTTGAGTGGATGAACTGCCAGAACCGCTTTAGGTATATCGTTGCTTAACTCTCGACACGACTGGCAAAACATCTTTCAACATCTTGTATGGTATTAATGTCATGCTTCTCGTGGAGGTGGACAAACCTTCTCTTAGGAGACAATTGGAGAATATGAAGGTCAATGAAGTTCAACTGAGAGTGGAGTTAGGGAACGCCAGAAGCTTATAAATGGGTAATCGTCAAAAGATACAACACGAAGGTCAGTCCAAGACAATTCAACGAGGGCGACTTGGTATGGAGGAAGACATGAGAGTCTCGAGTGAAGGTCACTCATACCAAGTTAACACCGAATTAGGAAGGGTCATTCAGGATCATTGAAGACTTGGGGAATAGAGCTTACCGATTGCATGAGCCGAGCGGCTCAGTCATCCTTAACACATAAAACGCCTTGCACTTAAATTTTTATTTTAATAGAAACCCTTACACTTAAATCAAAGATTCATCTACCTCTTGTGTGTTGATTGAAGTCATGTTGCTTTGGGAACGTTCTTCATGAACTCCCTACAACCTCCACCAATCGACAAACAACATTTTTCGTCAACACTTGACCATATTTAGAACATGTTGCTTGGGAAAAATTCTTTCATGAACTCTTAACAACCTTCACTGATCGACAAGGAATGTTTTTTGTGAAATCTTGACCATATCTAAAACATATTACTTGAGGAAAATTCTTCATCAACTCACAACAACATCCATCAATTAGCAAGGAACGTTCTTCATGAACTCTTGACCATATCTAAAACAGGTTGCTTGGGGATGTTCTTCGTGAACTCCCAATAACCTCCATCGATTAGCAAGGAACG
Organism: Vigna nakashimae; assembly: GCA_034642375.1. NCBI lineage: Eukaryota > Viridiplantae > Streptophyta > Magnoliopsida > Fabales > Fabaceae > Vigna > Vigna nakashimae. The sequence continues at coordinate 23,233,186 of CM067768.1, forward strand.
TTTTTCGTGAACTCTTGTCAAAACACTACAAATGTGAACCAAACGTCGAGTTCATTTTAATTATTTTCAAATTTTAATTTCGTGAAGTTGATATCATGTGACGTAATTACGAATCAAGAACTCTAGTTATCACATGTTATTTCAATTAGAAGCTAAATCATAATAAGACAATGCAATGCAAACTTAAAAGGCAAATAAAAAACAATAAAGCTAATATCCATTTTATATATATGTGTTTACAGAAAGTCTAGAGGCCGATAGTCAAATAGACTTGTACAAAAACCAAAAGAGATTGTTTGTTTTTTGGTCACCAAAATACAAAACAACAAAGGGTAAAAGCCAAGCCTACTATTCCTCTCTCGCTCTGGCATCCATCCCACCTTCAACGTCGTTCAGTGGGTCATCCACCATTTCAATGATCGAAGAGGCCTATGCTTCCTCGTTAAGAATGTCCCAAAGGTTCATCAGTTGACCTTGTTAGACATCCTTGTAAATATCAAAATTTTCCTCTAACAAGGGAATACCATACAGAAAGGCTGCTTGATTGAAAGCTTTGTCAAAGTCCGCTTGGTGCTCGTGGAAGATCTCGTTTCGAGTGTCCTTCAATTGAGCGGCCAAAGCCACACTTCCCACAAATGTTTTTGTTATGGGATCAAGGTTAAATGTTTACTACTTAACATATATCCTAAAAGTTAAAGTCCTTGTCTTCGTCATTGTTCACTCTAAATACTCGTTTGATTAAACTAAGATGTTACTAGTAGAAGGTACACCGAAGTTAGTAGAGATTTGGACATTAAAAAAATTAATGTGTATTACGTGTCATCACCTATCTCTTTACCTCAAATTTGTAATTATAGTTTTCAGAATGGGCTACGGATTAACGATAGACTAATTGCAGCCCAATAATCACTCTTTAGAGGTAATTTATTGGTACTCGGACCATTCGGCCCATCAGTGATAGATGGTCGTTTGGTCTCCCATATAAACTTTTCCATATAGTCATATGGCACACATGCCCCCTAAGCTCTAGTCTATCTTAATAAACGAATAGGGTTTGTAATGAGTGGTCCTCTTGCAATATTGTGGGCGGTTTGGTAGTACAGCACTGTGCGATATCCAGCGCCAAACTGTTTGAGTCAATTTAGCAGCTAAGAGAAAGGTTTTAACCGTTGATCTCGCAACACGTGTCGATTTTGAATTTTTCAAACTCCAAGACGGAAAACGTCGTATGTTGTGAATTCTCAAATCTAACTTGATCTGACAGTAAGAGTTTACCCACTTGGGGTCCACATGTCTGTAAATAGTGGTGGGCGTTTGGGTCATATTCACCACTACCCTCTTCTAGTTTCGGCAAACCGAACGTCGAGCCTCCTTCTTTCCACCCAAGTAATAATGTCAACCATTGATCTATCAACAAGGTGTGCGAATGATGTAGCATCCGCGTCAACCTTTGAGTCTTCTTCCATTTTGGGACCAACCATGCAATCATTAGAGACTACCACATGGGCAACCATATTGTATAGTGAGGAGGATATAGCCCTTAACATTGATGCATCCAATGATGGGGAGGAGGATGCAGATGCTCTCACAATCGTCGTCGATTATAAATGGGTGTCGCACGAGATTAAGGAGTATGCCACCTGCTTTCGTAAGGGAAATCAGCTTCGTTGGTTGGCCGACTGATGTCACTTCGTGAAGTCCTTGGTGGATGGTGAAAAGTTTAATTTAGACGTTTGCAAAGGGAATGAACGAGTGTTCCATGGGAAGTAAGCCAATCCTAATGACTTCCCTACATGCATTTGTACATGTTTAAAGAGCTCTTTGTTTATCTTCCTTTCAACGATTTCCAAATGGTTATTCTTCGTGAGCTTGTTGTCACACCCAGACAACTTCATCCAAATAATTGGGCTTTTATGTAAGCGTGATGGTATGTTCAACCTTAAGCAACACACCCACTCTGTTGTGTTGATGCAACACCATATAACTAATAGGGTGTGGCTATCCTTATATCCAAGTAGGGGAAGTGATTATTTACTATATATGTTGCTTTCTTCAAAAGTTTCAAGAATAAGTTTTTAAAGTTGGAATAAAAAATGTCACCCGATTTGATATTTTTAAGGCTAAATACCATTGTTGGTTCCAATTTTTGTCAACTTTGTTCGAAATGGTTCTAATTGTTTTAGAATGATCAATGTAGTCCTTTATATCGTAATTTATGTTCAATTTAGTTCTTTTGGCAAACGACATTTAAATCGTTAACGGCCAAATGTCCAGCTGAGCACTCAGCCAATGACACGCATTTATTGGCTGATGTGGACACTTTAAGACATAGTTAGGTGGATTTTTTATATTTGGAAGTGATTTTTTTATATTAAGGTTTTTATTTTTCAAGTGTGAATGTATTGTTTTCGTCAATTATGAGTTTGTGATATGCAAACTCCAAAAATAAGAACACAAGAACAAAGAATCAAAACCCCAATTCTTCCTACCGATCTGCAGGGTAAAAGAACCCCAACCCAATTCCGAATTTAAAGGAACCAATTTTTTCTCAAATCAAAGCAAAACGTGTGACACCCGGGCACTGATGAGGGCGGGGAGTGATCGCTGGTGCAAAAGGCATGAAGTGCAAGGGGCATAGACAAGGAGCGGCTCCTCGCAAGCTTGGACACATGGATGAATCGAACATACACCGGAATCAGAGGGATCTAGAGACTGTATAGGTATTGGACTATATAGTTAAAGGATAGCTTAAAGAGATTGATTTGACTACTCATATCACCAAAATGCATTTACTTTTCGGTAACCTAACCCATAAGAACTCCATGGTTAAGCGTGCTTAGCCTTTGGAAAGTCTCGTAATGATGTGTGGGGGCAGTCAATATTCCATGTAAGTTGGAAAGCCTCCACTAGTAAAAAATTGGGTTTTTACAGCGCACATTACGCCATGGTTCACTAGAAACCGCAGCATAATGGTGCGCGGTGGCAGTTTTGTAAATAAATCTAAGGAATATGCCGCGGTTCAGAGGGGAACCGCTACATATACGCCAGTCAACCATCCCCTTTGACACCACGTCTGAAAAAAAAATTAAATAACAGCCTATATGCCGCGGTTCTCTGGAAAACCGCGGCATATACCCCTGCCAATTTATTGCAGGGGCTGACTGAGTCAGAGAATTTCAGAAGTTACAGGGGTATATGCCGCGGTTCTCAGAGTAACCGCAACCTATTCTCCTACCTGAAATAAATTTAAAATGAATTTGAAATATTTAGAGGAATATACCGCGGTTGCCCTCCGAACCACGGCATATAGTTTAAAAATAATTTCAAAAATGCCATCTTATACCGCGGTTGCCGCCGAACCGCGGCATATAGTTTAAAAATAATTTCAAAAATGCCATCTTATACCGCGGTTGCCGCCGAACCGCGACATATAGTTTAAAAATAATTTCAAAAATGCCATCTTATACCGCGGTTAAGTAGTGAACCGCGGTAGATTCCCTAGTCAGAGTTAAAAAATAAAACTTTGGAGCAGTATCGTCTTGTTCGCGCAGACGCTCAACAACTTCGAGTTTTCTTCTCCCGCCGACCACCCATCTCAGTTCCCTCGTTTCTTCACCGTTTAAACTCAAAATTGTTCGATCATTTCCCATTTTTTACGATAAAAAACAGTTTTAGCCGATCAAAATCGTTTGAAACGCCTGTCATTCCTCTCCGCTGCCATTCCCCTTTGTTGCACCAAGCTTTTTCGCCGCCCCTGTTCCAGGTATTTATGCCCTTTTGCATTCTTAACATGATTTCTTCATTAGTGGTAACTTTAACAAATTTTGATTTTTTCCCAAATGTTGAATTCATATACACTAATTAATATGAATTGTCTTTTGCAGAGATTCAAGACACTACTATAGGCAGGTCTGTTTTGTGGTAGTGGATATCACAAAAACAGACCTGCAATTTTAAAAAACTGCAGGGGAATATGCCGCGGTTGTAACCCCAACCGCGGCATATAGTGGACAAAATTTTTTTTTTAAAAAAAGGATTTAGGCAGCGGTTCTTTGGACAACCGCGGCATATTCCGTAACCTATATAGCGCGGTCATAACCGCGGCCTAAAGTCTCTGACTTATTACCGTGGCTGAATATGCCGCGGTTCGTAAACCGCGACGTATAGTGAAAAATAACCGCGATAAAAGCCCCTCGCTGCACTAGTGCTCGTGATGATGTGTGAAGGCAGTCAAGTAGTTCGAGGACGAACCAAGCGGAAGTTTCAAAGAAAAAATTGGCGAGATTATAAAATCCAAAAGGAAAAAGAGAAAGAGAACCCTAATTTTCGAAGCCACAACCCAACCTTAATTAAATTTTAGAAAATCACTTTCAAAAATAAAAATTCACCTTTAGCATGTGATTAACCGAGTGCTCCGGTGGACAAATGGTTTAATAATTTTAACTAGTGTCTAAGGATGACGTCGGCTGGAATACAAGTCGTGGGACTGATCATCGAGCTAACCTCTGTAACGAGGTGTTAGAGTAAGATGTTTGTTTGGTTTGTTTTCAATGATTGATCATCTTTAACTTACTAAATTTTTTGCTTTTTTTTTTTCAGATTTAGTGGCATCCTGGAAAACAAAGGCCTTTTCAAGAAATTGTTTGGCTGAAGCGGTGAGGGAACTAGCAACTGTCTGGAAGAAACAGCCGGCACCCCTGGACGTACAGCCCCAACAGCCGACCCATAAGGGGAAGAAAAGGTCCTCTCGTGAAAGGAGAAAATCATCTTCTCATAAATGCAGTCTAACGTTAACTACGAATATTCGAATATTGATAAGTCGTACTTAGAGATATGAAAAAAGCCTTAGTGGCAACCATATATCTAGGTCATGGAAATAATGATTATTAACAATATTATATAGTTTTTTTATAGATGGGAACTGTAGAAGATTTTTGGACACAGTTATTGAGAGAGGTTGTGTGGATTTGGACATAACTGATTGTGCATGTGCTTGTTTGCTCCTTTAGTGAGCACCTTGTGCCAATGAACTATAAAGAAAAGTGCACATTGTGCAAGCAAAGAGAAATATGCCTTTCATAATAAGGAAAAAGAAGTTTCCAACGGACATTAATGGAATGGTTTCTATAATTGAACTGTAACTTTTGCTTTCTCTATCTCTCACGTGGCTGGTCTAATTTGTTCAAGTAAAAATGGCTTAAAGAATCCCATGATACAAATTGCTACAGCATTTTCTTTACTTCAATATCATTAAAACACCAATCATTTGTAACGCAATTGCTTTACTCCATCTTTTTTACTTCAATATATTCATTTAAATTAAGCATATTCCTGTTAAGAAAAATCCTAGAGCGTTTATCTTTAAGTTTAAGTGTTATATTGAATCCAGATAAAAAAAAAGTTAAACAATATATCTATCTATCTATCTATATATATATATATATATATATATATATATATATATATATATATATATATATATATATATATATATATATATATATATATATATATATATATATATATATATATATATATATATATATATATATATATATAAATAATTACCGAGTCTATAAAGTCTTCCAAAAAGAGTGCAACATCTTCTACTGTGTTAGGCTTTTGTTTGGTTGAGAGAAGAAAAAGTATGTAGAAAAAAATGAATAAAAAAAGTAAAATAGAATAATAAAAGAAAGTTTATTTATTAAAGTGAAATATATGAGAAAGAGGTTTTGGATTCATGAAGTTTTCGTGGGTTGAAAGAAAAAAATGATAGCAAGCTTCCATCATTATTTGATTAATCAAAATTAATTCAACTAATATTTCTTTATAACTAAATTCTTAAATTTACTTTTTGAAAAATTTCATCTATTTTAATTTGATTTATGATTTTTAAATTTATGTTAAGAACGTCTTTTAACTTTGTAAAATATATCATTTTTATGGACACTAAAGAAAACATATATGTCCTATACGCATATTTGTTTACTTTTTTTATAATAATAAAAAATAACTAAATTATTACTATTAATATTGAATATTGTTATAATAATACAAATAAAAATAAATTTTTTCTAACTTCATTGTAAATCATTTTTATTTATTTTGTAATTAGTTATAATTAAAAAATAATAATTAAGTTTAAAAAAGAGATAAATTAAAAGAATAGGTTAAATTTAAAGAAATCATCACTTAAATAATAAAATTGGAAAAATAATTATTTTAATTTTAAAAAACTTTTATTCAAAGGGTTAAATTGGAAAAAAAATGTATACCGAAAATGAAAATTTCCATAATATACAGGTATAGATATAATTGAATTGTTAATCATGAATCAAGAGATGAATAAGATTCTTTTATTTAATTTTTAATAGATCAAAATTTATTAATGATTTTTTATTAATTTATTATAATTTAAACTAAAATTCATCCGATTCATTATACACAAAAAATTTCATCTCTTTATCTAAAATGCAATAAAAAATAAATACTTTTGTAAAATGAATACACATAAACTATCTCCTTTTCCCCACACCCACTTATTCCCAAATCCATGAGAGACCAGCAATGCAAAAGATTATTTCCTTTTATGCAAACGAATTATTTTCTCAAACAAAAAAAAAGGACAAAATCACCATCGTTATTCCAAGACCCCATATAAGAAATGACAAGATTATTTCCTAAAATGAAGCATTTTAAGTACTTAAACTTTTATCCTGATTACAATATTATTTTCCTTCTCTTGACATGTATTATAGACGGAGAAAAAAATTATTTGTAAATCATTCGAAACTTTTAATATACAAATTTTAAAAAATTATTTATAAGCATATAATTTAATGTACATAATAGTCTATGATCAAACGGCAGTATAAAAGATTTATACTGTAAATATATTTTTTTTTCATATGTCTATTTTAATAGATAGGTTATGGTAACAAACGTAATGTATTCATTTTTATTTCTGACCTTTTTATGTGATTTGAACACTGATTTCGTCTCATTTTAATATTGAGTAGATAAAATATGTAGTAATTAGGTAAAACTATAGCGGTCAAAATGGGTAATCCGATTCGACTCGTCTCGGTCCACCACGGGTTAGTCATTTAGAGTCAATCCAACTCGGCTCATTTATTAACGAGCTGAACAAATTCAAACCTAGCTCGACCTACCATAGGTTGGTGGATTAAACGGGTTGACTCAATGACATTAATTATAAGTTTTTTTTAAATAAAAAACTACAATTTTTTAATTCAAATCTAAATAAACGTCACACTAAAATGATGTTAAACTCCAAAGATAATTCAAAATAAAAAAAATGTATCATACAATCCGAGCGTAATTCAAAAACATGTACAAAAGGCGAACAAATAAGTTTTTAATACTGATATTTTTTGTATCACTTGTTCATTTATAATACTAGAGTCTTGAAAAAATAATTCTATAACATTTTTCTCTCTTGAAACATATTCTTCTTTATCATCATCTACAATATAATAAAAAAATGCTAACTAACAATATTGAGACACAAAATAATAAATAATTAAATTAAATTAGGTGGGTTGGTGAGCCAACCTGGCTCACCACGGGTTCAACCCGGTGATTCGGGTTCTAAGTGAGCCTGGTTGAAAACTAGCCCGCATAAAAAAATTATATTTCTTCCAAACCCAACCCAGCTCAAACCCGTGGTGAGTCGGGTTGGCCTGCCGGTTACAACTCATTTTGACAGCTCTAGCATAATTAAAAATAATAAAACTAATAATTAATGTTGAACTGTATTAAAAAGTGAACTTTAAATATAATTTAATTTTGTAAAACTAACGTATAAGATAAGTTTGCATCTACATATATATTTTAAATTTATTTTATTTATAGTTAATGTGAGACTTTTAACATGCTTCCCTTATTCTAAGATAAATACATCTTGTCTCACATATGGAACTAGACAAATGGGTGGTTTAATAGTAGTCCGATAGATGGTAGAATGATATGTCTAACAAATACAAATCTCATTAGGATGGATGCTTTGATAGTAGACTTTAAACCTAATTCAATATCATAAAATCAATCATTTATATATTTTAATTTGATTTTATCTCTATTTGGTATCAGACTTACACCAAAAAATAAATAAAAATAATACTCAAAAATAATGCTTAAGTACAACTCAAATTATATATAGAAATCTGAATTTGTGCAAAATTGTTTTTGAATTTTAACTATATACTAAAAAAAACACAACACCTTGACAAACAAAAACACATGCTCTCAAATATTTCCTCCAATATTATAAATTAAGACCTTGTTAACTAAAAACTAACTTATTCCATCTCGCTAACAACCAATCCTCGGTTATGTATATCTATGAGGTTCTTATTTCTTTTTTTCAGTATGGCGCAACCAACATAATTATACGTATTTATTGATTTAGTGCACTACAAAAAAATTGAAATTATCGATAGACATAGTGCACTACAAAAAAATTGAAATTATCGATAGACATAATTCATTGAAAACAATAAATTTCTATCGATAATTGACATTTTTCGATAGTTTACCGACGGTCACGAAGTCGTCGGTAATTTCACTATTAGTAACCATTTTTGAAGGATTTGTCCGTCAGTATATTCGTCGATAAGTGCGTGGCAGAGTCCAATGCAAGTTGTATTGTTTATCTACCCCACATTCACATAATTAGACTTGCACAACACAATAATTTGCAATCCATATCCACACAATCAGAACTATAAATTATATTCAACCCTACATATATTGAGAAACATCTTTTGTACAGAATTCAAATCCAAATTTCCATATATGGATTCAGTATAAGCATTTAAACCTATGTCTTGATTCTGCTAAATAGTTACACCAATATATTTATAAGTATTGTTTGTTAATGTTAGCTTCTACTTCTACATCATATTCACAGTAGTTTTGTTTAGTACCAATTTGAATACCCTTAACTAAACATTAGACTCCCTACTAGATTCACTCAATCTCGACTGGTCCACTCCATTGATTTCAACTTCTAAATGTAGTTTTATTTCGTTAGATGCATACAAGTCAAGACTATTTCCACTTTCTAGTTTGCTGGTATTGTAAGGTTCATTGTCAGAGTAAGTATAGACTTCTGCAGAAAAGCATTGATCTACATCATCAATCTAAGTTATAGGTTGTTGCAAGCCAGTTTTGGGTCCACCTTGTGTAGATGTAAAAAATCAAATGCAAGATGATACTTATTTAACTCTATCTCCACAACTACCTTCTTGACTTCAAGATCCTTCTTAACCAAGTCAACAACATCCTGAGGAAGGTCACACCATTCCTATAGAATATCAAATGCTTTAGGCTCCCATTCTTTTTATAATTTGAAAAACACCTAACTAAGTTGTGCCTAGTATAAGGACTAGCATTTGTGAACATATTTCTACATCCACCAAATTTGGTGGTGAAGCTACACTAAAATGTGCAGTTCATCCGTTTGGAAACCCTGCTCATTGGTGACATATATGATGGCCAATAGCCTAAAATTGGTTGTGAAGCTCCATTAAAATGTGCAGGTGATTGGGTCACTCCCTTGCGCATCAGATTGAGTGCAACCCTTTTCAATGCCTTTGCAATTTTTGCTTCAATTTTTAATTAGTAGCCTAATATCTATAAAGACACTTAAATATAAAAGCTCAGATGGTGGAGTTAAATTCAAACCTATACCTTAGTAGTTAAATGGAAACCTAGACTTATACTTGACCTATCCTTGACCTATCCTCACAGAAAATGTTTTATAATATACACATGAGAATAATGGTTACTTAGTAAGATTTATTGATATGGACAAATATGTAATACAAATGATGAATGGATAATGTAGTTTCACTAACATCAATGCATGAATTGAGTCTATGAATGATGCAAAGATTATTTATAAAATATTAATTGAGTCTATGAATAGATTATTGAATTGGAAAATCAATCTGGATGTATCATATGCAGAGGCTACTACAAAACCATGGATGTATGATATGTAGAGGTAGAACAAGTTATATGGATGTATGATATGTAGAGGTAGAACAAGTTATATGGATGAAGATGTGCAATAGAGAGAATATGTGCATAAATGAAAAAGAATGGACTCTCAAATTTACTAATTGAGTCAACAAATGTCAGAAAATGAAAACTAATGCATGATAGCAAGTGCAAGACAAATCTAAATTAATGAGCAACACTAGTGCAGAAAGGGGTATAGACGTCCGTTCTTTAGGCCTTTTAACGTCCGACCTCCAACGGACGTCTATTCGGGTGACGTCTATGTAGACGTCCGTTGTGTCAGGTCGGACGTCTATATGGACGTCCGTTGTGTCCGGCCGGACGTCTATATGGACGTCCGCTGTGTCAGCCCGGATGTCTATATAGACGTCCGCTGTGAACCTCTCGGACGTCTATATACTACTGCAGAAAGGGCTTTATTAAACAGCTTATTTAGGGTTATTTAGGATTACGGGTTAGGGTTATTTAGGATTACGATTTTGAACGTTTGTTTGTGCACTGCAACACGTCTGAAGAACAGATTCAAAATGAAAATGGAGGAAGATGGAGGAGTAAACGACCTAAAAATGTAGGCCAAAAAACGCCGCCCAAGAACACGCAACAAACTGCACCAAAATGCACCAAAATGCACCGAAAATGATTTTTAATCGGTCCAAATGAAAGATATGTCATCACTGAACAATTTAATCGGAACAAAAGTAAGATTAAATGGCCCAAAATGCATAAAAACCAACCTGGAAATGCAAGGCGCAGAGGGAAAGGTTCGCATAACTCCTCACGGGTTCGCGTTTTGAAGTGTGTATCTTTATTTTAAACGTCTTTTGAACGTCAGTTGTGGCGGGGGCCGGACGTCTATAATATAGTAGACGTCCGGCCCCCTCTAGAACGGACGTTCAAGGGCTGACAGTGAACTACCCTGTCAGCCTCCTGAACGTCCGTCCTGGAGGGGGACGGACGTCCATATATAATAGACGATCGTCCCCCTCCAGGACGGACGTTCAAGAGACTGAGGGGTTGTACTACCCTGTCAGTCTCTTGAACGTCCGTCCTAGAGGGGGACGGACGTCCATATATAATAGACGACCGTCCCCCTCCAGGACGGACGTTCAAGAGACTGAGGGGTTGTACTACCCTGTCAGTCTCTTGAACGTCCGTCCTGGAGGGGGACAGACGTCTACTATATATGGACGTCCGTCCCCCTCCAGGACGGACGTTCAAGAGACTGAGGGGTTGTACTACCCTGTCAGTCTCTTGAACGTCCGTCCTGGAGGCGGACGGACGTCCATATATAATAGACGTCTGTCCCCCTCCAGGACGGACGTTCAAGAGACTGACAGGGTAGTACAACCCCTCAGTCTCTTGAACGTCCGTCCTGGAGGGGGACGGTCGTCTATTATATATGGACGTCCGTCCCCCTCCAGGACGGACGTTCAAGAGACTGACAGGGTAGTACAACCCCTCAGTCTCTTGAACGTCCGTCCTGGAGGGGGACAGACGTCCATATATAATAGACGACCGTCCCCCTCCAGGACGGACGTTCAAGAGACTGATGGGTTCAACTACCCTGTCAGCCTCTTGAACGTCCGTCCTGGAGGGGGACGGACGTCCATATATAATAGACGACCGTACCCCTCTAGGACGGACGTTCAAGAGGCTGACAGGGTAGTGAACCCATCAGTCTCTTGAACGTCCGTCCTGGAGGGGGACGGACGTCCATATATAGTAGACGTCCGTCCCCCTCCAGGACGGACGTTCAAGAGGCTGATGGGTTCACTACCCTGTCAGCCTCTTGAACGTCCGTCCTGTAGGGGGACGGACGTCTACTACATATAGACGTTCGTCCCCCTCCAGGACGGACGTTCAAGAGGCTGACCGGGTTGTTCAACCAGTCAGTCTTTTGAACGTCCTTTAGAGGGGTCTGTCGTCTACTATATTATAGATGTCCGGCTCCCTCTAGGACGGACGTCTCCACACTCAATTATTTACATTTATGCCACCGGTCAATTATTTACGTTGGAGTTTTCGTGGACGGACGTCTATGGGGTGACGTTAAAGATCAATTATGCACTAGTGCAAAGTGATGCAATGCATTCAAAACAAGTCACATGCACTCAAAAATTAAAATCACTCTTTGAACCTATGGATGGTAGCAAATCACCTCACAACATAGAATTTGACAGTGAAATTATGTTTTGAGATTTAAATGATTTTACTAGGCTATCATGGATCCAAACATGTTCGTAAAGTATGCATTATTCCATAAAAATTTATTACTATGATGTAAAATATGAATACTACTTTAGAATATGCATGGATTTATGAATTGCAACTTAAAACTAGCTATAAACTTACTACACCTAAATCATAAGCAAATGCTAACTAAACTAAACTAGTCATGCATATGCACTAGTTGAACTATGAATGAGTTGAACCTTGGTTAGACTATCTAATGCACCAGTTAAAGTATGAATATCAACAAATAAAACTAATGCACGACTGGCTAATCCAAGAATGTAGTGGTGCTATGGGACTAAAATGGCATGCAGAAAATTGGATTGACGAGAAAAGTTGGCCAACGTACTAAAATTTGGACAAATGCATTTGAAACATAGAGTCACCCATTAAAAACTCATCTAAGTTCAAATGATGCAATGTAGAAACTTATAATGGTTGTTACTAGAACATGTGAAAACTATCAAATTCAAGGAACTAACACGCTTAATATAAAAAGCTCAGGTGCGACAGATAACAAATGCAAATTTTAGACACTCTTTCTCTCGGCCAAAGATATAGTTGGCTTTAAATGTAGCCACTCTCAAAAACTCACTTTTTGCACTTTAGTTTTAAGATGTTTGCACTCCACACAAACACTCTCTCTCTTATTGAGAAGGAGATGTAGGCCAAGTTAATCACACAATTCTCACAAAATTGGTATTCTCTCTTCTTTTAATGCACTCAAAAGCACTCAGTTGATGTTTTATAGACAGTGAAACCTTGGTAGCTCACAGGTTAGAGAATCTTGCAGACTAACCTGACAGTGTTTTTGAAATAGGCATATTGCCTCGGTTCTCTGACCAACCGAGGCAGTATGTCTTACCATAAACTGACAACCTCTGATTCTAAACGTTTCATATCCATTTCTTCAACCTCTATTGCCTCGATTTCATTTTAATTGATGTCATACACCTTTTATGCCTTAGTTTAACCACGAACTGAGGCCTATAGTTAGTAGATGTTTTCAAATTTTCCATTTATATTTTTATTTTGAATTTTTTTCTAGAAGGTTTACGCATTGGTTGCGTTTATAACCGGAGTAATAGTTGTGGAAATTGGTATTGCGCAATGAAATGGTTAATGAGCATGATAACAGACAATAACCAAGAGGGAAGGGATGAATTGGTTCTTTTTAAAAAAATTAGTTTTCTTTTAAGACTTTCGTCGATCAATTTATAAATAATAGATGAAGAGATAAAGAGAATCACACGCATAATTTTTATATTGGTTCGAATCGAAAAATTCTACGTCTAGTTGTTAATCACTTTAGAAAGAGTGATTAACTTTTCACTAAAAATTAGTTTGATGATTACAATTACAACAGTTTAGGGTTTAACAAAAAACACCTTTCTTCGACACACGAGGGAATGAACATCAACTCAATCAACTTCTAGAGAATCGCTTGCTCCTTTAGACACACTAAAAACAAGTTTTTCCTTTCACAAGACTTGATCAAAGTAAGACTTAAACTTGAGAACTTCCTCATAACCAAATATGTGCTCTTAATATTTTAGGTAACCTTAGAAAGTTTTAGGAGACTTCTATACAGGCAAAAGGGTCCGAAAATGAAAAGTCAGTTTCCAACTGCCAGAGATAATCAATTGTCATAAATGATAATCAATTATTTCAAGCCGTTATGGGTTTTGGAAAACGTGATAATCGATTATCCTTAGTGATAATCGATTATTGTCAAACCCTAGATAATATTAAAACTTGCGAAGATAATCGATTGTCCTTAGTGATAATCGATTGTTGCAAAAGATGAAACTTTTTTCTACTTTTGCTTGTGAGAATCGATTATCTCCTATGACAATCAATTATTGTTGTAAGAAATCAATAAAAAGGAATAAATTATAATACTTCTAAGTGCTTAAAATTGAGAGATAACCTAAAACAAATGATTTCTACAAAGAATGCTTTTAACAATTGATGTATTTGTTTCTTCAAATCTTCAAGTGCATCATCATCAAAATCTCTTCAAAGCATGAATGCTTCTCATTGGCAATAATAGCCTCTTCGATAGTTAAATTCCGGAAGCATAAAACGATAAACATGTTTTCACTATTTCTTCTTCTTCTTCTTCTTCTTCTTCCTCCAGAGAACGTGAACGTGAACTGCTGCTTCCCATCTTGCAAGAATAGCTTTTCCTTACCGCTCTGCCACTACTGCCTCCACCACTAGCTGATGTCGTAAAAAAATTTAACCTATTGTTCATTCTTCTTCCTTATGCAACCATTCTTTCTCTTAGGCAAAGATGTTGGTTTGTGGCCTTCATTTCTCTCGCGTGAAGTGTCTGGTGTGGTCTTCGTCTTTGTTGGCTCCATTTTGTTGCACGAACGTTGCTGCATCTCTTTCTCTCCTGCAAACTACGTTGTTCGTTATTGTCACCGATTGTTTGTCGTCGTCACTGGTTGTTCGTTGCCGCCTTTGGTCGTTCGTCGCTGCCCTCGGTCGTTTCGTCGCCTCCTCCATTATCCCATTGCATATAAAAAAGAAAAAATGATTTTGAATAGGCAAAACATCTCATTTTTAAAAGTAAAAAAAAGGCATCTACCGTCTCGGTTTGAAACCAACCGAGACAAAAGATCCTCACACACTGCCTCGATTCAGTACCGAGGCAAAAAAGTTACCTATTTTTGCCTCACTTATGTATACTTCGATTCATAAACTGTTTCATATAGACGAAAATAACCTGTATCGTTTTTCTTTACTGCACTAATGATATCGCAATCTAATTACCTTTACCATTTACTGAGAGAATATTTAATCTAGATTAGCTGTTCTCTAAATAAATAATTTTATATTTAATTACATTTTTTAAAACAAATTTATAATAATAGATTTACATTTCATATATATATATATATATATATATATATATATATATATATATATATATATTGTTAGCGTGAAATGTTTAATATATTTCTTTACATCGAGAAATGAATATTCTAAATATAAGATCGATATTTCTAATTGTCTAAAAGGAGCCGAATATTAGTGACTGCATAATCTTAATAAATTTGATTAAAATAAACTCATTATTTATTAAGAAAGTTTATATCTAACTTAACTTTACAATCGATGTTACAATTTACATCTTAATAATATTTTTTCTCTCCACATTTCTTTACTTGCACGCACGACAATGTTTATAAATATAATGAAATAATCAAATGAAAGTTGTTATAATTCTATACAAAATCAATCTATGATATATATATATATATATATTTGATTCAAAGTGTTGAATTGTGGCAGCTTTAATGTACGTCTCTTTCCGAAAAATGCAATATATATTGGCAGAAACTTTTTCGAAAGCTGCATATGACTATCAAATAATGCCTCTTTAAAACGAAGCATGCATGACTGATATTTAGATTTTACAAAAAAGTTGTTTGGCTTTGCACGTAAATGTCACCTATGATTTTCAAATTTGTCAACTTTTTTTTGTTCTTTTTGGCCACTCACTAGACTTTTATTCTCTTGCTGTATTAGAATTAGAATTAGAATTAATTGAATTTATTCGATTGAATATTCAATATCCATACGTTTATTACGTTTATTTTTATATTTTAGTTAAACAAAGTTATTTTTTTACGAATAAATAAATACGTGAGATTTAGGGTTCAATGGACCAACTTAGAAGAATAATACATTAGAATTTGGTAAATGAACTAGGTTTATGATTTTTTTTTAATTTTAAATTTGAATTCGTAAAAAAAATAAAGATACTTGCTTTTTATTCTAAATTTCAAGGTACTTGTGTACTACTTTTCTCATTTACATTTTTTTTTGTCTTTTTATTTAGTTAGTTGTGTAAATAATTATAATTCATTACACTTTAAAGCGTATTTTCATACCTATAATTAGTTCTTTTGCTTCTTAATAGTTCCTTTTTGTTATATATGTAAATTTTTGTATTATCTCCTAAAGCATATACAAGATATAAAATTTGTTTTCCTTTATTCTTCTTTTTTTCTTTTTTCTTTTTATCTTTGTACAAGTTTCAAACATTTTCTTGTTTTTTATGGGTTTCGTACATTTCATGATGGTATAAGCGTTCCTTAATTGAAGAGCTGTGGCACTTTTTTTTCTCTTATTCTTAATTTCATGTTGTATTCTAATTTTTCGCTTTCTTCTCGGATTGTTTCATCATTGGTATGCTATATATTCAAGATAATTTTGCAGGAAAGTTTTTGTTATATTCATTACAAATTTTCCAAAAATTTAAAATTAAAACGTCTATACATTGTTGATAAAAAATATTCAAAGAAATTTAAAGATTCAGTGACCACTAGTACAAAAACAGCGTATAATGTCACGCGTTCAACGTCCAACCACTGAATAACCAACATTAAAAATGAGCATTGACATTTTTGTAAATAAATGCAATTACTAAATGTCGTTTAGAATTGTAATTCGATGTAAAATGATATAAAACGTCGAATGACTTTTAAAATCAACGTTAAAAGGTTAGTGATTCAATAAAAATTTGAGCAGAATATTAATACAAATGCATGTTAAGTAATTACTTTATGTATGATTTTTGTTTGTTTTAACCGATTATTTTCGTGATCATGTCCTTCATAGGCGCATTCTGTTTTCTCTATCACTACAACGAAACTTTATCCCGACGAACCCACCTTTTGAATGTTAGTTTTCGTTTTCGTTTTCAATTTGAAGAACTTGTTTTTTGTTTTTTTTTTGTTGAACTTGTTTGTTGTTGTTGTTTAGTTGAACTTGTTTGATTGAACTTGTTTGTTGTTGGTTATTATTGTTTGTTGTTGATAGTGCATTATACGTTCATAGTTCATGTTTTATAAAATACCAAACACTAAAATTTGTTGTTTTTTTGCTTTTTAGGTCTCGTAGAGATGTAAAAAAAGGATCAGAATTAATTAAAACAAAAAACAAAAAAATTGATTAACATCGAATATTGATAAAATTCGATATTGAGTTAATGTCGTATATTAACAAAATTCAACGTTAATTTAATGTCGAATTTAAAATTCGACGTAAAATTAACGTTTCCTGATATGACGTCGTTCACGAATTCGTCGTTAAAAGTCCAAAATATTCGACGTTGTACACGATTTTTGTACTAGTGGACCCAAATCCATTCGTTAAGTGGATATTTATTGTTGAATAAAAATGAATTTTTTTTATCAGAAAAAAAAGTAAACACAATTGAATTAATTGTTCAAATCCATTAAAAAATAAACAACAACTATATAATTTTTCTCCTCTGATACTCCAAAAACATCTCTTACCATTTGAACAACTTTATCTAAAACTAAATTTTACATTACAATTCATATACATGCAAAAATATGTACTCTACTTATGTGTATTTGAATAAAGCATGGTCTTGTTTTTTTTTACCCTAAAATTTGGATGAAAGCAAGTTTTCAACCCGCAAAATTGAAATTCATTTAAAAGGAGAACATATGAAAAAGAAAAATGATTTATTAATTGGGAAGGGAGAAAAGTTGTGAAGAACACTAAGAAAACTCATTTATTTCAATTTCGTTGCTTGTGACGGGAAACTTTGGTGAAGTTTTTTATTCATTTAGTATGTTTGATTGGTTACCATAATCTTCTTTTATTCATTTATGAGATTATTGAAAAAAAATTCTGACGATCTAAAAACTGAGAAAAATGACATATTAGAAATGATAGTGGTGTAAAAATAGTGAGACTCGATTATTTTAATATTAAATAATTTTATTATAAATAGTTACGTTATAAACGAGTTTTATTATTTTAAACCACACCATCTTTAGAAACCATTTTTTTAAAGTTCTCTAGCATCTCTATGAGTTCTTCTTCCCTGTTCATCTGATTGAAGATCTAAGACCCTAAGAGTGATCCTGGCGGCAAGTTCTTCAATTCAAACCGATCAGTTTCTTTTTCTGAGTAACTTAAGTTTCGATCCCTCTTCCCTAGTCCTTCCTTTTTTTATTACATGTGGGTTCCGCTCATTTTTCATGTAATATACGAGTCTTCTGTAAGACTCTCTGATGATTAGTGGTTCTAATGGTGCGTCCTAATCGTCTTTTTGTTGCCTGTAGGTGCAGATAGAGCTTTTGAGCTGTGAGAGCGGTATAGGGTTCTTTAGAGCGATGTGGTCTTAAAAAAGGTAAGAGAAGCTAGTGAATTTTATTTGCTTTTATATTTGCATTGATGGGTATAATTTATGATTTAGTGGTGAATTATGTTGAATTGGTTGAAGTCTAGATATTTGTTTTAGTGTAACCTGTAATTGAATGATTTTAACTAATCTTTGGATGCTTGTTGTTGTGAATGAATATCTATGGAATGTATTAACTTTGTTTAGACTTGCTTTGGTTATGAAATTCTGTGGTATTTGAGGTTGGTGGTGTTGAATTTGGTTAAATGTGGAAGAGATTTGAACTAGGTTAAGTTGTGAGCGTTTTTGGTCAAGAATAAGAGGTTTTGGTACATGAGTTTTTGAGTTACGGGTTTGAAAGAGGAAACTTAAGTCTTAGAGACTGTTTGGATATGATTTGAGATTTGTTAGAGTTGCGAATTGGTTGAAATTTGTTCTAGAAATAGGTATTAGTACTTTGGTGGTGTTTTGGTTGGTTTTTAAGTTCCTTTTGGGGGTTTGGACTATTGATATTTTGAATTATAAGTTTTGTGTCAAAATGGAAGTTTTAGAGTGTGTTGTTAAGTCATTTCAAACTTGTTAGAGTCCCTAAGTTACTCATAAATGAGCTAAAACTTGTACAATTCAATTAGGGTCCCTAAGGTGAGGTTTTAGTTGTTTTTAAGTTGAAACGTTGTTGTAAAACAGTTGATAATTAGTTTAAATTGGTAAAAGTGGTTAGAGAAGGTCATGGGTGGTTTAGGAGAGTTTTTATGCTATAGAATTATGCAACGAGGCTAGGCGAGCTAGAGGGGCTCGTTGTTGGGCGAGTTTAGGAGAGTTTTGGCAATGAGTCCTAGAGGCTAGGCGAGTGAAATCCTCTTGTTGAGCGAGTATATGAGGTTTTTCACGAGAGTTGTAGAGGCTTGGCTAGCCATCTCAGCTGGCTTGGGAGGCTTATTGTTTTGCCTTTCGTTTAGCACATAGAGGCTGCTTGTTGGGCGAGTCTGTGCTCATTGGGAAATTAGTTTAGGGCGTTGGGTGAGTAGGTCTAAGGCAGATTGGGTGTCTTTGAATTCCTTTTTTTATGTGTATAGTTATAAATGGTATATTAGTTTATTGTATGATTTACAGTATGGTGTGAAACATTTGACTAAGTGGAATGAGGTCGGTAAGAGATCTAAGGAGAATTCTTAATGGTTGTATCAAAGTGTTGTTAGTATGAATGTAGGAAGCTCAATCTTAGGGGTTATCCTAACACTCTAATGATCATCATTCTTAATTATAGAGGATTGATACATTTGATGAGAGTAGCAAGAAGTTTTAGTCTAGGTGCTTCTTGGTACAAACTAATCTTGTGAGCGTGGTAGGGGGAAACTCATTGGCAATGACTTTATAGAGCAGTAGAGGCCACCACAAGTACATGACCTGTAATAGCTCGACATTCATACTATATCCTAATAGTTCAAGTCTGGGTCAATGGCAAGATTATAATGTTTGAATTATTTTGGTGTGTAACATGATATATGTATGATATAATAGTAGAATATGTTTGGTTTTGTAACACTAGCTTACCCTGTTTATTTGATCTGTGTTTGGGTGTTTTCTTTGTTTGTGTGTCTTTACTATGATCATTTGGTGGGTGTGAGTAGAAGGTTAGGAGATAATCATTCTGATATCATTAATAATACTCCTTTTATCAATTGTAACATTGATGTACCATTTATTGATGAGATTAATATGTAATACAATTGATGGAATTTATGATGATAAGATTGGTGAAATTTGATCCTGGGATTCATACTTATATTTGTAATTTGTTCGTAAAAACATTCACTTATAGTTTTATTCAACTTTATTTTTCTAAAATATGAAAATTATTGTTAAGAGGTGGACTTTAAGCCTAACTTAACCCCACAAAATCGGTTTGTAAGGTGAGGTTTGCACCCACTTATATATTATAAATTGGCCTTATCTCTAGTCGATGTGGGACTTCCAACACAACCCTCTCACACCGAGGTATAGACATCATCTCGATCTAACCATAGCTCTGATACTATGTTAAGAAAGCCAACTCAACTCTACAAAATCGATTTGTAAGGTGAGGTTTGCACTCACTTATATATATATGTATATGTATATATATACATATGTATATGTACATATACATATGTATATGTACATATATACATATGTATATGTACATATATACATATGTATATGTACATATACATATGTATATGTACATATATATATGTACATATATACATATGTATATATGTATATATGTACATATATATATGTACATATACATATGTATATATGTACATATACATATGTATATATATATATATATATATATATATATATATATATATATATATATATATATATTTATATATATATATTATAAATTGGTCTTATCTCTAGTCAATGTGGGACTTCTAACAATTATAATAATTGTTATAAATTAGCTTATATAATTGTTATATGATTTTTTATTTTAAGAAAATTGGAATTAGTTTATATTTAAAATTTTGAATAAATTAGTTTTTTATTTTTTGAGTTTTATAAATTTATTTTTTAAAATTAAATTTTATTGAATTTATTTAACGTTTTAAATATATTTCTTAAATAAGTAAAAATGTAACAAACTATTTAAAATATTTAAATGTTATTATTAAATACATTAAAAATATCGGATAAATTTAACAAAATTTAGTTAAAAAATAAATTAATATATTTCTAAAATTTAACAACTAAACTAAATTAAAATTTAAAAAAAAATAACAATAATTCTACTTTTAACTAAAAATTAAGAAATGAAGAACATATGATAAATGCTAAATAATTTTATTCACAACTTATGATACATTTGCAAAAGATAAACAATAACTTTGCTTCACAAACTATGATATTTGTATAATTTAATGATAGATCTGATAGAAAATATGTATAACGATGTTTAATGTTTCGGTAGGTCCTCTTTCTTTACGAGAATCTGAAATAGGTTTCCTACTTATTCGTTTTCTCAATTGAGTATTTTTGAAAAATTGAAACAAATAGATGTTTGCCGTTTAATTGGACAAACTTCATTTAAGAGGTCATTACGTGGCATGCTGACAGTAGTATTTTAAGTAACGTGGCATGGTATGTATGGTAATTAGATTATTGTGACATGTAATTTCTAATTTTTGACTTAAAAAATTGGGGGAATTGCTTAATTAACTTACTCTTCCACCTCTAGAACTCTAATTCCTTTTCCCTTCCTTGTGTCGCCACCATAACCATAGTCGTCGCCACTGTCAGAGCGGCTGCAGCGGATGGGTTAGCGTGGAACAACAAACCAAGAGGGGGGGTGAATTGGTTCTTACTAAAAACGTGTGCCTTAAAAATTTCTACTCAATTAAACTTACTTAGCAATTAATAATAACAGTTAAATAGAGTAAGGTTGAGAGAAATTTGCACAGATGATTTTATCCTGGTTCGGATCTTACCAATCCTACGTCCAGTCGCTTATCTCAAAACAAGATAAACAATTCACTAATCACAAAACAATTACAAACTACAATCACACAGATACAATTTGTAAAAGTTTAGAAAACACCTCTCTTGATGCCACAAGAGATGAACCAACACCTCCTTTGAATCTTCACAAAGGATGAAACACTTCCTCCGAATACTTCACGAAGGATGACTTCCTCTTCCAAACACCTCCTCAGATGCACTAAGGATGAACCGGCTATTTCTCTGTCACCGTAGCAGCACTTCACCAGCTCCACAGACAAGAGTTTCCTTAGCCGAACAATAGCTCACAATTCTCAAGAGTTTCAGAGTTCTAGAGCACAAGGAAAGAGTTGTAGTTGTTGAACTTGAGAGAAAATGAGAGTCTATTTATAGACTCATCCAAAGGCTCTTCCATTTTTCGTTTTCAGCCTTTCTGACAGTGTTAATCGATTAGCTACAGTGGTTAATCGATTAACATCCCAACGGATAGTCCAACGGCTCTAAAAACGGCTAGTTTTTCAAACGTTCACTTTGTTAATCGATTAACACCCTTTGTTAATCAATTAACGTTAATCGATTAACACCCTCTGTTAATCGATTAACACTGCATTGCTGTGCTTCGCCATTCGTCTCTGGAACAATCGATTAACACCCTCTGTTAATCGATTAACGCTAATCGATTAACACTCTCTGTTAATTGATTAACACTGCACAGAATTTTGCTTTTGGTTTATTTTTACATCACTTTTGAATGCATACATAAAACTACTAATTTTCCTATGTTTATACAATTATTACAAAAGGTTACAAGTCTTCAAAGATCATTCTTCATGAGTCTTGGTTGTTCTTGACTTGAATTGGACATCATCAAAACTTCATCTTCATCATTTTGCTAACAATCTCCCCCTTTTTGATGATGATCAAAACCTTCTTGATTTAAAGCTTTTGGTAATAATCTGTATTTAGAAAACAACTTAAGGAAGAAACAATTGTTAGTGAACTTAGAAATAAATTTAAGGCTTTAAATATTTCTCCCCCTTTTTGATCATTATTAAAAAGTGATGTAGAATAGCTCCCCTTAAAATTATTACAAATTAAACTCCCCCTTAATAAAAGCATGGATGCATAGAAATAATAAAGAAAAACAACATGCATTTTATTGAATTTAAAGAGGCAAGCATACAAAGAAGTTTAAATACACACTACAAATATCATAGAAGCAATAGTGCCTAAGACTCATCCTCACTATCGGGAACATATAATTTGGCTAGTTTGTCATCTATTTCCTGGAGGTGAGTGTTAATCTCATCATAGCGAAGAGTGTGATAAGCCATCATTTCGTCCATCCTAGTTTGTTGCATGGAGGCCATTGCTTCAATTTGTCTAGATATACTTTCTAGACTATATTCTTGAGAAGGATGGGATGGTCCAGCAACATTTGTTGGATCTGGCATGGGAATGGCTTCATCTTCTTCTGCGGATGCGCCATCTTCTTGGGCAATATCATCTTCAGCACGGACAAACAGATTTCCTTGTCGTATGAAGCCCATTTGATGTAATGCCGATTCCTCAATTTGATGAGTTGGTAGGACAGTGAGAAATTTCTCTCCCGTGACATCAACTCCTTTATAGATACATATTAATGAAATAAGGAGAGGATATGGAAGATGACCTCTGTCATACCTCTTGGCTCGGACCATAGTATCGGAGATGAGGCTTGCCCAGTTGATGTTGATATTTTGGGTTATGGCGGACATGATCATCAAATCGGTTTCAAAACATTGTGCTAAGTTGGTACCTTTTGGACAAAGCATCCATACAATAATGTAATGAAGTACCCTTTCCTCCATTCTAAGATTGCCTACTAGAAGATATCTCCTATTAGGTAGAGGTTGTTGAGGATTTCTCATGAAGGAGCGATAGGCCAAGATTTTGTTAAAATCTCCAAAGTCATTTGGCACATTCATGGTATTTTCTAAGAGGGGAAGATGAGCAACATTTGACCAAATCTCATTATCTAGAATAATATCTACCCCTTTTACACGAGTGTAAACAATACCATTGTGGGATTTCAGATTATAGTAGAATACTCTTACCAAATCTGGATAATAACGTCCTTGAAGTTGCAAGAAATGTTGGACTCCTTGCTCAACTAATTGCCCAGAGAACTGAAATTGATTTGTAGTAAACCAATTTAAATCAACAAATTTTTGGCGAAGAACCTTGCGTTCTTTCCACCATTGCAAATATTTGTCATGCCTTCCAACATCGGAAATCCAACCATGAAGATTTGGACCACGTGCGGGAGGCGTGCTTTCCGATCCATAGCTTCTTCTTCTTCTTCTTCTGGATGGTTCAGCCATGATAAGTAGAGAGAATTTTGGGACAGCAAGAAAAACTGGACAGCAAAGAATTTTGGACAGCACCAAAATTTGGACAGCAAGGAAATTGAAGAGATTTTGAGTGGGAGAGAGAATGGTAATGTTTGTGGGTAAAATGAAGGTTGTAGGGGTATAAATAGGCTTAAAAATCATCCTCCAACGTGCAAAAATCTCAAAATAGCCGTTTATAGCCGTTACAACGGCTAGTTTTTGCAGTATTTACTGCCTGTAACGGTCGCTAATCGATTAATAGGGTGTGTTAATCGATTAACGTTAATCGATTAACAGGGTGTGTTAATCGATTAACAGACGCTGATTTCCGAAAAACAGCAAAAATTACCTATTTCAACTTTTTAAGATGTTTTTAATATTCCTAACTCTCTTCTAAGCTCGTAGAATCTATCCTTAGGCAATGCTTTGGTGAAAATATCAGCTAATTGATGTTGGGTATCAATATATTCTATTTCACAGTCTCCTTTTTGCACATGATCTCTAAGAAAGTGATGCCTAATCTCAATGTGCTTGGTTCTAGAGTGCATTATGGGATTCTTTGTAAGATTTATTGCACTTGTATTATCACACTTAAGTGGAATATGATCTAAATGAATGTCATAATCCTCTAATTGTTGTTTCATCCATAAAATTTGCGCACAACAATTTCCAGCAGCAATATATTCAGCCTCAGTTGTTGATAAAGCTACACAGGCTTGTTTCTTAGAGTGCCAAGAAACTAAGGAACTACCTAGAAGATGACATGTTCCACTAGTGCTTTTTCTATCTATCTTACAACCTCCATAATCTGCATCGGAAAAACCTACAAGATTAGGTTCCGTTCCTGATGGATACCATAAACCAAAGGATGCAGTTCCCTTAAGATATTTCAATATTCTTTTAACTGCTGTAAGGTGAGATTCTCTAGGACTAGATTGATACCTAGCACACACACAAACACTCTGCATAATATCCGGTCTACTAGCAGTGAGATATAACAAAGAACCTATCATACATCTATATTTAGTTTGATTTACCTCTATACCTGACTCATCTTTGTCAAGATAGCAAGAGGTTCCCATAGGTGTAGATGCTTCCTTTGCTTTGTCCATTTCAAACTTCTTAAGAATTTCTCTACAATACTTAGTTTGAGAAATGAACGTACCTTCTTTCATTTGCTTAATTTGAAGACCGAGGAAGAATGTTAATTCTCCCATCATAGACATTTCAAATTCACCCTGCATAGTCTTAGCAAATTCTTCACAAAGAGATTTATTAGTTGATCCAAAAATAATATCATCAACATATACTTGAATAATCAAAATATGTTTTCCGACTCTTTTAATAAACAAAGTGGAATCAACTTTTCCTCTATTAAAATTATTTTCTAAAAGAAAATTGTTAAGTCTTTCATACCAAGATCTAGGTGCTTGTTTCAAACCATAAAGTGCTTTCTTTAACTTATAGATGTGATTTGGAAATTTAAAATCTTTAAAACCGGGTGGTTGTTCAACGTACACGTCTTCTTTTATAAAACCATTTAGAAATGCACTTTTAACATCCATTTGAAATAATTTAAATTTCATTATAAATGCATAAGCAAGAAGTAGGCGTATTGCCTCTAACCTGGCAACTGGAGCATATGTCTCATCATAATCTATACCTTCTTCTTGACTATATCCTTGAGCCACAAGCCTAGCTTTATTCTTGGTGATGTTTCCATCTTCATCCAGTTTGTTTCTAAATACCCATTTTGTTCCAATTACTTGATGAGTACCTTCTCTAGGAATCAATTTCCAGACTTGGTTTCTTTCAAACTGGTTGAGTTCTTCTTGCATTGCTATACACCATTGTTCATCTTGAAGAGCTTCCTTAATGTTCTTAGGTTCTATCTGCGACATGAAAGCTACATTCATACAAAAATTAACTAAATTTCTTCTAGTGTTTACCCCTTTTGATATGTCGCCAATGATGTTGTCCAATGATAATCCTCTGGGTTGTTGCCATATTTTGTTTAGATCTTCATCATCTTGAGGATTATTCATTTTCTCTTCATTTGTTGTCTTTTGCAAGTCTTCATTTTCACCTGCATCTGATTCATCTGACTCAAGAGGTTTTGCCTCAAGTTCCACAATTTCATCAAAGACAACATGCACAGATTCTTCTATTTCAAATGTTTTCCGATTAAAAACTCTGTAAGCTTTGCTAGTGAGAGAATATCCTAGAAAAATAGCTTCATCGGCTTTAGAATCAAATTTTCCTAAATTTTGTTTTCCATTGTTTAGGACAAAACATTTGCATCCAAAAATTCTTAAATGTGAAACATTTGGTTTTCTACCTTTAAAAAGTTCATAAGGAGTACATTTCAAAATTGGCCTAATAAGCATTCTATTCAATACATAGCATGCAGTACTCACAGCATCAGCCCAAAATTGTTTAGGAACACTATATTCATTTAACATAGTTCTAGCAAGTTCCTCTAAGGATCTATTCTTTCTTTCTACAACTCCATTTTGTTGAGGAGTTCTAGGTGCAGAAAAATTATGAGAAATGCCATATTCTTCACAAAAAGTTTCAAAAGATTCATTTTGAAATTCACCTCCATGGTCACTTCTAATAGCTTTTATTTTCAAGTCCTTTTCATTTTGAACTAAATTTGCAAACTTTTTAAATTCTTTGAAAGCTTCACTTTTAAGAGTAAGAAAGAAAGTCCAAGTATATCTTGAATAATCATCTACAATAACTAAAGCATAATAATTTCCTCCAAAACTTTTTATCCTAGAGGGACCAAATAAATCCATGTGCAAAAGTTCTAAGGGTTTTAAACTAGAAACAACATTTTTCGAATGAAAAGATGATTTCACTTGTTTTCCCTTTTGACATGCATCACACAATTTATTTTTCACATATTTTAGTTTTGGTAGACCAATTACTAAGTCTTTAGAAATGAGTTTATTCAATTGTTGCATATGAATATGTGCAGCTCTTTTATGCCATAACCATGGATTTTCTTCTTTTACTACCAAACATGAAATATTCCTATTTGATGCATTTTCTAAATCAATCAAATAAATATTGTTATGCCTAATTCCTTTCAAAGCAATTTCAGAAGAATCATTTTTATAAATAGTGCAAGAATTTTGTTCGAAGGTTACCTTGAATCCTTTATCACATAATTGACTAATGCTAATTAAGTTGTGCTTTAATCCTTCCACATATAGCACGTCTTTGATCATCAAGGTATCTTCACTTCCAATATCTCCTATTCCAAGGATTTTTCCTTTGTTGTTGTCACCGTAGGTGACAAAGCCTCGTTCCTTTTTCCGGAAGCTTGTAAATTTCTTTTTATCTCCGGTCATGTGTTTTGAACATCCACTGTCAAGACACCACATATACTTCCTTGGTTTTGATAATTCCTACAACATAAAAAGAACAAGCTATTTAGGTACCCAACTCCTTTGTATGGGTCCTTTGGGTTAGATTGAAAATTTGAAATCATTTTACAACCCAAATATATCTACCACTTGGAACACCATAATGCTTAATTTTACATTTGTTAGATGTATGACCCTTTTTCATACAATAAAAGCATGATGCAACATTTGTGTTCCTATAAGTTGTTCCTTTTTCTACCCAAGTTCTACGGGTTCTATGATTATGCTTATTTTTAATTCTAGGAACATACTTATTTTTAACAACCTTATTTTCATTAATTTTACTACATTCTCCTAAGGTTGTTTCATCTAGTAGTTTCTTATAATTAATACAAGATGCACATTCATCACTACTAGTATTTTTACCTTTTTCATAAAATAAAATTTTATTTTTCAAATTTCTGATTTCTTCTGCTTGATATAAGAATTTATTTTTCAAACTTCTGTTTTCTTCAGACAGATTTGTAAATTCATTTTTCAAATCATTATTTACTTTACAGAAATTTTCAGAAGTAATTTTCAAATTTTCATTTTCTTCAAGAATATTTTCAAAATTTGATTTTAACTCTTTGAAATCCTTTTTCAATTTCTTATGAGCTGTGTCTAATTTTTCGGATTCTACTAATAAAGCAGCATAAGTATCATGCAATTCAGTTTCACTATCATATTGACTAGAATTATCTGAATCGTTAGATGTACTTACTTGGCTTCCAGCGTCATCGTCATCCGCCATTAGACATATGTTTGCTTCTTCATCAGAACTGCTCGAGTCAGAAATTGATTCGTTGTCTTCGTCCCATGCGATGTATGCTCTCTTTTTCTTGAAGAATTTCTTTTCTTTCTTTTCTTCACCCTTCTTTTGATTTGGGCAGTCTGCTTTTAAGTGTCCCTTTTCTCCGCAACCATAGCATCTATAGTTTGAGGAAGATCCTTGATTTTCTCTCTTTTCATTTCTGAACCTCCCTTTGCCTTTTGATTTCATGAACCTATTGAACCTCTTGATTAGTAGACTCAAATTTTCATCTTCTTCTGAGTCTTCATCTTCCATTTTGCTTTTGCTCTTTTCTACCTCAGATTTGAAGGCTAGAGTCTTTTTCTTAGTTTTTGCTTCTTCTTCATCTAGTCTTCCGAGGTCAAGTTCATGCTCTCTCAACTTTCCAAATAATGCCGCCATGGTCATTGTGTTGAGATTTTGTGACTCAGAAATTGCAGTCACTTTTGGTTGCCAAGACCTGTCTAAAGATTTCAAAATTTTTATATTTAGTTCATCAGTATCGAAAGACTTACTTAATCCAATAAGATGGTTTACGATGTTGGTGAAGCGTTTCTGAACATCTACTATTGTTTCCCCTTGCTTCATCCTGAACATTTCGTATTCCTGGATTAAGGTATTCTTTCTTGCTCTCTTAACATCATCTGTACCTTCATGGGTTACTCTCAGTACTTCCCACATTTCTTGTGCAGTTTTACAAACAGAAATCCTGTAAAACTCATCAACAGTTAAAGCAGATGAAATAATATTACGAGCTTTTACATCATTACCAAATTTTCTTTTATCTTCAGCAGTCCATTGGTCACGGGGCTTTGGTTCCTGCATATTGTTAGTTGGAACAAAAGGACCAGATGCAACAGCATCCCAAATATCTATATCAACAGATTCCATAAAAATTTCCATTCTAACCTTCCAGAATGCGTAATTTTCACCTGTGAATAGTGGTGGTCTATTGATAGAAGCACCCTCTGCGAATGTTTGAAATGATCCCGCCATTTGAATGACTATCAAAGCAAGCTCTGATACCAATTGTCAGAGCGGCTGCAGCGGATGGGTTAGCGTGGAACAACAAACCAAGAGGGAGGGTGAATTGGTTCTTAATAAAAACGTGTGCCTTAAAAATTTTTACTCAATTAAACTTACTTAGCAATTAATAATAACAGTTAAATAGAGTAAGGTTGAGAGAAATTTGCACAGATGATTTTATCCTGGTTCGGATCTTACCAATCCTACGTCCAGTCGCTTATCTCAAAACAAGATAAACAATTCACTAATCACAAAACAATTACAAACTACAATCACACAGATACAATTTGTAAAAGTTTAGAAAACACCTCTCTTGATGCCACAAGAGATGAACCAACACCTCCTTTGAATCTTCACAAAGGATGAAACACTTCCTCCGAATACTTCACGAAGGATGACTTCCTCTTCCAAACACCTCCTCAGATGCACTAAGGATGAACCGGCTATTTCTCTGTCACCGTAGCAGCACTTCACCAGCTCCACAGACAAGAGTTTCCTTAGCCGAACAATAGCTCACAATTCTCAAGAGTTTCAGAGTTCTAGAGCACAAGGAAAGAGTTGTAGTTGTTGAACTTGAGAGAAAATGAGAGTCTATTTATAGACTCATCCAAAGGCTCTTCCATTTTTCGTTTTCAGCCTTTCTGACAGTGTTAATCGATTAGCTACAGTGGTTAATCGATTAACATCCCAACGGATAGTCCAACGGCTCTAAAAACGGCTAGTTTTTCAAACGTTCACTTTGTTAATCAATTAACACCCTTTGTTAATCAATTAACGTTAATCGATTAACACCCTCTGTTAATCGATTAACACTGCATTGTTGTGCTTCGCCATTCGTCTCTGGAACAATCGATTAACACCCTCTGTTAATCGATTAACGCTAATCGATTAACACTCTCTGTTAATTGATTAACACTGCACAGAATTTTGCTTTTGGTTTATTTTTACATCACTTTTGAATGCATACATAAAACTACTAATTTTCCTATGTTTATACAATTATTACAAAAGGTTACAAGTCTTCAAAGATCATTCTTCATGAGTCTTGGTTGTTCTTGACTTGAATTGGACATCATCAAAACTTCATCTTCATCATTTTGCTAACAGCCACTGCCTCACCAACTATGCAGGTCGCAACCATCAACCTCTCTCAGGCCACCATGTCGCCATTAGCCACCACCTGCAACCACAATACAGAAACGCAATTCGCGCAAAAATCGCGACCGTGAAACCAAATCACCATCATCATCTTTGCCAACCCTTCATCGTGACATACTTTCATCATTCTCACCATCACCGGACTTGCAAACCCAAAGCGAGAAAACACACAAAACCCAAATCACTTCAACACACCACCACCAAACCCTCAAGTCGCCGCCATCATTAACCCTAAACTACCAAACAATATTTGAAGTTCAACTTTCAATTTAGTTTGTGAGGACAAATATTGATCAGGACAAAGGAAAATTGACTCTTTAAAATGGGAAACAAGACCATTATATCTCTGTACTTTAAAATCAATCATATAGATACAGAAATAGAGATCACGAAAATCAAGTAGAACCCACGAGTGAAAAATAGTCCCCTAAAAAGAAAAGGATAAAAATACTAAGCGGATCAAAATTTATAAAAACACATGAATCTAGGCTTTCCATGGACTTAATAGTTAACATGGTAATTGATACATAAGGATATATACATACATATATATATATATATATATATATACATATATATGTATATACATACATATATATGTATGTACATATATATGTATATACATACATATATATGTATGTACATATATATGTATATACATACATATATATGTATGTACATATATATGTATATACATACATATATATGTATGTACATATATATGTATATACATACATATATATGTATGTATATACATACATATGTATATACATACACATATATATCTATGTATATACATACACATATATATCTATGTATATACATACACATATATATCTATGTATATACATACACATATATCTATGTATATACATACACATATACATATATGTATATACATACACACATATATATATATATATGTATATACATACACATATATATATATATATATGTATATACATACACATATATATATGTATATACATACACATATATCTATGTATATACATACATATATATATATCTATATACATACATATATATATATATATATATATATATATGTATATACAGTTGCAGTTGATGATGTGATGTTTTATATTTTTAAGAGTTGTGTTATATTAATATGTTACACTTTTGGTATTGTGAATTTGGACTAAGGATGACATTAATTTTTATGTTCACTAATATAAAAATCGCGTACAACGTCGAATATTTTTGGCTTTTAATGGCGAATTCACAAACGACGTCATATCAGAAAACGTTAAATTTACGTCGAATTTAAAAAATTCGACGTTAAACTTAACGTCGAATGTTAATTGTGATCCTTTTTTACAACTCTACGAGACCTAAAAAACATAAAAACAACAAAATTCAGTTTTTGATATTTTATAAAGCATGCACTATGAATGTGTAGTGTAGTATTAACAACAAACAATAATAACTAACAACAAACAAGTTGAATCAAACAACAACAACAAACAAGTTCAACTAAACAACAACAACAACAAACAAGTTCAACAAAAAAAACAACAAACAAGTTCAACAAATAAGTTCTTCAAAACGAAAACAAAAACAAAAACTAAAACTAACCTTCAAAAGGTGGGTTCGTCGGAATAAAGTTTCGTCACAACAAGAGAGAAAGCAGAATGCGCCTATGATGGACAAGAGCACGAAAATAATCGATTAAAACAAACAAAAATCATACACAAAGTAATTAATTAATATGCATTTGTATCAAATGAAAGAAAGATTACATGTGATGTTCGTCAAACTTCGTTCGAGAAAAGTTTGAGAAGAGAAGAAGGTATCGCGTGCTAAGATAAAGTGAATGAATTTTCAATCTTCCGTTCAAATTTTTATTGAATTCACTAACCTTTTGACGTTGAATTTAAAAGTCATTCGACATTTTATATCCTTTTACCTCAAATTATTATTCTAAGTGACGTTTAATAATTGCATTTATTTACAAAAATGTCGCCGCTAATTTTTAACATTGGTTATTCAGTGGTTGGATGTTGAATGCGTAATGTTATACATTGTTTTTGTACTAGTGGTTAGACATTATTTTCACTTATCTCAAAGGTTGGAGGACTAATTTTCTTTGGGACTGTAAATTGTATTTGTAATTGGTAATTAATTTTATTCTTTTATTATATATGTATTACTAATAATAAAAACAATAATATTATAATAATTATTATAAATATAATAATAATGTTTTTGTAATTATAAGGCTTAATTACTTGGTCTTGTGTTAAATGATTTTTTTCAGTTTAGTATCCGATTTTAATTTTAAGAATGCATACATTAAGTCTTAAAGTTGTCAAAATTATATTATTATTATATTTTTATTATTATTATTATTATTATTATTATATTATTATTATTATTATTATCATCATTATATTATTATTATTATTATTAATAGTAATATAATAATAATATTAATAATAATAATAGTAATAATAATAATAAGAATAATATAAATTACATATTTATAATAATAATAATAATAATAATAATAATAATAATAATAATCATTTTTAATTTTAAATAACAATTTCAATTTTATTTTAACATAGCTTTTATTATTTATATTTAACGTTATATCATATTTATCTTTAAGTTAAAATAATAATTATCTAATTTTATCCATTAAAACATTTTATTTAATTTATCATACCTATTACATTTTATTACAACTTTCATATTTCAAATTTTGTCATATATCCCTTCCAATCCTTAATCTAAACAATATCACAATCTTTTATCTTTGTTTTCTAAATTCATTTACTCACTTTCGTTCAAATTCTCTCTTCGGTCCAAATAGTAAAAGAGTGCATAACAAGGATTTAGAAACTAAAATGTTTTCTGAAATATATTCAGTTTACAATTGTTTAATTAAAAGCAGAAAAACACAACATTAATTTGCATTTTAGTTGTTAAATGAAAAAATACTTTGAAATCCGAAAAAATAGAAATACCCATTTAAGAGCTTTATATTAATAATATAATAACATATATTAATTCTAGGTTAAAAAGTAAAATAAGAAATATGATAAAAGATTTCAAGATATCCTAATCTTTATTATATTAAATCAAATTGTTGTGATTTGAAAAATAAAGTAATGAAATGATAGACAAAATGGCTTTAACTTTCTTGGCCTGCGTTATTATTCCATTTTTTTATATGTAAATGTTGTTTAAGATTTACTCTAATAATTTTTCAGTTGTGTAAGTAACAAAATTCAACAAAAAAATAAAAGGCTACTACTTCCCTATACGTTCATAATTTCAACCCACACCTCTACAATTTTTTATATTTTCAAATTACTATCTAGAATATGATTTTTTGTATTTTGTATTATATATTTCATAATAGAAAATAGATTTTAAATTTTATATTCTGAAATATAAAATAAAAAATGTACTTTTATGTATACATTTTGGAATATAAAATTTATATTATGATTATCAATGAAATAAGAGAACTTTTGGGAGTGCAAAACGAAATTTATAGGGTACAGAAAGAATTCCAATCCCCGATTGTTCAAATTGCAAGGCTGACTGTTTACGAATAAACGATGGGCGTTGCTCCCTCCACCCCCACGTGCTTCTCCCTCCACCTCCCCAATTTTATATAATTCCAATTATGTTCTAACCCAATTTTATATAATTCCAATTATGTCTTAAAGTTAAATTTTTTTACTTTTTTTCCTCCAGAAGGAAGCTTGATCCTGCCAAAAGAGTGTAAAAATGCATTCAAACACTTGCACAGTTTCCCATGGAGCAAACATCCACTTTACAAAATCAATCTCCTCTAAAATGACCAAAACGATATAGATATTACATAAACATACAGAATTGGTATTGAGAATATAACTTGCTCTACAATAAGAACACCACAGGCCGCTTTGTACACTTTAGAAGAAAAAAATAAGTTAAAAATAATTAATTTTCTATCAGCTAATTTGGGCAAGTTCAACACCATTAGCTTCTTTAAACACTTATTTTTAAGTCATCAATAAGCACATTGGGCATGCTAGTACTGTCAGACGTGATGCTCCTCCTGGCCAGAAGGTCGGTCTCATTGCTGCCAGGAGAACTGGTCGTCTCAGGGGGCAAGCTGCTGCCACTGCTTCTAAAGCTGACAAGACTTATGCTTAATTACAAATTTTCAAATTTTGTTTCATCGATATTTTGTGTTCATCTGTTCGGGTACTTTTTTGAGCACCATATTGGAAGACGGAGCTTAAGGAGTTTAGTACCAAAAATGGTTATGATCTCAACAAAACGGATGTCGACATCCGTTTCGCCTTCAACGGATGTCGACATCCGTTGAAGGATGTCATCCGTCCAGAGGCAGTGTTCCTTTTACGTTTCGGTTTTATTTTACTCCTCGTGCAAAGATTATAGGCTTGGATATTAAAAAGATTATTGGAAGTATGGGAAAGGTTTAGGGTTTGGGATTATAGGAAGGATTATGATTACGTACATGAAGAGGAACCACAATAAGGACACTACACCATAAACGCACTGCACCGAGAACAAGAGGAAGATTGTTTGATAATTCTTTTCACGATCACCAAGCTTTGCAGAAAAATATTTTACTCATACAAGGAACTACGTAGGTTATCAGTGAAATATGTTATAAATGAATAAAATTAAAAAACAATAATTTTTAAAATAAAATGTTACTGAGGGGCAAAATAGTAAAGGAAAGGTAGAGGAAGGGGCAAAAACGTAAAGGGGAGGTGGAGGAAGAGATGCGT
Organism: Vigna nakashimae; assembly: GCA_034642375.1. Classification (NCBI taxonomy): domain Eukaryota; kingdom Viridiplantae; phylum Streptophyta; class Magnoliopsida; order Fabales; family Fabaceae; genus Vigna; species Vigna nakashimae. The sequence goes on from CM067768.1 coordinate 23,268,666, forward strand.
GGGGGTGGAGGGAGCAACTCCCATAAACGATTGCAAAAAATTTGGGCATCACAAAAGGCCCACCATATATGGATGGATTGATTGGATCATTATGCCAATAATCTTTAGTCTTTCACTGTTTACATCTCTCAATATATTAAGTACACTCCCCCTTTTATTTGGTAAATGATTCCCTTGATTATTGTGCTATTTAATTATCTTAGATTAAAAATAATAATAAATATATTATCTTTGAAATAAAATAATATTACTCTATAAATAAATAAGTTAACAAAAAGAGTTTAAAAAGTAAGAAGGTCATCAATTTGATATTTTTTTTAAAATAAGACTATAATTATTTTGAAATGGAATAAGTTTTTCATTTCAATTTTTATTCCTTCAAAACAATTATATATTCCTTTTTTTTAACATTATGACTTATATGCACATATTAGAGGTTATTTACAGTTGTAATAAAATAAAAGTATAAGAAATTACTTAATGAAAACGTATACCTATTATAAAGGTAGTTTTCAGAATTATATTTTAATACAATGTTCCAATATTTTTAAAAGAAAAATAAGTAAATTTACAAAAAATTGTTTTTATGATATGATTAAAAGATGCTTACATGCAATATTAATACTAATAAACAAACATAACACAATGACTTACCTATATATAACCATATTTTTTAAAACATTCTAATAACAACTATATATTAATATTAAAATATTGCATTGAGATATTAAAATTAAAATGAAAATTAAATTATTTAATAAAAAAATTAATGAAATGAGTTGTAGGGTAGTTATATCGAAAATAGGATCATAAAAATATTATTACGCTAAGAAATGAGTTGTATTATTCCAACCCACCATGTTACTATGGACGGTCTAGAATTCAACACGTTATTATGTTCAACATTTACTTCTAGCTCTTATTTTTATTTATTTATTTATGAATGAAGTTACGATTCTATTTTATAAATATTTTATCTATAAATAATTTGACTTACAACAAAACCAATCATAGACGAAGACATTTTTGCATGAAATAAACACTATGATACAAGTAATGTCTCTTTTAGAGTTTTTTTTTTTCTTAAACAAGATAGAAATAAAACATTTCTTTTGTTCACTTTAACTTGACGAAATGATATTTAATAAATTGCAAGCCTTTGATCATAGACCAAATATTCATCATCTTTTGTTTGTACATTTAACAGTATTATAAAATATGTTATCATCAAACAAACGATAGGTCATGTGATTCTCTATCATCAATGCATTTTCCATTCTCATTAAAAAGAAAGCATGAATTAGATGAAAAATAATGTATAATTAATGCAAATGATATTATGCCACAAAAGAAAAATTACTGGGATTAATTAATACATCATAATTGAAATACATTTCCTCATTTTTTTATCAAAGCAAGTATAGTGTAAAACCATTCTAATGATTTACTATTATTTTGGCAATACAATTGTTATATAGTTCCTATTAGTAAATGAAATTAATCTAATATGGTTTAAAGGCTACAAAAACACTTTACATGATCTTGTTAAACAAATGTGCATAACAAAATTGTGACACAAATTTCATTATATATTTTCAATTCAAATTCAAATCATACTAAATTTAAAGAAATCATCATATATAGATATAAGAGGTCCTTACATGACATCAAATTTTTGCATCTTTTTGGTTTTTCCTCGTGATGAATAGAGGTCCTTAAAAACTACACCCATCTTTATATTTCATTCATCAAGAGGGAAAACAAATGATATACAAAAATTAAATAAGATGATAATTTATTTTAATGAGAAATATAGGTGCCAAAAAGATCTTAATAGTTTGGGTTTTTCTTCAACTAATAAAAGTATTAAGGATTTTTACATCATCATTCATAAGTTAATTCCTAATTGTTTAGTAGTAGAAAAAGGACTATGTTTCAAAATTAAAGTTGATTTCTAAATTTAAATTTTGAATTATATTTATATTTTTAAGATAAAAGCGAGATTATCTAAGATTGTGTTAGAAATTTCACATCGACTAAAAATAAGGTGAATTTATAATATATAAGTAGGTGTAAATCTCACTTTACAAGTCGGTTTTGTGGGATTGAGTTAAACTTAAAGTCCACTTCTTAACATATTGAGCATTATATTACACAGAAAATATAAATCTTAATATACAACAATTAACAAATGTATACATGAACTTTGACAATATTTTTTTTCCTAGAATTTCACTTGATCGGAGATAACAAAATACTTATTCCACAAATAAAGGAGGAACTAGAGTCAAATAATCAAGAACTCATCTCTAGTTTTGAGCTATGATAAAGAGGATTTGCTACAATGTACCATGATTGAAAAGATGACATTGAGGTAGTTACAAAAATACTCCCTCCCTCAACCTAAAGATATCTAAAATTTAAGGTAGAGAAATATAGGATGAGTAACTTCAAATATGATCATTATACACAAATATAATACACACTCATTAATGGTATTTTGTTTATGACTGATGACACATATTTTGTTAATACATTTATAATTTTATTATACAAAATACGTTTTATTTTTAGTTTTTAAATAATTTTCTTTTAAAAGTACTAAGTTGGGTTCATTTAGATATTTACTTTAATTTTATATTTTCGACTAATCTAACATTTACTTATTGTTTTCATCGTAACTTTGTTTTAAAAGTATTAATTTTGGTTTAGTCAAGGTGCATTGATACTAAATTTTGTGCTTCAAAGTGGACATAGGTTTGAAAATTTTGGAGTCTTTTATTTTTTATTATTTTTTTTATGTTGATGCAAATTTGCCAAATTTCTGCATATAAAGCCATGTATATGAACTAGGCCTTTTGTAATTGGACTTATAAAACTAATCAGATTTAAGATGTTTACTTTAGACTAGAAAACATATATAGAGCCTAAATGTGTTTTAGACATAGGAAGAGAAATCATCTATGTAGTTTTACAATTTTAGAAATTGTTTTTTCCTTTCTTTTTCTCTCAATTTCTGAAATTGTCTTTTTTACCTTTTTTATTTTTGTTTTTCATTCTTCATGGATGTAAAACTACATCTTGAAAATCTTAATTGAGTTTTGCACTAAATGTTTAACACTCCAAATTTGTTCTTCTTATCTCTAATTTAAGATTTTCATTTTATGACTATAATTTATATTTTTAATTTTAAAAATAAAATCTTGATTTGATAATTAGATATAAATTATATTAAATTATTTTTATTTGATTTGTATTAATTGATTTGATTAGATATAATCTTTAAAAAGTTATGATAAGAGGAATTATTTGAATATTGAGTATTGATAGCAAATTTATGAACACCGAAAAACGGTGCCACAAACTTGTTGGACAATCGGCAAGTGTGACCGAATCGTTTCAAGTAATAAAACTCGGTAAGACCAAGTATTGTTCTTCCAAAGGACTCACGGCCTAGTTTAGTTATGTGATTTGTTGATTATTTAAGACTTAAGAACAACATAATTGAAGTTTAATATGCAAAAGACAGAAAATTAACATGTATGCATGAATTTGATCAATGGCTAAAACAAAATACAAGCACTTCAATGAAATAGATGGATGAGTATGTTGTTGGGGTTATCAATTTCATCTTATCCACTCTCATATACTTTAGGAATTCAACATTCTTTTCATCATTGTTAATGCCACTCTCTAAATCACCTTGCAAGAAGGCCTATCCTTAATTACGAGTTCATACAATTCCTAGCATTCCTAGTAATTAGTTCTTAAGTGCAGGAGCTTAACGACAACCAATATACTATTGGGAGAAATTCCCCGGATCTAGATTTCCCCGTACGTTCCCGTATCGACAAAATCAATAATCATGCATTGAATGAGTTAAACAAAGCAAGCATTAAGCAAAGAGGAAAAACCCTAACTAATGATGAAAGAAAGCATATGTCTTAAAAGTAAGATGTAAAAACAAATTCCATATATAAGAGTTTCACAAGACTACATTGATTCCCCAACAACAATACAAGGTTTAGTTCACCATATTCATGGTGAAACTTGATGAATAATAATGAAAGAATGAAAGATAAAACCCTAAAAAGGTGAAGAGGTAGCCTGAGCATCCAAGATCCTCCTTCAAAGGGGTAAGAGAGAGAGTATTTGCTTCGTTTATGCCAAAGATACAAACCCTAGGATGTCCTAAAGCTTATATACTATTCTAAAAATACAGAAAAATTAGGCCCAAACCCATAAGTGTGCCGCTCAGCGGTAAATGCCGCTCAGCGATAAGTGTGTGAGTTGGTTTCTTCCCCTTAGCGGCCATTTTGCCCCTCAGTGGATCCAACGTGAACTTCTGAGTGCCACTCAGCGGTAAACTGCCGTTGAGCGGTAGTTGCGGCTTCTCCTTTTGCACTTTTTGATGTCTTTTCTAATTCCATCTCTCTCCTTCTTCACTTCTTTCACCAAATTCACCTTAAAACATGCACAAAAACACTGAAATCAAGCATAAACCTGTCCAACTCTCTTATTTATGAAAATATGAACAAAAACATGATTTCAAGCTAGTTTCTAAGTGTTAAAGGGTACTTTTAGTATCAATTTTAAGCATGAAAATAACAGTTTTTCAACTGTTATCACAACCCCAAACTTAGAAATTTGCTTGTCCTCAAGAAAACAAGATGTAACTCAATCTTCTACCAATTCATATGATGGTTTACTCATTCAAAAATCTTCTTTTCAAGATAAGTAAAGACTTCAATCAAGCTTATGACCAAAATTTCAATCAAGATGTGCACATGCTTTAGTGTTCACAAAGTCATTTAATATCCAACAAATGCTATTTTTCATGAATGATCAATCAATTAAGCATGGATGTTCATGTGCTCATGGAATATTTCCTCACTAGGTAAAGTGTTTCACTCAAACACAAGTGTATAAGAGGTAATCACTCATTCACTCCACTATCACAATGTCACATGAATCACTTTGCCTTTCATTTAACCACAATAAAAAATAATCACAAGCATGCATCATCACAAGGACTTTTCAATGGCTTATAACGTGGCTGGGCTAACAAGAAAATTGGTTTTTCTGGATCACAAAATCCTTGAGTTAAGAGAATCATAACAACACAATTATTCTTATTTTTCCCAACTTGCCCTTGCATTGAGCTTTGCCTTTTCTTTTCTTTCTCTTTTTCTTTTCTTTTCACATTCTTATTTCTTAGCTCAATGCTTTTCCTTTTTCTTTTTCATGTTTTCCCAACAACCCCAAACTTGAACATTTATCAATACCACAAAAGATTTTCTACTTAACTCAAGGTAAAGCTTTTTAACAAGGGTTTTCAATTTATGTTCAAGGCTAAGGGTTCAAAGGATAGAACACAAAGTGTTCTCTTTTAGTTGGCTAACTTTATGAATTTGGCCAATAAAAAGGGTTCCAACAAACGGCCTTGATCATATGATGCAAAACAAGCAATTGATTCAATCATAGAAAACCTGGGCAAAATCATTCATGCTTTCAAAGTAATAGCATTCAATCAATAAAAACTCTGGAGCTCAAAACCTCACATATAAGCTCATTCACATTTGACATACACATCCTGCTTAATCTCACAATCACAATCATAATATCATGCATTTGTTCACAAAGTTTGTGAATCACCTGTATAAGCATTTAATCTGCACATCTCAACATCAATCAATCTCAAAGTATCATCAAGCATTACTTATCACACAATCACAGTCATAAGCAAACCATCATAACAAACCAGGTTTCCAATAGAGTACATCAAACCCTAATCTAAAACAAAAGTAAATAAGTTCAGAAAACTTAAACCAAACAAAAGCATAAGTCCTGCTCTAATGCTGATAGCATTCATCAGTAAATGTTATCTCAACTCCTCATCAATCTGAGTTGTCCTCTGTATCTTCCTCTTCTTCCTCATCTTCAAATGCATCATCATCATCAACAACTTCATCTTCATCCATCTCCCTAACTGAAGCTTCAGCTGCTTCAGCTCCTCCTCCTTGCACTGGCTCCTCTGGCCAAGCTACCACATTATGGAACTCCTCCATAGTCCACCTGTGAGCTGGAGGTGTATCATACATCCCCACAATCATTTCAGCAGTAGCCACCTGCCCTCTATGGATGAACTGTAACTGAGCACCTATAAGAGACATGTAAATGTCCCTCATTTGGAACGGTTCTGCTTCATGTGTCTCAGCAGATGTCTGACTCTGTGCTTGCCCTCTCTCTGCGAGCACGGCGTGGTGGAACTGGCTGAGCTGCTTCCTCACCTCCATAGTACTATCTATAATAGGCCTCATCAACGGCTTTTCTTGGCCTTTCAAATGGTGGAACAGAAGTGTCCACCCCAGCTATCTTGCAGAGGTGAGTGATTAAGGAAGGATGTCCTAAGGGTGCTTTATTATTTGTGGTATTGGCGCACACCCTGATCTCATCAGCTATCACCTGCCTAATATTAACATTTAAGTTCTTGATAGCACAGTAGATGAAGAGTGCCCTGCTAAGAGCAATATCTGACACATGAGAACATGGCTGAATGTTGGCATGAGAAAATGCCATCCAATACTTTGCAAGAGGAGTCAGGTCAGTCCTCCTAATATTCACCACAAAGCCAGCTCTATTCCTTTGAAAGTGTCCTCCAGGTATACATAGCACTCTCTCCACATCCTCAAAATCAGCACCTTCCTCCATACAGAGAGCAAACTGGCACTGCCCATCAGCCCACACAGTATCCAGGAAGTTATTTATGGAATCAGGATCATACATGATAGCATGACCTCTGACATAGCCCAGATAGTTCTCAGCTGGATAATCACCAATCTTCTTTGCATTGGTGTAGAATTCCTTTACCACAGCTATGTTTGTAGGTGCAGGATATGTGGCTAGCTTTCCCCAGTCATTCCCTAACAATTGCTCTCCAAATTGAGGAGGAGCAAAGTTAGGTATCATTCCAACCTTCCTTTCCATAAGGAGTCTCCTGTCTTGGACTACCTTGAAGTGCTTCTCATGCTTCCGAGATAGGAACCTACTAGAATGAGGCTGTTCTGGTTCCTTTTCTTTTCTCTTGGATGCCATGGTTTTCAATCTTTTTCCTGAAGAGGATGTCATTCCTACAATCAAACACAGATACAAAACCACAGAACATGATGTTAATCATTAGTAAAACACAGAACACACCTCTTTTCGATAAGGAGTCTCCTTATCGAAAATTGACTGTTATTCATGCTTGAGTGAGGTTCCCACCAGTGGTTGAAATTACCTTAGTAGAATTGAGTGCCCATATAGTTAAATTCTTGTCCAAATTGCATCCTACAAACATTAGGCACAAAACTCTAAAAATAATTGTTAGCCCAAAAACATCTAAAATAAAATAAAATCAGAAAAAAAAAATAAAAACAGAAATTCAAAATTCAAGTCAAAGATAATACTTAATCACACAAATTAACCAGTTAAACCACGAGTCCCCGGCAACGGCGCCAAAAACTTGATGGCAAATTTATGAACACCAAAAAACGGCGCCACAAACTTGTTGGACAATCGGTAAGTGTGACCGAATCATTTCAAGTAATAAAACTCGGTAAGACCAAGTATCGTTCTCCCAAAGGACTCACGGCCTAGTTTAGTTAGGTGATTTATTGATTATTTAAGACTTAAGCACAACATAATTGAAGTTTAATATGCAAAAGACAGAAAATTAACATGTATGCATGAATTTGATCAATGGCTAAAACAAAATACAAGCACTTCAATGAAATAGATGGATGAGTATGTTGTTGGGGTTATCAATTTCATCTTATCCACTCTCATATACTTTAGGAATTCAACATTCTTTTCATCATTGTTAATGCCACTCTCTAAATCACCTTGCAAGAAGGCCTATCCTTAATTACGAGTTCATACAATTCCTAGCATTCCTAGTAATTAGTTCTTAAGTGCAGGAGCTTAACGGCAACCAATATACTATTGGGAGAAATTCCCCGGATCTAGATTTCCCCGTACGTTCCCGTATCGACAAAATCAATAATCATGCATTGAACGAGTTAAACAAAGCAAGCATTAAGCAAAAAGGAAAAACCCTAACTAATGATGAAAGAAAGCATATGTCTTAAAAGTAAGATGTAAAAACAAATTCCATATATAAGAGTTTCACAAGACTACATTGATTCCCTAAACACAATACAAGATTTAGTTCACCATATTCATGGTGAAACTAGATGAATAATAATGAAAGAATGAAAGATAAAACCCTAAAAAGGTGAAGAGGTAGCCTGAGCATCCAAGATCCTCCTTCAAAGGAGTGAAAGAGAGAGTATTTGCTTCGTTTCTGCCAAAGATACAAACCCTAGGACGTCCTAAAGCTTATATACTATTCTAAAAATACAGAAAAATTAGGCCCAAGCCCATAAGTGTGCCGCTCAGCGGTAAAATGCCGCTCAGCGGTAAAATGCCGCTCAGCGGTAAAATGCCGCTCAGTGGTAAGTGCTTGAGTTGGTTTCTTCCCCTTAGCGGCCATTTTGCCCCTCAGCGGATCCAACGTGAACTTCTGAGTGCCGCTCAGCGGTAAACTACCACTGAGCGGTAGTTGCGGCTTCTCCTTTTGTACATTTTGATGTCTTTTCTGATTCCATTTCTCTTCTTCTTCACTTCTTTCACCAAATTCACCGTAAAACCTGCACAAAAACACTGAAATCAAGCATAAACCTGTCCAACTCTCTTATTTCTGAAAATATGAACAAAAGCATGATTTCAAGCTAGTTTCTAAGTGTTAAAGGTTGCTTTTAGTATCAATTTTAAGCATAAAAATTACAGTTTTTCAACTGTTATCAAGTATGTGAATTTATTCCGTCTTTTATTTTTGGATCGTGATATTTTAACAACAATATTTTAACACATTTTTAACAACGTGAGGTGTCAGTAGTGCATTGGTCCAATTTTTTTTCTTTTATTTATGAAATTGTGACATTGAAATTGATGAGAGCTTCAAAAAATTTGGGATTCCAAATATACCCCTTGCCCTTATTCATTAGAAATCACCATTCTCTTTCTTCCTTCTAGTTCACCATCTTCGTTCTAGTTCTCCCTTTTGGTTTTTGGTCTCCCTCTTACTTGTGGTTGTCGCTCTTCCTTGTTGTTCTCCTTCTACGTTTTCGTCACATCTCTTTGTTTTGGTCAATGTTGTCCTCTTTGTTGAGTGTATTGTGCAAAATGGCAAGTTCCGGTAACCATGGTCCTTCGACGAGCAAGGTAAATGCATTCTTCCTTCATTTTGTACATTGCGTTTTTGGTTTGGATTTTGGGTTTTCATGTTAAATTTTTTGTTGTTTTTGTTGTAGGGCTTTTATGTTTTGGTTATTTTCTTCGTTGTTGATGCAGTTGAGGGTTAGTCACTCCTTTTTAACAAAGTATATTTCTACTTTGAACGAGCATTTGAAAGAGCAGCACCGGTCACTGATTGTGAAGATGGTGGACAGAGTGTTTTATGTAAAGAAACATCCATGAACACTGGATTTTTTTCCCCAAGAGGCATGTCCACCAATCCACCTCCAATGAAGACTTATGTTAGGAGGGGTCACGAAGGCGTTACAAGAGCATAGTGCTTAGGACTCCTTACACTCGATTTCTTAGAATAAAATATGAGTGATATTTGTATTGATTGCTTAAGAGAAAGTAATACAAAATTGTGCATAGATGAACAAATGTTTGTAATTTGGAATATATTTTGTTCAATGTTAAGAGAAAGTAATACAAAATTGTACATATTATTAATGTTAATTGAATTTTCTTTGTTATTGTCATTGTGAAATAAGGTTTTGTTTGAATTGTTAATGAATAAAGTGGCCACTTTGATGAGTATTGATGTATTTGATGAAATTGATTGCCCCAACAACATACTCATCCATCTATTTCGTTCAAAGTGTTTGTGTTCCTATTTTCCATTGATCAAAACTCATGCATACATGTTTAATTATTGTCTTTTGCATTTGAAACCTCAAGAATTTGTTCACAAGTCTTAAATAATCAAGAAATCATATAATTAACTAGGCCGTGAGTCCTTTGGGAGAACGATACTTGGTCTTACCGAGTTTATTACTTGATACGATTCGGTCACACTTGCTGAGGGCTAAACAAGTTTTTGGCACCGTTTTTCGGTGTTCATAAATTTGTCATCAGTAACCTAGGTGACCATAGTCAAAATTTCTAATTTTTTTGGCATAAATCCACTGGTTTTCACTTGATTTTAGTGTTTAAGTGTGAGTAGAGGCTCGAAAGTCATGTTTGGGCACCCATGATTGAGGAAAGGGACAATGTTTGTGAGATGAACAACTTAGATGAAGTCTTGAAACTTCTGCACCTAAAAATACACTTGTAATCGTTTATAGGATCTTGGTAAACGATTACACGAACAAAATCCAAGATTTGTACAGAAAGTTGTACTGGAGGAGTCAGTTGTGGTAACCTAGGTGACCATAGTAAAATTTTTTAACTTTTTGGCATAAATCCACTGGTTTTCACTTGATTTTAGTGTTTAAGTGTGAGTAGAGGCTGGAAAGTCATGTTTGGGCACCCCAGTATTCACAAAAGTAATAATGTTTTATAGTCGATTTTTTTTGTTCAAAAGTCTATTACAGAACTTGGTTTATTCAAATACGTATTTATCAACAATAATCCGCAAAAGGTTGATGTATACATTCATGATGAGAACTTTAAATTTCCATAAAACACTTGAGTATTAAAAACATTACAATAGTAAAGTAGCAACATAGTAATCCACATCTTGCCGGTGTATGCGGAAAACCAACTTCCACCTCACTGGTGTGTACGAAATATCAAAACGTCGCCACCGACGAACCTTCAAATAGGAGGAAATGATAGAACTCAGACAATACGAAAACACAATACGGGTGTTTCTGAATAATCTTTGAAAGTCGAAAAAGACTGGTGGAGATTCTTAAGAGAGTGGAGAGCGAAGAGCGACTTCGCAAAAGTGCTCAACTTTGAAAGAAGAAGACTCAAACATGAGATTTGAAAGAGTGGCAGAGAACGAAGACCGACTTCGCAAAAGTGCAAAACTTTGAAAGAAGAAGACTCACATTGGAGAATCGAAAGAGTGACAAAGAACGGAGACCGAGTTCGCAAATGTGTTAAACCTTGAAAAAAAGAAGACTCAATCTATTAAAAACGGTTTATGAATATTGTTTCTTTCCAAAAACGTCCTCCTGGACAAGCTGGTTCCATTTAAAAATTAAGCCAATTATTTGGTGACATGTGACGTTGTCAAATAATTGACAAAAATTTGTTGTTAAAGAAACATTTTCCTTTATTTTTAGTTTTTTCAACCTATTATTTTTGGATTTTTTTTCTTTAGTCTTAAAACTCTAAATTAATTTCTATATAAAGAATATTAAAAGTTAAATACAATCAATATAAATCTTTTGCTCGGAGAAACTTGGCTCTCACTGGATTACATTTAAGTATTTCTATTATATTAAGGCGGTAGTTAATGTTTGGATGATTAACTATTGTTAATGTTCTCATGCAACTTCATCATGCAACTTAAGAAAATTAACCAAAATATAATTCCGATATTACGTTAAAATGTGATGGATATTTTGATTGTATTCGTTTGAATTGATTATCAAGATAAATTATTAATTCTAATATTATTGATGAGTCTTTAAAAAAGAATTTAATAAAAATATAATATTAATAAAATCTAAGTTCAGTATTATAAGAAAATTATTAAATAATAATCAATTTTAAAAACAAAAATAATTAGTTACAATATTGACTAACTTAATTATCTTTTTATAAATAAAAAAATACCGATATTTAATGAAAAAAAATTATAATTAGTTTGTAAATTAGAATTTGGTTTCTCTCGTTAGCTATCAGAGTTTTAACTACTAAACAGTTAGTTTCTAATTTAATTTTTAATTTAAAGTTTGACTAATTTAAAATCAATAAATTGATAAGTAATATTAAAACCAATTTAAATTCTAACTCACAAATTAAATATAATTTTTTATTCACAATTAAAATGATTTATATGTCAATAAATTTTAGTTTATAAAATGATATATAATTTATTCAACATTTGATCTTTAAAATTAATTATTATTTAATAATTATGTTGATATAAGATATTAAAATCATTTTTAACTTAAAATTTTAAGATAATTATTTTATAAATTTTAATGTTTGTGATCTCTTTAATTTACACTTAAATTTTAACAAAATATTAACAAAAAGAAAAAAGAAATTATCATAAAATACTATACAACATTAAAATTATTCTTTTTATTTTTATTTTTTTCAACATAACCACACTCAAAAACATCAAGTTAGGTGGTGACTTATACCTTTTCTCAGATTGTTCTTCTTTTTGCATCTTTTACGTATTTTCAAACTATGTCTAATCATATATGTATGTGCCTACCTCAGAGCAAAAACTTCAACTTAATAGGGATTGATCACTTACCATGATAACATGCAATTTAAGCAAACAAGTTAAGGTTATAAAAACTTACATCCACGAACTTCAAAAATTGTATAATTCGGTTAGGCTAATTTAGATAATAATACATCAGAATAATGTTAATAATTGTATAATATTAAATAAACACTTAATAAATACTTAATAAACACTTAATTGCATAAAAATTTATAAATAAATAAATAGAAATCTTAACACAACACATTACTGAACCTTTTTAAAAATATTTAAATTTAGGAATGTTAATAAGTGTAAACCCATTTCTTCTTTTCTATTTCTCTCAATCTTCTCTTTTTCACTTTTTTTTTTCTCTCTTCCTCTCTACAATTTTCTCTCACTTTTCCGTAATATTTTTCCTTCATAACCTTTCAAAACCTAATCTCATGGCTAAGGGACGGGGAAACATTTCTAACGGGTAAATTTTCAAAATATTAAGTTTTTATTTATTTTAAAGATAATTTGTTTTAACATGTACTAAAATTTTATTATGTTTGGATATCTTTATCTAGTTCCTAGATGTTGAAATAATTTTGTTGCTTGATTTTTGAAATTTCTTTAAAGGGGCAAGGGAAATTATTTGTTTTTTTTATATATATAGAATCTTAGGATAGACGATTTGGATACAAAGGTGATGTGATCACAATATTTTTAGTTTTAAGCAAGGTGATGTGATCTTAGGATTAAAAATTTGTTTAAATGTTGGGTCACATATGATAAGTGAATTGTTATTTGATTTTTGTATTAAGTATTGATATTTATGTCGTAACAAAGATTACCTTGCTTTGTTAATGGTCTAAGTTACATAAACTAAGATACTAGATGGTGAAAGTTGAAAGGTAGCAATCTCCCCTTTTTTATGATGATCCAAATCTCTTGTTTAAAAGAATATCTAATTTCCTACCTAGATTTCAGACTTCCACACATATAAACATGTTAGTAATAATTGCACTAATTAGAAGTTTTCTCCCCCTTTTTTATCATAAGCAAAAAGTAAAAATAAATAGTCACCCTCAAGTGTAGCTCTACCTCAACAAAAGAAAGATTGAATTACAAAATTATAAAATTATTGAGTACCAGATGCAATTCAAATATTATAAAGGGAAAATGTAATTAATCTAGAGCAGTGATAAATAACAATATATAAAACAAACTCATATATCTCCCCCTCAAATAGATATCAGTTATCATATAAGATGTAAATAAAATATTTCTCCCTATTTTTGATCATAAAAAAAATCACCTAATCTTTATGCTCCTCCTAAATTAGTTAACTTAAAAAGAATTTAGGTCCTTTTAAAAATATTACTCCCCCTAAATGTGATATTATCCTTAAAACAAAAGACAGATGCTTTAAATTTTTTTTTAAACTTAAGATAATCGATTATCACTCATAATAATCATGATAATCAATTATTTGCGAGTCAAATTGTCAAAATTCATATTTTGAGGCTGAGATAATCGATTATCATCCTTGGTAATCGATTATTGTGCGTTAATTTCTGAAAAATGCCAATTTGGGCCAAATTTTCATCCTAAGACACATCTAACATTCATAAATTATTTCAAAACTCTTAAAAATTATGAGGATATCAGCACTACACTCCAACTTCCACTAGAAAAATGAACTTAAACATGGTGGTTCAAAAGGTGAAAAGGCACAAATATAAGTGTACTTCGAATTAGACCTTTCCAACAACTTTTAAACATCAAATTGGACTTGATTGAACAACAAATTCATCTATGTTTCGGTTACAAGGTCGAGTCACTATCAAACACTTTCACAATTTGCCTAGTCTGTCCGGTTTGACTCCAAGATCTCTGACACTCTGATTTCACTGTTTGGTCACGCTTAGAATCTCCTTCCTCCAAGCTGAGTGGGCGGGGACCTGCCAAAGGTGCTCCAACGCTCAAGTCAGAATATTATCTGTACAATCAATGTGGAACAGTAATAAATGCGCAGTTAATAGCATAACCAACCTACCTCACACATTTGACCTGTATTTATAGTTTTTGCCATGGGCCTAGGGTTAGCAGAATCTTAATCATGGCCTAATCCTGGCCCAATAGCTTTAATCGCACCTTACCTTTAATTTTGTCTTAAACTAGATTGTGATTGGTCGGCCCATTCAATGCCGCCCGGTTTGTCCAGTTAAGCCTTTCAAGGTGTTCTCTCGACCGTCTAGTCTATCAATCAAGGATTATGGACCAAAATATTTTCTTGACCGTTCGGTCTACCAAGATGATCAGATGGGCACCCGACCCATCCAGTACAATCTAAAATGATAATATCTCAAAGTTTGGCCTCAATAGTCAATAATGCATTAAATTTGAACAACATGACCACCGAATTTAAATTTCAGAAAGCCAATTGACCAGCTAGTATTTTTAGAGACTCAATAGATTTAAGATGGACTGAACGAAGTTGGAAAGTGAACCTTAGCATGAAGAAATCATAAATGGACTTTCCATTAGAATTAGCATGGTGAAAAGCTAACAATAAGACTAAAAACATATTATATGCGCTTGGGTTAAACCATTGAGCTTTGCATAAGCATTTCACAACTCATGGTGTGTTTAACCTTTCACAACAACATGTATCATTTAAACTAAATAACTAATTCAACTTAGTTTTTATTTGAACAAAAAGTGAATTAAACCAAATGCAAAAAAATTTCTCACTAACTTAGAAATGCTTCCAACAATTAAAATTGAACAAAAAAACACATGAACAACATTGTGCTTATGGCTAATATATCACCAAGGCTAGATTCAACATCTCACAGCCTTTGTTTGGTTGATAATTGCATCAACATCTAACTGAACAACACAGTTACGAATTTAAAAGCAAAAAAATATCCAGATTTTTCCTTAAAGTAGTAAAAACTGTATCAATCATAGTTTTAGCACATGACCAAACACAACAAAAATGAAATTCAATACATAAATCTCTCAAATAGATCAATTTCACTGATTAAAATGTGTAAAAAGACAAGAGCACACCACAAGATGAATGAAACAATGATGGATGATGAGTCGTTATTTCTTGAATTATATTTAGTTTATTGCACTTAAATAAACCAGGGAATTGTGTTTAATTGTTTGTTATTTCCCCGTTTTCCGAATTCTGCTTAATTTGGTCGGAAAATTGTAATTGTGCTAATTTGGATTTTCTGAGCTGATTAAGTGCATTTTTGAAGTGCAGGAAAATTTCGGAAATACATTTTGGGACATCAGGAAGAATGCCAAATAAATTCAAGACTCTCCACACAGACATTTTAGAATTAATTAAATTGTAATTCAGTAGTTTAGAATTTCTGTATTAACTTTTACATTTTGGGATAATTTTTGGTAAACTAGATTAGACCCAAATAGTAGAGAAAGATGGCTTGGCATCTTAGGGTTTTTGTGTGGACCCCACCCTTATTAAAAAGGGAACTCACGGCCTAAGGAAGGGCCGCCACTTGCACTTGGTTTTGGCCACTGTTTTTAGTTTCTCTTCTCTCGGTCTTGAACGTTTGGAGCATGAATGAAAAGCACATTTTGAATCTTTCCATTCCCTTTTTGCAAGCACTGGATTCATGAGCAACCCCTGTTTAATTTTTATTATGAAATATGTGGAAGAGCAGTTTTGTTTTTGTTTTGGAATTTTCTGGGTTTGAAAACACGTTGGAATGCAGGGAGCGTACGGGAGAAGGAGAATGAAGCGGTGTTGAATGGTGCCAATCTGCAAGCTGCTGGAACGTGGTGGAAGATTGATGTGCTACGGCTGGAAGGAAGAAGCTGGATGGTGTCCTTGTTTTATTCAGAGAAATGGAACGTTTGAGGGAAGTGGTGAAGTGGAGTGGTAGGCGCTGATTTGGCTTTTAATTTAGTGCACACTAGGTGATGAAATTCTGGGAGCATCCACATCACGGCTGCTGGAAGAAAAGAGAATGCAATTGCTTTGGAGAAAAGAAAGAGCACGTTGATGGAAGGAGATTAGGTGAAGAGATGGTGAAGCACGGATAAATTGAATGAGAAATGAAGTAGATTAGGTGGGAGAGGTGCGTTGGTGTGCACGTGGAGCTGGAAGAAGAGGTGTTGGTGTGCACGGAAAGTGGAGTTGGATGTACGGGAAGGAGCTGGAACGTGCTGGAAACAGTCCTGGAGTGCCACTTCCGTGATTAAGTTTTCTTTCTTTTCATTTTGAGAAAGCAGATGAACGGTGATGGTTGGAAGCAGTCGTTCATCTTTGCACACGGAGAGAAGCAAGCAGCTGAAGTGAATTTACCTTTCTTTTATTTCTTTAGAGGTTAGAACGGTGATTCAAGTTTGGGAGCGTTTTTATTTCTTTCTTTTAATATGTCCGACATAAGGGCCCATGAGGTGATTGATTTTGGAGGCACATGGTGCATTGGAGGTGACGGTGATCATTCATTGAGAAAAGGAAAAAAGTTGATTTGCTCGAGGTGTGCGCACATGATGTCGCCCTAGACCAAGAGAATAGGCTGATTCAATTAAGGGGTGCTGCCACGTCCACGGGAGAAGAACTGCAAGGATGCGTTTTATGATTTAGCAACTTCATTTCCAATTTATGCATTTTCTTATTTGTACGTTGCATCTCAAGTGGTTAACGCCTTTTTCTTTGAAATTTTATTCTAAGCTGCAATGTGCATTTCTATAGTTTGAATTGTGTTTGGATATTTATCTGTTGTAGTTTCATTTTAATGCTTTTATTTATATTCGGTTGTGTTTATTTTTCATTTTTTTTTAGTTTAATTGCATGCACAAAAACATTTTCAAAACCCCCCTCACTACGTGTTGATCTGAGACTGAACCCAAATTGGTCCTTGAGAGACGACCTAGGAGTCATTTCCTAGTACTATACTGCATTTTTTTATGCACAACTTTTGTTGGGAGGTGCGACCCTCTCATCAATGGACATATCATTTGACCAAAAATGAATATAACAGTAACCAAATAATGGAAGAACAAAAAGACAAGCAGAACAAAATGCAACAACCACTAGTGCAAAAATGGTCTTTAACGTTACGCGTATAACGTCTGACTACTTAAAACCTAAAAAGTGTACTAAATAGGTGACAATTTCGAAATTGACCTAAAGAAACCTAAGACTGTGTTTTGTTCTTATCCTAACAAGTTAAGAGTACTTAAATAAAGCTAAGAAAAATGTCAAATTGGATCAAGTAGCTAAATCTCAAAATTTGGCTACTTAAACCTAAAAAGTGTACTAAATAGGTGAGAAAATGGGAATTCACCTAAAGTAACCTAAGAATGTGTAATCTTGTTATCCTATCAAGTTTAAAGTACTTAAATGAAGCTATGAAAGATGTCAAATTGTAACAGGTTGCTAAATCTAAAAATTTGGCTACTTGAAACCTAAAAAAGTGTACTAAATAGGTGAGAAAATGGGAATTGACCTAAAGTAACGTAAGAGTGTGTATTCTACACATCCTAACAAGTTTAAAGTTGTTAAATAAAGCTAAGAAACATGTCAAAATAGATGAAGTAGCTAAATCTCAAAGTTTGCCTACTTGAAACCTAAAAAAGTAGATGAAGTAGCTTAAAATCACTACTCAAACCTAAAAAAAGGTGTACTAAAATTGCATAATTCACTGAACTAGGAAAAGAAATTATCCGCTCGGTTTAGGACGAGAGTGAGAGTTTGCGAAAAACGTTCCTCACCACTCGATTTTTCGACCTAGGAGTTCGTTTTGGAACTACCTAGTGGACGAGAGTGTCAGTCCTTAGGGACGTTAAACACCGCTCGGTTTTTCTACCTAAGAATTCGTTTTGGAACTTCCTAGTGGACGAGAGTGTCAGTCCTCGGGGACATCAAACACCGCTCAATTTAGGACGAGAGTTCGAGTTCGCGAAGAACGTTCCTCACCGCTCGGTTTTTCGACCTAGGAGTTCGTTTTGGATATTCCTGGTGGACGAGAGTGTTAGTCCTCAAGAACGTCAAACACCGCTCGGTTTAGGACGAGAGTGAGAGTTTGCAAAGAACGTTCCTCATTGCTCGGGTTTTCGACCTAGGAGTTCGTTTTGGAACTTCCTAGTGGACGAAAGTGTCCCTAGATTTTGTGGAGTGGCCCGAATGGTAAGTTCCCGATTTGCCTAGTGATTTGTGTGCATGATCCTATCATCTGCACTGTGAGGCCATGGAAGGCCAAGCAGTCGAGGCCGAATGGCCAATAACTTTGAAGCCGAAAGGTTGATCATGTATGATTTGAAGGGAACCGTCCAACTTTATTCATACCAAACGTTTAAACATGTAGGTCTTGTCAAAAGAATCTAATTTAAATAAAACATAACTTCAAAATTCAACTCAAGTAAACGTGAGATGAGTCGTATTCCCAGTGTTAAGAAGGACTTTTCGTTATATCTTCTAGTCAATACGCCCCTGAATTGCGTGGTCAGAGCTATGACTGCGGCTGCGACTTCACCTATATTTTTGCTCCTCCTTTCTATAGGGTCGTTTGGTACTTCATTGTGGAAACCTTGATGATCTTCTTATCTGTGGTCGATCCTTCTCCACATACTTATGGAGATGGCCTGCACGAATGAGTGCTTCGATTTTATCTTTGAGCGTTACACACTCTTCGGTGGTATGTCCAAGGTTCTGATGGTATTGGCAGTGTCTTCCTCCATCAGCATTTTTAGGTGAATGAAGCTTCCTAACCAAAAGAAGTTCATCACTAAGAGCTTCCTTGAGGATTTTTGCCCTAGGTGCATTAATAGTTGTGTAATGATCAAACTCAGGCATTCGGGGCAAATCCTTTGGTTGAGACCCTCCTCCCCTGTCGTTGTCGTCGAACGTTTGTCTACTGTCCCTTCTCTTTCCGCCTACATCATCTTCCTGTTGTTGATTTCTTTGTGAGATTCACATTTCCTCAATACGGATGAATCCAGCTGCTCTTTCCTGAAGTTCATCCATTGTTTTTGGTGGTCGCGCATATAATTTTTCAACAAAATATCTTGGCCTTAGGCATGAAGGCAAGTTGCTGATGATAAAAGTGTGATTAACATCTTTAACTCACCGTGCGACTTCATTATACCTTTTCATAAAGGCTTTCAAAGTTTCGTCTTTTTCTTGTTTGGTGTTAACCAATTCAGCCGGTGTTATCTCCTATCTCCGATTGGTTGCGAATTGTCTCCTAAGAGGGTCTCTATAGTGGCGAAGCAATCCACTGTGTTGGGAGGAAGAGTGGTATACCATTCCAATGCCTCTTCCTTGAGTGATAATGAGAAGGCTCTACACATGACCTGGTTGTTGTTTGTATAGAATGTCATTCCGTTACTGAACGTCCTTAGGTAATTGTTCGGATCAGTTGAACCATCATACTTATCCAATGCGGGAGGAGTTTTTTCTAGCATTGGAGTTTGCATGATGGTAGCCGTAAAAGGGAGTAAACTGGTAGGCCGAATGGTATGCAGGGGTGTTGGTTCCCTTCTACCTCGACTGTTTGCGTTGGTGTGATTATGGCTTGCTTCATTGTCATTCTCTCGATTTGATGCGGACCGCTCAGGAGGGACCCGTTTGGCCCTTAGCGCCGCAATCTCCTCTGCATGCCTCCGCTACATCTCTTATTGTCCTTGCGCCTACGCCTGTATGGTCTGCGTATGTGCTTCAATATGGGCTTGTAACTCTCTGATTAGATCTCTGGTGCTCTACTCTTCCATGTTTCTTGTGGTCACCATTTGGGCTTCTTCTACTTGCTCTCGGCCCTATGATATTTATAAATATATGGTTAACGTCAAAAGATAGGTACATTCGACTCGATCTCAAATCCTCAATTGTGATAAACAATTCACTAAACTACGCCTAACTTTAGCATCAAAGTGCCTTTTGCAGGTACTCAATTGTGCCATTCTCAGATAGTTGCCTTAAGGCTTCTCATTGTTCTCTTTGACTGGCTTCAGAATTTAGCCGCTTCTAATTGTTGTAGAGCCGTTTTGTGCTGTTGCACTAAAGCAGCGCCCTGTTGTTGAAGAGCAGATGCGATAGCCTCCAAAGCCCTTGCCAAGCTAGGCATATTAGAGGTTTCACAGTTGGGTTGTGTGCGTGTCATTTCTCTGTTCACATAGATAATTATTGTCATTATGATTCATGATATGAGTTCGTAGGATAAATCCACAACTCTTAGGTCGTCATAAGGACGAACCGCTCTGATACCATTAATGTAACATCCCATAATCTCACACTCGATAATTCATAATTGATATATTGTAGCATTACATTTAAGGTAACATCCCATAATCTTACACTTGATAATTCATAGAATAATATATATATATATATATATATATATATATATATATATATGTTTTAAACTCAGATTTCAACTACAAATTCATAAATATAACTTGAATTCTTCTAATTTATTCTTCTATCTTTTTCTTCATTGGCACTGAATCAAACGACATTCCTTCATCTGCTTCCTTATAACAAATTATACAATCATCGCACATACACAAACACAAACAAGTAGGGTGAGCTAACATGCAACAAATCATTCATAAAACATGCATCATTACTTTGATACACTCAATAAACATCATATAATAATTATGTCAGACATCCTCATACCATCATACAACAATCGCACCATAGATATTCATCCCATCATACCACAATTCCTAATAGAGACTCATCCCACAATACCCTACAAACACTCATCCCTCAATACTCAATAGACACTCATTCCACAATACCCAATAGACACTCATCCCACAATACCCAATAGACACTCATCCAACAATACCCAATAGACACTAATCTCACAATACCCAATAGACACTCATTCAAATGATACGTTGATGAGCGGTCACGGGAGGTTATGCACTTGTGATGACTTCTATTTCTTCTTACAAATACACTTTCAAAATACTCAATACCATCCTTAAGGTTAATCCTCAATACTATGTCCAAAACCGGCACATCCTTAAGGTTAAACCTCCTTCCCCTCTCACACATAATTCATCATTCTCTACTTGAGACTGGATGATTATTAGAGTATCAGGATAACCTCCAACAACAGGACCCTCAACATCAACATATACACAAATACTATATCATTACATAATCTCTCCACGAGACTCATACCATGCTCATATTCCTCAACTCATATTATACCATTACAAAATCTTCCCATAATACTCATATCATCTTCAAATGCATAAATTCAAATCCAATATAATAAAATACAATCATCACAGAAATCATACAAAATGAATATATCACAAAATAAGCTAACAATACTAAAATATCACCATAAATGGTCACCGGAGAAGAATCAAATGTTTTATGAATCAAACTCACCATAAACGCCAATACATATGACTAGTCACAACTTACTGAATTTGACCAGGGCTGCTCTATGATCAGGGATGTACCAACTCTGGTTTTTAAGATTCCTCTATCCTACCATCACAATTATAATTCATAATTCCATATCTACCACAATAACATGAATTCATCAGAAATTTTCATTCCAACAAGATATATTGCACAATAATTTAATACATAATTTGTTCAACAAGATTTAAGTTAAAAACTTGTCGAGTAGACTTCTAGGAAAGAGAGGTGCGTCACAATGGACAACTTAAGTGTTACCAATAAGGAGTATTGGTAAATCTTGAAGAAAATTGTTTTGATGATGCTGCAAGAAGTTTTAGTTGAAGACTATATTAGAATTATTTAAAAGCAATTTGTAGAAATTAAATATAGTAGGAAAGTCTTGTAAACTTTGTAAAACTTGCATTTTTAACTGCCATAATCAATTATGGAATGACAATAATCGATTATCGCAAGTCATCCAGGAATAATCGATTATCACCTTATATAATCGATTATCACATTTTTGAAAACCGGTAACAGACTTGAATAATCGATTATCACTTACAATAATTGATTATTTGTGACAGTTGAGACTTAACCTTAGATATTCAGAACAGCTAGCTATATATTGGGTTTATGTGAAGATCAAAATAACATTGTTGAACAGAAGCTCTTGCAGAATACTGTTTGTCAGAGGAAGTTCTCAGAAGCTATAGTTCAAGTTCCCTTGCTTAGTCTCGTGAACAGGAGAGGCTCACGTGTCGTGTGTCGATAGTCGGAGCAAGCTCTCTTCGAGTTAGCAAGGTGCTCTGCCTGGTCTCGTGAATAGGAGAAGCTCGCGTTTCGTTTGTCGATAGTCGGAGCGGTTCTCTTTGAGTTGGCAGAGTGTTCTTCTTCCAGTTCGTTCGTCGAAGGAAGGTTTATTTATGTGCTTTATTCACTATTTGTTGTAAGTTGTGAAACATCTTTTTAGTGGAATTGTTAATCACTTTTTATAGTGATTAACGACTGGACGTAGATTCTGTTGAATCGAACCAGTATAAAAATTACTCGTGTGATTTTCTATTCCCTACACTCTTTATCTTTTACGCATATCAATTGTTCAATAAATTTTTTGAAAGAAAATTGATTTTCTAAAAACAAACCAAATTATTTTAAAAAGGTGACGGAACACGCTTTCTGCTACTCTAGCTTTATTCCGCTGCGTTACACTCTGTCTGGTACCAACCAACATTAAGTACCAAGTCTTTCTTTAGCCAAAGTGTTCCTCAACTAGTTTTTAACAAATTTCTTATTTACAGATTCAAAACAATAACATATAATATTAACACAAAAATTCAATATAGATAGATATATAGTAAGCACATATGCTTTTCATTAACAATATTCACACATAATTTCAAGACATGAATAGTAATAAAACAATACTAAATCCTAATATAAAAGCTTAGAAAGGTTAGCTCCCCTACCTCTATTCCAGACTTAATCTCTTGCTCAGAATTTGTTTCCTTGAAAACCCTCTAGAACCTCTACTCTTCTTGCAACTAAAAATTTCTTCCTAACTCTTTCTTTTCTATTTCTCAAGCTTTCTCACTTGATTCTTCCTCTCTTTGTGCAGAATAACCTCCCCTCTCATGGCTATTTATAGTCCAAAATTTTTACTATTTAACAATTTTTTAATATTATTTATTATTTTAATATTATTTTAGGTTTAATCATTTCAAACATTCCTATTTCTGTAGGATCGTCTCAAGTAGGTCCTCGTATTGTAAATGTTCTCGATTAGGTCCCTTATTGTGAAAATTGAATCAATTTAGGCCTTGCCGTTAGTTCCATACTAACACCATTAAAGGGGGTGACACGTGTCAGTTCGTGATTTTTTCGAATTTTTTAATTATATTTATATTATTTTTATTTTTATTTTTTTAAAAGTAAATTTTAAAAATGCCACGTGTCAAATTGATAGTGTGCCACATGGCAATGACAGTGTGACATGGCACTAACAATGTCACGTGTCATTGTCAGGCCAAATGTCATTGCATTAGTCTCAATTTGGTCCTTGTATTTTTATTATGGTGCAACATTATTCGAAATGATTAAACCATTATTTTATTATAGTAATATTTTAATCACTGCTTGACATATCTGATCCTTTAATAATGCCTTTAAACGTGGAGTGTGTAACATCCCGATTATATAATAACCAATATTACATAATATGGACGTCAACATACCAATAAAGAGAACAGTCGGAGTATGACGTGTAATTAAACGTGAAATTACAATCATCCAAAAATAAAAGAAACGGAAATTTAAACTTAAAGAGTTTAAAGATTTGAACACTACAAGTGTTCATTTGGGAAATTCCTAAGAAGACTACACCGCAACTTCAGTATCCTCCAACTCTTGCTCCAAAGGAATCTCCTCGACAACGTCTACTCCCATCCAAGTGGATGATCATCGCCAAAGAAACATACCCAAACAACACACAACACAAACAATGCAAGGGTGAGCTAGATATAAAAAGCATATTATACATGTAATACAGTTAATTCATGTCATCATACATAGATACATATAAAGGAACAATTAAAGCATGCTCATTGAATCACAACTCACACACTCACACGACTCATCCGGATTTGTATAACTGTCGAACTATTGGTCGTCTTTGCACTTGCATAGTTTTGCTGGTCCCCCGAACACTATACAAGGTAAATCCCCCAATCTGTCTATGTCTACCATCAAAGACTATAGACGAGGACCTCCCTCTACTCTCACCACTTACATTGTTCTTCTCTACTTGAGCATGAACAATGCTTTGAGTGTAGGGATAGACACACCAGTTCAAAGCTCCATACAATTATACAGAACAACCACAACAACACATAACCACTTCTTCATACTCACATACATCATTTACATTTACAATCGTATCATCACAGTAATTTATCATATTTCATACATTCACATACTTTCACCTATATCACATCACAGTATATATTCCAAACATTTGTACACATAATTCAATTCAAGAGAAAATAAACTTAGACAACATTATTTGTAGAATACTATTTGAACAAGCACTATTCACCGAACACCACGGAACGAACGCTACTAGACGAACGCCACTTTCCAAACATCAGGCCGAACACTATTTGGACGGACGTCATAAGATCATACACTATCAGGTCGAACGCTCAAAACCGAATATTGAATACCATTAGGCCGAACGCGAAAACCGAACACCATATTCAATTAAACACTATTGGGCCGAACACTATGATCGAGTACTTATGCCGAACGCTAAACCATCGAACACCATATTGAATTAAACACAGTTTGTACGAGCGCTCAGATAACACATTTCATCAAGACCGAATGTTCACTAACACATCAAACACTTTAGATTGAAGCCTGAGACTAAATGGTCAAGATCTACACCAAAACCGAACGCTTACAATCTAAACCTCAGAATACCTGATCCAGGTCGAACGCTATAAATCACTAATAAGACCGAACGCTCAAGATTCCAAACTTAATATTATCGAATTAAGACCGAACGCTCAAGATTACTACCCGAGAATACGAAGTTAAGAACGAACGCTTATACTCACTAATACACCAAGGCCGAACGTTTAAGATTCAAACTTAGAATATCAAATTAAGACCGAACGCTTGCTAATACATCAAAACCGAATGTTCAAGATTTTAAACCTAAGAATATCAGATGAAGTCCGAACGCTACATTCACTAATTCACCAAAACGGACGTTCAAGATTCAAGCCTTAGATTTCGAATTAAGACCGAACACTTAGAATCACCAGTTGAGACTACCAACTCAAAACCGAATGCTTATTATCACAAATACATCAAAACCAACCGTTTAAGATCCAAACCTAGGAATATCATATTAATACCGAACACTCATCATCGAACCCTAAGAATTACCACCTTAAGACCGAACGCTCAGGATTGTTACGAGTCCAAATTAGAAACGAACGCCTAACATCTCTAATTTACTGGATAATATTTTGACGAACGTCTAATATTTTACTAACTCAAGGACGAACGCTAACGCCCGTTACATGAGAATACAAAACCGAACGCTCATATTATTTTGGCCGACCACTAATTGGTCGAGCCATTTGGACGAACGCACGTTTCTGCAGAATCGCACCAGGTTTTCCAGAAACCCAAAAACCCCATTTTTCATCCCCAAATTCCCAGATTTGCATCAAATACAATATATTTCAATAATCAAACAAAAGATCTAGCTCCCCTTACCTCTTAAAGACTTCCTTGAATCTTGAAATGTAGTGTCTGGATCTCCTTCCAACTCCAAAAGCTCTCCACTTCTCCTCTCCCAGATTTTGCAGCAACTCTTCCAATCTGTAGAACCCCCAAAAATCTCTTTGAATCCACGAACCCTTCCCTTTAAGAGGAAGAAAACTGTCCACTCCTCAGTTTCTCCCTTCCCTTCTTAGTGTTGTGCCCACTTTGAAGAGTTGATGATGAAGATTCCCCGTGATAGCTGGAGCACTAAAGGTGGAGAGACCCACCACTCACAGCTGCTGCCCACTTTGATGAACAGGGAGCCCCTCCACTACTAAAAGAAAGAGGACGTGCGGTCCTCATAATCTCCACCAGTAGCCGAAAGTGAGCCCCCTCCATCACTCACATGTGCAGCTGCCCACGTGAAGCTCTTCCCCCACCACATCAATTAACAAAGGACGCTCAGTCCTTACAGAGTGCTTATCCACTATCAATAATTTTTTTTAAAAAAAACAAAAAGGTAAAAAAGAGTTTGAACCCATGTTCTTCAAATCACCACAATTTTCTACCATTTAAGCTACCAAACTTTCTTATTTAACTTATTAATTATATTTTCCATTTAAAAAAAAATTTATTACTACTAATAATAAAATTGTTACAATTAAAGTAAATCTTTTTTATGGGTCTTACAGAAACGATGAAGCGTGTTTAATTAGATGAAATTAGATATCATTTCTTGAAATATAATACATTATTTAAAAAAAAATCACAAACATAAATGTGTGATTTAAATTGTGTTGATAGAAAAAGTAACTTAAATATATGAATGAACTTGAATATTTATCCTTATAGTTATATCATTTAATACTTAATAAATTATAAATATTTTCGTAATTTAAAACAAAAACAAATATTTGACGAATATAAATAGATATTATTCTCATTTCGTAATATTATATATACTGATAATAATATCCTAGTAATACAAATAATTGTCGTTAAAGACAATAATTGAGTCAATATCGACATTTTCAGATTTATGTGTTATGATAAGTATAAGTACGATTATAGCCAAAAGTAATTTTAATTAAAGCATAATATTAAAAGCATACCAAAATTTGTGTTTATATTTTGACCATACAAAAGGGGAGTAAATGAACTGGCAGGAGCCAACCATCGATCGCTCTTTTAGACCGAAAGCAATCCCATACCGATCTTTGAAAAATTCGAACTATTTTCTATATGAATTAAATACTCATTCCTCTAAAAATATCTCCCTAATCAGTAACTCTTTTTTGTCAGAATAGATAACTACAAAATAATCTCCAAGTTTTCATTCAAACGAGAAGTAATTAGAATGAAAATGAATCGCATAACTAAAGGGTAAGAACCAGATGATTTATTACATGACTGTTTGGATTTAATAAATATTTACGTCTATTTTGTAAATTAAGGTTTTTATCTTTTATATACTCTAAATTGATTTCGTAAAGGTTAATCTCATAACAATACGAGAAAAAAAAATATGTTCAATAAATAATAAATATTAAAATAAATTCTAATTTAACTATAATATCTCATAAAGAATTAAATTTTAAATTTAATTTAATTCTATAAAACCGTTTAATAAGATGAGTTCTACACTCATTTATATACTTTAAATTAATTTTTTATTTTTAATTGATACGAGACTCTCAACCAATTCTAACGTTAATTTAAATTTATTCTAAAATTTATAAATAAAAGTTTAAGATATTATCGAGATTACATTTGAAACGTATTTTCTATTTGATTGTCGAATTTCGTTGATTTTAGTATTGAAATATTTTCTAGAAATAACTTTATAATATAACCAAACGAAATTAAAATCAAACGGTAACAGAAGTTAAACGAACGAAATTTATTGCCATCTTGTGCAAACCTAAACAAAAAGGAAAAAGAAAATCAAGGAAATGCAGAAAGAGTGATGCGAATTATAAAAAGTAAGAAAAAATAAACTAAGCTAAAATAAAATCTGAAAGCCATGTTGTGTTCTTTTTCTCTGGTAAAGGGCATATATACAATAATAATAATAATAATATTATTGTTGATAAAGTCCATCACGTTGAAGCACGTTGTGGGGTCACAAAAAATTAATGGAATTCTTGAATTCAGAGTACAAAATAAGAAAAACGAAAGGCAACTTTATCAGTTTCTCCTCTTCCACATGTAATTAGAAAATTATTTGATATTTACACTGAGAAAATAAAACAGAAAAACCGACTCAATAACTCTTTGTAAATTGTACTAGCGTGTTATTCATCGGCAAGTCACTTCATTACCCACACTATTGCAAAATGGTCCCTAATAAAAATTCAAATAATTGGTCATCATAAAGCCTTAGAAGGTTGTTAGCCATCAAAATATTCATTCTATTTATTATGTTAGGTCGAATATAACTGAATTTGTCACCGGTTACTTCCATTTCATAAATAGACTTTGCTTATGCATAGTGACCTATATCTAACAATAAAACCATTAATTCATCATTATCAACAAATTAGGTTTAAATTATTATTTTCATAACCAAGCTTCAAACTCTACTTTCTCACACCACGTGCTCTCATCATCACCCAAATTTCCTCTAATTTATTATCCAAACTATATATATATGTGCTTACATTACACCATTTCATTTTTATAACATCGTATAATCTTTAAACTAATTAAATTATGAATCCATATAGTTTTTTTAACTACTATATTTTAATTAATTTATGAAGAATTGCTTGAGAATATATAAAAATGTGAAACTAATGTTAAATAAAATTTTGAAGGATTAAAAAAAAATGTTTTCCACGGTCACATATATTGGAAAAGTCTTTAAAATAGGAATCCCCTTGATAGAATGAGTTCCACGAATTTATTAGAAGGCAATGATAATCGATATCAACCCTAGGGGCAAATTAGTAATTCCACAACGGCATTTGTGAAAACGGCCACTGAAATCCAAAATCCGCAAACGCAAAAGCTGACCTACAACAATGGGCCACAACTTATTATCTCCATCGTCGCTTCTGCGGTCGATTTCCCACTACAACTGTTAATTTCCTTTTTCTAAAATATTTATCGCAAAAAACAAAAATAAAAAAATAAAAATCTTTACGTTTTTTATATATATTTTTTTCTATAATCATATATATAATATCTCATACTTTATTACTTTCATTTTTCTTTTCCTGGCACTTACGTGTGACATACAGATACGAGAACCAAAGCGACTTTTATGTCGTTTTTATTTTCAACCAATAAAAAACAGTGAAGATTCCATGCCCTAATAATGAACGAGTTTAATTTATTTATTATATTATATATATTGTCCGAAAATGTAATTTTATTAAACATATAATAAAAAATTACTTTTTTTTTATCATATTAAGAAAGTGGCACTATTCATCAAATATCTGTTTTAAAAGATTTCATAGGTGTGTATTAATTAAACTCATAATAAAATTAAAAAGATAAACAACACCCATGTACATCACATGGAATGAAAGTTGCTTCACCTTAATTAAAGACTATTTTTTTTTTCTCTGCTACGAAATAGAAATAAATTAAACTCCACAAAATAAAAAAAACATATAATAACCTCAAGCATCCCATACTCATAAAAACCCTTATATAGTATTCACCTTGTCTTCTATAATTCATTTTTTTGCTCTAGCTGTAATTGCATAGGGACACAATATCTCTGTAGCTATATGCAGCTAGGAGACTCAAGTGTGTTGGAGATCTCCTCCCATAGCGAGCCCGAGATGGCGGTGGCGGCGGCGGCGGAAGGAGCGGCTCACGGCGGCGAGGATGACGGTGGTGATGATGAGATGATTGGGGTGGATGTGGATGGAAATTCAGGTGAAGGAAATGAAGGTAATAAGATGAGCTTTGGAGGAAACCGGTGGCCCCGCCAAGAAACTTTGGCTCTCTTGAAGATAAGGTCGGATATGGATGCAGTGTTTCGTGATTCAAGTCTTAAAGGTCCACTATGGGAAGAAGTTTCAAGGTAGATAAAACTATATATAATAAATATACTTTATATATATATATATATATATATATATATATATATATATAACTCAATTTCAATACATCTTTTCTCTCTATTCATCTCTTTCATTTTTTTCTTTTTCAAGTCACTTCATTCTTTCTTTCATTGCTTCTGAAGAGACTACAAAGTTCAATATATCCCTACAGATCATGCATGCAGATCTGTGAATTGGTTTTCAATTGGCAGTTCAATCAATTAAATATCACTTCCCTTTATTCCAAAACTTTTGTATATTCGAACTGTCGAGATTTTTTATTTTATTTCATGCACCAAATCGTATCCCAGTATCAGTGAGATAGTAAATACTCTATATGAACTTGGTCTGCATAATTGACCTCAGTTTTTCATATCCAAGTTTCAGGTTTTGTTTAAAGGTAAAGGCATCTGTAAAATGGATCCGTGTTTGAAATGAATCATTCTGTGATTTGCTCTAGCTTTTAGGTCACTCTTCAATCAATCTAGTTTTTTTGTCTTATTTGTTAGATTCATTTAGGTAATATTGAACCATCTCTTCTGTTGTTAATTTAGTACATCGAGGCAAGTACATTTCGTTGTCTGAGATTCTACCTTGTTTATTTGAAAGCATTTGTTCATTATTTTTATTATTTATATATGATTTTATTTATCCGAAGCATTTTTTTTTTGTATTGGATAATGTTGAATTTTGGTTTTTCTTTCTCTTTCTACATATATATCTGTGTCTAATTTTATGCATAAATGAATGCACGCAGGAAACTGGCGGGGCTTGGATATCATCGAAATGCAAAGAAATGCAAGGAAAAGTTTGAGAACGTGTACAAGTACAACAAGAGAACCAAAGAAAACAAAAGTGGGAAATCACATGGAAAAACCTATAAATTCTTTGATCAATTACAAGCCCTCGAGAATCATCAGTTCACGATCTCTTACCCAACAAAGCCACAACCTACTTTGGCAACAACAAACACATTGACGTTGCCAGCTAGACAAAGTGATCATGGTAACAACAATGTTATCTCTTATGTCACACCTTTTCCTTCCACAAACCCTACACACATTTCTCCTTCACCACAAACCAATACCAACACCAACACAAACACCACTACAGTATCCACAACCAACCCTAGAGACACATCACCACCACAAACCACCACCGCCAACAACACCAACAACGACAATGTCACGTATTCTTTGCCAAACATGAACACCCCTTTCTCAACCACCACCACCACCTCCACCTCTTCTTCCACAGCATCTGATGAAGACTTGGAAGAGAGGTACCGGAGGAAGAGAAAGTGGAAGGACTACTTCAGGAGGCTAACTAGGAAGGTCCTCTTGAAGCAAGAGGAAATGCAGAAGAAGTTCTTGGAAGCCATGGACAAAAGGGAGAGGGAAAGAGTGGCGCAACAAGACAATTGGAGGATCCAAGAAATGGCAAGGATTAACAGGGAACATGAGATTCTTGTTCAGGAGAGATCAACAGCAGCAGCCAAAGATGCTGCAGTCATTGCATTATTGCAGAAGATGTACGGCCAGCAAAACACCACACAACATGTTCAAGTACAGCCACCAGAACTACAGAATCAAACAACGCTACAATCACAGCTTCCAACACCAATGCCAAACAATAACTTTGAGATCAAGAAATTGAATAATGGTCATCACAGTGCTACCAGTACTAGCACTGTCACTACTTCTCCCGCGACTTCTTCTTCTTCTTCTAGATGGCCAAAGGCTGAAGTTCATGCTTTGATAAGGTTGAGAACAAGTCTGGACACCAAGTATCAAGAAAATGGACCAAAAGCTCCATTGTGGGAAGATATATCGATCGCAATGCAGAGGCTTGGTTACAACCGGAGTGCAAAGAGATGCAAGGAAAAGTGGGAGAACATCAACAAGTACTTCAAAAAAATGAGGGACAATAACAAAGAAAGGCGTGAAAATAGCAAAACATGTCCTTATTTTCACGAGCTTGATGCTATATACAAGGAAAGGAGCTTATCCCAGAACCCCTTTGGCGTGTTCCAGAACATGAAGCCGAACGAGATGATGATGATGGAGCCATTGATGGTGCAACCGGAGCAGCAATGGAGGCCTCCACCTCAATCGTTGGAAGAGGGTATAGAGAAGAACTCTAGCGATGAATATCAAGAAAAAGAAGAAGAAAACGATGGTGATGATGATGATCACGTTGGTGTTGAAGAAGATGAAGATGGTGTGGAAGATGAAGCGTGTGAGACTGGGACAAATGATTAAACTGCTTCAGTGGACACAGTTGAAGGAGACAAGATAAGGAATTTTCTGAATGGAGAAATATTACGTGTTTGTTCAATGTACTTTTACTTATAGCCTTTATTTTTTATCATTTTTTTTTCAAACTTGAAAATGTGATTACTTATTGAGGAAACAATTCTTGGGTATAGTGATTCAATTTATATTTTTCTGATGGGGTTGTAACATGTTACTGATAAGAAACAGAAATTGTCATAGATTGTTGATATTAAAAGCATGACACAAACACCTGTGCCAGAAAATTCAATTCTTCAATCATGAACCATGAGCTATCTAAAGGCATGGGGCTTCAGTGGCTTCACATAACATACCCTATCTGAGAGACTTTTCCTGAGCATGGGGTATCATAAAAGGTCATGATTGGGGTAGTGGGTCAGACTTCTGCCACCATGAACTAGATTCAGAGATTTAACTCAAAAACACCCACATGGGCCAGCAAAGCAGCTGTGGTGGGTGTGTGCAATGTGGTTTTGGATTGATAAATTATCAATAATGCTTTCTTTTTAATTCTTATATATATTTACATCTTTTTTCACTAACCCTTTTCTTGTTCTTACTTTTCCTATATTTTTTGTTCTCTTTTATCTTCAATTAAACATATAATATGGTCCTACATGAACTTTTAATTTAGTCATTGTACTGAAAAATATTACTACTTTGATACTTTTTGCCATTACTTTGATAGGTAGAAACCTATTAAATTAGTCCTTATATGATCTATTTTTACAAAGATCAAAATGAGAAAAGAAAAAATGGTATAGGAGTCAAATTAAGAATGTGTTATGTAAAGAATAATATACTACACAAATAAATTAGACTAGAAGTTTTAACATTTAATTATAAAATCTGGTATAATTTTTTCTGTCATAATTTTCACATATTGAGTTTTTTTTAAAAGATAATTACTCATAAATTATTAGTAAAATTAATGTCACATGCATTCTTGTAGTGTTGTACTTTTCATTTTTCCCATGTTTGTTGGCTATATATGGGACTATCAGAGAGTCACTGTTGTACTTTCATATTTTTCCTGTGTTTTTGGAGGTTTTGATTGCGTGTGAGAAGGGAAAACTTGGCTAATTTTCCACCATTGACTTCACATGCCGCCAGATATGGGAAGATAATTTATATTATTTTAACCCTGAGATAACTGAGAATGCATTTATGATTAATTTATCTTTAATTATGTTTATCTTTCTCCTGAATTTAAAAACATGTACCAGAAAACTTAGTTGGGTCGAGAATCAAACTACCAGATAAGTTTATAGCTGGTCTCACTTAAACAAATATTATTAAAATTGCAAGTCTTAAAAGATCATCCCAAACAGAGTGTGTTGACAAAATATATATAAAATAATTATATATCTTATTATGAAAGAAAAAGAAGTATTAGTAATTAAAAGTAATAACAATGTAATTTTTTATGGTTTAATATGAAGAATAGTAGTTAAATAAGTTCGTCAACTAATTTTTTTTTGTCTCATTAACGCAATTTTTTCTTGAGTAAAACATGTTATTAGTTAGACACTTAAGTAAAAAATGATTTATTTTCTTTAAATTGTATTATAGTTGCTTTTAGATTTGTCCAACCTGTATCTAACCGTTAATAACTCTCATGAGATAATGAGATAACATAGTCATAGTAGGAAGGTGAATAAGATGAAAAAGGAAGAAAAACGTTTATTATGAAACAATTATTTGTCTTCTAAACACGGTATTTATTTTATTAGGTAGTCGAAAATAACATGTTTATAATCTAAACATTTAAAACATCAAATTAAACTTGTTTTTTTTAGAAAAATAAGTTGTGTTAAGAGTATAAGACCTTTATAACAAATTAGAAAATGTATTAGTATGTCGAAGGACTTCAACTATATTGGATTTTATTTTGATAGCATTATGAATGTTACGTATACATAAACATTCACGCACCTACAAATGCACACGCACTCACACAAGCCCACCATCCACACACATTTGCACACACACAAACCCACATGTAAGCACTTGCACACACACAATCATATGCACATGCATGCACACACACATACATGTACGCACAGGGACACATACACATATGTATGTATGTATAAAAAAAAGTTAGAAACCTAGTCATTTTTCATCAAGAACTTAATTATTTGTTGGTTTTTAACATGATAATTTCATGACCTTATAGTATCTATATGGACACTTTGTAACTCTTAATGAAGTTGTTGGAGCTTTAAGTGTAGCTCCTTCTAAATCTCTCATTTGTGTTGTTTTTAAGTTCATACCAAGATTTGTAAGCATTTTCATGTCTCTCCCATATTCCAAAGATACTTTTGTTCCACCATGACATATCATAATCCTCAAGCTTTAAGCTAACTAAATTGATCATAACGGTGTAATCTAAAACATATATTATATATTTGTTCTCCTTTATTTCTCACTCCAAGTGTTATTTGGGTCACTCCTTCTATAGATTTTTGAGATCTTGTTGTTTAGCTGGGTGATCTTTGGTGGATAGTATAGGAAACATTGCTTTCTATGTCTTTGGATTCTCAATTCATTTTCTTCTTCGTCCTAGCTTCCATAGGAGGGAAATGCCCTTGATGTCCCTCTTGTGACTTCTAAGTTCCTTCTTTCATCTTTTGGTCATCTCTTGTTTCTTCAAATCTTTTCATTATTTTGTTTTCCATTTTTTTTCTTTCTTAATTAAACTTCTTTTTCAAACTTTTCTTTTCTCTTCTTCATCTTTTT
Organism: Vigna nakashimae; assembly: GCA_034642375.1. Classification (NCBI taxonomy): domain Eukaryota; kingdom Viridiplantae; phylum Streptophyta; class Magnoliopsida; order Fabales; family Fabaceae; genus Vigna; species Vigna nakashimae. Next base: position 23,303,889 of record CM067768.1, read on the forward strand.
TTTGTTATCTCTTTTTCCATTTTCAATTCTTCAAGTTGTGTCATAAACACTACAGTATTACATAGATAAAAATAAATAGGTATATCACTTTAATTAACTCAAGTTTTTTTTAGAAAGTGATTAATATTCTTATGAGCACATTACCTAATTTAAAGTATCAAATGAAAGAGAAAAAAGTTCAACCTAAAGATGTAAGATAGTAAGGAAAGACAAAACAATCAAGACAAAACTTATAAAATTTGTAAGAGAAACTTATAATGTACTAAAATAAGAAATAAGACTAAACCAAAAGAATATAGAAAAAAATAAACTAGAATGTAAACATTGAAAAAATCACTATAAAATTGGCAAAAGATCAATCTATAGATGGAAATAGAATTACTAAGAAACACACTTAAGAAATATAAAATTAATAATTAATTTAAGGCTACATATAGCAAAAAGATTTAGACTACCACAAAGTTAGGATTAATTTGCCATGCAAAAGAAATATTAAGTTAGGATATTAATTTGAACAACATCATCTTATATAACATTTCAACACAAAAATGTTATATATTTGATTAGTGTATTTTTATACTCTTTTAGAATACTTAATCTTAGCTTTCTTAAACATTAATTGAATTTAAATTTATTGTTTTAATTGAAATTTGTCTAATTGGGATAATATGAGCTTTAAAACAAAATTTGTGTCAAAATCAACCATTTAAGCCTTTCTAGAAGATAGTTGTTCTGAGCAAATAATTTGTAGTAGATGTTTTAACTGGAAGAGTGTAACTAAAATGTCTAATATTATGTTGAAATTTGCCAAGATGATTTGATAAATCTCCTATAAGCTAAGCTTTAATGATGTTATATAACTGCATAAATGTTTCTTAAGTGTTCTAATGTGTACTTTGTTTACCTTAAGTGAAATTAAGCTCAAAATATGTATAAATGATAATACATGGGTGAATAATCTCATGACAAAAGACCCTATAAGATGGTGCAATCATGATTGAATTATATAAGAATGGAAGAAGAAAAAATGATATAGGACAAACTATCTAGGTAGTTTGTTGTTGAAGTCATCTAGTTAATACATTGTTGGATTCATCTAACACACTTCGCCAAACTCATTAACCTACTGTTTTTCTAGAATCGTTTGATAAAATCATATGATGAAATCATCCAATGATATTGTCAAATGTTATCATATGCTAATATCATTTGATATGTATCATTTGGAGGATGTAATCTATACATATCATCTAAAGTGTTGAGGGTCATTTATTGATTGGAGATTTTTGCATGATAGAGATTTTGATAATGTTTTCTATATTAGATTCAAAATAAATTTCAACATGAGATAACATTAGAGATAGTAAGGGTGACAAAGGCCAGCTTGCTATCTCGACATATTATATTATTATTTTTTGTTTTTATATTTTGAAAATTTGGGAGGAGAAGACTGAAAATAGGTATCTTCCACTAAAAAGAACAAAATGTATATATTAGTTGTTAAAAAACTACACTCAAACAAAAATAGGACCAAAAAAAAAGCCAGCCTATTCTATCATAAGAACACATTATAGAAAAAAAAATGAAAAATTAGGAGGCTAGCTTGCCAGCCTTGTGATGAGGTGTGTTACACTTTACAACCTATTTTCCGCAATTAAGCTGGCTTGACTGATTCGAATTTAGCAGGTCAACTCGTCCCTCAAGCCAAAATGGGTCGGGTTGGCACATTTTTCTATCCTTAGGATATAGTCATGTATTGTATGAACTTAATTTCATCTTTAAGCCCTTAAATTTTCACAAAATCTTTACTCAAAAATATGCAAGAAAACCAACTCTGTATGATTTTCTAGATATGCAATTGAAGTGGGTACTTTGATTCTTCAACATAGCTGAGCAAGAAATTGAAGCCAATCCAAAACTACTATAAAAGGAGAGAGAAAAAATAAGCATTGAAGCATTATCACTCTGACCTAAATCATCTCATCATTGCTTCTCTTCTCTATTGCACCGCCTTTATATTCTTTATATATTGTGTCTTCTCATGTCTTCCACATGGAAGGCTAAGTTTGTTGGATTAATTCTCTTGTAATTTTGGTAGTTGATTCAAAGGCTATGTTAAAGTAACAAACTGTTATTAAATTTTATTTAAGATAAATTATACTTTTTCCTTATTCTATTTTAGTTCTAGTTTTAGTTCATAACACTATTTCACAACATTTGTTTATTAAAGTTCTTATCAAGCTTTTTGATAACTTTTTTTGTTAAATGAATACGTAGTACTTCACATGTATAATTGGAACTTACACTAGTACAAAAATACCATATAACATCGTTGTTTTTTGGTCTTTCACGTCTAATTCGAGGTCAACATCATATCGGGAAACGTAAAATTGACATCGATTTAAAAAAATTCGATGTTAATGAAATTGACGTCGAATTTTGTCAATATTCGACGTTAAGTATTTTTTTTAATTAATTGTGATCCTTGTTTACAACTCTACGAGACTTGAAAAAGGAGAAAAACAATAAATTTCAGTTTTTGGTATTTTATAAAACATGGGCTATGAACATGTAGTATAGTATCAACAACAAACAACAATAACAAACAACAAATAAGTTCAATCAAACAACAACAACAACAAACAAGTTCAACCAAATAACAACAAACAAGTTCAACAAAAAAAACAACAAACAAGTTCAACAAATAAGTTCTTCAAAACGAAAACGAAAACAAAAACTAACCTTCAAAAGGGGTTCGTCAAAATAAAGTGTTTCCACTAGTGAGAGAGAAAGCAGAATGCGCCTATGAAGGACAAGAACACGAAAATAATCGGTCAAAACAAACGAAAATTATATATAAAATAGTTAATTAACATGCATTTGTATCAAATGAAAGAAAGATTACATGTGATGGTCGTCAAACTTCGTTCGAGAAAAGTTTGAGAAAAGAAGAGGGTCTTGCACGCTAAGATAAAGTGAATGAATTTTCAATCTCCCGCTCAAATTAAAAAGGGAAAACTTTTGGCTAACAAATAATATGTCGAAGTCCCTACAGAATTCAATGTATTATTGGTGGTTTAAAAGAAAAAAAGAATTAAAAAGGGGTTACTCTTTGGCTTCTGGCTGAAAAATAATACGTCGAAGCCCCAACAAAATTCAATGTATTATATGTGGTTTAAAAAAAAGAAAAAAATAATTAAAAATGGGTTACTTTTTGGCTTATGGCTAATAAATAATACGCGGAAGCCTTACAAAATTCGATGTATTATTTGTTGTTTAAAAGGAAAAAGAAAAAATAATTAAAAAGGGGTAACTCTTTGACTTTTGACTGAAAAATAATACGTCAAACGCCTTTAGAATTCGACTTACTATTGGTGGTTTAAAAGAAAAAAGAAAAAAGAATTAAAAAGGATGACTCTTTGGCTTCTGATTGACAAATGTTGGTAGGGATAGTTGCATGAGCAACACCAAACACGATAAAGGCGACAACAACATGGGGGAGGGGGTAACTCAGCGTTGGAAAGGGATACAACAACGATTTCGACACAACATATACGAGCAGACACAACACAAACATTGATGAAGTAGGGGCATGATAACTTGAAGGTGACAGTTGGGATAAACTTAAATTTTAGGGTTTTATTAATAATTTTGTTTAAATCTTCTTTTATTAGTTTTGGGTCTAGTAATATTTAGTTTGATTTTGATAGAAATAAAAAAGGAGAGGTAGTTATGATTTTCTGTTTATTTAGGTACATTATTATTTTATGATAGATTAAGTAGATTTTTCTTTTAAGATATGTCGCAATCGAGATCGGGAAGGGATGACGAACTGAAAACAAACAGGTTGAAAAAAAAGATTTCGGGAGTCGCCACCACAATTTATTATGAAAAAACTATCAAAAGCCGTTAAATAAAAGCGTGATCTACGAAAACTAAATTTTAGATTTGAGGATCTGTTACGCGTAAGGAAGGTATTAACACTCTACTATGCCTGCCCAAAAGCAGTAACTTTAATTAAATGCATAAAGTTGACGTTGTTTTGCAAAATATTTAATTTTCCCTAAAAAGAATTCTATAAAGAAACTATTAAGAAACAAAAAATATTGGTTTATGAGCCCGACAAGGATTAACCATGCTCCTACGTATATCCGTTTATAATGGAAAATCAGAGATCATGTAGTTCTCTATATAGAAAAGGGTTTGTAAATTTGTTTGAAAATTATTATGGATTGTTTTAGATTTTTGAAAAGTGAACCCGATAAGGATTGACCTTGCTCGTATGTATCTCCATTCATGATGGAAAAAAAAGGATCACGTAGTTCTAGTAAAAACAAATGTTGGTTTTAAACATTTTTGTATTTTTTTTATATTTTTTAAGAATGGTGGGAAAAAAAAGGAAAGAAATCAACTATAGGCCGACGTACTAATACCCTTTATTTTATTATTTGTTATTTTTTAAAAGAAAATGCGCGATAAGACAATACTTTATTTTTTGAATTTTTTATTTATTATTATTTTTGAATAAAATTTGAAGTAAATATTGCGTGATGCGAGGGATGTAACCAATACCAAAATAAATGAGGGAAGATATTCTTTTTATGATTTAAAAAAAAAACACATTATTTGCATGTAGTAAAAATAATACCTTTCGAAAAAAACTTCAAAGTACAATAAAAAAAAGAAGGGTGTAAAGGGGACATACCTTTTTAGCTTTTGGTATTTCTTTAGTTCCTCCTTGGTGGTTGTAGTTTGATATAGTCTCTTTTGCGCGAGAATCTAGTTTTCTCTATCCTCTCTTCCTTTTTTTTCTTTCTATTATTTTTGGCATGTCTCTCTATTTTTTTTCGGCCCCTTTTTCTAAGACAAGGTTCGTATTTATATATAGATATTGTAATATTATGGTTATCGTGCCTTAATTGTGACTTAATTTCCAATGAACAAAATAGGGAAATAAATGCTCGTTGCAAGAAAAACAAATCAAATAATATTCAAGACAATGATTATAATTATTGTCAGAAACTTTGTCAATTTTTAAAATAATATTTTTCTCATTTTTAAAAAAAAACTCATGCAGCAAATTATTATTAGGAATATTGCTTATAATTATTGGCTTTATATTGATTCAAATTATTACAATATTGAATAGAAACCAATATTTCAAAAATAATTTCTAGTGATGTGCCTTGAAGATATGCACAAAACTCCAAGGCTTTTGGGCTAAATTAAAGTTTGAGAATTCTATACACTTTTTAGGAAATTTATTTTATCTTTTTACCCACCATTAATTCTTCTTCTTTTATTTTGTTTACTTTTATTTTTTTATCTTTATTGACTTAACCGGACAAAATTCGGTGTTGACAAGATAGTTGATATTTTATTTTCAGTTTTTATTTTGATTCCCATAATATTGTAATTGTCATGGCTATTTAAAGCCCTTCAATTATTAATGAATAGTAAACTCAAATTTAGAAAAATATTTGAGTGTGTGTAAAGTGAGATTTTCTTAACAGTGGTATTAAAGCTTTATGCTCTGAATACCGAGAGAAAAAAAAAGGAGAGAAGGGAGAGTCAAACACCATGATGGAAAAATTGAGTGTTTGATTTTTTTTAGAGAGATGGAAAAAGTTGTCAATGGTATGAGTGTGCCACAATTGACGAGAAAAACCAATTATGATAATTGGTGCCTACAGATAAAGGCGTTATTGAGATCGCAAGACGATTGGGATATGGTGGAAGACGGGTACGTTGAACCTTATGAGGACGAACATCAGACGGTGGCATAGATGACAACATTTAAGAAAACACGTGCAAGAGATGGGTCAACATTGGATTTTCTCTACAATGTAGTAAATGATTTGGGATTCGAAAAATAACGAATGCTAAATCAACAAAGGAAGCCTAGGAGATATTGAAGGTTGCGTATAAAGGTGACAACCGTCTTAGACAAGTCCGAAGACAAGCTCTCAGAGGAGAGTTTGAACAGTTGAAGATGGTGCCCAAAGAGTATATAGCCGAGTACATAACTCTCGTGGAGAAGGTGGCCAACCAACTCGGCAGGAATGGAGAACAAATTTTATCTAGCCGGGTTGTGGGAAAATTTTGAGATCTCTTACAAAAGATTTCGAAAGTATCGTATGTGCCATCGAAAAATTGAAGGGCTTATCAATTCTCACAGCCGACGAACTTGCTGGGTCATTAGAAGCCCATGAACAAAGGAGAATGACTTGGGATGATCAGGTTGAACTCGATGATCAAGCACTACAAGTACAGTTTGACTCGATTAAAACTTGAATTACTTAGAGTCGAGGTCTTAGTGATAGAGGGCGGGGAGGCCAAGGACGAGGTGGACATGGCCGATGTAATTTTGAGAATGATAGTGAAGAGTAAATCGATCAGCAAAATTGGCATGACCAAGGACAAGGGAAAGGTCGAGGAGCTTAGTCAGGAGTTAAGTGTTTTACCACTATGCAAACGAGTGTAGATAAAAAAAGTGTTACAATTGTGGTAAGGTAGGCCATATTGAAAAGTATTGCAAGGCTGAGACAAATTGGGAGACTAATCTCCTTACTGAAGAAGTAGAAGAACTGGTGCTGAAAAAGAGCTTAGATGTAATGGAAATGGAGAACTCGGTCCCAATAATGGATGAAGTGATCTTGGTAAATGGTGCGATAAATGTGGAGAAGGAACTCAAACAAAAAAGATGAAGAGATTCAGTAAATAAAGATGTATCTAGATGAGAAATTATGAATAAACAGAGGAGTAAGCTTGAGAAGCTGAAGAAGGCGGCTCTTGAAAAGGAAGAGAAAACATCTAGCGTTCTTGAACTAAATAAAAATAGGGGAAAAGAAGATGAAGAAGAAATGAAGGCTGATGAGATTTCTACCAACTCGGTATAGTGTCTGGATATTGAGGCAAGCAATCATATGTGTGAAAACGAGAACTTTTTTATAAACTCACCAAGGTGGAGGCCAAATTTGTGTTTTTCAGAGTTAACTCCAAGGTGGTCGTGAAAGGGAATGGAACAATCCGACATATGTAGAAGAATGGACGAGTTGGAGAGATTAGGGATGAGTCAGATAATTGACTATGTTTCTAAGGTCAGAATGGACTATGTTTATGAGATGAAGAGCAATATTTTAAGCATGAGTCAGATAATTGAAAAAGGTAATTCAATTTTTATGAAAGATCAGGTACTGTGTTTAAAGGATAAGCATTGTTATCTAGCAACCTAGGTAAAAGCAAAGAAGAATGGTTGTATGAACTGGAGCTGAAAATCTTCGAGAGAAAATGCTTGAAACAAGATATGACTAGCAAAAGCTCGGATAACTGTAACTCAAATCTGATTGAAAGAAGCAAACCCAATGTGGGATGATACACATGAAAAGCTGAATGAAAGAAGGAAGAATTTAAGTTTATGGGGGAGTTTGTTGGGATAAACATAAATTTTAGGATTTTATTAATAATTTTGTTTAAATATTATTTTATTAGTTTTGGGTCTAGTAATATTTAAGTTAATTTTGATAGAGATAAAACATGGATAAATAGTTATGATTTTCTATTTATTTAGGTATAATATTATTTTAGGATAGATTAAGTAGATTTATTATTAAGATAGTTGATATTTTATTTTCAGTTTTTATTTTTATTCCTGTAATAATGTTAGTGTCACGACTATATAAAGTCATTCAATTATCAATGAATAGTAAACTCAAATTTAGAAAAATATCTGAGTATGTGTAAAGTGAGATTTTCTTAATAATAATGATAACAAGTTTTCGAATGACAAGATAAGAAACCAAACTATTGAGAGAAAAAAGGTGACGAACACTAAAATTTTGTTGTTTTGACTAGATATAAGGGAAACAAAAACTATAACATCCTAATATTTCTAGCTCTTAGATCTTTATTTGTGATAAGAAAAATTCATAAATTATCTATAACAAGATTTAAGTGTAAGTACAATCCATTCAAACATAATGGAAACATTTCTCCTTATAAAAGCTATGATATACATCATCACCTCAGGTTCCTACTACTTTAGGCCTTCGGTGACTTTTCCGAACTCTTGTGTTATTACCACTATATGTTCCTACCTTTACTCACACATAAATATACGATTATTGAAGCAAAGGAAAGAAACAAACGTAGAAAATAAGATACAAGAGTAAGATAATGCATTTAAAAGAAGAACCTAATATAAAAACATAGATAACTTATTATAAAAATTATCAAATCATATTTCTTAAAAAAAATTAGTTATTAGCTTAGTCTTGCTTAGTTTTCCTTTACTACCACTATAATGGGTGTACAACGTACAATCCCTATAAAAACCAGTTTCACTATATTCTTATTCCAATTCAATCATTCCATTATAGTCCTCAAGGCTTAAACAAACTCTTAGGTTATTTCATTCAATGAACATTCTCAATAAAAATTAACCCAAAAGCATAGAACAATTAACATTCATAAAATATAACTATCCAACATCAGCCCACATGACTCTATCCAAAGTCCCAAGTGCACTCTACCTAAAATTGTGGAAAACAAAGAAATACGTCTAGACACTATTTCAAAAAGACTAGTGTCATGCTTTCTTACAATTCCTCCATTGATGTTTTCAACACACAGGATCAATGTCCCCAAAGGGTTAACCCCACTAACTCCCTAAGTATGACCTTTCTTCATCATATAGTCTGCCATGTTTAGCCATCATCCCTCCTTCCTCAAAGTCCCCTTCAATACACCTTGACACACACAAGATTAACATTTCCCCATGGAAATAGCTAAGATGACTAGTTATTACCACAATTGCAACATTATTAGGTATACATATCATTATAATGGCATAAAAGAGATAAGAATGTATCATATCATGATTTCACTCAAAAACAAATTTGTCATTCCAAAGATTTTACAATTTTCCAATTTAAGTTGCTTGAATTTAAGAAGACAATACTTTCATTTTTATCCATAGATTACCTAAACAATCTATAAAACACTCATTTCAAACCATACAAAGTATATTCTTCTTAGGAATAACAAATCCCCACCATTTTATCACATAAACTTTCCTAAGTATATTGAATAGTAACTTAACAACACATGTACAACCATTTGGGATTTTTAAAAATAATTACAACTTCCACAAAACTCCAAAAATTATTTTCTTTTATTCAAATTAAAGATAATTAAATAAAAAATGCAATGGAAAAGCAATCCACCCAATTGGGTAACTATTGAAAAAGTTACACACCAAACAAGAAACAAAGGTCAAAGTTGTGAACTACCTGAACTACTGGAATCCTATGTGAAAAACTACCATAACTAAAGAACTTCAATAAAAAAAAATCCGAATAGTCAAACTATAGATTTACAATGTCTAAGATCCACTATCAAAATTCTAGGTCAATTTGACGATTGACAAAACAAGAATCCCAATTTTTCCAACATAACATAATGCTTCATATTTTAGTTGACTTCTACAATACTACTAATGCATATAAAAAGATCACATTTTCATGCTCATATAAGTGTTTCTATTTCAATTTGACAACCATATCCATTCAAGCTTATGTTTTAATCTAAAGTTTAAATAATCTATCAAGTAATTATTACCAACAATTTCAAGTAGCATAACTCTTAATCTTCCTTCTCAAATCCAGACTACCACCTTTCTCTCTAAAATTCACCATAACAAAAAAATCATTTTTAATTCACAATTATAGGTTATTATTACATTCATTCCAAACATTTCCATTCCAAATCAGTATTGCATTCAAATACATAGTTTCGTTCACACTATTACCATTTTGACATATCATCAACCCTTCTTCCATATAAAAGAAAATACTCATAACTTTAAACATTGTTCATTAGATTTTCATTTCTCATATAAAATTTCTCGAACTTTATCAACATTCAATCAAAATTAATCATATGAATATCATATACTTCAATACTAAAACATTCAATTTAAAAAAGGAAATTAATTTCTACTTTCTAATCTACAATTTGTAAAAATTACACATACTACAATTAAAAATGTCAGCATTATGCAACATTCCATACTACATTATCAAATGCATTTTCACAACTCTATTCTTACAATCCCAAGACTTGTAAATTCAACCATATCTCCACATAAACAAAGTTAAAATTACAGGTTCTAACCTAGAAATCCATATTGAAATAATGTGCCAAGTAATGTCCTATTCCTTTTACTTTAACGGCTCACATCCACAAATTTCATATTTCTTATCAACCACATTTTATACCAATATTTACTACATCCAATGTTTAAAAAGAAAATTGTAAAAAAAATTTAACTTCCTTTACCCTGAGATAGATTTGTAACACTACTATTCACTTACACAACTTCGAAGTCTAAAATAGTTCTATTCTACATAAAGAAGAGTTTGATCAACAATCAAATCATGATTTTATGATCTCTAAGAGATAAAAATCTACCTAGAGTGTACCGAAAAAGACCACATGCGAAAAAGGAAAACTAGACCACTTAAAAAAAGTTAGAAATTTATCTTACTCTAATTCAAAATCCAATCAGTCTAAAATGATGTTTAATCCTACTTAGGGGTGTCATCAATTTTTGAGATGAATAAGCATAGAGAAAGAAATTTAGAAAAGAAAATTGGAAATTAGGATTTGGATGAGAATAGAGCTTGAATGAAAAAGAACATACGAGTGCAATCCTTCTTTTTAGGTTTTTATTTTCATTTCCTTCTTTTAAAAATTATAAATTTACTTTATTATATTCTTATTTCATTCTTTATCATCATTTTCTCTCTATTATTTATTAGATAAATTAAAACAATAATTTTTGAAAAACTGTTGTTATTTTTCAGAAATTATTGTTTTTAGCTGATTCTATATGCAATTATTATCTATTGCTATTTTTTTTTTACTTTTAATGAATAATTTTAAACCAATCATCACTAAAAAGTTGTATTTGTTTACAAAATTCTCATATTCTACCAATGAGTTGGAAAAAAGACATTCCGCACTTGAGTTTACAAATGAAAGAAAATGTAATAAAATTAAATTCTAAATCTAAAGTATATAATGAATGTAAATTATATTCTAAGAACGCGTTTTTTTATTTATTAAAACTAATTAAGATCATCTACATCCTTGAACTCATACTCAATCGTGGAGTGATTTTCAAGTTAAAAGAAAAAGTATCTTAATCAAATGACATTATTGGGAGTCATTGAATTTTACTGAAAAGACAATTTTCAAATAATGAGATATAAAATTTTCTTGTCCTAAATAAGTTATCTTTACATTAATTAATTTACCTTTAAAGAATTTTAAAGTGGATATGTTAGCTTAATTACTCTTTTACTTGATATAATTATTAATGCAAAAGTGTGATTGCATGATATTGATGAAAATATATGCAAGGTTTGTTTAGAAGTATAGATGTAAGAGGTGCTTATTACGAGACTAATCTATCTTTGTTTGTTGTATAATGTAATTGTTACCATGGGCCTAAAGCCGACTGATAGGGTGCGATGGCATACTCGCATGCAAAAGAACCAAGCGGTAGACATGTAGAAAAGAGCTTCACAACCGCTAGGTCCCGACAATAGTTAGGCAGAGTAAAAACGCAATTAATATTACAATGGCTACTGATGAATGTGGTTAAGGTTTGCATTAATAATTATTAAAAAGTAAATTAATTGGTCAAATTCTTATAAATTCTATAAATAAATGTTTAATTTTGAGGTAAACTCACTTTTTTCCTTAATTGATTTACTTAAGACCTCTAGAGAAAAATTATGACTTGAGCGTCAGAGTATATTCTGCAAATCTCCCCCCATACATCGATCAGTTACGAGAGCAGAGAGAGGAGCGAACGTTCGGCGAAGGCAGAAGCAGTGCACAGGCGGTATCCTCGTCCCAATTCAGCATGAGGAAAAATACTCCAAAAGCTGATAGGTCTGCCTGACTAATGCCGATCGGGCCAGGGCGCTTCACCCTTTCACAGCGGCTATTATGGAAGAGCAAATGTCGAAAAAGATGCTTCCCATTGTTGAAAAGTATGATGCATCAGGCGATCTAGAGGAGCATTTGAGGTCGTTTGTGGATGCAATGGCGATATATTTGCCCAATGAGCTGGTTTTGTGCAGGGTTTTTTCTTTAACTATCAAAGGAGAAGCCTTAGCATGGTTCCATTCCCTTTGTCCTAAAACCATAGACAATTTTGAGACGTTGAGAAACCTATTTGAACAACAATTTGCCTCTAATAAGGCTCAAAAACATTGCTTACATGGAGCTTACCAAAATCAAGCAGAGGAAAGATGAAGACTTTAGGGATTTCATGGACTATTATAATCAGACCGCATGCACTAGTGCATAAAGGACTTTAGACGTCTGTTCTTTTGGCTTTTTGACGTCTGACCTGCACCCGACGTCTTTTTGGGTGACGTTAGTCAGACATTTGTTGTGTCAGGCCGGACGTCTATATAAACGTCCGTTGTCTCAGACCCGATGTCTATATAGACATCCGGTGATGGAATCGTACTTGACGTAGTCCTCCTTTTGTATTTTTACTTTTTATAGTTTAGCTCTTAAGGAGCATGGGTTACTATAAATACCCAACTCCTCTATTGTATTGTTACTTTTGAACTTAATGAGAATTCAATTTTCTGAAATCAGAAATTATTCTCTCTTGAAAGTCACATGTTAGAGAGTCCAAAGACTCCCTCTAGCCACCTTCCTTGCACACTGCCTTCATTCTCATTGTCAATCAATTTCCACTGTGCTCCACACATTTCTTTTTCCTCCACGACGTCGCTTCTACACCAATCCATTTCTCTCTCGCGCATCAGACACGCTCCATTTTTTTTTTGTGCATTTCATTCTCGCGCATCCCTTACTCATTCCTGAACATCTCACTCTCTCTCGAGAGCTCTCTTCGTCAAGCTCCATTACTTCCATCACGGTAATCTTCTTTTTCCTCACAAATCCATCTTCTTCCACCATTTCTTTTGATTTCCACCGATTGAAACCTTATTTCCTCCTTCATCTTTCTTTTCCACCGTTCAATCAGTCATTTGAACCGATTAATCGGTTTATATTGAGTCTCCTCACCATTTTAGGGTTTCTTCATGTCTGATTAGTGTTTCCATCGTTTGATTTAGGGTTTATCCATTATTTAGGGTTTTCTCGTGTTTTCTATCATTTTCCGTTGCGTTCATCTCTGGAGGAAGCTTCGAACTAGTCCGCGTCGCGTCGTCGGCCTCTCCTCGGGCGTTCGTCCATCATCCGGCTTGACACAACAAACGTCTATATGGACGTCCGGCCTGACACAACAGACGTCTATATAGACATTCGTTGTCATAGACCCGACGTCTACATAGACATCTAGCGAAGCCACACTGGACGTCTATATGGCTGAATAGATTGTTTAGGGTTACGGGTTTGGACGTCGGTTTGTGCACTGCCAGACGTCTATAGACGTCCGTTTGTGCACTAACCGACGTCTACTGGGCGTTTTTTTTAAAATTAATTTATTTTTTCATTAAAACCACACCTGAAGAATAGAAAATCGTCCCAGAACAATATATAGTATAGTTAGTATATTTGCATTTCATATAAAGAAAGTTCTACTTAATGTACAAAATAATCCAATACCAAAACTATCAATATATAAACTTATAAAACTAAAATTAATCAATGTTCAACAACAAATAAAATTGTTCCTAACTCCATCTTTGCAGAAGATAAGTTGTCCACTCCTGCCTTATTTGCCTAATGGTGTCCTCTGATATAGGAGATGTACTCTTGAAGCGCTGCACAATTGAAGAAAGATTCATTATGGTTTCATATATGTTTAAAGATGAATTTGATTTGTAATGTATTCAAGGTATGCATCATTACTTCATTCCAGTCATCTGTAATGACAGTTCGAATGATGGTCTTAATCCAACACATGACATAGAAGCCACATTCCCATGAATCCTGCTGCTGGTTACACTAAAATGATGCACTAAATCGTCAATAATTTAGATCATTCAATAACATACAAAATGAATTATAACTATAAATGACAATCAACCTTTGGATATAAAATTTGAACTAGTTAACCTCGAGATTTACCAATAACTCTGTACAGATTAAAAACACAAAGTAAAGTTATCATAACTATATTTATCATAAAAGTTTACGGGGAACATCAAATTCAAAGTCATTTTTGGAGAAACACTTACCCTTGAAGCATGGTTCTCAAGTCATTTTTACATCAAATTTTACATTGTTTGGGAATGATGACCATCAACTGCCAGTGCAACCTATCACGAAGGACAAATAGTTATTTAACTAAGTAATTAAGAAAACTTTAATAATGAACTTTTACATATAACAACACCTACCCATCAATGTATGGCACAAGGTATACGTCTCTTTTTGACTCATCCATCCATGTTTGCAAATAATGTTGTCTGTTTTCAAGTATGTTACCAGAAGGTTGAATGGTCTGAGGTTCAACAAATCTGTACATGGAAGACCGACCTTTGTCTATAACGATTGTGTCCATGTACCTAAATGATCAAAGTTAAGTTGTTAGAAACTATAGGAATCAAACAAAATGACATATGGAAGATAAAATTAACTATATATCTTACATGCACCACAGTTGAATGATGGAAATTGATAGCGTCCTCCTTGAGCTAGGTTGGGCCAAAGCGCGAAGATGAAGCTATGGAGGTGGAATTTGTGCGGAAGTAATGGATATGGTGGTGGGCTCACAATATTGGTGAGGTTTTGGTGAGTATTTGTGGTAGGATGGAGGTGTTTGATGGATCTCCGGAGAGGTTGGGCCAACTCTAGAGAAGGGTGGTTAGAGGGACCTCATGGGATGCTCTAGCCTTGACTTGAGACAAGATATGTTTGCACACATTTTGGCATAATAGCATTCAAATTCATCAAGTGATTTTACAAGGAAGGAGACCCTTCTATTTATAGAGAAAGGTGTCTCCAAAGTAGACAAGAAACCCTAAAAACTATCCACTCTTAAAGAGACATGTGGCAATCCTCTTTTACAAAGTTTCTCCACTCTTAGAGTGCCATGTGGCAATCCACTTTTGTAAAGTCTTCTCCACTCTTAGAGTACCATGTGGTAATCCACTTTTGCAAAGTTCCTCCACTCTTAAAGTGCCATGTGACAATCCACTTTTGCAAAAGCTTTCCACTCTTAGAGTGACATGTGGCAATCCACTTTAGGAAGAATTTCTCCACTTGGAAAGTGACACATGGCCACTTCCTTTTTAAGAAGTGTCTTCACTAAGAGCTTGCCATGTGGCCATCATGTCCCATGGTGGGACACACTCTTTTAAGATAATATTACAAACCATACAATACTTGGCCCATTATACAAGGCCTAAAAATATACCCTATACTACTTGTCCCTTAATACAAGGTCTAGAAATACTTCATGATAGCCCAAGTAAATAAGAGTTTAGCTCCTTCTTTTGGAAATGATTTTAATCCTTCTTGAATTTGTTTGGCCATGCTTCTTGTGATTGGACCCTTAGCTAGGAGTTTGTCATCATTCAACATCGTGTCTCCCCCAATCACTTCCAATACATCAAGCAATGTGATATATACTGGCACATGGGGGAGCAGACCAAATACTCTCAAATCCCAGTATAGTTCTAATGGTGCTCACTTCAACCTGGGTAATCTTGTCATTAGCTTTGATAGAGGATCATCCTCTGCTTTAGCCATGTCATCATCTTCATGTATGACTTTGTCATGAATCGGCTGCTTCTGAGGACGTGTGAACTGAAGATAATAATTTCATCAAAGAGTTATCAATAAATATTTTTAAACTTAACATAGAAATACTAATAACAAAGACATTATACATGTGGAGTAGCGATGTGTGACATGATCAATGCTCGAGGCCAGGCTATAAATGAGCCTATGGCCTCCCCCACAAAATTAATTTCTGGAGCGGGATAGGCACATGAGCCTGGGGATCCCGAACCTCGTCAATCGTCACATATTTTCTCTTCATGCACAACATGGGAGAAAGATTGTAAATCATCAACATAACTGGCCATGAACTGCGTTTGCTACTTAAGTTTCCATAAGGATTCATACCATTAGTTGCAAGTGCCAGTCTTAAGCTCCTTGGATCTGCACCAAACTCTGGCAATTTTTCATAAATCTTTTTCCATTGGGGTGAATCAGCAGGGTGTCGAAGAAGATTATCGCACTTTCTTCTGTCAAAGTGCCATTTAAGGTTCTTTGCATCTTCTTTAACAGAAAACATACGTTTGAACCTAGGTATTATAGACAAATACCACATCACCTTAGCAGGTGTACCATCATTACCTTCATCAGCAGTGTTTCTATCATATTTCTTTTTAAAACGGGATAAACCACATGTTGGACAATACTTTAGCGAAACAAACTCCTTTGTGTATAAAACACAATCATTAGGACATGCATGTATCTTTTGATATTCAAGACCCATTGGACATAAACAAATTTTTGCCTCGTAATTACGAATAGGTAGAGTATTATTTTCTGGAAGCATCTCCTTCAACAACTCCAACAACTCAGTGAAACTTTTATTCGTCCATCTATTCCTTTCTTTTAAACTAAACAACTTTAAAGTTGCAGACATACGTGTAAAGTTCGAGCATTCGGGGAACAACGGTTGCTATGAATCATTTATAAGAGAATTATACAAATTAGCTCTTCCAAATGATCACTCTATGCCAATTATGCTACGTATCATGTCCTCTAAATGATCACTCATCCATTCTTCCACATAATCCGTTCCTCGTGACGTGGTAGGCTGGTCCAATACTTCTCCATGCCAAGTTCAAACGGTATAAGTCCTCATGATGCCAAACATGAATAGATGGTCACACACATTGCCTAAGTCTTGCCGTATTTGATTAAGACAACGCACACAAGGACAAAAATACGTCCCGTTCACAGACTTAGCATTTTGTTCAACGTATTGCAAGAACTCTGAAACACCCTTATCATATTCTTCATTGATGCGACGTTCATTCATCCAACTTCGATCCATTCTATGTTCGTCAAATCATCAGTTTAAGTTTTTAACTCTCATAAGGTTAGGCCCTACCCATTCAAAAACATTAATTTTCATAATTTGCTAAGACACATGCAAAGAAGTCTACATCATAAAATTGATAAAATTTCGCCTGCATTTCGCATTGGTCTCCGAAATACACGAAATAAGAGTAGTCAACGATGACCACAATCAAATATGCATCCGGAGA
Organism: Vigna nakashimae; assembly: GCA_034642375.1. NCBI lineage: Eukaryota > Viridiplantae > Streptophyta > Magnoliopsida > Fabales > Fabaceae > Vigna > Vigna nakashimae. Next base: position 23,321,174 of record CM067768.1, read on the forward strand.
ACAACACAAATACTGAACCAAAATTTTATCAATCTTATCCATAGACTCCAACTTACATGTTAGTGCAAATTATGAAAATTAATTTTCTCAAACTGTCCGATCAGACAATTCAAAATTTAACACAAACGACTAAAATATTAATCGTTTGTGTTAAATTTTAAACGGCAACTAAGGCTCACTCAATGATTTGATACTTATAATCTAACATGAAAATTGTAATAACACAACTAATACATGCATATTCAAAAGCCAATAACACATACAGACCTTAAAGTCTAAAACATGCATACACAAAACCCAATAACATGTGTACAAAAAAATTATCAACGAAAAAGCTAACCTAAAGAGCAGATTGCAAATGAAATGGAGGGAAATGGAGGAGTGCACGACCTATAACGTAGGCCAAAAACAGCCAAAAATGTCGTCCAAGAACACGAAAGAAACTGCACCGAAAACGATTTGTAATCAGTTCAAATCAAAGATAATTCATCAAAGAACAATTTAATCGGATTAAAAGTACATTTAAACGGTCCCAAGCAGAGAGAAACCAACCTGGAAATGCACTGCAGCAAAGTGAAATCGCGGGGAAGATGGTGAACAGTGAGCGTAACTCCTCGCGGGTTCGCGTTTTACTATAAATGCCCCTAGACATCGGTGGGGCCCGACATCTATAATATTATAGACATCGGGGCAGTCACTGATATGACGTGTTTTGGATTTAAATATTGATATTCGCGGGGGGTTTTGAACGTCCGTTAGGGGGACCTCGACGTCTATAATATTATAGACGTTCGGCCCCCTCCAGAACGGACGTCTAAGTTGTTGACTGAGTAGTTGAAGAGTTAATGGTGTTCAGTCTCTTAGAAGTCTGTTCTGGAGGGGGCCGGACGTCTATAATATTATAGATGTCGGGGTCCCCCTAACAGACGTTTAAAAGGATGAAGCAATGAGTTCTTCAACTTCCCTGGCAGACGCTTAGACATCCGTTATGGGGGGGGAGACGTCTATAATGTTATAGACATCCGGCCCCTTCTAGAACGAACGTCTAAGTTGCTGACAGGTAGTTGAAGAGTTAATGGTTTTCAACCTCTTAGACGTCCGTTCTGGACGGGGCCGAACGTCTATAATATTATAGATTTCTGCCCCCCTAGAACGGACGTCTAAGAAGCTGAAGCAATTAATTCTTCAACTACACTGTCAGCCGCTTAAACGTCCGTTCTGTGGGGTTGGACGTCTATAATATTATAGACGTCGGGGGCCTCCAGAACCGACGTCTGCAGTCCCACTTATTTACAAATATGCCACCAGTCAATTATTTACGTTGGTGTTTTCATGGACGAACGTCTATTGGGTGACAATAAAGGCCAATTCTGCACTAGTGATGGCAGGTGAAGGGCGTGGGCAAGAAGTTCATCATGACCACCTTATCTACGACCTTGAGACCTTGTTCTTTTGCGAACAACCTATTTGCGCGACCACCCTTGACATTGGGAGAAATGTAGGAAAGGGCTGCCGAATTCATTAGAATTGTGGAGATTCGAGTTGTACAAAAAAGGCAGCATGAGGAAAATGCTTTGTCCTCAGACCAGGAGAAGAAAGGCAAGAAGAAGTTCGTCCTAGAAAAAAAAGGGAAAAAAGTTCAAGGATGGCCTAAAAGGGCCTAGATTTGATCGGTACAACCCTTTGAGTGCGCCAAGGGCGAGAGTACTAGAGGAAGCCCTAAGCGCAGATCTCCTTTCCCCATTGAAAAAAAACCAACGCCTAAAAATGCAGATGATACCAAGCACTACCTCTATCATCTGAATATGCGGTATACCACTATAGAGTGCACAACGCTCAGAGACAAGATTGAATAATTGTTGAGGGCAGGGCACTTATGGAGGTACGTGAGAAGTGAATGGGGTCGAGAGAAGCCCATCGAGAAGAGGAAGATCCGGGCGGTATGATCATAGAGATGACTGTCGTTTAGACAGCCGCAATAGAAGTCGAAGTTAATATCAACAGTTCTGCGGTCACATCAATACCAATTCTAGAGGCTTTGTTGGAGGAGGGTCGTCGATCTGGAAAAGAAAGAGGCACTTAAGAGAATTGAACAATGTGAATAGGGTGGACGCAAAGAAACGCTCAATGCCACCAATCACCTTATCTAATGAGGATTTTCATGCTCCTGATCCTAAGCAAGACGATCCTGTGGTGATAACTACTATTATCGCGTGGTACAGCGTTGGCAAAGTCTTGATCGATCAAGGAAGTTCGGTCAATATGCTTTACTAGAACACATTCCAACAGATGGATTTGTTTGAAGACTTGATCCTACCCTATAACAAGCACATCGTAGGGTTTATAGGCAAAAGAGTGGACACAAGGGGATACGTAGATTTGAGAACGTGTCTCAAAACCGAACGGGATGCTAAAGAGCTCGAGACCAACTTTTTGCTGGTAGAAGCTAGTACCTCATATAATGTGCTTATAGGTAGGCCTTGCCTAAATGCTTTTCTGGCGATCGTTTCAACGCATCATCTTACCCTTAAGTTTCCATCGGACAAGGGTACCATTTGCACTGTCCGGGAGATAACGGTTGAAAATACTATTATCTATGATATAATTTTGATACTAAACGCACCCTTTTTGACTTAGAAACTTGCTCGAACTCATGTTTTTGCTTTAGTTTTGCGAGTAAGTGAGTAGAGGTTATACTTTATGATTTTATCACTAAATTCCCTTAATTTTGTAGCTAATAATGTGCCTTAAAGAATCTCCAACAATATATAGAGCTGTCTATAGTTGAATCAGCCATAAAAGTAAGGAAAACAAAAAAAAAAGGTGAGTTTTGGAATGCTACCTCGAGGTCTAAGCGCCCCCGAGGGGGGCTGAGCGCCAGTTTTTTTCCCGCACCATGCCTATGCGCCCTTCCAGGGGCGTTGAGCGCCAGGTTTCTCGTAGTTTCGCCCGAGCGCCCTGCTTAAGACACTGAGCACCCGCGACGTGGACTTGGACCCGTTTTCTGTTATTTTTCTATTCTATTTAAGGACTTGGACGTCCTATGGATTGTATCTTTTGATGAGTTGTGAACAGAAATACACTTTTCACCCCTTGGAGGCAGATTTGGGGATGTGGGAGCTCTCATCTTCAATTTCTAGGGTTTTTTTATCTCATTCATTCCATTGTTCATCTAGTTTCTCCATGTTAATGGGGAACTAAATTCTATTTGTTATTGGGGAATGATGTAACCTTGTGAACTCTCATGTATTTGAATTGATTATTAATTACATATGCTTCTTTCATTAATTGTTAGGGTAATTCTTCTTCCTCAATGCTTGTTATATTTAACTCATTCATGGCATGATGTATGATTTGCATGAGTACTAGGAGGTATCTTACAATTCATGTTCTGGAGAATTGCTTCCAAAAGCAGTATTGCTCAGGGATGGGGATATAAGTTTTGCTCGTCTTAAGCTTCTAATCGTAATGCAAAATTAATTATTAGGGATGCAAGGGATTGTGGTCTAGTAATTAAGAATAAGCTTTCTTTGCCAAGAGATCGGGTTTTAAGTACTTTAGAAAGTGATGTTAACATTTTAATGAAGAAGATGAATTTTTATATGCATGAGAGTAAACTAGGTAAAATCTAAACCCCAACAACATACTCATCTCATATTTTCAACTTCATCCATTCATTCTAGTGTTTAGCCTCAATTGATCAATTTGCATTCATATTTACTTTTTTGTTTTTCATTCAAAACCCTAAAATTGTTCTTCAAAGTCTTAGTTAGTTAAGTAATTACAAGACTGTCTAGTGTCATGAGTCTCTTGGGAAACAATACTTGGTTTTACCATTTATTATTACTTGATACGATTTGGTACACTTATCGACATCTTAACACCGAGCAGACCAAAAATTTGCTCGGGAGTGTTGTGTTGCGGGATTGAAGGTTGAACCCTCAACTTCGCAACAGAAAATCAAGCGGTCAGATGTGGCGATGGCAGATTTAGATCCTAGAGCCAACACAGAGGATCAAATAGAGCCGCTAGTTGAAACAAGGTCGTTCGGCCTCGGGTGCAAGGAGGACTAGGTCACTTCTATTGGAAGTGAATTGATGGAGGAATAAGCCAAGTTAATCGGCAGAGAACTGAAGCAAAACAGTGATTTGTTTGCTTGGACCGTAGCCGACATGTTGGGTATAAACCCAAAGGTCATGTCTCATAAATTGGCCTTGTTCAAGAACGCCCGCCTGGTAGCTCATAAGAGAATGAGGCTAGGGGAGAAGAGTTCGATAGTGGATGTTGAAGTGAAGAAACTCTTGGAAGCAAACTTCATTTGTGAAGTCAAGTACACTATTTGGCTGTGAATGTTGTGATGGTGAAGAAAACGAATGGGCAGTAGAGGATATGTACAGACATCACAGACTTAAACAAGGCTTGCTCTAAAGATTCCTACCCCCTTTCGAGCATTGATGTCTTGGTAGATGGGGCTTCAGGTTTCCACATTTTAAGTTTTTTGGATGCCTATTTGGGGTATTACCAAATCCCCATGTACCCTCTAATAGCAATAAAACAACTTTTATCACCGAGCGGTCAAATTACTGTTATGAGGTAACGTCGTTCAGTCTGAAGAATGTAGGGGCTACTTATCAGCATTTAATGGACAAGGATTTTTGTCATCAAATTGGAAGGTGCATGGAGGTTTACGTTGATGACATGGTCGTGCACAGTAGGTCAATAGAGGATCTTGTCAAAGATCTTGTTGAAGTGTTCGGCCAGGTGCGCAAGTATGGAATGCAATTGAATTCAGCTAAGTGTACCTTCAGGGTACCTGTTAGAAAGTTTTTGGGCTTTAAGTTGACGGCCAGAGGGATAGACGCGAATCCTAATAAGTGCAAGGTGGTGCTAGAAATGAAAAGCCCCTAGAATCTTAAGGAGGTACAATGATTGGTGGGACGACTAACTTCGTTGTCCCTTTTTCATCCCAAGACTAGCAACACCTATCAAGTCGATCGTGAAAGTGATGAACAAGAACGCTGAGACCAACTGGGACGATCGGTGTGAGGAGGCCTTCAGCAAGGTAAAGGGTATTCTTGCTAGCCCGCTCGTGATGGGTCGACTTGACCCGAAGCACAATTTGTAGTTGTTCTTAGCGGTATCCGAAGAAAGGATCAGTGCGGCTTTGGTGCAGGAAAACCCAGAGTTCAAACTCGTGTACTTCATCAGCAAAACTTTGTAGGATGCATAGACAAGTTATAAGCAAGTTGAGAAGATTGCTTTAGCCTTTGTCTTAGCCACACGGCGATTGAGACCTTACTTTTGGGCCATCAAGTTGTGGTAAGAACCAACCATCAAATTGCTAAGATTTTGTGTATGCCAGATTTAGCGGGCATGATAGTAGGTTGGTCCGTGGAGTTATTCGAGTTCGGATTACAATTTGAGCCGCGCGAGTCGGTACGAGGACAACACTTAGCTGATTTTGCAGCTGAGTTGCTTCTGCAGGGAGAAGAGCCTTCACGGCCTTGGAAGCTCTTTGTAGATGGATCAGCTGATAGATCAGGTGGAGGAGCGACAGTTATGTAGTCTATTCGTTGAACAGTCCATTCTCTTTCAGTTCAAGATTAACAATAATCAGGCTGAGTATGAAAAAGTGATTGTGGGTCTTGAACTAGCCAAAGACTCGGGGCAACATTCGTTGAATGCTGGACAAACTCACAACTGGTAGTAGGACAGCTGAACGGGTGTTTTCAAACAAAAACCGATCGGATGCTTCCTTACTATCATAAAACTAAGGACTTGATCAAACAATTCCAAATGATTGAAGTTAAGCACGTACCCAGATAAGCAAACGTTAGGGCTGATGAGTGTAATTAATTAATTAATTAATTTATTAAATACATTATTTAATATTCTATAACATCTTTATGATTTCATGATCAAATTTATTTTAATGTACCATTCTACGATTGTTTAGATTATAATGATTATGTTTTGATTGTAGAGTATATAGTAATACATATGTTTGACCTAGAGGCCTACTTAGACATATTTATTGGGTTGTTTATGGAAGACTTCATTACTAATGTTTTATTGTTACAAGCCGTGTATGAGTAATTTTAGTAGTACATGAATGTTATATATTAATATATAAGTGTGTATGTTGAATTCGACTTTTTTTTTTTTTATTTTAGGGACGATAATAGAATCGATACATGAATATTTTATTTGATATTATATTTTCATTATAAATATATTCATTTAAAATGTTTAATTTATATACAGATATTAGTATTATATTTTTTAAGTAGCATAAATAAATTACATTGAATAAGTATTATATCTAGTAATATTCTCAAAATTAATTATATATTATATTAATAAATATGATAAAATACCAACTTTTGTAAAATGTTAAGTAAAATACTATATTAATAACATAAAATTAAACAATACCTCGTCCTTATTTTTATTATATATATAGTTTTAAATTTGGTATTCTTAAGCATGTTTTGTGAAAGGTAATTAAAAAAAATCTTTAGATCGATAATTAAGTTTATAATGATTCATTATAGTTTAAAAATAATAGTTAAAGGTTAAAATTAAGATAGAAACTGTATAACAATTTGTTTAGAAAGAAAATTATAAAGTTTAATAGTGTGAAACGATAGGTGTGAATGAGAGACCAATTTTAGGTCAATGTAAATAATATGATTTATCTTCCTAACTATCACAATCCACCGGCCACTAAATGATAATTTTACAAAAGCCATTTGGGTCCGCTGTTAGGAACCCTGTATCTTCAAAAAATTATTCCATTTTATTACAATATTCTACCTATGCTCAATCTCTGTTGACTTTTGTACATAGCAATTATGTATATTGGTGTTCTCTAGATCAATAATCAATGACTTCATTATTGATGATGGAGAAGGTTGAAAACATTGATATTCCACCTTACTGCACAATCAACAATTAGCTATTTAAAGTAAATTATTTTTTATATATAATTTTTACATTTGTTTGGTATATTTTAAGATGACATATTTGTATGCACGTTTGGTCACAAACACTTCCGATGTAGTGATCATAAGTCATCAACAACATTGCTTCTTATATTATTAATTGTACTGTAGGATACCTAATTCACCAACGGTCGACCGATAATCCGGGCGACCTGGCGACAGTTAAAACTAATAATAAGGGTATGCAATACAGAGCCCTCTTACGATCGTAATGTCACACGATTACATGTTGATGTCGACCACTTGGTGATCGACAACCAAACAGTGATGTCGCGACATATAGCACTCGCACGACATCTCATATGTTTATGTCGATACATAAGACGGTTGACATATTGTGAGCGATATCATAGTAAACGGTTCAGCAGTTAAGAATAAGCAGTTACGAATATTAGCTAACGCCACGAATCACGAAAGTAATTGACTCAGTATCAAACACGACCTAGCAGTTACAACTTCCAAATAGTCCACTTCGGTAACTGTCCGGATTTTCAGGTAAACGGTTTATTTTCCTGTTTTAAATATGCAAAGCACACCAGAAAAAAGGTACGTTTTTCCCTAAAGAAATCTAAGAGAGAAATTATTCTTTTCCTGATCAATCACACATCCCTTTTTTGACTTGAGCGTCAGAGTGCCTTTGCAGGTACCCAACCCATCTTCCCTGAGAGAGCAAAGTACAGAGAGAGAGATAGCATAGTGAGAGCATCACAGGAAGAAGCAGTCCAGATTTGTTAGGTTCGTATCTCGGTCTCCACATCTCTACAGAAACATTTTGGCGCCCACCGTGGGGCTCGAGATTTGTTATCCCAACAACGACCACTGGAGCAATGGAAGACTTCAACACTCGCGAATTGATCAAGCAGCTACAGGCTCAGATTGAGACACAAGCACAAACTATAAGAGAGCAGCAAGAAACCCAGCGCAAACAAGCGGAGGAGATGGCGGCACTGAGGGCACAGCGCCCACCACCAGAGTTGTCTGCCTCGAACAGACAGGATGATAACGAAGGAAGCCATCATGGAGGAGCATTTGATCCTTTTGGCGGGGGGAGGAAGGGGCCTACTTCCATGCGCCTCACGAACTTGCTCCCGTTCACAGAGGCCATTATGCAAGCGAATATGCCAGATAAACCTCCGACGATCCCGACAACCACCTGCGTAATTTTATAGATGCCATGGCGTTCTATACTGACAATGACCCTGTAATATGCAGAGCTTTTTCCTTATCTCTTAAGGATGAAGCCCTAGAATGGTTCCACACTCTTCCACGAAATTCAGTAGATTGTTTCGCAACAATCGAATCCCTATTCCGAAAGCAGTACGCGACCAATAAAAACCGGCGATGAATGCTGCAGAGCTTGTAAATACCAAGCAGGAAAAGGACGAAACCCTGAAGGCTTTCATGCAACGGTACACCGAGACGGCCCAGCGCGTGAAGGATATCAGTCACACCTTCATCATCAGCAATCTACCGTCGTGCTTAAGGCTGGGGTATTTTGCGGAACAATTGTATGCTGACCCTCCAGCAACTATGGAAGAATTGCAATCCACAATTGCAAAATTCATCCGCATCGAAGACCTCCAGAATTCTAGGAGGAAGCAGCAGCATGATGCCTCCAACCATGATGCGAAGAAACCCGCCAAGCGATCGACCAACGACTATAAATCAGATCGAGCACCCCGGAAAGAGTCGGGGTGGACGTCTAAGTATGATCGTTACACGACCCTCAATGCACCGAGAGCAAGGGTGCTCGAAGAGGCCTTGCACGCCGAACTCTTAACCGTACGGCGAAAGGCTACTCCAAAGAACGCAGATAATAGCAAAACCTGCGGTTCCACATGAACCATGGGCATGACACGGAGGAATGCAACATGGTGAAGGATGAACTGGAGCGACTCATCCGTGCAGGCTACCTCCGGAATTATATCAAGGATAGAGTCTCCACTAGAGCCGCGACTCCTCGCCGAAAGGATCCTCCTAGGCGGAGTCCCGAACGATCGCCTCCTAGAGATGACCGACACTGCAAGCGATCGCGCAGCCCGCCCCGACTGATAGAGAGGGAGCGTTCGGTCCGAGGCCGAATCGACACAATATCTGGTGGTTTCGCCGGGGGGAGTGCCATCTTCCGCCAGGAAACGACATATGAGACAGTTAAAGTCGGTTCATATGGTCGATCAACAACCTCGGTCAATCCCTGATATCACATTCACGAACGCGGACTTCCATGCGCCTAACCCTGATCATGATGATCCCATGGTCATCACTGCTAATATCGCTCGATATGATGTCAGTAAGGTTCTCGTCGATCAGGGGAGTTCAGTCAACATTTTATATTGGTCCACTTTCAAAAAGATGGACCTATCTGAGGACCTCATCGCCCCTTTTAACGAACAAATCGTAGGCTTCTTAAGGGAAATAGTAGATACCCGAGGATACCTTGACCTGCGAACTCGGCTCGGAACAAGTCAGGAGGCACCTGAGCTCAGAGTTCGATTCCTGTTGGTCGAAGCAAATACATCATACAACGCCTTGTTAGGACGACCTTGACTGAATGCGTTTGGAGCAATTGTGTCTACCCCCCACCTATTATGAAGTTTCCGACAGAGCGTGGTACTATTTGTACCGTGAGGGCGGATCAACGAACAGCTCGACAGTGTTATGCGGCCGGGCTAAAAGTCACCCCTTTCGTACCAATTAGAAGGGCGAAAGGAGCTGAGACAGCGGCGGTCGACTTGGTCCCCCGAACCAATGTAGACGACCGTCTTCATCCGCAAGGCGAAGTCAAACTCCTTTCATTGACGGCAGACGCGTCCAAAACCACCAACATTGGCAGGAATCTCACTTTGAGTGAAGAGCATGATCTGGGACGTATACTGCGGAACAATGCAGACTTGTTCGCGTGGACGGCCACCGACATGCCAGGAATCCACCCCGGGGTCCTGGCCCACAAATTGTCCATCTTCCGGGAGGCACGACCTGTCGCTCAGAAGAAGCGACGGTTCGGAGAAGAGAAGCGCAAGGCCATTCAAGTCGAAGTCGAGAAGCTGATGAACGCCCAGTTCATTAGGGAGTTAACTTACACTATGTGGTTGTCGAACGTAGTCATGGTCAAGAAGTCGAACGGCCAGTGGAGAATGTGTGTCGACTTCACCGATCTCAACAAAGCGTGTCCCAAAGATTCATATCCCCTACCTAGCATCGATCGTTTGGTAGATGGAGCCTCGGGTCATGTTATACTCAGCTTTCTCGACGCCTACTCGGGATACAACCAAATCCCAATGTACGAGCCCGATCAGAGCAAGACAGCCTTCAATACCGAACGCGCTAATTACTGTTATGAAGTAATGTCGTTCGGTTTGAAGAATGTCGGGGCCACTTATCAACGCCTCATGGATAAAGTCTTCCATCATCAAATAGGACGATGCATGGACGTATACGTCGACGACATGGTTATTCGCAGCAATTCTGTGGAACCACATCTGCAGGATTTAAAGGAAGTTTTCGGCCCAATCCGACGGTACAACATGCGCCTTAATCCTTCCAAGTGTACTTTCGGTGTCCCGGCAGGTAAGTTCTTGGGCTTCATGCTTACACGTCGAGGCATCGAAGCTAATCCAGACAAGTGCAAAGCTGTACTCGACATGGCTGCTCCAAAAACTCTAAGGGAGGTGTAACGTCTAGTGGGTAGGCTCACAACCTTGTCCCGATTCATTCCGAAGCTAGTTGAGCACATCAAGCCCATCCTGAAGAATTTGGAAAAGGGCACCACACGACACTGGGACGATGATTGTGAAACAGCATTCAACACTGTCAAGCATATTCTCACCAGTCCTCCAATTATGGCTCGACCGGTCGATGGGTCCGACTTGCAGTTGTATATCGCAGCATCCCACCACGCTGTCAGTGCTTCCTTGATACAGGAGGTGCCCTCCCTCAAGCTGATATACTTCATCAGTCGTACACTGCAGGGGGCCGAAGAACGATATTCTCGAATTGAGAAAATTGCCCTGGCCCTGCTCACAGCTTCTCGTCGACTTCGACCGTATTTCCAGAGCCATCAGGTAGTAGTCCGCACAGATCACCCAATAGCCAAGATTCTCCGCAAACCAGACTTGGCAAGACGAATGGTTTCCTGGTCCGTGGAACTTTCAGAGTTTGGACTCCGTTACGAACCACGCGGGTCCATCAAGGGTCAACATTTGGCAGACTTCACAACTGAGTTGATACCTGCACCAGAGGACTCGACCCCAAAGTGGCTCCTCAGTGTGGATGGTTCCTCATACAAAAGGGGGGGAGGTGCCGGTGTCGTCCTAGAAGGACCGGGTGGTTTAGTCATAGAGCAAGCCATCACATTCAAGTTTCCAGCCAGCAACAACCAGGCCGAGTATGAAGCCTTAATTGCTGGCCTATCCCTGGCCAAAGAGTTAACGGTCAATCGTCTAGAGTGTCGGATGGATTCAAAGTTGGTGGTCGGCCACGTGAACGGAACTTATCAAGTCAAGGATAATCAGCTGCTGCGCTATTTCCACAAAGCTCAGACCTTACTCCAAAACTTTGTCGAGGTTAGCGTCATCTATGTACCCAGGGAGCAAAACGCAAGAGCAGATCTCTTGTCTAAGTTAACTCATTCTAAGGAGCGAGCACAGCTATCCTCAATCATTAAGATGACGCTCGACTGTCCTGTCGTGGAAGCTTTCGTCACCAATGTGTCGACACCCGTAACAGATTGGCGCCAGAAGATCAAGGATCTTATGGAGAAACAAGACCAAGGAGAGAGCATTACTTTGACCGATTCCAAATGCATTGCACGTTTTGTATGCATAGGCGATGACCTATACCGCCGCGGCCATAGCACTCCTCTGTTGAAATGCATATCACAGGAAGAAGCAGACTACGTCCTGCGCGAATTGCATATCGGGATATGCGGATTTCATTCTGGTAAGCGGACACTGAGGGCACGCATTCTTCGCGCAGGATATTACTGGCCCACGCTCGACCAAGATTGTGAGACATTCGTCAAAAAATGTATCTCCTGTCAGGCCCACGGCCACGACATCCATGCACCTCCCGAAGATTTGCATAGTATTGTTTCTCCCTGGCCGTTCGCTCAGTGGGGCCTCGACATAGTTGGACCGTTACCGATCGCCAAAGCGCAAAACAAGTTCCTTCTCGTGGCGGTCGACTACTTCACAAAATGGATAGAAGCCGAGTCGTTGTCCGTCATTAGTGCCCAACGAGTGTAGAAGTTCATCTGGCGCCTCATCTGTCGGTTCGGTCTCCCTCAGAAGATCATTACTGACAACGGTCGCCAATTCATCGAGCGCAAGCTAGAAGATTTCCTTAGCAATTTGGGCATCAAACATGTCACCTCGTCAGTCGAGCATCCTCAAACGAACGGCCAAGAAGAGGCCGCAAACAAAGCCATACTGACGGAGTTAAAGAAGCGACTCGGTGAAGCCAAAGGTTTATGGGTGGAGGAACTACCAGAGGTTTTATGGGCATACAGGTGCACTCCTCACGGATCTACAGGAGACACACCATTCAACCTGACTTACGGCACTGATGCCATGCTCCCGGTCGAGGTTGGCGAACCTTCGTTAAGACGGAATATCACTTATATGTCGCTTAACGAAGAACAGTTGCGGATGAACCTCGACATCCTCCCTGAGCGTCGAGAGATCGCCACCATCCGTGCAGAGGCACAAAATCGAATGTTATCTCGCCGATACAACACCAAGGTCAAACCCAGAGCCTTCAAAAGCGGCGATCTGGTATGGCGAAAACGGGGAGAGGCCAGGAAGAACCGAGCGCACAGCAAGCTTGCAGCCAACTGGGAGGGACCATTCCGCATTATAGAGGACATGTCAAACGGTGCATATCGCCTCCAGCTCCTTGACGGACAACCAGTTCCCAACACATGGAATGCCACTCATCTTAAATACTACTTTAGTTAACGTTCATTTTTCATTTTTTTTTGAAACATTATTCAGCTCCGTTTTCAAATAAAGAGTATATTTCACTATGGTTATTACTTAGTGTCATTTATAATTTTTCCAATGTCGAGTCCCAGGGTCGTCGTCTCAGGCACGTCCACACTCAAACGAATTGGGAACAATCCATCTGGTAGATGTTCTTCCTGGAACACTCAGTCCATTCGGGACACACTCCCACTGGTAGATGTTCACCCTCGAACACCCAGTTCACTTGGGATACACTCCCTCTGGTAGATGTTCTCTCGAGAACACCCAATATTCCCCTATTCGACTATCACCCTCGACAGTCGCACACGACGCTATTTATACACTCGACATCGACACTTAAGGTATCATCTTCTTAGTCGATCATCGTCTTCGACATTCATTCATTCAGACAATTATTCAACGCATAAGTCATTATAGAGAAAGTTCACAACATCCACAAACCCTCAAACAATTTTCAAAGTTTAGTATGCACAGTCATTCGAACTTCAACAAATCCAGGTTCCATATTCAAACAAAAATTTATGTTTATATGTACATCCACATAGAAAACCCTAGTCTATTACAATATTAGGCGTGCCGCCAGTACCATCTCCGACAGTCTCCACGACCGCTTCATCCTGCTCATTGTTGGCGACCGCCTTTTCACCCTCTTCTGCTTCCAAGAAGGCGTCTTTAGGAATTTCATTCAGAGGTTTCAATTGACCCTCGTGCACGTCCTTCTGAATGTCAAATTCCACCCCCTCAGTTGACACCTCGAGCAAATGGCCGACCTGCCTCAGAGCCTTCTGGAAGCCCCTAGTATGTTCAATCATTATCGCATCCTTCAGTTCTTCTACTAGCTCTGTGCTTTCCAAGGCCTCCGTCCGCAAGTCGTTCCTCTCCTTGGTCAATGCCGCCATTGCCTTCTTGGCCTGTTCCAACTCGCTCGACGCTTGATCGCGCTCCTTTTTGAAGGTCAGGCCGGCATCCCGGGCGTCGTTCAACAACACTTCAGCCTCTTTCAAGAGTTGCTCTGAACGCTTCTGCTTCGCATCACATGCAGCATGAACCTCAGTGAGTTCTTTCAGCTGAGTCTGTGTCTTCTCTAGCTCAACCCGGAGCTTACCTCTATCAGAGGCATAGGCCATGTGTCAAGCCAAAATTTGCGCCTGTGTCGTCATTTCCAGCATGGCATCGGCAATTTCTTGCTCGGTCATGTTCTCTACAACCTTCTTCTCCGAGCTGTCCATGTTGAGTTCGACCTTGTGACCTAGTGTAAAGGCGGGATCCCATACGCCGAGTGGGAGGGGACGCTATGTCTCCTCCGCTACCTCCTTTCTCTTCTTCGATACATCACCGCTGGTGCCGACCACCTTTACTTTTCTTTTCCGCACCAGTTGCTCTTCAACAGCCACCGTCTCGTCAGTCGACACCAACAGTACAACTAGAACTGGACCAGTTGGTTGCACTTGTGTGCGTTGTTGACCAACTGCACGTCCAGCGGATGGCCCTGGGCGATTAACTTCAGCCCTCTCATTGCCGATGGACTGGAACCAGTTTCTGCCACTTCCCTTTCTCCCCATTATCTCTACAAAAACAAAGGTTCATCCAAAATAGTCAGCAACAACAAAGCAATTTACGAAAATAACGAGCAAAGACACATACCAAACACCCTCGCCTCCGCGTCATCGAACTCAAGGCAGTTTATAAGCTGACGGGAAGAAAAGAGGCGTGGCAACGAGGTCAACACACTTAGAGCCTCTAACTCTTCAATCGTCATCTTATCTTCAGGCCAAGAGGTGAACCTCAGCGGATCCTGCGTCCAATACAAGGGGAATTTGGGGTTCCCCTCACCATCGAAAAAGTATCTCCTCCCGACATCGGTGATCGACACCTTAAAGAATTTCTCTTTAAAACCCCTATACGACTGCAGGTAAAGCTCTAGTAGCGCATTACCCGGCTCAGAAATCAACGACACCCATCCCTTCTTTGCGACCGGTCGACATCTAAAGAAATACAGAAACAATCCTACGGTGGGCCTAATTCCTAACGCCCGACACAACACAGCAAACGCCTGCATATACCCCCAACTGTTGGGATGCAATTGACTAGGCGCGACGTTCAGGGTACGCAAGACATCCATTTGAAAGGTTGTAAATGGCAATCTCAGATACAAGTCATAAAACGGCGAAGCATAACAGTAAAAAAACTCATTGGAAGCATTCTCCTTACCGTAACATACCCTCTCATCATCCCGGCAAGCTATCAACCTAATACATGTTTGATACCCTAGGGTTCTCAGAATACAACTATTCTCAATCCAGTTTGCTATAACTGCCCTACTCCTGAACTGACTCCTAAGTTCCTTCACTTCACGCGCCGCCCAGGCATATTCATCCCCGCTAATCGGAGAGATTATACGTCCCTCTGGACCCTCACCACACACATTCCCATACACAAAAGCATCATCACCGCAGAGTACAGTGGTGACTTCAGGGCATTCCACCGTTGATGACGGCCCCGGCATATCGCAACCGGTGTTATGCCCCTTTTCTTCCATTGTCAGCAGTAAACGCACTAAGACGAAGGAAGGTTTAAGGGTTACCTGGTAAGTTCTTGTAGCAGCGTAAGAGGTCATGTTGAAGAAGAAAGGCTTTCACTCACAGCACACACTGTCAACTTCTATTCTTCAGCAAAAGTGAAAACCTCCTTTTTGAATCGTGTTGAAGAAGGAAGGAAAGTTAATCGTCAGGCGCCGTAGGATCCATTTTAATCCAACGGCTGCCAATTCACATCTCTTCGGTTCCCCAAAACAGCGGGAAAACCCTAAAAATTCTAACGTCAAAACGGTGCGCATCGTCTCCCCAGTAAAACAACACTCAACGTCCTTTAGTAAATTCGCAAGCAAAAGCTACGCTTGTTTACTCGGACTCGGGGGGCGTGTACTATAGGATACCTAATTCACCAACGGTCGACCGATAACCCGGGCGACCTGGCGACAGTTAAAACTAATAATAAGGGTATGCAATGCTGATAACAGTTGAAAAACTGTTATTTTCATGCTTAAATTTGATACTAAAAGCTACCTTTAGACTTAAAAACTAGCTTGAAATCATGCTTTTATCCATATTTTCAGGAATAAGAGACCTGGACAGGTTTATGCTTGATTTAAGTGTTTTTGTACAGGCTTTAAGGTGAATTTAGTGAAAGAAGTGAAGAATGAGAGAGAGGGAATCAGAAAAGGAATCAAAGAGTGCAAAAAGAGAAGAAGCCGAAGTCACCGCTCAGCGGCATTTTACCACTGAGCGGCACTCAGGAAGCCACGGGAGGTCCGCTGAGAGGCAAAATGGCCGCTGAGGGGAAGAAACGTGACGCGCAATCACCGCTGAGCGGTACTTTACCGCTGAGCGGCACTTTAATGGGCTTGGACTTATCTTTTTGTAATTTACGAATGTTATATAAGCTTTAGGGGTTCCTAGGATTAGACATCTTTGGCAGAAACGAGGCAAACACTCTCTCTTCCACCCCTTTGAAGGAGGATCTTGGATGCTCAGGCTGCCTCTTCACCTTTATTGGGTTTATTCTTTCATTCTTTCATTGTAATTCATCTAGGTTCACCATGAATATGGTGAACTAAATCTTGTATGTTTGTTGGGGAATCAATGTAATCTCTTGAAGCTCTAATATATGGAATTTATGCTTGCATCTTTTAATTAAGACTTATGCTTTCTTTCATCATTAGTTAGGGTTTTTCCTCTTTGCTTAATGCTTGCATGGTTTAACTCATTCGATGCATGATTATTGGTTTCGTCGATACGGGCACGTACGGGGAAGTCTAGATCCGGGGAATTTCTCCCAATATTATATTGGTTGTCGTTAAGCTCCTGCACTTATGAACTAATCATTAGGAATGCTAGGAATTGTATGAACTCGTGATTAGGGAGAAGCCATCTAGAATGGTACTTTAGAGAGTGGCATTAACAATGATGATTTGAATGTTGAATTCCTAAAATGTATGAGAGTGGATGAGATGAAATTGACCCCCAACAACATATTCATTCATATATTTCATTGAAAGTGTTTATCTTCTGTCTTTGCCATTGATCAAACTTCATGCATACATGTTTATTTTCTGTCTTGCATATTAAAATCCAAATATTTCGTTTGTAAGTCCTAGCTAATCAACAAATCACATAACTAAACTAGGTCGTGAGTCCTTTGGGAAGAACGATAGGTCTTACCAAGTTTATTACTTGAACGATTCGGTCATACTTGCCGATTGTGAAACAAGTTTGTGACATCATATTTTGGTGATCATAAATTTGTCAATCTAGTTTTTGGCGCCGTTGCCGGGGATTCGTGGTTTAACTGGTTAATTTGTGTGATTATTGATTATCTTTGACTTTTATTTTGAATTTCTGTTTTTATTTTTCTGTTTTTATTTTATTTTATCTTATTTATCTTTTTAGATTAGATTAGATTTTATTTTATTTGATTAGATTTTATTTTATTTTATTTTATCTTTTAGATTAGGTTAGATTTTATTTTATCTTTTAGATTAGGTTTTATTTTATTCTATCTTATTTTATTCTATCTTCTGAATCTTTTATCTTCTGAATATATATCTTCTATATCTTTTTGTGGTAACAAATCTTTTCTAGGGTTTTGTTTTCTTGTGTATGCAGGAGGCAATTCGAACTAGGAGTAAGAAAACAACAGAACCACTTCTTGAAGGTCTAGACGAGAGTAGAAGGAGGAGAAGAATCAGAACGTCTAGAGAACTTTTCCCTTCTCCAGAAACTCTCTTACAATCATCACCACAAGGTTCTGTTCATAGCACAGGGAGTATGGAGAACAATAATGCTAGAAGAACTCTTGCAGATTACACTAATATTGCTCGACCTCAGCACTTCAACAGCATAGCTCGACCTAGAGTCAATGCAGCCAATATGGAGGTCAAACCAGCATTAATTCAACTGGTGAAGAGTAATCAATTTAATGGGTTATCTCATGAAAGCCCATATGAGCACCTTACTACCTTTAATGAGATTTGTAACACGGTCAAGATTAATGGGGTGCCAGACGAAGCTATCAAACTTAGCTTGTTCCCTTTCTCATTGGGAGGCAATGCTAAGCTTTGGTTGAACTCTTTTCCAGAAGAAAGTTTCACAGAGTGGAAAGCAGTGGTTACAAAATTTTTAAATAAATACTTCCCACAATCTAAGGTGACTAAGGGCAAGCAAGAGATTTCTTCATTTAAGCAGGGCATGGAAGAATCACTGGGACATGCATGGGACAGGTATAAAAGCTTGTTACGTAAAACTCCCACGCATGGTTTTGAAGATCAAGAAGTAGTCCTAACTTTCCTTGGAGGGCTTGGTTCACAAACCAAGATGATGCTGGACGCCTCAGCTGGAGGCAATATTAAATGGAAGACTCCAGAGGAAGCAACTGAAATTATAGAAAACATGGCTACTAGTGATAATGAGCTGCACAGTGAAAGAGGAACTCCTATGCAACAAAAAGGGGTTCTTCAATTGCAAACACATGATGCCTTGCTAGCCCAGAATAAGATTCTAACTCAACAGCTGGAGACTCTGACTAAAGCTTTGGCTCAATTACCTAAAGAGTTGAAATCTGCTGCATAGGTACAAACCCAGTTGTGCGAATTATGTGGAGGTGATCACATCAATGGCCAGTGTGCTTTTCCAGTGGAAGCCGTGGAGGATGTTAATTTCATGGCTAATCAGTTTCAATACCGTCAAGGGAATTATAATCAAGGGTGGAAACCACATCCAAGCATTGGCCAAGGACAAACTGGGCAAGCTAATCAATATAACAAGCAGCAGCAGCAACCAACCTTGTGGCAACCGTTAGCTATGCTGAATGAAAGATCAACAAGGTTGGAAGAAACTCTTCAGCAATTCATACAGAAAACTGAATCTTCTCAAAAGAGCACTGAAGCTGCTATTAAGAACTTGAAGATTCAAATGGGGCAGATTACCAAGCAGTTGGAAGAAAGGCCTGACACGGATTTTGGGGCTAATACTAAGGTTAACCCCAGGGGAGAGTGTCAAGAGCTAGTGAGTGTAAATGTTGAAAAAGTTGAGTTGGAAAAAGAAGAGAGAAAAGAGAGAGAAGAGAAAGAAGAAGAGAAAATTTGTGTGAAGATTGAGAAGGTGAGTAGAAAAAGAATAGAAAAAAAGAAAGTGAGAGAAAAGAGAAAGAGGACGAGAGAAAAAAATAAAGAATCATATGAAAAATCTCGTCCCCATCCAAAGAAGTATCATAGGAAGAAGGAATTTGAGTGCTTTATGGAAATCTTCAAGAAATTGGAGATTAAAGTTCTTATGATTGAGACACTGCAACAAGTTCCTGGTTTGATCAAATTTCTGAAGAAGTTCAGTAGAAAGAAGAAAAAGAAGAAGGAACTTGGGCTTTACTGGGTCAAGCTAATGACGTTAAAAGAGCGCTTGCTGGGAGGCAACCCAGTGATTTACAAACTTTTGACTTTTGATTTGGTTTTGTAACTTTTAATTTGTGGACATTATTTTGTAAATATTTTGTTGGATCCAGCATCTACTGAAGGATGCTAGGTGGTTAAGTATCTACTGAAGGATACTAAGTTTGTAACACCTACTGATGGGTGTTGGTGAGAAAATTCTGCACTTACTGATGGGTGCTGGTAAGTTTGAAACACCTACTGATGGGTGTTGGTGGATTTTGGGTCAGGCTCGTGACGTTAAACAAGCGCTACCTGGGAGGCAACCCAGTTGATTGATTGTTTCTGTTTGTTTATTTTAGTTAGGGTTTGCATAAGCATTTTTAACATTGAATTGCAGGAAACCAATGAGGGGCATGTAGGGAAGGCACGTAGGTCAAGAAAAGAAGGAGAGAAGCACATCACGAAAGTGCCGCTGAGCGGTATTTTACCGCTGAGCGGTACTCTCGCAAGTTGGGCTTTTGTTCCCCTTAGCGGGACCCGAGCCCATTAGGGTATTTTTATACCCTAAGCTGCGCAAAGTCTTATATTTTCTGGCTTTTCTCTGCACAAACACTTTCACACATCTTCTCCTAGGTTTTCCACATCTTTTCACTCTTCCCTCTTAAGAAAACATCTCTTCCACTCATTTTTTCACTAGTGTGCCATCAAAGTTTGGGGTTGGAAGAGAGCATTCTAGCTTGGAAGCATTCTCATTGCATCTAGTATCTCCACCCAAGTAAGTAAAATGCATTGTGTTCATTCTAGGGTTCTTGAATTTGAATGTGATTGTCAAAGCATGAATATTTAGGGGTTTTGATTTCTATGCATGATTTGATGATATATTTGATGTTTGAACCGATTAAACTGCATGATTATGAACTGGAAAACTGAAAATGGCATTTGGGTGGAGTTAGGACAGTTTTAAAATAGGTTTTTCAAAAATCTGCAGAGTTACCGCTGAGGGGTAATCTGCCGCTGAGCGGCACTCTGCCAGATTTGGTTTTTTCTGGTTTTTGCGTGTTGGAATGTGGCACTGGTGGCGCTGAGGGGAAATTCTGGCCCTCAGCGGTGGTTTAGTTTCGAAAGGAGTTGTGTTCTGTGTTATACTAATGATTAACATCATGTTCTGTGGTTTTGTATTTGTTTCTGAATGCAGGAATGGCATCCTCTTCAGGAAAGAGATTGAAAACCATGGCAACCAAGAGGAAGGAAAAGGAACCAGAGCAACCCCACTCTAGCAGGTTCCTCTCTAGGAAACATGAGAAGCACTTTAGGGTGGTTCAGGACAGGAGACTTCTAATGGAGAGAAAAGTTGGAATGATACCTAACTTTGCTCCTCAATTTGGAGAGCAAGTGTTAGGGAATGATTGGGGAAAGCTAGCCACGTATCCTGCACCTGCCAACATAGCTATGGTGAAGGAATTTTACACCAATGCAAAGAAGATTGGTGATTATCCAGCTGAGAATTATTTGGGCTATGTCAGAGGCCATGCTATCAGGTATGATCCTGATTCTATCAACAACTTCCTGGATACTGTGTGGGCTGGTGAGCAATGCCAGTTTGCTCTTAGTATGGAGGAAGGTGCTGACTTTGAGGATGTTGAGAGAGTACTGTGTATACCTGGAGGACACTTCCAAAGGAATAGATCTGGCTCAGTGGTTAACATTAGAAGGACAGATTTGACTCCTCTTGCAAAGTATTGGATGGCATTTTCTCATGCCAACATTCAGCCATGTTCACATGTGTCAGATATTACTCTCAGCAGGGCACTATTCATCTACTGTGCTATCAGAAATTTGAATGTTAATATTGGGCAGGTGATAGCTGATGAGATTAGTGTGTGTGCTAACACCTTAAACAACAAAGCACCATTAGGACATCCTTCTTTGATCACTCACCTTTGCAAGCTAGCTGGGGTGGACACTTCTGTTCCACCATTTGAAAGGCCAAGGAAAGCCATTGATGAGGCGTACTATAGACAGTACTGTGGAGGTGAGGATGTAGCTCAGCCAGTTCCACCACGCCGGGCTAGAAGAGAGAGAGGGCCAAACATCTGCTGAGACACATGAAGCAGAGCCATTCCAGATGAGGGACATGTATATGTCTCTTATAGGTGCTCAGTTGCAGTCCATCCACAGAGGGCAGGTGGCCACTGCTGAGATGATAGTGGGGATGTATGATAATCCTCCAGCCCACAGGTGGACTATGGATGAATTCCATAATGTAGTAGCTTGGCCAGAAGAACCAGTACATGGAGGAGCTGGAGCAGCTGAAGCTTCAGCGAGAGATATGGAAGAAGATAAAGCTGAGGAGGAGGATGCATTTGATGATGATGATGATGAAGAGGAAGAGGAAGATACAGAGGACAACTCAGACTGATGAGGAGCTGAGATAGCATTTACTGATGAATGTTATCATATGATTATGCTTTTATGGTTTAAGTTTTCTGAACTTATTTGTTTTTGTTTTTAGATGAGGGTTTGATGTACTCTATTGAACATCTGGTTTGTGTGATGGTTTGCTATTAACTGTGATTGTTTGATAAGTAATACTTGATGATGCTTATTGATTGATTGATGTTGAGATAGATGTGCACATAAAATGCTTATACAGGTGATTCACAATCTTTGTGAACAAATGCATGATTGTGATTGTGAAATTAAGCAGGATGTGTATGTCAAATGTGAATGAGCTTATATGTGAGGTTTTGAGCTCCAGAATTGTTATTGTTGAATGCTATTACTTTGAAAGCATGAATGATTTTGCCCAGGTTTTCTATGATTGAATCAATTGCTTGTTTTGCATCATATGATCAAGGCCGTTTGTTGAAACCCTTTTTATTGGCCAAATTTATAAAGTTAGCCTACTAAAAGAGAACACATTGTGTTCTATCCTTTGAACCCTTAGCCTTGAACATACACTGAAAACCCTTATTGAAAAAGCTCTACCTTGAGTTAAGTAGAAGATCTTATGTGGTATTGTTAAATGTTCAAGTTTGGGGTTGTTGGGGAAACATGAAAAAAGAAAAGCATTGAGCTAAGAGCTAAAAAGTAAGAATATGCAAAGAAAAAGAAAAGAAAAAGAAGCAAAGCTCAATGCAAATGCAAATGCAAAGGCAAAAGAAAGTTGGGAATGAATAAGATAACTGTGTTGTTATGATTCTCTTAACTCAAGGATTTTGTGATCCAGAAAAACCAATTTTCTTGTTAGCCCAGCCACATTATAAGCCATTGAAAAGTCCTTGTGATGATGCATGCTTGTGAATGTTTTTGATTGTGGTAAAATGAAAGGCAAAGTTGATTCATGTGACATTGTGATAGTAGAGTGAATGAGTGAAACACTTTACCTCTTATACACTTGTGTGTTGAGTGAAACACTTTACCTAGTGAGGAAATATTCCATAAGCACAGGAACATCCATGCTTAATTGATTGATCATTCATGAAAAATAGCATTTGTTGGAATTTAAATGACTTTGTGAACACTAAAGCATGTGCACATCTTGAATGAACTCTTGGTCATAAGTTTGAGTGAAGTTGTTACTTATCTTGAAAAGAGGATTTTTGAATGAGTGACCATCATATGAATTGGTTGGAGATGGAGTTACATTTTGTTTGCTTGAGGACAAGCAAAGTTCTAAGTTTGGGGTTGTGATAACAGTTGAAAAACTGTTATTTTCATGCTTAAATTTGATACTAAAAGCAACCTTTAGACTTAAAAACTAGCTTGAAATCATGCTTTTATCCATATTTTCAGGAATAAGAGAGCTGGACAGGTTTATGCTTGATTTAAGTGTTTTTGTGCAGGCTTTAAGGTGAATTTAGTGAAAGAAGTGAAGAATGAGAGAGAGGGAATCAGAAAAGGAATCAAAGAGTGCAAAAAGAGAAGAAGTCGAAGTCACCGCTCAGCGGCATTTTACCGCTGAGCGGCACTCAGGAAGCCACGGGAGGTCAGCTGAGGGGCAAAATGGCCGCTGAGGGGAAGAAACGTGACGCGCAATCACCGCTGAGCGGTACTTTACCGCTGAGCGGCACTTTAATGGGCTTGGACTTATCTTTTTGTAATTTACGAATGTTATATAAGCTTTAGGGGTTCCTAGGATTAGACATCTTTGGCAGAAACGAGGCAAACACTCTCTCTTCCACCCCTTTGAAGGAGGATCTTGGATGCTCAGGCTACCTCTTCACCTTTATTGGGTTTATTCTTTCATTCTTTCATTGTAATTCATCTAGGTTCACCATGAATATGGTGAACTAAATCTTGTATGTTTGTTGGGGAATCAATGTAATCTCTTGAAGCTCTCATATATGGAATTTATGCTTGCATCTTTTAATTAAGACTTATGCTTTCTTTCATCATTAGTTAGGGTTTTTCCTCTTTGCTTAATGCTTGCATGGTTTAACTCATTCGATGCATGATTATTGGTTTTGTCGATACGGGCACGTACGGGGAAGTCTAGATCCGGGGAATTTCTCCCAATATTATATTGGTTGTCGTTAAGCTCCTGCACTTATGAACTAATCATTAGGAATGCTAGGAATTGTATGAACTCGTGATTAGGGAGAAGTCATCTAGAATGGTACTTTAGAGAGTGGCATTAACAATGATGATTTGAATAAAATGTATGAGAGTGGATGAGATGAAATTGACCCCCAACAACATATTCATTCATATATTTCATTGAAAGTGTTTATCTTCTGTCTTTGCCATTGATCAAACTTCATGCATACATGTTTATTTTTTGTCATGCATATTAAAATCCAAATATTTCGTTTGTAAGTCCTAGCTAATCAACAAATCACATAACTAAACTAGGCCGTGAGTCCTTTGGGAAGAACGATACTTGGTCTTACCAAGTTTATTACTTGAACGATTCGGTCATACTTGCCGATTGTGAAACAAGTTTGTGACATCATATTTTGGTGATCATAAATTTGTCCATCAAATGCAGAGCCCTCTTACGGTCGTAATGTCGCATGATTACATGTTGATGTCGACCACTTGGTGATCGACAACCAAACAGTGATGTCACGACATATAGCGCTCGCACGACATCTCATATGTTTATGTCGATACATAAGACGGTTGACATATTGTGAGCGATATCATAGTAAACGGTTCAGCAGTTAAGAGTAAGCAGTTACGAATATTAGCTAATGCCACGAATCACGGAAGTAATTGACTCAGTATCAAACACGACCTAGCAGTTACAACTTCCAAATAGTCCACTTCGGTAACTGTCCGGATTTTCAGGTAAACGGTTTATTTTCCTGTTTTAAATATGCAAAGCACACCAGAAAAAATGTACGTTTTTCCCTAAAGAAATCTAAGAGAGAAATTATTCTTTTCCTGATCAATCACACATCCCTTTTTTGACTTGAGTGTCGGAGTGCCTTTGCAGGTACCCAACCCATCTTCCCTGAGAGAGTAGAGTACAGAGAGAGAGATAGCACAGTGAGAGCATCACAGGAAGAAGCAGTCCAGATTTGTTAGGTTCGTACCTCGGTCTCCACATCCCTACAGAAACATTAATTAATCTTTATAGAGTAGTTCACACCGGAAAGATCAATAACATTAGTGAGATCTAGGCTTAATTCACACGACAAATTGATACCATCTCCAATTTAAAACCTTAACAATTTTCATCTATATATATTGTTCAATTTTTTCATATCTATTTAATGTGAGACTTACAACACTTAAATTCTAATATATATAGATTTGAAACATTAGAATTTGGAGTGAGAATATTTTATATATATTAAAGAAAATGGAAAAACAATAATATATATAAAAAAAAGAATTGTAAAACTTGTTTTCATATGAAAATTAATAAATCATTGGTGTTGAATCTTTCGACATTTTTATTTGTAAGAACAAACATGGAAAACATATATTCAATTTCTTTTAATTGTTTGTACTTTACGTGTTATCTAATGTATAGTTTTAATTTTGATCTTTAGACTACTTAGGTAGGTTATATATCCTTTGGAGGTTGTAGAATTAAGAGATGTGGGACTTAAATTAACCTTGAGAGTTGTTGTCCAGACTTCAAGGCCTCCAAGTCTCACATCCTTTAGTTTTCTCCATCTACTTCATCTCTTAGTGTTATATAAGCATCCTAAGGTCTTCTTTGTACATACACCTTGAACACCTTCAAATTTGAATATAAAGAGTGTTTTGCATTACTTCTTTGAGATAGAATTATGTCTCTTAGTCTCATTTTGGGTCTTATCTTGTGAAGAACAAGTGGCGATTCTCCTTGGTATTTATCTTGTATCCTTTCAAGTGGCATGCTTTCCAATTCATAAGTTTCCTACCTTTCTCTCACATTTTTAATCTTTTAATTCTATTTCTTAATTGTTCTTGTTTAGTTTCTTACATTTTTAATCTTTTAATTCTATTTCTTAATTGTTCTTGTTTAGTTTCTTACATTTTTAATCTTTTAATTCTATATCTTAATTGTTCTTGTTTAGTTATAGGCTTATTTCTAGCTCAGCCTATTGTTCCATATCAGTGGTGATAGTCAAGGATTGCCCTAGTCATACACTGAGTCAACTCCTATCACTAAAAGCCAACACAATGAAACATAGGGTGGTAAACTACAAGTATATGCAAACCTTATCCAAATGAGTTGAAATTTTCTGAGTGACACCCTAAAATCATGAAATGATAGCAAAAAAAATTGGCCAAGCAAAATTCAAAGGATAAATATTTTTCCAATTAAAGAAAATTTGGAAAAATGGGAAAATAAAACTTGAAAAATCAAAATAAAAAGAAAAAGACCTCTTTTTGAAAATGCGAGTGGAGCCAACTAGCATAGCATGTTGGGATCGCTTTATTTCTTTTATGCAAAATAAAAAATCAATTCTTCCAATTCTGATACAAGCATTAAAAGTTATCGCAGTTTAAAGTTTTAATATTCATGCTTTAAAACAAAATTGTAACTCAGAAGTGGAACTACCTCAACTGCTTCTATGATTTTTCTATCAAAATATGAACCAAAAGAAGTGAGCACAAAAAATTTCAAAGAAAAATAACACCCTTAGCTATAAAAATCGTCAATTAAATAGGAAAATTGGCTACTATTCATGACATTATTCATCGCACGCGCACTATTCATCGCGCCTTCTTACCAATTCATGCCAACAACACCCATTCTTCCTATTTCTCACTTGTTAAATGATGCAACCAAAACAAAAACTCAAACAGCTAACAACAACACACAAAACGCACAAAAAAACACACACAAGACGCATATAAAACACCACTCCAAACTGAACACTAACACTAAAACAACACAGGATCGCTTGACCGAACTGTCGATCCCCGGTAGCGGTGCCAAATTTGATTGAGGTCGTATCCAAATCAAATTAATATGCAATTAAGTGCAGTATAGACTAAGAAGTGACTCTTATGTCGTCTCTCAAGGACCAACATTTGGTTCAGACAATAGATTTGATTTATTATTTTCCACATCAACATTTGTTTTTAATTTCTGTTTGTAATTTAATTGGATCCACTTTTTTGCACATTTAGGAGAAGCCCATATGAAGGGTAAAATTGTAAAAGGAACTTCTAAAACCCCAAAATCAGATTGGGAACCGTCCTTCCTCTCTTCACTTTTCGTTTTTCATCTTAGGTTTTGCTCTTGGACGTTTTTCCAACCCCCCCCCCATTTTGAGGGTTTTAGGTTCTTCCTTTCATTCTCCTTTTATGTATTGAATCCTGTCTTTAATTTCAATTTCATTTTTGTTTTATACTCTTGCTTCAATTTACGTTTTCTGTTCTTGCATTTTGTTTTACCCATTACATTTAGTTTACACGTCCAATTTTGTTTTCGTATTTGTGCTTGAGCTTTTGTTCCAGATTGTTATTTAGTTCTAGATTTTACTTTCCTCTACTGTTCCGTTTTCCATATACGTTTTATGCTTTTCAATTTTGTTTTCTATTATTTTGCTGCATTGTTGCGCTTTTTTTTCACTAATTCAATTTCGTTTTGCTGTTTGAACTCGTATTTCATGGAATCTTGAATCGTGTTTGAATGGTCTTAGTGAGATTGAAACGTTTTCCTTGAGATTGTTGGTCTATCATTGCGAGTTTGTTGTTCTGGCCTTACTTCATGTTTAATTGTGTTTCATGCCTGCAATTGGGTACACACTTAATTATCTAATTGCATTTAATCTTTGCTTAGTAGATTAAACCACATTTTCTTAATCTATGGCAGCGCATACATGATAAAATGGGAGCATTGTGTTTGCTTATTTCGCAATTATGAAAACATGGTTAATCTTCACTTAGTTGGTTGAATTATGTTGGATACGAGTTAGACGAGCAGGTAATTGTTGTTAATCTATTATTTGAAGCATGCAATTAAGCTAATGACCAAATATTTTTAATTAGTGTTTGAATTTGTGTTTTAATTGGTTCATTTTCCATTCACAAAATTGTCAAGTTAAGCCTAAATATTGAAAATGAGACAATAATAGAGAATTAAATACAATTCACTAATACAATTTGATGCAGAAAGCTAAGTGAATAGTACAAAATAATGATTCATGACACCCAATCGAAGTTTTGTAGGTCAAGATATTGGTGTTCTGAAAGTTCTATTTCCATTTTCTTCTTACTTAGTTTCAAAATTTCCTTAAAGGTTTTAACCCTAAAGATCCTCAATCAGCCATTTCTTAAATATGGTTCACATCACCAAACTTGACCTTCAAGTTGCTAAGTTGGGTAGTCAATATGGTTAGTCGGGCAAGGCTGTGTGGCCAAGTTGTCTGACCAGATTGATTGGAGACCTCGGTTTGGAGGTTCTAGAACTCGATTTTGGACCTTGACTAAGCTATTTTTGGGGTCGGTCGGGCTATTTGGGGTGTTGGCCTGGTGTTGTGTTTTGCTTGTTGAGTTGGATATTGATTTTTTGACTTAAGTTACGCATGATTGATTTCTTAGCATGTTTTTGTAAAGCCTGGAGGTTTGTTTCACCTATAAGGCTTTAACTTAAGTTGAGTATAATACTAGTGGTGTGTCAGGCATCAAAGTTTTTACATGTAAGGCTTATGGAAGTAGGGGAAAATGGATCATGACTATAAGGCTCTGGCTTAAGCATAGTACACTTGTAAGGTTTATGGGAGTAGGCAGAGGGAGGTCTGATTGTAAGGCTCTATCGTAAGTGTAGTTGTACTTGTAAGGCTTATGGAAGCAGACATAATCACTCTATAGGAGGTTAGAGTGATGATTTGTTACGAGGACAAGATGACATAATGTTGGATATGGTTTGGCTATGTAGTTCTCAGTGAATTGCATGATTACTATTTAAGAGTGGTTGAAATTGATGGTTAGGTGAATGCATTCAGTTGTTTCGTGTGTTATGTTATAGTTTCATTAGCTCACCCTTACTTTATGTTTGTTTGTGCGATGATCATATAATTTTTTTGGTTATATGGAGCAAATATAGTTACAAATGACGATAGAGCTAGTTGAAGTATCAAGAAGATCTTATAATCTTTAAGGACTTTGAAATTGTAATTTGGAACTTTTGAAGTTTTATTTTGTAATAAACTCGATCTGGTGTGATGTTTTGTTTTAGAAGTATTTGACACCTCCTAACTATGAAACTTTCGATGACCCCTAAAAACCCCTAAAAATTTCTAAGAAAATAATCCAACATGATCATCATCTTATACAACCTTTCAAAAAACCTACCTATATTGCTTCCTAGACACAACATTTTTAAGAAATGACAAAGCTTTCACATTCTAGTTACTTAAAAACCCTTGTTTGGACAATATATTAAAACCATCAATATTGGTGATGATGAGTGCACGAGTGGTGAATAAGAATATTAGAATTTTTAAACTCTTAATTCTTTTCTTGTGACTTTGATTTAATTTTTATATTTTTTGTATTAGACCTTCAATAGACCTTATATTTGTTTTCTATAAATATTTAAAATTAGATACATTTTAGAAACAAAATTTCTATAAGTTTATTACATAAGCTTACTGTAACGCCCCAAATTCTGGGATGTAATGGGCTTAAAAACCGATAAAATTCAAAACTTTATCATTGTGCGAAAACATATTTTTTCAAAAACCTTAACCTTTCAACATGCATTTTTTATTAAACCATAATAGTTCCAAAATTCTTGTCCACTTACATTATTCCGAAAGTAATTACAACAACTAACTAAATAAAACAACTACTATTACTTTGTTTCAAAAGTCTATGCCAAAAGAACTTTTTAAAGAAACTCAAATATTTCCCTCGTCATCTCACGAATCTAACATGCCTCTAGAACATCTACAATATCATCTTCTCACGTATAACATCACACATTATACGATCATCACATTCACATTCACACACACAAACATGTATGGGTAAGCTACAGATAAAATAATCACAATAACATGATATAAACATACTGATTAAATCAACAATAATCAAACACCTCATATATAATAGTAATAACAATAGGATTCTTAATCCTCTAACATAACAAATCAATCAAACGAATTACTCAATCCTCAACCTCGATTCTCGATCCTCAATCACCAATCTCCAACCCTTGATGTAATCACTAACATCTCACACATAGAATCTTGTTATATCCACTCCTTAGCACCTATGTTAACTACTTACTATACTCTTATAGTAACATCGCTATCACATAACATCACTTGGAGCATCACCATACCATAAACATCATCATCGATACACCACCATCATGACTATCTCAGTCATGAAAAACACCATGAGCATCACCATACCATAAACACCACAGTGGAAAGAATCAGTAATCGCACTCTTGTACCTTACCTCACAGACTATAGTCACTCCTACAGCCCCATCTATAGATTCCCCATACAGATACATTGGAGTAGTCCCACAATCCAACAAGGAACATGTAATCCTGTCACACAAGGGCAAGGAAGACACTTTCACCCCCACATAAGGAAGGCTCAATACTCGAATAACCTTCAATGCATACAAGGCAAAAGGAAGCATCTATCTGTAGATAGCACCAGGATTTACTAGGTACAACAAGTAGACTTTATCTTTCACTCTCATGCTCATCAATCGCATACTATGGTACAACCCAACACTCACACACGCTCCAATCTCATCCACAAGTCAAACTTGACCTTAAACAGAACCCCTAAACTCATTCTCTGATTTTCATCACATTATACAACTTCTCCAAAATAGAGCTGCTGATGAAAAACTGTTTTCTCCCAAACTAGACCTTCGATTGACGATATGAATAGTTAGAATAAAGAATCATATGTTTGGAACTTACAATCCAAATATTTGCCCGATCCAATGGTGAACAACTTCGCAACGACAAAAACATCAGTGTGGGTATTATGTTATGTGGAAATACTTTCCTCTTTTTGTTTAGGCTGTTTCTCCGAACATAAACCTTTAATTGAGGATCCTAACGGTCAAAATGAAGAACCATACGTCTGGAACCTACTGTCCAAAAGTCAGCTCGATCCAACAGTGAACAACTTAACAACAATGAAAGCACCAGTGTAGGTTTTATGTTATGCGGGAATGACTTCTTTTCCTTCCTTTAACCCGATATCTATAACATATATTTGCATGGAAACTCCCATGCATCATAACTTTATTCTCCCTTAACATCAAACCCTTTGTTAGGATAACCCAACAACCATACATACATTCATAGGGAAATGCAACACAAGTATTACATAAACTCTATGCCCATGCATACATAACCCTTACCCAACAAGAGCAACATACAACCATAATCATTATCACATAATCATAATCACGTAAACATATATCAACAAGGACTATTAATCAAAATAACCAAGAACACATATAACATACAATAATAAACAAACAAAGGTAAGCTTCTCATACCTTGGCCAATTCTATGGCTTTATCTAACTTAAAAATAAAACAAGTCTACACTAGGGTTTTTGTAGCTTTTCCTCTTCTCTCCTAGGAAAACGTCTCTTCTCTCCCTTAACTCTCTAATTTTCATTTTTTATTTTAGGGTAGCAATATGCAGTCCCCTTTTACTCTTCTCCTTTTTATCTTTTTTTTATTCTATCTCTATCTTTTTAATTAAAATAATATCTCTCATTTAATCTATAAAATCACCAAGATTTTCTCTCTTATTTTATCTTATGTATCATTTAAGATATCAACAACCACCAAATATTTCAAAGATTCACATAATCTTTCTATTTTGTTTTCATATTTTCATTTTTATTCTTTTTTTTCTACATCCCCTTAACTTAGTGTCCATACTACTTAATGAGGGTATAAAACCCTTTTGCTCTTAGGCCCAAAAATACAAATTAAAATCAAAAGTTTACTTTAACTTTCTTTCTTTCTAGAATTTGGCCCACACATATTAAATCCCAAATCACCCTTCTGACATCAATCCAACACATCATATTAGTAACAACACACCACCCAAATCATCATTATAACAACGTATCAATCATGTGTTCTACATAATCAATAATAATATTAAATAATAAACATAATAATTATAATTTTAGAAAACATCTAATCATCAAACACCAATTACCAAACAATCATATCCAAGTCTCATAACCACATTATTCCTTAATTACCACATTTTCCTAGGGTCTTACACTTAGTAAATGTAATATTGTAAAATTAAAGCTTTAATAGTGTGAGACAAATTCTTTCTAAGTTATTAAGTATAAGTTTGAATTCTTATTTTTGAATTTCTAATTTCAAGTGGTGAATCTTTGTCTGGTTGTAACATCTTTGAATTTAATTTTGACTATAGTGTCATCTTCATTTATTGATCTTCTTTAATATTTTCTATTTTCTTATTCACTTGATAGAAATTATCACAATCATTCTACTCTTCTTAATTAAAAGTTTGATCCTTACCAAATATGGTGTCCATATGTTAGTTAAAGTGATAGTTCTAGTCTTACAAATGAGTACAAACAACCCCTAAAGGAAATACAATTTCCTTCCTTGACTCCTTCCATCACAAAAAAAAAAAGACAATTCTCCTCTTAATCTACATAACTCAAACCTTAACATGGCTTCTATAATCCCGCATATATAAGGCTCCAATGAATATATGGTCTTATTTCAACTTCAAGATTTACCTAATGTTCGGATAACATCACATGTATCCTTATCTGAACAAAGTCTATACTATTATATTATAGGAAGCATTATTGCCCATAATGACATTGTCACCTTCACAATCTTCAAATATTGACAAACCAAATTCTTCGGCGACTCAAAGAGGATTTCCACAAAACAGAAAACCACTAATCAGAGGAGTGTTGCCTAGAAGAAACAACTAACATTATTTCCCTATTAAAAATTGTGTCCTTCTTAATAATGACCACTATTGGATCTTGTTTTCTTAATTTTAGACAATATTTTCTTTAATAACAAAGCAAACATCAAGGTGTATAGTAGTTCATGGAAACCTATATAGGAGGGGATTTTCACTTGCACTCATCAAGTGTATCATGATATACTAGGTCGAATATGCGATGAATGAGCTAACCAACTTTGTGTGTGGTCTTCGAACAAAGGACCATGGTCTTCCACATGATTAAGGTTAGATATTATTAACTAATAATTCAAAGTGATTTCACAAAATTTGTAAAGAAATGCTTGAGTTGACATCATCAACCTCACATACAACATCATCACCATGATACTAGTAAAGATCGACAAGCTCACCATCTAGAAAAACCTTAGTGACAAAAACATAAAAGATGAATGACTAAATATTGTGTTAGACCTAATTGAGAAACTCTATTATCAGGTGAAAATTTAGGAACAAGCTTGTAAACAAAGGGTAACTTGGAGATATAATACCAAGTTGAAATCAATATCTTTCAAGAAAGTAGACTTGTTATGAAAAGAGAAGTGAAGCACGCAAAGATGTCACTCATGGCAAGCTCACACCAAAGTAGGATGTTTTCAAGGATGTTTTCACCATGGTAAATCCCTCTTGGGATTATCTTTTTGCCCATGGGAACTTTCACCCTTACGAATCCCTCCTGAGAAACATATCATCCTTAACCACTTTTAAGCGTCTTGTTGAAGGACCATGGAAAAATTGAGCTCATGTTAGTTAAGAACGAATTGTTAAGCCTCTACCAACTCCTAAGCGAGTCACTCTCACTTATATTACTCGACCTAGTGAGATAGTGTACTTTCATCCAAACTGTGATGCAAGTTTCAAACCTCCTATTATAACATTTTCTCTTTAACACTTTGCCTTACAACCTTCTCCATAAACACCTTCATCTTGGCAAAGCAACAGAAGTGAGTCTCCTCTAAAGCTTTCAACTTACCCTAAGCAAGGTGTTCGCATTAATAATTTCATGGAGGGAGCTCCTAGGTTCAACAAGTTTTTTCTTCAACCTCTTTATCTCCCTAAGACTAAGACCCTTAACAAATTCGCCTATCAACTTCTTCCCCGAAAAAATCATTCAAGTAAAAAGTTCAATGAAAGCATTTAGAACCTTTCCTATCATAATTGATTTGTATTATTCTCCCTTAAAATTGTTCAAGTTAAATGACAACATTTTGACCAACCTCAAATCAGTGTGAAAAGCCTTCCAAGAGAGGGGTTAACGTGTCCCCAAGACCATGTCTACTTGTCTTAGGAGATCAAGTAGGCGAAGCTTCTTCCCATGAGAACGCTAGGAAGATTTCTCTTTCCTTCATGTTTTCTTTGAGCATATAAAGGTGGAAGACGATAAATTTCCAACTCATGTTAAGGGTGACAACGAGTGTGACCCTAACCTCTCTCATGCTCTTGATGATAGATGGTTGGTGCTTCATGCATAATTCCTTAAAGTACGATATCTTCTTTGGATTAATGAATCCCATTATATATGCAGTAAAAGAAAAAATTTGTGAAGTTAAAACCAAACAAAAGGTATAAAAGGCTAGAAGACAACCTCAAGATTGAATGGTAAGAGATAACCATCTCATTCACTTGTTGAGACGAGTGTTATACTTGAAGGCTAGGATTTAAGTGCAAACCTTCACAAAAGAGTCAAAATACCTCCATGGTAAGCCTAACTTTTGGGATACAATTGAGTTGGATCCACATCAAAGACATAAAGCACTCCCATGCTAAACTCATCAAAGGGAAACTAGATATGAATTTATATTAACAAACAAGAGTGAAAATAAAAGAAGTCATTTGACAAATCTTCTTGGTTGTGACAAACATTATGACTAGCTTTGCAATTCGAAAGCAAATTGTCTCACCATCAACACCCTCTTCAAGCACATACTTAATTCCTTAAATTATGATCATTGCTACGTTGAAGAAAATTCCCAAACATGATAGTTGGCCCAACCTCATTGGCCCTTTGACCATCCACACCCTCCCCTACTATACTCAGCATAAGTATGGTAATTAATGATGATAAACTTGGATTATGATATTTGTGTTCATTAGGCTTAAGCCTTAAAATCCCCAACATCACATAATATCAAGTTTTAAAAGATTTATCTAGCCGTGTGACTTATTGGGCAAGTGCACCAAGTCATTTGTTTTACAAATGAATGGAAGTTATTGTATCCATAGGGATTTAACAAGAATATTGGTAGTTTGTTTTTGGGTTTTGTATTTGGAAAATGGTGATAGTAGTATATATTATATAGATCAAGTGAAGTACAGGCTATGGGTGAAATTAGAATTGACCATAAAATCTCTACTCCATAACACCAATTGTTCCTGACCAAAGGACTTAAAACCTTCTTGGATTAGAGTTGTCAATATACTTTTTAGCCCTAAGGCCAGCCCTGGCCTTTCCTATAATTTAGCCCATTTTTTTGACCCATGTATTAGGGGGTTTTTCTAAAGCCCCTGACCCCAAAAGCCCCATAAAATGGGGCTCTGATTAAATTAGGGCCAGGTTAGCCCCGTAGCCCCCAACAACGTATTTTTTCTTTCGACCCTAAATTATTCTCTGTTCAAACACTTGCTTAAGAGCTAGCAACCGCAGCATAGGTAGACGGCAGACGGCGGCGCATGGTGGACGACAACACAAAGTAGAGTCAACAACAGTTCTTGACGGCAGCGGTGGTACAGGCGGCAAAAAAGAATCAAGGTTAGCTTCTTTCAAATACTTTCGTGTTTTTTCTAAAGATTGTTGTGTCCCATTTCATCAATGATTCATAAGCTACCAAATCACTTATGGAGACCCCTGCAGATTCCTTTTCTGAGAATTTCATTTTCCCTTTTTTTACCTAAAGCAAGTAACAAAATTATATATATATATATATATATATATATATATATATATATATATATATATATATATATATATATATATATATATATAATAGTCTCTCCCATCAAAGTGCTAATTGTTGATTATGTTTTGAGAATTTTCAAACAAATGGTGTCAGAAATTGTGGCTTTTAAATAAAAATTATTAACTGGTTCCCATAAAGTTTTCTTGGATATTGATTTTGTTTGATTGCAGAAAATGCTATCCAATGTATTTGTAAACAAAGGTCAAGGGTTTAATTGTTTTTTTTTTTGAAGGAAAGTATGTAAAAATTTGTCTATATGCGTAGCATTCTTCCTTTGCAACTTTGGTGCATGGATATTAGGAAACCAAGTGTCATACAAAATGGACCCACCATTATCTCAGTTGCCCCTTTAGGATCTTGGTGAAAAAAAATTTCTTCTCAGCTCCCTTCTTTGACTGGCAAGAATTCAATGTGGCAGATCATAAAATGTACAAATATAATCTCTTAAATGTTCTTACTAATCCTTGTCAGTAAAATGTGTTTGATATGTTATGAGTGTGAAGTGATAAGCACTTTTGATATCTTAGGACGGTAATATCTTAGATGATATCCAAATATAATTTTTAGATGGCAGAAAACCAGATTGTGTAATGATATTTACATAACTTTATGAGGGGGTGAGTAGTGGTTAACCTTGAAATTGGCTAGAGAATATAGGTTAAAATGAAAAGTTGATGTGTCATTTTCATTAGGAAAGAGTTATATGACACTACATTATAACCATTTGAGTGAACAATACATTATAACTTATAATTTATAAGATTGACCGGTCTCTTTATTCCATGATATGCATCATATGGATATAGTATTTTCCTTTTTAAGAAGATAACTTTCACAAGAAAACAAATTTAAGCTTCAAGAAGAAGTATTATTTTTATTCAATGTAATTTTTATCATTTCTCAATTTCAGATTCAATAAATTTAGTAATTTTTTCCTTCATGTTATTATATTGTTAATTTGCTGTTGTTCTCCTTTTGTTGGTTTCGTTTTTTAAATATTGTGTTTGTTGATTACCTATAAGTTTTAAACGCGGACAACAAATACACTGCTTGTTTTATTAACAGGTATTGCACTTTTGATTGCTACTCCACGGGATAAAAACATAACAGGTAAATGTTACTAATGATCCATTTTGTTTTATCTGCCTTTTGTTGTTTTTTTATTTTATTGAACTCCTGCAGTCTGCATTCTGAGTATTGAATGGGTGGGATACTCTTTTTTTCTTATTAAGATGATATTCTTTTTTTGTTTGAATTTTCATATTAGGTATTATGCTTTATGTTGTTGTCTTTTCATATATGGATAAATAATTTTAAAATCATGATTTTAATATGTTGTTGTCTTTTCATATTATGCTTTATGTTGTTAGCTATAATGATTTTAATAGTGATTTTGTGACCTTTAAACTTAGTTGGTTCATATTTAATAACAGGATTTGGATCTATTTTGGGCATCTTTTGTCTTCCCCTTTTTCTGCCTTAAATTTGCCTCATAAATATGGACCACTTTAAGAGTAACCCTTTAACTTTGGTTGATGATCTTGCATCTGAAACTCATGGTCCATCTGAAAGTGCTACCACAAATAAAAAAGAAGTTTCAAATATTTGGAATTTTTTCACAAAAATAGGAAAAGATGAGGATGGCATTGAAAAGGCTGCATGTAAGTATTGTGGCAATAACTACAAAGTTGGAAAACACCCTGTTACTAAAAATAATTATGGAACTTCACATTTAAGTCGACATGTCAATGCGTGTAGAAGTATTTCAAACGTGGATATGAATCTTTACCAAGAAGGAAAGTTTGGGACACGAAAAATCAATCAAAAGATTCATCGTAAGTTACTTGCAAGAGCCATAATTAAACATAGTCTCCCTTATAATTTTGTTGAATATGAAGGAATCAGGGAGTGGATAAAATACATTAATCCGAATGTTGACATGAAATGTAGGAACACTACTGTATCATATGTGGAAAAGGAATACATTGAACAAAAGGATAAAGTTAAGCAAATCATGTATAAGATTCCTAATAGAATTTGTTTAACCTCTGATGTTTGGACTGCAGTTACTTCTGAGGGATATATTTGCCTAACTGCACACTTTGTTGATGAAAACTGGAAATTGACAAGTAAGATTCTTAACTTCTGTCGAATGAAACCACCACATACAGGTGTTGAACTAGAAAGTGTTGTGTTTGATTGCCTAAAGCAATGGGGTATTGATAAGAAAATTTTCTCAATTACCCTGGACAATGCTTCTGCCAATAATAATTTGCAAGACATTTTAAAAAGCCATCTCTGTGTTCATAGAAATTTATTATGTGATGGTGAGTTTTTCCATGTACGATGTTGTGCTCACACTCTTAATTTGATAGTTCAAGATGGTTTAAAGGTGATTGACAGAGCACTCCATAGTATTAGAGAGAGTATTAAGTATGTTAAATCATCATATGGAAGAACTCTCAAATTCAAAGAATGTGTTAGTGATGTTGGCATAAATATGAGTATGGGTTTGAGATTAGATGTGACTACAAGATGGAATTCAACCTATTTAATGCTGGAAAGTGCAATCAAATATAAGAAAGCTTTTGAAATTCTCAAAGTGGTTGATAGAAATTATAAAAATTGTCCATCTTTTGAGGAATGGAATAGGGGGGAGAAAATATATGTCAATTCTTAGAACAATTTTATGAGATTACAAACGTGATGTATGGTTCATCTTATCCCACTTCAAACTTGTATTTTATGCAAATTTGGAAAATTCAGCTTATCATTGAAGAGAATTTGTTGAATGAAGATCTCACCTTAAAGGATATGGCTTGGAATATGAAAGAAAAGTTTCAAAAGTATTGGAAGGAGTATAGTATTGGGTTAGCTTTTGGAGCTATTCTTGACCCACGACTAAAAATTGATTTTATAACATATTGTTATAAAAAAATTGGATCCTCTAACCTATGCAGAGAAAACAAAGAAAGTGTTAGAGAAGTTCAAGAGGTTATTTAAAGAATATGTAAAGAATTTTTCTATCCCTGGTGTTTGTAAGACCCATGAAAAAGAAAATATTTATAGTAGTAAATTTTAGTATTTTATTAGTAATAATAATTTTAATGGATAGAAAAATGTAAATTTTGGATATAAAATTATAGTAATTTTAGAAGGAGAGGTTCAAATTTTTGGTAACTTATTTAGTATTTTTTTAAAATTGAATAGTAAAAAGTGAATAGTAAATAGTAAAAAGTGAATAGTAAAAATAAATTCTTAGCATGAAAGAAATTAGGATTCCTTAGCATGGAAGAAATTAGGATTTCTTAGTATGGAAGAAATTAGGATCAGATTTAATAAGTAAATGATTAAAATATTATTTAAATAATATTAAAATAATAAATAATATTAAAATATTAATGAATAGTAAATTTTTTTAACTATAAATAGCCATGGGAGGGAAGGGTATTCTGCACCAAGAAGAGGAATCAAGTGAGAGTTTGAGAAATAGAGAAGAAATAGTTAGGGAGAAATTTTTAATTGCAAGAAGAGTAGAGGTTCTGAAGAGTTTTCGGGGAAACAAATTCGGAGCAAGAGATTAAGTCTGGAATAGAGGTAGGGGAGCTAACTTTTCTATGCTTTTATATTATGATTTAGTATTTCTATGCTTTTATAATGACTTAGTATTGTTTTATTACTATTCATATCTTGAAATTCTGTATAAATACTGTTAATGCTTACTGTATGTTTATCTATATTGAAATTCGGTGTTAATATTATATGCTGTTGTTTTGAATCTGTAAATAAGAAATTTGTTAAAAACTAGTTGAGCAACACTTTGGCTAAGGAAAGATTTGGTACTTAAGTTGTCCATTGTGACGCACCTCTCTTTCCTGGAAGTCTACTCGACAAGTTTTTAACTTAAATCCTATTGAACATATTTTGTACTGTTAAAATATTGTGCAATATATCTTGTTGGAATTGAAATGTCAGATGAATTCATGTTTTTGTGGTAGATATGGAATTATGAATTATAATTGTGATAATTGCATTTTATTATATTGCAATTGAATTTATGCATCTGAACATGATATAAGTATTATGGGGAGATTTTGTAGGGTTATAATGTGAGTTGAGGAATATGAGTATGGTATGAGTCTCGTGGAGAGATTCAGTAATATTATGGTATTTGTGTATATGTTGATGTTGAGAGTCCCGTAGTTGGAGGTTATCCTGATACTCTAATAATCATCTAGTCTCAAGTAGAGAGAGATGAATTATGTGGTGAGAGGAGCATGAGGTCCTGGTCTATGTGCCGGTTTTGGACATAGTGAGGGGACTAACCTTGTGAATGGTATGAAGTATTTTGGAAGTGTATTTGTAAGAAGAAGTAGAAGTCATTCCAAGTGCATAACCTCCGGTGACCGCTCATCAACGTATCATCCGGATGAGTGTCTATTGGGTATTGTGGTGTCTATTGGGTATTGTGGTGTCTATTGGGTATTGTGAGACGAGTGTCTAATAGGAATTGTGGTATGAGGGTGTCGAACATAATTATTATATGATGTTTATATCAAAGTAATTATACATGTTTTATAAATGATTTATTGCATGTTAGCTCACCCTACTTGTTTGTGTTTTTTTTTGTGTTTGGGTATGTGCGATGATCGTATAATTCGTTATACGGGAGCAGATGAAGGAATGTCGTCTGATCCAATGCCAATGAAGAGAGAGATAGAAGAATAAGTTAGAAGAATTCGAATTATATTTATGAGTTTATAGTTGAAATCTGAGTTTAAAACATGTGCAGACATATATTAACTATGAATTTATAAGTGTGAGATTACGGGATATTACCGTAAATGTATTGTTACAATATATAAATTATGAATTTACAGTGTAAGAGATATGGGATGTTACAGTGTTTCTCTTTCTCAATCACCTACTGAATCCATCTTGATGTCTCAATCCAATACTGAAGGGAAAAAGTTTAAGAGATCAAGGATTATTTCGGTAAACATTTTATGTCTAATGTTCATTTTTTTTCCAGTTTTTCTAGTTTCGTTTTGATAATTACTATGTAATGCATTGTAGGATTTTAAAATGTATCAAAATGAATCAAAATCTATTGTTGGAAATAACGAGATAGATGTTTATTTAGATGAACCAACAATAGATGATGATGAAGACAGTGAAGCTTTTGATGTGCTCAAATATTGGAAGACTAATGAGAAAAAATTTGCCATATTGTCTATAATGGCTCGAGATGTCTTTAGTATTCCCATTACTACAGTGGCATCAGAGTCAGCTTTTAGCAAAGGTGGGCGTGTACTTTCAAAATATAGAAGCTTCATTCTTCCTGAGCATGTGCAAATGTTGATTTGTACTCAAAATTGGCTATATGGATTTTCTGAAAATCCTAGCGGTGAGTGTATATGTTATTATTTTTAAAATTACTTTATATTAAAATGATTAATTATATAGAGTAGTTGTTTGATTGTATTTCAATTGCTTGTGATAGATGAAATTGTTGAAGATATTTTTGGTCATGAGAGAATTGATGAGTCTAACCTTTTAGAAGATGTTGAAAGTCTTCAACATTGAATAAAGGATGTTTCATTTGACTTTGTCTCAGGTACTTCCCTTTCACTCATTTCCTTTTCTCCATGTTGTCATTGATTTGGGCTTTCCAAAAATCAATGAGTCACTCTATGATTAACTGCGTTTGATTTAATATTGCATTATTTTGAAGCTGGAGATGGCTTTTAAAGGAGAGTTTGAAGAAGCCTCAAAAACTTCAAACATCAAGTTCTGTTGCTTGTTGGTTTACCATTTACTTGCATGGATGTGAATATTATGTGGTGTTACAACGCACATACTTCTTAATGGGACTTTATTGATTGAGTTTCTATTAGTTGTTTTCACTAAACTACAATTCATCTGTTAATTTTTAATATTACTCTGTTCTAACACACAGTATGTTTCAAAATATACCAACACATTCTCGCATGGGTAGAAGAGCAAACTTATTGGATAACTTTTTGGTTTCTCAATTTGGGATTTGAACTGGAACTCTACTCTGTTCATGATTATTGCACGGTATACTGGTATACTTATGTTGTGTTGATAAAGCTTGCGGAGAAGAAACATCTCTAGATGTCAATGAGCAATGACTCTAGTGTTGTCTTGTACTGAATCTGACAAATGGAACATTGTTTATTTTTATCTTAGTAGTAATTGATGGATGAAACATGGTGATGTTTTTCTCTTGGTATTAACTGGCTGCTCCTTGATATCCATGTACCAAGAAAGGATGCATGATTGATTTGACTAGATTTTTTATTCTTTGGTGCCTGCATAATGCCTTGTGTGAGTGATCTATTTGGTATAATTTGATATGATGATTTTATATTTTTGTACATAAATTTTTGTAAAAAAAAGCCCATGGGCTGACCCTGATTCATAGGATTTTGGGGACTTTTAGCCCTGGAGACTTTTTCAATAAAAGATTTTTTTTGGCCCTGTGGGCTTTTTTGGCCCCAACCCATATGGGCTAGGGTCAAATCTTGTTAATGGAGCTGACTTTGACAGTTCTATCTTGGATAATGAATTAGAAACGCTTAAAACCATTTTTACTTTGTAAAATGAAAAAGTATATCTTGGTTCACA
This sequence comes from Vigna nakashimae, assembly GCA_034642375.1. Lineage (NCBI taxonomy): Eukaryota > Viridiplantae > Streptophyta > Magnoliopsida > Fabales > Fabaceae > Vigna > Vigna nakashimae. The sequence goes on from CM067768.1 coordinate 23,363,605, forward strand.
AAAATGAAGTATTCAGATAAGACAAGCATTGTCATATCGTGATCACCCATCATTAACTGACATCATCTCATTTGTTGAATCTATCATCCCAAATCTGAGTGACCTGTTAATTAAAGAGCCTAATAACCATTTAAGTGAAATTATCATTATTAATCAAGATTGTGATGCTAAGAAACTAGGCCAATAACAATTGGGCCTAGGAAGCCGAAAGGTGGAGAACCCATGGTAAGTAGTATAAATAGGGCATGCCTTACAGGGGAAAAAAAACATTGAGTTTTGCAACATTTATTATCATCAAAGTAGTATAATCATTAAAAAAGAAGTTGAACTAGAATAATTGTCAAAAAATAATTAGTTTGAAGAACATGACCTTGTTTTAAATAAACAAATACCACCTTATAAATACATATTAAAATAGTGAGAATATAAAGTTAAAAAAATTATGAAGATATATAATAAGATAAAAATGGTAAAAAGAAAACAGTGTCCCTACAAATACTATTTAACAAAAATGTTAACTAACTAACCCAAATATAATGTTTTTAGAAGTAAAGATACCGGTTAAGGAAATTAAAAAAAAAAAAAAAAAGACGTATAAAAGAATCACATTTTAAAAAAGTTTTCAATACACCCTTATATGATTTTAGATAAAGAAAAATCTTTTAATTCTTTTACGAGAGTGGTAAGCAGACGAAAAGCAAGATCATACTATTTGATGCATAATTGCAATTAACATGTCAAAGGCACGCGTGTGCTTATGGCTATCATTTGGTCAATCTAGCTTTAATTATTGCATAAAACTTGCACCAGCTTTCAAAAATAGATAGTTTAAGTGCATAATAACGAACTCATTAAAAGTTAATCAATTCCTCAATCATAGTTTAGTGATGCACATCGTTTTCAATCTCAGATGCATCCCAAGTGGCAACACACATCAAGTGTTATTGGACTTTTTCTAAAAAATTAATAAACCCAGAATTTCTGGAGACACCCAACTTTGACCTAGTTTGGTCTCTCAGACAGTGAAAGAAAAGAGAACTGTTGTTGCAACAACCTAAATTCTATGTATGTCTTGTCTATAATCTGAACCTACATCCTCTGTATCTGTACCAGACCATCACTAAATTTGAAAGGACTCCATTTATCTATCTATTTCTATTTTTGCTATCTATCTAGATATCTAGATATATGCATAAAGGTATTAATGTTAACTCATCTATTATGCTTTCTGATGGATCTTATCGAATAATTATGTTTTATTTATTGTGAAAAAAAAATTAAAGAAAGTAAGCTTAGTACGATATTAGTTCGATTTTTTCCCCGAGAAGTAAACATTAATATATTAATTTTGATTTGAAGCGTAGGACTAATATTGCTAATTTTAAAAATTTAGGAATTGGACGTTTCTATTTTAAAATCCGGAACTAAAAGTGTAAATGGAAAAAATAGCTAGGCCAAAAGATTTTTAGTTTCAGTAAGAAAATTAATTTACGTATAATTATATCTGCAGACACATAAATAGATAAATTTCGTAGTTATAATAGCTAAATAAAAAAAATTAAATAACATTTACTCTACCCAAAATTAAGGATGCTTTGTATTCGGATCTTATTAATATGTGTTTTTTTATGCTAAAAGGATTTAAACTATTTTTATATTTTTAATGAGAATAATTTTAAATTTTATTTATATTAGAAAGGTTGAATTAATTATATATCCTTATAGATAAAATTATCATAGTTTGTAAAATAATTCAAGATTATTCCTTACAAATTTATTTACCCATTTTACCTTTTACTCTTATACTATATAGCTCTGTTTTTTTTTCTTTTTCAAAGTGCATTTACCCCTTCGAAGATTCGGATTTGTCTATGTCGGTATTTCTAGGGAACCTTGCAATAATTGAATAATTGTAATATTCTATTTTCCTTTAACTATCGCTTACAATGCAATTTAGTTTTGATGTTTATGATTTGTTAGACTGGGTTTCTTTGGGATATGTGCAGGAGATAAGTCTTGCTACGCAAGCTTATCTCATTTTTTTTCTTTATTTTTTATCATTTTTTAAATTGTTGATCACTTAATATTTCAAAAAATAATTAAAAATTAAAATTATTTAGAAATTATATAATATAATTTATTTAGAAAAATTATATCATAAATGTTTTTAGATGTTACGTTTTGATTTTCTCTTTCAATTCTAATATAATATTTATAATGATTTCATTTCAAATCACTTTTACTACAGAATTTATTTATGTCTCTATTGGCTATTTGATATTTTTGTTTGTAATTTGTAGAAATTTCAAATGTAAGATTTTCCTATTAACATTATTATATGAGAAGCGTTAAAAAGATATTTTCATAATTGAAACACATGAAAATTAAATTGGAAAAGAAAATTGATAAATAATATGACTGTTTTTTTTTTATTTTGAGAATATCAATAAATTGATGAATGAGTTATCCTTTTCATATTACTCTCTACGTATCAATTGTTGGTGTAACATTCACGAGTTTTGGATTTTTACTAAGAAAAATTAGTTTTTTTTTCACTAACATTAGTTTCTTGAGAATAAGAGTCGAATAAATCAACGTTTTCTTTCCTACAATATTTTCAAATCATCGATCAATAGTTTTAAGTACATATCAATGTCATTTCTAGATTGTCTAAGATCTTATATCATATATTTTCTTTTCATGTAAATAAAGAAGATACATTGTAAATTATCAACAAAATTGGCCATGAGTTATGTTTGTTAGTTAAGTTCCCATAATAATTCATATCGTTTGTAGCAAGTCCAAATCTTAAGTTTCTTGACGCTGCACCAAATTCTGAAAATGTTTCATAATCTTCTCTCATTATGGAGAATCAGTTGGGTGTTGAAGAATATTATCACACTTTCTTTCATTAACGTATCATTTCAGATTCTTCACATCTTTTTTAATGGTAAACAATCATTTTAACCTATGTGTTATAGGTAAGTACCACACCACCTTAGTAGGTGAACCATTTTTGTCTTCATTACCATTGTTTCCATTAACTTTCGTTTTAAACAGTGATAAACCATATGTTGGACACATCTTCAGTGAAGCAAACTTGTCTCTGTATAATACACAATCACTAGGGTATGCATGTATCTTTTGGTATTCTAAACCCATAAGACATTGAATTTTCTTCACCTCATAATTACGGGTAGGTAATGTGTTATTTTCTGGATGAATCTCCTTTGGAAACTCCAACAATTATGTAAAACTTTTATTAGTCCATCAATTCTTTGTTTATAAACTGAACAATTTCAAAGTTTTAAACAATCGTGTAAAGTTAGACCATCATAGGTACAACCCTTCCTTTGAAAAATAGTCTTAATCAAAATTTTATCAAATTTATGGACAAACTTCAATGTACATGTTATACAAAATTATGAAAAATAACTTTTTCAAATTGTCCCATCAAAATATTCGATTTAATACAAATGATTAAAAATTTAATCATTTGTACTAAATCTCAAACGACAACTCATTTTCACTAAAAGTTTAACTAAAATTAGAATAATGTTTTTAAATTTTTTTTTATAAAAACATCTAATAAATCTAAAATTAATTAGCTATCTAATATAAACAAAAAGTGTAATTTAATCAATATCTAATAATTAATCAAACATCATTTGTATTTCTTATCTAAAATTCATTTTAAGACTCAAATGACACTAAATTTGGTAGTAAAATATTCTACAAATTTAAATGAAACAAACATGTCAGCAAAACAAAAAAAATGGTGAGATAAACTTCTTCAAACAAAGCTCCTCCAATCTCAAACAAACTTTGGCCAACAATGACTCATCCAAAGTTGAACAAAATAGACCAAGTTCAAGGTTCATTCAATATTTAATGTAAAAAACTAAATCTTGAAGGAAGTTGAAGGGTGATGTAGGAGTCATTGTTGTCGTTATGGAGGGGTCGTCGCTATGATGGAGAAAGGAGAACTCATGCCACCGCACGATTGAAACTCAAATAAAATAGTCATTGTTGCATACTAAACCCTTCAAGTAATAAAACTATGGTAAGACCAGATATCATTTTTCCAAAAGACTCGTGTAATACTAATTAATTGTACAATTAGTAACTAATATAGATTAACGAATAGTTCATGAATTTACAACTATATGCAAGTAAATAAAGATTTACAAGAAAATTTGGACTTTGGTAATTAGAGGCATTTATGGGTGGGAAAGGGGTAGAAACGATATGGAATGAATACGATATGGGTAGATTTCACTAGCTTCACTCTCTTGCACACACGAAATCATCTCATCTCTATCAAATACTAATGTCAACCCTTTAAAGCACTCAAACCCTAATTTCTTGGGTGAGAAAGCCTAGGTTTTACTAAGCATCAATCTCTTGATCACTCAACAAGAGAACCCGCATTAGAAACTAGGGTTTTAGACAATTAATAAGTCATGTTCTATCTCTAGACACAAGTTCCCACTAGATCTCTTGTTTCAAGACTAAGGTTCACTAGATTTTTCCCAAAACCTAACGAAACTGCAAATCGAGCTAAGAACACACCCATTCTCGCAAGCATTTAGAGTAGAAACAAGAAATTAGCATTTAAGTGAAGATGCTTTTATACAATCAAATAATTTACAGAGTACAAGAGAGTTCAAGAGCTACAAAATACCCCTAAATAAATAGGTTTGGCTCTCAATTTCCATGGAGAGAATCAAGCTTACAAAATGACCATGGAAGAAAAAAGAGAAACCAAGAGGATGAAGGGAGTGTTCCCACGATCCCTAGCAACCTTCCTAGGTCTCCTTTGAGTGAAGTTGCACCTCCAAAAAAACAAAGACCCCTTAAAGCGTCAAGAAAGCTTGAATAAATAGGCAAGTGGACATGTCAGTTGCGCCACCCTTCAACGGTAAGGCTATGGCACTCACCGCAAGCGTTCATGGTAGCTCTCTAGAAAAGTGGCACTCAACGGTGGAAAGTGGCACTCAACATCATTTGGTCTTCTAAAACTCCACCTTTTATTGATCTTCTTGCTTCTCTAGGTCCCTAAGGCTCTTCAATGTAATGGTGATATAGATAAACACTAAAACAAGATAAAAGAGAGGATTTAGGCGAGTAAAAAGTTAAAGGAGAGCTCATTTTGTCTAAAATGAACCTTAGATATGACATAAGTCCCCTTGAATCCTTCTATAATTCAACGTCTAATGGTGATATGACATAAGTCCCCTTGAATCTGACATCAAACTCTTCATTTTATTTACATAATACTGACTAGTCATTTATTAAGTTGACTTTTTTTAGGCTAACATTGAATGAAGGACGTTATAAGTCTATTTTTCATTAGTGTTCAATAAAATTAAATCAGTCTCTACAGATACATTGATTGGACGAGTATGTCCATACACTAATTAAATTATTCTAGTACCAAACACTAGATAAGTATGTTTATACACTCATTAGACAAATCAGGTAGTATACATTAAACAAATTTGTTTATACACAAAATAGATAAGCTTATTAGACAAGTCTAATAATGAGTCTTGCAATGAATATACACTTATTAGACGAGTCTAATAATACACATTATATGAACGTACTGATTAAACAAGTCTAACAATACATATTAGGCGAGTTTGTCAACTCATTGATTAGATGAGTCTTTCCATACATGATTAGAAGAATATAGCAAAAAAAATTATATAGGATTATCTATACAATAATTAGACGAGTATAGCAAAAAAATATTACACAAGTAATTTTTATATGTTGGTTAGACGAGTATAACAAAAATTATTAGACAAGTCTGAAAATACATTTATTAGATAAAAAAAAAGATTAGAATAAATACCGATGTATTTATCAAACAAGTTTAGCAATACACATTAGATGAGTCATTAGATGAGTTATTCAAGCAATGTGCATTAGACAAGTATTGCCACACACAAATTACATGAGTCTATTAATACACATTAGATAAATTTGATCATTTAGTGAATACATGAATCTTGCAATACACATTAAATAAATCTATTCATACATTGATTTGATTATTGTAGCAAAGAACATTATACAAGTCTCACAATACACATTAGACAAATTTGTTCATATACTAATGTATCTAACAATGTTAAATAAATAATTTTATACATAAATTAAATGAATATAATAATACATATTAAATAAATATGTCTATATACATATCAAACAAGTCTTACAATACATATTAAACAAGTTTGTCTATATACTAATCTAACCATTGATTTATTAAATATGTTTATACTCTTTTTCAGTCTTTTAACTATTAATTTTGTCAATTGCTAAAACTTTCTTCTTTATTTTTTTTGTAGTGAAAGATTAATTAATGCTAATTTTGAATTTGAAAACAAAACATAAATAAAAACACATATTTTAGAACCACAAAAAGAAAATAAAGAAGAGTTATTAGATATTTGTTAAAATATACTGCAATTTTTAAAAGAAAGTACAACAGAAAATCAAGAATGCACAGACAGATAAATTTGGCACATAAATCAAAGCTAACTACAATATTAAAAGTTAAAATACCTACTACAAAGTTGGATCTTTACATTAAAGAAGAAAATGATGAACATGTACAATAAGCTCATTAAGGATGACAATGTACAATAAACTTAAATAAAACGTACAACTTCTTGCCCCCAAAATATATTTTTTCGCTATCCACTTTGAATATATGTATTTATAAAAAGAGTTATTATATATAAACCAATGGAAATACCTTTGGTAATACCTGCAATGTAAAACCATTAAAACTAAAGTAGGTGGACAGCATTGGATAACACTGAATCTATATGAGATGTGTGTTTGCTCTCATGATTTTGTGTGGTTGTAACAAGATAATTTTTTTTTCATATTTTGATACATAAGAAATTACAGGAATAAAAGCAATAAGAGGTAGTTTCACTCTGTGTTCGAAGTCCAACGCTGAAATTGAGCATCAGCAGCATGGACCATCGACAACATCAATTTCAATATTCTGTTCTGCTCTGCTTCAATCGCACACCCACTTTTTCAGATGACACAGAACTTTCATTTGGTCCAACCTTTTCCGCATATGCTTCTTTCAAGACAATCATTACATTACAAACTAATCAATTCAACCAAATAAATAAAAATACCCATTTGCTTTTTCTCAGACCTCACTCTCTTCAAATAATACATTTTTAAGGTAGTCATTTCTGTTGCAATTATTAACATTCATTTTTCTTCCTATATGAATATCATCAATGTCATCGATATTAACAATCATAGGTTATACTTATATATGTCATGAATTTTCATAACTATAATGATCATATAAAGTGATAGAGAACTGATATTGAAAATTCAATACTTTTACTATATTATAAGAATGCACTCCACTAATTACACATAATCTATTTTTAATCAGATAATATAATCCTAAAAATAATTACTACTACTTGAAAAATGAAATTGTACAAATTTTTACATTTTGATGAAGAAAATAATCCACAATTTTTTACTAAAAAATAATCGACAGATTTGGTTCCTCGTGAGACGAAGAAAATGTGGTGAGAGTCATAGGTTTGAGATGTTGAATGGAGAGCAGATACAATGAAGTTTCAGTTACATTTTGATGAGAGTTTTCTTTGTCAGTGATAAGATTTTACATTGACAAAACGAAGAGGTGACAGTACAGTGGTGTTAGTTAGCCATGAACACTGGTCAATATAAAACTAAGGCTCTCATCATTTTCTTCCATGTCACCCTTTTCTTCAACATTTGCATTTTCAACAACTCAACTTCTGGATTTTCTTCTATGTACTATCCACCAAAATTTTATTCATTGTCTATCCAAGAAAGCTACCCTATTCACTTCCTACATACATACACATATATTATTATATTATTATATACTAGAAGGATAATGATACATTAAGAATAATTTTTTAACATCATTTACTTGTCATTGTCTATTGATCCAAAATTATTTTACAATTAATAATAATAATCATAAACACCAACATGAACCAATCACATAATGACACGTAGAGGGTGTTAAAATGTTATCAAAAAATGTTCTCAAAAGTATCTTTATTCATACTAGAAACTGCTGCTCATTTAATGAATTAAAGACAATGAAGAGATATAGTTGGAACATAAAAAATAAATAATTAATAATAAATTTATTAATTTGGAGATAGATTTTTTTAATTTATTTTTTTAAGATTGAGTTAAATTTAAAGTTTATTTTTTATAATATATTAAAATTATTTGAATTATATATTTAGTAAAATTTATTGTTTATTTAAACATTATATCACTTGTTTATTTTATCATTAATTATTCACTAATATCTAATGTTATATTGAAAAAGAAAATATATATATATATATATATATATATATATATATATATATATATATATATATATATATATATATATATATATATATATAATATGGGGTTTGCTAACGCGCGTACGTCTGTTTTTCAGTTGGTACATTTTAGCAATGTGTACCGAATTTTAGTAGACAAAAATACCCTTATATATATGGATTCTAAGTTTTAAGGTTAAGGGTATTTTAATAATTTTCATTCTCAAAACTTAAAAAAAAAAAAAAAAAGAAACCCCCCAAACCCTTACTCAACCCTTACTCACCTCTCTCATTCCTCTCAATCCTTTCTCTTTCATCTCTTTCCCTCTAACTTTTTCTCTGTCATTCCTACTGTAACCCCAATTGAAAAAATCAAAAACACTTGCCTTTAAACAATTTGTCTTTGTAAAAAGTTGAGTCATATTCACCTTCAGGCAAAGGTTCATTTGATCTCTTCAATTTCACCATCTTCACTAACCTCTCTAATTTCATCATCTGCATATGTTGAATCATCATCTCTAAAAAAACCCTTCAGGCCAATTACCAATTCTTTCCGATGTCATTATGCTTGTAAAAATTAGATAAAATTGTATACAACAAAAATTATAAAATGAAAACTCATTATAAAGTCATTTTTTGTAAGAAATTGTTTAACAACGAGTGTTTCTAATTTTTTCCAGGCCAATTACCAATTCCTTTGATGTCATCATGCTTGTGAAAATTAGATAAAATTAGATAAGACAAAAATTATAAAATAAAAACTCATTATAAAATCATTTTTTGTAAGAAATTGTTTAACAGCGAATATTTCTGATTTTTTCTAGGTCAATTACCAATTCCTTTATGCTTGTGAAAATTGGATAAAATTAGATAAGACAAAAATTATAAGATGAAAACTCATTATAAAATCATTTTTTTGTAAGATTGTTTAACGACAAGTGTATCAGATTTTTTTCAATTGGGATTACAGTAGGGATTACAGAGAAAAGATTAGAGTGAGAAAGATGAAAGAGAAAGGGTTGAGAGGAATGAGAGAGGTGACTAAGGGTTTGGGAGGTTTTTTTTTTTTTTTTTTTTTTTAGTTTTGAGAATGAAAATTATTAAAATACCCTTAACCTTAAAACTTAGAATCCATATATATAAGGATATTTTTGTCTACTAAAACTCAGTACACATTGCTAAAATGTACCAACTGAAAAACAAGCGTACGCGCGTTAGCAAACCTATATATATATATATATATATATATATATATATATATATATATATATATATATATATATATATATATTATATTTAATGTGTTAAAAGATTTTATGTTGAGTAGAGTTAAGTCGAACTTACAAAATTACAATTTATTGTGGCAATTCGTCTTAAAGAGTCGGAACAACAAAATTTTTGACGTGTTTTGAAACCATCACATGCCGTTAAAAACGATGTAATATAGAAATCAATATATTTTGTATTGGTATATTCATATATTCATATATTCATAAAGAATATCCTTTTATTAGTAATATTTATGTACTTCTTTTGTTTATGCTTTTAAAAAGGAGTGATATGCACTCCAAAATTTCTATGTACCAAGAAAGAGTGATATGTAGTCATTAATAAAAGCATAGCAAAGTTAATGATGTGTACAAATTTTAACCTTATACTGTTGGCACAAGGAAGAAAAAGAAAGGAAAACAAGAAAAGGAGACAGTAAAAGTACAATTTTAATTTCTCAATCTTATAATTTTGTTGGTATATATATACGTATAAAAAACGGAGAAAAAGCAATAAACCTACTATTTTAATTTTTTATCGTGACCTTATAAAGAAATATATTATTAAATAATGTAAATGGTTTTGACGATTTAAATTGGCAAACAGTTACATGCAATATATGTAACTAAGTATTACATAAAAAGTTAATTAAAATAAATATTCATCAATATAAAACGCTAGTCAAAATAATTATTAAAGATAAATAATTTAATTAACTTTAATAAATACTAAAAATAAACCGTCAGTGTTAGTTTAAACATTAATTGAAATAAATATTGAAAATAAGTAAAGGTAGTAAGTAGAAATTACAAAGTCTATATGAAAATAAGATTATAAATCTCCAATATGGAGACTTGTATTGTTTTTTATTATTTTCTTTTTCTTATAAAAATAACATATAAAATGTTCGTTTTATAATTAGTCGTTCAGTGTGATCACAATATAAGATAAAAAAAAGTTATATTTTATAACAACATTTATTAAAATAAGAAAATGATTCTTATTAATAAAAACAAATATTCAATCAAAAGATAATGCTAGTTGGTTTGTCTTTTCCTTTCATCTTTTTATAATAATATCAAATTAATGTTATTATATATTTTTTCCTTTTAACGTTTTTATCTTTAAAAATTGAAGAAGAATAAAAAAAAGTCTATATTTTAATAAGTTTTAAACTTTATTTTCAAGATATTATAGCACATATGAAAATTAATTATAGTCAATATTAAATTATATATTATATATTTTATTTAATAATATAATAATAAGTATCATATAAAATATTAAAAATTATAATATATTAAACTATTCAATAAATTATATAATTTTTATATGTCTATATAAATTATATTGTTTCAAAAATTAATTAAAGTATTGTAATAGGAACAAATTCACCTTAACCTAACTCATTTGAGAAAAGTAATATGGGAGCTGAAGTTTTTTTTTCCTCCAACTTTAAGAACAACTTCTAAAAGAAGACTTTGTTTTAAGTAATGAATTAGGATTGGTCTATGAACCATAAATTAAGTTGATGTGTTTATTAAATATACATAAATCACTATATTCTGTAATTTTATTTATTGCATAAGGATACGAAATTTAGGTATTAAAATTTAGGTGTTTTTAATTAGATAAATTATTTTAAAGTATTCCTTAGGAAATATAATGAAATGAAAATATCTAAAGTTAAAAGTAAATTATAAAAATTAATAAATCAGGAAAAAATTTAATTAACTAAAAATATAACATTCAAGTCAATCAAAAGTATATAAAGACTTTCGAAACTCATAAAACATAACAACCAAGCCATTTATGGTTTACAATTATAGTTTTTTTTTTCTTGTACATAATACATATCTATACTTCTAAAATTTATTAGTAACCATTTTCAAATTTAAACTTTATTTATAGAAAAAATTAGGATAATTGTATACTAGCCCTATATTTAATGAAATTTTAAGTGTCTATAGAGTTCTAAAATAGGTATGTATCTTTTATATTTTCAATAAATATTTATATTTTATATTTTTAATAAAATAATATTTACATCTCTTGTAGTTTTAGTGTAACATTCAAAAAATATAGCTTAAAACCATATCATAGAATACTCACACTTAAGAATAGTACAGTTCAATTATGAGAGAAAGGGGTACGCTTATGGCCGAACAACCTTATAACAATACTCCAGAATTTAAACTTTACAAAACGAAGGACTAGACTGAACGGTTCCAAAACTATGCTTACACCGAACGATTATACAAAATAAAACTAGTTCTAACGATCGAACGATCTTAAGGTTCAGCTTTAATTTCCACTTCTTCAAAATCCTCTTCCAACAAACACTCGTCCCCTTCTGCCCACATCCACGGGATGATCATTGCAACAGGAAGAATAACCGGACGGACAACATGACAAGACAGGAAAGTAAGGTAAGCTTATGTAATTTAATTAATTCAGTAAAACATATAATTCACATAAATATGATATAAATCAATAGGTCAATCATGCAACAATCAATCATACATTTCCAACCATAACCATACAGCAATGCATGCAATGACCGACCACTTTACTCTGACTGTTCGGACTGTATGAATTCTGTGTAGCTACGACGTTTTTGCACCCAGGTGATGTAGTAGCTGGGATGCCCTCAACAGTTGCCACCCGAGGTTAGTCCATTATACCTCGCCCAAGTTCACCTTATGGACTAGGACCTTCTACCATTCTCACACATGATTTACTCATCTCTACTTGAGAATGAGTAATCACAGAATATCAGGATAAACGCCAGCTAAGCATAACCACATTCATACTTTACCATTCATTAACCAATCCTGAGATATTCCTACTTGGAATACTCCTTCCTATCCATACTATTTCATTCATATCACATTTTCAATACCATCATACTTCATCATCAATACAGTCAAACCAAACTAATAAAAACCAGATCTCATCGTAGAACATAATTGAAAGAGATATCATCATTCTTAGAAGCAAGACCGGACGAGAGGATACCTTTTAGACTAATATAATCGAACGCTTAGTGTAAGACCGAGCGGTCTTTCACTTATCCACAAAACAGGACCGAACGGTCCATACTAGGTAAGACTCATCAGAAGCCGAACACTTATGGTAATACATAACGTTTACTCGATACTCAACAGTTATGACTGAACGGTCTTTACTAGACAGAACTCCAAGAATGTACATAACACATATAATTAGACTTAACCAAAATTATGAAAGCTTTTAACCGAAATCTAAGAACTTAAACCGAACACTACAAACTTTAACTGAACACTACTAAGTTGGGCCTAACACTCCTAGTTTCAGTTATAAGTACATAATTGAGGATTACGACGAGATCGAGCGATTGGTTCAAGATCGAGCACTACTGAGATCGAGCGCTTGGTTCAAGACCGAGCACTATGGAGCTTATAAAATGAAGAAATATATTCTAATTACAATTACATATAACTTATTTTCAACAGAGGATAAGTATAATATTTAAAAATTTAAGTATTATTGAATACCTTAACTAAGCTGATTACTAAGTATAAATAGGAAAATATACGTAGACCGAACGCTTATTTACAAGTATAATAATAGAAAATCGATTGGTCATTAACTGAAATTCTCTACAAAAGGATAATCTAGTCCAGACCAAATGCCCAATGGAAAACCGAACGATCAAGAATGACTATCGGCAATAATTACATAATTTCGCAGAATACTGCAGATTTAGAATCAAACCATATTCCTACCTAGTTCATACCATTTGTAAATCATCAACACATATAACTGAACATACAATAACACCAATATTTCATATCCATCAAAAATCAAACAAAGTATCATTCAACCATACCATCATTCAAAACAGAGAATCATAATTAAATTATACAAGCTTCCCTTACCTCTAAACTCAGTCGAACGCTCACGGTTGCAGTATCTGGTTCACCACACTAATCTTATACACTTAGAGTTTCCCGATTTACGAAACTAAACCAAATAAAAGACCAAAATTGCTATCAAAATTTCATAGAAGAAGATGATAATCTCACGCAACTAGAATCTTGGTTTGCATGTGACAGAAAACAACTACGCTAAAAGAAGAATGAACTTAACAGTTCAAACTAACAACTTGATCGGTGCAAAGTGAAACCCTTAACACCAGGAAAACTCAAGTGATGCCTGAATGATGATCAGAAGAAGAAAAGGGTAAGATTTTGTACAGAGAAGAAGAGGATTGTAGAGAGAAGAAGGAGAAAATGAAGAACTCTGAAGGTTGAAGATGAAGGGTGCAAGCAGAAAAGTGGCACGAAATTTTAAAGTTTGATTTTTATACTATCGTCAAAAACCGATCGTCCACTCTGTAGTCTACACCTGTCTTCCACTTTTTGAATTTCAGAAACCCTTACACCTACACCTGTCTTCCACTAACAGAGGGTTCTGTCTTCCACTAACAGAGGGTTTTAAAGGTTCTGATATACATTTTAATTTTCTTATAGTTTTTAGAAAAAGACGTCTATATTTTTTATATTTTTGTCATAAAGTATATTACTTACCTTTCTCAGTCTATCTCAAAATCGAATATTAAGTAAAAATTTAAAAAAATAAAATTACAAAGAACAACTAGAAATATTAAAGGTAAATCATTTTTAATAAAAATTAATTGTTTAATTATAGGAAAATTGCACGTAATTTTTCTAAGACACTCGTAAATGATGTTTGTGAAAACTATCTATGTGTAATAGATATCTCATATTTAATTTTCACAGTATGCAGAAGCATGTCGGACAATAATGAGAGTATTATTAATAAAATTAATCTTTAAACTAGTGGATTAGGGGAAACATACTATAGGTTAGATATCTTATCACCTCCGTTTACGTTATTCACAAAGTAATATTTATAATCTATATTTTATTTGTATTTTTACTTTTATCATAATTATATATGTAATCGTAATAACTATTTAATAAATTTAATTAGGGCATGCTTATTTAAATTATTTTAGAAAATAAAACATATTGTGTTAATAAAATAATTATTTATGATTTCTAACATTTTTATTAATTTTTTTAAAAAGCAGAAACAGAAAAAAATATATAATCAACTTCTTAAAAAGAACAGATTTTAAGGGAAAAAAAATAATTAATTTCTCGCCATAACTTTTTTAAGCATAAACAAGTATATTCTTAGCCACGTATTTTACAGATATTTATTAATTTTATATGAAATTAATGTTCTCTAAAAGGGCGACCTTCTTATATTTTTATATAACAACATATAATTAGCAATAATATGATTTTATGATGTAACAATCCAACCATTAAGTTTTTTCCATAAATTTCCTTAATTTTATAATTTAAAATTAAAATCTTTAATTTTTATTTAAGTTCTATTCAAATATAATATTCTAAAATAAAAATTGTGTATTAGCGTGAATGTGGATTATTAAAAAAAAATAAAAAATGTAAATATTATTTGTGGAAAGAAAAATGCATTTAAATTAGACGGGTTATAATATAAGTGAGATTTAGCAACTTCAGAGGAAATGGTTTTATTTTCTCTATAAAAATTTAATAAAAATATTTGTTTAGCCTTCATTAAATTATAAATAATTATCATCCAATTACCATTAGAAATACATTCTAAAATTATTATTTTTGACATGGTGATCTAGGTTTGGTTACAGCTTTCATTAGATTTTTAAATTAAAAAGTAATTCTCACACATCAATATTTATCAAAATATTTCCTTTCCAACTGTAGTACTTTTTCTGGTCTTGAGTAACCACATTTTAATTTAACATTTATATTATATTATAATTATTAGGTGACTCAAGCTTTTGTTGTCTACTGTGTCAGTAAAGAGTGGCCATGTACTTGCAGAGTGGTAAATTGCTACAATAAAATTATCATATATATCATTACTTAGTCAGCAATATTAAAAACACTACATTACAATAAAAAATATTCTGCTTAAAATATATTTCTATAAGGTATTGGTGAAAACATATTTATAATTTTTTTATTTATTAACTAATAATTTTATTTAAATTATTTAAATTTAAAAAATAATAAATAAAATTCATTAATAATTATTAGTAAATAACAGAGATTAAATACTACACATTTTCATACACATATTCATACTTATGCATATTATAAAATAATTAAATATTTATATTTATTACAAATATTCAATAAAAATATTCATTTAATATTTGTGATATATTTTATCTTCATATATATTTATTTATATAAAAAATTTTATATTTAATTATAATATATATATATATATATATATATATATATATATATATATATATATATAATACACTAGTATAAAAAATCTTTGATGTATGTTATTTTTAATTTGTAATTTTTTTTTTGTAATTTTAACTAATATGATGTTCATTCATTCGGTTTTGATGTATACAAATTTTAAAAAATTTATAAAAAGTAAAAAATGTAAAAAATGACATCTAAAAATTAATATAACTTCAATAAACATACAAATAAGAAACACAAATACAAAAAAAACATGCAAAATACAGTAACGAAACTAAAAATCATTTATAGAATAATATATGATTACATTGCAATGTCATTCCAAATAAACTAACTAACCTTGATAGAAGGGAGTCGTTGGCAACAAGATATGAATACAAAAACACAAACAGAATCATAACCAACACTTGAAAAACACATACATTTATGATAAATAACACAAATTTATCTTTATTCTTCCTTGGCTTCATGAACAAACTAGTTGGTTCACTTAAGGAATGAGGTTTCAACTCGCGTAAGCATGTCAATACTAAAAGAAAAAACAAAAACAATCGGTCAAAACTTACAAAATAAACCAACAAAGTAAAGGGAAACACTTTCGCAAGAGTTAAGTGTGTTATAACTAACTTTTGTTCTTGCTCGTACTCGTTTATGAAAACGCAGGTTCAAGCAGAAAAGAAATCGTGAAGAAACATTATACGTTGGTTATATGGTAGTAAATTTTGACGTCTTATAGGTAGTTGACGTTGGAATCTAGCGCTTACAACGTTATATGGTAGTAAACTCTTACAACTATTCGAAAAAAAGTTTTAATGTTTTCACACATTTCTGAGGACATATGATGTCATAATCAACATTTTTCAATATCTAATTCATTGGCAGACCAAAGGCCTTGTCTGAGCAAGTTGAAATGATTCTTGCAAAAACATATAATGTTTGAAGGGTTATTTGCCAATGTTATTTGACGATGGAAAAGGAGAATTACGACGTCAAGTTGCTCGCAGACCAAGGGTCTTTTTCTAAGCAAAGGTTGAAATGATTCATGCAAAACATATAACGTCTAAAAGGCTAACTTTTGACATCTAATTAACGTTTAGGGTTACTTAAATGTATCACTTTGCCATTCCTTTCGTTTTGTATCCCTTAAAGTTTGCCTCTTGAACATATTGAGAGTCATTTTTAAGCTTTCTTGGAGATGTCTCTTATAGTCAGCTTTCAAAATATTTGTGTCCTCCAAACTGGAATTCCCCATCTCTAGATTTCAATATGTTTCATCTTCATAATCCATATGCAACAATGTGATGAGTCTACGAGTAAGGAATGAATAATTTTTGTGAAGATGAAGGAGCTGTTTGAAATCTAGAGACATGAATTTCTAGTTTGAAGGATAGAAATGTTATGAAAGCTTATTGTACGAGACATCTCTAGGAAAGGTTAATAACAAGCTCACAATATGGTCAAGAGGGAAACTTTAAAGGATAAGAACAAATAAATGTCAAAAATTGCACTTTTCTAATATCGAATTGCTCCATTGCAACCCAGGGGTAATTTCTTATGCAATTCATGGAACTATATAACGTCAAAATTCGTATTTTCGATTTCTAAATGATTCGAGGATTTCAAAAAGATCTTTCATGGTCACAAAATCTATGCATAAATGTGAAAAGTCGATGAGAAAGAAAAAAATAGATTTTATGTACATGAAGGAGTTGTTTGAAATCTAGTAATCAACTGTTTGAAATCCAGATTTGATAATTTTTGGTCTCTGAATTTCAATCAGTCCTTCAAGGTTCACAAAATTTATGCATAAATGTGTTAAGTTTACGAGCAAGAAAAACATAAATTTTATGAACATGAAAGAGCAAATTGAAATCTAGAGAAAGAAAATTAACGATTTGGAGAATACAGAACTTCTGAAAGACCTTTAGGAAAATAAAACTTTAGCAAATGAGGTTTGTCAATAGGGTGAGATATTTACCTTGTTTTGGACGTCGAATTTGAGCTTTTGTCGACGTTAAATTGCTTCCCGAAACCCAAATGAGGTGATTCATGCAATAATATAATGTTTGGAAAGTAAAACTCCAATGTTAATTGACGTTAGAATTATTCTTTTCAGACATCAATTTGTTATATGACGTCAAATTGTGGCATTTTTCAAGTTTGGGTGTATATGTATGTATATATATGTATGTATGTATGTATATGTATGTATGTATGTATATGTATGTATGTATGTATGTGTATATATGTATGTGTATGTATGTATGTATATGTACGTATACATATATACATACAAATACATATATACATACATACACACACATATATGTATGTATGTATGTATGTATATGTATGTATGTCTATATGTGTATGTATGTATATATATGTGTATGTATGTATGTCTATATGTGTATGTATGTATATATATATATGTATGTATGTATATATATATATGTATGTATGTATTGTATGTTCGTTTTGAAGTACTCAAAAACACTAGAAGGGAAGTTGAATAGTGTTAATGAAAAAATTCTTTTTGCAACTATTTTATTATAGCACATTTGTTGAGTTTTGGATTTTTCAAATGAATACTTAAACATTAGATCTTGTAAATGGTTCTAAATGATATCTTATTTTAATTTGTTATTCATAACGTACACTACATTCTTATAAGAACTTCCTCATTTGAATAAGAATCGTTTAGTGTGGAAGTTTCTTGTAGGTAGAAATAAAAATGGAGCTACAAGTTTACTAAGAAAAGTGTTTAGACAAAGGTAAACAATAATTGCACATATATTTTTATACTGTTCACTCCAACTGAGCTTTGTCCAGCCTCCTCCATAGAAGGTTCCATTATAATCTTCAACAAGATTACAACTGAGTATTTGCATCACTCTTGGTCTTTTCAGTCAGCGAATAACCTCCTATTACCTTAGACTCGTTGAGCATTCGCACCACTCCTAATTTTCTCAGCCAGCGAATAACCTCCTGTTACCTTAGACTGGATAAGTATTCGCACCACTCCTAATACTAGACAACTTTCCTAGATTTCCTTAACTCCATTGAGTTCAAAAAGTGTTTTAATTCTCTTTGGAATTACAATCAACGATTGCTTACAAATCGTTTAGACTATTAATCTCGTAGAAAGGATCTCTTTCTTTCTTTCTTACAAAATTAAACAAATATTACAATGAAGCTCAAGAGTATTGCTCGACTTCTTTTCTTTCTTTTACTTAGATGTTTTCTTTTCTTGAGCTTTTTTCTGCTTTTCTTTTGAATGATTTTCTTGGGATGAATATTTTTTTTTGTATGTTATCCTTTTGATTCTTCATCTCAATGATCTTCTATTTAAAGGCTCTTGTAGAAATGTTCGTTGGACTAAGCTCTCGACCTTGATTCTTGTGTCTTCTCTTTCTTCGTGTGTAACAGTCATTGGTTAAAGTCAACTTGTCATAGGAGACTTGCTTTTTCAGTATTTTTCTTGAAGTAGGTTATATTTCCTTTTATACATCGTGTCTCAAGTGAAGAACATTCCATGAATATCTCTTTTTTCTCTAACATTCACCTCTGATTTTTTAAATAAAGCCTGTGGATAGGTGTAGAGTAGGTTATCTGTAAAGAATAGAGTAGATTGTGCATGCATCATATATGTCTTATCTCTTATCACTTTTGTTGTTTTTGAATGTTAGGCATTTAATGCTTACTTAGAATACCAAAGTTATTTTAATTTTCTACCGTTGAGGTAGTATTTAACAATTAATTTTTTTTCTAAAGATACCAATCATTAAGTAAGAGCTTCATCGTTGGGTGAAGTAACAATTTTAGCTCATGATATTGTTAGGACTGATGTAAATACCTTTTGTGATTTTTCCTTTTTAGAGCAATAGTGTTTAACATGTTATGTTTTCTTTTTGCATTTTCGGTTTAAGCTTTTAGAGTGTTTTTGTTGAAGACACTGTCTTGACACTTCTTTGTTTTCCCGAGAGTTCAACTGAATATCTCTTGGGTATAGTAAGCTTACGCGTTTAGCATAACTCTTTTAGATGCTTTGACTTATCAGTCTTTTAGCATTGCGTTTGGGTGTTTTGATTTAGGTGTTTTTATGTTTTCTACAATCCTAAGAGTTTTCCTAAGATTTTTCTGTGTTGGGATCTTTTAGCCTAATTCTTATGTTTCATCTTATGGTATAATGTTATTTGGTTAAACATCAAAATATGAGAGCATTTAGACGTATAGACGATTTTGTTTTAACACATTTGGTCAGTATTTATCCAAATGGTAAAACAATGTGTTACAATTGGTAAACGATAAACGTTTTAGCCTTGTGATAACAGTTGAAAAACTGTTATTTTCATGCTTAAAATTGATACTAAAAGCAACCTTTAGACTTAGAAACTAGCTTGAAATCATGCCTTTTATCTATATTTTCAGAAATAAGAGAGCTGGACAGGATTATGCTTGATTTTAGTGTTTTTGTGCAGGTTTTAAGGTGAATTTAGTGAAAGAAGTGAAGAATAAGAGAGAGGGAATCAGAAAAGGAATCAAAGAGTGCAAGAGAAGAAGTCGAAGTCACCGCTCAGCGGCATTTTACCGCTGAGCGGCACTCAGG
This sequence comes from Vigna nakashimae, assembly GCA_034642375.1. Taxonomy (NCBI): domain Eukaryota; kingdom Viridiplantae; phylum Streptophyta; class Magnoliopsida; order Fabales; family Fabaceae; genus Vigna; species Vigna nakashimae. Next base: position 23,384,175 of record CM067768.1, read on the forward strand.
AAGCCACGGGAGGTCCGCTGAGGGGCAAACTGGCCGTTGAGGGGAAGAAAAGGGACGCGCAGTCACCGCTGAGCGGTATTTTACCGTTGAGCGGCACTTTTATGGGCTTGGGCTTTTGTAATCTTTTGTAATTCTAAAATAGTATATAAGGACTTGCACGTCCTAGAGTTAGTATCTTTGGCAGAAACGAGGCAAACACTCTCTCTTCCACCCCTTTGAAGGAGGATCTTGGATGCTAAGGCTACCTCTCCACTTTTATTGGGTTTATTCTTTCATTCTTTCATTGTAATTCATCTAGGTTCATGATGGACAAATTTGTAAGCACCAAAATATGATGTCACAAACTTGTTTCACAATCGGCAAGTATGACCGAATCGTTCAAGTAATAAAACTTGGTAAGACCAAGTATCGTTCTTCCCAAAGGACTCACGGCCTAGTTTAGTTATGTGATTTGTTGATTAGCTAGGACTTAGAAACGAAATATTCAAAGTTTAATGTGCAAGACAGAAAATAAACATGTATGCATGAATTGATCAATGGCAAAGACAGAAGATAAACACTTTCAATGAATTATATGAATGAATATGTTGTTGGGGGTCAATTTCATCTCATCCACTCTCATATATTTTAGGAATTCAACATTCAAATCATCATTGTTAATGCCACTCTCTAATGTACCATTCTAGATGGCTTCTCCCTAATCAAATAGTTCATACAATTCCTAGCATTCCTAATGATTAGTTCATTACTGCAGGAGCTTAAAGGCAACCAATATAATGTTGTCAGTAAAATATTGGGAGAAATTCCCCGGATCTAGACTTCCCCGTACGTGTCCGTATCGACAAAACCAATAATCATGCATTAGAATGAGTTAAACAATGCAAGCATTGAGCAAAGAGGAAAAACCCTAACTAATGATGAAAGAAAGCATATGTCTTAATTCAAAGATGTACTCAACAAATCCATATATGAGAGCTTCAAGAGATTACATTGATTCCCCAACAAACATACAAGGTTTAGTTCACCATCGTCATGGTGAACCTAGATGAATAACAATGAAAGAATGAAAGAATAAACCCAATAAAGGTGAAGAGGTAGCCTGAGCATCCAAGATCCTCCTTCAAAGGGGTGAGAAGAGAGAGTGTTTGCCTCGTTTCTGCCAAAGATACTAACTATAGGACGTGCAAGCCCTTATATACTAATTTAGAGTTACAAAAGATTACAAAAGCCCAAGCCCAAAGAGTGCCGCTCAGCGGTATTTACCGCTCAGCGGTGGTTACGCGTCTTCTTTCTTCCCCTCAGCGGCCATTCTGCCCCTCAGCGGTTCCAACGCCACCTCCTGAGTGCCGCTCAGCGGTAGTTTGCCGCTGAGCGGTGCCTTCGTCTTCTCTTTTTGCACTCTTTCTTGTCTTTTCTAATGTCACTTCTCTCCTTACTCACTCTTTTCACTAAATTCACCTTAAAACCTGCACAAAAACACTGAAATCAAGCATAAACCTGTCCAGCTCTCTTATTTATGAAAATATAGATAAAATGCATGATTTCAAGCTAGTTTCTAAGTCTAAAGGTTGCTTTTAGTATCAATTTTAAGCATGAAAATAACAGTTTTTCAACTGTTATCACAACCCCAAACTTAGAACTTTGCTTGTCCTCAAGCAAACAAAATGTAACTCTATCTCCAACCAATTTATATGATGGTTTACTCATTCAAAATCCTCTTTTCAAGATAAGTAACAACTTCATTCAAACTTATGACTAAGAGTTCAATCAAGATGTGCACATGCTTTAGTGTTCACAAAGTCATTTAAGTTCCAACAAATGCTATTTTTCATGAATGATCAATCAATTAAGCATGGATGTTCATGTGCTCATGGAATATTTCCTCACCAGGTAAAGTGTTTCACTCAACACTCAAGTGTATAAGAGGTAAGTGTTTCACTCATTCACTCCACTATCACAATGTCACATGAATCAACTTTGCCTTTCATTTTACCACAATCAAAAACATTCACAAGCATGCATCATCACAAGGACTTTTCAATGGCTTATAATGTGGCTGGGCTAACAAGAAAATTGGTTTTTCTGGATCACAAAATCCTTGAGTTAAGAGAATCATAACAACACAATTATTCTTATTCATTCCCAACTTGCCTTTGCATTTGCATTGAGCTTTACTTCTTTTTCTTTTCTTTTCTTTTTCTTTGCATATTCTTACTTTTTAGCTCTTAGCTCAATGCTTTTCCTTTTTCATGATTTCCCAATAACCCCAAACTTGAACATTTATCAATACCACACAAGATATTCTACTTAACTCAAGGTAAAGATTTTCAATCAAGGGTTCATTGTATATTCAAGGCTATGGGTTCAAAGGATAGAACACAAAATGTTCTCTTTTAATAGGCTAACTTTTATGAATTTGGCCAATAAAAAGGGTTTCAACAAACACGGCCTTGATCACATGATGCAAAACAAGCAATTGATTCAATCATAGAAAACCTGGGCAAAGTCATTCATGCTTTCAAAGTAATAGCATTCAACAATAACAACTCTGGAGCTCAAAACCTCACATATAAGCTCATTCACATTTGACATACACATCCTGCTTAATTTCACAATCACAATCATGATATCATGCATTTGTTCACAAAGCTTGTGAATCACCTGTATAAGCATTTTAATGTGCACATAATCTCAACATCACTCAATCAATAAGCATCATCAAGCATTACTTATCACACAATCACAATTAATAGCAAACCATCATAAGAAACCGGGTGTTCAATAGAGTACATCAAACCCTATTCTAAAAACAAAAACAAATAAGATACTCACAAAACACTGGGTTGCCTCCCAGTAAGCGCTTGTTTAACGTCCCGAGCCTGACCCAAACTTTCAAGGATCAACCAGCAACATCATTGTAGAACATTGTTGCACCTCTCCCCCCAGATAAGGCTTGAGACGTTGACCATTTACCACCCAACTTCTCTGTGGATTATCAGATGGATTAAATATTTCAATTGCCCCATGCGGATGCACTTCTTTTATCACAAATGGTCCTGTCCATTTTGACTTCAGCTTCCCAGGAAATATCTTCAATCTTGAATTGAACAATAGTACCTGTTGTCCTGGATTGAAAACTCTATTCACCAACTTCCTGTCATGATAAAATTTAATTTTTTCTTTGTAAGCCCTGGATGAATCATATGCATGTAACCGCATTTCTTCAAGCTCCAAAATCTGCCTCCTGCGTGTGCATTGAGTGTCATAAGGATCAAAATTCAAGAATTTCAAAGCCCATAATGCTCTATGCTCCAATTCAACTGGCAAATGGCATGCTTTCCCATAGACTAATTGAAATGGTGATAATCCCATGGACGTCTTCATTGCTGTTCGATAAGCCCAAAGAGCATCATCCAATTTGAGAGACCAATCCTTTCTTGATGAAGTCACAGTTTTTTCCAGGATTCTTTTTATCTCCCTGTTAGATACCTCCGCTTGTCCATTAGTTTGTGGATGATAAGGTGCAGCTACCTTATGCTTCACTCCATAGTGTTTGAGTACTTTCTCTAGCTGATAATTGCAAAAATGAGATCCTCCATCACTAATCAACACTCTTGGAGTGCCAAAACGTGAGAATATCTGCCTCTTCAGGAATTTAATTACCGTGCTAGCATCATTTTTAGGACAAGCTAATGCTTCCACCCATTTACTCACATAATCCACTGCTACCAGAATATATTCATTGTTGAAAGATGGAGGGAAGGGTCCAACGAAGTCAATACCCCAACAATCAAAAACCTCAACCTCTAAAATACCTTATAAAGGCATCTCATGACGTTTAGTGATTGTCCCTGCTCTCTGACATTTATCACAATTCCTAGCATGATTATGGGCATCTTTAAATAACGTTGGCCAATAAAACCCTGATTGAAGGACTTTTGCTGCTGTTCTTTCCCCATTAAAATGTCCTCCATAAGGTGAATCATGACAATGCCAGAGAATTCCTTCTGCTTCTTCATTTGTAACACATCTCCTGAGAAGATTATCTGCTCCAATTTTGAACAAATATGGATCATCCCACACAAACTGCTTGGCATCATGCAGAAATTTCTTTCTCTGTTGCCAAGTTAAGTCTTCCGGCATGACTCTCGCAGCTTTGAAATTTGCCATATCAGCAAACCAGGGCCTCTGCTGAATATACATGAGTGATTCATCTGAAAAAGATTCCCAGATTTCAGACTCCTTGCTAGTGACCTCATTGTTGACTAACCGTGACAAATGATCAGCAATTAAGTTCTCACTTCCTTTCTTATCACGGATTTCTACATCAAACTCTTGCAAAAGTAGTACCCATCTAATCAGACGTGGCTTAGAATCTGGTTTTGTCAACAAATATTTGATAGCTGCATGATCCGTATAGACAATCACCTTAGACCCAATAAGATAAGGTCTAAATTTCTCTAGAGCATATACAATGGCAAGAAACTCCTTCTCTGTGGTAGCATAATTCAATTGAGCATCATTCAGCACCTTGCTAGCATAGTAAATTGGATGAAATTTTTGTTCTTTCCTTTGGCCAAGGACAACTCCTATTGCATAATCACTTGCATCACACATCAATTCAAAATTTTGATTCCAATCTGGTGCTACAATTACTGGAGCTGACACTAACTTCTGCTTCAATATATCAAAGGCTTTCAGACAGTCTTCATTCATCACAAAAGGAGCATCCTTCATCAAAAGATTACTCAATGGTTTAGCAATTTTTGAGAAATCTTTGATGAATCTTCTATAAAACCCAGCATGACCAAGAAAACTCCTAATCCCCCTTACATTTGTTGGTGGGGGCAGTTTCTCAATGACTTCTACTTTGGCTTTATCCACCTCAATTCCTTTAGCAGAAATTTTATGCCCCAGTACAATCCCTTCAGTTACCATGAAATGACATTTCTCCCAATTCAAAACCAGATTTGTCTGAACACATCTTTTGAGGACAGTGTTCAAATTAGCTAAACATCTTTGGAAAGAATTTCCAAAAACTGAGAAGTCATCCATGAATACTTCAATGCATTTTTCTAAAAGATCAGAAAAAATTGCCTGCATACACCTCTGAAACGTAGCTGGAGCATTACATAATCCAAAAGGCATCTTTCTATATGCAAAGATACCAAAAGGACAAGTAAAAGCCGTCTTTTCCTGGTCTTTTGGATCTACCACAATTTGATTATATCCAGAATATCCATCTAGAAAACAATAGAAAGCCTGCCCTGATAACCTTTCTAGCATCTGATCCATGAAGGGAAGAGGAAAATGATCTTTCCTAGTAGCTTTATTCAGTTTCCTATAATCAATGCACATACGCCAGCCAGTAACTGTCCGAGTAGGAATCAGCTCATTCTTATCATTATAAATTACTGTCATCCAACCTTTCTTTGGCACCACCTGTACTGGACTCACCCATTCACTGTCAGAGATTGGATAGATGATACCAGCTTCTAGCAGTTTCAACACTTCTTTTCTGACCACCTCCTTCATGACAGGATTTAACCTTCTCTGTGGTTGAGCACTTGGTTTATAGTCCTCTTCCATAAAAATCCTGTGCATGCAATAAGTTGGGCTTATACCTTTGAGATCTGATATTGACCACCCAATTGCTTCTTTGTTGGCTTTCAGAATTTCTATCAACTGCTCTTCTTCTTGTAAAGATAAAGAGTTATTGATGATGACTGGCTTTGTTTCACCCTGTTCTAAAAACACATATTTCAGATGTGGTGGCAATCTTTTCAATTCTGATGACTGTGCTTTGATTGTTTCTTCCTTATCAATTGTTTCAAATGTTGGATCTTCCTCTGGATTCTTTTTCAATGTTTCCAAGTCCATCAGACATTCATCAATCAATTTTTCTTCTTCCTCATCCAAATCTTCACATGCATCAATGAGAGTTTTTTCCAATGGAGAAATATTACGCACCATTCTTTCCTGAACCATACAAACTTCATCAAGTTCATCAAATTGAAAACATGCTTTGTCATCATTTGGATATGTCATGGCCTTGGATACATCAAAAGTGACCTCTTCATCATCAACTCTCAGTTTAAGCTTACCATTCTCTACATCAATCAGAACTCTAGCAGTCTTCATAAAAGGTCTCCCCAGAATAAGAGGAACATCACTAGTTCCTTCCATCTCCATCACAATAAAATCCACTGGGAATACAAATTTGTCGACCTTCACTAGAACATCTTCAACCACTCCATATGGATATTTAAGAGACCTGTCTGCCAATTGAAGAGCCATTCTGGTTGGTTTAATTTCCAGCCCCTGAATTGTTCTGCACATGGCTAGCGGCATTAGATTAATGCTAGCTCCCAAATCAATCAATGCTCTTCCAACTTTCACATCTCCTATGGTGCATGGAATAGTGAAGCTTCCTGGGTCTTTAAGTTTAGGAGGTAATTTCTGTATGATTGCACTGCAATTGCCCTGTATAATGATAGTTTCCTTCTCAATGTACTTGTGTTTCTTTGTGAGAAGTTCCTTCAAAAATTTTGCATATGCTGGCATCTGTTGCAATGCTTCAGAGAATGGTATAGTAATCTCCAGCTTCTTAAACAGTTCCATGAATCTTTCCAACTGCTTTTCTTTCTCCTTTCTTGAATAACCCTTTGGATAAGGAAGTGGCTTTTCATACTCTTTTTCTCTCTCTCTCTCTCTTCTCTCTCATTTTTTTCTCTCCTCTCCTCTTCTTCTTTTCTCTTTTTCTCTCTCTCAACTCTTTCTTTCCACTCACATGATTCTTTTTCACTCTCACTCTCATTTTTTTCTTTCTCTCTCTCTTTTTGTCTCTCCTCTAACACTCTACCACTTCTGGTCACAACAGTTTTACAATCCTTTCCCAGGTTATCATGTTTAATCACGTCAACAATTCTCTCAACATGACTCTCCATTTTTTTTAAATGCAACATCCACATTATGACAATAGGACGCATTTGCCTTCAAGAATCTCTGTAAAGTCTCTTCAAGCTTTGTTGCTTTCTCAACTGAAGTAAATTGCATCTGCCATTTTTGTTGCTCTTGAACCATTGAGACCTGTTGTATTTCCTGTGGTATTTGAGAAAGTTTCATGGTTACTTCCTCAATCTGTTGCGAGAGAATTCTATTTTGGACAAGCAAAGCCTCATTTAATTTTGACAACTCCTTCTGATTAGAATCTCCTTTTTCAATATTGAGTTCATTGTCACTAGTAGCCATATTTTCAATAATTTCAGTTGCTTCCTCTGGAGTCTTCCATTTGATATTACCTCCTGCTGAGGCATTCAGCATCATCTTGGTTTGTGAACCAAGCCCTCCAAGGAAAATTAGGACTACTTCATGTTCTTTAAAGCCATGCATGGGAGTTTTTCGTAACAAGCTTTTATATCTGTCCCATGCATGCCCCAGTGATTCTTCCATGCCCTGCTTGAATGAAGATATCTCTTGCTTTCCTTTAGTCACCTTAGATTGTGGGAAGTATTTGTTTAGAAACTTTGTAACCACTGCTTCCCACTCTGTGAAACTTTCTTCTGGAAAAGAGTTCAACCAAAGCTTAGCATTGCCTCCCAATGAGAAAGGAAACAAGCTAAGTTTGATTGCTTCGTCTGGCACCCCATTAATCTTGACTGTATTGCAAATCTCATTAAAGGTAGTCAGGTGCTCATATGGGCTTTCATGTGATAACCCATTAAATTGATTACTCTTTACTAGTTGAATCAGTGCTGGTTTGACCTCCATGTTGGCTGCATTGACTCTAGGTCTAGCTATGCTATTGAAGTGTTGAGGTCCAGCAAGATTAGTGTAATCTGCAAGAGTTCTTCTAACATTATTGCTCTCCATACTTCCTGTGCTATGAACAGAACCTTGTGGTGATGATTGCAAGAGAGTTTCTGGAGAAGGGAAAAGTTCTCTAGACGTTCTGATTCTTCTCCTCCTTCTACTCTCTTCTAGGCCTTCAAGAAGTGGTTCTGTTGTTTTCTTACTCCTATTTCGAATTGCTTCCTGCATGCACAAGAAACAAAACCCTAGAACAGATTTGTTAGCACAAAAAGATATAAGAGAAGATATATATTCAAAAGATAAAAAGAGAAAAGATTCAGAAGATAAGAAGATAAAAGATTCAAAAGATAAAAAGATAAAAGATAAAATAAAATTTAAAAATAACATAAAATCTAACCTAAAAGATAAAATAAAATAAAATCTAAACTAACCAAATAAAATAAAATCTAATCTAATCTAAAAAGATAAAACATAAAAAGATAAAAACAGAAAATAAAAACAGAAATTTAAAATTAAAGTCAAAGATAATCAATAATCACACAAATTAACCAGTTAAACCACGAGTCCCCGGCAACGGCGCCAAAAACTTGATGGACAAATTTGTAAGCACCAAAATATGATGTCACAAACTTGTTTCACAATCGGCAAGTATGACCGAATCGTTCAAGTAATAAAACTTGGTAAGACCAAGTATCGTTCTTCCCAAAGGACTCACGGCCTAGTTTAGTTATGTGATTTGTTGATTAGCTAGGACTTAGAAACGAAATATTCAAAGTTTAATGTGCAAGACAGAAAATAAACATGTATGCATGAATTGATCAATGGCAAAGACAGAAGATAAACACTTTCAATGAATTATATGAATGAATATGTTGTTGGGGGTCAATTTCATCTCATCCACTCTCATATATTTTAGGAATTCAACATTCAAATCATCATTGTTAATGCCACTCTCTAATGTACCATTCTAGATGGCTTCTCCCTAATCAAATAGTTCATACAATTCCTAGCATTCCTAATGATTAGTTCATTACTGCAGGAGCTTAAAGGCAACCAATATAATGTTGTCAGTAAAATATTGGGAGAAATTCCCCGGATCTAGACTTCCCCGTACGTGTCCGTATCGACAAAACCAATAATCATGCATTAGAATGAGTTAAACAATGCAAGCATTGAGCAAAGAGGAAAAACCCTAACTAATGATGAAAGAAAGCATATGTCTTAATTCAAAGATGTACTCAACAAATCCATATATGAGAGCTTCAAGAGATTACATTGATTCCCCAACAAACATACAAGGTTTAGTTCACCATCGTCATGGTGAACCTAGATGAATAACAATGAAAGAATGAAAGAATAAACCCAATAAAGGTGAAGAGGTAGCCTGAGCATCCAAGATCCTCCTTCAAAGGGGTGAGAAGAGAGAGTGTTTGCCTCGTTTCTGCCAAAGATACTAACTATAGGACGTGCAAGCCCTTATATACTAATTTAGAGTTACAAAAGATTACAAAAGCCCAAGCCCAAAGAGTGCCGCTCAGCGGTATTTACCGCTCAGCGGTGGTTACGCGTCTTCTTTCTTCCCCTCAGCGGCCATTCTGCCCCTCAGCGGTTCCAACGCCACCTCCTGAGTGCCGCTCAGCGGTAGTTTGCCGCTGAGCGATGCCTTCGTCTTCTCTTTTTGCACTCTTTCTTGTCTTTTCTAATGTCACTTCTCTCCTTACTCACTCTTTTCACTAAATTCACCTTAAAACCTGCACAAAAACACTGAAATCAAGCATAAACCTGTCCAGCTCTCTTATTTATGAAAATATAGATAAAATGCATGATTTCAAGCTAGTTTCTAAGTCTAAAGGTTGCTTTTAGTATCAATTTTAAGCATGAAAATAACAGTTTTTCAACTGTTATCACAACCCCAAACTTAGAACTTTGCTTGTCCTCAAGCAAACAAAATGTAACTCTATCTCCAACCAATTTATATGATGGTTTACTCATTCAAAATCCTCTTTTCAAGATAAGTAACAACTTCATTCAAACTTATGACTAAGAGTTCAATCAAGATGTGCACATGCTTTAGTGTTCACAAAGTCATTTAAGTTCCAACAAATGCTATTTTTCATGAATGATCAATCAATTAAGCATGGATGTTCATGTGCTCATGGAATATTTCCTCACCAGGTAAAGTGTTTCACTCAACACTCAAGTGTATAAGAGGTAAGTGTTTCACTCATTCACTCCACTATCACAATGTCACATGAATCAACTTTGCCTTTCATTTTACCACAATCAAAAACATTCACAAGCATGCATCATCACAAGGACTTTTCAATGGCTTATAATGTGGCTGGGCTAACAAGAAAATTGGTTTTTCTGGATCACAAAATCCTTGAGTTAAGAGAATCATAACAACACAATTATTCTTATTCATTCCCAACTTGCCTTTGCATTTGCATTGAGCTTTACTTCTTTTTCTTTTCTTTTCTTTTTCTTTGCATATTCTTACTTTTTAGCTCTTAGCTCAATGCTTTTCCTTTTTCATGATTTCCCAATAACCCCAAACTTGAACATTTATCAATACCACACAAGATATTCTACTTAACTCAAGGTAAAGATTTTCAATCAAGGGTTCAGTGTATATTCAAGGCTATGGGTTCAAAGGATAGAACACAAAATGTTCTCTTTTAATAGGCTAACTTTTATGAATTTGGCCAATAAAAAGGGTTTCAACAAACACGGCCTTGATCACATGATGCAAAACAAGCAATTGATTCAATCATAGAAAACCTGGGCAAAGTCATTCATGCTTTCAAAGTAATAGCATTCAACAATAACAACTCTGGAGCTCAAAACCTCACATATAAGCTCATTCACATTTGACATACACATCCTGCTTAATTTCACAATCACAATCATGATATCATGCATTTGTTCACAAAGCTTGTGAATCACCTGTATAAGCATTTTAATGTGCACATAATCTCAACATCACTCAATCAATAAGCATCATCAAGCATTACTTATCACACAATCACAATTAATAGCAAACCATCATAAGAAACCGGGTGTTCAATAGAGTACATCAAACCCTATTCTAAAAACAAAAACAAATAAGATACTCACAAAACACTGGGTTGCCTCCCAGTAAGCGCTTGTTTAACGTCCCGAGCCTGACCCAAACTTTCAAGGATCAACCAGCAACATCATTGTAGAACATTGTTGCACCTCTCCCCCCAGATAAGGCTTGAGACGTTGACCATTTACCACCCAACTTCTCTGTGGATTATCAGATGGATTAAATATTTCAATTGCCCCATGCGGATGCACTTCTTTTATCACAAATGGTCCTGTCCATTTTGACTTCAGCTTCCCAGGAAATATCTTCAATCTTGAATTGAACAATAGTACCTGTTGTCCTGGATTGAAAACTCTATTCACCAACTTCCTGTCATGATAAAATTTAATTTTTTCTTTGTAAGCCCTGGATGAATCATATGCATGTAACCGCATTTCTTCAAGCTCCAAAATCTGCCTCCTGCGTGTGCATTGAGTGTCATAAGGATCAAAATTCAAGAATTTCAAAGCCCATAATGCTCTATGCTCCAATTCAACTGGCAAATGGCATGCTTTCCCATAGACTAATTGAAATGGTGATAATCCCATGGACGTCTTCATTGCTGTTCGATAAGCCCAAAGAGCATCATCCAATTTGAGAGACCAATCCTTTCTTGATGAAGTCACAGTTTTTTCCAGGATTCTTTTTATCTCCCTGTTAGATACCTCCGCTTGTCCATTAGTTTGTGGATGATAAGGTGCAGCTACCTTATGCTTCACTCCATAGTGTTTGAGTACTTTCTCTAGCTGATAATTGCAAAAATGAGATCCTCCATCACTAATCAACACTCTTGGAGTGCCAAAACGTGAGAATATCTGCCTCTTCAGGAATTTAATTACCGTGCTAGCATCATTTTTAGGACAAGCTAATGCTTCCACCCATTTACTCACATAATCCACTGCTACCAGAATATATTCATTGTTGAAAGATGGAGGGAAGGGTCCAACGAAGTCAATACCCCAACAATCAAAAACCTCAACCTCTAAAATACCTTATAAAGGCATCTCATGACGTTTAGTGATTGTCCCTGCTCTCTGACATTTATCACAATTCCTAGCATGATTATGGGCATCTTTAAATAACGTTGGCCAATAAAACCCTGATTGAAGGACTTTTGCTGCTGTTCTTTCCCCATTAAAATGTCCTCCATAAGGTGAATCATGACAATGCCAGAGAATTCCTTCTGCTTCTTCATTTGTAACACATCTCCTGAGAAGATTATCTGCTCCAATTTTGAACAAATATGGATCATCCCACACAAACTGCTTGGCATCATGCAGAAATTTCTTTCTCTGTTGCCAAGTTAAGTCTTCCGGCATGACTCTCGCAGCTTTGAAATTTGCCATATCAGCAAACCAGGGCCTCTGCTGAATATACATGAGTGATTCATCTGAAAAAGATTCCCAGATTTCAGACTCCTTGCTAGTGACCTCATTGTTGACTAACCGTGACAAATGATCAGCAATTAAGTTCTCACTTCCTTTCTTATCACGGATTTCTACATCAAACTCTTGCAAAAGTAGTACCCATCTAATCAGACGTGGCTTAGAATCTGGTTTTGTCAACAAATATTTGATAGCTGCATGATCCGTATAGACAATCACCTTAGACCCAATAAGATAAGGTCTAAATTTCTCTAGAGCATATACAATGGCAAGAAACTCCTTCTCTGTGGTAGCATAATTCAATTGAGCATCATTCAGCACCTTGCTAGCATAGTAAATTGGATGAAATTTTTGTTCTTTCCTTTGGCCAAGGACAACTCCTATTGCATAATCACTTGCATCACACATCAATTCAAAATTTTGATTCCAATCTGGTGCTACAATTACTGGAGCTGACACTAACTTCTGCTTCAATATATCAAAGGCTTTCAGACAGTCTTCATTCATCACAAAAGGAGCATCCTTCATCAAAAGATTACTCAATGGTTTAGCAATTTTTGAGAAATCTTTGATGAATCTTCTATAAAACCCAGCATGACCAAGAAAACTCCTAATCCCCCTTACATTTGTTGGTGGGGGCAGTTTCTCAATGACTTCTACTTTGGCTTTATCCACCTCAATTCCTTTAGCAGAAATTTTATGCCCCAGTACAATCCCTTCAGTTACCATGAAATGACATTTCTCCCAATTCAAAACCAGATTTGTCTGAACACATCTTTTGAGGACAGTGTTCAAATTAGCTAAACATCTTTGGAAAGAATTTCCAAAAACTGAGAAGTCATCCATGAATACTTCAATGCATTTTTCTAAAAGATCAGAAAAAATTGCCTGCATACACCTCTGAAACGTAGCTGGAGCATTACATAATCCAAAAGGCATCTTTCTATATGCAAAGATACCAAAAGGACAAGTAAAAGCCGTCTTTTCCTGGTCTTTTGGATCTACCACAATTTGATTATATCCAGAATATCCATCTAGAAAACAATAGAAAGCCTGCCCTGATAACCTTTCTAGCATCTGATCCATGAAGGGAAGAGGAAAATGATCTTTCCTAGTAGCTTTATTCAGTTTCCTATAATCAATGCACATACGCCAGCCAGTAACTGTCCGAGTAGGAATCAGCTCATTCTTATCATTATAAATTACTGTCATCCCACCTTTCTTTGGCACCACCTGTACTGGACTCACCCATTCACTGTCAGAGATTGGATAGATGATACCAGCTTCTAGCAGTTTCAACACTTCTTTTCTGACCACCTCCTTCATGACAGGATTTAACCTTCTCTGTGGTTGAGCACTTGGTTTATAGTCCTCTTCCATAAAAATCCTGTGCATGCAATAAGTTGGGCTTATACCTTTGAGATCTGATATTGACCACCCAATTGCTTCTTTGTTGGCTTTCAGAATTTCTATCAACTGCTCTTCTTCTTGTAAAGATAAAGAGTTATTGATGATGACTGGCTTTGTTTCACCCTGTTCTAAAAACACATATTTCAGATGTGGTGGCAATCTTTTCAATTCTGATGACTGTGCTTTGATTGTTTCTTCCTTATCAATTGTTTCAAATGTTGGATCTTCCTCTGGATTCTTTTTCAATGTTTCCAAGTCCATCAGACATTCATCAATCAATTTTTCTTCTTCCTCATCCAAATCTTCACATGCATCAATGAGAGTTTTTTCCAATGGAGAAATATTACGCACCATTCTTTCCTGAACCATACAAACTTCATCAAGTTCATCAAATTGAAAACATGCTTTGTCATCATTTGGATATGTCATGGCCTTGGATACATCAAAAGTGACCTCTTCATCATCAACTCTCAGTTTAAGCTTACCATTCTCTACATCAATCAGAACTCTAGCAGTCTTCATAAAAGGTCTCCCCAGAATAAGAGGAACATCACTAGTTCCTTCCATCTCCATCACAATAAAATCCACTGGGAATACAAATTTGTCGACCTTCACTAGAACATCTTCAACCACTCCATATGGATATTTAAGAGACCTGTCTGCCAATTGAAGAGCCATTCTGGTTGGTTTAATTTCCAGCCCCTGAATTGTTCTGCACATGGCTAGCGGCATTAGATTAATGCTAGCTCCCAAATCAATCAATGCTCTTCCAACTTTCACATCTCCTATGGTGCATGGAATAGTGAAGCTTCCTGGGTCTTTAAGTTTAGGAGGTAATTTCTGTATGATTGCACTGCAATTGCCCTGTATAATGATAGTTTCCTTCTCAATGTACTTGTGTTTCTTTGTGAGAAGTTCCTTCAAAAATTTTGCATATGCTGGCATCTGTTGCAATGCTTCAGAGAATGGTATAGTAATCTCCAGCTTCTTAAACAGTTCCATGAATCTTTCCAACTGCTTTTCTTTCTCCTTTCTTGAATAACCCTTTGGATAAGGAAGTGGCTTTTCATACTCTTTTTCTCTCTCTCTCTCTCTTCTCTCTCATTTTTTTCTCTCCTCTCCTCTTCTTCTTTTCTCTTTTTCTCTCTCTCAACTCTTTCTTTCCACTCACATGATTCTTTTTCACTCTCACTCTCATTTTTTTCTTTCTCTCTCTCTTTTTGTCTCTCCTCTAACACTCTACCACTTCTGGTCACAACAGTTTTACAATCCTTTCCCAGGTTATCATGTTTAATCACGTCAACAATTCTCTCAACATGACTCTCCATTTTTTTTAAATGCAACATCCACATTATGACAATAGGACGCATTTGCCTTCAAGAATCTCTGTAAAGTCTCTTCAAGCTTTGTTGCTTTCTCAACTGAAGTAAATTGCATCTGCCATTTTTGTTGCTCTTGAACCATTGAGACCTGTTGTATTTCCTGTGGTATTTGAGAAAGTTTCATGGTTACTTCCTCAATCTGTTGCGAGAGAATTCTATTTTGGACAAGCAAAGCCTCATTTAATTTTGACAACTCCTTCTGATTAGAATCTCCTTTTTCAATATTGAGTTCATTGTCACTAGTAGCCATATTTTCAATAATTTCAGTTGCTTCCTCTGGAGTCTTCCATTTGATATTACCTCCTGCTGAGGCATTCAGCATCATCTTGGTTTGTGAACCAAGCCCTCCAAGGAAAATTAGGACTACTTCATGTTCTTTAAAGCCATGCATGGGAGTTTTTCGTAACAAGCTTTTATATCTGTCCCATGCATGCCCCAGTGATTCTTCCATGCCCTGCTTGAATGAAGATATCTCTTGCTTTCCTTTAGTCACCTTAGATTGTGGGAAGTATTTGTTTAGAAACTTTGTAACCACTGCTTCCCACTCTGTGAAACTTTCTTCTGGAAAAGAGTTCAACCAAAGCTTAGCATTGCCTCCCAATGAGAAAGGAAACAAGCTAAGTTTGATTGCTTCGTCTGGCACCCCATTAATCTTGACTGTATTGCAAATCTCATTAAAGGTAGTCAGGTGCTCATATGGGCTTTCATGTGATAACCCATTAAATTGATTACTCTTTACTAGTTGAATCAGTGCTGGTTTGACCTCCATGTTGGCTGCATTGACTCTAGGTCTAGCTATGCTATTGAAGTGTTGAGGTCCAGCAAGATTAGTGTAATCTGCAAGAGTTCTTCTAACATTATTGCTCTCCATACTTCCTGTGCTATGAACAGAACCTTGTGGTGATGATTGCAAGAGAGTTTCTGGAGAAGGGAAAAGTTCTCTAGACGTTCTGATTCTTCTCCTCCTTCTACTCTCTTCTAGGCCTTCAAGAAGTGGTTCTGTTGTTTTCTTACTCCTATTTCGAATTGCTTCCTGCATGCACAAGAAACAAAACCCTAGAACAGATTTGTTAGCACAAAAAGATATAAGAGAAGATATATATTCAAAAGATAAAAAGAGAAAAGATTCAGAAGATAAGAAGATAAAAGATTCAAAAGATAAAAAGATAAAAGATAAAATAAAATTTAAAAATAACATAAAATCTAACCTAAAAGATAAAATAAAATAAAATCTAAACTAACCAAATAAAATAAAATCTAATCTAATCTAAAAAGATAAAACATAAAAAGATAAAAACAGAAAATAAAAACAGAAATTTAAAATTAAAGTCAAAGATAATCAATAATCACACAAATTAACCAGTTAAACCACGAGTCCCCGGCAACGGCGCCAAAAACTTGATGGACAAATTTGTAAGCACCAAAATATGATGTCACAAACTTGTTTCACAATCGGCAAGTATGACCGAATCGTTCAAGTAATAAAACTTGGTAAGACCAAGTATCGTTCTTCCCAAAGGACTCACGGCCTAGTTTAGTTATGTGATTTGTTGATTAGCTAGGACTTAGAAACGAAATATTCAAAGTTTAATGTGCAAGACAGAAAATAAACATGTATGCATGAATTGATCAATGGCAAAGACAGAAGATAAACACTTTCAATGAATTATATGAATGAATATGTTGTTGGGGGTCAATTTCATCTCATCCACTCTCATATATTTTAGGAATTCAACATTCAAATCATCATTGTTAATGCCACTCTCTAATGTACCATTCTAGATGGCTTCTCCCTAATCAAATAGTTCATACAATTCCTAGCATTCCTAATGATTAGTTCATTACTGCAGGAGCTTAAAGGCAACCAATATAATGTTGTCAGTAAAATATTGGGAGAAATTCCCCGGATCTAGACTTCCCCGTACGTGTCCGTATCGACAAAACCAATAATCATGCATTAGAATGAGTTAAACAATGCAAGCATTGAGCAAAGAGGAAAAACCCTAACTAATGATGAAAGAAAGCATATGTCTTAATTCAAAGATGTACTCAACAAATCCATATATGAGAGCTTCAAGAGATTACATTGATTCCCCAACAAACATACAAGGTTTAGTTCACCATCGTCATGGTGAACCTAGATGAATAACAATGAAAGAATGAAAGAATAAACCCAATAAAGGTGAAGAGGTAGCCTGAGCATCCAAGATCCTCCTTCAAAGGGGTGAGAAGAGAGAGTGTTTGCCTCGTTTCTGCCAAAGATACTAACTATAGGACGTGCAAGCCCTTATATACTAATTTAGAGTTACAAAAGATTACAAAAGCCCAAGCCCAAAGAGTGCCGCTCAGCGGTATTTACCGCTCAGCGGTGGTTACGCGTCTTCTTTCTTCCCCTCAGCGGCCATTCTGCCCCTCAGCGGTTCCAACGCCACCTCCTGAGTGCCGCTCAGCGGTAGTTTGCCGCTGAGCGATGCCTTCGTCTTCTCTTTTTGCACTCTTTCTTGTCTTTTCTAATGTCACTTCTCTCCTTACTCACTCTTTTCACTAAATTCACCTTAAAACCTGCACAAAAACACTGAAATCAAGCATAAACCTGTCCAGCTCTCTTATTTATGAAAATATAGATAAAATGCATGATTTCAAGCTAGTTTCTAAGTCTAAAGGTTGCTTTTAGTATCAATTTTAAGCATGAAAATAACAGTTTTTCAACTGTTATCACAACCCCAAACTTAGAACTTTGCTTGTCCTCAAGCAAACAAAATGTAACTCTATCTCCAACCAATTTATATGATGGTTTACTCATTCAAAATCCTCTTTTCAAGATAAGTAACAACTTCATTCAAACTTATGACTAAGAGTTCAATCAAGATGTGCACATGCTTTAGTGTTCACAAAGTCATTTAAGTTCCAACAAATGCTATTTTTCATGAATGATCAATCAATTAAGCATGGATGTTCATGTGCTCATGGAATATTTCCTCACCAGGTAAAGTGTTTCACTCAACACTCAAGTGTATAAGAGGTAAGTGTTTCACTCATTCACTCCACTATCACAATGTCACATGAATCAACTTTGCCTTTCATTTTACCACAATCAAAAACATTCACAAGCATGCATCATCACAAGGACTTTTCAATGGCTTATAATGTGGCTGGGCTAACAAGAAAATTGGTTTTTCTGGATCACAAAATCCTTGAGTTAAGAGAATCATAACAACACAATTATTCTTATTCATTCCCAACTTGCCTTTGCATTTGCATTGAGCTTTACTTCTTTTTCTTTTCTTTTCTTTTTCTTTGCATATTCTTACTTTTTAGCTCTTAGCTCAATGCTTTTCCTTTTTCATGATTTCCCAATAACCCCAAACTTGAACATTTATCAATACCACACAAGATATTCTACTTAACTCAAGGTAAAGATTTTCAATCAAGGGTTCAGTGTATATTCAAGGCTATGGGTTCAAAGGATAGAACACAAAATGTTCTCTTTTAATAGGCTAACTTTTATGAATTTGGCCAATAAAAAGGGTTTCAACAAACACGGCCTTGATCACATGATGCAAAACAAGCAATTGATTCAATCATAGAAAACCTGGGCAAAGTCATTCATGCTTTCAAAGTAATAGCATTCAACAATAACAACTCTGGAGCTCAAAACCTCACATATAAGCTCATTCACATTTGACATACACATCCTGCTTAATTTCACAATCACAATCATGATATCATGCATTTGTTCACAAAGCTTGTGAATCACCTGTATAAGCATTTTAATGTGCACATAATCTCAACATCACTCAATCAATAAGCATCATCAAGCATTACTTATCACACAATCACAATTAATAGCAAACCATCATAAGAAACCGGGTGTTCAATAGAGTACATCAAACCCTATTCTAAAAACAAAAACAAATAAGATACTCACAAAACACTGGGTTGCCTCCCAGTAAGCGCTTGTTTAACGTCCCGAGCCTGACCCAAACTTTCAAGGATCAACCAGCAACATCATTGTAGAACATTGTTGCACCTCTCCCCCCAGATAAGGCTTGAGACGTTGACCATTTACCACCCAACTTCTCTGTGGATTATCAGATGGATTAAATATTTCAATTGCCCCATGCGGATGCACTTCTTTTATCACAAATGGTCCTGTCCATTTTGACTTCAGCTTCCCAGGAAATATCTTCAATCTTGAATTGAACAATAGTACCTGTTGTCCTGGATTGAAAACTCTATTCACCAACTTCCTGTCATGATAAAATTTAATTTTTTCTTTGTAAGCCCTGGATGAATCATATGCATGTAACCGCATTTCTTCAAGCTCCAAAATCTGCCTCCTGCGTGTGCATTGAGTGTCATAAGGATCAAAATTCAAGAATTTCAAAGCCCATAATGCTCTATGCTCCAATTCAACTGGCAAATGGCATGCTTTCCCATAGACTAATTGAAATGGTGATAATCCCATGGACGTCTTCATTGCTGTTCGATAAGCCCAAAGAGCATCATCCAATTTGAGAGACCAATCCTTTCTTGATGAAGTCACAGTTTTTTCCAGGATTCTTTTTATCTCCCTGTTAGATACCTCCGCTTGTCCATTAGTTTGTGGATGATAAGGTGCAGCTACCTTATGCTTCACTCCATAGTGTTTGAGTACTTTCTCTAGCTGATAATTGCAAAAATGAGATCCTCCATCACTAATCAACACTCTTGGAGTGCCAAAACGTGAGAATATCTGCCTCTTCAGGAATTTAATTACCGTGCTAGCATCATTTTTAGGACAAGCTAATGCTTCCACCCATTTACTCACATAATCCACTGCTACCAGAATATATTCATTGTTGAAAGATGGAGGGAAGGGTCCAACGAAGTCAATACCCCAACAATCAAAAACCTCAACCTCTAAAATACCTTATAAAGGCATCTCATGACGTTTAGTGATTGTCCCTGCTCTCTGACATTTATCACAATTCCTAGCATGATTATGGGCATCTTTAAATAACGTTGGCCAATAAAACCCTGATTGAAGGACTTTTGCTGCTGTTCTTTCCCCATTAAAATGTCCTCCATAAGGTGAATCATGACAATGCCAGAGAATTCCTTCTGCTTCTTCATTTGTAACACATCTCCTGAGAAGATTATCTGCTCCAATTTTGAACAAATATGGATCATCCCACACAAACTGCTTGGCATCATGCAGAAATTTCTTTCTCTGTTGCCAAGTTAAGTCTTCCGGCATGACTCTCGCAGCTTTGAAATTTGCCATATCAGCAAACCAGGGCCTCTGCTGAATATACATGAGTGATTCATCTGAAAAAGATTCCCAGATTTCAGACTCCTTGCTAGTGACCTCATTGTTGACTAACCGTGACAAATGATCAGCAATTAAGTTCTCACTTCCTTTCTTATCACGGATTTCTACATCAAACTCTTGCAAAAGTAGTACCCATCTAATCAGACGTGGCTTAGAATCTGGTTTTGTCAACAAATATTTGATAGCTGCATGATCCGTATAGACAATCACCTTAGACCCAATAAGATAAGGTCTAAATTTCTCTAGAGCATATACAATGGCAAGAAACTCCTTCTCTGTGGTAGCATAATTCAATTGAGCATCATTCAGCACCTTGCTAGCATAGTAAATTGGATGAAATTTTTGTTCTTTCCTTTGGCCAAGGACAACTCCTATTGCATAATCACTTGCATCACACATCAATTCAAAATTTTGATTCCAATCTGGTGCTACAATTACTGGAGCTGACACTAACTTCTGCTTCAATATATCAAAGGCTTTCAGACAGTCTTCATTCATCACAAAAGGAGCATCCTTCATCAAAAGATTACTCAATGGTTTAGCAATTTTTGAGAAATCTTTGATGAATCTTCTATAAAACCCAGCATGACCAAGAAAACTCCTAATCCCCCTTACATTTGTTGGTGGGGGCAGTTTCTCAATGACTTCTACTTTGGCTTTATCCACCTCAATTCCTTTAGCAGAAATTTTATGCCCCAGTACAATCCCTTCAGTTACCATGAAATGACATTTCTCCCAATTCAAAACCAGATTTGTCTGAACACATCTTTTGAGGACAGTGTTCAAATTAGCTAAACATCTTTGGAAAGAATTTCCAAAAACTGAGAAGTCATCCATGAATACTTCAATGCATTTTTCTAAAAGATCAGAAAAAATTGCCTGCATACACCTCTGAAACGTAGCTGGAGCATTACATAATCCAAAAGGCATCTTTCTATATGCAAAGATACCAAAAGGACAAGTAAAAGCCGTCTTTTCCTGGTCTTTTGGATCTACCACAATTTGATTATATCCAGAATATCCATCTAGAAAACAATAGAAAGCCTGCCCTGATAACCTTTCTAGCATCTGATCCATGAAGGGAAGAGGAAAATGATCTTTCCTAGTAGCTTTATTCAGTTTCCTATAATCAATGCACATACGCCAGCCAGTAACTGTCCGAGTAGGAATCAGCTCATTCTTATCATTATAAATTACTGTCATCCCACCTTTCTTTGGCACCACCTGTACTGGACTCACCCATTCACTGTCAGAGATTGGATAGATGATACCAGCTTCTAGCAGTTTCAACACTTCTTTTCTGACCACCTCCTTCATGACAGGATTTAACCTTCTCTGTGGTTGAGCACTTGGTTTATAGTCCTCTTCCATAAAAATCCTGTGCATGCAATAAGTTGGGCTTATACCTTTGAGATCTGATATTGACCACCCAATTGCTTCTTTGTTGGCTTTCAGAATTTCTATCAACTGCTCTTCTTCTTGTAAAGATAAAGAGTTATTGATGATGACTGGCTTTGTTTCACCCTGTTCTAAAAACACATATTTCAGATGTGGTGGCAATCTTTTCAATTCTGATGACTGTGCTTTGATTGTTTCTTCCTTATCAATTGTTTCAAATGTTGGATCTTCCTCTGGATTCTTTTTCAATGTTTCCAAGTCCATCAGACATTCATCAATCAATTTTTCTTCTTCCTCATCCAAATCTTCACATGCATCAATGAGAGTTTTTTCCAATGGAGAAATATTACGCACCATTCTTTCCTGAACCATACAAACTTCATCAAGTTCATCAAATTGAAAACATGCTTTGTCATCATTTGGATATGTCATGGCCTTGGATACATCAAAAGTGACCTCTTCATCATCAACTCTCAGTTTAAGCTTACCATTCTCTACATCAATCAGAACTCTAGCAGTCTTCATAAAAGGTCTCCCCAGAATAAGAGGAACATCACTAGTTCCTTCCATCTCCATCACAATAAAATCCACTGGGAATACAAATTTGTCGACCTTCACTAGAACATCTTCAACCACTCCATATGGATATTTAAGAGACCTGTCTGCCAATTGAAGAGCCATTCTGGTTGGTTTAATTTCCAGCCCCTGAAT
Organism: Vigna nakashimae; assembly: GCA_034642375.1. Taxonomy (NCBI): domain Eukaryota; kingdom Viridiplantae; phylum Streptophyta; class Magnoliopsida; order Fabales; family Fabaceae; genus Vigna; species Vigna nakashimae. Next base: position 23,406,696 of record CM067768.1, read on the forward strand.
TGTTCTGCACATGGCTAGCGGCATTAGATTAATGCTAGCTCCCAAATCAATCAATGCTCTTCCAACTTTCACATCTCCTATGGTGCATGGAATAGTGAAGCTTCCTGGGTCTTTAAGTTTAGGAGGTAATTTCTGTATGATTGCACTGCAATTGCCCTGTATAATGATAGTTTCCTTCTCAATGTACTTGTGTTTCTTTGTGAGAAGTTCCTTCAAAAATTTTGCATATGCTGGCATCTGTTGCAATGCTTCAGAGAATGGTATAGTAATCTCCAGCTTCTTAAACAGTTCCATGAATCTTTCCAACTGCTTTTCTTTCTCCTTTCTTGAATAACCCTTTGGATAAGGAAGTGGCTTTTCATACTCTTTTTCTCTCTCTCTCTCTCTTCTCTCTCATTTTTTTCTCTCCTCTCCTCTTCTTCTTTTCTCTTTTTCTCTCTCTCAACTCTTTCTTTCCACTCACATGATTCTTTTTCACTCTCACTCTCATTTTTTTCTTTCTCTCTCTCTTTTTGTCTCTCCTCTAACACTCTACCACTTCTGGTCACAACAGTTTTACAATCCTTTCCCAGGTTATCATGTTTAATCACGTCAACAATTCTCTCAACATGACTCTCCATTTTTTTTAAATGCAACATCCACATTATGACAATAGGACGCATTTGCCTTCAAGAATCTCTGTAAAGTCTCTTCAAGCTTTGTTGCTTTCTCAACTGAAGTAAATTGCATCTGCCATTTTTGTTGCTCTTGAACCATTGAGACCTGTTGTATTTCCTGTGGTATTTGAGAAAGTTTCATGGTTACTTCCTCAATCTGTTGCGAGAGAATTCTATTTTGGACAAGCAAAGCCTCATTTAATTTTGACAACTCCTTCTGATTAGAATCTCCTTTTTCAATATTGAGTTCATTGTCACTAGTAGCCATATTTTCAATAATTTCAGTTGCTTCCTCTGGAGTCTTCCATTTGATATTACCTCCTGCTGAGGCATTCAGCATCATCTTGGTTTGTGAACCAAGCCCTCTAAGGAAAATTAGGACTACTTCATGTTCTTTAAAGCCATGCATGGGAGTTTTTCGTAACAAGCTTTTATATCTGTCCCATGCATGCCCCAGTGATTCTTCCATGCCCTGCTTGAATGAAGATATCTCTTGCTTTCCTTTAGTCACCTTAGATTGTGGGAAGTATTTGTTTAGAAACTTTGTAACCACTGCTTCCCACTCTGTGAAACTTTCTTCTGGAAAAGAGTTCAACCAAAGCTTAGCATTGCCTCCCAATGAGAAAGGAAACAAGCTAAGTTTGATTGCTTCGTCTGGCACCCCATTAATCTTGACTGTATTGCAAATCTCATTAAAGGTAGTCAGGTGCTCATATGGGCTTTCATGTGATAACCCATTAAATTGATTACTCTTTACTAGTTGAATCAGTGCTGGTTTGACCTCCATGTTGGCTGCATTGACTCTAGGTCTAGCTATGCTATTGAAGTGTTGAGGTCCAGCAAGATTAGTGTAATCTGCAAGAGTTCTTCTAACATTATTGCTCTCCATACTTCCTGTGCTATGAACAGAACCTTGTGGTGATGATTGCAAGAGAGTTTCTGGAGAAGGGAAAAGTTCTCTAGACGTTCTGATTCTTCTCCTCCTTCTACTCTCTTCTAGGCCTTCAAGAAGTGGTTCTGTTGTTTTCTTACTCCTATTTCGAATTGCTTCCTGCATGCACAAGAAACAAAACCCTAGAACAGATTTGTTAGCACAAAAAGATATAAGAGAAGATATATATTCAAAAGATAAAAAGAGAAAAGATTCAGAAGATAAGAAGATAAAAGATTCAAAAGATAAAAAGATAAAAGATAAAATAAAATTTAAAAATAACATAAAATCTAACCTAAAAGATAAAATAAAATAAAATCTAAACTAACCAAATAAAATAAAATCTAATCTAATCTAAAAAGATAAAACATAAAAAGATAAAAACAGAAAATAAAAACAGAAATTTAAAATTAAAGTCAAAGATAATCAATAATCACACAAATTAACCAGTTAAACCACGAGTCCCCGGCAACGGCGCCAAAAACTTGATGGACAAATTTGTAAGCACCAAAATATGATGTCACAAACTTGTTTCACAATCGGCAAGTATGACCGAATCGTTCAAGTAATAAAACTTGGTAAGACCAAGTATCGTTCTTCCCAAAGGACTCACGGCCTAGTTTAGTTATGTGATTTGTTGATTAGCTAGGACTTAGAAACGAAATATTCAAAGTTTAATGTGCAAGACAGAAAATAAACATGTATGCATGAATTGATCAATGGCAAAGACAGAAGATAAACACTTTCAATGAATTATATGAATGAATATGTTGTTGGGGGTCAATTTCATCTCATCCACTCTCATATATTTTAGGAATTCAACATTCAAATCATCATTGTTAATGCCACTCTCTAATGTACCATTCTAGATGGCTTCTCCCTAATCAAATAGTTCATACAATTCCTAGCATTCCTAATGATTAGTTCATTACTGCAGGAGCTTAAAGGCAACCAATATAATGTTGTCAGTAAAATATTGGGAGAAATTCCCCGGATCTAGACTTCCCCGTACGTGTCCGTATCGACAAAACCAATAATCATGCATTAGAATGAGTTAAACAATGCAAGCATTGAGCAAAGAGGAAAAACCCTAACTAATGATGAAAGAAAGCATATGTCTTAATTCAAAGATGTACTCAACAAATCCATATATGAGAGCTTCAAGAGATTACATTGATTCCCCAACAAACATACAAGGTTTAGTTCACCATCGTCATGGTGAACCTAGATGAATAACAATGAAAGAATGAAAGAATAAACCCAATAAAGGTGAAGAGGTAGCCTGAGCATCCAAGATCCTCCTTCAAAGGGGTGAGAAGAGAGAGTGTTTGCCTCGTTTCTGCCAAAGATACTAACTATAGGACGTGCAAGCCCTTATATACTAATTTAGAGTTACAAAAGATTACAAAAGCCCAAGCCCAAAGAGTGCCGCTCAGCGGTATTTACCGCTCAGCGGTGGTTACGCGTCTTCTTTCTTCCCCTCAGCGGCCATTCTGCCCCTCAGCGGTTCCAACGCCACCTCCTGAGTGCCGCTCAGCGGTAGTTTGCCGCTGAGCGGTGCCTTCGTCTTCTCTTTTTGCACTCTTTCTTGTCTTTTCTAATGTCACTTCTCTCCTTACTCACTCTTTTCACTAAATTCACCTTAAAACCTGCACAAAAACACTGAAATCAAGCATAAACCTGTCCAGCTCTCTTATTTATGAAAATATAGATAAAATGCATGATTTCAAGCTAGTTTCTAAGTCTAAAGGTTGCTTTTAGTATCAATTTTAAGCATGAAAATAACAGTTTTTCAACTGTTATCAGTTCACCATGAATATGGTGAACTAAACCTTGTATGTGTGTTGGGGAATCAATGTAATCTCTTGAAGCTCTCATATATGGAATTTATGCTTGCATCTTTTAATTAAGACTTATGCTTTCTTTCATCATTAGTTAGGGTTTTTCCTCTTTGCTTAATGCTTGCATAGTTTAACTCATTCCATGCATGATTATTGGTTTTGTCGATACGGGAACGTACGGGGAAGTCTAGATCCGGGGAATTTCTCCCAATATTATGTTGGTTGTCTTTAAGCTCCTGAGCATATGAACTAATCATTAGGAATGCTAGGAATTGTATGAACTCGTGATTAGGGAGAAGCCATCTAGAATGGTACTTTAGAGAGTGGCATTAACAATGATGATTTGAATGTTGAATTCCTAAAATGTATGAGAGTGGATGAGATGAAATTGACCCCCAACAACATATTCATTCATATATTCCATTGAAAGTGTTTATCTTTTGTCTTTGCCATTGATCAAAAACTTCATGCATACATGTTTATTTTCTGTCTTGCATATTAAAATCCAATTATTTCGTTTGTAAGTCCTAGCTAATCAACAAATCATATAACTAAACTAGGCCGTGAGTCCTTTCGGAAGAACGATACTTGGTCTTACCAAGTTTATTACTTGAACGATTCGGTCATACTTGCCGATTGTGAAACAAGTTTGTGACATCATATTTTGGTGATCATAAATTTGTCCATCACCTTGCTACTCTAGTAATTGGTCAGGGAAGAAACTCGACGACCATTTACCCAAATGTTTAAACATTTTTAATAATCAAGTTTACAAGTAAGTGTGTTTACTGGTTATGATTAAGCTTATGTTAATTACAAGTTCATCTTGAAATTTATAAATACAAATCTCAGGGAAGGAAGTAGGTGATTGTATTTATTGCGAATTTAAGTTTTTATTGTGTTAATTGAATAGTTATATTACTGATTTTAGTGTCAGAGTATCTTTAGCAGGTACTCCTGTAAACAGATTCATTACAAATTTATTATTGATTTGAGTATCTTCAATGAAGAAAGTGGACGACTAGTTATCCAAATGTGTAAACAATTTTAATAATCAAGTTTACAAGAAAGTGTGCTTACTCGTTATGATTAAGCTTATGTTAATCATAAGTTCATCTCGAAATTTATAAATACAAATATCAGGTAAGAAAGTCGGTGTTTGTATTTATTGCGAATTTAAGTTTTTATTGTGTTAATTGAACGATTTTATTTTAGATTTAAGTGTCAGAGTATCTTTAGTAGGTACTCTCGTATAACTTGAAAAATGAACATTCAAGACATAAAAAAAACCTTATATCTACTATTGAGAAAGCGAAATTAAGAGATTTAAAGAAAAATGTGACAGTAAAATATTTTGATTATAATCTCATACTTCATCCTTAAAACAATATATATATATATATATATATATATATATATATATATATATATATATATATATATATATATTCGTTTTAACGATAAAAACCTCTCTTGTAAATAACTCATTAATTGAATTACTTACCGGTTAAAGTATACAAGCTTTCAAATTGATAAAGATTTCATAATCATATGCTAATAAAATGGAAATAATGTCTTATTTTATTTTTATTTATTAAACTAAAAATGTTAATAGACAAATTCTAAAGCATGTTAATCATAATAGCATTCGGCTAGTTTCTTTTTCCTTAAATTTATTTTAAAGAAACAAATTGATTAGTAGTTTTATCAAAACTAGTAACGTTTTTGTTGGATTCGAATGTGAAACAGAGAACCAGAAAGAACGAGAGAGAAGAGACATAAACACAGAGAGGAATTATCTGAATATTAGGGTATTGAATTATCTTTTTGAAAACCAAGACAAGTTACAGTATATATAGCCAATCCAAGTAAAGAAACGCTAAAGGTCGAACGTAAAAGAGACCGAACGAGACCGAACAGCCAAAAGACTCGAAAGTTCATAACCGAACGCTCAGAAGAGAAAGTCTGGCCACAAACGACCAGACATAAAACCAAACGGTTAACAACAAGGAACCGAACAGTCAAAAGTAAAAGCTGAGTCTAACTAACAAATCTCCACCTAGACTCAAAAATTACAAAAATTACCGAACGATATACAAATTACAAACCGAGTGATACAAAACCAATCCTGGACAACAACTTCAGAAACTTCTCTTTAGCGAGCGGCTTAGTCAGCTTATCTGCAGGATTGTCTTCAGATGCAATTTTGCAGATTTGGACATCACCGGATTCCATAATGTTCCTGACAAAATGCAGCTTGACGTCAATATGCTTTGTTCTAGAATGGTAAGTCTGATGGTTCGCCAAATGTATAGCGCTTTGACTATCACAATGAACCTGGACGATCGTTTGATCAATACCCAATTCCCGAATCAAGCCTTTTAATCATAGTGCCTCCTTTACCCCTTCAGCGAGCGCACAATATTCAGCTTCAGTGGTTGACAGGGCAACAACTGATTGCAATGTAGACTTCCAGCTTATAGCAGTACCAAACAGTGTAGACACATATCCCGGACGGAATTTCCTTATGTCCAAGCACCCGGCAAAATCTGAATCAACGAATCCTTCAATATAATCTCCACCATGAAAATTATTCTGAAAGAGTAATCCAGTATCAAGAGACCCCCGTACATATATAAGCATCCACTTCAACGCTTCCCAGTGAATTTGTCTAGGATTAATCATAAACCGACTGAGAACACTTACCCCATGCGCTAGGCCAGGTCTAGTGTAGACCATGCCATACATGATGCTCCCAATCCCACTTGAAAATGGAACAAATTCCATTTTCCTCCTATCAGCCTCGGTCTTCGGGCATTGCTCTTTGGTGAATTTCAAGTGTTAACCGATTGGTGTGCCAACTGGTTTGGATTCAATCATCCGATACCTTGAAATCATCTTCTGTAAGTAACTCTTTTGAGATAAAAACAAATTTCCCTTCAAATTATTTCTCTTAATGTCAATGCCCAAAATCCTCCTTGCTTCTCCGAGCTCTTTCATTTCGAAAACACCACCCAATTTTGCTTTCATCTCATGAATCATGCTCTTGTCACTGCTGGCAATCAAAATATCATCCACATATAGAAGAAGATACCGAACTTCACTGTGACAATGCAAAATATACACGCAGTCATCATAATTGCACTGCTTGAAGTTCAGCTTCATCAGAAAATCATCAAATTTTCTATACCACTGTCTTGGACTTTGCTTTAAGCCATAAAGAGACTTCTGTAACAGGCACACTCTTTCGTCCACAGCAAATCCCTCTGGTTGCTTCATATAAATTGTTTCCTCCAAGTCTCCATGCAGAAACTCAGTTCTCACATCCAACTGTTTTAGATACAAATTTCGGTGAGTAACTATCACCATTAAAATTCTGACTGAACAGTGCTTCACGACAGGAGCAAAAATCTCATGATAATCTACATCGTCAATCTGAGTAAAGCCTTTGGCAACAAGTCTTGCTTTGTACCTAGCTTTCTTACCCCGTGGTATAGCTTCCTTTTTCTTGAAGATCCATTTTGAACTAACAACCTTCTTTCCCTTTGGCAGATCTACCAATTTCCAGGTGTTATTCTTCCTCAACGCCTCCACCTCTTCCTCCATAGCACCCTACCAAAGATGTCGATCGTTGCTGTGAAGAGCCTCCTTGTAACTTATCGGTTCACACAAGCTTTCTATATCTTCAATAGCATTTAAGGCATAACAAATTAAATATGTCTCTCCAAACCGTTTAGTTGGCTTAGAGATTCTCCTTTCTCTATCACGAACAAGCTGATAATTCCTCAATTCATCACCAACTCCTCTTGGGTAACTCACATCGCCAGATATACCATCTGTTTCATCACCAAGATCTGTTCGTATTTCACCCGTTCGATTTTCCTCTGATGACCGAACACTTTCGTCTTGCCCTTCACCCGTTCGGTCTTCCTCAGTCAATGATCGAACATCCCTATGCTCCATCTCAACGAGCTTTTTCTTCTCGCATCCAGGATTTTCAGCATGCATTACCATTCTCGTTTCGTCGAAAACGACATCCCTACTAATGATCAGCTTGGACAGTTTCGAGTCTAACCTCCACAACCTATATCCTTTAACTCCTTCAGCATATCAAAGAAATACACTTTTTACCGCTCAAGCATCCAGGTTATCTCCTTTGGCATGAGCGAACGCCAAGGAATCGAACACCCTCAAGTGTGAGTAGTCAGCCGGTCGTCCACTCCAAACTTCCATTGGTGTTTTATAGTTGAGGGCCGAAGACGGACTCCTGTTAATCAGGTATACGGCTATATTGGCAGCCTCTCCCCAGAAAGCCTTTGACAATCCTGATCCAAGCAGCATACATCGAACCCTCTCCAGAATTGTTCTGTTCATCCTTTTAGCTAAAACATTCTGTTGAAGAGTTCCAACCATAGTTTTGTGCCTCCTTATCCCTTTATCTTTGCAGAACTTATTAAATTCATCTGAAACAAACTCCAGACCATTATCAGTTCTAAAATATTTCAGCCTATACCCAAATTGGTTCTCGGTCTATGTATGTCACTCCTTGGATTTCTAAAAGGTTTCAGATTTATTCTTCAGAACGTAAATCCACACTCTTCTTGAAAAATCATCAATTATGCTCAGGTAATACGCTCCATCACCATGAGTGTGAGTTCTTGCAGGCCCCCAGAAGTCAGCATGGGCGTACTCAAATGGTCGTTCGGTTAAGTGCTTCCCTTGACCGAACGATATCCTGTGTGACTTTCCCAAGACTCAATGGTCACAAAAATCCAGCTTCTGTAGTTTTTCACCCAGAAGTAAGCCTTGCTTTTCCAATTCTTCAAGACCCTTCTCCCCAATATGGCCCATCCTGAAGTGCCAAAGCCAAGCGTTGTTCTCAGTCTTCCCACTTGCTACCGAGACATGACCAATGACTGTGGATCCCTCCAGAATGTACAAGTCATTCTTCCTTCTGCCTTTGACGACCACCGAATCTCCAGAACATACCCTCATCACTTCATCTTCGAATTTTGTTGTGTAGCCTCCAAGATCAAAAGAACTTATTGAAATTAAATTTCGCTTCAGTTCAGGCACATACCTCACATCTTGTAGTACCATCTCCCGATTGTCAAACATCTTCAACCTTACCGACCCCACACCTTGCACTCGACAAGCCTTATTATTTCCTAGCAGCACGTTTCCATGCTCTCTTTGATCCAGACTCTCAAAAAACTCCTTCACCGGACACATGTGATAGTTGCAGCCAGAATCCATGACCCAGCTCCTTTGAGAATCTTCAGACGAAGCTTCCAGAACACCAGCAGATTCATATCCTTTAGAAGCCTCTGCCACATCAGCAGTTTCCTGTGGCCGAATGGTTTTGCCCTTCTCTGGGCAATACTTCTTGATATGTCCCATCTTCTGGCACTTGAAACATCTCACCTGTTTCACACCCTCTGACTTCGTCTTCTTCCCATTTCCAGCCTGCTTCTTCCATTTACCTTTCACCGAAAACAGCCCAGATGCCACCTCCTCGGTTGCCTTCGAATCTTGGAGCTTTTGAAACTCCTTGGTTCGAATAGATGTCACAACCTCCTCTAGTGTGATTACCTGATCTTTACTGTAGAGCAAGGCATCCCTGAAATGCTCGAAGGTTCTTGGAAGAGCATTAAGAAGAATAATTGCTTTATCTTCATCTTCCAATCACACGTCAATATTCTCCAGATCATCAACGATCTTACTGAATTATGCAAGCTGCTCCTCTATGGTTCTTGAATCTGTCATCTTGAACGAATAGAGTTGTTGCTTCAAACACAACCTATGAGCCAACAATCTCGTCATGTACAGAGATTCCAACTTTGCCTAGATTCAAACTGGAGTCTTTTCCTTCGCAACCTCTCTCAGCGTCTTATCACCCAAACACAATATGATTGCGCTTCTTGCTTTATCAACCATTCTTTTCTTCTCTTCTTGCGACATCCCAACACCCATGTTCAACTCAGCCTTCAACGCTTCATCGCATCCCTACTGTATCAAGATAGCCTCTATCTTGATCTTCCACATCCCGAAATCATTAGAACCATTAAACTTCTTAATATCAAACTTGATTGCCATCACTCCTTGAGTTTCTTGATTCACTGTCCCACAGTGGGCACCAATTGTTGGATTCAAGTGTGAAACAGAGAACCAGAAAGAACGAGAAAGAGAAGAGAGAAAAACACAGAGAGAAATTATCTGAATATTATGGTATTGAATTATCTTTTGAAAACCAAGACAAACTACAATATATATAGCCAATCCAAGTAAAGAAACGCTAAAGGACGAACGCAAAAGAGGCCGAATAAGACCGAGCAGCCGAAAGACCCGAACGTTCATAACTGAACGCTCAGAAGAAAACGTTTGGCCACAAACAACCAAACATAAAACCGAACGATTAACAACAAGAAACCAAACAGTCAAAAATAAAAACTGAGTCTAACTAACAGTTTTCGAAGATTTATTGTATGTTCTAACTCCAAGAAATCAATACGTAAAATGACTTAAAAAAAAATAAGTTTTAATGTATAAATAAAAATTATGAATTTAAATAAAAAATTATAATAAAAAATTATTTATAGGAAATATATTTTAAAGTATAAGAGATAGGTACGGGAGAAATTAATAAACTATCAACCAAAAAGTTAACTAAAGTAATTTATAGTTTATAAGTTAAACAATCATTAAGTAAAAGTAAATTATTTTGAGAAACTTTACAAACAGATTTATATGTTGATCAAAGTAATGTATAGATACTTAGTTTATTATTGGCCAAACTAATTGCAACAAAAAAAAATTGAGCCAAAGCATATAATAGTAAGGGAGGACAATTGATCCGGTCGGACAAAAAATAATGTCGCAAACTGAAATGTAACAAAAAAAAAAATCATTCTTACTCGTTATTGTGTTATACTCATTTAAAATATATCCATATATTTTAAAACTTGTAAATTCTTGTCAATTTATAAATGAATATTAAAGTACTCGTTATTTATTATCATGACAAATAATAATATTTAATCATTAATTGGCTCTTTAGTAATAGTAGTTACGTGTGAACTAATTGATATTACAATTCTTAATAATAGAATTAAATTTTGTAAAATAAATTCTATAATAAAAATTCTATTTATGGTTTAATCTTTTATTAATGAAATATTCATGTGTTATTTTATTAAACTTTCTATAGCTTTTTAAAATACTTATTTTATTAGTCTTCACATGTTGTACATATAATTTTCAACAAAACATAAGTACTTCATATATTAGTTATAGACATCATGGTCATAAGAGTGTCAAGTGTTTGGTAGACGTTGCCTTATCCAAATTGGTGTTTATCCTGTGCAGTTATCTTGCTAGCATGCAACATGTCTATATGATCATAGGGTCATATATACGTCGTCATATGCTAGGGAGTTAATACAACTTTTAGAAAAAAAAAAAATCCATCATCTTTATAATGTTTTTAGACTAATTTTTTCATTTTCTGATCCAGCTCCATTTCTACTGTCACTTTCCTATGCTATTTTTACTATCTCATATATATATATATATATATATATATATATATATATATATATATATATATATATATATATATATATATAATATAATATAATCATTGAAAAAGAAAAATAAAGGACATACAAAATAGAAAAATAAGCTAATTTTCATAAGAAAATCTAAATATATTATATCATTTACAAAAGTTGTATAAATAACATGAGATATATAAAATATCAAAGAAGAAGTCAACAATAAAACGTATAACTACCATAACACATCTAAACTTTTGTTTTCAAAAAATTAGTGTATTGAATGGACTTGTGAGACTTTGCAGTTACTCCATCTCTTATCTCCCTCTTCTTTTTAATAATAACTCAACTAGAACAATCATATACTTCATTTAGTATTACCATAGTTATCATTGCTAGCTTCATATGTATGATTCTCTTTTTTATCATACAGTTTGTCCTTTAAAGTCTCCTTTAACTCTCATTACATAGTTATCATCCTCTATATGAATTAGATACTAATAGAATCTAAATAGTCTCATATCATAAGTCCCTTTTAATACACTTAATTTATCCTAGATTAGCATTTTCCCTTGGAAATAGCTAATTTGACCACCTGTGACACTAAAATATTCACACTTACTAATGCATTGTCAAATGAATGATAAATTAGTCATAATTATAAAAGATGTTATACAATAGAAGTCATTTAGCAAGATATAAATCATTTCTAGTATGGAAAAAAAATATCACAAGAGTAACCATCCAATGCTAAAGAACCACCCCCCAAGGGTAATACAACAAAAACTAGTTTTAAGGGTAAGATCAATGTTTAATATGATTTTAGGTAACTTACACCAGTATAGCTTTGAACTAAAATTTTTCCAAGTTATAAAACACATTCTTCATAAATCAAACTAAGGTCTAAATACTAGCCAAGTTTTTAATTGGTTTTCTCTAATCTTCTAATATATTTAAGCCTTTCTTTCATACAATATAAAGGGAATAAGTAAAATCACCTTTGTGCATGATAATCATTCAAGAAAATAGACCTAAAGCAATCATTTACTCGTGCAATTCACAAAAATCATACTCATTCCTCGTATTTTCAACTATAACCACCTTCCCAACATCTTTTTATACTAATTTCATAACAATAAATAGTGTCAACCACAACTCCTTTTATCCCGTCAAGGAGTTTCATGTACACTTGACAATTCAGAACATAGCCCAAATTCTCTTCATCTTAAATAGCCTTAACTTTCTCTTTACGAAAGAAAATAATCACCACGGTAAACATTATTCATTATATTTTCGTTTTTTAAAGGAAAGTTCTCAATCATTTGCAACATTACAAAAAAATTAGACCCCTCTTCTATACATCAACAATAACACATTAAATTTTTAAAGTAATTAGCTTTCCTTAAAGAAGACTCCTATCATTGATCTCCCCTTACTCAACTTTACAATTGACACTTTTCCTATTGGATGATGAAATTGATTAAGGAATATGATAAAACCCTTCACGCTAGTCACATCTATGACTTTGGATCTTCAAGAAAACAAGATATAGGGTCAAGTTTTCTAAGGGAGAAGGAAGAGGAAACCAAGCTTCTAAAAATTGAATATAAAAGGGTTTTTCAAAAACTGTTTTTGAAGCTTTTGTAGAATATATATTTAGATCCCACATTCTCCCTTGTTAAAAAAATTGTCCTAAAAATGAGTTTAATAGAGAACAAATATGTATAAGACTCTTTCATAGCTTCCTTCAACTCCTATGTAGAATCTTACATTCTTTCATTCATAAAACCTTAACTAGACCTATAGTCTTACCTTTGAGTTGTTTGGTCTGATGATCCTCAATTCTAATTGGTAAGGCCTCAACTGACCAATCCTCTCTAATTTGTATTACATCGAATTTTAGGATGTAAATTTGGTAAGGAATATACTTACTTAGATGAGACACATGAAACACATTATAAATATTGGCTGGTTGATGCAGCAAAGCAAGTTCATATGTGGCAAAGCAAGTTCATATGTGGCAAAGCAAGTTCATACACTATAAAGTTCCTTAGATTTTATAGCTTTTCCCACACCCATAGTAGTAATGACTCTAAAGAAGGCACGGTCCCCTCCAACGACCTTCTCCTTCTATTTGCATAAAACCTTTTTGTCTACTTAGTGAAACTTTCATTCTCTCATGTATCAATTTTATCTTCTCTGTCACTTATTATAGTAAGATTGGCCCCGTCAACATTGATTCCCCATCTTGGTACTAGTATAAAGGAGTTTTTCACATCCTACCATAAAAAGCCTCATAAGCTGTCATGCCTATACTAGTGTGATATTTATTGTTATAAATGAATTCTATCAAAGGCAATACCTCATCCTAGCCTTCAAATGGTCTCGACCACACGTCCTTAGCAAGTCTTACAGTGACTGAGAAGTTTTTTTTATTGCCTATTAGTTTGAGGGTGGTATGTTGAAGTCATTGTCAACTAGCTCCCCAAGGTTTCTTGCAACATCTACGAAAACCTATATGTAAATCTAGGGTCCTCATCAAACACTATATTAGTAGGAACTCCATGCAATCTCACTATTTCTCTGATATATAATTATGCCAATTTAGTCATTTACATCCCTAAATTAGCAGGAAGGAAACACACATTCTTTACCTTCTGGCTTATTAAGCAAGCTGCCACAAAATTAGCTACATTTATTTTCATTCCGGACTACCGATACATCTCCTAAAGACCATGATACATCTTAGTCTTGTTAGGATGCATACTAAAATCACTTTGGTGCCCTTCTTTAAGGATTAACTTCTTACACTTTGTTGTTGTAGGTACACAAACTCTTCCTTTAAATCGCAACATACCATTAGTTTTGACAACAAACTCTCCATTTTGATCTGAACTGATATGTTCCTTTTATTGTCTCTAAATGACACCCTCCATTTGTCTATCTTTTATCATCTTCAAAAGGTCATTGGTCATAATCATTTTACCACAATTCATATAACCACTACATAATTTCACCTGTAGTTACAAATCCATGAATTTCTCAATTAACTCATCCAGAATTGGGTTAACATTTTGGTGCAATTGTGGTTGGACTATAGGGCTAAGATTAGGTGAAACATGTTGTGATATGATCTTCATAATAACACACACACGTGCGCGCGCACACACACATATAAACACACACCTCATCCACATCATTTTCCTCATCTCAAAAGAGGTATTTGTCTTGATAATGAAGGAGTATCTATAGAGTTCAATCTTGATTCATCAAGGTCATGAGCATAAAGTTTAATCCTCCCTTGCATAATATTTGACAACCTTTAAGTTGATGAATCTTTTGTAATACATTATCTTTCTATGACTAGCCAAAGTAAATCCTAACTCATTAATATGTAACCTTAAGATACTATTAACCCATTTACAATTTATTACAAGTACTTTAAATTTGATTTAATCCACCTACCAAATTTATTCAATCACCCCAACATAACTTATAACAATTGTCACATAATTATTATCTTTCGAAATGGAAAAATGCATAATTGTAGCCTTAAGGGTCACACCATTATTTTGCATAGTGCTTTTGTCATATGCTAAACTTGTCTAAAAGGAAAACTTCTTAACATCATATCTCGTCCTTATTATGACATGAAAATTAGGTTCCCATGCTAACCCTTTTAATTCATCAACACCACATTCTTCTTAACAAATTTTCTTTTTAACCCGTGTAAAAAACAGCTTGTTATGTTCAATCAACAACCATTTTTCATTTGCACGAGGATTTGTTGAATTTAATACCATTTTTGTGTCCATCTATGTAAGGAAAAGTGTCATGATTGTTGTTCAAAGAATACAATTGTATCTGGAGAACTTCATGTTGTTCTTTTTGAACAACCTTTACACCCTAAGTGTCCTTACCTCCATTCCTTCCTTCATGGCAAGACTTTGGAATGCCTATTACTTCTACTTCCAATAGAAACTAGGTATAAAACTCAATTAATTCTGTCAGAAAAGTTATGGCTTCTTTCTCTTACCAATAGGGGGAGAGAGTATGTAGAACAATCAGTTTGAACTATTAGTTTAGCAACATGTATAAAACATAAAGACATATTTATGTTGTTGTCATAGTAACATATATGTGTTGTCATCATCAAAAAATAAACACATGTGAATTGGGATTAACATCCAGAATTGGGATTAACATTCACATTGTTCCCCTATCAAGAGTTTCCTTATCAAAATACCTCTCAACAATAAATGTTTCTGGATGATACAAATTCTTGACACACTTTTCAATATCTTCATGTATCATTCAACTGCATACATCCACAATATAAACATAGGGTCACATATTTTAGTTTTCCTTACTATTTGAACTATTAAATGGACCATTTGTCAAAAAATGAATGAGGAAAATACATCTTTAGTTGACACAACATAATGAAAACTTCATTTCCCAACTCATTTAATTTGTTAAGATCAATTACTTTACTATAAATAGCATTGAAGAATATGAAAGACAAGTGATAATGTGTTTAACACTTTTAGGTAAGATACAACAAATATCTATTGACAAAAGTTATTACATAAGAACATGAAAATTATAAGATTTTAGGCCAATAAGTTCCAAATCTTCCATTTACACAAGACTCTTTATATTTGAATATCATTATTGTGGTACTTTGATTCCATGTAAGTATTACATGTTGGAGACAATATGTTTGCTTACCATGAGCTTATAGCTATAACTCCAAACACCCACCCATCTCAACCAAATTTGTACGAGCATTTTCATCATCCTTCATCTCCTTTAATGTTTAGCAATGTATCAATTATACTATCATAAACATTCTTTACCACATGCATTATGTCAATGGAATGTCTAACATCTAACTTGGACCAATATAGAAGTTCAAAGAATATCAATTTTTTCTTCCATATTTTCTTCACAATATGTTTCTTTTTTGTTCTCCCATGTCTCACATGGACTTGGCACACTCATTTGTACACTTGCTCACCAGTTTAGGGTGGTGGTGTAATT
Organism: Vigna nakashimae; assembly: GCA_034642375.1. NCBI lineage: Eukaryota > Viridiplantae > Streptophyta > Magnoliopsida > Fabales > Fabaceae > Vigna > Vigna nakashimae. The sequence continues at coordinate 23,422,720 of CM067768.1, forward strand.
TTGTCTTGTTGTCATCCATTAAAAGCCTTTTTTAAGCTACAATATGCGTGATTAGAAGACAACAAGTTTCGATGACCAATATAAGATGTCTTCCTTCCATGTTTTAGATGATATTAACTTGTTTTCTCTTCACATATCGAGAAGCATGATGTTCTTTAACACTATAACCAATCAAGTTATCATATGTTGAAAAATCATTAGTGGTGCAAATTAACAAGCACAAAAATTTAAATTCGCCTTCTAATGTGCATCAAATACCCAAAGTCCTTCATCCCATATCAACCTTAGATATTTTATCAATGTCATTAGATAAACATCTATATCATTTTTGAGTTTTCTTGGTCTTGATATCATTATAGACATCATGTACTTTATCTTCATATACAACCAATACAAAACATTCTAAATGATTAGCAGAATAGGTCTTGAATTATGCTTGCTACTTAAATTACCATAAGGAGTCATCCTATGAATTACAAGACCAAGTCTTAAATTTCTTGGATAACTAAACTATGGATACAAAGAATCAAATTTTTCCCATTAGAGTGAATTAGTCTTGTGTCATAACTATCCATCACTCTTTCTTTTATTTGTGTGCCACTATTTTTTTGTTTCCATAAATAAACATTTAAATCGAGTTATGATTGGAAGATAGTAAATCACTTTTGCAAGAAGACCATTGTTCATGTTATCTTTATCATTGTCTTTCTCCTTCACTTTGTATTGTGATACACCATACTTGGACACATAGTCAATACTTTAAACTATTTTCTATGCAACATACAATCATTGGAGCATGCATGAATTTTTTGGTACTCCATATCTATCGGACATAGTATCTTCTTTTGCCTCATAATGACGGATCAACATTGTATTAACTAATGGAAGCATTTCATTTAACAATTCTACAAATTCAGTGAACTTTTTATCAGAGTAGCCATTTCTCACACTCACATTACCTAAACATCTTTGAGCTCTCTGGATTTTAACTAATTTATTTTCACTCAATGAGGAAATTTACTCATCCAACGACTAAGCCTTGGAACAAAAACCTAAAAAAATTCGTCTAGTAAATCCATATCTCACCCAATGACCCAACCACCATGAACTCTCTAAATTTCTACATAATATTTTTCACTCAATAATAATACCACTAGCCTAATGACTTAAACCTCTGAGATTCATATCCAGTAGGCTTGTTCAATGGGTTTGACTCATCTAATGAGTATATCATACTTAACTTTCTATGGAGTTGAATTATTTCACTCTTACTCATTGGGTGTGGCTCGTTCAGTAAGTACATCTTTTGACAAGTTTCATTTCCTCTACTTAGAAAATTGATTGATATATCAGTTGGTATTATTGACTTCCACTAATATTGTTTTCTCTTTAACAAATCGAAACCATCCATTTCTAAACTAGGTTAAATAATTCTGAACTACATACTTATCTTATTGGATAAAGTCATATCTACATAACTACATAAACATTATATTATATATATATATATATATATATATATATATATATATATATATATATATATATATATATAAACTTTGGTCTATTAGGTGTTTTAACTCATTCCTTATTATCAAAATAACTACATAGTTCAAAATTTACCTCCATTAAAACCACTTGACTTAGATGATATATCATAAGGATCTATACTTACATAGTAGCTCAAACATCTCATTCACACGAAATCGTACACCACATCAACCAAAATTAACAAGTCATTCATCATCAAATCTCAATTCCAAAAGATTACTACTCATCACAAAATTCATTCACATCATAAATATTATATAACATCACAATTAATAAAAAATTTGCTAGTATTACTTACATAGACAATAGTCTACTCAACTCTGCTTTAAAGAATCAACTCTCATAAGATGCTCTATCTACACAAGAAACACTCATATCAATGTTTAAACACATTTTAATGACCACAAAAAAAAAAATCATCTTGAATCCTATTGAGCCACATGAAACCATGAAACACATCACATATATGCTAAAAATGACTCAAGAACAGAGAAAAATACGAACTTATTCTAATCACGAATTTATTTATATAAAAGTGTTATGATCTAAGCCAAAACTCCTATTGTTGTTTTTTTTTTCAAAGTGGTGAACTAGGGTGGTAGAAATATAAAAAGAACATAGAAAAAAAGGGAAGGAAATCAATTTTTAAAAGATGACAACTTCTATAAAAAATGAAACTCTATTAACTAATTTTTCTATTTATAATTAAATGTTTTAATTATAAAATTGATCAAATGTCATTCATAAAAACCTACTTCTATTCTTTAACTATTTTTTTAGTCTATCTCAAAAGTATGTGAAACTCATTTATTCACATTTTAAATAAATTTATTTATAATATATTATTCTGTCATGATAGCTTTCAAAGACAGGAAATTAACCCCACATTTAAAAACTAAACTAAGATTATATGAAACTAATCGGTTCACATTTTAAATAGATTTATTTATATTACTCAAACCGTGTGAAACTCACTCTATAATCTCATAATTTGTTAAATATCATTTATCTGCACTTCGAAATAAATTTATTTATAATACACCGTTCATTAACCATATAGCAAATTTAAAGCACAGGAAGATTAAAAAACAAAATAAGAATTTGTGAAACTTATCAATTTATACGGGTTGGTCAATTAATGAAACAATCTAACCTGATTTACTTATTAGTGAGTTGAAAAAATTTGAACTCAGTCCATCCATGACAGGTGAGCGGGTTAAATAGATTGACTCAATGACTCACTTAATTATGAGTTGTTTTTTCAATTTTTTAAAAAAATAACAACTTTTTTTCAATTCAAATATAAATAAACTCCAATCAATCCAAAATGATGTCAAATTCCAAAGACAATTTAATAATAAAAAAATATAATACAATAAAAAATCATTTTAAACTCTAAATATAATTCAAAACATCTACACTTTAAATATAATCTAAAAACAAACACAAAAAACAAAATTAAGTATCGTGGTGAGTCAAAGTTTTAGTAAACCAGATTCAAAATTGACCAACATTAAAGTTTTAATTTTATTTTCATTCTGAACTCATGATAGGCCGGCTTAATTCCCGGATACACATTTTGATAACACTATAGAATGTCATAATTTATGAAACTCATGGATTTGAATTTTAAATAATATACATTATTAATTCGCTACAATTTCCAAGTTTAACACAATAACTCACGTTTAAAAGAATAAAGTAAGAATTGTAAAACTCATACATTCATATTTTAAATATATTTTATAAAACACACCTTACAATTTCATAATAATGTGTGAAATTAGTTATTCCCATTCTAAATATTATAATACAGCATACATTCACCATAATTAACAATACATTGATGCACATTAAGAATAAAATAAGATAAGCATTTCTGAAACTCATATGTTCATAATTTAAATAAATATATTTATAATACTTCAAATTTTGTAAAACTTAGTCACATAATCTTATAATTTATGAAATTATTTGCTTAACATGCTTTGCAAGTTGAATGGATTAATTACATTTTAAAAAATAAAATAAAATTTGCTAGCATTTTAAATAAACTGGAAAGTCATTATACAATCTCAGAACTTATGAGACTTATTGATTCAAATTTAAAATAAGTTTATTTATAAAACATTATTCATTAACCTTGCATGTTTAACGTATTGACCCGCATTTAAAAAATAAAAAAAAAAATTCATGAAACCCAAATACATTCACATTTTAAATATATATTGGAAAACTCAAATCTCATAATAATTTGTGAAACGAAGCCGTTCACATCTTAAATAAATTTATTTATAATACATAATTCATTCACCATAATTTAAAAATTTAATGTATTCACACACATTTTAAAAATTAAAATAAGAATTTATGTAACTTATACGTTTATAATTTAAATAAATTAATTTATAATACTTTAATTAATTTAATACAATTTACAAGTTTAACGGATTGATGACATTTAATAAAAAATAAAATAAGAATTTGTGAAACTCATCCTTTACATTTTAAATAAATTTATTTATAACATTCAAAATTTATTTTAAAACTCACCCATTAGTATTTTAAATAAATTTATTTATAATATCATAATATGCAACTTTAACGGATTGATTGATATTTTAAAATATAAAATAAGAATTTGTGAAACTTATTCATTCATATTTTAAATAAATTTATTTACAATACTCAAAATTTGCGAAACTCACTATACAATCTTAGTGTGAAACGTGTTCTATCACATTGTAAACAATTTATTTACAATATCTTATTTATTTACTACAATTTGCAATTTTAACAGATTGATCCACAATTAAAAAAAATGAGAATCGGACAATATTATTTTTAAAATGTAAATTGTGAACTATTTTAAAATCTAATAATGATTTGTTAAATAAAAATATATTTAGCACAATGTAGCACAGCTTTGTATATTAAATTTCTTACAATTATTTTTCAATATCTCTTTTCTTAAACTATAACTTTAGAGAAAATAAAAGTAATCTTAAACTTAAATTAAAATAACTTTAGTGAAATAAGATAAAATTTTATCTTTAACAAATTTCAAAATTTCACTCTTCTTTAATTCTACAAGTATTCTTTTGAGACTTGAAGAGGTTTTTCCTACCATAAGCTTGAATGATATGCAATCCTCAAATTTCTATCTTAAAAAAAAACTTAAAAATGTGTACCGCACTCCATCCATTCAATCATAAGAGTAAAGCTTTTTTTTATTTAACTATTTTTTTCTCGAAATTAATAAAGGAAAAGAAAACAAAATTAAATTGTCATAAATAGTGTATTAATTGATAAGATGCCTTACAGAAATAAGATATGTGGTTAGTTAATAATGGTGGTCTACTCATTCCTATTATTTAGAAGGATTCTAGCATTCAATTTAGTAAAGTTTAAAATCTAAAAATGAAGGGTACAAAAACATGTCACAATTGATATGAAATATTTTTAACTTGGTCCACCTATTTCCTACACTAAATGCTAGCTGCTAACTGTGAACTAAATAATGTAACATTGCATATTATTTCTGTTAATTATTATTGATCTCAAATTCAAGTCGAGACATAATCAGTATACCAAATAGGCTTTGAACAACAAGAAGTAGTTTTTATCTCAACTAATGATTTTAGCCTACTCTGAGTAAGGTAATGATGATTAACAATTTCTAATACAAATGTTTGACTATAATTTACCAATTCTTAAAGGTTGTGAACATTAACTGCATCTCCTTTCCTTTGTTAGTCAGTCTCTCGACCAATCATAGTTATGAAATTTTAAGTTTTATAGAGATTTAAAAAATTATTTTATAAAATGACATTTAAACTTTTATTTATATATATATATATATATATATATATAATATTTATTTATTTATATGTATATTTATATTTACTGTAAAATTGTCTTATTTTTAGATGAGGTGAATTTTTAACATATTTCTTTCTATTAAGACATGTATATTTCAAAATCAAGTCAAAAAATATAAATATTAATGAATAATCTGATAATTAAATAATATTAAAATAGATTTTACTCATTTCTTTCATATTATTTTAGAATCTAACTTTAAATTTAATTTAATTCTATAAAAATAAATTAATAATATATATATTATAAATCTATCTTACTTATAATTATTATAGAATTATCAATGTTTTTTGAAGTTTTTAATTAATAAATTAAGAGAATGAATTTTGGATAATTTTCTTGTATCTAAGTTTAATATGAAAGTTAAAGAGTGGCTTAAACAGTGAATAGGTTTGATAATGAAATATTGCAAAGGATTAAACAGAAGAGGAGAGAAGAGAATGAAGAGGAGTTGGTATTGTGAGTAGAATCTATGGAAGAGGAAAGCAATTATTAATTATTTAGGGTCCAAGAGAGGTATAGGATCCGTAGACTTTCTGCGTGCATGTGTCTCTATGAGGGAGGGTACTGCAACGTTAATGTCTCAAAACTGTTGGTGTGTAACAGAATATTTATTCCTATCCGTAGGTGGTAAATGCATGGCAATGAATATTGTGGGGCAGTCCCTTAACGCGTAAATAGGCACCATTTTCATCACAATAGACAAATTTGTAGGGCACCCACAAGTCAAACTAGATACATGATGCACCATCATGTGTGCCACCATCACCATCTCTCACCGCCATCTAAACCTTCCTCTTTTCAATCTCTTCTCCTTCCTCTATATTCTTACCTCATGCATTTCTTCTATACTCTCATACTTTAGATTACTCAAAAATAATTACTAATTTCTTTCTCTTCTTTCCACACTTCAGCTAATTAACCTAAGTGCTTCCTAATACAAATCATTCAAGTAAATTTATCTCCTGTAATAAAGTCTTTTGTATGCATAATAAAGTTTAGCAAGTTTAATAATCTGTTAACTTTTTTAATACAGTATTCTTTGTCTTGCCTGTTTTGAGATCATAAGCATGTCAGGATTGCAAAGCTTTTAAATGAAATTGGTTGTGGTAAACTTAATTAGCAATTAATTATAGCAACAAAGAAATACAATCAACATTTTTCACAGAGTGTTGAGTTGTTTGAATTTGTTTAAACGAAAAGATAAATGTTCAATTAGAATATATGTTTCTAAACATATATTGTAATCAAACCCGAGCTTTAAAAAACACACTAAGAAATTGTTATAATATTTTTCTCAGAAGTTAAAAATATTAAATAAAAAACATTTAAAAATTTTACACTATAAAATTACCGTTTTTTAAGCTGATAGTCATTTATTTATATTTATTTATTTAAACTGCATTACTGAAAAAAAAAATATGGCCAATCCAAGTTCACATTCTGTTTCTTTTTTACTTAATTTTACAAAACTATTTAAATTTGTAGTTTATTGTTCTGAAAACAAACAACTGCAAGGAGTAGAAACATATTTACTGTGAGGACAGATAAAGTATAATAATATTACATCTGGGTAAAAGTGACGAAACATTGAACATTTTTCTGTCATAGAAAGCACAAAAATATCAACAATACAACCAAATAGATCTGTTGTGTCTGCTTAAAGTTTCAAGAGTGAGATTACATACGCATTAAACTTAAGAACAATAGATTATTAACAGTTGCAGGAATTAATTTGCACAGTAGAAAAAAATTACACCCATCTATATCAGAAGGAAGAAGAAATTTATAGTTCAAGATTTACTAGAGAACCAGATACCCTGCAATGATTGTGCAGGATGAAAAGAAACAATAAAAACTCTAACAACGCTGCTTTGTCTTTAATTAATTGACGCATGTGAATGTAAGGTTATATTTAGCATTAGTTGGAATGCTAAAAATAAAATAACACAAAAATCTGAGAAAAACAAACAAAAATAAAGAGCAGAATTGGATACCCACCAATCCATACGAAAAATGCCGACCTGTACTACTTGAATTAAGAATTCTTCCCTTGTATAGCATCTCTCGTGTGTACATATATAATATAAAATATTACCAAAAGCAATGTAAAAAAAATATATATATGTATACGAAGAGCACAATATATATATATATCTGCAGTCCATTATTAGCTGTAAATCCGACCATATAGCTTTTTTCTGGGGATGCAACTTTTGACATGAAGTTGTAATGTAACCATTTTTTGGGTTGATAAGGGTTATTTTTAACACGAAGGTTTTTGTTTAGGGAAAACGTGATTAACTAGGATGGTGATGAAAAGATGAGAAAAATGAGGAAATTGGGAGCAGAAAAGTTTACCCAATAGACTAGGTTGAAGATGAAGGTTCATTGCTTTTTTAGTACTGACACCCATGAAGGGAAGCACATATCTTTGTGTTCACTGCAAACAATACAGTTACCGTGTACAGTGTTTTTGGCTCTTCACACTGTGATGTTTGCTCACACCTCGAAAGATTCCTCCTGGTGGACCCTCCATCAAGGGTTTATGACTCCATGTGTGATGCTGGCATTTTCTGCTACGGGAAGGGCCCTGTTACAACACAAATGGTTCCGTCACTGTCCCTACAATTTAAGCCCCTTTTTCTTATTCTTTTTTCCTCCATTAATTCTTCCACTACCATTCTCTCTTTTTATTTTCTCTGCGTCTAAAATTTTACTTTTTTTTTTTTATCTTCTACATGCTCAACCAACATTCTCCTCTCTCATTCTCCTTGTTGCTGCTTCTCACCATTTGCTAATGAGTTTTTAGAGAGCCGGACGAAAAACCAAAGGAAGAAGAATATATATAATTCATCCAAACAATATAACATAACACAGATGAAAGAGGAAAGGAACAAAATCATTGCCAACGTTTTAATAGTATAACAAAATTGAAAAGCGAAAATTCAAGAGAGGAAATTAGAAAAAAAAAAGGACAAACCCCCCAACAATTAATCGTTTCTCCCATTTACATCAACATAAACATGAAAATTCAGTACAAAAAGCCTAGTACAATAACATTTGATCAAGGTTTCTTGTTTATTCATATATGTTGAACTTGAACCTCTCAAGTCTGAACCTTTCTCTATCTTAATCTTCCCTCTCCCTCGTTCATCGACTTATTTATTTAGCTCAAAAAAATAATTAATTATTTCTTTTTCAAAACAAAAAAACATATAATCTTACTGACTATATGCTGCTATTGTACCAAGTACTTCCAACCCAGATTCCCCCACCCTACTGGCTATAACCCTATACCCATGTGTCATTCTGAAGTACGTGCATTTTCAAAATCTTCATTCCAATCCCATCACCGTCCACCGCCACCACTACTACCAGAATTCACCCTCACGCCAACATTTTTCCGACAACCCGTGCACCCTCTTTGACCCACCCATGACTCTCATTGATGCACTTTTCGGTCAATATTTGTTCCTCTCACTCGGCAGAAGCATCACCGGCCGAAGCTGGCTTGCTCGCTACTATCTCATAGTTACCACCTTCATCGTCTTCATCATCGTCTTCGTCTCCAATGTCCTTGTCCTCCTCTTCCTCCTCCTCCTCCTCACCATCCTCGTGGTGCCCCCCGTCCATGGGGTCATTCTGGGCGTCTTCCATGGTTACTTCTGGGGGCACCACCTGCTGAGGAGGCCACTGTTGCTCCGGCTGCACCATGAGGGGTGCCATCATGCTCTCCGGCTTCATTTGGCCCTCCACCTTGTTCTTCTCCTTGTATAGAGCCTCCAACTGGTGAAAATAGGGACAGGTCTTTGAATCTTCTGGCCTCTTCTTATTGCTTTCTTTGACCTTCTTGAAGTACTTGTTGATGTTCTCCCACTTCTCTTTGCACCTTTTGGCGTTCCGGTTGTACCCCATTTTTCTCATCAAAGCTGAGATCTCCTCCCATAGAGGCCCTTTTGGTCCATTTTCCTGGTACTTTGTTTCCAGGTTTGTTCTCAGATCTATCAGCGCTTGTACCTCCACTTTTGGCCACCGCGAAGAACTCGCTCCCATCATCAAATTCTCACCGTTATTATCAGCTTTATTGGTTTCCACATTAGTCATCACTAGTTGTTGTTGTTGCTGCACCTGATGTTGCTGTGGCTGTGGGACCAAGGACTGCACTGGTGGGGCCTCGGGAACAGTTGTTGTTTGTTTTTGCTGTGGTGTTGGTGTTGGAGTTGCTTGTGGCACCGGTTGCTGTGCAGCAATAGAGATAATGTTGTTGTTGGTATTCAAAGCTGGTTGAAGATTATTTTCCTCTTGTTGATGTTCGGCCATCTTCTGCAAAAATGCCATAACAGCAGCGTCTTTAGCGGCAGCAATGGATCTTTCCTGCGCAAGAATCTCCCTTTCCCTGTTGATCCTTTGCATCTCTTGCCTTCTCCACGTTTCTTCTCTCGCGACACGCTCTTCTTCTCTCTTCTCAATGGCCTCCAGGAACCTCCTTTGCAGCTCCTCCTGTTTCTCTATCACTTCCTTCATGAGTCTCTCAAAGAAGTCCTTCCACTTCCTCTTCCTCTTGCGTCTTGCTCCCCCTCCCTCCGTGGTTGTTTCCTCCGAAGAGGTGGAGGAAGAGCTGGAATTGGACAAGAGATCAGTCGGAATGTTGGGGAAAGAAGGTGGGGCGATGGTGTTTTGAGGGTTCTTACTGTTGGTGTTGTTGGTTGTAGGGTTTGGTGTTTGTGTTGGGAAGTATGGTGTAGGGTTTGATGATGGGAAGGAAGAGGTTGTGAGGGCGAGAATGCCTTGAGGCACAGGGAGTGTTGTTGGTGATGGAACAGTGGGAGGTGACAATGGTAACGTTGTGGTCGGGGGAAGAGACATTATTGAAGAGGGTGTGGTTGTTACGACTATTGACAGTGGTGTTGCTGGTAGTGCTGTTGTTGTTACTGGTGGTGGCTTGGAAGGTGGTGGTGGTGTTGGGGATTGGATAGGATGAATTGCAGGGTTGTTTTCAAGGGCTTGTAATTGATCAAAGAAGCGATAAGTTTTGCCTTCTGATTTCCCACTGCGGCCTTCTTTGGTTCTCTTGTGGTACTTGTAAACGTTCTCGAACTTCTCTTTGCACTTCTTGGCATTTCTGTGGTAGCCAAGATCTGCCAGCTTCCTGATAGTAATAATAACCCCAAAAGAAGACAAAGTAAAAAAACAAGCTTTGTGGCGTTATCTTATCTCATCAAGTCCATGGCACATAGTTGGCAATGGAAGAAAGAACCATAAGATAATACAAAAGAAGCAAGTTAAAGTATTAAACATCTCAGGATTTCAAGTACCCATGAACGGAAATGGAGGGGAAAGGAAGTAACTGAAGACCTTAAAACAAGGGAAGGAAATTAAAGAAGAATATATAATAATATCAAAATTGATGATGTAACTGGAGTAAAAGCTTTAATTAAATAATAACAACAATAATAATAATATTGATATTAATAATATCAAGCACCATGAATTGGTGAAACGGAAACTCTTCCCATGGACAACACATGAACCCAAGTTAGAAGATTGTGCAATCTACCTCTTTCATTCCCACCAAGAGTGGCTAACTGAAACAAGGTGGAAGAAAATGTTGCTTTTCAAGACCCAATTTAAGTTGCCAACTTATTTGGTAAACGCAACATGTATCAAAATGAATGTCAGAAAAAAAAAAAAAAAACCACATCACATATCCAACTCTAAATTACATCTTTTCACAAACAGTCCTTCTACACAACTTAAAAGAAGGAACAGGAAAAGGTGATGAGAGAGAGAGAGAGAACTATAGCTGGCAGAGATTAAGAATGAAACAAACATAAAAACTGAAACTGAATTAAACAAATCCAAACGAAACCTCTGCAGAAACCTCAAAGGAAACAAAAACACGGAATTGAAGTGAAACACATTCCCAGGAGATGAAAGAGCAAATCTTGAACAATAATTGAGAGTTTTTCAGATCTCCAAAGCAGCAAACTTGAACTGACCACAGCACCCAGTTAAGGTGTTGAAGACAGAAAACCTCAAAACCAAACAATTAAGACCGAATTCAATGACTCACCTCGAAACCTCTTCCCACAAAGGACCCTTCACACTTGCATCTCTGAAAGCCACGTCCATATCCGACCGTATCTTCAACAAAGCCAGAGTCTCTTGTCTCGGCCACCTGTTCCCACCAAAGCTCCTGTCACCTTCCTCCACTCTCCCCCTCTCATCATCCCCTGAATTTGATCCTCCGCCACGGCCGCCGCCACCCCCTGCCACGTCAACAGCACCGTCATGAACAGCACCCCCTCCTGCTGCCACCACTGCATCTGCAGACCCTCCTCCTCCTCCTGTTCCCAACACTGCCGAGTCCCCCAGCATAGGACTCTCTCTCTCTTTCTCACCCCCCTCTCTCTCTCTCTCTCTCTTTTCTGTGGTCTCTATCTACCTCTACCTCTGTTCTCTCTCTTCAAAAACAGCACAGAACCCAGGCAATTACAGAGGAGGAAAAAAAATAATATGTGGGGGAAAAAAGAGAAGAAGAGGAGAAAAAGGGTGGTGAATTCTTTGATGGGTTTTATCATAGATGTGTGTATGAACGTGTATGTTCGGTGAATTTATTAATTTATTTGGGTGGGATCTGCCTGGTAATACTAATCTCAAGAATTTTATTATTTTCCTCCTTTATTCAATTTGTTTGTATGTACATGTCAGTAATAAACACAATAAATGTTTTCTTTTTTTACTTTTTCATTATTTACATAAATAATATCATCAAATATGGTTAATTTTATTCACCTTTTTAATGATTCAATAAATAAATAAAATACACACTTCCATCATCAATATTAATCAATAAAATAAACACGTTAAATTTTTTAATTTTAATACTAATTACCATAACCTGCACTCAGAAAATCCATTCAACTCTGTTAATTGATTGGTAATGTTAAAATTAATGCACTTGACTTTATTTTAATTGAAGGTGGAATCCTGGATTGTTTTTAAAGTTTATTTTATTTTTTTTTGTTAAAGTTGTGATCTTGGGGAAAGTAAATTACTAAATTCATGCACCTGGTTTTCTCTCACTGTAATAAAAAAAGTGGCACAGAAAGATATATGTATATAGAGGAAGGATTTTAATTATTTATTATTTATTGTTTTATTACAGAGGGAGAAAATAAAGATTGATTAATAACTGGTGCAGAGGATTTTGAACAGGTGTAGAAAGAGACGATGGAAATAATAACTCGGTTTTGTCTGTGCAGCTAAATTTAGTTAAAGGCCGACTCATATAAGTCAGCTTTTTCTTTTTTACTTTGAAAAATTTATTTTTATTTTTATTTTTTTCTTGGGAGAAAGAAAGAAGATGAAGTTTATCTTTAGTATGCTTTTTGTTTGATGATATTTTTGGGGTTTTGGATTTCAGTGGCAGTTGGGCAGATTGAGTTAAAATGACGAAACAGGACATGAACATGGCTCTTGCATTGACCTTTAATCATTGAAGTTAATCTATGATGTGTTTTTATTTAGATTAACAGGTCAGTATGATGTGAGCCTGTCCCCCCTTCTATTTAAGACTTTCATTTCTTTTTCCTTTTTTTTTTTTATTTTGCTTTAACATTCTTCATTCAATTCTCAAATCTCCAAACTGCCCTTCTCTCTAAATCACTTCAATCTTTTTCTGACCACAATTTTTGACATCGACTCACAAAATATTCTTATATCAACTATTTTAAAATGTGTATCAGTAATTTTTGCTTTCAACTTTTAACTCATGCAAAACTTTATTAAAATTAATGATTTCTTTGTCATTTTCTCTTTAAAAAATAGATAAATAAATTGTGAGAGAAACTAACTTTTTATACTTTAAAATAAATTTACAATATCTTTTAAATAATTACAGTGTATAAATATACATTTAAATGCAGGGTTTGGTACATTATAAAGTTTTTATTCTAATTAAACATATTATGTTACTCGTTTTTATATTATTACTGAATTACTTATAAATATTATACTTAAAATAATAATATTTAGTGTACAAAGCAATGAGTAATATATATTATTTGATATCGTGTGAATTTATTATTGTTAAAATACATAATTTAGTAAAAACTTTCAAATTCGATGTTTATTATATATGACATTTTTTAGACATACTTATGAGAAAAGAATGAGTGACATAAAATTTCATAAAAAGTATGGATTGAGTTTTTTTTTTTAAAAATATTATATATTGACAATAGTAATTGATGTTGCATAAGTAGAATATAACAGCATAAAATAATGTGAAAACACGTTTTGTTTATTGATAAAGTTAATTTGAAAGAGAAGAAATTTGTACTGTGTGGTACTCCACATGTGGCCTTTGGGTCCTACACGTGATGGTGACCATCACGATTTTGACAAATTGTACTTAATTCATGAAAATAGAAGTTTAAAATACTCCTGTTATAATTAAAATTTAAAGAAAATAACTTATTCAAGGAGACATTAATTTATGACCTATTTTATTAATAAAAGATAAGGTAGAATCCTTCCTATTTTAAAATTACGGTCAACCATTTATAGTGAAATAACATATTACTTCTTTCGGAATTTTTCACAATTTAAACATAGTTTAAGTAATTATAATAAAGTTGAAAATTAACAACTAATGAAGTTAATCCCAGTCACGTGACTAATTTTATCTTCATGTGCTTTTGAACTCAATTTGTGAATAAGGAAAATGTAAATGGTATTAACTTAGAAATCACCAAATATATTTTCTACCAAGATTTAGTTATGTATTTCTTTAAAAGGAAGGTGGAAATCTTCAAAAATAGAGTTTCTATTTACTTTTTTTGCACAACAAAATTATTTTTGAACTCTCTACCTACTATTCTTTCTTATTCATTTTATACTATGTTTAAAGTTTTCACCGGATATTAACAATTGTCATTACTATTTTAAATTCCACAAAATACATTTTATAACTTCCTAACACATGTTGATTATATCTAATTAATAACTTATTGACTTTTCTTAGTTTAAAAATATTTAATATAATGAATTTTTCAACACAAAAATTAATTTAAAATAGTAATTTTGAAAACAATACGTAAAAATGATGAGAAGGATTCACTTCCTGCAAAAGTAAACGAAAAAAAAAATACTTTCAATGAGTTTTTTATTTAATTTTAGATTAACAACTCAAATTATGTAAGAATAATTAAATATAATATATTTTCTCTGATGAAATAAGTAACATTTTCTTAAAATGATGATACATAAATGACATATATTACAATAAAGTTTTCTTTTATATATATATATATATATATATATATATATATATATATATATATATATATATATATATATATATATATATATATATATATATAATATATAATAGAAAAATAATTACATAGTAACTAAATTTAAAGATTAAAATAATGACTTATCACATTAATTTAGACATGGCAAAAAAATTCAATGTAGTAAGAAGATGATGTGAACGTGTGAGATGTTTATTAATAAGAAAGAACATATTAGACATAAGAGTTGTGTAGTTTAGTTGGTTAGTAACCTTGTGTTTTATTCTCACATGTGCTATGGATTTGATTTAATTAATTCTTTTATTCCATTGGAGAATTGATTTAAAATATGGTTATGTGAATTATTATGCATGATTGTAATGCAAGGTTCAAACCTTGGTTAGTACTTTTTTATGTATCCTGTTTTTCTCTTAAGCTATCTGTTCTGGAAATTAGTTTTAAAACCTGATATGCTTGTTTTCTTGTTTTTAAATGAGGGAGACTTTTTAGAGAAAAATTTAGTGGACACTTTTTGGCAAATAAAGTTATGCACGTGAGATATTAAATTGTTTTTAGGTTAAATATGGAGATAATACCCATTGCCCGTGAATGAGCATTTGAGAGGAGATTGATCTATTATGAAAAGTGAGAGAGAAGAACGTGTTTTGGTAGACATGCTAGAAGCTCAAAACCTAGAAGTTCTTGTGTTGTGCTTTTAGAACCATTTAGAAGCTTATGTAAGGGGTAAGAAGAGCTATCCTTATTGTTTTTTTTTGTATGCTTCTCTATTATGATGTTTGTAAGGGGTGTTAAACCTTACTCTTGGTTCTATAAAGTACCGTATGATGAGCATGTGTGGTTGGATGTTCATGTAGTACTTGGTGGAAGCATATTAGGATTGATCTTGGTGATGGACGTGAATTCGATTTATGTGTTGTGGGGAATTATTTTGTGAGCATACATTAGGTAGATAAAACTGTATTTTTGTAGAACTTAACTCATTAAAGGAGAACCAACACAGTTATGTAATCCATCTATTAGTTTAGCCAAATTCTATATTTTCTATGCAATGAAGTGGTTGTGTTAATTGGTACAATTAAGGAATTAGAGTGCTTGTTGTTTTCTGGTCTAGAATAGACATTCTTATGTTGCTTTGGTGCAAAAATATGGGGTATTGGGCAGTGGTTACAGTGTTGTTTTGCTCTACGTTTTATGACGAAAATGGAGCATAATGGTGAGAAAACATTGTTGTTTTTAGTGCAAAGTTTTGATGGTTTAACAATGTCACATTTGTGGTTTAGTGTATACATTAGGGTTATAATGTGTATGCTATTGGAAATTGGTTCTAAAAACTAATGTAGGATGAAATTGGATTGTTAAATGCGTATATGGCTGAAATTGGGTCATCTAGGAGTGAAATTAGGTTGTATAGAGACATTGGTTCGTCTAGGAGTGAAACTGGATCGTTTAGTTGTGAAACTAGGTCATTTAGGAGTGAAATTAGGTCATCTAGGAGTGAAACTACGTCGTTTGGGGATATTGGATCGTTTAGGAGTGAAACTAGATCGTTTAGCGATGCTTGGAAATTTGGGGACGCTAGGTCGTCTAGTACTACAACTGGGTCGTCTGGGAGTGAACTGGATCTTCTGGGGATATTGGGTCGTTTGGGAGTTAAGTTGGGTCGTTTGGGGTTTTTGGGTTGTATGGTGATGCTACGTCGTTTAGGGATGTTGTGTTGTATGGGACACTACGTCGTCTAGGGATATTGTGTTGTATGGGGACGCTAGGTCATCTGGGGTGTAACTAAGTTATTATACACTAGCTAGGTTGTCGGGGGATGTTGGGTTGACTAAGATGTTGGATCATTTGGGATATTTGGTAGTCTGGGATGTTGGGTCGTCTCGGGTAATTGAGTTGTTTGGGACCTTGAATTCGGGGTTTTGGACATCGATTTTGCATGTTTTTTAGGCCATTTTTAGGGATTTTAGACCCTTCCTGAACCATTAGTAAGGGTTGAAAAGTTGTTTTCCTTGTGTTAGTGTCTACCAAGTTGCTATGATGTATATGTTATTGCAAGGTTGTTATGTCTTCTTGTCATACTTTGTAAATTCGTGGTCGTACCTTTCGTCTTGTGAGATAATAAAAAGATAATCAAGTTTCCTTTTGAGGGGGTAGAAAGGTAGATTTCTTCATCTACGAGAAGCGGTAGAAGAGATGAGGTTTGAATGCTACCTTTTCCTCTTTCGAAGGGATAGAAAGGGAATAATGTCTCTCCCGTAGGTTTCTAGCTCAAGATGAGTATAATGTTCGTTGTGAGCAGCATGGAAGTGTTTACTCATAAGTCCTTGAGGAGTAGGGTAGATAGGTCAAAAGTTACGATGAAGGATGACTCGAACTGCCCTGTTTTGGTAAATAGGTGTCCTGGTTTCATGAACAAGTTTTGTATGGTAGAATACGGAAGAACAACACGTGTTTTGAATTGTTTGGTTGTGACACATTTAGATGTGGCTTATAATTAAGATGACCCTGTTTGATGTGTCATGTTGATAGCATTAATACAATGATTGATATTTATTAATTATGGTATATTGTTGGGTGGTTATTATGGTAGCTCACCCTTATTGTTTGTGTGTAGTGCGATGATCGTATAACTCGTGTTGTTATACAAGAGCAAATATTCTTACAGATGTTCCAGTTAATGAGTAGAGCAGCGAGATGCTTGAAAGTGCTTTGAGAATTTTATATTTTATGTTTATGAAACACTTTCAATTAATTTTGATATATTGATTTAAAATATTATTTAAAAATATTACATTTGAATAAGTTTTCATTTATTTAATTTCAAATAAATTAAAGTTTTTATTACTTCTCACATCTTAAATTTTCTTATATAAGAATGTTTTACTTTACTCATGTCATCTGTAACGAAGTGTTACAAACATCTTCACGCCAAAATCTAGAGATAAGAATATGTTATCCTTATAACAAGTAAATGTGTTAAATACTAATACAACATATATCAAACATAAATAAAACATACTTTAACATAAATATACAAAAGACAATTAAAAACATAGTTATAAAAAGATAAAAAGAAATTCATGAACCAGGGAGCATAAAACAGTTGGAACTGGAACCGAGTGACAAATTAAGTCTATTGTTAAGAACTTGAAAAAAAAAGTTGTTTCATTAACCTTTAAAATAAAAAAAAAAACATTGGTTTCTCATACGATTTTGAAATAGAAGCAAGGTGGAGGTTATGGAGTTGGGGACGTGGAAAGGTAGGAAAGAGAAGAGAAGAGAATGGAAGAGTGGAGGAGTGGTACTAGCAACAAAGCAAAGTTTGATGATGAAAACAATGGAGGATGGTGGCAAAATGGTGTTCACAGAGAACCAAAACAATAGATGAAGACATAAAACAGTTGCATATTCGTAAAAATTTCTATAAAAATAACTCTAGACAACTCATTACACTTCGGTTATAATATAAACTAAAGCCAAATCCTCTTTCTCATCTGGAATAGTTAAAAAAAAGTCAAAATTTCAAAATTTTCACACACCTTTTTGCCTCGGTTATTTAACAACTGGAGCAAAAATGCATGTATGGCTGTAGTTCTTACAAGGTTCTTAGAAGA
This sequence comes from Vigna nakashimae, assembly GCA_034642375.1. Taxonomy (NCBI): domain Eukaryota; kingdom Viridiplantae; phylum Streptophyta; class Magnoliopsida; order Fabales; family Fabaceae; genus Vigna; species Vigna nakashimae. The sequence continues at coordinate 23,441,090 of CM067768.1, forward strand.
ACCAACGCCAAATACCCTTAAAATTTTGAAGAACTTTGAAAATTTTCGCACATCTTTTGGCATCGGTTCTTTAGTAACTGAAGTAGAAAAGGATGTATAGTTTTGGTTCTTACATGAGTCGAGGCAAAATATTCCTAAAATTTTGAAAATTTTTACGCACCTTTCATCCTCGATTGTTGGGGAATTGACATAGAAAACGATGTATGACTTCTGTTATTTGAGAACTCAAACCAAATGTCCTCCCTCAAACAAAATAATTAAAAAAAAGTAGGAATTTTGAAAATTTTTGAAATTTTTGCACACATTTCAACCTAGTTGTTAGGGAACTAAAGCAAGAAAAAGATGTATGGTTTCGGTTAATAGAGAACCGAAGCCAAATCATCTCCCTTAGATAAAATAATTAAAAAAAATAGCTAAAATTTTGAAAATTTGTGCAAAATTTTGCACACCTTTTGGCCTTGATTCTTTAATAATCAAAATCCAAAGAGCTATATGGCTTCAGTTCCAATGCAATCGGGCCATGTAAGTTTGCAAAATTTTCAAAATTACCACTATGTCTTTACATGCTTTGTTGTCTTCAAAACCAAAGCATATAAAGTGAATTGAAAAAGGGAATCTACACTAATGTTAGTTATTGGTATTGTTTAGGAAATGCACACTTCATGACGAAAACATGTAACAATCCTATTTAATGGTTACATTAGGGGTAAACATGTTATTTAACACATCATAAGCAATATAAATATGTATAAGATTTGTTAAAATCCTCTAATGGAGTAAGCTTTTTCAAAATAAAATATAAACAAAATCACTAAAAGGAATACAATTTCTACACCTATATACATATATAATAATTACCCAAACTATATAATCCCTCTCAGTTGCTCACTATTGAGAACTTCCACCTACAAATCACCTACTCCTATATAACACAAGATCATAGTAGATAGAAATAACAATGACAAAATCAAGGTATGTTAGTATATGTAGAAGATTTAAGAACTTCAAAAAATTTCAATCAGTTACCATGCATATCAATCTCAAATAATATCAAACAATCCATCTATTATATATACGTAGCTCACTAAGTTATTACTTCTAGAATACTCATGTGTTGAAATGGATACAAATATTTTGTACCTATCATATGGACACTCGGTAGATTCTAGCAATTTTGGTTCAAGCTTTAGCCCAAAACATTAGAACCTAAATTCTCTTCAAGTGACATGATTAATTCACTATAGTTCGCCAGACTGGTTCTCGTTCTTACCAAGTCCTGCTATAGGAACCGTTGTCAACTCTTACCAACTATATATCTTCATCTATAAAAGTCTAAATATCTGGTAGAGTCTAGATAATCTTGTCAAGGAATACTTGTTCAATATATATCTTAAACCACACACAAAACATTTCCTCTTTGAAAATACTTCATATTCATCACTTACACAAACATTCAATATCAAAATCTATTACACTTTTCCTCTTTTAAAAAACTTATTTTCGTTTTTAAAAAACTCTCTCACCTACAAAACAAGCTCTCTAACTCGCTTAATGACTACCTCCTAGAAGTACGCTCCCACAATGAATTTTTGGGCCGCCCAATGACTAGTTCCCTATAAGGTCTTTGATTTTTTTTAAAACAAATTTTTGCTCAATAGGGACTACCTCGTTTAGTGACCATCCATTATAACCAAAATCTCACATTATCTTCTAGTGATCCCAATCTTCGCCCAATGTCCCTAAGTCACCTTGGGCTACTAGATTTTCAAAATCCTTTTTTCTTCAACAATAGTACCTCAAACCTAGTCACCCAGTCTCTAAAAGCCCATTTTTACTAGGCTAGTCCAACGTGAAATGTTTAGAACTCACTAGATTTTAATTTCCTCAATTTCACTCAGTGATGGTTTGAGTCGTCTGAGTTTGTATAAAATCATAACCATAATAAATATACTAATTTGCTCATTTGGCTTTAAGAGATATTTTTATCTATTTTACAAACCATAATGGCTAAAAATCAGTTCAAAATAAGTCACCAAGGGCTAGTTTAATATAAATTAATATACCTTATTTTCAAATACATCTAGTATTCACATATAGTTTGGTCCATTTACATCATAAGAAAATAATTCAACATAACAACACCACAACCAACATACTACTACTATCATCTTTATAGGCCTTATACAACAAACACTTCATTAATTCACAACGAAATCATACAATCTTACATAACTACCTTCCCTTGCCTAGATTATGAGTCCTCGTCAAAAAAGTTCCACTGCCTCTAAAGACCCCTACTTACTCAAGAATCCATATATATGCTCAAAGAAATCTCAAATAAAAGATTTGGTCACACCTTAACAATCCTAACCAAACATAGATGTATCTTGAATCCTAAGATATCACATGCAACCTCAACAACCCCTACATGCAATTAATTTCCAAAGAGACTCGAAAGAATGGTAAATGCAGAACTTACTCTGATTCATATTTTAATCGGCTAAAAATTGAGTGCTCTTCACAACGATTCCTATAACATTCTTTGATCTTCAAACAAGTAGACGCATGTGTTAAAAACTTAGAAAGAGTGGACAAAAGGATAAAAGTTTATGTTGAGATTGTTGATAGGGGAGCACTAGTTTAGTTGAACCCACAATCTCAGTAAAATTTGAGTTTTTGATGATGACAACACATAATTAATAATACATGTGTATTATGTGTTACATGTTCTATGCTTACATGTTATATGCGTATATGAGAACATGATTGTGTTATATATGTGTTGTTCAATGCATTTCACTGTGTTATATATGTGATTTTATACTTGAATGCATGACACATGTTTTTGGATGAGAAAAACCACAAGTACTAATGTTGAATTTTTAATTGTGTAGCAAAATAACATTTTTAAGTCGACTACATTATGGGGGGAATCGATTAAAACTCGTGTCTTTGCACAAACAATTTTAAAGAGTACTGTGAGAGTTTTACAAAGAGAAAGTTTTCAAAACTTGGCTTAACATTGTTGCATAATTGATTGCATCTGATATGTATTCGATTAAGTTTGTTACTGTTTTGAAATCTGTTAATGCTTGATATAACTGTCACAACGGCTATATTTTTAAATGTGTTGACCAAACATTAAATGCTATTCGACTCCAATAATTGTGAACTCAATTAATTGCTTTAATTGCTACTATCTGTTATAACTGAATTGGTGTATTTAACTGCATTAGTAACGAAGTCGATTATGTTGCGCCTGATACGAGTTTATCTATTTATTGATGCAAATTTGATTTATGTATAGAATTTTGTGATTCTAAACTTTTCATATTCTTTTGTGATTCCAAAAAACTAGTTTGACCGATGTGATCAACTAATTGTTATTTCTTGAAGAGCAAGATTGCTGAGTTCTAAGTCTGATCTATCTGCACATTTGGGTGTCTACTGCAAGATCAGGTTCTACAATCTGCTGAAGATTGGGTTAAGTTCCCTGTTGTGATTATAGGAAGAAGGACGTGTTGCGTTCTTGACTTTGAGGGTGCCTCAAAGGGGTTGGACTGCAGGAGAGGAGATTCTTGCTACTAGTCTGTTTATGTAGTGCCTATATTTTGATTAGAGGGTTAGAGAGGTGTTTTATATTTTTGACATGAGGTCTCTATAAAAACCTTGTTGTAAAAACCTTGATCATTATAGTGTATTGGCTTCGTGTGGTTGGAAGGACACTAGATGTAGACTTGGTCGAATCAGTATAAAGGCATCTCTTTTGGTGAAAAAGATTTTGAAAGTTTTAAATTTTATACTTCATCAATTCACTCCCCCCCCCCCCCCTCTCCTTGGTGTGAGAAATTGAGTCTTTCTATTTTAACAGTTTACTTTTTGAAAAGATAATAGTTTTTATAAAACGAAACTTGATTAACTAATTTATATTTATAACTTAAGCTATTTCATAATAAAATAATAGAGCATTTCTAGTAAATAATATTTCTACTCCAACATTTTATTAGTCCTTACATAATAAACTTCATTAATCATAATTATTCATGTAGTTAATTTAAGATGAGTTAAAATATGTTTTTAGTCCCTTAAGTATCACACAATTTTGGGTTTAGTCCCTACTCAAAACTTTGATTGTTTTTAGTCCTCATAGTTTTGAAACTGTTATAAATAGTCCCTAATTTTGGATGGCATTAACTTTTGTTTGACGTAGCTATCGGCCAGCCCACGTCTGATGCTAGATTTGAGTTTATTATCTGCCATGCTTTATTTTCTTTTTATTCCAAATTTGCACATTACACTTCAACCCCTAACTTCTTTTCAAAATTGCATAATAGCCCTTGTTTGACCAACTAGGTGCAGGGTTGACTCAGGTGAGTTTGTCCAATGAAACTATGCTACATGCTAGTTCACCCTTTACCCAAAATTAGGGTTTTGAATTGAGCCCCAGGAAAGAAGTTGTGCCTACGCCGTCATGGCAAGAACACGAGACCCGATTGCTCTTTGATGGAGCCCGACTTGCTTCACCGCGTTGCAGAATTGCTATGAAGGTGCTTAGATGGCGCGAGTTACTGCGCAAATCTCTCTTACGTCTGGAGGTTGATGACTTGCGAGAATGGGATAGTGGCTTCGTGATGGGTTTTTGTGTCTCTAGCTTCTTAGTTTGATTCCTGCAGGTTTTTGGAGGTTGACGGGCTGGCTTGCACGAGGTGGTCTGATGAAGATGAAACTGTCATCTGGTGACTCTGGTTTTCTCTCTCGACAATGACGGCGCAATTTGAAGGAGATGACGGTGGCGCTTCAGCTCGGCGCGATTTTGTGTGCAAATTTGGAATAAAAAGAAAAGAAAACGTGGCAGAGAATAAACCCATACCTAGCATCAGACGTGGGCTGGCCGTTAGCAACGTCAAACAAAAGTTAACGCCATCCAAAATTAGGGACTATTTATAACAATTTCAAAACTATGAGGACTAAAAGCAATCAAAGTTTCGAGTAGGGACTAAACCCAAAATCGTGTGATACTTAAGAAACTAAAAATATATTTAACCCATTTAAGATTATATAAAAGGTTCATATCAAGAGTAATTCTTTCTAAGTGAATCCCTTGCCATAAATAAAATAGAAAACAATATTATAACAACATTATATTAAATAATATTTCGTTTTGATTTTTTAAACTCGAGTTTGATCTTTAAACAATAACAATTTTCATTAAATATTTGAGTTATATGCATTAAATATGGAGATAACGTATATTTATATTGGAAAAAGCGTTTAAATATAATAACGTTTTTGTAACGCTTAAGTTACTTTTTATTTTGACTTGTGTAAATGATATTGTTAAAATTGATTATTAATAATGATTTTGGTATATATATTTATAGCAATGATTTAATGTTTTACCTATATTTTATTTTTTATTCAATGTGATTCTTATATTTTTTTTTGAAAAAGATTCAATGTGGTCCCTTGCATTATATCAATATTAACATCATTTAGAGGATAAATAGATGGGATATGCTAACATTGTTTCAAGGATGAAAAAGAAGAATGACTTAATAGATGTCAACTCATCATCTTCTGAACCACATTAACGCTAATATAATGGAAGAGACCATGTTGGATCTTTTTAAAAAAATATAGGGACCATATTAAGCCAAAAATAAATGGAAGGTGTTGACAGAGGGAGCAATGTAAGTGTTAAACCCAATCCCTGATGTGTTTGATTTTTATGATGACAACACATTAATTGTAACAACACATAGATGTTGTCATGACACAACAGAAATGTTTATTTGTGATTGATACATATGTTGCTATGAAATTGTTGATATGTTATGTAGTTTGCATATTTCTGTAATCATAATTGTGATTATATCTTTGTATGCATACTGAATGTTTTTGTGTGATAAAACCACAAGCACAAAGAAACTCTATATGAAATAATCGATTATAGTGATGTTGTAATCAATTAAGTTCATCAGATAGCTTATGTTTTTAAACTATGGCAAAACAACAAGTTTTAAATCGATTACATTAAGTAAAATTGATTAAAACTCGTGTCTTTGCAAACATATTGTTGAAATGTGCTATGATGAGTTTTTTTGAAGAGAAAAAGTTTTCAAAATTTGTTTAAGTGAAGAGCTTAAATTGATTACACTGGTTATGTAATCAATTAAGTCTGTTATAATTTGAAAATTGTTTCCTAGCTTAGTCATATATGAAATAACGGTCATATTTTTAAATTTGTTTGACTAGCATTTATTGCAAATCGATTATATTAATTGTGCATTCAATTGAAAATATGTTAGTTGTAATTTTGTTACATATGCTACTAATGTAACCGATTACATTACTAACGTAATTGATTGTTTTGCGTTCATAATAAGGAAAACTATAAATTGACGCATTACACATAACTCTAAAACAATTTGATCATTCTAAACTTTCATATTTGATATCTTTGATTTGAGAAAAGTGTTACAACTGTTGAAACGCTCCAAGAAAAAAGATTCATAGAGATTGATACATTTTGGTTTCTTGAAGAACAAATTTGGATTTATATTGCTGATCAAATACTGCAAGAGTGAAGTGAATTTCTGACTGATCAGACTTCATTTTCTGCAATCTCAGATTGTGTTGTTTCCCTATGTGTGCGGCCAGGAAGAAGAGTAAGGAGCTCGTGGTACTTTGAGAGGTTTTCTCAAAGGGTTCTATAATGAAGACATGACGTTCTTTGTGCAGGTGTTATCTTTCTATATTTGATTGTTTAGTGCGAGAGGTTTTTACATTTGAGAGAGTCTCTGTAAAACCTTTGGTGTAAAACTCAAATCATTATAGTGAAAGATCCTTCAATCTAAGGTTGATTGGAAGGGATGCTGGATGTAGGCATTGAGGTTGAACCGGTCTAAATCCTCTATTTGTATTTGTCTCCTTATCTCTTTTACTTTCATTGCATACGCGTATTACTTAGATTACAAGAAAGGTTAAAGATCATTCTAAGTTTGCGAAAAGATTTAAAAAGTCTTTGTTTTTATTGTTCACCAATTCACCCCCCCCCCCCCTCCCTCTTGGTGTTGAGAAATAAGACACTTCATTTCTAACAAAAGGAAAATTTTGAATAACTACTACAAATATAGGGACTAAAAATCCTATTAAGCTAAATGAACACTTACTATAGGATAAAAGGTATAATGCATATATGTGTGTGTGTGTGTGTGTGTTTGTGTGGATTTTGAGCTCACATATGTAGAACGATCTATGAATCATGACTAGGTATTAAGTTAAAAATCTATGTTGTAATAGGGATCCTCGATTAAAAGGATAACATTCTTTTCTAAAGTTAAAATCAAGCATAAAAAGCTTATCAACCAACCTCTTTATGATTAAAATTAATTGTTCTCAAGTGGTTTCAAATTAGAATAATCGATTACCTAGTGAAATAATTGATTAAACAAGAACGTGTTTTAAGTGTAGCTTTTTGCCACATTGCAATCATTCATTTCAAACTTGGTCAAAATTTCCCTACATATTTATTTTAATATAGAAAAATCCCATGTTTAGATCGAATTCTATACTAAAAAAAAAATAGTGTATCAAATTCATATTAGATATTTCAAATTTATTCATCATGGACTTCTTAAATTCGCCAAATATGACAGTACTATTTCCATTGAATATAAGATCATCAACATATAAGCATATACCTTAAGCATCCTTAATAAACAATGGCAGGAATTTTGTACTACTAATGTTGCCACCAAACAGGAGACATGTTTTGCAATGATAGAAAATACTTTTGTATAGTTAACCTTGTGTTGTTGATTGTACCCTTTTGCTACCTATTATGGTTTATACTTGTCCACACCACTATATTTGTTTAACTTTGGTTTGAAATTTCATTTTAAACCAATGGTTTTATTATGTTTAGGTAGACTACATAGCTTTCAAGTTTTGTTTTTTCAATGGAATTAATTTCATCATCAAGTTCTTTTCTCCATTTTTCTTGTTTGACTAATGTCTCAAAATTTGTAGGATCACAATTTGCAAACAAACTAAAATGAGTTATTTCCTCTTCGTTAATCTTCTATATCATGAAATTCTTCATCATTGTAGATCTCCTTCTGTTTCATTAAGGATGCACATTTGTTTATTCAACTATTTGTTACTTATTTTGTATTAGCCTTATTGGTTGTTGCATCTCTGCATCAAAATCACCATCACCATAAAAATCAACTTGTGGTTGTTGTTTGACATTGTCTCCATCCCAATTCCATAATTTATCCTTATCAAACATTATATCTTGACTAATAACAATTTTCTTGGTTATAGAATGTACAATAACACCACATCATGACTAATAACACCATATCCAGCTAAAGGAGAAATGTTCTTAGAACACCTAAAGGTATGAATTTTTTTTTTCCTTTACATTTTAGAAGGGATAAATAAAATTGAAAAGCAATCAATTCATGTATGTGTTATTTAATGAAAAAGGTAGAAGGAATCCCTTAATTGTAACATCTAGTCTTTGAAATCCAATCGCACTTTGGTGTAGATATAACCCAAAGGAAATACCTCATTATAGATTTTGGTAATTGGTGCTTGTGTTCTCTCTTCCAAGCAAATTGGTATTATTTCTTTTATGTTGTGTGACACTTTTTTTCCCATTCCACGACACTACCTATTAGATTAATCATATTCATATTGTTGTGATTTTGTTGACTTGATAAGTCTTCATACACAATAAGATTAAAAAAATACTTATTATATGGATTTATGAGCACAATGTATGAACTTAGTGTTTGAGAAATTCACCCTAACACCATACAGATAACTTACAATATATGCATGAATTATTACATGATATAATGTTTTTGCCCTTTTATAAATTTGGAGTCTTTTGTTATGTTTGTTTTGGCTTTTTAATGCATTGCATGGGTGTAGTATGTTAGATTGGATGATTTTGGTTTCCATTCACTGTTGATAGACTAAGTTATCAAAACCTCCTCTAAAGTTGACTGCTTATCAGAAGCTCCTCTAAAGCTAATAGATCAAGTGGTGTTAGATAACCAAAGTTGTTATGTATACCAAGAAACAATACAAAAAATGGTTACAATTTGTATAGTTGGGTAAACTTTTTGTTTAGTTTACTTTGACGTAAAAATCATGAATTCTACTTCTCAAAAGTTCTTCCTTAATTGAGTCATAGGGAGAATTAGATGGAATTAAAGTTTGTACTTAGAAATTTTGTTAAAGGGATTATCGTATAACATTCAACATTAAATTTAATGTCATATAATTATATAAGGAAAGTGATTAGTGAAAGAAGAAATGGAGTGAAGGAATTAATAGGAATATATATGGAAGAAAATAATAGCATGAACTGATGGCTATGATAAATTTGGCAATAAACTTGCAACCACGGGGAAAATATAGTGAATTGTATATGTTTGTGGTGTAGAGAATAGGGTGATATCATAGAATTTGGCATAGGTTGTGAAAGATTGGGAAGAATTTGAAGTTCTGCACAATTTAACTTCTTAGTGCTTGGTTATTTTCTATAGTTCTTGTTTGTTGTTTCTACCCTATAGAAGACCTTCTTGTGATTTAAGGATCCTGAGTACCCTTATTGTTACTCTAAATTTTTGTTTCTATTAATATAATGTATGGTTTTGTTCTAAAATACAAGAGTACAACCAACTTTAGATGCATTTCCAAACATCTTATTTAAAGCTTGGCTCATAAAAACAACTTGGAATCAAATTTGTTGCATTCTAGTTTCTTTGTGCATTTATATGAAAAAATGTAGCTAAAAAAATGAAATCCTTATATTCTAACCAAGAGTACATTAAATCAAGGATGCCAAGTTTTAAGTGTAAGGAATGACAAATAAACCAATATATTGCACGAGATGCTAAGTTTTCAATTATTTGGTCAATGTTCTTTTTGTTATAAATTGACTCCAAAATAAGTGTAGTATAATTGGAAAAAATTAGTTTATTTTAAACACCGAGAAAAAATTTATAGTCATTCCTGGTGATTCTGTTTTAGTAGGTGATGATCTTAGTACCATAATAATAATGATAAACTAATAATGTTATTAATAAAACCATCTTTACCCTTTTTTTTATTTTTCTAGTCCATATGCTTTCATTATGTTTCTTTTATATTTTATGTAAAGCTTTCTAAAGGTTTTTTAAACCTCCCTCATCCGTGATAATGTTAATTCTTAGCAATATCTGAGCTTCATTTTAGATACGAAAGCAGCTCTCCTTCAACTTATTACTTTTTTAAATTCTCATTTTTGTCTTGTTTTTGTGTATATCTATATTTTGGGGTACACTAAGTAAATAATACTCTAGTCCCCTCGTTTTGTATCTATTTGGGTGCTAGGAAGATCTTTCGCCATATCGAAGAACCTTGGCAACACATAGAAGCAAGAAAAACATCAAAATAGGGAATGCTTCAGATCCAAGAATTGGGCAACACATACTTGTTGGGCGAGCCACCATTAAGTGCCCACATCTTGTCACTAAGTGAGCTCATTCAAGATAGAAACTCTGGTATTTTTGAAGACTCTCGTTGGGTGATAGGTGTTGTGCGTTAGGCGATGAGATGCTCACAGGGGAAGTTTTACCCTATTTCTTATGGTTTTGCGAGGAATGAGGGTCTTAGGTGGTTTGAAGGTGCCTTTGCACTCTAAGGAGTGCTAGGTGGGATACTAGAGCTCATGGAATGCTCCCTTCTTCTCTTTGCTTCTCCATCTTCTTCCATGGTCATTTTGTAAGCTTAAGGCTCTCCATGGAAATGGAGAGTCAAACTCATCGTGTTGGGGACATTTGTAGGCATTGAAGTCCCTTGTTCCTTGTAAATGTTTTGATTATATATATACCTTTTACATTAGATGTAAATCTCTAATTTTCACCCTTAATGATTGCATGTAATGGGGACGTTCATGGCTTGATTTGTAGTTCATAAGGTTTTGGGAAGAATCTTGTGAAACTTAGGCTTTAAATTAAAGATCTAGTGGAGGCTTGTATCTAGGGATAGAACATGACCATCAGTTGTCTTAAATCCTAGATCTTAAGGCTAGTTTTCTTGTTAAGTGTTCAAAGGATTAGCACTTAGTTAGGAAAACTAAGCTCTTTCAACTAAAGGATTAGGGCTAAAGTGTTTTAGTGGGTTTACAGTAGTGTTTGATGGAGAGGAGATGATTCTGTGTGTGCAAGAGACTGAACTTGGTGAAATCTACTTCTAACAATGTCATTCCATACCATTTCTGACCTTTTTCCTCTTCGAAATGCCTATAGCTACCAAAGCCCACCTTTATTCTTTATGTACCTACTTACTTGCACATAATTTTACATTCTTTAATCTAGATGAGTTACTAATCATAGGATTCTTTACTTGCACATAATTTTACCATGTTTTATTACTTGAATGATTGTGTGCGCTTGCTTAGGAGTTAACAAGTTTTTAGCATTGTTGCCGGGGACTCGTGCTTAATACTAGACTATTATGAGGTTTATAATTTATTTAGACTTTATTCTTTATGTACATAGCTCATTCGTCTCGTGTAAATGGGTTGGGCTAACTTGTGGCTTCAACAATGTTGTTCTCTAAGTGTATGTAGGGTAGCATTTGTTTAAGGAGGCCATTCCCTTAGACCATCACTATCATACCCTAAGACTGAAGGAATAATAATGGTACGATAAGGCACCAAGCTTGAGCACAACAAGCAGTCCATGGTCTCACACCCTTATGTGTTGCTTCTCTTGTGCTATGAACAAGTCAGTGGAGATGGAGAAGCAAACAAGGAAACCTTGTTACCACCACTCTTTCTTGAGAAGCAAAGAACTTACACCTTGCAAGCCAAACTGGATTAAAATAGGTTATGAGTGTCTAAAGATGTCAACATAGTGGAAGGGCTGAAATGAAGACTCACATACTAGGAAAGCTAAGTTGGTGGCTAGAGTTGGTTCAAGATATGTTGGTGAGAAGAAATAAGCACACAACATCAACATTCGTTCCTCATTCCATCATCCACCAAGCTAATGACGGTATATAAGTGCTTCTTGGGAGGCAACCAAATGTTTTCTTTTGTTCTTAGTTTTTTTTGTTCTTTTTCATGTTTTGGATGCTTTTTGTGTGCTATGCTCACCTAATAAGAGATTAGTTCGCCTAGCGAGTTTGGTTTTGCAAAACAAATGTGTGAAAATTATGCAGACTCACCTAGCGAAGCTAGCTTTCGCCTAGTGAGCAAAGCCTCGCAATAAAGTCATTGGGCCACTACACTCTCTCGCCCAACGAAGAGGTTAGGCACCCAACGGTGGTGTTTGTGCGTTGAGCTCCAACAGCCATACCATATTAGCTCTGGCACTTTTTTGCCGTCTATTTTGTATTTTTCTTTGTTTTACACTCTCGTACATATTCCTTTTAGTGTTTTGTTTGACTCTAGTTGCTAACAATGAGAAGTTGCTTTAACTTTGAGCATACGATTTGCTATATACATCTTCCTCAAGGCTTAAAGGTTTCAAACCTACTGCTTTAAAATCTCGTTATAGTTTTTAATTTCTAATTTTGAAACTCTTTTGAAGTTTCCTATTTAGATAGTTCTTTTCCAAACGATTTAGTGACTTTAGCACATAATTTTTTAGCTTGATTTGAATAAAATTCTTTTGTGTTTGCTCTTGATGAATATGTGAAATTCTTTGAAAATTTGGTTGAAATGTGGTTGGTTAAGCTTGTTGAGCAGAAATTGCGATAGCTCTCATTCATTTGGATACATGCATTGTTTTAATTCTAGTCAATATTCGGGGTATTATGTTTAAAAAATTTTGGAACCTTGAGTTAATCCATGAGGTGTTGTGTCTCAGATTTTTTGTTAAGTGTTATCACTTTGGATCACAACTGATTTTTCCTGAGTTTTTATTTTCGAATCATTCACTTTCTTGTTACAAATTATCAAGGCCATATATTTCTTCTACCTCTTCTATATTTTTGAGCCAAATAAACCAATGCTAACCTTTGAACCTAAAAATAAGTGTTTTCTCATTCCTACAATCGTAAGCTTAATGAAAAAATTATGACCAAAGAACATACATTTCAGGGTGAGGAAATTGTTCAAGTTCAAGGGATCTCACATTAGAAAGAATCATTGAGGAAAACAAAAAGAAACAAAAATTAAGAAAAAGGAGAAAGAAGAAGAAGATAAAGAAAAATAGTTTAATGAAGGAAAATTGGGAAATAAGTTAAGGAATTGGTTTATTCATTTGTGAAGAAAAAAAGAGAATTATGCTACATCATGTGTTGATTTGTTTTCTCTCTAAGCTCAAAGTGCTTTGTATCAAGAAAAACCAAATTTCCTTCTTAACCCAGGCACAATACAAGTCAAGAAAGTCCTTGTGATGCTAACTTGCTTGAGAATGTGTTTGTTTTGGTTGAAACAAAGGGAAAAATTGAATTGAGTAACATTGTGATGAAAGAGTGAATGACACACATCTTTATACACCAATAAGCTTGAATGAAACACTTCTTTGGTGAGGAATGGTTCCATGTATTTAAGGAAAGCATTTTGCCATGTTTGTTGATCTCTTATAAAACTGTTGCATTTGTCTTGTAATCTTTGACCTGTTAGCACCATAGTTGAAGTTTAGTTTGCTAAAACCTCATTATCTCTTAAGTGGTCTTTCCATGATGAGCAAGCATGATTGATTTAATTTCTTTGAGTGAAACTTCTTTCTTGAGTCACTAGACCATTATAGTTGAGTTATTTTACCTAGGTCGAGTTACCTTTTCTTGAGGACAAACAATGTTCTAAGTTTGGAGGAGTTTTATAATGTTAATTCCTACTAGAAGCTTCATTTTAGTGGAAAAATCAACTCTCCTTCACCTTATTACATGCTTAAATCCTCACTTTTATCATGTTTTTGTATATATCTATATTTTGGACTACACTAAGTAAATAATACTCTAATCCCCTCTTTTTGTATCTATTTTGGTGCTTGGAACATCCTTTGTCACATCGAAGAACCTTGGCAACCCAGAGAAGCAATAAGAACATCAAAATTGGGAGTACTTGAGATCCAAGCATTGGGTGAGACATACTTCTCGCTGGGCGGGCCACTGTTCAGTGTCCACATCCTATTGCTGAGCGAGCTCATTCCAGAGAGCAACTTTGGTGTTTTTGGAGACTCTCGATAGGCGAGAGGTGTTATGCACTAGGCGACGAGATGTAGACAAAGTAAGTCTTACCCTATTTCTTCTGGTTTCGCGAGGGGAGAAGGGTCTTTGGTGGTTTGGAGGCACGTTTTCACTCAAAGGAGAGTTATGATGGTTGTTAAGGCTCGTGGTAACACTCCCTTCTTCTGTTGTGTTGTTTTTCTTTATCTATGGAGACGCATAAAGGACAAATGCTTTACTCAAAAGTTCTATGTTGATTTAGAAGAACATTAAGAGATACGAAGACATTCTGAAAATGTTTCATCAATTCTTTTTGTTTGTCCAATCCGAACAAGCAGCACAATTGTCTTTATAAAAACAACATAGCATCTGACCACGTACAAGAGGCTACACACCTACATCAAATTCAATGCTTCTAACTAACAAATCATTTTTGAAGTTGCTTATGTAAAAAGACCGCAAGAGAAGAAAATAACAAAAACTACATATATTATCACGCTACCAAAATTCTCTTGTTGTGTCATCAAGCTCTTTGAAAAAGAAAATTCCTTGTAACAAGTTTTCCAAATATACTTTATATTGATCTAAATCCTCTCTAAGAGAGTTTTTCCATCTCTACTTGTTTGAAAAACACTTTATTGTTTTTTAATAATAAAAAATGATTTATAAAACTTGGTTGTTTAACTCAGGAGAAGTTAAACAGTTTTAGCAAATTGGGCTAATGTAAAAACTAAGAGTGGTGAAACTCTTTATAGAACCATGAGTGATGAAACTCCTTGTAAAACCAAGAGTGGTGAAACTTGTTGTAACTTTTTAAAGTTAGTGAAACCCTTTCAGAGTGCTTAAAGGAGAATTGGATATAACTTAGTTAGAGTGAACCAGTATAAAAATGAGTTTTCATCTTTGCTATCTTTTGTTGTGTTTCTAAATGTTTTCGAAAATGTGTAAGTGTTCAACACTTTCTCCAGACAGTATATCCCCTGCAAACAACGTATAACACTAATTGGGAAAAGTTTTTTAAACTATAACCATCCCCTCCTGATGAATCATTATTTTCTTCACTTCACTTAGTTTATTGTGCTAGAATTAATCAGGGAATTGTGCTTAATTGTTCAATATTTTCCCATTTTTCCTAATTGTGCTCAATTTGATCAGAAATTCTTATTTTAATTAATTTGAATTATCTGAGACTAATTATCTACATTATTGAATGCAGGAAAATTGTTGGATAATATTTTGGGACTGAAAAGAAAAATTTCTCATCAATTACATGCTAAACTAAAATGAGATTTTCACTTTCCATACGTAATGAATGTTATTACAAATTGAAAATTTTATGATGGACAGATGGAACCAGCAAACAAGCACACGGCCTACACCTCACGGTTTTATCAAAATAACTTTGAAGACAATATCATGCCATTGTCCATTTCACGTTGGCAAACATAAAATGATGGAGAGGGACCACCTTGCATTCAACCCACAGTTTTTATCAAATGAATTGGAAAACAATAGCATGGTCCATGACAATCCACGTTGGCAGCAAAGCACACACACATTGGAAGGGCTCTATAATGAAATGCTGAAACTTATTGAATTATTAATAAGGAGGTGAATCACGGTGTAAGTTGTTTTAGCAAGCATCCAACAAAAACATCTTTTTGAATTCAGGTGGGAGCCGCCACACCTTTGCCTTGCAACATGAATTGTAATTGAATGGGCAATTTGGAAAAGCAACCGAAGAAGGCCAAGGCCATTCATCCTATTAGCCTTAGTTGGAAACAAAAGAAAAAGGGGGCCACTATATTGAAATTGCAGCCACGTTTTTCTTGCAGATTTGGAAAAGAATAGGATGGCCTTACGTGGACAATTTACTTTAGCAAACTTAAAGAAGTGAAAGGTGGGAACCACCAAACTCTCTGCTGGAATGTGAATCTGAAGCCATCAATTGAAGAGATTCACATAATTTAATTAAGGTGGTATCCAGCTCACATTTCACGGCACTTTGGCTTAAGCATGTGCAGATTTATTTGCTCTTCCACTCCACAATACATTCACGATCCAGCATTAGTCTTGTCCAGCCACATTGAAATGAACTGATAGAAGCACTCACGGCCTCATATCCAGCACAATAGCTTGGGAAGTTTTCTGCCACACAACGAAGCAATCCAGCAAGCAAACTCTTCACAGCTGCAGCACGTAGGTAGCATTCCAGCAGCTGAGAAGGAGCTCCCGTCCAGCAGTAGCCACCACCGAGAAGACTTCTTCAATCTTTTTCATTGGTTCATGCTTGCAAGGGAAGGAGCCATGAAGGGCTGGAACAGTCACGGTCCATCAAAGGAAATGGCTTCAAGCATCCAAAACAGCAACAAGACCCATAGAGGAATTCACGTGGGCAGCATCACGATCAGCTGATTGGAACGGAGAAGGAACAAGCACCCGTGAGCAATAAAAAAAAAAGAATGTGCAGGATAAATGAGGAAGAAGAGGACAATATTAATTGGCAAAAGGAGAGGCTCACGGGTTCAGAAAATTGGTTATAAAACCAGGAGCAGCAGCAGGAAAAAAAAAAAGCAGATTTTAGTAGAGTTTTAAGAGTAGTTTAGGACAGCCATGGAAGAGGCTCTCGCCTCTTCCTCTTTCTCTTCCGTTCTCTGAATTTCCATTTCAACGTGCAATTGTAGTTTTAATTTCTGAAGAAGCAGTAGAAGTGTGTCACCTTTGCTCGTGTTATTTTTAGTTGTACTGTTGATTTTAATTTAAGTGTTGAAAGCATTGATAAATTGCATTTCCAGTTAATTGTTTTCTATTTTTATTGTCTCTTTTATTTTATCGTTTAATGTTTTTCTACACCGTTCAATTCTACAGTTTCTGAATATTTACTGTTCTATTTTTACCATCTTTTACCGTTCAGTTTTACAGTGTTTAAAATTTATTTCAAAAGGTTTTAAATTCTGTTTTATTTAAATTCCAATTTCCAATTTTATTTTACCGCACAAAACATCTACAAAACCCCCCCCCCCCCACTTCATGTTAGATCTGAGATTGAACCGCCACAAAATTGGTCCTTGAGAGACGACCTAGGAGTCACTTCCTAGTTATACTGCATTCATTAATTGCACATAAAATTTACTGGGGAGAAATTTTGATTTTCTGTAAGTTTCTGTTAAGTTTGTATTTTGTGTGTTAAATTTTTTGTTTTTAAGTGTTCAATTTTTCTATTTGAAGTTATTTTTATCGAGTTTTATGTGCAATAAATTTTACATTTTTCTCTTGATTTCTGGATGATGTTTTAGTTGTAGATTTTTCCTTCACTTACTTAATACTTATAGTTTGTAATCCTTGCTTTTCTCTGCCTGGAAAGATGATTATACGTTTGAGAGGTTGATTTGATTGTGACGAATACCCTGTGTGAGATTTGAGCCACTTAATTTTCTTTCTTGTGTGTGATATGTATCTTGAATGCTTGCACATATGCCTTGGCTTGATTTTTTTTTTTATATACTTGATTGATATGCATGTTCAGACGTGATAAAGGCATTTTTGTTCTTGAGCCTCTTTAGCCAAATAAGCCTACCTTGTTATTATCCTTTGATAACCCCTTTGAGCCTATACTGTATATATTTCTTTGTGTTAAAGCTCATACACTGATCCTAAGTGAAAAATAAATGATTACCTTAACCTTAGGAAAGTCTGGAGCTATAGAAGTATTTTGTGAATAAGTGTGGTCTCCTTGGGAATTCTGATGAATTGGCTAGTTGGTTCCTTATCATGTTTTGAAATGATAATTTATATCCATCTTGTGTGATAAAAAAAAAGAGAAGACAGGATGAAAAAAAATTTGATGAAAAAAAAGAGAAAAATTGAAAAATAATTTTGTGGATAATGGAGTCGAGAAGAGGATTGAATTAGAGGTTTGGGTGAGATTTCACTGTGTTTACATTTTTTTCCCTAGTGCACCTCTATTTCTTCTGAGCTATAGCTACTTATCCAAATTTATCCTCCCCTGTCCTTGGCCCCATTACAACCTAGAAAAGACCTTTTGATCTGAACATGCATATGTTTTAAGTGTTGAAATTAGAAACTTGCCAAGTCTGCTTGTGTTTGTTTTCTTGAGTGCATTGAGTGACATTGATTTACCTTAAACACTTGAGAGAAACACTGTGAGTGCATCTGTGAGGTTTTGTTATTTTTAAATCACCTCTTAAGCTAATTGATTATTTTTCCGTGTATTGAATTGCTTGGATGATTTCTATAAGTCTCTGCTTTATTTGTGTTGGATAATTTCTATTTCTTTTCTCTGTCCAGACTTCTTGAGAACTCTGTAAATTCTTTTTATTTTTCTTGCGAATTTTCATTTTTCTGTCTGCTGAGTTTTGTGTCACCGACCTGAAAGTCCTTTGAACCATTCCCTGATTTCAGTCTTAATTTTGCCCAGGAGTGCAAAAGACTAAGTGTGGTCTATTTTGATGAATCATTATTTTCTTCACTTCACTTAGTTTATTGTGCTAGAATTAATCAGGGAATTGTGCTTAATTGTTCAATATTTTCCCATTTTTCCTAATTGTGCTCAATTTGATCAGAAATTCTTATTTTAATTAATTTGAATTATCTGAGACTAATTATCTACATTATTGAATGCAGGAAAATTGTTGGATAATATTTTGGGACTGAAAAGAAAAATTTCTCATCAATTACATGCTAAACTAAAATGAGATTTTCACTTTCCATACGTAATGAATGTTATTACAAATTGAAAATTTTATGATGGACAGATGGAACCAGCAAACAAGCACACGGCCTACACCTCACGGTTTTATCAAAATAACTTTGAAGACAATATCATGCCATTGTCCATTTCACGTTGGCAAACATAAAATGATGGAGAGGGACCACCTTGCATTCAACCCACAGTTTTTATCAAATGAATTGGAAAACAATAGCATGGTCCATGACAATCCACGTTGGCAGCAAAGCACACACACATTGGAAGGGCTCTATAATGAAATGCTGAAACTTATTGAATTATTAATAAGGAGGTGAATCACGGTGTAAGTTGTTTTAGCAAGCATCCAACAAAAACATCTTTTTGAATTCAGGTGGGAGCCGCCACACCTTTGCCTTGCAACATGAATTGTAATTGAATGGGCAATTTGGAAAAGCAACCGAAGAAGGCCAAGGCCATTCATCCTATTAGCCTTAGTTGGAAACAAAAGAAAAAGGGGGCCACTATATTGAAATTGCAGCCACGTTTTTCTTGCAGATTTGGAAAAGAATAGGATGGCCTTACGTGGACAATTTACTTTAGCAAACTTAAAGAAGTGAAAGGTGGGAACCACCAAACTCTCTGCTGGAACGTGAATCTGAAGCCATCAATTGAAGAGATTCACATAATTTAATTAAGGTGGTATCCAGCTCACATTTCACGGCACTTTGGCTTAAGCATGTGCAGATTTATTTGCTCTTCCACTCCACAATACATTCACGATCTAGCATTAGTCTTGTCCAGCCACATTGAAATGAACTGATAGAAGCACTCACGGCCTCATATCCAGCACAATAGCTTGGGAAGTTTTCTGCCACACAACGAAGCAATCCAGCAAGCAAACTCTTCACAGCTGCAGCACGTAGGTAGCATTCCAGCAGCTGAGAAGGAGCTTCCCGTCCAGCAGTAGCCACCACCGAGAAGACTTCTTCAATCTTTTTCATTGGTTCATGCTTGCAAGGGAAGGAGCCATGAAGGGCTGGAACAGTCACGGTCCATCAAAGGAAATGGCTTCAAGCATCCAAAACAGCAACAAGACCCATAGAGGAATTCACGTGGGCAGCATCACGATCAGCTGATTGGAACGGAGAAGGAACAAGCACCCGTGAGCAATAAAAAAAAAGAATGTGCAGGATAAATGAGGAAGAAGAGGACAATATTAATTGGCAAAAGGAGAGGCTCACGGGTTCAGAAAATTGGTTATAAAACCAGGAGCAGCAGCAGGAAAAAAAAAAAAAAAAAGCAGATTTTAGTAGAGTTTTAAGAGTAGTTTAGGACAGCCATGGAAGAGGCTCTCGCCTCTTCCTCTTTCTCTTCCGTTCTCTGAATTTCCATTTCAACGTGCAATTGTAGTTTTAATTTCTGAAGAAGCAGTAGAAGTGTGTCACCTTTGCTCGTGTTATTTTTAGTTGTACTGTTGATTTTAATTTAAGTGTTGAAAGCATTGATAAATTGCATTTCCAGTTAATTGTTTTCTATTTTTATTGTCTCTTTTATTTTATCGTTTAATGTTTTTCTACACCGTTCAATTCTACAGTTTCTGAATATTTACTGTTCTATTTTTACCATCTTTTACCGTTCAGTTTTACAGTGTTTAAAATTTATTTCAAAAGGTTTTAAATTCTGTTTTATTTAAATTCCAATTTCCAATTTTATTTTACCGCACAAAACATCTACAAAACCCCCCCCCCCACTTCATGTTAGATCTGAGATTGAACCGCCACAAAATTGGTCCTTGAGAGACGACCTAGGAGTCACTTCCTAGTTATACTGCATTCATTAATTGCACATAAAATTTGTATGACCGCGACAGTCGTATCACCTCCCTTTCTAGAGTTTATTTATTATTTCAATCACAATTCAATTTTTTCAATCATTTGCTAGATTTGACCTCTTCATCTTTTCCTTGTCACAAGGCACCCTGCTACAATATTAAAAAACATAATGACAAACTTTATAACATTTAAACATTCTACCTTCAATTTTTTAAATATCATTTCCTCTTCCTGCAACTTGAAAATGATCATTATAACCACTAATACAAAAATCGCGTACAACGTCGAATATTTTGGGCTTTTAACGGGGAATTCACGAACGACGTCATATCAAGAGACGTTAAATTGACGTCGAATTTAAAAAATTCAATATTAAATTAACGTCGAATTTTGTCCAAAATACAACGTTAATCATTTTTTTTTTGTTTTTTTTAAATTAATTGTGATCCTTTTTTACAACTCTACGATACCTGAAAAGCAGAAAAACAACAAATTTCAGTTTTTTGTATTTTATAAAGCAAGAACTATGAATGTATAGTGTAATATCAACAACAAATAACAATAACCAACAAAAAACAAGTTCAATCAAATAACAACAACAAACAATAAACTAAATAACAACAAACAAGTTCAATAAAAAATACAGCAAACAAGTTCAATAAATAAGTTCTTCAAAACGAAAACGAAAATTAACCTTCAAAAGGTGGGCTCATTGGAATAAAGTGTTGTCACCAGTGATAGAGAAAACAGAATGCGCCCATGAAAAACAAGAGCACGAAAATAATCGGTCAAAACAAACAAAAATCATACATAAAGCAATTAATAAACATGCATTTGTATCAAATGAAAGAAAGATTACATGTGATGGTCGTCATACTTTGTTCGAGAAAAGTTTGAGAAGAGAATATGGTCTTGCGCACTTAAACAAGAATGAATTTTTAATCTCCCACTCAAATTTTTATTGAACTCACTAACCTTTTAATGTCTAACATTGGGCATTCGAAGTTTTATATTCTTTTATGTCGAATTACAATTGTAAACGACGTTTAGTAATTGCATTTATTTACAAAAATGTCACCGATCATTTTTAATGTTAGTTATTTAGTAGTTGGGCGTTGAACGCGTGACGTTATACGTTGTTTTTGTACTAGTGAACTTTTGAAATGTAGGCTAGGAATCCAAATATAAATTGAAAGTCTCACATTGAAAAAAATAAAAAGTTTGGTACAATGTTATGTTATGATATCTTATATGGTTGACTCATATCTCCTTCTCTCTAGTGTATTTTATTATGAAAAAATCTTAACAGTGGTATGAGAACCTAATTTGTCTTTATAATCAATTTAGACAAAAATAAATGGTCTTGTTAAAATTGAGAGTCAAACATTTTCATATAAAAAATAAACAATAAATAAATATATTAAAAAACAATAAATTAAGACAAATATATAAATATAAATATCTTTATGCCTATATCCAATTTTCTTTTAAAGAAAAACTAAAATTACCTACCATCACACTCGGTTAATACAAAAATTTCTTATCAAAACGATAAGAAATTGAGATCTTGGCTACGAACATCCTTGTCATTCCTATTGTGGTTTTTGTTTCGAATAATATTATCTTTTTCTTCATTCTATT
Source organism: Vigna nakashimae (assembly GCA_034642375.1). Taxonomy (NCBI): domain Eukaryota; kingdom Viridiplantae; phylum Streptophyta; class Magnoliopsida; order Fabales; family Fabaceae; genus Vigna; species Vigna nakashimae. Next base: position 23,463,452 of record CM067768.1, read on the forward strand.
ACTTAAAATTTATATGCATAGTTTTTCTTCGAATGAAAGATGATAAACTTCTTCTCATAAAAGAGTTTTAATTTATAATGAAGATGATTCGAAAGTATCCATTCGTTTTTCAAATTATTTTTTCTTGTCAATTTCTTTCAGCTAAGATTTTGTTTCGCGTTCATTTTCATGTATGTTTATCTTACAACAGCAAGAAATTAGAGTATTATGATTTATAATCACAACAAAAATTTAAATTTCATTCACTTTTTTTTGTACTTTTGTTTCTGTATACAATTCAATTATATTTCATTTTTTTTATTCCTTCTTTATCTACTTTTTATTTGTTTTCAATAATATTATTTCTTTTTTCATATCTCCTAACATGATTTAAACTTTTTTATTCAAATGTATTTTGTACATTGTTATATTAATTTCTCCATTTTTTCTACTATAAATTTCGTTTAACCATTTTTTTGTTGTTATCCATTTTTATTTTATAATAACAAGAAATAAAACAACTAAAAAAACAACTTAAATTTGATTTTTCCCATTCTCTATTTCTATTTTTTTTTCTATACACGTGTTTTTCTTTTGTGTACAATTTTAAACGAAAAATGGATATAAAATTCTTCCATAAAGAAATTTATGTGAAGAAATTGTTTTAATTAATTCATTGTTGAATTATATTAATTAATAATTCATTTTATTTCATTTTTATTGAGGCAATAAATATTTACACCTTCATATGTTTTCATCAATGTAATAAAGTAATAAAACTATGAACATTCACAATTGATTTTCTCTATTTTATTTCTTTTCCATTCTACTATGTAAATTATATATTAGTTATCTATATAATTTCATGACAAATAAATTGTACATGTAGGTACTATTTAAACTCACCATTTTAACGGATAATGGGTATAGTGAGTATAGTTATAAGTGAAGTATAGGAATAGTATGTACATACCAATTCCTTCAATTTTTCTTCTCTTTCTATATTATTTCACTTCTTTAATACAATTTCACTCATATTTTCAAAATACTTTTCCTATCATTACAATCTCAATTACAATTATTTTTGTCTTTTTTACAGTTTACTTTAAAAGATGTATTATATGTAAGAAAACTAAAGCTTCAATTTCATTAAATTAAATTGTTTTTAAGGTGCATTTAAACATTTTTACCACTCTTTAATTTTTTGCATTTTTTTGTCTGTTTATTTTCAAGTAAAAATCTCTAATTCTAAGTTTTCAATCATATAAACATTAATTTATTAACTAACATAGAAAAGTTACATTTTCTTTTTTCTGTGGTTCTTGGATTTGGTTGATTTGAAAAACTTTTTTCATAATACCATATATTCCGTTCTCTCTCTTCTCAATGTCATCAATATTTATCTTAATTACCACATTCACTTTTGCGATCAAGAAGACTTATTGTTTTATTTTTCTATTATATAATTTTATAAATTATTTAATTGTAATTTTTTATATGTAATATAATATATAAAATTAGTTTAATAGTAAACAAACCATACATCGCGGGACTAAACATTCACTTCCTAGTATGCACCTTAACTTTAAAGTTTAACTAAATTATCTTCATTTTGTGTTAAATAGATAAACTACACAGATTTAAGATCACGAGCCATCTACATATCATCTGTCAATAAGATATTAAAATTCATTACAACTTTTAGGAATTTTATCTAAATTTTTAATATATACTTAATTTTTTAAATATTTATACAACATATATGAGATATTTTGGTACTTGTTTCATCAAATTGTGAATCCCCTTTCTCTTTAGAATATCCTAATTCATATTTATATTTTTCTTAGAAAGAGGAATATTTATTTTTAATATTTTCTTTTTCTAAAATAAATTATTAAACATATTTTAATATAATTTTAAGTATAATAAAAAATTAATATATATATTTAAAAATATTTTAATCGACTTTATTTTACTTGAAGTTTACCCCTCACTTTACCATGTATATTTAAAAACATTATATATGAAAGGACAATGGCTTGTACCCATGTTAAACAATGGCTGTCAGCTTAATGCCAAGTAATGAAAAGTTTGCAAATATTATGTTTCTTTTTCAAATTTTAATTTCCAAAAGCCCTCTAACCTACGGCTCAGGGCACTTGTTGAAAATGACCTTTCTTTTTCTTAATAAAATTGTTTATTTTGGAAATTTACTTTTTCTTTTTAATTTTACAATATGCAAGATTTATTTTAATATAGTTATTACTTTAAGAGAATTATTTATTTAAATTTTAAACTTTGTTTGAATCAATATAATTGATCAAATTGACACAATTAACAAGATGTACCCGTTTCATTCGATATAATCACCTATTATTTTGTAATAAGTTGTTACTTTGTTTAAAATAATTAACTATTTCCTTATAATAAGAAATAAAATTCAACAACTCGGACTTATATGTCGAATATGTTATTAATAACAATTATTTATTTATCACTAATAATTTCACATTTTTATAGAATGAAAGAAAACAAATAATCTTAGAGAAAATAAAGAGTTGTTGAAATTGCACTCATCTATTGTCACAATCAACATCTCAACCATTCAAAAGGGTGAAAATTGTTGTTTTCACAAATAACTTGATTAAATCAAAATTCGTTAAAAAAATATGCTATATAATAAAATATTAGACTTAAAAATTAGGTTTTCTTTATGCCTCGCTAGATTGATTTCACCTACGGATATTTGATTAAATTAATCCGGCCAAAGAAATAAACATGGTCTCTCTAGGCACATAAGAGATGTAGGATTTAAACAACAAATTTATCTCATGTTAATACCATAAACAACCTTATAAGTGTAATCATATAATTAAATATATTAGGATGATTGAAACTATTAGAGTTCATGTAAAAAAAAATACCTATTAAAATATGAATAGATATACATTTTCAAGTATTATTATACATTTATTATTTTATTAGTGATCATTTCTATATCACAGCACCATTACTTTATTCATCTATCTAAAGAGAAGGAAAAAAAAGAACATCTCAAAATATTAAGACATTGTAGAGAATCTAGAAAAAAAATAATTATCTTAATAAATATATGGAATTAAATAAAAATCATTTACTGTCCAAATGCTTTCGATATTTTAAAAAGTATATATAATTAAAATATTTTTAATTTATTGATTATGTCAAAATAAGTACAATAATAATATATTAAAAGTAATAAATTTTTATATTTGGTCAAAGTTAAGTATTAAATTCTTATATATTTTTCCCAAAGTATTTTGCATATGAGCACCTAATCCTTCAGATTACAATATCCATTTAAAATTTAATTTGGTGAGAGATACTGTGTATGTACCTTTACTTAAGAGTATAGGCGACTTAAAGATTTGGAAAGTCCAAAACAAACTTAAAAATAAAGTTTGTTGAGGTATTTTTTTTTTTCTTGAAGGATTAAAGCAATTAGTACTAAGAAAAATTTTAAATTTCTTTTTTAGGCCTAAAGTAATTGGTACTAAAAGAAATTGAAACTTTTTTTTACTTGAAGACCTAAAGCAAGCTTCAGCCTTCCGCCTGCTCAAGAGTTAGTATTATGATATTAGTTGAAGATATAAAAGAAAATATATTAAATAAGTTATACTTAAAATCATGGTAATGGAGCTATCAATTATTCAATTATAATCTTTATTTAATATTGATAATGGTAAAATTTGAAGTTTTAATAAAAAATTAAAAGATAAAAGAATATAAAATTTGTAAATAGAGTATACGTATTTATTTTTTATTTTATTTGAATTTAATTATTTAATTTTATTCTAAAATAAGATTAATATTTTTTTTTGTTCACATTACTCTATTTTGAAATACCTAGCTTATTCCTAGTAGCATAAAATCTATTTATAGAAAAATGTTTGTGAGAATGTATGTTAGTTTTTGTTAGTGTATAATAAAGTGATGTATTATTTCTATATTATCTTATAATGTATGATAAGATTTCCAATGAGTTGTGCTATCACATTTGAGTAAAATATGATTAACGAAGACATCTTAATCGTTTAATCCTTGGTCTATTATCTAAAAGATTTGAGAACAACAACCTCCAAGAATAGTATATCTCATGTTAGATGTAGAAAGCTTGTCGGGAGTCGCTCCTTGTTTGTGCCCCTTGTACTTTGTGCCTTTTGCACCGGCGATCACTCCTTGCCTTCGTTAGTGTCCGGGTGTCACATGTCCACTAGCTTCCGCATGGTTCGTCCTCGAACCACACCGTACTGGGAGAGACTAGGCTCTGATACCACTTGTAACGCCCCGACAACTTACAAGGAATATTGACTGCCCCAACACATCACCATGAGGCTTTCCAATGTGCTTTTTCCTCAATCGCACACTTTCCGGAAAAACTTCCCAGAAGGTCATTCATCCCTAAATTACTCCATGGTTAAGTGTGCTTAGCCTGGAGTAATTTAGGGATGGGTGACCTTTTGGGAAGTTTTCCCAAAAGGTGTGCGAGTGAGGACAAAGCACATTGGAAAGCCTCATGGTGATGTGTGGGGGTAGTCAATATTCCCTGTAAGTTGTCGGGGCGTTACAATTAATACTTTCTTTTTCAGTAATAAGATAATTGACTTCATACCAACATATATATCAATGAAAAAGTTTGCTTGGATTGCACACATGTTATGAAGATTAGTTTGACCAACTTAGAGCATCACAATGGTCAAACAAAAAAATATAATCCTACGAAATTTGTTGTCAAAGAATGACTTATATGTATCAAACTTTGTTTATTATTGTAGCTTTTTCGGTTGTAAAGGTGTTTTAAGTAATGAGCATGTGTTTAAATAAATATAAAAGTTTATGGATTAATTAGTAAGATAGTTTCTATAATTAGATCTATCATTTACTTTTACTCTTATATTTCTTTTAACTCAATTGAATTCCCATATTTTTTAAATAGAGACAATGTGATTCTTTTTCTTGGTTTTAATATTTAGGTCTATGATTCATTTTTGTTCATACGTGATTTATTGGATCAACTGAGTCTCTATATCTTTTAAATAGAGACATACCATATTTTCCATCTCTAACCCCTTATTCTCTAACTCCGACAACCCTTACCACCATCACCGTTAGTGTTGTCAAAACGAGTAACCTGATCCAACCCAGCCCGGTCCACCACGGGTTGGTCACTTATGAGCTAACCCAACCCGACTTACTTCTTAGAGAAGCGAAAAAATTCGAACTCGGCCCAACCCATCACAGGTTGGTGGGTTAAACGGCTAGACTCACTTAATTATAAGGTTTTTTCTCAAATCCATAAAAAATTACAAATTTTGTAATTCAAATATAAATAAATTTCACTCGAAAATGATGTTAAACTCCAACGACAATTGAAAATTAAAAAAAAAAGTATCATACAATCTAAATGTAATCCAAAAGCAAGAACAAAAAGCGAACAAATAAGTTTCTAATATTAATCCGTTTTTAGCCATTTATCCATTTATAAGATTATGGTCTTGAATGGATAAATTCATAATATTTTGTTCTCTTGAAACATCTTCTTCTTTATCCCCATCTATAATACAATAAAAAAACTTTAACTAATAATATTAAAACAAAAATAAAAACAATTAAATTAAACTAAGTTGGTTGGTGAGCCAACCCGGCTCACCATGGGTTCAACCTAGGTAAGTCGAGTTCTAAGTGGGGCCGGTTTGAAAATTGGCTCATAAAAAATTACATTTTTTCAAACCCAACTTGGCCTGAACCTGTGGTGGGTTGAGTTGACCCGCGAGTTCTAACTCATTTTTATAATACTAACCACCACCTTATCTTGCCACCATGAGAAACTCCCTCACCTCCTTCAAATTCAAGACTCCTTCTATTATTTGAGATCACAAATCCTAGATTCTCCAAAATGACTGATGATGCTCCATTACAAGCAATTTCCCAGCATGTATATTAGGTAGTTTGTAGTACAACAAGTGTTATATCCACAAAGATTTTGTAGAATACTCAATGTTTAAACTAGTTTTATTTGAATAGAATGGTAAGAAGCATGAAAAATAAAATTAATGTATAAAAGTATTGCTTTAGTATAACAAAGATGTGTTGAAACAATGTTAAGTAAAAAGATTGGTTTCAATGGGATAAAGATGTGTTGAGGTTAGATTTCGCCACTTTATGCCTCTCTTGTACTAAGTCAGTTATTATTCACAAATATGGAATTGATTATGTCCTGGGAGTACTCTTAAATGTAACTTTAGGTTTATTCCTAACACCTAGAGTCTCAAATCATTAAACTTCAGTATGATTCCTTAGTGAGTGTTTGAATTAATCACTTGCATTAAGATTATAACTCTATAACCAATTAGAGCCTTAGATATATTCCTAGCATCTAAAAGTAGGAAGAGAATAAGTTAGACCATAACTTGAAACCAATTTTCGCTAAATCTCAATCAAGTCAATGAAATAAGATGAGTAATCAATTTATCCAACAACAAGCATAAACTAACAAGCATAAACTAATTAACAAACATATAATAAAATCATAGTTTGATAAATAAAAAGTACCAGTACATGAGAGTTTCAAAAGGTTACATCTTTTCCTTAACATAAGAGAGGCGTAGCTCGTCATAATGGTTGCAACCTTTACAATGCTTTGAATAATCATGCTCTCTTATGCTCTCTAATATAAGTATAGAGAAAATGTTTACAAAAACTCTCTAAAAATGTTCAAAATGTCTCTTCTAAAGTTTTCCTAAAACAGGGATACAATTCAATTTTTATAAATTGTCAAGGGTTGTGCTTAATAGTGCACTTGTGACTCAATATCATAGTTTCCTTCCTATGTGGGTTTTTTTTATGGCCCAACCTCATGTTCCTATGCTCAGTTCTTGAGATAACTTCTTTGAGAAGGAATTCATGGCCTAGCCTCAGGTTTGGTGCTTGAGATTTCCTCTTCAAAGGGGTTTACTCTTGATGGCTCCTCCTAATTTTGCTGCTCAAGCACACCAATCATGGTTTGTCCAAAATTTCTTGAATTTCATCTAGTTTCTTTATATTTCCACTTTGACTCCCTTGTAGTGCTAGAAAATGGAAAACAAACTAAGTTATGATGAATTTAATAGAAACTTAACATGATCAAAACATGATAAATGTCAAATTCATCTCAAAATTAACTTAAATTGCATAATTACCAATCACCTCTTTCAAATCCAAGATCACATATATAAGATCTTCTAAGAATCGATTGGTATTCATTTTTGTCTATTGCATTGTGAGAGGTAGGCACATATGTTGGTGCAAAGTGGCTTTAGAAAGGAGGGTTCACGAGAGTTTATAGACATTCTCAAACATTTTTACTTAAATATATTATTTAACTAAATAAGATAGTAAGGCAGCGTAAAATGCACACAAGAATCTATACTAGTTCACCTCTACTTAAGATTAGATTCAACCTCTTAAGCAATCTGCTTAAGAAGTTCCACTGATCAAATCCCTTTCCTAGCATGAGTATCAATCTCTCCAGGTTACAAAGAGTATCAGCCTTTCTAGGTATCATAAATTTAACACTTTCCAGGAAACACGAAAATAAACCTATTTAGGCTACAACGAGTTTAACCTCTCTAGGTATTCTGCTCTATCTTCCCTTAAGATAGAGAACTCACAATTACAATGAACAATATAATCTTTTACGTGGAATACTATAATCATGCTCACAAGGTATTCCTCACTGTGTGAAGGATATTAGAATGTTTTACCTTCAACCCAATGTCACTCTATACAAAATGAATTTGACTTTAATACTTATAGAGTATTCTCAATTTTCTTTCTCATCAATAATATTTCAGTGTTTTAGCTCTATTGTATTTTCTCTTGCATTATTCTCGTCATTATCATATTGGTATCAGTACTTATAGTCGTGTTGTGTCATTTGACCGTTAATGCATATTCAATTGAGCATATCTTCAATATCTTCTTATTTCTTCATCTGGAAGTTCGTGATATAACATTTAAAATCTTATGCTTCCTATGCTTTAATATTTGTCTTTCGTGTCATCTGAATGTAACTTGTATAATATTTGTCTAATATTTGTCAAATTTGCTTAACTTGTCTAGTCATTTTTTCATTGAAGTCGTCTAATGAAAGTACTTGTCTAATAAGAATATTCAACATTTAGTTTCATGAGTTTACTTTGACAAGCCTAGCAATCATGCTCGTCTAGTGTCTTTGTGTGCTTGTGTTGACTCGTCTAACCTTTTGCTTTGACTCATTTACTTCTTGTAGGATTCTAATGCATTGCTTCATTATATTGACTTGTATGGTCAATGATCTTATTAACTGAGTTCATTGAGTTTTGATTGAAGTCCTCTGGTGACCTTCGTGGTCTAACACTTTAGTATTATTGGGTCATCTAATATCTTAAGTCGTTTGGTTCAACTTGTGACTTATCTGACTAGCTCTTCTAATTGAGCTAGTCGAAGCTTCACTTTCTTTGGTGTTTACTTCAGACTTAATTAATCATTTTAGTTTTTGTTACTTGCGTCTTTGATTTGCTTAACTAGCACTTATTGAACAAACATTACATGAACAAAAACATATATTCATAATAAAGGACATGGTCATCTAATGGTTGTCTATGAGCATCTAATAGGGTTTTTGACCTATATGTTATACTAACTTATTATTATATAACAATACTATATTATGTTATCTCTCTTGTTTCATTATATATTTTGTTGTCATCAAAACATATTTATTGTCAAACTCGTCTAATGAGATTTTCTAGTGTTTAATACTAACAACATAAACCTAACAACATAAACCAAGCTATGGCTTTTGGGTTTGTTCCCAGTAAGCTTGTCCCAATCCTCCACACCAAAGGCATTCCTCTTGGGCGATTTCTTCTAGTTCTGATAGTCTTTAGCTAATAATACAACGTGTGCAGAGACAAGAAAAAATTTATGGAAAATGACAATGAGAAAGAAGAGACCACAATGTTTCTATTTAGAAAATATAGGAACTTAATTGAGTAAAAGAAATATAAGACCAAAAATGAATCATAAGTATAAATATAAGAGCCAAATTACTAATTAAGAAAAGGACTAAACCGATATATGGTAGCTTCTAACAATATTAATGTCCTTTAATCAGAAGAATTGTGTTGTCTCAATTTAAAAAATATAAAAACTCAATAACAAAAAAATATAAATAAACAAAACTAAATAGACCTAAATATATAAACAAAATTACTAATTAAGTCAAAGTTTATACAACAACAATAATCTGAAAATTTGTATATTATATTAGAGTAGTAGTATATCTAGATGTTTTGAAAACATATTTTCTTGCTTGGTTATCATCAAGTTAAATCAAGGTGCTGATTTTTTTTTTTTGTAATATAAATTCTTAAACTGCTGGTGAATAGTATAATTTGTTGTAAACTAATTGAAGTATCCAAGTATTTCATTATTTATATATTATTTTTGCTGATAAAAAAAATCCTATTTTATTCTATTCCATTTATATTCTACTATTATATTTTACCCATCATACTGTATTATATTCTGATCATCAATAGAATGTCAAATTTATTTTAAAAATGTTATATTGTCACAAAGAAAGAAGAACAAGTAGCTTATTATGTTAAACTTGTTCTCTTGGTTCTAACATTGCTTGGTGGGGGCATGATTTAAAAAATTAAAAGAGCAACAAGTGCAGATGCAAAACACAGGACAAAGGCAACCCGCAACACTATTCACGTGGTCCGTTACACGTCACATAACTCATCCATCCAAAGCTTATCGAACTTTGGCAAGATCATGTGTGAACCACAGTACATTATTTAAATCACTTATTTAAAATATCTTAAAAATATTGAATTACAACCTGCTGTGCTGCTGTGCATGATTCTGCACAGAAATAGCCCACAAACCATGCTATGTAAACACTTGAACTCATTGTTTGGTCACATTTAATTAGGGCAATAGTTAGGTAGATTTTGTAAGTTCATAAATTTCAACTAAGAACACTAACATGCCATTCAAGTTGTCAAAACATGCTGCCGACCAAGTTTGGTCTAGTATTATGGATCAACTTAAGAAAGAAATTAATCATTCATGACTTGTTCCAATTTTAAATTTGTCGAAACATCATTACAATTAAATTCTTAAACAATAACAAATTTTAATGATAATAAATATGTTTACAGACTAATTTTCTAATTAGAAACTAATTTAGAAATCAATTTTTTTTGGTAGTCAAAGCTATTGTAACTAAGGTTCGTGACCAATCTAGGACCAGAGAAGTTTTCGTATTCTTGAAGTATGGTCTGCTTTTAAGATTGAAGCTCTATTATGATTCTACCTCATATCAAATATTAAAACAATAATAAGTGTTTAAACTATGTTTAATCTTAATTCCTAAGTAATATAAAATTATTGAATATATTAAGTTTAAAAGTTTAAACTAATTAATCTAATTTATATTTTAAAATAAATCATAATCTTTTATCTTTGCGTTGGGTGTAACGTCCCATAATCTCACACTTGATAATTCATAATTTATATATTGTAACATTACATTTACGGTAACATCCCATGGTCTCACACTTGAAAATTTATAGTTGATATATATCATACATATGTTTTAAACTCAGATTTCAACTACAAACTCATAAATATAACTCGATTTCTTTTAATTTATTCTTCTATCTCTTTATTCATTGGCACTGGATCAGACGACATTCCTTAATATGCTCCCGTATAACGAATTATACGATCATCGCACATACACAAACATAAACAAGTAGGTTTAGCTAACATGCAACAAATCATTTATAAGACATGCATAATTACTTTGATATAAACATCATATAATAATTATGTCAATTCCTATTAGACACTCGTCCCACAATACCCAATAAATACCACAATACCTAATAAACACCACAATACCCAATAGACACTCATCCGGATGATACGTTGATGAGCGGTCACGGGAGGTTATGCACTTGTGATGACTTCTACTTCTTCTTACAAATACACTTCCAAAATACTCCATACCATTCACAAGGTTAGTCCTCAACACTGTCCAAAATCGGTACATAGACCAAGACCTTCTGCCCCTCTCACCACATAATTCATCCTTCTCTTCTTGAGACTGGATGATTATTAGAGTGTCAGAATAACCTCCAACAACAGGACCCTCAACATCAAGATATACACAAATACCATATCATTACAAAATCACTCCATGAGACTCATACCATGCTCATATTCCTCAACTCACATTATACCATTATAAAATCTCCCCATAATACTCATATCATGTTCAGATGCATAAATTCAAATAAAATGCAATTCTCACAGAAATCATACAAAATGAATGTATAAATAAATTAACAATACTAAAATATCACTATAAATGGTCACTGGAGAAGAATCAAATGTTTGACGAATCAAACAAACCATAAACACTAGTACATATGACTAGTCACAACTTACTGGATCGGACCAGGGCTGCTCTATGATCAAGGATGTACCAACTCCGGTTTTTAAGATTCCTCTATCCTACCATCACAATTATAATTCATAATTTTGTATCTATCACAATAACCTGAATTCATTCCAACGAGATATATTGCACAATAGTTTAACAGTAATCTGTTCAACAAGATTTTAGTTAAGAACTTGTCGAGTAGACTTCCAGGAAAGAGAGGTGCGTCACAATGGACAACTTAAGTACCAAGTCTTTCCTTAGCCAAAGGGTTCCTCAACTAGTTTTAACAAATTTCTTATTTACAGATTCAAAACAACAACATATAATATTAACACATAAATTCAATATAGATAGATATACAATAAGCATTAACAGTATTCACACAGAATTTCAAGACATGAATAGTAATAAAGCAATACTAAATCATAATATGAAAGCTTAGAAGGCTTAGCTCCCCTACCTCTATTCTAGACTTCTCTTGTTCCGAATTTGTTTTCCCGAAAACCCTTCAAAACCTCTACTCTTCTTGCAACTAAAAATTTCTCCCTAACTCTTTATTCTCTATTTCTCAAGCTCTCACTTGATTCTTCTTCTCTTTGTGCAGAATACTCTTTCCTTCCATGGCTATTTATAGGTAAAAAAATTTACTATTTACTAATTTTTTAATATTATTTATTATTTTAATATTATTTTAAAATAATATTTTAATCATCCACTTGATCAAATCTGATCCTAACTCCTTCCATGCTACGTAGGAATTCTTATTCTTTTAATTTTTTTTACTATTCACTTTTTACTATTCATTTTTTACTATTTACTTTTTACTATTCGATTTTCTTAAAAAAAATCTTAAATAAGTTATTAAAAATTTGAACTTCTTCTTCTAGAATTACTATAACTTTATATCAACAATTTAAATTTTTCTACCATAATTTTCTATTTTCTATCCATTAAAATCATTATTACTAATAAAATACTAAAATTTACTATTATAAATATTTTTCATGAGTCATTGATTGTATGTTAGTTCTATCAATAAAAGAATATATAATTTTTCCATAAAAAGAATTATGATGTATCGCTATTCAAAAGACCAAAATTTAATATTAAACAAGATTGATTATACAATGTTACGTATATTAGTCTAAATATTACTTTAAACAAATTTAGTAATATTTTTATATTCGTAACATATGTAACTAAAACAAGTAACATAAAAATATACAAAGTGTATATACGACAAGTTTGACTAAAACATCACAAATTATAATATTTCAACATTTATTTGAAGCAAAATATAACATTAAATTAAAATAAAAGAATAAATGAATTAGTTCATTAGTCTACGTTTATTTCTATATTGAACACAAATTAACAATAGTTCAGACGAATTTGTTTATTGCACGGATTGCTTTTTCACAATCCCACATTTTTTTATCAAATTGAGAGATTTGCAAAGGTATCGATTAGCATAGAAATATGATAATGTTGGTATTTTTTTAAAGTATATATAGTTAAAAAAATTTATGTTTTTCTAAAATAAATTATTGTATAAATAAACTAATTAATTTAATTTTGATTCATAAAAAATAATATAAATAATTTAATATTTCATCTCTCTATTTATTTACATTATTTTTATAATAAATATATTATACAAGTTTAGTTTAGTCTCTCGTACTCTCTGTTTTTGTATTTTACTTTTTGTTTTTAATAAATTTTCATATGATAATAAATTATTAATGAAGTTTAAGAGATAAAGATGTTAAAGTTCATTATATATAACATAACAACATTATTTAGAAGCTTTCAAGGTATTAGAAATGAACACATAAATTACTGTGCCAGGGCTTCCCTTGTTGAAACATTTGTAACACGAAATGTGGAATACTTGAAAGTCATAATTTCATGAAAATCAGCGCCTTACATTCTGTTCTATTATGACATTACTCTTTAACAAAGAGACAGAGAGTAAGGTATCTTTACACATTAATCAACTCATAGCCTCCAAGCTTGAACGAAAGAGAATTAAAGGTTTGAGAGTGCGTGTGGGGATGAGAATGCAAACAAAATTACTTAGGGTTTCAAGGCAAGTCGGTTGGCCACCATGCGTCCAATCAATACTGTTAAATAGACTTTTTATAGTTATTAAAGTCGCATTTTATATCTATAAATCATATTTAAACTTATAAAACAAAGTCAACCTTCTATATCTATTTACATTCTTTATGCAATTTTTGGTAATATTATTAATTTATTTTCCTACAGTATACGTATCACCAATTTTATATAATTTTTATAAGTAAACAGATATGTATAAATGTGAAAGCTGAGGATAAATAAAGAAGGAATATTTTATTATTTTAAAGTTATAAAGGTGAAATATAATACAAAAATGATTTTTTTTTATTGGTTTTAAATTTTTTAAATTTTATTTGTTTTGGCTTAAACTGAAATGCATAAAAGTATCAATGTTCATTTATATATGATATAAGAAAAACATTTTAACATTATTCCAATGTAATTCTCACTAATATAATTGTAATTGAAGGTAAGTTCCTATTTATTCAGAAAAACATACTTTATAATTCTATAGTATATACAAAGTCTATTATATTAAATTTAATAAAATTTTGAAATATTCTGCATTGGTACCCAATGTACATGTAAGAAATGTGGTAGGAAAAACACCACACTTAAGTATGTACTCCAAAAAATAACACAATATGCTTTGGAACAAAATTCTATCAAATTTAAGATTAGATTTAATAGGTACATATTAACAAATTATAAAATTTAGTTTTTTCAAAGGATCACTCAAACATATATTCATAACATCTACTCCTATGATCAATTTAAATTACATTTATATAATCTAATTCATATCATTTTAAACAAGTGACTATATAATTAACTCACTCCTAAAAACTAAAATAATTAATTAGTCTCTATAATTTTTACTATTTCTAAATTATAATTTAATAATACACAACACCCTGTTTATACCATAAAGATGGCCAAGAAATTCCACAAATATGAGGGAGAATAAGTCTTCATCGGAAAAGAAAAAAAAAAGAGAAAAAAAAAACTTCCCCTAAAAATGTAAGGAAGAGAAAACACTTTGTCATAGTCAGAATATGAGCTTTTAGGTTTGACGTAAAATTTTTCATTTACATCTAACATAAAAGGGTTTTCCTTATTTAAAAAAAAATCATCATATATTTTTTTTTACATTGTATGTTATATAATCTACGTAAAAATAGCGATTTAATAGGGCAACATAATTTTGATTGATTGTTGAAATATTTGTTGTTTCAATGATGAATATTTAGTTTGTTTGAACCAATTATATTAAAAAAAGTTTGTTTTAGTTTAATTGTGTAAAATTCTTGAGTTGTAGTTTGCAACATATATTGCCCCAATGTAGGTTATTTGATGTTCGGTTGGCAGTCGAATAGAGATGGGTCGAGTATATGTTGACTTAGTAGTTTAATATATATTCGGTCAGGGACGATTCCTATATTGGTATGAATGAGAGGTACTCGATCATATACAGTACATTAACCCTCAGATTTCACAGGTTATATGTTAAAGGCTCACAAAGAGCTTCAACGTATCAAGTATCACTAATTAGTCTTTAGTCTGGCTCGTCGATCATGATGTTGGTACTCGATAGTCCTCTTGTAAAGAAAATTTGTATCTTTCGCTATGTGACCCTATAGGTATTAGCCCTCCAACCTTGAGAAGAGTAGAGACGAAGAGGTTATAATGATGAAGTATCATGTATGACATGGTAAGGAGGATGAAGATGCGTGGGACAAATGTTATGCACAAGAAACAATGTAATATCTTCAAGGGGTAGAGTTAAAACCCTTAGTCTTTAGATTTGGAGAGATCTAATGGTTGAGGGGAAAGGGTGGAAAGATGAAAGGCCATGAGTTTTTTTATAAATAGGGGTCTCATTTACCATATTTGAACACCAAGTTTTTTATGTTGTCCATATTTTGTGAAAAGATTTTATCATTTCAAGAGCCGACTACTAAAAGGTATTTCTTAGAGTGAGTCAAATATGGGTTATGGGGAGGATTTGGATAGTAGTATTACTTGAACCTCACTATCATCAAATTTGGTGGAGGTAGAGGTTATTATCGAGAATAGGAAAGATCATGTTGAAAAACATGTTGAGTCCCGATTACATATAAGGGGGTACAAGTGAGTAGATCTCTTGGTGAAAAAAATGTTTTCCAAATTTAGGTGGTCGATAATCTTGAATTCTTGGTTGAATAGTATTTATGTGTTTGAGAGTGGAGTGTCAAAAGATATAATGTCCCTTAGGAAGGTAAGTGCCATAGACAATGTTTGTCATGGCCGAGAGAAGTATAAGGAAGAGATCTTTTATGTGTACACAACTTTTTTCCTGCAAGTTCACGTTTGATTACCCTTTGATGAGTTTAAATGGGTGTGCTCAAACTTATAAATACTACACCAACACAACTTCATCTAAATAGTTGGGGTTGAATTCAAGCATTTAAATTACCCATTTGTTAGATGTCTACTACTAATCTTTTAAGAAGTTCAAGAATGGGTTTTTGGGTAATGGTCAACTTGGCTAGCCACTCACATTGTTATGACGAAAACCACAACCTAAAATTTTCACTCTACTGGACCGATAACCCCCTTAGGTATGAGAAGCGCCCAAAGGACATATTGTTTGAGAAGGATTAGAGAATAGCGGGGATCCTGGAGCAAATCCCTCAAAAGCTACCTACCAAAAACTATTAAAGTTTACCTATCTCTTAAGTCGGTTACTAACTCTTGTGGTATCTATAGAGTAGCATGTAACTTGAATATTTTTTAGCTAACCTAAATATTATGGTGCTTGCAGGTTACATGGCCCAACATCCACTAAGATAGGGACTGATGATGACATATTGTGCAAGTTGAGGAACCAACTGGCCAAGGAGGCTAAGAAAGTTGGGGATACTCTAGTTCCTAACTTAAAAGGATTAGTAGTAAACACTCATTGCCTTGTAAGTGACACCAAGAGGCATGTTCCCTCAAAGCAACAAGTCGTAGGTAAGGATATGAAGAAATTAAGAGCTGAGCAGCTCAACCATGCTGGTAGTTGTGGTTTTGAAAGCAAGGCATTCGATCTAGGTCATTTGGAAAGCCTCATTATTATCATGTGCAAAGGCATGTAAATAAGGTTGAAGGAGAATGAATTGAAGCTGGTGAAAGAGGTTGAGTTGTCTACTCTTATTCATGAATTCTTAGGATTTCAAAGTTTACTGTTAGTGTTCAGTCATAGGGTAACTAATTTTCTATTGAAAGAGATGGTCGATGGGGAGAAGACAAAATTGGTTGAGGAGTTGGTGAGTCTGCAAAAGAAGTTGTATCTTCTGGCCTCCCTTTACTTTTTACTTGTTTCACAAATTTGAATTTTTTTTCTCATTTTCGTACCGAGACAATTTTGATTGCACTCCTCATCGTAGTGTTTTCGATCTCCAATCTCAACAAGGATCATGGCATCGATGTTGTATACCGAGGTTAAGGGTGTTTCTTTAGTTGAAGAATTGCGAGTACACCCACATACCCAAAATACTTTCAACAAATATTTTGGCCACCTACCATAGGTCGAGTATAGTATTTTCTTTAATTCAATGAAGACGACTTTGTTGGCAACTTAGCTTGCCGGTTACATTGAGGATGATCCATTAAGTTAATTATGTGTTTTATGTCGAGGATGATATAAAACTTAATTTGTCTATGAATTGTCATTTGTTGTTGGTGTTGCTAGTATGTGACACACCGTACTAACAAATTATGTTTTTCCAAACAAAATGTTGCACCTATTGAGTTGTGATCATTGCCATGAGGTATGGTATAGTGGTAAGTATTCCCACCTGTCATGCAGGTGACTTGGGTTCGATCCCCGGCAACGGCGCCAAAAACTTGTTAACACTCTAGTAAGTGTACCGAATCGTATCAAGTAATAATAAATGGTAAGACCAAGTATCATTTCCCAAGAGACTCACGGCCTAAACAGTTATGTGATTTCTTGATTAAATAAGACTTGTAAACGAAATCATTGTGTTTATATTTCGGAAAATAAACATGAATGCAAGTGTTGATCAATTGGATTGAAGATCCAATTGATATAAAATATGGAATGATTACGTTATTGGGGTTTCCGACTTATCCTATCTACTCTCGTGTATTTATGAATTCACCTTCTTCATTAATGTTAATGTCACTTTCTAATTTACCTTAAACCTGATGTCTCGGTGAAGAAAGCCTAATCCTAATTACTAGTTCACAATGTCTTGTCTCCCTAGCAATTAATCATGCATTACATTCGCATAGAAGCTTAAAAAAAGGCAACCAACCATTTTATCCCTATGTCTAGGTAATATTTCTTTTGGGAGAATTTCCCCAGTTCTAGATTTCCCCATATGTGTCCATATCGTCCATATCGACAAAATCAATTATCATGCTATGAATGAGTTAAACAAAGCAAACATAGAGTATAGAGGAAAAACCCTAACAATTAATGAAGTAAACCATATACAATCAAGAATCAATTCAATACATGAGATTTTCAAAGGATTACATCGTTTTTACAAACAACAATGGAGGTTAAGTTCATCATAGACATGGTGAAACTAGATGAAAATAATGGAAAGAATGAAAGATAGAACCCAAAAGTTGAATATCGGAGCTTCTGCATCCAAAATCCGCCTCCGAGAGGTGAAATGAGTGTATTTTCGCCTCTTTCTGTCCAAAGATAGACCCTCTAGGTTGACTAAACCCTTATATAGTTTATAAAAATAACAGAAAACTGGCTCAGGCCCAAGTCGACAACTCTCAGCGCTGGAAATTGTGCTCAATGGTAGGTGCGGCACTCAGAATGACGCTCAGTGATGGCGCCCAGGCTTGAAACAGTGAACTCAACAGTAGACCCTAGCGCTCAGCGGTAGAAATGTCGCTTAGCGGTGACTGCGATACTTGGAATAGCCCTCAGCGATGGCGCTTAAGCGTCAGACAGAGAACTCAACAGCAAGCTTGGCGATCAGCGGTGAAAATGACGTTGAGCGGTGGCTGCGATTCTTCTTTTGTGCAATTTTCCTTCCTTTCCTAAGTCCAACTCCTTGCTACTTCAACTTCTTTCATCCAATTCCTCTAAATTCTTTCAAAAACAAGGAAAACCAAGCATAAAACCAATAATACCACCTTCAACTCTCTTATTCTCTTAACTTAAGCAAAAGCATGATTTCAAGCCAGTTTCTAAGTCATATAAGGTGTTTTTAGTATAAAAATCAAATATAAAAATAACGGTATTTCAATTGTTATCACACACCGTACTGACAAATTATGTTTTTCCAAACAAAATGTTGCACATATATAGTTATGATCGTGGCTAGGGGTTCTACCTCGATCCGATTGGTGAAGTAGTCAATGACAACTAACAAGAACTTAACTTGGCATTTTCTTGGAGCAAAGGGACTAAGAATATTCATACCTCACTTAACAAAAGGCCTCATGGACAACATATGGTACAACTCTTCTTGCATGTCATGTATGATGTTCTCGTACTTCTATAAAGGTATGTGCTTCTTAACATAATCATCACAATCTACTTTTGTAGTCGACTGAAAGTATCCAACCCGCAGGATTTATGTTTTCATGGTTCTCGGCTCATAGTGATATCTACAAATACTCTTGTATGTCTTGCGAATTGTGCATTTGGGTTGCTTTAGAGTAACACGTTTTAACAAAGGCCAATTATAGACTCTTCTAAACAGATCATCATCCACTAGCGTATAGCGGGTGACTCTCTTTATCCAACATTTGTCCTCTTCTTCGGGTATCCCTCCTTTCTTGTGGTAATGAATATAAGGTGTCATCCATGTTGCTTTTTCAGTGTTGACATGCATGCACTCGTGTATTTTTTTAATTGGATGGTGATGAGAATACATGTTGCAGTAACGATTTGTATCACCCCTTCTTTTTAGTACTCGTTGGTTTCGAAAGCACATCGACTCAATAATGTTTCTTTTAGATATATGCTCAAGCTTTACCTCGATAAAGGTTTCGATCATGTTTCTAACAAAATGGTAATATTACCGTAAGAGTGCATCTTTCACTTGATAATCTCATGTTAGGTGGCCAATAATTAGTTAGGAATTTGTCTGGCCTATGATTCTAGTTGCCCCTACTTCTTATGCCATAGTGAGTTCGACTATGATGGCTTCACACTCAGCCTAATTGTTTGATGTCTTAAAGTCGAAATGGAACAAATTCTCTATCAACACATCATTTGGTCCATTGAGGACTATGTCGGCTCCCACTCCCTTTGGATTGGAACAGTCATCTATGTATAAGGTCCATCATTCGTCATTAAATACATAGTCACCTTGTAAATTATTGGTAAAATTTGCTAAGCATTAGGCCTTTATAGGCCCTCTCGACTCATATCGAATAGAGAATTTTTATAACTCCACAAATCACAATGACATTCTTTCAGTGGGATCTAGTTTCTACAGAAATTTCAGAATTGATAGTCGATTTTAACCATTAAAAGGTGGTTTTGGAAGTAAGGTCACAATCTTCTTACTATATTGACGTGGGAGAAAGCCACTTTTTCTACCATTTGGTATCTAATTTCAACGTCCTGAAGGGTTATGCTTATGAAGTAGATGAGTTTTTGTCCATTATCATTGTCATGGATAAGGGTGGGGATGTCAAGACTTTCTTAAGTTGTTCGAACTTCACGTGGCATTAGTCGCCCCAAATAAACTTGGTGGACTTCTTCAGTAACCTTATCATTGGGCGGGTTTTGTCCGCTAACTGAGGAAAGAATCGGGAAATGACTGTGAACCATCCAATGAGTTGTTGCACCTCAATATTTTTTTCAAGTAGGTGTTTGAACACCCTATCCATAAGTCTTAGGTATGTATCTTTAGTAGTTTTAGGCCAAAAGGTATGACCTCATAATAGTAGTTAATTTCCTGTATAATGAAGGCGGTCTTTAGTTTGTTAGCTTCAATCATGAGAATTTGATTGTAACTTGAATAGGCATAAAGAAAACTTAAAATGTTGTGACTAGCCGCTCAATCCGCAAGCGATCAATATTAGATACTCGGTAGGCCTTTTTTAGGTATGATTTGTTAAAATCTATGTAATCAACACACGTTTGTCATTTCATGTTGGCCCTTCTTCACTAGGACAGCATTGGATAACAATGTTATGTATCATGCCTCCTTGGTGAACTCAGCCTGTAACAACTTCTCTATCACAACCTTAGTGACTAACCATCTCTCTTTTCCCATATTTTTCTTCTAAAAAGTTGGCTTGGCCTTAGTAACTATGGATAACTTGTGGGAGGCTACCCTTGGCCCAACCCTTTGAAGGTCAGTTATCGTCCATGCAAAAATATCTGCAATGTCAAATAAGACTTTACTTATCACTTTTTCTCCTTCTTCGTCTACTACTACTCCTATTTTTAGACCCTAGTCTTCTTATAAGGCAAATATTTTGATTTCCTCCACAAGCATTATCCTTGCATCATTGTCTATTCTAGGGTCGAGGTTTCACTTTCTATGACTATGCTAGCTACTTGTACTCATTCGACATTGTTAATACTGAACGGGGGATCTAGGAGTTACAAGCTTGCAATGTAACATTCTTGGGTTGTCTTCTGGTCATAATGGATCATGATAGTATCCTTTGACAAGGATGGGAACTTCATAGCAAGATAAGGGGTGGGCACCACCACACCTAGCAAGTTAAGAAATGGTTACCTAGCAAGACGTTATAAGATGTGCTTGCGTCTATGACCAGGTACTAGATTGATATGATCTCCGTTAAACTTCCTTCACCAAAGGTAGTATGGAGGTCAATATAGCTTTTGGTGGACACCCTTTCCCTAAAAAGGTTGTATAAAGGGGTCATTGCTTCCTCTAAAAACTCCAACTTTGTGTAGGTCTTCTAGTATAACATATCTACTAAACTACCCTAGTCAACTAGGACTTTTCAGATAACGAAGTTCTTCGCTTTTATCATAATGACCATAGGGTCATCTTGATATGGATCTATCCCTTAAAAGTCGACATTCGTAAACGTAATAAGTGACATCCTCTTTCATTAAGAAATGTGAGATATTTCCTTCACTAACTATACGACCCTTAGATCCCTCTTTTTATTTGAGGATGAGGATCCGCCTCTCTTGAATCCTCCAGATACAGTGTTTATTGTATCCCTTAGAGAGGGGTATAGCATCAGGACGTTTGTCCTCACGTTCGGTCATCTCCTATCTCTTCTCTAACTTCTCCTTATCTTGTCTACCCTCTCTTTAGTCATCGGGTACCTAGGACGTAAACTTCATTCATCATTGTGCCTTATAAAACACTTAAGGTGGTTTGCTCAAATTAACTCTTCAACCTTATCCCTATGTGCAGCAGATTCATCCGTGGTTTGGCCATTGTTGCAATGGTACTTATAATATTTGTTAATTTTAGTGTTCAACGGATTTTGAGGTTTCTAGGTGTTGATTTGAGATTCGTGTATAACGTTACTTCCTACACACAAGACCTGTGAGCGTTTAAGGGCATGTAACGCAAGAATTGAGCAAGTCTAGGCTCTTTCTAACGAGAACTACCCTTCTTATGTGAGTCTCATTCAAAGCCTTTTCTTTCAATTGGTATTGGTTTAGCTCTTATCTTTTTCTGATACTCTCTTACTTCCTCTAACCGCATGAACTTGGTGGCATGTTGCCTCAACTCATCCATACTTGTAAGCGACATCATGCACATGTCATTCACAAAGGGACTTAGCCTTAATGCCATGATCATATAGTCAAGAACCATTTTGAGGTTCAGGTTTTTTATCTTTAGGGTCACTATATTTAACCTTTCAATAGAGGTTCGCAAAGATTCTTCCTTTTCTTGTTTGACATTAAAGAGCACAAGAAAGGTAAGGTGATGATGGCATCTCATGGCAAATTGTGTTGTAAAGGACGACACCAACATGTCGAAACAGTCAATGAAATAGGGAGGAAGATTGATGAACCACTCCAAGGATGTCTCCTTCAAAGTGGTGGCAAAAAATTTGCACATGAAGCCATTGTCAATTGAGTACAAACAGAACTTAGTAGTGTAAATGATGATGTGCTCATCCGGGTCAGTGCTACCATCATACTGGTCTAGGGCAAGAGCCTTCCACTACTTATGAAAGGGGGTATTGATGATTTCGCCTATGAAGGGTTGTCATCGACTCCCTCCTACCGTCGAGGAGTTGTGTGTCTTAGAAGTAGGATTGTACTCGCTTCCTTCTCATTTTCACGGACAAAACTTGTGCGAGGTGGGGTTTTCTACACCATGCGTGTTATCAAAGGTTTCCTTCCCCTTTCCCTTGTCATATTTTTGTCGTTACTTCAACATAAACCCTCATTTTCAAATTGATATTCTCCTATCTCAAGGGGTCCATCTCCTCAGCACTTTATTACTTAAACTCAGTGAACTCCAATTGCATCTTCGCCTAGGCTTCTAAGATAGCGGCTATGTCACCCAATTAGAGTCCTATGTCAATTTTTATTACAAAACTGAGTATGTATCCCATAAAGACTTTCAAGGATGCCTTCCAACCTTTAATCTTCAGGATATTTTTCCTCTTATTGGGTACTCGTTCTCCTTAGATACTTGTTCTCCTTGAGTTGGTTAACAGTTGTATCCGTGAAGATATTTCAACACCTAAGTTAGCTTAATGTATTAACAAGTAATAAATGAAATAAATAATGAACATAATTAACATACCTCGTACAATATGTTATTTATACTTTCGGTTATTGGCTTTTACCTAGATGGGTCGGACGCATTAGTTCAAATACCTGTTAATTTATGAATTATCGTAATCAATCATGCAACATTATGATTAGATATTTTGTGTGATGTAGTGTTGACCGAAGAGATAACCAAATACCTATTGACTTAGTAGTATGACATTTATTCGGTTAGAAACAGACTAATATGTTCAAGAAATATTAAATCATATATAATAAATATATATATATATATATATATATATATATATATATATATATATATATATATATATTTATATATTTATATATTTATATATTTATATATTTATATATTTATATATTTATATATTTATATATTTATATATTTATATATTTATATATTTATATATTTATATATTTATATATTTATATATTTATATATTTATATATTTATATATTTATATATTTATATATTTATATATTTATATATTTATATATTTATATATTTATATATTTATATATTTATATATTTATATATTTATATATTTATATATTTATATATTTATATATTTATATATTTATATATTTATATATTTATATATTTATATATTTATATATTTATATATTTATATATTTATATATTTATATATTTATATATTTATATATTTATATATTTATATATTTATATATTTATATATTTATATATTTATATATTTATATATGGGGTTTGCTAACGCGCGTACGCCTGTTTTTCAGTTGGTACATTTTAACAATGTGTACCGGATTTTAGTAGACAAAAATATCCTTATATATATGGATTCTAAGTTTTAAGGTTAAGGGTATTTTAATAATTTTCATTCTCAAAACTAAAAAAAAAAAAAAAAGAAACCCCCCAAACCCTTACTCACCTCTTTCATTCTTCTCAACCCTTTCTCTTTCATCTTTCTCACTCCAATATTTTCTCTGTCATCCCTACTGTAACCCCAATTGAAAAAATCAGAAACACTTGCCGTTAAACAATCTTCACTAATCAGGCAAAGGTTCATTCAAGATCTCTTCAATTTCACCATTTTCACTAATATGTCTAATTTCATCATCTGCATATCTTGAATCATTATCTCTAAAAAAACCCTCCAGGCTAATTACCAATTTTTTCGGATGTCATTATGCTTGTGAAAATTAGATAAAATTATATTCAACAAAAATTATAAAATGAAAAGTCATTTTTTGTAAGAAATTGTTTAACAACGAGTGTTTCTGATTTTTTTCCAGGCCAATTACCAATTCCTTTGATGTCATTATGATTGTGAAAATTAGATAAAATTAGATAAGACAAAAATTATAAAATAAAAGCTCATTATAAAATCATATTTTGTAAGAAATTGTCAGTGAGTATTTCTGATTTTTTTCCAGGTCAATTACCAATTCCTTTATGATTGTGAAAATTGGATAAAATTAGATAAGACAAAAATTATAAGATGAAAACTCATTATAAAATCATTTTTTTGTAAGATTGTTTAACAGGAAGTGTTTCTGATTTTTTCAATTGGAGTACGGATGACAGAGAAAAGATTGGAGTGAGAAAGATGAAAGAGAAAGGGTTGAGAGGAATGAGAAAGGTGAGTAAGGATTTGGGGTTTCTTTTTTTTTTTTTTAATTTTAAGAATGAAAATTATTAAAATACCCTTAACCTTAAAACTTAAAATTCATTGTATATAAGGATATTTTTGTCAACTAAAACCCGGTACACATTGCTAAAATGTACCAAATGAAAAACAGGCGTACGCGCGTTAGCAAACCCCTTTATATATTTATATATTTATATATTTATATATTTATATATTTATATATTTATATATTTATATATTTATATATTTATATATTTATATATTTATATATTTATATATTTATATATTTATATATTTATATATTTATATATTTATATATTTATATATTTATATATTTATATATTTATATATTTATATATTTATATATTTATATATTTATATGTTTATATATTTATATGTTTATATATTTATATATTTATATATTTATATATTTATATATTTATATGTTTATATATTTATATATTTATATGTTTATATTTTATATATTTATATTTATATATTTATATGTTTATATGTTTATATATTTATATGTTTATATGTTTATATATTTATATTTTTATATGTTTATATATTTATATGTTTATATATTGTGAAAAATCTGTTTATTTAGATAATTTTGTAATTAATTAATATACTATTATTTTTTTCGTAAGTTTATTACATGTGAGTTCATGTATATATATATATATATATATATATATATATATATATATATATATATATATATATATATATAAAAGGAGTATTAAACTTTTTTGAGTTAAATAATTAAATTTGTGAGTTCATTATTCAAATAAAAGTGAAAATATATTTATTTAACATTTAGAGCATCTTAATCAATCTTAAGATATTAAATTAAAAAAAAAATATATATATATATATATATATATATATATATAGTTTATTTTATTTAAAAACTTATTTAAGGATGTTACTTAACACTGACAACAAAAATAAATATACATCACAGAAGTAGTACAATTTTTACAAAAATTATACACAATAGCCCAAAATATAAAATATGAAGTTATATTAAAGGTAGTGTATTATAAATTAGTATTTAAAAGTATACATATTATATAATTTCAAATTTATATTTTATTAATATATTAGAAAGATATTACCTTTTAACGTCTTAGATCTTTGCGTCCACGTAGGTAGGAAAGTACATCGATTTCTATTAATAGTCCCTTAAAAACTTCTACAATTAAGTTGGTGATTAGGACTTGATTCTTATTCACTTTGATTAATCCTCTTAATTTTTGACACATCTAAGTAAATTAATTTTCCTAATAACCTTTTAATACGGTGCAATTGAGCATTTTAATCGTTTTTGTTTTGCTGAATTTGAATTTTAATCACTCAATATTTTTTTTTTTTTCATTTTCTCCACCATCAAGTCGTTAAGTCAATTATTGAGTCCAAAAACAATACAAGTGGGAATTTGAAGAGGTATAGATATGTAAGGATAAGGGGGCCACTCAATCAATATGTCATTAATGCATAGAATAATTAAGAAAACAAGCTTTTTTTGCTATTTGGACACCTATATTATCATTATTAGGTGTACAAAATCAAGTTTGCATGGGACTCGAAGAAAGGGTATTTTGGTCAAAGTGAACCTTGCAAGAGGATTGGGTTAAACAAAAAAAAGGCTAATTACGTGGGTATATTGGTAAATTGCTAACAAAGGATGGAACTAGAAGTTAGGTTCATAAATAGAGAAAAGCATGCCCCCCTTCTTTTGTTATCATTATTTTCATTTTTTTAACCATGTTGAATTATATATACACCTAATTAATTTTATTGGTATAAATTAGAATATGTTTGATCAATTGTTTTGTTAAAACAAAATAAAATTATAAATAAGATTTTCAAAATTAAAATTGTTTGACAACTTTAATAAAAATTCTTTTTTTAGTTAAAAGTTTCATTCCATTCTTACAATGATTCGTTTGCATCATTTTTTCGGGATCAAGGAAAGAGAGAGGCCAAGGTATGTAAAAACAATTAAAATTACTTTAGTTGGAATTTATTTTCAAAAGTTTTTTTTTTCTTTCAATAAAAGAAAAAATTAAGCTTCTTCGAAGGGCAATGGTGAAGACTTTTTGCTCAGAGTCTCGTGGTCTTCCTATAAGGAAAAAAAAAAGGAATAATGTTAGATCAAACACTACATTAATATTGAAAAAGAAAATATTCATAACACAAAATTGATAGGGAACAAATAATGACATTTACATTATTAAGTTTAACAGTAGAATTTCATTACGTTATACACAGTATCAATTAGTGACCATTTTCTATATTATCATTCACTTGTGAATTTTCATATAATTGAAAATTGAAGAATTTATTATAATTAATAAAATATTTAAAAAAAACAATAATTAATGTATAATGCGAAACTGCATTAATGACATATCAAAACCAAACTCCTTACATTATTACATGATTTTTCTCATCAAATAACCTTATTTCCCTTGATTATTTTATTTTTTTCACTGAACTGGTTTTGTACTTTTAAAATACGAGAAAAAAAATTAATTAACTATCAAGAATATCCTTACAAACATTTTTTTTTTCACGTTTTTAAACCTCTGACATCGTAATCCTCCAACTATTTTAAACCAAGAAAGCTTCTCCACCTTTCATTGCAAAATTAAGAGACGAAATTTTAAACTAAAAGAAGATCATTAACAAAAACACTTACCAATATTAAAACTCTCCTATAATGCCTACATTTTGAGTATATTTTCCATAACTATTCTCATGTATATATTTGAAGAAAACCCTGCTAAGATTATCATAGCTAAATTGAAATTGAAATTGAAAAATACATTGAACTAATTATTACTTTCAAGAAGTGAGCATGAAGTTGGGCAAGCATATATATTTTGAAACTGATTTCCAATTATGGTAATTAATATTGCATAAAAAAGAGTACCTGAACCTAATTAATATTCCATGAAAGTGTGTTTTAAGACACAATCACACATGCATGTGTCTGAAGCTAAAACATATATAAATATGCATAGGTGTGTGAGTTATCTCCTTTGTTCATTGAACATGTACACAATTAAAGAATATATGATTGGCTAATATTAATTGTGAATGAAAAGAGAGAGGGTGAAGTACAAGAATAGTGGGTATCTTCATGATAGCATTTGCCCTTTTTTTAATTTATTTTTGAAATAATTGTTTAGTTTAATTTGCAAGAGTAAGTTATTTATTGGTTGTGTTGCAAAACATGAAATATGATTTGAGTAGTTTATCTCTGTCTTATTTTGCTTAGCTGGGTGTGTAGCTGGATAGGACATATGCCTTGTAGATCTTCTCATCAAACCTAGCTGTAGAGAGAGAAGATGCCTTACCCACTCACTAAACCTATGCCCACTATTTTGGTATTTTACAGCCTAACAGATACCACAACTGTAATTTTCTCTTCCCCACATACCCTATAGTTTTTGTTTTTCAGTAAACAAGCATTGGTTCATACATTTCTAATTTCAATTTTCTTGTAAATTAGTTCTGAAAAGATTATTCATCTAAATTAAATTATTATGAAACAATTTCTCATCACAGATGATTGATTTATTTTGAATATTAGTATAATTGAAATAACAAAGTTTATAAAAATGTTTAATATGATTTTATTTAAAAATTATTATTTGAGATGTGATTAGACTGAAATGTCAAAATTTATAAGAATACTTAAAGTGATTTTATTTGAAAGTTATAATGAAAAAGTATCTTATACGAGTTTGGTTAAAATATATTAATTCATAATATTGATTAGTGTTTTGTTTTGGTTTTGTTAATGAATCTGTGTTTTGTTGTGAGGCTATGAGGTGACGGTGAGCGATTTGAAACATGGTTTGCGTGAGGGATTGGTGGTTCGATGGCAACGTCGCGGTTTGGTTTGTTGCTGGTGACAACTCCAATAGTGTGTCTTTGTTATTTTTTACTTGTGATGGTTGAAGAGGCAAATATGTGATATAGGGTTTGCAAGAACTACCTCGAGGTTGAACATGTGTTGTGTATATCTATTTTGGTGATTTAAGATTTTGAAGGTAGACCTGTTAAAGAAAAGAATATGAGATAACATGGACTGGAAATTTGTCACTCCAGTTATTGACGGATGTTATTAACAAATTTTCAAATTTAAAATTACTGAAAAATTTTACCGACAAAAGAATCCATTAGTAAATGGAATATGTATTATCGTTAATTCCAAGAATTTTTTTATTGTTGAGAGCAAAGGTACAGGTTGCAGTTTCTAGGACTGAGACCTATAATATCTTGCTACTTCATTTCTTGAAGAACTAAGACCTAATGGTTCACTAAAATTTCAAAATTTTCGGTGAGGTCAAAGTTTTAGGTCCCAGTTATTTGTCAAACCAAAGCATATTTCCTTTTATGTTTCAATTTTTAAAATAATAGACCTAAAACTCTTCTTAAGGTTAATTTTTGTATAAGTTACATAATGGCATTTGTTTCATCTTCTTCACGAAAGCCACTATGTTTCTTCTTCATGTTTTCTCCTTCTTATTCTTCGTCATTAGTTTTGTCGGTTAGGTTTTGATTTTTTTTTTTTTTGCTGCCATTGGTATCTAGGTATTGTTGCATTGGTGTGGGATTGATTAGCTTTCCAAAATATGTGTAGGATCCTCCTCGAGTGTTGATCACATTTCATGTTTCCATGTTCTTATTTTAAATATGAGCCTATTATTATTTTTTGTAATGGAAAATTTTATTTTTTTGTATGTTATATGCGATTAATTATATTCTTAAACATATTGATTTATTTTGTTTGATTTAAGATTATTGTTGCATAGAGTTAGTCTTAGTTTCTCATTTGAGATTTAATACAAAAATTTATCGTCTCCAAGCTTTTTGAAGAAATTGTATTTTTTTAAAAAATAATATAAAAGGAGACAATACTAATAATTTATAAATATTGAATCTTGAATTGTTTGGTTGGATAGTTTATGAAGATTAATCAATTTTTTCATAGTTTATTGGTGCATATATATTAATATACATGTCTTAAAATACATGAATATTTGCTAATTTTATTTTGTATTGACCTTTATGTGCATATTTGATTGTAGTTGATAATCACTTTCATTTCTTGTAGCCTTAAGACCAATGCAAAGGCAAAATTTCGTAAAATTAAAGATATGTTGTTTAAAACTGATATGTACCAATAAACTAAAAAAAGTAAATATTCTTGAATAGGATAGAGTCACACCTTGAATACAAAAGTGAGGTGATAATTCATTTAAAGATTACAGAAATTGTTCACACAATTTAGTATATATACGTATGATTGAAATTAAATTAATTCATCACGCATTAGTGTTGAGTATGAGAAACGAGAAGAAGAATTTATACAATTTGTGCAACGTAATAAGAGTAGTAGTGATGATAAAGTAAAATTTAGATATCTATGTGTCAAATGTTTGAATGGGAGAAAGTTGTTGAAATTAAGAAACCCCTTATTTGTAATAGCCGAAATCCACCACCTTTTATGATTTAAAATATTATTTTATTTTAAAGTATTAAGTTTTGATTTTAATAATAACCGAAATTTATTATTTTTTGATTTAAAATATTATTTAATTTTTAGGGTATTAAACTTCAATTCTTGTAATAATCCAATTTTAATACCTTTAAAATTAAATAATTTTTTTTAAAATCAAAATGAGTTTAGACTTTGGTTAATATGTTAAATCCATATTTTTTTAATTTGTTATTATTTATTTATGATTTTATGGTTTATTCTAGAAAAATCGAAACCTAATAAACAAAAACCTCTATCCTTCACTTTATAAGTCAAAAAATAATATTTTTTACTTTCTCTTTATATGTTTTGATTCTACAGCCAAAACACGGTTTCCAAAATAACCGGTACCAAAACTTATTTCTACACCAATGAATCGTGAATTTAATAAATAAAAAAAGCATGAGTTTTACAACTGTTTAGATATAATGTTTTAATTACAAACTTAGTAACATAATCGCTCATATTTCACATAGTAATTTGGATAATTGCTCCTTTGATTTTCATATGTAAAATATCGTTTATATGAGATAGGGATACATAATGTATCATCAAATATAAATAGAAAATAAAATTAGAATTTTGAATTAATCCTATGTAAATAAAATTTAGGTAATTGGGTCTTGCGAATTTACAAAACATATACCAGAAACTCAAAAAAGCATGTATGAATAAATTATCTACCAACAAAGTTTGCATATGAAGAGTCAGAATCAAACTCATGCGACATATAAACTCGTTTTTTCAGTAACTTGATCGATGTTTATAAATTACAAAACAAAAGAAAAAAGTTGATATGTCTTTAGGAATTAAACAAAAGTTGACTCGTTACTTTTGAGGAAAATTAATTTCTTTTATATTTGTAATTGAAAATGTGGATGCAATGACATATAATTCAATGACTTCTGTAGCTTATTCCAGAGACATTATGTGTCAAGGCACAGTCTCATAATAATATTCAAAAACAAAAGTGCATAATCACGCA
Organism: Vigna nakashimae; assembly: GCA_034642375.1. Lineage (NCBI taxonomy): Eukaryota > Viridiplantae > Streptophyta > Magnoliopsida > Fabales > Fabaceae > Vigna > Vigna nakashimae. The sequence continues at coordinate 23,494,925 of CM067768.1, forward strand.
TACCTTTTCTTTATTTCCTTTTTGAGGAACCAACATGCATGTTTACATGAGAAATAAAACAGTCATTAAAAGACAACAATACGTAAACAAAATCCAAATTCTAGAGACCATGGCAAAGAAAAGTTAAGTTGTTTTAAACAATGATTTCAGTCGGAATGATAATCCAATACACTAAATTAGAGTTTAATGATTTAATTAGGATTGGATTGTGGACGGATCTTGAAGAAATATTGTAAGAATGTTAAAATAGATATACTAAAATTAAAAAAAAAAAAGGTTATTTGTACATTTTTTACATGTTTGGACCAAAAAATTTGGGTGCCAAAGTTCCCTCATAGTAAACTAAGCTCTGCCACTCATTGTGGGTGAATAGAAGTTAATAAAATAATTATTAGTCTAAAAGTTTTGAACATTTTATTTCAATTAGTGAACTAATATAGATGTCATCGATATGAAAATTTCAACACCGATTACAATGATGTAGAACATAATATAGTGGGTTTATGCATCGAGTGTAGAGCATAACCTAGAATATGACATTTTTTTATTATTCCAATTGATGTAGAATAGAATGTAATGTTCTTTTTAATAATAAAAAAGAAAATAAATAAATATATATATATATATATATATATATATATATATATATATATATATATATATAATACGCTTTTGATATTTATCACCAAACCGAGAATTATGTTGAAAAACTTGATATCTACTTCTAAAGAAATGTAACACCAATCAAATATTTTGTTTGTAGGAGAGCACAAATCTCAAACTTTAGAACACGTGAAATAAAGATTTAAAAGAGTAGAGAGTTACTTTCAGAATACATATGCAAAATGCAAGTAGATCCGCAAAAAAGATAAGTCTCTAAGATATTAAGAGTGGACTATAGTTAGAATAGAAATCCTAATAACGAGGAACAAAAGTAATTGAAGAGTGAAAAATCTAACATTGTGATGATGAATTAAGATAGAGTAGTGGTGATAATAACAAGAATGTTGAGTGGGATTGCATTGTATAATCAGTTAACCATAATTCGAACGGTTAACTATGAAATCAGTGAAATTGTGCATCTAGATGATCAACCACGCGTCCTAACTACAAATTATTAAAGTCAGACGTGTTGGGAATTCAAGTGTGAGTTTATGTCCCATATTGGATATAAATGAGAAAATATAGCACTATATAAATATGAAAGATTTGTTAATCCATTGCTTTAAGATTTTGGGTAAAGAGTAGTGTTAATCCTTTATATGGTTGAACTCATATCTCATTGGTGTTTGTGAATCCCTAGTAACCTCTTCCTCAATACCCAACAAGATTATTACTTAACAAACGCCATGGCAACTCATCAAACTGAATAGTCTGAGCAGGACGATAGACAACTAACTCAACAATTGACTTTAACTCCATGTTCAAAACAAGAAAAAAAATACTACAATAAAAGGAAAGAAACGATGAAAATAATAAATAATGAAAGGTTATGCAACAAATAGACTTAAAAAGACGTTACCAATACATATTATTAGTTACTACTAAGATTATTATAACTAAGATTATTGTAGCATGTACGATAGTAAGAATATTAACATTAGTTTAAGTAAAGTGGAACCAATGTAATATCTAGTTACAATAACAATTCTAGTAATAACCAAAATATTACTTTACTTGTGCTTGGAAGCAATATAAGATATTAACTTACTACGAAAAAAAGAGGGCATTATCGACTGTCCGAGTTCGCTGAAAACAGCAAAAAGCCGTCAGTAAAAAGCAATATTGACGGATTAGTGATAGCCAATTTTCCATCGGTAAATCGTTTGTCGCTAACCATTACCGACGGCCTTTGTCCTTTGGTAATTACCGAAGGATAAAGGCCTTCAGTAATTCCACTATTTCTACTAAAGGGCAGAGGCCCTAGTTTCATTCCACTAGTTTAGATTAGGTTTAATTGCTTCCTTTGTCCCCAGTTTGGTTGAATTGTGTCAAATTCATCCTCATTTTTAAAAAAGTTTCATTGTCGTCCTCACGTGGTGTAAAAGTGTTAATTGAATCCAAACATAGAAAAAATTTGTGTCAAAGTAGTCATCTCCGTTAAATACACACTAACGGTGTTAAGTGGCTGATTATTTGGCACTAGAAAATTAAAATGTGGCAAATGAGTCACAGTAATGGTAATAACGTGTCAATGACGTGGCATACGGCAATGAAACTTTCAAATCTTCCTCATTCTTCCAATTCTTTCAGCTAGGAACTCCGACCAAGGATCGTCTCCCTGCGCGCATACGGCTGCCCCCACCAAACCGACCACCGCGAAGAGGCCCTCCGCCTGGTCCATGACGTCACCGGCGACCCCAAGCGCCATCAGGATCGCGGCTGGCCGCGGTGTCAGGTCCTCTCTCCTGCCCCCTTTCTGCGCGATAGAGGAGAAACTCTTTCAGTCTGACACCGGCCTCCGTGTTCTTCTTCGTGTTCTTCTTCTTCTTCTTCATTGTGCTTCCTTCCATTGTAATTTGAATTTTTTGTTTCTTTGGTTTCGCTTCCTATTTTTTTTTGGGGCACCTCAGTTTTGATCTCTTCTCATCTACTTCGAATTTCGGAATTCGAAGTTCGAAGGCACAGAATTCGGCGAAACAATGGGGGTTTAAATTGGTGCAGTGGTGTAATGTTCGCTTCGCGTTGTTCGACACGACAATGGTGTTTCGGACCCGGGTTTGGTGATTCAGACTTAGGGTTTTGATATGCCATTCAATTCGATGAATTCGAGTTTGATTTGGGGGTTTTCGTGCTCGGAGTTGGGGAGTTTTGTTGTTGTTTGATCTCTAGGGTTTTGGTGGGAGGAAGATGGGATTTGGCTTTGCATTGCATGTTCTGTTCGTTTGCTGAATTTGGGTTTTTTTGGGGCGTAAGGATAACCCTGTTTTTGTGCAGAATTGCTAGTTTGACTGTGGGTTACTCTGCCATTAGTATCACTCATACATCTGGTGTTGATATATGTACGAATTGTAGCTATCTGATTAGGGAATTGGAATAAGGTTGATATGGGGGAGGGGAAGTTTAGTGTTATTTGGAAACGAAAAGAGCTGCAATTTGGTTCAAATTGAGGCTTCTGCTGTTTTTTTTTTATTATTATTATTATTTGTTGGGTGTTTTGTGAATCTGTTGGTGAGAAATGCAACCCCAGCAGAGCTCAAGAATTGATTTGGGTGAATTGAAAGCACAGATTGTAAAGAAGCTTGGAGCGGATAAGTCAAAGCGGTACTTTTATTGCTTGAACAGTGGTTCCTAGCTGAAAGAATTGGAAGAATGAGGAAGATTTGAAAATTTCATTGCCGTATGCCACGTCATTGACACGTCATTACCATTATTGTGACTCATTTGCCACGTTTTAATTTTTTAGTGCCAAATAATCAGCCACTTAACACCATTAGTGTGTATTTAACGGAGATGACTACTTTGACACAAATTTTTTCTATGTTTGGATTCAATTGACACTTTTACACCACGTGAGGACGACAATGAAACTTTTTTAAAAATGAGGATGAATTTGACACAATTCAACCAAACTGGGGACAAAGGAAGCAATTAAACCTTTAGATTATGAAATTTTTCATGACATCAAGTCAAACTAACCATTGATATTTCTACTGGAGAAGGACAGTTGAAAAGGAGATATCAAATAATATTGCATAATATATGTTTGTAGTCTTTTACATAAGATATTTGCTGTCACAATACTACAAGTTCTTACACATCAGTACAGACAAAAAACATTTAAATTCTACTTCTAAATAAGAAAACAGCTCAAAAGACAATGGAAGAGCAAATGTAAACTAGAACCAATAATAAAGACTTTAAATATAAAGACTATCCAAGTTGAAGCGACATCATGAAGTAGTTTTCCAATTCCATTTACGACATTTGGTTGCACCAAGAGTGTTAAAACTACACCAAAAACTTGCAAGTCAAAAGTTGGTTCAACGTCCAGCCTCCTTCCAAAAACAAGTTGTTGAACCAGACTCCAAAATCACTAGTTCACTTCTAGATTTAAGCAAAATTGATGGTTTAGGAAGTGATTTTGCATGTAGGCTCAAATTTGACCAAATGAACAATGGACATAGGTTTGAAATGGTAAAATAAACTTATTCAAACATTCACAATGCACAAAAACAGCCAGATGCTTCAAATCAAACCTACTGTAGCCAATTATGCAGCATTTTTAAACCAAAATTAACACCAGAGTTGAAGACTTCTAACACCTAAAGTTGGTCCAAACACTTCTAATCAATATGATGAATTCACGTGAACCTCAATCTAGCTGAAAAATGCATGAATTAACACTACTGCAATAGTTGACCAAGAACCAGCATCCAAGTATTGAACACCAAGCCTTCCTCCAAATTTCATCATTTGCAACACTTAACAGCTTTAAATGAACCTGAAACTGCATCATTAACCAAAGAAGAAAGAAAATAAAATCTTGCACCAAACCAATAATTAATTTAGCGTCAAATGCACTCCAAACAACAGTTGCATCAATCCAAAAAAACTACTTCCATTACCCTTCCAACCACTAGTGCAAAAAAGACTTTTAACGTCACCCTTTAGACGTCTGATCCTCGAATATCCAACGTAAAAAATGACCGGTGGCGTTTTTCGTAAATAAAACAACTATTTAGACGTCGGCTATGGAGGGGCTCGACGTCTAAATACTCATATATGTCGGCTCCCCAAAATAGATGCCAAAACTAAACGAAAAAGTTAAAAAAATCATTTTTTATTCTATTTAGACGTCTGTTATTGAGGGAACCAACGTCTAAATAGACAACCCAGAAATTTAAAAAGTCAATTTTTGACTCCATTTAGACGTCTGATCCCGCCACTTCGACTTCTAAAGCACTTTAGACGTCTGCTATTGGGGAACTGACGTCTAAATGCGCAGCCCAAGAATTTAAAAAGTCACTTTTTGACTCCATTTAGACGTCTGATCCCAGCACCCTGAGTTCTAAAGCACTTTAGATGTTTGTTATTGGGGGAACCGACGTCTAAATACACAACACAAAAATTTTGAAAAATCACTTTTTGACTCCATTTAGACATCTGATCTTGCCACTCCGACTTATAAAGCACTTTAGACATCTGTTATTAGGGGAACTGACGTCTAAATGTCGACATTACAACACCGCGAACGCGAGACAGCCGTTACGCGCACTCATTGTTCATCATCTTTGTCGCGTTTTCTCTCTACGAGTTATGCTTTTCAGGTTCGTTTTGTCACTTTTGCACTGTTTTAAATTAATTTTACTCCAATTACATTACTCTTTGTTGCATTATCTTTAATTTGAACCGATTAAAATGTGTTTCGTTGGATTTTGGTGCAGTTATTCCCAGTGTCTTTGGGCGGCGTTCTTCGGTAACGATTTCTTGTGTTTTGCACTCCTCCAATTTCTTCCACTACGTTTTTAAAACCATCCAATAAAAAATATGTACAATACATTCTCTTCAACTAAAATATAAAGTTGTAAACTCAAATCATCATGAGTCAGGAGCAACCTCAGATACGTTTGACCTGTATGGATCAGACGTCTATATAGACGTCTGACCTATATAGGTCCGACGTCTATAGAGACATCTGACCTAAAGGGTCCGACGTCTCATTAACGTCACCCGTATAGACGTCGGACAAAAAGCCCAAAATAACAGACGTCTAAAGTCCTTTATGCACTAGTGAACCTATTTGATCATTGCACCAAGATAAAGACTTGAAGTCCCCTTCACTCCATGTTCCATCACCCTAAAACCAGCCTTCTGCACCAGAAAACAGCATCCCAAAACAAATTTTGGACTAGCTTCCGACAACATTTTTAATGAACCAAACACTCCAAACTTGTTGTTCCTGCACCACACATCACTGGTCCAGGATCCAACAAGCCTTGCCAGTTTCCAGCATATAACCAAGCACATTCTTATAAAGAAAACAAAAAACTCAGGAAGTTGACAAAGGAAAGAGAGTACAACACATGACAGTAAGCATTGTTGAGTTTTTCATTGGCATCTTAACATGACAATGGTAAAAGAAAATTTTAACTGGAAATTAGATGCATAACCACATGTTGCATTTCAGAGTATAAAATTGACGTTCTATTATTTCTTCAACACTTCAAAAGTAAATGCATAGCCATATTTTGACTGCTTTTACAAGAGAAAGACAAATATCAATCCTCTCAAATTCTACATAAATACAAGGAATTTATCTTTGACACACAATACAATAAAGTGATCTTCCATGCTTCATAAGAATAAAAATTGAAGAGTTTGTCTATTATCAACAATATGACAATCTTATATCTTTTATATTTTCACCCATATGCTTCTTAGATAATGTGACTCAAGAATCTAACTACAAAATAAATGGTATTGACAAGGCAGAATAAAAATGGAATGAACACGTGCTGAAACAGAGAAGTATATTACAATAATTTACCTCCTTAATATTATCAACCGTGTGTGATCTCAATGGAATATTTGCAAAATTCTTCATATTCAGCTTTAGCAAATCATTAACTTTCACAAAACCATCATTTCGCATATTCAAATTCAATTAAGATGCCATATGTAGCAAATTGAGAGTATTTACTTCCTAGAAGAATCAAGCAAAATCTGAGGTAAACAAATTCTGTATTTTTCCCAAACTTCTTTCCACACAGAAAAAGAATAACAATGCCACTGGATATTTCATACAAAAAACAAAACACAACAACTGATGAAAGTCACATTTGGCAGCCATGAAGGAAGGAAATAAAGGCAATGTTTATGAAAAATAAAATCATTAGAGAGAAGTAATGCTTACAGGAGCCTACCAAGATGAGAAACTGCACTGAAAATAATTCTTTTCACATGAGCACAATAGACAGTTCATACAGGGTATTGACAATAATAAGAAAAAAACTTGTATTTTTCAATCCATGTGCTAAAGTTTCAATACAAGACCAAAATAGATTAAGATAATTAATCGAAGACAACATGGAAAGGGAAAGAAAATACTTAGCTCCGTGTAGACGCGCCTAACCTAGGCTCTGAATACCACTTGATAGCTCTAGGTCGAGACAGATCGACGAGGAACCATGGAAACTGGCACAAATCGAGCTAATCAAAGAAGAAGAACAGCGGATGACAGACAACGGAGGCAAACCCTAGATTGAGTGGTTTGATCGGTGTAGATTCTAGGGTTGGGGATTTGGGACGTTTTGATCGGTGGAAAGAAAGGATTCAACGATTGAATCGATGAAATGAAACGAAAAGAGATTTTAATCGGTTAAAAGTGAAGAAAGAACAGTGAGGATAGGTTTAATCAGTGAAAAGTGGATTCTATGGTGGATTAGGCTGAGGTAAGGGAGAAATCTGCGGGAGAATGAAGATCTAGAGACTAATAGTGGCTGGCAGATGAAGATCTGAGGCAGAGGTTCGAGAGAAAATGAGATGTGTGTGGGTTGATCTCTCGAGAGAAAGACTGGATAAAGATGTGGTTCGCATATGATAAGGCATCACAGGCGTTACCAAAGATCAAAAGTTCTCGGTATTTAATTTCACCAATACATTAGCGAATGCCTAAAAGCCGTCGGTAATATGCATAGTGTTTTAACAATAACTGATGTAAAATATTTACTACTTATTATATGAATTATAACTACAATTAATATATTATAAACATATTATATTAATTCAAAGCACAATCTACGTATTATATTATATCAAGTCTAATAGTAACTTATGTAAAAAGTGTATTTTATTATCATTTTTTGTGGAATAAAATTGTGTTAATAAATAATAATTAAATAATATTAAAGCAATGTAATATAATAATTTTATAACTCTAAATTAAAATAAAACATTACTTTATAGGTTCTTAACTTTAAAAGTGTATACAGAAGTTTTCAAGATATGTTTATATTATTATTTTACAAACAATTTAATGAATTATGTAGCATTAAAATAAAATAGTGCAGAACTTATTCGAAGGATCGGAATAATTAATTAAATTTTAGTAAAGAGTTGTAAGACTAGATTGCTTAAAATTTCAATAACTTGTTTGTATTATCTAAAATATGTTTAGCCGAAACTTATAGGTTCTAATAACTATTATGTAAAACATTTTCATACACAACGAATCCAATAAGTAAAATAACATATTTAATTAAAGAAACTTTAAAAAAGCATCTCAACTAGTCTTACACATGGACACAGATATATGTATATATACTAAAATGAATATTTGTTTTATATTTATTAAAGTAATTTAATCAAATTTTTTTAAAGAAAATGTTATCAACACAAAGAGTACTTTGAAGTGCTTTAAAGTACAAATAATCCTGCTTAATTTGAACAGACAGTATTTGTAAGGACCTTGCTCCTTATTTTTTTTTTATTATTATTTTGTGAAAGGGATGGGGGCATGGATGTTGAAAATCAGCAGGAAAGTGGAGGAGCAGAGAAGCACGGGATGTCCTAGGGAGAAGTGGCTTTGTTTTATTGGGAAAATAGGGGAAGCAACGTCCGTGATTCCCCTCTTTTGTTTGGCACCATTCAACAAGCTGCAACGTGGAAGATATAAGGGGGTGCTGGGTTCTGAAATGAGGGAGGAAACCCTTGCTGAAAAATTGGTGAAGGAGGTGAATTTCAGAGTTGCCGGAGAGGGAAAGAAACCTTGCTGCTGGAAGTCTTGGAGAAGGTAGATTCAAAGATTTTAGCAAAGGAAGTCTTCAAGAGGTAAGGGGAGTTTGATTTTCTGGATGTTGATAGTGGTTGCATGAGTAGGATGCTGGAAAATTGTGGTGTATGTATGGTTAGACTGAAATTGATTGTGTTGATTCATGTATGTAATCTTGTATGTTTTGGAATTGAAGGAAATTGGAATTTCATAGCTTTTTAGTCATTTGGAGAGGAAGTGAGGTAGTGATTTTGAGCATTTGGGGTCTAGAGTGTTATTGAGCCTTTGGAACAGTTTCACCCACTGTATTATGACTTGTTAGAACCATCAAATGGATCAAAATAGGTGTAAAGTGGTAGAATTGGATTTTGAGTATCTAAGTTGTGAAAATTGGTGTTTTGTGGTTGAATTTGAATATGAATCCCTTTAGAATTGAGTAAGGAACGTTTATAATCATTTAGATAAGTCCAATCTAGTATAAAACATGAATTAAGGGTGTTAGAAGTTAATAAAAATGGTTAGAATTGGAAAAACGAAGTTCTGGCCTCAAATCTGCAGAATTCTGCATCAGGTCACGCCCGGGCGCCCCTTTTTCGCGCCCAGGCGCGAGGTATTCGCAGAAAGTCACGCCCGGGCGCCCCTTTTTCGCGCCCAGGCGCGAGGTGTTCGGAAAAAGTGACTTTGTCTTTGTTTTTGATGGTTTCTGGGGTTCCGGATGTCCGTTTTGGACGTTCTCTAGGTCGTTTTGGAGGTTTTTGACCCTTCCGGAGCTGTTGGTGATAGTCCCTAAGCCATTTGAGTTACCTAATGATGAGTATTATAAAGGGTACAAAGAAAATATGTTGTGTATGCACTATTTGAGTTGTTTGATACATCTATTGATGTAGTAATGTTGTGTGATTTGTGTGAGATTGTAAAAGGGTATGAATGTTGATCCAAATTGGTTGAAAGTGTATGGTTATAAGTGGTTTATGATGTGCATTGTTGATCCAAAAGGAATATCATGTGATTTAAAGTGGTTGGATTGAATCGGAAATTTAGATCTCTCGGTGGGATCAATTAGTGTATTGAATGAATGGTAAGAGGCTTCCATATGGGGGGTTATCCCTAACACTCCAACGGTCTTTCATTCTCACTTAGAGAGGATTGACGCGTGTGGTGGGAGTAGTGGGAGGTCCTAGGGTAGACGCTATCACTGGAGGTCTATTCCGCGGCAACGGACTAGCCTTGTGTATGGTCGGGTGGAACCCCTCGGCAATGGCTTTGCAAAGCAGTAGAGGCCATCACAAGTGCACAACCCGCCCCAGCTCTACATACATTCTAGTCCGGACAAGTCGGTCTATCAAGTAACAAGTCGGGGTATAAAGTAACAAGTATTGTGATGTTAGTCTACCATGTTTGTATGACTTTTGCATGTCGTGTAAGTGGGTGAATTGTGGTTTAATGAGTATGCTCTAATTGTTCTTTTATACGAATCTAAGTATGATTATATGAATTACCTATGCTATATGTATAACATGCTTTTATATCTAGCTCACCCTTGCATTTGTATGTGTTGCATGTGTTTGCTTTCCCCCTCGCGATGATCATCCAATCCTTTGGATGTGAGCGTAGGTGATGATGTACCTTTGGAGCAAGCTTTGGAAGTTGAGGAAGACCCAGCTCCTAGTGCTTAGGATTTCTACTAGCTATTATGTTTAATGGCTCTTTATTTTGGAAGACTTCTAGTCTTCACGTTATCTTAATTTGTGTTTTGAAGAATTGTGATCTGTACTTAAGTTTTAAAAGTTTTCCAGCCAGACTGGGATAACTGTACTCCTTAATTCAATCTATTGTGTACTCTTAACTGCTTTCTATTATTATAATCGATGCATTCTACGTATATACATTGTTATATATTTTGGGATGTCACAGTATTAATGATAGTTAAAGTGGTGGTTATTATTAACAATCTAATGACTAGACCTAAATAAAATTAGAATAGTGTTGGTCATTAAAATAAGAGAAAGTTGTATAGATATGTATGAGTAACTTGTTTCTCACGAGGTAAAAATTATTGTATACCTAACTGCATGAATCAGAAAAGAACAGTTGTAGATACTCAATTAAATATTATATCTAACAACCTGCAGATAAGTATTCAAATATAAAATATTCACAAGTATCTTTCACTTTCGGATGTAAAATTTGTGTGAAAAAATATATATAAATACAGATATACGTATGTATGTATGTCATCATTTATATAAACAAATACTTACTAAAGAAAAGGTACACAAATGGAGGCTGCAACTTGCATATTGCAATTTTATATATAGGAAAGAAAATGAAAAGGAATAAGATAATTCCAGGGCAGTGGAGGTTGAATCTATTGTAATCACTGTCTATATATATATATAACCTTGTCTTTCATAGAGGTAAAAAAAAATTATTAAATAACAATCTATTTTAAGATCAAAATAATTAGTCATTAAATTGATTAAGTTAAATAATTAAAAATTATTGGTTTATCAATTAAAGTTTAAATTAACTTATAACAATAGTTTATCAATGTTTTGACTACTTAATATTTAAAATTAATTCCTAATTTTAAATTAGAGAATGATTTAGAAATTAATTCTTTGACAACTAAATGTTGATAATACAAACTTAGAACCCATTAAAATTCTAATTTACAAACCAATTACAATGTTTTGTTAATAATAAACATTATTTTAGATATCAATAATTTTTAATTTATAAAATTATATCAAAATTAATCAATATAATGACTAATTATTTTTTATCTTAAAGTTAATTACTATTTAATTATTTTCTTATAATACTAAAAAAAATTGAAAATAGAAAAGAATAACAATGTCTCAAGAGTACATGTTATAAAGAATTGTTTTTGATGAATTATCTGATAAAAAGATATATATAAAAAAATATTCACAGTAGAATAAAAGAAGAAGAGACTGCAGAGTGACCCTGCAGAGAAGCAAAGTTGATGGAAATAAGAAAAAAAGAAAAAAAAATGGCATTAAATAGATAAGAATTTGTGGATGTGGCATAGGAGAGAAAAAGTTTTACATGTAGACAAAAGGTTTACTTCACATGGGAGCGTGCATGTGATGTGAATGTACACTTACATCTTCTGTCTACCATGTGGATTAACCTTCACATTTTTCTGTCACCAGCTAAGCATTCCACCAAGTTGATTCTTTTTTTGTCCCCCCCAACCATTTTTCCTCTCTTCTCTCTTCTTTCTTTATATATTCCTCATTTTCTATTTTTCTTAAACTCTTTTCAGGTTTTGCCCTTTGCAATCATTTCACTCATCCTCTCTATATTACGTTCTTAATCTTTTCATTAATTCACTTTTTTATTTCATCTTTTCCTCAAATTGTCTTCAAAAGGTGATTCTATTGTTTTGTATAGAAGCTTCTTCAGTGGAGTGTTCAACCCTCTTTTCTCCATTATTTTTTCTTCATTATATCCTTCCTTTAAGAAAGCTTCGTTTGGCATATATAATATCTAGTTTAAAGCTTCTGCCGTGGACAAAACAAATTTACAAAATATGTTAGTGGAGAGTAAATTCAAAGCAATCATAACCATGTGCAAAAGATTTGTTTTAATATTATTCATAATAAGCTTATAACCTCTCTTTCTTAAGCTACCATAAAAAAAATTCATTCAAGTCTTGTACTATTTATATTCATTGGGACATGGAAGCATGTGCACACATCATAAACAAAAAAAAAAAAAAAATCCTTGGCAATCCCAATGATAATTTTAGTGCTATATTATCATTTGGGTAATTAAAAACACCATATCAACCACAATTACCAACATTTCCAAATTGCCACTCATTTCAACTATAGTAAAGGGAACAGTAAATAATACAGTATTAGCTATTTTAAAAAAAAAAAACAGTTTTTGTTATCTATTTATAAGTTACTTGTGAGTTATCTGTTTAAACATTAGAAAAGAAAAATTATATTTGTGGTTTATTCATAAATTCATTCTTTCAAATATAAATTTCAACAAAAAAGATATTCAAGAAATTTTTACATAAAGATACTACTTTTAAATTTGAAATTAAATATTAAAAATAATATTCTAAAATTTTATGTAGAATGTGTAAATTTTACATATACATGTGGATTTAGATATTTTGATCTTAACTGGTAGTTGTTATAATATCATAATACTTTACATATAATTTGTGAGTACGACAGTAGTTTTTTCCTGCAAGATATTTTCCTTTTCTTCTTTCTTTTCTTTTTCACCAACCCTAATAAAGATTCAAGAACCACACAAAAAAAAAAATTCAACAAGAACCGCATTTAAACAATGAGTGCGACAGTAAAAGGGCCACAATGTGGGCCCTCAGAAAGACAGCACTCGGAAAAACCCATATTGGGTAAGGAAGAGTGGAGGGCCCATAAGCCCATCACCAACAACTTATGGTAAGGGAAGAAAGAAAGAAAGAAAAGATTACTACGTAACAAAAATAAAAAAAATAAAAACTAGTTCCTCTCATGTCAACTTCTTTTCATTTTCGTTTTCATTTTCGTTTTCCATTTAATTAACCTACCCTTTTTATTACTTTAAATTATTTTCACTCATATCTATTTCTATGGATAATTTGGATAAGGTTGAAATGCTCGATTACGTTATTTTCTTAATTTCGTCTTAATCTCTTACTCTTATCTACAAAATATTCAAACGAAGCAAAACAATATGAAAGTCAAAGAAATTGAGCTTGTAGAAGATAAAACCAAAAATAAAGGCTAGAAATAAAGATTGAAAGATGAAATGAATGATGAAAAGCATCATAGGGAGTCACTGTTCTTGAGCCACGTTTAACTTTAGTGCCGTCATTGCTATGTGTCCTTTTTATTTTTAATTTTTTGATGTTTTTAGGGTTTCTATATTCACTGTTTCACACATTTTGATAACTAGGTGGGAATGTCCACATCTAGGGTTTCATTCATTCCAATTATCTGGCGTCAGTGACATTCAATATCACTAAGCAAAAGTTCAAATTCCAATTTAGGGCAAAAGAACAGTTTTTTGGACACTAATGTGGTCGGAATATTCATTAACCTAAACCTTAAACCTTGTGAATTCAAGTTTAGGAGTGAAAGAAAAGTTTAACATTTGCCTTTTTTTAATGTATGCATGCAATGTTTTGTGTGCTTTCATAGTTCATACTTTTCACTTTTTCTCTAACTGTTTAGGGTTTTCTGAGCTTTTCACTGTCATGGTGAGAACATACTCATTTAAGATTCAAACTAAAAGTAATAGAAATTTTTTGGTTATCTTTGAATGTTATTTGCATTAGTCTAATCACATTAAATATGTATTTCATTTTTCTTGACTTTCTACAGTTTTCTTGTTTTTTCTTGTCTTTTTCTTCTTTTCATTAATACATACCATTTAATTTTAATTCTTCCTTGACAAAGACCAATACCTATTCTCAATAGAGGTTAATCAAAATGAAATGAAATGGTAAATTACCGTAAATTACATCTTAACCAATAATTTTAAGAGCTAAAATAATATTTTTACATTAGGTTTAATTTTAATGTTTATATTATTAGATAATGAGGATTCATCTTTTTGGTATTCACATTTTTTTAAAAATTTAACCGTCTTTTCATTTAACTGTTTTTTTAAACTTAACCATCTTTTTAATTAAATAAATAAAAATCATTTACAAAATCAATAGAACTATCTACAATTAAATTGTAAAATTATTTATATTTATTTTTATAACTATAATTTTTTTTCTTTATCATAGAAAAAATAAACACATGCATAACAAATGTGTTTTCACTGGTTTAATGTAAAACAAAAATAATTAGAATTTAATCTTTAAAGATAAGGTGAAAAAGTTTATTTTTTTTGTATTGGATCAACCTTGTACATGAATAAAAGATATAAAAAAAAAACCTATAAATCATCAAAAACATTGAGTTTATATCTTTATTAACATCAGTTTCATGGTAATTAAGTTTTGGAAGAAAAGAAAGAGAAGCAACTTTTTTTATTTCAAAACAATAGTTGCTAATTTGATTATTTAAAAAATAAAATGATAAATTAGCATAAAGATAATTTATTAATTAAAAAAGAAAGTGTTTAGGCTCCTAATCATCCATCTTACTCCAAAGGGAATGATTTAGGTTATCATTATAATACAGGTTGGATCGGAATCATGTGAAGGTTAGTGATGGTCCTTGAAATGTAATAATAGGATGAACATATATGGAATAGTTTCAAGAGGGACATACTATAGGGTTACTTTGTGAGCTTTGTCTGCACTCATGAAGGGTTTGTAGATAAAAAAATTGACCCAAAAAAAAATTATAAAAATTGGATAATCTATAATAAATTATAAAAACATTCTTAGTTGTAGTTTTTTAAAAATAAAAAATGAGTGTGAATTAAAATTGAATTTTATAAAATTGAAAATAATATTAAAAAGTATGTAAATTTTGGAATTGAATATAACTCAATCATAATGTAAACAAAATTCCACATACCAATTTAAAATTTTTTAAGTATAGTAAGAAATTTTCAGATTAAAAATAAGAATTGCAAAATTAAATTGAAAGATATAATTTATTGGTATTTAACAAAGTCAAGAGCTCCCTGATAATATCATAATGCCATCGATAATAATATATATATATATATATAGATAGATAGATTTCTACAAAGTAAAATATAACATTACAATTGGTCATAATCCATTATGTATCTTCGTATAATTGATTATATAGCTCGACATAATTTATTATATTTGAATATTATGAATCTTTTCCATTTTGGGTCTGCATCTCTTTTCCTTTATAATACTTTTAAGATTTAATAGGTTCGGAGGTCCCTATATTTGTGGCTTCGTTTCAATTGGGTCCTCCAATTTTGAAAGTGATCAATTTGGTCCCTAATTTAACAAAATTGAGTCAATAATACCCTTTCCGTTAAATGCAATGAACGACATTAACTTTTTAAACATGTGGTATGTTGAAGCATCCTTCAAATAAAACTGTGTCATCTGCAAATAAAAGGATGCCTCAACATGCCACATGTTTAAAAAGTTAACGTCGTCCATTACATTTAACGGAAAGGGTATTATTGACTCAATTTTGTTAAATTAGGGACCAAATTGATCACTTTCAAAATTGGAGGACCCAATTGAAACGAACCCACAAATATAAGGACCTCCGAACCTATTAAACCTACTTTTAATTGAGAATGTGAAAATAGTAAAATGGTTATAATAAACTGATTTTAACAAAATATTTGTAAACATTATAAATCAATATTTGTTAACTTAAATTAATATTGTTATTGCTATTATATAGTTTTGTTGGCTTAAATTTATTTTTTATTATTATCATGTAATTTTGGTTTACTAATTAATTTGTTAAGTCTTATTTTCAAGTAGAATTAAATATATTTTTTTTCTCATACCAAAAGTATTTTTACTATATTGATTAAATTCCAAATTATTCAAACAAAGCATAAATTAAATTGAAAAAATTGTAATGTTTTCAAATATTAGTAATATTGATACCAACATTTTAAAAAAATAGTAACTTATTTACACTGTATTCTTCTCATTCCATCTTAATAAATCTTGGTAGGGCATAACCATGAATTCAAAAGTGCATTGGTTTGAAGAATATAAAGAGTAGATGAAAAAAACATAAGTGATTACGCTATAGAAATAGTCTATGTTATGTTTAAAAAATCCTTTAGCAATGTGCATTACAAATTAAACTAAGGGAAAAATTGGTTAAATTTATAACTTTTTTTCTCAAATCAACTCATCATGAATACAAATTGTACAATTAGAAAGTTATTTTTAATTTCTAGATGATATAATTCGAAATCTTTTAAAAGAAAAAAAAATAGTTTTTAAAACTCAGAGGGTTCACATTCTCCAGATAATCAAACCCAGAGTTTCTACGTATTGTTCTTACCTGAAAATGATTTTGCTTTCTAGATCATAAAATCCAAAATATACAAAATAAAAAAATGCACCAAATTGTGAAAGTCTTGTCTAGAAAATAAAACAGAAAATATTGCAACAAAAGCACAAAGCAATGGAGAAGAAGAGAGAAAGTCCTTAAAACTGAAACAGGCCACTTTAATCTTTCTTTCAAATTATGGGAGTGTCAGAAGAAATTATAAGGTGCAGGAAGAATCAACCCAAAGTTAGATCGATGCCCTTCTCAAGTTGGTGGGAAGCCCAATATCAATTTCAAAAGGGTTCTCTTTCGGGTTTAATGAAGTCCTAAACCTGAGTACAGTCGTATAAATAAGAAGAGATCATTGCTTCCTGCACCACCATGTTTTCTTTTTGCACCCCAATATTTGAAATACCAATTACTAATTTTTCAATAGCATTTAATTTTTGAATAAATGTGAGAACAAGTCATTCTATTATACAAAACACATCCAATGGTCTCTAAATAGTTAAAAAGCTGCCACTCTTTCCAACATAATTGGTATGGCAAATGCAGCTATAATAATAATCATCAATAACTAAAACCTAAAATAGCAGTTGCAAAAATCTGTGGAAATCCTTCACTCTTAGTCTCAATCCTTTAAAGTTGTTTTTCAATGTACCTCCAAACGTTTCTTACATCTCCAATTTAAAAAAATAACGAGGTTATATTTTTCTTCAATAGATTTTAAATTTCAAAATTCATTAAAAGATTTTTTCTTCAATAAATTTTAAAATATGTTAGAACTATATTTTTCTTCAACAAATTTAAAATTCACTAAATAGAATTCTTTAATAAATTTTGAAATTTATTTTTCAATAAATTTTAAAAATTGTTCAAACTTTCAAAAAAGCTTTTTAACAAATTTTAAAATCTATTGAAAAAAATTCTTCAATAAATTCAAAATCTAGAAAAATCTTTTAACAATTTTCAAAATCCACTAAAATTTTCAATAAATTTCAAAATCTTTTAAAACCTTAAAAACAGATTTCAAAATCTATTAAAAAAAATTTTAACACATTTTGAAATCTCTTAAAGAAAAAAAAGAGAGAATATAGGGTTTTTGAATTACAGAAAATAATTTTGAAATTTAAAAAAAAAATGCAAAAAAGAAATGTTGGAGGTGTAGGGAGAAATATCCACCTTTTTAGATATATTGAATGCTTTCATTTCCTTTCCTGTAAAAGTTCTCCAATATTGTATCCTCTATAACACCACGTGTGTTTTAGATTCTTGGATAGCAAAAACTTTATTGATAGTGAAACAAATTTGATCGTTGAATTATATTTTAAAACTCTGAAAATCTCAATATTTGAAATGCATGATTGATTCCTTACAGATAAGAAAATGCATTACTGATTCCTTGCAACAAAGCACCAAAATCAGTAGCTTAAAAGGGAAAATCCATTCCCATTCCATTACACACAAGACCTTTACTATCCCTGTGCATATATACCAAGATTCTACAATCCAACAACTTAGTACTCATCAAAACCTTTTACTTCTAAAACAATTTGCCATAATCCAAGGAAGACCCAGAAAGGTGAAAATTCCTACTCCAGATAAGCATGCAAAAGAAACTGTATGCTTCTTTATTAGAATACATCACACAACTATTAGAGGATTAAACAACTTTAGGTCTATAAAAATCACCAAGTCTCTGTTCAAACAGAAGACGTGATATAGATGGAAGTTTGGACTTTCAAATGAGATTTTAAAGAAAGAATTCCTCTATTAAAGGGGAAAAACATGGAAGCTAAACTTCGAAGAAAACTCAACAAAACTAGTCTTATTATAAATTAACAAGACTCCAATGCTATCAATTTTTACCAAATGAATTATATGAAAATAAAACTCCCCATTTCCAAGTAGTCAGCCAATGAATGGCTAAGAAGCTAAAGAACTCTCAAAAAGAGACACATTTAAAACTATATTTTCATCAAGAATCCGAATTTGAGCTTGGGAGAGGAAAAAAAAATTTTGGAATCGAAGGGGTTTTGCTTTAACTAAAAGTAGACAACATAGCAAATTTAGCATAAAAAAATGACTTAGAGGTAATAAAGGGAAAAATACATCACCCCACATGTTTCAAATTTCAAATATCTGTCACCAACATTAGAAAATGATAAAAAAAATTAACAAGAATTTTACACAAAAGATATTGGTTGAATGGCCAAGATGGAGAAAGCCAATTGGGGCTATTTGTGATCACATAGCAAGTTTAAAGGAAATTTTCTGCGCTATTATATCTCTAACAATACTCTAGGATAGTGAATGTTGAACTTTAGAGGGACAAAAGGAGATAAAGGTGAGAATAGCATATATGTGCCTACAGAAAAGAATGTGATGCAAAATGCACTGTGATAGGTACCCAGATTTTATTAACACTGTACAGAACTCCAAGACAGGTTCTTGGATGATCTTCCTATGAAAACCAGACAGCTTGGTCTGTATCTAGTGACTGGTACACACAAATCCCAGGTCTTTTCACTTCCAATTTTCTCCAAAAAAAACTACTGAAAACAACCCCTGTACAGACTATATACAATAGTCTGTTTACAACAACCCACCTCACAGACAGTTATAACTGTCTGTTACACTTATTCCTTCTAACATATACTTCCCCCTGAACCTATCACACTGCAAGTAGATATAAGTCTGACATCGATTGAGTACAAAATAACAAAATTGGGTAAGGTGATTTTTTTGGACAAGTACAAAGAAGGCCGTTGAAAGTAATACTGAAGAGAGTGTATTGCTTGGCTTTTAATCCTATGAAATGGAGAAGAAAGATGTAAAGAGGGGCCTCATGGTGACTTATCTTTGAGGATTTGGTTCTAACCAAAGTCAATAACGCCATGTGATCATTTAACCAATCTCACCAAGTGTGATAAAGTTTTTGTTGTTGTTATAATGTAAAAAGATTAAAAAATGACACAAAAACAAATGCTTAATCAACAAATGTCTTCTATCATATAATCTACGGTTCAGGGTACCTTATTCAGGATGGTCTTTACCATTCCTCTCACTAAGAAAGAAGTGTGTTACATCTGGTTTAAGTTGTAAAAAAAAGGAGCTTTTGGTCTCAGTAATTTGACATGTAAGAACGTGCTATTTCGAGGATGTGACAAGGCATTTCCTTTGGAACTCATTGTCTTTAGCATTTGCCAGCACGTTATCCCAAAAAAGAAATGGCCAAGATCAAAATGATCCGATACCAGCATAGTGATCTTAGGTTTTTCATTTTTAGCCCTTGAAAACTGAACTCATCATAATGGTATATGCTACTTTTAACTAAGTGAAAAGGCATTAGCCACACAGTATATAAAGCAACAGAGCTTAAGTAAAGCCTAATAATAAGGGAATCTCTGTGTGACCTACTGGATTTTTCAAATTCATAAATCTAAACAGCACCACGGGATCTCATTCTTTCCTAAGTTTCCCCATAAAAAATTGTATACTTTCAACTAAACAAACACAGCTCATCAAAGATAGCTGGAAAACAAAGGAGCATCATGCATCTAATGTCTTCGCAAAAAAGTATGCAAGACGACCAACCTAGTTAAAGTCAGCACCCACTCCCTTTCGTTTGAGTTCTAAAGCAATACGTTCATTCTCAAGCTTCATTCTTTCATTCTCCAGCTTCAACTTTTCCAACTCCCGGTCCTTTTTCTTACTAAACTTCTGCCACTTGAATCTTTGTTTCTCCAGCTCCAACATCTCAACCTGAATTTGTAGCTTCTGCTCTTCTAACTGAAGTGAACGAGAATCAACCCATTGCTTCTGTAACCATGGTGAACTCATTTTCTCGGGTGCAGCTTGATTGACATCAGATTGAACCATATGAGGGTATGAACTTTTGTTATACTCTTGGCTGTTTAAAGCACTGCCAAAAGTAGCAGCATCTTCATGTCCTTGCCCTGGTTTCGATCTCTTCATAGGTGGCCCCGCTTCCCCATAGACTCCTCTACTATCTGCATGAGTAGCATAATTCTCCTCAAAATCATCATGATCATCAGTTTCCACTTCTGGATCATCTTCATCATGATCATCATGCTGAGACCTTCTGACATCATCACTGTCATGATCATCTCTATTTCTATGAGCCAACTGAAGGGATCGTTGCAATTCCAGATCATGGGGTAAATGCAACCTGTTACAATTATGGTAAGAACACATCTCTTCATAGAACAAGTGTTTCGAGCTCAATATTTTTCGAACTTCATCTTTTTCTTTCTCAGAAAGATAATCTATCACATCCAATAGAGAAGGATTCTCAACAACCTGACAAGAAGTTCCCCGGCCTAGCATATCATTAAGCTTTTTGTACCTTTTATTGAGATCATTGAATTTATCCTCACACTGCTGAGGTGAAACACGATAACCTCTTTCAGCCATGACCTTGGAAACCGATTTCCACTTCCCTTTTTTCTGTAGGACTGCAATTATTCTCCTTGCGCCACCACAGTCGGATGGTGCATCTTCACCTATGTAAGAAACAGCCGTTATCAGAAGCCTCACCATCTTATCAGTCCACTTCACCCTCTGCCAAGGCGACCCCTTTTTCCCTCTACCTCCTTCTTGATGACCATCAACACCTTCCTCAGCAAAGCTTTCATCACTTGGAGAGTTCTTGTTTCTATCTCCCTGACTAAACTCAGTCATTGCCATTGTTTGATCGCAGTTCTGCAAGGTTCCCATTGTGAGAGGAAAACCATCATGAACTGAGGAATGCACTGAAGGCCCTTGGCAAGGATGAGTTTGATGTTGATTCACGGAATGAGGATGATGCCCTTGCCGATGAACCCTCATTGATCCAGGCAGATCAAAACCACCAAAGGAACTCCCACCTTGAATCATACCTCCCTGAGACAAATTCCCTTCCATTGCTTCTCAGTTCTCACAAACAATAAAAACAGATCAAAACCAATGAACCCACTTCACATCCAATTCTACTTCACAAGCATTTTCAAGTGCTCTTTACAAAACGCAAACATCAAAATCACACAAACCCATGTTTACCCAATCTTCCAACACATCTTCTGAAACCCCAGCTATCACTCTAGATTTTCAAGTGAAAACAGCACCCAAATCAAACTAGAACAGTACAACCCTTCTCCAAAACATCATTACATGCACCAAAATTCCCAACCCACAGCATAAAACTCACAAGGGTCCCATGGAAGTGCTAAAATCACCCACCAGCAGAATAAAGAACAAATTTTCAACAAAGATTAACAACAAAAGCCTAAACCCTTTAAGAGGCTCACCGGTGAGGAATATAAGCAACTTCTTGCTGAAAATCTGCACAAAATCTGACACTCCAAAAGCAAAAGATTGGACCTTTTTCTCGAAATCTAGCCAAGAATCCCGAAACGAAAACCAGCTACAGAGAACAAGACATGCTCATTAACTGGGGAGTGAAGAAGTGCGGCAACAAAGAAGGAAAAAGGGAGTAAAATGGTGAAGAAAAGACAAGGGTTGGTGTTTTGTGATATGTGCAAGTTACTATGCGACCACGAAATATATTTATATATAAAGACAAGGGTTACTAAGGACGACAGCGATGAACCTTAATGGTTCAATGTATGAAAAGATGACGTGGACCAAGGCTAGTGTATATTTTTGTTTCTTTCACAATAAAGAAAAAAAAAATAACACTCAATAATCAAATTAAAGTTAATAATAAAAATTAAAATTTCCTTGAAAGGTATTATATTCAAATCTTTAGTGCTTCTACGACTTTTTGGTTTCTGAAATATCTATTTGGTTTAACTTTTATCTCTAATGAGCGTTAAGAGAATTCTTTTATTTGTTAAACTTTATTCAAAAGTATAAATATGATATGAGATTCGCAATATTTATAATAAATTTTAACTTTAAAAAAGTGCTTAAAAATGTGTTGAGGAGTATATTTTAGTAATATTCCCAAGAGTTAGTGATTTCTTTTCAAGTGAACAACCTTTATTTTTATCTTATTTTTATTTATATTTTCTTATTTTCTTTACTCCATGCATTTTTTTTTCTATTTTTTCTCTTCTCTTTACCAAATAGCTAAAATGTGTTTTTTCATATCTGCATATTGTAAGGACCGAGTATTTTAAAAGAAGAAAGTGGTGGGGGCAGGAGAGCACGTTGTGAGTTGTAAAAAGAGGGGCAGCCACACATGTGAGGGATGGGTGGAGACTCTCACTTTCGGCTGCTGGTGGAGAGTGAGTCACTCCACTTTGAAGTGCTCCAAGCACCATCATCACTTACCTCCATTAGTGGATTGGGCACTGAGGAAGGAGAGTGGGACGGCTGGGGTTTGATAGGCAGTGGAGTGCCCATTCCTTTCTTTCTTAAAGAGAGATCCGTGAGTTTTGAAGAGGGTTGGTTTCGGCACTTGGAGATTCTGCAGAAGGAGAGAGCTTACTGCACGTACGGGAGAAGGAGAAGAAGAAGCTTGCTGCATCCAGTGGTGAGGCAGAGAACGTTTGGAATTTCTGCATTCAAGTTTGGCTAGGAGGTCTTCAAGAGGTAAGGGGAGTTGGATTTTTCTGGATGTTGATAGTAGTTGCATGCGTAGGATGCTGGAAAATTGTGGTTGTATGTATGGTTGGACTGAAATTGATGTGTTGATTCATGTATGTAATCTTGTATGTTTTGGAATTGAAGGAAATTGGAATTTCATAGCTTTTTAGTCATTTGGAGAGGAAGTGAGGTAGTGATTTTGAGCATTTGGGGTCTAGAGTGTTATTGAGCCTTTGAAACAGTTTCAACCATTGTATTATGACTTGTTTGAACCATCAAATTGATCAAAATAGGTGTAAAGTGGTAGAATTGGATTTTGAGTATCAAAGTTGTGAAAATTGATGTTTTATGGTTGAATTTGAGTATGAATCCCTTTAGAATTGAATAAGGAACGTTTATAATCAATTAGGTAAGTTCAATCTAGTATAAAACATGAATTAAGGGTGTTAGAAATTAATTAAAAAGGGTTGAAAATGGTAAGAGAGGTTCTGACCTCCAATCTGCAGAATTCTGCATTCTGCAGAATTCTGCATTCTGCATCAGGTCACGCCCGGGCGCCCCTTGTCGCGCCCAGGCGCCCCAGCCTCGGGAAATGCCGCGCCCAGCATGTCGCGCCCGAGCGCGAGATGCTGCGGAGCGCGTTCGTCCGAGCCAAATTGGACGTTCGTCCAATTTGCTCGACCAAGCGTTCGGCCTTAAGTTTCTGTGAGCGAGCGTTCGTCCTTTTGATTAAGTTGAGCGTTCGGCCTTTGTTCTAAGTCGAGCGTTCGGTCTTTTCGACAAGTGAGCGTTCGTCCGTATGCTTCCAGTGAGCGTTCGTTCACTGTTCCCAGTGAACAGTGCTCGTACGTTTTGGTATTTTGAAAATGTTGGATTTTAAATTATTTTCTCATGAATTGGATTACATGTAATGTTTGGAAATTATATATGGTGAAATGGATTATGTGAATTTATGAGTTGTGTTGATTTACTGTAATATATGGGGATATCTGGTATTTGTCAGTAACAGTATAATTCACAGACGTAATTCCATGGTCCTCAAGGCGGGGACACATGGTGGTGGACGTAATTCCATGGTCCTCAAGGCGGGGATACATGGTGGTGGACGTAATTCCATGGTCCTCAAGGAGGGGATACATGGTGGTGGACGTAATTCCATGATCCTAAGGAAAAGGAGACATGGTGGTGATTTGGGTTGTACAGAATGATTGCATGGTAGCTCAGTCTTGGGGGTTTTCCTGACGCTCCAATGGTCTTTCATTCTCAAGTAGAGAGGATTGATCCATGTGGTGAGGAGTAGCAGGAGGTCCTAGTCTCGGAGGCTTCCAGTATGCTCCAAGGCGCGGAACGGACTAACCTCGTGAGTGTGGTAGGGTGGAACCCATTGGCAATGGCTTTGCAAAGCAGTAGAGGCCACCACGAGTGCATAACCCGCCATAGCTCGGTAATCATTCTGGTCCGGACGAGTCGGTCTATAAAGGAACAAGTCGGGGTATAAAGTAACAAGTCTTGTGATGTCAGTTTATCATGTTTGGATGAATGTTTACATGTAATGGAAGTATGTGAAATATGGATTAATGAGTATGCTTTAATTGTTATTTTATATGAACCTATGAATGATTGCATGAATTAATTGTGCTAGGAGATAACATGCTTTTTATATCTGGCTCACCCTTGCATTGTTTGTGTTGTGTGCTGTTTGGGTATGATTCTGTGGCGATGATCATCCACTTGGATGGGAGCAGATGGCGAGGAGGATACTTTGAAAGCAGCTCTTGATGGGGACAGCAGTACTGCAGCTTAGTTTAGCTAGTTTCCCTTCGTGGTTCCTAATGTTTGGAATAAACTCGTGTGTATTCTAAGTTTAAATTCTCTATGTTTTTCATGGAGAAATTCTATTTACTCTTGTTGTAATTTCCGCACTATTCTGAGGATGGCTGTAATCCTTAAAATTACTCTTGACTGCTTTCTCATATTATGTATGATGACGTCTTTATTATATATGCATGATGTATATTTTTGGGACGTTACACATATCTCATGAATCGTGAATCTTGGAATGATAATCCTCATAAAAGACTGAAAATATGTTTTGATGGTTGTAAATATTATTAATAGTATTTAATAAGTTTTTGGATTTAAATAGTGACTGGGTATATTTATCATAAATTATAATCATTCACTGTAATAAATTATTTAATGAAACTAATATGGTATATGTGTTTCATGATACATTTTAGGAGCAATTTGGAAGATGATGACAAATAAAAAAAATAAAAACACATTTTTACAAAGCATTATTTGCTGGCTACGTTATTTTCTAAAAGAATAATCCAAAAATGAAAATTAATCATTATTAACATCACATTATAGGAAACGACAACTTGTCCTTGTACTAAACACTTGTTAAAGAAAAAAAAATCGAAATTTTATATTGGCTTTTATCTATGTATTATTTTAGCAGCTTATTTTAAAGAAACATATATAGAAGATGAGGTTTTGGTTCACATGTTTCTATGTTGTATTTAGTTCCTATTATGACTTTTTTCTTAAATTTAAAATTTATCCTTAATCACTTCCTTCAAACCATTCATATCAAATCTTCATTTTGTAAATCATTAAATTTTATTTATTATTTTTTTTAAAATGCAAAGAGACTAGAAATGTGTCTTTTATTCTTGTCAACATAAACATTTGTAACTTATGAAACAATTAAAATCATATTAAATATTACTCATGAATATAAAAGATAATATTTTTCTTATTCATTATAAAATGAAAGTTAAGCTCTTATTTGAAAAGGTAAAATAAATGTTAGTTATTATTTTTAGACTATAATAATTTTACTTTCTTTTTAATTTTGTATGATTCCATGCACGCTACAATTATAAAGATGAAAATATTAAAAAAACCATAAAAATTAATCAACACAAATAAAATACATGATATTAAATATAAGATGAGAGCATTAATTAGTTTTTTTAATTTTCACTAACTAGTAAAGCCTTAAAAGAAACAAAAACAATAATACTTCTACATGATTGTTGTGCTGTTTTTCACTATATAGCTTTTAATGCTTTAATTTTATTTTTAACTATTTTAAATGTTTTACATCAATACAGACTAATTATTTATCATATCACTGACTGCAAGTCACATGTATAAATTACTAATCATAAATACTTTATCATGCAAAGCCAGCTCAAAATTACTTAAGTCCTGACAAAACAATGACATTAGAATCTTTAATAATACATATTAAAAAGTATTTAACGTATATTTTCCTGACGTTTTGGTCAACCAAAATAAATCATATAAGTCCATATTGAGATTTCTTTTTCACTTTTGTTTAGCAGAATTAACTTTTAAATGTATACAATTAAATTTCAATTTTCAATTTTGTATTCACTAAATAGTTAAATTATTAATTTTACACAAGTAATCATCATTAAAATTTTATTTTGTTAATTTTAAAAAGCCAATTAAATATAATTACTGTATAATTAAAATAACCAATATACTTATTGGAAGAACTTGCATTTGACGTGATAATATAAGTGTGATATTTATTTTTAAGTGATAGTAAAATTTAAATTTAAGTATTAACTAAGTTAATCATGTATTTAAGTTAGAAAGGTGAGAAGAGTTTGGAGAGTGGTGCCCATGATATAATATATATATATATATATATATATATATATATATATATATATATATATATATATATATATATATATATATATATATATATATATATATATATATATATATATATATATATATATATAACATCATGAAGGAATGTTCAAGCACGATTAACAAAAAGACATCCAATAAAATGCCTATATATAACATATATAAAAAATATATAGTTGAAAACAACATCATCCATATTTGTTGTAAGATGTGAACTTGTCAATCTTTTCTGATTAGATTTCACTAAATCTACCAGAGTAGTTGTATATTTGTTGTGTCAACCCATAAGTAATAGTTATTTAAACAATTTGTGCATTCATCTAACAAATCATTAAATACTAAGATAAATATAATAACTTAAATTAGGAAATGTCATAAATCTATATATTCATTCAACCTGGCACCCATAATGTAAAATTATCAGTATGATAAATAAGATACTTATAATATGGAAGTATTAGTAATTAAAGAATATACTATATGTGATAAATAAGATAATTATAATAGGAAAGTATTAGTAATTAAAGTGTTAATACATGATGTGTTTCAACTTATTCATATAATTAGGGTTGATAAATTGACTTAAATAAGAGGGTTGGTTATTGTTTCCACACATACATAGGATGAAGTAAAAAAAAAAAAACTTATAAAACTAAAAAGTTAATATAAGAAAAAAAATCACATTACCAAAATGTTCGTAAAGTCTTGTAGTTTATGAGCAATCTATGAGTCATTATTTAAAAGAAAAAAAAATTGTTTTAACCTTTTCACAACCTTCGATTTTTGGTCTAGGGGACACATCTCGATTATTTGTGTGAGAGCCGAGAGATTTAAAGGAAATTGGAGCAGGACAGGTGTATGCACTGGATTGGACTGTCCGGTTTTGAGAGTAGTATATAAAGGAAAGTTTCAAATTTCGTCCCATTCTCTACATACACTCTCTCTCTCCAAAATTATGATCTTCTCTTTTCTCCTCCTTCTCTCTAAAAATCTTCATCTATTAATCAGTTGTTCTTCGTTCAGAAGGAGTTTAAGTGATCCTTGAGCTGAAGGATTTCTTGTCAACCAGTTAATCCAGTGATTTTAGTCAGTAAGTTTCATCTTCTCTTCTTAGTGTTTTGGTTTTCTGGAGCATGCAAAGGAAATTTCGTTGCATGTGTTCATTAGCTTCTTCTTCTCATTTCTAATCATGTTCTCAGTCTTTTGGTTGATCCTTTCTTTTCAAACCAGTGATCTTTAGGTGTTTTGAGATTTTCTTGAAGTTCATACAATTTCCTGAAGGTGTAAAAGTTTTCTGTTTGGTCAAGAGGTAAGGGAAACTAGTTAATTTAATTGTGATTTTCTATGTATGAAATTACTGTTTTGATGGTTGCATGTGTGTAACTTGAATGTTTGAGTGAATTGTGTTGAATCTGTGAATGTTGGAACCTGTGAACTAGTTGGAGTTTCTCTGCATAAGTATTCGGTTTGTTCTAATCTTAAGAAAGTGGGTATGCGAATATGATAGTTTGGAGTTGGGAGTGAAATCTGGTATGAGACTCTCTAGGATGATGTTATAACGATTTTAGGTACCTTTGGATAGGCTTAAAATGGTATATGAATCATGTTTGGAGGATTAAAAGTTGGGGAGTGGTAGGAATTGGTGAAGATAGTGGTTGATCATAACTCTGCAGCTATTTTGCAGAATTATGCAGATTGCCAAGTGTCATTCATTGACCGTTCGACTTTCTTCTTGTGTTTGGTCTTAACTAAGTTCTACTTCTGTAAAGCTTTTCAGTTAATGATCGATCGGTCTTGTACTAAGTATTTTGTTTTAGTAATAGTGATCATTCTTAGCGAGGTGGTGGTCTCTTTGTAGCGATCGATCTTAGTGGGTTGTAGGATCTCTTAGTAGCGATTAGTCTTAATGTGTGTGTGATCTCTTAGTAGCGATCGGTCTTAGTGGGTTGTGAGATCTCTCAGTAGTGATCGCTCTTAGTGGGTTGTGTGTTCTCCTAGTAGCAATCGGTGTTAGTGGATTGTGTGGTTTCTTAGTAGCGCTCGTTCTTGTACTAGTGCTCGACCTCATACTTATATTCGGTCATGATGTAGTACTCAGAATCCTCTAGTTGTCGGTCATTAATAGCGCTCAGTTTTCTCTTCAGCTGTATCTATTATTGATTGTTCGGTCTTCAACATTCATAGGGTGTTCGGTCTTGTTCTTTTATGTTGGTGATTTCTGTTTGGCCTATATTCATAGTTATTCTAGTGTTGTTTTAATTAATTGATCCAATTGCTTTGATGACTTATGTATGTATTATCATAATGGTGTAAAAAGGAAAAGTATGGTATGATAATTGTAAAATGGATGTGAAAGAGAATTCCAAGGAGGAATATCTCAGTGATTTGGTATCAAGGTGGTGGTAAAGTATGAATATGGATAGCGAAATCCACGACGTGCATCCTGACATTCTAATGATTACCAAGTCTCAAGTAGAGATGGGTAAGTCATGTCGTGAGAATAGCATGAGGTCCTAGCCTATAGCGTCTTAAGTGAGTTATAACGGATTAACCCCGGGTGACAGCTGATGGTTTTTCAGTTACTACAACCCCCGGGTGCACAAACGACCCAAGCTACATATTCATACAATCTGGATGGTTAAGTCAATTAGTCGGTGCATGAATTAATGTGTTCGGTTTTGGTCTGTTTGAGTGGTCGGTCATTGCATGATGTTAGTGTTTGGATGTTATATGATTATGTATTCGTTGAACTTGCATGATAACTGTAATCAATTAAATTACTCAAACTTACCATTCTTTTCTACCTTGTTCATGGTTTTTGTTTGGTACTCTTTATTTGCGATGATCACCTTGTGGGTGTGAGCAGAGGGAAGTGAGTGTTCGTTGGAGGAAGTGCTAGACGGCGAAGACCCAGTAGTGTAGTTTATGACCGATCGGTCATATATATAGTATGTATAGACCGCTCGGTCATGTATATAGTTTTGCAGCTAAGGTAGACTTTTGTAAAGTTTAAATTTATAGTTACATTGTGGATAACTGTAAGTTAGCTTTACTTCTAGAAACTATTCTCCAATATTATGTTGTAATGAATTCTTAAACATATAGTTTAGACTATATTTTTGGGATGTTACAATTTGTCTGAATCAACTTGTCTTGTTCTTTGGCCTATGTTGACTACCTTTAATCATGATCAATTCGTCTTAACCTTTCAATTGTAAATTGACTTTATCTCTAGTCGATGTAAGACTTTCAACACACTTTCCTCATGCTATGACATATACGTCTCAAGCGTGATACTAGTTATTTTAGGATAGTCTGATAACAATTTGATAGTGGGAGAAATAACAAATTTAACAAACATCAAGTTTCACTATGATAGACTCTAACATATAGTTATGATACCATGTTAAGAAGTTGACCTTAAACCCAATTCAATCTCATAAAACTCGATTGTAAGGTGATTTTTATACTCATATATATATATATATATATATATATATATATATATATATATAATACATATCTCATTATACAAAAGAAGATTGGAAAAGTAAATAGATTATATACAGTGGTTAGGATTACTGTGTATTTGAATATGGAGGTCTATTTGTGGTTGAAGGTAGCTCGATGATGGTGATGACATAATTTTTGGGATTTTGTCACCGTGCGATTTCATGGTAGAAGAGGGTGGTTGCATGAGAAGGGTGTTGTTCGAAGGTTGAAGGAGGTTTTTGTGAGTGTGATTTGGTTTTTGATGGAGGAGAAAGTTGCGAAATTGATTTGTAAATTTGGGAGTTCTCATGGTTAACTATGAATGTTTCTAGAAATTAGAGATTTAAGATTTATGATTTCTAGAAATTAGGGATTTAGAGTTTGTTGTAGATTATGAAAGATTTGTGGTTGATGAAAGAAAAAAAACTCTCACGCCAAATTAAAGATAAATTTCATCAGATTCTTCAATTCTAATTTAACCATAATCGCGAATTTCTTCTAATCTAATTGTAGTTTCCTTTTACAAAATAATTTAATCTTTTAAAATTGACACGTTAATGGAATTGATATTACTGCAAAACTCGACAAATCATAAATAATGGGCTAAAAGTAAACATTATGTTATTATCATTTTAAATATTGTCAACAAAAGGACCAATAGACAATTTTTACAAAAGATAAAATTATTTTGAATAACTCAAAAATAAGAAATCACTTTTAAAAAAATTAAGAAAATATGTATTAAACCTTTTCTTTTCAATGTCATATATATTGATGTTAAATTTTTTAATATTATAAAATTATTATAAGAGTTTATTAATGACTTCGATTCCACTAGACTCTTAAATTAGTAGTTAGTATTCAGATTTAAAAAATATAGCTCACTCTTGCCAGTCTTGTTCCACCTTCCATTTCTCAAAATCAGTTCGTACCAGAGGGGGAGAATAAAACCCTAAAACCTTTTTTTCTTTCTTCTTCTTCTAATATTTTTTCTTCGTCTTCATTGTTGATGTCCAATCCCTAAAAAGTTCTAATCCCTCTTTCTCTCTCTCTCTCTCTCTCTCTCTCTCTCTCCATCCCTCTCCCAGTCCCTCTCACACACCTTCATTCCTCAGACGCACACGAATCGCCACTATCTAGAATCGATTATGAAGTTCGAGATAGAGGACGTGACCGTGTACTTCCCCTATGACAACATCTACCCGGAGCAGTACTCGTACATGGTAGAGCTCAAGCGCGCCCTCGACGCTAAGGGTCACTGTCTCCTGGAGATGCCCACCGGCACCGGCAAAACCATCGCGCTCCTCTCCCTCATCACCAGCTACGTCCTCTCCAAGCCCAGTTCCCCCCTCAAGCTTCTCTACTGCACGCGCACTGTCCACGAGATGGAGAAGACGCTCGCCGAGCTCCGCCTCCTCCACGACTACCAGCTCCTGCACCTTGGTCCTGCCGCACGGATTCTCGCCCTCGGGTTGTCCTCCCGGAAGAATCTCTGCGTCAATTCAAGAGTTCTTGCGGCGGAGAATCGCGACTCCGTGGATGCTGGCTGCCGGAAGCTGACCGCCTCTTGGGTCCGGGCGCTGGCCGCGGAGAACCCCTCTGTGCCGTCATGTGAGTTCTTCGACCAGTATGAGAGGGCGGGGTCGTCCGCAGTTCTGCCTCCCGGGGTTTACACTCTCCAGGTTTGGGTGTTTCTTTCCTGATTGGGAAATATTTTAAATTTATAGTGGTTTGAGTGGGCGAAAAGGGATTTGGATTTAGGATTTGGATTAAGGATTTGGATTAAGGATTTGAATTGTGACTACAGTTGTGATATCATTTTGATTCTTGGTATTTTGGACAAATGTGGTCAATGCAGCTGCAATTGCTGTGTGATGCTGTTGGGTGAACCAAAAACATTGATTTTATGGTCAAAATCGCCGTTGTGGACGGAGTTATTGTTTGAAGTTTTTCTTTGGCGGTTTGAGTTGATGAAAAGGAATTTCGTTTTGATTATTTTTTAGTGTTCGCTAGTTTGAAATGTTTGTTGTTTAGGTCTGTTTAACTGGGAAATTTAGGTTTCGATTGGTTTGAGATGTTTTTAGATTTCGGATTCTGTGGATTTTTACTGTGATTTGTTGAAAAGTTCTATTATGATCAGTTTTCGATGATTCCTATTTTTGAAATAATTGATTTTCTAATTGTTAACTGGTTGAATATGAGAAATAAACCAAATTTTGTAAGTTTCTGATATGCTTTTATTTTGGAATATTCTGATTTTGTGGTTGACTAAAAATTTGATTCTATGGTTTTGGATGTTCAAATTCTGAGTGTCTGAATGAATAATATTTGATTTTTTTATATCAATTTTGGGTGTTCACGGAATTTGGCAATTTGTGTACAATGCAAATTATTTTTCTACTCTTACATTGGTTATTCATGAAGGAAGGATTTTGAAAGGTCAAACTTTACCTCCTACAGAACTGGAATTCCTGCCATTTTTCTCTTTGCAATAGTGTCAAATTCTGAGTGTCTGAAAGAATAATATTTGATTTTGATCAATTTTGGGTGTTCACTGATTTTGAAACGTTTGAATTATAGTGGGATTGACTGGAAATTTTTCATTTTGATTGGTTGTGCTCTAGGAATTTTACTAAAATTTTTGAATTGTTTGAAACTGAGTGTGTCTGTTAATTTTAGGATCTGAGAGTGTTTGGAAAGGAGAAGGGGTGGTGCCCATACTATTTGGCACGCCATATGGTGCAGTTTGCTAATGTGGTGGTGTATAGCTATCAATATTTGCTTGATCCAAAGGTGGCTGGCATAATATCTAAGGAAATGCAGAAAGAGTCTGTTGTTGTGTTTGATGAAGCTCATAATATCGATAATGTCTGTATTGAAGCACTTAGTGTGAGTGTGAGGAGGCAAACTATTGAAGGTGCCAGAAGAAACCTTACTAGGATGCGTCAGGAAATTGACAAGTATGTGCTGTTTCTAGCTTTCTCCTTCTGATCCAAAATTTCACTATGACAACTTAAATAGGGGAAAACAGTGGAAATAATTAAAAGAATTTAAGGGCTCTGGTGAATTTGGCAACTTGTGTGCACTGTGAATTATTTTTCTACTCCTAGATTGGTTATTCATAAAAGGAAGGATTTTGAAGGGTCAGACTTACATCTTAGAACTGGAATTCCTGCCATTTTCGGTTTGCAATAGTGTCATTAATGCTTTATTTTCTCTTGTTCCCATTGCTGAAATTTGATTCAGATTCTCTTAACTATTGGAATTTGAACTGGTAGGAAGGTTCAAGGCCACTGATGCAGGTAGACTCCGTGCTGAATACAACAGGCTTGTTGAAGGTTTGGCACTAAGAGGAGACTTGCCTGGTATGTAGGATGTCAGTTTTGTTCTTAATGTCTTACATGTTACCTCTTGGGTGTGGTCACAACTAACTAAAATTTCTTTTCTTTGCATAGCTACTGATGCTTGGCTTGCAAATCCAGCCTTGCCTGATGATATATTAAAAGAAGCTGTGCCTGGAAATATTCGCCGGGCTGAGCATTTTATTCATGTTTTACGTAGATTAGTTCAATATCTTGAAGGACGTTTAGACACTGAAAATGTGGAGAAGGAGAGCCCTGTTAGTTTCGTTGTCTCTATTCTTAACCATGCTGGAATTGACCAAAAATCACTAAAGTTCTGTTATGACCGCCTTCATTCATTGATGATGACATTGGAAATTACAGACACTGACGAGTTCCTTCATATCCAAACTATATGCGATTTTGCCACCCTTGTGGGAACATATGCTCGTGGTTTTTCTATTATAATTGAACCTTTTGATGAACGAATGCCACACATTCCTGATCCTGTATTACAGGTTAAATGTTATATTTTTATTTACTCTATCGCTGTTGTAACCATAAATTTAATTCTGTTATGAAATATTTATTTGTTTGTGTGTATTTAGTATACATTTTCTTATTCTTTTTTATCAAATAACATTTCAGCTTTGTTGCCACGATGCTTCTCTTGCCATCAAACCAGTTTTTGAGCGATTTCAGTCTGTTGTGATTACATCTGGCACACTAAGCCCAATAGATCTGTACCCTCGTCTTCTGAATTTCAATCCTGTTGTCAGTCGAAGTTTTACTATGTCCTTAACAAGAGATTGCATATGTCCAATGGTGCTTACCCGGGGCAGGTATTCCCATTAATTGCCTCTCTGCATTTTAAAACAGGCCTTTTTAAAATTCTATAAATCTGTGATTTGCTCGAAAGGGAACTCTTTTTTCTTCTTCCCTTTGTTTTCTTCTTAACATTTAATAAGTTTCTTGTTTCAGTGATCAGCTCCCGGTCAGTACAAAATTTGACATGAGAAGTGATCTGGGTGTAGTAAGGAATTATGGAAGGCTCTTATTGGAAATGTCTTCGGTTGTTCCTGATGGGATTGTATGTTTTTTTGTTAGTTACTCATATATGGACGGGATAGTGAATACCTGGAATGAGAATGGAATTTTAAAGGTGAGGAGACTAGTTAAATTCTTTGATATCCAGCTCATTTACTAGTAGAGCGGTAGTGTTTGTTATATAGTTTGGTGGTATGCTAAAAACATAATTTTTGCAGGAAATAATGCAACATAAACTTGTATTTATTGAGACTCAGGATGTGGTAGAGACTACATTAGCTCTTGATAACTACCGAAAGGCTTGTGATTGTGGAAGAGGTGCTATATTTTTTTCTGTAGCTAGGTAAGATAACAGAACCATATCCTCCCGGGATTTTACATGATAAGTCTGCTCCATGATTGAATGCTGTACATTAAAATGAGTTGCATTACTTCTTTTGAAAAAGAAAATCTACCTTTTGATGCTGGATTGCCTAACTGCTACTGCGTGACACTCAGTCTAATTCTCCCAACCTCAGCCTTAACATCCAACCCTCTCTGTTTCCAACTTCTCTTTTGGTGTTTTCCATTTCTCAGTCATTTGATCTTTTTAATCCTCTCTTGTTCTCTTCTTCGTTTCTGCAATTTGTTTGTGGTTGAAGCTAAGTTTTACTCCTTCGTTGCTTGCTGGAGATTGAAGTCTGCTGCACTCTCTGTTATGTGTGATCTATTTTCTTTCATGCTTTAGTTATGGGTTGTATAATACATTAAGAGTTTTCAATTTAAGTCTGCTTAAATAATTTGTTGTGATTTAAAAGTTACTTTTCTTGTTTAAATCGTTTTCTCACTTGATATATAGTGTTGTATTTTAGTTGAAACATACAAGTTGTTTTATAATGTTCTGTGAGAAATATTTGGACATTGGCTACGCAATTTCTATTTCCTACTGGGCTACTTTATTATCTGACAAGGGAAGGGGATATTGAAACTTTTTGTGCTGAAACAATATATATGCTTCTGCGACAAGGTCTTGTATATTGAAATCTAACTTTACCAGAACTGCCTGTGGAAGTTTTAGATCTGAACCTGTTCCATCTGTTCTGTGATTTTTTAATTAATTCTTTGTCTCTTTTGTGTTTCTTTTCGTTGAATCCTACATTAAAGTAGGATGCCGCAATTTGAACTCTCCATTATCAGTAGTATTTTTGCCTTTTTATGCAAATAAATGCTTGTATACATACCAGTTTCTTGATCTTTAACAAACTATCTTGTTTAGATTTTAGAAATTAGAACATGTGCAATTCCTTATTGAAGGAAATTTAGAAGTTGATTGTTTATACAACAGAATGATTTTCTCATTAGGTGGGATTGGCTACATGAATCATATGCTGCCAATTTTGTTTGCTAAAACCAAGCTGTCAAAGTGGCCATTTAGATCTAAGTCCTTTCTGATGGTGATTGTTTTCTAGAATTCCTCTCACTAACTGTTGGCTCATCCCTCATTTCATAAACAATTGTTACTATGGTTTATATTGGTAATCCTATCACGTGGAACATGGGGTGGGAAATCAAGGACTTGTTATTATTATAGAGATTATAATAATGAGAAATTAGTCTTTTATACTTTTGATCTAAATTGTTCTTGATCATAGGATTATTAAGGATATGACATCATTAATCTGGATTGATCAATATATGTAGTGGTCTTTATTAGATAAAGATTAATATATCTCATTTTTTAAATTACACATATAAATGGTGGATATGGATATGACCACTGAACTCAATTTTTAAATTACACATAGAACTGATTTAGTCAAAAACGTCTCCAATAGCTATTAATTGTTTAATCAATTTTTTAAATATGACTTAATATAATTTGATTTGTTACTAGAAATTGAATAAAAGGCCAAACAAACTTGAGAGAATTCCTATAAGATAGGAACAAAATGTGTTAATTTGGGCAAGTAAATTATTAGATGATGACTTATGTTTTGGATTTTTTTTTATATTTGGATTTTTTTATTAATCATTAATCATTAACAAGTTATTTAATCAAGGAGCTTGTCATGAATTAAATAAAACATGACAATGAAATAAATAATAATAAACACAATTTTATTATTTTACTGACATGGCAGATTTGATCTAGGGCATACGTCAAATCCAATCGTTTTCATCTATTACTTTCATTGTTTATGAAAGAAAAATATTTCTTATTTTTGCTAGTTACGCTACTAGTTATTAAAATTGTGTACTGCTTTGCCTATTTATTAAATTAATCTGACTAGAAAATATCTACTTGTTTGTAGGGGAAAGGTTGCTGAAGGTATAGATTTTGATCGACATTATGGTCGACTAGTAATCATGTTTGGTGTTCCTTTTCAATACACATTAAGCAAGTGAGTTTCATTTGACTAAATTTCTGAATAAGTATAATTTGAAACTATTATAGTTCTTTACCTATTTCTTTTCAAAATTATGGTGGTTAAAATGTGAGTTGCAGAACTTACTAGAGTAATAAATTTCCAGGATTTTGCTTGCACGTCTGGAATATCTACGAGATACTTTTCAAATCAAGGAAGGAGATTTTCTGACTTTTGATGCATTGGTTTGACTCTCTCTCCCACATACATGCATGCACACAATTAGTGCTGATAATTTGATTGTTAGATTCCTATACTTAGTGAACTTTTTCTGCTTAAGCAGAGACAAGCTGCTCAGTGTGTGGGTCGTGTAATTCGTTCAAAGGCTGATTATGGGATGATGATTTTCGCAGACAAAAGGTTAGTATCCTTACATCCTTTTTGCTTTCATGAGCAAAGTAGCACATTTTTTAGAATGTGAGGGTTGCATCTGTTATTCTTTGCTGAAGTTAAGATTTTGCTTTAATTTATTTGAGCCTCTAAAAGTTTTCTAGTTTTCAGTTTTGATTCAAAAAGCACAATGCACTCTTTTAGTAACTTTATTGAATCCTTCCTGAAATGGATTAGAAGTTATTGCCTGTCTCCAATAATGTTATGACTTCTACACTCTGCAGGTATAGCCGTCATGACAAACGATCAAAATTGCCTGGTTGGATTCTCTCTCATTTACATGATGCCCACCTGAACTTGAGCACAGACATGGCTTTGCATATAGCACGTGAGGTATGTCCTTGTGTGTAACACGGGATTGAAACTTGTCAGTTGTACATATATTGCATTGTCCAGAAATCTCATGGAGGCTTGGGCATCTTGTTTTTCATTTATGTTCATTCTTTTCTTTCATCCTCTTTTTCTGTTGGTTATTTCCCTTAAGATAAATTATTAGCTGGTATTTTATCTGAAGGACTATGATTGTGCCAAATTGCCTAGAGTCGGAATTTGGAAGTAGTAATTAAGATCCTAGGCCTTCTTGTGCAGTAGATTTTATGATCTTGTGTAAACCTTTGCTTCACATTTAACTAGTAGAACCTGTCGAATGCAGTTCCTCAGGAAAATGGCTCAGCCATATGATAAAACTGGTGGCACCGGCAGGAAAACCTTGTTGTCCCAGGAAGATTTGCAGAAAATGGTTATCAGTGGCATGGATGATATGATGTTCTGAGGCATCCCTCTGCATGTCCTACTATTTTTGGAGCTGGGGTGGCTTTGATCTGGTTATTAATCCCACATGTAGTTCTTATCTTCACAGATATAAAAGAAGTGCAATTTTGATGCGAATGGATTCATGGAGCAATCCATAATGATGTTTTTTGTTGAACTTAATCATGTTAGGCTTGCAGTGGGTATATGGTGTTTGGGTGGGTACTTTTGCATGCTTATCATGGGTTCCATTATTTAAGCTATTTATCACTGTAGTTTGTTTATACTTTTGATAATGATTCTTGATCGACATCTCGTAATACAGCAGTGTTTAGATGCCCCCTTATTTGAGGCTTCATCAAGTAGCTTTTGTATCCTTTTTGTACAGTTGTCAAAAAGTATAGATAAACGTGCAACAAAATTGAACGAAACACTGAATTTATGAACAATTAAAATCATTATATATTTTGGTAAGTAAAAGTCATTTGTGAGAATTAAGTTTAATGATTGATGTATTATACAGGAATTAAAAGTAAGAATTCTGATACTTGTTAGGGTGTAAATGTTAGTTTTAATGATAGATCATGTTGAGTTATAATTGAATATTTCAAATAAAGTTAAGTTTATGTTAGATATTATTATCATAACAATTTATTAAAAAATAAATAAAATAATAAAATAATGAAAAAATATTGAATTTATGATAAAAATACATATTATAATACCTGAGAATCATTGTTTTGAAATCAATGAGGGATGAAATCATTGTTTTAATGGAACTTTAGGTAAATAAATAAGTAAATAAAAGTTAAATAGTTTACATTATTATTAAATAATACATGTTCATTTTTTATGATAAAAAATAATGAAATTATTTTTTATCGTAGTTAATTTTTATTTATTATAGATTATTTTTTTACTTTAAATAGTTTTTTTAGCTAAATGATGACTAAATTAAAAAAATGGGAAATACAAAATAATTAAAT
The DNA here is from genome assembly GCA_034642375.1 of Vigna nakashimae. Classification (NCBI taxonomy): domain Eukaryota; kingdom Viridiplantae; phylum Streptophyta; class Magnoliopsida; order Fabales; family Fabaceae; genus Vigna; species Vigna nakashimae. Next base: position 23,534,261 of record CM067768.1, read on the forward strand.
TTTTAAAAGATTACTTAAAAAGTAAGATTGGTAAAATAATTATTTTAATTTTAAAATTATTAATTAAAAGATAAGATTAGAAATAAAATTAATAAAGAAAATATTTTTTTTTATATAATAGTATAGATAATTTTATATTACTAAAGGTGGAACTATTATTATTATATTTCATTCTTTGTATTAAAAATGAATATAAACTTTGAATTAAATATATCAAAGTAGTTATGTTAAATTAATAAATTAAAAAATGGCCGTTCACAATAACGGTTCTTAAAAATAAATTAAACTACAAAATAGGAAGTTCATAAAATATAAAACTATAAGATATACATATATGATTGATATAAATTATTAAATCGTATGTTTTATAACAAAAAATATGATAGTCGATAGGAAGGTGAGGCGACGGCGATTTGCAATGTTAATTGGATCTTCAATAACTTCATGTTTGAATTCTGATGGTGTTTTAAAGATAGTTATTACTATTGATACTAAAATATTCAAACTCAGCATTTTTACATATAATTCCATTCTTAATTTTAAGAATTTTATTATATTACATAAATTTCCTTCAATAATATTTTCTTTTTTTCAAAATTATATTCTTAAATTTAAGAATTTTCTCAAGGCTTTGTGTTAGCCTTTGTTCACTTGGAGGAGAGGAATTAAGGGAGAGTAGGAGAATGAATTTGAGAGATTTGATGCTGAATTAATTGTTGTTTATTTGAGTGAATTTAAAGGTAAATAAGAGTGAATTTGGAAGTAAAGTTTATGAGAATTAATGCAAGATTTGATTGATGTGATAGATAAAAAAAATTGTTTAATTGGTAGAAATCGAAGATTACCAAAATGGTAATCGTTAATGTTATATTTAATTGTGAAAAAGTTTATAAAGAGTAAAAAATTAACATTAATTATTAAAATTAAATTTAATATTGTACAAAAATTTTATTTTAGTAATATGAATTTATTTTTAATTGTAATATTTTTGTAATATTATTTAGGTTTAATGTCTCTTTAGGTTCCTATTTTCGCCCAGAATCTCAAATATGTCTCTTTCTTTTTCGGCGTCTCAATTGAGTCCTTATTTTTGTAAAATTGAATCAAATAAAGACTTTCCGTCAAATTGATCAAACGCAGTTAAGGAGGGAGTGATGTGGCAGGCTCACAGTGTAAATTTTTTATTATCCGGCATTAAAATCGTTACTGATTTGTATATTTTTAATTTTTGAATTAAAAAGTGAAGTGTACAAAGTGAAAATATAATATAAGTAAGGACAAAATTGGAAAATCAAATTAAATTAATTTGACGACTATCACCTGTGCCGCCCCTTCCCCACCAAAAATTAGGGTTTCAGATTTGAGGGAAGGAGGAAAGCTTCATGCGCCGCGAGAGAACATGGGGACGTTAATTGAAAATGTCTCGTGGTAGCTCTTGAAGGCATGATTCAGAGAAGATAAAACAAGGTTGCTTCACAGTTTTGTGTAAAAGACGCGATTAGGTAGTGCGAACTTAAATCTCGTAGGGGAGATCGATGGTGGAAGCGCGAATCGCGGTGGAATAGGTTCTCGCATTGAGTGGCTGTCTCTCGCGGAGGAAATTTCGAGTTCGATTCGGGATGGGGTTTTTTCGCGGCGACTTGCGTTTCTCTGCGTTTTCTAGCTTGGATTTGATGCAAGTTTCTGATGCGATGATGGAGGAGATGATGTCGCTAACTGGTGGTTGCAGCGAAGTTTGCAAAGAAAAAGAAAGGGATCTGTGATTTAGGATTACATGGCAATTGGGATTTTCTGATTCCTCGATTTGCAGGTGATGAAGATGAATGTGCGGCGACCATGGAGGTTCGCGACAACAACTTATGGTCTGACGAGGATGATGGTGGCAGCACAACGTGGCTGACGGCGACATTGGCTAGGTTAGGGAATTAAGGTTTGGCGGCAGCCTATTATAGGATATTATTACTAGTCAACCAAACGGCGGAATGTAGGAAGAGGCCGAGCGGTGAGGGAGAAGAATAAGGGAACCGAACGACTGAAGGCGGTGAGACTACCGAGCAAGGCCGAGAGTGAAGAAGCATAGGAGCCGATCGGTTGAAGATTTTCGAATTTAATTTGATTTTCCAATTCAGCACTTAATTTAATTTGATTTTCCAATTTTGCCCTTACTTAAATTATATTTTCACTCTGTGCACTTCATTTTTTAATTCAAAAATTAAAAAATACAATTCAGTCACATTTTTAATGCCACATAATAAAAAATTACACTGTAAACATGTCATGTCACACCCTCTTTAATGATGTTTGATCAATTTGACGGAAAGCCTTTATTTGATCCAATTTTACAAAAACAAGGATCCAATTGAGAAGCCGAAAAAGAAGGGGACCTATTTGAGATTCTGGGTCGAAAATAGGAACCTAAAGTGACATTAAACCTATTAGTTATTACCAAGTGGTATGATTTTATTTGTTATCGAAGTGAAATTGAATATTTTTAAAGAAAGAAATAATTGAACAAAGTTAGAATATTACATGAGATAAAAAAGTGCAAACATAATAACAAAAATATATTTGTCATAGTTTATGATTAAGTTGCTTCGTTGAGATATGTAAGGAATCTATTGAAACGACTTTGTATTGACATCCCTAGTAGACGTTCTGTATGAGATGGACGTGAAGATAGAAAGTCGAAGCACTGTCTGAGTAAATTATCATCTCGAATGTTCATAGTCCGTAATAAATTATGAATTTATTCTGAAGTTGGATTAGAAGAATGAGTCTGGCCGCTAACAGCGCATTTTGACGGTCCATGGCCTGTACTTGTCGTTCAAAAATTTCACATAGTCTTCTTCTTTCAGTAATTCCCTTTTCCAATTCATCAATGATTCTAGAATCCATCTGATTTGCAGTTCATTATGTTGACAAACAAAATGTTTCATAATTGATGTGAAAGCAAGTCGAATTAAAATATAGGTAATGTAAGAAATCAAACACATAAAGTCAATGTAACCAAATAAGTCATTGTCAACACCCAATTTCGCCCGGATTGACCAATAGATTTATTTTATTTTCATCATGAGTGTCAAATAATAAAAAAAAAAAAAATAATAATAATTAATAAAAATAAAAAATAAAAAAAAAATATAAAAAATAAAAATAAAAGAGCGTTCGTCCTCTGGCGTTCGGCTTCGTCACATGCCCTGGTGATCGCTCGTTCTTTCTTTGTTCGCCCGTTCGGCCATTTGGTCCTTTAGGACGTTCGTCCTCCGCTTCAACCGTTCGGTCGTCCTCAGATCTTTCATTGTTCGACCGTTCGGCTTTTGTTTAATTTAGGACGTTCATCCTCGGTCTCAACCGCCCGTTCTTTGCTTTGTTCGATCGTTCGACCATTCGGCTCTTTAAGACGTTCGGTCATGTGTTTAATGGACGTTCGGTTTTGGTTTCGTAATTGATCGTTCGGTCTCATTGTGTTTGGCCTGGTATAACGTTCGACAATTGGAGTTTGAGACGCTCGTCCAAATAGTAAAGCGTTCCTTGAGCGTCCGGTCATTTGTCTTAACGAGCGTTCGGTATTGGTGACGTTACCATCTTCTACCGCTCGTTCTCCCTCGTCCTGAGCGTTAGGTATTTGACTAGTTTCTAAACGTTCGTAATTTTGCTCTAGGTGTTATTGGTGGTCGAGCTTATAGCACTCGTGAAGGTGTCGTTCGGTCTTATTTTGGTTTGAGTCTTAGACGTTCGGTCTGTGTGCTAGTGATTGTAACGGTCGTTCTTAGCTTTCGCTAGTGACTGTTTGCGTTCGGCTTGGATCTGGGGGAATGTTCGGTCTGTGTGTTTCGTTGGTTAGGGCGTTCGTTCATATAATTTTAGCGGTCGTTCGTTTTCTGTTTTGACCGAGCGTCCATAGGTAACTTTTAGTCTTGATGTTGTATATTCTCATAAAGCAATTTCGAACGTTCGATCTTATTTTGGGATTGAGTTTTAAGCGTTCGGCCTGGATCAGAGGTTTTACCTTGTGAACGTTCGGTTTTGTGGGTTGGAGAGTGTTAGAGTGTTCGGTCGTGTAATGTGAACGGTCGCTCGTTTTCGATAGCATTTCCTGTTTTGACGAGCGTCCAAAGGTACTCCCGGGTTGACGAACGTCGACTTACAGTATGGATTTCTGAAAAAAGAGAATATTTTGGGCTGAGTTTTGGATTTCTGAGAATCATCTTTCTGGCACATTCATTTTTGGAGTTGTCTGCCACGGCTGTCAAGTGGTCTTTTACGCCATTCAAGAGAGGGAACATTCTTGGGAACATGGGGAAACCCATTATCTTCGGCCTTTCTTCATTGGGAGGAGAACTGGGACCACTCAAAAGAGGACCATATGAGCTTAACGATTTTATCTATGAAGTGGGGGGGGATTTTGAAAAAAAAAAAGGAGAAGAGAGCACACAGACACTGGAAAGGGAGGACTTAGCAACCAAAGGAGGAAGCTCCTCGTAAAAAAAGAAAACCAACCAAAGAGAGGAGGGGGGGATCGGACGCACGAGGCCAGCAAGGAGTGAACCAAGCTTCAAGAGGTAAGTAATGCCTTTCCCCCATGTTTTAGTGAGTTTGGTTAATTGGCCTTGAACTTGTCTCTGCTATGTTGTTGCTAAGTTTGCATGTGATTGTTGTTGAATATATGCCTTGTGCTGTGAACATTTGTATACGTTGATTATTACCAAACACCATCTTTTTTCGCTTCCAACACTCGATCTCCAACATTGGCGATCGCCCAATCCTCATTCTTAGCTCGGCCAAATATTCCTCTCGAACGAGTGTTCGTTCTTCTCCACGAGCGTTCGTCTCCAAGACTGAACCTCCAACCTGCCGCTCGGCCAAATATTCATCTCGGAAGAGCGTTCGTCCTCCTCACGAGCGTTCATTCCCATCAATTAACCAGCACCAAACGTCTCCATCTTCTTCGATCATCTCCAACACCCAAAAACTCTTTTCCACCGTAACCACCTCAACCCAACGCCTTCATCATCTATCATACAGAAACTCATAACTCCAGCCCACCGTTTTCATTCTTACCATTCGGCCAACATCACCACTCTCATCTCCAACACTGAGCCGTCACCTATCATCTGCAACCCAGCCTCAATCCCCCCTCACCCAAGGACCATTCTTCATTTACCTCTGACCAGAGCCTTTGCCTCTCACCACTTCCATCATCATCACTCTCATCTCCCCAACGTCTCCAACATCACTTCCACATTCACTGCTTCCATCTGTCAAAACCCAAACATAAAAAATGGAAAATAGGAAATAGAGAATAGGAGGGTCCATCAGCGGCGGCTTCCAAGGCTGACGGCGTCGCGGTTGGGAATGGATTTGGGGCTTGCCGGCGACGGCCAGAACGGCCTCCAAGGCTGACGGCGTCTCGGTGGTATTTGGGGCTTGCCGGCGACGCAGGAAGTGGTGGCACGAGTGGCTGGGTCGACGGTGGCAAGAGGAGGAGAGGGACTAGAAGCAATTAGCGGTGGTCCGCTTGGAGGAGGCGGCGGCCAGAGTTGCTCCGACAGGCGTGAACGGCATCGCCGGCAGTGGTCCTGGTGGTGCTGAGCGTCGTCGGCGAAGCTTCGGATGAGGTAGGGGTCCTCTGGCGACGGCTGGGACGTGGGCACCGTTAAGAGGAAAAGATAGTGTTGATGCAAATGGTTTGTACTTGGGGGAACCCTAATAGGTTTTCTGAATTGGAAATAAAGGCCTCGGGCCATATCCCCCTCCCTGGCACACACCAATTTCACGTGCACACCCCCATTCTGTTAGGGCTTAAGCCCATATGTTCCTGCCAATAATAAAAAACAAAAAGAGAAAGGGGAATTGGACCAGCAAACACGAAGCGTCCCCCCACTTCCCATTCACACCCCCATTCCGTTTCTACAAACCAGAGGAGCCCCAATTTTGTTTTGCACCCCCACTTTCTCACCCCACTGTTTGTTTTATTCTTATCACTTATTTATTTTTTTATTTTGTTCTCTTATTTATCTTATTTTATTTGTTTTTTTTATTTTCTCATTTTTTTGTCGTTGTTATCGTTTTTATTTATTCTTATTTATTTATTCTAAATATCTATTTATTTTAAAACGCCTATTTAATAATCTATAAAAAAATAAAATATTTATATATATACAAAATTTACAAAAAAAAATATATTCTAAAGGTTAAGCACACGTGTGATCGCTCGCATCGTCCTTGTGCTAAAAACCTTTTCTTTTTCTTAAATAAAAATTACAAAAATACGTTTTGAAGGTCAAGCACACGTGTGATCGTTCGCATCGTCCTTGTGCCAAAACCTTTTTCTTTTCTATGAACAAAAATTACAAAAATATGTTTTAAAGGTTAAGCACACGTGTGATCGCTCGCATCGTCCTTGTGCTAAGAACCTTTTATCTTTCTTAGATAAAAAAACACCAAAAACATATAAAATCTTCAAAAACCAAAAACATCAACAATTTCAATCAACAAACAATATTGCCCGCCAGAACTACGTGATCCTTGATTCTCCATCAAAAGTGGAGATACGTAGGAGCAAGGCCAGTCCTTGTCAGGTTCATTTCCCAAAAATCCAAATTATCCATAACAAGTTTCCAAGCAATTTCCAAACAATTTCTTCAAACAGTTTTCAAAAAGAACTACGTAACCCTGATTTCTCATTTTTGAATGAGAATACGTAGGACCAAGGTCAATCCTTGTCGGGCCCAAAAAAACTAAAAGAATATATTTTGTTTATTTAGAAATTTATTTTAGGGGATAGTTAAACATTTTGAAACCACATCACATTCGCGCATTTAGTTAAAGGTACTGCCTTCGGGCAGGCGCCGTAGGGTGCTAATACCTTCCCTACGCGTAACCGACTCCCGAACCCAGAATCTGGTTTTCATGGACCGTGTCTTATTATTTTATGGTTTTTCCGTAGTTTCCCAGAATAAACTATGGTGGCGACTCCAAATCTCTTTTCTCAAAATCTTTTATCTATTTTCCATGGATCGTCGTCCCGTCGCGATTCCGGTTGCGACAGTCATGTAATACAGTCATAGAATAGTAATGAACTTAATCATCTAAATGATGCAAAATTAAGTTAACATTATGATTCAGGTTAGCAAATTGTCGGTTCATGTCGATTGATAAGTTTGCCAAGTTACTTCAATACATTGAACTCGCCCCTGCATTTTTTCCATGTCCTCCATTCTGTGTTGCAAGTCTTGTAACCCTTCCCACATTTGAGTCATCATATTAGAATTTGAAGGATATGGAGCAGGCTGCACATGGTGCTCATGTTGAGGAATATGATGTTGTGGTTGCTCGTCGTCTTCATCATCATCGATGTCGTGTTGCCAAACACCGTTGACATTAACAATATTCAACCTCTTTAAAGAATTAGTTGAAAAATGTTGCCTGCTCCCAATCTGAATGCTCGCATCGACTTCAAGATGTACTCCACTGTATTGCATGATTTGGGTGATCAAGACACTGTATGGTAGGGGTGTGTCACTAGCCTTGCATTTAAGCATATGCTACATGATGTGATGAGGCCAATTGATAACAATATTATTTTTAAGCACCCCTAACATAAAGATATCCCCCTGCAATAACTTTGCAAAATTTCCAGGTCGTGGAGTCAACATGTGCACAATAATATAATGCAGAAGTCTATCATTAATATTCAAACAACCAACTGTTTTAACCCATTGACCTTGCATTTCTGGTCTGACCATAGTAGCCAATGCCATGTCCCGATCATAGGGAAAGTCATCTGGAATATTTGCGAAAAACAATTTCTTACCCTCGTACTTTAGATGAGCAACATTACACCAATAAGTTGGTTTCAATCTAATTTTTCTCTTGTTGACCTCACTACGAAGATATCCATTTGCAGAAATCCTTAGATTTGAATAAAACACTTTTATCAAATTCGAATAAAAGGATCGTTGCAATGTCAGAAAATCTACCACTCCTTGAAATACAAGATGATGTTGAAAATATAAGCCTGACGCCACAAAGGAATCAAAATTCATGATTTTTGGAACAACAATATTTCTTGTTTAGAAGTTAGTGGCGCAGTGTTTCATCTGATGGCTATCACTGAAGAAACGATGTTGATCTAATACATCTGCAACAGATGGTGTGATATAGGTAGGAGCTTCTGCCTCAGTTGTGCGTTCTTTTCCCTTACGAATTTTTCTAGGCCTTTTCTATGCATACTTAACTAACCCAATTGTTCTTAATCTCTCACAAAGATTAATAAATGCCTCTGGACCCATCCTAATAATGTCGCGACACCAATTAGTATGCACAAGGTACGACATTAACTGCTCCTTATGATGGTCTTTGTCTGGTAGAAAATTACTTACACTACTCAAATCTCTCGAGTACATATTTAAAATATTCAATGCATGTCCAACGATGCATAACATTGTTAGTGCCACCAATTAGGTGGTTATTTGTAATTGTTGATGTAACATTGCGACTATATTGAAGTCTACACCAACCACATCATTATCTATATCTTCACCGTCCAAATATGAGAGATCTATTCTTCTTCCATCTAAAGGTACTTAACGAAATATAAACATTTTAACAACTTTATACATCCAACTAAAATAAACATTATAATTACATTCGTGCATTCATATAGTCATACCCGATTACCAAATTCATGCATTCATATAATAATTAAACACAATATATTAATATATTCATACTACATTCATATAATCATGTTTTCATATTTTCATATATATATATATATATATATATATATATATATATATATATATAGTAAATAAACTATATTCATGCATATTAATTAAATACAATAATATAAAGCACACTTATTGAAGAGATTTATCAAGATTTGAAAGAAGATTGAACCCATGCAATGCGCACTCACATATCCGAATAAGATGGAAATTTCAAATGCCAATATTGAAATAAAAGAGTGACAATTCCAAACCAAACCTATTAAAAAAGTACATCAATATCTTATATCATATAATGCTTCAAAAAATAAAAACTATGTTAAATGTCTACCTTCAATTTACTCTATAGAATGCCTCTTCAATGAACTCCAAATAATGCCTCAACACACCAAGTTAGGAAGCTCAACCAAGTAATACATGATAATTTATAACATACAACCACCAAGTTTTTTCGACCTCAAACAAAGATGCTCTAATGATAGTATAAGAGCAAGTTCAGAACTTCAGAGACAGTAAGCTATACATCTAATTGGAAGAACAAAGTTGTCTTTAACAATACAAATACCAAGCAAATGGAGAAAATATGTCTCCTTAACTTGGACAAGGTACTTATCCCTCACAACACCTCCAACAACTTACCAAATACACCTTCTTGTTCCAAAAACCTGCAACACATAGAAAGGGTTAGCCTGTTGCCATTAAAACAAAATCCTTCAACTCCCTCTATTACTCTGGGTTGCTGCTGCATGTACACGTTCATGGACATGATCTCCTACACCTTCCTCACGATTCACAACGACGCCAAAAACCTTCCAACCACATCAGCCATGCACGAAAGCATCAACGGAACGTTTACACGCTTCTAGAAACGAATCAATGCGAGGGAGGAAAGAATGCAACTCTGGGGAACCTTATAACGCACCCACGAACCAAATACATGCTTATAACATGCTCAAGCAATCACTGGAACTGAATACAACACAAAGTGGAACTGAGTACGACACATTCTTCAAATCCCATAAGTGTTGGAACCGAATACAACACGCGCAAAATCGAATACAACGTTGTGTGCAATTTCTTCTAAGCAGTGTAATCAGATACGCGATGTATGGAACCGAATACAACGTGCGTTGGAATTTCTTCTAACCACAGGAACCAGATATGTCATTTTTGGAACCGAATACACGACCATGAAGAACATCAAACTCTTCTTCAACCGCTGCTTCAAGCTTTCTTCATCTTAATCCATCAACCTCCTCAACATGAAGCGCCTTCTTCGTCTTCATCTCAACCACATGGCTCCAACCTGCAACAACCACATAAAAATCACAAAAAAAGATTACCTCAGGTGAACTCCCTTACTGCTCTCACTCTTAACCAAGAATACTTCAGCACAGGCACAACTCTCAACACTTGCGCACAACTGCTCAAAGTAAACACACTGCTGCCTCAAATATCTGATGTCTCTATGTAAACACACAAGCATCAGTTAATACACATACCATGTTCATGGTCAAAGCTTTGTTTTCAAACTCAAACCTCTTTTGCCAGGAATCTCTTCTATTCACTTGAATGGTTTTGTCAATGGCAGAGAATCTCGCCAGCTAGGGCTGCTAAAGCAACAAATGCGTGGCCAACGAAAGTGAAAAGTTACTTCTCACATGGGCAACAACAATAGCTTTATTACTCGTGACAGCACAATGTATACCTTATTTATCTTATGCATGCTTCTTACTTCTTGGAATCGATTATAAAACTTTGGAATCAAATAAGATTGAAAAGCTTATTATTGTCGTGGTATTTTACAAATATGAGAGGGCAAATATGTCATTTCTATATAAATCAGCGCAAATCTCCGCAAGATAGCGAGATGGTTAAAATACTCATATCTTGCAAATCAGTGCATTTCTTTTCTTACAAATCAGCGTAAACGAACAAAAAATATCTCGCAAATCATTCCTCGTTTTTTCTCATAAACAATGTTTTCCTTTCAAGTGAACATAATGTTAGAGATTATAAATCGTTCATGTCAAGAAGTAACAACAATGAGAATATCGAATGTAAGTAAATATTCAAAGCAATTCAACTATTTCTTCCTTAAAAGACAATTGGTGAGACATTTTTTCTTGATTATTGGCTTCCAGAGATTTTTAATGGAGTGTCTGAAATTTTACATTCTAAATAAAAAACAACTTCTTGAAATATAAAAAAATTAATAAAGTAAACTTTGGAAGTCTTGGACAATTTTAACATTGGAAAAATACATTGAAATGTTTTAAGTTGGAAGATCTCAAAAATACTTTTACTTCATAATTATAAAGTTTTTTCTTCTCAATTCATGCACGAAAAAACAAAAAAGGTTTACAAAGGAATTCGCAAAACTTCTATTGTAAACTAAAACCAAACATGTTCTTAAAATTCTAAAATTTGGAAAGGAATGTTTTTGAAAAAATATAAAAATAAATTAATGACATGGGCCATAAAAAGACTAGGCCTAAGCTGAGCCCAAGATCCATAAAAATTACAAATAGTTTGAAACTAAAGAAAAGAGAAAGAAGAAGAAAAAATTGACTCAAAAGGGTTACACGAAAAAACTTACCTCCAAAATCAGAAGACTGAAACTAGTGAAGTGACTGATGGCTACAGAGGAAGAGAGTGCGGTGAAGGAGCCTTTGGATCTCATTAGGCTCAGCCTTGACGAACGTATCTACGTTAAGCTCCGTTCTGACAGAGAGCTTCGTGGAAAACTTCACGTAATTTTCAGTCTTTTTTCTCTTTTTCATCAATTTCTGTTTGTTTTCAACTTCTGTACTCTTTTTTTGTGGTTACCCATTAATGTACAGACTGTATTAGGTTTTCTTAGATGTGAAATTTGTGATTTTCAAGGTGTTTTCAAGGTAATTGAAATCTGGGTTGCTTGCAATTAATGACAATTTTGTGCCTTTCTGAATGCCCTAACGTAGTAATGGGTTGTTTAGTACTTTCCTGTGGGGATTGAGTTGAATATTTGATTTTCCAATTTTGGGTTTTGGAAGGAATTGCTGTTGGTCGCTAAACGGAAATTTTAGTGTTTTGAACTAGAATTTAAAATAAGCTGGTTTGGGATGAGGGATGATAAGTATGTATTGTTAGCTTTTAATATTTGTTTAATTCTTTGTTGTCTAAGAACTTCATGCAACCGGTTGAAGATTAGGTTAGAGTAGTATAAACCCTTTGGGATTTTTAAGCCCTTTATGCTGAAAGGATTTAAATGGCTGGATGAGAGTAACATATTGAAATGATTATGTTGTTTTTGAAGGTTCTTTTAGTGCTTTAACTAAGTGATTTTTTTGGAGGGGGGTTGGTTGGTGTTTTTTATGCGTTTATTTATTTACTCTTCCTGAATTCCTATAAGATTACAATGAGTTTGTTAATTAATTTACCGAATAGTTCCTATTTGTAAGTTGAAACTAAGCTGTGTTTACAATGAATTTTATTAATTACACATGGTTGTCGTTGGTCTTTCTTCTTCATTTGATAGAGTATAAATATGAGAAATATCTTAACTACATAGGTTTCAGATTTCAGTTTGTTATGAAATGGGTGATGACTGGTGAGGTGAGCTTTCAGCACGAAACCTGAAAATTAGAGATACATAAACTTGTGATGTGCTTAATAGTTTGAGTCCAATAATTTGATACTGCTTGTAAAATTGCTGAACTGGAACTCTGGAAGCAACCTTTGTATCTCCCCAGTGGCATCACTTGTCCGACTTGTAACTGAATGAAACTACTATGTCTAATCTAATTAATGGTGTAATTTACTTAGTTACATAACTACACCTATTAATCTTTCAAATTTGATCTCTAATAGTTATTTTGCTTCTACTTATCTTCTGTGCAAACCGTAATGGTAATTTGAAGAAGTAGTGAGTTACCTGATGGATAAAATATTTTTAAATGACACACAGAAGTTAAAATGAGACTTTATGAGTTTGGAGTCTCTATGTTGCTTTTTTAAAGGGTCTTAACATGGATTAAATTTGGATCTGATTAGTGCTTAACATATGCTTCCCCTAAAATTTGTTTAAGGATTCATATTTAGTACACAGGAAAGACTTGTATTTCTTTCTCAAATAATCTGTTGTCATGACATAACTAGGGTTAATGGAATCTATTTGATCTGTATCTAGTCTAAAATTATTAAACTTTTATTTCCAATTAAAAAAGTAACATACAGAAAATATGAATTGCTTTATATTTAGGTTGCCCAAGCAAAATTTTGTATGGGGAGAATCGTTTTAGAACTATTTTATCTGCCTCCTTCTATTTCTCAATTTGTACGGGTTTTCAATTTGGAATTGCAGGCTTACGATCAACATCTTAATATGATTCTTGGTGATGTTGAAGAGATTGTTACTACTGTGGAAATTGATGACGAGACATATGAAGAAATTGTGAGGGTAAGTTATAATCAGCAAAAAAAGGAAAAATACATATATATTGTATTTTGGCAAAGCTAAGTGGTAGAACTATGATTAATTGATAGAAAATTTGTGAGGTTAACAAAAAACATTGTTGAATGGACTAAGATATAAAAGAAAGTGTTCATCAGTGATTAATGTATAGTGAAGCTAGACACTTCTGGTTCTGGGTATTTTTCAAATGAGACTATAGGCATTATGCTTTCCCGCTACTGACCTTATTATTTCAGAACTTGGATGCTAACATATGAGCAGAGCTATTTATTTGACTGACTTTCTACTGGGAAAAGAAAAAGTTTGCTTTTATAAACTGTAATGCATTATGGAGAGCCAAAGAGGAACCATCTTTGAGATTTTGTTCATATGTAGGGAATGCCAAATGCATATATTTACGAACTTCAATCTGCATCAACCTTCAAGTTGCTTCTATCAAACTAAAGGCAAATGCATGCTACATTATTTCTACGATAAATTTCTTTGGATGATAATTTGTTTTCTTTCTGATTGCAGACTACTAAGCGGACGGTTCCTTTCCTGTTTGTTAGGGGAGATGGGGTGATATTGGTTTCCCCGCCCTTGAGGACTGCATAACATGAACCCATGATGAACTATGTGATCATTTGAATAACAAGTGTCACTGTTTATGAAATTGTACAACTTAAGTAGTGATCTCCTTTCTTATGATTAGATTAGCTACTTAATTGGCTTGTGTGCTAGAGATTTATGTTAGACAGTCAATTTTCAATCATCTTTATAGCTTAAAAGAATCATGGCATGCACATGTAAACAAGGATTTTTTCTGTTGTGTGGAGCTGCCATTATATCACTGACTCCATGAAAAGTGTAGGCCATGGTTCTCGATTTGATATCTCTTCTTCATGTCCTTGTTTATTTTTCGTTACAGTAGAAGATATTAGAACTGGATGATATTCCAGTTTGGTGCATCTAATTATGAAGTTTTCCAAACATTTCTTTAGTTAAAGTGAAACTTTTTTTCCGAAGAAAAAATTGAGATAATTTTCCATTCATGATTTGAAGGATACAGGTAGGCTATTATAGTTCAAAGCACGGTGGAATCATTAATGATTTTTTTTATAGAGGTAAGAATTGGTTAGTTCGAAATGAGTTGGTATAGTGAAAAGAGAAATTAATGTACGTGATAGAAAAAAATAAAGATGAAAATGAGAAGACATAGAGAAATAAATGATGAATAATACAGTGAGATCGATTATTTTTGAGAAGTTGGATCACAAGCTAAATCAGAAGCTTATGTTTTATTTATTTGTATTTATAGTTATATATAAGTGTTAATCCTCTATCAAATTTCAGATTTAGTTTAAGTTTTTCCGACGAAAAAATGTCTAGCAATTTGAGGTCGAGTATTTTTTCCATAATTAATTAATGTCCGATTGAATTTTTTATTTTGTTTTTGTTGCACATTTTTAGTCTTTTCAGACATCATTTATTATTATTTGTTTTAGGATTATACATTACATTATTTAGACTTGTATACCTTCACGAACTGGGGAAATAGAGCTCACGAGTGTTTTGAAATGTGTGTTTTTATTATAGTAATTTGATATAAAAAGTGATGAAAATGTGTCAATGATGATGTAGTAGTAACTAAAAGGTTTGCCGATTTAACTTTGAAATGCTTTTGGAGGCAATACAAGCAGTAATTCCTTTACCTGTAACATGCTAAATTGCTACTTTATTCTAAATAAATTTTATAACCATGACAGACATGCTAACCACTTTTATTAGCATATATACAGAGCAGCTAAGAAGTTCTCTATACGAACCTGCTAATAACAATTGGAAAGAAAAAAGGGAAAACAAGAGCTTCTGAGTAGCCAAAAGTACAAGGAAAATGAACCATTTTCAGTATCATTCTTCTTTAGCCTGAGCAGCATAAAGCGCTTTGATTTCCTCAACATCATCATAGCTACCAAGGAAAACGGGAGATCGCTCGTGCAACTTCGTTGGAATTAAATCAAGTGCCTGATTACATATAACATTCATCAGTTCATTGCCAACTGGTGCCTTTCAAAACTACATAGCCATATTTCCTTTGGTTGCATTTGGTAGGGAGAAAGAAAAAAGAATCGATGAAGGGTTAATACACATTAGTGAATCTCATGCTATTCCAACTTTGTTTTCATTCCATCAAAGAACTACAAAATACTAATGGATCTCATTTTTTTAGTTTTCATTTCACATCATTTTCATTCTCTATTTACACTCCCCTCCACCTATTTTCGTACCGAACGAAACATTAGCAAGAGTGTGTAGGGGTGATTCAAGCTTCAAGTTAAAAAAAGAAAAGATTTAATTAATATTTTGGTCTTTATGTGTTCTAGTTTATACGAAACACGTATCAAACCGGGCATGATACAAACACTGACATACAAGAAAAGACTTGGAGACACCACATACACGCAGAGAGAAAGAATAATGAAATGAGTAATAAAACAAAATGTTAAAGTTGATGAAGTAAAGCCTATTTAGTATTAACGTGTGTCCATGCATTGGTGTCTTTCAATTTTGTGAAGGTGTTAGTTTGTGTCAAAAATATGTCGAACAATTTTCAGAAAATGTTGGCGTGGCAAGAGTACTTCAAATAAGAGAGATGTTTGTGCTTTATAGTTTATATCTAAAAGCTCAATGCTTTAATTCTTATAGGGACAATTGTTTTGTTGCAGTTTGTTTAAACCAAGGAAAAATTGGCAGATTCAGATAAAAATGAGTGTAAATTACCCGTTCCTTGCCCGTGAAAGACTGCCCTCCTGCCTGTTCCACCAAAAATGACATTGGGAAGACTTCATACAGAACACTACACAAAGCAGATCAATTAATAAGCCAACAATTTCAAATGAATGAATGAATAAATATGAAGGTTAACATGACATACCGAAGTTTTCCATTTGGATTTTTCTTGTCACCAGGGTACAAAAAGATGCCTCCGTAAAGCAATGTACGATGAACATCAGCTACCATGCTGTTAATGAATAGACATGTCATAAATTGAAAAAGAAGTTGAAACTTATAGGTTAGTCATTCTGTGGTCTGATTCAAGAGCAGTACTTCATGAGGATAATGCAAACCAAAGTTGAGTTGAACTCATAATAGCTATTAACAAACTCTGTTAGCAGATTACTTTCAGAGCAGTTGAACATTATATGTAGTTCTGAGCATAAATGACTAAGCATCCCATTCTTCAGAACACCCGAATTATCATTTTTCTTATTGCTTTTTTGTGAAAAAACGAACTGAGTTATCAATTTAACAATTGCAGCTATGGATTACATCACAGGTCTTTTTATCTTCTATTCTATGACTCATCCTTTATCTATGCTCCGGTAAATTTCAACCAGAAGAAAGTTCACTGTTCAGAGTAAATTGATGTGTCATTTAGAGTGAAGGTAAAAAAAATGTTAGACCAGAAAATAAAAACCAACTGCTTGGAAATTGATGATACTTGAAAAACTATGGCAACGAGTGCTAATTAAAGATAGCCCTTTGATACTTGAACTCAACTTTACTCTTAGTTGAAAATTTCAAAGCATGGAACAAACCATTACCAAGGAGAGTCTTAGGTGACTTCTTTTTATTTATTCATTATTAAATGTAACTCTTCGTACCTGTTTTTAAATTTAACTTTGGTCTGATTATTATTTCTAATAGTTGTTTGCATTAGCTGCTAGAAAATAAGAAGTTGCAGGGTGGCAATTAACTAATTCAACTGAGGACTGAAAGAAGGGCGCTAAGTAAATTGAAATGCTTCAAGGATTGAGAATCTAATTATACCTTCCAATATATCTTAGAGACTTTGGCGATGAACCATCTTCTGGAAACTTGCATCTTTCAACGTAACTGAACAGAAGCAAAAATACAAATTACAAGATGGCAAAATTTGCTCTGTAGTACCTGAGAACACTATAACATTACTGAATTCGAACATACGCTGCAGTAGGACCATCCCAGTGTTTGGCATTTCCTTCATTAACTGAATAAATCTTTCCTTTGTTTGGAATCTGCACAAAGAACAACACATCGAATGATCAGCATATGCCTCAAGTGACCCACAGATGGCGTGGTTATACGCGTGTTTATATTCTATAGTGCAGTAACTTTCTCAGCCTTAAAATCAGGTAAAGATACAGTTGCGATGATAAAAAAATCATGGATATATATCAAAGAACACTGGACAGGAACATAATTCCTACTTTCGAGTACATTTATATTATTCGAGAACAGATAATGTCAATAATTCCTTTTATTTCAATCATCTAAATAGTTAATAAATATTGTTGGGCAAAATATGGTTCTTCAAAATAGTTTGAAATTGAACATAAGTCCTTATAAAATTTAATACATGTTTTTAGTTCCTATATTGTAATACAAAATACATGCTTTTAATCTCTGAAAAGGGGTTAAAACTACATTATTTTCGGTAGAAGATATTAAAATTGCATTTAGTTTTTATATAGATTAAAACTGAATTTTAAGATATTTTGAGGAACCCAGCTATATTTTACCTAATATTGTCCATCATTTTATTCTAAAGACACAACATGATTAGTTGTCATCCTAACTAAATTAAAATAAGTTGAGCAAGCTCGTATGGGAAGAAAAGCATCCGGCATCCAATTTTAAATTGCTTAGTCTTTGACCAAAGACACTGTTGTGGACTTTGGGCATAGTTTAAGGTCAAGAAAAGTTTTTCGTTAGATTCAGTGTGAACAAATAGAAAATCAAGCAGGTGCTGACTTTCATAAGAGCCGAAAAGCCAGGCAAGCATTTTCTGAGAGAAGATAATACCTTAATGCCAGGGTGAGTTAGGATGAATTCACCAAGAGATGGGTCAAGGGTGAAACCATTAACACCAGCTCCAGTACTTAACACAAGCTGCAAAAACAAATAGGTTTGAAATTGCAAGTTTATTATGAAAGCAAAGGAAAAGTTTTAGTCCTCAGCTATTCCAGAAAAAAGAAGAATGAATATGGTTTTCTACTTCCCCCAAAAATGTGAAACAAATATTCATACCATTATGCTAAATTTTGTCCAAAAGGATAAAATATGTAACCGAATGAAGAAAAAGCAGAAAAGGCGCACCCAACAAATACTGGTATCTAAATTCTAAGCAATAAAAAGTTATATAGTCTTGTCATACCGTGCAAGAGCTTCCATACATACAATAACCAGCTGCCACCATTTTCTTCCCAGGACGCAGGACATCCTTAATAGTTGGTTCATGGACATCTGCTAACGTATAAATTCCAAAAATCTACAACATATTCAATTGGCAGACGCAATATCCAGTTAGTCCGGAATTTTGATCCTTCCATACATAACTCAAGCAGCAGAGCATTTCCCTTAAAAGCACAATTATAGTACTATAAATAATAATTATTATTATTGGTAGTGGTAGCCAAAAGTTACATGTACTTGTGTAGTTTCTTAGCTGATTTTGTTACAGCTGTTTTTAGTTAAAATTGAAGTTTACTTCAGTAAAAACATTGCATTATGGAGTCAAGGAATGCTAGTAACACATGCTTTCTATCATACTTTACAATTGACTAAAATTTATTAAAAACTACAAAATCAGTAGATAGAATTATTAAACCTATAAAAATTTTGTTACTTTCTATGCAGAACTAATTTGTTAGCATTTTCTATTAAGTTTAGACCATAATTTTAACTAAGAACAACACGGAAAACAAGTAACAGATTGCATTTAATTTTGTGTCATAATAGTAATAATTGCAAGATGGAAGAGGGGTCGTACAGTGCCAATGGAAACCCCACAATCAATGTTAGACGAGCCATCCAAGGGGTCAAAAACAACACAGTACCTGCCCAACAATTGCAAACGAAAACATCGAACAAACTAATCAGAACAGAAAAAACAAGCAAAACATTTTCTATAAGGTTTTTAATTGCAGAAACTGTCCCATGGTGCAACTGTAACTCGCACAAGTCACAATTGCCCAACAAGTGACAGTATTGTTGCAACTGTAATTTAAACCCTCGTACACAGAACAAAAACTAACAGAACTAGGAAAAAGGGAGAATGAACAACTTTCCACGCTTAGAAGGCTCCACAATTATCGCGTCTTCGTCTTCTTCAGAAACCAAGATGCACTGTTCAAAGATAAACAACAGTATCACCTGAAGCCTCATTCATTGAATCCCAGCCAAAATAAATAATAAGTAATAAATAAACATATAAATCGAATGTTTAAATTATGATCATGGTTTTGTTGTGATTGTCTAGATGGCGTTAATTTGTGAACAAACATGGGCACCACAAAGTGGTAATAAAAACCTTGATGTTGCAGGCAAAGGACTGATTTTTTAGACCTTAAAATAACGAAGGTTTAAAAAAATTGTTATGGTTTCGTAGTAATTTCGACATCGTGTAAAATTGTTGACAAATGCATTCATATAGAATCCAGAACCCTTCACGACTAAATCGTAGTCTGAACCATTTTTAAAACCTCAAAATAAATCAAAATTTTAAATTGATGTCAGTGTTTTGCTGTGTAAAATTGTGGACAAATAGAATCGTAAAAAAAAAAAAAAAACCAAAACCTTGATGTTACAACGTAGATCCTTCTTCTGAACTTCAAAATAAATAAAGAAAAAAAAATCACACCATCACTTACGGTTCGGCCACTGCTTACGAGAGCCTTGATAAAAACCTCATTGGAAAGAACATCTAGTTTCTTCTGTTCTTCTCCCTTCATTCCAAACACACATGCAACCAAAATAAACAATTAATTAATTAAATAAATAAAATTCACACAATTGTTCATATTACAAGAAATTACAGACAAATACCCACAATCGTAGTGGCTTTGCAAACTGTGTTTTGAAATCTCACCATACCAAAAATGAAAAAACAAAGAGAAGATAATTCATCGATCTATTTATGAAGAAGCAAGCACACACATACCTGAATATTGGTCTCTCCAGCGAGTCCAATAAGCTTAGCAAGTCCAGCCTGCAGGACACGATTTATTAACGCAAGCATAAACACATAAACTGTAACAAAAGTTTCATTAGTCTTGATCTTGATTTTGTAGTAAAACTAATCGAGAAATCGAAGGCAGTACCTTGTTAACCGAGGAGCAAACGAACTTGCAACCGAGAACAATGTGATTGAGAAGGATAGTGAAATCGCCGCGTGACTCGGGGTGCTTGGATTGCTCGTTCAGCACGAAGCGCGTTATGGTCATCAAGTCCGTGCGCTGTGCATCGGCACTGTGGTCCATTTTCAATTCCAATAATCTTCAATAACCTTAACAACTGCAATCCCACCTCAGAAACGTCACATGAATGACTGCGTATATTTATATATTTAAGAAGAAGAAGACGAAATTAAATAATAACGATAAATAGAAAGTAATGAAGTAGTGACCAGTCAATGGCTCCACTTGGGAGATTAGGTACGGATTTCGAGGTTTGTTAGAAAGGAGTAAGGAAAAGAGAAAAGGATGGGATGGGGCTATTCTGACACGTGGCAGTGCAAAGAGTGGAATGTCATATTTGTTGCTGATGCTCGGGATAATTAACTTGTATTTTCCTTCCTACATTCTTCTTTTATAGTGATAAATATTCTTCCTTTTCCTATCATTATGCCTCAAGTTTTGAGAAAAAGTTACAGTCATCTTTTACTTTGACATGTGATTATAAATACCGTTTTACATGTGTTTTAAAATTTTAATAACATATTTGTCATTATTTATTTTTTCTATTATATTCTTAGTAAACAAAATTATTATAAGAGTATTTCTTTTTAATTTATTATGTTTTATAATTTTTAAAACATTCACATACGCTTTTAAAGGTTGTTATTTTATATCAATACCTTGCCCTAGAAAAACCCCTCTACTCAATGAAATTGGAAAATTTCTTCCTTATGACATTGAAAAATTTCCATATTGCATCTTCTAATAGTTGGTGTTTCCATTAGACAATGCGGTTCCTTTTGAAAATCATTATGTCTAAGATCACTTATGGTTGTTTATCACTTTTGTTTACTTGAATGAATTTGAGGGAGAGTAATTGAGTGAATTTGAAGATAAATTTTGTTGTTGTTTATTTGAGTGAATTTGGAGGTAATTGAAAATGGATTTGGAAGTAAATTTTTTTAGTCTGTCACATTAATCAAATCTTACACTAATTCTCACAAATGTTGCTTCCAAATTCACTCCTACTTACCTCCAAATTCACTCAAATAAACAATAAAAAAATTTATCTTCAAATCCTCTCAAATCCACTAATCACTCTCCCCAAATCCATTCCAGTGAACATAGGGTTATAGATTCATTTGAATTCTGAGGAATTATGGTGGTTACTAAATTAGTAGCTCCCACATGCTTTTTAAGTAGTGAATATGGAAAACACAATGTATGCGTTCGTTTGAAGATCTAACTAGTATGCTACAACTCCCACACAATCCAAGATTTTAAATGGTCCAAAAATTTTAGGACACAACTTCATATTTGCTCGCTACTCGACTAAAATTTGTCCATATATAGGGTTTCAAATAAACAATTTTTTTTTACTATCTAGACAAAACTATTTCTTTTTTGCAAAATTTAAACTTTTGTGAATTTAAATTAATAGTAAAATTTATTTAAATA
The DNA here is from genome assembly GCA_034642375.1 of Vigna nakashimae. NCBI lineage: Eukaryota > Viridiplantae > Streptophyta > Magnoliopsida > Fabales > Fabaceae > Vigna > Vigna nakashimae. The sequence goes on from CM067768.1 coordinate 23,556,106, forward strand.
GTACCTAAGTTGATGTCAATGTTATCAAGAACCATAAATAACATACATGGTCAACAACCAAAAAAGCCTTTTTATTTAACACAAAAACCCTTGTAAAATATTATCATTCATCTTTAACGGGATACACTTACCTGGATTTCTTGCCAATAAGATTTTTGATACAGGGACCATATTGTACTTGTCCGAGCTAATCACCAAGATTAACCATCGGTGCAACACTCTAATTTTTAGGGTGTCACGGGTTATTCAAAAATCGGTAAAATTTCAAACTTTAACATAACACGAAAACATATTTTCAAAAACCTCACCATTTAAACGTGCATAAAACATAATAGTTCCAAAACATTTGTCCAATGAAAATAATGAAGGAAATAAAATGACTCCTGTTACATTGTCTTAAAGTTCAAAAGTAATAACTGTAAATAAAATCTCAAGTTTGTCCCTCGTCATTTCTCAAATCTATAATGTCTCAACACCATCTACAACATTATCTGCTCACGTATAATGCATTATACGATCATTGCCAATAATATCATTCACAAACACAAACAAAAACACTTATGGGGTAAGATACTAGTAAAACAATCATAATAACATGATATAAACATACTGATTAAATTAACAATAATCAAACACCCCATACATAGTAGTAATAACAATATGATTCATAATCCACTAACATGACAATTCAATTAACACCTTGATCCTCGATCCTCGATCTCTAACCCTTGATGTCATCACTAACATCTCACACTAGACCCTTGGTCTATCCACTCATTAACACCTATGCTAACTACTTACTATAACTATTATAGTAACGCTGCTATCACATAACATCACTTAGAACATCTCAAATACCATGATCATCATCATAGATACATTATCATCATGACTATCCCAGTCATAAACAACATCATGAGCATCACCGTACCATAAAAACCACAATGGAAAGAATAAGTCACACTCTGCTATCACATAACATCACTTAGAACATCTCAAATACCATGATCATCATCATAGATACACTATCATCATGACTATCCCAGTCATAAACAACATCATGAGCATCACCGTACCATAAAAACCACAATGGAAAGAATAAGTCACACTCTCGTACCCTATCTCATCGACTGAAGCCACTCCTACAGCCCTATCTGTAGATTCCCTATACATATATATTCGAGTAGTCCTGCAATCCAACTAAGGAACCTGTAATCCTGCCACACAAGGGCAAAGAAGACACTTTCACCTACACACAAAGAAGGCTCACTACACGAATAACCCTTTCAATGCACACAAGGCAAAAGAAAGCACCTATATGCAGATAACACTAGGATTTACGAGGTACAACTAGTAGATTTATCCTCCACTCTCATGCTCATCAATCACATACTCTTGTAGATCCCAAAATCATTCATTCTCCAACTCTCAATCACAAGCCAAAACTGACCTTAAACATAACCATTACTCTCATTCTCTGATTATCATCACGTTCCACAGCTTCTCAAACTTGGTCCACGTCCATTCTTCATCAAATTTGACATTTTACACAAAAATGCACTGTGATAATCGATTATCACTTTTGATAATTGATTATCTCAATGAAAATTACCCAAAAACATCACACAGGAAGGGATAATCAATTATCATCCCAGATAATTGATTGTTCCGCAACCATACTCAACATCGACGTACAAATAATCAATTATCACTAATGGTAATCAATTATTGCCGAAACAACATCCTAAACATAATTCAAGTATTCAAGCATACACACATCAACTTAATAAGATGGAAACATACTTAACAACATCATACATGCATTCAATCCTCACATACCCATGTAAACATACTCAAACACATATAATACTTCACTTGAATCACCCAAACTCAATCATTGACATGTTATACCATATAAAACCCAATTATACTGCATATGACTATTACCACACCCTTACACATATATTTGCATGGAAACCCCTAAGCCTCATAACTTTGTTCTCCCTTAGAATAAAACCCTCTATATGGATAATCCAACAAACCATACATACATTCATAGGGAAAACTCAACACAAATATTACATAAACCCTTGTCCAACAATAGCAACAAATAATCATATAAACATATATCAAACAAGGATTATTAATCAAAATAACAAATACTACAATAAACAAACAATGGTAAGCATACCCATACCTTGGCCAATCCTAGGGTCTACACTCTAAAACACCACAAATCTCTAAAGTTTTTGCAATTCTTCCTCTTCTCTCCCATAACTACCTTTCTCTCTCTCCCTCTCTCTCCCCCCTATCTTTTTTTTTTCCGATTTAGATGTAGATTAAAATGTGCAACCTTACTTTCCCTTTCTCCTTTTTATCTTCTCTTTTTCTATCTTTATCTTATTTTATCTACTTTTTAAAAAATTACCAACAACCACCCAATATTTAAAGATTCATGTAGACCTATATTTTTATTCAAATTTATTTTCCTTTCTTTACTTTCGATACCCTCATAACTTAATATATGCACTAATTAATGAGGGTGAAAATAACTTTTTTGCCCTTGGGCCTAAAATACAAATAAAAACCAAAAGTTTACTATAACTCTCTTTCTTTCTAGAATTTGGCCCACATCAATTCAATCCTAAATCACCCTTTTACCCTCAATCGAGCACATAATATTAGTAACAACACACCACAAAAATTATTCAAATAAATACATACCAATGATATAATCCTAACACAACTTTACGACATAACTACCCTAATTTTGAGATATGAAAACGAAATTCGATTTCAAGATAAAATGTTAATTTGTAACCTAGTTATTTGCTCAAATATCAAAATTCTAATTTCACACCGGTTTCAATTCAAACTAAAATTCAACAACGCACCAACAAGGAAGAATAAACCACCTGCAAACATAGAGGTCTTGCGTCCCATCATTCTTGTGGTGGTGGAAGCAAAGAAAGAAGCTACCAATGCAGCAAGATATAAAGAAGAGGTGAACAAAGTAAGGAGTTCGTTGTCAAATTTGCAGTATTGACTTTCATGGAGAGACTCATCTTTCATTTTTTTATAAACACTCGGAAAGAATTTTAATAAGAATGGTTCCATGGAAGTCACTCCTCCCGTGATTCCAAGATCATAACCAAACAGTAGACCGCCCATGGCTGCTACAAAACATGTGACCAACACGAATAATGTGATCTTACTTTCATATTGTCTTCCATTTTCTAGAGTAGCAGAAGCTCCACCTTCCATCTTTAAAATGTTATATTTTAATTGGATCTCTTTCTTTCTCTTAAACTTTCTTTCTTTTTCTACGTATCAGATTTTAGGAACTTGTTTTATAATCTAAAATATGCTAATAATAACATCTAACGGATAAGGATGAGTTATAAAATTAAAATAACTTCGCCAACAATATAATATCTTTTTATGCTTCTAATTATCTATCATGTTGTTAATAGCCAAACTGGTGTGTATTGTTATTTGTTTCACGTTAAAACTCATAACCTATTTTAAGGACTTAAGATAAGAACTAGTTAGTGAAAATTTAAAGAGTCGTTGTTTTATAAACCAAGGTTAATTTCGTCATTATTGGTGATAATAATTTGTTTATAATTAAAGAACATCGATTAATACTCAACTTATTTGTTCATACGTTAATATTGCGTTTATAAGAATTTATTAAAAAAAATAACAAAACTCTAATTTCATAAACTAAACTGCTTTTACTGAAATTGTGAATAATTGATGAAAGAAAATGTATGCACAACTTATTTAAGAGACAGTTGAGTACTCTTGCTGTTTGTCTGTTGCACAAAAGAAATAATTGACTTCCTAATACTCGATTCTAAACCTCAAGTAATATAAAAAAGAAGAGAAAAATAAATTTGTGATTCTATTACAACAATATATTCTAAAAAAAATAAATCGGTGCACCAAGCTCATAGTTTGAACCAAAAAGAAAAAAATTAAATAAGAAATTTTATTAAAAGAAAGTTTATAAGTAACCAAAACTCAAGAAAAAAGAACTGAAAGGAAAATACCTATTTTTTAAATTATTAATTTTATTTAGTGTTATGCTTCAAAAAGGAGAAATTTCATTAACATGATTGGAGGACCAGAAAAGAAAACAAGTTCCAACAAAACAAATTTGTACATATTTGACTTAAATAATTTATTTTTCATGAAAGGATCCTTAGTTTTAGTTCGTATTAACTTCGTTTTATTTCTCCAACTAATTCCTTTTTTCTTTTAATGATTCTGTTTTATTTTATTTTTGTTAGTTAGTATTGATAACTTCGTTTCGGCATTTGATGACAACAACAAAAACCAATGTAACAAAAGGTGTCATTAATTGTAGACTTTGTTATTGTCTTAAAAATCCTACAATAAAATAGTATCAACAACAGGATCTTACAATAAAAAGTTATCGGCCATAACATCTCATGACTGTCTTAATGTAAGAGGTTATCACTTGGATGACCTAAATCCTGAACGAATCTAAAGATTTCGTTGACCTTAATATGATCATCAATTTAACTTATTTGATGATATAATGTAAACACATGAGACAAATTTAAATAAAATAAAAAAACTCTTGAAAGATTTAATGTGAAACTCTATGTCGATGATACCCTAAATTAGTACATACAAACTCTGAAGCGTTCAATACATAAAACCTATTTTGGGTTTCCAATCCATGTGAACAAGTCATACTCTTTTGTTTTTCTATGTTTAGTTATAATTTTTCAAGTTCTATTAAATTAAATTCCGTTAACTATTCTACCTCCATCACAAAGTTGGTAACAATAAGTAATATTCGTTTAGATGAGCATGTCAATATTTTCATTGATATTTAAAAGAACTTTTCCTTTCATTTAGTTCCAGTAAGTTCAGCTATAAATATCTTCAAGAAGGACGTTCTCATTCTTTGAAAATCTAATTTTGTAAAATAAAATTAAGAAATTCTTCTTTTACTTGAGTTAGGAAACATAACTATTCTTCAACCAAAACCAAAATAAAAACTTCAATATTTTCATGTGTTCAATCTCTTAATTTGATGGTGGCGGCCACCAACCACCACAATCTACTGTTTATTGTTTTATTTGTCAAACCTAAACTACCCTAATTTTGAGACATCAAAACGGAATTCGATTTCAAGATAAAATGTTAATTTGTAACCTAGTTATTTGCTCAAATATCAAAATTCTAATTTCACACCGGTTTCAATTCAAACTAAAATTACACACTATTTACGTAACTGATAGTTGATATTTAAACACTACAAGTTAACGTTTAAATAATATATATACTTCTTGTAAGGTTCAAAGACGTTATCCATGTATTAGCTCGTTCATTGATTCAACTTACTTCTTTTATTCTTTCATTTTTTTACCCTTATCATAGAAAATGTGAATGTGATTATTTTCTTGGTAAAAAGTATCTTAGAACACTCACATCAAAATAGAAAAAGTCCCTGAAGAAAGAGAAATGCCCTTAAAAGAAAAAAAAAATCCAATATTTTCATTTGTTCCATCTCTTAATGCACTGTTTCCTCTTTTATTTGTCAAACCCAAAATAATTTTAGCACATAACTACCCTCGTTTTGAGATATCAAAATGGAATTGGATTTCATGATAAAATTTTAATTTGTAAATTAGTTATTTGCTCAACTCAAATATCGGAATTATAATTTCACACCAATTTCAGTTTTCACTAAATTTAAACACTAAGTGGTAATTGATAATTAAACAGCATAAGTGATCGTAAAATAATATCTAATTTTTTGTGAAGTTTAAAGCCATCATCCATCCATTAACTCGTCCATTGGCTAAACTCACTTCTTTTATTCCCCATTCTTTTACCTTTGTCATAGAAACCGAGAATGCGAGTTTTTCTAGCCAAAACGTATCTTAGAACACTCACATCGTGTTTCTTTGTCCAATAATAACTTGTCATGGACATGCATTGAATCCTTTGAGTTGTTGATAATATAAATATTTTATCATTAAAATCAGGCTTAAGACAAAATCTAGCAAAATCCAAACAATATTCTAAAATATTATTACAAATATGTAGTATAAAAAAATTTGATGTTGGATGAGTATATCTACTACAAATCGTAGGAATTATGTAATTACAATGAGCTGTTTGAGAAAATGATAGAAATTTTGTTGGTACGAGTAAATGATGTACTTGATCAATCTAATCTCAAACTGTAGTCATACGAGGATGCCCACCAGTGGCTACATCATCCGGAATAAATTTCCCCCAAAACCAATGTGATTTCCAAACTTGATTCATTTCTTCAATTCGAATATTCCTTGTCTCAGGCAGGAGCAAGGCAACAAAAATGGTCATGATAAGCACAAATCCAGCAAAGAAGAAGAAAAGACCAAACTTCAAGTGACAAAGCATGGTTAGGAAAACTTGGGCAATGACAAAGGTAAATAACATGTTTACAGCAACATTGGTGCCCTGACCTGCAGATCGAACCTCAAGAGAGCATATTTCACTAGGAACCAACCAACCTAGTGGACCCCAAGACCATGCATATGCTGCAACGTACGCACATATAAAGAATAAGAGAAGACCCGCTTCTCCATTGGAAAAATAGCCTTCACCACTCACTCCAAACTTTAAAGCAATCATGATTCCGACAGCAAGCTACACATATTATGAATTTCAAAATTAGTTGTTCACGGTAACGAATGAATTTAGTGATAAAACTGTTATTTTTAAATATTAAAATAACAAACATTATTTAGCAATTAGGTTAAGGTTTTTACCTGACAAATAAGCATTTGAATCCCACCTTCGAGGAACAATATCCTTCTTCCAAACTTGTCCACAGAGAAAATGGAAACAAAAGTTGCAACCACATTAACGCCTCCAGTGATAACTGAAGACATAAGGGAAGTGTCATTTCCAAAGGCTAAAGTTTTAAAGAGGACAGGAGCATAAAACATGATGACATTGATGCCAGTGAATTGTTGGAAAAAGGGAATCAGAGAGCAAAAAGTGAGTTGAGGTCTGTATTTTGGTTTTGTAATGTTCTTCCATGGATGTTCAACATCTTTGGCTGCTTTAGCCGCATTAACGAGGTCTTGGAACTCCTCGTCAACATTATCCACGCCACGAATCTTTTGCAACATTTTCTTAGCTTCTTCTTTTTTACCTCTTTCGATTAAGGAGTTAGGGGTGTCACCTAAGAAAAGAGATCCTACACATAGCATGATTGCAGGAACTGCACCAGCACCTAAAGAAATTCTCCAACCATATTCTAGTTTGCCAGTGCCGTAATTAATAAGGTTTGCAACCAATATGCCAATTGTGATCATCATTTGGAATCCAATGTTAAGTGCACCTCTTATCGATGTTGGAGCCATTTCAGACAAGTAGACAGGTACAGACTATTGGAAATAATAATAACAAAAACGAAAAAGGAAATGTTAAAAACAATTTAATAATGAAGGTTTCCCCATAGTCATATAACCAAATTGGAAAGCATTGACAATGATGCAAGGCCTTACCTGATTACAATATCCAACAACAAAACCAAGTAATAATCGACCTATGATGAGCATTTCAATATTGACTGCAAAACCGTTCAACAACGCACCAACAAGGAAGAATAAACCACCTGCAAACATAGAGGTCTTGCGTCCCATCATTCTTGTGGTGGTGGAAGCAAAGAAAGAAGCTACCAATGCAGCAAGATATAAAGAAGAGGTGAACAAAGTAAGGAGTTCGTTGTCAAATTTGCAGTATTGACTTTCATGGAGAGACTCATCTTTCATTTTTTTATAAACACTCGGAAAGAATTTTAATAAGAATGGTTCCATGGAAGTCACTCCTCCCGTGATTCCAAGATCATAACCAAACAGTAGACCGCCCATGGCTGCTACAAAACATGTGACCAACACGAATAATGTGATCTTACTTTCATATTGTCTTCCATTTTCTAGAGTAGCAGAAGCTCCACCTTCCATCTTTAAAATGTTATATTTTAATTGGATCTCTTTCTTTCTCTTAAACTTTCTTTCTTTTTCTACGTATCAGATTTTAGGAACTTGTTTTATAATCTAAAATATGCTAATAATAACATCTAACGGATAAGGATGAGTTATAAAATTAAAATAACTTCGCCAACAATATAATATCTTTTTATGCTTCTAATTATCTATCATGTTGTTAATAGCCAAACTGGTGTGTATTGTTATTTGTTTCACGTTAGAACTCATAACTTATTTTAAGGACTTAAGATAAGAACTAGTTAGTGAAAATTTAAAGAGTCGTTGTTTTATAAACCAAGGTTAATTTCGTCATTATTGGTGATAATAATTTGTTTATAATTAAAGAACATCGATTAATACTCAACTTATTTGTTCATACGTTACTATTGCGTTTATAAGAATTTATTAAAAAAAATAACAAAACTCTAATTTCATAAACTAAACTGCTTTTACTGAAATTTTGAATAATTGATGAAAGAAAATGTATGCACAACTTATTTAAGAGACAGTTGAGTACTCTTGCTGTTTGTCTGTTGCACAAAAGAAATAATTGACTTCCTAATACTCGATTCTAAACCTCAAGTCATATAAAAAAGAAGAGAAAAATAAATTTGTGATTCTATTACAACAATATATTCTAAAAAAAATAAATCGGTGCACCAAGCTCATAGTTTGAACCAAAAAGAAAAAAATTAAATAAGAAATTTTATTAAAAGAAAGTTTATAAGTAACCAAAACTCAAGAAAAAAGAACTGAAAGGAAAATACCTATTTTTTAAATTATTAATTTTATTTAGTGTTATGCTTCAAAAAGGAGAAATTTCATTAACATGATTGGAGGACCAGAAAAGAAAACAAGTTCCAACAAAACAAATTTGTACATATTTGACTTAAATAATTTATTTTTCATGAAAGGTTCCTTAGTTTTAGTTCGTATTAACTTCGTTTTATTTCTCCAACTAATTCCTTTTTTCTTTTAATGATTCTGTTTTATTTTATTTTTGTTAGTTAGTATTGATAACTTCGTTTCGGCATTTGATGACAACAACAAAAACCAATGTAACAAAAGGTGTCATTAATTGTAGACTTTGTTATTGTCTTAAAAATCCTACAATAAAATAGTATCAACAACAGGATCTTACAATAAAAATTTATCGGCCATAACATCTCATGACTGTCTTAATGTAAGAGGTTATCACTTGGATGACCTAAATCATGAACGAATCTAAAGATTTCGTTGACCTTAATATGATCATCAATTTAACTTATTTGATGATATAATGTAAACACATGAGACAAATTTAAATAAAAATAAAAAAACTCTTGAAAGATTTATTGTGAAACTCTATGTCGATGATACCCTAAATTAGTACATACAAACTCTGAAGCGTTCAATACATAAAACCTATTTTGGGTTTCCAATCCATGTGAACAAGTCATACTCTTTTGTTTTTCTATGTTTAGTTATAATTTTTCAAGTTCTATTAAATTAAATTCCGTTAACTATTCTACCTCCATCACAAAGTTGGTAACAATAAGTAATATTCGTTTAGATGAGCATGTCAATATTTTCATTGATATTTTAAGTATTTAAAAGAACTTTTCCTTTCATTTAGTTCCAGTAAGTTCAGCTATAAATATCTTCAAGAAGGGCGTTTTCATTCTTTGAAAATCTAATTTTGTAAACTAAAATTAAGAAATTCTTCTTTTACTTGAGTTAGGAAACATAACTATTCTTCAACCAAAACCAAAATAAAAACTTCAATATTTTCATGTGTTCAATCTCTTAATTTGATGGTGGCGGCCACCAACCACCACAATCTACTGTTTATTGTTTTATTTGTCAAACCTAAACTACCCTAATTTTGAGACATCAAAACGGAATTCGATTTCAAGATAAAATGTTAATTTGTAACCTAGTTATTTGCTCAAATATCAAAATTCTAATTTCACACCGGTTTCAATTCAAACTAAAATTACACACTATTTACGTAACTGATAGTTGATATTTAAACACTACAAGTTAACGTTTAAATAATATATATACTTCTTGTAAGGTTCAAAGACGTTATCCATGTATTAGCTCGTTCATTGATTCAACTTACTTCTTTTATTCTTTCATTTTTTTACCCTTATCATAGAAAATGTGAATGTGATTATTTTCTTGGTAAAAAGTATCTTAGAACACTCACATCAAAATAGAAAAATTCCCTGTAGAAAGAGAAATGCCCTTAAAAGAAAAAAAAAATCCAATATTTTCATTTGTTCCATCTCTTAATGCACTGTTTCCTCTTTTATTTGTCAAACCCAACATAGTTTTAGCACATAACTACCCTCGTTTTGAGATATCAAAATGGAATTGGATTTCATGATAAAATTTTAATTTGTAAATTAGTTATTTGCTCAACTCAAATATCGGAATTATAATTTCACACCAATTTCAGTTTTCACTAAATTTAAACAATAAGTGGTAATTGATAATTAAACAGCATAAGTGATCGTAAAATAATATCTAATTTTTTGTGAAGTTTAAAGCCATCATCCATCCATTAACTCGTCCATTGGCTAAACTCACTTCTTTTATTCCCCATTCTTTTACCTTTGTCATAGAAACCGAGAATGCGATTTTTTCTAGCCAAAACGTATCTTAGAACACTCACATCGTGTTTCTTTGTCCAATAATAACTTGTCATGGACATGCATTGAATCCTTTGAGTTGTTGATAATATAAATATTTTATCATTAAAATCAGGCTTAAGACAAAATCTAGCAAAATCCAAACAATATTCTAAACTATTATTACAAATATGTAGTATAAAAAAATTTGATGTTGGATGAGTATATCTACTACAAATCGTAGGAATTATGTAATTACAATGAGCTGTTTGAGAAAATGATAGAAATTTTGTTGGTACGAGTAAATGATGTACTTGATCAATCTAATCTCAAACTGTAGTCATACGAGGATGCCCACCAGTGGCTACATCATCCGGAATAAATTTCCCCCAAAACCAATGTGATTTCCAAACTTGATTCATTTCTTCAATTCGAATATTCCTTGTCTCAGGCAGGACCAAGGCAACAAAAATGGTCATGATAAGCACAAATCCAGCAAAGAAGAAGAAAAGACCAAACTTCAAGTGACAAAGCATGGTTAGGAAAACTTGGGCAATGACAAAGGTAAATAACATGTTTACAGCAACATTGGTGCCCTGACCTGCAGATCGAACCTCAAGAGAGCATATTTCACTAGGAACCAACCAACCTAGTGGACCCCAAGACCATGCATATGCTGCAACGTACGCACATATAAAGAATAAGAGAAGACCCGCTTCTCCATTGGTAAAATAGCCTTCACCACTCACTCCAAACTTTAGAGCAATCATGATTCCGACAGCAAGCTACACATATTATGAATTTCAAAATTAGTTGTTCACGGTAACGAATGAATTTAGTGATAAAACTGTTATTTTTAAATATTAAAATAACAAACATTATTTAGCAATTAGGTTAAGGTTTTTACCTGACAAATAAGCATTTGAATCCCACCTTCGAGGAACAATATCCTTCTTCCAAACTTGTCCACAGAGAAAATGGAAACAAAAGTTGCAACCACATTAACGCCTCCAGTGATAACTGAAGACATAAGGGAAGTGTCATTTCCAAAGCCTAAAGTTTTAAAGAGGACAGGAGCATAAAACATGATGACATTGATGCCAGTGAATTGTTGGAAAAAGGGAATCAGAGAGCAAAAAGTGAGTTGAGGTCTGTATTTTGGTTTTGTAATGTTCTTCCATGGATGTTCAACATCTTTGGCTGCTTTAGCCGCATTAACGAGGTCTTGGAACTCCTCGTCAACATTATCCACGCCACGAATCTTTTGCAACATTTTCTTAGCTTCTTCTTTTTTACCTCTTTCGATTAAGGAGTTAGGGGTGCCACCTAAGAAAAGAGATCCTACACATAGCATGATTGCAGGAACTGCACCAGCACCTAAAGAAATTCTCCAACCATATTCTAGTTTGCCAGTGCCGTAATTAATAAGGTTTGCAACCAATATGCCAATTGTGATCATCCTTTGGAATCCAATGTTAAGTGCACCTCTTATCGATGTTGGAGCCATTTCAGACAAGTAGACAGGTACAGACTATTGGAAATAATAATAACAAAAACGAAAAAGGAAATGTTAAAAACAATTTAATAATGAAGGTTTCCCCATAGTCATATAACCAAATTGGAAAGCATTGACAATGATGCAAGGCCTTACCTGATTACAATATCCAACAACAAAACCAAGTAATAATCGACCTATGATGAGCATTTCAATATTGACTGCAAAACCGTTCAACAACGCACCAACAAGGAAGAATAAACCACCTGCAAACATAGAGGTCTTGCGTCCCATCATTCTTGTGGTGGTGGAAGCAAAGAAAGAAGCTACCAATGCAGCAAGATATAAAGAAGAGGTGAACAAAGTAAGGAGTTCGTTGTCAAATTTGCAGTATTGACTTTCATGGAGAGACTCATCTTTCATTTTTTTATAAACACTCGGAAAGAATTTTAATAAGAATGGTTCCATGGAAGTCACTCCTCCCGTGATTCCAAGATCATAACCAAACAGTAGACCGCCCATGGCTGCTACAAAACATGTGACCAACACGAATAATGTGATCTTACTTTCATATTGTCTTCCATTTTCTAGAGTAGCAGAAGCTCCACCTTCCATCTTTAAAATGTTATATTTTAATTGGATCTCTTTCTTTCTCTTAAACTTTCTTTCTTTTTCTACGTATCAGATTTTAGGAACTTGTTTTATAATCTAAAATATGCTAATAATAACATCTAACGGATAAGGATGAGTTATAAAATTAAAATAACTTCGCCAACAATATAATATCTTTTTATGCTTCTAATTATCTATCATGTTGTTAATAGCCAAACTGGTGTGTATTGTTATTTGTTTCACGTTAGAACTCATAACTTATTTTAAGGACTTAAGATAAGAACTAGTTAGTGAAAATTTAAAGAGTCGTTGTTTTATAAACCAAGGTTAATTTCGTCATTATTGGTGATAATAATTTGTTTATAATTAAAGAACATCGATTAATACTCAACTTATTTGTTCATACGTTACTATTGCGTTTATAAGAATTTATTAAAAAAAATAACAAAACTCTAATTTCATAAACTAAACTGCTTTTACTGAAATTTTGAATAATTGATGAAAGAAAATGTATGCACAACTTATTTAAGAGACAGTTGAGTACTCTTGCTGTTTGTCTGTTGCACAAAAGAAATAATTGACTTCCTAATACTCGATTCTAAACCTCAAGTCATATAAAAAAGAAGAGAAAAATAAATTTGTGATTCTATTACAACAATATATTCTAAAAAAAATAAATCGGTGCACCAAGCTCATAGTTTGAACCAAAAAGAAAAAAATTAAATAAGAAATTTTATTAAAAGAAAGTTTATAAGTAACCAAAACTCAAGAAAAAAGAACTGAAAGGAAAATACCTATTTTTTAAATTATTAATTTTATTTAGTGTTATGCTTCAAAAAGGAGAAATTTCATTAACATGATTGGAGGACCAGAAAAGAAAACAAGTTCCAACAAAACAAATTTGTACATATTTGACTTAAATAATTTATTTTTCATGAAAGGTTCCTTAGTTTTAGTTCGTATTAACTTCGTTTTATTTCTCCAACTAATTCCTTTTTTCTTTTAATGATTCTGTTTTATTTTATTTTTGTTAGTTAGTATTGATAACTTCGTTTCGGCATTTGATGACAACAACAAAAACCAATGTAACAAAAGGTGTCATTAATTGTAGACTTTGTTATTGTCTTAAAAATCCTACAATAAAATAGTATCAACAACAGGATCTTACAATAAAAATTTATCGGCCATAACATCTCATGACTGTCTTAATGTAAGAGGTTATCACTTGGATGACCTAAATCATGAACGAATCTAAAGATTTCGTTGACCTTAATATGATCATCAATTTAACTTATTTGATGATATAATGTAAACACATGAGACAAATTTAAATAAAAATAAAAAAACTCTTGAAAGATTTATTGTGAAACTCTATGTCGATGATACCCTAAATTAGTACATACAAACTCTGAAGCGTTCAATACATAAAACCTATTTTGGGTTTCCAATCCATGTGAACAAGTCATACTCTTTTGTTTTTCTATGTTTAGTTATAATTTTTCAAGTTCTATTAAATTAAATTCCGTTAACTATTCTACCTCCATCACAAAGTTGGTAACAATAAGTAATATTCGTTTAGATGAGCATGTCAATATTTTCATTGATATTTAAAAGAACTTTTCCTTTCATTCCAGTAAGTTCAGCTATAAATATCTTCAAGAAGGGCGTTCTCATTCTTTGAAAATCTAATTTTGTAAAATAAAATTAAGAAATTCTTCTTTTACTTGAGTTAGGAAACATAACTATTCTTCAACCAAAACCAAAATAAAAACTTCAATATTTTCATGTGTTCAATCTCTTAATTTGATGGTGGCGGCCACCAACCACCACAATCTACTGTTTATTGTTTTATTTGTCAAACCTAAACTACCCTAATTTTGAGACATCAAAACGGAATTCGATTTCAAGATAAAATGTTAATTTGTAACCTAGTTATTTGCTCAAATATCAAAATTCTAATTTCACACCGGTTTCAATTCAAACTAAAATTACACACTATTTACGTAACTGTTAGTTGATATTTAAACACTACAAGTTAACGTTTAAATAATATATATACTTTTTGTAAGGTTCAAAGACGTTATCCATGTATTAGCTCGTTCGATGATTCAACTTACTTCTTTTATTCTTTCATTTTTTTACCCTTATCATAGAAAATGTGAATGTGATTATTTTCTTGGTAAAAAGTATCTTAGAACACTCACATCAAAATAGAAAAAGTCCCTGTAGAAAGAGAAATGCCCTTAAAAGAAAAAAAAAATCCAATATTTTCATTTGTTCCATCTCTTAATGCACCGTTTCCTCTTTTATTTGTCAAACCCAACATAGTTTTAGCACATAACTACCCTCGTTTTGAGATATCAAAATGGAATTGGATTTCATGATAAAATTTTAATTTGTAAATTAGTTATTTGCTCAACTCAAATATCGGAATTATAATTTCACACCAATTTCAGTTTTCACTAAATTTAAACAATAAGTGGTAATTGATAATTAAACAGCATAAGTGATCGTAAAATAATATCTAATTTTTTGTGAAGTTTAAAGCCATCATCCATCCATTAACTCGTCCATTGGCTAAACTCACTTCTTTTATTCCCCATTCTTTTACCTTTGTCATAGAAACCGAGAATGCGATTTTTTCTAGCCAAAACGTATCTTAGAACACTCACATCGTGTTTCTTTGTCCAATAATAACTTGTCATGGACATGCATTGAATCCTTTGAGTTGTTGATAATATAAATATTTTATCATTAAAATCAGGCTTAAGACAAAATCTAGCAAAATCCAAACAATATTCTAAACTATTATTACAAATATGTAGTATAAAAAAATTTGATGTTGGATGAGTATATCTACTACAAATCGTAGGAATTATGTAATTACAATGAGCTGTTTGAGAAAATGATAGAAATTTTGTTGGTACGAGTAAATGATGTACTTGATCAATCTAATCTCAAACTGTAGTCATACGAGGATGCCCACCAGTGGCTACATCATCCGGAATAAATTTCCCCCAAAACCAATGTGATTTCCAAACTTGATTCATTTCTTCAATTCGAATATTCCTTGTCTCAGGCAGGAGCAAGGCAACAAAAATGGTCATGATAAGCACAAATCCAGCAAAGAAGAAGAAAAGACCAAACTTCAAGTGACAAAGCATGGTTAGGAAAACTTGGGCAATGACAAAGGTAAATAACATGTTTACAGCAACATTGGTGCCCTGACCTGCAGATCGAACCTCAAGAGAGCATATTTCACTAGGAACCACCCAACCTAGTGGACCCCAAGACCATGCATATGCTGCAACGTACGCACATATAAAGAATAAGAGAAGACCCGCTTCTCCATTGGTAAAATAGCCTTCACCACTCACTCCAAACTTTAGAGCAATCATGATTCCGACAGCAAGCTACACATATTATGAATTTCAAAATTAGTTGTTCACGGTAACGAATGAATTTAGTGATAAAACTGTTATTTTTAAATATTAAAATAACAAACATTATTTAGCAATTAGGTTAAGGTTTTTACCTGACAAATAAGCATTTGAATCCCACCTTCGAGGAACAATATCCTTCTTCCAAACTTGTCCACAGAGAAAATGGAAACAAAAGTTGCAACCACATTAACGCCTCCAGTGATAACTGAAGACATAAGGGAAGTGTCATTTCCAAAGCCTAAAGTTTTAAAGAGGACAGGAGCATAAAACATGATGACATTGATGCCAGTGAATTGTTGGAAAAAGGGAATCAGAGAGCAAAAAGTGAGTTGAGGTCTGTATTTTGGTTTTGTAATGTTCTTCCATGGATGTTCAACATCTTTGGCTGCTTTAGCCGCATTAACGAGGTCTTGGAACTCCTCGTCAACATTATCCACGCCACGAATCTTTTGCAACATTTTCTTAGCTTCTTCTTTTTTACCTCTTTCGATTAAGGAGTTAGGGGTGTCACCTAAGAAAAGAGATCCTACACATAGCATGATTGCAGGAACTGCACCAGCACCTAAAGAAATTCTCCAACCATATTCTAGTTTGCCAGTGCCGTAATTAATAAGGTTTGCAACCAATATGCCAATTGTGATCATCATTTGGAATCCAATGTTAAGTGCACCTCTTATCGATGTTGGAGCCATTTCAGACAAGTAGACAGGTACAGACTATTGGAAATAATAATAACAACAAAGAAAAAGGAAATGTTAAAAACAATTTAATAATGAAGGTTTCCCCATAGTCATATAACCAAATTGGAAAGCATTGACAATGATGCAAGGCCTTACCTGATTACAATATCCAACACCAAAACCAAGTAATAATCGACCTATGATGAGCATTTCAATATTGACTGCAAAACCGTTCAACAACGCACCAACAAGGAAGAATAAACCACCTGCAAACATAGAGGTCTTGCGTCCCATCATTCTTGTGGTGGTGGAAGCAAAGAAAGAAGCTACCAATGCAGCAAGATATAAAGAAGAGGTGAACAAAGTAAGGAGTTCGTTGTCAAATTTGCAGTATTGACTTTCATGGAGAGACTCATCTTTCATTTTTTTATAAACACTCGGAAAGAATTTTAATAAGAATGGTTCCATGGAAGTCACTCCTCCCGTGATTCCAAGATCATAACCAAACAGTAGACCGCCCATGGCTGCTACAAAACATGTGACCAACACGAATAATGTGATCTTACTTTCATATTGTCTTCCATTTTCTAGAGTAGCAGAAGCTCCACCTTCCATCTTTAAAATGTTATATTTTAATTGGATCTCTTTCTTTCTCTTAAACTTTCTTTCTTTTTCTACGTATCAGATTTTAGGAACTTGTTTTATAATCTAAAATATGCTAATAATAACATCTAACGGATAAGGATGAGTTATAAAATTAAAATAACTTCGCCAACAATATAATATCTTTTTATGCTTCTAATTATCTATCATGTTGTTAATAGCCAAACTGGTGTGTATTGTTATTTGTTTCACGTTAGAACTCATAACTTATTTTAAGGACTTAAGATAAGAACTAGTTAGTGAAAATTTAAAGAGTCGTTGTTTTATAAACCAAGGTTAATTTCGTCATTATTGGTGATAATAATTTGTTTATAATTAAAGAACATCGATTAATACTCAACTTATTTGTTCATACGTTACTATTGCGTTTATAAGAATTTATTAAAAAAAATAACAAAACTCTAATTTCATAAACTAAACTGCTTTTACTGAAATTTTGAATAATTGATGAAAGAAAATGTATGCACAACTTATTTAAGAGACAGTTGAGTACTCTTGCTGTTTGTCTGTTGCACAAAAGAAATAATTGACTTCCTAATACTCGATTCTAAACCTCAAGTCATATAAAAAAGAAGAGAAAAATAAATTTGTGATTCTATTACAACAATATATTCTAAAAAAAATAAATCGGTGCACCAAGCTCATAGTTTGAACCAAAAAGAAAAAAATTAAATAAGAAATTTTATTAAAAGAAAGTTTATAAGTAACCAAAACTCAAGAAAAAAGAACTGAAAGGAAAATACCTATTTTTTAAATTATTAATTTTATTTAGTGTTATGCTTCAAAAAGGAGAAATTTCATTAACATGATTGGAGGACCAGAAAAGAAAACAAGTTCCAACAAAACAAATTTGTACATATTTGACTTAAATAATTTATTTTTCATGAAAGGTTCCTTAGTTTTAGTTCGTATTAACTTCGTTTTATTTCTCCAACTAATTCCTTTTTTCTTTTAATGATTCTGTTTTATTTTATTTTTGTTAGTTAGTATTGATAACTTCGTTTCGGCATTTGATGACAACAACAAAAACCAATGTAACAAAAGGTGTCATTAATTGTAGACTTTGTTATTGTCTTAAAAATCCTACAATAAAATAGTATCAACAACAGGATCTTACAATAAAAATTTATCGGCCATAACATCTCATGACTGTCTTAATGTAAGAGGTTATCACTTGGATGACCTAAATCATGAACGAATCTAAAGATTTCGTTGACCTTAATTTCATCATCAATTTAACTTATTTGATGATATAATGTAAACACATGAGACAAATTTAAATAAAAATAAAAAAACTCTTGAAAGATTTATTGTGAAACTCTATGTCGATGATACCCTAAATTAGTACATACAAACTCTGAAGCGTTCAATACATAAAACCTATTTTGGGTTTCCAATCCATGTGAACAAGTCATACTCTTTTGTTTTTCTATGTTTAGTTATAATTTTTCAAGTTCTATTAAATTAAATTCCGTTAACTATTCTACCTCCATCACAAAGTTGGTAACAATAAGTAATATTCGTTTAGATGAGCATGTCAATATTTTCATTGATATTTTAAGTATTTAAAAGAACTTTTCCTTTCATTTAGTTCCAGTAAGTTCAGCTATAAATATCTTCAAGAAGGGCGTTTTCATTCTTTGAAAATCTAATTTTGTAAACTAAAATTAAGAAATTCTTCTTTTACTTGAGTTAGGAAACATAACTATTCTTCAACCAAAACCAAAATAAAAACTTCAATATTTTCATGTGTTCAATCTCTTAATTTGATGGTGGCGGCCACCAACCACCACAATCTACTGTTTATTGTTTTATTTGTCAAACCTAAACTACCCTAATTTTGAGACATCAAAACGGAATTCGATTTC
Organism: Vigna nakashimae; assembly: GCA_034642375.1. Lineage (NCBI taxonomy): Eukaryota > Viridiplantae > Streptophyta > Magnoliopsida > Fabales > Fabaceae > Vigna > Vigna nakashimae. The sequence goes on from CM067768.1 coordinate 23,575,509, forward strand.
AAGATAAAATGTTAATTTGTAACCTAGTTATTTGCTCAAATATCAAAATTCTAATTTCACACCGGTTTCAATTCAAACTAAAATTACACACTATTTACGTAACTGATAGTTGATATTTAAACACTACAAGTTAACGTTTAAATAATATATATACTTCTTGTAAGGTTCAAAGACGTTATCCATGTATTAGCTCGTTCATTGATTCAACTTACTTCTTTTATTCTTTCATTTTTTTACCCTTATCATAGAAAATGTGAATGTGATTATTTTCTTGGTAAAAAGTATCTTAGAACACTCACATCAAAATAGAAAAATTCCCTGTAGAAAGAGAAATGCCCTTAAAAGAAAAAAAAAATCCAATATTTTCATTTGTTCCATCTCTTAATGCACTGTTTCCTCTTTTATTTGTCAAACCCAACATAGTTTTAGCACATAACTACCCTCGTTTTGAGATATCAAAATGGAATTGGATTTCATGATAAAATTTTAATTTGTAAATTAGTTATTTGCTCAACTCAAATATCGGAATTATAATTTCACACCAATTTCAGTTTTCACTAAATTTAAACAATAAGTGGTAATTGATAATTAAACAGCATAAGTGATCGTAAAATAATATCTAATTTTTTGTGAAGTTTAAAGCCATCATCCATCCATTAACTCGTCCATTGGCTAAACTCACTTCTTTTATTCCCCATTCTTTTACCTTTGTCATAGAAACCGAGAATGCGATTTTTTCTAGCCAAAACGTATCTTAGAACACTCACATCGTGTTTCTTTGTCCAATAATAACTTGTCATGGACATGCATTGAATCCTTTGAGTTGTTGATAATATAAATATTTTATCATTAAAATCAGGCTTAAGACAAAATCTAGCAAAATCCAAACAATATTCTAAACTATTATTACAAATATGTAGTATAAAAAAATTTGATGTTGGATGAGTATATCTACTACAAATCGTAGGAATTATGTAATTACAATGAGCTGTTTGAGAAAATGATAGAAATTTTGTTGGTACGAGTAAATGATGTACTTGATCAATCTAATCTCAAACTGTAGTCATACGAGGATGCCCACCAGTGGCTACATCATCCGGAATAAATTTCCCCCAAAACCAATGTGATTTCCAAACTTGATTCATTTCTTCAATTCGAATATTCCTTGTCTCAGGCAGGAGCAAGGCAACAAAAATGGTCATGATAAGCACAAATCCAGCAAAGAAGAAGAAAAGACCAAACTTCAAGTGACAAAGCATGGTTAGGAAAACTTGGGCAATGACAAAGGTAAATAACATGTTTACAGCAACATTGGTGCCCTGACCTGCAGATCGAACCTCAAGAGAGCATATTTCACTAGGAACCAACCAACCTAGTGGACCCCAAGACCATGCATATGCTGCAACGTACGCACATATAAAGAATAAGAGAAGACCCGCTTCTCCATTGGTAAAATAGCCTTCACCACTCACTCCAAACTTTAGAGCAATCATGATTCCGACAGCAAGCTACACATATTATGAATTTCAAAATTAGTTGTTCACGGTAACGAATGAATTTAGTGATAAAACTGTTATTTTTAAATATTAAAATAACAAACATTATTTAGCAATTAGGTTAAGGTTTTTACCTGACAAATAAGCATTTGAATCCCACCTTCGAGGAACAATATCCTTCTTCCAAACTTGTCCACAGAGAAAATGGAAACAAAAGTTGCAACCACATTAACGCCTCCAGTGATAACTGAAGACATAAGGGAAGTGTCATTTCCAAAGCCTAAAGTTTTAAAGAGGACAGGAGCATAAAACATGATGACATTGATGCCAGTGAATTGTTGGAAAAAGGGAATCAGAGAGCAAAAAGTGAGTTGAGGTCTGTATTTTGGTTTTGTAATGTTCTTCCATGGATGTTCAACATCTTTGGCTGCTTTAGCCGCATTAACGAGGTCTTGGAACTCCTCGTCAACATTATCCACGCCACGAATCTTTTGCAACATTTTCTTAGCTTCTTCTTTTTTACCTCTTTCGATTAAGGAGTTAGGGGTGCCACCTAAGAAAAGAGATCCTACACATAGCATGATTGCAGGAACTGCACCAGCACCTAAAGAAATTCTCCAACCATATTCTAGTTTGCCAGTGCCGTAATTAATAAGGTTTGCAACCAATATGCCAATTGTGATCATCCTTTGGAATCCAATGTTAAGTGCACCTCTTATCGATGTTGGAGCCATTTCAGACAAGTAGACAGGTACAGACTATTGGAAATAATAATAACAAAAACGAAAAAAGAAATGTTAAAAACAATTTAATAATGAAGGTTTCCCCATAGTCATATAACCAAATTGGAAAGCATTGACAATGATGCAAGGCCTTACCTGATTACAATATCCAACAACAAAACCAAGTAATAATCGACCTATGATGAGCATTTCAATATTGACTGCAAAACCGTTCAACAACGCACCAACAAGGAAGAATAAACCACCTGCAAACATAGAGGTCTTGCGTCCCATCATTCTTGTGGTGGTGGAAGCAAAGAAAGAAGCTACCAATGCAGCAAGATATAAAGAAGAGGTGAACAAAGTAAGGAGTTCGTTGTCAAATTTGCAGTATTGACTTTCATGGAGAGACTCATCTTTCATTTTTTTATAAACACTCGGAAAGAATTTTAATAAGAATGGTTCCATGGAAGTCACTCCTCCCGTGATTCCAAGATCATAACCAAACAGTAGACCGCCCATGGCTGCTACAAAACATGTGACCAACACGAATAATGTGATCTTACTTTCATATTGTCTTCCATTTTCTAGAGTAGCAGAAGCTCCACCTTCCATCTTTAAAATGTTATATTTTAATTGGATCTCTTTCTTTCTCTTAAACTTTCTTTCTTTTTCTACGTATCAGATTTTAGGAACTTGTTTTATAATCTAAAATATGCTAATAATAACATCTAACGGATAAGGATGAGTTATAAAATTAAAATAACTTCGCCAACAATATAATATCTTTTTATGCTTCTAATTATCTATCATGTTGTTAATAGCCAAACTGGTGTGTATTGTTATTTGTTTCACGTTAGAACTCATAACTTATTTTAAGGACTTAAGATAAGAACTAGTTAGTGAAAATTTAAAGAGTCGTTGTTTTATAAACCAAGGTTAATTTCGTCATTATTGGTGATAATAATTTGTTTATAATTAAAGAACATCGATTAATACTCAACTTATTTGTTCATACGTTACTATTGCGTTTATAAGAATTTATTAAAAAAAATAACAAAACTCTAATTTCATAAACTAAACTGCTTTTACTGAAATTTTGAATAATTGATGAAAGAAAATGTATGCACAACTTATTTAAGAGACAGTTGAGTACTCTTGCTGTTTGTCTGTTGCACAAAAGAAATAATTGACTTCCTAATACTCGATTCTAAACCTCAAGTCATATAAAAAAGAAGAGAAAAATAAATTTGTGATTCTATTACAACAATATATTCTAAAAAAAATAAATCGGTGCACCAAGCTCATAGTTTGAACCAAAAAGAAAAAAATTAAATAAGAAATTTTATTAAAAGAAAGTTTATAAGTAACCAAAACTCAAGAAAAAAGAACTGAAAGGAAAATACCTATTTTTTAAATTATTAATTTTATTTAGTGTTATGCTTCAAAAAGGAGAAATTTCATTAACATGATTGGAGGACCAGAAAAGAAAACAAGTTCCAACAAAACAAATTTGTACATATTTGACTTAAATAATTTATTTTTCATGAAAGGTTCCTTAGTTTTAGTTCGTATTAACTTCGTTTTATTTCTCCAACTAATTCCTTTTTTCTTTTAATGATTCTGTTTTATTTTATTTTTGTTAGTTAGTATTGATAACTTCGTTTCGGCATTTGATGACAACAACAAAAACCAATGTAACAAAAGGTGTCATTAATTGTAGACTTTGTTATTGTCTTAAAAATCCTACAATAAAATAGTATCAACAACAGGATCTTACAATAAAAATTTATCGGCCATAACATCTCATGACTGTCTTAATGTAAGAGGTTATCACTTGGATGACCTAAATCATGAACGAATCTAAAGATTTCGTTGACCTTAATATGATCATCAATTTAACTTATTTGATGATATAATGTAAACACATGAGACAAATTTAAATAAAAATAAAAAAACTCTTGAAAGATTTATTGTGAAACTCTATGTCGATGATACCCTAAATTAGTACATACAAACTCTGAAGCGTTCAATACATAAAACCTATTTTGGGTTTCCAATCCATGTGAACAAGTCATACTCTTTTGTTTTTCTATGTTTAGTTATAATTTTTCAAGTTCTATTAAATTAAATTCCGTTAACTATTCTACCTCCATCACAAAGTTGGTAACAATAAGTAATATTCGTTTAGATGAGCATGTCAATATTTTCATTGATATTTTAAGTATTTAAAAGAACTTTTCCTTTCATTTAGTTCCAGTAAGTTCAGCTATAAATATCTTCAAGAAGGGCGTTTTCATTCTTTGAAAATCTAATTTTGTAAACTAAAATTAAGAAATTCTTCTTTTACTTGAGTTAGGAAACATAACTATTCTTCAACCAAAACCAAAATAAAAACTTCAATATTTTCATGTGTTCAATCTCTTAATTTGATGGTGGCGGCCACCAACCACCACAATCTACTGTTTATTGTTTTATTTGTCAAACCTAAACTACCCTAATTTTGAGACATCAAAACGGAATTCGATTTCAAGATAAAATGTTAATTTGTAACCTAGTTATTTGCTCAAATATCAAAATTCTAATTTCACACCGGTTTCAATTCAAACTAAAATTACACACTATTTACGTAACTGATAGTTGATATTTAAACACTACAAGTTAACGTTTAAATAATATATATACTTCTTGTAAGGTTCAAAGACGTTATCCATGTATTAGCTCGTTCATTGATTCAACTTACTTCTTTTATTCTTTCATTTTTTTACCCTTATCATAGAAAATGTGAATGTGATTATTTTCTTGGTAAAAAGTATCTTAGAACACTCACATCAAAATAGAAAAATTCCCTGTAGAAAGAGAAATGCCCTTAAAAGAAAAAAAAAATCCAATATTTTCATTTGTTCCATCTCTTAATGCACTGTTTCCTCTTTTATTTGTCAAACCCAACATAGTTTTAGCACATAACTACCCTCGTTTTGAGATATCAAAATGGAATTGGATTTCATGATAAAATTTTAATTTGTAAATTAGTTATTTGCTCAACTCAAATATCGGAATTATAATTTCACACCAATTTCAGTTTTCACTAAATTTAAACAATAAGTGGTAATTGATAATTAAACAGCATAAGTGATCGTAAAATAATATCTAATTTTTTGTGAAGTTTAAAGCCATCATCCATCCATTAACTCGTCCATTGGCTAAACTCACTTCTTTTATTCCCCATTCTTTTACCTTTGTCATAGAAACCGAGAATGCGATTTTTTCTAGCCAAAACGTATCTTAGAACACTCACATCGTGTTTCTTTGTCCAATAATAACTTGTCATGGACATGCATTGAATCCTTTGAGTTGTTGATAATATAAATATTTTATCATTAAAATCAGGCTTAAGACAAAATCTAGCAAAATCCAAACAATATTCTAAACTATTATTACAAATATGTAGTATAAAAAAATTTGATGTTGGATGAGTATATCTACTACAAATCGTAGGAATTATGTAATTACAATGAGCTGTTTGAGAAAATGATAGAAATTTTGTTGGTACGAGTAAATGATGTACTTGATCAATCTAATCTCAAACTGTAGTCATACGAGGATGCCCACCAGTGGCTACATCATCCGGAATAAATTTCCCCCAAAACCAATGTGATTTCCAAACTTGATTCATTTCTTCAATTCGAATATTCCTTGTCTCAGGCAGGACCAAGGCAACAAAAATGGTCATGATAAGCACAAATCCAGCAAAGAAGAAGAAAAGACCAAACTTCAAGTGACAAAGCATGGTTAGGAAAACTTGGGCAATGACAAAGGTAAATAACATGTTTACAGCAACATTGGTGCCCTGACCTGCAGATCGAACCTCAAGAGAGCATATTTCACTAGGAACCAACCAACCTAGTGGACCCCAAGACCATGCATATGCTGCAACGTACGCACATATAAAGAATAAGAGAAGACCCGCTTCTCCATTGGTAAAATAGCCTTCACCACTCACTCCAAACTTTAGAGCAATCATGATTCCGACAGCAAGCTACACATATTATGAATTTCAAAATTAGTTGTTCACGGTAACGAATGAATTTAGTGATAAAACTGTTATTTTTAAATATTAAAATAACAAACATTATTTAGCAATTAGGTTAAGGTTTTTACCTGACAAATAAGCATTTGAATCCCACCTTCGAGGAACAATATCCTTCTTCCAAACTTGTCCACAGAGAAAATGGAAACAAAAGTTGCAACCACATTAACGCCTCCAGTGATAACTGAAGACATAAGGGAAGTGTCATTTCCAAAGCCTAAAGTTTTAAAGAGGACAGGAGCATAAAACATGATGACATTGATGCCAGTGAATTGTTGGAAAAAGGGAATCAGAGAGCAAAAAGTGAGTTGAGGTCTGTATTTTGGTTTTGTAATGTTCTTCCATGGATGTTCAACATCTTTGGCTGCTTTAGCCGCATTAACGAGGTCTTGGAACTCCTCGTCAACATTATCCACGCCACGAATCTTTTGCAACATTTTCTTAGCTTCTTCTTTTTTACCTCTTTCGATTAAGGAGTTAGGGGTGCCACCTAAGAAAAGAGATCCTACACATAGCATGATTGCAGGAACTGCACCAGCACCTAAAGAAATTCTCCAACCATATTCTAGTTTGCCAGTGCCGTAATTAATAAGGTTTGCAACCAATATGCCAATTGTGATCATCCTTTGGAATCCAATGTTAAGTGCACCTCTTATCGATGTTGGAGCCATTTCAGACAAGTAGACAGGTACAGACTATTGGAAATAATAATAACAAAAACGAAAAAGGAAATGTTAAAAACAATTTAATAATGAAGGTTTCCCCATAGTCATATAACCAAATTGGAAAGCATTGACAATGATGCAAGGCCTTACCTGATTACAATATCCAACAACAAAACCAAGTAATAATCGACCTATGATGAGCATTTCAATATTGACTGCAAAACCGTTCAACAACGCACCAACAAGGAAGAATAAACCACCTGCAAACATAGAGGTCTTGCGTCCCATCATTCTTGTGGTGGTGGAAGCAAAGAAAGAAGCTACCAATGCAGCAAGATATAAAGAAGAGGTGAACAAAGTAAGGAGTTCGTTGTCAAATTTGCAGTATTGACTTTCATGGAGAGACTCATCTTTCATTTTTTTATAAACACTCGGAAAGAATTTTAATAAGAATGGTTCCATGGAAGTCACTCCTCCCGTGATTCCAAGATCATAACCAAACAGTAGACCGCCCATGGCTGCTACAAAACATGTGACCAACACGAATAATGTGATCTTACTTTCATATTGTCTTCCATTTTCTAGAGTAGCAGAAGCTCCACCTTCCATCTTTAAAATGTTATATTTTAATTGGATCTCTTTCTTTCTCTTAAACTTTCTTTCTTTTTCTACGTATCAGATTTTAGGAACTTGTTTTATAATCTAAAATATGCTAATAATAACATCTAACGGATAAGGATGAGTTATAAAATTAAAATAACTTCGCCAACAATATAATATCTTTTTATGCTTCTAATTATCTATCATGTTGTTAATAGCCAAACTGGTGTGTATTGTTATTTGTTTCACGTTAGAACTCATAACTTATTTTAAGGACTTAAGATAAGAACTAGTTAGTGAAAATTTAAAGAGTCGTTGTTTTATAAACCAAGGTTAATTTCGTCATTATTGGTGATAATAATTTGTTTATAATTAAAGAACATCGATTAATACTCAACTTATTTGTTCATACGTTACTATTGCGTTTATAAGAATTTATTAAAAAAAATAACAAAACTCTAATTTCATAAACTAAACTGCTTTTACTGAAATTTTGAATAATTGATGAAAGAAAATGTATGCACAACTTATTTAAGAGACAGTTGAGTACTCTTGCTGTTTGTCTGTTGCACAAAAGAAATAATTGACTTCCTAATACTCGATTCTAAACCTCAAGTCATATAAAAAAGAAGAGAAAAATAAATTTGTGATTCTATTACAACAATATATTCTAAAAAAAATAAATCGGTGCACCAAGCTCATAGTTTGAACCAAAAAGAAAAAAATTAAATAAGAAATTTTATTAAAAGAAAGTTTATAAGTAACCAAAACTCAAGAAAAAAGAACTGAAAGGAAAATACCTATTTTTTAAATTATTAATTTTATTTAGTGTTATGCTTCAAAAAGGAGAAATTTCATTAACATGATTGGAGGACCAGAAAAGAAAACAAGTTCCAACAAAACAAATTTGTACATATTTGACTTAAATAATTTATTTTTCATGAAAGGTTCCTTAGTTTTAGTTCGTATTAACTTCGTTTTATTTCTCCAACTAATTCCTTTTTTCTTTTAATGATTCTGTTTTATTTTATTTTTGTTAGTTAGTATTGATAACTTCGTTTCGGCATTTGATGACAACAACAAAAACCAATGTAACAAAAGGTGTCATTAATTGTAGACTTTGTTATTGTCTTAAAAATCCTACAATAAAATAGTATCAACAACAGGATCTTACAATAAAAATTTATCGGCCATAACATCTCATGACTGTCTTAATGTAAGAGGTTATCACTTGGATGACCTAAATCATGAACGAATCTAAAGATTTCGTTGACCTTAATATGATCATCAATTTAACTTATTTGATGATATAATGTAAACACATGAGACAAATTTAAATAAAAATAAAAAAACTCTTGAAAGATTTATTGTGAAACTCTATGTCGATGATACCCTAAATTAGTACATACAAACTCTGAAGCGTTCAATACATAAAACCTATTTTGGGTTTCCAATCCATGTGAACAAGTCATACTCTTTTGTTTTTCTATGTTTAGTTATAATTTTTCAAGTTCTATTAAATTAAATTCCGTTAACTATTCTACCTCCATCACAAAGTTGGTAACAATAAGTAATATTCGTTTAGATGAGCATGTCAATATTTTCATTGATATTTAAAAGAACTTTTCCTTTCATTCCAGTAAGTTCAGCTATAAATATCTTCAAGAAGGGCGTTCTCATTCTTTGAAAATCTAATTTTGTAAAATAAAATTAAGAAATTCTTCTTTTACTTGAGTTAGGAAACATAACTATTCTTCAACCAAAACCAAAATAAAAACTTCAATATTTTCATGTGTTCAATCTCTTAATTTGATGGTGGCGGCCACCAACCACCACAATCTACTGTTTATTGTTTTATTTGTCAAACCTAAACTACCCTAATTTTGAGACATCAAAACGGAATTCGATTTCAAGATAAAATGTTAATTTGTAACCTAGTTATTTGCTCAAATATCAAAATTCTAATTTCACACCGGTTTCAATTCAAACTAAAATTACACACTATTTACGTAACTGTTAGTTGATATTTAAACACTACAAGTTAACGTTTAAATAATATATATACTTTTTGTAAGGTTCAAAGACGTTATCCATGTATTAGCTCGTTCGATGATTCAACTTACTTCTTTTATTCTTTCATTTTTTTACCCTTATCATAGAAAATGTGAATGTGATTATTTTCTTGGTAAAAAGTATCTTAGAACACTCACATCAAAATAGAAAAAGTCCCTGTAGAAAGAGAAATGCCCTTAAAAGAAAAAAAAATCCAATATTTTCATTTGTTCCATCTCTTAATGCACCGTTTCCTCTTTTATTTGTCAAACCCAACATAGTTTTAGCACATAACTACCCTCGTTTTGAGATATCAAAATGGAATTGGATTTCATGATAAAATTTTAATTTGTAAATTAGTTATTTGCTCAACTCAAATATCGGAATTATAATTTCACACCAATTTCAGTTTTCACTAAATTTAAACAATAAGTGGTAATTGATAATTAAACAGCATAAGTGATCGTAAAATAATATCTAATTTTTTGTGAAGTTTAAAGCCATCATCCATCCATTAACTCGTCCATTGGCTAAACTCACTTCTTTTATTCCCCATTCTTTTACCTTTGTCATAGAAACCGAGAATGCGATTTTTTCTAGCCAAAACGTATCTTAGAACACTCACATCGTGTTTCTTTGTCCAATAATAACTTGTCATGGACATGCATTGAATCCTTTGAGTTGTTGATAATATAAATATTTTATCATTAAAATCAGGCTTAAGACAAAATCTAGCAAAATCCAAACAATATTCTAAACTATTATTACAAATATGTAGTATAAAAAAATTTGATGTTGGATGAGTATATCTACTACAAATCGTAGGAATTATGTAATTACAATGAGCTGTTTGAGAAAATGATAGAAATTTTGTTGGTACGAGTAAATGATGTACTTGATCAATCTAATCTCAAACTGTAGTCATACGAGGATGCCCACCAGTGGCTACATCATCCGGAATAAATTTCCCCCAAAACCAATGTGATTTCCAAACTTGATTCATTTCTTCAATTCGAATATTCCTTGTCTCAGGCAGGAGCAAGGCAACAAAAATGGTCATGATAAGCACAAATCCAGCAAAGAAGAAGAAAAGACCAAACTTCAAGTGACAAAGCATGGTTAGGAAAACTTGGGCAATGACAAAGGTAAATAACATGTTTACAGCAACATTGGTGCCCTGACCTGCAGATCGAACCTCAAGAGAGCATATTTCACTAGGAACCACCCAACCTAGTGGACCCCAAGACCATGCATATGCTGCAACGTACGCACATATAAAGAATAAGAGAAGACCCGCTTCTCCATTGGTAAAATAGCCTTCACCACTCACTCCAAACTTTAGAGCAATCATGATTCCGACAGCAAGCTACACATATTATGAATTTCAAAATTAGTTGTTCACGGTAACGAATGAATTTAGTGATAAAACTGTTATTTTTAAATATTAAAATAACAAACATTATTTAGCAATTAGGTTAAGGTTTTTACCTGACAAATAAGCATTTGAATCCCACCTTCGAGGAACAATATCCTTCTTCCAAACTTGTCCACAGAGAAAATGGAAACAAAAGTTGCAACCACATTAACGCCTCCAGTGATAACTGAAGACATAAGGGAAGTGTCATTTCCAAAGCCTAAAGTTTTAAAGAGGACAGGAGCATAAAACATGATGACATTGATGCCAGTGAATTGTTGGAAAAAGGGAATCAGAGAGCAAAAAGTGAGTTGAGGTCTGTATTTTGGTTTTGTAATGTTCTTCCATGGATGTTCAACATCTTTGGCTGCTTTAGCCGCATTAACGAGGTCTTGGAACTCCTCGTCAACATTATCCACGCCACGAATCTTTTGCAACATTTTCTTAGCTTCTTCTTTTTTACCTCTTTCGATTAAGGAGTTAGGGGTGTCACCTAAGAAAAGAGATCCTACACATAGCATGATTGCAGGAACTGCACCAGCACCTAAAGAAATTCTCCAACCATATTCTAGTTTGCCAGTGCCGTAATTAATAAGGTTTGCAACCAATATGCCAATTGTGATCATCATTTGGAATCCAATGTTAAGTGCACCTCTTATCGATGTTGGAGCCATTTCAGACAAGTAGACAGGTACAGACTATTGGAAATAATAATAACAACAAAGAAAAAGGAAATGTTAAAAACAATTTAATAATGAAGGTTTCCCCATAGTCATATAACCAAATTGGAAAGCATTGACAATGATGCAAGGCCTTACCTGATTACAATATCCAACACCAAAACCAAGTAATAATCGACCTATGATGAGCATTTCAATATTGACTGCAAAACCGTTCAACAACGCACCAACAAGGAAGAATAAACCACCTGCAAACATAGAGGTCTTGCGTCCCATCATTCTTGTGGTGGTGGAAGCAAAGAAAGAAGCTACCAATGCAGCAAGATATAAAGAAGAGGTGAACAAAGTAAGGAGTTCGTTGTCAAATTTGCAGTATTGACTTTCATGGAGAGACTCATCTTTCATTTTTTTATAAACACTCGGAAAGAATTTTAATAAGAATGGTTCCATGGAAGTCACTCCTCCCGTGATTCCAAGATCATAACCAAACAGTAGACCGCCCATGGCTGCTACAAAACATGTGACCAACACGAATAATGTGATCTTACTTTCATATTGTCTTCCATTTTCTAGAGTAGCAGAAGCTCCACCTTCCATCTTTAAAATGTTATATTTTAATTGGATCTCTTTCTTTCTCTTAAACTTTCTTTCTTTTTCTACGTATCAGATTTTAGGAACTTGTTTTATAATCTAAAATATGCTAATAATAACATCTAACGGATAAGGATGAGTTATAAAATTAAAATAACTTCGCCAACAATATAATATCTTTTTATGCTTCTAATTATCTATCATGTTGTTAATAGCCAAACTGGTGTGTATTGTTATTTGTTTCACGTTAGAACTCATAACTTATTTTAAGGACTTAAGATAAGAACTAGTTAGTGAAAATTTAAAGAGTCGTTGTTTTATAAACCAAGGTTAATTTCGTCATTATTGGTGATAATAATTTGTTTATAATTAAAGAACATCGATTAATACTCAACTTATTTGTTCATACGTTACTATTGCGTTTATAAGAATTTATTAAAAAAAATAACAAAACTCTAATTTCATAAACTAAACTGCTTTTACTGAAATTTTGAATAATTGATGAAAGAAAATGTATGCACAACTTATTTAAGAGACAGTTGAGTACTCTTGCTGTTTGTCTGTTGCACAAAAGAAATAATTGACTTCCTAATACTCGATTCTAAACCTCAAGTCATATAAAAAAGAAGAGAAAAATAAATTTGTGATTCTATTACAACAATATATTCTAAAAAAAATAAATCGGTGCACCAAGCTCATAGTTTGAACCAAAAAGAAAAAAATTAAATAAGAAATTTTATTAAAAGAAAGTTTATAAGTAACCAAAACTCAAGAAAAAAGAACTGAAAGGAAAATACCTATTTTTTAAATTATTAATTTTATTTAGTGTTATGCTTCAAAAAGGAGAAATTTCATTAACATGATTGGAGGACCAGAAAAGAAAACAAGTTCCAACAAAACAAATTTGTACATATTTGACTTAAATAATTTATTTTTCATGAAAGGTTCCTTAGTTTTAGTTCGTATTAACTTCGTTTTATTTCTCCAACTAATTCCTTTTTTCTTTTAATGATTCTGTTTTATTTTATTTTTGTTAGTTAGTATTGATAACTTCGTTTCGGCATTTGATGACAACAACAAAAACCAATGTAACAAAAGGTGTCATTAATTGTAGACTTTGTTATTGTCTTAAAAATCCTACAATAAAATAGTATCAACAACAGGATCTTACAATAAAAATTTATCGGCCATAACATCTCATGACTGTCTTAATGTAAGAGGTTATCACTTGGATGACCTAAATCATGAACGAATCTAAAGATTTCGTTGACCTTAATTTCATCATCAATTTAACTTATTTGATGATATAATGTAAACACATGAGACAAATTTAAATAAAAATAAAAAAACTCTTGAAAGATTTATTGTGAAACTCTATGTCGATGATACCCTAAATTAGTACATACAAACTCTGAAGCGTTCAATACATAAAACCTATTTTGGGTTTCCAATCCATGTGAACAAGTCATACTCTTTTGTTTTTCTATGTTTAGTTATAATTTTTCAAGTTCTATTAAATTAAATTCCGTTAACTATTCTACCTCCATCACAAAGTTGGTAACAATAAGTAATATTCGTTTAGATGAGCATGTCAATATTTTCATTGATATTTTAAGTATTTAAAAGAACTTTTCCTTTCATTTAGTTCCAGTAAGTTCAGCTATAAATATCTTCAAGAAGGGCGTTTTCATTCTTTGAAAATCTAATTTTGTAAACTAAAATTAAGAAATTCTTCTTTTACTTGAGTTAGGAAACATAACTATTCTTCAACCAAAACCAAAATAAAAACTTCAATATTTTCATGTGTTCAATCTCTTAATTTGATGGTGGCGGCCACCAACCACCACAATCTACTGTTTATTGTTTTATTTGTCAAACCTAAACTACCCTAATTTTGAGACATCAAAACGGAATTCGATTTCAAGATAAAATGTTAATTTGTAACCTAGTTATTTGCTCAAATATCAAAATTCTAATTTCACACCGGTTTCAATTCAAACTAAAATTACACACTATTTACGTAACTGATAGTTGATATTTAAACACTACAAGTTAACGTTTAAATAATATATATACTTCTTGTAAGGTTCAAAGACGTTATCCATGTATTAGCTCGTTCATTGATTCAACTTACTTCTTTTATTCTTTCATTTTTTTACCCTTATCATAGAAAATGTGAATGTGATTATTTTCTTGGTAAAAAGTATCTTAGAACACTCACATCAAAATAGAAAAATTCCCTGTAGAAAGAGAAATGCCCTTAAAAGAAAAAAAAATCCAATATTTTCATTTGTTCCATCTCTTAATGCACTGTTTCCTCTTTTATTTGTCAAACCCAACATAGTTTTAGCACATAACTACCCTCGTTTTGAGATATCAAAATGGAATTGGATTTCATGATAAAATTTTAATTTGTAAATTAGTTATTTGCTCAACTCAAATATCGGAATTATAATTTCACACCAATTTCAGTTTTCACTAAATTTAAACAATAAGTGGTAATTGATAATTAAACAGCATAAGTGATCGTAAAATAATATCTAATTTTTTGTGAAGTTTAAAGCCATCATCCATCCATTAACTCGTCCATTGGCTAAACTCACTTCTTTTATTCCCCATTCTTTTACCTTTGTCATAGAAACCGAGAATGCGATTTTTTCTAGCCAAAACGTATCTTAGAACACTCACATCGTGTTTCTTTGTCCAATAATAACTTGTCATGGACATGCATTGAATCCTTTGAGTTGTTGATAATATAAATATTTTATCATTAAAATCAGGCTTAAGACAAAATCTAGCAAAATCCAAACAATATTCTAAACTATTATTACAAATATGTAGTATAAAAAAATTTGATGTTGGATGAGTATATCTACTACAAATCGTAGGAATTATGTAATTACAATGAGCTGTTTGAGAAAATGATAGAAATTTTGTTGGTACGAGTAAATGATGTACTTGATCAATCTAATCTCAAACTGTAGTCATACGAGGATGCCCACCAGTGGCTACATCATCCGGAATAAATTTCCCCCAAAACCAATGTGATTTCCAAACTTGATTCATTTCTTCAATTCGAATATTCCTTGTCTCAGGCAGGAGCAAGGCAACAAAAATGGTCATGATAAGCACAAATCCAGCAAAGAAGAAGAAAAGACCAAACTTCAAGTGACAAAGCATGGTTAGGAAAACTTGGGCAATGACAAAGGTAAATAACATGTTTACAGCAACATTGGTGCCCTGACCTGCAGATCGAACCTCAAGAGAGCATATTTCACTAGGAACCAACCAACCTAGTGGACCCCAAGACCATGCATATGCTGCAACGTACGCACATATAAAGAATAAGAGAAGACCCGCTTCTCCATTGGTAAAATAGCCTTCACCACTCACTCCAAACTTTAGAGCAATCATGATTCCGACAGCAAGCTACACATATTATGAATTTCAAAATTAGTTGTTCACGGTAACGAATGAATTTAGTGATAAAACTGTTATTTTTAAATATTAAAATAACAAACATTATTTAGCAATTAGGTTAAGGTTTTTACCTGACAAATAAGCATTTGAATCCCACCTTCGAGGAACAATATCCTTCTTCCAAACTTGTCCACAGAGAAAATGGAAACAAAAGTTGCAACCACATTAACGCCTCCAGTGATAACTGAAGACATAAGGGAAGTGTCATTTCCAAAGCCTAAAGTTTTAAAGAGGACAGGAGCATAAAACATGATGACATTGATGCCAGTGAATTGTTGGAAAAAGGGAATCAGAGAGCAAAAAGTGAGTTGAGGTCTGTATTTTGGTTTTGTAATGTTCTTCCATGGATGTTCAACATCTTTGGCTGCTTTAGCCGCATTAACGAGGTCTTGGAACTCCTCGTCAACATTATCCACGCCACGAATCTTTTGCAACATTTTCTTAGCTTCTTCTTTTTTACCTCTTTCGATTAAGGAGTTAGGGGTGCCACCTAAGAAAAGAGATCCTACACATAGCATGATTGCAGGAACTGCACCAGCACCTAAAGAAATTCTCCAACCATATTCTAGTTTGCCAGTGCCGTAATTAATAAGGTTTGCAACCAATATGCCAATTGTGATCATCCTTTGGAATCCAATGTTAAGTGCACCTCTTATCGATGTTGGAGCCATTTCAGACAAGTAGACAGGTACAGACTATTGGAAATAATAATAACAAAAACGAAAAAAGAAATGTTAAAAACAATTTAATAATGAAGGTTTCCCCATAGTCATATAACCAAATTGGAAAGCATTGACAATGATGCAAGGCCTTACCTGATTACAATATCCAACAACAAAACCAAGTAATAATCGACCTATGATGAGCATTTCAATATTGACTGCAAAACCGTTCAACAACGCACCAACAAGGAAGAATAAACCACCTGCAAACATAGAGGTCTTGCGTCCCATCATTCTTGTGGTGGTGGAAGCAAAGAAAGAAGCTACCAATGCAGCAAGATATAAAGAAGAGGTGAACAAAGTAAGGAGTTCGTTGTCAAATTTGCAGTATTGACTTTCATGGAGAGACTCATCTTTCATTTTTTTATAAACACTCGGAAAGAATTTTAATAAGAATGGTTCCATGGAAGTCACTCCTCCCGTGATTCCAAGATCATAACCAAACAGTAGACCGCCCATGGCTGCTACAAAACATGTGACCAACACGAATAATGTGATCTTACTTTCATATTGTCTTCCATTTTCTAGAGTAGCAGAAGCTCCACCTTCCATCTTTAAAATGTTATATTTTAATTGGATCTCTTTCTTTCTCTTAAACTTTCTTTCTTTTTCTACGTATCAGATTTTAGGAACTTGTTTTATAATCTAAAATATGCTAATAATAACATCTAACGGATAAGGATGAGTTATAAAATTAAAATAACTTCGCCAACAATATAATATCTTTTTATGCTTCTAATTATCTATCATGTTGTTAATAGCCAAACTGGTGTGTATTGTTATTTGTTTCACGTTAGAACTCATAACTTATTTTAAGGACTTAAGATAAGAACTAGTTAGTGAAAATTTAAAGAGTCGTTGTTTTATAAACCAAGGTTAATTTCGTCATTATTGGTGATAATAATTTGTTTATAATTAAAGAACATCGATTAATACTCAACTTATTTGTTCATACGTTACTATTGCGTTTATAAGAATTTATTAAAAAAAATAACAAAACTCTAATTTCATAAACTAAACTGCTTTTACTGAAATTGTGAATAATTGATGAAAGAAAATGTATGCACAACTTATTTAAGAGACAGTTGAGTACTCTTGCTGTTTGTCTGTTGCACAAAAGAAATAATTGACTTCCTAATACTCGATTCTAAACCTCAAGTCATATAAAAAAGAAGAGAAAAATAAATTTGTGATTCTATTACAACAATATATTCTAAAAAAAATAAATCGGTGCACCAAGCTCATAGTTTGAACCAAAAAGAAAAAAATTAAATAAGAAATTTTATTAAAAGAAAGTTTATAAGTAACCAAAACTCAAGAAAAAAGAACTGAAAGGAAAATACCTATTTTTTAAATTATTAATTTTATTTAGTGTTATGCTTCAAAAAGGAGAAATTTCATTAACATGATTGGAGGACCAGAAAAGAAAACAAGTTCCAACAAAACAAATTTGTACATATTTGACTTAAATAATTTATTTTTCATGAAAGGTTCCTTAGTTTTAGTTCGTATTAACTTCGTTTTATTTCTCCAACTAATTCCTTTTTTCTTTTAATGATTCTGTTTTATTTTATTTTTGTTAGTTAGTATTGATAACTTCGTTTCGGCATTTGATGACAACAACAAAAACCAATGTAACAAAAGGTGTCATTAATTGTAGACTTTGTTATTGTCTTAAAAATCCTACAATAAAATAGTATCAACAACAGGATCTTACAATAAAAATTTATCGGCCATAACATCTCATGACTGTCTTAATGTAAGAGGTTATCACTTGGATGACCTAAATCATGAACGAATCTAAAGATTTCGTTGACCTTAATTTCATCATCAATTTAACTTATTTGATGATATAATGTAAACACATGAGACAAATTTAAATAAAAATAAAAAAACTCTTGAAAGATTTATTGTGAAACTCTATGTCGATGATACCCTAAATTAGTACATACAAACTCTGAAGCGTTCAATACATAAAACCTATTTTGGGTTTCCAATCCATGTGAACAAGTCATACTCTTTTGTTTTTCTATGTTTAGTTATAATTTTTCAAGTTCTATTAAATTAAATTCCGTTAACTATTCTACCTCCATCACAAAGTTGGTAACAATAAGTAATATTCGTTTAGATGAGCATGTCAATATTTTCATTGATATTTTAAGTATTTAAAAGAACTTTTCCTTTCATTTAGTTCCAGTAAGTTCAGCTATAAATATCTTCAAGAAGGGCGTTTTCATTCTTTGAAAATCTAATTTTGTAAACTAAAATTAAGAAATTCTTCTTTTACTTGAGTTAGGAAACATAACTATTCTTCAACCAAAACCAAAATAAAAACTTCAATATTTTCATGTGTTCAATCTCTTAATTTGATGGTGGCGGCCACCAACCACCACAATCTACTGTTTATTGTTTTATTTGTCAAACCTAAACTACCCTAATTTTGAGACATCAAAACGGAATTCGATTTCAAGATAAAATGTTAATTTGTAACCTAGTTATTTGCTCAAATATCAAAATTCTAATTTCACACCGGTTTCAATTCAAACTAAAATTACACACTATTTACGTAACTGATAGTTGATATTTAAACACTACAAGTTAACGTTTAAATAATATATATACTTCTTGTAAGGTTCAAAGACGTTATCCATGTATTAGCTCGTTCATTGATTCAACTTACTTCTTTTATTCTTTCATTTTTTTACCCTTATCATAGAAAATGTGAATGTGATTATTTTCTTGGTAAAAAGTATCTTAGAACACTCACATCAAAATAGAAAAATTCCCTGTAGAAAGAGAAATGCCCTTAAAAGAAAAAAAAAATCCAATATTTTCATTTGTTCCATCTCTTAATGCACTGTTTCCTCTTTTATTTGTCAAACCCAACATAGTTTTAGCACATAACTACCCTCGTTTTGAGATATCAAAATGGAATTGGATTTCATGATAAAATTTTAATTTGTAAATTAGTTATTTGCTCAACTCAAATATCGGAATTATAATTTCACACCAATTTCAGTTTTCACTAAATTTAAACAATAAGTGGTAATTGATAATTAAACAGCATAAGTGATCGTAAAATAATATCTAATTTTTTGTGAAGTTTAAAGCCATCATCCATCCATTAACTCGTCCATTGGCTAAACTCACTTCTTTTATTCCCCATTCTTTTACCTTTGTCATAGAAACCGAGAATGCGATTTTTTCTAGCCAAAACGTATCTTAGAACACTCACATCGTGTTTCTTTGTCCAATAATAACTTGTCATGGACATGCATTGAATCCTTTGAGTTGTTGATAATATAAATATTTTATCATTAAAATCAGGCTTAAGACAAAATCTAGCAAAATCCAAACAATATTCTAAACTATTATTACAAATATGTAGTATAAAAAAATTTGATGTTGGATGAGTATATCTACTACAAATCGTAGGAATTATGTAATTACAATGAGCTGTTTGAGAAAATGATAGAAATTTTGTTGGTACGAGTAAATGATGTACTTGATCAATCTAATCTCAAACTGTAGTCATACGAGGATGCCCACCAGTGGCTACATCATCCGGAATAAATTTCCCCCAAAACCAATGTGATTTCCAAACTTGATTCATTTCTTCAATTCGAATATTCCTTGTCTCAGGCAGGAGCAAGGCAACAAAAATGGTCATGATAAGCACAAATCCAGCAAAGAAGAAGAAAAGACCAAACTTCAAGTGACAAAGCATGGTTAGGAAAACTTGGGCAATGACAAAGGTAAATAACATGTTTACAGCAACATTGGTGCCCTGACCTGCAGATCGAACCTCAAGAGAGCATATTTCACTAGGAACCAACCAACCTAGTGGACCCCAAGACCATGCATATGCTGCAACGTACGCACATATAAAGAATAAGAGAAGACCCGCTTCTCCATTGGTAAAATAGCCTTCACCACTCACTCCAAACTTTAGAGCAATCATGATTCCGACAGCAAGCTACACATATTATGAATTTCAAAATTAGTTGTTCACGGTAACGAATGAATTTAGTGATAAAACTGTTATTTTTAAATATTAAAATAACAAACATTATTTAGCAATTAGGTTAAGGTTTTTACCTGACAAATAAGCATTTGAATCCCACCTTCGAGGAACAATATCCTTCTTCCAAACTTGTCCACAGAGAAAATGGAAACAAAAGTTGCAACCACATTAACGCCTCCAGTGATAACTGAAGACATAAGGGAAGTGTCATTTCCAAAGCCTAAAGTTTTAAAGAGGACAGGAGCATAAAACATGATGACATTGATGCCAGTGAATTGTTGGAAAAAGGGAATCAGAGAGCAAAAAGTGAGTTGAGGTCTGTATTTTGGTTTTGTAATGTTCTTCCATGGATGTTCAACATCTTTGGCTGCTTTAGCCGCATTAACGAGGTCTTGGAACTCCTCGTCAACATTATCCACGCCACGAATCTTTTGCAACATTTTCTTAGCTTCTTCTTTTTTACCTCTTTCGATTAAGGAGTTAGGGGTGCCACCTAAGAAAAGAGATCCTACACATAGCATGATTGCAGGAACTGCACCAGCACCTAAAGAAATTCTCCAACCATATTCTAGTTTGCCAGTGCCGTAATTAATAAGGTTTGCAACCAATATGCCAATTGTGATCATCATTTGGAATCCAATGTTAAGTGCACCTCTTATCGATGTTGGAGCCATTTCAGACAAGTAGACAGGTACAGACTATTGGAAATAATAATAACAAAAAAGAAAAAGGAAATGTTAAAAACAATTTAATAATGAAGGTTTCCCCATAGTCATATAACCAAATTGGAAAGCATTGACAATGATGCAAGGCCTTACCTGATTACAATATCCAACACCAAAACCAAGTAATAATCGACCTATGATGAGCATTTCAATATTGACTGCAAAACCGTTCAACAACGCACCAACAAGGAAGAATAAACCACCTGCAAACATAGAGGTCTTGCGTCCCATCATTCTTGTGGTGGTGGAAGCAAAGAAAGAAGCTACCAATGCAGCAAGATATAAAGAAGAGGTGAACAAAGTAAGGAGTTCGTTGTCAAATTTGCAGTATTGACTTTCATGGAGAGACTCATCTTTCATTTTTTTATAAACACTCGGAAAGAATTTTAATAAGAATGGTTCCATGGAAGTCACTCCTCCCGTGATTCCAAGATCATAACCAAACAGTAGACCGCCCATGGCTGCTACAAAACATGTGACCAACACGAATAATGTGATCTTACTTTCATATTGTCTTCCATTTTCTAGAGTAGCAGAAGCTCCACCTTCCATCTTTAAAATGTTATATTTTAATTGGATCTCTTTCTTTCTCTTAAACTTTCTTTCTTTTTCTACGTATCAGATTTTAGGAACTTGTTTTATAATCTAAAATATGCTAATAATAACATCTAACGGATAAGAATGAGTTATAAAATTAAAATAACTTCGCCAACAATATAATATCTTTTTATGCTTCAAATTATCTATCATGTTGTTAATAGCCAAACTGGTGTGTATTGTTATTTGTTTCACGTTAGAACTCATAAGTTATTTCAAGGACTTAACATAAGAACTAGTTTGTGAAAATTTAAAGAGTCGTTTTATAAACCAAGGTTAATTTCGTCATTATTGGTGATAATAATTTGTTTAGAATTAAAGAACATCGATTAATACTCAACTTATTTGTTCATACGTTAATATTGCGTTTATAAGAATTTATTAAAAAAAATAACAAAACTTTAATTTCATAAACTAAACTGCTTTTACTGAAATTTTGAATAATTGATGAAAGAAAATGTATGCACAACTTATTTAAGAGACAGTTGAGTACTCTTGCTGTTTGTCTGTTGCATAAAAGAAATAATTGACTTTCTAATACTCGATTCTAAACCTCAAGTCATATAAAAAAGAAGAGAAAAATAAATTTGTGATTCTATTACAACAATATATTCTATAAAAAATAAATCGGTGCACCAAGCTCATAGTTTGAACCAAAAAGAAAAAAGTTAAATAAGAAATTTTATTAAAAGAAAGTTTATAAGTAACCAAAACTTAAGAAAAAAGAACTGAAAGGAAAATACCTATTTTTTAAATTATTAATTTTATTTAGTGTTATGCTTCAAAAAGGAGAAATTTCATTAACATGATTGGAGGACTAGAAAAGAAAACAAGTTCCAACAAAACAAATTTGTACATATTTGACTTAAATAATTTATTTTTCATGAAAGGATCCTTAGTTTTAGTTCGTATTATCTTCGTTTTATTTCTCCAACTAATTCCTTTTTTCTTTTAATGATTTTGTTTTATTTTATTTTTGTTAGTTAGTATTGATAACTTCGTTTCGGCATTTGATGACAAACAAAAACCAATGTAACAAAAGGTGTCATTAATTGTAGACTTTGTTATTGTCTTAAAAATCCTACAATAAAATAGTATCAACAACAGGATCTTACAGTAAAAAGTTATCGGCCATAACATCTCATGACTGTCTTAATGTAAGAGGTTATCACTTGGATGACCTAAATCATGAACGAATCTAAAGATTTCGTTGACCTTAATTTCATCATCAATTTAACTTATTTGATGATATAATGTAAACACATGAGACAAATTTAAATAAAAATAAAAAAACTCTTGAAAGATTTATTGTGAAACTCTATGTCGATGATACCCTAAATTAGTACATACAAACTCTGAAGCGTTCAATACATAAAACCTATTTTGGGTTTCCAATCCATGTGAACAAGTCATACTCTTTTGTTTTTCTATGTTTAGTTATAATTTTTCAAGTTCTATTAAATTAAATTCCGTTAACTATTCTACCTCCGTCATAAAGTTGGTAACAATAAGTAATATTCGTTTAGATGAGCATGTCAATATTCTTTAACCAAAACCAAAATAAAAACTTCAATATTTTCATGTGTTCAATCTCTTAATTTGATGGTGGCGGCCACCAACCACCACAATTTACTGTTTATTGTTTTATTTGTCAAACTTAACACAACTTTACGGCATAACTACCCTAATTTTGAGATATCAAAACAGAATTCGATTTCAAGATAAAATGTTAATTTGTAACCTAGTTATTTGCTCAAATATCACAATTCTAATTTCACACCGGTTTCAATTCAAACTAAAATTAAACACTATTTACATAAGTGGTAATTGATATTTAAACATTATAAGTTAACATTTAAATATTATATACTTCTTATATAGTTTAATGACGTTATCCATCCATTAGCTCGTTCATTGATTGAACAAAATTTTTTTTCCTTCATTTTTTTACCCTTTATCATAGCAAATGTGAATGTGATTATTTTCTTGGTAGAAAGTATCTTAGAACACCCACATCAAAATAGAAAAACTCCCTTAATCGAACTTCAAGAGAACATATTTCACTAGGAACCAACCAACCTAGTGGACCCAAAGACCATGCATATGTTGCAACCTACACACATATAAAGAATAAGAGAAGATTCGCTTTTTCATTGGTAAAATAGTCTCACCACTCACTCTAAACTTTAGAGCAATCATGATTCTGACAACAAACTACACATTTTATGAAGTTCAAAAGGTTATCATGATTGTCTTAATGATCTTATATAAAAGGTTATCACTTACATGACCTAAATCATGAAGGAATCCAAAGATTTCATTCACCTTAATATGATCATCAATTTAACTTATTTGATGATATAATGTAAACACACGACACAAACTTAAATAAAAAGAAATAAACTCTGGAAGGATTTAGTGTGAAACTTAAATAACAATAAGTAACCTGGTTACTTATATCATCCCAAGAATATAATCAATGTTATATATGATCTCAACTTAACTAAATTTTGTTCATTACAAATTATGGTTATTTTTAACCAACATTTTTTTTATTTTTTAATTACAAAAAACTCAACATACAATACTATCATTATTATTATTATTATTATTATTATTATTATTATTATTATTATTATTATTATTATTATTATTATTTTAATCTATAATTTTCGTCTTCACTCACCTATGACTTCGAATAGTAGAGGAAAAAATTCTGTGTTCAAATTCAGTAAAAATTACTTTTCGTTTAGACGAACATGTGAATATTTTCGTTGTTATTTTATGTATTTAATTGAACTTTTTCTTTCATTGACTTCCAATACGTTCAAGGATATATATCTTCAAGGAGCACATCTCATTCTTTGAAAATCTAATTTTCTAAATCAAAATTAAAAAATATTCCTCTTTCTTTTACATGAGTTATAAAAGATAACTATTTTTCAATCAAAACAAAAATAAAAAATCTAATATGTTCATGTGTGATGTCAATTCCTTATAGTTGGAATCAAATTTTATTGATTGTGTTTTTCAAATGAACATTTCTCTTTATCAGTCCAACCATGTTAATTTGTAACATAGTTATTAGTTAAAATATCGAAATTATAATTTCACGCCAATTTCAATTCTAATTAAATTTAAGCACGGTTTACATAACTAGTAATAATTGATATTTAAACAAAGTAAAAATTACTTAAACTTACTTTTTTCTTATTCCTAGTTCTTTTATCCATTCATTAACTTAAAATAATATTTACTTTTTGTGCTGTTTAAAAGTCATTATCCTTTCATTAACTTGTACATTACTTAAACTTACCATTTTTGTTATTACCTAGTTCTTTTATCCTTGTCATAGCAACTGTGATTATTTTGTTAGCACAAAGTATCTTAGAACGTTTACATCGAAATAAAAGAAAAAAATCGTTCTAAAAAAGAGAATTGTCCTCAAAGAAAATCAAGTTTGGAGGAAGAGAAAAGAAAACAAGTTTCAACAAAACAAACTTATACATGTCTAACTTAAATAATATTTTATTTTTCATCAAAAGGGATCTTAGTTTTAGTTAATATTATTATCGTTATATTTGACCTAATAATCTTCTTTTTCTTTTATTCAAAACCAACACTTCCAAAATCATCTTCAAAGTCATGCATTACATTATTTGCAAACTCCAAACAGCATTGCATTACACCTATGAATCTCTTTTCTGTCATGCGATTGTTGAATATTCATTATCCAACTGAGGTCACTGCTGGTCAACATGGTGAAACAAAGGTATCATGAGAATGTGGTTATGTATGTAAAATTTTGAATGCATAAATGATTTCTATCTAATATTAAATTTTTCTTATTTTTATATTTATTTAACATAAGATTTTTAACATATTTTCATGTTAACACATATCAATTACGAGGCTAAATATTAATGGTAGTTCGATAATCATAAATAGATTTAACAGGCAACAAATTTTAATAGAATAATTTTTTTAATTTTAATATCTTTTTAATAAGTACATTTTAAATTTAATTTTATCTTATTGTAAAATAAAATTCGTATAAATTTATGTATATTATAAATTAGTTTACCTTTAATCCGATAAAAAAAAATTATAGTAATAAGAGGAGAATGCTGAGGGTTTTTCATTTTGTAATTTGGCTCACATCTCTTATTCCCACTTTGTTTTCTCCTTCCACAGTAATTGGGCATGTGTTTTTCTTCCCTGAAAAAAAAATAATAATTCTCTCTTTCTTTTTTATGGATTCCAAGTTAAACTAAACAAATTATTAGGTGAGGTGGAAGAAAAAGGAACATTCAACCTTATATTTCTCACTATAGCCTGCTAAGCTAACCTTACTTTTTTAAAAAAAAATAGAAATTATATAGTTTTGATTCATCTATATACTTTTAATAGTTTTTTTTAAAGAGTCTATGAACACATTTTAATAATTATTAAAAGTTATTTTTTAATATAATTTATATATATTTATTATATGAAAAGATAAATTTTAATTTTAATTTATATATCTTTTAATTATACCTCTCACTTATTCTAGTCTGACTTTTGTGTACAAAAAATAAACCTTACGGTGGAGAAAGTAAAATTGATTTAAACAATATTTTTCAAATAACTCTTATAAGAAAATAATCATTCCTTTGAATTAGTACTCGTGTTGATTTATTTTCGAAAATTTATATTTTTTTAAACTTTAACATAAAAAATAACCAATATTAATTAAATTTAAGTCAAGTTATATAAAGTATTATATAATGTTACATAAAATTAAGAATACCAAAAATAAGAGAAAAAGCAAGTTGGGTAGAAATAAACAAATAAGTGAATAAAATTAATAAAACAAACTATTTCTTTCTATTCCCGTTTACAGTGTGTTTCATACACAAATATGATTTAATATTTTGTAAAACAAAATTAAAAATATTAAGAAAATAAAAAGAATAACAACCATCCAATTTCAAAAACAGTGTGTAATGGGTTAAAAACAAATAATTGATTTTTAATATTTTCAACTAATCTAAACTATTTAATGAAAATTAGGTTCATTTGTGGTAATTATATTGTAATAAAATAAATCATTATATTTTTAAATTTATAATCCTATATTATTTTATATAATTTTTTATTAAAAGAAGTTTTATAAGTTTTAATGAGGACCAAGTGAGACAACACTATAGGATAAGTGTTTTTAATACAATATTTTAATTGAAGTATTAGACATCATTATATATTTTCACAATAATT
Source organism: Vigna nakashimae (assembly GCA_034642375.1). Classification (NCBI taxonomy): domain Eukaryota; kingdom Viridiplantae; phylum Streptophyta; class Magnoliopsida; order Fabales; family Fabaceae; genus Vigna; species Vigna nakashimae. The sequence goes on from CM067768.1 coordinate 23,602,623, forward strand.
ATATAATAAATATTAACTTATATATTGATTCTCAAATATTTTATTATTTTTTACTAAATTATTAGGATGATTAGCTTATTTACGTGTGTTTGTGAGATCATTTGAAAAACAAAAACCTCTCCCATTTCCACACTCTCTCTCAACCTCCATCTCCCTTTCCTTCTTACAACTTTCACCTTCTTTTCTCTTTTTGGTTAGGAGTCGTCTGAAATAGTTATGGAAGACCCTTCAAACTAAACCATGGATGGAAATTAAGAATACAATAAGTTTCCTTCTCCTTGACTTTTAGATATTCAATATGTGTTTTTTGTTTTTAAACTTTTCTGAGTTGCATGTAGGTTTTCTCTACTCCAACGAACTCTTTGCATGTTGGTGAGTTCAGTTTTGTTTCAAGATCAATAAGATGACTCCTTTGTGTGTAGATCGGGTTTCGTGAATGAAAGTTGTTGGATAACGTTGGTGAGCTTCAAGGACACCAATTAAGGTGAGGAAAACTAATCCTTGTTGTTTTTGAGTCATGAATTGTTTAGATCTATTATGATGTTTGATATTTGATTTTGGATATTGAGAGGAGGGTGAAACTCTACTATTTTTGCTCAAGAAAGAGAAATTCACTTTACTCTCTATCGAGTTCTCACTCAAGCGACATATTCTTGCCCAAACGAGACTTTTCTCGTTCAAACAAGAATGTCATTACACTTATTTTGGTCTCTATAAAGTTGTTGCCCAAGCGACAAATTTGTTGTTCAAGTGAAAACCCTTTCTCACCCAAGCGAGAGTTCTTTACTTAGGGAGAGAGCTCGAGTGGCTCATCTTAGACTCTTAAAGTGGACCTAGGCAACTAGATATCACTAAGCGAGACTTTCACTAAATTATTTTTATTTTAAATATGATAATGAATTATTGGTTGATAATAAAATGTATTTGATGAGTTTATTGATGAACAAACATGTGTTATATGAAGTGCAAAGCATGCACTGTGATGGAGTATGTGGTGGAAAGTGCATGAAGTTTATTTTGACTAAAGCGGAGTTTAAATGTTAAGAATACAAAGAATACATGTGACATCCCAATTATATAGAAAGCATATATAATAAAGACGTCATCATTTCATAATATAGAAAAGCAGTCAAGAGTAATTTTAAGGATTACAGTCATCCTTAGAATAGTATGGAATTGAAAACTAGAGTATTAGAGTTTCTCCCTTGAAATTACAGATAATTTAAAACTTTAAATGCACAAAAGTTCTTCAAAACTAGCAAATAAAAGCTAGTGAATCTAAGCTGCAGCATTGTCGTCCCCATCAAGTACTGTTTCCAAAGTATCCTCCTTGTCATTTGCTCTCACCCAAGTGGGTGATCATCGCACATACCCAAACACAAACACAAACAAGTAGGGGTGAGCTAAACATAAAAAGCATGTTATTCAACCTCACACGACATGCAAACATCACTCAAACATGGTAAAATGACATCATAAGACTTGTTACTTATAAACTGACTCGTCTGGACTAGAATGATAGTCGAGCTATGGTGGGTCTTGCACTCGTGGTGGCTTATGAAACTTGGGCTCCCCCACCCTACCACACTCACGAGGTTAGTCTATTATCACTCACCTTGGGCCATACTAGAAGCACCCAAGACTAGGACCTCCTGCTACTCCTCACCACATGGTTCAATACTCTCTACATGAGAAGAAAGACCATTGGAGTTTCAGGATGACCCCAAGACTGAGCTCCTACTTTCATTCTAAACACTACCAAGGCACCACCATAAGGAGAATGTTGAGGGTCGTGTTCATTTGATACATGAATTTTAGGCTTATAACCTCTTTTGGTCCCCCGAAAGAAGGGAAATGTTCATAATCGTTCTATCTTTTTTAAAAAGTTAAAAATATCCAAACTTTTGAAAAAACTAGTCAAATTAATCATTTTTTGTTACGACGTCAAATTTCTAACGATGCATCTGCCACCTTGGAGAAAACTTAATGACGTGGCACACTAAGGTAATATAACGTGTCAATTTTGAATTTTTTTTTTTAAAAAGTTGTTTGTCACATCAGCTCTATCTTCCACCTCTAAAAACGTTAGAGCCACAAACTGCCGCAGTCAACACCTCAAACCACCGCTAAGGCTACTAACTTCTTCCTAACAACCTGATAACATTTTTCTCCTTCATATACAATTGCAATGAAACCAAAAAACCACCGTCATTTTCTCCGTTAGACTTTCGAAAAAACTCAGAAACAAAAACGCGAGCTTCCCAGAAAAAATATAATAATAATTATTTCTTTCTTTTTTATGGATTCCAAGTTAAACTAAACAAATTATTCGGTGAGGAAAAGAAGGCAGAGAGGTGGAAGAAAAAGGAACCTTGAAGCTTATATTTCTCACTATAGCCTGCTAACCTTATTTTGTTTTAAACAAAATAGAAATTATATAGTTTTGATTCATCTATATACTTTAATGGTTTTTTTTATAGAGTCTATGAACACATTTTAATAATTATTAAAAGTTATTTTTTAATATAATTTTTATATATTTATTATATGAAAAGATAAATTTTAATTTTAATGTATATATTTTTTAATTATACCTCTCACTTATTCTAGTCTAACTTTTGTGTACAAAATATAAACATTCCATTGAATTAAAAAATATTTTACAAATAACTCTTATAAGAAAATATCATTCCTTTGAATCAGTAATCATGTTGATATATTTCGAGATATTTTATTTTTAAAACTTTAATCTAAAATTAACCAATATTAATTAAATTTAAGTAAACTTAAATAAAGTTTTGTATAATGTTTCATAAAATTAAGGATACAAAAAATAAGACAAAAAGCAAGTTGGCCAGAAATAAACAAATAAGTGAATAAAATTAACAGAACAAACTATTTCTTTCTATTCCCGTTTACAGTGTGTTTCATACACAAATATGATTTAATATTTTGTAAAAGAAATTAAAAATCTTAAGATAATAAAAGAATAACAACCATCCAATTTCAAAAACAGTGTGTAATGGGTTAAAAACAAATAATTGATTTTTAATATTTTTAATTTAATCTAAACTATTTAATTAAAATTAGGTTCATTTTTTGTGGTAATTATATTGGAATAAAATAAATCATTATATTTTTAATTTATAATCTTATATTATTTCATATAATTTTTTATTGAAAGAAGTTTTATAAGTTTTAACGAGGACCACATGAACAAGTGTTTACTTGCCAAACTAAAATATCCCTGTTGTACATGCTCTCAATGAGGTTAAACATATGCTTCATGAACTTCGGAATTCTCTTCTATTATCTATACAATGATAATGGTTAACATTTACAATGAAATCAGTCCTTTTATACAAGGAATCCTCCCTCCCCACTCTATCGTCAAAAGGATGAAAGCCTTGATAAATCAACTTGTTCAAATAATCTTACATTGAAAAAATATTTACATTTTCTATTTTGCAGCTTCCAGAGAACTTTTGAAGTAAATGATTACTTCTCTTAAAATAAAAATAAACTACTTGTATAAAAATAATATTAAATATTCTTATACGGGTCTAGGACAGAGGAGAAAGTCTGGTTGTTGTCTCTGTAGCAGTATCCCACAAAAGGGACAAAACGGTTTTGAGGACACCGCTTGAGAGGAAGATTTAATGAAAGAGTCTGAATCTACATGAAATGAAGACATTCTAAAAAGTGGCTCTGGTGCCAATCTAAACCCTGACCTTTGGCAACAGACACAGTACCACAGGGGAGTAATGGGGCAAACCTGCATACAAACAACACATCTCAGTAACCTGTGAGACTTAACATCTTCATCACTGGAATTTTCACATTGACAAAAACCAAACTCAGGGGATTCAAATGGAACGGAAGCTGAACAAAAACTGCATGTCTCCACTGCTGAACATCTATTGGCCAGGAACCTGCATTTTAAGAGAAACACATTACTATAATTATCATATTTGAAGTTTTGAACCAAATCTACAGATTTGTATGACAATTTTAAAAGCTTATGATTGTTGCAGGGACAATTACATATATAGTTTTGAACTACCGCAAGGGAAATATGTACAAACAAAAATTTACAAATAAAAATTAGGGTAAGATATGCACATAAAACAAAAACGGAAGTTTCATTCAAAAACTAATCCGCCTCTCAAATTAATGATTTGGTAAATAAATGGATCCTCATTAATCACTCTTTTAACATAAAAAAACCAGCAGCGTTAATGTTCCTAATTTGAATCTTTCTACTAAGTGTTCATTTTGCAATTTCTTCTATAAATTTATTATGGAAAATCACCCTGACCCAAGTATTTCATTTTGTCGTTAATTACAACAAAAATCTTTATTCAGGACAAAAAAAATGTCACTAAAAAAGATAAAAAGGAATGGAATTGAGCTGCAACGGACTGGTCGATAGGAGAGTAATTTAGAAAGGTAACCATTTGGTTTCTTTTCATGGAATCGTGTTAGTATTCCATCAAACTATTCTATTATTTTAAGAATTAATTTCCATCGAGTTTTAGACAGGGACTGTTGCGTTGTCCTCACGTATAGTTCCAGTACAACCACATTGTGATTCTCTGCCTTCTTCAGAAAAATGCCAATGTATAGGTGTTCTAATAAGAGAAATATACATAGAATCTTCTTAATTTAAAAAAATATCTATAGAATCTTTCTAATTAGAAAAAATATTTATAGGATCTTCTAGATTATGTTTTAGTATATTGTTTTCTTATTTCTCTTTTTAGAAGATTAGATTACTACAACAAATAAAGGTAAGGAAAATGTAATTGATATGAATGAATATAATAAAGTCATTTTCTTTTTCAAGTATATGTTACTCAGATTGACATTTGATTATCCTCAGGGACAAAAAAATTTATGCACACAAGTGGAGTGAATAAAAAAATCATTATACAGAAGACAAACAGTGAAAATAAACAATATCTAAAATCTAAAAAGTACCTTTTCTTGTGACTAACTTCTGAAACAATGGCTTTCAACTGGTCACCTAAATGTTTCTGGTCTGAAGCAATCCATTGTTCCATCTGTGCTAGTCCAACTGGATACCAACAACCATGTTGGGAAGATGTTTCAGGATTGGACATGCTAGTTCGGAAAATGGAAAAACTAAAACCCACAAGCCTTTTCCGAAGCTCCCTTTCACTGCTCAGAAGAATTTCTGTCCACTTTATAATGTGTTTTTCCATGGCAGGACATACCCTTTCCGGATTTTCAACCTTTCTGGTTAATCCAGTTATTTGATCAGCATCCAGCTCTGCTAATATTACACGTCTACAGATTATATTGAACAAATGCAGCAGTCGAGATGGAATATCTGACAAGCTTGAAGAATCAAATGATAAAACTTTTTCAGAAGGAAGATCCATATCTAATTGAAGGAATGATGATGCGATCCACTTAATGATTATATGTTCTGCATATTTTGAATTGTGATCCTTGAACGCCAATAATGCTGTAATTATATCCCAAAGAACCAAAGGCTTATCATGAAATTGATATTGGTTTAAAGACCACATGATATTGGTTCCCCAATAAATTAATTCTTTTTCCAGATAACTAGAATTTCCTTCAATGCAACATGAAAAAGGAGATTTCAGCTGAACATCCATTTGTAGCCCTCCAATCCAAAAGTAATCAATGGCTGCCCTAAGAATCCTGTCCAAAGTTCAAGAAGAATTTCAAATTTTCACATGCATACTTTTTCTTTCATGAAACCCATGATTTGGGAGGACAAGTGGTACAAAAAAAAATAGAAGACCTAGTATATAAGCATTAAACTAAACTTGTTTCTTGTTTCAACTTTAATAAGTCCAATGTCAGAATAATCATTGTAAAAAGATTTTGAATAGCAATTTTGTAAATAGTATACTTCCAGTTGGTGTCAAATTCCAAATTATAGGTAACCAATAAAAATATGTATGTCTCTCCACATACTCAACAATAAAGGAAGGCAAGAAAGTAATATTTTGCAAATCAAGTTTATACCTTCCTTCATACATTCGATTCAATTTCTCAACATCAAAGCAATGAACCTGCAATGAACAAGCAATAATAATCAAACATAACATATTCAAATATGATCCAAGCAAATAAAATAATAGGCTAAATCACAACTTCAGTTCCTCTTTAAATCCTGATATGTGATTTTGGTCCCCTTATTTAGTCACCATGTTTTAGAAAATATGCAAATTTGGTTCAATTCTCAACTTTACAAATTTGTATTATTTTTCATAATTCAGTTAACTAATTATTTTTCTAACCGTAGCTTAAATGATATGTTAGATTTAAGGTTCAATTGATCCAAAAATAAAAGAAATAAATGCATTTAAAAATGAGATTTGGACCAAAATTTCAGTTTTTGAAAGTATAGAAGCTAAAATCACAAAAATGAAATTAGGGAAACCAAAATCGAAGATTAGGAATAAAAGGTAGACCAAACTTGTAATTTAGCCTAAAAAATATTAAAGATGAAAATGAATTGCTATGTTATGTGGCAACATATTTATTTCTCATGCTCTGATTATTGTTATTTAGCCAATTATCAACTAACCCACTCAACATAATGCCTCTTTGAGAAAAAGACAGGAAAAAAGTTTGACATATGTAGCAGGTTGGAACCTAAGATTAACATAAATTGTTAGAACTCAATTAATTAGGGTTAAGGAATGATTGGTGAACTACAAAGTCAGCTCTCACTTCTTTGTATTATCTACAAGAATAATGGAATAAATAGTAAATTACAATCAAACACCACGGAACATAAAAACCTCGCTCTATCATGGAAAAGATTGTTCACATAAAATAAGTTATAGAAAGTCGGCCTAGGGAATTAATATTTGTGATTCAGACAAAAGACTAAGGGCTTCAACAAAAACAAAACAAAAAAGACAAGAGCTTAAGGGTGACATTAAAATCCCAGGATATAAGGAATTTTACATAAAATGCGCCCCTTATCCACAAAACCCATCTAAAAGGGACACATTTACCCAGGCATTTCACCAAAAGAACCATTCCTCCAATTGCCTTTGCCTCTGTTCTGCAGCAACAGCAAAAAAAAAAGGCAAGGTGGTTTCCGTTCTACTTGAGTAGGTCAAAGATGTCAAAATGTCAAGGCAAGAGAGAGCATATTATATGACATGATTTTTTTCTTAGAAAAGCTTGCTTGTATTTTGCAACCCTCTTTTCTTAAATAGGCAGCATAGAATATTTTTACATTAATATGGAAGAATGCAAAAGAAATGCAATAAAGGGATGGATTATAGGAGATTTCCTATTTACAGAAAGTAATTGTTGATACCTAATAGCAATCTATTAAAGATAGAACATAATCTAATAAAGACGTAATAAAATACATTAACACCCGCCCTCAAATTGATTATCGTAAGTGAATAGGGGAGATGTAAAGTAGAGAGTTGACAGTGTTGGTCAAGGCTTCCCAAATATAATGACAATCTACTTCATTATGCTTGGTAGATTCATCAAACACTGGATTTGCAGTAATTTGAATAGCAATCATATTATACATGAATAGGTGTAGATGTAGGTTGAGAAAACCCAAGCTGCTCCAAAAGATCACGTAACCACACAACTTTAGCACAAGCAGATGACATTGAACTATATTCAGCCTTAATAGAAGATTTAGAAACACGATCTTACTTCTTACATTTCCGAGAAATTAAGGCACCACTAAAACATACACCAAGCTTTAGTAGATCGACGAGTATCTGGACACCTTGCCCAATTAGCATCATTATATGCCACAAGTTGTAAAGATAAGTCTTTTGGAAAGAATGACCAAAGTGTAGGTGACCCTTTAAGGTATCGAATAATGTGACAAACAACAGCAAAATGAAGATGATGAGGAGCAAGCATAAAGTAGCTCACCTGGTGAACAGCATACGAAATGTCAGGTTGAGTATTGGTTAGGTGGATAAGACTTCCTACCAAACACCAATAGAGTGGGATCCGGTAAAATATCTCCATCTTTTTGATCCTTGTCATTGACTTCCATAAGAGTATCAACTGACAAAGTTCCATCTAAACTCTCCAATTGAATCAAATCTTGGATGTACTTTTGTTGGTTTAAAAATATTCCATTGGATCGATGACGTACCTCCAATCCTAAAAAATAGGTGACTATCCAAGATCTTTCACGTGAAATGTTGCATCTAGCTCAATGTGCAACTTCTTAAATAAGTCATGATTAATTCCTGTAATGATGAAATCATCCAAATAAATCAAAAGGAGAACTATATAGTGGAAGACTTGTGAAAGAAGAGACAATAGTCATATTGACTCTATGTGAAGGAGAACTGAAGCAGAGTAGTACAAAACTTCTCAAACCAAACCAAAGGATCCAAGTTTAGGCCTATACAAGGAAAGTCATAGTTTACAAATATCAGTAGAAGAAGAAAGCAAACCAGAAGGAAGTTTCATGTAGATTTCTTCTTTGAGATCACTGTGAAGAAAGACATTCTTCACATCCATTTGATGCAATGGCCAAGATTGAGAAGCAGCAAGAGCAAGGATTGTCCGAATTGTAGTCATCGAATTGTAGTCATCTTGGCAATAGGAGAACATGTCTCCTTATAATCAATCACACACTCTTGTCTATTACCAAGAGCTACTAATTGAGCTTTATAGCGATCTAAAGAGCCCTCAGATCGAAGCTTGACAGAGAAAACCCATTTACTTCCAATAGGTTTGATCATTGAAGGACAAAACACAATGTCCCATGTGTGATTTTCTTGAAGTGCCTAAAGTTCTTTGTATTGCCTTTTTCCAACATTCATGTTCCATAGCCTAGGTATAACTAGAAGGAATAGAAATAGAAGACAAGGTAGTTGATGAAGAAACAGAGTGGACCAGCAAAGAGGTAGAACAAACAGAACAAGTTCCAGTGCAGGAGGTGGGTCAGGATCAAGTGTTAGAGCATCATCATGAAGGGTACTAAAAGGATGAGGACGACGACTTTCATACACAAAACCAAGCTTGAATCGTTCCATAGTTTGTGAAGGAGCTCACCCAACCGAGTAGACAACACCAATCTCACGAACTTGTGAGTGCTACGTATGGAGAAGGAGGGTAGGTTCCAGAACCTGCGTTTGCGGTGCAACGAACTCACGAAACTTTTAGGATCAAGACAAAATGAAGATACCATCCTTAAGAGGTGTTTTACTCCAATCCCAAGATACTCACAAGAAACACACTAGAACCCAAGAAAAGACCACAATTTAGAGACCAAGCTCTGAAACCATGTCAAAATGTCAAGGCAAGAGAGAGCATAGTATATGACATGATTTCTTTGCTTAGAAAAAAATGTTTGTATTTTGCAGTCCACTTTTCTTAAATAGCCATCATGGAATAATTTTATATTTGTTGAATATAGTGAAAAACTATATTTGGATTAATCTCCCTTGTGTTAAATACACACATAGGGTTCTCTATTTATAATAGAAGAAATATGGGCTAAGCCCAAAATACAAATGAGAAAATAATAACAAACTAACTAAAAGATAAAAGATATAATATATCTAACACTCCCCCTCAAGCTGGAGCATACAAATTGTATGAACTAAGCTTGGAATAGATGAACTCAGTGTTAAACTAGATGATTTGTCTTCAAGAGTGTGAGGCAAACATAGATGGACTAACAGCAGTTTGTGAAACTTCAACTTCAAAAGTGGATGAAGGAGAGCAATGGACAATGACAAACTGCAAGGACTGATTCCCAATCAATGATGGATGAGTGACGGGATCAACAGTCGTAGCTGAAAGCTAAGAGCTACAAAACTGCAGGGACTATACTAAATCCTCATCAATGATGGATGGGTGATGGGATCAATAGTAGTAGCTGAAATCTACAAAACTGCAGGGACTACACCCATATTTATGTGACTTGTAGTGTCTTGGAAACGTACTCCCCCTTAGTGTGAAGGGCGGAAATGTAAAATATCACAGTTGCTGGACCACTAAAACAAAACAAAATATTAAGCTACAATGCTGAAACAAAATATTAAGTTGACGGCTATAAAACTACAGGGACTAAATTGTCATCACTGACTGATGGGGCATGTAGTGGCTGGAAGCGACAAAACTACAGGGACTGCCATCACTAACTGACGAGGTGATTGGGGCCTACAGTGGTTGGAAGCATACGGCGCCTGGACAGCGGCAAACGAGGCTTGGACAGCGGCAAACGGCGCCTGGACAACAGCAAACGGCGGAGACGAAGACAGACAAAGATGGCAACAATGGCTGCTCTGGAAGATCTTAACAGAGAGAGAGAGAGGTCCGACGAGACGACCGACAGCGGCGTGGTTTGATGCCGACACCGAGAAGGCGGTGCGTGATGAACACGCGTCCAAGATCTACCGGAGAGAGGAAGAGTGTGACGGCGCATGCGGACGAGGCAGAGACGGCGACCACCAGTGTTAGGTCGTGCTTGAAGAGACGGTCCAGATCCACTGGACAACGGTCGGAACTGTGACGATTGTCGGCGAGATGGCGGCGCGTGACAGACACGCACCCGAGACTGACTGAAGGAAGGCGGCGCGTGGAGAGGAGTCTAGTCTTCACTCCGGCAGGGTTGGTCGTCGCTCGAGGAGACGCTTCAGATCCGCTGGTCACCGGTCGAAACTGTGACGGCGGCCGGTGACGATGGGGGACCGGCCGGAAAGAAGCGTTGTGTGGCGGCGCGTGACTGAGAAGTGGTTGTCGAAACCAACGTGGTTGGCCGTCACTCGAAGAGACGGTCCAGATCCACGGGTTACCGGCTAAAAATGCGGCGGTGACCGGCGGCAACGGATAGCGGCGATGACGTTAGCAACGACGGCGGCGGAAAGTGGCGGCGACAGCAGTGGCACTCTGGGTCTGGACTGGTGCTAACTTTGGCACAGATTTAAGAGAAAGAGAGAGGGACTGCCCAATGAAATTTTAGGGGCTGCTGGCGGCCATGGCGGTCAGCCGCCGGCAGACAACAGAGACCCCGGAAGAAGATCAGAGAACCTGCTCTGATACCATGTTGAATATAGTGAAAAACTATATTTGGATTAATGTCCCTTGTGTTAAATACACACATAGGGTTCTTTATTAAGAAATATGGGCTAAGCCCAAATGAGAAAATAATAACAAACTAACTAAAATATAAAAGATATAATATATCTAACAATATTAATATGGGAAATTACAAAAGATAAGATATGCAATAAAGGAGGGGATTATAGGGGATTTCGTATTTACAAAAAATAATTGCTGATAAATCGTAACAGCAATATATTAAAGGTAAAAAATAATCTAATAAAGATTAATAAAATACATTAACAAAAGATCCCCATAAGCCCTTTGACTCCACATATGCTTAAAAATATTCATCTATAACCCAATCCCACCCATGGAGAAAAGCTCAGGGGATTGACCACGGGTAAACTTAGTGAACTTATACTCTTCTTTAATTTCCTAGACATTACGGCATATAATACACACTATTTGGGCATTTAAGAACCACGTCATTTTGATGCATTTAAAGAATACGAATATGTCAAGGATTGATGTACAATAGCAAAATCTGAACGAAAAAAAAAAAACATACAGTAGCAATGACAAGATTTCCAGGGGACACTGCTACACCAAAACATGAATCAAATGCATCTCTCGAAATCTGAAAGGAAAAATAAGTATAATTTAGTAGGGGGAAAAAAGATCGTACTCAAAAGGAATGGTAGCTATAAAGATAACAGTAACATACATTGATTGAGCTGTCACGGGGCATATCAGAATTGAGAGTTACTTCATCAAGATGATTCTCACGCAAAATCCAGCTACGCACTAAATTATCCTATCAACGTTCAAACAATAATCCATCCATTATAAATACATCTAATCAATACACATTAAAAGCACAAAAACAAAAATTGAAAGACACTTTAGCAACCATACAAAAAAAATGGGAGAGAATCATGCAACATCTTGCTGAATGTATTTTAAACTGTACAAAGCTCAATGCATAATATAATTAACTAATTTTGCTTTCAAGCTCTCCAGTTAACATATGCGGAAAATTAATCATTCTTGGTATCAAGTTTTTTCTTCAGTATGAAAACTAACTAGTCTAGTTGTTTAAGAGAATAAGAGTTTCAAGTTCTATTGCTTCAACTACAGTCTAGTTGTTCCTCTAGAAATGGGTAATGTTGATTTATGAGGAGCAGCATCTAGTGGCTACTATCGTTTTTCAAAACAAAAATCTAACACTTCAATTATTTTGCTAGTTTAAGTCTACAGTTGAATTGTAGTTTAACACTAAACTCCAGCCTTCAAACTAATTCAGATGGGGGAGTTTTATGTCTTTTCTGTCCATTTTGGAAATTGTACAAAGACTCTATTGTCCTCGCACTCACCTTTAATGAGTCAGAAGAAATGAAACACATGCATATAGTAGAAACAGGTCTCGTATTCCTGGCTCAAGCCAAGCTCCCTTTCAGTTTAAGGACCACGCCTTTTTCACTGCAGTTTTATTAACAGACTGCCCTTTCTACACATTCTTAATGGTCTTTTTACACTTTATTTTCATTTCTCAGACCCTATAATCCAAATAAAACGCCCCTTTGCTAAAATAGATGCATATTTGTAGGCTACACCGTCTATCATATTGGACACAGAAGGTAAAATTTGTCTTTGAAAATATTATAAATGAGATGTTGAGAAAAGAGAGACCGAGAAAGTATAAGATGAACTCCGTGTACAGTGTATAGTACTGCTATAATTTCATATGTAACACAAGTATTTTTATTTATAATGAAGAAGATATACATTGATAAGGAATAAAACAAATAGTTAATAATGAGAAATATTATCAAATATTTCTCTACAGGTGTAATCAAATCATATCATATTTTCCCGTTTATTGTAATAAATCATATCATATTTCCTATTTGATGTAATTATCATATCTTTAACAAATACCTTGCCCTAACATGCCTCTGGATATGTTATTTAAATCTCAGTTAGTTATATAGTTCTAAGGTTCTAGAATCTTCTGTAACAGACTTCAGAGACTAACAGATTTGGCAACAGCCTTTCGACTATAAATAGGCACTTATGTACATATGATTTAATTCCAAAATACAAAAATCACAAATTAAGTAACTTTTCAAATTCTCTCTTCCTATGATTCCCTTTCCCTTTTGTCTTTCTAATGTGCAGGGATCCAACTGTAATCCATATAATCTACACAATTATCAAAGCATGTTTAACCATGGAAATGAAAATCATGAATGTAATTGGTAGAAAGGAAGATACAAATGCTGAAGAAACTTGGTATGGATCAAGCAATGTATTTTATGTCCACGTAAGTATGGTATTTCTTTTCTGCCAAAGTCATAAATTGAACGTATATAAAAATAGTCAAATCACTTAAGAAAAAGATTATAACCTGGCTACAGCTGTACAAAAATCTTCCACCGAATGCCCAGGCCAATCCCGTAACCTAAAGGAATTAAAAAATGTAGAGATCAGAGGATAGCCTGCTTTTCTTTTCAACTAACTCCAAAAGAAAAAGAGGGGAAAAACTTACGACATAATCATGAGCATAATATGAGCCAAGCTTAGCAAATTCCCTTGAAGATATGTCGAATAGCCATATTTCAAATGAACCAGAAACTTTGCCGATGGCTAAAAGAATCTTCGAAGGGTATTGAACATGCACAGTTACTGAGAGTACAGAAACTGGGACAGCATTTTGTGTCATAACCTATTTGGAATTCAAAGATGCACTTACGAATTATTCAGAAAAAGCCGAGGAAAATGAAAACTGATACAGAAAATGAGTAGCAAGTACCTCCTTCAATAGCGAGAAGGAAGTTTGATCCATTTTGGACAGCAATTTGTCATTGTCAGCCAACCAAATCTTCACACTGCAAAGAACATACATGATACTTTCAGCTAAATTAAGATGCTAGTAACAAAATGTAACATCTTACAAAAAGGTCAATCCAATTGGAGTACAAGGGAAGTGTACAGGAAGATGCCAATACAAGATTCTTGAATGAATAATATGAAAATAAAAAGTTTGAAAGTGCACTTCTCTAGGGATTAATCTACAGCTTTTGTTCTTGTAAGCATAAGATGGTAAACGGTGAGTGACTTAGCTGACAAATCAAACATCATGGAGTCTTTCCCTACCTTTTCCTAATGGAGACATGTTCAGTTTCTTCCATTAAAAGGCATTAAAAAAAATTAAAAATATCTATTTTCACGAGAGAACTAAGATTTAGAAAGATTGAACATTTAAAATGGATGAATGGCAAAAATGAAAGACATGTTTTCAACTTCAGTCAAACAAGTTTACTTTTAGGTTAATGTGAGAGGTTTCAAGTCCATGCAATGTACATAGGATGTAAAAGGTTAATATTTGTGCGTCCTAAGAACATGTTTGAATTCTAATGGGCCATAAATGGTTGCAGTCTACAAATTGTCATCTGGAATTTTGAAAGTACCTCTTTCCTGTGTGTTGGTGCCAACATTGCTAATACCAAAGTGAATATTATATAGGAGAAACCAGATGAGTTTTGACTAGATTGTTGGAAATAGTAACACTTAATTATTATTAATTTTCAAAGAAGCTTAGCTATTGTTCTTAGCTGACAACAAAAAGCTTCGAGGTGGTTTGATTTGTACTCCATTTGTACCCTCAAAGCTTCACAAGGTCAAGTTGCAGAAAATCTTACCAAAGGAGTGTGCAATTCAAATTTTGAAAGAGTTATATGAAAGCTAGGAATAGAAACCATCTATTCTCCAACTTGAGAGGAGTGTTGGAAATAAGAATGTCTATGATTATTTACTTTTGTAATCATTATTATTACAAATTGTTAAATATATTGTGTTTTATGTTAATTAAGGAAACATAAACTTTTGCTATTGTTTGATATCGGTAGATATTGTTGATATTGTTTTTACCAATATCTTCTATTTACCATATCTATATTCCATATTTATATTTGGTTGTCATATATACTTGTATCATTCTTCATTATAAACATGTTTACCCTATGTGTGTTTTAGACACTCAATATGGTATCAAAACCATGGTTTAGAGTTTATCCTGGCAAGATTTCTTATTTGTTCAACCTATTGTGTCACCCGCTATCGGAATATTTGTTGTTTGTTAGGCATACTGTTTCACCCGCTACGGGGCTGCTACCGGACCACCCATTACTGTCTAGTCCCATGTACCAGAATTATATACCTCGACGTGAGGGGGTTGTGTTGGAAGTCTCACATCGACTAGAGATAAGATAAATTTAGAGTATATGAGTGGGTACAAACGTCACCTTACAAATCGGTTTTGTTGGATTGAGTTAGGCTTAAAATCCATTTCTTAACATGGTATCAGAGCATGGTTCCAATCAAGGACCTGTAGGTTATGGAGATAATTTTTCTCTAATGGCAAAGATTACTTTTGTTCGTTTATTTGTGGCCATGGCTGCACTTCAACAATGACTTCTTTATCAACTGGATGTCAAAAATGCTTTCCCCAATGAAGATTTGTAGGAAGAAATTTATATGAAGCAACATCTTAGATTTGTTGCTCAGGGGGCGTCTTCTAGATTTGTTTGTCATCTTCACAAACTTTTATATGGCCTGAAATAGTCTCCTAGGGCCTGGTTTGGCAAATTGAGCAATGTGGTTCAACAATTTGGTATGACTCGAAGTGAGGCAGATCATTCAGTCTTTTACCGTCACTAAGTGTTGGATATGTCTATTTGATAGTATATGTTGATGACATTGTTCTTACAGGCAGTGACCACCATGGTATATCCCACATGACAACACTTCGGTCACCAGTTTTAAACCAAAGATCTTGGTAAACTCAGATACTTCTTGGGTATTGAGGTAGCACAATCCAACGATGGTATTGTTATATTTCAAAGGTAGTATGCATTTAATATTTTGGAGGAAATTGGGTTAATGAATTCAAAACCTGTTTACACACCCATGGGTCCTAATACCAAACTCCTACCAAATCAGGGGAGCCTATTTCAAATCTCGAGCAATATAGAATATTGGTTGGGAAATTAAATTACCTTACAATTACTCATCCTGACATTTCCTTTGCAATTAGTGTGGTGAGCAAATTTCTCAATTTCCCATGCGAACATCATTGGAATGCAATCCGTATATTAAAGTACATTAAAGGATCTTCAAGAAAAGATTTGTTATGTGGTTCCAATAACTATACAAAAGTAGTTTGCTATTCAGATGTTGATTGGGTAGGATCTCTTTTTGACAAGAGATCTACTTCCAGGAATTATGTCTCCATGGTAACTTGATTTCTTGGAAGAGCAAGAAACAAAGTGTTGTGACAAGATCTAGTACAGAAGCAGAATATAGAGCTATGGTCTCAGCCACAGGTGAACTTGTTTGGCTTAAGCAATTGCTTAGAAAGTTACAGTTTGGAGATGTCACTCAAATGACACTTATATGTCACAATCAGGCGACTTTTCATATCAGTTCTAATTCGGTCTTTCATGAAAAGACCAAACACATTGAGATTGACTGTCATTTTGTTTGAAGAAATGATTGTATCTGGAGACATCTTGTTAACTCAAATGATTAGTTAGCAGATATTTTCACTAAGTCTTTAAGAGAACCAAGAATTGATTATATTTGTAACAAGTTTGGTACGTATGATTTATATGTACCAGCTTGAGGGAGAATGTTAGATATGTTACAATTTATGTTAATTAGAGAAACATAGACTTTTGCTATTGTTTGATATCGGTAAGTTGATATTGCTTTTAACAATATCTTCTATTTACCAAATTTATGTTTGGTTGCCATATATACTTATATCATTCTTCATTATAAATGTTAACCTATGTGTGTTTTAAACACAGGAGAGATTAAACCTAGGTTTACTATATTCAATAATATCACTCTACTAAAAGGTAAACAAGCTAAAGCAAATCAGAAAAAAGAAAATCTCAGCTCTGAAATTTTTTTCTCCACGTCATTAAGTGTAACTCCCATTGTCACTACAATGATGCAAATAAAGCTCAAATATAAAATCTCGCCTAAGTTCCAGAAGTGCATATTAGTCGTTTAATGAGATGAAATCAGACCAAGAATAGATATAACATACTTGCCTAAGCATGCTTAAACTCACCTCCCATCAGAGCTTCCAGAAGCTAATAAAATTTGAGGATTTGAAGGATCAGAAGCAAACAACAACCAACTTATAGTAGTAACCCAAGAATTGTGTGCATGAAGGAGGCCAGCAAACTTCACAGTAGTTGGAACGTCTTTGTCGACAATAGTATAACAATCTGGTGGATGAAACCTCCATAAAGAAATTTTACCAGATTTCCCTCCAACAGCAAGCAGACTGAAAGAACCGCAAACTGGATAATATTTAGATGCTAAATGCAGCAAGGGAGACCATGAAACAACAAGGGAACATAGCATTGCACTACGAGAAGCATATTGATCAGCACTTATCAGGGGCCAGTGGTTCTCAGGCTTTTCTTTTAACAATTTCCCATTATGATTATACAAAGAATCCATTCGATCTGATGCATTTTTCTGCAGGAATGATCTAATATTAGGCTACTAACAATAAAATAAATGCAAACCATAGTCATCTTTTAGAAGGCTCGTAAACAAATTGTTTCTAATCAAAATTAACCCCGATTTGCATGAGAAAATGCTGCATAATTAACTAAATATTGGTAAAGTTTTACACCAAGTCCTGTGGTGGTGCTCTTTTACCATTTCTTTTTGATGAATCTGGTAAGAAACATCAAAGGAATTCTGTTATTTAAGAAAAGGGTTTTGCTAACGAGTGCCCTAAGGCCAATGATTAAGAAAGTATTAAATACATCCAATTACTTAAAATAGAAAGCATTGAAGTACTCTCTCTTTTGATTCAATATTTCTATTTTGTTTGCTTGACTCGTGTCTTAGCACACTAGATAGCATTTGTCGTAGGGGCTAGAACAAGCATATTAACGTTGACAACCTGATGGAAATAAAAGTCCATAATTGGAATCACTAGACACAATAAAGATCGTTGCACAAACATCAAAACAGAAAAATTTATGAACATATCTTGAACTGTATATGCACATTTGACGAGGTACATAAATAATCTAAGTAACAAAAACTAGTTCATGCACACTCCACATATGTCTTTTAAAACTGTTTTTCACATGTTATAAACTTATCTTAGCTTTTCTACAAGCATCTGATAGATATAAGGAATAAGAATAAAATGCATCCCAGGTACAACCTGTCTTGTTAACTAATTCACCAGAAGGAAATTTAGAAAAAGAAACCCAACCAAGGTCCAAGAACATGAATAAGATAACTTACATCCAATGTGGCAATCCCTATACCTCGAAACTCTGTACATTTAAGATTCTCATACAGCCTTTTAGTTATGTCCACAACCTGAACAAAATAAGATCGACATATTATACTTAAAGCAGTCTACACAGATAACATCAAAATATTCATTTCTTTAGATAGCAAAATCCATATATGGGAAATAGAATGAACCCCAAATACTTAATATAATACAGGTATGATATGACATATACACAGGAATTCAAGAAATTCTTAAAAGTTCAAGATTCAATTAAACCTAAGTATCTCAACATGAATTTTAAAAAGAAACGTAATTTACATAAATGTACAATATTTGTGAAGAAATATTGACAATTTCTCAATAATACATACCTCAATCCATTCAGCACAGTAATCACAAAAAGGCGGACGATAAATCTTCACATGTCCTTCAGAGGTGCAAACAGCGATCAAACAACTGTAGCAAGTTATATCTTTAAAAATCCATAAAATCATATTGATTTTTTCATGAATGAACAAAATATGATGCTGCTAGAAGCACACTATGATCCTAGGAAGCCCTACTCTATAAAATCAGATATTTGAAACCAAAAATCACTGTCAAATAGAGTTTTACATCTGCAAAATCAGAGATTCAAAATCTAGAATCATCTTGTCAAAAAGTGCTACTTGGAGGAGACAAACTATCCCACAATTACATGACCAATTCAACATGTGCCAAAAAGACTGAGTCTATAATTGCCTTCTAGTTCTAGGATACATGAAATTATTCAAGAAAACTGAAATCCATACCCTGAATTAGCAGCCATGCCAAGCGGAGACCATGATATTGATCGGACCACAGGCTTATCATCCCTATACAAAGCCGTTGGCAGGAGGCATCCAGAGAGTAAATCTGCACATCAATTCCAACATGTAAAAGTTATGTGTTAACACTACGCGGTTGGTAACAGGCCAGTGAAAATTTCTCATTCACATTCAACATCATCACATGTGAAATTTTAACTATAGGCACAACACTAATAATAATAATTTTGCTTAATCTTAAAATTTGGGGTTTTAGCTAACTTAACCCAATCAATTCATAAATGAGGAAGACTCCCCACTCATATGCATTATTCTTACGACATTACTAGTCAACAAGAGATCTCTAACACAACTCCTCACGCCAAGTCCTAGATATCCCTTTCCTGAAGTTCAAAAAAGCTGGACATCTACAAGTGACCGATAATCAGTGGCCCCATCAGTCCAATAATAACCATTAGGATACATTCCGATATCAGCTTACAATTTCAACTTAGACCTAATTCAACCTCAAAAGCTAGTTGATGAGATGAGGATTGCCCCCGCTCATAAATCCCATGTCAAATTTTGAACACACACCTCGAATTAAGAGACTAAACATCTCAAGCATAAAGTAGACAAAGTAGGCAAGACCGAACATGTACAGGTGGCCAGATAAATCCAACGACATCCACTGGGATAAGTTCTATACCATATTAAATTTGGAAAAGATACTAACTCAAACTTAAAAAACAAGCTCATGATGTGATGCTTAGCTACACTTATACACACTAATTTGAGTCATTCACCATACATAAGACACGCCAAAACAGCCCATCGAACTAACTAATGCACTAAACAAGCGAAGCAAAACACTAATGACTAATTAAAGAATGATTTTCAGAATGAAGGTTGCAGTAATGGCAGTACCTTGTCTTTCTACAAGTCCTACACAAAGAGGCTGGCTTGGGACGATTTTAATTACGCCGCGTGGTCCACCAACAGGCAAATCGGGTCTCTGAAAATAAGAAAGAAAATCAAAGGAACAAACTTATTCCATGGAAAAAAGAGAAAGGAAAGTGAATAGCGCATTCAACTTGGTGAAGGTTGGATTCAGTACAAGAATGGTGACGAGGTGGCCGGAAGCAACGGCAATGAGGTTGTCGTCGGACCAAGCAATGGCGTTGGGAAAAGAAGGAGCGCCCAAAAGTATCGCAGGTTGTAACGGACTGGGACAAGAACGCGCCATGCTGTGGTTTTTTGAAGAGCGAAGAGATGTGAGTGCGAGAGTGTCGGTTCGAATCCCTAATATCATACAAATAAATAAATAGCGATTAAAAAATAATATACTGAACTGAATGATTATGTGTGTGTGAGGATCCCCTGCATGAAGGTGCACGGTATGGACGATGAGCTTCAAACAAAATAGGGTTTTAGATTTGGATTTTTGTCAACGACGACTCCCATTAAAAAATAGGGCAATATTGAGTTTCCATATTTTTTAAAGAGTATCTTTCAATTTTAAAAACAAAATCGAACTAAATGTTAAGATTTTTACAATATATATTATGATAAGGATTTTGTAATTTAGATTTTGATAAATTTTAATTATATCATTAAAATTAGAAAAATTAAACACTTTATTTTTTTTATAAGATTTGAAAATATTATACGACTTTCAAACAAACACACTTAAAATTACAAAAAATTACTGAACAAATTTATAAGAAATATAAGGTTCAGGTAGAAAAGTAAAATCAATAAAAAATCAGTCTTTTAAAAGTTAATTACTTTAAGAATTTCAAAATATTATTAACAATCTTTTTATAAGTAATAAAATTCTTAACTTTATGCATTCAGATTTAAAAGGTTAAATAATTAATATTTTTAATTTATAAAAAAATTATAATCCCACAATTAATGAAGGATGGGGATGATGGAGGCCACGTCAACAACGAAATACAAACTTAATAAATAATTTGACTCTTTTTTCCCCACATACATTCATGCATTCATATATATATATATATATATATATATATATAATAAATGTATTAAAATATATAATAAATAATATATATATTTTTTAATACATTTACATTAAAATAAATTATATATTTTAATACATTTATTTTATATATATATATATATGGTTTACGTCAACTTTTTTCTGAAAAAAAAAATGGCAGCTGCCTTTCTTTTTTCCTGGGTAAAACAGGGGTCATCCCCTCTTCTCTCTCCGCTCGTCGCCAGACTCATCGCCGGCCACCGCGAAAGCCCTCTTTTCCCGTCTTCTCCTCGTGTGCGAGAGAGAATCACCCTCGATCGATTCTCCTATTCCCTTATTTTCTGTTTTGATTGGGTTGGTTTCCTAATGGGTGCGTTGATGATTTCACTATCGAAACTTTTGAAGATGGGGGTTTTGGTGACGACGGCGTTGTGGAGGAGGGAAGGGTAATGCTGGTGTTCGATAACAATGGAGATTATGATACAAGACAGAGACGATGGTGATTAAATGCGGGACTGTGGACTTCAGGTTAAAGATGAAATATGGCTATGCAATTGGATGGTGATGGAGAATGGGGAAAATAGCCATGATATATATATACAATTCTTTTGGAATATTTACACAACAATATCATACACAGAAATGTGTTCAATAACAAGTGAAAAATGAGGTATAAAATGCAGCAAACTAACTCACTAAAAACATGATGACGCAGGTCTTCAAGGTATTGCTTACCTCTCGGAGCTCGTTCACTATTGTTCGTCTCGTACCTCGTATGATTTCCTCTCCTCGTATGGTATAAAATAGCACAAATGTATATGTTTCAAAACATTTTTTTTATCTCTTTTTTTTTCTTCCCTTTTAATTATATTAAAGGTTTAATCCTTTTCGACATCCTATTTGTGCAGGATTGTCTCAGATAGGTCCTCGTTTTCTATAGTGTGTCAAAATGTCCTTAATTTTGAAAATTAATCAATTGAGACCTTCCTGTTAAGTTGGTTGGACAGCATTAAAGAAATTGATGTGTGGGATGCTGAGATGACCAAATGGTACTGAAGTGACACTGTTGTTGACCTAGCTTAATGGTGAGTTTTTATATTTAAAAAAATTAAATTTGTAAATCAAAACGCTAACGTTTTGATTTTTAAGAGAAACAATGAATGTTTTAAAAGAAGGAATCCCTAAATTGAAGAAATCCCCAAATTGGTTGACGAGAGCGAGGTTCGTGTTGGAGGTTGTTGAACCGTAAGAAAATTCTCAATTTTCTAGGTTTCCTTCTTCTATGTGTGGGAGAACCACATCGAGAAGCTTCTTCTTTTTCAGGTTCAGCTCGTGCAGATGTAGGCAATGGCAAAACCCTTTCACTCGCAGATCTGATATCGTGTTCACGCTGCAAAAACCATTTGTAGATGCATCTTTCCCCTCACCAGCTTGCCAAATTAATTATGGTGGACAACTATACGTTTCAAATTCAAATTCAACTATACATTTCAAATTCAAATTGTTATTTTCTATCAAACAATTCAAATTAAATATTCTGTTTCCTTTTCTTTCTGACTAATATATTTTCAAAATCAAGCACGTTAGTCAAATTCAAACCCTCATGCTCTTCAACGTTCATAAATGGTGCTCCATGAAATTCCTTTTTCTGGTTGCTTTCTTTCTTCTCTGGTGCTTCCATGGAGGAGCGACTTCCTTTGGTTCTGTAGAGATGTAAAAGCTTCTTTCGTTATTGCTCCTCAGGCATACGTTTCATTTATGGGATTTCAGTCTTCCAATTTAGGGTTTTATTCAAATCCCTTTTAATTTTCCAAATTCCCCTAAATAATTAAAACATTCTTCACTCAATTAAAAAATACATTTTTTTGTAGACAAAACGTTTGATTAAAATTAATTTTTTTAAATGAATAAATAAAGAAAAAGTCAACTCACATAACCAATATGTGCCACATCAACAGCACTCAAAAGTCACTAAGCCACGAATCAATTTTTTTGACGTTGTCTACCAAATTTAACGGCAAGGTTTAATTTGATTCAAATTTTAACAATTAAGGACCTAACCGATAGACTTTAAAATATGAGGATCTATTTGAGACGATCCTATAAAAATAGGGATATCGAAAAGAATTAAACCTATATTAAAAGCAAAACTATTACACACGTTTTTATCTAATATTTTAGAATTTTTTTCTTTTTATTTTAAAAAACAAAAACAAATAAAAAGAGAAATCAGTGATAATTGAAATTAAAAAAAAGAAGTTCAAAAATAGAAATAAAAACGAAAAGAAGTAAATAAAAATAAAACACGACAAAATAAAATAAAACAAAAAAATAATAATAAAATAAAGATAAAAAATAAATACAGGAAAGGAAAAATATAACAAAAAACTTTTTCTTAAAAATAATAAGTTTATACAAAGTTTATTTTACGTTTTAATTATTTCTTCTTAACTCTAAACATTGACACTGTCATATAATATTTAGCACTTGACCAATATATGTATATGTAATTGTAACCTAAGTAATAAATCTATATATTTGTATAATAAACATAAATAAATATATATATAGGGGTTTGTTAACGCGCGTACACCTGTTTTTTAGTTGATACATTTTAGTAATGTATACCAGATTTTAGTAGATAAAAATACTCTTATATATCCTGGATTCTAAGTTTTAAGGTTAATGGTATTTTAATAATTTTCATTCTCAAAACTTAAAAAGAAAAAAAAGAAATTACCCAAACCCTTACTCACCTCTCTCATTCCTCTCAACCCTCTCTCTTTCATATCTTTCACTTCAACCTTTCTCTCTCATGTAGCCCCAATTGAAAAAATTAGAAACACTTGTCGTTAAACAATTTATCTTTATAAAGAGTTGAGTCATTGACATATTCACAAAATTAGATAAAATTAGATAAGTAAAAAATTATAAAATCATTTTTTGTAAGAAATTGTTTAACAACGAGTATTTCTGATTTTTTCCAAGTCAATTACCAATTCGTTTGTGCTGGTGAAAATTGGATAAAATTAGATAAGACAAAAATTATAAAATGAAAACTCATTATAAAATCATTTTTTGTAAGATTTTTTAAGTGTTTTTGATTTTTTTCAATTGGGGCTACCGTAGGATGACAGAGAAAAGGTTGGAATGAGGGAGATGAAAGAGAAATGGTTAAGAGGAATGAGAGAGAGGTGAGTAAGGGTTTCGAGGGTTTCTTTTTCATTTTTTTAGTTTTAAGAATGAAAATTATTAAAATACCCTTAACCTTAAAACTTAGAATCCATGATATATAAGAGTATTTTTGTCTAATAAAACCCGATACACATTGCTAAAATGTACCAACTGAAAAACAGGCGTACGCGCGTTAGGAAACCTTTATATATATATATATATATATATATATATATATATATATATATATATATATATATATATATATATATATATATATATATATATATATATATATATATAATATATAAAAGAAAGTAATCTATATTTAATTATTTTCTTGATATTTATCTTTATTTTTTAATTTTATCGTTTAAATAAAAGTTTTTTAAATTAAAATAATTATTTTACCAATTTTACTATTTAAATGAATTTTTTTAAAATTTTGTAGTCGAAAAAGTTTTGATCTATATAAAATAAGAAACAAAAGTTTTGATCATATAAATCGAAAAAGAAGCTATACATATTTGTAGTCGTCATTTTTACTTTACGTTGCTGTCACTTGAATAAAATAAAAACACTGTCGGCATTGTTGTTCCCATTGTGCTATCGTGTCAATGTTAAAAACCATTCCTGTAACAATTTATCTAATATAGCATATCAATTCGCATTTAATATATTTTTTGATTGCGTCTAAATACATACTTTTGATTATTTGGCTTAATTTAAATTGTATTTTTTACTTAAAAAAAATTACCATTGTATTTAGAAAATTCACAATTTTAGTTATTGTTTCATCAAATCAAATATTTAAATTTTAATTTCTTTTTCTAAAGTTTGTTATATATTTATAGATATTTCCTTGTGAGCATTTGCAAGCCCCATGTAACATCCCAAAAATATATTACATTAATTAATAATTCAGTTCAGTCTTACACTAGAGTCGAGCGTACGTTCATGGCCGAATGACCTTATAGAAAGAGTTACAAAAAAAATTTAAGTCGTATCAGATAAGCAAACCTGACCGAACGGTTTACAAAAGAAAAATACCGAACAGTCATACCTAACAAAAAGCAAGGTGATCGAACTACCACCTCACTATAACTTGACTATTAACTGAACGTCCTACTGTTCGGTCCACACGGATGATCATTGCATTGACAAAGACAGACGTACAAAACCAGACAACACAGGAAAACAAAGGGTAAGCTTATATAATTTAATTCATGCATAAACATACATTTCAAATAATCCAACACCAGATAAATTTCAACGCACGTATCATACAAAGCCTATTACTAGACTGACCGTCCGGACGGTATGAAATCTGTGTAGCTACAGACGTTCGTGCACCCGAGTGATATAGTAATTGGAATACTCTCATCAGCTGCCACCCGAGGTTAGTCCTATCTGTCCAAAGTACCCCTAAGGACTAGGACCTCCTGTCGTTCCCACACATGACCTACCCTCCTCTACGTGAAGACGAGTACCCACGGAACATCAGGATGAATAACCAGCTTAGCATTCCCACAGTCATACTTTACAAATTCAATATTCATACATGAGTTGTTCCTCCCCTGAACGCTCGTTCATAATTCCAACACATTTCATTCATATCATATTCTTTTCATCTTCCATTATCAATCATCTCAGTTTCATCTTTCATTATTCCTCATCTCAATTTCATCTTTCATTATTAATCATGTCAATTTCCTCCTTGTTCAAAGATTTATAAAGACACCAGATACAGAACGTTCAATCCTCACTCATAACGAGGACGAACACTTGGAACGAGACAGAGAGGTCTCTAGTTCCATAATAGAATAAGACCGAGAGGGTTACTATCGGATTATGAAAGAAACCGAGGTTAACTGCATATCGCAAGAATGGCTAGAACGGACGTTACTTACAAGGTGAGTCAATTAGATGAACTGACCCTTGAGAGTTCTAACCGAACACAAAAAGAACTAGGCCAAATACTAAAGCTCTAAGCCGGAACCAAATGAACGTATACACTTCAAGATTTTCAGAGAAGAATACTTAGAAGGATTCACCTGAAGAAATCGAATGCTTAAGAATATTTAGCTTATTTGAATTTACATCAAGAAATTCGAATGTCAGTCAATGACCGAGCACGGTAGAGAAAAAGGTTCTTATTGGAGTTAGACGAACGTTATTTTTCATCAAGATAAACTATACAAGAAACGAGTACGAGCGCTTTGTGTAAGACCGAGCATTACTCCGTAAGAGTGCTAGGTGTAAGACCGAGCACTAATAAACTTATAATAAAAGACTTGATAAATATAATAAGATACTATCGAAGTAGTGTTTACGAACAACGAAAATATACTATTACATATATATAAAAATTTAGTTTATCGTAGGATACCCAGATGCAATTGTGTTTGGCCAAACGCTCAAGCATAATATTATCACACGAGGACACTCGTCCTCAACTAAGATTCTCTCCAAATGAAAGGATCCCATTTCAACTATGTTGACCAGGAAAACCGAACGGTCAATGACCGTTCAGTAACGAACATACACTTTTATATAAGAAATTTCATACCAGAATCATTTTTTTTCAAACTCATTTCTTAATATATAGTTTCATAAATTTATACATTCATATCATAATCGACTTTCATACTTCATACAATCCATGTCATATAAGTTTCATATATTTCATACATTATAACATAACTCAGCCATATTTCATTTCCACTCATTAAATAAACGAACGTTCATGCAATCCAATCATATCAATCATCATGCATCAAAGTCATTCAGTCAACTAACGAATATTCATACAATACAACAACATACAAATTAAATTAAATAAGTTTCCCTTACCTCTAAACGTGAACGAACGTTTCCAGAGGTAGAATGCAATTTCACCACTACCGGTTTTCCTACCGTCAACGCTCGAAAATTCCAACTACACCAAGTGACAACCCAACACTATCAGAACCATTCATTTTGAGAATGGTGATCAACACAGGAACCCAAAACTGGGTTTGCATGTTTAGGAAACGAACGACTGGGTGAAAAGAAAGACTTACCAGCTCAGTTTCACAAACCGAACGGTTTATCTGGAAGCTCTTGACGTCGGAAGTGCTTCTACGGTGGCTGAATGGAGATCGGAGAAGGGAAAGGGAGTGCGTTTCTAGAGAGAAGATGAAGAGGATGTAGAGAGAAGGAGGAGAGAATGAGATTCTTCAGAAATTTGAAAAGAGGGTGCATGCAGAGAGTGAAGTAGATTTTATGAAAATCCAAGTTTTTGCTTCACACGTCAAAACGAATGTCCCCTCTTCTGTCGACACCTGCTTTCCACTAACTGATTTTCTGATCTTCTTCGCTTGACACGTGAACTCCACTAAAACGATACGTGCGTGGATTTTACTGGTTCTGACACCCTCTTAATAAATCATTTAATACAAAATATATAATTACTTATTAATAAAGAAATGAAATTTTTGTAAATGAAATTTTATTAAATATTTTTTATATTTTTTTACTGTGATTCTATTGAGCTAAAACTATTGTCTTATTACTTGATATTAGACTACGTATTGTGAGGATTTCAAAAATATTTAGAGAATAATTCAATGATCTCTTTGTGTATTTGGTATGTTTTTCATTAGAA
Source organism: Vigna nakashimae (assembly GCA_034642375.1). Taxonomy (NCBI): domain Eukaryota; kingdom Viridiplantae; phylum Streptophyta; class Magnoliopsida; order Fabales; family Fabaceae; genus Vigna; species Vigna nakashimae. Next base: position 23,630,633 of record CM067768.1, read on the forward strand.
TTAAAAAAATTTAATATTATGTGATGATAAATAATAGATATGACAATTCAAGTAATAATGAGTAAAAGTACTTACTAAATTTCTGGAGAAAGGTAGGTGATATAGCTTTTCTCTCTCCTCCACGGCGCTCTCCTTCATTATTTCGCTTCATTTGCGTGGCGCGCTTCAGCTGCCACATCTTCATCTGTGATTAGCGCTCTCGCTCCGCCACATCAACATCTTCTCTCGCGAGAGCATTTCTCCCTCGCAGGAACCTCGTCTTCATTTTCGTATCTTCTGCTTCTCACGGCCTAGATAAACTTCATTTCTCTTCAAGTCATCTCGCGCCTCAAGGTATTTCTTCTACTTTCACGAGTTCATTCGAAGCACCAAACCTTAGAACACCTCTTCCTTAGGTTTTCTTCCATTTTCTCCGCGTACAACAATGCTTTCTTCCTCCTTCAAGCTTCGGACACACCTTATCCATGGAAACTACTACACCCAAACCCTAACCACTAAATTTCTAAACACCTCTGCTCTTCCACACCATTATCAAAGATTCCCTTCCCATCAAAACCAACAACAATCACCTTCTGATCCTACACACTTTCAGCCTCAACAATGGCAGCAACATCAGCCTCAACATTTCAATCCACAGACCAATCAATTTCTTCACCATAACCATCAACCTCGTCAACATAATGTGCCTCCTCCATTTCCTGAACATGGCCAAAACCATGATCAGTGGAATCCTCAATCCCCAACCCATCAAGGCCCTAATTTTCAAACTCCCACTTCTCAAAATCCTAACTTACGCCCATCCACTTCCTCCAAGCAATGGAACAATCAAAACCCTGCTACCACGAATCCGTGGAGCCCTAGGACTCAGGGGTTCCCAAACCCTAACCAATTCCAAAACCCTAGTAACCAACTGAACAACAATCAAACATCTATTCAAGGACAAGCCTCCCCTGCTCTTCCACCGCCACCTCCTTCAATCACTGATTTGGCACTTTTGTGCAAGGAGGGTAATGTTAAAGAAGCAATAGAGTTGATGGACAAAGGGGTCAAAGCTGATGCTGGTTGCTTCAATCTTCTGTTTGACTTGTGTGGCCAATCCAAGTCCCTTGAAGATGCTAAGAAGGCCCATGACCACTTTCTGCAGTCTTCTTTTAGGAGTGATCTCATGCTCAACAACAAGGTGATTGAAATGTATGGGAATTGTAAAAGCATGACGGATGCTCGTAGGGTGTTCGATCATATGCCCAGCAGGAATATGGATTCTTGGCTCTTGATGATGCGGGGTTACGCAAATAACACCAATGGGGATGATGCCTTGCAGTTGTTTGAGCAGATGAATGAACTGGGTTTGGAGATTACTTCTGAGACTTTGCTTGCTGTGTTGTCAGCTTGTGCCAGTGCAGAGGCTGTGGAGGATGCTTACGTACATTTTGAGTCAATGAAAAGCAAGTGGGGAATAGAGCCTGGGGTGGAGCACTACATGGGGCTTTTGGATGTTCTCGGACAATCTGCATATCTCAATGAAGCTGAGGAGTTTATTGCCAAATTGCCATTTGAGCCCACTGTAACTGTATGGGAGAAACTGAAGCATTATGCTCGGGTTCATGGAGACGTTGATCTTGAAGACTATGCTGAAGGGTTGATGGTTAGTCTTGACCCATCAAAGGCTGTTGTGAATAAGATCCCCACGCCACCTCCGAAGAAGTATACTGCAATTAGCATGCTTGATGGAAGGAACAGAATTATTGAGTATAAGAATCCTACTCTTTACAAGGATGATGAAAAGTTGAAGGCCTTGAGTGGGATGAAAGATGCGGGATATGTTCCTGATACAAGATATGTTCTTCATGACATTGATCAAGAAGCAAAGGAGCAAGCCTTGCTCTACCACAGTGAACGTCTAGCAATTGCCTATGGCCTTATTAGTACTCCACCAAGAACACCTCTTAGAATCATCAAGAACCTTCGTGTCTGTGGTGACTGCCACAATGCCATCAAGATCATGTCCAGGATTGTTGGGAGGGAATTAATTGTTAGAGATAACAAAAGGTTTCATCATTTCAAGGATGGAAAATGCTCTTGTGGGGATTACTGGTGAAATCTTTACTTGAAATTTTCCAGTAGCATGGATATATCATTTTCTATCCCCTTATACCGGAAAACAGATGTGCGCCCAAGCTTTAAATACTACTAGGATGGAACATGAAGTATGTAATATGCATTGATTTAGTTTTGAATTTCTAAATTTGGTTGTTTGTTTCTTTTGTATAGTTAGCCATTACAGTTTTCTTTTAGTTGCATTAGTTCCTCATCTTAGCTTAGGTTTCTTTAGCTTAGAGTCTTTAATTCTTTCCTTTTAGTTTCATTGTTTTCTTTTAAAGTGTCCCCACCTTGCAATAAGTAGTTAGTTAATAAATAAAAACATGACCTAATTTTACATTTTCTAAACTTAATTTTTGCCAAGTCTGCTGATTGATGCCCTGGTCAGCCTTTTACTTTATTAGTGGGGATTAGGTTTTGTTGACTTTTTGCACGACGAAAAAGCCTTTCAACAATGACGCCGTAGCCAGTAATCAGCCCTTTACTTCATTACAGGGGATTAGGTTTTGCTGACTTTTTTGCACCACGAAAAAGCCTTTCAACAAATGGCGCCGTTGCCAGGCGAATTAAGTTTAGGAGTGTAAAGTTAGCCTTGTATCCATATAGCTTGTACAGTTTTTCTCTTTCATAGATTTTTAGCTTGAGTTTTGTAATAGAGGTCTTAGTGGTCTGATTGGTGTTCTTCTAATGTGCATTCGATTAACATGGATCATTCCTCTGCATATGGTAATTACTTTTTCCCTTATAATGCTCAACCACAAAGATTTGACCTGTTTTGTGAGCCTTTATTTGAGCATTCCTTGCAGCAACCACCACCCTGTTTTCAACCTTATGGTGAGCAGCCATCCTGGCCTATGCAGCAACAACTGCCACATTCATATTGGGACCAGTATGCTGAACCAGAGCAGGAGAATTTTCAGTCAGTACAGCCATGGCAGGATCAATTCTGTGATCAATTGCAGCAAGGCATACCATCATCTGAACTTCAAGGACTGACCACGACCACTCAAGTGGCTCAGTTGGTAGCTGCTGTCAACAAGTTGACATGGAAAGCTGAAGAGGAAAATCATGCAACAATTAAAGAAACACCATTGGAGACACCTGCTTTCATTGAGAGTCACACTTTCGAGAGCTTAACTACTTCAGCCATTGCAAGCTCTACACCAGTGTTACCAAGATGCAGATCAGCTTTGGCAGACCCAATTTCATGAATCAGAGCAGCAAGTGGCATACTCTTCAGATTGTATGGCCTATATGTGGAAGGTGGCAGCAAAATTGGCTAGAAATGACTCCGATGAGGTAGTTAGTGATAAAATATTGCAGGTATATTCTAAACTTGATATTAATGCTTTTGAGTTGTTTAAACTTGAACCCATAGAGCCTGTTTTGGATTCTTTTACTGGTACACCTGTGCATACTCATATTTTAGCTTCACTATTTTCCATAGAGCACATTGACATATCTGATAGTCACCATCTTTGCACTGACATGGAATTCTATAAAAGTTTTAATGATGCAGCTGCTGACTTGGAGATTGGTAAGGTGATTTTTGAGGAGCCACAACAAGTTGATTCTAAAATTGTAAAAGACATAATTTTTATAAAATAGAAAAAGGTACCATGGTTATTTTGAAATAAAGGGTGACGCAAGAATGAATACAAGAAACTAAAACCACCTTTTAAATGACAGATAGTTTTAAACATATCATTTATCCAATCCAACTTTAGGCATACATTTAAGTTCTTATAAAGTCCTAAAACCTCTAACCCAATCACATACTAGTTATAGTTTAAGCTTAATAGCACTTTTAGTCCTGTATTTCTAATAATATTTTAATAATTTTTCTCTATTTACTTTTTACTCAATGTAATCTTTTTTGTTAAATAATATTAACGTTATTTAGAAAATATTTAACAAATACTCCATTGTTAACCAAAACCAAAAGCAAGTTTAACAAATACTCTCCATAAACGACACATGTGAAACAAATTTCAAAGATTTTTTAATATTCTTAAGACCTTACTTCAAACATCTTTTTATTATAGCACATATAAATATTAGAGTTAAGATCTTCCCTTCTTAATATAAAAACTTGAAAAATCACTAGACCAATGAGAACCACTCACAATGATATTAGCATCTAGCATTGCTCATGTTAGAAAAATTCCATTTTTCTTCTAAAAATAATATTAAACTGAATATTTAAATATTATTATTAAATAGGAAGAAACAACCCTCTCTATTAGAAACACCTTAGAAATCATTATAAACTATCATAATGTATTATAATAGAAAAATTCCAAACAAACAATTAATTTTTGAAAATCTATAATGTCAACATGTGGGCCTAACTTAGGGAGAGAAGAATTAAATGTTAAACAAAAATTTATTCATGAATCAGAATGATAAAAGAAATAAATATTAGACACCTATCAATTATTGTCCATAAATTTGAGGAACTAGAAAGGTATTTATTGTGAATGATAAATAAATAAAACAACTTAAAGCGCGTTTATTATATTATTTATTTTATTCAGTAAAATGGGTGTAGGAGTGTAGCCGTTGCACTTGCACTTGTCTAACGCTCCCTCTCTCTTTTTTTCTTTCTCCATAGCTGTTTTTCACTATTTCTCTCTCTCTACCCTCACACACTGTTAGGAGGTTAAGAGTGTATGAAAGAAGAAAGAAACATTAGCTGGCCTAACTGCCTTGGCAGTTAGGAAAGGCTGGAAGGGGTTGTATAAATAACATTGTATTTTGTTTAGTGGGGGACTTTTGGAGAATTATAGTTCAACAAGAATTCTTTAATTCTTGTAAGGGGGGAGGTTAAGCTCTCATCACTAGTGTACTTTGTATTATTGATTGTTGATAATACAAAGAGAGGTTATACAACATTCTTTGAAGCTTTTGGGAGTGTGTGTGTGTGTTTCAATAGGTTCCTACACCAGAAACCTATCAATTTGGTCCGACCTGCCGGATTTAAATTGGGTTGGCGGAGAAATCCATGGAAGGGAGAATGGAGACATTGGAAATTACAATGGAGGGGATGAAGGCGGAGGCGGCCGCGGTGAGACGAGATATACAGCAGATGATGCAGATGATGGGGGTGAGAACGAATAATCACGAAGGAAACTCTGAAGGGAGTGACAGTTCGGTGAATGATAATGGGGGAAGACTTGATCATGGGGGGATACCACACAATTGGCGAAAACGGGTGGATCTACCATCGTTCGAAGGGGGGGAACCTCACAGCTGGATTAATCGGGCAGAACGTTTCTTTCACATTCAAAAAGTGGCGGAGGAGGATAAGGTGGAGCTGGCGTATATTAATATGGAGGGCAGCGCGAGTTACTGGTTTAATGTTTGGAAGGAAAAAGCCAATATTCGTTCTTGGACGGCCCTAAAAATGGCGTTAGTAAATCGGTTTGGAGGGGGATCCAGAGGATCTGTGTTTGAACAGCTTGCGACAATGCGGCAAGAGGGATCAGTGGAGGAGTACGTCCGGAGCTTTGAAATATTAATAAGTCAGACTCGGGGATTATCGGAGGAGCTGGTGATGGGGTTTTTTCTCGCCAGACTGCGAGAAGACATCAAGGGACAAGTCCGCATTCAAGATCCGCAAGAATTCATGGTTGCGATCAGGATCGCGCGGGACGTAGAAGATGCGATAATGAGGGCGAAAGGAGGGGGCTGGAACGGGATGAAAATTAACCCATCGGGGTCGTGCATGGTAGGTTCGGTAATACGTGGCGAAACCGAACGCCAGTCCACGAACCGGACAGGGGGAACGGAAGGCAATGGATCAGCTAGGAGAGAGGGAGCGATGCCGGCGAGCAGCTCGAGAGGGAGTGTGACCGGAGGCGCCGATAATCGGGGATGGACGGTGCAAAACTTACTGTATCCAGAATTTCTTAAAAGGAGAGAAGAGGGTCGTTGTTTCCGGTGTGGAGACCCCTTTGCTCCTGGCCACTACTGCTCGGAGAAGAGTCTACGAGTATTGCTGTTGGCGGAGGATGAGGATGACGAAGCGGAAGAAGGGATAGATCAAAATTCAAAACCTATGGAGTTATCGGCGTGTTCCGCCAGAGGGTTAACCCAACCGAAGACGATGAAATTGAGGGGGAAGATTGGGCACAGGGAGGTGCTAGTCCTCATCGACAACGGGGCCAACCACAACTTTATTAGTCGGAGACTGGCGGAAGAGCATAAATGATACGCCCCCTTATCAGGTGAGTTTGGGGGATGGACAACGGAAAGAGACGAGAGGGTGTTGTGAGCAGGTAGAGATCAAATTGGCGGAGGCCGTGGTTGAGGAGAGGCTCCATTTATTCGAACTGGGCGGAGTAGACATCATATTGGGGGTTGAATGGCTAACTAAACTCGGGGAGGTGATGATAAATTGGAAGGAAATGACAATGGGGTATATCGTGGAAGGTAAGAAGGTGAAGATACAAGGAGACCCAGCGTTAGCCCGATAGCTGGTGGAGCCTCAGTCTTTATTAAAATTGACAGATGCTGAGTCATGGGTCATAGCTTGGGATATGGGCCGAGTGGAGAAAGAGGTGGACGGTGAGGACGGTGAGGGGCAAGTTGATTTGACGGGGGAGCAGAAAGCGGAATTGGAAACTGTGTTGTAGGCGCACTACCACGTTTTTCAGGAAATGCAGGGATTACCACCATCTAGGGATATGGAGCACCGAATTCCACTGAAGGAAGGAGAGGATCCAGTAAATGTGCGTCCCTACAGATACCCACACCTGTTAAAAGGAGAAATTGAAAGACAAGTGGCGGACATGCTGGAAGCTGGGCTGATCAAACCAAGCTCAAGCCCTTTTTCTAGTCCGATTATATTAGTAAAGAAAAAGGACCACAGTTGGCGGTTCTGTGTGGATTACAGAGCTCTAAATAGAGCCACAATACCAGATAAATTTCCGATACCTATAATCGAAGAGCTCTTAGATGAATTGAGAGGAGCGACCTATTTTTCGAAGATCGACTTAAAAGCGGGCTATCATCAGATTAGGATGGGGAAAGAAGATATCCAAAAGATAGCTTTCCGCACACACCAGGGCCATTATGAGTTTTTAGTGATGCCCTTTGGCCTCACAAATGCGCCATCCACGTTCCAGAGCGCGATGAATGGGCTCCTGCTGCAGTATCGAAGGAAGTTTGTACTGGTTTTCTTTGATGACATTTTGGTATACAGTACAAGTTGGGAGGAGCATCTTGGGCATGTGGATCTGGTGCTGGGCATATTAGAACGAGATGGCTGGGTCGCTAATAGAAAGAAGTGCCACTTCAGAAAAAGGCAGATAGGTTACCTTGGACATAAAATCTCAGAGAAGGGAGTGGAGATGGACACGGAGAAGATCAAAGCTGTTCTACAATGGGACGAACCAAAAAACCTGAAAGCATTGAGGGGTTTCCTCGGTTTAACAGGGTACTACAGAAGATTTGTGCAGGGATATGGGAAGCTTGCAAAGCCTTTAACAGAATTGTTAAAGAAAGGTAAATTTGTGTGGTCGGAGCAGGCTGGAGCAGCGATGGAGGCACTGAAAGCTGCTGTTACGTCGGTGCCAGTCTTGACTTTACCAAATTTTACGCAGGTATTCCATGTGGAATGCGATGCTTCTGGAGGAGGGTTGGGTGCCGTGCTGACTCAGAACAGGAAACCTATTGCCTATTTCAGCAAAGCACTATCGGAGGGATCCCTGAGTAAATCTATCTATGAAAAAGAGTTAATGGCGGTGGTCTTGGCAGTTCAACATTGGAGACCCTATTTGCTAGGAAGGAGGTTTGTGGTACATACTGACCAACGCAGTCTGAAATACCTATTGGAGCAAAGGATTACAACCTACAGTCAACAAAATTGGATAGCCAAGTTAATGGGCTATGACTTTGAAATTGTATATAGGACAGGGAGTTCAAATAAAGTGGCAGACGCCCTGTCCAGAAAAGAGGAAGGCGGTATGGAGGAAGCGGCATTGCAGGTGCTATCCCGATCATATTGGCAAGACTTCCAAGAAGTGTTGCGAGAAGTCGAAGAAGATGAAGCGTTAGGCAGAATAATAAGAGATATTAAGAAGGATCCAAACTGTCATCTAGCGTACACATTGGAGAATGAAAGATTGCACTACAAGGGGAGGCTCGTAATATCCACCAAATCGGCTTGGATCTCCAAATTATTAGCGGAGTTCCATGTGACCAGCACAAGAGGCCATTCTGGGGTGTTTCGCACATATAGGAAGATCGCCCAAGCTTTATATTGGGTAGGCATGAAGAAAGCAGTCACGGATTTTGTGGCAGGGTGTGTGGTGTGTCAGCAGCACAAATACATGGCTGCATCACCTCAAGGGTTATTACAACCCTTACCAATACCCCAAGCAGTGTGGGAGGAGGTCAGCATGGACTTTATTGTGAAGCTACCCAAATCTTAGGGCTATGATGCCGTATTGGTGGTGGTAGATCGATTGAGTAAATATGCCCATTTCATGGCACTAAAACATCCTTATTCGGCAAGAACAATGGCAGAGGTGTTTATTAAAGAAGTTGTCAGGTTGCATGGGATTCCAGTTTCGATTATTAGTGATAGAGATCCCCTATTCTTAAGCCTATTTTGGAAGGAGCTTTTTAAGATGCAGGGAACCCAGCTCAAGATGAGCATAGCATACCACCCGCAGACAGATGGGCAAACGGAGGTGGTGAATAGAATTGTGGAAGGATATTTGAGGTGCTTTTGCTCGGAACAACCTAAAAGCTGGAATGCAATGCTACCGTGGGCAGAATACTGGTATAATACCAGTTACCAAGGGGCTGCTCGGTGCACACCCTTTGAAACGGTGTATGGTCGGGCTCCTCCATCTTTGAGCCGGTTTGTTCCAGGGGAGACGTCAGTGGAAGCTTTAGCCCAAGATTTAATGGCACAGCAGGCAAACAAAAGGAGGACAGAGGCGGATATTAAGGTGGATGACTGGGTCTATCTGAAGATTAGACCCCATCGACAATCTACCATGCCTACTCAGTTGCATCCCAAACTTGCAGCCCGTTATTTTGGACCGTTTCAGGTGATTCAGCAGGTGGGAAAAGTGGCATACAGATTGCAGTTGCCTGAATCAGCTAGGATACATTCAGTCTTTCATGTATCACTGTTGAAGAAAGCTGTGGGGGAAAAACAAGTAGAGAAGGATCTACCAGCTGAGTTGCAAGCAGATGGACCAACTTATTGGCCGGTGAGAGTTCTGGGGGTTAGACAAAGGCAGCAAGGAGACGATATAATACAACAAATTTTGGTAGAGTGGCAGGAAGGAGGCAGAGAAGGAGCAACCTGGGAGCATAGGGTGACTATCCAAGATCAGTACCCTGAATTCAACCTTGAGGACAAGGTTGTTGAAGGGGAGGGAGGTAATGTTAGGAGGTTAAGAGTGTATGAAAGAAGAAAGAAACATTAGCTGGCCTAACTGCCTTGGCAGTTAGGAAAGGCTGGAAGGGTTGTATAAATAACATTGTATTTTGTTTAGTGGGGGACTTTTGGAGAATTATAGTTCAACAGGAATTCTTTAATTCTTGTAAGGGGGGAGGTTAAGCTCTCATCACTAGTGTACTTTGTATTCTTGATTGTTGATAATACAAAGAGAGGTTATACAGCATTCTTTGAAGCTTTTGGGAGTGTGTGTTTCAATAGGTTCCTACACCAGAAACCTATCACGCACACACCACTGAGTAAAACGCTGTCAACACAACACTCTTCTTTCATTCAGTATAGGGTTTTCCAGTGACTCATTTGTTTATTCTCAAATTTCCGGTTGAATTTCAACTGCAATAGGTAAATTGTGATTTTCCCCACCAGAAACCCTAGCCATTTCTAGATGACCCACTTGTAAATTCGCAATTTTGTTGCTGAATTTCAGCTGTTTGATAGTTTCTTTGCATCTTCTCCGCCAATTTTGGGAAAAAAAAATGTCAAAACTCGATCTGTCCAAGAAAGTAGCCGATAGGTATCTCAAGCGTGAGATTCTGGGTGAAGGTACATACGGGGTTGTGTACAAAGCCATTGATACGTAGCTTTTCTCGAATGTTAACCTTTGTTCTGTTCGAAAAACAAAGTAAAAGAACAGTTATGAACAAAATTACGACGATGTTTTTAGGGAAATATGTTTTTCTATGGATTGTGAAAATTGGGTCTGAATAAAATTTGGAACTTGGAAAAGAGTTGAAATCTCTGTATTGAAGGTTGGTTGAGAAAATCTTTGGGTAAGAGGAAAATAAGTCTTCATCCAGAACCTTAATGTGGAAAGTGAATGTATGTCATTTTAAAGTTGTTTAAAAATGGATTTGGTAAAACTATGCATTTTTTGTGGTAAAGTTTCCGTTTATTGTTCTTTTTGTGTTGGTGGTGGCTACTATTTGATTTTATTGCACTGGGTAACATTTGATTGTATTGTAGAATTATGGCTGCACACGTCTTCATGAACTGGCTTTTTATTTAATGATGATGATGATATTACAATGGTACGGTTATTATTGTTGTTGTTATCTTGTGGACCTTCTAATTATAATGTATTCATTGCATGGACAGGCAGGGCAGACTGTGGCTATTAAGAAAATCCGGCTTGGCAAGCAGAAAGAAGGGGTCAATTTTACAGCTCTCAGAGAAATTAAACTGCTTAAGGAGCTCAAAGATCCAAACATTATTTAGTTGATTGATGCCTTTCCACATAAAGGAAATTTACATCTTGTGTTTGCCTTCGTGGAGACAGACCTTGAAGCTGTAATACGGGACCGGAATATTGTTCTTTCACCTGGTGATATAAAATCTTACCTTCAGATGACACCTAAAGGCCTTGCTGTTTGCCACAAGAAATGGGTGTTACATAGGTAGATTATGTTACTGACATGTTCATTCTAGGTCATTACTTGCGTTTAGTTCTGAGCTCAGAGGTTTTGTTATATGTATTTTCAGGGATATGAAACCAAATAATTCGTTGATAGGGTCTAACGGACAACTGAAACTTGCGGATTTTGGTTTAGCTAGGGTATTTGGAAGCCCAGATAACAGATCCACTCATCAGATTTGATTCTTTATTCACAATATGTTGTGAATCATTTAAGCATGCAAGAGTAATCCCTACAGCTAGAGGAAGGACTTTGGAATTGAACCGGTTTCTTTATTTAATATCAGCATTCTGAGTAATTTGTGAATTTCAATAAAACTCAAATAATCTGTTAATTATTTCACTTTCTTCATATTCTTCCAAAATAAAACTAGTAAAGTTTCCTTGAATTTGGATGGTCAGAATTTGCATGATTGGAAAATAATTCTCCATAGACATTTTATAATCAAATTTAGTGTTGTATGATGCTTTAGTTCAAATTTCTATGAACACACAATGTAAGTCAAGCTGCGTTTACCATGAAATCTCTATTATGACGGTCTGGTTTTGGCCCAAAACTTAAAGAAAATAAGGGAAGGAAAAAAAGAAACTTTATGGGTAAAAAAGTATGGACATGTAATTAGAAGTAGAAGTATTCTAGATTTTTGGTGAATATGTTTTAGGATGGTGGTTCTTTAGGATAAACACCTATTTCATTTCCTGAAGAGTGGAGTACTCTTTGTTGAATCAGTAAAAGCTTACTTATCAGCCTCTTTGTAACAAAAGTGTTTCTTTTGAATATCATGCCTCCTCTAGATATTAACTTCCGTGTACCATTGAACTTATTATGTTTCATTCTTATGTTTGAACTTTGATTGGTGATTTGATTCGCAATTGAACTTATTATGTTTCATTCTTATGTTTGTACCTTGATTGGTGATTTGATTCTGGGTACCTAAGCTTGAACGGTGTTTCTGGGTGATTGTTGGAAGCATTCCTAATGTTTCATTCACTTTTTTTAATTTCTTTTTTTTAAAAAAATAAAAATAAAATATCCACGTTAGAACCACGCACGCGAAGTATTACAGTCAACGTCAGTTAAAAACATACATTATCAAACCAGGTCAACTTTACATTAACGTTACATTAATGTTATTGGGCCTAATTTAATAACACGAGTGTAAGGATGTTACTCCCTCCACCACCACAACTTGCTTTCTCCACCACTCCATTTTCCTTTTACTCTTTTCTTTATTTTTTAATTCCTATTTTACCCTTATTAAAATTTTAGGGTTAATATTATTTAAAATCTCACGTGGACATTCATTCTTTTTATCATTCTTGAGTTTTAGATATAGGTTCTATGTTAGCATGTTTTGTTGTTTGCTTGCTATTTCATCTATGTTATAATTCTGTCTTTTATGTTTCTTCTTGTAATGTAATATTTCTTTTCATAAATAAAATGATCTCTTGATTATATGCATACTTTGTCTAATTGAGGGGGAGATCGTATTTAGGGGGAGCTTTTTACATCAAATCTTTTTGCTTATGATAAAAAAGGGGGAGAAGAATAATATAAGGGGATAAGTATACATTAATACAAGTATTGCTAACTCTGTTATTGTCTATTAGCTTGTATGTTTTGCAGGTAAGCCAAAATTGCTTTTAAAATTGAATTTTTTGATCATCATCAAAAAGGGGGAGATTGTTACCAATAAGGAGTATTGGTAAATCTTGAAGAAAATTGTTTTGATGATGCTGCAAGAAGTTTTAGTTGAAGAAGATATTATAATTATTTAAAAGCAATTTGTAGAAATTAAATATAGTAGGAAAGTCTTGTAAACTTTGTAAAACTTGCATTTTTAATTGCCATAATCGATTATGGAATGACAATAATCGATTATCACATGTCATCCAGGAATAATCGATTAGCACCTTATATAATCGATTATCACATTTTTGAAAACTTGTAACGGACTTGAATAATTGATTATCACTTATAATAATCGATTATTCGTGGCAGTTGAGACTTAACCTTAGATATTCAGAACAACTAGCTATATATTGGGTTTATGTGAAGATCAATGTAACGTTGTTGAACAGAAGCTCTTGCAGAATATTGTTTGTCAGAGGAAATTCTCAGAAGCTATAGTTCAAGTTCCCTTGCTTGGTCTCGTGAACAGGAGAGGCTCGTGTGTGGTGTGTCGATAGTCGGAGGAAGCTCTCTTCGAGTTAGCAAGGTGTGCTCTGTCTGGTCTCATGAATAGGAGAAGCTCGCGTTTTGTTTGTCGATAGTCGAAGCGGTTCTCTTCGAGTTGGCAGAGTGTTCTTCTTCCTGTTCGTTCGTCGAAGGAAAGTTTATTTATCTGCTTTATTCACTATTTGTTGTAAGTTGTGAAACATCTTTTTAGTGGAATTGTTAATCACTTTTTATAGTGATTAACGACTGGACATAGATTCTGTTGAATCGAACCAGTATAAAAATTACTCGTGTGATTTTCTATTGCCTACACTCTTTATCTTTTACGCATATCAACTGTTCAATAAATTTTCTGAAAGAAAATTGATTTTCTGAAAGAAAATTGATTTTTTGAAAGAAAATTGATTTTCTAAAAACAGACCAAATTATTTTAAAAAGGTGACCGAACACGCTTTCTGCTACTCTAGCTTTATTTTGTTGCGTTACACTCTGTTTGGTACCAACCAACAAAGGTTAGTTTTGTAATTTAAAAAATATGTGATAGAATTGGGGAGGTGGAGGGAGAAAATGTGGTGGTGAAGAAAGTAACACCCCAAATATAATTGTTGTAATTTGAATACTACTTGGCAATATTGAAGTTGCCTTGAAAAGTAGTATTAATTTGATAGCTTCGACGACAGCTTACCATTGTCTTTTTCTTCTTCTTTTACCTGTGACAGAAAACACTTTTTACCTTTCTTGCCTGGCTTTGCAGCTTTAGTCCTAATCTCTGGTGCATCTTCACATGCAGGTTTGAGACTAGTCTTTTTCACCTGGATTTGTTGCTCAACATTGAAGACATTGAAAATCACCTCTTCTTGGTTTTTGAGTGCTATAGTTCCATCATCAACATTAATGATCACCTTGGCCGTTTTCATGAATGGCCTACCAAAAATAATAGGGATCTCCAAATCTTCCTCCATCTCCATTACCACAAAGTCTACCAAGAATCTAAGGTTTTCAGTTTGAACCATCACATCTTCCACCACACCATAGGGCTTTTTGGTGGATCCATCTGCCATAAACAGAGTCATCCTTGCAGGCTTGACTTCAAGACCACCAATCTTTTCAAGAACAGATAAGGGCATCAAATTGATACTGGACCCCAAATAAATTAGGGCTTTCCTTATTTTATGGCTCCTGATAGTGCAAGGAATAGTGAAACTTCCTAGATCTTTAACCTTAGGAGGAGGTGCCTTCTGCAATATCACACTTCACCCTCCTCGTACCTCAATTGTTTCCTCCTCTATATATTTCTTTCTTTTGAGGAGTTTCTTCAAAAACTTAGCATATTCAGGAATCTGTTAGTCATAAGAATTTTAATCGCCAATTTTCTGAAAATCTTCAAAGCACCCTAATTGCATCTCTTTTTCTTTTCTAGAACACTCTTTAGGGTGAAGAGGATTTTTCTCAATTTTTTTCAATTTTTTCTTTTTCTCTCTCACTCTTTTCTTTTTATTTTCTCTCTTTTATTTCAATTTTTTCTTTTCTCTTAACTTCTTTATCTTTTCTCTTCTTTTTCTTCTCTCTCTTTTAACTCAACTTTCTCATTTTCTTTCTCCCTCTCATCTTCTACGCTTACAATAACCTTGCATTCTTCATTGGGGTTAACTTCTGTATTAGCCTTAAAACTGTTGATAGGTATCTCTTCCAACTTCTTGGCTATTTGACCAACCTACACCTCTAGATTCCTTCTAGTAGCTTCAGTGCTTTTCTGGGTGGAAAGAGTTGCCTGCATGAACTGTTGGAGAGTCTCCTCAAGCTTTGTAGTTCTGTCAGCTAGAGAGGGTTGTTGTTGCTACTGTGGTGGTCTATTGAATTGTCCACCAGTTTACCCCAACTGATTTTGTCCCATACTTGAATGAGATTTCCACCCTTGGTTGTAATTATTGGGATAAAAATGGTTGCCCATGTAATTAACTTCTTCATTAATATTCTCATGAACAACACATTGACCATTAATATGATCACCACCACATAGTTCACAAAGTTGTTGTTGAACCTATAAGACATTCTGGCACTCCTTTGGTGGCTGAGAAAGCTTTTTTGTAAAGACTTCTAGTTGCTAAGTTATAATCTTATTTTGAGCAAGTAAGGCATCATAAGATTGTAACCGTAGAACTCCCTTAGATTGTGATGAAGCTCCTCTTTCACTGTGCATCTTATTGTCATTGGTGGTCATGTTGTCAATCAATTCATATGCTTCCTCTAGAGTCTTACATTTGATATTGCCTTCAGCTGAGGCATTAAGCATCAAATTAGTTTGTGAACCAAAACCTCCAAGGAAAATAATGGCTACTGTTTCTTCATCAAAACCATGAGTAGGTGTCTTTCTCAGCAAGCTCTTGTATTTATCCCATGCTTGCCCCAAGGTCTCCTTCATGCCTTGCCTGAAAGAAGAGATTTCTTGCTTCCCTTTGTTGATCTTTAACTGTGGGAAGTACTTGTTTAAGAATTTTGCAACCACATCTTCCCACTTAGTCAAGCTATTTTCAAGAAAAGAGTTCAACCACAATTTAGCATTGCCTCCCAATGAGAAAGGAAACAAGCTCAGTCTAATAGCATCATCTGGAACTCCATTCAGCTTCACAATATTACAAATCTCATTAAAGGTTGTCAGATGCTCATATGGACTTTCATTTGACAGTCCATTGAATTGGTTGCTCTTCACTATATGGATCAACGCAGGCTTCATCTCCATACTTGTGGCATTGACCCTCGGCCTTGCAATGCTGTTAAAATGGTGAGGGCCAACAACTATTGCATAATCAGCCAAAGTACGTCTACCACCATTGTTGTCCATGCTTTCCTGATCTGATTGTAAGGCTTGTGAAATTCTCTCTAGAGAAGATTCTTTAGATAATCTACTTCTTCTCTACCTTCTATTAGTCTCAATTCCTTCAAGGAGAGGTTCAAAACTTTTTTTGCTCCTACTCCTAATTGTATCCTGCATAAACTAGACACAAAACCCTAGAAAACTTTGTTAGCACGAAAAAAAAAAAACGACGCTAGACACAATTAAAAATTATACAAAAAATTAAAATTAAAAATAAAAACAAAACAAAAGTCAAAGTTAATCAAGAACCACGCATATAGAATAGTTTAAACCGTGAGTCCCCGATAACGACACCAAAAACTTGTTGGATGATCGGCAAGTGTACCGAATCGCACAAGTAATATAAAATGGTAAGACCAAGTATCGTATCCTAGAGGACTCTCGATACTAGACAGTCGTGTGATAACTCGATTAATTAAGACTTGAAGAAAACGAGATCATTGGTTTCAAATGCATAGACAGAAAATTAAATATGAATGCAGCTTGATCAATAGTAGAATAACACAGTGAAAGGATGTTGTTTAATATGAGATGAATGTGTTGTTGGGGTTAGATTTCACCAAGTTCCCCCTCATGTATGTAAGAATTCTTCTTTATACATTAATGTCAACGTCACTCATTAAATCACTTAAACTCGATCCCTCGGCAAAGAAGCCTATCCTTAATCACCAGTTCATGCAATTCCTAGCATTCCTAGTAATTAAATGTGAAGATCAAGAGCTTTAAGACGACCAAGACTCATACCCTCATCCTTGAGCAATATTAATCCTGAGAGAATTCAATAAGAACCTGAATTGTAAGGAACCTCAAAGCATGTAATAAGCACATATGAATTACTCTAACAATTAATGAAAAAACATATGGTATTAAGCATCAATTCAAATACATGAGAGTTCATAAGGTTACATCATCCCCCAACAACAAATAGAGTTTAGTTCACCATAGACATGATGAAACTAAATGAATAATGGAAAAGCATGAGATAGCAAAACCCTAAAGTTAGCGGATAGAAGCTCCCAATTCCAAATCCGCCTTCAGAGAGTGGAAAAGTGTGGTGTTGTGCTGCTCTAGCCAGAGATGCAAAACCTAGAACGCCTGGGTTCTTTAAATAGAGCGAAGACAGAACATAAACAAAGTCTGAGCCCGTGTCAGTAGCGCTCAAGCGCCCCACTTAGGGCACCCAGGCGATGAGCGGTGGTTTCCTGCGCTCAAGCCTCCAAAAAGGGTGCCTAAGCTTCGAGAACTCCTCCCTTCTAGTGCTTTTCCAGGCCTTTCTAAGCTTCATCTCCATATTATCTCATTTTCTATCAAAATAAGGAGAATTAGTCACAAAATCATTAAATTCAACCTCAACTGTCTTATTCACACAATTTAACAGAAAAACATGATTCCAAGCAAATTTCTAAGCAGAAAAGGGTGCATTTAGTACCGAAATTACATCACAAATAACAGTATTTTCAACTGTTATCAGTACACGAATTTAAGAACATGCCTTGGAACCGAGCGTGTGGCGAAAAAGTTGAGAACCACATTTTTGTTGGTAGAGGTAAACATTTCATACAATGTTGTGATAAGCAAAGCCTACTTAAATGCCTTTGGGATATAATTTCAATGCCTCACCTAACTCTTAAATTACCATCAGATAGAGAAATTATCTATACCGTTTGGGCATACCAGAAGGTGGCCCAGTAATGTTATGTGGCAGGGTTGAAGGTTGAGCCCTTAGCTTCTCATCGAAGGATTAGAAGGTCAGAGGTAGCTATGGTAAATTTAGATCCAAGAAATAACACAGATGACCAAATTGAACCTTTGGGAGAAACAAGACCGTTTGGTTTGGGACGATTGGATGATCAAACCACCTCCATTGGAAGTGGCCCTGCAAAGGAACAAGCCATAATGATAGGCAGAGAGCTTAAACGTAATATTGATCTCTTTGCATGGACAACTACTGACATGTTGGGAATACATCCTAAGATTATGTCACACAAGTCAGCCTTGTTCAAACATATTGGCCCGGTAGCAGAGAAGAAAAGGAGGTTAGGGGAAGAGAAGAGACAAGCAAGAGACGTCGATGTGAAGAAACTTTTGAAGGCAAATTTTATTCATGAGTTCAAGTATACTACCTAGTTGGCTAATGTTGTGATGGTGAAAAAGTCGAACGGGTAGTGAAGAATGCATAAAGACTTCGCAGATTTAAGCAAAGCTTGCCCTAAAGATGCCTATCCTCTCCCCAATATTGATGCTTTGGTGGACGGAACCTCAGGGTACCAGGTTCTTAGCTTTCTTGATGCTTATTCTGGGTATAATTAAATCCCCATGTATCTCTAGAATAGTGAGAAAACGACCTTTTTTATTGAGCGATCCAATTTTTGTTATGAGGTAATGCCGTTCGATTTGAAAAATGGGAAGGAACTTACTAGCGTTTGATGGATAAGGTGTTTTGTCATAAGATTGGGAGGTGCATGAAGGTTTATGATATGGTTGTGTGGAGTAGGTCGACAGAGGAACATGTTCAAGATTTGACTGAGGTATTCGGCCAAGTGCACAAGTATGGAATGCATTTGAACCCAACTAAGTGCATCTTTGGGGTGTCGTCCGGTAAATTTTTGGGTTTCATGTTGATGGCACGTTGGATAGAGGCCAACTAGATATGTGTAAAGTGATGGTAGAAATCAGGAGCTCTCAAAATCTTAAGGAGATGCAACACTTGGTGGGATGCTTGACATCATTATCCCGTTTTATTCTAAGGTTGGTCGAGTGTATCAAGCCTATAGTAAAGATAATAAAAAAAAATGCCCATGCAAGTTGGGACGAACGATTTGAAGCAACCTTCGGGGAGGTGAAAGGAATCCTAGTCCGCTAGTGATGGGTTGGCCTGATCCAAAGCATGATTTGTAGTTATTTTTGGTAGTATCTGAAGTGAAGGTTAGTGCAATTAACATGCTTAGAATTAGAAATAAACTCACTTGTATCTACTTTGTGTTTGCTTTGGCCTTTTAGTAATTCTTTTGTCACTTCAATTAATATAACACAGTGCAAAATGGAATTAACACTATTAGTAGCACATTTTTATCTTCCACCAAACTCGTTAATCAAAGGATGACCATCCTCTATCATGCAGTTTACAACTTTTCGTACCTCCTATCAAAGCAAACCAACCTCGTATTAGGTTTGTACATGGTTTTCTCTTTTAGCTTTACTTGTGAGAAATTAAAGGTAGCAGCTTGAAGATCTTGGAAACTGAATACGTTTAACATGAAGGAAACAGAGTATCAGGTATTAGGAAAATTCGTGCTATGTTTCCTGGGGTAGATTTCTGCTACCAAAACATTTCCAGCATTTGATTTGAAGTTTTAGAGAAGGGTTAAAAGTATTAAAAACAGACGGAAACATAAAGCGTGAGACTATATCTAGAAACATAAAGTGGAAAAGATGGAAAGCTACCCTAGTTCTGCATCTTCATCTGCTATGAGAACATCAAATCCTTATTTCCAGGTCAGTAATGGACGAGATGTTTTAGCATGATTCACTATGTTACCATCGGAATCATAGATTATAACACCAGAGAAATCAGGGAGCTGACACTTCCCTCCCATGAGTATGTTCCTCTGCCAAAGGGAACCCTCTTCTTGTTGCTCACCGCAAGTGCCCATCACCTCTTCATTGTTGAATTCTATGACAGGTTCTTCTTCAAAGGCATAGCACGAGACCCACTTGCGCCATTTGCGTGAATGAGAAGCACACATGAGCAATGCAATGGCACACACCATAAGGGTCATCACAGTGAAGCCAATATGTGAAATACTTGGTAGAGGGTGGATCATTACAAGTGGCCGAGCCATGGCAAAGTTAAATATGAAAGTGTGATGTTTGAAATATGAAGTTGGTATGAGAAGATGAGTACATTCATCCATATATAAGGTCTTGTGCTTTGATTTTTAATTCTGAACTAGAAAATGTAGTTGGTTCTTTTGGGGTTTGTTAGCATTTGGTTTTTGAGGTTTTGGTATTTACTGAACTCAGGGAAGAGGTTTTGGTTTTTGAGTGTAGCAGTTGAGATTTGTGTCAAGAATGTGCACAAAAAGTTTTCACTCAAAATGAAACTTTGGGGAGAAAATAAAGAAACAAGGATAACAACAGAAAATTAAGGTAAACAAAGTATTATGATTTTATTTAAGTTTTATCTATCGTTTACTTTTGAGAAGCAATTTTTGTAATTTTCTACTGATAATAAAGTTAACTCCTTTATTTTCTTGAGAAATTATCTTGTTAAATAAGATTCTATTAAATTTAAACTTTAAAACATTTCAGCCGTAATTATTACGTGAAATTGTTAATTTATTTCATAAATGATACATGTTTTGATTTTCTATTTCTATATCATAGCGTATTTTACTACGAAAACAAGATTTTTTTATCATCCTCAAACATGTCTTAATAATAATTGTATGCTATCTAGCCCCAATGTTAAACTCATACCGTTTGGGCTATTTCTTTAATTGAGTCAGTACTAAAGGGAAGCAGATGAGAAAATTTCATGAGGCTTACTTCCTCCATCAACATAATGCTTGTAGCACCTCTCCATTCCTCTTTTTATCCATTTATAATATTTAATGTGATGGTTAAAAATTTTAACTTTCTCTAACTTTCAACCACTTCATTAATGATTCCCACCAATATATGAATGCACTCTCCCACTTTACCATTATTACGCAAATCAAATCCCTCTTCTTTTCCTTCTCCTGTAACTGTTTTTTAAACATAAAACCATCACTCCCAGGAGGTGGAGTTCATCTCCGGTGCCCTCTGGCAACTGAAGGTGAGACCCCTCCAGTTGGAAAATGCAGACCCCTCCATCACCTGGAGCCTCCTATACGCTAACACGACGCTCTTCCTCACCATCCCCAACTACATGGTCTCTCAAATAAGGATTATGCCCATCCTAAAAAGAAAAAATAATCGAAGCATCAAGACCTATTGCATGTAGACTAGGACAAACATAAAATATATCAAAATATGCCAAAATGCTACACAAATCAACCAGTGACCTTTTCAAGTCCTATGCGAGTTCCTTTCATTAATTGGGAAAAGTTGTAACTTTATTTTTAAGGAAGTGAGCATTTCTCCATGATGAAATTTGATAGTCCCTCTATTTTCTGTAATAAAGGAATTTTTGTTCATAAGTTTAGAACACGTACTCATAGGTTCCTTAAACACAAAATGTCAATTCTCTTTATCATTCAACGACTCTTCACTGCATCCTAAATAGTAGAATATTTAACTGTTAAACAAAATGAACAAGATAGTGGCAACTAAACATTTCTATGAAATTGAATAGTGTCCCCATGTCCAAGAAAATAAAATGTTCATTTCTTTTAGCACAACATCTCAGTAGAGCTCTACACAGACCTGCCCTCAAATGCACAGTTTCAAGAACCCCCAGGGATCACACTCTTTGGTCCGCTCCTCCAATTCTTGCAGGATACAGATTCCTGCTTCTTAATCAACCTTTACCCTTACAACCTCTACCGTTTAAACCCCGAGATCCCCATCGGCATCACGCTCTTCCAATAATACCTTTTCAACTTCTACGATGACTTCACCACCGGCGTCCACTACTGCAACCTCTTTGACGTCATAGTCAACACCGTTGTCACCATCCTCACTATCATCGGCTACGAGACCATCCCCCTCATCGTGATCGAAACCGGTTGGCCTAGCTTTAGCGCTGTCGGGAATGAGTTCGACGCCAACCTCGGCTACGCCGAGATTTACTTGAAGGGCCTAGTGAAACACTTAAAGTTCGGGATGGGAATGCCGTTGCTCAAGGACGGTGTGCGCGAGGTTTTCGTGTATGATATGTTCGATAAGGAAGAAGGAACAAGAAGGAGTTGGGGGGTTCTCTACGCAACAAAATTGCGAATTTTAATTTCAATTTAAACTTCAATATAAACGAACCCTAAATCCCATTTCAGAAATCCCTATTATTAAAATCTAACACGTTGTCAAATTCCACGTAGAAAGGTCTTTGAACTTCGCGTTTCAAAAACTTGCACGTCAATGTCCCAATTCATAAAAAACTTAACCTCATTAAGCCAATTTAACGGTAAGGGCTCAATTCACTCAAATTTTCATTTTTAGGACTAAATTGAGGAATCCAATAAAACGGGGATCTAATTGGGAAAACCCAACATAAATAGGGGCTACTAAAGGGTTTAACCTAAAGAAAGAATCCGTTCAGGCTCATCATATTTCTGGATGCATCTTGAACTTCATAAGTAGATCCCTATCCTTATTTGGGTGTTGACTAATGTCTTTTTTCTTATACTTCTATTTTCATGGACTTCTAATTTTATTTTTCAAACGAGTAACAGGTACCCGCGGGTACGAATAGTGTGATACCCGAACCCAACCCGTTAACAAGCGGGTATTAAAATATCCGCTACTCGCAGGTACCTCTTACCTGTGGATACTAAATACTCGAAGAAGATTTTACCTGCGGATACCCGTGGGTACAGGTGTTTTTACCAACCTTAGTCAGGCCTAGGGGTAAGCTTATTTTAATATTTATAAAAATATGTTTGACACGAAGGTCAGTTAACTAATTCTGAGTACTCACTTTTTATTGAATATTATCACTATAATCACGCAAAGTCACTTACTTGAGCATCATAATACCTTTTGCAGGTACCCTCCCACACGGCTTGAAAAGAAAGAAAGAGAGCGAACAACACAATTTAAATGAAAGAAGATCATCAGGAAACTCATCCAGTCTTCAGAACAACTTTGAATGTTTCGAGTAAGGGATCTCAACTCTAACCCGAAACAATAATAATAATAAATTATTATTTTTAATCTTCTTTTTATTACATCACAATTGTATTATTATTTAAGTTTCTTCTAATTATTTATTTATTTTGAAAAATGGAGACATTGATGGAGTGTTTCTTTTTCCTAATTAGTTATTGTTAATCGAATGTGAAAATTTTCACTGAGCTAAATTACTAATAACTCTAATAAGGTGTCTGGGAATAGATTCTAAATATTAGGGTCTACGAGATTAAGGATTTAAAATTTTATTTAAAATTAAAAAATATTAAAGAACGAAACCGTGACTCAAATGACGCGAAAAGAAGAGGAAATAAAATATATATAAAAAGAAAAATCTTCGGACCCCTGCTAATTCCTCGAGATGGAAATTAAAGTAAAATTTTATATTAAAAATTATATGTAAGCGTCAGTTTTAAGTGACACATTTATACTATACTTTGGAATGTAAATTATATGTCTTGTTGCGGTATGAGAGGTGGACAAATTGTTTCTGTTGTTATGGGTTAGCTACGGTTTAACCGACCCTTGTTGCATAAAAAAATATATTTATTATGAAGTGGATACAAGTTAGGATGAAAATGAATCCAACAATACTTATCCGTAATTCGATACGTTATTTACACGAATATTTATTTAAATTATATTTGTGAGTATTTTAAAATTTATGAATACTTATAAATATTAAAAAAAATATTTTTATAAATTATTAAAGTAAAATTTAAATATAATTATCAAAATTTATAAAATATAATAAAAATTAAATTAAATATATATTAAAATTTAATTTTAATTAAATTTAAATTAATAAAAATAAATTTTATTTTTAATTTTATTTTTTCAAATAATAAATAATATAATATTACGTTCAATTTGTTTATAAATAGATATTAAAATACTTGTTGAATATCTGCGGATTATATATATGCGGATAACAATTATCCAACCCAGATTTTATTCGACGACATTTGTGAATGCAGACCTTTTTGCCCCTAGTACTAGCTGACCTGCGGAAAAAAAACTTTTTAATCTGAACAGGTAGCAATTAATTTTCCACTCTCAACTTTCGTGTTTCTTGTTCGCATTTGCATTTTCCCTGCTCTCGTCAATGCAGCGGTGGAGGAAAGGTATGGCATCAGAGCTGCCATTATTCCGCTGTCGACGGTGCCGCTGTGAGGTGTGGACTTTGGGTAAGCAATATGTCCCTAAAATCCTATTTTATTTGGTTGGTACGGCCATTGTTCTTTATCGAAAATTGTTGCATTTGTGTTTTGTTAAGAATGAATATTTCGTTGGTGGAGATGAAAACATTTGTGAAAAGTTGTAAAGTTCTTTCTCTCCTATTTTCCCATTTAACTTTCCATAAGGTGAGTTCTCATTGCTTAAAAAATACCTTATAGTTAATGGGGTTTTATTATTATATAGTTGTTTTATGTGTTTCTGAAGTTGCCTTTTTTCCGATTTTGGAATTTTTTGTTCCCTAGTTTTTCCTTTTCCTTTTCTGTTTTTTTAGTATTTTTAATTTTTTTTTTCTTTTTTTAAAAGGGAGAAGGGTGGTGATATACGTTTCTTGATGATAATATAACGTTTTACGATATTTATTTGTGATAAAATATGTTTGTAGGAAAGAAAAAAAAATTGACAACCGTGTTATATTATATTTATAAATATTTGAATAAAATATTTCGAAGGAATCAATTTGGAAGAACAATGTTCAAGTTTGTTGATATGAAAATAAAAGATAAAAAATTTTCATTTTTTTGGAAAAACTTTCTGTTAAATATAATGAAAATTATACATGGAATTAATCTCCCTTGTGTTAAACACGCATAGGGTTCTCTATTTATAATAGAAAAAATATGGACTAAGTCCAAAATACAAATAATAAATAATAACAAACTAACTGAAAGATAAACAGAAAGATAAAAGATATAATATTTCTAACACTCCCCTCAAGCTGGAGCATACAAATTGTATGAACCAAGCTTGAAATAACTAAACTAGGTTTTAAACTAGATGATTTTTTTTTCAAGAGTGAGACAATAAACACTTCAACTTCAAAAGTGTGAA
Organism: Vigna nakashimae; assembly: GCA_034642375.1. Taxonomy (NCBI): domain Eukaryota; kingdom Viridiplantae; phylum Streptophyta; class Magnoliopsida; order Fabales; family Fabaceae; genus Vigna; species Vigna nakashimae. Next base: position 23,655,576 of record CM067768.1, read on the forward strand.
CCAAGCTTGTGAAACTTCAACTTCAAAAGTGTGTGAAGGAGAGCAGTGGAGAAAGAGACAATAAACACTTCAACTTCAGAAGTGGATGCAGGAGAGCAGGAGGCAATAAACACTTCAACTTCAGAAGTGGATTAAGGAGAGCAGGAGGCAATAAACACTTCAACTTCAGAAGTGGATTAAGGAGAGTAGCGGAGAAGGAGGCAATAAACGCAGCAGATCTGTGCGACAAATACAATAAGAAAGGAAGAAGGCAAGAACAACAATACAGAGGCGAAACCCTCTACAACATAGAGGAAGCACAAAAAGAAGAAGGAGGTCCAAAGATGCGGAAGCATGCGGCAAGAAGAAGATGGATTTCGATGCCAGCAATGGCTGCTCTGGAAGGTCTAAACAGAGAGAGGAGGTCCGGTGATTCAGAGGAGGCAGTGGTTCCCAAGAGACTTGTCTTTGTGATTCTGGGTGCTGAGATTTAAGAAGAAGAGAAAATGAATCTTATGAAATTTTTAGGGGCTGCCGGCGACCATGACGGTCGGCCGCCGGCAGACAGCAAAGACCACCGGAAGAGATCAGAAAACCTGCTCTGATACCATGTTAAATATAGTGAAAATTATATATGGAATTAATCTCCCTTGTGTTAAACACACATAGAGTTCTCTATTTATAATAGAAAAAATATGGACTAAGTCCAAAATACAAATAATAAATAATAACAAACTAACTGAAAGATAAACGGAAAGATAAAAGATATAATATTTCTAACACTTTCCTTTAAGAAAATTAAAATGGAAAATCAATTGACAAAAAACGTGAATTTGCTTATTTGATCAATTTATATTTGGAGAGAACAAAATATTAAAAATTTAGAAAATATTAAACACAATAATTCAAATATTTATGTGAGTAAATTTAAAAGGAAATGATTATTTGCAAATACATTGTATACCTACAACCTGAAGTCAGGACAAATGGAGTCTGCAACGAGGGAGTACCCAGAGAATAGAAACCAAACGAAGAATACAAACGTTTTGACAATCCAAAGTTGTCAACTTTTTGACAAGGACACGTGGTATTTTTTTATTGGTTGGTTTATAATATTTTATTAAGAGGTGCATTTTTGTTATAGAGGGTATTTTTGAAATGGTATTTGAGATTCTCCTCTTTATTTTACGGTTTCATACGGTTTCATTTGAGGCTTCCTCTCTCTCTCCACCATTTTCATTTTTGTCTTTTTCGTCTCTTTCCATCATTTTCACTTTCTGTGGAGCATTGCTCTTATTCTCGCAGGTCTTCCTATCCATCAAAAGAAATCTCTTCTTCATGTGTTCCTGTTTTCGGGTTGGCAGCATTTTCCTCTTCATCTCTCTCCACCATTTTCACTTTGTTTGGAGCATTGCTTTCACTAATGTTGGGTAATACGTACTGATAATATATTATAGGAATAAAATTTCAATTAGTGTTGTTCGACCATATATATATATATATATATATATATATATATATATATATATATATATATATATATATATATATATATATATATATATATATATATATATATGAAACTTTTATTTGGTTATGGGTGTTTGGTATAAAAATTGATTTTGTAAGCGACCTTGATAGGTCTGAGTGTTGGTGCCTAAAAAAAGATCCAATTCAATTGAGTGTTTGTGCCTAAGAAAAAGAATCACATCACACATGTGCCTAAAAAATATATTCAATTTAATTACGTAAAATGTCTTTGTCTACTTATGTGTCCACTCCTACAACACCAGCTTTTGTACAAAACCAGATTTTTATTCGTGTAATCGTTTACAAGGTTCTTATAATCGATTACAATGGCCAAAAAGGCTTACACTTAATTACCAAGGCGTAATGTGAAAGATCTTTGAGTCTAGAATCCAACAAAACAAGAATCAACTCATTTGGAGTTCGGAGAAAGTTATCAGCAAAACAACTAGCAAAGATCCGAGTTGGCAAGAATATATAAAGCGTTAACTTTAAGGAATAAACTATACCTACTCAGATGTCAATAAATTACAAATTAGTAGTCATTGGAATGTTTTTTTAGTCTAATTTCTAATGAAAAAAGAATCACATCATTTTAAACTCGGTGGGAAAAATTATCATTAAAATAGCCAACAAAGGTCAAAGTTGATAACATGTTAACTTGGTCATGACACCAACATTGGGTCTTTCCTCCAATGACTGCCCAAAATCCAGTTTTCAGGCTCTACTCACACTTAAACATTAAAAAGAACTATCGTTCATTCAAGAAATATGAAAAAATTACGTAAAATGTCTTTGGCTACTTATGTGCCCACAGTTAGCTCCTAGAAAACCAGATTTTTGTTTGTGTCCTTGTAATCGATTAAAATGGCCAAAAAGGCCGACACTTGATTACCAAGGCATAATTTGAAAGGTCTTTGAGTCTAGATTCCAATAAAACAAGAATAAGCTCATTTTAAGTTCGGTCAAGAAAGTTATGAGCAAACCAACCAGCAAATGTCAGAGTTGGCAGAAATATATAAAGGGTTAACTTTAATGAAATAACTGTGATGTCCAAAAATTTCAAATTAGTAGTCATTGGAAATCTTTTTGAGTCTAGTTTCTAATAAAAAAAATCACATCCTTTGGAGGTCGGTGGGAAAAGTTATCATTAAAATAGCCAACAAAGGTCAAAGTTGACAACTTGTTAACTTGGTCATAACACCAACATTGAGTCTTTCCTCCTTGCCTAAAACCTAGTTTTCAAGCTCTAGTCACACTTAAACATTAAAAAAAACTCTCATCCATTCATGAAATATGAAAAAATTATGCAAAATATCTTTGGCTACTTATGTGTCCACAATTGTGTCCTTCAATTCACCTACCTTGGTTCAGAAACATATATGGGCTTTGACCTTTGCTTACTATTTTAATCATAACTTTTACCACATACCTCCAAATGATGTTATTCTTTTTATATTAGAAAATAGACTCAAAAGATTTCTAATAACTACTCATTTGTAATTTTTGGACATCTTTGTAGGTATAGTTAATTCCTTAAAGCTAACGTTTTATATATTCCTACCACTCTGACCTTTGCTGGTTGTTTTGCTTTTAACTTTCTCCACGAACTCCAAATGAGTTTATCCATTGTAAGAATCAAGTTGCATATATGGTTATGTACTTTCAATCATCCAAAATTATAGCACTTGAAGGTTCCATCTCATCTTGAGAGGTTATTTTTATAAAAGTAAAATAAAATATTTCATATTTTTGAAAAAACTTAAAATATAAATTAATAAATATATAAATTTATTATATAAACTCACCTTGCTCTAATTTTATTAAGTTCTTTAAGATCCTCTTCAAAATTATAGAGAAATGTGTTCCTTTTAACCAATCTTGTGTGTAAACAAGTACTTTCACGAGTTTAAGCATTAGACAATTACGATAAGAACTAATCACCCTTCCTCTTGTACTAAATGCACACTCTTTTACTAGTGTTAAAGATAATAATTAAATTTTTCGGTAAAAACATATTTATTACAGTACGATTAACTATAGTTTAATATATTTAAGTAAATTTTGTCCAACCCAGTCCAAGATGTTAAGAATTTTTTGAAATAGTTGTATTGTACCTAATTATGTGACTAGTTGTGTGGTTAATTTTCTTAGCAATCAATTAGAAAATCAGTAGATGATAACTCTCTAAGTCAATACAAACTAATCCAAGCATTTTGAAATAATATACACATCAAGTAAGTGTAGTTTTCATGATCTCCATAGTTTTTCTACCTTGAATAGTAGTAAGTTAGAAAATATGAGAAAACAACGAACATCCATGTCAACATGTCAACATTGATAACTACTTATGATTTCTACTTTATTTGCTTTATATATTTGTTGCTGCCTATCATGCATATTATAATTCGATGAATGAATATATACTCTTAAAATTAAATTAAACGGAGTTTAGTTTAATTCTTAGTTGTTTTAAATAAATATATTCTTTTATCCACCAATAAATAATTATTTAAAATACTTTTCATGATGTAAATATATTAAGATAAAAAATTGTAATAGTATATATATATATATATATATATATATATATATATATATATATATATATATATATATATATTTAAAAACCCATTTTATTTAATGATCCTCTATAATACTTTTATTGTCTTCCTCATTATTTGGTCTCTGTAAATCACCATCTAATTTAATTTACATTCTTTATTCCTATATTTAATCGTAATATTCAAAAAAAATGTTTATATGAAAATTTATATAATTTTTGTTTATTGCAAGTTTTTATTACCTAAATATAAATATTTATTGTATGAAATGGTTATAATCTAATTCTAATTTAATATAAAAAAACTACGTTAAAGTATTTCAAAAGACAGTTCAGTAGCAGACTACATCGTATGCCAAAATAGCAATAATTTTTTGTATTTATGTTTGTTATTATTATTATTATTTTAGTTTTATGAAATTAACTTTTGAGACTTTCGGGTCTTTAGGAAGACTCAGCCTGTCCGTACAATGTTTGAATATAAATGAAGCCGAGGAGCTTTCTAAACATCACCGGTGGAAAGAGAAAAGAACTGAATCATAGTTTGTCTCTGGCAATATACTAGTCCTGTTTACTCTGCTCTTTCATTAGATTATTTGGTATCAGAGAACCATAATGAGTGCTTCTTTTCTGAAAACATTTTATATCTTTCTCATGCTTTCATTGCTTACCCCAGGAATTAATTTCACATTCAACAACTCAAGTGAAATTGGTGAACCAAAGTGCACAGAGACAGAGAGGAAAGCCCTTCTCAGTTTTAAACAAAGCCTCGTAGATGACTTTGGCATGCTCTCCACTTGGACCAACCATCTCAATAATACAGACTGCTGCAAATGGAAACGTATTCAGTGCAACCACCAAACTGGTCATGTACATCTACTTGATCTTCATGGAAACTACCCATATACTCCATATTTAAGAGGTGCAATCAATGTCACTTCATTCGTTCACTTGCCTTATATTCAACATCTTGATCTCAGCCATAATTATTTTGTACTGAGTTACATTCCAGAGTTCATGGGCTCCTTCTCCAACTTAAGATATCTCGATCTCTCCCATTCTTATTTTGAGGGTAGGATTCCTTCAACACTTGGAAATCTCTCACAGTTACGCTATCTGGATCTAGAGGATAATTATCATTGGGGAGAAATTCCTATTCAATTCGGGAATCTCAATCACTTACATTATCTCAATCTTGGATTATTTTATCTTTCCGGGAAAATCCCATGTCAAATTGGGAATCTAAAAAATCTACGATTTCTCAGTCTTGGAAGTAACACTCCTCCAATCAGAAGGAAAATGCCAAACTATGCTTCAAATTCCCTTTATGGTGCATTTCCTTTTCGCGTAGGGAATCTTCCATTCTTGCATACTCTTCGACTAGTTGGCAATTTCGATATAAAAGCTAGGGATGCCCAGTGGCTGTCTACACTCCATTCCTTAACAACTCTTGAGCTGAGTTCATTGCATAGTCTTAGTTCGTCTCACCACTGGCTACGAAGTATTAGTAAGTTCATTCCAAACTTGAGCGAATTGAGGCTAATAAATTGTGATCTTTTAGATAATGATATTCAGTCTTTGTTCCTTTCTCATTCTCCCAACTTTTCCAGTTCTCTTAACATCCTAGATCTATCTTCTAACATCTTGACATCATCAACACTTCGACTCTTGTTTAACTTTAGTCTTCACCTTCAAGAGCTTTATCTTTCTCACAATAATAAAGCTCTGTCACCTTCTTTATGTCTAAATTTTCAATCTCTTAAAATCCTCGACCTCTCTTATAGTAATCTTGAGTCATCAATGTTTCTAGCTCATTTGAATAATAGCTCCAAACTTGAACAGCTTTCTCTTGTAAACTGTAGTCTTATAGATAGAAGTTTCGTGGTTTCTTCTACTTCTACAATGAATGTTTTGCATTCTCTTTTATACCTTGATCTCTCTAATAACTTATTAAAAGCATGCTCTGTATTTCACTGGCTTTCTAACTTCACTACCAGTCTGCGCACTCTATATCTTGATTATAATTTCTTGGAAGGTCCCATTCCAGATGAATTTGGGAAAGCGATGAACTTTCTTGAATATATTTCGCTCTCCAATAACCAACTCCAAGGCAAAGTTCAGTCTTTCTTTGGGATCATGTGCAGATTACAGAGCTTAGACCTCTCAGAAAACAAGTTCAATGGAAAATTTCCAAGCTTTACTCAAAATTCTTCATTGTGCAACGTACATATCTTTCGCGAATTGAACTTATCTTATAACCGAATTACTGGCAAGATACCCAATAGCATCAAAATGTTATCTGAGTTGGAGATTTTATCGTTGGAGGGGAATTCTTTGGAGGGTGATGTCACTGAATCTCATCTTTCTAATTTTTCCAAATTATATTACTTAGACTTGTCACACAATTCATTGTCTCTAAAATTTGTCTCTGGTTGGATTCCTCCTTTTCAATTAAGTTATTTGCGTCTTGCATCTTGCAAACTAGGTCCAAGGTTTCCTAGTTGGCTCCAGTCCCAAAATTTCTTGTTCCTACTAGATATATCTGATAATGGGCTGAATGATTTTGTACCAGACTCGTTTTGGACCAAGTTGCAAATTCTGTACACTTTGAATATGTCTCACAATAATCTCATCGGTTCAATTCCTAATATGAAATTGAAGCTTCCTTTCAGACCATATATAAATTTCAATTCAAATAAATTTGAGGGAAAAGTTCCATTTTTTTTGCTACAAGCTTCCGAGTTGTTACTCTCTGCAAATAAGTTTTCAGATTTATTTTCAGTCTTATGTGGAAACGTCACCGCTACAAACTTGGCCACTTTAGATTTATCAGATAATCAATTAAAGGGACAACTACCAGATTGTTGGAAATATGTACACCGATTGTTGTTTCTTGATTTAAGCAACAATCAATTGTCAGGGAAGATTCCTATCTCCATGGGAACCCTTGTGGAATTGGAAGCTTTGGTTTTACGAAACAATAGTTTAATGGGTGAATTGCCTTCCTCTTTGAAGAATTGTAACAATTTAATTATGCTGGATGTGAGTGAGAATATGCTATCTGGTCGAATACCATCATGGGTTGGAGAAAGCATGCAACAATTGATAATCTTGATCATGCGAGGGAATTACTTTTCTGGAAATCTTCCCTTTCATCTATGTTACTTGAAGCGTATTCAATTGTTGGATCTTTCCAGGAATAAGTTTTCAGAAGGCATTCCAACTTGCTTAAACAAGTTTAATGCATTGTCTGAGGAAAGCATCGACAGAACTGAAACCGAGAGTCGTATTCATTGGTACAATACTACTTATTATGAAAATTATAGTGTTTACACTGGTGGTTCTTATGCGCTTCAAGTAATATGGATGTGGAAAGGTGTGGATCGAATTTTCATGCGTCCCGAATTGATTCTTCATAGCATTGATCTCTCATGTAACAATTTAACAGGTGAAATACCAAAAGAGATTACATACATGCACGGGTTAGTTTCTTTGAATTTATCAAGAAACAATTTGAATGGAGAAATTCCTTCGGAGATTGGGAATTTAAGGTCACTGGACTTCCTTGACCTATCAAGAAATCATTTGTCTGGAAAAATTCCTCCCACTCTTTCCAATATTGATCGTCTTGCCATGTTAGACTTATCAAACAACCATCTCAGTGGAAGAATTCCATGGGGAAGACAGTTGCAAACCTTTGATGCCTCTAGTTTTGAAGGAAATGTTGATCTTTGTGGGAAACCGCTTGAAGAAAGTTGTCCTGGAGAGGAGACAGTGACAAAGTCTAAAGGAGCAGAAGTCGATGATGAAGATGATAAATCAGTTTTGTATGGAGCATTATACGTGAGTTTGGGGATAGGATTCTTCACAGGCTTTTGGGGCCTATTAGGTTCATTACTACTTTGGCAACCATGGAGAATTGCTTATCTGAGGTTCTTGAACAGACTTATAGACTATTTACTTTTAATGGTTGCATTGAACATAGTAAAGTGCCAAAGATGGCTGAAAGACTAGCAGGTATATAATTATAATAAGGTCTTTCTTTGAATTTCGTAATATTTTCTTCTCTGCTTCAGTTACGAAAATCAATAACTAGTTTGACTATTGAAAGGGAGAATGCCTGTCTCTAAACGAATGAAAATATTGGCTTGGGATGAATGTAATGGTTAGAACTTAATTATTTAATTCCTTATCTTAGCTTACAGTTGCTCCAAAAGTACTTCCATTAATGTATGTGTTTCTCATTGATTTTCATCAATTTTATTGAAGATTGATTATATCCTATTCTCCTATTCATGACTTGGTAGTTAGTTCCTTCTACAAGAAATTATTTTTGTTTTTGTTGCTGTAAAGAAATTATATATAGTATGCTCTGTTTTGAAAATTTGGGTTTTTAATTGAATTCTCCTATCCATTACCAATGTCTCTCATGAATTTTAGCTCAAAATTTGCAGTTTAGAGTTTTGAGACTTCGTTCTGAGATGAAAGCATGATGGATTATTGGGAGTGTAACATTTGAAGCGTTGAAGTTGGTAGTGACAAGTTGTATTTCAAAGTAATGATTTGAAGAAAGAATGTCTGATGAAGCTTGATTACATATTGCTCACTGGAATTTGCTTATCTTTCATCTCTCTCATGGACACATCGCTTAGCGCTATCTTTCTCTGTCAGCGTACTTAAGTTCTGGAGCAGCTTTCTAAATTTCTGCAATGATAAAAGTTGTTTTTTATTTTATTTATCAAAATCATATGCATACAGTTTTTCGCAGGACTTGTTTCATTTTTTTTCCCTTTAGTATAATGATGAACTAATACAAAATCTTATGATTTTCTTGAAATAATTTTATTATTCCTAATTATGTCACTATTTGTGGTTAATTTTCTAACGATGGATTGGAAAATTAGCAGACAATAACTATTGTCAATACAAGCTAATCCAAGCACCCGGCATATGATAGATTTTTTCAAATGTGCAAATATCACAAGAATATGTTTTGAATTTATTAAAAAATTGTCTCAATAATAAATAAATTATAAAGAAATTCTTACATATGTTTATTCTATTACAAAAACGGTGACCTATATATCTATAAAAACTTTGATTAAATATTAGAGTAGATTGCACATTCTTATAAAAGTAGTGGACTAAAGATAAATTATGATTATAAAATTTACATATAGTTTATTTGTCAAGATAAAATATGCTTTACTATAATTAATATTTTTTCTCAGAATTTTATAGTTCTTTCTATGCAAACATGTTATTTTTTTTTTTAGAATTGAGCTCGATGTGTTTGTTAGATTATGTTTTGATAAATCAAATAATTTTGAGGTGATTCTTGTAACGAGATTATCAAACAAAATTGTTTTTCAATCTAAATTAAAGTATTTTAATTTAGAATTTCACAATTTACACAAAATTTATTTGCAAATTATTTATATTTTAGACTAATTTTATAAATATATCTAATTCAATTTATTTTCTTTTTTATGTTAATATTAATTTAGAATTCATGTATTTGTTTCTAATAATTATATTTTTATAAAGTTTTGAATAATCTTGAAATTTTAGTTCCTAAAATCAGAATTTGCTTTCGATAAGGTGAATAAAAATATTGAAGATAAAGTTATATTAAAGCAGAGTATGTTTAAAAACTGGAAACGTAAATTGAAAAGAAATAAATGAATTAGAAAAGTAAATCCAAGAAACATAAAATGAAAGAAAATCAAATGCGAAAAATAAAATAAGAATTGGTAAAAGAAATAAACTAAAACGAGAAGTTAAATTGTCAGAATCATCGTCACTGGAATTATTATTAAATCAGTATAATTGGTGTAGTGGATTGATTCAATCGATCGTTCAAATTAGGATTTAATATATACAGAACTATGATTTTTAGATTATTTTATTCCTTGAAATTTTGGATTGATCTATTTTATGTCTCTTGATTTTGTTTTTAGTATCTCAATTTGTTTTTTTCTTTTAATATTTTCAATCTCTAAATTCTCAATTTTAATTTAACCCTAAATATTTAAAAAAACTAAATATGTGTGTTTTGGGAATTGATCAAGATTATGCTTTATATTATAAAATGTATAGAACCGTATATTGTTTTTACTCTGGGACTTTATACTAAAGAAAATGTTTTTGAAATTTTAGAGGAATTCCTCTTCTAAATCATTTTCTTGTTTTCCAATGTCTAACATCTGTCATTTTCTATCCCATAAAATCAATTCACATAGGACCAGCAACAGGTCTTTCAACCGTTCCCATTGTTTGAAAGTGTCTAGCATGCTTCATTTCTAACCCACAAAATATACTGAAAGAGCAAAGGTTACTCTTTTCTGCACCCCTTATTTTCTCGCTGCTTCTCATAATTTTAAAATACCAATTACACCATAAAATAAATAAAAGTAGTGTTTTTTTTTCAATCTAAATTTAAATTGGACAATCCATAAATCTTTCAAATTATACAATTCAGAAATGGAAAATATTATAATTTTATTTTTTAAACGCTTCAATCTAGAATGTAAAATTAGAATTCCTAAATATACATTTCAAAATATAAACTTTATAATATATTTTAGTGTACAATCTCAAAATATAAAATTTGTCTTTTGGATTATAGATATGTAAATTTTACAATCCATTCAAAATTATACAATTCGGAATATAAAATTTTACATTACAAATTATATAATCTAAAATAGATAAATATATATATATATATATATATATATATATATATATATATATATATATATAATCCAAAATAGTAATGTTTACAAAATCTTCGGAATTATACATATCATAACACATTTTACAATGCCAAACATAAAAATTTCCATTTGATTACATTTCATAATTACAGAGTTGGTCATTTAGACAAATGGTTTAAACTCTGATTTTCTCAGTTTTTGACTGAAATTGATGGAAAGGTGGATTTGAATTCAAATTGAAGGATTTTGATGAGAACTTAGTAGAATTCATAAACCGAAGTAGCAAGTATAAAGAAGTGAATCCTTGATGAGTTTGTGATGCTTTAGCTATAGTCTGGCGACCAATAGACTGATAATAAAAGGGGCAATCGAGTTTGCAAAATAGCAGTGCATTCAACAAAAGAGGTTCTCACATTTCAATACATTTGAAAACGTCTCTGGCAAGTAGCAATTCTGCTGGGACCTGCCCATGCCCGTGGCCTTGGATCTAGCTATACATAGTTTTTTTTAAGTCTTTATTAAAGTTCTTTGATAGTTGTTTCATGCTGTAATGGTGTCTTCCATTCGCAAAAGGGACAAAACTTCTATGGATGAAGATTAAAACTCAAGAAGGAGAAGAGACAACGGTCCAAACAACCTCTCTCCAACCCCTAAACAATTTCTAGTCATGATAATCAAAAAAGATATTAAAACCTTGGTTAAAACATGTTTAAATATTTAATTTCGCGTATAAGGCCTGATATTCTCATTAGACAAATTGACATAACTTATTGGACAACTTGAACTTGTTTGCTACATGACTTAGTCTTATTAGTTAAACAAATTGGACCAAATTAATTGTGCTTCAAGAATCTATTTGAATTAAAACTTATAATCCTTTATACATTCTTCAATTTTATGAAATTTTCACTTATTTACAGAATATTCCACAAATAAAGTTCAAATACTTTTCTTTTCAAAATTATTTAATAAATTTTTAATTTGTAAAATAACTTTTAATTTATTTAATATAATAATTAACTATTCTTTGTTTTTAAATTGAATTATTATTTAATTATTTTTTTAATTGTGTTCAAACATTAAAGTTATAATTCCACATAACACATGCTTTGAAATAATGTACACATTATGTGAACCAAGTAGTTTTCATTAATCTCCATAGTTTTCTATCTTCCAAAGAAAAATGAGAAAACAACATATACATGTCCACATTGATCAATACATGATGTGCTCTTTTTTATTTTATATATTTGTTGCTGCCTATCAACATAATATTATGCATAGATGTATGAATAAATTAATATATATATATATATATATATACTCTTAAAATTAATCAATAGCTTAATGTCTCTATGGACCACACTTTCATTTTCTTGTTTTCCAGTGTCTAACATCTGTCATTTTCTAACCCATAAAATCAGTTAAAAAAGGCCAATCAACATGTCTTTGGACCCTTTTCATTTTTTTTAAGTCTAGCATGCTTGATTTTTCTAACCCACAAAATATTCTAATAGAACAGTGGCTATTGTTTTCTGCACCCGGTATTTTCTCGCTGTTTCTCCATAATTTTTAAATACCAATTACACCATAAAATAAATAAAAGTAGTGTTTTTTTTCTTAATTTAAGTTTTAACTGTACAATCCATAAATCTTTCAAATTATACAATTCAAAACTAAAAAATATTATATTTTTATGTTTTAAACGGTTCAATCCTGTAAAATTAATATTCTTAAAAGTACATTTGAAAATATAAATTTTTTTATTTTGGATTATAAATAATTAAATTTTAAAATCAATTCAAAATTATACTATTCCGAATATAAAATTTTACATTACAAATTGTACCATCTAAAATAAAAAATAATATATATATATATATATATATATATATATATATATATATATATATAATCTAAATTAGTAATTTTACAATACCTATGGAATTATACATGAGAACACATTTTACAATCCGAACATGAAATTTTTGATTTGATTTCATTCCTTAATTTGTTCATTTAAACAAATGGTTTAGACTCTCACTTGATGAAATTTGATGCAAAGATGAAATTGAATTCAAATCTAAGGAAGTGTAAACAAGTGAATCATTGATCAGTTTGGGATACTTTAGCTATAGCCTCACGACCAACAGACTGATAATCAAAGAGGGCAATGTGTTTGTCAAAATAGCAGTGTATTGAACAAAAAAGGTTCTCATTTGTAGCTGAAACCCGTTAATCCAACACGTCTTTGGCAAGGAGCGTATGTGCTGGGACTTGCCGATGCTGGCCTTAGATCTAGTTATACGTCGTTTTTTTTCTCCCTTTTATCGGTAATAAAGATAGAAATAAATAAATAAATATTTGAAATAGTTCAATCTTTCTCCAAAGAATATATATAAATGTGACGATAACAAATTACAAAAATCTAATTGTAGACTTCATAAAATCTCTCTTACATAAGTTATCTTGTTTGATACACATTTGATCCTTTTATCACTACCATCAATTTATTTGCAAATTATTTATATTTTAGACTAATTTATTTGCAAATTATTTATATTTTAGACTAATTTTATACATATATCTAATTCAATTTATTTTCTTTTTTATGTTAATATTAATTTAGAATTCATGTATTTGTTTCTAATAATTATAATTTTATAAAGTTTTGAATAATCTTGAAATTTTATACCATCAATGATGCACTCGTTATTGATTTTATAGTTGATCTCCCTTAGTTTTCTTCATTTAATCCTTTTGTGGTTCTCATTATGATTTCTGAGAACAATTTCTTCATTCGTCATTCCTACATACCTGCACACATCTAACAAAATGCAACAAGGTATAATAGGCCTCTACCTTAGTACATGATGAGTAACATTGGTTATCAAGGTTTTAATTATTTATTATTATTAATTCTAAATTAATCTTTATTTTTAAATTAAAAATTATTTTGTAATCAATAACACTAAGTAGATGTTTAAGATTTTGATAAGTGTACAAAGTGGAAAGTCTAAATATAGATACTCGTGCAATCGATAACTCTCATAATTCACAATTCAAATAGCCAACAAATTTAACAGAAACACAAAAATACTCATTTTTTATGTATTTTTCATTAAATGTGTGCAACAAAAAATTAACATAGAGTTTACAATTATCAAAACTAGATTTCATTCTCATTATTTTCACTGCAATTATAATTTCAGGTTAAAATCAAAATATAAAATCTTGCGTTAAGTTTAAGAGTTTTCAAGATTACTAATGAAAAAAATTTTACCCCTACATAATAGGTTAAAAAAACATTTTACATCATCTTAAAGAACCATAATCAAGTCGTGGTGTTGAAGCCACAAAAAGCATGGAACATAGAAAACAAATACTAATATTAAAAAGAAAAAACATATGTATTAATCTCACAAAATATACTATAAATAAATTTATTAATTATATTTAATCTCAACAAGTAGGTTTAACATTCCATGGTGGAGAGTCTAGAATTTAAAAAATAAAGCTTCTCTAAGGTTTTTGATAGTTGTTTCATGCTCCAACGGTATCTTCCATTCAAAAGGGACAAAACCTCCATGGATGAAGATAAAGACTCAAGAACCCAAATAGCCTTTCTCCACCACCCTTTCTCCAACACACTATACGCAATTTCTAGTCATGAGAATGAAATAAGATATTGAAACCCTCATGATGAAAGCATGTTTAAATATCCAATTTCACTTATTTACATAATATTTCACAAATAAAGTTCAAATACTTCTCCTTTCAAAAATATTTAACAAAATCTTAATTATTTTAAAAAATATATAATAGAGTCCTCACGCATAATACTTATAACTCAATCATAACATACACATTTTTTTGTTTTTTTGGAAGACTAGTGTATTGAGTGACTCATAAACACTACATTTGTCATGTCTCTTTCCTACCTCTTAGGAGCTATAGCTATATGTTTGAGAATTCGAACTCACAATCACCACCAAACCATAACATGATAAATTTCTATATCGACAATATAAAAACCTCCATACACTTTCACCACTAGAAATCATACTCTACATGTGTTCAATACTAGCCGAGCCTAGATAGGCTCCACATGGAATGTCATCTCAATACACTAGCTAGCATTAATTCACATCAAAGTATCACTTCCACCCTATAAGTTACAATAATATCGCATAATTCACATAAGAACTCACATAGTTTACTCTAACAAAATTTTTATAACAAAAGTTTATTGTTTAAGTCTTCACAAAAATTTTCTTAAGACTACGAGACAAACATATCCAATCAAAGACCTCTTACTAACAATTCCAAGGTTAATGTAACAAACTAAGTGTTACAAACTATGCATACAAATTTTAGTCCGATCCAATCGTTGACAAAGCATAAAATGAAGTTTTATTGAGACAACATAACACTACAAAAAAAAAGGCATTACCGAAGGCTAAAATCCCTGGAAAAGGACATTTACAGACGGCTTACCGACGACCAACAAGCCGTCGGTAAATCCCTTATCGCTAACATTTACCGACGGCTTTTGCCCTTTGGTAAATACCGAAGGCCACAAGCCTTCGGTAATTACCGAGGGCCGTAAGCCTTCGGTAATTTCCGAAGGCCAAAAGCCTTCGGTAATGACATGCGATGGGTATTTACCGAGGGCCAAAAGCCTTCGGTAATGACATGAGATGGATATATACCGAGGGGCAAAAGCCTTCGGTAAGTGGCAGGAGAAAATCACAACTCATTCTATTTGTTGCGAAACCAACCACGTAAATAGACCTGCATAATAGTTTCAAGCACAAAGAGACCTGGATAATAGTTTTCAAGTATATACAAATCTACGTAATGTAAAATTTCACATCATCATGTCTATATATATATATATAAATTATGTAAAGTAAGTCCACATCTTCGTAGTTTTTCTAACTTGAAAAATTAGAAAAAAATGAGAAGGCAACTAAACATCATGTCAACAGTGATAGTTACTTATGATATGCAGTTTTTTGTCTTATATATTTGTTGTTGCTTATCAAGCATAATATGCATCGATGAATAAATTGATATATATAATGGTTTTTGTTGGTGTAAAAGAATTATTGATACCGTGCTTTGTTATGAGAAGTTTTCAAGTTTTTAGAAATGCTTACATGTTATTTCTTTTTTTAAATTTTAATTCCTAAAATTGGAATTTTCTTTCGATAAGGTGAATGAAAATATTGAAGATGAAGATGGATTAAAACTGTTATAATATATTAATATTATATTATTGCAAAAGTTAATGTGTGTTTTAAAACCATTAAATGGTGAGCTTTAATGTTTGACGTTTATTTTTTTTTTAAATGTGGAAAATTGTTTTAATTAAATCATTTATGGGTTTTAATTTCCTTTTATTTTCTTGATTCTTTCCAGCTCTATAAATAGGGAGCTCCTCCTCCATTCCAAGACACACCAAACTTCACTCTCTCTCATCTTCTCTTTTCTAAATTTCTTTCTTCAGCTCTTTCTCTCTTCTAAAATTATTCTGGGTTATTCTTATACTCTGTTAAAGAGTTACTTGCTAGTTCTGAGATCCTCAAACATTCTGAGAAGTTCCTGTTGTATCCTGGGGGACTTGCGCAACACACCACGGATAAGTCCTTAAGAACAGTGACTCTACACGCCTCAGGAAATACTATTTTTGTCAGCTTTTCCAACAATCTTAAGGACTTATGGCTGACATCAACAACATGCCTTCAGAGAGCCAAACCATTGCTTCCGGAACCTAGACGGTCTTCGCAAAATCTCTTCCGGACGTGTCAAAGATTGAGATTTTCTCTGGACAGAACTTCCGACGCTGGCAAGAACGCGTTTCCACCCTTTTAGACATGTATGGAGTTGTTGCTGCTCTTTCATCTCCGAAGCCCGACTCCACTATTCCTTCAAACTCAAAACTAGTTGAAGAGTGTACTTACGCAAACAAGGTATGCCGACACACTTTGCTTAGTGCACTTTCTAATGATTTGTTCGACGTGTACTGTTCCTACAAGGAAGCAAAGGACATTTGGGACTCGTTGATTCTCAAATACACTGTCGAAGATGTCGTCAGACAAAGATTCGTCATAGGAAATTACTATCATTGGGAAATGATTGAAGACAAGGACATAAAAACTCAAATCAATGAATACCACAAGTTGCTCGAAGACATCAAAGCAGAAAACATTCTACTACCGGATGAATTTGTTTCAGAACTTCTGATTGAGAAATTGCCGCCATCCTGGACAGATTACAAACAACAATTGAAACACAGGCACAAGCAAATGTCTCTACCAGAACTCATTACACACATAATAATTGAAGATACCAACAGGAAGGAGTCTTCTACTACAAGGGCCAAAGCTTTATTTGCGAAAGCAAATATGGTAGAAGTAAAACCTGCTCCAAAAAGGTACGAATACAAACCTGATCACAAAAAGAAAAATAATTTTCTTAAAACTCGTCCCCATGAATCTAAATCCACCTTTAAAAAGAAAGGAAATTGCTTCGTATGTGGGAAGCCAGACCATCATGCACCACAGTGCAGGCGTAGAGCAAGAAACGACAATCCTCCGAGGGCCAATATAGCCGAAGGAGATGACGTTATTGCTGCGGTCGTTTCTCAAGTGAATCTGATGACCAATGTGAGCAAGTGGGTAGTAGATTCTGGTGCTACTAGGCATATCTGTGCGAACAGAAGTGCTTTTACCTCTTACACTAGTGTAGGGGATGGAGAAGAACACGTCTACCTCGGTGATTCCAGGACCACTCCTGTTCTGGGAAAAGGAAAAGTTCTTCTCAAACTCACATCTGGAAAGACTCTGGCCTTGAGTGATGTGCTACATGTGCCATCAATCAGAGTTAATTTAATCTTTGTAGCACTATTGGGAAAGGTGGGGGTTAAAGTGTCATTTGAGTCTGACAAGATCATCATGATAAAAAATAATGTGTTCGTGGGGAAGGGATATTGTGATCAGGGACTCTTCATTCTAAATGTTTCTGAAAATATTAATGAATCAAGTTCTTCTGCTTATATTGTTGACACGTATGATATATGGCATGCTAGATTAGGACATGTGAATTCCTCGTATGTTTTGAAATTACAACTACTAGGATTGATTAATATGCATGATAAACAGAGTAGAAAATGTGATATATGTGTAGAATCCAAATTAACAAAGAAAACATGTTTTTCTGTAGAACGCCAAACTGAGCTATTAGGGTTAATTCATACTGATCTAGCTGATATGAAACAAACCATGTCTAGAGGAGGTAAAAATTATTTTGTGACCTTTTATAGATGATTATTCTAGATATACCAAAGTTTACTTAATCAAACATAAAGATGAAGCCTTTGATGTATTTTTAACCTATAAGGCAGAAGTAGAAAATTAATTGAATAAGAAAATTAAAAGGATTAGATCAGATAGAGGTGGTGAGTATGTGTTTTTTAATGACTATTGTGTTAAAGAAGGAATTATCCATGAAGTGACCCCACCATATTCACCTGAGTCTAATGGAGTAGCTGAGAGGAAAAATAGAACCCTTAAGGAAATGATGAATGCCATGCTTATTAGTTCTGGTGCACCTATAACCTTTGGGGAGAAGCCTTGCTTCCTGCATGTTTCTTACAAAATAGAATACCCCATAAGAAAACCGGTAAAACTCCTTATGAGTTGTGGAAAGGTTACCGGCCTAACCTTAAATATTTAAGAGTGTGGGGGTGCTTAGCTAAGGTGATGTTACCTGATCCTAAGAAAAGGAAAATAGGATCTAAAACCTCTGATTGTATGTTCTTAGGTTATGCTGAACATAGTGCTGCCTATAGGTTTCTAGTTGTTAAAAGTAACATACTTGAGAGAAATTATATAATGGAGACGAAAAATGCTGAATTTTTTGAACACGTGTTTCCCTTAAAGGTTAGTGAGATGTCTCAACCTGTTGATGATAATGATAATAATAATACCATAAATGAGGATTTGAGGAGAAGCAAAAGGCAGAGAAAGGAAACTTCCTTTGGAGATGACTTTTATACTTATCTTGTTGATAATGATCCAATAAGCTTTATAGAAGCTACTAGTGCTCCTGATGCAAAACAGTGGGATAAGGCCATTAGGACTGAAATTGAATCAATTCAGAAAAACAATACTTGGACTTTAGTAGATTTGCCTAAAGGAGCAAAACCCATTGGTTGTAAGTGGGTCTTTAAGAAAAAGTATCACCCTGATGGATTCATAGAAAAATATAAGGCAAGATTAGTAGCAAAAGGTTTTACTCAAAAACCCAACATAGATTACTTTGATACTTTTGCTCCAGTGACTAGGATTTCCTCTATTCGAGTGTTGTTAGCCTTAGCTGCTATCCATAAACTAGTGATACATAAGATGGATGTTAAAACAGCCTTTTTGAATGGTGATTTAGAGGAGGAAATTTATATGACTCAACCTGAAGGGTGTGTTGTACCTGGTCAAGAGGATAAAGTATGCAAACTCTTAAAATCCTTATATGGGTTGAAACAAGCACCAAAACAATGGCATGAAAAACTTGATGATGTGTTGCTTTGTGATGGATTTTCACCTAATGATGCTGATAAATGTGTGTACTCTAAGTTTGAAAATGGTGATTGTGTCATTATATGCTTGTATGTGGATGACATGTTAATCTTTGGTACATGCAATGAGATTGTCACTAGAACTAAATTGTTTCTAGGATCAAAATTTGAAATGAAAGACATGGGTGAAGCCAATGTGATTTTAGGTATTAGAATCATAAGGAAGGAAGATAGTATATTACTATCTCAAGAACAATACATTGAGAAACTTCTTAAGAAGTTTGGATTTTATGACTTAAAACCAGTGAGTACCCCTTATGATGCTAACTCTAAATTAATGAAAAATAGAGGAGAATCAGTATCTCAGCCTCAGTATGCCCAGATAATTGGGAGCTTACTGCACTTGATGAGCTTTTCTAGACCTGATATTGCTTATGCAGTACGTAGACTAAGTAGGTACACTCAATGTCCAAATCAGGAACATTGGGATGCACTTGCTAGGCTTATGAGATACTTAAGAGGTTCAATGGTACTAGAAGTATAGTGGATTTCCCGCTGTACTAGAAGGGTACACTGATGCTAACTGGATCTCTGATTCAGATGAGACAAAATCCACTAGTGGTTATGTATTCACACTTGGGGGTGGTACGATTACATGGAGATCAGCCAGACAAACAATTATTGCAAGATCAACAATGGAATCTGAGTTTGTCGCTCTTGAGATGGTTGGTAGTGAGGCTGAGTGGTTGAAAAACTTCTTAGCAAACATTCCACTAGGAATGAAACCAACCCCATCTGTGTCAATACACTGTGATTGCCAATCGGCAATAGCTATAGCTAAAAACAAAAATTACAATGGAAATAATAGACATATTCAATTAAGACACAATTTGGTGAAGCAACTGCTAAAGAGTGGAACTATTTCCATTGATTATGTGAAGTCAGAACGGAATCTAGCAGATCCTCTAACAAAACCCATGGGAAGACAAATGATATTAGAAACATCGAGGGGAATGGGACTTAAGCCGCTTGCAAACAAACAAGTGATGGTAACCCAACCTTTGTGATTGGAGATCCCATGAATAAGGTTCATATGGGTAAAAACAAGTCACTTGTTAGTTCTGATAGCACTAAATTGATTTTAATCAATTATGTCCATTCCTATGGTGTGTGTGAAAGTGCTAGAGACTGCATTATTGAGAGGTTAAACTTTGTCATTAAAATTCTATACGGTGATAGAATTTTGTCTTAAACAAAGTTTTAATGATTTTCATATCCCTTATGGGTGGTGTATGATTTGCAGCATACACTTGATGAAACCACCTGTATGAGTGTCAAGTGGGGCCGCTTGCATGAGATCTTGGCATGATCTCTGGAGCACTCATGAATATCGGGCAAGCGCATGGCCTAGTAAGCGCAACACAGCGATAACAGCAAGGATTGTGGGGTGTATTGTGATTGATAAACCTCTAACACATGTCAAATGTCTTTGGTTCATATAGCTTGCTATACCAACTACATTGTGTGTTAAGTTTCTAAATCTAAGACTGGTTCATATAGCTTGCTATACCAGCTCTGATGCATTACATCCTATGAGACCCAGAATAAAAATTTCTTATTTTTCTTTTAGTGTTTGAACTATTTGAGTCAAAGACTATTTTCTTTCAACTTCTTTTGCAATATGTGGGGGATTGTTATAATATATTAATATTATATTATTGCAAAAGTTAATGTGTGCTTTAAAACCATTAAATGGTGAGCTTTAATGTTTGGAACGTTGCCACCCAACGTTCATTTTCTTTCAAATGTGGAAAATTGTTTTAATTAAATCATTTATGGGTTTTAATTTCCTTTTATTTTCTTGATTCTTTCCAGCTCTATAAATAGGGAGCTCCTCCTCCATTCCAAGACACACCAAACTTCACTCTCTCTCATCTTCTCTTTTCTGAATTTCTTTCTTCAGCTCTTTCTCTCTTCTAAAATTATTCTGGGTTATTCTTATACTCTGTTAAATAGTTACTTGCTAGTTCTGAGATCCTCAGACATTCTGAGAAGTTCCTGTTGTATTATGGGGGACTTGCGCAACACACCGCGGATAAGTTCTTAAAGACAGTGACTCTACACGCCTCAGAAAGTACTATTTTTGTCAGCTTTTCCAACAAAAACATAATAGGTTTAAAAATTAGAAACCTAAATTGCAAAGTAATGAATGAACTAGAAAAATAAATGTAGAAAACATAAAATGTAAGAAAATAAAATATTAAGAATAAAATAATAATTGATAAAAATAAGAAATTATAGTGATAACCTAAATTGTCACAATCACCTAGAGTTGTCATTAAATTAGTATAATTGATAGGACTATCAATTTTAAATTATTTTATTCTTTGAAATTCTGATTAATCTGTTTTATTTTTCTTTTAATATATCAATTTGTTTTTCAACTTTCTTTCAATATTTTCAATGATTCTTAATTTTAATTTAATCCTAAAGATTCAATAGAATTGAATATGTGTCTTTTGGGAATTGATCAAGGTTACGCCTTATATTGTAAAATATATAGAACCTTAGTTTTTTTTTTTATTCTGGGAATTTGCTTATAATCTTTATATATGAAATTGATAAAGAATGGGAGATCAAATATTAATATATTGATAATAGATCTGTGTTTGAGGATTAGGCATTAGTTTCTAACTTATAAAATGGATTTGATTAGGACTATGAATACCTTAAAGTAATTGGACTATTTTAATTTTCTGTTTTGTTTTCTAACACGCTTAATTTTCTAACGCATAAAATGTATTAGAATAAGACAATCAATAGTGTAATTGGTTAAATGCATTGAATACAATAATGAATAGCTTAAGGTGTCTATGGACCAGTTTCAATTTCTTTCTTTTCCAATGTCTAACATCTGTCATTTTCCAACCCATAAAATCAATTCTAATAGGACAATCAACAGCTCTTTGGACCATTTTCATTTTGTTAAGTGTCTGCCATGCTTGACTTTTCTAACCCACAAAATATTCTAAAAGAACAATTGCTATTGTTTTCTGCACCATAATTTTGAAATATCAATTACACCATAAAATAAATAAAAGTAGTGTTTTCTTTTCATTTTAAGTTTTAACTGTACAATCCATAAATCTTTCAAATTATACAATTCATTACTAAAAATATTATATTTTTACGTTTTAAACAGTTCAATCCAACAATCGTGTTTGTCAAAATAGCAGTGCATTCAACAAAAGAGATTCTCATTTGTAACTGCAACCGGTTAATCCAACAAGTCTTTTGGCAATCCTCCACCATTACATCTTTCTCCCTCCACCTTTCCTTTACTATTTTTCTCCTCAATAAAATTTTATTTTTAGGGTTATTATTTTTTAGTTTTACCCATTCATAACCTCCGTTTAAAGGTTGGTGAGGTTGGTGGTGATGGAAAGAATTATCAAGCAGTCTCCTTCTCGTGGTGCAGTGTCGCTCGTGGTGCAGTGCGTGTAGTGGTGCAGTGCGTGTCGTGCTTCTTCCATGTGTGTATTCGAATAAACCTTGAAATAAAACCCTAAACTAAAAAACGTAACCTTTAAACGGAGGTGACATCCTTCAACGGGTGACAACATCCGTTTAAGGAAAAACGGATGTCGACATATGTCACCTCCACACTTGATGCTCTGGACGCTCCTCGATGTTCCTCACACCACGGCGGGACGCTCCTCGATGTTCCTCCACACCACGGCGGGACGCTCCTTCACACCATGGCGGCAATGGAATCTTTCAAACAAAAAAAATTGGGAAGAAAAAGGAATGGAAGTGCGGGAGGTGGAGAGGTGAAACGAAAATGGGAAAAGGGAAAGAGAGTTCTGTGAGTGAGGGTGCTAGAAAAGTAAAATAAGGGTTTCAAATTATTTAAAATAGGGTAAAAGTAAAAATCTTTTTAACTTAAAGATATAATTGTATTTAAAATAGTATGAGGAGGTGGAGAAAGTATAGGATGATGATGGTGGGAGCAATACCCTCAGCGAATGTGCTAGGACTTGCCTATGCCCGTGGCATTAGATCTAGCGATATATAGTTTTTTGTTTTTTTTTTTACTTTTTATGGGCACCAAAGATGGAATAAATAAAAAAGTATTTAGGATACTTCAATAAACAAAGAATATATATAAATGTGACGATAACCTAAATTACTAAAACCTAATTCAATACTTCATAAAATCCCTCTTACAGAAAGTTATCTTGTTTGATACACCTTTTATCGTTTTATCACTGTCATCATTGATTTTATTGTTGATCTTTCTTAGTCTTGTTCATTTAATCCTTTTGTGCTTGTCGTTATAATTTCTGGTACCAATTTCTTCATCTCTCATTCCTACATGCCTGCACACATCTAACAAAATGTAACAAGGTGTAATAGACCTCTCTACCTCACAATGTATATTATGGGTAACATTGGTTAGGAATGTTTTAACTATTTGCGAATGAGGCATGATATTCTCGCTAGACGATTTGACATAACTCTACTTGATGACTTAGTCTTATTGGCTAGACAAATTGGGTCAACTAATTGGATCTTCAGAATATATTTGAATGAATTAACTGACAATCCTTTATAAGTTTTTCAATTTTATGAGATTTTCACTTCTTTACATAATATTCCACAAATAAAATCCAATTATTTATATTTTCAAAATTATTTCATAAACTCTTAGTTATTTTAAAAAATAATAATACAAATATCAATAGATAAAAATAAACATCATAAAAATCATGATAATGATAATTATGATAGCTAACTTTAGTAACTAATGTAAGAAATTAATTTAGACTCTATTTCACAGATCAATTATAATTTTTTTGTTAATATTTGTACTATATGAAATATAT
Organism: Vigna nakashimae; assembly: GCA_034642375.1. Lineage (NCBI taxonomy): Eukaryota > Viridiplantae > Streptophyta > Magnoliopsida > Fabales > Fabaceae > Vigna > Vigna nakashimae. Next base: position 23,679,828 of record CM067768.1, read on the forward strand.
TGATTAGAGTTAATGGTCATTATGGGCAGTTAGCAGGTATATTAGTGGGTATTAAGGGATCAGATTTCCTTATGCTTTACAAATATACGGTATTAATAATTGATTATTGGGTTTGATTGTCTAAAAATATATTGTGTTAATGGTTAATCAATGTGTTTGGCTGCCACAAACCTTATAAATATATGATTGATGTTTAGGTAAATTAACATTGATGACTTGAGCGTCAGAGTGTCTTCTGCAGGTCAACAACCCATCAGAGTGGATTGTGTTCTCGGAGAGGATTGGACGATCGAAAGAGAGTAAAGCAAGGAAGGATGACCGACCCATGGACCAATTCAACCGAAACATTTGGCGCCCACCATGGGGCCGAGCGACATCCCCATGAAACCACGATGAACTAGATGTGCGCTCGGTCTCGACATTGCTACTTCATATCGATACTAGCTTTAGCATCAAGAGCAAAAAATTCCATAACAATTTCTAAAGGAAGGTTCAGTCCCTTGCAACTTGGTCAGTTGTGTTAGCAAAATGATGAAGATGAAGTTTTAGTGATGCCCAAATCAAGTCAAGAGAAATCAAGATTCTAGAAGATCTTTTGAAGACTTGTATTGAGATGAAAACTTTTATAATAATTGTAATTTTGTGTCTAGGACTTAGGTTCTTAGTGGTTTTGATTCCTTGTATCTTAGAATCATAGTTCAGAGTCAAAAACACATTGAATTAATCGATTAGATCTAGAATTAATCAATTAATCATAGTAAAAACGGAACTACTCAAATTGTCTCTAGAATAATAGATTAAACTACCATTTAATCGATTAGCTAATCGATTAACAAGTAGATTTATCGATTAGTTAATCGATTAACAAGTAGATTTATCGATTAATTAATCGATTAACAAGTAGATTTATCGATTAGCTAATCGATTAACAAGTAGATTAATCGATTAAATTTGACCGTTAGAGTTTTGTAGTCGTTGAACTAGGCGTTACACTCAATTTAATCGATTAGTTAATCGATTAAAAGCGTTACAGAGGCAGAAAACGAAAAATGGAAGAGTCTTTGCTTGAGTTTATAAATAAACTCTCATTTTCCTTCCACAACAACTCTTCCCTTGTACTCTAGGACTTAGAAACCTTTGAGACTTGTGTGTTCTTGTTCGACTTGAGAAACTCTCATTTGTGGAGCTGGTGAAGTGCTCCTACGATAACAGAGGAATAGCCAATTCATACTTGGTGCATCCAAGGAGGTGTTTGGAAGAGGAAATTATCGTTCGTGAAGTATTCCGAGGAAGTGATCATCCTTTGTGAAGATTCAAAGGAGGTGATCATCCTTCATGAAGTATTTGGAGGAGGTATTCGTCCCTTAGTGTGTTTAAGGGAAGTGAGTCTCATCTCTTGTCGCTTCAAGAGAGGAGTTTTCTAAACTATTACAAATTGTATTTGTGTGATTGAAGTTTGTAATTGTGTTGTGATTAGTGAACTGTTTATCTTGTTTTGATATAGGCGACTGGACATAGGATTCGTAAGATCCGAACCAAGATAAAATCATTTGTGCAAATTTCTCTCAACCTTACTCTCTTTATTTTTTTAATATTATTTGCTTAGTAAGTTTAATTGTGTAGAAATTCAAAAGGCACACATTTTTATTAAAGACAAATTCAACCCTCTCTTGGTTTGTTATCCCATGCTAACCATTATGTTGCAGCCGCTTTGACAAGTTGGACCACCAACGTTTGACCTTGTCATGTTCTAATGGATTTTCATTATAAAAATAAAATATTGAATATTTTATTTAACAAATATTTTTGTGAGTAAAAATATCCTGCACAGGAAGGTTCAATCCCTTATCCCCGGGTCATTTGGACCATCAAAGTTCAACCTTGTCAAGTTCTAATGGCTTATCATTATTAAAATAAAATATTAAATATTGTATTTAACACATATTTTTGTGAGTAAAAATATCCCGCAAAGGAAGGTTCAATCCCTTACGACTTGTCAGTTGGACCACCAAAGTTCAACCTTATCAACTTCTAATGGCTTCTTAATATAAAAATAAAATATTGAATATTTTATTTAACGGATATGTGAGTAAAAATATCACGCACAAGAAGGTTCAATCCCTTACTGCTTGGTCACTTGGACTACCTAGGTTAAACCTTGTCAGGTTTTAATGACTTCTTATTATAAAAATAAAGTATTGAATATTTTATTTAACGCATATTTTTGTGAGTAAAAATATCCCTATACAGGAAGGTTAATTCCCTTACCACTTGGTCAATTGGACCACAAAAGTGCAACCTTGTCAGATTCTAATGGCTTCTCATTATAAAAATAAATTATTGAATAATTTTTAACGCATATTTTTGTTAGTGAAAATATCTTGCACAGGAAAAAGTTCCAAAGAGAACTCCTAGCGTAGCATCTACCACTCAACCTTGGAAAAAGTTCAAAAGAGAACTCCTAGCGTCTACTACTCAACCTAGGAAAAGGTTTCAAAGAAAACTCATAGCGTCTACTGCTCAACCTAGGAAAAAGTTTCAAAGATAACTACTAGCGCAGTGTCCATTGCTCAACCTTGGAAAAAGTTCGAAAGAAAACTCCTAGCGTCTGCTGCTCAATCTAGGAAGAAGTTCCAAAAAGAACTCTTAGCGTCTACTGCTCCACCTGGAAAAAAGTTTCAAAGAGAACTCATAGCGTCTACTGTTCAACCTTGGAAAAAGTTCAAAAGAGAACTCCTAGCGTCCACTACCTAACGTTGGAAAAAGTTCCAAAGAGAACTCCTAGCGTCCACTACCTAACCTTGGAAAAAGTTCCAAAGAGAACTCATAGCGTCTCTAAGCTCATAATTAATAATCCATGCGCACCTCTTTCAATAAAGAGCTTGCTTGGGCTTGGGGAACTTATGTACTATATGAAATATACCGATCGGAGTTAATGGTATTTATGGGCAATTAGCAGGTATTGATGGGTCAGATTGTCTTACACTTTACAAATATATTGTATTAATAATTGATTATTGGGTTTGATTGCGTAAAAATATATTGCGTTAATGGTCAATCGATGTGCTTGGCTGCCACAAGCCCTATAAATATACGATTGATGTTTAGGAAAATTAATCCCTATCTATCCTAATAAAATAAAGACCTCTTTGAAAAAAATATTTGACTTGAGTGTCAGAGTGTGTTCTGTAGGTCAACAACCCATCGATCTGGATTCCATTTTCAGACCAATTCAACCGAAACAATAGTGAAAACAATTTTACAAAATAATAATTTTTAATTTGTAAAATTGTTTTTAACTTATTTAATATAATAATTAATTATTTTTTGTTTTTAAATTAAATTGTTATTTAATGATTTTCTTATTGTGTTCACACATTAGAAATATAATTCCACACAACTCATATACTTTGAAATAATATACACTATGTGAACCAAGTGTAGTTTTCATTAATCTCCATAGTTTATACCTTCCGAAGTAAGTTAGAAAAATGAGAAAAGAACGACATCCATGTCCACATCAATGGTCCTTTTTGTTTTATATATTTGTTGCTGCGTATCAACATAATATTATGTATAGATGTATGAATATATATATATATATATATATATATTAGACAGAACTATTTTATATAATGAAATGTTCGGAACATACTAAATGTGTATGTATTTACTCTTATATGATAAATTAAATTCAACATTTAGAAATTCATTGAGATTGGTCTTATATATTATATATTTTTAATATTTTATCTTTAAGTTGTTTTCTAAGTAAAATATATTTATTCATTTCTGATAATAAAATACTAAATTATATATTATTAGTATTTTTATATTATAATTTAGAGAAGAACCTGGATCACATTCTTTTTATTAAGCATTCTTAATATTTTACGCTTCTTCGCTATGCACATAACTTCACACTAGGCAAAGAAATTATTTTTCAAAATTTCAAACTAGTCTTTTTATTATCTTTTTCTTTATTTGGTCTGTTTAATTACCATCTATCTCAATCTACATTCTTTAATTTATAATCTTATATTTGAAAAAAAAATGACAACTATTTGAATTAAATCTATATGACTATTTTAGATTGCTTGCTGTAAATCAATACTGATGAAGAATATTTTTTAATTGCAAATTTTTGGTACATAAAAATTAACAGTAATTTTATTAATGCGTATATATAGTTTTAATTTAAAATAAACAGACTATGTAAAGTATTATAAAGTAAGTTGGAAGCAGTCTACATTGTATGCTAAAAAAACTATTATTTTTCAAATACGTGACTTATATTTATGTATTATTATTTTTAGTTTTATGAAATCAACTTTTGAGAATATAAATGAAGCCAGGGAGAATTCTAAAATAAACATATAAGGAGAAAGAGAAAAGACCTGAATCATACTTTCTTTCTCGCAATATAATACCTCTGTTTACGTTCCTCTCTCTTATATTATTTAAAATAAACAAAACTATCATGATTTCTTATTTTCCCAAATCATTTTATGTCCTTCTGCTGCTTTCTTTGCTTGCCTCAGGAATTAGTGTGAAAAATGAAGAACTCAAGGGAAAGTGGTGAAGCAAAGTGCATAGAGAGGGAGAGGCAAACACTCCTCAACTTCAAAGAAGGTCTCATAGATAACTTTGGCATGCTCTCCACTTGGACCAATAATACAGATTGCTGCAAATGGAAACGCATTCAATGCAACCATGGTCATGTGCAACTGCTTGATCTTCATGGAAACTACCACTATAGACAGTATTTGAGAGGTGCAATCAATGCCACTTCATTCATTCACTTGCCATTTATTCAACATCTAGATCTCAGCGGTAATTATTTTGTACTGAGTTACATCCCAGAGTTAATGGGCTCCATCACCAACTTAAGATATCTCGATCTCTCCCGTTCTGATTTTGCGGGGAGGATTCCTTCAACACTTGGAAATCTCTTACAACTACGCTATCTAGATCTTGGGAAAAATCTTCTTTGGGGAAAAATTCCCATTGAGATAGGGAATCTGAAACACTTACAGTATCTCGATCTTGGTCTATTCTATCTTTCCGGAAAAATCCCATCTCAAATTGGGAATCTTAGAAAGCTACAACATCTCACTCTAGGAAGTAATACTCCTCTATATATAAGGAAAGAGCCAAAGTATATTTCAAAATCTCTTTCTGGAGTAATCCCTTTTCGCATAGGGCATCTTCCATTATTGCATACTCTCCGACTAGTTGGCAATTTTGATATACAAGCTAAAGATGCAAAATGGCTGTCTACTCTCCATTCCTTAACCATTCTTAGGCTGAGTTCATTGCACAGTCTTAAATCCTCTCACCAGTGGCTGCAACTATCAGTAAAATCATTCCAAACTTAACAGAGTTGAGGCTAGTTGATTGTAATCTTCTGGAAAGTGATATTCAATCTTTGTTCCCTTCTCACTCTTCAAATAATTCCACCTCTCTTACCATACTAGATCTGTCTTCTAATATGTTGCCATCATCAATACTTCAATTCTTGTTTAACTTTAGCCTTCATCTTCAAGAGCTTTATCTTTCTCACAATAATATAACTTTGTCACCTTCTCTGCGTTCAAATTTTCCATCTCTTAAGGTTCTCGATCTCTCTTACAATAATCTTGCATCATCAATGTTTCGACCTAATTTTAATATCAGCTCCAAACTAGAAGAGCTTTATCTTGAAAATTGCAGTCTTATGGATGGAAATTTCCTTCTTTCATCTACTTCTACAATGAATTCTTTGTCCTCACTTATGTTTCTTGATCTCTCCAATAACTTGCTAAAATCATCTCCAATGTTTTACTGGCTTTTTAACTTCACCACCAATCTGGTTTCCATTGACCTTGATGGTAACTTGTTAGAAGGTCCAATTCCAGATGAATTTGGGAAAGCGATGAACTCTCTTGACTATCTTTCTCTCTCCAATAACAAACTCCAAGGCAAGGTTCCGTCTTTCTTTGGGAGGATGTGCAGATTACAAGTATTGGACCTCTCAAATAACAAGTTAAATGGTAAATTTCCGACCTTCACAAAAAATTCTTCATGGTGCAGCAGACACATATTTCGGACATTGAACTTATCTTATAATCAAATAACTGGTAGGATACCCGAGAGCATCAGACTGCTATCTCAGTTGGAAACTTTATCGTTGCGATGGAATTCTTTAGAGGGTGATGTCACTGAATCTCATCTTTCTAACTTTTCCAAATTATATCTCTTAGACTTGTCGCATAACTCATTTTGTCGGTAAAATTTGGCTCGAGCTGGGTTCCTCCTTTTCAATTAACGTTCTTGTTTCTTGCATCTTGCAAGGTAGGACCCAGTTTTCCTAATTGGATCCAGACACAAAATTCCTTAATCCAACTAGATATATCTAATAATGGGTTGAATGATTTCCTACCAGAATGGTTTTGGAACAAGTTGCAAATGTTATACAGTGTGAATATGTCTCACAATAATCTCATTGGTTCAATCCCTGATATGCAATTAAAGCTTCCTTTCAGACCATCTATATTTCTAAGTTCAAATAAATTTGAGGGAAAAGTTCCATTATTTTTGCTACAAGCTTCCGAGTTGTTACTCTCTGAAAATAAATTTTCAGATTTCTCATGTGGAAACGTCACAGCTGCAAACTTGGCCACTTTAGATTTATCAGATAATCAAATAAAGGGACAACTTCCAGATTGTGGGAAATCAACAAATCGATTATTGTTTCTTGATTTAAGTAGCAATGAATTGTCAGGGAAGCTTCCTAACTCTATGGGCACCCTTGTTAACTTGGAAGCTTTGGTTTTACGAAACAATAGGTTGACGGGTGAATTGCCTTCTTCTTTGAAGAATTGCAAGAGATTAATTATGTTGGATGTGAGTGAGAATATGTTTTCAGGTCGAATACCATCATGGGTTGGAGAAAGCATGCAGCAATTGATAATCTTGATCATGCGAGGGAATCAATTCTCTGGAAATCTTCCCCCTCATATATGTTATTTGAACGATATTCAATTGTTGGATATTTCTAGGAATGAGTTATCAGGAGGAATTCCAACTTGCTTAAACAATTTCACTGCATTATCTCAAAACACCGTCAACAAAATTGAAACTGAAAGTCGTGTGTATTGGTACAATAGTACTTACTCTGAAACTTATAATTTTTTTGGTTGTAGTTATTATTCATTTCATATAACATGGATGTGGAAAGGTGTGGAACAGAAATTCAGACGTCCAGAATTAACTCTTCTGATTGATCTCTCATGTAATAATTTAATTGGTGAAATTCCGAAGGAGATTACATACATGCTGGGGTTAGTTTCTTTGAATTTATCAAGAAACAATTTGAGGGGAGAAATTCCTTCCGATATTGGAAATTTAAGTTTACTTGAATCCCTTGACTTGTCAAGAAATAAATTCTATGGGAGAATTCCTTCTTCTCTTTCCCAAATGGATTTTCTCCAAATATTAAACTTGTCACACAATTCTCTATCTGAAAGAATCCCATTGGGGAGACACATGGATACATTTGATGCCTCTAGTTTTGAAGGAAATGTTCATCTTTGTGGGAAACCACTTGAAGAAAGTTGTCCTGGAGATGAGACAGTGACAAAGTCTAAAGGAGAAGAAGTCGATGATGAAGATGATAATTCAGTTTTCAATGGAGCATTATACATGAGCTTGGGGATAGGATTCTTCACAGGCTTTTGGGGTTTATTAGGTCCCTTACTACTTTGGAAACCATGGAGAATGACTTATCTGAGGTTCTTGAACAGACTAATAGACTATCTATTTGTAATGGTTGAAGTGAACTTAGCAAAGCGCCAAAGGTAGATAAAAGACTAACAGAGTGCAAAAGGTGGCTCAAAAACTAGCTGGTACATAACTCTAATAACTTCTTTCTTTGAATTTTATAGTCCTTATTTCTCCTTCAAATAAGTAAATCAGTAAGTAGGTTTTATATTGAAATCGAGAATACCTTTCTAAAAAGAAATGTACAAGGCTTGCCATGAATGTAAGTGTTAGAATTTGGTTCTTGCTTACAATATAGCACTAAACGTACTTTAATTAATTGTATGTCTCTCTAAGCTAGATACTGATTTTCATCAATTTTATTAAACGTTGATTATACCCTACGCTTCTATTCATGGCTTCACTATTGGTAGTTCCATTTTTTCTAGAAATAATTGTTTTTGTTGGTGTAAAGGAATTATTGATAGTGTGCTCTGTTATGATAAGTTTTCATTTTTTTCAAATGAATTCTGCTTAGGCCCTTTTAAAAATGCTTACATGTTATACACTTATTTTGTGTAGTTTAAAGAATTTAGTTTTCATTTAGTTTACAACTAAAATTTGATCTCCAAATTGTTTTCCATCATTACTGATATTGTTTGTGTTGTATAAAAGCTGACATAATCATGAACAAAATTTCCTGAGGCGTGTAGATTCACTGTCCTTAAGGACTTATCCGCGGTGTATTGCGCAAGTCCCCCAGGAGACAATAGGAACTTCTCATAATATCTCTAAGAATCTCAGAACTAGCAAGGATCTCTAAAAAGAGTATAAAATAAACCCAGAATAATTTTAGAAGAGGAAAAGAAGAAAGGAGAAGGAGAGAAGAGTGCTTTTGGTGTGTTTTTGGAATGGGGGAAAGTTCTCTGTTTATAGAGCTAGGAAAGAATAAAATCAATAAAACACAATAAAAGCCATTAAATATTTTACCGTTGGAGCACTTAATAAAATCAATTTAAACGTTATTGGAATTTAAAGTTTTGATCGTTGCAATCCAACATTTTCTTTTGCAATAATCTAACATTATTAAAACAATCCCCCACTTATTGCAAAAGAAAAAAACAAGAAACTTTTAATCTGGGTCTCATAGGATGTAATGCATCAGACCTGGTATAGCAAGCTATATGAACCAGTCATAGATTGAAATACTTAACACACAGTGTAGTTGGTATAGCAAGCTATATGAACCAAAGATACTTGACGTGTGTTAGAGGTTTATCAATCACAATACACCCCCACAATCCTTGCTGTTATCGCTCTGTTGCGCTAACTATGCCATGCGCGTGCCCGGTGTTCATGAGTGCTCTAGAGATCACGCCAAGATTTCATGCAAGCGGCCCCACTTGACACTCATATAGGTGATTTCATCAAGTGTATGCTGCAAATCATACACCACCCGTAAGGGATATGAAAAATCATTAAAAACTTTGTTTAAGCTAAAATTCTTTCACCACAGAATTTTAACGACAAAGTTTAACCTCTCATAATGCAGTCTCTAGCACTTTCACACACACCATAGGAAGAGACATAATTGATTAAAATCAATATAGTGCTATCAGAACTAACAAGTGACTTGTTTTAACCCATATGAACCTTATTCATGGGATCTCCAATCACAAAGGTTGGGTTACCATCACTTGTTTGTTTGCAAGTGGCTAAAGTCCCATTCCCCTTGATGTTTCTAATATCATTTGTCTTCCCAGGGGTTTTGTCAGAGGATCTGCTAGATTCCGTTCTGACTTCACATAGTCAATGGAAATAGTTCCACTCTTTAGCAGCTGCTTTACCAAATTGTGTCTCAATTGGATATGTCTATTATTTCCATTGTAATTCTTGTTTTTAGCTATAGCTATTGCCGATTGGCAATCACAATGTATAGATACCGATGGCGTTGGTTTCATTCCTAATGGAATGTTCGCTAAGAAGTTTGTCAACCACACAGTCTACTACCAGCCATCTCAAGAGCGACAAACTCATATTTCATTGTTGATCTTGCAATAATATTTTGTTTGGTTGATCTTCATGTAATCGTACCACCTCCAAGTGTGAATACATAACCACTGGTGGATTTTGTCTCATCTGAATCAGAGATCCAGTTAGCATCACCCCTTCTAGTACAACGGGAAATCCACTATATTCAATGACATAATTCATTGAACCTCTTAAGTATCTCATAAGCTTGGAAAATGCATCTCAATGTTCTTGATTTGGACATTGAGTGTACCTACTCAGTCTACCTACTGCATAACAAAAGTTCATCAAGTGCAGTAAGCTCCCAATTATCTGGGCATACTGAGGCTGAGATAATAATTCTCCTCTATTTTTCATTAATTTAGAATTAGCATCATAAGGGGTACTCACTGGTGAGGTCATAAAACCTAAACTTCTTAAGAAGTTTCTCAATATATTGTTCTTGGGATAGTAATATACTATCTCCCTTCCTTATGATTCTAATACCTAAAATCACATTGGCTTCACTCATGTCTTTCATGTCAAAGTTTGATCCTAGAAACAATTTAGTTCTAGCAACAATCTCATTGTGTGTACCAAAATTTAGCACGTCATCCACATACAAACAATGACACAATTACCATTTTCAAATTTAGAATACTATCAATATCATTAAGTGAAAAGCCAAAATTTATTTTTTCGAGTAATTATGTAAAATTACCTACACTCCCACAATTTTAAAATATTTAAGATTGGTAAACGAGAAAATACTTGGTTGTGTTTTTCTCTTTATAGGTAAAATATACGAAAATTTACTCAAGTACCTCATCCGCGATCCTTACAAATTCGATCAAAAGCCATCGTTGCTGCGAGCACCTTGGCAGCCTCCGGAAGTTATGGGTTTCGCAAACATTGTCTGAGTTCTGAAAACAAAGTCTTGATCCTCCAGGATTGAGTTGTTGATGTCAGCCATAAGTCGTTGTATAAAAGCTGACATAATCACGAACAAAATTTCCTGAGGCGTGTAGATTCACTGTCTTTAAGGACTTATCCGCGGTGTATTGCGCAAGTCCCCCATGAGACAATAGGAACTTCTCATAATATCTCTAAGAATCTCAGAACTAGCAAGGATCTCTAAAAAGAGTATAAAATAAACCCAAAATAATTTTAGAAGAGGAAAAGAAGAAAGGAGAAGGAGAGAAGAGTGCTTTTGGTGTGTTTTTGGAATGGGGAAAAATTCTCTATTTATAGAGCTAGGAAAGAATAAAATCAATAAAACACAATAAAGCCATTAAATATTTTACCGTTGGAGCACTTAATAAAATCAATTTAAACGTTATTGGCAATTAAAGTTTTGACCGTTGTCATTCAACGCCTTCTTTTGCAATAATCTAACATTATTACAACAGTTTGTAATCATTTAGTTTATAGCAATTCGCTTCATTTAGTTTATCATTAATATTAGGTTTCCAATTTTTTTTCCTTCATTACTAATTTGTCATATAAATTTTAGCACCAAATTTCACTACAAAAAAAAGGTTATTTAGAGGAGGTTTTTTTTTTCGCTTTGCGGGGGTTTTCACCCTCCGCAAAATAAATTCCGGGGGTTTTTCAAACCGTCGAAGTTTGAGTCGCCACAAACTATCTGCGGGGGTTTTTTGCGACCCCTGGTATCGCGTTCAATTTGCGGAGGTTTTTCTGCGGAGGGTAAAAACCTCCTCTATTACTGACTATTATTTTGTGGGGGGTTTTAACCTCTTTTATTTTCAACTATTTGATCACAAAAGTTTTCTATATTTTTGTCAGTTTTTTTATTTAATGATTATTAAAATATATAATATCGTTTTTTGTTTAATGATTATTAAAATATATAATAACTACCTATTTTCACCAATTTCTTTCTTTTCTTCTTTTTTTTATTTCAAAATTAAGTAAATTTATTTTTTTTAAATTATTAAATATCAAACAAATATGATTCCTCTGAATAAAAAATTGATACCATAGAACAAAAACCCCTGAGTAGGAAGAAATTTAGAAAAATAAATTGAGAGACAATTGTATGCTACAAAAGGATAGGCTAGAAGTCAATGTAATCCTATTGCAGAAATAGTTACAAAAAAAAGAAATGTAATCCCAATTCATAATAAACTAAGTATAGTTTTATCTTAAAACAATATCATAAATTTCCTAAAGGTTACTTCCATCAGATGATTGTCTTGTTTCCAAAGGAGACTCTGGCTCATTTGCATCACGAGCTTGCTGAAATAATATAAAAAATATTAATAAAATAAACTCAATTACATCTGCTCACATTTTGAAAATAATATATAAAAAATCAATCAAATAGAATAAACATGTTTTATCAATCAAATAGAATAAACATCTTCTATCAAATAGAATAAACATGTTCTAAAAAATCAATCTTATGTATAGTTGATGGTAAAGTACCTAAAGATTCAATCAATGGAGAATAAACATGGTCTTCAATCAATGGAGAAGTCACTGTAGCATTTGTTGATGGTAAAGTACCTAAAGATTCAGGTTGAGGTGATGATTTTTGTAGATTTCGGAATCGCTTGACCTTTGGCATGGCTACATATTCATGAAAAATATTAAAAGAAAAATATAAAAAACACAATCATGAACAAAAAAAATAACACAATAAAGTGGCTAAAGATTATTCAAAGACTACGCAAACTTAACACTGAACCAAGTTTCTGTAGGCGAACTCCTCAAAAAGCTACATGACAAAGAATTAGCCATTCAATTCATTTTAGCTACTAACTCAGTAAATCAAAAGCTATTGAAAAGGAAAGGAAAAGCGAAATCAATACCCCGATTGGGGTCAGGTTCATTCAGGCATGGACCTTTTATATAGACTCAAATGAAGTTTTATAACCAAAACGAACTCAATTGAATCAAAATATGCATTGATAAGAATTGAAATACGAAATGAGTAACTAGGAAAAAAACAAGATCAAAACAACAAATGCAAACCCTCAAAATCCAAATAAAATCATCAAATTCAGCCAAGGTTCAGCCAATTCATCAGTTCAGCCAAGAAGGTTCAGCTACATGCTTATCAACATAGGGTCCAGCACATTAGTTATTCATAATTTGACATTTTAAATAGTACAAAGTTGGCAGTGATGCAGCTTGTCACTGCAACTGTGATGCCCACAAGATAAAGGCTATAAATGATTTATACCAACAAAGTAATAACAGAAAGTTGAAAAGGAAAGAAAATAAAGCTAGGAATAAATTAGAAATAAAAATGATTCATTTCAAAAAACTGTGACAAAATAATGGAAATAATTTTTCTTTTTAAAGAATAATATTTAAAATTTATTATATTAAATCTGAATTTTCTTTTAGTTACTGAATCAAAGAACCAGTATACTAATTCAGTATAAGAGAGAGCATTACTTGGGAGAAAGTGCTAACTACACAGTATTCTTGTCTAATCACAGATATTTCTATATAATAAATTTATTAACTTGTAAAAGTCATTGTTTAAAATAATATAGATGATGGATTTTTAACAGTTGAGATTATAATTTTTTATATATTGGTCAAGCACAATGTTAAAAAGACATGTGGGTCATAGCAATAAAAAGACATGTGGGTCATAGAAAAAAAAAATTAAACACTTGTTTCTACTAACCTTGATAACTGTGAGATTGCAATACTTAAAAGAGGAACCTACAACATCAATTAAGTAGTGTTTTGTTATGACAATTTCATTCCGAAATATAACAAAAAATACATAATCATATAACAAAAGATACAAAAATGCGTATTATAAACATTACCAAATGAAAGTATCATTATATCCCACACCCATTCTTTTATCAGTTTGAATAATGCATGCATACTTTAATTAATCTTTAATATCTATGTTCTCCTAGTTGTATTTCTTTAATAAGTTAATGTTTTTTTAGTTATGAAATTTGATATACTTGTGTTATCAACTTTGTAGCATCTATTGTACAAACAAGAATGAAAAAAAAAGAAGTAATTAAATCAAAAACTTTTTCGTAGACCTATTAAATTTTACATTATTATTACAGGAAGTTTGTTTCATAACAGAAACTAGATATTACAACAGGAAGCTTTGTTTCAAAAGATACACTACATATTATAATAAGATACACTGCATTTCATAAAAGTGTAACCACAAGAATTCTAGAATATTTAAGTCAAGAAAAATCAAAAGTTCAAAATCTATAGCTAAAACATTACTTAGTCACTCAGATATGAAAAGGCATCTATTAGTACTGCAACTGTTGCATTAAGTTAATACCAGTGAAAACTTTCAAATAGACAAAACTGCAGAGCTACCAACCACTTCAAAGGTTCCAGAACTAATAATGCCATGATTTTCTTGCTTAAAAATATTATCTATAAATAAATTATAGATCACATGCATCTTAACATAACAAGAAAAGTGAAGTGAAACTAGTATAAACCATTATAACAAGAAAATTATCATGTGACATATAATAATAGATAATGCATGCGATATGCGAAAAATATTATTGAACTATATATGATGTTTGGAAGATGTTTTAGGACATCATTATGGTTTGAAAGGGCAGGGTTGCCTTGGCAAGGGAACTGCAAAAAGGAAGCTTTTACAATGTGGTTTGAAACAAAGAAAGTGGTTATATTCAATACTAGATAGTAAAAGCTAAATAGTTCCAAAACTTAAAGTCGGATAGTAAAAGCTAAATAGTTTCCAAAGATTGCATACTAGCATGTGGTGCAACATCAGATGTACAGTAACTACTGAAAAAATTCCAAAGTATGCCTATTCTTACATTTGGAAGAGGAAGAGATTCCAAGAGTTGGGACCAGCTGCAAAACAAAATAAAAGTCCAGTTTATTCACCGTAGGCTAATCTGGAACTTGTGAAATAGCTATACAAACAAGTTAAAGTAAAAAAACGTTCAGGACTATTTATGTGCTAAGGATTATGCTTGAGCAGATTAAATACACATGAGAATTACATCACCCCTACCTAACTTTGGGCCATACATTATATATGGCATAATTTGCATTATATGAATACAGACAGTAACGAACCTGATTTCAAATTCTTGACGATCAAGAGTTTATTAGTTAAGCATTGGAACTATTTGTATCTTTGTTTGGTGATTAGACCTACACGACTTTAAGTTTTGGTAACATAAACTCAGTCCAAGTCACAAGTCTGAGATGTTCTTAATTAATTTCTAACCAGAGTCAGCATCAGTAATACGTGAACCTTTCTTCTGTCTTCTTATCATCAAACAAAAAGTTGTTAAAACTGTTATTAGTGCTAATTAGCTGTTTAATTTCCTCTAGACTATAATCCAACGGATTTTGTTCCCACAGTCCATTTTGTTTGTCTGTCCACCCACTGACACTAGCACTCTGCCACCACTGGAGAACATCATCAACTTGTTAGTAGTATTTTCCACCCCAATGTACAGGGGATTATCAGCAACACCTATCTACTCCACAAAGCTCGCCTCGCCAAATTCTGGCTCTATGATTTGTCAACTAACTATTCATGTGTTGGTGTACCCATTCATAATTTTGTCGCTTAACCAGAAGAAAACGTGATTTTGCTAACAATGCACTTACACAAATACAAAATTTCATTACTATACGGATAACCAAGAGAAATTTAGTCTACACTCCTCAACTAGAAGGAAAACCAAATGTGTTGGTCCATGTGGAACGAAAGTCGAATTCCTTAACCAAGAACTCAATTTACTCGTTCATGAAAAACATAATTGAGACTGAGAAGAAGATATCCCAGTAAAACGCTGCACCAAATAAAAGCACAAAGGGTTATAGAACGATGTACCGTGATGTTATGAGCTCCGCTGTCTGCCGGTCTGCAGAACCACCGTTGCAGCTCTGTCCGCCAACTACGAATCTGAACGGAAAAGGAAAACACTGGGACGAGAAATGAAAGAAGAGGGAGTGAGCGGATGGAATGCAGGGACACTAGTAAAAAAACAAGATTTTAACTCACGCATTTGACATCGGTTAAGTTGTAATCGAAGTAAAAAATGGCGCGGTGGCATTTTTGTAGATATCACAAATGAATATGCCTCGGTTCAAAAAGAACCGATGCCTAAAACTGGTGCGGTGGCATTTTTGTAATTATCGCGCAAGGTATATGCCTCGGTTCTGTTCAAAAAGAACCGATGCCTAAAACTGGTGCGGTGGCATTTTTGTAATTATCGAGCAAGGTATATGCCTCGGTTCAAAAAGAACCGATGCCTAAAACTGGTGCGGTGGCATTTTTGTAATTATCATGCAAAGGTATATGCCTCGGTTCAAACAGAACCGATGCCTAAAACTGGTGCAGTGGCATTTTTGTAATTATTTTTTAGTTTTTTGAGAGCGTTTAGGCATCGGTTCTTTATAGAACCGAGGCCGTAGACCCTTATTGCCTAAGTTAAAAAAATAACCGAGGTAATAACATGTGTTTAGGGTTAAATTTCGCAAACAGAGATAGAAGTTGCGCCGCTCCTCTCTTTTCTCCCATTTTCTTTTGTTTCCCTTCCTTCCTCTTCTTCCATCACCATCACCAACAAAAACCCTTAATCGCGCCACCGTCACCAGAATCCCTAAAGCATGCCGCCGCCGTGTGCGATTAGGGTTGATGCAGTTCGCGTTGCTACCAGAGGCGCGATTTCTGAATTGGATCCCTGCGTGATGATTATATGCTGTTAAATCTGGTTTCTGCAGGTCTGATTGTGGTTGTAGGTGGAGGCGCGATTTTGATTTAGGGCTTTCCGTTCAGTGTTTGCACATGGAGACTCACATCCCGCCATGGTCTTCCCTTTTCCAATCTCTACTTCTTCTGCAGATTTTTCTGGAAGAGGCTTTGTTGGTGTTCTGCAGATTTTTTAGACTCTTGGATGACAAAAAAAATTGATGACAAAAAAAATGGGAAAGAGAACCCTACCTGAATGAGTCTCCCCCGAAAGAGAACCCTACCTGAACGGATCGATAAGGATACCATCTGATCACCACTGAAAGTACTGATACTGCCTCGGTTCATTTAACCGAGTTGAATTCTAGTTATCGTTTCGAGTAAAGAGAATCGAGGCGTATATTTTTTATCTCGCCTAAGTACGCCTCGGTTCTTAAACCGATGTTGATGAATGAAAATAACCGGTGCCTATTCGTTAATCTGTACTAGTGGGAGAAACTAGGGTTCAGGTGAAATGAAGGAAGAAATTTTCAGAAGAGGAAAATTAATTCTTAGAAAAATAATGGCTTGCAGAAATGAGTTTTAGATCTGGAGGGAATAAAATTTTAGAATTGTTAAAATGAAACTTAGTCTAAAATTTTTAGAGGGAAAAATGTAAAGAATTAGAAAATGATGAATAAAAATATATTTTTATTTGAAAAGGTTATAAATCTTTCTTGAAAGGAATTAAAACCCCCACAAATATTGTCAGTTAGATAGTTTAAATTAAACATCTTAAATTATGTTAATTTGAGGGGGTTTTTTATAACCTCTCCAAAATAACCCCCTCTAAATAAGGTTTTTTTTGTAGTGTTTGCAGTTTATAATGATTTGCTTCAAGAGTTCATTATGAGATGAAAGCATTACATATTGTTGGCAGTGTGAGATATGGAGGTTGAAGTTTCATGCAGCAATGATCTGATAGTGTGTGGCTGTATAATCTATAATGTAAATCTAATTTTAAGCCAAGAATTCGAGATACACCAATTTGTATATGTAAAAACATGGGATATCTCAAAAATTTGTAATTCAGAATCCATTGAATCTCTTCTTTTAATTACTCTTTCATACATTCATATCCCAATGGCTGTGACATTACATCTAACTTCTTATCATGTGAAAGTATATTAATATTGTTGATGTTATTTTACATTCAAAATTGGAATTTTAAAATAAAAATTTCGATAATTGTCGTTCAATTATGGTTATCAGATTCCAAATTTTATTATTGATAACATTTATGTTATCATTAATAAATTCTTTAATCTTGGTCATCCAAGAATCTAACAACAATTAATAAATTCCTTAATTGATACCATTTGATTATTGCATAAAGAATATAAAGCATTCGAAATCTAAAGTCAAGATCATAGATTCCTCTAAACTTTGAAGCAATAAACATAAAGTAAAAAAAGAGTTGGAAAGAACATATACCTAAAGATGTATGAATCAAGAAGTTGTTTATGTACTCAAAGCAAGTAACCTTCATTTGATTGCTTCCGCTCATTGCTTCGACGATCCGCTCAGAGCGCCTAGAGCTACTTTTTGGGATGCTCTCTCTCCTCAATTTTCTCAGTTCCTAAGCTTAGCACACCTTTCCTGCACTGCAATGGTCAAATTTTTATTCAGCGAATTGTTAAGTTTGAAATAATGTTCAAGTTTTTCTAGCACATTTACATTTGTTTGGGTTATTTTTAGTGTTTAATTCGTAATTACTTTTTCAGTTTTATTCTCTAAGTGATTTTTTTAAATTTAGTTTTTCTAAAAAAATTTCTACAAAATAAATAAAAACTATTTACAATAAATTTTTTCAAATTATTTATATTTAATTTTATAATCATAATAATAATTTTATTAATTTTTAATTAAACTTGCCATATTTGTGTTAGACGTGGACTTTGAACCTAACTCAACTCCACAAAAACAACCATAATTCTATACCATATTGGTAGTGGACTTTAAGCCTAACTCAATATCATAAAACCTACTTATAGAATAAGGTTTGCACCCACTTATAAACTAATTGACCTTTATGTCTAGTTGATGTGGGACTTCCAATAATATAAAATATTTTTTGGGAAAATAAATAACAAAGCAAGACATAAAAATTTTTGTTGCTTAGATTATCTTCATTGAAGATAGAAAGGTGGATTTAAACGAGGAAGTGAAGACAATATTGACATACTATAAGACTTTTAGTTAAAAACAGTAAATCAATTTTATCGATTGTGTTTGTTTATCCATTCTTAAAAACAGTAAATCTATTGTTTTATTATTAAAGAATTAATTTACAAAATAATAAAAAGATAAAAAAAAATCTAATGTTAGCAAATACTTAACATAAAAAGACATATCCTTGTTTTCTAAATATCAAATATTTAGAAAAAAAATTGTGGGAACAATGTTTATTAAATTTGTAAATATTAATAAAATAAAGTTGATAAAATTTAAAATATTTTAAAAAATTAGAAAAGGAAAACAAATATCTAAATCTAGAAATATTTTAATTGTCTTGTTACTCCAATTCTTTAAATTTAAATGAAATATTTTTTTATAAACTAATGAAAATTATAATATACGGTTTCAATTAAGTCACACAAAGTATGAAGATTAAACTAATAATAATTAAAATTTAGTATAAATCTTTCATATTTGGAACTTCAATATATGTTAAAATAGTAATAAATAAGATTCATAACATTAATATTAATTAAATTATTATATTAGTAAATAACTTTTTATACAATTATAGTGATAGAATTATACTTATGATAATGTGTTAAAAAATAATTATACAAAATATGTTAAAAAAATATATTACATGATGAAAATAGACAATAAATTAAAATATTAAAAATAATAAAAAATAATCAGTGTCTTATAAATAATTTGATACAATATTGAATAAAATTGCAAAAAAAAAAAACAAATGTGTAATTAAGGGTATGATATGATAAAAAATATTTTAAAGATCTAAATTTTTTTTAAGATGTCAAATTAGTTGAAACAAATTAAAAATAAAAGAATAAAGATGATAAATATTTTATATTACCTAGTAAATGAAGGTTTATGTTATTAGATACATGAGAATTAAACATTAAAAAAATAAACAATAAAAAAGGAATAAAAATACTTTAATATTGAATATAATAAATATTTAATTTACATACATCATTTAAATATATCTAGACAAAGTTGTTCCGATAAAAGAGAAAGTATCTCGGAGATGTAATTGATTTCAAACCAAACCAAAACAATTAAAACAAATAGAAAAAAGAACAAAAGGTGTGTAACTAAAATTAAAAGAAAAATTATAAAACTAAAGATATATATATATATATATTAGTTTGTGTATGTTACATTATCTAATAAATTATTAGTATTTTAATAATTTAAATGAAAACAAAGATAAAAGTGAGAATGGTATCGAGTATTAACTATATCTATATCTAGTCAATAAACAAATTTTTCTACAAAACAGAGATAGTTTAGATAATATTTATAAAGAAAAATTTATTTGTCATTTGCTAACCATTATGTCTCAAACTCCACGTATGCAAATGATCTCTTTTTACTTTGAAGGTAGCATAACAATTAAGAGATCTATAGAATGACACAACCTTTTTCCCCCCTAAAAGAACACGCATATTTCTTTAAACTGCCAAAAGTTTTTTCATAAACTCAACCGATAAATTCGATGCCCACACTACAAATATTCCTTATTCCTTAATTAATTAAGGAAGATGAAATATAAAACTTCCACATTAAGAGAAAAGATGAAAAAAAAAAGATAACTGACTGTGAGAGAATAAGAAACTTATATAAAATTATGATAGACTATCTATCTCTTGTCCTCTCAAACGTGTGACCTGATTGTTAAGAAATGTATACAACTATAACCTAAAAACTAGAGAGAATATTGAGAGTTTATAATTTTACTAAGATGAAGTGTTGTAAGTAATTAAATGTTTTAAGCCTATTTATAATTCTTTTTAGAAATACATTTTATTCTCTGTTTAATTTAAATGTGTTTTTCTATAAAATAAGTCTTTCATCTTCTATTCATGTTATTTTACATTTAATACATATGTCTACATCATGCAAAAAATTTAAAACATCATAACCAATCAATGAAAAGAAGGCACGAACGCTTTGATGTGCAAAAGGGACTCATTGATAGGATGTTTGCCTTTCTTCATGGTGCGAAGCATGAGCTTTGGCCCGAGAAGTGAGATGAGCATGTATCTTCTCCCAAACTTGAAATGTGTTGAAACCAATGATGCGAGATGAGAAGGACGCCGATAAGGAGGAATTGAAGCCAGGAAAGGAGAAGTTGATCTTGAGTTTTCATGGTGCTATATTCAGGATTTTCAATCCCTAAATCACGATTCAAAATAGAAAGAAATTTGGATGAATATGAGGGTTAACCAGAAAACGTTGTAACCAGAAAACATAAATATAAAATTTATTCTTAAGAGTTTAATATATTTTTAGTTTTTAAACTTTAATACAAATTGAGATTTGTTTTTATCTGAAATTTTAATAAATTTTGAATGAATATAGTCATTTTCAGTCAATTAGTTAACTTTTTTTGTGGGTGTCAAAACGTGTTTTTCTAACTGACATTGGGACAAGAACATATCAAAATATGTAAACAACTTAAATCCTAGAATGAAACACGTTTGTACCTAAAAAAGAAGTAATCTATTAAATTAAACTAATTATATTCATTTTTTAAAGTTTAAAATTAAAATATATTAAAGTTTCAAATAAAAACGAATTTCAATTTCAAATCAAATTTTTAAGAATTAAAAACATATTCAATCTTATTCTTCTTTATTACAATTCTTACAAATCCTATTTTGCATAATGTTCATTGCTATAAATGTTTACTGCTATCATCATGGTCAATGATTTAGTTGAGTAGTATGCGTTCAAGTTTGAAATATACATTTATTGATGAATCGAGGATGAATAGGTCAATATCTATCTAGTAAAGCATCCACTCTTTCTTTCCTCCCAGATTACATTATAATTATGGCAATAACAATGAGATAGAGTAACGCATATTCACTAAAACATACCTGCTACCCAAGCTTTGAGGCATTGGCAGAAATTTGGCATATTCATCATAGCTGTATCTCAGTTATCAATTTGTTCAAGAACCTTAGGTATGCAATTCTCAAAGGTTTCCAAATTAGAATTGGTCCTAATAAGCCCCAAAATCGTACAAAGAATCCTATACCCATGCTCATGTATAATGCTTCATAGAAATCAGAATCATCTGCATCCTTTTCTGTTGCTGCTTCTGGCTTTGCTGTTGAATAGTCTCCAGGACAACTTTTGTTGAGTTGTTCACCACAAAGATTGATATTTCCTTCAAAACTAGAGGCTTCAAAGGTCTGCAAATGTCTTCCCAATGGAATTCTTCCAGAAAGAGAGTTGTACGACAAGTACAATTTTCCTAAGAAATCAAGTTGAGAAATAGAAGAAGGAATTCTCCCATGCAAATGATTTCTTGACAAGTCAAGAGACTCAAGTGAACTTAAATTTCCAATCTCAGAAGGAATTTCTCCGCTCAAATTATTTCTTGATAAATTTAAAGAAACCAGCCCAACCAAACACACAACCTCTTTTGGTATTTCACCATTTAAATCATTACATGAGAGATCAATACTCATAAGACTATATTGGGGATCTCTGAACACATGTTCCACACCTTTCCACACCCACGTTATGTCAAGCTGGTAGTCAAAAGATGCGAAGGGACCGTACATTTCACCATAAGTAATATTGTACCCATATATAAGGCCTTGAGTTTCAGTTCTGTTGATGCTCTTTTCAGACATGGCTGTAAAATTCTTTAAGCAGGTTGGAATTGTTTTTGATAATTTATTCATGGAGAGATTCAACAATTGAATATGCCTTAAATAACAAAGTTGAATGGGAAAATTTAATGAGAAGTGATTCCCTTGCATGTTCAAGATTCTCAATTGCTGCATACTTTCTCCGATCCATGAGGGTATTCGACCAGACAAATTATTTTCACTCACATCCAGCATAATTAAATTAGTGCAATTCTTCAAACTGGAATGCAGTCCCCCTGTTAAATTATTCTTTCGTAAAACCAACGCTTCTAATTGAGCAAGTTTCCCCATGGAGATGGGAATATTCCCAGACAACTTATTCTCGCTCAAATCAAGAAATAATAATTGGTGTAAAGATTGCCAACAATCAGTAATTTGTGCCGTTATGTGATTGTTTGATAAATCTAAAGTTGCCAAATTCGGAGCAATGATTTGGTTACAAAAAAAGAATGCAAATCAGAAATTGTATTTTGAGAGAGTAACAGCCCTGAAGCTTGTAGAAAAAATGGTGGAAGTGCTCCCTCAAATTGATTTGAATTCAGAGTTATAGAGGGTCCATAAGGAAGCTTTAATGGTATATCAGGAATTGCACCATTGAGATTATTGTGAGACATGTTTAACCTTCCCAAATTTTGCAAACGTGTGAGACATGATAGACTATCTATCTCTTGTCCTCTCAAACGTGTGACCTGATTGTTAAAAAAAAGTATACAACATAACCTAAAAACTAGAAATACATTTAATACATATCTCTACATCATGCAAAAAATTTAAAACATCATAACCAATGATGCGAGCTGAGAAGGACGCCGATAAGGAGGCCAGGAAAGGAGAAGTTGGTCCTGAGTTTTCCAGGTGCTATATTCAGGATTTTCAATCCCTCAATCAGTTGAAATCTTTTTCTCAAATTGTGATAAATATACTATAACGTGATTGTTAATATTTTTTTTACTACTTAGTAAAATTTAAATTTAATTTAATTTTACAAAATTTTGTTTGTAACTTTTGAATTTAAGACCTAATTCCATCTCTACAAATATATTTTACCACAAATAAATTTCCTAATAAAAGAAATTAATCGTAAAATAAAAGTTAAAAATTACAAGCATATTTGAAGTCAAAAGATACATCATTATCAAATGAAGAAACGTGTTTCATTTGTAGAACAACCTTTTGCAACAAATTATGAAAAAACATTTAAACCACAATTGACAGAAGTTCTAGTAAAGAGTCCCTTGCTTCAAATTTGAAAAAGGAAGAAAAATGTCAACAACTGGCCACCTGCAAAAGTAAAATAAAATTGATTCATATAAATTAATAATAAAATACACGAGAGTAATTTATCATGTTTCTTTTAATAAATGATAAATTTGTTATTGTTACATAAATTTAAACTTTATTGTTAAGGGTTAAATATATTTTTAGTTTATATTTTTAGTTTCTACATTTTAATGCAAAATTGAAATATATTTTTATTTGAAACTTTAATACATTTTGGCTCTCAAATTTTAAAAGTGCATGAATATAGTCATTTTCATTCAATTATTTAACTTTTTTGACATGTCAAAACATGTTTTCTAACTGACATTGAAATAAGAATGTGAAAGCATGTAAACAATTTAAATGTGAGCATGAAAAACATTTGGTATTTAAAAAAGTTAACCTATTGAATTAAAAGAAATATATCTATTTATTCTTAAAGTGAAACCAAAATATATTAAAGTTTCCCATAAAAATGAATTTCAATTTCAAATCAAATTTTAAGAACTAAAAACATATTCAATCTTTATTCTTCTTAATTACCATTCTTACAAATCCTATTTTGCATAATGTTCATTGCTATAAATGTTTACTGCTATCATCATGGTCAATGATTTAGTCGAGTAGTGTGCATTCAAGTTTGAAATATACATTTATTTATGAATCGAGGATGAATTGGTCAGTAAAAATCAACATTGCAAGAAGATATGAAAATAACGAATTCCAAGAAGGAAGTTTTCTTAAAAGAAAAGAGAAAATAATATATATTACGAATCTTCATTGGAAAACTTTTTCGAACTCCTTAAATTTCTTACAAAATTTCTTTCATCAATTTATCTTAGTAATTTGGTTTTTTACTTATAAATCAAACAACTGAATTAAACATGTTGCATGATTTCATCTAAATAACTTTCTTAAGTGAATTATAAAACAAGATTAAACTTGTTAACAGCAAAGTATCCACTCTTTTTTTCCTCTCACATTACATTATAATTATGGCAATAACAATGAGATATACTCACGCATATTCACCAAAACATACCTGCTACCCAAGCTTTGAGCCATTGGCAGAAATTTTGCGTATTCATCATAGCTGTATCTCAGTTGTCAATCTGTTCAAGAACCTTAGGTAAGCAATTCTCCAAGCTTTCCAAATTAGAATTGGCCCTATTAAGCCCCAAAATCCTACGAAGAATCCTAGGCCCATGCTCATGTATAATGCTTCATAGAAATCAGAATCATCTCCCTCCTTTTCTGTTGCTGCTTCTGGTTTTGCGGTTGAATAGTCTCCAGGACAACTTTTGTTGAGTTGTTCACCACAAAGATCAATATTTCCTTCAAAACTAGAGGCTTCAAAGGTCTGGAAATGTCTTTCCAATGGAATTCTTCCAGAAAGATAGTTGTATGACAAGTCTAATTTTCCTAAGAAATCAAGTTGAGAAAGAGAAGAAGGAATTCTCCCATGCAAATGATTTCTTGACAAGTCGAGAGATTCAAGTGAACTTAAATTTCCAATCTCAGAAGGAATTTCTCCGCTCAAATTATTTCTTGATAAATTTAAAGAAACCAGCCCAACCAAACACACAACCTCTTTTGGTATTTCACCATTTAAATCATTACATGAGAGATCAATACTCATCAGACTATATTGGGGATCTCTGAACACATGTTCCACACCTTTCCACACCCACGTTATTTCAAACTGGTAAAAAGATACGAAGGAACCGTAGATTTCAGCATAAGTAATATTGTACCCGTATATAAGCCGTTGAGTTTGAGTTCTGTTGATGCTCTTTTCAGACATGGCTGTAAAATTATTTAAGCATGTTGGAATTGCTTTTGATAATTTATTCCTTGAGAGATTCAACAATTGAATATGCCTTAAATAACAAAGTTGAATAGGAAAATTTAATGAGAAGTGATTCCCTTGCATGTTCAAGATTCTCAATTGCTGCATACTTTCTCCAATCCATGAGGGTATTCGACCAGACAAATTATTTTCACTCACATCCAGCATAATTAAATTAGTGCAATTCTTCAAACTGTAATGCAGTCCACCTGTTAAATTATTCTTTCGTAAAACCAACGCTTTTAATTTAGCAAGTTTCCCCATGGAGATGGGAATATTCCCAGACAAGTTATTCTCGCTCAAAACAAGAAATAGTAATTGGTCTAAAGATTGCCAACAATCAGGAATTTGTGCCGTTATGTGATTGTTTGATAAATCTAAAGTTGCCAAATTCGGAGCAATGATTTGATTACACAAAAAAGAATACAAATCAGAAATTTTATTTTGAGAGAGTAACAGCCCTGAAGCTTGTAGCAAAAATGGTGGAAGTGCTCCCTCAAATTGATTTGAATTCAGAATTATAGATGGTCCATAAGGAAGCTTTAATGGTATATCAGGAATTGCACCATTGAGATTATTGTGAGACATGTTTAACCATCCCAAATTTTGCAATTTGTTCCAAAACCATGCTGGTATAGAATGACTAAGCTCATTATCAGATATATCTAGCGACATTAAAGAATTCTGTGTCCGGAGCCAACCAGGAAAACTCGGACCTAGCTTGCAAGACGCTAAACTCAATATTGTTGCTTGGAAAGGAGGAACCCAATTAGAGACAAATCTTAGAGACAATGTGTTGTATGATAGGGATAAAGTTTCTAATTTGGAAAAAATAGAAAGATGAGATTCAGTGACTTCACCCTCTAAAGAATTTCCCTCCAAATTTAGATCCTCCAACTCAGATAGCAATATGATGCTTTTTGGTATCTTTCCTGTAATTTGGTTATATGATAAATCCAAATTTTGAAATACGTGTCTATTGCACCATGAAGAATTTTGAAAGAAATGAGAAATTTCCCCATTGAACTTGTTATTTCTGAGGTACAAGGTCTGCAATCTGCACATGTTCCCAAAGAAAGGCGGAATCTTGCCTTGTAGTCTATTTCCAGAGGCAGAGAAACCTTCAAGAGAGTTCATTACTTCTCCAAATCCATCTGGAATGGGACCTTCTAGCAGGTTGTCATAAAGTAAAAGGGTTTGAAGATTCGTGGTGTAATTCAGAAGCCAGTAAAACACAGTAGATGATTTCAATAGATTCGAGGCGAGATCAAGTCTGACAAGAGAAGATGAAGAATTAATTGTGGAAGCAGAGGAAATAGGAAAACTTTTATCTGTAAGACTGCAATTATACAAACGAAGCTTCCGTAGTTTGGAGCCAACATTAAAATTATCTCCAAATACTGATGCTGTTAGATTATTTCTAGAGAGATCAAGGATATTAAGAGATGGAAAATTTGGATAAAGAAAAGATGACAAGGCAATGTCATTATCTGTGAGATAAAGCTCTTGTAGATGAAGGCTAAAATTGAATAACAGTTGAAATGTTGAGGAAGTTAGCACATTATAAGACAAATCAAGGACAACAAGAGAAGTTGAAAAGTTGGAATGAGAACGAAACAAAGATTTGATATTAGTATCTGAAAGAGAACAATCAACAAGCTTCAACTCTACTAAGTTTGGAATGAGATCACTGATAGCTTGTAGCCACTGGCGCGAGGAGTTGAGATTATGCAATGAGCTCAAGTGAAGACTTCTTAAAAAATGGAGATTAGACAACCACTGTGAATCCTCGGCTCTTATATCAAAATCACCACCTAGCCTAAGAGTTTGTAAGAGAGGAAGATTCTCATTCCGAAAAGGGATAGCTCCAGAAAGAGTGTTACTTGCAAGATCAAGATATTGTAACTGTCTAAGATTCCCAATCTGAAAAGGAACTGTTCCACGAAGATGATTTCTTCCAAGGTCTAGATACCTTAGTAGTGAAAGATTTCCAAGTTGGAAAGGAATCATCCCACTAAATTCAGAAAATGAGAAGTTGAGATATTGTAAGTTGGTGAAAGAGCCAATGGCTTGTGGGATGTGAGTCCACATAAAATCATTATAGCTGAGATCTAGATGTTGAATGTATTGCAAGGGAATCAATGAAGTGAGATTGATTGCACCTGTTAAATAATGTGTATCCAGACAACGAAGATCAAGTAGAATGACATGACCAGTTTGATGGTTGCATTGAATGCCTTCCCAATTGCAGCAATCTGTATTATTTTGATGATCAGTCCATGTAGACAGTCTGCCATAGTGATTAATGAGGCTTTGTTTGAAGTTGAGGAGTGCTTGTCTCTCATTCTCTCTGCAGTTGCTTTCATTACTTTTAGGTGATTCCTTGAATCCAACTGAAAATCCAAAGGAATACAATAAAAGCAGATGAAATAATGTTACAACTAAGGACTTATCATAATTTTGCTGATAATCTAAACTAAGAGAAGAGTGACGAAATAAGAAAATTTTGATTCAAGTTTTCTCTTTCAGTTCTGAAATTTAGAAAGCTGGATCGCATTATATAGTGACAATAGAAAACGAGTAATTATAGTATATATGTCTATTTTTTTTTTATAGCTTTTTTGACACTACTTCGTCTAAAACTATTAAATAAAAAAAGTAAATATAAGTAATAAGAAAACTACTTAAAAGTTATTAATCTCCCTACGAATCCATTTCAAGAGTTAGAAAATTACGCGCAACACTTCGTGAAAAGATATAAAAAAACATTTTAAAGGTTATTTTATAATTTCTAAAATATAGTTCTATTATTTTCATCCTTAATAACTTTATAGAGACTAAAAGAAAGGTGCAAAAAGTAATTAAAATTACAGAGACCAGAAGTCAATTTTTTTTTAAATTACAATAAAATATGATTATATTTCAAGGGTAAAAAAGAATAATGCTTAAACAAAATCTAAGTTTAAGTTATTGATTTTGTTATTCTTATCCTTTTTTTTACTACAACGAAAGAGCAAAAATGAAATCTTCATAGTTCAATATGTTTTACATGGGTTTGAAAAATTAACACACCAATCATAAAAGAAAAAGTAAAAAACTAGTCTTAAGAATTTATTATCATTTGATGTGATTGCACGTTTAATTTTCTAATCCATTAAAAGAATTTAAAAATAGTGGTGGATTGTGATCTATCCACACAGTTTACATACACAATTATTCATGTTTTGTCTTCCCTTCACAAATATATTTTTTTTTTATGTATCCGCCACCTTTAATTACTTCCAATAAAAAGACAATCATGTAATGCGTGTCATTTTTTTTATCATTAAAGGCAAGAAAACGTGCAGCAGGAAAAAAAAAAGTAGTGAAAAAGTTATAGAGAAATTTAAAGCTGAGCGTACAACACATGAAAAAGGTTGGTATGAAAACTTTAAGAAGAAAACAAAAATGCTTTATGAATATCTAAACGACTTTTAATGTTAAAGACTTCTTTTGGAAAGTAATTATTACACGACCTTATCATTCTTTCATAAAACAAAATATAGAATTTATTACCCATATTCCTGTAGATGAAAATAATCGCGCCAGTAGAAAATGAGTCATCCATTCATTAGATTTATATTAATTCTAATTATTTAAGTTAATTTCAGAAAATTAATTAAGTGAATTTTCTAATAGATATATAAGTTGTACACTAAATTTTGGAGTAGATGATGTGGAAATTCTCAATACTTTCTTTTCACCTATGTTCTGAACTATGTAATGAGCAACATGAACTACGAATTCTGATAGATTTCAGTTCAAAATAAAGGACCGAATATTACTTATTTTAGTTCCAATGGGTGACCAAATTTTTTGTCATTTAGATATTGTTTAAAAGTTTACATCACTTAATTAGAAAATTATTTGAAAAATTAAAAATTTATTTGAAATTATAATAGATCCCGAACTAAATCTTTCAAATTGTTTAAACTATATGTACTAACTTATTTTAAAATATATGTATGCTTAATTCATGTTTTTGTTTTTATTGTAATAAATTCATTTATATTTAATTGGATTCATATGCATCCATTAAAAAAACCTTAATTACCTTTTGAGATGTACAAATGGATAAATTTATTATTTGAATTAAATTATGGATTGTTTATAGTTTAGTAAAATTATATTTTATAGTTTATCAATGTATATTGTTAGATATATTACTTTTATCACTAGTAAAAAAATCCATTTTTAACTCGTGATATATGCCGCGGTTTTATAAAAACCGAAGCATTAAAGACGCGATGGCAGTTTGGAAATTAAAATGAAGTTATATGTTTCGGGTATACAAACAACCGAGGCATACAAAATTTACGACACCGGTTAATGAAGGACCGAGGCATAAAGATCTGATACTGCTTCGGTTGACGTAGGACCGAGGTACAAGGACTACACGTTTTCCAGGTACGACCTCGGTTAATAAAAGAACCGAGGCGTAACGTGTTGCAACTTTTCGGTTTTCAATGTGCCTTTCAGTGTGCCAGGCGTAACGTGTTGCTTAATGTTTCATTTCCCATTTTTCATTTAACGTTTCACTTTCCTCCTCTCCTGCAACCCCTCCCTCCTCTCCCTCCTCTCTTGCAACCCCTCCCATTCTCCAGTCCCTTCTCCCTCAACTCCATCATTCTCTCACCAGATGACTTCTCCCTCTGCATCCCCAGGACGGTGCGGCGACGGTGCGGCGACGGTGCGGCGACAGTGCGACGAGGCGAGGCGAGACGACACGAGATCTGACGAGACGAGGCGGTGACGGTGACGAGACGAGACGGTGCGACGAGGACAAATCTCGCGACGGTGCAGCCAGGCGAGACGGCTCGCGACGGTGCGGCGAGGTGAGAGAGCTCCGACTGCGCGACGAGGCGAGAGAGATCTCGACGGCGCGGAGAGGCGAGAGAGATCTCAACGGCGCGGCGAGGCGAGAGAGATCTCGATGGCACGGCGAGGGAGCTCGCGACGGTGCGGCGGGAGCCCGCCACGGCGGCTGCAATGGCGGAACTACGTTTTTTGATTTTTGGTTTTTGGTTCTGTTTCTTTGCAGGTGGATGCGAAATGGATCTCTGATTTTTTGTTTTTGGTTTGGATCTCTGATTTTGGTTTGGATTCCTGTCTGCTCTCTCTGCTTCCTGTTCTCCTTCTTAGACATCTGAGTTTATTGTCAAAGTA
Source organism: Vigna nakashimae (assembly GCA_034642375.1). NCBI lineage: Eukaryota > Viridiplantae > Streptophyta > Magnoliopsida > Fabales > Fabaceae > Vigna > Vigna nakashimae. The sequence continues at coordinate 23,710,513 of CM067768.1, forward strand.
ATTTTGTGCAAAGACATGGATGAAAAAAATTGCAGAAAAGAGGAAGAAGTTTAACCATATAAACAATAAACAAACGTAAGAACACTGATCTCGGTTGAGAATAAAAAAATTAAAAAACTTTACTGCCTCGGTTGTCTGTGAACCGAGTCAGAATCTGAAACCTTTTGATTCGGTTCATAACCGAGTCAAAAAATCCATTCTTTTTACCTCGTTTGAATATGCACCGGTCGTAGAACCGGTGTCTATAAGTGAAAATGACCGAGGTGATATACCCTGATTGCACTAGTGTATTTTATATTTTTAGTTAGTTTGTTATTATTTTTTATTTGTATTTTCAGCTTTGTTCATATTTCTTCTATTAAAAAGAGATGACCCTATATGTATATTAAACACAAAAGGAAGATTAATCCTATACATACTTTTAACTATATTCAACATAGTATTCAGAGCCTAAGATTCTTTTGAGTAAAAAGTTCTTATTGTCTCTGTTACTTCACCTGTCATTGCTAGCGGTGACGCCATCTCTTTTCGGTGGCACCATCGTCTACTGTCATTGTCTACCATAGCCATTATCACCAAGTGAACACCATGTCGTCAAGGACGCCTCACCAGTGCAGCAAGGGGAAACGACAATGGCTGTTTTTGACAATCCATTTCAGTTTTCGAACTGAGGCATATACTGACGAGATAAAAAGGTAAGGGACTTTTGTCCTTGGTTCCAACCGAGGTAATATGTCTAAGGTTTCTACTTTGATTCCTCTACGCCCGAAGTAGTAAGGAAGGGGGTGAAGGAGTTATTACCTATGGCAGCAATAATGTAAAAAGTCTAATAACTATAAATAAACTCATATGTGTTATTGTATTTTAAATCCTAATAACTATGCACTATTGTATAATCTAATTAAATGTTTTGCAAGTACCTTCCTTAGGAATGTACGTGACTTCTCAGGAAGTGGAGTAGGAGTCTTGAATCTCTGCACAAGACACATGATATTATTTAGTGTGTATGAATTCCAAATGATGGTGAAAAACAAAATTCATTAAATCTAAATATTACCGTTTCCCATCCACTTGTAAATGGGCACGAATACGTAGTATCCGCACTCATATGACCCACTTTGTCTATGACACTACAATATAACATCATAGTTGTAAATAGTTAGTGAAAATCATTAAAAGAAAACAACTATAAGAAAATATGGCTTTAGCATATGTCAAACCTTGAGAACCAACCATGCAAGTTTTTTATTGTTAATAGTTGATCTCCCAGACAATATCATGCGTGTTGTAATGGAACTATTAAAAAAAAGTTTTAGCATTCATTTTTATAACAAAGAAAGTTCAAACATTGAGGTTCTTACCAATCAACTACATGTCTGAGATGTTTGGGAGGAGACTTGTGCAATAAGTAGAACCACACAACAACTTCCTCCGGTATGGAAACAATAAGTAGTTGCCAATGATGCCTGAAATTGATAGTAACTTAATTGTTATATATTAAAATCATAGATGGAAGTTTGAAGTTAAGAAATTTCACTTACCCAGATATATAAGGGATAAAATATATCTCCTTCCCCCTTGCAAAGTTGCTAGTGAGGTATGTTTGAATGTCATCAAATTTATTTGCTTCGTGAGTGACTTAAGGATCAATGAACCCATAGACATCATTGTACCTCAAGTTGTTACTTACATCAAACATATACCTGAAATAAAAAATTACATTTGATATAAGTATACTTGATATATAAATCAATTTTATATAACTAATTGCTCACAAACTTACATCATCCACAGTTGAATTAATGTAATATTCAAATCTTCTCTTCCCAACACAAGCTTTTTGACATCTTGCCTATGCAAGTATATTGGGACCTCAAATCCTCTCTCAAATACATTGGGTTCATATTCAACCATCATAGGCTCATTTGCAATGATGTCACAAAGTTAGTGCAAATCACCAAGAGGATCATCCTTAGATAAAAAAATATTCTCTTGTCCATGTGTTTGTTGTTAAATGGAAAAATAGGATAAGTTTCGACATCAATAACATGTAAACTTTAAAATTGCGAAATGTAACGTAAGAGTCCATACCGGGGGGTCAAAAACAGAACCAACCAAGTGTTTAGGCCAAGCGATAAAGACTGAAACTGAGGCATCTAGTATGATAATGTCGTCTACTAACACCTTGACCTCATCCTCTGATAGCTCCATACCAAGAACAACAGTTGCTGCCTGAAACACTATTCCACGAGCCACCAACATCATCCAGTACCATCTAAAACATATAATAGACATGGACTACCGTCGTCCATGTCATCCCTTGGGATGGTTGGTGCTGAACAACTTCGTTTCCCGCTTCTCTTTGTCAGAGTAAATTTTAGATTATACAAATAACAAATTATTCAATAGAAATGTTTATTAATTTTACTTGTGGGAGACACACCATATTCCTGTAATGGAGATGGTTGCGGAGGAATCCCATAAGTCTCAAACTGCTGCTGAAATTGGTGCATAACTCTTTCAGTCACTTCTATAGTGACTTCATCATACAATTGCGCCCTAAGCTTTTTTGAGATCTCCTCCGTCAGCCTTTGTTCATGCTCTTAGTTGTGTGCATATGAAGTCTGACGCGAGGAACTTCCAAAATAATCTCTAATGCCTACTCTAGGACCAACAACACACACTTGTCCAGGGTGCTCAAGTCGTTCAATTGCAATGGTAATATATTGGCGACCCTCTGGAGTGAATTTACCTTGGGAGCTTTGCTTAACCAAAAAGTCCTGTAACATAACAAAACACCATTATTCTTTAAAAAGTTAAATGTAATACATATAATGAAACTATTAATATTCTAGTAATATTGATATCTTACAATTCTTTTTTATATTTCTTGTGTAGTCTTAGAAGTGTAGGAGCTCGATGATCTTAGACAGACTAACTCCCACTTCTCATGCCGAAAAGGTGGTGAAGGAGGCTGGGGACTACCACCATCAGGAAGTGGGGCTCTACCTTTTTTCTTTTACTTCAGGAGTTTCTCTTTAGGCTTCCTATACCCATTAAGAGATAATAAGTGGGGGTTTTTATTTTTAGCACTTATTCCTTGTGCTTTTGTTCTTTTTCTTGTCACTTAATGAATTAGTTCATATGGTATAAATTTGTTAATGAGGAATTGAATAATATCAACTATACTAACCTGCCATGCCTTTGATGCCCGACTCTCTACAAAGAGACGTCAAGTCTCTTCATCAATGGTCTTATATTTTGCACATGGAGACTCATTTTTTTTGCTCCAAATATATATCTCGAGGTCAATTTAGTCTTAAAACCCCAAAAATTTTCAACAATAGCTGATAAACACTTATTTCTAAGTGTTGCAACATTTCAAAAGTCAAATGTCATCTACAATAAAGAGAATCAAGTTGTATCAATACAAAATTATCAATATAAAGAAAGTGTAAATCAAATGATATTAATTAACTTACCAATTGATCATTCCATATAATGTTTCGATCAACCTCGGACACATGGTCAAAAGATGGAGTAAGAATAGATATTCTATTACGCACTAGTATTCCAATGTATGGTCTAAAGACATATGCATTTGGGCTAGATGTCACACCAGTGATCACATTAACATCCACAAGTGTCCTTTCACCACTATTTCTTCTGACCATCAGTTGTCTCAACGTGGTGGCTCCTCTAGTAGGTCTAGCTGAGACAGTCTCATCCCTTGATGAATGTGGGTGGTCAACCATATATCTGGCAAAATAAATAAAAACATGAAATATAAATAAAAGACTTATGTAATATCATATTATTTAAAAAAACATGTAATAAGTGTCATATGGAATTGGTCATATGTATATTCCCTCATTATGATCTTCCTGAATTGCATGTATATTGTCAACTAGAGGGTGGTCATCCAAATTTGTCGTTGTTTTAAATGAATGGTTGTCAACAATATGAATATTAATCAGATTATTTCGTTAACATCAATTTATTTTTTGCCTTGAAGAGCGACATACCAATAATTAGATGCATGATCTTTGACATAAAAAACGTGAGATGCTTGATGTACCATGATAAACGGTTTGTCTCGATAACCCACCTTTCAAAAATCAACTAGTGTCATACCCGATTCATCTATTTTCACACCACTCTTATTGTCAAACCGCTTACATTTGAATAATGGAACAAAAAACACAGTGTAATCAACCTCCCATATCTCTTCTATTATACCATAATATCTCATTGATCCAAGTACAGGATTTTGATCTTTTGATGTGGAAAATTGGTGCGACTCAGCTTCTAGACTGACTCTACTATTTTGTAATGTGCTTATATCATCCAAAGTCTTTGTATAGAATGTGCAATTATTGATTTCATAACATGTACAACATACGACATGAAACTTTAAACCATTAGCAAGCCACAACAAAGTCTGAGAAGAATGTGACTCTTTTTCAACTTTAGATTTGAACCAAGAATAAATGTTCTATTATGCTCCATCAATTGTCATTTCTCTGATTGTCTTAGATTTTTATCCTTCACAATGGCTTTGTGTGCTTTCAAAAAAGGGATCACCTCATCTTTTGTCGCCACATTCATACCTCAGATGCTTTTACTTGTAGAACATTTATTCAACCATAATGTGCGAGGAACTCCTATGGGATTTCTTGAAGTCATGTAATCTGAACAAAACTCGATACTTTCTTCACCAATATACCTTTCAATCATTGAACCTTCGGGACGATATGAATTTTTAACATACCTTTCAAAAATCTTCATATGACGCTCAATAGGATGCATCCATCTTAAGTATATTGGTCTGTACAACTTGATTTCTCTAACCAAATAGACAAGTAAATGTACCATGATATCAAAAAAAGATGGAGGGAAAAACATCTACAGCTGACACAAGATGATAACAATATTGCCTTGAAGTTCATCTAACTTTGTAGGATCGATGACTTTACTACAAATTGACGAGAAAAATGAACACAATCGACTTATAGTCTGCCTAACATTTTTGGGCAAAATTTCACAAATAGCTACCGATAACAATTATTGCATTAAGACGGGGCAATCATGAGACTTTATGCCAACAAGCTTTAAGTATCCTTGTGGTACCTTGATACTCTTTAAACAGAGGCAAAAACTTATCTTCTCTTGTCTGGACATTGTCTAACATGCAAGGGGCACATAAGTACGTTTATCAATCTCCCTTGGTGCCAACTCTTCTCAGATCTTCATGTCAACCAAATCCAAACGAGCATTCACTCCATCTTTTGTCTTTCCCTACTAAATGTTGAGTAGTGTATCACCAAGCTATCACACACATTCTTCTCTACATGCATCACATCTATGCAATGTCTAACATCTAACTTTGACCAATATGGAAGATCAAAGAATATTAATTTCTTCTTCCAATGGGTCGTTCGAGATGACTTCTTAGATGTATTGCAAAATACATGATGTATTTATTAACTTTTTCAAGAATTTGAAAGCTAGTAAGTGGATTTGGTGCATCGTCTTTCTCTTGATATCCATTGAATGCTTTTTCTAACCTTCGATATGGATGATTACATTTTAAAAATCTTTGATGATGCAGATACATAATCTTCCTTCTGTTTTCACTTAATGAGGTGCAATGTTTTCTTCACATATAGGACATGCTTTGTGACTTGTTAAGATGTCGGCAAGTGTACCGAATCGTATCAAGTAATATAAAATGGTAAGACCAAGTATCGTATCCCAGAAGACTCACGATACTAAACAATTATGTAATCACTTAACTAATTAAGACTTAAGAACAATTTTTTGTGTTTTTGAAGACAAATGCAATAAAAATAAACATGAATGCAAATTGATCAATTGAGGCTAAACACAAGAATGAATGGATGATGTTGATAATATGAGATGAGTATGTTGTTGGGGTTTAGATTTCACCATCTTTACTCTCATGCATATATGAATTCTTCTTCTTTATTAATTATTAACATCACTTTCTAAAATACTTAGAACCCTATGTCTCGGCGAAAAAAACCTATCCTTAATTACTAGTTTACATTGTCTTGTCCCCCTAATAGATAATTCTGCATTATGAACGAAAGCTTAAGATGACACAAATTCATATCCCCATTCCTGAGCAATACTGCTTTTGGGAGAAATTCCCAAATCTAGATTTCCCCGTATGTGTCCATATCACGAAAACCAATAATCATGTCATGAATGAGTTAAACATAACAAGCATAGAGCAAAAAAGAATAACCCTAACAATTAATGAAAGAAGCATATATAAATTGGAATCAATTCAAATACATGAGAGTTAAGAGGTTACATCTTCCCCAACAACAACTAAGGTTTAGTTCTCCATTATCATGGAGAAACTAGATGAGCAATGGAATGGAAGAGATAGAAAGACCCTAGAAACTGAAGAGGAGAGCTCCCACATCCCCAAATCTCCCTCTAAGGGACGAAAAGTGTGTTTTTGTGCTCAAGTCATCGAGAGATACCAACCCTAGGTCATGCAAGTCCTTAAATGGGGCTGAATTGGATCATGGGCCAACGTTGTTGGCGCTCAGTGCCCCTACTTAGGGCGCCTAGGAAAAACTGCGAGAAAATTGGCGCTCAGCGTCCCTAAAAGGGCGCTCAAGCTTTGTGCGATACATGAAAATAGAGCTCAGCCCCCTTTTTTGGCGCTCAGCCCTGACTGGTTGGCGCTCAGGGCCCCTTTCTAGTGCTCAGCTTCAGCTTGATTTTTCGGCATATCGTCTTTTTCTCTTTTTCTGCATTCGAACTCCTTGGTACTTTAACTCCTCTTTTAAATCATTCTAATAACCTACAAAATCAAGGGAATTTAGTGATAAAATAATCAAGTATACCCTCTACTCACTTATTCACAAAACTATACTATAAACATGAGTTCAAGCAAGCTTCTAAGTCAAAAAGGGTTGATTTAATATCAAAATTGAATCACAGATAACAGTATTTTCAACCGTTATCATGACCCTTGACATTGTATCATGACAAATTATTGTAAGCTGGGAAGTCATTAATGGTGCAAAGTAACATTGCATGCATCACAAAAAGTTTCAGAAGCGAAGACATCAAATATTTCTACCCCATCAACCCACAACAACTTCAAGTTTTCAACCAGTGGGCTTAGATAAACATCTATGTCAATTTCGTTATGCTTTGGACCAGATATCATCAAATACAACATCATGTACTTCCTCTTCATGCACAATGTAGGAGATAAATTGTAAATTATCAATATAACTGGCCAACAATTGTCATTGGTACTTAAATTACCAAATTGATTCATTCCATCAGTGGTTAAACCAAGCCTAAGATTTCTACATTCTTGACCAAATTGGAGGAATTCTTGATCAATATTTTTCCATTGCTTTGAATGAGCTGAATGACAAAGCAGCCCATCAATTTCTCTCTCATTTGCATGACATCTAAGGTTTTTAGCATCTTTTGGATTCATAAACAAACGCTTAAGTTTGTCCATAGTTAAAAGGTACCAAACTACTTTTAAAGTAGAACCATTTTTTTCTATCTAACCACTATCTTCACTATTGTTATTTTTTGACTTATAGCACGATAACCCGCATTTTATGCACTTTTGCAAAACGTCAAACTCTTTCCTATATAAAATGCAGTCATTGGGACAAGCATGTATCCTTTTATACTTCATACCCATCGAACAAAGAATTTTCTTCGCATCATAATTATGAGTGGGAAGTGTATTTCCATCTGGCACATTTGATTCAACAACGTCAACAATTCTGTGAAACTTTTATCAGTCCATCCATTGGTCACCTTCAAATTCAGGAGCCTTAACACCACTGATAACTCTGTATTTGAACCGACAGAAAGAAGTTTCTGCATCATTGGACATTGTCTCATACACATGAGCTTGGGCAAAATTTCTTCCTAACATCACGAATCATGTCCTCTAATTTGTCTTCTTCTTGTCGATCTTCCATAGTGGAATCAATAACATTTTCAGTTTGGCAGATAGTAAAAAAGTATAGTTCTTTGTCGTGTCATATCCATGTTGTATAACATCGCAACAAACCATCACAGATAAGATGTTCTCTGATTTAGGTTGAGTTCAACTTTCTCCCATTCAAACTATTGACACAAGGCCATTTAAACTTCACTTCATCATCACTTTTATCCTCATTACATTGCATAAATTGTATATGTTAGAAATAGTAAGGCTTGTTTCCTAACACCAAGAGGGGCGGTGAATTGGTGTTTTATAAAAACTTGCACTTTTATATGTTTTTCAGAAAATATAATGTGCTTTAAATCTTTCTTGTGCAGTAAGCAAATATGTGTGCAATGAAACAGTAAATTCAAATGTAAAGAGATAAAGGAGAGAAAAAGTAACACATTTTTTTATCCTGGTTCAGCCTCAATGCCTACATCCAGTCACCCTTCCAATCAACCACTGATTGAAGGATATTTCACTATAATGATTGGAGAATTACACCAAAGGTTTTACTTTGAATACACCGTCACAAAGTAAACACCTTTACCACTCAAACAATCAAATATAAAAACAATAACACCAACAAACACAGCACCCCACGATCTTGTTGCAGAAACCCTTTGAGAATCCCCTCTCAAAGTCAAGAGCACACCACTGATTGCAAATCTTCTCTCCTGATCAATACAAACGCACCTTCAGTCGTCCGAATGTGATCAGCCAATGTAATCCACAAAGATGCCTCACAAGAACTCTTCAAGATTCTTCAAACTCTTCGCGTTTTTGATTCTTATAACGTATTGAGTAATCTATAAACTTTCTAATATCTAAACAATCAAGTATGAAAATGTTAGAACGATCAAAAGTTACAAAAATTCAAATAATGCATGAATATATAGTTTTCATCAGTTATGACGAAAAAATAATCGATTAGGTTAATAGTGTAATCGATTAAAATTGTTGTAACAATATTACAACTAACTCAGCTCCTAGTTGAATGTACAATTAATGTAATCGATTTGGATTAAATGCTTGGTCAAACTTATTTAAAAATATGATTGTTATAGCACTTATGACAAGCATGAAATCAATTTTCAAAGCTTAATAGACTTAATTGAATACACAACACATGTAATCGATTAAGCTTAACACTTAAACACATTTTGAAAACTTTTTCTTCCCAAAAACTCATCACAACACATGTAATCAACACCTAATTTAATAGATTCAATCTAGTTGTTTTGCCACAGTTCAAAACATAAGTTGTCTGATGACCTTAATTGATTTCTACAACATTGTAATTGATTATGTCATGCAAATATGCTTTTGTGCTTGTGGTTTTCAATACACATAAACATACAGTGTGCATACACATATATAATCACATCATAATCACAATAGTATGCATAAATCAAACCGTATGTCCAACATATGCATTTGTCACAATATATGCATTTATCACAGTAAGCATGTACAAATTCAAATATGTATAACACAATATAGAAACACTTTTCTGTTGTGACATTTCAACATTCATGTGTTGTTGCTATTAATGTGTTGTCATCATAAAAAACAATATAACAGGCATTGGGTTCAGTTATCACATTGCTCCCCCTATCAACAATTTCCCCCTTTTTTGATGATGCACAACCATGATTAATAAAACAACCATGATGTACAATACACAATAAAAAATTGTTTCACGCAATTTCAAACAATCTCATTCAACAATCTCATTTAATTTCAATTTCAATTATTTCTCCCTCTTTGGGCATTAGCAAAAAAGGATGTATAGCACAATGTAACTGAAACAAAGATATTGAATCACGTAGAGATGCATCAGCATATGTAAACAAAAAAACATGATGCTCCCCCTGTTAGCAATATTCACATGAATTTTTACTTCTTCCCCTTTTAACATGTGATCACATCATTTAATAATATACAAAAATCCCCCTATTAATATGCATATCATATTTCAGTCAGAGTTGCATGATAGAGATCTAACAAAGTATGTATCATTCAAGCATTTTCAAGCAGTGTATCAAACAAATATCACAAATATCAAAGCTTTTTAGATACATCTTGAAACATAGTAACCTAGTGTTATCATTCATAAACTCATACCAGATACACATTGGATTTCAAACAATTCAGTTTATGATGAATAAACACTCATGAAATCATAAGTCATGATTTAAAGTAAAAGATTCAGCAGTTTAGAAACTTCAAACCAATTGACGAAATTCAATCGATTATATCACTCCTATAATCGATTCAGATAAGCAGAGTATTGATGAATTTCCATTTCAACTTTGTGTACAAAAAGTAAACCTGCATAATCTCTTCCTCTCAGCTAGATCAAGCGTTATTCATATGCAATATAACTGAGAACTAATCAATATCGCATATTAAGTATGAATATGCAATGTAATGATGAAATAATGAAATGTTCAATTTGCATACATACAAGTCAAATCAGATTTAATCATTTTTAGATCACAAATTTTATCACCAGATCATAATTTCATTGATATTTAAAAGATGATTACAACTAGAGCATAAAAGATAAGATGGCTTAAAAGCCACTGACTGCAAAACCAAATGAAACAAACAAAAACTAAGAAAGTTCTAGTTCATGATTAATATGCCTTCTATATTCTTTTCTGTTGCTTGTTTTTCTTCATGAAATTAATCAGCATGTCGCTGTCACTTTCCTCTACTGCACTTTCCTCTTCACTATTCTCTTCCTCTTCCTCAAACTCCTCATTCTCGTCACCAGATTCATTTAATCGTAGCTTTTGTTTGATTGTAGTGACATCCTGATTTATGTTTTGACATAGAATATTTAGAGAAATCATCTGCCTTACCATATATTTTTCAAACTCTGAACGAGGCCTGTATGGTGCAAATGATGACCCAAAAACTTCTTCCTCTTCTCCAGCATATTAATCCTTGAATAACAAACCACCTGGTCCATGTTGAAGTCCCATGTGATATAATGCAGGTTTGTCAATCATATTACTCTTTCCATATGATTCAGAAGATTCATCTATACATTCTACACCAAAGTTGATCAGCACCTTAGAGAGGAATACACAACAAGGCAGGCTCGCAAATTTGAGCCTAGTCACTTTGAGCATGTTTTCTGATACTGTAGCAGCTGAGTCAGTCTAAATATTTTCTTTAAGAGCATGCAGAAGGTATAGATCATCAGTGATTGCCCGTGTGTGATTGCTCTCTCATGCCATCAGAATCTAGGAAGTGATGAAAGCGCATAGGCGATCATCCTTTTTCATTGCACCAATCCTATAATGAGGGTAGTCTCTCATTTCATTCAGATTCCTTAAACAATCTTGGTATATAGTGAACTTGTGGAATCCTTCCCCACCTAAATGACTTTGTTCACCTCAAAGCCAAAAGCAAGCAATCTCAGTCCACACTTCATCAGTCAGTTTTACATCAAACCCCTTTTACTTTGGAGGAGAGTGTTCCATCACTTATTTTTCAGATTTGAATAAAATACCCTTACCAACTCTGATACTAATTGTTAGAAATAGTGAGGCTTGTTTCTCAACACCAAGAGGGGTGTGAATTGGTGTTTTATAAAAACTTACACTTTTATATCCTTTTCGCAGAATATAATGTTGTTGAAATCTTTCTTATGCAATACGCAAATATGTTTGCAATGAAATAGTAAATTCAAATGTAAAGAGATAGAGGAGAGAAAAACAAACACAAATTTTATCCTGGTTCGGCCTCAATGACTACATCCAATCACCCTTCCAATCAACCACTAATTGAAGGATCTTTCACTATAATGATTGGAGAATTACACCAAAGATTTTATTGTGAATACACCCTCACAAAGTAAACACCTTTCCCACTCAAATAATCAAAAATAGAAACAACAACACCTACAAACACAACACCCCACGGTCTTAATGCAGAAACCCTTTGAGAATCCCCTCTCAAAGTCAAAAGCACACCACTCTTCTTCCTGACGCGCACGTGTAGGGAAACAACAAGTCAAAGATTGCAAATCTTCTCTCCTGATCAATACAGATGCACCTTCAGTCGTGCTACTATGATCAGCCAATGTAATCCACAAAGATGCCCCGCAAGAATACTTCAAGATCATTCAAACTCTTCACGTTCTTGATTCTTGGAGAGTATTGAGTAATTTGTAAACTTTCTAATATCTAAACAATCAAGTATGAAAATGTTAGAATGATCAAAGGTTACAGAAATTCAAATAATGCGTCAATATATAGTTTTCATTAGTGTATTGTCATCATCAAAAACAACATAACATGGATTGGTTCAGCTATCACATTGCTCCTCCTATCAACTGTATAAATTCCTCTACCCCTCTCTCGTACTCAGCACTAATGATTAATCCAATTTCGATCCATACGATCCATAGGTAAATACTGTGAAATATTCAACAAAATTACAATACAAAGAAAAATGTATTGATTATTTAACGGTAAATTAAGGTTAATTCAATTCAATCATACAATTAATAAGAATTGAAATAATCACATATTCAAAATAAAAAATTTTAAAAATAGCATTGCAAAATTAAAAAATTAAACTTTAAAATCATACAATCATAAAAAATTATACAATCATACAAAATTATACACATATTATATCATCATCCAATCACATATTCCACCACATAATCATACAAAATTCTATGATTCGCGATCAAAATGGTAGAAAATTCAACTCTGCAAAATTCAAAGCTAGACAAATAATATACAATCAAAATATTAGTTTTAGAAACAAAAAATAAACACCAAACATAAAAAAAAGCATAAAACATTTACCTCTAAGGTGGAGAATCGTAAAAACCAAACCAAAAAGAGGTTTGGAACGATTTTGATTGGTGATAATGCTTCCTAAACAGTGACGATGGCCAGGGCAACAAGAAAAACCAACTTTGAACGGTGAAAATGCATGGAAAATGGCTATGAAGTCGTGAGCACACAGAGATTGCAGGGAGGAACAATTTCATTCTCGCGAAGAAGAAGAAACTGCAAATGTGGGAATGTCAGAGTTTGGTAGTGAACTGAAAAAAGTTGAGGCCTATATTATCGCGAAAATTGAAAAAATGCCATTGCGCCATATTATGCTTTGGTTTCTAGTGAACTGAAGCATAATGGGCGCGACAATATCTCCTTTTTTCTCAACGTCTTTTGAAATATTGGATCTACTTCCTTTTTCCATTGTGCATTGATGGACAAATTTATGATCACCAAAATATGATGTCACAAACTTGTTTTACAATCGGCAAGTATGACCGAATCGTTCAAGTAATAAACTTGGTAAGACCAAGTATCGTTCTCCCAAAGGACTCACGGCCTAGTTTAGTTGTGTGGTTTGTTGATTAGCTAAGACTTAAGAACGAAATAATTGGATTGTATTATGCAAAAGACGAAAATAAACATGTATGCATGAGGTTTTGATCAATGGCAAAAGCAAAAGACAAATACTTTCAATGAAATATATGGATGAATATGTTGTTGGGGGTCAATTTCATCTTATCCACTCTCATATATTTTAGGAATTCAACATTCAAATCATCATTGTTAATGCCACTCTCTAAATTACCTTGTCAAGAAGGCCTATCCCTAATTACGAGTTCATACGATTCCTAGCATTCCTAATAATTAGTTCTCTTAGCACAGGAGCTTAACGACAACCAATATAATATTGGGAGAGATTCCCCGGATCTAGACTTCCCCGTACGTTCCCATATCGACAAAATCAATAATCATGCATTGAATGAGTTAAACAAAGCAAGCATTAAGCAAAGAGGAAAAACCCTAACTAATGATGAAAGAAAGCCTAAATCTTAGATTAAGATGCAAGCACAAATTCCATATATGAGAGCTTCAAAAGATTACATTGATTCCCCAACAAACATACAAGGTTTAGTTCACCATATTCATGGTGAACCTAGATGAACAATAATGAAAGAATGAAGGATAAAACCCTAGAAAGGTGAAGAGGTAGCCTGAGCATCCAAGATCCTCCTTCAAAGGGGTGGAAGAGAGAGTGTTTGCTTCGTTTCTGCCAAAGATACAAACCCTAGGACATCCTAAAGGTTATATACTATTCTGAAATTACAGAAAATTCAGGCCCAAGCCCATAAGTGTGCCGCTCAACGGTAAAGTACCGCTCAGCGGTGAGTGCGCGTCTCGTTTCTTCCCCTCAGCGGCCATTTTGCCTCTCAGCGGACCTCCCGTGACTTCCTGAGTGCCGCTCAGCGGTAAACTGCCGCTGAGCGGTGACTTCGGCTTCTCCTTTTGCACTTTTTGATGTCTTTTCTGATTTCATCTCTCTCCTTCTTCACTTCTTTCACTAAATTCACCTTAAAACCTGCACAAAAACACTGAAATCAAGCATAAACCTGTCCAGCTCTCTTATTTATGAAAATATGGATAAAAGCATGATTTCAAGCTAGTTTCTAAGTATAAAAGTTGCTTTTTGTGTCAATTTTAAGCATGAAAATAACAGTTTTTCAACTGTTATCATGCATGATGGCATGTGTCGTCTCCTCTTAGGCAACGAGTCAGAGCATCAAGGTAACTTTTTTTCCTCTTTCAGGTTCATCGTGCGTGGTCGCATGTCTCATCTCCTCTTAAGCAGTTATTAAGAGCATCGAGGTTGCTCTTTTTCCTTTTTTTAGGTGCATTGATTGGAGAATCCTAGATTTTTTAGGTGCATCTCTCTCGTTATCCATGGCCTTTTTTGTTGTTGTCTCTTCTGATTTTTTTTGTTTAGTTTATTTATAGTCGTGATGGCTTTTCAACAATGAATTCTTTATCTACTAGATGTCAACCATGCTGAGGGAAGTCTTCTAGTAATAAGCTTTGTACATACAATTTGCATGAACCAGCTTAAGGGGGAATGTCAGATATTTTATTTTTATCTTATCTTTATATTTTATCATTAGTTAGTTTGTTATTTATTTTTTATTTGTCTTTTAGGCTTAGGCCACATTTTTTCTATTATAAATAGAGGACCTTACGTGTATATTTAACACAAGAGGAGATTAATCCTATATAGACTTTTTCTATATTCAACATATATGAATTAAGTTTAATTGTAAATTGATGGGTTTCTGGTTCAAATTATTTAATATTGTTCTTATCGATTCTAATACATTATTTTGTCCTTTTTCATTTTGCATATTTTAAAGACTAGTGCGAAATGTCATTAAATTTTGATCAAATTTATGATAACATAATTGATTTATTAATAAATTATAAAAAGTATTTTTGTGAATGTTCTTTATTTACCTTCAATTTATAGAAAGAGATTTCATTTATGACAATAAAATTTTGAACATATATAGTTATAAGGTTGGATGAATCCATGTCGTATACGTAATAACAAAGAGTATGAAGAAAAATTTGATGACTTCATGCTATTTCTTTAGAAAAATGGAAAATACGAATGGTAAGACGAGCCAATGTGATTCGTTTTAGCCCAATCCACCATTGGTCCGTCAAAATCAGGTTGGGTTGACTAATAAGTGCATAATATGAGTTAATTTTTTGTATTAATTTGACATTTATCTTGTTTCAATTTTGATAAATATATGTAGAAATCACTCCAATTTTACCTCTTTTGCATATTCTGATGAACATAGAGAGTCAAAGGAGAAAATAAAGAAAATAGATGAATTCTAAGAAATTTCTGGAAAGCTTACTTTGGTGCGACTGAAGCGTGAAACTTGAGGCCTAAGCCATATGAAGAAACTCACCTTGGATGGAAACCTCAAATATTGGACTTGAGCTAAATCTATAAAGAATTTTTCTCATAGAAGTTATCTCAAGGGCTGAAAGCCATAAAGGAAACCTACCTTAGAAAGAAACCTCCGCAGTTCGAGCTATGATGTTGTTGCTGAATCCAAACCCTTGAATGTTTATAAAATCATAGTCGTTCCTCTATTTTAAGGAGATACTTCTAAACAGATTTTATAAACAGACTTTAGAGAGTTTCTCATGCACTTGTGTTTTACTTTAAAGAACATCATTAGAAGGTGTTTATGGTTAAAGTGGGTCCGAGGTCTCTGCTCCACGTACTTCCTCTCTTCCTGTGTACAATTAGTGACTTAAATCTCCTTCCCCGATCGGTACCGCGGAGTGACCTGCAAGAAAACACTCCGAAGTTAGTGAGGCGTCCTCCGTGGTCTTCAATCAAATCACAAAAACCAAATGTACCTGGTTATTAGTGCTGTATTTATAGCTTTATCATTATCCGGCCCATTGGGCGTCCTTAAATGCCCTTCAATGCAATACATCTTGTGCCTGATCATTCGCTAACGCCCTTATATCCGACATAATATGCCTGATATTACCCATTAATTAGTTATAGATGCCTTTCGCGCGATATAGAAGTTACTCACCTTTAATACACATTAATGCCATTAACTGCCTACAAATCGGTTATTCCCTATTGCGTTGGTTACCTCTAGTGGATCGTCCTCAACGCCTAGTATCGATTGTCCACCTCATATAGTACACAAGCCCCCCAAGCCCGAATAGTTCTGGAAGCATGAACGGTTTGAAACATAATCTTGGAAAGGGCACGAAAAGGATCAGAAGTGGTTGTCGTGGTCGTTGATCGTGGGGCGCGTGTGATAGTGGGATTCGTGCCGTTTGAAATACAAAGCGCCTTGTGCCCTTGACCGTTGATTTCTCCATTATGGATGGCCATGATGAACTCTCTAAAACGTCTTGTCGCACTATAAAAGCTGATCAGAATCACCATGATGGCTTTGTTTCGTCACTATATTTACCACCTTACTTCCCCGATAACCCTTTGTCTCTCTGTTTTCCTTGCCCCTTAACTTCCCAACTAACTCATCTCAAGTAATCATGTCCTCTTCTTCCTTCTCGTCCGATGAAGTCGCCGACGAAGGTCAGGGGTATGCTGCTGATGGCCAGGAACCTTCTGCCTCCATAGGGTCCTCCATCTTAGGTTTTGCCGGGTCTAGTGACTGGGAAGTTGAAGAGTTAAACATCGTGTTAGAGATCGACGCTAGCAGAGAGTGGACAAATTCTGCTCCTCCTCAATCGTCAATGGATATGGCTGGGCCCCCCATGAGGTAGGCCTGTATGCGCCCTACTATGCTATCACTTCTTCATTAGAGTATTTAGTTAGTAGGGTTAGCATCGTATCCACTGCAAGAGACGCCGGTAGTATCTTGTTAATGGTGTGCCAATCAAATGAATGTGCTTGCCACGGGCGGGAGGGGCATAGTGTGATAAGTGTGAAAAAGAGTTGTTTTTACACTTATAAATGATCTCAATCTTCTAACTATTTATGTTATTACTCAGTGAAATGTGTAATAGGTAGTAGATTGTTTGTGTAAATTATTGTACAGGAAAGGATGTATAATTGGAACTCTGTCAGCCAGTTCTCGAATAGCGCAAGCCAAAACTCGCACTGCCAGGAAATATAAATTCGCATAGCGCACCATTACTTGTGCATTGTGCGAATAACATCAGTTGAGAGGCAGCAGTTACGTGAAATTCGCATAGCGCACACACACCTGTGCGCTGTGCGAATTAATGAAGTTATTGGTTTTTAAAGACGTGACAGAAAGGCAAAAGAGTATCTTCTGACACACGAACATAGCCAGAAAATACTGGAGAATTCAGGAGACAAGAGGGGACTTATCAAGACATCAAGACTGAACTTGCTGCAAGGAATTGCTGTAAAGAGTATGTTTGCGATGTCTATGATAGGCTAAATTTTCTGTTCATTCGAATTGGTTGTATGACAAATTATTAATGTAAATTTCCTGTGCAATATATGTTTATGTTCTTGTTCTTTTCTTGACTTACTTTTGATTATACGGAAGTATTAATCTTCTTAAAGGTTCTTTTGTACTGGGAAGTATTTTTAGAACCAGAAACGTAAGAAAAGAAACTAAAAGTAACTACGCTAGGAATGGCTTGTGTGCTTTTGGTCATTCTCAACATCTGATTTTAATGCAAAGTTATCTGATGAATTAATTAAGGAATTAATAATTCAACAGATAATTTTAAAACTTGTTTTAAGGAATTAAACCAAGATACTTTCATGTGAATGCTTGAACAGAGAATATATGTTGTCCAGGATTTTACTATAATATTGTCAAAGACCAATTCCAGTGATCGTTTATCGCATTGTTCAATCTTAATTTTTGTCTGCTTGATTAATTTCATGTTTAAGTCCAAAATCATAAATAGTTTCATCAGTAATTGACCTTGATAAACAATTCTAATTGATTAACGTAACTCAAATTCCCTTGGGAGAACGATACTCTTTAACTTATTCACTGTATTACTTGGAACGATTTGGTATACTTGCCAAAAAGTTATCAAGTTTTTGGCGCCGTTGCCGGGGAGTTTGATTGTTATTGTTATTTCAGTCATTTATTGTTTATCAATTTCAATTATGTTCCATTATCTGTAAATCCATTGTTTTTAATTTTTGTATATCTATATATATATATATACATTGTGTTTTGTTTCTGTTGTTATTTCTTTGGGCTGATATCTTGAGAATTTTGTTCTCTGGATGAGTAGGAGAACAAAATCTGAAAATTTATTGTTTGATTCTGAGATTGAAAGAACAGCCCGTAGGAATAACAGTAGACGTAGGAGAGAAAATAGAAAAAAAGAAGCTAGAGAAGCTAGCTTGTCTGCTGTCTTCAACACTTTTTCTTCATCTGATCAAAAGGATAAGGATATGGAGGGAGATAATGAGGAGGAAAGAGTTAGGCGTACGTTGGAAGATTATGCTTCTATGTCTATACCTTCATCTTTCAACAGTATAGCCCGACCTGTGGTAAATGCTGCTCATATGGAAATGAAACCTGCACTGATTCACCTTGTTCAAAGTAATCAGTTTACAGGAATGTCACACGAAAATCCCTATGATCATCTGACAACATTTAATGAGATATGTAACACTATAAAAATTTTACATGTGCCAGATGAAGCAATTAGATTGAGTCTATTTCCCTTTTCCTTGGCTGGAAATGCAAAGCTTTGGCTTAATTCTTTTCCTGAAGGGAGTCTAACTGCTTGGGATGACGTAGTGGCAAAATTTTTGACTAAATATTTCCCCCAATCTAAGATCAATAAAGGCAAACAAGAAATATCCTCATTTCAACAAGAGACTGAAGAGTCGTTGAGTCAAACATGGGAGAGGTTCAAGGGGTTGCTTAGAAAAACTCCAATTCATGGATTTGACATTCCCACTCAATTAAACCTTTTCTTAGGAGGTTTAAAATCTCACACAAAGCTCATGCTAGATGCCTCTGCAGGAGGTAACATTAGGTGGAAGACACCTGATGAGGCACAGGAAATAATTGAAAATATGGCATCGAGTGATAATGATGTCCAGAGTGAGAGAGTGCAAACGCAAAAGAAAGGCATGTTTGAATTGCAATCCCAAGATGCCTTATTAGCCCAAAATAAAATCATGACTCAACAACTTGAATCAGTAATAAAAAAAATTGTCACAACTACCAACAGAACTTCAAACTGTATCTCAGGCACAACATATTCAAACTGTGCAAGGTTGTGAATTGTGTGGTGGAGAGCACCAAAATGGATAGTGTGCTATTCAGTCCAATGCTAAGGAAGAGGTTAATTATATGGGAAATCAAGGCCTGGTAATTATGGAAATTATAATCAAGGATGGAGACCTCATCCTAGCATGGGCCAGGCTAGTTCTAGTAGACCACCACAACAACAGTTTCAACAACAACCTACTCTTTCTGATAGGACATCCAAACTGGAAGAAACTTTGCAACAATTCATGCAAATGTCCATATCAAATCAAAAGAGCACAGAATCTTCTATAAGGAATTTAGAAGGTCAAATTGGTCACTTGGCCAAGAAATTAGAAGATAAGCCTGCAAATACATTTGGAGCTAAAACTGAAACAAATCCAAAAGAGCATTGTAAAGCTATTACTACAAGGAGTGGTAAAGTGTTAGAAAGTGTAGTTGTGAGAAAAGAGGATGAAAAAGAAAAAGCCAGTGAAGTTAATGAAGAAGAAGATAAAAAGAAGGAAGCAGAAGAGAGTCATAAAGAAAAAAAAGTTTTGAATCCTTTACCGTATCCAAAGATTTATTCTAGAAAAGAAAAGGAAAGTCAATTTTCTAGATTCATGGCTCTGTTCAAAAAGCTGGAAATCACAATTCCCTTTTCAGAAGGACTTCAACAAATGCCCTCTTATGCTAGATTTATGAAAGATTTGTTGACAAAGAAGAGAAAGAATATTGAGGAAGAAACAATTGAGGTGCTAGGGAATTGTAGTGCAATCATCCAAAAGCTTCTACCACCAAAATTTAAAGATCCTGGTAGTTTTACGATTCCATGCACAATTGGAAAACTCCCCATTGGAAAAGCATTGATAGACTTAGGCGCAAGCATAAATTTAATGCCTTTGTCTATGTTGAAGAAAATAGGGGACATGGAAGTAAAACCAACAAGGATGACACTTCAACTAGCAGATAGGTCTGTCAAGTACCCATATGGAGTCATTGAAGATGTTTTAGTGAAAGTTGACAAATTCACTTTTCCAGTGGATTTTGTTATTCTTGACATGGAGGAGGATACTGAAGTCCCCCTTATACTTGGAAGACCTTTTATGAAGACTTCTAGGGTGATCATTGATGTTGATGATGGTCATCTGAAGGTGAGGTTACATGATGAAACAATTACCTTTAATGTTGTAGAAGCTATGCAACAACCTAAAGATAGAGGAAACTGTTTCATAGTGGAAGTTTTGGATGATGTTGTTGAAAAAGTGAGAAGTCAGATGTTTGTGAAATCACCCTTAGAGCGTGTCTTGACAAATTCATGTGAGGAGATTACTTTAGAAGAAGAATCTGAAGTAGAGGAGATTTCACAACATCTGCAAAAATTTAAAGAAGAGAAATCCACTGATGTGAAAGTGGAAAAATTAAAAAAGGCTCACTTAGATGATCGGGAAAAGATGGAATTAAAAATGCTTCCTGATCAACTTAAGTATTGTGTTTTTAGAGGAAAATGCCAAGAAGCCAGTGATTATAAGCAATTCTCTGTCAAAAGACGATGAAGCAAAATTGGTTGAAATTTTAAAGGAAAATGAAAAGGCAATAGGTTGGCACATCTCTGATCTGAAAGGTATAAGTCCAACGTATTGCATGCATAAGATTATGATGGAAGAGGACTATAAACCCATAGCACAACCACAGAGGAGATTGAATCCAAATCTGAAAGAGGTGGTGAGAAAGGAAGTACTTAAATTGCTTGAAGCAGGAATGATATATCCTATCTCTGATAGTGCTTGGGTGAGTCCTGTACATGTTGTTCCTAAAAAAGGGGGTATGACTGTTGTTCAGAATGATAAGAATGAATTAATTCCTACAAGAACAGTCACAGGGTGGAGAATGTGTATTGACTACCGAAAATTAAATTAATCCACCAGGAAAGATCATTTTCCTCTCCCTTTTATGGATCAAATGTTGGAAAGGCTGGCAAGGCAAGCCTATTATTGTTTCCTGGATGGCTATTCCGGGTATAATCAAATAGTAGTAAATCCTGAGGATCAAGAAAAGACTGCTTTCACTTGTCCCTTTGGTGTGTTTGCATACCGAAGGATGCCATTTGGTCTTTGTAATGCTCCTGCCACATTCCAACGTTGCATGTTAGCCATTTTTGCTGATCTTGTTGAAAATTGCATAGAAGTTTTCATGGATGATTTCTCGGTCTTTGGCAAATCATATGATTTATGCTTGCAGAACCTGGATGTAGTCTTGAAAAGATGCATTGCCACGAACCTGGTGTTGAATTGGGAAAAATGTCATTTTATGGTTCGTGAGGGGATTGTCTTAGGACATAAGATCTCATCCAGGGGGATAGGTGTAGATCAAGCTAAGGTTGATGTGATTGAAAAGCTACCACCTCCTATAAATGTCAAAGGGGTAAGAAGCTTTCTTGGCCATGTTGGATTCTACAGAAGATTCATAACAGATTTTTCCAAGATTGCTAAACCCCTTTGCAATTTGCTAGTGAAAGACACTCAGTTTGAGTTTGATGATGAGTGTCTGAAAGCTTTTGAAATATTGAAAGAAAAGCTAGTCACAGCTCCTGTTGTAGTTGCACCAAATTGGACTCAAGACTTTGAGTTAATGTGTGATGCTAGTGACTATGCTATTGGGGCTGTATTGGGACAGAGACATGGTAAAGTTTTTCACGTTATTCATTATGCCAGTAAAGTTCTGAATGATGCACAATTGAATTATGCCACAACTGAAAAAGAATTTTTGGAAATTGTGTATGCTCTTGAAAAGTTTAGACCTTATCTGATAGGATCTAAAGTTATCATTTACACTGACCATTCAGCCATAAAATACTTACTGGCAAAGTCTGATTCAAAGCCACGTCTCATAAGATGGGTTTTACTGTTACAGGAATTTGATCTTGAGATAAAAGACAAAAAGGGGAGCGAGAATGTCATTGCTGATCACTTGTCTCGCCTCCTTAACACTGAGGTGACTGAGAAAGAAGGAGAAATTAAGGGAGAATTTATTGATGAGCGCCTGATGCTCATACAACAGAGGCCATGGTTTGCAGATATGGCTAATTTTAAGGCTGCAGGAATTCTCCCTGATGACTTGACTTGGCAGCAAAAGAAGAAGTTTATACATGATTCCAAAGAATATCTTTGGGATGATCCTTATCTCTTCAAGTTGGGTGCTGACCACATACTGAGGCGGTGTGTAATAGCAGAGGAAGCTGCTGGTATCCTATGGCATTGTCATAATTCGCCATATGGAGGACACTATAATGGAGAAAGGACAGCCGCAAAAGTGCTTCAATCTGGGTTCTTTTGGCCAACCTTATTCAAAGACGCGCATGCTCATGCAAAAGGTTGTGACAAATGTCAAAGAAATGGAAGCATTTCAAAAAGACATGAGATGCCACTACAAGCTATTTTAGAAGTTGAAGTATTTGATTGTTGCGGAATGGATTTTATCGGACCATTACCTTCTTCCTATAACAATGAATACATCTTAGTAGCGGTGGATTATGTCAGTAAGTGGGTGGAAGCAGCAGCATGCCAAAAGAATGATGCCAAGACAGTGGTCAAATTTCTTAAAAGGCAAATCTTTTCAAGATTTGGAGTGCCTAGGATCCTCATAAGTGATGGAGGGTCACATTTCTGTAACGCTCAATTGGCTAAGGTCTTAACACATTATGATGTGAGGCACAAGATTGCTTCACCGTATCATCCTCAGACCAATGGCCAAGCTGAAGTTTCTAACAGGGAAATCAAAAGAATCCTTGAAAAGACTGTTTCATCATCAAGAAAGGATTGGGCTGTAAAATTAGATGATGTCCTGTGGGCATATAGGACGACCTTAAAGACTCCTGTGGGGCTGACCCCCTTCCAGTTAGTCTATGGCAAGTCATGTCATCTCCCAGTTGAGATGGAACATAAAGCATATTGGGCACTAAAATTTTTTAACTTTGATTTTTCTCTTTGTGCAGGAAAAAGAAAACTTCAGTTGCAAGAGTTGGAGGAAATGAGGATGACTGCTTATGATTCTTCAAAGAAATATAAAGAAAGGGTCAAGCTGTACCATGATAAGAAGCTGATAAAGAGAGATTTCCAACCTGGACAACAGGTATTATTGTTCAATTCCAGATTCAAATTGTTTCCAGGTAAGTTGAAATCTAAATGGTCAGGTCCCTTTGTGATAAAGGCAGTCAAGCCTTATGGTGCTATTGAACTAATGGATCCAAATTCTGAGAATTCAAATAGAAGCTGGATTGTAAATGGTCAGAGATTGAAATATTATTTGGGTGGAGAGGTTGAACGCCTCACCTCAATTATTAATTTCTCTGAACCATGAAATGTTTGGGTCAAGCTAGTGACGTTAAAGAAGCGCTTGCTAGGAGGCACCCTAGCACATGTTGTATATATGTGTGATTGTTGATTGTGTTTCTGTAATTGTTAAGTTTGAGTGTGGAGAGGAAGTGCTAAGATGCTTGAGGAATGAGTTCTGACGCTCTATTCGCACAGCGCACAGCTGAGGTGCGCTATGCGACTAGATGATTTTATGAAGCAGTGATTTATTCGCACAGCGAATTTCTTGCGCTCTGCAAGAGAGAAAAAGAAATTGTTTTGAGATTGAAGTTCGCATAGCGATTACATTCGCTTTGCGATTTAAAAGTTTAATTTTTCTCTTTGCGGAAGTATTCGCATAGCGCATTTGATAAGCAAGGCGAATAAAATCACTAGAGCAACTTGAGCATTTAATTAGCATAGCGCACACTTTGCGCTATGCTACCAAAAATTTGAGAGTGAGCTCTGTCAAAATTCGCAAGGCGACATTTTGCGCAGAGTGAATTAAATGAAAGGGGTGCTTTAGTTCGCATAGCGCACACTTTGCGCTATGCTACCCAAAGTTGGGGGTGAGCTCTGTCAAAATTCGCACAACGAAATTTTGCGCAAAGCGAATTAAATGAGAGTGGTTTGAGTTGTGTTTTAATTCGCATTGCGCATAGCTGAAATGCGTTCTGCGAATTTGACTTAAAAAAAAATTAGTCGCACAGCGCACAGCTGAGGTGCGCTATGCGACTGAACATCAAAATTCAAAAATATAATAAAATATTCAAATGTGCAGAAAACGAGAAAAATTCGCACAGCGCACAGCTGTGGTGCGCTCTGCGAATTTACTTGTTCAGTTTTTCATTTTTTAAAACCTACTTCTTCCCCATTTCATTTTACCACTCTTCATTTTACCCTAGCCACCATTCTTTTCCTCTCCGCACAGCGAACGCAGTTTTGCCAATCTCTCCATTGCCACCATTTCCAATTCTTGGCTTTGCTTTTGCTTCTTCAAGTGTCTCTTCACTCTCTGGTCTTGGTCACTCTACACAGGTTTCACTCCTACTCCATTTGCTTCTCTGTTTTTATTGTTCATAAGAGTATGATAGGAGTTCTGGTCTGAGGGGAATGATCTCTTGAACCACACTGTGCATATACACTTTCAAGTCCAATCTGTTTCTACATATACATGGCTTTGCATTGTTATTCGCTCTCTGATGGATGTCCTCTGCACTGTCTCTCGCTAGGCGACACATTCGCATAGCGAATTAGAGGTCTGGTTTTCTGAGCATGAAATTCGCCTGGCGAGAAAGTCGCAAAGCGAATTATAGGTTTTATTTCTGATATGAAATTCGCACAGCGACTCTGGTCGCATAGCGAATGGTCCCTGAGTGATGACACCTATTTCGCCAAATTCGCATAGAGACACATTCGCATAGCGAATTAGTCTTGACAGCAGGCACTGAAAGTGCAAATTTGCATAGCGCACGCTGGCGCATAGCGATTTCCATCTGCCAGAATCTGTGTTTTGAGTCATTCACTTGCTCTGACCCATTTTCCACAATTGTTGCACTTTCCATTATATCTTGCAGATGGCACCTCCCAAGAGCACACAAGAAAAGAAGAGGAAGACCACCTGAGGGTCTTCTTCTAGATCCCAACCTTCAGAAGCCCAAGAGGAGAACCTTGTTCTGAACTATGATCAGGACCGTTTTATATCAGAGGCACATTCTGATAGGTTTCATCAGGTTATCATGGGCAGGGCATTATTACCTGAGAGGAGGGTTGAATTGAAACCTGGAGATTATGACCATATCCAAGAAGAACTGGAGAAGAGAAGATGGAATTTTGTTCTGGCCAGCCTTCCAGATGAGATTGATGAAGTCTTGGTCAAAGAATTCTATACAAATGCTTGGGAACCTGATCACTCTCAGCCTCACTCTAGAGTTTCAAAAGTGCGAGGCAAGCTAGTACGCTATGATCGCACATCATTGAACAGGATTCTGAATACACTGATGTTTCAGTCGTGCCCTCTAGGTGCTTTCATGTCTAGCTATCCTGACCATGACCTTATTGCCTCCACTTTATGCCTCCCCGGATATGGCTATCAGCTTGGCACTAGTGGGACACCAGTGAGAATATTAAGGAAACATTTGAATTCACTGGCCACTATCTGGAGTCTCTTCACATTCACCAACATCTGTCCCAATTCTCATACTTCCGACATCAATCTGGAAAGGTCTTATATGGTATATGGCATTATGACAGGGATTGACATGGATGTGGGAGCTTATATCTCTCAAGAAATGGCACTGATTGCTGATAATGATACATGTAAGCTTGGATTTCCTGCCCTGGTGACAGCCTTGTGCAAGGTCAGTGGAGTACCTGGAGTTTCTGATATCACCTTGAAACTTCAACCCCCTCTCAACAAGAAATTCTTTGATAGAAATTGCACCAACAGGGGAGAGTTCTCTGCTATGAATGCCCCTCCTCCAGTTCCCCCTCCACGCTGGAATGTTAGAGTGGCTAGACCACCTGTAGCGCCGTCTGTTCCTTCACCTGATCTTTTCACTCGCTACATGCAGCAGAGTCTGGCTAGACAGGACGACATCCGCGACTGGTGCACTACTATGCGGCAGGGTCAAGTGTCCTTACAGGATAGCATGTATAATTTTTCCTTGGGCATCCCTGATTTCCCTCCAGATTCATTGATGAATGGAGACCAGTTTGCAGCGCAGATTCCATGGCCTGAGGGCAGGCCAGAGTCCAGGTGGGGGAGTGCCTTTCCAGGAGCACCAGAGCCAGAGTTAGATGAGCAGGAGGACATGATGGCAGGTGATGGTGATGAGGAGGAAGAGGAGCCAGATCCCAGATGGACACAACAGAGTTATCATTCGCAGGAGAGCCAGTGGAGATCGAGATCTGATGGGTCGTGGTAGAGCGATTCCTGTTGTTTATGTTGATTGTCATTTTGTATTTGAGTTCAGTTGTTCGTTTAGTTGATTTATGTTTGTGGTTGTAAAGACAATTGTGTTTGATTTAATGATTTGGCATTTTCTGATTAAGTTATGTGATTCTTGAGGATGATGACATGTATGTTTGTGGTTACTGTGCTTACAAATATTTATCTGTGTGTATGAATATGACCAGATCTGTGAGTGTTGAGAGCATATATATTGATTGAGAAATATTGAGTTGTCTAGATATGGAATTGGCTTTTGCATGATTTTGATTCTATGTGTACACACACTTTTTGGTTAAGGATGAAAAAGGCTCTGTTTTTTATTGATTATATAGCTATTTGGCCAGATAGCCAACCTTGAGACACTGTGATACAATTGTGAACCTTTTTTAGCCTTGAACTTAATTTTTTCCTTCCACCTTGAGCCTATTAGATGATATCCTACCTTACACCTTAGAAGAGAACATGTATTATGCTTTAAAAGATGTTCAGGTTGAATTCAAGTTTCTCGGAAGAAAAGTTCAATATAAAAAATTTGAAAAAAAAAAAGCTCAAAATGAAATAAAAGGTTGAGTTGTGAAAGAAAATGGTATGTGATGAATGATATATATTGGGATTTGAGTACTGGATTGGGAATTGGAGTTGTTCTCTTCTTAATAGGTGTCTTTGAATCCAAGAAAAACCATGATTCTTTTTCTAGCCAAGCCAGGCCTTAACCTGAAAAGACCTTTGGACTTAAACCAATAGTGTGTGAAGTGTGTGAATCAAATGAAATGCAAAAGCTGATGAAGTTCTATGTCAATTCTACTGTCAGGAGGACAAACACTTGAGTGTGAGTAATGATAAATGCTGATCTGGTTGTTCATATTCTATGCACAGATGATTTTGTGCGTGATGTACCATGTCATACTTGTTGAAATCTTTGGGAATACATGTGATTTTTTTTTTCTGATGTGCCAAGTCATTTTATCAAAGTGTCAAATGTTTGTTGTGTTGTTCAGTTCAAATGAAATAAAAGGTTGAGTTGTGAAAGAAAATGGTATGTGATGAATGATATATATTGGGATTTGAGTACTGGATTGGGAATTGGAGTTGTTCTCTTCTTAATAGGTGTCTTTGAATCCAAGAAAAACCATGATTCTTTTTCTAGCCAAGCCAGGCCTTAACCTGAAAAGACCTTTGGACTGAAACCAATAGTGTGTGAAGTGTGTGAATCAAATGAAATGCAAAAGCTGATGAAGTTCTATGTCAATTCTACTGTCAGGAGGACAAACACTTGAGTGTGAGTAATGATAAATGCTGATCTGGTTGTTCATATTCTATGCACAGATGATTTTGTGCGTGATGTACCATGTCATACTTGTTGAAATCTTTGGGAATACATGTGATTTTTTTTTCTGATGTGCCAAGTCATTTTATAAAAGTGTCAAATGTTTGTTGTGTTGTTCAATTCAAATGAAATAAAAGGTTGAGTTGTGAAAGAAAATGGTATGTGATGAATGATATATATTGGGATTTGAGTACTGGATTGGGAATTGGAGTTGTTCTCTTCTTAATAGGTGTCTTTGAATCCAAGAAAAACCATGATTCTTTTTCTAGCCAAGCCAGGCCTTAACCTGAAAAGACCTTTGGACTTAAACCAATAGTGTGTGAAGTGTGTGAATCAAATGAAATGCAAAAGCTGATGAAGTTCTATGTCAATTCTACTGTCAGGAGGACAAACACTTGAGTGTGAGTAATGATAAATGTTGATCTGGTTGTTCATATTCTATGCACAGATGATTTTGTGCGTGATGTACCATGTCATACTTGTTGAAATCTTTGGGAATACATGTGATTTTTTTTTCTGATGTGCCAAGTCATTTTATCAAAGTGTCAAATGTTTGTTGTGTTGTTCAATTCAAATGAAATAAAAGGTTGAGTTGTGAAAGAAAATGGTATGTGATGAATGATATATATTGGGATTTGAGTACTGGATTGGGAATTGGAGTTGTTCTCTTCTTAATAGGTGTCTTTGAATCCAAGAAAAACCATGATTCTTTTTCTAGCCAAGCCAGGCCTTAACCTGAAAAGACCTTTGGACTTAAACCAATAGTGTGTGAAGTGTGTGAATCAAATGAAATGCAAAAGCTGATGAAGTTCTATGTCAATTCTACTGTCAGGAGGACAAACACTTGAGTGTGAGTAATGATAAATGTTGATCTGGTTGTTCATATTCTATGCACAGATGATTTTGTGCGTGATGTACCATGTCATACTTGTTGAAATCTTTGGGAATACATGTGATTTTTTTTTCTGATGTGCCAAGTCATTTTATCAAAGTGTCAAATGTTTGTTGTGTTGTTCAGTTCCTTTTTGTGATTTCCTGAGGACATGAAATAGTTCAAGTTTGGGGGAGTTGATAAGTGTGAAAAAGAGTTGTTTTTACACTTATAAATGATCTCAATCTTCTAATTATTTATGTTATTACTCAGTGAAATGTGTAATAGGTAGTAGATTGTTTGTGTAAATTATTGTACAGGAAAGGATGTATAATTGGAACTCTGTCAGCCAGTTCTCGCATAGCGCAAGCCAAAACTCACACTGCCAAGAAATATAAATTCGCATAGCGCACCATTACTTGTGCGCTGTGCGAATAACATTAGTTGAGAGGCAGCAGTTACGTGAAATTCGCATAGCGCACACACACCTGTGCGCTGTGCGAATTAATGAAGTTATTGGTTTTTAAAGACGTGACAGAAAGGCAAAAGAGTATCTTCTGACACACGAACATAGCCAGAAAATACTGGAGAATTCAGGAGACAAGAGGGGACTTATCAAGACATCAAGACTGAACTTGCTGCAAGGAATTGCTGTAAAGAGTATGTTTGAGATGTCTAGGATAGGCTAAATTTTTTGTTCATTGGAATTGGTTGTATGACAAATTATTAATGTAAATTTCCTGTGCAATATATGTTTATGTTCTTGTTCTGTTCTTGACTTACTTTTGATTATACGGAAGTATTAATCTTCTTAAAGGTTCTTTTGTACTGGGAAGTATTTTTAGAACCAGAAACGTAAGAAAAGAAACTAAAAGTAACTACGCTAGGAATGGCTTCTGTGGTTTTGGTCATTCTCAACATCTGATTTTAATGCAAAGTTATCTGATGAATTAATTAAGGAATTAATAATTCAACAGATAATTTTAGAACTTGTTTTAAGGAATTAAACCAAGATACTTTCATGTGAATGCTTGAACAGAGAATATATGTTGTCCAGGATTTTACTATAATATTGTCAAAGACCAATTCCAGTGATCGTTTATCGCATTGTTCAATCTTAATTTTTGTCTGCTTGATTAATTTCATGTTTAAGTCCAAAATCATAAATAGTTTCATCAGTAATTGACCTTGATAAACAATTCTAATTGATTAACGTAACTCAAATTCCCTTGGGAGAACGATACTCTTTAACTTATTCACTGTATTACTTGGAACGATTTGGTATACTTGCCAAAAAGTTATCATAGTGCTGATTTTTCTTATATTTATAGTACTTTGTTTCGCGATTTGGGTATTCGCTTACCCTTCATTGAATTTCAATCAAGTGTATTACGTGCTTTGAACATAGCACTGACCCAACTACACCCGAATTGGTGGGGCTACATGCAGGCCTCTGTTGTTGTTTATACTACACTTTCTTTAAAACCTAGGTCCACTGCATTCTTGTATTTGCTCTGTGCTATTCCACAGGTAAACAAATCCTGGATTTCTTTGACTCTTGTAAAGGGTAAACAATTCTTTACACTGTTCAATTCTTAATATAGAGTTCAAGAACAGATATTTCAAGGTATCGATCGATAAAAGAAGAAGGTCGGTCCAAATTTTATCTAGACAATGGACAACCAAAATTTCCCTTTTATTGGACCGAGCATCCCAGAAAGGTTATTTCTTAAGTGAAGTCCTCCATGACCCCTGAAGAGTTGGAAATAGTTGGCATACTAGATCATCTACCCCGAAAGACCTCGTCGCGGGCTCTGATCGGGCTCTTGGATTCACCCACTCTGTGTTCCAGAGTGTTCGGTAAGGTTTCATAATTCTCCGTTATAATTGTCGTTTGTAACTTATGAGTTCTTTCTGATGTTTCAGATATCTTCGGAGAGATGGAGAAAAACAAGGCTTTCTTACTAATGATTTCTCAGAAAGAAGGAGAGCTAAAGAAAACTGGCGCAGGAACATCCTCCCGCCCCGGACACATCCAAACCTCCAAGGATTGTCAATCCTGCTTTCAAAATAACTCCCTATTCATCCCCATCTAGCACTCCTTCAGCTGTTGAAGTTAATGACGAAGCTTCCCAAGATGGGTAAAAAAGAAAGGTTGTTAACAATAAGTCTGTGTCCTCGAGCAAGAAGAAAAAGAGGAAAGTTCCCGATGGTCCCTTGCTAGTTGAGCCATTTGATTCAACCGTGCACTTGGCTGATCGCTTAGAGTATCGCCTTAATCCTGAAGAGAAGAAGTTTTTCCACGGAATGACAACTGGTGAGGCAGTATACTTGGCTTACGAGTTAAATGTTCGAGCCAACCTATGTTTGACTCATGCAGCCGGCTCTGCTAAGTCTATCCTTGCTGAAGAACTTGAAAGCGCTCGACTGGATTTAGCGAAGGCTAAAAAATCCAATGAAGACTTGACCCTTCGCGTTGAAAAGCTTCAAAAGATGGCCGAGGAGGAGAGACAGAAGGCTTCCACAACTTTGACCCAAGCTCGGAGTACCGCTTGACAACTTCAAAAGGTTAATGAAGAGTTCAAATCAGATGTCAAAAAGGGTGCTACCCAGATTACTGACCTCACTACGGAGAAAGATGCCCTTGTTGTTGCCCGGATAAAGTTGACAGCTGAAAACAAAGCCTTGGGTGATGAAGTTTGCAATGAACGGTTCAGAGGGTTTGAGCAAGGAATAGCTCAGTGCAACTACTTTTTCCAAGTTCCTCTTGACTTCCCTGACTTCGATATTATGAAAGAGGTTGTGGATGGGAAATTGGTTGCTCTCTCCCTCTAGAATGCCCAGGGAACACCCCCGAACGAGAACGTCCTCCCTCCCCCGAACGAGAACACCCCCTAGACACTCCCATAGAAGTTGGGGAATCTATTCCTGCTAATGTTTAGTTTTTACATTTTCCTCTTTTGGCTTTCTTTAGACTGAAGCTTCGTGTAAGAACCTTTGTTTATGAAGTGAAAATTTCGTTCTGCTTTGTTCATTTTGCTTTTACTCCGAATGTTCAAGTATTCGCTAAATACCACCGTAACTTTACCGTGTTTTATTTGCTCGAACACGTGAATAACAAATGAGCTACTCCTCCTGAAGTCTTCGCATGGCCGCCCGGGGTTGTTAGTGCGCTAGTCACTACAAGACCACGGTTGAGTGTCTCCGCACGGTTGCCTGGGTTACTAGTAAGCTGGTCACTACAAGACCACGTTTAAGTGTCTTCGCGTGGCCGCCCGGGGTTGCTAGTGAGTTGTTCACTACAAGACCACGGTTGAGTGTCTTCGCGCGGCCGCCCGGGGTTACTAGTGAGTTGATCACTAGAAGACGCCAATGAACTGGTCACTTGGCCGCCCGGGGTTGCTAGTGAGCTGGTCACTACAAGACCACGATTGAGTGTCTTCGCATGACCGCCGGTGGTTACTAGTTAGTGGATCATTAGAAGACGTCAATGAGCTAGTCACTTGGTCGCCTGGGGTTACTAGTGAGCTGGTCACTACAAGACCACGATTGAGTGTCTTTGCGTGGCCGCCCGGGGTTACTAGTGAGTTGATCACTAGAAGACGCTAGTGAGCTGGTCACTTGGCCACCCGGGGTTGCTAGTGAGTTGGTCACTACAAGACCACGATCGAGTGTCTTCGCGTGGCAACCCGGGTTCACTAGTGAGTGGATCACTAGAATAAGTCAGTGAGCTTGTCACTTGCCACACGAGGTTTCTAGTGAGTTGGTCACTACAAGACCACGGTTGAGTGTCTTTGCACGGTTGAGTGGATCACTAGAAGACACCAGTGAGCTGGTCACTTGGCCGCCTGGGGTTGCTAGTGAGCTGGTCACTTGGCCGCTTGGGGTTGCTAGTGAGCTGGTCACTACAAGACCACGGTTGAGTGTCTTCGCGTGGCCGCCCGGGGTCACTAGTGAGTGGATCACTAAAAGACGCCAGTAAGCTGGTCTCTCGGAGATAGGTTAGAACTGGCAAAAGAAAATTATGGACAACAAAATCTAATATTATTGATAACGAATGGAGATACATGGACGCTTAACTGAAATAAAACTTAAGGTGTGACGAATTCCAAGTATTAGGAATAGATTCGCCATTTAAGTACTATAATCGGTATGCTCCATTGTCGAGATTCTCCTTTACTCTGAAGGGACCTTCCCAATTTGCTGCCAATTTCTCGTGAGCATGATTATTCCTGGCCTGCCCTGTTTTTCGCCAGACCAAATCCCCTTCCTTGAATTGGCGAAACCTAACCTTCGTGTTGTACCACCAAGCGACCAACCTTTTTCGGGCTTCCGCATGGACAGCTGCTATGTCTCGCCTTTCCTGTAGAGTTTCTAAATTCATTCTTAACTTTTCCTCGTTGACTCTTAAGTCTGCCATCTTTCTCCTTATGGTTGGCTCTCCTACTTCAACCGGTAACATTGCATCAATTCCGTAAGTTAAGTTGAAAGGTGTTTCCCCTGTTGTCCCGTGCGGTGTGCACCTGTATCCCCACAACACACTAGTGCAGTCAGGGGATACGACAGCGGTTATTTTCGCTGATAGGCATCGGTTCCTGAACCGAGGCATATTCAGGCGAGACAAAAAGTGGTAGACTTTATGCCTCGGTTATGAACCAAGGCATAAAATAGTAGGATTATGCCTCGGTTCCTTGCGAACCGAGGCCTTTTCTCCCCCTCTATTGCCTCGGTTGGAGCTTGAACCGAGGTAATAAGGTCCTCTTTTTTTTCTTCTTCTTCAGGCCTGCACCAAGAGCCATGAGGTAACTAGTTTGTGAAAGCTTTCCATCAACAACCTACAGCAAAAGAACATTTGAATATATATTGGCATCTTAAAACATCAGTGGGTTATGGGTGAAAGTAAAATGGACACGAACAATCAAACTGCTATCGTTCATGTCATATCAAAACAAAAATAAAGAGCAACTTGCAAGGATAATTTTAGTCGTCTGGAAAATAATTGCAAGTTGTTCTTTAAAGCATATGATCCCAAAAGTCAAAGGGAGTAAAACACTCACTGGATTAGTTGTTCTCCACCAAATTGACACAGTTAAACAGGGCGGCAGTTCCCCGTAGCATGCATTAGTTGAATCAACACCCTCAATGTCAGTATTTCCGAATTTCTGTTCATTTTAAACAAATAAAGAACTTTCATTTATAGTGGAAAGTAAAGGAGAAATGGGTGAAAGATCAAGAAAATGATAATATGACAGAAAAAATCCAATCAGATAATTAACAATGTAATTTTCCAATAAAATAGTAAAACGTTATGAAGATGGTAACTGGTAACTATTAGGATAAAAAACGAACAGCAAGTAAATAGGCATTTAAACTACATGATAAACTTGAAAAGGAGACCCAGTAAGCCGAATCAAAGTGAAGGAAAAAGTGGTGGAGAGAAAGGAAATAAAGAGATAAACTTGAACAGATCTGGAACATTGTTTGCATGCAAATAAAAAGGAAAAACATTATTTTTATTTATTTATTTGGAAAGTGGAGGAATTTTAGGACATACCGAAGGAGGCGAAAGCGTCGTGCCAAGAGGGCGGTGCAGCGACGGCGGTCTGCAGCGGCGTGAACTCGTCAAGCGGAGCACCAAGGAGAGAGCAATGGAAGCAGCGATAATGGAGAGCGAGAAGAAATAAACAGTAGAAAGAGAGCGCGGGACGAAGAAGAAGAAAATGGAGGGTGAGACGAAGAAGAAGAGAGCGTGTGCGATGAAGAGAGAAATGAAAAGTAGGGTAAAAACTTTTGAATCTGGGTAGAAATGCAAGAGCTATTACCTCCGTTCTACCACTGACCGAAGCAATACACCCATTATGCCCTGGTTAAGTAACAACCCGATGTCTATGCTCCTCTAAAAAAAATTTAAAAAAATCATTAATGGCAGTTTTTGTAATTTTCTTCGCCTTATATGTCTCGGTTCTACAACAACCGAAGCATAAACAGTTTTATACACCGGTTCTGCAGCAACCGATGTCGTAGTGCAGGGCAAGTCAGGTGACAGAGAAAATGTGAGATTTTGATAAACTGTTAGGCTTCGGTGCTTCCTTTAACCGAGGTAATAGTATATATGCTTCGTTCCTACATTTAACCG
The DNA here is from genome assembly GCA_034642375.1 of Vigna nakashimae. Lineage (NCBI taxonomy): Eukaryota > Viridiplantae > Streptophyta > Magnoliopsida > Fabales > Fabaceae > Vigna > Vigna nakashimae. The sequence goes on from CM067768.1 coordinate 23,745,723, forward strand.
AAGCCTATTTGGCGAGGTTAAACACCGTTTTTTTACTGGTGACACCTCTAAAAGATCATCCACCCATGCACCTTTACTCTCTCCCAGATGCCTTTTCAACTCGTTAAGTATCGTTTTGTTCACTGGTTATTAGTGTCCTCCAAGGTCTTTAATCAAATCAGAAAAACCAAATGTACCTGGTTATTAGTGTTGTATTTATAGGCTTTGTCATTATCCGGTCCATTGGGCGTCATTAAATGCCTTTCAATGCAATACATCTTGTGCCTGATCATTCGCTAACGTCCTTATATCCGGCATAATATGCCTGATATTACCCATTAATTAGTTATAAATGCCTTTAGCGCGATATAGGAGTTACTCACCTTTAATACACATTAATGTCATTAACTGTCTACCGATCGGTTATTCCCTGTTGCGTTGGTTACCTCTGGTGAATCGTCCTCCACGCCTAATATCGATCGTCCACCTCATGTAGTACAGAAGGTTAAGATATAATGTCTCATCTTTGTATTGAATTCTTCTCATCCATTATTAGGAGCTAAATCTCTTTTATGTTGAAGTGAGATGTTACCCTTTGAAACCTCTTGTAATTGGTACTACTTTATTTATGAAAGATTTTGGTTTCAATTACATGTTTATGAATTGGTTTATACTTGCTTTTGGATAAACTAATCACTCATCTTATTTCACTCGTTTAGGATTGAGTGGAACTGGTTCCAAGTTGTGGTCCAATTAATTCTTGTCTTAATTTTAGATGCTAGGAATAAATCTAAGGCATAGAGTCTTAATCTTAATGCACGTGATCCATTCAAATAGTCAATAAGGAATCATACTGAAGTTTAGTGGTCTCAAGCTTTAAGTGTTAAGAATGAATCTAGAGTTACATTCAAATAGAATTCCTAGGACATTATTAACATTCTTAAAGAAAGAAGATTCATTCACAACACAATTCTTATCATGATTAACAACCAGAGGATCTATTATAGGCTCCACCATAAGTTCCACCACAAGTTCCATCACAGGCTCTATAACTAGCTCCATTGTACCTCTACCACATGAGCTAAAAAGTCCTTTATCTTATCTTGTGCACCAACCACCTTGGGACGATAATGTTGGTGTATTTTTGTGCCAACTATTTTCTCCCACCAAAAATAATATTGGTATCCTATTGTAATTGTTTACAATAAGATAGATCATATGATCAATCATATGATCAATCATTTGACAATTTGAAAAAGTAAAGATAATTACTTATACTCCACATCAACAATAAGCTCAAATCCTAGTCTTTCCACCAAAATTTGATTAAGAAAATTAGATAACAAATCAACATCAACAAGGACATGTGCAAAGCAATCTCAAAACTTATTCTTGGTATAATCATTTAGAGATAAAGGTGTACCAATTTCACGTGCTATTAAGAAAAATTGCTTTCAACTTATAAAAGAAGGCCATGAATGTAAACCTAACATTGAGTTTTCATGAGTTTCACGAAAGCTGAGAGTTGTCCAAGAAAAAACACAAAGAATAGCAGATATTTTTCAAGTTCCAACAGTGAAAACCCTTCGTATGTCTTCTAAAACAGAAAAAAGAGATTCATAGAATTGTTGCGAAATGAAATTGTCTTCCATTGATCCAAATACTTCCAAACCACAACAAGTCTTCTACAAAAATCTTATTGTGTAAACAATTTACCCTTTTTGTTAACAAGTTGAGACATGATTTTTTCAGTACTCCAAACTAACAAAATATACTTATTCATAAACATGCACAAAGATCACATCTCTCTTTATATAATCAGAAGGTAATCGAGATAAAGGATAAACATATGGGTGAATATGATATTAACATTTACTATTTTTATGCAAAGAAAGAAAATGATAAAAGAAGAGTATAACATAAAGGGTTTACCATTCGAGCTAAATTTGTCCAATTTACTACTTTTAAATACAACAATCCCATTACGATATCAAGAAAGTATCATGGAATCATACACAAGATATGAAAAATTGATTATATGATAATTATAATACTAATGTTTAAATGTAAATAGGTTGATAACAATATTAATGTGTAAATCGGTAATTTATACGTCAAGTTCTAACATCTGACATTCGTAAAGACCATACACAACAAATAATTGTTATAGATTTAACAATAGGTGCGTATGTTTGCGTAGAATAACTTATGGCGTGTATTTCGATAAATCTTTGATATTAACCCGAGCTTTTAAAGTCTTAATATAAAAAAATCCTATTTACATGAATCTTATATACAATAAATAAAAACCAAAATAAAAACACGAATGACTAATTTATATGAATGATTAATTTATATGAATAAATAATCTTATTTTTCTGTGATTAATTTCAAATTTTGACGTGTTAAAAGATTAAAAAAAATTAAGTGACATTAATAATTTTTTTAATATGATAAATACTTTTTGACGACAAAAATTAATTATGATAAAAGTAGAAATAATTTTGATTAGAAAGGAAAAAGCATTTACTTTACAATTCTCAATTCCGTTGGTCAGTAAACAAAGCTAGGAGCACGAATAAGATATATTTGATAACAAAAGTTTCTTTCTACTTTTGCTTTTGGCAATCCACTATTTCAAGCAGACGTTTCTGAATTATAGTGGTTGAACAATTGAACACGTAGTATATTAAAAACAATTTTGCATTAAAATATGGACTTCTATAAATAATCTTGCGATCAAGCTGTCTTATAGTATCATCACTAGAAAAACTCAGATTATAATTTTCTCTTGCACTGGCATTATCTTATTTTCGATTAAGATTTTTCTCTATACTAATTATAAAATGAGATGCTAAAATCCAAATGACAAACATTTGAAAGGAAATACTAAAAAAATGTGATATTTACAGATTTTTAAAAAGTCATTGATATTATTATAACGAAGTATAACATGATAGTTTAAAACAAACCAACATGATAGTTTATGATGATCTACCATCTTATACATTATAAAAGTGATATTTTAAAGAAGTGAACTTCAGTTAAAATTGACTTGGTAATAAATTTAAAAGAGATAGCAATTCAACTCATCCTACAAATATTTAAAAATAAATAAAAAAATATATGAAAAATTATAAAGAATATACAAAAAAAATAAATCAACATTTTTTTTATTATTTGGTTTAATATAAATAAAAAAAAATTAAAATATATCAAAGAAAACTCAGTATTCTAATAATGTGTGATATCATAACACATTTACTAAATTTATAGATATTTTCTAATTTATCTTGTTTTCTCTACGTTATTCTCTTATATATGTTATTTGGATATGATAAATTAGTTAAAAAGAATATAAAATATCCAATCATTCAAATAAATTAATTATGACAGCAATATAAAGATTGTTTATCCATTCTTTTTTTTCTAAACCCTTTACTTTATAAAATACTAGTTCTATCCTTGAGTCAATATATAGTAAAGAGAACCTTAATTTTTTCTATTTCAACTTTGTGTCATAGTTCCTCCTTTACCCGCTACATCCCCTTCTCCAATTTGGTTTTCCCACTAATATACTATGTACTACACCTTCATCATACCCAACACTTCATTCTTCTTCTCTCACTATGTTTTGCACCAACTTTCCTTCAACCTATGCATGACGTCACGAAGGAGTCCCATTCAACACGCCACATGCCACACGTCGTATGCTACCACACAAAAATACTTTCATTTTGTTCAAACTAATATTTTTTTTTCTAGACTTACTCCCCACTCCTCTTTCATTTTCACTAGTGGTGGGCTCTACTACAAAATGAAGTCCAAATCATACATTATTGTATTCTGGAACAAGTGTTTCGAACAGTATTTGCATATATGAAAAAGGCCTTCTAAAACACCTATTCTTGGAAAAAAAAATTCATACTTTAGATCCTAAAATACATTCCAAAATATGAAAAAGGTTTTTGAAACATATATTCCAAAAATCACTTATTGATCTAAAACTACATTTCGGAATATCAATTCTAAAATATGTTTTTAAATTATGGAATGACTATTCTGGTGTTTCGAAATGTATTTCTAAATCCTAAAATTCACTCTGTAGTGGTTTTTTTCTTGGAGCTACACTTTCTTCCTCTGGCTTGGAGCTGCGCTTTCTTCTTATGGTTTGGAGGTGTGCATCGCGATTGGAGATGCACGTTCATCTTCATTTCACTGGACGCATTTGCAGCATTGCAGAAGAAGGTGTGACTTGACTCGATTATTTAGTGTGAATTCTCATTTCAACTTTTTTCTTGGATCGATTTGATTCAATCTTTAGTTCCTACACTAAATTACATTAGATTGTAATCTTATCTCCGTCAGCAAGTTAACCAAATCACATTCTTGTGTTCTCTTGTTTTACCCAATTCATTGTCTTTTTCAGAACATTCAGAAGATTGTCAGTGGTAGAGAGAGTGAAAAATTGTATTATCTTGAAAATGTCTCACAACAAACTCATAAAAGAGGGTTGACTTGTTTTGCGAATGATCACATACAAGATAAAAACAAAAAAGAAATTTGGTTATGGGATAGACGGTTGGGACATCCCTCTTTTGATTATTTAAAAAAATTATTTCCATCACTATTTCATAAATGCAATATTTCTGATTTTTGTTGTGAAACTTGTGTTATGACAAAAAATCATCATGTTGTGTTTCCTTTAAGCAATAACAAAATTGATTTTCCTTTTTCATTAATTCACACAGATGTTTGGGGTCCTGCCCCACAATCTACACATAATGGAAAAAATAGTTTATCAGTTTTGTTGATGATTGTACTAGAGTAACCTTGGTATATTTGCTTAAACATAAAAGTGATGTGTGTGATGTGGTTTGTTCCTTTTATCATATGATTGTTACAAATTGAACACATCTATTAAGGTTATTCGATCAAACAATGGATTAGAATATTTTAAGACTGAATTAATAGAGTTCATGAACTCTAAAGCCATATTGCATCAAACTACATGTCCTTATTCACCACAACAAAATGGAGTGGCTGAGAGGAAAAATAGACATATATTAGAAGTGACAAGATCACTTTTGATAGATGGTAAAATGTTCCATCTCATTTATGGGGTGAGACTGTGAGCTTTATCGTTTATTTAATTAATTGAACCCCTTCTAGTGTGCTTAAATTTCGAAGGTCTTTCAATGTGTTGTCTGATCATTGTATCCTTTCTCCCATAGTTTATTTACCACCTCATATTTTTGGATGCGTTATATATGTTCACTTACACCTACATCAACGTACAAAGATTGAAGAACGAGCGATCAAATGTGTTTTTGTTGGGTATGGATCAACTCAGAAAGGTTATCGTGCTTACCATCCACGAATATATTTCTATGGATGTGACATTTAATGAGCATGAATCTTTTTATGTTGATTCTCCACTTCAGGGAGACAATAAAAGTGAAGCGCATAACCATGATGTTAATATGTTTGATATCTCAGATATAAATTTATATTGTGAAGATAAATTATCGTGTGAGGATCATTCTGCAAGAAGTGAGCCAATCCTAAATGTGGATACTTCTTTTCTGGATAATACAGTGTCTTATGATAAAAACCAATTGGCTCAATCTTCTCCACCGGTTCAGCTTGACTGCTTGACTCTTCAGAGGTACGTTCTGATCCTATCTCTGCTAATACTAATTTAGATTAAGTTGATCATGGAATTGATTCTTGTTTGCGTGAGACCACCATCACACCAAACACTGAGTCTACTACTGTTCAATATATTCTTCCACCTCGTTCTAATCATGGTCAACCTCCAGCTAAATATGAACCAGACCTCCAAGCCAAAGTTAAAGAAGGCTCTATATGGATTAAAACAATCTCCAAGAGCATGGTTTGGAAGGTTTACCAAGTCTGTGAAGGCTTTTGGCTATAGAGTAAGTAAATCTGATCACATCTTATTTTTTAAGAGAGGAAAAGGAAAAATTACAGCTTTGATATATATGTAGATGACATGATTGTTACAGGAAATGACCAAGATGAGATTTCTAGCTTACAACAATACCTTGCATCTGAATTTGAGATGAAACATCTTGAAAACCTCAAATTTTTTTGGGTATTGAAGTAGCTAGATCAAAACATGGTATTTTTCTATGTCAAAGAAAATATACTATTGACTTACTGACGGAAACTAGGCTGCTTGGGAGTAAACTAGTTGATACACCAATTGAACAAAATCATTAACTCTTTCAATGTTCAAATTCAACAAGCATAGACAGAGGAAATACCAAAGGCTGGTAGGAAAATTAATTTATTTGTGCCATACACGTCCAGATATCACCTATGCAGTGAATGTTGTTAGTCAATTTATGCATGACCCACAAAAGCTTCATATGGATGTTGTTGAGAGGATTTTAAGATATTTGAAGTCCGCTCTTGGAAAAAGGAATTTTGTTCTCAAATCATGAAACCTTAAAGGTAGAAGGGCACACTAATGCAGATTGGGCAGGTTCAAAAGATGATAGAAGATCAGCTCTAGATACTTTACTTTTGTTGGAGGGAATCTTGTAACTTGGAGGAGTAAAAAATAACTTGTAGTAGCAAGATCTAGTGCTGAAGCAGAATTCAGAGGCATGACACTAGGTGTATGTGAACTTTTGTGGATTAAAAATGTGCTATCAGATTTGGGTTTTAAACCAAATGAAGCTATGAGTTTGTATTGTGACAATACTTTAGCTATAGCAATTGCTCACAATCCTGTGCAACATGATAGAACAAAGCATGTGGAGATTGATAGACATTTCATCAAAGAGAAGCTTGAAGCTAGAATAATTTCATTTCCTTTTGTAAGATCAGAATTGTAGTTGGCTGTTGTTCTCACCAAAGGAGTGTCAAGAAGATTGTTTAATGAATCTCTATTCAAGTTGGGAATGTGTGATATTCATGCACCAACTTGAGTGGGGGTGTTAAGATATGTCAAATATTTTATTAACATATATTAGGCCATCAAATATTATGTTAGTTATAATTGATATACTATTATAATTTGTGCAGATTTGTGTACTTGTCATTCCTTTAATAGATGAAGGATTAGAGGATCTTTGTGTGTGTGTGTGTGTATGTCGTATTCTACTCTTTAAAATAATACATCAAAATTATTCTTTACACCTTTTTATAGTATTTAGATCAAACAAACTCAATTTGACCTTCAGTCTGAAATTAATCATTTAAACCTTTGATCCAAGTCAACTTGGTTGGATTATTTGGCTCAACCTGTTTTAACTGAACTTTTTGGATTCAGGTTCACCCTTTGCCCTAGACCTACTTGACTTGATCCATGACCTAAACCGACTTGGCTCAATCTTTGACTCGATTCGACTCAACTTGATGACATCTAGCCATGGCCAAAATACATTCAAGAAGAATTAGAGTCATTTGTGGAACTTCAAGGGTTACTCCCTCCAGCACCACACTATTCTTCCTACACCACAACACCCTTATCTTCAATTTTATTTTATTCCAAAACTACCCTTCAGTAAATATATTTTTACTTTTACCCTATTTAATCTAAAAAACCCTAATCTTCTCTCCCTTTCTTTGCAACCGCTTACCCCACACCCCCACACCCCACATAATTTCATTTCTCTCATTCTCTCTTTTTCCTACTCTCCATCTTTCTTTTTTTTTTTTTTTACATTTGTTTCTTCCCTTCCTCCATTTTTTCCTTCTATGCCTGCATTGTGTGCTTCCATTCTGTTGTGTTTGTGGTTTGCGAAGAGGAGTGCGAAACAAAGTGTGGTTGTCCTTGGTTCCTCTCTTCAGATCCAAGTTGGTTTTCTATTTAGGTTTCGTATGTGCTATGATTTTGATATGTTGTTGTTATGTTGTCTGTTATGTCCATGAAATCACTGAAACCAGAAGGCCAAAACGTATATGGAAGATCCATTTGGCCTTCAACGGATGTTACGAATGTTCACATCTGTTGAAGGCCAAACGAATCTTCCATATGCGTTTTGGCCTTCCGGTTTCAATGTTTAGTTTTATTTTTTTATTTTTTTAGGTTTATTTATAGAATATCATTATATAAATAATTGGGTTTTGACCATTCAAGTAAACAAAGGGCCAAGACCCAGTGTTGACTAAAGTGGGACATGATTTTGGACTTATTAACTAAGGGGTCAAAGTTTTATCTAACTTAGTGGACAAGGAGGGGTGGGCCATCCATGCCAAAAGTCATCCTCGCGACATATTGTCCACCATTCCTACTCATAATTTAATCCCTTCAAATAAAACATTATTGAATCATAAATCACTAAGCACCTCAAGTCTTGTTTCGTTTCATACTTATCAAATTTGATTTATCAATTCTCTCATCAAAACTATAAACCTAACTACCATGGCCTTCAAAATTTTCTACTCCTCACATCCCATATCTTCATCTTGATTATTAGTTTCATTAGCTAGTTACTTCACTTATAAAATAGAAGATACTTAAAATCTAGTACCAAATTCACTCACTAATCATATATGCAAGATAAACGATTTCCCAAACCTAAAACAAATTTACTAGCAGTATCACATTTCAAAAGACTCAAGATAATGAAGGTTTGCAATTTATATAAAACATCCAATTCAGTGACAACTAGTTCATTGGGAGGAACAACATATCATATATAATCAAAGAATTCCTATCAAGCATAAAAACAAATAATGTGAGTAATCAATTATATCTCTAACAACATTCATATAAGAAAAACACTAGAACAATCAAAGTTAAACATCAATACCTATAAGAGCTCACTCCCCAAAACTCCAAAAGCATTGTTTTAATACCATTAATGTAACATCCCTTCTTGAAGGGTCATGAAAAAATTTTCCACTTTATTAAACAAGAAAGAAACGTAATTTAATGTTGTTACAATACACAAATTTTAATAGGAATTTTCATTAAATAATAGTTCACTTCAAAACTAATACTGGAAAAGTTTTCCAAATATTTTAAACAGGAGATTATCTTTATTTCAAGAACATCTTATAGATTATTTCCATTAGATAAACTTTAAATATAATTGTCCATGCCTCAATTAAATAAGTAAAATGTTGATTACAACATACACATCCCTATAAATTTCTAAAACATTACTATAAAATTCCCATCATAGATCCCCTATCTTGTCAAATAACATCTCTAAAATCATATGCATTTCCTATCTGAGCTCCCATATAACATATGTTATACAATCATTGCACATGCACACACAGATAGACAAACACAAACAAGTAGGGTGAGCTAATGTTTAACACATTTACACAAATAGTCACTAGTGTAATAAGGAGAAATGACAACGGTCATTTTTGACCATACGCTTCGGTTCTCAAACCGAGGCATATTCAGGCGAGACAATAAGTCTACTACTTTTTACCTCGGATGTGAACCGAAGCATAAAAGAATGAGATATTGCCTCGGTTCTTCCCTACCCGAAGCAGTACATCTTTTGATTTTTTTATTTTTTTTAGGACATACTGCCTCGGTTCCTCCTGAACCGAGGCATAAAGTCACTGTATTGTTTCTCCCAACGAACCACAGCAGTGTTTCATTACCACTCATTATTGCAATATTTGACAGGAACTAAATATCCAGGAGCTTTGAGAAGTCTGCGCCATATATATATATGGAACCAAAATCACGGGAAGACTACAATGTTTATAAACTAAATGAATTATATATATATATAAGGAACCAAAATCACGAGAATGTTTATAAACTAAATGAATTTATATATATATATATATATATATATATATATAATTTTGGGTTGATGTCTAGAATTAAGACAGTGCAATTGTGTTAAAATGCAGATCCACTTCCTTTTCCCTTCCCTAGCATAACATCTTTTGCTTCATTTATTTTGGAAGCAAGGTAATGACTTCCACCCGCATCAGGATGGTTTGCAACCATTACTCTTCTGTGTGCTTCTTTCACCTTATCTGCAGTTGCACTTTCCCTGATGAATCATGGAATAGTATAAGTTTAGAAAAACATAATGAAAAACACAAGATCAAAATTCTGATCTTGGAGAAGAAAAGCATAAGGATTAGTAATAAACTGATAGGATGAGATCAGCAGGAGGTTTACTTTTGCCGAAAGCAAAGCAGAAGCAGGGGTTTCAACATCAAGAATAATTGAATATGACACAAATTAGCATGTAGAGAAAGAATAACTTGAATGTTCTTGCTGAATTTTCTTCCAAGAATAGAACACCTTTTATGAGTGGTCAAAGGATGGATAATCCTATATAGTTGGAAGATGCATATGTTTTCAGGATTTAAATCCGAACTCTCTGGTCACTGTTCTATGGTTTCTGCAAACATAATTTTGTTTCCCTATATCAATCATATGCAACAGAGTAACCGTGTAAAGAACCTTAACACTATCATCTAATTACAGATAGACATGTATGGTAAATTTGTTGAACAGAACTCTTCTCACCAACAATACCTATAAATTAAATTTTTCCCCTCCATATAACAATATTTCATAAGTCCATATAAATTTTTCATTGTTGCATTCAGGCACCTCATGGAGGTGGGGAACAAGCGATACAGTGAGCAGTGATAAGAGAGCAAATGAGAGCATAGGAAAAAAATACATTACAAAACACAAATTTACTACTGAGACAACAACATCAATAGATCATTTCAATGACAGTCCATTCTACTCATACTCTTCTTAAATGCATTTTCAAACAATTACAAAATTATGACCTAAAACAGATAATCATGAGGCCAATTTGAATATAAAAGGGAAAACAGGAGTCGCAAAGTTTCTAATTAGTTTCAAAACTACATGGGTCAAATTAATGAGGAATGTTGCAACAAAAGAAAAAATTGAAGAAAACAATGTTGAACAAGAGAGAGGATCTGCTCACCATTCCCGGGGAAGTTGAAGGCTGAAGAGAAATGTTGGCGCTTTTCATTCACAGGTTCTGAATGCCTCTAACTCTCTGCTAAGGCAAGAAGAAAGGCTGAACACATCCAAAATTTGATTTAGGGTTTGCGTCTTCTATATTTTCATGAACGAAGGAGGAAAATTATTTTAATATGGTGGAGGCGACGATGGTGGAGGCAGCTCGCGAAGGCGACAATGGTGGTGCCAGCTCGCGGCAGCGACGATGGTGGAGGCACTGAAGAACCAAGGAAGAAGAAGCTTATATATTTTAAACGGGAAAGAAGAAGAAGCAGAAGCTCAACCGAGAAGAAATGGTTGCACAGAAAAAGCGATACAGTGAGTTTATGCCTCGATGAGTTGCAGCGGTGCAGGGGTAGCAGAGGCTTTATGCCTCGGTTCTGTTGGAAACCAAAGTCGTATCCTCTTTTCAAAAAGTTGTCAGCTGGATTCAGTGAGTTGCAGATGTCAAATTCGCTTTATACCTCGGTTCTTCTCTAAACCGAGTAATATTATCTTAGGTTAGGCATCGGTTTTAAGTGCAGCCGAGGTGGTAGCTGATTTATGCTTCGGTTTTGTGTGAAACCGAGACCTATAAAGTCACTTTATTTACCAATCTGCCACTGGGTTAATATAAGCAGCGGGTTGGTATAAAATGAGGCATATTATACGAGTTTAAAAGCAATAATTGTACTAATGAGTATATCACATCCAACATCCAACAAAGCTAGTAACTAACCTTCATAAAGTTCAACATACCACAACAACTACATTAACTTCAATTAATTTATCATGCTTTAATATCAACTTAACAATATCTTTATTCATTTTTCACGTTTTATTTAAAATACAATACATATATGTTAGAATCAGTACAAGACAAGGCATAACACTCAAATATGTGAACAAGAGGGAAAGATACATGATAAGACAATATGTTGTCAACTTTGATCTTTGTTGATTGATTTATTCATAACTTTTTCTACAAACCTCGAAATGGGGTGATTCCTTTTTTATTGGCTAATAGACTCAAAGGGATTTCTTTTGACTACTAACTATATTAAGTTTTTTGGACCCGTTTTCTAGTTGAAATTAAATTCTCAAAATTATCGTTTTATCACGCTCTTGGATAGTCCGCTTTGACCTTGGTGACTTTTTTACTCATAATTCTCTTCACACGATTCCAAATGAGATGATTCTTGTTTTTTTGACAACTAGACTCAAAGGACTTTATTATGACTACAAGCTCGTAATATTTTGACATCTGAGTAGGTACAGTTAATTACACTAAAATGATTGACGTTTTCAAAATTTTGTTTCATATGTCTCATTTTATGATCTTTATGTGCTATTCATTTGTCAGTTAATTGAGTATAAGTTCTGATTTCATCCAGCCAAAACACAGGTTTATATGAGATGAAGATTTAAAGGGAGAAATTATCCGCACTTTGAAGGATAGAAAAAAAAATTATGACAAGGAATGTTGTCCTAATAACCAATGTATAAATTCCTTTCTTATTAAAATTCCACAACCAGATTTAATAAAGTGTTCCTTACTATAACTAAACTCTGGACCAGATTCAAGGTGTTATATATAGTAACAATTCTTCCTTATATAAACTAAACAAAGGTCTATCCATCAAAGAAAGAAAGAAATCTGAAATTCGGCTTTGGAAATAAGGCTATTATGAATGGTAACCAAATTCCATCTAGGTAACGTGAGAGTCAATGAATGAAAGGCCACCATTTTATGTCTAATAGGATAACATGAAATGAAAGATTCAAGGGAGAAAAATAAGAAAAAAAATGAGTCTTCCTTTGTATGGTAGAATTATGATAAAGAAAGGTGGTCAACCAGCCAACGTATGAATACTCTCTTGAAGGCCAAATGAGCAACTCCATTTAACGTGAATTGGTTAAATTATAGGGATCGACATCTATGCTTACATTTTCGTAAATGGAGAAGGTTGTTCTGATGCAAGCTTAAAATAAGGTTCAAGTGTGTCCAAGATGTCCACCAATCAACTTGTGTCAAGGTGTAAAAGCATGGTTCCATTGGTATTAATTAGACCATCAACGCAAAAGGACCAAATGCTGCCAAAAAAAAATACTCAAAAGAAACTTGCCCCATGTCAGCCTTGTTTGGAAAAGTTATCAGAAAAGACACATAAGAAGACAATGAAACATTAGACCATTGTCCCACAATGACTCATTTCAGTCCTACCATATAGAAAAGCAAGCCAACCAAAAAAAAAAAAAGAATCTCACACGGTTCTCTCATATACATGTATAAAATGAATTGTTTGGTAGTAATAATTTTCTGAATGTGAAATACAAGGCCAACCAGAAAAAAAAAATCTTAAATATGCACTCTCTTTGTCCTTAAATGTGTATCAGATCAGAAATAAAGAGATGGATAACATACTTCACCAAAAGTATGGTCAAACACAATGAAATAAGGTGTACCAAATAAACAATAATACCATGGCCCATATGGACAATAATTCTTCATGTGATGGAAGTTTGTACAATGAATAAATGAAGGTAGGTCCCTTATGAAATGTTTCTCCACGGTCTTATGAAGCAATAGCAAGGAAATTCATTTTCATTCGATCATTCTATTATAGCAAACCGAAACTCTTTTACTCAGCCACAAATATTTGAGAGCTTTAGAGAAAACGGTAGTCTTGTCAAATATTGGCAGCCAAGTTCTTCTTTCTTTCTAAATTCAGATTTAAGAAGTATTTATAAGCTATATTACTTAATAATTCATCATCCTTGTTAATCCATTACAAGCTCAAGTTATTCATTTCCTCATATTTCATAAGGTAAGGCTGATGAATTACAAGCCAAACAACTATGTTATCTCACATCAACCATATGATCCAAATACTTATTATAGATCAAACAATTCAGAGTGTTCATACAATCGAAGAATAGGTTAGCTTCCCTACCCCAACTACAACAAGAAACCTTGACTTCAAAGGTTCATCTCCAGCTCCAATTCATCTACACAGTCTAAGGTAGTTCATGCTTGTCCAGATCTAAAATAATGGTCCAGCTTCTCTACTCTGCACACTTACTTCTCCTTATCTCAGATCAACCTAAACCTCACGTTCTCTCCTCTGGTTTGCCTATTATTTTCATTAAGTTTCATTAATGGAAGAGAAAAGGTTTTATCCTTGAAACCAGCAGCCTTGTTATGGACGTTTCTAAAAAAAATGAACCAATTTTCCTTAATTCAAGCCTAAAAAACACCGTATAACGTCGTTGTTTTTCGACCTTTCATGTCGAATTCGAGATCAATGTCATATCGGGATACGTTAAATTGATGTCGAACATAGAACAATTCGACGTTAGTCAATTTAACGTAAAATTTTGTCAATATTCGACGTTAATCATTTTTTTTAATTAAGTGTGATCCTTTTTTACAACTCTACGAGACCTAAAAAGTAGGAAAATAACAATTTTAGTTTTTGATATTTTATAAAGCATGAACTATGAACGTGTAATGTAGTATCAACAACAAACAATAATAACATACAATAACAAACAACAACAAACAAGTTCAACCAAACAAAAACAACAAACAAGTGAAAAAAAAAACAAGTTCAACAAATAAGTTCTTCAAAACGAAAACGAAAACTAACCTTCAAAAGTGGGTTCGTCGAAATAAAGTATTATCACCCGTGAGAGAGAAATCAGAATGCGTCTATGAAGGACAAGACCACGAAAATAATCGGTCAAAACAAACGAAAATCATACTTAAAGTAGTTAATTAACATGCATTTGTAACAAATGAAAAAAATATTATATGTGATGGTCGTCAAATTTTTATTGAACTCACTCACTTTTAAACGTCTAATGCGGGGGCATTTGACATTTTATATCTTTTTGACGTCTAATTCTAGGGAATTCTACGTAAATACATTTTCACCTTCGCACTAAACATTTTCGCAAAACTTACCCAATATAACAAATTGACGTCGAATTACAATTTTTAACAACATCTAATAATTGCATTTATTTACAAAAATTCCATCAATAATTTTTAAAGTTGGTTATTCAGTGGTTGGACGTTGAACGCGTGACGTTATACGTTGTTTTTGCACTAGTGTTCATTTCAAAGTCCTGAGCATGATTTGTTTCAATTGGCTTACACAAGGAAAAGTCTTGATAGGAACTAAAAACGTCCAAGGATGGAAAACAATACCTGTGTGTGTGGGGAAAGGAAAGAAAAGTCTAAGGGAGTGGGAAAAGAAAAAAAGAACATGTTTATGGAAGGAGAAAAATGGAAGGTTACGTTTTTGTTAACTAGAAGGGATCACTTGCGTTGTTAAAAAAATCATATACTATATTGGATTGACTATTCTGACTTTAAAAAAACCTGTACGTACCTCGGTAATTAACAGACTAAATAAAATACGAGAATTATACTCTTAATACTAGAACACTAAATTATAATATCACAATAATAATATTTTACTAACTGAACTATACATCACTTGTGAAAGAATGAAAATATCTATAATAATATTTTTGGATCTCACAACATGTCACTTTAGGAATGGAGAAGATTCTCATTAGGTAGTGGCCACATTTCCCCCACTCATTGGAGAGGATTTTTGCCACTTGTCCTTCTCCTAATGAAGAGGATTTTCTCCTTGTTTTCCAAGCTAACCAAGGTGAATCTTTTAGGTTTAGGTTTCTACCGAGAATAGAGGTATCTCTCCTTCATGTAGTTACCTTTGAAATAGAGTATTGTTATGTTACCAAATTTGAGTCATACTATTCTTGTTAGGTCATCTTAAACTAGAGCAATCCAAATTGCCTCCTCTAGCCACCTTCCTGCAAGAGTTGACCCAATCTCTCTTGGAGAACCACCAAACACACCATCCAACACCATAAAATTATCCATGATCGAGACACTTAGCTACACTCCCACCATCACCATTTTCGCCTCCTTCATTTATGAGCACTTCCATGGAATTTTCCTTCTAAATTTGGTTAGCTAGAAGATTTCCATCACAACTTGAATCTTTAGATTGACTTGAATCAACTTTCATCTTAAGGTTACTCAGCTCAACTTTAGTTTTATTAGTCGTTAATTCATAAAAAAAAAAACTTGACTTAAGCTAGGCTTATTTGTAACTTGAGCTCTTCAAATAATTATTTAACCAAATACTAAAAGATTAAATGATTAAAGAATGAAATTATAAGCAGTTTCATTAGTATAATCTACTCTCTTTCACTTACAAATATAATGTGATCTTTCTGCCTTACTCATATAGTCTACTACACTCGCCTACACTTATCACATCTAATCTAATGCACTTTTTTACTATCCTCATTCACACCTTTCGTTTGATTGTTAACACGTTTTTAAATTCCGAATAAAAGGGGAAAATAGGTGTTCAAGAATGCTTTTCTGGTTAAGGGTAATGGAGTTATTCTATGATAATAATGTTAATGAATAATAAAATATAAAATGTAGGTGACTTAACTATCATATGTTTTTATTTTAGCCATTCTTAATTTTTTATTGGATTTATGATAAATTACTTTTACATTTTATATTTTAAAAAATAATATGTATCTTGACAAAGAATAAAAGAATAGATTTATTTTTTAAAAATGATAAAAAAATTACTCGTAAAGATAAAAACAAAAGAGATTCAACTTTTTCACATATTTTGATTGAAGCATGATACTAATAATCAAATTCTTCAATTAGAAAACTATTTCTTAATGTTCAAAAATTACATACGAAGAGTAAATATAAAAGCACCCAATAAGTTATAGAGATGAAAATAGAACGGCTTATGTAAAATATATAAATTTTGAATATATTATTTTCACTCTCTCAGAATTATTGGTCACATTTTGCCATGAAAAGTGTATATTTGATTGTATTGTATTTCAAACACATTTACCTTTATCAAAATTTAAGAAATTGTATGTTAGTTTGTAGACTGAAATTAGATAATTTATTCTTAAATATGAGAAAAGAAAATAGAAATTCAAATTTGATAATAGTTGTAAATAAAAACCTAGAGCATATTATTTATTTAAAATTTTTATTATTAAATGTTTAAAAAATTTAAAATAATAAAAATTATAAATCATAAAATTAATTTTTGGATATATACAGTATACTTATGATAGAAAAATAATAATTAAATTTAATTTCTCTGAAGTCATTTTCAGTTGAATTTAGATAAATTACTTTTTTGTTTCTTTATAGGTTTTATAATGTCAGTTCAACGTAATTCATTTTAGAGGTTGAAAAAGTAAGCATCTTACACACTTGAAAAGAAGAAAATGATCTTGATGAGAAAATGAAAATTAATGAACCATGAATATTGTCACACAAATTAAGTGAAAAAAGGAAAATATAATTTAGAGACAAAATTCTCAACTTGCACAGTTTAAAAAAACCTTATCAAGCATTATATTGACAATTGTTCGGCTGGTGTACAGGTTGGCTTTTTCCTCATTCAAATTTTAAAGATAGGAAAAAGAAAAGGTTTCCAACTACAAAAAAGTTCCAATTTTACCTAATTGCACGTATTTTTTTTGCTTTAATTCTTTGATTTTAGCTTCTATTTAGATGTTCTTGTAAAATTTAGTGTGTGTAAAAATGTGATCATAAACTATTTTTAGAATTTTTGTTAGTTGTAATTTTTATAGATTTTTAACTTTGATTAATAATAAAACACATCTGGGATTTGCAGTGCCCATTTCATTTATTGATATATAGGTGCTGTGGAAATTTAGATTTTGTGATGCAGTTTAATAGTTTCGACAAGCACATTAGACATATTAGTCTTTTCATGTAAGTAGCAGACTTGAGAAGAACTGAGAGTAAGTAAACCAGGTGGAGGGAGCATATAAGTCTTTTCATGTAATTTCCCATAAAGAAAAGCATTATTGCTGTCTAGTTGTTGGAAGTATTCTGCAGAATAAGACACGAAGCATAATTAAAATAAGTTGCAATTGAGGGTATGAATAATTTGTGAACCGAAATTAAATTGACACGAAATTCTGCTACGTAGAGAATGTCATAAAAAATCAAAGATTCAAATGATTGAACAATACTAGAAATAGAAGTAGACACTTCAACATTATTAGGAAAAGTGATTAAAATAAAAGAAATAAATTTGTAATTAACAATGTGTTGGAAATGAAAAGCAATGTGATCAGTGGCCCCTGTGTCCAGAAGCCACTTATGAAAAACTGTGTTAGAAATATTAATAATAGAATGAAATTGCCGTTCTTGTTGAATGACCATATTAAAAACTGCTTAATTTAAATGTTGTTTTCTATCAAACAAGTCTTTCATCTTCTATTCATGTTATTGTGCATTTCACACATATCTCCACATCATGCAAAAAATTTAAAAGCTAATTTCAATATCAATGAATTTAAAAACGATGGAATATTTTGTATGCCAAAATACCAACTAATTTCCGTATATACGAATTCGTTTTTTTAACTTATTTTTATTATTATTAAATGTTGACAGTTTGTTAAGTTGTGAATTGGGTTTCTAAATTGTTTTTTCCTTTTCTTTTCATTTAAGTTGTGTAATATTTTACATGTTTCATTCTTTTCATTTTCTCGTCAAGTGTTTAATTTAACAGTAATAGATTTGAACAGTAGAATGCTCAAGTTCTTTGGACCCTTTCATTTTCTTCTTTTAATATTTGAATAGCGCAGTCCTCAAGCTGTTTGGATCAATATCATTTTTTTCTTTTCATGTGTCAAAGATGCTTAATTTTTCCAACTATCATAAAATGGATTTCAAACATATCATTAATAATTTAAAGACTTTATGGGCTAGTCTCATTTTCTTCCTTTGAAATGTCTAACATGCTTAATTTTTCCATTCCAGGATGAATTGGATTAGGACAGTCGGTTCTTTGGACCAATTTCACTTTTAAGTGTCCATGTTGGGAAATTTTAGAGTATTAAAATAAGAGATATATAAGATATATAAGAAATATATGGTAGGAAAAAACAAGCTCGTATATTTTATTGATATATATATATATATATATATTGTTATATATATATATATATATATATATATATATAAAATAAAATATCAAATATAAAATATTTAGAACATCTTAATCTAAAATAATAACTAATTTCTAAAGTTGAAAGATATTTTTAAAACAAAAATTTCTAAAGCTGAAAGATATTTAAAAAAAAATAATTTTTAAAAGCTAACTTAAACAAAAATTATATTAAGTGAATATTTTGATACTTAAATGAGTTTTAATTTAATTGTTCTTGTACCTTCACGACAAGTTGTTCAAGTTGTTCTCCATTTCCAATTCTTACTTTGAAGATATTTGATTTGTTGAGCACCTTGAAAAAAAATTTATATTGAATCATGAGGTTTGTACAAATGAATAGTTATTCCTTTGATTCATATTCAACAATCTTGACATTTTCTTGATCATTTTGAGATTTGCATATCTTTTTTACTTATTGTGATATCTTACACTTGGCCTCCAACAATACTAATTGGATTAGTGATTTTTTTTCTTCTTGTAATAGAAATAATAAGGAAAAACATGTGTGTTGTTATATTTATTTCTTTAGTTGTTCTTAATTACAAGAGCATTCTCTTCGGTATGAAAATAAAGCTCCTTCCACTACATCATGATCTTTCATTAATCTTGGTTTACAAGACATGTATTACTTCTTTTGTGTTTTCTAAAGAAGCAATAAAGACTTCATATCTTTTTGACGTCGTCCCCAACATTCTCTCAACTAAGTCTAAAAATATGAAAACTTTTTTTCCAACAATTCTATCTTGTTGGAAATACCCAACAATTTATTTAAGTATTCATTGATGGTCTTAAATCATCCTTTGCATCTCAATCTCTCTTGTCAAGTTTAAAATTATCATGCCTCAATTTTTCTTTCCCTTCATATTCTTCTTTCAAATAATCCCCAATTTTTTTGGTAAACTTTAGGGTTCAAATTCATCTGTGAATTCACAAACATGACATTGCCTTTGTCTTTATCTTCCTCCATGACTTCGATAAATTTAGTCCCGTTTACATTCTTACTGTCCAACCGACCCTAAGAATAATAAATTTGATACCACTAATAGAAATTTTTGGAGAGTACAAAAAATATGACATATATAAGAGATATATTATATGGAGAACTTCATATTATATATATATATATATATATATATATATATATATATATATATATATATATATATAATACAAGATGTAACAGAATATTAAATATAAAATATTTATAACATTTCTATCTTAATCTAAAATAATGATTAATTTGTAAAAATGAAAGATATTTTTAAAACTGAAATATTTTTTAAAAATTAATTTAAATAAAAAAGATATTAAGTAAATATTATCAAGTATCTAACCTACCTAATTTTTCAAATTCATAAAATGAATTCAAATACAATAATGAATAGATTATAAAGTCTTTCTGGAATAGTGTAATGCTTTCTCTTTTCAATGTGTTTCATTTTCTAAGCAATGAAATGAATATGATAAGGACTGGTTTATATCTTCTTTAATGTATTATTGATGAACTAATCTTTTAAATCAAATATAGTAGAAAAGATCTAAAATTGTTCAAATAGTTTTATTTTTCCTCTTTTTGAGATTATTGGTGAGGTTAATTTTCTTACCCACATATTACAAATTAGGAGATAGTAACTATCTAACATAATCTGATACCATATTAAGATATTGTCACTAGCGCATTAAAGGGAAATAGTACCGGTTAATTTTGGTTATAGGCACCGGTTCTGGAACCGAAGCGTATACGGACGAGGTAAAAAGGGGGCGACTTTATGCCTCGGTTCTGAACCGGGTTAAAACCGAAATCAGATTATGCCTCGGTTCTTAGATAACCGAGACAATAGCGAGATCAGATTATGCCTCGGTTCTTAGATAACCGAGGCAATAGCGTGTTTTTTTTTGTTTTTTTTTGTTTGCGTCCGCTTCTCCCTCTTCGTTCCATAGTCTCCTTCTCCCTTTTCTTTGCACAGGCACAGTCCACAGTTCAACAACACAGTCCATACTGCAAATTCAAGCAAAACAATAAACCATCCATAGTGCAAAACAATAAACAATCCACGGTTCAGCAACACAGTCCACAGTTCAAGCAAGTTATTGAATTTTCCTTGGTCAGAAGATACAGAACCACATCTCAGTAGGAAGCACACGCTAACAGCAACTACAAAAAATCGCTACAATCACAGGCCAAACCAGAGAGAAGAAAAGTGGGAAGAAGAGAGGCTCCTGCAATCACAGTCCACAAGCACTTCCCTACAAAGACACTGATAACCCCAAAAACACCAAACTCCAATCCCCCATACCCATCAACCGATCCCACACCCTTCTTTCAAAAAAACCACATCTTCACAAAAACACCACAACCCTTCTGAAGCGGGCATTGAGGACGCGCTCTTCTTGGACGCGCTCTTCTCGGACCCTGCATCAACCCAACATAAAGCACACAGGTGAGCAAAGGTGGGAACTTTGCGAAGCGGGCATTGAGGAAAAGGAAGAGGGTATGCAAAGGTGGGAACTTTGCGAAGGTGGTTTTGACAGCGTGCTTGGCTTCTCGATTCAGCTCGTTCCGGCTCATCTTGGCCTCGAGAGATCCGCGTCAGAGGTGGATGATAGTGGAGAGTTGGGTGTTCGAAGTTTCGGACGAGACGAAGCGAGCGTCGCAAACGAGAAGCGGTGAGAGATTGGCGGTTTTTAGATGTACTGGGGTGAGGTGGTGGAGGAGAAAGAAGGTGGTTGTGGTGGAGGAGGAGGAGGGGAAGGGTGACACAAGTGCGGTGGTGGTGGAACCATAGGCAACAAGGACGCAGGCGAGCCAAGGAGTGGCAGTCGTGGACGCAAATGAAGAATGGGAGAGAACGAGGAAGAAGAAGCTACACAGAGGAATGAGAGAGCACGAGAGGAAGAGGAAGAGGCTGTTGGGCGGAAATGAAACGTCTGTAGGATTTTCAGAATATGAATAGAGATACTGCCTCGGTTATTAACGAAACCCGAGGTAATACAACCATATAGCACCGGTTAAGAGCAGAACCCGAGGTATAAAGTGGCACTCAGCGGGGTGTATAGGCATCGGTTGCCTAGAAAACCGAGGTAATAACGCTTTTCAAAAAGTTGTCAGATAGAAAAGTCTAATTTGCAGTGCTGGTACATAGTTATAGGTCTCGGGTCTTTTAATGACCGAGGCAATATCACCATTACGTCTCGGGTAAGGTGTAACCGAGGTATATAGTTTTATACGCTTCGGGTTTTGCGTAACCGAAGCGTATATAACGCGTCAAAAGCTACTTTTTGTACTAGTGTGTCTTTATGCTTAACTTAACCTTATAAAATCGACTTGTAAGGTAAAGTTTACACCTTACTTATATATTATAAATTGGTTTTATCTCTATTCGATATGAATTTTTATATATTATAAATTGGTTTTATCTCTACTTAACCTCCTGGACTTCCAACACTTCTAACACAGAAAAAATCCAAACTAAAAGAAATTTAGGCATATCATAGAATTTTGGAAAGCCCCAGCCGATAGTTTCAAATATGGATATAAATGATGTCATGAAGCTTTGTAAACACAGGTGAAAAAGAAAAGACTGAATCATAATATTTCTCTCTCGCAGTATACTGCTCTTGTTTACTCTCCCTTTGTTACTATTATCTGATATCAGAAAACCTATAATGAGTGCTTATGTCCTCAAAACGTTTTATGTTCTTCTCTTGGTTTCCTTTCTTGACTCGGGAATTACTATGATATTGAATAACTCAAGTGAAGCAAAGTGCATAGAGAGGGAGAGACAAGCACTCCTCAGCTTCAAACAAGGCCTCATAGATGACTTTGGCATACTCTCCACTTGGACCATCCATCACAATAATACTGATTGCTGCAAATGGAAACGCATTCACTGCAACCATCAAACTGGTCATGTACAACTGCTTGATCTTCATGGAAACTTCGACCATACACCGTATTTGAGAGGTGCAATCAATGTCACTTCTTTGATTCACTTGCAATATATTCAACATCTGGACCTCAGCAATAATTATTTTGTAATGAGTTACCTCCCAGAGTTTATGGGTTCCTTCGCCAACTTAAGATATCTCGATCTCTCCAATTCTTTTTTCTCGGGGAGGATTCCTTCTACACTTGGAAATCTCTCACAAATACGGTATCTGGATATTGGGGATAATTATATTTCGGGACAGATTCCTGTTCAGATTGGGAATCTCAAACACTTACACTATCTTGATCTTGGAGGATTTTATCTTTCCGGACAAATTCCTATTCAAATTGGGAATCTCAGAAAGCTACAATATCTCAGTATTGGAAGTAACACTTTTATATACAGAAGGCGTATGGAAAACTATATTTCAAATTCCCTTTCTGGAGCAATCCCTTTTCGCATAGGGAATCTTCCACTATTGCGTACTCTTCGACTGGGTGGCAATTTTTACATGAAATCTAAGGATGCAAAATGGTTGTCAACTCTCCATTCCTTAAGCATTCTTGAGCTGAGTTCAATGTATAGTCTTAGTTCCTCTCACGAGTGGCTACAAAGTATTAGTAAGCTCATTCCAAACTTAACAGAGCTGAGGCTAGTTGACTGTAATCTTTTCCATAATGATATTCTATCTTTGTTCCTTTCTCATTCCTCTAACTTTTCCACTTCTCTTACCATTCTAGATCTATCTTCCAACATCTTGACATCATCAACACTTCAACTCTTGTTTAACTTTGGCCGTCATCTTCGAGAACTGTATCTTTCTCATAATAATATAGCCTTATCACCTTCTCCATGTCTAAATTTTCCATCTCTTAAGATCCTCGACCTCTCTTACAGTAATCTTGAGTCATCAATATTTCTGGTTAATTTGAATATTAGCTCCAAACTACAAAAGCTTCACCTTGTAAACTGCAGTATTATAGATAGAACTTTCCTGGTTTCTTCTACAATGAATGCTTTTTCTTCTCTTTTATACCTTGATCTCTCCGATAACTTATTAAAAGCATGCTCTGTATTTCACTGGCTTTCTAACTTCACTACCAATCTTCGCACCCTTTACCTTGGTTATAATTTGTTGGAAGGTCCCATTCCAAATGAATTTGGGAAAGCGATGAACTCTCTTGAATATCTTTTTCTCTCAAATAACAAACTACAAGGCAAGATTCCTTCTTTCTTTGGTAGCATGTGTAGATTACAGAGATTAGACCTTTCAAATAATAAGTTGAATGGCAAATTTCCAAGCTTCATTCGTAATTCTTCCAGATGCAGCAGACACATAATTCGGCAATTGAGCTTATCTTATAACCAAATTACTGGCAAGATACCCGAGAGCCTCAAACTGCTATCTGAGTTGGAGATTTTATCATTGGAGGGGAATTCTTTAGAGGGTGATGTCACTGAATCTCATATCTCTAATTTGTCCAAATTGTATTTCTTATCCTTGTCACACAACTCATTGTCTCTAAAATTTCTGTCTAGTTGGGTTCCCCCATTTCAATTAAGTTATTTGGATATAGCATCCTGCAAGCTAGGTCCGAGTTTTCCTAGTTGGCTCAAGACTCAAAATTCCTTAATCCAAGTAGATATATCTGATAATGGACTAAATGATGTTGTGCCAGAATGGTTTTGGAACAAGTTGCAAATTATGTACGAGTTGAATATGTCTCACAACAATCTCATTGATTCAATTCCTGACATGAAATTACAGCTTCCTTTAAGACCATCTATAAATTTAAATTCAAATAATTTTGAGGGAAATGTGTCATCGTTTTTGCTACAAGCTTCCGAGCTGTTACTCTCTGCAAATAAGTTTTCAGATTTCTCATGTGGAAACGTCACAACTGCATTGGCGACTTTAGATTTATCAGATAATCAAATAAAGGGGCAACTTCCAGATTGTTGGAAATATGTAGACCAATTATTGTTTCTTGATTTAAGCAACAATGAATTGTCAGGGAACATTCCTATCTCCATGGGCTCCCTCGTCAAATTGGAAGCTTTAGTTTTACGAAATAATAGTTTAATGGGTGAATTGCCTTCCTCGCTGAAGAATTGCAACCATTTAATTATGTTGGATGTGAGTGAGAATATGTTGTCTGGACCAATACCATCATGGATTGGAGAAAGCATGCAACAATTACAAATCTTGATCATGCGAGAGAATCACTTATCTGGAAATCTTCCCCTTCATCTATGTCATTTAAAGCGTATTCAATTATTGGATCTTTCTAAGAATAAATTGTCAAAAGGAATTCCAGCTTGCTTCAATAATTTTACTGCATTTTCTGAAAAGAGCATCAACATAACTGAAGCAGAACGTCGTGTTCATTGGTATAACGGAACCTACTATGAAATTTATAATTTTTTTGGTGGCAATGATTATAACTTTCATATAACGTGGATGTGGAAAGGCGTTGAACGCAGCTTCACACGTCCTGAATTGTTTCTTCAGAGCATTGATCTCTCATGTAACAATTTAATAGGTGAAATGCCGAAAGAGATTACATACATGCTCGGTCTAGTTTCTTTGAATTTATCAAAAAACAATTTGAGTGGAGAAATTCCTTTTGAGATAGGAAACCTAAGTTCGCTTGAATCGCTTGACTTGTCAAGAAATAAATTCTATGGGAGAATTCCTTCGTCTCTTTCCCAAATGGATTTTCTCCAAAAATTAGACTTGTCACACAATTCTCTTTCGGGAAGAATCCCATTGGGAAGACACTTGGATACATTTGATGCCTCTTGTTTTGAAGGAAATACTGATCTTTGTGGGAAACCACTTGAAAAAAGTTGTCATGAAGATGAGACAGTAATAAAGTCTAAAGGAGGAGACGTCCATGATGAAGATGATAATTCGGTTTTCTATGGAGCATTATACATGAGCTTGGGACTAGGATTCTTCACAGGCTTTTTGGGGTTATTAGGGTCATTACTACTTTTGCAACCATGGAGAATTGCTTACTTGACTTTATTGAATAGACTGATACACTATTTACTTGAAATGGTTGTATTGAATATAGCATAGTGCCAAAGATGACTCAGACTAATAGGTACATAATTCTACT
Source organism: Vigna nakashimae (assembly GCA_034642375.1). Classification (NCBI taxonomy): domain Eukaryota; kingdom Viridiplantae; phylum Streptophyta; class Magnoliopsida; order Fabales; family Fabaceae; genus Vigna; species Vigna nakashimae. Next base: position 23,771,788 of record CM067768.1, read on the forward strand.
AACTTCTTTCTTTGAATTTTATAATACTTATTTCTCTCTTCAGTTAAGTAAATCAGTAACTATGTTTATTTGAAATTCAGAATGCCTTTCTAAAAACAAATGTACATATTAGCTTGGCATGACCGTAATTGTTATAAAGTTTAATTATTTTAATTATTTATCCTTGCTAATAATACCACCAAAAAAGTACTTTAATTGTATGTCTCTCTCGGCTACATAGATGTTTTCATCAATGTTGTTAAACATTGATTATATCATATGCTCTTATTCTGGCTTTACTAATGGGATTTTCTTTTTCCATAAATGATATCTTTGGTTGGTGTAAAGAAATTATTCATAGTTCGATCTGTTTTGAGAAGTTTTCTAGTTTTCAAATGAACATTTTCAAACTTTACAAAATGTAGTGTAATGGCTTCAAATAATTTACTTTACCACTAAATTATGGTCTCCGAATTATTTTCCATCATTAATGTTTGTTGTACTAATTTTAGCACAAAATTTTCAATTTATAGCGATTTGCTTCATTTAGTATATCACTAATACTTGTTTCCAAAAAAAGTTCCATCATTTTACTAACGTCTGTCATAAATTTTGGCACAAAATTTGCAGTTTAGTGATTTGCTTCAAGACTCCATTCTGAGATTAAGGCATTACAGGTTGTTGGCAGTGCAAGATTACTAGTTGAAGTTTCATGAAGCTTTTAATGATTTGATAGTGTGTAATTAGGTAATCTAACTTGTAATTTTAATTTTAAGTCAACAATGTCCGAATTCCTAATAATGTGAACCTTTTACATTCCATCTTGAAAACTGATGATTGTTAGTGGCTTGTCACATTTAGTTATGGCCAATCGAAATTTGTATTTGTAAGAAAAAATGTGAGATATCCCAATAAGTTGTACTTCAGCATATGTTGAATCTCATCTTAATTAATCACCTTTTTAAGGATGATGATGAATTTTATTATCGAAAATGCGGTCATTTAGATTCAATAAAATAGATTGAATGTAAAATTCAGATTCATTTTAATTTGACTAGATTAATTTGGATTGTTTTTCAATTCAATATAAATTAAATTTACTTTGATAATTTGATTAATTATAATCAATCTAATGAGTTTTGATATGGGATTCATCTAATTATGTTTCACACCACTCCCTCTTTATCCAGCCATGCACTTTATTTGAGTTTGGCCCTAGTATCATTTACTCCAAAAGGAGAAGAATGGTCTTTTTGAAATAGTTTTATTTTTCCACGTTATGTGATTATTTGTGTGGTTATTATTCTTAGCCATGGAATAGAAATTAGGAGATGTTAAGAGAGGTCAAATATTCTATTATCTAATGTTAAATATTGTGTTATATTATTATGTTTTGTGTAGATTTGCACATATATAACTTTTTTAATAGGTGAGGAATTATAAGATCCTTGTATATATATATAGTATACTATTTTTTAAAATAACACATCAAAATTATTCTTTAAACCTTTTTTAATAGGAGATACTAATTATCTAAGTCAATATAAACTAATACAAGGCATCTCCTTGTTCACGCATATGATATATTTTTTTTTCCAATGCAAATAACATAAAAATATGTTTCGAACTTTATTCGAAAAGTGTCCTAATAATAAATAAATTATGAAGCTAATCTTACATGTTTATTGTCACTAAAGAAATTTACCTATGTATATATCTTTGAATACTTCTATTATACATAATTTGTTGTAAATTATGTACATTATACACGTATAGTTGACAAAAGAGAAAAACAGATATATAGATAAGATTAAACAATTTTGCATATAGTTATTTCTAAAGATAAAATTTCAAAAACCTTCAAACTATAGATGCTTAATGTAAACAAAGAAAAATAAAATTGTATTAGCTATTCATATTATTGAATATTGTGAAAATTATGTATGAGATTAATCTCTCTTGTGTTGTATATACACATATGATCTTCTATTTATAATAAAAGAAATATAGACTAAGTCTAAAATACAAATAAGCAATAATAACAAACTAACTAAATATAAAATAAAGAAAAGATAAAGATAATATATCTAAGACTCTGTCTCAAGCGGGTACATACAAATCGTATAAGTACAAAGCTTGTTACTATAATATAATCAACAAAGACTTAGTGAAGATATCTATTTCTGTATTCAAATGACACAAAATTGTTAATAATTTGCCAAGACGTCATAGAAAACAAAATACCAACCCAAAAGACTCTCCTTGACATTGCTTCATATAAATCTAGGAAAAAAACATATGGATGGGTAAAACGCAATAGTGACAAAGGGAGATGAGAAGAGACAACAACATAAGAAGTCATTGGTGAACAGGAAATAGAAATCTTAAAAATCCAATATTCTTCAATCAAGGCACTAGAAAGAGAAAAAAAAAAAAGCGATCCCGACACTCTGACAGGAGACGAGACGTGTGACCATGCACGACGAACTTTAAAGAGCGACACTCTAAATCGTTGCCTGAGAGGAGACGAGATGCACCACCTGGCACGACAAAAATGGAGCATATCTACAACTTCAAATAATATTGAGAACGTGTAGGAGCTCCGATGTTGATGACACGATGGTAACCTAGCTTAAACGACTAAAATCGTGTCATTGTTAGTCGAAATTAAAACTCTGGTATTGACAGCGATAGATGACGGCGCCGCCAACAGTGGTAGACACCGTTGCCAACCGTGGTATACGGCGCCACGCCACTAGTGATAAATATAGTGGCAGAGACAATAAGTATTTTTTCTAAAAAAGAGCCTTAGAATTTAAATACCATATTGAATGTAATAAAAACTACCTATATGATTAATCTCTCTTCATTTAAATATATACATGAAATATTATATTTCTATTACAAAAATATATAAATTAAACTCAAAATACAAATTAAAAATGATAACAAACAAATACAAAATCAAAGTAAAATGAAAATAAGGCTTAATAACCTATTTTGTCCCCAGTTTCACTCGGAAATGTCAAATTAGTTTATCCTTTAAAAAGTGTGTCAATTACGTCCTCATTTAAGAAAATTTGCATCAATAAAATCCCTTCCGTTAAATCTGTACAAACGGCGTTAATTATTTTTCTCTCTTCTACTTTTCTTCTATTTTTCTGTGCAATGCAGGTTTTTGTCAAGTTTTTTTTCTCTTATACTTTTCTTCTACTCTAAATACTCTCTCCTCCAAAGGTATTTCTAGCTTTTTCAGAAGCAAAGACATGTCTCTGACTCTTCCAACCTTAAGCTTTTTTTCAGGAGAAAAAGACACTTATGGGATTAGGAACTACCCTTGCAACCCTTTTTTCCAATTTATTCTCCAAAATTAAATTTAAATTTCGTCACGATTGAATTTTCAACATTTCCAACATATGCATGAACTACAAAATTAATTTGAAAGAGATAGCACTGCATGTTACCATTTGCTTTTCCAGGTTGGATTATTTAAAAAAGGAGACATGTGAACTTCAAATCACCAAATAACATTCATGGTTTTTGCTTTTCTCAACTTTCTTTTATGCTTTAAGATTTTTTTCTTTGTATGTTGTATAAAAAAGAAATCACTTTTTAAATATATTTATTTAATTTTTTAAGTAATAAATATGATATTATATAGTCATTAATACAAAACGACAATAAAAATGTTGTAAGTCCAAATAAATAAACTCATGACACTTTATATCAATAATTCTGAAATAAATAAATTTGAGTGTAGTGTTGGTATGGATTAGATGAGGGGATGATATTCGATAAAGAAAATCGGATGAAATCGATAAAGAAATTAAATTTAAAAGGTATTATGAATATTTAATTTGACTAAAAATTTATATTTTGATATTTATAAATTTTAGGTAAATCTAAAATTTTAAATTTGGTTTTTTATGATATATTTGTTATCAGATTTAATAATAAAGTATATAAAGATCTAATTTATTATAAAAATAATTATTAATATAATTGATTGTTATACCAACTAGAGGATAAAGTAGTCCTCATCATGTTTCTGAACATAATCCAAAGACAAAAAGACGTGAATATAAGCCTAACAAGTACGGTTGTTTGCACAGAGGAGCAGAGGAGAGAGAGTAAAAAGTTAACGTCGTTGTAAGTATTTAACGGAAGAGACTTGATTGAGACAAATTTTATCAAGTGAGGATACAATTGACACATTTTTAAAAGGAGAGACCTAATTAACACAATTCACCAAAACTAAAGATAAAATAAGCTATTAAACCTAAAAATAATATATCTAACACATAATCTTAATCGTGTTAAACTCCAACAATAATATTAAATTTTAAAGTCCATTTTAGCCTACCAAATCAAATTGACCATATATTAAATATGCTTTTGTTATAATCAGTGTATCGCTGTTTCTCACAAATTGAATATTTTATGATAGTTTTTAAAATGTTTGACTTGATGCATTGATTTCAATCAAACATATCTGACGCCACTCGTGCTTTGAAATAATATACACATCATTTGAAATAAGTGTACTTTTCATTATCTCCGTCTTTTTTTTACTTTGAAAAGAAAATTAGAAAAATGAGAAAAAAATAACATCTGTGTCAACATTCAATAAATATGATATGCTATTTTGTGTTTTATATATATATATATATATATATATATATATATATATATATATATATATATATATATATATATATATATATATATATATATATATATATATCTGCCTATCGACATAAATTAAATCAATGAATGAATTGATATATACTCTTAAAATTAAATTAAGTCGAGTTTTATTTAGTTCTTAGCTGTTTTAAATAGACATTTTCATTCACCAAAAAATAAATTATTATTTCACATATTTTTCATGAAGTAAATAAATTAAGATAACCAACTATGAAAGATGCATAAGTATATTAAAATGAAAAAAAAAAAGTTATTTAATGATGCTCTGACAACATACTAAATGTGTCATATTTACCCGTATGAGAAATTAAAATCCAAAGTTTAGAGATTGAGACTCTTATTCTTATTATTGTATTTATCTGTAGTTCGATTTTAAGTAGAATCTATTTACTTATTTATCACAGTGAGATCAACTTAGGCAATCAATAATTAAAGGTCTTAGGACCAATTTCATTTTCTTCCTTTGTTTAACATGTTTATTTTTTTTTTCAACTACAAATTAATGCTTAAGGTCTTTTTGGACTAGTTTCATTTTCTTCTCTCCAAATATCCAAATGTATATGTTTCTTAGTTTTTTTTTATCCGATTAAACGGATGGATTGATTAGTATACTTAATTTCAAATATCCAAATGTATATGTTTCTTAGTTTTTTTTTTTTATCCGATTAAACGGATGGATTGATTAGAATACTTAATTCTTTATTTGGACAAATTTCATTTTATTTTTTTATATACCTAATGAGATTAATTTTTCTAACCTATAAAATGGAGTCCAATAGGACAAGTATAACTGTTAGTATTTTAAGGTTGTGAAAGGAATAGTTGATTATAGAGAAAATGTAGAGATAGTTGAATGTAGAGATAGTAGTTGTCTTTAGTTGTAGTAGATGTTGGCTTCTTACAAATGGTAGATGTTGGCTACTTCTTACCTCAAATGATAGTACACATGGGTATTTATAGACCTCTTCTCTCTTTCATGACTATTCTAGAAAATTCTAGCTAGAACTTATGTAGAAAGTTCTAGGCTTCCTATGTAGAATTTTCTTGATTATTTCTTCTTATCTTAGGATTTTCTACAACATTCTAGAATTTATATTACATTTCAATTCCTCTATCTAAGGAGCTTCTACATTCTTCTAGAAATTGCATTATACTTTAGTACTCCTCCTTAATGCAAATTCGGTAACTCCAAGCATTATGCGCAGTAGTTCAAATCTTGGTCTTGGTAATGCCTTTGTAAATATATCTGCAATTTGGTCTTCTGTTGGGCAATACTCGAGTCGTATTTGTTTAGTTGTCTCTTCATCTCGAATGAAGTGATATTTAATGGCTATGTGTTTTGTTCTTTGATGATGGACTGGATTTTTTGCTATTGCTATTGCCGATTTGTTGTCGCAATAGATAATAGTTGGTCCAGCTTGTGGTTCACCCATTTCTTCAAGTATTCTTCGTAGCCATATTGCTTGACTTGTGGTTTCAGTAGCTGCTACATACTCTGCTTCTGCTGTTGATTGTGCCACGGTTGCTTGCTTCTTTGATGCCCAAGATAAAATACCCGATCCTAGTGAGAAAGCATATCCTGACGTACTCTTCATGTCGTCCACTGATCCTGCCCAATCCCTATCTGTGTAGCCAATCATCCTTGAGTTAGTCACGGTTTTGTACCATATACCAAACTCCTTTGTGCCTTGTAGATATCTTAAAATTCTTTTTCCTACTCCATGATGAATCTGACTTGGGTTTTGCATGAATCTTGATAGAAGACTTGTAGCATACATAATGTCTGGTCGTGTGGCTGTGAGATACAGGAGACTTCCAATTAAACTCCTGTAGCGTGATGCATCTGCCTCTTGTGCTCCATCATCTTTCTGTAGCTTCTCGTTTACCACCAGTGGAGTAGTGACAGGTTTACAACCATTCATCTTGAACTTCTTTAATAGAGCTTCAATATATTTCTTTTGAGAGATAAATATACCTTCCTTTTCTTGTTTCACCTCTATACCGAGGAAATAGTTCATCAAGCCAAGGTCGGTCATTTCAAATGTCTTCATCATGTCTTCTTTAAATTCTATCATCATCTCTATATTGTTTCCTGTATAGATAAGATCATCGACATATATAGAGACAATGAGATGGTACTGACCTTGTGCCTTAATATATAGTGTTGGCTCACTCTTGCTCCTCCTGAATCCTTGATCGATGAAGTATTTATCAATCTTGCTATACCATGCTCGAGGAGCTTGCTTCAGGCCATATAATGCTTTTTTAAGTCTTAGTACTTTGCCTTCATTGCCTTCGTTGATGAAGCCCTGTGGTTGTTCAACATAAATCTCTTCTTCGAGCACTCCATTTAGAAAAGCTGACTTGACATCCAGTTGATAGATGTTCCATCCTTTTTGTGCTGCAAGAGCTATTAAAACTCTAATTGTATCTAAGCGAGCAACTGGAGCAAATGTCTCATTGTAGTCTATTCCTGGTTGCTGTGAGTAGCCTTTGGCAACCAATCTTGCTTTATGCTTTTGTATAGTTCCATCAGGATTGAGCTTTGTTTTATATATCCATTTGACTCCAATGATGTCTTTTCCATGAGGGCAATTTACGAGTTCCCAAGTGTTATTCTTCTCAATCATTTTAATCTCTTCTTCCATAGCCTTGACCCATACTTCTAGCTTTGATGCTTCTTCATAACAGTTAGGCTCAATCATGGCCATATTGCAAGTTTCATATATGTCTACCAAAGATTTTACTCTTCTTGGACTAGATTCAGGTGAAGAATCTTGTTGTGGAGGTGGAGAAAGCGTACCTGAATTTTCTTCCTCTTCTTGAGTTTCTTCTTGAGATTGTTGCACTGGAAGTAGAATGTTGCTTTTAACAACTTTTTCTTCTTCCCAATTCCAAGAAGCATTTTCATCAACTTCAACATCTCGACTGATGATTAGCTTTTTCGTTTGTAGGTTGTAGACTCGATAGCCTTTTGATTGTGTGCTATATCCCAAGAATATTCCTCGTATAGTTTTGTCTTCAAGCTTGTGCCTCCTTTGATCAGGAACATGTATGTAGCAAATAGACCCAAATACTCGTAGGTGTTTAGCTGATGGCTTTCTCCCACTGCAAGCTTCAATAGGAGTCTTGTCTTGGACTGCTTTAGTTGGACATCTGTTTAGAATATAAACTGCAGTGTAGACTGCTTCAGCCCAAAAAGTGTTAGGCATACTTTTCTCTTTCAGCATTGATCTTGCCATCTCCATAACTGTGCGATTCTTTCTCTCTGACACGCCATTTTGTTGTGGAGTATATGCGACTGTAAGTTGTCGCTCTATGCCTTCATCTTCACAGAATTTGTCAAACTCGTGAGATGTGTACTCCTTGCCACGATCACTTCTAAGGAATTGAAATGTAATATAAATTCTAGAATGTTGTAGAAAATCCTAAGATAAGAAGAAATAATCAAGAAAATTCTACATAGGAAGCCTAGAACTTTCTACATAAGTTCTAGCTAGAATTTTCTAGAATAGTCATGAAAGAGAGAAGAGGTCTATAAATACCCATGTGTACTATCATTTGAGGTAAGAAGTAGCCAACATCTACCATTTGTAAGAAGCCAACATCTACTACAACTAAAGACAACTACTATCTCTACATTCAACTATCTCTACATTTTCTCTATAATCAACTATTCCTTTCACAACCTTAAAATACTAACAGTGGTAGCAGAGCTACGTCAGATCATCTACTGGGCGTAGATAAAATTTTCAACTACCTCAAACAAAACTATAACTCATTCTACTACTCCCAAATATATTCTCAATAATGGCTACTACTAATCAAACATCATCAATTCCAGTACCTATTTTCAAAGGAGAAAATTATGATTTTTGGAGTGTCAAAATGAAGACATTCTTCCGCTCTCAAGATTTATGGGATATCATAGAAGAGGGATTCACTATTCCAGAAGACACCTCTACTCTTACTGCAGCTCAAAAGAAGGAGTTGAAAGAAAACAAGCAGAAGGATTCAAGGGCTTTATTTGTTCTTCAACAAGCAGTTGATGACACAATTTTTCCAAGGATAATTGGTGCCACAAGTGCAAAACAAGCTTGGAACACAATACAAGAGGAGTTTCAAGGAAGTGACGAGGTACGCAATATTAAACTTCATTCTCTAAGACGAGAGTTTGAATTATTAAGAATGAAAGAATCTGAGACCATTAAAGACTACTATTCTAGAATAAAAGAAATAGTTAGTCAGATGAGAGCCTATGGGGAAAATATTCTTGACAAAAAGATCGTTGAGAAAATTTTAATTTCTATTCCCCAAAAGTATGATGCAATCGCAACCGCGATTGAACAAACAAAAGATTTGGCTACATTGTTAGTCACACAACTAATGGGCTCTCTTGAAGCTTATGAACAAAGATTGAAAAGGCATGAAGAAGACTCAGTTGAAAATGTCTTTCAATCAAAACTAAAATTACGGTCTCAGAATAAAGAATATGAAGGAAATAAAAGTAGAGAAGAAATTTCTAGAAATAAAGAAAATCCTAGAAGCTTCTCTATGACTCGTCAAGAAAAATATCCTCCATGTGGCATATGTAAAAAGACAAGTCACTTGGAAAAAGATTGTTGGCATCATGGAAAACCTCAATGCAAGTATTACAAGAAGTTTGGTCACATAGAGAAGTATTGTCGTAGTAAAAATAGACATCAAGCAAACTTTGTTGAAGAAGATAATCAGGAGAAACTCTTATTCTATGCCAATCAAGAATCTCCTAGTAGAGAAGGAAGTTGGTACTTGGATAGTGGATGCAGCAATCACATGGTGAAAGATCAAAGCATCTTCAAAGACATTGATAAATCTGTCAATGTCAAAGTTCGACTAGGAAATGGCACCACAGTGGAGTCTCGAGGCAAAGGAACTGTCATGGTGGAGACAAAGAAAGGTACTAAATTCATCAAAGACGTTTTACTAGTTCCAAATCTTAAAGAAAATCTTTTAAGTATTGGCCAAATGATGGAGAATGGATATTCTCTTCATTTTGAGAAAGATACATGCAAAATTTATGACAATAAAATGATAGAAATTGGCCAAGTAAAAATGGAGAAGAGAAATAGAAGCTTTCCTATAAGCTTCAAACCTGGAACTAATATTGCCATGAAGGTAGAAGTTGATGACTCATGGCTTTGGCATATGAGATTTGGCCACTTCAACACACATGCCTTAAAGCTTCTATATACGAAAAACATGATGAGAGATCTTCCATGCTTGAAGGAGAATAATGAATCATGTGAAGGATGTCTCCTCAGAAAACAACATCGATTACCATTCTCGACAGACAAAGCATGGAGAGCAAAAGACTTATTGGAGTTGATTCATACCGATGTTTGCGGACTGATGAGAACACGTTCACATCATAACAACAGGTATTTCATCCTCTTCATTGATGACTTCTCTAGAATGACATGGGTCTATTTCTTAAAGGCAAAGTCAAAAGTTTTTGGAGTATTCAAGAAATTCAAGGCCCTTGTTGATAAGCAAAGTGGAAAACAGCTTAAAATACTAAAAATAACTTAGGAGTTTTCGACTAGTTTCATTTCTCTTTCTTCCAAGTGTAGTGTGGAAGAAGACGAGTTGGCGTTAGTGGTAGATGAGTTTTTTTTTTTTTTCTAACTCATAATTTGTACTTCAATTTTAATTCCAATGTATGTACTTCATATATTTTGATATAAATATAAATTTAATATTATATTTAACTAGCAATTTGATGATCCATCTACTTGTTTTATTTATTTAAAAATAATTTCAACAAACATATATAAATAAATACATTAAATGTAAATAATTGTAGTTGAAAAAATATACGAATGCTTAGTAATAAATGAGTATGAAAATTAATTTTAATAGTTTCGAAATCTATGTTACAAGATGAGACCAATTCATCATATGTCCATTCCATATTTCTATAACATTAAAAAAATATTAAAAGTATTAAACATCTTAAATTGTTCTATTCTTTTATATATTTTGGTCTTCTTATTTATCGATTAAATTAATTTTAATTATTATTTTGGTTCTCATAATGACAATTATTAAGTTTTATCAATTAATTTTTTTTTAAAAATAATTATCATATAACAAATTTTTATAAATTTTCATTTCAAATATTTTAATTTCTTATTATATTTCTCTTAATCCAAACAATCTCCCTCTTCTTCTTTAAATCTATCCAAATTCACTCCTCCAAATTCATTAATCTTGAAAAACAAACCTTGGTCTTTTTGGACCATATTCGTTTTCTTCTTTTCAAATTTCTATAACGCTTAGTTTTTCTATCCCATAAAATGGATTGATTAGGACACTTAGTAGCATAAGTCTTTGCACCAATTTCGTTTTCTTCTTTTCATATATCTATCGTGTTTAATTTTTTTTATCCGATAAAATGGGCTCGAATATGTTAAGTATGGCATAAAAGTTTTAGACCAGTTTTTTTCTTTTTTCCTTTTTTTTTTGAGTGTATTTAATTTTAATGGGGTGGGCTAGTACAACCATAAGTTTTTTCATATAATTATAGAATTACATTTTTTTACATCTATGAATTAGTCTATCACATCTCCTATCATAACTTAATAAGTTAATTTATCACTCCAAAACTTATAAATGCAGAATCTATTCACTGACTTTATCAACAAAAAATAGTAATTTATTACTTAGTTTCTTAAAAGAGACTGAAAATGGATTTAATTACGACCAACAGAGTTTAAAAAGTATAAGTAGTAACAAACACTAGTGCAGAAACGGCTTTTTACGTCCGATATTTTGGCCTTTTGACGTCCGGCGTACGCCGGACGTCTATGCGGTAGACGTCCCTCAAACGTCCGTCCTGGCACGACGGACGTTTATTATAAACGTTCGCTGCCTCAGGACGGACGTTTATAATAAACGTCCGCTGGCTGAGGACGAACGTTTATTATAAACGTCCGCTGCCTCAGGACGGACGTTTATTATAAACGTCCGCTGCCTCAGGACGGACGTTTATATAAACGTCCGTTTCCTGAGCACAGACGTTTATTATAAACGTCCGCTGTCTGAGGACGGACGTCCATATAAACGTCCGCTGCTGTCTGAGGACGGACGTCTACCTTGCTGAGTTTTTTTGGTGTAGGGCTGGGGTGGGACGTCCGTATGTGCACAGACGGACGTCTATAGACGTCCGACTGTACACTAACAGACGTCTAGTGTGCGTTTTTTTTTAAAAAATTTGTTTGTTTTTTCAATACAACCACACCTGAAAAACAGAAAAATGTCCCAGAACAATTCTCCAATAACATAAATATGCGTTTTATATAAACAGAATTCTACTTAATGTTCAATCCACTACCAAACTATTAACATAAAATTAAAACTAAAACCAAACAATGTTCAATCAAGAAGAAATATAACTATTCCTAACTCCATCTTTGTAGAAGATAAGCGGTCCACTCCTGCCTTATCTGGTTAATTGTGTCCTCTGTAATAGGCGATGTAGTCTTGAAGCGCTGCAAAATTCAAGAAAGATTCATTATTGTTTCATATATATAGTTGAAGATGATTTTGATTTGTAATGTATTGAAGGTATACATCATTACCTCATTCCAGTCATCTGTAATGACAGCTCGAATGATGGTCTTAATCCAACACATCACATAGAAGCCACATTCCCATGAATCTACTTGCTAGTTACACTAAAATAACAAACTAAATAGTTAAAAATTTAGATCATTCAATAACATAAATGAATTAGAAACTATAAATGACTTACAACCTTTGGATACAAAATTTGAACCAATTGACCACGAGATTTACCAATAACTCTGTACAGATTGAAAACACAAAGTATAATTAATATGACTATTTTATCATAAAAGTTGAAGGTTAACATCAAATTGAAGTCATTTTTTGGAGAAACACTTACCCTTGAAGCATGGTTCTCAAGTCATTTTTCATCTTCCTGTGCAACGAACAAAACCATATAATTTTACATTGTTTGGGAATGATAACCATCAGCTGCCAGTGAGACCTATCACGAAGGACAAATAGTTATTCAACTAATTAAGGAAACTATAATAATAAACTGACCACATATAAAAACACGTACCCGTCAATGTATGGCACAAGGTATACGTCTCTTTTGGACTCATCCATCCATGTTTGCAAATAATGTTGTCTGTTTTGAAGTGTGTTACCAGACGGTTGAATGGTCTGAGGTTCAACAAATCCGTACATGGAAGACCGACCTTGGTCTACAACGATTGTGTCCATGTACCTAAAACAACAAAGTTAAGTCGTTAGAAACTATATAAGAATGTAAATAAAAGTAATATCAAAGACCAAATTGACTAACTTACATGCACCACAGCTGAATGATGGAAATATTCAACATCCTGTCTCCCTCAATCACCTCTAATGCATCAGAAAATGTGATATAAACTGGCACATGTGGGGGAAGACCAAATACCCTCAAATCCCAGTATAGTTCTAATGATGCTTTCTTCAATCTGGGTAATTTTGTCACTAACTTTGATATAGGATCATCCTCTGCTTCAGCCATGTCATCATCTTCATGTATGACTGTATCATGAATTGGCTGCTTCTGAGGACGTGTGAACTGAAGATAAGAATTTACGACAAAGCTTTATAAACAATTATATGAAGACAATTAACATAGAAATACAAAGGAAAAAGACATTATACCTGTGGAGTCGCGATGTGGGACATGATCAATGCTCTAGGCCAGGCAATAAATGTTCCTATGGCCTCCCCCACAAAGTTAATTTCTGGAGTGGGTACAGGCACCTGAGCCTGGGGATCCCGAACCTCGTCAATGGTCACACGCACATGCTGGGGTAATATGGCAACACCATGAATGGTCTCCCCTCCCTCAAGCACTCGTCTGACAGCCACAATGCGTGGGGGATCCCCATCAACCAACAGCTCATATTGACCGTTATACTCATTGGGTTCTACAGCAGAGCATGATCCCCTAGTGCTGACACGAGGTGCTGTGGGAGTTTCATCGGCCCCCATGTGGCCTTCCGTCATGGAATGCAGCTTTTCTTCAAGCGCTCTTTGTATTTGTTTTTGTTCTTGTAGCTGCTCCATGAATCGTTGCTCCATTGATCTCATGCTTTGGTTGAGTCTTTCCTCCCACTGAAGATCCATCTGCCTCAGTGTCTCTGACTCATTGATTGGGGGGTTTTTTGTGTAGGGCCAAAATAGTCACGAAGACCAATCGCCCCTGGAACTCCACGTACACGTCCTGGGTGCTCGGGCCTTCCAATGGCCGTTGTCAGAATGTCGTCCCTACCTTGGCCAGCAAATGTGCCCTGAGTCTGCTGCTCAACCAACTCATCCTGCACATAAAAAAACCAAGTTACTTACAAGACATGCTGTGATAGATACACAATCAAATAACTGCTTATAATTTGAACTTACAATTCTCTGTGAGATCAAGGCAGCTGAGGAAGATGTCATGTTCCCATCAGATTTAGTCCGAGCAGCCTTCCACAGCTCGTACCTAGCAGGTGCAGGTGCTAGGTCAGGCGACTCAAGTCCCAAGGCATCGGCTCTAGACTTTCTCAGTTTCTTCTCCAGTTTTGCATATCCACCTCGTGATAACAAGTGGGGTGTGTCGTTTAGCCTTTGTCTTTCTTGGGCGGCTAACCTTTTATCCTGTGAAACCATGTATATAAGTAAGTCTAAAATCATAAAAACTCAATGAAAGATGATCTTAAGAAACATACCTTCCATTCTTCAGACTCTCTAGATGCACGAAACTGCATCCAATCCTCCTCTGTGAAGGTATAATGCTGAGATGGATTTTCATGTTGTCTATCTCCAAAGACATATAGTCGTGTCAGCCTTGTCTTGAAATCCCTAAATCTTATCGCTATATGCGATAACACTTTCTTTCTGATTTGCAATGTGTTTGGAATATCAAAATGTTGCTGTTTAAAACAAAAAACTTGTTACCAAGAGAAAAGTTAACAGATAAGTATATCACAAATTGCATGAAGTCTAAACATACCTGAACATCTTGCCATAAGAGGTTCTTGTCGACCTCTGGGACGTCATCCCAACATGCATGAAGGATAGAGACATGACTTTTTGCTAACTTGCCCAGATAACTCCTAAACCTATCAGCATTTGGCCCTGATGGATGACCTGATCTGGGGTCAATGTCAACATGCCTCCTCTGACCATCCACGCGTCCGGATGTCACATCTGCCACTCGGGTGACGCCTCGTCCACGTCTGCTCTTTCCCGATCCTGAGTCTGAGGCCGACATACCTGAAAAATTAGACAACGTTAGTAATAATTCAATTATGATGAACATACATATAAAATCAATAAAAGTGAAAATATTAACCTATTAATTAATTGTTTTTTCCCAAATGCCTTCGTTGTGATCACTACGAATTGCTTGCATTACATCGGCAACGTCATCAACTGGGTCTTCAGTGGGTCTACATGCAACAGATGTTGTCTCAAGTATATCAAGAGAATCGTCATCATCATGTCCATGCATGTTTCTACCTTCTAAAACCACTGACCATTTGTTATTCGATGGATCACTTACGTAGAATATTTGTCTTGCTTGACTAGCCATGATAAATGGTTCATCAGTGTAATTCATCTTGTTCAAGTCTACCAATGTGAAACCAAGGTCATCCATCATGACACCAGAATTTATATCAACCCATTTACACTTGAAAACTGGTACTCTAAAAGTAACGTAATCAACTTCCCATATTTCTTGTATTATTCCAAAATAATTGATGGATGCTGTGATTGGATTTTTGTCTTTAGAACTAGCAAAGTGCACAGACTCAGCTTGTAGTGTGACGCCACTATTTTGAACTCTTCTTTTGTCATCTTCTACCTTTGTCTGAAAAGAAATATTGTTTATATAGTACCCACCATATGTAATGACCTCTGTGTTCGGTCCACGAGATAACCTCAATAAAGTTTCAGAAACATGTGGAGTCGCATACACCTTTTTCTTAAACCATCCCAAGAAGGTTTTCACATGTTCATTAAGATGCCATTTTTCACTCATTTTTGGGTTTGCTGCCTTTATTTCATTAACGTGGTCAGAAATGTAAGGAATCACATCAACAATGTTGTTTAAGACGTACAAATGAGCTTGGTCAATTTCTTTTCTGCTAACACTTTGAATTGTCACACCTCGAACACCCTTACCTTCACATTTTCCTTCGTTTTTGCTCTTGGGAAGATCGACGGTTCACAAGATGGCATATAACTTGAACAAAATTCAATGGCTTCTTGATACAGCTGTCGCGGCCGATCAAATTTGATGTGCAATTAAGAATGCAGTACAGTGCTAGGAATTGACTCCTAGGTCGTTTCTCAGGGACCAAATGTCGTTCAGTCTTTTGTCAACACGTAATGGGGGGGTTTTGAAAATTGTTTTGGTTGCGGATGAAATTTAAAAGCGTTGAAATAAAATTAAAATAGTAAAACGAAATTAAAAAAAAATGAAATTGCTACAGTGAAAATGAAAATACAGTAACGTAAAACAGTAAAAATAAATCTGGACCAAAAAATTAAATACAGAAAACGAAAATACAGTAAATAATAATTATAGAAAACAGTAGAAACAGAAAATAAATTACAATAGTAAATAATTACAGCAAAACAGTAAATACAGGAACAGAAAAAATTCAAATATGAAAACAGAATTAAAATTACAGCAGCAAAATACAACAAACAAAAATACAGAAAATCATTTCAACATATGATATAAAATATTTTAAGACAAGAAATAAAATTAAAATGTGTCTACCATTAACCATGAACCATTTTACTAGAAGAAAATAATTTAAATGAATGCCTTTAAAGCTTGAAATGAAAGACGTTACACTCCTCCTAGATTGGCTTAGTTTTCCACTTGAAATACAATTAAAGAAGACCTTTAAAACTAACAAAACAAGGACGTGCAGCAGCTATAAATTGGCATATGTTTCCATGTGAAATGAATTAAAATAAGGCCTTGGAACTAATACATAAAAACGTGGCAGCAGCACTTGAATTGGTTAAATCCACCTATTTACCAAGAGCAATTGAAAGCTATTAAAATGAAAGCAATTAACGTGCAACCATTACTCCATTATAGTCATGTCTAATTCCAAATAGAATAAGAAATGCAAGAAAGGGGTCGTGGGCCACTTCTTCTCAATCACATGAAAGAAAGCACTTGGTTTAAGAATTCTGAAAAGTTGTTTCCATTCACGTAAATTCCTCCTCCAAAAGATGCTCTTTGAAAGCTTTTGTCTTCTTCTCCAAAGCACTCTTCACACGGCTCACCCTCCTTACTTTCCATCTAAAATCAATCACTACTTCTTATAATAATAACAATAACAATCCTATTCTAACAAACCAAACTCGGTGCTGCATAAATGATTCACGTTTCCCTTCATTTTAATCAAAACAAAACAAGATGGAAAGGTGCAAAGGTGCTGCTCCATGGACTCAACACTACACGGCATTATATAAAAGAAAGGCAAAGATAACATAGCATTTAGAAAAAACAAGTAGGACCCTACTACTTTCTTCAAAGCTAAATAAAATTGTATATGCTGGCTGAATTCATATCCACATCACCATGCAAACAATTACTTGGCCATGTTCAAATGAATAAAAAGATGCAAGACCGTGGACACTTGCACTTTTTCTGCAGAATTTAATGCACACACCCTTTCTATAAGCTAATGACCGTCCACTTTGCTGCATCCATTCCAGTTGCACTCTCCTTTCCTCCTTCTTCAACTACGTTCCCTTCTCATCAAAAATCACTTCTCCCCTTTGTAACAAATCCTTCTCTTCCTCTCTACTCTTTAGCAAGCAAATAAGTGTGTGTGGTTTACTCTTCCATACAGCAGAAACAAATCAGCATCTACAAGGTTTCACTGGCCTCTCCTCTTCTCTTTACCGTGAACTCCCATCTCATATTAAACAACTTTCTTTTTGTGGTTTTTTATGTTGAATAGGTGACGGCAGTTCCTTTCTACTCTACTATGAAAGCAAAACAAATGAACATGATATTTGGTTCTACACAAAGCCATGAATCATCTTTTCAAAGGTTACAAGATGCTAAGAGATTGTATGAAAATGCAGAAAACCAAAATGGAAGATGCAATTACAATTCAAGAAAGAAAATAAACATAAGCTATTCATTCATCATGAACATGTTTCCAGTTCTCAAGGAAAAGCATTCAAAGTACAAAGAAGCAAAGCAAAGTAAAGGAAACAAACTAGCTGCCTCTTGGTCTTGTGTCTTCTTCCAGTAGTGTTTCAAGAATCAAATACAGTTTTGCTTCCCTCTTCTAGCTCTCTGGACGTATCATCTCACACCAGCACCTTCTCTTTCTTCATGAAGCCATGATCTCTGTAATACTCTTGCTATACTCCACGGGAAAAGAGAAAAGATAGGATGCCCCCCAAATTGCCGAGAGGAAGGAGGTTTTAAGAGACCCCAAAAATCAGCATGTGTGTTGTCTCTTTGTGCCATAGAGTAGCGACTGATCCACCACCTAGTAGTTAGCCTTTTTCATTTTTCTTCAATTAATCCCCTGTGCTTGGATTTAGCTCTCCAATTGGTGTTTCACGGGATGACTTTGTTCTTGGATTTAGCTCATTCTACCTTTTCTCAATTGTATGTTGAATTTTCCAAAGGTGGTATGTGTATGGCCGAGACTTTCAAGTATGGTCACTTCCCTCATTCCCTCATTTAATTTGTAATGTGAATTGTATACATAAGACAATGCTATTCTTTTCCAAAACAATTCATAAAACAGTGGGCTGCACTTGGAACTTGGTGGTCTCTTCTCTTTCATTCCAACTTAGGCTAAATGTTTTGCAAAATTCTTCATTTGAATCCAAAGAGTTGCCGTGAGGTGTAATGATGCCAAGCCTATTTTGCTTTTACAAACTCAAGAAAAATATTTCATTATACGGATCAATACACAGATTAATTCAATGCAGTACGGCTTCGACTACATAACACAGTGTGTAAATAAATATTCTTCCTAATGTTCTAAAATATTTACAGAATTTTCCCTGCATTCACTAATGTAAATAATTATTCTCAGATAATTCAAATTAAGTAAAATAAGAATTTCTGATCAAATTAAGCACAATCAGTAAAAACGGGAAAATACTGGACAATTAAGCACAACTCCCTGATTAATTTTAGTACAGTAAACTAAGTGAAGTGAAGAAAATAATGATTCATCAAAATAGACCACACTTAGTCGTTTGCACTCCTGGGCAAACTTAAGACACAAAACCAGGGAGCAGTTCAAACATTAGAAAAGTGACACAGACTTGACAGACAACACAAACTCCAAAACAGAAACACACTTTCACAATTCCCACAAAATCTGGACAGTAAAAGGTACAGGCAGAATCCTACACAAAATCAATGAAAGCAAATACCCAAAGAATCATCCAAACAGTTCAGTACAAGGAAAACAATCAATCAGTTCAAGAGATGAATCGACAGCAACAGAGCCTCACAGATGTACACAATCAGTGTTTCTCTCAAGTGTTTAAGGTAAATCAATGTCACTCAATGAACTCAAGAAAGCAAACACAAATAGGCTTGGCAAGCCTCTAATATCAACACTCAAACAGATACGCATGTTCAAATCAAAAGGTCTTTTTATGGTCATAATGGGGTCAAGGACAAGGGAGGATATATCTGGATGAAAAGCTATAAACCATAAGGGATAGATGAGCAATGGGGAACAAGTATAAACACATTCAAACTCACCTACAGCCTCTAATTCCATCCTCTAGTTAACTCCATTATTCACCGTTGTTCACAATTTTTTTCTGTTTTTCTGATTTTTTTTTTTTTCATCATTTTTTTTTCTTCATCCTGTCTTTTTTCTTTACTCTGTTCAACACACAATTTCAAGAGACAAGATGCACCACATATTTACAAACAGAAACAAGATATGAAGAGAACTCACTAATTCATCTGAAATTCCCAGGAGACCACACTTATTCCCAAAACAATTCCAAAGCTACAAAATTCCCTAAGGTTCAGGTAATAATGGTTTTTCACTTAGGGCTAGTGTATGAGCTTCAAAACAAAGAAATGGGGAAAAACATAGGCTCAAAAGGGTATCAATGGATCAAAACAGGGTAGGCTTATCTGGCTTAGAGGCTCAACAACAAAATGCCTTTATCCCTTTCAAACATGCGTATTAGTCAAGAATCAATTCAAAGAGTGAAGCCAAGACATATGTGCAAGCAATCAAGGCATATATCACACACAAGAAAGATCATCAAATGGCTCAAATCTCACACAGGTAATATGGTCACCATCAATTCAACTCTCAAATATCATGATTATCTCCCAAGCAAAGTAAAGCAAGGAATTCAACAGTTTAGAGTATCAATGAAGTGCAGGAAAACTGACAACCTAATCATAGTCCAGAATTCACGAAAATCATGCAAAACTGTACATAAGACACCACAAAATACACAAAAACGAAACATAAACAAAGAAACAACCTCCCCTAATAGACCACACTTAAACGACACAATGTCCTCAGTGTGTCACATTCAGCAGATCAAAACAATCAGAATAGTCATCAGATATCGACAAAGTGCAACAAAAGTGAGGAGGGAAGGAGAGAAGAAACTCCCTGAGTCAGGTGGGAGGGTAGGTGGGGTAGACCAAAGACGTCTCCTCCACCACTGCATCCAACAGAGAAGGATTGCTGAGGAAGGGCTTCAGTCTATGCCCGTTCACCTTGAAGCTTTTAGCTGCAGATGGACCCTGGATTTCTACTGCACCATAAGGATAAACATTAGTCACAACAAAGGGTCCAGTCCACTTTGATCTCAACTTACCACCCATGAGGCCGAGTCTAGAGTTATACAATAAAACCTGTTGGCCAACCTCGAAGTCCTTTCTAACAATGGAGTTATCATGGAACCTCTTGGTTCTTTCCTTGTAGAACTTCGAATTCTCATATGCTTCCAATCGGATTTCATCCAGTTCATTCAGTTGCAACTTCCTTTCCTCTCCAGCTTGGTCCATGGAGAAGTTGCATGTCTTCACAGCCCAATATGCCCGATGCTCAATTTCAACTGGTAGATGACATGCCTTTCCGAAGACAACCCTGTACGGAGACATCCCAATCGGTGCTTTGTATGCAGTCCTGTGGGCCCAAAGAGCATCGTCCAATCTACTACTCCAATCTTTCCTGTTGGGCTGGACAATCTTTTCCAAAATCCTCTTAATCTCCCTGTTGGAGATCTCAGCCTGCCCATTTGTTTGGGGGTGGTAAGGTGTAGAAACTCTGTGCGTCACCCCATATTTCTTGAGTAAAGCTTGCATGGATCTGTTGCAAAAATGGGTTCCCTGATCACTAACAATTGCTCTAGGTACTCCAAACCTGCAAAAGAGGTGAGATCTAACAAAATCCACAACAACCCGAGCATCATTAGTTCTGGTGGCTTTAGCTTCCACCCATTTTGAAACATAATCCACAGCAAGGAGAATATAGGAAAAACCAAAAGAAACAGGAAAAGGACCCATGAAATCTATACCCCAGACATCAAACACCTCACAGAATAGCATAGGTTGTTGAGGCATCTCTTGTCTCTGTGAAATTTGTCCTCCTGCTTTCTGACAAGGCTCACAAGTGCTACAAATCTTCTCCGCATCCTTGAAGATGGAAGGCCAATAGAACCCACAATCAAGCACCCTACGAGCTGTTCTTTGTATCCCCAGATGACCACCAGGTGAGGAGGCATGACAAAACTGCAGGACCGAGTCAATCTCATGGTCTGGAATGCATCTCCTAGTAACCTGGTCACTGCACAACTTCCACAGATATGGGTCATCCCAAACATAATACTTAGCATCACTCTTAATTTTAGCAATCTGAGCACGTGATGCTAAGGGAGGAAAAATAGAAGCAACCAAATAATTTACAATGTGTGCAAACCAAGGAGTCGGGTGAGAAGAAGAAATCATCAACAAACTCTCATCAGGAAAGTCATCCTGGATGGGCAGCACATCAACTTCATTCCCAGCTCTCTCAATCCTGCTAAGGTGGTCCGCAACTAGATTCTGTGCTCCACTCCGGTCCTTAATCTGCAAGTCAAACTCCTGGAGCAGTAGCATCCATCTGATCAATCTAGGCTTTGACTCAGCCTTTTTCAACAGAAACTTAAGAGCTGCATGGTCAGTATATACAATAACAGATGATCCAAGCAAATATGACCTAAACTTATCAAGAGCAAAAACAATTGCCAACAATTCTTTTTCAGTGGTGGTATAGTTTGCTTGGGCAGCATCCAAAGTGCGTGATGCATAGTAAATCACTCTTGGCAGCTTGTCAATTTTCTGTGTCAAGACAGCCCCCAATGCATAGTTAGATGCATCACACATGAGCTCAAATGGGGCTGTCCAATCCGGTGCCTGAATGATAGGGGTGGTAGTCAAAGCTTCCTTGAGGCAATCAAAAGCCTGCTTGCATTTTTCATCACAAACAAAGTCAACATCCTTCTGCAGTAGTCTGGACAAGGGAAGCGCCTTCTTGCTGAAATCTTTGATGAAGCGCCTGTAGAAACCTGCATGTCCAAGGAAAGATCGCACCTCTCGCACGCAAGAGGGGTAAGGCAACTGTGAAATCACAGATATCTTAGCAGGATCTACCTCTATTCCCTTTTCAGAAATGATATGCCCTAAAACCAAACCTTGTTCAACCATAAAGTGACATTTCTCAAAATTGAGAACAAGGTTTGTTTCTATGCATCTTTTCAAGACTTTTTCCAAACTGTCTAAACATACATCAAAAGAAGATCCATACACAGTAAAATCATCCATAAACACCTCTATACAACTCTCAAGAAAGTCACTAAAAATGCTAAGCATGCACCGTTGAAAGGTACCAGGAGCGTTGCATAGACCAAAGGGCATCCTCCGATAGGCAAAAGTGCCAAAGGGGCAGGTGAATGTGGTTTTCTCTTGATCCTCAGGAGCAATATTGATCTGAAAATATCCAGAAAAACCATCAAGAAAACAATAATGAGATTTACCTGCCAGGCGCTCCAGCATCTGATCAATGAATGGCAGGGGAAAATGATCTTTCCTGGTTGCTTGGTTGAGCCTCCTATAGTCAATGCAGACTCTCCAGCTGTTCTGCACTCTAGTTGGGATAAGCTCATCCCTCTCATTCTTCACCACAGTGAGGCCAGTTTTCTTGGGTATGACATGGATGGGGCTCACCCACTGACTGTCTGAAATAGGATAGATGATTCCTGCTTGCAAAAGCTTGGTCACCTCCTTCTTGATGACTTCCATGATCACGGGGTTTTGCCTTCTTTGTGGCTGTCTCACTGGCTTTGCCCCTTCTTCCAAAAGAATTCTATGCATGCATGTGGATGGACTAATACCAGGTATGTCAGCCAAACTCCAACCAATGGCCTTCTTGTTGTTCCTCAGTATACCAAGCAACTTCTCCTCTTGAACAGAATCAAGGGAGGTAGAAATGATCACCGGTTTCTTTTCATCATCCTCCAAGTACACGTACTTGAGGTTATCTGGTAGCTGTTTCAGCTCAAGAGTGGGTGCCTGCAAGTCAGATTCAAGTGTACTTCCTGCAACATTGTTAATGCATTCTGACTCTAAAGAGTGTACAGGTAAAGGCAGATCACTTATCTCATCACAATCCAAATCAATGTCCATCTCAGATATGTCAACAACATCATCAATATCATTCATAGCATCAATATCCTGGACATCACAATCCTCATCAAAATCCACAACATTATCAACATCATTCTCAAAACCTGATTCGAATCTAGATTCAATACATGAATGCAAAGAAGATAGAAAAGAATGCTTCTTCTCATGCACAGAATTAAAGTTGTCAACAACAAATTCATCAATAATGTCATCCAATGTATCAATCCTAAACAGAGAATGGTCCTCAGCTGGAAATTTCATTGCATCAAAGATATTAAAATGAACAACAATATCAGCAAATTCCATAGACAAAGTTCCAGCATACACATCAATCTTAGTTCGGGCAGTTTTCAAGAATGGCCTGCCTAAAATAATGGGAGCGGATCCATGAGAGAATCCCTCCTCCATTTCCAAAACATAAAAATCAGCAGGAA
This sequence comes from Vigna nakashimae, assembly GCA_034642375.1. Lineage (NCBI taxonomy): Eukaryota > Viridiplantae > Streptophyta > Magnoliopsida > Fabales > Fabaceae > Vigna > Vigna nakashimae. Next base: position 23,795,674 of record CM067768.1, read on the forward strand.
AAATCAATTCACCAACCCTTACCAAGACATCTTCTATGAAACCTGTTGGGTGAGTAACACTCCTATTAGCCAACTGAATGACCACACCCGTGGTTTGCAAAGGACCAAGAGATAAAGATTCATATATAGACAAAGGCATGACATTAACAGAAGCACCCAAATCAAGCATGGCATTCTCAAATTTATTATTTCCAATTACACAAGGAATGCAAAATATACCTGGATCTTTGCACTTTTCAGGAATGTGCGGGACCGACTTACCAATAAGTGCAGATACATTTCTTCCCATGCTAATCCTTTCATTTCCCTTCATCTTCCTCTTGTGTGTGCACAGCTCCTTCAAGAATTTTGCATACTTTGGTATCTGCTTGATTGCATCAAGTAGAGGTATGTTCACCTCCACCTTCCGGAAGGTCTCCAGAATTTCTTTATCTACCTCTTCCATCTTTTTGCTAGGAAGTGCTCGTGAAGGGAATGGAAGAGGGATAGGTCGGTCAATCAATGGAGATGGTGTGGCAGCAGTAGTGGTGGTTAAGGGAGGAGATCCTCCTGAAGAAGAACCACCGACTGGAGAAGAAGATTCACCTGCCTCAAATGTCCTGCTTGGACCAGCTTGGTCCTCCTTTTTGTGAGAAGTAGCAGGCACGGGTGTCGGTATAGAGGCGGGCTCTGAAGGTACAACAATCTGCTTCCCTGATCTGAGGGTTATGGCACTCACATTTCTTGGATTCTGCACAGTCTGCGATGGTAACTTACTAGAATTTTGAGACTGCGCCTGGTTTATCTGAGTGGCCATCTGACCTATCTGGTTAGTGAGGCTCTGTATGGACGCTCTAGTCTCCTGCTGAAATTGCATGTTGTCTTTCTGAAACTGCATGTTATCTTTCTGAAACTGCAGGTTTTGCACAGTCATCTGTCTCACTAACTCTTCCAATGAAGGTTCAGACGAAGTGGAAGGTTGGGCAGCTGGTTGGGCAGGTGCCTCTTGCTGTTGCTGTTGTTGTTGCCTTTGGTGTTGTTGCATGGGTGGAGGCACATATCTGTTAGGTGTTCCAGCATTCTGAAAAGGTGGCGCCTGCTGCTGTTGCTGTGGCGCATTGTTCCATCTAAGATTGGGGTGATTCCTCCACCCTGGGTTGTACCTGTTGCTGGACAAGTCATGATTTTGCTGTTGTGGCTGCCTGTTGTTGTAGATGTTTGTAGTATAAGCCTGAGGCACATCAGAGGCAGCAGGATGTTGCAAAGAAGGACATGCATCTGTGTAGTGGTCACTGGAAGGACAAATAGCACATAGTCGTGCAACAGATGCAGATTGAGATGTCGATCTCTGGTTGGTAGTCAACTGTGTCACCATCTTCGCAAGAGAGTTAATCTGGCCTTCTAACTTGCTTTCAACAGCTGATAAAGACTGGGCAATATCTTGTACGCCCTTCACCACAATGGCATCATTCCTGTTGCTAAACTGCTGGGAGTTGGAGGCCATCTTCTCAATCAATGGTCTGGCCTCAGCAGGTGTGATGTCTCCAAGAGCTCCACCACAGGCAGCATCGATCATACCTCGATCCATGTTGTTCAAACCCTCGTAGAAATACTGAATAAGGAGTTGTTCAGGTATCTGATGGTGGGGGCAGCTAGCACAAAGTGTCTTGAATCTCTCCCAATATTCGTACAGGTTCTCTCCACTAAGCTGTCTAATCCCAGTTATGTCTTTCCTGATAGCTGTGGTCCGGGATGCTGGGAAAAATTTCTCCAAGAACAGCCTCTTCAGATCATCCCAGCTAGCAATGGATCTCGGCGCTAAACTATACAACCAATCCTTAGCAACATTTTCCAATGAATGAGGGAATGCCTTCAAGAAGACGTGCTCTTCAGGAACATCGTGCGGTTTCATACTGGAACAAACAACCAGGAATTCCTTCAAATGCTTATGTGGACTCGCACCTGCAAGACCATGAAACTTGGGCAACAAATGGATCAGTCCAGTCTTGAGAACATACGGAACGTCCTCATCAGGATATTGGATGCACAAGCTTTCAATATCGAAATCAGGTGCAGCCATCTCCCTAAAAGTCCTCTCGCGAGGTGGAGGTTGTGCCATATTGTTCTCAGTGTGAAAAACAACAGAATCAGAATCAAGTACAGATGCAGTAGATGCAGTATGCACAGAATACTCAACAGTAGGATGCACAATATCTAATGGAACAGGTTCAAAAACAGACTCTAAAGACAAATTCCTAGAATGCCTAATTAAGCTATGAAAAGTCCTATCAATCTCAGGATCAAAGGGTGGTATGAATCCAGGATTTCCTCTAGTCATGCACTAAATCACGACACCCTGTAATCAAGAAACAATAGCACAGAAAATTCAAACCACAGAAATAAACACAAGGTAGCAAAACAACACTATCACAAACACATACACAAATCACACAACACAGACACAAGACTCAAAACTGAACCGTTGGTCCCCGGCAGCGGCGCCAAAATTTGATACAGCTGTCGCGGCCGATCAAATTTGATGTGCAATTAAGAATGCAGTACAGTGCTAGGAATTGACTCCTAGGTCGTTTCTCAGGGACCAAATGTCGTTCAGTCTTTTGTCAACACGTAATGGGGGGGTTTTGAAAATTGTTTTGGTTGCGGATGAAATTTAAAAGCGTTGAAATAAAATTAAAATAGTAAAACGAAATTAAAAAAAAATGAAATTGCTACAGTGAAAATGAAAATACAGTAACGTAAAACAGTAAAAATAAATCTGGACCAAAAAATTAAATACAGAAAACGAAAATACAGTAAATAATAATTATAGAAAACAGTAGAAACAGAAAATAAATTACAATAGTAAATAATTACAGCAAAACAGTAAATACAGGAACAGAAAAAATTCAAATATGAAAACAGAATTAAAATTACAGCAGCAAAATACAACAAACAAAAATACAGAAAATCATTTCAACATATGATATAAAATATTTTAAGACAAGAAATAAAATTAAAATGTGTCTACCATTAACCATGAACCATTTTACTAGAAGAAAATAATTTAAATGAATGCCTTTAAAGCTTGAAATGAAAGACGTTACACTCCTCCTAGATTGGCTTAGTTTTCCACTTGAAATACAATTAAAGAAGACCTTTAAAACTAACAAAACAAGGACGTGCAGCAGCTATAAATTGGCATATGTTTCCATGTGAAATGAATTAAAATAAGGCCTTGGAACTAATACATAAAAACGTGGCAGCAGCACTTGAATTGGTTAAATCCACCTATTTACCAAGAGCAATTGAAAGCTATTAAAATGAAAGCAATTAACGTGCAACCATTACTCCATTATAGTCATGTCTAATTCCAAATAGAATAAGAAATGCAAGAAAGGGGTCGTGGGCCACTTCTTCTCAATCACATGAAAGAAAGCACTTGGTTTAAGAATTCTGAAAAGTTGTTTCCATTCACGTAAATTCCTCCTCCAAAAGATGCTCTTTGAAAGCTTTTGTCTTCTTCTCCAAAGCACTCTTCACACGGCTCACCCTCCTTACTTTCCATCTAAAATCAATCACTACTTCTTATAATAATAACAATAACAATCCTATTCTAACAAACCAAACTCGGTGCTGCATAAATGATTCACGTTTCCCTTCATTTTAATCAAAACAAAACAAGATGGAAAGGTGCAAAGGTGCTGCTCCATGGACTCAACACTACACGGCATTATATAAAAGAAAGGCAAAGATAACATAGCATTTAGAAAAAACAAGTAGGACCCTACTACTTTCTTCAAAGCTAAATAAAATTGTATATGCTGGCTGAATTCATATCCACATCACCATGCAAACAATTACTTGGCCATGTTCAAATGAATAAAAAGATGCAAGACCGTGGACACTTGCACTTTTTCTGCAGAATTTAATGCACACACCCTTTCTATAAGCTAATGACCGTCCACTTTGCTGCATCCATTCCAGTTGCACTCTCCTTTCCTCCTTCTTCAACTACGTTCCCTTCTCATCAAAAATCACTTCTCCCCTTTGTAACAAATCCTTCTCTTCCTCTCTACTCTTTAGCAAGCAAATAAGTGTGTGTGGTTTACTCTTCCATACAGCAGAAACAAATCAGCATCTACAAGGTTTCACTGGCCTCTCCTCTTCTCTTTACCGTGAACTCCCATCTCATATTAAACAACTTTCTTTTTGTGGTTTTTTATGTTGAATAGGTGACGGCAGTTCCTTTCTACTCTACTATGAAAGCAAAACAAATGAACATGATATTTGGTTCTACACAAAGCCATGAATCATCTTTTCAAAGGTTACAAGATGCTAAGAGATTGTATGAAAATGCAGAAAACCAAAATGGAAGATGCAATTACAATTCAAGAAAGAAAATAAACATAAGCTATTCATTCATCATGAACATGTTTCCAGTTCTCAAGGAAAAGCATTCAAAGTACAAAGAAGCAAAGCAAAGTAAAGGAAACAAACTAGCTGCCTCTTGGTCTTGTGTCTTCTTCCAGTAGTGTTTCAAGAATCAAATACAGTTTTGCTTCCCTCTTCTAGCTCTCTGGACGTATCATCTCACACCAGCACCTTCTCTTTCTTCATGAAGCCATGATCTCTGTAATACTCTTGCTATACTCCACGGGAAAAGAGAAAAGATAGGATGCCCCCCAAATTGCCGAGAGGAAGGAGGTTTTAAGAGACCCCAAAAATCAGCATGTGTGTTGTCTCTTTGTGCCATAGAGTAGCGACTGATCCACCACCTAGTAGTTAGCCTTTTTCATTTTTCTTCAATTAATCCCCTGTGCTTGGATTTAGCTCTCCAATTGGTGTTTCACGGGATGACTTTGTTCTTGGATTTAGCTCATTCTACCTTTTCTCAATTGTATGTTGAATTTTCCAAAGGTGGTATGTGTATGGCCGAGACTTTCAAGTATGGTCACTTCCCTCATTCCCTCATTTAATTTGTAATGTGAATTGTATACATAAGACAATGCTATTCTTTTCCAAAACAATTCATAAAACAGTGGGCTGCACTTGGAACTTGGTGGTCTCTTCTCTTTCATTCCAACTTAGGCTAAATGTTTTGCAAAATTCTTCATTTGAATCCAAAGAGTTGCCGTGAGGTGTAATGATGCCAAGCCTATTTTGCTTTTACAAACTCAAGAAAAATATTTCATTATACGGATCAATACACAGATTAATTCAATGCAGTACGGCTTCGACTACATAACACAGTGTGTAAATAAATATTCTTCCTAATGTTCTAAAATATTTACAGAATTTTCCCTGCATTCACTAATGTAAATAATTATTCTCAGATAATTCAAATTAAGTAAAATAAGAATTTCTGATCAAATTAAGCACAATCAGTAAAAACGGGAAAATACTGGACAATTAAGCACAACTCCCTGATTAATTTTAGTACAGTAAACTAAGTGAAGTGAAGAAAATAATGATTCATCACTTCTTCTGCAACGTATCGCTCTATGATTGAAGCTTCTGGTCTATACTGATTCTTGACATATCCCTTTAAGATCTTCATGTATCTTTCAACTGGGTACATCCACCTTAAGAAGACCGGCCCACATATTCGAATTTCTCTGACTAGATGAACAATCAAATGTACCATGATGTCAAAAAAGGAAGGTGGAAAATACATCTCCAATTGACATAGTAGTCTTATTCCCTCATTTTCCAATTCATCTAAACCTCGAGGGTCAACAACTTTCTTGCAAATGGCATTAAAGAAAAAACTCAGACGTGTCAGAATACCCCTAACAGAAGGAGGTAATATGCCTCGAATAAGAACCGGTAACAATTGTTGCATCAATACATGACAATCGTGAGACTTTAAACCAACTAGCTTTAAGTCTTGCATAGACACAAGGTTACTAATATTTGAAGAATAACCTTGCGGAACCTTCACACTTCTCAAACAGTTACAAAAACTTTGTTTTTCGTTTTTGGAAAGTGTGTGACAGGCTGGGGGCAGATAGGTGCGTCTTCCTATTATCTGTGGATGTAACTCAGATCGGATTCCCATGTCAGCCAAATCTTGTCTTGCCTTTATTCCGTCTTTGCTCTTCCCTTTGACGTTTAATAAAGTTCCGATGACACTGTCACAAACATTTTTTTCAACGTGCATCACATCAATACAATGTCTAACATCAAGTTCACACCAATATGGAAGCTTAAAAAATATCGATCGTTTCTTCCAAATGTTCTTTGCAAAGGTACTTTTATGATGTTTTCCAAACACAATGTCAATGTTTTTGACTTCGTTGTACACCTCTTGACCATTCCGGGGTCTGCACACAACCTCATCCTCAGCACTTCCATTAAATGCTTTTTTCAATCTACGATAAGGATGATTACGAGGAAGAAATTTTCGATGTCTTGTATATACTGTCTTCTGACCATGCTTCAACTGAAGGTAACTAGTGTTTTCTTCACATATGGGACATGCAAAATGACCTTTAACACTATAACCGCTCAAGTTTCCATATGCTGGGAAATCATTTATAGTGCAAAACAACATTGCACGCAAACGGAACTGTTCCTGAACATGTGAATCAAACACGTCGATGCCTTCTTCCCACAACAATTTCAAATCATCAATTAAAGGTGCTAAGTAAACATCAATGTCATTTCCAGGTTGTCTAGGACCCGATATCATCATGGTCAACATCACATATTTTCTCTTCATGCACAACGAAGGAGAAAGATTGTAAATCATCAACATAACTGGCCACGAATTGTGTTTGCTACTTAAGTTTCCATAAGGATTCATACCATCAGTTGCAAGTGCAAGCCTTAAGTTTCTTGGATCTGCACCAAATTCAGGGAATTTGTCATCAATCTTTTTCCATTGTGGAGAATCAGCAGGGTGTCGAAGAAGATTATCGCACTTTCTTTCGTCAGAGTGCCATTTAAGGTTCTTTGCATCTTCTTTAACAGAGAACATACGTTTGAACCTAGGTATTATAGGCAAATACCACATCACCTTAGCAGGTGCACCATCATTACCTTCATTACCAGTGACTCTGTCAGATTTCTTTTTAAAACGGGATAAACCACATGTTGGACAATAGTTTAACGAAGCAAACTCCTTTGTGTACAAAACACAATCATTAGGACAAGCATGTATCTTTTGATATTCAAGACCCATTGGACATAAAATTTTTTTGGCCTCGTAATTACGAATAGGTAGAGTATTATTTTCTGGAAGCATCTCCTTCAACAACTCCAACAACTCGATGAAACTTTTATCGGTCCATCCATTCCTTGCTTTTAAACTAAACAACTTTAAAGTTGAAGACAAGCGTGTAAAGTTTGAGCATCCTGGGAACAACGGTTGCTCTGAATCATTAATAAGAGTATCATACAAATTAGCCATTCCAAAATTATCTTCACCGACATCACGTATCATGTCCTCTAAATGGTCACTCATCCATTCTTCCACATAATTTGTTCCTCGTGACGTGGTAGGCTGCTCAAGTACTTCTCCATGCCAAGTCCAAACGGTATAAGTCCTCATTATGCCGTACATGAATAGATGGTCACGCACATTGCCTAAGTCTTGGCGTATTTGATTAAGACAACGCACACAAGGACAAAAATATGTCCCGTTGACAGACTTAGCATTTTGTTCAACGTATTGCAAGAACTGCGAAACACCCTTGTCATATTCTTCACTCATGCGACGTTCGTTCATCCATCTTCGATCCATACTATGTTCGTAAAATCATCAGTTCAAGTGTTTTAACTCTCACAAGGTTAGGCCCTACCCATTCAAAAAAATTAATTTTCATAATTTGCTCAGCCACATGCATTGAAGTCTACGTCATAAAATTGATACAATTTCGGCAGCATTTCGCATTGGTCTCCAAAATACACGAAATGAGAGTAGTCAACGATGACCACAATCAAATATGCATCCGGAGAACAACACAAGTACTGAACCGAAATTTCATCAATCTTATCCTTAAACTCCAATTGACATGGTATTGCAAATTATGAAAATTAATTTTCTCAAACTGTCCAATCGGACAATTCAAAATTTAACACAAACGATTAAAAGATTAATCGTTTGTCTTAAATTTCAAACGGGAACTAAGTGTCACTCAATGTATGGCAATAACTAATACACATTTTACACAATAACACATACATGCATACACAAAATTTAACAATCAAAAACGTCCATACACTAATACACATTTCGCATTAATCGTTTAACACAATAACATAACTAATACACATTTTACAGTCAAAGACGTCCATACACAAAATCCACATACATGCATACACAAAATTTTCAACCAACAAGCTAATCTGAAAAGTTGATTCCAAATGAGAAGGAGGGAAGTGGAGGAGTAAACGGCCTAACACGCAGTCCAAAAAGAGTCAAGGAAGCCGCCCAAGAACACGCAAGAGTCTGCAAAAAAACGGACCCAAAACAATTTTTAATCGGTTCAAATCAAAGACATTTCATCACAGAGCAATGTAATCAGATTAAATGTAATTTTAAACGGTCCAAAAGTGAGAAAACCAACCTCGAATATCAATGGCGCAGCAGTGTTCTAAGGAGGAAGACGATGAACAGTGGTTTCGCGTTTGCGGAGCAAGGTAACTGGTCACGGTTCGCGGGTGCACGTTTTATTATCTTAGACGTCCGACACTCTGGGGGACGGACGTTTATAATAGTATAGACGTCCGTTTCGTCACTAATATGACGTCTTTGACCATTTAAAAATCATATTCGCGGGTGGCTTTACACGTCCGTCCCGGGTCGCGGACGTCTATTGTACTGAACAACTGAACGTTTCAACTCCCCAAGCAGAACATAAACGTCCGTCCTTGGAGGGCACGGACGTCTATAATATTATAGACGTCCGTGCCCCCATACTGGACGTGTAAGGACCTGCAGAGCTTTAAATACCCAACCACCTGTCAGCACATTAAACGTCTGTCCTTGGAGGGCACGGACGTCTATAATATTATAGACGTCCGTGCCCTCCAGACTGGACGTGTAAGGACCTAAAGAGGATTAAATCCCCAACCACCTTGTCAGCACATTAAACGTCCGTCCTTGGAGGGCACGGATGTCTATAATATTATAGACGTCCGTGCCCTCCAGACTGGACGTGTAAGGACCTGAAGAGCATTAAATAACCAACCACCTGTCAGTACATTAAACGTCCGTGATGGGGGGGACGGACGTCTATAATGGCTGCCATGGTATTTGAAACGTTCAGCTTATAAACGTTCAGCTTATATAAAAACGTCCGTCTCAGCCTAGGACGGACGTTCATAACCTTATGAACGTCCGCCATGAACGTCCGTCTCAGCCAGGGACAGACGTTCAAAAAGCTACACATCACTGTACAGCCTATTAAACGTTCGTCCTAAGTGACGGACGTTCATAAGGTTATGAACGTCCGTCCTAGAACGGACGTTCATAACCTTAGGAACGTCCGTTGTAGGTGACGGACGTTCATAAGGTTAGGAACGTCCGTCCTAGGACGGACGTTCGTAACCTTATGAACGTCCGTCACTTAGGACGGACGTTCATAACCTTACGAACGTCCGTCGCGGCCAGGAACGGACGTTCCCAAAAGCCTAATGGTTTTCACTATTCAGCCTATTAAATGTCCGTCACCTAGGACGGACGTTAAGAACATTATAAACGTCCGTGTCGACAACGGACGGACGTTCAACAGGGCTGACACGTGTTCACTTGTTCAGCCTATTAAACGTCCGTCAGCTAGGACGGACGTACATTACATTATAAACGTCCGTCTCGATAAGGGACGGACGTTCATAGGCTCACAGGGATTTCACTTAAACGTCCGTCTGCCAAAGACGGACGTCTAGAATATTATACACGTCCGGCTCGACCCAGGACGGACGTCTAGAGTTCCACTTATTTACTAATATGCCACCGGTCAATTATATACGTTGGGGCTTTTGTGGACGAACGTCTATGGGGAGACGTTGAAAGGCCTTTCTGCACTAGTGAAATAAGATCGAATATCGTTTATTAAGACACTCACGTAAACTAAATAATCAGTAACTAATTTAGACTAAATAATAGTTCCATAATTTGAGATTATGTGTAGTAAAGTAAATTGATGAATAAATGTAAGGATAAACTTCAGAAGTTAAAGTCACTTAAAAAATGAAAAAGGTTATAAAATGTATGGATTTGTATTGTTGAGGTTAGATTTCACTGACTTCACTCTCATACATATTAAAACTCACATATCTGTTAATATAGTAATGTCAACCCTCAAGTCTAATTAAAACCTAATCCCTTAATAGAATGAGTCTAGGTTTCTTTATTAAGAGTCAATCCCTTAAACCTCTAATAAACAAACCTACTTTATCAACTAGGGTTTAAGATAATCAATGAGTCAAGTTTCATTCCTAAATACAAACTCCATTATGTATCTTGTTCCAAGCCTAGGTTTCAAAAGATATTTTCCAAAATATCTAATGAGCCAAGCACCAAGCTATGAATGGCAACCATGGAGAATTGCTTACTTGACTTTGTTGAATAGACTGATACACTATTTACTTGAAATGTGGTTGTATTGAATATAGCATAGTGCCAAAGATGACTCAGACCAATAGGTACATAATTCTACTAACTTCTTTCTTTGAATTTTATAATAGTTATTTCTCTCTTCAGTTAGGTAAATCAGCAACTATCACTAGTACAGTAAGACAAAATGGCACCGGTTGCTTTTGTTTATAGGCACCGGTTCCACAACCGGTGCATATTCAAACGAGGTTAAAAGTGTACATTTTATACCTCGGTTATGACCCGCGGCGTAAAGAGATACGATTACGTCTCGTTTGATTGTAACCGATGTCGTAAGTTTTTTTTTTTTTAATCCTGCTACACTCTTCCACCATTTTGAAACAATTCACACAAGATTAAACAGAACCCTCATCATTTTTGTAACATGTTTCATCTGCAAAAGAGACCAAAAAACCCAATTCAGAACAGAGTCAAAGCTGGATGATGAATCTATGTTCCCCCTCCTTTGAAGTCCAAGAGTCCATAACTGAAAAATTGAACAACAAAAATATACATGTTAGAAGATCAAGAACGAGATTGACAGATCCAAAATGGTGTTTCCAATCTCTCTGGATCCAGAAAGAACACCAAGACAAGATCCAAAAAATTTTCACTTACCAAGCCACAGGACCACTGCTGCGATGACCATTGCCGCGATGACCAGGACCGTGGGAGCGTGGGAGCAACTGCGGCAACAGAGACAACGCGCCACGGCGGTGCAGCAAGAACCCAGCGGGGAGGCAGCGGCAGCAGGAAGACCATGCGACGATGGCGGCAGTGGCAGTGACGTTGTGGAGCAGATCTGGAGCAGATCTGAAGCGGATCTGGAGCGGCTTGGCGATTTAGGCTTGGCGATCTGGAGGAGGCAGCGGCGGCAGTAGCGATAGCAGCAGTGGCGGAGGCTAGAGCGCGGAGGGAAAGAGGGAGAGCGCGGAGGGGAAAAGGGAGAGCGCGGAAGGGAAGAGGGAGAGCGCGGAGGGGAAGAGGGAGAGCGCGGAGAGGAAGAGGGAGAGCCCGGAGGGGAAAAGGGAGACCACGGAGGGGAAGAGGGAGAGCGCGGAGGGGAAGAGAGAGAGCCCGAGAAAGAAGCAGTCGCTGTGCAAATGTACAAAAGTGCAGATTAAAAATCAAAACGTGAATAGGCAACGGTCGTTCTGTCAACCCGAGGCAATAGGGTCTTTTTAGAGAAAAAGTGCGCAGGTATAGGTTTCGGGTCTTATTTAACCGAGGCAATATCACCGTATAGGTTTCGGATCTTCTTTTAACCGAGGCAATATCATCATTCTGCCTCGGGTCTAGATATAACCGAGGTATATAGTCTTTTACGCTTCGGGTTTTACTTAACCGGTGCGTATATGACGCGTTAAATTGCACTTTTTCTACTAGTGTATGTTTATATTGAAATTCAGAATGAATGTAATTGTTATAGAGTTTAATTATTTAATTATTTATCCTTGCTAATTAATAATAGCACCAAAAAAGTACTTTCATTAATTGTATGTCTCTCTCGGTTACATAGATATTTTCATCAATTTTGTTAAACATTGATTTTCCTATGCTCTTATTCTGGCTTTACTAATGGGAGTTTCCTTTTCCATAAATGATATATCTTTGGTTGGTATAAAGAAATTATTGATAGTTCGATCTGTTTTGAGAAGTTTTCTTGTTTATGAAGTATGCTTAGACCATTTTAAAAGTTCTTATATGTTGCTTTATGTAGTCTAATGGGTTCAAATAATTTACTTTACCACTAAAATTTGGTCTCCGAATTTTTCCCCATCATTAATGTTTGTTGTACAAATTTTAGCACAAAATTTGCCATTTATAGCAATTTGCTTCATTTATTATATCCCTAATACTTGTTTCCCAACAAAGTTCCATCATTTTAGTAACGTTTGTCATAAATTTTGGCTCAAAATTTGTAGTTTAGTGATTTTCTTTAAGACTCCAGTGATAAAGTGTGAAAAAGAGTTATTTTTACACTTATAAATAAACTCAATCTGGTAGTTATTCATGTTGTTACTTATAATAGGAAGTAGATGTAATGTAAAACATTGTAAGGAAACATTCTATTATTTGGACTCTTGTCAGCCAATTCTCGCAAAGTGCAAGCCATAACTCGCACAGCTAGAAGGAGGACTTTCGCACAACGCACCAATACCTGTGCATTGAGTGAATACCATCAGTTGAAGTGCAGCAGTTAAGAAAATTTGCACAACGCATACACACATGTGCACTGAGCGAATTAATGAAGTTAAGTAGCTTAAAAAGATGTGATAGAAGGACATAAACTATCTTCTGACACACAAACAGAGCACGAAAAAGATGGGAGAACTTGAGGAGACGCTCAGGAGACAATTCAAGACATCAAGACTTCACTTTTTGCAAGGAATTGCGGTAAATAGTACGTTTTAGATGTCTAGGAGAGACTAGTTTTTATGTTCATTGGAATTGGTTGTATGACAATACATTAATGTTCAGGATGTTTTAATAAATAACGTATTTTGTTCAAGATGTTATTGTAATGTTAGTCACAGACCAATTCGAGTGATATTTATTCCAATTTTACAATCTTGAATTTTTACCTTGTTAATTTGATGCTATTTTTCAAAGTTGAAATCAAATGTTATTATCAATAATTGGTTTTGATAAATAATCTTGAAAGAATAACGTGACTCAAATTCCTTGAGAAAAACGATACTTTACTTATTCACTGTATTACTTGTAACGATTTGATATACTTGCAAAAAAGTTATCAAGTTTTTTTCTAAGATGAAAGCATTACATATTGTTGGCTGTGTAAGATTATTAGTTAAAGTTTTATGAAGCTTTAATGATTTGATAGTGTGTAATTAGATAATCTATTTTGTAATTTTAATTTTAAGTCAACAATGTGAGAATTCCTAATAATGTGAATCTTGTACATTCCATCTTGAAAATTGATGATTGTTAGTGGCTTGTCACATTTAGTTATAGCCAATCGAAATTTTATTTGTAAGAAAAAAATGTGAAATATCCGAATAAGTTGTACTTCAGCATATATTGAATCTCATCTTAATCACCTTTTTAAGGATGATCATGAATTTGATTATTGAAAATATGAGAAAAATACCTAAATGAAATGTGTTTGCCTCTAAGCTCGCAATGAAAGGGTAGCGAGAGTGAGATGCTTGAGACATGAAAATGATGTGCTGATGATGTGGCAACGGAGGAGCTGATGCACCAAAAGATGTGGCGAACGATTTGTGGTGTAGTGTGTAACACCCTAATATTTTAAAGGGTATTACTGATAGTAGAGACTAAATTAATTTGATATATTTTATAAACCATCAAACTTTATTTCAATTCTCCCAAAGTACAATACCAAACTTACAAACTTCAAACAATATAGTCTTCACCACTTAACATAAATTCGAATTTCAACTTATAAGTTTTACACAACATAATTTTTCCAATACAAATTTATTCTTTTTACAAAATATCCCTGAAAGTTTTTCCCCGCGTCTCTCTCATCTCTAAGCTTTTTCAAGCACATCTGCGACATTATCTATTCACATATAACATGAGTTATATGATCATAGCACAAACAAATAAGGGTAAGCCAACCATATCATAAAATCATTAAACTTGTAATAAAAATATTATAATCATGTATTTCTGCAATTGATAAAATATCATTATTCCGATGTCATTAATTCATCATTATCAAAATCATCTTTCTCATTTCCATAAATCTTACAAGTGTTCCATGCTTACTCATGAAGCCTTATGGTCAGACCGCTCTCTGCCTGCTTCCTTAAGCCTCACTTATATACTATGTCTTACTTTCTGAAGCCTTATGGTCAGACCCCTCTCTGCCTGCTTCTATAAAACTTACGAATCATATGTTTATGTCAAAGCCTTATGGTCAGACCACTTTCTGCCTGCTTTCATAAACCTCAAGTGTTACTTTGCTCATACCAAACTCTCATGGTATAACTCGAACAAACTACTCCCGGTAGTAAACATCATTTCATAAGTAATGATTTCTCATATCCACCCCAACATTTCATAAAACCAACAATTCATACCCTCTTATCCACCTAACTCAATCATGTTCATTCTTTAATCATGAATTCATAATCACCCGTTTTGGTATCAATAAATCAAACATATTGCCAGATATCATGCTTCATATTATAAACTCATTTTGCCCATAACGAGTATAACTCAACATATTTTCACCAAACAAAGATCATGGATCAACCAAAATATATCAACATATCTTAAGAACTACATATTAAAGTCTGGGCTCAATGTAAGGATAAATAAAATATAAAATTTTTACCATGATAATATTATGCATCTACAATCAACTTGTTTTATTTTATTTTCATCCTATTATAGATTTTTCTTTACCCCAATTGGTCACCGGAGAGGACCCAGATGTCTGAACGCATCAAACTCACCTTCGACGCCAGCACATATGACTAGTCACAACTGACTGGACCAGGCCAGGGCTGCTCTATGATCAGGGATGTGCCAACTCAGGTTTTTAAGGTTCCTCTATCCTACCAACAAAGGGAGGTCCTCAATAATTAACAATTTATTTATTTAATTTATCTACCTTATTTTCTTATGCTCTAAATCTTAAAATGCTTAATTTTACTTCCTCTCACAACAACCTCAACCAGTATCTGTATATCTATTTAATACCCATATACAAGTTATTACAGAACCTTTATTCCAAACCTCCCAACAAGATCAATTTCAGCCAACAAACTCATTCAATAAATTCATCACAATAAACATCCATAATAGAATTCATACAAGATAATTATAAACAATTAACAATAATAAAACATTACAATAAATGGTCAGAGAAGAATACAATATTTGACAATCATAAAAATAATCTTAATATAAAAATTCATGGGGAAACAAGAAGTTGAATCTGGCAGAGCCGGTTAGACAACTTCTAATCCATCCAAAAATACAATATAATTAAATAACAAGAACAATAACATGTATGGGGAAATAAGAAGTTGAATCTGGCAGAGCCGGTTAGACAACTTCTAATCCTTCCAAAAATGCAATAAAATAAATAATTAAAGCAATAAATAGTTTGGGGAAACAAGAAGTTGAATCTGGCAGAGCCGGTTAGACAACTTCTAATCCTTCCAAAATGCAATAAAATAAATAAGTAAAGAAATAAAACGTTTGGGGAAACAAGAAATTGAATCTGGCAGAGCCGGTTAGACAATTTCTAATCCTTCCAAAATACAAAAATAAACAACTAATAACATACAAATGGCATAACATAATCAATATCACGTTTTACAACTATCACACTTGGATATCAACACAAAAGCATACTCTCATTTAAATTCAAAATCATACAGAAACAAAATACTCCATAATCAAGATTTAAGATCAGACAAAAGCAAAATATAGCATATTCAAGACTCAAGATAATACAAAAGGAGATACTCAAGGTTAGCTTCCCTTACCTCTATTACAGACTTAATCTCCTCGCTCTCTGAAAACTTCCAGAATATCCCCTTTGAAATTAGAAATTCTTCCAACTCTCTTCTCTCAAAAATTTTCTAAGTTCTTTGGTGTAAATTTTCAGCCTCCCCCCTTGGCTATTTATAGTAAAAAATTTTACTATTCATTTTTACTATTCATTTTTACTATTCATTTTTTTATTCATTTTACTATTACAAAAATAATTTTTTATTTGCAAATTGGTGAATTCTGATCTCAAAGCTACGTGGAACACTTATCCTTTCCAAAAATAATTTTTTTTTTTTTTTACTATTCACTTTTTACTATTCACAATTTACTATTCACTATTTACTTTTTTTTTTAATTTAGTATCTGACTTACAAATATTTTCAAGGATCTTACAATCTCCCCAACAACAATTATTTTCGCCCTCGAAAATTATTTATTTAAACAAAGACTATTTAACAAAAGAATACTTACAAAAGAGATATGGATTTTCAAAAACCATTGCTCTGATACCCAACAGTGTAACACCCCGATTTAGGCGTTACAATTTATTTTTCCACAAAAATACATATATAACTTTTCTTTAACAATTTTCAACACCAACAAAATATTAAGTGCTTTATTACAACACAAGTCTTCTGAAATAAAATTTCACACAATTCATAAACTTCTGAAATTTAAAATTTCACACAGTTTGAAATTTCAAAACATATTTATTTAGAAATCCCCCATGTGTCTTTTTTTTTTTTCACAGATCTCTCATCTTCTAAGCAAGTCCAGAACCATCTGCTAATTCATCTTAAATAGTTTCTGCTCCCGTATAATATCACTCATTATACGATCATTGCATTCACATACACAAACACAAACAATAGGGTGAGCTAACTGAAACAAGCATACAATCCATTCACAATCCGTTAATAATACATCCACAGTATTCAATACAGTTAAGCACACCCACTCAACATATTATCACAATATCATTGCTCAACAATTTTACTATTCCACTTATCAAAGTATTACAACTTCACCTCATCCGACCTACTTACCAAAGTAGTACAAACCAAGTTATTCTCTCTACTTATCAAAGTAGCACCGCAAGACAATATTGTCTACTTATCAAAGCAGCACAGTATAATTAATTCGCCTACTTACCAAAGTAGCATAAAACAAGATCTTCTGTCTACTTACCAAAGTAGCACAGTATAGTTAGTCTGCCTACTTATCAAAGTAGCCCGATTTATATCATTCTCTTTATCTCTTCATTCATCATCTCATCCTGCCTACTTATCAAAGTAGCGCAAATCACCCTGCTTACTTACCAAAGTAACGCAGACCCAACATCTACTCGCCTACTTACCAAAGTAGCGCAAACCAACATCATTTATATTATTTCAACAAATTATTCATAATCAAGCACAACCCATCCAAAACTAATCATATTCAACAAGCATAAGAGAACCAGTGAACTTTTCTCAATTCCCTTCTGTCTACTTACCAATGTAGCATAAATTAACCAAATTACATTTTCCTAACATATCATTCATAACCAATCACATGCCATCTCAACCACTAATCCCGAACCAATCATGCTCAACAAGCACATAATAACCAATCAACATATCTCAGTTTCAATCCTGCCTACTTACCAAAGTAGCACAGATTAACCAAATTACCTTTTTCAACATATTATTTATCGGCGATCTAAACCAATCAAACTAATCAACAACATGTTTAGATCATATGGTAAGCTTTTCAGTCCAATCCAACGGTTAATGAGGCGAAAATCATCAATTTTGTATAAATGATCCAAAACATAAATTAAACAGTATTGAGATCCCTCAGAAGGTACGAAATTAATATCTCTAAATCTGTAACTCCGATCTATAATCCGAACGGTCGAAGTATACCATTATCTCTTAAGAACAACATACTAAAATTTCAGATTAATCTAACGGTTATCTAAATAGATATGAAGATTTTACCGAGGTAACTCAGAGACAGAATTTTTAAGTGGTTCTCGGTTAAACTCAAAATGCGGAATGAATTCCTCTAAGCACAGACATCTAATTCCAAATCTGAATGGTCAAGATCACCTAATATGTCTTATGAACTACATACTAAAGTTTGGGCTCAATCTAACGGTAAATGAAATATCTATAAAATTTTTACCATTATAACTTAAGAACAGAATTACAGTGTTCATCAAATATTTCCAACTTTCGAAATTTCTTTCTCTAAGCATAGACCTTCAATTACAAATCCGATCGGTCACAGTGTATTAATATGTCTTAGGGATCCTATATCAAATTTTGAGGTTGATCTAACAGTCAAATAGGTCAGAATCTATATTTTACTGAGACAACTTAGTAACAGAACTACAGGGGTAACTAAATTACTCAAACTTATAGGATTTATTTATCCAAGTACAGACTTTTATTTTCAAATCCGAACGGTCAAAGTTTAGTAATATGTCTTAGGATTCACATATTAAAATTTTAGCTAAATCCAACGGTGAAAAAAATTAATAGAAATTTATTACCACAGTAACTCGAAAATAAGAAATTATAATCATGAAAACCAAATTTTACACAAGTCAATAGATAACTACCATTACCAAATTTTTAACATATTCATATTCATATTCATGATCATAACAAGAAAGGATTAGCTCCCCTTCATCAAAGTCAAGCAATTGGAACCATATTTCTAACCACAAAATTCTAGAAATTAAGTTGAGTTAGCTCCCCTTACCTCATGAAGACTAAAACACCTTAAACTCTTCTTCAAAGAGAGCAACTCCTCTCCTCCTTGCTAGACCAAGTCAGCCTCCACTCTTAGGACACTTAGGATTTCGTTCACCGCCCACCAAGGACCTCTCTACTCTCCCCCAAAACTCCAAATCTGATTTGGAATTGAAAGAAGATGTCTTAGACAACTAAGGACCCATGCACTTGGCACTTAGCAATAATAAACAACCAATGGACCATCCTAAACCATTTTCCAGCCCTAAAACATGGTAGGAAAGTCTCCAAAGGGTCCCAAAATGTTCTCCTAGTCCAGAACACAACCTACGCACTCCAAAAAGTCGCAACTTGTAAAAATACACCTAAAATTAAGGTTGGACGCTAGCCCTTGGACAGCAAAACTGTCACGTTTTCCCCAGCTCGGTTAGACCCCTTCCCGAAGTCCAAAATATGCGTAGGAGTAGTCAGATTGAAACTCTTTGAGTCTAGTTTCCAATAAAACAAGAATCAACTCAATTGATATTTTACTAAGAATAATAATTGCACTCCCCAAAGTCCCAAAATATTTTCGAAAACCATTGCTCTGATACCAAAATGTAACACCCTAATATTTTAAAGGGTATTACTGATAGTAGAGACTAAATTAATTTGATATATTTTATAAACCATCAAACTTTATTTCAATTCTCCCAAAGTACAATACCAAACTTACAAACTTCAAACAATATAGTCTTCACCACTTAACATAAATTCGAATTTCAACTTATAAGTTTTACACAACATAATTTTTCCAATACAAATTTATTCTTTTTACAAAATATCCCTGAAAGTTTTTCCCCGCGTCTCTCTCATCTCTAAGCTTTTTCAAGCACATCTGCGACATTATCTATTCACATATAACATGAGTTATATGATCATAGCACAAACAAATAAGGGTAAGCCAACCATATCATAAAATCATTAAACTTGTAATAAAAATATTATAATCATGTATTTCTGCAATTGATAAAATATCATTATTCCGATGTCATTAATTCATCATTATCAAAATCATCTTTCTCATTTCCATAAATCTTACAAGTGTTCCATGCTTACTCATGAAGCCTTATGGTCAGACCGCTCTCTGCCTGCTTCCTTAAGCCTCACTTATATACTATGTCTTACTTTCTGAAGCCTTATGGTCAGACCCCTCTCTGCCTGCTTCTATAAAACTTACGAATCATATGTTTATGTCAAAGCCTTATGGTCAGACCACTTTCTGCCTGCTTTCATAAACCTCAAGTGTTACTTTGCTCATACCAAACTCTCATGGTATAACTCGAACAAACTACTCCCGGTAGTAAACATCATTTCATAAGTAATGATTTCTCATATCCACCCCAACATTTCATAAAACCAACAATTCATACCCTCTTATCCACCTAACTCAATCATGTTCATTCTTTAATCATGAATTCATAATCACCCGTTTTGGTATCAATAAATCAAACATATTGCCAGATATCATGCTTCATATTATAAACTCATTTTGCCCATAACGAGTATAACTCAACATATTTTCACCAAACAAAGATCATGGATCAACCAAAATATATCAACATATCTTAAGAACTACATATTAAAGTCTGGGCTCAATGTAAGGATAAATAAAATATAAAATTTTTACCATGATAATATTATGCATCTACAATCAACTTGTTTTATTTTATTTTCATCCTATTATAGATTTTTCTTTACCCCAATTGGTCACCGGAGAGGACCCAGATGTCTGAACGCATCAAACTCACCTTCGACGCCAGCACATATGACTAGTCACAACTGACTGGACCAGGCCAGGGCTGCTCTATGATCAGGGATGTGCCAACTCAGGTTTTTAAGGTTCCTCTATCCTACCAACAAAGGGAGGTCCTCAATAATTAACAATTTATTTATTTAATTTATCTACCTTATTTTCTTATGCTCTAAATCTTAAAATGCTTAATTTTACTTCCTCTCACAACAACCTCAACCAGTATCTGTATATCTATTTAATACCCATATACAAGTTATTACAGAACCCTTATTCCAAACCTCCCAACAAGATCAATTTCAGCCAACAAACTCATTCAATAAATTCATCACAATAAACATCCATAATAGAATTCATACAAGATAATTATAAACAATTAACAATAATAAAACATTACAATAAATGGTCAGAGAAGAATACAATATTTGACAATCATAAAAATAATCTTAATATAAAAATTCATGGGGAAACAAGAAGTTGAATCTGGCAGAGCCGGTTAGACAACTTCTAATCCATCCAAAAATACAATATAATTAAATAACAAGAACAATAACATGTATGGGGAAATAAGAAGTTGAATCTGGCAGAGCCGGTTAGACAACTTCTAATCCTTCCAAAAATGCAATAAAATAAATAATTAAAGCAATAAATAGTTTGGGGAAACAAGAAGTTGAATCTGGCAGAGCCGGTTAGACAACTTCTAATCCTTCCAAAATGCAATAAAATAAATAAGTAAAGAAATAAAACGTTTGGGGAAACAAGAAATTGAATCTGGCAGAGCCGGTTAGACAATTTCTAATCCTTCCAAAATACAAAAATAAACAACTAATAACATACAAATGGCATAACATAATCAATATCACGTTTTACAACTATCACACTTGGATATCAACACAAAAGCATACTCTCATTTAAATTCAAAATCATACAGAAACAAAATACTCCATAATCAAGATTTAAGATCAGACAAAAGCAAAATATAGCATATTCAAGACTCAAGATAATACAAAAGGAGATACTCAAGGTTAGCTTCCCTTACCTCTATTACAGACTTAATCTCCTCGCTCTCTGAAAACTTCCAGAATATCCCCTTTGAAATTAGAAATTCTTCCAACTCTCTTCTCTCAAAAATTTTCTAAGTTCTTTGGTGTAAATTTTCAGCCTCCCCCCTTGGCTATTTATAGTAAAAAATTTTACTATTCATTTTTACTATTCATTTTTACTATTCATTTTTTTATTCATTTTACTATTACAAAAATAATTTTTTATTTGCAAATTGGTGAATTCTGATCTCAAAGCTACGTGGAACACTTATCCTTTCCAAAAATAATTTTTTTTTTTTTTTTACTATTCACTTTTTACTATTCACTATTTACTTTTTTTTTTAATTTAGTATCTGACTTACAAATATTTTCAAGGATCTTACATAGTGTGGAAGAGAGACTTAATGGAAGCACGGTGGAAAAAATGGAAAATGGAGAAATGGAAGAGTGTGCTTGGAAGGTAGCTAGAGGCGGATCCCTAGGACTCTCTAGCCTATGACTTTCAAGAGAGAATAGTTTCTCAATTAGAAAACTCTATTCTCATTTATCTTTAGTTTTTATTTATCCTTTGTAAAAGGCCTTAATAAAGTCCAAGTATTTGGAAGAGTCCTTGGTGCTCTTTCAAACTCTTGGCAACTTTACTTGCTTTAATTTTAGCATAGTTAGACAGGTGAGTGTGTCTTGTTAGTCAAAGCTACGAGCCTCACCATAGGAGTAGACTTTAATATTGATTTGATTTGTGTTTCACGTAGGGGTTATTAGAGTCCCCTGGTCTCTTAATTGTTTTGATTGTTTGAATTTTTGATGTGTTGACGTTTTAGGGATGGATAGGCTAAAAGGGATTAAACTCTAAGCCTTACCACATTATAGTCCGTAATTAAGAGTCTAGTCTTTGAATGTGTTTGTTTTTGAGTTGTGTCCTTTGATTTTAAAGGTGATTTTAGTTTAAGGGGTAATTAGTTAGTAGCCTAAGACATTTCTGTCAAGGCAAGACTTAGTACTTAAGCAGTCTTTATGATTCACCTCTCTTACCTGGGACTTGTCTAAGTGGAGCTTTGAACCCTTTAAATTAAGAAAACTTTTAAAAACAAAGATGTCTTCTTATAGTTCATATAGGTCTTATAGGTTAGATAATGTTGATGAAATCTTTAATCAAGCTAGGAATCTTCAATTCTTTGGTAAAGACATAGGTGCATTAACATACCTAGCTTGGGAAAAAGAAATTGATAAAATAAATCCTTGGTTTCATAGAGAGAGTGAATATTATGTCCTTAGCATATATCTCTCTAAGTTAGAAGAGCATGCAAGTGAGTGGTGGGATGAAAGACAATATCATGTTAGGAAAGGTAGAAAGTCTTTCATTCGTAATTGTCATGATTTAAAAGCTTGCATGAGAAGAAAGTTTGTATCTTCAAACATTAAAAGAAACCTAGAACTGATTAGAGTTTGCATTGATGATGGAAAATTATTTCTTGAGAATTTAAATGATCATGGGTTTCTTCGTAGAGAAATAGAATTTGGGGCAAGACTTAAAGAACTCAAGGGTAAGAAAAGGGAAAGAGAGAAGTAGAGAAAAGAAGAGGAAGAAAGGAAAGAAGAAGAGAAGAGAGGGAGAAGAAAAAGAGAAAAGAGAAGAAGAGAGAAGAAAAGAGGAATTAAGAAGAGAAGAAGAGAAAAGAGGAGAAGAAGAAAGGAGAAAAGAAGAAGAGAGGAAAGAAG
Source organism: Vigna nakashimae (assembly GCA_034642375.1). Taxonomy (NCBI): domain Eukaryota; kingdom Viridiplantae; phylum Streptophyta; class Magnoliopsida; order Fabales; family Fabaceae; genus Vigna; species Vigna nakashimae. The sequence goes on from CM067768.1 coordinate 23,819,044, forward strand.
AAGAAAAGAAAGAAGAAGAAGAAAAGAAAGAAAGAGAAGAAAAGAAAAGAAGAAGAGAGAAGAGAAAAAGAGAGAAAAGAAGAAGAAAAGAGAGAAAGGCAAGAAAGAGAGAAGAAAGAAAAGGAGAAATTGTTACTGATGACAAATCCTATTCTTTCAAAGACCATAGAACCTAAAAGGGAAGGTTTCCAAATCTTTACTTCTTTTCCAATCATGGTTTATTCTTCAAATAGTAACTTCTCTTTTAAACCAATTGTCATTCCATATTTCATGCAAACATGTTCAAAATATGGCAATTCCAATTTTGAGTTATTGTTATCTTTAAGAAAACAATTAACTCAAGACAAAATTGAATTTGGACTTCTAATATTTAAGAAGATTACAAATCAAAGTATTAGAAGTTATTATTCTTTTGTTTTTATAGAAAAATTCTTTCTTAGATTGATATTAATTGAAGATATATTTGATGTGTATTGCAGATTCGTCTTTGATCCAGAAGGAAGAAAAGTAGATCTAAAGGAATAAGGCCACTTCACGGCTCTGCTCCCAAGACTATGTGGAGCTTCTTCATAAGACGATGCCAGATTTGAGGATAAATCTTGTTTTTAAGAGGGAGGGTATGATGCAATCCTGCCTGAAGCAGTCCTCCTTTTGTATTTTTACCTTTCATAGCTTAGCTTGTAAGGAGCATGGGTTACTATAAATACCCACACTAATACAAGGAAGGGCATTCGCATCGGTTAATTTTAATCATTCGCACCGGTTCTTGAACCGGAGCGTATTCAGGCGAGACAAAAAATTGTAGACTTTTTGTTTCGGTTATGGACCGAGTTATTTTGTCTACCTCTACTGCCTCGGGTAGAACTTGAACCGAGGCAGTAAGATCTTTTTTTTTATTTTTGATTTCAATTCCAGATTCTAATTTCAAGCACCCAAAACTGAAAAACCTTAAAAGATGAACAAGACCCCTCTACAATCCGAAGACATCCGAAGACATAACCAAGCTTTTTCATAAACTCAGATAACAAATTGTTTCACAAACAAACTCAGATAACAAATTGTTTCACAAACAAACTCAGATAACAAATTGTTTCACAAACTCAGATAACACACTCAAATAACAAAACTGAAATGAGATGAATGGCTGAAACCCTAACAAAAATCCCAAATCTGAAAAACCTAATTCTCCAATTCTGCATTTCAGAAACCCTAAAATCCCTCCACTGTCGCTTCCTCGCAACGCGCCACCGCCACTGCCGCGCCTCACCGCTACCAGACGCGACCCCGCCGCGCCGTGAACTGCCAACGTCCTCGCGCAGTCGTCTCCATCGAAGACCTCACCGCGCCGCGCCTCGCCGCTACCATACGCGACCTCGTAGCGCCGCGCCTCACCACTATCAGACGCGACCTCGCCGCACCGTGCCTCGCCTCGCCGCACCGCGCCTCGCCTCGTTGCTATCAGACGCGTCCTCGCCGCGCCTCGCCTCGCTGCTATCAGACGCGTTCTCGCCGCGCCTCGCCTCCCCGCTATCAGACGCGTTCTCGCCGCGCCTCGCCTCGTCGCTATCAGACCTGTCCTCGCCGTGCCTCGCCTCGCCGCGCCTCGCCTCGCCTCCCCGCGTCTCGTCGCGTCTTCGCTGGCCACTCACCTCCATCACAACACTCTCCTGTACTCTGGTCTGCGTTCAAGGGAAGAAGAGAAAGGAATATGCGTTCAAGAAGAAGAGAAAGGGAAGAAGAGAAAGGGCAGATCTGAAACCGAAAATAAAGCTGATCCCTTTATTAGGTCACGGGTCTGGACTGCTATTGTGCCTCGGTTCAAAATATATCCGAGATGATATAATGATACTGCTTCGGTTATTCAGTTTAACCGGTGCCTATTATATCAGAAAATAAAAAAAAATAAAAACTATAATGGCAATTTTGAAAATATATTGAACCTTTATGCCTCGGTTTTTGATTTAACCGAGGTAGTAGATATCTGGCGTTTCGGGTTTTTTTAAACCGAGGCATATAACTTCCATAAAATTACGAAAATGCCACCGTGCTTTTATACGCTTCGGTTCTAGTAAAACCGAGGCGTATATAGCGTGTTAAAATGACGTTTTTTTACTAGTGCCAGCCCCTCTATTGGAATTTTCACTTTTGAGCTTAATGATATGCTGCGGAATTTGCTTTCCAACTTTTGTGCTCTTAAGTCACCTTTGATTTACTACTTCTTCTTCCTTCCTCAAGCTTCCTTCCTTTGTAGGAAGGCCCTCTAAGCTGTGAGGCTTCACCCATACACTTCTTCTCTATTAAAACAGTTCAAACACTGCATTGTTTCATCAATCCGCTGCACCTTCAGTCACTGCTGGTTTCTTTTGGTCTGGAGCTTCTGCCTGCATGTTTCCAGCTGGGACTAGTCTCCATCAGAAAGACTCCTAAACAATGAAAAATATGCAAAATTGAAGAGTTATCATACACTAAAAAAAGGAAAAAAGAAAAAAACTGGTCTAAAACTTTTAAGTGATACTTAAATATTCGAGCCCATCTTATCGAATAAAAAAAATTAAACACGATAGATACATGAAGAGAAGAAAACGAAATTGGACCAAAAGACTTATGCTACTAAGTGTCCTAATCAATCCATTTTATGGGATAGAAAAACTAAGCGTTATAACTTATAGACATTTGAAAAGAAGAAAACGAATATGGTCCAAAAAGACCGTAAGCATTAATTATTGTATATGTCTTAATGCATTTCATATGTGAAAAAAAATCAAACAACCAAATGAAATTGGTCCAAAGACCAGGTTTTGTTTTTCAAGATTAATGAATTTGGTTAGATTTAAAGAAGAAGAGAGAGATTGTTTGGATTAAGAGAAATATAATAAGAAATTAAAATATTTGAAAATGAAGATTTATAAAAAAGATTTATATGATAATTTTTTTTAAATATTTTAATTGATAAATTTTAAAAATTATTATTACGGGAACCAAAATAATAATTAAAATTAATTTAATCCGTAAATAAGAAGACAAAAATATATAAAAGAATAGAACAATTCTACTTTAAGATGTTTAATATTATTTTATATCTTATAGAAAAATGGAATGGACATATCATGAATTGGTCTCAACCTGTAACATAGATTCCGAAAATATTAAAATTAATTTTCATACTCATTTATTACTAAGCATTCATATATTTTTTTCAACTACAATTATTCACATTTAATGTATTTATTTATATATGTCTGTTGAAATTCTTTTTAAATAAATAAAACAAGTAGATGGATCATCAAATTGCTAGTTAAATATAATATTAAAATATATCTATATCAAAATATATGAAGTACATACATTGGACTAAAATTGAAGTACAAATTATGAGTTAGAAAAAGAAAAAAAAAGAACTCATCTACCAATAACGCCAACTCGTCTTCTTCCACACTACACTTGGAAGAAAGAGAAATGAAACTAGTCGAAAACTCCTAAGTTATACTAGTCCTATTGGAGTCCATTTTATAGGTTTGAAAAATTAATCACATTAGGTATATATGAAAAGAAGAAAATGAAATTTGTCTAAGTAAATACTTAAGTATACTAATCAATCCATCCGTTTAATCGGATAAAAAAAACTAAGAAACATATACAATTGGATATTTGGACAGAAGAAAATGAAACTAGTTCAAAAAGAGCTTAAGCATTAATTTGTAGTTGAAGAAAAAAAAATAAACATGTTAAACAAAGGAATAAAATGAAATTGTTCCTAAGACCGTTACTTATTGATGGCCTAATTTGATCTTATTATGATAAATAAATAAATAAATTCCAATTAGAAACGAACTACAGATAAATACAATAATAAGAACAAGAGTCTCAATCTCTAAACTTTGGGTTCTAATTTCTCATACGGGTAAATATGACACATTTAGTATTTTGTCAGAGCATCATTAAATAATTTTTTTTTCTTTTTAATATATACTTATGCATCTTTTATAGTTGGTTATCTTAATTTATTTACTTCATGAAAAATATATGAAATAATAATTTATTTTTTGGTGAATGAAAATGTCTATTTAAAACAGCTAAGAATTAAATAAAACTCAACTGAATTTAATTTTAAGAGTATATATCAATTCATTCATTGATTTAATTTATGTTAATCGGCAGCGATATATATATATATATATATATATATATATATATATATATATATATATATATATATATATATATATATATATAGAGAGAGAGAGAGAGAGAGAGAGAGAGAGAAAAGCATGTCATATTTATTGAATGTTGAATGTTGACATAGATGTTTGTTTTATTCTCATTTTTCTAATTTTCTTTTCAAGGTAAAAAACAACGGAGATAATGAAAGCTACACTTATTTCAAATGATGTGTATATATATTATTTCAAAACACGGTGGTGTCAAATATGATTGATTGTAATCAATGCATCAAGTCAAACATTTTAAAAACTATCAGAAAATATTCAACTCTGAGAAACAGCACACTGATTATAAAGCATATTTAGTATATGGTGATTTGATTTGATCGGCTAAAATGAACTTTAAAATTTAATATTATCGTTGGAGTTTAACATATGAGTAAGTTTATATACGGTGATTTGATTTGATAGGCTAAAATGAACTTTAAAATTTAATATTATCGTTGTAGTTTAAATATGAGGAAGTTTATATGGGTTACATATATTATTTTTATTTTTATTTTATTTTTTATTTGTATTTTGGCTTTAGTTTATATTCTTTTATTATAAACATAAAGTTTTATTACATTTAATATGGTATTTAGAATTTAAGCTCTTTTAAAAAAATTATTTATTGTCTTTGTCACTACATCTGATACGATTGGGGGTGGCATCGTCTATCACGGTTGGCGGCTCTGTCATCTACCGTTACCAATACCCGGGTTTCAGTTTTGATCGACAATGACACGATTTTAATCGTTTAGGCCAGGCGACCATCGTGTCATTAACATCGTGTCATTAACATCGAAGCTCATTTGCGCTCTCAGTACCATTTGAAGTTGTGGATATGCTCCATTTTTTCGTAGTGCTCGGTGGTGTATTTTGTCTCCTCTTAGGCATCGCTCTTTCAAGTTCGTCGTGCATGGTTACACATCTCGCTCTTGTTAGGTAGCTATTTAGAGCGTCTGGAATTTTTTAGGTTTTTCTTTCCTGTTTATCAATGACTTCTTCCGTTGTTGTCTCTTCTAATCTCCCTTTGTCACTATTGCGTTTCACCCATCCATATATACTTTGTTTCCTAGATTTATATGAAGAAACCTCCTAGATTTATGGTTAGGGAGAGTCTTTTGGTTTGGTATTTGGTCTTCTATGTCGTCTTCGCAAATCATTAATAATTTGGTGTCATTTGAATGTAGAAACAAATATTTTCACTAAGTCTTTGTTGATTATATTATAGTAACAAGCTTTGTACGTACGATTTATATGCACCCACTTCAGACGGAGTGTTAGATATATTATCTTTTATATTTTATCTTAGTTTGTTTGTTATTATTTCTTATTTGTATTTTGGACTTAACCTATATTTCTTTTATTATAAATAGAATACCCTATATGTATATACAACACAAGAAAGACTAATCTCATACATAATTTTCACTATATTCAATAAGAATAGCTAATACAATTTTATTTTTCTATGTTTACATTAAACATCTATAATTTGAAAGTTTTTGAGATTTTATCTTTAGAAATAACTATATGCAAAATTGTTTAATCTTATCTATATATATGTTCTCTTGTATAATATACATAATTTACAACAAATTATGAATAATAGAAGTATTCATCGATATATACAAAGGTAACCTTTTTTAGTGACAATAAACATGTAAGATTAACTTCATAATTCATTTATTATTAGGACACTTTTGGAATAAAGTTTGAAACATATTTTTATGATATTTGCATTGGAAAAAAAATCTATATCATATGTGAACGAGTAGATGCTTGTATTAGTTGTATTGACTTATATAATTAGTATCTCCTAATTTCTTTCATGGCTAAGAATATTAACCACACAAATAATCACATAATGTGGAAAAATAAAACTATTTCAAAACGACCATTCTTCTACTTTTGGAGTAAATGATACTAGGGCCAAACTCAAATAAAGTGCATGGTTAGATGGATCCCATATCAAAATTCATTATTTATCCTAATTAATCAAATTATCAAAGTAAATTTAATTTATATTGAATTGAAAAACAATCCAAATTAATCTAGAGTGAAATTAAAATGAATCAGAATTTTATATTCAATATATTTTATTGAATCTAAATGACCATATTTTCAATAATCAAATTCATGATCATTCTTAAAAAGGTGATTAAGATGAGATTCAATATATGCTGAAGTACAACATATTCGGATATTTCACATTTTTTTCTTACAAATAAAATTTCGATTGGCTATAACTAAATGTGACAAGCCACTAACAATCATCAGTTTTCAAGATGGAATGTACAAGATTCACATTATTAGGAATTCTCACATTGTTGACTTAAAATTAAAATTACAAAATAGATTATCTAATTACACACTATCAAATCATTAAAGCTTCATAAAACTTTAACTAATAATCTTACACAGCCAACAATATGTAATGCTTTCATCTTAGAAAAAAACTTGATAACTTTTTTGCAAGCATATCAAATCGTTACAAGTAATACAGTGAATAAGTAAAGTATCGTTTTTCTCAGGGAATTTGAGTCACGTTATTCTTTCAAGATTATTTATCAAAACCAATTATTGATAATAACATTTGATTTCAACTTTGAAAAATAACATCAAATTAACAAGGTAAAAATTTGATAGAGAGTCCTAGGGATCCGCCTCTAGCTACCTTCCAAGCACACTCTTCCATTTCTCAATTTTCCATTTTTTCCACCGTGCTTCCATTAAGTCTCTCTTCCACACTACACCACAAATCGTTCACCACATCTTTTGGTGCATCAGCTCCTCCGTTGCCACATCATCAGCACATCATTTTCATGTCTCGAGCATTTCACTCTCGCTACCTTTCATTGTGAGCTCAGAGGCAAACACATTTCATTTAGGTATTTTTCTCTCAAGCCTCCTTCATTTGCCAAACACATTTCTCTTCACAGATCTACCATTCTCCTCCACAGATTTGCCATTATTCTTTGCATCTCACCTTCTCTTTGTTTCTTCACTGTCACAAAACATCAAAACCTAGGGTTTCTTTCTCATTTTTCCATTTTCCTTCAAATTTAACCAATTAAAACCACTTTTCTATTGTTTAAACCACTTTCCACCGTTCAATCTTCAATTTCAACCGATTAATCGGTTCCATTTCACTTTTCCATCTTTTAATCGGTCCGATTCGTGTTTTCCTCCGTTCTCTTGGTTTTCTACCGGTTAAACCTTAGATCTTAGGGTTTTCTTAATTCCGTTCATAGTTTAGTAGGTTTCCTTCGAGTCAGCTCTCGATTTAGAGCTTCGTCATCCTTTTCTTCAATTCCGCTGTATTATTTCTCTTTGGAAGAAGCTTCGATGATTCGTGTCGTGCCAACACTCATCTTCTCGGAACACTCTTCACTAGTAAAAAAACCGCTATCTAACGTGCCCTATAGACATCGGTTTTACGAAAACTGAAACAGATGAAAACGCAGTGGCATTTTTGCAATTTCAGCAACCTTATAGACATCGGTTCAAGAGGAGCCGAGGCATAAAGTGTATATTGGCATCAGTTGCCCTTGGACCCGAGGCAGTAGGGCCTTTGTAAGTTTGAACGAAGCTTTTATGCTTCGATTTTGTGTCCACCCGAGGCGTATAATTCATGTTTAGGCATTGGGTCAATGAATAACAGAGTAGTATTTTTCATTACTTCGGTTAAAATGAGAACCGAAACAATTGCTTTTAAATTTTTCCCAATTAACCCTAAGCACTTTTCGTTCTTCTTTTATATCTGCAACATCCAAACGTCCATCTTTCTTCTTCCTCTACATCTCCACCATTATTGCCACTGCTTGTCGCTCCTCCCTGCCGCTGCTCGTCACACCTCCGTGGCGGCGCTCCCCCTGCCTCTGTCGCGTTCTCCACCACTGCTCACCACCCTTGCTGCGCCTCCACTACCACTCATTCATTCATTTCTCGCCACGCCTCCACTACCCTTGCTGTCGTGCCACCACCGCCCACTGCCCTTTGCCTACCCTTCCTTTCAACCCCCTTCTTTTCGACCCCCTTCTCTTAAAGCTCTAGGGTTTTCTGAATTTGATTCGGAGTTTGTATTTGGGCGGGCTTGGCTTGAATTTGAGTTGGATCTGGTTGGGTTCTAGGATCTGGTTGGCTTTATCATGAACATGGCTTCTCTCCCATTCCTTTCTCAAATTTCCCACTCGCTTTCCTTTACGCAACATGGCCACTGCTTCCATCGGCACTTCCCCACCACTTTCGTTGCTTCCTACCAATCTAGAGCCTCTTCTGGTGCGGTTTCTAGACACTCTATTTCTCGGTGCTCCTCTTGACGAGTTCATGCCGCTGCAGACCATCGTCGCTGCACTACCCTCTTGGAACGACGCAGACCATCGTCTCCGAACAACACCGTTTCGAGCGTGAGTGGAAAGCGAAGCGAGCAAGAACCCAACGGCGAAGAACACGACATGAACAGAGCCTGTTACCTCGAAATCAGCAACGAAGAAGATGGAGAAACCTCAAGGAAAAAACTCGGACTCTCCAAAGACCAATCAGTTATTCTGGAAGAAAGTTTCAAAGAGCGCAATACCCTCAACCCGGTAAGCTTAACAGAAGGGAAAAGTTCAAGTTCCTGGCTTTTGATTGCTTTTGTTTCCAAAGATGATAAAAGTTGAAAAACTGTTATTTTCATGCTTAAAATTGATACAAAAAGCAACCTTTACACTTAGAAACTAGCTTGAAATCATGCTTTTATCCATATTTTCAGAAATAAGAGAGCTGGACAGGTTTATGCTTGATTTCAGTGTTTTTGTGCAGGTTTTAAGGTGAATTTAGTGAAAGAAGTGAAGAAGGAGAGAGATGAAATCAGAAAAGACATCAAAAAGTGCAAAAGGAGAAGCTGAAGTCACCGCTCAGCGGCAGTTTACTGCTGAGCGACACTCAGGAAGTCACGGGAGGTCCGCTGAGGGGCAAAATGGCCGTTGAGGGGAAGAAACGAGACGCGCACTCACCGCTGAGCGGTACTTTACCGCTAAGCGGCACACTTATGGGCTTGGGCCTAGATTTTCCATAATTTTAGAATAGTATATAAGCTTTAGAACGTCCTAGGGTTTGTATCTTTGGCAAAAATGAAGCAAACACTCTCTCTTCCACCCCTTTGAAGGAGGATCTTGGATGCTCAGGCTACCTCTTCACCTTTCTAGGGTTCTATCTTTCATTCTTTCATTATTGTTCATCTAGGTTCACCATGAATATGGTGAACTAAACCTTGTATGTTTGTTGGGGAATCAATGTAATCTTTTGAAGCTCTCATATATGGAATTTGTGCTTGCATCTTAATCTAAGACTTATGCTTTCTTTCATCATTAGTTAGGGTTTTTCCTCTTTGCTTAATGCTTGCTTTGTTTAACTCATTCAATGCATGATTATTGATTTTGTCGATACGGGAACGTACGGGGAAGTCTAGATCCGGGGAATCTCTCCCAATATTATATTGGTTGTCGTTAAGCTCCTGTGCTAAGAGAACTAATTATTAGGAATGCTAGGAATCGTATGAACTCGTAATTAGGGATAGGCCTTCTTGACAAGGTAATTTAGAGAGTGGCATTAACAATGATGATTTGAATGTTGAATTCCTAAAATATATGAGAGTGGATAAGATGAAATTGACCCCCAACAACATATTCATCCATATATTTCATTGAAAGTATTTGTCTTTTGCTTTTGCCATTGATCAAAACCTCATGCATACATGTTTATTTTCGTCTTTTGCATAATATAATCCAATTATTTCGTCCTTAAGTCTTAGCTAATCAACAAACCACACAACTAAACTAAGCCGTGAGTCCTTTGGGAGAACGATACTTGGTCTTACCAAGTTTATTACTTGAACGATTCGGTCATACTTGCCGATTGTAAAACAAGTTTGTGACATCATATTTTGGTGATCATAAATTTGTCCATCAAAAGACCAATCACCTGATTGGATTTTTTTTGTCATATTATCATTTTCTTGATCTTTCATCTGTTTCTCCCTTACTTTCCACTATAAATGAAAGTTCTTTATTTGTTTGAAATGAACAGAAATGCGGAAATACTGACATTGAGGGTGTTGATTCAACTAATGCATGCTACGGGGGAACTGCCGCCCTGTTTAACTGTGTTAATTGGGTGGAGAACAACTAATCCAATGAGTGTTTTACTCCCTTTGACTTTTGGGATCATATGCTTTGAAGATCATATGCTTTGAAGAACAACTTGCAATTATTTTCCAGACGGCTAAAATTATCCTTTCAAGTTGCTCTTTATTTTTGTTTTGATATGACATGAAGGATAACATTTTTATTGTTCATGTCCATTTTACTTTCATCCATAACCCACTGATGTTTCAGGATGCCAACTGCTATATATTCACATGTTCTTTTGCTGTAGGTAGTTGATGGAAAGCTTTCACAAACTTGTTACCTCGTGGCTCTTGGTGCAGGCCTTAAGAAGAAGAAAAAAAAGGACCTTATTGCCTCGGTTCAAGCTCTAACCGAGGCAGTAGAGGGGAGGAAAGGCCTCGGTTGAACCGAGGCATAATCCTACCATTTTATGTCTCAGTCCTCAACCGAAACATAAAGTCTACCACTTTTTGCCTTGTCTGAATATGCCTCGGTTCAGGAATTGATGCCTATCAGCGAAAATAACCATTGTCGATTCCCTTGACTGCACTAGTGCTTCCATCACTTTCTTAGCTTCTTTTAGTTTTTTATTGTTTAGAATTAGGATACTTTTAGGTTTTTCATTTAATTCTTTAGTTTTATAGAAGTTTAGCTAAAAATAGATTTTTAAGTGTATTTTTAGTATTTTTGTGAATAAGTAGGAAAATAATATCTTTTAGAAAATCTTTTAATAAAAAAATTGTTTTTCTTAGTTAAGTTTAATTTTTCTTTAATTGTAAAAGTTAATCTTTCTTTTGTTTAAATTACAGATTAGGCCATTTGATGATTGGGCTGAAATGCTTTTGGCAGCTCCTTCCACGCTGTGCACATCGGCTTGGCCGCTACATTGGTTGTTTAGGCTTTGAGCTGCTGCTGATTGGAAACAAATTGGGCCGCTTGTTCTTCTGAATTGCACTAGCTTGCTACATTGGTGTTGATGCCACTACATTGTACTGTTGTTGTGTTGCCCTAACTTATTTGAAGTAAATAGGCCAATGCTGTTGGGTAGATGCAAACAAATAGAATGGGCCGCTCTTGGTCTAATGAAAATGTAGTGGATTGGGCTGGCACCAACTTAAATGAAACAACGTGTTTCAAGCTACAACTTCCTAAGGGGTCATTTGCACTTGTTATTCAGGAGGCAGAAACACTCTTTCGAGCAAGAGGAGAGTGACTCGAGAAAACCCTCTAAGGTTCGCGAGAAAGAGTGAGGCGAGAGGAAGAAGAGAAAAACGCATGACCTACTCGGAGAAGAAGCTAACCGGAGCTGCCACGTGAAGAAGATCAAACGGCTGGAAAGAACCGAGGATGCAAACTGAAGAGGGCCATCCAATTATGAAACGTCCCAAGCAAGTTTCCGCTTTTCCCTCTTTCATTTTCTCTTCTCTTTTCCATTTTCTTCAAACCCTATATAAAGGGGCTTCTACCTAGTAATAAACACTTTCCTTTTTCACATTTTGTAGATTAGGGTTTTTACGCTTTCATAGAGGTAGAATTTCTTGGCTACTAGATTTCACCGATAGGCTTGCGAGAGTGAAAGTCGCAAGTGGTTTGGTGAGTCCGGTAGTGTGTAATTCTCTTTTCATGTTAATAAAGTTAAGTTTTGTGCTTTTGTTCTATTCTTGTTTGCATTGCGAATTTTTTTTTCTTTGCTTTTGATTTCTGCAATTGTTATGCTTTGAAATTGATAAGGAATTTGTAACTCTGCATTTCTATGACTCCTTTGGGAATTAGTTGACTCCACAATGAGCATATATTTTTGAGATGTCTTCTCGAGTTAGAAATGAGCCCAATGCATAAAGATTCATTCCAATTATGTTTCTATTTTTTTTAAGTGTATATCATATTTAGATTTGAATTGATTGAGAATGAGTGGAAATTACCATTGCAAGTTTTGAAATATGAACTATAAGACCTTGTAATGGACTTACTCTAGCTAGAATGTCTTTCGGAGTGTAATTGAGACTTTATCCTCAATCATTTACACATTCAAATTATGTTTGTGAATTTTAGATTGATGAATAGGCTAATGAACATTGGTTGGACAAATGAGTGGAAAGACTTAATTCAAGGTTTTGAAATATGAACTAGATTACCCTAAAGTGGGATTCACATTAACAAGATGTCTTCATGAGCATTCTTAGTATTGCTTGTTGTGTCTGGCACATAACAAGCAGTACTAACTGCATCAACCCAAAAGTATTTAGGTACATTAGACTCATTTAACAAAGTTCTAGCTAGTTCTTCTAATGACCTATTTTTCCTTTCAACAACCCCATTTTGTTGGGGAGTTCTAGGAGTAGAAAAATTATGAGTTATTCCATACTCATCACAAAACTTTTCAAAAGATTCATTTTGAAATTCACCACCGTGATCACTTCTCAAAGTTTTGATTTTCAAATCCTTTTCATTTTGAACACGTTTTGCAAAAGTTTTGAATGCTTTAAAAGTTTCACTTTTCAACGTTAAAAAGAATGTCCAAGTAAATATAGTATAATCATCAACAATCACAAGAGCACAATAGTTTCCACCAAAACTCTTAATTCTAGATGGACCAAACAAGAGCATAATAGTTTCTTTTCTTCACTTCTTTTGTTCTTAGGACAATCAGTCTTTACATGTCCTCTTTCTCCATATCCATAACACTTGATGCTTGATGGAGATCCTTGATTTTTCTTCATTTCTCTTTGGTATTTATCCTTTCCTTTTGCTCTCATGAACTTAGCAAACTTCTTTATCACGAGGCTCATGTTTTCCTCATCATCAGAGTAATCATCATAATTTTTCCTTGAACTTTCTCCTTTCGAAATTTCATATTTGAAGGCTAAGATCTTCCTCTTTCCTTGATCCTCCTCTGCAGTCAATCTATTTAGCTCAAGCTCGTGCTCACAAAGCTTTCCAAAACGAATCGCCATTGACATTTGGGAGAGGTTGTGACTTTGAGATGGCTGTCACCTTTGGTTGTCAAGACTTGTCCAATGGCTTCAAAATTTTTACATTCAATTCATCAACATCAAAGGTCTTACCCAACCCTACCAAGTGATTCACAATGTGTGTGAAGCGCTTTTGAACGTCATAAATTGTTTCACCAGGTTGCATCTTGAACATCTCGTACTCTTGGATGAGCGTGTTCTTCCTTGCACGCTTTACATTATCAGTACCCTCATGTGTGACTCTAAGTACTTCCCACATCTCCTACGCTGTCTTACACACAAAAATTATATAAAATTCTTCAAGCACCACAATAGAAGATATAATGTTACGAGCCTTAATATCAAATTGGGCTCTTCTATTTTCCTCATTTGTCCAATTAAAATAAGGTTTTTACACTTCAATACAATCAACAGTACTTTTAAGAATATAAGGACCATTTTGTATAACTTACTAGATGCCTTTGTGTAGCGGAGTTAAAACAGATTCAATTGTTAAGAGCGGAAAAGCGTTTTTGGTCAATAAAATGATTCTTTAATTTTGTTATAAAACTTTTATCGAACAGTTGATGTGCTGAAAGTTTAAAGAGTGTAGGGAAGAGAAAAATCACAAATGATTTTTATCCTAGTTCGAATAAGTAGATTCTACGTCCAGTTGTTAATCACTATAAAGAGTGATTAACTGTTTCACTAAAACTAGTTTAACAATTACAATAAGATGAATAGAAATTAAGAGCAACAAAAACCCTTCCTTCAACAAAGGAACTGAAAGAAAACACTTAGCCAACATGAAGAGAACCGCTCCGACCTTTGACATCCAAAGCTCGAGCTTCTTCTATTCACAAGATTTAACAAGAGCAAACACTATCACTTGAGAACTTTCTCAAACAAAATGTAATCTCAAATGCCTTAGATAAACCCTTTAAAAGGTTTGACAAAAATATATATAGCCTACTGGTCTAAAATTGAAGAGCCATATTACAACTACTAGTGATAATCGATTATTGTGAGTGATAATGAATTATCTACGAGACTTAGAACAATTAGGATATTAACTCTTCAAACGGTCGGCTCTAGATCTTCACCTCTTCCATCGTTCAGCTTGAGCCCTCACCACCTTCTGCCGTTTGGCTCGATTCCTCACTACCTTCCATTGTTCGGCAAGAGCCCTCACCGTTTTCTGCCGTTCGAATCAATTCCTCACCGCCTTCTGCCGTTCGAATCCCTTCTTCTTTTCTCTCACACCTATCCACTGTTCGGTGCCCTTCTTCTTCTCTCTCAAAGTTGTCCACCGTTCAGCTCAACCTCTCTCAGTTCCAATTCTTAACATTTTATTCTACAAGAATACAACAAGGGTCTTCATACTTTTCACTGTGTAACATCATCAAAATCATTATCTTCAAGACACCAATGCTCCTCATTGGTAACACCATTTCCAACAACTCAGTAGGTGCATCAACATACTATGAAAACCTATCCTCAAATGAAACAATATCAAAGTCATGCATGAATCTGAAACATCAAGAGACATATCAATATGCTCAATTTCAAAAGTTGAACTAAGAATACAAGAATGCACAAGCATCAAAGTATTAGTGCTCAAAACAAGTTCTATGTGTTCAATCTTTAGCATATCAAAACCAATTTGATTTTCAGGAAAATTAACAGGAATGCTAAGTTCAAAGAAAACCTATACTGGTTGCAACTCAGAACCTGTGCTCTCACCAGATTTAGTAGCTTCATCATGAAACCCACTCAACTTGGCTATCAAAGACCTAGCTTCAAAAACTGTCTTATCCATAATAGACCCTCCAACAACAGCATCAACACCGATTCTATCCTTCATGCTTAGTCCATCAGTGAAGTGCAGGATGAGCAAGTGCTCACTGATTTGATGATCTGGACACGAGGCACATAGTTGGTTGAATTTGTCCTAGTACTCCCTCAATGTTTCTCCTTGATATTGCATAATGGAGCTTATTTCCCTTTGCTTGGAGACAGTTATTGAGGTTAGGAAGAACTTCTCCAAAAAACTTCTTTGCATCTTAGCCTAAGAAGTGAATAGTGATGTATCAGTCTTGTAGAGGAACCAGTCTTTGGCTGCATCCTTCAAAGAGAAGGGAAACGTCTTCAACTTGGCCCAGTCTTTGGCTGCATCCTTCAAAATTTTGAAAAACACAAGCTAGACACACAGAAAATAAACACACAAACTACTGAAAACAAAAAAAGATAAAGCTAACAAGACTAATCTAACACTCTAAAGCTGAGTACCCGACAATAGCGCCATTTGTTAGACTGAATTTTGGTTGCACAAAATCAGAACAAAGATAGATTTCTCACTAATGAAGAATAGGGATAATCTATGTATCAATCCTCGGACTTGGTACAATTAAGTTTTAAAATGTAAAGTTAATCTTGCTTTTTATTTATTATCTAACTACTAATGCAAGGTGAGGGCATTTAAAATGAATGAATGAAGCAAAAAAGGGAAAATCTAGTGTAAACTAAAATCTATTTGAAGAAATAAAAAAACAATGCAAGAAGATAATTTAAAGCTAGAACCTAAACTATAGTATAGAATCTATGTATAACAGGACATAACCTAAACTAAGATGAGAAGTGAATGCAACTCAAACTAACCTATGAATGCTAAAAATTAACAATGCAAAGAAACTAAAATTAAAACTGAATAAGAAACTAAGAATGCATAAAAGAAGTGGTATATACATGTATCAGAACCAAAATAATGGAAAGTTTAATATCTAAGGTAGTGAACCTAATCTACTTTTCAAAGAATAAAAGTAAGAAGTATTATCAACTAAAACTGAAATCAACAACTAAATGAAATATGCAGATTTAAAACAATATCAAATCAAACTATCATATGTGTAAATCAACTACCAGAAACAACTCATCATGAACAAGAAATGAAATCAAGAAATAAAACCTAAACTATTATCAACCCATCAAAAGAACCTAAAAACAACTATCTATCAAAACTCACCATCTCACAGACTTAGAATTTAACAAAATTGCATACTATAAACATGAAAATATCTATTACAGTAAAAATAGATTCAACAACTCAAATCAAGAATGCAAAATTAAATGCTAAAACAAAAGAAACATATACGCAAGGAAATTTGAATTAAGAATTGGAATCTAAACCTTAACACATTGTAATAGCAAACTAGAAATTGAAAAATGCATCAAACCTAAGGTAAAACAACAAAATGATAACATTTGAATTCAAACCACAATTGTAATCAAAATGTAAAATCCTTAACTTGAAGATATAGTAAATCAGCACCAAAAATCAACTCTATCATAATCTATATATCAGCAAAAAGCAAATAAGAATAGAATTTGGAATTGAAAACAAAGCAAAATCAGTACCTAAATTCAACTAATCAAAAGCAGGATAACAATCTTAAAAAGCATAATTGATTTCATAGGTGAATGTACATTGGAGTGAATAAAAGAGTACTAATAATTCGCAGGAAGAAATCCTGTTAATGTGACTCCCACTTTGGAGTAATCTAGTTCATATTTCAGAACTTTGAATCGATTCTTTCCACTCATTTGTCCAACCAATGTTCATTAGCTTATTCATCCATCTAAAATTCACAAACATAATTTAAATGTTCAAATGATTGAGGATAAAGTCTCAATTACACTCAAAAATACATTCTGGTTAGAGTAAGCCCATTAGAGGGTCTTATAGTTCATATTTCAGAACTTGCAATGGTAATGTCCACTCATTCTCAATCAATGCAAATCTAAATCTGATATACACTTAAAAAAAATAGAAACATAATATGAATGAATCTTTATGCATTGGACTCATCTCTAAC
Organism: Vigna nakashimae; assembly: GCA_034642375.1. Taxonomy (NCBI): domain Eukaryota; kingdom Viridiplantae; phylum Streptophyta; class Magnoliopsida; order Fabales; family Fabaceae; genus Vigna; species Vigna nakashimae. The sequence continues at coordinate 23,836,224 of CM067768.1, forward strand.
TCGAGAAGACATCTTGAAAATATATGCTCATTATGGAGTCAATTAATTTCTAAAGGATTCATAGAAATGCAGAGTTACAGAGTCCAAATCAATTTCAAAGCATAACAATTGCAAAAATCAAAAGCAAAGAAAAAAAAATTGCAACACAAAGAAGAATATAACAAAAGCACATAACTGGACTTTATAAACATGAAAAGAGAATTACACACTATCGAACTCACCAAACCACTCGCAATTGTCACTCTCGCAAGCCTATCGGTGAAATCTAGTAGCCAAGAACATCTACCTCTACGAAAGCGTAAAAACCCTAATCTACAAAATGTAAGACCGTGTATCTGAAAGTGACAAAGTAAAGTATCTATTACATGGTAGAAGCCCCTTTATATAGGGTTTGAAGAAAATGGAAAAGAGAAGAGAAAATGAAAGAGGGAAAAGCCAAAACTTGCTTGGGACGTTTCATAATCGGATGACCCTCTTCACTTTGTATCCTCGCTTCTTTCCAGCCGTTTGATCTTCTCCATGTGGTAGCTCCGGTCAACTTCTTCTCCGGGAAGGTGATGTGCTCTTCTCTTCTTCCTCTTGCCTCACTCTTTCTTGCGAACCCTAGAGGGTTTTCCCCAATCGCTCTCCTCTTGCTCGAGACAGTGATTCTACCTCATGAATCACAAATGCAAATGACCCCTTAGGACGCTGCAGCTTGAAACGTATCGTTTCACTTAAGTTGGTGCCAATATGTGACCCAATATGTTTCCAATCAGAAGCATCTCAAAGCCTAAACAACCAACGTAGCAGGCAAGCCCATGTGAATAGTGTGGCAGCAACGTTTGGGTGTTGCTCCCTCCACCACCACAACTTTCTCCGTCCACCTCCCCTTTACTATTTTGCCCCTAAGTAAAATTTTTTTTTAGGGTTATTTTTTAATTTTACCCATTCACAACCTATTTCACTAATAAGATATTCTAGTTCTCCGTATATGAGTAAAATACTTTTCTTTTATTTTAACATTATATTTCTTCCTCTCTTTCTTTTGTCACTGTGAAATACTACAAGTTGTAAAGGTTGGTGGTGGTGGAAAGAATTATCAAGCAGTCTCCCTCTTGTGGTGCAGTGTCGCTCTCGTGGTGCAGTGTATGGAGTGGTGCAGTATGTGTGTTGCTTCCTCAAGGTGCGTATTCGAATAAACCTTCAAATAAAACCCTAAAATAAAAAATGTAACCTTTAAACGGAGGTGACATCCTTCAACGGATGTCAAAATCCTTCAACGGATGTCAAAATCCTTCAACGGATGTCAACATCCTTCAACGGATCTCAACATCCGTTTAAGGTAAAACGGATGTCGACATCCGTTTTTTCCTTAAACGGATGTTGACATCCGTTGAAGGATGTCACCCAGGTACGTTTTTAATTTTAGGGTTTGTTTTAGGTTTAATAAGTTCAGAGGTCCCTATATTTGTGGGTTCGTTTCAATTGGGTCCTCCAATTTTGAAAGTGATCAATTTGGTCCCTAATTTAACAAAATTGAGTCAATAATACCCTTTCCGTTAAATGCAATGAACGACATTAACTTTTTAAACATGTGGTATGTTGAAGCATCCTTCAAATAAAACTGTGCCATCTGCAAATAAAAGGATGCCTCAACATGCCACATGTTTAAAAAGTTAACGCCGTCCATTACATTTAACGAAAAGGGTATTATTGACTCAATTTTGTTAAATTAGGGACCAAATTGATCACTTTCAAAATTGGAGGACCCAATTGAAACGAACCCACAAATATAAGGACCTTCGAACCTATTAAACCTTTGTTTTATTAGTTTATTCTTCATTTTTGAAATATTTTAATAATTTAATTTAAATGTTTTGATTTATTATTTTTGAATATATTTTTAATGTATTTTAATAATATAAGGAGAACTAGGTTTGAAATAAATTAAAATAGTAAAAGTAAAATATTTTAATTTAAGGATATAATTGGAATTAAAAAAAATTAGGGAGGTGGAGGGAGAAAGGTGTGGTGGTGGAGGGAGCAACACCCCAATGTTTTGAGTTTGCATTAATGGCCCAAAGCATTCGGCCCAATCATCAAATGACCCAAAATGCAATTAAAACAAAAGAAAGGGAAAGTTTTACAATTAAAGAAAAATTAAACCTAACTAAGAAAAACAACTTTTGTTTTATTAAAAGATTTTCTGAAAGATATTATTTTCCTACTTATTTACAAAAATACTAAAAATATACTTAATAATCTATTTTTAACTAAAATTCTATAAAACTAAAGAATTAATGGAAAAACCTAAAACTATCCTAATTTTAAGCAATAAGAAACTAAAAGAAGCTAAGAAAAACTCCTAAACAAAGACAAATATGCAAAATTAAGGAGTTATCACACCCCATACTTAGACAATTGCCCTCTTGGGTAGTGGAAAAGAAAGAGAAGAAAACAACACAATGGAAAAAGAACAAAACCAATTTACAACCAGAAAACCCCTAGACAAATCCCATTATTTCACTAAAAATCCTTAAAATTTAAAGCTAAGAAAACATAATTAAGACAACCAAGCATGTTAGGAATTTCTAAAAGAATGCAACTATGCAACAAAATATGAAAGGACCAACTACTAAACTCAACTTGACCCCACAGGTAAGTAGTTGCACTCAACTCTCATGTGTTTTCATCATTGGTATTTTCAGCACTCAACACACTAGGCTAAGCAACATTACCATAGGGTTGCACACAATATAATTTCCACTACTAAACATATGCACACCCAAGATCATCACGATTTTGTTAGACTTGTAATGAAAAGGAGAATGGAATAGGCTAGATGGATAGAAAACAAAAGCTGGAATGGATTACATAAATGTGAAAGAAAGAAGAGAAAATTGAAACTCAATGAATGTATTTCAATTTGGCTTGGCCAGACACTATTTTTTTCTTTCTAGTTTTCTTTCTTTGCCACTCTCTTTTTCTGTTCAAGTCTTATTCTCAACTCAATTTTCTATTTTTCTCATTCTTTCTCTTTTTCTAGACCTTTTCTTTCTTTTCAGACCAGAGTTTTCATAGCCATCTTTCTTTTCTTTTTCACCTCTAACCATTTATTTTTCTTACACTCACTAAATTCCTGCATTGTCCTCTACTTTTCATAGGACTCTAAGGGTTGATGTATTTGGTTTTCAGATGGTTAAGGGCTTGTAATGTCATATGAACACAAGGAATAGGCTAAGGCTCAAATAAGAGTACAATGGAAAAGAAATGGTACGATGGGCTATTTGGCTAGAAGATTAAAAGAAAAGAAGTCCTGAATCACATAAAAAAATGCATTACAATTTAGCTATTTGAAAGAGAAAATGCAAAAGTTCTAGAATGTCACTAACCTAGGTGTAAACATAATACAAATAATTAAGGCTCAAGACTCACTAGGCAATATCTGCCAAGTTGACTCCAAAGTTGGTTTCTCAAAATTCTAAGCACTCTAGCTTACTTCAACTCATCCTAATTAAGCTAGATGTCCTGAAATATGCATGCAACTCAAAAATTTCAAAGAAATTCAGTAAAACAGAATAATTAACCTAGGATATTCAGCTTACAAAAAGGATTTTAAAAACTAAACTAAACAGAACCTAAAAACAAGGGAAACTACTCTTAAAAACTAAGCAATTATGTAAAAAAGAATTGAAACAAAGTAAAGAATTGAGTAATACTAGAAACAAAAGCTAGACCAAACTAAGACAAATTCAAATGAAAGGTATAACAAGGAAAATAGCAAAAGATAACCTAAGAAGATCTAAAAATATAAAACAAGGATAAAGAATGATAAAGGATAAAAAAAACATAACTCAAAAATAAAAAGAACCTAGAGTAATTTCCTATTTACAAAGGCTAAAACAAATCATAAAAGTAACAAGAAGTAGGTATTTACAGACTAAAACAAGAATAGAAAACTACAATATGTATTTATAAACTACCATACCTAAAACTAAAGGGAAAAACTACTTAGAAAAAAAATTTACCTCTATTTTACTACAAAAACATATAATATAAGTAACATTATTTACATTAGAACAAAGAAATTAAACTTATATATTCCCACCCCCACACTTAAGAGGCACATTTCCCTCGATGTATGGGTAGGTAAGGTTCCTAAACAGCACAGATCAAAACACAACTATATACAAAAGAAACAAGAAAGAATTATTCAAGAATAGAACTGAAAAAGAACACAAACATTGTACAAGAATAGAACTAAAAAGCTAAACTAAATCTACAAAGCTACAAGAAAAAGAGAATTTATTCAAATTGGCCAAAGATCAAAATTGATTTTCTTAATTTTTATGAAAAACAACATATGTTCTACTCTACTATTTATGATACCACCTATTACTCTACTAGTTACTATAAAAGACCTATAACTACTATTTAAAAGAAAGGAAAAGAAAAAGCTATCATAACTAAATCAAAGTCAAAAAGAACAATTGAGTCATTAAACATTGCAGAATTATCACAAATAAAGACAGAATCATTCAACAAATTATTAACCAGATCATCACCTAAATCACTAGTTCAAAATGCCCTAACATTTGAACACCCATCAGTAGGTCTATTTATATGATGCAAGACAAAAATCTCATCCAACAATTTAAAGTTATGAGGCACATCAAGTAAAGCATGCAAACAATTTATAATAGTGCACATTTCAGATAAACCAATGGTAAGGTTAGAGTCACATTCAACCTAGACTGGTGCATCAAAAACAACATCACCCATTTGTGGAATAATCGATACCGATTTTGCACTGCGGAGTTAAAACAAATTCGATTGTTAAAAGTATAAAAGTGTGTTCGGTCAATAAAATGGTTCCTTTAATTTTCTTATAAAACTTTTATCGAACAGTTGGTGTGCTGAAAGTTTAAAGAGTGTAAGGAAGAGAAAAATCACACAAATGATTTTTATCCAGGTTTGAATCAATAGATTCTACGTCCAGTTGTTAATCACTATAAAGAGTGATTAACTAGTGATTAACTGTTTCACTAAAATTAATTTAACAATTACAATAAGATGAATAGAAATTAAGAGCAACAAAAAACCTTCCTTCGACAAACAAACCGGAAGAAAATGGTCAACCAACTTGAAGAGAATCATTCCGACCTTTGACACACAAAGCGCGAGCTTCTACTATTCAGAAGACTTGACAAGAGCAAATACTATCACTTGAGAACTTCCTCAGACAAACTGTATTCTCAAATGACATAGATAAACCCTTTAAAAGGTTTGACAAATATATATATATATATATATATATATATATATATATAACCTACTGGTCTGAAAATAAAGAGACATATTACAACTGCTAGTGATAATCGATTATCTACGAGACTTGGAACAATTTGGATATTAACTCTTCAAACGGTCGGCTCTAATTCTTGACCTCCTTCCATCATTCGGCTTGAGCCCTCACCGCCTTCTGTCGTTCGGCTCGATTCCTCACTGCCTTCCATCATTCATCTCGACCTCTTACCGTCTTCTACCGTTCGGCTCGATCGTAACCGCCTTATGTTGTTCGGCTCCCTTCTTCTTCTACCGTCCCCCTCAAGTGTTTCCCCCACTTAAAAAGAGAATAAATTCACTGCAAGGCTTAATGAAAATTCAAATTTTGCATAAAAAAATGAAATAACACAGTACATGAAGAAAATAAAGCAAACATATAAGCTCAAATCCTAATACAAATTGAACTCTAACAAGAAGGGGATGGAGGATAATATTGGGGTTGAAGATTAAAGTGTTCCTCAATATTGCCTAATCTAGTATCAAGGTCTTGAAACCTTTCAGTGACATAATCATAGTGAGTTTGTTACATTTCAATAATCTCATCAAATCTTTCTTGATGAGCCAAACTCATGTCTTCCATCTGCTTTGATAGATTGGCAAAATATTCTTCCATGGAGCAAGAAAAGGATGAAGGCATGGTAGATGGTCCAGCTTTTGATGGAGCAGCAGGTCTTGCTGGTTCTGCCATATAGGCATCCATTTCATCATCATCGTCATCCTGATGATCGTCATCCTTGTGAATAAGTACTCGTCCATGAGCAACAAATCCCATTTGCTTAAAGGTTGTCTCTCCAATTTCAGTGCCAATGACTTGATAATCCTCTTTTCTAGGAATGAGTTCCCAAACATCATTCCTTTCAAATTGGTTTAGTTGTTCTTGCTTTGTAATGCACCATTTATCATCTTGAAGAGCTTCATTTATATTTTTGGGTTCTATCTGAGACGCAAAAGCAATAGTTAAACAAAAGTTATTGAGGTTGTGTCTAGGAGTTACTCCTTTTGATATATCTCCAATGATGTTCAAATCAACTTTTATGGCAGTTGATTTGAAGATATGATAGTTTGATTTGGTATTGTTTTAAATCTGCATATTTCATTTAGTTGTTCATTTCAGTTTTAGTTGATAATACTTCTTACTCTAATTCTTTGATTTTTGTCTTCTTGTGAAAAACGATTAGCTTTAGTGGCTTAGATGTTAAATTGTCCATTCTTTTGGTTCTGATACATGTATATACCATTTCTTTAGTTTCTTATTCAGTTTTAATTTTAGTTTCCTTGCATTGATCATTTTTAGTATACATAGACTCTATACTATAGTTTAAGTTCTAGTTTTAAATTCTTTTCTTGCATTTTTTTTATTTCTTCTAACAAATTTTACTTTAGACTAGATTTTTCCTTTTGTTTCATTCATTCATTTAAATTCCCCCACTTTGCATTAGTAGTTAGATAATAAATAAAAATCAAGATTCAGTCTACATTTTAAAACTTAATTATACTGAGTTTGAGGATTGATACCTAAGTTATCCCTATACTTCATTAGTGGAGAAATCTAGCTTTGTTCTGATTTTGTGCAAACAAAATTCAATCTAACAAATGGCGTCGGGGACTCGACGAGTTAAGTTTTAGACTGTTGGTTAGTCTTGTTAGCTTTATCTTTTTCTGTTTTCAGTAGTTTGTGTGTTTAATTTCTGTGTGTCTAACTTGTGTTTTTGAAAACTTTGAAATCTATAAATAATGGTTCCTCTATATTGTTCTTTTTGTGTTTGGTATAATTCCTTTCTTGAAGTGAAATCCAAATTTAGACAAGTTCTGTTCAGTACCAGGAGATGGCCAATTCACAAGAGTGGTTGTACAAGCTTCTCAAGAGGTTGCCTAACTACCATGGAGTGGCTTGAGAAGATCCACACCTGCATTTGAAGGAGTTCCAAGTGGTATGCTCAACTTTTAAAGATATTTTCAAAATATATTTTCCAATACCTAATGAGCAAGCACCAAGTTATGAATGGCGACATCAAAGCGAGCATTAAGTACGGAAACAAGAATACTATCATAATATATTCAAGGCATTGGCAAAATAAGAGAGAATTTATTGGTTACATCTATCCTAAACAAAATGGGTTTAGCTCTCCATTATCATGGAGAACCCAAGCTTACAAAATGAAAGATGGAATACGATCGAGATACAAGAAGGAAGAAGGGCTGGTTCCCATTAGAGTTGTCAAAACGGGCCAACCGGCTCGATCCGAGTCGGCCCACCACGGGTTGGTCACTTAGTGAGTCAACCCAATCCGGCTCATTTATTAACGAGCATAAAAAATTCAAACCCGGCCCGACCCACCACGGGTTGGTGGGTAAACGGGTTGACTTATTGGCTCACTTAATTACAATTTTTTTAAATAAAAAAAATTTACAAAAATTCTATCATTCAAATCTAATCAAATTTTACTCCCAAATTTCACTCCCAACATGGGTGTTTAATTAAGGCTTAATACTTGTTTTTGTCCCTCTTTATAAGGGAAATGTTCACTTTCGTCCTACCTTTTTCAAAAAGTTCAATGTGGTCCCACGTTGTGAAAAAAGTGTCCAAGTTAATCCTTTTTAGGCACGGCGTTAAATATTTAACGATTCTGCTGACAGCGTGGACTGATGTGTGCAACGTGGCTTTTTACCTTCGTAACGTGGCAGTGACAGTGTTTTCCATTAACTGAGAACGTGGCAGTGGGCAGTGATTAAAATTCTGAGTGTTAGGGTTTGGTTTGGGTATTTCAAATGGGTCTTTGAGGATTGAGAATGGGTTCCCAAGGGTGTTCTTCGTTTTCGAAAAGCTGGGCCAAAGGATCTTCTCGTTCGTCCCATGGTGGTGCTTGTAGGGGAGGTGGGTTAATCCCTACTTGTTACTGTGGTGATATTGCAGTAATGAAAGTGGCCAGAACTACGAAGAATGTTGGGAGAAATTTTTGGGGTTGTCCTCATTACAAGGTTTTAAGTATACCTTTCTCAGTTAATGTTTTCTTTAGTTGATTTGATGCATTTGTTCATAGATTCCCTAACATGGTGAATAACAGGGTGGATCTTCAATTGGGAGCTGCTGTAACTTTTTCAAGTGGTGTTGTGAAGACAACGTGGATGAAAAAGATTGCACAATTCAAAAGAGAATAAGTGAGCTGGAAAATGCAGTGAAGGATTTGCAAAAAATCCAGAAAATGAAGTTGTTAGTTGTAGCTTTGTGTGTGTATTGTGGTTGACCTTGTAATTTTGAAGTTGTGGTTAGGTTGATTTAGTTAGATCGTGAATTTGGGTGTTTGTTATAAGCTGGCTTAATACCTGTTATGTATTTGGATGCTTGAAAAAAGTATGTTGACAATGGGAAGGTGTTTTGGTTGGTGTAACATCAGTTATGCAATGCAATGTACAAAATGTTCGAATCAGTCCGCCATTTGGTTTAAAAATGTTGAAACAGGTCAACCCAATAATGCATATGACTGAGGACTAATGGCACATATTACAAATCTAAATACAAGCTCCCCATTTGGTTTAAAAATGTTGAAACATGTCAACCCAATAATGCATATGACTGAGGACTAATGGCACATATTACAAATCTAAACACAAGCTCCCCATTTGGTTTAAAAATGTTGAAACAGGTCAACCCAAAATGCATATGACTGAGGACTAATGGCATATATTACAAATCTAAATACAAGCTTTGACCAAAACATGATGAAAGCACTTTGATTAATTAAATAAACGCAGTATAGGTTTGTCACCAAAGTACATGATATTGAATACATATATCCTCCAATTCATCTAAAAAGACAATACATGTTTGTTACCAAAATAAAGACAGTACAGTACATAATAAACCAATTCATCTATATATCTATCTTTTCTTCTGACTCTGAATTTTGGTGGACGGGATGATTGGGAAGTTGGAGGTGGCTGGGTTGGTTGTGTTGTTTCTGGTGAATGGGTTGTTTGTGTTGGCTGGGTTGGTTCTGGTGGCTGGGTTGCTTCTGGTGGGTGGTTTGCTTCTGCTGGTTGGGGCCGTAAAGGGCAGTTATTCTTGTTGTGCTTTGTCTGACGACAAATGCTACACTTTTTCCTATGCCCTCCAACACGCATTTAAGTGTCATCCTTAGTTAACTCCCATGCCTCCAACTTGCGTTTTTTCTTCGGCCTCCCAGGCAACTTCCTTACCAGTGGTTGTAGTACATCATTGAAATTTGTTGTTTGCCATAGTTGGGGACCATTGAGTGGAAAAATTATGGACGCATACACCTATTCATATGTGGATCTTCTGAAGCAACTGGGTATAAAATTTTCTGGATGAACATTACAGTAGTTCATTGCTGCAATTGCATGACAGCATGGGATGCCACTGATCATCCACTTTCTGCAGCTACACTCTTTAGTGTCCAGATCCACTGTGAACTTGTTCCCAACAGATGAAGTGTGCCTAACCTCAAAAATCTTTCGTGCAGCCCAGCTGAAAGAAATAAAGCACATCAATGAACGTAAATAACAAAATGTATATAAATTGTGGTAATAAGATTACCTTGGCAGCCAAAATCTAGACAAATTACATTCTTTCTGAAGCCTGTTCTTTATCTTTGGGCATATTGTGAACTCCATAGATGCCACCTTGCTTCTTTTGGTGGCCCACCTTTTCATGAGATACAATCTGATATCCTCCATCATTGTGATAATTGGTTTTCCTCTTGCATGAATGAGAACACTGTTGAAAGCTTCAGTGATGTTGTTATCAAGGGTATCACACATTGGTTGAGCTGTGAAGCGAGACCTTGACCAAAACCTGTTGAAAAAAAGATTTCTCAAATGGGTTACAATACACCTGTGACAGTAATGTGTATATAATGGCTAATGGGTTACCTTGGGGGAATGGCTATGAGGTATTTATATGCTTCAACATTGACTTCTTTAATTGTTAGTATTTCTCTCTCCCAAGCCTGGGGATATGTGGTGGTTGCAGCACTCCACATCAGATTTTTTAATACCTGCCCACTAAACCTTTTCCTAAAGTTTGCATAGAGGTGCCTTAAACAGTATCTTTGTTCTGCCCGAGGCAAAAGCTCTTGGATAGCTAAGACTAACCCCTGCACAATTAAATTTAGTAATAAAACCATATCCTATACCTTCTGCTGGTCTGACATCCATGTGCACCCTCCACATACTTCACTGCCCCCGAGGTCTTCAATTAACAATTGCAAAAACCATGTCCAGCTATCTTTGTTCTCCACTTCTACTACTGCATAGGCAAGGGGTAGCATTTGGTCGTTTGGATCCCTACCAACAGCAGTCAGCAGCTCCCCCTTGTAAACACCTTTCAAAAAACATCCGTCTAAACATATAATGAGCCTACAACTTATGAAACTATCTTTACAAGCTTTGAGACAAACATACATTCTTTGAAAGATTGGGTCACCATTATAAAAGTCAACTTTAATTTGCACTGTTGAGCCTGGATTACACCTCAACAGCTCATGTCCATAGTCGTACACCCTTTTATATTGTTTTATGAAATCTCCTTCAACCATTCTTGTGGCAATTAACTTTGCCCTTCTTGCCTTGGATATTGAAACATTTGTATTCCATTTTCTTAATGCTTTAGTACGAATATCACTCACCTTTAAACTAGGATTCTCAACTAAAGATCTATCTATTTCCTGACTTAACCACTTAACATTCATCAGTTTAATATTAAGTTGTCTACTACAACTATGAGTATCAATTATCTTCCTCAATTGCCAAATTTTTCGTGACGGCAAATAACCACAATAAGCTAGCCATGGACACTTACCTTGGCCACCCATGCATGTCACCCTCACCCTACAGTTATCATTTTTGATAAATTTTAGATCCCTCCCAGCATGAACAGCATACCTTCTAATAGCATCCTTAAACTCTTCCCTGTCAGTAAAAATAGTGCCCACTTCCCACTTGTAATCTGCCATGGACTTCTGCTTTGCATATTTTGATAAAGGACCTACATCTATTGTATCATCATTGTCATCCTCCTCACTTGCACTATTTTCAAGAGTTAAAAGCTTATCAGACTCCCAATCATCATCTGACAAACCCCTACACTGTTGGGTTTCTTTTTCACTGTCTTCATCATCCACGTATTCATCACCACTCAAATCATCCATTCCTGCTGCATCATCACTGTTCACTTCCACTTCTTCTTCACTTTCGACCTCAATTTCAGCCTCATTATCCACTTCTAATGCTTCTTCACTTACATTCTCAACTTCATCTTCATTCTCAGCCTCCACTGCAACCTCATCATCTTCTGCATCCTCATGCTGAACATCCTCATTATACACTGAATCCTCCTTCTCAACCTCCAATGCATCGTCATGCTCAACATCCAACCAATCCTCATTGTCAACATCCAGTAAATCCTCCTTCTGAACCTCCAATCCTTCACTTACATTCTCAACATCCCGTGCATCCTCATTCTCAACATCCATTGCATCCTCATTCTCAACCTCTACTGCACCCTCCACTACGTCTTCCATTCCTTCTTCACCACCCTCAACATGTGCTTCTCCTCCTACGCCACTATCCTCACCACTCTCTGCATGACCTTCACATAGCAAAATAATCTCATTCTCATCATTTTCTAAGATAGTTGCTTCGTCCACCCCATGCACAACATACAGGTTCACTTCCCCCAAATACTTAGCCACATTCATCATGTTCATAGCTCCTTTATCATCATCAACCTTATGTAGAACATGTTGGACACTGTAATATAATTCTTCTACTTGCATGTATCCCATATGGTTAAGTGAACCTAATACTCCAAAATAACACCATTTATCGGGGTCTACGTCCCAATTAACTATCTCTTCCCCTATATAATTAAAGGGGACTTCTTTGATCAAGGTCCCACCATGGTGGACCACTACCCGAAACATGTCATCAGACATCCCTACCCGAACCCTGCAAATGCAAACAGGGGACCACTAATTTCAGTTAAAGTAAGACCTATGGGACCACTATCATGCATCAAAAGAAGACAACATTTCACACAAAACAATTTCACCCATAGTTAAACCCCCTCAAACACGACAATAATGAAAACATTTTTGAAAAACCTCTAACCTGATTTGATTTGCGGAATTGGATTTCCTCTGCAGATTTCACCTTCAAGATCACCCAAATTGGATTTGCAGGTCCTCCAAAATGCTTATCCCCAAATCGCGATTTCGAAATACCCAAACCAAACCCTAACACTCAGAATTTTAATCATTGCCCACTGCCACGTTCTCAGTTAATGGAAAACATTGTCACTGCCACGTTACGAAGGTAAAAAGCCACGTTGAACACATCAGTCCACGCTGTCAGCAGGATCGTTAAATATTTAACGCCGTGACAAAAAAGGATTAACTTGGACACTTTTTTCACAACATGGGACCACATTGAACTTTTTGAAAAAGGTAGGACGAAAGTGAACATTTCCCTTATAAAGAGGAACAAAAACAGGTATTAAGCCTTTAATTAATTTTGAAAATAAGGAATTTAAATAATTTTTTCAAGCAAAAAAATAATAATAAATATTTTTTTATAAAATTAAAATTAAATTTTAATAAAATAAAATTATGTAGGTGGATTGGTGGGCCAATTCGACCCACCACGGGTTCAACCCGTATGAGCCATGTTTAAATGAGTCGGGTTAAAATCTGACTCGCATAAAAAAAATACAATTTTTTCTAACCCAACCCGGCTCAAACCCGTGGTAGGTTGGATTGGGTCACGGGCTGTGACCCATTTTGACAGTTTTAGTTCCCATAAGTCCTAGTAGACCACCAAGCTCTCCAAAAAGTGAAAAAATCTTGTCTCCAACAATCAAAGATGATCTTCTTTCGAATAACTAGAAGAAATATGGCACAACTTGCCACATAAGCAAAAGTATTGCTCAACGTAGCCATAATACCACTCAACGTTAGATTTTGAGAAACGAATGACATGTGGATGTTATTCCTTGCTTGGGCAAGGCTAGGTTGAACAATCTGGCTCCGAATGATCGGCTACATTGTGGTGGGTTACCGATCATGGATGGACTTAGGCCTTAGGATTTGGAGAACCATGTTAGGCAGATTCGGCTACATTGTGGTGGGTTACCGATCATTAATGGCTATGTACTTGATCACTTGGTCCTTGAGATCATTCATGTTGTCTGGTTTCTCTGTAAACAAGGAGTTTGAGAAGGGTTCGGGATGTAGACCACATATTAACGAATGCAAGATCATTGATGGAGTGAGGTCTAGGATCGTTGTCATTGTCATGGTGAATCTTTTCGTTAAATGTCGGAAGGTTTCGTTTTCCTCCTACTTTGTGCATTTTTAGGCTACCAACAAGGTGGTCATCGGTTACGATATGTAAACTGAGCTCTAAACATGACACTTAAAGCTTCAAATGAATCCATCGAGTACAATGGTAGCGCATAGTCCCAATCTAAGGTCGGTTCATCCAAGTAGTTGGAAATAACCTACAAAAAACATTATTATCTTCTGTATGGATATTGGCCTAAATCCAAAATTAATTTAGATTTGTGGCCGATTCGGCTCCCTAGTGATGTGTGCCCAAGCCTCTCCTATCGTGAAAGGGTGAAAATTCCCCACATGGTCAGTCTTGATTCGAAAGTCCCGATCATGCTTTTGGGGAGCTTAATGACCTTCCTGGCCTACTCACCCACCAGGGTGTCTTATGGAAGCTTGGAATTCCACCGATTCCAAGTCTGGGTTCGGAGTGGCAGGGTTGTCCCCGACTTTCTCTCATTTTGTGTCAAGTTGGCCTTCTCCTCCGGACCCTTCAAGCTCAACATTAAGGAGATCGACTTTGACTTCCATGTGAACCTCGCCAAGTTGGCAGACTATACTTCTTTCCAACAATGTTGAGGAGATAGGCTTTGATTTTCATGCAAACCTCATCGGGCTAGCGGGTTGTGCTCTGTTCGAAAATTATGGGGGCCTTCCTCATGAAAATTAGGCCGAGGTAGGGAAGGTGATTTCTCATTTTCCAAGCTGGTCAAGTTTTTCCGAATGTCTTGGAGTTCATTGAGGTCGACCTATCGTTGCGAACGTAGGTTTTCAAGCTCGACATTGTAATGCATGCATTATTCGTTCTACTAGATAAGTGCTTGCATTTGTTGTTGGAGGGTCGTCATTGGGTTGGATTCCATTTTGTAGGAGTGTTCGGCTTGGCTTCAAGTGGTGAGCATTGGTAGATGAAGGTGGGGAAACATTTTACAAGTGGGCGCCAAATGTTCTTATCGTATTTTAGTAATTGTGTTTCTAAATTATTTTTTTCCTTTTGTTTTCATTTACTTTGTGTCACAATTTGAATGGTTTCATTCTTTTTCCTTTTCTCGTAAAGTGTTTAATTTGCTAATAGTAAAATAGATTTGAATGGTAGAATCCTGAAGTTCTTTGTACCAATTTTGTTTTCTTCTTTTCAAGTGTCTAAGAGATATGCTTAATTTTTCTATCCCATAAAATAGATTCAAATATAACAATTAATTAATGGTTGAAGGAATTTCTGGGCTAGTCTCATTTTCATCTTTTGAAAATGTCTAGCATGCTTACTTTTTTCTAACACTTTAAATGGATTTATATACACCAATTAATCGTTTAAGGTCTTTTTTGGACTAGTTCAATGTTTTCTCTTTTCGTTTGCATTATTGGTGAACCAACAAAAAGAAAGTAAGAACAGTCAACAACTTGTTTTTCCACAAAACAAGTTTTATTTTTCCTTTGCATTATTGGTGAACTAATTTTCTAACTCCGTGGGCTGATCGTAAGAGTTTATTGAAATAATTTTAATTTTCCTCATTATGTGATTATTCGTGTGGTTAATTCAATCATCTTCCTCGTTCCGGAGAAAACCAAATTAAAAGAAAAAATTAGGCATATCATAGACTTTTGGAAAGACGCAACCGGTTCTTACAATTATGAATATAAATGAATCATAGTTTGTTTCTCGCAATATACTACTCTTGTTTACTCTTCCCTCAGTTCAGATTATTTTATATCAGAAAAACTACAATGACTGCTTATTTTCTCAAAACAGTTTACGTTCTTCTTCTTCTTTCTTTGCTTGCCTCAGGAATTATTGCCACATTGAAAAACTCAAGCGAAAGTGGTGAAGCAAAGTGCATAGAGAGGGAGAGAGAAGCACTCCTCAGCTTCAAAGAAGACCTCATAGATGACTTTGGCATACTTTCCACTTGGACAAATAATACAGATTGCTGCAAATGGAAACGCATTGAATGCAATAGTCATACTGGTCATGTACAACTACTGGATCTCCATGGAAACTACCCCTATACACCGCCGTATTTGAGAGGTGCAATCAATGTCTCTTCGTTGATTCACTTGCCATATATTCAACATCTTGATCTCAGCCGTAATTATTTTTCACTGGGTTACATCCCAGAGTTAATGGGCTCCATCACCAACTTAAGATATCTCGATCTCTTCCATTCTTGTTTTGCGGGGAGGATTCCTTCGACACTTGGAAATCTCTTACAGCTACGCTATCTAGATCTTGGGGAAAATTATCTTTGGGGAAAAATTCCCATTGAGATAGGGAATATCAAACACTTACAGTATCTCGATCTTGGTCTATTCTATCTTTCCGGAAAAATCCCATCTCAAATTGGAAATCTCACAAAGCTACAACATCTCACTCTGGGAAGAAATACTCCTCCATATGGATTGAAAAGGCGAAATTATATTTCAAAATCCCTTTATGGAGCAATCCCTATTGGCATAGGGAATTTTCCATTATTGCATACTCTCCGACTAGTTGGCAATTTTGAGATAAAAGCTGAGGATGCACAGTGGCTGTCTACTCTCCATTCCTTAACAGTTCTTGAGCTGAGTTCATTGCACAGTCTGAAATCCTCTCACAAGTGGCTACAAGCTATCGGTAAAATCATTCCAAACTTAACAGAGTTGAGACTAGTTGATTGTAATCTTTTGCATAGTGATATTCAATCTTTGTTCCATTCTCACTCTTCAAATAATTCCACCTCTATTACAATAATAGATCTCTCTTCTAATATGTTGTCATCATCAATACTTCAATTCTTGTTTAACTTTAGCCTTCATCTTCAAGAGCTTTATCTTTCTCACAATAATATAACCTTGTCATCTTCTCTGTGTCCAAATTTTCCATCGCTTGAGGTCCTCGATCTGTCTCACAATAATCTTGCATCATCAATGTTTGGAGCTAATTTCAATATCAGCTCCAAATTACAAGAGCTTTACCTTGAAAATTGCAGTCTTATGGATGGAAATTTCCTTCTTTCATCTACTTCTACAATGAATTCTTTCTCCTCGCTTATCTTCCTTGATCTTTCCAATAACTTGCTAAAATCATCTGCAATGTTTTACTGGCTGTTTAACTTCACCACCAATCTGCATTTCATTGACCTTAATGGTAACTTGTTAGAAGGTCCAATTCCAGATGAATTTGGGAAAGTGATGAGCTCTATTGAATATCTTTTTCTCTATGATAACAAACTCCAGGGCAAGATGCCGTCTTTCTTTGGGAGCATGTGCAGATTACAAGTATTGGACCTCTCAAATAACAAGTTAAATGGCGAATTTCCAAGCTTCACTCAAAATTCTTCATGGTGCAGCAGACACATATTTCGGGAATTGAACTTATCTTATAACCAAATTTCTGGTAGGATACCCGAGAGCATCAGTCTGCTATCTGAATTGGAAATTTTATCGTTGTAGGGGAATTCTTTAGAGGATGATGTAACTGAATCTCATCTTTCTAATTTTTCCAAATTAATTATCTTAGACTTGTCGCATAACTCATTAACTATAAAATTTGGCTCTAGTTGGGTTCCTCCTTTTCAATTAACGTACTTGTTTCTTGCATCTTGCAAGGTAGGACCGAGTTTTCCACGTTGGATCAAGACTCAAAATTCCTTAATCGAACTAGATATATCTGATAATGGGCTGAATGATCTCGTACCAGACTCCTTTTGGACTAAGTTGCGAATTTTGTACACTTTAAATATGTCTCACAATAATCTCATTGGTTCAATTCCTAATATGAAATTGAAGCTTCCTTTCAGACCATACATAAATTTAAAGTCAAATAGATTTGAGGGAAAAGTTCCATTTTTTTTGCTACAAGCTTCCGAGTTGTTACTATCTGCAAATAAATTTTCAGATTTATTTTCAGTCTTATGTGGAAACGTCACAGCTACAAACTTGGCCACTTTAGATTTATCAGATAATCAATTAAAGGGGCAACTCCCAGATTGTTGGAAATATGTACACCGATTGTTGTTTCTTGATTTAAGCAACAATCAATTGTCAGGGAAGATTCCTATCTCCATGGGAACCCTAGTGAAATTGGAAGCTTTGATTTTACGAAACAATAGTTTAATGGGTGAATTGCCTTCGTCTTTGAAGAATTGCAACAATTTAATTATGCTTGATGTGAGTGAGAATGTGCTATCCGGTCGAATACCATCATGGGTTGGAGAAAGCATGCAACAATTGATAATCTTGATCATGCGAGGGAATCACTTCTCTGGAAATCTTCCCTTTCATCTATGTTACTTGAAGCGTATTCAATTGTTGGATCTTTCCAGGAATAAGTTTTCAGAAGGCATTCCAACGTGCTTGAACGAGTTTAAAGCATTGTCTGAAGAAAACATCGACAGAACTGAGATTGAGAGTCGTGTTCATTGGTACAATACTACTTATTATGAAAATTATAGTATTTACACTGATGGTTCTTATGCGCTTCAAATAATATGGATGTGGAAGGGTGCGGATCGCAGCTTCATACGTCCCGAATTGATTCTTCAGAGCATTGATCTCTCATGTAACAATTTAACAGGTGAAATACCAAAAGAGATTACATACATGCACGGTTTAGTTTCTTTGAATTTATCAAGAAACCATTTGAGTGGAGAAATTCCTTCGGAGATTGGGAATTTAAGGTCACTGGACTCCCTTGACCTATCAAGAAATCATTTGTCTGGAAAAATTCCTCCCACTCTTTCCAATATTGATCGTCTTGCCATGTTAGACTTATCAAACAACAATATCAGTGGAAGAATTCCATCCGGAAGACAGTTGCAAACCTTTGATGCCTCTAGTTTTGAAGGAAATGTTGATCTTTGTGGGAAACCGCTTGAGAAAAGCTGTCCTGGAGACGAGACAGTGACAAAACCTAATGGAGCAGAAGTGGATGATGATTCAGTTTTGTATGGAGCATTATACATGAGCTTGGGGGTAGGATTTTTCACAGGCTTTTGGGGCTTATTAGGTTCATTACTTCTTTGGCAACCTTGGAGAATTGCTTATTTGATGTTCTTGAACAGACTTATAGATTATCTACTCTTAATGGTTGCATTGAACATAGTAAAGTGCCAAAGGTGGCCCAAAGACTAGCAGGTACATAGTTATAATATCGTCTCTGAATTTCGTTATATTTACTTCTCTGCTTCAGTTACGAAAATCAATAACTAGTTTTCCTATTGAAAGGGAGAATGTAATTTTAGGAATTTAAGTATTTAATAATTCTTTATCCTAGCTTACAGTAGTTCCAAAAGTACTTTTCATCATATGTGTCTTTCTTAGCTACAGATTGATTTTCATCAATTTTATTGAACATTGATTATATCCTATTCTCCTATTCATGACTTGGTAGTGAGTTCCTTCTACAAGAATTTTAGTTTTTCTGTTGGTGTAAAGAAATTGTATATAGTATGCTCTGTTTTGAAAATTTGCGTTTTTAATTGAATTCTGCTATTCATTACGACTGTTCCCATATGAATTTTAGCTCAAAATTTGCAGTTTAGAGTTTCGAGACCTCGTTCTGAGATGAAAGCACGATGGATTATTGGGAGTGTAACATTTGAAGCGTTGGTAGTGACAAGTTGTATTTCAATGTAATGATTTGGAAAAAGAATGTTTGATGAAGCTTAATTACATATTTCTCCTATCGGAGGGCTTTTAATGTGCTGAGCAGCTTCATAACTCGCTCACTCGAATTTGCTTATCTTTCGTCTCTGGACACATCGCTTAGCGCTAGCTTTCTCTGCTCAGCGTCTACAGCATAAGTTTTGAAGCAGCTTTCTAAATTTCTGCAATGATAAAAGTTGTTTTTTATAAAGATGTTTATTGATCAAAATCATATGTATCCAGTTTTTCGTATGACTTGTTTCATTTTTTTTTCCTTTAGTATTATGATTAACTAATATAAGATCTTATGATTTTTTTTGAAATAGTTTTATTGTTCCTAATTATGTCATTAATTGTGGTTAATTTTCAAACGATGGATTGGAAAATTAGGAGACAAATAGTCAATACAAGCTAATCCAAGCACCCGGCGTATGATAGATTTTTTCAAATATGCAAATATCACAAGAATATGTTTTTGAATTTATTCAAAAATTGTCTCAATAATAAATAAATTATAAAGAAATTCTTACATGTTTATTCTATTACTAAAATGGTGACCGATATATCTATACAAACTTTGATTAAACATTATTAGAGTAGATTGCACATTCTTATAAACGTAGTGGACTAAAGATAAATTATGATTATAAAATTTACAAATATTTTATTTGTCAAGATATGCTTTACTATAATTAATATTTCTTCTCAGAATTTGTAGTTATTTTTCTAGCTTTTAAAATATGTGACTAGGTACATGGATTAATATATTTGACACCACGCTTCGAAATTAAAATAAAATAAAATAAATTAATATATATATATATATATATATATATATATATATATATATATATATAAATTATGTGAAGTAAGTCGAATTTTCACATCAAAACCTACCCTCTTTCACTCACGTCCTACGGCTAGCTAGAAGTTCCCCTTCTTCTCTTCAAAAAATCCAGCCTCTCTCAGTTCACGTAAGATTTTGTGTTTATCTAAGAAAACTTAACCCCTTCCTCCTTTGTTGCCCTCACCTTTATTCCCTTATTCCGTACCTCTCTCCCAAAATCTCTTTTAATCCTCTCCAACCACCAAACTATCCTTCTATTATAATGAAACTGATTTTTAAAAGAAAACTACACCCGTAAATGAAGCCGAACAAAATGGTAGGCACGTTTCCTTTCCATTCCCTCTTATATGCTCCTTCACAACGTCCACAAAGTTTCTCCTTTCTTTTTAATTCACTTAATAGCCACGAGTCCCACTCATGACTAAAGCAACATATTGAAATAAACATCAAATATAGAAACACAATCTTAAAGCCTTAACCACGATGTTACTCACATTTCATCGATAAATACATGCAAACATATAAATATAAGTTAACCATGCATACGCGTATGCAGTTTAAAGAAAAACTGATAGGGAAAGAAGAACAAACACAAGAGTTTTATCCTGGTTCAGTCTCAATGCCTACATCCAATGACCCTTCCAATCAACCTTAGATTGAAGGATATTTCACTATAATGATTTGCGAATTACACAAAAGGTTTTACAGAAAACATACTCTCACAATGTAAACACCTTTTGCACTCATAATCAAATATAGAAAAGAAAACAGCTGCACACACAGAACCACACGTTCTTGCTATAGAAACCCTTTGAGAAACCCCTCTCAAAGTCAAAGAGCTCTTCACTCTTCTTCCTATCGCGCACGAGTAGGGACACAACACAATCAACAAGTGCAGAAACTTTTTCTGATCATAGCAGATACACCTCAGTAATGTAAATCATATAAGCTAGTTACGTTTTCAAATCCTCTCAAGAATCCTTCAAGTTTCTTCACAATCTTCACTTCTTGATTCTTGGAGCGTTTGTGGTATGTGTAAAACTTTTCTCAGATAAAAATGTCAGACATGAAAGTGTACAATTGATCAAAAGTCATCTGAAACACAAGTAATGCGACAATTTATAGTTTTCATCATACTAGACGCAAAGTAATCGATTATGTTAGAAATGTAATCGGTTACATAAAAACTAGGTGAAATAGAATTACAACTAACACTCCTATAAATTTAATGCACAATTAATGTAATCGATTTGCATTTAATGCTAGTCAAACATATTTAAAAATATGACCGTTATAGTAGTTATGACTAAGCTCAAAACAATTTTCAAAAAAATAACAGACTTAATTGATTACATAACTTGTGTAACCGATTAAGCAAAGCACTTAACAAATTTTGAAAACTTTTTCTCTTCAAAAACTTATCAGAACACATTTGAAAAAGATCTATGCAAAGACACAAGTTTTAATCGATTAAACACTTAATGTAATCAATTCAAACTTGTTGCTTTGCCATAGTTCAAAACATAAGTTGTTTGATGAATTTAATTGATTACCACAATACTGTAATCGATTATGTCATGCATATTTCATTTTGTGTTTGTGGTTTTCATCACACATAACATACAATATGCATACAAAGATATAAACATATCACAAAGTAGTAATATGCAGAACCAACAGTATGTCAACATATGCATTTATCAACAATAAGCATTTCCATAATCACATATGTATTTCATCACATTGAAACATATTTCTGTAGTGTCATGATACCATCTGTGTTGTTACAGTCAATTTGTTTTCATCATAAAAAATAAACACATCAGGGAGTGGGTTCAACACTCATATTGCTCTCCCTATCAACAAATACAAACAAAATTACTCATGTTACATATCACCCATAAATAACATTTTTTTTGGATCTTACATAAGGTCACCCGAGGCTACAACAACCCAAGTGGCCTCCTCTGGCCTCCTTCCTCCAAGAGTTGGCTCAACCTCTCTTAGAGAACCACTAAACACCATCTTCATGAACCATAACATCCCCAAAACTAAGACACTTAGTCTCTTCCCCCACCAACTTCCGCAAACATCTTCACCTCATCAACCATCATGGTTTTTCTGCTAGTTTTAGCCCAACGTAGCTTGGTGATTTCCATCAAAAGATGTAACCCTTTAGAACTCTCTTATATTGGCACTGTTTTATTTATGAAAGTATACTTTTACTCTATATTTGTGAATTAGTTTATGCTTCTTGTTGGATGAACTGATCACTCATCTTATTTCACTAGCATGGAATTGAGTGGGAATTGGTTTCAAGTTGCGGTCAAACTAATTCTCCTCCTTCTTTTAGATGCTAGTAATAGATATAAGGTTCTAGTTGGTTGTAGAGTCCTAATCTTAATGAAAGTGATCCATTCAAATAGTTACTGAAGAATCATACTAAAGTTTGATTATCTTAGGCTCTGGGTATCAGGAATAGACTTAGAGTTACATTCAAAAAGAACTCCCAGAACATGATTAATTGCATTATGTAGGAGTTAGTTTAGTCTACTTTAGTTTTGAATTTTATTTTACAAATTAGTGTTACTAACTAAGCTTTTCTCTGACAATACTAACGGTTTCAGTTGTTCTAATTTTATGTGACTAACATCTTTTTGTTATCTTAGTCAGTTATCTAACTTTACTAACATCTCTTGTTGTTTTTAACGTTTTTTTTATTGGTGTTGCTTTTGTAGGTTCTACTAAGTTTTAAATATAGATACTGGGAGAACTTTTTTAACAGTCTGATAAGTATATCTGCAACATAAGTTTTCAATTTTATAAATTAGAGGGAAATTGTTTCCTTAATTAGTATTACTTTATTACAATGTAATGTATTTAATGAGACTTTGTAGTTCACTTTTTTCTATTCTCTTTCCTTTATTGCAGGTGTTCGCTGGGGAATTAATTTTCAATTTCACATATCAGGATAACTACCTGGTTTTCTTTAATCTAATTGATTGTGAATGGTTGCTTCTGCTATTCTAGAAAGGAGTTGAATTGCATTTAAAGTTGTATATATAGTAATGAAGTTAAATAATTGCATACTTTTTTATTTCTATTTTATTACATTCATCATTACAATATGTGCAGTTAAGCTACATAGAAGTGATTGACAAGCGTTTTTGGTTAGTTGAAAATTGTAATTGCAAAATCATCAAGGACCATTGCCTTCACAATTTGCAGTATTTCAAAGATCATCGGTAATAATTGTTAAATTTATTTGTACGATTTTTTATTAAATATATTATCGACTAACTATTATGTTATATTGTAGGTATCTGATCAAGGGAGTGGGCCAAACAATGGATGTAATGAATAAAAAAAATTAGATATTGTTATTGAATACTTTTATGAGTCATACTTTTAGTATTGAACATTTATATTAAACATATGTAATGAACCTCTTTCTTTCTAATTTTTATGTATGAACAATTAGTTGTATGAATGATATTAGGTTGAACAATGTAATTTATTTTATACAATATTATTAAATTTTAGTTCATATTAATTTATTGTTTGTTTTATCAATAAAACCATTTTATTATAATATAATTTTATTACAATAAAAAAAATGAACTATACAAATTCCCGACGGTTTTAAAACCCCGGTAAACTAAACCATCAAAAATAGGAGCGGTTTTGTGATAACCCCAGCTAGTTCCGGTGGTTTTTGAAGTGTCCTGTTATTCCCGGCAGTTTTCATAAAGCTCCAACTAATTCCGGCGGTATTTACAAAACCCTTGAAAATTCCGGCGGTTTCTGGAAACCCCCGCTAATACTGGCGGTTTTTTCCAAAACCACCAGTACTTGCTTGGCGACGGACGTTTTTCCACCGGTTTTTCCAACCGCGGGAAATATGATGTGCAGGGGTTAAAACCGCCGGTAATATTTAAAAAAAACCCGGTAAAAATACAGATTTTTGTAGTGTATAATATTTCATTTTAATTTAATATCAGATAGAGATTAGAAAAAAATACCAAAAATAAAATATAAATGAAAATGTTTTAGGTTAATATTAAATAATAAAATAGATTCTGGAAGGGTTTTCAAACTGAAATATTTTATGTCATTTTCAAGATAGAAATTTCTTAATAATAATTACAACGTATTAATTACACTTCAATCCACCATAATGACTGATGGATTTGAGTGTTTGAGTCTTTTCTTGATTAAGGCCCTTTGTAGAGTAGAGGACTTATGGAAATTTCTTAAATAATTACGACATATTAATTACACTTCTAATCCACCATAAGGACTGACGGATTTGAGTGCCTGAGTCTTTTGTTGATGAAGGCCTTTGAAGAGTAGAGGACTTCTTATAAGAATAGACTTTGATTTTTATGATTTATTTGTTTGTGTAACTTTTGCTTTCACGTGTGAATAAGTGTAAATCACGTATTCAATTTAATATTCACCAGTTTATGTATCAAAGTTAGTCGTTCTCTTTAAGCAAAGTTAGTCGTTCTCTTTAAGCAAAGTTAGTCGTTTCCAAATTTAATGTTTATTAACCCAGGTGTTGTATTAGGCACTTTGAACTGATGTCTTAGGCAAGTTTTGTGTTGTTGTTTAAGCAGGCAACGTGTGCTCATAGTTGTGGCATAGCTATAGCCATTTGTTCGCATAAAGAAGTAGAAGGTTTTAGGAATTGAGTGTTTCCTTTAAGAAAGAGGAGAGGTGATTTTGGAGGGAGGGGTGGTTATATCAGTGTCATTGCCTTTGGTATTCTGCTTTAACTTGGTGGGCATTTTTGAGCTTGTGTCAGGTTAGGTCTACCTTCTAGGATATTATTTCTTGAACCCGGGTATTTGTAACGCCGTTGTTAGCTGCTTTGTCATTGTTTTTCTTACATGACTATCTCACGACTATCTCTCTGAGTTCATTGGGTTGTTGTTTGTTTGGTTATTGTTTTTTTACATGAATTGGTGGCACAAAGATGTCCCGTTGAGTTCTACCATTACCATTGGTCCATGTTGAATGTATTGAAAAATTATCCGTGGAATTAATCTCCCTTATATATGATTAATATACATATAGAATCTTTTATTTATAATAGAAGAAACATGGTTTAAGGCCAAAATACAAATAAGAAATAATAACAAACTAATTACAGATAAAAGAAAGATAATATATATATAACATTATCTCTCAAGTTAATGTATAAAAATCATATGTACTAAGCTTGATGCTAATATAATGCATAAAGACTTTGTAAAAACAAAGTATGCACTTGAGCGACACCAAATTGTTAATGATTTGGGAAGACAACATAGAAGATGAAATACCAACTCAAAAGACCCCTTAAGCAACAAATCTGAGAGATTGCTCCACATAAATCTCTTCTTACAAACCATCGTTAAAGAATGCATTGTTGATATCCAATGGACGAAGAGATCATTATTGAAGAATCACCACAACTATAAATAAACTAACATAAGCCATATTTTCCACGGGAGAAAAAATATTTATGGACGAGTCAAACACAATCGTGACAAAAGGATGTCAAAAGAGACAACAACAGAAAAAGCCATGGATGAACATGAGAGAGAAATCTTAAAAATCCAAGATTGTCCAATAAAAACACTTGCAAAAGGAAAAAGAGCAATATCAATGCTCTGAATAGCTACCTGATAGGAAACTTAAACACTCTGAATCTCTACGAGACATGCCACTATGTATGACGAAAGAAGGAACAAATCCACAACTTCAAAAAGTGGTGAGAGCGCATAAGAGCTCCTATGAATGCGTTGATGGCACAAGGATCACATGACTGAGACGATCTAAACTATGTGATAGTCTGTCGAAACTGGAACTCCGGTAGTGACAGTGGTACATGATGACAATAGACTATAGTGCCACCGACAGAGGTGCCACCGTCGGCAAAGATAGGTTTAGAGGCAAAGACATCGAAATTTTTTCTTCAAAAAAACCTTAAACTATGATACTATATTGAATATAGATTCATCTCCTTTGTGTTTAATATACACATAGATCCTTTATTTATAATAATAGAAGAAATATAAGTTAAACTTAAAATATAACTAAAAAATAATAACAAATTAATTAAAAATAAAAAATAAAGATAATATATCTAATAATTTAAATATCTATTGTTTCTTGGACTATCGTAGTTAATTATAGACCATGCCTTCTGCATGATATTGCACTAACTGAATAAAGATGAGTCAATTTAAACTACATGTATTCATCCAATGACATTTTAAAGGATTCGATTAGGACAATAATTCCTTAAGGTAATTGGACCAGTTTCAGCTTTTTCTTTGTTTTCTAACCTGCAAAATTTTCTATCGCATATAATGAATTCAAATAGGACAAATCACTGTTTAAAGTTTTTGGACCATTTTCATTTTTTTTATACGAAGTGTCTAACATGCTTAATTTTTCTAAACTCATTAAACGAATTCGAATACAACAATTTCGGACCAATTTCATTTTCTTCCCTTCAAGTTTTTTTTTTTATTTCTTAACTCCTTAAATGAATTGGAATACAATAATCAATAGCTTAAGGTCCGTATGGACCATTTTCATTTTTTCTTTTCCAATGTCTAATTAATATCTATCATTTTCTAACCCATAAAATGAACATAACAATAGACAGGTCTTTGTACCATTTTCATTCTTTTAAATGTCTAGCATACTTAATTTTTAACCCATAAAATATTCTGATAGAACAATTGATAGCTTAAGAGTTTTAGACTAGCTACAATTTTTCCTCTTTTAAATATGTGCTAAAATTTCTAACTTATACAATGGATTCAATTAGGAAAATTAATAATTTGATATTTTGGGACTAATTTCATTTTTCTCTTTTTCAACCATCGTGTACAATCAATAGCTTATTTCTTTCTAAGGAATACTTTTATTTTTCCTTGTGTTATTTGTGAACTAATTTTCTATTTCACAGCTGACTAAGACTGTCAATATATTTAGATATTTTGAACTAGTTTCGTTATTGGTGTGGTTAATTTCTTCAAACCTAGTTTTTAAAGTTTTAACTCATTATAATCCATGCATCCAGTCACAGCTTAAAAGCTCTAATTCCACACAATTCATGCTTTGAATTAATATACACATAATGTGAACTAAGTGTAGTTTTCATTGATGTTCAAAGTTTTCTACCTTCCAAAGTAAGTAAGAAAAATGAGAAAAATATCCATGTCCAAATTGATCAATACATGATATGCTATTTTTTTTTTCTTTTGTATTATATATATATGTTGCTTCCTATCAAACATAATTCCCATCGATGCATGAATGAATTAAGTCATACTCTTAAAATTAAATTAAATCAAATAATTTTTTCATTCTCCAATACATAAATAATTACTTCATATCATTTATGAAAAAAATAACCTAATAAAATATGATTACTTCATATCATTTACCAATACATAAATAATTACTTCATATAATTCAAATAATTTATATTTCTAGTTCATCACTTAAGTTCATCTTCATCTTCTTTATTTTCTTTTCTTTTGCTACCTTTCACTCTCTATATACCATCCCATCTTTATATTAAAAAAATATAAAAATATGATTACTGAAAATAAATTAATGTACAAGTTTCTGATTAAAATTTAGGGTTTTTCGCAGACACGTATATGCATGTCTACATAATCCAATCATTTCAACTCACAAACACAACAATACATACAATAATATATAAAACAAAGATTACTTATAAATTTAAATATAATATATAAAAGAAATATTACCTATAAATTTAAATAAATAATATATTTTATTAGAATTAATGAGCGACTAATTAACAACTATGTCATAACAATTATATGATGTAAATTTCATAAAACTTGGTTTGGATTTTGACTGTATTAGTAACTATTATATATACTTGCAACAATGTGATAGTAAATTTCAATGTTAATATTATCTATAAGATTACTCATCTTTTTTTCTTATGAAAATGAGATAAAAATTAAATTACGTGTTTTAAGAAAATTATAAATTAAATAATAGAATGTATCTTTATCTGAGTAATTTTTCATAATGTTTACCAATTTTTGGTAAATAAATATTTAACAATTTTATAGTTACAAAAATCGCTAAAACTAATTCAATTCAAAACAAAAATTGTGATTTTGGATTGGTTCAAACTTTATATTGAATTACAATTAAAGCATATTGAACCGTATAATATTCCCACCGAAAATGAAAAAACTTCACATGACACCCAGTTTCAATTTCACCTACCACAACCACTTTAATTAACTTTATTGAATTTCTTTTACATATTTTTCTTAAGTAAAATTTTTGCAAATTTTATCATCATACAAGAAAAATCCTCAAAATATCATACCTAATCAATACAATCATCAGGACAAATATTTACACTACATTAATAAATGAGATATATAGAGAAGAAAAAGGAAAGCGAAAGAAAGACATAACAGAGTGTCAATAAAAATAAATTAAAATAATTAAGATGAAAAACTAAATAATAAAAAGTGAAGGGAGAGAAGAATGGATAAAGGAAGAAATCAGAAAAATTATACCTTTTACTTAAGAAGAAAATATGGGAAAAGAAGAAAATAAGTGCATATTTTACTAAAATTTAAAATTGATGGATTTTAAGACTGATTAAAATTTTACATAATTACTTCAATTATTAAGAAATTATTAACTAGAGATTTAGATTGTTAAGACAAGGGGACCAAATTATTTTATTGGGTTTTCCAATTAATTATTTCATATACATGCCATATTATATGGTAAATTAATCACTTTCTTGTATATGAAACTTGTTGGATTATAGCATGAATCATCACAGAGAATGTCTTTTGAAGAAAAATCATCATAGTTACTGAGACAAGAAAGAAAATAAATTTTAACATAAAAGAAATTTACATAATTGTTGGAGCTAAACAGAGCAAAGAGCACTTGAATTTTAATTGAAACTACTTCCACCTGTTTGCTACGTGTATTTGAAAAGGGTTTGTTTTCTTTCCTAAAAAGATATTGATATTCTACCTTAGAATCCAACTCTGTCATTGTTTTCTTTTTCTTTAAAACCATAGAATCAAGCTTATTGGATTAGCATTTTCTAAATCAAGTTGATTATCTTTCCCTTTATTTTGGTATTCTTAATCATTGATTAATCTCAATCTCCATTTTGTTTTTACTTTTAAATTTTAATCTTATAAAAATCATTCTTATTTTAAGGTTTCTAAGATCCTTAATTTTTCTAACCCATAAATGGATTCAAACGTAACAATTCAAGGACGTTTTGGACTACTCTCATTTTCTTCTTTTGAAATGTCTAATGCTTAATTTTTCTATTTTAAAATTTCGAAGATGCTTAATTTTTCTAACCCGTAAAATGGATTCAAACGTAACCATTCAAGGATTTTTGGACTACTGTCATTTTCTTCTTTTGAAATTTTCTAATGCTCAAATTTTCTATTTTAAAATTTCTAAGATTCTTAATTTTTCTAAAACTTAAAATGGATTTAAATGTGATTAATATATGATTCGATCAAAACGAGCAATATCTTAATTTGAACTAGTTTTATTTTTCATTTTTCAAAATGTCTAGCTTAATTTTGTAGGCTACAACAACTTAAGATTTTTTTGAAATAGTTTTATTTTCCCCATGTTGTCATTTATTTTTAACCCACAAAACAATTAGGAAAATCAACCATTTGTTTTTTTTTTCTTTTGTATTGTTGATGAATTAATTTTCTAACTCATAGTGGACAAGATCTTAAGATTTTTTTAAATAGTTTTATTTTTCCTCACTATATATATTAGTGTGGTTAAATTTCTTACCCATAGATTAAAACCTAGGAGAGAAAATTGTATAACAGTAAAATTCAATCATCTTCTCATTCAGGAAAAAGCCAAATTAAACGAAATTTAGGTATATCATAGAGTTTTAGAAAGCGACAGCAGGTGATGTCACTGAATCTCATCTTTCCAATGATAGGTAAATAAAATGTAGTTGTATTAGGAGTTTAGTTTAGGCCATTTATATACGTAATTATATTAATTGAATTAATTTATTAAGCATTATAGTTGTTTCGGATCATACAGTTGGATTTTGTGTTTTTTTCTTGTTAATAAGTGTTTTGTGAGAGTTAAAATCAAGTCAGGAAGAATAAGTCCTTAAGATACAGAGGTGAAACCAGAAAGCGCTACAGCTGAAATATGGTTTCTTCCACAACATGTCGATTCAAAATGGAAACCACATAGGTTCACAATGGATTTTTCCATGAATTGTGGAAACGGTCAGAGCAGTAATCAAATTTTTGATATTAAGTAGAATTAAAGATTAAAGAAAAAAAAAGCAAAAAAAACGAAAAGGGACAGTTACTTAGAGATGTAACTGACCAATTCCACTAATTTGGAGGGGTGAACGCCAGTATGCAAAACTAATTTCCTTTTGTTAGAGAATTGATGTAGTACTTTGATTATAAGTTCTGAACCTTTCCAATTAATGTTTAGTTAATTTTAATTTATCTCAGTGTTCTATTTATGCTTTGAATGTCTTTCTCTATGACCAGTTCACAATTGGGAAATTGGGGATTGCTTGCGATGGTAAATAGAACATATTAGAAATTGTCACAATTGGGAAATTGGGCATAGCTAATTAGTTTGCAATTGAGATGGTAATTGTTCTCTATAACTTGATTAAATTTTATAACTGGCCTAAGGGATTGGGTTTAGAATTTGATAAATACGTTTGCCTATCTAAGGGATTAGGGGTAAACAAGCTCTTAATAAACTCAATTACATAATTATAATTTGCACCTCAATTGGGAAGGGTTAAGAATTTATATGAAAGCATACAAAAATTCAATTCTCTAACATTGTTTATTTTAATTAAATTTTTGTCCTTTGTTTATGTTAACTATTTTACTTGATTTTTGGTATCTTAAAATTATACAAATTAGTAATCTAGTACTCAACTATTTGAATCTCAGATGATATTTTATTACTACAATAACAATTGGTACACTTGCCAAATTTTTATCATCCAACTTTTCCAAATTACTTTCCTTATACTTATCACACATCTCTCTTTCTCAAATTTGTCTTTGGTTGGGTTCCTCCTTTTCAATTAAGGTTTTTGTTTCTTGCATCTTCCAGGATAGGTCCGAATTTTCCTAGTTGGATTCAGACTCAAAATTCCTGAGTCCAATTAGATATATTTGGTAATGGATTGAATCCTTTCGTACCAGAATGGTTTTGGAACAAGTTGCTATAAAAGTGAGGTAATTGTTTATCTTAAATACTATTAGCTGGCGCCTGATTCAGATTAAAGTTTCACATATAATTGGTTGTGGCTTAAATTAATTGACTAGATTGTTCAGAACATGCTTCTAGAACCAATTATAAATAATTCAATCAAATATCCTTTAATATATATAGTATGTTCTAAATCAATTTTATAAAATATTTTATATGAGATTTTTAAAATATTTTGGCATTCCCAAGTATTTTGCAGAAAATAATTCAATTAATAAACCTCTGTTTTTTAATAGGAGAAAAGTACCCTAGTTGAAAATACGAAATAAAAATCTTCTTTTGAATAAGTTGATAAACAAGTTTGGAATGATTTTGTTACTGTTTATTATGATGCAAGAGGCAATGAAATCATTTCCTTAACTCTTATTCTTGATTAATTTTACAAAATTTCAATATCTACTATTATAAAAGAAATGTAAAATGTTACCGAGTTACTTAAGAAAGAATAATCTCATACAATAAAAATACGATGTGTTTAAGATATTTCAATGAAAAAATATTTATAATGTGTGTAAATTATTCACTCACATATTGAATTACTTGTTATAGTCTTGAGAAGTTCAACATAAAGGATAAGTAGATTCAATGCAGAACACTATATTGAATAGTATGACATTTCTCCTTAGAACACCTCATTCATAAATCATAGACAGATAACTATACAATTCGTTACATCCTATTAGCATACTTTCATTCTCATATATAGAACTATCACCGTGGAATAATAATTATTCACCTGATTCTCCTTACTTCAAACCATAATTCAATATAAAAATTAACAAATTCGTTGAGGAAGCTCAATCACTCACTTAACAAGCTATCTTTAAAAAGATACTCACTCAATAACTAAATGATTCAACCAGTGAGTAGAATATTAGAACAAAATGTATATAAATGCATCGAGTGAGAGCACACTCGCACTAGTAAAAAAAGCATTTTTTAACACGCTATATACACCTCGGTTCTACTGAAACCGAAGCATATAAAAACGCGGTGGCATTTTCGTAAATATTGAGTGGTTATATGCCTCGGTTATATATTAACCGATGCCTATAAACTTTACTGTCTCGAGTAAAAGGTGAACCGAGACATATTTAAATGATTTAGGCACCAGTTCTCTGACTGAAAGGCTTTAGGCACCGGTTTAAATTTGACTGAGGTAATACCCTGAAATTAGGCACCGGTTTAAATTTGACCAAGGTAATATCTAAGTTAAAATCACGAATTTCTCTCTCGCACTCGCACTCTCGCACTCTGCCCTCTTCCCTCTCGCACTCTCGCCCTCTGCCCTCTCGTCCTCTCGCCTTCTCGCCTTCTCGCCCTCTGCTCTCTACTCTCTGCCCTCTCGCCCTCTGCTTTCTGCCCTCTCGCCCTCTGCTCTCTGCCCTCTCGCCTTCTCGCCCTCTCGCCTTCTCGCCCTCTTGCGTCCAGTTTCTCTTCTCCACCAAACCCCAACATCAGGGAACGCCACAAGCCGCCGTTCAACCCTTCCCACAAGTCGCGTTCATCCCTTGCCGCAAGCCGCCGTTCAACCACGCCGTCGGCCGCAAGCCTTTCATCGTCACGGTAAGCCTTCTACACTCACAAATCTAAACCCTCCGTTAGGGTTTCTTCTCCTTTTCACCATTTCCCTTCGATTCCACCGATTAAAACCTTGTTT
Source organism: Vigna nakashimae (assembly GCA_034642375.1). Lineage (NCBI taxonomy): Eukaryota > Viridiplantae > Streptophyta > Magnoliopsida > Fabales > Fabaceae > Vigna > Vigna nakashimae. The sequence continues at coordinate 23,869,357 of CM067768.1, forward strand.
TCATCGTTAGAAACTTTTTCCACCGATTAAACTTTGATTTACACCAATCAATCGGTCCAGAATAAGCTTCCTTTTTCTTCTAGGGTTTCTAGGGCTTTAAGGGGGCGACAACGGCAGTGGATGGAGGTTTGCGAGCAGTGGCGAGGCTGTTGTTGTTGTTGGGGTCGAGGAGGACGAGACGTTTGCAGAGGGATGCGGGACAGAAGCTGGTGAAGGCTTCGTCGGGGTGGCGGGGCAGGAGGTGGAGGGACGGCGGGCCTGCTGCGGTTGGGGGAAGAATAGAGAAACTTGGCTTTCTGTTTCACCGTGTGCGAAGAGGAAGAAATTTGGCTTCTCTAGCTTTCTGTTTCATCTCTGAGTTTCTTCTGTTGTAATATTGCTTCTGAGTATGTAATTTTGCTACTTCTGTAGAGAGAATTTTGACATTGGATGTTGTAATTTTGCTGCTTCTGTTAAGAAATTCTTGTTTGTTTTAGATTTTTGAAATGAAATTGGGAGAAATTTTTGGATTGTTTGGCATGACAGAATGTATAAGAATGAATTAACTGAGTTTTGTTATCTGAGTTCTTTCATTTTTAACGTTTTTCAGTCTAGTTCTGGGTTTGAAATTGGAATAATTTAAGAACCCAAGCACGCTAAAAAAAAGATCCTACTACCTCGGTTTAGGTTCTAACCGAGGCAGTAGAGACAGATAAAATAACTCGGTCTGGAACCGAGGCGAAAAGGCTACCACTTTTTGCCTCGTCTGAATATGCCTCGGTTCAAAAACCGGTGCCTATGAGTGAAATTAACCGGTGTCGTATCCTCTTCCTGCACTAGTGTCGCCTAGTGATCAATCCTCTTCTAACATTCTGTCAAACTCAAATTTGGTTTTTGTTTGGGGAGAGTTAGCTCGTTTAGCAAGCAGATTTTCTCTGACTCTATCAAATACTAATTAGATACCCATGCAATGAGAATTTGACTTGTCCAAAAAATCTGCATAAACCAGACACAAAAATGTTGCAACCTAAGTTGTACACTTTAATCTAAATGAGAGTTTTCCTCATAAACAAAACCAATTTAAACAAAATAACTCATTAGAGACTAAGGATTATCACTCTACCATTTCAAACTTAATTTCACAACTCAGAGATCAAATTACCAAGTTCAAAATAGATGCAGTTAATCAATATATTTTCATTCAATCAACCAAATCAACAATTGCAAAATACAACTTCAAGAATCAATTGACATAGTGCCAAACAATCAATTGAGACAATAGAAATCAAATATAAAAACGTTTCAATATTTCGAACCTATATATAAGTTCTAATTGTGTTGAAAACAAGATAAAATAAAATCATTGACCAAATTTTCAAGAATTTTAGTTTTTTTCTCATTCTCTTATTTAATTTTTTCCTTTTCATCTTCCTTCTTCTTATGTGTTTTTGATATTGAATAATAGAGAAGTAAATATTTGAGTATGAATTAAGTTTTTTCACGATTGTTCATTGTTTTGAGTTTGTTCTTCTCTTCTCTAGTTTTGATTTTGCTATTTGTAATATCAATTTCTGTTTGAGAAATTAAAATTTAAATCAGGAATCATTTGAATATTAATTGAATAACTAAATACAAATTGGATTGAATGATATTGAAATTTAATATGTATAATTGGTGTAGTCAATTAATTAAATTGATTAATTGTTCAAATTAAAATTGAATATATAAATAACTATGATTTTCATATTGTTTTATTGTTTCAAATTGTGGATTGGATTATTTTCTATTTCTTGATTTTGCTTTTAATATCTGTTTTTTTTTTCAATTTTTGTTTAAAGTTTTCAATCCCTAAATCCTTAATTTTAATTTAACCATAAAAATTGAATATGTATCCTTTAAACGACTTAGATTGTATTTTATATTACATGTAGAGAAGCTTACACTAGTAAAAAAAGCCTTTTTTTAACGCGTTATATACACCTCGATTTTATTGAAACCGAAGCATATAAAAACGCGGTGGTATTTTCGTAAATATTGAGTGGTTATATGTCTCGGTTATATATTAACCGATGCCTATAAACTTTACTGTCTCGAGTAGAAGGTGAACCGAGGCATATAATATAAAGTTTAAATTATTTAGGCATTGGTTCTCTAACTGAAAAGCTTTAGGCACCAGTTTAAATTTGACCGAGGTAATACCCTAGGTTAAAATCACGAATTTCTCTCTCGCACTCTCGCACTCTCGCCCTCTGCCCTCTCACCTTCTCGCCTCCAGTTTCTCTTCTCCACCAAACCCCAACATCAGGGCACGTCGCAAGCCGCCATTCAACCCTTGCCGCAAGCCGCGTTCGTCCCTTGCCGCAAGCCGCCGTTCAACCATGCCATCGGCCGCTGCCATTCCACGGTGCTCGAGAGAGGGATCTCCTCATCGCAAGCCTTTCATCGTCACGGTAAGCCTTCTGCACTCACAGAATCATCTCCATTTCTTCTATCCTTCATTTTCCACCGAAACATTCATAGATCTAAACCCTCCATTAGGGTTTCTTCTCCTTTTCACCATTTCCCTTCGATTCCACCGATTAAAACCTTGTTTTCATCGTTAGAAACTTTTTAAACCGATTAAACTTTGATTTACACCGATCAATTGGTCCAGAATAAGTTTCCTTTTTCTTCTAGAGTTTCTAGGGTGGAAGAGGGCTTTAAGGGCGGCGACGACGGCAGTGGATGGAGGTTTGCGAGTAGTGGCGAGGCTGTTGTTGTTGTTGGGGTCGAGGAGGACGAGGCGTTTGTAGAGGCATGCGGGACAAAAGTCGTTGAAGGCTTCGTCGGGGTGGCTGTTAGGCGATTTCGGCAAGCGTACCGAATCGTTCAAGTAATAAACCGGTAAGACCAGGTATCGTTTTCCCAAGAGACTCGTAATACTAGAGAATTGTGCAATTAACAACTCATATAGACTCAATAACATAACATCAATTAAGAATATGTGCATAAACATAAATTCACAAATAATTACAAGGTTGGACTTTGGTATTGAAGGCACTTGGAAATGGAAAAGACTAGAAATGGTATGAAATGACAATGTTAAGTTTAGGTTTCACCAATGCACTCTTGTGTATAACCAATTTCATCTCCTCTCTATCAATTTACTAAAGTCAATCCACTAAAACACTCTAGCCCTAATCCCTTAGGTGAAAAAGCCTAGGTTTTCCTTATCAAACTCCAATCCCTTGGATAATCTAACAAGCAAACCCGCATTAAAGAGCTAGGATCTTAAGACAACATGTGAATCATCTTCCATCCCTAGAATCAATGACCACAAGGACTCTTGTTTCAGTTCAAGGTTTCATCTTACGTCCCCATAATCCATAAAACCCCAAAATCAAGTCATGAACGTCCCCATTACATGCAAGCTTTAAGATCGGAAACAAGAATACTAGAAATTGATAGAAAAGGCATATATATAATCAAAGCATTCAACAATTACACAAGATTCAAAGGCTACATCTATCCCCAACAAGATGGGTTTGGCTCTCCATTTCCATGGAGAGCCTTTAAGCTTACAAAATGGCCATGGAAGAAGATGAAGAACCCAAGAGGAAGAAAGGAGTGTCCCCACGAACCTTAGCAGCCCTCCAAGCTCTCCTCTGAGTGAAATCGCGCCTCCAAAGAACCAAAGACCCAAACCCCTTCACGTTTTAGGGTTAAATAAGCTCGATCTGACACATCAGCAAAAGTCGCGCCCGACGCCCCATTTCTCACGCCCGGGCGCGAACCTCTTTGGAAAAGTCATGCCCGGCGCCCCATTTCTCACACCCGGGCGTGAGAGTCTCTGTAAAGTCGCGCCCGACGCCCCATTTCTCACGCCCGAGCACGACCAGCACTCAACAATTGGCTTCTGTGCAGGTGGCGTTGGGCGCCCTTGACCTAGGGGGGCCCGGGCTTGACTTTTCAGCACTGCATCATTTTCACTTTTTCTGCAGATCTGCTTGCTTCTAGTGGTTGGTTCAGCCTTAGACATTATTGGAGACCCTTCCAAGCACATTTTTAGCTACAAAATAAGGGATTATCGATGAAAGTACATCAAGGTAGCCAAAAACACAATTATTTAGAAAACAAGACAAAAGAAGAGGATTTAACAAGTTATAAGTTAGAAAGGAGTTGATTTTGCTACTAAAATGATGCTTAAATAATGGTAAAATTTAGCATTATCAGTGGCGGGGCAGGAGGTGGAGGGACGGCGGGCCTGTGACGGTTGGGGTTTGGAGGTAAATCTCAAGCTTTTGTATTTTACAAACCTTTGGACCTCTCACCACGCCGTTGGGGGAAGAATAGAGAAACTTGGCTTTCTGTTTCACCATGTGCGAAGAGGAAGAAATTTGGCTTCTCTGGCATTCTGTTTCATCTCTGAGTTTCTTCTGTTGTTGTAATATTGCTTTTGAGTATGTAATTTTGCTGCTTCTGTAGAGAGAATTTTGACAATTTTGACATTGGATGTTGTAATATTGTGTCTTGTTTGATTCCTGTTATGAAATTCTTGTTTGTTTAAGACTTTTGAACTGAAATTGGGAGAAATCTTTGGTTTGTTTGGCGTGACAGAATGTATAAGAATGAATGAACGCAATTTTGTTATCTGCCTTCTTTCATTTTCAACGTTTTTCAGTCTGGGGTTCTGGGGTTTGAAATTGGAATAATTTAAGAACCTAAGCACGCTAAAGAAAAAAAAAAGATCCTACTACATCGGTTTAGGTTCTAACCGAGGCCGTAGAGACAGAAAAAATAACTCGATTTGGAACCGAGGCAAAAATGCTACCACTTTTTGCCTCATCTGAATATGCCTCGGTTCAAAAATCGATGCCTATGAGTGTAATTAATCGGTGCCGTATCCTCTTCCTGCACTAGTGTTAGTAATTTTTTATTTCATTCAATAGTGAATGTTAGTGGAAAATTCTTATATTGGCATGTGACTTTGTTTATAACATTAGACCTTGGTGTTCGCTAGATTTTGTAAGACAAAATATCAAAAAATTGAGTCATATCGTTCTTCATCTATTTGGCAACGTATAAATGACATTGTTGGTCTGCAAAAATTTGGAAAATATTGTTTTGACTGAAATTATATTCATAGTTTTCTAACATATAAATGGATTTGATTACGATTATGAATACCGTAAGATAATTGGACCACTTTCATGCTTAATTTTATAACTCATAAAATGTCTTTGAATATGACAATCAATAGTTTAAAGTTTTTGGACCAATTTCATTTTGTTCCCTTTCATTTTGTTCCCTTCAAGTGTCTTCGTATACTTATTTTTTCTAAATCGTTAAATGGATTCTAAAACATCAATGGCTTAATGTCTCTATATGGACCAGTTTCATTTTCTTTTTTTCCAATTTCTAACATCTATCATTTTCTAACCCATAAATTCAATTCAAATAGGACAATCAACAGGTCTTTGGACCATTTTCATTTTTTTTAAATGTCTAGGATGCTTAACTTTTCTAACTCATAAATTGTTCTGAAAGAGCAATAGCTATTGTTTTCTGTAGTCCCATATTTTCTTGATGCACCTCCAAAATTTTTGAAACAGAATTACACCCACCCCTAATAAAATAAATAAAAGTTGTGTTTTTTTTTTTCAATTTAAGTGTTAAGGATGAACAATTCATAAATTTTCCAAATTCCACAATTTAAAACAAAAAAATATATATTAAATTTTTACCAGTGCATGTGTGTTATTTTTTATAATAATAAAACTAATAAAATTATTATTATTCTTATTATTATAATTATAAAATTAAATATATATTTTTTATAATTTTATTATATGTAGTTTTTATTTACTTTATACGTAATTTTTTAATTAAAAAATAATTAATTTAAAAAAAATCAAATCAATATATTCCATAATTAACTTTATTTATTTTGTAAGCTTATGAATTTAAGTCTAAATCAATGTCTATCATTAATTGATTTTAAATTTATCTTTACTTTTAAATTAAACAATAACTTTAATGAATAGTTAAAACTTCGATAATTAATGTTAAATATTATTTTATATTTTAATTTACAAACCAATTATAATAATTTATTAATAATAAAACTATTTTATATAATAATAATTTTTAATCTATGAAATAAAATTTAATTTATTCAATATAAATACTAATTATTTGTTTGTCTGTATAATTGCTATATATTTAACTATTTTCTTATACGGGTCATAGTTCTAATTCCACTCAACTCAGACTATGAAATAATATACACATGATGTGAATTTAGTGTAGTTCTCATTCATGTCCCTAGTTTTCTACCTTCCAAAGTAATTAGAATAACGAGAAAACAACAACATCCATGTTCGATCATTCGATCAATACATGATGTGCTCTTTTTTGTTTTATATATTTGTTAGTTGTCCATCAACGTAATATGCATAGACGTATTTAATTTAATTCTTAGTTGTCTTAAATAAATTGGTTTTATCATTTACCAATAAATAAATAAATAAATATTTCATATATTTTCTGTGAAATAAATAAATTATTATTTTTTACATAATTCTGAGAGTCTGGAATTCTCACAGAAATAAAAATATCATATAAATTAAAAAAGAAAACAGTAGAAAAGAGAACTATAAGAAAGTAAACAGTTGATCTAAATAAGCAAAAGTTAAATCAAAGAAAATATAACTAAAAAAACAAGTTAAATCTAAATTCAAGTAACCTAAGAAATTTGTGTGCGTAAATAAACTTATATGACAATTTTGGATTGGTTATTGTAAATCAAATACTAGTGAGAAATATTTGTTTATTCCAAATTTTTCTACACAAAAATAAACACTTATTTTATTAATGCGTATATATAGTTTTAATTTAAAATAAACAAACAATGTAAGTTGGAAGCAGTCTACATTGTATTGTATGCTAAAATAACAATTATATTTAAAATATGTCACTTATGTTTATTTATTATTATTTTTTTATTTTATGAAATCAACTTTTGTGAATATAAATGAAGCCATGAAGCTTTCTAAAATACACATATTAGGAGAAAGAGAAAAGAACTGAATCATGAATTCTTTCTCGAAATATACTACTCTCATTTATTCTTCTCTCTGTTAAGATTATTTGATATCAGAAAAGCATCATGACTGCTTATTTTCTGAAATTGTTTTATGTTCTTCTGCTGCTTTCTTTGCTTGCCTCAGGTATTACTGTGAAAATGAAGAACTCAAGTGAAAGTGGTGAAGCAAAGTGCATAGAGAGGGAGAGAGAAGCACTCCTCAGCTTCAAAGAAGGTCTCATAGATGACTTTGGCATGCTCTCCACTTGGACCAATAATACAGATTGCTGCAAATGGAAACGCATTCAATGCAATAGTCATACTGGTCATGTGCAACTACTTGATCTTCATGGAAACTTCCTCCATACACCGCCGTATTTGAGAGGTGCAATCAATGTCACTTCATTGATTCACTTGCCATACATTCAACATCTTGATCTCAGCCGTAATTATTTTGCACTGAGTTACATCCCAGAGTTAATGGGCTCCATCACCAACTTAAGATATCTCGACCTCTTCCATTCTTCTTTTTCGGGGAGGATTCCTTCAACACTTGGAAATCTCTTACAGCTACGCTATCTAGATCTTGGGGACAATTTTCTTTGGGGGAAAATTCCCATTGAGATAGGGAATATCAAACACTTACAGTATCTCGATCTTGGTCTATTCTATCTTTCCGGAAAAATCCCATCTCAAATTGGAAACCTCACAAAGCTACAACATCTCACTCTGGGAAGAAATACTCCTCCATATGGATTGAAAAGGCGAAATTATATTTCAAAATCCCTTTATGGAGCAATCCCTTTTGGCATAGGGAATCTTCCATTATTGCATACTCTCCGACTAGTTGGCAATTTTGAGATAAAAGCTGAGGATGCACAGTGGCTGTCTACTCTCCATTCCTTAACCATTCTTGAGCTGAGTTCATTGCACAGTCTTAAATCTTCTCACAAGTGGCTACAAACTATCGGTAAAATCATTCCAAACTTAACAGAGTTGAAACTAGTTGATTGTAATCTTTTGCATAGTGATATTCAATCTTTGTTCCATTCTCACTCTTCAAATAATTCCACCTCTCTTACCATAATAGATCTCTCTTCTAATATGTTGTCATCATCAATACTTCAATTCTTTTTTAACTTTAGCCTTCATCTTCAAGAGCTTTATCTTTCTCACAATAATATAACCTTGTCATCTTCTCTGTGTCCAAATTTTCCATCTCTTGAGATCCTCGATCTCTCTTACAATAATCTTGCATCATCAATGTTTGGAGCTAATTTCAATATCAGCTCCAAATTACAAGAGCTTTACCTTGAAAATTGCAGTCTTATGGATAGAAATTTCCTTCTTTCATCTACTTCTACAATGAATTCTTTCTCCTCGCTTATCTTCCTTGATCTTTCCAATAACTTGCTAAAATCATCTGCAATGTTTTACTGGCTGTTTAACTTCACCACCAATCTGCATTTCATTGACCTTAATGGTAACTTGTTAGAAGGTCCAATTCCAGATGAATTTGGGAAAGTGATGAGCTCTATTGAATATCTTTTTCTCTATGATAACAAACTCCAGGGCAAGATGCCGTCTTTCTTTGGGAGCATGTGCAGATTACAAGTATTGGACATCTCAAATAACAAGTTAAATGGCGAATTTCCAAGCTTCACTCAAAATTCTTCATGGTGCAGCAGACACATATTTCTGGAATTGAACTTATCTTATAACCAAATTACTGGTAGGATACCCGAGAGCATCAGTCTGCTATCTGAATTGGAAATTTTATCGTTGCAGGGGAATTCTTTACACGGTGATGTAACTGAATCTCATGTTTCTAATTTTTCCAAATTAATTTTCTTAGGCTTGTCTCGTAACTCATTATCTGTAAAATTTGGCTCTAGTTGGGTTCCTCCTTTTCAATTAACGTTCTTGTTTCTTGCATCTTGCAAGGTAGGACCGAGTTTTCCTAGTTGGATCCAAACTCAAAATTCCTTAATTGGACTAGATATATCTGATAATGGGCTAAATGATCTCGTACCAGCATGGTTTTGGAACAAGTTGCAAATTCTATACGTTTTGAATATGGCTTACAATAATCTCATTGGTTCAATCCCTAATATGCAATTGAAGCTTCCTTTCAGACCATCTATACTTTTAAGTTCAAATAAATTTCAGGGAAAAGTTCCATTATTTTTGCTACAAGCTTCCGAGTTGTTTCTCTCTAAAAATAAATTTTCAGATTTCTCATGTGGAAACTTCACAGCTACAAACTTGGCCACTTTAGATTTATCACATAATCAAATAAAGGGGCAACTTCCAGATTGTTGGAAATCAATAAATCGATTATTGTTTCTTGATTTAAGTAGCAATGAATTGTCAGGGAAACTTCCTATCTCTATGGGCAGCCTTGTTAACTTGGAAGCTTTGGTTTTAAGAAACAATAGTTTATTCGGTGAATTGCCTCCCTCTTTGAAGAATTGTAAGAATTTAATTATGTTGGATGTCAGTGAGAATATGTTGTCGGGCCCAATACCATCATGGGTTGGAGAAAGCATGCAACAATGGATAATCTTGATCATGCGAGGGAATCACTTCTCTGGAAAGATTCCCCTTCATGTATGTTATTTGAAGCGTATTCAATTATTGGATCTTTCCAAGAATAAGTTATCAGAAGAAATTCCACCTTGCTTAAACAATTTTACTGCATTGTCTGAAAAGATCATCAACAGAGTTGAAACTGAAAGTCGGGTGTATTGGTACAATAGTACTTACTATGAAATTTATAATAGAATCGGTAATATTTATTATTCATTTCAAATAACATGCATGTGGAAAGGTATGGAACACGACTTCAGACGTCCGGAATTAACTCTTCTGAGCATTGATCTCTCGTGTAATAATTTAATTGGTGAAATTCCGAAAGAGATTACATACGCGCTCGGGTTAGTTTCTTTGAATCTATCAAGAAACAATTTGAGTGGAGAAATTCCTTCCGATATTGGAAATTTAAGTTCACTTGAATCCCTTGACTTGTCAAGAAATAAATTCTATGGGAGAATTCCTTCTTCTCTTTCTCAAATGGATTTTCTACAAAACTTGGACTTGTCACACAATTATCTTTCTGGAAGAATCCCATTGGGAAGACACATGGATACATTTGATGCCTCTTGTTTTGAAGGAAATGCTGATCTTTGTGGTGAACAACTTAACAAGAGTTGTGCAGGAGATCAGACATTAGTAAAGCCTCAAAAAGCAGAAATCCATGGAGAATATTGTGTTTTCTATGAAGCATTATACATGAGCTTGGGCATAGGATTCTTCACAGGCTTTTGGGGCCTATTAGGTCCATTACTACTTTGGCAACCATGGAGAATGGCTTATCTGACGTTATTGAACAGACTGATAGACTATCTATGTGTAATGGTTGAAGTGAACTTAGCAAAGCGCCGAAGGTAGATCAAAGACTAACAGAGTGTAAAAGGTGGCTCAAAAATTAGCTGGTACATAACTCTATTGACTTCTTTCTTTGAATTTTATAGTACTTATTTCTCCTTCAGAGAACTAAATCAGTAAGTAGGTTTTATATTGAAATGGAGCTTACCTTTCTAAAAAGAATTGTACAAGGCTTGCCATGAATGTAAGTGCTAGAATTTGATTCTTGCTTAAAATATAGCACTAAACGTACTTTAATTAATTGTATGTCTCTCTCAGCTACATACTGATTTTCATCAATTTTATTAAACATCGATTATATCGTACGCTCCTATTCATGGCTTTAATAATTGTAGTTCCGTTTTTTCAGAAATAATTGTTTTTGTTGGTGTAAAGAAATGATTGATAGTTTGCTCTGTTATGAGAAGTTTTCATTTTTCAGATGAATTATGCTTAGGCCATTTTAAAAATGCTTACACGTTATTTTTTTAGTAATGTAACGAGTTTAAATATATATTTTTTCATTTAGCTTACCACTAAAATTTGGTCTCCAAATTATTTTTCCATCAGTACTAATAATGTTTGTCATCGTAAGAATCTCAGCACAAGTTTATAGCAATTCATTTCATTTAGTTTATCATTAATATTTGGTTTCCATTTTTTTTTCCTTCATTACTAACGTTACAAAATTTGCAGTTAACAATGATTTGGTTCAAGACTCCATTACGAGATAAAAGCATTACAGATTGTTGGCGGTGAAAGATTTGGAGGCTGAAGTTTCATAAAGGAATGATATGATAGTGTGTGGTTGTATAATCCATAATATAAATTTAATTTTAAGCCAAGAATTCGAGATATCCTATTTGTATATGTAAGAATATGGGATATCTCAAAAATTTGTAATTCAGAATCCATTGAATCTCATATTTAATTACTCTTTCATATGATTGTATATAAATATGATTGTATATATTGTTCATGTTATTTTACATTCAAATATGGAATTTAAAAATAAAGATTTCAATAATTGTCGTTGCATGTTGTGGTTATCTAATTCCAATTTTTATTAATGATAACATGGTATTTATGTTATGTCTTACTAATGTGCGTTACTTGCTCATACATGTACTTATTACACATACAGTCTCTCGTGTTCCATGATACTGAACCAAGGTAATTCTTAGTCTTGGTCATCCAAGAATTTAACAAAAATTAATAAATTCCTTGAAACCATTTGATTTTTGCATTAACAAATCAGATAATTCCAAAGTAAGAATTGAAAATAAAAAACAACTTATCCTAAAAGGTAAAGACACAATTTCAATTAAAACTCATTTTGAAATATCAAAATATATTCTTTAAATTAGCTTTTAAAAAATATTTTTGTTTTAAATATATCTGAGTTTTAGAAAGATATATCTTTCTGTTTTATGATTAAAATGTTCTAGATATTTTTTATTCACTATTCAATTACATTTTGTTCTGTACATAGGATACATCAACAATGTATAAAAACTATTTCTTACATTATATCTCTCATATATCTCATAATTTCATACTTTCTAAAACATTCCCAACATAGACACTTAAAAATGAAATTGGTCCAAAGAACTAAGCATGTTAGACATTTCAAAGGAAGAAAAGGAGACTAGCCCCCGAAAAGTCTTTAAGCTATTAATGTTATACATTCCAACCACTTAAAAATGAAATTGGTTCAAAGAACTAAGCATGTTAGACATTTCAAAGGAAGAAAAGGAGACTAGCCCCCAAAAAGTCTTTAAGCTATTAATGTTATATTTCAAATCCATTCTATGGGTTAGAAAAAGTAAGCATCTTAGACACTTGAAAAGTAGAAAATGATTTTGGGTCCAAAGATCTTGAGGATTGTGCTATTCAAATACTAAAAGAAGAAAATGAAATGATCCAAATAATAGTGTAATCGAGAAAAACGACAACGGTTATTTTCGGCTATAGACAACGATTTTATAATCGAGAGATATACAGACGAAACAAAAAGGAATAGACTTTTTGCCTCGGTTGTGAACTGAGGCAAAAAGGGATAGAATTTTGCCTCGGTTCAAGGTAATTGAAGTAGTATAGTTTTTCCTTTTTATATATTTTTTTTCTCGAAGGACTTTTTTCTTCGATTCCTACTGAACTGAAGCATTATCTCCCTAATACAAATTAAGAACATGAAACAATTTCTGCTTGCATATCTTTCAACAATCAAGAATTAAGCTAGCTAAATGACTCAAAGCCTAATAGCATTCATGTAATCCAGTACAAACAACACTACTATATGCTTCAAAATCATATTGGCATCACAACACGTTCCAACCCTACTCCGAAGCAACCATATGGCGGTGTGCCATATCTGGAAATTATCAAAATCAAGCAATTGGTTTTTGATAAACAATTTTTTAATTACTAGAGGTAAGTAGCAGGAGGCACAAAACACATAATATGAGAAAAGAGTAAGAGGAGAAAAATAATACCTGAAAGAATCAACGTATAGATATTCTCTTGACATCAATGCCACAAGCTGCTTCACGTTGTTCCAAAAATTCTGGTCAGGTCACGTTAAAGGGTAATAATATTTGGTGGTAAAAAAAGGTAAGAAAAGGACTTCCTTCTCCAAGACTAGTTGACCCAATTTCCTTTCAGCTTCAGTATTCAAGTCACCAAAAGGTTCAATTTCTACTCCATCTTGTGCATAGCAAAACAAGCAGACTGAAAATCCCCATGGGACACGCAATATCAGTTGATGATGAAATCACAGAGATTAAAGTTGCCTCGGTGGGTCTTACACTTGTTGTCTCCATCTCGTGGCATAGAGAAAGCGATTCGTCAAGGTGATGGGCATCGACCACACAACCACATTTGGCATACATGTCAACAAGAGCTACACCAAGAAATACATCCCTCTCCCACCCAGTTCGTATCACATGCTCGTGAATGACCCTTCCCTCTCCAATTGTGGAGTGTGCAGAGCACGCTTTGAGAACAAATGGTAGAGCATGCCCGAATCAAGACGTTTCAAAGAAAAACAATTCCTTTTAGGAATTTGATCAAACAGCTGATGGGCATTCCGAATAGAGTTACAAACGCCATAAAAATTTACTAGTTTGGTGGCCAAATCTTGATCGTAAGCAATACCCGTTGATAAAATTGGGCGTGAAGTTGTTTCCCAAGTCCTAAAGCCTTGACAGAGATACAAGACTCAAGCCTTGGTCTTCCTCCACCAGCACCAACACTCTAGCTACCAACGTTGGATTCGCCCTTTTTCTTGTTCCAATCATTTTAATTAGTGCTGTCGGTGGAGCCAAACCCAATAATCTTCCTCTTTCTCTCTCTCAAACACTCCTCCATTGGAGGCAAATCGCCGCTCAGACAGCATAAACCTCAGTCTTGTCAACGCGAGAAAGGGGAAGCTAGTGATTGGAATCCCTAGCCCCAAAGGAACCGTTTCGCTTGGGCTCGTTAGAAACCCTAGATGAACCCCAATAGGAACTCGACGAGCCACCCAACTTGGACAACACTTCGCCGAAGACAATGGAGGCGCAGGTGGTGGACGAACTGCGACAACATGAAAGTGGACTCAACAAGCAACCCGCGAGAGAAACCAGACCGCGAAGTGGACATTTCTTTGCGCTAGAGAAATGGAGTACGCGAGGATCATGCATTTGGTGGTGGAGGTCACAGGGGAAGAAGAAGAATGAGGAGGAGTACACTAGGGGAAGAAGAAAATTATGTAAACTCTTTTTAGGTTTCAGTAATTTGAACCAATGAAAGAGCTACTAACTCGGTTCATATGCTAACTGATGCCTAAAAAGCTAAAAATATTCAAAATAACCTATATGCCTTGGCTACAAGGCAAACCGAAACATAAATGCCCAATCATTTCGGTTCGAAGACGACCGAAGTAGTAGGGCTTTATCGAAAATTTGCCAATCTGACTTGTAGAGGGGTGGGTAGATTTGCAAAGGGTTTTATGCTTTGATTTCGTAAATAATCGAGGCAGTAGAGTGCATAGGTTTTGGTTCCCACTGAATCGAGGCGTATACGTCCGCCTTAATTACAAAAATATCAACGCATTTTAATATGTTTCGGTTTTTCAAAAACCAAGACCATATGAAACGCGTTAAAATGCTGTTTTTTTACTAATGAAAGAACTTCAAGACTGTACTGTTCATATTTGTTAAATTAAACACTTGACAAGGGAATGAAAAGAATGAAATATGTAAAATATCACAACTTGAATGAAAAGAAAAGGAAAAAAACAATTTAGAAACCCATTCACAACTTGCAAAGTTTAAAAAACTATCAACATTTATATTGACAATTGGTCGGCTGGTGGACTAATTGGCTTTTTCCCGTTTCACTTTCTAAAGAGCGGAAAAAGAAAAAAATCTCCACTAACATTTAATAATAATAAAAACAAGCTAAGAAAAAGGTTCATAGCTATGGAAATTAGTTGTTATTTTGGCACACAAAGTAATTCATCGTTTGAATTCATAGATATTGAAATTAACTTACAGATGTTTTAAATATTTGCATGTGTAGATATGTATGAAATGCACAATAATATGAAAGAAGACGAAAGACTTTGTTTTCATAGAAAACAACATTTAAACTAAACAGGGAATGAAAATGTATTTATGAAAATAATTATAAATATGCTTAAACATTTAATTACTTACAATACTTCATCTTAATAAAATTATAAACTCTCAATCTTCTTCTAATTTTTATGTTATAGTTGTGTTTCGGGTGTAGGGTCAATTAACTTCTACAAACACCTTCACAATTTCCTTCCAAAGTCGCTCAGATAGTTATGTCTTCGTCTTGTCTTCGCCTTTGCTCTAACTGATTGGGGGATACCGTCCAAAGATACTCTGATGCTTAGGTCAATAAATAATTCGTACGGGGTCAGAACAATAGTCTTAAATGCATAATAAATTCGATCACCTTGAGCTTGAAATGAGCTTGAGATTTGTAAAACCTTAGTTACGGCCCAATCTCAGTCCATTACACTTAATCAATACTTACCTTTAACTTTGCTTCTAAGACGAATTGATTATCGAGGTAGGCCGTCTGATCCTCCTTGGGTGATCCATCTAGACCAGTCTGTCAAGATTTTACTTTGTTTTTGGTATCTTACACCTTTGGGTCGTCCAGCCAATCCCTATCTTCTAAGGTCGTCAGACCTTGCGGTTAAGTAACGTCTACAAACACTTTCATGATTTCCTTCCAAAGTCGCTCAGGTAGTTGTTTCTTCGTCCTACCTTCGCCTTCGCTCCAACCGACCGAGGGATACCTGCCAAAGGTGTACTTTGATGCTTAAGTTAGTAAATAATTCGTACAAGGGTCAGTACAACAGTCTTAAATGCACACTAAATGCAATCACCTACCTCTTACTTTGAACTTCTGTTTATAGTTTTTGAGATGAGCTTGAGATTAGTAAAACCATAATCTTGGCCTAATCTCAGCCCATTTCACTTAATCGATACTTACCTTCAACTTTCCTTCTAAGAGGAATTGATTACCAAGGTAGGTCGTCCGATCCACCTTGGGTGATCCTTCTCGACCGATCTTCCTTTAACTTACCTTTGCATCATTCAACCAATCCCGATCTTCCAGGGCCACCCTACACTACTGTACACAAACCCCTCTAAGCCCTAGACAATTGTAGTTGGATGCGGTTTATCATGAGTGCCTCTAACGATGTCGCCTGCTATAATCATCCAGGGTCGTCCGACACGTTTTGAATGGGAAATTTTGGCGGGAGAACACGTGTCGCGTGTTAGTGTCGCACTCTCCTCGGGTAGTGGTAAGGTCGCATGATAACGACAATTGATCCTGGTTGATCTCAACGGTAGCGATGAGTTGACAATTTTTTAAAATTTTTCTATAAATAGAAGAGTGGGTGCCCTGTCATTCTCACTATTTTCTACTTCTTGCTCTAACTTTTATTCGATCTGCTTCAAATTCTTTTTTCTAAGGTAATAATAATGAGCATTATACATCTTTCTTTGTCTTAGGAGTCATCAGGTAGAGGTTGCGGGGAGTTCGCAGGTGAAGGTGGTCGACCTTCGTCAACAAGCTTCATGTCGTCTTCTTACCTTGAGATAACCGAGGAGGAAGGCGGCTCGGAGGTGTAGTCTCCCCATTTTTGTGGTGAGAGGGCTATTTCTGGGATAACCATTGGTCTTCATGTAAGGGGTGTTGATATTGATCATGAGGGAGAAATTCCTACCCACAACTTGTTGATTGTTCACGACTATGGGTAGGTGGCGCATGAAGTTGCACTTTATACGTCATGCTTTGGCCTTAAGAGGGATCTGGAATGGTGGGCCAACTGACCGTGTGTTGTTCAAGATGTAGAGGATGCTCTGCCTTGGGATAACTCCTACGGTTTCTGTTTTCCTTCATTATTATAACGTTCGCCCACTGGCCAAGCGAGGATGGGTATCCCTAACCTCCATAGGGAATAACTAGCTATTTAAACCCTATTCGAATTCCTTTAAAGGGTTTAAGACAAAATATTTTAAGGTTATAATAAGAGAATCCAGTCGGTTAGAATTTGATGACGAAGCAGGCCTTCCTTTGTTTCTCTTTTTTTTTTTTGGATAAGGGAACATGATAAAATAACAGCTTGGTCGATTGACATTTTGAGTTTGGAGAAGGTCGACATTGTTTGGATCATAAATTATCTACCTGGTCGCCTTTCTGCCCGTGGACTCGCTGAATGTCTTTGCCGCGAGGATATTGACCAACTGAAGTTTGGTATTGTATTTTTCCGTTTATCATTTCACTATGATTTGGTGTTAACTTAGCTAAATTTGTCTCTTCTTTTGAGACATCATGTTTGTTCCTCCTCTCGAAAAGACCAATTTCTTTGCTTCAAAGCAGAAGACTATAGGCGACTCATCCTTGAAGGGTCGTGATCCCCAATCGGCCTTCTCCAGCAAGGCAACCCAAGTCGTGAAGAACCGTTTGGTTCAAGTTGAATTTCGTCAACCCACTTCGGTGGTGAACCTTGAGCAATTAGCTGAGGTGCTCGCTGTAGTGGTTGTTCCTCCCCCGAAGAAGAAGAAGAAATCCCAGTAGGAAGGGGAGCGATCTTCTTTAAAAAGAATCAGGCGTTTAGGGGGGTCTCCTCGACCTTTAACGGGTGGCATATTGTAGCCTGAATTCCATGTTAACCATAAGCCTAAGTTTCATATGAGCTCGTCTGAGCATGCAATCGTTGAACAATTATCCGAGAAGAACATAACCAATGTTACTCTAAAACTGTCATCCCGGGTAGCGATGTTGACCTTGTATTTGTGTGAGTTTGTCGATTGGAGGGAGCCGGAGGATGTACAAGCAGAATTGGCTAAGGAGAAGAAGATCTAGACGGACCTCCATGCCAAGCTGGAAGCGCTAACTACAACCCACAAAGGGTGTGAGAAACAAGCGGTTGAAGAGTATAAGAAGTTGAAGAACAGGATGGATGACAGGCCGTAAAGGAATAAAAGCTTCTCACCGAAGGGCTGAGCTGGCCATTCAACACAAGGCTCTCATCGCTAAGTTGTCCAAGGCGGACGATGAGATTAAATCTTTGAACGACTCCATCATGACTGTGCACAAGGAGAGTTTCAACAAAGCACTTCGCCAAGTGATGTTCCTTGTGGGAGTTGACCTAGTGCGAAGGGTTTTGATATTATGAAGGAAGTCCATGAGGGGAATTTGATTCCGCTCAGCGAAATGCCTGGCAAGCTCAGCTTGGACGAGTTGGGGTGAGGGGGCGGACGATGCAGAGGAGGTTTTGATAGAGGGCAGACGACCAAGGGGCTAGTGAAGAGTAGAGTTGTTTCGAGCTTGAATATAGGGGATTTTTGAGTTTGATTTGTTTTCATTTTTTATATGAGGTCGGGCAGCAAACACCAAACACAATTGCTAGGTTTTTTTAGGTGTTTGCCTCACTGTTCCGTCAACAAAATTGATGTATACCCCAAATTTACAACTTAATATAATAGTGTTACTCATCATCTAGTTCTTGCCATTTTATATCACGATTCTTTTTACAAGTTACAAACATACGATTTGTAGGGTGGCCCATCATTAGGATCTTAGAAGTATTTGTTCATCAAACAATCTACGTACAACTTTACGCGGGTTGAAGGTGGTTTCTTTGGGGACTCATCGTTTACCAACTCCGTTTTCAATCATTAATTCGGATCGGGTGACAGTGGTCCATTTGAGAACTCGCCTTTCACCACCCGACCAAGTTGACAATGGTTCCTTTGGAAACATTCCGTTCATAAACTTGTGTTAGCTTTAATTAGGGTCGGGCAGTAGTGGTTCATTTGAGAACTCGTTGTTCACCACCCGACTAAGTTGACAGTGGTTCCTTTCAGAACTCTCTGTTCATCAACTCATGTTAGTTGGGTTCAAGCGGTAGTGGTTCTTTTTAAAACTCGCAATTCACCGCTCGGTCAGATTAGCGTTGGTTACTTCCAAGAGTTGTTGTTCATCAACCAACTTTGATGTTTGCATGTTATAATACTATGAATTTGGCATCATGGAAATCCTAGTTATATTAACTTGGAGAAAATGCATACAAAGAATTGTCATTTAGCTAAAATAAACCTTTAAATGAGATGCATTCCAAGTCTTGGGCATTGGTCGGTCGTCTGGGTGGGCAAGGTGATAAACTTTATTTCTTAGGTCTTCAATTGTCTTGAAGGTTCCTTCACAGTTGGCGGCCAACTTGCCATTAGCCACTACTCGTCTCGAATTACCAATCTTCCTCCATACTAACTCCCTTTCCTTAGAGCTTCTAGGTCGCATCTTAGTGTTATATCTTTCTCAATCAACCATTTGCACGCCTTTGACCGCACCACTACCGATTCTTGTCACTTTCTTGCAAGGTATCCAGCTATACCCTCAACTCACCTTCACTCAGTCGGACATCTTCCAGCTGCATAAGCAATTACGGTTCCCCGACCTTACAAGGAGCCTAGCGTTAGTACCATATGTTAGGTTAAAGAGCGTCTCGCTAGTTATGTGTAGGGTACATCGATATCCCTATAGGGATTTTGGAAATTCATCCATCCAATCACCTTTTCTCTTCCCTAATCTTCTCTTTAGTTTAGCCACGATCGTCTTGTTCACCGCCTCAGTTTGATTGTTCGTCTATGAGTGCTTCATTGAGCTAGTGACATGCTTGATCCCCAAACTCTTGTAGAACTCAGTCAAATTTTTATCAATGAATTGTCTACTATTGTTCGTGATGACTATTTAGCACAACTTTGAGAAGGTTTTGCAATCCTTGATTTGTTGTTTCCCTGGACATGGGCGTCAAGAAGAAGAGTGGGGAGCTCTTGACTTTGAGAGGGGATTCTCAAAGGATTTCTACAACAGGGATAACGGGTTATGTGATTGCAGGTATTTTCTTTATTTGACTGAGAGTTTGTGAGGTGTTTACATTTGAGTGTGCTCTATAAAGCCTTGGCTATAATACTCTGATCATTATAGTGAAATAATCTTATTCTTAAGGTTGATTGGGAGGGTCACTAGATGTAGGCATTGAGGCCGAACCAGGATTAAAACTGTATTTGTTTTTCTTTCCTTATATCTTTACATTTCTAGTTTCTTTGCACACATATTTGCTTACTATATAGGAAAGATTTCAAGATCATTCTAATTTGCAAAAAAGATTTAAAAAGTGCACATTTTTATTAAACACCAATTCACCCCCTCTTGGTGTTGAGAAACAAGGTTCAATAATTCTAACAATTGTCACCAGAGATAGTTTTCAAAAGTTATTTGAAAAATAAATCAATTACCCTTTTTGTATAATTGATTATTTGATCCTGAAATGGCCTATGTTTCTCCAATACAGAGGAAGAGTGAATCTGTATTTTACTACGTGCATGTCACTTACTATGATAAATGTATCTTTATCATTAATGGTTTTTATGAGTCATTTGAAACAGGATTATTCCAGAAATCATTCCAAGGAAGGAAAGTTGGTATCAACAGTCTAGAATCTAGAATAAAGAGTAGATTTGCAGGTAGAAAAATTCACCAGGTTCCTAAACAGGAAGAAGGTAGATGTGTATCCAAGTGATGATAAAAAGAAGAACAAAAACAAGGATTTACCAAGTACTGATCTCATTATGATGGCCAAGTAAGAAACAACAAAAATGTGCCTGGAACAAGAAGCAACAGAATCTATGTTGTATTTGGACAACGGGTGTTTAAGCACATGATAGAAGATCCAACCCGATTCACGAGCCTCTCTTACAGGACAACTGGTCATGTTACTTACGTTGATAACAACAAGGGTAAAATCATTGGTATTGGTAAAATTAAAACACCCTTAGCCTATGGAATTGAAAATGTGTTACTTGTTGAAGGTTTGAATATAACATTTAAACCTAACTATTGTCTAAGAAGTAATGGGTCAACCGATGAACTATTATTAATCGGAAAAGGATACAACAACGTCTATATGATTGATTTTAGAAAACAATCATTTAAGTTTGTTGTATGCTTACTGTCTAAAGAGGATGATGCTTGGTTATTGCACAAAAGATTAGCTCATATTAATATGGGTCAATTAAATACACTAGTGTCTAAAGATCTGGTTATTGTTCTTCCAAACATACGATATGTCTCTGATAGACTATGTGACGCTTGTTAAAAAGGGAAGCAAACAAGGACGTCCTTTAAAAATAAAAGAGAGATGTCTACTATAGACCTCTTGAACTGTTACATATGGACTTGTTTGGTCCCTCAAGAGTCAGAAGTCTTGGAGGAAATCTGTGTGGATTGGTGATTGTTGATGGTTACTCTCGTTATACCTGGACTTTCTTTATTTCTACCAAAAGTGAAACTTTCAGGGTGTTTAAGAAGTTTGCAGCCATGATTCAAAACGAAAAGGAGCTCAAAATCAAGCCTGTAAGGAGTGATCATGGCAAGGAATTTTGATGACTACTGTGCAGAAATGGGGATCTCTCACAACTTCTTTGCGCCAAGAACCTCTCAACAAAATGGAGTTTTTGAAAGGAAGAATAGAGCATTAGAAGAACTTGCGAGAACTATGTTGAATGAGAGAGACTTGCCAAAGTATTTCTGGGCAGATGCAATCAACACTACATGCTATGTACTGAACCGGACTATAATCAGATCCATGTTAAAGCTTATTCCCTACGAGTTTTTCAAAGGAAGGAAGCCAAACATCACGCACTTGAGGATCTTTGGTTGTAAGTGTTTTGTTCTCAACAACGGTCAAGAGAGCTTAGGCAAATTTGATTCTAAATCCGATGAGGCTATCTTTATTGGATATTCTCGTTCAAGTAAAGCATATAGAATCTATAACAAGAGAACTATATGTGTTGAGGAATCTGTGCATGTGGCATTTGATGAATTCAATGATACTACTAGTAATAGATTGCATCCCAGTAAGTGTGTACATTCAGGTGTCTGAAGGTGAAGATGAGGCAAATAAAGATATCCAAGAGGCTGAAATTCCAAAGGTTACAAATGATCATCCTAGAGCTGAAATTGTGAAAGAATGGAAAATTCCTAGCAATGTTTCTACCAGCAATATCATTGGAGACATCACAAGATGAGTTTTTACTCGACGACAACTTAATCAATCACTAGTAAAAAATGACGTTTTTAACTCGTACATTATGACTCGGTTTTTATTGAACCGAAGCATATCAAAACGCGCTGGCAATCTCGTAATTTTAAAAGCATTATATGCCTCAGTTGTTAAGCAACCGGTGTCTAAAAAAAATACTGGTTCGGTTA
Source organism: Vigna nakashimae (assembly GCA_034642375.1). Classification (NCBI taxonomy): domain Eukaryota; kingdom Viridiplantae; phylum Streptophyta; class Magnoliopsida; order Fabales; family Fabaceae; genus Vigna; species Vigna nakashimae. The sequence goes on from CM067768.1 coordinate 23,891,633, forward strand.
CCAGAGTGAACCGAGGCATAACCCTCACGTAGCAAAGATATGACCTCGGTTGGCATGGACCTGAAGCATATTGGGTTGGACTGTAGCTTAAATCGAGAAAAACCTGGGTAGCCTAATCATTTCCCAAAAGAACCTCTCCTCTTCTCCGCCTCCTCTTTTGCGATGTGCGATGTGCGACAACCTCCTCTTCTCATGTGATGTGCGACAACCTCCTCTTCTCATGTGATGTGCGACGACGGTGGACGTGGCGAGGAAACACTAACGGTGGACGCGGCGGCAACGAGCACGCAACAACGACGAGGACGCAGTGACGGGGAGGTCGTGATGACGAGAACGCAACGGCGACGAGGACGCAGCGGTGACAGAGGGAGGTGACGGAGGGCAAATATGGGCGCACGGAGGGGCGGAGGGCAAATCTGGGCACATGGAGGGGCGGAGGGCAGATCTGGGACAAGTGGAGAACCACCCGAGGACGGAGGATTCGTGGAAGGAGGGGGAGCAGAGGAAGTCAGTGACGGTGGCGAGGAGGGTGGGGACGACGGAGGATATGCTGGCAAGCTTCGTGGGGGAGATGGTGGTGGTCGGAGATGCTTTTGTTGGGGGACGAATAGAGAAACCCATGTGCGAAGAGGAAGAAATTTGATCTAAAACGCTTCAGCTTAAGTCCATCTTCATCTCTGCTTCTGAGTTTCTTCTCATTAGTATTTGCTATTATCACTTTGGTTTTGTGGGTTGTAATTTTGACATTGGTTGTTTATACGTATGACTTATGATGTTTTCTGCTTCTCTAGACAAATGTTTGACATTGATTGTTGTAATATTGTGTCTTGTTTGATTCCTATTATGGTTTTCTTGTTTGTTTTAGATTCTTGAGCTGAAATTAGGAAATCTTGAGTTTGTTTGGCGTGACATAATGAATAAACCGAGTCTAAAGTCTGAAAAAAAAAACACACACACGCTATTGCCTCGGTTATCTAAGAACCGAGGCATATTCCTATTTCGTTTTATCTCGGTCTATAACCGAGGCATAAAGCTTAACCCTTTTACCTCGTCCACATATACCTCGGTTGTAGAACCGATGCCTATAAACATATACAACCGGTGCCTTTACTCTTTATTGTACTAGTGAATTTAGCATGAATGTTGCATATGTATCAAAGATTAAGCCTAAGAATATTGATGCTGCTCCTGCTGATCAGAACTGCATGATGGCTATGTAAGAAGAGTTAAATCAGTTTAAGAGGAACAATGTGTGGGAACTTATTCCAAGGGTAAAAACTCAATAGGTAATTAGTACAAAGTGGGTGTTCCGGTATAAAATGAATGACTCTGGTGAAATCATCAAGAATAAGGCCAGATTGGTTGCAAAGGGTTACAATCAAGAAGAGGGAATTGATTACGACGAGACCTATGCTCCAATGGCCAGATTGGAAGCCATAAGAATACGTATAGCCATTGCCTCGGTAATGAGATTTAAGCTGTATCAAATGAATGTAAAGAGTGTCTTTCTAAACGGTTACATCAAGGAAGAGGTATGTGTAGAACATCCCCTGGATTCTAGAATTTTGATTTTCCTGACCATATTTTCAAATTGAGAAAAGCCTGTATGGACTAAAGCAAGCAGCTAGATCATGGTACGAAAGATTGACTGAGTTCTTAATGAAAAAGGGTTTCTCTAGGGGTAAAGTTGATTCAACCCTTTTCATAAAAAAATTCTGGAAAGGAGAAAATGTTTGTACAAATATATGTAGGTGATATTATCTTTGGCTCTGCTAACCTTCTACTATGCAAAGCATTTTCCAAGACCATGCAGGATGAGTTTGAGATGTCCATGATGGGTGAACTCACCTATTTTATGGGACTTCAAGTGAAACAAAATGACAATGGCATTTTTATTCATCAATCCAAGTATTGATAGATTTGTTGAAGAAGTACAAATTGCTTGAATGTAAGGAGGCTGCCACACAATGGCAACAAACTACTATCTTGATTTAGATGAAAAAGGTAATTATGTGGATCAAAAGCTCTATAGAGGTATGATCATATCTCTGTTGTATCTAACTACTAGTAGATTAGACATCATGCATAGTGTTTGTCTTTGTAAGATTTCAATCACAAGCAAAGAAATCACATCTAACAGTTGCGAAAAGAATTTTAAAGTATCTAAAGGGAACCAAAAATCTTGGACTATGGCATCCTAGTGGTACAAAAGTTTTTCTAGAAGGATATAGTGATTCAGACTTTGGTAGTTGTAAATTAGACAAGAAAAGCACTAATGGTACATGTCATCTCTTAGGTTGTTCTCTAGTGTCTTGGCATTCAAAGAAATAGGCTTATGTGGCCCTGTCCACCACAAAAGCCAAGTACATTATAGTTGGGAGCTGTTGTACTCCGTCTCTTTGGATCAAGAGTCAACTAGAAGATTATGGTATATCCCTATATCATATTCCTCTAAAATATGATAATACATGTCTTATAAAGTTAACCAAGAATCCTGTGCTTCATTCCAAACTAAGGATATTGAAATAAGGCACCACTTCATAAGAGATCACATCCTTAAAGATGAGATCCAAATTGAATATGTGGATACCTTGCATCAATGGGCTGACATTTTTACAAAGTCTCTGAACAAAGAAAGATTTTATAGAATAAGGAATGAACAAGGAATTCTGGATCACAATAGTATTAAATAACATTAAATCGATTAATTCACTTGTATGATAGCAATTGAACATTTCATTGTTTCATCATATTACATTGCATATTCATACCTGTTTTGTGATATTGATTACTTCTTAGTTACACTGCATATGAACTATTACTTGATCTAGTCAAGATGAGAAAGATTATGTAGGAGCACTGACCGATTACTAAGATGAAAGGGATATTTCACAATGCACTATAGAACTGAATCGATTAAAGAAGATTCATAATCGATTAAATTTCGTCAAGTGGTTTGAAGTTTCTAATGTGCTAAATCTTTTACTTTAAACCATGACTTATGATTGCGTTTGTGTTTGTTCATCATAAATCTCAATGTTTAAAATCTGATGTGTATTTGATATGAGTTTATGGATGATAACACTAGGTTACTGTGTTTCAAGATGAATCTAAAATGATGTGATATTTGTGATATTTGTCTAATACACTGCTTGAAAATGTCGAATGATACATACTCTGTTAAATCTCTATCATGCAATTCTGATACTAAAATATGATATGCATATTGATAGGGGGAGTTTTATATTATGTTACATGACTTTCACATGTTAAAAGAGGAAGAAATTAATATCATGTGAACACTGCTAACAGGGGAGCATCATGTTTTTCTGTTTACATATGCTGATGCATCTCTGTATGAGTCAATATCTTTGTATTTCAATCAAGAAAAACACATGTGAAGAACAAGTATTGTGGCGATGGGCGCCCCTGGTGCAGAGGCACTGAGTGCCACTCAATCAATTTTGTGTAGGAGGGCCACTGGTCAACTCGCGACGGGCGCCAGATCGGTTTTCTGCATAATGCAGATTTCTACGAAATTGGACACTCATCATGTGATTTTTGGTTCCAGACCAATGCACTCACACACCAAACAAGCTAAAACTAACCTAATACACTTATACAAACCATAAAAACAACATTACAACTCAAAAATCACAAAAATGCAAAACTACACAAACATGCAAAACATAAGTTACTAATGTAAATGACACAAAAATCACACAAACACTAGTAAAAAGGGTAAGAAAACTGGGTTGCCTCCCAAAAGTTTAACGTCATTAGCTTGACGGATTACTCAATGAAGTGCGAATGTTGTTGTTGGTGTGCTCCTTTCACCAACTCTTGAATCACTTTTTAGCCACAAAATCAACTCTCATAGCTTAAATTCTTCATTTTAGTCCTTCCACTAGCTTGACATCTTCGAACACTCAATCCTCTTAATCAACTTTGGCTTGCTAGGCTTGAGTTCCTTATCTTTCATCAAAGGGTGGGGTTGATTAGTCTTTCTCTTTTCCTTCTCCCTTTCTTTTTCATCTTTCACTTAGCACTTGGAGCATTTTCAAGGGATGAAGAATTTGGGGTAGCTTGTGATGCTCAACATAGTTGTCTCGTTGTGTCCTATAATTCCTTCAATCTCAGGGTCTTCATGATGCTTTTGAGGTTGCAGTCCTCTTTGTATGAACATCCCCTGCATACACTTAGACACAACTAGGCTAAAGCCACAAATTAGCCTAAGTAAAATTGAAAATCTATTTACAAGAATAGAGTTAGTCCTATATACAAAAATCAAGTATACGCAAGTTAGAAACCTCACAAAAAAAAAAACTAAAATTGCATAACAGAAGCACACCAACCATAGAACCTTCCAACACTAGTGCAGAATTGGCTTTTAACGTCCCCCATAGACGTCCGTCCGTCAAAGCCCCAACATAAATAATTGACTGGTGGCATATTTGTAAATAAGTGAAACTCTAGACGTCTGTTGTAGTGGGGGACAGACGTCTATAATATTATAGACCTCAGTGGGAGGGGGACGGATGTTTACGAGGCTGAACCAATGAACGCTTCAACTCCCCATGTCAGCCCCTTAAACGTCCATCCTGGGAGGGGATAGACGTCTACAATATTATAGACGTCCGGCCCCGCCAAGACAGACGTTTAGGGTGCTGACAGGGTGGTTGGAGAATTAATTGGCTTCAGCACCTTAAACGTCCGTCTTGGGAGGGGCCAGACGTGTATAATATTATAGACGTCCGGCCCCTCTCTAACGAATGTTTCGGGTCCTGACAGGGTGGTTGGAGGATGTCTATAATATTATAGACGTTTGGCCCCTCCCAGGACGAACGTTTAAGGTGCTGAAGCCAATTAATTCTCCAACCACCCTGTCAGCACCCTAAACGTCCGTCTTGGCGGGGCCGGACTTCTATAATATTATAGACGTCTGGCCCCTCCCAGGATGGACGTTTAAGGGGCTGACATGGGGAGTTGAAACGTTCATTTGTTCAGCCTCGTAAACGTCCGTCCCCCTCCCATACGTCTATAATATTATAGACGTCCGTCCCCCCCACAACGGACGTTTAATGGGCTGTCAAGGGAGTTGAAGCGTTCATTTGTTTCAGCCTATTAGACGTCTGTTACTCCCAGGTCTATAATATTATAGACGTCCGGGCACCCACCACGGACGTCTAAAACCACCACGTGAATACCAATTTTAAATCCCCAAAGACGTCATATTAGTGATGAACCAGACGTCTATAATATTATAGACGTCAGGGCCTCAGAGTACCGGACGTCTAACAGTATTAATATGGGAAACGCAAACCTGCGAGCAGTTACGCTCACTGTTCATCGTCTTCCCCTGATGAAAAATTTATGAACACCGAAATACGGCGCCACAAACTTGTTTAACAATCGGGAAGTATGACCGAATCGTTTCAAGTAATAAACTCGGTAAGACTAAGTATCGTTCTCCCAAAGGACTCACAACCTAGTTTAGTTATGTGATTTGTTGATTATTTAAGACTTAAGAACGAAATAATTGGAGTTTAATATGCAAAACAGAAAATAAACATGTATGCATGAGTTTGATCAATGGCTAAAGCAAAATACAAACACTTCAATGGAATATATGGATGAGTATGTTGTTGGGGTTATCAATTTCATCTTATCCACTCTCATATACTTTAGGAATTGAACATTCTATTCATTGTTAATGCCACTCTCTAAATCACCTTGACAAGAAGGCCTATCCTTAATTACAAGTTCATACAATTCCTAGCATTCCTAGTAATTAGTTCTTAAGTGCAGGAGCTTAACGGCAACCAATATACTATTGGGAGAAATTCCCCGGATCTAGATTTCCCCGTACGTTCCCGTATCGACAAAATCAATAATCATGCATTGAATGAGTTAAACAAAGCAAGCATTGAGCAAAGAGGAAAAACCCTAACTAATGATGAAAGAAAGCATAGGTCTTAAATATAAGATGTAAAAACAAATTCCATATATGAGAGTTTCACAAGACTACATTGATTCCCCAACAACAATACAAGGTTTAGTTCACCATATTCATGGTGAAACTAGATGAATAATGGAAGAATGAAAGATAAAACCCTAGAAAGGTGAAGAGGTAGCCTGAGCATCCAAGATCCTCCTTCAAAGGGGTGGAAGAGAGAGTGTTTGCTTCGTTTCTACCAAAGATACAAACCCTAGGACGTCCTAAAGCTTATATACTATTCTAAAATTACAGAAAATTTAGGCCCAAGCCCATAAGTGTGCCGCTCAGCGGTAAAGTGCCGCTCAGCGGTAAAGTGCCGCTCAGCGGTGAGTGCGTTAGTTGGTTTCTTCCCCTCAACGGCCATTTTGCCCCTCAGCGGATCCAACGTGAACTTCTGAGTGCCGCTCAGCGGTAAACTGCCGCTGAGCGGCAGTTACAGCTTCTCCTTTTGCACTTTTTGATGTCTTTTCTGATTCCATCTCTCTCCTTCTTCAATTCTTTCACTAAATTCACCTTAAAACCTGCACAAAAACAGTGAAATCAAGCATAAACCTGTCCAGCTCTCTTATTTATGAAAATATGAACAAAAGCATGATTTCAAGCTAGTTTCTAAGTGTTAAAGGTTACTTTTAGTATCAATTTTAAGCATGAAAATAACAGTTTTTCAACTGTTATCACAACCCCAAACTTAGAACTTTGCTTGTCCTCAAGCAAACAAGATGTAACTCAATCTTCTACCAATGCATATGATGGTTCACTCATTCAAAAATCTTCTTTTCAAGACAAGTAAAAACTTGAATCAAACTTATGACCAAGATTTCAATCAAGATGTGCACATGCTTTGGTGTTCACAAAGTCAGTTAATATCCAACAAATGCTATTTTTCATGAATGATCAATCAATTAAGCATGGATGTTTATGTGCTCATGGAATATTTCCTCACTAGATAAAGTGTTTCACTCAACACACAAGTGTATAAGAGGTAATCACTCTGATGAGTCAATATTTTCCTCACTTCACTTAGTTTATTGTACTAAAATTAATTGGGAAATTGTGCTTAATTGTCCAGTATTTTCCCATTTTTTCTAATTGTGCTTAATTTGACCAGAAATTCTTATTTTAATTAATTTGAATTATCTGAGACTTATTATTTGCATTATTGATTGTAGGGAAATTGTTGGATAATATTTGGGACATTTTGGAGGTCAAAAGAAAATGCCACATCAAATATACTTTAAAGTAAACTGAGTGAGGAGGTGTGGATTTAAATTATGGGAGTGCACATGGAGATGGGCTTGGTTGGAGAAGCTAAGAAGTGGTGCTGGAAGAAAAAGAGGCTCACAGCCTTCACATAAGCAAGGTGCACTTAAGGAAAAGAGGTTACACTTGGAAGTCCAGCTGCCACCATAGGGCACAAATATTGAAAAAAAAACGAAGATGGTCCATGGGGAGCGTCCAGCAGGTTTGATGAGCAAGAAGGCAGGGTGCACCCAGCAGCTTTGAAGAAAGTTCTCGGTCCAGCTATCTTCATGCACCCAACAGAAGCACACGTCGGCCCAACAGCTTGGAAGAAAGTTCAGCGCGTCCAGCAGCTAGAGGTGTGCGTGGAGAGAATGGAAGGTGCGCACGAAAGGCACACGGCCCGGGAGTAGACACACGTCGTGCAGGTTTAAGGTAGTAACCAGCCGCCACTTTGCTGGGGCCACTCGTAACTTCTTTGTTTGCTCTCTCGGATTTTGAAGAGTAGGGGGAAATGTAAGAACGGGAGAGGCTGAAGCCGAGAAGTAGAGACGAGGGATATTGGAGAAAAAAAAATGTAGCTTTGAGAGGTTCCAGTAGCCGCCACCTTCATTTTGAGTTTTCTTTGAGCACTTTTTTTTTTTAATTTGTAGAAATGGGTAGCATGCTGTTACGAGATTTTGGATGAAATTTTAGAAGCACTTTTACTTGTTCCATAGGCTAGATGCACAAAACTATTTACTTGGAGATTCATGTTTTCTTTCAATTGGAAAAGAGGCACCTCTGTCACGTCTTGGAAGCACCGTGATTCACGTTTTCTTTCTTTAATATCCACAAGCAATGCGTTTTCTTTATTTTAGATAAAGCACAATGATTAATTATTGAGGGCAGTGGTGTCACGTTTTGGAAAGGGAGCACACAATGCTTTTAATTAGGAAATATTCAACTTTGGTTTGCAAGAGGAAGCGGTGATGCTAGCTGGAAGAATGTGCACACGCTGAAAGTCTTTGGGAGAGGTGCTGCACGGAGACAATGATTTATTCTGGATTGCAGAGGCGCTTTGGAATTGCTCACTTTCCTTCTCCGTTTGCATCATTTGTCTTTTAGAAAGCACATGTTGTTACACACAGCAAGAGAGCTCCAAAATTTAATTCACCTAGTTATTGTTCACGTATTGTTTTTAGTACCATTTCTGTGATGGATGTGCATTTTAATATATTAGATGTGTTCTTTTATGAGTCACGCAAGTTTTCTTTAATTTAATGTTAGCTTAAGTTAGTTGGTTTGTCATTAGTGATATTACATTGTTTCTCTGAGATTTCTGGACTGTACTTGTGTTTATTATGCTATGCTTATTTGTGTTTAAAAATCTAGTGCATTTTGCGTACACAAACTTTTAACAAAATCCCCCCACTACATGTTTGATCTAAGCCTCGAACCACATTTGGTCCTTGAGAGCCGACCTAGGAGTCACTTCCTAGCTTATACTGCATTAATTTTGCAAACAACTTTTGTGGGAGGTGCGACCCTCTCATCACACTCATTCACTCCACTATCACAATGTCACATGAATCAACTTTGTCTTTCATTTTACCACAATAAAAAAAATTCACAAGCATGCATCATCACAAGGACTTTTCAATGGCTTATAATGTGGTTGGGCTAACAAGAAAATTGGTTTTTCTAGATCACAAAATCCTTGAGTTAAGAGAATCATAACAACACAATTATTCTTATTTTTCCCAACTTTCTTTTGGATTGAGCTTTGCTTCTTCTTTTCTTTTTTTTTCTTTCTCTTTTTCTTTGCATATTCTTAATTTTTAGCTCTTAGCTCAATGCTTTTCCTTTTTCATGTTTTCCCAACAACCCCAAACTTGAACATTTAACAATACCACACAAGATCTTCTACTTAACTCAAGGTAAAGATTTTCAACAAGGGTTTTCAATTTATGTTCAAGGCTAAGGGTTCAAAGGATAGAACACAAAGTGTTCTCTTTTAGTGGGCTAACTTTATGAATTTGGCCAATAAAAAGGGTTCCAACAAACGGCCTTGATCATATGATGCAAAACAAGCAATTGATTCAATCATAGAAAACCTGGGCAAAATCATTCATGCTTTCAAAGTAATAGCATTCAATCAATAACAACGCTGGAGCTCAAAACCTCACATATAAGCTCATTCACATTTGACATACACATCCTGCTTAATCTCACAATCACAATCACAATATCATGCATTTGTTCACAAAGCTTGTGAATCACCTGTATAAGCATTTAATGTGCACATCTCAACATCAATCAATCTCAAATTATCATCAAGCATTATTTATCACACATTCACAGTCAATAGCAAACCATCACACAAACCAGGTTTCCGATAGAGTACATCAACCCTAATCTAAAACAAAAATAAATAAGTTGAGAATACTTAAACCAACAAAAGCATAAGTTCATGATAGCATTCATCAGTAAATGCTATCTCAGCTCCTCATCAATCTGAGCTGTACTCTGTATCTTCCTCTTCTTCCTCATCTTCGTCATCTTCAAATGCATCATCATCATCAGCTTCATCTTCTTCCATCTCCCTAACTGAAGCTTTAGCTGCTTCAGCTCCTCCTCCTTGCACTGGCTCCTCTGGCCAAGCTACCACATTATGGAATTCCTCATAGTCCACCTGTGAGCTGGAGGTGTATCATACATCTCCACAATCATCTCAGCAGTAGCCACCTGCCCTCTATGAATGGACTGTAACTGAGCACCTATAAGAGACATGTACATGTCCCTCATCTGGAATGGTTCTGCTTCATGTGTCTCAGCAGTTGTCTGGCTCTGTGCTGGCCCTCTCTCTCTGCGAGCACGGCGTGGTGGAACTGGCTGAGCTGCCTCCTCACCTCCACAATACTGTCTGTAATAGGCCTCATCAGTAGCTTTTCTTGGCCTTTCAAATGGTGGAGCAGAAGTATCCACCCCAGCTATCTTGCAAAGGTGAGTGATTAAGGAAGGATGTCCTAGGGGTGCTTTAGTATTTGAGGTATTGGCGCACACACTAATCTCATCAGCTATCACCTGCCCAATATTAACATTTAAGTTTCTGATAGCACAGTAGATGAAGAGTGCCCTGCTGATAGTAATATCTGACACATGTGAACATGGCTGAATGTTGGCATGGGAAAATGCCATCCAATACTTTGCAAGAGGAGTTAGATCAATCCTCCTAATGTTTACCACTGAGCCAGATCTATTCCTTTGGAAGTGTCCTCCAGGTATACATAGCACTTTCTCTACATCCTCAAAATCAGCACCTTCCTCCATACAAAGAGCAAACTGGCACTGCTCACCAGCCCACACAGTATCCAGGAAGTTATTGATAGAATCAGGATCATACCTGATAGCATGGCCTCTGACATAGCCCAGATAATTTTCAGCTGGATAATCACCAATCTTCTTTGCATTGGTGTAAAACTCTTTTACCACAGCTATGTTTGTAGGTGCAGGATATGTGGCTAGCTTTCCCTAGTCATTCCCTAATAGTTGCTCTCCAAATTGAGGAGCAAAGTTAGGTATCATTCCAACCTTTCTTTCCATAAGGAGTCTCTTGTCCTGAACCACCTTGAAGTGCTTCTCATGTTTCCGAGAAAGGAACCTACTAGAATGGGGCTGTTCTGGTTCCTTTTCCTTTCTCTTGGTTGCCATGGTCTTCAATCTTTTTCCTGAAGAGGATGCCATTCCTACAATCAAACACAGATACAAAACCACTGAACATGATGTTAATCATTAGTAAAACACAGAACACAACTTCTTTCGAAGCTAAACCACCGTTGAGGGTCAGAATTACCCCTCAGCGCCACCAGTGCCACGTTCCAAAACGCAACAAATCAAAAAATTCAAGTCGGCAGAGTGCCGCTCAGCGGAAATTTACCCCTAAGCGGTAACTTTGCAGAATTTTGAAAAACCTCTTTTAAAGCTGTCCTAACTCCACCCAAATGCAATTTTCAGTTTTCCAGATCAAAATCATGCAGTATAATCGGTTCAAACATCAATTATATCATCAAATCATCCATAGAAATCAAAACCCCTAAATATTCATGCTTTGACAATCACATTCAAAATTAAGAACCCTAGAATGAACAAAATGCTTTTTACTTACTTGGGTGGAGATACTAGATGCAATGAGAATGCTTCCAAGCTAAGATGCTCTCTTCCAAACCCAAACTTAGATGAAACACTAGTGAGAAAGCGAGTGGAAGAGAAATTTTTCTTAAGAAGGAAGAGGGAAAAGATGTGGAAAACCTTGAAAAAGGTATGTGGGAGTGCTTCTTCATTTTCTTCTTCCTACTGAACTTCTTCAGAAAATTGATCACCCCAGGAACTTGTTGCAATGTCTCAATCATAGGAGCTTTAATCTCCAATTTCTTGAAGATTTCCATAAAGCACTTAAATTTCTTTTCCTTCCTATGATTCTTCTTTAGATGAGGATGGGATTTTTCATATGATTTCTTCTTCTTTCCTCTCATCTTCTTTTTCTTACGCTTCCTCTCCCCAAATTTTCTCTTTTTCTTTTCTTTTATTTTTTTCTTCCCTTCTCTTTTTTCCTCAACTTCTTTATTTTCACACACATTTTCTTTCTCCCTTCTCTCTCAACCACTTTTTTTTTTTCTTTTTCTTCATCTTTATCTTTCTCACTCAACTCTTCTTTTTCTTTTCTCTCTACCTTTTCCTCATCTCTCTCTATTTTTTTCTCAGCATAAGTCTTATCACTTTCAGTGACAATGGCTTGACCTTCCTCCTTAAGGTTAACTTCAGTATTAACCTTAACATTCAATTTCTGACTAATTAAACGAAGGTGCATCTCCATCCTTTTACATGATTCTTCAATGCTTTTCTGAGTAGAGTCGGAATTTTTCAAAAATCATTGAAGGGTGTCATCCAAATTTACTGATAGAGAGTGTTGTTGCTGCCATTGTTGTGGTGGCGGCCTATCAAATTCTTCGACAGCTTGAGTGCTTTTGTGATGACAATTAGGTATCTGTATGTACTGTTGAACTGCCTCCTCCAACGTTATCCTTCTTCCCGATAGAGAGGGTTTTTGCTGCCATTGTTGTGGTGGTCGATTCTTAAATTGTTTGACAGCTTGCCAAAATTGATCATTATCCATGCTTGAGTGAGATCCCACCAGTGGTTGAAATTACCTTAGTAGAATTGAGTGCCTATTAAATTATTGTCCGAAATGCATCCTACAAACATTAGGCACAAAACTCTAGAAAATATTTGTGAGCACAAAAAGATATAAGAGAAGATATAAGATTCAGAGAATAAAATAAAAACCAAAAATTAAAAACAGAAAATAAAACCAGAAATTCAAAATTAAAGTCAAAGATAATCAATAATCACACAAATTAACCAGTTAAACCACGAGTCCCCGGCAACGGCGCCAAAAACTTGATGACAAATTTATGAACACCGAAATACGGCGCCACAAACTTGTTTAACAATCGGCAAGTATGACCGAATCATTTCAAGTAATAAACTTGGTAAGACCAAGTATCGTTCTCCCAAAGGACTCACGGCCTAGTTTAGTTATGTGATTTTTTGATTATTTAAGACTTAAGAACGAAATAATTAGAGTTTAATATGCAAAACAGAAAATAAACATGTATGCATGAATTTGATTAATGGCTAAAGCAAAATACAAAGACTTCAATGGAATATATGGATGAGTATGTTGTTGGGGTTATCAATTTCATCTTATCCACTCTCATATACTTTAGGAATTGAACATTCTATTCATCATTGTTAATGCCACTCTCTAAATCACCTTGACAAGAAGGCCTATCCTTAATTACGAGTTCATACAATTCCTAGCATTCCTAGTAACTAGTTCTTAAGTGTAGGAGCTTAACGGCAACCAATATACTATTGGGAGAAATTCCCCGGATCTAGATTTCTCCGTACGTTCCCATATCGACAAAATCAATAATCATGCATTGAATGAGTTAAACAAAGCAAGCATTGAGCAAAGAGGAAAAACCCTAACTAATGATGAAAGAAAGCATAGGTCTTAAATATAAGATGTAAAAACAAATTCCATATATGAGAGTTTCACAAGACTACATTGATTCCCCAACAACAATACAAGGTTTAGTTCACCATATTCATGGTGAAACTAGATGAATAATAATGGAAGAATGAAAGATAAAACCCTAGAAAGGTGAAGAGGTAGCCTGAGCATCCAAGATCCTCCTTCAAAGGGGTGGAAGAGAGAGTGTTTGTTTCGTTTCTGCCAAAGATACAAACCCTAGGACGTCCTAAAGCTTATATACTATTCTAAAATTATAGAAAATTTAGGCCCAAGCCCATAAGTGTGCCGCTCAACGGTAAAGTGCCGCTCAGCGGTGAGTGCGTGAGTTGGTTTCTTCCCCTCAGCGGCCATTTTGCCCCTCAGCGGATCCAACGTGAACTTCTGAGTGCCGCTCAGCGGTAAACTGCCGCTGAGCGGTAGTTGCGGCTTCTCCTTTTGCACTTTTTGATGTCTTTTCTGATTCCATCTCTCTCCTTCTTCACTTCTTTCACTAAATTCACCTTAAAACCTGCACAAAAACACTGAAATCAAGCATAAACCTGTCCAGCTCTCTTATTTCTGAAAATATGAACAAAAGCATGATTTCAAGCTAGTTTCTAAGTGTTAAAGGTTGCTTTTAGTATCAATTTTAAGCATGAAAATAACAGTTTTTCAACTGTTATCATCCCCGCGAACGCTATCTGCGCCATTGATTTTCGAGGTGTGTTTTCTCTCTTTTGGACCGTTTAAATTTACTTTCAATCCGATTACATTGCCCTATGATGAAATATCTTTGATTTGAACCGATTAAAAATCGTTTTCGGTCCGTTTTTGTGCAGTCTCTTGCGTGTTCTTGGGCGGCTTCTTTGACTGTTTTTGGGCTACGTTTTAGGTCGTTCCCTCCTCGATTTCTCTCCCTTTCATTTCGAATGTACTTTTCAGGTTAGCTTGTTGGTTGATAAATTTTTGTATGCATGTAATTGGGTTTTGTGTAAGCATGTTTTTTACTCTAAAGTGTGCATGTGTTATTGGTTTTTGAATATGCATGTATTAGTTGTGTTATTAGAAGTATCAAATCATTGAGTGACACTTATTTCCCGTTTGAAATTTAACACAAACGATTAATCTTGTAATCGTTTGTGTTAAATTTTGAATTGTCCAATTGGACAGTTTGAGAAAATTAATTTTCATAATTTGCAATAACATGTCAATCGGAGTTTATGGATAAGATTGATAAAATTTCGGTTCAGTATTTGTGTTGTTCTCCGAATGCATAATTGATTATGGTCATCGTTGACTACTCTCATTTCGTGTATTTCAGAGACTAATGCGAAATGGTGCCGAAATCTTATCAATTTTATGATGTAGACTTCAATGCACGTGTTTGAGCAAATTATGAAAATTAATTTTTTTGAATGGGTAGGACCTAACCTTGTGAGAGTTAAAAAACTTGAACTGATGGTTTTACGAATATAGTATGGATCGAAGCTCGATGAACGAACGTCACATCAGTGAAGAATATGATAAGGGTGTTTCGAAGTTCTTGCAATACGTTGAACAAAATGCTAAGTCTGTCAACGGGACATATTTTTGTCCTTGTGTCCGTTGTCTTAATCAAATACGGCAAGACTTAGGCAATGTGCGTGACCATCTATTCATGTATGGCATAATGAGGACTTATACCGTTTGGACTTGGCATGGAGAAGTACTGGAGCAGCCTACCATGTCACGAGGAACAAATTATGTGGAAGAATGGATGAGTGACCATTTAGAGGACATGATACGTGATGTCGGTGAAGATTTTTGGAAGGGCTAATTTGTATGATTCTCTTATTAATGATTCAGAGCAACCGTTGTTCCCAGGATGCTCGAACTTTACACGTCTGTCTTCAACTTTAAAGTTGTTTAGTTTAAAAGCAAGGAATGGATGGACCGATAAAAGTTTCACCGAGTTGTTGGAGTTGTTGAAGGAGATGCTTCCAAAAAATAATACTCTACCTATTCGTAATTACGAGGCCAAAAATATTTTATGTCCAATGGGTCTTGAATATCAAAAGATACATGCTTGTCCTAATGATTTGTTTTGTACACAAAGGAGTTTGCTTCGTTAAAGTATTGTCCAACATGTGGTTTATCCCGTTTTAAAAAGAAATCTGACAGAGTCACTGGTAATGAAGGTAATGATGGTGCACCTGCTAAGGTGATGTGGTATTTGCCTATAATACCTAGGTTCAAAGGTATGTTCTCTGTTAAAGAAGATGCAAAGAACCTTAAATGGCACTCTGACGAAAGAAAGTGCGATAATTTTCTTCGACACCCTGCTGATTCTCCACAATGGAAAAATATTGATGAAAAATTCCCTGAATATGGTGCAGATCCAAGAAACTTAAGGCTTGCACTTGTAACTGATGGTATGAATCCTTATGGAAACTTAAGTAGCAAACACAGTTCGTGGCCAGTTATGTTGATGATTTACAATCTTTCTCCTTTGTTGTGCATGAAGAGAAAATATGTGATGTTGCCCATGATGATATCGGGTCCTAGACAACCTAGAAATGACATTAATGTTTACTTAGCACCTTTAATTGATGATTTGAAATTGTTGTGGGAAGAAGGGGTCGACGTGTTTGATTCACATGTTCAGGAACAATTCTGTTTGTGTGCAATGTTGTTTTGCACTATAAATGATTTCCCAACGTATGGAAACTTGAGCGGTTATAATGTTAAAGGTCATTTTGCATGTCCCATATGTGAAGAAAACACTAGTTACCTTCAGTTGAAGCATGGTCAAAAGACGGTATATACAAGACATCGAAAATTTCTTCCTCGTAATCATCCTTATCGTAGATTGAAAAAAGCATTTAATGGAAGTGCTGAGGATAAGGTTGTGTGCAGACCCCGGAATGGTGAAGAGGTGTACAACGAAGTCAAAAACATTGACATTGTGTTTGGAAAACATCATAAAAGTACCTCTGCAAAGAACATTTGGAAGAAACGATCGATATTTTTTAATCTTCCATATTGGTGTGAACTTGATGTTAGACATTGTATTGATGTGATGCACGTTGAAAAAAAATGTTTGTGACAATGTCATCGGAACTTTATTAAACGTCAAAGGGAAGAGCAAAGACAGAATAAAAGCAAGACAAGATTTGGCTGACATGGGAATCCGATCTGAGTTACATCCACAGATAATAGGCAGACGCACCTATCTACCCCCAGCCTGTCACACACTTTCCAAAAAAGAAAAACAAAGTTTTTGTAACTGTTTAAGAAGTGTGAAAGTTCCGCAAGGTTATTCTTCAATTATTAGTAACCTTGTGTCTATGCAAGACTTAAAGCTAGTTGGTTTAAAGTTTCACGATTGTCATGTATTGATGCAACAATTGTTACCTGTTGTTATTCGAGGCATATTACCTCATTCTGTTAGGGGTATTCTGACACGTTTGAGTTTTTTCTTTAATGCCATTTTCAAGAAAGTTGTTGACCCTCGAGGTTTAGATGAATTGGAAAATGAGGGAATAAGACTACTATGTCAATTGGAGATGTATTTTCCACCTTCCTTTTTTGACATCATGGTATATTTGATTGTTCATCTAGTCAGAGAAATTCGAATATGTGGGCCGGTCTTCTTAAGGTGGATGTACCCAGTTGAAAGATACATGAAGATCTTAAAGGGATATGTCAAGAATCAATATAGACCAGAAGCTTCAATCATAGAGAGATACGTTGCAGAAGAAGCCATTGAATTTTGTTCGAGTTATATGCCATCTTCTGAACCCGTCGGTCTCCCCAAGAGTAGACATGAAGGAAAATGTGAAGGTAAGGGTGTTCGAGGTGTGAGAATTCAAAGTGTTAGCAGAAAAGAAATTGACCAAGCTCATTTGTACGTCTTAAACAACACTGTTGATGTGATTCCTTACATTTATGACCACGTTAATGAAATAAAGGCAGCAAACCCAAAAATGAGTGAAAAATGGCATCTTAATGAACATGTGAAAACCTTCTTGCAATGGTTTAAGAAAAAGATTTATGCAACTCCACATGTTTCTGAAACTTTATTGAGGTTATCTCGTGGGCCGAACACAAATGTCATTACATATGGTGGGTACTATATAAACAATATTTTTTTTCAGACAAAGGTAGAAGATGAAAAAATCAGAGTTCAAAATAGTGGCGTCACACTACAAGCTGAGGCTGTGCATTTTGCTAGTTTTAAAGACAAAAATCCAATAACAACATCCATCAGTTATTTTGGAATAATACAAGAAATATGGGAAGTTGATTACGTCACTTTTAGAGTCCCAGTTTTCAAGTGTAAATGGGTTGATATAAATTCTGGTGTCATGACAGATGACCTTGGTTTCACATTGGTAGACTTGAACAAGATGAATTACAGTGATGAACCATTTATCATGGCTAGTCAAGCAAGACAAATATTCTATGTAAATGATCCAACGAATAGCAAATGGTCAGTGGTTTTAGAAGGAAAAAACATGCATGGACATGATGATGACGATTCTCTTGATATACTTGAGACAACATCTGTTGCATGTAGACCCACTGAAGACCCAGTTGATGACGTTGCCGATGTCATACAGGCAATTCGTAGTGATCATAACGAAGGCATTTGGGAAAAAACAATTAATTAATAGGTTGATATTTTCACTTTTATTGACTTTATATGTATGTTCATCATAATTGAATTATTACTAACGTTGTTTAATTTTTCAGGTATGTCGGCCTCAGACTCAGGATCGGGAAAGAGCAGACGTGGACGAGGCATCACCCGAGTGGAAGATGTGACATCCGGACGCATGGATGGTCAGAGGAGGCATGTTGACATCGACCCTAGATCAGGTTGTCCATCAGGGCCAAATGCTAATAGGTTTAGGAGTTATCTGGGTAAGTTAGCAAAAAGTCATGTCTCTATCCTTCATGCATGTTGGGATGACGTCCTAGAGGTCGACAAGAACCTCTTATGGCAAGATATTCAGGTATGTTTATACTTCATGCAATTTGTGATATACTTATCTTTTATGTTTTCTTTTGGAATAACAAGTTTTTTGTTTTAAACAACAACATTTTGATATTCAAAACACAATGCAAATTAGAAAGAAAGTGTTATCGCATATAGCGATAAGATGGAGGGATTTCAAGACAAGGCTGACACGACTATATCTCTTTGGAGATAGGCAACATGAAAATCCTTGTCAGCAATATACATTCACAGAGGAGGAATGGATGCAGTTTCGTGCATCTAGAGAGTCTAAGGAATGGAAGGTATGTTTCTTAACATCGTCTTTCATTGAGTTTTTATGATTTTACACTTATTAATATACATGGTTTCACAGGGTAAAAGGTTAGCCACCCAAGAAATACAAAAGCTAAACGATGCACCCCACTTGTTATCACGAGGTGGATATGCAAACCTGGAGAAGAAACTGAGAAAGTCTAGAGCGGATGCCTTGGGACTTGAGTCGCTGGACCTAGCACCATCACCTGCTAGGTACGAGCTGTAGAAGGCTGCTCGGATTAAATCTGATGGGAACATGACATCTTCCTTAGCTGCCTTGATCTCATAGAGAATTATAAGTTCAAATTATAAGCAGTTATATGATTGTGTATCTAACACAACAATTCTTCTAAGTAACTTGTTTTTTTAATATGCAGGATGAGTTGGTTGAGCAGCAGACTCAAGGCACATTTGCTGGCCAAGGTAGGGACGACATTCTAACAACGGCCATTGGAAGGCCCAAGCACCCAGGACGTGTACGTGGAGTTCCTGGGGCGATTGGTCTTCGTGACTACTTTGGCCCTACACAGAAAACCGCCCCATCAATGAGTCAGGAGACACTGAGGCAGATGGATCTTCAGTGCGAGGAAAGACTCAACTAAAGCATGAGATCAATGGAGCAACGATTCATGGAGCAGCTACAAGAACAAAAAGAAATACAAAGAGCGCTTGAAGAAAAGCTGCATTCCATGACGCAAGGCAACATGGGGGCCGATGAAACTCCCACACCACCTCGTGTCAGCACTAGAGGATCATGCTTTGCTGTAGACCCCACTCAGTATAGCGATCAATATGAGCTGTTGGTTGATGGGAATCCCCACGCATTGTGGCTGTCGGATGAGTGCTTGAGGAAGGGTAGACTATTCATGGTGTTGCCATATTACCCCAGCCCGTGTGTGTGACCGTTGACGAGGTTTGGGATCCCCAGGCTCAGGTGCTTATACCCACTCTAGAAATTAACTTTGTGGGGGAGGCCATAGGATCATTTATTGCCTGGCCTAGAGCATTGATCATGTCCCACATTGCTACTCCACAGGTATAATGTCTTTTTCCTTAGTATTTCTATGTTTATTCTTCAAATAATTGTTGATAACGCTTTGACGTAAATTCTTATCTTCAGTTCACACGTCCTCAGAAGCAGCCAATTCATGATACAGTCATACATGAAGATGATGAGATGGCTGAAGCGGAGGATGATCCTCTATCAAAGTTAATGACAAAATTACCTCGATTGAAGAAAGCATCATTAGAACTATACTGGGATTTGAGAGTATTTGGTCTTCCCCCACCAGTTTATATCACATTCTCTGATGCATTGGAGGTTATTGGGGGAGACAAGATGTTGAATATCTCCATCATTCAGCTGTGGTGCATGTAAGATAGTCAATTTGGTCTTTCATAATACTTTTATTTACATTGTTATAGTTTCTAACAACTTAACTTTGTTGTTTTAGGTACATGGACACAATTGTTGTAGACCAAGGTCGGTCTTCCATGTACGGATTTGTTGAACCTCAGACCATTCAACCGTTTGGTAACACACTTCAAAACATACAACATTATTTGCAAACATAGATGGATGAGTCAAAAAGAGACATATACCTTGTGCCATACATTGAGGGGTAGGTGTTGTTATATGTGGTCAGTTCATTATTATAGTTTCCTTAATTAGTTGAATAACTATTTGTCCTTCGTGATAGGTCGCACTGGCATAATTCCCAAATAATGTAAAATTATATGGTTTTGTTCGTTGCACAGGAGGATGAAAAATGACTTGAGAACCATGCTTCAAGAGTAAGTGTTTCTCCAAAAATGACTTTGAATTTGATGTTCACCTTCAACTTTTATGATAAATATAGTCATATTAATTATACTTTGTGTTTTCAATCTGTATAGAGTTATTGGTAAATCTCGTGGTCAACTGGTTCAAATTTTGTATCCAAAGGTTGTAAGTCATTTATAGTTTCTAATTCATTTTCTATGTTATTGAATGATCTAAATTCTTAACTATTTAGTTTGTGATTTTAGTGTAACCAGCAGCTAGATTCATGGGAATGTGGCTTCTATGTGATGTGTTGGATTAAGACCATCATTCGAGCTGTCATTATAGATGACTAGAATGAGGTAATGATGTATACCTTCAATACATTACAAATCAAATTCATCTTCAACATATATGAAACCATAATGAATCTTTCTTGAATTTTGCAGCGCTTCAAGAGTACATCGCCTATTCCAGAGGACACAATTAAACATATAAGGCAGGAGTTGACCGCTTATCTTCTGCAAATATGGAGTTAGGAATAGTTTTATTTCTTGTTGAACATTGCTTAGTTTTAGTTTAAGTTTTATGTTGATAGTTTTGGTAGTGGATTCAACTCCACATTAAGTAGAACTTTGTTTATATGAAACACATGTTTATATTATTGCAAAATTGTTCTGGGACAATTTTCTGCTTTTCAGGTGTGGTTTTATGGAAAAAATAAATTAATTTTAAAAAAAACGCCTAGTAGACGTCGGTTAGTACATTGTCGGACGTCTATAGACGTCTGGCAGTGCGCAAACGGACGTCCAACCCCCAGCCCCTACCACAAACAATTCAGGCAGCTAGACGTCGGGGGAGGGAGGAGCCGGACGTCTATATAGACGTCCGACCTGACACACCAGACGTCTACATGGATGTCCGAGGGTGTACACCGGACGTCTATGTAGACGTCCGACCTGAGACAGGCATTAAGTTCAAACTAAGTCAATGGAAAGTCTTAAAAACTAAAGCCAACTGCAGACAAAGCAACATTCAAAGACAAAACAAATAATAGAGTCTAAAAGATCCAAAAATGTCCAAATTGTCTTGTGTTGGAACACAAGTCCCTGGAACCGGCGCCAAAAACTTGCTGGCTGCAAAACCAACGGCAAGTGAATCAGCCGCAGCATAGCAAGTGATAAATATCGTTCTCTCCCAAGGGACTTGTGAAACACATGATAATTCTTGCATTCATAAATCAATTAGACATCAAAGTGCACAAAATAACACAAGAAACTCTTTTTGGTATTTTATCAAACAGTTGATGTGCAAGGAATTTAACATAGAGTATTTACAATGGTTGGACTTTGGTGTTGAAGGCACCTAGAAATGACTAGACTAGAAATGATATGGAAATACATTGTTAAGGTTAGGTTTCACCAATTTACTCTTGTGCAAACACAATTTCATCTCATTTCCATCAATTAACTAAAGTCAATCCACAAAATTACTCTAGCCATAATCCCTTAGGTGAAAGAGCATAACTTTTACCTATTAACTATCAATCCCTTGACTAATGAACAAGCAAAACCTCCATTAAGAACTAGGATCTAAGACAACATGTGAATCATCTTCCATCCCTAGAATCAATGAACCACAAGGACTCCTGTTTCAGTTCTGGGTTCCATCTTACGTCCTCATAACCCATGAAACCCCAAAATCAAGTCATGAACGTCCCCATTACATGCAAGCTTTAAGAATGGAAATAAGAATACTAGCAATTGATAGAAAGGGCATATATATATTCAAATCAATCAACAATTACACAAGATTCAAAGGCTACAACTAACCCCAACAAGATGGGTTTGGTTCTCCATTTCCACGGAGAGCCTTTAAGCTTACAAAATGGCCATGGAAGAAGAAGAAAAACCCAAAGAGGAAGAAGGAAGTGTTCCCACAAGCCCTAGCAGCCCTCCAAGCTCTCCTCTGAGTGAAATCGCGCCTCCAAACTACCAAAGACTCAAACCCCTTCGCGTTTTAATAAGCTCAATCTGCCACATCGCGCCTCCAAGCTTAATCGATTATCTCATTAATTTAATCGAATACGCAATTCAATTGGAACAGAATAACATCAATCAATGGAGTTAATTGAATGCACAATTAATATAATCGATTTGCAATAAATGCTTGGTCAATATATTTAAAAATACAACCGTTGTGACAGTTATGTTAAGAATTTAACTAGTTTTCAAATATTAACAAACTTAGTCGAATATAAGGAGCTTGCAATCGATTAAGTAGAAACACTTAGCATATATTTGAAAACTTTTCTTCTCAAAATACATCATAGCACACTTGAAAAATATTTGTGCAAACATACGATTTTTAATCGATTTAACCAATAATGTAATCGACTTAAAACTTGTTGTTTTGCCACACTTTAAAGTTCAAACAGCCGAAGCTATGTGCTTGTGGTTTTTCGTTTCCGAAACCGCATATTATGCATACACATATAAAATAACATATAAAACATAGTGGTATGCTATAATCAACACATTATGTTCACAGATATACGTGTACTAATACAACATAGTAAGCATAAGCATATAACATGTATAACAGAGTACATACACATGTGTCTGGACAACATCAACAGAAAACAATTCTTTATTCAAATCAAAGGTGGGTTACAAGCAATGGAGCAAGGTATTTAAAGGAGAAACAAAGCTCCTGATTCACGCCTACACTTAGCTACGTTAGCTATGATGCAAGGAAGCAAGTGCTAGCTATGCAAGGGTGAATAAACGTGAAGCTCCACGTGGACAATAAGCAATCAACTTGGTGAAGAAACGTGAATGGCTACGTGAGCAACAAGCTAGCAGCACGTGGACAACAAGTTTGGTGCAGTTTCAGCCACTGAGCACAAACTCCGTTCCACTGGCGCTAGGCTTCTTTCTTCTTCAACAAAGCTGCTAGAATATGGCTCACATTGGGCATCCTAGAGTAGCTTGCTAGACAATTGTATAATGCATTCAAGTGAAGATTTAATCTTGATTCTCCATTCTTGATGTTTCCTTGCTTCTTGATTTATAAAGCTTCTTGGCTAGTTGATTCATGATCTCCTAGCTTTATTAGACCCTACAAAACACATATAAATATATTAAAGAGAATCCTACTAAGACTATGCAATTTATACTCCACCGTTTGGTCACTGCTTCAGACCGTTCGGTCCTTCATTGCACCATTCGGTTTTCTGCTTTCATTCAATGCTTTTAATTTTGTTTAGTTGCCTTTAACTTCCAATTTTAATTTAATTTAATTTTCCTTGCAAAAACACTTTCAGAACACCCCCCTACGTGTTTGACCTAAGTCTCGAACCACATTTGATCCTTGAGAGGCGATCTAGGAGTCACTTCCTAGCATTATACTACATTATTATTTGCACATCAAATTTGATGGGCCGCGACAGCCCCATCAAATGCCCTAAATGGGTGTCCATCATACCCTTCCTCTTGAAAAATTATTTGTCCTCAAATCGGAAAGATATAAAGAAGCACGACCAAACGTGGCAACGTGCATGTTTTGTATTATTTTTGTTCCATGTGATGTGTAATAGGCTGATAGGCTAGCTTTCTTTTAGTTTCATTTTTGTTTGTAAAAGGCCTTTTATAAAGTCCAAGTTCTTTGGAAGAGTCCTTGGTGCTCTTTCAAACTCTTGGCAACTTTACTTGCTTTAATTTTAGCATAGCTAGACAGGTGAGTGTATCTTGTTAGCCAAAGAAACAAGCCTCACCATAGGAGTAGACTTTAATATTGATATTATTTGTGTTTCACGTAGGATTCATTAGAGTCTGCTGTAATTGTCTTTGATTGTGTTTGTTTGTAAGTTGTGTACTTTGTTTCTAAGGTGATTTTAGTCTAAAGGGCAAATAGCAAGTAATGTAAGACATTTCTGGCATGGAAAGATTTGGTACTTAAGCAGTCTTTATGACTCACCTCTCTTACCTGGTACTTGTCTAAGTGGAAGCTTTTAACCCTTTAGATTAAGAAAACTTTTAAAGCAAAGATGTCTTGTTAAAGGTCGTCTAGGTCATCTTGCATAGAAAATTGTGATGAAATGTTTAATCAAGCTAGGAATCTTCTAACTTTTGGTAAAGACATAGGTGCATTAACATACCTAGCTTAGGAAAAAGAAATTGATAAAATAAATCCTTGGTTTTATAGAGAGAGTGAATCATATGTTCTTAGTATATATCTCTCTAAGTTAGAAGA
This sequence comes from Vigna nakashimae, assembly GCA_034642375.1. Lineage (NCBI taxonomy): Eukaryota > Viridiplantae > Streptophyta > Magnoliopsida > Fabales > Fabaceae > Vigna > Vigna nakashimae. The sequence continues at coordinate 23,916,240 of CM067768.1, forward strand.
GCATGCAAGTGAGTGGTGGGATGAAAGACAATATCATGTTAGGAAAGGTAGAAAGTCCTCCATACGTGTTTGGCATGATTTAATAGCTTGCATGAGAAGAAAGTTTGTGCCTTTAAGAATTAAAAGAAACCTAGAACTAATTAGGGATTGCATCGATGATGGAAAATTATTTCTTGAGAGTTTAAATGATCATGGGTTTCTTCGTAGAGAATTAGAATTTGGAGCAAGACTTAAAGAGATCAAGGATAAGAAAAGAGAAAGAGAGATTGAGAGAAAAGAAGAGGAAGAAAGGAAAGAAGAAGAGAAGAGACAGAGAAGAAAAAGAGAAAAGAGAAGAAGAGAGGAAGAGAGGAATTAAGAAGAGAAGAAGAGAGAAGAAGAGAAGAAGAAAGAAGAAAAGAAGAGAGAAGAGAAAAAGAGAGAAAAAAAGAAGAAAAGAGAGAAAGGCAAGAAAGAGAGAAGAAAGAAAAGGAGAAATTGTTGCTGATGACAAATTCTATTCTTTCCAAGACTATGGAATCTAAAAGGGAAGGTTTCCAAATCTTTACTTCTTTTCCAATCATGGTTTATTCTTCGAATATTGATTTCTCTTTCAAACCAATTGTCATTATATATTCTATGAAAACATTTTCAAAATATGACAATTCAAATCTTGAGTTATTGTTATCTTTAAGAAAACAATTAACTCAAGAAAAATTGAATTTGGACTTCTAAAATTTTCAAAGATTACAAATCAAAGTATTAGAAGTTCTTATTCTCTTGTTTTAAAGAAAAATTCTTTCTTGGATTGATATTAACTGAAGATATATTTGATGTGTATTTCAGATTCGTGTTTGATCCAAGAGGAAGAAAAGTACATCTAAAGGAATAAGGCCACTTCATGGCTCTGCTCCCAAGATTGTGTGGAGCTTCTTCATAGCGCGATGTCAGATTTGAGGACAAATCTTTTTTTTAAGAGGGAGGGTATGATGTAATCCTACCCGACATAGTCCTTCTTTTGTATTTTTACCTTTCATAGGTTAACTTGTAAGGAGCATGGGTTACTATTGATGAGTCACCATTTTTCACTATACACTTAGCTTCCAGCACCATATTTTGTTAGTGAATTGTGCTTAATTATCAATTATTCTTGCATTTTCATTATCAGGGCTCAATTTCAAGACTAATTCTTATTTTATTTAATTTGAATTATTTGGGCTTAATTATTTCAATCACATTTTGTGCAGGACAATCACGATTGAAAGGTTGAGAAAGATCCGCTGAAGATGAATGAACAGTCTGCTAAAGCCTTGACTGAACAATATGCTAAAAACTGGAACGAACGGTCTTCTAAACGAATGAGCATTGACCGAACGGTCTACTGAAGACATGACCGAAAGGGATGTTTTGAGAACCTGCACGATCGGTTTGCTGAAGGATTGAACGAACGGTCTATGGAAACCTAGATCAACTCAGAATCGAACGGTATGTGGACACATATACCGAATTGTCTGAAGCTTACACTGAATGGCCGAACACTCATGAACGACAGTGCATGTGTTCCTTGAACCGAACAACATGAGCCTTTCATGATTGAACGGTCAGCTACCCCTGAGCACTGTTTAACATAATGGGCGAGCACAAGAATGGTTTTATAGTGACTGAACAGTGAGCTAGAGCCTAAATTGAATGGACGAGCACCATAGAACGAACGGTCTCAGCAATTGTTGTTGACCGAACGATCTTGTAAAAACTGAACTGCACACCATCTCTTGAGCCTCTAGTGACCGAACGGTGGGATCCTTTAATGACCGAACAGTCAGATGAGATGACCAGAGAACTCAGCAGCAGCAACAATATTGGAAACACATTTTGGGAATTCAAGAGGGTGACTACGTTAGTGTTAGAAGGGCAATTTGGTCTTTTGGGGTCTATATATCCCAAAATTCACCTTCACTTGACCTAAGTCTTTCAGCAGCCACTTAGGTTTTCTGGGGAACATCTTTCTCCTCCTCCTCTTTAGGAAGGTTTTGGTTTGTTTTCATTTTTTTATCTTCATGTATTGAATCTCTCTGTTTTTAATTGCAATTTTCACTTTACGTACTTCATTTGATGTTGTTGAATCTTTATTTTCATCTGCGCATTGCCTTTCGTTTCCAATCCCATTTTCACGTTCAGATTTTGGATCTAATTAGTTTCATTTTCCAATTTGTTGTGAGTCTCATCTCTGCTTAATTCGTTTCATCTAGTTCCATTGCTTGTTTCCAATTGTGCATTTTAATTCTATCAGCTTTCCATTTCTCGTTTTTCAACTTTATCCACTTATGTTTCTCAACTTATTTTCACTGCAGCCTCTATTTGTGTTTTTATTTACGTTTTCTAGTTGTGTTTAGAAGTTCACTTTGCTTCATTCCAGCTCTGCATTTTCATTCCAGTTCTACTAGTTTAATTTACTGTTCATCGCGTTTTCTGCTTCATTTCTGCAACATTGAGCTTCTTTATTTACACCGTTCGGTTTTAAATTAATATCGTTCAGTCTATAACATACCTAATTGTTACAAACTGTTCAGTTTTTTCTGCTTTCAATTTAGTTCAATCCCATTTCCATTTTCTTGTTTATTATCGTTCGGCTTTTAGACTGCAATATCGTTCGGTCTCTAACAGACCAAACGGCCTCCTTCATCTTTTGCTTACGTACACTGTTTCAATAATTTTAGTATCGTTCATCAGGAACGTTTGGTTGTTAGTGTTGGTTATAAACGGTCGTTCGTCATCCTTGTCAAGACGTTCATTTTTTACTACTATGCAATTTATAGTACACCGTTCGGTCACTGCTTTAGACCGTTCGGTCCTTCTTAGCACTGTTTGGTTTTAACACTTATTGTTAGAACTGTTTGATTTTCTGCTTTCAGCTTTTAATTTTGTTTGGTTGTCTTTAACTTCCAATTTCAATTTAGTTTAATTTTCCTTGCAAAAACACTTTCAAACCCTCCCCCCACTACGTGTTTGACTTAAGTCTCAAACCACATTTTGTCCTTGAGAGATGACCTAGGAGTCACTTCCTAGCACTATACTGCATTCTTATTTGCATATCAAATTTGATGGACCGCGACAGCCGGATCAACTATAAATACCCAACTTCTCTATTGTAATTGGAACTTTTGAGATTAATGAGAATTAGGCTTTCTGAAATAGAAACTATTCTCTCTTGAAAGTCAGGCTAGATAGTCCAAAGACTCCCTCTAGCCACCTTCCAAGCACCTCTCTCATTTCCATTTTCCAAATTTCACGGTGCTTCTCATTCCTCCATGTTACCTCTCCTCCACTGCCACATCTCGTGCACGCGTCAGCTCCTCCTTACATCACCGCTCCAACACATCAGCCACGTCTTCAGAGCGTCTCATTCTCGCTCTCGAGAGCTCCATTGTCTCCAACCACAGATCTGCACTCCATACGCGTCTTCGAAGGTATCTTCTCTTCGTTCACCACACTTCCTCATCTTCTTCTAGGGTTTCCACTCACTTCCACCATTTTCCACCGATTGAAACTTTATCCTTCACCATTTGAACCTTTTCCACCGTTCAATCTCCATTTATCATCGTTTAATCGGTCCAAATCGAGTCTATCCACACTTCTAGGGTTTCATTCATGCCTCTCGGGTTTCCATAGATTAAATCCTCGATGCTAGGGTTCCATCTGTTCGACCTCAGTTTTCCCTTCAATCTTTAACTTCTATTCCATTCCGCTGTGTCTTTACTCGTCAGAGAAGCTTCGAGGATCCAGATCACACTCCTGCTGCCTCAGTCAGTCCGAACTCCTCAGGCTCTTCCATCACAAATGAAAATCATAAATAAAATGCATTCGTATCAAACGAAAGAAAGACTACATGTGATGGTCGTCAAACTTCGTTCGAGAAAAGTTTGAGAATACAAGAGGGCCTGGCATGCTAAGAAAAAGTGAATGAATTTTCAATCTCCCGCTCAAATTTTTATTGAATTCACAAACCTTTTGACGTCTAACATTGGGGCATTCGACGTTTTATATTGTTTTACGTCGAATTACAATTTTAAACGAGGTTTAATAATTGTAATTATTTACATAAAGGTCACCGATCATTTTTAGCGTTGGCTATTGAGTGGTTAGACATTAAATGTGTGACGTTATACACTGTTTTTGTATTAGTGATTACAGTAAAATCCTAGACAACCTACATTCTCTGTTCAAGTATTCACATAATAGTATCTTGGTTTAATTCGTTAAAACAAATTCTAAAATTATCCATTAAATTATTAATTCATTAATTAATTCAACAGATAATTTTTAATTAAATTCAGATGTTGAGAATGACCAAAAGTGCAAAAGTTATTCCTAGCGTAGTTACTGTTAGTTTCTTTTCTTACGTTTCTGGTTCTAAAAATACTTCCCAATACAGAAGAACTTTTAAAGAGAATTATACTTCCGTATAATCAAAAGCAAGTAAAGAATAGAAACATATATTGCACAGGAAATTTACATTAATATATCGGCATACAACAAATTGCAATGAACAGAAAGATTAGCCTATCCTAGACATCTCAAACATACTCTTTACAACAATTCCTTGCTGAAAGTGAGGTCTTGATGTCTTGAAAGTTCTTCTGATCGTCTGCTAAAGTTCTCCAGTATTTTGCTTGCTTTGTTCGTGTGTTAGAAGATAGTTTATGTCTTTCTGTCACGTCTTTTAAAGCCACTTAACTTCATTAATTCACTCAGCACACATGTACTTGTGCTCTATGTGAATTTTCTTAACTGCTGCACTTTAACTAATGATATTCGCTCAACACACAAGTACTTGTGTGCTATGCGAATTTCCTTCTTCTGGCAGTGCGAATTTTGACTTTCCTGTACAATATTTTACAATCTACTCCCTATTACAACTTTTCACTGAGGAACAACATGAATAATTACAAGATTGAGCTTATTTATAAGTGTTAAAACAACTCTTTTTCACACTTATCAACTCCCCAAAACTTAAACTATTTCATGCCCTCATGAAATCACAGTATAAAATGAACAACACAATAGACGTTTTACATTTTGATAAAATGACTCTGCACATCAGAAAAAATCACATGTGTTCCCAAAGATTTCAAACAAATATGACATGCTGCATTACTTCACAACATCACATATGCATAGAATATGAACAACCAGATTAGTATTTATCATTACTCACCACTCAAGTGTTTGTCCTCACATCACAGTAGAATTGTCATAGCTCTTCATCAACTTTTGCATTTCATTTGATTCACACACTTCACACAATATTGGTTAAGGCCAAAAGTCTTTTCAGGTTAGGCTTGGCTTGGCTAGAAAAAAAATCATGGTTTTTCTTGGACTCAAAGACACCTATTAAGAAGAGAACAACTTCAATTCCCAATCCAGTATTCAAATCCCAAAATATATCATTCATCACATACCATTTTCTTTCACAGCTCAACATTCTTTTTCATTTTGAGCTTTTTTTATCATATTCTTTTTATTGATCTTTTCTTCCCCCAAACTTGAATTCAAACTTAACCTCATTTAAAGAATTGTACATGTTCTCTTCTAAGGTTTAAGGTAGGATAACACAATAGGCTCAGGGTGAAAGAAAGAAATCAAGGCTTAAAGAGGGTTTGCAAATGTAGCACAGTGTCTTAAGGTTGGCTATCTGGCCAAGTAGCTGTATAATCCATAACAAACAGGGCCTCTTTCATCCTTAACCAAAAAGTGTTTATATGTACGTAGAATCAAAATCATGCAAAAGCCAATCCATATCTAAACAACTCAATATCTCTCAATCAACATATGCTCTCAACACTCATAGATCTGGTCATATTCATACACACAAATAAAAATTTTGAAGCACAACAACCACAAATATACATGTCATCATCCTCAAGAATCACATAACTTAATTAGATACTACATAATCATTAAATTAAAACATAATTGTCTTTACAAATACAAACATAAATAAACTAAACAAGGTTCCACATAATAACAAATGAACTCAAATAACAACATGACGTTAAACACAAAGCAACATGAGTCTCTGTCCATCTACTCTACCAAGAGCTATCTAGTCTTGATCTCTACTGGCTCTGCTATGTATGGTAACTCTGTTGTGTCCATCTGGGATCTGGCTCTTCTTCCTCCTCATCACCATCGCCTGCCATCATGTCCTCCTACTGATCTAGGTCTGGTGATGTTGGCTAAGTACTCTCGCACCTGGACTCAGGCCTACCCTTTGGCCACAGAATATGTGCTGCAAACTAGGTACCAGTCATCACGGTATCTGTAGGGAAATCAGGAATGCCAAGAGACAGATTATACATGATCTCCTGTAAGGACACCTGACCCAGCCTCATACTCGTGCACCAGTCACGAATGTCATCCTGTCCAGTCACGCTCTGCTGCATGTCGCGAGTGAACAAGTCTAGTGAAGGAACTGAAGGAGCTGAGGGTTGTTTGGCGGCTCTTGTTAGCAATGAGGAGCATTGGTAAATTTGAAGATAAATGATTTTGATGAAGCTGCAAGAAGATAGACTTGAAGAAGATGTTAAAATTGTTTTAAAAGCACTTTGTAGAATATAAATGTATTAGGAAAGTCTTTGAATATGTAATACTTAGAAAATCTCGTATCTTTAGTTAAGTTACGCATTTAATCGATTATTTGAAGCTATAATCGATTATCATGAGCACTTTTAAAAAGCATTTCACTCTAGAATAATCGATTATTCCTTCAAATAATCGATTATCAACTGGTCCTGATGAGAACTGCCTAAGTCTCTAGAATAATCGATTGTTCATCAGAATAATCGATTATCACTTTTTGAAAAACCCTGTAACGGACTTAAATTATCGATTATCACTAACAATAATCGATTATCAGTGGCAATTGTTATTTGTCTTTTCAAACTCAGACTAGCTGCCAATATATAATTGTTCCAAATCTCTTAGAGGGTTAACTCTGAGCTTTTTGAGAATACAGCTTGTCTGGGGAAGTTCTAAAAGGCTAGTTCAAGTGTTTTGCCTGGTCTCGTGAATAGGAGAAGTTCGCGATTTGTGGGTCAAAGTTCGGAGCGGTTCTCTTCGACTTGTCAAGGCTATGATCGGCCGGTTCGTTCGTCGAAGGAAAATTTTATCTACACTTTTCCGGTTCATTGGTCGAAGGAAAGTGTAGAATCCTGCTTCCGGTTTGTTGGTCGAAGGAAGCACCCTTCCTGTTCATTCTTTCACTCCATTGTAATTTGTGAAACTGATTTTTAATGAAAACGTTAATCACTTTTTATAATGATTAACAATTGGACGTAGAATCTCTTGATTCAAAGCAGGATAAAAATTCTATGTTGAATTTTTCTACTCCCTACACTCTTTACATTTTGTGCATATCAACTATTCGATAAATTTTCTCTAAGAAAATTAATTTTCTAAAATAGACCATCTTAATACGAGTTTGACTAAACACGCTTTTTACGCTATCTATATTTCATTGCGCTGCACGACTCTATAATGGTACTAATTGTTCCGACAACTCTACATTTCTGCGTGGAGGAGGAATTGGAGGAGGGGCATTCATAGTAGACACCTCCCCCCTGTTGGCGCAATTCCTTTCAAAAATTTCTTATTAAGGGGGGGTTGTAGTTTTAGAGTTATATCGGATACCCCAGCTACTCCACTTGCCTTACACAAGGCTATCACCAGAGCAGGAAACCCAAGCTTACAAGAATCATTATCAGCAATCAACGCAATTTCCTAAGAGATATAAGCTCCCACATCCATATCAATCCTTGTAATAATACCATATACCATATACGACCGTTTCAGGTTGATGTCAGAAGTATGAGAGTGGGGACAAATGTTTGTGAAGGTGCTCCATATGGTTTCCAATGAATTCAGATGTTTTCGTAAAATTCTCACTAGCGTCCCACTAGTCCCTAGTTGATAACCATATCCAGGGAGGCACAAGGTGGATGCAATCAGGTCATGATTAGGATAGCATGAAAGTGCCTAAAGGGCACGACTGAAACATGAGTGTATGCAGCATCCTGTTTAATGATCTTTTATCAAAGCGTACAATCTTGCCTTGCACCTTGGAGACTCGAGAGGGAGGTTGAGAGTGGTTAGGATCCCAAGCATTTGCATAAAATTCCTTTACCAACACTTCATTAATCTCATCTAGGAGGTGATGGACAAATTTGTAAGCACCAAATTATGATGTCACAAACTTGTTTCACAATCGGCAAGTATGACCGAATCGTTCAAGTAATAAACTTGGTAAGACCAAGTATCGTTCTTCCCAAAGGACTCACGGCCTAGTTTAGTTATGTGATTTGTTGATTAGCTAGGACTTACAAACGAAATATTTAGAGTTTAAAATGCAAGACAGAAAATAAACATGTATGCATGAAATTGATCAATGGCAAAGACAAAAGATAAACACTTTCGATGAATTAAATGAATGAATATGTTGTTGGGGGTCAATTTCATCTCATCCACTCTCATATATTTTAGGAATTCAACATTCAAATCATCATTGTTAATGCCACTCTCTAATGTACCATTCTAGATGGCTTCTCCCTAATCAAATAGTTCATACAATTCCTAGCATTCCTAATGATTAGTTCATGAGTGCAGGAGCTTAAAGGCAACCAATAAAATATTGTCAGTATAATATTGGGAGAAATTCCCCGGATCTAGACTTCCCCGTACGTGTCCGTATCGACAAAACCAATAATCATGCATTAGAATGAGTTAAACAATGCAAGCATTGAGCAAAGAGGAAAAACCCTAACTAATGATGAAAGAAAGCATATGTCTTACTTAAAAGATGTACTCAACAAATTCCATATATGAGAGCTTCAAGAGATTACATTGATTCCCCAACAAACATACAAGGTTTAGTTCACCATCGTCATGGTGAATCTAGATGAATAACAATGAAAGAATGAAAGAATAAACCCAATAAAGGTGAAGAGGTAGCCTGAGCATCCAAGATCCTCCTTCAAAGGGGTGGAAGAGAGAGTGTTTACTTCGTTTCTGCCAAAGATACTAATCCCAAGGACGTGCAAGCCCTTATATACTAATCTAGAGTTACAAAAGATTACAAAAGCCCAAGCCCAAAAAGTGCCGCTCAGCGGTAATTACCGCTCAGCGGTGGTTGCGCGTCACAATTCTTCCCCTCAGCGGCCATTTTGCCCCTCAGCGTGACTCCCGCAACCTCCTGAGTGCCGCTCAGCGGTAGTTTGCCGCTGAGCGGTGCCTTCGTCTTCTCTTTTTGCACTCTTTCTTGTCTTTTCTAATGTCACTTCTCTCCTTCTTCACTCTTTTCACTAAATTCACCTTAAAACCTGCACAAAAACACTTAAATCAAGCGTAAACCTGTCCAGCTCTCTTATTTATGAAAATATAGATAAAAGGCATGATTTCAAACTAGTTTTTAAGTCTAAAGGTTGCTTTTAGTATCACTTTTAAGCATGAAAATAACAGTTTTTCAACTGTTTGGCAAATACAAAATCCCATTTCCTCCTCTCTAGTTCTTCTTGAATGTGGTCATACTCCCCAAGTTTTAGCTCAATCCTCCTCTTAGGTAATAATCCTCTGCCCATAATGTTTTGATGGAACCTATCCGAGACTGCCTCTGAAACAAAACGTTCCTGATCATAGTTCAGGACAAGGTTCTCCTCTTGGGCTTCTGAAGGTTGGGATCTAGAAGCAGAACCTCTGGTGGTCTTCCTCTTATTTTCTTGTGTGCTCTTGGGAGGTGACATATGCAAGAAACAATATACAGTGCAACAAGTGGGGAATAAAGGCTCAAATCAGATGAATCAAGCAAAATTGCGGCCAAATGGAAGTCGCTATGTGAAACTAGTCGCTTTGCGTGTCATGAAAAATTTGTGCGACAAGGGTCACTATGCGAAACTTTCAAATCAAAAGGTTCAGGAATTGTTTATTCGCTATGCAATTGGCTTGCTGTGTGAAAATGCAGTGCAACGGATTCGCTGTGCGAGCCATTTACATAGCGATTGTTACGCAACAGTGAACGGTGCCATGCTAGAAGCTCGTTGTGTGAAAATTTTCAGTTGCAAAATCTCAGTACGTTCATTATGCGAATCAAGTCTAGAACAGCAAAATGACTACACCTTTGATATTTACAAACCACACGTGCTTTTTAGATGGGCAGAAGAATGCACACACTAACTCCTAGACCATTGAATTCCTATTAACTCTACTAAGAAACATGAAATAGAAGAAGAACAACTTACCTGGAAGGAAGCGTGTAGAAGCAATGAAGCAAACAAATGAGTTTGGCTATGCAAGGAATGGAGAGCAAAGCAAGAATTGGGGTGCAATGAAAGAAGAAGGAGTAGGGAAAATGCTGTGTGAAAATGAAGAGAGAGTGCGGCTAGGGTTTAAAATGAAGGAGACGGGTAAAATGAAAAATGAAAGATTAAGTTTTAAGAAAAAATACCCCTCCGAGTGCATTCGCATAGCGCACCAGTACCTATGCACTGTGTGAATCTGTGTGCAATAAATGTTCTCCCCCTTTTTCTGCACACTTTGAAAATTTTATTATTTTTTTGAATTTTGGAGTTCAGTCGCAAAACGCACCTCAGTTATGCGTTGTGCGACGTATTTTAATTTTTTTTAGCAAGAACATTCGTATAGCACACCTTAGCTGTGCGTTGTGCAAATTAAAATACACAAGCCTCTCTCACATTGATTCCCGCTCTATGCAAATTATCGCAAAGCGAATATTTTGACAAAGTACTCCCTCTTCTTCTGCTAGCTTAGCGCAAGATGTGCGCTACGTGAATTAATGGCTCAATTTCTCCCAATTTGCTCCAATGATTTTTCTCGCTTTGCCTTTCTAATGCATTACACGAATCACTTTATAAAGAGAAAATTAAAATTTCGGTCGCCAAACGCATGTGGTGCATTGTACGAACCTCAATACAGTAAGCATTCTCATTTTCTCTCACGCATAGCGCATGGAATGTGCTATGCGAGTAAATAACTGCATCCTAAAATCACCCAGTCGCTTAGCGCACCTCAGATATGCATTTTGCGACTAGAGCATTAGAAATCAATTATCAAGCTTCATTTACACTTCCTTTCTACACTCAAACTCAACAATTACATAAACAAAATCAACAACACACATAGATACAGTTGTGTGCTAGGGTGCCTCCTAGTAGACACTTCTTTAACGTCACTAGCTTGACCCAGACATTTCATGGTTAAGTTGGGTTCTTGATGTTGGTGTGCTTCTTCCTTTCATGACACCAACATTTTCTAAGTAACTTTCTTGTCACCAACTTAATTATTCTTGAACATGGATCCTCAAAGTACTCCATTTGCCTTTATGTCCTTGATAACCCATAACCTGTTCTTGTGACTCACAGGTTTGCCAAGTTTGAGTTCATCATTTTTCACATTTGATTGTTGGTGAATTCTTTTCTCCTCCTTATCTTCATCTCCTTCCTTCACTTTTGGATTGAAACAACTAAGGTTCTTTTTGGCCAACTTGGCAACTTGCCTTGAAAGACTAGTAACTGCTAAAACTTCATCTTTTACTTTAGAACTAGTCTTTTCCTCTTGACTTTCACATCTTCAAAGAAATTAAATGTCACCTCTTCATCTTGGCCTTTTAATTTCACAGTTCCATCGTCAACATGAATGACAACCTTAGTTGTCTTCATGAAAGGTCTTCCAAGAATGAGAGGTATATCTACATCTTCCTCCATTTCCATTACTATAAAATCAACATGGAATTTTAGTTTATCAACTTTAATCACAACATCTTCCAATACACCATAGGGATGCTTAAGGGACCTATCTGCCATTTGCAAGATCATTCTTGTTGACTTGACTTCAAGGCCACCAATTTTTTTAGATTATCTAGAGACATCAAATTGATGCTAGCCCCTAAGTCAACAAGAGCCTTTCCTATATCATAATTTCCAATGGTGCAGGGAATGGTGAAACTCCCTGGATCTTTGACTTTTGGAGGTAGAGATTTTTGCATAATTGCACTGCAATCTCCTTGCACTTCAATTGTTTCCTCATCTAAATAGTTTTTCTTTTTACTGAGGAATTGCTTCACATATTTTGCATAAGCAAGAATTTGTTGTAGTGCTTTAGTCAAGGGCATAGTAATCTCAAGTTGATTAAATATCTTCTTGAACTGATCCATTTGTCTCTCCTTATCCTTTTGTGATGTATTTTAGGATAAGGAAGTTGTTTCACTAACACTTTCTATTTTTGTCTTCCATCTTCCTTCTTGTTTCTACTTTCTTCTTCTTCAATTACCTTATTTTGATCATCCTCTTCTTGTGCTTGAATCTCTTTATTTGTTGGCTTCTCCTTATAATCAAACCCCACTTCTTTTCCACTTCTAGTTATTATGACATTACGTTCCTCTCTGGTGTGAACTTCATTCTTAGCTACAAATTTCTTCTTAAATTTCTCATCAAGCTTCTTAGCAAGTTGACCCACTTGTGTCTCCAAGTTTCTAATAGAAGCTTTAGTGCTTTTGTGGTTAGAGATGGATACTTGCATGAATTGGTGAACTGTTTCCTCCAACTTTGAAGCCCTATTAGCTAAAGAAGGTTGTTGTTGAAACTGTTGTTGTGGTGGTCTACTAGAACTAGCCTGACTCATGAAAAGGGTGTACCAACCCTATGGATGGATAATGTGAGGTGTCGAAGTTGCTCACAAATGAATTGTCGAAGTCGCTCGCTTTCCTTCAATCTGAGTCGCTCGCTCCTCTCCGACCGCTTGGCCTTTAGTAGGGACCACACAGTTGCCTTCCAAACAAAGGGGGGAGGTACCTACAAACCCACTCTAACGCTTAAGTTAGGCGTCTATTGAAGGAGTTGTTGCTCACAAATGAATATTATGGTAATTGAGTATTGTGAACTCAATAGAGCATGAATGGAACGTTTTGGAGTGTGAATTGAGCATATCTGGCTGATGGCCCTGACCTTGTATTTATAAGTTGTCTCATGGATCTAATCTGATACATGCCCAATAAAATATAAACAGACTTACCTTAAAGTCCGGTTGGTTGCTCATAAACCGTCTATCAATATTTTTATCAGATATTTTTGACTATTTTATCATCAGCTGGACACTTGGCCCAATAATGAAATAAGTGTTGGCCCAACATCTTTTAACCTGGTTTGACCGAGCGTTGTCCCGCTTTGACCTTGTTGAAGTGCGTTATTGTTGATGAGCGCTCCCCGGTTTGACCTTGTTGACGAGCGATGTTGTTGACGAGCGCCGCTACAGTAGATAGACCGATTGGTCTTGGATGGTAATTGTTCGTCCTAGATATCATATTATACATAATTCCCCCCAAGTCCGAGTTAATTGTTTGGCTTTATGGACGGGTTAACTACAGGACTTATATGAGCTTGGAAGATGTCGTCCTCGTTCTATTGGGAGGTTGTTCTGATTGTAATTTGAGTCGTTGCTCGTCCCTAACCGAAGTGGACTTTAGGAGTTACCTATTGAACTTTTTACTAGACCCACTAGTGCAGTCAGGGGAAACAACAATGATTATTTTTGCCCATAGGTAGTAGTTGCCGAACCCAGGCATATCCACGTGAACTACTTTTTGCCTCGGGTGCGAACCGAGGCATAAAAGGGTAGGATACTGCCTCGGTTGACCCTTAACTGAAGCAGTAGATGTTTTGATTTTTTTTAATTTTTTTTGTAGGACTTTATACCTCGGTTCCTTCTTAACTGAGGTAGCATGTCCCCCTCTACTGCCTCAGTTGTAACCGCGGCAATAGAGTCCACTTTTGTTTTTTTATTCATCCGCCAGCCTTTCTGCATCGGGTGTGACCATAACCGAAGTCATAGGGGGGCTTTTCTACCTCGGTTATGACCTCAACCGAGGCATATACCCCTAGTTTTTTTTAAATGAGATTTGTTTCTACTACATTCCCAACTACAGAACCAGACCTGCATATATATTTACAGCCAAAACAGTCCCGAATAATCCAGAAACGTATATTTTGAATGAAAATTGAATTAAAACATAAATACATTCAATGGAATCATAAATCAACTTCTTAGAAGCATAAATTAATCCAATGTAATCATAAATCAAGTTTGAAGCATAAATCAATGCAATGTACAAAGTTAAACTAATAATAATGTAGAAAAGCATAAAACAACTTAGAAACATAAACTTAGAACTTACCATATCCTAATATCTACTACATACTATTATATAATTGAATTATATATTTAGCCAGTGCTTTCCTCACGAGTTGAAGCGACTTCCTGAAATTCGAGCAGTCCTATTGAATCTCTGCATAAAACACAATGATTTCAATTAGTGTATATGAAATCTAAACTATAAAGAAAATAAAATTAAAACCTGAATATTACCGTTTGTCATCCACTGGTGTAATGTTCATGAATAATGGTCATCCAAAACATGACGTAGTAACCACATTCATATGATCACGTTTGTATATTACACTACAATATATTATTATAATTATAAAATGTTAAGTAACATCATTTGAATGGAACCAAATATAACAAAGTATGGACTAAAATACCAAACCTTAAGGGCAACCCATGCAAGCTTTTTAGCTATAGTAGTAGATCTCCCAGATAACATCATATGTGTTGCAAGAGAATTATTAAAATAAATTATTTTAGCATACATTTATATAACAAAGAAAGTTAAAACATTGAGGTTCTTACCAATCTACTACATGTCTAAAAGGGCTAGGAGGAGACTTGTGCAATGAACAAAATCATACAGCAGTGTTCTCCGGTATGGAGATCACAAGTAGATGCCAATGACACCTGAAATCGGAAATAACTTAATTGTCATATACCAAAATTAATAAATGAAACTTTAAAGTTAACAAACTTCACTTACCCAAGTATATAAGGGAGAAAATATATCTCCTTCCCCATTCCAAAGCAGGTGGTGATGTATATTTGGATATCATCAAATTTATTTCTTGCATGAGTCATAGAGGGGTCAATGAACCCATATACATCGTTGAACCCCTTCTTGTTACTAACATAAAACATATACCTAAACTAAAGAAATAATCTTATATAAGTAACTTGATAAAAAATAATTATATTAAAAAGTTCTCATAAACTTACATCATCCATAGCTAAATGAGTGTTATATTAATTTCTTCTCTCCCCGACACAAGCTCCCTAACATCTTGATGATGCAAGTTGTAAAAACCCAATTTTGTCCGGGTAAATAAAATTCATCACAAAAATAAATAAAAAAAACAAAAGAATAAAAAAAATATTATTTGTTTCACTATTTGCACCCCAAAATTAAATTTTTATTCCTTAATTCAATGGCCTAAAATAATCTCACACTTTTTTTACTTCCTCACCACCCCTTTTCTCTTATCACACCCCACTCTCCACATCACCATCCACCTTACCCTCCTTATCACATTCCACATCATCTACCTTTTTCTTTTACTTTTTACACCTCATTTCCTTATTAATTTTTATATACATACTTTTCTAATTATTCCACTTACATTTTTTAATTATATCTTCTCCACCAACATATTTTATAATTTTCTTCATCCATTTTTTCCATCCACCTTTTCCACCCCACTTTTATATTAATTTCTCTTACTAACTTTTATTTATTCCATCTACTTTCCTAAATTATATTTTATCCACCACGTTCTCCACCAACTTATTTTATTATTTCTTTCATCCATTTTTCTCCATCTACTTTTCCACCTACTTTTATATTAATTTCTCTTACTAACTTTTATTTATTCCATCTACTTTTCTAAATCATATTTTATCCACCACCTTCTCCTCCAACTTATTTTATTATTTCTTTCATCTATTTTCTTCCTTTACTCTCCACATTTTATATTATTTTTCTTTACCAACTTTCTCCACATAATTTCCTTATTAACATTTTTTATTATTTCCTCCATCCACTTTCTTCACCTACTTTCTCCATCCACCTTTTATATTATTTCTTTAACTTAATTTTATTTCACCTAATCTCTCCACCAATTTTTTATATTATTTCTTTTACTTATTTTCACTTTAACTTTTTTCTATTTTTCCACTCATTTTTTAAAAAAAGTATATTATATTTAATACTCTCTCCATCCTTAACTCTATAAATACTCACATTCTCTTCACTCCTTTTACACACAGACACAATTACTCAATATCCATCTTTTCTTTCTCACACCAAACCTCTTCATTTCCGTCCCAAAACTCTACTTCATTCTTCTCTCTCACACTACATATCTTTCCACACATTCCTTATCTCCCCTATTATCATTCTTCTACACACACCACACATGAAACACTTCAACACACCTCTTCTCCTCCATATCAACATCTATATCTCTTGAAGCCTCTATTTTCACTCGCATCTTGATCGAACTATCATTGTCTTCTCATCCAGGTTCTTATCCCTTCACCTCTTCTTTTTGTTTTGAATTATCTTATTAAATTTGGTTTTATTGTTCCATAATTGTTTTTACTCTTTTTTATTCTAAATTTTCATTTATAAACAATTTTGTTTTTTATCTCTAAAAAATCACAAAAAAATATAAAATTAAAAAAGTTTTAAAAAATAAATTGAATATATTTTTAATGTGTTTTTTGTTTTGGAAGTTGTTTTTCTCTATGTAAATATTATTATGATGTTATTGTTTTATTTTAAATACTTCGGTAAATAATTTTTTTATTAAACCCTATGTAAATATAATAATAATTTATATAGCAAAAATTACAAAAATGAAAATATCATAAAGTAAAAAATGATTTCTTAAATAAGTAAATAACGGTATATGCACTCGTTCCTAGTGCTTACTACCTTTCTTCTTCTTTTTATTTAAAAATAAATAAATTAAAAATAACAATAAATTATTTTAAAGGTTAAGCACATGTGTGATCGCTCGCATCGTCCTTGTGCTAAAAACTTTTTATTATTCTTTCATAAAAAAATACCAAAAACAATATTTTAAAGGTTAAGCATATATGTGCTAAAAACTTTTTATTATTCTTCAAAAGCTAAAAACATCCACATTTTCAAACAACAAACAATTTCTCAGCCAGAACTACGTGTTCCTTGATTCTCCATCAAAAGTGGAGATACGTAGGAGCAAGGTTAGCCCTTATGAGGTTCACTTCCCCAACACAAACTTCCATAATCAATTTCTCAAACAAATTTTTCAAACAATTTCCAAACAAACTTCTCAAACAGTTTCTAGAGAACTACGTAACCCTGATTTCTCATTCTGAATGAGAATACGTAGGAGTGAGGTCAATCCTTGTCGGGCCCAAAAAACTAAAAAATAAATTTTGTTTCTTTAGAGTTTTATTTTAGGGGATAGTTTAAACATTTTGAAAACCACATCGTATTCGCGTATTTAGTTAGAGGTACTGTCTTCGGGCAGACGTTGTAGGATGCTGATACCTTCCCTACGCGTAACCGACTCGCGAACCTAGAATCTCATTTTCGTAGACCATGCCTTATCATTTTATGGTTTTTCTGTAGTTTTCCAGAATAAAATATGGTGGCAACTCCAAATCTCTTTTTGCTAAACCCGTTCCTTTTTTTTGGATCGTCGTCCCGTCGCGATTTCGGTTGCGACACAAGTACAATGAGATCTAAGATTTTCTTCCAAATGTAGTAGAATCCCAGTGTACATTCATTGGCGCATCTGAAATGATTTTAGCAACCTCATCTAGCGCACCAAGATGGTCGTCCTCAGATAAATGAGTCTTCTTCGCTCTAGGACTTCCCTTTTGACCTATCTGATGTTACTTGAAAATATAGTTATGTTATAACGATTTCCATAATCCTCATAACGCTACTCGAACTGACGCGCAACCATTTCAACAACTTCATCATACAACTCTGCTTGAACCTTCTTTGTGATCTCCTGTGTCATCTCTTTTCTTATGTCCTCCTCCATCTTTTCGTATGAACATGGACGCGAGGAAGACCCAAAGAATTGTCGTATGCCTATGCTAGTCCCAGCACCACGCACCCGTCCTGGGTGCTCAGGTCGCCCAATAGTTGTGGCAAGAATATCCTAACAACCTTCTTGTGTAAATTGACCTTGGGAGCTCTGCTCAATCAAGGACTCCTTCCACATAACAAAACTTCAAAATCATTTGAAAGATATATGTAATATATATATATATATATATATATATATATATATATATATATATATATATAATGTTGTAAAAATTTGAGAAATGACATCTTAGAATTCTTTCAGATATCTCTCTGGCAGAGTCGGAAATGTAGGAGCCCAATGGTCTTATACGGGCTAACTTCCACTTCTCATGTCGAGATGGTGGTGAAGGAGGAGGAGGAGGGTCACCACCCTCAGAAAGTGGAAGCCTACTATCTGACTTCAGCTTCATTATTTTTTCCTCAAGCTTCTTATATCCACCACGAGATAGTAGGTGTGGATTTTTATTCTGAGCACTTATTCCCTTTGCTTTCGACCTTTTCTCCTTTGACAAAATGAAACAATTGTCATAAAAAATATTATGAATGATGAATTGAATGATTTTACCATACACTTACCTGTCACACATTGGATGAACGAAGCTCTACAAAGTGACGCCATGTTTCTTCGTCAATTGCTGAATATTTGGAACATGGAGTTTCATTACTTTTTGCTCCAAATATATATCTGGACGACAATTTTGTATTAAACCCTCGAAATCTTTCTGGAATTGTAGATAAACACCTATTCCTTAAGCTCTCTACATTTGGCATATCAAATGTCATCTACAACAAAGAAAGTAATAACCTTATATCAATACAAATTTATCAATATAATGAATCTAGAATTTGGAGCAATATTGTTTAACTTACAAATAGATCTTGCCAAATGAGATTCTGATCAGCCTCAGATACATAGTCAAAGGGTGGAGTAAGTATACAAATACGATCACATGCTACTACTCCAAGGTATGACCTAAATACATCTACATTTGGGCCAGATGCATTTCTAGTGACCACGTCAATAATGATAGGTGTCCTCTCACTTGCATTTCTTCTAAGTATAAGCTGTCGTAACCTCGTCGCTCCTCTCGTCCGTCTAGAAGTGGTGGGGACTTCATCCCCTAACGAATGAGGTGACTCAGCCATATATTTGTCACAATAAATAAGATGAAAGATTAACAAAACAGTTATAAAATAACATATATTATTTAACAAAAGCCATAAATATTTACACAAACATGAAATTCATACATAATCATATGGATTGGTCATATGTATATTCCCTCATTGTGATCTTCCTGAATTGCTTGTATATCATCAATTTGAGGGTCGTCATCCAAATTTGTTGTCGTTTTAAATGGATGGTTGTCAGCAATATGAAGATTACTTAGATTCTCTTCTTTATCTTCAATTTGTCTTTTTCCTTGAAGAGCAACTTATCAATGGTCATACGCAGGATCTTTGACATAAAAAACCTGACTTCCTTGATATGCCATGATAAACGGTTCGTCTCCATAACCAACCTTTCCAAAATCAACAAGTGTCATACTAAATTCATCTATTTTGACACCAGTCTTATTGTCGACCCACTTTCATTTGAAGAGTGCAACGGAAAATTTAGTGTAATCAACCTCCCATATCTCTTCAATTCTACCATAATATCTCCACTTACATGATTTTGTTCTTTGGATGTGGAAAACTGTAACGACTTAGCTTCTAGACTGACGCCACTATTTTGTAGAGTGATTTTATCATCCAAAGTCTTTGTATAGAATGTGCAATTATTAATTTCGTAGCCTATACAACATACACCATCAAACTTCAAACCATTTGCTAGCCACAACAAAGTCAAAGAGGATCGTGATTCTTTCAAAACTTCGTATTTGAACCAGGACAAGAATGTTCTGTTATGCTCCATCAACTGCCATTTCTCTGATTGTCTTGGATACTTGTCCTTTACAACGACTTTGTGTGCTCATAAAAAGGGGATCACTTCATCTGTGTTGTTTAATATGTACAAATGTGGTTGCATCAATACTTCACGACTTTTCGTCACCACATTCACACCTCGGATGCTTTTACTTGTAAAATATCTATTCAACCATGATGTCCAAGGTACTCCTATCTGATTTGCTTTAGTCATATAATCAGAGAAAAACTCAATACTTTCTTCAACAATATATCTTTGAATCATTGGACCTTTTGGACGATATTTATTTTGGATGTACGCTTTCAAAATCTTCATATAACGCTAAATAGGGTACATCCATCTTAAGTATACTGGTCCACATAACTTTATTTCTCTGACCAAATGAACAAGTAAATGCACCATGATGTCAAAAGAGGATGGAGGGAAAAACATTTCTAGCTGACACAAGATGATGATAATTTCACTTTGAAGTTCATCTAACTTTGTAGGATCAATGACTTAACAAAAATTAACGAGAAAAATAAGCACAATCGAGTTATGGTCTACCTAACATTTTTGGGAAAAATTTCACGAATTGCCACCGGTAACAATTGTTGAATTAAGACATGGCAATCGTGAGACTTGAGTTCAACAAGCTTTAAGTCATGCATTGACACTAAGCTCTTGATATTTTAAGAGTGTTCTTGTGGTACCTTGATACTCTTTAAACAAAGAAAAAAAATTATCTTCTCTTGTTTGGACATTGTGTAACATGCAAGGGGCGAATAAGTATGTTTACAAATCTCTCTTGGTGCCAACTCTTCTCAGATCTTCATGTCAGCCAAATCCAAACGCGCATTCACTCCATCTTTTGTTTTTCCCTAGATGTTTAGTATTGTACCAATCAAGTTATCACAAACATTCTCTTTATATGCATCACATTTATGCAATGTCTAACATCTAACTCTAACAAATATGGAAGATCAAAGAATATTGATCACTTCTACCCCTCTCTCGTACTAAGCGCTAATGCATGGTAAATTAATCCACCCTCGATCTGTATGCATGTTTACTAAAATTGTTTATACAATTTCAATAATTGAATGATCACTTTGATCATGTTTGTATTCAACGTTTGACCCTATCCCATTCAAGAAGATTCACTTTTTTTAGTTTATTAAACATATCTTAAATTTCACAAAAATTTTCCAGCATTTCGCATTGGTCTTCAGGTTACACGAAATGAAAGTGACTATAAATCACAATCAAATATGCACCCGAAGATCAATACAAAACACAAATACAAGATTTCATGAAATTTAAGAGATGTATATTAAAATTGATATGTTATAATAAACTATGAAAAAGTTATTACTCTTCTAAAACTGTCCAATTGGACAATTCAAGATTCAATACTTGTAAATTATTATTACCATCTCTTCTATTTTCATTTGTAAAAAGTACGTTTGTTCAAAAAATCTGGAAATAGTAAATAATTTTGTATAGAATCTCAAACGGGAAAATAAGGCTAATGCACAACAACAATATATTCAAGCAAATTAATAATTCCATATGCAACATGTAATATATCCAAACAATATATTGAAGCAAGACTAAATAATGTCATTTCAATTAACTTTAGGGTTTAGGTACTTCAGTTTATTTCACTTGTTTATATCATTTTCTCAAACCATATTTGAATATTGTTTAGCTTATAATCTTATCATCAAATATCAATAACAAATATATCAATTTCACAACTACAATTATCAAACACATATCCATCAATTTCACAATAGTTATCAAACACATATCAATCTAATGACCAATTAATAATATGATTGCTATTATTATGACCAATTCATATATCAATGTTCCACCAATTATTATCAAACACAGCAAAAAGACAATTAATCAACCTGAATGCAAGCTGCGAGATTGAAGCAACGGTGCAGGAAGCAGTGGCGACAAAAAAGTAAGAGCGATGGAGGGTGTGGAGACAGCACGGCAGAAAGAGCTTTCATTGAGCTTAACCTTTCTTTTCTTTCTTTTCTTTTTCTTTTGCTCTTTCTTTTGCCCAATGCTCTTTAATGAATTTCACAAAGTTCTTTTTTATTTCTCACCACCCCAAACAAGAACCATTCTCCACTACCACAAAAACATTCTCTACTTAACTCAAGGTAAGGATTTCAAAAAGGGTTTTTCCCATTCAACTTTAAGTTGAAGGTTCAAAGGGTAAAGAGAAACATTGTTCTTTGTTGGGTTCACCTATTGGCATTGGCTCTAAGGGAGAAGAAGACATGGCTTTGATCATATGTAACAAGCAAGCAAGTGGTTCAATCATAGAAAATTAGCCAAAATCAATCATGCTTCCAAAGCAATAGCATTCAATAAATCAAAGACTCTAGAGTATAACCTCTCATAGGTTAAATCAAGTTCCACAATTTGATAAACATCCTGCCTAGCATGTTAATCACAATTGAAACCATGCATATGTTTTTTATAATTATGAGCAACCACCATTTATGCTTAAAATCCTCACCAATCATTAACTCAACATGCATCATAGAACAATAGAGCAAACACAAGAATATTACTCATCACAACAACAGTTTATAACATCATATCAAATCATTGCAACACAATTCATTAAACCAAGTACATAAGTAAGCTAACAAAAAAAAAACAAAATTCCAATAAACATAAAACAAAAACATAAAAATCCTAATCCAACAGCATCCATCAGTAGATGCTCTCAGTAACATCCATTAGTAGATGTCTAGTAGCATAGCATCCATCAGTAGATGTTCTTAGTAACATCCCACAGTAGATGTCTAATCTTTCTAATCAACATCCATCAGCAAATGCTGATCATTCTCATCTTCATCGGCATCCATCAGTAGATGTCGTCAGTAACATCCATTAGTAGACACTTAATCACATAGCATCCATTAGTAGATGCTTAATCACATAGCCTCCATCAATAGACGCTATCATTCATCACCCTCATCATAGCAGCATCCATTAGTAGATCTTGTCATCTGAGTCCTCCTAGCATCCCTCAATAGATGTTGTTCAGCATCCATCAATAGATGTTGTCATTACTGCATAACAAAATCAAATCCAAACTACACAAATAATCAATTAAAAAGAAAAAATAAAAAACTGGGTTGCCTCCCAATAAGCGCTTGTTTAACGTCACGAGTCTGACACCATTAAGCACAATCTACATCTATGATGTTGGTGTTCCTTTTGCTTTCATCACACCAAGTTATCTGCAACATCTTTATGTTCACCATCTTTACCCTCCTTGAATAAAGAGCCTCAATCTCAATAACTTCATTCTCTTTGATATCTTTAACCACTTCATGCACAAAGTCTTGGTGAACTAGTTTCTCTTCGTTATCTGCCTTCTTCATCTACAATTGGCAGTTTTCTCTACTTTCAGACCTAAAAACAAAGATTCTGATGGCACTTGAAGGCTGGCGCTCAGTGCCCTCAATGGGGCGCCCAAGCGGTGATGTGTGACATCCTACGCTGAGGGCCCTTAAAGGGGCAGCCAGGCGCCCTACGACCTTCTTCAACCTTCTTCTCTTGATGATCTTGTGCTCTTAATACAAATTTTATGATTTTATCCTGCAGACACTAAAGAACATTGCACTAGAGCACCCAATTAGCACTAAAAGATAAAAAAGATAAAACAAAAATAAAAAGATAAAAAGATAAAAATAAAAGATAAAGCCTAATTGGTTAAGAATCACACAAAAGTATAGTTTAAATCACAAGTCCCTGATGGGGCTGTCGCGGCCCATACAAATTTGATGTGCAAATAAAATGCAGTATAGTGCTAGTGACTCCTAGGTCGTCTCTTAAGGACCAATTGTGGTTCGAGTCTTAGGTCAAACAAATAATGAAGGGAGTTTTGAAAGTGTTTTTGTGATTAGAAATGAACTAAATTAAAACTGGAAATTAAATACAACCAAACATAATTGAAAACATTGAAATAAATGAACAAAGCATGAAGACCGAACGGTTCTACAGATGACCTAACGGTTTTTTAGACCGAACGATCTCTGAAGCAAGTGAGAAAAACTTAAAATAGAGATAATAAAGAAACGCTTCTAATGTTATTTAAATGCATCGTTGAGCTGAAACAGGAAATACACAATGAAGCGGTTAATGACACTAAAAAACGCGTAACAGTTAAATAAAATAAAATAAGTGAACTGTGTGCTTCACCAAATTAAATCAGTGTTTTCTCCTAAAGCCAAATGCATCCGCTGCTCACCGTGTGCTGCTTCCATAATGAAGCACCATCTACCATTTTTTTAAAAGAAAGAAAATTTGCATTGCTGGAATAAAATATAAATGAAAGGTGCGTAACATTGCTAGAAAATAAACCAATTAATGTTTCGTGCAATTGAATCAGCGTCTACAAACAAAATGTAAATGCACCGTATCTCTTTCTAGCAAAGAAAAGACTTGAACTTCTAATTAATTCCCGTGAACACCTTTCTCCATTAATCATCACCGTGCAGCTGCTGGACACCGTGACCACCATTCAATAACCATCCTCTTCTCTTAAGAAAAATGAAAACATTCGTGCTGTTGGAATAGAAAACCGCGAGAGACCCAACGTGGGTGGCTGCTGACTCCCAATCTTCAGTCACTCATGTGCCCTTACAATGAAGAAGTGAATCCCCTCTCCATGTGCTACGTTGCTAGACAAACCTCAGCTTCTCTAACAAGTGGCGGTTGGACCATGCTAGGCTGAGACACCCCTCTCCCTTTTTCTTCCGCGCTACATTCCCTAATTGTTGGACGTTCTTTCAAGTTGTTGGAAATACACCAGCTGCTGTGCTCTTGTGTGGGTCTCTCATGGGCTGCACCTCTCCAAGCTGGACCTCCTTCATGTGCTGCTACTTCTGCTAGACTTGCTTGCTGGACCGCTTCCTCTTTCTGGACCAGCTGCTACCAAGCCGTGACACCACTTCTAGCTCCACATGGAATCAGCAGTTGCAGTGTTTCTTTTCTAGTCAAAATCGAGCTACTCCCAAGCCTGTTGGACGCTGCTGTTTACCGTGTGCACACCAAAACTGCTCCAGAATTAATTCTCCATGGGCCGTGACCGTGTTGCTGTCATGCCTTTACTTATGAAGGTTGAATCCCATCTTCATGTGTTGTTGTCCAAAGTTCCTTCTCATGGGCCCTATGAATGAAGAATTGAATTAGTGTAGGCCGTGTGTTGTTGTCCGCGTGCAGCTCTCCATTGTGCACCTCTCCAAAAGGAAGGCCCCTTTCTCCCAGCCAGCTGGATGCTCATGTGCACACCAAAGCTGCTAGATTTTGTGGATGTGGCAGTAGCGCTCCAAAATCGATTTCCCATGGGCCGTGACACCACACTGCAGGATCATTTCCCTCACAGCGTGCTGTTATTTCCTTTGGGCCGTGAGCTTCCCGTTCGTGTGCATGTGAAGTGCTACTGCCGTGTGCTACCAAAATTAAATTATCGTGCACCTCCCATAAATGAAATTCACACCTCCTTTTTCATTTTAGCTTAAAATATAATTGATGTGGCATTTCTTTTTAAGTCCCAAAATATTATCCAACAATTTTCCTACAATTAATAATGCAAATAATTAGCCTCAGATAATTTAAATTAATTAAAATAAGAAGTTCTGGTCAAATTAAGCACAGTTAGCAAAAACGGAAAAAATATTAGACATTTAAGCACAATTCCCTGATTAATTCTAGCACAATAAACTAAGTGAAGTCAAGAAAATATTGACTCATCAGTCCCCGACAACGGCGCCAAAAACTTGTTAAAATTTCGACAAGTGTACCGAATCGTATCAAGTAATAATAAAATAGTAAGAGCAAGTATTGTTTTCCAAAGGACTCACGACACTAAATAGTTATATGATTACTCAACTAATTAAGACATAAGAACAATTTTTGGGTTTTGAATGCAAAACAAGAAAGTAAATATGAATGCAATTTGATCAATTGAGGGTAAACACTAGAATGAATGGATGAAGTTGATAATATGAGATGATAATGTTGTTTGGGTTTAGATTTCACCTACTCACTCTCATACATGTATGAATTCTTCTTCTTCATTAAATTATTAACATCACTCTCTAAATTACTTACAACCCGATCTCTCGGCGAAGAAAGCTTATCCCTAATTAGTAGACCACAATCCCTTACAATCCTAATAATTAATTATGCATTACGATTAGGAGCTTAAGACGACCAAAACCCATACCTCCATCCCTGATCGTGATTCGTAAGATATCTCTCGATACTTATACAAATCATAAAATATAACAATTTAGCAAAGGAGAAAATCCCTAACAATTAATGAAAGAAGCATATAATAATTTAGAACAAATTCAAATACATGAGAGTTTAGAGGTTACATCTTTCCCAACAACAAATAAGGTTTAGTTCTCCAATATCATGGAGAAACTAGATGAACCATGGAATGAAAGAATGAAAGAGATAGAAAAACCCTAGAAAGAGAAAAGAAGACTTGTCACATCCCCAAATTTGCCCCTAAGAAAGAGAAAAGCAGAGTTATCACATCCCGAAATCTACCCCCCAAAGGGGTAAAAGGTGTGTTTCTGTGCCCAAGCCATCAAAAAATACAATCCCTAAGACGTCCAAGTCCTTAAAAAGAACATAAAAATAACAGAAAACGGGTCCAAGCCCACTTCGCTGGTGCTCAGCGCCCAAAGTGGGGCGCTCAGGCATGGTACAGGTTAAAATTGGCGCTCAGACGCCCTGGATACAAAGCTAGAGCTTAGGCGCCCTACACTACACAAACTGGCGCTCAGGCGCCCTACATGACCTCTTGTGCTCCTTTTTTAATCCCTCTTGAATTTCAACTTCTTGATACTTTTGCTCTTCTTTTAAACCATTCCAATAACCTACAAAATCAAGGAAATTTAGTAAAATCTTTAAGTATACCCTTTACTCACTTATTCACAAAACTAAACCAAAAAATGAGTTCAAGCAAGCTTCTAAGTCAAAAAGGCTTGATTTAATATCAAAATTGAATCACAGATAACAGTATTTTTAACCGTTATCAATTTCATGTTTATGGATTCTAGTTCCCACCTCTTTTATTTCATCAGGGTATTCAGTCTCTACAATAATTGCAAGGTAAATATTATCCAAATATGGTTCGAGTCTTTTACTTCAATTTTAAAGCCAAAGATGGGGTCTCCTCTACTAGAGTCAAAGGAGTAGATATTATTTTGGATGATGATATTTGGACCACCGTGGCCCAACTTCAACTTGATGAAGATGTGATGATGCTAACGTAGGGGCTCAAAGACTTGAACAAGATCTTGGTCTTTCGTTCATTCCGGAAGAAACCTGAGGTGCAAGTGAATAGGAAGCAGTTGTTGGTAGGTAGCCTTAAGAGTAATGAAAGGCTTATCCACTACTTGATTTTGGGACTGTTGTGTCTCAGTGCTCAAAAGCCGGCCTGATGATTTAAAGAGTCGATGTTTTATAAACCAATTCTAATTTCGTCTTTATTGGTGATAAAAATTTGTTTATAATTAAAGAACATCGATTAATACTCAACTTACTTATTTGTTCATACGTTAATATTGTGTTTATAAGAATTTATTAAAAAAAATAACAAAACTTTAATTTCATAAACTAAACTGCTTTTACTTAAATTTTTTTGAATAATTGATGAAAGAGAATGTATGCACAACTTATTTAAGAGACAATTGAGTACTCTTGTTGTTTGTCTCTTGCACAAAAAAAATAATTCACTTTCTAATACTCGATTCTAAACCTCAAGTCATATAAAAAAGAAGAGAAAAATAAATTTGTGATTCTATCACAACAATATATTCTAAAAAAAATAAATCGGTGCACGAAGCTCATAGTTTGAACCAAAAAGAAAAAAATTAAATAAGAAATTTTATTCAAAGAAAGTTTATAAGTAACCAAAACTTAAGAAAAAAGAACTGAAAGGGAAATACCTATTTTTTAAATTATTAATTTTATTTAGTATTATGCTTCAGAAAGGAGAAATTTCGTTAACATGATTGGAGGACTAGAAAAGAAAACAAGTTCCAACAAAACAAATTTGTACATATTTTACTTAAATAATTTATTTTTCATGAAAGCATCCTTAGTTTTAGTTCGTATTATCTTCGTTTTATTTCTCCAACTAATTCCTTTTTTCTTTTAATGATTCTGTTTTATTTCATTTTTGTTAGTTAGTATTGATAACTTCGTTTCG
Source organism: Vigna nakashimae (assembly GCA_034642375.1). Taxonomy (NCBI): domain Eukaryota; kingdom Viridiplantae; phylum Streptophyta; class Magnoliopsida; order Fabales; family Fabaceae; genus Vigna; species Vigna nakashimae. The sequence goes on from CM067768.1 coordinate 23,944,437, forward strand.
GCATTTGACGACAACAACAAAAACCAATGTAACAAAAGGTGTCATTAATTGTAGACTTTGTTATTGTCTTAAAAATCCTACAATAAAATAGTATCAACAACAGGATCTTACAATAAAAAGTTATCGGCCATAACATCTCATCACTGTCTTAATGTAAGAGGTTATCACTTGGATGACCTAAATCATGAACGAATCTAAAGATTTCGTTGCCCTTGATATGATCATCAATTTAACTTATTTGGTTATATAACGAGACAAACTTAAATAAAAATAAAAAAACTCTTGAAAGATTTATTGTGAAACTCTATGTCGATGATACCCTAAATTAGTACGTACAAACTCTGAAGCGTTCAATACATAAAACCTATTTTGGGTTTCCAATCCATGTGAACAAGTCATACACTTTTGTTTTTCTATGTTTAGTTATAATTTTTCAAGTTCTATTAAATTAAATTTCGTTAACTATTCTACCTCCATCATAAAGTTGGTAACAATAAGTAATATTCGTTTACTTGAGCATGTCAATATTTTCATTGATATTTTAAGTATTTAAAAGAACATAAAGTTGGTAACAATATGTAATATTCGTTTAGATGAGCATGTCAATATTTTCATTGATATTTTAAGTATTTAAAAGAACTTTTCCTTTCATTTAGTTCCAGTAAGTTGAACTATAAATATCTTTAAGAAAGGCGTTCTCATTCTTTGAAAATCTAATTTTGTAAAGTAAAATTAAGAAATTCTTCTTTTACTTGAGTTAAGAAACATAACTATTCTTCAACCAAAACCAAAATAAAAACTTCAATATTTTCATGTGTTCAATCTCTTAATTTGATGATGGCGGCCACCAACCACCACAATTTACTGTTTATTGTTTTATTTGTCAAACCTAACACAACTTTACGGCAAAACTACCCTAATTTTGAGATATCAAAACGAAATTCGATTTCAAGATAAAATGTTAATTTGTAACCTAGTTATTTGCTCAAATATCAAAATTCTAATTTCACACCGGTTTCAATTCAAACTAAAATTAAACAATATTTACATAAGTGGTAATTGATATTTAAACACTATAAGTTAACATTTAATTAATATATATACTTCTTGTAAGGTTTAAACACGTTATCCATGTATTAGCTCGTTCATTGATTAAACTTACTTCTTTTATTCTTTCATTTTTTTACCCTTATCATAGAAAATGTGAAAGTGATCCTTTTCTTGGTAAAACGTATCTTAGAACACTCACATCAAAATAGTAAAAGTCCCTGTAGAAAGAGAAATGCCCTTAAGAGAAAAAAAAAATCCAATATTTTCATTTGTTCCATCTCTTAATGCACTGTTTCTTCTTTTATTTGTCAAACCTAACATAGTTTTCGCACATAACTACCCTCGTTTTGAGATATCAAAATGGAATTGGATTTCATGATAAAATTTTAATTTGTAAATTAGTTATTTGCTCAACTCAAATATCAGAATTATAATTTCACACCAATTTCAGTTCTCACTAAATTTAAACACTAAGTGGTAATCGATAATTAAACAGCATAAGTGATCGTAAATTAATATCTAACTTTTTGTGAAGTTTAAAGCCATTATCCATCCATTAACGCGTCCATTGACTAAACTCACTTCTTTTATTCCCCATTCTTTTACCTTTGTCATAGAAATCGAGAATGCGATTTTTTCTAGCCAAAACGTATCTTAGAACACTCACATCGTGTTTCTTTGTCCAATAATAACTTGTCATGGACATGCATTGAATCCTTTGAGTTGTTGATAATATAAATAATTTATCATTAAAATAAGGCTTAAGACAAAATCTAGCAAAATCCAAACAATATTCTAAACTATTATTACAAATATGTAGTATAAAAAAAAATTTGATGTTGGATGAGTATATCTATTACAAATCGTAGGAATTATGTAATTACAATGAGCTGTTTGAGAAAATGATAGAAATTTTTTTGGTACGAGTAAATGAAGTACTTGATCAATCTAATCTCAAACTGTAGTCATACGAGGATGCCCACCGGTGGCTACATCATCCGGAATAAATTTCCCCCAAAACCAATGTGATTTCCAAACTTGATTCATTTCTTCAATTCGAATATTCCTTGTCTCAGGCAGGAGCAAGGCAACAAAAATGGTCATGATAAGCACAAATCCAGCAAAGAAGAAGAAAAGACCAAACTTCAAGTGACAAAGCATGGTTAGGAAAACTTGGGCAATGACAAAGGTAAATAACATGTTTACAGCAACATTGGTGCCCTGACCTGCAGATCGAACCTCAAGAGAGCATATTTCACTAGGAACCAACCAACCTAGTGGACCCCAAGACCATGCATATGCTGCAACGTACGCACATATAAAGAATAAGAGAAGACCCGCTTCTCCATTGGTAAAATAGCCTTCACCACTCACTCCAAACTTTAGAGCAATCATGATTCCAACAGCAAGCTACACATATTATGAATTTCAAAATTAGTTGTTCACGGTAACGAATGAATTTAGTGATAAAACTGTTATTTTTAAATATTAAAATAACAAACATTATTTGTCAATTTGGTTAAGGTTTTTACCTGACAAATAAGCATTTGAATCCCACCTTCGAGGAACAATATCCTTCTTCCAAACTTGTCCACAGAAAAAATGGAAACAAAAGTTGCAACCACATTAACGCCTCCAGTGATAACTGAAGACATAAGGGAAGTATCATTTCCAAAGCCTAAAGTTTTAAAGAGGACAGGAGCATAAAACATGATGACATTGATGCCAGTGAATTGTTGGAAAAAGGGAATCAGAGAGCAAAAAGTGAGTTGAGGTCTGTATTTTGGTTTTGTAATGTTCTTCCATGGATGTTCAACATCTTTGGCTGCTTTAGCCGCATTAACGAGGTCTTGGAACTCCTCGTCAACATTATCCACGCCACGAATCTTTTGCAACATTTTCTTAGCTTCTTCTTTTTTACCTCTTTCGATTAAGGAGTTAGGGGTGTCACCTAAGAAAAGAGATCCTACACATAGCATGATTGCAGGAACTGCACCAGCACCTAAAGAAATTCTCCAACCATATTCTAGTTTGCCAGTGCCGTAATTAATAAGGTTTGCAACCAATATGCCAATTGTGATCATCATTTGAAATCCAATGTTAAGTGCACCTCTTATCGATGTTGGAGCCATTTCAGACAAGTAGACAGGTACAGACTATTGGAAATAATAATAACAAAAAAGTAAAAGGAAATGTTAAAAAGAATTTAATAATGAAGGTTTCCCCATAGTCATATAACCAAATTGGAAAGCAATGACAATGATGCAAGGCCTTACCTGATTACAATATCCAACACCAAAACCAAGTAATAATCGACCTATGATGAGCATTTCAATATTGACTGCAAAACCGTTCAACAACGCACCAACAAGGAAGAATAAACCACCTGCAAACATAGAGGTCTTGCGTCCCATCATTCTCGTGGTGGTGGAAGCAAAGAAAGAAGCTACCAATGCAGCAAGATATAAAGAAGATGTGAACAAAGTAAGGAGTTCGTTGTCAAATTTGCAGTATTGACTTTCATGGAGAGACTCATCTTTCATTTTTTTATAAACACTCGGAAAGAATTTTAATAAGAATGGTTCCATGGAAGTCACTCCTCCCGTGATTCCAAGATCATAACCAACCAGTAGACCGCCCATGGCTGCTACAAAACATGTGACCAACACGAATAATGTGATCTTACTTTCATATTGTCTTCCATTTTCTAGAGTAGTAGAAGCTCCACCTTCCATCTTTAAAATGTTATATTTTAATTGGATCTCTTTCTTTCTCTTAAACTTTCTTTCCTTTTCTAGGTATCAGATTTTAGGAACTTGTTTTATAAGGATGAGTTATAAAATTAAAATAACTTCGCCAACAATATAATATCTTTTTATGCTTCTAATTATCTATCATGTTGTTAATAGCCAAACTGGTGTGTATTGTTATTTGTTTCACGTTAGAACTCATAAGTTATTTTAAGGACTCAAGATAAGAACTAGTTAGTGAAAATTTAAAGAGTCGATGTTTTATAAACCAAGTTTAATTTCGTCATTATTGGTGATAATAATTCGTTTATAATTAAAGAACATCGATTAATACTCAAACTTACTTATTTGTTCATACGTTAATATTGCGTTTATAAGAATTTACTAAAAAAAATAACAAAACTTTAATTTCATAAACTAAACTGCTTTTACTTAAATTTTTTTGAATAATTGATGAAAGAGAATGTATGCACAACTTATTTAAGAGACAGTTGAGTACTCTTGTTGTTTGTCTCTTGCACAAAAAAAATAATTCACTTTCTAATACTCGATTCTAAACCTCAAGTCATAAAAAAGAAGAGAAAAATAAATTTGTGATTCTATCACAATAATATATTCTAAAAAAAATAAATCGGTGCACCAAGCTCATAGTTTGAACCAAAAAGAAAAAAATTAAATAAGAAATTTTATTAAAAGAAAGTTTATAAGTAACCAAAACTTAAGAAAAGAGAACTGAAAGGGAAATACCTATTTTTTAAATTACTAATTTTATTTAGTATTATGCTTCAGAAAGGAGAAATTTCATTAACATGATTGGAGGACTAGAAAAGAAAACAAGTTCCAACAAAACAAATTTGTACATATTTTACTTAAATAATTTATTTTTCATGAAAGCATCCTTAGTTTAAGTTCGTATTATCTTCGTTTTTTTTCTCCAACTAATTCCTTTTTTCTTTTAATGATTCTGTTTTATTTTATTTTTGTTAGTTAGTATTGATAACTTCGTTTCGGCATTTGACGACAACAACAAAAACCAATGTAACAAAAGGTGTCATTAATTGTAGACTTTGTTATTGTCTTAAAAATCCTACAATAAAATAGTATCAACAACAGGATCTTACAATAAAAAGTTATCGGTCATAACATCTCATCACTGTCTTAATGTAAGAGGTTATCACTTGGATGACCTAAATCATGAACGAATCTAAAGATTTCGTTGCCCTTGATATGATCATCAATTTAACTTATTTGGTTATATAACGAGACAAACTTAAATAAAAATAAAAAAACTCTTGAAAGATTTATTGTGAAACTCTATGTCGATGATACCCTAAATTAGTACGTACAAACTCTGAAGCGTTCAATACATAAAACCTATTTTGGGTTTCCAATCCATGTGAACAAGTCATACACTTTTGTTTTCCTATGTTTAGTTATAATTTTTCAAGTTCTATTAAATTAAATTTCGTTAACTATTCTACCTCCATCATAAAGTTGGTAACAATAAGTAATATTCGTTTACTTGAGCATGTCAATATTTTCATTGATATTTTAAGTATTTAAAAGAACATAAAGTTGGTAACAATATGTAATATTCGTTTAGATGAGCATGTCAATATTTTCATTGATATTTTAAGTATTTAAAAGAACTTTTCCTTTCATTTAGTTCCAGTAAGTTGAACTATAAATATATTTAAGAAAGGCGTTCTCATGCTTTGAAAATCTAATTTTGTAAAGTAAAATTAAGAAATTCTTCTTTTACTTGAGTTAAGAAACATAACTATTCTTCAACCAAAACCAAAATAAAAACTTCAATATTTTCATGTGTTCAATCTCTTAATTTGATGATGGCGGCCACCAACCACCACAATTTACTGTTTATTGTTTTATTTGTCAAACCTAACACAACTTTACGGCAAAACTACCCTAATTTTGAGATATCAAAACGGAATTCGATTTCAAGATAAAATGTTAATTTGTAACCTAGTTATTTGCTCAAATATCAAAATTCTAATTTCACACCGGTTTCAATTCAAACTAAAATTAAACAATATTTACATAAGTGGTAATTGATATTTAAACACTATAAGTTAACATTTAATTAATATATATACTTCTTGTAAGGTTTAAACACGTTATCCATGTATTAGCTCGTTCATTGATTAAACTTACTTCTTTTATTCTTTCATTTTTTTACCCTTATCATAGAAAATGTGAAAGTGATCCTTTTCTTGGTAAAAAGTATCTTAGAACACTCACATCAAAATAGTAAAAGTCCCTGTAGAAAGAGAAATGCCCTTAAGAGAAAAAAAAATCCAATATTTTCATTTGTTCCATCTCTTAATGCACTGTTTCTTCTTTTATTTGTCAAACCTAACATAGTTTTCGCACATAACTACCCTCGTTTTGAGATATCAAAATGGAATTGGATTTCATGATAAAATTTTAATTTGTAAATTAGTTATTTGCTCAACTCAAATATCAGAATTATAATTTCACACCAATTTCAGTTCTCACTAAATTTAAACACTAAGTGGTAATCGATAATTAAACAGCATAAGTGATCGTAAATTAATATCTAACTTTTTGTGAAGTTTAAAGCCATTATCCATCCATTAACTCGTCCATTGACTAAACTCACTTCTTTTATTCCCCATTCTTTTACCTTTGTCATAGAAATCGAGAATGCGATTTTTTCTAGCCAAAACGTATCTTAGAACACTCACATCGTGTTTCTTTGTCCAATAATAACTTGTCATGGACATGCATTGAATCCTTTGAGTTGTTGATAATATAAATATTTTATCATTAAAATCAGGCTTAAGACAAAATCTAGCAAAATCCAAACAATATTCTAAACTATTATTACAAATATGTAGTATAAAAAAAAATTTGATGTTGGATGAGTATATCTATTACAAATCGTAGGAATTACGTAATTACAATGAGCTGTTTGAGAAAATGATAGAAATTTTTTTGGTACGAGTAAATGAAGTACTTGATCAATCTAATCTCAAACTTTAGTCATACGAGGATGCCCACCGGTGGCTACATCATCCGGAATAAATTTCCCCCAAAACCAATGTGATTTCCAAACTTGATTCATTTCTTCAATTCGAATATTCCTTGTCTCAGGCAGGAGCAAGGCAACAAAAATGGTCATGATAAGCACAAATCCAGCAAAGAAGAAGAAAAGACCAAACTTCAAGTGACAAAGCATGGTTAGGAAAACTTGGACAATGACAAAGGTAAATAACATGTTTACAGCAACATTGGTGCCCTGACCTGCAGATCGAACCTCAAGAGCGCATATTTCACTTGGAACCAACCAACCTAGTGGACCCCAAGACCATGCATATGCTGCAACGTACGCACATATAAAGAATAAGAGAAGACCCGCTTCTCCATTGGTAAAATAGCCTTCACACTCACTCCAAACTTTAGAGCAATCATGATTCCGACAGCAAGCTACACATATTATGAATTTCAAAATTAGTTGTTCACGGTAACGAATGAATTTAGTGATAAAACTGCTATTTTTAAATATTAAAATAACAAACATTATTTATCAATTAGGTTAAGGTTTTTACCTGACAAATAAGCATTTGAATCCCACCTTCGAGGAACAATATCCTTCTTCCAAACTTGTCCACAGAAAAAATGGAAACAAAAGTTGCAACCACATTAACGCCTCCAGTGATAACTGAAGACATAAGGGAAGTATCATTTCCAAAGCCTAAAGTTTTAAAGAGGACAGGAGCATAAAACATGATGACATTGATGCCAGTGAATTGTTGGAAAAAGGGAATCAGAGAGCAAAAAGTGAGTTGAGGTCTGTATTTTGGTTTTGTAATGTTCTTCCATGGATGTTCAACATCTTTGGCTGCTTTAGCCGCATTAACGAGGTCTTGGAACTCCTCGTCAACATTATCCACGCCACGAATCTTTTGCAACATTTTCTTAGCTTCTTCTTTTTTACCTCTTTCGATTAAGGAGTTAGGGGTGTCACCTAAGAAAAGAGATCCTACACATAGCATGATTGCAGGAACTGCACCAGCACCTAAAGAAATTCTCCAACCATATTCTAGTTTGCCAGTGCCGTAATTAATAAGGTTTGCAACCAATATGCCAATTGTGATCATCATTTGAAATCCAATGTTAAGTGCACCTCTTATCGATGTTGGAGCCATTTCAGACAAGTAGACAGGTACAGACTATTGGAAATAATAATAACAAAAAAGTAAAAGGAAATGTTAAAAACAATTTAATAATGAAGGTTTCCCCATAGTCATATAACCAAATTGGAAAGCATTGACAATGATGCAAGGCCTTACCTGATTACAATATCCAACACCAAAACCAAGTAATAATCGACCTATGATGAGCATTTCAATATTGACTGCAAAACCGTTCAACAACGCACCAACAAGGAAGAATAAACCACCTGCAAACATAGAGGTCTTGCGTCCCATCATTCTCGTGGTGGTGGAAGCAAAGAAAGAAGCTACCAATGCAGCAAGATATAAAGAAGATGTGAACAAAGTAAGGAGTTCGTTGTCAAATTTGCAGTATTGACTTTCATGGAGAGACTCATCTTTCATTTTTTTATAAACACTCGGAAAGAATTTTAATAAGAATGGTTCCATGGAAGTCACTCCTCCCGTGATTCCAAGATCATAACCAAACAGTAGACCGCCCATGGCTGCTACAAAACATGTGACCAACACGAATAATGTGATCTTACTTTCATATTGTCTTCCATTTTCTAGAGTAGCAGAAGCTCCACCTTCCATCTTTAAAATGTTATATTTTAATTGGATCTCTTTCTTTCTCTTAAACTTTCTTTCCTTTTCTACGTATCAGATTTTAGGAACTTGTTTTATAATCTAAAATATGCTAATAATAACATCTAACGGATAAGGATGAGTTATAAAATTAAAATAACTTCGCCAACAATATAATATCTTTTTATTCTTCTAATTATCTATCATGTTGTTAATAGCCAAACTGGTGTGTATTGTTATTTGTTTCACGTTAGAACTCATAAGTTATTTTAAGGACTTAAGATAAGAACTAGTTAGTGAAAATTTAAAGAGTCGATGTTTTATAAACCAAGTTTAATTTCGTCATTATTGGTGATAATAATTTGTTTATAATTAAAGAACATCGATTAATACTCAACTTACTTATTTGTTCATACGTTAATATTGCGTTTATAAGAATTTACTAAAAAAAATAACAAAACTTTAATTTCATAAACTAAACTGCTTTTACTTAAATTTTTTTGAATAATTGATGAAAGAGAATGTATGCACAACTTATTTAAGAGACAGTTGAGTACTCTTATTGTTTGTCTCTTGCACAAAAAAAATAATTCACTTTCTAATACTCGATTCTAAACCTCAAGTCATATAAAAAAGAAGAGAAAAATAAATTTGTGATTCTATCACAACAATATATTCTAAAAAAAATAAATCGGTGCACCAAGCTCATAGTTTGAACCAAAAAGAAAAAAATTAAATAAAAAATTTTATTAAAAGAAAGTTTATAAGTAACCAAAACTTAAGAAAAAAGAACTGAAAGGGAAATACCTATTTTTTAAATTACTAATTTTATTTAGTATTATGCTTCAGAAAGGAGAAATTTCATTAACATGATTGGAGGACTAGAAAAGAAAACAAGTTCCAACAAAACAAATTTGTACATATTTTACTTAAATAATTTATTTTTCATGAAAGCATCCTTAGTTTAAGTTCGTATTATCTTCGTTTTTTTTCTCCAACTAATTCCTTTTTTCTTTTAATGATTCTGTTTTATTTTATTTTTGTTAGTTAGTATTGATAACTTCGTTTCGGCATTTGACGACAACAACAAAAACCAATGTAACAAAAGGTGTCATTAATTGTAGACTTTGTTATTGTCTTAAAAATCCTACAATAAAATAGTATCAACAACAGGATCTTACAATAAAACGTTATCGGTCATAACATCTCATCACTGTCTTAATGTAAGAGGTTATCACTTGGATGACCTAAATCATGAACGAATCTAAAGATTTCGTTGCCCTTGATATGATCATCAATTTAACTTATTTGGTTATATAACGAGACAAACTTAAATAAAAATAAAAAAACTCTTGAAAGATTTATTGTGAAACTCTATGTCGATGATACCCTAAATTAGTACGTACAAACTCTGAAGCGTTCAATACATAAAACCTATTTTGGGTTTCCAATCCATGTGAACAAGTCATACACTTTTGTTTTCCTATGTTTAGTTATAATTTTTCAAGTTCTATTAAATTAAATTTCGTTAACTATTCTACCTCCATCATAAAGTTGGTAACAATAAGTAATATTCGTTTACTTGAGCATGTCAATATTTTCATTGATATTTTAAGTATTTAAAAGAACATAAAGTTGGTAACAATATGTAATATTCGTTTAGATGAGCATGTCAATATTTTCATTGATATTTTAAGTATTTAAAAGAACTTTTCCTTTCATTTAGTTCCAGTAAGTTGAACTATAAATATATTTAAGAAAGGCGTTCTCATGCTTTGAAAATCTAATTTTGTAAAGTAAAATTAAGAAATTCTTCTTTTACTTGAGTTAAGAAACATAACTATTCTTCAACCAAAACCAAAATAAAAACTTCAATATTTTCATGTGTTCAATCTCTTAATTTGATGATGGCGGCCACCAACCACCACAATTTACTGTTTATTGTTTTATTTGTCAAACCTAACACAACTTTACGGCAAAACTACCCTAATTTTGAGATATCAAAACGGAATTCGATTTCAAGATAAAATGTTAATTTGTAACCTAGTTATTTGCTCAAATATCAAAATTCTAATTTCACACCGGTTTCAATTCAAACTAAAATTAAACAATATTTACATAAGTGGTAATTGATATTTAAACACTATAAGTTAACATTTAATTAATATATATACTTCTTGTAAGGTTTAAACACGTTATCCATGTATTAGCTCGTTCATTGATTAAACTTACTTCTTTTATTCTTTCATTTTTTTACCCTTATCATAGAAAATGTGAAAGTGATCCTTTTCTTGGTAAAAAGTATCTTAGAACACTCACATCAAAATAGTAAAAGTCCCTGTAGAAAGAGAAATGCCCTTAAGAGAAAAAAAAATCCAATATTTTCATTTGTTCCATCTCTTAATGCACTGTTTCTTCTTTTATTTGTCAAACCTAACATAGTTTTCGCACATAACTACCCTCGTTTTGAGATATCAAAATGGAATTGGATTTCATGATAAAATTTTAATTTGTAAATTAGTTATTTGCTCAACTCAAATATCAGAATTATAATTTCACACCAATTTCAGTTCTCACTAAATTTAAACACTAAGTGGTAATCGATAATTAAACAGCATAAGTGATCGTAAATTAATATCTAACTTTTTGTGAAGTTTAAAGCCATTATCCATCCATTAACTCGTCCATTGACTAAACTCACTTCTTTTATTCCCCATTCTTTTACCTTTGTCATAGAAATCGAGAATGCGATTTTTTCTAGCCAAAACGTATCTTAGAACACTCACATCGTGTTTCTTTGTCCAATAATAACTTGTCATGGACATGCATTGAATCCTTTGAGTTGTTGATAATATAAATATTTTATCATTAAAATCAGGCTTAAGACAAAATCTAGCAAAATCCAAACAATATTCTAAACTATTATTACAAATATGTAGTATAAAAAAAAATTTGATGTTGGATGAGTATATGTATTACAAATCGTAGGAATTATGTAATTACAATGAGCTGTTTGAGAAAATGATAGAAATTTTTTTGGTACGAGTAAATGAAGTACTTGATCAATCTAATCTCAAACTGTAGTCATACGAGGATGCCCACCGGTGGCTACATCATCCGGAATAAATTTCCCCCAAAACCAATGTGATTTCCAAACTTGATTCATTTCTTCAATTCGAATATTCCTTGTCTCAGGCAGGAGCAAGGCAACAAAAATGGTCATGATAAGCACAAATCCAGCAAAGAAGAAGAAAAGACCAAACTTCAAGTGACAAAGCATGGTTAGGAAAACTTGGGCAATGACAAAGGTAAATAACATGTTTACAGCAACATTGGTGCCCTGACCTGCAGATCGAACCTCAAGAGAGCATATTTCACTAGGAACCAACCAACCTAGTGGACCCCAAGACCATGCATATGCTGCAACGTACGCACATATAAAGAATAAGAGAAGACCCGCTTCTCCATTGGTAAAATAGCCTTCACCACTCACTCCAAACTTTAGAGCAATCATGATTCCGACAGCAAGCTACACATATTATGAATTTCAAAATTAGTTGTTCACGGTAACGAATGAATTTAGTGATAAAACTGCTATTTTTAAATATTAAAATAACAAACATTATTTATCAATTAGGTTAAGGTTTTTACCTGACAAATAAGCATTTGAATCCCACCTTCGAGGAACAATATCCTTCTTCCAAACTTGTCCACAGAAAAAATGGAAACAAAAGTTGCAACCACATTAACGCCTCCAGTGATAACTGAAGACATAAGGGAAGTATCATTTCCAAAGCCTAAAGTTTGAAAGAGGACAGGAGCATAAAACATGATGACATTGATGCCAGTGAATTGTTGGAAAAAGGGAATCAGAGAGCAAAAAGTGAGTTGAGGTCTGTATTTTGGTTTTGTAATGTTCTTCCATGGATGTTCAACATCTTTGGCTGCTTTAGCCGCATTAACGAGGTCTTGGAACTCCTCGTCAACATTATCCACGCCACGAATCTTTTGCAACATTTTCTTAGCTTCTTCTTTTTTACCTCTTTCGATTAAGGAGTTAGGGGTGTCACCTAAGAAAAGAGATCCTACACATAGCATGATTGCAGGAACTGCACCAGCACCTAAAGAAATTCTCCAACCATATTCTAGTTTGCCAGTGCCGTAATTAATAAGGTTTGCAACCAATATGCCAATTGTGATCATCATTTGAAATCCAATGTTAAGTGCACCTCTTATCGATGTTGGAGCCATTTCAGACAAGTAGACAGGTACAGACTATTGGAAATAATAATAACAAAAAAGTAAAAGGAAATGTTAAAAACAATTTAATAATGAAGGTTTCCCCATAGTCATATAACCAAATTGGAAAGCATTGACAATGATGCAAGGCCTTACCTGATTACAATATCCAACACCAAAACCAAGTAATAATCGACCTATGATGAGCATTTCAATATTGACTGCAAAACCGTTCAACAACGCACCAACAAGGAAGAATAAACCACCTGCAAACATAGAGGTCTTGCGTCCCATCATTCTCGTGGTGGTGGAAGCAAAGAAAGAAGCTACCAATGCAGCAAGATATAAAGAAGATGTGAACAAACTAAGGAGTTCGTTGTCAAATTTGCAGTATTGACTTTCATGGAGAGACTCATCTTTCATTTTTTTATAAACACTCGGAAAGAATTTTAATAAGAATGGTTCCATGGAAGTCACTCCTCCCGTGATTCCAAGATCATAACCAAACAGTAGACCGCCCATGGCTGCTACAAAACATGTGACCAACACGAATAATGTGATCTTACTTTCATATTGTCTTCCATTTTCTAGAGTAGCAGAAGCTCCACCTTCCATCTTTAAAATGTTATATTTTAATTGGATCTCTTTCTTTCTCTTAAACTTTCTTTCCTTTTCTACGTATCAGATTTTAGGAACTTGTTTTATAATCTAAAATATGCTAATAATAACATCTAACGGATAAGGATGAGTTATAAAATTAAAATAACTTCGCCAACAATATAATATCTTTTTATTCTTCTAATTATCTATCATGTTGTTAATAGCCAAACTGGTGTGTATTGTTATTTGTTTCACGTTAGAACTCATAAGTTATTTTAAGGACTTAAGATAAGAACTAGTTAGTGAAAATTTAAAGAGTCGATGTTTTATAAACCAAGTTTAATTTCGTCATTATTGGTGATAATAATTTGTTTATAATTAAAGAACATCGATTAATACTCAAACTTACTTATTTGTTCATACGTTAATATTGCGTTTATAAGAATTTACTAAAAAAAATAACAAAACTTTAATTTCATAAACTAAACTGCTTTTACTTAAATTTTTTTGAATAATTGATGAAAGAGAATGTATGCACAACTTATTTAAGAGACAGTTGAGTACTCTTGTTGTTTGTCTCTTGCACAAAAAAAATAATTCACTTTCTAATACTCGATTCTAAACCTCAAGTCATAAAAAAGAAGAGAAAAATAAATTTGTGATTCTATCACAACAATATATTCTAAAAAAAATAAATCGGTGCACCAAGCTCATAGTTTGAACCAAAAAGAAAAAAATTAAATAAGAAATTTTATTAAAAGAAAGTTTATAAGTAACCAAAACTTAAGAAAAAAGAACTGAAAGGGAAATACCTATTTTTTAAATTACTAATTTTATTTAGTATTATGCTTCAGAAAGGAGAAATTTCATTAACATGATTGGAGGACTAGAAAAGAAAACAAGTTCCAACAAAACAAATTTGTACATATTTTACTTAAATAATTTATTTTTCATGAAAGCATCCTTAGTTTAAGTTCGTATTATCTTCGTTTTTTTTCTCCAACTAATTCCTTTTTTCTTTTAATGATTCTGGTTTATTTTATTTTTGTTAGTTAGTATTGATAACTTCGTTTCGGCATTTGACGACAACAACAAAAACCAATGTAACAAAAGGTGTCATTAATTGTAGACTTTGTTATTGTCTTAAAAATCCTACAATAAAATAGTATCAACAACAGGATCTTACAATAAAAAGTTATCGGTCATAACATCTCATCACTGTCTTAATGTAAGAGGTTATCACTTGGATGACCTAAATCATGAACGAATCTAAAGATTTCGTTGCCCTTGATATGATCATCAATTTAACTTATTTGGTTATATAACGAGACAAACTTAAATAAAAATAAAAAAACTCTTGAAAGATTTATTGTGAAACTCTATGTCGATGATACCCTAAATTAGTACGTACAAACTCTGAAGCGTTCAATACATAAAACCTATTTTGGGTTTCCAATCCATGTGAACAAGTCATACACTTTTGTTTTCCTATGTTTAGTTATAATTTTTCAAGTTCTATTAAATTAAATTTCGTTAACTATTCTACCTCCATCATAAAGTTGGTAACAATAAGTAATATTCGTTTACTTGAGCATGTCAATATTTTCATTGATATTTTAAGTATTTAAAAGAACACAAAGTTGGTAACAATATGTAATATTCGTTTAGATGAGCATGTCAATATTTTCATTGATATTTTAAGTATTTAAAAGAACTTTTCCTTTCATTTAGTTCCAGTAAGTTGAACTATAAATATATTTAAGAAAGGCGTTCTCATGCTTTGAAAATCTAATTTTGTAAAGTAAAATTAAGAAATTCTTCTTTTACTTGAGTTAAGAAACATAACTATTCTTCAACCAAAACCAAAATAAAAACTTCAATATTTTCATGTGTTCAATCTCTTAATTTGATGATGGCGGCCACCAACCACCACAATTTACTGTTTATTGTTTTATTTGTCAAACCTAACACAACTTTACGGCAAAACTACCCTAATTTTGAGATATCAAAACGGAATTCGATTTCAAGATAAAATGTTAATTTGTAACCTAGTTATTTGCTCAAATATCAAAATTCGAATTTCACACCGGTTTCAATTCAAACTAAAATTAAACAATATTTACATAAGTGGTAATTGATATTTAAACACTATAAGTTAACATTTAATTAATATATATACTTCTTGTAAGGTTTAAACACGTTATCCATGTATTAGCTCGTTCATTGATTAAACTTACTTCTTTTATTCTTTCATTTTTTTACCCTTATCATAGAAAATGAGAAAGTGATCCTTTTCTTGGTAAAAAGTATCTTAGAACACTCACATCAAAATAGTAAAAGTCCCTGTAGAAAGAGAAATGCCCTTAAGAGAAAAAAAAAATCCAATATTTTCATTTGTTCCATCTCTTAATGCACTGTTTCTTCTTTTATTTGTCAAACCTAACATAGTTTTCGCACATAACTACCCTCGTTTTGAGATATCAAAATGGAATTGGATTTCATGATAAAATTTTAATTTGTAAATTAGTTATTTGCTCAACTCAAATATCAGAATTATAATTTCACACCAATTTCAGTTCTCACTAAATTTAAACACTAAGTGGTAATCGATAATTAAACAGCATAAGTGATCGTAAATTAATATCTAACTTTTTGTGAAGTTTAAAGCCATTATCCATCCATTAACTCGTCCATTGACTAAACTCACTTCTTTTATTCCCCATTCTTTTACCTTTGTCATAGAAATCGAGAATGCGATTTTTTCTAGCCAAAACGTATCTTAGAACACTCACATCGTGTTTCTTTGTCCAATAATAACTTGTCATGGACATGCATTGAATCCTTTGAGTTGTTGATAATATAAATATTTTATCATTAAAATCAGGCTTAAGACAAAATCTAGCAAAATCCAAACAATATTCTAAACTATTATTACAAATATGTAGTATAAAAAAAAATTTGATGTTGGATGAGTATATGTATTACAAATCGTAGGAATTATGTAATTACAATGAGCTGTTTGAGAAAATGATAGAAATTTTTTTGGTACGAGTAAATGAAGTACTTGATCAATCTAATCTCAAACTGTAGTCATACGAGGATGCCCACCGGTGGCTACATCATCCGGAATAAATTTCCCCCAAAACCAATGTGATTTCCAAACTTGATTCATTTCTTCAATTCGAATATTCCTTGTCTCAGGCAGGAGCAAGGCAACAAAAATGGTCATGATAAGCACAAATCCAGCAAAGAAGAAGAAAAGACCAAACTTCAAGTGACAAAGCATGGTTAGGAAAACTTGGGCAATGACAAAGGTAAATAACATGTTTACAGCAACATTGGTGCCCTGACCTGCAGATCGAACCTCAAGAGAGCATATTTCACTAGGAACCAACCAACCTAGTGGACCCCAAGACCATGCATATGCTGCAACGTACGCACATATAAAGAATAAGAGAAGACCCGCTTCTCCATTGGTAAAATAGCCTTCACCACTCACTCCAAACTTTAGAGCAATCATGATTCCGACAGCAAGCTACACATATTATGAATTTCAAAATTAGTTGTTCACGGTAACGAATGAATTTAGTGATAAAACTGCTATTTTTAAATATTAAAATAACAAACATTATTTATCAATTAGGTTAAGGTTTTTACCTGACAAATAAGCATTTGAATCCCACCTTCGAGGAACAATATCCTTCTTCCAAACTTGTCCACAGAAAAAATGGAAACAAAAGTTGCAACCACATTAGCGCCTCCAGTGATAACTGAAGACATAAGGGAAGTATCATTTCCAAAGCCTAAAGTTTTAAAGAGGACAGGAGCATAAAACATGATGACATTGATGCCAGTGAATTGTTGGAAAAAGGGAATCAGAGAGCAAAAAGTGAGTTGAGGTCTGTATTTTGGTTTTGTAATGTTCTTCCATGGATGTTCAACATCTTTGGCTGCTTTAGCCGCATTAACGAGGTCTTGGAACTCCTCGTCAACATTATCCACGCCACGAATCTTTTGCAACATTTTCTTAGCTTCTTCTTTTTTACCTCTTTCGATTAAGGAGTTAGGGGTGTCACCTAAGAAAAGAGATCCTACACATAGCATGATTGCAGGAACTGTACCAGCACCTAAAGAAATTCTCCAACCATATTCTAGTTTGCCAGTGCCGTAATTAATAAGATTTGCAACCAATATGCCAATTGTGATCATCATTTGAAATCCAATGTTAAGTGCACCTCTTATCGATGTTGGAGCCATTTCAGACAAGTAGACAGGTACAGACTATTGGAAATAATAATAACAAAAAAGTAAAAGGAAATGTTAAAAACAATTTAATAATGAAGGTTTCCCCATAGTCATATAACCAAATTGGAAAGCATTGACAATGATGCAAGGCCTTACCTGATTACAATATCCAACACCAAAACCAAGTAATAATCGACCTATGATGAGCATTTCAATATTGACTGCAAAACCGTTCAACAACGCACCAACAAGGAAGAATAAACCACCTGCAAACATAGAGGTCTTGCGTCCCATCATTCTCGTGGTGGTGGAAGCAAAGAAAGAAGCTACCAATGCAGCAAGATATAAAGAAGATGTGAACAAAGTAAGGAGTTCGTTGTCAAATTTGCAGTATTGACTTTCATGGAGAGACTCATCTTTCATTTTTTTATAAACACTCGGAAAGAATTTTAATAAGAATGGTTCCATGGAAGTCACTCCTCCCGTGATTCCAAGATCATAACCAAACAGTAGACCGCCCATGGCTGCTACAAAACATTTGACCAACACGAATAATGTGATCTTACTTTCATATTGTCTTCCATTTTCTAGAGTAGCAGAAGCTCCACCTTCCATTTTTAAAATGTTATATTTTAATTGGATCTTTTTCTTTCTCTTAAACTTTCTTTCCTTTTCTACGTATCAGATTTTAGGAACTTGTTTTATAATCTAAAATATGCTAATAATAACATCTAACGGATAAGGATGAGTTATAAAATTAAAATAACTTCGCCAACAATATAATATCTTTTTATGCTTCTAATTATCTATCATGTTGTTAATAGCCAAACTGGTGTGTATTGTTATTTGTTTCACGTTAGAACTCATAAGTTATTTTAAGGACTTAAGATAAGAACTAGTTAGTGAAAATTTAAAGAGTCGATGTTTTATAAACCAAGTTTAATTTCGTCATTATTGGTGATAATAATTTGTTTATAATTAAAGAACATCGATTAATACTCAAACTTACTTATTTGTTCATACGTTAATATTGCGTTTATAAGAATTTACTAAAAAAAATAACAAAACTTTAATTTCATAAACTAAACTGCTTTTACTTAAATTTTTTTGAATAATTGATGAAAGAGAATGTATGCACAACTTATTTAAGAGACAGTTGAGTACTCTTGTTGTTTGTCTCTTGCACAAAAAAAATAATTCACTTTCTAATACTCGATTCTAAACCTCAAGTCATAAAAAAGAAGAGAAAAATAAATTTGTGATTCTATCACAACAATATATTCTAAAAAAAATAAATCGGTGCACCAAGCTCATAGTTTGAACCAAAAAGAAAAAAATTAAATAAGAAATTTTATTAAAAGAAAGTTTATAAGTAACCAAAACTTAAGAAAAAAGAACTGAAAGGGAAATACCTATTTTTTAAATTACTAATTTTATTTAGTATTATGCTTCAGAAAGGAGAAATTTCATTAACATGATTGGAGGACTAGAAAAGAAAACAAGTTCCAACAAAACAAATTTGTACATATTTTACTTAAATAATTTATTTTTCATGAAAGCATCCTTAGTTTAAGTTCGTATTATCTTCGTTTTTTTTCTCCAACTAATTCCTTTTTTCTTTTAATGATTCTGGTTTATTTTATTTTTGTTAGTTAGTATTGATAACTTCGTTTCGGCATTTGACGACAACAACAAAAACCAATGTAACAAAAGGTGTCATTAATTGTAGACTTTGTTATTGTCTTAAAAATCCTACAATAAAATAGTATCAACAACAGGATCTTACAATAAAAAGTTATCGGTCATAACATCTCATCACTGTCTTAATGTAAGAGGTTATCACTTGGATGACCTAAATCATGAACGAATCTAAAGATTTCGTTGCCCTTGATATGATCATCAATTTAACTTATTTGGTTATATAACGAGACAAACTTAAATAAAAATAAAAAAACTCTTGAAAGATTTATTGTGAAACTCTATGTCGATGATACCCTAAATTAGTACGTACAAACTCTGAAGCGTTCAATACATAAAACCTATTTTGGGTTTCCAATCCATGTGAACAAGTCATACACTTTTGTTTTCCTATGTTTAGTTATAATTTTTCAAGTTCTATTAAATTAAATTTCGTTAACTATTCTACCTCCATCATAAAGTTGGTAACAATAAGTAATATTCGTTTACTTGAGCATGTCAATATTTTCATTGATATTTTAAGTATTTAAAAGAACACAAAGTTGGTAACAATATGTAATATTCGTTTAGATGAGCATGTCAATATTTTCATTGATATTTTAAGTATTTAAAAGAACTTTTCCTTTCATTTAGTTCCAGTAAGTTGAACTATAAATATATTTAAGAAAGGCGTTCTCATGCTTTGAAAATCTAATTTTGTAAAGTAAAATTAAGAAATTCTTCTTTTACTTGAGTTAAGAAACATAACTATTCTTCAACCAAAACCAAAATAAAAACTTCAATATTTTCATGTGTTCAATCTCTTAATTTGATGATGGCGGCCACCAACCACCACAATTTACTGTTTATTGTTTTATTTGTCAAACCTAACACAACTTTACGGCAAAACTACCCTAATTTTGAGATATCAAAACGGAATTCGATTTCAAGATAAAATGTTAATTTGTAACCTAGTTATTTGCTCAAATATCAAAATTCTAATTTCACACCGGTTTCAATTCAAACTAAAATTAAACAATATTTACATAAGTGGTAATTGATATTTAAACACTATAAGTTAACATTTAATTAATATATATACTTCTTGTAAGGTTTAAACACGTTATCCATGTATTAGCTCGTTCATTGATTAAACTTACTTCTTTTATTCTTTCATTTTTTTACCCTTATCATAGAAAATGTGAAAGTGATCCTTTTCTTGGTAAAAAGTATCTTAGAACACTCACATCAAAATAGTAAAATTTCCTGTAGAAAGAGAAATGCCCTTAAGAGAAAAAAAAATCCAATATTTTCATTTGTTCCATCTCTTAATGCACTGTTTCTTCTTTTATTTGTCAAACCTAACATAGTTTTCGCACATAACTACCCTCGTTTTGAGATATCAAAATGGAATTGGATTTAATGATAAAATTTTAATTTGTAAATTAGTTATTTGCTCAACTCAAATATCAGAATTATAATTTCACACCAATTTCAGTTCTCACTAAATTTAAACACTAAGTGGTAATCGATAATTAAACAGCATAAGTGATCGTAAATTAATATCTAACTTTTTGTGAAGTTTAAAGCCATTATCCATCCATTAACTCGTCCATTGACTAAACTCACTTCTTTTATTCCCCATTCTTTTACCTTTTTCATAGAAATCGAGAATGCGATTTTTTCTAGCCAAAACGTATCTTAGAACACTCACATCGTGTTTCTTTGTCCAATAATAACTTGTCATGGACATGCATTGAATCCTTTGAGTTGTTGATAATATAAATATTTTATCATTAAAATCAGGCTTAAGACAAAATCTAGCAAAATCCAAACAATATTCTAAACTATTATTACAAATATGTAGTATAAAAAAAAATTTGATGTTGGATGAGTATATGTATTACAAATCGTAGGAATTATGTAATTACAATGAGCTGTTTGAGAAAATGATAGAAATTTTTTTGGTACGAGTAAATGAAGTACTTGATCAATCTAATCTCAAACTGTAGTCATACGAGGATGCCCACCGGTGGCTACATCATCCGGAATAAATTTCCCCCAAAACCAATGTGATTTCCAAACTTGATTCATTTCTTCAATTCGAATATTCCTTGTCTCAGGCAGGAGCAAGGCAACAAAAATGGTCATGATAAGCACAAATCCAGCAAAGAAGAAGAAAAGACCAAACTTCAAGTGACAAAGCATGGTTAGGAAAACTTGGGCAATGACAAAGGTAAATAACATGTTTACAGCAACATTGGTGCCCTGACCTGCAGATCGAACCTCAAGAGAGCATATTTCACTAGGAACCAACCAACCTAGTGGACCCCAAGACCATGCATATGCTGCAACGTACGCACATATAAAGAATAAGAGAAGACCCGCTTCTCCATTGGTAAAATAGCCTTCACCACTCACTCCAAACTTTAGAGCAATCATGATTCCGACAACAAGCTACACATATTATGAATTTCAAAATTAGTTGTTCACGGTAACGAATGAATTTAGTGATAAAACTGCTATTTTTAAATATTAAAATAACAAACATTATTTATCAATTAGGTTAAGGTTTTTACCTGACAAATAAGCATTTGAATCCCACCTTCGAGGAACAATATCCTTCTTCCAAACTTGTCCACAGAAAAAATGGAAACAAAAGTTGCAACCACATTAACGCCTCCAGTGATAACTGAAGACATAAGGGAAGTATCATTTCCAAAGCCTAAAGTTTTAAAGAGGACAGGAGCATAAAACATGATGACATTGATGCCAGTGAATTGTTGGAAAAAGGGAATCAGAGAGCAAAAAGTGAGTTGAGGTCTGTATTTTGGTTTTGTAATGTTCTTCCATGGATGTTCAACATCTTTGGCTGCTTTAGCCGCATTAACGAGGTCTTGGAACTCCTCGTCAACATTATCCACGCCACGAATCTTTTGCAACATTTTCTTAGCTTCTTCTTTTTTACCTCTTTCGATTAAGGAGTTAGGGGTGTCACCTAAGAAAAGAGATCCTACACATAGCATGATTGCAGGAACTGCACCAGCACCTAAAGAAATTCTCCAACCATATTCTAGTTTGCCAGTGCCGTAATTAATAAGGTTTGCAACCAATATGCCAATTGTGATCATCATTTGAAATCCAATGTTAAGTGCACCTCTTATCGATGTTGGAGCCATTTCAGACAAGTAGACAGGTACAGACTATTGGAAATAATAATAACAAAAAAGTAAAAGGAAATGTTAAAAACAATTTAATAATGAAGGTTTCCCCATAGTCATATAACCAAATTGGAAAGCATTGACAATGATGCAAGGCCTTACCTGATTACAAT
Organism: Vigna nakashimae; assembly: GCA_034642375.1. Lineage (NCBI taxonomy): Eukaryota > Viridiplantae > Streptophyta > Magnoliopsida > Fabales > Fabaceae > Vigna > Vigna nakashimae. The sequence goes on from CM067768.1 coordinate 23,967,116, forward strand.
ATCCAACACCAAAACCAAGTAATAATCGACCTATGATGAGCATTTCAATATTGACTGCAAAACCGTTCAACAACGCACCAACAAGGAAGAATAAACCACCTGCAAACATAGAGGTCTTGCGTCCCATCATTCTCGTGGTGGTGGAAGCAAAGAAAGAAGCTACCAATGCAGCAAGATATAAAGAAGATGTGAACAAAGTAAGGAGTTCGTTGTCAAATTTGCAGTATTGACTTTCATGGAGAGACTCATCTTTCATTTTTTTATAAACACTCGGAAAGAATTTTAATAAGAATGGTTCCATGGAAGTCACTCCTCCCGTGATTCCAAGATCATAACCAAACAGTAGACCGCCCATGGCTGCTACAAAACATTTGACCAACACGAATAATGTGATCTTACTTTCATATTGTCTTCCATTTTCTAGAGTAGCAGAAGCTCCACCTTCCATCTTTAAAATGTTATATTTTAATTGGATCTTTTTCTTTCTCTTAAACTTTCTTTCCTTTTCTACGTATCAGATTTTAGGAACTTGTTTTATAATCTAAAATATGCTAATAATAACATCTAACGGATAAGGATGAGTTATAAAATTAAAATAACTTCGCCAACAATATAATATCTTTTTATGCTTCTAATTATCTATCATGTTGTTAATAGTCAAACTGGTGTGTATTGTTATTTGTTTCACGTTAGAACTCATAAGTTATTTTAAGGACTTAAGATAAGAACTAGTTAGTGAAAATTTAAAGAGTCGATGTTTTATAAACCAAGTTTAATTTCGTCATTATTGGTGATAATAATTTGTTTATAATTAAAGAACATCGATTAATACTCAAACTTACTTATTTGTTCATACGTTAATATTGCGTTTATAAGAATTTACTAAAAAAAATAACAAAACTTTAATTTCATAAACTAAACTGCTTTTACTTAAATTTTTTTGAATAATTGATGAAAGAGAATGTATGCACAACTTATTTAAGAGACAGTTGAGTACTCTTGTTGTTTGTCTCTTGCACAAAAAAAATAATTCACTTTCTAATACTCGATTCTAAACCTCAAGTCATAAAAAAGAAGAGAAAAATAAATTTGTGATTCTATCACAACAATATATTCTAAAAAAAATAAATCGGTGCACCAAGCTCATAGTTTGAACCAAAAAGAAAAAAATTAAATAAGAAATTTTATTAAAAGAAAGTTTATAAGTAACCAAAACTTAAGAAAAAAGAACTGAAAGGGAAATACCTATTTTTTAAATTACTAATTTTATTTAGTATTATGCTTCAGAAAGGAGAAATTTCATTAACATGATTGGAGGACTAGAAAAGAAAACAAGTTCCAACAAAACAAATTTGTACATATTTTACTTAAATAATTTATTTTTCATGAAAGCATCCTTAGTTTAAGTTCGTATTATCTTCGTTTTTTTTCTCCAACTAATTCCTTTTTTCTTTTAATGATTCTGGTTTATTTTATTTTTGTTAGTTAGTATTGATAACTTCGTTTCGGCATTTGACGACAACAACAAAAACCAATGTAACAAAAGGTGTCATTAATTGTAGACTTTGTTATTGTCTTAAAAATCCTACAATAAAATAGTATCAACAACAGGATCTTACAATAAAAAGTTATCGGTCATAACATCTCATCACTGTCTTAATGTAAGAGGTTATCACTTGGATGACCTAAATCATGAACGAATCTAAAGATTTCGTTGCCCTTGATATGATCATCAATTTAACTTATTTGGTTATATAACGAGACAAACTTAAATAAAAATAAAAAAACTCTTGAAAGATTTATTGTGAAACTCTATGTCGATGATACCCTAAATTAGTACGTACAAACTCTGAAGCGTTCAATACATAAAACCTATTTTGGGTTTCCAATCCATGTGAACAAGTCATACACTTTTGTTTTCCTATGTTTAGTTATAATTTTTCAAGTTCTATTAAATTAAATTTCGTTAACTATTCTACCTCCATCATAAAGTTGGTAACAATAAGTAATATTCGTTTACTTGAGCATGTCAATATTTTCATTGATATTTTAAGTATTTAAAAGAACACAAAGTTGGTAACAATATGTAATATTCGTTTAGATGAGCATGTCAATATTTTCATTGATATTTTAAGTATTTAAAAGAACTTTTCCTTTCATTTAGTTCCAGTAAGTTGAACTATAAATATATTTAAGAAAGGCGTCTCATGCTTTGAAAATCTAATTTTGTAAAGTAAAATTAAGAAATTCTTCTTTTACTTGAGTTAAGAAACATAACTATTCTTCAACCAAAACCAAAATAAAAACTTCAATATTTTCATGTGTTCAATCTCTTAATTTGATGATGGCGGCCACCAACCACCACAATTTACTGTTTATTGTTTTATTTGTCAAACCTAACACAACTTTACGGCAAAACTACCCTAATTTTGAGATATCAAAACGGAATTCGATTTCAAGATAAAATGTTAATTTGTAACCTAGTTATTTGCTCAAATATCAAAATTCTAATTTCACACCGGTTTCAATTCAAACTAAAATTAAACAATATTTACATAAGTGGTAATTGATATTTAAACACTATAAGTTAACATTTAATTAATATATATACTTCTTGTAAGGTTTAAACACGTTATCCATGTATTAGCTCGTTCATTGATTAAACTTACTTCTTTTATTCTTTCATTTTTTTACCCTTATCATAGAAAATGTGAAAGTGATCCTTTTCTTGGTAAAAAGTATCTTAGAACACTCACATCAAAATAGTAAAAGTTCCTGTAGAAAGAGAAATGCCCTTAAGAGAAAAAAAAATCCAATATTTTCATTTGTTCCATCTCTTAATGCACTGTTTCTTCTTTTATTTGTCAAACCTAACATAGTTTTCGCACATAACTACCCTCGTTTTGAGATATCAAAATGGAATTGGATTTCATGATAAAATTTTAATTTGTAAATTAGTTATTTGCTCAACTCAAATATCAGAATTATAATTTCACACCAATTTCAGTTCTCACTAAATTTAAACACTAAGTGGTAATCGATAATTAAACAGCATAAGTGATCGTAAATTAATATCTAACTTTTTGTGAAGTTTAAAGCCATTATCCATCCATTAACTCGTCCATTGACTAAACTCACTTCTTTTATTCCCCATTCTTTTACCTTTGTCATAGAAATCGAGAATGCGATTTTTTCTAGCCAAAACGTATCTTAGAACACTCACATCGTGTTTCTTTGTCCAATAATAACTTGTCATGGACATGCATTGAATCCTTTGAGTTGTTGATAATATAAATATTTTATCATTAAAATCAGGCTTAAGACAAAATCTAGCAAAATCCAAACAATATTCTAAACTATTATTACAAATATGTAGTATAAAAAAAAATTTGATGTTGGATGAGTATATGTATTACAAATCGTAGGAATTATGTAATTACAATGAGCTGTTTGAGAAAATGATAGAAATTTTTTTGGTACGAGTAAATGAAGTACTTGATCAATCTAATCTCAAACTGTAGTCATACGAGGATGCCCACCGGTGGCTACATCATCCGGAATAAATTTCCCCCAAAACCAATGTGATTTCCAAACTTGATTCATTTCTTCAATTCGAATATTCCTTGTCTCAGGCAGGAGCAAGGCAACAAAAATGGTCATGATAAGCACAAATCCAGCAAAGAAGAAGAAAAGACCAAACTTCAAGTGACAAAGCATGGTTAGGAAAACTTGGGCAATGACAAAGGTAAATAACATGTTTACAGCAACATTGGTGCCCTGACCTGCAGATCGAACCTCAAGAGAGCATATTTCACTAGGAACCAACCAACCTAGTGGACCCCAAGACCATGCATATGCTGCAACGTACGCACATATAAAGAATAAGAGAAGACCCGCTTCTCCATTGGTAAAATAGCCTTCACCACTCACTCCAAACTTTAGAGCAATCATGATTCCGACAACAAGCTACACATATTATGAATTTCAAAATTAGTTGTTCACGGTAACGAATGAATTTAGTGATAAAACTGCTATTTTTAAATATTAAAATAACAAACATTATTTATCAATTAGGTTAAGGTTTTTACCTGACAAATAAGCATTTGAATCCCACCTTCGAGGAACAATATCCTTCTTCCAAACTTGTCCACAGAAAAAATGGAAACAAAAGTTGCAACCACATTAACGCCTCCAGTGATAACTGAAGACATAAGGGAAGTATCATTTCCAAAGCCTAAAGTTTTAAAGAGGACAGGAGCATAAAACATGATGACATTGATGCCAGTGAATTGTTGGAAAAAGGGAATCAGAGAGCAAAAAGTGAGTTGAGGTCTGTATTTTGGTTTTGTAATGTTCTTCCATGGATGTTCAACATCTTTGGCTGCTTTAGCCGCATTAACGAGGTCTTGGAACTCCTCGTCAACATTATCCACGCCACGAATCTTTTGCAACATTTTCTTAGCTTCTTCTTTTTTACCTCTTTCGATTAAGGAGTTAGGGGTGCCACCTAAGAAAAGAGATCCTACACATAGCATGATTGCAGGAACTGCACCAGCACCTAAAGAAATTCTCCAACCATATTCTAGTTTGCCAGTGCCGTAATTAATAAGGTTTGCAACCAATATGCCAATTGTGATCATCATTTGAAATCCAATGTTAAGTGCACCTCTTATCGATGTTGGAGCCATTTCAGACAAGTAGACAGGTACAGACTATTGGAAATAATAATAACAAAAAAGTAAAAGGAAATGTTAAAAACAATTTAATAATGAAGGTTTCCCCATAGTCATATAACCAAATTGGAAAGCATTGACAATGATGCAAGGCCTTACCTGATTACAATATCCAACACCAAAACCAAGTAATAATCGACCTATGATGAGCATTTCAATATTGACTGCAAAACCGTTCAACAACGCACCAACAAGGAAGAATAAACCACCTGCAAACATAGAGGTCTTGCGTCCCATCATTCTCGTGGTGGTGGAAGCAAAGAAAGAAGCTACCAATGCAGCAAGATATAAAGAAGATGTGAACAAAGTAAGGAGTTCGTTGTCAAATTTGCAGTATTGACTTTCATGGAGAGACTCATCTTTCATTTTTTTATAAACACTCGGAAAGAATTTTAATAAGAATGGTTCCATGGAAGTCACTCCTCCCGTGATTCCAAGATCATAACCAAACAGTAGACCGCCCATGGCTGCTACAAAACATTTGACCAACACGAATAATGTGATCTTACTTTCATATTGTCTTCCATTTTCTAGAGTAGCAGAAGCTCCACCTTCCATCTTTAAAATGTTATATTTTAATTGGATCTTTTTCTTTCTCTTAAACTTTCTTTCCTTTTCTACGTATCAGATTTTAGGAACTTGTTTTATAATCTAAAATATGCTAATAATAACATCTAACGGATAAGGATGAGTTATAAAATTAAAATAACTTCGCCAACAATATAATATCTTTTTATGCTTCTAATTATCTATCATGTTGTTAATAGCCAAACTGGTGTGTATTGTTATTTGTTTCACGTTAGAACTCATAAGTTATTTTAAGGACTTAAGATAAGAACTAGTTAGTGAAAATTTAAAGAGTCGATGTTTTATAAACCAAGTTTAATTTCGTCATTATTGGTGATAATAATTTGTTTATAATTAAAGAACATCGATTAATACTCAAACTTACTTATTTGTTCATACGTTAATATTGCGTTTATAAGAATTTACTAAAAAAAATAACAAAACTTTAATTTCATAAACTAAACTGCTTTTACTTAAATTTTTTTGAATAATTGATGAAAGAGAATGTATGCACAACTTATTTAAGAGACAGTTGAGTACTCTTGTTGTTTGTCTCTTGCACAAAAAAAATAATTCACTTTCTAATACTCGATTCTAAACCTCAAGTCATAAAAAAGAAGAGAAAAATAAATTTGTGATTCTATCACAACAATATATTCTAAAAAAAATAAATCGGTGCACCAAGCTCATAGTTTGAACCAAAAAGAAAAAAATTAAATAAGAAATTTTATTAAAAGAAAGTTTATAAGTAACCAAAACTTAAGAAAAAAGAACTGAAAGGGAAATACCTATTTTTTAAATTACTAATTTTATTTAGTATTATGCTTCAGAAAGGAGAAATTTCATTAACATGATTGGAGGACTAGAAAAGAAAACAAGTTCCAACAAAACAAATTTGTACATATTTTACTTAAATAATTTATTTTTCATGAAAGCATCCTTAGTTTAAGTTCGTATTATCTTCGTTTTTTTTCTCCAACTAATTCCTTTTTTCTTTTAATGATTCTGGTTTATTTTATTTTTGTTAGTTAGTATTGATAACTTCGTTTCGGCATTTGACGACAACAACAAAAACCAATGTAACAAAAGGTGTCATTAATTGTAGACTTTGTTATTGTCTTAAAAATCCTACAATAAAATAGTATCAACAACAGGATCTTACAATAAAAAGTTATCGGTCATAACATCTCATCACTGTCTTAATGTAAGAGGTTATCACTTGGATGACCTAAATCATGAACGAATCTAAAGATTTCGTTGCCCTTGATATGATCATCAATTTAACTTATTTGGTTATATAACGAGACAAACTTAAATAAAAATAAAAAAACTCTTGAAAGATTTATTGTGAAACTCTATGTCGATGATACCCTAAATTAGTACGTACAAACTCTGAAGCGTTCAATACATAAAACCTATTTTGGGTTTCCAATCCATGTGAACAAGTCATACACTTTTGTTTTCCTATGTTTAGTTATAATTTTTCAAGTTCTATTAAATTAAATTTCGTTAACTATTCTACCTCCATCATAAAGTTGGTAACAATAAGTAATATTCGTTTACTTGAGCATGTCAATATTTTCATTGATATTTTAAGTATTTAAAAGAACACAAAGTTGGTAACAATATGTAATATTCGTTTAGATGAGCATGTCAATATTTTCATTGATATTTTAAGTATTTAAAAGAACTTTTCCTTTCATTTAGTTCCAGTAAGTTGAACTATAAATATATTTAAGAAAGGCGTTCTCATGCTTTGAAAATCTAATTTTGTAAAGTAAAATTAAGAAATTCTTCTTTTACTTGAGTTAAGAAACATAACTATTCTTCAACCAAAACCAAAATAAAAACTTCAATATTTTCATGTGTTCAATCTCTTAATTTGATGATGGCGGCCACCAACCACCACAATTTACTGTTTATTGTTTTATTTGTCAAACCTAACACAACTTTACGGCCAAACTACCCTAATTTTGAGATATCAAAACGGAATTCGATTTCAAGATAAAATGTTAATTTGTAACCTAGTTATTTGCTCAAATATCAAAATTCTAATTTCACACCGGTTTCAATTCAAACTAAAATTAAACAATATTTACATAAGTGGTAATTGATATTTAAACACTATAAGTTAACATTTAATTAATATATATACTTCTTGTAAGGTTTAAACACGTTATCCATGTATTAGCTCGTTCATTGATTAAACTTACTTCTTTTATTCTTTCATTTTTTTACCCTTATCATAGAAAATGTGAAAGTGATCCTTTTCTTGGTAAAAAGTATCTTAGAACACTCACATCAAAATAGTAAAAGTTCCTGTAGAAAGAGAAATGCCCTTAAGAGAAAAAAAAATCCAATATTTTCATTTGTTCCATCTCTTAATGCACTGTTTCTTCTTTTATTTGTCAAACCTAACATAGTTTTCGCACATAACTACCCTCGTTTTGAGATATCAAAATGGAATTGGATTTCATGATAAAATTTTAATTTGTAAATTAGTTATTTGCTCAACTCAAATATCAGAATTATAATTTCACACCAATTTCAGTTCTCACTAAATTTAAACACTAAGTGGTAATCGATAATTAAACAGCATAAGTGATCGTAAATTAATATCTAACTTTTTGTGAAGTTTAAAGCCATTATCCATCCATTAACTCGTCCATTGACTAAACTCACTTCTTTTATTCCCCATTCTTTTACCTTTGTCATAGAAATCGAGAATGCGATTTTTTCTAGCCAAAACGTATCTTAGAACACTCACATCGTGTTTCTTTGTCCAATAATAACTTGTCATGGACATGCATTGAATCCTTTGAGTTGTTGATAATATAAATATTTTATCATTAAAATCAGGCTTAAGACAAAATCTAGCAAAATCCAAACAATATTCTAAACTATTATTACAAATATGTAGTATAAAAAAAAATTTGATGTTGGATGAGTATATGTATTACAAATCGTAGGAATTATGTAATTACAATGAGCTGTTTGAGAAAATGATAGAAATTTTTTTGGTACGAGTAAATGAAGTACTTGATCAATCTAATCTCAAACTGTAGTCATACGAGGATGCCCACCGGTGGCTACATCATCCGGAATAAATTTCCCCCAAAACCAATGTGATTTCCAAACTTGATTCATTTCTTCAATTCGAATATTCCTTGTCTCAGGCAGGAGCAAGGCAACAAAAATGGTCATGATAAGCACAAATCCAGCAAAGAAGAAGAAAAGACCAAACTTCAAGTGACAAAGCATGGTTAGGAAAACTTGGGCAATGACAAAGGTAAATAACATGTTTACAGCAACATTGGTGCCCTGACCTGCAGATCGAACCTCAAGAGAGCATATTTCACTAGGAACCAACCAACCTAGTGGACCCCAAGACCATGCATATGCTGCAACGTACGCACATATAAAGAATAAGAGAAGACCCGCTTCTCCATTGGTAAAATAGCCTTCACCACTCACTCCAAACTTTAGAGCAATCATGATTCCGACAACAAGCTACACATATTATGAATTTCAAAATTAGTTGTTCACGGTAACGAATGAATTTAGTGATAAAACTGCTATTTTTAAATATTAAAATAATAAACATTATTTATCAATTAGGTTAAGGTTTTTACCTGACAAATAAGCATTTGAATCCCACCTTCGAGGAACAATATCCTTCTTCCAAACTTGTCCACAGAAAAAATGGAAACAAAAGTTGCAACCACATTAACGCCTCCAGTGATAACTGAAGACATAAGGGAAGTATCATTTCCAAAGCCTAAAGTTTTAAAGAGGACAGGAGCATAAAACATGATGACATTGATGCCAGTGAATTGTTGGAAAAAGGGAATCAGAGAGCAAAAAGTGAGTTGAGGTCTGTATTTTGGTTTTGTAATGTTCTTCCATGGATGTTCAACATCTTTGGCTGCTTTAGCCGCATTAACGAGGTCTTGGAACTCCTCGTCAACATTATCCACGCCACGAATCTTTTGCAACATTTTCTTAGCTTCTTCTTTTTTACCTCTTTCGATTAAGGAGTTAGGGGTGTCACCTAAGAAAAGAGATCCTACACATAGCATGATTGCAGGAACTGCACCAGCACCTAAAGAAATTCTCCAACCATATTCTAGTTTGCCAGTGCCGTAATTAATAAGGTTTGCAACCAATATGCCAATTGTGATCATCATTTGAAATCCAATGTTAAGTGCACCTCTTATCGATGTTGGAGCCATTTCAGACAAGTAGACAGGTACAGACTATTGGAAATAATAATAACAAAAAAGTAAAAGGAAATGTTAAAAACAATTTAATAATGAAGGTTTCCCCATAGTCATATAACCAAATTGGAAAGCATTGACAATGATGCAAGGCCTTACCTGATTACAATATCCAACACCAAAACCAAGTAATAATCGACCTATGATGAGCATTTCAATATTGACTGCAAAACCGTTCAACAACGCACCAACAAGGAAGAATAAACCACCTGCAAACATAGAGGTCTTGCGTCCCACCATTCTCGTGGTGGTGGAAGCAAAGAAAGAAGCTACCAATGCAGCAAGATATAAAGAAGATGTGAACAAAGTAAGGAGTTCGTTGTCAAATTTGCAGTATTGACTTTCATGGAGAGACTCATCTTTCATTTTTTTATAAACACTCGGAAAGAATTTTAATAAGAATGGTTCCATGGAAGTCACTCCTCCCGTGATTCCAAGATCATAACCAAACAGTAGACCGCCCATGGCTGCTACAAAACATTTGACCAACACGAATAATGTGATCTTACTTTCATATTGTCTTCCATTTTCTAGAGTAGCAGAAGCTCCACCTTCCATCTTTAAAATGTTATATTTTAATTGGATCTTTTTCTTTCTCTTAAACTTTCTTTCCTTTTCTACGTATCAGATTTTAGGAACTTGTTTTATAATCTAAAATATGCTAATAATAACATCTAACGGATAAGGATGAGTTATAAAATTAAAATAACTTCGCCAACAATATAATATCTTTTTATGCTTCTAATTATCTATCATGTTGTTAATAGCCAAACTGGTGTGTATTGTTATTTGTTTCACGTTAGAACTCATAAGTTATTTTAAGAACTTAAGATAAGAACTAGTTAGTGAAAATTTAAAGAGTCGATGTTTTATAAACCAAGTTTAATTTCGTCATTATTGGTGATAATAATTTGTTTATAATTAAAGAACATCGATTAATACTCAAACTTACTTATTTGTTCATACGTTAATATTGCGTTTATAAGAATTTACTAAAAAAAATAACAAAACTTTAATTTCATAAACTAAACTGCTTTTACTTAAATTTTTTTGAATAATTGATGAAAGAGAATGTATGCACAACTTATTTAAGAGACAGTTGAGTACTCTTGTTGTTTGTCTCTTGCACAAAAAAAATAATTCACTTTCTAATACTCGATTCTAAACCTCAAGTCATAAAAAAGAAGAGAAAAATAAATTTGTGATTCTATCACAACAATATATTCTAAAAAAAAATAAATCGGTGCACCAAGCTCATAGTTTGAACCAAAAAGAAAAAAATTAAATAAGAAATTTTATTAAAAGAAAGTTTATAAGTAACCAAAACTTAAGAAAAAAGAACTGAAAGGGAAATACCTATTTTTTAAATTACTTATTTTATTTAGTATTATGCTTCAGAAAGGAGAAATTTCATTAACATGATTGGAGGACTAGAAAAGAAAACAAGTTCCAACAAAACAAATTTGTACATATTTTACTTAAATAATTTATTTTTCATGAAAGCATCCTTAGTTTAAGTTCGTATTATCTTCGTTTTTTTTCTCCAACTAATTCCTTTTTTCTTTTAATGATTCTGGTTTATTTTATTTTTGTTAGTTAGTATTGATAACTTCGTTTCGGCATTTGACGACAACAACAAAAACCAATGTAACAAAAGGTGTCATTAATTGTAGACTTTGTTATTGTCTTAAAAATCCTACAATAAAATAGTATCAACAACAGGATCTTACAATAAAAAGTTATCGGTCATAACATCTCATCACTGTCTTAATGTAAGAGGTTATCACTTGGATGACCTAAATCATGAACGAATCTAAAGATTTCGTTGCCCTTGATATGATCATCAATTTAACTTATTTGGTTATATAACGAGACAAACTTAAATAAAAATAAAAAAACTCTTGAAAGATTTATTGTGAAACTCTATGTCGATGATACCCTAAATTAGTACGTACAAACTCTGAAGCGTTCAATACATAAAACCTATTTTGGGTTTCCAATCCATGTGAACAAGTCATACACTTTTGTTTTCCTATGTTTAGTTATAATTTTTCAAGTTCTATTAAATTAAATTTCGTTAACTATTCTACCTCCATCATAAAGTTGGTAACAATAAGTAATATTCGTTTACTTGAGCATGTCAATATTTTCATTGATATTTTAAGTATTTAAAAGAACACAAAGTTGGTAACAATATGTAATATTCGTTTAGATGAGCATGTCAATATTTTCATTGATATTTTAAGTATTTAAAAGAACTTTTCCTTTCATTTAGTTCCAGTAAGTTGAACTATAAATATATTTAAGAAAGGCGTTCTCATGCTTTGAAAATCTAATTTTGTAAAGTAAAATTAAGAAATTCTTCTTTTACTTGAGTTAAGAAACATAACTATTCTTCAACCAAAACCAAAATAAAAACTTCAATATTTTCATGTGTTCAATCTCTTAATTTGATGATGGCGGCCACCAACCACCACAATTTACTGTTTATTGTTTTATTCGTCAAACCTAACACAACTTTACGGCAAAACTACCCTAATTTTGAGATATCAAAACGGAATTCGATTTCAAGATAAAATGTTAATTTGTAACCTAGTTATTTGCTCAAATATCAAAATTCTAATTTCACACCGGTTTCAATTCAAACTAAAATTAAACAATATTTACATAAGTGGTAATTGATATTTAAACACTATAAGTTAACATTTAATTAATATATATACTTCTTGTAAGGTTTAAACACGTTATCCATGTATTAGCTCGTTCATTGATTAAACTTACTTCTTTTATTCTTTCATTTTTTTACCCTTATCATAGAAAATGTGAAAGTGATCCTTTTCTTGGTAAAAAGTATCTTAGAACACTCACATCAAAATAGTAAAAGTTCCTGTAGAAAGAGAAATGCCCTTAAGAGAAAAAAAAATCCAATATTTTCATTTGTTCCATCTCTTAATGCACTGTTTCTTCTTTTATTTGTCAAACCTAACATAGTTTTCGCACATAACTACCCTCGTTTTGAGATATCAAAATGGAATTGGATTTCATGATAAAATTTTAATTTGTAAATTAGTTATTTGCTCAACTCAAATATCAGAATTATAATTTCACACCAATTTCAGTTCTCACTAAATTTAAACACTAAGTGGTAATCGATAATTAAACAGCATAAGTGATCGTAAATTAATATCTAACTTTTTGTGAAGTTTAAAGCCATTATCCATCCATTAACTCGTCCATTGACTAAACTCACTTCTTTTATTCCCCATTCTTTTACCTTTGTCATAGAAATCGAGAATGCGATTTTTTCTAGCCAAAACGTATCTTAGAACACTCACATCGTGTTTCTTTGTCCAATAATAACTTGTCATGGACATGCATTGAATCCTTTGAGTTGTTGATAATATAAATATTTTATCATTAAAATCAGGCTTAAGACAAAATCTAGCAAAATCCAAACAATATTCTAAACTATTATTACAAATATGTAGTATAAAAAAAAATTTGATGTTGGATGAGTATATGTATTACAAATCGTAGGAATTATGTAATTACAATGAGCTGTTTGAGAAAATGATAGAAATTTTTTTGGTACGAGTAAATGAAGTACTTGATCAATCTAATCTCAAACTGTAGTCATACGAGGATGCCCACCGGTGGCTACATCATCCGGAATAAATTTCCCCCAAAACCAATGTGATTTCCAAACTTGATTCATTTCTTCAATTCGAATATTCCTTGTCTCAGGCAGGAGCAAGGCAACAAAAATGGTCATGATAAGCACAAATCCAGCAAAGAAGAAGAAAAGACCAAACTTCAAGTGACAAAGCATGGTTAGGAAAACTTGGGCAATGACAAAGGTAAATAACATGTTTACAGCAACATTGGTGCCCTGACCTGCAGATCGAACCTCAAGAGAGCATATTTCACTAGGAACCAACCAACCTAGTGGACCCCAAGACCATGCATATGCTGCAACGTACGCACATATAAAGAATAAGAGAAGACCCGCTTCTCCATTGGTAAAATAGCCTTCACCACTCACTCCAAACTTTAGAGCAATCATGATTCCGACAACAAGCTACACATATTATGAATTTCAAAATTAGTTGTTCACGGTAACGAATGAATTTAGTGATAAAACTGCTATTTTTAAATATTAAAATAACAAACATTATTTATCAATTAGGTTAAGGTTTTTACCTGACAAATAAGCATTTGAATCCCACCTTCGAGGAACAATATCCTTCTTCCAAACTTGTCCACAGAAAAAATGGAAACAAAAGTTGCAACCACATTAACGCCTCCAGTGATAACTGAAGACATAAGGGAAGTATCATTTCCAAAGCCTAAAGTTTTAAAGAGGACAGGAGCATAAAACATGATGACATTGATGCCAGTGAATTGTTGGAAAAAGGGAATCAGAGAGCAAAAAGTGAGTTGAGGTCTGTATTTTGGTTTTGTAATGTTCTTCCATGGATGTTCAACATCTTTGGCTGCTTTAGCCGCATTAACGAGGTCTTGGAACTCCTCGTCAACATTATCCACGCCACGAATCTTTTGCAACATTTTCTTAGCTTCTTCTTTTTTACCTCTTTCGATTAAGGAGTTAGGGGTGTCACCTAAGAAAAGAGATCCTACACATAGCATGATTGCAGGAACTGCACCAGCACCTAAAGAAATTCTCCAACCATATTCTAGTTTGCCAGTGCCGTAATTAATAAGGTTTGCAACCAATATGCCAATTGTGATCATCATTTGAAATCCAATGTTAAGTGCACCTCTTATCGATGTTGGAGCCATTTCAGACAAGTAGACAGGTACAGACTATTGGAAATAATAATAACAAAAAAGTAAAAGGAAATGTTAAAAACAATTTAATAATGAAGGTTTCCCCATAGTCATATAACCAAATTGGAAAGCATTGACAATGATGCAAGGCCTTACCTGATTACAATATCCAACACCAAAACCAAGTAATAATCGACCTATGATGAGCATTTCAATATTGACTGCAAAACCGTTCAACAACGCACCAACAAGGAAGAATAAACCACCTGCAAACATAGAGGTCTTGCGTCCCATCATTCTCGTGGTGGTGGAAGCAAAGAAAGAAGCTACCAATGCAGCAAGATATAAAGAAGATGTGAACAAAGTAAGGAGTTCGTTGTCAAATTTGCAGTATTGACTTTCATGGAGAGACTCATCTTTCATTTTTTTATAAACACTCGGAAAGAATTTTAATAAGAATGGTTCCATGGAAGTCACTCCTCCCGTGATTCCAAGATCATAACCAAACAGTAGACCGCCCATGGCTGCTACAAAACATTTGACCAACACGAATAATGTGATCTTACTTTCATATTGTCTTCCATTTTCTAGAGTAGCAGAAGCTCCACCTTCCATCTTTAAAATGTTATATTTTAATTGGATCTTTTTCTTTCTCTTAAACTTTCTTTCCTTTTCTACGTATCAGATTTTAGGAACTTGTTTTATAATCTAAAATATGCTAATAATAACATCTAACGGATAAGGATGAGTTATAAAATTAAAATAACTTCGCCAACAATATAATATCTTTTTATGCTTCTAATTATCTATCATGTTGTTAATAGCCAAACTGGTGTGTATTGTTATTTGTTTCACGTTAGAACTCATAAGTTATTTTAAGGACTTAAGATAAGAACTAGTTAGTGAAAATTTAAAGAGTCGATGTTTTATAAACCAAGTTTAATTTCGTCATTATTGGTGATAATAATTTGTTTATAATTAAAGAACATCGATTAATACTCAAACTTACTTATTTGTTCATACGTTAATATTGCGTTTATAAGAATTTACTAAAAAAAATAACAAAACTTTAATTTCATAAACTAAACTGCTTTTACTTAAATTTTTTTGAATAATTGATGAAAGAGAATGTATGCACAACTTATTTAAGAGACAGTTGAGTACTCTTGTTGTTTGTCTCTTGCACAAAAAAAATAATTCACTTTCTAATACTCGATTCTAAACCTCAAGTCATAAAAAAGAAGAGAAAAATAAATTTGTGATTCTATCACAACAATATATTCTAAAAAAAATAAATCGGTGCACCAAGCTCATAGTTTGAACCAAAAAGAAAAAAATTAAATAAGAAATTTTATTAAAAGAAAGTTTATAAGTAACCAAAACTTAAGAAAAAAGAACTGAAAGGGAAATACCTATTTTTTAAATTACTAATTTTATTTAGTATTATGCTTCAGAAAGGAGAAATTTCATTAACATGATTGGAGGACTAGAAAAGAAAACAAGTTCCAACAAAACAAATTTGTACATATTTTACTTAAATAATTTATTTTTCATGAAAGCATCCTTAGTTTAAGTTCGTATTATCTTCGTTTTTTTTCTCCAACTAATTCCTTTTTTCTTTTAATGATTCTGGTTTATTTTATTTTTGTTAGTTAGTATTGATAACTTCGTTTCGGCATTTGACGACAACAACAAAAACCAATGTAACAAAAAGGTGTCATTAATTGTAGACTTTGTTATTGTCTTAAAAATCCTACAATAAAATAGTATCAACAACAGGATCTTACAATAAAAAGTTATCGGTCATAACATCTCATCACTGTCTTAATGTAAGAGGTTATCACTTGGATGACCTAAATCATGAACGAATCTAAAGATTTCGTTGCCCTTGATATGATCATCAATTTAACTTATTTGGTTATATAACGAGACAAACTTAAATAAAAATAAAAAAACTCTTGAAAGATTTATTGTGAAACTCTATGTCGATGATACCCTAAATTAGTACGTACAAACTCTGAAGCGTTCAATACATAAAACCTATTTTGGGTTTCCAATCCATGTGAACAAGTCATACACTTTTGTTTTCCTATGTTTAGTTATAATTTTTCAAGTTCTATTAAATTAAATTTCGTTAACTATTCTACCTCCATCATAAAGTTGGTAACAATAAGTAATATTCGTTTACTTGAGCATGTCAATATTTTCATTGATATTTTAAGTATTTAAAAGAACACAAAGTTGGTAACAATATGTAATATTCGTTTAGATGAGCATGTCAATATTTTCATTGATATTTTAAGTATTTAAAAGAACTTTTCCTTTCATTTAGTTCCAGTAAGTTGAACTATAAATATATTTAAGAAAGGCGTTCTCATGCTTTGAAAATCTAATTTTGTAAAGTAAAATTAAGAAATTCTTCTTTTACTTGAGTTAAGAAACATAACTATTCTTCAACCAAAACCAAAATAAAAACTTCAATATTTTCATGTGTTCAATCTCTTAATTTGATGATGGCGGCCACCAACCACCACAATTTACTGTTTATTGTTTTATTTGTCAAACCTAACACAACTTTACGGCAAAACTACCCTAATTTTGAGATATCAAAACGGAATTCGATTTCAAGATAAAATGTTAATTTGTAACCTAGTTATTTGCTCAAATATCAAAATTCTAATTTCACACCGGTTTCAATTCAAACTAAAATTAAACAATATTTACATAAGTGGTAATTGATATTTAAACACTATAAGTTAACATTTAATTAATATATATACTTCTTGTAAGGTTTAAACACGTTATCCATGTATTAGCTCGTTCATTGATTAAACTTACTTCTTTTATTCTTTCATTTTTTTACCCTTATCATAGAAAATGTGAAAGTGATCCTTTTCTTGGTAAAAAGTATCTTAGAACACTCACATCAAAATAGTAAAAGTCCCTGTAGAAAGAGAAATGCCCTTAAGAGAAAACAAAATCCAATATTTTCATTTGTTCCATCTCTTAATGCACTGTTTCTTCTTTTATTTGTCAAACCTAACATAGTTTTCGCACATAACTACCCTCGTTTTGAGATATCAAAATGGAATTGGATTTCATGATAAAATTTTAATTTGTAAATTAGTTATTTGCTCAACTCAAATATCAGAATTATAATTTCACACCAATTTCAGTTCTCACTAAATTTAAACACTAAGTGGTAATCGATAATTAAACAGCATAAGTGATCGTAAATTAATATCTAACTTTTTGTGAAGTTTAAAGCCATTATCCATCCATTAACTCGTCCATTGACTAAACTCACTTCTTTTATTCCCCATTCTTTTACCTTTGTCATAGAAATCGAGAATGCGATTTTTTCTAGCCAAAACGTATCTTAGAACACTCACATCGTGTTTCTTTGTCCAATAATAACTTGTCATGGACATGCATTGAATCCTTTGAGTTGTTGATAATATAAATATTTTATCATTAAAATCAGGCTTAAGACAAAATCTAGCAAAATCCAAACAATATTCTAAACTATTATTACAAATATGTAGTATAAAAAAAAATTTGATGTTGGATGAGTATATCTATTACAAATCGTAGGAATTACGTAATTACAATGAGCTGTTTGAGAAAATGATAGAAATTTTTTTGGTACCAGTAAATGAAGTACTTGATCAATCTAATCTCAAACTGTAGTCATACGAGGATGCCCACCGGTGGCTACATCATCCGGAATAAATTTCCCCCAAAACCAATGTGATTTCCAAACTTGATTCATTTCTTCAATTCGAATATTCCTTGTCTCAGGCAGGAGCAAGGCAACAAAAATGGTCATGATAAGCACAAATCCAGCAAAGAAGAAGAAAAGACCAAACTTCAAGTGACAAAGCATGGTTAGGAAAACTTGGACAATGACAAAGGTAAATAACATGTTTACAGCAACATTGGTGCCCTGACCTGCAGATCGAACCTGAAGAGAGCATATTTCACTAGGAACCAACCAACCTAGTGGACCCCAAGACCATGCATATGCTGCAACGTACGCACATATAAAGAATAAGAGAAGACCCGCTTCTCCATTGGTAAAATAGCCTTCACCACTCACTCCAAACTTTAGAGCAATCATGATTCCGACAGCAAGCTACACATATTATGAATTTCAAAATTAGTTGTTCACGGTAACGAATGAATTTAGTGATAAAACTGCTATTTTTAAATATTAAAATAACAAACATTATTTATCAATTAGGTTAAGGTTTTTACCTGACAAATAAGCATTTGAATCCCACCTTCGAGGAACAATATCCTTCTTCCAAACTTGTCCACAGAAAAAATGGAAACAAAAGTTGCAACCACATTAACGCCTCCAGTGATAACTGAAGACATAAGGGAAGTATCATTTCCAAAGCCTAAAGTTTTAAAGAGGACAGGAGCATAAAACATGATGACATTGATGCCAGTGAATTGTTGGAAAAAGGGAATCAGAGAGCAAAAAGTGAGTTGAGGTCTGTATTTTGGTTTTGTAATGTTCTTCCATGGATGTTCAACATCTTTGGCTGCTTTAGCCGCATTAACGAGGTCTTGGAACTCCTCGTCAACATTATCCACGCCACGAATCTTTTGCAACATTTTCTTAGCTTCTTCTTTTTTACCTCTTTCGATTAAGGAGTTAGGGGTGTCACCTAAGAAAAGAGATCCTACACATAGCATGATTGCAGGAACTGCACCAGCACCTAAAGAAATTCTCCAACCATATTCTAGTTTGCCAGTGCCGTAATTAATAAGGTTTGCAACCAATATGCCAATTGTGATCATCATTTGAAATCCAATGTTAAGTGCACCTCTTATCGATGTTGGAGCCATTTCAGACAAGTAGACAGGTACAGACTATTGGAAATAATAATAACAAAAAAGTAAAAGGAAATGTTAAAAACAATTTAATAATGAAGGTTTCCCCATAGTCATATAACCAAATTGGAAAGCATTGACAATGATGCAAGGCCTTACCTGATTACAATATCCAACACCAAAACCAAGTAATAATCGACCTATGATGAGCATTTCAATATTGACTGCAAAACCGTTCAACAACGCACCAACAAGGAAGAATAAACCACCTGCAAACATAGAGGTCTTGCGTCCCATCATTCTCGTGGTGGTGGAAGCAAAGAAAGAAGCTACCAATGCAGCAAGATATAAAGAAGATGTGAACAAAGTAAGGAGTTCGTTGTCAAATTTGCAGTATTGACTTTCATGGAGAGACTCATCTTTCATTTTTTTATAAACACTCGGAAAGAATTTTAATAAGAATGGTTCCATGGAAGTCACTCCTCCCGTGATTCCAAGATCATAACCAAACAGTAGACCGCCCATGGCTGCTACAAAACATGTGACCAACACGAATAATGTGATCTTACTTTCATATTGTCTTCCATTTTCTAGAGTAGCAGAAGCTCCACCTTCCATCTTTAAAATGTTATATTTTAATTGGATCTCTTTCTTTCTCTTAAACTTTCTTTCCTTTTCTACGTATCAGATTTTAGGAACTTGTTTTATAATCTAAAATATGCTAATAATAACATCTAACGGATAAGGATGAGTTATAAAATTAAAATAACTTCGCCAACAATATAATATCTTTTTATTCTTCTAATTATCTATCATGTTGTTAATAGCCAAACTGGTGTGTATTGTTATTTGTTTCACGTTAGAACTCATAAGTTATTTTAAGGACTTAAGATAGGAACTAGTTAGTGAAAATTTAAAGAGTCGATGTTTTATAAACCAAGTTTAATTTCGTCATTATTGGTGATAATAATTTGTTTATAATTAAAGAACATCGATTAATACTCAACTTACTTATTTGTTCATACGTTAATATTGCGTTTATAAGAATTTACTAAAAAAAATAACAAAACTTTAATTTCATAAACTAAACTGCTTTTACTTAAATTTTTTTGAATAATTGATGAAAGAGAATGTATGCACAACTTATTTAAGAGACAGTTGAGTACTCTTGTTGTTTGTCTCTTGCACAAAAAAAATAATTCACTTTCTAATACTCGATTCTAAACCTCAAGTCATATAAAAAAGAAGAGAAAAATAAATTTGTGATTCTATCACAACAATATATTCTAAAAAAAATAAATCGGTGCACCAAGCTCATAGTTTGAACCAAAAAGAAAAAAATTAAATAAGAAATTTTATTAAAAGAAAGTTTATAAGTAACCAAAACTTAAGAAAAAAGAATTGAAAGGGAAATACCTATTTTTTAAATTACTAATTTTATTTAGTATTATGCTTCAGAAAGGAGAAATTTCATTAACATGATTGGAGGACTAGAAAAGAAAACAAGTTCCAACAAAACAAATTTGTACATATTTTACTTAAATAATTTATTTTTCATGAAAGCATCCTTAGTTTAAGTTCGTATTATCTTCGTTTTTTTTCTCCAACTAATTCCTTTTTTCTTTTAATGATTCTGGTTTATTTTATTTTTGTTAGTTAGTATTGATAACTTCGTTTCGGCATTTGACGACAACAACAAAAACCAATGTAACAAAAGGTGTCATTAATTGTAGACTTTGTTATTGTCTTAAAAATCCTACAATAAAATAGTATCAACAACAGGATCTTACAATAAAAAGTTATCGGTCATAACATCTCATCACTGTCTTAATGTAAGAGGTTATCACTTGGATGACCTAAATCATGAACGAATCTAAAGATTTCGTTGCCCTTGATATGATCATCAATTTAACTTATTTGGTTATATAACGAGACAAACTTAAATAAAAATAAAAAAACTCTTGAAAGATTTATTGTGAAACTCTATGTCGATGATACCCTAAATTAGTACGTACAAACTCTGAAGCGTTCAATACATAAAACCTATTTTGGGTTTCCAATCCATGTGAACAAGTCATACACTTTTGTTTTCCTATGTTTAGTTATAATTTTTCAAGTTCTATTAAATTAAATTTCGTTAACTATTCTACCTCCATCATAAAGTTGGTAACAATAAGTAATATTCGTTTACTTGAGCATGTCAATATTTTCATTGATATTTTAAGTATTTAAAAGAACACAAAGTTGGTAACAATATGTAATATTCGTTTAGATGAGCATGTCAATATTTTCATTGATATTTTAAGTATTTAAAAGAACTTTTCCTTTCATTTAGTTCCAGTAAGTTGAACTATAAATATATTTAAGAAAGGCGTTCTCATGCTTTGAAAATCTAATTTTGTAAAGTAAAATTAAGAAATTCTTCTTTTACTTGAGTTAAGAAACATAACTATTCTTCAACCAAAACCAAAATAAAAACTTCAATATTTTCATGTGTTCAATCTCTTAATTTGATGATGGCGGCCACCAACCACCACAATTTACTGTTTATTGTTTTATTTGTCAAACCTAACACAACTTTACGGCAAAACTACCCTAATTTTGAGATATCAAAACGGAATTCGATTTCAAGATAAAATGTTAATTTGTAACCTAGTTATTTGCTCAAATATCAAAATTCTAATTTCACACCGGTTTCAATTCAAACTAAAATTAAACAATATTTACATAAGTGGTAATTGATATTTAAACACTATAAGTTAACATTTAATTAATATATATACTTCTTGTAAGGTTTAAACACGTTATCCATGTATTAGCTCGTTCATTGATTAAACTTACTTCTTTTATTCTTTCATTTTTTTACCCTTATCATAGAAAATGTGAAAGTGATCCTTTTCTTGGTAAAAAGTATCTTAGAACACTCACATCAAAATAGTAAAAGTCCCTGTAGAAAGAGAAATGCCCTTAAGAGAAAAAAAAATCCAATATTTTCATTTGTTCCATCTCTTAATGCACTGTTTCTTCTTTTATTTGTCAAACCTAACATAGTTTTCGCACATAACTACCCTCGTTTTGAGATATCAAAATGGAATTGGATTTCATGATAAAATTTTAATTTGTAAATTAGTTATTTGCTCAACTCAAATATCAGAATTATAATTTCACACCAATTTCAGTTCTCACTAAATTTAAACACTAAGTGGTAATCGATAATTAAACAGCATAAGTGATCGTAAATTAATATCTAACTTTTTGTGAAGTTTAAAGCCATTATCCATTCATTAACTCGTCCATTGACTAAACTCACTTCTTTTATTCCCCATTCTTTTACCTTTGTCATAGAAATCGAGAATGCGATTTTTTCTAGCCAAAACGTATCTTAGAACACTCACATCGTGTTTCTTTGTCCAATAATAACTTGTCATGGACATGCATTGAATCCTTTGAGTTGTTGATAATATAAATATTTTATCATTAAAATCAGGCTTAAGACAAAATCTAGCAAAATCCAAACAATATTCTAAACTATTATTACAAATATGTAGTATAAAAAAAAAATTTGATGTTGGATGAGTATATCTATTACAAATCGTAGGAATTACGTAATTACAATGAGCTGTTTGAGAAAATGATAGAAATTTTTTTGGTACGAGTAAATGAAGTACTTGATCAATCTAATCTCAAACTGTAGTCATACGAGGATGCCCACCGGTGGCTACATCATCCGGAATAAATTTCCCCCAAAACCAATGTGATTTCCAAACTTGATTCATTTCTTCAATTCGAATATTCCTTGTCTCAGGCAGGAGCAAGGCAACAAAAATGTCATGATAAGCACAAATCCAGCAAAGAAGAAGAAAAGACCAAACTTCAAGTGACAAAGCATGGTTAGGAAAACTTGGGCAATGACAAAGGTAAATAACATGTTTACAGCAACATTGGTGCCCTGACCTGCAGATCGAACCTCAAGAGAGCATATTTCACTAGGAACCAACCAACCTAGTGGACCCCAAGACCATGCATATGCTGCAACGTACGCACATATAAAGAATAAGAGAAGACCCGCTTCTCCATTGGTAAAATAGCCTTCACCACTCACTCCAAACTTTAGAGCAATCATGATTCCGACAGCAAGCTACACATATTATGAATTTCAAAATTAGTTGTTCACGGTAACGAATGAATTTAGTGATAAAACTGCTATTTTTAAATATTAAAATAACAAACATTATTTATCAATTAGGTTAAGGTTTTTACCTGACAAATAAGCATTTGAATCCCACCTTCGAGGAACAATATCCTTCTTCCAAACTTGTCCACAGAAAAAATGGAAACAAAAGTTGCAACCACATTAACGCCTCCAGTGATAACTGAAGACATAAGGGAAGTATCATTTCCAAAGCCTAAAGTTTTAAAGAGGACAGGAGCATAAAACATGATGACATTGATGCCAGTGAATTGTTGGAAAAAGGGAATCAGAGAGCAAAAAGTGAGTTGAGGTCTATATTTTGGTTTTGTAATGTTCTTCCATGGATGTTCAACATCTTTGGCTGCTTTAGCCGCATTAACGAGGTCTTGGAACTCCTCGTCAACATTATCCACGCCACGAATCTTTTGCAACATTTTCTTAGCTTCTTCTTTTTTACCTCTTTCGATTAAGGAGTTAGGGGTGTCACCTAAGAAAAGAGATCCTACACATAGCATGATTGCAGGAACTGCACCAGCACCTAAAGAAATTCTCCAACCATATTCTAGTTTGCCAGTGCCGTAATTAATAAGGTTTGCAACCAATATGCCAATTGTGATCATCATTTGAAATCCAATGTTAAGTGCACCTCTTATCGATGTTGGAGCCATTTCAGACAAGTAGACAGGTACAGACTATTGGAAATAATAATAACAAAAAAGTAAAAGGAAATGTTAAAAACAATTTAATAATGAAGGTTTCCCCATAGTCATATAACCAAATTGGAAAGCATTGACAATGATGCAAGGCCTTACCTGATTACAATATCCAACACCAAAACCAAGTAATAATCGACCTATGATGAGCATTTCAATATTGACTGCAAAACCGTTCAACAACGCACCAACAAGGAAGAATAAACCACCTGCAAACATAGAGGTCTTGCGTCCCATCATTCTCGTGGTGGTGGAAGCAAAGAAAGAAGCTACCAATGCAGCAAGATATAAAGAAGATGTGAACAAAGTAAGGAGTTCGTTGTCAAATTTGCAGTATTGACTTTCATGGAGAGACTCATCTTTCATTTTATTATAAACACTCGAAAAGAATTTTAATAAGAATGGTTCCATGGAAGTCACTCCTCCCGTGATTCCAAGATCATAACCAAACAGTAGACCGCCCATGGCTGCTACAAAACATGTGACCAACACGAATAATGTGATCTTACTCTCATATTGTCTTCCATTTTCTAGAGTAGCAGAAGCTCCACCTTCCATCTTTAAAATGTTATATTTTAATTGGATCTCTTTCTTTCTCTTAAACGTTCTTTCCTTTTCTACGTATCAGATTTTAGGAACTTGTTTTATAATCTAAAATATGCTAATAATAACATCTAATGGATAAGGATGAGTTATAAAATTAAAATAACTTCGCCAACAATATAATATCTTTTTATGCTTCTAATTATCTATCATGTTGTTAATAGCCAAACTGGTGTGTATTGTTATTTGTTTCACGTTAGAACTCATAAGTTATTTTAAGGACTTAAGATAAGAACTAGTTACTGAAAATTTAAAGAGTCGATGTTTTATAAACCAAGTTTAATTTCGTCATTATTGGTGATAATAATTTCTTTATAATTAAAGAACATCGATTAATACTCAACTTACTTATTTGTTCATACGTTAATATTGCGTTTATAAGAATTTATTAAAAAAAATAAGAAAACTTTAATTTCATAAACTAAACTGCTTTTACTTAAATTTTTCTGAATAATTGGTGAAAGCGAATGATTGCACAACTTATTTAAGAGACAGTTGAGTATTCTTGTTGTTTGTCTCTTGCACAAAAAAAATAATTCACTTTCTAATACTCGATTCTAAACCTCAAGTCATATAAAAAAGAAGAGAAAAATAAATTTGTGATTCTATCACAACAATATATTCTAAAAAAAATAAATCGGTGCACCAAGCTCATAGTTTGAACCAAAAAGAAAAAAATTAAATAAGAAATTTTATTAAAAGAAAGTTTATAAGTAACCAAAACTTAAGAAAAAAGAACTGAAAGGGAAATACCTATTTTTTAAATTATTAATTTTATTTAGTATTATGCTTCAGAAAGGAGAAATTTCATTAACATGATTGGAGGACTAGAAAAGAAAACAAGTTCCAACAAAACAATTTGTACATATTTTACTTAAATAATTTATTTTTCATGAAAGCATCCTTAGTTTTAGTTCGTATTATCTTCGTTGTTTTTCTCCAACTAATTCCTTTTTTCTTTTAATGATTCTGTTTTATTTTATTTTTGTTAGTTAGTATTGATAACTTCGTTTCGGCATTTGACGACAACAACAAAAACCAATGTAACAAAAGGTGTCATTAATTGTAGACTTTGTTATTGTCTTAAAAATCCTACAATAAAATAGTATCAACAACAGGATCTTACAATAAAAAGTTATCGGCCATAACATCTCATCACTGTCTTAATGTAAGAGGTTATCACTTGGATGACCTAATTCCTTACTCTTTAATATACTTAAATTGTTTTAAGGAGTTTATATAATTGCAAGAAAATTATTAAAAGAATGATTTGCGATAAGAAACCACTTCGCCTCCTTCTTGGTTTGTTTAACGCACTAATGATTCCACTGTACAGCTTTGACACTAACATCTTTAGGTTTTGAAGTTTAAGAAACATGAGAAAACGAAATATCATCTTAGAAAGAAGAGGGTCTAAGCTAAACCCAAAAGGTGAACAAAGACATGTCTCTTCAACAAGACTAGACAAAGATCACTAAGAAACCCTATGGAAAACAAAAGTCGGAACGCTAGGTGACAAAAGATCTATCATCTAAGAAATAACCATAGTGTTTCCTAAAACATCTAACCAAATGAATAAAGAGGAGCTCAAAAGATTCATACTCATAAGCGCCTAAAGCCAATCCAAAAGTCGTTTCTCCAGACTACAACAATTGACATTAAAGAAAATGTCATGACCAGATCCTTTCACAAACATAAGCCAAACACTCTTATCCCTCAAGTGGAACCTTCCATTATAGATAAAGCTCTGGAAAAGGACTCATGGGTAAAAGCCATGGAAGAAGAACTCAATTAGAACCAAAGCACACCTTTGATAAAGACATTGAGAGAATTACAAAACATGCTATGAATGTGCCTGTTGAAGACTTCGGCTCTAACAAGTTGTACAAGATACGCGTAAATGAAAATCTATGATAAAAAGGGCTACTAACCTAGTCTACCAAGACGTATGAAGAATCTCAACAAAGCTATAAATAGTCAAACATATGAAGAAAAGATAAGGATAATGAAGTGAATACATTTTTTTCTAGAAGAGATGTTTTCTTTGAGCGTTTTAAGGTACACTTGTGTTCATTTACATTATGTACTACAGTTAATTTTAAATGTTAAGGTCCTCAATTATCTTATCGAATATTCATCTTTGTTGTCAACAGAGAAAGGTTTCATGGAGGTCTAACCATGAAGAAAAGGTGAAAAAAAATTTCCACACAAAAGCATCTCATAGATTATCTGAGATGTTTAAAAAAGCTCGAACAGAAGGAAAAAAACCTGATTGGATGGGGGATAATGTTTGGAATGGTCTTTTGGAGAAGTGGAACATGCCACTTTATAGACAAAAATGTGAAACGGCCAAAAAGAACAGGACATCTGACAAGGGTGGTTGTTTGCACACTGGGGGATCCATTAGCGTGCATGAGCATGCAATTCGTCTGGTACATATAAATTTATTTTTACATTTCTATACGGATAAACTTTAAAAATATTTGATGTTAACAACTAACATCTTCTTTGCTTGCAGTCACAGGAGCTTGGTCGGTCAGTGCATGTTGATGAAATATTTCAGCAGACACATATTCGAGCATCAACAGGAGAATTTGTCGATGAAAGGTCTAGGCGAACACATGTTAGTTTCTACTAACTTATTCTTTATTAGGTTATATAATTCTTAGGTCTATCTATTTAACGATATTCATTTAACAGGAAGAGTTTGAAGCCAGATTTTCTCAAATAAGATCTGAGACAGCATCCGTTGGGGCTTCAACATGTGCTCCCCTAGACCCTGCAGATGAGGAAAGATTGAGGAACCAATGTTGGTTGGATGTTGCTGGTGGAAGGTACAAGGGACGCGTATACGGCATTGGAAATGTCAGTGCTCAAGATGACTGTGTCGATAGTTACATACAACAGACACAGGCATCGTCTTCTCAGCAACCGATTGCAGAGGACATTCTTAACCTCCACACACGAGTATCAACCCATGATGACCAACTTCGACAGATGAACTCTCAATTGCAAGGCTTTATTGGTGTCATGATGCAGTATCTTCCACCTCCTGCAGCCGCAATTGCACAACAATTTCTTCAATCCCAGAATCAGCCACAAGCTAATGTTCAACTACAACAACCACAACAACCACAACAACCAACAGATCAACCACAGCAACCAACAGATCAACCACAAGATGACACTGTTTATGGAGATTACTAGTTATGTTTTTAGAAGTAGGACATGTGTATGACTCACACTTATTCTCTCAATGACTTTTTTCATGTTATTTGAACTTATTATGATTAACAATTATGTAAACTTTCTTATTATGATTAATGTGAAATGCATGTTTGTAGGTTTTAAAGACTTAATTTATTTATCAAATTTGTGAATGGATGGATATAATGTCCAGGTCTTGTGAATTGTCTGTGTGGTATGGGCAGGTCTTGTAAATTGTCTCTTTTTGGATGTTGGATGACCAGGTCTGTTATTCAAGTCAGCTGTATGTAAATTATATACGGATATTCCGTATATAAATTATATACGGATATTCCGTATCTAATTTATATACGGAATATCCGTATATATTATATACGGATATTCCGTATATAAATTATATACGGATATTCCGTATATAACTTATATACGGATATTCCGTATATAACTTATATACGGATATTCCGTATATAATTTATATACGGAATATCCGTATATAAGTTATATACGGAATATCCGTATATAACTTATATACGGAATATCCGTATATAATTTATATACAGAATATCCGTATATAACTTATATACGGATTATCCGTATATAATTTACATACGGATTATCCGTATGTAATATTATCTACGACCTTTTTATATATGGATTTTTGACCGTATATAATCCGTATATAACACCACTTTTTATACGGATTTTCGGTGTTATATACGGATTTCGGCCGTATATAAATGCGGTTTTCCTTGTAGTGTCTCTAATCTATGTACTTATAATTCATAAATCATCTAAAGCTTTCAAGCGAAAATAGAGTGAAAAAATTTCAAGATTTACATATTATATTGTAATTAAAAATATACTCTCGTAGAGAGTTATCCATTGTTGGACATCCTTCTACGGATATGTAGTGATAAGAAGTGGTTCGAATACTTATAAAAAAAATGTATAAATTTAAATATATTATCTAATAAGTTTTTTTTTTCTTTTTTGAATTAAAGGTAATATTATGTTAGTTGAATTCATGTGTTAAATTAACTTATAAATCTCATCCCTTGATCGATAACTGTAGTAGTAATCTTCTAGTTAGTGATTGTAAGAAGCTAAGAATTATATTAATATTATCTTGAATTGAAAAGTCTTTTTTACTACATCTTAAAGATTCGTAACACAAGTACAATTGTGTGTTTTATATGAATAATTATTAGATCACTTGTTCCTTTATTAACAGCTATTGAAAAAGGCCAAGCATGGTATAAGAGCAATTAATTAATGGGATGATCTTATCTCCGAGGCAACAGAATAAAATACCTAACAAATCATTAATTATATATTGTGTCCTTTTTTCTTTTTTCTATGAGATGTGTTTCTTGATTTTCTTATTCATTGTTTTGTTATTTTGTTCATAATCTAGTGAGCGTGAACTTGCTGAGGAGTTTTGTTATCAACGCTCACTTTCTGGAGAGTTTTATTGTGAGTGAGGTCAATATAGTGTAACATTTTCCTCTGCATGCTTATGCAGGGAAAGAAAGAATGCTTTGCCTCGTGTCTATTTGTTTGCTATGATTTGATCCGGGAAGACATTGCTCTCGAGTTGGCCTTATGAACAAAATGATTGACTTTGCCTTCCCATATCCGTGCAGGTTTGTATTCCTTCTGTACCTGTTTATTTATTACTTTATAGAGATTATTAGGAAACTGCATACTTTACTATTATGTTGTTTGACATATGATGAATTGTACAATTTATAGTGTTTGGCTTTGTAGAAATCATACAAGTTATTTATGAATATTATACATTTGATAAATTAATTGAACAATGATGTTTATGTAATATATATTTTAAAAGCCAAATGCTTGCATGCTCAATAGAAGTTATTGTGATTGTTGGTCGTGTATGTATATTACATATATGGGAATGTGTATATATATATATAGAGAGGTGCTCAATCTTTCATTAAATTCTCAATAACATTACATACAAAAATTATATATGAATTTATTCGTATATAATTATATATGAAAATTACATATAAATTTTTCTGTATATAATTACATATCGATTTTTTCGTATGTAATTACATATGAATTTTTTTGTATTTAATTACATATGAATTTTTTTGTATGTAATTACATACGAATAAATCTGTATGTAATATTATCTATGAGTATATTACTTACAGATTTTTATTTGTATGTAATATTTATGTAACATATTATTATATACGAATTTTGAAAGTTACATACAGATTTTGATGTAATTGTGATTTTTTTTTGGTAAACAAAGACTATAATTTTTCATGGTGAAGAACTCATAATAACTACCACTAGTCCTTATGAGCAAGCTACTTTTGGTTCTAAGATTGAATGGTGTCCCTATACATGATGTGCCACAAATTTGTATCTTCATGTGAACCATATAATTCTTTCAATATGCAAAAAGAACTACACCTACAAACACTTAATCTAGGGAACTCTTACTTCAAGAACAATATCTACAAATTTTGACGATAAGGATTTTCTACCATTAAAGGTCACGTAAACTCCTTATCCCATACTAACTTCGTGCAGCTTGACAAACACAGTAAGGTTTGGAGGCTTATTACTAGACCACTAACTTAGTTTAACCACTAACTTAGTTTAACCACCTGAACACATAAAACAGGTCTTAGGCACCCATACATTATACCAGCACTAGGAAAAATTCTACAACAGCGTGACAAATGGCTGGCCCAGTAGGATTCACAATTTAGTCATTTCTCTAGCTTAATTTTCAAAAAATTGAACCAGCAGAATTACAAATAAACATTTGCACTCACAATACCAACAACAGGGAAACCAAAACAGCAACTGAGACGCGTGAATATATTTCTTTTGGCCATAATCACTATAAAAATAATTAATTATAGCAGAGGTTTATTTCAGACGGTTTTAATAACCTCAGGTAATTTTGGCGATTTTTTTCAAAACGGCATATATTTTTGGCAGTTTTAGTAAAACCGTAATAATCGTCTTATTTTTCTTACAATCTTTGAACTTCCCTCTTTCTTCTTCCTCATTTCCCATTTCCCTCTTCACTTTGTCTTTACAATTAATTATCTCCTTGTACACCAGTTCCCTAGTTGCTATCTTGCTCTCCACTTCGTGTTCACCGTTCATGATTTTCTTCTTCACTCCTTCTGTCGTCGTTGGCCCTTCACTAGTAATCTCTCTTCTTTTGCAATCACTAAAGGTTTTCCCTCTCGTATGAAATTTGTTTTTCATGCCCTTGTTCTCTTTCGAAAACCCTAAAAATTTGAAGAGGCTAAAGCTTTGGAAGCAATGCAGCAAGAAACCCGCAGCAGCATTCGTAACGGAGCTGGTGGAACACTTGAACACTCTGGACATTGCGCTTCCTAGTCCCGAGCTAGGGAAACTATTAGTCTCACAGATATGCTTCGACAACAACCACCCTTGATGTGGAAGTTCACGCACCACGCTCTCTTCTCGCTTCCAACGCCATACCTCACCGCCACTCTCACCCTCACTCTTTCGCTCTCTTTTTTCCTCTCCTATCGCAATACGCGTTCTCCTTTCACCCTACTTCGTCTCTCTCCTGCAACATCAAGTAATAAACCCTAATCTCACTCTCGTATCTTTACTCAATCTATTGGTTTCACTTAATATCTTAATCGCGTTTCTGTTTTGCAGGGTTGTGAATTCTGTGGACTCCAAGCTTCAGATTTCAGAAACCTATAAGGTGCGCGATTTGGAGATAGCGCACGTGTTCGTGCTATTCTTTTACGTGATTGTGATTTCGCTACTCGATTGTATGCTGTTTGATTAGGGATTTCAAGTGACGTTTAGTGAGAAATTGAGTGATCTGTTCAGGTCCTTGGCCACATTTCTGGCCTCCTATGCCCTCCTACATTAGTTATTGATGTAGCCAATCAGGCAACTAGAAAAGCTGCAAGCTTCATTTATAATTCTATGAATGGAAAGGGTGAATCTAGAACTGGAATTCGTGGTAATGCCAATACAAAAGCAGCTTAACTTTTTGGAACTAGATCTTTTATTTCCTTGATTCCATCTTGCAATATATGTATTCAACATTCTTCATGTGTATTTTTCTGCTGATATCTATGATACTTGTGAATTATCTTTTAGGTGGAAACTTGAGCATCTCATAGTGGAGGCTTGCATAACTAGGAATTTAATAATGGATACGTCAGTATACTTCTGTCCTGGATATGTCTCTATATCTGTTTTGTCTTTGTTATATTCATCACCTCCACAAAAATCTCCATGGTCAATGTTTATGGAAGGAACACCATTAAACAATACAGCAAAAAAAAAAATACATTTTAGGAGAGTTATTTTCCGGCGGTTATGAAAACCCCGAATACTTTCTGGCGGTCTTTGAACAAAACTGCCGGTAATTCTTAAATATTCCTCCAAAACGCAATTCCCTCCCCCGCGCCTAATTTCGTTCTGCATCTAAAGTAATCTTTCCCAATTCCTAATCCCCTCCCCATGCCTAACCCCTTCTGCATCAAACTTTGTCATTTTCTCTCAAACTCCTTCCCCGCTTCATCTAATTGGCTTCGAATTGATCTTCTCCTACCTGGGAACGAGGCGTCGAGGCATCTTATTTTTCGTCAAAGGTCCCTGCTGGTCCAATGGAGGCATTGAGGCGTCTGGTTGTTCATTGAAGCGTCTTATTGTTCGTCGAAGGTAAGCAGTGATTACTGTGTTCGTCGAAGGTAAGCAGTGATTACCGTGGATCTCTGCTATTTATAAAGGTGTGGCTCATGAGTCTGTTGGAGTAAAACCAGCGACCTTGGTTCCAAAAGAAATCTTATCCCTTCCATTGTTTATCCCTTCACGGCGGAGCTCCTCCTTTTTAACACGCCCAACCAGAACTAGGGTTTCGATTTTGAAACACCAGCCAAAGCGTATACCTCTCTCTTTTCCTTTTTTTTCTCTCGATCAATTGGCTTCTCGCATTTATTCTATGTTCCTTTATCAGGATTCACGTTTTCCATATGTTCTTGATTTATCCATATAATATGACTATTAAAGTGTAATGCAAATTCTAGAAGAATGTAGAAACTACTAAGATAGAAGAATTGAAATGCAATACAAATTCTAGAATGTTGTAGAAAAACCTAAGATAGGAAGAAAAGTCTAGAATATTCTACATAGGTAAAAATCTAGAACATTCCACATAAGTTGTGCCTAGGATGTTCTAGAATAATCTATGGGTCTATAAATACCCATGAACTCTACCATTTGATGTAAGAAGAAGTAGGCAACATCTACCATTTGTAAGAAGCCAACATCTACTACAACTAAAGACAACTACTACTTCTACATTCAACTATCTCTACATTTTCTCTATCCCATCAACTACTCCTTTCACAACCTTAAAATACTAACAGTGGTATCATAGCTACGTTCGGTCATCTATTGGGCGTAGATAAAATTTTCAAGTACCTCAAACAAAACTATAACTCATTCTACTACTCCCAAATATATTCTCAACACATGGCTACTACTAATCAAACATCATCAATTCCAGTACCTATTTTCAAAGGAGAAAATTATGATTTTTGGAGTGTCAAAATGAAGACATTCTTCCGCTCTCAAGATTTATGGGATATCATAGAAGAGGGATTCACTATTCCAGAAGACACCTCTACTCTTACTGCAGCTCAAAAGAAGGAGTTGAAAGAAAACAAGCAGAAGGATTCAAGGGCTTTATTTGTTCTTCAACAAGCAGTTGATGACACAATTTTTCCAAGGATAATTGGTGCCACAAGTGCAAAACAAGCTTGGAAAACAATACAAGAGGAGTTTCAAGGAAGCGACGAGGTACGCAATATTAAACTTCATTCTTTAAGACGAGAGTTTGAATTATTAAGAATGAAAGAATCTGAGACCATTAAAGACTACTATTCTAGAATAAAAGAAATAGTTAGTCAGATGAGAGCCTTTGGGGAAAATATTCTTGACAAAAAGATCGTTGAGAAAATTTTAATTTCTATTCCCCAAAAGTATGATGCAATCGCAACCGCGATTGAACAAACAAAAGATTTGGCTACATTGTCAGTCATACAACTACTGGGCTCTCTTGAAGCTTATGAACAAAGATTGAAAAGGCATGAAGAAGACTCGATTGAAAATGCCTTTCAATCAAAACTAAAATTACGGTCTCAGAATAAAGAATATGAAGGAAATAAAAGTAGAGAAGAAATTTCTAGAAATAAAGAAAATCCTAGAAGCTTCTCTAAGACTCATCAAGAAAAATATCCTCCATGTGGCATATGTAAAAAGACAAGTCACTTGGAAAAAGATTGTTGGCATCATGGAAAACCTCAATGTCACTATTGCAAGAAATTTGGTCACATAGAAAAGTATTGTAGTAATAAAAATAAGCATCAAGCAAACTTTACGGAAGAAGATAATCAAGAGAAACTCTTATTCTACGCCAATCAAGAATCTTCTGGTAGAGAAGGAAGTTGGTACTTGGATAGTGGATGCAGTAATCACATGGCAAAAGATCAAAGTATCTTCAAAGACATTGATAAATCTGTCAATGTCAAAGTTCGCCTAGGAAATGGCACCACAGTGGAGTCTCGAGGCAAAGGAACTGTCATGGTGGAGACAAAAAAAGGTACGAAATTCATCAAGGATGTTTTACTAGTTCCAAATCTTAAAGAGAATCTTTTAAGTATTGGCCAAATGATGGAGAATGGATATTCTCTTCATTTTGAGAAAGATACATGCAAAATTTATGACAGTAAAATGATAGAAATTGGCCAAGTAAAAATGGAGAAGAGAAATAGAAGCTTTCCTATAAGCTTCAAACCTGGAACTAATATTGCCATGAAGGTAGAAGTTGATGACTCATGGCTTTGGCATAGGAGATTTGGCCACTTCAACACACATGCCTTAAAGCTTCTATATACGAAAAACATGATGAGAGATCTTCCATGCTTGAAGGAGAATAATGAATCATGTGAGGGATGTCTCCTCGGAAAACAACATCGATTACCATTCTCGACAGACAAAGCATGGAGAGCAAAAGACTTTTTGGAGTTGATTCATACCGATGTTTGCGGACCGATGAGAACACCTTCACATCATAACAACAGGTATTTCATCCTTTTCATCGATGACTTCTCTAGAATGACATGGGTCTATTTCTTAAAGGCAAAGTCAGAAGTTTTTGGAGTATTCAAGAAATTCAAGGCCCTTGTTGAGAAGCAAAGTGGAAAACAGCTAAAAGTACTTAGAAGTGATCGTGGCAAGGAGTACACATCTCACGAGTTTGACAAATTCTGTGAAGATGAAGGCATAGAGCGACAACTTACAGTCGCATATACTCCACAACAAAATGGCGTGTCAGAGAGAAAGAATCGCACAGTTATGGAGATGGCAAGATCAATGCTGAAAGAGAAAAGTATGCCTAACACTTTTTGGGCTGAAGCAGTCTACACTGCAGTTTATATTCTAAACAGATGTCCAACTAAAGCAGTCCAAGACAAGACTCCTATTGAAGCTTGGAGTGGGAGAAAGCCATCAGCTAAACACCTACGAGTATTTGGGTCTATTTGCTACATACATGTTCCTGATCAAAGGAGGCACAAGCTTGAAGACAAAACTATACGAGGAATATTCTTGGGATATAGCACACAATCAAAAGGCTATCGAGTCTACAACCTACAAACGAAAAAGCTCATCATCAGTCGAGATGTTGAAGTTGATGAAAATGCTTCTTGGAATTGGGAAGAAGAAAAAGTTGTTAAAAGCAACATTCTACTTCCAGTGCAACAATCTCAAGAAGAAACTCAAGAAGAGGAAGAAAATTCAGGTATGCTTTCTCCACCTCCACAACAAGATTCTTCACCTGAATCTAGTCCAAGAAGAGTAAGATCTTTGGTAGACATATATGAAACTTGCAATATGGCCATGATTGATCCTAACTCTTATGAAGAAGCATCAAAGCAAGAACTATGGTCAAGGCAATGGAGGAAGAAGATCAAATTGAAGATATGTTACCAAGACCAAGATTTGAACTACTATGCACAATGTTTGGAGTTACCGAATTTGCATTAAGGAGAGTATTAAAGTGTAATGCAAATTCTAGAAGAATGTAGAAACTACTAAGATAGAAGAATTGAAATGCAATACAAATTCTAGAATGTTGTAGAAAAACCTAAGATAGGAAGAAAAGTCTAGAATATTCTACATAGGTAAAAATCTAGAACATTCCACATAAGTTGTGCCTAGGATGTTCTAGAATAATCTATGGGTCTATAAATACCCATGAACTCTACCATTTGATGTAAGAAGAAGTAGCCAACATCTACCATTTGTAAGAAGCCAACATCTACTACAACTACAGACAACTACTACTTCTACATTCAACTATCTCTACATTTTCTCTATCCCATCAACTACTCCTTTCACAACCTTAAAATACTAACAATGACAAACATGACCAACTTGTAGAACAATTCGAGTCTTTAAATTAGTGTTTAGAGAACTTTTCTTTTTCAAACCGAATTTATAAAGATGATCACTTTGTAATTCTGTTTACCTTTGAATTATCATGTTTGAAAACCAATTGATGTTATTGTTATGCCTATCTATTTTACGTAGTTATGTCATATATATTTTTATTGTATATTTTCTGTATGCAGTTCTGTCTATTTCTGATACCGTTGTTTGTTTAATGTATTTGATAATTTCGGATATACTATTTCTTTCTTTTCGTTTAGATATTTGAAGTTCCAAAGGACCATAGAAAGCCTAAGCCCTTCCATGATCACGTTTTTGTTTTCTCCATAGTTGATGGTTCCGGCATTATCAGGTTTGTGTTTGTTTTTGCACGAGATGTGAAGAATGTCCTTTACTACTTTTACATTAATATAGAGGTTAAAACCTGGAGATTATTGTTAGGAGCATCTTTTCTGCTTATTTCTAAACAAATTAAGTGTATACATTGTTATTATAAATATTTTGATTGCTCTTTTTAACCTTTACTCCTTTATAAACTTGACTGAAGAATCAACTTATTTGTACATTTCAATTTGAAGGATTAGTTTTTAACTAAGACTTAAATAATATCTAAAAAATGTTTGACCATTATAATGAGTTTAAATTTGATTTATTACCAGTGTAAAACATTTTATTTGTCGTTTGAAAATTTCTCATTTATATTGCTTTGTTGCCTTACTATTTTTTCCGATGCGGTCACTTTGAAATTGAGTTTTTTTCTTTTTTCTTTAGGTTTAATTTTATTTGTTCTATATCTAACATAGGAAGACATTTGAACTAATCTGACTTCACTACTTTTGTTCTTTTAGATATAATTTATGATTTCATCCTTGAAATATACTATATTTTTTAATTAAACAAATGAAAATGTACTTGTTCGGATCTTATGATAACAAGGAGTACAAACCAATATTTTATTTTCCAGCTTCAATGTTTTATACTCTGGAAAAGACTTATTTTGTTTCTTTAAATCACTACACCATTGGTTAAATATCTCTTCACTTACGCTTTCTTATGTGGGAGGACACGCAGTGGATATTCTTTTCATGCTCAATAACTTGTTTTTCTTTTAGTGTCATTATTCTGCACATCGTTAATGATCTTAATGAATCTGCATATTATAATTAAAATGTCAGCAGCAAATGGTGTAAGACGTGTTTGGGTTGGTCAAAATGTATTACTTTTAACTCCTACTGTGTCTGTTATCATACGTTAAGGAGTTGGAGCTGATGTGAGTAATGTTTTCTACAGTTTGGTTCTCATTATTTGCTATCTCATTATTATGCTTAGAATGCTTTTTGTTTCTTTGAATAGTGGAAGAACATCAATATGATTTTTACTAATTAATATATTTAGTCATCTAAGAAAAAGTTATAAAATTTTACATTTATCTTTGGTATACGATGATGCCTGAGAACACAGAGTAATGTGATTTCAGTGAAAACGAAGATTGATAGAGTTTAAATTAAAGAAAGATAAGGATGTAAAAATTTTAACACTTTTCAACTATCAATAATTCTTAAATTCGTCTAATATTTTTTTTAATATATTATTAACTAATTATTATTTTATATTGTAGGTATCTGAAAAAGAAAACGTATCAAATGATGAAAACAATAAAAAATTACAAAACTGATGATTATTATTCATAACATGTTTATTTTAATTTTTAAGAAACATTAATTGTATTTTTAATGTTTACATTTTATATAATAATATTTTCGTTTATATTTCATGTTAACTTTTAATTTTGGTTTCATATTATTTAATTTTGGTTTATTTATGACAATCAAATCATTTGAATAATAAAAAAATAAATTATTTATATTTTTAGTGGTTTTGAAAATCTTCACTCTGTAAACTCAGGAATTACCCGTAATTTTGGAAAACCTTCACAAGTACCGACGGTTTTTGTAAACTCCCTCAAATACCAGCGATTTTAACAAAACCTCCGCTAATATCGGTAGTTTTGACAGAACCAACGCTAATACCGACGGTTATAGCAAAAGTCTCGCTAATATCGACAGTTTCAACAAAATCCCTGCTAATACCGACGGTTTTTCAAAAACCGTCGGTAATTATTTAGCAACGCAGCTTTTCCTAGGGGTTTTTCAAACCCCGAGTAACATACTTTTCGGGAGTTA
The DNA here is from genome assembly GCA_034642375.1 of Vigna nakashimae. Lineage (NCBI taxonomy): Eukaryota > Viridiplantae > Streptophyta > Magnoliopsida > Fabales > Fabaceae > Vigna > Vigna nakashimae. Next base: position 24,005,726 of record CM067768.1, read on the forward strand.
AAACCTTCGGAAACCAAAAAAATAACCCCCGAAAAAATTGTATATTTTTGTAGTGTAGGGTACTCAAGCATCTAATAATAACAAGAAGAATATCTCCTCGACCACGAGGAAGAAAATACCTTAGGTTTTATGCTCAACAAAGAATAATTTAAATTCTCCATTTTGAATTCTATATTATAGGTCTATTCTTCGTTTTCATTTTCATAGTTAGTAGGTAATTTTAGGAAATATTTTTCTTAATAGATTCATTCTTTGGTTGTTTGAGATGATGATTTCTGCATTTCAATTTAGTCTTTACTGAAAATAAGAATCATTGGATACATTTAGGTTCATTTAGGCAATTCATTCATTATAAGTTTTTTTTTTTAAATTTCCCAACTACATTTGCATTCTCATTTTGGCAAGGATAAATTATACAAACTACGCTTAACATGAACAATTTTCCTAGGAGAAAACTTGGATTTTTTATTGACCAAAATTGTGACTAAAAAAAGAAAAGGCTTTCAAGAGCCTCTCTTTCCTAATCAACACTTATACATGGTAAGTGGTAAATTAATCTAATTCCAATCTATATCTATGTTATGTAGTCACGTGATAGAAATTATTTGTCTATCAATACAAAACTAACTTTGTTTATGAAAGGTATAATCTCATCTATTCAAGAATATTCACGTTTATTTAATTACATATATTATAATCATCACTCCTTATATTTTATAATATTTTGACAACATTTCACATTAATCTTCAAGTAACACGAAAGGAAAGTAGTGACACAAAATCCCCACAATCAAATATGCATCAAAGATTACCAGAAAATACAATAAACAAAAATTGAGTAAAATATATGAAATATAAATTATAATTTATGTTTATTCAATTAATAAAACATAATTTCTCTTCCTAAAGTTTCCAATGGAATAATTCAAAATTTAATACAATTACAACCTCCATTAGTTTTAATATGTAAAGTTTAAAATTCGAGAAATACTAAACAGATAAATGTATTAAATCTTAAAGAAGAAACTAAGATTGCTCGATGGAGTATGTGCCAAAAATTTGGGAATTAATATAATAAATACAAATTAGTGTAGAAGTCCAAAATAATATTCGTCGGGGTTCGGACATCCCAAACTCAATATCAACACATTTGAACTAAGCAAAGTTTTTCATAACATAATATATATCCACAAAATAAAATAAAACTAAAAGTTAAACTTAATTTTAAATAAATATACAAATTTAAATTTAGAAAAATATATAGGAATAAAGGAGATGGATACCGACCACAATATGTAAACACAGAAGGAAGAAACAAGGGAAGAATAGCCCATCAATAAATAACGAAGGAGAATGATGATGACAAGATCAACAAAGAATGCGACCCTACCAATACCAAGAACACAATCCACAATCCACCATCCATCACAATAACAACTGCATAAAACAATGAAAAACATCCCAAATGAAATTAACGATGACAAAGAGAGAACCACCCAAGAGAAGAGCAATAACTACTACAATAAAAATGATGATGAGAAGTGTGAAGAACACCCTCATGAGGAGGGGAACGTATAAGACTTGACAATAAAAACGTTTGAAGACACTGGTGATGAACAACGGTAAATGAACAACAGAAGAAGGCATTACAGTGACATAACCACGATAAGTAAAAGGAAAAGAAGGCGAGAGTAAAGAACGCGTGTAATGCACGAAAGCAAAAAAAAAATAAGAATGGATGCTTAAGAGATTTAACAGCGATTCAACACTAAAACCATCGTTGTTTCTCAATTCGAGTATTTCTTATAACGATTCGTTCAAATTGTTGTTATTTTTTTTAATTCCCACTTTTAACAACCGTTGGGAATCGTTATAAAAAAAAGTTGACTTTTATTTCAAAATTATCACAACGTGTCAATTGATAAAAACAATATTTTTATTATCATTATTTTACGTCATGAAAATTTTTTTTATTTCAGATATTTTCTATCACTAGTTGTCAATTTATATCATAACTACCAAATCATATTATATTTATGGACATTATTTTTAATACAACTTTTACCACTTATTTTCTTTCAATCTTTTAACATGTATAAAAAAATAAAAAAAAATAATAAAAGATTAAATATATTTTTAATTCCTAAACTATTAAAGCGGTTTAGTTTTTTTTAAGCAAACTATTCTTTAATCTTACTTTTTAAAAGAATTATAATTTTTTATTTTTCAAAATCATCGACATTAAAAATAGCTGAAATGACTAAAAGTGATATTTCATCATTTTTATTTTCTGAAACGACAACTCCTCACACTAAAAATATAATTTTCAAACATAAATATATTTTGTTGCAGAATATATTTTATTCATTTAAAAATATTATAAATTCAATTCTAAAATTAGAATTGAGTTTTGCTAAAAGCCACCCCTAAACTGGTTTTGAAACTATACTGTTAAAGAAACAAGAAACAAGCATAAACACCAGAAAAAGAAAAGTGATTTGGAAAAATATTATAGAGAATTAGATGTTACTGAATTACTACTGAATTTTTGACCGGGTTTCTTGAGAAAATACTTGATTCAAGAAGGACCACTTCAACTTAGAGACCGATTCCATTGAACTAAGAAATCCTGATAAACTAGTAGCCTTATTATGCATTAGACCAGAAGAAGAACCACTTGATGAACTCATTGAACTCATTACTGTACATCATCGTTAGTCAACTTATCATTAATTTTGGAAAATCAAAAATTATAATTTCTTTAAAAAAAATCAAAATATATTTTAAAGACTAAAAATAAATTTGCTTTATAATTTAAAAACTAAAAATTATTAGTGAGAAGGGCAAAAAAAAGGAGAAAGCACGGAGTGGAAGGGTAAAAGAGAGAAAGCACCCTTTACAGATCAAGATTAAAACAACTAATCCTACATAGCAAGAGAGAGAAAGCAATATTGAGAGTTTCTTAGTGAGAGAGAGAGCCGAGAGAATGAAGAAGCTTTACTAGGGTTTTTAACCCTCACAATCACATATCAGAGATGAAGAAGATGATGATCAGAGTAGAGAGAAAACAGAGAGAATACACACAACCAGGTACTGAGTAAAATCTACTATATATTCTGTTTTAATTTGCTTTTATAGTAGCTGAGATACACTGAATCTTTTTCTGTTTTTGTTTATTCTAACACTCCTCCTAAACAAAAACTTTTAATCAAACAAAAAACACGATTTTATGAAGAAAAACACTCTTTTCACCGATTGAATCGGTGAAATTTCTTCCCTTTTGATTCTGGACCTCCTGGACCGATTTTAATCGGTACAAACACTTCCTCCTTAGCATACGAGTACTTTCCTCCGATTAGAATCGGAGAAAGTTCTCTCTAGATCGATCTCCTTCTCTCCGGCAGAAGCCCTAGGTTTTCGCCCTCCTTCTGGTGCGATCTTCACTGATCTCAGCTCGCACCATTCCAATCTGCTTTCTGAGTGACTGAAAGCGTTCACCTTTGAGCGCTTTTATGAGTATATCTGCTAGCTGGTCTTCGGATCTGCAGTGTACAACCTCCAGTCTCCCACTACTGACCTGTTCTCTGATGTAGTGAAACCGGGTCTTAGTATGCTTGCTCCTCCCGTGAGATGCAAGATGCTTAGCAAGATCTATGGCTGACTTGTTGTCAAATAGTAGCTTCACTCTCCCAGTTAGCTCAACTTTCAACCCTTCTAATAGGAATCCCAGCCAAGTTGCTTGACAAGTAGCTTCACAGGCAGCTATGTATTCAGCCTCACACAATGACAAAGCAACCACAGGTTCCTTTCTTTAACTCCAAGAAATTGGAGTTCCTCCCATGAAAAAGATGTATCCAGTCGTGCTTTTTCTGTCTGCCTTATCACCACACCAATATGCATCTAAGTAAGAAGTGATTTGCACTTCTTCTCCAACCTCTCCTCTTCTCAGTAGTATTCCATAGGAGTGAGTGCCCTGCAAGTATCTTAGAATGTTTTTGACAACATTCAAATGTGACATTCTGGGGCATTCCATGTACCTACTCACCACTCCAACACTGTAACTCAAGTCAGGTCTTGTGTTACAGAGGTGTCTCAAACTCCCAACAATACTTCTGTAAGTTGTTGGATCTACAGCTTCTTCATCTGGCTCCTTCTCCAGTCTCAGTCCCACTTCAGCTGGGGTATTAGCAGCATTACAATCCACCATTTCAAACTTCTTTAGTAGATCTAGAACATATCTAGACTGGTGCATCACAATTCCACTCTCAGTCTCAGTAAATTCTATTCCAAGGAAATAGTTGAGCTTTCCCAAGTCACTCATTTCAAATTCACTCAACATTTGAAATTTGAATTCTGAAATTAGTTCCTCACAGCTTCCAGTGACTAATAGGTCATCAACATATAGGCATACTATTAGCTTCTCTGGTCTGCCATTGTGTTGGCAGCTCTTCACATACAACCCGTGTTCTGAAACACACTTCTCAAAGCCAATGTTGCTCATGAACCCATCAATTCTCTGGTTCCAAGCTCTTGGAGCCTGTACACCTTGTACTGCTGCCCTTTAACCTCAAATCCCAGTGGCTGTACAACATATACTTCCTCTTCCAGTCTTCCATTTAGGAAGGTTGACTTCACATCCAACTGGTGTAATGACCAGTGACATTTAGTAGCTAGTGATACCACCAACTTGATTGTCTCTACCCTAGCTACAGGAGCAAATACTTCTCCATAATCAACTCCAGCTTTCTGTAGAAAACCCTTAGCAACTAGCCTTGCCTTGTGTCTTACAACCACACCTTGTGGGTTTATCTTTGACTTATAAACCCACTTTAATGCTATGGGCCTCTTGTTAGAGGGCAGATCAACCAACTCCCAGGTCTGATTCCTCTCTATAGAGTCAATCTCTTCCTGCATTGCCTTATACCACCTTTCATCTTTCACAACTTCATCAAATTCAACTGGTTCAGCCTCTGCTATTAAGGCAAAGTGAACAAAGTTGCCTTCTGATGTGAGTATTGCCTCATAGGATAAATCATAGTCTCTTAGATGTGCTGGTAGTTGTGTAACTCTTGATGACCTTCTACTGTTGTCATCCCTTCTGTCCTTCTTTATTCCTTCTCCAGCAGTAGCATCTTCCAGATTAATGGTTGATGGTTCCTGCTCACTTGTTTCCCACTGCCATACTCCAGCCTCATCCACCACAACATCTCTGCTGATGCAAACTGTTCCTGCTATAGAATCATACAGTTTGTAACCTCCAGTGGCATTGTAACCCACCAAAATCAGTGACACTCCCTTGTCATCCAGTTTCTTTCTCAACTGGTCAGGTACATGCTTATAGCATATAGAGCCAAAAATTTTCAGATGCTTAACATATGGTTTCACCCCTGTCCATGCTTCCTCAGGTGTCAACCCATTCAGTCTCTTTGTTGGAGATAGATTCAGAACATATGTGGCTGTCAACACAGCCTCACCCCACAGGAAATTAGGCAGCCCTTTACTCTTCAACATGCATCTAACCATATTTAATATGGTTCTGTTCTTCCTCTCTACTGCCCCATTGTGCTGTGGTGTATAAGGAGGGGTAACTTCATGCACTATCCCTTCCTTTTCACACAACTCTTTAAACTCAATGGAGGTACATTCTCCTCCTCCATCTGTCCGCAACACTTTAATCATTCTCTCACACTGTTTCTCAACAAGACATTTAAATTTTTCAAATGTCTGCAGCACCTTCCCCTTTCTCCTGATCAGGTAGACCCAACATCTCCTGGTCCAGTCATCAATAAACAGTAGAAAATACCTGCTGCCCCCAGGTGTTTCTACTTGTATAGGGCCACACACATCTGAATACACCACCCCTAATTTTTATGTTGACTTCTGGGGTAAGATCTTCTGAAAACTGCCCCTAGTCTGCTTGCATTGGACACACTCCTTGCACACTGTTTCTGGAATTTCCACCTTAGGTAAGCCACTCACCATATTTTTCTGACTTAACAGTGATAAATCCTAAAAATTTAGGTGTCCAAATCTGAGATGCCACAGCCATTCCTCTTTATTTTCTGTTGCAGTGAAACATTGATGTTTTACTGCACTCATTACCACCCTAAAGGTCTTGTTTTGTGACAGCTGAGCCTGCACAATCATCTTCTTATTTTGATTGAAAATGTTGAGACAATTGTTCTCCATTTTCATCACATATCCCTTCTGTAACAGTTGTCCCAAGCTTAGCATATTCGTTTTCAGTCCTGGTACATACAATACTTCTTCAATTATCACTTCTTTACCCTCTGCATCTCTCAGAACAACTCTCTCAAACCCTTCTACAGTCAGACTTCTGTCATCTGCAAACCGGATCTTCCCCTGTACAGCTCCTTGCATCCTCACAAACCAGTCCTTCCTCCCTGTCATATGGGTGGAACAGCCAGAATCCAAGTACCATGTTGTGCTCTGTGGCTGCTCCTCTCCAGTGTTGGCCATCAACATCATAGCCTCTGAATCTGACTCATCCTCCTGGGCAAGATTAGCCCTCTTTTTGGGTTTGTTTTTAGCACCTTCCCCTTTCCAGCATTCTTTTGCATAATGGCTAAGTTTTTTACAATTATAGCATTTCACTTTCTTTTTGTCAAACTTCCAATCTCCTCCAGCTTTTTGGTTTTTCACTGTCACAGATTCACTGGAATCTTCCCTTTGTTGTTCCTGTGAGTCTTTATCTTTCTTGCTGCCCTTACTCCATTTCTTGAACCCCTTTTTCCCTTTAAACTGAGATCTGACCTGTAGGGCCTGTTCTTGGCACTGCTTGCGCTCATTGATGCGATACTCATGAGCTTCTAATGAGTGCAGCAGCTCCTCAATCTCCATAGACTCCAGATTACGGGCTTCTTCAATAGCCACTACCACATGATCAAATTTGGGGGTTAAAGTTCTTAGGATTTTTTCAACAATGTACTCATCAGAAATTGCATCCTTGCATGCTCTCATTTTATTCACTAGTTCTTGAACTTTATCAAAGTATTCTACCATGGTTTTACCCTCATCCATGATCAGAACCTCAAACTGCCTCCTCAATGCCTGTAATTTCACTTTCTTATTTTTGTCTCCATCACCATACATCTTCACTAGAATATCCCACACTTCCTTAGCAGTAGCAGCCTTAGAGATCTTGTTAAAGATCTTCGGGCTGACACATTGATACAACAAAAACCTGGCCTTGCTGTCCAGTTTCACCTGCAGTTTATAACTTCTTTTCTCATCTTCAGTAGCTCTTGCACCCAATTCAGGTAGCCCATCTTCTATCACTTCTGACACATCTTGGAAGCCAAATATGGCTTGCATCTTGATATGCCAATCATCAAATAACTTCCCATCAAACACAGGCAACGACCCCTGTATTCCTCCAATACCTGCCATCACTTTCTTGCTAGCTTCTTGCAATTTCTTTGATTTACCCACACCCAAAGAAACCTTCTTTCTCCACTTCTGGATACACACAATTCCAGTCACCAATCACACACATACACACCAGGAACCACAAGCACCTATGCTCTTGATACCATATTAGTGAAAAGGGCAAAAAAAAGGAGAAAGCACGGAGTGGAAGGGTAAAAGAAAGAAAGCATCCTTTACAGATCAGGATTAAAACAACTAATCCTACATAGCAAGAGAGAGAAAGTAAGATTGAGAGTTTCTTAGTGAGAGAGAGAGCCGAGAGAATGAAGAAGCTTTACTAGGGTTTTTAACCCTCACAATCACATATCAGAGATGAAGAAGATGATTATCAGAGTAGAGAGAAAACAGGGAGAATACACACAACCAAGTACTGAGTAAAATCTACCGTATATTTTATTTTAATTTACTTTTATAGTAGCTGAGATACACTGAATATGTTTTCTGTTTTTGTTTATTCTAACAAAAGTTTATTTAATTCTAAAATAAAAACAGAATTTATTATACATTCTTCTGTTTTCGACCACATTATTAATTACTTTAAAATAGATACCTTTCTTTTTATTTTATCCCTTCCTTTATCCACCAAATATAATATCATATATTAAGTCCAATTTATTGTTTTACTCATTTGTCTTCTTCTGTTCTAATATTTTTGTTTTTTATGTTCTTGAACCTGGCTCTGTTGTCTATATATATCTGTCCTTTGATATTTTGAATCAATTGTATTGTCTGTCATTTCTTCAAGATTTGTCAAATCCTCGACTGCTGCTTCTTGTCCTTTGAAGGATATCTTTTTATTGGATTCGTCGAGGTGAAGGGCACAAATTTTCCCTTGAATTCAACTTGAAAGATGAATTTCAGAATATCTCCTGTATGGAGGTACTGCTCCTCATGGTAAATAATCAATATTTTATTTGAATTTTTATTTTATTAAATAATTTAATTAGTATTGGAAATATTAAAAAATGAATACATGTAATAATCATTAACAGGATATTATCAAAATTGCCATATATTAAACATATAGGAAAAAATGAAAAGAGTTTTCAATTTAAAGATAAGGGTAAGGATGAAGTAATGAACCTGACATTTAACATGCGTCACTGTCATCTTGTAGTCTAATAGATGCCTTTAATTAAATAGCAAGAGTTGTTCGATCAAATAAATTTCACAGTCCAGCTAACCTTCTGTTATTTTTAATATCGGTGAATTAAATTTAAAAGACAATTAAAATAAAATAAAAAAATTGGTATAATAAATTATTTAAATAGTTAAAATTTATTTATAAAAATCTTGTTCGTTTGAAAATATTTCTGACAGATGATAATAAAATTTACTGACAGATGATAATAAATTTGATCGACAACACTTTTATCAACTAATTTTAATATGTAACATGAAAAAAAACCATTACTACTGGATTTATCTAGCTTTTAACATATTGACTATAAATTCAATTTTTTTTTAGGTTTAATAGTCAATTTAGTCCCCACTTTGGTTGAAAAATCTCAATTTAGTCCCTCATTATAAAAGTGTTTTACATTAGTCCTAACTTTTAAAATAGTGGGTCAGATTGGTCCCTTTCGTTAAATATAAGTTAACGAAATTAATGGATGATGATGTGACACAGCTTAAAGCTGATGTGTTAGATTGGTCTCTCGTTAGCTTTAAGTTGTGTCACATCATCATCCATTAATTTTGTTAACTTATATTTAACAGAAAGGACCAATCTGACCCACTATTTTAAAAGTTAGGACTAATTCAAAACACTTTTATAACGAGGGACTAAATTGAGATTTTTCAACCAAAGTGAGGACTAAATTGGCTATTAAACCTTTTTTTTATAGAGATATCAAAGCTTAATAATTTATCAGGTTTCAAAGTAGAATTAACTAAACTGAATAACTTGGTAGGTGTGCAATCACAAAAACAACTTAATATCTTAACACAACACACACATGGTAAGAGTGTGAAAAAATATATACTTAAGCTTAAAATAAAATGTTGTTCCAAAGTCATAAAACTGTAAAACTAGAAGTATGTTTCATTCCATTTTTTTTGTTAGCAACAAAAACATAAAGAGAAAAAAAAAAAATATATATATATATATATATATATATATAATATTGTATAAATAAAAATATTATTTTTAATTATGATATACGTACTTTTATGAATAAAACACTAAAAAAAACTGAATTTTACCGGAGGTTATTTTAGTCAATATTGATAGTTTTAATCCCAAAAAATGTACTTCTTGCAGTTAGAAAAACTCACTAGTAAAAAAAGCGGATTTTAACGCTCTACATACGCTTCGGTTATTGAGAAACCGAAGCGTATGAGGTTATATGCCTCGGTCTCCATCCAACCCGAAGTCCAAAAGTCATATTGCTTCGGTTAACACAAAACCGGTGCGTATAACGTAACTACTGCCTCGGTTTGCTACGAAACCGGTGCCTAAACCCCTTTCTATTCCTCTCTATTGACTCGGTTGAAGGTAAAACCGAGGCCTATTACCCGGTCAAATCAGCACCTGACCCACTTTCTCACTTTTTCCTCTGACACTCGTCTCACTTTCCTCTTCTCACTCTCGTTCTTCCTCGTTCCCACTCTCATCTCACTCTCATCTCCCCTCTTGTTCCCACTCTCATCTCCCCTCTCGTTCCCACTCTCGTCTCACTCTCGTCTCACTCTCGTCTCACTCTCATCACCCCTCTCGTTCCCACTCTGATCTCTCTTCTCCTCTCCCACTTGACAGCCACGGTGCGAGGACGAGACGCGATGGTGGCGGGCGTTGAATGTAAGATCCTTGAAAATATTTGTAAGTCAGATACTAAATTAAAAAAAAAAAAAAAGAAGTAAATAGTGAATAGTAAATTGTGAATAGTAAAAAGTGAATAGAAAAAAAAATTATTTTTGGAAAGGATAAGTGTTCCACGTAGCTTTGAGATCAGAATTCACCAATTTGCAAATAAAAAATTATTTTTGTAATAGTAAAATGAATAAAAAAATGAATAGTAAAAATGAATAGTAAAAATGAATAGTAAATTTTTTTACTATAAATAGCCAAGGGGGGAGGCTGAAAATTTACACCAAAGAACTTAGAAAATTTTTGAGAGAAGAGAGTTGGAAGAATTTCTAATTTCAAAGGGGATATTCTGGAAGTTTTCAGAGAGCGAGGAGATTAAGTCTGTAATAGAGGTAAGGGAAGCTAACCTTGAGTATCTCCTTTTGTATTATCTTGAGCCTTGAATATGCTATATTTTGCTTTTGTCTGATCTTAAATCTTGATTATGGAGTATTTTGTTTCTGTATGATTTTGAATTTAAATGAGAGTATGCTTTTGTGTTGATATCCAAGTGTGATAGTTGTAAAACGTGATATTGATTATGTTATGCCATTTGTATGTTATTAGTTGTTTATTTTTGTATTTTGGAAGGATTAGAAATTGTCTAACCGGCTCTGCCAGATTCAATTTCTTGTTTCCCCAAACGTTTTATTTCTTTACTTATTTATTTTACTGCATTTTGGAAGGATTAGAAGTTGTCTAACCGGCTCTGCCAGATTCAACTTCTTGTTTCCCCAAACTATTTATTGCTTTACTTATTTATTTTATTGCATTTTTGGAAGGATTAGAAGTTGTCTAACTGGCTCTGCCAGATTCAACTTCTTATTTCCCCATACATGTTATTGTTCTTGTTATTTAATTATATTGTATTTTTGGATGGATTAGAAGTTGTCTAACCGGCTCTGCCAGATTCAACTTCTTGTTTCCCCATGAATTTTTATATTAAGATTATTTTTATGATTGTCAAATATTGTATTCTTCTATGACCATTTATTGTAATGTTTTATTATTGTTAATTGTTTATAATTATCTTGTATGAATTCTATTATGGATGTTTATTGTGATGAATTTATTGAATGAGTTTGTTGGCTGAAATTGATCTTGTTGGGAGGTTTGGAATAAGGGTTCTGTAATAACTTGTATATGGGTATTAAATAGATATACAGATACTGGTTGAGGTTGTTGTGAGAGGAAGTAAAATTAAGCATTTTAAGATTTAGAGCATAAGAAAATAAGGTAGATAAATTAAATAAATAAATTGTTAATTATTGAGGACCTCCCTTTGTTGGTAGGATAGAGGAATCTTAAAAACCTGAGTTGGCACATCCCTGATCATAGAGCAGCCCTGGCCTGGTCCAGTCAGTTGTGACTAGTCATATGTGCTGGCGTCGAAGGTGAGTTTGATGCGTTCAGACATCTGGGTCCTCTCCGGTGACCAATTGGGGTAAAGAAAAATCTATAATAGGATGAAAATAAAATAAAACAAGTTGATTGTAGATGCATAATATTATCATGGTAAAAAATTCATATATATTTTATTTATCATTACATTGAACCCAGACTTTAATATGTAGTTCTTAAGATATGTTGATATATTTTGGTTGATCCATGATCTTTGTTTGGTGAAAATATGTTGAGTTATACTCGTTATGGGCAAAATGAGTTTATAATATGAAGCATGATATCTGGCAATATGTTTGATTTATTGATACCAAAACGGGTGATTATGAATTCATGATTAAAGAATGAACATGATTGAGTTAGGTGGATAAGAGGGTATGAATTGTTGGTTTTATGAAATGTTGGGGTGGATATGAGAAATCATTACTTATGAAATGATGTTTACTACCGGGAGTAGTTTGTTCGAGTTATACCATGAGAGTTTGGTATGAGCAAAGTAACACTTGAGGTTTATGAAAGCAGGCAGAAAGTGGTCTGACCATAAGGCTTTGACATAAACATATGATTCGTAAGTTTTATAGAAGCAGGCAGAGAGGGGTCTGACCATAAGGCTTCAGAAAGTAAGACATAGTATATAAGTGAGGCTTAAGGAAGCAGGCAGAGAGCGGTCTGACCATAAGGCTTCATGAGTAAGCATGGAACACTTGTAAGATTTATGGAAATGAGAAAGATGATTTTGATAATGATGAATTAATGACATCGGAATAATGATATTTTATCAATTGCAGAAATACATGATTATAATATTTTTATTACAAGTTTAATGATTTTATGATATGGTTGGCTTACCCTTATTTGTTTGTCCTATGATCATATAACTCATGTTATATGTGAATAGATAATGTCGCAGATGCGGTTGAAAAAGCTTAGAGATGAGAGAGACGCGGGGAAAAACTTTCAGGGATATTTTGTAAAAAGAATAAATTTGTATTGGGAAAAATTATGTTGTGTAAAACTTATAAGTTGAAATTCGAATTTATGTTAAGTGGTGAAGACTATATTGTTTGAAGTTTGTAAGTTTGGTATTGTACTTTGGGAGAATTGAAATAAAGTTTGATGGTTTATAAAATATATCAAATTAATTTAGTCTCTACTATCAGTAATACCCTTTAAAATATTAGGGTGTTACATTTTGGTATCAGAGCAATGGTTTTCGAAAATATTTTGGGACTTTGGGGAGTGAAATTATTATTCTTAGTAAAATATCAATTGAGTTGATTCTTGTTTTATTAGAAACTAGACTCAAAGAGTTTCAATCTGACTACTCCTACGCATATTTTGGACTTCGGGAAGGGGTCTAACCGAGCTGGGGAAAACGTGACAGTTTTGCTGTCCAAGGGCTAGCGTCCAACCTTAATTTTAGGTGTATTTTTACAAGTTGCGACTTTTTGGAGTGGGTAGGTTGTGTTCTGGACTAGGAGAACATTTTGGGACCCTTTGGAGACTTTCCTACCATGTTTTAGGGCTGGAAAATGGTTTAGGATGGTCCATTGGTTGTTTATTATTGCTAAGTGCCAAGTGCATGGGTCCTTAGTTGTCTAAGACATCTTCTTTCAATTCCAAATCAGATTTGGAGTTTTGGGGGAGAGTAGAGAGGTCCTTGGTGGGCGGTGAACGAAATCCTAAGTGTCCTAAGAGTGGAGGCTGACTTGGTCTAGCAAGGAGGAGAGGAGTTGCTCTCTTTGAAGAAGAGTTTAAGGTGTTTTAAGTCTTCATGAGGTAAGGGGAGCTAACTCAACTTAATTTCTAGAATTTTGTGGTTAGAAATATGGTTCCAATTGCTTGACTTTGATGAAGGGGAGCTAATCCTTTCTTGTTATGATCATGAATATGAATATGAATATGTTAAAAATTTGGTAATGGTAGTTATCTATTGACTTGTGTAAAATTTGGTTTTCATGATTATAATTTCTTATTTTCGAGTTACTGTGGTAATAAATTTCTATTAATTTTTTTCACCGTTGGATTTAGTTAAAATTTTAATATGTGAATCCTAAGACATATTACTAAACTTTGACCGTTCGGATTTGAAAATAAAAGTCTGTACTTGGATAAATAAATCCTATAAGTTTGAGTAATTTAGTTACCCCTGTAGTTCTGTTACTAAGTTGTCTCAGTAAAATATAGATTCTGACCTATTTGATTGTTAGATCAACCTCAAAAATTTGATATAGGATCCCTAAGACATATTAATACACTGTGACCGATCGGATTTGTAATTGAAGGTCTATGCTTAGAGAAAGAAATTTCGAAAGTTGGAAATATTTGATGAACACTGTAATTCTGTTCTTAAGTTATAATGGTAAAAATTTCATAGATATTTCATTTACCGTTAGATTGAGCCCAAACTTTAGTATGTAGTTCATAAGACATATTAGGTGATCTTGACCATTCAGATTTGGAATTAGATGTCTGTGCTTAGAGGAATTCATTCCGCATTTTGAGTTTAACCGAGAACCACTTAAAATTCTGTCTCTGAGTTACCTCGGTAAAATCTTCATATCTATTTAGATAACCGTTAGATTAATCTGATATTTTAGTATGTTGTTCTTAAGAGATAGTGGTATATTTAGACCGTTCGGATTTTAGATCGGAGTTACAGATTTAGAGATATTAATTTCGTACCTTCTGAGGGATCTCAATACTGTTTAATTTATGTTTTGGATCATTTATACAAAATTGATGATTTCCGCCTCATTAACCGTTGGATTGGACTGAAAAGCTTACCATATGATCTAAACATGTTGTTGATTAGTTTGATTGGTTTAGATCGCCGATAAATAATATGTTGAAAAAGGTAATTTGGTTAATTTGTGCTACTTTGGTAAGTAGGCAGGATTGAAACTGAGATATGTTGATTGGTTATTATGTGCTTGTTGAGCATGATTGGTTCGGGATTAGTGGTTGAGATGGCATGTGATTGGTTATGAATGATATGTTAGGAAAATGTAATTTGGTTAATTTATGCTACATTGGTAAGTAGACAGAAGGGAATTGAGAAAAGTTCACTGGTTCTCTTATGCTTGTTGAATATGATTAGTTTTGGATGGGTTGTGCTTGATTATGAATAATTTGTTGAAATAATATAAATGATGTTGGTTTGCGCTACTTTGGTAAGTAGGCGAGTAGATGTTGGGTCTGCGTTACTTTGGTAAGTAAGCAGGGTGATTTGCGCTACTTTGATAAGTAGGCAAGATGAGATGATGAATGAAGAGATAAAGAGAATGATATAAATCGGGCTACTTTGATAAGTAGGCAGATTAACTATACTGTGCTACTTTGGTAAGTAGACAGAAGATCTTGTTTTATGCTACTTTGGTAAGTAGGCGAATTAATTATACTGTGCTGCTTTGATAAGTAGACAGTATTGTCTTGCGGTGCTACTTTGATAAGTAGAGAGAATAACTTGGTTTGTACTACTTTGGTAAGTAGGTCGGATGAGGTGAAGTTGTAATACTTTGATAAGTGGAATAGTAAAATTGTTGAGCAATGATATTGTGATAATATGTTGAGTGGGTGTGCTTAACTGTATTGAATACTGTGGATGTATTATTAACGGATTGTGAATGGATTGTATGCTTGTTTCAGTTAGCTCACCCTATTGTTTGTGTTTGTGTATGTGAATGCAATGATCGTATAATGTGTGATATTATACGGGAGCAGAAACTATTTAAGATGAATTAGCAGATGGTTCTGGACTTGCTTAGAAGATGAGAGATCTGTGAAAAAAAAAAAAGAGAGACATGGGGGATTTCTAAATAAATATGTTTTGAAATTTTAAACTGTGTGAAATTTTAAATTTCAGAAGTTTATGAATTGTGTGAAATTTTATTTCAGAAGACTTGTGTTGTAATAAAGCACTTAATATTTTGTTGGTGTCGAAAATTGTTAAAGAAAAGTTATATATGTATTTTTGTGGAAAAATAAATTGTAACGCCTAAATCGGGGTGTTACACTGTTGGGTATCAGAGCAATGGTTTTTGAAAATCCATATCTCTTTTGTAAGTATTCTTTTGTTAAATAGTCTTTGTTTAAATAAATAATTTTCGAGGGCGAAAATAATTGTTGTTGGGGAGATTGTAAGATCCTTGAAAATATTTGTAAGTCAGATACTAAATTAAAAAAAAAAAAAGTAAATAGTGAATAGTAAATTGTGAATAGTACAAAGTGAATAGTAAAAAAAAAAAATTATTTTTTGAAAGGATAAGTGTTCCACGTAGCTTTGAGATCAGAATTCACCAATTTGCAAATAAAAAATTATTTTTGTAATAGTAAAATGAATAAAAAAATGAATAGTAAAAATGAATAGTAAAAATGAATAGTAAATTGTTTTACTATAAATAGCCAAGGGGGGAGGCTGAAAATTTACACCAAAGAACTTAGAAAATTTTTGAGAGAAGAGAGTTGGAAGAATTTCTAATTTCAAAGGGGATATTCTGGAAGTTTTCAGAGAGCGAGGAGATTAAGTCTGTAATAGAGGTAAGGGAAGCTAACCTTGAGTATCTCCTTTTGTATTATCTTGAGCCTTGAATATGCTATATTTTGCTTTTGTCTGATCTTAAATCTTGATTATGGAGTATTTTGTTTCTGTATGATTTTGAATTTAAATGAGAGTATGCTTTTGTGTTGATATCCAAGTGTGATAGTTGTAAAACGTGATATTGATTATGTTATGCCATTTGTATGTTATTAGTTGTTTATTTTTGTATTTTGGAAGGATTAGAAATTGTCTAACCGGCTCTGCCAGATTCAATTTCTTGTTTCCCCAAACGTTTTATTTCTTTACTTATTTATTTTACTGCATTTTGGAAGGATTAGAAGTTGTCTAACCGGCTCTGCCAGATTCAACTTCTTGTTTCCCCAAACTATTTATTGCTTTACTTATTTATTTTATTGCATTTTTGGAAGGATTAGAAGTTGTCTAACCGGCTCTGCCAGATTCAACTTCTTATTTCCCCATACATGTTATTGTTCTTGTTATTTAATTATATTGTATTTTTGGATGGATTAGAAGTTGTCTAACCGGCTCTGCCAGATTCAACTTCTTGTTTCCCCATGAATTTTTATATTAAGATTATTTTTATGATTGTCAAATATTGTATTCTTCTATGACCATTTATTGTAATGTTTTATTATTGTTAATTGTTTATAATTATCTTGTATGAATTCTATTATGGATGTTTATTGTGATGAATTTATTGAATGAGTTTGTTGGCTGAAATTGATCTTGTTGGGAGGTTTGGAATAAGGGTTCTGTAATAACTTGTATATGGGTATTAAATAGATATACAGATACTGGTTGAGGTTGTTGTGAGAGGAAGTAAAATTAAGCATTTTAAGATTTAGAGCATAAGAAAATAAGGTAGATAAATTAAATAAATAAATTGTTAATTATTGAGGACCTCCCTTTGTTGGTAGGATAGAGGAATCTTAAAAACCTGAGTTGGCACATCCCTGATCATAGAGCAGCCCTGGCCTGGTCCAGTCAGTTGTGACTAGTCATATGTGCTGGCGTCGAAGGTGAGTTTGATGCGTTCAGACATCTGGGTCCTCTCTGGTGACCAATTGGGGTAAAGAAAAATCTATAATAGGATGAAAATAAAATAAAACAAGTTGATTGTAGATGCATAATATTATCATGGTAAAAATTTCATATATATTTTATTTATCATTACATTGAACCCAGACTTTAATATGTAGTTCTTAAGATATGTTGATATATTTTGGTTGATCCATGATCTTTGTTTGGTGAAAATATGTTGAGTTATACTCGTTATGGGCAAAATGAGTTTATAATATGAAGCATGATATCTGGCAATATGTTTGATTTATTGATACCAAAACGGGTGATTATGAATTCATGATTAAAGAATGAACATGATTGAGTTAGGTGGATAAGAGGGTATGAATTGTTGGTTTTATGAAATGTTGGGGTGGATATGAGAAATCATTACTTATGAAATGATGTTTACTACCGGGAGTAGTTTGTTCGAGTTATACCATGAGAGTTTGGTATGAGCAAAGTAACACTTGAGGTTTATGAAAGCAGGCAGAAAGTGGTCTGACCATAAGGCTTTGACATAAACATATGATTCGTAAGTTTTATAGAAGCAGGCAGAGAGGGGTCTGACCATAAGGCTTCAGAAAGTAAGACATAGTATATAAGTGAGGCTTAAGGAAGCAGGCAGAGAGCGGTCTGACCATAAGGCTTCATGAGTAAGCATGGAACACTTGTAAGATTTATGGAAATGAGAAAGATGATTTTGATAATGATGAATTAATGACATCGGAATAATGATATTTTATCAATTGCAGAAATACATGATTATAATATTTTTATTACAAGTTTAATGATTTTATGATATGGTTGGCTTACCCTTATTTGTTTGTCCTATGATCATATAACTCATGTTATATGTGAATAGATAATGTCGCAGATGCGGTTGAAAAAGCTTAGAGATGAGAGAGACGCGGGGAAAAACTTTCAGGGATATTTTGTAAAAAGAATAAATTTGTATTGGGAAAAATTATGTTGTGTAAAACTTATAAGTTGAAATTCGAATTTATGTTAAGTGGTGAAGACTATATTGTTTGAAGTTTGTAAGTTTGGTATTGTACTTTGGGAGAATTGAAATAAAGTTTGATGGTTTATAAAATATATCAAATTAATTTAGTCTCTACTATCAGTAATACCCTTTAAAATATTAGGGTGTTACATTTTGGTATCAGAGCAATGGTTTTCGAAAATATTTTGGGACTTTGGGGAGTGAAATTATTATTCTTAGTAAAATATCAATTGAGTTGATTCTTGTTTTATTAGAAACTAGACTCAAAGAGTTTCAATCTGACTACTCCTACGCATATTTTGGACTTCGGGAAGGGGTCTAACCGAGCTGGGGAAAACGTGACAGTTTTGCTGTCCAAGGGCTAGCGTCCAACCTTAATTTTAGGTGTATTTTTACAAGTTGCGACTTTTTGGAGTGGGTAGGTTGTGTTCTGGACTAGGAGAACATTTTGGGACCCTTTGGAGACTTTCCTACCATGTTTTAGGGCTGGAAAATGGTTTAGGATGGTCCATTGGTTGTTTATTATTGCTAAGTGCCAAGTGCATGGGTCCTTAGTTGTCTAAGACATCTTCTTTCAATTCCAAATCAGATTTGGAGTTTTGGGGGAGAGTAGAGAGGTCCTTGGTGGGCGGTGAACGAAATCCTAAGTGTCCTAAGAGTGGAGGCTGACTTGGTCTAGCAAGGAGGAGAGGAGTTGCTCTCTTTGAAGAAGAGTTTAAGGTGTTTTAGTCTTCATGGGGTAAGGGGAGCTAACTCAACTTAATTTCTAGAATTTTGTGGTTAGAAATATGGTTCCAATTGCTTGACTTTGATGGAGGGGAGCTAATCCTTTCTTGTTATGATCATGAATATGAATATGAATATGTTAAAAATTTGGTAATGGTAGTTATCTATTGACTTGTGTAAAATTTGGTTTTCATGATTATAATTTCTTATTTTCGAGTTACTGTGGTAATAAATTTCTATTAATTGTTTTCACCGTTGGATTTAGCTAAAATTTTAATATGTGAATCCTAAGACATATTACTAAACGTTGACCGTTCGGATTTGAAAATAAAAGTCTGTACTTGGATAAATAAATCCTATAAGTTTGAGTAATTTAGTTACCCCTGTAGTTCTGTTACTAAGTTGTCTCCGTAAACTATAGATTCTGACCTATTTGACTGTTAGATCAACCTCAAAATTTGATATAGGATCCCTAAGACATATTAATACACTGTGACCGATCGGATTTGTAATTGAAGGTCTATGCTTAGAGAAAGAAATTTCGAAAGTTGGAAATATTTGATGAACACTGTAATTCTGTTCTTAAGTTATAATGGTAAAAATTTCATAGATATTTCATTTACCGTTAGATTGAGCCCAAACTTTAGTATGTAGTTCATAACACATATTAGGTGATCTTGACCATTCAGATTTGGAATTAGATGTCTGTGCTTAGAGGAATTTATTCCGCATTTTGCGTTTAACCGAGAACCACTTAAAATTCTGTCTCTGAGTTACCTCGGTAAAATCTTCATATCTATTTAGATAACCGTTAGATTAATCTGAAATTTTAGTATGTTGTTCTTAAGAGATAGTGGTATATTTAGACCGTTCGGATTTTAGATCGGAGTTACAGATTTAGAGATATTAATTTCGTACCTTCTGAGGGATCTCAATACTGTTTAATTTATGTTTTGGATCATTTATACAAAATTGATGATTTCCGCCTCATTAACCGTTGGATTGGACTGAAAAGCTTACCATATGATCTAAACATGTTGTTGATTAGTTTGATTGGTTTAGATCGCCGATAAATAATATGTTGAAAAAGGTAATTTGGTTAATTTGTGCTACTTTGGTAAGTAGGCAGGATTGAAACTGAGATATGTTGATTGGTTATTATGTGCTTGTTGAGCATGATTGGTTCGGGATTAGTGGTTGAGATGCAATGTGATTGGTTATGAATGATATGTTAGGAAAATGTAATTTGGTTAATTTATGCTACATTGGTAAGTAGACAGAAGGGAATTGAGAAAAGTTCACTGGTTCTCTTATGCTTGTTGAATATGATTAGTTTTGGATGGGTTGTGCTTGATTATGAATAATTTGTTGAAATAATATAAATGATGTTGGTTTGCGCTACTTTGGTAAGTAGGCGAGTAGATGTTGGGTCTGCGTTACTTTGGTAAGTAAGCAGGGTGATTTGCGCTACTTTGATAAGTAGGCAAGATGAGATGATGAATGAAGAGATAAAGAGAATGATATAAATCGGGCTACTTTGATAAGTAGGCAGATTAACTATACTGTGCTACTTTGGTAAGTAGACAGAAGATCTTGTTTTATGCTACTTTGGTAAGTAGGCGAATTAATTATACTGTGCTGCTTTGATAAGTAGACAGTATTGTCTTGCGGTGCTACTTTGATAAGTAGAGAGAATAACTTGGTTTGTACTACTTTGGTAAGTAGGTCGGATGAGGTGAAGTTGTAATACTTTGATAAGTGGAATAGTAAAATTGTTGAGCAATGATATTGTGATAATATGTTGAGTGGGTGTGCTTAACTTTTTTGAATACTGTGGATGTATTATTAACGGATTGTGAATGGATTGTATGCTTGTTTCAGTTAGCTCACCCTATTGTTTGTGTTTGTGTATGTGAATGCAATGATCGTATAATGTGTGATATTATACGGGAGCAGAAACTATTTAAGATGAATTAGCAGATGGTTCTGGACTTGCTTAGAAGATGAGAGATCTGTGAAAAAAAAAAAAAAAGAGAGACATGGGGGATTTCTAAATAAATATGTTTTGAAATTTTAAACTGTGTGAAATTTTAAATTTCAGAAGTTTATGAATTGTGTGAAATTTTATTTCAGAAGACTTGTGTTGTAATAAAGCACTTAATATTTTGTTGGTGTCGAAAATTGTTAAAGAAAAGTTATATATGTATTTTTGTGGAAAAATAAATTGTAACGCCTAAATCGGGGTGTTACACTGTTGGGTATCAGAGCAATGGTTTTTGAAAATCCATATCTCTTTTGTAAGTATTCTTTTGTTAAATAGTCTTTGTTTAAATAAATAATTTTCGAGGGCGTAAATAATTGTTGTTGGGGAGATTGTAAGATCCTTGAAAATATTTGTAAGTCAGATACTAAATTAAAAAAAAAAAAAAAAGTAAATAGTGAATAGTAAATTGTGAATAGTAAAAAGTGAATAGTAAAAAAAAAAATTATTTTTGGAAAGGATAAGTGTTCCACGTAGCTTTGAGATCAGAATTCACCAATTTGCAAATAAAAAATTATTTTTGTAATAGTAAAATGAATAAAAAAATGAATAGTAAAAATGAATAGTAAAAATGAATAGTAAATTTTTTTACTATAAATAGCCAAGGGGGGAGGCTGAAAATTTACACCAAAGAACTTAGAAAATTTTTGAGAGAAGAGAGTTGGAAGAATTTCTAATTTCAAAGGGGATATTCTGGAAGTTTTCAGAGAGCGAGGAGATTAAGTCTGTAATAGAGGTAAGGGAAGCTAACCTTGAGTATCTCCTTTTGTATTATCTTGAGCCTTGAATATGCTATATTTTGCTTTTGTCTGATCTTAAATCTTGATTATGGAGTATTTTGTTTCTGTATGATTTTGAATTTAAATGAGAGTATGCTTTTGTGTTGATATCCAAGTGTGATAGTTGTAAAACGTGATATTGATTATGTTATGCCATTTGTATGTTATTAGTTGTTTATTTTTGTATTTTGGAAGGATTAGAAATTGTCTAACCGGCTCTGCCAGATTCAATTTCTTGTTTCCCCAAACGTTTTATTTCTTTACTTATTTATTTTACTGCATTTTGGAAGGATTAGAAGTTGTCTAACCGGCTCTGCCAGATTCAACTTCTTGTTTCCCCAAACTATTTATTGCTTTACTTATTTATTTTATTGCATTTTTGGAAGGATTAGAAGTTGTCTAACCGGCTCTGCCAGATTCAACTTCTTATTTCCCCATACATGTTATTGTTCTTGTTATTTAATTATATTGTATTTTTGGATGGATTAGAAGTTGTCTAACCGGCTCTGCCAGATTCAACTTCTTGTTTCCCCATGAATTTTTATATTAAGATTATTTTTATGATTGTCAAATATTGTATTCTTCTATGACCATTTATTGTAATGTTTTATTATTGTTAATTGTTTATAATTATCTTGTATGAATTCTATTATGGATGTTTATTGTGATGAATTTATTGAATGAGTTTGTTGGCTGAAATTGATCTTGTTGGGAGGTTTGGAATAAGGGTTCTGTAATAACTTGTATATGGGTATTAAATAGATATACAGATACTGGTTGAGGTTGTTGTGAGAGGAAGTAAAATTAAGCATTTTAAGATTTAGAGCATAAGAAAATAAGGTAGATAAATTAAATAAATAAATTGTTAATTATTGAGGACCTCCCTTTGTTGGTAGGATAGAGGAATCTTAAAAACCTGAGTTGGCACATCCCTGATCATAGAGCAGCCCTGGCCTGGTCCAGTCAGTTGTGACTAGTCATATGTGCTGGCGTCAAAGGTGAGTTTGATGCGTTCAGACATCTGGGTCCTCTCCGGTGACCAATTGGGGTAAAGAAAAATCTATAATAGGATGAAAATAAAATAAAACAAGTTGATTGTAGATGCATAATATTATCATGGTAAAAATTTCATATATATTTTATTTATCATTACATTGAACCCAGACTTTAATATGTAGTTCTTAAGATATGTTGATATATTTTGGTTGATCCCTGATCTTTGTTTGGTAAAAATATGTTGAGTTATACTCGTTATGGGCAAAATGAGTTTATAATATGAAGCATGATATCTGGCAATATGTTTGATTTATTGATACCAAAACGGGTGATTATGAATTCATGATTAAAGAATGAACATGATTGAGTTAGGTGGATAAGAGGGTATGAATTGTTGGTTTTATGAAATGTTGGGGTGGATATGAGAAATCATTACTTATGAAATGATGTTTACTACCGGGAGTAGTTTGTTCGAGTTATACCATGAGAGTTTGGTATGAGCAAAGTAACACTTGAGGTTTATGAAAGCAGGCAGAAAGTGGTCTGACCATAAGGCTTTGACATAAACATATGATTCGTAAGTTTTATAGAAGCAGGCAGAGAGGGGTCTGACCATAAGGCTTCAGAAAGTAAGACATAGTATATAAGTGAGGCTTAAGGAAGCAGGCAGAGAGCGGTCTGACCATAAGGCTTCATGAGTAAGCATGGAACACTTGTAAGATTTATGGAAATGAGAAAGATGATTTTGATAATGATGAATTAATGACATCGGAATAATGATATTTTATCAATTGCAGAAATACATGATTATAATATTTTTATTACAAGTTTAATGATTTTATGATATGGTTGTGTAACATCCCAAAATATAGTAATCACCATAAATTAGAATTAATCATCATTAACAGTAATCAATGCAGTCTTTACAAAATTAACAGTGATCAAAAAGCCGAACGGCTTTAGCTGCAGCGTTTCAATATACAAGATCCAAACAACGAACGCTAAGATAACGAACGGTTCTACAAAAATACTAACCGAACGTCCCAAAATCAACTAAACATTTACAATCTAAACTAGCGAGCACTCTAAGGCTCGGCTTTAACTTCAACTTCAACCAGATTAGCTTCATCCAAATTTTCTTCTTCCAGCATTTGTTCAAGGGATGCTCCACCATCTGCTCACATCCACAACGGATGATCATTGCATTTTGACAAGACGGAAAATACATGGACAAGAGACAACACAATGGAAATGCAAGGGTAAGCTTATAATATTTAATTTATACAATTAACACATACATTCACACTTCAATTCAAACATACAACATGTAACTTATCATAAAATCAACATATAAATATGCATATAAGACAGACCGTCCGGACCGTATGAACCATGTAGTTACAAGCGTCCTTGCACCCGAGTGGTGTAGTAACTGATCTATCTCCCAGCTGCCACTCGAGGTTAACCCTATCTGTCCAAAGTACTCAAGCGGACTAGGGCCTCCTGCCATTCCCACACATGACTACCACCTTCTACTTGAAGATGAGTATCACGGAATATCAGGATGGACCGCGAGGCTTAACTTATCCAGGTTCATACTTTACCATTCAATATTTCACACATCTGAGACGTTCCTCCTTGGAACGCTCGTAAAAATCCATTTCCAATAATTCTTTCAAAATATCATTCGCCCAAAATAACCAGTTCTCTTTATTCACATTTTCATTCTCTGTTCCATTCTCATATATTAACAACATGCATCCTTTAATCAAATAAGAACGAACTTATTTCAGTACATTTGACTACACGTTTCTGAACAAAAGAAACGAACTCTTATCCACTTGCGGACGTTAAGAATACTTAAATAATTTATTTGGGATTAAGTCTAGAAGATCAGAATAATACTTAGAAAATTTTGAGTACAAAGACTTTAGGTTGATTCAAGAGAATAAATACTTTACAGAATAACTTAGATAAATAACCAGAGTATTTAAAATACAGAAAACAACTCTTACTGTCAAAGACCGAACGTTCAGAAATTTACTTTGGACGAACGTCAGTTACGTTCGCTCAGAATTCAATAATAAGGACGAGCGTTCAGTTATAAAACCGAACCCTGCTTTGGACAAACGCTAGGTCAATGACCGAGCACCAATCAGAACGAACGCTGGGTATAAACCGAGCGCTATTTAGGACGAACGCTTCGGTATAAGACCGAGCGCCAATTTGGACGAACGTTCAGTATAAGGCAGAACGCTCTGTTGAACGAACGTTCGACATAAGGTCGAACGACATGAAGGACGAACGCTCGACTTAAGGACGAACGTTATCAAAGACGAACGCTTCGGTTAAAGACCGAGCGTTACGTATTCATAAAGTTTTAAATATTTAAATACTGCTGAGTTAGACGAACGCTCAGACATTCAATTGGGGACGCTCGTTCTTGAGCAGAATTCCTTCCAAATGAAGGAATCCCAACCTAAGTTATTTTATTGAAAACCGAACGGTTTAAGACCGTACAGGGACGAGCGTCATTTATCAGAGGGGATGATTTAAATCTCAGATTTCTCAAACTTAACAGAAATTTCCATATTTCCATTTTATAAACTTTATAACTTTCATTCCATATTTAATTCACCTTCAACATCATCATCATACAGATTTCAACATTTTAATCATTCCAACTATACAATAACCATACTCCATTCATACATAATCAAATCAACATGCATTTAAATCAAAATCAACAACATATATATATATATACATACAAGCAGTGTTCGTCCATGACAGATCAACCAAAACCAGAAATCATATCAGATATCAGTAACCGTTCATAACAGCTCAAATTCATACTTTTCACACATGCAATCCAGATTTCACAACATGCAAGTATAAATTAAACATATAAGCTTCCCTTACCCGGATTGGAATTCAAGCTTGTCCTAGATACCAAATGGCTTGTCCAACTACGCTTTTCTTACGTTCTTGACTTCTTCCAAAATAAAATCTAACCATGGAACACAGAACACTTAGAATACATGCTTGCATGCATGAAAAACTCTATTTTTCCAGAATCCTAAGGACGAACTACAGTAAGGAGACTTACCAGGTTGGATTCAAATTCTGTTTGGTCCAAAATGAAGATCACAGCAGTACGAATACTCCTACGGTGCTGCAATTGTGATTGGAGGAGAAACGTGAGTTTTCCAATAGAGAGAAGTTAAGGGTTTTTAGAGAGAAGTTGGAGAAGATGAAAGGGTGAGTCCAGAGGTGGAAGATGAGTTCGTGCAAGTGAGAGAGAGTTTTCGAAAAGTCTGGTTTTGTTAAACTAACGTTCAATTGGAAGAACGTGTCACAGGTTGCCACATGCACACCAAACTCTGATTTGGAAGTCTCTCCCGTGGCACGTGGTGTGCTTGCATGCAAAGATTGGTGCATTTTTAATGTGGCAGAGAAATGATTGTGGCTCAAATTTTCGTGCACAGCAGAGGTGAAAAATCCGAATTTGGGAGTGGGTTTTTAATCCCCCGTAGCAGTGACGTGGTGTGTGCATTAGTGATGATGTGTCAGAGAATTACTACTACTAATTATTCAGGGTTTCACAGGTTGGCTTACCCTTATTTGTTTGTGCTATGATCATATAACTCATGTTATATGTGAATAGATAATGTCGCAGATGCGGTTGAAAAAGCTTAGAGATGAGAGAGACGCGGGGAAAAACTTTCAGGGATATTTTGTAAAAAGAATAAATTTGTATTGGGAAAAATTATGTTGTGTAAAACTTATAAGTTGAAATTCGAATTTATGTTAAGTGGTGAAGACTATATTGTTTGAAGTTTGTAAGTTTGGTATTGTACTTTGGGAGAATTGAAATAAAGTTTGATGGTTTATAAAATATATCAAATTAATTTAGTCTCTACTATCAGTAATACCCTTTAAAATATTAGGGTGTTACATTGAAAGCGGAGGAGAGGCGCGATGGTGGCCGGCGTCGAAAGCGAAGGGGGCGCGATGGTGGCCGGCTTCGAAATCGGAGGGGAGTCGCGATGGTGGCCGGCGTCGAAAGCGGAGGGGAGGCGCGATCTAAGGTGTTTGGTGGGAGGTTCATCGATCTACGAATCGCGGTGGTTTTTGTGGAGGCGAGGTGGCGGCTAGGTCACACCGCGAACGCAACGGCGACGAGGACGCAGCGGCGGCGAGGACGCGGTCTGCTTCTGAGTTTCTTCAGCTTAAGCTTCATATCTCTGTATCTGAGTTTCTGAATCTGATTTTTTTCTCATTGTAATTTGTGGGTTGTAATTTGGACGAGTTCATGATCTTTGCTGCATCTGTAGACAGATTGTTGACGATTATTGGTTGTTGTAATACTGGAAAATTGAGTTAGATGATTTCTGTTATGATTTTCTGTTAGATGGAGTTATTGATTTTCTGCTGCATCTGTTGTAATACTGGGTTCAGTTAGATGGAGTTCATGATTTCTGCTATGATTTTCTTGTTCTTGGATGTGTTAGATTCTGGAGCTGAATGGGAAATTGAGTTTGATTGGCATGAATGAACGAGAACGAGGAAAGTCTGGAAAAAAAAACCACACACGCAATTGCCTCGGTTCTTAGATAACCGAGGCATATTTTTGTTTATATTTATCTCGGTCAATAACCGAAGCATAAACCTTAAATTTTTTACTTCGTCTTCGAATGCCTCGGTTGTAGAACCGAGGTCTATACACGTTTACAACCGGTGCCTTTATGCGTTATTGTACTAGTGACTTGCCAAAATTTTTGGGGGATTTATGGAGAAACCGTCCCTGATCTAATTAAATCCTAAAAAATTATAAAAACATTTTTTTTTGAAAACTAGTGTCCATCCATTTTCCTCAAATCAAATCCTTAAACATACGAACAAACATGAAATTAATAGCTCTAAAAAATTGAATCTAATGAAAAATACAGGTAGAAGAAGAAAAGAGAAAGGTTAGTAAATGATCATGGAGGGAAGATAAAAGGTGAAAATAGAAATAGAACAGAGAGAAAGAGAGGAATTTGCTGCCGGCCAAAGTCAGCCACTGTTATCCATTACTGTCCGACAACAGTTGTTGGTCGCAACGCAAGTCCTCTTTTCCTTCCACGTCGCTTTTGCCATCGATAAACACCGGTCTTCTCTTTGTCTGTGGCGCGACCTGAAGGCAGGAGTTACTATTTTCGTTTTAGTGAACCAAACCACAAGAGCCGATGTACTCGCAGCTCTGGCTCTTCCAAAGTTGAGTTGCCGCTAGTTAGGGGGTAGTCGACGCTGCCATCTTCTTCATAATTTCAACTAGACCCAAACGAAGGATCTCTAATCGCATAACACCGGCAAGAAGAAGCTAGAAGATAAAGGGAAAGAAAGAAATGGGATGACTAGGGTTTTTGTTCTCTTTGTTCAAAGGTTTGAGGTAAGTTAAAAAAACAATTTTAAAATATGAATATGATTGCACAGGATGGAAAAGTTGGAAAAAGTAAATAGAAGTTTCCGACGGTTTGAACAAAATAACTACCAAAAATTTATTTTAAATAAATAAATAATAAATATTAGTTGCGGTTTTCTTTATACCTGTTAAAAAATTTTAAAATAGAATAAAAATAATACTGCAGTCTTCATCAGTCTTCATCTGCCAAGAGTTATTTGGGGTTTTCAAAACCCCTGAAAAAAAATACCCTTCTATAATATATTATCTACGTAATGAAACTTTGATATTCTATTGGAGATTTTCACTAAATCCAACAATAATTCCCTTAGAAAAAACAACCATATCGAAAGAACAAAATGCAATGAGTTCAACACATAATTACACTACTAAAAAAAAGCGAATTTTAACTCGCACGCCACGCTTCGGTTTCAGAAAAACTGAAACCTATAGACTGAACGACCTCAGTTATTAATGAACCGATACCTAAAAACCGAACGACCTCGGTTGTTAGAGTGACCAAAGCAGTAATTTATCGAAAGGTCTCAGTGAACACTTAACCGAGGCATTTAGACCTGTCTAAGAGACCGAACGACCTCGGCTTTTTGTAGAATTGAAGCAATAGTTGACCGAACGACTTCGGTTGAGCGCCTACCCGACACCTTTAGTCTTGTCATCCCTGCAAATCCCTCTAGTGTCATTGTAATGTACAAACTAAAGAGATCGAACAGCCTCTCTACCACTAACGTAGAGACAGAACAAACCGAACAACCTCGCTTGTTTGTAGAACCGAGGATGTAGTTGATCGAACTGCCTCGGTTGGGTGCCTAATCGAGGCATTTAGTCCTGTCATCCCTGCAAATCCCTCTGTTGCCATTGTAATGTACAGACTGAAGAGACCGAACGACCTCTCTACCACTAACGTACAGACCGAACGACCTCACTTGTTTGTAGAACCGAGGCAGTAGTTGACCAAACGGCCTCGGTTGACTGCCTAACCGAGGCATATAGTCCTGTCATTCCTGCAAATCCCTCTGCTGCCATTGTAATGTACAGACTGAAGAGACCGAACAACCTCGCTTTTTTGCAGAACCGAGCAATAGTTGACTGAACGGCTTCGGTGTAGCGCCTAACCGAGGCATATAGGATTAAATTATTTTTAAAAATGCCATTCACTGAAACTATTACGCATCGGTTGACCGAACGGTCAAGGTAGTAGAGCATTTCTATCACTACACCTCCATTTTCGGGAACCGTTTTCTTCACGCGATCTTTCTTCTTCCTCTAAGCAAACACTATTCTCCAGCACTGCCCACTGCTCGCGCCTCCCATACGCGTTCATCGCGCCTCCTTTGTCGTTCTCACCCCGCCTCCGCCACTGTCGGACCGCCTCCTTCGCTCCTTCCTCGTGAGGACTCGCTCATATCTTGTAGTTCTTGTGACCTTGGTTGCTCCGTTATCGTGGGTCGTCGCCACTGGCATTCATTGCTGCCACCTCCGTTGTTGTTACGTCATTGGTGTCGCCACTGCTGCCTTCACCCGTGCTTCCATCTCACTGCCTGCATTTCGTGAACCAAGCATGCACCTCCATTTCTTTTTAGGCTGCTTGCATTTCTCTCTAGGCTGCACCACTGCCGTCGTCGCCACTACCAGGTGCACCACTACCGCTCTCTAGGGTTTTTAGTTTGGGGAATTTCTTTTTGGGGATTCGTTCGAGCTATTTTGGTCCGTGAGGGTTGTTGATGGTTGCGCCAGTTGGAGAAGAAGACCTCGCGTGGTGGCTTGTGATGGTCCGGTAAAGGTGGCACGGTTATTGGGTGGTGGTCTGGTAAAGGTGGCACGGTAAAGGTCTCGTGAGAGGCAAAATAGGAGGACGCAGGTCACAAGCAATTGATCACGAGAGGCAGAAAAGCTAGCAAAACCGATCGGTTAAAAAATAAAATAAAAAATACTCTATTGTCTCAATTAATGTCCCATGATAGTAGAGTCTGAGATACTGTCTCGGTTCAGAAGGAACCGAGACAAAAACTGATCTCTTTTTGACTTGGTTTAGAATCGAGGCATTAAGCTTATTCCTTTTTACCTTGCATGTATATGCCTCGATTGCAGAATCAATATCTATAAGCGAAAATAACGGTGTTATTTTCTTGTGTTTTCCTAATTCTCCTTGTGGTATTGGATACCTGTAGAAACTAATACCTTACAAATATTATATGATATTATAGTAGTTATATGCAAGACTCATTCTAATTAGTGAAAATCTTTAATAATATCTATCTCAATTAGTTTTACTTATTTATAACAATATCATTCGTATATTATTTATTACCGGTTAGTTTATACTGCCCAAACAAATACGAAATAAAGTTAATAAACTATAAATTAATGTTTTTTTGTCATTTTTAAAACATGCACCTTTACCCATCATTTCAAAATAATTTATAATCTTCTTGTTTCTTTTATTCATAATACATTAATTAATGTTAATATGTATATTCGTATGTTTTAAAACTACAAGAATGAATTGACAGATTTAATTGTTTTATTTTTTCATTATATTAAGTATACTGATTTTTATATTTTATATATTTTTTTATTTAATTTATTATTAAAAATTCTACATATAAAAGTTTTATAATCAAATAGTATTTCATAGTTTAAAATTATTTTCACTTAATATTATTACTTCAACAGATTAAAAATGTAATTTTGATTATTTAAATATTTCATTATTCATCCACATTAAAAAATTTAAACTATTTATTACTTTATTTATTACCAATATAACAATGTAACAAATTGTAATTAACAATGTAACATAATAATTTTTCTTATTTTTCCTAATTTATTAAAATTTTATAGCATTTTTGAATAAATATTCATTAGTATTTTATTACATAAAACCAAACGAAAGTTAAAATTTGTTTATTTAAAAGTTTTATTCTATTATTTATATAAATAAAAGTTTTATTCAATTACATACAATAGAAACTCAAAAGTAAAATCACATTAGAGAATTTTATTATTTAGGGTTAAATAAGTTTTTAGTCCCTAAACTATTGGCCGTTTTTGGTTTTCGTCCCTCTTCCAAACTAAGGTACAATTTGGTCCTCATTCTTTAAAAAACATTCGTTTTAGTCTTCAAAATTTTGTTTTTAGTCCTCGTTTTAGTCCTCAAAACGTTTGTTTTTTCGACTAAAACAAACATTTTTTAAAGAATGAGAACCAAATTGTACTTAGTTTGGAAGAGGAACAAAAACCAAAAATGGCCAATAATTTACTGACTAAAAACATATTTAACCCTATTATTTATTTTAATTTTCATTCTTTATTTCTTCACAGAATGAGCCGTGAACAATGAACCCCCAAAGTTAAAAATAGTGCCTTCGGGGGTTGAAATTTGTATCCGATAGAGAAAGGCTTGGGATTTTGGACAACGGACAAAACGACAAATTTCGTTTCCTGTTGCTGCATATTGTCCTACATACCCGTTGTCGTTATTAAATTTACATTTGAAAATAAAGTCTGCATCTCCTTTATCTCTAATAATTTTGTCGGTGATAATGTTGAATCACGTGAATGAGCCAAACTTGTTGATAAACATTTTATAACCAGAAGAAAATAGTTTCAAAAACAAGATTTTTATAAAGTATATTTTTATAAAATAGATTATGGTTCTTATGAGAGAACACGTATTTTCTTTTCTCTTCATCTTTATTGAAAGAGAAAATTAAAAAAGAAATTTAAGATGCATTACAGTTAAAAAATCAAATACAATTTTTTCATTTGTAATATTTTCAATAATCAATTCAATTTTCGTATATGCTATTGAATATTAAAAATTGCTGTTTTGATTAAAAATATTATTGTTAATTTATGATTGATCTCGTTGGATTCATAACAACATCTCCATATCCTTTATTTCTATAATTTTGTAAGGCATATCACATTGTAGTGGTGATAAGCTTCTCTCAAAGCTGAATCACGTGAATGAGTCAAAGTTGTTGATAAACAAGTTATAAGCAGAAGGAAACAGTTTCAAAAGAACATGATTTTTATAAAATAAAATTTAACTATTTAAATAATTTATTATAAAAAAATTTTAATTTTATTTTAAATTTATTTCATCAATATTATAAATAACAAAAGGATAGCTGTGAAATTTATTTGATAGAACAACTCTTAGGAAAATTTGTGCCCTTCACCTCCATGAATCCAATAAAATAATCTCCTTCAAAGGTCCAGAAGCAGCAGCCGACGATTTGGCAAATCTTGAAGAAATGACTGACAATATAAGTGATAAAGAAAATCAAAGGAACAGATATAGACAAGAGAACCAGGGTCCAAGAACATAAAAAATAAAGAGATTAGAAGCCAAATGAGTAGAACAATAAACTGAACTTATATTATACGAGGTAAAAAAATGAAGGGAGAAAATAAAATGAAAGGTATGTATTAATATAGACCGAACGGTTAACAATCAGGATCGTTCGGTCTATTCGCTATAATTAGACCAACGTTTAAGTTATTGAGTCAATAATCCAATAGACGATAAAATAATCAAATATCTCTTATTAAAGATATTGATAAGTCATTTATGAGTAACTAACCGAATCTAAAAGTAAGTTTGTTTTTATTTTATTGGATCTATGCTAGTTTAGGATCCATAAGATGACTTATAAATATAAGGTCAAGGCAGCCATGTACGTTCGACTAGATCCCAAATACTGAATTGTGATAAATTATTCATTAAACTACGTCTAACTTAAGCGTCAGAGTGCCTTTTGCAGGTATCTCCCCCCTCTCCCCGGTCATGAGTGCAAGAGAGCGAAGTAGGCGACTCAGACATTGGAACGCAAGAAGATTACCTCAGAAATGTACTACTCTCAACCTCGCACATATCCATACAGAAACATTTTGATGCCTACTATAAGGCCGAGAGGAGCAGAAGAAACCCAATGGTGACCACGATAAACATGGAGGAGCAACAGAGCACGGGAGAACTAATATGCAAGCACAGACGCAGATTCAGGCATGCACGCAATTGGAGATGCAGCGAAAACACAAGGAGGAGATTGCGACAATGAGGGCAGAACGAAGTCACCCTGAGTAGTCTGCCCAGCACTCGGTGTCGACAGCCTATTGGGATCACAACCGCGAGAATGAAAATGATGCAAGTCGTAATGGACAACCATTTCATCACACCAACCCGAATGGTCAAGAAAGAAGGGAACCAATACCCCTACAAACCGTTTGACCTATCAACCAGACAATTTTCATTCAATCACAGGTATTCAGCCACTCGGCCTTACAGGTATTCAGCCATTAGGCCTCACAGGTATTCGCCCATTCAGTCTATGTTAACTCATTGGCAAGTGTACCAAATCGTATCAAGTAATATATAACATGGTAAGACCAAGTATCGTTTCCCAATAGACTTCTGTTACTTAACAATTGTGTAATACCTTAATTAATTAAGACTTAAAAACTATTTTGTTGGTGTTTAAATGCAAATGCAACAAAAGTAAATATGAATGCAAATTGATCAATTGAGACTTGACACAAGATTGAATGAATGAAGTTGATAATATGAGATGATGATGTTGTTAGGATTAGATTTCACCTACTTCACTTTCATGCATATTAGAATTCATCTTCTTCATTAGAATGTTAATATCACTTACGAAATTACTTAGAACCCGATCGCTTGGCGTAAAAAGCCTAGTCTTAATTATTAGACCTCAATTCCTTGAATCCTTAATAATCAATTCCGCATTAAGAAAAAGAAGCTTAGACAAGCAAATGTCTTATCCCTATCCCTAGGCAATATTCCCTTTGGGTGAAATCCTCTAGATCATGATTCATAACATATTTTCCAATTCTCAAATAAATCAAACATCAAGTCATGAATAGCCAAAAGATAACAAGCATTAAAAATAAGAGAAAATCACTAACATTCAATGAAAGAAGCATAAAATGTTTAAATCATATTCAAATACATGAAAGTTTAGAAGTTACATCATCCCCAACAACAAATGAGTTTAGTTCTCCATGGTCATGGAGAACCTTGGCTTACAATGGAAGAATGAATGAATGGAAATAGGAAAGCTCCCGCATGCCCAATCTCCCTCCAAAGGGTCAAAAATAGTGTTTCATTGCTTCAACCGTCCAAAGATGTGAACCCTAATGTGTAGAAGCCTTTAAATAGATCAAGATTGGATAATGGGCCAACGTCGCTGACGCTCAACGCCCTAACTAAGGGAAACCAGGCATCCTACGGTGTAGCTAACTGGCGCTCAATGCCCCTAGAGAGGGTGCCCAAGCATGCTTACGAGGTGATTGGCACTCAGTGCCCCAAATCGGGGCAACCAGGCGCCCTTACAAGACTTCTGACACTAAGGGCCCCTAAAGAGGGCAATCAGGCGTGACTGCATGACAATCAGCGCCCAAGGCCCCAGAAAAGCGCAACCAGGCGCCCTACGGGCCTTCTTCAGCCTTCTTTTAGCCTTCTTTTCCGGTGCTTATGTTGTCCCTCCTAGGTTCCAACTCCTTAATACTTTTGCTCCTCTTCCAATCATACCAATAACCTACAAAATTGAGGAAAATAATAATCAAAATCATAAAGTCTAATAACCTCTATTCACTTATTTATCAAATTCAACTAAATGAACCGTTATCACAACCCCAAACTTGAAACTTTGCTTGTCCTCAAGCAAAATGTAACTCAGCCCAAACAACATAGTCATGCTACAATGGTCTAGCATACCGAAAACATTCTCTTCTAGGACAAGTAAATCACTCATGTCTGCCCATCATAGAAAGATCAGTCAAGATATAATGAAGTCTTAGTCAATCAAGCTTAAACTATGGTGCTCACATAACACAATACACAACAAATTCACAAGCAAGCAAAATATTATCCTATAGTGCATGGAATCATTCCTCACCAAAGAAAGTGTTTCACTCAAGCTCAAAGGTGTATATTGAGGTGTCTGTTTCACTCTACCATCACAATGTCACACATTCAACTTTGCCTTTTATTTAAACACATCAAACACAATAACAAGCAAGTTATCATCGCAAGAAATTTTTAAGGCTTGTATTATGGTTGGGCTAAGAAGAAAACTGGTTTTTTTAGACAACAAAGTTCCTTGAGTTAAGAGAGTGAACAATTTACTTTATAATTTAACATTAATCTCTCTTTCTACTTTTCACTTGAGAAACCACTTCTTAACTTAATCTCAACTTTTATGCATTGAGCTTACCTTTCTCTTCTTTTACTTTTCTTTTTCTTTATTTAATTTGCTCAATGCTCTTTTTTACTTTTAACAACCCAATGTTAAGAGATTTCGACAAGTGTACCAAATCGCTTCAAGTAATATAAAATGGTAAGTACAAGTATCGTTTTCCCAAGAGACTCGTAATACTAAAGAATTGTGCGATTAACAACTCATCTAGACTCAATAACATAACATCAATTTATAACAAGTGCAGAAAAATAAATTCACAAGTAATTACAAAGTTGGACTTTGGTATTGAAGGCACTTGGAAATGGAAAAGACTAGAAATGGTATGAAATGACATTGTTAAGTTTAGTTTTCACCAATGCACTCTTGTGTAAAATTAATTTCATCTCCTCTCTATCAATTTACTAAAGTCAATCCACTAAAACACTCTAGCCCTAATCCCTTAGGTGAAAGAGCCTAGGTTTTTCTTATCAAACTCCAATCCCTTGGACAATCTAACAAGCAAACCCGCATTAAGAACTAGGATCTAAGACAACATGTGAATCATCTTCCATCCCTAGAATCAATGAACCACAAGGACTCCTATTTCAGTTCTGGGTTCCATCTTACGTCCCCATAACCCATGAAACCCCAAAATCAAGTCATGAACGTCTCCATTACATGCAAGCTTTAAGATCGGAAACAAGAATTCTAGCAATTGATAGAAAAGGCATATATATAATCAAATCATTCAACAAATACACAAGAATTCAAAGACTATATCTATCCCCAACAAGATGGGTTTGGCTCTCCATTTCCATGGAGAGCCTTTAAGCTTACAAAATGGCCATGGAAGAAGATGAAGAACCCAAGAGGAAGAAGAGAGTGTTCCCACGAGCCCTAGCAACCCTCCAAGCTCTTCTCTGAGTGAAATTGCGCCTCCAAAGAACCAAAGACCCAAACCCCTTCGCGTTTTAGGGTTAAATAAGTTCGATTTGACACATCAGCAAAAGTCGCGCCCGGCGCCCCATTTCTCACGCCCGGGCGCGAACCTCTCTGGAAAAGTCACGCCCGGCGTCCCATTTCTCACGCCCAGGCGCGACCAGCACACAGCAACTGGCTTCTGTGTAGGTGGCGCTGGGCGCCCCTGACCCAGGGGGGCCTGGGCCTGACTTTTCAGCACTGCATCATTTTCACTTTTTCCGTAGATCTGCTTGCTTCTAGTGGTTGGTTCAGCTTTAGACATTATTGGAGACCCTTCCAAGCACATTATTAGCTACAAAATAGGGATTATAGATGAAATTACATCACAGTAGCCCAAAACACAATTATTCATAAAACTAAGATAAATTAGAGGATTAAGCAAGTTATAAGCTAGAAAGGAGTTGATTTTGCTACTAAATTCATGCTTAAATAATGGTAAGAATTAGCATTATCACCCAACAACCCCAAACTTAAACCATTGTCCTACACCGCACATGCATACTTTACTTAACTCAATGCAAAGATTTCAAAGGTATTTTTCACATTAGGCTCAATGTTTAAAGGATAAAACCATTTTATTTTAAAATTTTTGGATTAAATTTTTGACATTGACTTACAAAGTATAAGAACAAATGACTTTAATTATTTGTAAGAAACAAGCAAATTGTTCAAATAATGAAACTCAGGTAAAATTAACTTTGATTTCAACACAACAACATTCAATAACAAAAATTCTGGAACACAACATCTCAAGTGTTAATTCAAGTTCCACAGTTTAATAAATATTATGCTAAGTATATTAATCACTGTTCAAACCAAACCATGTATCTGTCTCAACCAACTATGATACGAGCAAACACCATTTCTTCAAGCTTTGTCAAATCCTCGACTGCTGCTTCTTGTCCTTTGAAAGATATTTTTTTATTGGATTCGTCGAGGTGAAGGGCACAAATTTTCCCTTGAATTCAACTTGAAAGATGAATTTCAGAATATCCCCTATACGGAGGTATTGCTCCTCATGGTAAATAATCAATATTTTATTTGAATTTTTATTTTTTTACATAATTTAATTAGTATTTAAAATATTAAAAAATGAACACGTGTATAATCATTAACAGAGATGGGATATTATCAAAATTGCCATATGTTAAACATATAGAAAAAAAATGAAAGGAGTTTTATATTAAAGATAAGGGTAAGGATGAAGTAATAAACCTGACATTTAACCTGCGTCACTGTCATCTTGTAGTCTAATAGATGCCTTTAATTAAATACCAGGAGTTGTTCGATCAAATAAATTTCACAGTCCAGCTAACCTTCTGTTATTTCTAATATCGGTGAATTAAATTTAAAGAACAATTAAAATATTATGAAAAAATTGGTATAATAAATGATTTGATAGTTAAAATTTATTTATAAAAATCTTGTTCGTTTGAAACTATTTCTGACAGATGATAATAAAATTTACTGACAGATGATAATAAATTTTAAGGACAATACTTTTATCAACTAATTTTAATATGTCACATGAAAAAAAACCATTACTACTGGATTTTTCTAGCTTTTAACATATTGACTATAAATTTAATTTTTTTTTATAGAGATATCAAAGCTTAATAATTTATCAGGTTTCAAAGTAGAGTTAACTAAACTGAATAACTTGGTAGGTGTGCAATCACAAAAACAACTTAATATCTTAACACAACACACACATAGTAAAAGTGTGAAAAAAATATATACTTAAGCTTAAAATAAAATGATGTTCCAAAGTCATAAAAGTGTAAAACTAGAAGTATGTTTCATTCCTTTTTTTTTGTTAGCAACAAAAACACAAAGAGAATATATATATATATATATATATATATATATATATATATATATATATATTGTATAAATAAAAATCTTATTTTTAATTATGATATATTTTATTCTTTAGATTTGTACGTACTTGAATAAAACAAAAAAAACTGAATTTGAATATGATTGCACAGGATGGAAAAGTTGGGAAAAGTAAATAGAAGTTTCAGACGGTTTGAACAAAGTAACTGCCAAAAATTTATTTTAAATAAATAAATAATAAATATTAGTTGCGGTTTTCTTTATACCTGTTAAAAAATTTTAAAAATAGAATAAAAATAATAGTGCAGTCTTCATCTGCCAAGAGTTATTTGGGGTTTTCAAAACCCCTGAAAAAATTCTATAATATGTTATTTACGTAATGAAACTTTGATATTCTATTGGAGATTTTCACTAAATCTAACAATAATTCCTTTAGAAAAAAACAATCATATCGAAGGAACAAAATGCAATGAGTTCAACACATAATTACACTACTAAAAAAAAGCGTATTTTAACTCGCACATCACGCTTCGGTTTCAGAAAAACCGAAACCTATAAATTGAACGACCTCGGTTATTAATGAACCGATACCTAAAAACCGAACGACCTTGGTTGTTAGAGTGACCAAAGCAGTAGTTTATCGAAAGGTCTCGGTGAACACCTAACCGAGGCATTTAGTCCTGTCTAAGAGACCGAACGACCTCGGCTTTTTGTAGAACTGAAGCAATAGTTGATCGAATGACTTCGGTTGAGCGTCTAACCAACGCCTTTAGTCTTTTCATCCCTGCAAATCCCTCTATTGCCATTGTAATGTACAAACTAA
The DNA here is from genome assembly GCA_034642375.1 of Vigna nakashimae. Classification (NCBI taxonomy): domain Eukaryota; kingdom Viridiplantae; phylum Streptophyta; class Magnoliopsida; order Fabales; family Fabaceae; genus Vigna; species Vigna nakashimae. The sequence continues at coordinate 24,044,910 of CM067768.1, forward strand.
AGAGATCGAACGACCTCTCTACCACTAACGTACAGACTGAACAGACCGAACTACCTTGCTTATTTGCAGAACGGAGGCAGTAGTTGATCGAACGACCTCGGTTGGGTGCCTAACCGAGGCATTTAGTCCTGTCATCCCTGCAAATCCTTCTGCTGCCATTGTAATGTACACACTGAAGAGACCGAACGACTTCTCTACAACTAACGTACAGACTGAACAGACCGAACGACCTCACTTGTTTCTAGAACCAAGGCAGTAGTTGTTACCAATGAGGAGCATTGGTAAATTTGGAGATAAATGATTTTGATGATGCTGAAAGAAGATTCATTGTTATAGTTGTTTTAAAAGCACTTTGTAGATTACAAATGTATTAGCAAAAGCATTAAACATGCAATACTCAGAAAAATTCGTATTTTTAGAACTGCTATGTATTTAATCGATTATTAGAAGCTATAATCGATTATCCTGAGCCCTTCTGAAAAACCTCGTTGCTCTGGAATAATCGATTATTACTCCAAATAATCGATTATCACTTGTTCTGATGAGAACTGCCAAAGTCTTTGGAATAATCGATTATTCCTCAAGATAATCGATTATCACTTTTTGAAAAACCCTGTAACGGACTCGAATAATCGATTATCACTAATAATAATCGATTATTTATGGCAGTTATAATTCATCTATTCGAACTTAGACCAGTTGGCGATATAGGTTAGTTCCAAAAACTCTTAATAAAGAAGTCTGAGCTTTTTGAGAATACAGTGTGTCTGAGGAAGTTCTAAAAAGCTAGTTCAAGTGCTTTGCCTGGTCTCGTGAATAGGAGAAGCTCGCGTTTCGTGTGTCGATAGTCGGAGCGATTCTGTTCGAGTTGGCAAGGTGGTCATCTTCCGGTTTGTTCGTCGAAGGAAGGATTTATCTCTTTGTTTTTTTTTCACTCTTATTGTAATTCGTGAAACTGATTTTAGTGAAAACGTTAAACACTTTTTATAGTGATAAACAACTGGACGTAGATTCTTTTGAATCGAACCAGGATAAAAATCCCGTGTATCAATTTTTCTACTGCCTACTCTCTTTATTATTTTATGCACATTAACTGTTTGATAAATTTCCCCTAAGAAATTTTTTTTCTAAAACGGACCATCAAAACTTGATTTGTGACCGCAACACGCTTTCCAAATATTTTATTCCACTGCGCGACTCTATAACGGTACCGATTGTTCCGACAGTAGTTGACCAAACGGCCTCGGTTGGGCGCCTAACCGAGGCATTTAGTCCTGTCATCCATGCAAATCCCTCTGCTGCCACTGTAATATACAGACTGAAGAGACCGAACAACCTCGCTTTTTTGCAGAACCGAGTAGTAGTTGACTGAACGGCTTCGGTTGAGCGCCTAACCGTGGCATATAGGTTTAAATTATTTTTAAAAATGCCATTCACTGAAACTATTACGCATCGGTTTACCGAACGGTAGAGGTAGTAGAGCACTTCTGGCACTACACTTCCACTTTCGCGAATAGTTTTCTTCACGCGATCTTTCTTCTTCCTCTAAGCAAACACTATTCTCCAGCACTGCCCACTGCTCGCGCCTCCCATACGCGTTCGTCGTGCCTCCTTCGTCGTTCTGGCCCCGCCTCCGCCACTGTCAGACCGCCTCCTTCGCTCCTTCCTCGCGAGGACTCGCTCATATCTTGTAGTTTTTTTGACCTTGGTTGTTCCGTTGCCATGGGTCGTCGCCACTGGCGTTCATTGCTGCCACCTCCGTTGTTGTCGCGTCATTGGTGTCGCCACTGTTGCCTTCACTAGTTCTTCCATCTCGCTACCTGCATTTCGTGAACGAAGCATCCACCTCCATTTCTTTTTAGGCTGCCTGCAATGCTCTCTAGGTTGCACCACTACCGCCGTTGCCACTACCAGGTGCACCACTACCGCTCTCTAAGGTTTCTAGTTAGGGGAATTTCTTTTTGGGGATTCGTTCGAGCTGTTTTGGTATGTGAGGGTTGTTGATGGTTGTGCCAGTTGGAGAAGAAGACCTCGCGTGGTGGCTTGTGATGGTATGGTAAAGATGGCACGGTTGTTGGATGGTGGTCTGGTAAAGGTGGCACGGTAAAGGTCTCGCGAGAGGCAAAAAAGGAGGACGTAGGTCACAACCAATCGGTCACGAGAGGCGAAAAAGCTAGCAAAACCGATCGGTTAAAAACTAAAATAAAAAATACTCTATTGCCTCGATTAATGTCCCAACCAAGACAATAGTGTCTGAGATACTACCTCGGTTCAAAAGGAACTGAGACAAAAATCGATCTCTTTTTGACTCAGTTCAGAACCAAGACATTAAGCTTATTCCTCTTTATCTTGCCTGCATATGCCTCGATTGCAGAATTAATGCTTATAAGCGAAAATAATCAGTGTTATTTTCTTGTGTTATCCTAATTCTCGTTGTGGTATTGGATACCTGTAGAAGGTAATACCTTAAAAATATTATATGATATTATAGTAGTTATATGTAAGACTCATTCTAATTAGTGAAAATCTTTAATAATATCTATCTCAATTAGTTTTACTTATTCATAACAATATCAGTCGTATATTACTTATTACCTGTTAGTTTATACTACCCAAACCAATACGAAATAAAGTTAATAAACTATAAATTAATGTTTTTTTTTATCATTTTTAAAACATGCACGTTTACAAATCATTTCAAAATAATTTATAATGTTCTTGTTTCTTTTATTCATAATACATTAATTAATGTTAATATGTATATTCGTAAGTCTTAAAACTACAAGAATGAATTGACATATTTAATTGTTTTATTTTTTCAATATATTAAGTATACTGATTTTTATATTTTATATATTTTTATTATTTTTTATTTAATTTAATATTATAAATTCTACATATAAAAGTTTTATCATCAAATAGTATTTCATAGTTTAAAATTATTTTCACTTAATATTATCACTTCAACAGATTACAAATGTAATTTTGATTATTTAAATATTTCATTATTCATCCACATTAAAAAATTTAAACTATTTTTTTATTTCAAAAAAAATTACTTTATTTATTACCAATATAACAATGTAACAAATTGTAATTAACAATGTAACATAATAATTTTTCTTATTTTTTCCTAATTTATTAAAATTTTATAGCATTTCTGAATAAATATTCATTAGTATTTTATTACATAAAACCAAACGAAAGTTAAAATTTGTTTATTTAAAAAGTTTTATTCTATTATTTATATAAATAAAAGTTTTATTCTATTACATACAATAGAAACTCTAAAGTAAAATCACATTAGACAATTTTATTATTTATTTTAATTTTCATTCTTTATTTCTTCACAGAATGAACCGTGAACAATGAACCCAAAGTTAAAAATAGTGCCTTCGTCTAAATGGGGTTGAAATTTGTACCCGATAGAGAAAGGCTTGGGATTTTGGACAACGGACAAAACGACAAGTTTCGTTTCCTGTGGCTGCATATTGTCCTCCATACCCGTTGTCAGTTATTAAATTCACATTTGAAAATAAAGTCTGCATCTCCTTTATCTCTAATAATTTTGTCGGTGATAATGTTGAATCACGTGAATGAGCCAAACTTGTTGATAAACATTTTATAACCAGAAGAAAATAGTTTCAAAAGAACAAGATTTTTATAAAATATATTTTTATAAAATAGATTATGGTTCTTATGAGAGAACACGTATTTTCTTTTCTCTTCATCTTTATTGATGGTTCTTCAGGATCGTTCGGTCTATTCGTTATAATTAGGTCAACGTTTAAGTTATTGAGCTAATAGTTCAACAGACGATAAAATAATCAAAGATCTCTTATTAAAGATATTGATAAGTCGTTTATGAGTAACTAACCGAATCTAAAGGTAAGTTTGTTTTTATTTTATTGGATCTATGCTAGTTTAGGATCCATAAGATGACTTATAAATATAAGGTCAAGGCAACCATGTACATTCGACTAGATCCCAAATACTCAATTGTGATAAACAATTTATTAAACTACGCCTAACTTGAGCGTCGGAGTGTCTTTTGCAGGTACCTCCCCCGGTCATGAGTGCAAGAGAGCGGAGTAGGCGACTTAAACATTGGAATGCAAGAAGATTACCTCAGAAAGGTACTACTCTCAACCTCGCAGATATCCATACAGAAAAATTTTGACGCCTATTATAAGGCTAAGAGGAGCAGAAGAAACCCAATGGTGACCACGAGAAACATGGAGGAGCAATAGAGCACGGGAGAACTAATACGCAAGCATAGACGCAGGTTCAGGCACGCGCGCAATTGGAGATGCAGTGAAAACACAAGGAGGAGATTGCGACAATGAGGGCAGAACGAAGTCACCCTGAGTAGTCTACCCAGCACTCGGTGTCGACAGCCTATCGGGATCACAACCGCGAGAATGAAAATGATGCAAGTCGTAATGGACAACCATCTCATCACACCAACCCGAACGGTCAAGAAACAAAGGAACCAATACCCCTACAAACCGTTTGACCTACTAACCAGACAATTTCCATTCAATCATAGGTATTCGGCCACTCGGCTTTACAAGGATTCGGCCATTAGGCCTCACAGGTATTCGCCCACTCAGCCTATGTTAACTCATTGACAGGTGTACCAAATCGTATCAAGTAATATAAAATGGTAAGACCAAGTATCGTTTCCCAAGAGACTTCTGTTACTTAACAATTGTGTAATACCTTAATTAATTAAGACTTAAAAACTATTTTGTTGGTGTTTAAATGCAAATGCAACAAAAGTAAATATGAATGCAAATTGATCAATTGAGGCTTGACACAAGATTGAATGAATAAAGTTGATAATATGATATGATGATGTTGTTAGGATTAGATTTCACTTACTTCACTTTCATGCATATTAGAATTCATCTTCTTCATTGGAATGTTAATATAAGTTACGAAATTACTTAGAACCCGATCCCTTGGCGTAAAAAGCCTAATCTTAATTATTAGACCTCAATTCTTTGAATCCTTAATAATCAATTCCGCATTAAGAAAAAGAAGCTTAAACAACCAAATGTCTTATCCTTATCCCTAAGCAATATTCCCTTTGGGTGAAATCCTCTAGATCATGATTCATAACATATTTTCCAATTCTCAAATAAATCAAACATCAAGTCATGAATGGCCAAAAGATAACAAGCATTAAAAATAGGAGAAAATTACTAACATTCAATGAAAGAAGCATAAAATGTTTAAATCATATTTAAATACATGAAAGTTTAGAAGTTACATCATCCCCAACAACAAATGAGTTTAGTTCTCCATGGTCATGGAGAACCTTAGCTTACAACGGAAGAATGAATGGAAATCCTAGAAAGTGAGAAGGAAAGCTCCCGCATGCCCAATCTCCTTCCAAAGGGTCGACAATAGTGTTTCATTGCTTCAACTGTCCAAAGATGTGAACCCTAGTGTGTAGAAGCCTTTAAATAGATCAAGATGGGATAATGGGCCAACGTCGCTGACGCTCAACGCCCTAACTAAGGGCATCCAGGCATCCTACGGTGTAGCTAACTAGCGCTCAATGCCCTTAGAGAGGGTGCCCAAGCATGCTTACGAGGTGAGTGGCGCTTAGTGCCCCAAATCGGGGCAACCAGGCGCCCTTACAAGACTTCTGACACTGAGGGCCCCTAAAGAGGGCAACCAGGCGTGACTGCATGACAATCAGCGCCCAAGGCCCCAGAAAAGGGCAACCAGGCGCCCTACGGGCCTTCTTCAGCCTTCTTCAGTCTTCTTTTAGCCTTCTTTTAGCATCACAAATAACGGTAAATTCAACCATTTTCACAACCCCAAACTTGAAACTTTGCTTGTCCTCAAGCAAAATGTAACTCAACCCAAACAACATAGTCATGCTACAATGGTCTAGCATACCAAAAACATTCTCTTCTACGACAAGTAAATCACACATGTCTGCCCATCATAGAAAGATCAGTCAAGATATAATGAAGTCTTAGTTAATCAAACTTAAACTATGGTGCTCACATAACACAGAATACACAACAAATGCACAAGCAAGCAAAATATTATCCTATATTGCATAGAATCATTCCTCACCAAAGAAAGTGTTTCACTCAAGCTCAAAGGTGTATATTGAGGTGTCTGTTTCACTCTACCATCACAATGTCACACATTCAACTTTGCCTTTTATTTAAACACATCAAACACAATAACAAGCAAGTTATCATCGCAAGAAATTTTTAAGGCTTGTATTATGGTTGGGCTAAGAAGAAAACTGGTTTTTTTGGACAACAAAGTTCCTTGAGTTAAGAGAGTGAACAATTTACTTCATAATTTAACATTAATCTCTCTTTCTACTTTTCACTTGAGAAACCACTTCTTAACTTAATCACAACTTTTATGCATTGAGCTTACCTTTCTCTTCTTTTACTTTTCTTTTTCTTTATTTAAGTTGCTCAATGCTCTTTTTTACTTTTAACAACCCAACAACACCAAACTTAAACCATTGTCCTATACCACACATGCATATCTACTCTACTCAAGGCAAAGATTTCAAGGATATTTTTCACATTAGGCTCAATGTTCAAAGGATAAAACAATTTTATTTTAAAATTTTTGGATTAAAATTTTGACATTGACTTACAAAAGATAAGAACAAATAACTTTGATTATTTGTAACAAGCAAGCAAATTGTTCAAATAAAGAAACTCAAGCAAAATCAACTTTGATTTCAAAGTAACAACATTCAATAACAAAAACTTTGGAACAAAACATCTCACGTGTTAATTCAAGTTCCACAATTTAATAAATATTGTACTAAATATATTAATCACTGTTCAAACCAAACCATGTATGTGTCTCAACCAACTATGATACAAGCAAACACCATTTCTCCAAGATTTGTCAAATCCTCGACTGCTGCTTCTTGTCCTTTGCAGGATATTTTTTTATTTGATTCGTCGTGGTGAAGGGCACAAATTTTCCCTTGAATTCAACTTGAAAGATGAACTTCAGAATATCCCCTGTATGGAGGTGTTGCTCGTCATGGTAAATAATCAATATTTTATTTGAATTTTTATTTTTTTAAATAATTTAATTAGTATTTGAAATATTAAAAAATGAATACGTGTATACTCATTAACACGTGAAAAGAGTTTTTGTCTAGTAAGATATTTATTGGATAAAATATCTTAGATATTTTAAGCGGTTAAGATATTTATGAGTAATTAACCAGATTTTTAGGTAAGGTTATTTTTATTGGCCTATAAATACAATGACAGGAAAAAAGTCCAGGTACATTTCCTCTACGTTCTAGAGACTCTAGATAATATTCTAGAGTGATATTATAATCACTTTCTTGATAGTTGAGGCTCCATAACTCACAAAAGCCATTGACGTTCGGAGTATCTTTGCAGGTATTTCCCCCTCCTTTGACAAAAGTAGACGAGCGAGCTGAAGGAGCATGAACGACAACAATTGAGGAAAAGCAAGCGTCCCAGACATTTGAAGCAACAAAGACACACTGAAAAACATCCATACCGAAACATTTTGGCGCCCACTGTGGGACCGAGTGTCATCCACAGAAGCCACAAGAGGAGCGCTCGGCCTCGACGAATCACTTCTTCGGATAAGGCTACTCCAACAAGATGAAGCTGCCGCATCACCGCCAGGATTCTCCTTCGTGAGCCATTGACGCCACCGCGAGCACCTCTGCGAAATCGCGTCCGTGAGCACCTCTGACAAATCACACCCCTTTGCGGGTCAGACCCAGCCCAGAGACAAACCCTTTCGGTGCCTCCAAGTCCGCCGCATTGTCCGACCCATCCTCCGCGTCTTCCGCAGCACCCACGGAATCCACGCGCCGTTCAGTTCTGCCTCCAAGTCGTCCAAATTTCTATTCCCCATATGTCAAACTCCGGTCATCATTACCTAATCACCAACATCATCGACAATATAGGGTTTTCATCCGATTGTCCTGAATCTCTGAACAGATGATTCCTTCTCTATAGGGCCTCGGCCGGCGTTGCCGAAATCCGCCGCCATCCTCATCCAGGACACCTTCCAGCGCCGTCCACAAGCCCTCATCGAGGGCGCCAGAGAAAGCTAGAGCTACGCTATCTTTAGGCAGTTCTCATGCTACTATTCTGGCTCCACACCTGCGGCGCCGTCCGATCCAGTCTCAAATCACCCGCCAAACCGTCTAGTACGGCCTCCGCGTCATCCGTCGCGCCCAGGTTTGCGTCTCCGCCACTAACCACAGTTCCCGCATTTACAATAGCAACCCCTACAGCGAGCAATTCCGTCGTTGGTGTCGCACTCAACTTCTGTGATGGTGATTCACGAGATCATTTCTCAGGCCTCTTGTGCAAACTCGATGTCACCGCCATCCATTGTGAACGCGGCAACTAACTTGGCCTGGACCCTATTTTTAAGGATTAGATACTGAACCGTCTGATCTGTCCGACACATAGACTCAACGATCCTCCAAGGTCGTCCATCCAGGTAGACCATTAAGAACGAACAACGCCCCAAGGTCGTCCATCCAGGTCGACCGGCAAGACCGAGTGTCCATCGTGACCGATCGGCAAAATCGAGTGGTTGCCAACCAGGGATTGACATCCTTGGCTGGACGCCTTGCTGACCGGCCGTCACGACCGTCCCTCACTAAGTCCACTATAATACAATCAAGACTTGACGACGAGAGAGCCCGTTTGGCCGTTCCCAGTGCGTGCAGCCTTGAGCAAAGAGGTAATCGTCCGGTTTTCACCAGCTTCTTGTGGCCCCTAGAGACGAAGCTGCTCGATCTGCTTCAGCTCGTGAGAAAGCGGCCATCAGTGACTACAAGCGTTACAACACTCGACCGTTCGGCATCACATGTGGTCGCTCCTTCGGACTCAAACGTTCGGCCTTTCGGGGCCTCAAGTGTTCAAGCATTCGGCCGTTCGACCCCACTGATGTTCGGCCAGTCGGCCTCAATAACGTTCGTCCGCTTGCCTCAATCGTTCGACCATAGGTCTCATTGACGTTCGACCCCACTAATGTTCGGCCAGTCGGCCTCAATAACGTTCGTCCGCTTGCCTCAATCGTTCGGCCATAGGTCTCATTGACGTTCGACCCCACTGACGTTCGGCCAGTCGGGCTCAATACCGTTCATCCGCTTGCCTCAATCGTTCGGCCATAGGTCTCATTGACGTTCGGCCACTCGGCTTCTACCGCTAGGCCATCCGTATCTCAAGCATTCCAGCATTCAGTCTCACGGACGTTCGGCCCTACTGATGTTCGACCATTCGGCCCAACTAACATTCGGCCTCAAGCGTCCAGCACTCACCCTCACTACCGTTCGGCCACTCGGCCTCTACCGCTAGGCCATCCGTATCTCAACCATTCCAGAATTCGGTCTCACGAACGTTCGGCCTTTCGGCCTCTACCGCTCGACCATACATCGACACGAGCGCTCCAGCATTCGGCCCTACTGATGTTCGGCCATTCGGCCTAACTGACGTTCGACCGCCAGGTTTACATCTCGATCGAACGATCTCACCTATATGTTTAATATTATGTATCTTACAAGTCACAAGAAACAATCAACCGAAGACCGAGCGATCTTACTCTCTCAACCGATCGGCCTTATAACATAATCTATTTTCTACGCTAATTTTCTAAATCCTGTAAATGCATTAATTTGTTTGGCTACTCTTTTTCTCGTTCTACAGCACAGATAAGCACATCTTGTACATAAAGGCGGACGCCAAAGAGCCGTTCATGCTGAAGCACTAAAAATTGGGGAAACACTCCTAGACCTGGTAGATGTTCGCCCTAGAACACCCAGGTGCATTGAATAAAGGGATACACTCCCGCTGGTAGATGTTCGCCCTAGAACACCCAGAACATCAAATTCTAGAGCATTCGGCCGTTCGACCCCACTGATATTCGGTCGTTCGGCCTCAAAGGTATTCACCCTTTGGTTTCAACCGCTCGACCATCCATGGCCACGAGCGCTCAAGCATTCGGCCGTTTGACCCCACTGATATTCGGTCGTTCGGCCTCAAAGGTATTCGCCCTTTGGAATCAACCGCTCGACCATCAATGGCCACGAGCGCTCCAGCATTCGGTCGTTCGGCCTCAAAGATATTCGTCCTTTGGTTTCAACCGCTCGACCATCGATGGTCACGAGCGCTCAAGCATTCGGCCGTTCGACCCCACTGATATTCGGCCGTTCGGCCTCAAAGGTATTCACCCTTTGGGTTCAACCGCTCGACCATCGATGGTCACAAGTGCTCAAGCATTCGGCCGTTCGACCCCACTGATATTCAGCCGTTCGGCCTCAAAGGTATTCGCCCTTTGGTTTCAACCGCTTGACCATCGATGGCCACGAGCGCCCAAGCATTCCGCCGTTCGACCCCACTGATGTTCGGCCTTTCGGCCTCAAAGGTATTCGCCCGTTGGTTTCAACCGCTCGACCATCCATGGCCACGAGCACTCAAGCATTCGGCCGTTCGACCCCACTGATGTTCGGCCATCCGGCTTCAATGTCGTTCGTCCTCTTGGCTTCAATCGTTCGGCCATTAGGTCTCACAGACGTTCAGTCACTTGTCGTCAACCCTTCGGCCTCAATTGTTCAGCTTTCCGTGGCCTCAAGCGTTCAACATTCGACCTCACATGCCACTCGGCAGCTACCACTCCACCATACATGGCCTCATGTATGCAAATATTCAACTGTTAAACGTTCGACCTTCGCAACTATTAAACGTTCGACCTTCGCGGCCTCAAACGTTCCAGCTTTTGGCCATTCGGCCTCACATCTTTTTTGTTCTTCGATCTCAACCGCTCGGTCATCCATGGCTCAGTTGTTAAAATGTTCAACTGCTTGGCCTAGGGCAAAGAGAAAACCCATAAAAACCCGCTGTTCAGTCCACAGATGAGCAACGATCGGAAACACGCTCCCTAACACAGCGAATATAGCCTCTCTCAAACTCATAAGTTCTATAGTTACCCCTCCATAAAACAGAACGGTTAACTCGAACTTGGGGGCATGTCTAGTAAGATATTTATTGGATAAAATATCTTAGATATTTTAAGCGGTTAAGATATTTATGAGTAACTAACCAGATTTTTAGGTAAGGTTATTTTTATTTCTTGAGAACTGAGACTCCATAACTCACAAAAGTCATTGATGTTCGGAGTATCTTTGCAAGTACCTTCCTCTCTTTTGACAAAAGTAAACGAGCGAGCTGAAGAAACATAAACAACAACAATTAAAGAAAAGCAAACGTCCCAAATATTTAAAACAATAAAGACACACCGAAAAACATCACAAACAGTTTTCAATTTAAAGATAAGGGTAAGGATGAAGTAACGAACCTGACATTTAACCTGCGTCGCTGTCAACTTGTAGTCTATGAATAGATGTCTTTAATTAAATACCAAGAGTTGTTCGATCAAATAAATTTCACAGCTTGTTATTTCTAATATTGGTGAGTTAAATTTAAAGGACAATTAAAATAAAATTAAAAAATTGTGACTTTATTTTCAAATGTCGATTTAAGAGAAAGCTTCTGAAACTCAACAGTCTCCTTAAACTCCTTACAATCCACGTTTAACCTATTTTGCTCATGATCTCTGAAAAAAGTTGAACCATATAAAATAGATAAAAGAAAATTTGTTCACTCAAACTATGAAATATCTTTAGGGTCTCTGCCTCTGTACTCGCGCGTCTATAAATACATGTTTCTTATATGATTCGTCCTCACAAACGGAAGATAAGCCTTGTAGAGCCTCCCAAAAAATGAAGTTTACGACCTTCCTCTCTCTGTTTCTACTTTGTGCCTTCACCTCGGACCTTCCTTCAGCCAGCGCTGATGTGGTGGTGGACACTGACGGTAATCCTATTCAAAATGGTGGCGTATACTATATAAGGCCAGTTATAATAACTGGCAACGGGGGTGGGGTAGAATTTGAAGCAACCGGAAACGAAACTTGTCCTTTGTCGGTTGTCCAAAATCCCAATCCTTTCTCTAGCGGCTTCCCTATACACATTTCATCCCCATTAAGAATCCTTTTTATAGGTGAAGGCACTATTTTGACCTTGGGGTTCACTTTTGTGCCTCCGTGTGTTCCCATCCCGTCTCTGTGGACTCCTGTGAAGGGTGAGGAAGAGGAACTCCCTGTTAAACTTACTGGATATGACAACACAGTAAGCGGTTGGTTTAAGATTAAGAGTGTTTCTGTTGACATTGGGGGCTACAACATCTTGTTCTGTCCTCTCGATGGTAGTTCATGTGGCTATCTTGGGATTCAGTCTGATGCTGCTAGAAACAGGCATTTGGTGATCACCCAGAAACCGGACGCAGCCTTATGGGTTCGGTTTCAGAGACTTTCGCCCGCATCATCTGCAATTTCTCTGCATGAACCATCACTGCTGCTAAAAAGTCATGACTAGCTTCTCCAACTCAGTGACGTAATCTATGCGCTAAATAAATGCTTATTTGGCTGTCGTTGTAATAAGTTTTCGCATGGCTGAACTTAATAAGATTCGAGACCCTTGAAAAAAATAGCTTCTTCATTTTAATAATAATATATATATATATATATATATATATATATATATATATATATTAATTAACTAAATAAGATAAAATTACTCTAAACAGTTTTGAAGTCTACGTGACTATATTAATTAAGTAACCAAATCAGATAAATATAACCAAAATTTTAATATTTTAAATCAATTGAATGCTTTTTTTTTTAAACCATCATGAATAATAATAATAATAGTAACTAAAGTTTATATCTTATCTATACTGCTTTCTCTTTATTTAGATCATCACTTTTTTCGAATGTTTTTTTCTTAATTAAACTTATTTTCAAATAAATTAAATACATAAACATCTTAACATTATATACCAATACGTATTTAATGATTACGGCCAAAACTGGATCTACATTACTGTTGTTGCCTGTTTTTCTGTCTCAGTTATTTTTTAAACAATAAAATGAGAAGTTTGAAGGAATAAAGAATGAAAACTATAATAAATAATAGAAATTTACTAATATGATTTTATTTTTGAGTTTTTAATATATGTAATTAAAAATATAAATAATAGCATAAAACTTTTAAAATAAAGAAGTATTACCTTTCGTTTTGTTTTATGTAATACAATACTAATGAATATTTATTCAGAAATACTATAAAAGTTTAATAAAGTAGGAAAAAAAGAACAAAAGCAATTATGTTACATTGTTACATTGGTAATTACAGAAGTAATTTTTTGTGAAATAAAAAAAATGTTTACCCTTTTTATTGCATATGAATATATAATGTAATATTCAAATAATAAAATTATATTTTTTTACATTTATACCAACAACACTGTTAAAACATCCTAAAAACCTAGAGCAGGGAGTTAAATTATGTAGAATTTGCACCCTTTCAACCTTACATGTCCTATCTTATACATTTCTACCAACTTCTACGCTTCCATACAGTATTCTAAGCTACAATGGACCTATCTAATATATACTTTAAAAACTCACTGTTCAAAACATCTAAAATTCATTTAAAACCATCACTACTACACTTATTGCTTTTAAACTTGCACATTATGTCTCATTTTATACCAACCCGTTGTCTATAACAACGTGGTGACAGATTGGTAAATAAGATAACATTATAGGCCTCGGTTGCATGTAGAACCGAAACATAAATGACCTACCACCTCAGCTGCGCTTAGAACCGGTGTCTAACCTAAGGTAATACTACCTCGGTTTAACGAAGGACCGAGGCATAAAGCCTCGTGACACTGACACTCATCCTGCAACTCATTGAAACTCGCTGACAACTTTTAGAAAAGTTGATATTACTTCGGTTTCCAGCAGAACTGAGACATATTTTTTAAAAGCTACGACTTCGGTTTTTCTAAGCTCGGTGTCAAAAGCTTGTTCGGCTACGGTTTCTCTACTAACTGAGGCATATATTGTGCTACTACTTCGAGTTTTTAAGGCAACCGAGGTAGCATTGTTTAAAATATTTCAGCCCCTGCGCGCTTCTGCTTTTCTTTCACTTTTTGTGCACTCATTTCTTCTTGCAAGGCTAAGCTTCTGCTTCTTCTTCTTTCTCGTTTAAAATATATAAGCTTCTTCCTCCTTGGTTCTTCACTGCCTCCACCATTGTCGCCGCCGCGAGCTGCCTCCACCATCGTCGTCGCCGCAAGCTGCCACCACCATTGTCGCCTCCGCGAGTTGCGTCCACCATCATCGCCTCCATGCCTGATTTTCACTCAACTACTTGTTCTTCTTCTCCTCTTTGCACTCCTCTTTTTCTTTCTATTCTCCATGCTCTTTTTCTTTCTCGTCGCCACCATCATAGCCTCTCGTCACCAGCTTCATCCATTGGGGAGCCATGGAGCCCACAGTCAAGTGCGGGGAGGCTCGAGGTAGGGTTGAAAGCACCGTAGTGGCCACGAAAAGCAGGGCTTGAACCACTGAACCCCTGTGCGGATCGAGGAATGGGGCTTGAACCACTGGACCTCGGTGCGGATCGAGGAACGAGGCTTGAACCACTAGACCCCGGTGCGGATCGGCGACGCGTAGTTGGCTTGAACCACTGGACCACGGTGCAGATCGAGGAACGAGGCTTGAACCACTGGACCCCGGTGCGGATCGGCGACGAGCAAAGGAAACTGGTGTCGGTGGTGACGGTGGTGACAGTGGTGAGGGTCTTGTCTTCCTGCTGATAATTTGTTGGGTTTTCTTACATTCAGATTCAGCCTCAGAAATTGAATCTCACTGATTGACTGTGGCGAGTTCTAAAATCTGAAAAAAAGAACACGTTACTGCCTCGGTTCTCGAAAAACCGAGGCATAATCCTATCTTGTTTTATTTCAGTTCGTGACCGAGGCATATAACCTACTTTTTTTACCTCGGTCGTATATGCCTCGGTTGCAAAACCAATGCCTATAAACAAAAAGAACCAGTGTTTTTTCTTCTTTTTGTACTAGTGCATTTAAGACAACTAACTGGCTACCACCCTATTTTATATCACATATCAACTAACTCACGAGCCGAACAAGTTTTAAAGGACCATACAACATGTCATAATTTACCATTTCTCCCTTAGACCATTATTTCTAAAATTCACCTATCAAATTTTCTTTTTATATAAGAAAAATGACCTATTACTCTACTAACCCATTCCTTCTCAATATTTCAACCAAAAATAAAACCACCAACTTGATAACAGTAGCATTCACAAAAGTACTAATCCAACACAAAATCATACAAGGATCAAGAAACACAACTAATTATACTCATCAAAACATCATTATTACCAAAAAGTCATCTGAATTACAATTAAATCATCATATCATCGTAGCAATATAAATGCTACTAAGCTTTGACAAACTATATTACACTTTACTTTTATATAACTTATATTTTATTATTTTAATTAATATTGTACATGCTAATGCCACCCTTCTAGATTTTTCTTTTTCTTGAATTTTACAAGGCAATGCTATGACTGAACCACAATGACAAAAGAAAAGAAAAGGCGAGAGTGAAGAATGCATGTAGCGCACAAAAGCGAAAAAGATAATAAGAATGAGTGTATTGAGATTTGGTGATGGTTAAATAGGAACCGTTGTTGTTTGTCAACTCAAACATTTTGCACGACTATTTAAGTCTGAAACTATTGTTGTTTCTATAACTTAGAGCTTTTAGCTACAGTTGAGACGGAACTGCTGTAGAAAAGTTGGCTTTTATTTTAAAATTACCACAATGTTTCAATTAAAAAGCATAATTTTTTAGTTGTGGTTATTTGACTATATTAGTGTCCTTTTTCATTTCAGCCATATTTTCACACTAATAATGGCCAATTTATATCTTAACTATAAAATCATATTAGATTTATAGGCATTATATTCAATACAACTTTTACCACTTAGATTCCTTCACTCATTTAACATGTATAAAACCAGAAAGTACAATAAAAGCATAATTTATTATATATTCTTCTGTTTTAACCCAAATTATTAATTATTTTAAAATAGATACCTTTCATTTTATTTTCTCCCTTCATTTTTTACCTCGTACATAAGTCCAATTTATTGTTTTACTCATTTGTCTTCTAATCTTTTTGTTTTTTATGTTCTTGAACCTTGGCTCTCTTGTCTATATCTGTTCCTTTGATTTTTTTTTAGCACTTATATAGTTAGTCATTTCTTCAAGATTTGCCAAATCGTCGACTGATGCTTCTGGACCTTTGAAGGAGATTTTTTTTATTGGATTCGTGGAGGTGAAGGGCACAAGTTTTCCCTTGAATTCAACTTGTAAGATGAATTTCAGAACATTGCCTGTATGGAGATATTGCTCCCCTCATGGTAAATAATCAATCTTTAATTTTTTTTAATAATGTAATTAATATTTGAAATATTAAAAGATGAATACGTGTATACTCATTAACAGAGATGAGATATGTTCAAAATTGCCTGTATGTTAAACATATAGATAAAAATGAAAACGAGTTTTCACTTTAAAGATAAGGGTAAGGATGAAATAATGAACCTCACATTTGTCATCTTGTAGTCTATGAATTGATGGCCTTCAATTAAATACCAAGAATTGTTCTATCAAATAAATTTCACAGTTATCCTTTTGTTATTTATAATATTGGTGAAATAAATTTAAAATAAAATTAAAAATTGCTATAATGAATTATTTAAATAATTAAAATATATTTCAAGCGTACAAACCGTACAAAATTATTAAAGATAAAGGAGGTGCAGACTTTATTTTCAAGCGTCGATTTAATAACTGGCAACGGGGTTTGTCCGTTGTTTTTTGTCCTTTTGTCCAAAATCCCAATCCTTTCTCTATCGGCTTCCGAGTACAAATTTCAACCCCATTTAGACGAAGGCACTATTTTAACCTTTGGGTTCATTGTTCCCGGTTCATTCTTTGAAGAAATAAAGAATCAAAATTAAAATAAAAAAAAATGTCTAATGTGATTTTACTTTTGAGTTTCTAATGTACGTAATTAAACAAATATAAATAATAGAATAAAACTTTTATTTATATAAATAATAGAATAAAAATTTTTAAATAAAGAAATTTTAACTTTCGTTTGGTTTTATGTAATAAAATACTAATGAATATTTATTCAGAAATGCTATAAAATTTTAATAAATTAGGCAAAAAGAAGAAAAATTATTATGTTACATTGTTAATTACAATTTGTTACATTGTTACATTGGTAATTAATAAAGTAATTTTTTTGTGAAAAAAAATAGTTTAAATTTTTTAACGTGTATGAATAATTAATTATTTAAATAATAAAATTACATTTTTAATCTGTTGAAGTGATAATATTAAGTGAAAATAATTTTAAACTATGAAATACTATTTGATGATAAAATATTTATATGTAGAAATTTTGAATAATAAATTTAATTAAAAAAATAAAAAAATTGAATGCATGAAAAGAAATCAATAAAATATAAAAATAAGTATACTGTAATATAATGAAAAAAATAACAAAATTAAATATTTCAATTCATTCTTGTAGTTTTAAAGAATACGAATATACATATTAAGATTAATTAATGTTATGAATAAAAGAAACAAGAAGATTATAAATTATTTTGATATGATATGTAAAGGTATGTTTTAAAAATGATAAAAATTTATAGTTTATTAAGTTCATTTCGTATTGGTTTGGTTAGTATAAACTATACAAATAACATGCAATAAATAATATAGGACTGATATTGTTATAAATAAGTAAAACTAATTGAGATAGATATTATTAAAGATTTTCACTAAATAGAATGAGTCTTACATATAACTACTATAATATCATATAGTATTTCTGAGGTATTAGCTTCTATAGTGGTGTCCAATACCACAACGATAATTAGGATAATTATGTGTTGAATTCATTGCAGTTATTATTTCGATATAGTGGTTATTTTTTACAAGGGAATTATTGTTGGATTTAGTGGAAAATCTCCAATAGAAGTATTAAAGTTTTATTCATAAGTACGTACAAATATAAAGGAATCAAATATATCATAATTAAAAATAATATTTTTATTTATACAATATTATATACATATATATATATATATATATATATATATATATATATATATATATTATATTATTTTTGTTTCTCTTTACGTTTTTGCTGCTAACAAAATAAAGAGAATGAAACATACTTCTAGTTTTACAGTTTTATGACTTTGGAACAACATTTCATTTTAAGCTTAAGTATTTTTTTTTTTCACATTTTTCCTGTGTGTTGTGTTAAGATATTAAGTTGTTTTTCTGATTGCACACCTACCAAGTTAATCAGTTCAGTTAACTCTGTTGTAATAATTTATTACTTTGAAACCTGGTAAATTATTAAGCTTTGATATCTCTATAAAAAAAATTGAATTTATAAATGTTAAAAGCTAGAAAAATCCAGCAGAAATGATTTTTCTTTAAAAAAATAAAAAAAATACTTTTAAAAGAAGGGCATTATCGACGGCTATATCCTTCGGTAACATCCAGAAACCGTCGGTAATGACCACTTACCGATGGCCTACCGACGGCTGTGAGACCGTCGGTAAATCTCTTGTGGCTAACATTTACCGAGGATCTTTGGCCTTTGGTAATTATCGAAGGACAAAAGGCAGTGGGTAATTACCAAAGACTAGAGGCCGTCGGATATTTTCGAAAGGCTGAAGCCTTTAGTAAGTTCCAGGAAAATGTCAGACACAATTGTATTTCTTATCCAACCAAACAAACCTGCATAAATTGTTCATAGCATAAACAGACCTGCATAACATTTTCCAACCACATAGAGACCTGCATAATATGCATCTCAATCATCCAATCATTGATCAGAAAAACAGTATAACATCTAAATCATCCAATCATCAATAGAACATGTATTTATAAATGAAACATAAAACAATCTAACATAGTGTTCTAACATTGAAATCATCCAATTGATTTAACATCCAAATGATCTAACATCCAAATGTTTTAATATCCAAATGTTTCTATAACAACTATGTTCAATAACAAAATAAAACTAATAATCTACATAGTTATCATCAGAATAATCTTCATCATCTTGCTCCTCTATAGATGGCTGGACGGATGTGGGTTGGACTGATGTCGACTGGACTGATGAGTCCATATCTAATTTATAGAGATCTCACTCAAGGATACCTCCAAACATCCATTGTCAACTAATTAACGTGTGATAACCAATTATCTAATTATGGTAATTAATTATGCATTTAATAAATGCACAATGAAAAAAAACTTATTTAAAAATTCTCATAATTGCTCATTATAATCAATTATGGAAAGTCATAATTGACCACTGATAATCGATTATTGTAAATTGATAATCAATTATCTTGAGTATAAAATGAGGTTTTCTGATTCAAAATAAATTTTAACGCAACCTAAGGCAAACAATAGAATAAAATATAAACCACATCCTATACATAAATCTACTAAATTATAAAAGCTTTAATATAAAAACAAGTCTTCATGAAGATCTGCCTGTAATAAGAGCACTTGAGACTTGTCTTTGAGACATAATCAAAATTTCTACTCTTTAGCTTTATGCTAACAGGTGTTATACCTCTACATATAATTTCTTTGGACCCACAATGTACTAACCATATTGCAGGAGGTAACATGTTTCTCTTGCTTTCTGGATTTTGTTTAGGTTGTAGACTTGTCCTTTCCTTCACGTGATTGATACTTGGCTTGGAATCCTTGCTTTTCTTTGCTTGGAAAGATGATTATGATGTTTGAGAGGTTGATTTGATTGTGATAATCACCTTGTGTGGGATTTGAGCCACTTTTATGTTCTTTCTTGTGTGGTATGTCTCTTGATTGCTTGCACACATGCCTTGGCTTGACTCTTTTGATGATTCTTGATTGATATGCATGTTTGAAAGTGATAAAGGAAGTTTTGTTCTTGAGCCTCTCTAGCCAAATAAGCCTACCTTGTTTTGATCCTTTGATAACCCTTTTGAGCCTATACTTTCCCCATTTCTTTGTTTTGAAGCTCATACACTAGCCTTAAGTGAAAAACCATGTTTACCTTAACCTTAGGAAATTTTGGAGCTTTGGAAGTGTTTTGGGAACAAGTGTGGTCTTCTAGGGGATTCTTATGAATTGGCTAGTTGACTCCTCTTCTTGTTTTGTTTCTGTAAATATGTTGTGTATCTTGTCTCTCACAGTTGTGTCTTAAATAGAAAAACAAAGAAAAAGAGACAAGATGAGAAAAAAAAAACTAGAGAAAAATGAGAAAAAAATAAATATTTTGCGAATAATGGAGTCAAGAAGAGGATTGAATTAGAGGTTTGGGTGTGATTTGACTGTGTTTACACTTGTTCCCAATTGCTCCTCTATTTCTTTTGGTTTATAGTTTCTCATCCATATTATATACTCCCTTCTCATTGGCCCCATTACATCCATAAAAGACCTTTTGATTTGAACATGCATATGTTTTGATATTAGAGACTTGCTAAGTCTGTTGTTGTTTGCTTTCTTGAGTGCATTGAGTTGACATTCTTTACCCTAGACACTTGAGAGAAACGGTGATAGTGCATCTGTGAGGTTCTGTTGCTTTTGATTCACCTCTTGAGTTGATTGATCATTTTTCCATGTCTTGAATTACTTGGATGATTTCATGAGTATCTACTTTCTCTGATTTATTCTGTGTTGGATATTGTCTACTTCTTTTCTTTGTCCAGATTCCTTAAGGATTGTGTAATTTTGTTTCTGTCCTTGTGATTCTTTGTTTTCTGTGTGCTAAGATTGTGTCACTCCCTTAATGTATTTAGAATCGTTCCTTATTCTGCGTCTTGATTTTGCCCAGGAGTGCAAAAGACTAAATGTGGTCTATTTTGATGAGTTATTATTTTCTACTATTCACTTAACTTTTCGCACCCAATTGTATTAGTGAATTGTGCTTAATTCTCAATTATTGTCTCATTTTCACTATTTGGGCTTAATTTCAAGACTAATTCTTATTTTCATTAATTTGAATTATTTGGGCATAATTATTTCAATTAGTAATCGCAGGACAATCACTGTTTGAAAGGTAGAGAAAGAGTTTGAATATACTGCCAGAGCCGAACAGTTAGAGACTGTTGGACCAAATGGTCTAACAAAGTCTTGATAGAACAGTCTGACAAAGTCTTGACCGAACGGTCTAACAAAAGTCTTCACCGAACCCATCTACCGAACGATCTCTGATAATTCGGGCACCGAGCGGTCATAGAGTGTGACCACGTCATTCTCCATTTTCCATAGCAACATTGTATTTCAATTTCATTTTTAGTGTAGCTTTGGGCTTTTTTTTTGCCATCTTTTGTAGAAGCCCATTAGAAGGGCATTTCTGTAATTTGGGATTTATAAACCCCAAAATCACTTTCACTTACTACTCTCCTCCGCCACTTTTACATTCAGCTGTTAGGGTTTTAGCTTTTTGGGGAAGCTGCTTCTTCTTCCTCCCCTTTGGGGGAGGTTTTAGGTTTTGCTTTCATTTTCCATTTTCATGTATTTAAACTACCTTTACGTTGATATTTCATAGAAGAATTGATTCTTACATTCAAGTTTTATGTTATTTATGTTTTGGGTACTATTTATGAGTATTAAAACACTACTGCGTAATCATTTCTTCTTCTGCGTGCATTCTGCGTTTTTGGTTTCTGCATTTCACTGCTACTGTGTTGATACCGATCAGTCACTGTATTTAGACCGTTCGATGCTTAGCTTGTTTACCTTATAGACCGTTCGGTCTGCTCGCACTTTCCATTCACACCGTTCGATTTCTGACGTGAGTCACTGTAAGTACCCCTCGGCTTTAATATACTGCTCAGTTTAGTTTTTTCCTGTTTCCCGTTCTTCCCCAGCTTACCTTTCACTATTCAGTCACTGCTTCAGACCGTTCGGTCCCTCACAACACCGTTTGGTTCTTAACACTTATTGTTAGAACCATTTGGTTTTCTGATTTCATTCACTTTAATACTGTTCATTTTGTTTGGTTGTCTTCAATTTCCAGTTTTAATTTAGTTTAATTCTCCTTGCAAAAACACTTGCAAACCCCCCCTCGCTACGTGTTTGACCTAATTCTCGAACCACATTTGGTCCTTGAGAGACGACATAGGAGTCACTTCCTTGTCTATACTGCATTCTTATTGCACATCAAATTTGTATGGGGTGTGACACCGATCAAATTTTGGCACCATTGCTGGGGACCAACGGTTCATTCTTAGGTCTTTTGTTGTGTTAGTGTGTGTTGTGTTTTGTCTTGTGTTGTGAGTGTTTTGTTCTGTTTTGTGTGTGCTGTAATGTGTGTTGCATTTAGATAGTTTTAGTTGCATATTTTCAATTGCATTCTTCCTTTTCCCCTTATTTCACCAGGTCTACCATTTTGATTATGAGCATACTGCTTCTTCTGCTTGTTCCTATAATATGATTCTCCTTCTGCATGTTACTCTGATTATGGTTCTCATGTTGATTTCTATGTAATATACAATATACCATACATTTTATTAATTTTTAAAATTTTATTATTTTAAATTTATGAATAATTTGTTAGATGATTTTTAATAATTTTATATGCATTATTATTAATATTATTATTAATCATGTTAGATATTGAGGGGTAAATATTATGTTAGAGGTGATTATACTATAAAATGCAAGAATATCCTTATGATATGGATTCTCAAGTCAATTCTAGTTTTATGTCTTATTTTTCTTTTTCTATAAATGAAGTAACGTAGAAAAATTTAACAAATGAAATATTTTTCTCTCATGATGACTTAATTCAATGGCTGACAGAGATTGCATATCATCTTAGGTTTGTTGTGATAACTATAATATCAGACAAAGTTATTGGTGAACTGGGAATGAATACATTTGTCTTACTAGGATGTGAAAACTATAGGAAATACAAACCGGATGTCCAACCCAATATATAGGGCACACAAAAATGTGAATGTCCTTTAAAATTAAGAGGCAAACCATCTTCTAATGGTGATGGGTGGGTATTAAAGGTCATATATTGATATCACAATCACAATTTGACAGAAAATTTAATGAATCACCACTACAATACACCCTTTTGCTACCCCTGTAGTAAACCCTCTTCCTCCTCCTGTGATTATAACCCCCACTCCTCCCCCTGTGCTCATTACTCCAACTCCTCCCCCTGTGCTTATTACCCCCACTCCTCCCCCTGACCCTACTTCTGTATCTTCCTCATCTTCTATACTGCTTTTTGAGATTGTCACACCATCTACTGATCTAGATTCAGCTGGTGATGGTGAAGGTGTTGACCCGCCCCTCCATGATCGCCCATGGATTGAGCCATATGGTAAAGGATAAGATTTTAATCCCTTTTTTTAAACCATTTTGATGTTTAAAGATTGCCTTAATTCAAATGACTTTTATTATGCAGGTTTATTCCATCCAGGGTTGCTTCCTAGGCCATCACACGATCAATTAAGCTACAATTTTTAAGTCCATGGCCTACTTGAGGAACAATACCTGAAGAGAACAGAAATCCATTTTGGCAGCGTTTTCAGGTGAACAACCCATTAAACTAATTGTCATATTTATTTTAGTATCTTCATTAATCAATGTTTGTTTTGTTTAATGTTACAAATGAATGTGTAGTGGAAACCTGAACATGAAACACAGATACAAAGAAATTTCGACATGAAAGCATCTCATCGGTTATCAGAGATGTTTAGGGATACCCGCAATGCAAGAAAGCGCCCTTACTGGTTGGGCGAGCACATTTGGAACTCTTTACTGGCTCATTGGAATTCAGTAGAGTTTCGCAATAAGTGTGCCAAAGCCTAGAGGAACAGAGCTTCTGAAAAGGGTGGCACCCTGCATACTGGTGGATCGATCACGATTCATGAAAATGTTATTCGTATGGTAAACTTTCATTACTTTTATGTTTCTTTCATATATAACTTATGTATTTTCTATTTCATATGTTACAGGCACAAGCTCTGGGCCGGTCCATGTTGATGAGGTCTTTGCATAGACTCATGTTCGGAAGGGCACTAATGAATTTGTTGATGAAAGATCTTGGAAGACTCATGTAAGCAAATAAAACGTTACTATTAGTATTTTTTTCATTTATTTTATTCTATCATTCCCTAACAATGCTTTTAGTGTTTGAACAGGAAGAATTTTCTATGAGACTTTCATAGGTTAGATCTGAACATGGGTCAACTCCTACACCGGATGATGCGAGTAATGCAGAAGACGACATCCGTAGGACACAGTGCTGGGTCGACATCGTTGGTGGGAAGAAAAAAGGACAAGTGTACTTTGCAGGACAACTTGGTGCAAACTATACAACATCGAAAGGAGGTACTCTGAAGCACCAACCTTCTTCTTCCACCACTACTGCTGAGGAGGTCGTTGTCCGCCTCACGCAGGCACTAGAGCAATGTGACCAGGAAATCACTGATTTGATAGCAGAGTTTAGAAAATTTAAGGCCCTAGTGATGAGAGTGTTGCGTGAAACTTCATAGGATCACTTCATAATCCCTCCGACCCAGCCACGACCCTCCCCGTCACACGCCGTCCCTCAGCAACCCACATTAGTCCAGCCCTCATCAGTCCAGCCGACATTAGTCCAACCAACATAATTCCAACCATCTATAGAGGAGAAGGATGATGAAGATCATTCTGATGATAAATATGTAGATTATTAGTTTTATTTTGTTATTGAACATAGTTGTTATAGAAACATTTGGATATTAGAACATTTGGATGTTAGATCAATTGGATGATTTGGATGTTAGAAAATTATGTTAGATTGTTTTATGTTTCATTTATTCAAAAACACGAAATACAAAATACGAAATAAGTGTATTTTGAAAAATCTTACCTGTAGTGTGCAGTGATAAGTGTTCTAGGGTTTGTTGAACCATTGTGTTGTGGCTTTGAGAACTTAGTGTGTTGGCATAGAGCGAGAACTTTCATAAGGAGTGTGATTAAATGATGTTGTTGTTGCTGAGTTAAAAGCCTATCATCCTTCGTGAAGCATTCAGAGGAGGTGTTAATCCTTTGTGAAGATTGAGAGGAGGTGTTCATCCCTTGTGGGTTATAGAGGAAGTGACTTTCATCTCTTGGGGTAACAAGAAAGGTGATTTCTAAACTTTTACAATTTGTTTCTTTTGTGATTGTAATTTGTAATTGTTTTGTGAGTAATGAACTGTTTATCTTGATTTTAGATAAGCGACTGGATGTAGGATTGGTAAGATCCGAACCAGGATAAAATCATCCGTGCAAATTTCTCTTAACCTTACTCTCTTTATTTGTTATTTTTATTTGCTTGGTAAGTTTAATTGAGTATAAATTAAAAGACATACATTTGTATTAAAAACCCTCTTGGTTTGTTATTCCACGCTAATCATTCTACTGCAGCCGCTCTAACAATTGGCATCAGAGCTCGATTTGATAGTTATTCAAATAGCAAGATCATATCAAACTTTTGTAGAGGGTGCTTCTATCAATAGACCACCCCTATTCACAGGTGAAAATTATGCATTCTGGAAGGTAAGAATGCAAATATTTATTGAGTGTATTGATTGTGATATTTGGGAAGTTATTGCATTTGGTCTGTTTGATCCTACTGACAATATGTAAGAACCGAAGCCCCGTGTTTAGTGGACTGCTGAAGAAAAGAAAAGGTTTCAAAATGATGTGAAAGCTCGAAACATTATTTCATCTGATTTAACTGTTGTCGAGTTTTACAGTATCTTTGTTTGTAAGACCGCTCAAGAGATGTGGGAAGTGCTGAGAGTGACCCACGAAGGTACAAATGACGTAAAGAGAGCGAGAAAGAATAGCTTAATCCAAAAATATGAAATTTTCAGGATGAAGCAAGGAGAACAATGTCAAACGTTCAGAAACGCTTCACCAACATCGTTAACCATCTCATTGGACTAGGTAAGTCTTTCGAAAATCATGAGCTTAACATAAAAATAGTGAAATCTTTAGACAGGTCGTGGCAACCAAAAGTGACTACAATTTTTGAGTCACAAAATCTCAATACAATGACTATGGTGGCATTATTTGGAAAATTGAGAGAGCATGAACTTGACCTTGGAAGACTAGATGAAGAAGAAGCAAAAACTAAGAAAAAAACGACTCTTGCTTTAAAATCTGAGGTAGAAAGGAGCAAGAACAAAATAGAAGATAAAGACTAAGAAGATGAAGAAAATTTGAGACTCATGATAAAAAGGCTCAACAGGTTCATGAAATCAAAAGACAAAGGAAGATTCAAATACGAAAAGAGAGAAAATCAAGGATCTTCCTCAAACTATAAATGTTATGGTTGCGGAGAAAGGGGGCACTTAAAAGATGACTACCCAAATCAAAAGAAGGATGAAAAAATAAAAGAAAAGAAATTCTTCAAGAAAAAGAAAGCCTACATCGCATGGGACGATGACAACGAAACAATTTCTGACTTGAGCAATTCTGATGAAGAAGCAAATATCTGTTTAATGGCGGATGACGACACTACTGGAAGCCAAGTAAGTACATCTAGCGATTCTTATAATTATAGTCAATATAGTGAAGATGAATTGCATGAAACTTATGCTGCTTTAATAATAGAATCTGAAAAATTAGATAAAACTCATAAGAAATTGAGAAAGAAAAATAAAAATTTAAGACTAAATTTTGAAAATATTTTTGAAGAAAATAAAAATTTAAAATAAAAATTTAAAAATATTTTTGAAGAAAATAAAAATTTAAAAATATATTTGAAGAAAATAAACATTTAAAATTAAACTTTGAAAATATTTTTGAAGAAAATAAAGATTTAAAAAATACAATTTCCTATTTAGAAAAAGGAAAATTTGTTAGTAATGATGAATGTATATCTTGCATAAATATGAATAAATTACAAGAAACAACTCATGCTGAAAGTAGTAAAAATAATTCAAATGTTAAAATGGTTGATAAAAATGTTCCTAAATATAATTATAATTATTACGATTATGATTATGGTAATAAAATTGAAAATGTTCCTAAATATAATTATAATGATTATAATTATAAAAATAAAATCAAGTATGTTTCAAAATATAATCAAAATTATTATGATTATAATTATAAAAATAGAAATTATACGAACCCAAAATATGTTATTTGTTTTTATTGCATGGAAAATGGTCATATATCAAATAAATGTAGAATAAAACATTATGGTGTTCTAAATGGAATATATGCATGGATTCCAATTATAAAATAATTTGTCTGTAACTTTAAAAGACTCAAATAAGTATTTTTGGGTACCAAAATATTATTTTTCTATTTTGCATGTTATTTCAAAATTACGGAAGAAGTTCTTGGGTGTGCACCAAAACTTGGTAAAGTATGGTTTGTCAAATTAAGGGAGAGTTTTTAACTTGAAAAGAAAATTTTGATAATTTTTTTTAACTAGTTCTCTTTCTTCCTTAAAGAATCAAATGCAATTTAGTTATGTTTAAGTTACTCAACAAAAAGTAGTATTTCTTTATCCTGTTTTTATTTATTTATTATGATTTCTAACTTTATTGTATTATGCCTCTTGTTTCCCTTTAATAATTTTATTAAAATTGTTATTTATTTGTTTATGACTTATATCCAAGGGGAATTCTTATATTTAGGGGGAATTGTTGTTTATATCATACATAACGTCTTTTTAATTATGATAAATATAATATGTTTAAATGCTTAATTATATTTATCTTTTGTCTACTAATCCCTCTTCTTTAAGTTATATATGAGTTACATATCAGTACACGTTACAAAAAGTTTTAAATTAAAATATTTTTGATCATCATCAGAAAGGGGATTCATGTGTGGTTAATACATTGTGGCTCCTAGAATTGACATGCAGAGGTATAACACCCAATCCCAATGTAACAGGCTAAACATCATATATACTCTCAGAACATGAATCAAGTTCAAATTTAGAAGCAATATCAAGCACAAGCTCATATTCATGTTCAGTGCATGGATAATAAGTATTCATATAGCATGGCAACAAAATTTTCTCATCATGCAAAGAGTGGAAATGAAAAGCATGCTCATCAACATCATAATCATCAACATACCCCTCAGTAGCATAATCATTAACAACATAATCAAACTTCGGTATGTTTACCTCCACTTCCCTAGAGGTGGCTAAAGTGGTGGAAGATGAAGTTGGTCTACCTGGCTCAAAAGTGTTGCTTAGACCTGCCTGGTCCTCCAATTCTTCATTAGTCCCTTCAAGTGCAAGAGTAGGATCATAGGAAGGTGGGAAAGTAGGTGGCACATTAGTAAACGCATGACTATCCTTGCAATCTCCTAGGTAGATGACACTAACATCATTTGGAATCTCAACAGTCTGAAATGGTGATTCCTCTAAATCTTGAGACTGATCCTGATTGAGCTGAGTGGCCATCTGTCCCATCAAATGAGTCAAACTCTGAATGAAAGCTCTTGTTTCCTGTTGAAACTGAATGTTCTGCATGGTCATCTGCTCTAACAACTCCTTCAATGTAAGCTTAGAAGTAGAAGACTGAGGAGCTAATTGGGCAGGCTCATGAATCTACAGCTGTTGTTCTTGTTGTTGGACTGGTGGAGGCATACAAGTGTTCTAAAATGGTGGTTCTTGATATTGATATTGCTGTGAAGTACCATACCATCCCAGGTTAGAATCATTCCATCCAGGATCATTGTTGTAGCCATACTAAGTAGGGAATAATTAGTTCAGAAACAAATGCTTAAGATCTTCCCAAGAAGTAATAGATCCGGGAGGAAGACAATAAACTCAATCCTTTGCTGCTCCTTGTAATGAGTGCGGAAAGGCCCTTAAGAAAACGTGATCATCCAGGACATGTGGAGATTTCATTGCAGAGCAAATTATATGGAACTCCTCCAAATGTTTATATGGACATTCACCTGCAAAACCATGAAACTTGGAGAACAAATGTACCAGTCCAGTGTTGAAAACGCAATGATCATCATCCCCATTTGATGTAACCGGCTCCCAATGAGCATTGTCACGAGTGGGAGGATGAGTCATATTGTTCACAACATAGAAGTCAGCATGAGAACCATAATCAGAGGAACATGCAAAAGGAGAATCATAATTATAGGCATAAGCAGAAGAAGCAATATGCTCATAATCAAAATAGGTAGACATGGTGAAAGAAGGGGGAAAGGAAGTGATGAACGGGTCGCACCGCTCACAAAAGTTGTTGCAATTAAGAATAATGCAGTACAGTTACTAGGAAGTGACTCCTAGGTCGTCTCTCGAGGACCAATTTATGGTTCAGTTTCAGATCAAACACGTAGTGGGGGGGTTTTAATGGTGTTTTTGTGAATGCAATAAAATAAAATTTGAAATTGGAAATTAAATAAAACAGCGGAAAAATTAAAATAAATTAAAACTGGGATTTAAACATTGAATTAAAAAACACTAAAATAAATTTAAAAGACAATAAAAACTAAACAGTGAAAAACGGTAAAAACGGAACAGTAAATATTTAGAAAAGGTAGAATTTAACGGTGTAGGAAAACAATAAACGATAAAATAAAAGAAACGGTAAAATTAACATCTCTTCACTGAAAATCAAATCCATCAAGCTTAAACAAAATCCTGTGGAAATATCAAAGAAATGATCAAACTTGCAAACACTACGACGCATTACATTGCTTCAGAATTAAAATTCTACACTATTACACTGTTTGGAATGGAAAAGAAAATCAGAGAGAGCTCTGGAAGAGAAGACAGGAGACCCCTTCCAGGCCTTAAGGCCGTGTGCTTTTTTTCTACTGGAATTCCTACCCCTTTTTATATTGGAGGTGCTCTTCTTTTATTCATTCTTCATGCTGCCTTCCTCTCCTGTTAGCTTGCTCCCGTGACAAATAGAATAAGGTGGGAGGCCCTCCATTTGTTTGTGCCGTGTGCTTTTACCAAAGGTTGGGTCCCTAATCCTTGTCTTCTTCTTCACGTGAATGCTCCAGTGCTGAACGTGAATCCCACATTGCTGCTGTGCTTCTGCTGGAACGTCCATCTCCATTCTTCTAATCCGTGACCAAGAGCTTTACTCCTAATCTCCCAATTGGCTGGATGTGAACCTTGCTGGACCGTGAATCCTTCATGCTTTCTTTCTTTCTTCC
Organism: Vigna nakashimae; assembly: GCA_034642375.1. Taxonomy (NCBI): domain Eukaryota; kingdom Viridiplantae; phylum Streptophyta; class Magnoliopsida; order Fabales; family Fabaceae; genus Vigna; species Vigna nakashimae. The sequence goes on from CM067768.1 coordinate 24,075,117, forward strand.
GTTCTATTCTCCTCTCGGTCCAGCTCCTTCGTGTGCTCACCTTCCTCAATTATGTGCTTCTCTTCCTCTAAACGTAACAAGCTTTGCTCAATCCATTCTTCATGCAGCACCTATCCTCTCCTGGACGTGACTTTGTGCTTTCTTTTTCTCAACTCCTTCTTTGCTTGTGGCTGCTGGAAACATTGCCAAACCAAGCTGTGAAAACTCCATTGCTCCAGCTGGAATGCAACTTTTCCTTCAATCTCCTCACAGCTTCATTTCCGACTAATTCACGTGACTCCAAGCTGCTGGAATGAGCTCTCCAAGCTTCAATCTTCTCTTCCGTTTCCAACACTGGACCAGGGCCGTGACAGTCTTCTCCATTCCAGCACACCCACCGTCCGTAGCCTTCCTCTCTTTGCTCAAGCTGGAAGTGCTTCTCTGCTACCATGGTGGACGTCGACTGTTGTGGGCCGTGGAGCTGTTCTCCATCCAGCCGTGACTCTACTTGTTGCTTTTCAAAAATGAAGTCAGCAGCTGCACCGTGTCTTGTTGGAGCTGGACCGTTTGCTGGACAATGAAGACTGCTGGAACACTCTCCCTTGCTGCCAAGCTAGACATCAACGTGCTTCTGCCAAAGAATTGGACAAAACCCGTGAGCTTCTTTCCAGTTGCTTCTTCTTTCCATCCAGTTGGACGCGCTGGATGTTGATGCTGCCATGGAGCGTGACAATCCTTCCATTCTTCTCTTTTTCTTGGACCGTGGAAGTGCAGCTCTTCACGTGTGCACCTTGTTCTTCCTTTATCTTGATTTTCTTAAAGCAAACAAACAAAAAGAAGCTTCTCTTTCTTCACATGAGTTGAAGCCAAGCTAAACACAAAATCATGAGTGAATTTGCTGCAATAAATTGTCCATGGGGCTATGTGGTGCTTTTCATTAAAAATCAAAAGCAAAAGCATTTGGAATGGGAGAGCACCGAGAAACTAATCTGCACTTCTTCAAAACTAAACCATTTCTTTTGTTATGTGGGGCCGTATGTTTTTCCATTCACCCATTAATTACCACTTTTCCAAATTGTTCACGTGATTGTTCACGTGACCTTTGTGCTAAAAAAATGTAATTTGAATTAATGTGTTTTCTAAGGTAAGGCTAGGTGAAATCAGCAATTTCTTTCCCCAAGCCAAATTTCCCAATCCTAGGTGGCAGCTCCACTTCCAAAAGACAAAAGAGATTCCCCCATTATTTGTATTTGCAACCGTGAAGTGTCCACATTCTTTCCATATTTTCTTCATCCAAAACTAACAAGCCCCTTCAGCGATTGATTTTTCAGCCGTGCCATGTACCAAGCCAATCCAAATAAAATATTTCATCCCAAGTTTCCACGGATCACCACACAAAATAAATCTTCCAAATAAATAACACTATGTGTAAATGAATATTCTTCCAAATGTCTCAAATTGTATTTCCAATAGTTTTCCTGCAATTACTAATGCAAATAATTAGCTCAGATAATTCAAATTAATCAAAATAAGAATTTCTAATCAAATTAAGCACAATTAGCAAAAACGGAAAAATACTGGACAATTAAGCACAATTCCCTGATTAAATTCGGTACAATAAGCTAAGTGAAATTGAGAAAATATTAACTCATCAAAATAGACCACACTTAGTCTTTTGCACTCCTGGGCAAAATTAAGACACAAGTCAGGGAATAGTTCAAAGGACCTTTAGGTAGGTGACACAAAATTCAGCAGATAGAATAAAAACTCGCAAACCAAATTTACATAGTTCTCAAGAAATCTGGATAAGGAAAAGATGTAGACATTATCCAACACAAAATCATGGAAAGCATATACTCACAGAAATTCATCCAAGCAATTCAATACACGGAAAAATAATCAATCAGCTTAAGAGGTGATTTAAAAATAACATAACCTCACAGATGCACTAACAGTGTTTCTCTCAAGTGTTTAAGGTAAATCAATGTCACTCAATGCACTCAAGAAAGCAAACACAAGAAGACTTGGCAAGTCTCTAATGATCAATACTTAAAACATATGCATGTTCAGATCCAAAGGTCTTTCAGGGTTGTAATGGGGCCAAGGACAGGGGAGGATAAATTTGGATAAGTAGCTATAGCTCAGAAGAAATAGAGGTGCACTAGGGAAAAAATGTAAACACAGTGAAATCTCACCCAAACCTCTAATTCAATCCTCTTCTCGACTCCATTATTTACAAAATTATTTTTCAATTTTTCTCTTTTTCTCATCATTTTTTTTTTCATCCTGTCTCTTTTTTTTTTTTTTTTTTCACAACAGGATATAAATTATCATTTCAAAACATGATGAGGAACCAACTAGCCAATTCATCAGAATTCCCAAGGAGACCACACTTATTCTCAAAATACTTCTATAGCTCCAGACTTTCCTAAGGTTAAGGTAATCATTTGTTTTTCACTTAGGATCAGTGTATGAGCTTCAACACAAAGAAATATATATAGTATAGGCTCAAAGGGGTTACCAAAGGATAATAACAAGGTAGGCTTATTTGGCTAAAGAGGCTCAAGAACAAAAATGCCTTTATCACGTCTGAACATGCATATCAATCAAGTATATCAAAAAGAATCAAGCCAAGGCATATGTGCAAGCATTCAAGATACATATCACACAAGAAAGAAAATTAAGTGGCTCAAATTCTCACACAGGGCATTTGTTACAATCAAATCAACCTCTTAAACATTATAATCATCTTCCAAGCAGAGAAAAGCAAGGATTTCAAACCATAAGTATTAAGTAAGTGAAGGAAAAATCTACAACTTAAACATCATCCAGAAATCAAGAGAAAAATGTAAAATTTATTGCACACAAAACTCGATAAAAATAACTTAAAACAGAAAAAATTAACACTCAAAAACAAAAAAAATTTAACACACAAAATACAATCTAACAGAAAAATCAGAAAAATCAGAATTTCTTCCCAGTAGACCACACTTAAATCACACAATGTCCTCAGTGTGTTACAATCATCAGATTATCAATTTCAGAGCAGTCAAATAATATAGACAAGTGCAATAAAAAGTTAGGAAAAATGGGAAGAAATTTTTCAGTAACATCCATCAGTAGATGTTATCAGGGACATCCATCAGCAGATGTCTAAAACACCTAGCACCCATCAGTAGATGCTAATAATTTTTATTATTATTATTTTTTTTTTCTGAAAAAGGAGACCGGTACTGTGACAACAGTCTCGGTGGCAAAGACCGGAACTGTTGCTACAGTGGAAAGCAATCTGGCTATAAATAGGCCGCTCCTCCGCGTTGAGTAACATTTCTGACTTCCCTGCTCTCTCTCTACTCCTCTCTTCTCTCTCTCTGCTCTCTTCTCTTTCGAGCGTCTGGATCTCTGCAGGGAGCCTCTCCCCCGGTGCCATCTGAAGAGTGTGAGAACCTCGAGGAGCTTCTCTGCCAGCCTACTACTCCAGGTAAGTCCTCTGCTCCTGATCTGCCTTTCTTTCGGCTTTTTCTGCTGTTATTTCCATCCTGCTTTCCTGCTTTCCATTTTTTTCTTCTCTGATCTCTTGCCTGCTCTCCCTCTTTTCCATTGTTATTTTCTTGCGCTTTCTCAGCTTTCCTGCTTTATTTGTTTTTTTTTAAAGAAAAACACATAAAACACAACTGTCAAAATAACTTAAGGGGTATATAGGCTGGAAACCAGACGTTAATCTCCCTTCGATTGAAGGTATTGCAGAGACAATCGGGTAGAACAACGCCACGTACCCCACTTAAAACTAAATAAACACATAAACATAATATACAAGAACAATATGGACAAGAACAACCGGACAACTGGACGTAGATCCGTTTAGGACCCTTTTGCAAGGACCGTGAAACAGATCTGAGACCAGACACTGAAACATCAAATACAGACTGGACAAAATAAATCTAAAAGGAAACAAGAACAAATAAAGAAAACAGAGAACTAATCTAATTTTTTTATGCTTCTATTTTTTTTTTTTTATGTTTTGTTTTTCTTTTTTTATGTTTTTGTTCTTTTTATTTTTATATTTTTTTTTATTAAGTTTTAGAATATTTCAAGAGGAATGATGACGAGTGAGATGGAATCAGAGAGATACACTAGTCAGCGATGGCGTCCTACAGATGATCAGATCAATATGATGACCAAAATCTACAACTATGGGGTCACACACCCAAGCCGAGCGCAAGTCGTCGAGATCGCGTCTCGACTAAGGACCTTCGCAGATGCCACCGAATATAACGTGCACTGCTGGTTTAACAACCATGGCAATCGGGTCAGGCGCTGGCAAGCGGAGATAGACCCTACTGGCACTCTCTTTTCACAACTACCGCTGTATATGTACGGTAAGAGCTCTGATCACACCTCCATTGAAAATTTTTTCACTTCCTCTTCTATAATTAACACAATTTTTTTATTTTTTATTTTTTTATTTTTTATTTTTTTTGTTTGAAAGAAAACAACTGGGTGATAATGAGGGCACCGAGGCTGCTGGATTTGTTTCCAGTTCCGATCATTATCGATGACGACAGAAATGAACGAGAAATTCCTCCACCAAAGCCTCCGCTCGTGACTTTTCGAACCAGAGCTCCCTCAACGGAGCTCTCCCTTAGACCACCACAACCAGCTCGAGAATTCTTCCAGTTTTAGTGTTTTACGTTTTTTTTTTTTTTTTTTTTTTTTTATGTTTTTGTTGGCCGAGTGTGGCCAGAATATTAATGAGGACTGTAATATGAACACTTATGTTTTTTATGTTTTTAATTTTTTTTTTTATGTTGTTTTTGTTTTTTATTTGGTTTGTAATATTAACGATCAGAAATGATCGACCCCCGAACAACTTAAATTTCATATATCAACTGCAATTTTATTTTCAGATCTGTTAAATCTCTATTTCTCCATTACTGTAATTTTTGCATTGATGAATGAAATATTTTCTTAGTCTAAAAATTTTCAATCAAAGATATGTATGAGACAACTAAGAAAATATATTTACAATGAAGAAAATAAGGAAAATTGAAAAAATGAGATCTGAAAAAATTTTCAATGAATTATTGGTATGAAATAATAAGAAGTTGAGGGCCGAATAAAAAAAATTCATGGACATCGCAAAACAATTTTTGAATTTTTGATTTTTTTTTTTTTTTTTAGGGATAACAATTTGAAAACTAAGAAGAAAAAATAAATAAATATACATATCATAATACAGAATTGGCACGCTTTAAAAAAAAAAATTTTATCACAAAATTTTTTTTTTTTTCTTTTTAGTAAAAACACTAAGAATGAGGAAGCAAATAAAACACAAAACACATTTTTTTTTCGTTTTTAAATATATGAAAAATAAATATATGTACATCTCATAACAATTAAATTTGAAAAGAAAAATTTTTTTGCACACTTAAAAAAAAAAAATTATCACAAATAAATTTTTTTTTTTTTTTAAAAAAATAATAACTCGAAAACTAATAAAGAAAAATAAAAGGAAAAATAAACATAAAAGAAAACAAAATTCAGAATCTTCCCGAGACCATACTTAAATTACACTGTCCTAAATGTTTTCTAAGCATAAGATCATCAATTAAAACACTAACAGATAAAGGACAAATGCAATAAAAGTAGGAAAACGGGGAAGAAAGAAAAAGAAAACTCCCCTGGTCAGGGTGGCAGTTGCCAATTTTGGATTTGTAGGGAGATGTTCTTCTCTTTAGGCTCCAGCATGAAATTGTTGAGGACGAACTGCTTCATCCTCCAGATTTGATCAAGTAGTGAAATGTCTTCCATCGCTGGATCTAAGCAGAAAAAATTGTTACTAAGCAGATTCAGTAGGTGCCTTTTGATCTTCAAACTATCAGTGTCAGCACCTTTGTTTTCCACTGTGGGTGTATGTTGATCAAATTTATACGTACCTCCTGCAACATGATTAGTGCAATGTGGCACTGCAGAAATTTCATGCAGAGGTATAACACCCCATCCCAATTCATCATACTGAGCCTTAGATAAATCCTCATAACATGAATCAATTTCTAAATTGCATGCAATATTAATCATAGACTCAGATTCATGTTCAGTGCATGAAGAATAACCATTCGAATGTGATAGTAAAAAGCGGTTCTCATCATGCACAGAGGAAAAATTAAAATCAGACTCAGCAAGAATATAGTCATTAGCATACCGATCATCATCACAATCAACATAATAATCAAATTGTGGTATGCTTACCTCCTCTTCCTTGAAGATTTCTAAAGTGTGGGAAGATGAAGGTGGTCTACCTGGTTCAGGATTACTGCTTACTTCTGCCGGGTCCCCAAAATTTTCATCAGTCTCCTCAGGTGCAAGAGTGGCCATTTGCCTGATCTGATCACTCAGATTCTGTATGGCAGCTTGAGTTTCCTGCTGGAACTCCATGCTCTCTTGCTTGAACTGCATGTTCCCTTTCTGAAACTGAATGTTCTGCATTGTCATCTGCTCTAGTAACTCCTTTAATGTAGGTTCAGAAGTAGAAGGCTGAGGAGTTATTTGAATAGGAGAATCATACTGCTGACTCTCATATTGTGGAACTGGCTCCCAAAGAGAGCTCTCAGAAATTGGATGATGGAACATATTGTTCTCATCATAAAAATCAACAGATTTAAAATCAAAGTAATATGCAGAATAAGAATCATAATCACAGACATTGGCAGAATAAGCATTATTCACAACATTAAAATAGGTAGACATGGAAAATAAAAAGTAAAAACTAAAAACTAAAAATTATAAAACAGATAAAACACAACACATTTATACATGCAATACGTACACAAGACAGAACAAATTTTTTATTTTTTTTTTTAATTAACAGACAAAATACATATGACACGCATACAAAACAAATAGAACATCACAACACAACACAAGATAAAGCATAACACAATTAATCATGCTACAGGCACAAACAAGACAGAACATCAACAGTAAAATATTTTTTTTTTAAATATAGCAACTAAATACAGAACACAGCACAATAAAATATAAAAGACAAAACATATATTAACACAACATAATCGAAAAACACAGCAAAAATCTAAAACAAAAAACCTGGAACTGAAGTGACAACGCCGCCAAAATTTGCTGAAGGTGTCGTTGTCGCCTACAGAAATATACAAGACAAAACACACAAAACAAACATATTAACAGAACAAAACTTTATACAACAAAAATCTAAAACCAAACCTCAATTGGTCCCCGGCAACGGCGCCATTTTGGCGTACGGGTCGCACCGCTCACAAAAGTTGTTGCAATTAAGAATAATGCAGTACAGTTACTAGGAAGTGACTCCTAGGTCGTCTCTCGAGGACCAATTTATGGTTCAGTTTCAGATCAAACACGTAGTGGGGGGGTTTTAATGGTGTTTTTGTGAATGCAATAAAATAAAATTTGAAATTGGAAATTAAATAAAACAGCGGAAAAATTAAAATAAATTAAAACTGGGATTTAAACATTGAATTAAAAAACACTAAAATAAATTTAAAAGACAATAAAAACTAAACAGTGAAAAACGGTAAAAACGGAACAGTAAATATTTAGAAAAGGTAGAATTTAACGGTGTAGGAAAACAATAAACGATAAAATAAAAGAAACGGTAAAATTAACATCTCTTCACTGAAAATCAAATCCATCAAGCTTAAACAAAATCCTGTGGAAATATCAAAGAAATGATCAAACTTGCAAACACTACGACGCATTACATTGCTTCAGAATTAAAATTCTACACTATTACACTGTTTGGAATGGAAAAGAAAATCAGAGAGAGCTCTGGAAGAGAAGACAGGAGACCCCTTCCAGGCCTTAAGGCCGTGTGCTTTTTTTCTACTGGAATTCCTACCCCTTTTTATATTGGAGGTGCTCTTCTTTTATTCATTCTTCATGCTGCCTTCCTCTCCTGTTAGCTTGCTCCCGTGACAAATAGAATAAGGTGGGAGGCCCTCCATTTGTTTGTGCCGTGTGCTTTTACCAAAGGTTGGGTCCCTAATCCTTGTCTTCTTCTTCACGTGAATGCTCCAGTGCTGAACGTGAATCCCACATTGCTGCTGTGCTTCTGCTGGAACGTCCATCTCCATTCTTCTAATCCGTGACCAAGAGCTTTACTCCTAATCTCCCAATTGGCTGGATGTGAACCTTGCTGGACCGTGAATCCTTCATGCTTTCTTTCTTTCTTCCGTTCTATTCTCCTCTCGGTCCAGCTCCTTCGTGTGCTCACCTTCCTCAATTATGTGCTTCTCTTCCTCTAAACGTAACAAGCTTTGCTCAATCCATTCTTCATGCAGCACCTATCCTCTCCTGGACGTGACTTTGTGCTTTCTTTTTCTCAACTCCTTCTTTGCTTGTGGCTGCTGGAAACATTGCCAAACCAAGCTGTGAAAACTCCATTGCTCCAGCTGGAATGCAACTTTTCCTTCAATCTCCTCACAGCTTCATTTCCGACTAATTCACGTGACTCCAAGCTGCTGGAATGAGCTCTCCAAGCTTCAATCTTCTCTTCCGTTTCCAACACTGGACCAGGGCCGTGACAGTCTTCTCCATTCCAGCACACCCACCGTCCGTAGCCTTCCTCTCTTTGCTCAAGCTGGAAGTGCTTCTCTGCTACCATGGTGGACGTCGACTGTTGTGGGCCGTGGAGCTGTTCTCCATCCAGCCGTGACTCTACTTGTTGCTTTTCAAAAATGAAGTCAGCAGCTGCACCGTGTCTTGTTGGAGCTGGACCGTTTGCTGGACAATGAAGACTGCTGGAACACTCTCCCTTGCTGCCAAGCTAGACATCAACGTGCTTCTGCCAAAGAATTGGACAAAACCCGTGAGCTTCTTTCCAGTTGCTTCTTCTTTCCATCCAGTTGGACGCGCTGGATGTTGATGCTGCCATGGAGCGTGACAATCCTTCCATTCTTCTCTTTTTCTTGGACCGTGGAAGTGCAGCTCTTCACGTGTGCACCTTGTTCTTCCTTTATCTTGATTTTCTTAAAGCAAACAAACAAAAAGAAGCTTCTCTTTCTTCACATGAGTTGAAGCCAAGCTAAACACAAAATCATGAGTGAATTTGCTGCAATAAATTGTCCATGGGGCTATGTGGTGCTTTTCATTAAAAATCAAAAGCAAAAGCATTTGGAATGGGAGAGCACCGAGAAACTAATCTGCACTTCTTCAAAACTAAACCATTTCTTTTGTTATGTGGGGCCGTATGTTTTTCCATTCACCCATTAATTACCACTTTTCCAAATTGTTCACGTGATTGTTCACGTGACCTTTGTGCTAAAAAAATGTAATTTGAATTAATGTGTTTTCTAAGGTAAGGCTAGGTGAAATCAGCAATTTCTTTCCCCAAGCCAAATTTCCCAATCCTAGGTGGCAGCTCCACTTCCAAAAGACAAAAGAGATTCCCCCATTATTTGTATTTGCAACCGTGAAGTGTCCACATTCTTTCCATATTTTCTTCATCCAAAACTAACAAGCCCCTTCAGCGATTGATTTTTCAGCCGTGCCATGTACCAAGCCAATCCAAATAAAATATTTCATCCCAAGTTTCCACGGATCACCACACAAAATAAATCTTCCAAATAAATAACACTATGTGTAAATGAATATTCTTCCAAATGTCTCAAATTGTATTTCCAATAGTTTTCCTGCAATTACTAATGCAAATAATTAGCTCAGATAATTCAAATTAATCAAAATAAGAATTTCTAATCAAATTAAGCACAATTAGCAAAAACGGAAAAATACTGGACAATTAAGCACAATTCCCTGATTAAATTCGGTACAATAAGCTAAGTGAAATTGAGAAAATATTAACTCATCAGGAAGAATGCAATGAAAATATGCAACTAAAACTATCTAAATGCAACACACATTACAACACACACAAAACAGAACAGAACACTCACAACACAATACAAAACACAACACACACTAACACAACAAAAGACCTAAGACTGAACCGTTGGTCCCCAACAATGGCGCCAAAATTTGATCGGTGTTGCACCCCATACAAATTTGATGTGCAATAAGAATGTAGTATAGACTAGGAAGTGACTCCTAGATCATTTCTCAAGGACCAAATATGATTCAAGAATTAGGTCAAACACGTAGCGGGGGGGGGGGGGGGTTGCAAGTGTTTTTGCAAAGAAAATTAAACTAAATTAAAATTGGAAATCAAAGACAACCAAACAAAATGGACAACATTAAAGTGAATGAAATCAGAAAACCGAACGGTTCTAACAATAAGTGTTAAGAACCTAACGGTGCTATGAGGGACCGAACGGTCTAAGTAGTGACTCAACGGTGAAAGGTAAGATGAGGAAGAATAGGAAACAGAAAAGAACTAAACTGAGTAGTATATTAAAGCCGAGAAGTACTCACAGTGACACGCGTTAGAAACCGAACGGTGTGAATGGAAAGTGCAGGCAGACCGAACGGTCTATAAGGTACACAAGCTAAGCACCGAACGGTCTAAATATAGTTACCGATCGGTATCAACGCAACAACAGTAAAATGCAGAAACCAAAAATGCAGAAACCAAAAATGCAGAATGCACGCAGAAGAAGAAATGATTACACAATAGTGATTTAATAGCCATAAAGAGTACCCAAAGCATAAATAACATGAAACTTGAATGCAAGAGTCAATTCGTCTATGAAATTGCAACATAAAGGTAGTTTAAATACATGAAAATGGAAACTAAAAGAAAAACCTAAAACCTCCCCCAAAGGGGAGGAAGAAGAAGCAGCTCCCCCAAAAAGCAAAAACCCTAATAGCAGAATGTAAAAGTGGCGGATGAGAGTAGTAAGTGAAAGTGATTTTGGGGTATATAAAACCCAAATTACAAAAATGCCCTTCTAATTGGCTTCTACAAAAGATGGCCAAAAATAAGCCCAAAGCTACACTAAAAATGAAATTGAAAATACAATGTTGTTGTGGAAAATGGAAAATGACGTGGTCACACTCTTGAAGTCCCAAAATGTGCTTCCAACACTGTTGTTGTTTGATCACTAGATCTGACTATTCGATCATTCAGGGCTAAGACGTTTGATCAACACTCTCATGTAATAAGGCTTTGCCATTTGGTAGAGGCTTTAGGAGATCGTTCGGTCTTTAGCGCTCGACCATTCACAAACCGTTCGGTTCAATTAGTGTTCGATAGGTTCGTTCTCTATGATCGCTTGGTGCACGAATTATCAGAGACCGTTTGATCAAGTCTTCAACAGACCGTTCGGTCAAGGTTTCAGCAGACCATTCGACAATGCGATGATTACTGAAGGACTTACCAGCGGCCTACTTTACTATCTTTACAGACGACCTTTGGCCTTCGGTAATGCCCACAGTGTATTAAATTCAACATTAGGTTATTCCTTCCCCAAATTCCCCAATATCAATTTCAGTACTCCTTCTCCTCCCTTACCTTTTCCGGTAATGCCCACAGTGTATTAAATTCAAGAGGTTGGTCGCCCTAAGCCGGTTTCAAGAGGTTGTTGTTGGGGATGGTGACGGTGGTTCCTTGGTGGCTGGTTTACGGGTTGGGTGGCTAGGGTTCTTCTTCTTCGTTTTGTGTGTTGTGGCAGGGGTGATGGTTTGTGGAGCTTGGCAATTGTTTTGTGTGTTGCGGAAGGGGTGGTGTTTATGACAATTGTGGCATAAATAGAGATGTTAATGATGCTGAAATTTTTTGAATTTTGACTCTGTTGTAATGGTGGATAATATATTGTTATTTGAAGATGATAATGTATTATTATGTTGCTTTAAGTGTAATGTTGCTGAAATGTATATTATGTAATGGTGGATAATATAATGATGCTAAAATATTTTGAATCAGTGTGTAAGGTATGTGTAATGTATATGGGATGATTGAAGGTGTACTTTATGGTATATATGTGCTTATAAAGTGATTAAACCATGATGTTCACTGCGCATATGAAAAGGATTGAATATAAATGTTAGAAATGTTAACTATATGAACCTAGAAAGCAAGGTCAACCTTGGTGAAAACAGGACAACCACTAAGTAATCCTAGAATCAATAATTAAAAAGTATCCTAACAAGTTTAGAATAAAACCTATCTAATTAAGAACTCACACAACAAAAAGTACCTAAAACTAAAAATATGACAACTTAAAACCTAAAACTAGTACCTAGAATACACTAAAAGTACTAAAAATGAAAAGTGTATTAAAGTACTAACCAAAACAGTTAACTAACTATCTAGACAAGTTTTAAAACAAAAAAGAAAGATAAAAATGAGGTGACAATTCCAAAATACCAAAAAAATCAAAATTTAACCATTGAGCACCTAAAATTACAATAAAATAGGTGATAAATTCGAAATTAACCTAAATTAGCCTAAGAATGTGTAATCTTCATATCCTAACAAGTTTAAACTAGTAAAATGAAGCTAAAAAACATGTCAAATTGGATCAAGTACCTAAAACTAAAAATTACACTACTTAAAACCTAAAAAAGTGTACTAAATAGGTGAGAAATTGGGAATTCACCTAAAGTAACTGAAGAATGTGTATTCTACACATCCTAACAAGTTTAAAGTTGGTAAGTTAACGAAAGAAACATGTCAAATTAGATCAAGTAGCTAAATCTCAAAGTTTGGCTACTTTAACCCAAAAAAGTGTATTAAATAGGTAGGAAATTGAGAATTCACCTAAAGTAACCTAAGAATGTGTATTTTACACATCCTACCAACTTTGAAGTAGTGAAATGAAGTTAATAAACATGTCAAATTGGATCAAGTACCTAAAAATCAAAATTGGATTAGTTCAAACCTATAGAAGTGTACTAAATAGGTGAGAAATTGGGAATTCACCTAATGTAAACTAACAATAAATAATGTTAATATTCTAGGGTGAGAATTTGCCAATTGACTTAAAGTAGACTAATTTTAAGTTATGTTAACATCCTAACAAGTCTAAAGTAGTGAAATGAACCTAGGAATCTTGTCAAAGTCAAAGAATTACCTCAAAATGAAAGTTTGAGTATTTAGAACCTAAAAACTGCACTTAAAGGGTCAAAAATAGCAAGAAGATCTAATGTACACTATTTTTAAGTAATGTTAACATCCTAACATGTCTAAAGTAGTGAAATGAACCTATGAAACTTGTCAAAAGCAAAGAGTTAGGTCAAACTGAAAGTTTGAGTATTTAGAACCTAAAAAAGTGTACTTAAAAGGTGAGAAATTGCTAATTGACCTAAATTAGACTAATTTTAACTAATGGTAACATCCTAACAAGTTTAAAGTAGTGAAATGAACCTAGGAAAGTTGTCAAAATCAAAGAATTACCTCAAACTCAAAGTTTGATTATTTAGAACTAAAAAGTGTACTTAAAGGGTGAGAAATTGTAATTAAACCTAATGTACAGTATTTTTAAGTAATGTTAACATCCTAACAAGTATAAACTAGTGGAATGAAGCTAGTAAACTTGTCAAAAACAAAGAATTACCTCAAACTCAAAGTTTGAGTATGTAGAACCTAAAAAAGTGTACTAAAAGGGTGAAAAAGTGGCAATTCACCAAAAGTAGAATAACAATAACTAATGTTAATATCCTAATAAGTCTAAAGTAGTCAAATGAAGGTAAGAAACTACTCAAAAGCAAACAAATACCTAAAACTCAAATTTTGAGTAGTTTGAACACAAAAATTTCACTTAAAGGGTGACAAAAGTTCACTTGAATCTGTCCAGTTTAGAACTTCCTGCTGGACATCTTTTAATTGATTCCTAGAGTCTTGTTCAACTTTTAATCACTATCCTAGAGTCATATTAATTGTTTCCATATCAGTTTGATTCATCTATTGAATTTTTGTTGGTGAATTTGCTTAAATTTTGGTGTTAAGAGCAACTCAAACAGTGAAATTCTGATTTACAAGTATTTAGCCTCTGATGGCAGCTTACACAAGTCTTGGTAAAACAAAGTTGCTAAAATCATAAAATTAAGTGTCCAAACTCGTTTGAGCAAAATTGGCATTCAAACCACCAATTTTTCAACACTTTTCTAACATGAGTTGCAGAATTTTTTGAATCAGTGTTGCTTTACACTGAATTTCATCTTAAATTGGTAGCAAAAGCTTGGTTCAATTGATTAAAAAGAAGTGCACAATTCAAAATTAACAAACAGCCTGCATTGTATAAAACAAGTGAACTAGTGCCAAGCCAAATTTTAAAAATCTGATGCACATTTTACAGCATCTCTCTTAGGCATTTCATCAAACAATTTTTCCTATTTTAAAATTGAGTTCGAATTAGCTATATCTGCACTCATAATTGTTTCTTGCTTTTTAAATCCACTTTAGAGTCTCTCCTAAGTTCATTTTGAGTGCCACCTATCGTTGCAAGCCTATTAATTACTTGATTTAGTTTGTTGGAAAATCCTACACCTAAACGGTTTGATGAAAGTCCACTGGTGCATTCTGGTTTAGCATTTTCTAGCAGCAGCAGAGCTGATTTTCTAACTTCTTAATTCGCTTTTGTCCTTTGGTAATTACCGAAAGCTTTTTTACTTCGGTAATTACTGAAGGACAAAGGCCATCGGTAATTGTTAACGACAAACGATTTATCGACGACAAAATGGTCGTCGCTAATCTGTCGATAATAGGCATTACCGACGACTTTTTGGTGGTTTCCAACGAACTAGAGCCTTCGGTAATGCCCTTCTTTTTGGCAAGAATCAGACTTTGGTCAAGACTTTGTTAGACCATTCGATCAAGACTTTGTCAGACCATTTGGTCAAGACTTTCTCAAACCGTTCGGTTCAATAGTCTCAAACCGTTCGACTCTAGGAGTACGTTCAAACCCTTTCTCTACCGTTCAAACAGTGATTGTCCTGCAATTAATAATTGAAATAATTAAGCCCAAATAATTCAAATTAATGAAAATATGAATTAGTCTTGAAGTTAAGCCCAAATAGTGAAAATGAGACAATAATGGAGAATTAAGCACAATTCACTAATACAATTGGGTGTGAAAAGCTAAGTGAATAGTAGAAAATAATGACTCATCAACGATCATCATGCAAACTCCAATGCCAGAAAAAACTCCTCCCGCTTTGGATAAGTATGATGGAACATCTGATCCAAATGATCACCTCAGGATGTTTGTTAACGCAATGACATTCTACACGAACAACGACCCGTCATATGCAGAGCCTTCTCATTATCACTTAAGGGGGAGACATTGGCGTCATATAACACCCTTCCCCCAAACACAATGGATTGTTTCGCTACTATGGAAACTCTTTTTAGAGCACAATATGCGTCCAGTCGGGAACAGGAGCTAACGCCGACAAAATTGGTAAACACTAAACAGGAGAAGAAGAAAACTTTGAGAGCCTTCATGAAAAGATATAATGAAACAACATGGCGTGTTAAAGATATCATTCACACCTTCATCATCAGCAATTTACCTTCAAGCCTAAGGTCAGGGTCCTTTGCTAAAAATTTATACAGATGGCCGCCTAAAACTACGGACGAACTCTAGGAAAGGATTGCCGAGTTTATCCATATAGAAGATATAAGACACTCGAGGAAGAAAAAATAACAAAAAGCTTCTACAATTGGAAACAAGAAGGAAGGAAAATGATCGGTCGACAATAACGACAAAAACGGAGGACACCCTCGAAGGGATGCTTCCTGGATTCCTAAGTTTAATCACTACAGCCCCTAAAGGCACCTAGGGCGAAGGTCATCGAGGAGGCCCTTCATACCAAACTTCTCACACTCTGAAAGAAATCAACGCCTAAAGACGCAGACCAAAGGAACAACTGTCATTTCCGTTAGAATTGTGGCCATACTACAAAAGAGTGCTTTACGTTGAAGGATGAAATAGAAAGACTCCTCCAAGTAGGATATCTTCGTAAATATGTAAAAGAAGAAAGGGTCCAAATAAGAAGTCATCGCAGGGAGAAATCTCTACGCAGAAGTCTCGAGCAATTGAAGGGACGAACGAAGACAAGGGCGCAGTCGTAGCCATAGTCATAGTCACACGAGAGACCAGTCGGTTTGCGAACACATCAACACCATTCTGAAGGCTTTGCTAGAGGTGGGGCATCATCTTCGGCCCGCAAAAAGCACCTAAGGAATTTGAAAATTTTTCACATGGTGGACAAAAAACCTCGATCTCTGCCATCTATCATCTTTACCGATGAAGATTTCCATCTAGCCATGAAGTTTCCCTCGAAAAAGGGAACCATATGTACTGTGCAGGCAAATCAACGAACTTCCCAGGAATGCTATGTGGTTGGCTTAAAAATTACACCATTCCTTCCCTAAAAGAAGTAGAGGAGCGAAAACGGCCACGGTTGATCTCGATCCACGAACAAACATTGAGGACCGCATACAAGCTCAGGGTGATATTTAACCATTTGTGCTAGGCAAAAACGAGTCACATGCGACGTCCATAGGAGGAAGGCTGGAAAAAACTGATGAAGAAAGTTTGGGAAAAATTTTAAAAGCCAACGAAGATTTGTTTGCTTGGACGGCTGAAGACATGCCTTGGGTTCATCTGCCTGTTATGACACTTAAACTAGCCCTATTCAAAGAAGCACACTTGGTTGCTCAGAAGAAACGGAGGTTCGGCGAAGATAAGAGAAATGTTGTGCAAGCGGAGGTTGCCAAACTCCTCAAAGCAAGATTTATTAGGGAGGTAACATATACTATATGGTTGGCGAATGTGGTGATGGTAAAAAAATCAAACGACCAGTGGAGGATGTGTGTCGACTTCACAGAAATAAACAAAGCATGCCCCAAGGACTCTTACCCCCTCCCGAGTGTTGACAGATTGGTAGATGGAACTTCGGGTCATGAAGTACTAAGCTTCCTAGATGCCTACTCGGGCTATAATCAAATCGCTATGTTTGCACCAGATCAAGAGAAAATAACTTTCATAACTGAATAGGCCAATTTCTGTTATGAGGTAATGTTGTTCGGTCTCAAAAATGCTAGAGCCACTTACCAGCGTTTAATGGACAAAATATTGTGCCATCAGATCATAAGATGTATGGAGGTATATGTCGACAACATGGTTGTTAGAACTCAGTCCATGGAGCAACACTTCAAAGACTTGGAAGAGATTTTCTTTCAAGTAAGAAGATATGGTATGTGGTTAAATCCTTCTAAATGCACTTTCAGTGTACCTACCGAAAAGTTTTTAGGATTCATGTTAACCTCCCGAGGAATAGAGGCCAATCCAGACAAATGCCACACAATCTTGGAAATCAGGAATCCCGCCAATTTGAAGGAAACACAACGGTTAGTGGGCAAATTGACATCCCTGTCACATTTCATTCTGTGAATGATCGAGCATATCAAACCTATTCTTAAAAACATGAAAAAGGGGATCACCCAACAATGGGACGAACAATGTCAAAAGGCTTTTGATAAAGTTAAAGAGATTTTGACCAATCCACCTGTAATGGCCCGACCGGTACAGGGACATGATTTGCAACTATACATTGCTATGCAAACAATACTGTGAGCGCAACCCTCATTCAAGAAACTCCCGAATTCAGATTGATTTATTTTGTCAGTAGAATGATGCATGGAGCGGAAGAACGATATTCACAGGTAGAGAAAGCGACATTAGCCTTGCTCACGGCGACTCGATGTCTCCGACCATACTTTCAAAGCCACCAGGTGGTGGTCAAAATAGATCATCTCGTTGCCAAGATTCTTATGAAACCTGACCTAGCTAGGCGGATGGTTTCCTGGTTGGTTGAGTTTTCAAAATTTGATCTACGTTTTGAACCGTGCAGCTCGGTTAAAGGACAAGATTTGCTATACTTCATAGTTTAGTTGATGTCAGCATTTGATATCCCTCTTCAATTATGGTGTCTTAATGTGGATCGATCCTTAGACAAAAAGGGAGGAGGAGCAAGAATCATTTTGGAAGGACCAAACGGTCTCATAGTCGAGCAGTCCTTGACCTTATTATTCCAAGCTAACAATAATAAGGCGGAATACGAAACATTGATTGTCAGGTTAACATTAGCAAAAGAGTTAGAAGCTGTCCATTTAGAATGTCAGATGGATGGATTCTCAACTAGTCGTTGATCATATGAATGGAACTTTCCAAGTCAAAGACAATCAATTGCTGCAATATTTTCATAAAGCACCTGAATTATCCAAGGACTTCACGACAATTAGCATCGTCCCCAAAGAGAAGAATTCCATAACATATCTCCTCTTAAACTTGGCTTATTCAGGGAGCAAAGGGAATTTATCTTCGATTATTAAGGTAACACTTGATAAACCTGTAATTGAAGTCTTTACGACTGATGTAACGCCACCTAAGCCTGACTAGATGAAAGACATTCGTGACTTAATGAAAAAGCAAGAGCAAGGAGAGAAAGTTAGTATCACCGATTCCAAGTGCATTTCTCGTTTTTTCGTTGTAGGAGAAGACTTGTATCAGAGAGGATACACAACACCGTTGCTAAAGTGTTTGTTTGAAGAAGAGGCTGATTATGTATTGAGCGAACTCCATCATGGCATATGCGACTTACATTCTGGCAAGCGTACACTTAGAGCCCGAACATTATGAGCTGGGTACCATTGGCCGACTATGGAACACGATTACAATCTATTTGTCAGGAAGTGTATATCTTGTCAGGAGCATGGCAATGACGTGCGAATCCCTGCTGAGGAATTCCATGCCATTACTTCACCGTGGTCGTTCGCTTAGTGGGGAATGGATATAGTAGGACCACTCTCGATCGGTCGAGCGCAAAACAAATTCCTTCTGGTTGTAGTGGATTATTTCACTAACTAGATTGAAGCGGAACCGTTAGCCATCATAAGTTCTCAATAAGTGCAGAAATTTATATGGCAATTAATTTGTCGATTTGGAGTACCTAGAATTTTGAATTCAGATACTCTCCTCTAGCTTCCTTCCTTAGTAGGAAGGGCTTCTAAGCTTGGAGGCATCATACACACCCCACACCTTCATCCAAACTTTCACCAAACACCTTCTATGCATCCATTTCGCTGCACCAAATCTCATTCTGCTGTGCATCTGTTTCGGAGCTTCTTCTTGCGTGCTTAATGCTAGGAGAGGGTTCCATCATCAAGGATATGGACATCAACAATGAACAACTGCAAGTTAACCTAGATACTCTGTTGGAAAGGCGAGATGTAGCTACTGGCCGGGCCACTGCCAAAAAAGGCTAATATCAAGGAAATACAATACCAAAGTAAAACCAAGAAGCTTCAAAGAAGGAGATCTCGTATGGTGCAAGAGAGGTGAAGCCAGGAAAAATCGAGCATACGGAAAACTAACAGCTAATTAAGAGGAACCATTTCACGTCACGGAAGACTTGAGGAATGGAGCTTATCGGCTCGAGTTGTTCAAATGGGGAAGCTATGCCTAACAGTTGGAATACGACTCATCTAAAATTCTACTTTTGTTAAACATTACCGTCATTTTTAAATTTACCTTCTTTTGATTTACAGTATTATTATTTTTGTATGTTTTGTATTTCAGAATAAATAAAGTCGAACACATCTTATTTAGTCATAGGTTGCGAACCCACTAAGAAGCTCCCAGTCGACTTTTGACTTGAAAGCCGAGAGGTAAAGCCCTCTTACTAGGAAGTTCTCCAGGAACGCCTAGGTCAAAGCTGAGAGGTAAAGCCATCTCACTAGGAAGTTCTCCAGGAACTCCTAGGTCAAAGCTGAGAGGTAAAGCCCTCTCACTAGGAAGTTCTCTAAGAACTCCTAGGTCAAAGTCGAGAGTTAAAACCCTCTCACTAGGAAGTTCTCCAGGAACTCCTAAGTTAAAACCGAGCGATAAAGCCCTATCACTAGGAAGTTCTCCAAGAACTCCTAGGTCAAAAACCAACAGGTGAGGAACCTTCTCAGGGATTGTGACTATTAATATTATTACGGTCACCTTCTTGTCTATTTTGCAGTTCACAGGTCAGTAAAGCACATATAGCTCACCAGGGACACCTCTTAATATAAATGTCTCATTTTGGGCTTCAATCAAATAGTAAGCGGTTTCGCTTGATTGGTCGTTCGACTTTATAATGCCTCTGCTCAACATGGGAAAAAGTTCTAAAAAAAACTCCCACAAGTCGCCACTCTGTCTAGAATACGTCGTTCGAACCAGAGAAGAGCAACGACTTAAAGCACATCGAAGGTAAGCTCCCTAATACAACGAGAACGACCTCCCTCAAACTCATATAAGTCCTAAGTTAACTTTGGCTAAAGCCGAACGATTAACTCGGACTTGGGGGCATATGTATGGTATATTGTATACACCGAATGGTTAACACCCAAGACCGAATTGTTAATACCCAAGACCATTCGATTAATCCAACAAGTTATAGGATTTTATTACTGATGGGCCATAATTGGGCCAATGATAAAGATATTGGGCCAATAGTCCAACAGCGAAATAATAAGATATCAATTAAATATTTCTATAAAGATATTAATAACATATTGCAGGATAAGGAAGTTGTTTATGAGTAACTAATCGAATTTAAAGGTAAGTTTATTTTTATTTTTTGGATCTGTGCTAGTTTAGGATCCATGAGATAACTTATAAATATAAAGTCAAGACCAAAAGCCTAGTACGTTCGAACTTGTGATAAACAATTCACTAAACCGCTCCTAACTTAAACGTCCCCCCTCCCCCCCCCCCCCTCAATCAAGAGTGAAAACATTCGGAACAGGCGACTCAAGCATTTGAAGGCAGGAAAGTCATGCAAAAAAGGTATGTCTCTCAGCCCATATACACATCCATACCAAAACAACATACATAACAAATTAATAATAAAATAAAAATAAATAAAAAATATATAATAAATTCAAAATAAAAAAATTTAAAAATAATAATCGATAATCTTCAACGAATTTTGAAAATATATCTAGATTTTTCACGAATTTCAAAATCTGTCACTATTTTTAATAAATTTTAAAATTTGTTAAAGCTTACAAATTCAAGCATGGGTTCATGAACCTGCTTTTGTAGGACAAACTTGTAATTTAAAGAACAATGCACTCCAAGAGGACCACCAACCACACCAACTAAGAAAACGAACAACAAAAAATGGACCACAAGCACCCACACTAACATCAATAAACACAACAAGGACCACAAACAAGAAGGAGGACCACACTAAAGAAGGGAACCGGTGGCAAATAAGAAAATAAGTGACAGTGAAATTGTGAAATGAGTAAACGGTGAAGTGAGCAAATCGTGAGGTGAAGTGAACGGGGTGGGATGAGAATGCATGTATTTAAGTAAGGAAAGAAAAAGAAGATAGGAGAGTGAATAAAATAGTTGGAGGTTTTGCAAAATTCGGTATGCAATAATTTATGCTTACCAACCTAATTGCTTTGTTTTTTAAGAAAACATTACTAAGAGTATTTTGGGAACTTGAAAGTGCAGAAGAAATGTTTGGAGTTGCAGGAAGAAATGCTCCCAATGTGAACATACGACAAATGAACTCTGCAATGGGGGAGTACCGAGAGAATAGCAACCAAACGAAGAACAAAGTTTCATTTTTCTTAACAAACGACATAAGCACAGACAGAGATGAATGGAAGTGCCTAAACCAAATATTTCGAACACGTGGCTCAGAACACTTGTTTGGCCCACTAAGTTATCACAAAAAAGAGTTAAAGAAAATTTAAGGAGTTTGGAATTTGGTGCAAAATTCAATTTGACTTATATATAATATTAATTCTATAAATTGAATATCAAGAATCAATTCTTTTAATGAAAAGCACAAAATGTAACATAAGGAGCAGATAATATTTCAAAATGAAAATGGACATAAAAGAGAGAAAAAGAAAGAAAAGAATATCAAGAGACAAAATTTAAAACTCTAAAATTTAGCAAATGATTTGTGTGTACAAGTTTAGTAGAGCACGTCTAACCTATTTAAATTGTCTCAAATTTGAAGCAAACATAAATCTAAATGTGTCTTCTAATTAGGTCTATAAACTCAATTACAAAAGTTTAAGTTAATACACACAAAAATTTAATATGCATGAGCTCTTATACAAAAGCTTAAGCATATAAATAAAATCTAATATGCATGGGTTTCTTTACAAAATTTAAGCAAATTTGGCTTCAACGGATAATGGTCAGAAAAAAGTAGAGAACTTCAAATGCAACGAAACATACCTTTGTTTTAAAGCCGCTTAAATATAGAATACAATACAACTAGAATTGTCAAAAAATATTATTTATAAAATAAGTTATAACAAAACAATAAATAAAGATTGTATAAGGATAGAATACAAAATTAAAACAAATATAAACATCGAATCTAATTCATTGCGCATCTACATTGAACTGCAATCCGAGAAATGTAGCATTAACCAATAATAAGAATTGTTCAACAAATGGGGATGCCATGTATGTGTATTCAAAATCTCTCTATCCTTTAAAGGAAAACAGTACACAAGAAAAATAAAGGAAGAGGGAAGAATTACAACATAATAATTTTATGACATAGATGATGTGATTATACCATCAAACTCAATATTGAATTCACGTGCATCAATCTAAATTATGACAAGTCAGGATAAATGAGTTTCGACACTTCACTCAGTTGAATTCCCAAAACCAAACCTCTAACGGATAATAATTTAAATTCTACTTCCTCAAAATAATGTCATATGTAAAGTGAAAATACGAAAACACGACAAAAATGTAAAATAAAACTATGAAAACACTTTACACATTACAACATACTAAACAAAATAATAAAGAAACTAAGAAGACGTCACCTGATACAATAATATACGAAAAAAATTGTGTCCTCCCTTTATTTGTCATGTAAATTGTAATGATTACATTTCCCTCGTTATGAATTCTAGTTCTTCCCTTTGATTCCGATTGAATTAAGATTTTAACGCTTAGTTTGTAAAGACAAATCCTCAAGGTAATTGGTAAAAATATAATTTAATAGAGTAGAATAAAATAATCTTATTAACTTTATCTCTTGCATTCAATTCGTCACGTCATAAATAATAATTAAAAATTTCTCTTTTCTTGTTAAACCTGGTAAGAAAGATAGAAGATTATCTTCTATATATGTATTAACCTCTTACAACTAAGAATAAGTTTATTAAAAAATATATAGAAGGGAATGTGTGCCCATTCCCTCCACTTAAGGTTTTTTTTATAGCACGTGACTTTAAATATATATATATATATATATATATATATATATATATATATTTTGTGAGATCTAATAAAAATAGAGTAAAAGGTTCTTAAGTTAAAGGAACCAGGTTTTAAATTATTTTTTTAAACTTTTATAGTCCATTAATTTCAGTATATCATTCTCTCTAAGAACTCAGTTCTTCTTTTCTCTGCTTTTTCTCTACAACTTCACTCTCTTCTCTCTTCAATCTCTTTTCACTAAGCTAGTAGATTTCGTTTTAGGTGGTACTCAAACGTTCGCGAAGTAGAGGTTTTCAAAACCATCCGTGTAGGGCATTGTTCGAGTCCTTGTCGTGAGAGGTACCGTTAGGGCATTCCAATGAGTTGTGCGGTTTTACTCCAAAGTAAGGGGAGCTAGACATTCTTCTGATTTATAGTGTATGGTTTGCATGTGTGTTGAAATATGATTTTTAGCCGTGAACGACTTCATAGATGTTTTTCTTGAAGAAGTTCCTGGTTTACCCCCTTCGCGAGAAGTGGAGTTCTCCATTGATCTGGTCTCAGGAGCAGGGCCAATATCTATAGCCCCTTATTGGATGGCTCCAATTGAGTTGGCCGAATTGAAGAAGCAGATTGAAGAGCTGTTAGAGAAACAATTTATTCGACCGAGTGCTTCGTCGTGGGGTGCGCCAGTGCTGCTAGTAAAGAAGAAAGATGGTAGCTCAAGGTTGTCTGTTGACTATCGATAACTGAATAAGTTGACAATCAAGAATAAGTATCCATTGTCGAGAATAGATGATTTGATGGATCAATTGTACGAAGCTACGGTGTTCTCTAAGATTGATTTGAGGTCGGGCTATCATCAGATCTTGGTGAAAGCAGATGATGTGCAGAAGACGACGTTCAGGTCTAGATAAGGCCACTATGAGTATGTAGTTATGCCTTTTGGTGTGACTAATGCTCCAGCCATTTTCACGGACTATATGAATCAAATTTTCAGACTATTCTTAGACAGGTTCCTTGTTGTCTTTATAGATGACATACTTGTCTATTCTAAGACTCGGGAAGAGCATGAAGATCACCTTAGACAACTATTATCGTCGTTTTATTGAGAGTTTTGCTAGGATTATGGCGTCGTTGACGCAACTGACTAGGAAGGATCAACCTTTTGTTTGGACAAACCGCTGTGACTAGCTTCCAAGAGCTAAAGAAAAGGTTGACTAGTGCACCGGTTTTGGTTATGCTTGACATAGGTAAACCTTTTGAGGTTTTCCGTGATGCTTCTCATTAGGGGTTGGGGTGTGTGCTGATGCAGGAAAAGACAGTGGTTGCCTACGCGTTGAGACAACTCAAGGGTCATGAAAAGAATTATCCCACACATGACCTAGAGTTGACAGCGGTTGTCTTTGCTTTAAAGATTTGGAGGCACTACCTGTATGTCGCACAATTTTAGGTGTTCAATGATCATAACAGCCTGAAGTATCTCTTTGATCAGAAGGAGCTTAATATGATGCAAAGAAGGTGGATGGAGTTTCTTAAAGATTTTGATTTTGATCTCCTCTATCTAATGTGGTGGCAGATGCATTGAGCAGGAAGTCAGTACATGTTTCCGCGTTGATGGTCAGAGAGTTAGAGCTGGTGGAAAGCTTTAGAGATTTGAGATTGCAGGTGGACTTTGAAGCTGACAACATTAGATGCAGTAAATTGGTGATGTCTAGTAGTTTATTAAAGCATGTTAAAGAAGGGCAGTTATTAGACACCGAGCTTCAGAAGTCAGTACCTTTCATTGGTACTGAACAAGGAAAGGACTTCAATACAGGGACATATGGTCTCTTACGGTTCAGAGGTAGGACGTGTGTCCCTAATGATGGTGAATTAAAGAGATTAATACTTGAGGAAGGACACCAAAGTCGTTTTAGCATGCATCCAGGCATGACTAAGATGTACCAAGACCTCAAGAAGCTTTCTGGTGGTCTGGTATGAAGAGAGATGTAGCTTAGTTTGTTGCCTCTCTTTT
Source organism: Vigna nakashimae (assembly GCA_034642375.1). Lineage (NCBI taxonomy): Eukaryota > Viridiplantae > Streptophyta > Magnoliopsida > Fabales > Fabaceae > Vigna > Vigna nakashimae. The sequence goes on from CM067768.1 coordinate 24,100,287, forward strand.
AACCTGTCAGAAGGCTAAGATAGAGCATCAGAGACCTGGAGGTTTATTATAGCAGCTTTAGATACCTGAGTGGAAATGGGATAGCATAGCCATGGATTTTGTTACCCATTTACCACGCACGGTTAGAGGTCATGATGAAATCTGGGTGATTATGGATCGGTTGACCAAGAGTGTCCATTTCTTGGCGATTAATTTGAGGATGTCGATGTCGAAGTTGGCGCAGTTGTAAGACTGCATGGAGTACCTTCTAGCATCGTATCAGATAGAGACTTGTGGTTCACGTCTCGCTTTTGGCACACATCTCAAAGTGAGATAGGTGGTAGGCTGCATATGAGTTCAACGTATCATCCCTAGACTGATAGGCAATCAGAAAAGACGATCCAATCACTTGAGGACTTGTTGAGGACATGTATTTTAGATCACTTGGGAGTCTGGGATGAGGTGTTGTCATTGGTGGAGTTCACCTTCAACAATAGTTATCAGGCTAGTATTGGTATGACTCCGTTTTAAGCCTTGTATAGAAGACACTGCAGAACACCTTTGTGTTGGTTTCAGGAGGGACAATATGTGTTAACAGGGCCCGAGTTAGTACAACAGACTATAGAGAAGGTGAAGCTCATTCGAGAACGGATGAGGGTTAGAAGTCCTATGCTGATCAGAGGCGTAGACCCTTGGAATTTGAAGTTGGGGATCATGTCTTCCTCTGAGTAATTCCTACTACTGGTGTAGGAAGAGTTATTCATGCTAGGATGTTGTCTCCTAGGTACATTGGTCCTTATCAAATCCTGAGACGTATAGGATCAGTTGCCTATGAGATAGCTATGCCACCCCGACTTGCAAACCTTCATCTAGTGTCCTTGTCTCATGTACTAGAAGCTAAGAATGTTCAAGTTAGAGAAGATTTGTCTGTGCAGGTGCAACCTATCAAACTTTAAATGGGCTTTTTAAACCTCTTGGTCCATTAACTCCAACACACCACTCTCTCTCTAAGAACTCCATTCCCCTTTTCTCTACATTCTCTCTACAACCTCACCCCATTCTCTCTTCAATCTCCTTTCACTAAGCTAATAGATTTCGTTTTAGGTGGTGCTCAAACTTCCGCGACGTAGAGGACTTCAAAACCATCTGATCAATTTTGGGTTCTAAGATGGTAAGTCGCTCCATGAAACCTCCTCTTTATTGTTCTTGAATGGAGATGTATGTTCTTGTTGGTTCCATGTGCCTTTTTGTTTTTCCTTTTTCCATTTCTACTCAGTCCAAGCTCTAAGAGTTGTTTCCCTCACCATTTTGGTGATTGTAGGGCATTGTTCGAGTCATTGTCGTGAGAGGTGTCGTTAGGGCATTCTAGTGAGTTGTGCGGTTTTACTCCAGGGTAAGGGGATCTAGACATTCTTCTAATTTTTAGTGTATGGTGTGCATGTGTGTTGAAATCTGAATTGATATGTTTTTTGGAGTGGTATTTCACTTGCTTGGGTATGATGCATTATATGAACTTGATTGTATAATCTGTGATGCTGGAATTAGTGACTATGTAGTTATTTGCATGAAGTGGATATCTAAAATTGGGTATGTTGGATATCTAAAACTGGTAGAGTTTTGGGTCACCTTGAGAGGAAGTGAGGTAGTGATTTTAGGAAGTAGGGGTTCTGGGCACCTTTGGATTGTTGAGACACCTTGTGCAAGTCAATTGTGACTTGTTAAGATCATAAAACTGGTTTAGAACAGGCTAAAAAATGGTAGAATTAGAATTGAGCCCCTAAGTTGAGGAACCTAGTGTTTTAAGAAGGAATTTGGGTCTTAATCACTTTATATTAGTAATGGCGAGGGTTAGGGTCATCTAAGCAAGTTTAATTGAGCTTAATACACGAATTGAAGATCTTAGAAGTTGGCCAAGAGGCCTAGAAATGGTAAGGGCTGGTATGAGTGTGTGATTCTGCAGAATTTGCGTTCTACAGATGATGCAGAGTCGTTATGTGAGTTGCCTCGCATAACGAGACCATGTAGAGGGTTCTCACTTCTGGGTAATTCGCTGTGCGAGCTGGTGCATTGTGTGAATGACCAGAGGGCGTTGCTCTCTGTTTGTGGATTCACTTGGTGAATCCTGTCGCTATGCGACTGGTGGTGGTTTGGAACCATTGCCTATTTAATTCAAAAGGCGAGTTGGGCGCATAACGAGAGTTTTAGGGGGGGGGTCTCTGTTTGGGCTCTCGCATAGTGACCTAGGTGCGCTATGCGAGAGGCTGAATGTCTGATGCACCTCAGCGAGTTAATTCGCAAAGCGAATTAAGTGGGTGCTCTATGTGAGGGACATGAGGTACAACACCTTAACGAGTTAATTCACCTTACGAATGAGGTGCCCTATGAGAACCCTTTTGGGTCTAGTCCGCTCTTTTGCTCTTGCTTTGGGTGAACCAAGTGTGTGGAATGATTGAAATGCATAGCGTGATGGTAGTAATGTTATTGAACTGATAGTATGTGATGGTATGTGATAACAGTTGAAAAACTGTTATTTTCATGCTTAAAATTGATACTAAAAGCAACCTTTAACACTTAGAAACTAGCTTGAAATCATGTTTTTAGTCATATTTTCAGAAATAAGAGAGCTGGACAGTGTTTTTGTGCAGGTTTTAAGGTGAATTTGGTGAAAGAGGTGAAGAAGGCGAGAGATGGAATCAGAAAAGACATCAAAAAGTGCAAAAGGAGAAGCCGCAAGTACCGCTGAGCGGCAGTTTACCGCTGAGCGGCACTCAGAAGCTCACGTTGGATCCGCTGAGGGGCAAAATGGCCGCTGAGGGGAAGAAACCAACTCACGCACTTACCGCTGAGCGGCACTTTACCGTTGAGCGGCACTCTTATGGGCTTAGACCTAAATTTTCTGTAATTTTAGAATAGTATATAAGCTTTAGGACGTCCTAGGGTTTGTATCTTTGGCAGAAACGAAGCAAACACTCTCTTTTCCACCCCTTTGAAGGAAGATTTTGGACGCTTGATAACAGTTGAAAAACTGTTATTTTCATGCTTAAAATTGATACTAAAAGCAACCTTTAGACTTAGAAACTAGCTTGAAATCATGCTTTTATCCATATTTTCAGAAATAAGAGAGCTGGACAGGTTTATGCTTGATTTAAGTGTTTTTGTGCAGGTTTTAAGGTGAATTTAGTGAAAGAAGTGAAGAAGGAGAGAGATGGAATCAGAAAAGGAAGCAAAGAGTGCAAAAGGAGAAGCCGAAGGCACCGCTCAGCGGCATTTTACCGCTGAGCGGCACTCAGGAGGTCACGGGAGGTCCGCTGAGGGGCAAACTGGCCGCTGAGGGGAAGAAAAGGGACGCGTAGTCGCCGCTGAGCGGCACTTTTATGGGCTTGGGCTTTTGTAATCTTTTGTAATTCTAAAATAGTATATAAGGACTTGCACGTCCTAGAGTTAGTATCTTTGGCAGAAACGAGGCAAACACTCTCTCTTCCACCCCTTTGAAGGAGGATCTTGGATGCTCAGGCTACCTCGTCACCTTTTTAGGGTTTATTCTTTCATTCTTTCATTATTGTTCATCTAGGTTCACCATGAATATGGTGAACTAAACCTTGTATGTTTGTTGGGGAATCAATGTAATCTCTTGAAGCTCTCATATATGGAATCTATGCTTGCATCTTTTAATTAAGATTTATGCTTTCTTTCATCATTAGTTAGGGTTTTTCCTCTTTGCTTAATGCTTGCATGGTTTAACTCATTCGATGCATGATTATTGGTTTTGTCGATACGGGCACGTACGGGGAAGTCTAGATCCGGGGAATTTCTCCCAATATTATATTGGTTGTCGTTAAGCTCCTGCACTTATGAACTGATCATTAGGAATGCTAGGAATTGTATGAACTCGTGATTAGGGAGAAGCCATCTAGAATGGTACTTTAGAGAGTGGCATTAACAATGATGATTTGAATGTTGAATTCCTAAAATATATGAGAGTGGATGAGATGAAATTGACCCCCAACAACATATTCATTCATATATTTCATTGAAAGTGTTTATCTTTTGCTTTTGCCATTGATCAAAACTCATGCATACATGTTTATTTTCTGTCTTGCATTAAACTCCAAATATTTCGTTCTTAAGTCTTAGCTAATCAACAAACCATACAACTAAACTAGGCCGTGAGTCCTTTGGGAGAACGATACTTGGTCTTACCAAGTTTATTACTTGAACGATTCGGTCATACTTGCCGATTGTGAAACAAGTTTGTGACATCATATTTTGGTGATCATAAATTTATCCATCAAGTTTTTGGCGCCGTTGCCGGGGACTCGTGGTTTAACTGGTTAATTTGTGTGATTATTGATTATCTTTGACTTTAATTTTAAATTTCTGTTTTTATTTTCTGTTTTTATTTTTTCGGTTTTTATTAGATTAAATTAGATTTTATTTTATCTTATTTGATTAGATTAGATTAGATTTTATTTTTAGATTTGATATTATTTTATTTTATCTTCTATCTTTTAAATCTTTTATCTTCTATCTTCTGAATCTTTTATCTTCTTATCTTCTGAATCTTTTATCTTTTTATCTTTTGAATATATATCTTCTCTTATATCTTTTTGTGCTAACAAATATTTTCTAGGGTTTTGTTTTCTTGTGTATGCAGGAGGCAATCCGAACTAGGAGTAAGAAAACAACAGAACCTCTTCTTGAAGGTCTAGACGAGAGTAGACGGAGGAGAAAAATCAGAACCTCTAGAGAACTTTTCCCTTCTCCAGAAACTCTCTTACAATCATCACCACAAGGTTCTGTTCATAGCACAGGAAGTATGGAGAACAATAATGGTAGAAGAACTCTTGCAGACTACACCAATATTGCTGGGCCTCAACACTTTAACAGCATAGCTAGACCTAGAGTCAATGCAGCCAATATGGAGGTCAAACCAGCACTGATTCAACTGGTGAAGAGTAATCAATTTAATGGGTTACCTCATGAAAGCCCATATGAGCACCTCACTACCTTTAATGAGATTTGCAACACAGTCAAAATTAATGGGGTGCCAGACGAAGCAATCAAACTTAGCTTGTTTCCTTTCTCATTGGGAGGCAATGCTAAGCTTTGGTTGAACTCTTTTCCAGAAGAAAGTTTCACAGAGTGGGAAGCAGTGGTCACAAAATTTTTAAATAAATACTTCCCACAATCTAAGGTGACTAAAGGCAAGCAAGAGATTTCTTCATTCAAGCAGGGCATGGAAGAATCATTGGGGCATGCATGGGACAGGTATAAAAGCTTGTTACGTAAAACTCCCACGCATGGCTTTGAAGATCAAGAAGTAGTCTTAACTTTCCTTGGAGGGCTTGGTTCACAAACCAAGATGATGCTGGACGCCTCAGCAGGAGGCAATATTAAATGGAAAACTCCAGAGGAAGCAACTGATATTATAGAAAACATGGCTACTAGTGATAATGAGCTGCACAGTGAAAGAGGAGCTCCTATGCAACAAAAAGGGGTTCTTCAATTACAAACACATGATGCCTTGCTAGCTCAGAATAAAATTCTAACTCAACAGCTGGAAACTCTGACCAAAACTCATGCTCTACTACCTAAAGAGTTGAAATCTGCTGCACAGGTACAAACCCAGTTGTGCGAATTATGTGGAGGTGATCACATCAATGGCCAATGTGCTTTTCCTGTGGAAGCCGTGGAGGATGTTAATTTCATGGCTAATCAATTTCCATACCGTCAAGGCAATTATACTCAGGGTTGGAAACCACATCCAAGCATTGGTCAAGGACAAACTGGGCAAGCTAATCAATATAATAAGCAGCAGCAGCAACCAACCTTTTGGCAACAGTTATCTATGCTTAATGAAAGATCAACAAGGTTGGAAGAAACTCTTCAGCAATTCATACAGAAAACTGAATCTTCTCAAAAGAGCACTGAAGCTGCTATAAAGAATTTGGAGATTCAAATGGGTCAGATCACCAAGCAATTGGAAGAAAGGCCAAACAAAAACTTTGGGCCTAATACTGAGGTTAACCCCAGAGAAGAGTGCAAGGTGGTGGAGAGTGTTGATGATGAGAAAGTTGAGTTAGATACAGAAGAGAGAAGTGAAACAGAGAGCAAAAGCACGTTTCCTTTTCCAATCCATCAAGGGAAACCAATGGACTTCACAGAGTTATTCAAAATGGTGGATAATGATGCACCTTGGGAGCAAATTTTGCAACAGATTACGGTTTACACCAAATCTAATGAAGAAAGCTCTACAAAGAAGAGACGTAGAGATGATCAGGAAAAAAAGTGTATAACTGTTAAGGAGGAGTCATTCCCACCTAAAGCATCAGATCCAGGTAGTTTTTCTATCCCTTGTACTATAGGGAAGAAAAAGGTAAAGAAAGCTCTCCTTGATTTAGGTTTAAGTGTTAACTTGATACCTTATTCTTTACTGGAGCAAATTGGCAATGTTAAAATGAAACTTGTAAAGGTTAATTTAGTAATGGCCGATGGATCTTCAAAGGAGCCATGTGGGATTGCAGAAGACATTGTAGTTTGTGTTGGCAAACTTCAGTTTTTGGCAGACTTTGTGGTGATGAAGATGGAAACCGAGAAAATACCTATCATACTTGGAAGACCGTTTATGAAAACGGCCAGGGCTATCATAGATGTAAATGAAGGTATAGTGGTGCTCCAGGATAGAGAGGAGAGAGTGGTGGTGGATGTCTTCAAAGATGAGACACAAGCAAAGGAGGAAGAAGCCAGTTATAAAGCTGCATTTCGAGATGCACCCATAACTAAAGGTAAAGATGAAAATCTTGAGGTTTCTGATAACCATTGTTTGTTGTTTCAGGTACCCAAGGAAGAAGAGATTGGAAGAGGAGAAGAAATTCCTAGAGACTGGAAGAAAAGAAGACTCCGACTTGGCACACCTGTAAGAATCAAGAACAAGTTGTGGGTTGTGAAGGGCTTTAAAGAAAAGGAGATGATAGAGATAGAGTCTCCATATTCTAGAAGAACCAAAACAGTTCAAAGGAAGCAGCTGAGAAGTTGGTGGACTGACAACATCAACTATAAAGAAGATGGAACTTGAACTTTACTGGGTCAAGCTAATGACTTTAAAAGAGCGCTTGCTGGGAGGCAACCCAGTGGATTTACAAACTTTTGACTTTTGATTTGGTTTTGTAACTTTTAATTTGTGGACATTATTTTGTGAATATTTTGTTGGAACCAGCATCTACTGAAGGATGCTAGGTGGTTAAGTATCTACTGAAGGATACTAAGTTTGTAACACCTACTGATGGGTGTTGGTGAGAAGATTTTGCACCTACTGATGGGTGCTGGTAAGTTTGAAACACCTACTGATGGGTGTTGGTGGATTTTGGGTCAGGCTCGTGACGTTAAACAAGCGCTACCTGGGAGGCAACCCAGTTGATTGATTGTTTTCTGTTTGTTTATTTTAGTTAGGGTTTGCATAAGCATTTTTAACATTGAATTGCAGGGAACCAGTGAGGGGTATGTCTAGGAGGCACGTAGGTCAAGAAAAGAAGGAGAGGAGCACTTCACGAAAGTGCCGCTGAGCGGCACTTACCGTTGAGCGGTACTATCGCAGATGGGCTTAAGTTCCCCTTAGCGGAACCCGAGCCCATTAGGGTATTTTTAAACCCTAAGCTGCACAATTTTTCATTATTTCAAGCTCTTCTCTGCACAAACATTCCCACATACCTTCTCCTAGGTTTTCCACATCTTTTCACTCTTCCCTCTTAAGAAAATTTCTCTTCCACTCACTTTTTCACTAGTGTGCCATCAAAGTTTGGGGTTGGAAGAGAGTATTCTAGCTTGGAAGCATTCTCATTGCATCTAGTATCTCCACCCAAGTAAGTAAAATGCATTTTGTTCATTCTAGGGTTCTTGAATTAAAATGTGATTGTCAAAGCATGAATATTTAGGGGTTTTGATTTCTATGCATGATTTGATGATATATTTGATGTTTGAACCGATTAAACTGCATGATTATGAACTGGAAAACTGAAAATTGCATTTGGGTGGAGTTAGGAAAGCTTTAAAACAAGATTTTCAAAAATCTGCAGAGTCACCGCTGAGCGGCAGTTACCGCTGAGCGGCACTCTGCCAGATTTGATTTTTCTGAATTTTTGCGTGTTTGATTGTGGCACTGGTGGCGCTGAGGGTAAATTCTGGCCCTCAGCGGTGGTTTAGCTTCGAAAGAAGTTGTGTTCTGTGTTTTACTAATGATTAACATCATGTTCTGTGGTTTTGTAATTGTGTTTGAATGCAGGAATGGCATCCTCTTCAGGAAAGAGATTGAAAACCATGGCAACCAAGAGAAAGGAAAAGGAACCAGAGCAACCCCATAATAGCAGGTTCCTCTCTAGGAAACATGAGAAGCACTTTAGGGTGGTTCAGGACAGGAGACTTCTGATGGAGGGAAAGGTTGGAATGATACCTAACTTTGCTCCTCAATTTGGAGAGCAAGTGTTAGGGAATGACTGGGAAAAGCTAGCCACTTATCCTGCACCTGCCAACATAGCTGTGGTAAAGGAATTTTACACCAATGCAAAGAAGATTGGTGATTATCCAGCTGAGAATTATTTGGGCTATGTCAGAGGCCATGCTATCAGGTATGATCCTGATTCTATCAACAACTTCCTGGATACTGTGTGGGCTGGTGAGCAATGCCAGTTTGCTCTTTGCATGGAGGAAGGTGCTGATTTTGAGGATGTGGAGAGAGTGTTGTGTATACCTGGAGGACACTTCCAAAGGAATAGATCTGGCGTACTGGTTAACATTAGGAGGACAGATTTGACACCTCTTGCAAAGTATTGGATGACATTTTCTCATGCCAACATTCAGCCATGTTCACATGTGTCAGATATCACTCTCAGCAGGGCACAATTCATCTACTGTGCTATCAGAAACTTGAATGTTAATATTGGGCAGGTGATAGCTGATGAGATTAGTGTGTGTGCTAACACCTCAAACAACAAAGCACCACTAGGACATCCTTCTTTGATCACTCACCTTTGCAAGCAAGCTGGGGTGGACACTTCTGTTCCACCATTTGAGAGGCCAAGAAAAGCTATTGATGAGGCTTATTACAGACAGTACTGTGGAGGTGAGGATGCAGCTCAGCCAGTTCCACCACGCCATGCTCGTAGAGAGAGAGGGCCAGCACAGAGTCGGACATCTGCTGATACACATGAAGCAGAACCATTCTAGATGAGGGACATGTATATGTCTCTTATAGGTGCTCAGTTGCAGTCCATTCACAGAGGGCAGGTGGCCACTGCTGAGATGATAGTGGGGATGTATGATACACCTCCAGCCCACAGGTGGACTATGGATGAATTCCATAATGTGGTAGCTTGGCCAGAAGAACCATTGCATGGAGAAGGAGCTGAAGCTTCAGCTCGAGACATGGAAGAAGATGAAGCTGAGGAGGAGGATGCATTTGATGATGATGATGATGAGGAGGAAGAGGAAGATACAAAGGACAGCTCAGACTGATGAGGAGCTGAGATAGCATTTACTGATGAATGCTATCATATGATTATGCTTTTGTGGTTTAAGTTTTCTGAACTTATTTGTTTTTTGTTTTTAGATTAGGGTTTGATGTACTCTATTGAACACCTGGTTTCTTATGATGGTTTGCTATTAACTGTGATTGTTTGATAAGTAATGCTTGATGATGCTTATTGACTGATTGATGTTGAGATGATGTGCACATTAAAATGCTTATACAGGTGATTCACAAGCTTTGTGAACAAATGCATGATATCATGATTGTGATTGTGAAATTAAGCAGGATGTGAATGTCAAATGTGAATGAGCTTATATGTGAGGTTTTGAGCTCCAGAGTTGTTATTGTTGAATGCTATTACTTTGAAAACATGAATGATTTTGCCCAGGTTTTCTATGATTGAATCAATTGCTTGTTTTGCATCATGTGATCAAGGCCATTTGTTGGAACCCTTTTTATTGGCCAAATTCATAAAGTTAGCCCACTAAAAGAGAACACTCTGTGTTCTATCCTTTGAACCCTTAGCCTTGAATATACACTGAAAACCCTTGATTGAAAATCTTTACCTTGAGTTAAGTAGAAGATCTTGTGTGGTATTGTTAAATGTTCAAGTTTGGGGTTGTTGGGAAAACATGAAAAAGAAAAAGCATTGAGCTAAGAGCTAAAAAGTAAGAATATGCAAAGAAAAAGAAAAAGAAAAGCAAAGAAAAAGAAGTAAAGCTCAATGCAAATGCAAATGCAACGGCAAAAGAAAGTTGGGAATGAATAAGAAAAATTGTGTGTTATGATTCTCTTAACTCAAGGATTTTGTGATGCAGAAAAACCAATTTTCTTGTTAGCCCAGCCACATTATAAGCCATTGAAAAGTCCTTGTGATGATGCATGCTTGTGAATGTTTTTGATTGTGGTAAAATGAAAGGCAAAGTTGATTCATGTGACATTGTGATAGTGGAGTGAATGAGTGAAACACTTTACCTCTTATACACTTGTGTGTTGAGTGAAACACGTTACCTAGTGAGGAAATATTCCATAAGCACATGAACATCCATGTTTAATTGATTGATCATTCATGAAAAATAGCATTTGTTGGAACTTAAATGACTTTGTGAACACTAAAGCATGTGCACATCTTGAATGAACTCTTGGTCATTGTTAAGACCAAAAACTTGTTGGGCTCGATTTCGGCAAGTGTACCGAATCGTTTAAGTAATAAACCGGTAAGACCGGGTATCGTTTTCCCAAGAGACTCGTAATACTAGAGAATTGTGCGATTAACAACTCATATAGACTCAATACATAACATCAATTTACGAAACAGGTGCAGAAACATAACTTCACAAGTAATTACAAGGTTGGACTTTGGTGTTGAAGGTACTTGAAAATGGAAAAGACTGGAAATGGTATGAAATGACATTGTTAAGGTTAGTTTTCACCAATGCACTCTTGTGTATAACCAATTTCATCTCCTCTCTATCAATTTACTAAAGTCAATCCACTAAAACACTCTAGCCCTAATCCCTTAGGTGAAAGAGCCTAGGTTTTCCTTATCAAACTCCAATCCCTTGGACAATCTAACAAGCAAAACCCACATTAAAGAGCTGGGATCTAAGACAACATGTGAATCATCTTCCATCCCTAGAATCAATGACCCACAAGGACTCCAATTTCAGTTCTGGGTTTCATCTTACGTCCCCATAATCCATAAAACCCCAAAATCAAGTCATGAACGTCCCCATTACATGCAAGCTTTAAGATCGGAAACAAGAATACTAGCAATTGATAGAAAAGGCATATATATAATCAAATCATTCAACAATTACACAAGAATTCAAAGGCTACAACTAATCCCAACAAGATGGGTTTGGCTCTCCATTTCCATGGAGAGCCTTTAAGCTTACAAAATGGCCATGGAAGAAGATGAAGAACCCAAGAGGAAGAAGGGAGTGTTCCCACGAGCCCTAGCAGCCCTCCAAGCTCTCCTCTGAGTGAAATGCACCTCCAAAGAACCAAAGACCGTTTCCCCTTCGCGTTTTAGGGTTAAATAGCCACATCAGCAAAAGTCGCGCCCGGCGCCCTCTGTAAGTCGCGCCCGGGCGCGAGACTCACTGGAAAGTCACGCCCGGGCGCCCCATTTCTCACGCCCGGGCGTGAAACTCTCTGGAAAAAATCCAAAACTCGCGAAAAATCGCGCCCGGGCGCCCCTCTCTCGCGCCCGGGCGCGGACCATCTGGATTTGGACGAACGTCCTTCTAGTTGGCCGAGCGTCCCATGATTTCTGGGCGAACGTCCTCTTATTAGCTCGCTGGGCGAGCGTCCTCTCGTACGTCAATAGGACGAGCGTCCTCTCTGCTAGCTGGACAAACGTCCACTTCTGCTAGCTGGATGAACGTCCAATTCTCTCTTCGCTGGACGAGCGTCCTGCCTGGCGGGACGAGCGTCCTCTTCTGCCTGGCTTGGACGAGCGTCCTCTTCTTCTGGCTTGGACGAGCGTCCTCTTTTGCCTTCACTGGACGAACGTCCTAATTCTTGGACGAGCGTCCTTAACTGCTTGCACATTGGACGAGCGTCCATTTCTCTGAGTTCTGGACGAGCGTCCCTATCCTGTGACGAGCGTTCTTTCGTGGCTGACGAGCGTTTCTGCGTGCTAACTTCTTGGTCCAGTTCTATAATTTATTGGATACTCTTCCAAACTCATTTTTAGCTACAAAATAAGGGATTATTGATGAAAGTACATCAAAGTAGCCAAAAACACAAATATATAGAAAACAAGACAAAACAAGAGGATTAAGCAAGTTATAAGTTAGAAAGGAGTTGATTTTGCTACTAAAATGATGCTTAAATAATGGTAAAATTTAGCATTATCAGTCATAAGTTTGAGTGAAGTTATTACTTATCTTGAAAAAGAGAATTTTTGAATGCGTGAACCATCATATGAATTGGTTGGAGATTGAGTTACATTTTGTTTGCTTGAGGACAAGCAAAGTTCTAAGTTTGGGGTTGTGATAACAGTTGAAAAACTGTTATTTTCATGCTTAAAATTGATACTAAAAGCAACCTTTAGACTTAGAAACTAGCTTGAAATGATGCTTTTATCCATATTTTCAGAAATAAGAGAGCTGGACAGGTTTATGCTTGATTTAAGTGTTTTTGTGCAGGTTTTAAGGTGAATTTAGTGAAAGAAGTGAAGAAGGAGAGAGATGGAATCAGAAAAGGAAGCAAAGAGTGCAAAAGGAGAAGCCGAAGGCACCGCTCAGCGGCATTTTACCGCTGAGCGGCACTCAGGAGGTCACGGGAGGTCCGCTGAGGGGCAAACTGGCCGCTGAGGGGAAGAAAAGGGACGCGCAGTCACCGCTGAGCGGCACTTTTATGGGCTTGGGCTTTTGTAATCATTTGTAATTCTAAAATAGTATATAAGGACTTGCACGTCCTAGAGTTAGTATCTTTGGCAGAAACGAGGCAAACACTCTCTCTTCCACCCCTTTGAAGGAGGATCTTGGATGCTCAGGCTACCTCTTCACCTTTTTAGGGTTTATTCTTTCATTCTTTCATTATTGTTCATCTAGGTTCACCATGAATATGGTGAACTAAACCTTGTATGTTTGTTGGGGAATCAATGTAATCTCTTGAAGCTCTCATATATGGAATCTATGCTTGCATCTTTTAATTAAGATTTATGCTTTCTTTCATCATTAGTTAGGGTTTTTCCTCTTTGCTTAATGCTTGCATGGTTTAACTCATTCGATGCATGATTATTGGTTTTGTCGATACGGGCACGTACGGGAAGTCTAGATCCGGGGAATTTCTCCCAATATTATATTGGTTGTCGTTAAGCTCCTGCACTTATGAACGGATCATTAGGAATGCTAGGAATTGTATGAACTCGTGATTAGGGAGAAGCCATCTAGAATGGTACTTTAGAGAGTGGCATTAACAATGATGATTTGAATGTTGAATTCCTAAAATATATGAGAGTGGATGAGATGAAATTGACCCCTAACAACATATTCATTCATATATTTCATTGAAAGTGTTTATCTTTTGCTTTTGCCATTGATCAAAACTCATGCATACATGTTTATTTTCTGTCTTGCATTAAACTCCAAATATTTCGTTCTTAAGTCTTAGCTAATCAACAAACCATACAACTAAACTAGGTCGTGAGTCCTTTGGGAGAACGATACTTGGTCTTACCAAGTTTATTACTTGAACGATTCGGTCATACTTGCCGATTGTGAAACAAGTTTGTGACATCATATTTTGGTGATCATAAATTTGTCCATCAATGCTCAGGCTACCTCTTCACCTTTCTAGGGTTCTATCTTTCATTCTTCCATTATTATTCATCTAGTTTCACCATGAATATGGTGAACTAAACCTTGTATTGTTGTTGGAGAATCAATGTAGTCTTGTGAAACTCTCATATATGGAATTTGTTTTAACATCTTACTTTTAAGACCTATGCTTTCTTTCATCATTAGTTAGGGTTTTTCGTCTTTGCTTAATGCTTGCTTTGTTTAACTCATTCAATGCATGATTATTGATTTTGTCGATACGGGAACGTATGGGGAAATCTAGATCAGGGGAATTTCTCCCAATAGTATATTGGTTGCCGTTAAGCTCCTGCACTTAAGAACTAATTACTAGGAATGCTAGGAATTGTATGAAATCGTAATTAAGGATAGGCCTTCTTGCAAGGTGATTTAGAGAGTGGCATTAACAATGATGAAAAGAATGTTGAATTCCTAAAGTATATGAGAGTGGATAAGATGAAATTGATAACTGATGACAAATTTATGATCACTAAAATATGATGTCACAAACTTGTTGAACAATCGGCAAGTATGACCGAATCGTTTCAAGTAATAAACTCGGTAAGACCAAGTATCGTTCTCCCAAAGGACTCACGGCCTAGTATAGTTATGTGATTTGTTGATTAGCTAAGACTTAAGAACAAAATAATTGGATTTTACTATGCAAAAGACGAAAATAAACATGTATGCATGAGGTTGATCAATGGCTAAAACAAAATACAAACACTTTCAATGGAATATATGGATGAATATGTTGTTGGGGATCAATTTCATCTTATCCACTCTCATATATTTTAGGAATTCAACATTCAATTCATCATTGTTAATGCCACTCTCTAAATTACCTTGTCAAGAAGGTCTATCCCTAATTACGAGTTCATACAATTCCTAGCATTCCTAATAATTAGTTCTTTTAGCACAGGAGCTTAACGACAACCAATATAATACTGGGAGTAATTTCCCGGATCTAGACTTCCCTGTAAGTTCCCGTATCGACAAAACCAATAATCATGCATTGAATGAGTTAAACAAAGCAAGAATTGAGCAAAGAGGAAAAACCCTAACTAATGATGAAAGAAAGCATAGGTCTTAGATTAAGATGTAAGCACAAATTCCATATATGAGAGCTTCAAAAGATTACATTGATTCCCCAACAAACATACAAGGTTCAGTTCACCATATTCATGGTGAACCTAGATGAACAATAATGAAAGAATGAAGGTTAAAACCCTAGAAAGGTGAAGAGGTAGCCTAAGCATCCAAGATGCTCCTTCAAAGGGGTGGAAGAGAGAGTGTTTGTTTCGTTTCTGCCAAAGATACAAACCCTAGGACATCCTAAAGCTTATATACTATTCTAAAATTACAGAAAATTCAGGCCCAAGCCCATAAGTGTGCCGCTCAGCGGTAAAGTGCCCGCTCAGCGGTAAGTGCGTGAGTATGTTTCTTCCCCTCAGCGGCCATTTTGCCCCTCAGCGGATCTCCCGTGAGCTCCAGAGTGCCGCTCAGCGGTAAACTGCCGCTGAGGAGTAACTTCGGCTTCTCCTTTTTGCACTTTTTGATGTCTTTTCTGATTCCATCTCTCTCCTTCTTCACTTCTTTCACCAAATTCACCTTAAAACCTGTACAAAAACACTAAAATCAAGCATAAACCTGCCCAGCTCTCTTATTTATGAAAATATGAATAAAATCATGATTTCAAGCTAGTTTCTAAGTATAAAGGTTGCTTTTATTATGAATTTTAAGCATGAAAATAACATTTTTTCAACTGTTATCACAACCCCAAACTTAGAACTTTGCTTGTCCTCAAGCAAACAAGATGTAACTCAATCTTCTACCAATTCATATGATGGTTCACTCATTCAAAAATCTCCTTTTCAAGATAAGTAAAGACTTCAATCAAACTTATGACCAAGAGTTCAATCAAGATGTGCACATGCTTTAGTGTTCACAAAGTCATGTAAATTCCAACAAATGCTATTTTTCATGAATGATCAATCAATTAAGCATGGATGTTCATGTGCTCATGTAATATTTCCTCACTAGGTAAAGTGTTTCACTCACACACAAGTGTATAAGAGGTAGTCACTCATTCAGTCCACTATCACAATGTCACATGAATCAACTTTGCCTTTCATTTTACCACAATCAAAAATATTCACAAGCATGCATCATCACAAGGACTTTTCAATGGCTTATAACGTGGCTAGGCTAACAAGAAAATTGGTTTTTCTGGATCACAAAATCCTTGAGTTAAGAGAGTCATAACAACACAATTTTTCTTATTCTTCCCAACTTGCCTCTGCATTTGCATTGAGCTTTGCTTTTTCTTTTCTTTCTCTTTTTCTTTGCATATTCTTAGCTCAATGCTTTTACTTTTTCATGTTTTCCCAACAACCCCAAACTTGAACATTTAAACAATACCACAAAATATCTTCTACTTAACTCAAGGTACAGTTTTTCAACAAGGGTTTTCAATTTATGTTCAAGGCTAAGGGTTCAAAGGATAGAACACAAAGTGTTCTCTGTTTGTGGGCTAACTTTATGAATTTGGCCAATAAAAAGGGTTCCAACAAATGGCCTTGATCATATGATGCAAAACAAGCAATTGATTCAATCATAGAAAACCTGGGCAAAGTCATTCATGCTTTCAAAGTAATAGCATTCAACAATAACAACTCTGGAGCTCAAAACCTCACATATAAGCTCATTCACATTTGACATTCACATCCTGCTTAATCTCACAATCACAATCATAATATCCTGCATTTGTTCACAAAGCTTGTGACTCACCTGTATAAGCATCAATCAATCAATAATCATCATCAAGCATTACTTATCAAACAATCACAGTTAATAGCAAACCATCATAACAAACCAGGTGTCCAATAGAGTACATCAAACCCTAATCTAAAAAAAAAACAAATAAGTTCAGAAAACTTAAACCAACAAAAGCATAAGCATATGATAGCATTCATCAGTAAATGCTATCTTAGCTCCTCATCAATCTGAGTTGTCCTGTATCTTCCTCCTCTTCCTCATCTTCATCATCTTCAAAAGCATCATGATCATCAGCTTCATCTTCTTCCATCTCTCTAACTGAAGCTTCAGCTGCTTCAACTCCTCCTTCTTGCACTGGCTCCTCTGGCCAAGCTACCACATTATGGAATTCATCCATAGTCCACTTGTGGGCTGGAGGTGTATCATACATCCCCACAATCATCTCAGTTGTAGCCACCTGCCCTCTGTGAATGGACTGCAACTGAGCACCTATAAGAGACATGTACATGTCCCTCATCTGGAATGGTTCTGCTTCATGTGTCTCAGCAAATGTCTGGCTCTGTAAAGGTGAGTGATCAAGGAGGGATGTCCTAGTGGTGCTTTGTTGTTTGAGGTATTGGAGCACACACTAATCTCATCAGCTATCACCTGCCCAATGTTAACATTTAAGTTTCTGATAGCACAGTAGATGAATAGTGCCCTGCTGAGAGTAATATCTGACACATGTGAACATGGCTGAATGTTAGCATGATAAAATGCCATCCAATACTTTGCAAGAGGAGTCAAATCTGTCCTCCTAATGTTAACCACTACGCCAGATCTATTCCTTTGGAAGTGTCCTCCTGGTATACATAACAATCTCTCCACATCCTCATAATCAGCACCTTCCTCCATGCAAAGAGCAAACTGGCATTGCTCACCAGCCCACACAGTGTCCAGGAAGTTATTGATAGAATCAGGATCATACCTGATAGCATGGCCTCTGACATAGCCCAAATAATTCTCAGCTGGATAATCACCAATCTTCTTTGCATTGGTGTAGAATTCCTTTACCACAGCTATGTTTGCAGGTGCAGGATATGTGGCTAGCTTTCCCTAGTCATTCCCTAACACTTGCTCTCCAAATTGAGGAGCAAAGTTAGGTATCATTCCAACTTTTCTTTCCATCAGAAGTCTCCTGTCCTGAACCACCCTAAAGTGCTTCTCATGTTTCCGAGAGAGGAACCTACTAGAGTGGGGCTGTTCTGGTTCCTTTTCCTTTCTCTTGGTTGCCATGGTTTTCAATCTCTTTCCTGAAGAGGATGTCATTCCTGCATTCAAACAAAAATACAAAACCACAGAACATGATGTTAATCATTAGTAAAACACAGAACACAACTCCTTTCGAAGCTAAATCACCGCTGAGGGTCAGAATTTCCCCTCAGCGCCACCAGTGCCATGTTCCAGATCGTAAAAAACCAGAAAAACCAAGTCTGGCAGAGTGCCGCTCAGCGGCAGTTTACCCCTGAGCGGTAACTCTGCAGAATTTTGAAAAACTTCTTTTTAAGCTGTCCTAACTCCACCCAAATGCAATTTTCAGTTTTCCAGTTCAAAATCATGCAGTTTAATCGATTCACATATCAATTATATCATCAAATCATGCATAGAAATCAAAACCCCTAAATATTCATGCTTTGACAATCACATTCAAAATCAAGAACCCTAGAATGAACAAAATGCATTTTACTTACTTGGGTGGAGATACTAGATCCAATGAGAATGCTTCCAAGCTAGAATGCTCTCTTCCAACCCCAAACTTTGATGGCACACTAGTGAAAAAGTGAATGGAAGAGAAATTTCTTAAGAGGGAAGAGTGAAAAGATGTGGAAAACCTTGGAGAAGGTATGTGGGAGTGTTTGTGCAGAGAAGAGCCTGAAAGTATGAGCATATGCGCAGCTTATGGTATAAAAATACCCTAATGGGCTCGGGTCCCGCTAAGGGGAAACTAAAGCCCATTTGCGAGAGTACCGCTCAGCGGTAAGTTGGCGCTCAGCAGCACTTTCGTGATGTGCTCTTCTCCTTCTTTTCTTAACCTACGTGCCTCCTAGACATGCCCCTCATTGATTCCCTGCAATTCAATGCTTAAAATACTTATGAAAACCCTATTATGCAACTAAAATGAAACAAACAAAAACAATCAATCAACTGGGTTGCCTCCCAGGTAGCGATTGTTTAACGTCACGAGCCTGACCCAAAATCCACCAACACCCATTACAATCTTACCACCACCCTTCAGTAGGTGTTACAAACTTACCAGCACCCATTAGTAGGTGCAAAATTTTCTCACCAACACCCATCAGTAGGTGTTACACACTTAGCATCCTTCAGTAGATGCTATATCCAACTAGCATCCTTCAGTAGATGCTATGTACAACAAAATATTTACAAAATAATGTTCAACAGATTAAAAATTACAAACCAAAATAAAATTAAAAGTTTTTAAATCAACTGGGTTGCCTCCCAGCAAGCGCTCTTTTAATGTCATTAGCTTGACCCAGTAAAGCTCAAGTTCCTTCTTCATAACTGATGTTGTTATCCCACCAACTCCTCAGCTGTTTCCTGTGCACTGTTTTGATCCTTCTAAAGTGTGGAGATTCTATCTCTATCATCTCCTTCTCTTTAAAGCCCTTCACAACCCACAACTTGTTTTTGATTCTCACAGGTGTACCAAGTTGGGGTCTTCTTTTCTCCCAGTCATCAGGAATTTCTCCTCCTCTTCCAATCTTTTCTTCCTTGTGTACCTGAAACAACAAACAATGGTTACCTGCAACCTTGGGATTTTCATCTTTATGGCTAGTCATGTGTGCATCTTGAAATGCAGCTTTATAACTAGCTTCTTCCTCCTGTGTTTGCGTCTCATCTTTAAAGACGTCTACAACCACTCTCTCTTCTCGGTCCTGGAGTACCACTATACCTTCATTTACATCAATGATAGCTCTGGCCGTTTTCATAAACGGTCTTCCAAGTATGATAGGTATCTTCTCTGTCTCCATCTTCATCACCACAAAGTCTGCCAAGAACTGAAGTTTGCCAACACAAACTATAATGTCCTCTGCAATTCCATATGGCTCGTTTGAAGATCCATCGGCCATTACTAGATTAACCTTTACAGGTTTCACATTAACATTGCCGATTTGCTCCAGTAAAGAGTAAGGTATCAAATTAACACTTGAACCTAAATCAAGAAGCGATTTCTTAACCCTTTTCTTCCCTATGGTACAAGGGATAGAAAAGCTTCCTGGATCTGTTGCTTTAGGAGGGAATGGCTCTTTTTTAACAGTTATACACTCCTTTGCCTCATCATCTCTACGTCTTTTCTTTGTAGAGACGTCTTCATTAGTTTTAGTGTAAACTGTAATCTGTTGTAGAATCTGCTCCCAAGGTGCATCATTATCCACCATCTTGAATAATTCTGTAAAATTCAGTGGTTTCCCTTGATGTATTGGAACAGGAGAAGTATTTTTTCTCTCTACTTCTCTTCTCTCTTCTGTTTCTAACTCAACTATCTCATCTTCAGCACTCTCTACCACCTTGCATTCTTCTCTGGGGTTAACCTCAGTATTAGCCCCAAAATTTCAATTTGGCCTTTCTTCTACCTGCTTGGTGATTTGCCCCATCTGAATCTCCAAATTTTTGATAGTAGTTTCAGTGCTCTTTGGGGTAGACTCAGTTTTCTGTATGAAATTATTGAGAGTTTCCTCCATCCTCATGGACCTTTCATTAAGCATAGAAAACTGTTGCCATAAGGTGAGTTGCTACTGCTGGTTATTAAATTGACTAGCTTTCCCAGTTTGCCCTTGACCAATACTTGGGTGTGGTTTCCACCCCTGATTGTAGTTCCCTTGACGGTATTGATTGGTCATGTAGTTTACATCCTCTACGGCTTCTACTGGAAAGGCACATTGACCATTGATATGGTCGCCTCCACATAATTCACACAATTGAGCTTATACCTGTGCAGCAGTCTTCAACTCTTTAGGTAATTGTGCAAGCGTTTTAGTAAGAGTCTCCAGCTGTTGACTTAGAATCTTGTTTTGTGCTAGCAGGGCATCATGTGTCTGTAATTGTAGAACTCCTTTTTGTTGCATAGGAGCTCCTCTTTCACTGTTAAGCTCATTATCACTAGTAGCCATGTTTTCTATAATCTCTGTTGCTTCCTCTGGAGTTTTCCATTTAATATTGCCTCTTGCTGAGGCATCCAGGATCATCTTGGTTTGTGAACCAAGACCTCCAAGGAAAGTTAAGACTACTTCCTGGTCTTCAAAACCATGCGTGGGAGTTTTACGTAACAAGCTTTTATACCTGTCCCATGCATGCCCCAGTGATTCTTCCATGCCCTGCTTAAATGAAGAATCTCTTGCTTGCCTATAGTCACCTTGGATTGTGGGAAGTACTTGTTTAAAAACTTTGTTACCACTGCTTCCCACTCTGTGAAACTTCCTTCTGGGAAAGAATTTAACCAAAGCTTAGCATTGCCTCCTAATGAGAAAGGAAACAAGCTAAGTTTGATAGCTTCGTCTGGCACCCCATTAATTTTTACTGTGTTGCAAATCTCATTGAATGTGGTGAGGTGCTCATATGGGCTTTCATGAGATAACCCATTGAATTGGTTGCTTTTCACCAGTTGGATCAGTGCTGGTTTGACCTCCATATTAGCTGCATTGACTCTAGGTCTAGCTATACTGTTAAAGTGCTAAGGTCCAGCTATATTGGTGTAGTCAGCAAGAGTTCTTCTGACATTATTGTTCTCCATATTTTCTGTGCTATGAACAGAACCTTGTGGTGATGATTGTAACAGAGGTTCCGGAGGAGGGAAAAGTTCTCTAGATGTTCGGATTCTTCTCCTCTGTCTACTCTCGTCTAGACCTTCAAGAAGAGGTTCTATTGTTTTCTTGCTCCTTGTTCTAATTGCTTCCTGCATACACAAGAAGACAAAACCCTAGAAAATTGGTTAGCACAAAAAGATATAGGAGAAGATATAAGATTCAGAGAATAAAATAAAATAAAATAAAATAAAAACCGAAAAATAAAAACAGAAATTCAAAATTAAAGTCAAAGATAATCAATAATCACACAAATTAACCAGTTAAACCACGAGTCCCCAGCAACGGCGCCAAAAACTTGATGACAAATTTATGATCACCAAAATATGATGTCACAACCTTGTTGAACAATCGGCAAGTATGACCGAATCGTTTCAAGTAATAAACTCGGTAAGACCAAGTATCGTTCTCCCAAAGGACTCACGACCTAGTTTAGTTATGTGATTCGGTTATTAGCTAAGACTTAAGAACAAAATAATTGGATTTTACTATGCAAAAGACGAAAATAAACATGTATGCATGAGGTTGACCAATGGCTAAAACAAAATACAAACACTTTCAATGGAATATATGGATGAATATGTTGTTGGCGATCAATTTCATCTTATCCACTCTCATATATTTTAGGAATTCAACATTCAATTCATCATTGTTAATGCCACTCTCTAAATTACCTTGTCAAGAAGGCCTATCCCTAATTACGAGTTCATACAATTCCTAGCATTCCTAATAATTAATTCTTTTAGCACAGGAGCTTAACGACAACCAATGTAATATTGGGAGTAATTCCCCGGATATAGACTTCCCCGTACGTTCCCGTATCGACAAAACCAATAATCATGCATTGAATGAGTTAAACAAAGCAAACATTGAGCAAAGAGGAAAAACCCTAACTAATGATGAAAAAAAGGATAGGTCTTAGATTAAGATGTAAGCACAAATTCCATATATGAGAGCTTCAAAAGATTACATTGATTCCCCAACAAACATACAAGGTTTAGTTCACCATATTCATGGTGAACCTAGATGAACAATAATGAAAGAATGAAGGATAAAACCCTAGAAAGGTGAAGAGGTAGCCTAACCATCTAAGATCCTCCTTCAAAGGGGTGGAAGAGAGAGTGTTTGCTTCATTTCTGCCAAAGATACAAACCCTAGGACGTCCTAAAGCTTATATACTATTCTAAAATTACAGAAAATTCAGGCCCAAGCCCATAAGTGTGCCGCTCAGCGGTAAGTGCGTGAGTATGTTTCTTCCCCTCAGCGACCATTTTGCCCCTTAGCGGATCTCCCGTGAGCTCCTGAGTGCCGCTCAGCGGTAAACTGCCGCTGAGCGGTAACTTCGGCTTCTCCTTTTGCACTTTTTGATGTCTTTTCTGATTCCATCTCTCTCCTTCTTCACTTCTTTCACCAAATTCACCTTAAAACCTGTACAAAAACACTGAAATCAAGCATAAACCTGCCCATCTCTCTTATTTCTGAAAATATGAATAAAAACATGATTTCAAGCTAGTTTCTAAGTATAAAGGTTGCTTTTAGTATCAATTTTAAGCATGAAAATAACAGTTTTTCAACTGTTATCAATAACCCCAACAACATACTCATCCATCTATTTCATTGAAGTGTTTGTATTTTGTTTTCGCCATTGATCACATTCATGCATACATGTTTATTTTCCGTCTTTTGCATATTAAACTCCAACTATTTTGTTCTTAAGTCTTAAATAATCAACGAATCACATAACTAAACTAGGTCGTGAGTCCTTTGGGAGAACGATACTTGGTCTTACCGAGTTTTATTACTTGAAACGATTCGGTCACACTTGCCGATTGTCCAACAAGTTTGTGGCGCCGTTTTTCGATGTTCATAAATTTGTCATCAGTATGAAACATGTTTGGTGGTTGATTGTATCAAGTATGGTTGACGTAGGTAATTGCATGGATCTCTAAGGAGGTCACATGGTGGTGCCCTATAGTATTGGACGTGATTCCATGACCTTCAAGGAGAAGATTCATGGTGGTGCCCTTAGTATTTAGAATGATTTGCACGGTAGCTTAGTTTTTGGGGTTATCATGGAACTACAATGGTCAATCATTCTCAAGAAGAGAGGATTGAATCATGTGGTGAGTAGTAGCAGGAGGTCCTAGTCTTGGGTGCTTCTAGTATGGCCCAAGGTGAGTGATAACAGACTAACCTCGTGAGTGTGGTAGGGTGAAACCCATTGGCAATGACTTTGCAAAGCAGTAGAGGCCACCACGAGTGCACGACATGCCATAGCTCGACAATCATTTTAAGTCTGGACGAGTCAAGTTTAATTGCAACAAGTCATGTTTGTGTAGTGTAATGTGTCTGTCTTTACTTGCATGTTGCTTGTGACTGTTATAATATGATTTTTACATCTAGCTCACCCTTGCTTTTATGTTTGTGTTTTTCTTGGGTATGCTTTTCGTTTGCAATGATATCCACTTGGATGTGAGAAGAGGTGCCTCTAGAGCAGGCTTTGGAGGAAGACAATGTTGCTGCTTAGTTTCATTAGGACTTTAAGTGGTTCCTTATCTTTTGAAATACTCTAGTATGTTTAGGTTTTAAATTATGACTCAATTTGGGATGATTGTAAGCTTAACAACTTTATTTACAGTCTACTGTAACTGTTCTCTTTTAGTTAAATGTGGACTTACTATGTTATATGCTTCAATATATTCTGGGATGTTACATTTATGGTATCAGAGCAGTTTCTGTCCTTAGAAAATCCTATAGGGTATGTGTGCCTTGCTTATGCTTGTGTACTCTTAGTCATGTTTAAGCTGGTTGTCCTTGTTTATTTGAGTTGGACTGAAGGTCATTCCTCTGTGTGTGAACAGAAGATGAAACCTAGGCTACCTCCTCCTCCTCCCCCTCAGGTCGAGCCGTTTGAATCTAACCAAATATTAGAGACTGTACTTCAGGCGTTGCAACAACAGAAATGACAAATTACATTAAGTAAGTAACAAACTCAAAGCTATTTGTTGATGGCAATCTCCTTGGCTAGGTTGGGCCAAAGCTAGGAGATGTGCATGGAAGGATGTTCCTTGGACGAATGGTGCGGAATTGTGGTGGTAAATGTGGTCCAAGGATGATGAGCTAATGTATGAATGGTGTAAAAGCTCAAAGCCTTTAGGAAATATGGTGGTGGTGGTGTAGTGTTTGGTGGCTCCAAGAGAGGTTAGGCCAACTCAAGGAGGAAGGTGACTACAAGGGCCTCTAGGGTTGTTCTAGTCTTGATCAAGGAAGAGTATGACCATATTTTGGCAGCATAACATTACTTAATTCCAAGATGAAATACAAGGGTGGAGACACCTCTATTTATAGGTCAAGGACGTCTCCTTCTAACCCTAAAAGCATGATTTCCCATCTTTGCTCTCATTGGCCAAAAATGAGGCCTTCTAAGAAATGGACAAGTGTCCACAAATCCTCTCCAATGATGGGAGGAAATATGGCCACTCACAAATTACAATCCTCTTCATTCCTAGAGTGCCATGTGGCCACTACTAAAAGCAAAAACTCTCCACTCCTACGATGTCATGTGGCTACCTTTTAAAAAGTAAATCCTCTCCAATGCAAGCATCACACATGACACACACTTTCCACTTGGTTTGGATGCCTAACTGCTAATGAAAATCCTATGCTACTTAGGTCTTAATACAAGCCTTAAACAAACCTACACTACATGGCCTAATACAATGGTCTAAATTCCTACACTACTCTTCAATCGATGCTCTGTGATGGTTCCAAAGGTGGCGCACAAGGTAGAGTTAATGTCATCTTTATGGATGGCTTGCACTCTCTTGAAAGTGCTTGACCATGGCTAGGGGATTTGCCATCATTCCCTCCCTCTTGAAATGGATTTTCCCTCAAATCTTCAACATGGAACAAGGCAAACTTCCTTATCTTGTTTAGAGTTTTGTGTTCTTCTCCACCAAGGTCAATTACCCATTTTATAACACAAGTTAGAACAAATGTTATAATAGTGAGTAAATGAAGAATATAGCTCCCAACAATGATACACCTTAAATCAAATGAATGATCAAGGTCTTGAAGAGTAAGAGCATCTTTGAAGCTTTTATTTGTCTTGTGTTGGATGTATATGTTTGAAAGACTATCCATTCCAACACAAGACTTAATTTTTAGGGATATGCCATCATGCCCTCCCTTTTGAAAACGATTTGTCCTCAAATCTTCTTGTTCTTTTATGACAAAAACCTTTTTCTTATTATTGGTTAATTTGTGTATCTTTCCACCAGGATCAAAGATCCATATGCAAGTTTCATCAAACACAAAACCAATAATCTTATGAGCCACAAACAACATGTATCTAGATGAAAGATTTAAAGAAGACTTTATGCTAATTTTAAAAGATTTTACTTGAAAACTTTGAAGGTCTACTCCACAAAATTGTTTGTGTTTACTTTGAGTTAATTGTATCCTAGAAGGTAACATCAACTCAAAGTTTGATTTGGAAAAGTTTGAGGAGTTAAAAATAGTGGAAGGTGAAAAAGAAGTTGAAATTTTTTCAAAAGTAAAAGTTGGAGTTATGTAAGATGGTTGGATGTATTGAGAAAAGTTCAAGGATTGGAAAACTCCCTTTATCATCTTAGTCTCAATCTTAATTGTGGGAGTGGTAAGGGGCTTTAGTAACTCTTCCTTTTCTTCTCTTATCTCAATCTCTTCTTTTTCTCTCTTTTCTTTCTCATTCCTTTCTTTTATCTTTTTCTCTTTATACTCTCTTCTTCTTTCATCCTCCTTTTTCTCTCTTCTTACTTGCTCCTCTTTCTCTCTTTGTTCTTTCTTCCATCTTTCGTCTTCATCTCTTATTCTCTTTATCTTCCTAAAATCCTTTTGGACTTTTTCTTGTTTTTCATTAAGGATTCTAAGCTCTTCTTCTAAGGTAGCAAGATATTTTTTTCTTTCAACTCTTTCTTTCTTTTCTATCTTTCTCATCTCACATATTTGCTCTTGGTTTATTACAAGGTAAGAAGCAACAAATTTTCTTCTCATGCATGCTCTCAAGTCACACCAATCTTTAATTGGAGATTTTCTACCTTTCTCAACCTTAGATTGTCTTTGATTCCATCATTCACTTGCATGTCCTACAAGCCTAGAGATACATAAACTAAATATATGATATTTACCATGCCTAACTAGGAATGGATGAAGTTCTTCTAGTCCTTTCTCCCATGCTAGGTATGATAATGCACTAGTATTCTCACCAAAGAATAGAAGGTCGCTCTTAACTTTAGAATGTAGCTCAACCTCACCATGACTTAAATGCAAGCTACTATAAAAACTCATTTGTTTGAAAACAATTTTGAAAAAAAATTTTCACAAATAATCCTAGAGATTTTTAAGATTTTCAAAATGGCTTATGCAAACAAACTTAGTATTTCGAATAAAATTCCTTAAAAGACTTAAGGAGACAAGAGAAGCTTAAGTTCACTTGTAGGAAAAAGAGGTGAATCACTATGGATTGCTTAGAAACCAAGTCTTTCCTAGCCAAAGATTACCTCAAGTTCTCTTGTACCCAACTTCTCAAAGGGATTTAAACTTGAAATAAAAGTTGACACACACTAGATTATCACAATTAAAGAAAACAATTAAAGCTAATCTATGCGGTCTAATGGTGAAGTTAGAAGGAACTTTGGTTCCCTCTTATCCACTAACTACAAATTTCACTTAAATAATAAATGTCCAATGTTCTTGTTCGGACAAGCCCCTAACAAGCCAAAAATACAAGTCCAAAAAGGAAAACAACTACAATTTTATAATTCAAAGAAAATACACATAAATCTCTTTCTCACCAAGTGTATACTCTCTTGTTTTGTGTTTTAGACCAAGACTTTAAGCTTCCCTTCAAGGCCTCCTTCACCTTTGGATGTTACTCACTGTTTTGGGCTGTCCTCCCCATGATCCTCACATTTTTTTACCATCCCCAGACCTACACCACAAGGAGTCCAAGGAAAAAGCATGAAAAGGTCTAAAATGAACAAAGGCTCTTCAAAAGGATTTTTACTTTGACAAAACCATGAATGTTTAGAAGACAATCAAGCAATTAAATGGTAAGAAAGAAAGGTTAGCACAACAAAAGTAGTTACCTAAAGAAAGACACTAGAATGAATCACAAAAAACCAAAACTACTAGAAAAACACAAGATGCTTTTGTTCTTTTGCAGGCAAGACCAAATGGTGCACTAAGGCAACCTTTTTAGGTCATCATGGTTGCTGGATCAGCAGCTTGGGGACATAAAAATAAGCTCCAAATCAACATCAAAGTTCTCACACAAAGTTGGTTAAAGATGGTACATGCATATGCTTTTACTTTTACTTTTTTGTTTTTGTTTTTTGTACTTTTTGTCTACTTTTTCTTTTGTACCTTTTGTCTCTTCTTTTTCTTTCTGAAATTTTTTAGCATAAAAACACACCAAATTAGATCTCAAATCTGGAATGTTACAAGGAGTTTCAAGTTCATACAAGCTTATAGCACCAAAATGAAGAAAATCTTCTAGAATCAAATATAGCATGAAACACAAAAAGTGACATAATGGAAACCTAACTCTATGAACTTGTTCATGATCTAACAACAAGTATGAACTCAAATATGCCAAGAAAAATCACTCAAAGATACTCAAATGAAACAATTGTGAAATTTACTCAAACATGTATTTTTGGTGATTTTTCAAAGGTTAAACATGGAAGCAAAGACATGTAAAGGACTAAACATGGATGAATTCAAAAATAAAAATGACACAAAATAAGAATATAAGACCAAACAAAACAGCAAGGACTGACTCAAAAAAGAAAAGGCACAAAATAGTAGCCAAAACTACCAAGACCGAACTTGAAAAAACGCTAATGACAAAATCCTGACAGCTTTGACCTTTGCTGATTGTTTTACTTATAACTT
Source organism: Vigna nakashimae (assembly GCA_034642375.1). Lineage (NCBI taxonomy): Eukaryota > Viridiplantae > Streptophyta > Magnoliopsida > Fabales > Fabaceae > Vigna > Vigna nakashimae. The sequence goes on from CM067768.1 coordinate 24,128,672, forward strand.
TCTACACAAAAATCCAAATGAAGTAATTCTTTTTTTGGTGGAAACTATACTCAAAGGGCTTTCATTTGAAAATTTTTACGTATTTTTTGAACAACTGAGCTAGATGTAGTTTAAGTTTGAAAATCGTCACAGTTTGTTGCCAGAACAAATGATGATAGATGAAAAAAAACAGAACAAGACAAGTAGGGAAATAACATCAACCACATGGAACAATAAAGGATAGATAAGGACCAAAATACTTAGCTCTTGAAGAACCAAAGCTCTTGATACCAAATAATGGCAATCTCCTTGGCTAGGTTGGGCCAAAGCTAGGAGATGGGCATGGAGGGGTGTTCCTTGGATGAAGGGTGCGGAATTGTGGTGGTAAATGTGGTCCAAGGATGATGAGCTAATGTATGAATGGTGTAAAAGCTCAAAGCCTCTAGGAGATATGGTGGTGGTGGTGTTGTGTTTGGTGGCTCCAAGAGAGGTTAGGCCAACTCAAGGAGGAAGGTGACTACAAGGGCCTCTAGGGTTGTTCTAGTCTTGATCAAGGAAGAGTGTGACCATATTTTGGCAGCATAACATTACCTAATTCCAAGATGAAATACAAGGGTGGAGACACCTCTATTTATAGGCCAAGGATGTCTCTTTCTAACCCTAAAAGCATGATCTCCCACCTTTGCTCTCATTGGCCAAAAATGAGGCCTTCTAAGGAATGGAAAAGTGTCCAAAAATCCTCTCCAATGATGGGAGGACATGTGGCCACTCACAAAACACAATCCTCTTCATTCCTAGAGTTCCATATGGCCACTACTAAAAGCAAAAACTCTCCACTCCTAAGGTGCCATGTGACTACCTTTTAAAAAGTAAATCCTCTCCAATGGAAGCATGACACATGGCACACACTTTCCACTTGGTTTGGATGTCTAACTTTTAACGAAAATCCTATGCTACTTAGGCCTTAATATAAGCCTTAAACAAACCTACACTACATGGCCTAATACAATGGCCTAAATTCTTACACTACTCTTCAATTCATGCTCCGTGATGGCTCCGAAGGTGGCCCACAAGGTAGAGTTGATGTCATCTTCATGGATGGCTTTCACTCTCTTGAAAGTGTTTGACCATGGCTAGGGGATTTGCCATCAAAGCTATTTATACTCCAGAATTCACAAGTATTTATTTATGATTCTTCTAGATAACATGTTCACATGCTATTGGTGGTTACTACACCATAAACATATTTATTACATATTTTCCATCCTTCAAAGGGTAAAATGTATTTTATTATTGCCTTAACTCAACTGGAGATAGCTGAAAACTTTGAAGCTGCAATTCTTGCAGGATCCAAGGACGTTCAAAAACTCAACCACAAAAGGTTTCATACTTTTGTTATTCTTCTTTACTTATATTTCTCTTAAAAACATGATTTTTGGTTATTACACTTGCATTAGTTAACTAACACTTTTGTTAGTAAGTGAAGTTTCATACATTAAAAGGCTTACAAAAATTTTCTCTTTATGAAAGAGAGAGCAATAATATGACAATTTTTGTTTAACCTTTGCTAACAGTAACTTGAGAATTATTATTACTACTACTATTAACATTAAAAATAATATTATAATATATCATTGACCATAAAACTGAACTATAATATATCATGTACGTAAAAAAAATAGAAGGTAAACCTCAACCTTCTTTGCCTCCTCTTCTTGTAGAACCAGATTAAGAGGTGTTAGAGTTTCCACAGTTCTTTGTTTCAGTCTCAACCAAGCTCGTGGGAAGGGTTTCAGGTGCTTTATCTTATCCCTATCACCCATTAACCAAGTTCTTAGAAAATCTATAGAGAGAGGCAAAAGCAGACAGAGCGACGAGCATAGTAATTAAATATCGGTTTACCTTGATGGTCGGTGCGGGAGTGAATACACGCTAGAGCCCCTCGATTGGAGGTACTCGGACCTCCGACGAACAATACCTTGACGGTCGGCCTCGCTCAGCCCAGAAACGCACTAGGTTTTTGTTCCTAAGCAACCAAGTCGAACCCAAACCGAAGAGTTCCACGAACTATAAGAGATAGGGCTTGTGGGGAAGGAAGGAACAATTAGGTCTGAAGAATGTGGTGTGGGGAAGGGAGAGAACAGCTAGGGTTTGAAGAATGTGGTGCGAGGAAGGGAGATAATAGCTAAGGCTTGCGAGAAAATCAGATGCAGAGAGGAAGGTGTAGGGAGGGAGGGAATAGTTAGAGCTTGAGAAAATTAGAAACATGGGAAATGAAGGCGTGAGGAGGGGAGGGAGCTAATTTAGGAGAATATTTGCCGAAAAATTATTGTAAAAAAGAAAAAAAAATTATAGTGGCAGTTTTAGTCATAACCACTAGGAATTTTTCGGAGTTTCCCAAACCGCCGAAAAATAACCCCTCCTAAAATATATTACTTTTATAGTCTATCATATAAGTTTATGTTAATTTTATTTATATGTTACGGATTTTGTGTGTAAGATATAATATGAAACTAGTACAAAATATGGTTTCTAACTCGCCTATTAGACTTTGATTTCAATGACAACGAAGCATAAAATGGTGCAATGAAATTTTTACAATTTTTTTGAATATATATGTCTTAGTTAGAAAAATATCAAGGTCATATTCTCCTTTGGTCTTCGGTTAATAAAAACCAAAGTTTAAAGTGGAGCCACATAAGCACAAATTTAAACTTTTCAACTCAATACACACTAATAAGGATCTATGACTTCGATTCTCCTTAAAATCAATGTCGTACGGTCTCAGAGTGTATTCAAACTAGCCTCAAGTATTTCTCAAAGAAATTCTTAATTAAAACAAGAACAAAGATTTTTTTGTTAAAACAATAATGACTAAAGACTACAAAATAACTCAAATTAAGGTATGGTCTATTTCCTCCAATCATGTTTGCAGCAAAAACTTGAGATGAGTTTTCCATAGTGGTTTCCACCAAGCTAGGACATTCATCATTATAATGGTCATTTGAAATGCATATTCCACATTTCTTAGCAATTTGTGGAGTTGAGGTTTTAAACAAGCTTGCAATCTGATCGAGTTTGCTTTCTAGTTTATTTAATCTTTCATCTATCTTCTTCCCATCAACTGCACCATTTTCAATTTCATTCACTCCCTTCAGCAAAGTAACTGAATTTTCTCTTGTGCCATACTATTGATTGTCTATTGCCTTCCGTTCTATTAGATTTATACCATCTTTTGGTGACCTGTCTAAGAAAGAACCTCCGCTTGCAGCATCTACCAATGACCTATCAGTAGGACTTAAGCCTTCATAAAAGCTTAGAATAAAATCTTCAATTTGGAGTTGAGGGCATGAAGAACATAGTTTCTTGAATCTTTCCCAATATTCACTAAGATTTTCTCTATCTCTTTGTCTTATATCTTGAATTTCTCTACAGATAGCTGATAATCTAGATCAGGAAAATACTTCTCAAGAAAGAGTCTTTCAATAGTTTCCCAATTTGTAATACGTGCAAAGAGATAATATCACTAATCTTGAGCTGCTCCTTGAAGAGTAAAAGGAAAAGCTCTCATGTTAAGGCTTTCTATTGTGATCTTGGGAGATCTAAAGTTTTCACACAACATGTGAAATTGTCTTAAGTGCTTGTGTGGATTCTCCCTTGATAACCCACTGAACTTTGGTAAGGCATTTAATAGGTTAGGTCTCAACTCCCACTCCTCATTAGGGTATTCAATGTTACTTCTGATAAATGTATTTTGGGAGGTGGCTAACTGTCTGATGGTTATTTGTGCCATATTGTTTGGGTTAGGATCAAGTAAAGGATTGAATGGTATGTTCGTGACTGGAGATAATGAAGGTGGTATGGCTTCAGATGTAAGAAGTGTTCCTTCAGTAGAACACCCAAATTTCAATCTTCTCCGCAGCTTACACAAATTCCTTTCAACTTCCGGGTTAATTTGATAAAATTCTCCCAAGTTAGCTCTGGTCATGTGCTAGGCAGTCTGCTTGAAGTTGTTTCTCCGTTCTTGACTTCTCTTTTTCTTTAGTTCTTTCTTTAGAGAAAGATTTCAACTAAGAGATAAGAGAGACTTTGTTTGGGTCCACTCCCAAGAAAGAGAGGTGTGTCACAATGGACAACTTAAGTACCAAGTTTTTCCTAGCCAGAGTGTATTCAAACTAGCCTCAAGTATTTCTCAAGAGAAATTCTTAATTAAAACAAGAACAAATATTTTTTTGCTAAAACAATAATGACTAAAGACTGTTACCAATGAGGAGCATTGGTATCTTGAAGCTACTGTGAAGTTTTGATGATGATAAAAGCTGAATTGAAGACTCTAAGTACATCTTTGTTAAACGCATTTTGTAGAAACAAATGTATAGGATAAATTGTAATGATGAAAAACTCTTAGAAGTTTTCGTATTTATTGAGTCATTGTGCAAATAATCGATTATCAAGAGGAATAATCGATTACCACGAGTAAGTTTTAGAAAAGAGTTGCTCGCGCAAATAATCGATTATTACACAGAATAATCAATTATCACCGTTTCATTCAATATTGTCCAAGTCTCTGGAATAATCAATTATTCTTCAGGATAATCGATTATCACATTTTGAAAACCCCATAACGGACACAAATAATCGATTATCACTTACGATAATAGATTATTTGTGGCAGTTGTGAAATGTCTTTTCAATTTCTGACCCTGGGCTTATAAATAGATTTTTCCATAACTCTTAGATGGAAACTTTTCAATTGAGAGTATTAGAGCTTTGTGCCTAAGGGAAGCTCTCTGTGAGTGAAAAGGATCTATGCCATTTTGAGAATACAGTTTGCCTGAGGAAGTTCTCAAAGTTATAGAGTGCTCTTGTCTGGTCTTGTGAATAAAAGAAGCTCGCACTTTGTATGTCAAAGTTCGGAGCAGTTCTCTTCAAGTTGGCAGAGTTGTTGCTTCCGGTTCATGCGTCGAAGGAAGCTCTTTCTGTTCGTTTATCGGAGGAAGTTACTTATTGCACTCTTCGGGTTCATTTGTCGAAGGAAGGTGTTTTCTATTCTTTGCTCATTTCATTATCTTGTAATCTGTACAACTATATTTTTAGTTAAAAAGGTTAATCATTATTTATAGTGATTAACGACTGGACGTAGAATCTTTTGATTCGAACCAGGATAAAAATTCTGTGTTGATTTTCTTGATCCCTAAACTCTTAACACATCAATTGTTCGATAAAAGTTCACTAAGAAAATCAATTTTTGAAATCGTTACATGCTTTCCGCTATCTATATTTTATTTTGCTGTGCGACTCTATATCGGTACCGATTGTTCCGACAAAGACTACAAAATAACTCAAATTAAATTGAATGTATGTGCGTTAAAAAAAATAAAAAAATTAAGAATAAAATATAAAAATAAGAATCAAAATATTCAAAATACTAACCGTACTCCCCGGCAACGATGCCAAATTTGATAGGTTGTCGTTGAAGCTATCAAATTAATACTACTTTTCAAGGAAACTTCAGTATTACCAAGTAGTATTCAAGAAAGTAGATAGGGTTAAAGTAACCCTGAGTCGTCTCCCAACGAATACGGAATTGTCTTTTAATATTTGAATTTTATGAATGCAATTCAATGTTCAAGAATAGAAATGATGTTTGGAGAAGGTTTAAAGAACAAATAAGAAACTTAAAAACAGTTATGATGAAATAGGCTAATTTCACTACTTTTCTAAGATAGATTCATCATCGGTTATTCACAGATAATTGTTCAATTGATTATTATTTAAGATTCAAATCAATTAAAGTACATTCTTAATTAATTTGAGGGCGATCATGCATTTAACCAAAGTAAATTCTCAATCAAATGCAAAACCTTTCTAGATTATTCACAATGAATTCAACCAAAGTACATTCTCAATCAAATCCTATTGTGTTTAATCATGTCTAGTCTTAAATCTCCTAACCAAATTAAAAGCTAATCAATCAAAGTAAATTCTCAATTGATTATAGTTGAAATTATTACTAATCAATCAAAGTACATTCTCCATTGATAGTAAAAACCATTTAATCATATGAAAGTTCCTAAATTAAATCAAAGTAGATTCTCAATTAAACCTAGAAACCCTAGAAATCATATAATAAATATGCATGTAGATTCAAACACATTATGATGCAAAAATCTTTGCTTTTAATTTTATAAAGAGATGAAAGACATAGAGAGATAATAACTTAAATCAACAATCAAAATAAACAATTGCATTAACTCAACCTAACCTCAGAATCCATAATGGAATTATAGCAGAATAGCCCTATATGATTAGTTCTCCATGAATGGAGTTGAATACAGGATGAAAGAAAAGTGAGAGAAGTAGTGAATGAATGAATGAAGTGAAGTCCACCCTGGGTCTCTTTATATAGGGCTTGATTGGGCTTGGACTCTGAATATTCAGTTGACAGAATCTTTTATCTTATATCTTCCAAATAACTAAAAGATTTAGATAATTATAACATTATTTGGAAGATATTTTCTGTTTATATTCCCAATATAAATTAATTAAACAACTGAATTTTATCTTTTAGTTTTTCTGACTTTCCAAAATTGCACAAATGCCCTAAAATTTCTTCTATCTGCACTTTAGTCCCTTCTGAATTTCCCAAAATTGCACCAGAAGTCCTTGTTTGACCAGATTTTGACCAGAGAAGGCTTGTTGACCAGCTTTGGCTCATGGTCATGGCCAATGGGAACTCGCCACGTGTCAGCCCTTTTTCCACCCAAAATTAGGGTTTTGCAGATTGGGGGGAAGGGCTTCCTCTCTGCCGCCACTTTGCCGTCATGAGGAAAAGAGGAGATGCTTCCGGCACCGTTGTTGCGAACTGTCTTCGGCGATGGAGGAAGAAAAAGGGAAATCCACGATTTCCATGGTGCTCTCGGTGGTGGCAACAGTTTTGATTTTTGTTTTTGGATCTGTGTTTGCTTTGGATCTGTGTTTTTGGATGTGCGGCATTCGATGGCTACCATGGAGGATAGCAGCGTGGTGGCGCGATGATGCGAGGAAGATGGTGATTGTCCGGTGACGGGGCGGCACGGTTGAGGCGTTGTGGTGGCGGGGGTGGTGGTCTGTTGATGCGCTAGCACGATGATGGTGATGCGAAGATGAACTCGCGGATGGCGGCCAGAAAGTCGCGCCTTACACTACAAGAAATATGACTATTACATACGGATTATTATATACAGATTATAATCCGTATATAATATACATATTATATACAGATATTACATACGAATTTTGAAAAAAAAATTATATACAGATATTATATACGGATTTTTACATATGACAAATCCGTATATAAAAGTCGTATATAAAATCCGAATGAGTTTGGTTGCAAGTTCGTACGATAAATTCATCTAGGTCTCACCCTAAAGCCCCAGTCTCAATCCCTAACCCCTCTTTTCTGCTACCCTTCCCACCTCTCCTCTATCAAAATTCTCGCCGTCTTAGGCTCCATCGTCGCTTTCGGCGACGAAGACGACACTATCCACCTCTACGACCTCTCTGTCGCCTCCTCCATCGGTTCCCTCCACCAACACTCTACCTTTGTCACCGCCCTCTCCTTCTACGCCCCTCCCAATCTCCACTTCCCCCGCAACCTCATTTCTGCCGACGACGTTGGCTCTCTCGCCATTTTTGACGCAAACGGCTTTGTCCATCTTACCACGCTCTCCGTCCACTACAACGCTGGTATCAACGACCTCGCCTCTGCACCTGTCCGGTGAGTGCGACTGATAAAATTAAAGATGTTTGTTCAAGCTTTGAAGGTAACCCCTTTCCCTTCTTTCCCAAATTAGAAATTAAAGTTTCTGTTTTGGTTTTATTCCAAATTGTGATTATTTCTGTTCTTGATTTAGCAGGATGCTTGAATAAAGGAGTTTGAGCTATATCGATGGACCCATTCCCGTGCCTCTTGATGAGGTGTTTTTCATAGATAACGTGCAAAGAATTTTTGTTTGCGGTTATGTCACTAGTATGCAATTTTGTTGTTTTGTTTCAAGGTTTAGGAACAATTCGAAATGATGGACCTTTATTGATTTTATTTCTCTTTTACTTTTTTTTAATTTGAAATTGCATAAAAGGACTTCTGGTCCCATCGTGACATTGAGTATTTTAACAATTAGCATAATAAAGTAGTAAATTATGTTGAATAATTCACTAAATGGAGAGAGAGGGACGATACTTCATTTTGTGGTGACTGTTCTGATTCTGTAAAATGTAACTCTTTTGTAGATGAAGGAGGCACAATGATAATGTTCTTTTGTTCTGGCAAGTCAAGCCTATTGTACATGTTTTTCAGGTGATACTCCTGACTTAATTTTATTGCATATGTGCTGGTCTCAGTCTCATTTCCTTGGTTGTCATATCCTTATGAGTATGAAGAGGGATAGATTTAGCTCCTCTAAAGTAAGGAGGGTTCACTTTGAAAGATAAAGCACAATTATACTATTGTTTTGGAAGTGACTTTTGAAGTCAATTTCTCTTTGTCAGCTTAGCGAGGAAGGTTCATGTGAGGATATAAGCTCTGATGGCCAGTCTTCCAGCTTCAATGAATGGATTCTTCCTACAAAAGAATTTGATGGCATGTGGGAAATGTTATTACTTTTTTATAGTTTATGCATTTCATGTTCTAATCTATATTGTTATTCTTTTTATGATTAACTATGAAGTTGTAAATCATTTACCCTGCAATATCAGCCATTATGTTTTCAGCTTAATAAATGAATATGGTCTAAAGCAACGATTATTATGTTATGCAGCAAGTGGGAGCAATGATTCTTGTCGGTCACAGGTGATTATGTTTCTTAAATTAATTTTCTTGGATTCTTGTTATAGGGGCTTCAACTGAAAGTAAGTTTGATGCTTAAAAAATTATACGATTTTGAAACAACTATAACTTCCATCTGAAGTAATATTTTAAGCTCAATAAACCAAGTCATATGCTACTAAGTTGATTAAAGAAGAACCTTATGTACTCTGTTTGATACAGGAAATCCGTAAGTGTCAAAGGTCATACATTTTTCCCTGATATTTGCTACCTGCCTCTTCACCATAGCTTTACTACACCTGACCAGAGTTATCATCCTTTAATCACTGTGCATCATGCTTCATAGCTCATAACCATAATGCATTTGCTATAAGACTGTAATGTGGCATGATTACAAGGATATTTTGTATAATTGTTTTGTATTACCCCTTTAATTTCACATCTGTAGATATTTGTGTTTATTTTTATATTTTTGGGTCTGCACCACTTGCCTTTATTTTTCACTTATTTTCTTTGAATTTTATTCCTATGAATATATTTGGTGTACTGCTGAGCATGAGCAGTTTTCCACATGTATAAATTACATTTCACTTTGTTGTATATTATTATTATAAGTCATTGATCAAAATTTGTTTCATTATTGAAGCATGGGAGGATCAATTGTTGTGCATGTAGCTGCAAGAAGTTCATTGTCCACCTTGGTTGGGTTGTCGTGGATGTTGTAGAAGTTGTAATCTGTAGTTATTATTACTTTCGTGATTACTTTTTTCGTCATTGGAACAAAAGTGCTGATTGTCTCTACAATTGCAGGGAACAACTATGGCTTCACTCATTCAAGAAAATTCTATCAAACAGGATGCGACTATGGCTTCACTCTACTGTTTCTGATTATGATCTTTTTTAGTTTCTTTTCGTTGTCATTATTAAAGTAGTCTTTAAAAACTATACATTTATAATAAACTTATTGTACATTGTAAATAAATATAATTGTAAAGTGAACAATTAGTAAATCTTGAACTCTAAAGAGTTTTAATTTCCTTGAAATATTTGACAGTAAGCAAATGTTATACCCAAGAGCTTCCTGCGTTTCCATAATTTCTTCCTGCATCAGTACACTTAAAAATTCTAATTTTATCCTTTATTTTTTCATTTTAAGTTTTAGAATATATAATTTGAAATATAAAAATTATAGATTCAATAATACAAAGATTATATTCTAGAATGTATATTTTCATTTTATCATAGTCTCTAACAATTTTCACATAATACTTAATTGAATATATAGTGTACATAAAAGAATTAGGTTTGTTTAGCTTTGTATTGTTGGTTTGCAGGATGTGACATCCCAAAAATACAGATATAACTATAAATTTAGAAAATCACATTTAATAATAATCTCAAACAGTTTTACACTAAAAGTTAAAGAAATGCGAAACCAACGAGCGCTCAAGGACGAACGTCCTTGAATATGAATCCAACATAACGGATGAATGTGCAAAAATCGCACGTCACACATAAGAGTTTACAAATTAAAGCCAAATGTACCAGAACCTGACCGAACGGTTTACACAGGATAATTACCGAACGGTCGAATTAACTTAAAAGAAAACAAGAGATGGTCGAACGACCACTCTAATATAGGTACATAACGGGTCGAGCGCCTCACTGCTCGGTCTTCACTTCGACATCAACCAGGTTCTCTTCATTCAGCGCCTCTTCCAAATGCTCGTCTCCCTCTGCTCACATCCACACGGATGATCATTGCAATGACAAGACGGACGTACAAGGACAATAGACAACACAAGGAAACAAAAGGGTAAGCTTACTTAATTTAACTCATGCATCAGTCATACAATTCATTACATAATTCATCACACATCAAGGTATTATAACGCATGCACAAAATAAAACTAGACACGATTGACTGTCCGGACTGTATGAAATCTGTGTAGCTTCGGTGTTCGTGCACCCGGGTGATGTAGTAACTGGAACTCTCATCAGCTGCCACCCGAGGTTAATCCTATCTGTCCAAATAATCATCAGGACTAGGACCTCCTGCCATTCCCACACATGACGTACTGCCTCTACGTGAGGATGAGTACTCACGGAATATCAGGATGAACAACCGGCTAAGCTTCCCACATTCATACTTTACAAATCTCAATAATCAAATTCTGAGTCGGTCCTCCCCGGAACGCTCGTTCAAAAATCACATCTTTCTATTCATCTCATATATTCTTCATCATTCACTTTTCATCATGTATTCATACTTTCATTTCATATCATATACTATTCATCATGAACTATTCCTCATTTAAATACCGAACGTTCCATCACAAGGGGAAAGAGGACGAACGTTATCCGCGAGACCAAAAGAAGTTCGTCGGATTAATGACCGAACGATAAAAGCGAGACCAAAAGACGCTCGTTCGGAACAAAGTACGAACGGCAAAAATCTGGAGAAAATTCCAATAGTACTGTTCATTCTGGACGAACGCTCAGCATAAGGCCGAGCCTCATTTTGAACGAGCGCTCGGCATAAGACCGAGCCTCATCTAGGACGACCGCTCATTTCAAAAGCCGAGCACCATTAGGACGAACGCTCAGTCAAAACCGAGCAGCATTCTGGACGAACGCTCACATTAAAAGCGAGCATCGTGTTGGACGAACGCTCAGTGTGAGACCGAGCACCAATTTGAGCGAGCGCGAATATCATTTAGTGCGAGCGTTCGGTATAAGACCGAACACCAATTAGAACGAACGTACGGCATGAGACCGAACGTTTAATAATTCAGATTGGTAGGACTTGAAAAATAAAGTAAGATACTTTTAAAGAGTATTTACGAACGGGAAAAATAGACAGTTGCATATACACATACAATGTCAAAGAGATAGAAGTTTATAAAAATGTTAGCTTCAACAGTGTTTGACCGAACGCTCAAATAGAACATATTAGAGTGAGGACGCTCGTCCTCAACAAAGGAAAACCGAACGGTCAATGACCGTTTAGTACGAACGTACAATTTCATGGGGAGTTCATTTTTCAGTTCCAGTTTATTTCTCATCACGGACTTTCATAGTTTCATTCATTCACACCAAAACCATCTCATTCATATATCTCATACATCATAAGTAGCTTAATCATGTTTCATTTCCATTCAATAAATAACGGACGTCCACATAAATCAATCACAGCAACATCATAGAGTCACAATAACGAACGTTCATACCATTCATTTCATCATGCATTATTTCCATACAGTAAAACTAACGAACGCTCACACACAGCATGCATCAAAAACACTTAAACTAAGTAAGCTTCCCTTACCCGGAAATGGACGAACGTTCACAGGCGCACACAGACGCTCTCTAATCAAATCCTTATCACCAACGCTCGTTAATCCGATATCTGAACGAACGTTCAGAAACCCACCTATTTGGACATACACTGTTAGGACGAACGTTCAGAAGTTTTAAGAACGAACGCTACGGGACGAACGCATGAGCGAACGCTCGTCGGCTAAAGAAAAACGAGCGTTCAAATCAAAGTGGACGAACGTTCGATTCGTCTCAATTTGGACGAACGCGATTCTGCAGATTCTGCAGAATCACAGGTTTTCCAGAAAACCATAAAAACCTCCATTTTTAACTTTAAAGCTTTTGGATTTCTACAAAAACAGTAAGATTAACTAATCAAAACGAAAATTCTAGCACTCCTTACCTCTTGAAGACTTCCTTTGTGAATTCTTTGAGTCTATCTCCTGCAAAACTTCAAAAGTTCTCCACTTCTCCTCTTTCCCAGAACTTGCAGCAAGAACTTCTCCTCTCTCACAAAAATTTGGCAGCAATCATTTCTCCTCCCAGCAGACCCATAGCTTCCCTTTTTAACTTCCCAAACTCTTCCCTCTTCCCCTCTTCTTCTCTTTCCTTTCTTGTTTTCTTTTGGTTTTGGTTTTCAAAGGGGGAAGCAACGTTCGCTGTCCCTTTGTGGCAGCGCACGTTCCTTCCTCCCCGTTCTCTTTTGTTTTGTTTTTTTTTTTTTTTTTTTTTTTTTTTTTTTTACGATTCCTTACACAGGATCTTGTGGAACTGTGTATATCATGCTTTGTAGTATGGATTGGTATGTTCTTTCCTCTTCATGTAATTTCTGTTTTAAATTCCATCTTCCTTAACATGTTTAAGTTTTTTGTATACATTACACTATTGGTTATGTTGCAATTCAAATGACTATCATTTAAAGTCTTTTTTAAAGTGTTCAATTGAAATTTACTTTGTGCATCAGACAACAATATAGAAAGATAATGTACCTATTATAGAAAGATAATGCCTACTCAAGTTCTTTGGCTTGATTCTTCACAGCATTAGCAACCTCTATGGCTGATTGCTTTGATGGCTCATTTAGATGGACCAAAAATGTTATATTGTCATGCAACATTGTATTTGCATTTTATTAGAACTAACTATAATTATGCCTTTTCTTATCCCTTTGTTTTCAGATTGCCATCAAACTTGAAAAAGGTCTTCCACCCAATAATTATATGTGCAACATTTGCTTTGGAGTTTCTTTCTAAGTCAAGACTTGATTTTGTTTTAGGTGTAAATTATAGTTTAAGTTAATATTCAACTCTATGTTATACAAGGACCTGTTTGTTTTAGATTAAATTATTGTAAAAGTTAAATTTGAGTGTTATGAGATATTAATATTAAGTAGTTGTATTTATTTCTTTGAACTCTCTTTATAGAGTATTCAAATAAAATTTTCATGTTTTAATTATTTGATTTTCAACACAATTATATATTATAAATTCTTAACATTTATAATCTGGTAGTAATTATTTATAATTTTATAAGAAGTTTTAATGTGTAAAAATTTTAATATTAATTATATAACTATTAGAAAAAACCAATCTAATTAAATATGTTATAAACAATAGATACATATGTACATACTTTATGTAATTACATACGGATTTATTCGTATATAATATCTGTATGTAAATTACATACGGATTTATCCGTATATAATATCCGTATGTAATTTACATACGGATTTATCCGTATGTAATATCCGTATGTAATTTATATACGGATTTTTCCGTATGTAACTTAGCTATGCCTTTTTTATATACGGATTTTTGTCCGTATATAATTCGTATGTAAAATCATTTTATATACGGATTTTTGATGTTATATACAGATTTTGGCGGTATGTAATAGTGATTTTTCTTGTAGTGTTAGTGGTGGCTATCCGGTGACAAAGCGACGCGGCGACACAGTTTTGACGATTTGGTGGTTGTGGCATGAGCAAGACGAATGGAGGTTGGTGACGCTGCTGGCAACAAAGGTGGTCGCGCGATGGAGGCGGAGTCGCGCGACAAGGTTGATCGTCGGTGGAGGACGAAGCGGCAGAGGCGGTAGTTGACGGCGCGTCCACGGCGGCTAGGGTTGGATTTGGGAATTAGGATTTCTGGGGATGTGGCAGAGGGGGGTGATGTGGCAACATGTGGTTGGTCTATTTGGTGTGCAGAGGATTAATGACGTGGCAACTTCTTAATGGTTAGATATGTGTTTGGAGGATTTGGACACGTGGCAGAATCTGATGAAGTTTGTCTTAGGAGGGGTAGGAACAAGAAACTTAGGGGGTGTAGGAGTAAAGGCTTAGTGTTTGGGCTTGGTTGTTAGCCTGTTTCAGAAATAGGAGTGTATGTAGGGAGTTTAGGAGGTGCAAGGGTAAAGTCTGTCTGTTTGGCCCATCTGTACATTTTTCAAATAAAACCTGATTTTGGGCCTTGAATTGCCATTTGGACCAATAGAACTTATAATTTCAGCTGCACAAATAAACGTAAGAATTTCCAAGAATAATTTATGCAATTAAAATAACTTTTTAAGTTCCTTTTAATTCCTCTTTAAATCAATCATTCAAGCACATGAATTTCATAAAAAAAATTAATTTTAAAGCATAAATGTGGGCATAAATATGCACTCATCAATATGCATGTCAAATGAGTGCATATTCTAGAAGAAAGAGTTTGAAGCTTTGAAAAAAAATGTCTGAAATGCGGATTATCACGATCAATTAGAAAAACAACATTGAAGAAAGTTGCATGAAGAAAAAGTACATATTGTTGTCAATGATGATATTTGGTCCAAGGCAACCTAGAAATGACATAAATGTTTATCTTAACACACTAGTTGAAGACTTGAAGTTGTTGTAGGTTGATTAGGTTGAAATATTTGATTCCTTCACATATGAAATTTTTGTAATGCATGCAATGTTATTTTGCACCATTAGTGACTTCTCAAATTATGATAATATGTCAGGATACAATGTCAAGTGTCATAAAGTATGTCCTATATGTGAAGAAAACACTACAACTCATCAATTGAAACACAAAAGAAAGATAATTTATATGCATCATCAAATACTTTTACAATCTAATCATCCATATCGAAAGTTAAAAAAACATTCAATGGACATAAAGAGAATGACGATGCCTAAATTCCATTAACTATCCTTCAAATTCATGACAAAATTTAAAAAATACATCATGTATTTGAGAAAACATCGAAGAAGCCATTTGCAACGAGCCGTTGGAAGAAAAAATCAATACTTTTTTATCTTCCGTATTGGTCAAAGTTAGAGATTAGACATCACATATATGTAATGCATATAGAGAAGAATTGGACGTCAAAAGGATATAAAACGTCGAATGCCCCAGCGTTAGACGTTAAAAGGTTAGTGAGTTCAATAAAAATTTGAGCGGGAGATTGAAAATTCATTCACTTTATCTTAGCACGCGATACCCTCTTCTCTGCTCAAACTTTTCTAGAACGAAGTTTGACGACCATCACATGTAATCTTTCTTTCATTTGTTACAAATGTATGTTAATTAACTACTTTAGGTATGATTTTCATTTGTTTTGACCGATTACTTTCGTGTTTTTGTCCTTCATAGGCGCATTCTGCTTTCTCTCTCACTGGTAGCAATACTTTATTTCGACGAACACACTTTTGAAGGTTAGTTTTCGTTTTCGTTTTGAAGAACTTATTTGTTGAACTTGTTTGTTGTTTTTATTTGGTTGAACCTGTTTGTTGTTGTTGTTTGATTGAACTTGTTTGTTGTGTATTATTGTTTGTTATTGATACTACACTACACGTTCATAGTTCATGCTTTACAAAATATCAAAAACTAAAATTTGTTGTTTTCTTGCTTTTCAGGTCTTGTAGAATTGTAAGGATCACAATTAATTAAAAACAAAAAAAAATTTATTAACGTTGAATATTGACAAAGTTCAACGTTTATTTGTTTTACTATGAACGTCAAATCGTTCGAATTTAACGTCTCCCGATATGATGTCGATCTTGAATTTGACGTGAAAGGTCGAAAAATAACGACGTTATACAATGTTTTTGTACTGGTGTAAACATAAGAAAATAGTTTCAAAAGAACAAGATTTTTATAAATAAATTTATAATTTTTTTAAAAATAGATTATTGTTCTCATGAGAGAACACATATTTTTTTCTCTCCATCTTTATTGAAAGAGAAAATTAAAAAGAAATTTAAGATGCATTACAGTTAAAAAATCAAATACCATTTTTTCATTTGTATTATTTTTAATAATCAAGTCAATTTTTGTATACTGCTAATGAATATTAAAAATTGCTTTTTGATTAAAAATATTATGGTTAATTTATGATTGATCTCGTTGGATTCATTGCAACATCTGCGTATCCTTTATTTCTTATAATTTTGTAAGGCGTATCACATTGTAGTGGTGATAAGCTTCTCTCAAAGTTCCATCACGTGAATGAGCCAAAGTTGTTGATAAACAAGTTATAAGCAGAAGGAAACAGTTTTAAAAGAACAATTTTTATAAAATAATTTTAACTATTTAAATAATTCATTATAGCAATTTTTTAATTTTATTTTAGTTTTCCTTTAAATTTATTATTTCACCAATATTATAAATAACAAAAGGATAGCTGTGAAATTGATTTTGATAGAACAACTCTTGGTATTTGAATGAAGGCCATCTATTCATAGACTACAAGATTACAAATGTGAGGTTCATTATTTCATCCTTACCCTTATCTTTAAAGTGAAAACTCGTTTTCATTTTATCCATATGTTTAACATACAGACAATTTTGATTAATTTGTTGTTTTATCGATTAATTTTAGTTTTATAAGTTTATATATTTATAGTTTTGGTATTGGATTATTTTGTACATTAAATAGAACTTTCTTATATGAAACGCAAATATACTATATTATATATTGTTTTGGGACGATTTTTTGTTTTTCAGATGTGGTTTTAATGCAAAAAATAAATTGATTTTAAAAGAAAAAAACGTCCAGTTAGTGCACAAACGGACGTCTACAGACGTCTGGCAGTGCACAAACCAACGTCCAAACCCGTAATCCCTAAACAACCCGTTCAGCCATATAGACATTTGGGGTGGCTTCGCCGGACGTCTATATATATAAACATTGGGCTTGACACAACGTCTGACTAACGTCACCTACAAAGACGTTGAGTGCAGGTCGAACGTCAAAAAGCCAAAAGAACAGACGTCTAAAGTCTTTTCTTCTTACACGTATTCATCTTTTAATATTTCAAATATTAATTAAATTATTTAAAAAAATAAAAATTAAAGAACGATTATTTACCATGAGGAGAGCAATATGTCCATACAGGCGATATTTTTAAATTCATCTTAAAAGTTGAATTCAAGGAAAATTTGTGCCCTTCTCCTCCACGAATCCAATAAAAAAATCTCCTTCAAACGTCCAGAAGCAGCAGCTGACAATTTGGCAAATATTGAAGAAATGACTGACAATATAAGTGATAAAAAAAAATCAAAGGAACGATATAGACAAGAGAGCCAGGGTTGAAGAACATAAAAAACAAAAAGATTAGAACAGAAGAAGACAAATATGAGTAAAACAATAAATTGGACTTACATTGTTCGAGGTAAAAATATGAAGGGAAAATAAAATGAAAGGTATCTATTTTAAAGTAATTAATAATGTGGGTTAAAACAGAATATATAATAAATTCTGCTTTTATTGTATTTTCTGATTTTATACATGTTAAAAGAGTGAAGGAATCTAAGTGGTAAAAGTTGTATTGAATATAATGCCTAAAAATCTAATATGATTTTATAGTTAAGATATAAATTGGTCACTATTAGTCAAATAACCACAACTAAAAAACTATTCTTGTTAATTGAAACATTGTGGTAATTTTAAAATAAAAGCCAACTTTTCTACAATGCTGTAGTTAAAAGCTCTAAGTTAGAGAAATAACGAAAGTTGAATGGAGTTGAGAAACAACAACGGTTCCTATATATGTTGAACCATCATCAAATCCTAATGCACTCATTCTTATTATCTTGTTCGCTTTTATGTGCTACATGTGTTCTTCACTCTCACCTTTTCTTCCTTTGTGTCGTTGTGGTTCAGTCATTGCATTACTTTTTTCTCTCATTCTTTTACTATTAATTAAAATAATAAAATATAAGTTATATAGAAGTAAAGTGCAACAAAGTTAGTTAAAGCTCTTTATTATAGATTGGAAGTTATGTGTTTGATTTTTATTGTGTACATAAAACACGTTTTATTTCTTTTATTTTTATAATATTTGTACATGTGGTTTGTGATATTATTTGTATTATTTGTTGGGCATGTATAATAAGATAAATATGGTGTTCATATACGTTGTTTGAACATGTTGTCCTTTATTTTTTGGTTCTACACGATATCCATATATGTTGCTTATGTTTATTGGTGAATATAATCTTTGTGGTTGGTGATCGGAGTTTCTATGAGTGTATATATGTTGATTTGGTGATCGAAAAATTCTATATTTATGGTTTATGGACGGGTAACAAGAGAAGTAATTATTGAGATATATGAAATATCTTTGAGACCATATTATAGTTTAATTTTGAAATTTTTGAATATTATTATAAGTTGTAATTGAATTAATTATTATTTTTTACGATTTTAATTGTGTTCATGTAAGAACCTAGAAAATAGGTTATTAGAGTTGATAAATGTTTTAAAATAATAAGACCGAATATTTTAATGTAAAAATAATTCAATAATATAAATAGATTTTCAAACACTAATTTCATCATCTAAAACATTCACCATCTCTCTAGAACTCTTTCTTTGAGTTCTCTTTCCCTTCTCTCTATAATTTTTGACTTCTGAATCATCTATTTGACGATTAGGAAGTGTCTAAGTGATCACAACGGTGAATCCTTCATTCTCTACCGATCAGTTTCCATTCTAGAGCAAGTAAGTTTCCACTTCTTTTCTTAAATTCGTAACTTAAGGCACATGCGACTAGAGGTTTCTCGCATGTGTTGTCCACCTCTCTTTTCTAGTTTCTTGTTGATCAGAGGTCATAAAGACTCAATTCGATCACAATTCTATGAGTTGTAGGTGTTTCTAGAGTTTCTTGAACTTAAAATAAGGGTTATGTGTGGATAGAGTTTGGTAGCATTTCCATTAAGTTAGGGGAAGCTAGTGCTTATGCTTAAATTTTGAATTTCAAGTATGATTAATTGTTTCTATGATGATATGATGATTTAATTGTAATTGGGATGACTGTTTTGGTAATAATGGTGTTTTGATGAGTATAATTAGTTGTGTGTTGCATGATGCCTTGTATCATTATGTGTTGAATTGGAATGTTATTATTATGAAGTTGGTGGTATGATTTTTGGTTAAAATGTTGGGGAGAAATGGGTTAGCAGAGTTATAGGTCTTTTTTCTTGTATAAAACGGAGGTTTGATAGGTGAATTTTAGAAATAATGGTCTAAAGGGAGAAATGGTAAATTAGGACATGTTGTATGGTCCTTTGAAACTTGTTTGGGTTGTGAGTTAGTAAATATGTGATGCAAAATAAGGTGGTAGCCAATTAGTTGTGTCTTGAATGATTTTAAGTGCATTTTCGAAGTTTTGGTAGTGGGTTTTCAAAGTAGAAAGTCTGAGGTAAAGTAGAGTATTTGAGATTTGTTTTTGGGTCACTTTTAACTTGTTTCGACACTTAAGTTGCTAAGTCATGTGTTAAAATCGGTAGAACGCATGTATGGTCTATATATGGTGATGTTTTAGTTGATTTAAGTTGGAATTTCATTATAAATGAGTTTAAACTTGGTTTGAGTTGGATCACATATACTTGGATAGGTCAATTGTAGCTTAGAATACCAAATAAAAGTGATAAAACTTGGTAAAAGTGCATAAGATAGGACATGTAAGGTTGAGAGGGTGCAAATTTTGCAAAAATGGTGTTATGTAGAATTATGCAGAGTGGCTGGGCAAGAAAGTAGCTCGTTACACGAGTATTTGGGGTGTTTTGGCAGTGTTGTTGGTATGAATGTAGGAAGCTCAACCTTGGAGGTTATCTTGACACTCTAGTGATTTCATTCTCAATTAGAGAGGAGTGAAGCATGTGATGAGAGAAGCAGGAGGTCCTAGTCTAGGTGCTCTATTATGGCCTAAGATGCGGAATAGACCAACCTTGTGTGTGTGATAGGGTGAAACTCATTGACAATGAATTTACAAAGCAGTAGAGGCCACCACAAGTGCATGACACATCACAGCTTGACATTCATATTATATTTTGATGGTTAGGTATAGGTTTATAACATGCTTATCATGAATTGTTTAACTATGTATGAAAAGTATTTTATGATGAATCTCAATAGTTTGTGCTTGATTTTTTTCTTCATTAGCTTACCTTGTCTTATGTGTTTTTTTTGACGGTTGTTATTGTGTGTTGATCCTTTGAGCAATATCTTGAATAAAAAGAATGACTTGTATGTGAAATAGATTTTGGATGAAGATGGTGCTAATGAATAAATATTGTAATATATATATATATATATATATATATATATATATATATATATATATTCTTTTGGATATAAAAAGGATGATATTTAAAATACTTTTGAATTAGTAACTTGTATATAATGATTGATTTATAGTCATATGTTTAATAAAACTTTATGTTTAGTGTATATTAATGGTTTTATTTTATTGATTATGTAATAGTTTCTTTATAATATTTATACTATTTATTTGGAATGTTACATTTTTATGATATGATAGTGAAATAAAGTTTTAATTTTTTTTACTATTTCGTTATAATATTAGAAAGTCACTATTTTTGAAGTTAATTAATTACGCATAATAAGATGCAATAAAAAAAGTCAAAACACATAATTATCCTAATTTTCATTGTTGTATTGGACACACTATAGAAACTAATACCTCACAAATATTATATGCTATTATATTAGTTATATGTAAGACTCATTTTATTTTATTGAAAATCTTTAATAACATCTATCACAATTAATTTTGCTTATTTACACTAATAACAGTCGTATACAAATTATTACATGTTATTTTTATAGTTTATACTAACTAAACCAATAAAAAATAATATTAATAAACTATAAATAAATGCTTTTGTCATTTTTAAAACATGTTTACCTTTACATATCATTTGAAAATGATGTATAATCTTCTTTTTTTCTTTTATTCATTATACATTAAATATATATATATATATATATATATATATATATATATATATATATATATATATATATATATACACGTATTTTTTTAAACTAAAAAGCTGAATTTACATATTTAATTATTTAATTATATTACAATATACTTATTTTTATATTTTATTAATTTGTTTCATGTATTCAATTTTTTTTTATTTTAAATTTTGTTTCTTTAATTTAATTTATTATTCAAAATTTCTACGTCTAAATGTTTTAACAATATTACACTGTTTAAAATTATTTTCTCTTAATATTATTACTTCAACATATTAAAAATGTAATTTTATTATTTAAATATTACATTATTCATCCTCATAAAAAATTTAAACATTTTTTTAATTTCACAAAAAATTACTTTTTTAATTACCAATGTAATAAAGTAACTAATTGCAATTAACAATCATAATTTGTTTTCTCTTTTTTTTCCTACTTTATAAAACTTTTATAGCATTTCCGAATAAAGATTCATTAGTATTGTATTACATAAAACGAATCGAAAGTTAATACCTCTTTATTTTAAAAGTTTTATGCAATTATTTATATTTTTAATTACATATATTAAAAACTCAAAAATAAAATCATATTAGTCATTTTTATTATTTATTTTAGTTTTCATTCTTTATTCAAACTTCCTATTTTATTGTTTAAAAAAAAACTGAGACAGAAACAACCGGCAACAACAGTAATGTAGATCCAGTTTTGACCGTAATCAGTAAATACGTATTGGTATATAATGTTAAGATGTTTATTTATTTAATTTATTTGAAAATAAGTTTAATTAAGAAAAAAACACTCGAAAAAAGTTATGATCTAAATAAAGAGAAAACAGTATTGATAAGATATAAACTTTAATTACTATTATTATTATTGATGATGTTTTAAAGAAAATGCATTCAATTGATTTAAAATATTAAAATTTTGTTTATATTTATCTGATTTGGTTACTTAATAATATAGTCACGTAGACTTCAAAACTGTTAAGGGTAATTTTATCTTATTTAGTTAATTAATAAATATATATATATATATATATATATATATATATATATATATATATATATATATATTTATATATATATTATTAAAACGAAGAAGCTATTTTTTTCAAGGGTGTCGAATCTTATTAAGTTCAGCCATGCGAAGATTTATTACAACGACAGCGAAATAAGCATTTATTTAGCGCATAGATTACGTTAGTCACTGAGTTGGAGAAGCTAGTCATGACTTTTTAGGAGCAGTGATGGTTCATGCAGAGAAATTGCAGATGATGCAGGCGAAAGTCTCTGAAACCGAACCCATAAGGCAGCGTCCGCTTTCTTGGTGATCACCAAATGCCTGTTTCTAGCAGCATCAAACTGAATCCCAAGATAGTCACATGAACTACCATCGAGAGGACAGAACAAGATGTTGTAGCCCCCAATGTCAACAGGAACACTCTGAATCTTAAACCAACCGCTTACTGTGTTGTCGTATCCAGTAAGTTTAACAGAGAGTTCCTCTTCCTCACCCTTCACAGGAGTCCACACAGACGGGGTGGGGGCACACGGAGGCACAAAAGTGAACCCCAAGGACAAAATAGTGCCTTCACGTAAAAAAAGGATTCTTAATGGGGATGAAATGTGTACAGGGAAGCCGTTAGAGAAAGGATTGGGATTTTGGACAACTGACAAAGGACAAGTTTCGTTTCCGGTTGCTGCAAATTCTACCCCACCTCCATTCCCAGTTACTATAACTGGCGTTATAAAATATACGCCACCATTTTGAATAGGATTACCGTCAGTGTCCACCAAATCAGCACTGGCTGAAGGAAGGTTCGAGGTGAAGGCACAAAGTAGAAACAGAGAGAGGAAGGTCGTAAACTTCATTTTTTGGGAGGCTCTACAAGGCTTATCTTCTGTTTGTGTGGACGAATCATATAGGAAACATGTATTTATAGACGCGCGAGTACAGAAGCAGAGACCCTCAATATATTTTATAGTTTGGGTGAACAATTTTTTTTACCTATTTTATGTGGTTCAACGTTTTTCAGTATAGAGATCATCAGCAAAATAAGTTAAACGTGGATTGTAAGGAGTTTAAGGAGACTGCTAGAGTTTCAGAAGCTTTCTCTTAAATCAACGTTTGAAAATAAAGTCTGCATCTCCTTTATCTCTAATAAATTTCTAAGGTGATAAGCTTCTTCCAAAATTGAATCACGTGAATGAGCCAAACTTGTTGATAAACAATTTATAAGCAGAAGAAATAGTTTCAAACGAACAAGATTTTTATAAATAAATTTTAACTATTTAAATAATTTATTATACCAATTTTTTAATTTTATTTTAATTGTCCTTTAAATTTAATTCACCAATATTAGAAATAACAAGCTGTGAAATTTATTTGATCGAAAGTATTTAGTTAGAGACATCTATTCATAGATTACAAGATTACAGCGACGCAGGTTAAATGTCAGGTTCATTACTTCATCCTTATCCTTATCTTTAAAGTGAAAACTCTTTTAATTTTTTTCTATATGTTTAACATACTGGCAATTTTGATCATATCCCATCTCTGTTA
The DNA here is from genome assembly GCA_034642375.1 of Vigna nakashimae. NCBI lineage: Eukaryota > Viridiplantae > Streptophyta > Magnoliopsida > Fabales > Fabaceae > Vigna > Vigna nakashimae. The sequence goes on from CM067768.1 coordinate 24,152,616, forward strand.
ATGAGTATACACGTATTCATTTTTTAATATTTCAAATACTAATTAAATTATTTAAAAAATAAAAATTCAAATAAAAAATTGATTATTTACCATGAGGAGAATACTTCCATACAGGAATATTCTGAAATTCATCTTTCAAGTTGAATTCAAGAGAAAATTTGTGCCCTTCACCTCGACGAATCCAATAAAAAATATCCTTCAAAGCATAAGAAGCAGCAGTCGAGGATTTGATCCACAAAGATAGAGTTTCTTTTAACAACCAAAATTTGCTAACTTTTTTACAATGCGACAACCAAAATTTGCTTACAATGCGACGAGACGGGTGATAATTAGTCCATTTTAAATGTTACTTTTTCAAAATAAAATGAACGTTTAGGGTATTTTGGGAAAGCAGAGAAAAATTGGTTTTTTCCTTTTCACAGTTTCATCTCAAAAAGAAAACATTTATTTTCATTTGCAGTCTCATTCTCTCTCCACCATTGGTCTCAATGATCTCACTCCCTCTCCATCGTCTCTCTCCACCATTGGTTTCATTGTGTCTTCACCAGAATCTCACCGGATTGTTTCTTTGTCTCGCTCTTCCTCTCCACCGAAGCATATTCACTAGTGCAGAAACGGTTTTTCACGTCCCCCAATAGACGTCCGTCCAAGGAATCCCCAACGTATATAATTGACCGGTGGCATAATAGTAAATAAGTGGAACTATAGACGTCCGTCCGTGGTCCACACGGACGTTTATAACATTATAGACGTCCGTCACAAGGGGACGGACGTTTTAAAGGCTGCCGTAGTCAATCTCTGAACGTCCGTCCTGAATCGAGCTGGACGTTTATAACATTATAGACGTCCGTCCCAGGGGGACGAACGTTTTTAAAGGCTGCCGTTGTCAATCTCTGAACGTCCGTCCTGGGTCGAGCTGGACGTTTATAACATTATAGACGTCCATCACAGGGGGACGGACGTTTATAAAGGCTGCCGTTGTCAATCCTTGAACGTCCGTCCTGGGTCGAGCTGGACGTTTATAACATTATAGACGTCCGTCACAGGGGGACGGACGTTTTTAAAGGCTCCTGGAACGTCCGTCCTGAGGTGAGCGGACGTCCGTGCGCGTGGCGAGTACGTTCATTAACCTCGAACGTCCGTCCTGGGAGAGCCCGAACGTCCGTCCTCAGAACGGACGTTCAGAGGACTGACAGAGTGGCTGGGGTACTAATTGATTTAAGTCCGCTGAACGTCCGTTCTGAGGGGCGCGGACGTCTATAATATTATAGACGTCCGCGCCTCTCAGGACGGACGTTCAGAGGACTGACAGAGTTGCTGGGGAACTAATTGATTTAAGTCCGCTGAACGTCCGTCCTGTGGGGCGCGGACGTCTATAATATTATAGACGCCCGCGCCCCTCAGAATGGACGTTCAGAGGACTGACAGAGTGGCTGGGGTAATAATTACTTTAAGTCCGCTGAACGTCCGTCCTATGGGGCGCGGACGTCTATAATATTATAGACGTCCGCGCCCCTCAGAACGGACGTTCAGAGGACTGACAGAGTGGCTGGGTAATAATTACTTTAAGTCCGCTGAACGTCCGTCCTGCGGGGCGCGGACGTCTATAATATTATAGACGTCCGCGCCCCTCAGAACGGACGTTCAGAGGACTGACATGGGTAGTTGAATCGTTTAGGTTTTCATCAGAATTTTAGACGTCCGTCTTGGGACGGATGTTGATAAAATTATAGACGTCCGCGCGATGTGAACGGACGTTTAAAGCCCCGCGAAATTCAATTTTAAATTCATTACAACGTCATATTAGTGGTGGGCCGGACGTCTATAATATTATAGACGTCCGGCTCACGTGGGACGGACTTCTATGATCATTAAAATGGGAAGCGCGAACCGAGACCATTCACTGTTCGTCTTCTTCGCCGCGAACGCCGACTCTGCTGCTGCGCCGTTGATATTCGAGGTTGGTTTTCTCACTTTTGGACCGTTTAAAATTACATTTAATCCGATTACATTGCTCTGTGATGAAATGTCTTTGATTTGAACCGATTAAAAATTGTTTTGGGTCCGTTTTTTTGCAGACTCTTGCGTGTTCTTGGGCGGCTTCCTTGACTCTTTTTGGACTGCGTGTTAGGCCGTTTACTCCTCCACTTCCCTCCTTCTCATTTGGAATCTACTTTTCAGGTTAGCTTGTTGGTTGAAAATTTTATGTATGCATGTATGTGGATTTTGTGTATGGACGTTTTTGACTGTAAAATGTGTATTAGTTATGTTATTGTGTTAAACGATTAATGCGAAATGTGTATTAGTGTATGGACGTTTTTGACTGTTAAATTTTGTGTATGCATGTATGTGTTATTGTGTAAAATGTGTATTAGTTATTGCCATACATTGAGTGACACTTAGTTCCCGTTTGAAATTTAAGACAAACGATTAATCTTTTAATCATTTGTGTTAAATTTTGAATTGTCCGATTGGACAGTTTGAGAAAATTAATTTTCATAATTTGCAATACCATGTCAATTGGAGTTTAAGGATAAGATTGATGAAATTTCGGTTCAGTATACTTGTGTTGTTCTCCGGATGCATATTTGATTGTGGTCATCGTTGACTACTCTCATTTCGTGTATTTTGGAGACTAATGTGAAATGCTGCCGAAATTGTATCAATTTTATGACGTAGACTTCAATGCACGTGGCTGAGCAAATTATGAAAATTAATTTTTTTGAATGGGTAGGGCCTAACCTTGTGAGAGTTAAAACACTTGAACTGATGATTTTACGAACATAGTATGGATCGAAGATGGATGAACGAACGTCGCATGAGTGAAGAATATGACAAGGGTGTTTCGCAGTTCTTGCAATACGTTGAACAAAATGCTAAGTCTGTCAACGGGACATATTTTTGTCCTTGTGTGTGTTGTCTTAATCAAATACGCCAAGACTTAGGCAATGTGCGTGACCATCTATTCATGTATGGCATAATGAGGACTTATACCGTTTGGACTTGGCATGGAGAAGTACTTGAGCAGCCTACCACGTCACGAGGAACAAATTATGTGGAAGAATGGATGAGTGACCATTTAGAGGACATGATACATGATGTCGGTGAAGATAATTTTGGAAGGGCTAATTTGTATGATACTCTTATTAATGATTCAGAGCAACCGTTGTTCCCAGGATGCTCAAACTTTACACGCTTGTCTTCAACTTTAAAGTTGTTTAGTTTAAAAGCAAGGAATTGATGGACCGATAAAAGTTTCACCGAGTTGTTGGAGTTGTTGAAGGAGATGCTTCCAGAAAATAATACTCTACCTATTCGTAATTACGAGGCCAAAAAAATTTTATGTCCAATGGGTCTTGAATATCAAAAGATACATGCTTGTCCTAATGATTGTGTTTTGTACACAAAGGAGTTTGCTTCGTTAAACTATTGTCCAACATGTGGTTTATCCCGTTTTAAAAAGAAATCTGACAGAGTCACTGGTAATGAAGGTAATGATGGTGCACCTGCTAAGGTGATGTGGTATTTGCCTATAATACCTAGGTTCAAACGTATGTTCTCTGTTAAAGAAGATGCAAAGAACCTTAAATGGCACTCTGACGAAAGAAAGTGCGATAATCTTCTTCGACACCCTGCTGATTCTCCACAATGGAAAAAGATTGATGACAAATTCCCTGAATTTGGTGCAGATCCAAGAAACTTAAGGCTTGCACTTGCAACTGATGGTATGAATCCTTATGGAAACTTAAGTAGCAAACACAGTTCGTGGCCAGTTATGTTGATGATTTACAATCTTTCTCCTTCGTTGTGCATGAAGAGAAAATATGTGATGTTGACCATGATGATATCGGGTCCTAGACAACCTGGAAATGACATTGATGTTTACTTAGCACCTTTAATTGATGATTTGAAATTGTTGTGGGAAGAAGGCATCGACGTGTTTGATTCACATGTTCAGGAACAGTTCCGTTTGCGTGCAATGTTGTTTTGCACTATAAATGATTTCCCAGCATATGGAAACTTGAGCGGTTATAGTGTTAAAGGTCATTTTGCATGTCCCATATGTGAAGAAAACACTAGTTACCTTCAGTTGAAGCATGGTCAGAAGACAGTATATACAAGACATCGAAAATTTCTTCCTCGTAATCATCCTTATCGTAGATTGAAAAAAGCATTTAATGGAAGTGCTGAGGATGAGGTTGTGTGCAGACCCCGGAATGGTCAAGAGGTGTACAACGAAGTCAAAAACATTGACATTGTGTTTGGAAAACATCATAAAAGTACCTCTGCAAAGAACATTTGGAAGAAACGATCGATATTTTTTAAGCTTCCATATTGGTGTGAACTTGATGTTAGACATTGTATTGATGTGATGCACGTTGAAAAAAATGTTTGTGACAGTGTCATCGGAACTTTATTAAACATCAAAGGGAAGAGCAAAGACGGAATAAAGGCAAGACAAGATTTGGCTGACATGGGAATCCGATCTGAGTTACATCCACAGATAATAGGAAGACGCACCTATCTGCCCCCAGCCTGTCACACACTTTCCAAAAAAGAAAAACAAAGTTTTTGTAACTGTTTAAGAAGTGTGAAGGTTCCGCAAGGTTATTCTTCAAATATTAGTAACCTTGTGTCTATGCAAGACTTAAAGCTAGTTGGTTTAAAGTCTCACGATTGTCATGTATTGATGCAACAATTGTTACCGGTTCTTATTCGAGGCATATTACCTCCTTCTGTTAGGGGTATTCTGACACGTCTGAGTTTTTTCTTTAATGCCATTTGCAAGAAAGTTGTTGACCCTCGAGGTTTAGATGAATTGGAAAATGAAGGAATAAGACTACTATGTCAATTGGAGATGTATTTTCCACCTTCGTTTTTTGACATCATGGTACATTTGATTGTTCATCTAGTCAGAGAAATTCGAATATGTGGGCCGGTCTTCTTAAGGTGGATGTACCCAGTTGAAAGATACATGAAGATCTTAAAGGGATATGTCAAGAATCAGTATAGACCAGAAGCTTCAATCATAGAGCGAACCGTTGCAGAAGAAGCCATTGAATTTTGTTCAAGTTATATGCCATCTTGTGAACCCGTCGGTCTTCCCAAGAGCAAAAACGAAGGAAAATGTGAAGGTAAGGGTGTTCGAGGTGTGACAATTCAAAGTGTTAGCAGAAAAGAAATTGACCAAGCTCATTTGTACGTCTTAAACAACACTGTTGATGTGATTCCTTACATTTCTGACCACGTTAATGAAATAAAGGCAGCAAACCCAAAAATGAGTGAAAAATGGCATCTTAATGAACATGTGAAAACCTTCTTGGGATGGTTTAAGAAAAAGGTGTATGCGACTCCACATGTTTCTGAAACTTTATTGAGGTTATCTCGTGGACCGAACACAGAGGTCATTACATATGGTGGGTACTATATAAACACTATTTCTTTTCAGACAAAGGTAGAAGATGAAAAAATCAGAGTTCAAAATAGTGGCGTCACACTACAAGCTGAGTCTGTGCACTTTGCTAGTTCTAAAGACAAAAATCCAATCACAGCATCCATCAGTTATTTTGGAATAATACAAGAAATATGGGAAGTTGATTACGTTACTTTTAGAGTACCAGTTTTCAAGTGTAAATGGGTTGATATAAATTCTGGTGTCATGATGGATGACCTTGGTTTCACATTGGTAGACTTGAACAAGATGAATTACACTGATGAACCATTTATCATGGCTAGTCAAGCAAGACAAATATTCTACGTAAGTGATCCATCGAATAACAAATGGTCAGTGGTTTTAGAAGGTAGAAACATGCATGGACATGATGATGACGATTCTCTTGATATACTTGAGACAACATCTGTTGCATGTAGACCCACTGAAGACCCAATTGATGACGTTGCCGATGTAATGCAAGAAATTCGTAGTGATCACAACGAAGGCATTTGGGAAAAAACAATTAATTAATAGGTTAATATTTTCACTTTTATTGACTTTATATGTATGTCCATCATAATTGAATTATTACTAACGTTGTCTAATTTTTCAGGTATGTCGGCCTCAGACTCAGGATCGGGAAAGAGCAGACGTGGACGAGGCGTCACCCGAGTGGCAGATGTGACATCCGGACGCGTGGATGGTCAGAGGAGGCATGTTGACATTGACCCCAGATCAGGTCATCCATCAGGGCCAAATGCTGATAGGTTTAGGAGTTATCTGGGCAAGTTAGCAAAAAGTCATGTCTTTATCCTTCATGCATGTTGGGATGACGTCCCAGAGGTCGACAAGAACCTCTTATGGCAAGATGTTTAGGTATGTTTAGACTTCATGCAATTTGTGATATACTTATCTGTTAACTTTTCTCTTGGTAACAAGTTTTTTGTTTTAAACAGCAACATTTTGATATTCCAAACACATTGCAAATCAGAAAGAAAGTGTTATCGCATATAGCGATAAGATGGAGGGATTTCAAGACAAGGCTGACACGACTATATGTCTTTGGAGATAGACAACATGAAAATCCATCTCAGCATTATACCTTCACAGAGGAGGATTGGATGCAGTTTCGTGCATCTAGAGAGTCTGAAGAATGGAAGGTATGTTTCTTAAGATCATCTTTCATTGAGTTTTTATGATTTTAGACTTACTTATATACATGGTTTCACAGGATAAAAGGTTAGCCGCCCAAGAAAGACAAAGGCTAAACGACACACCCCACTTGTTATCACGAGGTGGATATGCAAAACTGGAGAAGAAACTGAGAAAGTCTAGAGCCGATGCCTTGGGACTTGAGTCGCCTGACCTAGCACCTGCACCTGCTAGGTACGAGCTGTGGAAGGCTGCTCGGACTAAATCTGATGGGAACATAAAATCTTCCTCAGCTGCCTTGATCTCACAGAGAATTGTAAGTTCAAATTATAAGCAGTTATTTGATTGTGTATCTATCACAGCATGTCTTCTAAGTAACTTGGTTTTTTATGTGCAGGATGAGTTGGTTGAGCAGCAGACTCAGGGCACATTTGCTGGCCAAGGTAGGGACGACATTCTGACAACGGCCATTGGAAGGCCCGAGCACCCAGGACGTGTACGTGGAGTTCCAGGGGCGATTGGTCTTCGTGACTATTTTGGCCCTATACAGAAAACCCCCCAATCAATGAGTCAGGAAACACTGAGGCAGATGGATCTTCAGTGGGAGGAAAGACTCAACCAAAGCATGAGATCAATGGAGCAACGATTCATGGAGCAGCTACAAGAACAAAAACAAATACAAAGAGCGCTTGAAGAAAAGCTGCATTCCATGACGCAAGGCCACATGGGGGCCGATGAAACTCCCACAGCACCTCGTGTCAGCACTAGAGGATCATGCTCTGCTGTAGAACCCAATGAGTATAGCGGTCAATATGAGCTGTTGGTTGAGGGAGACAGGATGTTGAATATTTCCATCATTCAGCTGTGGTGCATGTAAGTTAGTCAATTTGGTCTTTGATATTACTTTTATTTACATTCTTATATAGTTTCTAACGACTTAACTTTGTTGTTTTAGGTACATGGACACAATCGTTGTAGACCAAGGTCGGTCTTCCATGTACGGATTTGTTGAACCTCAGACCATTCAACCGTCTGGTAACACACTTCAAAACAGACAACATTATTTGCAAACATGGATGGATGAGTCCAAAAGAGACATATACCTTGTGCCATACATTGACGGGTACGTGTTTTTATATGTGGTCAGTTTATTATTATAGTTTCCTTAATTAGTTGAATAACTATTTGTCCTTCGTGATAGGTCTCACTGGCAGCTGATGGTTATCATTCCCAAACAATGTAAAATTATACGGTTTTGTTCGTTGTACAGGAAGATGAAAAATGACTTGAGAACCATGCTTCAAGGGTAAGTGTTTCTCCAAAAAATGACTTCAATTTGATGTTAACCTTCAACTTTTATGATAAAATAGTCATATTAATTATACTTTGTGTTTTCAATCTGTACAGAGTTATTGGTAAATCTCGTGGTCAATTGGTTCAAATTTTGTATCCAAAGGTTGTAAGTCATTTATAGTTTCTAATTCATTTATGTTATTGAATGATCTAAATTTTTAACTATTTAGTTTGTTGTTTTAGTGTAACCAGCAGGTAGATTCATGGGAATGTGGCTTCTATGTGATGTGTTGGATTAAGACCATCATTCGAGCTGTCATTACAGATGACTGGAATGAGGTAATGATGTATACCTTCAATACATTACAAATCAAAATCATCTTCAACTATATATGAAACAATAATGAATCTTTCTTGAATTTTGCAGCGCTTCAAGACTACATCGCCTATTACAGAGGACACAATTAACCAGATAAGGCAGGAGTGGACCGCTTATCTTCTACAAAGATGGAGTTAGGAATAGTTATATTTCTTCTTGATTGAACATTTTTTGGTTTTAGTTTTATTTTTATGTTAATAGTTTGGTAGTGGATTGAACATTAAGTAGAATTTTGTTTATATAAAACGCATATTTATGTTATTGGAGAATTGTTCTGGGACATTTTTCTGTTTTTCAGGTGTGGTTCTATTGAAAAAACAAACAAATTTTTAAAAAAAAAACGCCCACTAGACGTCCGTTAGTGTACAGTTGGACGTCTATAGACGTTCGTCTGTGCACATACGGACGTCCCACCCCAGCCCTACACCAAAAAAACTCAGCAAGGTAGACGTCCGTCCTCAGACAGCAGCGGACGTTTATATGGACGTCCGTCCTCAGACAGCGGACGTTTATAACAAACGTCCGTGCTCAGGCAACGGACGTTTATATAAACGTCCGTCCTGAGGTAGCGGACGTTTATAATAAACGTCCGTCCTCAGGCAACGGACGTTTATATAAACGTCCGTCCTGATGCAGCGGACGTTTATAATAAACGTCCGTCCTCAGGCAGAGCGGACGTTCATATAGACGTCCGTCCTCAGGCAGCGGACGTTCATATAGACGTCCGTCGTGCCAGGACGGACGTCTGAGGGACGTCTACCGCATAGACGTCCGGCGTACGCCGGACGTCAAAAGGCCAAAATATCGAACGTAAAAAGTCGTTTCTGCACCAGTGATTTCCCCTTTTCTTCGTCTCTTCCTCTTTTTCTTTGTCTCGCTCTTCCTCTCCACCGAAGCATATTTCCTCTTTTCTTCGTCTCTTCCTCTCCACCATTGGTCTCAATGGTCTCACTCCCTCTCCATCGTCTCTCTCTCCACCATTGGTTTCACCGTGTCTTCACTAGAATCTCACCGGATTGTTTCTTTGTCTCGCTCTTCCTCTCTACTGAAGCATATTTCCCCTTTTCTTCGTCTCTTCCTCTTTTTCTTGGCGACTTTTTCTCGTTGTCCTCTCCACTGAAGAACATTCGGCCTCTTCCCCATTGTCCTGATGTCCATCAAGGAGTAAAGGTGTGTCTTTTTTTTAAGGTTTCAACTTTTCACAATGTCAAGATTGGTAGCACCAATATAAGTAACACTACATTTGTTAAAAGACTTGATGAATGTGTTGATGGTTTCGGTGTTGTGGTAATATCTTTAAGTTGATTATGTTGATTTCAGGAGAAGTAGCTCGGATTTAAACAAAAATATGTAAGTGACTGGATTCTAGACAACGACAACGTGTGAAGAGACCAAGTGCTGCTAGACTTACAATTATTATAAGACGTTGAGTTGTTGTGTAGAGATTTTGATTGTATGAGAGTTGTAAACCTTCTTAGTATAGAAAAAGACATTACAAATGATGGATAATATGTACTTATTAAATATTTTATCAATAAAATTTCAATTTTGATTAATACAATTTCAATTTTGTTATAGTTTTTCTGTGTTTTTGGGCGAATTTTTCCACTTTTTGTGATGGATGATTGAGTTTATTAATCATGGTTGGTGCTTACTTCACCAGTTTACACTTAAGAAGAAATGTGATTTAGGTGCTTTCATGTAAGTTAGATGAACTCCATAAGCATTTATGTCCATTTTCTGCCCTCGTAATCGATTACAAGGGTCTTGTAATCGATTACCCGAGGAAAAATGGTCATTTATGCAGAAACTTGAACTATACTCTCCAACTGGATGAACAACACTTGCCAACTCTGTTTTTCTTACCTTTGCTGCTTGTTTTGCTCCTAACTTTCTCCACTGAACTTCAAATGAGTTCATTCTTATTTTGTTGGAATCTAGACTCAGAGTTTTCAAATGACTACAAATTCCCAAAAACAATGTTTTTTTAAGCTTCCTAGATGAGTTTAATTTCAAGTTATTTTTTTGATGTTTGTTATTTTAGATGAGTGAGTGAGTTTAATGGTCATGAATGGTGATTAGTGCACCAATAAACATGTTAGGCCATTGAATTGTTGAGAAAAAATGTCATTTAGGTACTTTCATGTAAGTTAGATGAGCTCCATAAGCATATCTTTCTTTCATTTGATACAAATGCATGTTAATTAACTACTTTATGTATAATTTTAGTTTTTATTTTGACCGATTATTTTCGTGTTCTTGTCCTTCATAGACGCATTCTGCTTTCTCTCTCATTGGTGGAAACACTTTATTCCGACAAATCCACCTTTTGAAGGTTAGTTTTCATTTTCGTTTTCGTTTTGAAGAACTTATTTGTTGAACTTGTTTGTTGTTGTTTTTTGTTGAAGTGGTTTATTGTTGTTATTTGGTTGAACTTGTTTGGTGTTGTTGTTGTTATTTGATTGAACTTGTTTGTTGTTTGTTATTGTTGTTTGTTGTTGAAACTATACTACATGTTAGTTCATGCTTTATAAAATACCAAAAACTGAAATTTGTTGTTTTTCTACTTTTCAAGTCTTGTAGAGTTGTAAAAAAAGATTACAATTAATTAAAAAAACAAAAAAATTGCTTAGCGTCGAATATTAACAAAATTCGATGTCAATTTGATTAACGTCGAATTTTTTAAATTCGACATCAATTTAACGTCTCCCAATATTGATGTTGACCTTTAATTCAACGTGAAAGGCCAAAAAACAACGACGTTATACGATATTTTTGTACTAGTGTAAGATTGAAGAAAATACTATATGAGAGATATTCTTAGGATATAACGCACAATCAAAAGGCTATCGAGTCTACAACCTATAAACAAAAAAGCTCATCATTAGTCAAGATGTTGAAGTTGATGAAAATGCTTCTTGCAATTGGGAAGAAGAAAATGTTGTTCAAAGCAACATTTACTTCCAAGGCAACAATCTCAAAAACAACGACATTATACGATATTTTGTACTAGTGTACTGCCCAATATTTTTACGAAGCCATTACAACGACCAAGATTTGAACTGCTACGCACTATGCTTGGAGTTACCAAATTTGCATTAAGGAAGAGTATTAAAGTATAATGTAGATTCTTGAAGAATATAGAAACTCCTAAGATAGATGTACTAAAATTTAATAAAAGTTCTAGAATATTGTAGAAAAGCCTAAGATAGGAAGAAAAAACTCAAGAATATTCTACATAGGTAAAATCTAGGACATTCCACATAAGGTGTGGGTAGCATGTTCTAGAATAATCTATGGGTCTATAAATATCCATGTACTCTACCATTTGATGCATGAAAGCCAACATCTAGTACAACACTTCTTCCACTATCTCCACATTTTCTAAACATTTCATTATCTCTACATTTTCTTTATCCCATCAACTATTCCTTTCATAACCTCAAAATACTAACAATTATGAGAAGTCAATATATGTTTAACAAAGAAAATCCCAATGATTTAGATAAGTCCTCCATGTCTCTACGCCTCCACGCCTCAGCCCAACCAAAGGAAGACCAATACGAAGCCAAATTGACGAGTTCTACGGAGACCTTGTTTGAAGATTGTGGTGCGGGGAAGGGGTTTGGGAGAAAACGATTATGGTGAGCAGAAGGGGTTTAAGAGGAAATGAAGGTAACGTTAGGGTTTGGGGGAGGGAATTAAATGCAGAAGGAAATGAACCGCAATACATTTTTATTTAAAAAATAATAATAACTGTGATTTTACTTAGAAATCGCCGAAAATTATTCGAAGCTTTTAAAACTGTCGGAAAATTACCCCTCCTAAAATGTATTATTTTTGTAGTGTTAATTGAATTCATTGTGTTCTATGTAGAGATTCAAGACTCATGTTCCATTTCCTGACTTCTCCATTAATTTCATAATGAAAGTCGTTGTACAATATATAATATATTTGTACAATAGTATGTAAGTATTAGTTATAATATTATGTAAATTAGAATAGGAAAACATTGAGTTTATACAATTATAACTCTCTATGTTATGGTTTGTATTTGTGATGTACATATTTTATATAGTATGCAAGTCTTTCTTTTGTGATTTATGAGATGTCACAAAAAACATAACCACATGTTTAAAAAAATGCAAACTTTAGACAGTAGTTGTGGTAAAAATCGAGACAAAAAAGGTTCAATGCCCTCGGTTCTTGATCAAACTGTAGCTATAGACCTTTACATTAAAAAAATTATTTAAAAAAAATGAACCTATAACAACTGTTCATCTAGGAACCGAATCAGAAAAGGGTCTATTACAATGGCTACAGTGGGAACCACTGCCAAAAATCTGAAATTATTTTTTAAATTTTTTTTCGGTTTTCTTATACCCAAAGCAAATTCTTCCATTTTTGGCTTCGGTTCTGATATGATTTCAAACCCCCTCCCTCCCACCCCCAACTTTTTACCTTGTCTTAATATGTTTCGGTTTGTGAACCACTACCTATTGTCTAAAATAACTATTGTCACATCCTTTTGTGGCACTAGTGTGAGTAGTAGATTACTCTTTATCCAAAAGGCACAAATTTAACCAATTTAGAACAAACAATTTTTCTTTATCACTTTTCTATATAAATCTCGTCACACTTATCTCCTTGATCTAATATTCTCAAATTCATCTCCTTCATCCACATTAATATCTTTAACCAATTAGCACATCCAATTTTTCTCTATCACTTTTCTATATAAACCTCTTCATACTCATCTCGTTCATCTCATCTTCTCACATTCATCTCCTTCAATCACCCTCATTTCCTTCGACCATCCTCATTTCCTTCATTCACATTCATATCTTTCATCCACATTCATTTCTTTCCTTCACACTTATCTGATTCACTTATAATCGTCTTCTTCATACATACTTCTACCTCTCCATTTATCTCTTTCATTCATATTCATCTATACTCATCTCCTTCATTCATATTCATTCACACTCATCTCCTTACATTTCATTCTTTCTTTTGATTCAATTCATCATTTTTTTATCTATTTCTTTTATTTTTAAATTTTGTTTTTATTACGGGAATGTAGACACTATACAGGAAACCATTTCTTTCAAATTATTGTCATCAGCGTCAACACTAAATTAAATAAACTTCAAAATAAAAATGCATTAGCTTACGCTCAGTCAGCATTAAACTATTTTAATTAAAAACTAATTTAAAATTTAGTAATGAGTTAATGTGAGTTTATCCGGATTCGGTTTTAAAAAATCTGACATTAATGAGTTAATATTCATTATTTAGAATTCCTTCATGCAACATAAATTTGACTAATTAGTAGTTGTAATTATTAACATCGACTTTTTAATAACACTAAATATTTATTTTTCTTAGGCTTAATAACCTATTTTGTCCCCAGTTTCGCTAAAAAATGTCTCCATCTTTTAAAAAGTGTGTCAATTACGTTCTCACTTAATAAAATTTGCATCAATGAAATCTCTTCCGTTAAATCCGTACAAACGACGTTAACTATTTTTCTCTTCTACTTAATAAAATAGTTAACGCCGTTTGTACGGATTTAACGGAAGGGATTTCATTGATGCAAATTTTATTAAGTGAGGTCGTAATTGACACACTTTTTAAAGGATGAACTAATTTGACATTTTCGAGCGAAATTGGGGACAAAATAAGGTATTAAGCCTTTTTCTTACAATGATCACTTTTTTAATATCCTAAATAATTTTTCACGATAAAATCAGTTATGATTATATTATAAAAATAGAAGAAACTAGAAAGAAAAACTAGAAACATTTACTTCCTAATATGTCATAACAATTATTTTTTTGTATTTGCTTTTCGCAGTCCACTATTTAAAGCATACCTTTCTTCACTGGTGGTTGAATAATTGAATGCGTAAAATTAAATTGTCGAAACAATTTGAACTATTTTGATGAACTTTGCAGTTATGGGTTGTGGAACACATAAGTTTGTATGATATTGGTTGTAGGAGTATTTATCCTCGAATTCTTCATTGGATTGTAATTAAAGATAAACGGAGAAAAATAATATCAACTTTTGAACGCACTGAGGTAAGTCCATTTGTTTTGATATTTTGGTTACATTTGTCGTGTTATTGACTTAATATTATTTGTTGATTATGTAAAATTGTATTTGTTTTTGAAGATATTATGAGATTTCCATTTGAGTGAAGAACAGAATAAGGAAATCAAGGAATCACTTGGTTCTATTAGGGAGACTAATCGTAAGTCCTACAATGACAACTTTGACTTTCCTAGAGTTGTTGAAGAGCAAAGGCTCTTGAGGACAAGGGTTGATAACCATGCAGAACGCCTTCTGGAGTTACAAAGAAGTATAAGACAATTGGAAGTATATATTATGATTTATAAATGTGTTTGAAATGAACATTATCATGAAAGTGTGTTGTATGTAGAGTACTTTTAGAGGTGTCAAACAACAGGTTGACCATAGCAGACTTTCAATGCTTACGATCGCGTGGAAATATTGATAACATGGTAAGTTTTGTAATGAACCAAAACTTGTTGTATAACAACCAATTATGTGAGTATATAACTTTGATGAACTTTTGGTGTAGGTTATGTTGTCTGCCACTGGGATGATTGTGTATAATCAATTGCACATATCTGGAACGATTAGACGGTGTTGTTTCAATCCATTTTTTTTGCAGTATGTAAGGATTGAATTGTTGAATGATAAAGCTTTGTACTTGTTGATATTAGTTATTGGCATATTTAAGGATTGAATTGTTTGAACCAATTTTATGGATGAATTTTTTTAGACAATTTTGTGGTTCTTTAGTTATTTGTGCCCACTGTTGGTGATGACCATTGGTTGTGCTATGCTGTGAACTGTCAATCAAGAGAAATGTTCATTTTGGATTCTCTTGGTCACAAAAGGCGGTGTAGAAAAAGTATTGATAAGGCTATGGTAAGACATATTTTGTTGTATTGTTATTGTTTTAAGTGAACTTTACTTTTAGAATAGAAGATTTACAAGAGTATTAAATGTGTTGAATATCAATTTCTAAGGTTGCCACTTTGCAAGAATTATTCAATATGATTGACATACACTCAAACTCTAAGGAGCAGAATTGAAAGTGATCGAAGAAGATTTACCTGTGCAACCAAATACGTTAGTGAACTTGCTGGTGTTGACAATTTATTGAGTTGTGTCATATAATCACTTTATAATATTTGTTTAATGTGTAGGTATGATTGTGTTATATTGGTCATTAAGTATATTGAGTTATGGGATCATAGACCTAAATTTGATGGGAATAAAATGCCCGATTACACAATGGTTAGAATTATTTATGTATATGTTTATTTCAATATTATTTATGATAAAAGGTTTTTTAGTGTAAAATTTAACAAGAGTATTGTTATTGCAAGAACAATTACAAGTTTTGCGACAACAAATGGTTTGTCAATGGGTATTACACGAAGATAATGTTCATCGTAGAAGGGTATTGCAGAAATGTAGGATCCTTTAGGCATTGATTAAGGCATGAAGTAGGGTAACAATTAATGTACATTTTGAATAGAATGTCCACAAAATATAATTGATTAGGATTCAATTAACGTTACTGGTTTTTAAGTCGTTTAGTTTCTATAATGAAGAATATGTTGTACTATTTAATGTTGATGAATTTTATGATTGATTATAAAATGGTATTTGGATGAAAATTTAAGTTTGTTTATTCATAAAAGTTTGGCTACCAACCATATTGATGAAATTTGTCTTAATAAATGTGATGATTGATATTAAAATAAACCACTTTTATTGTTGTTGAGAAACTTTCAGAAATAACCATATAAAACATAGTACAAAACCACTTATTGGACCTAAGAAATTAATGATGGATATTCAATTAAACGAATTATATTTTTGTTCATAACCTCTTTCAGTAGCCATCTCTTCCTTGGTTAAATATACCTCAGTAATGATCTATATAAAAAAAAGGACACAAATCATATTAAAATCAGTACAAATTACATAAGAAGTAATTACTAGAAGCTATTTTGAACTCACTTCATTACAGAAAAAGGCTTTTTCAACTTCTGCTTCACCAACCTTAACATGAATCCAATGAAGAATTCTAGGTAAACAACTTTTTCTTTTAGCGAACTTCTTCTGACCAAATAAAACATGTTCCATTGCCGAGATCTGTTACATACAAAATTCAATTTGAAATAACTAAAAATTATAAATTGTAACACAAAAACATATTTTACTACAACCATAATATACATGTAATGCAAATACACAGCCAACCACATGAAAGTGTGATCCTTTTTGTCTCTTCCTTACACACAATACAACATCACACAAACTAGAAACCAAATACTCATAAATAGCACCCCTAGTTATACTTTCCCATACATGAAAACTCATCTAATAATTCAAATAAACCAAAATGAACTTTTCCACCTCTACTTGGAACAAAAACTCACTCAACCCTAGTTATATGCTTTTGAAGCTCTTCATAAACATGATGTATAGTTACATCATTTGTATCAAACAATCTTCTACTATGACAATCAACTTTCTCTTTAAACAACTTAAACATGTCTCCATTAACCCTAACACCTAAACCTAACCAAACGTCTAACTTGGTGAATGGAATAAAGACAGACCTAACTTCAAACCCGCCCCTCCTCTTTGACCATCTACTACACAATTCTATAATAGTGTCCAACTCATTTTGGCTTCCACATCAATGGACAGTAGCCATCCAAAAGGAGTTCTTTGTATAAATGTCTTCTGCACATCCGTTAATAATGTATTCACATGTGCCAAATATTTTGTCCTCCATGAATGTCGTGCATAAACCTATATATCAAAGTAAACAATTCAACAAGTCAAATAGACCACTTCAAGAAATCAATTTTAAACACATAAAAAATCATCATGTGAATTCAAATCAGTTCTTCCATAATGATTGTTCCAACTATCTCTATGTTTTGACTGCATGTCCATAAAATAAAAAACTTAGACTTCAAGCCATAAAATATTTAAATGGAAGACATATATAGATACATCTCTCACAACAAAATCACATTCATAAACCATATATAATAATTA
The DNA here is from genome assembly GCA_034642375.1 of Vigna nakashimae. NCBI lineage: Eukaryota > Viridiplantae > Streptophyta > Magnoliopsida > Fabales > Fabaceae > Vigna > Vigna nakashimae. The sequence goes on from CM067768.1 coordinate 24,169,991, forward strand.
AATTTTCAACCTACTCAATTTCATCTGTCACTCATACCAAAAAGATATCTAACTTATAAGAATCATGGTGGTTGTTCATAAAAAATACATCCAACATTATTAAAATTAATTAAATAAATTTCACAATATTACAGAGCGTTTTTTTATATTTCAAATATACATATTTTAAAATTTTAAAATTAATTATTAAATACAATTTTTAAACATTATCAAACAATTAATTTTGTTTGTTTATATTTAATGAGATACACTTGATTAAAACAAATTTTATAAAAATAAACCACAATAAGTTTAAAAATAAGCCCATTGGTACATGTCTGACATATGCATGGCTAATGCATAATTAGAAATTTCAATAAATGGAAAGAATTCTCATATTTGTTTTCTACATATCAAACAAATCCAAGTCTGCACATTCTATCTAACGAGGCTCAATAATTATGATAGTTACTACCTTCAAAAAAAGGATGGAAAAGAGATATGCTATGTCTGTGGTAAGGCATGGCTCAATTTTCGAAGTGCCTGACTCATCAATTCATGTGAGCATCACCCTTTTCACCATCAACATCACCTTTAGGAACAAGTGCAACCACCTATCATGAAGAGACTGCAAAAAGTTAGTTTGCCAGTGAACGTGCATTTAAACTAATTGAACAAGATGTTGATGACATTGTATAAACCATACAGAAGAAAAAACAAAACAAAAGGGAGAAATGCATAGAATGTTCAAAGAGGAACACTAAAATTCCTTTCATTGTTACCATCTGAAAACCAAACTCAACTGGTCTACAAATGAGGGTTTTCAGATGATAAAATCCAAAAACTAAAAGTAATTTTACTGAAAAGCTTCTAAATATTGGATGATTCAACGTGAGAAATACTCAAGCACTAGACTCTCAAAAGCTAGCTATTGAGGGGAGAAACCAAATGCTTAAATAATCCACTCCAATCAACTCCCTCGTTGGTTACAATCCTTAATAGGTATCCTTTTTCAGACATTGACAACCACCTCTAATATAAATTGATAAATGCCTAATAAACACTTCGAGACTCCACCGAACATTGCATACAACTCAATGTAAGACTTAGGCACCCTATAATAACTAAGTTCCCACTACTAACAAATGCATCCCTTCGAAAACCAGCATTTGCATTTCGCACGCATGAGTTACGACACAAGTTACAAATCAAGCAAACCAGATTTGCCATAAATTAATATTTACTTACAATATAGGACAATCAAATTTGTCAAACAAGGAAACTAACCAAAATAAAATCCCAAATTAGACATTCAACCACAGTTTCACATGAAATCTTCTTCTTTAATATTTTTTAATTACTATTTTTAATGTCATGAATTCACTCTCCATACTTTTTTTCTGGTTGTCTTCACCCTTAGCTATACAATCGTCAATATAAATAATTTTGCATTTGCTTAACATCACCACAAGAAAAACTCAGATTATAATTCTCTCTTGCATTGGCGTTATCTTGTCTTCGGTTAAGATTTTCCTTTAGCTATAATGAGACGTTACTTTCTGACAACATTATGTGCTCTTCTGCTTTTATTGCATGCAACAGAATTTGCTTTGGGATTCACAAGGTCAATCGTAAATCCTGAAGAAGCAAAGTGCAGAGAGAAGGAGAGACAAGCACTCCTCAACTTCAAACAAAGCCTCCTTGATGACTATGGCATACTGACTACATGGACTCATCATCAAAATAATACACATTGTTGCATTTGGAAAGGCATTCAATGTAACCATCAAACTGGTAACGTACATCTACTTGATCTTCGTTGTCTGGATTCAAAATATTTGAAAGGTGCAATCAATCTCACTTCATTGATTCACTTGCAATACATTCAACATCTAGACCTCAGCAATAATGATTTTATGTGGACTCACATCCCACAAGCCATTGGCTCTTTCACCAACTTACGATATCTCAACCTCTCATTTTCTTTATTTAGTGGGAGGATTCCTTTCCAACTTGGAAATCTTTCACTACTAAAGTATCTAGACCTTGGAAGAAATAGTCTTCTTGGACCCGTTCCTTTTCAGATTGGGAATCTTAGACGATTACAATATCTTCATCTTGGAGAAAATTCTCTATCAGGAGAAATCCCATTTCAACTTGGGAATCTCAACCGGCTGCAATAACTTGATCTTGGAGAGAATTCTCTATAAGGAGAAATCCCATTTCAACTTAGGAATCTCAAGCGGCTACAATATCTTAATCTTGCAACACTCTTTCTGGAGCTATCCCTTTTCGGAATGGGAATCTTCCTCTCTTACAAACTCTTCGGCTAGGTGGTGATTTTTATATAGAAGCCAAGGATTCACAGTGGTTATCTAATCTCCATTCTTTAACAAGTCTTCACTTGAGCTCATTGCATAATCTCAACTCCTCGCGCCAGTGGCTACAAGCTATCAGTGAGCTCATTCCAAACTTAGTAGAGTTGAGGCTTTTTGATTGTTCTCTTTCAGATACTAATATCCAATCTTTGTTTCGTTCTCACTTCAACTTTTCAACTTCTCTTACTGTCCTTGATTTGTCTTCTAGTGTGCTAACTTCCTCAACATTTCAAATGTTATTCAATTTTAGCCTTCATCTACAAGAGCTTTATCTTGGCGAAAATGACATTGGATTGTCATCTTTTCTTTTCCTAAATTTTCCATCTCTTAATATACTTGATCTCTCCTTTAATAATCTAACATCATCAGTATTTCAAGGCAATTTTAATTTTGGCTCCCATCTACGGGAGCTTCGTCTGTATAACTGTAGTCTTACAGATCAAAGTTTTCCTATTTCCTCTGCTTCCACAATTAATTCTTCATCTTCTCTTGTCATACTTGATCTTTTCTCAAATCTATTGAAATCATCTACTGTGTTTTACTGGCTTCTGAATTACACCACGAATCTTCAAACCCTTTTACTTTATGGCAACCAGCTAGAAGGTCCCATTACAGATGGATTTGGAGAAGTAATGAACTCTCTTGAACAATTCTATGCCTCCAGGAACAGACTACAAGGAAAGATTCCATCTTTCTTTGGAAACATGTGCAGACTGCAGACCTTAGACCTTTCAAATAACAAGTTGAATGGGGAAATTTCTCATTTCTTTCAAAATTCTTCATGGTGCAATAGACACGTATTTCAAAATTTGGATTTATCATATAACCAAATTACAGGAAAGATACCAAAAAGCATCATATTGCTATCTGAGTTGGAGGATCTATATTTGGAGGGAAATTCTTTAGAGGGTGAAGTCACTGAATCTCATCTTTCTAATTTTTCCAAATTAGAAACTTTATCCCTATCATACAACACATTGTCTCTAAGATTTGTCTCTAATTGGGTTCCTCCTTTCCAAGCAACAAGATTGAGTTTAGCATCTTGCAAGCTAGGTCCGAGTTTTCCTGCTTGGCTCCGGACACAGAATTATTTAATGTCGCTAGATATATCTGATAATGAGCTTAGTGATTCTGTATCAGCATGGTTTTGGAACAAATTGCAAAATTTGGAATGGTTAAACATGTCTCACAATAATCTCAATGGTGCAATTCCTGATATACCATTAAAGCTTCCTTATGGACCCTCTATAATTCTGAATTCAAATCAATTTGAGGGTACACTTCCACCCTTTTTGCTACAAGCTTCAAGGCTTTTATTCTCTAAAAATATAATTTCTGATTTGCATTCTTTTTTGTGTAACCAAATCATTGCTCCGAATTTGGCAACATTAGATTTATAAAACAATCACATAACGGGACAAATTCCGGATTGTTGGCAATCTTTAGACCAATTACTATTTCTTGATTTGAGCAAGAATAAGTTGTCTAGGAATATTCCCATCTCCATGGGGAAACTTGTTAAATTAGAAGCGCTGGTTTTGCGAAAGAATAATTTAACAGGTGGACTGCATTCCAGTTTGAAGAATTGCACTAATTTAATTATGCTGGATGTGAGTGAAAATAATTTGTCTGGCCGAATACCATCATGGATTGGAGAAAGTATGCAGCAATTGAGAATCTTGAACATGCAAGGGAATCACTTCTCATTAAATTTTCCTATTCAACTTTCTTATTTAAGACATATTCAATTGTTGAATCTCTCCAGGAATAAATTATCAAAAGCAATCCCAACATGCTTGAAGAATTTTACAGCCATGTCTGAAAAGAGAATCAACAGAACTGAAACTCAACGCCTTATATATGGGTACAATATTACTTATAGGGAAATCTATGGTCCCTCCATGTCTTTTGACTACAGGCTTGACATAATATGGGTGTGGAAAGGTGTGGAACAGGTGTTCAGAGATCCCCAATTGAATCTTAATCTCAAGTAATAATTTAACAGGTGAAATACCAAAAGAGATTGTGCATTTTCTTGGGATGGTTTCTTTAAATTTATCAAGAAACAATTTGAGTGGAGAAATTCCTTCCGAGATTGGAAATTTAAGTTCACTTGAATATCTTGACTTGTCAAGAAATCATTTGCATGGGAGAATTCCTTCTTCTCTTTCTCAACTTGATTTCTTAGGAAAATTAGACTTGTCATACAACTCTCTTTCTGGAAGAATTCCATTGGGAAGACATTTGCAGACCTTTGAAGCCTCTTATTTTGAAAGAAATATTGATCTTTGTGGTGAACAACTCAACAAAAGTTGTCCTGGAGATCATACAACAGCAAAGCCAGAAGAAGCAGGAGGGGATGGAAATGATTTTGTTCTCTATGAAGCATTCATTATACATGAGCAAGGGCCTAGGATTCTTCGTAGGATTTTGGGGCTTAATAGGGTAAATTCTAATTTGGAAACCTTGGAGAATTCCTTACCTAAGGTTCTTGAACAGATTGACAACTGAGATACAGCTATGATGCATATGCCAAATGTCTGCCAATGGCTCAAAGCTTGGACAGCAGGTATGTTTTAGTGAATATGCGTAAGTTTATCTCATTGTTATTGCCATAATTATAATGTAATGTGGGAGCAAAAAAAGAGTTGATTCTTTGCTGTTAACAAGTTTAATCCTGTTTTAAAATTCACTTAAGTTATGCAGATGAAATCATGCAAGACGTTTAACTCAGTTGTTTGATTTATAATTAGTAAAGATCAGTTTAGTTATGATGGAAAATAAGGTTTTAAATCAACTCAAATGTAATTATGGTGATGAATGGTTTTTATCCTGTATTTGACCCTAACTTGATGCTTTCAATTCTTAAGTATCCCATATATGGGAAAATAAATAGTGCAGGAAGAGGATACGGTACCGGTTAATTTCACTCATAGGCATCGGTTTTTGAACCGAGGCAAAAAGTGATAGCCTTTTTTCCTCGGTTCCAAACCGAGTTATTTTGTCTATCTTTACGGCCTCGGTTAAAAACTAAACCGAGGTAGTAGGATCTTTTTTTTTCTTTAGCGTACTTCGGTTCTTAAATTATTCTAATTTCAAACCCCAAAACCCCAAACTGAAAACGTTAAAAATGAACAAGAACTCAGATAACAAAACTTGGTTCATTCATTCTCTTTCATTCTGTCACGCCAAACAAACCCAAGATTTCTCCCAATTTCAGCTTAAAAATCTAAAACAAACAAGAATTTCATAACAGGAATCAAACAAGACACAATATTTCAACATCCAATGTCAAAATTCTCTCTACAGAAGCAGCAAAATTACATACTCAGAAGCAATATTACAACAACAGAAGAAACTCAGAGATGAAACAGAAAGCCAGAGAAGCCAAATTTCTTCCTCTTCGCACATGGTGAAACAGAAAGCCAAGTTTCCCTATTCTTCCCCCAACGGCGTGGTCAGAGGTCCAAAGGTTTGTAAAATACAAAAGCCTGAAATTTACCGTGTGAGCTTTTGCTCCTCCAAACCCCAACCGCCGCAGGTCCGCCGTCCCTCCACCTCTTGCCCCGCCACCCCGACGAAGCCTTCACCGGCTTCTGTCCTGCATGCCTCTGGAAACGCCTCGTCCTCCTTGACCCCAACAATAACAACAGTCTCGCCACTGCTCGCAAACCTCCATCCACTGCCGCCGTCGCCGCCCTTAAAGCCCTCTTCCGCCCTAGAAACCCTAGAAGAAAAAGGAAACTTATTCCGGACCAATTGATCGATGTAAATCAAAGTTTAATCGGTGGAAAATTTTCTAACGGTGAAAACAAGGTTTTAATCGGTGGAATCAAAGAGAAATGGTGAAAAGGAGAAGAAACCCTAACGGAGGGTTTAGATCTATGAATGTTTCGGTGGAAAATGAAGGATAGAAGAAATGGAGATGATTCTGTGAGTGCAGAAGGCTTACCGTGACGATGAAAGGCTTGCGATGAAGAGATCCCTCTCTCGAGCACCGTGGAACGGCGGCGGCCGACGGCGTGGTTGAACGACGGCTTGCGACAAGGGATGAACGACGGCTTGCAGCAAGGGTTGCGTGCGAGAGAGAAAGTGCGAGAGTGCGAGAGAGAAAGTGCGAGAGTGCGAGAGAGAAATTCGGTCTTTTGATTTTAACCTAAGGTATTACCTCGGTCAAATTTAAACCGGTGCCTAAACCCTTTCAGTCACAGAACCGGTGCCTAAATCATTTAAACTTTATATTATATGCCTTGGTTCGCCTTCTACTCGAGACAATAACGTTTATAGGCATCGGTTAATATATAACCGAGATATATAACCACTCAATATTTACGAAAATACCACCGCGTTTTTATATGCTTCGGTTTCAGTAAAACCGAGGTATATATAGCGCGTTAAAAAAGGCTTTTTTAACTAGTGATCATTGTTGTAGAGAACATGACAACAAAAGTCAATTCTAGCTGTGAGGATTGACAAGCCCAAGATCAAGATATTCTAGGATGACTGATGAATTATATGTCAATTGACATTGTAACTCAATTGCTTCATTGTGAAACATCATGGCAATGTTCTACCTAGGACAAATCAAATCTAGAAGCAACCAAGCCATGATGTTCACTGTTTAGGTGGTGCGGAATTTGATGGTGGCATGGTTGAAGTTTGTCACGGTTGGAGGGATATATTGATGGCAAATGTTCTAGCTAGGACAAGCCAAATCTAGAAGCAAATCAAGCCATCGATGAAGATTGTGGAATTTGGTGGTGGTGAAAGGTGTTGATAGCTCATGGTTTTGGTGAGTTGTATGGTGAGGGAAGATGTGTTTAAAGGTTCTCTAAGAGAGGTTGGCCAACTCATGGAGGATGGTGGCTAGAGGAGGCCACTTGGGTTGCTCTAGCCTAGGGTGACCTTAAAAGAGTAGTATGACAAAAAAATGACAACATCACTTTACTCTAAATCAAAGGTGATTACTGATAACGGTTGAAAATATTGTTATCTGTGCTGCAATTTTAATATGAAATCAATCCTTTTTGGACTTAGAAGCTTGCTTGAACTCATGTTTTTAGTTTAGTTTTGTGAATAAGAGAGTTGAGGTTATACTTGAAATTTTTATCACTAAATTCTCTCAATTTTGTAGAAATTGGAATGATCTGAAATAGGAGAATCAAGACCGAATGGTTCAAGAAGATGGACTGATTGGTTCAAGAAGATAGACTGATCGGTTCAAGAAGATAGACCGAACGGTGTGATGGAGGAGAATGCAGACTGATCGATGAAATGTGATAGACCAAATGGTTTAATAGAATGTAGACCAAACGGTGTGAGAAAGAAGACAATTACTGAACAGTTTGAAAGAAAGGTTGACAAACCGAACGATCAACATTGTGAGGCCGAACGGCTAACAAAGTAAAACCGATCGGTCCATGACACATGCGCCAACAACGTTGGCCCATGGCCCAATTAAACTTTATTTAAGGCTTTGCTCGACCTAGAGAGGGCATCTTTTGACAAAATTGACTCATTCAAATTTCTTCAACTCTCTGGAGGCAAAAGTGGATGCGGAAGCTCTCCTCTTCAGTTTTTAAGGTTTTTGTATCATATTTTCAATATCATTCATTCATCTTTGTGTTTTTTCTTCAATTGATCAAAAAATGAATTCATATTTACTTTATTATTCTTGCATTCAAAACCCTAAATTTTTCTTAAAAAGTCTTAATTAGTTGAGTAATCACATGACTGTTTAGTGTTGTCAGTCTTTTGGGAAACGATACTTGGTCTTACCATTTTATTATTACTTGATACGATTCGGTACACTTGCCGACATCTTAACAAACAACTTGCGTCCGATAGGATTTGAACTTATACCTAAGGTTTAGAAAACCTCTATTCTATCCATTAGACAATGAACACTTCTATTTTATTTTGGATTCTTTAACCTTTTTAACTAAACCTTATTAACTAAAAAAGATTAAAGAATCAAATATGAACAAAGAATTCTAGAAATTATAAAAATAAATCAAATGAAATAATTAGAATAAAAGAAAAAAAGATAAATCAATTGAAAAAGTTTTTGGCGCCGTTATTGAGGACTCGTGGTTTAAACTATACTTTTGCTTGATTCTTAACCGATTAGACTTTATCTTTAATTTATCTCTTTATCTTTTTATCTTTTTGTTTTTTTTTATTTTTATCTTTTTATCTTTTTGTTTTTTGTATCTCTTTATCTTTTTATCTTTTTTATTTTTTTTGTTTTTTTTATTTTTTTATTTTTTATCTTTTTATCTTTAATTTTATTTTTTTTGTTCTCTGGTGTATGCAGGGTACAATTCGGACTAGATGCACAAAAGTTTCTGAACCTCTTCTTGCAGGTTTGGACGTGAGTAGAAGAGAAAGAAGGAACAGGACGTCCAGAGAATTTTTCCCTTCTCCTGAGACTCTTTTACAGCCATCACCTTAAGGACCTGACCAGGAGACAAAAAATATGGCTGAAAAGCATAATGGTAGACGTACCCTGGCAAATTATGTAACAATCATTGGCCCTCATCATTTTAATAGCATTGCAAGGCCGAGGGTTAATGTTGCAAATATGGAGATGAAGCCTGCTTTGATTCAATTGGTGAAGAGCAACCAATTCAATGGATTGTCACATAAAAATCCATATGAGCATCTGACCACATTCAATGAGATATGCAATACTGTGAAGATCAGTGGCGTGCCAGATGAAGCTATTGTTAGAATCGCTGCAGCGGAATTGTTAGCGTGGAATAACAAACCAAGAGGGTTTTTAATACGAACGTGTGCCTTTTAATTTCTACTCAATTAAACTTACCAAGCAAATAATAAAGACAAATAAAGAGAGTAAGGTTGAGAGAAATTTGCACAAATGATTTTATCCTGGTTCGGATCTTACCAATCCTACGTTCAGTCGCTTATCTCAAACAAGATAAACCTTTTTCACTAACACAAAACAATTACAAATTACAATCACAAAGAAACACAATTTGTAAAAGTTTAGAAACCACCTCTCTTGATACCACAAGAGATGAACCTACACCTCCTTTGAGTCTTCACAAAGGATGAACACCTCCTCCGAATACTTCACGAAGGATGATTCTCTTCCGAACACCTCCTTAGACACACCAAGGATGAACCGGCTATTTCCTTTGTCACCGTAGCAGCACTTCACCAGCTCCACAGACAAGAGTTTCACAAGCCGAATAAGAGCACACAAGTCTCAATGATTTATGAGTACTAGAGCACAAGGGAAGAGTTATTTTTGAGATCAAGAGTGAGCTATTTTATAGGCTCAGCCAAATACTCTTCCATTCTTTGAAAACGGGCCATCTAACGCATTTAATCGATTAACATAAATATTAATCGATTAATAATGAGTACAACGGTTAGTTTTTCAAATCTGAAACCCCCAACGGCTAGTTTTTCAAATCTGAAATCCCCAACGGCTAGTGTTAATCGATTATTCTCAGGAATAATCGATTAACTAATCGATTATTAATAGCCTTAATCGATTATTACAGGGGTAATTGGGTTTTCCGTGCCAGCCTCGTTTTAATCGATTAACACTGGGTTTAATCGATTAAAACAGCTAGTGGATGATTCTTAACAGTAAATAAATCAAATATAAATTACAAAAATCAACCCTAATACTTATTTGAGCACTATTACATCAACTTTGATTATTATAAAAGCTTTATAAAATACAGAGATCTTCAATTTGTCTTTATGGATCTTGACTTGTGCAAATCTGTTCATCATCAAAACTACATCTTTGATTTTTGCTAACATTCTCCCCCTTTTTGATGATGATCAAAAACTCCTTTGATTTAAAGCTTTTAGTAATAATCTGGAAAAAACACAACTTATGAAAGAAAAAGTGCATTAGTGAATAAACACAAATAAGCAAATAAGCTTTAAACATTTTCTCCCCCTTTCTGATCATAATTAAAAAGGTGTGTAAGATGTTCTCCCCCTAAGATAATACCCCCCCTTAATAAAAGCATGTATGCATATGAGCTAAAAGTATTTCAAATTTAAAGATTCATTCATACACAATAGGATATTTAAAGTAAATAATTTTAGGATAAAGAACTTATAAAACATTGTTTAAACATACATTGAACTATATAGGATAGGAATTTTAAAGCATACAAAAATATGGCTAGTTTTTCAAAAATGCAAAACTGAAACGCATTTAAAAAATTCAATCCTAAGATATTTCTAAAAATTCTTAGATCTCTTCTAATGCTTACCCCTTTAGATATGCCTCCAACTTCGTAATGATAATCCTCTAGGTTGTTTCCACATTTGTTTAGATCTTCATCTTGAGGATTGTCATCATTCTTCGCTTCATTTGTTGTCTTCTACAAATCTTCATCATTGCCCGCATCTAATTCAACCGACTCAAGAGGTTTTGCCTCAAGGTCTACAATATCATCAAAGACAACATGCACACATTCTTCTATTTCAAATGTTTTCCGATTGAAAACTATATATGCTTTGTATATTAGAAGATATCCAAAAAAAATAGTTTCATCGGCCTTGGAATAAAATTTTCTTAAATTTTGTTTTAAAGAAATTCTAAATATTAAACAATAGGTACCCAACTACTTGTATGGGTCCTTTGGGTTAGATTTAGAAAAAGAGGAATCATTTTACAACCCAAACATATCTATCACTTGGAACACCATAATGCTTAATTTTACATTTATTTGAAGTATGACCCTTTTTCATACAATAAAAGCATGATACAAAGTTTGTGTTCCTATAAGTTGTTCCTTTTTCTACCCATGTTCTACGGGTTCTATTATTATGTTTATTTTTAATTTTAGGAACATACTTATTTTTAACAACCTTATTTTCATTATTTTTACTACATTCTCCTAAGGTTGTGTGTTCTAGTAGTTTCTTAAAATTTTCACAAGAAGCACATTCATCACTACTAGTAAATTTACCTTTTTCAAAAAATAAAACTTTATTTTTCAAATCTTTATTTTCTTCAAAAATATTTTCAAAATTTAATTTTAAATTTTTATTTTCTTCAAGAATATTTTCAAAGTCTGATTTCAAATTTTTATTTTCTTCAGAAATATTTTCAAAATCTAATTTTAAAATTTTGAAATCCTTTTTCAATTTCTTATGAGCTTTATTTAATTTTTCAGATTCTACTATTAAAGCAGCATAAGTTTCATGCAATTCATTTTCACTAATTTGACTATAATTATCAGAATCGCTAGATGTACTTACTTGGCTTCCAGCGTCGTCGTTCACCACTAAACAAATGTTTGCTTCTTCATCAGATTCGCTCAAATCGGAAATTGTTTCATTGTCGTCGTCCCATGCGATGTAGGCTTTCTTTTTCTTGAAGTTTTTCTTTTCCTTTATTTCTTCATTCTTTTTTTGATTTGGGCAGTCTGCTTTTAAGTGCCCCCTTTCTCCGCAACCATAACATTTATAGTGTGAGGAAGATCCTTGATTTTCTTTCTTTTCGAATTTTAATCTTCCTTTGTCTTTTGATTACATGAACCTCTTGAGCCTTTTTATCATGAGTCTTAAATTTTCCTCTTCGGCTGAGTCTTCATCTTCTGATTTACCTTTGCTTCTTTCAACCTCCGACTTTAATGCCAAACTCTTCTTGTTATTTTTGGCTTTTGCTTCTTCTTCATCAAGTCTTCCAAGATCTAGTTCATGTTCCCTCAATTTTCCAAAGAGTGCCGCCATAGTCATGGTGTTGAGGTTTTGTGACTCCGAGATTGCAGTCACCTTTGGTTGCCACGACCTGTCTAAAGACTTCAAGATTTTAATGTTAAGTTCATCGGTATCAAATGACTTACCCAGTCCAATGAGATGATTGACAATGTTGGTGAAGCGTTTTTGAACGTCTGAAATTGTTTCTCCTTGCTTCATCCGGAACATTTCATACTCTTGAATTAGGGAGTTCTTCCTTGCCCTCTTTACATCATCTGTTCCTTCATGTGTCACTCTGAGTACGTCCCACATTTCTTGAGCAGTTTTGCAGACAGAAACCCTGGAAAACTCATCAACAGTCAATGCTGATGCAATGATATTCCGAGCTTTTACGTCATTCTGAAATCTTTTCTTTTCTTCAATGGTCCATTGACCACGGGGCTTTGGTTCCTGTATATTGTTAGTAGGAACAAAAGAACCAGACGCAATAACATCCCAAATTTCACAATCAATAGATTCAATAAATATTTGCAGTCTTACCTTCCAGAATGCATAGTTCTCACCTGTGAATAGTGGGGGTCTATTGATTGATGCACCCTCTGCAAAGGTTTGATGTGATCCTGCCATTTGAATGACTATCAAAGCAAGCTCTGATACCAATTGTTAGAATTGCTGCAGCGGAATTGTTAGCGTGGAATAACAAACCAAGAGGGTTTTTAATACGAACGTGTGCCTTTTAATTTCTACTCAATTAAACTTACCAAGCAAATAATAAAGACAAATAAAGAGAGTAAGGTTGAGAGAAATTTGCACAGATGATTTTATCCTGGTTCGGATCTTACCAATCCTACGTCCAGTCGCTTATCTCAAACAAGATAAACCTTTTTCACTAACACAAAACAATTACAAATTACAATCACAAAGAAACACAATTTGTAAAAGTTTAGAAACCACCTCTCCTGATACCACAAGAGATGAACCTACACATCCTTTGAGTCTTCACAAAGGATGAACACCTCCTCCGAATACTTCACGAAGGATGATTCTCTTCTGAACACCTCCTTAGACACACCAAGGATGAACCGGCTATTTCCTTTGTCACCGTAGCAGCACTTCACCAGCTCCACAGACAAGAGTTTCACAAGCCGAATAAGAGCACACAAGTCTCAATGATTTATGAATACTAGAGCACAAGGGAAGAGTTATTTTTGAGATCAAGAGTGAGCTATTTTATAGGCTCAGCCAAATACTCTTCCATTCTTTGAAAACGGGCCATCTAACGCATTTAATCGATTAACATAAATATTAATCGATTAATAATGAGTACAACGGCTAGTTTTTCAAATCTGAAACCCCCAAAGGCTAGTTTTTCAAATTTGAAATCCCCAACGGCTAGTGTTAATCGATTATTCTCAGGAATAATCGATTAACTAATCGATTATTAATAGCCTTAATCGATTATTACAGGGGTAATTGGGTTTTCCGTGCCAGCCTCATTTTAATCGATTAACACTGGGTTTAATCGATTAAAACAGCTTGTGGATGATTCTTAACAGTAAATAAATCAAATATAAATTACAAGAATCAACCCTAATACTTATTTGAGCACTATTACATCAACTTTGATTATTATAAAAGCTTTATAAAATACAGAGATCTTCAATTTGTCTTTATGGATCTTGACTTGTGCAAATCTGTTCATCATCAAAACTACATCTTTGATTTTTGCTAACAGCTATTAGACTGATCTTATTTCCTTTCTCTTTGGTATGCAATGTTAAGATGTGGTTGAACTCTTTTCCAAAAAATAGTTTACTGAGTGGGAAGTTGTGGTTGCAAAGTTTTCGAACAAATATTTCCCAAAATCAAAAGTAAACAAAAGAAAGCAGAAAATTTCTTCTTTCAGATAGAGCATGGATGAAACATTAGGTCATGTGTGGGGCGGATTTAAAGGGTTGTTGAGAAAGACGCCCACTCATGGTTTTGATGATCCTACAATAGTCATTCTATTCCTTGGAGGTCTAAGCTCACAAACTAAATTGATGTTAGATGCCTCAGCTAGAGGTAATATCAAGTACAAGACTCTAGAGGAAGCTTATGATTTGATTGAAAATATGGCTACTAATGATAATGAGATGCATAGTGAAAGGACTCAATTTCAACAAAAAGGAGTTCTACAATTACAATCTCAAGACGCTCTGTTGGCACAAAATAAGATTATGACTCAACAACTGGAGGTTTTGATGAAGAAAATCTCTCAATTGCCAAAGGAGTTGCAGAATGTTTCTCAAGTTCAACAACAACTTTGTGAGTTGTGTGGTGGAGATCATATCAATGGTCAATGTTCTATGCCAGAAATTACCCAAGAAGAAATCAATTTTATGGGTCAAGGTAACCAATTTCGCCTAGGTAATTACAACCAAGGGTGGAAACCTCATCCAAGTATGGGTCAAGGGCAAGCCGGGCAATTGAAAGAATTGCAAAGTTAGAAGAGATGCTACAACAATTCATGCAAAAGTGTCTATCTCCAATCATAAAAGCATTGAAGCTTCCATAAGGAATTTGGAGATACAGGTTGGCCAATTGGCTAAAAAGTTGGAGGAGAAATCTGAAAAGCAGTTTGGGGCTAATATTGAAGTTAACCCTAAAGAGGAATGCAATGCTATCATGAGCATAAGTAGAGAGAGGTTGGAAGAGAGAAAAGAAAAAGGGGAGTTGAGTGAAGAAAAAGAAGAAAGTGAGAGAAAAAGTGAGGTTGAGAGGAAGGAGAAGAATAAAGAAAAAGGAGAAAGAAAAGAAGAAGAAGAGGGAGAGAGGAAAGAGAGAAACATTGAGAAAGTTCTTCCTTACCCTAAAGAGTTTACTAGAAAGGAAAAAGAAAGACAATTAGGGTGTTTTAAGGAGATGTTCAAGAAATTTGGGATTACCATTCCACTGACTGAAGCATTACATCAAATCCCAGCATATGCAAGATTGTTGAAGAAGTCCTTAAAAAAGAAGAAATATTTAGATGAGGGAACCATTGAAGTACAAGGAAATTGCAGTGTGATTTTGCAGAAGACACTACCTCCTAAAGTCAAAGATCTGGGAAGCCTTACTATTCCTTGCACTATTGGGAATTATGATATAGGAAAAGCTCTAATTGATTTAGGGGCTAGAATAAATTTGATGCCCTTATCTCTAAAGAAGATTGGTGATCTTGAGGTTAAACCTACAAAAATGGTGTGGCAAATGGCGGATAGATCTACCAAGAATCCCTATGATATAGTGGAAGAAGTTGTGGTCCAAGTTGACAAACTTAAATTCCCAGTGGATTTTGTAGTGATGGAGATGGGGGAAGATTTGAAGATTCCTATCATTCTTGGAAGGCCATTCATGAAGACAACTAAGGTTGTCATCAATGTAGATGATGGAGTTCTAATGCTTAAAGACCAAGATGAAGTGGTGACTTTTATTGTCTTTGATGATGAGCAGCCATTCAAGAGAAGAAGACTAGTGCAAAACTTACAGATAAAAATTTGTCAAAGACTAGTGTATCTAAGCAAGCTGCTGACTCAATCAAGGGATGTAAGAATTGTTTTTTGTCACAGGTAAAGGAAGAGGAGAAAGAGATTAAAGAAAAACTAGTTCACCAACACCCTGATGTGAAAAGTGATGAACCCAAACCTGGCACACTAGTGAAATTCAAGAACAGGTTATGGGTTATCAAGACTATTAAGGCAAATTGAGTTTTTGAGATAGAGGCTCCTTACTCTAGGAGAGTTAAGTTGGTGACAAGAAAATTACTGAGATTTTGTTGGTATCATGAAGGAAGGAGGAACGCCAACATTAATGATCCAAATTGAGCATGATGGTGTCAAGCTAGTGACGTTAAAGAAGCGCTTCCTCGGAGACAACCTAGTTTCTGATTTTTTTTTTCTTTTTAATTGATTATTTGTGTGGTTTGGATTTGATTTTGCTTTGCAGATGATGGCATCTACCGATGGATGCCGATGAAGATGAGAAAGATCATCATTTACTGATGGATGCTGATAAGAAAGATTAGGCATCTACTGATGGATGTTACTGATGGCATCTACAGATGGATGCCGATGAAGATGAGAAAGATCAGCATCTACTGATGGATGCTGATGAGAAGGATTCGCATCAACTGATGGATACTGGAAGATTCAGATGAAAGCATCTACTAATGGATCCTACTGGATCAGGATTTTTATATTTTTGCTTTATTTTTATGCTTATTTGAACTTTTGTTTATTTTTGTTTTTATTTTTTCTTATGTACTTGGTTTAATGAATTGTGCTGCAATGATTTGGTATGATGTGATAAACTATTGTTTGTGATGAGTAATATTCTTGTGTGTGCTCTATTGTTCTATGATGCATGTTGAGTTAATGATTGGTGAGGCTTTTAAGCATAGATGGTGGTTGCTCATAGTTTTGTTAAAAACAGATGGATGATTTCAACTGTGATTTATATGTTGGGCAGGATGTTTGTCAAATTGTGGAACTTAAGTTAACTTGTAAGAGATTGGGCTCCAAAGTTTTAATTGATACTATTGCTTTGGAAGCATGATTGATTTTGCCTAAGTTTCTATGATTGAACCACTTGCTTGCTTGTTACACATGATCAAGGTCATTTTTTCTTATCCCTTAGAGCCAATGCCAATAGGTGAACCCAACAAAGAACAATGTTTCTCTTTATCCCTTTGAACCTTGAGCCTAAAGTTGAAAGTGGAAAAACCCTTTTTAAAATTTACCTTGAGTTAAGTAGAGTATGTTTTTGTGGTAATGGAGAATAGTTCAAGTTTGGGGTTGTGAGAAACCGGAAAGAACTTTGAGAAATTCATGAAAGAGCATTGAGGAAAAGCAAAAGTAAAAGAAGAAAGAAAAGGTTAAGCTCAATGAAAGGAAAGTTGGGAATAAATTGAAGATTGGCTTCTCACATAAAAGAAGAAAGAGAGATTATTATTAATGTTAATAAATGAATTTTTCACTCTCTTACTCAAGAACTTTGTTGTCTAGAAAAACCAATTTTTTTTCTTAGCCCGATCTCAATACGAGCCTTAAAAAACTCCTTGTGATGATAACTTACTTGTGAGTGTGTTTAATATGTGGTTAAATGAAAGACAAAGTTGATTCATGTGACATTGTGATGGTAGATGTAAGAGTGTCACCTCATTATACACCTTTGAGTTGAGTGAAACGCTTTTGAGTGCTTGAGTGAAACACTTTTGAGTGCTTGAGTTAAACACTGTTTTTGGTGAGGAATATTTCCATGCACTTTATGATAACATTCTTGCTTGGTTGTTGATTATTTATGAGGTTCGCATCTGTTGTGTATGTCTTGATTATGTGAGCACCATAGTTGAAGCTTGATTGGCAAAAGCATCATTATATCTTGACTAATCTTTCTATGATGAGAAGACATGAGTGATTTACTTGTCTTAGAGAAAAATGTTTTTTGGTGTGCTAGATCATTGTAGTATGATTATTTTGTTTAAGCCAAGTTATAGTTTGCTTGAGGAGAAACAAAGTTTCAAGTTGGGGTTGTGATAATGGTTGAAAAATACCGTTATCTATGATCCAATTTTGATACCAAATCAACCCTTTTTGGACTTAGAAGCTTGCTTGAACTCATGTTTTTAGTTTAGTTTTGTGAATAAGAGAGTTGAGGTTATACTTGAAATTTTTACCACTAAATTCTCTTGATATTGTAGGAAATTGGAATGATTTGAAAGAGGAGAATCAAGACTAAACGGTTCAAGAAGATAGACCGATCGGTTCAAGAAGATAGACTGATCGGTTCAAGAAGATAGACCAAACGGTGTGATAGAAGAGAATGCAGACCGATTGATGAAATGAGATAGACCGAATGGTTTAATAGAATGTAGACCAAACGATGTGACAAAGAAGACAATTGTCGAACGATTTGAGAGAAAGGTTGACAAACCGAACAGTATGAGAAAGGAAAGGTCGAACGATCTATAGTGTGAGGCCGAACGACTAACAAAGTAAAATTGATCGATCCATGACACTTGTGCCAGCAACGTTGGCCCATGGCCCAATTCAGCCCTATTTAAGGCTTTGCTCGACCTAGAGAGGGCATCTTTTGACAGAATTGACACAAATTCCAATTTCTTCAACTCTCTAGAGAGAGAAGTGGATGCAGAAGCTCTCCTCTTCATTTTTTAGGGTTTTTCTATCTCTTTCATTCCATTGTTCATCTAGTTTCTCCATGATGATGGGGAACTAAACCTTATTTGTTGTTGGGGGATGATGTAACCTTGTGAAATCTTATGTATTTGAATTGATTCCAATATTTTTATGCTTCTTTCATTAATTGTTAGGGTTATTCTTCTTTGCTTAATGCTTGTTAGGTTTAACTCATTCATGGCATGATTATTTGTTTTCGTGATATGGACACATATGGGGAAACCTAGATCTGGAGAATTGCTCCCAAAAGTAGTATTGTCTAGACATAGGGATATGAGTTTGGGTTATCTTAAGCTTCTAAGCGTAATGCAGAATTAATTATTAGGGATACAAGACATTGTGAACTTGTAATTAAGGATAGGCTTTCTTCGCCGAGACATTTCGTTTTAAGTAATTTAGAAAGCGATATTAACATTAATGAAGAAGATGAATTCATATATGCATGAGAGGAAACTCGGTGAAATCTAAACCCCAACAACATATTCATCTCATATTTTCAATATCATCAATTCATCTTTGTGTTTTTTCTTCAATTTATGAAAAAGTGCATTCATATTTACTTTCTTGTTTTTGCATTCAAAACCCTAAATTTTTCTTCAAAAGTCTTAATTAGTTGAGTAATCACATGACTGTTTAGTGTGGTGATTCCTTTGGGAAGGATACTTAGTCTTACCATTTCATTATTACTTGATACGATTCGGTACACTTGCCGACATCTTAACAATTACATGAAGGGGAGCATCTCTATTTATAGGCTAAGGTGTCTCAAAATGGGCTGAAACTTTAACCTAAAAGAGCTACCTTGGCTTGGAGAGCAAGGAGAAATCCTTTCCAATAGGAGGAAGACAAGTGGCAAAAATCCTCTCAAATTAGAGAATGACAAGTGACCACAACCTATGGAAAAAATCTCCATTCCTAGAGTGACACATGGCCATTAACAAGGAGGAAAACTCTCCAATGGGAAGCTTCCACATGTCTAGGACGAAATTTTTCTCCCTTCTTCTCCAAGCTTAGCCAAAATGTTGACTCCTTGGTCAACCACCCATTTTGGATGTCCAAGCATAGTCAACTTTGGGCCTTGGGCCTTTGTTGACTTGTTTGGTCAAAATCCTATTCTACTTGGCCTAAAATACAAGGCCCAATTGAAATCAAACACTAATAGACCCATAATACAAGACCTAAATAAAATCTAGACTACTTAGCCCAAAATACAAAGCGCAAATAAAATCTAGACTACTTTGCCCAAAATAGGCCCAAAATTATTCTTCTCTACTAAATCTTCAGGATGACTTAAGATGGGCCAAGAGAAATAGTCTAGGCACATCTTTCATAGATGCCTCCAACTCTTAATGAATGTGCTAGGTCATGGCAAAGGGTATGCTATCATCTTCTCCCTCTTGAAAAGGATTTGCCCTCAAATCTTCAACATGGGCTAAAGGAAACTTCCTTTTCTTCATAATCTTCAATTCTTCCTTATTTTTCCACCAAGGTCAAATACCCAATTTATAACACAAGTTAGAACAAGTGTTATAATAGTGAGTATGTGAAGGATATAGCTCCCAATAAGGATACACCTTAAATAAAATTAATGATTAAGGTCTTGGAAAGTAGGAGCATTTTTCTTGAAAATTTTATTTCCTACACAAGGATGCTTTGGGTCTTTTCTTGTCATGCTTATAGAGGAAGATGGCAAGGAGATCTTTACACTTTTACACAAGCTTTTGGCTCTTAACATCATAATTTTCTTATTGAGGCATTCTTGAGACTTGTGCATCACGCTTTGACACTTAGAACAAAAGGTCTCTTTTATTTTCTTTTTACCTTCTTTTTGTTTTTTCTTTTTCTATTTTCTTTCACATTTGTGCTTGATCCTCTTCCACTTGAGAAGGTATAAGAGGATGAAGTACAAACTTTCTTTTATTGTGAGTGATGGTTATCTCATTGGTGTGGCCATTATATAGAGATTCTCTATAAAAAAGCCAAGGTCTTCCCAACAAAATGTGACAAGCATCCATAAGTACTATATCACATAGCACACTATCTTCATAGTTCCCTATAGATAGCTTGACCATCACTTGTTGATTAACTTCCAATTCCTTGTCTTCATTGATCCCTTGAAGTTTATATGATTAAGGATGAGGAAAAGTAATTAATCCAAACTTGTTAACCAACCTAGTGCTACAACAATTTGAACATGAGCCACTATCCACAACAAGGGAACATGTTTTGTCTAAGGTTTTACATATTGGGTGGAAGATGTCATCTTTTTGTGTACTCTTGTGAACTAGGTTGATTATGGAGAACTCTTCCTATCATAAGAAGTTCTCCCTCACAAGGATGGGTGTATTACAGATCTCCATCAAAGTAGCTAAGTGAGTGTATGGATTCTCGTGGGATAATCCATGAAACTGATTGTTCTGTACCAGATGAATAAGAGTTGGCTTCATCTCCATGTTAGCAGAATTCACCACTGGTCTTGCAATATTGTTGAAATGCAGAGGTCCTGAGAAGGTATTATAATCTGTAAGAGTACGTCTTACTTGCTCAGAACCTTCTCCAGTACGATTATCTTTCATTTCTTCTTTTTCTTGACCAGATGAAGAGTCTAGAATTTCTTCAGAAATAACAGAGGCTTCTCTGGATTCTCTACTTTGTCTCCTCCTTCTACTGTTGTTCCTTCGAGCAGTTGTTTCAATTTCTGGATCAAAAAGTAGATTTTCAACCTGTTCTCTACTTCTCATACAAAACACAAACTAAAAAGACACAATTTCTACAGATGATAACAATTATGCACAAGAATTCAAATACGATCACAATAAACACTTAAACAAAAGATAGCTAAAATCAACTAAACCAGATAAACAACACACAATCAACAAAAACAAATCCCCAGCAACGGCGCCAAAAACTTGTTGAGACCTCGGCAAGCGTACCGAATCGTTCAAGTAATAAACCGGTAAGTCCGGATATCGTTTCCCAAGAGATTTGTTTAGATTCACTGATTGTTAAAGTTTACTAATTTAGCGATTATTAAACGTATTTTTATAACACACTTAAGATTTGCTTACAGATTTGAAAAGTGGTAAAAACAGTCGAATTTGACAGTCAAATTATTTGCTCAAATAATTTTCTACTAACACAATTTCTCAAAATTAAGCATTGACATCCTAAGCATACAAGCCTCTAATTCCTCAGATGACATGAATCATTCAAACTAAATCACTAATCCCTTAGCACATTTAGATATCAGATTTTCATTAAACACAATGTCACAGATGACTAAAAGTTCCAACCTATGTCTAGAATTGAAATCTCTTAGTTGTTCTATCCTAGGTTCGCAGTCTCATGCATTTTCCAATGATTTAACCGTTCAATTAGCTCAGATTTCCATCATAGGCATGAATAATAAAGATAGAACACAAAATTCATACAAGATCATGTATTAATAGATAGATTACAAAGAGTTTCAGAAATTTACTCTCAACCCCAGTGAAATGGAGTTCTAGCTACACATATGCATCTCAGAATCAATAATTGATGGATTGCATGGTAGAAAGTGGTGGTTTTGCACCCTGGAAGCACCCATACACGAGCTAGACGCGAGCTGCAGCGTTCCCACTATCTCCTCTCTCTTCTCTCTGGTTCAGTTTAGTGACATTTTAAAGAGAAGGACCTTAAGTGAATTCTCGCTGGGCGATAGGACTCCACTCGTTGGGCGAGTGAGCACGGCTCGCTGGGCGAGTGAGCACTACCCGTTGGGCGAGTGAGCACTGCTCGCTGGGCGAGTGGGCACTGCTCGTTGGGCGAGGAGCTCCAACTGGCTGGGCTACTGGATCCTTCTGGTTAGGCGAGTGATGCACTCCAAATCTTTGAGATTATCCAATCCTTATTCTACTTCGATATAAACATACAAAAGCATCAATACACATTTAAACATTTAAAACTATACTTGCATCAACATTTATATACTTTTCATGAGAATAAACACTTAAACTACTCAAAAGCACAACATTTTAACTAACAAATACAAGTAAAGTTTACATTTATCAATGGGCCTCATCACTTGTGGTTTCTTCTTGTTTCTTTGCACCACTTCTCTCACTCTCACTCTCACTTTCCTCATCTTGGCTACTATATACATCAATACCCCTTAAGATCATGGTCTTTTTGGTGGGGCATTGTGATGCAATGTAGCCTCTACCAAGACACTTGAAACACTTAATTTCACTAGTACGAGTGTGAGATGATGTTCCTACCCTTGGCCTCTCTTTTTCTTTCTCTTCTTTCTTCTCCCTCCCTAGATTCCTAGAGGGTTCTTCTTCTACCACTTGCTTACCCTCCCTCTTGTAGTCTTTCTTAACACTACAGTTAAAGTGAAAAGGCTCCAAACCTTTTCTTAAGAGTTGTTGCTCCACCTTAATACAAATTTGTACCAAGTCATTTTAGTCTTGGTAAGACAACAATTCCACTTTATCCTTAATCTCAAGATTAAGACCACTTAGAAACATAGAGATGGTGGTCTCTTCTTCCTCCCTAATTCATGCCCTCAACATGTAGAGCGCCATCTTTTTCCTGTAGCTCTTAATGCTAATGTCTCTTTGTTGGAGCCTTTGGAGTTTGTTCATTCGCTCCCTATGATAGTATAAGGGAATATGCCTTCTTCTCATGGCACTTTTCAAGCCACTCCAATAGGTGACTTGGGGAAAATTAGAGATTTTTCTCTCTCTCACAAGGGAAGTCCACCAATACATGGAATTCCCTTGAAAACTCAATGTAGCCAATGTGACCTTTTTCCTCACTTGATGACACTAACAGATACTCTTCTCTTTTAATTCTTTCTTTTTCTTTTAGAAGAGTTTCTTGCCTTTGCCAAATTTTAAGTGACTTTAGCTTTTTTGCTAAATTTTTCAAAGAAGGTTTTGCATCCTCACTAGAGTCATTTCCAATTTCATAGATATTAGTCTTAAACATCCTTAAATATTTTCAAAAAGATGCAATGCAACAAACAATACTTAAATTTCAAAGAAAGTTCCTTAAGAGATTTAAGCAGGCAAAAGACACCCAAGTTCACTTTTAGGAAAGGGAGGTAAATCACAATGAATTTCTTAAATACTAAACATTTCCTAGCCAAAGTTTACCTTAGGCAATCTTGAACCAAATTTCTCAAAAGGAACTAAATTTCAAATTAAAGTTGACACACACTAAGCTATCACAATTAAAGAAAGTAAATAAACTAGCTATGCGGCCTAATGATTACGTTAGAAGAACTTTGGTTCCTCCAACCAACCAACTAAAAAAGAAATTTACTAATAAATAAAGGTTCTTGTTAGGAGATTGGATCCCAAGACACCTAAAAAGGCCGTGAGTTACAAGAGAAAAAAAGAAAGAAAGATTACAAAGCCAAAATTTTCAACCAAATCAAAGCTACCTCACAAGGTGTTTCTCTCCTTTCTTTTTCGCTACCACTCTAGACTTCAAGCTCCCTTTGGTTCTCCACCACCTAGAAGGCTACCTCTAAGATATTGGATCACCTCACAAAGAGAACCTACACCATACAAAGTACCAAAACCAAAATTATGCAAGAAGAAATAAGGAATAAAAACAATAAAAAGGTCCAAAAAAAGGAAAGGATTTGTAAAAGGAATTTAATTATGACAAAACTAAGAAATCCAAGAAGACAAGAAAGAAATTAAAGGTTAAGAAATAAAGGATACCACTCAAAAGAAATCCTAATGAAAGGTGCTAGAATAGATTCACAAAACAAAAGTTACTAGAAGAAAAGTGAGTGGTTCTTGTCTTTTGGCAACTTTGACCAAATGGGGCACAAAGGCCACTATTTTAACATCATAGCCAAGACTTTTAGACACTAAAAAGTGAAGATAAAAACATAAAATAGTTAGCAAAACACGTTCCACAACAGATTGCACAAAAATAGTGGTAGTGGTCAAAGCACAATATTTTTCAACACTTTTCTAGGCTCGCTTTAGTACTCTTTTCATGCCTTTTGCTTAAAAGCTTTTAGCACTTCTTTATACACTCTTCGAAGGTGCAAAATAAAACAACCACACACTTGGAACAAAGGTGATTTATGGGTTTTGAACGGCACAAAGACAAGAAACACAAAATAGAAATAATCTTATTAACCCTCGGCAAGTGTAACCAAATCGTATCAAGTAATAAACTTGGTAAGACTAAGTACCGCTCTCCCAAAGGACTCACGACCTAGACAGTTGTGTGATTTTTTTAATTAATTAAGACTTGTGAACAAATTGTTGTAAGTTTCAAATGCAAAAGACTGAAAAGTAAATATGTATGATGTGATAATCAATTAGCAAGAAGAAACAAAACACGTGAATTGAAATATATGGATGAATATGTTGTTGGGGTTTATCAATTTCATCCTGTCCACTCTCTTGTATTTAGGAATTCATCATTCTTTTCATTAATGTTAATGCCACTTTCTAAATTACTTAAAACCCAATGTCTCGGCGAAGAAAGCCTAATCATAATCACTAGTTTAGAATGTCTTGTCTCCCTAGCAATTAATCATGCATTATAGTGAACATAAGCTTAAAGGCAACCAACTATCATACTCCTATGTCTAGGTTTGTAATCTACTGATGGGAGAGATTCCCCAGATCTAGATTTCCCCGTATGTGTCCATATCGACAAAATCAATGATCATGACATCGAATGAGTTAAACAATGCATGCTTTGAGCAAAGAGGAAAAACTATAACTATTAATGAAAGAAAGCATGTATCATAAAAATGATCTTGAAGAACAAATTTCATACAAGAGAGTTTCTAAGAATTTACATTGATTCCCCAACAACAAAATAAGTTTAGTTCACCATATTCATGGTGAAACTAGATGAAATACAATGGAAGAGTGAAGGATAGAACCCTAGAAAGTTGAGAAAGGAGCCTTAGCATCCAAAATCCTCCTCCAACGGGTGAAAGAGTGTGTTTTTGCTTCGTTCCAGCCAAAGATACAAACCCTAGGATGTCCTAAAGCTTATATAATATTCTAAAAATAACAAAAAAGTAGGCCCTAGCCTAGAAAAGTGTTGCTCAGCGGTAGTAGCGCATGTCAATTCTTCCCCTCAGTGCCAGTTTTCCACTCAACGGTGCCAACGGGTACTGAAAAGTGTCACTCTGCGGTAATTGGCGTTGAGCAGTACTTGCTGATTCTCTTCTTTTGCACTTTTTGTGTCCTTTCCTGATTCCATCTCTATCCCTTTTGTCGCAACCGGAATCGCGACGGGACGACGATCCGAAAAATAAAACTGTTTTTGAAAAAAAAAGATTTTGGAGTCGCCACCATAGTTTATTCTGGAAAACTACGGAAAAACCATAAAATGATAAGACCTGGTCTGCGAAAATGAGATTCTAAGTTCGGGAGTCGGTTACGTGTAGGGAAGGTATTAGCACCCTACAACGCCTGCCCTAAGGCAGTACCTTTAACTAAATATGCGAATATGATGTGGTTTTCAAAATGTTTAACTATCCCCTAAAATAAGATTCTAAAGAAACAACATGTATTTTTTAGTTTTTTGAGCCCGACAAGGATTGACCTTGCTCCTACGTATTCTCATTAAGAATGAGAAATCAGGGTTCCGTAGTTCTTTTAGAAAATTGCTTGAAAATTTATTTGAAAATTGTTTGAGAATTTTGTTTGGAAATGATTTTGATTTTTTTTGGAAAATGAACCTGACAAGGACTGGCCTTGCTCCTACGTATCTCCACTTTTGATGGAGAATCAAGGATCACGTAGTTCTGGCTAGCCATATTGTATGTTGTTTGAAAATGTGGATGTTTTTGGGTTTTGAAAGATTTTGTATTTTTTTGGTATTTTTATAAAATAAACAAAAAATGTTTTCAGCACAAAGACGATGCGTGCGATCACACATGTGCTTAACCTTTAAAATATTTTTGGTATTTTTATAAAATATTTAGATTTTTGCATGATGAGAACTAGGCTGATGCGTACGATCGCACGAGTACTCACACGGCTTTTTTTTCTTATTGTTTGCGTAATGAGCACTAGGCTGATGCGTACGATCGCACGAGCACTCACACGGCTTTTTTTGTTTATTTTAGATTTTGGGTAATGAGTACTAGGTTGATGCGTACGATCGCACGAGTACTCATACCGATATTTATATTATTACATGTTTTTAAAGTTTTATATTTTTTTATTAAGAAGGATAGATGGGTTGAAATGTGAAAAGCATAAAGAAAAATTGTAATAGAAAACACGATGAATTTATAAACTAAAAAAATGATCAAAATGCATATATAAATAGAATGAAGAGAAAATGTATACCTTGTTGAAGATTTGTGTGATGAAATAAAACTCTACTTGTAATAAGTTGTGAGAAAGATAGATGGAAGATGAAGAAGATAACTTTATGGTAGAAATGGGGTACGAGATTTATTATGTATAGAGAGATAGTAAAATGTGAGGGAGAAATGAAGTAGAGTTTCGGGATGGAATGAAGAGATTTTGAGAGAGAAGATATGGATATTATGTAAATTGTGTGTGTGAAGTGAAGAGAATGTAGGTATTTATAGAGTTAAGGATGAAGAAAGTTGATGAACAAAAATAATATAATAAGTTGGTGGAAAATTTAGATGAAATAAAAATTAATCACAAAAATGAAATAAAATAAATAAGTAAAGAAATAAAACGTTTGGGGAAACAAGAAGTTGAATCTGGCAGAGCCGGTTAGACAACTTCTAATCCTTCCAAAATGCAATAAAATAAATAAGTAAAGAAATAAAACGTTTGGGGAAACAAGAAGTTGAATCTGGCAGAGCCGGTTAGACAACTTCTAATCCTTCCAAAATGCAATAAAATAAATAAGTAAAGAAATAAAGCGTTTGGGGAAATAAGAAGTTGAATCTGGCAGAGCCGGTTAGACAACTTCTAATCCTTCCAAAATGCAATAAAATAAATAAGTAAAGAAATAAAACGTTTGGGGAAACAAGAAGTTGAATCTGGCAGAGCCGGTTAGACAACTTCTAATCCTTCCAAAATGCAATAAAATAAATAAGTAAAGAAATAAAGCGTTTGGGGAAATAAGAAGTTGAATCTGGCAGAGCCGGTTAGACAACTTCTAATCCTTCCAAAATGCAATAAAATAAATAAGTAAAGAAATAAAACGTTTGGGGAAATAAGAAGTTGAATCTGGCAGAGCCGGTTAGACAACTTCTAATCCTTCCAAAATACAAAAATAAACAACTAATAACATACAAATGGCATAACATAATCAATATCACGTTTTACAACTATCACACTTGGATATCAACACAAAAGCATACTCTCATTTAAATTCAAAATCATACAGAAACAAAATACTCCATAATCAAGATTTAAGATCAGACAAAAGCAAAATATAGCATATTCAAGGCTCAAGATAATACAAAAGGAGATACTCAAGGTTAGCTTCCCTTACCTCTATTACAGACTTAATCTCCTCGCTCTCTGAAAACTTCCAGAATATCCCCTTTGAAATTAGAAATTCTTCCAACTCTCTTCTCTCAAAAATTTTCTCAATTCTTTTGTGTAAATTTTCAGCCTCCCCCCTTGGCTATTTATAGTAAAAAAAATTTACTATTCATTTGTACTATTCATTTTTACTATTCATTTTTTTATTCATTTTACTATTACAAAATTAATTTTTTATTTGCAAATTGGTGAATTCTGATCTCAAAGCTACGTGGAACACTTATCCTTTCCAAAAATAATTTTTTTTTTTACTTTTCACTTTTTACTATTCACAAATCACTATTCACTATTTACTATTCACTATTCACTTTTTTTTTTATATTTATTTATTTATTATTAATTTTATTTACCCGGACGAAATTGGGTATTGACACCTTTTCACTTCTTTCATCTCAAAACTTGCAAAAACAAGGAAATCAAGCATAAAACCTGTTCAACTCTGTTATTTCCAACAATTCAACAAAATCATGAGTTCAAGCTAATTTATAAGTCATAAAGGTTGTAATTGAAGTAAATTTTAAGTATAAACATAACAGTTTTTCAACTGTTATCAACAAGAAACACAAAATAAAAAGAATCTTAATTACTAGAATCAAATGTAGTTGAAAACTAGAAACGTCAATAGGAAAATTTTTGTTTTAAGAGCTTGCCAATTATGTAATTGAAAGTTTGAACCCAAAAAACAAAGATAAGACCCTCAAATGGTAGTATATGATTCAATTTTGCAAACTAAGTTATATATATTTTTTAATGATTTTTCAAAGTTTAAACTTGGAAATAAAGACATGTAAAGGACTAAACATGAATCTAGACAACATGGATGGATTCAAAAATTAAAATAACACAAAATAAGCAAATAAGACCAAACAAAATAGAAAGGAATGACTGATGAGTCAATATTTTATTGATTTTACTTAGTTTAATGTACTATAATTAATCAGGGAATTGTGTTTAATTGTCCAGTATTTTCCTGTTTTTACTAACTATGCTTAAATTGATCGGAAATTCTGATTTTTAACTAATTTGAATTATTTTAGCTAATTATTTTCATCAGTAATTACAGGAAAATTTTCTTTGAAAAGATAGCATGGTCATTAATGAGGGGTCACGGCTGGAAGGTTGTTGCAATTCATTTCTCTCTTTGATAATTGATATTTTGATTAAATGGGAATAATAGTGGTACGGTGGTAATTTCTCAGATTGCTTTTAAGAAAGGGGTAAACATTCCAAATTATTAAAGCACATGGAAGTCTTTTTACGGAAATGGCAAAAGTGAAAAAGTTATTTTCATGGCACACCTTACATTCTGATTCTTTCTTTTTCTCTATAACCAAAAGTTATTTCCTTTGTCACGGGCAGAGAATAATGGAAACACATTTGTTTTCATTTTAGTTCTTAAACAAAAGCATTATTACATGTGCCCCACGGAAATAATTTTAACACTTCTAGCCTTGAAGAATGCCTTTCGTGTAGTCAGTAAAACAACAACAAGCTCACGGCAATCAGCTCCTCCTTGAAGACTTGTCACAGTTTGGATTTTGGAGGTGCTGCCACAGCTGATCCAACAAGCGTCCGAGAAGCTTCATGGTGGGCAGCCACTCTCGATCCATCACATCCAGCAGCTCATGTCCAGCTGAGTTGGAGGAAGAAGCAAACACGGCTGGATGCACTAGGAGCTACCACCGGAGAGGAGCTGGAGCAAGAAAAGAAGTGGCGTTCAAGCAGCAGAGGAAGCTACAGCAGTTTATGGGATCCCACGGTTGAAGAAAGAAGAGAATAAGATTAGTTGGAAAATTGGAGGGACCCTCATCTTCTGTTGTTCCTCTCGGTCAGCAAGAGAAGTTGATTCAAAGAAAGTCCAGCAAGACATCACAGCATGGCTGGGGGAAGGCTGCAAGCAACCAGGAGCCAGCAGCCACCTTGGAGAGGAGATGCAGAGCACGTTGGGGAGGAAGGAGTCCAGCTGGGAGCTATCACGTATACCAGCCACATTCACGGCTATTTCTGGAAACCAAAGGCAGCAACAACAAGCATCCAATCCAGCAGCCACATGCAAAGAAGCAACCTGTACAGTTCGGCAAAGGGAAGCTTGGTCACGGCCAAGAGGAAAGCAACACACATTTTGAAGAAACACTCACAAGTCTAGCGCATGGAGGCAGCAGCTTTTGCACTCCAGCATGCACACACAAACAAAGAGAGCATAAGGAGGGCTGGTCCATCTTTACAGTAGCATTCACGTGAAGATGGAGGAGAAATGGAATGCTTCATGAATAAAAAAAATGGAGTAGTGGAAAGATGTCCCCGCATGTAAATCACACCTTTTGCTTTGGACTATGTCGGCAATGTGTGAGAATACTGCACACGACACTTCACATGAATGAATAGGCTTAATTAAAATAAAAGAAAGAGAGTGATATCGTGCACGGAGATGCAAATTCTTGTGGTGATTAAATTGAAAGAAGTCAAGAAGATTGCTAGTGGACAAAACTCCATGAGGAAATGACCAACACCATCACACGGCATTCAAAAGTGGAGGTCCCTTGTTTCCATTTTGCACCACCCAGTGAATTGGCTATAAAAGAGAATTAGCAGCCAGAGTAGAAGAAGACGGCTTGGAGGCCTGGGAAAGGCTCTCGTTGCCTTCTCTTCCCGGGGCTCTGGATTTTCATTTTCACAGTGCACAAATGTTGTAGAATTTTATTTCTGGAGGGTGTGGTTCAGTAGATGTTTTTACAATTTGCTATTTCATTTTCATCTGTACCAATTATTAAGTGTTGAATCTTCGGTGAATTCCATTTTCAATTAAGTGTTTTTATTTTATCTGTTGTATTTTACCGTTTAGTATTTTCTGCACCGTTAAATTCTGTCATTGTGTTTTACTGGTCATGTTATTTTCAAGAGTCGTTTTTACGGTTTATTTTCACTGATGAATTTGGTAAATTTTAATTACAATGTTTTTTACGTTTTTCAGTATGTTATTGTTCATGCATTTTAATTTTAAACACTGTGTAATTTTCCGTTTTGTGATTTTACTGTCTTTTACCGTTCAGTTTTTACCGTCGTTAAAATTTACTTCAGTGTTTTTAAATTTCATTTTATTTAAATTCCAGTAAAATTTAATATTTCAGCATCCAAGCAAAAATTCACAAAACCCCCCCCAAACTTCGTGTAAAAAAATCTGAGACTGAACCGACAAAATTGGTCCTTGAGAGACGACCTAGGAGTCACTTCCTAGCACTGTACTGCATTCTTATTTGCAATCAACTTTTGTGAGCGGTGCGACTCGTGTATCAATGACTCAAAACGAAAAAGCGCAAAATAGTAGCCAAAACTACCAAAATAGAACTTGAAAAATGCTAGTGACAACATTCTGGGAGTTATGACCTTTGTTGAGTCTTTTACTCATAACTTTCTCCACATAACTCCAAATAAAATTATTATTTTTTGTTTGAAACTAGACTGAAAAGGCTTTCATTTGAGTATTTTTACGTATTTTTTCGACAACTGAACTAGATGTAGTTTAAGTTTCAAAATCGTCACACCTTGCTGCCAAAAAAAATTATAAATGAAAAAAAACTGATGGCAACCCCTTTAGGACCTTCCCATCCAAAGAAGTATCAACTTCACTCTAAGACCAAGAAAGGGAAGTTGAATAAAGGACTTAATCTTTTCTTTCTAAGCCTTAGCTTGTTCTTCTTTAACTAAATGTCTTTACCTTGTTTTGTAGGCCAAATAAGAAGGAAGACTTGGAACCTATACCAAACAGCCAAGAAGCCTTGTTGTTTCTCATCATCAATTAGCCAAGTTAGAAACACATTTTACATATGCAACACGTGGAACACAAGCCAACCGTGTGGCTTCATTAATTCAGCACATTTTCCATGAAGAACATATGGAACACATGGCCTGGAAGCAGCTGTTGCACGTTGGATTATGCACGTTTATCATTTGTAGGCTGGTGTAGCTTTCATAGCACACTTCCAAGCTCATCTTTGCCTATAAAAAGAGAGCTCATCATTTGTAAACTCAACTTGAATTGATATAGTGAAATGCTGTTGGATTGTTTCCAGCCACTACTTCTTCAAGTTCTTTGCATTGTGCCACTTTAGCACACTTATCCTCTGGCTTCCTTCCCCGTTGGAAGGCCATCTGAGTTAGAAATCTACCTCTCACACACATCCAAACACTGTCATGCATTCTGACAAACACCTTGCATGCGCCAACTCCTTCAAACCATTCTTCATTCCGCTGCGTCATTTTGTCCAAGGAGTCGCTCCAATCTTGAACGTGGAGGCTGCTTCCATCATTTGGCATCAAGAGCCAGCACGTCCAAGCTTGTCTTCAAGAGATAAGCCTCTCTTTTGTGCAATTTTCGTTTCTGTCATGTGTTGTCAAACTCTGTCACTCTTTCATCAAATTTTTTTAATTCTGTTTTGGATTAATTTGTGTCTGTGATTGTTGTAATCATGTATTCGCTTTTTCTTAGTGATTGTTGATCATTTTAAACGGTGAAAATCATTTGTTTCAGGTCATTCCAGCTTTTAAATTCCATTTCCAGTTTTGTCAAGTCATGTGTCGTGAGTGCAGTTTTCATTCAGTCATGTTATCTTGACTCTGGTCAGCTTTCGTTTTTTTTTCTTCATTGAGTTCAGTACAGTGATAGCTATTCTTGGATCATATAAAGCAATGACACATTGTCTAGCTTTGATCAAATGAGCTAAAGCATTGACAACTAGTGTTTCTATTTTGAAAATCCTGCACATAATTTCCAAATCTGGTGTAGTAACTATACGTTGTTTCAGACCAGATTTATTGGTTCTTAAGCTTTGTACAAGTTTCTATGATGTTCTTAAGCATTACTAAAGATGTAGCAACTAAGATTCAACATTGAATTGTAAAAAGCATAGTTGAGTTGCTTAAAGTCCAGTAGCAATCTGCTGTTACTATTTCATTCAATTTGTTTTCACCGTGATTGATGTCTTTGATGTGTCTTAGGTGTTTAAAGTTCCTCTATCTGATACTCTACAGTTAGATCTAGTTGTTTAGGACCTTTCTTGCATGATTGTTGATCCATCCAGCTTTGACTCTGCTGCATTTTAATTTACGGTGCAGTTTTGTCCAATTTTCTGCATATTTTGGCAACTATTAAAGTGATTTTGAGAATTTGAGTGCCTCTGTGGTGTTGGATTGTTTGTGCAAGTATACTTGACCATTTCAAACTTGTTCTACTATTCAAATGGTCATTAAGAAGCCTTTATGCAGATTTTTTCTTTAAACCATCCAATTTTACTGCATTTTTGGCTACAACAGAGGTGATCTGATGATTCTGGCTGTTTCTGTGTATTTTGAACATTTGTACAAGTGAATTTTGTCATTTAAAACTTGTAGTTACTGTTCATGTGGTCATTTTTTCAGTCCATATGCAAAATTACCATTCCAAGCATCAAATTTTGTTAAAATTGGAAATCAATCACTAGAAATCTGCTATGGACCTCGTTTTGGCTGTCTAAGTGTTTGCACATATTCCATTTGATGATACAAACTTCTTTGAAGTGTCACTTGCTCATTAGCATCACTGAAATTCATTTTGGATACTGTTGTTCCATTTTTCCAACCACATTTTTGGTGCAATTTGCCTTTCTTGGTTGATTTCCACATTTCACAATTCTAAATTTGCAATTTGGATTGGCAAAAGTTGGGGATTTTGTTTTCCGATTAAATTCTAATGCTTAAACAAGTGAAACACAATCAGAAAAAGGAATTAATCCCTGCAATCCAGCTTTGAAAGGTCAAAACCAGAAAAACCCACATTTCAGCATCTCCTTATGGCATTTCATCAAACACTTTTGTAGTTTCATCAAACAGTTTCGGAACACTCAATTCAATCACTGTTTTTGAGTTTTATTGCTTTTATAATTTGTTCTAGACCCTTTATTAGGTTCCTTTTGCGTACCACCTCTTTTTCAAGCCCCAAACTTATTAGAATCCCACTTTATTGGCTTTCTATTATGCTGTCAAGTTGGTTTTTCATTTCAAAAATCTGGTGCAGTGCAAGTTTTCTGGTGCTAATTGTTTGTTGCTGGTGTATGGTTGTGTGAAGTATTGGTGCAACTTCTCTACCTCAGATTCCTTGCTCCAAGGGGGTAGCATCTTAGGAAGTGGATGAGGTGTTAAAAGGGCTTCAAGCTTGAACTCCAAGAGCACTATAACATTGCTGTTCCAGCACCCTTTTTCAGTAGCAAACCACATCAATTTTAGCTTTCAACCAACCTGAAACAACAACCACATTTGGTTCTTCATTTGCAAACACTTTTTAGTTGTACTTTGCTTTATATCACGGAATATTTGAAGTTTCTTTGGATTTCATTTTTGCAACTTAAAGTCGCTTGGAAAAATGCTTTAAGCAATTTCAAGTGCACAAACAAACATTGTAATAGTTTAGTTTCCACTTCTTAGTGTGAAAGTGCGTCAAATGGCTCCAAGTGTCACATGCACTTTCACTTAGGACCGTGTCTCACTCTTTCATTTCATTATCATCTTTCTTTAATTTTTTTTTTTTGCTTGTTGATATTTTTGTTTTAAGTCTCCGTGATATCTAGGTGCATGCTCATATAGTTAAACCTTCTTTTGGTTTCTAGGCGCATCTCATTACTGCATTCCAACTATTTTTGAAAGACTTCTGCATTGAAACTTGGGTAAGAAACAGGAGAACCTTTGGCTAAGGAAGGACAAGGTTTTTAAGCTTGTCTGTTGAGACTCACCTCTCCTTCCTGGGAGCTATTCGATTTCTTTACCTTTAGAATCTATTTAGAAGTCATTCACCAAAAATACAAAAACAATCTTTGAAAAGTATTTTGACTCAACACTTGTGAAGCTTTTCAAAACTCTTTTGAAAATCTTTTCTCTACTTCACAAGTATGAGTAACTCTAGTATTCAAGGCACTTTTCATCATGATGAGGACAATATGGAATAGAGAGAGGAACTTAATCGAACTAAAGCTGAGTTAAATGAACTCAGACAGATGGTTGCAAACCTCACTCGCAATCAGAGAGGACAAAATGATGAGGAACACTCTCATAGGCAACACCATGATAATGGTGATCATTCCCAACATAGTGATCACAATAGTTTTCATCCTTTTGATCACTATCAACACCCTCCTAGGAGACACCACCATCATAGGAACCATGATGTGGAACCCAAACTTGACCTTCCCCCCTTCTATGGCAGAGACAATGTGGAAGAATAGTTTGAGTGGGAGATGAAGGTTGAACAAATTTTTGAATGTTACCACATAGATGATAGGAGGAGAGTGACCTTAGCCACCTTGACTTTTCAAGGAGCAGCCCTCTATTGGTGGACCTCCATCATTAGAGATCAAAAGATGCATGGCGACTATACCATCCAATACTGGAATGAGTTAAAGGCAGCCTTGCATAGGAGGCATATTCCAGCCTATTATGCCAGAGAGGTCATGGACAAGCTCCATAGACTTCAACAAAGAAACATGAGTGTTGAAGAATATAGACAAAAGTTGGAATTACTCATGTTAAGAGCTGGAATCAAAGAGGAAGATAGATTCACCATAGCTAGGTTCCAAAGCGGTCTTAACTATGAGATCAGAGATAAGGTAGAACTTTTACCTTATTTAGATCTCAATGATTTTGTGCAGCTATGTGTGAGAGTGGAAGAACAAATTAGAAGAAAAGCTTCCACTAAAAGGAACTATCCTACCACATCCGAGTATAGGACAAATCCTAAGAGGGAGGGTAGTCCAAAGAGGTATGAAAAGCCTCAAGAAAAAGAAAAAGAAAAAGAGAAAGTGAAAGGTAAAGAAAAAGAGAGAAAGCGAGAAAGAAATACCTTTCACAAAGAATCTTCAAAAGAAACAAGGGGTAGAGAGACCAAATGCTTTAAGTGTGGAGAGAGAGGACATTATTCTTCTGAGTGTCCTCACAAACGGTCTACTTATCTCTTAGATCATCAAAGTCAAAATGACGATTCTTCTAGTGACTCAGATACTTCTATATCTGAGGAAGAAGCCTTACCTTGTGAAGGTGAGTTATTATTGGTAAGACGACTTCTTGGAAGTCAAACCAATGAACTAGAACAATCACAAAGGGAAAACCTATTCAGAACAAGATGCAAAATATTTGAAAACACTTGTTCATTAATTATGGATAGTGGTTCCTCTTGCAATTGTTGTAGTTCTAGAGTGGTGAACAAATTGGCTTTACCTACTATTTCTCATCCTAAGCCTTATAAGCTTCAGTGGATAACAGAGGATGAAGAAATAGTTGTGAACACACAAGTAAGCATACCAATATCCATCGAAAACTATGAAGAAAATGTTTTATGTGATGTTGTTCCAATGGATGTTGGGCATGTATTACTTGGTAGGCCATAGCAATTTGATCATAATTCCATTCATGATGGCTATACCAACAAAATAACTTTCCTCCATAAAGGAAATAAAATCACATTGATTCCTCTTACACCTGAACAAGTGAAAGAGGATGAGAAAAAAATCAAAGAAAAAATTGAAAAAGAAAGAAAACAAGAAAATAGGTTGGACAAGCAACCTTCTCAAGAAAATAAGAAGGAGACAAAGGTATGCATGTTGTTAACTTCTTCTTTAAAAGGTAAATACCTTGACTCTTCTTCTCAAAAACATCACTTTGTTTCTTCATTTTATCACGGGGAATGTTCAAAACAAAGTGAATACAAAAAATTATTAAAGGCCAAGACTTCTAATAAAATTTTTGTCAAAAGGCCTTCATTTTATCTTCTTATCTTTGCATACATTCTTATCTTCATACTAATTGTTGCTATTTTTGGTATATATATTTTTGACCCAGGAGGAACACAAAAACCAAAGTTGTGCTTCTTTCTTTCTTCCCGATTTGAGGACAAATCGTTTTTAAAGAGGGAGGGAATGATGGCAACCCCTTTAGGGCCTTCCCATCCAAAGAAGTATCAACTTCACTCTAAGACCAAGAAATGGAAGTTGAATAAAGGACTTAATCTTTTCTTTCTAAGTCTTAGCTTGTTCTTCTTTAACTAAATATCTTTACCTTGTTTTGTAGGCCAAATAAGAAGGAAGACTTGGAACCTATACCAAACAGCCAAGAAGCCTTGCTGTTTCTCATCATCAATTAGCCAAGTTAGAAACACATTTTACATATGCAACACGTGGAACACAAGCCAACCGTGTGGCTTCACTAATTCAGCACATTTTCCATGAAGAACATATGGAACACATGGCCTGGAAGCAACTACTGCACGTTGGATTATGCACGTTTATCATTTGTAGGCTAGTGTAGCTTTCATAGCACACTTCCAAGCCAATCTTTGCCTATAAAAAGAGAGCTCATCATTTGTAAACTCAACTTGAATTGATATAGTGAAATATTGTTGGATTGTTTCCAGCCACTACTTCTTCAAGTTCTTTGCATTGTGCCACTTTAGCACACTTATCCTCTAGCTTCCTTCCCCGTTGGAAGGCCATCTGAGTTAGAAATCTACCTCACACACACATCCAAACACTGTCACGCATTCTGACAAACACCTTGCATGCGCCAACTCCTTCAAACCATTCTTCATTCTGTTGCGTCATTCTGTCCAAGGAGTCGCTCCAGTCTTGAACGTGGAGGCTGCTTCCATCAAAAACACAACAAGACAAGTAAGGAAAGCATTAAACAACAAGGAAATAACAAAGGAACAAAACTAAGAAACTTAGCTCTTTGAAGAACCAAGGCTCTTGATACCAAATGATGGTAAATGCTGATTGTGAAATTTGATGGTGGTGAAAGATGTTGATAGTCATTGTTTTGGTGAGTTGTATGGTGAGGGAAGATGTGTTTAAGGGTTCTCTAAGAGAGGTTGGGCCAACTATTGGAGGAAGGTGGCTAGAGAAGGACACTTGGGTTGCTTTAGCCTAGGGTGACCTTAAAAGAGTAGTACGGCACAAAAATGACAACATAACTTTACTCTAAATCAAAGGTGATTACATGATGGAGAACACCTCTATTTATAGGCTAAAATGTCTCAAAATGGGTGAAACTTTAACCTAAAAGAGCCATTGTTGAATATTTTGGCAAGCGTACCAATAGTCAACTGTAGTACAATGAATTTTTAAGTAAGAGTATCGATCCCACGGGGAACAGCTTCAATTAAATAGATAAATTCATCTCAAATAGCATATATACAAGGGTATTCAATCTTATTCATAATGGATTTTGATAATTTATACTACGTTGCCTACAAGTATAGTAACAACAGATAAGTTAAAGAAAGATTAATATGAGAAGTTGGGATTGAATTCATCTATCTCACTCGTCTGCAATCTGAATGAATATAAACATATAGCAACTGAAATTACAGATATTGATGCAACACACAAAAGTCATTTATATTGATTCCTCACGTATAAAATTCATAAGATCAGTTCCTTGAGTATTGATTCCTCACATATCCAACAAACTGTCCAGCATTATATTCAAGTGTTATAAGCAATTGATAAACTGAAATTTATCCCTAGCATCATAGGATAACAAGTATTCTTGTTCAGATCATATTTTAGAAATACTTTCCAGTCAAAACTAATACCCACATTCATGAAACTATTGATCAGATAGAATCAAGCACTAAGAGCAGAACAAAAATACCAATATTGAATACAATAGAAATGCTATATATAAATATCACCAGATTACATCCGAGTTCGAATCGATTACATTCAATCCCAAGAGAAAAGATCAGCCACTCATGGTAGCCATTAGCATTCTAAGAGATGAAGAAGATCCTCCCGCTAAAGTGGAAGAACAACCCTTTTGATAACTCTGTGAATTTTTTCTATGTATCTCTCTGTCCTCTCTTTCTTTCTGACTCGTGAGTATATATATTACGCGAATTCTCGCTTCAGCTAGATGATTATCGCTTAAGCGAGAAGAAACTTCTTGGAGAAGATAGGTCATTCTCGCTTAAGCTAAATTATTCTCGCTTAAGAAAGAATGACTTATAAAGTAGAGGCTTCCTGGACGAATCTTGGGCGAATTGTTGCAGGATTTGCTCTTCTCTCTTTTCTCTTCTCTCTTAATTTACCTGGAACATATACAAAATAGAGATCAAATGATTTTCTTTTAATCAACAACTCGGAAACATATGATTACATTCATCTTTCTTAGGTTGGGGCGAATTGATATAAATGTACAAAATTTAGAACATAAGTGCCAAAATTTCATATGAAAATTTACTAGTTTTTTGGACTTATCAGCCACCTGGGTAGCTTGGAGAGCAAGAAGAAATTCTCTCCAATAGAAGGGAGACAAGTGGCAAAAATCCTCTCAAATATATTTGCTTGTGCTTGAGTTATATGTTATGCATATTCATTGTGATTATATCTGTGATATGAATATTCATTGTTTAACAATTAATCTTTGAATATGTTGTTTTTTATTATGTATATGATGATGAACATTGTATAATGTACATTTTTGTTGATGGACATTAAAGATCTGTTTTATAGTTATCTTGCATAAAATGGCATAACAAATGTTTGATATTATTGATGTGTGTGCTTGAACATGTATTAATGATTGGAAAAATGTTTACATGGTTAAACAGATTGAAAATGTGTTTCTGGTATAATTTAATCTATTAAGCAATCCATGTCATTTGTTAAATTGTTTCATATTTCTTGTATACTTTATTGGAGGCAAATTGTTCTAACATAATTTGGTATACAATATGTATAATTGATTAAGTAAGAAAGTTAGCCAAGACATGTTTTCAAAAGAATGAAAATCTAATTTAAAAGAAGTTTGAAATTGAAATTTTCTTAAGTGTTGACATAACCGATTACATAATCTTTATACATTCAATTTCATAACTAACATTTGATTGAGTTTTGATTATAAAAAGCGTCCAAGAACCATCTTGAAGAATCAAGGATTAAATCTGGGTTAATACATCAAGATTCTGTCAAGAATTGTGATCAAAGGTTTCTGATCATATATGCACTATTGGAGTGTCTCCTGTGAAGATCAGGTTTATCTTTTTCAATTTGTAGATTGAGTTTTCTTTGCGTGTTTGCCAGAGGAGAGAAATATGTTTGTTCTCATTAAGAGTTGGGATTGCTCTCAAGGTTTTCTTAGAGACTAGAATTGCTCTAAGGTTATAGAAAGATTGCTTTCTGGGTTGTGAGAGTGTGAGGGTGTTCACCTCTTATCTGTTGTAATTGATTTTGAGTGGGGAAGGAGAGTGCATGGAGAGGTAGTCTCTATATTCTTGCTTGTAAACTCAATCATTATAGTGGTATACTTCAACTAAGGTTGTTGAAGAAGACTAGATGTGGTCTTGCCCGAACCAGTATAAAAATTTGTGTTTGTTTTCTATCCTTTGACTCTATACTGCATTATTTCATTATTATCTTGTGCGCTAAAGATCACTCTAAAGATCTCCAATAAGATAAAAAAAAGAAAGCATTTTTATTGAAAACCAATTCACCCCCCCCCCCCGCCCTTTTGGTAAGAAAAACAAGTCATAACTTTTCTTACAAACCCAATCAAACTCCAACCTAACCAAGCACAAAACACATAAATTAGGGCACGAGCGAGAAAGGAAGAAATGGGCACACCTGGTCTCTCAATAAGGCTTGGTTGGAGCTTCAATGCACCACAACAATGGTCTAAAGGAGGTGCGACAAAAGGGGCAACAAGAAGCTCTGCCAATGACGCACGAGAGGAGGCTCTGTGATGGAGGTGCAAAGGATGACAATGTTGCTCAAACGGAGGTCAACGAACTTCACAAGCAAACTGGAGTGAAGTATGAGGACATGACGGAGGCTGCTGAAGGACAAAAACACATTGCTTAAAATTCTGAGGAAAGAAGAAAATGAAATTGTGGAGGGAAATCCAAAATGTAAACTGATTTCATCAAGAAACTTATCAATGACATTTAACCGAATATCAATTGATATATCCATTGGTAAATGCAAAGTGACCTTCGTCGGTAATTAACATTTATCAACAAATCTTAGACCGTCTGTAGTGTTCCTCTACTAATTCCCTTTTTCTTATAGTGTATAGTCTTTTAGGTGGAGAATTAGATCATCATATGACTTAATAGTCGAATAGGTCGTCTATCATGTTCGACATTCTACAACATAAGGAGATGCATGTGTAGATGGAGGAGATAAGTATATCTGAAGGAGATAAGTATAGATGAAGAAAATGAGTATAGATAAATAAAAGGAGAGTAGAAAAAATAAATGAGTATGAAAAAATTTATGTAAAAAAGTAAAAAATATTTTATGAACGAAAAGATTTGTCATCTTTAAACTTAGATATTTTAATTGAGAATAATATATGAATATTATTCATTATCAAGTATACAAATTCATAATATATAAATAAATTGCGCATAAATACGTAGTGTAATAAGCAATAACAATAAAAATATGTTACCAACTATTTAGTCTTTCCTATCACAGTTAATTGATTTGAAATTTTTTTTTTTACTTTGGTTAATTAGGAAGGAATTTTGGAATTTGGTGAAAAATAAATAAAAATTTGAAGTTATATAACATTAGTAGGAAATTAATTATTTGATGTTAAAATAGGTAACTATTTAAATCATCTATGGATTATTATGCATTGGAGTGAATTTCTCATTTGCACTAAAGAATTACAAAAAAGTAAGTTCTTTTCACACACTCACAAAACCAAAGTCAGAATTTTCAACTAAAGCATATCCGAACAAACAGAAATAAATAAGGTTAGAAACTTTTTTCCAATCTATGCAAAAGTAATGAACTTATAGGTTGGTTGCATTCAGGAATTTAATTTCCTTTCTCACAATAATTCTCTATCTTTTTTTTTTTTCTCTTTTGGTGATGTCTAAATGATTGTAGTGGAGGAGGACATATTGCTAGGTTGAGTACAAATTTAGTTCTTTTCTTTTGGTACTTTCAAATTTTTCTTACAAACGAAATTTTGGACATAGAATAAAGCTACTCTTCTTTTGTAGCTTTCCAAAATAAAACAACTTGTTTGCTCAACTGAAAAATAATCAAAGAATCATCAAGTACAATGCTATGGGGTTGGTAAAAGAAAAAGTAGATGAAAGAAATTTATTGAGATTCTATTCTTTTTCTTGGTTTGTTGGATTTTAGGGAGAGGAGGAATTTGTTCTCTTCTTTTAAAAATAGAAAAAATATTGAAAGAAAATACCCAAAAAGAAACTTTTTTTGTCCATAACCATATAAATAATTGTGGATCGTTGTGATAAAATGTAGCACTTTCTTTAATCATAACTTGACACGTGTTCTTCTTCTTTCTTTAAATATGATAAGGAAAAGGATAAAAGGAAATGATGTAAGATTCTATTTTTTGTTTTCTTGATTGGTGGAGAGAACCCCTTTTTACCAAAGAAGTTCAATTGATTCCTAACTAAAATATTGGGAACAGATCATTTATACCTAGAACTATACAAGTTTTCCTTCTATCCATGCAACTTAAAACTTGTTAGCAAGAAAAACAATAAGAAAAATAATAATAATAATAATACAGATTTTTTAAATGTGCAAAAGTATAGTCTTATAAAAAGAAAAAAAGCCAATCTAATATAAATTTATTATAAAAGTAAGATTACGAAATAACTTTTTTTAAGACATTGTTTCTCAATGAATAACTTAACAACAATCTCATTAACAAAAATAAATATTTTCTTTTCTCTCTCAATTGGTGGTCAATTTAATATTAGTATTCAATTTAGAAGTTGCCTTTGTATAGACCTTTTGATGAAAAGTATTATTTTGATATCTAAACATTTTTTATACATATTTTATTTTTACTATTTTTATAAAAGTTAACATTTTTATAATCAAAATACTCTTAAAAAGTACATTTTCAGTTGTTGATGTAAGTGGTGTAAAAGAAACATTTTCTCAAGTCTATATATTAAATGCACTTTATGTGCATTAAAAGTTTCATTTAGTGCATGTTAATTAAGTGAAATAAATAAATATTACATGTTCTTACAAGTAAAAGAAATATGTAAAAGTTAATAATCCCAGTAAAAGTTAATAATCCCCGTAGTTCTTAGTAAATGATTTCCTCCAATTATTTAATTAAGAGGTGTATTTTCCAACTCCTAACTTAATTGATTAACTGCTGTTAGTCAAAGTTTGTAAGATGATTTTTAATTGATTAAATGTTACTTTTAGTATTTTATATCTTTTTATATTAAAAAAACGTATCTTGGACATTATTATAAATTGTGAAATTTCATCCATGAATGAATTTAAATTTTCTATTAAGTTCTTGTTCTTCTCTTATATCTTTAAAATATATTGATATTTAAAATAAACTGATGTACATTAATTTGAATGTTATAAAATATATTAAAAAATTAATATACCAACAAGTTTATTTTAAAGACTCGACAAAGAAACAATACTACAAAATTATCTGAAAACCTATGTGATATCCCAAAATATACGACATGCATATATAATAAAGACGTAATTCAGTTATAATATTGGAAAGCAGTTAGAGATATGTGGCAGACTATATGAGTTACAGTCATCCAAAATGAGATTAGATTTGGTCTCTTAAACATAGAGGACCACTGGAAATTTTCATTTGAATAGTTCTACTAATCAAGCTCCTAAACATACTAAGCCGCAGCATCACCGTCTCCTAGCGCTTGCTCCACAGACATTTCCT
This sequence comes from Vigna nakashimae, assembly GCA_034642375.1. Classification (NCBI taxonomy): domain Eukaryota; kingdom Viridiplantae; phylum Streptophyta; class Magnoliopsida; order Fabales; family Fabaceae; genus Vigna; species Vigna nakashimae. Next base: position 24,213,503 of record CM067768.1, read on the forward strand.
CTTCATCTGCTCACATCCAATTTGGATGATCATTGCAAAGGAAAACACATACCACAAGCACACAAACAAGCAAGGGTGAGCTAGTTTTACAAACAAGCATATTATATTTGAGTAAACAATTCATCAACCGCATACTTTAAGCCAAACAAGTTAAATCATACCAAGAACATGTTATAAACTAGACTTGACTCATCCGGACTTAGAATGATTACCAAGCTATGGCGGGTCATGCACTCGTGGTGGCTTATGAAACTTAGGTTCCCCACCCTACCACACTCACGAGGTTAGCCTGTTTCGGACCTTGAGGCATATTGGAAGCCCCCAAGACTAAGACCTCCTGCTACTCCTCACCACATGGTTCAATCTTCTCTACTTGAGAATGAAAGACCATTGGAGCGTCAGGATAACCCCCAAGACTGAGCTTCCCTGTAGATCATTCTAAACACTACTGCACCACCATGAATCTTCTCCTCGAAGATCATGGAATTACCTCAATCCACCATACCATTAACCACATATCCTTTTACTTTAACCATACATCACATGTTGAAGATTCTCATACATTCACATACTTTCCACATAAATCACATCATGTTATGCATTCCAAGCAATTGATCCAACCAAAAATATCCAAAAGAAGAGACTTGCCCCAACAGGAGTCGCACAGCGCATCCCATCCGCAAGGCAAGACAGAGTCCTCTCGCATAGCGCACCTCAATTCGCAAAACGAATTAAGTCGCAGCATGCATCATTCCCCAAGCCTCTCGCACAGCGCTTGGTCGCTATGCGGGAACCCAAACAGAGACTAACTTCCCCAAAGCTCTCGCTCTGCGCCCAACTCACCCTTCGAATTAAATGTGCAGTGATTCCAGACCACCACCAGTCGCATAGCGACAGGATTCGCCATGGCGAGTCCAAAAGCAGTGAGCACCCTTCTCAGGGTCTCGCTATGCTAGGCAACTCGCATAGCGACACTGCATAATTGGCAGAACATGAATTCTGCATAATCACTTACTCACGCTAACCCTTACCATTTCTAGGACTCTTGGTTAACTTTTAAGACCTCCAATTCAATTATTAAGTGTAATTATTATTATCTAGATGATCCAAATCCTCCCCAATACTAATCTAAAGTGATTAAATCCAGTTTTATCTTTTACAACATCAATTCATACAACTTATGGACCCAATCTCATTTCAACCATTATCTCAAGACTTACTCAGTTCTCTGACCCCTCACCAGTTCCATTGACTCACCTAAACTATCCCAACTGCCCAATTGGTCACCGGAGAAGAATCAGATGTCTGAACGCATCAGTCTCACCTTCGACGCCAGCACATATGACTAGTCACAACTGACTGGACCAGGCCAGGGCTGCTCTATGATCAGGGATGTGCCAACTCAGGTTTTTAAGATCCTTCTATCCTACCAATACAGTGCTCTCAACCTGTCCCAATTCACCACTCTACCCTATTTCAGTACTTCAATCACACTACCAATCACAGTGACTAAATTTCTACCTCATTCTACTTAGTCTCTTCCAAAATGGCCACCATAACAGTATTAACGCTCTCCACCATATTTAATCAACACCACATGGTTAATCCCAAATTCAGTTACAACATCAATTCATGGTTCATACAACATTCACATACAAGGCAATGTCATATAACAAATTTTACAGCTTCACATAAGAACATGTCAGCACATATCATTCGATACATTCAAACTTAGAACCTCAACTTAAACAACACAACAGTTCAGATTTCAATGCACATACACCTCATACAGTAAAATCAGAAAAGAAATGTCTAGCTCCCCTTACCTGGAAGTAAAACAGTATTTTCCACTAGAGTGCCCTAACCGTGCTCTTCACAGAAAAACCCAAACAGTGCCCAACAACCACCTAAATAGTGATGAAAACAGCTCTTAGAGCTAGAATAGACAGGAAATCGAAGGACATGCTACCCAGCTGCATGCAACCAGTAAAGTTGTTTGCCCTAGGTTCAAGAAAAGGGAAAAATTTACTTACCCGTCCAAATCAGAATTTCAATCGGATGAATGAGAAGCTCTTAACTCCGCGAGCGAAAGCACACCACCTATTTGAAATTCCAATGGTGGAAAATGGTGGAAAGGTAGAGAGAAGTCAGAGCAAAGAAAAGAGAAATGGTACTGAATTTTAGAGATAGAAAGAGGGAAGCAGAATGAAGAATCTGGCCTGTGGATGAAAGACCCTTACTAAGGTCAGGTTCCCTTAGTCTGGGTCTGACTGCCCCCAACTAGGACCCAATAGCCTCCTTTTATTTACGTGCCCTTACATCACACACTATGAATCATATTATTATAAAAAATTAAATATAAAAATATAGGAGATCAAAATCAAATATATGTTTAAAAGATACAAAACAAACTTTCTACAAAACAATTTAGATAACTCAAAATAGAAAGGGTTGATACGTATTGAAAAAATTAACTAATAATCACATGAAGAGAATTAAACACAGCTTACACTCAATAGTATTTTATAATGTTCTAATCATTATGTTTTTTATGTTATATTTTAAAAGTCTCAAAATGATATTCTGTGCTTTTAGGAAATATTTTGATCCATTATAACTAAATTATTCGATAGATAAAAAGAACTGCGTGTTCTCGTATTTATAAAAGTTTTAATTTGATATTTTGGTTTATAAAAAAGTTCATGTATACTTTATATTTAAGAAATGCCTGCTTTAAAATTTTTAATCCAAACATTAAATAGCTTAACCAATACATCATTTTGATTTTGTTACATGTAATAACTTTGTCAAAAATGAAAAACATAAACTATTTTAAAAACATAAAAAACCATTTGAATTTTTTAATTTTAATACATTAAAATGCTAAAAGTGTCAGAATATAAAGGGTTAAAAACAACATTAAATTTTTCTAAATTTACTATAACTGTTCTCCTAAACCACATATATATATATATATATATATATATATATATATATATATATATATATATATATATATATATATATATATAATTTTCTCCCGACAATATAAAGAAATACTTAAAAGCAAACATTTATGACGCAAATAATTAAAGTGAAACTAAGTATTCTTAAAGCATAGTAACACTCAATATAATATTGTGTCCCACTTTTTATTTGTATAAATTCAACGTTTTCGTATTTTTAAATGCGCAAAAGCAATAGAAAAAACTAAAACAGAAAACAAATACCAACACCCAACTTTATAAAGTAACAAAATCAACATATATCCAAAGAGAGATGCCAACCTGACTCAACCCATTAAGATGGTGGATTGACTAGAGAGTTGGTTCACTGAATAAAAAATCTGGAAAGAAAAAAGAAAATCTCAAAAATTATAAAAGAAAATTGAACTCAAATATTTTTTTTGTTTGTTTAATTCAACTATCATTTATATAATAATATCCAAAAAAATGTAGATTAACTTCTTCAGGAATGAATTGTCCTACCTAACCAAGCTATGGAGAATCAGTTTCCCATAATATGGTTTACAGTGAATTTTCCTATGTTGAAGGACCTTATGAATTCTTTTTTGTTGTTAGAAGTGAGCCATCACTATTTTCTTTACTATAAACTCAATATAATTTTTGATAACTTGTATAATACAATTTAATTAAACTTTTCATTACAACATTAAATAGTGTCTACTAAAAGCACATAAATTTTTTTAGAAAATTAAAAATCACGTTTCATTGTTTAGTAAATTGAGAGTAACACACCATGGCTCACTGATTAATCCAAATATGATAATAAATCAACCCACAGAAAACTCCAAGCTTTATAATTATCAATTATCATCATGCAAAATAAAGAGAACTCCATGTACAGATTACAATACTTTGAAACACGTTACTCTCTTTTTGTGCTAGTTATACCAATCGAAACAACTTTCTTTAACCTATGTCTCATCTCATCATTTTTAGCAAAAATGAAGAGAGAGTCTACATAACTGCATAATTAACACAGTTATAACTATATATAACATATAACATGAATACAAAACAAAGATAGGATACTATTCTAGAGTCCACTTGAACCAATCAACTTGGTTAGACCAAAAGTGATGAACATGGCCATCCAACCCCCAAACAAGACCCTCAAAGAAGATCTCAACACTGGAGCCTTACCCAACACAGCCCCTAACCAACCAAAAACCACCAAAGCAACGGTCACGGCAGCCACAACCACCCCAATCCTCGCCTTATATTCCCTTATAAAGGAGGCTGCAAGCAATGGCACCATTGCACCAACAGAAAAAGCTAAAGCTGATGCTGCTGCAGCCTGCAAAGGATTTGGCAAACCCTCTTTCTCTTCTTCATTGGTATCTTCTACTACTCCTTCTCTGTCAGTACCAGACATCCTTTCTTTTTCTCTCTTCATCTGGGCAACCTCTATGTCAAGCTGTGAGTACACAGACACAAACTCACCTATGGCCATGCTGCATGCTCCTGCCACCAACCCTGCAAACCCTGATAGGATCATGACCTTCAGGTCTTGCTTCACGGCTCCAATACCCATCATGAGTGATGCTGTCGAGACCAAACCATCGTTGGCTCCCAACACGGCAGCGCGGAGCCACTGAGATCTTTTCGAGTAGTCAAAGGTGTCCTCGGCTTCGATCTCCAGAGTTGTTGCATGTTGCTCAAGGTCATTGTTCGGAAGCTTGGCTTGGTTCAGGGATGTTTGATTTGATGACATGGTGGAGAGAAAGCTTGAGCCAACTGAAGAAAAAAATAATAAACAGAGGATGATGAAGAAGATGATAATGAATAATAATAAGAAAAGGAATATGGTGTGTGGAGAGAGTGTGGAGGACACACGCTACCAACAAGGGTATTTATGGATGAAAATCCTCTGTTGTGGAGGCAAAAGTGGGGCAAGCCCACTGATTAAAAGACAAAAAGATATTTTATTCACAAAATGTCACATAAAAATATGTATTGGGTTTTAAAAGTATGGTAATTTTTCTCACTTCTTAAAGATTGCATTAAAATTACAAAGGAGGAATTATTGAAGCTTCACTCAAATTATAAATATAGTAAAAGCATGTGTGGGACTAACCATATATACTTTGAGATATTATATTTTCTGAAACTTGATTTGCAAGTTTTTTGGTTTGACAAATAATTGAGCCTTTCTGTTTATAAATTCATAAGAAAGCATAATCTGTGAACATGCGTTGCTTGGTTGCACTTTAAACCCACAATCTGCACTTTTTTTCACTATATTAAAAGTTTGGGTGTGTAATTTATGAGGTAACAATTAACAAATCAGAATAAAATAAACAAGTCTCAAACTTTGAAGGATGGGAAAAAAAACAGATTAACACTGTTTAGGAAGTTGCCCACACCAGTGACACCCACTTAAACAAAATTAACTTGTTAATAACATCAAATTCAGCAGACAAACATAATCAAGTGGCCGAAGAAATTAATTGTTTAGTAATGTAATGTCACGCACCGCTTTTCTTCACAAGAAAAAAAAAAGGTTCACCTCTTTTATAAAGCTCCAAATTCCAATATGTGAGAACTGTTGATCAGATAAAAAGTTTCACCAACATGGAATGGTGTATGGTTGAATCCCAGACGCAAATGAAATTTAAGATGAGTGTTGATTTATTTTGCGAGAAAACAAAGTAAACAGAAGGCAAAGTAATTTAATTTTTTGGTGTGCACATGTGTGATAATAGGAATGAATAATGAGAAAAGAGATTACCATACATCATCTCTTTTATCCCTAAAGAAGTGATCCAAAAGGAATATAAATTTTTGGCAGTTACACTTGACCTGAAGTTCATGATATGAATCATAATTATGGCGTGACTAAGACAATGACAAAGGTGTTGTTAACCCTTATGAATCATAATTATGTGTGCAGAAATTCACGTGACTTTAAGCTTATTATGTTATTATGTGTATAAACTTAAATCAGCTTTTAAGACCAGACTTTAATCAGCTTAAAACCATACGGTTGTGTTAACATATAATTTCAAACGACCGAATTAAACCGGAATTAATGTTAAGAATAATTATATTAAATTTAAGCAAAATTTGAGTTGAAATTAAGATAGTATTAATTTTAATTTTAATTTAATTTTAATTTTAAATCTATAAATACAAGTTTGATGTATTTATATTTATTACATATTTATTGTTAATATTATCAAATTCTTATTAACTTGGATATTGAAGTACACTTTGCCAATAATTTCTTAGTTAGTTTGACCGAACATAACTAATGTGAAAAAAGAAAATAGATTTTGACATGTAGTTAGAGTTTCAAGACTTCATCAAAGTGAAAATTTAACCTCCACCCATAAAAGAAACAGTTTAAAGGTAATATGCTCGTGTATTCTCATTCTCCGGGAAAATATGGATTGATTGAAAACTCTATTCATAATTCTTGTCTCATTTGTGTAACTTAATTAGATGGAATTATAAGTTACAATTAACAAAATAAAGTGAAATTATAAAAAGGAAAGAAACTTAAGAAACAAGGTATATGAGAGATTCTCACATTTATAATGCACAATATCACATTTTGAGGTTTTGATTAGTCTGGCTTTAGTTGATTAAGTAATTAGAGATAGGAGTTATGGAAAAAAAATTTAGTATGATAAACTCTCAATGTGACACTAATAACTTATAATTAATTCAACTTTTTAACGTAAAAATAGATAAAAGAAATTATTATAGCATATTTTAAATTTATTCTTATTTTGATCTATTTTCACTTTATGTAAATTAGTTTTATTAATTTTTTGAAAATTAAAAAAAAAATTGATTATGTCATGAAGAGATCTCACAATTGATCCATTGAATTAGGGTAGTATTAAGGACATATATTCTATGATTATCAATTTTCTTTTATCTTATTCGTAAAAATAATTGGTTATTTTCTTGAGTTTATAATTTAAGAATTTATCGATCATACTTAAACTTATAAAATAATACAAATATAATTTAAGATTTTCTCAATGAGACTTAAAATTATATAAATCAGTACAATGGCTCTGTTTTTCAATTAGAACAAGACAAACATTGAGTATAAAAGAAGAAAAATAATCAACAATAATGAATTTAGTAAAAAAAATATATCAGCTAACACATTCAATTACATCAAACTCCGAAAAAAAGAAGACTTACTATAGAAGAAGTAGGGTTTGTTTTTGCTCTGGGTCTAAAATTCATCCTTTCAGAAGACCTAGCTATTTTTCGTAATGGCGAGATTTTAATAAAAAATACTTAAGCAGGTTAAAAATATATAACTTAAACATTTACAAACAAAAATTATTTATTTCTTTTCTCATACTTGGACTGAGTCACTTTTAAATGGGTTATTTATCCTGTCCTAAAATGTCTAATATCCTTCTAAATAACAATTTTCATTTTCTTTATGTTAAATTTTGATGAAAATTGTTGACTCTTTTAAGGATTTGACTGTTCCACTAATGTCTTCATAAATATATAAAAAAAGAGTACAATAAAAAAAATTATAAAGTTAAACTTAAAAAACAACTTATTCAAAATTAAAATATCCGCGATTTGAAATAATAAAAAAATGTTAAATAATTGTATTTAAAATTTTATATATATATATATATATATATATATATATATATATATATATATATATATATATATATATATATATATATATATATATATATATATATATATATATATATATATATATATATATATATATATATATTGATAGGAACTGTTGTTGATACCAAGCATATGCATGATTTCATAAAATTTGAGAAGGTAATCCATTCAGAGTTTAAAAATAAGGACGCTATGTGCGTTCATAGTAATTAATTAAAGACAAATTGGCATTACTTGAAATGAAAAAACCACTAAAAAAAAAATAGAATAATTTTAAGATAAGGTCCACCCTACTCATTTCATAATTGAAAGTGACTACATATATACAATACAGTGGAGAAAAATACTGTGACACCAAACCACCACACATACGTAACTTTAAAATAAACTTTTTCAGACGATGATTTTGACTTCAATTTCTTTCGAACTAATTTGGAATCGCAGTTTCAGACCTTGCTTTTTGCGTCTTTCTTACCTAGAATTCTGACTGTTAAATACGGTAGGTTACTTTTTTTTTATAAATTTTTCATATCAAACTCTAAAATAAAACTATGGATGGGAGTATATATTGCGTAAGTGAGATCCTAGATTTATACAAGTTGTGAAACTTTACAGCATAATAGTTATTCTTTCCTTTCTTATTTATATCATTCAAATTATAACTGGTGTGATATAGTTTTTCTTATAAGACTCGATTTATGATTTATAATATGTTTAGTGTTATTATTTTTATATTAAATCACACCTAACTAAGAGAAATTGTACTGAAAAATTATTTGACTAAAGAGCAGAGTATTAATGGCATGGATAGATTTTAAAAATATGATCAATGTAAGATAAATTAGGACACAAAATATTGAAGAATTTAATTGTAATGAATTTTATCACGAATTATTATATGTACGCTAAATAATATTCATATATATTTATAACATAACAGTTTGGAGCCTTTTTTCTACGGTAATGTCAATCATTACTAACACACCTCACCTCATAAAAAAATCAACTTTACATATAGAATAAATAATTAAGTGCATCATCAAAATTTACTAATCTTTTTAAAGTGTTCTTCTTAGCAAAAGTATTAAAATTAAGACATCTTAAAAAATCATTGAATAAATTTTAAATAATGAAAACTATTTATGTTTGAAAAAGAAAAGGTATGATTTTTACAAATAATAATGGAGGAAGTTACTAATATTCTCCTCTACGTACGAATTATTGGATTTTATGCATTAAAAGCAAAACTCTTGTGTAAACTGGTTATTGAATTCCACGAAAAAGAAAGGGTGATTAAAAAGAAAAATAAAGTTATACTTTCTCCAAAATAGTGGCGAGAATATGATTGAAAGTGACATTAATAGCAAGATTGGAAAATAAAGTTATACTTTATCGGGATCTTTTGATGTGGATATAATTAACTATAAACTAAATCTACAATGATCAAATTAAAAAATGAAAACAAGAAAAAGAAAAGATAAACCTATATTATAACATATATGCTATAAAGAGGAGATCGATAGCAAAATGATGTACACAATATCCCATGAGGAAAAGGTGAAAAAATAAAAGTTACCATATATATTTTAAAGCCATAGGCATGGTGTCCCTTTTCATGTAGGATATTTTGCGTATTTGATAAATTGTAGAAATTTTATATATCACTAGCTACCCTCTTTTCAAATTTTATAGAGCTTTAAAATATTAGCATAGGGAGCCATAGCAAAGCAATGAGAAAAAAGAGTAATCACCCACACAAAAATTACCCTTAAGGAACTTTGGCCATTCCAAGTTCATAGATAAAAAGGATAATTTAAGTTGAAGGGTTGAATCCAAATATTAGTGTTATACTAAAATTATTCATTTATTAATTTAAGTTTTTTTTTAAATTAAATATTTTTGTTTAAAGTAAAGATAAATAGTAAAAATAAAAAGGTAAAATTAAAATAAATTTAAGAATATAAACAAAGAGATAAAGATAAAGAGATAAAGATAAAGAGATAAAACTCTTAACATGCTGATGAAGGTTGATTTGCATATTCTAGGGATATGATATGTAAATGGAAGAACAATTTTTAGTGTAATAAAGCCAACTTTTGCATTCAAATATATTTATTTACCCTATGATAAATCTCAATTGAATTGTGAACTTTCTAAATTATTCATAGAGAAATTCCTTTAGAGTTATAATAAATTAATCAACATTGTATAATAAGAGTTTAAATATATCTAATTATAATTCATATATTCTTAGTATTAATTCTAATTAGTTTTTTTTCTCAACCATCTAAGTTTTCTAATATAAATCAAATATCAAATCAAGAAGTAAAAGACTATCAAATTCTTGAATAATTATAATAACAATAAAGTTAAGCAAGGTTACTAAAATGTTTCTTCGCTTTTAGATGTTTAACTAATAAGAAACACAATTTTCTAGATACTAAATATACCACTTTAAAAACAAGACAACATTTATGTGTATCTTTCATATTTTTCTTTTTCTTTTTGAAATCATATTTCTTTTGTATTTATTTCCTCCAACTTTGCTTTGTTTTTCTTTCAAATTACTTTTAAAAATAATGATGTGTTTTGTATGTTTTTCTAACTATTTAGGATAGTACTGTTGACCTTAATCCATTGTATAACATTTTTCCCATTTTTGAGTGTGTTAAATATTAACTTCAAACTTGGAACTCCTACTATTTTTTATTCAGATACGTTCTCTTCGTTTGTAAGGTGTGAAAAACATTTGTTTCTCTATTAGGCTCAAAATCTGAAATAAATATTTGTATTTGGATCAATTGATAAAAGATAATTCATGACAGGTTTGTTTTTTTAGCGTAGTGGTTATAAAAACAAAACATCTTTGATACTTTCCTCGCAAAAATATTTAATTAAGAAATTAAAGATACATTGAAACTCATTAGCTTTATCATTTGAGCAATTTTCACTTAAAGAAGATGAAGATGATAACTAATATTACAAACATACTTCTTCATTATCTTTTAACATCATAAAAATTTTGTTTGGACATTCAAAAGCAATGTTTCCAAAATCAAAGCATGTAAAACACTTATTTCACTTGCTTTTTTTCTTCAAAATTATGGGGTTAGATATTTCCTCGGGTTTACAAGCACAAGATGAGTAATTAGATTTATAATATTTACTATGATCTTTGAAAGTTTTTACCATCTCTTGGTTGGTCTCTCCATGTGGAATAATGGGATGTAAATTTGATGTAAAAAACTTCTCCTTTTGAGTTTCATTTCCAACTTTGTAGCTTGATGGACTAGTTCCTCCAAAGTCCCGTAGTCAATGAGTTTCACAAGTATCATGATTGAGACCATGAACCTTGCAAAAGTGTTTTCAAATTTTGCCTTAATTTTACATGTAATGAGAAAAACTTTTATCTTATAATATTCTTCCACGCTCTTATGGCGTTGTTTAAGGCTTTAGAGTTTAAGAATTAACTCTATTTTTTTTTAGAAAGATGGAACAAATATTGATAGCATGTTGTTTAATGTTTTACTTGTTACTAAATTCTTTTTTTGTAGTTCACAATCTTATGGTTCTACCAAACTAATCTATAATAGGAGGTGATAAAACAGATCAATGAAAGTTGTGCAAGGGTGAAGAAACGTGAGTAGCTACGTGAGCAACAAGCTTGTAACAACACATGGACAACAAGCTTGGTGCAGCTTCAACCGCTGAGCTCAAACCCTCATCTGTTGGACACTAGGATTCTTCAACTTCAACCAAGCTACTGGTTCGAATATGTCTCATGTGGGTTTCCAAAGCAGCTTGCTAGACAACTGGACAATGCCTTTATGCATCCAAATGGAGATTCCAACATTCCTCCAAGTGAAGATTTGGCTTACTTCTCCATTGTTGATGTTTCCTTGCTTCTTGATTTATCAAGCTTTTTGGCTAGTTGATCCATGATCTCCTAGCTTTATTAGACCCTACAAAACACATATAAACATATTAAAGAGAATCCTTCTAAGACTTAAAGAAAGAAAATCAAGAAAGAGCTTCTAAAAGTCCTTCTCCAACTTCCCTTTCTTAGCCTTAACTTAAGTTGGTATTCCTTTGAATGGAATTCCCTAAATGGGTTTCCATCACACACTTTCCTAAAAGTAATATTTCGTCCCTTATAAAAGTTTTTTGGGATCACAAAATCCGCTTTTGAGATACAAAGAAGAAATACAACGATAATACTCACTCTTAGTAATAACGTCAAACAAGAATAAAATTCTCACGAATTGATTTGTGTGTTAAGTGAATGACAAAATGAAGAAAAAAAAGTCTTTCCTCTCAATAGAGCAGAGGATCCCTTTATATGGATGTTGATCAAACATCTTTCAAATCCAAGAAATACCAAATTCTGATTAGTTACATTTCTTGATTGTAACTTTTCATGAATGGTTGTAATTCTACATGAATGGTTGTAATTCTTCATGAATGGTTGTAACTCTTCGTAAATTTGAAAACATTCTCTAATATTCTTAAATTCTAACATTTTCTTCATTTGCATCCTTTCCTCTTATTCTTCCTCTCCCTTCCTTCATGACATCTATTCCATTTCGTTTTAGGAGGAAACTTTTGAATATCTTCTCATTCTTTTTTCTCTTCAATCTTTCCTTTTCTTTTTCTACCAAATTTTGGAGTTATTATGTGACCATTTGTCTTCTCTCCAAGTTCAGCCACGACCTCTCTTGGGCTTTTTTGGAGGGCTTGGAGACATTTCAACAAAAGATTAAGAAATCAGACTATTATTTACTTATATTTCTAAATATTTCCGCTCAAAAGTGTGACTTGGTACAAAATTTTCACAGGATATGTGGTTCAATCAAACACGCAAAAAGTTCTAAAAATATTTCAAAATTTTCAAATATATTACATATACTTTCTAAAAGAAGAACAATCACCAAAGCACTTATGAGAATTTTAAATATACAAAATTCTAAAGATTTTAGAAGAAATGTATCTTTACTATTTATCTTATAACAAATCTTAAATCATATCATCACTTAAATAAATTACTCAAATTTTAATTTATTAAATAATTAATCATAAATCAATTGACCGTAATATCAATCTCTTGATAATTATAATCAATCACCAATATAGATTAACATTTTAAATATGTTCAATTAACCTATTTCTAGATTAATTCCAATGAAATGTTCTTGTCAACGTTGTAGATTTAAAATTGTTTTCCAATGTGAATCGAAACTCAATTAAACAAATAAAAGGTGATCAAACTCATATGGCATTAATGGTAGATAAGAAAAATACAATTGAAATAAAACATTCATAAATTCAAAATCAAGTATATATATGGATTTGCATGTAGTGACATCCAACACGTACAAAAATAAAATTAGTCAATCATAATCTCAGTAAAGAATAGTTTCTTGTGGATGAAACTCATTTCTTGATGAATAATTGAATATATGATTTCTATTATAATTAGTTGTTTTAAAACATATAGTTTATTTTATCTACCAAAAGTTATGTAACATAAATCTTCATTTATAAGAATTTGGGCTAAAACTTATTTATCAAATCTTATTTTCTTGATCCCATTTACGTGTTTTATCTTACACTTTCAATAAACTATCAAATTTTCTCTATTTACTAGAAAAAATAAAATATAAATATAAAAACTTTAAAATAAAAGAACTTTTAAACATATATATATATATATATATATATATATATATATATATATATAATAAAAAATGAAAAAACAACTTTTCATAAAAAGGTTTACTATTCATTTGATTGGTTAGGGTCCCCAAATTTAAAGGAAAAAAGAAAGTGTTTCAGTTGAGGGTACTTTATTTCTTCTCAATTAATTAAACAAGGAAATGGAAAGAAAAGAAATGCAAAGTAAATTAAAAGAAATAATATCTTATTTTCATTGATACTGTTTATTAACTATATGCCTAGGTCATGTTTCTATATCAAGCTCTATGATTTGTAACTTTAGTTCAAATCGATGCATATGACCAATTTCAATCATCTTGATAGGGACCAGGGTGTATTGTTTTCATTATTTCACACATATCTGATTAATCATAATCTAATATCAAAATGAAATTTAATTAATTTTAGAAACCGTGAAGGAAAAAGAAGGGCAATGGAAGAAGGAAGAGCAGTCTTTTGTTTTTTATTAGAAGACCTAAAAGAGAACCAAAGTAACATAAGGAGAGATCAGCAGATTATGAAGAGAATGAAAGTAACACCAATGCAAGAGCTTGCTGTGGCCAGCAATGGTAAATCTGAAGTTTGAAGATATGTTTTTCAAAACTGAGAATTAACACACCAGGAATTAATTAATTGTTAGTGATTTATTTATATTATTGTACAACGTTAATTGTATCCTAAATTTGATTATAACAACCAGCACAATCTAGGATGGATAATGAAAATCACAAACAAACAGTTTTGACCATAAAATAGTGGAATATAAGTGGGCAACTGAGAAAAACTAGTGTAAGGTTGGGAAGGTTCAAAAAAGAGGGAAACATTCACATGGTGGTAAAAATTTTATTTTCCTTTTGTATATATAACTTTTGTATAAGAATTACAATCTAATTTTCTCTTTTTTAATATATATTTGTTATTGTTGATAAAAAAGATACTTCTTAATTCAAAATTATATATAGATGTTATGTTCTGATGATTCTACATAGATTTAGAATTGAACTTCAAATTCATTTTTTAACACTATTGAGTAGATATAAGATCTAAATTTTTTAAAATAAAATCACTCTAAATTTCTTATTAAAAAATTGATAAGTTGTAGTTAGAAAAGTATATCCATAATTTGTAGAAGAAGAAAATAAAAAGATACAATGAACTAATTTATGCACATTAACATTTATTCAAAAAAATGATCTTACTTTAAAAATTGAGTAAATATGTTGAATTTAACTTATAATAGAAGCTTAACTCATTATATATATATATATATATATATATGAAAAAAGGTTTATATAGAAAAATCATATTAAATCACGTTTATTAAATTTGTTATAACATTAAATTTTAACTAATTTGCAAGTGGTTCGATTTATTAATAGGATTATATGATGACATGAGAATAGATGTAAAGTCTAAATACTAATATTAGGGTGATGAATGAAGTAGACTAATTCCACAATGTGAATCCAAATTCAGATATTACATGAATGAGTTTACAATATTATAGATGCTATTAGCATACTAAGTCAAACTTTTTTTATTAGTATAATATATATATATATATATATATATATATATATATAAAAAGTAAATATGGTTAAAAAAAGTACTCATCAAAATTGTGATTTTGTTTATGTGCTAAGTCCAATTTCTACTCCTACCTTAGCCATTTGAAGATTGATTAAAAAAGAGAGAGAGAGAAAGAGAGATAGTAAGAGAATAATATTGGATTGGTGAAGAGGAAAGCACTAAGTAGAGTGAGAAAAGGAAGAGTGGAAAATCAGATAATATAATTAATAATGGAAAGGAGTGTGCATCCCACACGATGACCACCAACATGGAATATCTCCTTCAATCAAAAACAGAAACAAGAGTTTTCAATGTTTTTGCATTCCAACATACTTCCATTATTTTGGTCACCAACTTGCTCCATGGATGAGTCATGAAGGGGAGTATTCAATAAACTCCACGAACTTTTGTCTCATTATTAAAGCACAACAATATAAAGTACCAAAGGTGCCTCTCTTACATAGTATAATGACATCCATAACATGAAGCGTGGTTCAATAGAATTCGTCTCCAACATCACTTAAAATACTATACTAACATATAGTTGCATATTGTAATTATTAATAACTCTGAGTTAGGTTGTTCTTGTATTCTTAATATAATTTTTTTTTAGGAGTGATTTACGAGTTGGAAGAATTTGATATATGTATGTAATTTTGGTTGAATATTTATTAATTCTTTTTATCTATTAAGTATTAAGAATTATTTTTTTTAGTTGGATATTTATCTTTAATTTGTCTCTTAACTGAATGACAGGTCATGTCATCTTACTTATTTATCTTTACTTGATAATAAATATGAGAATATCTTTTATGATAAATGACTTTGTATTTTTATTAAAATCGTATTCGATAATCAGAAATCATCATTGTCACTTTATTAAAAATGATAATGATGATGATTTCTTGATTAGCGTAAGTAATAATATAATTAAAAGTCGTTTTTATCTAATACGTTATAATAAAACAATACAAATTAGTTGTTATTTTATATTAACCGTAAAATGTAATATATTGCATAGAAACAAATAAGTAAGATGATTAAAATATATATCAATTACGCTATCCAATTACCCGAAAAATTAAACAACAAAAATTTAATTAAAAAATGTAAAATTTTTAAAATAATTAATATATTTTCTTTTAATAAAAACTTAATTAAAAATATTCAAATTTATAAAACACTTA
The DNA here is from genome assembly GCA_034642375.1 of Vigna nakashimae. Lineage (NCBI taxonomy): Eukaryota > Viridiplantae > Streptophyta > Magnoliopsida > Fabales > Fabaceae > Vigna > Vigna nakashimae. The sequence continues at coordinate 24,229,620 of CM067768.1, forward strand.
AAAATTAATTAAATCCTTTTATAACCAAGAACAAGAAGTATCGTATTTGTTAATATTTAAAAAAAGTCAAGTTTCATGAGATAGAATCTGGGAAAAATATATATGAATTGAAGATAGTCTTATAAACTAATTTTATTATAAAGGTAGTATCTAGACTTCAAATTTGTAAGATGTAAACGGGGGCACACGCCAAGTATAATTAATTGTATTGACCATGAAAGAGTACATTTATAAAAAAAAAAATTTCACATCAATTAAATATAAATAAAAGATAAATTTTATCGAACAGGTCAATTTAATATTTGGTGTCTAAATCTCAAACCCTAATAAAAGAGGTAGTCTTAATATATATGGAACACGTCTTAAAAACAATCTAATATATGGAATAAGATTAAGCATGCAGTAAAGGAAAGATAACCAATAAAAAAATGGTAGTTTTTAATGTATCCGTGATCTAGTAATCTTGATGATTATTCAGTATGCGTTTAGCAGTTTTTAAATAAACATCTATGTGCCATTAGAAACATACAAAGTGATTAATTAATAAATATTTAGCTCTAATAATCAAGATGCATCTTTACCCAGGAAAATATCTAAACCTGAAGAAGGATCATCATGTGAAATATACTGATATTAATTAATTGTTATGATTTCCCCGTCATTTTGCACTAATTATTTTACCGAAAGGATGAAGATATACTCTAGGGCATCTATTATGAGAAGAGCTATGTTTCATCTTTTTCAAACCCTAAATCCTAATTAATATATATATATATATATATATATATATATATATATATATATATATAATTAAATGCCTTAGATCATTATATTTTATTAACTAATATATTAAAGTGATTTAGTTAATTTAAATATATGGCTAAAAACACACATGAAAAATTAAATTTATAAGACTATTAACAATATTTTAATATATTTTAATTTTATGAGAAATTAAATTATAAATATTAAAATTAAGTAAGTAATTTATGTTACATAAAGGAGTTATGGTTCTCATCTGTAAGCACATACATTCATTCCTGTTAAAAAATGTGCTCTGGGATTACAATATCATTCTTCCATATACATTGTTTCCCATAACCAGTCTTTCACATATTGTTCTAGGATATTTGGGATCAATTTATTAAAGGTATCATTGTTCATTTATTATTGACTTATTGTTGGTTCATAATCTAATAATTGGTATTAGAATATTTAGATTTATCATAAGATTTTTTGTAATATCATATTTTAATACTATACAACTGCTAAGAAAACATTACACATCCAACATGCAAGAACAGGTAACTGAATAATAGATATATTTACATACATAATGTTATTATAGTTATTACAATTATTTATGTTACAAAAAAATATTAATATACAAAGGTTATATAGATAAAATTACATTAAGACTAGAGCTTAATAATTTTTTTCAAAAAGGAAAACATATACCGGTAATCCTAAACCTATATTAAATCACTATATTTCTTTTAACTAGATCAACTGCTACCTTATCATTTACTCATACCTTTAAAAAAGAAGAACACATATGCATATAAACAACACACGGAAGAAAAAGTAAGCTAATGTGCAAAAAGAATAATCATATAATAAGTATAGAGATGTTAACAGATGTAAATCATTTATATCAACAATATGAGCACATATAACAACCAAATACATGTATTGATATCAGACTTTGGTGAATTCTGTACTTTGGTGGTGGAACAACTCACCCACCTAGGCTAGCACACACAAAGTTAGTCCATCAACCTTCTTTGGCCAAGGTAAAGCCCTAGACTTGGATATCTTGCATCTCTCACCACATACTCACTAGTGCAGCGAGGGGCTTTTACCGCGGTTCATTTTCACTATACGTCGCGGTTCTTGAACCGCGGCATATTCAGCCGCGGTAGTAAGTCAGACACTTTATGCCGCGGTTCTAACCGCGGTATATAGATTGCGGAATATGCCGCGGTTGTCTAGGGAACCGCTGCCTAAATTCATTTTTTTTAAAAAATAAAAAATAAAAAATGCACTATATGCCGCGGTTCAACCGCGGCATATAGGCTGAAGCATATGCCGCGGTTAGTGTCAAAACCACGGCCATATGTCTCGATTTTAAAAAAAAACGAAGCACTATATGCCGCGGTTGTGGTTAGAACCGCGGCATATTCCCCTGCAGTTTTTTAAAATTGCAGGTCTGTTTTTGTGATATCCACTACCACAAAAACAGACCTGCATATAAAAACATGTACAGAAATTCAATTTCAACATAACAAACACATGTTCAAATGTATTTCAACATCAAATAAAGTACAGAGTCTAAGAAAATTCTATCTAATCAAATGCATTGTTTAAATCTAAATCTAAGAGCTATTGTATAATCTAACTATATACTTCGCAGCAGCGTTCCTAATGAATAATAGTGACTTCTCAGGAACTGGTGTAGTAGTCTTGAATCTCTGCAAAAGACAATTCATTTTAATTAGTGTATATGAATTCAACATTTGTTAAAAAATCAAAATTTGTTAAAGTTAAATATTACCGTTTCCCAGCTTCTTGTGATGTGAGAACGAAAAATATGGGTCATCCAATACATTACATAGTATCCACACTCATATGACCCATTTTGTCTGTTACACTACAATATATCATCACAGTTGATAATAGTTAGTGAATAAAATTTGTTATAAAACAATTATAACAAAGTATGACTTTAGCATATGTCAAACCTTGAGAGAAATCCAAACAATCTTTCTACTCTTAACAATTGATCTCCCGTCCATCATCATACTTGCTGGAATAGAACTGTATATAAAAAAAGGTTTTAGCATTCAGTTATATAACAAAGAAAGTCCAAACATTGAGGTTCTTACCAATCAATTGCTTGTTTGAGTTGTGTGGGAGGAGGCCTGTGCAATGAGCAGAACCACAAAGCATAGTTGTCTTGCACAGACATAACAAGAAGTTGCCAATGGCGCCTGAAATTCATAATAACGTAACTATTAAATATTAAAATCACATATGGAACATTATTATGTTAACAAAGTTGACTTACCCGGATATATAAGGCAAAAAGTATATTTTCTTGCCCCTTCCAAAACTTCTTATCAGACTCATGTTGATATGGTCAAAATCATTTGATTCGTGAATTTCTTGGGGATCAATGAATCCATAATCATCAGAACGCCCCAACTTATTAGTGACCCCAGACATATACCTGAAATCAAAAATTAACTTTGATATAAGGATACTTGATATATAAATCAATTTTATATATAAATAATTGGTCATAGACTTACATCGTCCATAGTTGAATAATTGAAATATTCAACTCTTGTGTTCCCGACGCAAGCTCATGGACATCTTGGCTATTAAGGTATATTGGGACCTCAGAGCCATGCCCAAATACATTAGCATCATACTCAACCTCCAAAGGCTTATCATCAAGGATGTCAGCAAGTAGATGCAATGAAGAAAGAGGGTCATCCTCAGATAGAGGAATCTTCTGTTGTGCCTGCGTCTGTTGTTACATGAAAAGATAAGATAAGTTTTGACATAAAAAACCTTTAAAATTGAGAAGTGTAAAGAAGAATTTCATACCGAGGGGTCAGGAACTGGTTTAACCAAAAATTTAGGCCAAGTTATAAACGACTTATATGCTTGTTCCACAGTGAAAATCTCTTCCGTGGACAGTGGAACCGAGGCATCTGGCATGATCATTTCATCCACTGAGACCTTCACCTCATCCTCTAATAGTTGCATACCATGACATACAGTCGCTGACCTAAACTTTGTTCCACGAGCTACCAGCACCATCTCAGTATCTTCTAAAATGTATAGCAGACATGGACTACCATCGTCCATGTCATCCTCTGGGATGGCTGATGCGGAACAACTTCCTTTGCCGCTTCTCCCTGTCAGAGTAAATGTTAGATTATACAAGAGATAGAAATAATTGCACATTAATGTTTACTAAGTTTACCTGTGGGAGGGGGAGGGATAACATGTTCCTCTATAGGAGACTGCACCGGGCGCATGCTCTGAAACTGCTCCTGGTATAGCATCTGGAATTCAGCCCTCACCTCGGCCCTGATCTCCTGCATAAGGTATTGTCGGACCTTTTTTGTGATCTCTTCTGTCATCCTTTGTGTATCGCTGTATGAATATGAAGGCTGACGAGAAGAGCTCCCAAAATAATCTGTAATTCCTACTCCAGGACCTGCAGCACGTACAAGTCCAGGGTGCTCAGGTCGTCCAATTGCAGCAGCAAGAATATCCTGGCGACCCTCTGGAGTGAATTGGCCTTGGGAGCTCTGCTCAACCAAGGCGTCCTGTAACATTACAAAACACCATTATTCTTTAAATAGTTTAATGTAGTATGTATAATGACAATATTTATTATTTTAGGGACAGTGATAACTTACAATTCTTTCAGAAATCTCTCGTGCAGTGTCGGAAGAGTAGGTGCCCGATGGTCGCATACGGGCCAACTTCCATTTCTCATGTCTAGACGGTGGAGAAGGAGGCTGAGGAGGGCTACCACTCTGAGATGGTGGTATAGCATCTGCCTTTTGCTTGAGGATTTTCTCCTCAAGCTTCCTATACCCACCACGAGATAATAGGTGGGGGTTTTTGTTCTTAGCACTTGTTCCTTGTGCTTTGCTTCTAATTGCCTGTCACATACACATTAATTAATCAGTTCATATGATATATATTTGTTAATGAGGAATTGAATAATATGAACTACACTAACCTGCCATTCCTCTGACATCCGACTCTCTTTAAAAAGCCGCCAAGTCTCCTCATCAATGGACTTATATGAACTACATGGACTTTTATGTTTAAGGTGTCCAAAGATGTACCTTGATGTCAACTTGCTTTTAAAGTTTCTGAAATTTTCTGCAACAGTTGACAAACACTTATTTCTAAGTGTTGGGACATTTGGAATGTCAAATGTCATCTGAAAAAAACATAATAAAGTTGTATAAGTACAAAATTATCAATATAAACAAATTTTAATTCAAATGCTATTAACTAACTTACCAATATATCTTGCCAAATAATGTTCCGATCACCCTCGGACACATGATCAAAAGATGGAATGAGAATGCTAATCCTATCACGTGCCACTACTCCAAGGTATGATCGGAAGTCATCTGCATGGGGGCCAGTTGCCACACCCGTGGTGACATTCACAATCACCGGAGTTCTTTCACCACTATTTTTCCTCATTAATAGTTGTTTCATCCTAGTGGGTCCTCTAGTGGATCTGGTTGGGGGAGCCTCATCCCCTGAAGAATGTGGATGATCAGCCATATATCTGTCAAAATAAATAACAACATTAAATTTTCTTTCAAGACTTATGTAATATCATATAAATTAACAAAACATGTAATAGTACAGAAATTGAAAATTCATACATAAAGATATGGATTCATCATATGTATATTCCCTCATCATGATCTGACCGAATTGCATGTACATCATCGTCAACTACAGATTGGTCATCCAAATTTGTTGTAGTTTGAAATGAATGGTTGTCAGCAATATCAATATTAATCAGATTGTCTTCGTTAACTTCAATTTGTTTTTTGCCTTGAAGAGCAACATACCAATGGTCAGACGCAGGATCTTTGACATAAAAAACTTGAGATGCTTGATGTACCATGATAAACGATTCGTCTCGATAACCCACCTTGCGAAAATCAACCAGTGTCATACCCGAGTCATCTATTTTCACACCACTCTTATTGTCAAACCACTTACACTTGAACAATGGAACAGAAAACTTGGTGTAATCAACCTCCCATATCTCTTCTATTATACCATAATATCTCATTGATCCAAGTACAGGAGATTGATCTTTTGATGTGGAAAATTGAAGTGACTCAGCTTCTAAACTGACTCCACTATTTTCTACTGTGCTTTTATCATCCAAAGTCTTCGTATAGAATGTGCAATTATTGACTTCATAACCTGTACAACACACGACATCAAACTTCAAACCATTTGCAAGCCACAATAAAGTTTCAGAAGAATGTGGCTCTTTGTCAATTTCATATTTGAACCAAGACATAAATGTTTTGTTATGCTCCATCAATTGCCATTTCTCTGATTGTCTTGGATTTTTATTCTTAACAATGGCTTTGTGTGCCTCCAAAAAAGGGATCACCTCATCTGTGTTGTTCAATATATAAAGATGCGCTTGCAACAATTCTTCGCGATCTTTTGTCACCACATTGACACCTCGGATGCTTTTACTTGTAGAAAATTTATTCAACCATGCTGTGCGAGGAACTCCTATTGGATTAGTTGATGTCATGTAATCTGAACAAAACTCGATACTTTCTTCAGCAATATACCTTTCAATCATCGAACCTTCAGGACGATATGGATTTTTAACGTACCCTTTCAAAATCTTCATATAACGCTCAATAGGATACATCCATCTTAAGTATACCGGTCCGCACAGCTTGATTTCTCTAACCAAATGAACAAGTAAATGTACCATGATGTCAAAAAAAGATGGAGGGAAAAACATCTCTAGTTGACACAAGATGATAACAATCTCGCCTTGAAGTTCATCTAACTTTGTAGGATCGATGGCTTTACTACATATTGACGAGAAAAATGAACACAACCTGTTTATGGTGTGCCTAACATTTTTGGGCAAAATTCCACGAATAGCCACCGGTAACAACTGTTGCATTAAGACGTGACAATCGTGAGACTTCATGCCAACAAGCTTGAAGTCCTGCATTGACACTAAACTCTTCATATTTGAAGAGTATCCTTGTGGTACTTTGATACTCTTTAAACATACACAAAAACTTATCTTCTCTTGTCTAGACATTGTGTAACATGCAGGGGGCAAATAAGTACGTTTACCAATCTCCTTGGGTGCCAACTCTTCTCGGATATTCATGTCAACCAAATCCAAACGAGCATTCACTCCATCTTTTGTCTTTCCCTGAATGTTGAGTAATGTACCAATCAAGCTATCACACACATTCTTTTCTACATGCATCACATCTATGCAATGTCGAACATCTAACTTTGACCAATATGGAAGATCAAAGAATATTGATTTCTTCTTCCAAGGGGTCGTTACAGATGACTTCTTCGATGTTTTCCCAAATACATGATGTATTTTATTAACTTTTTCAAGAACTTCAAGGCCAGTAAGTGGATTTGGTGCTTCGTCCCTCTCTTGATCTCCATTGAATGCTTTTTTTAACCTTCGATATGGATGATTACGTTTTAGAAATCTCCGATGACGCAGATACACCGTCTTTCTTCCATGTTTCAATTGATGAGCTGCAGTGTTTTCTTCACATATAGGACACGCTTTATGACCCTTGACACTGTATCCTGACAAATTACCATAAGCAGGAAAGTCATTAATGGTGCAAAATAACATTGCACGCATCATAAAAGTCTCTGAAGCGAATGCATCAAATATTTCAACCCCATCAACCCACAAAACCTTCAAGTCTTCAACTAGTGGGCTTAGATAAACATCTATGTCATTTCCAGGCTGCTTTGGACCAGATATCATCATAGACAACATCATGTACTTCCTCTTCATGCACAATGCAGGAGATAAGTTGTAAATTATCAATATAGCTGGCCAACAACTGTGATTGGTACTCAGATTACCAAATGGGTTCATTCCATCAGTGGCTAAACCAAGCCTAAGATTTCTACACTCTTTACCAAATTCGAGGAATTGTCGATCAATATTTTTCCATTGCTTTGAATCAGCTGGATGACGAAGCAGCCCATCAATATTTCTCTCATCTGCATGCCATCTAAGATTTTTAGCATCTTTGGGATTCGCAAACAAACGCTTAAGTCTGGGCACTATTGGAAGGTACCAAACTACTTTCAAAGCAGATCCATTTTTTTCTATCTGACCATTATCTTCACTATTGTTTTTTGACTTGTATCGTGATAAGCCACATTTTGGACACTTTGTCAAAAATTCAAACTCTTTCCTATACAAAATGCAGTCATTGGGACAAGCATGTATCCTTTTATACTCCATACCCATTGGACAAAGAATTTTCTTTGCATCATAATTACGAGTGGGCAGTGTATTTCCATCTGGCAACATTTCATTCAACAACGTCAACAGTTCTGTAAAACTCTTATCAGTCCATCCATTGCTCGCCTTCAAATTCATGAGCCTTAACACCGCTGATAAACGTGTGAACTTAGTTGAACCGACATACAAAGGTGTTTCTGCATCAGTTGACATCGTCTCATACACATGAGCTTTGGCAAAATTTTCTGCTCCAACATCGCGGATCATGTCCTCCAATTTGTCTTCATCCGGTCGATCTTCTTCCATGGTGGAATCAGTAACATTTACACTTTGAGAGTCAGTGGGAAAATCCATTTCTTCGCCGTGCCAGATCCATGTTGTATAGCATCTTAGAAAACCATCACATATAAGATGTTCTCTAATTTGAGTTGCGTTCAACTTTCTCCCATTCAAACAGTTCACATAAGGACATCTAAACTTCACTTCATCATCAGTTCTCCCCTCATTACGTTGCGCAAATTGTATAAATTCCTCTACACCTCTCTCGTACTCAGCACTAATACGTGGTAAATTAATCCAATTTCGATCCATATTCCTAAATATTACATAAAACGATAAGCTACTAAAAATCAAACTTGCAATTTCATACATATCATTGAAACTTAGTGAATAATATTTTAAGGTTTATAAATAATACAAAAACTACAACACACATTACCAAAACTATAGCAAAAACCATACCATACATTACCAAAACTATAACAATTTCATGCATTATCAAAATTAAAGCAAAAATTATACCATACATTACCAAAACTATAGCATTATGCAAAAACTAATGAAGAAATCACGTTAAGAATGTAAAAGGGCATAAATACCTCGAAGACGAACGGCGAAAACGCTTGGTGCAAAGAAAACGAAATCGCACCGGAGAGGGAATGACGCGTTTCAAACGATTTTGATCGGCTAAAACTGTTTTTTCTCGTCAAAAATGAATAATGACCGAACAATATAAGGTTTAAACGGTGAAAAATGGGCAAACGGAGATGAACAGAGTCGGAGGGAGCGAAAACGCGAAACAGAGACGCGAGGAAGACGACACTGTTCCAAGTTTTAATTTTTAACTCTGAAGGGGGGAATCTACCGCGGTTCACTACTTAACCGCGGTATAATTGGGGTATATGCCGTGGTTTCACGACCAACCGCGGCATATACTGATTAAAAAAATAATACTAAATGGCATTTTTGAAATTATTTTCAAACTATATGCCGCGGTTCAGCGGGTAACCGCGGTATATACCTCGAAATATTTCAAATTAATATTAAATTAATTTCAGATAGGAGAATATGCCGCGGTTGCTCGTAGAACCGCGGCATATACCCCTGTAACGTGCTCAACACAACTGTTCCCCAACTGCCTTCTGGGGAATTTCAAAAGTTACAGGGGGTATATGCCGCGGTTGCCCAGAGAACCGCGGCATATACCCCCTGTAACTTCTGAAATTCTCTGACTGGCAGGGAAGTTGAGACGTTACAGGGAGTATATGCCGCGGTTCTCTGGGCAACCGCGGCATATACCCCTGTAACGTTTCAAATTCTCTGACCCAGTCAGCACCTGCAATAAATTCGCAGGGGTATATGCCGCGGTTGTCCATAGAACCGCGGCATATACTCTGTTATTTAATTTTTTATTCATACGTGGCGTCAAAGGCAATGGTTGACTGGAGTATATGCCGCGGTTTGGAGCAGAACCGCGGCATATATGTTCGATTTATTTACAAAACTGCCACCACGCACCATTATGCTGCGGTTTTCGTTGAACCGTGGCATAATGTGCGCTGTAAAAACCCAATTTTTTACTAGTGACTCCACCCTTCTCTACTTGAGATTGAATGGTTATTAAAGCGACAAGATAACTCCCAATACTAAATCCATATATCAATACATATATTAATGAAATGCCACCACCATAGAATCTTTCCATGAGATCCATAAAATTATGCTAACACATATACCATAGTCATCATCACCGCAATTTTATACATGAATAAACATCATACACAATTAGACATACATCTGGACATTGTAAATTCATTTCAAACAACCATGGAATAACAAAAAGTCAAACAATTGGCGTCCAAAAGTGGTGTCTAACACTAGGCTTCTCGTAAAAGATTATTCTTAACGGCAGTCCTGACGCTCAGCATCATTCTTCCTACAAAAAGACTTGCTCAGTGAAACCCTCCCACCTCTCAGCGTCCTAGAACAAAAAGGATTCATACCCGTAGTGAAACATGATGCTCAATAATGCCTTGTTATCGTTCAATGCTAAAGCATTCACATTTCCACATGCTCAGCTATTCAAGATTGGCACTCAATGGCCTGGAGTTAAAATGCTACAAGACCTACACAGTTAAATGACGCTCAACGTCATCTTGTCACTACTTAACACTATATTAAATATGAGCATATTTAAAATTTGTGATTTGGGGAAAAAGGAACTCATTCAAATGGTCAAATCGGTATTCCTTACTTAGTAGTTTTGTTAAAAACAACATTTAATGTCAAGGCACATAAAAACTAGCTTATTTGATTAAATCATAAGTTTTTTAGTTCAATACCAATTCAATCAATGCAAAACAACATACAAACATCCAACACAAACCAAATTTAAGCAAATCAAACATCATAATATCAATAGTATTTAGGATATATAGCATTTAGCAAGGTTATATGTATCCTAGACGGTCTAACTCTTTTGTTAGAAACTTTCACAATTAAACGTTTTTTTATGAGCTCTATAGCGTTTAGCACTTATCCAAGTATACGTTTTCTTAGTTATTAAACACTCTTGTATCGTTTAAGCACTTAAAGAGTAGCGTTTAGCGCTTTTGTTCTAGATGATTAAACATTATTTCGTTTTAGACGTTATGTTAAACTTCAAAGTAAGGTTTGCTTAGACTAGAGCCATCAAAATGGGTTGAAACCCGTGAGCCAACCCGGCTCACCACGGGTTTGAGCCGGGTTGGGTTGGAAAAAAATGTCAAATTTTTTATGCGAGTCAATTTTGACCCGGCTCACTAAGAACCCGGCTCACATGGGTTGAACCTGTGGTGGGTCGGGTTGGTTCACCAACCCACCTACTTTTTTTAATTAAATCAAATTAATTAAATTAATTATTTAAATTCTATTTTTTTATTAAAATTAAATTAATTATTCAAAATGTATAACTTTTACTTAGTAATATGTCTTTAATTATTTATTACTTTGTGTTTCAATATTATTAGTTAACACTATTTTTTATTGTATTGTAGATGGAGATAAAGAAGAAGATGCTTCAAGAGAGCATAATCCTATGGATTTATAATAGATGTTTCATTTTCTTTTATATTAATTGATCATATTATTACTGTTTCAATTTGATGGATCAAAGTAACATGTTATAAGAATCTCGGAAGAAGAGAGTGAAAAAGAACTTAATTAAGTGAGCCAATGAGCCAACCCGTTTAACCCACCAACCCGTGGTGGGTCGAGTCGGGTTCGAATTTTTTCTGCTCGCTAATAAATGAGCCGGGTTGGGTTAGCTCACTAAGTGACTAACCCGTGGTGGGTCGGGTTGGGTCGGGTTGGGTCGGGCCGAGTTACCCGTTTTGACAGCTCTAGCTTAGACGATCTTGTCTTAACACTTCAGATGAACTAACAATTAAAAGTCTAAGAGAGAAAGAAGAGAACTAAAAAAGGAAAATATCTAAAGAGATAGTGTGATTTAAAACAATGAAACTCGTTTATAAGAATTCAATTTATATGTTAAATTTTTATTATTAAAATATTTAAATCTCTTCATTTTAAAATATCAATTCTAAAATACAAATACTCTTATATTTTGTTTTCTTTTAAAATATTTAAATCTCTTCATTTTACCCTAATATATTTTTTCCCAAAATTTGTGTGAATTCTAATTTTGTAATCTAGAGTTTTTTCTTTTAATTTTGTTTTAAAAAATCTAGAATCAAAAGTTGTGTTAGTAGTTCCACAATCAGTTTTATCTTTTGGATAATAATTAAATAATGTTTATGCATGAATGGTTGATACATATAAATGTTCATCATTTAGTGATTAGTTTTAGCTTGGGAGACTAATTTTTTGTTGATGGGTGTTTTAGTTTCTTTTTCTTACTGTATGATGGAGTTATGCAGAAGAATAGGAAGCATGTTCTAGTGGGCTCTGTTTTAGCTTCCAAGCAAATACTTAATTATTAATCAGAAAAACTAGGAGCTTAATTTTTAATTATTTAATAAAAAACTAGGACCTTAAATTTTTATTAATTATAAATCAGAAAAACTAGGAGTTTAATTTTCAAATTGATAATCAATCATGGTTATGTTTCGGTTCTGTGGTTTCTTTCAGAATCGGTGGGTGTAATCCATAATAAAACTTTCCAAAAATAACTACATGAATATTAAACTAGCCTTGAAATGTGGAATCAAAGTATCATCAAATAGTTACAAGTAATAAATCAAAGTAAAATTTTTGCAGAACAAAAAATAATGGAAATCTAATTAAAGAAACTCATAAAAGAAAGAAATTATTGAAACGGTTACCTATTTTTTTAATAAAATAATATTATTAAAAATATATCCTGATAAATATTATTCAATATATTTATCAAAAAGACATATTAATCTAAATAACACGATTTAGTGATTACTGTTAGAATTTTATTTTCAGATAATTTAATTCTGAAATTTATTTTTGCTTACTTTTGTAAAACAATTAATATGTTAGAAATTTGGTTTTTAGTTTTAATTTTAGTTATATAATTTTATTTTTAGTATTATTATAATTATTCTTTAAAAAAATAAATGAAAATAAAATATCAATTTAAAATTTTAAATTTAGTGATTATTGTTAGAATTTTATTAATTTAATTCTGAAATTTATTTTTGCTTACTTTTGTAAAACAATTAATATGTTAGGAATTTGGTCTTTAGTTTTAATTTTAGTTATAGAATTTTATTTTTAGTATTATTATAATTATTTTTTAAAAAAATAAATGAAAATAAAATATCAATTTAAAATTTTAAAACATTAGTATCATTGTTGTTATTGTGACATCCCAAAATATAGTACAAATACTATAAAAGAGTTGTCACACAGTTTTAATAAAATATATCCGTCCACAAGACAAAAAAGATAAAGTTATTACAGTATCTAAATAACCATAAAGAAATTTTATATACAAACTGGTTAAAATAAACTATATACATGATGAGTAACTAAAGGTACTAAACATCCGCAATACCTTCGACTAATGCTTGCTTCAAAGAAACCTCATTACCTTCTACTCACACCAAGTAGATGATCATAGTCAGCAAAGAAACATACAAACATTCACAAATAAAAGGGTAAGCTAGATACAAAACAAATAATCATAAACTTAAAACAATTCGTACATGAATCAAATACAATATAAATCAAACCAAACATCTTAAAATACAATGACTTAGACTGGACTGTCCGGACGTAGAATGAATGTTTATCTATGACGGGTTTTGTACTTGTACTGACATCTACTCCTTTGTAAAGCAATTTACAAATGGGTTTTACCCTACCACCTTCACAAGGTTAGTCTGTATCGCGTCTTAGGTCATAATAGAAGCACCTAAACTAAAATCTCCTACTACTCTCATCACATATGTCAATCTTCTCGACTTGAAAATAAAATATCATTAAAATATCAGGATAACCTCCAAAATTGAACTCCCTGCATTCATACTAATGATACTTGAAACTAACGCCAAGAAGTTCCACCTTATTAAAACTCTTTTCCATACCTTTTTTGCATTATGTAAACAAGTAAATTTAACACTGTATATATCATCAATAAACTTATGATAAATTATTACACATGCATCACAGAGACAAAAAAGTACATCCCAAAACACATAACAATCAACATATACAATGGACAACACAAGGAAAACGAAAGGGTAAGCTTATATAATTTAATTCATACAATCAACATATACATTTAACATTACAATTCACACACAGCAGGTAACTTAACATAGAAATATATATATATATATATATATATATATATATATATATATATATATATATATATATATATATATATATTTATATATAGATATATTTATATATAGATATACTAGACAGACCGTCCGAACTGTATGAATCTGTGTAGCTACAGGCGTCCTTGCACCCGAGTGATGTAGTAACTGGGATACACTCAACAGCTGTCACTCGAGGTTAGCTCTATCCAAAGTACCCCTAAGGAATAGAACCTCCTGCCATTCCCACACATGAACTACTCTCCTCTACGTGAAGATGAGTATCACGGAATATCAGGATGGACTAAGCCAGCATTAGCATAGCCACAGTCATACTTTACCAAATTCCATAATCAACATATATGAGACGTTCCTCCCTGGGACGCTCGTCCAAAATCCATAATCATATAATCAATCAATATAGTGTTCACACTTTAAGTTCTTATAATATATCATCATTTTCATCTTTAGATTTAAGTTCATAAAATAACGAACGTTCAGTCCTCTGAAGAACTAGGACAAACGTTACTATCTGAATGAACGGGGGAATATATAACGAACGTTACTATCTGTTTGGTCAGTTAAATGAACTGACTCGTTTGGAGGTACCCTGGTACTTAGAGAAATTTTCATTATAAAGACCTTAGACCAGACCTAATGTAAGAAGGGGAGTCAAGAATATTTGGAACTATCTTTGTAGTAATTCGCATATGGAAGACCGATGTCAGTAATTGAACGAACGTAAGGAAAGATGAAGATTATAGTCCTTTGAACGAACGCTATTTATCAAGATGGATATCAAATAATACGGCGCTTGGTATAAGACCGAGCACCACTCATGACGAACGCTAGGTACAAGACCGAGCGCTACTTGGGACGAACGCTTGGTATAAGACCGAGCGCTATTTAGGACGAACGCTTGGTATAAGACCGAGCGCTATTTAGGACGAACGCTTGGTATAAGACCGAGCGTTACTTATTTTAAAGTATAAAGGTGTAATTTAATATTATTTAATTTAAGGTATACGACACCTTTGTGCTGAGCCGAACGCTCAAACATAGTGATTCAAATGGGGACGCTCGTTCTCGAACAGAATTCTTTCCGAATGAAAGAATTCCATTTTTAAGTCATTTACTAGGAAACCGAACGGTGTAAGACCGTACGATAACGAATGTATTTTATCATAGGGAAGAATTATCATATTCCGATTTTTCATCTTATTCTAACTTAACATTTCTCATACGATTCATAATCTTATAATTTCATATTCATCATTAATTCACCTACTTTATAGAATTCATATTAACAACTCATACTATACAATAATCATCCATTTTCCAATTCATACGTATCAACCAACACATACCATATTCATTCATGCACAACAGCGATCGTTCAGTCATACTCAATCAGCATACATCTAATACATTCAGTTCATATCATGCTTGCATACAACATCCAAGTATAAATTAAATTAATAAGCTTCCCTTACACGGATTCGTACGCAACTTGTCCTAAACTCAAGATGTTTGGCTTCGTCCAACTACCGTTTCTCTACCCTCAATGGTCACTTAAGTTTCTTCAACTAAATCTAACCAAAGAAACGCAGAAGAAATCAGCTTATACCCTTGCATGCAACTGAATCTGGGTTCGCAGGTAATCCAGAAACGAACGTCTAGTTTGGGGACTTACCAGTTCCAGACTCTGAAGCTGTTCGGTCCAGAATGTAGCTCACGGTGTAGGGAGCGTTCCTACGGTTCTGAATGTTGAACGAAGAAGAAAGGGATGAGTAACAGTAGAGAGAAGTTGAAGGCTTTCTAGAGAGCAGGTGGAGAAAATGAAGAGTTGAGTTCTGAGGAAGAAGAAGAGTGCGTGCAGGTGAGTGGAAGAGTTTTTTCAAAAATTGATTTTGCTCAGTCCACGTCTACACGGACGAACGTCTCCTCTGCTGACACCTGCACCCCCACTATTGACTTCAGAAACTTCTAACGTGACACGTGGCGCTCGTGCATGCAGTGCAAAGTGGATTTTAATTACCCTGAGCAGTGACGTGGTGTGCATTAATGGTGATTTGACAATTATTTTGCAGTGCTGATTTCCTAGGGTCTTACATTCCCCCTAACTACAAAAATTTTCGTCCTCGAAAATTAAAACTTACCCGTAAATAAGTGGGGATACAAGTCCCTCATAGCATCCTCCACTTCCCACGTTGAATCACCAGTCTTTGCGTCCCACACCATCTTCACTAGACGAACGTCTTTTCCTTTGTAGTATTTGGTGCGGCTATCTTCTACACGTACTGGTTGCAACTCCAACGATCGGTCGTGGCGCAGTTGAACGTCTTCTAACTCCAAGATATGAGAGGGATTGGCTATGTACTTCCGGAGTTGAGAAACGTGAAAGACTAGATGAAGATTTGACAATTGAGGTGGTAAGGCCAGTTCATACGCCACTGGTCCGATCTTCTTCAAAATTTGGTACGGTCCGACAAACTTGGGGGATAACTTCTTTGGACGAACGGCTCTGCCTACCCCAGTGATCGGATTGAGTCGAAGGAATACATGGTCTCCTGCAGCGAACTCCAAAGGTCTTCTCCGTCTATCCACATAGGACTTATGCCTGCTCAGGGACGTCTTCAATCTCTCTTGTATCAACTTCACTTTCTCGGTCGTCTGCTGGATGAGCTCAGGTCCAGTTAGCACGTTCTCTCCTTCCTGGAACCAACAAAGTGGTGTTCGGCACTTCCTACCATAGAGAGCTTCAAACGGCGCCATACCAATGCTAGATTGAAAGCTGTTGTTGTACGTGAACTCCACTAGCGGCAAGATCTCATCCCAAGCGCCTAAGTGATCTAGGACGCACGTCCTTAGTAAGTCTTCAAGCGTCTGGATGGTTCTTTCAGACTGGCCGTCCGTTTGACGGTGATAAGCCGAACTCATCTGCAGCTTGCTTCCCAATTCACCTTGCAAGGATTGCCAAAACCGAGATGTGAATCTCGTGTCTCGGTCAAAAATAATTCTTGAAGGGACTCCATGCAAACGAACGATCTCCTTGATGTACAACTTGGCTAAATTGGTCACCGACATCTTCAAGTTAACAGCCAGGAAGTGAGCACTCTTCGTTAGTCTATCCACGATCACCCAAATTGAGTCATGATTCCTGACCGTGCGTGGTAGATGAGTCACAAACTCCATTGAGATGTTGTCCCACTTCCATTCGGGAATCTCCAACTGCTGAAGTAAGCCGCCTGGTCTTTGGTGTTCCGCCTTAGCTGTTTGACAAGTTAGACATGATGCCACAAAACGAGCGACATCACTCTTCATTCCAGGCCACCATAACGACTGCCAAAGGTCCTGATACATCTTAGTCATACCAGGGTGTATGCTAAGACGACTATGATGTCCTTCCTCCAAAATGATCCGCTTCAGCTCGCCATCATTAGGAACGCACGTCCTACCCATGTAACGCAATAGGCCGTCCGTTCCCGTACTGAACTCCTTGGCTTGAACTGAACCGAGCGTGCTCAAAATCTTCACCAAGTCCTCGTCCTCACGTTGCTTTATTCTGATACGGTCAAAGACGTTGCTGGATATTCTAAGGTTACAGCATTTGATGTTGTTCGGCTCCAATTCAAACTGCAACCTTAGATCTCTGAAACTCTCCACTAAGCTCAGCTCTTTCACCATCATAACCGAGACATGCACTGTCTTCCTACTTAGAGCGTCCGCCACTACGTTAGCTTTCCCAGGATGATACAGCAGCTCAAAATCGTAGTCTTTCAAGAATTCTAACCAACGCCTCTGCCTCATGTTCAACTCCTTCTGATCAAATAAATATTTAAGGCTCTTGTGGTCACTGAAGACTTGGAATGTAGACCCGTAGAAGTAATGCCTCCAAATCTTCAGTGCAAAAACGACCGTTGCCAATTCCAGGTCGTGCGTTGGGTAATTCCTCTCATGAATCTTCAGTTGACGAGACGCGTAGGCTACCGCTCGCTTCTCTTGCATAAGCACACAACCCAACCCTTGGTGAGACGCGTCGTAGTATACTTCAAAGGGCTTGGACGTGTCAGGAATGATCAACACTGGAGCGCTCGTCAACTTATGCTTCAGCTCTTGAAAACGTTCCTCACACAGATCAGTCCAGGCGAACGGTCGATCCTTCCTAGTCAACTGAGTTAGGGGAGCTACTATCTTAGCGAATCCTTCAATAAAGCGTCTGTAGTAGCCCGCGAGCCCCACGAAGCTACGTACCTCAGTGACCAAACGCGGACTATCCCATTCCAGTACCGCTCGCACATTAGCTGGATCTACCGAGATACCTCCAGCTGACACAATATGTCCCAAAAACTGCACTTCCTTCATCCAAAATTCACACTTGGACAGCTTTGCATACAACTCCTTTTCTCTCAACACGTTCAGCACTGCCCTCAAGTGTTCTTCATGTTCGTCTTTGGTCTTGGAGTAGATGAGAATATCATCTATGAAGACGACCACAAACTTGTCCAAGTACGGTCTGAAGATGCGATTCATATATTCCATGAACACTGCAGGAGCGTTCGTTACTCCAAATGGCATTACCACGTACTCATAATGCCCATAACGAGATCTGAGCGCTGTCTTCTGGATATCTTCCTCCTTAACTCTGATTTGATGGTATCAGACCTCAAATCAATTTTAGAAAATACCGTAGCCCCATGCAGTTGATCCAGCAAGTCATCTATTCTTGGCAGGGGATACTTGTTCTTGATGGTCAGCTTGTTTAATTGCCTGTAGTCTATACACAACCGAGAGCTGTCATCTTTCTTCTTCACTAAGAGAACAGGTGTTCCACATGGAGATACGCTCGGTCTGATAAATTGCTTATCCATAAGCTCTTCAATCTGTGCTTTTAGTTTAGCTAATTCCGCAGGCGACATCCTATAAGGCTGAACTGAAATGGGTGCTGCTGTCGTCACCAAATCAATGGTGAATTCAACTTCACGAGGAGGGGGAAGTCCAGGTATTTCTTCCGAAAAGACATCTGGGAATTCATCCACAACCGATCGTCCGTCACTCTTACTGCTGGACGATCGTCCCAAGTTCACTTCTCCCATCTCTTTGTCTGCGTGCGTTAAAATCAAGAAACAACTGGCGCCCTCCATAATGTCTTCTTTTAATTGGTCGAGCGTCACTGAAAATTCTTCTTCTTCTTCATTCGGAAAAATTAGCTCCTTCATTCCACAGTCTATAAGAATTCGATTGGTAGCCAACCAATCCATTCCTAAAATCACATCTAATTCCTTCAAAGGTAAACAGATCAAGTTCACCTTATAACTACGCCCCTCAACCACAATAGGACATCTAATGCATACGGTAGATGTCCTAAGCTCTCCAGCCGCTGAGGTTGATACCACTAAGTCGAACTGCATTTCTCTCTCAGCTATTCCCAATTTTTCAACATACTCCTTCGAGATGAAGGAGTGAGTCGCCCCCGAGTCATACAGTACACGACATGGCATTCCATACAGCAAGCATTCACCAGTTATAAGGTTACCTGAGCTGGCTGCCTCCGCGCCTGTTATAGCATACACTCGTCCAACGGCTTGAGCTCGTCCACCTCTAGGCTGATTCCTTCCAGCGTTCGGTGGTCTCATCGCCGCTCGTCCTCCAAAGTTGCACTCGTTCTCCAAATGCCCATTCCTCCCGCAACGAGTGCAGTGTTTTCCACCCACCAGCTGAGGGCATGACGAGCGATAATGTGGCCCTCCACACTAGAAACAAATGACGTTTCCTTGCTGCCCAGACTGTCCGGCAGTAACTAATGCTTGAGACCCGCTTGCATTAGATGGTTGATTTGGACGAGCGTAAGGGGATCTCCTCTGATTGACATTGCCTCTTGATACGATTGGTCCCCTTACAACCTGTTGTTGCTTCTTGTGCCTCTCCGCTTCTGTCATGTTCTTCTCTAAATTCTTGGCCCTCTCAGGTAACCTTGTCATGTTCGAGATGAAGGAATGAGTCGCCCCCGAGTCATACAGTACACGACATGGCATTCCATACAGCAAGCATTCACCAGTTATAAGGTTACCTGAGCTGGCTGCCTCCGCGCCTGTTATAGCATACACTCGTCCAACTGCTTGAGCTCGTCCACCTCTAGGCTGATTCCTTCCAGCGTTCGGTGGTCTCATCGCCGCTCGTCTTCCAAAGTTGCACTCGTTCTCCAAATGCCCATTCCTCCCGCAACGAGTGCAGTGTTTTCCACCCACCAGCTGAGGGCATGACGAGCGATAATGTGGCCCTCCACACTAGAAACAAATGACGTTTCCTTGCTGCCCAGACTGTCCGGTAGTAACTAATGCTTGAGACCCGCTTGCATTAGATGGTTGATTTGGACGAGCGTAAGGGGATCTCCTCTGATTGACATTGCCTCTTGATACGATTGGTCCCCTTACAACCTGTTGTTGCTTCTTGTGCCTCTCCGCTTCTGTCATGTTCTTCTCTAAAACCTTGGCCCTCTCAACCATGGCAGGAAACGTCCGTATACATAAACTGGATATTAAAACCTTCAAGTCGCTCCGTAGTCCGTTCTCAAACTTCCTACACTGCCACTCTTCACTAGTGGGCATCGTATTGAAACGAACCAAGTGTTTGAACTTGTTCGTATATTCAGAAACAGACATTCCGCCTTGGACGAGCTGCAGAAATTCAACTTCCTTGGCAAAGCGGACGCTGTCAGAGAAGTATTCTTCATAAAACTTGCTTCTGAATACTTCCCAAGTGATCGGATTTTGAGCGTCCGTTAAAATTGCCCTCATGCTCGCCCACCAGTGGCTTGCTTCCCCAGTCAATAGATACTCTGTGAACGCCAATCTGTTCTCATCTGGGCATCTCTTGGCGTTGAAAATCCTCTCCATGTCCCTTAGCCACTGGTCTGCCTCATCAGGGAGGCACTTCCCACTGAATTTAGCCGGATGGTGCTGTAGAAAACTCTCCAAGCTCCACTCGGTTGGATGGTTAGCGTTGGAGGATGACGCTTCTGGTGTACCTCTGGTGGCAGCAATGAGATCCATTAACTGCCTCTAAGTAGCTTCCGAGTTCTCGCGTGCGGCCTCTAGACTACGTAGAGCAGCTGCGTTCTGCTCTATGAGGGTGGTATTTTGTTGTTGGAGTCTCTCAATCACAGTTTCCAACAACCTAGCGTTGTTGGGAGCATCAGGTTCGTTTGGTTGTGGTGGAGGAGGGAGTCTAGGCGCCATTAGTTCTCTGGACCAGAGAAAAACGAACGTTAATAATGTTCAAGAGTTAAAAACAATAACTCATTAAACACACAATAAGCACACAGCAAAAACACAGTGCACTCATAACCTACAGTGTCCTTAAAAGAACAAAACTGCTCTGATACCACTAATGTAACATCCCAAAATACAGTAATTACCATAATTCAGAATTAATTACATTAAACAGTAACACAATACAGTTTTTGTACTAATAACAGGGTTCAAAAGCCGAACGGCTTAAAATACAGAGTTAAGATACAAGAAACGGAAACAATACAGATTTAGAACGAACGACTTTACAACATATTTATAACCGAACATCCAATTCAAAAAGTGAACATCTAAAAATCTAAAAGGACAAACGTCCTTCTGCTCGACTTTAACTTCAACTTCAACTAAGTTCTCTTCTTCGATCACATCCTCTAAGGTGGCCTCGCCTTCTGCTCACATCCACACGGATGATCATTGCAAGACAGGACGAACGTACATATACAATGGACAACACAAGGAAAACGAAAGGGTAAGCTTATATAATTTAATTCATACAATCAACATATACATTTAACATTACAATTCACACACAGCAGGTAACTTAACATAGAAATATATATATATATATATAGATATACTAGACAGACTGTCCGGACTGTATGAATCTGTGTAGCTACAGGCGTCCTTGCACCCGAGTGATGTAGTAACTGGGATACACTCAACCCTAACCCATGAGCATCATCTTCCACCTTCTCCACAGAAACCCTAGCCGCCAATGCTGTCAGCCGTCGTTCCACTTTCGCTGCTCCCGCCACTGCCGCAAGACTGCCACCTTCATTCTCCTTCGCGCAAGGGTTCAAAACCATCATCGCCGGAGTCGCGATTCGTCTCCTTCGAAAGCGTCACGCACAGCAACCGCGCCGCCACCAAACCCAGGTCGCTATCAACCTTCAACGCACTCCACGCCAGCCACCTCGACGCCACTCTTCTCACGCACCAAACCTTGCCGCGCCGCTCCGCCTCTGTCGCGCATCACCATCGCACCTCCCTCTTCATTTTCTCCTCCATTGACGCAAGCTCTGCAAGGTCATCTTCCTTTGCGAGAACTACCACCAAGCCATCATCTACCCATCACCGCACCAGAACCTGCAAAGAAACTCAGATCAAGAATCAAAGACGCAAGAGTAGGGGAGGCGGCGCAGGCAGACGGCAAAAAGAGGGAGGGCCTTTTCCCCAATTCTGAACATTAATTTTGGGAAGGAAGAGGGCGGCCACGTGGCGAGCTCCCATTGGTGCGTCCTGGTCAAAGCTGGTCAATAAGCATTCTCTGGTCAAAGTCTGGTCAACTGAGGGGCTTTCTTGCAATTTTAGAAACTCAAAAGGGGCTAAAGTACAGATGGGGGAAATTTCAGGGCATTTGTGCAATTTTGGAAATTCAGAAAAGCTAAAAGATAAAATTCTGTTGTTGAATTAATTTAATTTGGGAATATCAACTGAAAATATCTTCCAAATAATGTTATAATTATTTAAATCTTTTAGTTATTTGGAAGATATAAGATTAAAGATTCTATCAACTGAATACTCATAGTTCAAGCCCGATCAAGCCTATTTAAAGAGACTCAGGGGACTTCACTTCATTCATTCTCTAATACTTCTCTTTGTCTTATTTCATCTTGTATTTAACTCCATTCATGGAGAGCTAAGCATCTAGGGCTATTCTGCTGTAATTCCAAGACGGATTCTGAGGTTATGTTCAGTTAATGCAATTGTTTACTTTGATTATTGATTTAAGTTGTTCTCTCTATGTCTTTCATCTCTCTATCTTGTTAAAAGCAAAGATTTTTGCATCATAATATGTTTGAATCTACATGCATATTGATTATATGAGTTTTAGGGTTTCTAGGTTTAAATTGAGAATCTACTTTGATTTAATTTAGGAACTTTCATATGATTAAATGGTTTTTACTATCAATTGAGAATGTACTTTGGTTGGTAGTAATAATTTCAACTAAAATCAATTGAGGATTTACTTTGATTGATTAACTTTTAACTTGATTAGGAGATTTAAGAATAGACATGATTAAACACAATAGAATTTGATTGAGAATGTACTTTGATTGAATTTATTGTGAATAATCTAGAAAGCTTTTGCATTTGATTGAGAATTTACTTTGGTTAAATGCATGATCGCCCTCAAATTAATTGAGAATGTATTTTAAATAATTTGAAACTTAAACAATAATCAATTGAACAATTATCCGTGAATAACCGATGACGAATCTATCTTGGAAAAGCAGTGGAATTAGCCTATTTAATCATAACTATTTTTAAGTTTATTATTTGTTCTTTAAACATTCTCCAAACATCATTTTTATTCATAAGCATTGCATAGCATAAGAGTTAGATATTCAAAAGCAATTATGTGTTCGTTGGGAGACGACTCAGGGTTACTTTAACCCTATCTACTTTCTTGGATACTACTTGGCAATACTGAAGTTACCTTGAAAAGTAGTATTAATTTGATAGCTTCAACGACAGCTTATCACTCAGCCAACTCAGCTGGAGCCATTCTATATGGCGATATTGATACTGGTCCTACTCCAGGAAACAAATCAATAGAGAATTCGACTTCCCTCTGATGAGGCAACCCTAGCACTTCCTTAGGAAACACATCCAAGAAGTCACTCACAATTGAGTTATCTAAACCCTGCCCACTCTACTCAATTGACAGATGCGATAACACGAGAAAACAACAAGCACCTTCTACCAACTCTTGCTTCAGTTGCCCTGAAGACAACAACACTACCCCTTCCTCTTCAGGAAAAACTAACTTCTTCTCACCATAGTCTATGAGAATGCGATTGGTAGATAGCCAATCCATTCCCAAGATCACATCTAATCCTTACAAAGGTAAACAAATGAGGTTCACCTTGAACGGACGCCCTTCTACAACCACAAAACATCTAGCACACAAGGTAGATGTCTTAACCAATCCCGAAGTGGGAGTAGCTACAACCAAGTCATACCGTAACTCCCTCACTACCAAACCCAAATCAGCCACACAATCTTTTGACACAAAGGAGTGTGTCGCTCCAGAATCAAATAACACATAACACTCTCTACCATTCAACATACAATGCCCAACAATAAGAGTACCTGAGCTAGCTGCCTCTGACCCCGATAAAGCATACACCCTACCTGAAGCCTGCAGTCTGGCACTGCCCCTTGGATGTGCTCTCCCGGCCTGATGAGTCTGTTGACCTGTCCTTCTGACAGTTGGACAGTCTCTGCGTAATGCCCCTCAACTCGGCAGATATTACATCTCCTATAACCCGCCATCTGAGGATAGACTGACTGAAGATGGGGACCTCCACAGGAATAACATCTCATCCCCCCAGAACTACTGGACGGTCCAGATGACACAAAAGCCTGAGAAGAAGACCCTTTAGGCTCATAAGAATGAGGTCTAGAATAGGGAGTCCTCCTGGAACTGGAACCGCCTCTTGACATCACTGGCCCTTCCACTCTCAATGACCGACACTTATGGCCATCAACTTCCAACTTGGTCTCTCCATGACCCTTGCCATTTCCACCAAAGCTGGAAATTATTTAATAGAGAGCCCCTTCACCAACAACTTTATCTCCCCTCTCAGACCATTCTCAAATTTCCGACACTGCCAAACTTCACTCATCGGCACTGTATGAAACCTGATCAGATGCTTGAACCGGTCTGCATACTTAGAGACTGATATATTTCCCTGAACTAGCTGCAGGAACTCAACCTCTTTGGCAAATCTAACACTGTCAGGAAAGTATTCAGCACAAAATCTCTCTTTGAACAACTCCCAAGTGATAGGAGTGTTACTGCCCTCTAGTATCGTCCTCATACTACTCCACCAATGACTAGCTTCCCCGAATCATAAATACTCCGTGAAAGCCAATCTATTCTCTTCAGAACATCTCTTGGCATTAAAAATGTTCTCCATATCTCTAAACCACATATCCGCCTCATATGGGCTAACCTGTCCATTAAAATTGGTTGGACGGTGCTGTAAGAAATTCTCAAGACTCCACTCTTGAGGTTGTGTGGAAGAAGAAGATGAGGGTCCAGCTATAACCCTTCCACAAGTCAACAAGTCCAAATACTGCCTCTGAGAGGCCTCAACTGAAAGTCGAGCAGATTCTAACTGCTGCATTGTTGTAGAATTTTGTAGTACCAAAGCGGTATTCTGCTGTCGCATCTCACTGATCACTAATTTAATCATCCTCATCATATCAGGTGCATCAGGATTTGTGAGTGGAGGAGGAGGAGGCCTAGGTGCCATCTTTTGCTTACACATAGACAAAAGACCTCAGTCCAACTCAAAGAGACAAGGATTGCTACTAGACAAGACTAAGAGCACACAAGCACAAGCAAGGCACACTCAAAACCTACAGGATTCCTAAGGAAAAAACTGCTCTAATACCATTAATATAACATCCCAATATATATAGTGTAAACTATAATAAAGACAAGCAACATGCATGATAAAGTAGTACAGTTATCCATCTAAAGCATAAAGCGATACCTTTACAGTCATCCAAAAATAACTATAAATTTAAAACTTTATAAACAGACTAGAGTCTACTCAAATATACCCAAGGTTCTATTGAACTAGGCAACTACTCAGCAGCATCACCTCCATCCAAAGCTTGCTCTAGGGAAACCTCTTCTTCTGCTGTTCACATCCAAAGGATGATCACGGCAGAAAAAAAAGCAGCCGAAACATACAAAACACAAGCATACAACAGGGTAAGCTAGTTTGAAAAAAACAGAATTAATCATACCTCAAAAATCAATTAAATTCATACAAGTATATTATCCATTTTCATCACTTAAAACCCTTCACACATAACACACACTGACTCTGACTGTCCGAACTTAGAATGATTGCCGAGCTATGGCGGGTCTTTCACTCGTGGTGGCTTCTACTGCTTTGCAAAGTCGTTGCCAATGGGTTTCACCCTACCACACTCACGAGGTTAGTTCGTTATCACTCACCTTGGGCCATACTGGAAGCAGCCAAGACTAGGACCTCCTACTACTGCTCACGACATGAATCAATCCTTTCTACTTGAGAATGAAAGACCATTGGAGTTTCAGGATAACCCCCAAGACTAAGCTCCTGCATCCATTCTAAACTTACTTGAATCTCAACTAGAGATTTCACTTTGAATCACAACAAGGGCACCACCATGTCTCTTCTCCTTGAGGATCATGGAATGACTTCCAAACCATACTTGAACTTTACACTTTTGATTACAACATACCACAATCACCACAGATATTACATGATACAAATTCAACTTACGTCATACAACACTCATTGATTCATATCAAACAACATAAGAGTACACAAAACTTGAACTAGAACGTACCTCTCGCATAGCACACACCTTCACATAGCGAGGCTATAAATATGTTCAATAAATATGGATATATTAATAGAAATAAATTTTTTATTTGAAAATGAATAGGAAATAATAAAGCTCCATTGTTGTATGGTCACCAAAAATATGGAATCACTCTCTTTAAAACTACACAACAGATAGGAAAAAAATAAATACCTTTATTTAGTTAAAATTCATGTAAATCTTATTAGTTTGGCAATAAAACTTATCTATGAAAATTGAAATATGTGTTTGTGATAACAGCGAAAATTATATTATTTCTCAGTGATTAATGGAGAGAGATGGATTGATTCTAATAGTAATTCTAAGAGTTTTCATCATTTTTATTTTGTTGTAGTGTAATGGTTAAAACTCAACTTATTATTATAAGAAAATAAATTATATGGAAGAGTAATCTTTTACAGTTACTCTTAAAATCGATCTACCTCTTTTCATTAATTATAATTAGAATCATTGTTTTGATTTGAAAAATGAATTTAAAATAGTTGTTTTTATGAAAAAAAAAACACTCAGAAAAAGAAATATATTTAAAAATAGTCTTAAATTACAATTTTTATATTCATGAATATAATTTATTTTCGAAAATAAAATCGGTAAATATAAGCTGATGTGCCAAATATTTTATTTTAAATTAAAAACAGCTGAAAAATGGAAAAGAAAGTTTTCCGAACATACTATTAGTAGAAGTTTGAACATTGCCCTAAGAAATGTCTCAAAGACGTGTTTTGTTTTCTTTTACAAGTACCATAAGTTTCTCTTTTCACATTTCCACGATTTTCTCCTGTAACTCCAAAAATTTTCAAAATGATTACTTTATAAGTGACTTCTAGATTACTTGTTTTGGAAAATCTCTAGAACAAGCTTTTAAGATTTTCCATAATATGATTCATAAAACAAATTTTCTGAAAAAGAGAGGTTTTCAGAAAGCATGAAATGCATTTTGAAACAAATTTTTCAAAACAAGATTTCTGGAACCAGTTTTTCAGAACTTATATAAAGCCTTCTAGAATGAATTTTCTAGAATGAACCTTTTAGAACAAATTTTCCACAATACATAAAATACGTTTTAAACAGAATTTGTCAAAACAAGTTTTTCTTTGCTAGCATTCTTTATCTTCTTACTCTGCAACAGCATTGATGATTACAGGAATATGAGATAGTGGCAGTGTAATACAGTGAGAAATAATATTTTACTCTTTTTCTTGTTAATATAAGGATGCATTTAGTAATAGTGGGTGCAGGAAGCAAAAGGTATAGCATATTATATTGAGGATCAGCTTGCTTATTTATTGTCCTACGGACCCATGATACGAAATGTTTACTAAGAAAAGCCCAAGTTTCACTCTGATGACAGAAATAACCTTCAGATAAATATATATAAAATAAAAAAGAAATCAGATAAACAGTAATTATTGTTTACTAAAATGCTCTTTATGGTTACTGAAGACATGCACCTGCAAGTCATCTTCACCCGTTTTCTTCTTTTATCGTCTCTCTCGTGTTCTTTAGTGTGGTGGTGTGATTTACATGTGTTTTACAAAAACTAGTAGTAATATTAAATATCCATGCATTTTGGTTTAAAGACACCAATTACCAAAGCGGTTGATTTTGAGGAAAAAACAGGTTAAAAAATTGAACATTAAATATTTAATTGTTTAATAAAGAAAAAATACACGAAAAATAAAAGTAAATTTATTTTTAAACTAAGAAAATTATCATTTCTTAAATAAAAGGTTACAACTACCGTCAGGGAAGGGCACAACAACCTTCAACTCTTGATCATAAGCTTAACCAAACTACTAAATTTAGCCTCCCACTCGCTCATCCGTATCCATCAGTACCAAACAGAGCAGACGAAAACCATGACTTTCAAAACACCTATTTTAGGAAGGACGTCCTATCAATGTAGAAAAGTTTTCAAATTTGACCATAAAGCCTAAACTCAGCCCAAATTTGACCATAACTCAGCCCAAACTCTCTTTATCATTTTATGTCCAAAATCTGATATTTGGTATTATATAAAGTCATGAATTCAAGAAACAGAAGAAAAAAATTAGCACAGTATTCACATATCACAAGTGTTGTGCTCTCCAATCCACGGCAAAATTTTCTTCACTTTCATCATCACTGGATGACTCTTCGTGTGTAGATTCCTTGGCTACAACCTCAGATGATTTATTACGCTTTGCAGCATTAGCAGCTTTTAGATCCAATCTCCTCTTCTTCAACATTTCCACTTTCTCCCTGAAGATCCTGTAGAAGGATGAAAGATAGATGGGGTGGGGAAGGGTCTCTTAGAACAGATGGAAGAGAAGAAATGAAAGGGGGTGAAAGTAATTTAAGACAGCTAAACATACTTCTGCTCTACAGATTCAGCTTCCTCTATCATTTCGGCTGCATCAATCTGCCCATAACGACAAATGTTTCATCGTATATCAAATTCACAGTGCATATACATATCAAGGTTAGAAACTCAACAAGCTCAATTATATAGCATAAAGATATAATGATCATCACCTCTTCTTCCTCCAACCTGTTGTCAACCTCCTGCAAATCTTCTTGAATCAACTTCTCAAATTCCTTGTACTCGTCTCTAAGAGAAGATTTTAAAGAATTCAATGTCATTTTAAGTTCCAAACCATTTAACGATATACATATTCCACAGAATAGAGAAGAAAAAAAGTTCTCACAACAGAACCAGCAATGTACAAAGGGTATGGTATCGCATTAATGAACACTAAGAAATAAAATGGTTTCACCCATTAGGCTGACTCCTCTAGAGTGAGGGGTGCATCCATAAAATGCACTGCGGAAAGTTTTCTGCACCTCAATCAGAGGTTGCACTGTACCCTCTAAAGTGCATCCTCGCTTTAACGAAGCAATATAAGAAAATGAATCCCTATACCTTGACACCCCTTCTATCTCATTCATTCAGTATACAATTGTCTTCTAATAATATTTTATTCCTAACTACGTCACTATCTTTGGTGACTCATCTGAGGATAATATTTTACTATCAAAAAGTTGTCACATGGTTGTTTAAAAAAACATAGTTGTCAAAAGATCATTTTGCTAAGAAATAGGGAAAATCATCAAAGAATAGTGGTTATATATGACTATATGTGGATCACACAACGTTGATACCAACATCTGATACTATGAACTAGACTTGTTTCCTGTTCAATATCTTCAACAGTTTCCCAAAACTCACTCTGGTTGATAAAATAAGAATAAAAGCAAATGAAAATTTTACTGTTCTCTGTTTTATTAAATATGGGCAATGTTTTTCTGCCCCGAGAATAAAAAATAATTTACTTCCCATAAAAATAAAATAAAATAAAATAAAAAAGTCAATGAAAACTAAATATAGCAGTAACCTTCAACATAAAGGAGGAACCTACTTGACATCTGGCTTTACAAGCTTTATGCCACGGGCACGCAAATCAGCTTCCTTATTGTCAAAAAATCCTTCAGGCAGACTCCCTTTTACTTGCTTGATCTCTGTATCAGTACTATTAACTGAGGTCTGCTTACTCTCCGTTGAGGCCTCGCTAACATTTGACTCTGCAGCACTATTGTCATGAAAATGACCTTTCTCCTTCTTTAAGTTTAACGCCTGATTTTGAGCAGAAACCGCAGGTTTTCTACCTAAATCAGAGTCTGCTAAATGGTCTGAATGGAAAAATATCAATGAAGCAAAAGTAAGTCAACATTAAGTGCTGCAAGTTGCAAGGAACCAACGTTACTATCAAACATGTAGCAACATGAAGTCCCAAGGTGTAATAAAGCACCAACTGGATATACCCAGTACAAATAACGAAAGATTAGAATAATGTTACTACTTTTAAACCCAAAGGACCTTGTCACTGCTATTAATAAAATCTAAAAATTCCATGGTTTTAACTATTTATCAATATATATTTTGGAAGAAAAGCACCAAAAGTTGTTTAATCCATTTCCAAGCTGGGACAGCCAACTGTAGAGTACAATCATTTTTGTAACGCATCTACAATCATAACCACGTGGATTTCATATCCTACTCTTGACTATTAATTTAATAAAGGAAGAAATTAAATAATATGTAGAGAAGAAAATTACAAAGAAAGTAAAGGGTACAGGGTGCTCCATAAAGAAAAAAGGAAATAAACTAATGAACTCCAAAAGGTAACCAAAAAACAATGCAGAACCGGATGAGGAACCACTTTTGAACAAGCATCAGCCTCTTGTAGGCTGCAAACATGTAATATGTTCTATTAAGCACCTCTCCCGGAATAAAAATTTAGACTTTAGAGAGAGCTTTGAGCATACAAAAGAGAATTTCAAGATAGAACCTAGTTTTATATAAAAAAAGGAGCTTGAAATGCTGAAGACAGTTTTCGTGAAAACATCCAGAAGGGTCAAGGGACCAAAATCTTAAGTCTAAATAAGCAAATGAAAATTGAGAATGAGATGGGACCCCTAAATGAGACGCTGCTTCAGAAAAAATTTTATCATTCAAATTAAACTAGATGTGGGAATTCATGAAAACCTATTTTACTTTTAAAATTATGAACTGTACCAGTACAAATATCAAATCGAGAAGTTGGGCATTGTATTAATTAAGTGGCATAACAAATATGTATATAAAGACAAATATTACCATCACTGCCTGTGATATGTAATTGAAACTCTGTTTATTAAAATATACAAGAGTACAAATACGCACTTAATTTTCTAAACCAAATTCTTACCAGAACTTTTCTTTCCCGAATCATTGTCATCAAAAAAACCTGGTGGAAGCACTGACGAAGATTGAGGTTTAGACACTTCTCGTGAACTTTCTGGAAGTTTCGATTGTGATCCCAAAGGATGTTCTGGTTTAGCCTTGGGAATGTTGGCATCTGAAACAGGCTTTGCATTGTTTTGTTGAGTTAATCCAGCTGCATTAGCTTTCAGATTACTTATTGCCTGCTCAAAACAATCATAGTCTTTTAAGGTAAGTTCATTGTGGAGGTAAGAGAGGTGGTGAAATACAAAGGGAAACAAACCTTAACAAGAATCCAAAAAAATGATTATACTATAGTGTGCTATCGACTAATATGCACAAATACACAACAAGAATGAGATTATAAATATCATCACCTCACGATGCTTACGAGAAACTTGGTGTGCATCCCATAAAGACTCGGACTTCAGAACAACATCACAAACCCGGCAAACAGGTTGATCAAATTCATTATACCTGTATTTATTATGCACAGAAACTATCAAAATAAAATAACAGGTATAATTTAAATAAATCAACTTGATAATGTCTTAATAAATTGGATGCAAACCATAATAGGAGTAAATATGGATGTTGTACACTTCGCCACAAATTCAGATATAGATGCCTCTTAATTAGCATAAAATTAAACAATTAAATAAAAAGGCATAACTTAATTTATAAGCAGAAGGTATTTAATAATGTGCCATTCTTGTGTGAAGAAAAAGTAAAACCATTAAGGGTGAACGGATGCAGTATAACATATAACACAACGAATTAAGAAATCCATACGCAAATTTGTGAAGGGCAAAGTAAATTGATGTATGGGAATGCAAAAATTACATGATGAGCACCAAGTACCAACCTCACTAGGGGAGATTCTATACGCTTCTCCTTCTTCTGGGCATTCAATTTAGCACGAAACAAAGCCTTTTTCTTGGCTTGTGCATCCATATTCCTGTTGATTGGAAGAGCACGGTGGCGTATAGGAAAAAAATTGACAAAAGGAACAAACTTTCCCTGAAACGTCAACATCCAAAACATAGTTGAATCAATGATCCTTCATTATCACAAAAATAATAATACATACATAACAAGAGCTTTGACAATTGAAACAAGCATTTTTGCTTTTGGTGGAAACTTATAAGTATATCACCACACACAGAAAGATTAAAACTAATTAAGAAGGTAAGCCAAGCGTCCCACAACATTGATGACACTGTAAGAAAGCAACCTAACAAAGATCCAAAGTGAGATAAAAATACACTAGTATCTACTGAAATATTAAACAACATTCTAACCATTTACAAAACAACAAATTGCACATAAGTTCAGGATGGTATCCAACAAGACAGGTAACATTGAGAGAGACAGAGGGTCTCAACCTTATAAATCACCTGACTATCTACACAGAAACTGCGCATAATTTTTTCACACACAAAAACTAACTCCATGCTTTCACATACAGACCAACCACAGAAACCTCTGCACATTAGGGATGAAACAAGAGCTGATTCCACTTCTACCCTGAC
This sequence comes from Vigna nakashimae, assembly GCA_034642375.1. Taxonomy (NCBI): domain Eukaryota; kingdom Viridiplantae; phylum Streptophyta; class Magnoliopsida; order Fabales; family Fabaceae; genus Vigna; species Vigna nakashimae. The sequence continues at coordinate 24,262,730 of CM067768.1, forward strand.
AATTTTGATGCCCACAGCATATAACACAAATGAATCAAAATTAAACATCAAATGGGATACATGAAAATATGACTTAGCATTTTGCAGAGGTAGGAACAAACTCTAATGAAACCCTAATCAGTCATTCTACAATAGAGGTACAAACAAGAAATTAAAAAACAAATCATGAAAACAGCATAAAGGGAAATTTGTACCTTAAATTTGCTTCATCCCCATTCCTCTTCTACCGCCTCACCAGTGCCGAGTGAAACTGAAGTTGCAGTGTGGTCCCGCTGAACAGGGGGTTGGCTCGTTGTGACCTCGCTCGGGGTTATCGGAGTATCTTGTGGTTCGCGCAGCGTCGCCGGAGGCTCTTCGTGGTTTGACTGGAGGAGTTTGTGGTGATTTGCTAGAATTCTGTTCGCGTGGTTAATAAAACATGTTTTTCCTCTTTCCCTGAAAACTGAAATCTTTATAATATGCTAAAAAAACAAAGAAAAATAATACATATCAATTACTAACTCTCTTTTTTTTTCACTATTTGGCAAAATTGATTAGGAAACGATTTTTCCCGAGATAAACCAAAAATAAATAAAAATACTCAATTAGTCTGCTTCAAAAATTTATTTACCAAAATAGACTGTTTTAATTAGAGACAAAAGGAATTTGATTGCCTTATGTAACATCCTCAAAATATAGCATAATATTATATCATAGATTAATCACATATAATAATATAATAGATAAGTTCATTAAGAGTTAGTAAAGTGTTTAACCATTACAGTTATCCAAAAATAACCATAAAACTAAAAACTTTACAGAATATCATAAGTTTGATACAAAACATAAGAATAAATCGAATGGTGATACAACACATTGTATAAACTGATCGATTTGCAAAAGGAATACTAAATCTATTTACCGAACAGTCCAATTCAAAATTATACACAATAGATGACCAAGCGGTACTACAAAAAAGAAGGAATTTACCCATGGCCATAAGCCCTCGGTAACGACAAAAAGACGTCGACAATATGCATGTTGGAAACATTACCGACGGCTTTATAGCCTTTGGTAAGGCGAAACTAGATACTTTTAGCGACGGTTTGATGCCGTCGGTAATTGGAGGCAAAAAAACTGGATAGGTTTTACCGACGGCGGACGTGCAATTTTTTTTAGTGCAATTTCTTTCTGCATTATATCCAGACCTGCAAATAACCAATCAATAATCAACAAACATCAATTCAGTCAGCCAATTCATCCAGGCAATTCAAATGCAATCATTCAACATTCATATTCATCTTATACTTCAATCATTCTAAGTTTCAAAAGTTCCTAACACTAGTAAAAAATTGGGTTTTTACAGCGCACATTATGCCACGGTTCATCGGAAACCGCAGCATAATGGTGCGCGGTGGCAGTTTTGTAAATAAATCGAAAACATATGCCGCGGTTCAGAGCGGAACCGCGGCATATACTCCACTCAACCATCCCCTTTGACGCCACGTCTGAATTCAAAATTAAATAACAGAGTATATGTCGCGGTTCTCTGGACAACCGCGGCCTATACCCCTGCCCATTTATTGCAGGGGTTGACTGAGTCGGAGAATTTCAAAAGTTACAGGGGTATATGTCGCGGTTTCGAAGAGGAACCGCGGCATATACCACTGTCATCTACTGAAATTCCCTAAAAGGCAGTTGGGGAGACAGTTGTGTTCAGCACGTTACAGGGGTATAGGCCGCGGTTCTACGAGCAACCGCGACCTATTCTCCTACCCTAAATAAATTTAAAATGAATTTGAAATATTTCGAGGAATATACCGCGGTTGCCCGCTGAACCGCTGCATATAGTTTGAAAATAATTTCAAAAATGCCATTTAGGTTAATTTTTTTAATCAGTATAGGTCGCGGTTGCTTGTGAAACCGCGGCATATACCCATTTTATACCGCGGTTAAGTAGGGAACCGCGGTAGATTCCCCAGTCAGAGTTAAAAAAAAAACGTTGGAACAGTGTCGTCTTCTTCTTCGCGCAGCTCTCTGTTTTCGCGTTTCTTCTCCCTCCGAACCACCCAACATCTCAGATACCTCGTTTTTCACCGTTTAAACTCAAAATTGTTCGGTCATTTCTCATTTTTAACGATAAGAAACAGTTTTAGCCGATCAAAATCGTTTGAAACGCCTGCTTTCCTCTCCGCTGCCATTTCGTTTTTTTTGCACCGAGCTTTTTCACCGCCCCTGTTCCAGGTATTTATGCCCTTTTGCATTCTTAACATGATTTCTTCATTAGTTTTTGCATAATAATAATTGCTATAGTTTTGGTAATGTATGAAATTATTATAGTTTTGGTAATGTATGGTATAAGTTTTGCTAAAATTTTGGTAATGCATGAAATTGCTATAGTTTTGGTAATGTATGATATGGTTTTTGCTATAATAAAATCGCAAGGTGGGTTACCGAGACAAACCGTTTATCATGGTACATCAAGCATCTCAAGTTTTTTATGTCAAAGATCCTGCGTCTGACCATTGGTATGTTGCTCTTCAAGGAAAAAAACAAATTGAAGTTAACGAAGACAATCTTATTAATATTTATATTGCTGACAACCATTCATTTCAAACTACAACAAATTTGGATGACCAATCTCTAGTTGACGATAATGTACATGCAATTCTGTCAGATCATGATGAGGGAATATACATATGATGAATCCATATCTTTATGTATGAATTTTCAATTTCTGTATAAGTATTTTATTAATATAACATAAGTTTTCCTTTTATACATTTCCTATGATTACTATTACATGTTTTGTTAATTTATATGATATTACATAAGTCTTGACATAAATTTTAATGTTGTTATTTATTTTGACAGATATATGGCTGATCATCCACATTCTTCAGGGGATGAGGCTCCCCCAACCAGATCCACTAGAGGACCCACTAGGATGAAACAACTATTGATCAGGAAAAATAGTGGTGAAAGAACTCCGGTGAATGTGAATGTCACCACGGGTGTGGCAACTAGCCCCCATGCAGATGACTTCCGATCATACCTTGGAGTAGTGGCACGTGATAAGATTAGCATTCTCATTCCATCTTTTGATCATGTGTCCGAGGTTGATCGGAACATTATTTGGAAAGATATATTGGTAAGTTAGTTAATAGCATTTGAATTAAAATTTGTTTATATTGATAATTTTGTACTAATACAACTTTATTATGTTTTTTTCAGATGACATTTGACATTCCAAATGTCCCAACACTTAGAAATAAGTGTTTGTCAACTGTTGCAAAAAATTTCAGAAACTTTAAAAGCAAGTTGACATCAAGATACATCTTTGAACACCTTAAACATAAAAGTCCATGTAGTTCATATAAGTCCATTGATGAGGAGACTTGGCGACTTTTTAAAGAGAGTCGGATGTCAGAGGAATGGCAGGTTAGTGTAGTTCATATTATTCAATTCCTCATTAAGAAATATATATCATATGAACTAATTAATTAATGTGTATGTGACAGGCAATTAGAAGCAAATCACAAGGAACAAGTGCTCAGAACAAAAACCCCCACCTATTATCTCGTGGTGGGTATAGGAAGCTTGAGGAGAAAATCCTCAAGCAAAAGGCAGATGCTATACCACCATCTCAGAGTGGTAGCCCTCCTCAGCCTCCTTCTCCACCGTCTAGACATGAGAAATGGAAGTTGGCCCGTATGCGACCATCGGGCACCTACTCTTCCGACACTGCACGAGAGATTTCTGAAAAAATTGTAAGTTATCACTGTTCCTAAAATAATAAATATTGTCATTATACATACTACATTAAACTATTTAAAGAATAATGGTGTTTTGTAATGTTACAGGACACCTTGGTTGAGTAGAGCTCCCAAGGCCAATTCACTCCAGAGGGTCGCCAGGATATTCTTGCTGCTGCAATTGGACGACCTGAGCACCCTGGACGTGTACGTGCTGCAGGTCCTGGAGTAGGAATTACAGATTATTTTGGGAGCTCTTCTCGTCAGCCTTCATATTCATACAACGATACACAAAGGATGACAGAAGAGATCACAAAAAAGGTCCGACACGACCTTATACAGGAGATCAGGGCCGAGGTGAGGGCTGAATTCCAGATGCTATACCAGCAGCAGTTTCAGAGCATGCGCCCGGTGCAGTCTCCTATAGAGGAACATGTTATCCCTCCCCCTCCCACAGGTAAACTTAATAAACATTTATGTGCAATTATTTCTATCTCTTGTATAATCTAACATTTACTCTGACAGGGAGAAGCGGCAAAGGAAGTTGTTCCGCATCAGCCATCCCAGAGGATGACATGGACGATGGTAGTCCATGTCTGCTATACATTTTAGAGGATACTGAGATGGTGCTGGTAGCTCATGGAACAGAGTTTAGGTCAGCGACTGTATGTCATGGTATGCAACTATTAGAGGATGAGGTGAAGGTCTCAGTGGATGAAATTATCATACCAGATGCCTCGGTTCCTCTGTCCACGGAAGAGATTTTCACTGTGGAACAAGCATATAAGTCGTTTATCACTTGGCCTAAATTTTTGGTTAAACCAGTTTTTGACCCCTCGGTATGAAATTCTTCTTTACACTTCTCAATTTTAAAGGTTTTTGATGTCAAAACTTATCTTATCTTTTCATGTAACAACAGACGCAGGCACAACAGAAGATTCCTCTATCTGAGGATGACCCTCTTTCTTCATTGCATCTACTTGCTGACATCCTTGATGATAATCCTTTGGAGGTTGAGTATGATGCTAATGTATTTGGGAAAGGCTCTGAGGTCCCAATATACCTTAATAGCCAAGATGTCCGTGAGCTTGCGTCGGGAACACAAGAGTTGAATATTTCAATTATTCAACTATGGACGATGTAAGTTTATGACCAATTATTTATATATAAAAATGATTTATATATCAAGTATCCTTATATCAAAGTTAATTTTTGATTTCAGGTATATGTCTGGGGTCAGTAATAAGTTGGGGCGTTCTGATGATTATGGATTCATTGATCCCCAATCAATTCATGAATCAAATGATTTTGAGCATATCAACATGAGTCTGATAAGGAGTTTTGGAAGGGGTAAGAAAATATACTTTTTGCCTTATATATCCGGGTAAGTGAACTTTGTTAACATAATAATGTTCCATATGTGATTTTAATTTTTAATAGTTACGTTATTATGAATTTCAGGCGTCAGTGGCAACTTCTTGTTATGTCTATGCAAGACAACTATGCTTTGTGGTTCTGCTCATTGCACAGGCCTCCTCCCACACAACTCAAACAAGCAATTGATTGGTAAGAACCTCAATGTTTAGACTTTCTTTGTTATATAAAGGAATGCTAAAACCTTTTTTTATATACAGTTCTATTCCAGCAAGTATGATGATGGGTGGGAGATCAATTGTTAATAGTAGAAAGATTGCTTGGATTTCTCTCAAGGTTTGACATATGCTAAAGTCATACTTTGTTATAATTGTTTTATTTTAATGTTATTCACTAACTATTATCAACTGTGATGATATATTGTAGTGTAACAGACAAAATGGGTCATATGAGTGTGGATACTATGTAATGTATTGGATGACCCATATTGTTCGTTCTCACATCACAAGTCGCTGGGAAACGGTAATATTTAACTTTAACAAATTTTGATTTTTTTCCCAAATGTTGAATTCATATACACTAATTAAAATGAATTGTCTTTTGCAGATATTCAAGACTACTACACCAGTTCCTGAGAAGTCACTATTATTCATTAGGAACGCTGCTGCGAAGTATATAATTAGATTATACAATAGCTCTTAGATTTAAACAATGTATTTGATTAGATTGAATTTTCTTAGACTTTGTACTTTATTTGATGTTGAAATACATTTGAACATGTGTTTGTTATGTTCAAATTGAATTTGTGTACATGTTTTTATATGCAGGTCTGTTTTTGTGGTAGTGGATATCACAAAAACAGACCTGCAATTTTAAAAAACTGCAGGGGAATATGCCGCGGTTTTAACCACAACCGCGGCATATAATGTTTCGTTTTTTTTAAAACGAGACATATGGTCGCGGTTTTAACACTAACTGCGGCATATGCTTCAGTCTTTTGCCGCGGTTGAACCGCGGCATATAGTGGAATTTTTTTTTTTTAAAAAAATGGATTTAGGCAGCGGTTCCCTCGACAACTGCGGCATATTCCGCAACCTATATACCGCGGTCATAACCGCGGCTTAAAGTCTCTAACTTACTACCGCGGTTGAATATGCCGCGGTTCTTAAACCGCGACGTATAGTGAAAAATAACCGCGGTAAAATCCCCTCGCTGCACTAGTGTAAATCCAAAACAAAGTTTGATAATAGAAAAATAACTTCAATATAACTTCAAAGTTTGAAAAGTTTCTAAAGGCAAAACAAAGTTTTTAAATAAAAAACCTAACTTCTAATGTTTTCAAAAGTTCCTAAATGTCTAATATTCATCATAATCATCAGAATCATCATGATCTTCTTCTTGGATAAGTGTGGTCTGGGAAGGCTGCTGAGATGGGCATGGCTACTGGGATGATAATGGGGCGGACTTTCCTTGCTGAGGTATCAATGTCCTGACCATATTTTCAAGATGGTCAAATCTGGCTAGAAGTGAATCACAAGCCTCTTTACTAACGACATTGTAATGGTCAAATGTGTCGGAGGTAGATGGTTGATGTTTGAATATGCCTCCTCTTCCAGCACTGTAATAGGAGGCAAGTTGTCCTACCCTATACAATCGTCCTTTCTTCTTCCTCCTGACGACCTCAACCCAACATTGGGTCCTGATCATTTCATCGTCAGCATCTACTCTAGAGTTAGCATCAGGTGGAGATCCCCCCTTTAATCTCGCCTGTGTCAATCTCGCAGGAAAATCTTCCTGTTAAATAAGATAGAAAACGTTAATAACATGAATTTGAAAGTGTGAAACAAAAATAAAATAGTACAAAATTGAATGTTGTTAAAAAATTTACTTAAAATGGTCTTGCGATACCTCTCATCAACATATTCGCCAGTCTCCTTGCAAATATGGGTTTGTGTAAACACCTCATTAACATGAACAACCCGTCCAAGCTCCGTTGTCTGTAATATTTTAAATAAAACATATGAATGACATATATATTAATTTCAAAGTACATGATGTTATAGAGTTATTGATAAGAAATGAATGTAGATTTTTACCATACGAATCGCATGTTCATGTGTAGTGATTGATCCTCTAGTTTGTAGTACACCACCTTTTTCTGAAGCCCTATTTTTCTGGGCGGTAGCATATTTAATGCGGTACTGTGGCGAATTCCAATGTGCCAACAATGAATTTCATATGTGCTCCCCTACCCAATAAGGGCGTTGTCCTGCGATCCTTGCATCTCTAAACATTTCTGACAATCGGTGAGATGCTTTCATGTTAAAATTTTTCTTAATTTGAGCTTCATCCTCAGCTGCCCACTGCACCTTTTGTTGTTACAATAAATAATGTTAAAATAAAGCAAATGAAATTCGTATTTGAATATGGTGATGCAAGATGAGTAAGTAACACAATGTTTTACCTTAAATATCTCCAAGAACAGTTTTTTGTCGTCGTCCGAGATTACTCCCCATGATGCCCAAGGCTGAAGAAATTGTTGCTTAATAGACCTAGTGATGGCCTGTGAAACAACTCTAGAAGGAAGAAACCTGAAATATGAATGTAAGAAATTATGAATCTACAACCATAATAGGACCAACAATTTAATGCAAAATACAAGGCTAAGAAGAAGATATGGTATTACTCTTGTGTATAACCAATTTCATCTCCTCTCTATCAATTTACTGAAGTCAATCTACTAAAACACTCTAGCCCTAATCTCTTAGGTGAAAGAGCCTAGGTTTTCCTTATCAAACTCCAATCCCTTGGACAATCTAACAAGCAAACCCGCATTAAGAACTAGGATCTAAGACAACTTGTGAATCATCTTCCATTCCTAGAATCAATGAACCACAAGGACTCTTGTTTCAGTTATAGGTTCCATTTTACGTCCCCATAATCCATGAAACCCCAAAATCAAGTCATGAACGTCCCAATTACATGCAAGCTTTAAGATCGGAAACAAGAATACTAGCAATTGATAGAAAAGGCATATATATAATCAAATCATTCAACAAATACAAAAGAATTCAGAGGCTACAACTATCCCCAACAAGATGGGTTTGGTTCTTCATTTCCATGGAGAACCCTAAAGCTTACAAACATGGAAGATGGAAAAAAGAAGGAGACCCAAAGGAAGAGGAGGAGATGTTCCCACAAACTCCTCGAGCCCTCCATGAGCTCCAGACGTGAAATCGCGCCTCCAAAGAACCAAAGACCAACCCCTTCGCGTTTTAGGGTTAAATAAGCTCAATCTGACACGTCAGCAAAAGTCGCGCCCGGCGCCCTCTCAGTCGCGCCCGAGCGCGAACCACTCTGGAAAAGTCGCGCCCGACGCCCTCTCTGTCGCGCTCGGGCACGAACCTCTCTGGGTGAGCAGCCTCCTCTTTATGGGCGAGCGTCCACTGAGCCTCCTCTCTGGACGAGCGTCCACTTCTCGCTGGCCGAGCGTCCACTGAGCGTCCTCTCTGGACGAGCATCCTCTTCTCGCTAAGTGAGCGTTCTCTCGTGCGTCCACATTGGACGATCGTCCACTTCTCTCTGAGCGAGCGTCCTCCTGTGCGTCCACAAGGCGAGCGTCCTCTTCTCACTGGACGAGCGTCCTCTCGTGCGTCCACACTGGACGAGCGTTCGTTCGCTGGTCGACGAGCGTTCGCTCGCTGGGCGACGAGCGTTTCTGCGTGCTTACTTCTTGTGGTTGGTTCAGCTCTATACATTATTGGAGACTCTTCCAAGCTCATTATTAGCTATAAAATAAGGGATTATCGATGAAAGTACATCAAAGTAGCCAAAAACACAATTATTTAGAAAACAAGACAAAAGAAGAGGATTTAACAAGTTATAAGTTAGAAAGAAGTTGATTTTGCTACTAAATTGATGCTTAGATAATGGTAAAAATTAGCATTATCACATCCCATCTTTCAATAAAAGTTCATTCCTTCTTCATCTTCGAAACTAAAGGATAAAGGGTATAAATTTTTGTCACATTTGAATTGGGTAATGGTATATTATTATATATTTACATCGATACCCATTTTCTTTTTTTTTCAAATACCTATTAAATTATGATATTCGAATGTTCACATATATATGTTTATTTCATCCAGTCTTTTCATCCAAATTATGTGAGTAACCTATTGTAGAAATTTTGGGATCAATAATTAGACCATGCAAACTTGAAATGTTTTTTTTTTGTATAAAAAAAATTACCCGATCAATTTGTATATCGGTCATGATATATATAATAAATCGAGCATTATTTTCAAAGGAATACTCGAGTTGGTCCAGTACATATGATGTGCAATCAAGAAAAGAATTGCAATAGATAAATGATTGTATATAATATCGATCATCAATAGACCTCTAGTTATTGGATCTAATCCTCCACGAAAAAGTAAGAAATTCTCCATATTTTTGGGGAATATTCAAATGAGTGTCCTCGAAACAATTAGATACATCTTTGAACAAAATTGTACAATAAATAAATGCATAATTATGATAAGAGGAAAAATACCTTACAGATTTAACACTAGTACAAAAATATTGTTTAATGTCACGCATTCAACGTCCAACTACTAAATAACGAACGCTAAAAATGATCGATGACATTTTTGCAAATAAAAGTTCAATTTAAATGTCGGATCTATTCTTGTTCTACGTCATTTGGTTATAAGACATTGGATCTTGAGAAGTTTGATGTCCTATTGGGTAAATTTGGCGAAAATTCTTAGTGCGAAGGTGAAAATGTACTTACGTATGACGTCGAATGTCCTAGAATTAGACGTCAAAAGGTTATAAGACACCAAATGCCCTAGAATCAAATGTTATATGTTAGTGAATTCAATAAAAATTTGTGTAGGAGGTTGAAAATTCATTCACTTTATCTTAGCGTGAGACTCTCTTCTCTGCTCAAACTTTTCTCGAACGAAGTTTGACGACCAATACATGAATCTATCTTTTATTTGATACAAATGCATGTTGATTAACTATTTTAGGTATGTGTTAATTAATTATTTTAGGTATGATTTTCGTTTGTTTTGACTTATTGTTTTCTTGTTCTTCTCCTTCTCCTCCATAGGCACATGTTGCTTCCTCTCTCATTGGTGGCAACACTTTATTCCAACGAATCCACCTTTTTGAAGGATAGTTTTCATTTTTCAAGAACTACATCTAAGCTTTTGGTAGAACTAAGAGTATATTGAAAACAACTCCAAATGACCTGCAAATTTGATCAAAGCACTAAAATATCATGAGAAGCCCCCACAAAAAGTTTAGATCAAAATTCAAAGTCTAAATATTTTAAATATTTTTGTAAAGTTAAAAAAAAACAATAAATTTCCAAAAAATAGAAAACAACATTTTGTACAGAATCTAGATGGATTAGGTGGCTAGGTGAGCCACCACGGTATCAAAATTTTTTTCTACCCCAAATCCATATATAATAAAAGCAAATCAGACAACCAGAGCAAATGTTATGGTCGTTTAAAGATTTATAGTTGTTCACTCTTCAAATAATTTTTATACTTCACACAGACCCAAAGTAAGATCTACTCTTGTTTTTTTTTTTTTTCTGAACTAGGGGTTCTAATGGAGTGGTATAAAAATATTCAACCAAAATCAATAACCATAGCTATCAAAACCAAAAATCACAAGATAATACTACTATTGTCATAGCTTTTGTGTTTTGTGCTTTTGCTTATAGTCCATAGTTCATGTAATATAAAATACAAAAACTGGATTACATTTGTTGTTTTTCTGCTTTTCAGGTATCGTAGAGATATAAAAATATAAAAAGATATCACAATTAATTAAAAAAAACAAAAAAAATTGCTTAAAGTCAAACAATGACAAAATTCAACGTTAATTGACATCAAACATAAAGTAATATCCAACGTCAATTTGCTCTATTGGGAACGTCAAATTGCTCTGTGTCCAATGTTAATTAACATTGGATGTTTTTAAATACGACATTAATTTAACCTCTTTTGATGTGACGTTGGTCTTGAGTTCGACATTAAGGTCGAAAAATATCAACATTATACGATGTTTTTGTACTAGTGTAAAAAACCTTATAATATACATGGAACCGTCCAAAAATAATGAAAAAATTGTTTAACCAAAACAAAAGTTCTTCAAATAACAAAAAAAAGTATCAAAGATAATAGAGTTGATGATAAGATTTTATGTTACTTATTCAAGTAAGTTTATATAATTGAACACTTAAAATTTTTCATCTAGCAAATATAAGCAATAAATAAAAATATTAAAAAATAACATATATAATCAAATGTGTGACCCATAAATTATTTGATTAAATTTGATAACACTAACTTGAAGATAACGATTAAGATATGTCAAATATTCTATTAACGAATATTAGACGATCAAATATTATAATTTGTGTAGATTTTGTACATATGTTCTTTAATAATAGATAAAGAATTATAAGATTATATATATATATATATATATATATATATATATATATATATATATATATATATATATATATATATATATTATTTTATTCTTTAAAATAATACATCAAAATTTTTCTTTAAATATTTTAATATGATATCAAAACCAAACACTCGTATTCTTTAGGATTAAAAATTTTATAGGAGGAAAACTTGTTAAAGATCTAATTTATCATTTTCATATAAAACAAGTCAAACAATCGATAGAGGAAAAAAAAAAAGTATATTATGATCCCATAATAAGTAATACAGTAGAGTCATCCATCTTTCCATAACAAGCTCTATCTTTAACACTTATAATTACATTTAATTTTTCCTTAAAACACATACAAATAACAAGTATTATTTAACCGACATTATGGTGATGTGCCTATTAGACAACTCCACAAATTAATTTTTGATTTAAATATCTTTTAGTTTCTCAAATTTAAATAAGTTTGTTTTCGGACCTTTAAATTTAAAAATATTTTTTCTACTCAACATAAGGGTAGTTTGCTGTAATATTATTTTTCTATTTAAAATTTTTGAACATAAATATCATTTTGAGAGGAAATATATATATATATATATATATATATATATATATATATATATATATATATATATATGATAGGATGGTTGATTAAATGCACAGAAAAATGATGCTTTAACCATTAATACAGCCACTTAACAATCATATTATAACAATATAATAATACGAGTAAATAATTCTTAAATGAAACAAAGTTACCAATATATCACTGTAAATAAAAAATTATTACGGAAATCATTTATAATTTGTTACACACGTAGCACTAATCTTTAATTGTATTTAAAACAAAGCAATTTTTCCAAAATAAAAAAATCAGGCCAAAAATCTAATTAAAATCTGGACAATAAAAAAACTTAATCCAATGATAAGAATATTTAAACCTTAATTTATTGATAAGAAAAAGGATCAATAATAGTGTACAATCCATTATAGTTCAAAGCCTCTAATTCCATTCTGAAATCGAATGATCTGTTCCCACAACAGTCACCATGCAACATCAGTGTAGACTGTTTGTTTTTCCCTAAACCAGTTGAAACTTTGGCCACACCTTTATCATTACTTTCCACAGAAACTAGCTTTTTGATTTGCCTTAGCAATAAATCGAAGTCATCTTCGCTCCTAACCAAGCTAAGACGCACATAGTGCTTATCAGCACCAAATAAACTACCTTCTCTCCCAGTAATGTTTACTTCTTTCAAAATTTCATAACAAGAACGATCTTGTAAAACTGATGTTTCACACTTCAACCATGCAAAAGCTGCAATAAATATCAAAATTGTCAGCAAACTTTTAAACTTCACTGATGCCCCCCATTAACTCTTAAATCGTATATCCTTTATGTAAAAGTTTGTTAGTAGCTGGTTTATATAATGGCAAGAAAAATGTTCTTTTTGTAATACAAAAACGAGATGCATTCGTTAGATTGTAGGTTTATCTTAAAAGTTATAGCTATTTTTATGATAGTTAGTTAGGTATCTGCAGAAATTAATCAAAGTTAAAATTGATAGATAGTATATTTCAATAAAATGATTAAAAGAAGGTTTAATTAAATTTTAAATCCCTTATAAATTTGAATATTTTTAATTATGTCTTTATTAATTTTTTTTTATTACTGAGTACACAAAATTTTTATATCTGCTATTTAATAAGTGTGTAACATGACTATTATGTTGTCAATCATCTTACGTACTTGTCTCAGTATTAATATAAAATGATGTTGCGATTATAATAAAAAGACATGTGATTTTTATTGTTTTTATTGAAAACATGTTAATAACAAACAATTCCATTAATAGTGGTGGCGAAGATACTCTCTTAATCATTATATGTGATGATATGAAAGCTATGGAAGAACATGACAGAATAACAAAAATTGTTATTCAACACATTTTTAGTGAGAATAATAAAAGTCATTCATTATTTTATATTAATCATAGTATTATTTTGATATTAACTGTATAACCTCACATTTCATAACGCATATAAAGAAGATAATAAAACAAGATAATTAATGTAAAAAAATTAAACAGATATTTAATTGAAAATATATAAAATTTTGAGTACCCAATTGACAACAAAATGATTAGAAGGGACTCATTAAAAATAGTAAAATTTAAGAGGGACTTCATACTTAATTAAATCTTATATAATTATTAATTTAGATGGAATGGAATTTCCTTGTTTTGTTGTATGGATGTTCCCGAGTGGCGATATCTAAACAAGAAACTACATATATACCTGGAGAAGGTGTTCTGAATTGCTGGGAAAATGAACAATATTGAGGCTTTAAATTTTGAGTAGAAAATCTTTTTGATTGAGACAAGACTTTGGTCAACTTAGTCCATCTGTTTTTCATTGTGCTGTATCCGAATTCATACATTGCCCTTCCATTTCCAGATAGGGCTACCTTCAAAAGCTTCAACACTCTTAGTTGAGTCTCTCTAGAAACACCATAGGTACTCAAGTCCATGTATGTTAACATTCGCTTGTAAACAGCTTCATCCTTTATTATTGCCCACCTAACACAAATCAATGCACACAATCGAGAAAATTTTATGTATAAATGAGAATTTCAAACATTTATTCAAACTATATGATACTATTTATGATATGGAATGTATAGAAAGTGAAATAATTGGACTCAGTTTTATGTATATGACTTACCCAAATCGGCTTCCAGCATGACCGGTTAGCTTAGAAAGTGTAAATATCATCAAATCTTCATCTGCAGGTGCTGTGATAGGTGTGAAGTGAGGCCAGTAGTAGGCAAGGTCATGAATTCTCTTCACAAATTGGCCTTGAAGAACAGCTTTCTTCATATCCCCATCTGGATTGTTTGGGGAAGTCACCAACTCAATGAAGGTTGAATTTGAACTATCATTCTTCCACATAGATGCCTCTTCATTGAATTTATAATCTTCAGAATTGAAAAATTCAGTTTGCTCTTTATAAACCTAGCAAGTAATAATGAGTTAAAAAGTGCCTTATAGTAATAATAAAAAAAAAAAAAAATTAGGTCTTTGGATCAGAACTTTACTGGGTAATATGGGATTGAAGCTACCACTTTTGCAGGTGAAGATGAAGCATTATTTGAAGAAAGTGCATGCACTGCAGCATTAAGAAGATGGGTGGCACCTGCTCCAAATATTATGTATTTTCCATCTGTTATGGCATTTCCAACACTTGCATGGACCTTTTGAATGTGTGCCTTCAACTCTTCTGAGATGAGAGAGCCATCACTGTATTCATAGCTCATACGATGCCATCCTGCAACCACCACTGCACTGCTAGCTGCATTTTTCATCCAAAAGGGTTCCAAAAACGTGGGATCTCCACTGCAGAAAATACACAAAATAATAATTATTATAAGTTAATTCAGCTTGTATTATACAAATATTAGATACATAGTATGTCCTATTAATTTACCATGAATGATGTGTTTATTAATTAACTTTCCTAAAATAAGAACTGTCTAATCATATTTATCAATTTTTAATTAATTAATCGTGTAAAATAATTTATATTACATAAAATTAAGTGTGTGAAGCTATCGAGGAGTATGTGTGGTTTTCATTGGTAATTTCATCTCTATCTTCATTTTAATTCCTATATATATATATATATATATATATATATATATATATATATATATATATATATATATATATATATATATAACTGAGTTCATATTTTTCTTAAAAATATTCAAAATGCTTCTTTCATTGCCTTAACTCCATTTAAAATTAATGTGTAGTGTTAACATCTTTCTTTTACTTTATAATCCTTATAGATTTATTTTTGTTTTCTTTTTCCTTCACCTAACGACCTTCCTAAACTTCCATCTCCCACCACCATCTATTATGCTCTTTCATTCTCTTCCGACCTTCCAAACGATACGGCGTTAAGCCAATTTAATAAATAGAGTTACATTGAGTCTTTTAAAAAATTACATATGGAATAGATATAAATATAAAAACAAAATCACTAGCGCTTCTATTATTTATGGTAAATTAAATATGGACTAATAAGTATGTTATATATCACACCAACCACTGCTTATAAATTAAATTAATTTTTTTTTTAAAAATACTTGAAAATATTATTTTACTGGTACTAAATTGTTAATTAAAGTATAAAACACAAATGTTTAAAATTTTACTGGATATTAATTAAGGTTTGAATTCTAAGGTCTATATATAAGGAAACATTAGTTTCAATAACTCGAAGCATAAAATTGGGTATACCTAATTGATATTTTAACATAAGGTATTTTAATAAGTAGAGTTGCTCCAATTGTAATTAAAATATGCAACACAATTAAACCTATTAAATATTACAACTACACATCTTCACGTACAAGACAAATGCATTCAAACCTACGCACCATATACCATGATTTTAAAGAAAGTTTGTATCCTCAATCTAGTTATAATATCTATTTTTGGATAAATACTATTTCACAAATGCTTATAAAATAATAGATAAATTAAAATATTCTTTCTAAATTCTAAAATTAACTTATGCCTTTGATAAAAGAAAGATTTTAAAAAAGTTAGTAAGAGAGAAATTTTATAAATTAATTTATACATAGAAAAATTATAACTAATGTTATTTGAAAATTTATCCAAACAAGCCAAGTGTTAAGGTAATGAAAAAGCTAGTACTACAAATAACAAAATATATATATATATATATATATATATATATATATATATATATATATATATATATATATATATATATATGTATGTATGTATGTATATATGTATGTATGTATGTATATATATATATGTATGTATATATATATATATATGTATGTATGTATATATGTATGTATGTGTTTGTGATGTTTTTAGAGCACTCTAACTATAATTTTTTATTTTTCGTCTTTAAATTAATTTTGAAAAATATGATTTTTTTTCTTAAACTAAACTATATATTTATATATTTGATTTATGAAATTTATATAAAATAATTTTTCCAACAAATTACACATAAAGTGATGTTTATATTGAATATGTTTTACTTCTTATACTTCTTATTTATTAGGGATTTGAACATCTCATATACTCTATTTAATATATAATTTTTTACTTATAAAATAATTTTGAGTGTTTTTCATTTAATAAACTTAATTTCATTATTGAAGACGATGTTTTACACAATTTTCATGAAATGTAAAAATAAATATATAATTTAATTTAAGACAAAATACAATTTTTAAAAATAATTTAGAGAAAAAAATATATATTTAACTTTACTATATTATCTGTTTAAGAAGGCTATATCATGAACCATATACTTATTTTGGATGTTTTTTTAAAGATTGAGACCGTTATTCCTCTCTCTCTCTCTATATATATAGAAAGCATGAGGCAATTTATGTTGGTTCCCTTTCAAATCAAATATTGCCTGAGCCATCTGAGTGTGTGAAAACCACAAGAAGATAGTAAGGACAAAGATTAATACCTATCTGCATCAACCATGCAATCAGGTAGAAGTTTTGAGCAGTCACTTCCTCCATAACACATGTTGCATTCACAAACTGGCTTGCCATGAAGAACTAAACCATCCAAAAAAGCCTTTCCATGGCCAGAACATGAGATAGATGACACAGCTTCAGCTTCTGCCATAGCTTCTAGCGTCCAATTTTGCTTCCATCTGTTGCACATGTTCATGCCAACTAACAAAATATTAAGTGAAACAGAAAATGTAAAAGATAGAGAATACTTTCGACTATGAACCCTAGCCATGCTGCCCCTTGCTTTCTCATTTTCAGTTTCATCCTCATTATATAAGCTGCAGGAAACATCAAAGCAAGTGCAGTGGAAACATTTTGTTATCGCCAATTCACTCGTGAGAAATGAGTATTTTGCATTAATTGACCTTAGCGAAACACTGTTTTAGTCTCTTAAATATATATATTTTTAACTTGTACATATATATACATGCAACATGCGTATAAAATATGCCTTAATTCGAAGTTTAAGGTTTTGAACACTATTATAATGGCAACTAGGTCAACAGTAATCAACTTTTAAGCTAGAGGTTATATGTACTATTAATTAATCGATGAATTCAGTCAAACACGCTCCAGAAATATATAAAATGATTTAAGTCTTTGTTATCAATAGTCATGGTACATTGCACTACATTTTTTCAGAAACACTTTTCATAACTTATTGTTTCTTCATATTTTGTGTTTTGATGTAAGATACCTGTTTAGAAAGCCCTATTAGAGGGTTAAGGAGAAGAAAAATTTGTGTTTAGAATTTTGTTTTTATTTTCATGAATGGTGTTAATGTTTTTTTTTTCTAATTTTAGATTTATTAAAATAATATCATTAAAGTCATGTACACTACAAGAAATTGAATTATTACCGAAGAGTTTTTATGGACGGTCTCTCGGCCTTCGGTAAAAGTGCGTTACCGACGGTCAGATAGATGATTACCGAAGGTCATGGTGAAATAGCATTACAGACAGCAAAGAAGAGTTTAGCGAAGGGGGTGTGGCCTTCGGTAAGTGGCTCGACCCATCAAACTAAGTGATTGGAGCTAAAAAAAAGAAATTGTTTGCATCCCTTGAGAGCATTGTGTCGCGTGACTGCCATGCCTTTAGTTAGGGTTTCTGTCTCCTTACACCTTTTTCGCCATTTTTATCTGATTAAACCTCCTCTCACCGTTTAATCTTCACTTCCCACCAATTAAACACTATTTCTCACTGATTAATCGGTTCATTTAAGGTTTCCTCCACCAATTAGGGTTTTTCCCTTAGCGCCTTAGGTTTTCTATTTCTCTACTTCTTTCCGCTGCGAATCAACCTTAAGGATGCCTCGAGGAGTCCAAATCGCTCAAGTTTCGTCTTCTCCTCGGAGCGCCATGCTATTTCAGAGCCTAGGTTAAGAATTTTGTTTTTATTTTCATGAATAGTGTTAATGTTTTTTTTTAATTTTAAATTTGTTAAAATAATATCATTAAAGTCATGTATGGTATTATTTGGTTTGGAATTTGAATATTCATCACAGTTTTATTTTAAAAAATATCTTAAGAAAAATATATTTAATTTTTTTTGTCACGATTCTTAAGTTGCGTGGCATTATTTGATGCATCGGAAGAATATATTTTCAACTATGATTTTGTTCATATTAATATATATTTTACATATGCATTGAGAAATATCAGTTTCAGGTTTACTGAAATTTACTATTAGGTACAAACAAAGTCTCACATCAAATAAAACAAGAGATGAATATGAATTTATATACATATAAGATACATTCATTGGTAAGAGACCTTTTGAAGTGGTTGAGAATCCAAGTGAGTTTAAATCCCACATTTGATAGAAATGAGAGGTGGAGAGCAAGAGATAGAGAACCATAGTTCTTTGTTTGAGGAGAGAATTGTTAGGTACAAACAAAGTCTCACATCAAATAAAACAAGAGATGCATAAGTTTATATACACATAAGATACCTCTTATCATTGGTAAGACTCTAGGTACAAACAAAGTCTCACAAGAGATGGACATGAGTTTATATACATAAGATACCTCCTACCATTGGTAAGATTCCTTTTGGAGTGGTACCAAAAGTAAATATGTGAGGACTTGACCCAAAGCGGACAATATCTTACTAGTGTGGAGATCTATGTGTGTGTTGAACCTCCCTACAAATGTGATATCCATTAACCCATTATCTTAAGGCTTTTGGCAAAAGTGGTGTCAAAAGAGTTACTCCCTCCACCACCACATACTGCTCCCTACACCTCTCCAGTTTTTTTAATTCCAAAAATACCATTTTTACTTTTACCTTTTACCTTTTTTAACTTTTTTTTTTCTTAAACCCTGATATTTTACTCTTTTATTCACTCAGCCACACACCACACCCCCACCCCCACACCCTTTACCTTTTTTAATTTTTTCTTAAAACCCTAATCTTTTACTCTTTTATTCACTCAGCCACACACCACACCCACACCCTCACACCCTTTACCTTTTTTAACTTTTTTCTTAAAACCCTAATTTTTTACTCTCTTATTCACTCAGTCGCACACCACACCCCCACCCCATACCCTTTACCTTTTTAACTTCTTCTTAAAATTCTAATTTTTTACTCTCATATTCACTCAATCACACACCACACCCTCACCCTCACACCCTTTACCATTTTTAACTTTTTCTTAAAACCCTAATTTTTTATTCTCTTATTCACTCAATTGCACACCACACCCCCACCTCCACACTCTTTCTTTCTCTCTTCCTCTCTTATTCTTCTCTTCCTCTTTCCCCAATTTTCCATTTTTGTCAAGGTTCTCTATGAACATGTGTTGTGTGTGTGCTGGGTGTTGTGCGTTGTGCGTTATTAGGTCCTGCTATGTGCCTCTATTATGTGTTAAATGAAGAAGAAGAGAAATGCGAAAAGTGGCAACAGATATGGGGTATCTATAAAACACTTAAACGGATATCAAAATTCGTCCACGGATATTGACATCCGTTTACCCTTCAACGGATGTCGATATCCGTCGACGGATTCTGAGATCCGTTTAAGTGTTCTACGGATACCCAATATTTGTTTAAGGGTACTGAACTCTGTATTCATAGTTAGATGGGGAAGAAGCAAGAGAAATTTGATTTTCATGGGAGTGCTTCAATATGGGGGTGCATTAATAGAGTGGGTGGATGCTGGTGAAGGTAAATACGTTTTAACCACAACGAATTAAATATTTTACACGAGCAAAAGAGAAATGAAGAGGTGTAGGAAGCAATGTGTGGTGGTGGAGGGAGTAACACTCTGATGTCAATCCCTTATATAGTTGAGCTTCAATCTCATTGGTGTTTGTGACTCCTCGGTGAACCCCTCCTTGTTAGACCCAACACTTGATATATTCCATATTGAATTTATTGAAATTTTAAAAAATAATATGGGTCTCACTTTATTAATTGATTGTCTTATTTATAATTTGTAGAATATAATAAATTTGAATTACTAATAATAAAAGTTTGTTAAAAGATGAGAAAAAGTTTCTGTTCATATTACTCCGTGTACTTGAATTTCTATATTAGTCAACCTCGTAGGATAGCGCGATTTATGAACATCATCAAAAGCAAATGGCACTATTTTGAAGCATATAGCATTATTTCGGTTATTATATACCTTTGTTTCTTGTATGGATCTACGTGTTTCTATCAACAGGGCGGTTTTCTTAACAAATTAAAAATTTCAAAAAATATAAAGTGAAAAAAACCACAAATGGTCAAATTACAAAAACTAGGTCAAGTATTGCAGTAATTAAAATAGGGATCTAGTTGATGTAGATAAATAGTATCTACCAAACACTCGGCCAAAAGAATCACATCATGTGCCCACAATTTTTTTTCTCAACAATAACTTATATATAAATAAAAAACGAGGATGTGAATATGAAACTTTCAAAAAACATTAGACAGAGTGAAAGGTGTTCTTCTATTTAAATATTAGAGACTGATTTATGTTAGCAGTTGAGGCTTTCAAGAAATTTTATATTAATTTTTCATGGCCTTTGAGGAGTAACTTATATTTTGTTTAACCATTTGCAATATCTCAAAATTTTAATGTTTTGCATGTCTGTAGAAAAGATATATGTGTGCTAATAAGTTAATATAGGGATTGATTTGAGAAAATTATTCCATTGATTTGAAACTTTATTGTATTAGTAACCAATAATGTAATATAATTTGAGTTATTACCAAAATTTATATTTTCTAGATTTATTATGAATTTTAGTGGTCATTTTTTTTTCATCTCACTTATTGATCGCTCCATAGACTCGTGATTAATAAATTTTATATAAGTGTTCTAATGCGCGTATGCCTGTTTTTCAGTTGATACATTTTAGCAATGTGTACTGAATTTTAGTAGACAAAAATACCCTATATATCATGGATTCTAACTTTTAAGGTTAAAGGTATTTTAATAATTTTCATTCTCAAAACTAAAAAATTAAAAATAAACTCCCAAATCCTTACTCACCTTCTTCATTTCTCTCAATCCTTTCTCTTTCATCTCTCTCACTCCAACCTTTTCTCTGTCATCCCTACTGTAGCCCCAATTGAAAAAATCATAAACACTTGCCGTTAAAGAATTTGCCTTTGTAAAGAGTTGAGTCATTGATGTAACACCTAAAAATTCAAAAATTTTACACCAGTTTTTTTTTTTAAATTAACATCGCGGAACTAAACATCAAAAGCCTAGGTGTCTTACAACATAAGGTTAAAACCTTACAAATATCAAATTTGTTATTCAAAAACATAAAATTACTTTAAAACATGATAAATCCCTCATAGTTATTCCCATAACTCTCATTGTAGGTGGAACCACAATCACAAAAGGAAAGGGTGAGTAACTAAGAACCTAACATAGCATACAATTTCAATATCAAAATATCATAACTTAGATTATCCTAGTCACAACCTTACAATACAACACAATATTCAACTCATAACTTAGATCATCACCATCCAGACTATCAAAGTCACAACATCACAATATTAAACTCACAAATCAAATCATTAACACAAGCTTCTGTTGTTTCCTTGAATTTTTTCGTACCCAACCTGTTCCTCAAGGAATTACGAGTAAAAACTTCAATTAGGCGCACCCACCGAGCACTATACTCACACGAGCCGAAGTCATTGGGCGAGACATCCATCCCTCTATAGTCCCCACGCACGAGGAAAGGTTGACACTTGAACCTCAGTCTCCGCAGAGACTCAACACACTATCGTATCGCAGTACGAACACCATCGATTCGACAAAAATTCTAAGGAAATGACAGAACGCTTGCTCTCACAATTTTACCATCACCATCATATATAAAGTCAACTAAATTCATTGACTAACAAATAATTAAATAACTTAATTTAATTATTTATCCTATTGTCGCACCCCTCTGAAATTGCTAATTTCACACTTCCATAAACTATAACAACATTTCTAGTGCACCCCCACTTTTTACTAAATTCCAAAAAACACCTAATTTCGATACACCCCTTTTTCTCTAAACACACTCCTTTCTTTCCTCTTCCAACAATGGAAGAGAATTCTCAATACCTTCTTACCCACACTCTTGGTTAAAGAGTGTAGATAAGTGCTCCCAACGAGTAAACTTGAATGTTGTCAACACTGACTTTTGCTTGTTATTTTACTCATAAATCTTTTTACATAACTCTAAATGAGTTGATTTCTTTTTTATTGGAAACTAGACTCAAAAATATTTCTTTGGACACCAAACTCGAAATTTTTGGACAACAGGGGTAGCTGTAGTAAAATTATTAAAATCGGAAATTTAATCAGGCTCTGGTATGCTCAACTTTGACCTTTGATGACCATTTTACTCATTACTCTCTCTACCAAACTCCAATTGAGTTTATTATTGCTTTGTTGGAAACTAGACTCAAATATCTTTCTTTGGACACAAACCTCGAAATTTTTGGACTACAGGGCTAGCTGCAGTAAAATTAATAAAATTGAAAACTTAATCACGCTATGCTATGCTCAACTTTGACCTTTGATGACTATTTTGCTCATTACTCTCTCTACCGAACTCCAAATGATTTGATTCTTGATATTTTGGAAACTAGACTCACATATCTTTAATTTGACTACTCATATGACTATTTTGGACTTTGGGAAGGGTCTCAAATAAATCGGGGAAAAATCACAAAAGTTCATTTTTAGCTTCTGCGTGTTATACCCAAAAACTCATAAAACTTACAACCAAAAAGAAAAGTACATGCCTCAACATGTTAACTTTAATCCCAACACACAAGGAAGAAAGCATGCAACAACATTATATTGTTACCTTCTACCCATCATACACTATGTTGTATCCCAAGTTAAACCCCTTACCTTAATTCCAAGCTTGCTTCCAAAGGCTCTTAGGTTTCTTTCCTCACTAGACAACAAGTTTCCACTCCTCTTGGTCTCCTACAAGTGATGTCCAAAAACTCCAAGGCTAGGGTGGCTCTTCCTTTCTCTCCCAACTTGGTTGCTCTCCAAAAATCTCTTTTCCACTCTCCAATCTTTAACCTCCCACAAGGTCACTTTCAAACCTCCTAAGTTTAGAAAACATGTACCCACCCAAGCAAGTGGAAAACAAATGGTATTGACTCAAGCGCTCATGCAACATTTCCCTTGAATGAGAGATTAATGGGAATAAAAGTTCGCTATTGGAATCAATTAATGGAAGCATTAACCTAAAGTGCTTCCCTCAATATCAAAAACTAATATAACATTGAGCCTCCTCTTTCATCATTTAATGCATGAAAAGCAAAGTGACACAAGGTTTTAGAAGCCACTTCCACGTTCATCATAACACTTCAATTTCTATCTTTCTTAGCTTATAGTGGGACCCACACGCCAAGGTGGAAATTAAAAAGAGCTAGGAGCCTTTTTGGTCTTAAAAGGGCTTGAACTTGAGACCAAGCACACACACCCTCCCATGCATATTCACAACAACCACTAGACCAAGCTCCATCCGCTGATATAATAGTGCAAACAATTATACTTAAATACTCTTTCAACCTTTTTCGAAATTTACTATGAAACCAATATTAATTTAATTTTCTTCCCGTCCTTAAATATTCCTCAACATTGTTTTTCATCACAATTTATTATATAATACCACAAAATAAAATACTAAAGATAAGAAATCATTTTATTTATACGGGTCTTACCATTGACATATTCACCTTCAAGCAAAGGTTCATTCAAGATCTCTTCAATTTCACCATCTTCACTAACATCTCTAATTTCATCATCTACATATGTTGAATCATCATCTCTAAAAAAACCCTCTAGGCCAATTACCAATTCCTTCGGATGTCATTATGCTTGTGAAAATTAGATAAAA
This sequence comes from Vigna nakashimae, assembly GCA_034642375.1. Taxonomy (NCBI): domain Eukaryota; kingdom Viridiplantae; phylum Streptophyta; class Magnoliopsida; order Fabales; family Fabaceae; genus Vigna; species Vigna nakashimae. Next base: position 24,287,272 of record CM067768.1, read on the forward strand.
TTATATACGACAAATATTATAAAATGAAAACTCATTATAAAATCATTTTTTGTAAGAAATTGTTTAACAATGAGTGTTTCTCGATTTTTTTCTAGGCCAATTACAAATTCCTTTGATGTCACTATGCTTGTGAAAATTAGATAAAATTACATAAGACAAAAATTATAAAATGAAAACTCATTATAAAATCATTTTTTGTAAGAAATTGTTTAACAATGAGTATTTTTTATTTTTTCCAAGTCAATTACCAATTCCTTTATGCTTGTGAAAATTGGATAAAATTAGATAAGACAAAAATTATAAAATGAAAACTTATTATAAAATCATTTTTTATAAGATTGTTTAACCGCCGATGTTTCTGATTTTGTTCAGTTGGGTTACCATAGGATGATAGAGAAAATGTTGGAGTGAGAGAGATGAAAGAGAAAGGGTTGAGAGGAATGAGGGACGTGAGTAAGGGTTTGGGGGGTTTCTTTTTTTTTTTTAGTTTTGAGAATGAAAATTATTAAAATACCCTTAACCTTAAAACTTAGAATCCATGATATATAAGGGTATTTTTGTCTACTAAAACCCGTTACACATTGCTAAAATGTATCAATTGAAAAACAGGCGTGCACGCGTTAGCAAACCCCTTTTATATATACTAACTTAAGTAAGATGTCAACACTATAGAAAAAAATATCTTCTTTAAAATAATTAAAACTTAAATATTACATTCACTACAAAAAAGAAGGGCATTACCGAAGACCAACACTACAGGAAAGAGCGTTATTATCGACGGTTATTTACCGAGGGCCTTTAGACCTTCGGAAAAATTTTGTGGACATAATATACCGAAGGCCTACATGCCTTCAGAAATTTGGGTTTTTTTGCCCCAAATTCTCAAATTTCAGAATTCCCTCTCTCCCCTTCTCTCGTCTCCCCAATTTTAGAAATCCCTCTCTCCCCTTCCCTGTCTTTGCCCTAAGTTGAGGTTGGTCACCGTAAGCCATTGTTGTGTTGCTAACGCGGAGGTGGGTTCGTTGGTGGCTAGGGTTTGTGGCGCTTGCGGTAGGGTGGTGACTCGTGGAAGTTGGCGTTTACGTCAGGGGTGGTGGCGGTCAGTCGATTCAACATTGCGGTTTCGCGGTGCACGTTTGGTGGTGTGGATGTTGATGGAGGTTCGTTGGTAGGTGGCGCTCTTTCATTCCCTACTCTCTATTCCACCACTGCTCGTCGTGCTCAATTGCCACAAGAAAAGGTCGTGTTTTTGTATGATGTGAGATTAGTCTTCAACTTACTGACTAGTTGTACTAATGTAATGTTGTTGTATCCTGTGTTGAGTGCATAATTGCTTGTGGTAGATTGTATATTAGATTTGGGTTGTATGTGAGGATGTTGGTTGGTGCATACTTCATCTTGGGTGTGAATGCTTTAGTAGTGAGTAAATGTTATTTGATGAGTGTTGCCTGTATGTGATATTACAAAGTGCCTTTGTACCTGTCGTGGTGCCTCGTTAACCTATTAAGGGTGTCTCTGTTGTGCATCCTTCTTGTCTATTCTAGTGGTTATTTATGGGTTAATAGTTAATGTATTTATGGATTAAAGTTGACTGAAATTAACTAGATGCTATCTTGGGCAGTTTATTTGGAGACTGGTACAATTTTGATTGGTGACTGATGTTTTTTATTTCCTGTTTCTTAGAGATAAGAAATATAAAAGTGAATATGTGTACTATGTTCTACATGTACAATGATGATAGAATGTGGAATGATTGGGTTAAATCGTGTAAAATTGTTGCTGGAGTCATGAAATAGATGTTTTAAATGTGGAAGTGATAAATGCCAAGATTTAATCCATGTGTATTGTAATAATGTGCTTGAAAGTGAAGAGAGCATGGTGCTGTGAGCAATATTGCGTGATTGGAATGTTGTCCTGTCACTTTTAAATGCATTAAATCAATTGATGGATGATAATCAAATGATAAATGTTGTAGTATAGGTAAATAAAACTGAGTTATAGGTAAGTTTGAATAAAGTTGCATGATCGATGTACTGTGTCTCTTTATATGTATAGTTAATATAAGTTGGCTATGGATGCTTTGGTTGTGTGTGATCGGTGCAATCATAAATGTTGTGAGTACTATAATATGACATGAATGGTTAATCTTTGGATTTCATATTAGATGCTACACATCAGTTATTGTGACTGCATGAACTCTGTTGTTGAATAGGATAATGTTGACCATGGAATTTGAAGGTTATTTCATTTGGAAGTGGCAATGAATTTGGGCAAGGTTAATAACCTATTGAAAATTATTCCAGTTGTTGAATGGTAGATACTAGGTTTAGAGGTATGTTTGAAAAGTAGTAAGTCGTTGGTGTTAAAAAAAAAATTGAATTAGCCTAGATGATGTGGGCCATATGGTGGGATTAATAGGACATTGACAGGGGAGGGATTTTGGTACATTGGAATTAATAAGGGGTGGGACCCTTTGTGTACTTATGATGATATAGATTTAATGTAATTAATAAAAGGCCTAGGTAAGTATGTAAACAAATGAGGTTGATGCCAATGGCTGGATATAGGGGTTAATGGGGCAGCCTTTGAAAGATACATATCTATGTTGGACATGAATAATAAAATAGTAAGATAACATGATATTGGGGGAGAGAATGAACTTTTAACACGCCCCACAACTGCTACTAATGTTTAATGGAAAGCAACTTTCTTGACATGTAGTTAGTTAACAAATTATAGGTTTAGGTCTAATTCCATCTCATTTTTAGCTCCTACCTATGCCTATATGGGGATGAGCACATTGACACCTACCTCTAACTAGTGCATCTACTAGTATCCACCTTCACACCGTAAATTTCCATTCCTCTTTTTCACTTTGCAGCTCTTTTAATTCATTTTTTCATCTCTCTTATACCTTCCATATCACTCATCACAGACATAACAGTGGAACCAACTGTGCTCCCATGCAACCAAACGTACAACTTTTAATTTCCTCTTCACTGTTTTAAACTTTGTTTTAATCATGTTCTAGCCTTTAATAACTGATGTAGACACATGCAATATGAATAATTAATGTTGTCTGTACATCCAATGTTATATGAGGTTGCCTCAAGTCCAACGAAATGATTAGTACTCTATTTGCTAAATTGAAAAGGGAAAAAAGAAAATTGTACACTCTTGTTAACTTTCATATTAACTATAATAAAAATCAAGTTCTTCCATTTGAATAGAAACATTAGGTGTATTATGAATCAAAACTCTGTGTGAGTCCATTGGTCCAAGACTTGAAGCAAACACCACAAACCTAAACTGTCATATTACACTGCCTCAAACAGTTTTCTATATTCATATAACTTCCAACAACTTTGTTAACTTAGACAAAGACAAGACAGAATTAAGCACTTTGGGGATTGTGCTTGATCTTGTGATATAGGAATAAGCTGCCAAACTTTACTTAACATTTCTGAATAAAAGTTCTTTTTCCTCACTTCTGACTCCACACACTTCTTGAAACCAAGATCAATGACTTTAATCTGTGAGCTAGTAAATTTCAGGCATACCTATAAGATACATATGGTTGTATATACTGTTATGTGCAGTGTGGTTTAGTATCACGAGTTCACACATTCTAAGGTGTATATTATTATTCTCGGATGAAGAATCTATGCATATATAGAAAGTTTGTCTTTTCTGTATGAATCATCCTGCAGGTGTATTCATAACATTAAATACTAACATGATATGAATTATTATAGCCCTCTTATATATGTATTTGTTTATTTCAAACTGCAAATGTTGAACTTAAGATCTACTCTATTTAGTAATGTCCCAGTGAACAATGTAACTAAGAGTCATATGTGACCTTGGTGTAGCTTTCTGCGTATATAACAACTTTGAAGTGACTGTTTGATGCATATATAGCCTTACGTGATGTAGAGAAGCATCATGGTTGACAGAGGGATCTATTTTGGATGTGTCTATATTTCTTCTGTGAGTGAATTTGTGAAACAGTTGATGGGTGTGCCCCTATCACTTCTCCCATTCAATTTTTAGTTTGGACTTTGCTTGCATCAAGCTATGTTATGTAATTCTGGCCTCCATCTTTGTCAAATTACTTTGTCATCCACTCCCACACTTATGTACTGTAGTTATATTTTTTTTTTGCTCTTCGGTAATTACCGAGGGCTTTTGGCCTTCGGTAATTACCGAGGGCTTTTGCCCTTCGGTAATTACCGAGGGCCAAAAGCCCTCGGTAAATGTTAGCGACAAGAGATTTACCGAGGGCTCTTTGGCCGTCGATAAGCCTTCGGTAATTGTCTTTTACCGACGGCTTTTGGCTGTTTCCGAGGGCTTCTGGCCTTCGGTAATGCCCTTCTTTTTTGTAGTGCAAAAGCCCTCGGAAAATGCCTGAAGCCGTCGAAAAATGGTTTTACAAACGGCTTATCGACGGCCAATAATCCCTCGGTAAATCATTTGTTGCTAACAGTTACCGAGGGCCAGAAGCCTTCGGTAATTATCGAAGGCCAGAAGCCCTCGGTAATTACCGAAGGCCAGAAGCCCTTGGTAATTACCGATGGACAGAAGCCCTCGGTAATTACCGAAGGACAGAAGCCCTTAGTAATTACCTAACGTGGGTATTTACTGAAGGGCAAAAGCCTTCGGTAAATAGGAGGCATCTGTAAGAGACAATTGTATTTCTTATGAAACCAACAACATAAACAGACCTGCATAGCAGTTTTCAAGCACAAACAAACCTACATAACGGTTTTCAAGCACATACAGACCTGCATAACGTGCATCTCAAAGATGTAATCATTGATCAATATCCATAAAACATCAATTAATCCATACAACATGTGTTTATAGTTAAAACATAAAACAATGTAACAAAATGACGTTCTAACATCCAAAGTCATCGAGTTCATCTAACATCGAAATGATCTAAACTCCAAATGTTCTAATATCCAAATGTTCATATATCCAAATGTTTCTATAACAAGTAATAACAAAATGAAACTAATAATGTACATAGTTATCATCAGAATGATCTTCATCATCATGCTCCTCTATTGATGGCTGGACTGGTGTGGGTTGGACTGGTGTGGGTTGGACTGATGTGGGTTGGACTGATGAGGGTTGGACTGATATGGGCTGCTGAGGGGCAGGGAGTGACAAGGAGGGTCGTGGTTGGGTCGGAGGGATATTGAATTCATCCTGTGAAGTGGCAGGCAACACTCTCATGACCAGGACCTTAAAGTTTGTAAACTCTGCTCTCAGATCAGTGATTTCCTGGTCACGTTGCTCTAGTGCCTGCGTGAGACGGAGAACGACCTCGTCAGCAGAAGTGGTGGAAGAAGAAGGTTGGTGCTTCAGAGCACCTCCTCTCGATGCTGTATAGTTTGCAGCAAGTTGTCCTGCATCGTACACTCGTCCCTTTTTCTTACCACCAACGATGTCGACCCAGCACTGTGTCCTACGGATGTCATCTTCTGCATTACTCGCATCATCCGGTGTAGGAGCTCACCCATGTTCAAATCTAACCTGTGAAAGTCTCGTAGAAAATTCTTCCTGTTGAAACATTAAAAGCAATGTTAGGGAATGATAGAATAACATAAATGAAAAATTAGTAATATTAATAGTGTTAATTGCTTGCATGAGTCTTCCGAGATCTTTCATCAACGAATTGATTAGTGCCCTTCCTTACATGGGTCTGTGCAAAGACCTCATCAACATGGACCGCCCGTCCCAGAGCTTGTGCCTGTAACATAATTTACAATTACAAGTGTACATATGAAATAGAAAATACATAACTTATATATGAAAGAAAAAGTTAAATGAATGGATGATGTGATAAGGAAACGGTGAAACATTTATGTATATATATATATATATATATATATATATATATATATATATATATATATATATATATATATATAACAGGACTTTTTTCTTATTTCATAAAGCATTGTCTTAATATACATAGTAGTCATTTCTCTAAATTACTTTTACTTGCTTTTCTTTTTCTTTTTGCAATTATCAGCTGCCAGGTCAGAAAGCTAAGTGGGTTTGGTGACTATTTGTGCCTATTGTGATGACATTGGTTTGTCATGATTTCCCATTTATATCTCTGATAATGCATACGGAACGCCAGATCCTAAGAATGCATACAGCTCTGAGGAATATCTTAAGATTACAGAGGAACAGCTGAAGGCATCTACTGCACAACAGTAGGAGCAAACACCTCCCAAGGAACGCGAGGATGAGCCTCAAATCAAGCCGCCTGGTTAGTCTTTTATGTAGCATTTTTTTTTTATACTTTTTCTCTCTTTTCACTCTCTTTTCTCTCATTATTCTCGGGAGGCAATATTCCTGGCTTCTAATCCAGCAACTCTGCCCAATGACCTACACATTGTCACTACACCCTTTGCGAAAATCACACGAAAGTGATTGAACCTAAATGGAAGGGTTTAAGACAAGAGCCCTCAACCTCAGATTGAGAAGGTGAAATGCATGGTTAGCTACAACCACCATAGCTACTCTTCAGCAGGCAATTGCCTCCTATTTCTGTGATATTAGATCAAATTACAACGAACAACATTTCCTTTTATCTTATCTTAGGACCTAGTAATCGAGTTCACATTCCAAAGAAATTCAAAAAGATGAGTAAGGTCCACCACAAACCTTATTGGTCCAAGCCCACAGTTTCCACCAGATAACTCCCTTTTCCCTCTCAAATTTTGAGTTTCAACATATAGGGTCAGGTTATACTACGGGGTAACCCTTCAGAAAACTCAAGCCATCTCAAGCACTCAACCCTTAAACATAAAGGGAAGAACAACTCTTTTCATATTAAAAACAGGCATTTAAGACAAGAATAACTTACCAAGGAAGCATATGATTTTAACAAGGGTTTGGCTAGCTACCAAATTAGCTTAAAAACAAAAGGTGAATCCACAAATAGTTTGAATTATTTGTCCAAGTAGTTTTATTTCCCAATTGGAAGCTTACTCAATGCCTTCTCAATTAAGAAAACGCACAGCCAGTGACAGAGTTATTTGTCCACATTGTCACAAATAGTTATCCAAAGGTCACGAGGCTTCCGGGTATATTGAGGTATATACATAAACTAAAATAGTTAAGTACATTATGTAATATGTAATGTAGAAAGTGAGATAATTGACAAAAGTTTATCTTAGTTATTCCAATAAAAGAAGTTGTCTTCACTCTCAAACACTAGGTTAAAATAGGAGTTTATTTTATTACTCTCTTCTGTCCTATCCTCATCAACAATTAAGATTTTATCTACAAGGAGAGTTTATCAGAGAAAAAGTAAGATAGAATATATATTTTTTTCATCCTCATCCCACAACACACTTAATTAGCTTTCATAATTATTATCAATTTAATCTTATGATGGAATGAATCCTAGCAATCTAAATTGTATTACTTTATTAAAATATAAAACATAATTATGAAGCATGTGAGTAGTATAGTGCGAAAGGAAGGGGTTGCTTAGAACGTAGAGAGTGGAAAAAGAGAAAAAAAGCATTACAAAATGGGATAATTGGATATGATTTCTTGCAATGATTTGTGATGCCCATCCTTATCACTTTGCGCTGGAAATAAGTAATTTGGTAGTTTGAGAAGGAAATAAAAGACAGAATGTTAGATGTATCCAGAAGCAAATACAAAACAGAAAAGATACTCATTATATTTGATATCACATAATCGTGGAGAAGTAGATTTGATAAGAGATGATTGACGGTAGTACTTTTGTTTTTTGAGGTCAGATTGAATGAAAAATAAAGGGATATAATGATGACATCAGAGCAGCTGGGAATGATGAAAAGAAAAAGAAGATTTGATGCAAAGACTGATGCAGGATTTCTAGATGAAAGAATTGAGATATTTGAAGCGACACGCTCCAGCAAAGAGATCTTTGTATTTTTACAAAATGAAACAGATTTATGGATGGAAACAAAATAAATTGGATGCAAGCAAGTCCCTACTCCATTGATCTCAAGCATAAGCTATAGGAAGTTAAAGTAAAACCTGCAATAGACAAAAGAGTGAACCAAAGATGGCTGGAAGACTGATCTTGTTTAAACATTGCCAAGGCATATAACATCCAGTTAGTCTCATTAGTCAATTCATGCCCAATGCAAGAGAACCTCACCTTCAATCTGCAACATACAGAGTTTTAACCACTTCACAAGGGAACCCCAAAAATAATCTTATTCAAGAATAGTGAAAAAGTGATGTTAGGATCCAATTGCAAAGTATGGGAGTTCCGTCCCATATTTGAAGTAAGGACTCTAGTATGGACTGTCGGGTTCAATGGCTCTTCAACTACAGTAGCTAGATTTTATGGTATGATTCACCAAAGGTTCTTATTAATTAGTACAAGAGTGTAAAAAATGTTTTTCAACAGCAAACAAGATAAATAGGTATTACACTACTCACCAGGGTAGTCAAAGGAAAAGTGCATAACAAACCAACATGATTATAATGGAGTGTGATGGGATGTTAGAACCCAGTTGGTATAGGACTTGAGTCCCACAAACGTAAAGGATTTTATAGCTGGTAGCTAGACCTTGTTGAGCTTTCCAACTGCAACAACTAACTTTTTATGGTGTGGTTCTCCCATGATTATTAACACACCAATGCAGGCTATATAGGTTCACTAGTGGATAGAAGATCAATGTTCACATATTGTACTTTTCTACAAGGAAATTTAGTTAAATGAAAAGATAAGAACACAACACAGTAGCTAGATCATCTACGTCATTATGGAAAAGCTATAAGAAAACTTAGTGTGTTTCATACAGAGAGCAAATAACTCATGTCCAGCATAGGGGCTGGAAGGCTCCAGTTTCAATGATCCAATTACCAAGCTAAGAATGGGAAGACTTATAATTAATAAAACTGGGGGAGAGGGGGTGAAGCTGAAAATGTGGATATTGTAAATTAGATGTAAATCATTTTAGTGTGTCAGGTTCGAAATCCCTTGAATCAAAGGAATTTGTAAAGGAGTCTGTCCAGGAGGCTAAACCTGATTATTAGGATATTGATAACACTCTAGATTTACATATTTTTATTTGTTAAAAATCATTTCTTAGATTTCTTTAGTTTTTAATTTCTTAGAATTAGGCTAGTTTTATGTTTTTCTCTTAATTCTTTAGTTTTATAAAATTCTAGTTAAAAATAGGTTTTTAGATGTAATTTTTAGTTTTTGTTAATTAGTAGGAAAATAATAATTTTTTAGAAAATCTTTAATAAAAATCTTCCTTTTTAATTGTTAGATTTTTTTTTCTTTTCTTTAATTTGGTACTAATTTTTTCCTTTGATGCAAATATGAAAAAGAGTGGACTGCTGCCACTACATTGGGCTATTGAAATTGGACATATTTAATTAGGCTGATGTCAACATTGGACCTCTGATTGCAACTCTGTTTTAACATTAAGCTGCTGCAAGTGAAATTGAAGGCAGCGCTGGCCTGCTACGATGGTGTTGCAATTGGAAGACTGCTGCTGATTGGATAATTGGGCTGCCAATGCTGGTATGGGCTTAAGTGAAACGGTGAGTTTCAATGGAGGCAACTTTTGGGGGTCATTGCAGAGCAGCTCATTTGAGAAAATAACATTCTCTCAAGCACATTCATTAAGAAGAGAGTAGAACCTTCAAGCTTGGGCAGAAGAATAAGCTTGCGACTCTGACTAAAGAAGGTGATCGGCGGGCTGTGGAGAAAAATGAAGGCTAGCCGTCTGATCAGAGAGCTCGAAGCGTCACAGCAAGGTTCCCCTCTCCTATTTTCTTTTTCCCCTTTCTCTTTTCGTTCTCCAACCCTATATAAAGGGGTTTTTCTACATGTAAATGGATCTCTGGAGAACACTTCTACATACACTTTAGACACTTTCAGTTTACAGTTCTAAGCTCTGTAGATTAAGGTTCTTTTCTGCTTTTTATAGAGTAGGTTTCGATTCTCCTTGCTTTTGGAATGCACACTTGCGGTGGTGATAGCCCGTGGTGTCTTCGATTGCGAGTTTGTTCGGTACCTTTTCTTGTACGCTCTTATTAATAATACGTTCTTTCTTGATGTTCTATTTGTAAAGTGTTATATGATTCTGTTATTTTGATTTTTGTGTGCTCTTGTATTTCTTGTTTTACATTGAAAATGATTTGAATTCTGTCACTCTGCATACTATAACTTCTTTTGGAATTATACGACCCCAAGGTGGGCGTAAATGAACGAGATGTCTTCTCGAGACAGATAGGAGTTCAATCAATGAAAAAAATATTCTCATTCATGTTGTCTTAGTTGCTGTTAATTAGTGTGAGTTAGGAATATGTTCAATTGTGTTTCATTTGCTGATTTAGCTAAAAATCATTAAAATTGAATTGAATTTGTTTTGTTTTGGGAAATCAATTGATTGTTATTCATTTTTAGTTCTATATTAGAACTTGAGACCCCAAGGTGGGCAATTTATGAACAGAATGTCTTTCTGTATAATAATAAATCAATTGATATGCCAATTCAAGCAAATTTAGTTCAGTTTTGTGACTTTTATCCAACAACTTTGTCCTAATTAGTAGTTTAGGTTGTGTTCTGTTCGTAGTGATTAGATTTAGTCCTGAATCATGAGTCATTCACTCGATTCTTTACTTTTAATCATTAGTTTTAGGGTTCTTATTGATTTTTCTTTACTGTAGATTTTACAATTCTGTTTGCAACAATTACTTTCTTTACTGTTCATATTCATTTGGCTTTCAGGATTTTTGTTTAGCTTTTAAATTTCCAATTTGAGGTGCTTGTTTACCGTTTTAGTTTTAGGTCATTTTAGTTGCATGTAATTCTCATAGTAGTTTCATTTCTGTTTCTGTTAGGTAGTGTAGAGTTCTATTCTCATTTCTTTTCTTTTATTTCAAATTACATGTTATTTCTTCATTTTTTTTTCTTTTATACATATTTGATTCCTTTATTCTTTTCTCTTTAATTTCATTGTTCATATTTCTTTTCCCCACCTTGCATTAGTAGTTAATAATTAGGTAGTAAAAATACAAGACTAAACTCTACATTCTGAAACTTAATCATAGTTGAGTCCTTGGATTGATCCTTGGTTATCCCTTTTACTACATTAGTGGAGAAACTGAGTTTGTTGGCTTTGATGCGACTAAAAGCGAGTTTAATAGATATAATTTCTGATTATTGGGGTGATTTATTTCCTTACATATACCCTTGCACTATGCTAGAAATACCTGCGATATTATTTTGAAATATCAATGACACCATTCTATTCACTTTTCAAAATGCAATTTTCCAATTATTGAAAGTCAATACTAACATTATACACAGAGCAATAAAAGCTCTTAGCACTACAGTAAACAATGAATATACTAGTTAGTTACTCACACTAGTGGTGCCTAAAGGAAGCAGTTGAATTTAATCACAGTTTCCAGTTAAGCATCCAAGAATCTATTCATTCAAATATCCTCAACGACCAATATCCAAAGAATGTTAGCACCTTCAAAAACTCTAAGGCCACACAAAAAGAACACAATTTCTACCACACACACACAATGACAGGGACAAAACAACATGAAAACGAAAAAAAGAAAGAAAGAAAGCATCATTCAAGTACAATTTCTTCTCGACAAAAATTCAATTTTGAAAAAAAACTTACCTCGTAAGCAAAATGGACGAAGATGCCAGCCTCTGCAGACCACGACCACGAACTTAATAAGCCCACATCACCTCGCTGCCGTCAAGCCAACCTCGATGACCCACCACCACTACCACAAAACGCCGCCTACCACGACCCACCACCCTACCGGAAACATCACACCACCAACGACCACAGCTCCGCGAGAGAACGCCTTAGGGTGACCAAAAACGGACTAGGGCTTTTGTATCGCTGGAGGAATTTCTGAAATTTGGCAGAAGAGAGGGGGAATTTCTGAAATTTGGGCAGAGGAGAGGAAGATTAGGGCTTTGGTAACATTGAAGGAGCAAATGGGAAGGGTCTGAGGGAAAGGTTTTGGGCGACGAAGACTAGGTCTGGTGGGAAAATGAATTGTAGAGAGGGAACAACTTAAAATTCTTCGAAGACATTACCGGAGGCCTCTAAGCCGTCGGTAATTGAATTCACCATTGCATTACCGAGGGCTCATAGGCCGTCGGTAAAAAGCCGCCGAAGAAACGTGCATTTCCTGTAGTGATTATAATTATATATATATATATATATATATATATATATATATATATATAAAAGAAATATAATTAATAGATAATATATAGGTTGTAGGCAAGCTATTACATTCAATTATAGTTTAGTGTTTATGAATGCCCAATGTATGAAAACAAAAGGTATTAAAAATAAATTCATTATAAAATTATATGCTCTCTTTCATATGATTAATTATCATAATAAACTCACCATATGATTGGTAATCATATTTTTTTTACGTAAATGTAATAATTATAAATTAATTAGTTTTATCGTTAATATTATTTTAATTTTAATAAATTTATGACCACATATGATGTTATAGAGGTTCTCAAGATAGTAACAAAAAGCATGACAAAAAAGAAGGCTTATAATCCGTCTATTATTTTTTTATTTACCATTTCATTTATTGACTTTCTTTAAGTTGGCTTGGTTAACTTGGTCTTGGTTGATTTTTACGACTAACTTGTTGACTAGAGTTAACTTGACTTAATTTAACATGTTGACTGGTTTTTCTTTCTTTGTTTTGTAGGTTGAGTTTAATTAGAAGAGGATGAACACTAATTTCAGTGAATTAAGACATGTCTACATGGCAAAGCACAAGTGAGCCACATGTATATGATATGGGACAAAGAGGAAAGCATAAAGCATAAAGAAAAAACAACATGTATCATGTATCACATGGTACATATGTACATTCGTATCAAGTAATATAAAATGGTAAGACCAAGTATCGTTTTCCAAGAGACTCGTGTTACTAAACAATCATATAGTTACTTAACTAATTAAGACTAAAGAACGATTCCATTGAATGAAATTGAATTGTAGTAAAAGTAAACATAAAAACTTGAATGTAAAATTGATCAATTGAGGCTAAAATTGATCATATTAAGGCTAAAACAATATGAGATCATGATGTTGTTAGGGTTAGATTTCACCTACTTTACTTTCATGCATATTAGAACTCATCTTCTCCATTGGAATGTTAATGTCACTTGCGAAATTACTTAGAACTCGATCCCTTGGCGTAAAAAGCCTAGCCTTAATTATTAGACCTCAATCCCTAATAACCAATTCCGCATTAAGAAAAGAAGCTTAAGACAACCAAACATCCTATCCCTATCCCTATCCCTAGGCAATATTTCCTTTGGGTGAAATCCTCCAGATCATGATTTATAAGATATTTCCAAAATACTCAAACAAATCAAACATCAAGTCATGAATGGCCAAAACAAGACAAGCATTACGAATAGAAGAAAATCACTAACATTCAATGAAAGAAGCATAAAATATTCAAATACATGAAAGTTTAGAGGTTACATCGTCCCCAACAATAAATGAGTTTAGTTCTCCATTGTTATGAAGAACCTTCGTGTACAATGGAAGAATGAATGAATGGAAACCCTAGAAAGTGAAAAGGAAAGCTCCCGCCGCATCTCAATGCCTCTAAAGGGTCGAAAATTGTGTCCCTATGCTGCAGCCACCAAAGATATCAATCCTAATGTGAAAAAGCCTTTAAATAGATCAAACATGGATCATGGGCCAACGTCGCCAACACTCAGCGCCCTAACTGGGGCAACCAGGCAAGCTGCAAGACATGTAGTTGGCACTCAGCGCCCCTGGAAGGGCGCCCAAGCGTGCTTGCGAGATCCTTGGCCCTCAGCGCCCTAGATCATATTTTTCTTGTAGTGACATCCTTAGATCATATTTTTCTTGCTTAGATACCCTTCATGCTCACTTATTTAAGGGGTTTTACTTGACTTATAGATGGGTTGAATCATTTGAGTGTGAGGAGCTCTCCTTAGGAGTGAAACTTTTTTATTATTATCTTGAGTTAGCTCTCAAGTAGCGACATCATCACTCACACTACAGGAAAAGGTGAAAATTTCCGACGGAATATTATCAACGACACGTAGGCCCTTGGTAATGCCATGACAAATTTACTTACTGGTGGATACGTAACCGTCTATAAGTTGCTCGATATTTAATCCCCAAAACTTGAGTTTCCCTCCCATAACTTTCATTCTTTGAAATAGAAAACCATATTTCGGTGCTTCGAACCAGAGAACAGTAGCTTGAGGTGATTTGCGTTTTAGGGTCGTCTTTTAGTCACGGACACCCTCTCCGTCATTCACCCAACCATTCGCAGAACTTCCATCGGTTGCGCTTCTTCTGGGTTTGAACAATCTCCTTCTTTAATTTAGGGTTCCTCAATTCACAAACGTAGAGGGTCTCCATCATTAGTGTCAGGGTTCCTTCAAGAGGATAGTTTCGTGGGTCGTGGAGGGTTCGTGGGTTCGTGGTTCGTGGATTGTTGGTGAGTTAAGCGCGATGTAGGGTTGGTGCGTTGTTGGGCTTCGAACATTAAGTCCTCTTCTTCTGCCCTATTCTTCTGTCTAAAGTACCAAGTTAGTTTGATTGTGAGTATTATGCATGTTGTGGGCCGTTGATTATTTTAGTTCTTTGGTTCTGATTTTTCTTTGAACATTTGAATCTCTGTTTTTCCTTTTGTTAGACCCAACAAAATTGTATAGATTGTGTTATCTATTCTAGTTGATAGTGATAAAAAGAAAATGTTGTGTTGATCAGGGGTTGATGATAATAATGTTAAATTCTGTAACTGTGATTAAATTTCGTTCCTGTGATAATGATGTAGTTTATCTTTTTGTTATGGGTTGCATATTAGCAAGTGAAGATACTTTGGGTGAAGTTGTAGGCGATAGGAGTACAGGGTATATACTCATTATTATATGTTGTCCAAATTTAAGGAAACATTACTTTTTATTATTGCACATGTGTGACCTTGCTTGATAATTATAAGTCTGTAAAATTGATTAGAACATTGACTGTTTTGGGGAAGTGTTCCATGTTATTGCTTGATAATTTTCTTTACCATTTTTAAGAACGAAGCACTTAATACCAAATATCCTTAGGTGTGAGATGTTTGACTTCCTTCCCTTAAATAACTCGTAGGGTGCGAGCTTGAGCATTGATCTGACAACAGTTTTGTTAAGTACATAGCAAGCTGTGCTGACAGCATCCGCCCAAAAATAATTTGGCAGGTGATAATGGTTGAAGAGCCGTTATTTTTATACTTAATTTTGGCATAAAAAACACCCTTTATAACTTAGAAAATAGTTTGAAATCATGCTTTTGCTTAAGTTGTGGAAATAAGAGAGTTGGATGAGTTTTATGCTTGTTTTTCCTTGTTTTGACAGGAATTAAGATGAATTGGATGAAGAAGTTGAAGGAGTAAGGAGTTGGACTCAAGAAAGGAATCAAAATTGCAAAAATGAAGAATCACAGCCACCGCTCAGCGCCATTTCACCGCTGAAGGCCACACTTGCTCTTGAAGTTCTCTATTTGAGGCTTAAGCGTCATCTCTAAGGGCTAATCCAAGTATCGTAGCCACCACTGAGCGGCATTTCTACCGCTGAGCGTCAGAGCCTGCTGTTAAGTACACTACTTCACACCTGGGCGCGTTCATTGAGTGTCATTCTAAGTGTCGCATCTACCGCTAAGCGCAATTCCAGCACTGAGCACTGTTAACTTGAGCTTGGGCCAATTTTCTGTATTTTTAATAAACTATATAAGGGTTTAGTCAACTTAGGGTTGATATCTTTGGACAGAAAGAGGCGAAATTACACTCCTTTCACCCCTTAGAGGCGGATTTTGGGGTTATATCTTTCATTCTTTTCATTATTTTTATCTAATTTCACCATGTTTATGGTAAACTAAACCTCCATTATTGTTGGGGGAAACGATGTAATCCTTTGAAACTTTCATGTATTGAATTGATTCTTGATTACATATGCTTTACTTCATTAATTGTTAGGGTTTTCCTCTATACCATATGCATGCTTTGTTTAACTCATTCAATTGCATGATTATTGATTTTGTCACTATGGACACATATGAGAAAATCAAGAACTGGGGAAATTCTCCCGGAAGCAATGTTACCTAGACATAAGAATAGGAGGATTAGTTGCCTTTAAGCTTCTGTGCGAATGTAATGCATGATTAATTGCTAGGAAGACAAGACATTGTGAACTAGTAATTAGGATTAGGCTTTCTTCACCGAGACATCGGGTTTAAGGCAAATTAGAAAGTGGCATTAACATTAATGAAGAAAGATGAATTCATAAATACATGAGAGTGGATAGGATAAGTCGGAAACCCCAACAACATAATCATTCAATATTTTACATCAATCACTTTTGCAGCTTTCAATCCAATTGATCAACACTTACATTCATGTTTACTTTTCCTTAATATAAACACAACAATTTCATTTACAAGTCTTATTTAATCAAGAAATCACATAATTGTTTAGGCCTTGAGTCTCTTGGGAAACCATACTTGGTCTTACCATTTATTATTACTTGATACGATTCGGTACACTTGCCGAAGTGTTAACAGCAGGTCTCTTTCATTAAGCATAGTCCTGGAAAGTTCTTTTAGAGCCATGTTCTTTCATTCAACAACACCATTTTGCTACGGCGTTCTAGGTGCAAAAAAATTGTGTGAATTCCGATCTCTACACAGTAGTTATCAAACAACTCATTTTGAAATTCTCTACCATGATCGCTTCGAATGGACTTGATCTTTAGCTCCTTCTCATTTTGTATTATGGTTGCAAATTTCTTAAAAACCCTGAAAGTCTCATTTTTAGTAGCAATGAAAAAAGTCCAAGTAAAACGAGAATAGTCATCCACAATTACCAGACCATACAGATTACCTCCTAGACTTTTGACTCTTGAAGGGTCAAACAAATCCATATGCAACAGTTCAAGAGGTCTAGTAGTAGACATCCTTCTTTTGTTTTTAAAGGACATTCTTATTTGTTTGCCTTTCTGACAAGCATCACAAAGTCTATCAGAAGTATATCGTATGTTTGGAAGACCAATAACAAGATCATTTGAGACAAGTTTATTCAGTTGTGCCATGTGTATGTGAGCAAGTATTTTGTGCCAAAGCCAAACATCATCTTCTTTAGATAACAGACAGACAACAAATTTAAAAGAGGTTTTCTTAAAATCAATCATATAAATGTTATTGTACCTCTTCCCTATTAAGAAAAGTTCATATGTGGTGCCATTACTAGTAAGACAATGATTTGGTTCAAAATTTATTTTTAAGCCTTTATCACATAATTGACTTATGCTAAGAAGATTATGTTTCAGCCCTTCAACAAGCATTACATTTTCAATAATGTATGAAGATGGTGTTTCAATTTTTCCAACTCCAATGATTTTACCCTTATTGTTGTCACCATACGTGACATGACCACTTGTCTTGTGCGAGAGGCTTTTAAACTTGTTCGGATCGCCTGTCATGTGCCTTGAGCATCCACTGGCCAAATACCACATGAACTATTTCTCTTCATGCTCTAAACTTGTTCTGGTACCATTTGACTTTGCCATCATGCTGAGATCATTTTCTTGTAGGCTTTGATCTTTACTGATCTTTTGATTACTTTTGCAGTTTGTATTTGTCTTCTTTGTGTTCAAGAACCTGGTGAATTTTTCTTTCATCAAATCAACTTCCTTTTCTTTAGTCTTCAGGACATTTATACCGATTTTTCTTTCCTCTGCATACTTCTGAAATAATCCTATTTTGAAAGACTCATGAAATCCATTAGCAACAGACATATATTTTGAATTGGTGTTTTATAAAAATGTGCACTTTTGAAATTTTTTTTCGCAAATGATATTGTTCTTGAAAACTTTCTTGTATTTTAAGCAATGTGCGTGCAATGTAACAATATGCGTAATCAATTAATAACAATGTGTACTCGATTATGTAAAGAGATAGGGAGAAGAAAATCAAACTCAGTTTTTTATACTGGTTTGGCCTCAATGGCTACATCCAGTGTCCTTTCAATCAACCTGAGATTGAAAGCCAATTGCACTATAAAGATATGAGTTTTTACAACGGCTTTACAACGACCAATTTGTCAAAATGTAAACCATCTCTCTAACTCACTAATCTAATATAGCCAATAACAAGACCATGCAGCAAGAACAATCTTCTTCTGCAGTCACCCCTTTGAGACACCTCTCAAAGTACAAAGAACTTCCCGTTCTTTCTTCTTGGCCACACGCATAGGGAACTGCAAATCAAAGATTGTGAATCTTCTTCTCCTGATCACACAGAAAGCACCTCAGTTGTGCAGAATGATTAGTCTCTTCAATCCAGTCAAGTTTGCTATTCAAGAATTCTTCAAGATTTGTAAACCACTTTCTTTCTTGATTCTTTGAGCTTTTTGATCACTCTATAAAACTTCTCAAAAAAATATCAATCAGATATGAAAGTGTAATTCTCAATTATCTTACAGAAAATCAATCAATGCATCAATATGTAATTTTTGTCAATCTTGACGCTATGAAATCGATTAGTCAACTTACGTAATCGGTTACATTAAACAGGTATAATAGAATTACAACCAATTTGGCTCCTTAATTGAATACGCAATTAATACAATCGATTTCCATCAAATGCTGGTCAAACATATTTAAAAATACGACCGTTATAACGATTATGACCATATGAAATCATTGTTTAAATCTTAACAGACTTAATTGAATACACAATTCACATAATCGATTACGCTTTAACACTTAGAAGATTTTTGAAAACTTTTCTTTCCTAAACACATCACAACACATTTTGCAAAAGATATATGCAAACACACGACTTTTAATCGATTCACCAACTAATGTAATCGATTCAAAACTAGTTGTTTTACCACAATTTAAATCTCAAGCTTTCTGATGACTTTAATTGATTATCATTCCACTCTAATCGATTTAGTCATGCAGATATGTTTTTGTGCTTGTAATTTTCGTATCACCAAAACATGTATTATGCATACACAGATATGATCCCTTCATAAACACAATAGTATTCATCAATCAATAAAATATGTTCAACAAATGTGACAAACACAATACGTGCATATTACACAATAAGCATGTACACATTCAACATATATATCACACAATACTCACACATGTGTTTTAATTAACAATGTGTTGTCATCATCAAAAACCAACATCACAGGGATTGAGTTTAGTTAACACTATGCTCCCCCTATCAACAGAGAGTATTAGAGTTGGACGCCTAAGGGAAGTTCTCTAAGAGTGAAAAGGAATCTATGCCATTTGAGAATACAGAGATTTTCTGAGGAAGTTCTCAAGTGATAGTGTGCTCTTGTCAAGTCTTGTGAATAAGAGAAGCTCGCACTTAGTGTGTTTAAGGTCGGAGAGGTTATCTTCAAGTTAGCTGAGTAGTTTTCTTCTGGTTAGTTTTTCGGAGGAAGGTTCTTCCATTCGTTTGTCGAAGGAAAGTGTTTTCTGTTCTTACTCTTTATTCTATATTATTGTAATCTATGAAACAATATTTTAATGAAAACGTTAATCACTATTTATAGTGATTAACGACTAGACATAGAATCTTTTGATTCGAACCAGGATAAAAATTCTGTGTTGATTTTCTCCTCCTACACTCTTTAAACTTTTAGCACATCATCTGTTTGATAAAAGTTCTCTAAGAAAATAAAATTTTTAAAACAGACTATTATATCTTGTTTATTGACCGCTACATACTTTCCGCTCTTTAAATCGCTTTTTACTCTGCTGCGCGACTTGCTAATACCTACAGGCTAGTGGCAAATTGTGTCTTGAAAGATGATATAAAGGTATCAAAGCAGTTGATAAAGTACAAGGTAGATGGGTGAACCACTACCCTGTTGCATATGACAACATCGTCAGTTGAGTAGAAACTGACTTGAGTAATATATATGACAATATTTTTATTAGGGTCAGTGTTGTCGTCAACCTGATCTAGGGTGATGACCTTCTAGTGTTTAGAGAGTAAAGTATCTATAATGCTGTCAATGAAGGGGTCTCAACGAGCTCCTCCTGCTGTGAAAAAGGTATTAGTTGCTTCTCTAGTTTTGAAAATGTTAAGATAATAAACATGATAATTAATCAGCGTAATTGATATACCTTATAAAATATTTAATTTATAATACTGTTTATACCATTTTACTGTGTACTTTTTTAATTTAAATTCATATGCTTCTCATAACCATTCATCATTTCTATTCCTATTATTCTCGACAAATTTTTAACAAACTTTTATGTAACAATAAACATGACCAGTATAATTAGAGAAAAACTTGCTATTTAGTTTGAATAAAATTTATAATGTTGCTATTATAACAAAGACCAATATATAGATCCATTACCCTCCATTCCTTACGGATATTGAGACAACAAAGTTTATAATAGATATCACCTCCACCTTTTTGCAAGACCCGCCATCATTGAATTCATGAACTATGCATTTTTAACCTTCTTTTTCCCATGTTTTCTTTGTACATCTTCATATTTTCTATCATGAGATTTGTCGCTTCAAACATTCATTTCAATCAACGTTCGATAGGAATAAGATTTCTTCTATCCCTTCGTTCAACACCAACGATCATAGATGAGAAAAAAACAAAGAAAAATTTTCCGCTTTTAGTCACCAAAGTTCATCAGATTTTTTCTTATCAGACTTGGTTCACTAGCAGTGTTGATGGTAGATTTCCTCATCCACCATTGGCACCTTGAAGTTTGTTGATGAAGTTTAATGGACTTGTTTCACCAACAGTCCCCAAAATCATAAAAAATATTCTTTATAGTTGAAAATTATATTTTTTTATATAGTTAAGGAAAAGAAAATTGTTTAAGTATATACCAACTTTCTGCTGCATGTCTCTTAAAATATTTATTTTTTCTTAAACAATATAAAAATATATATTTTTCTTAGTAATGTTGATATGTTTTAGTTGAATGATAAACCCGTGTGGTAGGAACACCAGTGATTTAGAGGTCCAACACTACATGAATTCAATCCGTTTAATCCAGAAAAACCAAATTTGTGTGGCTCAAAAAAAAATTTCCTATTAACTTTTGTATTACTTCTTTTCTTTATCTTTCTACCTTTTTTACAATCGATCAATGGAATGTTATTTTTTAAAAGAACAAAATTGTATACCATTAATAGGCTATTTCTATTTATTAAATAATCTATTCTTAATTTTTATTTATTTAATAAATATACCATGTGTTATTTAGAGGTGAAAAATTGGTTATGTACAACACCGATTTCAGAAGTGTATCAATTTGTTTAAAATTTTACTAGAATAAATTTGTTCATTAATTAACATTTTACTAATCTTTTCTCAGAATAATCTGGATTTCTGCGTATGAAATTTTCTTTTGTAATTTTCAGAGTATAACTATTTTGCATAATTTTTATATCGATAAATGTAATGATATAAATCTATGTGTGATTTTGAAATCATTTCAAGAAAAAAAAAATCAATTGAAGATTATATGTCATTTTGGAAAGTTTTGAAAATTTGATAAGGTAAAGATAAGAAATCATATTGTAAATAAATAATTTCTATCTTAAGTAAGTAAAAATAGAAGATATTACTTAAATAGCTAAAAAATAAGTATATTAAAAGGAAAAGTCTCTGTTAAGCTTGTTTACTTTAAAAAAATATGTTTTTATTTTTATTTCTAATTTTTACATTTAATATCAAAATTATATAAAGGGTCACTCTTGATTAGTTAGTTCAGAAAAGACAAGGAATTCTTCCTCTTAACTCTTTTAGCAAGCTAATTTCCACAAATTCATTATAGTGTTTCTTAATTTTATTATCAAAACTTTGAATACCAAACACTAATATGATTGATTGAAAATAAAGCAGTAATAATTTTTTTTATCATTCATTTAATAATCATTGATTGAACACTAAACAGTAATAATTAATAATTAAATAATAATTAATAAGTCTATTTAATGAATATATTCCACTACTAAATTGTTGTTTCTATTAAACTCCAAATTGAAAATGGTGTCAACTCTAGTTACGCCACCAATGAACATTGCCGTCAGATATCTCTAATCCCAACACTAATGATGCTCTTTGAGACCACTGCCTTCACACAACTTCCTCAACTTTTGGTCACTAAAGTCAATTTCTTGTCTGCTTCCACTTGTTCCTCAGCAAACTCACACACAACCACAACCCAACAACCACCTGAACAACCCTCTTCTTCTTTCTCTCTCTTCACCATCACCAACACCAACAAGAACAAAAACAAATAACAATCCAAGAAAGAAAAGGAAGAAGAGAAAGAAAGATTGGATTTTTATTCTTACTTCGATGGACCCGAAGTTCACCGGAAAGCCGCCGCTGACGGTGGACCTTGAACGCATGCCGGAGCGTGGGTCCCACCACCGCCGCTCCCACTCCGACACGTCCTTCCGCTTCGCCGCGAACTTCGATGACCTGCTCCTCTTCGACGCCTTTGACCTCGACATCTCCACGCTCCCCTCGCCGCTCCCTCTGCCTTCGCCGGGGGCCTCCGGCGCGGTGCCGATAGCGGTAGATTCCGACGAGTCCGGCGGAAGGCCGAGGCCTTCAGGGGCACCCGCCGGCGGGCACCTGAGGAGTCTGTCGGTGGGCTCCGATTTCTTTGACGGGATCGGATTCGGCGGCGGCGAGGAGAGGGGCGGCGGAGGGAGGGGCGGCGGCGAGCGGAGGGTGGGGCACCACCGGCACAGCAACTCCATGGACGGGTCCTCGACGACGTCGTTTGAGGCGGACTCGGCGATGATGATAGATGGCGTGAAGAAAGCTATGGCTCCTGATAAACTAGCTGAACTCGCTCTTATTGATCCCAAAAGAGCTAAGAGGTTCGTTTTCTTTTTCTTTTTTGTGTTCTTGGTGTTTTTATGGTAATAAATTTAAGCGCAATTTCATTTATATGTTATGTATTTCTTTTATTTGATAGTTTCACATAAGTTGATTTTTGCTTAAAATAATATGGTTACAAATTATGTGATGTTTTATTATATTTGGGGTGTTGCAAGAAGTGTCACCAATATCCTGCACTGATGATTCGTCTTATTTAAAGGATTGAAACTTGTGGACATATGAGGTCCTACTAAAGAGTCAGAGGCTTATGGTGGTTGTGAAAACCATGTTATTATTATCATAAGGGGGTGTTTTGGATTGTGAGGAAACTGATTAAGAAATCTTGGTTAGATGAACTGATTATGGTTTTGGGATGTTTTATGTGTTTGCAGAATTTTTATTAACACGCTATCTGATTGATGATGCACTGGTGTTGTCATATTTTTTATTAAGTTGTTATGCCTGCCTTTTATTTTGTAATGCACAATTTTCTGCTGGATAATTAGGTTGTTAGGAAATAGGAATTACAGCATTCTTTATCTTCTTTTTTTCTTACTACAGTAAGAAAAGTTGTGTTAAGGGGTGTATGGATTGTGGAAAACTGAGAGAAAATGATTAATTTGATGCACTGATGGTATGGATTTGGAATGTTGTTCTGTTTGCAGGATTCTTGCTAACAGGCAATCTGCTGCTAGATCAAAGGAGAGGAAGATTCGTTACACCAGTGAATTGGAGAGGAAGGTGCAGACACTTCAGACTGAAGCAACCAACCTATCTGCACAGCTTACCATGCTTCAGGTATTTCCTTTCTTTTTTCGTGTTGATGAATAAGCATGAATTTGGTAACTTGTTCTTGTCAGTGTTTGATGGAGCCCCCCAACACACTAGCATCGATGTAGGTTTACTTTATGCTGATCTTGAGTTGTGTGGTCACAAACTCACAACAGTTTATGGATCCCACACATAATCAAGGGCCCTTTTTTTTTAAATGCAAAGTTATTACTAAAATTTTCTGTTATATCTTCAAAGTTTTCCTTGGTTTGGATAAAATTACTATATCTGTCATCCCTTTCATGTTGTTCTTATTACAGAACATCCCTCATAGATTTTATAATTTACGTGTGACACAGTAAAATCCCTTTTGACAATTATACCATGCTCATCTAGATTTTATACTTTTTTTGTCATATGGAAAGAAATCAAAGACAATGCACGCTTCAATTTTCATTTACTTTCTACTTCAAGGGATGACTGTGGCAGTTTGTGGAAATTTACCGTTGCACTTTGCTCCTAATACATAAATATCTTAAATTAGAAGGACCAAATTACCAGAGAGCAGACCTCAGTGGATATATTGCTTGTTGGTCTTCAAATGTCTTTTGAAATCATTTGCATTTTTATCTTATATTTCATCAAAAAATTAGTGTTTTATCAGAGGGACTAGTAAATCATTAAACTGTGGCTGCGGGTTATATGGCAACCAAAATATAGGCTTTATTTTGATTACAATAACATAAGCATGAAATGATTCTTGGTGCATACGTTCCAATCATATGGGAAGTCATAACTGATTATTCAATACTGGGGCTATACTTGTATAAATTATTCCGTGATAAACAAAGTAAGTTGAAAGTAAAGAAGAATTTGGTAATGAAACATATGCATAGCTGTTAGAAAAAGAATAAAGAATTGTGATGAAAACTTTTGTATCTCATTTAGGTAAAGAATTTGGGTAAAAAATAAATTGAGAACTGCAAGGCTGATGATTACGATGTTCTGGTATTTTTTTGAAAGAGTTGTGGGAAATTTTTGTTGTAGAGTTATCCTCACAGCTACTGTGGAAATGCTATGCAATTTGCATGCACGCAACAATGTTTAAAATCTGATATATCTTGATGCATATATGTTATTCGCGAAGATGTGTCTATGGTAGAATGGATGCTCATAATATAATAAAATAACAGGGCATGCAGATCAATCAAGTGTTTTGAATCAAAGATAGAACATATCGAGTATCAAAATATTGAAGAATATATTTACTTAAAGTTGCTGTAGCTTTTTTAGGCTTATAGCAGATTATGATTGTAGAAGAGGGGACATTTTTTTTTCCAGTTAACAGCTGTGTAATAATCTGCTAGGGTGACCTTAAATTCATGAGCTCTGCCAATTGCAGTCTTCCTTCACCAAACATTAACCAGGATAAGCATAACCTAGTTAACATCCTTCTCTTTGGTTCAAGTTTTCTATTGTGCTAGGTTGTTATGAAAAATTGGTATTTGATACTGCCCCAAGGCATTAGTTGATCCATTTAGCCTACCTCAGGAGTCAGTTGGATAAGGCTTAATTGTGGTAGTTGTTGTTTGTTGGAATGGTGGTTTAGATGTTTCCAAGCTACTTATTCTAGATTATAGATATGGTAAATAGGTAATTCTCCAGTTATCTGACACCGCTAGGTTTCCCTGTTTTCTTTTGTCTCTAAACTTAAATTGTTGCCTTTGCATTTGACTTTTGGATGATGAATGGTCCCCTCCACTTGAACGAATCTGACACCCCCTTTGAAGCTTAGCAAAGTTTGTCTGAATTCAATCAAACTATTTTTTACTACATACCATTACTCTCTTAGTATTTCAGTTAAATTCTATTTCGTACACAAGGGAAAGTAGAAACAAGCAGAAAACTGATCAATTTCTCATATGATGCAGAGAGACACCACAGATTTAACTGCAGAGAATAAGGAACTCAAACTGCGTCTAGAGGCTTTAGAGCAAGAAGCACAGCTTAGAGAAGGTATGCATCACTTATGTTTATCATGCCGTCAAAAATGGACATGTGCTGTCCCTGTTCATCAGTTATTTCATACCAAATTGGATAAATATACATGACTACATTGTTGTATTAACATTGTCTCATGAATTTTTAT
Source organism: Vigna nakashimae (assembly GCA_034642375.1). Classification (NCBI taxonomy): domain Eukaryota; kingdom Viridiplantae; phylum Streptophyta; class Magnoliopsida; order Fabales; family Fabaceae; genus Vigna; species Vigna nakashimae. The sequence continues at coordinate 24,313,178 of CM067768.1, forward strand.
GGGTTTATTTCACACCCTTTGTTCAAGTACAGGAACAAAATTCCTTGAAATATGTCAAGTTGTAGATTTTATATTTGTTTTTTTCAAATTTAAGAAATGAATACCAACATGGCTACACTGTGTAATTGCAGATCTGAATGACGCATTGAAGGAAGAATTGCAGCGCCTTAGGGCGCAGAGTACTCGTCTGGGTGCTATTGCTGGTAACCCTTCTTTTGGTGGGATATTCAACCAGTTGGCTTCCCAGTTAGCGATGCAACAGTTGAGTAATTCTGCACCACAGCAACCACAACACCAGGCACAGGTTGGCATGCCTCCTCCTCCCTCTGGACAGAACCACCCTAACTTCATGGATTTCAATCAGCAGAAGTAGCTCACAACAGCTGTAGCAGTAAATGATTTGTTCATCACAAGTAACATCTTGTGCACATACATGTATAACCGGTGAGACTTGTGAAGGGTATATTGTGCAGTTCGGTGTTCTTAGTTCTGTGTTGCTGTTTATCTTTAGTTCTAGGATAGAACCGTTATATGTACTTTCTGCAGTTGTAGGTTAGAAGCACAGCCTTTGAAACATGTGTTGTAGCTCTTGGTTGAATGAAGGTAACAAATATGTTATTGATTGAATATTATACTATAGATGGTGAATGAAGGCTATATGTTAGAAGTATACATAAAAGTGATTCAATTATTTGCTTAGAAGCACCAAAAGGGAAGTTATTTTGCGAATTGATTGCTGGTGTGTTAGAAGAAAAGTACACTGAACCGAAATTTCTGGCTAATGGGACCCAGGTGACAACAGACAGTACCATTTATTTTGAAAAAATATCTATGTTCTTGACTATTAACTAAGGTTGGACTTTAGTGCAACTTCAGTTGAATCATTAAATTTTGAATTTGTGATTCAACCAGTTTCATGAGTGGTCTTGTTTTAAAAGCATTACTTTTTTCCTTTATAAAAAACTAAAATAAAAGGGATCATAGTGCATCAAAATTTTTGCACGAATGAGATCCAAGTTTCAAAATAACTTTTCCAACAATTTAGTCAACCTTTTGACATAAATAACAGTGTTTTCTAACTCTGTTTGAATTTTAAATCTATTTTGGGATGAAAGCAAAATAAAGTTGGAAACTTTTCTATCTTTCTGATTGATGACATAGGACAAGTATTGTTTTAAAATGAGACCTTTAAAGTTCTCTTAAGTTCATTAAGAAATATTTAACTAATACAAGTTTAATATAAAATGCCATTAAATTCTCGTACTTTTTGTTGTTTTTTGTTTTCTTTTTCAATGTGAACGATTTTAATTTAGCTATATGTAGAGTATTATTAAAAAGATGTTTAAGAAACAATGTGAATATATTTTTTTTGTTAAATTTAACTCTTTTAATTTAATGTTGGACTTAAAAGACTGTTGTTTTCAATACAGTGCAAGAACTTTTAAAAATCAAATCTCTATCTAAACAAAATCTGATAAAATAGATTGGATTTGAAATTCATATCTATTTAATTGAATCAAATTGATTTAAATATTTTGAATGTATTTAAGTTTTTTATTTAAATAAGTTTAAATTCATATTCATTTAATTTAAATAAAATTGGTAATAAAATCAATGCTATTATATATATATATATATATATTAAATGAAAATTCAATTTTATTTGAATAAATTAAGTTATCATATATTTTATATTAAGATTAAATTGTTAATTTTGAGAGAGAATGATTGTATAAGTGACTAATGGCATAATGATTCAACACAACGATTTATAAAAATATAATTATAATTATATTTAAATATTTAACTTTTTCTACACATAAATTATATTCAACAAAAGCTTTAGAGATTCAAAATGATTCACTGGTATGATATCATTACTCATCAACAAAAATGACAATTTCTAGAAAGAAAAGGAGAATCTGTTCTCATTCCTAAGATGTGCAAAGTACATTTTCTTTTTCCTTTTTTTCTAATTTAGTTGCTTTTGTATTCATTATGACTAGATTACGAGTTTTTCTTTTTTTCTTGTAAAAATATCAATGCTAATATAAAATTTATATGTTATCTCAATACATGTATTACATTTGAAAAGATCAGACAAAATGTATTAATGTTGAACCAATAACTCATTTTTTAAAGAAGTGATTTGAGGTTTAGCTTGTAGAAGTACTTCAAATTTCAGTGAACACATTTACAGAAAAGCTTAGAGAAAATACAATTCCATATCTTAAATTAAACATAACGTAATTTAATTTGTATGTGCTGTTTTCTAGTCCAAAAGCAATTAAGTTCTGCAATAATTTGGTAAGATTGCATAAATTATAAAATTTTGAGTGCAAAGGATTAGATTGGAGAATGAGTATGTTTCAAAGGATTAGAACCAACAATCACATTGTTACAATTAACATTTATGAGAAACTATAGCTAGTTAGGAAGAAGATGACTTCTTGGTTATTACAATTTAACCTGTGGTCGTGGAATTTAGCAATAATGATTTTCCCTGAATTATGGGTTTGACATTGGAAAGTTTTGCAGAAGCAAGAGTTCCATTGAATTTTAAATCTATGTCAGCAAGCGTCACATCTTCACATGGTACACCACTACTACAAAGCAAAACAGCTCCTTCTGGAGTTCCTGAAGTTCCAGTGATATTTTTGAAGGAAACCTTGCTTATTTTAATTTTTGATGGATTCTGCAATCACAGAAGACAGAAATGAATAAAAGGGAAGAAAACATTTTAGCAGATTCTTTTAACAATGAATGATATACTGTTCTTTAGCTTTTCAAGTTAGTATTTTGTTCCAAATGCATGTTTTAATAAATGAATTTTAATCCTAACTGAATGTAATAAATTCAGGTAAGATTTTCATGCATTTATATATTTTAAATTCTTTTTATTTTTAGTGATTTTCAATATTAACTTGTCTTGAAAAGGGTGATTTTAATGAAGTACCTGTTTGGTGCATTGATTCCATGGACAATATTCTTGATCTATAATGATAGGGTTCCTGACATTAATCATTTTGATGTCTTCAAAATGCATATCAGTAACTGTAATAGTTCCCGGAGTATCAGGCCAAGTCTTGATCCTCACACCATTATCTGTGTTGTTTAATACGCAGTTTTTTACTGATAAACCTTGAACAGGTTCTTCTTCTTGATATTTTCCTAAGCTTCCAACACTAATACCATGTCCAGGACCACATTTCACATTCAAGACATTGACTTCTCTGCTACCATCACCCAATGAGATGCAATCATCACCAGTTGCAATGATAGTGTCAGTAATGTAGACACCAGTTGATCTTCCAATGTGAATTCCATCAGTGTTGGGACTATCTCCAGGTGCAATAGCTTTGAAGTTTGTAAATGTAATGTTGTTGCATCCCAAAACGTTCACATGGAAATTTTTGCTGTCCTTTGATGTTATGTCTCGAATGATGGTGTTGTTGAGGAAACCAAATCCAAAATTCTATGAAATAATAGAAGAAATAATTTGTGAGTTGAAAAAAAGAGGGTCAAATAGTTTGAACATATTGAAATATTAAAAAATGCAGACATTATTTACCATGGAAAGCTTCTTGCAGATCTTGGTTTCTGCACAATTATTGTGGTCCCAAGCAATTGCACCTTGACCATCAAAAGTTCCACCACCAGACAAGGTAAAGGAATTAATATAGGAAAATTTAATCCATTGAGCTTCTCCATCGAACTGGTTTGGGTCTTCTGGTGCTTGAATTGTTCCATCAACTTGAACCTCAATAGGGGCCAAGCAAGGCCCTTTCAATTCTATTTGTTTTAAGTGGTATGTGCCTGTAGGAATCACAATTTTACTAGGGTTTGTTGATGCACATGCATCTTTCCAAGCATTTGTCAAAGGCTATTAGGGTTAAAATTATGAAAACCAAAATTAGATATAATCATATTTATTTGTCCAATTTTGTATAAAAGACATATATCAAAATCTTACTTGAGTTATATCTCCATTAGGGGCTCCTCCATATTTTGATATATCAAAGACTCCAGATTGAGCTCTCGCAGAAGAAGAAACTTGCAATATCAATAAGGCAAATGCGATCATTTTCAATTGCAAATCCATTTCTCTGTTCTCTGCAATTTCCTCCACATGCTTGCTTAAGGAAATACGTGTATTTATAAATCAAGAAATATTATTTAGTATAACAATGTCAAAACTTGTATATACTATATAAAGATTTTTATCTAATTATAAACTTTGATTTCGTTGGAACAATCTTTTTTAAGGAGTTTACCAACTGGCGGTTAAGATTCTACAAAAAATATGCCTTATTGTGAATCATGATTTGTAATTTTTTTAATAGTAAATTAGTTAATTGTACCTTTATATTCTAACCTTAGGACGTTGTGTACAAACTAAAAAGTTTTACCTAATATATTCACTTCAATCAACAATGAATCACTTATTTCAATGATGCTTTGCAAGTTCAACCTCCTAAACAATCAAATATCTAAGAAAATAACTACTTTTTATATTTATATACTTTCGTTATTTCTTAATTAATTTATTGATCATTCATACAAACAAAATTTTATGCCATATTTACATTTAAAATTTCAGAAATTATGTAAATTTCTTCAAAATATAATTAACGAAAAGAAGTAGTATTCTAAATCAATAGTCTACTAACTATAGTAAATCAATAACTAATAAAATTAATGAACTTTGAATTTCAATATTGACAAAGACTTAAATACATCTGCAATATTATTCTCCAAGTTTATTTTTGCGATATTGGTCTCGCAAAACACAATGACAACTCTCACGAAATATAGTCTAGCGTCTATGTTTAGTCGTCTCGTGATAAAATCTGATGATAAATTCGATGAATGACACTTTCACTATTGTAATGTATAGTCAAATACTAATGCGCAATGTGGAGCTTTGCTATCACCCCCTTCAATCACAATGCCTCTTTCACTGCCTCATGAGTGTGATATACTTAGCCTAGGTAGTAGATTCAGTATCTGTTGTTGGATATTTCATAGAATTCTGTTTGAAATTTGCTTTTGATCATGAAGGTATGGTTTGTGATTTTGTTTTCTTAAATTTGTTTAATACACATGTTTTCTTAAATTACGTTCAATAAATATCTTCTCTTTCAGTCTTCATCTTGTTCTATAGCTAAAAGTTTATCGAAAAAGTCTTGCCAGAAATTCAAATCCAGTTGTTTTATTTATGAGATTATTCGTTGTATGAAAATTTTTAATTTATAATCCAATATTTCTATTAGTTGAAGGGACTTGTCAAAATGGATTGAAAATCTACGAGTCAACCCAACTCAATAGAGGTTTGAACATGATTGAGTTTGAAAAAAGTGTAATTTTTTTTTATGCGAGTTAGTTTTCAACCCAGCTCACTTAGAACCCGGCTTACGGGTTGAACCTGCAGTGAGCCGGGTTGGCTCACAAACCAATTTAATTTAATTTAATTATTTATTGTTTTGTGTTTCATTATATTATTAGTTAGAATTTTTTTTATTATATTGTAGATGGTGATAAAGAAGAACATGTTAAGATAGAAAAATATGATAGATTTATAAATTCAAGATTCTAATATTATAAATGGTATGGACAAGTGATACAAAAATTATTTAGATTTGAAATAAAAAAATTGTAATTTTTTTATTTTAAAAAAAACTTATAATTAAATGAGCCAACCCGTTTAACCCACCAACACATGGTGGGTTGGGCCAGATTCAAATTTTTTCAGTTTGCTAATAAGTGAGGAGTGTCACCCCTCCACTAACATGGCTCCCTACACCTCCCCCACTTTTTATAATACCAAAAATACCATTATTTACTTTTACCCTTTATCATTTTTAACTTTTTCTTAAAACCCTAATTTTTTACTCTCTTATTCACTCAGCGACACACCACATCCACATCCCCATACTCTTACTTTCTCTCTTCCTCTCTTATTCACCTCTTTCTCTTTCCCCAATTTCTCATCTTCCTCTTTCCCCAATTTACCATTTTCGTCAAGGTTCTCTTCTCTTTTGCTTGGTTTGTGCTGATGCTTGGTTGGTGGTGGGTTCGTGCTATTGCTTGATTCATGATTGGTTCATGGTACTATGGAGTTTGATGTTTCCTTTGTTGTTGTTTTTTATCCAAGTTAGTGATTCTATATGCGCCTCTCTTCTGTGTTAAAATGAAGTAGAGAAACGCCAAAGGCTTCAATGGATATGGGACATTCGTTGAGCTTTCCATGGATCTCGATATCTGTGGACGGATCTCGATATCCGTTGAGTCTGATGTCTTATATCCATGGAAGTCTTTCAATGTTTTGGGTGTTTTCCTCCGTTAAAGGTCCAACAGATCTCCCATATATGTTGAGGTATTTACGTTTCATTTTCTTGTTTTTTTAGGTTATTAAATTTAATTTTATTTAGGTTGTTAATTTTTGTACATTTATTTTAATATAATATTTTCTGTAGTATTATTTATATATAAATGAAGTGTTTGTAAAAAAAATAAAAGAAATAATGGAAAGCTAAACGAATTCTTTTATTTATTTTTTAATTTTTAGTTTATTAATTTATTGATTTTTAAATTAATTTTTAGATACTTTTAAAGTTAAGTAATTATATTTTAATTATAATTATATCTTAAGTAAATTATGTATTTATAATTAAATTAATTTTTTTTATTTAACGAATTAATTATTATTAATTTAATTAAAGTTAATTGATTTTGTTTTGAATTATTTTATTTTTAAAGAAGAACAGTTACATGGAGAAAAAAAAGAAGAAGAATTTGATTTCCGTAGAAGCAATAGAGTGTGGGGGTGCATTCATATATTGATGGGAACCATTAATGAAGTTTTTGGAAGTTGGAGAAAGTTAAAATTTTTAACCACCACATTAAATATTATGGAAGGGCAAAAGAAGAATGAGGAGGTGCACTATGTGGTGGTGGAGGGAGTAACGCCCATAAGTGACTCGGGTTGGGTTGGTGACTAAGTGATCAATTTGTGGTGAGCCGGGTCCGGTCAAATCGAGTTATCCGACAACTTTATATATTACTTTTTCTCTCCAAACGATTCGGTGTCATGCTCTATGTTGTTTCATTCATCAAGGGTGCTGTCATAGCTTTGCTTGAGAATATACAAAAAGAAATACTAAAATTGATTTGACCAACGAATTCTAAAATTTTGAGCAGATAAGTATAGTCTTTTTTTCTTATTATTATAATACAACAAGAAGATACCTATGTGCTTCAAGTCAAACAATGATTAGTCCAAGGACGGCAAGTTGATAATATTGTTTGTTTTCAACGTAGAGAATGTCTAAATGGAGTGTTTGTGTTAACCTAGCAATCAATATCATAACATCATCAGCAAGAGCAAAGAATTCCGTGAGATTCTACCAAAGAAAAACTGTTGGATTCACCGCTTCAGAATTTGAGATTCCAAAAAAAACTTTAGGATTTACCATTTGAAAGTAACACATTGGCCTGCAGCTTAACTGATTCCAATATAGATATGAATACATGCTTCTTGGTGTTTGTGTCATGTCAAAATCCATCACTCATGTCCTAAGAACAAAGGTGTTCAAGATAGAGAGAGATACAACTAATACTACTACTGCAATTTGGTGCTGGCTGTAAGTGGAAATGGAGCTGATCAATTTGCTGCTCTCACTGATCCTTTCAGTGTTGGTGTTATCAGTGCTGTTCTTGTTGTATCAAACTCGTTCTCCTAAAGCAATGGAAGGCATCCCTGGAAGCCTTGGTTGGCCAATTGTGGGAGAGAGCTTCTCATTCCTCTCTGACTTTTCAAGCCCCTCTGGGATCTTTAGCTTCATGATCAAGAGGCAAAAGAGGTAACAAATTAATAAGATCAAAACATGCAACTGATTTTAATTTTGCATCAGTATCAGTGTGAAAAGTCTGTACAAATCACCTACATAATATTGTCTACAAAAGTCAAAACCATATGGAAATTCATGATTGGATTTCAGTATAAAATACCTTTACAAGTGTGTTCCAATCAAATCAATAGTTACATGCTAGGTGCTAAGGAGTTTCAAGGATGTTCCTTTTCATTGGTCACTTCTATTTTGTGACAGATATGGAATGGTTTTCAAGAGCTTTGTCTTGGGGAGGTTTACTATCTTCATGACAGGGAGGGAAGCAAGTAAGATATTGTTAACTGGCAAGGATGGTCTTGTGAGTTTGAATCTGTTTTACACTGGCCAGCAAGTTCTGGGCCCCACCAGCTTGCTGCAAACCACAGGGGAGGCTCACAAAAGGCTAAGAAGGCTGATTGGTGAACCTTTATCAATTGATGGATTGAAGAAATATTTCCATTTTATCAACACTCAGGCTATGCAGACATTAGATCAATGGGAAGGAAGGAAAGTCCTGGTTCTTGAAGAGGCTTCTACAGTTGAGTGGCACTAACTTTTCAAACAAAGAAAATTTCATATTTGGTTGTTATACATTCTTATTCCATACTAAGTATCTGAAATTTTGAATATTACAGTTTACTTTAAAAGTGATTGGACATATGATCATGAGTTTAGAGCCTTCTGGGGAGGAGCAAGAAAAGTTTAGATCAAATTTTAAGATTATTTCTTCCTCATTTGCATCGTTGCCATTTAAACTTCCAGGGACAGCTTTTCATCGTGGCATCAAGGTAACAAAGTAGTACAAAACTTTGATTCAATTATTAAGATAACTTAACTCTCTTTCACTCTTATGCTTGCTATGAATGTGTGCAGGCTCGAGATAGGATGTATGAGATGTTGGATTCTACAATTTTGAGGAGGAGAAGTGGCCAAGACTTTCAACAGGATTTCTTAGGATCCTTAGTTATGAAACACAGCAAAGAAGATGGAGAAGAAGATGAAAATAAACTCACAGATAAACAATTGAAGGATAATATATTAACTCTGCTGGTTGCAGGCCATGATACCACAACTGCTGCTCTTACTTGGCTCATTAAATTTCTTGCTGAGAATCCGATTGTTTTGGAAAAATTGAGAGTAAGTATTGAAGACCCTATTCAGTCTTCTCCTTTCTGTGTTCAAAGATTTTAAAATTTAACTTCCTGAATTTTGCAGGAGGAACATAGACAAATTGTGGCTGGAAGAAAAATTGGAACAGATCTTACCTGGGCAGAAGCTAATAACATGCCCTACACATTCAAAGTGAGTAACAATAATTTTAGCTTTTAGGTAACTAATTGATCATCAAATTTCACATCTCACCAAGATTATTTGTGATTCATATTTCAGGTCATCAGTGAAACTCTTCGAAGAGCCACAATACTACCTTGGTTTTCAAGAAAGGCATCTCAGGATTTTGAAATTGATGGTATGGTATGCCAATACAAAATGGCCACATGTGTCTATATAAAGTGTTTTTCTTTGTGTTTATTCAAACTTTTGTTCTTTGAATGAGAATCATAGCTGATGTTAAATTTTGCAGGTTATAAAATTAAGAAAGGTTGGTCCGTCAACCTAGATGTTGTTTCCATACACCATGACCCAGAAGTTTTCCCAGATCCTGAAAAGTTTGATCCCTCAAGATTCGATGTAAGTTTCTTCCTGACATGAGACATTGCTAATAATTTCTTCTTCTAAGGACCCCAAATTTGATATTTTCATTGAATTGCAGGAACCCGTGAGGCCTTTCAGTTTTCTGGGATTTGGTAGTGGACCACGTATGTGTCCTGGAATGAACCTTGCCAAGCTTGAAATTTGTGTCTTCATCCATCACCTTGTCAACAGATACAAGTAAGATTTATCAGATTCTGAATGATCAAGAGAATCACATTGCACACAGAAAATGGACAATGCTGCATTTTACAAAACAACAATTATTACATTTTGTTATGTAACACAATTTTTGTATCAGGTGGAGACCTCTGGAGAATGAGAATTCTGTCCAACCAACGCTTGTAAGGATGCCAAAGAACAAATATCCTATTATGGTTGAGTCACTGTAACACGTTTGCTCTAGCAACTACAAACACGCAACAGAAGAAGAGACAGCAAAGAAAAATCTTGTATTGGAACAGAGTCACTTTCTCTTTGTTCTTACTACATGGAGAGAAATCATGCTTTATGACTTCTGAGGAAAGAAACTAATCCTCAAAGAATAATTTGCTTCTCGTTTTTAATATGTAAGCAGCAGATCTAGAACGGAAGTAACTACAAATAATTGGGATCATTTTCAAATTTACAAATTCAAGTTAACTTTGTTTCTCTCCATGCTAATCATCATTATAATAATTATTTTTCATGTTAGGCTCGTGCTGTAGAGTTTGGCTAGACCAAAAATCAGGATTTATAATCTCAAGTATTCGTCTTGAAGAGTAAACAATCTTGCAATCTTTAGTTAACGTAAAGGCTTTAATTATCCATTCCGACAATATAATTAAATAGAAAAAGTTTTTTTAACAGCTTTTTTTTTTTCCAACTCTTTTACAACGCATAGACTTGTGTTTGGTCCGTTTGAAATACTTTTTTGAAAATAAATTCAACCAAATCAATAAAATGATGACAACTGTCCTATTATAAAAAAAAGTTGTTAAAATATTATTATCTTAATTAAAAATAACAACGGATTTTACATGTCCCATTTACCATATATCTATTTAAAAAGTATTTATAATCTTTTTAAAATTTGTGGATGTAAAGAATATTCACATATATTAAACGTAATTTAAATATTTTAAAAATAAAATTTAAACAAAATAACAAAAAAAATTATAAAATATAATGTAAACTAAATTAAATATAAATTTAATTTTAATTAATTAAATTTAATTCAATAAATTATAAGGTTTAAATCTTCGAATAGTTTTTATAGTTGTAAAAGAATCGAGTCTTCTTGTTGAAAACAATCTCAATTGATCTTAAATTTTAAAAAATCGTAATAATTATTTTTTTTCTTTTTCTGAAAACATGTAATTGTGTATTAAATTTAGAACATGCCAACTCATCACTCCTGCAACAATAGCTGCCACGTCATCATTATATTCTCCAAACAGAAACTTTTCTCCTTCCTTGTGTCGCCACCCTTATGGCCACCGCCAGCCACCGTAGAAACCACCACACCACGTTCTTCAACCACACTCCACCTAGCCCATGTGTCGTCGTCAACCATGGCAACCACTGCACCGAAAACCTGCACAAAACCCAAATGAAGCTAATCGCGCCATCCTTGCCACCGTGCCACAACCAACCGCCGTAGAGATCACCAGAAACCTGCAAAGAGGCAAACCCAAAAAATGCACAACACCCAGACCCAAATCACAGAGCTTCTTCACACATCCTTTCCCTTTCCGCCTCGGTTACCCAGAAAATCAAAACCAGAGAAAACCTCAAACGCGCGAACTCAAATCGTGCAAATCAGTTCATCTCCTCGTCGCCGCCACGTTCCCCACAATCACCGGACTTGCAAATCCAAATTTTGCCATTAACGCACCTCCAAAAACCTGCAACCAGAAACACAAAAGCAACAAAACCCACTAAACCCCTAAATCGCGATGAACCCTAATCACGTAAGCAAGCCTCACACACCACCAACCACAGAATCGTACTTAGCCAACGTTCATCTTCAATTCCAAACCTACGAGGGAGAAAAAGCTTTATTCCCTCAACCCAGATTCATGGTCAAATTGCAAGTTCTCTTCCATCACCAACCTAATTCGCGATGCACATTCACTCCATTGTCGCCATCAACATCGTGCTTCTTCACCTTCATCTCACGAGTTTGTTTCCTCGCGACGACATCAACAAGAAAACCCAGAAACAGTCACATCAATTCATCGCGCATCAAGATTATTACAAATCGTGAAACCCTTCTCCTTCTTCTTCGCGAATTCACACACCTGAAAAAGGAAACCCAGATTGCGAATGCAAAAGACCATCACTCCAACATGTTGGCTCGAACGGAGAAGCGACAGTAGGGAAAGGCGGTGAGGGAGGGGCAGGGTGTTAGCGTCTTGAAATTTCTATAATCTTTCTATTTCTTTTTTTTACTTTATTAAATTTCATATCATAATTTAATTATTTCTACATAATAAAATATCCATCTCAATATATTTACTATACATTATATCATTACATTTTAACGTCGTTTATCAATATTTAACATAAAAGACCTACGATTTTATAAAATTTAAGATTCAATTGAAACATTTTTCAATAAAAAGATCCACTTGAGATTCCTCTACAAATACGAAAAGTTTAAACTAAATTATAAATTAAATTTTAATATTAATTTTTTAAATGTAATGGATATTTGTTGATGTAATATTAATTTTTTAAATGTAATGGATATTTGTTGATGTGGATATACTTGAGACAGATATGAATAATATGATATCTATATTTATTTCGTTTATAAGTTGTGAGGTTTCAACAAAAAAAAAAAAAAAATGATGACGTGGCGAGCCTCGAGCGCGCCACCTCAGCGACGCTCGTGGAGACAGCAAGCGTCCGACATCCGCTAACGAACGTCAACCATGCGCGTGAATTTAGTCAAAACGTAGTGTAAACGTGCGCTGGCAGTGTGAACGTGCGCTGGCAGTGTGAACGTGCGTTGGCGAGGTGGAAAAATGGACGAGACTCTGATAAATCCTCCACCCTCCACACGCTCCACCATTTTCCGTTTCTGAATTCTCTCTTTCTTCTCTCTACGTTCTCTGCACCCTCTCTCTAAGGAACCACCCAATTCATCTCCTCCAATCAGCATTCCGGCAACATTTAAGGACGCACGGCGTGAAGGATTCCAGAAGAAACGTTCGTCTGGAGAAACTGAACTGGTAAGTTCGTTCTCCCTCTCGGTCGTTCGTCTTACTGGTATACGAAACCAGTTTTGTGTACGTACGTTACCCTTCTTAGAATTGATTAGATCTGATTTGGTTGGGGCTCGTTCATTGTAGTTTGGTTAACGAGCGTTTACGAGCGTGGGAAAGGGCAAAGTAGTGGAGAAGTGTAATTGCGCGTCTGTGGACGTTCGTTCATTCCAGGTAAGGGAAGCTTATTTGATTTAATTCATGTGGTGTGCCTTGTATGAACGTCCGTTAATTTACTGCATGAAATTAATGCATGATATTTGCTGAAATTGACATGTTTGTACGATCGTTATTTGCTGGATGAGTATAATGCATGATGTTATAGTGCTTGAGATGCATGAACGTTCGTTAATTTGGTGAAATGAAATATATGAATTTACATGATATGGGTCGTATGAAATGTGAAAGTTAATGTTGATATGAACGTATGGAGTTATGAGAATGGCATGTTGAGATTGAACTGGAATATAAATGTATTGAAAAAGAGTCTTCCGTGATCATTAACATTCGTGCCGAACGGTCTTTAACCGTTCGGTTTCCTTATTTTAAATAGTCATAATGGGGTTCGTTCATTTGGATGGAACCTTGTTGAGGACGAACGTCCTCATGTTCCAAAGCTTTGTTTGAGCGTTCGGTCATTTACTGTGATGTTTGGTATGTTTTGATAAATCCCATTCATTTAAATTTGTATGCAATAGTATACTTTACCATTCGTAAATACTTCGAAAATCCCTTCGTGCGTTCGCACAGATTAAACGTTCGGTCTCAAACCTGACGTTCGTACTTAGGAGTGTTCGGTCTTAAACTGAACGCTCGTTCTAATTGGTGCTCGGTCTGAGCGTTCGTCCAAAAAAAAAAATGGCGCTCGGTTTTGAATTGAGCGTTCGTCCAAGTGTGCTCTCAATTGAGCGTTCGTCCAAAATGGTGCTCGGTCTCACACTGAGCGTTCGTCCAAATGGGGTTCGGTTTTGAATTGAGCGTTCGTCCTAAAGTGCTCTGTTTAAGCTGAGCGTTCGTCCTTAAGGGTGCTCGGTTTCTTTTTGTGAACGTTCGTCCAAATGGGGTGTTCGGTTTTATACTGAGCGCTCGTCCTAAAAATGGGGCTCGGTCTTACACTGAGCGCTCGCTCAAAATGGTGTTCGGTTTTATTGAAAAGCGTACGTCCAACTTTAGATTTACCATGTTCGTTTTCTGATTTTAACGAGCGTCCGTTCATGATTTTCCAGGTAAATAACGTTCGTCCAATGAACAGTGTACGTCATTGAAATTCTGCCGTTCGTACTCTGATTCGAACGAGCGTCTTTTGGTCTCACTCACAGCGTTCGTCCTCGGTCTTAATTGTTGACAAAACGTTCGTTTTTGATGGTTTACCTATGAATGATGAAAATGATTATGGAATGATGAATAGTGGATGATGTACAGTATATGAAATGAAAGTATGAATATTGAATGAGCATTCCGGGGAGGAATGACTCTTGGATGATTATGAGAACTTGTAAAGTATGACTGTGGGAAGTTAATGCTGGCTGTTCAATCCTGATATTCCGTGAGTGATCGTCCTCAAGTAGAGGCGCACGTCATGCGTGGGAATGGCAGGAGGTCGTCGTCTTTAGAGGTACTTTGGACGGACGTACTAACCTCGGGTGGCAGCTGATGAGAATGCCAGTTACCACACCACCTGGGTGCGTGAACGCCTGTAACTACGCAGAATTCATACAGTCCGGACGGTCAGTCGTGTCGAGTCTTATTTTGTGCATGCGTTATAATGCCTTGATGTGTGATGAATTATGTAATGAATTGTATGACTGATGCATGAGTTAAATTAAGTAAGCTTACCCTTTCGTTTCCTTGTGTTGTCTATTGTCCTTGTACGTCCGTCTTGTCATTGCAATGATCATCCGTGTGGATGTGAGCAGAGGGAGACGAGCGTTTGGAAGAGGCGCTGAATGAAGAGAACCTGGTTGATGTCGAAGTGAAGACCGAGCAGTGAGGCGCTCGGCCAGTTATGTAGCCAGTATTAGAGTGGTCGTTAGACCATCTTGTCTTGTTATTTTATTCTGATAGACCGTTCGGTATTTGTGCTGTGTAAACCGTTCGGTTAAGTTTCGTGTACGTTCAGCTTTTTCATTTGTAACTCTGAAGACGTGCGGCTTTGCGCGTCCGCTTTGTTATTATTGTAAGACTGTACTCAAGGACGTTCGTCCTTGAGCGTTGTTTTGTTTTTAGTTGGAAAACTGTATTGAAATATTATTAAATGTGATTTTCTGATTTTATGGTTTATGCTGTATTTTTGGGATGTCACATTAGTGGTATCAGAGCAGTTTTGTTCTTTTAAGGACACTGTAGGTTATGAGTACACTGTGTTTTTGCTGTGTGCTTAAATTGCGATTAATGAGTTATTTTCGACTCTTTGAACAGGACTAACGTTCGTTCTTTTCTCCGTTCCAAAGAGTCAATGGCACCTAGACTTCCTCCTCCTCCACCACAGACCAATGAACATGATGGGCCCGACAACAACACCAGGCTATTGGAATCAGTGATCGAGAAGCTACAAGAGCAGAATGCTGTTCTGATGCAGCAGAACGCGACTAATTTACAAAATCTCGAAGCTGCTCGCGCCAATTCTGAAATGACTCAGAGGCAGCTGATGGATATTCTTGCAGCTTCTAGGGGTACGCCGGGGGCATCTGCTTCAAATGCTACTCATCAGGCTGAGTGGACTTTGGAGAGCTTTTTGCAGCACCGCCCTGCAAAGTTTGATGGGAGATGCCTTCCTGACGGAGCTGATCAGTGGATACGGGACATGGAACAGATCTATGATGCCAAGGATTGTCCAAACGATCGAAGACTGGCATTCACTGAATATTTATTGACTGGAGAGGCCAGTCATTGGTGGTCGACTGCGAAGATGTTGCTAACGGAATCTCACAGCCCTATTTCCTGGAAAGTCTTCAAGGAAAAGTTTTATGAGGAGTATTTCCCGGATAGTGTTCGTTTCGGCAAAGAAGTGGAATTTCTCCAGTTGGTGCAAGGTAATATGTCTGTTTCTGAGTACACCAACAGGTTCAAACATCTGGTTCGTTTTCATACCCTGGCGACCAGTGAAGTGTGGCAGTGTAGGAAATTCGAGAATGGGCTAAGAAGCGATCTGAAGGTGCTGATATCCAGCCTTTGCATTAAGTCTTTTCCTGCCATGATTGAGAGAGCAAAAGTGTTAGAGAAAAATGTGGCTGAAGCAGAACGACTGAAGAAGCAGCAACAACCAACTAGAGGGCCAATCATGTCCAGGCCTAATCTGAATCGGAACAGGTTGCCATATGCTCGCCCAGCACAACCATCTAATTCCCAGGCTATGGTTGTTGGCGGACAGTCTGGACAGCACGGATCAGTCAAGTGTTTCCAATGCGGAGGACCACACTACCGGTCGTCTTGCCCTCAGTTATTGGGAGTGAAGTCCTGCACTCGTTGTGGAAGAAATGGTCATATAGAACGTGAGTGTAGAATGGGCGGACAAGCGGCAATGAGGCCGCCAAATGCCGGGAGGATGCAACAGGATCGGGGTGGACGAGCACAAGCTGTTGGTCGAGTGTATGCGATCACGGGCGCCGAAGCTGCCAGCTCAGGTACGCTCGTCACCAGTACTTGTTTGTTGTTTGGAATGCCTGTTTGTGTGTTGTATGATTCGGGGGCAACACACTCCTTCATTTCGAAGGCGTGTGTTGAGAAATTGGGATTAACCGAACGCGAGATGCAGTTCGACTTGGTAGTATCAACCCCAGCGGCTGGTGAGGTTAGGACGTCTACTGTATGTGTTAAGTGTCCTATAGAAGTTGAGGGGCGAAATTATAAAGTGAATCTCATCTGTCTACCCTTAAAAGATTTAGAAGTAATCTTAGGAATGGATTGGCTGGCTGCCAATCACATTCTCATAGATTGCGGTGCAAAGGAATTGGTGTTTCCAGACGAGTATGAACTGGATCTATCTGTGACGCTCGGTCAATTGAAAGAAGACATCGGGGATGGTGCCAGTTGTTTTCTGATCATGACGCATTTGGACGAATGAATTGAAGATTTGAATCATGAGCGTCCGTCTAGTAAATCGAATGGAGGACGATCAGTCGTGGATGAATTCCCTGATGTATTTCCTGATGAAGTGCCTGGATTACCTCCTCCACGCGAGGTGGAATTTACTATCGACTTAGTGTCGAATGCTGGACCTATCTCTATTGCACCTTATCGGATGTCGCCAGCAGAGTTAGCTGAACTCAAGGAACAGATTGAAGAGTTAATGGATAAGCAGTTTATCAGACCTAGCGCATCACCTTGGGGAGCGCCGGTACTCTTAGTGAAGAAGAAGGATGGTAGCTCTCGTCTCTGCATTGATTATAGGCAGTTAAACAAACTGACTATCAAGAACAAGTACCCTTTGCCTCGGATAGACGACCTGCTAGATCAATTGCATGGCGCGGTCATATTTTCAAAGATTGATTTACGGTCGGGATATCATCAAATTCGGGTGAAGGAAGAAGACATCCAGAAGACAGCCTTCCGATCTCGATACGGACACTACGAGTATGTAGTAATGCCGTTCGGTGTGACAAACGCCCCAGCAATATTTATGGACTACATGAATCGTATCTTCAGACCGTATCTAGACAAGTTCGTAGTCGTCTTCATTGATGACATTCTTGTCTATTCCAAAAGCTATGAAGAGCATGAAGATCACTTGAGGATCGTTCTAGGCGTGCTAAGAGAAAAGGAGTTATATGCCAAATTCTCTAAATGTGAATTCTGGATGAAGGAAGTACCATTCTTGGGACATGTGGTTTCAGCTGAAGGAATCTCAGTAGATCCGGCTAAAGTAAGAGCAGTACTGGAATGGGAGAGTCCACGCTCAGTTACCGAGGTTCGTAGTTTTGTGGGACTCGCGGGATACTATAGACGGTTCATTGAAGGATTTTCAAAAATAGTAGCTCCGCTTACTCAGCTGACCAGAAAGGATCAACCGTTCGCTTGGACCGATCGGTGTGAAAGAAGTTTCCAGGAATTGAAGAATAAGTTAACAAGCGCCCCAGTACTGGTCATACCTGACACGGCTAAACCCTTCGTGGTATATTGTGACGCGTCTCATCAGGGTTTAGGCTGTGTACTCATGCAAGAAAAGAGGGTGGTTGCTTACGCTTCTCGGCAACTGAAGGTTCACGAGAGGAACTACCCAACTCACGATCTGGAATTAGCAGCGGTCGTCTTTGCTTTGAAGATTTGGAGGCACTACTTGTATGGATCAACTTTCCAAGTGTTCAGTGATCATAAGAGTCTCAAGTACCTTTTTGATCAAAAGGAGTTGAATATGAGACAGAGACGTTGGCTGGAGTTCTTGAAGGACTATGACTTTGAACTACTTTACCATCCGGGAAAAGCAAATGTTGTAGCAGACGCTTTAAGCAGAAAGGTAGTTCACGTCTCCTCCATGATGGTCCGAGAGTTAAGTTTGGTAGAGAGCTTTAGAGATCTGAGGTTACAGTTCGACTTGGAACCGAATGTTATTAAATGCTGTACTCTTAGAATCTCCAGTGACGTATTTGACCAGATCAGAATGAAGCAGCGAGAAGACGAAGAGTTGGTGAAGATCTTGAATGCACTCGGTACAGATCAAGCTCAACATTTTAACACTGGAACTGATGGTATGCTACGCTACATGGGTAGGACGTGCATTCCGAATGATGGCGAGTTGAAAAGGATCATTCTTGAGGAAGGACATCACAGCCGTCTTAGTATACACCCCGGTATGACTAAGATGTATCAAGACCTCAGGAAATCTTTCTGGTGGCCGGGAATGAAGAGTGATGTCGTACGTTTTGTGGCATCGTGTTTAACGTGTCAACGAGCCAAGGCTGAACATCAGAGGCCAGGCGGTCTACTTCAGCAGTTAGAGATTCCGGAATGGAAGTGGGACGGCATTGCAATGGACTTCGTGACTCACTTACCTCGTACGGTCAGGAATCAAGATTCCATATGGGTAATCGTGGATCGTCTGACGAAGAGTGCTCACTTTCTAGCGGTCAACCTGAAAATGTCAATGACGAACCTTGCTAAACTTTACATCAAGGAAATTGTTCGTCTACATGGAGTTCCGTCTAGCATTGTTTCAGACCGAGACACAAGGTTTACCTCTCGATTTTGGCAGTCGTTGCAAAGCGAGCTCGGTAGCAAACTCCATATGAGTTCGGCTTATCATCCTCAGACGGACGGTCAGTCCGAGAGAACCATCCAGACGCTTGAAGACTTATTGAGGACGTGTGTTCTAGATCACATGGGCGTTTGGGATGAAGTCTTACCTTTAGTAGAGTTCACCTACAACAACAGTTTCCAAGCCAGCATAGGAATGGCTCCCTTTGAAGCTCTGTATGGGAGAAAGTGTCGAACGCCATTGTGTTGGTTTCAGGAAGGAGAAAAGGTCTTAACTGGACCAGAGCTCATTCAGCAGACGACTGAGAAGGTGAAATTGATCCAAGAAAGGCTGAAGGCATCTCGGAGCAGACAGAAGTCATACGCTGACAAAAGAAGAAGGCCATTGGAGTTCGATGCTGGAGATCACGTCTTCCTTAGACTACATCCAACTACTGGGGTGGGGAGAGCCATTCGACCCAAGAAGTTGTCTCCCAAGTTCATCAGACCCTATCAGATCTTGAGGAAGATCGGACCAGTCGCATACGAGTTATCTTTGCCGCCTCAGTTATCAAACTTGCATCCAGTCTTCCACGTTTCTCAACTTCGGAAGTACGTATCCGACCCTTCTCACATATTAGAGTTAGAAGATATTCGTCTTCGTCAAGATCGTACGTTGGAGATGCAGCCGGTACGCATTGAAGATAGCAACACCAAATACTACAAGAGGAAAGCAGTCAGATTGGTGAAGGTCGTCTGGGATGAAAAGACGGGCGACTCTACATGGGAAGTGGAAGATGCCATGAAGGATTTGTATCCCCATCTGTTCGAGAGTACGTCTTAATTTTCGAGGACGAAAATTTTTGTAGTTGGGGGGAATGTGAGGTTTCAAAAAAAAAAAATGATGACGTGGCGAGCCTCGAGCGCGCCACCTCAGCGACGCTCGTGGAGACAGCAAGCGTCCGACATCCGCTAACGAACGTCAACCATGCGCGTGAATTTAGTCAAAACGTAGTGTGAACGTGCGCTGGCAGTGTGAACGTGCGCTGGCAGTGTGAACGTGCGTTGGCGAGGTGGAAAAATGGACGAGACTCTGATAAATCCTCCACCCTCCACACGCTCCACCATTTTCCGTTTCTGAATTCTCTCTTTCTTCTCTCTACGTTCTCTGCACCCTCTCTCTAAGGAACCACCCAATTCATCTCCTCCAATCAGCATTCCGGCAACATTTAAGGACGCACGGCGTGAAGGATTCCAGAAGAAACGTTCGTCTGGAGAAACTGAACTGGTAAGTTCGTTCTCCCTCTCGGTCGTTCGTCTTACTGGTATACGAAACCAGTTTTGTGTACGTACGTTACCCTTCTTAGAATTGATTAGATCTGATTTGGTTGGGGCTCGTTCATTGTAGTTTGGTTAACGAGCGTTTACGAGCGTGGGAAAGGGCAACGTAGTGGAGAAGTGTAATTGCGCGTCTGTGGACGTTCGTTCATTCCAGGTAAGGGAAGCTTATTTGATTTAATTCATGTGGTGTGCCTTGTATGAACGTCCGTTAATTTACTGCATGAAATTAATGCATGATATTTGCTGAAATTGACATGTTTGTACGATCGTTATTTGCTGGATGAGTATAATGCATGATGTTATAGTGCTTGAGATGCATGAACGTTCGTTAATTTGGTGAAATGAAATATATGAATTTACATGATATGGGTCGTATGAAATGTGAAAGTTAATGTTGATATGAACGTATGGAGTTATGAGAATGGCATGTTGAGATTGAACTGGAATATAAATGTATTGAAAAAGAGTCTTCCGTGATCATTAACATTCGTGCCGAACGGTCTTTAACCGTTCGGTTTCCTTATTTTAAATAGTCATAATGGGGTTCGTTCATTTGGATGGAACCTTGTTGAGGACGAACGTCCTCATGTTCCAAAGCTTTGTTTGAGCGTTCGGTCATTTACTGTGATGTTTGGTATGCTTTGATAAATCCCATTCATTTAAATTTGTATGCAATAGTATACTTTACCATTCGTAAATACTTCGAAAATCCCTTCGTGCGTTCGCACAGATTAAACGTTCGGTCTCAAACCTGACGTTCGTACTTAGGAGTGTTCGGTCTTAAACTGAACGCTCGTTCTAATTGGTGCTCGGTCTGAGCGTTCGTCCAAAAAAAAAATGGCGCTCGGTTTTGAATTGAGCGTTCGTCCAAGTGTGCTCTCAATTGAGCGTTCGTCCAAAATGGTGCTCGGTCTCACACTGAGCGTTCGTCCAAATGGGGTTCGGTTTTGAATTGAGCGTTCGTCCTAAAGTGCTCTGTTTAAGCTGAGCGTTCGTCCTTAAGGGTGCTCGGTTTCTTTTTGTGAACGTTCGTCCAAATGGGGTGTTCGGTTTTATACTGAGCGCTCGTCCTAAAAATGGGGCTCGGTCTTACACTGAGCGCTCGCTCAAAATGGTGTTCGGTTTTATTGAAAAGCGTACGTCCAACTTTAGATTTACCATGTTCGTTTTCTGATTTTAACGAGCGTCCGTTCATGATTTTCCAGGTAAATAACGTTCGTCCAATGAACAGTGTACGTCATTGAAATTCTGCCGTTCGTACTCTGATTCGAACGAGCGTCTTTTGGTCTCACTCACAGCGTTCGTCCTCGGTCTTAATTGTTGACAAAACGTTCGTTTTTGATGGTTTACCTATGAATGATGAAAATGATTATGGAATGATGAATAGTGGATGATGTACAGTATATGAAATGAAAGTATGAATATTGAATGAGCATTCCGGGGAGGAATGACTCTTGGATGATTATGAGAACTTGTAAAGTATGACTGTGGGAAGTTAATGCTGGCTGTTCAATCCTGATATTCCGTGAGTGATCGTCCTCAAGTAGAGGCGCACGTCATGCGTGGGAATGGCAGGAGGTCGTCGTCTTTAGAGGTACTTTGGACGGACGTACTAACCTCGGGTGGCAGCTGATGAGAATGCCAGTTACCACACCACCTGGGTGCGTGAACGCCTGTAACTACGCAGAATTCATACAGTCCGGACGGTCAGTCGTGTCGAGTCTTATTTTGTGCATGCGTTATAATGCCTTGATGTGTGATGAATTATGTAATGAATTGTATGACTGATGCATGAGTTAAATTAAGTAAGCTTACCCTTTCGTTTCCTTGTGTTGTCTATTGTCCTTGTACGTCCGTCTTGTCATTGCAATGATCATCCGTGTGGATGTGAGCAGAGGGAGACGAGCGTTTGGAAGAGGCGCTGAATGAAGAGAACCTGGTTGATGTCGAAGTGAAGACCGAGCAGTGAGGCGCTCGGCCAGTTATGTAGCCAGTATTAGAGTGGTCGTTAGACCATCTTGTCTTGTTATTTTATTCTGATAGACCGTTCGGTATTTGTGCTGTGTAAACCGTTCGGTTAAGTTTCGTGTACGTTCAGCTTTTTCATTTGTAACTCTGAAGACGTGCGGCTTTGCGCGTCCGCTTTGTTATTATTGTAAGACTGTACTCAAGGACGTTCGTCCTTGAGCGTTGTTTTGTTTTTAGTTGGAAAACTGTATTGAAATATTATTAAATGTGATTTTCTGATTTTATGGTTTATGCTGTATTTTTGGGATGTCACATTAGTGGTATCAGAGCAGTTTTGTTCTTTTAAGGACACTGTAGGTTATGAGTACACTGTGTTTTTGCTGTGTGCTTAAATTGCGATTAATGAGTTATTTTCGACTCTTTGAACAGGACTAACGTTCGTTCTTTTCTCCGTTCCAAAGAGTCAATGGCACCTAGACTTCCTCCTCCTCCACCACAGACCAATGAACATGATGGGCCCGACAACAACACCAGGCTATTGGAATCAGTGATCGAGAAGCTACAAGAGCAGAATGCTGTTCTGATGCAGCAGAACGCGACTAATTCACAAAATCTCGAAGCTGCTCGCGCCAATTCTGAAATGACTCAGAGGCAGCTGATGGATATTCTTGCAGCTTCTAGGGGTACGCCGGGGGCATCTGCTTCAAATGCTACTCATCAGGCTGAGTGGACTTTGGAGAGCTTTTTGCAGCACCGCCCTGCAAAGTTTGATGGGAGATGCCTTCCTGACGGAGCTGATCAGTGGATACGGGACATGGAACAGATCTATGATGCCAAGGATTGTCCAAACGATCGAAGACTGGCATTCACTGAATATTTATTGACTGGAGAGGCCAGTCATTGGTGGTCGACTGCGAAGATGTTGCTAACGGAATCTCACAGCCCTATTTCCTGGAAAGTCTTCAAGGAAAAGTTTTATGAGGAGTATTTCCCGGATAGTGTTCGTTTCGGCAAAGAAGTGGAATTTCTCCAGTTGGTGCAAGGTAATATGTCTGTTTCTGAGTACACCAACAGGTTCAAACATCTGGTTCGTTTTCATACCCTGGCGACCAGTGAAGTGTGGCAGTGTAGGAAATTCGAGAATGGGCTAAGAAGCGATCTGAAGGTGCTGATATCCAGCCTTTGCATTAAGTCTTTTCCTGCCATGATTGAGAGAGCAAAAGTGTTAGAGAAAAATGTGGCTGAAGCAGAACGACTGAAGAAGCAGCAACAACCAACTAGAGGGCCAATCATGTCCAGGCCTAATCTGAATCGGAACAGGTTGCCATATGCTCGCCCAGCACAACCATCTAATTCCCAGGCTATGGTTGTTGGCGGACAGTCTGGACAGCACGGATCAGTCAAGTGTTTCCAATGCGGAGGACCACACTACCGGTCGTCTTGCCCTCAGTTATTGGGAGTGAAGTCCTGCACTCGTTGTGGAAGAAATGGTCATATAGAACGTGAGTGTAGAATGGGCGGACAAGCGGCAATGAGGCCGCCAAATGCCGGGAGGATGCAACAGGATCGGGGTGGACGAGCACAAGCTGTTGGTCGAGTGTATGCGATCACGGGCGCCGAAGCTGCCAGCTCAGGTACGCTCGTCACCAGTACTTGTTTGTTGTTTGGAATGCCTGTTTGTGTGTTGTATGATTCGGGGGCAACACACTCCTTCATTTCGAAGGCGTGTGTTGAGAAATTGGGATTAACCGAACGCGAGATGCAGTTCGACTTGGTAGTATCAACCCCAGCGGCTGGTGAGGTTAGGACGTCTACTGTATGTGTTAAGTGTCCTATAGAAGTTGAGGGGCGAAATTATAAAGTGAATCTCATCTGTCTACCCTTAAAAGATTTAGAAGTAATCTTAGGAATGGATTGGCTGGCTGCCAATCACATTCTCATAGATTGCGGTGCAAAGGAATTGGTGTTTCCAGACGAGTATGAACTGGATCTATCTGTGACGCTCGGTCAATTGAAAGAAGACATCGGGGATGGTGCCAGTTGTTTTCTGATCATGACGCATTTGGACGAACGAATTGAAGATTTGAATCATGAGCGTCCGTCTAGTAAATCGAATGGAGGACGATCAGTCGTGGATGAATTCCCTGATGTATTTCCTGATGAAGTGCCTGGATTACCTCCTCCACGCGAGGTGGAATTTACTATCGACTTAGTGTCGAATGCTGGACCTATCTCTATTGCACCTTATCGGATGTCGCCAGCAGAGTTAGCTGAACTCAAGGAACAGATTGAAGAGTTAATGGATAAGCAGTTTATCAGACCTAGCGCATCACCTTGGGGAGCGCCGGTACTCTTAGTGAAGAAGAAGGATGGTAGCTCTCGTCTCTGCATTGATTATAGGCAGTTAAACAAACTGACTATCAAGAACAAGTACCCTTTGCCTCGGATAGACGACCTGCTAGATCAATTGCATGGCGCGGTCATATTTTCAAAGATTGATTTACGGTCGGGATATCATCAAATTCGGGTGAAGGAAGAAGACATCCAGAAGACAGCCTTCCGATCTCGATACGGACACTACGAGTATGTAGTAATGCCGTTCGGTGTGACAAACGCCCCAGCAATATTTATGGACTACATGAATCGTATCTTCAGACCGTATCTAGACAAGTTCGTAGTCGTCTTCATTGATGACATTCTTGTCTATTCCAAAAGCTATGAAGAGCATGAAGATCACTTGAGGATCGTTCTAGGCGTGCTAAGAGAAAAGGAGTTATATGCCAAATTCTCTAAATGTGAATTCTGGATGAAGGAAGTACCATTCTTGGGACATGTGGTTTCAGCTGAAGGAATCTCAGTAGATCCGGCTAAAGTAAGAGCAGTACTGGAATGGGAGAGTCCACGCTCAGTTACCGAGGTTCGTAGTTTTGTGGGACTCGCGGGATACTATAGACGGTTCATTGAAGGATTTTCAAAAATAGTAGCTCCGCTTACTCAGCTGACCAGAAAGGATCAACCGTTCGCTTGGACCGATCGGTGTGAAAGAAGTTTCCAGGAATTGAAGAATAAGTTAACAAGCGCCCCAGTACTGGTCATACCTGACACGGCTAAACCCTTCGTGGTATATTGTGACGCGTCTCATCAGGGTTTAGGCTGTGTACTCATGCAAGAAAAGAGGGTGGTTGCTTACGCTTCTCGGCAACTGAAGGTTCACGAGAGGAACTACCCAACTCACGATCTGGAATTAGCAGCGGTCGTCTTTGCTTTGAAGATTTGGAGGCACTACTTGTATGGATCAACTTTCCAAGTGTTCAGTGATCATAAGAGTCTCAAGTACCTTTTTGATCAAAAGGAGTTGAATATGAGACAGAGACGTTGGCTGGAGTTCTTGAAGGACTATGACTTTGAACTACTTTACCATCCGGGAAAAGCAAATGTTGTAGCAGACGCTTTAAGCAGAAAGGTAGTTCACGTCTCCTCCATGATGGTCCGAGAGTTAAGTTTGGTAGAGAGCTTTAGAGATCTGAGGTTACAGTTCGACTTGGAACCGAATGTTATTAAATGCTGTACTCTTAGAATCTCCAGTGACGTATTTGACCAGATCAGAATGAAGCAGCGAGAAGACGAAGAGTTGGTGAAGATCTTGAATGCACTCGGTACAGATCAAGCTCAACATTTTAACACTGGAACTGATGGTATGCTACGCTACATGGGTAGGACGTGCATTCCGAATGATGGCGAGTTGAAAAGGATCATTCTTGAGGAAGGACATCACAGCCGTCTTAGTATACACCCCGGTATGACTAAGATGTATCAAGACCTCAGGAAATCTTTCTGGTGGCCGGGAATGAAGAGTGATGTCGTACGTTTTGTGGCATCGTGTTTAACGTGTCAACGAGCCAAGGCTGAACATCAGAGGCCAGGCGGTCTACTTCAGCAGTTAGAGATTCCGGAATGGAAGTGGGACGGCATTGCAATGGACTTCGTGACTCACTTACCTCGTACGGTCAGGAATCAAGATTCCATATGGGTAATCGTGGATCGTCTGACGAAGAGTGCTCACTTTCTAGCGGTCAACCTGAAAATGTCAATGACGAACCTTGCTAAACTTTACATCAAGGAAATTGTTCGTCTACATGGAGTTCCGTCTAGCATTGTTTCAGACCGAGACACAAGGTTTACCTCTCGATTTTGGCAGTCGTTGCAAAGCGAGCTCGGTAGCAAACTCCATATGAGTTCGGCTTATCATCCTCAGACGGACGGTCAGTCCGAGAGAACCATCCAGACGCTTGAAGACTTATTGAGGACGTGTGTTCTAGATCACATGGGCGTTTGGGATGAAGTCTTACCTTTAGTAGAGTTCACCTACAACAACAGTTTCCAAGCCAGCATAGGAATGGCTCCCTTTGAAGCTCTGTATGGGAGAAAGTGTCGAACGCCATTGTGTTGGTTTCAGGAAGGAGAAAAGGTCTTAACTGGACCAGAGCTCATTCAGCAGACGACTGAGAAGGTGAAATTGATCCAAGAAAGGCTGAAGGCATCTCGGAGCAGACAGAAGTCATACGCTGACAAAAGAAGAAGGCCATTGGAGTTCGATGCTGGAGATCACGTCTTCCTTAGACTACATCCAACTACTGGGGTGGGGAGAGCCATTCGACCCAAGAAGTTGTCTCCCAAGTTCATCAGACCCTATCAGATCTTGAGGAAGATCGGACCAGTCGCATACGAGTTATCTTTGCCGCCTCAGTTATCAAACTTGCATCCAGTCTTCCACGTTTCTCAACTTCGGAAGTACGTATCCGACCCTTCTCACATATTAGAGTTAGAAGATATTCGTCTTCGTCAAGATCGTACGTTGGAGATGCAGCCGGTACGCATTGAAGATAGCAACACCAAATACTACAAGAGGAAAGCAGTCAGATTGGTGAAGGTCGTCTGGGATGAAAAGACGGGCGACTCTACATGGGAAGTGGAAGATGCCATGAAGGATTTGTATCCCCATCTGTTCGAGAGTACGTCTTAATTTTCGAGGACGAAAATTTTTGTAGTTGGGGGGAATGTGAGGTTTCAAAAAAAAAAAAATGATGACGTGGCGAGCCTCGAGCGCGCCACCTCAGCGACGCTCGTGGAGACAGCAAGCGTCCGACATCCGCTAACGAACGTCAACCATGCGCGTGAATTTAGTCAAAACGTAGTGTGAACGTGCGCTGGCAGTGTGAACGTGCGCTGGCAGTGTGAACGTGCGTTGGCGAGGTGGAAAAATGGACGAGACTCTGATAAATCCTCCACCCTCCACACGCTCCACCATTTTCCGTTTCTGAATTCTCTCTTTCTTCTCTCTACGTTCTCTGCACCCTCTCTCTAAGGAACCACCCAATTCATCTCCTCCAATCAGCATTCCGGCAACATTTAAGGACGCACGGCGTGAAGGATTCCAGAAGAAACGTTCGTCTGGAGAAACTGAACTGGTAAGTTCGTTCTCCCTCTCGGTCGTTCGTCTTACTGGTATACGAAACCAGTTTTGTGTACGTACGTTACCCTTCTTAGAATTGATTAGATCTGATTTGGTTGGGGCTCGTTCATTGTAGTTTGGTTAACGAGCGTTTACGAGCGTGGGAAAGGGCAACGTAGTGGAGAAGTGTAATTGCGCGTCTGTGGACGTTCGTTCATTCCAGGTAAGGGAAGCTTATTTGATTTAATTCATGTGGTGTGCCTTGTATGAACGTCCGTTAATTTACTGCATGAAATTAATGCATGATATTTGCTGAAATTGACATGTTTGTACGATCGTTATTTGCTGGATGAGTATAATGCATGATGTTATAGTGCTTGAGATGCATGAACGTTCGTTAATTTGGTGAAATGAAATATATGAATTTACATGATATGGGTCGTATGAAATGTGAAAGTTAATGTTGATATGAACGTATGGAGTTATGAGAATGGCATGTTGAGATTGAACTGGAATATAAATGTATTGAAAAAGAGTCTTCCGTGATCATTAACATTCGTGCCGAACGGTCTTTAACCGTTCGGTTTCCTTATTTTAAATAGTCATAATGGGGTTCGTTCATTTGGATGGAACCTTGTTGAGGACGAACGTCCTCATGTTCCAAAGCTTTGTTTGAGCGTTCGGTCATTTACTGTGATGTTTGGTATGCTTTGATAAATCCCATTCATTTAAATTTGTATGCAATAGTATACTTTACCATTCGTAAATACTTCGAAAATCCCTTCGTGCGTTCGCACAGATTAAACGTTCGGTCTCAAACCTGACGTTCGTACTTAGGAGTGTTCGGTCTTAAACCGAACGCTCGTTCTAATTGGTGCTCGGTCTGAGCGTTCGTCCAAAAAAAAAAAATGGCGCTCGGTTTTGAATTGTGCGTTCGTCCAAGTGTGCTCTCAATTGAGCGTTCGTCCAAAATGGTGCTCGGTCTCACACTGAGCGTTCGTCTAAATGGGGTTCGGTTTTGAATTGAGCGTTCGTCCTAAAGTGCTCTGTTTAAGCTGAGCGTTCGTCCTTAAGGGTGCTCGGTTTCTTTTTGTGAACGTTCGTCCAAATGGGGTGTTCGGTTTTATACTGAGCGCTCGTCCTAAAAATGGGGCTCGGTCTTACACTGAGCGCTCGCTCAAAATGGTGTTCGGTTTTATTGAAAAGCGTACGTCCAACTTTAGATTTACCATGTTCGTTTTCTGATTTTAACGAGCGTCCGTTCATGATTTTCCAGGTAAATAACGTTCGTCCAATGAACAGTGTACGTCATTGAAATTCTGCCGTTCGTACTCTGATTCGAACGAGCGTCTTTTGGTCTCACTCACAGCGTTCGTCCTCGGTCTTAATTGTTGACAAAACGTTCGTTTTTGATGGTTTACCTATGAATGATGAAAATGATTATGGAATGATGAATAGTGGATGATGTACAGTATATGAAATGAAAGTATGAATATTGAATGAGCATTCCGGGGAGGAATGACTCTTGGATGATTATGAGAACTTGTAAAGTATGACTGTGGGAAGTTAATGCTGGCTGTTCAATCCTGATATTCCGTGAGTGATCGTCCTCAAGTAGAGGCGCACGTCATGCGTGGGAATGGCAGGAGGTCGTCGTCTTTAGAGGTACTTTGGACGGACGTACTAACCTCGGGTGGCAGCTGATGAGAATGCCAGTTACCACACCACCCGGGTGCGTGAACGCCTGTAACTACGCAGAATTCATACAGTCCGGACGGTCAGTCGTGTCGAGTCTTATTTTGTGCATGCGTTATAATGCCTTGATGTGTGATGAATTATGTAATGAATTGTATGACTGATGCATGAGTTAAATTAAGTAAGCTTACCCTTTCGTTTCCTTGTGTTGTCTATTGTCCTTGTACGTCCGTCTTGTCATTGCAATGATCATCCGTGTGGATGTGAGCAGAGGGAGACGAGCGTTTGGAAGAGGCGCTGAATGAAGAGAACCTGGTTGATGTCGAAGTGAAGACCGAGCAGTGAGGCGCTCAGCCAGTTATGTAGCCAGTATTAGAGTGGTCGTTAGACCATCTTGTCTTGTTATTTTATTCTGATAGACCGTTCGGTATTTGTGCTGTGTAAACCGTTCGGTTAAGTTTCGTGTACGTTCAGCTTTTTCATTTGTAACTCTGAAGACGTGCGGCTTTGCGCGTCCGCTTTGTTATTATTGTAAGACTGTACTCAAGGACGTTCGTCCTTGAGCGTTGTTTTGTTTTTAGTTGGAAAACTGTATTGAAATATTATTAAATGTGATTTTCTGATTTTATGGTTTATGCTGTATTTTTGGGATGTCACATAAGTCAATACTAAATTATCAGTTATTCATTTGAATAACAAGTATCCTATTATTATCCATAACGAAATTTATTTAGACAATAGATATTTTTTTCACCTCGTACACACTTCCTTTAACTTTAACCTAAGTAGAGTGCAAAGAGTTCACTATATATCCAATAAAGATGGCACATTTCCATTCCACAATTCAATTTTCATTAATATTTATCTTTAATCCTTATGAAAAAGTTTCATCTTTTGGTTTATTCCGTAATTGTAAATTTTGGAAATATCTGGCCATAATTTGATGAGGAAATGATCTTTCCTCATGGTCTTAGCTTTGTTCATATCAAGGACAATAAAACTTGAAATTCACACGTAATTTGTTTACTTTTATATATCGTGTTTTGTTATTATCTATAGAAGGTGGTATTTGACAATGACAACAATAAATTTAAATAATTCACTGTTATATTATGCAAAACATTGTTTTCATAAAAAATTAAGTAATGGTGCTTACTCTAGTTTTAGTCTCAAATACGATAGAGTTTTAAACAGTAAAAGTTAAGGAAACATTTCAAGGGTATTTTAAACAAGTATCTTAATTTTTTTTATAAGGATTTAAGATTTTCTTGCAAGTTTTAGTTAGATATAAAGTTTTATAAAACACATTTTTATATTTTTTATTTGTATTTTAATTTTTTATAAATTAAAAATTAATTTGATTATTACATTAAAATTAAGAATAATTTGTTTAGTTTTAAGACTTAAATTTTATTTAAGATTATCTAAATACCACATTAACATGCTTTAATAAGAGTTATTTTTTATACAAAACTTAAGTCCTAAATATAAGGTTTTAAATAATTATACACAAAATACTTTTATAATTTAGATATTTTATTGGGTAAACTCGTTGTTAATGTCCTAGATATTTGTATGTCTAAGAACAATTTTAGTACAATTTTAGTAGTGATTATTTAAGCTTGATCTAAATATCATATTTATTTATTTATAAAATATTGTAATAGTTTTTATTTGACTCAATACATATACTAAAAAGCACGTCCAACAAGATTATTTAAGCTTCTTCATTATGAAAGTCTAAGTCTATTGGAGTAATTTTCACATATCATAACTAATTTCCACATTTTGATATTATGATTATTATTATTTATATGCTCCCATATCATTATGTTATATTAACTATTCTTTTGTTATATACTTCAGGTAGGTATTGTTATAAGGATAACATAAGTTCACAATCCATGTTGATCCTATAAATGCAATTAGTATTCTCTAAGGAATACTCACTCAATATCTCATACTCATACCCACAGATCCTAAGTGTTAGAGAGTTTTTTGGAGGTGGATTTCCCTCCTTTGAGCAACAAGGGATTCAATTCCGATCATCAAGAGCTTTCAAGCTATAACTAGGATCTTGCAACCTATTCGCAGATCCACAATCAAGATCTCGGTAAGATCATTTGACGCCTATTGTACGACTAATAATGAGGTTCTACAATGAACCATCAGTCCCTTAAGACCTCAATTGGAATGATCAGTCATTTGTCATGGGGACTTATGTTCTTACCATACTCAATAGTTCCATATTACTTAGGAGTGGAAGTCTAAATAGGTTTAAATACCCCTTCTTCCTTTCACCCTCTAAAGTGCTTTCTAAAGATAAAACCATGACAAACAAAGCCTCCCTTCATCATTGGTGAGTTCCTTCTTATCTCGTCATGTATCTCCATCTTTATGTTGTTTATTTTATGTTCTTTCTCCTTTCTCTTGATTAATTTTCTCCTTTTTTTCCCCAAATATGGTTAAGCTTCATTAAGGTGCTAATGAAAGTCCTTAGTGTTGTATCTCTATCTACATGGTGTTGGTCTCTGATAATCTCTACTCGCCTCTATTTGAATGTCTATTTTTTTTTTCGTTTTTGACAATTAGGGTTAAACTTTATTATTGTTCCTCTATGCCGATGTATGCTCTTTCTCTATGTTTATGCATTTTTTCCATTTTTTCGCAATTAGGATTGAACTTCATTACTATGCTAATAAGTTTTTTTCATTTTTGTTTTGCAACAAGAGTCTATTATGAGCCTATTTTGTGTGGCTGTTTTACCCTGCACCTTCAATCATTTCACCTTGTACCTTCAATTTTTTTTTTAAATTCCAAAATTGTCCTCCACAATTCAACAAACCCTACACCCCATTTTTTGTGTTTCATCGGATTTCGAAATTCGATGAAGGATTCCTCAAGGCTTTGTTGGATTTCGAAATCTGATGAAGAATTTCTCAAGGCTTATCGAATTTCAAAATACGATGAAAGATTTCATTTTTTTCATCAAATTTTGAATTTCAATAAAGTCTTTGAAAAGTCCTTCATCGAATTTTGAAATTTGACGAAGAAAAAAATCCTTCATCGAATTTCAAAATTGGATGAAGAAATATTCTTTATCGAATTTCGAAAACCAATGAAAAAATGAAAAATTCTTTATAGATTACGGAATCCGATGAAGAAAAAAATCTTTCATCAAATTTCAAAATTCGATGAAGAAAAATGAGAGGTTATTTTCGAAAATTGGAGGTACAGGATGAAACAACCAATTTGTGTTGCTGAGATTTTGGATAAGCTGTTGATGATCAACTGTTGGTCCATTTGGATGAAATAGGTAAAATTTTCAACTCAAATATTTTTTAATTCCAAATTCCAAATTTGAATTTTGAATCCTCAATGGATGTTTATGGTGCATAGATTCCTTGTTTACTCAATCTATATCTTTAGTTATCTATATCTCTATATATACATAAACATGTGTGTACTACCATCTTCCATTCTAACTTAGTTGCCAAAACAAACGTCAAATTCATTCCTTTTTCTATCATTGATACTCCTGGGTTGGAAACAGACTATTTAGTTGGTAAGTTTAAGTATTATGCATTAACATTTTATTTATTTTATTTGGTACGTTAAGTAATGTTAACTTTAACATTTTATTGAGTCATTGTTTGATGTTTTATGAATAATGAGAATACTGAATGGAGTTGGGAGTCAGATCTGAAAAAAGATGGTAAGAAGACCAACATGTCATCTCAATAGAAATTGATGGCTAACATGGATTTTTTTTTTTAGATTTGAAGTTATTATCTATTATTCAAATTTTTTAAATAATGTTATTTTTGTACAATAGTTTTTGAATGGAATGCACTTGGTAACTATGTTGATAAGCTAAAGCATTTTTTGCATATGGTGAGGATCAACATGTTATTGCTATATACTGTTTGCAAAGTCAAGGTCTTTCAAGGTATATGACTCTGCCAAGTAACTTTTCAATATCTTATTACAATTGTATTATTTATATATATAAATATATTTTTTATTTTATACTTAATGTTTATCTTCAAAATTGTATGAACTGTACCAAGATAAGGAAGCTTTTGATTTTTTTCAACCACACAAAAGTAAGATGCAGAAAGTATTCCAGATTACACCATATGTTCCCAAAACTCTTTGCTTACCATCAGTAGACTATAACAGTGGACACAATAAGCTCCCAAATCTTTGATGAGAAAGAGCTTATGAGCCTTTTAAGTGGGTTAGATTTGTGTGATGGAACATTCATTGTTTCAAATGGTCATTAAGGAATCACATTGCTATGTTTCTACCAAACAAGCATTGAAGAAACTAGCCTCAACAAAGAAGGGCCAAGAGCACCTTCGTATGATGCTCATGCTTGTGATATTGGCGAGGCTAGAGATATGTTTTCCATGTTTGAGCAAAGATGGAAAAAGCAGTGTGATCCTTCTTTTCTAATCCCTTTTAACACCTTGGAAAATCTTAGGGGTCCAGGACAAGCTCAAACACTTCTATGGGAAGGAATTTGAAAGTTCAAATATACAGGTCAATTATCCGTATTTCAATTTGGTAAGTTGTCTACAAAGTCCACTGCGGGAAGGAGCATATCCATGAAGCTTATAAAGCAATGAGCCGTGCTGAAACGCTTATGTACATTGAAAGCCAATATTTCATTGGGGAATGCCATTGGTGAAAGAAAGTTAGACACTGACTACACTAATCTAATTCCCATTGAAACTGCACTGAAGGTGGTAAGTAAGATTAAGGCAAAGGAGAGATTTGTAGCGTACATTGTCATACCAATGTAGTCAGAAGGAGAACCTAGAAGTGAACCTGTTCAAGATATATTTGTATTGGATTAGAAAAACAATGGCATTCATGTATTGGTTGATTGGAGAAACAATACAGGAAAGTGAACAACCAGGACACCTTAGACACAACTTGAATTTCTTCTGTCTTGCACACAGGGAGCAGAAGGGATTAGAGGAGGATCTTTCAATTGATTCACCTTAACCTGAAACTCAATACTAGAATGCTCAAAAGAATAGTAGATTTTTGGTTTGTGTTCACTCCAAGTCCATCATAGGTAATATAGAACTAATCTCCATGACTTTCAACTACGTTGTGTTTGTTAGGAACCTAGAAATAAACTACAAGAAAATCATGTTGCAGATTGTATCGAATGTTGATTATCAACAAAGGAGAGAATTATCTTCCAAAGTTCTCCTTTTTACAAAGAAATGCTCAATTTAATAATGTCATTTTATTCCCTTTCAATCATCCTATTTTCATATATAGACTAACTCCCACCTCTATCTATGTAACTATCTGCCAAATCTTATTCAACAGAAAAATATATGTGAAAAAAAATGTATATTGATTGAAGGAAAAATGTGAGATAAGAGTCTATCACAAAATTACACAAAAAGCCCTTATATGAAGGGCTAGAAAAAAAAACAGAAAACATAACAAAATTAAAAAAGACCGAGACTAATATCAGCCCAAAACAAGAAGCTCAATAGACCCCCTCAACATGGGAGAAAAGTGTTATCAGTTCGCATATTGGAAATGATAGAGAGAAAAGGTTGTCTCGGTAATATTTTGTTAAAACATCAGCCAATTGATGATGTCTTCTGATGTGTGAGATAATTTGTTCATAAAATAATATGATAAATACTTCACATAAAAAAGGGGTTAACTGGATAAATAAGTTCATATAGTAAAAAGTAGAAAGTTTAATAATACATATACATATAATCTCTATTTTTTTTTTACTTTTCTTGGATACGTCACTCATTTTGTGTCTCAATTGGGTTTTTATTTTTGAAAAATTGAAGCAATTAGGTCGTTATCATTAATTTAGTATTAACACGGTCACATGTCAGTTTGTAGATTTTTAGAATTTTTTTTAATTATTATTATTTATTTATTTTTAACTCTTTTGAATAAATAAAATTTTTTTGTCACGTGTCAAATTAACATTGTGTGATGTGTCAATAACAGTGTGACATGACTCTCATAATGTCACGTGTCATTGTCATGTCACGTGTCATTGTCAGGTCACAGGTCATTAGATTAGTTTCAATTTGGTTATTGTATTTTTTTTTTCTCAATTGAATTATTGTATTTTTTTGTCTCAAATTAGTTCTAAATTTTTAAAATGTATTAAACAATTTTTTTCTTCTCCAAATTAAAAAAAAAATTATATAAATTTTTAGAAATATTTTTATTAAAATTGATATTTTTATTAAATGCTTTCAACAATATTAAGTTTATTTATATTTATATTTAGTTAATTATATAAATGTTAATATGTTCTTCAAAAATAGTTTCTTTTTTCCATGATCTTTCACCAAATTTTCTTTAATTTTTTATTTTAAGAAAATAAAATTTCTTATCATTAATATTTTCACTATTTCTTTTAACTCTTATAAGTATTTTTAAACAACATAATTAACATTTATGTAATTAACTAAATATAAATATAAATAAACTAAATCTTGTTAAAAATATTTAATAAAAATGTCAATTTTTATAAAAATATTTACAAAGATTTATATACAAATTAAATTTTGTTTGAATTTGAGGAGAGACAAAAATGTTTAATGTAAAAAAAAATAGGATTAAATTGAGAAAAAAATAAAAATATAAAAACGAAAATGAGACTAATATAATAACATGTGGGCTAAAAATGAGATGCAATGCTATGTCACACTATCATTATAACTTAATAAAATGTTAACTTTGACACATGACAATATTTTCTAAATAAAAAAATAAAAAAAATAAAAATAATTAAAAGATATTTAAAATTAAAAAAAATGACAAACAAACACGTAACGGTGTTAGTCGAAATTAACTTCAAGAATCTAATTACTTAATTTTTTAAAAAATAAGAATCTAACATAAATATTAATTGAAAAACATATACGAGAAAAGTCACATAAATGGGAAGTATTTATAAAAGAAAAGAAAAAGAATGAAGAGACTTTAGAGCCTAAGAATTTATACAATAAAGAATTTAATTTACAATGTATAAATATTATTGTATATAATAAAAAAGTCATGCGTTGTGCATGTATATTCACTTTTTATAATAAAAAATAATAAAATTATAATTATAAAAACAAATATATATTTTTAAATAAATTTTATTTGATTAATTCCAAAAAATGGTTAAATTTAAAACACTATTTGAAGAATAAAATTGAAATAGAATGTGAATATAAAAAAAATAAAACTCCTTTATATATATGTATGTATGCTTTTCGCTTGACGATATGATAAAACATTTCATGAGAAAATTAGGTATAAGTTTAAAGAAAAATCCATTATTATTATGTGAAAGGACATTTCAAGACGCACAATCAAACTCCGCGTTAGCCACACTAATCAACCATAAAAAAAAGTAAAGATAGAGGAACAAAATTCTTCACCTTTATGACCACAAAATTTTTTGTTAGGTTGAGCTCCAACACAGATTCATCCACTAAATTACTAACCCCACTATCGTGGCTAGTTTACTTCAAACTTCTTTTTAATGTTATACTAATTTAATTAAATTAATCAACTCCATATGTAACTTCACTCAATGAGTTTCAAGTCAAGTTCTATAGAAGCACTCGGTAGAGTCTTCATGCAGTGGGTAGTTGAAGTCTTGAAGGTGGAAGCACTGTCAGATATTACTTTTGTCACCAGTTGCATATATAGTGTTTGTGAATTGACTATAAACATGCTTCTTTATTTCCTTACCCATTCATCAGTATTGTTTCCTTCTCTTTTTACTTTTTCATTTTTCATCCTCTCATTCCTTATGCCATCCTTATGACACCTTTCTCTTGCATCAGTTCAAGAATTCTTTTACTATTATTAATTCTACTTTTTATCATGATAATCATTGTTATCATCCAAAGACAGCAACATGGAAAAATGGGACAGATGGTTGCTCTTGTAGTAAATTGTGCTGACAATAACTTGAACCGCTATTTCCTGAGGCGTGTAGATTCACTGTCCTTAAGGACTTATCCGCGGTGTATGCGCAAGTCCCCCAGGATACAACAGGAACTTCCCAGAATATCTCTGAGGATCTTAGAACTAGCAAGGATCTCTTAAAGTATATACCCAGGATAGTTTTAGGAAAGAAAATGAGAGAATGGGAGAAGAGAATTTTAATGGTAATAGTTTTCCATCAATCTGGAAATGAGAAAATGGTTTATTTATAAGTGGCAAAATCAAACCGTTGCATTAAATGAACGTTACTACCGTTGGCCAAAGACGTTGCTTCTCAACGTATACTGCAATGTTGCAAAACATTATGAACGTTGCACATCATTCTTTTTGCAATAAAATAATATTTTTATAACAATCCCCCACTTATTGCAAAAGAAAAGTTAAAAGAAAATGTCTTTGATCCAAACAGTTCTGTCTCAAAAGTGATTTCTCTTTTTGCAGGTAATCCTTTTTCAAAAGAAAGATATGTCATCTTTGTGTAAACTTGAAAAATGGTTGTATAAAGCAATAGCGCAAATCTTTGTTCTGATGAATAATCAAAGATTGAAAGTAAGATAAGAGTATTTATATCCTGGGTCTTATAAGATGTAATGCATCAGAGCTGGTATAGCAAGCTATATGAACCAGTCTTAGATCGAGAAACTTAACACACAATGTAATTGGTATAGCAAGCTATATGAACCAAAGACACTTGACGTGTGTTAGAGGTTTATCAATCACAATACACCCCCACAATTCTTGCTGTTATCGCTGTGTTGCGCTAATTAGGCCATGCGCGTGCCCGGTATTCATGAGTGCTCTAGAGATCATGCCAAGATCTCATACAAGCGGCCCCACTTGACACTCATATAGGTGATTTCATCAAGTGTATGCTGCAAATCATACACCACCCATAAGGGATATGAAGATCATTAAAACTTTGATTAATTACAAAGTTTAACCTCTCAATAATGCAGTCTCTAGCACTTTACACACACACACACACCATAGGAAGGAACATAATTGATTAGAATAAATTTAGTGCTATCAGAACTAACAAGTGACTTGTTTTTACCCATATGAACCTTATTCATGGGATCTCCAATCACAAAGGTTGGGTTACCATCACTTGTTTGTTTATCAGTGGCTTAAGTCCCATTCCCCTCGATGTTTCTAAGATCATATTTCTTCCCAAGGGTTTTGTCAGAGGATCTGCTAGATTCCTTTTTGACTTCACATAGTCAATGGAAATAGTTCCACTCTTTAGCAGCTGCTTCACCAAATTGTGTCTCAATTGGATATGTCTATTCTTTCCATTGTAATTCTTATTTTTAGTTATAGCTATTGCCGATTGGCAATCACAGTGTATTGACACTAATGGGGTTGGTTTCATTCCTAATGGAATGTTCGCTAAGAAGTTTTTCAACCACTCAGCCTCATTACCAGCCGTCTCAAGAGAAACAAACTCAGATTCCATTGTTGATCTTGCAATAATAGTTTGCCTGGCTGATCTCCATGTAATCGCACCACCCCCAAGTGTGAATACATAACCACTAGTGGATTTTGTCTCATCTGAATCAGAGATCCAATTAGCATCACTATACCCTTCTAGTACAGCGGGAAATCCACTATATTCAATGGCATAATCCATTGAACCTCTTAAGTATCTCATAAGCCTAGAAAGTGCATCCCAATGTTCTTGATTTGGACATTGAGTGTACCTACTCAGTCTACCTACTGCATAAGCAATATCAGGTCTAGAAAAGCTCATCAAGTGTAGTAAGCTCCCAATTATCTGGGCATACTGAGGTTGAGATACAGATTCTCCTTTATTTTTCATTAATTTAGAATTAGCATCATAAGGGGTACTCACTGGTTTCAGATCATAAAACCCAAACTTCTTAAGAAGTTTCTCAATATATCGTTCTTGGGATAGTAATATACTATCTCCCTTCCTTATGATTCTAATACCTAAAATTACATTGGCTTCACCCATATCTTTCATTTCAAAGTTCGATCCTAGAAATAATTTAGTTCTAGTAACAATCTCATTGCATGTACCAAAAATTAACATGTCATCCACATACAAACATATAATGACGCAATCACCATTTTCAAATTTAGAGTACACACATTTATCCGCATCATTAGGTGAAAAACCATCACAGATTAAAATATTATCAAGTTTTTCATGCCACTGTTTTGGTGCTTGTTTCAAACCATACAAAGATTTTAAAAGTTTACAAACTTTATTTTCTTGACCGGGTACTACACACCCTTCAGGTTGAGTCATATAAATTTCCTCCTCTAAATCACCATTCAAAAAGGCAGTTTTAACATCCATCTGATGTATCACTAGCTTATGGATAGCTGCTAGGGCTAACAACACTCGAATAGAGGAAATCCTAGTCACTGGAGCAAAAGTATCAAAGTAATCTATGTTGGGTTTTTGAGTAAAACCTTTTGCTACTAATCTTGCCTTATACTTCTCTATGGATCCATCAGGATGATACTTTTTCTTAAAGATCCACTTACAACCAATGGATTTTGCTCCTTTAGGCAAATCTACTAAAGTCCAAGTATTGTTTTTCTGAATTGATTCAATTTCAGTCTTAATGGCTTTATCCCACTGTTTTGCATCAGGAGCACTAATGGCTTCTACAAAGTTACTTGGATCATTATCAACAAGATAAGTATAAAAGTCATCTCCAAAGGAAGTTTCCTTTCTCTGCCTTTTGCTTCTTCTCAAATCCTCATTTAAGGTATTACTATTATCATTATCATCAACAGGTTGAGACATCCCACTAACCTTTAAGGGAAACACATGTTCAAAAAATTCAGCATTTTTCGTCTCCATTATAGAATTTCTCTCAAGTATATCACTTTTAAGAACTAGAAACCTATAGGCAGCACTATGTTCAGCATAACCTAAGAACATACAATCAGAGGTTTTAGAGCCTATTTTCCTTTTCTTAGGATCGGGTAACATCACCTTAGCTAGGCACCCCCACACTCTTAAATATTTAAGGTTAGGTTGGTAACCTTTCCACAACTCATAAGGAGATTTACCGGTTTTCTTATGAGGTATTCTATTTTGTAAAAAACATGCAGTAAGCAAGGCTTCTCCCCAAAGGTTATCAGGTGCACCAGAACTAACAAGCATAGCATTCATCATTTCCTTAAGGGTTCTATTTTTCCTCTCAGCTACTCCATTAAACTCAGGTGAATATGGTGGAGTTACCTCATGGATAATACCTTCTTTAACACAATAGTCATTAAAAAGCACATACTCACCACCTCTATCTGATCTAATCCTTTTAATCTTCTTATTCAATTGATTTTCAACTTCTGCTTTGTAGGTTAAAAACACATCAAAGGCTTCATCTTTGTGTTTGATTAAGTATACTTTGGTATATCTAGAATAATCATCTATAAAGGTCACAAAATAATTTTTACCTCCTCTAGACATGGTTTGTTTCATATCAGCTAGATCAATGTGAATTAACCCTAATAGCTCAGTTTGACGTTCTACAGAGAAACATGTTTTCTTTGTTATTTTAGATTCTACACATATATCACATTTACTACTCTGTTTATCATGCATATTAATCAATCCTAATTGTTTTAATTTCATAACATAGGAAGAATTCAGATGTCCTAATCTAGCATGCCATATATCATACGAGTCAACAATATAAGCAGAAGAAGTTGATTCATTCATAATTTCAGAAATGTTAAGTACAAAGAGACCTTGATCACAATATCCTTTCCCCACAAAAACATTATTCTTTGTCATAATGATCTTGTCAGACTCAAATGACACTTTAACCCCAGCTTTTCCCAGTATTGATACTGAGATTAAATTAACTCTGATAGAAGGAACATGCAGGACATCATTCAAGGCCAGAGTCTTCCCAGATGTGAGTTTAAGAAGAACCTTTCCTTTTCCTAAGACATGAGTTGTCCTGGAATCACCGAGATAAACTTGTTCTTCTCCTTCTCTTACACTGATGTAAGAGGTAAAGGCACTTCTGTTTGCACAGATATGCCTGGTAGCCCCAGAGTCTACCACCCAATTACTCACATTGGTCATCAAATTTGCTTGTGAAACGACCGCAGCTATAATGTCATCTCCTTCGGCTATATTGGCCCTAGGAGGATTGTCGTTTCTTGCTCTGCGCCTGCACTGTGGTGCATGATGTCCCGGTTTTCCACACACAAAGCAATTTCCTTTCTTCTTAAAGGTGGGGTTAAATCCATTTGGACGGGATTTTCGAAAATGGTTTTTCCTATTGTGATCAGGTTTGTGTTCGTACCTTTTGGGAGCAGGTCTATCCTCTACCACATTTGCTTTTGCAGACAAGGTTTTGGCTCTTGCAGCGGCACATTCTTTCCTGTTGGTATCTTCAACAATTATGTGAGTGATGAGCTCTGAGAGTGGCATCTGCTTGTGTCTGTGCTTCAGTTGTTGCTTGTAATCAGTCCAAGAAGGCGGCAGTTTCTCGATCAGTAATTCCGAAACAAATTCATCTGGTAGTAGAATGTTTTCTGCTTTGATGTCTTCGAGCAACTTGTGGTATTCGTTGATTTGAGTTTTTATGTCCTTGTCTTCAATCATTTCCCAACGGTAATAATTTCCTATGACGAATCTTTGTTTGACGACATCTTCGGCAGTGTATTTGAGAATCAACGAGTCCCAAATGTCCTTTGCTTCCTTGTAGGAACAGTACAC
The DNA here is from genome assembly GCA_034642375.1 of Vigna nakashimae. NCBI lineage: Eukaryota > Viridiplantae > Streptophyta > Magnoliopsida > Fabales > Fabaceae > Vigna > Vigna nakashimae. The sequence continues at coordinate 24,355,373 of CM067768.1, forward strand.
ATCAAACAAATCATTAGAAAGTGCACTAAGCAGAGTGTGTCGGCATACCTTGTTCGCGTAAGTCCATTCTTCAACTAGTTTTGAGTTTGAAGGAATAGTGGAGTCGGGCTTCGGAGATGAAAGAGTAGCAACAACTCCATACATGTCTAAAAGGGTGGAAACGCGTTCTTGCCAGCGTCGGAAGTTCTGTCCAGAGAAAATCTCGATTTTTGACACGTCCGGAAGAGATTTTGCGAAGACCGTCTGGGTTCCGGAAGCAATATTCTGAGTCTCCGGGATTGAGTTGTTGTTGTTGTCAGCGATAAGTCCTTAAGATTGTAGTAAATTGTGCTGACAATAACTTGAACCGCTATTTCCTGAGGCGTGTAGATTCACTGTTCTTAAGGACTTATCCGCGGTGTATGCGCAAGTCCCCCAGGATACAACAGGAACTTCCCAGAATATCTCTGAGGATCTCAGAACTAGCAAGGATCTCTTAAAGTATATACCCAGGATAGTTTTAGGAAAGAAAATGAGAGAATGGGAGAAGAGAATTTTAATGGTAATAGTTTTCCATCAATCTGGAAATGAGAAAATGGTTTATTTATAAGTGACAAAATCAAACCGTTGCATTAAATGAACGTTACTACCGTTGGCCAAAGACGTTGCTTCTCAACGTATACTGCAATGTTGCAAAACATTATGAACGTTGCACATCATTCTTTTTGCAATAAAATAATATTTTTATAACAGCTCTTGGGTTGGAGTCACCTACCATCCAATCTCACACCTTACAAAACTAGCCTCCCTGGATCTTTCATATAACCTTGTAAATCTTACTTCCTTATATCTATCATCAAACAACTTAAGTGGATATGTTCACTTTCCACTTTTCTCTAAGTTTCAAAATTTAAAACACCTTTCCCTTTCCAATAATGATCAATTATCCCTAAATTTTGAATCCAATGTCAACTATAATTTTTCCTCATTAATGACTTTGGACTTATCTTCTACGAGTTTAACTGAATTTCCAAAGTTATCAGGAAAAGTACCAATGTTAGAACTTCTTTATCTATCCAATAACAAAATTAAAGGAAGAGTTCCCAGTTGGTTACCAAAAATTAGCTCATTAGATATATTGGACCTCTCTCACAATCAATTGAACCAATCACTGGACCAATTTTCATGGAATCAACAACTCCTCTATATTGATTTTAGTTTTAACAAAATTACTGGTGCCATCTCTTCCTCAATTTGCAATGCAAGTTCAATATCTCAACTTGTCACACAACAAGTTGACGGGCATCATTCCACAATGCCTTGCTAACTCATCATACCTTTATGTTTTGGATCTACAACACAACAAACTTCATGGCACTTTGCAGAGTAGCTTTTCAAAGATTTGTGGGTTCCGAACTCTGAATCTCAATGACAACCAATTAAAAGGTTCTTTGCCAGAATCTATGTCCAATTGCTTTACTCTGGAGGATTTAGATCTTGCCAACAATCAATTAGAAGGTACCTTTCCTCATTGTCTTCAAGGTCTATCAAATTTAAGAGTATTGGTTTTGCGAGCCAATGAGTTTCATGGCCCGATTGAAAATTTAAAGACCACACATGAATTTGCCAATTTAGTTATACTTGATATCTCTTCCAACAACTTCAGCGGCCCAATACCAAAGGTCTACATAAGAAAGTTTGAAGCCATTAAGAATGTTGTTCAAGATGAAAACGAGGAATACATCAGAGGTTTTACAAGTTATGATTCTGGTGACTATAACAACAAAATCAATCGTTGTTACAATGGAGAAAATTCGGACAGACTTTGTAACCATTGATTTATCAAAAAACAGATTTGAAGGAGAGGTTCCAAACGTGATTGGAGAACTTCATGCTCTTAGAGCGCTCAACCTTTCTCATAACATACTTAGTGGTCCTATTCCCCAATTCTTGGGAAATTTGACAAACTTAGAATCGCTAGATCTGTCCTCAAATATGCTTACTGGTATGATTCCTACAGAACTAACCAAATTGTGGGAGCAATACCTCAAAGAAAACAATTTAATACATTTTCCAACGATTCCTACAAGGGAAACTCTGGGTTATGTGGGTTTCCATTGACAAAAAAATGCAGCAAGGACATTGAACAACATTCTCCACCTTCAATGCCCTTTAAGAGAGAGCATGGATATGGATTTGGATTTGGATGGAAACCGGTTGCTATAGGATATGGATGTGGAATGATATTTGGAATGAGAATGGGATGTTGTGTGTTATTAATAGGAAAGCCTCAATGGCTTGGGAGAATGGTTGCATGAATTGGGGTTGTCTTGTTGTACACCTTATTCAAATTCAATTGTGCCTTCATTGAAAACGAAAGAAGTTAAGCAAGAATTTTATCACTTTGCACTGCATGGGAGATTTGATTCAAAGTTTATTTCCAATATATATTTAATTCCAAGTTTAGTTGTAATATGAGTGTCTTGTATCTAATTATTTCATTTTACTTAGAATATATTGTTGTATTGGTTGTATATTAATAGTTGTTGTACTTCTAAAAAGAATTATATATTGACTTAAAAAATAGAAAAATTCTAATTATGTATTTTAAAAAATGTTATAGTTCATTCCCACAATTCTATTAAATGTATTTGGTTCTCTTATGTTTTTTTACTCATTATTCAATGAAGATTTTACTCGTATAACGTTGAAGAACTTACAAGGACTGTGTTCAAATTATGCAATATGTCATCAACCACAGACTAGTTCACAGCATTGAAAATATTAGTACAAATATAAATTTTAAAAAAATTATAAATTAAATTTTAACTAATTTGTAAAGTTCTTAATTTCTTTTCGTTTAAAAAGAACATGAGTTGTTGCATATGAAACCTTTCACCTTCTTTCTCTTACATCTCTTCTTTCTTTTGTTTTTATATGTTTTATCTTTTTTCTCAAAATCTCATCTTCCTCGTGGGACATAAGGTTCTAAAAAGAGGATTCAACAGAGTCTCAAACTCTTTTTTCATAACATAAAACTGAAATAACTTAAAATAAACAAATCAAAGAGAATCTTTCAATGATTTATCCCAAACCTTCTATTAGATTAAGTTTTTCTTAAGCATATAAGAAATTTCACTATTAAATAAAATTTGGATTACAACAAGTAAATAATTTCCAGATCACATGATTATATAAATCTTTATAGATTACACGACTTTGAATCTCTAGTACAATTTTTCAATCTCGTCCAAAAATTAAGAAATCTTGAAATAAAAAAATGCACTCCCAAGAGAGAAAATATGTTAAGCTCACGAGTGGTAAATTTACGAAGTTAAAAATAATACAAAAGGTTTCACACTCCTAAAGTTTGTACTAAGATTACTATTGGACTTTGAATGCACACAATTTATCTCTTTCTTTAATATATTTTTTCTTTTTTTTATAACATTAAAAAAACATTATTTATCGATAGACAAAATCCATCAGAAACAACCAATTTTCGTCATAATATATTATTTCTAGTTGATTATCGATGGTCGATAACTATTATCGACGAATATCGATCTTTGGTAATTATCGACGGACACATCTTTCAATAATTATTTGTCGGTAATTATTGAAAGACATATACATTGATAACTACCAAAGGATATATCTCCTGGTAATTACGAAAGAATATGTCTTTCAGTCGGTAAAGTAGTAACAGATTCTAATGTAATATGTATTGGTTAATTATCCCAGATTCGCACAACCAAACCTCCACAAATTCTAATGTAATATGTATTGGTTAATTATCAGAAATGTTGTCGTTGGGCTGTAGTTGGGGTGCAAATGAGCGGTGGTGACGCTGATGTCATAAAATTTGTCTATTTAGGGCTGAAACGCGAAGGGATTTGGATCTTTGGACACACAAACACGATTTCTCTCTTCTAGAGCACTTTAAGGCAAGCTAAGAGCTGTGGGAGCAGTCCTTCTTCTTCCTTGGGTGCTCTCCCTTCTTCCATTTCCACCATTGTTGTAAGCTTAAGCTCTCCATTCATGGAGAGCTAGTTTCATTTATTGTTGGGATTGATGTAACCACAGATCTCTTATGTAAACTATAATGTTTTGAATGATTATATGTCTCGTTCATTGATTGTTAGTGTTTATTTCCTTTACTTAAAGCTTGTTATGAGTTAATCAACCATGACATGATTTTAGGGTTTGCTTATTATTGGGAATATTGTGTGAATTTGGAACTGGATTAAGCACCTAAACGTAATTGTATCTAGGAATAGAACTAGAATCTTTGGTTATCGTTAATTTCAAGTCTTAATGCGAAAATAATTGTTAGGTTTTTCAAGGAATTGGAATCTAATAAGGAAGTCTAGGCTCTCTCTACCAAGGGATTGGGTTTGAGTAAATTTGTATATTAACATTGGCTTATTAATGAAAAGGAAGTGAATTATCATGCATAAGAATGAAGTAGGTGAAATCTTACCCTCAAAAATAGCTTTTCATATCATATCTAATATTTCCATTGCTAAGTGTTTGAGTTACCAAAGTTCACTTTTACTATTCTTGTCTTATATTTACCTTAACTGCATTAAAACCAAAATTTTGGAATCATTCTTTAGTATAAGTTAGTTCGAAATTATGCGATTGTTTGGTGACACGAGTCTCTTGGGAAACGATATATGGTCTTGACGGTTTATTACTTAATACGATTTGGTGCACTTGTCGATGTCTTAGCAAGGGGGTAGGTTGGTAAACCAGTCTACGTTCAGTTTTTTAAAGGTTGTAGGAAAGGCGTTGCTCATAACAACATCGTTAGTCGAATATAGTCTGACTTGACTGACATTCCCGAAAACATGTTCATTTAAATCAATGTTACTATGAATCCAGTGGAAGAGTCTTCCATTGCTTAAGTAGCAGGGTATTAGTGATACCATCAACGCAAGGATGTTAACAATTTCCTCCTACCATTAAGGAGTTACTCATTGCTCCTCCAATTTTGGGGCTAGTGGTAGTCACTTCTTTCCTCAATGTTGTTACAAACTCTAAGATGAGAAGTAGATTTTTGCACTCACCTTAGGTTCTCAAGGATTTCCTTATCCTTCCCCTTGTCGGTTATCCCTTCAGCTTTAACCCTCATTCTTAACTTGGAATTTTCTTGCCTTTAAGCACCCATATCCTCAACACTTCTCTTTTTGAACTCAGCAAACTACCCTTACATCTATGTGTGCACTTCAAGGATATCAGCTATGTCATTTGAGGAAGGTCCATGATGATTTCGCTTCTTTTGATCCTATATCATGCTCCTTGTAGACACCCTGTAACACTTCTTCACAAAATATATGTCGACCTCATGGTGAATGCCAACTATTCTCACAAAATCGAATATATTCTGTCAAGACTCTAACTTCAAGCACTTTAAGCTCCAACTCCAAGGGTACTCGTCTTCCACAAGGGTATTCATCCTACACAAATCAAACGGGAGTTATATCTATAGAAGATACTCTAATGTTCAAGTTAGACAAGTGTGTGAAAAGGTAATAATTGTTGTAATAATGGAAGTGATTAATTTATCTCGTATGTTATTCTATTTATACTATGTTTATGGACCTTTTACCATGATATACATGATCTATGTGGTTAACCATCCTAATTAGTTTTTAGTTATTCAAACTAATTGTACCTTAATCATCATGTTAAATCCACTCGGTCAATATTTTTCATATAACTAATTGATCGACATGTATTTGACCAAGTCGTGTTAATGTTTTAGATTATACCATAAAAGCCACATACATATATAGATAAGTGACTAAGATTTACTCACACATTTATCCTACAGTGAATAAAAAGGTTTTTCCTAAACCGCTATGGTTTGAAGACACTTATTTAACATAGGTTTTAACTTTTAAATATCTAAAATGAAAAAAAGAGGAAGTTATTTATATGCATATTTATTGGATTCTCACTGTTTCTGCCTGAGGATGAAGAAGAAAGTCATCACTAATGATGTGTTCACTTGAGGGAGATTGGAGGAGATGATTTAAGGAGAGTGATTGAATGAATTTTAGGCTAAATTTTTTTGTTGTTTATTTGAGTGGATTTGGAGGTGATTGAGAGTGGATTTAGAAGTAAAGTTTGTGAGAACTAGTGTAAGATTTGATTGATGTGATAGACAAAAAAAATTGTTTAATTAGTAAAAATTAAAGATTACCAAAATGTCCCTAATTATTAAAATAATATAAAATGATAATGTGATGGACGAACGCCCGAGAAGGTGACGATAGAAGTTGTGCAAGCACGATTCGAACTCCTCGAAGCTTCTTCCAGAGAGATGATGCAGCGGAAATTGATTAGAACACAAGATTAAAAGAGAATCTATGAAAACAGAAGTGTGATAACCTTCGCAGAAACCATAGACACTATAGGAAGAGAGAAATCGAAAGAGAACGGAACAAATCTGAGAATGAACACGAAGAACCCTAATCTGGACCTAAGGAACCCTAGAAAGGTGCAGAACATCAAAATGAACCGATTAATCGGTTCAAAACAAAGATTGAATGGTGGATAATATGAAAAATATTGTTTCAATCGGTGAAATCGAAGGAAACCTAAATAAGAGGTGTTTTAGGTTTAGAAACTAGAAAAATAGAGAGGAAGCAGAGATCTGGAGATGAGATGATTGAAGCTAGGGTTTGTAGCGAGATTACCTTAAGGTGCAAGTTGGGGTTGAAACGAGAAATGGAATCTCGCGAGGCTGTGATAGGCAGGGGACGCGAAGGAGTATGGTTCTGTGAAGAGAAATGTGTTGCGCAAATGAAGAATCCTCTCTCTGATGCGCGAGAGATTAAATGAAAATGAAGAAGGTGGCAATGAAAGGAAGGTGTGGCGAGGCTTTGCGCGAGAGAAAGGAAGACGCGTGGCTAAGGAGCGCTGACGAGCGGATTGAAGTAACGGTGATGATGTGTGATGAGAGAGAAGCACGGTGGAATGGAAAATGAAAGTGAGAGAGGTGCTTGGAAGGTGGCTAGAGGGAGTCTTTGGACTCTCTAGCATATGACTTTCAAGAGAAAATAGTTTCTGATTCAGAAAACTCAATTCTCATTAATCTCAAAAGTCCCCATTACAATAGAGAAGTTGGGTATTTATAGTAACCCATGCTCCTTACAAGCTAACCTATGAAAGGTAAAAATACGATAAAAAGGACTATATCGGACAGGATTACATCATACCCTCCCTCTTAAAAAAAGATTTTCCCTCAAATCTGACATCGCCTTATGAAGAAGCTCCACAAAGTCTTGGGAGCAAAGCCATGAAGTGGCCTTATTACTTTAGATCTAGTTTTCTTCCTCCTGGATCAAACACGAATCTGCAATACACATCAAATATATCTTCGGTTAATATCAATCCAAGAAAGAATTTTTCTTTAAAAACAAGAGAATAAGAGCTTCTAATACTTTGATTTGTAATCTTTGAAAATTTTAGAAGTCCAAATTCAATTTTGTCTTGAGTTAATTGTTTTCTTAAAGATAACAATAACTCAAGATTTGAATTGTCATATTTTGAAAATGTTTTCATAGAATATATAATGACAATTGGTTTGAAAGAGAAGTCAAAAATTGAAAAGTAATCAATTATTGGAAAAGAAGTAAAGATTTGGAAACCTTCCCTTTTAGGTTCCATGGTCTTTGAAAGAATAGGATTTGTCATCAATAACAATTTCTCCTTTTCTTTCTTCTCTCTTTCTTGCCTTTCTCTCTTTTCTTCTTCTTTTCTCTCTTCTTCTATTCTTTTATCTTCTTCTCTTTCTTCCTTTTCTTCTTCTCTTCTTCTTCTCTCTACTTCTCTTCTCAATTCCTCTCTTCTTCTCTCTTCTCTTTTCTCATTTTCTTCTCTCTCTCTCTTCTCTTCTTCTTTCTTTTCTTCCTTTTCTTTTCTCTCAATCTCTCTTTCTCTTTTCTTATCCTTGATCTATTTAAGTCTTGCCCCAAATTTTAATTCTCTACGAAGAAACCCATGATCATTTAAACGCTCAAGAAATAATTTTCCATCATCAATGCAATCCCTAATTAGTTCTAGGTTTCTTTTAATGCTTGAAGGCACAAACTTTCTTCTCATGCAAGCTTTTAAATCATGCCAATCACGTATGGAAGACTTTCTACCTTTCCTAACATGATATTGTCTTTCATTCCACCACTCTCTTGCATGCTCTTCTAACTTAGAGAGATATATACTAAAAACATAATATTCACTCTCTTCACAAAACCAAGGATTTATTTTATCTATTTCTTTTTCCCAAGCTAGGTATGTTAATGCACCTATGTCTTTACCAAATGATGGAAGATTCCTAGCTTGTTTAAACATTTCATCAACTTTATTTAACCTAGAAGACCTATATGAACTATAAGAAGACATCTTTGTTTTTAAAAGTTTGCTTAATCAAAAGGGTTCAAAACTTTCACTTAGACAAGTCCCAGGTAAGAGAGGTGAGCTAAAGAGCTGCTTAAGTACCAAGTCTTGCCTTGCCAGAAATGTCTTAGGCTACTAACTAATTACCCCTTAAACTAAAATCACCTTTAGAAACAAAGTACACAACTCAAACAATCAAAAACAATTAAACACTAAAAGACTAGACTCTTCGGGCTCTAATGTGAAAAGGCTAGAGTTTAATCCCTTTTAGCCTAATCACCCCTAAACGTGAACACAAAATCAAACAAACAAAACACTTAAGAAACCAGCGGACTCTAATGACCCCTACGAGATACACAAATCAAGTCAATATTAAAGTCTACTCCTATGGTGAAGCTTGTAGCTTTGGCTAACAAGACACATTCACCTGTCTAGCTATGCTAAAAAATCAAAGCAATCAAGAAAAGTTGCCAAGAGTTTGAAAGAGCACCAAGGACTCTTCCAAAGAACTTGGACTTTATAAAAGGCCCTTTTACAAAACAAAAGCTAAAGCTAATAGTGGCTAACACAAGCCTATTACAAACAATTTGAACAAATCAAATACAAAAAACAAACTATGTTATGGTCTTGGTCCACTTCATTCAGCTTTGTTGCTCAACTTTATCTTCTACTATCAATTCTCTTGGTCTCTCCTGATCAGTTTTCTACAAACGCAAATGCATAGATCTTCAATCAAAATTTCCTTAGCTAAAACAGATTACACAAGGTGATGTGTATATATATGGCAGTAAGCACTTCCCTTTTCTCGGTCTTGTGCCCTTGATGCAGTTACAAAGAAAATGTATTTTGCTCTCTAGGAATAAACTGCAAGAAAATCACACCCAATTCAGCAAAGTCCAACATCCAACAAATTGCAAGCTATAACACAAACAATTTAAACAAACAGAAGAAATATGACTAAGCAACTTCCCTGATTAATGCTATATTCATTCTTCACTTGTAGAATCCTACACTCCATTCTTGTAACTGATGCACTAGCTATATGACACCAATTAAATCCGATCTGCACACACCAAAATCAAACCAAATTCTATTAGACACATGCAAATGGTCATTATACCAGATTCAAAGGGATGTAATTCTAAGCTGAAACCAAACTAATTAAACAACCATCCCAGTCTAATCAAAATCAGATTAATCCAATACAATGCACAATAATTCTAATTTAGAATTCAGATTGGCTAATCCTAGTGTATAAAAACTGTCATACTAGATTCAACACTTGAAATTATGCTAGTCAAAGACAAGCTATAGCAAGAATAGTTCAACCAAAAACAAATGCAATTTAAGGTGAAAGAAACTCCCTTCAGTTCAGATGGCTGCTACTGGTTGCTCAAGCTATACTCTATTGAACTTCTACAACTATATCAGTAAAGGTTCTGGTCTGCACTTCCAAAGCCCATTCAGTTCACGTGTCATGAGACTCCTTGTTCAACTTTTGTACTGTTGCAGCTTTTTGTAATTCACTCTTGACACAACACCGCCTATAAATGACAATCAAAACAAAAACTGTACAAATCTAATTGGTAAGCACAATTCAGATTCAGAACTGAAGTAAGAACACACTCTCAACAAGGATATTTGGCTTTAGATGTAGCCACACAAAGCTCACAAAAAACAGGTCTCTCTGGAAGCTCAAAGCACTAAAAAAAATGGAAAGGTTTGGAAGGGAGATTCTCCCTTGGCAGTACAAAGCTGGAGATCCTTTCATACCACCACCTAAGATGCTACCAAGCACACAAACCTTCCTTCAAATTCCAGAAACCAAAGTATAACAGCTTCTCAAACAAGAATGGATAGGCTAAGACAAAGTGATATGCAAAACAGAGCAGGACAGCCACAAAACAATGACAACACAGCAGATCTATTGCTTAAGACAACTCTAGATCAGACGAATAAAGCAATTAAAGCTCAAATTAAGAACAGCAGATCAGAGTTCACACGTGAAAGACAAAACCAAGACAACCAACAATTGACAAACAGGAAACAGGGCTAGTTAATAAAGGTACGCACATCAAAATAGAGCCTAAGGAATAGAACTAGAAACAGATTAAAAACACAAGAAAATCACAACAAGTTGAATCATACATGACCAAACAGATTTGCAACTGAAATAGAATAATGCATTGCCAATTGCTCTAAAATGTTCACTCCAATCCAATTATATGATGAACCAGAAAAAGGAGAGAAACATTAAGAGTGAAACTGTGTTGTGAATTGCACTTGCCACTTGACTCTTTATGTGGTTCAATCAATACTTCTTTTCTAATTGCTTTTTTCTTTTTCAAATCACAAGAACTCATGCTTTTATACTTTCACTTTCTTTTGCTACAATTCACAACATATATTTTGACTCTATTTCAATTCAACTTCACAAGATATGAGTCATGATAGAAACAAATGATTCAACTCAAAAAAAATATCCAAAAGAAAACAAGAGGCTAATCACTCTCAGCCACAATTATAGTTTCAATATCACTAGTTTAGGCTTCCTTGAGTGAACAAAAATTTATTCTCAATTGCAGAATTGATAGCAAAGTGAAAACAGTGAATGCACACTATGGATCACAAACTCAGAAGTTCAAACTAAATTCAATCACTGTTGTAAACAGTTTTAATGCAATTCTGCAGATTCATATACCTCAATAGATGCCAACGAAACAAAGACAATACTGGAAAAGAAATTGAATCAGAACTTGGCAGAGAATTTAAAACCAAGTATGAATGACTCACAAACTCTACAAAGAAAAACCAGTTCGGTGTAGCTGGCCAAAATAAAGACTGATGCTGCTGTAAGCATCTTGCACCCAAGCTCAATGCAACATTTCATAGCTTAATTGGTGTGCATTTGCTATCCACAAGCATATTCAACTTTCAGCTCACAGAATTTCAAAAGTGCAATACAATTACATGTAATGGACAACATCAAACACTCAAGACAACTTCATATAAATGAAATGACATTAAAACTGCTGTTGAAGTCTGTCATCAAGCTCATTCAATTGAATGTCACTGCTTATGATGATGGACAAATCTTACTCAAAGCAAAAACTCAATTGAATCAGTTAAACTCAGATTTAATTGACAATTAAAACAAACCACAAGACTAGAACATGACAGAATAAGATTCAGAAAATAAAAGACTCAAACAAATTGGATTCACCGAATAAAATGAAAATAAAATTCAAAGTAATGACTCAAGGCACAGAACAAGTCATAACACTCATGAACAACTCAAAAATTAAAAGAAACAGCACAAATTGCTCAGAATCAAAATCAAACCGAGACAAAACAAGATGAATGAACACCACGTAAATGAAGAAAACGCAACAGAGATGCGAAACAGAAACGCGAAACACAAGATGAAGATGAAGCTGTGCAAGCACGATTCGAACTCCTCGAAGCTTCTTCCAGAGAAATGATGCAACGAAAATTGATTGGAACACAAGATTAAGAGAGAATTTATGAAAACAGAAGTGTGATAACCTTCGCAGAAACCATAGACACTATAGGAAGAGAGAAATCGAAAGAGAACGGAACAAATCTGAGAATGAACACGAAGAACCCTAATCTGGACCTAAGGAACCCTAGAAAGGTGCAGAACATCAAAATGAACCGATTAATCGGTTCAAAACAAAGATTGAATGGTGGATAATATGAAAAATATTGTTTCAATCGGTGAAATCGAAGGAAACCTAAAGAAGAGGTGTTTTAGGTTTAGAAACTAGAAAAATAGAGAGGAAGCAGAGATTTGGAGATGAGATGATTGAAGCTAGGGTTTGTAGCGAGATTACCTTAAGGTGCAAGTTGGGGTTGAAACGAGAAATGGAATCTCGCGAGGCTGTGATAGGTAGGGGACGCGAAGGAGTATGGTTCTGTGAAGAGAAATGTGTTGCGCAAATGAAGAATCTCTCTCTGATGCGCGAGATATTAAATGAAAATGAAGGAGGTGGCAATGAAAGGAAGGTGTGGTGAGGCTTTGAGCGAGAGAAAGGAAGACGCGTGGCTAAGGAGCACTGACGAGCGGATTGAAGTAACGGTGATGATGTGTGATGAGAGAGAAGCACGGTGGAATGGAAAATGAAAGTGAGAGAGGTGCTTGGAAGGTGGCTAGAGGGAGTCTTTGGACTCTCTAGCATATGACTTTCAAGAGAAAATAGTTTCTGATTCAGAAAACTCAATTCCCATTAATCTCAAAAGTCCCCATTACAATAGAGAAGCTGGGTATTTATAGTAACCCATGCTCCTTACAAGCTAACCTATAAAAGGTAAAAATACGATAAAAAGGACTATATCGGGCAGGATTACAACATAATGGTTAATGTTATATTTAATTGTAGAAATATTTATAAAGAGTAAAAACTTAATGATTAAAGTAAATTTTAAAAATTTTAAAAATGTAAAAATATTATAAATTAATAAAATAAATTTTTTTAAATGTATATTTGTAATAATATTAAAGTATTTATCATAATTTTTAAATATATGAAAAATCAAACTAAGAAAAATAAAACCTTATTGCAGGTGCACCACTGCTCTTGCTTCACCCCGCATAACAATGGGCAAAAGGGCCCAAAAAACACATAAAATAAAACAAGATGGAATGCAAATCTCCCATTTTTATATCACTCCAAGCATGGTTTAGTTCTCACTTTTCACTCGCAAACATTAATCTCTCTTCCGCAATATTATTTCCTTTGCCTTGGTACCAAAGAAAGGACAAATTAAAAAATCGACCTCCGAATCCAACAGCCAATGGAGATGGTGCTATAGCAGCATCCTTGGGCGAGGGAAGACAACATTTGTTATCTCTACGGAGAACGATGGAGGAAGTGGCGAGCTCTGGCAAGGGCAAGGACTTAGGTGTGCCGGGGGAAGGGAAGGGTGGAGAATCGTCATTGTGCCACCTGGCGTTGTTCTCGCCATGGCAGGCACGTTTCTTGGACAAACTACCGAATAGCCACACCTTCCGGCGGTGGTCGGCGCAGGCGGCTAAGGAAGATGAGTGAAGCTTGCTAGAACCGAATAACGTACCCCGAAACTGAATCCAAGCGTACACCATGTTGCAACGAATGCCTGGAACCGAATCCCATAAAACTTTAACCGAATACTCAATCCAGAACCGAATACAGCGTTTAGCTCAATTTCTTCTACGTAGTGAAACCATATACAGCATTTCAGGAACCAATTATACAATTTGGAATCGAATAGCATAATATTTTAGGTGATATACGAAGGGCAAACATGACAATGCCTTGAATTCACCCCAAATCATCTCATAAGAGCAAGTGATAGAAAAATCGGGTATCTCGCAAATCCATTTGATTCCGTCTTCGTAAATCCTCAAATGTGAACATAGTTTTGCCTTCCATTCCTCGCTTCCGGTAATGCTTAAACAGTAACTCATGCTCAAGTGAACATATAGCGTAAGTTACCTTAAAACCCTTTTAAATGATATATTAAAGAAATTAGGAAAAAAATTGATCATGTTCAATTTAAGTTATACTTCTTTTGTCTAACCAGAATATTTTGTATATTCTTTTACAAAATTTATATTATCTATGATCATAAATGATGTTAAATATTATTAAATTGTGTAAGAAAAGTAAAAGGACCGCAATATGTTGACAACGTAGTTTTAACAACAATTTGACAATGTATACGTGTCAAAAGACTATTGGATCATTTAAAATATTATTCTTTTTGTTAAAGTTGGCAGGTAAGGGTTAATTAATTTGGCTTCCAAAAATGTCCTTCTCATTTTCATTTTCATTCTCCCTGCACTATTCATTTTGGTTTTCATTTTGTGTGTGTGCTTTCTCTCCTTTCTCTCTTTCTCTCTCACGAAGCAAGCTTCATTTTCTTCGGCGAGACAATCTAGCGAGACTCCATTGAAGCAATGGAAAGCTCCAGTAAAAAGGTATTTTCTTTCCCCTTTCCATTTTTCGTTTCCCATTTTCCATTTCCCCTTTTTTCCTTTCCCCTTACTCCATTTTCATTTGTTTTTTATGTACCCAATTCCATTTTGAGTTCGGCCATTGGTTATTGTTTTATTTTTCATGCAGTTGAATGTGCACCATTTATTCAAAACCAAATTTGATGGAAGTATCCCATATGAAGCAACCAACATCAACACTATCTTTGAAGGTGAGGGAGGCATTCCCATGAACCAAAACAATATTTCCACGCGAATGAAGGAAGTTGGACGTAGACATTTCAAGAGTCATGCACTAAGAACTTTGTACAAAGGAGCTGGTCTAAAACAATAATGATGTTTATATTCAATGTTTATTAAGAATAGAAGAAGATTTTTGAACATTTTGTAGATGTAAATTGATTGTAAGTAATATTGACAATTATTATAAATATGGAGAAATTGATTTGAATTGATGATTCTGATAATTTGTGCAAATAATTGTTGAAGTAATTGATGAGTGATTTTAATCATCAGTTGTGTTGTTTATTGCATAAAGAAGATTATAGTACATTACACTTAAAAGGAAAGAGCCCATATGAGTGTTTAGACGAACGTAGGTGAAGTCCTTCACTATTGTTGTGTCCTTAAGGGTGCCTTTTTAAAATTTTCTTAATGGATGAAACTTCTTGGTCATGCTTCTTGTTGCCCACTTCATTGTGGATGAAAAACCCAATTTGGGTGTTTTCAGCAGGTAGGTGAAGTCCTACCGCATTTTAGCCAACAAATGTCGTGGTAATCTATTATGTTGTCCCAAAAACAACGTTTTTATAAGCTTTCCAAACAAGTTTACTTTCAAGTTATTGTCTCATGTTTCTTATATTATTATAATTTATTTTATTTATTTATAAAATGTCCACAATTCAAGGTAAAATACTAGTATAATTAAGGTGTGATGTGATTCTACTAGCACAAGCCAAACACTTATATGGACTTCACCTACCTTGGTTTGAAAACCTATATGAACTACTTTTTCCACAATTGAGTGGGATAAATTGTATTTTGATGCACTTGACACCATCAATGATCAGCAACATGAAACATCCATGCAAAAACTGGAAAAATATCACCCATAAGGGCACAAAAATAACCATAGGGAGTCAAGCTCTCCCAACTGGGGAGTACAATTGAAGTTTATGTACAAATGATCATTTTTCCTCTGGTAATTGATTACAGGGGTCTTGTAATCGATTACCAGAGGAATAAACGTCATTTGTACAGAAACCTCTATTGTACTCTCCAGCTAGATGAACAGTTCCCCATGGTGATTATTGCTCTATTTTTGTTGAATTTTTCAATTTTTTGAGATGGGTGAGTGAGTTCAATGTTATTGGGTGTGCTCCCTGCACCAATAATGAGGTTAGGTCATTGCTTTCTTCAAAAAAATGTCCATTTAGGTGGTTTTCTCCAAATGAGGTGAGGTGCATGACCATTGTTGTAACACCCCTTCTCGGAGTCTCGTAGGAAAATTTTTCATTTTAATAATTAAGAAATATGTCATCTAATATTGTTATAATGCACAAATTTTAAAAGGCATTTTCAATAAATAATAGATCTGTCAATAAGAGGGAAAGATATACGTATAAGATAACATGCTATCAACTTTGACCTTTGTTGACTATTTTAATCATAACTTTTTCCACAGACCTCCAAATGATGTGATTCTTTTTTTATTAGAAAATAGACTCAAAATTCTTTCCAATGACTACTAATTTATAATTTTTGGACGTCTAAGTAGGTGCAATTAATTCCTTAAAGTTAACATTTTATATATTTCTACCACCTCTGACCTTTGCTGGTTGTTTTGCTAATAACATTCTCCACCGAACTCCAAATGAGTTGATTCTTGTTTTGTTGGAATGTAGACTCAAAGATATTTCAAAAGATAACCAACTCATAATTTTTAGACCACTTTAGTAGATGCAGTTAATTTCCCAAAAACAACATTTTTCTAAGTTTCCCAAACGAGTTTACTTTCAAGTTATTGTCTCATGTTTCTTATATTATTATAATTTATTTTATTTCTTTATAAAATGTCCATAATTCAAGGTAAAATAGTAGTATAATTAAGGTGTGATGTGATTCTACTAGCATAAGTCAAACACTTATATGGACTTCACCTACCTTGGTTTAAACACCTATATGAACTATATTGTCCACAATTAAGTGGGGTAAATTGTGTTTTGATGCACTTGACACCATCAATGATTAGCAACATGAGACATCCATGCAAACACTCGAATAAATCACCCATAAGGACATAAAAATAACCCTAGGGAGTCAAGTTCTCCCAACTGGAGAGTACAGATGAAGTTTCTGTACAAATGACCCTTTATCCTCTAGTAATCGATTACAGGGATCTTGTAATCGATTACCAGAGGAAAAAGGATCATTTGTACAGAAACTTCAACTGTACTCTTCAGCTAGATGAACACTACTCCCCATGGTGGTTATTGCTCTTGTTTGTGACTTTTTGCATTTCTTGTGAATGGGTGATCCAGTTCCTTGTGAATGTATGTGTTTCCTGCACCAATGAACACATTAGGCCATTGAATATATGGCAAAAATGTGTCAGATCTCATCTAGCTTATATGAAAGCACATAAACGACCTTTTTCTTTCAACAATTCAATGGCCTAACGTGTCCATTGGTGCAATAAACACCGCCCATGACCATGAAACTCACTCATCCATATGAAAAATTGGAATAAAGAACCCAATTGAATGATGGGGGAACTCTCTCTTCCAAGGATAAAACATGACAAAGCTTTGGAGAAATGGTGCACAAAAAGCACTTCAATGGCGCAGAGAGAGAGACGACTTCCTCCAAAAACAACGATGGACCCAAACGACGAGCGAACAACGGTGGACGGAGAACCACTTCAATGACGAAGAGAGAGCTTCGAAGGAAGGAACTTCAATAGCGAAGAGAGAGTTTTGAAGGATCTCTCGGCGAAGGGAAAAAGAGACTTTGAAAAAGGAGAAGAGAAAGTTTTGCACGGTCAGAGTTTTAGAAATTGAAAAGCTTCAAAAAGTCAGTGAAAATTATTCCAAAAACGCCCTCCAAGACAAAATGAATCTTTAAACAAAATTTAATAAAAACAACCAATGCAACAAAATAAAATGTAACAAAATCGTGGTTTTGCCATTACATTTCTTATATTCTGGGGTCATTATATATATATATATATATATATATATATATATATATATATATTTAATACTATTTTTTTCAGCCAGCACACGGCTTTTAAATTATTATTTTATTATATAATAATATTTATCATAATTTCCTAATACAATATTTTAACGTGCACGATTTCATATCTTACGTTCAGACTCTCGTGAGCATTCTTGCTCTTTAAATACATTATTTATATTTTACCTACAGAGACGATTAAGGCAAGATTTTTGGCTATATAAAGGCAAGAATTAGTTCAAGAGAGTCATTATACAAAACAACTGCTTGTGTTGTGAGAAATGGAAGTGAAAGCTGAGATTGTATCTAAGGAGACAATAAAGCCATCTTCTCCAACATCCAATAAGCTTTTCAAACTCTCTCTCCTCGATCAATTGGCTCCTCCATTTTATGTTCCTATTCTCCTCTTTTACTCTGCTTCCGATGCCACACACAACAAACCATTATCTCACAAACTGAAGGCTTCTTTATCACAAGTCCTCACTCTCTATTACCCCTTTTGCGGAACCCTCAGAGGCAACTCAACCGTTGAGTGCAACGATGAGGGCGTTGTTTTCACCGACTGTAGAGTCCCCATGGAACTCTCAAGCCTTCTGAAAAACCCTGACCTTCACCATATCAACCACCTTCTCCCATGCGATCCCTACAACCCTGCAAGGGAAACTCTCACTGGGAACATGGCAGTTCAGTTCAACCACTTCACGTGTGGAGGTTTTGCGCTTGGCGTCTGCTTCTCACACAAGATCGCTGATGCTTCCACAGCTGCATCCTTCCTCACTGCTTGGGCTGCAACATCAAGGTATAAAGGTCACATATTCCAATCGTTCTACCCATTTTATAAACTTATATACCCAGTTCTTGAGATTTGAATGTTTATTTTATAATATATTGTGTGATTAATTTGAATTTTTGCAGAGGCAACAAACCGATACTGCCTCAAATGGAAGAAGGCGCACAGGTTTTTCCGCCGAGGAAGATAGAAATGGACATGATTCGTGGCATGATGGGCCAAAAAAGCATTGTCACAAAGAGGTTTGTGTTCAACAGGACGAACATATCTAGACTGAAGCAGAAGCTGGGGAGCTTCGATTTCACTCCCACTAGTGTTGAAGCCGTGACAGCACTGATATGGAAATCATCACTGGAAGCGGCAAAAGCAAGTTCAGAGGAAGGAAAAATTCCGGAATCTATGGTATCCCACGCGGTGAACATTCGCAGCAGAATGGCCCAAACGCTGTCGGAGCATTCGATGGGAAATCTGTGGCAACAAGCAGTGTCTCCGGTGGTGAAGGTGGAAGGAGAAGTGGGGCTTCGTGATTTGTGCGAGAGAGTGAGGGAAACGGTAAGAAAAATTGATGGAAATTATGTGAGTAAGCTTCAGGGTGATGAATTTTATAAGGTGCTGGAGTCTTTGAAGGAAGCAAGAAGAATGGCCGCCGAAAAGGGTGTTCCGTGTTACAGCTTTAGCAGTTGGATGAGATTTAGGTTCTATGAAACGGATTTCGGATGGGGAAAACCAAGTTACGTGCGCACTATCGGAGTCCCTATAAAAAACGTGGTGATTTTGATGGGTACTAAGGTTGGTGATGGCATGGAGGCATGGATAACCTTGACTTCGCGTGACATGTTGCATTTTGAGAGAAATCCAGAACTTCTCGAGTTTGTTTCGTTTGATTCTCAATGAGATAAACAAGGTTTTTTTTTTTTTTCAAACATTAATATTAACATTTTATCTAAATTGGTATCTCTAAAATTGAAATGAAATTTTTAATATATTATAATTTTATTATTTATTTTTTTTGTTTGTAGATGATCAATGGAAAAAGCTTCGGCAAGTGAAGATTCTGCCACGTCATTGATGAAATCAAATATAAGTAATATATGAATGCAATGTTGTTATATTTTGTTTTGTAACCATATTTTAAATTTTATTATGTAATTTCAATGTTGATCGAACTTTGTATTTAAATTCAATATTTTTATTTGAATTTAATTTAAGTTAGAAAAAACACTTGAAGTGTATTCAGTATATTAAAATTATTTTTAATTATATTTTTATGGGAGTAGACAATCTTGTACAATCCGTGGGTTTTAGAGGAAGAGTACAATTTATTAGAGTTAAAATTAATTTAAGATGCAAACTATATGGGTAGTGTACCGTTAGGACCGGACGTCAAATAGGCCGGACGCCCGCAATAGACCAAACACGCTATTTTTTGGTTCGTCATCAAAGGTTTGACACAACAAACCGGACGCTCATACGTTCGAGATCACGTGATCTTACCTCGTCATCCGGATATACTAAAAAACCGGCCAAACATGTCGTTTGATACACATGACGCCTATAGGGGCCGGCTGATCCAAAAAGCCGAACTTCAGGAGACCGGCCAGCCATACCGCTAATTAACCAGGTTTAAGGTAAGTTGAGATTAAGAGTTATTGGGCTGAATTTGGGCCGTGATTAACTTTCACTAATCTCAAGCCCATAACGAAAACTATAAATACAAATCTAGAGTGAGTGGTAGATAGGTTGCATTTGCTCACATTTATTACTGTTCGATAGAAAAATGCCATTGCTCTCAATTGACTTTGCCATCGGAGAATCTTTCGTAAGTCTCCCACCCGTGGACTGAGGAGGAAATTGAAGAACGAGTACGGAGGATCGAATACACGAGATACGAGCAAAGGAGGACGTGGAGACTTTTGGATCACAGTGCCCATCCGAAAGAGAAATATTTATCAAATTACTTTTTTACCATATCAAATATTTAAATAACAAATTAATGAGATCATATTTAAAAGAGTTGTTCAATTTTAAAATTGTTCATGGTATCATGTTTGAAAATAAATGAAAAAAAAATGCATGTCACGTAATCTGTTTTGCGCTTTAGTCAAATTTATCATTACGTGTCAAAATTGATAAAATATCATAACATTGAGTGAAATAGAAAATATCGAGAAGTTGAGGGAATATTTCTTCAAATTTTCAATGCAGAAAACTTTGAAAAATTCATCACTCACCTACATATACTTTTTATGAGTTAGTTTTATTTTTTGTTTTACAAAAATATTATTTATTATTATATTAAAATTTGAATTTTGGTTCTGATAAAACTTCTTTTAATTTTCATTTGAAAACAAAATATAAAATAACTAATTTTTTATAACTTATATTCACGTATTCACGTCTATATAGATAAATAAAAAATATTTTAGAGATCTAACATGTTGGTGTTGGCATTGGATTAGATCACAGACACTAATTAGCGTATCAGGAGTAACTACTCGACTTTACGTAAAATAGAAAATTAGTTAACACGAATTCCATGCAATTATGAAGAAAAAAATTACTCTCTTCTCATTTTATATGAGTAAAATTAACTAAATTTTAGGTTAATTAAAGTGTTACTTAAGACTGTTTTCATCCGTTATTAAATGTTAAGAAGAAAACAGAAAGTCCCAAAATAAGTATACTTAGTTTACTTTTTTTGCATTATTAAAATAAATATTTTTATACTTCCATATTTATATGTGTTCTTATTTGGTGCAATAGACATGCTATATAGTACGGTTCAATAAAATTTATTATTTTTTTTCATCTTAGAGCAGTCCAAACATATAACATATGATCACTGATATTGAGAGTTTGATAGTATGATTATTATTTATAATGAAGTATTACTACATTATCATTAAATTTATTATTATATTTTTAAAGTAAGTATTAGTCTAATAATATTATAAGTTTATGATCCGTGATAAATACAATTGGTATTTTTTAAAGAATACTCATTCAATAATTACTCATACTTATTATTAGATTTATAAATATGTCTTTCTTAGATGAATATTTTCTTCTGAACAAAAAAAAAATCAATTTCAACCAGTATTCTTAAAATCTTCCCACATTTCCAAAGTTTCACGCTAAGATATTGGTAAGATTAATATGACAAATGTTTTAGTTGATATTGTGTATTTTATCCAAACTTTACTATTTTCTGCTAATCCCTCTGAAATATAGATCTACATTAAAAAATTCTTACCGATAGAAGACGATTTCTTCTATAATTTCTTTGCATTGCATGATCAGAAACTCAATTATTAAGATATGTAGCCGACAAAATACTTGAAAAATGATTCATTCACGATAATGAAAAATATAAACAAAGTTATATACACTTTTTCATAAACGAAAGAGTTTCCTTTTGGAAAATGAGTTGATTTAAAAAAAAAATGTTTCAAGAAGTTGAAAACAATTAACGATTGTTTTCACAAATTATTTTATCTCAGCGTAATTATTGCTACTGCATTATATTCATCATTTGCTTTTTGAAGGCAGCCATTAGTGGAAATAAACTAGATAAGCTATAAATTTGTGTTTTACATGCCGAAAGAAATAACCGACCGCGTAAAGAGAATAAATGAATATTTAAAAAGTTCAACGCAAAATTCCACAGATATTATGTTGGTAAATATAAATTACTTGTTAAAAAAAAATTACTTGGTAAAGTGGGGTGATTTATTATTATAAGAGGCTCATATAAGATAAAACAATATTATAATTAATAAAAGAACTAAAACTTAGGGCTTATATGACAAGTTGTGCAGAAAAGTTTAATTAGTGAGTCCATGAAAATACGAAGAACAACATCATTTTGAATTTATTTTTTTATTTTGCTCTAATTTCCTCTTCAACTTATCATTCTTCTTCCTTAGATTCAATACAACCTTTTTAATACACACTTCAACTTTTTCACTTTTCCTTTGTAAGCTTCCTTCAATTTCATAACGTCCTTCATCAATCCATTCAAAGCAGTTACAACTTGTATTACTCTGCAAAAGAAATTACAATTATTCGCGAATACAAACTTCATCACAATAAGTAAAGCATTTTATTCTCACTTACTGCCTAATTTCTACATCTATAAAATAGTCTCCATTTGTTCTTCAATGTAGTTGCCTTCAACACCAACAATCTTTCCCATAACAATAGATTTTTGAAGGTAAGTGAGAGGAGGATCAACATGTTTGGAACATTCCTAATTTAATGCTCCTTCACGTGCAACCAATTCCTCCACTGTCAGCTTTCATTTCCCTTCAATAGTGATTTCGAAAGTAAATCAAGAAAGATCCCTTTAGTCCCAACAAAACCCTGTATCCCAAATCCATCCATTTATTCACACGAAAGAGAAAAATGAACTTACATGACCAACTACACCAATGCTTAAGAAGATGAAATTCAACCTTTTGCTCTTCAACCTTCTTTCCACCTTAAATGATTATCTCCTATTTGCTCTTCACCCTTCTGAACACACTTTGAAGCAAACTTTACCAATTAAATTGATAAACCAATATTCTGACTTTGCATAAACAAATACCAACGTGGAAACAATTAGGAAGGAAAGCTGTGAACATACATGGACAGGCGTTAGCCACCTCAGCTTCTTTTTATCGTTGTTAGTTTTAGAGGACCAAAAATTAAGGTTTCTGAAGGAGGAGGACTAAAATGTACCTCACTTTGGAAAAGGGAATAAAAACAAATTTGCTTGATAGTTTAGAGACTAAAAACATATTTAACCCTTTTCATTTGAAGCTTTAATATATTTTAATTTTTAAATTAAAAGTAAATTAATATATAATCATCTAAACTTAACGTATTTTTTATGCGTATCAAATACCGTTATAGAATCACAATTGAACTAGAATATGTTAAATAATATAATCAATTTAAACGTTAGCCTCAAAAGCTGCTTGATACGTCAAACAAAATTTATTATAATTGGATTGTATTCATTAATTAATTTTTTAAGTTTGTTAATCAAATCATATCAACGTTTGGAACAGAGCGAGTTTTAATTTCATGTTAAAGCTTAAATACTTAAAACTTATTTAATTCTTTAAATTATTAATATTCACAAGTTTTAATTATTAATTATAATTGAGTAATTTAATATATAGAACTTTTAATTTATTTGATATTAATTAATCAATTAAAACGTAAAAAATAAAATACTTGGTGTGTTTTTAATATATAAAAATACATAAAAAATTAAAAATATAAAATTTAGAAAAATCAAAATTTTAAAAGATAAGCAATTTTTTTTAAAAGTTGGAGAGTCAACCCTTTAAAGAGATATTTTAGGATTTTTAGCTCTTTCGGTCCCATTTTTTGAACACTAATGGCATGGCATGCCAAAATAGGGTAGGCTTCTCATTTTGCCACTCTCTTATTTATTATCAATGTGAATATACGTGAGTTTATCCCCATATTTAAACGTATACGTGTGCTTTACAACCTCAGATTTAACCCTTTTATTGTGTGTTTGTAGTAAAAATTAAACATTTAGTCCTTATTCTCTCTCTTTTCTAGGCTCTAATAGGATGATTAGTTATGTTTGTTTAACATTTAGTCCTTTGATCTAAATTTGCATAAATTTATTCTCAAATTCCTTGTTATTCAATAATATAAATTACATTATATATATATATATATATATATATATATATATATATATATATATATATATATTACATATTATAATAAAAAAAAATATTAAACTCATATGTGTTGGCATATATCATTCATCTACAAAGTGACTCATATCTTATTATAAATGAGGTTTCTTGAAAACTTCATCAATATGTATTGAATGAACCAATTCTTTTTCCTAAAAGAAATATGATTAGAATAACAGGTTATAAAGAAATGAAAACAATTTTTTTAGTGTACTTACCATATTAAGGTAGAAAAATATGGTTTCTTTAACAACAATTAGCAATAACTTAATTTTCAACTCATGATTAACCATATAAAGATTATTTAAATAATGATTTCCAGAATGGTATAATATTTGGGAACATATAAATAATAAATACCACTTGATTTTGTAGTAAATTTATGAATATGGAATTCATTTTAACATTTGACCTACTAAACAATAACTTTTACCATAATAACTTTATTGACAAAATGTTACTCGTGATATAAAAAGAAGTAAATGTCAAATAAAATTAAAAGGAAAAGATTAACCTTGACTAAAAAGAAAGAAGGGATAGAAAGTTAAAGAGATACATTGCAAGACAATATATTTCATTTGTTACCATTGCGCTGAGGTGTGTTATATATGTTGTAAATTGGGCTGACAGAATCACGAACAAAATTTCCTGAGGCGTGTAGAGTCACTGTCCTTAAGGACTTATCCGTGGTGTATTGCGCAAATCCCCCAGGATACAACAGGAACTTCCCAGAATATCTCTGAGGATCTCAGAACTAGCAATCACTAGTGCAGAATTGACCTTTAACGTCACTCCATAGACGTCCGTCCACGAAAACTCCAACGTAAATAATTGACCGGTGGCATAAATGTAAATAATTGAGTGCGGAGACGTCCGTCCTAAAGGGAGCCGGACGTCTATAATATAGTAGACGTCCGTCCCCCTCCAGGACGGACGTTCAAGAGGCTGACAGGGTAGTGAACCATCAGCCTCTTGAACGTCCGTCCTGGAGGGAGACGGACGTCCATTATATATGGACGTCCGCCCCCTCCAGGACGGACGTTCAAGAGACTGACATCTCAGTCTCTTGAACATCCGTCCTGGAGGGGAACGGACGTCCATATATAATGGACGTCCGTCCCCCTCCAGGACGGACGTTCACGAGGCTGACACCCATCAGCCTCTTGAACGTCCGTCCTGTAGGGGGACGGACGTCCATATATAATGGACGTCCGTCCCCCTCCAGGACGGACGTTCACGAGGCTGACACCCATCAGCCTCTTGAACGTCCGTCCTGGAGGTGGACGGACGTCCATATATAGTGGACGTCCGTCCCCCTCCAGGACGGACGTTCACGCGACTGACAACCCATCAGCCTCTTGAACATCCGTCCTGGAGGGGGACGGACGTCCATATATAATAGACGTCCGTCCCCCTCCAGGACGGACGTTCACGCGACTGAGGGTTGTACTACCCTGTCAGTCGCGTGAACGTCCGTCTTGGAGGGGGACGGACGTCCACTATATATGGACGTCCGTCCACCTCCAGGACGGACGTTCAAGAGGCTGATGGGTGTCAGCCTCGTGAACGTCCGTCCTGGAGGGGGACGGACGTCCATTATATATGGACGTCCGTCCCCCTCCAGGACGGACGTTCACGCGACTGAGGGTTGTACTACCCTGTCAGTCGCGTGAACGTCCGTCCTGGAGGGGGCCGGACGTCTACTATATTATAGACGTCCGGCCCCCGCCACAACTGACGTTCAAAAGCGTTTTAAATAAAGATACGCCTTGCATTTCCCTCTGCGCCTTGCACTTCAAAACGCGAACCGCGAGGAGTTATGCGAACCTTTCCCTCTGCGCCTTGCATTTCCAGGTTGGTTTTTATGCGTTTTGGGCCATTTAATCTTACTTTTGTTCCGATTAAATTGTTCAGTGATGACATATCTTTCATTTGGACCGATTAAAAATCATTTTCGGTGCATTTTGGTGCAGTTTGTTACGTGTTCTTGGGCGGCGTTTTTTGACCTACATTTTCGGTGCATTTTGGTCGTTTACTCCTCCATTTTCATTTTGAATCTGTTCTTCAGTTGTGTTGCAGTGCACAAACAAACGTTCGAACCCGTAATCCTAAATAACCCTAACCCGTAATCCTAAATAACCCTAAATAAGCCGTCTAATAAAGCCCTTTCTGCAGTAGTATATAGACGTCCGAGAGGTTCACAGCGGACGTCCATATAGACGTCCGGCCGGACACAACGGACGTCCATATAGACGTCCGACCTGACACAACGGACGTCTACATAGACGTCACCCGAATAGACGTCCGTTGGAGGTCGGACGTTAAAAGGCCTAAAAAACGGACGTCTATGCCCCTTTTTGCACTAGTGAATAAACTCTTTAAAGTATATACCCAGGATATGAGATATAGACAACAAGATAGGAGGATAGGAAATCTAGAGAGAAAATAATAAAGGTTGGAAAATATGTTTTTCTGTACTGCACTCTTAGAATGGAAGAGGAGCTCTATTTATAGAGCTAGGTGCAAAAAAAATTGGAACGTTGCTATAGGAACGTTGCCACAAAGGAACGTTGGAAATTAACGTTTGCAAAGAAACGTTGGAAAAGTTTCTTTTGCAATATTATAATAATATTTTACAACAATCCCCCACATATTGCAAAAGAAAGTTAAAAGAAAATGTCTTTGACCCAAACAGTTCTGTCTCAAAAGTGATTTCTCTTTTTGCAGGTAATCTTTTTCCAAAAGAAAGATATGTCATCTTTGTGTAAACTTGGAAAATGATTGTATATAAAGCAATAGCGCAAATCTTTGTTCTGATGGATAATCAAAGATTGAAAGTAAGATAAGAGTATTTATATCCTGGGTCTTATAAGATGTAATGCATCAGAGCTGGTATAGCAAGCTATATGAACCAGTCTTAGATCGAGAAACTTAACACACAATGTAATTGGTATAGCAAGCTATATGAACCAAAGACACTTGACGTGTGTTAGAGGTTTATCAATTACAATACACCCCCACAATTCTTGCTGTTATCGCTGTGTTGCGCTAATTAGGCCATGCGCGTGCCCGGTATTCATGAGTGCTCTAGAGATCATGCCAAGATCTCATACAAGCGGCCCCACTTGACACTCATATAGGTGATTTCATCAAGTGTATGCTGCAAATCATACACCACCCGTAAGGGATATGAAGATCATTAAAAACTTTAAGCTAAAATTCTTTCACCATATAGAATTTTAATGATAAAGTTTAACCTCTCACAATGCAGTCTCTAGCACTTTCACTCACACCATAGGAAGGGACATAATTGATTAGAATCAATTTAGTGCTATCAGAACTAACAAATGACTTGTTTTTACCCATATGAACCTTATTCATGGGATCTCCAATCACAAAGGTTGGGTTACCATCACTTGTTTGTTTGTCAGTGGCTTAAGTCCCATTCCCCTTGATGTTTCTAAGATCATATTTCTTTCCAAGGGTTTTGTCAGAGGATTTGCTAGATTCCTTTCTGACTTCACATAGTCAATGGAAATAGTTCCACTCTTTAGCAGCTGCTTCACCAAATTGTGTCTCAATTGAATATGTCTATTCTTTCCATTGTAATTCTTGTTTTTAGTTATAGCTATTGCCGATTGACAATCACAGTGTATTGACACCGATGAGGTTGGTTTCATTCCTAGTGGAATGTTTGCTAAGAAGTTTTTCAACCACTCAGCCTCACTACCAGCCATCTCAAGAGCGACAAACTCAGATTCCATTGTTGATCTTGCAATAATAGTTTGTCTGGCTGATCTCCATGTAATCGCACCACCCCCAAGTGTGAATACATAACCACTAGTGGATTTTGTCTCATCTGAATCAGAGATCCAATTAGCATCACTATACCCTTCTAGTACAGCGGGAAATCCACTATATTCAATGGCATAATCCATTGAACCTCTTAAGTATCTCATAAGCCTAGAAAGTGCATCCCAATGTTCTTGATTTGGACATTGAGTGTACCTACTCAGTCTACCTACTGCATAAGCAATATCAGGCCTAGAAAAGCTCATCAAGTGTAGTAAGCTCCCAATTATCTGGGCATACTGAGGCTGAGATAATGATTCTCCTCTATTTTTCATTAATTTAGAGCTAGCATCATAAGGGGTACTCACGGGTTTGAAATCATAATACCCAAACTTCTTAAGAAGTTTCTCAATGTATTGTTCTTGGGATAGTAGTATACTATCTCCCTTCCTTATGATTTTAACACCTAAAATTACATTGGCTTCACCCATGTCTTTCATTTCAAAGTTCGATCCTAGAAATAATTTAGTTCTAGTAACAATCTCATTGCATGTACCAAAAATTAACATGTCATCCACATACAAACAAATAATGACGCAATCACCATTTTCAAATTTAGAGTACACACATTTATCAGCATCATTAGGTGAAAAACCATCACATAGTAATACATTATCTAGTTTTTCATGCCACTGTTTTGGTGCTTGTTTCAATCCATACAAAGATTTTAAAAGTTTACATACCTTATTCTCTTGACCAGGTACAACACACCCTTCAGGTTGAGTCATATAAATTTCCTCCTCTAAATCACCATTCAAAAAGGCAGTTTTAACATCCATCTGATGTATCACTAGCTTATGGATAGCTGCTAGGGCTAACAAAACTCGAATAGAGGAAATCCTAGTCACTGGAGCAAAAGTATCAAAGTAATCTATGTTAGGTTTTTGAGTAAAACCTTTTGCTACTAATCTTGCCTTATATTTCTCTATGGATCCATCAGGGTGATACTTTTTCTTAAAGATCCACTTACAACCAATGGGTTTTGCTCCTTTAGGCAAATCTACTAAAGTCCAAGTATCGTTTTTCTGAATTGATTCAATTTCAGTCTTAATGGCCTTATCCCACTGTTTTGCATCAGGAGCACTAATGGCTTCTACAAAGTTACATGGATCATTGTCAACAAGATAAGTATAAAAGTCATCTCCAAAGGAAGTTTCCTTTCTCTGCCTTTTGCTTCTTCTCAAATCCTCATTTATGGTATTACTATTATCATTATCATTAACAGGTTGAGACATCTCACTAACCTTTAAGGGAAACACATGTTCAAAAAATTCAACATTTTTCGTCTCCATTATAGAATTTCTCTCAAGTATATCACTTTTAAGAACTAAAAACCTATAGGCAGCACTATGTTCAGCATAACCTAAGAACATGCAATCAGAGGTTTTTGAGCCTATTTTCCTTTTCTTAGGATCAGGTAACATCACCTTAGCTAGGCACCCCCACACTCTTAAATATTTAAGGTTAGGTCGGTAACCTTTCCACAACTCATAAGGAGTTTTACCGATTTTCTTATGGGGTATTCTATTTTGTAAAAGACATGCAGTAAGCAAGGCTTATCCCCAAAGGTTATCAGGTGCACCAGAACTAACAAGCATTGCATTCATCATTTCCTTAAGGGTTCTATTTTTTCTCTCAGCTACTCCATTAGACTCAGGTGAATATGGTGGAGTTACCTCATGGATAATACCTTCTTTAACACAATAGTCATTAAAAAGCACATACTCACCACCTCTATCTGATCTAATCCTTTTAATCTTCTTATTCAATTGATTTTCAACTTCTGCTTTGTAGGTTAAAAACACATCAAAGGCTTCATCTTTGTGTTTGATTAAGTATACTTTGGTGTATCTAGAATAATCATCTATAAAGGTCACAAAATAATTTTTACCTCCTCTAGACATGGTTTGTTTCATATAAGCTAGATCAGTTATGAATTAACCCTAATAGCTCAGTTTGACGTTCTACAGAGAAACATGTTTTCTTTGTTATTTTAGATTCTACACATATATCACATTTACTACTCTGTTTATCATGCATATTAATCAATCCTAGTTGTTTTAATTTCATAACATAGGAAGAATTCAGATGTCCTAATCTAGCATGCCATGTATCATACGAGTCAACAATATAAGCAGAAGAAGATGATTCATTAATATTTAGAATGAAGAGTCCTTGATCACAATATCCCTTCCCCACGAAAACATTATTTTTTGTCATAATGATCTTGTCAGACTCAAAAGTCGCTTTAACCCCCACTTTTCCCAGTAGTGATACAAAGATTAAATTAACTCTGATTGATGGCACATGTAGCACGTCACTCAAGGCCAGAGTCTTTCCAGATGTGAGTTTGAGAAGAACTTTTCCTTTTCCCAGAACAGGAGTGGTCCTGGAATCACCGAGGTAGACGTGTTCTTCTCCATCCCCTACACTAGTGTAAGAGGTAAAAGCACTTCTGTTTGCACAGATATGCCTGGTAGCACCAGAGTCTACCACCCACTTGCTCACATTGGTCATCAGATTTACTTGAGAAACGACCGCAGCAATAATGTCATCTTCTTCGACTATATTAGCCTTAGGAGGATTGTCGTTTCTTACTCTGCGCCTGCACTGCGGTGCATGATGGCCTGGCTTCCCACATACGAAGCAATTTCCTTTCTTTTTAAAGTTGGGTTTAGATTCATGGGGACGAGATTTAAGAAAATTATGTTTCCTTTTGTGATCAGGTTTGTATTCGTACCTTTTTGGAGCAGGTTTTCCTTCTACCATATTTGCTTTCGCAGATAAAGCTTTGGCCCTTGTAGTAGCAGACTCCTTCCTGTTGGTATCTTCAATTATTATGTGTGTAATGAGTTCTGGTAGAGACATTTGCTTGTGCCTGTGTTTCAACTGTTGTTTGTAATCTGTCCAGGATGGCGGCAATTTCTCGATCAGAAGTTCTGAAACGAATTCATCCGGTAGTAGAATGTTTTCTGCTTTGATGTCTTCGAGCAACTTGTGGTATTCGTTGATTTGAGTTTTTATGTCCTTGTCTTCAATCATTTCCCAACGGTAATAATTTCCTATGACGAATCTTTGTCTGACGACATCTTCGGCAGTGTATTTGAGAATCAACGAGTCCCAAATGTCCTTTGCTTCCTTGTAGGAACAGTACACATCGAACAAATCATTAGAAAGTGCACTAAGCAGAGTGTGTCGGCATACCTTGTTCGCGTAAGTCCATTCTTCAACTAGTTTTGAGTTTGAAGGAATAGTGGAGTCGGGCTTCGGAGATGAAAGAGCAGCAACAACTCCATACATGTCTAAAAGGGTGGAAACGCGTTCTTGCCAGCGTCGGAAGTTCTGTCCAGAGAAAATCTCGATTTTTGACACGTCCGGAAGAGATTTTGCGAAGACCGTCTGGGTTCCGGAAGCAATATTCTGAGTCTCCGGGATTGAGTTGTTGTTGTTGTCAGCCATAAGTCCTTAAGATTGTTGTAAATTGGGCTGACAGAATCACGAACAAAATTTCCTGAGGCGTGTAGAGTCACTGTTCTTAAGGACTTATCCGTGGTGTATTGCGCAAATCCCCCAGGATACAACAGGAACTTCCCAGAATATCTCTGAGGATCTCAGAACTAGCAATAAACTCTTTAAAGTATATACCCAGGATATGAGATATAGACAACAAGATAGGAGGATAGGAAATCTAGAGAGAAAATAATAAAGGTTGGAAAATATGTTTTTCTGTACTGCACTCTTAGAATGGAAGAGGAGCTCTATTTATAGAGCTAGGTGCAAAAAAAATTGGAACGTTGCTATAAGAACGTTGCCACAAAGGAACGTTGGAAATTAACGTTTGCAAAGAAACGTTGGAAAAGTTTCTTTTGCAATATTATAATAATATTTTACAACAATATATAGAAGTAAATGTTTTACAAATGTATTATTTTTCACTGTATTTAATTATCATTTTTATTTTTTTGACAGAGAGATTTATGACGGTATGTGAAACCACCATCACAAATATAAATTGAAACTATAAATTTCATTATTGAAAAATTAAAGCATTGAAGTACTTATGTCACGTTTGTTTGTAGTGAGACTGACTCCCAAGTCCATGTAAGTTGTTAGAAACGTATGTGATGAGGTAGAAAGATTATAGTCTAAGTGGTAGATACTATTGAAACAGAGAATGAAGGTAAATAAAGAAAGGGAACACACACTTCTTCCTCCAAATATTCTGTGGTAGTGGTTGTCGTTTTGATCTTTAACAAATTTTCTAAAGTTAGTAAGTCTTTAACCAGCTTTGTCAGTTAAAGGTCTAACATATTTCAAAATATACGTTGATTTTTAATATTTTTTTAAATTTAATTGATGTATATTATTTAATGTATAATATGTTCTATTTTTTATTTATTAATTAATTTTTAATATTTTCTGTTAATATTTATTTATTAGTTAATTTATGATATGCGTTATTGTTTTTTATTTTTTATTTAATTTATAATATGTTAATGTTTTACATTTATTAAATAAATTATAATATTTTTTATTTATTAATTAATTTTTTATATGGGTTAATTTTTTTATTTAATTTATAATATTTGTATGTTTTTTAAGTAAGAACATGAAAATAGAGAAAAGGGTGTCCTAAGTTAGTAGGACCAGGCCTTAATTAGGCTTTTCAAAACACTCTCTGGTCCATTTGCTCAAGCACACTGCTCTCTCTCTAAACCTCAGTTCAGATTTTTCTCTGCCTTCTCTCTACAACGTCTCTTCCTTCTCTCTTCCATTTCCTCCCTTTGAGCCACTAATTTTCTGTGTAGCTGGTGCCAAAACGTCTGCAACGTAGAAAGCTTCAAAACCATCCGATTAGTTTTGGGTTCTAAGCTGGTAAGTCCCTCCATGCAACCTCCTCTTTATTCTTGAACGGAGGCGTACATTCTTGTTGGTTGCATGTGCTTTCTTGCTTTCCCTTCTTCCATTTCTACTCAATTCTAGTTTTAAGAGTTGTTTCCATCACCATTTCGGTAGTTGTAGGGCATTGTTTGGGTTCTTGCTGTGAGAGGTACCGTTAGGGCATTTCAGTGAGCTGTGCGGTTTTACTCCAAGGTAAGGGTAGCTAGAATGTTTCTTTAATTGGTTGCATGAATTGTATGTTGAGTTTTGTACTGTTGTGTTGTTGATGTTGTGTTTGGACTTGGAAAGATTTAGTTGCATGTGTTGGGTTGAATGACTATGAAATTGGACTTTAATGTATGTAAACTATTTTGAGATGTATGTAAATTCTATAATGTCTATGTTGATGTGACGGTGGTCACCGGTCGAAACTGTGACGGTAGCCGGCGTAGATCGGAGAGATCTGATGCTCGTGGCGGCACGTGAGGGAGAAGTAGCTTCCGAAACTGACGTGGTTGGCCGCATTTATTCAATTCAATTTAATTTTCTGATGTTTGTGGTTAAAGCTATTATTCTGAGTTAGATGTGCATAGAATTGGAGGATTGAATGAGAATTACCACTTTAAGTTCTATGAACTATAAAGACCCCAAAGAGGGCTTAACTTTTCAAAATGTCTTTCTGAGAGTTATTGAGATTCTTTGTCCAGTCTAATGCACATTTGCCCTGGAATTTCGCTTTTACCTAATGTTCTTAGTTTTGTTTCCATTTGAATTTCTTTGTATCACTGTTGAGTAGATCTTAGGTAAGTTTGAATGTTGATATCCCTTGTTTCCTTTTAATTGGTTCTGTTATATGAAGTTTTATATTTGTGAAATTGAGTTCTTTTTGATTTCCAGATCATGTACATAGATAGTGTGCAATTAGCATTTCTGTTATGTTTGCATTTATTCCTAGTTGTCCATTTTAGTTTATTTTCCTTATTTTAGTCATTCATAGATTTAGGTTTGGATTCTATCATTGAATTGCACGAGTAGCAGTTTTCATTAGTTTAGTTTTCTTTTTATTAGTTGCATAGTAGTTTAGTTTTTGTTTCATCATAGTCATTGCTTCATTGGCATTGCATTTTAATTGATACACATATTATTCATTCATTCTAGCTTAGGTTCATATCTGCATTATGCATCAATCTATATTAAGTATCATGCATTGCATAATCTTTTAGTTTCTTTCTTTAGATTTAATTTTTCTTCCCCACCTAGTTTTAGTAGATAAATAATTTGGTTTAATTCTACAATTCTAGCTTAATAAGTACCAAGTCCTTGGATTGATAACCTAGGTTGCCCCTATACTATATTAGTGGGGAATTTAGGTTTGTTGACTTTTGTGCGACCAAAAGCTATTCAACAAGCTCCTCACTAAAAAAGAAAATACATTGAAGAGGAAACTATTGAAGTTCAAGGAAACTGCAGTGCTATTATATAAAAGCTCCTTCCTCCTAAGTTGAAAGATCCAGGAAGCTTCACTATTCCTTGCACTATAGGGAATATCTCTCTTGGGAAGACACTTATTGATCTGGGAGCCAACATTAATCTCATGCTGCTCTCCATGTTTGAAAAGATTGAAGGGTTGGAATTCAAGCCTACTCGGATGACTCTTCAACTAGCAGATAGATCTCTGAAATATGCTTATGGGGTAGCTGAAGATGTGCTTGTGAAGGTAGACAAATTTCTATTTCTTGTGGACTCTGTTATCATGGAGATGGAAGAGGATGTGAATGTACCTCTTATTTTGGGGAGACCTTTCATGAAAACTGCAAGAGTTTTGATTGATGTGGAAAACGACAAGCTGAAAGTGAGAGTGCAAGATGAAGAAGTAAATTTTGATGTTTTTGAAGCCATGTCTCACCCAAAGCATAACAAGGAGTGTTTTCATCTTGATCCTCTTGATGAAATTTGCATGATACAAGAAAAGAAATCAAGTGATACTTTTTCTTTGGAGGAGATGCTAGTTGGCACCTGTGAAGAATTGAATGAAAAAGAAGAAGAACTGATTGATGAGTGCTTGACTGAATTGGAAGAATTGAAAGAAGATCCGTTACAGAAGACAAAGGAGATCAACACAAAAGCAAAAGTCAAGGAAAGCAAATTAGAGCTGAAGATGTTACCACCACATTTGAAGTATGTATTCTTAGAAGAAGGTGGAAATAAACCAGTTATCATTAGTAACTCTCTCTACCAAAGAAGAAGAAAAGTTGGTAGAAATACTCAAAGCCAACCAAGGAGCTATTGGATGGTTAATCTCAGATCTCAAAGGCATAAGTCTAACTTATTGCATCCACAAAATATTCATGGAAGATGATTACAAACCAGTCGCCCAACCACAAAGGAGGTTAAATCCAGTGATGAAGGAGGAGGTGAGGAAAGAAGTTCTAAAGTTACTTGAAGCTGGCATTATTTATCCTATTTCTGATAGTGCATGGGTGAGCCCAGTACAGGTGGTACCAAAGAAAGGTGGGATGACAATTATTTATAATGAAAAAAATGAGCTCATACCTACAAGGACTGTTACGAGCTGAAGGATGTGTATTGACTACAGGAAGTTGAACAATGCTACTAGGAAGGATCACTTCCCCCTTCCTTTCATGGATTAGATGCTGGAAAGATTGGCAGGTCAAGCTTTCTATTGCTTTCTGGATGGATATTCTGGATACAATCAAATTGTGGTATATCAAAAGGACCAAGAGAAGACAACTTTCACATGCCTATTTGGAGTTTTTGCTTACAGAAAAATGTCGTTTGGGTTATGTAATGCTCTAGCAACTTTTCAGAGGTGTATGCAGGCCATCTTCGTAGACTTAGTAGAAAAATTCATTGAGTTCTTTATGGATGATTTTTCAGTGTTTGGCAGTTCCTTCCATGAGTGTTTGTCTAACCTGGATGTTGTACTTAAAAGATGCACCCAATCTAATCTTGTTCTTAATGGAAAAATGTCACTTTATGGTAACGAAAGGTATTGTCTTGGGTCATAAAATTTCGTCCAGGGGAATTGAGGTTGACAAAGCCAAAGTGGAAGTTATTGAAAAAATTCTGCCACCAACCAATGTGAAGGGAATAAGAAGCTTTTTGGACCATGCTGATTTTTACAAAAGATTCATCAAAGACTTTTCAAAGATTGCCAAACCACTAAGCAACCTCCTTGTTAAGGACGCACCATTTGTGATGGATGATGAGTGCCTTAAGGCATTTGATGTATTGAAGAAAAAGTTGGTTTTTGCTCCAGTTATTGTAGCTCCTGATTAGAACCAAGATTTTGAGCTGATGTATGATGCCAACAATTATGCTATAGGAGCTGTTCTTGGACAAAGAAAAGAAAAGGTATTTCACACTATTTATTATGCAAGCAAGGTCTTGAATGAAGCCCAGTTGAATTATGCCACCACATAAAAAGAATTTCTTGCTATTGTGTATGCTTTGGTGAAATTTAGACCTTATCTCATTGGGTGTAAAGTGATCATCTACATAGATCATGCAGCTATAAAGTATTTGCTAACCAAGCCGGATTCTAAGCCGCGATTGATTAGATGAGTGCTTTTGCTACAAGAGTTTGATGTGGAAATCCGTGAGAAGAAGGGAAGTGAAAATGTAATTATTACTCACTTATCTAGGTTGATTAATAGTGAAGTTATAGGCAAGGAAGCATAAATCTGGGAATCTTTCTCAGATGAAACACTCATGTATATCCAACAAAGGTTGTGGTTTGATGATATGGTTAATTTCAAAGTTGCATGAGCAATCCCAAAAGATCTCAACTGGCAACAAAGAAAAAAAATTTTACATGATGCCAAACAATTTATTTGGGATGACCCTTACTTGTTCAAAATTGGAGCAAATAATCTTTTGAGGCGTTGTGTTACTAAGGAAGAAGTGGAAGGAATTTTATGGCACTCTCATGACTCACCTTATGGGGGGCATTTTAGTGGAGAGAGAACAGCTGCAAAAGTGCTTCAGTCAGGATTTTATTGGCCTACTCTTTTTAAAGATGCTCACAATCATGCCAGAAACTGTGATAAGCGTTAAAGGATGGGAAATATCTCCAGACGTCATGAGATGCCACTGCAAGGTATATTAGAAGTTGAAGTTTTTTATTGCTGGGGCATAGACTTTGTTGGACCTTTTTCACCATCTTTCAATAATGAATACATATTGGTGGCAGTGGATTATGTGAGAAATGGGTGGAAGCTCTGGTTTGTCCCAAGAATGATTCTAGAACTATTATTAAATATTTGAAAAGCAAATTTTCTCCTTGTTTGGAATGCCCAGAGTACTCATTAGTGATGGAGGATCTCATTTTTGCAATTTTCAGCTGGCAAGGGTACTCAAGAACTGTGGTGTGAGACACAAGGTAGCTACACCTTATCATCCACAGACAAACGGGCAAGCAAAAGTTTCTAATAAGGAGATAAAAAGGATTTTAGAAAAGACAATTGCTTCATCAAGAAAGGAATGATCTTAAAGGTTAGATAATGTCTTTTAGGCATATAGAATTGAAATGAAGACAACTATTGGATTATCTCCTTTCCAGATGGTTTATGGAAAGGCATGTCACCTTCGGGTAGAGATGGAACATCGAGCTCTATGGGCCTTAAAATTCTTGAACTTTGATCCTTGTGATACTGTAGAAAATAGAAGAAGGCAAATTATTGAGCTTGAGGAGATGCGGCTACATGCCTATGATTCTTCAAAGAACTACAAAGAAAAGGTGAAATTTTATCATGACAAGAAACTGGTGAAGAAGGTCTTTAATTCAGGACAACATGTGTTGTTGTTCAATTCACGACTAAAACTTTTCCCTGGAAAGTTGAAGTCCAAGTGGTCTGGTCCATTTATGATCAAGAATGTTCTTCCACATGGAGCAGTTGAGTTAACAGATCCATCTTCTAAAGATCCACAAAGAATTTGGGTCATCAATGGACAACGCCTCAAGCATTATTTGGGTGCTGAGGTAGAACGCCTTTCCAGAGTCATGGAGTTTGCTGATCCAGATTAAGTTTAATGGTGTCAAGCTAGTGACGTTAAAGAAGCGCTTACTGGGAGGCAACCCAACTTTCTAAATTTTTCCTTTTAATCATTTGTTTTGTATTGTACTTGGCTTGAATGAACTACACTGCTTTGGTTTAACTGTTGTTGTTTTTGTGATGAGTATTTCTTGGTGATATTCTAGTGTATGGATTGATGTTGAGATGATGTATGATGTGTTGATATACAGGTGATGACTCACAGTGTATGAAACAGGCTTGAGGTAAAGCTTGATTGAGATGCTGAGCAGGGTGTTTTTCTTAATTCAAGGACTTGGGAGTTTACCTGTGTGAGTTTTGGGCTTCAGAGTTTTGTGTGAATAATTGCTATTACTCTGTAAGCATGAATGATTTTGCCCAAATTTTTTTTGTGATTAAACTACTTGCTTGCAGGTTTCATATGATCAAGGTTATCTTTTGTTTTCCCTTATTCTTTTAGCCTTTACATGATTTTATCCACTGAAAAGAAAACAATTTGTTTTACCCTTTGAACCTTGAACCGTATGTTTGAAAAATCCTTTGTGAAAATCTTTACCTTCAGTTAAGTTTTAGAACATTTGTGAGGTATTGATAAAAGTTCAAGTTTGGGGTTGCTGGAAAGACTGGGAAAGTAAAAAGAAAAAAAAGCATTGAGCTAAGCAATGATTACTTGAAAAGAAAAAACAAAGAAAAAGAAAAATGAAAAGAAAAGAAAAGCTCAATGCAAGGGAAAGCTGGGAAAAGAAAGTAAGTTTGTGTGCTTGAATGAGGATATCACAAATGTCTCTCTTAACTTAAGGATTTTGCTGACCAAAAAAAATCAATTTCCTTCTTAGCCCAGCCAAGTTACAAGCCATGAAAAGCCCTTGTGATGAAAACTTGCTTGTGAGTATGTTTGATTATGGTTAACTAAAAGGAAAAGTTAATTTGTGTGACATTGTGATAGTAGAGTGAAAAAGACGCCAACACTTTACACCTGTGAGTAGAGTGATACCCTTTTGAGTGCTTAAGTGAAACATTTTCCTTGGTGAGGAATAGTTCTTTGAATTTCTGATTGCATCTTCGCTTGGTTGATTGATCAT
Source organism: Vigna nakashimae (assembly GCA_034642375.1). Lineage (NCBI taxonomy): Eukaryota > Viridiplantae > Streptophyta > Magnoliopsida > Fabales > Fabaceae > Vigna > Vigna nakashimae. The sequence goes on from CM067768.1 coordinate 24,394,375, forward strand.
TCTTAAGGATAACATCTATTGAAATATATGAGAATCACATTTATTGTGATTGAATTAAGGCATCTGCACATCTTGACTGATATATGTAGGCTGAGTTGACAAAAGTAATTGCTTGTCCGAAAGAAAAAGTTTTTCAAAAAGGTTGAGTCATTGTAGTGATTGTTCTAAAAAGCTGAGTTACAATCTGTTTTGCTTGAGGACAAACAAAGTTCTAAGTTTGGGGTTGTGATAACGGTTAAAAATATTGTTATTTGTTATGCAATTTTGATACTAAATGCATCCTTTTTCTGCTTATAAACTTGCCTGGAATCATGTTTTTCTGTTAAGTTGTGTGAATAAGAGAGTTGAGGTTGAATTTAATGATTTTATGACTAATTCTCCTTGTTTTGGAAAAAAATGAGATAATATGGAAAGCAGGGATAAAGTGCTAAGGAGATGGAGCTCAAAAAGGCTTGGAAAAGCACCAGAAGGGAGGGATCCTCAAAGCTTGGGCGCCCTTTTAGGAGGCTTGAGTGCAAAAGAGTGCCGCTCACTGCCCAGGCGCCCCTTTTGGAGTGCTTGAGCGCTAGGTGTACGAAGCTTGGGCGTTATTTTTTAGGCTTGGGCGTAGAAGACCATCGCTCACCGCTCGGGCACACTTTTTGGGGCGTTTGAGCGGTGGAGGCTCGAAGCTTAGGCATCCTCTGCAAGGCTTGAGCGTGAAGGACCATCGCTCACGGCTCGGGTGCCCCTTTTGAGGCGCTTGAGCGGCGGAGGCTCGAAGTTTGGGCGTCCTCTGCAAGGCTTGAACATGAAGGACCACCGCTCGTCGCCCGAGCGCCCTAAGTGGGGCGCTTAAGGACATGCTTTTTCGCTGAGGGATCGGGTTTAGGTAATTTAGTGAGTGACATTAACATTAATGCATAAAGAAGAATTATTACATACATGAGAGGGAACTTGGTGAAATCTAACCCCAACAACATACTCATCTCATATTAAATAACATTCGTTTATCATCGTGCTTTTCTGTTATTGATAAACTTGCATTCATATTTAATTTTATGTCTTTGCATTTGAAACCAACAATCTCATTTTCTTTAAGTCTTAATTAATCGAGTTGTCACACGGCTGTCTAGTGTTGAGAGTCCTCTGGGATACGATATTTGGTCTTATCATTTTATATTACTTGTGCGATTTGGTACACTTGCCAATCCATCAACACCCATCATTACCCATCTTCAATACTCCAAAATCACTAGGTGTATAAGATGTAAAGAACTCCTTCCTGGATGTAACATGCAGTGTAGCACCACTATTAATTATCCACATGCTCTCATCAGATACAAGATTAATAATGTCTTAATCATAAAGACAAACAAGGTCACCACATGTAGTAGTAGTAACACAATCACTATCATCATTATCTCTTTCTCTTTGCTTACCCTTTTTGTCTTTGCTCTCTTTCTTTCACAAAAAATAGTTCTTCTTTATGTGCTCTGTTTAGTTACAATAGTGACACTCCACATTCTTGTACTGAGACTTGGACTTTCTCCTGCTTTTATCTCTACCACTATTTTTTTCTTTCTTTTAGCTTTTCCCGCTATTCTCTGTAATAAGCACTTGTGAATGAGATGTAGTACCTTGTGTCTTACTTCTCATCTCCTCATTAAGTGCACCACTCTTTTCCATTTGCAAAGAAATATCACCATTAGGGGTAGCACTTATCATGGAAACTTGAAATGTCTCCCATGAATCCGGTAAAGATTTTAATAGGAATAAACCCAATAGATCATCATCAAATTTTATACCCACTCTTGCTAATTAATCATAACGTCCTTGAAATTCACTCAAGTGATTTGAAATAGGAGTTCTTTCCTTGTACTTCAACTCCACAAAATTTTTCAGTAAGTATAATTTATTAGTCCCTGACTTAGAAGAATACAAGGACTCAAGCTTATCCTATAGGCTTCTCACATGTATATCATTAGCAACAAAATTATAAACATTATCATCAACAAACTGTATGATAAATTCACATACCTGTTGATGTTCAAAATTTCATTCTTCATCTAACTTGGATTCCAGGTTAGTGGAAACAAAAACAGGAAGATGCAATTTTTTCACAAATAGCAAGTCCTTCATCTTGCCTTTCCATAAGTGATAATTTTCTCCATTCAAAAGAATTAATTTTGTATGTGCCTTCATCATTCACGCAAACTAAACAGTTCCTTAATCAAAGAGCTTTGATTCCACTTTGATGTAGAAAGGGCAAAAAATATAACAACTTAGCAAAGACTAATAATGCAACGGAAATTCAATCCCTTTTCTTGCGAGAATCTGTGAGGAGCACCAAACAAATAGAATCCAAAGCACAAAGAGACACCAATAAGTTTTAACGTGGAAAACCTCTCAATGCAAGGGTAAAACTCACGAGTCGTCTAGACCAAAGAAAAATCCACTATCATCAATAATAGGGTACAAAAGAGTCTCCAATAATAATACCAAATGATATTTTTAATAAGCCAATTTAACTAAGCACAAATGCTTACAAATGAGAATAAAGAAGATGAAAATTCTTCAAAATAGGACAGCTGGTGCGGGACTGAATGGTCCATATTATTTGGATATATTCTCGACATAGGAAAGGAGTCCAATAACTCAAAAAAAAAAAATAAGTTTTATTAAATTATGAGACTATAAACACCTATGAATAATTAATCTAATATTGAAATTACAATAGCTAGAAATCACATATTACATTTCAGAATTTATTACAGTATTGTTGGTAATGAGAATAATAGAGTTTCAATTCACCACTATATATATTGAAATTGTTTTTCAATTAAAAATATTATGACAATTTTAATTATCATTTATTTAAAATGTTAAAATGTCACTGTAATATTGAATGCTCGTTGTCACTGTTATTTTATATTTTTTTGACAATAAGATTTATGACGGTATGTGAAACCATAAAACAGTATGTGAAACCACCATTACAAACATATTGGCCTTTGTAAGTCATGATATATAAAAAAATAACCATCATGGAAAACAAAGAAAATAGTAATCCCATGAACATTTTTGTGGGATTAAAGAAAAAGTGTTGGAACTAATGATTTAAGAAGAAACATGACAATTAGTTTTAGATAATAATTGAAGAGATAGAAACCCTAAATTTCATAATTGAATTATGTCGAGTTTGTAGTGAGTGACTGACTCCCAAGTCAATGTAAGTGGTTATATAGCAACGTATATGATGGGGTAGAAAGATTATAGTCTAAGTGGTAGATACCACTTATATTGTTACTTTAAATCAAATAAAACTTTTCAAGGATATTTTCTTTAACCACGATGAGATTTTCTCGAAATGCTTTTCTTGAAAAAAAAACAAAAAAAAAACAAAAAAAAAACTATAAACTTTAAAAGAGAGAGAAGTAACAATAAAAAGAACTTATAATAAAAGTATACATAAAATTGTAAAAACAATTGTAAATAGAAAGAGTATGACTTCTAAAAGAAATTATAAAAATTAAAAGCCGTGACTTTAAAAGACAGACTTCATCTTCTTTAACAATTTGAAATATAATTCTTTTATTTTAAAATCGTATTATATCAACATGATTTATTTATTTTTGTAAATTTTTTAAATTTTATTAATATCATTATATTTGATAAAAATAGTTACACTATTTTCATTAAAAAAATCCAAGCATTTGCTATAACTGATAACTCACCCATAGCTTGAAAAATGCATTTTAAACAGAGAAAAAAAAACTGAAAATTAAAGACATGAAGTAGAAAAATAAGGTCCACAGTCTAAGTAAAAGGTTAGAAAACGAAAGTTTGCGTGAGAGATGCGTTGTTGAAGTTTAAAGTTGGATTCCACAACACAATGGAAGCATCACTTTGCGCATATCTTGTTTTGAATTTGGGTATAAATATATTGATCATTCCTGTTTCTGTATAGATATTTTCCAGTGTGTCTTTGTTGCTCTTGCTGTCTGGGACGGGTGCTTTTTTCCAATTGTTGTTGTTCATATTCTTCAAAGGAGGGGGAGGTACCTGCAAAGATACTCCGACGCTCAAGTCAGATGTGAGTTATGGAGCCTCAGCTCTCAAGAGAGTGATTATGATACTGCTCTGAAATATTATTTAGGGTCTCTAGAGCATAGAGAGAACGTACCTGGACTTTGGCCCTGCCACTGTATTTATAAGTCAAATAAAAATAACCACCTTACCTAAAAACGTGGTTAGTTACTTAACTGTTTAAAATATCTAAGATAAAATATCTTACTACATAACATGCCCCCCAAGTCCGAGTTAACCGCTCTGTTTTATGGACGCGGTAACTATAGGACTTATGGGTTTGAGGGAGGCTGTGTTGGGGAGCGTGTTTTTGGTTGTCGCTCATGTGTGGACTGAACGTTTTAAATCAAGGATGACCGAGCAGTTGAGTTTGATGGACCAAAAAGAGGCGGAGACGTACGACAAAAAGCTAGAACGAGTGAGGCCGAACGTGAGGATATGTATGGCCGAGCGGTAGAAGCCGAGTGGCATGTGAGGCCGAGTGGTTGAAACCGAGGGGAGGGCGGACAACCGGCTGTTTGAACGCTCGTACACAGGGATTGTCGAGCGGTCGAAACCAAAAGGTCGAACACCTTTGAGGCCGAACGGCCGACAGCTTGGACGCTCGTACCAAGGGATTGTCGAGCAGTGTTTGAACGTTCGTTGACATGGGTTGACGAGCGCTCATTGAAATGGATTGTAGAGCGGTGTTTGGACGCTCGTTGACATGGGTTGACGAGCGCTCGTTGAAATAGATTGTCGAGCGGTGTTTGAACGCTCGTTGACATGGGTTGACGAGCGCTCGTTGAAATGGATTGTCGAGCGGTGTTTGAACGCTCGTTGACATGGGTTGACGAGCGCTCGTTGAAATGGATTGTCGAGCGGTGTTTGAACGCTCGTCTGCATTGATTGTCGAGCGTTCGTATCCAAAGGTCGAGGTCGAACGGTCGACTGATTGAACGCTCGTACACATTGATTATCGAGCGCTCGAATCCAAAGGGCGAGGGCGAACGACCGACTGTTTGAATGCTCGTCCACATTGATTGTCGAGCGTTTCGAATCCAAAAGGTCGAACACCTTTGATGTCGAACGGCAGAATGTTTGAAAATTTGAAGTTCTTGGGCGAACATACGCTAGGCTAGAGGATGCTCCCCTAGGTTTGATGGTCTGGGTGTTTGATAGTGGCATATTTTACTATGAATTCAGTATTGAATTTGAGAAAATATCAACTCTTTCTCATCCTTTTTACCTTGTAAATCCTAGTTTTCATTTAGTTTAAGAAGTGGTTTCATCTTAAGCTTTAATTAGATAAATTGATCATTAACCCCTTTATTTATACAAGTTAATTAGTTGGAAGAAGTCTCTGCATCAAATGAAGAGTGCTGGAACCAGAGAAAACAAGAAAACAGCAAAAACAACAAAAATATGAAGAACCAGAATCTGGAAAAAGTTAGCTGGAGCCCCCCTGAGCAATGGGCGCTGGAGCGCGCTCTGCACCAGGACTGGAGCTAGCTGGAGCGCCCCCTACAAAAGGGCGCTGGAGCGCCCTTTTTCCAGTCTTCGCGCGCTGGAGCGCGGTCTCAAGCGCGCCTGTTGCTGATTTGGCAGATTGGGTTTATTTAACCCCAAATTAGAAGGGCTTTGACATCTTTGACATCCCAGACACGATTTCTCTCATTTGGAGCGTCCAGAGGCGAGCTAGGAGCTGTGGGAACAGCCCTCCTTCATCCTTGGGTCTTCATCCTTCTTCCATTTCCACTTTTGTTGTAAGATCAAACTCTCCATTCATGGAGAGCTAGTTTCATTCTTGTTGGGGGATTGATGTAACCACGGATCTCTTATGTAAATTACAGTTGTTTTTAATGATTATATGCCTCTTTGATTGATTGTTAGTGTTTAATTCCTTTGCTTAAAGCTTGTATGATTGATTCAACCATATCATGATTTTAGGGTTTGCTTGATATTGGGAAATATTGGGTGAATCTAGAATTGGATTAAACACCTAAAGGAAATTGTATCTAGGGATAGAACTAGGATCTTTGGTTGTCTTGAATCTCAATTCTTAAAGCGGATGAACTTGTTAGGTTTTCCAAGGGATTGGAGTTTAAGAAGTAAGTCTAGGCTCTCTCTACCAAGGGATTGAGTTTGAGTAATTTAGTAGATTGACATTGGCATATTAACAAAGAGGAAGTGTTTTTCTATGCATAAGAGTGAAGTAGGTGAAATCATACCCCCAACAATACCATTCCATATCATTTCTAATCTTTCATTTCCTAAGTGTTTGCATTATCAAAGATCACTTTTACACTTCATGTTTTATCTTTAATTTAATTGCATGAAAACCACAAAAACATGGAATCATTCTTTAGTCTAAATTAGTTAGATATTATACGATTGTCTAGGACACGAGTCTCTTGGGAAACGATATCCGGTCTTACCGGTTTTATTACTTGAACGATTTGGTACACTTGCCAAAGTCACAACAAGTTTTTGGCGCCGTTGCCGGGGACCCGTGTTAAATTAGACTTTTGTGTAATTTTTAACCGATTTAGGCTTTATCTTTTTGTGTATAAATTTCTATTTTGTTGTAATTATTATCTTTATTTTTGGGCTGACTTGTGGCACGAGTTTGGTTGTTTTCTAGTGTATGCAGGGAAACATCCGTACAAGGAGGACTGTGTCATCTGAACCACTCCTTGTGGATCCTGAGATTGAGAAAGCAGCTAGAAGGAACAATAGTGACACTAGGAAAAGAAAAGCTCTAGCAGCACAAGCCGCTCTTGAATCCTCAACGTCTTTCAACAATCAAATCATAGAATCTTTTGATTCTTCTTCTGTGAACGGGATGGCTGGCGCAGGACCACCTCCAAGGAGAACCATAGGGGACTCAATAACCAACACAAGCCCGAGAAATTTCTCAAGCATTGTGAGGCCCACTATGAGTGACAAGCTGGCAGAAATGAAGCCTGCTCTACTCCAGCTCATTAGTTCCAATCAATTTTCTGGCCTAGACAATGAAGACCCCCATGCTCATTTGGTCACTTTCTATGAGCTATGTGGTACTATGGGTGTACAAGGGGAGGATGAAGAAGCATTGTACATGAGACTCTTCCCATTTTCTCTGAATGGCAAAGCAAAGGCTTGGCTCCAGTCACAGCCTAATCAAAGTCTTACGAGCTGGGAGGATGTGGAATACAAATTTCTAGCACGCTTCTTTCCACCATCAAAGAGCACAGAGGTGAAAGCTGCCATTGATACATTTGTCCAAGGAGTAGATGAACCACTTTGTGAAACATGGGAAAGATTTAAATCTTTATTGAGAAAGTGTCCCAGCCATGGATTCAGTCTAGAAATGCAAGTGCAAACTTTCTGTAATGGTTTGCAACCTCATACAAAGATGATATTAGACGCATCCTTTGGTGGTTCAGTACTTTTCAAGACTGCTGATGAAGCCATTGCTGTCATAGAGAATATGGCTTCTACTGACATGCGAAGCCAACAGGGGAGAAATCCAGCATAGAGGAGAGGAGTGTATGAATTGAGTGCCCAGGATGCTTTACTTGCACAGAATAAGCTTCTGGCTCAACAAATGGAACTCTTAACTCAACATATGGCCAAACTACCTCAGCAGTTACAAGCAATGCAAGCTCAACCTCAACCACATCATCAAGCAATGAGATGTGATTTCTGTGGAGATAGCCACCCCAACGGCCATTGTCAAAGTCCTAGTAGTTCCCAACATGAAGAAGTCAACTATATGGGAAATCAAGGACGACAACACTTCTTCAACAATCATTTCCCTAATCCTTCCAATCAAGGGTGGAGACAAAATCAAGAAGCTTCTAGCAGTAAACATCCGTATCAACTTGCTCAACATTATCCACCTCAAAATGATCGGACTTCAAAGCTAGAAGACACATTGCAGATGTTTATGCAGCAGTCCATCCAAAACCAGAAAAACACTGATGCATCCATAAAGAACCTGGAAGTGCAAGTTGGTCAATTGGCTAAGCAATTAGCAAACCAACAGGGTGGACATTTTACTGCAAATACTCAAGCCAACCCGAAGGAGGAGTGTAATGTAATATTTACAAGAAGTGGGAAACAGGTTGGAAGAAAAGAAGAAGAAGAAGAAAAGCCAGAAGAAGAAGATCAGAAAGAAAATGAAGAAGAAGAAGACATGGTTGGAAGAGAAGAGAAGAATAAAAAGAAAGAAAAAGAGAAAAATCAAAAAGAGAAAGAGATTGTGAAACACCTTCCTTACCCAAAAATCCCATCTACTGAAGGGAAGGAGAAACAATTGGCTCGGTTTAAGCAAATATTTGATCAACTTGAGATTACCATGCCATTGACCGAAGCATTACAACAAATTCCTGCCTACGCAAAGTACATGAAGCAAATCCTCAACAAGAAGAATAAGTATTTAGATGAGGAAACAATTGAAGTGTAGGGAAATTGTAGTGCCATCATGCAGAAGACTCTTCCTCCAAAATTTAAAGATCCAGGGAGTTTCACCATTCCATGCACTATTGGAAACCAGGAGATAGGTAGAGCTCTCGTTGACTTGGGGGCTAGTATCAATCTGATACCCCTATCTATGCTTAAGAAGATTGGTGGTCTTGAAGGCAACCCTACGAGAATGATGCTGCAGCTGGCGGATAGATCCATCAAGTATCCGTATGGTGTTGTGGAAGATGTGGTGGTCAAAATAGATAAACTCCAATTCCCGGTGGATTTTGTAGTTATGGACATAGAAGAAGATGTCGAGATACCACTCATACTTGGAAGACCTTTCATGAAGACAGCTAAGGTTGTCATTCATGTGGAAGAAGGAACAGTGAAATTGAAAAACCAAGATGAGGAAGTAACTTTCAACGTCTTTGGAGTTGAGCAGAAAAATCATGAAAAAGAGACTAGTATTGAAGCCACTGATGAAATTTTATCAATTACTAGTCTAACAGAGCAAGCTGCCAAGTTGGTCAAGAGGAGCTTCAGCTGTTTATCCCCAAGAGTAAAAGGAGAGGAAGAAGAAAAAGAAGAAGAACTAGTCCACGAAAATCCTGTGATGGCAAGCGATGAGCCCAAACCTGGAAAACCAGTGAGATTCAAGAATAGGTTATGGGTCATCAAGAACATAAAGATAAATGGAGTGCTTGAGATAGAGGCTCCATATTCTAGGAGAGTCAAGTTGGTGACTAGGAAATTGCTGAGAGGATGTTGGTGTCATGACAAGAAGAAGCATTCCAACATCAAAAATCAAACTTGAGCTTAATGGTGTCAAGCTAATGACGTTAAATAAGCGCTTACTGGGAGGCAACCCAGCTTTCTAACCCTTTCTCTATGTGTGATTTTGTTATTTGAGTGTGTTTTTATTGTTTGAATTTGCTTTAGAATGTTTTGATTTGATTTGGTTATTTTGGAGCATGTTAGTTTCAATTGTAGTTTTTGTGTTGTTAATGGTTAACTAGTGTAATGTTGAGTTTTATTGTGTATTGATGTGTTTTAGAATTGTTCAATCTGTTTTTATGTGTTCTAGTGTGATTGAGTATGTTCTGATTGGTTATGTTGAGTTTAGGTATGTTTAAAGTGTAAAATTTGAAGCCTTGAGTTATAGAATTAGAAAGCTTTGGAAGTATGCACCTAAATTGGCATTCTTGCACTCAATTTCAATCCTTATGGATTTGATCAAGTTTGTATAGTGAAAACATGTTAATCTGGGCTGAATTGAGCATCAAGAAGTGCCAAATTCCAAAAATCGTAGGTGTAGTTGTGAAATTCTGCAAATCTGCAATCTGGTATGGCGCTCCAGCACCCTCTGCTCAGGGGCGCTTCAGCGCGCTCAGCACGAATCCAGTTTTCTGGCATTCTGACCCATAGCTAGCTCCAGCGCCCTCTGCTTAGGGGCGCTCCAGCTAGCTCCAACCAGACCAGATTTTTCAGCAACTCTATTTTTCTCTTCTGCTTCAAATTTTTCATGCTCCAGGCTGTGTTTTGTGATTTTTCTTGCATATTTAGTGTGCGTTTGACCTTGTGAACTCATGATCATGTGATCTAAAGATTGTTTGTTACAAATACATACATTGTGAGCTCACATTTGCAAACTTTATTTTCAATCTTTTATGCAGAAATGACTTCTTCATCCAACTCCAAGAGAATAAAAACAAACGCCGCCACAAAGTAGAGATGTCAACAGAGGAATATGCGACCCAAGTAGCATGGCTTGGGGACCAACCCAATTTATTGGGGGAGGTGGTGCAGAAAATGAAGGAGTCTGACAATGAGCTACAAATCATGAGTCACAGGACCTTTTATTTTGCTTTCTTTTACTTTGGTTGCTAGTTAGCTTTTGTTTTTTTTTTAATTTTAGTTAAGTTGTTTTAGTTATCTGGCTTGATAGACTTATGCTGATTCATAATGCTTATGGTTTGATATGAAATGATGCTTGAGATGGGTCAATTTAGTTCAAATTGTATTGCTTCCTTCATGAAAAAGTCTGAGAATGCTGTATGCTTAACTGAGATCATTATTCATGGCAGTTGCTTGATGTTATTGTGGAACCTCGAGTTGACCTTGTGAGATGTTGTGCCTTAGAATTTTCTTGTGAATGCTATCATATTTGATCACAATTGACTTTGCCTGAGTTTCTCTGATATGAACCATTTGCTTGTTAGTTGCACATGATCAAGGCCATCTTGCTCTCCTACTTCTTCCACATATTGCCAAAGAAACCAATTCAGAACCTTTCGACCTTGATTGATAAATGACTCTTTTTGAACCTTAAAGTCCAAATGAAAATTCCCTATTTTCCTTACCTTGAGCTAAATGGAGAAATCATCTGTATTGCAGGAGAATGGTTTAAGTTTGGGGGAGTTGTTATGAAAGGATGAATTGAGAAAAATTTAAAAGATACAAATGTAACAAAAAGGAAGAAAGAAAAAGAGAGAAGGAAAAGTACTGAATGAAAAACAGTTGGGTGTAAGTTCGACACTGGTGGTAATCTAAGTGAAGCAAAAGAGAACTTTTATTCATGATTGTAATTGTTTGATCTCTTAGCTCAAGGTGCTTTATTATCCAGAAAAACCATGTTCCTTCTTAGCCCAGCCACAATACAAGCCAATGAAAGTCCTTGTGATGTTGACTTACTTGTGAATGTGTTTAATTTGGTTGAAACAAATGGCAAAGTTGATTTGTGTGATAGTTTGATAGTAGAGTGATAGACACACATCCTTATACACCAGTGCATTAGAGTGAAACACCATCTTAAGTGAGGATTGGTTCTACATAATTTAGTAAAGCATCCTGCCATGACTGTTGATCTCTTATAAACTATGGCATTTGATTGATTGATTGTGTTGTGAGCATCATAGTGGAAAACTAACATGATACACATTTCTAGTTGTTTCAAGTTAAGCAATGTATTATGAATCCAACTGTAATCTTTGAAATATGTTTTGTTTGACAGTCAGATACCTTTTGCTTGAGGACAAGCAAGGTTCTAAGTTTGGGGGAGTTGATAGTGGCATATTTTACTATGAATTCAGTATTGAATTTGAGAAAATATCAACTCTTTCTCATCCTTTTTACCTTGTAAATCCTAGTTTTCATTTAGTTTAAGAAGTGGTTTCATCTTAAGCTTTAATTAGATAAATTGATCATTAACCCCTTTATTTATACAAGTTAATTAGTTAGAAGAAGTCTCTGCATCAAATGAAGAGTGCTGGAACCAGAGAAAACAAGAAAACAGCAAAAACAACAAAAATATGAAGAACCAGAATCTGGAAAAAGTTAGCTGGAGCCCCCCTGAGCAATGGGCGCTGGAGCGCGCTCTGCACCAGGACTGGAGCTAGCTGGAGCGCCCCCTACAAAAGGGCGCTGGAGCGCCCTTTTTCCAGTCTTTGCGCGCTGGAGCGCGGTCTCAAGCGCGCCTGTTGCTGATTTGGCAGATTGGGTTTATTTAACCCCAAATTAGAAGGGCTTTGACATCTTTGACATCCCAGACACGATTTCTCTCATTTGGAGCGTCCAGAGGCGAGCTAGGAGCTGTGGGAACAGCCCTCCTTCATCCTTGGGTCTTCATCCTTCTTCCATTTCCACTTTTGTTGTAAGATCAAACTCTCCATTCATGGAGAGCTAGTTTCATTCTTGTTGGGGGATTGATGTAACCACGGATCTCTTATGTAAATTACAGTTGTTTTTAATGATTATATGCCTCTTTGATTGATTGTTAGTGTTTAATTCCTTTGCTTAAAGCTTGTATGATTGATTTAACCATATCATGATTTCAGGGTTTGCTTGATATTGGGAAATATTGGGTGAATCTAGAATTGGATTAAACACCTAAAGGAAATTGTATCTAGGGATAGAACTAGGATCTTTGGTTGTCTTGAATCGCAATTCTTAAAGCGGATGAACTTGTTAGGTTTTCCAAGGGATTGGAGTTTAAGAAGTAAGTCTAGGCTCTCTCTACCAAGGGATTGGGTTTGAGTAATTTAGTAGATTGACATTGACATATTAACAAAGAGGAAGTGTTTTTCTATGCATAAGAGTGAAGTAGGTGAAATCATACCCCCAACAATACCATTCCATATCATTTCTAATCTTTCATTTCCTAAGTGTTTGCATTATCAAAGATCACTTTTACACTTCATGTTTTATCTTTAATTTAATTGCATGAAAACCACAAAAACATGGAATCATTCTTTAGTCTAAATTAGTTAGATATTATACGATTGTCTAGGACACGAGTCTCTTGGGAAACGATATCCGGTCTTACCGGTTTTATTACTTGAACGATTTGGTACACTTGCCAAAGTCACAACAGTGTTCTAGGGCGAACATCTACCAGCGGGAGTGTGTCCCTTTGTTCAATGTACCTGGGTGTTCTAGGGCGAACATCTACCAGCGGGAGTGTATCCCTTTCTTCAAGGCACCTAGGTGTTCTAGGGCGAACATCTACCGGGTCTAGGAGTGTTCCCCCGTTTTAGTGCTTCAGCATGAACGACTCTCAGGTGTCTGCTTTTACGTACAAGAGGTGCTTATCTGCATTGTAAGAAATAATATTAAGCATATAGGTGAGACCGTTCGGTCAAGTTGTAAACCTGGCGGCCGAACGTCCGTTAGGCCGAATGCTGGACGCTTGAGGCCGAACGTCAAAGAGATGGAATGATGGCCGAATGATCAGTGAGTGAGTGTTGGGCCCTTGAGGCCGAACGTCGATGATGAGCGAAGTGACGAACGCTCTAGGCCGAACGTTCGTGAGGTCTAATGGCCGAACGATTGGGGCCTAGAGAACGAACGTTGTTGACGCCGGATGGCTGATCATCTGCTTGGTCGAACGACCGTGGAGCTCGAATGCTAGGACGCTCGTACACAGGCATTGTCGAGCGTTCGAATCCGAAGGGCGAGGCCGAACGACCGACTGTTTGACGCTCGTACACATTCTGATTGTCGAGCGTTCGAATGGTACGGGAGGCCGAGCGCTAGAGACGGAGCGTCGATGATGAGCGAAGCGACGAACGCTCTAAGCCGAACGTCCGTGAGATCTAATGGCCGAAACGATTGAGCCCAAGAGAACGAACGTCGTTGGCGTCGAGTGGCCGAATGTTGGCGCGCTCGTAGCCGTGAATTGTCGAGCGTCCTCGAAGCCGAAAGGCCGAACGTTTGAGTCCGGAGGAGCGACCACATGTGATGCTAAATGGTTGAAACCGAAGGGATTGTCGAGCGGTTGAACGTGAGGACGCTTTGGACGCTCGAGACATAGGTTGAGCGCGTGGACGGTCTGAACGCTCGTCACATGGCTTGTCGAGCGGTTTTTGAACGCTCGTTGATATGGATTGTCGTGCGGTGTTCGAACGACAGTGGCGCTCAAACGCTGAAGTGCTCGTGTTGATGTATGGTCGAATGCTGGAGCGCTCGTGTTGAAGTATGGTCGAATGCTGGAGCGCTCGTGTTGAAGTATGGTCGAGCGGTAGAGAGAGAACGTCCACGGTGAGCGAAATGTCGAACGCTTGATGCCGAACGGGCGTCAGAACGAATGCTGAAATGCTTCATGCTTATTTTTTCCGAACGTCAATGAAAGTTGTTGGCCGAACGGTTGAGGCCAAGATGCCGAACGTCATTGAGGACCAATGTGCGAGCATCAGGTTTAGTCGAATGGGCGAACACTTTCGGATCCGAGTGGACGAACGTTATTGAGGCGAGTGGCCGAATGGTTGAGGCCACGGGTGGCCGAACGTTGAGGACCGAATGGACGAACGTCATGGACGCTCAATAACCGAGCATCATTTTGGTCAAATGACAAAACGCTGGTGGATCTGAATTGCCGAATGAAGGAGTATTTGAGGTCATGGATGATCGACAATGGAGTGCGGCTCGTTTTCGGTGGTCGAACGGGAAATGGTCGAAGGTCGTTCGGAGTTTGAATTTTGGGGAATAGAATTTGGGTTGGATGACGTGGAAGCAGAACCGAACGACGCGTGGATGGCGCAAGTGTTGCGGAAGACGTGGAGAATGGGTCCGCGATCTGTTTGACGATTTTTCGTGTGGGAATCTTCCGCGCAAACGGCGAGTCTGCTCATGTGACTGGAACTGAGCTCCTGGCAGATGCCCCCCAAGGTTTTGGTGACAAACTCGTCAGATAAGCGAGATTCAGTACTTGAATATGGCAAACATCGAAAGCACAATCGAAGCTCCGATCATGGCCACAGAGTTAGAAACATATCCGGCTGCTCCGGCATCAGGACCTGGTGCGGGCGCCGGAGACAGATCTTGAGCGGTAGAAACGGCGAAGAAAAGTGCCGCAACGAGAGTTAAGAGGAAGGCGTTGACGGAGAATGCTTGAGATGCCATGACTCGAAAAAGCGTGGAGAGAAAGAGAACGAAGAAACAGGCGTTGAAGGTGCTGTGAGCTTTTGGTTTAGGGTTCCTGTTGTTCTCCCTTTTTGTGGATTGGGGTTGGTTTTGATTGCGCGTCTTGGAATCTGAGGAGTGGCGCCAATGAAGGTGCTGGTGTGGGCTGTTCCTGTTGAGATGCATCATGGATAGGAGTTCGGTGGTCTCCACAACTGTAGTAGGATCAGCGTGACCGCGTTTGGGAGGCGATGGGGATGAATTAATGATTCCCTTGTGGCAGCGGTGTCTGGTGGCGCGACGGAGGCTGATGGATGGACCTGATTTGGTGGCGTTCTCTACGCTGGGTCTGACCCACAAAGAGGCACAATTTCGCAAAGGTGTTTACAGTGGCATTAATGGCTCACGGGGGAGAATCCTTGCGGTGATGTGGCACCTTCATCTTGATGGGGTAGCTTTATCCGAAGAAGTGATTCGTCGAGGCCGAGGCTCCTCCCGTGGCTTCTTTGGGATTGCACCCGGCCCCACGGTGGGCGCCAAAATGTTTCTATGTAGATATTTTCCAATGTGTCTTTGTTGCTCCTGCTGTCTGGGACGCGTGCTTTTCTCCAATTGTTGTTGTTCATATTCTCCAAAGGAGGGGGAGGTACCTGCAAAGATACTCCGACGCTCAAGTCAGATGTGAGTTATGGAGCCTCAGCTCTCAAGAGAGTGATTATGATACTGCTCTGAAATATTATTTAGGGTCTCTAGAGCATAGAGAGAACGTACCTGTCACTGTATTTATAAGTCAAATAAAAATAACCACCTTACCTAAAAACATGGTTAGTTACTTAACTGTTTAAAATATCTAAGATAAAATATCTTACTACATAACATGTTTCTGTGTAGATATTTTCCAGTGTGTCTTTGTTGCTCCTGCTGTCTGGGACGCGTGCTTTTCTCCAATTGTTGTTGTTCATATTCTCCAAAGGAGGGGGAGGTACCTGCAAAGATACTCCGACGCTCAAGTCAGATGTGAGTTATGGAGCCTCAGCTCTCAAGAGAGTGATTATGATACTGCTCTGAAATATTATTTAGGGTCTCTAGAGCATAGAGAGAACGTACCTGTCACTGTATTTATAAGTCAAATAAAAATAACCACCTTACCTAAAAACATGGTTAGTTACTTAACTGTTTAAAATATCTAAGATAAAATATCTTACTACATAACATGTTTCTGTGTAGATATTTTCCAGTGTGTCTTTGTTGCTCCTGCTGTCTGGGACGCGTGCTTTTCTCCAATTGTTGTTGTTCATATTCTCCAAAGGAGGGGGAGGTACCTGCAAAGATACTCCGACGCTCAAGTCAGATGTGAGTTATGGAGCCTCAGCTCTCAAGAGAGTGATTATGATACTGCTCTGAAATATTATTTAGGGTCTCTAGAGCATAGAGAGAACGTACCTGGACTTTGGCCCTGTCACTGTATTTATAAGTCAAATAAAAATAATCACCTTATCTAAAAACGTGATTAGTTACTTAACTGTTTAAAATATCTAAGATAAAATATCTTACTACATAACAATTCCCGTACCACAATCAATAAACCGTAGAGACGTAAACGATTGAGAGTGAGTTAGAAGTAATGGAGTTATGGATGAGATGGTTCCTTCTCTTTTTACTTTTTCATTTTTCATCCTCTCATTCCTTATGCCACCCTTATGACGCCTTTCTCTTGCATCACTTCAATAACTCTTTTACTATTATTACTGATGATGATTGTTATTTTCCAAAGACACCAACATGGAAAAATGGAACAGATTGTTGCTCTTGGGATGGAGTCACCTGCCACCCCATCTCCGGTCATGTGATCGGTCTCGACCTTGCCTGCAGTGGCCTTTCTGGCCAAATCCATCCAAACAGTACACTTTTCCTTCTTTCTCATCTCCAATCACTCAACCTTGCTTTCAACTCTCTTGTGGATTCAATCCCATCCTCACTCCTAACCCTTCCACGTCTCTCTTTTCTCAATCTCCATCATAACTATCTCAGTGGTCAAATCCCAAATATCTTTCCTCAGTCAAACAAATTTAAAGAATTGGATTTCAGTGTTAACAATTTAGGAGGTGAGCTGCCATCAACACTTTCAAATCTTCAACATCTCACTTTCTTGGATCTTTCGAGAAATAAATTCAGTGGTCAAATCCCGGACGTGTTTGTCGGGCTAACCAAATTGACAACTCTTTTTTTTTCGGAAAACAATTTTGAAGGAAAAATCCCATCTTCATTGTTCGACTTAACTCAACTTTCTACACTGGAAATTTCTTTTAATAAATTACAGGGTCCTTTGCCCAACAATATAACAGGGTTTTCAAATCTACTTAGCTTATCATTTAATAACAACTTGCTGAATGGGATAATTCCTTCATGGTGTTTATCTTTGCCGTCTTTGATGAATTTAGATTTGTCAAGAAATAAGTTCACAGGGATTCTAAGTGCAAACTCATCATATTCCTTAGAGATTATAGATTTGTCCTGCAACAAGCTACAAGGTAATATTCCAGAAACAATTTTCAACCTTGTAAATCTTACTCTCTTAGATATATCATCAAACAACTTAAGTGGATATGTTCACTTTCCACTTTTCTGTAAGCTTCAAAATTTGGTAACACTTTACCTTTTCCAAAATGATCAGTTATCCCTAAATTTTGAATCCAATGTCAACTGTACTTTTTCCTCATTAGAGATGTTGGACTTATCTTCTACGAGTTTAACTGAATTTCCAAAGTTATCAGGAAAAGTACCAATGTTAGAACTTCTCTTTCTACCCAATAACAAAATTAAAGGAAGAGTTCCCAATTGGTTTAGCTCATTATATTCATTGGACCTCTCTCACAACCAATTAGAGCAATCACTGGACCAATTTTCATGGAATCAACAACTTAATTTTCTTGATTTTAGTTTTAACAAAATCACTGGTGGCATCTCTTCCTCAATTTGCAATGCAAGTTCAATTGAGTATCTCAACTTGTCACACAACAAGTTGACGGGCATCATTCCACAATGCCTGTCTAACTCATCCCTTCGAGTTTTGGATCTACAACAAAACAAACTTCGTGGCACTTTGCTAAGTAGCTTTTCAAAGAACTGCCGGCTCTGTATTCTTAATCTCAATGACAACCAATTAAAAGGTTCTTTGCCAGAATCTATGTCCAATTGCAGTATCCTGGAGGGTTTAGATCTTGCCAACAATCAATTAGAAGGTACCTTTCCTCATTGGCTTCAAGGTCTATCACATTTAAGATTATTGGTTTTGCGAGCCAATAAGTTTCATGGCCCCATTGAAAATTTAAAGACCAAACATGGACTTGCCAATTTAGTTATACTTGATATCTCTTCCAACAACTTCAGCGGCCCAATACCAAAGGTCTACATAAGAAAGTTTGAAGCCATGAAGACTGTTGTTCAAGTTGAAATTGAGGAATACATCAGAAGTGATTTATTTTATGATTCTTTGACAGTAACAACAAAATCAATCGTTATTACAATGGAGAAAATTCGGACAGACTTTGTAACAATTGATTTATCAAAAAACAGATTTGAAGGAGAGGTTCCAAACGTGATTGGAGAACTTCATGCTCTTAGAGCGCTCAACCTTTCTCATAACATACTTAGTGGTCCTATTCCCCAATCCCTGGGAAATTTGACGAACTTAGAATCGCTAGATCTGTCCTCAAATATGCTTACTGGTATGATTCCTACAGAACTAACCAATTTGAACTTTCTGGAAGTTCTGAATCTTTCCAATAATCATATTGTGGGAGCAATACCTCAAGGAAAACAATTCAATACATTTTCCAACGATTCCTACAAGGGAAACTTTGGGTTATGTGGGTTTCCATTGACAAAAAAATGCACACTAGTGCAGCGAGGGGCTTTTACCGCGGTTCATTTTCACTATACGTTGCGGTTTAGGAACCGCGGCATATTCAGCCGCGGTAGTAAGTCAGACAGTTTAGGCCGCAGTTATAACCGCGGTATATAACGTGAGGAATATGCCGCGGTTGTCTAGGAAACCGCGGCATAAACTCATTTTTTTAAAAAAAAAAAAATTAAAAAATACACTATATGCCGCGGTTGAACCGCGGCATATAGACCGAAGAATATGCCGCGGTTAGTGTCAAAACCGCGGCCATATGTCTCGGTTTTAAAATAAAACGTATAACTATATGCCGCGGTTATGGTTAGAACCGCGGCATATTCCCCTGCAGTTTTTTAAAATTGCAGGACTGTTTTTGTGATATCCACTACCACAAAAACAGACCTGCATATAAAAACATGTACACAATCTCAATTTCAACATAACAAACACGTGTTCAAATGTATTTCAACATCAAATAAAGTACAAAGTCTAAGAAAATTCTATCTAATCAAATGCATTGTTTAAATCTAAATCTAAGAGCTATTGTATAATCTAACTATATACTTCGCAGCAGCGTTCCTAATGAATAATAGTGACTTCTCAGGAACGGGTGTAGTAGTCTTGAATCTCTGCAAAAGACAATTCATTTTAATTAGTGTATATGAATTCAACATTTGTTAAAAAATCAAAATTTGTTAAAGTTAAATATTACCGTTTCCCAGCGACTTGTGATGTGAGAACGAACAATATGGGCCATCCAATACATTACATAGTATCCGCACTCATATGACCCATTTTGTCTGTTACACTACAATATATCATCACAGTTGATAATAGTTAGTGAATAACATTAAAATAAAGCAATTATAACAAAGTATGACTTTAGCATATGTCAAACCTTGAGAGAAATCCAAGCAATCTTTCTACTATTAACAATTGATCTCCCACCCATCATCATACTTGCTGGAATAGAACTGTATATAAAAAAAGGTTTTAGCATTCATTTATATAACAAAGAAAGTCTAAACATTGATGAGCTGCAGTGTTTTCTTCACATATAGGACACACTTTATGACCCTTGACACTGTATCCTGACAAATTACCATAAGCAGGAAAGTCATTAATGGTGCAAAATAACATTGCACGCATCATAAAAGTCTCTGAAGCGAATGCATCAAATATTTCAACCCCATCAACCCACAAAACCTTCAAGTCTTCAACTAGTGGGCTTAGATAAACATCTATGTCATTTCCAGGCTGCTTTGGACCAGATATCATCATAGACAACATCATGTACTTCCTCTTCATGCACAATGCAGGAGATAAGTTGTAAATTATCAATATAACTGGCCAACAACTGTGATTGGTACTCAGATTACCAAATGGGTTCATTCCATCAGTGGCTAAAGCAAGCCTAAGATTTCTACACTCTTTACCAAATTCGGGGAATTGTCGATCAATATTTTTCCATTGCTTTGAATCAGCTGGATAACGAAGCAGCCCGTCAATTTTTCTCTCATCTGCATGCCATCTAAGATTTTTAGCATCTTTGGGATTCGCAAACAAACGCTTAAGTCTGGGCACTATTGGAAGGTACCAAACTACTTTCAAAGCAGATCCATTTTTTTCTATCTGACCATTATCTTCACTATTGTTTTTTGACTTGTATCGTGATAAGCCACATTTTGGACATTTTGTCAAAAATTCAAACTCTTTCCTATACAAAATGCAGTCATTGGGACAAGCATGTATCCTTTTATACTCCATACCCATTGGACAAAGAATTTTCTTCGCATCATAATTACGAGTGGGCAGTGTATTTCCATCTGGCAACATTTCATTCAACAACGTCAACAGTTCTGTAAAACTCTTATCAGTCCATCCATTGCTCGCCTTCAAATTCATGAGCGCCTTAACACCGCTGATAAACGTGTGAACTTAGTTGAACCGACATACAAAGGTGTTTCGGCATCAGTCGACATCGTCTCATACACATGAGCTTTGGCAAAATTTTCTGCTCCAACATCGCGGATCATGTCCTCCAATTTGTCTTCATCCGGTCGATCTTCTTCCATGGTGGAATCAGTAACATTTACACTTTGAGAGTCAGTGGGAAAATCCATTTCTTCGCCGTGCCAGATCCATGTTGTATAGCATCTTAGAAAACCATCACATATAAGATGTTCTCTAATTTGAGTTGCGTTCAACTTTCTCCCATTCAAACAGTTCACACAAGGACATCTAAACTTCACTTCATCATCAGTTCTCCCCTCATTACGTTGCGCAAATTGTATAAATTCCTCTACACCTCTCTCGTACTCAGCACTAATACGTGGTAAATTAATCCAATTTCGATCCATATTCCTAAATATTACATAAAAAGATAAGCTACTAAAAATCAAACTTGCAATTTCATACATATCATTGAAACTTAGTGAATAATATTTTAAGGTTTATAAATAATACAAGAACTACAACACACATTACCAAAACTATAGCAAAAATCATACCATACATTACCAAAACTATAACAATTTCATGCATTATCAAAATTAAAGCAAAAATTATACCATACATTACCAAAACTATAGAAACTTCATACATTACCAAAACTATAGCATTATGCAAAAACTAATGAAGAAATCACGTTAAGAATGCAAAAGGACATAAATACCTGGAAGAGGAACGGCGAAAACGCTTGGTGCCAAAAAAACCAAATCGCAGCAGAGATGGACTGACTCGTTTTCAAACGATTTTGATCGGCTAAAATGTTTCAAACGCGTCACAAATGAGAAAGGAACGAATAATTTCAAGTTTAAACGGTGCAGAAACGCTTACCTGAGATGTTGGGTGGTTCGGAGGAAGAAAGAAACGCGTTACAGAGAGCTCTTGCGCGAAGACGACGACACTGTTCCAAGTTTTGTTTTTTAACTCTGAACGGGGGAATCTACCGCGGTTCACTACTTAACCGCGGTATAATATGGGTATATGCCGCGGTTTCACCCCCAACCGCGGCATATACTGATTAAAAAAATAATACTAAATGGCATTTTTGAAATTATTTTCAAACTATATGCCGCGGTTCAGCGCGCAACCGCGGTATATGCCTCGAAATATTTCAAATATATATTAAATTAATTTCTGATAAGAGAATATGTCGCGGTTGTCCAGAGAACCGCGGCATATACCCCTGTAACGTGCTAAACACAACTGTCTCCCCAACTGCCTTTTGGAGAATTTCAGAAGTTACAGGGGGTATATGCCACGGTTCTCTGGACAACCGCGGCATATACCCCCTGTAACTTCTGAAATTCTCTGACTGGCAGGGAAGTTGAGAAGTTACATGGGTATATGTCGCGGTTGTCCAGAGAACCGCGGCATATACCCCTGTAACGTTTTAAATTCTCTGACCAAGTCAGCACCTGCAATAAATTGGCATGGGTATATGCCGCGGTTGTCCAGAGAACCGCGGCATATACCCCTGTAACTTAATTTTTTATTCACACGTGGCGTCAAAGGGGATGGTTGACCGGTGTATATGCCGCGGTTCCTCGCTGAACCGCGGCATATGTGTTCGATTTATTTACAAAACTGCCACCGCGCACCATTATGCTGCGGTTTCCGTTGAACCGTGGCATAATGTGCGCTGTAAAAACCCAATTTTTTACTAGTGGCAGCAAGGACATTGAACAACATTCTCCACCTTCAGTGCCCTTTAAGAGAGAGCATGGATATGAATTTGGATGGAAACCGGTTGCTATAGGATATGGATGTGGAATGATATTTGGAATGGGAATGGGATGTTGTGTGTTATTAATAGAAAAGCCTCCTTGGCTTGTGAGAATAGTTACATGACTTAGGGAGCGTCTTGTTTCAAATTTTTATTTTAAGAAAATGAAATTCCATATCATTAATTTGTTCATTAATGTGAAAATGAAATTTCATGTCATTGATGTGAAATTTCTAATTTTTTAAAATTAAAATTTGGATTTTTTTTTATGAAAATAGTAATTAAAAGTAGTTTCTTCATTCATGATCTATCACATTAATTAGAATTTTCACGAAATTTTCTCCATTTTTATTGTAAGAAAATGAATTTTCTTGTCATTAATTTATTCACTACTTTTTTTTTAACTCTTATAAGTATTTTAAAACAACATAATTTATGTAATTAACGAAATATAAATAAACATAATCTTGTTAAAAATATTTAATACAAATATAAATTTTTAGAAAAATATTTGCAAAGATGTAAATGAAATTTTGTTTGAATTTTAGAAGGTACAAAAATGTTTAATTTTAAAAAAAATAGGATTACTTTGAGACAAATAAAAATACATGAACCAAATTGAGACAAAATAAAAATATAGAGACGAAAATGAGTTAATGTAATGACACTTGGTTTGACAATGACACATGATATTATCAATGCCGCGACACACTATCATGGCCACGTGGCAAAATATCAACTTGACAAATGACAATTTAAAAAAAAGGGAAATAATTAAAAAATTTAAAGAAATGGCAAATGACACCCACTTTAAATGTCTTAGTATTAAACTAACTTCAAGGACCTAATTACTTCAAATTTTTAAAAATAAAAATTTAATTGAGACAAAAAGATAATTGAAAAACGTATTTGAGAAAAGTCACAAAAAATATAGACTATATTAAACCAAAGTAAAAAGAAAAGAAAATGAAAGAAGAAACCTTAGAACGTAGGAGTTTATACAATAAAGAATATATTTTACAATGTATAAATTTTATTATATATAATAAAAAATCATGCGTTGTGCATGTATATTCACTTTTTATAATAAAAAGTAGGATTGGATATGTTTTTAATTCCTAAACTATCAACCTAATTTGTTTTTAGTCTCTCTTCTAAACTAAGCTATATTTTAGTCCTTCTCCTTAACCACTTTTAACTATTTGTCCTCCAAATCTAACTGGCATTAAAAATCGAGTGAAATCGAGTGAGGTGGTTAAGAGTGTGTGCCATGCCATTTCTTTTCTCTAACACATTGAGTCAATCTCCCTCCCTATTCGCTTTGTTGAATCTTCTCCTCCTGACTTAGTCTAATTCGGCGCCGCAAGCCTTCAAGAGAGAAACCGGCCACCCTCTGTGGCACCACGGCACTTTCCATGTCGTCTGCGAAGATCACGAAGCAGCAATTACGGTGACAGAAAGAACGGCGTCCTATCAGTGTTCAAATAAGAAGAACACGATATGCATGCATTCTTCAAATAAGAAGAACACGAGATCGAAGAATGAGACACGCCAACAACGTTCTTGCTGAAGCAAGTAATAAAATCTCTCGTTTTCACGTTTCAACTAGCGAAGATCAATGTGGGATTTTCAATTCTCACAGAAAGATCTGAAGTTTTGAGAGAAACTGAGGTCGGAGAAAATGGACGTTATGGTTGCATTTTCATGTGTCTTGGGGTTTGTGAAAGGGGAAACTGAGAGGAAGAAGACTCTGCATTTAACATGGCACAATGTCTCTCTCTCTTCTTAGAATATTATGCGTCTAATAAGAGGGAAGAAAAACCTTGATGTTGTGCTTTTTTAATCTGAGTTGCCAGCAGTTGAAACTGCAATTTAAAAGAAAAGAAACAAAGTTGAGAGAAGAAAAAGTTCACCAAACGGGTGCTCGTTTGTCTCAATGAGAAGGAGATCGAATTTGAGGTTATCCTTGTCGATCTCACTAAGCGCGAGCACAAAAGTCCCGAGTACCTCAAGTTACAGGTTCAAAAACTCTTTTTTTTTCTCTCTCTCTTGAAGACTCCTCCATTAATTATTTATCTTCTCATTCATCTTCTTTGTTGGTCACATTTGCAGCCCTTTGGAGTTGTTCCCGTCATCCAAGATGGAGACTACACCTTATATGGTTAATTACACTTTCATCTCCAAAACTTTTCCTTTTTCCATTCATGTTTTGTTGAGTGACTAAGGTTTAAAGTCTTTTATTTCCCAACCTTAAAATTTGTCTGGGCTTTGGCTGTTTGTGCAGAATCACGTGCCATAATGAGGTATTATGCAGAGAAATACAGATCTGAAGGGTTGAGTTGTTGGGGAGGACAACAGAAGATAGGGGTGTTGTGGATCAGTGGCTGGAAGTTGAAGCTCATAACTTTAATCCACCGGAGTGAGAAAACGGAGGGAGATTGACCCAGTGTGTCAGAGAAAAAAAAAATGACGTTGCAAACTGTTAGTTACCTCGCTCGATTTTTAACTACCTCCCTTGATTTTTAACGTGTTAATTCTAGAGGACGGAAAATTAAAATTTCTTGAAAAAGAAAAAGAAAGACAAAAATGTAATTTAATTTGAAAGAGAAACTAAAACAAATTCGTTTGAGAATTTAGTGATTAAAAACATATTTAATCTTAAAAAATTAATAAAATTATAATTATAAAAATAAATAGATTTTCTTAAATAATTTTTATTTGATTAATTCCAATGGTTAAATTTAAAACAGTATTTAATAAAATTGAAATAGAATGTGAGTATAAAAAAATAAAACTCATATATATATATATATACTTTTCGGTTGTGATATGATAAAATATTTCATGAGAAAATTAGGTATAAGTTTAAAGAAAAATCCATTATTATTATTATTATGTGAAAGGAAGTTTCAAAACGCACAATCAAAGTCCGCGTTATCCACACTAATAAACCATAAAAAAGGAAAGATAGAGGAACAAAATTCTTCACCTTTAAAAAATTTTATTAGGTGAGCTGCAACAGAAATTCATGCAGTAAATCACTAACCCCACTATCGTGACTAATTTACTTCAAACTCCTTTTTAATCTTATACAAATTTAGTTAAATTAATCCACTCCATATGTAACTTCATTCAATAAGTTTCAAGTCAAGTTCTGTGGACGCACTCGGTATAGTCTTCATGTAGTGGGTAGTTGAAGTCTTGAAGGTGGAAGCACTGTCAGATATTACTTTTGCCACCAGTTGCATATATACTGTTTGTGAATTGGCTATAAATATGCTTCTTTGTTTCCTTACCTTTCATCACTATTTGTCTCTTACACCAAACACTTTTCACCCAGTTTGAATGGACTCAAGGATGAGATGTTTCCTTCTCCTTTTACTTTTTCATTTTTCATCCTCTGATTCCTTATGCCACCCTTATGACTCCTTTCTCTTGCATCAGTTCAATAACTCTTTTACTATTGTTGAGTCTATTTTTTATGATTATTGTTTTTATCCAAAGACAGAAACATGGAAAAATGGGACAGATTGTTGTTCTTGGGTTGGAGTTGTTGGAATCAAAATAATTCTATTATTGATAAACTTGATGATTTTCTGGAAAATCCAGAATATACAAACACAATACTCAAACTCTCAATCTCACAATACTATAGAATTACAATCCCTCTTCAACACTGCCAACTTCCGTGGCTTCCCTCTCTTCCTACACACTTTCTTTTTTGCAAACTCACTTTTCTTCTCTGCACCACACACACCCACACTAATGCTCTTTCTTTTTATTAACGGGTGTGTATTTCCAATGATACTAACACCACATTTATAGTTCCTTCCAGAGCAGCCATAATAGTTAAACACATGGGCAACTAATTTTAATATTTAGGAAAGTAGACAAAAGGAAATTGGCTAGTGGCACTTTTGGATGGTGCAGCAAAACTTTCATTTTGCTTTCATATGTCACGGCCGCCCATTTACTAGCAAGGTAGGGCCATTTCAAGTTTATCTAACAAAACTCCCCCGTAAACTTTAAATGGGTCTTCGGTCTTTCATCCCACATCGAATTTACTTCTTCCATTAATACTTGGATCTTTCAGTTTCTTCATGGCTAACATCTCCTTTGCTTCAGTCGTTTTCTTCTTGACCTTGGTTGTCTTCTTCTTGACCATGTTTGACTTATCATTAATTGGATTCCTATCTACATCTTCATCTTTTCTTTTTTCCAAATTTTTCTCCGATCGTAGTCCGTTGTTTTCCTTTGTTGTTTCTTCAAGTTGCTTCGTCATCTCCTTTTTGTCACGAAAGATATCATCTCCCAGGTGATCAAATTCATTGTGCTTCTCTGTAGTATCCTGATCCAACATCTTTAGTTGCTTCAATGATACCTGTAGTTCTAACATAGCACTTTCCGCGGCAACACGCCCTTGACGTTCCCGATCCAGCTCTGCAAGAACCTCTTGAAATTTTCCTACAGAAACATAATCTAAGTTTCCTACCTTCTCCGATGGACTTTCCGGATTCTCCAGCTGCTCCTCTGCACTATCTGTTAAGATCTTTACTGAACTTACCATCGAGCTCTCTGTTGAGCTATCCACCACACTCTCTGCATGCTCCTTCGAGCTATATAAACTCACCAAACATCTTTCTGGACTGTCTGATCTCCATGACTTTGCATAATTCGGATGCGACTCGGCATCCGATCTCCACACCTCATCACACCTCAGACGCTCCTTGTCATCCGATTTCCACATCTTCACATAACTTGGATGCAGTTCAGCATCCGATCTCCAACTCCTTAACGCAGTGTCCGGGCTCCTCCTCGGCAACGCTGCATCTGGGCTCCTTGTCATCAACAAAATTCCTAACTCTTCACTTTCTTTTTCTGCTTCCTCTGTATGGAGATTCATCTCCTCCTTTTTCTCAGCCCTACAATATTTTGCTATATGACCGGGCTTACCACAATTATAGCACTCAGCCGATCTACAGTCATATGCATAATGGCCGTGCTTACCACATCTAAAGCACTCTACACTTGACCGATCTCCTCGGCCTTTCCATTGTCCTCGGCCACGCCAATTCTGCCGACCGGTTTGCTCTTCCTCATCTTCATAATCACTTTGGCCTTGACCTCTTCGTCCTTGGCCTCTTCCTCCAGGATCACCTCGGCCTTGAGTGTTCCGAGCTCCTCTCCTCAGATCAAACTTTGCCTGAAGTGCCTGATCAAGTGGCTGATACAACTTTCTTCTCCGTTGTTCGTGCGCCTCCAAAGATCCTGCAAGCTCTTCAACCGAGAGTTTTGACAAGTCCTTTGACTCTTCAATGGCACACACAATGCTCTCAAAATCATCTGTTAACGATCTCAGAATTTTCTCCACAACCCGACTCGCTGGTAACTCTTCTCCGTTTCTACATATTTGATTTGCCACTGCTTCCACCCGAGATATATACTCGGTTACTCTTTCTTTTTCCTCCATTCTCAGACTTTCAAACTCGCCTCTGAGAGTTTGGAGCCTGACTTGCTTGACTCGGTTGTCACCTTTGTATACTTTCTCCAGAATCTGCCACGCTTCTTTTGAAGATTTAGCATTTACTATCTTCTCAAAGCCAGATTCATCCACAGCTCGGTACAAAATGTATAGAGCTGATTTATCCTTCACACGCATTTTCTTCAACGCTGCAAGTTGGGCAACCGTCTGTCCTTCGTCGTCGGTGGGTTCTTCGTACCCACTCTTCACTACATCCCATACGTCTTGGGATCCAAGAAGAGCTCTCATTTGCACACTCCAATTATCAAAGTTGACTTTCTTTGTCAATTGAGGAAGGGACACACTGTTTGCAAGGTTTGTCATTTCTCACTCTCTTTTTATTTCTCGGACACTCAAGTTCTCACAGCTCTGATACCAATTTGTTGGAATCAAAATAATTCTATTATTGATAAACTTGATGATTTTCTGGAAAATCCAGAATATACAAACACAATACTCAAACTCTCAACCTCACAATACTATAGAATTACAATCCCTCTTCAACACTGCCAACTTCCGTGGCTTCCCTCTCTTCCTACACACTTTCTTTTTTGCAAACTCACTTTTCTTCTCTGCACCACACACACCCACACTAATGCTCTTTCTTTTTATTAACGGGTGTGTATTTCCAATGATACTAACACCACATTTATAGTTCCTTCCAGAGCCGCCATAATAGTTAAACACATGGGCAACTAATTTTAATATTTAGGAAAGTAGACAAAAGGAAATTGGCTAGTGGCACTTTTGGATGGTGCAGCAAAACTTTCATTTTGCTTTCATATGTCACGGCCGCCCATTTACTAGCAAGGTAGGGCCATTTCAAGTTTATCTAACAGGAGTCACCTGTCATCCCAACTCCGGTCATGTGATCGGCCTCGACCTTGCCTGCAGTGGGCTTTATGGCCAAATCCATCCAAACAGTACACTTTTCCTTCTTTCTCATCTCCAATCACTCAACCTTGCTTTCAACAATTTCTTTCAATCTCATTTTTCATTTCTCTTTGGTCGGTTTGCCAGCCTCACACACCTTAACTTATCTGGTTCTTCCTTACAAGGTCAAATTCCTTCCCAAGTCTCACACCTTTCTAAATTATCCTCCCTGGATCTTTCTCTTAACCCTGATTTAAATTGGAAAGAAGGCCCTTGGAAGAGACTACTCCATAATGCAACAGATCTAAAAGAGCTTGTTCTGGATAATACAAACATGTCTTCAATTTCACTCAAGACTCTCAATTTGTCTTCTTCTTTAGTTACTCTTGGTCTTCGAGGGACTCAGCTAAGAGAAAACTTGACAGATGTTATCTTTTGTTTACCAAAACTTCAACACCTCTATCTTTCCTATAATCAGTACCTTGGAACTCACCTTCCAAAAGTTAATTGTAGCACTACTTCTCTTAATATCTTAGATCTTTCATATTCTGACTTCCAAGGGTCAATCCCTCCCTCCTTCTCTAGCCTCTCACATCTTACTTTCCTAGATCTTTCATATAATTCTCTTGTGGATTCAATCCCATCCTCACTCCTAACCCTTCCACGTCTCTCTTTTCTCAATCTCAATGGTAATAATCTTGGTGGTGAAATCCCAAATGTCTTTCCTCAGACAAACAAATTTAAAGGATTGGACTTCCATGGTAACAATTTAGAAGGTGAGT
The DNA here is from genome assembly GCA_034642375.1 of Vigna nakashimae. Classification (NCBI taxonomy): domain Eukaryota; kingdom Viridiplantae; phylum Streptophyta; class Magnoliopsida; order Fabales; family Fabaceae; genus Vigna; species Vigna nakashimae. The sequence goes on from CM067768.1 coordinate 24,424,077, forward strand.
TTCCATCAAAACTTTCAAATCTCCAACATCTCCATCTTTCTTTTAACAATTTTGAAGGAAAAATCCCATCTTCATTGTTTGGCTTAACTCAACTTCTTGAACTGTCTTGTTCTTATAATAAATTACAGGGCCCTTTACCCAGCACAATAACCGGATTTTCAAGCCTAGTTAGCTTATCTTTTGATAACAACTTACTGAATGGGACAATTCCTTCATGGTGTTTATCTTTGTCCTCTTTGAAATATTTAACTTTATCTGAAAATAAATTCACAGGACAAATCAGTGCAAACATATCATATTCCTTGAACTATCTAGATTTGTCCTACAACAAGCTACAAGGTAATATTCCAGAAACAGTGTTCAACCCTATAAATCTTATTTACTTAGATCTATCATCAAACAACTTAAGTGGATATATTCACTTTCCACTTTTCTGTAAGCTTCAAAATTTGGAAGAACTCTACCTTTCCCATCAGTTTTTCCTAAATTTTGAATCCAATGTCAACTGTACTTTTTCCTCGTTAAGTACTTTGGACTTATCATCTACGAGTTTAATTGAATTTCCAAAGTTATCAGGAAAAGTACCGATGTTAGAACATCTCTATCTATCCAATAATAAAATTAAAGGAAGAGTTCCCAATTGGTTACCCAAAATTAGCTCATTACATGAATTGGACCTCTCTCACAACCAACTGGAGCAATCACTCTACCAATTTTCATGGAACCAACAACTCCTCAGTCTTGATTTTAGTTTTAACAAAATCACTGGTGACATCTCTTCCTCAATTTGTAATGCAAGTTCAATTGCGTATATTAACTTGTCTCACAACAAGTTGACGGGCATGATTCCACAATGCCTTGCTAACTCGTCATACCTTCAAGTTTTGGATCTACAACAGAACAAACTTCATGGCACTTTTCCGAGTAGCTTTTCAAAGTCCTGTTGGCTCACTACCCTGAATCTCAATGACAACCTATTACAAGGTTCTTTGCCAGAATCTTTGTCCAATTGCAATCCTCTAGAGGCTTTAGATCTTGCCAACAATCAATTAGAGGATACCTTTCCCCAATGGCTTCAAGCTCTGCCACGTTTAAGAGTATTGGTTTTGCGAGCCAATAAGTTGCATGGCCCCATTGAAAATTTAAAGACCAAAGAAGGATTTACCAATTTAGTTATACTTGATATCTCTTCCAACAACTTCAGTGGCCCAATACCAAAGGTCTACATAAGACAGTTTGAAGCCATGAAGAATTTTGTTAAAGTTGAAAATTTGGAATACATTGGAACTTATTCATCTTTTCAAAAAGAAAAAAATGAATATTTGACTATAACAACAAAATCAATCGTTGTGACAATGGAGAAAATTCGGAGAGACTTTGTGAGCATCGATTTATCAAAAAACAGATTTGAAGGAGAGATTCCAAATGTGATTGGAGAGCTTCATGCTCTTAGAGCACTCAACCTTTCTCATAACATACTTAGTGGTCCTATTCCACAATCCCTGGGAAATTTAACAAACTTAGAAAAATCGCTGGATCTGTCCTCAAATATGCTTACTGGTATGATTCCTACAGAACTAACCAATTTGAACTTTCTGGAAGTTCTGAATCTTTCCAATAATCATATTGTGGGAGCAATACCTCAAGGAAAACAATTCAATACATTTTCCAACGATTCCTACAAGGGAAACTTTGGGTTATGTGGGTTTCCATTGACAAAAAAATGCAGCAAGGACATTGAACAACATTCTCCACCTTCAGTGCCCTTTAAGAGAGAGCATGGATATGAATTTGGATGGAAACCGGTTGCTATAGGATATGGATAGAGGTGTCAATTTGACCCATGACCCTGGGCTAGCCCTAACCCACTCTTAAAAAAGCCCCATCTTAAGAAGCCCCTCAAATGGGGGCCAAAAAAAAGCCCCAACCCCTAAAGCCCCCTCTCAAGGGGGTTAGGGTCAGGGTTAAGGTGGGTTTAGCCCACTAAATTTTTTTTGGAAACTAAACTTCAACATTCTTAATAGCAACTATTAAAAGTACTAATTTTATATTCATGTAATGGATTTCTTATTTCAAATTATTAAATAAAACTAATTAATTATAGTATAATAGAATATTTAATATTCAAAATAACCATTTTTTTAAATAATTAAAAACAATTGCAAACCACACACTTAATTTTATACAACTAAATAGTATTACAAATTTATTTTACTGAAATATTATAAAAATGCTTTATTTTGTTGTCAATTTTAATAAAATTATGTCTTATGTTGCAGACACCAATTATTAGAAAATTATATATAATTAGTAATATCAAAATAACCCCAAAGAGAGATAATAACATATTAATTTGATTTAATATTTTCACTGTTTTTACAGTTCTTAAAAAGAATCATTGTTTTTGTTTCCTCGACTTTTAAAATATCACTTAATCTGCTTTTAATTATTTAAAATTAAAAATAATTCAAAAATTTACTATCTAAATTTTTTTGATCAAAAATAATATTAATATTTTATGTGTAAATTAAACTTATGTTTTATTTTGTTTTTTTTCTCTCTGATAATCTTTTCCCAAAATCACCATAAGATATATTATAAAAAGAAAGTTAATTTCTTAAAAATTTATAAAAAAATGAAAAATTTAAATAGACCTAAAGTACTAAAGAATCAAAAATGTTACTGTTTCAATTCTTTAACTAACACATTAAATAATTTATTTTTAACTTTCAATTAGAACACATAACATAAATGTATGTTTATGTTTATGTTTATATTTACATTTATGATATTTAAAATGTAAACATTTTGAGTGAGTAGTACAACGAGATTGAATTCTATGGGCGAATACAACTTCAACTTCAGTCTGCACAAGGTTTATGAGTTTTTATTTATTTATTATTTTTGTTATGAACATGATTTGTTGAGTATAAAATGAAAAAGAAAATCATTTATATTTAATTTCTTTTTCAATAACTTTCTAAGAAAATAAAGAAGCCTATTTTTTTTTTAAATTAAGAGCTTCAATTAAAGAAAATCTTCTCTTAAATTTCAATTAGGATAATTTTAGATAAAAAGTTAATTTCTTACTTATAACTTAAAAATAAGTGAAATTAAATATTTAAATTTCAAATTTATTAAATTATCATTTAATTATATACTTAGATAATCTAACTCAATAAATATTATCATTTTGCTTTTGCTTCTTGATTTTAGAATTCTCCTCTTATAAAAATTTCAATTTATTTTCTATAGTAACTATTTTTGTAACAAATTAGGAGTTAATTATATTTTTCCTTGTATTCAAAATGAACATTTTTTCTAAAAAAAAAGCCCATGGGTTGGCCCTGGCCCACAGGGCTTTTGAAGATATTTTGGCCCCGTGGGCTTTTCCTACGAGAGGCTTTTTGGCCCTGTGGACTTTTTTGGCCCCAACCCACGTGGGTTAGGGCCAAACCATGTAAGGAGGGCCAAATTGACAGGTATAGATATGGATGTGGAATGATATTTGGAATGGGAATGGGATGTTGTGTGTTATTAATAGGAAAGCCTCAATGGCTTGTGAGAATGGTTGCATGACTTGGGATTGTCTTGTTGTACACCTTGTTCAAATTCAATTGTGCCTTCATTGAAAACAAAAGAAGTTAAGCAAGAACGTTATCACTTTGCATGAGATTTGACTCAATGTTTAGTTCTAATATATATTTAATTCCAAGTTTAGTTGTAACATGAGAGTGTCTTGTATCTAATTATTTCATTTTATTTAGAATATATTGTTGTATTGGTTATATATTAATAGTTGTTGTACTCCTAAAAACAATTACATATTGACTTAAACAATAGAAAAATTGTAATTATGTATTTTAAAAAATGCTATATTGTTTGCCAGAATTCTATTACATTACATGTCTCTTATGTTTTTTTACTCATTGAAGAACTTATAAGCAGTGTGTTCAAATTATGCAATATGGCATCAACCACAAACTAGTTGAGAACAGTGAAAATATTAGTACAAATATAAATTTTAAAAAAAATTATAAATTAAATTGTAACTAATTTGTAAAGTCGTTAATTTCTTTTAGTTTAAATAAAACATAAGTGCATATGAATCCATCACTAGTGCAACGAAGAGAAACGACAACGGTTGTTTTTTAATATACGCTTTGGTTTTAGAGCTGCGACATATACAGGTGAGGTAAAAAGGTCTGACACTTTAGGCTACAGTTCCAACCGAGGTAATAACCTGAGGATATGACAACGGTTCTTGCTTGAACCGCGGCCAAAAACCTTTGGCCTCGGTTTTACCATAACCGAGGTAATAACCTGAGGATATGACAGCGGTTCCTGTTTGAACCACGACCAAAACCGTGTTTTTTTTTTAATTTTCATGTAACCTTTGGCCTCGGTTTTGGCACAACCGAGGCCTATTCTCCTGAATTTTTTTTAATAGTAGGTTTGTTTTGTGATATGACCTGCATATCAAACAATATCATAACAACACAGATTCAACACAATAGTCAATATTTACATCACATAATTTATAAAGTCTAATAACTATAAATCAACATGTTCTAATGTATTTTAAATCTAATAACTATAAACTATTATATAATCTAACTAAATGTTGTGCAATTGTTTTCCTCTAGAATGTAAGTGACTTCTCAAGAATTGGAGTAGGAGTCTTGAATCTCTGCACAAGACAATTGTTATTAATTAGTGTATATGAAATCCAAATGTTGGAGAAAATCAAAATTCATTAAATTTAAATATTACCGTTTTCCAGCCTCTTGTGATATGGGCACGAATAATGTGGGTCATCCAATACATTACATAATATCCACACTCAAATGAACCATTATGTCTGTTACACTACAATATATCATCACAGTTGTAAATAGTTAGTGAAAATCATTAAAACAAAACAACAACTATAAGAAAGTATGGCTTTAGCTTATGTAAAACCTTGAGAGCAATCCATGCATGCTTTCTACTATTAGCAATTGATCTCCCAACCAACATCATACTTGCTGAAATAGAACTATATATAAAAAAAGGTTTTAGCATTCATTTATATAACAAAGAAAGTCCAAACATTAAGGTTCTTACCAATCAACTACTTGTCTGAGATGTTTGGGAGGAGACTTGTGCAATGAGCAGAACCATAAAACATAGCTCTCTTGTACAAAAATAACAAGTAGCTGCCAATGGCGCCTGAAATTCATAATAACTTAATTATTATATATTAAAATCACATATGGAACTTTATTATGTTAACAAAGTTCACTTACCCAGATATATAAGGAATAAAAAGTATGATCTTCCCGCTTGCAAATATGCTTGTGAGATATGTTGTGATCTCATCAAAATCATTTGTTTTGTGAATGACTTGGGGATCAATTAACCCATATACATCATTGTACCCCAAGTTGTTACTGACACCAAACATATACCTGAAATCAAAAATTACCTTTGATATAAGTATATATATAAATTAATTTTTTATAAATAATTGCTCATGTACTTATATCATCCATAGCTAAACTAATGTAATATTCAACTCTTATGTTCTCGACGCATGCTCTCTAACATCTTGGCTATGCTGGTATATTGGGACCTGAGAGCCTCTCCCAAATACATTAGCATCATATTCAACCTCCAAAGGCTTATTTCCAATTATGTCAACAAGTTGCCGCAATGCATCAAGAGGATCGTCCTCAGATAAACAAATCTTCTCTTGTGCATGCGTCTATTGTTATATGGAAAAATAAGATAATTTTTGACATCAATAACATGTAAACTTTAAAATTGAGAAGTGTAAAGCAGAATTCCATACCGGGGGGTCAGAAACTGAACCAACCAAGTGTTTAGGCCAAACGATAAAAGATTGGAATGCCTGTTCCATGGTGAAAATCTCATCTGTGGGTAGAGGAACTGAGGCATCTGGTATGATAATGTCGTCTATTGAGACCTTCACCTCATCCTCTGATAGCTCCATACCATGAATAACAGTTGCTGCCTGAAACACTGTTCCACGAGCTACCAGCATCATCCCGGTACCATCTAAAATGTATAGCAGACATGGACTAGCATTGTCCATGTCATTCCCTGGGACGGTTGATACTGAACAACTTCCTTTCCCACTTCTCCCTGTCAGAGTAAATGTTAGATTATACAAAACATAGAAATTATTGAACATCAATGTTTATTAATTTTACCTATGGGAGGCATAACATGTTCCTGTTCCTGTACAGGAGATGGCTTCGGGCGCATGCCATAAGTCTTAAACTGCTGCTGGAATTGACGCATAACTTTGTCAGTCACTTCTATAGTGACCTCATTATACAATTCCTCCCTAAGCTCCGTCCTAAGCTCCTCCCTAAGGTCCGCTCGAAGCTCTTTTGTGATATTTTGTGTTAACCTTTGTTCTTGTGCTTCGCTGTATACATATGAAGTATGATGAGAAGAACTCCCAAAATAATTTTGAATGCCTACTCCAGTTCCAGCAACATGCCCACGTCTTGGGTGCTCGGGTCGTCCAATTGCAATGGTAAGAATATCCTAGCGATCCTTTGGAGTGAATTAACCTTGGGAGCTCTGCTCAACCAAGGAGTCCAGTAACATAACAAAACATCATTATTCTTAAAAAGTTTCAAGGTAGTATGTATAATGAAATTATTATTATTTTAGGAACAGTGATAACTTACAATTCTTTCAGATATTTCCCGTGCAGTGTTAGAAGAGTAGGCACCCGATGATCTTAAACGAGCCAACTTCCATTTCTCATGTCGAGAAGGTGGAGAAGGAGGTTGGGGACTACCACCCTCAGATGATGGTCTAGCTTCTGCCTTTTGCTTGAGGATTTTCTCTTCAAGCTTCCTATACCCACCACGAGATAATAGGTGGGCGTTTTTATTTTGAGCACTTATTCCTTGTGCTTTGCTTCTTTTTGCTTGTCACATATGTTTAATTAATTAGTTTATATGATATATATTTGTTAACGAGGAATTGAATAATATCAACTATACTAACCTACCATTCCTCTGATGTTCGACTCTGTACAAAGAGGCGCCTACTTCCAATTGTGAATCATTCCTTTGCCGTCAAATACAGGTAGGTTACTGTGAATCATTTCGGCCATCACTTAAACTCATTTCTTATTGAAGCATCTTCTTGAGCGTCAAAAAACTTCACCAGGTTTCAAAACATGTCGCTCTTGATACTACTGTTAGCGCTGGTAGGTGGTAGAGAGAATATATCAGAGATGAGAGAGAAGCATAATGCAAAGAAAAAGAGAAAACGAGAGTTAATTCTCATTAACCGCAGTGGGATATATATGTATACCGGATACAGAGAATGCTAGATTGTCAAATTACAGTTAAAGACGTTAGAGTATAATTTTATTTATAATAAGTTGCGCATCGTTTATTGGAGGAAGGAATTTAGGTGATTTGTGAGTTTTTCTTTTAGTAAGCTGCACCATTTATTGGAGGAAGAGATTTAGGTGATTTGTAAGTTTTTCTTTTGGTCAGCTGCAAGAAGAGATTTAAGGAATTTTATTGTCTCTTGTGCAGCATTTAGGAAAGATATTTCAGCTTTATGGAAAGGTAATATTGTATTATATTATATTATATATATTAGGTTTTTAATTAATTAGGATTTTTAATTAAGAATAAGACATTATTTTTAATTATTTAATAATTGTATAATATGTTTTGTAATGTTGTAATTGGAAACTGAAATTAGGAATAATTTAAAGAATGAATAGGAATAAATCAATTTTAATTAATAGTAGTCTAAATGTATCTTATTTATTAAAAAATAGAAGTTAATTAATAGTAGTCTAAATGTATTTTATTTATTTAAAAATAGAAGTAAAAATGATTACGTAGTAGTTAGATATTGAGAATATTTATGAATTGAATTTTATTTTTGATGACTTATTTACTTTAATTATTTTATTTAATTATTTTATTGAATAAATGTTATTTATAATTTTTTTGTAGGAAAATATTTTTTTACGAGTTTACGAAGCTCTCACAAGTTTAAGTAAGTTCTCTTGAGTTGAAACTCTCGAGTTGAAATCAAAAATTTCAACTCTTGCTTGTTGCTGCATCACATAGACTTCCTCCTTAAGTGAACCGTTAAGAAATGCAGATTTCACAATTAAGAAATGCAGATTTCACGTCCAGGACTAGTTGGCACTTATTGCAATCGTCACTATAAGTCGAATGGTCTCAATCCTGGCCACTGGTGCAAATGCTTCATCAAAATTAATCTCAACCTTTTGCAGAAATCCTTTGGCCACAAGTTTGGCCTTAAACCTCGCTATTTCACCCTTTGGATTCACCACTGCTTTATAAATCCACTTGAGTGCAACAAGCTTCTTCTCCAGTGGCAGATCAACAAGTTCCCAAGTTTGATTTTTCTTAATAGAGTCAAACAAAAAGTTGAGTCTTCACACAAGAAAACTAAATACCTACCTGAAGACACGAGAACCCAAAGACTAAGGGAACATCACACAAGGGAACTTCGGATAAATCTTTTGTTGGGATAAACTTAAATTTTAGGGATTCATTAAAATCTTATTTTATTAGTTTTGGATTTAGTAATATTTGGTTTGATTTTGATAAAGATAAAATATATATATAGGTAGTTTTGATTTTCCTTTTATTTAGAAAAGTATTATTTTATTTTATTGAAATAAGATAGAGATAGATTAAGTACATTTTATTTTAAGTTAGTTGATATTCTATTGTTAGTTTTTGTTATTCGTACTTGGCCTAAGACCCTATTTGCACCAATTTAAAGGTTGCCAAGGTTTAATGAAAAGTAACCCCAGTGAATTGAAGAGTATTATTATTTGTGAATCACATTTTCTCCCAACAGTGGTATCAGAGCTTTATGCTCTGAGTACCGAGAGAGAGAGAAAGAGAGAGAGGAAAGAGTTAAACATCATGAGAGAAAAAGTGAGTGCTTGATTTTTTGAGAGAGATGGCAAAGGTTGTTAATGGTATGAGTGTGCCACAATTGACAAGAAAAACCAATTATGATAATTGGTGCCTATAAATGAAGGCGTTATTGAGATCCCAAGACATTTGGGATATGGTGAAAGACGGGTACGTTGAACCTGATGCGGACGAACATCTGACAGTGGCATAAATGACAGCATTGAAGAAAACTGGTGCAAGAGATGGGTCAACATTATATTTCATCTACAATGCAGTAGATGAGTCGGGATTTGAAAAGATAGCGAATGCCAAATCAACAAAGGAAGCCTGGGAGATATTGGAGGTTGCATATAAAGGTGACAACCGTGTTAGACAAGTCTGAATACAAGCTCTTAGAGGAGAGTTTGAACAGTTGAAGATGGAACCCAAAGAGCATATAATCGAGTACATAAATCGGGTGGAGAAGGTGGCCAACCAACTCGGTAGGAATGGAGAACAAATGCCATCTAGCCGGGTTGTGGGAAAAATTTTGAGATCTCTTACAAAAGATTTCGAAAGTATCGTGTGCGCCATCGAAGAATCGAAGGACTTGTCGGTTCTCACAATGGATGAACTTGTTGGGTCATTAGAAGCCCACGAACAAAGGTAAAGGAGTTGGGATGATCAAGTTGAACCCGACGACCAAGCACTACAAGTATAGTTTGACTCGACTAAAACTCGGATTACTCAAAGCCAAGGTCTTGGCAACAGAGGGCGAGAAGGCCAAGGACGAGGTGGACGTGGCCGAGGTAATTTTGAGGATGATGAAGAGCAAACCGGTCAGCACAATTGGCGTGACCGAGGACAAATAAAAGGCCGAGGAGATCAGTCAAGAGTGGAGTGTTTTAAGTGTAGCAAGTATGACCATTATGCAAACGAGTGTAGGTTAACAAATTGCTACAACTGTGGCAAGTTTGGTCATATTGCAAAGTTATGCAAGACCGATGCAGAAGAAGATGCAGAAGAACTGTTGTTGGCAAAGAGCTCGGATATAGTGGACATGGAAAATTCGGTCTCAATAGTGGATGAAGTGATCTCGGTAAAAGGTGCGACAAATGTGGAAAAGGAACTAAAAAAAAGATGAAGAGATTCAGCGGATAGGGAGGCTTCTGGATGAAGCTAATGAAATTATGAATAAATAGAGGGTTAAGCTTGAGGAGTTGAAGAAGATGGCTCCTGAAAAGGAAGAGAAAGCATCTAACGTTATTGAACCAGATAAAAATAGGGAAGAAGATGAAGAAGAGATGAAGGCTGATGAGATTTCTACCAACTCGGTATGGTATCTAAATATTGGGGCAAGCAATCATATGTGTGGAAACGAGAAGTTTTTTTATAAACTCACCAAGGTGGAGGCCAAATTTATGTCTTTTGGAGATGACTCCAAGGTGGTCGTGAAAGGATGTGGAACAATTCGACATATGCAGAAGAATGGACGAGTTGGAGAGATTAGGGATGTTTACTATATTCCAGAGTTAAAGAGCAATATTTTAAGCAAGGGTCAGATAATTGAAAAAGGTAATTCAGTTTTTATGAAGGACCAGGTACTGTATTTAAAGAATAAACATGGTCGTTTGACAACCCAGGTAAAAGCAAAGAAGAACCGATTGTATGAACTAGAGCTGAAAATCTCGGAGAGAAGATGCAAACCTGGAGTGGGATGATGCACATGGAAAACCAAATGAAGGAAGCAAGAATTTAAGTTTATGGGGGAGTCTGTTGGGATAAACTTAAATTTTAGGGATTCATTAAAATCTTATTTTTAAGTTTTGCATTTAATAATATTTGGTTTGATTTTGGTAAAGATAAAATAGATATAGGTAGTTTTGATTTGCCTTTTATTTAGGAAAGTATTATTTTATTTTATTGATATAAGATAGAGATAGATTAAGTAGATTTTATTTTAAGTTAGTTGATATTCTATTGTTAGTTTTTGTTATTTGTACTTGGCCCAAGGCCCTATTTGCACCTATTTAAAGCTTGTCAATGTTTAATGAAAAGTAACTCCAATGAATTGAAATGTATTATTATTTGTGAGTCACGTTTTTTCCCAACAAAATCTTCATCACACAACAAGGGAACCTAGGATAGATCTTCCTCCCTTCCATGGAAAAGATGATATAGAAGAGTATTTGGAATGATAAATGAAAGTAAAGCAATTGTCATAATTGGAGAGTATCCATGGCCACTTTGAGTTCTTTGACTTTTCAAGACCATGCTACATATATGTATTGGTGCAAGCCATGTGACTTCAACCAATTATCATCTGTTGCGGCCACCTCAAAATCAATTGGTTCAGATTCAGCAATGAGAACAAACTGCACCAACTCTCTATCTGAAGTAACTGCTCAATCATGTAAAACTTCATAGTCTTTCAAACGAGATGAAGGTTGAGTCATCCTAGATGATCTTCTTTCAATTCGTTCATCTGTTTCCCTTTGCACAGAAGAGGATTTTGCATCCAGTAATATAGTAGAACCTCCAAGCGCCTCTGTATTATCTTTCCAATTCCAATAAGATGACTTGTCAACATGTACATCCCTGTTGATTGACACTTGTCTAGTTTCAGGATGTAAAATTTATAACCCCCAGTTGTATGCTATCCAAACAAAATGAGAGGAGTGCTTCGATTATCTAACTTCTTTCTCCTCTGTTCAGGAACATGTTTGTAGTACACCGAACCAAAAATTTTCTGATGAGAAATGTCAGGTTTAACATCTATCCATGCTTCCTCAGATGTCATGCATGCTAACCTCTTGGTTGGACACATGTTCAACATGTATGCTATTGTGTTCACAGCTTCTCCCCTGAGAAATGTTGGAAGCCCGTTACTTCTCATCATGCAACACACCATATTTAATAGAGTGCGATTTTTCCTCCCGGTAGTCCCATTATGTTGGGGTGTATAAGGAGGCATGACTTCGTCTATGATTCCCTCGTTCTCACAAAACTTCTTGAATTCAGTACTCACCTCCATCATCTGATCTCAAAACTTTAATGCAGAATCCACTTTGTTTCTCAACCAAATTCTTGAATTTAATGAAGACATCAAATACTTCACTTTTCCTTTTCAGGAAAAACACCCACAACTTGTTGGATAAAAACAAAAATGGGACCCATCCACATGCTGAAAAGAAGGGTCAATGTTTTCATATACCATATATTGAGGAAGAATGTCTTCCACCTTCACTAAAGCTCCATAAATTGCTCCAATGCACCAACCATGTTTCTTGTTCTTTCTTCCTTCATTCATTCTAAAATGAATGCAAAATGTGCAACAAAACACAACTCACCAAGAATCAAATGGTGAAGAAAGAATTCAAGAGGAGAAAGAGAGAAAGCCACGGGAACTACCGTGAAGAGAGAAACATCAGCGAGAGGTGAAAGACATTGTGTAGTAGAAAATGTGAGTGTGCAAAAGAGAGTTTTTTTGTATATCATCCGAAAGGGTGAGATTTATTGAGAGATCCTCAAAGAGTGAGAGAAACACTATATTCCTACTTTCATAGTGGAGATAATTTTCTAGACTAGGTCCCGTGGTTTTTCCCGAGAAGATTTTTCACGTTAAAATTTCCGGTGTTATTTTTCCCTACGCATACACTTTTATTTTTACGTTTCCGCGTAGTGCCCATTTTGGGTTAGCAGAGGAGGGAACAAATATCGATGTTTCCCAACACAACTTTCGTAGCAAAACCTTTCTGCAGCCAGTGTACAAGACTTAGAAGATTGGTTTTTAATCCAGGCACATATAGAACTTCATCAATCATAATTTCCCTACAATCTTGATCTCTCAACACAAATCAGCCAACACCTTCAGCTCTTAAGCTACTATCATCAGTGAAACAAATATTGTCATTTGAAGCATCCTTAATCTTTATAAACCAGTCCTTTCTTCCTATCATGTGGGTAGAGCAACCTGAATCTAGGTACCAAGAAGTATTATGTGAACCTTCAGTACCTGTTTTTGCCATCAACATGACAATCTCTGAGTCAGAGGATGATGCAGAGTCTTGAGCCAAATTCGCATTCTCCTTTGGGTTATCCTTGGCTCCTTGTCCATCCCAACATTCTTTGCCAAAAGGACTATATTTTTTACAATTGTGGCATTTTACCTTCTTTTGGTCAAATTTCCATTATTTTCCGCCTTTTGAATTGAAATTCTGCTTCTGATGAGATTTCTTGCCACTAGAAGTCTCCTCCTAATCACTGGACTCGTGTTCTTGAGGCTTATTTTTACTTGCTGATTTTCCATTCTTCCATGACCCTTTCCCTTTTCCTTTGTAAGGAGCTTGAAGTACCTGTTCTTGGTTGTAATTTCTTTCATTTATCCGAAACTCGTATGCCTAAAGGGAATGTTGCAGCTCTTCAACCTCCATTACATCAAGGTCCTTTGACTCTTCAATTGCAACGATGACATGATCAAATTTTGGATGAAGCGTCCTCAAGATCTCATCAACCACTTGTTGATCTTTCGTACCGTCTTGCAAGCTTTCATAGCACTGACGTGCTCCTGAATTCTATCAAAATATTCTGCAATTGACTCATTTTCCTCCACACTTAAGAGTTCAAATTGCTTTCTCAGCGCTTGCAACTTTGCCTTTTTAAAAATATCCCAGGCTTCCTTGGCAATGGAGGCCTTGGAGATCTTGTTAAAAGCCTTAGAATTTACTCACTGGTAGATAAGAAATTTAGCCTTGTTGTCTAGTTTTTGTTGCGTCTGGAATTCTTCTTATCCTTTTCTGTTGCTTTACGATCAAGATCTTCAATCCCATTCATGATCACATTGGCTATGTTTTGAAACCCGAAGATGGCATGCATTATAATCTTCCAATCATCAAAAGACTTTCCATCGAACACCGGTAAGGCACCTTGGATAATGCTCCCATTGCTAGCCATCTTCTTTCCACACATGTATCACTTTCCTTGTAGACGTACACAAGACTTGAATTGTTCTCCAATTCTTGACACCACTAAACGCGTTCTTGGTTATCTAAACTTGCATGCATTGAAGGAAAACACACTCACAAAGGTACACTCAATCCAAAAAACAAGATTCTCACACAGATTCTACTTTTCACCGTTGTTTTTATCACAGGATCGCATAAGCTCTGAATACCATGTTGGAACTGGTTTAAAAGGAAGTAAGAAATCAACTAGAAAAAATGCTTCACGTTCTCATCATTTCAAAAGCAACTACCATATGAATATATATAGCAATACCAGACAAAACAGAAAACCAGAAAAGATATGCTTTAACTTGGCAAACTATCATCAATTAAGATCAAATTTGCACATATCGTAAATACTAGATGTAAAAATAAAATTAAGGTTTAATGTCTCGGTAGATCCTTATTTTTGGCATGAATCTCAAATAGGTCCCTTTTCTTTTCGACGTCTCAATTGAGTTCTTTTTTGTGTAAAATTGGAGCAATTAGGGGTTTGCCGTCAAATTGAACAAATGGCCGTTTAAATTTGGTCTACGTGGTATGGTCAGTATATTCATTAATCTGACGTGGCATTAAAAACGAATTTTGTATTAAAAATTTGGATTTCACAAACGTGGATTCAGATTTAGGGAAGGGCAAAGTGGGAAAAATCTAAAACTTTAATTGTAGTCCCCTGTCAAGGGTGAGTGCTCCTCAATACCCAATGGCAAGGCCAAGATGTGGGAGGAAGACCGCCACCAACAGGGAGGAGGGATGGATGAGTTGCTCGCAACATTGGGCTACAAGGTTCGTGCTTCCGACATGGCAGACGTCGCACAGAAGCTTGAGCAGTTGGAGATGGCCATGGGGAGTGCCCAGGAAGAGGGAATTTCCCACCTTGCTTCCGACACCGTTCACTACGACCCTACAGATCTCCATTCATGGGTCCAAAGCATGTTGGCCAAACTCAACCCCGAACCCACCAACACCATCCTCGATCCCTCCTCCTTCTTGATCGAAAACCCCTCCCACTCTTCCTCCATCCTCACCTCCAACTCACGCGTTTTCAACAACGACTCTGAATATGACCTCAGAACCATTCCTAGAATAGCCGCATACCCTCCTCAAAACACCACAAACAACAATTTAGATTTTCCATTGAAGTTGTAACATGTATCACAGGACAGATCACCCGCCAATTACCCATTGTTTCCAGAAGCCGGCTCATAAACTGAGTTTTCCTCAAACTCTCACACCAATAGAGAGAAATAGAGAGAGAGAGAGAGAGAGAGAGAGAGAGAGAGAGAGAGAATTAAGGAGCAAGGGTGGCGTCCGTCCGGCGTGGGTGGTGTCGTCGACGTTTGGGCTGCTCCGTCCAGCGTGGGTGGATTTTAGGGTTCTGAAGAAGAAAAGGGGTTTCCCCTCCGCGCTTCCAATTGAAGAAGAAAAGAAGAAAAGGGGTTTGCCTTTTTTGCCCTTGAAGATATCTGATTTCACTTTTGCTCAATCCATTTTTTAATAACAAAAATCAATTTTTAATAACACGTAGGCAAACTTAAACGGCCGTTTGTTTAATTTGACGGCAGACCTCTAATTGCTTCAATTTTACACAAAAAAGAACCCAATTGAGACGCCAAAAAGAAAAGGGACCTATTTGAGATTCACGTCGAAAATAAGAACCTACCGAGACATTAAACCTAAAATTAAAGACTCACTATTTATTTCATTATTATTTAAAAAAAATCCTTTATGATAGGAATGGTCAAACGCATTGTCTAATTCATGATACAAACAAGTCATAATTTCGATCATGCTTCTCTACTTGTAAATGTTTAAATATAACAACTCAATCCCTAGATTAAATGTTTCTTTGACAAAAAAAATGAAAAAAATTAAATAAAATAACCACTAGAAATGAATTAGCATATATAAATTAATTTTAAGTATTAAGAATTATTTTTTCTAGTTTTCTTGTGAGAAGTCTTCGGAAGAAGATTTTTCGAAAATAATCTAAGACAGTAGTCATTTAGGTTGACAGTTAAAATAAATAAATAAAAAAAAGGAGTTGACGTGAAAAATTGAAGACAAGACATGCATGTGTAATATTTAATTTTTCTGGAGTCAACTTATTCAACATTCAATCATCCAGTCAATGTTTGAAAAATGCATTGTAAATATTGATAAACAAAAACGGAAAATTCAAGACATGAATAGAAAAATCAAGTTGACAGCATAACTAAAAGGTTGGAAAATGAATGTTTGCGTAAGAGATGTGTAGTTGAAGTTTCAAGCTTATCTAAATAGCCAATTCAAGTCGTTCTTTTAAGCTTCGAGTTGACATGTTTGGGAAATCAGCCTTCACAAATTGTAGCGTCTTAGATGCAAAATTATTATCGGGTATCATTTTGTTAGCATATTATGCACTATTTAAAGTAAATTAAACTCGTCTTTTTATTTATTTTTACTTTGCCAAATATTCCTCCATTTTATATTAATTGATATAGAATCTTTAGTTGCTAATGTTTTAAATCATTCTTGATCGATTTATGAAATCCATGATTTTATTTAAGAATTCATTTACAAACGGGCAATCTATAATCAAGAACTTTACATATTAAAACTCAATGATGAAATGACTTAATCTCCTATTCTTTCATGTCTAGTTATTGAGTATTTTCTGTACTTGACTAACGTATGTTTGTGTTCTTATCTTTCAAAACCTTGTTAAAACCTATTTAAGAAGAATGCAAGTAGATATATGCATATTCATACGTGATGGATCATTTTCCTTACTCTACTATTGGCCATAATGTAACTATTATCAACTTGTTGTCTCTTAGAATCATGCTCTTCTTATTGGATCATATCTATATTATCATACTTGTTGAACAATTTATTCGTCTTTACCTCAATATTTTCCTTCTTAGCCTCACAACTATTTGCAGACATATTTTAAAACTCTGGGCTTATAGATAATTTCCACTACATTGAAAACAACATATTTTTTGTCAATACATCTTTTGAATCATGGTTCAATACACCACAATACATGTATTGTCATTCCTTTTGAGTATCTAAAAGCATACATTCAACTCAATTATAATTTTACCAACTTAAATAAATATAACTCACTTTAATTATCCAATACTTACTAAAATAAAACATCATCATATTGAATTGGTTGAATTTATGGACTACTATATACACTCCTATATTCATGTCAATGAATAGCAATTTTTTAATATGACTTAATAACTTTTTTAAATCCAATATTTATGAGTTTATTTAATGTGATTTTTTAATTTTTTTGTCTTTAATTTAGTTTTATTTTATTTAATAGATTCATTGCAATTCCTTTATTAAATTAGTATTAACACTTTTTGGAAGGTGATCATATGTCATTGACTTTCTTTTTTTATTTATGTTTTTCCTTTGGGTTGTTTTTTTTCTCCTTCTCCGTCTACCTTTTACCACCCATTATTTTCGTTCTCTTTCTCTTCTCATCATCCACCTTCCAGCACCATTTTTTCCTTCCTCACTAGTGTGAGAAGTGGAAATAGCACCGGTTATAATTGGTTATAGGTATCGGTTGCAGAACCGATGCATAATTAGACGAGGTAAAAAGGAGTAGATTGTATGCCTCGGTTATGAACTGAGATCAAAGAGATAAGATTATGTCTCGAATTTTTTTGTAACCGAGGCCGTAACACTTTTTTTTAATTTTTTTAATTTTAGATAACACAGTTCAAGCAGGAGGATTTGGTGATTTGGTGATCGGAGATTCACAAAAATGCAGAGAGTTTCCTTAACAGTAACCCAGAAAGATGAAGAGCAACCCATGACCCAAAACAGCAACCCAGAACAACAACCCACTACCCAAAACAGCAACCCAGAACCACCGTAACAGCAACTCAGAACCCAAATCGTGCCTCCATGATTTAATCTTCTCCACCCCAACCTACACACAGAACCCAGAAACCAAACTCAAATTGCAGCAACCAAACTAAAATCGCAAAAAATAGAGATGAAATCGCAGAAAACGGAGATGGTGAGGGAGATCAAATAATTCTCGCTGTCACCGCGTCCTCGCCGTCGCCGCGTCCACCATCGTTTCTCTGTCGTCGCTCAAATTGCAGCAACCAAACTGAAATCGCAGAAAACAGAGATGAAATCGTAGAAAACAGAGATGGTGAGGAAGATCGAGGAATTCTCGCTGCCACCGCGTCCTCGCCGTCGCCGCGTCCACCGTCGTTTCTCTCTCGCCGGAAACCACCGATCTCGTGGTTGTGTTGGCTGTGTGGGTGTCGTGACCGTCATCGTCGTGAGAGGATCTACACTCGAGGACGGTTGGGGTCGTTGTCGCCCTTCGGAGATCTCGTTCACGGAGTGGGACTCGAGGACGAGGCTGCACTCGAAGCAGAGGATGTCGCCGGTGGAGTGGTCTAGGACGAGACCGTACTCGGAGAAGACGATGTCGCCGGTAGAGTGGGACTCGAGGACGAGGTCGCACTCGGAGCAGAGGATGTCGCCGGTGGAGTGGTCTGGGACAGGGCCGCACTCGGAGAAGACGATGTCGCCGGTGGAGTGGTCGGGGACGAGGCCGCAGTCAGAGCAGATGAAGCCACCATGGAATGGTCGGGGACGAGGCTGCACACGCGAGAAAGAAGGCAGTCTCGCTAGGTTTTCTCAGATGAATTTGGGGGAAAGTTACCTCCTTTTGCATATAAGAAAGGCTTTTATGCCGGTCCCGCTTGCCCCGAGGCGGTAAAGGCTCTTATGCCTCGGTTTTTCTACCAACAGAGGCAGTATCTCTGCCACCACCAGAAAAAAGACTTAATTAATATAATATTTGTGGGGTTTATGCTTCGGTTCACCCTGATAACCGAGACAGTATTTTCTTTAGACCTCGGTTACATGACAACCGAGGCATATAGTGCTCTAAATATTACGAAATTGCCACCGTGTTTTTATACGCTTCGGTTTTGCTAGAACCGAGGTGTAATATGCGAGTTAAAATTACGATTTTTTACTAGTGCCTTCATCTCTTCTCCATCTTTCTCCAACTTGTAATGCAATTTGACACTTATTTACTAATGCCTCATATAATGAATCAACACCACAATGTGTTATGAAACAACCTATTAATAGGTGTTGCAAAATTAATTATTGTTGTATCCATTCACTATTAATAATCCCTCTCCCTTCAATGCATTCTAATGTCATCACTCGAGTATTGTGGCATGCTTGAAAATATCAGCAAGAATATGAAATTGTTGCGAAGTGAGACAAACATCACCAAGATAACTACAATTTTGTTCCTTTATGATGCCATTGTCTTCTTATAAATAATTTTGGCTTGAGACTATTTGTTGCTAAAGAATTTATTGGATATTCATGTTTCTTGTAACAAACTTCCACTGTGTTTCCATTTCTTCACAATATGTTTAGACCTTTCGCTGGTGCCTCTTGAATTTCTAGAATCTTGATTATGGAATCCATTTCTTGCGATAACAAATTGGCTTTATATGTCCCAATCTTCTATAATAGGTGCAAGTTATTGATCCTACAGTAGCATTAGGATTAATATTTTTCACAACAGTAACTTGGGATAATTGTTTTTCTTACTGTATAACCAGAGAAAAGATATTTGTAATATTTGGAATAGGTTCCATAAGCAAAATACATGACTTGATGTTGTCATATTGGTCTTTCAAACCTCTAAGGAACTATATTGCATGATTTTCCCTTTTTCTTTGTGTCATTATATGAAGAACTTGACAATTACAATATTTTTTACAGGTGTAGATAGGATTTGGTCGAAAGTTATACGACTCATCTCAAATAACTTAAAGTTTAGTGAAAAGTTCTGAGATACTCAAGTCTCCTTATGCCAAATAACAACTTCGAATTTCATATCAGAGATGCGAACTTAATTGCCTTCAGAAAATTTGTTCTTGAGGTCATATTCCAAATATCCACTATATTGTCCATCTATTATATTTTGGCATATGGGTTAAGAAATCGAATGAACCAACTATGAGAAACCATGTGATTACATCAAGTCTAGGCAGAAATTTTTTGTCTTCTTTGGATGGTTGAGTGGTGGTGCCAAGAACGAAATCCACCTTGTCTTCTGCACTTAAAGTTGTGAGGTCACCGACTTGCGTCATAAGTGGTAGTTGGGTTTATCAAGAACAAGCGAGACGAGAGTAGTAGTAGGGTTCTCATTGGGTGGAGGTACCGAAATCTAGAGGTGGGAGTTTCACCTACCACGGGAAAGAAACATAGAAAAGAAAAACAAAGGACCAAGAAGGAAGAAGAAAAGGAAAGAAACCAGAGTTACGCAGAATAACTCTTCAAAGTTTTGATACCATAACGAGATTACCAAATGATGTTATGAGAAGCAAAAGAAAAATGATTGAACCTCATTGATGAAGGTTGAGAAATGGTGATAAGTATGAAAAATACATGTTTTCAAACTTGTTAATTAGCTCAAACTTGTATTTATTCATGAAATAATGTGTGTGCTCATAGAAAAAGTTGTAATGGAAAATAGGAAAATTGTGTAGTAAATTGTATAGGAATTTATACATCAAGTGAAGTGTTGTCAGATGTTTCTCGCTAAGCCAACATTAAATCGCTCAGTTAAAAAGAGTTTTATTCACCCAACGCACCAGCACAACTAATTGAGCGAATTATAGCCAATTAAGGGATTGTAGTTCATTATTCGCTCAACGCATTCATAATTGTGCGCTGAGCGAATTAGTTAAATTGAATTGGCTTTTAAAGTGGGAAATAAACAACAAGTTGGTAACTTTTGACAAAGAGAAAGAACCAAAAAAGATTGCAGACTTTAGGACACTACTTCAAGGCATCCAAACAACATTTTATGCAAGGAATTGTTAAACTGTGTACGTTCTATATGACTAGGAATAGTTAAATCTTTCTTTCGTTGGAATTAAATGTAATGACTAACATTTGATGTAATTTTCATGTTTGATATATATCTGTGTTCATATGCTTTTCTTCATTTATTTGTCATTATACGAAAGTATAATGTATTTTATATGTTCAATTGTACTAGGAAATAAATTTCAATATGAACGTAAGAAAAACAACCAAAAGGAACGATGCTAGGAATAATTTCAATTCTTCTGGTCATTTATAAATGCAAATGATAAGTTTGATTACTTAAGGAATAATTGAACATATATCTTTAGAACTTGTTTTAAGGGATTAAACCAAGATACAATGATGTTAATGTTTGAATGCAGAATATGTTATTCATAAAGTTACTGTAATGTTAGTCATGAACTCAATTCCAACGAAGCTTGCTTTAAATTTTCAATTTCAAATTTTAATGTTTTGTTAATTTCATTACGTTAATTTACATGAATCAAATTTTCATCATTACTAAAGTGATTTTGGTAAATAATTTTCATTAGATAACATAACTCAATTCCCTTGGAAGAACGATATTCTAAACTTACTCTTTATTACTTGGAACAATTTGGTACACTTGCCAAAAAGGTTATCAAGTTTTTTGGCGTCATTGTCGGGGAATTTGATAGTTACTAATAATCCAATTGATTTATTGTTTACCAATTTCAATTTTGTTTAAGTATTTGTATATATCCATTGTCTTTTAAATTTTGTACATATATTATATTTTTGTTTTTAGTTAATTCCTTGGGTTGCTCCATCAAGCTTTGTTTGTTTTTGCATGAGAAGTAGAACAAAAGTTGAAAACTTGTTGTTTGATTATGAGATTGAGAGAACAGCCCGTAGGAATAACAGTAAATAAGAAAAAGAAGAGCGCTATTATTATTGAAAGAATAAACAAAGTATCTGATTATGTTACAATGAAGACAAAACAATCTAGAAAAACAAAAAGACTAAGTCAAAAGGGAAAGACAAAAGCATAAAGACAAAGAAATAATAAAATAAACATATGGCAGGCAGGTGTCATGCACTTAAACTAGTGAGCTGGCAGTTGAGCATGACATTTAAAGGCACAATTTATGAAGTTCTAAAATTTCCTTTTCTTGCTAGTGTATCTTTAAGTTTTAAAATCTTTATGTTTGACATATAGATATATCGAGTCCTTACAATATTCTTTCTATGCATGGTTATAAATGTTTTCTTACCATTGTTGATCCTTTTTCATGCTATACATGATTATTATCTCTAACAAATAAATATGTTGTTCGAAAATTAATTGTTGATTTCATTTCCTATGCTGAAAACCAATTTAATACTAAAATCAAAGTTATTAGGATCGATAATGGAGTGGAATTTAATATGCATGAGTTTTATTCTCTTAAAAAAATTGTTCATCAAACTACATGTGTTGAGACTCTTGAGAAAAATGTAGTTAAAAGAAAACACTAGTACCTTGTAAATGTTGTTCACTCTCTCTTGTTTCAATCAAATCTTCCCTCTATATTTTGGTGTTTTGCTGCACAACATGCAACCTTCCTTATTAATTGCATACCCACACCTATTTTGAATAATGACACTCCTTATGAAAAACTCATGAAAATATATGTGATTTATCATACCTTTGTGTCTTTGGATGTTTATGTTACTATAACACTCTTGCATCCCATAAAAGGAAATTACATTAGTCTTTCACACATTCAAGGCTCTCACAAAAGGGTACTTATATTTATATTTACATAATCATAGATTTGAAGTCTCTTGTAATGTTAAATTTTATGAAGAACATTTCTCTCAATGATGCTAAAAGTCATAATTGTGATAGCCTTTCTGTAATTATACCTAGTAATTGCACTATTGTCTATAATAACTGTTTTCACACACCAATTAATCATAATAACATTGTTGTTCCTACTCATCATGACCTCATTGTTAATTTTGATTATGATGTTATTGAAACTAAGGATACTAATACTAATGTTGAAATTTGTGATGTTATTGACCTTACTGAGAGCACTGGTATTGTTTGTTGTAAAAAGCTGACAAAAATATTTCCTAAGGCGTGTAGAGTCACTGTCCTTAAGGACTTATCTGCAATATGTTGCACAAGTCCCCCAGGATACAACAGGAACTTCTCAGAATGTCTGAAGATCTCAGAACTAGCAAGGAACTCTAAACAGAGTATAAGAATAATCCAGAATATTTTTAGAAGAGAGAAAGAGCTAAAGAATAAAATTCAGAAAAAAGAAGAATGAGAAAGACTAAATTTTTTGGTGTGTTTTGGAACAGGGGAAGAGCTCTCTATTTATAGAGCTAGGGAGGAATCAATTAAATAAAAAAATTAAAAATCATAAAGATTTTTAACGTTGGAATTAATTCACATTGAATATTTGAACGTTGGCATGTTTAATAAAAATATTTGCATTTTCCAATTAGAATACTAACGTTGCAATACAACGTTCTGAAATTCAAAATCAAAATTAATGCTTTTAACTTATGCAATAATATAATATTATAACAATCCCCCACATATTGCAAAAGTTGAAAGAAAAAAAAAATAAAACTTGTATTCTGGGTCTCATAGGATGTAATGCATCAAAGCTGGTATAGCAAGCTATATGAACCAGTCTTAGATTGAGAAACTTAATACACAGTGTAGTTGGTATAACAAGCTATATGAACAAAAAACACTTGACGTGTGTTAGAGGTTTATCAATCACAATGTACCCCCACAGTCCTTGTTGTTATCGCTGTGTTGCGCTTACTAGGCCATGCGCGTGCCCGGTATTCATGAGTGCTCTAGAGATCATGCCAAGATCTCATACAAGCGGCCCCACTTGACACTCATATAGGTGATTTCATCAAGTGTATGCTGTAAATCATACACCACCCATAAGGGATATGAAAATCATTAAAACTTTGTTTAAGACAAAATTCTATCACCGTATAGAATTTTCATGACAAAGTTTGACCTCTCAATAATGCAGTCTCTAGCACTTTCACACACACCATAGGAATGGACATAATTGATTAAAATCAATTTAGTGCTATCAGAACTAACAATTGACTTGTTTTTACCCATATGAACCTTATTCATGGGATCTCCAATCACAAAGGTTGGGTTACCATCATTTGTTTGTTTGCAAGCGGCTTAAGTCTCATTCCCCTCGATGTTTTTAATATCATTTGTCTTCCCATGGGTTTTGTCAGAGGATCTGCTAGATTCCGTTCTTACTTCACATAATCAATGGAAATAGTTCCACTCTTTAGCAGCTGCTTCACCAAATTGTGTCTCAATTGAATATGTCTATTCTTTCCATTGTAATTTTTGTTTTTAGCTATAGCTATTGCCGATTGGCAATCACAGTGTATTGACACATATGGGATTGGTTTCATTCCTAGTGGAATGTTTACTAAGAAGTTTTTCAACCACTCAGCCTAACTATCAGTCATCTCAAGAGCGACAAACTCAGATTCCATTGTTGATCTTGCAATAATTGTTTGTCTGGTTGATCTCCATGTAATCGTACCACCCCCAAGTGTGAATACATAACCACTAGTGGATTTTGTCTCATCTGAATCAGAGATCCAGTTAGCATCACTGTACCCTTCTAGTACAGCGGGAAATCCACTATATTCAATGGCATAATCCATTGAACCTCTTAAGTATCTCATAAGCCCAGCAAGTGCATCCCAATGATCCTTATTTGGACATTGAGTGTACCTACTTAGTCTACCTACCGCATAAGTAATATCAGGTCTAGAAAAACTCATCAAGTGCAGTAAGCTCCCAATTATCTGGGCATACTGAGGCTGAGATAATGATTCTCCTCTATTTTTCATTAATTTAGAGTTAGCATCATAAAGGGTACTAACTGGTTTTAATCATAAAATCCAAACTTCTTAAGAAGTTTCTCAATGTATTGTTCTTGAGATAGTAATACATTATCTCCCTTCCTTATGATTCTAATACCTAAAATCACATTGGCTTCACCCATGTCTTTCATTTCAAATTTTGATCCTAGAAACAATTTAGTTATAGCGACAATCTCATCGCATGTACTAAAGATTAACATGTCATCCACATACAAGCATATAATGACACAATCACCATTTTCAACCTTAGAGTACACACATTTATTAGCATCATTAGGTGAAAATCCATCACAAAGCAACACATCATCAAGTTTTTCATGCCATTGTTTTGGTGCTTGTTTCAACCCATATAAGGATTTTAGGAGTTTGCATACTTTATCCTCTTGACCAGGTACTACACACCCTTCAGGTTGAGTCATATAAATTTCCTCCTCTAAATCACCATTCAAAAAGGTTGTTTTAACATCCATCTTATGTATCACTAGTTTATGGATAGCTACTAAGGCTAACAACACTCGAATAGAGGAAATCCTAGTTACTGGAGCAAAAGTATCAAAGTAATCTACGTTGGGTTTTTGAGTAAAACCTTTTGTTACTAATCTTGCCTTATATTTTTCTATGGATCCATCAGAGTGATACTTTTTCTTAAAGATCCACTTACAACCAATGGGTTTTGCTCCTTTAGGCAAATCTACTAAAGTCCAAGTATTGTTTTTTTGAATTGATTCAATTTCAGTCCTAATGGCCTTATCCCACTGTTTTGCATCAGGAGCACTAGTAGCTTCTATAAAGCTTATTGGATCATTATCAACAAGATAAGTATAAAACTCATCTCCAAAGGAAGTTTCCTTTCTCTGCCTTTTGCTCCTTCTCAAATCATCATTTATGGTATTACTATTATCAATACCATCAACAGGTTGAGACATCTCACTAACCTTTAAGGGAAACACGTGTTCAAAAAATTCAGCATTTTTCGTCTCCATTATAGAATTTCTCTCAAGTATGTTACTTTTAACAACTAGAAACCTATAAGCAGCACTATGTTCAGCATAACCTAAGAACATACAATCAGAGGTTTTAGATCCTATTTTCCTTTTCTTAGGATCAGGTAACATCACCTTAGCTAAACACCCCCACATCCTTAAATATTTAAGGTTAGGTTGGTAACCTTTCCACAACTCATAAGGAGTTTTACCGGTTTTCTTATGGGTATTCTATTTTGTAAAAACATGCAGTAAGCAAGGCTTCTCCCCAAAGGTTATCAATAGCACCAAAACTAACAAGCATAACATTCATAATTTCCTTAAGGGTTCTATTTTTCCTCTCAGCTACTCCATTAGACTCAGGTAAATATGGTGGGGTCACTTCATGGATAATTCCTTCTTTAACACAATAGTCATTAAAAAGCACATACTCACCACCTCTATCTGATCTAATCCTTTTAATTTTCTTACTCAACTGATTTTCTACTTCTGCCTTATAAGTTAAAAATACATCAAAGGTTTCATCTTTATGTTTGATTAAGTAAACTTTGGTATATCTAGAATAATCATCTATAAAGGTCACAAAATAATTTTTACCTCCTCTAGACATGGTTTGTTTCATATCAACTAGATCAATATGAATTAACCCTAATAGCTCAGTTTGGCGTTCTACAGAAAAACATGTTTTCTTTGTTAATTTAGATTCTACACATGTATCACATTTTCTACTCTGTTTATCATGCATATTAATCAGTCCTAGTCGTTGTAATTTCAAAACATACGAGGAATTCACATGTCCTAATCTAGCATGCCATATATCATACGAGTCAATAATATAAGCAGAAGAACATGATTCATTAATATTTTCAGAAACATTTAGAATGAAGAGTCCTTGATCACAATATTCCTTCCCCACGAACACATTATTTTTTGTCATGATAATCTTGTCAGACTCAAATGACACTTTAACCCCCACCTTTCCTAATAGTGCTACATAGATTAAATTAACTCTGATTTATGGCACATGTAGCACATCACTCAAGGCCAGAGTCTTTCCAGATGTGAGTTTGAGAAGAACTTTTCCTTTTCCCAGAACATGAGTGGTCCTGGAATCACCGAGGTAGACGTGTTCTTCTCCATCCCCTACACTAGTGTAAGAGGTAAAAGCACTTTTGTTTGCACAGATATGCCTAGTAGCACCAGAGTCTACTACCCACTTGCTCACATTGGTCATCAAATTCACTTAAGAAACGAACGCAGCAATAATGTCATCTCCTTCAGCTATAATGGCCATAGGAGGATTATCGTTTCTCGCTCTACGCCTGCACTGTTGTGCATGATGGCCTGGCTTCCCACATACGAAGCAATTTCCTTTCTTTTTAAAGGTGGGTTTAGATTCATGGGGACGAGATTTAAGAAAATTATTTTTCTTTTTGTGATCAGGTTTGTATTCGTACCTTTTTGGAGCAGGTTTTATTTCTACCATATTTGCTTTTGCAGATAAAGCTTTGGCCCTTGTAGTAGCAGACTCCTTCCTGTTGGTATCTTCAATTATTATGTGTGTAATGAGTTCTAGTAGAGACATTTGCTTGTGCCTGTGTTTCAACTGTTGTTTGTAATCTGTCCAGGATGGCGGCAATTTCTCGATTAGAAGTTCTGAAACAAATTCATCTAGTAGTATAATGTTTTCTGCTTTGATGTCTTCGAGCAACTTGTGGTATTCATCGATTTGAGTTTTTATGTCCTTGTCTTCAATCATTTCCCAACGATAGTAATTTCCTATGACGAATCTTTGTCTGACGACATCTTCAATAGTGTATTTGAGAATCAACGAGTCCCAAATGTCCTTTGCTTCCTTGTAGGAACAGTACACATCGAATAAATCATTAGAAAGTGCACTAAGCAAAGTGTGTCGGCATACCTTGTTCACGTAAGTCCACTCTTCAACTAGTTTTGAGTTTGAAGGAATAGTGGAGTCGGGCTTCGGAGATGAAAGAGCAGCAACAACTCCATACATGTCTAAAAGGGTGGAAACGCGTTCTTGCCAGCGTCGAAAGTTCTGTCCAGAGAAAATCTCGATCTTTGACACGTCCGGAAGAGATTTTACGAAGATCGTCTGGGTTCCGGAAGCAATGGTTTGGCTCTTTGAAGGCAAGTTGTTGATGTCAGCCATAAGTCCTTAAGATTGTTGTAAAAAGCTAACAAAAATATTTCTTGGGACATGTAGAGTCACTGTCCTGAAAGACTTATCCGCGGTGTGTTGCGCAAGTCCCCCAGGATACAACAGGAACTACTCAGAATGTCTGAGGATCTTAGAACTAGCAAGGAACTCTAAACAGAGTATAAGAATAACCCAAAATATTTTTAGAAGAGAGAAATAGCTAAAGAATGAAATTCAGAAAAGAGAAGAATGAGAAAAACTAATTTTTTTGTGTGTTTTGGAATAGGGGAAGAACTCTCTATTTATAGAGCTAGGGAAGAATCAATTAAATAAAAGAAATTAAAAATCATAAAGATTTTTAACGTTGGAATTAATTCACATTGAATATTTAAACGTTGGCATGTTTAATAAAAATATTTTTTTTTTCCAATTAGAATATTAACGTTGCAAAACGTTCTGAAATTCAAAATCACAATTAATACTTTTAACTTATGCAATAATATAATATTATAACATTGTTAAACCAAACATCACCACGTCACTTGCTGAGACTATTGAAGTTCCTTGTAAAAGATTGACTCATACTCAACAAGCTCCCATATATCTTCAAGATTTTCACACCAACATTATAGTAAAATACCTTTTACACAACTTTATTTCATATGATAATTTGTCTTCAAATTTTAAACACATTATCTTGTCTCTTTATGCTTTTACTAAGCCACACACATACTTTAAGGCCTCTAAATCCCCTCCAATGGATACAAGTTATGGATGACAAGTTACAAGCCTTAAAGACCAACCATGCCTAGATGTTCACAAATCTTCTTCCTAGCAAGACAATTTTAGATTGTAGTTGGATATACAAAATCAAACACAAGTCATATGGCATTGTTGATTGATATACGGCTCGTTTAGTTGCCAAAGTTACATTTAACTAGAAGGCTTGGATTATCTGAACACATTTGCTCTTACTGCAAAGCTTACCACCATGTGTTTGCTTCTTATTATTGTTGCTTCAAACCAATGGATCCTCAAACAACTCAATGTTAACAACGCCTTCCTTCACAATGATCTCCATGAAGAAGTGTTTTGTAACCTCCACCTGGTTGATCCCTTTCTAGTCCCAACAAAGTTTTCAAGCTCTAGTTCTTTTTATATGGCCTTAAAAAAGCTAGAACACAATGGTATGCAAAGTTTTTTTCCTTCCTTATTAGTCACAACTATGTTTGTTCCTTAATTGATCATTCTCTCTTTCTCAAACATGAAAATTCTAATATCATTGTCCTTTTGGTTTATGTTGATGACATTGCCTTAACGGACACTAATGAAGTTGAAATCAATAACTTCACCATGCTACTTGACAAGCAATTCCATATCAAAAATCTTAGAGACCTCACCTAATTTCTTGACCTTGAAATTGGCCAAAGTTTTGTTGAAATACATCTTAGCCAAGACAAATACATCCTTGACCTTCTCCATGAAATAAACATGACAAATTCTACACTTATGCCCACTCTTCTCGCACCAACTCCCTCCAATCCAACACACCTCTTAATGATGAATATGCCTTTCTTTCCATCTATCGCATTGGCCGACTTATCTATCTCATCAACATTAGACCAAATATCACATTTTCTACCAATCATCTCAGCCAATTCATATTTTGTCCCACAATTTGTCATCAATAAGTCATTCACTACATTCTTTACTACCTCAAAGATCACCTCGACAATCGTGTCTTCTTTAAAGTTCACACAAAAACTCATATATTGTGATTTTGATTGAGATTCATGACACAAGAAAACCTGCCACAAACTTCTTCATCTACTTTGGCGATTCTCTTATTTCATGGAAAGAAAAAAAATAGTGTCCAGAAATTCTGATGGAACTGAGTATCGAGCTTTTGCTTCCACTATGTGAGATCCATTAGATTGCATATCTCCTTTAAGATCTTTGCATTCCTTTTACCACCCCTGCTGTTATCTATTGTGATAATTAATTTGTGATCCACACTGTTTCCAACCAGATGTTCCATGAACGATCCAAGTATCTGGAGATTGATTGCCACATCATCATTCATGATAAAATCAACAAAGTACTGCTTTCGGTTTCTTCTGCCCTTCAAGCAAGTGATATTCTAACCAAGCATTTTTCCCCTGTCGTCTTCAACAACCTCTGTACCAATGTGGGAATGATGTATGTCTATTCCTAGCTTAAGGTGATGATAAATTATGCATTCTAATGTCATCGCTGGAGTGCCAACTAATTGGTTTAAGTGTATGACACCTACATGTTTATTTCATTTTCTTGGTTTTTTCTTTCTTTTAGTCTATGTTTTCTATAAGTGTTGTTTGTATCTGTTAGTATTTGAAGGTTGTGAAAGGAGTAGTTGATGGGATAGAGAAAATGTAGAGATAGTTGAATGTAGAAGTAGTAGTTGAAAGAAGTGTTGTAGTTGTCTTTAGTTGTAGTAGATGTTGGTTCATACAAATGGTAGATGTTGGCTTCTTACATCAAATGGTAGAGTTCATGGGTATTTATAGACCCATAGATTATTCTAGAACATACTAGTCACACCTTATGTGGAATGTTCTAGATTTTTACCTATGTAGAATATTCTTGATTTTTCTTCCTATCTTAGGTTTTTCTAGAATATTCTAGAACTTGTATTACATTTCAATTCTTCTATCTAAGGAGCTTCTACATTCTTCTAGAATTTGCATTACACTTTAATACTCCTCCTTAATGCAAATTCGGTAACTCCAAGCATTGTGCGCAGTAGTTCAAATCTTGGTCTTGGTAATGCCTTCGTAAATATATCTGCAATTTGGTCTTCTGTTGGACAGTACTCGAGTCGAATTTGTTTAGTTGTCTCTTCATCTCGAATGAAGTGATATTTAATGGCTATATGTTTTGTTCTTTGATGATGGACTGGATTTTTTGTTATTGCTATTGCCGATTTGTTATCGCAATAGATAATGGTCGGTCCATCTTGTGGTTCACCCATTTCTTCAAGTATTCTTCTTAGCCATATTGCTTGACTTGTGGTTTCAGCAGCTGCTACATACTCTGCTTCTGCTGTTGATTGTGCCACAGTTGCTTGCTTCTTTGATGCCCAAGATAAAATACCCGATCCTAGTGAGAAAGCATATCCTGACGTACTCTTCATGTCGTCCACTGATCCTGCCCAATCACTATCTGTGTAGCCAATCATCCTTGAGTTAGTCACGGTTTTGTACCATATACCAAACTCCTTTGTGCCTTGTAGATATCTTAAAATTCTTTTTCCTACTCCATAATGAATCTGACTTGGGTTTTGCATGAATCTTGATAGAAGACTTGTAGCATACATAATGTCTGGTCGTGTGGTTGTGAGATACAGGAGACTTCCAATTAAACTCCTGTAGCGTGATGCATCTGCCTCTTGTGATCCATCATCTTTCTGTAGCTTCTCGTTTACCACCAGTGGAGTAGTGACAGGTTTACAACCATTCATCTTGAACTTCTTTAATAGAGCTTCAATATATTTCTTTTGAGAGATAAATATACCTTCCTTTTCTTGTTTCACCTCTATACCGAGGAAATAGTTCATCAAGCCAAGGTTGGTCATTTCAAATGTCTTCATCATGTCTTCTTTAAATTCTATCATCATCTCTATATTGTTTCCTGTATAGATAAGATCATCGACATATATAGAGACAATGAGATGGTACTGACCTTGTGCCTTAATATATAGTGTTGGCTCACTCTTACTCCTCCTGAATCCTTGATCGATGAAGTATTTATCAATCTTGCTATACCATGCTCGAGGAGCTTGCTTCAGGCCATATAATGCTTTTTTAAGTCTTAGTACTTTGCCTTCATTGCCTTCGTTGATGAAGCCCTGTGGTTGTTCAACATAAATCTCTTCTTCGAGCACCCCATTTAGAAAGGCGGACTTGACATCCAGTTGATAGATGTTCCATCCTTTTTGTGCTGCAAGAGCTATTAAAACTCTAATTGTATCTAAGCGAGCAACTGGAGCAAATGTCTCATTGTAGTCTATTCCTGGTTGCTGTGAGTAGCCTTTGGCAACCAATCTTGCTTTATGCTTTTGTATAGTTCCATCAGGATTGAGCTTTGTTTTATATATCCATTTGACTCCAATGATGTCTTTTCCATAAGGGCAATTTACGAGTTCCCAAGTGTTATTCTTCTCAATCATTTTAATCTCTTCTTCCATAGCCTTGACCCATACTTCTTGCTTTGATGCTTCTTCATAACAGTTAGGCTCAATCATGGCCATATTGCAAGTTTCATATATGTCGACCAAAGATTTTACTCTTCTTGGACTAGATTCAGGTGAAGAATCTTGTTGTGGAGGTGGAGAAAACGTACCTGAATTTTCTTCCTCTTCTTGAGTTTCTTCTTGAGATTGTTGCACTGGAAGTAGAATGTTGCTTTTAACAACTTTTTCTTCTTCCCAATTCCAAGAAGCATTTTCATCAACTTCAACATCTCGACTGATGATGAGCTTTTTCGTTTGTAGGTTGTAGACTCGATAGCCTTTTGATTGTGTGCTATATCCCAAGAATATTCCTCGTATAGCTTTGTCTTCAAGCTTGTGCCTCCTTTGATCAGGAACATGTATGTAGCAAATAGATCCAAATACTCGTAGGTGTTTAGCGGATGGCTTTCTCCCACTCCAAGCTTCAATAGGAGTCTTGTCTTGGACTGCTTTAGTTGGACATCTGTTTAGAATATAAACTGCAGTGTAGATTGCTTCAGCCCAAAAAATGTTAGGCATACTTTTCTCTTTCAGCATTGATCTTGCCATCTCCATAACTGTGCGATTCTTTCTCTCTGACACGCCATTTTGTTGTGGAGTATATGCGACTGTAAGTTGTCGCTCTATGCCTTCATCTTCACAGAATTTGTCAAACTCGTGAGATGTGTACTCCTTGCCACGATCACTTCTAAGTACTTTTAGCTGTTTTCCACTTTGCTTCTCAACAAGGGCCTTGAATTTCTTGAATACTCCAAAAACTTCTGACTTTGCCTTTAAGAAATAGACCCATGTCATTCTAGAGAAGTCATCGATGAAGAGGATGAAATACCTGTTGTTATGATGTGAAGGTGTTCTCATCGGTCCGCAAACATCGGTATGAATCAACTCCAATAAGTCTTTTGCTCTCCATGCTTTGTCTGTCGAGAATGGTAATCGATGTTGTTTTCCGAGGAGACATCCTTCACATGATTCATTATTCTCCTTCAAGCATGGAAGATCTCTCATCATGTTTTTCGTATATAGAAGCTTTAAGGCATGTGTGTTGAAGTGGCCAAATCTCCTATGCCAAAGCCATGAGTCATCAACTTCTACCTTCATGGCAATATTAGTTCCAGGTTTGAAGCTTATAGGAAAGCTTCTATTTCTCTTCTCCATTTTTACTTGGCCAATTTCTATCATTTTACTGTCATAAATTTTGCATGTATCTTTCTCAAAATGAAGAGAATATCCATTCTCCATCATTTGGCCAATACTTAAAAGATTCTCTTTAAGATTTGGAACTAGTAAAACGTCTTTGATGAATTTAGTACCTTTCTTTGTCTCCACCATGACAGTTCCTTTGCCTCGAGACTCCACTATGGTGCCATTTCCTAGCCGAACTTTGACATTGACAGATTTATCAATGTCTTTGAAGATACTTTGATCTTTTGCCATGTGATTACTGCATCCACTATCCAAGTACCAACTTCCTTCTCTACCAGAAGATTCTTGATTAGCGTAGAATAAGAGTTTCTCTTGATTATCTTCTTCCGCAAAGTTTGCTTGATGCTTATTTTTACTACAACAATACTTTTCTATGTGACCAAATTTCTTGCAATAGTGACATTGAGGTTTTCCATGATGCCAACAATCTTTTTCCAAGTGACTTGTCTTTTTACATATGCCACATGGAGGATATTTTTCTTGACGAGTCTTAGAGAAGCTTCTAGGATTTTCTTTATTTCTAGAAATTTCTTCTCTACTTTTATTTCCTTCATATTCTTTATTCTGAGACCGTAATTTTAGTTTTGATTGAAAGGCATTTTCAACCGAGTCTTCTTCATGCCTTTTCAATCTTTGTTCATAAGCTTCAAGAGAGCCCATTAATTGTGTGACTGACAATGTAGCCAAATCTTTTGTTTGTTCAATCGCGGTTGCGATTGCATCATACTTTTGGGGAATAGAAATTAAAATTTTCTCAACGATCTTTTTGTCAAGAATATTTTCCCCATAGGCTCTCATCTGACTAACTATTTCTTTTATTCTAGAATAGTAGTCTTTAATGGTCTCAGATTCTTTCATTCTTAATAATTCAAACTCTCGTCTTAGAGAATGAAGTTTAATATTGCGTACCTCGTCACTTCCTTGAAACTCCTCTTGTATTGTGTTCCAAGCTTGTTCTGCACTTGTGGCACCAATTATCCTTGGAAAAATTGTGTCATCAACTGCTTGTTGAAGAACAAATAAAGCCCTTGAATCCTTCTGCTTGTTTTCTTTCAACTCCTTCTTTTGAGCTGCAGTAAGAGTAGAGGTGTCTTCTGGAATAGTGAATCCCTCTTCTATGATATCCCATAAGTCTTGAGAGCGGAAGAATGTCTTCATTTTGACACTCCAAAAATCATAATTTTCTCCTTTGAAAATAGGTACTGGAATTGATGATGTTTGATTAGTAGTAGCCATGTGTTTAGAATATATTTGGAAGTAGTAGAATGAGTTATAGTTTTGTTTGAGGTAGTTGAAAATTTTATCTACGCCCAATAGATGACCGAACGTAGCTCTGATACCACTGTTAGTATTTGAAGGTTGTGAAAGGAGTAGTTGATGGGATAGAGAAAATGTAGAGATAGTTGAATGTAGAAGTAGTAGTTGAAAGAAGTGTTGTAGTTGTCTTTAGTTGTAGTAGATGTTGGTTCATACAAATGGTAGATGTTGGCTTCTTACATCAAATGGTAGAGTTCATGGGTATTTATAGACCCATAGATTATTCTAGAACATACTAGTCACACCTTATGTGGAATGTTCTAGATTTTTACCTATGTAGAATATTCTTGATTTTTCTTCCTATCTTAGGTTTTTCTAGAATATTCTAGAACTTGTATTACATTTCAATTCTTCTATCTAAGGAGCTTCTACATTCTTCTAGAATTTGCATTATACTTTAATAGTATCAGTATAGCACAATCAAATACTTTTTCCATTCTTTCAATAATAATATCACACTTCTTTCTCTTGTTTTCACGTCTGATTCTTTCTCTGTTTCTCAACCTTCATCAATGAGGTGCAATAAGTTTGATAGTTATTTTTGGGTATGTTGAGATTTGTTCTCATCTACATATCTTGCTCAAATAAAGTGATCTCATTAGAGTAGACAGAAGTTGATATAAGACTTTCAAATTTGAAATTCCTTAATCTAGTGACAAAGTATTATTCAAGTGATAAGTCCCATGTTTAAGTAACAACTTCATGTTTAAGTAAAGAGATGCTTAAATGCATTCTCTATTTTACGGCAATATATCACTGAAGTTGAGTTTCATTGCTTAAGGAATAACTCATTCATTACTCGAGGAAAAAGCCAAATGAAACTTCTATTCACAGTATGCTATAAAAAGAGAGTAAAACATTATTTCTAATTCAAATCTTATATAAATTATTTTAATAACAATAATTGTTATAAAATTAAATATATTTTTACTCTAAGATTTTATTTTGATTCTTAATAACAATTTAAACCTTCCTGTTAGTTTAATTTATTTTTTATACTAAAACAGTTCAAATAACATAAATCTAAAATACTAAAATGAAATGACTTAAAATAAAAATTTTAAAAATATTCTAGATAAACATAAATATTTTTTGAGAGATAAAAACATGTATTATGTCTGATTATATATATATATATATTTCTTGAAAATAACGGTTCTAATCCAGAATCAGAATGAGAAGCGGCAACAGAAATTGACTTTAGGGTGTGGGAAACTCAATATATTACCCAAGAAGAAGCTTGAAGCAAGTTTCTCAGTTTCACTAACCTTCTTAAAGCAAACAAAACAAATTGTATTCCCTATTCTGACTGGAACCAACCCAACCGCCGCACCCACTGCACCCAACCACCACCCAACTACCCTACCGCCGTGGTGTGATGGAGGAGGAGCCTCCGATCTACCGTCTCCCGCACGACACGCTCCACCAGATCTTCTCCTCCCTCCCCCTCCGCCAAATCATCCTCTGCCGCTCCCTCTCTAAGTTTTTCCTCCACCTCCTCTCCGCCCGCTCCTTCCTCCACCTCCTCTCCATCTCCCACCCTCCCCTCCACCTCCATCTCCTCGCCCTCCGCCACCGCCACACTCCTCACGCCTCTCACACTTCTCACACCTCTCTTTCCCTCTTCGATCCCGACCATAACACATGGCTCCATTTCCCCCTCGATTTTCTCCCCTTCCATTCACCTCTCCCCGTTGCTTCCTCTCACGGTCTCCTCTACCTCTGGGCCCAGCCCAAGCCCAAGCCCAACGCCAACCCTTCCCAGCCAGACACCACCGCAACCAAATCCCTCATCGCATGTAACCCTCTCACGCGCACCTTCAGCGTCCTCCCCCATCTCGGCTCCGCCTGGTCCCGCCATGGCGCCGTTCTCGTCGACGCCGACCACCGCGTCATGGTCCTAACCGAACTCGCGGCCCTCTACTGCCACCGCACGCCGAAGTGGCTCAAATTTTCCTCAAACCTCCCTTCCAAACCCCGCTCCCCTCTACTCATCAACCACTCCGCTTTCGCTCTCTGCGACGTCGGTTCCCCCTGGCGGAGCCAGTGGAAACTTTTCTCCTGCAACATCGCCGCAACACCTTCGCCTTCGTGGTCGGGCCTCGAGCGCCACGAGTGGGGGGACGTATTCGACGTCCTCAAGCGCCCCCGCCTTGTTCGGGGCCACGGCAACCGGATCCTCATGGTCGGCGGCCTCAAGTCCTCGTTCGCCCTCAAATCGCCCTGCTCCACCATCCTTGTCCTCCGTCTCGACCTCGACAAGCTCGAATGGGACGAGGCAGCGCGCATGCCGCTTGAGATGTTCCGCGCCTTCCGTGAATCGACAAAGTTCAAAGTCTTCGGAGGCGGCGACAGGGTTTGCTTCTCCGCCAAAAGGATCGGGAAGCTGGCGCTCTGGGACCGCTGTGCCGCCGAAGGGGAGCAGTGGCGGTGGATCGATAACCTTCCCGGGAATGGCGACGGACTCTACCGCGGGTTTGTGTTTGAAGGGAGGCTCCATGCTGTGCCCTGAGAATTTAGGGTTTGTGGTTGGAAAATGGTAATTAATTGATAATGCTGTGTTAATTGATATTGTTTGTGTTTATTTTTATCATCAACGAGTAGAACGATTATGAAATGTTTTGTATTGTACAATTAGTTTCTCAATGCAAATTTTAACTGATTTGTGGAATCTTATGTTTCCGGAGTCTTGCTATTTGTGTAAATTCTCCGTTTGTATTTGTACTCTTATCTTTTGTTGTATCGATCGTAAACATGTGTAATGTTTGGTAATGATCTTGTGATGAGTTGAAAGTTGAAACACAGAATGACCCTAGTCAATCTACTGAACTACTTGTAAACACAAATATATGATAAGTGAATGCTTCAATTCAGTGAAGGGTGGTAGACTAACAAATGCTTTTGGCCATGTTTAGATAAAGTTTTTCAAGTAAGCTTTTGTAGAAGAAAAAAAAGTGAAATAAGCTTCTTCAGTAAGTTAAAGTTAATTTTTGCCAAGTTAAGTATGCGTGAGTTAAAATTAGCTTTTCTGAGAAGCTAAAATCGCTTAGGTTTTCACAAAAGCTGCTTTTAAGTTATGCATAAGTTATTTTTACCTTGTGAGAGAAGTTTATTTTCCTTTTTTTTTTCTTTCATAAATATTTAGGAAGAAACTTATCCATTCAAGACTTTAATTGAGAGAAACAAATGTATTGGTTTGGCTCTTTGTTTTTCCTACGACTATAAGGCCATTGCATTTTCCTGTGGGTTTCTGCTGGAAAGTGATGGGATTGAATTCTCTCTTGTACTGATCTAGATGGGTAGTGTGGAAAAGAAAACTTTAGTGTCTTGTTAGATGAAGGGTTTGCATGGCCACTAGAACTGATTAGCATAAATTCCTATAGATATAGGGATTCAGCCTTTTTTTTTTGTACTAATCAAATCAACTTAGCTTGATGTGAATGAGTACTTGAGCACGTTTCCTTTAAGTTAATACATATTTGATTTGTTTATCATATTGTATTGGATTCAGAATAGCATAACTTTTTGTGTAGGTATTCTATTGGTTGATTTTTAGTCAAAATGCCTTAATCATCAAATTCTAAGATCTGGGTTTCTGTCACCCTTCCGATCCATGATTTGCACTGCCCATTCTGAAGTTATTTGCTATCTCTACGATGGAGCTAGTTTAGATTTCTTTTTCCTAGTTGAAAGCATGATTCTCCTTTAGCCAATTTATGGCTCACTTTTATTTTTCTCATTCACAAATACAATTAGCAAAGGAAATTGATTGACTGAAACAGCTCTATTCTAGGACTAGATACGTGCCATGAACATTTTTTCTTTCTAGCATTGGACGACGCCCATCAGTTTTCAGCTCTTATGACTAGAAATTTTACATGTAAGATACTGAGCCTATTCTTCCATCTCTTGAATTTCAGCACATAAGATTTTAAGTCTTATCATAAGATATTAAAGAGTCTATAGAAATTTTTTATGGATTTATAGAAAAAATGATAGGAATCAATTTGGTCCTGTGATTTAGATGTTTTTATGTTTAATGCATATGAAAATATTAATATGACAGATTAGCTGTTGTATTCATGTATGGAAGAAAATATTAGAGATGTTTATAATTTTTCTTAATTTTCTTAAGCTTGGTGTGTTTCCTTTTAAGTTTACATCTTCAAACTTCAAATCTGAAGTTGAATACGGAGACTAAACAACATTTCTTGCACTAGAAGTGTGATTTATGTTTTGCCTCTGAGAATCTGGATATAAGCTGCTGTAATACGTGGAGAACTTTCAATTTTAGTTGGTCTTTCACACGTGGTCATAATATGATATTCCTTGAATTGTATATTGAGCTTGTAAACTGTTTTTGTCAGGCGAGGATCTTTTTTTCTTCATTGTACGGACCATCTTCACGTCTGCTTTCATATCTATAACATTACAATTTGTGACGTAGAAACCTCTGCATAAGCATCTCTTTCTGATAAGTCATCTGAATAAATGCAAAATGTTAACTTATATGTACACCGAAAGAATTGACCTCAAATTTATATCTAAATAATTGTTTAAATGTGAACATGTAACACCCCTATGTTTGTTATCTGGGCCTTTGACTTAAGTTACATCCAGAAAATGTTTAAGAACCGATATATCATCCTTCTCCATAAAATTATTATAATAGGTCTAATTTACATCCATGCTTCTCATAGGATTTGGGAAGCTAGAGATTGGCCATTGAAGACGCCGGCGTAGTGCGGAGAGTAGTTAGGAACCTCTCGCCGGCCTCTGACCCAAAAGAAAGAGCTAGCCTAAGCAGCGTCTAATTAGAGAGGAGTGAAGTCACCATTTTCTTTGTTCTGTTTTGTGCGTAAGTGTGTTTTCCTCGGTTTCACTAATAAAGTGTGATTTGACTTTGAGATATATCTCTTTGGTTAAATGTTTAGTAGGATTTCTGGTTTTACTCCGCTATTATCATTTTGGAATCACCAAAAAGTATTTCTGGAGCAAACAGAAAAACCAGCTGTTTGTACATGTAGAATAATATTATCATTCCGTTCCTTTTTTAATTCTGCTTTACTTTTAAATCCATGGAAATTAGTATGAATAGAGCCTATGAAAAAATAAACCATGTAATTCTATGCTTTCAACCCCCGAAGGATGTATAATTCTTAATAACTTCATAATATGGAATAGAGGTTATTATGCAGTATGGTATTTGATGGTTGCTAAAGTTATGTTGGATCCTCCACATCCAAACTTAAGGGATTGATTGAGTTATAAGATTTCCATGAATTTTGAGAAGTTCTGACCTAGGTCTTCCCACCCTTTACCCCAAAAATAAAAGCTCGCTGTTGGAAACCTAAACTTGATTCAGAGTAAGCAAAACTAGTTTCAGAGTAAGCCTATAAACTAGTTCAGCTATGGTTCCCAGTAGAATGGTATTAAGAACACAATGGTATTTCCTATCTAATGAAAAGGATCAGGAGCTAATAAAGTTAAAATCATGATGTTACCTGTGACTGATAAAAGTAAAGAACCCTGTGAAAAGACACGTTATTTTGAAAAAATATCGGGAAGGAAACTAATGTTTGTAGACTTTGAGCTTTTTGGATAACAGTAGGGCCGAATTGTTATATAGTAGGTTATCTAGAAGGCTGAAAAAAAATGGCAAGGAATTTGAGTGTATAATTTTAGGGAACCACTGATTACAGACCAAGAGAAATGGTCCTAGGCATCTTTTCACTCAAAATCTCCCTAGCTTCCTTTTGAAATTATATTCTATATCCATATCTTGAGAAGGAGCTTATCTGCATTATCATAATTTGTTTTGTTTTGTAACCTGGTGGTAGGTTTGAATCCTAGAAACAGTTTAAAATTGCCTATGGAGACAGGATTTGTTTACGTCTATCCTTCCTACTTTTAAGGTAAGTTTTAGATGATATTTGAAAATGCTTCTCAATAAAGATTTTAGAAAAGGAAAATAAAAGAACTTGACTTCTTTATAAATTAAAATTAACTTATGTATAAACTATTCTATAAAACTAATTTCGAAAAAAATTAGGAGACTTTCTAAAATTTTTATTTTTTCATTTGAATTTAAACGTAGGAGTATTGTTTTTTTTTTCATGGTTTTTTTCCTTGATATTTTTATGAATAAGTTTGTAGTGAGTATATTTATCTTTTCTGCACTTCAATAATTGATAAAGCTACATATTAAATTGCCTTTTTATGTTTTCTATTTCCAAATTTGACACAATCACCTTTTATTTAGATAAAAAAAATTCACAATTATTATTTGAGAGTTTGAGATATTTGAATATATTAAATTTGAACATCTTATTTTAATTTGATTTATTTTTTAAAGGTTTTTGTTAAAACAAAACAATATAAATTCAAATTTATTTAATTTTAATGTTCTTGTATTTCAATTATTACTAAATATAAAAAATCATTTAAACATCAAACAATTGTTAATAATTAAAAACATTAATGTTAATAGTTTCTTTCACTTGATTTTTCTGATGTTATTATTTGTTTAAAATGCGTTCTAAATATTTTTCAACTAATATTCACAACTTTTTAACTTTTTCTTTATATATGTTCACTGTGTTAATTTTTTTCAATGTGAATCATAATTATTTACGTTGACATTGATTAAGATTGTTTTTACGATGTTATTGGTTGGGGATTTCTTTTTTGAATTATCATTGGTTAAAAAAATTTCAAAATAATTTTATCAAATTTTTAATAAAAAAACATTAATGGTTGATATAAAACATGATCATTGCCTACACCAACAAAAATTAATCATGAAAAATATCAATAAAAAAAATCTTAGTTTACATCCATAGAAAAGTAGTATTTGCGACATCAACAAACGTGAAATACAAAAGTAATTTCTAACAATTTTAAATAACTGATAAAAAATCATTAAAAAAATTATTCTAAGAATTATTTGACATTATTAAAGTTGACGATGCTCGAACAAAAATAGTTGAGAGAATGTAAAGAGAAGACACGTATATTTTATGAACAAAATTTTTTATATTTTGAATAAAATTTAAAATTATCTAATTTTGAATAACCTAAAATTAATAAAAATCATAAAACATTTTAATTTTTTTTATAAATATAAACAATCTTCTTCCATTACCCTACTAAAAAACAGTATTAATGTATTCAATGTGTAGTGAAAATTGTCGTGCTTTTGTTTAACGGAATAAAAAAAAATAGTGATGATAAGCTTTGGGTCTGTATCTGGCTGGCGTTTGGTCTGTGGAGATAGGAAGGTTAGCATGTACATTTGGTATTTTAGAAAGAGAATCTTTGGTGACAAAAGGAGAAAAAAAAAAAGAAACAGCATCTTTGAACAATGATGTTACTTATCTTCTTCTTCTTCTTTTTCTTATCATGATTCTTGTGAGCATCTATCTATAATGCGTGTTGAGCTTCACTGGAATATTTTGGATTGTTTAGGTTTAGTGTGTATGTTATAGGATATGATTTCCAAATTGTTTTATGGATGACTGTGTAGTGTTCTAGAAAACTTATTTCAGAAAGCTTCTTCTAAACTCTTTTCCCAAAAATATTGTTTTGGAAAATTTCAGACACAAGGTATCTAAGTATTAGAGGAATAACATTTTAAAATAAAAGAAAAATAAATACTTTTAAATTTATTTACAAACATTAAAAGATATATTCATTTTCCATTTAATTTACCCCATTACTCTACATGTAAAACCTAATATTTAAATAAAGAAAACTTTACTATATAATTACTTACCTTTAAATATTTGTAAACGTCCTCTTGTATAAATAGTTATTTATGTATAATTAAATTTGCAATTTTATTGAAAAATAATTGTAATTCATACCTCCATGTGTATAAAATATGTGTAAAAGGTCAGCTAAATTTATTATAGGAGTTGTTGTTTGGACCAATATAGAAAAATAGCCGGTTAATAGGTAGTAAATAGTAATGTTGACATTAACCTGATTTTCTTTGAAGTAAAATCACCAAATGTTTTAGTTTTATATTTTGAGAGCAATAAATAGTCGTTGAAATTGTAGTATGTGTTTTTAGTTTGTAGAACTTTGCCTTTTTATTCGTTTACAATAATAGCAAACTTGATTGTTACCTAACTATGACAGTTTTCACTTTATTAGGGATTATTATTAAATGTTATATAAACTCCACTAGTGTATTATTGTTATATTGATAATTGTGATATTGTAAAAATAGTCGCAAATCAATCTTATGAAATCAAACAGTAGAATTAATAAAAATTATACATACATCATAATTAAATATTAAATATTTTAAAATTAAAAGAAGATAAAAAAGTGTATACAGTATAGTAAAAATATTAAAAGTCAATATTATAAATTTTGAAATAAATTTTATGAACAATAATAAGGATTTATATATATATATATATATATATATATATATATATATATATATATATATATATATATATATATATATATATAAATAAGGGTTTGTTGTATAATCTCATGATCTCATACTTGATAATTTATAATTGATATATTGTAGCATTACATTTAAGGTAACATCTCATAATCTTACACTTGATAATTCATAGTTGATATATATTTTAAACACAGATTTCAACTATAAACTCATAAATATAACACGAATTTTTCTAATTTATTATTTTATTTCTTTCTTCATTGGCATTGGCACTGAATCAGACGACATTCCTTCATCTGCTCCTGTATAACGAATTATACGATCATCGCACATACATAAACACAAAAAAGTAGGGTGAGCTAACATGCAACAAATCATCTATAAAACATGCATAATTACTTTGATACACTCAACAAACATCATATAATAATTATGTTAGACACCCTCATATCATCATACAACAATCGCACCATAGATACTCATCCCATCATATTACAATTCCTAATAGACACCCATCCCACAATACCCCATAAACACCCATCCCACAATACTCAATAGACACTCATTCCACAATACCCAATAGACATTCATCCCACAATACCCAATAGACACTCATTCGGATGATACATTGATGAGCGGTCACGGAAGGTTATGCACTTGTGATGACTTCTACTTCTTCTTACAAATACACTTCCAAAATACTCCATACCATCCACAAGGTTAGTCCTCAACACTATGTCCAAAACCGGCACATAGACCAGGACCTCCTGCCCCTCTCACCACATAATTCATCCTTCTCTACTTGAAACTGGATGATTATTAAAGTATCAGGATAACCTCCAACAACAGGACCCTCAACATCAACATATACACAAATACCATATCATTATAGAATCTCTCCACGAGACTCATACCATGCTCATATTCCTCAACTCATATTATACCATTACAAAATCTCTCCATAATACTCATATCATGTTCAGATGCATAAATTCAAATCCAATATAATAAAATACAATCATCACATAAATCATACAAAATGAATATATCACAAAATAAATTAACAATACTAAAATATCACCATAAATGGTCACCGGAGAAGAATCAAATGTTTGACGAATCAAACTCGCCATAAACGCTAGTACATATGACTAGTCACAACTTACTGGATTTGACCAGGGCTGCTCTATGATGAGGGATGTACTAACTCTGGTTTTTAAGATTCCTCTATCCTACCATCACAATTATAACCGTAATATAAATTGTTAGCAAAATGATGAAGATGAAGTTTTGATGATGTCCAAATCAAGTCAAGAGAAATCAAGATTCAAGATGTTATGAAGACTTGTATTGCTATGGAAAGTTTTTGTAATAATTGTAGTTTAGTGTCTAGGACTTAGATTTTTAGTAGTGTTGATTCCATGTAATTTTATATTATATAATTAATGTCCTGAGTCAAAATCGCACTGTTTTAATCGATTAAAACAAGTATTAATCGATTAAAACGAGTAAAAGCTGAAAACTCAACCTTTTCTGTTTTAATAGATTAAAACTTTTTTTAATCTATTAGCTAATCGATTAAAATACATTTTAATCGATTAAAGCTGACCGTTGGGGTTTCA
Source organism: Vigna nakashimae (assembly GCA_034642375.1). Lineage (NCBI taxonomy): Eukaryota > Viridiplantae > Streptophyta > Magnoliopsida > Fabales > Fabaceae > Vigna > Vigna nakashimae. The sequence goes on from CM067768.1 coordinate 24,468,782, forward strand.
GATTTGAAAAACTAGCCGTTGGGGGTTTCAGATTTGAAAAACTAGTCGTTGTACTCATTATTAATCGATTAATATTTATGTTAATCGATTAAATGTGTTAGATGGCCCGTTTTCGAAGAATGGAAGGGTATTAGGCTGAGTCTATAAATTGGCTCACTCTTGATCTCAAAAACAACTCTTCCCTTGTGCTCTAGTACTCAGAAATCATTGAGACTTGTGTGTTCTTGTTCGGCTTGTGAAACTCGTGTCTGTGGAGCTGGTGAAGTGCTGCTACGGTGACAGAGGAAATAGCCGGTTCATCCTTGGTGTGTCTGAGGAGGTGTTAGGAAGAGGAAGTTCATCCTTCGTGAAGTATTCGGAGGAGGTGTTCATCCTTTGTGAAGATTCAAAGGAGGTGTAGGTTCATCTCTTGTGGTATCAAGAGAGGTGGTTTCTAAACTTTTACAAATTGTGTTTCTTTGTGATTGTAATTTGTAATTGTTTTGTGTTAGTGAAAAAGGTTTATCTTGTTTGAGATAAGCGACTGGACGTAGGATTGGTAAGATCTGAACCAGGATAAAATCATCTATGCAAATTTCTCTCAACCTTACTCTCCTTATTTGTCTTTATTATTTGCTTGGTAAGTTTAATTGAGTAGAAATTAAAAGGCACACGTTCGTATTAAAAACCCTCTTGGTTTGTTATTTCACGCTAACAATTCCGCTGCAGCGATTCAAACATAAATGTTCTGGGGAACTAAGGAGTTGAATCTGGCATAGCCGGTTAGACATCTTCTTATCCTTCTAGAAAGATGAATCCATCACATATTTTATATCAATTGAGTATATTGCATAATAGTTTAACAGTACTTAATTTATTCAATAGGATTTAAGTAAAAAACCTATCAAGTAGACTTCCAAGAAAGAGAGGTGTGTCACCATGGACAACTTAAGTACCAACTCTTTCCTTAGCCAAAGTGTTCCTCAACTAGTTTTTAACAAATTTCTTATTTACATATTCAAAACAACAACATATAATATTAACACAGAAATTAAATATAGATAGATATACATCAAGCACATATGTTTTTCATTAACAGTATTCACACATAATTTTAAGACATGAATAGTAATAAAACAATACTAAATCATAATATAAAAGCTTAGAAATGTTAGCTCCCTTACCTCTATTCCAGACTTAATCTCTTACTCAGAATTTGTTTCCCCGAAAACCCTCAAGAACCTCTACTCTTAAATTTTTAAATTTTTTTTACTCAAGAATCTCTTACTCAGAGAGTGCTTATCCACTATCATTATTTTAAATTTTTTTATTTATTTTTTTTGAACATAAAGGTAGAAAAGAGTTTGAACCCATCTTCATGAAATCACCTTTTCTACCTTTAAGCTACCAAAATTTCTTATTTAACTTTCCACATTTTATTTTTACATAAACTTATTAATTATATTTTCCATTCACAAAGAAATTTACTACCAGTAATAAAATTGTTACTATTAAGGTAAATATTTTTCATAGGTCTTACATTTGCTAACTGTGAAACCCTGAATAATTAGTAGTAATAATTCTCTGACACATCACCACTAATACACACACCACGTCACTGCTACGGGTAATTAAAAACCCACTCCCAATTCTGATTTTTCACCTCTGCCGTGCACGAAAAACTGAGCCACAATCATTTCTCTGCAACATTAAAAACGCACCAATCTTTGCATGCAAGCACACCACGTGTCACGGGAGAGACTTCCAAATCAGAGTTTGGTGTGCAGGTGGCAGCCTGGGACACGTTCGTCCAATTGAACGTTAGTTTAACAAAACCAGAATTTTCGAAAAACTCTCTCACTTGCACGAACTCATCTTCAACCTCTGAACTCACCCTTTCATCTTCTCCAACTTCTCTCTAAAAACCCTTAACTTCTCTCTATTGGAAAACTCACGTTTCTCCTCCGATCACAATTGCAGCACCGTAGGAGTATTCGTACTGCTGTGATCTTCATTTTGGACCGAACAGAATTTGAATCCAACCTGGTAAGTCTCCTTACTGTAGTTCGTCCTTAGGTTTCTGGAAAAATAGAGTTTTTCATGCATGCAAGCATGTATTCTAAGTGTTCTGTGTTCCATGGTTAGATTTTATTTTGGAAGAGTCAAGAACGTAAGAAAAGCGTAATTGGACAAAGCCATTTTATATCTAGGACAAGCTTGAATTCCAATCCAGGTAAGGGAAGCTTATATGTTTAATTTATACTGTATGTTGTGTAATCTGGATTGTATGTATTGAAAGTATGATGTTTGAGTTGTATGGACGACTACTGTTATGGAACATGATTTCTGGTTTGGATTTGTCTGTCATGAACGAGCAATGCTTGCATGAATTATATATGTTGTGGTGGTTTGAATTTCATGTTGATTTGATTATGTATGAACGGAGTATGGTTATTGTATAGTTGGAATGATTAAAATGTTGAGATCTGTATGAGGATTGATGTTGAAGGTGAATTAAATCTGAAATGAAAGTTATAAAGTTTATAAATTGGAAATCTAGAAAATTCTGTTAAGGTTGAAAAATCTGAAATTTAAATCATCCCCTTTGATAAATGACGTTCGTCACTGTACGGTCTTAGACCGTTCGGTTTTCATTAAAATAACTTAGATTGGAATTCTTTCATTTGGAAAGAATTCTGCTCGAGAACGAGCGTCCCCATTTTAGTGAATGAGCGTTCGGTTCAGCTCAGTGTATAAATATTTGAAACCTTATAAATACGTAACGTTCGGCCTTATGTCGAGCGTTCGTCCTTAATGTCGTTCGGCCTCATGTCGAGCGTTCGTCCTTAATGTCGTTCGGCCTTATGTCGAATGTTCGTTCTACGGAGCGTTCGGCCTTATATCGAACGTTCGTCCCAATTGGCGTTCGGTCTTATACCGAAGCGTTCGTCCCAATTGGCGCTCGGTTTATACCAAGCGTTCGTTCTGATTTGTGCTCGGTCATTTACCTAGCGTTCGTCCAAAGCAGGGTTCGGTTTTATAACTGAACGCTCGTCCTTATTATTGAATTCTGAGCGAACGTAACTGGCGTTCGTCCAAAGTTATTTATTGAACGTTCGGTCATTGACAGTAAGTGTTGTTTTCTGAATTACAAATACTCTGGTTATTTATCCAAGTTATTTTGTAAGGTATTTATCCTCTTTATTCAACCTAAAGTCTTTGTACTCAAAATTTTCTAAGTATTATTCTGATCTTCTAAACTCAATCCCATTTAAATTATTTAAGTATTCTTAACGTCCGTAAACGGACAAGAGTTCGTTTCTTTTGTTCAGAAACGTGTAGTCAAATGTACTGTAATAATTTCGTTCTTATTTGATTAAAGGATGCATGTTGTTAATGTTACGAGAATGGAACACAGAATGAAAATGTGAATAATAGGACTGGTTAATATGGGCGAATGATATTTTGAATGAATTATTGGAAGTGGATTTTAACGAGCGTTCCAAGGAGGGACGTCTCAGATGTGTGAAATATTGAATTTGGTAAAGTATGAACCTGGATAAGTTAAGCCTCGCGGTCCATCCTGATATTCCGTGATACTCATCTTCAAGTAGAAGGTGGTAGTCATGTGTGGGAATGGCAGGAGGCCCTAGTCCGCTTGATTACTTTGGACAGATAGGGTTAACCTCGAGTGGCAGCTGGGAGATTAGATCAGTTACTACACCACTCGGGTGCAAGGACGCTTGTAACTACATGGTTCATACGGTCCGGACGGTCTGTCTTATATGCATATTTACATGTTGATTTTATGATAAGTTACATGTTGTATGCTTGAATTGAAGTGTGAATGTATGTGTTAATTGTATAAATTAAATATTATAAGCTTACCCTTGCATTTCCATTGTGTTGTCTCTTGTATATGTACGTCCGTCTTGTCAAATGCAATGATCATCCGTTGTGGATGTGAGCAGATGGTGGTGCGTCCCTTGAAGAAATGCTGGAAGAAGAAAATTTGGATGAAGCTAATCTGGTGGATGTTGAAGTAAAAGTCGAGACTTAGAACGCTCTTTGATTAGAACTGTACATGTTAGCATAACTTGAACGTTCGGCTAGATGTTTTGTAAAGCTGTTCGTCTTATTTGTCTCTGTTTTTATTTTGACGTACGTTAGTATATTTATCTAAGAACGTTCACTCTTGGTTTCCCTTGTATGCGTTTATGCGCGTTCTCTTGTACTAATGCCGTTCGGCTTTTGAATCTAAATTAATGCAAAGACTGTTTGTGTTACTGTTAATTGTAATTAATTCTGATTTATGGTAATTACTATATTTTGGGATGTTACATTAGTGGTATCAGAGCAATTTTGTTCTAATTAAAGGACACTGTAGGGTTATGAGTGCACTTTGTTTTTTCTGTGTGCTTATTGTATGTTTAATGAGTTATTATTGTTTTAACTCTTGAACATAATTAACGTTCGGTTTTTCTCTGATCCAGAGAACAAATGGCACCCAGATTACCTCCTCCCCCACAACCGAACGAGCCTGATACGTCCAACAATGCTAGATTGTTGGAAACAGTAATTGATAGACTTCAACAACAGAATACCACTTTAATGGAGCAGAACACTGCCCTGATGCGCCAAAACCGTGAGGCCATGCAAGGTTTGGAGGCCTCGCGTGCCAGTTCTGAAAACACGCAAAGACAATTGATGGAGATCCTGGCTGCCACCAGAGGTACGCCTGGAGCTTCTTCTTCAAACGCCACCCAATCTGCTGCTCAGCCAAATGCCGAATGGAGTTTAGAGAGTTTTCTCCAGCACCATCCGTCCAAGTTCAGTGGCAAATGCCTCCCTGATGAGGCGGACCAGTGGCTAGGAGACATGGAGAGAATTTTCAACGCCAAGAGGTGTCCGGACGAGAACAGGTTGGCGTATACAAAATACTTGTTAACGGGAGAAGCAAGCCACTGGTGGGCGAGCACAAGGGCCATCCTGGTAGACGCTCAACGCCCTATTACTTGGGAAGTATTCCGTAATAAGTTTTACGAGGAGTATTTCCCTGATAGCGTCAGGTTTGCAAAGGAAGTGGAGTTTCTGCAACTGGTTCAAGGTGGAATGTCCGTTTCAGAGTACACCAACAAGTTTAAACACCTTGTCCGATTCAATACAATGGCCACTAGTGAGGAGTGGCAGTGTAGAAAATTCGAGAATGGTTTGCGCAGTGATTTGAAGGTTGTAATTTCCAGCTTGTGTATCCGAACGTTCCCTGCTATGGTTGAAAGAGCTAAGGTGTTAGAGAAGAATTTGGCAGAGGCGGAACGGTACAAGAAACAACAAACAGTAAGGGGGCCGATCGTCTCAAGGGGAAATGTGAATCAGAGAGGATCCCCTTACACTCGTCCATCAACCAACGCGAGTGGATCTCTAGCCTTGGTTCCTGCCGGACAGCCTGGGCAGCAAGGTAGCGTTGTATGTTACAAGTGTGGAGGACCCCATTATCGTTCGTCATGCCCTCAACTGGTGGGAGTAAAATATTGCACTCGATGTAGAAGAAATGGACATCTGGAGAATGAGTGTAACATGGGTGGACGCGCTGTGATGAGGCCGCCGAACGCTGGAAGGAACCAGAACGGTAGAGGTGGTCGAGCTCAAGCTACTGGACGTGTATATGCAATCACTGGAGCGGAGGCAGCGAGCTCAGGTACGCTCGTCACTAGTATCTGCCTAGTTCATGGAATACCTTGTTGTGTGTTATTTGACTCTGGGGCGACGCACTCCTTCATCTCGAAGGCGTGTGTTGAAAAGCTGGGAATAGTGGAGCGAGAGATGTATTTTGATTTGGTGGTGTCAACACCAGCTGCGGGTGAAGTTAGAACGTCTACCATGTGTGTTAGATGTCCTATTGAGGTAGAAGGACGTAGGTATAAGGTGAATCTCATCTGTTTGCCTCTCCAAGACTTAGAAATAATTCTGGGAATGGATTGGCTAAATACCAATCACATTCTCATAGATTGTGGAGCTAAGAAGTTAATTTTTCCCGAAGAAGATGAAGAGGAGTTGAGTGTGACTCTCGGTAAATTGAAAGAAGACATTATGGAGGGCGCGGCTTGTTTCTTGATCATGACGCATGAAGACATAGAGAGTGCGGGTGAGCATGCTGAGCGTTCGTCCAATAAGTGCACTGAAGGACGAACGGTTGTGGACGAATTCCAGGATGTTTTTCCAGAAGAGATCCCTGGACTACCTCCTGTGCGTGAGGTTGAATTCACCATTGATTTGGTGACCACGGCAGCCCCTATATCTGTTCAACCCTACCGTATGGCGCCTGCAGAGTTGGTTGAACTCAAAAAGCAGATTGAAGAACTTATGGATAAACAATTCATCAGGCCGAGCGTATCACCCTGGGGAGCGCCTGTGCTTTTAGTGAAGAAGAAGGATGGCAGCTCTCGGTTATGTATAGACTACAGGCAATTAAACAAGCTGACCATCAAGAACAAATACCCGTTGCCTAGGATTGATGACTTGTTGGATCAACTGCATGGGGCAACGGTGTTCTCTAAGATTGATCTGCGTTCGGGATATCACCAAATCAGGGTGAAGGAGGACGACATCCAGAAGACAGCATTCAGGTCGCGTTATGGACACTACGAATATGTAGTGATGCCATTTGGAGTAACGAACGCTCCTGCAGTGTTCATGAATTATATGAACCGCATTTTCAGGCCGTATCTGGACAAGTTTGTGGTCGTTTTTATTGATGATATTCTCATCTACTCCAAGACCAATGACGAACATGAAGAACACTTGAGGGCAGTGCTGAGCGTGTTGAGAGAGAAGGAGTTGTATGCAAAACTGTCCAAGTGTGAATTCTGGATGAAGGAGGTGCAATTTCTGGGTCATGTTGTGTCCGCTGGAGGGATCTCGGTAGATCCAGCAAAGGTACGTGCGGTTATGGAATGGGAACGTCCGCGTTCAGTCACGGAGGTGAGAAGCTTCGTTGGTCTTGCGGGCTACTATAGGCGTTTCATTGAAGGGTTTTCCAAGATAGTAGCACCGCTGACGCAGCTTACAAGGAAAGACCAGCCGTTTGCTTGGACTGACTTGTGTGAGGAACGTTTCCAGGAGTTGAAAGTGAAGTTGACGAGCGCTCCTGTACTAATCATTCCGGACACGTCCAAGCCCTTTGAAGTCTACTGTGACGCGTCTCATCAAGGGTTGGGCTGTGTGCTTATGCAGGAGAAACGAGCAGTAGCGTACGCATCTCGCCAATTGAAAATTCATGAGAGGAACTACCCCACACACGACCTGGAATTGGCAGCAGTTGTGTTCGCATTGAAGATTTGGAGGCATTATCTATACGGATCCACATTCCAAGTCTTCAGTGATCACAAGAGCCTCAAGTATCTATTTGATCAAAAGGAGTTGAACTTGAGGCAGAGGCGTTGGTTGGAGTTCTTAAAAGACTATGAGTTTGAGTTGCTCTATCACCCTGGGAAGGCAAATGTAGTTGCGGACGCTCTAAGCAGGAAGGCAGTGCATGTCTCGGTTATGATGGTGAAAGAGTTAAGTTTGGTGGAGAGCTTCAGGGATCTAAGGTTGCAGTATGAGTTAGAACCGAACAGCATCAAGTGCTGTAACCTTAGAATATCAAGCAATGTATTTGATCGTATCCGGATGAAGCAACGTGAGGATGAGGAGCTGGTGAAGATCTTTGGCGCGCTCGGTTCAGACAAAGCCAAAGAGTTTAATGCTGGGACGGACGGTATGCTACGTTACCTTGGTAGAACGTGCATTGCCAATGATGGCGAGCTGAAACGGATCATATTGGAGGAAGCACACCATAGTCGTCTTAGCATACACCCCGGTATGACTAAGATGTACCAAGATCTTAGACGTTCGTTCTGGTGGCCTGGAATGAAGAGTGATGTCGCTCGTTTTGTGGCATCCTGCTTGACATGTCAACGTGCAAAGGCTGAACACCAACGACCAGGAGGGTTGCTTCAACCACTGGAAATTCCTGAATGGAAGTGGGACAGCATTTCAATGGATTTTGTGACTCATCTACCACGAACGGTTAGGAATCATGACTCAATTTGGGTGATCGTGGATAGATTAACTAAAAGCGCTCACTTCTTGGCCGTAAATCTGAAGATGTCAATGACAAATTTGGCCAAGTTGTATATTAAGGAGATCGTTCGTTTACATGGAGTGCCCTCAAGCATCATTTCTGACCGAGACACGAGATTCACATCTCGGTTTTGGCAATCCTTGCAAGGCGAATTGGGAAGCAAGCTGCAGATGAGTTCAGCATATCATCCTCAAACAGACGGCCAGTCCGAACGTACCATCCAAACACTAGAAGACTTACTGAGGACATGCGTCCTAGATCACTTGGGAGCTTGGGATGAAGTCTTACCACTGGTGGAGTTCACATACAACAACAGCTTTCAAGCTAGCATTGGAATGGCGCCGTTTGAAGCTCTCTATGGGAGGAAGTGCAGAACGCCACTTTGCTGGTTCCAGGAAGGGGAGAACGTGCTAACTGGACCTGAACTCATCCAGCAAACAACCGAGAAGGTTAAGTTGATCCAAGATAGGTTGAAGACGTCTTTGAGCAGGCAGAAATCCTATGCGGATAGGAGGAGAAGACCATTGGAATTCGCTGCAGGTGATCATGTATTTTTGAGACTGAATCCAATCACTGGAGTGGGAAGAGTTGTTCGTCCAAAGAAGCTGTCTCCCAAGTTCATAGGACCGTATCAGATTTTAAAGAAGATTGGACCAGTAGCTTATGAACTTGCGTTGCCTCCTCAATTATCAAATCTGCATCCGGTCTTCCATGTATCTCAACTCAGAAAGTACATAGCTAATCCTTCTCATGTCTTGGAGCTGGAAAACATTCAACTGCGCCAAGACCGAACGTTGGAGTTACAACCAGTCCGCATTGAAGATGAACGCACCAAGCTACATAAAGGAAAGGACATTCGTTTGGTGAAGATAGTGTGGGACGCTAAGACTGGAGATTCAACGTGGGAAGTGGAGAGTGCAATGAGGGACTTGTATCCACACTTATTCACGGGTAAGTTCTAAATTTTCGAGGACGAAAATTTTTGTAGTTAGGGAGAATGTGAAACCCTGAATAATTAGTAGTAATAATTCTCTGACACATCACCACTAATACACACACCACGTCACTGCTACGGGTAATTAAAAACCCACTCCCAATTCTGATTTTTCACCTCTGCCGTGCACGAAAAACTGAGCCACAATCATTTCTCTGCAACATTAAAAACGCACCAATCTTTGCATGCAAGCACACCACGTGTCACGGGAGAGACTTCCAAATCAGAGTTTGGTGTGCAGGTGGCAGCCTGGGACACGTTCGTCCAATTGAACGTTAGTTTAACAAAACCAGAATTTTCGAAAAACTCTCTCACTTGCACTAACTCATCTTCAACCTCTGAACTCACCCTTTCATCTTCTCCATCTTCTCTCTAAAAACCCTTAACTTCTCTCTATTGGAAAACTCACGTTTCTCCTCCGATCACAATTGCAGCACCGTAGGAGTATTCGTACTGCTGTGATCTTCATTTTGGACCGAACAGAATTTGAATCCAACCTGGTAAGTCTCCTTATTGTAGTTCGTCCTTAGGTTTCTGGAAAAATAGAGTTTTTCATGCATGCAAGCATGTATTCTAAGTGTTCTGTGTTCCATGGTTAGATTTTATTTTGGAAGAGTCAAGAACGTAAGAAAAGCGTAGTTGGACAAAGCCATTTTATATCTAGGACAAGCTTGAATTCCAATCCAGGTAAGGGAAGCTTATATGTTTAATTTATACTGTATGTTGTGTAATCTGGATTGTATGTATTGAAAGTATGATGTTTGAGTTGTATGGACGACTACTGTTATGGAACATGATTTCTGGTTTGGATTTGTCTGTCATGAACGAGCAATGCTTGCATGAATTATATATGTTGTGGTGGTTTGAATTTCATGTTGATTTGATTATGTATGAACGGAGTATGGTTATTGTATAGTTGGAATGATTAAAATGTTGAGATCTGTATGAGGATTGATGTTGAAGGTGAATTAAATCTGGAATGAAAGTTATAAAGTTTATAAATTGGAAATCTGGAAAATTCTGTTAAGGTTGAAAAATCTGAAATTTAAATCATCCCCTTTGATAAATGACGCTCGTCACTGTACGGTCTTAGACCGTTCGGTTTTCATTAAAATAACTTAGATTGGAATTCTTTCATTTGGAAAGAATTCTGCTCGAGAACGAGCGTCCCCATTTTAGTGAATGAGCGTTCGGTTCTGCTCAGTGTATAAATATTTGAAACCTTATAAATACGTAACGTTCGGCCTTATGTCGAGCGTTCGTCCTTAATGTCGTTCGGCCTCATGTCGAGCGTTCGTCCTTAATGTCGTTCGGCCTTATGTCGAACGTTCGTTCTACGGAGCGTTCGGCCTTATATCGAACGTTCGTCCCAATTGGCGTTCGGTCTTATACCGAAGCGTTCGTCCCAATTGGCGCTCGGTTTATACCAAGCGTTCGTTCTGATTTATGCTCGGTCATTTACCTATCGTTCGTCCAAAGCAGGGTTCGGTTTTATAACTGAACGCTCGTCCTTATTATTGAATTCTGAGCGAACGTAACTGGCGTTCGTCCAAAGTTATTTATTGAACGTTCAGTCATTGACAGTAAGTGTTGTTTTCTGAATTACAAATACTCTGGTTATTTATCCAAGTTATTTTGTAAGGTATTTATCCTCTTTATTCAACCTAAAGTCTTTGTACTCAAAATTTTCTAAGTATTATTCTGATCTTCTAAACTCAATCCCATTTAAATTATTTAAGTATTCTTAACGTCCGTAAATGGACAAGAGTTCGTTTCTTTTGTTCAGAAACGTGTAGTCAAATGTACTGTAATAATTTCGTTCTTATTTGATTAAAGGATGCATGTTGTTAATGTTACGAGAATGGAACACAGAATGAAAATGTGAATAATAGGACTGGTTAATATGGGCGAATGATATTTTGAATGAATTATTGGAAGTGGATTTTAACGAGCGTTCCAAGGAGGGACGTCTCAGATGTGTGAAATATTGAATTTGGTAAAGTATGAACCTGGATAAGTTAAGCCTCGCGGTCCATCCTGATATTCCGTGATACTCATCTTCAAGTAGAAGGTGGTAGTCATGTGTGGGAATGGCAGGAGGCCCTAGTCCGCTTGAGTACTTTGGACAGATAGGGTTAACCTCGAGTGGCAGCTGGGAGATTAGATCAGTTACTACACCACTCGGGTGCAAGGACGCTTGTAACTACATGGTTCATACGGTCCGGACGGTCTGTCTTATATGCATATTTACATGTTGATTTTATGATAAGTTACATGTTGTATGCTTGAATTGAAGTGTGAATGTATGTGTTAATTGTATAAATTAAATATTATAAGCTTACCCTTGCATTTCCATTGTGTTGTCTCTTGTATATGTACGTCCGTCTATTCAAATGCAATGATCATCCGTTGTGGATGTGAGCAGATGGTGGTGCGTCCCTTGAAGAAATGCTGGAAGAAGAAAATTTGGATGAAGCTAATCTGGTGGATGTTGAAGTAAAAGTCGAGACTTAGAACGCTCTTTGATTAGAACTGTACATGTTAGCATAACTTGAACGTTCGGCTAGATGTTTTGTAAAGCTGTTCGTCTTATTTGTCTCTGTTTTTATTTTGATGTACGTTAGTATATTTATCTAAGAACGTTCACTCTTGGTTTCCCTTGTATGCGTTTATGCGCGTTCTCTTGTACTAATGTCGTTCGGCTTTTGAATCTAAATTAATGCAAAGACTGTTTGTGTTACTGTTAATTGTAATTAATTCTGATTTATGGTAATTACTATATTTTGGGATGTTACACTAACACGCGTACGCTTGTTTTTCAGTTGTTACATTTTAGAAATGTGTACTGAATTTTAGTAGACAAAAATATCTTTATATATCATGGATTCTAAGTTTTAAGGTTAAGGATATTTTAATAATTTTCATTCTCAAAACTAAAAAAAAAACCCAAAACCCTTACTCACCTTTCTCATTCATCTCAACCCTTTCTCTTTTATCTCTCTCACTCCAACATTTTCTCTGTCAACCCTACTGTAACCCCAATTGAAAAAAATCAGAAATACTTATCGTTAAATAATTTGCTTTTGTAAAAAGTTGAGTTATTGACATATTCACCTTCAGGCAAAGGTTCATTCAAGATCTCTTCAATTTCACTGTCTTCGCTAACCTCTCTAATTTCATCATCTGCATACATTGAATCATCATCTATAAAAAAACCCTCCAGGCCAATTACCAATTCCTTCTGATGTCATTATGCTGGTGAAAATTAGAGAAAGTTATATACGACAAAAATTATAAAATGAAAATTCATTATAAAATCATTTTTTTGTAAGAAATTGTTTAACAACGAGTGTTTCTGATTTTTTTTTCAGGCCAATTACCAATTCCTTTGATGTCATTATGCTTGTGAAAATTAGATAAAATTAGATAAGACAAAATTATAAAATGAAAACCCATTATAAAATTATTTTTTGTAAGAAATTGTTTAACAACGAGTATTTCTGATTTTTTCTAGGTCAATTACCAATTTCTTTATGCCTGTGAAAATTGGATAAAATTAGATAAGACAAAAGTTATAAAAGGAAAACTCATTATGAAATCATTTTTTGTAAGATTGTTTAACAATCAATGTTTCTGATTTTTTTTCAGTTGGAGCTAGCATAGGATGACAGAGAAAATGTTGGACTGAGAGAGACAAAAGAGAAAAGGTTGAGAAGAACGAGGGAGATGAACAAAGGTTTGGGGGTTTCTTTTTTTTTTAGTTTTGACAATTATTAGAATACCCTTTACCTTAAAACTTAGAATTCATTATATATAAGAATATTTTTATCTACTAAAATCTGGTACACATTGCTAAAATGTAGGCGTATGCGGGTTAGCAAACCCTATATATATATATATATATATATATATATATATATATATATATTTCTATTTTCATTTTTTTTATTTTATAATAAGATATACTGAATAGTATACCCAATAATTGAAATATAAACATTTGTTGGTTTATTTTAAATTGAACAATCTGGAGCATTTAATGGATTTAAAAGAGTAATATGATAGCTACTAGTCGAAAGGTAAAAATAAGGCATTTAATGGTTTAACAAATAAAAAAGATAATTTGATAGGTACAAGTCGGAAGGTAAAAATAAGGATATTATATTTATAATGTTATTATATTTCATTGTAACCTATTGTTTGGTGAAAGACTAGCAAATAATTATATAAATAGATATTTTATAATATTTTGGGTTTGTAGAGATCATACATTTCATTTGTGTTTGATGATTTTGTATATTGAAAAGGAGATCTAGTATTCATAGGTTTCTATTTCTCATTTTCTTTGTTTTTATTGGTATTGTACACGAGTTGAGACATCCCTAATGTCTCATTCTTTTATTTATATATTAATTATTGTTGATAAAAAAACATAACAATTAGAGTTAACATTGCTAATAAATATTCAATTAATATTTAATGAAATAAAAAAATTAATAGCACATTTATAACCTTATTTAAGTTGATTACTTAAAAGAATGGTATCGGAGAGTTGAATTTTACAAATATCCTACAAATCAAATTAAAAAATATAGTTGAAATAACGTAATATGTTAAAAAGAAACCTGAATTTTACAATTACATTGTCATAAACCGCACTCATCCAGCAGTTTTTGCATGTTTTACTTGCTTCCAAAAATATATATAAAATTAAAAATAAATTTAGTATACTTCATATATATTTTAATTTTCTTAAAATTAAATAATATCTAAACAAAATAAAAATAAAATTTAAATATGAAGTGTATTAAGTATCATATGACAAAATATAAAATAGTTACAGCGTTACATTTAAATTGAAATAAGTAGAAGTTAAGAAATGAAAAAAAGAAAGGAGAGTGAGATGATATGGCTTCAACGATTATGAAATCTTTAAATCAAAGTTGAACTCCGAAAATCTATTTGGTCTGCGACTACCGAATTTTAAAAATCACCATTCAATTTTTAACTTAAAAATTAAAATTCATATTCGTTTAGATTGCAAGTACACCAATAATCCACATAGTTTTGTAAAAATTCCTACCTCTACTTATAATGTCGAGTTATATTTAAATAATTTATTGATAATAAAAAGTAAATATATTGCACTTTCTATAATAATATTACATATTTGAAAGTCTTGTTATCTTTTTCATATTGAAAATATTTCAACTTGAGAAACCATCTTTCTTTTCTTTTCCTTTCACTATTTTTTAAATTTTCATTAGATAATTAAAAAAATATTTATTTGCATGTAAATCTTTTACGAATATTTGATATATAATTTCTAAACAAATTTTTTATATTTAAAAAGAAAAAATCAGATAATTTTTCACACATATTTATGTACTTAAATTTATAATTAGGAGCATATAAATCATCATATTTATTTTTCAAGATATTTTAAATTTAAATTTTATTAGGTGAACTGTCTAATTTTTTAAACACTAGCATTATAAAAAATTACATGTTACTAAAATACACAGGTAGTAACAAAAATATGACAAATTTCAATTTTCTCGATAGGTTATCAACAATTAAAAATTTATTGATAAAATGGTTGTCGATATATTTTATCAACAAATCCAAATTTTATCGATGGATGACCTCAAATCATTAGTAAATCTCTCTTAATATAAATTCATTGATAATTTCATACAAATTTTTGCTTTGTTGATAATTTAAATTCTAAAATTCGTTAATGAAATCTATTGATAAATATGAATTTACCAACAAATTTATTTTTGTTACTAAAAATCTATTAATAAATAAAATAATTATTATATTAATATACTAATTCATTTATATTATCCTCTATAATTATTTAAAATTTTTACAATTTTGATACTTGATATCGCTACTACTACTATTCTAACTTTCTTTTATTGATATTTAACAACAGAGAAAAAATGTATATTTTTTTTTATAGTAAATACTTAATATATCGCATTTTCTTTAAAGTGATTTTTAATTTTTGTAAAAATATAATATTTAGTTAATATTTGAATTAATAAATTAGCCTCACAAGCATATCTATAAAGATAACATTATAAATATACATGTTATGAAACGAGATAAGAATTATATAGTAGTTAAGTATAAAAATGACATGATGATAAATTATATATTATTTTGAGAAGATGTAATACTCAAACCTTCTTCCCATCCCTGGTTGCATGTTAGAGTTTGCTAAGGATTTTAACTAAAAATTCTCTTTGAAATATCATTATTATGAATGTGATTTCGTTCCTTATACATTTAATTTAGTGAAGGACCATTAATCTTTTCCCTCAATTCAATCACATTTCTCCAACCATTGTATATCTCAAGGTCAATATTTTTTTTCTTTGACTTTATTCCGTACTGTGATATGAAAGCCACGTGAATGACACAATGACATTGACTTCCAAGCTCCCTTCACCTATAACCTATCAGTTATAGTGCTCTCCAAACCTTTCAAGCTACCTTCACATTCGTTTAACCTCAAATTACATTGACTTTCGCATTTTATATCATAACACATCATTTTACACTTTGCTAACTAATAATAATCACAACTATTATTATACTCAAATGACTATAGCATGAGAAAGAAAACCATAATCTCAATACCATCGTATGCAGTAATATTAGGCTAGAAATTAATCTCATGATTAAGTATAATTAATCTTATAAATAACATTAGGAAGAGGACGAAAAATAAGAAAAGAGAAAATAAAGAGAAAAAAGAAGAAAAAAAAGAGGAACCAAAAGTGATGAATGATAATGATCTCAATGCACAACGGACTAGAACAAAGAACAAGTGAACAGAAAAAAAAGAAAAAAAAACTAAATTATAATATTTACTAAAAACATTATTAATTGACGATTTTTTTAATCCGTCGATAAAATTTATTAATAAACTTTATCTATTTATAAATATAAGCTTTTTCTAGTGTTAACAAACACTAAAGGTAGAGAATATGATAATTAATAATAAAATACAAAGTTTAATAGTATCAAAATAAAAGCAAGGAGGAAAATAATAATTATAATTAATAATATAATAAACACCTCGTATATGCGCCGTTAATAGGTTTTTTTAATTTAAATTTAACTTCTTTTGGTAGTCTGTACATTAAAAACATCACGAACTATATTGATATAATAAATTTATAATTTTTATTTAAAACCAGTACGAATAAACTTGTCCTTGTAAAGTAAAAACTGAGGTACTTTTTACGATGTTTCATGTTTAGGCGAATGATGATCCAAACGGTGATAAAAAGTAAATAGTTAAGAGTTTGTAATGCCAATTTTACCCTTATTTACATTGTAGAAAAAGTCGCCAACATAATTTAACTATTTCAGTCTTTGCCATAAGACTTTTTCGTTTGTGGGACTTTGCCTGTATTCGTAGCAAACTTTGAAAATCGGGTATGTAACCTAAATATGACATTATTTACTTTATTTGAGAAATCAATCTATATTAAATATTTCGGCTTAAAAAATTTTAACGAAAAAAATAGCAGCATATTACTACATGTCCCAAAAAATATAATTAATTTTAATAAATATTTTATAAATAATGAAATAATTTACATTAATAATATTTACTATACAAGTTTGCTAAATTTAAGTTAATAATATGCAATTTAAAATTAAAAATAGAAGGTCACTCAAACATTATACTATTCGTATATACATTTCTATTTTCCCTTTTAAATAATCTCTTACAACCTAACTTTTTAATATGTAATAACCACAATAAGTTAGTTGCACATTAAATTAAACTACAATGTGGAGCATTGAATGAATTTAGCAAAAACTAAAATTAATTTGCGTTGGAACAAATAAAAACGATCACACCTAATAATTAACTGTCCAAATTATAGCATCTTTAGTCAAAAAAAAAATGTTTTCACATCCATTTTAATTGTTTTGAGAGAAAAAAAAGCTCTCTGAGATATAAACTGAAATGTAGACCTTTTCAGAAGAACAAGTTATTTTTCTTGCATTAGAAAATTTGTAAATTTTGATTATTTTTTGTTAGTTATCTTTTCCCTTTCAACTTCTTATTCAACTTTATTACGTAAATATTTTTTTTCGTAATAATTATCTTAAAATTATTTTTTAATAAACTTATCCACACAAAAAAAATCTTATAATCAATTG
The DNA here is from genome assembly GCA_034642375.1 of Vigna nakashimae. Taxonomy (NCBI): domain Eukaryota; kingdom Viridiplantae; phylum Streptophyta; class Magnoliopsida; order Fabales; family Fabaceae; genus Vigna; species Vigna nakashimae. Next base: position 24,486,073 of record CM067768.1, read on the forward strand.
TAGTTATTGAAAAAAACTTAAACACATCAGCGAAAAAATTATGAATTTTAAAATAAATCTCTTGAATCTCATAGAGTTGAATTTTGGAAACTCCTTTTTATCAAATTCAAAAAGGACTAATTAATATAATGCATTGCTGAAGACTTAGGCCTTGTTCACTTGTGTGGATTTGAGAGAGAGTAATTGAGGGGATTTGAAAAGATTTGAAAATAAATATTTTGTTGATTATTTGAGTGAATTTGGAGTAAATGAGATTGGATTTGGAAGTAAATTTTTTTAATTTGTCACGTCAATCAAATCCTACACTAATTCTTACAAATTTTATTTCCAAATTCATTCTCATTCACCTCTAAATTGACTCAAATAAACAACAAAAAAATTTATTTTCAAATCCTCTCAAATCCCTTCAATTACTCTCTCTCAAATCCCCTCAAGTGAACAAGGTCTTAAATCTCATCATGGTCGTTGATAATATCTAATAAATTTAATAAATCGAATAATTGAAAGTTAATAATCATATTATGAAACAACACATAACATAAAAGGATAAACATGTTGGTAAATACTATAATAATATCATTACATTTTATATTACTTTTAAGAATACATACATAATTATATATATTTTTAATTTAGATTCTTTAAAATATATTTTGTAGACAACATTATAAAAGATCATTTCATTGATGTGTAGTTGTATTAATTAAATGATTATAAATTTACCAAAGAAATTTTGTATTGTGAAAACTATAAAACTCTAGCTATTTTTTTTTTCAGTTTTGTAAGGGTATTCTAGTCTTGAACTTTTCCAAAATTGTTATACTTAAGATCAAATAAGCTTAATAGAATTATTTATGTTTAATGGAAAATTAAATATGCTCATTAATAATATTTACTAAATTTTTTTAATAAGTTGAAGTAATAATATATGCGTTAATGGAAAAAGAGGAAGGAAACATTTTTAAAAACGCATTAATATTTTTTAAATTAATGACTAACTATATATAGCAGTTATAAAATAATCAAAACCTATTTTTTTACTGATTGATTATAGGCTTCACTTACTCAAATCAGGTTACTCAAAGAATTGAAGTTTATACTCAATAATAAAATATGTTTCAATTATTTTACACGGAAAAAATGAATTAACCTATGACTAATTATTATTAAAAATAGAACAAATTTGTTGGCAAACTTTGTTTTCCTGATGAACTAAAATTTGTTGGTCAAAGTATTACGGATAGATATAATTCCTCAGTAATTATAGATAAATACATCCGTCAATAATTACCGATAGAGACAAATATATTTATTAGTAATTTCGTCGATAATTACTAATGGACGACATCTGTGGATAATTATATGTCTCATGTACAATATCCATTTATAAATTTCATCGATAATATATATTAGACAATAAAATCTAAACAAATGTTAATACCCAAACAAATATCACAAAATGTACATAAGGCAATCCAAACAAACATCACAAACATATTTATAAATAGAGCAATCCAGACAAATATAGAGTTTCTAAAAGCATGTCTATAAGTAACATAGAGTCCTAATAATCTACATAATCATAAGAATTATTGTCTTCTTCTTATGGGTCTTATTGTTGCAGCTAGGATTGTGGTTAGATTAGGGTAGACTGGATTGGGATGGGTTGGACTAGAGTGGGTCGGATGCCACTGGACTTAGTTGTTGTTGAGACGGTGTTAGGCTGGAATGAGACTATTGAAGACAACTTTGTGCTTCTGGTGGCAAGAATCTCATGACCAAAATTTGCAAAGTGTTAAACTTGTTGCTTAAATCATCATAAGCCTAACCATGTCCTTCTAGTCGTCACGTTATGTGAATAATGGTCACCTTAGCACTATTCAATTAAGATGGTTGGTGCTTGAGGATAGCAATATAATTTGTAACAAGTTGTCTTGTCCCATATAATTATCTTTCATTTTTTCAATTCACAATGTGTTTCTCAGATCTGACTAGTGAGAGTTTACTTGAAAATTCTTCCTGTTAAAGAACTAATTTAATAATAGTAAAAGAGGAAATTTAAAGCAAATAATAGTAAAAGTTTAAAGTTTAAACCAAATAATAGTAAAAGTGTTTGCTTTCATGTGTCTTTCGAGACCTTTTATCAACAAGCTGGCCAGATTCTTTGCAAAGATGAGTTTATTGAAAGACCTCATCAATGTGCATAACCCATCAAAACTCTTACGCTTGTAACATAATATAGGGTTACATATATACATTAATTTTAAAAGATATAAGTTATATCATAATACGATAACAAAAGGAATTACGGTGTAGGGTCTCACCTTTTTTCTGAAGCTATATTCCTTGAACTACCACATTTATTGCGATAATCGGGAGAATTTCAATGTGCTAGCAATGAGATTCGAATTTGCTCTCCAACCTAATAAGGGTGTTTTTCTACAACCTCAACATCTCTAAACATCTTAGATAGCCTATGAGAAGTTTTGTTGTGAAATATTTTTGAATTTGAGCTTCATGCTTAGGTCTCCACTAAACCTTTATCTGTAATAATAAAAGAAGTTTAAATCATCTTAATGACACAATATGCACGATATTTAAAGTGTAATAATAGTGGGCTCTATTTTGCATTTGACATAACATATACATGAATAGGCAATAAGAATATGTTTGATGACATCTTACCTTAAATCGCTCCAAAAAGGATCTTTGTCTTTTGGAGGTATTGTTCCCCATGATGGTCAATACTTTAAAAATTCTTGCTTAATATACCTTATGATGGTTTGAGAAGTAACTCTAGAAAGAAGAAACCTAAATATCACTACAAGAAAGGTTGAAATTTTCGGTGGATATTTACCGAAGGACTTCATTCCGTCGGTAATGTCGTTTTGCCGACAGATCTTTCGACGAACTGTTGAGTGTAAAATTAGCAAAGGATTTGGGTTGTCGGTAAAAGCAATGATATGGTTAGTGGTCATTAGTGAAGAATTTGTGCTACCGGTAAAGGGGTCAAGAAATTAGATTAAACATTTAAGAGAGTGATTTTCCCTCTTCGAGTAACAAAACCCCTATTATGCACATCTCTTCCTTCAAAGAGGCTCGACTAGTGGGAGTGCTCCTTCGTTTAGTGCGTGTGAGCTATCGGAGTCTGTGTGAGCTATCAGAGTCCCTCCAACTATTGGGGATGGTCATCCATTCCGCCATCATTTGCGACCAATGGTAAGTGTTATCTTTTTTTGAAAATTAGTAATGTGTTCGATGTATTAACTATTTTGGGTTGTGACTTGTCACTATTCACGAACGAAGTCATATCAGGAGACGTTAAATTTACGTCGATTTGAAAAAAATTGACGTTAAGTTAACGTCGAATTTTGTTAATATATGACGTTAACTTAATGTCAAATTTTGTCAATATTCGACGTTAATAATTTTTTTTTGTTTTTTTAATTAATTGTGATCCTTTTTTTACAACTCTACGAGACTTAAAAAGCAAAAACAACAAATTTCAGTTTTTGGTATTTTATAAAGCATGAGCTATGAACATGTAGTGTAGTATCAACAACAAACAATAATAACCAACAACAAACAAGTTCAATTAAACAACAACAACAACAAACAAGTTCAATTAAACAACAACAAAAAACAAGTTCAACAAAAAAACAACAGACAACTTCAACAAATAAGTTTTTCAAAACGAAAACGAAAAACGAAAACTAACCTTCAAAAGGTGGGTTCGTCGGAATAAAGTTTCGTCACAGTGAGAGAGAAAGCAGAATGAGCCTATGAAAGACAAGAGCACGAAAATAATCGGTTAAAAGAAACAAAAATCATACATAAAATAATTAATTAACATGCATTTGTATCAAATGAAAGAAAGTTTACATGTGATGCTCGTCAAACTTCGTTCGAGAAAAGTTTGAGAAGAGAAGAGGGCATCGTGCACTAAGATAAAGTGAATGAATTTTCAATCTCCTGCTCAAATTTTTATTGAATTCAGTAACCTTTTGACGTCAAATTTAAAAGCCATTCGACGATTTATGTCATTTTACGTCAAATTACAATTCTAAACGACGTTTAATAATTGCATTTATTTACAAAAATGCCACCGCTCATTTTTAATTTTGGTTATTCAGTGATTGGACGTTGAACGCGTGACGTTATACATTGTTTTTGTACTAGTGTCCCAATCCCAAATTAGGTTTTTTGACTTTGTTCAATTATTGCGTTTTGCAGGCTATTGTACGGTCATTCACAGACCAGGTGTAGGGTGTTGGTTGAGGGACTAAGATCGAAGGTCCCTGGTAGGGTTTTGTTGGTTGTCGTGGTCTATTGTTCTTGCCATCGAGGGAGGTTATTGAGAGGTCGTCCAGGAAGTAAGTTGTATGTTTTACAATGAAATTTTTCATTTGATTCCCATGTTTTTGGCAACTTTAGGTTTGGTTGTGGGTTATTTTTATTTGTTTGATTCGGTTATGTTGTTTAGTATAAACTTTCTAGTTGATTGTATTGTGGATGAGGTTGTATGGTTATGATATATATGTGGATAGTGCTAACTGAATGTCATTCTGGTAGGAAAGGAATTGAGATTGAGTAATTGTTGGATGTGCAGGAAATGAAAATCATGTGAAAGCCTTTAGGTTGACTCCAATTTACATCATTATTTGAAACTATAGTTTGTAATCAGTGTGCCTTTGCCTTTTGCCTTTTGCCTTTTCTATCATTTTAAGAGCACCCATAACCCCAACTTTTGCAAGTTTACATCTACAACATTCCCTTAACCAATTTTGTAAATATCAACTCTATTTCTCCAAGTGTCATGAGCTGCAACATATACTCCATATCACTTTCTTGCTATAATACTGACATACCAAACACCATCCCAATAATCTCTGTGAATTGGGTCCTGAAATAGAATAAGAGTAAAACCCATATATGCAATACTAACCCCTTATTGATAATAGTATATTACCTTTCAATCCCCTTGAAAAGAATGAGAGAAAATTTGGATAATCTTATATGATATATCCTTAGCAACTTGCATTATTGGTTTAAGGAATTCAGAACAATGGTAGGACTTATTTCAGCACATATTGTATCCCTTCACACACTCCCTTACTATGTGGCCTTGAATTAATTGTCAAGTGGCTTTTATGAGCAAATTTAACCTTTAAATATTTTTAATGTTCATAATATAGATTAGTTCTAAAATTTATTTATAAGTTTGCAAACATGTTTGCTAGTTTTATTTTTAACTGGTATGTTTGTATATTGTCAATGTTATTCATTCTTTATTTGTAGTGCTCCTATTTGTGCTATATCTCTCTTAACACTAGTACAAAAATCACGTACAACGTCGAATATTTTGGGTTTTTAACAGTGAATTCGTGAACAACGTCATATCAGGAGACGTTAAATTTATGTTGAATTTAAAAAATTCGACGTTAAATTTACGTTGAATTTAAAAAATTCGACATTAAATTTACGTTGAATTTAAAAAATTCGACGTTAAATTAATGTCAAATTTTGTTAATATACGACATTAACTTAACATCGAATTTTGTCAATATTCTACGTTAATCAATTTTTTTTTTAATTATGATCCTTTTTTACAACTCTGAGACCTGAAATGTAGTGTAGTATCAACAACAAACGATAATAACCAACAACAAACAAGTTCATTCAAACAACAACAAACAAGTTCAACCAAGTAACAACAACAAACAAGTTCAACAAAAAAAACAACAAACAAGTTCAACACATAAGTTCTTTAAAACAAAAATGAAAACTAACCTTCAAAAGGTGGGTTCACCGGAATAAAGTTTTGTCACCAATGAGAGAGAAAGCAGAATGCGCCTATGAAGAAAAAGAACACGAAAATAATCGGTTAAAACAAACAAAAATCATACATAAAGTAGTTAATTAACATGCATTTGTATCAAAAGAAAGAAAGATTACATGTGATGCTCGTCAAACTTCGTTCGAGAAAAGTTTGAGAAGATAAGAGGGTATCGCACGCTAAGATAAAGTGAATGAATTTTCAATCTCCTTTTCAAATTTTTACTGAATTCATTAACCTTTTGTCATCGAATTTAAAGGGAATTCGACGTTTTATATCCTTTTACGTCGAATTACAACTCTAAACGATGTTTAATAATTGCATATCTTCAGTGGTTGGACGTTGAACGCGTGACATTATACGCTATTTTTGTACTAGTGTAAACATTTAAATTATGGTCTAAGTGCTATGTTTGCTTTTTTTTGTCTGTTTGTAGATATTTGCTATCAAACCTGAGTGGACCAACCATTGCTCTACTATCCAGCCAGTATATTTGGTACTATTTTGGAAGCATTGGTAAATTTTGTACAACTTATGTATGTTCAAATTGTTGTAGTGTTTGCTATAATGTTTTGGATTGTATATTTTTGGTGTATGTATCATATATCTTATGCTATTATTGTGCAAGTGTGACTGATTGATCATATAAATTGGTCAGTGTATGTTGATGTATATTTTATGTTCATGTATATATTGTGTAATTATTGGTCTATCTTTTAAGTTAAGACTTGCAAGTATTGGTGCTATAAGATGTTTGTCGGTGGCATAACATGTATGGTCATAAACCTATACATGTTGAGTATTTTAGAGTTGCTTCTCAGGCCATCACAAGGTCTATTAAGCAACAATTTCTAAAGCCTTGGCCAATATGGGGACCAATACCACCTGAAAACAAACAACCATTTTGGTAACGATTTAAGGTTACAGGAAATAAACCTCATTCTGTCATTTACTATGCATCATCTATGTTAATTAAAATGCAACACAGTAATTTACATAATTCTTGTATGAGTTATTGTCACAAATGAAGGTTAGTGGTTACCTTAACATGAAGTTCAAATTAAGCATAATTTCCACATAAAGGCATCTCATAGGACCTCTGAGATGTTTCGAGATGCAAGCGCCCCTATTGGACTGAGGAGCACATCTGGACCTCATTACTGACACATTGGAATTCGCCATAGTACCGGACCAAGACCCATGTAAGAAAACACTTGCAATTCTAGTATTGCTTCATAACTTTGTGACTTGTATTATATATTTTACTGATATTTTATGATCATCTTTAACAGTAAGAATCACCACTAGACTTTCACGGGTCAGATCCGACCATGGGTCATGTCCTAAATCATCCCAACAACCACCAGATGATGACGATGACCTTATTAGGTCACAATGTTGGATTGATGTTGTTGGTGGGAAGAAAAAAAGATGAATCTATGGGGCAGGGCAACTGGCTACAAATTATAGTGTAGGACGAGGTGGTCTAAAGCACAAACCTTCTTCCTCCCACAGTCCTGACACGCCGTTGTTGTCCTGGCGTAGAAGGTTCAAACACGAGACCGATAATATAATGAATTGAGACAAGAGTTTACCAGTTTCAAAGAACAGGTCATGAGATTGCTTCCCAAGTCTACAATGCCTTAGCCCTCTCAATCACATCCCACAAAAGTCCAGTCCACACCAGTCCAGTCCACACTAGTCTAGCTCACATCAATCACAGTGGCATTTCTTTTTCTTCCCTTGACTTTGTTTATATTCTTTGGAGTTGCATTGGTTGAATTGTATTGTTTGATGGAATGGTGGATTGTGTTGTGATGATTAGAGGTTGTTGAATGTTTGGTTGTTGTTGAAGTATTGCACGTACTATGAGATGAACCACCATATGAATTGCAAACTACTTCGAAGATACAGACGGATTTACCGAAGGATATATCCTTCGGTAAGTATCGGCGGATAAATCCTTCGCTAATTAACGAAGGCTAAATCCTTCGATAATTACCGATAAATCAATCCTTCGATAATTACTGACAAATATATCCTTCGGTCATTATCGGCAGTTATATCCTTCGGTAATTATCGGCGGATAAATCCTTCGCTAATTATCGATAGATATATCCTTAGGTAATTACCGGCGGATAAATCCTTTGATAATTATCGACGAACTGTCCTTCGGTAGTTTTTGACAATCAATATCCATCAGTAATGGTTACCAACACCTATATTACCATACAATAATGGTCGTCGCTAATATCGACAAAATTCACCAATTACCGACAAAATATGTTTGTCGGTAATACTCAGTCTTGTAGTAGTAAGATGAAGCTAATGTAAAACAAGTCATTTAATACAAATTAGTTTTTAAGATGATCGAGTATTATCCTCGACCATAAGGTTCAATCATCGGTCCATCATAGAAAGAAGGGTCAACTGCATCAGTAGTTGAATCAAGAGCATCGAATGGATTGGCAATATCAAGAGACTATATGTGATTTCTATTGCTAATACACTTGTGAGGTGCCACGTCTACTACCACTACAATCCTTTTGATTCTTCCTCTATTTCCATCTCGTCAGGTTCATTCTCTCTTCACGTTTTTTTTTATTTGTTAAGGCTCGTTATGTTCTTCCTAATGCACACATTTTGTGTTGTCATTTGTGTCTAGGTTTTGTACTCAAGTATCATTGTTGTTGTAGCACTTGTTTCCTTGCTTCCGAGACACATTTTTACTGAGAAATTGTTTGAAAAAGTTAGATTTGTACCTATCTTGAAGCATAACCTTATATCTCTTTGTGAGCTTGAAAGAAAGTTTTTTGTATTTGATGGTGACAAAAGAATATTGAAGGCGATAGAAGGTCTATAGTAGTAATTAGAGATAACAATGGGTAGGACAAGAGTAGGTTTAACTATTTGAGGGGATTTGAGGGAGTGGATTTGAGGGGATTTGAGAGGATCTGAAGATAATTTTTTTTGTCATTTTTTTGAGCGAATTTGGAGGTAAATGAGAGTGAATTTGAAAATAAGTTTTTTTAATTTGTCACATCAATACAATTTTATACTAATTCTTATAAATTTTATTTTTAAATTCACTCTCATTTTTCTCCAAATTCGCTCAAAAAAATGACAAAAAAAATTATCTTCAAATCCTCTCAAATCCCCTTAAATTCACTCCCTCAAATCCACTCAAAAGAATAAGGCAAGTAAATATTATCCACCATCCACATTCCCATCTTCATCTAATACGTATATAAGTTTTGTCTCATTTGCATCCAATTGGAGAACGAGTACTCATACCTGTGTGTATTTGCCTATTTGTTGTTTCAAATATTAATTAAATTTCTTTTTTACAAAAAAATAAAATCACAATAAAAAAAGGGTTAAATATGTTTTTAGTCCCTGAACTATCAAGCGATTTTGGTTTTAGTCCCTACTCATAACTTTGATGGTTTTTAGTCCTTATTGTTTTGAAACTCTGAGTAATAGTCCTTAAAATTGGACGGTGTTAAGTTTCAGTGGATGTGGCAAACGGCGTTGCCATGTGATCACTGATCTGCTCTATTCTCTGTCTGCCACGTTGGATGTTTCAATGTTTGAACTGAGATTAAGTTAATTAATTACCTTCTCATGGCCTCTGAATGTGCTGTCTGCCTCGACGACATCGCCACCGACCAACCCGCTCGACTCGTTCCCGGCTGCAACCACGCCTTCCATGTGGAATGCGCTGACACCTGGCTCTCCAAGCACCCTCTCTGCCCTCTCTGCAGAGCCAAACTCGACCCCACGCTTTTCTCTTCCTCGGAAACTCTTCGCCACTGTACAGTTTCTCATCTCTCCTATGCAGCGCAAAATATTCTGGCATTGTTGGATGGTAGATCCGTTGGCTTTGATTTTTAATACGCACCGGAGTGGCAAACCACACTAAGCCTTTCTTTCTATCTTCTTCTTCTCTCTTTAATTATTACCCGTAATTTGTTAGTGGTGAAATTAAATCAGATATAGGGTTCAAGAGAACCACACGAACCTTGTGACCCCTCGGTATATTGAAGCACCCTTAGAAAATCCACTGCTTTTTCTGCAAAGCAAATAAATATTCTGTCATCATGATTATCACATAATAATTGGTAGCTTTTGCCCACATAATTGTTAATTATTCGATGTGTACCTTCGTAAATGTGCAAGTATTCCTGCCTGCTCATGCTCTTCATTTCTTCGAGTTGAACATGGTAATTTTTAATCTGCCAAAGCGAACCAAAAGAGAGTGTGATTCGAAGGAACAAAAGATTCGAATGAAGCAAGAACAGTTTCAAAACGTAATTAATCAACTTAATTAATCAGTTCAAACACTCAAACATCCAACGTGGCAAACAGAGAATAGAGCATATCAGTGATCACGTAGCAACGCCGTTTGCCACATCCACTGAAACTTAACACCGTCCAATTTTAAGGACTATTACTCAGAGTTTCAAAACAATAAGGACTAAAAACCATCAAAGTTCTGAGTAGGGACTAAAACCAAAATCGCTTGATAGTTCAGGGACTAAAAACATATTTAACCCTAAAAAAAACATGATATTATCAAATATTTAATGTGAAAATGATATACATATTATTTTTCTGATGTAAATTCTTTTAAAACAAAGTATAATAGCATAAATATAAAAGAGTGAAAATAATCAAATGTATAATTTAGAAACATGTTAAGAAAATAAGAAAAATTAATATAAATGTATTAAATTATTAGTAAACTAAATGTGTTTTAGTTACTTAAATCAGAATGATTAAAAAAGAGGATGGTACGGGATGGAGATGAGAGATATGTACACACCATCTCATTTCTATACCCAATTTAAAATATCAACTCGTACTCATATTCTTACTATTAAATATAAAGATTTTTAATTAAAATCGAGATGAGTTTTGACAATTCTCACAAAGAGGAGTTCATTTGTTGTCTAATTAAGTGTGTAGAAAAATAATCTAAAATAATTTAACTAAGTTTTAAATAATATTAGTAATTTGTGTTAAATAATAATTAAGGAATATATACATATATTAAATTTAGAAATACTTATTTAATTTGACTAAATATTTATAAAAGTCATTAACGTGGGTTATTTTCTTTAAAGCTTTAAAGAAAATAAGGTTTATGTCAACGTTACTATTAATTTACTACCTATTAACTGGCTACCTTTTACATTGGTCCAAGCAAGAACTATTATAACCAATCTACCTACCTTTTACACATATTTTACCGTCGTACATCAACACTTGTTACAAAAACGATAAATTTGACTAGAAAACATTGAGAGAATATACACGCATAAGTTATTTGTAATTTTATGTTTTTTCTTCTCATTTTCTCTTTTTCTCCATTCATAAAGTGCATGTGTAAGTAATTCTATAATTCATTTAGCTAGAGTTGCTAATTGATACTTTGAACTTTATTTTGTTAATTAAGAGTTGTAAATAGTATATATGAGGTTAATATAACATTTTACGTTATCATTAAGTTATAAATTGTTATATATACATATATATTATAGATTTATTAGCCATCTTAAAAGTTATATCTAACAAATACAAACACTCCGTAAGTTATATATTTGCTCACGTAATAATATAGTTATATTTGTAATTTTTGGGATGTTGCAGTATAATATAGAAAAAAGTTATACTAAATATATTTAACTAACCATGAAATTTTGTTTCAAACCTTTATAAAGAAAAAATATCATCGCGATCGTACTTTTTAGTTTAGAGTAAGTTATATAAATATTGTGTGTTTTCTTGTAATCTCTCTTTTCTTTTTCGTATGTTAATTTTAATTATGTTAAAAACAAATACACTAACATGTCTTATAAGTTACAGTATTTCCGTTTAATTTGTTTGATTATAAAATTTACTGTATTTTAAGATAGATTTATGGAAAGAATAAGAAACCAGTTAAGTGCAACGTGAAAACATTAAAGGTTTTGTCAGTGTAATATATATTATTCAATTTATTAAATTAAGAGTTTTCAAATGGTATTTTGTACGTTCTTTAATTGCGAAAGCGTAACTCGTACATACTAGCGATATAGTTTGCAACATGATTGATTAAGCAACTATATAAGGGAGACAGAAGCTTTGGTGGTAGCACAATCAAAAAAACCCTTTCGGAATAGGAATAAGTTTTTGGAGAAAATGAGGTCACTATTCACCTTTGTGACTTTCACTCTTCTCTTGGTGACATGCTCTCTCACCTTGTCACTTGCAACTTCGAATGACAAGAACCACGATCACGATCATGATCACGACGACGATCACGATCACGATCACGATGACGATGATGATCATGATCACGATCACGATCACGATCACGATGATGATGATCATCACCATCACCATCGTCCTCCTCCACCTCCACGTAGGCGACCACCTCCGCCACCTCCCAAAAATCCACCCAAGTCACCACCCCCTCCACCATACATTAAGTCACCTCCACCTCCACCACCATACAATAAGTCACCCCCACCTCCACCACCATACTATAACTCACCCCCGCCTCCACCACCATACTATAACTCACCCCCACCCCCGCCACCTAAGTCACCCCCACCCCCGCCACCTAGGTCACCCCCACCCCCGCCACCTAGGTCACCCCCACCACCGCCACCTAACTCACCCCCACCCCCGCCACCTAACTCACCCCCACCCCCGCCACCTAAGTCACCCCCACCCCCGCCACCTAGGTCACCCCCACCCCCGCCACCTAGGTCACCCCCACCCCCGCCACCTAGGTCACCCCCACCCCCGCCACCTAGGTCACCCCCACCCCCGCCACCTAGGTCACCCCCACCCCCGCCACCTAGGTCACCCCCACCCCCGCCACCTAGGTCACCCCCACCCCCGCCACCTAGGTCACCCCCACCCCCGCCACCTAGGTCACCCCCACCACCGCCACCTAGGTCACCCCCACCCCCGCCACCTAACTCACCCCCACCCCCGCCACCTAGGTCACCCCCACCCCCGCCACCTAGGTCACCCCCACCCCCGCCACCTAACTCACCCCCACCCCCGCCACCTAGGTCACCCCCACCCCCGCCACCTAGGTCACCCCCACCACCGCCACCTAACTCACCCCCACCACCATACTATAACTCACCCCCACCCCCGCCACCATACAACAAGTCACCCCCACCCCCGCCACCCTACAACAAGTCACCTCCACCCCCACCCCCACCGCACTATCCGTACCCTTCTCCACCACCCCCGTTTTACCCTCAAAAGTCACCTCCACCTCCATACTATTATAATCCACCTCCTCATCATCATCACCACCTTTAGATTGTTATTTGGTACGATTTTCATTAAACTCGTAATTGTTTTTTGTTTGAAGATTTTTTCATGGAAAATTTTCAAAAATAAAGTTGTTTATCTCGTAATTTACAAAAATGTGGTAGTTGGCTTAAAATTTTGAAAAATAGGATAAGTTGTCATGAGTCATATTGACTTTAGAAATGAATTCGTATTGAGTCTTAACAACGTGTTCATAAAATTCTGAAAAAGGTGCAGTTGTCACGATTCATGATGACTTCTTTATAAATATGTTGAATAAAATCGTTAAGAGTGGTGACAATTTTCGATTTATAGGTTGTTGTCCACAGTGGTGACGACATTTACAGTCATGTCGTCCACAATCGTGGATAATGTGTCATGCTGAAGGGTTTAACTTCAAAAAGAAAATTTCAATTCCTTATTCCAAAACATAATACAATAATAAAAGCAACAAAACCAATTACGCAAATCGAGAACAAACCATCTTTAACTTGTATATGTTTTATGTATTATAACTCTACAACCTGGCTCAACTTGTAGTTGGGTTACGACATTGATTTTGGATTGAAAAGGGACAAAATAAGTTGTCATTTGGACTATTTAAGACCTTGGTCGAGTTGTTTTAGACCTTAGTCAAATTGCATTATACTTTGGTTAATTTGTATCAAACTTTGGTTGAGTTGTATCAGACCTTAGTCGGGCTATAATGTTCAAATTGTTTTAATGAAACCGACCTGCTGGGCTGGCTTGACTAACCATAGGGCTGCCGAGTTTGGTGGATTGAATTGGTTCACATACTTGTGTAGCTAGGAAGCTCTAAGTTGTATTATGCATATAACTATAAGCTAAACAATTAGAGGAAAAAGTGATAGGATGTGTCATTGATGGATGATTTTATATGTCTAGAGGTGCAAACATAAAGCATTGAAAAATCATATAAGAACTTGTTGAGAAGGACCATGGGTAGAGATAAAATATCATACCTTGATGATGGATTTAGGGTGGAAGTTCTACACTTGAAAAGGTGATGAGATTCAAAATTGTAGGTTGTGCACCTACATATAACTTACCTATGGTTAAGAATGACAATAGTTTCTAATTGATGAAATTGAATGTCGTCTAACAATTTTCGTTCAACGTCTTTAAGAAAAGTTATCATAGCTTAGAACAACTTCACTTTTCCAAAATTTTATGAAGAAGTCGTTAGAACTCATAACGACTACAGTTAAAAGGTCAGAGTAATGACTACTTACTATTTCTATCAATTTTTTAAGTCAACTATCTTTTTTTTTTTAATTTAAGGTATAAACTAACCTTTTTTTCTTAATTTTCCTGCATTCATATATATGTAACGTGAAAACTTTATCGTTTTGTTAAGTACATGTCTTTACAAACTAATAGAATAAACGCATGTGCTGTGCTTTTCAGGAAATAAAGAACGTGTCCAAATAAAGGAGACTGAAGGACTTGAAGAACCACCATCTTCTGAACAATGGAACGTTTTGTTAATCTATCATTGATTTGGTTTCGCTTTCTTTATATATTTATATATTTTCATATTTCAAGTTTTAAGGGACAGTTCAAATCTGATCCCCATGTCTACGCCTTCTCCTGCATCCATTGCGGTTTTCTAACTGCTGCCAGTGCACTATGTTGTATTATGCCAACTTATATATAATAAATAATACCCTAAATTTATCACTTTCACTTCGCATTATTTATATTTTCTGTATATTTCGTATGAGAAATGCTAATGGATGCGAAATAGACTTCGTTAAAATTATGTACAAAAGGATTTAGAGCTTGACATGCAAGAAAAGCCAAGGTAGAAGAAAAATGATCTACACGTAATAAGTTAAAACTGTATTTATATATTATTCATTGCTTAATTACACACCATTCACAAGTGTAAAATGTACAAAAGGATTTAGAATATCCCTTTTAGGTTATAGCATATCATATTTGTACGGTTTTGGTAGGCAGAATACGAAAATTAAGCCAAGCCTTGTTAATAATGGTTTAAATGCATTTAAATGAAGGTTGGTAGGTAACTTTATGAAACAATAATTCGTGGTTTTGGGACTTTGTAGAATACAAGCTTTGTTTCACGTGTCACCACCTTTTTTACTACATTATTTTTAATACAATTAATTAAGTCAGAAACAAATTTGTATGTATACAGAAATTAAATACGTAAATATGTACAATCTTTACTTTCTTTTGTTTTTCTCAATATCATCTCCAACAATAATAATAACATTTCAGGTATAATTGGATTTCTTTTTGTTAAATTTAGTGCATACCCGTGACTCTAATTAGATAAGATAAATGTTTATATATTTTAAAGTAATTAAATGATGACATGTATATTAATTAAATAATGAATTGTTTTTTTTTCTTCTTACAGAATTTACAAAAAAAAATACTTTTTATGACATTTAAAATATATCTTCTACATTAGATTTATAATCGATACAAGTACAATTTGTACATCATAAAAGTATTTTTTATGATAGGTTATAGATGGGAATAGTTATGCTAACTGAATATTACAAGAGTGGTAGACAAGTTTTTGATTATCCATCTCTTCTACCACTCGTTCAAACTTCAATGGTTGAATTAAACAAAGAAGTTGAAATTTTCCTTCACCATATGTAAATATGAGGATGAGGTTTTTAAATTATAACTTAGCCTACTTGATTTATGTCATAAGATAATTGACGAAACCTTTTTTTCATCAATTTTTGTATTAGAAGCAAACTCTTGATATTAATTTTGATAATAATTATTAAATTGAAACCAATTGGATCAGAAGTTAACTAATAGTCAAAGTATAACTCCTTGTAAGAGTGTAACAACCTAAGGTCACGATTGAAGATCACCAATATCTATTGGGAAAAAAACATTAAATAATTATTTTAAATATTGATATACAAAACTAGTTTTTTTTAACTCGAGGAGTTGATAACGTATATGCAATGTCCATTATCCGGATACTTACTCATAATTAATTAAACCTACTATTCATATCTTTAAAATATTAATCAAACTCTAAAAATAATTAAATTAAAACATTAATTTATGCAAAGCTAATCCATATATTATTATTTTAAAAATTACGGTAGTTATTATTATTATCATCATCATTATTTAAAACATGAAATATATATATATATATATATATATATATATATATATATATATATATATATATATATATATATATATATATATATATATATATATATATATATAATAAAAATATTATATCTTTTTGTAACATTTACATTCATGAAATTTGTTTTTATTATTTTATTAAATATAAATATTTTCAAATTTTCATCATTTATCCTAAGCAAATAATAATTAAAGAAAGAAAATCTTAGAATTACTTACATTGTCTGAATATGCATCCTTAGATATTATTCTTTAAATTTGAAGAATATAAGAAAAAAAACAAATTATTATACTATACAAATTTTAAAAACATCAAGGTCAATAACTTTTTATTATGATTGTTATTATTAATATTATTCAAAAAAACTTGAGGATATCAAATTATCATACTTCAATAAAATTATGAAGGTTAAAAAGAATTAATTCTAATAAGTTCTTTTAAATTAAAATTTTATTCTACTTTTATTTATTATGTTGACTTTAATAAAGAACTACATTATTTTATATATAGTATATATACTAACTCGTAGGGTACAGGTGCTAAATTAATGTTATTGCGACTGTGCCAAATGTATAGGTAGATGATTTCAATAATATGTATTCATATATTAGTCTTTAATGAGGGATGACAAAAGGAACTAATGAACTAATGTGATTCGTTTATGGCCGGATCGACTTTCGTTCGTCAAAAGCAGGGTCGGGCTAACTTGTAATTTGAAAATAGGATGACATTTCCAGCCTGACTTTTTTGGAATTCATCTTCGCCACCTCTACTGTCAGATTAAAAATTTTGGGTGTAGGATTGAGTAACTCCACAAAATGTCTCTAATATTTTACTCCTTTGTTATGAGTATTTGTTTCAGTTTAGTCCAAGTTATTATTGTTCGCTTCAAACCGGATGACAGTATTTGTCAAAAACACTTCGATACTTAAGTCAGTTATTAGTCCAGATGGAAGTCAGAGTAATATTCTTAAATTCACAATAAATGTGATTATCTATCTCTTATCTTTGACTTCTATTTACAGTTTTTGAAATGGGTCTAAGATTAATAAAATTCTAATTACGGCTCAATCTCAGTCCATTATACTAATTGATACTTACTCTTAATCTCAACTTTGGCACCTTGAAAAGTACTTTGCTACTAAGACCACCGTTCAACCTTTACACAAGTATGACCGGACGACCTCATCTTCATTGTGTATGAATTTAGGGGTTGAAACGAGGTCGTCCAAACAACAGTACACAGTCCCCCCAAGCCCTAGGAAGCAATAGCTGACATTGGGATTTGTCATAAATAGCTTAAGTTTATCTATCGCAGGGGTTGAGGGTTTATCCGGCGAACTTTAAACGAGTGATTTTTGGTGGGAAAACACGTGTCGCATTATCGTGTTCTACGCTTCTCGGGAGTGGTAAGGTCGTATGGTCCAGGCCGTTGATCGTGGTTGAGATCAACGGTAGTGATGCATTGACGATTTATCCAGATTTTTTCTATAAGTAGGAGAGGGGTGCCCTGTCATTTTCACTAATTCCTTTGTTTTCGCTCTTAATATTGTCCGGTCTTCTTTATTTTTTCTCCAGGTAATAATAAAATGAGCATCATTCAACTTAGTTTGTTTGAGGAGTCATCGGGTAGAGGTGACGGGGGTTCACAGGTGGAGGCAACCGATCTTCATCTCCATGCTTTGTGTCTTCTTCTTACTTCGAGACAACCGAGCGGAGAAGTAGCTTAGACGCTAAGTTCCCCACTTTTAATGATGAGAGGGTTATTTCTAGGACAACCATCGGTCTCCACATGGGAGGAGTGGATGTGGATATTGAGGGAGAAATTCTCGTGGATGGTTTATCGGTCATCCATGATTATGACTCGGCGTCTCACGAGGTAGGGTCATATACATTGTGGTTCTAGAAGAAGAAAGATTGGGAATAGTGGGCCAACTGGTCATGCGTTGTATGATATGGGGAGGAGTCAACTTTCATGGTGATGTGCTCAGCCTTGGGGATAACCCCCACGACCCCCTTTTTCCTTCAATACTATCACATTCGTCCCTTATTTCTAAGTGAAGATGGGTGTCCCTTATTTCTAAGTGAAGATGGGTGTCCCTTATTTTTGTAGAAAAGAAGTGGTTGTTCAAACCTTATTATGACTCTTTTAAAGGTTTTAAGACTAAGTATTTCAAGGCCATAATAAAGGAATTTGGTCGGTCGGAGTTCGTGGATGAGGTTGGCTTCCCTTTGTTCCCCTTTTATTAGATGAGGGATCCCTACAAGATGTTGTTAAGATTATAAATAGTCTACCTGCCGCCTTTCTACCCGTGGCCTCATTGAATGCCTCAGACATGAGGAATTCGATGAAGTGGTGTTTCGTATGGTATTTTTCTTTTATTGTTTTACTTTGTGGTTCGATCTTAACTTGGCCAAATCTGTGTCTTCTTTTCAAACATCATGTTTGTCCTACCCCCAGGAAGAACAACTTTTTTGCTTCGAGGAAGAAGATGGATAGTTCGTCATCAAAGGCTCAAGAACCTCGGGCAGCATCCTCCAGACAAGTGGCTCAACCAACTAAGAGTTGTCCAACCCCTCTTACAACGGCGACACGAGTAAAAGATCCCAAGTCCTCCCCTTTGGTAAACTTGGAGTAGCCTTTGGCAATGGCCGCCACTATTGTCGTCTCTCCCCTAGAGAAGAAGAAGCAACTTCATAAAGAATGCGAGAGGTCCTCCTCAAAGAGGAGTAGGCGTGAAGGTAGCACCCCTCGGTTGTTGTTGGGCGATATATTCGCGATAGAGATTCACATTGGTCACAAGGCCAATTTTCATATCAACATGGTTGAACGTTCGGTCATTGAGCAGATGTTTGAGAAGGACATCAATAAAGCCGCTTTGGAGCTCTCCTCCCGAGCGGCCATATTGAATTGGTACTTGTGTGAATTTGCTAATAAGAGGGGTGTCGAGGAGGTACAAGCACAATTGACCAAGGAGAGGAAGGTTTCCGCTGAACTTCGCGTCCGCTTGGAGGCATTGACCGTCGCCGGGAGTAAAAGGATGGAGTTGAGAAAGCCCAGGTCACCTAGTTGAAGGGTGACCGGGTAGTTCAGGAATACAAGAAGTTGAACAGCAAGATGGACGAGCTGATTAAGAAGGAGTAGGAGTTGCTCACTGAGAGGGTCGAACTAAGCATTCAAAACAAGAGCCTCACTGATAAAATGGCGAAGGCAGTTGTGATCAATCACGAGGAAGGCTTCAACAAGGCTCTTCGCTAGGTGGTGCTTCTTTTGGGGGTCAACCCAAGGACGAAGGGATTCAATATTATGAAGGACGTGTATGAGGGAAGCTTGGTCCTTCTTGGAGAAAAGCAAGGCAACTTCGGTCTTGATGATCTCGAGGCCAGTAAGGGGGCGGACGAGCATGATGAGGTTGCAGTGAAGGTTGAAGGCAATGGGGAGGCTAGTGACACATAGTTTGCTTTTAGTTTTTTTGGGTGGATTTTCTGCTATCTAGTTTAAATTCTTTAGGATATGGTCGGGTGGAAAACCCTTGGTATTGTAAGGTGTTTGCTTTGCCGGCCCATCAACACAATTTCTGTATACCCCAACTTTACACATTAATACAACCGTTTTGCTTTCAATTTTCTCAATTTACCTTCATTTTTTATTGTTATAAGCATTTGGTCTAACCGCTCAGTATGAAATGATTGAATTGGGACGAGTCGCCCTTTGGATTTTAATAAAAGCGATGTATTTTCGATGGATAAGTTGTTTGCGACGTTGTTAGTTAAACAATGCTTATTTTCTCATCCGAGTTAACAGTGGTTCCTTTTGGAACTCTCCGTTCGCCAACTCCACAATCGACGTTTTTTTGAGTCGGGCGACAATGGTTTATTTGAGAACTCATTGTTCACCACCCGATCAAGTTGGCAGTTGTTCCTCTTGAAACTCTCCTTTTACCACCTCATTTGTTTGTTTAGATCGGACGACAATGGTTCTTATTGAGAACTTGTCGTTTACTGCCCAATAGGGTTGATAGTTGTTTCCTTCGAAACTCTCCGTTCACCAACCTTGATGTCTTTGTGTTACGATACTGCAAGTTTGATATCATGAAAATCCTCATTGTATTAACTTGACAAATAATTTATATAAAATAGTGTGACGTGTTCCATGTGTTGGGGATGACTTTGCCATCCGGGTGGGTTAGGCGATACACTTCATTTTTGAGATCTTCAATTATCTTAAAGGGGCTCGCCAGTTGGGAACTAGATTTCCTTGTGCTGTTGTTCGTCTTGCGTTGCTGGTCTTTCTCCATATTAGGTCTCTCACGAAAACTTATAGGTTTCACCTTGGTGTTATATCTCTTAACTATCAATCGTTTTCATGCTTTAGAGAGGACGATCGCAGATTCTCTCTGCTATTGCAAAATATCAAGCTCTACTCTCAATTCTTCGTCATTTAGCTGGATATCCTTCAATTTCCTTCGTAAGGATGGTTCCCCTACTTCGTTCGGATGCATGACGTCAGTGCCATACACAAGGTTAAAGCACGTTTGACTGGTCGTCCTGTGCGAGGTGCATCTATATACCCATAGGACTTTCGGAAGCTCGTCCACCTAAGCGCCCTTCTTCTCTCACAATCTTCGCTTGAACTCAGCCACGATCGTTTTGTTGACGACCTCAACCTGACCGTTTGTCTAGGGGTATCCTATTGAGCTGGTAACATACTTGATTCCCAAGCTCTTGTAGAACTCGACCAATTTCTTGCTTATAAACTACCTTTCGTTGTTTTTGATGACTGTTCATGGAAGTCTGAAACGACATATCAATTTCCACATGAATTTTTGTACCTGTTGAGCCGTAATTGTCGTTAGTGCATCCGCTTTCACCCATTTGGTGAAGTAATCAATGACTACTAATAGAAACTTCTTTTGTGCCCGACCCACTAAGGGTCCTACTATGTCGATTCCCCACTATACGAACAACCATGGGGATACTATGTTATGCAAAACAGCCGACGGAGCGTGTACATTATTGGTGTGCGCTTGACAGGGTTGGGCATCTTTGCACAAAGTGTTTTGTGTCTTCTTTCATAATAGGCCATTAATAGCCAACTCTAATTGCCTTAACTTTCAACATTTGACGTCCAGTATGGAATCTGCATATGCCATTGTTTAGCTCATCCAGTACATATCGGGCCTCCAACTTTGAGAGGCACTTGAGGAGAAGAGTAATGAAGCCCCTTCTATACAGATCCCCTCCTACTAAGACGAAGAGGGTGATTCTCCTCGCGTCTCCCAGGCCGACAAACTGTCTGATGTCTTGTTACTCCATGAGCTTTATAATTTATGCCCTTCAGTCGCCACCAACTGGTGGAGATGTGGCTAAACACTCTACTGATGGTTTCGACAATACCTGCTGGATGACGGTAGATACCTCTCCTTTCTCCTTTTCAAAGTCTCTAACTAGCACCGAGGCCTTGTGAAAATATTGTAGGAGATGGTCTTCCTTGACATGAAACTCGTCGTCATTCATTTGGCCAACCATCAACTGTGAGTCTGTTTGGCACGTTATCCATCGGAAGCCAATATCCTTTGGCAACTTCATACCTACCCTCAAAGCTTCATACTCTGCCTCATTGTTGGAAGTCTTTAATTTAAATACGATGGAGGGTTCCAAGAAGAATCCGTTCGGTCCTTCTAGGACGATCCCGACTCCCCCTCCGCTCTTATCGGAGGCTCCATCCATATACAGGTTTGAGTCAGGAGTGGGTGTGGTGTGAGGTAATTCAATCACAAATTCGGCCAAGTACTATCCTTTGATCGATCCTCTGGGTTCGTAACGTAACCTGAATTCAGATAGTTCCACGACCTAAGCTACCATTTGTCCGACCAAGTCAAGTTTTCTTAGGATTTTTTATATGGGATGGTCTGTTTGGACCAACACTTGGTCGCTTTGAAAGTATGGTCTTAATTGTTTGGCTTCATTCAACAAAACAAGTGCGACCTTCTACAATTTCTGATATTGGGTCTTCGTGTCCTAAAGCACTCAACTAACAAAATACATAAGCCTTGGCTCAGGGTTCTCCTTTAATAACACGACATTGATTACCTCCGTCAATACCCCTAGGTAAACCTACAGCTCCTTATTAGCTACCGGTCGCGTCATTACAGGTGGGCTAGCCAAGATGGCTTTCACCCCATAAATGCCTTTTTGCAATCATCATCCCACTTCATCCTCGAGCATTTCCTCATCTTCTTCAGCATCGGTCAGATGCGTTCAGCCAGTTTTTGGAATGAATTGCGAAAGAGATGTCATTCGTCCAACCAACCTCTGCACCTCTTTCAAGTTTGTTGGGCTCCTCATTTCCTGAATGGTTGCGCAATTGTCTGCATTAGCCTTGATTCCTCAAACGGTCAACATAAACCCTAAGAATTTTCTGGCTCTTACGTCAAATATACACTTAGCTGGGTTCAACCTCATGTTGTACTATTGAACTTGCCGAAAGACCTCCTCTAGGACCCTAATGTTGTCTGCGCTTGAATTCGACTAGACTACCATGTCATCAACATACACATCTGTGCCCGACCAGATTTGCTCAGTGAAGATCTTATCCATGAGTCTCTGGTTGGTTGCTTCGACGTTTTTTAGCCCAAAGGGCATGACCTCATAACAATAATTAGCCTAAACAGGCATCCAAAAAACTCAACATCTTATGTACGGATGCCCTGTCAACCAGCCCGTCTATACTAGACAGCAGATAGGCATGCTTCGGACAATGGCGATTCCTGGCCGACAATGAGGATCCGCCGCCAGCAAAGCGGCCAGAGATGGTATTGATATGGCCGCACAGGGGGCAATCACCACTTCGATTGCGAATTTTACTTTGTGTCCTTTTAGGTCGCAGAAAGTTGTTCCCCCTGTACCGAAGGTGCCCACAGTATTCCCTCCGGTTTGGGATTCTTCTCCACAGAATCCTCTCTAGTCGCTCCGTCGGGCGATTAGATATCACATGCTATTTTAGTTGACCTGCACGAATCAACTCTTCAATTTTTTCTTTAAGGGTCACACACTCCTTTGTGGTATGACACATATTCTTGGGATAAAGGCAGTGTTTATTATCATCGGCATCAAGCAGCGTCGGGCAGCGTTTTGGCACCGACATTGACTCTACATTAGGGACTCATAATTTTTTTGGCGTAGGGTGCGTTCACTGGGGTGTACTATTCATAACGCGATCCCTAGGGTAGCTCTTTAGGCTTTGAGCCTCTTGATCTTTCATTTTGACCGCTCGACTTCTTTTCCGTCTTCTCCTTTTCTACCGCTACTTCCTGGTTTTGCTTCTTGGGAGCCTCTCTCATCTCCCCCACCCTTATGTCCTCCACCGCCTGCTCCCTTAACTCCTCAATGGTTCTCGACGGTCGTCGACAAATACTATTAGCGAATGGTCCCGATGTAAGGGTCTACAATACGTATTGGAGGGCAAGCTCAAGGTTGACACCTTTCACCTCGTATGATTTTCTAATACTTGCCCATGAACATTTTCAGTGACTCCTCTTTTTCCTGCTTGAGGGTCACTAAGGTGAAAACAGTTAGGTCTTGGGCCTGACTTCCAGCGAATTGAGGCCCAAACATACGTTTGATGCTCGCAAAATTCTCAATCGAGTTAAGGGACAAAGACTTGAACCATTCCAATGTTTCTCCTTCCAAAGACAAGGAGAAAGAACGACACCAGATGACGTCATTGCTAGTATGGAACGACATTCCGTTAATGAACATTTTAATGTGGTCCTCGGGATCTGTGGAATTGTCGTACATCTTGAACTAGGGGAGGGACAAACTACTTCGATATGTGAACTTCCAATATAGCTGGGACGAATGACAACATTCCAACCGTATGCTCCGTCTTTACCGGATGCTGCTCCTTGCTTACAATAGTGTTCTCTTCTAGGATGGTCTCTGTCCTGCTTTCTCTAACCTTCATGTCGGTGGCCTGACTAGTGCTGGCAGGGGTAGAGTTCTGCTTCATCCATTCTGCATGATCGGTCTTATCTTCTTCCACTTTAGCTTTCTCCTTAGCGACCCTTGCCACATTCTCGGCTTTGAGGGCGGCCAAC
The DNA here is from genome assembly GCA_034642375.1 of Vigna nakashimae. Taxonomy (NCBI): domain Eukaryota; kingdom Viridiplantae; phylum Streptophyta; class Magnoliopsida; order Fabales; family Fabaceae; genus Vigna; species Vigna nakashimae. Next base: position 24,510,503 of record CM067768.1, read on the forward strand.
TCCCCCTCATAAAGTTGTTGCATTTCTTCCATCCATTGTTGAAGCATCCTGATCTGTCGAGTACTCTGCGTTCATATTTATCGTGGTCACCATTCGGTTTTCTAAATCACTCGGCCCCATGATGGGCGCCAAAATGTTTCGGATGTAGGGTCGAATAACTGCACAAAACATGTCTCCACAATTTTTCTCCTTTGTTGCGCGAGTATCTATTTCGGTTTAGTCCAAGTTCTTCACTGTTCGCTCCAAATCGAATGGAGTACCTGCTAAAGACACTTTGATACTTAAGTAAGTAATTAGTCCAGACGAGAGTCAGAATAATATTCTCAAATTCACAAATAATGTGATTACTGATAATGCTAAATTTTACCATTATTTAAGCATCATTTTAGTAGCAAAATCAACTCCTTTCTAATTTATAATTTGTTAAATCCTCTTCTTTTGTCTTGTTTTCTAAATAATTGTGTTTTTGGCTACTTTGATGTACTTTCATCAATAATCCCTTATTTTGTAGCTAAAAATGAGCTTGGAAGAGTCTCCAACAAATTATAGAGCTGAACCAACCACGTTGCACATGCAGAAACGCTCGGCGACAGGAGAGAGGACGCTCGCCCAGGATAAGTGGACGCTCGTCCAGAGTGGAAGCACGAGCGGACGCTCGTCTAGAAGGCAGAAGAGGACGCTCGTCCAGCCAGGCAGAAGTGGACGCTCGTCCAAGCCAGGTAGAAGAGGACGCTCGTCCAGAGGACACTCAGTGGACGCTTGGCCAAGTAGAAGAGGACGCTCGTCCAGAGGACACTCAGTGGACGCTTGGCCAGGCAGAAAAGGACGCTCGTCCTCGGCTAGCTAGAAGTGGACGCTCGTCCAGAGATCACTGGACGCTCGTCAGCGAGCTAAGAGGACGCTCGTCCAGAGAAGCGCTAAGTGGACGCTCGTCTGGACGCTGTTTTTCAGAATGGTCCGCGCCCGGGCGCAACAGAGGGGCGTCGGGCGCGATTTTCCAAAGAGTTTCACGCCCGGGCGCGACTTGGAGGGCGCCCGATCGCGACTTTTCCAGAGAGCCTTGCGCCCGGGCGCGACTGAGAGGGCGCCGGGCGCAACTTTTGCTGATGTGTCTATTTAACCCTAAAACGCGAAGGGGTATCGGTCTTTGGTTCTTTTGGAGGTGCATCTCACTCAAAGGAGAGCTTGGAGGGCTGCTAGGGCTTGTGGGAACACTCCCTTCTTCCTCTTGGGTTCTTCATCTTCTTCCATGGCCATTTTGTAAGCTTAAAGGCTCTCCATGGAAATGGAGAGCCAAACCCATCTTGTTGGGGTTAGTTGTAGCCTTTGAATCTTGTGTAATTGTTGAATGATTTGAATATATATATGCCTTTTCTATCAATTGCTAGTATTCTTGTTTCCGATCTTAAAGCTTGCATGTAATGGGGACGTTCATGACTTGATTTTGGGGTTTCATGGATTATGGGGACGTAAGATGAAATCTTGAACTGAAATAAGAGTCCTTGTGGTCATTGATTCTAGGGATGGAAGATGATTCACATGTTGTCTTAAGATCTTAGCTCTTTAATGCGGGTTTGCTTGTTAGATTGTCCAAGGGATTGGAGTTTGATAAGGAAAACCTAGGCTCTTTCACCTAAGGGATTAGGGCTAGAGTGTTTTAGTGGATTGACTTTAGCAAATTGATAGAGAGGAGATGAAATTTGTTATACACAAGAGTGCATTGGTGAAAACTAACCTTAACATTATCATTTCATACCATTTCTAGTCTTTTCCATTTCCAAGTGCCTTCAATACCAAAGTCCAACCTTGTAATTACTTTTGAATTTATCTTTTTGCACATATTCTTAAATGTTGAGTTGTTCTTGAGTCTAGATGAGTTGTTAATCGCACAATTCTCTAGTATTACGAGTCTCTTGGGAAAACGATACCTGGTCTTACCACGGTTTATTACTTGAACGATTCGGTACGCTTGCCGAAATTGCCTAACAAGTTTTTGGCGCCGTTGCCGGGGACTCGTGTCAATACTAGAGTTTTGTATGATTTTTAACTTGTGTAGACTTGATTTTGTATATAGAACTAACTCTTTTGTTGTAAATAGATTTTTACTTTTATTTGGGCTAATTTGTGGCTTTAGCCTAGTTGTGTCTAAGTGTATGCAGGGAGATGTTCACATAAGGAGGACTGCAGCATCAAAAGCATCATGAAGACCCTGAGATTGAAGGAATTATAGGACACAAGGAGACAACTATTTTGAGCATCACAAACTGCCCCAAATTCTTTCTCCCTTGAAGATGCTCCAAGTACCAAGTGAAAGATGAAGAAGAAAGGGAGAAGGAAAAGAGAAAGACTAGTCAGCACCACCCTTTGATGAGAGACAAGGAGCTCAAGCCTAGCAAGCCAAAGTTGATCAAGAGGATTGAGTATTTAAAGATGTCAAGGTAGTGGAAGGGCTAAAAAGAAGAATTTATGCTAAGAGAGTTGATTTGGTGGCTAGAAAGTGGTTCAAGAAGAGTTGGTGGAAGGAGCACACCAACAACAAAATCCGCACTTCATTGAGTAATTCGTCAAGCTAATGACGTTAAACAAGCGCTTTTGGGAAGCAACCCAATTTTCTTACCCTTTTTATTAGTGTTTGTGTGATTTTTGTGTTATGTGCATTAGTTACTTATGTTTTGCATGTTTGTGTAGTTTTGTATTGTTGTGATTTTTGAGTTGTGATGTTGATTTTATGGTTTTAGGTTAGTTTTAGCTTGTTTGGTGTGTGAGTGCATTGAATGAAGGTCTAGAACCAAAAATCACATGGTGAGTGGCCAATTTCGTAGAAATCTACATTATGCAGAAAACTGATATGGCGCCCAGCGCCCCCTACACCAGGGGCGCCCAGCGCCAAAAATGCTGGTTCTGCACATGTGTTGTTCTTGATTGATGATGAGTTTCCCATTCTTTTGCACTCTTTCACACACTTATTTTGATGTGTTTTTAAACCTTTTTGTATTGTTGTACCTTTGGGAAGTTTGATTCTAATACTTCCCTCTATGATCATGTACTTTTGTCTTTGTTTGTTTTGACTTTCATTGTTTTGTGTCTTTGCTTTCTTTTGCACTTTTCTTTTAGTTTGTTTTTGGACCTTTCTCTTCAATTGACTGTGAGATACTAATTTTACTTTGAGCTTTCTTGTTACAGGATAAGATCTTCCTTAGGACTTAACAAGTTTAAAACCACCAGTGGTCATCCTTTGAGGCATGCGTGAGTTGAGCAACCATATGACTTGAAGATTTTGCTGCTCGTGTAGCATGGCCTAGGGGCCAGGCCCCTACTGATGGGGGAGGTGGAGCAGTTGCGGAGTATAAGCTACTATTGGAGGAAGATGTTTCAGATGAAAGTGAAGCTAGTGTCCTACACTGCTGGAGATGCAAAGAGTCCATTTTGATCGGTTTTTCCGTTTTAATTTCAAGTTTTATTTACTTTCAGTATTTGTGTTTTTGATTTCTTTTTTGACTTGCCTTGTGGATAGTTCTTGTGCAATTGGTCTGGTGATTTGAGTGAATCATTTGTTATGCTTGAATTGAATACAAATCTGTTGTGCTTACTCTTTATCCATGAGAATTGTTTTGAAAATCTAATTGAGATTATGTGGTTGATCTTGTTGAACAGAGATTGTGGTTGCTTGTATCTGTTTAGATAAATGCTTGGTTTTAATTGTGATCAATATTCTTGGCATGATGTTTATCAAATTTTGGAACCTTGAGTAAACCTGTGAGATGTTGTGCCTCAGAGTTTATTGATGAATGATATTACTTTGGAATCACAGTTGATTTTGCCTAAGTTTCTCTATTTGAACTAGTTACTTGCATGTTACAAATGATCAAGGCCATCTTGTTCTTCCACCTCTTCTACATTTTGAGCCTAAAAGCCAATGTATAACCTTTGAACCTTAAAGAAAACTTTCTCAATCCCGAAACCTTAAGCCTATTGAAAAATCCTTAACCTCCTTACCTTGAGTAGAGATGAACATATATGTTAGGATGAGGAGCATGGTTTAAGTTTGGGGGAGTTCTTGTCAAAAGGGGAGCATTGAGAAAACAATAAATTGAGTAAAAAGAAAGAAAAAGAAGAAAGAAGAAGAAAAACAAAATCATGAATTCAATGAACAAGAGTTGGGAAATAAGTTGAGAGTGGTTTATTCAATTTTGGAGAAAAAGAGATACTATGTTATAGCTTGAATTAAATTGTTTGGTCTCATATCTCAAGGTGCTTTGTTGTCCAGAAAAACCAATTTTTCTTCTTAGCCCAGCCACAATACAAGCTTCAAAAAGTCCTTGTGATGTAACTTGCTTGTTAATGTGTTTGATATTGTTGAAACGAAAGACAAAGTTGATTTGTGTAACATTGTGATATTTGAGAGTAAGACACACATCCTTATACACCATTGTGCTTGAGTGAAACACTTTCTTTGGTGAGGATTGGTTCCATGCATTCATTGAAAACAACTTGCCACTTTTGTTGATCTATCATTTGCATATATCTTGTGACTTTTAATTTGTGAGCACCATGGTTGTAGTTTAGCTTGCTAAGGCCATATTCTCTCTTGAATGTGATTTATAAGTTGAGCAAGCATGATTGATTTTGTTTATTTGATTTAAATTGACTCTTGGATTGTTAGACCATTGTGATTGAATTATTTGCTAGGTGAAGTACTTTTACTTGAGGACAAGCAAAGTTGTAAGTTTGGGGGTATTTGATAATGCTAAGTTTTACCATTATTTAAGCATCATTTTAGTAGCAAAATCAACTCCTTTCTAACTTATAATTTGTTAAATCCTCTTCTTTTGTCTTGTTTTCTAAATAATTGTGTTTTTGGCTACTTTGATGTACTTTCATCAATAATCCCTTATTTTGTAGCTAAAAATGAGCTTGGAAGAGTCTCCAACAAATTATAGAGCTGAACCAACCACGTTGCACATGTAGAAACGCTCGGCGGCAGGAGAGAGGACGCTCGCCCAAGATAAGTGGACGCTCGTCCAAAGTGGAAGCACGAGCGGATGCTCGTCCAGAAGGCAGAAGAGGACACTCGTCCAGCCAGGCAGAAGTGGACGCTCGTCCAAGCCAGGCAGAAGAGGACGCTCGTCCAAGTCGAGCAGAAGAGGACGCTCGTCCAGAGGACACTCAGTGGACGCTCGGCCAGGCAGAAGAGGACGCTCGTCCTCGGCCAACTAGAAGTGGACGCTCGTCCAGAGATCAGTGGACACTCGTCAGCGAGCTAAGAGGACGCTCGTCTAGAGAAGCGCTAAGTGGACGCTCGTCTGGACGCTGTTTTTCATAATGGTCCGCGCCCGGGCGCGACAGAGGGGCGCCGGGCGCGATTTTCCAGAGAGTTTCACGCCCGGGCGCGACTGAGAGGGCGCCCGGGCGCGACTTTTCCAGAGAGCCTCGCGCCCGGGCGCGATTGAGAGGGCGCCGGGCGCAACTTTTGCTGATGTGTCTATTTAACCCTAAAACGCGAAGGGGTATCGGTCTTTGGTTCTTTTGGAGGTGCATCTCACTCAGAGGAGAGCTTGGAGGGCTGCTAGGGCTTGTGGGAACACTCCCTTCTTCCTCTTGGGTTCTTCATCTTCTTCCATGGCCATTTTGTAAGCTTAAAGGCTCTCCATGGAAATGGAGAGCCAAACCCATCTTGTTGGGGTTAGTTGTAGCCTTTGAATCTTGTGTAATTGTTGAATGATTTGAATATATATATGCCTTTTCTATCAATTGCTAGTATTCTTGTTTCCGATCTTAAAGCTTGCATGTAATGGGGACGTTCATGACTTGATTTTGGGGTTTCATGGATTATGGGGACGTAAGATGAAATCTTGAACTGAAATAAGAGTCCTTGTGGTCATTGATTCTAGGGATGGAAGATGATTCACATGTTGTCTTAAGATCTTAGCTCTTTAATGCGGGTTTGCTTGTTAGATTGTCCAAGGGATTGGAGTTTGATAAGGAAAACCTAGGCTCTTTCACCTAAGGGATTAGGGCTAGAGTGTTTTAGTGGATTGACTTTAGTAAATTGATAGAGACGAGATGAAATTGGTTATACACAAGAGTGCATTGGTGAAAACTAACCTTAACATTGTCATTTCATACCATTTCTAATCTTTTCCATTTCCAAGTGTCTTCAATACCAAAGTCCAACCTTGTAATTACTTTTGAATTTATCTTTTTGCACATATTCTTAAATGTTGAGTTGTTCTTGAGTCTAGATGAGTTGTTAATCGCACAATTCTCTAGTATTACGAGTCTCTTGGGAAAACGATACCTGGTCTTACCATGGTTTATTACTTGAACGATTCGGTACGCTTGCCGAAATCGCCTAACAATTACCTATCTCTTACCTTTGATCACTATTAATAATTTTTAAGATGAGTCTAAGATTAATGAAATTGTAATTGTAATCCAATTCCAATCAATTATACTAATTGATACTTACTCTTAATCTCAACTCAAATACTTTGCTATTAAAACTGACTTTTCGACCTTGACTTTTCGACCTTTACACATAAATGACCTAACGACCTCCTCTTCACTGTGTATGAATTTGGAGATCGAAACGAGGCCATTCGACCATAGGCTACAACCTTTTTGAGATATATATCCACGACTTCCATGATCATATTATATCATATAATAGGTTGAAATTTTCATTTTTTACATTATATCGGAATGATTCCAGGTTGAAAAGAGCTGAAACAGGCTACACCTATACTCTTTCATATTTTAAGCGAACTACGATAATTTGAAGTATCGCGACGTAAGTTCAATTTATTTTTAAATGAAGACATATTATTGGATTGTCCGACTGACTTGTGAGATTGGTTACCGAACTGCCACACTTGAAGAACTAAATTTGTTCGGACTTTCGTGTTAAAAATACTATACCAACCCGTCTTTTTTTACCATCTACATTTAATGCACCAACAAAAAATATTCAAAATTTGCAACGAGATCAGATTTCTTTTACTAATTGATTTCGTCTTTCGTTAAACATTAAAAATAGATTGATATTAATATTTTTTAAAAATTTTAATATATTTTAAAGTTTTAAAATTAATGTCCATTAATATATTTAAAAAACTAAATATTTAGTAAAAGAAAATTGATATTTTACTTTGGATTCTACGTACACTTTGGAATTCATATTTTACTTTTGAATTATATAATTTCAATTTTTGTTATTTTTACATTGGGAAATTGATAAGAATTTTTATTTCTGTGTAATTATAATATAATTTTTTACATACAAAAATTTTTAATTGTACAATTTTGGATTATACAATTTAAAATATTTTTTTTAATATAGTAATACTAAAGTCATTTTCTTTCGTAGAATAACTCTTGAATTGCATAATTTAAAAAATAAGTTTTTCACAAAAAAAATGGATAATTCGGAAGTATAGTATGTAGTATACAATCGAAAAGTAGAGTACACAATTTAAAATTTTTGTAATGTAAAACATAACTTGTAAACTACATAATCATAAAATTCAAGGTGACTTTGAAATTATATAACTCAAAATACTTTTCTTAATTCATTCATATCACAATATTTAGACAGAAGATAACGACAACAAGAAGGAAACGACAATAGAAATAATAACAATAAGGAATAATAAGTATAAAAGAGGCAATTTGATTTTTTTAACCATCTTATAAGTGTAAAAAAGAAAGTTCTTTATTTATGTACCTCCCTCTTTTACTTGCCACATATCCATAGTCTTGATGAAATAACAATTTTATCCCTTTCTTTTTTATGCTTCCACAACCCCAATACGTCTTCTTTCACCTATTGATGCAACTAGCAATCCTTCTCTCATCACATGTCACATGACCAACACTGATCAAGTTTTCAACAATTGGGTCAGAAACTAAGTAATGGAACATGCATTCCTATTACGACACTGCTTCCTTTAAACTACCACATATTTTAAATCTCTCATCTTTTTTACATGTTCCTTCACTGTCAAAGAACCTTATCAACATTTGTAAATTTGCCAAGGATAATGATGTGTACTTTGAATTTATTTTTCCTTATCATTGCTTTGTCAAATCTCATGCAACTCACAAAGGAAAGGAAGACTTCAAGATGGACTTCATCATCTATTATATCAAATAACATTAATGTATCTCCTTCTTTTCATCTTTGGCACCATAGGCTAGGACATGCATCTAACCACGTTGTGCAACATGTTATGCGTTCTTCTCATATCGAATACACTACAAAGTTTCATTTTTTTCTGACTCTTGTATATTTGCTAAGTCTCATCGATTTCCCTTTCAAAAATCTTTAAGTGTGCATAATAATTTGCAAAATATTAAATGCAATTTTAAATGCAAAATATTTTTAACCAATGCTCTTCCTACTCCCACAAGTAGACTCGTCAATTTGGTCTCTCTAATATGGTTTGGTCCTGACTCACGTGGGTTGGGGCTAGAAAAGCCCACAGGACCAAAAAACCCATAGGACCAAAATATCTAGAGTGTTTCATTCTACACCTCCAACATCTCATCCTACACCTCCAAAAATTCCATTTTTAACCTTCTGACATTCTACACCTCCAACTTTTTCAAAACTTTATTTTTAACTTTAATAAATATTTTTCATTTTTTTTTCTTTTTTATTAAAAACAATCTTCACTATCTTAATAATAATTTAATTTAATTTAATTTAAAATTTAAATATTATTTAAAATAATTTTTTATTTTAATAATTATTAAAATATAATTTATATTATAATAATAGTTATATTAAAAACATAAAAATAAAATAATAATAATGATAATAATAAATGATAATAATAATAAATTTGATTTAATATATTCAAATATATTAAATTATAATAAAATATTTAAATAAATTAAATAATTATTAAATTTTAAATAAAAATGAAAATTTTAAAAAACGTATTTCTATATTAAAATCTATAAAATATGTTAATACTTTTGCTTTTTATTTAAAATTTAATAGATATTAAACTTGAATAAAAAATTATAATATTACTTATTATATTTTTATATTTTAATAATTAATAAAATATAATTTATATTTTTAAAATAGTTTTATTAAGAAATTATAAACTAATAACTAAAGTAAAAAGTAAAAATAATACTTAAAATTATACTTAATTATATTAAATTATATTAAAATATTAAATTAAATTTAATAATTATTAAAATTTAAAAAATACAAAATTTTGAAAAGTTTATTAATCGGATATAGATATCCGATTTATCAGATATCCATATCCGATAAAGAATGATTTTTAAAATTTGATTTTATATATAAGTTTTAATAATTATTTAATTTAATTTAATATTTTAATATAATTTAATATATTTAAATAATTTATTTAATATAATTTTATTTGTTATTTGATAAATAATTATTTTAAAATTTTGTTTATTATTTAAATTTTAATAATTATTTAATTTAATTTAATATTTTAATATAATTTAATATATTTGAATATATTAAATATTTTATTTAATATAATTGTATTTTTTTGTTATTATTTTTATTTTAATTATTTTATTTTTATATTTTTAATATAACTATTATTATAATATAAATTATATTTTAATAATTATTAAAATATAAAATTATATTAAATAATATTAGAATTTTAAATTTAATTATTATTAAGGTGGTGTAGAGTTTTTTAACAAGAAAAAGAAAAGAAAATAAAAATATATTTATTAAAATTAAAAATAAAATTTTTTATAAAGTTAAAGATGTAGGATAATGATGAGATGTCAGAATGTTAAAAATAGAATTTTTGAAGGTGCAGGATGAGATCTTGGAGGTGTAGGATGAAACACTCAATATCTATAAAAGCCCTGTGGGTTAGGGCCAACTCATGAGCCTTTTTTTAGAATTTGTTTTATTTTAAATACAAGAAAAAGTGTAATTAATTCTAATTTGTTGCAAGTCTAAGTGTTATAATTTCTAAAAATAATCCAATTATATTTGATAGACCAAAATTACCTAATTATCTTTTTTATTATATAAAATAAATATTTATTTTTCGTACTTAAAATTCTATAAATAATCTTTTTTGAATATATAAACTATATATTGAATTTAAATTATGATATAATATTTCGTTTTTTTAGAAGTTCTAATCTTCTACAACAATTTCATTTTTTCACATACAATGTTTCACACCTATAATAATCTAGATTTCTTCTGCCAAAAATTAAACAAATAATTAATTTGGCCCAAAATACAAACAATAAGATATTTATATAATAAGATAATAACGTTTAAGCTAATTTCAATTTATGGAAAACATTTATTTTTACTTCTCTAGGTATTTATATATATATATATATATATATATATATATATATATAATAAGTATTCACATTAGTAAAAGAACAAACTACCAATAGAACAAGTTGTATGAGTAGTATAAAAATAAGTAAAAGTGTAAGAATAAACTGAAAATTATTAATGAAAAACGGATAAATATTAAATAAATTGTTTATAATTAATTAACATATTTATGTACTTGATTGACTGTTTATAAATTAAAATGTAAATTTTCAATATTAATTTTTTATATCAGCAAGTTTAATTTACATAAAACCTCATTTTCTTATCTTTCTAATGGGTTATTTGACCAATTTGATTCATAAATATTTAATATATATAATATATAATATAATATATATGAGAGAAAAAGAGAGAACAAAATTACAATAAATTATGTATATATAAATTATATTGTTTCTAAAATTTAATTAAAGTTTTGCAATAGGGCTAAACCTACTTTAACCTTGACCCGAACCCACTTAAGAGAGAGATTTTGGAGATTGGGGCTTTTTTCTGATCTCCTACTTGAGGGACTTCTTCAAATAGGATTTTTTCAATAATGGATTGGAGTTGACTCTCGGACCATGGATTAAATTGACACCTCTACCCACAAAAAATGTCTGGTTTCGGGTTGGTATGATGCCTTGCGTTCAGAGTACAATGCTTTACTTGCTAATTGCTAATAGTACATGGGTTTTAACTCACCCACCTGAAGGTGCTGTTATTATTGATTGCGAATGATTTTTTTTTAACAAGTTTCATGCTGATGATTTTGTTACACACTTGTGGTTTATGTATACTTTGAAATTGTATATAGAAAAACTGATGCAAAAAATCCGTGTTTATTGCTTCAAAATAGAAGCTATTATAGCCAAACAAAATAGAAGCTATTATGTATCCCTATATTATGTATCCCTATTGACTAGGATTTATTAAAAACAGAAGCAAAATAATAAAAAATTGTTTCATTCCCTGAACTAACTATCTGCAATTACTTTATTTTGGAACGTCTCAAATTTTAAGGCATTAGTCATTGAATCTGCATTTTGTTCCTGAGTTCCAAAATATATACTCTTGCTTAATTTCTTAATCTTTCATAAGGTTCTTTAAAAAAATATATCACTTTCATATGTTTATTTCTACCATGACTGGACTTTTTGAAAATTTAACAATTGAACTATTATCACGCATAATAAGAATATGATTTTAAGAGAGTTAAAAATCTCAAGAAAAATTTCATCCATATTGCTTAACATGTACTAGCGACAAAAACCATAAACTCTATTTCTATACTTGAAAGAATCACAATTTGTTGTATTTTTTTACATACGTGACACTTATCCTTAAGTGAATGAGAAAAAATAATCATATGTGCTTCTAGAGTCATTCTCATCTCCTGCATAGTCACAGTCATTAAATGCAAACGGGTCTGTTTTCACTAACACAAAAATAGCTTTTAACGTCTGTTATTTTAGGTTTTTGACGTCTGTTAAATGTCTGACGTCATAGTGGGAGACATAAATTAATGTATATTGTCTTTGAACAAATGTTGATTCACGTCTGTTGCATTTATAACAAACGTCAATTAACGTCAACAACATACGTCAATTTACGTATGTTGTAAAATCAACAAACGTCAATTTATGGACTTTTTTAAAAAACATTCGCTGCCGTGAAGGTGACGAAGTAAACAGGTGCCCCTGTGAGGGTGAGGAGAAAAACGGTTCGAAAATCGTCATCGTAGTTGTCCTAGAATGCGACCAAGAATTTCACCAAAGGCCAATGAAAACGAATTTTAATCGATCTAAATGAAAGATAATGGTTCCAAACGTAATATAATCGGTGCAAAGTGATTTTAAACGGTGCAAACTAGTTGAAAACTTACCTAAAGATGAATGCAACGAGAGAAAAAACTAATACTGTCGAACACGAACGAAGAAAAAACTCAAACGAAAATGCGAAAGAAAGTGAGACTCGCATTCTGAGTGTTTGAGGTTTAAATGTGTATTTGACGTCGGCCCCCCTCTAGATCCAATGTCTAATTGGTAAAAGAATTCCATTTTGGCACTACTTTTGGGATATTTTCGCAGTTTATTGACGTATGGGAAAGAAGATCTGACGTCTAATGTGTATTAGACGATGGACCCTGCTATATTCGACGTATAATGTCTGCAAAAGTGACCTTTTAATTTTGATTTTACAGCTTCTGACAGTGGATTTGAAGTCTGATTTGGGGGACACTAATGTTATTTTCGAACCTTTTTGACGTCTGATCTGGAGGCCCTGATGTCTAAAGAAGGATTTGACATCTGATTTGTGGGAAGACGTCTAAAGAAGAATTTGATATTTGATCCTAAAAGAACCGACTTTTATAATAAAGTTTTATTTATAAAAATATCATCGATATTTTTATGTCAGATTTTCAATAATCACACATTATACGTATAACGTTAAATGTCCTTTCTAAGTTTCGTACCTTTCCCATAAAAGATTCTATACCTTGAACTTTCTTTTAGATATTGTAAGATTCTTTTAGCCACATGCACATGCAGATGTAATTCAGTAGGTTTAAACATGTATATGCTACTTAGACTCAACTAAACATGATATTTGGCCAGGTAGCAGTCAGATACATTAAGCTTCCCACAATCTATATTTGAAGTGAATATCCTCCACCGTTGCACTGTCATGACTATCTTTATTAATCTTACATCCTGAAACAAGTGGGCTCTTCACAAGTTTGCTCTCAAACATTGACATCTTTTCAAAACATCATTTGCATATTTCTGCCGACACATGATGGCAACCTCAAAGTGCTCTTGAATAGCCATCCAAAACGTGCAGTGAATGGAAGCAGAACAAGTGTATGATGCAGTGGAGTTTGGAAGGAAAGAAAGATGCAAAGATGGAATGTGTTTTAATATAATTTATTATTATCCAAACTAATTTGAAGTTCCTAAATTTTAATTATTAATAGTTAAATCTCTATTCTGTATATGATTTTGTTAAAATGATGTATTATAAATTTTATTAGTGAAAGAATGAGTTTCAATTAGAATTTAGAAAAATAAAATAAAGAAACTTTTAACATAAATTTAGATATTTAATTTTTTTATAATTTTTAAAAATATATTTTAATTTTATCAACTTTATTTTATTAGCATTTAAAAAATTACTAAATATTTTATTTGTAATAAAACTATAAACTTTTTTTAGTTAATCTTAACCGTATGCTCCGTCTTTACTGGATGCTGCTCCTTGCTTACAATAATGCTCTCTTCTAGGATGGTCTCTGTCCTGCTTTCTCTAACCTTCATGTCGGTGGCCTGACTAGTGCTGGCAGGGGTAGAGTTCTGCTTCGTCCATTCTGCATGATCGGTCTTATCTTCTTCCACTTTAGCTTTCTCCTTAGCGGCCCTTGCCACATTCTCGGCTTTGAGGGCGGCCAACTCCCCCTCATAAAGTTGTTGCATTTCTTCCATCCATTGTTGAAGCATCCTGATCTGTCAGGTACTCTGCGTTCATATTTATGGTGGTCACCATTCGATTTTTTAAATCACTTGGCCTCATGATAGGCGCCGAAATGTTTCGGGTGTAGGGTCGAATAACTCCACAAAACATGTCTCCACAATTTTTCTCCTTTGCTGCGCGAGTATCTATTTCGGTTTAGTCCAAATTCTTTACTGTTCGCTCCAAATTGAATGGAGTACCTGTTAAAGACACTCTGATACTTAAGTAAGTAATTAGTCCAGACGAGAGTCAGAGTAATATTCTCAAATTCACAAATAATGTGATTACCTATCTCTTACCTTTGATCTCAATTTATAATTTTTAAGATGAGTCTAAGATTAATAAAATTGTAATTGTAGTCCAATCTCAATCAATTATACTAATTGATATTTACTCTTAATCTCAACTCAAGTACTTTGCCATTAAAACTTACTTTTCGACCTTTACACATATATGACCTAACGACCTCCTCTTAATTGTGTATGAATTTGGAGATCGAAACGAGGCCATTCGACCATAGGCTACAACCTTTTTGAGATATATATCCACGACTTCCATGATCATATTATATCATAAACAGGCTACACCTATACTCTTTCAAATTTTAAGCGAACTACGGTAATTTGAAGTATCGCGACGTAAGTTCAATTTATTTTTAAATGAAGACATATTATTGGATTGTCCGACTGACTTGTGAGATTGGTTACCGAACCGCCGGACTTGAAGAACTAAATTTGTTCGGACTTTCGTGTTAAAAATACTATACCAACCCGTCTTTTTTTGGGTCGGGCCGATTTTTTACCATCTACATTTAATGCACCAACAAAATGGGAGTTGCTCCCTCCACCCCCACACATCTCTTCCTCCACCTCCCCTTTACTTTTTTGCCCCTTCCTCCACCTTTCCTTTACTATTTTGCCCCTCAGTAAAATTTTATTTTTAAAATTATTGTTTTTTAATTTTATTTATTTATAACATATTGGTGCAGAAAGGAACCTGTTTTTAAGTCTCTAACTTGCAGAACATACTTTACATCACTCAAGTAACTCACTATCAGTTGGTTACCGTTTACAGCACATGCTGACTCAAGTACGTCTTTTTCTGACTCTTGGACAACATCAATCCAAGTAGTTGGTTCATTCAAATCCACTCGGACTAATTTATATTTTGGAGCATCTTTATTAGTTAAAAATGTAAACACAGTATCATCATTCGCAATGGCTTCATACTGTGCATCAAAGTTATTAATAAGTTTGACAAATGGGAGGAGGGAATTTCCATTCCGAAAGCTTTCCAACCCATTAGGAATTTTGGATAAGTCACAGTAGTAAAGTTTGTTGACTGGATCGCACCCTTCTGAAATATGGAGAAGAATGTACTGCACAATCAAAAAAAACCGAGAGTGATGTTCGTGATAAATATAAAATCATGTTCATATAATTCACTGTAGTCTAGTCAAGCAATAGATGAAAACAAAATCATACCATACTACACTACATTTTTTTGCTTGAAAAGTTGTGAAATTGATGACTTTTCCTCAGCCTTCTCTGATGCTATGTGTCAACATAGATTCTCACTAGTTATATAAAATGTACATATTGATGAGTTGCTTACCTTTTTATGATATTTAAGTCAGATTTGAAAAGCAACAGAATAAAGCTCCAGGTTTGTAAGATGAGATGCTTCAAGAAAGAAAAATGCCTATTGAGCAAAAACATTTTATCATAGAAATATTTCTTACTTGCTATCATTGAAAATAAAAACATTATCGTTTTAGTCCCTATAAAAATTGTTTCATTTCAGATCCTAAAAATTACAAAGTCATGCAGTTTTGGTCCTTCCATGGTGAAGAACTAAAACCATGTCATTTTTTTTTATAAAAAGTGTGGATTACAAATGAATACAATATTATAGAAACTAAAGCAATATTATAAAGATCCAGGCTTTCTAATCAATGCTAAATCAGGTAAATAGATACCTTCTAAAAAATATGGAAGGCATGGGCATTAAACATCAAGCATCAGTAGCATTAACATTAGAAAAATTTGCTAAGGTATTAATTGCACATTTCTTATATTATGCGCATATAAAAAGAATACAGATAATGTCACATAATTATAAAGCAATGACAAAAAATAAAGCACCTGGCCATCATCAGTAACACCTCCTCCAAACGAATATTTGGGGTTTTCAGGATCTCTCCAGCACAAAATATCTTCTGATTGATCTGTACCCAGAAAATGGTAATAGAGCTGATGATGAAGGTTAGCATTTGTTTCAGTCCCAGCATGTTCTACTTCTCTATCTCTACAGTGTAAAAGCAGAGAATTAAATTCATGTTTTATGGAAGATAAAAATCGACCCCACTGTCATTCATCACCACATTTGTAGAAAAATCACTCTTGACAACGAAAAGAAAATTCAAGATTGTTTACTCTGCGTGTTTTTATAATTTGTCATATTTGTAGTTGAAGAGCAATAGCAAATTAGGATAACCAGCTCCCGCCGTCTATCTTCGTTAATGCCCAACAGATTCTATCAAATTGTAACGAACATGTGGCATTTTGAAACTCAAAAACCTCTGCAACTGATAGCATGGTTGGATTCACATTACATTATCTAGAAACACATTTAAATATAAACTAACGTGATTTCACGTAAACATTCATAAGTTTAGTTCAACATTAAGAAATTTATTCTGCATCCACAATTGAATGAGTTGAAACAACTTTAAATAAAGTTTAGCATTAGGTAACAAAATTATACTGAGTTTCACTACTAAGTTGCCTTTAAAATTAAAAATAAATCGCATCTTTTTCAAAATCAATTTTACTCATTCAAATTCATTCAAAATTTGCTATCACAATCACACACCGAGAAAAACCAAATCCTGTTCTTCCAGTAAAAAAATGTGATAATACGAGATCACTTACTTTGGTGCTTGATAGCGGCTATAAAAGAAACCTTTGTTGTCATGCGTCCAACTAATTGAGGAGAACTTTACCTGAAACATATAATATATACCATTACAACCATCGATAGATCATTTCTATACCTGTTTTTTTTTTTATAACGGCACAACATGATACTCACCCACAGTAAAGTATCGGGCTCAACATTTCTGTCTTCAATCCGCAGCACTTTTATAGTCGTCCAATCGCTACCGCTTGAACTAAGCGCATAAGCCAAGTATTTGCCATCTTCACTTACTGACAGAGTACTCAGCGCCACAGTTCCGTCTTCACTGAAGCCATTGGGATCGAGTAACACCTCTGCCTCACCCTCCAAACTCTCCTGAAATAGTTCAATGTATAATTGAATCCGAGAAACTTAAAAACAAACAAACATTGAACGCGTAATAAATTAGCTACCAAACCTGCACATAAAGGATATCTTGTGCCTGAAGCCCAGTGTTGTGAAAGTAGAAGTACTTATCCGCTCGTCTAAACGGCGCGTGGTAACGAGGATGGTCAAAAAGCTTCGTTATCGCTTCCCTAAGCTTGTCTCTCGTTTCGCAATTTTGAAGAACCGAATCCGTCAGTTTAACCTGTTCCTGTACGAACTCTTTCACTTCTTCCGCATCAGGATCTTCGAGCCTTAAACCGAAACAGATAAATTAGAATAGACTAAATGCATATAAAGACATTTGGAGGAAATTTGTCTCTATAATTTCCATACCGATGTTTTATAACTTTTTGGAATTAATTGGAAGTGTAGAGAAAAACTAATCCAAATAGAGCAACAATAACAATTGAATTTGATTTGAGTACCATCGGTAAGGATCGGCAATTTTGACGCCATGGTAATCTTCAAGGACGGTGTCGTCTCTGCGAGCAGGAGGATATTGCAGAGAGATATTTAGGGCAGAAAGAGAAGTCATGGTAGGACGAATTAAGAACTGAAATGGCAATTGTCAACTTGGTGTGGAGCTGAAATGACAATTTTAAAAATAAGGCAAACCGGATGTATCCGTTTTATCCGTTTAAGGATGTTGACATCCGTTGAAGGACGTTGACATCCGTTGAAGGACGTTGACATCCGTTGAAGGACGTTGACATCCGTTGAAGAATGTCATCCGTTCAGAGGCAGCGTTGCTTTTTCGTTTCGTTTTTATTTTATTTGTTTATTTTATTTATAGTAATTTATATTTAAATTTATAATTTTAAATGTTATATATGGTTAGTTTTTAAACGTAATAATTTTGTTAAAATATGATAAACGGAAATGGAGAAATGGAGAAGAAGCTTCACGGAAGAGAGAAAGGTAAACGGAAATGGAAGAGAGGAAGAGGTGCAGAGAAGTAAATCAGAAGTTTTAAATAAATTA
The DNA here is from genome assembly GCA_034642375.1 of Vigna nakashimae. Lineage (NCBI taxonomy): Eukaryota > Viridiplantae > Streptophyta > Magnoliopsida > Fabales > Fabaceae > Vigna > Vigna nakashimae. The sequence goes on from CM067768.1 coordinate 24,528,690, forward strand.
AAATATTAAAATAATAAAAATAAAAAATTTTAACTTTTGAGGATATAATTGTCATTTTAGAAGGATATAATTGGCATTTTAGAAAATTGGGGAGGTGGAGGAAGAGATGTGTGGAGGTGGAGGGAGCAACTCCCCAACAAAATATATTCAAAATTTGCAACGAGATCAGATTTCTTTTACTAATTGATTTCGTCTTTCGTTAAACATTAAAAATAGATTGGTATTAATATTTTTAAAATTTTTTAATATATTTTAAAGTTTTAAAATTAATGTCCATTAATATATTTAAAAAACTAAATATTTAGTAAAAGAAAATTGATATATTACTTTGGATTCTACGTACACTTTGGAATTCATATTTTACTTTTGAATTATATAATTTCAAATTTTGTTAGTTTTACATTGGGAAATTGATAAGAATTTTTATTTCTGTGTAATTATAATATAATTTTTTACATACAAAAATTTTTAATTGTACAATTTTGGATTATACAATTTAATTTTTTTTTAATATAGTAATACTAAAGTCATTTTCTTTCGTAGAATAACTCTTGAATTGCATAATTTAAAAAATAAGTTTTTCACAAAAAAAAAATGGATAATTCGGAAGTATAGTATGTAGTATACAATCGAAAAGTAGAGTACACAATTTAAAATTTGGCTTAATACCCTATTTTATTCCTAGTTTCGCTCGAAAATGTCAAATTAGTCAATCCTTTAAAAAATGCGTCAATTACGTCCTCACTTAAAAAAATTTGCATCAATGAAATCTTTTCCGTTAAATCCGTACAAACGGCGTTAATTAAAGAAAGAGAAAAATAATTAACGCCGTTTGTACGGATTTAGGGGAAGAGATTTCATTGATGCAAATTTTATTAAGTGAGGACGTAATGAACGCATTTTGTAAAGGATTGACTAATTTGACATTTTCGAACGAAACTGGAGACAAAATAGGGTATTAAGCCTTAAAAAAATTTTGTAATGTAAAAAATAACTTGTAAACTACATAATCATAAAATTAAAGGTGACTTTGAAATTATATAACTCAATACTTTTCTTAATTCATTCATATCACAATATTTAGACAGAAGATAACGACAACAAGAAGGAAACGACAATAAAAATAATAACAATAAGGAATAATAAGTATAAAAGAGACAATTTGATTTTTTTAACCATCTTATAAGTGTAAAAAAGAAAGTTCTTTCTTTATGTACCTCCCTCTTTTACTTGCCACATATCCATAGTCTTGATGAAATAACAATTTTATCCCTTTCTTTTTTATGCTTCCACAACCCCAATACGTCTTCTTTCACCTATTGATGCAACTATCAATCCTTCTCTCATCACATGTCACATGACCAACATTGATCAAGTTTTCAACAAGAACTACATTGGGTCAGAAACTAAGTAATGGAACATGCATTCCTATTACGACACTGCCTCCTTTAAACTACCACATATTTTAAATCTCTCATCTTTTTTACATGTTCCTTCACTGTCAAAGAACCTTATATCAACATTTGTAAATTTGCCAAGGATAATGATGTGTACTATGAATTTATTTTTCCTTATCTTTGCTTTGTCAAATCTCATGCAACTCACAAGATTTTTGTCAAAGGAAGACTTAAAGATGGACTTCATCATCTATTATATCAAATAACATTAATGTATCTCCTTCTTTTCATCTTTGGCACCATAGGCTAGGACATGCATCTAACCACGTTGTGCAACATGTTATTCGTTCTTCTGATATCGAATACACTACAAAGTTTCATTTTTTTCTGACTCTTGTATGCTTGCTAAGTCTCATCGATTTCCCTTTCAAAAATCTTTAACTGTGCATCATAATTCGCAAAATATTAAATGCAATTTTAAATGCAAAATATTTTTAACCAATGTTCTTCCTTCTTCCATAAGTAGACTCATCAGTTTGATCCCTCTAATATGGTTTGGTCCTGATCCACGTGGATTGGGGCCAGAAAAAGTTCACAGGGCCAAAAAGCTCCTCATAGAAAAAGTCTATAAGACCAAAAAATCTATAAAAGCCCTGTGGGTTAGGGCCAACCCATAGGCCCTTTTTTTAGAATTTTTTTATTTTAAATACAATAAAAAGTGTAATTAATTCTAATTTATTGCAAGTCTAAGTGTTATAATTTCTAAAAATAATTCAATTATATTTGATAGACCAAAATTACTTAATTATATTTTTTATTATATAAAATAAATATTTATTTTTCGTATTTAAAATTCTATAAATAATCTTGTTTGAATATATAAACTATATATTGAATTTAAATTATGATATAATATTTTGTTTCTTTAGAAGTTCTAATCTTCGACAACAATTTCATTTTTCCACATATTCACACCTATAATAATCTAGATTTCTTCTGCCAAAAATTAAACAAATAATTAATTTGGCCCAAAATACAAACAATAAGAAAATAATGTAAAAAAACAGAAATTCCAAAAAAACTCGTGTTGAAAGGCAAAGGAATAGAAAACTCCAATAATTTAAGTGACTACTAATTAAATTCTTTTAATTTATTTTATACCTTGCAAAAAAAATTGTCATAAGAATTATCTTATATCATTAGCAAAGCAAATAAAAGAAAGCATTTGTACAAGCCAAATTAAGACTAGAAACATCAAATTCATAATAGAGATCTTTATTTGAATTACAACTTATCATTTACTATAAAAAAATGTATTTATACAAAATAATTATATCTATCATCCATGAAACTCATATTGCAATGAATATAATATAAATAATTTTTATTAATTTTATTATAAATAATTATTTTAGTTTATCAAAATAGTAAGTTTCATAAATAATTAAATAAATAATAACATTTAATTTACAAAATATTACCAACAGAATGAAAATAATAAGATAATTATTTTAATTAAAATATAATTTAATAAGATAATAACTTTTAAGCTAATTTTAATTTATGAAAAACAATTATTTTTACTTCTCTAGGTATTTATATATATATATATATATATATATATATATATATATATATATGTATATATATATGTATGTATATATATATATATATATATATATAAAAGTATTCACATTAGTAAAAGAACAAACCACCAATAGAACAAGTTGTATAAGTAGTATAAAAATAAGTAAAAATGTAAGAATAAACTGAAAATTATTAATGAAAAACGGATAAATATTAAATGAATTGTTTATAATTAATTAACATATTTATGTACTTGATTGACTGTTTATAAATTAAAATATAAATTTTCAATATTAATTTTTTATATCAGCAAGTTTAATTTATATAAAATTTCATTTTTTTATCTTTCTAATGGGTTATTTGACCAATTTGATTCATAATATTTAATATATATAATATATAATATAATATATATGAGAGAGAAAGAGAGAGCAAAATTATAATAAATTATGTACATATAAATTATATTGTTTCTAAAATTTAATTAAAATTTTATAATGGGTTAAATCCACTTTAACCTTGAACCTAACCCACTCAAGAGGGGGTTTTGGGAAGTAGGACTTTTTTCTGACTCAATTCTTGAAGGGCTTCTTAAAATAGGGTTTTTTCAATAATATGGAACCACGGGTTAAATTGATACCTCTACCCACAAGTCATAAAGATCCGGGTTGGTCTGATGCCTTGCGTTCCTAATAGTACATGGGTTTTAACTCGCCCACCTGAAGGTGCTGTTATTATTGATTGCAAATGATACACACTTGTGGTTTATGTATACTTTGAAATATAGAAAAACTGATGCAAAAGAACCGTGTTTATTGCTTTAAAATAGAAGCTATTATAGCCAAACAAAATAGAAGCTAACTATCTGCAATTACTTTATTTTGGAACGTCTCAAATTTTAAGACATTAGTCATTGAATCTGCATTTTGTTCCTGAGTTCCACAATATATACTCTTGCTTAATTTCTTAATCTTTCACAAGGTTCTTTAAAAAAATATATCACTTTCATATGTTTATTTCTACCGTCATGCATGACTGGACTTTTTGAAAATTTAACAATTGAACTATTATCACGCATAATAAGAATATGATTTTAAGAGAGTTAAAAATCTCAAAAAAATTTCATCCATATTACTTAACATGTACTAGCGACAAAAACCACAAACTCTATTTCTATACTTGAAAGAATCACAATTTGTTGTATTATTTTACATACGTGACATTTATCCTTAAGTGAATGAGAAAACATAATCATATGTGCTTTTAAAGTCATCTCATCTCCTGCATAGTCAGAATCACTAAATGCAAGCGGATATGCTTTCACTAACACAAAAATAACTTTTAACATATGTTATTTTAGGTTTTTGATGTCTGTTAAATGTCTGACATCATAGCGGGAAACGTAAATTGATGTATGTTGTCTTTGAACAGATGTTGATTCACGTCTGTTGCACGTCAATTAACGTCAACAACATACGTCAATTTATGTATGTTGTAAAATCAACATACGTCAATTTATGGGCTTTTTTTAAAAAAAAAAATCGTCGCTATGAAGTTGATGGAGTAGACAGGTGCCCCTGTGAGGGTGAGGAGAAAAACGGTTCGAAAATCGTTGTCGTAGCTGTCCTAGAATGCGCCCAAAAACTACACCAAAGGTCAATGAAAACGAATTTTAATCGATGTAAATGAAAGATAATGGTTCCAAACGTAATATAATCGGTGCAGAGTGATTTTAAATGGTGCAAACTGGATGAAAACTTACCTGAAGATGAACTCAGCGAGAGAGAAAACTGTCGAACACGAACGAAGAAAAAACTCAAACGAAAATGCGAAAGAAAGTGATGAGGATAGCATTCTGAGTGTTTGAGGTTTAAATGTGTATTTGACGTCAGCCCCCCTCTAGATCTGACGTCTAATTGGTAAAAAAATTCCATTTTGGCACTACTTTTGGGATATTTTCGCAGTTTATTGATGTTTGGGAAAGAGGATCTGACGTCTAATGTGTATTAGACGCAGACCCTGCTATGTTCGACGTCTATAATGTCTGCAAAAGTGACCTTTCAATTTTGATTTTACAGCTTCTGGCAGTGGATTTAAAGTCTGATTTGGGGGGCACCGATGTTATTTTCGGACCTTTTTGACGTCTGATCTGAAAGTCCTGACATCTAAAGAAGGATTTGACGTCTGATTTGTGGGAAAATGTCTAAAGGAGGATTTGACATTTGATCCTGGAGGAACTGACTTCTACAATAAAGTTTAATTTATAAAAATATCACCGATATTTTGATGTCAGATGATCGAACATTATACGTATAACGTTAAAGGTCCTTTGTGTTTCCTACCTTTCCTATAAAAAATTCTATAACTTGAACTTTCTTTTAGATATTGTAAGATTATTTTAGCCACTTGCAGATGTAATTCAGTAGGTTTAAACATGTATATGCTACTTAGACTCAACTAAACATGATATTTGGCCAGGTAGCAGTCAGATACATTAAGCTTCCCACAATCTATATTTGAAGTGAATATCCTCCACCGTTGCACTGTCATGACTATCTTTATTAATCTTACATCCTGAAACAAGTGGGCTCTTCACAAGTTTGCTCTCAAACATTGACATCTTTTCAAAACATCATTTGCATATTTCTGCCGGACACATGATCGATGGCAACCTCAAAGTGCTCTTGAATAGTCATCCAAAACGTGCAGTGAATGGAAGCAGAACAAGTGTATGATGCAGTGGAGTTTGGAAGGAAAGAAAGATGCAAAGATGGAATGTGTTTTAATATAATTTATTATTATCCAAACTAATTTGAAGTTCCTAAATTTTAATTATTAATAGTTTAATCTCTATTCGGTATATGATTTTGTTAAAATGATGTATTATAAATTTTATTAGTAAAAGAATGAGTTTTAATTAGAATTTAGAAAAATGAAATAAAGAAACTTTTAACATAAAAATAGATATTTAATTTTTTTATAATTTTTAAAAATATATTTTATTAGCATTTAAAAAATTAATAAATATTTTATTTGTAATAAAACTATAAACTTTTTTTTAGTTAATCTTAAAACCGACCCTGTTGTTTTAGTTAATTATTCGTAGTGTCGGTAGACTGACACTACAATTAAACTTTTTTGTTTTTCATATTAAAAAGCAACTGTTTAATCGACGCTATGTAATTATAAATAATTAAATATTTAAATTTTAAGCTGGTTACACCAATGCAATTTTTTTATAATAAATTAATATTAAATTTGTAGCGTCCTTTTTTAGCATGGATTTAGTTGATGCCACCAGCGTCCCATTTTTAGTCAACGCAAAGGTTGTAGCTTCCAGCCAATAAGATGTTAGTTTTGGTGATTTTGTTTCTTTTTTGTCAGTTTTAGGCTGATGTTAACTTCTGTTTTCCTTGTAGTGTAATTTGTAATTCGTATGAATTTAGCCACAAATCCGTCTATATGAACTTCTTTATGCATAAATCTGTATAAACTTATGCGCAGATTTGAAAAGTTACAAGTAATAATTACATACAAATATATTTTACCTGTATATTAGTTTACTCTAAGGAGCTAATTTTACCTGTATAATTTTAGTAAATAATTAATATTAATTTTTTTCATAGATAAAAGCCTATAGTGGAAGAGAATAGTCTTCGTAGTCTTGTTAATAGCACAACACAATCACCACCAAAAAACAGAGAAAATGGGATAGTGATGGAGATTGATGAGCAAGGAGAAAACTGCATACTATCACAAAGGGAAAAAATGAATAAAAATTTATGTTATAAAAATGAAGAAAAAAAAAATACTAGAATGATATTTTTATTTTCTCTACATCTGAGATTTTTTGTTATCTCTCTTTTTATCAAATCATATATCCTATAAACCTATTATTTTTATTCTCTTCTAAAAGTATGTATTAAGTTTTGATCAGCCTTTTTAATGTATATATGTATTTTTTTTTATGGAATTAACAATCAATATACTATTATAACCACTTAATTAATACCATATGGATTCTTTTCAAAAGTTTTTTTTATCAGAAAAAGATTCTTTTCATAAGTAATATACTAGTGTTTTGACTAATTATTAGTAATAATGGTCTTTTATTTAATACTACTATTTTTTTCTAACGATATCAGTTTTTTTAGGTAATATTATTATAGAAGTGTATTAAAGTACTGTATAAGAAATGGAAGTACCTTTATGTAGATTATTTCACCTCAACACCGGCTCATTTGGAAGATGTTCTTTGATTTGATCAATTCAAATTTACTTTGTCGAAAATTTATAATCATAAAACATTTTCACCATATTAATTAAATATGTATGGGAAGAAATTAAGAGGAAAAACTGTAATTAAATTGATAGTTAACTATTAAAAACGTTAAGATTATTTAATACATAACATAAATTTATAGCAAGCTTTTTTTCAATATAAGTGACAATATATATATTTAATTATAAATGTCTCCAACTTATTCAAATTTCATATTTAATATTGTACAGTAAATAATATTTAATTACTAAATTATTGAAATGATATATACATATTCACACACATATGAAAAGGATTAAATTATCCAAAGTTCATCTTCAACCTTCATTTTTTTTAAAATTATTAATTAATGTTAATTTGAACAAATAATATCCCTCTTAAATCTTGTTGATTGTAGTGTCTTGTAAGTTGCAAGTTAATTAATCTGGATTGTTGATTGAAAACTAATACTAACATTATTTCAATGTTGCACGAAAGTTGACGTTACTATATATGTGGTGGAAAAGCAAGGCAAAATAGAAAAGAAACATAAAATTGAAGAAAAATTTACATTGACAATTAGAATTTGATGAGAGATTGCATTGTAATTGAGGAGGAGAATATGCACTGAGTTGATAATGTTGACATTACTCTTATTTTCTCTGTGGAAAGGGACACCGATCTTATTTAAGTGTTTAAGTTTTGTAGTATGTGAGCAAAGTTCATGCACAAAAGTCTTCATAATAAGTATTTGTTATTAGCGTAACATTGCCTCTGTATATGCAATTTGCAAACTTTGAAAAGGAAGAGTTCGTTCTTGCTTACATCTAAGATTTGTTTAATACTTTTATTATAACTCAACGACGTTTTCTGTATTTACATTAATATTTTCAAAGTTGGTGTTTTCTAACCAGACAAGCCCGCATGATGCCAAACTGCACAAACCCTAAGTTGCAAAGAGTGATGATGTCAAGACTATTTTATAACTTATTGATAATCACTAATTTTAGTGATTTTCTCATTGCGTGTTAAGGTAGTAATATAATTCTATGGTTAAATATGTTTTTAGTCCCTAAACTATTGGCCGTTTCTGGTTTTCGTCCCTCTTTCAAAGTAAAGTACAATTTGGTCCTCATTCTTTTCGAAACCTTCGTTTTAGTCCTTAAAAACTAAACACTGTTTAAAAATTTGGTCCTCATTTAGCAACAAATGAGGACTAAAACCAAAATTCTGAGGACTAAATCGAACGTTTCGAAAAGAATGAGGACCAAATTGTACCTTACTTTGAAAGAGGGACGAAAACCAGAAACGGCCAATAGTTTAGGGACTAAAAACATATTTAACCCATAATTCTATAAATATTGAAAAATAATATCAATTTTACTCTTACATGTTATATAAGTAAATTCGTAGATAATTTTAATATTTCTTTTTTTTTGCATAATTTTATACAAAAAAAAGATTAATTCATATTTTATGTACAAATATTTTCACCATAAATTCATTTCATATGAAAAATCAAATGAAATTCTTGCCAAGAATTTTCAAAAGAAAATATGCTGGAATTTCCCACCAAAATATTTTATATAAAAGAAAACGCGGTTAATAAAGCTTTTTATAGTACTATAGGAATGACTTTAATTTTACACCCTTCTCTCTATTAAAATTAGAGATGACTGATTGGCCTACAGTTTTTTTTTTTTCTAAAAAAATATGGGATAGACTGAGTATTTTAACATGATAGATCATTTAAGGTCATCTTTAGCATAAACCACAATCTACATGATCACTCGCATTTGATCAACATAGTCTACGTTAACTTAAATTTCTAAAATTCAGTATCACTAATATAACACATTATGTCTATTCCTTCTAAAATAACTTACTCGTTCAATCTAGTTTAAAATAATTTCTATCTTAAATAAACTTGTATTTAAAAATTATAAATTACAAAATTATGAGTATCACTTACTTTAAAAAATTGACTAATAAAATTATTATTTATACTATTTTAATTAAATGAAAATAAAATTGTTAAAATCTTACGTCTAGTATTTTTCAAGAAAAAAATTACAAACCAAATATTTTCTTATGTGAGCCACAGGTCACACTTAAAAGTCAAAGAAATTAGCCCTAATTTTTTATGTAGAGTTTCCCAATCTCACTTGTCTTTTATAGACCAGAGTAGGTCAAAACAAAATAAATTTTCACATTGTCATATTTATAGTTATCAAAATGGGTGATAAGTCACGGGCCAACTTAGCCACCATAGCTTTGGATCGGCTTGAGTTTGAAAAAATTATATTTTACTTTATGTGGGTTTTAATTTCAACCTAACTCATTTAAATTTGGCTCATCCGAGTTGAATTTGTGGTGGGTTGGGTTGACCCACCAACCCACCTACCTAATTTTAGTTTTATAAAATTTAATTTTAATTTTATAAAAAATATTTATTATTTTTTTTGTTTGAAAAAATTATTTAAGTTTCCTATTTCCAAAACTAATTAAACATCGAGTAAAAGTGAAATTTGAGAATGAAATTTGTTTAGATTTGAATTATAGAAAGTTTGTAATTTATTTTTATTTTAAAAAAAATTGTAATTAAATGAGCGAATGAGTCAATTTGTTTACCCACCAACCCATAGTGGGTCAAATTGCGTTCGAATTTTTCTAGCTCGCTAATAAATGAAGGGTGTTGCTCCCTCCACCTCCACAACCTTCTCCCTCCACCTCCCCAATTTTCTATAATTCCAATTATATCCTAAAGTTAAAATTTTTTACTTTTATTATTTTAATATTTTAATTTATTTAAATTTACTTTTTCTATTTACTGCCTGCACCTACCAACCTTTCATTTCCATCTCTCACTTCTCACTTCCGTCTGCAACCTCTCTCTTACTTCTCACTTCCGTCTACAACCTCTCCATTTTCTTTCTCCATTTCTTTGTTTTTCATTTTCGTAGAAGATCGTTTGGTGTGGAGCAGCACTGGTGCGGAGGAAGCCGTTCATCTAGCGTGGAGGAGCGAGATCTGCAGCGTCCAGGTTCAGGTTGGTTCTCCTTTCACCGTCCTTTCTGCTTCTCGGCTTCACTGTGCACGAAAGGCCAAAACGGATGTGGGACATCCGTTTGCCTTCGACGGATGTCCGACTTCCGTCGACGGATGTGGGATATCCGTTGAAGGCCAATCGGATATCCCACATCCGTTTCGGCTCTGCTGCATTTTTTTTAATATTTTAATTGTTTTTAAATTATTATAACTGAAATATATATTTATATATTTGATATATTTATTGTTAATTGTTTTTAGATTTTCTTTGACTTAGATTTTTATTTGAATATTTTATAATTTTTTTTATTTGTAGTTTCTAAATAAATTGATTAAGAATTAGATACGAAAACCTTTATATATTTAAATTATTTTTATTTCTTAAAATAAATATTATCAATTTAATTTATTTAATATTAGTAAATTTGTATCTGTATTTATTTTATTTATAGTAAATTTGTATTTGTAATAATAATTAAATGGAAATGTATTTAAATATATTTTTTTAATTAATTAGCTAATTGTTTCTTTTATTTAATTTTTGTTGTAAGTTAATAAATTAATTATTATTAGTTTAATTTATTTTGAATTGCATTTTTTATAGTTTATTAATGATATTTGAAATAATAATTTTTTTAATTTTTGAAATTAAATAAACAAATTATTGTTAGAAATGGCAAGAACACGTGGTGCATCTTTTAATTCTCGAGGTGAGAGTTCTCGAGGAGAGAGTTCGTCACAGGGTGAAGCTCGGAGAAGACCTACCGTTTCTGCTCATAGAAGTTGGGCAGCTCCTATCCAGCATGACCCAATAGCTGAGGAGCGAGCCGTTGAGGAACAAACATATGAGGCGTATGAGACTCATGGTGAGGAGAATGCATTTGAGGCCCCTAACGATGATGACGATGAGGAGGAGCATGCAGATGTTCATGACATACAAGAGGATCTCGGTGGATTTCCTGGAGGTCCACACGATCATTCATTGCTGACGCACTATGTTCAGCATGTAGCTTATGCTATTTCCAAAGGCCGGGTGAGTGCAAAAATAAAATTTATTTTATTATTTTTTTAATAGAAATTTTATTAAATATTGATGTGTAGGATCGAGGGGACACACTGAAGTTGATCTCCCACGGAAAAAAAGTAAATAAGTTAGGACCATGCCACGAGGGAATTCAAGACATTGTGTTGAATTCCAGTTTGATGCCTCTTACAGGGATTTGTTATGATTACGTTGATAAGGGGTTACTCCTCGGATTCATAGAGAGGTGGCATTTTGAGACCAGTAGTTTCCATCTCCCTATAGGGGAGATGTCGATTACTCTTGATGACGTCTCGACATTACTTCACCTGCCCGTGATGGGACAAATGTGTGATTTGGAGGAGTTGGAGTTTGAGGAGGCTCGTACAGCCCTTGTGCAACTGCTCGGCGTTGATGGTGGCACAGCAGGTGCTGAGATGGAGGACGCACGTGGTCCGAAAGTCAGACTCAGCTGGCTTAGAGAGATATATGTTCAGAGGTGTGAGTCGCAGCATTGGGACTATGCTGCTAGAGCATATTTGTTGCATCTAGTAGGATGTACGATTTTTGCAAATAAGAGTGCCAGTTCTATACGCGTGTCTTACTTATTATTATTTAGAGACGTACACGCGTGTGGCAGATATGCCTAGGGTGTTGCTGCACTCGCCTATTTGTACGAGTAGCTCGGGGATGCGAGTCTCGCGTCCACGAAGCAGATGGCTGGATATTTGACTCTATTTCAGGTACAGTTATAACTTTGACATTTATTTCATGTATTTATTTCCATGTTCGAACATGGATGTAATTTAATTGAATAATTATTTTTTTAGAGTTGGATATACGAACATTTCCCTGGCTTGGGGAGGATGCAGTTGGTGACTTCTTACGATGATACCACACCACGTGCCATGAGGTGGCAGAGCCCTAGACAGAGTTCCACTCTCGCAGAGATTCAGTCACAGTTGGATGCGCTGACATACAGTGGAGTTGTATGGCATCCGTATGAGGGGCATCGAGGCATTCGGCCATTCTTCGGCATCTGTATGTATTCTGGATGGATTCGGATTGGTGACACCCTTTGTCGTCATTTGCCTGAGCGTGTGCTGAGGCAATTTGAGTTTCAGCAAGACATTCCACGATCACCGACTACGGTTCCAGATGCAGATGTAGTGGCCATTGATCATATGTGGTTGCACTTCAGAGCTCACGTTGTGAGTAATGTCAGACATGCAACATCCCCTTCTGACTGTGTTGATGGGTACATTCAGTGGTTCAGGAGGGTTTCGCATCCTTATATTATTGTTGCTGCAGATGACGCGCGACCGGCTCTTGCACCTAGACAACGCCCCGATGTTCCACGGGAGGCACGACCCCATCGTAGATCATTCCACCTTCACCATCTGGCGCCCTGGTATATTATTTTTCATTGCTTATATTATTAAATTTTGATCACCTTGTTTATTTAATTGTTTGATATAATTATAATGCAGGCTAGATTTAGGCGAATGGCGAGAATGTTATAGTCCTTGATATCGTGTCGTCATGTCACCGAGGGTACTGTTGCACATCAGGTGTCAGTGGACCTGCTTCAGATTGCTAATGAAGGCATCGACGAATATTCCACAACTAGGAGAGAGCAGAGGCATGTGCGTGGTAGACGGTCGACGTCTAATTGATAGGACTTTCTATTTCCTTTTTTCATTATGTATCACAGGACTTTATATTTCCTTTTTCTCATTATGTTTTGTTTGACATCATATTTTCTTTGTATTTGTAATAGACATTTATAATTTCTTATAATTTCAATGTTTTCATTTTGAGTTACATGTTCTTTTATATTGGTTATATAGATGATCAAATATTTATATGTTTAAGTGGAAAAAAATAAGAACTTAATTAACAACAAGTAATATAAATATCTTCATATATAAATAAATACTACATAAATATCACGAATAATAAAAATATAATTATCATGAATACTGACAATAAGTACTTAAATAACAAAATATAATAGTGTATTTTTACATATCTTCATACATAATATAAATATCATGAATCACCTAAGTCAACATAAGATGTTGTTATGTCCATCAACTGTTCAAATGCGTGCATCCTACTAGTATAAATAGATGACCACGCTCGTGCCTCAGGATAACAGTGGGTTGAGGACATGATATTCACCGTGGGCAACGGACAACCTTCTTGTAGCTTAACCTACATTATACAAATAACAAAATATAATTGAGTGATAAGTAATTTTAAAATGAATTCATAACAAAATGCACTTACCTGCACAAAATGACATCCATGAACATGTCCTATACAAATTAAGCGATGTTGAGTGATATCAGAAGGTGGTGTGGAACGTAGTGGAAAGATAGTATAATTTTGAGAGTATGACAAACACACTAAGATAACGTTATATCGGTTAGCAAATGCATAACCAATGTTTGGTAATGTCATCCACTTGCTCATGTTAGCCTGTTATGAATAAAACTTGTTAGAAAAAACCATGTAATAAAGAAACTACATAAAACGGGAAACACTTACCGCGGACAGTGACTGCACCAACAAAGAGGTCCTCAGTTCTTCTAGTCTATCATAGCCTCCTACTAGGCTTGCATATTCATCACGCCATGCACTGAGTTCTTTGTACAACTCATTCCTCACAACGGGCCATGAATCTTCTCTGAGTCCCAACAACGCAGCAATGCATCTATACCCACAGTGACCATCAGCCACAACATCAACAACGTCCACAATGAAGGGGTGAGTAGTATAATGAAACTGGTCTATCATTGGAACTCTCCTTTTCTTCATTGCTTTTGGCTTTGATTGTAATTTACTTCTCACAGATGAAGATTCTATGGTTGAATGAAAGGCGTCCACATACTCAAAATATGATGGATCCCGCGTAGTAGACCTTTCACTTCGTTTAACTTTACTTTTTTGTGCACCCTTTGTCTTGACTTTATGTAATGGAGGGACCATTGATGTCAATGTAGGACAAACAATCTTAAGTAACTTCTGCTTGATGGTGACTTTACCGCCAATGTCAACCTCATTGAATCGTTCTTCTATTTGTTTCAACTCATCTTTAATGGATAACTGAGGCTTAGTTTCATTTAATTCAACATTTAAGAAATGCAATCTTTGCCACATGATATGAAATTCACCTATAGGGATCATCCTAGGATCATATTGTGCTAATTCACATGCACATGGGACACCAAATGTACGTCTCAATACGCATCCACACTTTGAGGAGTCCAATCCTATCTGCTGCACTATTTTCAATTCCTTAGCAATGAGATCCAATGCATATCGAGACACACGCCCAATAAGTTCTCTATATATGTAGCCTTTAAAATGGTCACTCCTGAGCAACAAACTACTTTCAAATGACGCCTTAATCTTGTTGTGTTGTAAGATAATGACGTTATGAATACTATCCCAACAAGAACACAAATCACCCATACTATTGCCCAGAACTTTCTTCAGGCTCCAATGAGCAGATTCAGCCCTGAAACCAAAAAAAAACTTCAACAAGTACAAATAAATATTTATCTACAAAACAAATAAATAAAATAACATTACAACATACCTATTTTTGGTTGTGTTCCCTAAATGCATTACTTTGTTCATCCAAAACTTTACAAAGTATGTGTTGTACGGAATAATCCAAGTCTGATTCACATATTCAAAGAACAAAGGCCATGATCTAATTGCGTATTGAAAACCATTCACATACTCAGCAAACAAGCTTTCATCAGCACAATCCATCACATTTTCCCATGCATCCATCAACACTTCCCAAACCTCAGTAGAATGAACTAACATTTTGCATTTAACTTTAACATTTTTAAGGATGTGGAACCGACATAACATCTGATATGACTCAGGGAATACACTTGATATGGCATTCATCAAAGCCAAGTCTCGGTCAGTCACAATAACTTTAGGACCACCCTCACATGTTAAAAATAAACCTTTCAGCTTTTCCAAAGCCCATGTGAAATTACTCTGCCTTTCAGTAAACAAGAAAACAAATGCTGCTGAGAAGGTTAACCCTGTAGACGTCATACCCACAATCTCAAGCAACGGAAGTCTATATCTATTTGTTTTATATGTGGAATCCATCATAAATACAACATTAAATGAGTTTAACAATTTCACCGCATTAGGATGTGTCCAAAACAAGTCAGTAACAACCTCTGAATCATCAGCACACCTACTCCAGTGAATGTACTTATCCCAATCCAACAACATCATAAGTTGTTGTAGTTCAGTTCTGGACCCTCTTAATGATCGTTTATACGCATGCCTTGCGTTGTAGATTTGTTTAATCGTTGTGACATTTCGATCATTATTTTGTTTGAGTGTTAATAAAATATTTGCAGGTGTAACTTTACTCTTTGTCATATCAACCAGTAATGACTTCTCACTCGTATTTAACCTGCCAGCATAAGGGTGACCAACTAAAGTTTCAGCCAACTCATGGTTGTGATGTCCACACATCACCTTCAACACCCATCCGGCCCCATCTGAACATGGTTTACCCTTTAATCTAAACGGACATTCACATTTACGAGTGTCGTATACACTAGCCACTGCATCAGCTTTGTATTTCCTATATTTTCCCCCTCTTTCACATCATGACGAACGTTTTTCTTCCCCGTACACCAGTAGCTATGTCAGATCTTACACTTAAGATTGAAACTGCAAAATAATTCTAGAGGGCTTGATTGATCCCTCTCACAATCTTCTATTTATAAGAACAAATTGATACACAAGTACATGATAAATATGGTAACCCTAGACACAATATAATCATGATAAATAGGGTAATCCTAGACATAATATAATCATGATAAATAGGGTAAATATCTTAACACTCCCCCTCAAGCTGGAGCATACAAATTATATGTACCAAGCTTGGAACAAATAAACTCAATCCGAGGACCCCTTAATGACTTGGTCAATACATCTGCGAGTTGATCGTTTGACCCAATAAACTCAGTACATATTTCTTTGGTCAACAACTTTTCACGAACAAAATGACAATCGATTTCTATATGTTTAGTCCTCTCGTGAAACACTGGATTTGATGCAATGTGGAGAGCAGCTTGATTGTCGCAATACATCTTCATAGTATGGATGTCACAAAATTTAATCTCTTGAAGGAATTGTTTCACCCATATAAGTTCACATGTTAGTGATGCCATTGCCCTATACTCGGCTTCCGCGGTTGATCGAGCTACTACATTCTGTTTCTTACTTTTCCATGAAATAATGTTTCCTCCCAGAAAAACACAATATCCTGTTGTAGACCGTCTATCAATAGGTGAACCTGCCCAATCTGCATCACAATACCCAGAGACATGAATGCTTCCTTTATCTTCATATAACAATCCTTGCCCGGGAGCCTTCTTTACATACCTTAGAATGCGAATGAGAGCATTCCAATGGTCAACACA
Organism: Vigna nakashimae; assembly: GCA_034642375.1. Classification (NCBI taxonomy): domain Eukaryota; kingdom Viridiplantae; phylum Streptophyta; class Magnoliopsida; order Fabales; family Fabaceae; genus Vigna; species Vigna nakashimae. Next base: position 24,545,484 of record CM067768.1, read on the forward strand.
TGGAGCCTGCATGAACTGACTAACCACTCCAACTGCAAAGGATAGATCTGGCCTTGTAATAGTGAGATAAATCAGTTTGCCAACCAGCCTCCTATACCTCTCTGGATCGGAGAATAATTCACCTTCTTTTGTCCTTAATTTCTGGTTTGGGTCCATGGGACTGTCTACCGGTCTACAATCAATCATGCCTGTTTCTTGTAATATATCAAGAGCATACTTCCTTTGGGAGATTACAACTCCATCTTTTGATTGCGCTACTTCAATGCCTAAGAAGTATTTGAGACTTCCAAGATCCTTGGTTTGAAAATGTCTACACAAGTACTCTTTTAATTGAGATATTCCAACAGCATCATTTCCTGTAATGACAATATCATCAACATATACTATTAAGTAAACACATTTCCCGAGAGAAGAATGACGATAAAAAATTGAATGGTCTGCTTCACTGCGTTTTAGCCCAAATTTTTGAACAATGGAGCTAAACTTTCCAAACCAAGCACGTGGGGATTGCTTGAGGCCATATAGAGATCGATGCAATTTGCATACCATACCAGACTCCCCCTGAGCAACAAACCCAGGAGGTTGCTCCATATAAACTTCTTCCTCAAGATCACCATGTAGGAAGGCATTCTTGATATCCAATTGATGAAGTGGCCAATGACGAATGGCTGCCATGGCAAAGAAGAGACGAATAGTAGTCATCTTGGCTACAGGAGAGAAAGTGTCACAATAATCAAGACCATAAACCTGAGTGTAACCTTTTGCAACAAGCCGAGCTTTGAGTCGATCAATTTCACCATCAGGGCCAACTTTAACTGCATACACCCATCGACAACCAACCGCCTTTTTGCCTGGGGGAAGGGGCACCAGCTCCCAAGTATTACTGTGGTCAAGAGCCTGCATTTCTGCAATCATAGCTTGTCGCCATCCAGGATGATCAAGTGCTTCTTTCACATTCTTGGGTATAACAACAGAGGACACTGAGGATAAAAGAGAAAAATAGGAGGGCGACAATCGATGATAGCTTAGAAAATTATAAATGGGATGAGGGTTCCGAGTGGAACGAGTACCTTTTCTGAGGGCAATAGGCCATGCTGAATCATTTGCACCAGGAGGCGTGGGAGGAGGTGACGAGGGAGAAGAATCTGAAGTAGGAGATTCACCATTGTCTTGGGGAGGTGGAATATCCATTGGGGCCCTGTGTGGGATGATCTCAGTATGTGGAGGAACAGGTGTAGAAGGATTGTGATCAAGAGTTGGAATGACAGAGACAGTGGAGCTATTTGACTCAGCCATTGGAATAGGAAGGACCTGTTGGAGGAAAGAAACATCCTGAACAGATGGAGAGAAGTAAGGAGTTTGTTCAAAGAATGTGACATTAGCAGACATGTAATACTTCTTAGTTTCAGGAGAGTAACACCGATATCCTTTTTGAAGTCGAGAATAGCCTAAGAAGACACATTTGAGAGCGCGAGCGGAGAGTTTGTCTAGACCTGGAGACATGTCATGAACAAAACATACACAACCAAACACTCGGGGAGATGTATGAAAGAGAGGGTCATTAGGAAACAAAATGGAGAAAGGGACTTTATTATCAAGAGAGGAGGAGGGCATCCTATTAATAAGATAACATGCAGTTAAGATGGCATCTCCCCAGTGATGGACAGGAATATGGGCACCAAGCAAAAGGGTACGAGCAGTTTCAACCAAGTGTCTATTTTTTCTTTCTGCTATACCATTTTGCTGTGGTGTATGAGGACAAGTAGACTGATGTAAGATACCATGGGAACTCAAGATGGCAGAAAAGGAGGATGAGAAATACTCTTTTGCATTATCACTTCTTAATATTTTGATTACTTGACCAAATTGATTCTTGATTTCATTCAAAAAGGATGTAAAGATAGCTAACAATTAAGAACGATTTTTCATAAGATAAACCCAAGTACATCTTGAATATTCATCAATAAAGGTAACAAAATATCTAAAACCAAAGGAGGAGATACGACTAGGTCCCCATATATCAGAATGGATGATGGAAAAACTAGAATTACATATTGATTGAGACCTTTTAGGAAAGGAAGATCTAACATGTTTTCCCAATTGACATGACTCACATTCTAAGGTTTGGAGACCACTAAGTTCAGGACACATCTTTTTTAATTTGGACAAATGAGGATGGCCAAGTCGATCATGTAGCACTTTAGGATTAGGAGTAGCAACACAAGACACCCTTGGACGAGATCCAAAATGGTATAATCCGCCAGCTTCATATCCTTCTCCAATCTGTCTCCCCGAACCACGCTCCTGTATAACAAAAGATTTATGATCAAAGGTTATTGAACAATTTAACATTTTAGTCAACTGGCTTAAGGAAATTAAATTAAAAGGACAATTAGGGACAAAAAGGACAGAGTTGAGATTGAGGGAGGGAGACAAAGAAACATGACCGACTCCTTTGGAAGAAGTTTTAGATCCATTTGCAAGGGTTATGAAATGAGGTTTTTCTCGAAAGGAAATAGATGAGAACAAAGAGGTATTACCAGAAATGTGATCAGAAGCACCTGAGTCAATTACCCATGAATTTTGACATTCCATAGATTGAGAAACGCAGGCTGTTGATGTATTGGGAGATTGAGATGGTTGTGCCAAGCTGTTAGAATTTAACCTTAAATACTCTTGATATTCATCCTCAGAAAACATAGAAGTGGAGGACCATGATAGATAATTTTTTTCATTTAGCTTCTCGGAGGTAATTGATGGACTTCCAGAGAAGGAAAGAGTACTGCCAGACGCCATTTCTGAAGAAGACGAATAGTACTAGTGAGGAACAAGAAAACCCTAAAGGTTTAGACCAAAGAAACTGTAACAGTGATGGACGACGGTGGCCGGCAACGGCAGGCGGCGGCCGGCGGCGACGGTGGCCGGACGGCGGCGGCGGCGGCGGTGGCCGGACGGTGGCCGGCGACGGACGACGGTGGCCGACGATTGACGGTGGCTGGCGGCGGGCAGCGGCGGGCAGCGGCGGACAGCGGCGGACAGCGGCGGACAGCGGCGGGCGACGAAGAATGTGGCGCCGGACAGATATATATGAGATAGAAACCAGAGCGGGATCGACCCGCTCTGATACCAACTTAAGATTGAAACTGCAAAATAATTCTAGAGGGCTTGATTGATCCCTCTCACAATCTTCTATTTATAAGAACAAATTGATACACAAGTACATGATAAATATGGTAACCCTAGACACAATATAATCATGATAAATAGGGTAATCCTAGACATAATATAATCATGATAAATAGGGTAAATATCTTAACACTTACTATTACCACAACAAATCCTAAATCAAAAGTCATCCCTCTTACCCATTGAATTAAGTGCTCCCGTGAATGAAATATTTCATTTGTTGTAAATTTATTTGTTAAATCCCTCTCTACAACTTTGCTAATTGATGAAGACAAATCAGATTTCAAACTACAACCAATTTGAGAATCCATATGAAGATATTCATCCATTTTAAATAATAATCACCTACAAAATTATAATGACCCTTATTAACATAATTAATAATTAATCAAACAAATATAAAAATATTAATATAATTAAATTATATATTTGATATAAATAGAGTAATAAATAATTTTTTATATAATCATAAAATTATTAAAGATACAAAAATCATCTATAAAAAATATACATTTTACAAAATTATTACGTTTAAAAACTAACTATATATAACATTTAAAATTAAAAATTTAAATATAAACTACTGTAAATAAAATAAACCCTAAATAAAATAATAACAGAAACGTAAAATGAAAACTAAGCCTAAACGGATGACATCCTTCAACGGATGTCAACATCCTTTTAAGGCAAAATGGATATCGACATCCGTTTCGCCTTAAACGGATGTTGACATCCGTTGAAGGATGTCATCCGTTTAGGCTTAGTTTTCATTTTACGTTTCGTTTTCATTTTACTACGTTTTGGGGGCTCATGCGAAGGATTATTGGAAGATTATTAGAAGGATTATTGGAAGCATTATTGGAAGGGTTTAGGGTTTAGGATTATTGGAAGGATTATGACTATGTACCTGGAGAGGAACCACGACAAGCACACTATACCACAAACGCACTGCACCACGTACTGCACCGAGAACAAGAGGAAGATTGCTTGATAATTCTTTTCACGATCACCAAGCTTTGCAGAAAAAATATTTTACTCATACAAGGAACTACGTAGGTTATCAGTGAAATATGTTATAAATGAGTAAAATTAAAAAACAAGAATTTTAAAAATAAAATTTTACTGAGGGGCAAAATAGTAAAGGGGAGGTGGAGGGAGAAAGGTGTGGTGGTGGAGGGAGCAACACCCATAAATGAATCGGGTTGGGTTGACTCATTAAGTGATCAACTCATGATAGACCGGGCCGGGTTGGACCAAATAACCCATTTTGACCGGTCTAATCATCTCTTATTAAAATTTCAAAATATTAATTTATATTAATTTAAATAAAGATTAAAATGAGCATAATATTAAAAGTATATTTTCTTTAATGTCAATTTAACTTATTAATTTAAACATAAATTAAAATAAAAGTGTATTAAAATCAAAGCTTAATACCCTATTTTGTCCCCAATTTCGTTAATTATTTTTCTCTCTCTTCTACTTGAATAATTAACGCCGTTTGTACGGATTTAACGGAAGGGATTTCATTGATGCAAATTTGATTAAGTGAAGACGTAATTGACGCATTTTTTAAAGAATGGACTAACATTTTCGAGCGAAACTGGGGACAAAATAGGGTATTAAGCCTAAAATCAATAGCATTAAATTATTATAACTAAAAATTAATTTAAAAGTTAATTATAAATGAACATCAATTTAATCAAAAACTAATTTGGGTCGGTTTTTAAAAGTTCACAATAATAAATTTTTTTTTTAATTTTAAAATCGTCTACAGATGTGCAATATGAAAAGTTTATATTAAATATCTATTTTTTATGGTGAAAAAAAAATCTTGAAATAAAAAATGGTTTATAAGCATTTTAAAATGGTGTACATCTATATTGCACTAGTGAAATTTTTCGAAGTATCTTAAATTTAAGTGGTTTTCCTTCCTTATTTAGGAACACATCACCTGCACCTCTCATTCCAATTTTTGAACAATTTTCTCCAACGGTTTCCTCCCAAATTTATTAACAGAATTTGTATAATAACATGTCACGATTTCGATATCATGAATCAAGTCAAAGTGGTTGTGACTGAACAAAGAACAATACAAGAGTTTTCAAAAAACATATGTTGTCTATTGGGCTTCCATCAAAGTTGTTTATAAACGATCACAAGAAAGCAATAACCTATCATATCAATTTATCAGCAGGGATATAATCTGTTACAATGAATTTTATGTCTGAAATTGTGAGAAATATCTTGTAATTATCATCTTTATAAGATAAATTATATATTCATTTATATATTACAAATTCCTTTTATTTGATATAAATCTTCAATACATTCTCAAGACTAAATATTAGTAATTGGTTCAGTAATCATAATGATACGAGAGATTTAATAAATAACAAATTTGGGTACAATAAATTATAATATTATCTTAAGATATAAATTTTAACCTAATTAATCTTTAACTATTGATTTACATCACCTATATATTATAAATTTGTTTTATATGTAATTGATATAGATCTCAGATTCCACATCATTCTAATTTTTTTTTTCATACGCAAGAATATATAGACAAAATTTATATATGAAAGAATAGAAATTTAACAGCAGTGATTGGAAGGTTGCTACAGTAATTAACAGCATTTCTCCTACATCTGGCGCAGTTTAATGTAGTTCTAAAGCAAATTACAGTACTGGTGTCGTTGATTTTTAATTCGATACATAACAACTGTTAATAAGTCTGACATAATATTATAGATTCAAAAATAAGAATTCCAAATTTAAATAAATGAAACACAGCCATTTTTACAGTAATCAAAATCTGTCCAAGTTATACTAGAGTAAAAGTATATTTAGATTTTTTTTTATATATATTTACCTATTTCTTATTGGCATCCGTTATGTCACTGCTTGTCATGTTGCTAATACTTATTCTTGTAAGTATAATTATTTTTATAGTAAAATGACAATAATTACTTTGTTAACAAATTACTATAATTTGTTACAGTCACATCGATTGCAGAAAAATAATCTGAAACTACGATCGAGGTGCGTCATTTTCTTTTGACTTTCGAGTTTCTTACATGAGAAACTCTTGGAGGAGACTATACCAAAATATATAGAAAATTTAAATGGAAATTTTGAAAGTGAAAAAAATCAGGGCATTTATTTATTATATGATATAATAACTGGGCAAAGACCACGTGGATCATCAGATCAGAACAGTGCATAAAAACATTGAATATTTAAAATACAAAATAAAAAAGAAAGCGAAACCAAATAAACACAACTTTCGTAAAACACGTTCCTCTCTTCACTGTATAAACCCTATGGTGCTTCTTCCTTCCATCAATCCATCCCCTTTATTTGCACACGTTCTTCTTCAGATCCTGAAAAACCACACGTATGCACGTATATCATTATTTTATCATAAAATTCCTGGACAAAGTTTTCACGTTAGGTATATCTAATGCATCCTAAAACGAACAAGTTTTCTTCCTACACCTATTGAAGAGGGACAAAAAAAATGAACGAAACAAAACATGTAACCTCTACAAAAGGAGGGAAAGATTAAAAAAACAAAAGTATATGGTAGATGTGAAATGTAGAACATAAAAAGTTAACGTTGTTGTAAGATATTCATAGAAGTCCAGAATTTAAGGTTTTTTTTTTTTAAAATTTATTATTATGTTCAAGGAAGGGTCCAAATGCAACAGTGAGATGATATCTATAGATAATTAAATATTTCATACTTTCATGATAATAGAAAATATAGTTGTTATTGCTATGCACTACAAAATTGTAGAAGTTTTATTATAGTTGTGATTTAAAAGCTTGATAGAAAGAACATGGAAAGCATAGAGGTTTTGTCTACGAAGCTTAGCTTACCATGGGGTGGTATAGTAAATCGTGTCTAGTAGTGGTGAGGGGGAGGTGGTGATGAATAGACATAGTATGGTGGTGGAGGAGACTTGTAATAGTAAGCTGGGGGTGGAGGAGAAGGGTACTTGTATGGTGGTGGTGGAGGAGATGGGTACTTGTAAGGAGGAGGAGGAGAATTGTACTTGTAAACTGGTGGTGGTGGAGAGGGGTACTTGTATGGAGGAGGTGGAGGAGAAGGGTATTTGTAGGGTGGTGGAGGTGACTTGTATTTGTAGACTGGGGGTGGAGGAGATGGGTACTTGTATGGTGGTGGTGGCGGAGAAGGATACTTGTAGGGTGGTGGTGGAGACTTATACTTGTAAACCGGTGGTGGTGGAGACTTGTACTTATAAACCGGCGGTGGTGGAGATTTGTACTCATAAACCGGCGGTGGTGGTGAATTGTACTTGTAAACCGGCGGTGGTAAAGGATAGTGATAAGGATATTTGGGTGGTGAGTATTGGTATGGTGGTGGCGAGTGGTGGTAGTAAGGGGTAGGTGGAGGAGATGAATAGGGGTAGTTATCATCTGCAGAGGTTTGAGATGGCAAGCTTAGAGACAGTATTGCCAACACAAGAGTAAGAGTAACAGAGGCCATTAGAGACCCCATTTTCTCAAAACTTCAAAAATGGTTTTGTTGTGCTGTTAGCAATGTATGGAACCCCTATATATAGTTTTTTTTTCACCATGCTTACACCGACTCGTTAATCATCTTGGAAGCATTGCCTTTGACTTGATCTATTCAACTTAACCCCATTGAAAATTTTGGAATCTTCATATGTTTATACAAGACAGTAAAGTACGAAACCTTAAATTAAAATTTGAAAAATCATATATGTTTGCTTTAGGGATTTTATTTAATTTGCATAATATAAAATTAACATTTGAAAAATCATGAGAAAGGTTTTTAGGAATCAGTTTTCGTGTAAGTAAATTTTAAATCATAAAAGAAAGTGTAGTTCAATATTTTTTTTCCATATAAGTTTGTGTGAAAAAACTCATTCAAACAAAGCAAGTCTACATGATGAATTAATGAGAGAGATGTGATCGTGTTTCAACAGGACGTACAAGAAAGTAGTTAGAGTGCATTTTGTCCTTGTGTACGATGTAAAAGGCAAAGAAATACATGATAAAATAAAGTTAAAAGATTGAGTAAAGAAAAAAATATAGATTAGTTATATTTCGTGTATGGACCAATGTAGATTTTGATCGAAGACTGCAATCTAATTGAGAAGGAGAATAGCATCTTTTTCTCTGTAGAGAAAGACAGGTTTAACTATTTTTAGCTTTGTAGTCTCACAATTTTTTTCTTTAAGAAATATTCAAAAGCAAAGGAAGTCTTGGAGGATACTATTTTTCAATTTCTGTCCCTTTTCTCGTTTATTTGTTTTCAATTCATACCAACCATTGAAAAACCAAGCATATTGTTGCCTAACTATGACATTTTTCACTTTATTCAGCAAATCAAATTTTATTAAATACTTTTTATCACAAGCAATACTCCTGATCAATGAGGAGCACATTATTATGGTTGTTAATTATGGTCATACGAACAAACTACCCTAGCTATTAAATATAATATATATATATATATATATATATATATATATATATATATATATATATATATATATATATATTATAATATAGTTTGAAGAGTAATAGAATTGTGGTCTAGAAGAAATGTGATTTGTTTCACTTTAGTTTATGAAAGTTTGAAAATACCGAAGACGGTAGGACATTGAAAAATTAGTTATAATAAGCTAGTCCAACCTTGAGTTAGTTAATAATTTGTCAAATGCAACGCGTTAGTCATCAGGGATGCATAATTATATTGCTTCTAGCACAATGCATGGCCATCTATGTTATAAGGTCCATTCTTAATAAATTAATTTTGGAAATTAAGTATGTTATATGTATGAGTGAAACTAGATTGGGTTAAATATTATCTACATCATACTTATTTTTGTTTAATTCTAATATTTTACTATTATAAATTATTTTTAAATTATGATAATCCACTTCTATTTTTAATAAATAATAAAAATAACTTTAATTAAAGATGTCAAAATGATTTCTCTTCGATAAGATAAATTAACTCATAACTATGAGTTTGAATCAAGTTAACTTAGAAAAAATTCAATTATTTTAAGCATAATTAAACCAACTCACAGTTAAACAAGTTGAAACGGTTTGAAGGTAAACTCACTTCAACAAAAACTCTATTAGTTTTTTATTATTTTTTCATAGATTTTACATTATAATTATTTATTATTTTTAATTATATAAGTTGATAATTTGATCTTTTTATATTTTTATCACTTTTTTATACGTTTTTCTATTATATAAATTTCATACTTATAATAGTATAGATTAACAATTTAATTTTTAAATACTATAATATTATTTAATAATATTTGAATAGTTTGAATGTTTAACTTATTTGTTTATCAAGTTATAAATATTGGAACTTTAATTTTTAACTACTACATCTCTTTATGAATTTTTTTAAAAAATAGGGTAATTTATCATGTAATAAGTTGCAAAAAAGAGGTAACTGACTTAAAATTTGTATATTTAAGATAAGTCATCATGAGTATTAATGATTTCCCAATTGAAGTTGTCATGAATTATGATGACTTCTTCATAAAATTATGAAAAGGGAAGTCGTTATAACTTATGCAATTTTATAATTATGTTGTTCAATTTATAGGATGTCGTCAAAAGTGGTAACGACTTTCAATTGAATCAATTTTGTCTTGACTCATGACGAATTTCATTGTGAAATCGAGCTTGCTAAGCTTATCCTCTGTTATTGAACTTGACGAGTTTTCTATCAGGCTTTTCACCAACTCTATAAGCTCTTCACCGAGCTCTTTGCATGCTTCAAGTTATCCAAGTTGCATGCTTCAAGTTATTCAAGTTGTCCTCCTAGGCTATCCAGCTGTCTGGCCAGCCTGTGCACTTTACTCGACTGTCTTGCCAGGTTCACCATACTACTTGATTGTCTTGCCAAGTTCATCGCACTATTTTGCAATCTTTTTTAGTTCACTAATCTAATTGTTGTTTTGTTGAGTTCTACATATGCTCCACCTTAATGTTTAAGCTATTTAAATATCTTACCAACCTCTCCAACATGCTCGATTGTCTAGCCAACTTCTTATTACTACTTAGCAAACTTGTCAAATTCCTTTTACTACTAGACAATCTTGCCTAGTTCTTTACTTGCTCGTTTTTCACTCAACTATACACAACTTTCGTTTAATTGAAAGTCGTCACTACTATAAATGATATCCTATAAATTGAAAGTCGTTACCACTCCTAACGACTTTTGTTTAACATATTAACAAAAAAATTGTCATAAATTACGACGATTTCACCTTTTCAATTTTTTTTAAAGAATCGTATTCATGACGATTTCAATTAGAAAATCATCGAGACTTATGTCGACTTATCCTACATCTATAAATTTTAAATCAATTATATCTATTTTTGTAATTTACGAAATAAATATAACATTTTTTAAAATTTTTCTATCTTTACATTAATATTTAGTGAAATGGACCAATATTTATATAACTATAAAAGAATTAGTCTAATCAATTCATCTTTATTCTACCATAATAAATATATTATACTAATTGAAATAACAAAACATTCTAAATTAACTCAATTCATTCTTTCATCAACAGGATTGAAGTGAATTACAAAATTGTTTACTTACTACCAAAAACATAAATCAGATCAAGCTTAGTAATTTTAAGTTAACCCATGATCAACCAACGCGTTTCACACCACCCTAACTTTAACATTGTTTCAACGGATTTAAAATCAAACAAGTAAATACATGTTTAAGCAAAGGAAAATGATACTTGAACAACCATTTTTGACAACATTTAGACACGCACACACGTGTCAAAATCTGAGTGGTCCATTTTCATTTAATTTTTCCAACTGGACCACTCAGATTTTGACACGTGTGTGCGTGTCTAAATGTTGTCAAAAATGGTTGTTCAAGAAGCATTTTCTTTAAGCAAAAGGATGTTTTGTCCATTACGCATATTGTTAGCGTATTTGCCAGCTTATGACAGAGTCGGTGGAAAAATTATGAGAAGCGGTAATGAATAGATTACCTGCTGCCACATCATAGCACCGACATTGCATTGAAAATAGTTTATTATCTATTGTTTTTGAATTGCACAATTCAAAAATAAAAAAATCTTTTAAAAGTAAAATAAACGAAGAAAAAAACTTCTAAATTGTACTATTTACAAATTAAAAAATAAATTAGCGCAATTTAGAAATATATTTTAGGGATTAAGTAGAGATTTTTCATATTTATGAGGATGTAAAAGGAAAATATGGGAGTTAAAAGGAAATAGGATCTAATATGAACACATTAGAAAGTCCGTCCAACTCAGCTCAACTGTACATTTTTATAAGCCGTTTCACTATTTTGAAAACCTTTTCAAAACTTTTATTTTAATATAAAGAATTTTTATGACTCTCATTTTTATTAATATTTATTTGATTATTTAATATATATTTTTTTAAAATATTGTCTTCATAAATTTAATTTAAGAATAAAATATTAAATTTTATTTCACTTCAAAATATTTCAATGATTTTTTTTTTATAAAATCAGTTCTTAAATTTATAATCTTATGATATCTCGATAACAAAACAAATTTTTTAAAAAGAAATTACAGTTTTTTTGTTTATTGGACCGGACTTCGTACAATACTTTACATATTTCGATAGCAGGCTCTTATTTGGTCTATTTTAGACCCTTTGGAAAAAGTAAACGAAGATGCTTCTTTCATCTCTTGAGCTATTTCTTTATGCACCCCATATTTTTCATGTGTATCTGAGTTACTTCTATATACAGTACAAAAATTTGTCGAATATTTAGAAGTGAAACAAATTGTTGGAAAGATTATGGATACAGGAACGGTGTTGATTCACATCCCTACCAACATATACAACCATTTTATAAATATTTATGTAGCAAATATATTGTTATGTTATTGTAAACAATAATAATTCATCTCAATTTAATATTTGTTATATTAAAAAGTAGTTGTTATTTGATTGTTTCATAAGAATTGGGGAAATCAAAATATCATTTTACTGCATTATTAAATTGTTGCAAACATCCTACGAAAATATAAAAAAAAATTTCATGGCTAAATTCGTCTAACGGTTTGAAATAACTTGTTATTGACTGGATTTGAGGGAGTGGATTTGAGAGGATTTGAATATAATTTTTTTTGTCGTTTTTTTGAGTGAATTTGGAGATAAATGAGAGTGAATTTGAAAATAAAATTTATAAAAATTAGTATAAAATTGTATTAACATGACAAATTAAAAAAAAATATTTTCAAATTCACTCTCATTTACCTTCAAATTCGCCCAAAAAAACGAAAAAAAAAAATTATCTTCAAATCTTCTTCTTCAAATCCCTTCAAAAGAACATACCCTTAAACAAGGCTGTGTGAAACCAATTCCAAAGATGAAGAATAAATTCTTGACATATATAATTTGGTTGTTCACACTGACTTTTCTAAGTAATATAATGTATCTGAAAATGTAATATTTATTTCAATAAAAGAAGCTAACTGCTTCATTTTACTAACAAAATTAAAAAATGTTCTCAAAATTTTCTTCATGATTAATGTGCTTGATGGAGTCAGCATCAGTAGTTATTACAAACAATATAATAACATTATTTCTTTTATTTCTCATATTATGCTTCGTTATCATTTCGACCTAACAAATCTTTTATAATCCAGCTTTCGTAGATGTTTCATATTTAATTATACAATTAATCATGTACATTTGTTTCAACACTTTTGGCTTCTTCTCTTCAATGCCAGAATGTTAGAGAAAAAAAGAATATGGTGGAAAAAGAAAAACATCTCAGATTATCAGATATATTAATAGTAGAAATAGTATTGAGTTTTATGTTCTGAATACATGTTTCTAACGTAATCAAAACATAAATAAACTTTGCATCATTATAACTAAAAATAACAAAATGAATCAATTTGATATATTGTGATCGATTGCACCACCTTTTTATAAAAAATAGATCAGGATAATTTTATTCAAGATCATGATCGGAGAGTTGAAAAATGAAAGAAAAGGCAAAAGGAAAAGAAGATAATTTCAATTTTTAATTTTTTTAATATAGTAATAAAAGAAGTAATAAACCTTTACCAATAATACATAAACCTTTTAATTTAAAAAATTATAAAAAAAAGTAATTTAAGATATTAATCCCTTTTACCATTTTATCGTCTCTAATCATATAAGAAATAGAAAAAAAAAAGTAAAAGATAAAAAAATTTAAAAATAAAAACTTTTGGTAGAATATAAGAAAGCAGAAAATGTGCACATCGAAGTTCATTTCATTTGCAAAACAGAATCAATGAAAATGAAAGATCAAAATAAACCCAATTCTCACGTACCCAAAGGGTCCCAGAAAAAATATAAAGAAAATATTGCAAGACAATGCATTTGGCAGGTCTCAATCATGTTTGTATCGGGGTCCAAATATGTTAGGAAAATGGAGAAAAAAATACACAAACTTTTGCTCAGGACATGAAAATAATTGAAATCGCTTTCCATATTGTTATGATTATAATTAATATATTATATTATTGTATTATTTATTTTGGTGAAAATTGATTAAGTAATTTATTAAAAATTAGATAAATATTATGAATCTAGTGACCACCTCAATTATTTGTTTGAGTGGAATGAAAATATTATATAAAATCTATTCAATTTATAGAAGCTAAACACTTCGATTAAAAAACATATTTTGAGAAAGATTATTATATGTTAATAATTTTTTTTAATAAATTTTTAATAATAAATTATGTGTTACTATTTTATTATTATATATAATTAAAATGAATCAATCACCAGCTGTCAGTTGTAAAAAGGTTATCAAAGAAAAGTTGTTAAAAAGAATTTTCTTTTGACAAAACAATTATGTTGATATTACCAGAAATTTGACTTCAACAAACGTAAAGAAGAAGTTTCAGTGTATTTTATTATTTAGTTTTGAAAACGAAGGGACGAAACTAAAATAGTAATACTAGAAAAACAGTTTGCAAAAGTTTTGAATGTTACCACATATATAAAAAAAATTCGAAAATATATAGCTTATATTAACAACACTAAATAAACGTGAACATTTGCTAACAATTCAAACAATAATATGTAATATATATATATATATATATATATATATATATATATATATATATATATATAAAAGTTAAATCTCTGTGACTAGATTGTCTAAGTTTAGCTAGTTATTGTTTCAGTAAGGTGGTGTGAAGACCGAGATACGAACCTAACAAATCTGGACTGCTTCTTCCTGTAATGCTCTCACTGTGCTGTCTCTCTCTATCCTGCTCTATGAGGGAAGATGGGCTGGGTACCTGCAAATGCACTCCGACGCTCAAGTCAGAAAAGGAATATGTGATGGATCAGAAGAAGAATAATTTCTCTCTTAATTTTTTTTAGGGAAAAACGTACCTTTTTTTCTGGTGTGCTTTGCATATTTAAAACAGTAAAATAAACCGTTTACCTGATAATCCGGACAGTTACCGAAGTGGACTATTTAGAAGTTGTAACTGCTAGGTCGTGTGTTGATACTGAGTCAATTACTTCCGTGATTCGCGGCGTTGGTTAGCTAATATTCGTAACTGTCTACTCTTAACCGCTAAACCGTATACCACGATATCGCGCTCTGTATGTCGATCGTCCTGTGTATCGACACAAATAGGCGACTTGTCGTGCGAGCGACATATGTCGCGACATCACTGTTTGGTTGTCGATCACCAAGTGGTCGACCTCAACATGGAATCGTGTGACATTACGACCGTGAGAAGGCTCCTTATTATTAGTTTTAACTGTCGCCAGGTCGCCCGGGTTACCGGTCGACTTAACTGTCGCCAGGTCGCCCGGGTTACCGGTCGACCGTTGGTGGATTAGGCATCCTATAGTACATGCCCCCGAGTCCGAGTAAACACTTTGATTAAAATACATATTTTGAGAAAGACGTTAATAATTTTTTTTAATAATAAACTATATATCATTATATCATTATTTCATTAGTTTATATATTTAAAACGAATTAATTATAAATTATCACATAAATTATTATAAAAAATATTGTTAAACAAAATAGTTATTAAAAAAACATTTTCCTTCTGAAAAAACATTTACTTTGATATTACATAAATTTGACTTCAACAAACATAAAAAACAAGTTTCAGTCTATTTTATTATTTAGTTTTGAAAAAGAAGGGATGAAACTAAAATAGTAATACTAGAAAAACAGTTTGCAAAAATTTTGAATGTTACCACATATATAAAAAAAAATTCGAAAATATATAGCTTATATTAACAACACGAAATAAACGTCAACATTTGCTAACAATTCAAACAACATGTAATATATATATATATATATATATATATATATATATATATATATATATATATATATATATATATATATATATATAATTGTCAACACTCAATTTCGTCCGGGTTGATTAAAATTTATTTTCATCATAAAAAAAAAAAATAAATAAATAAAATAAAAAAAAAATAATAATAATAATAAAATAATAAAAAATAAAAAATAAAAAAATAATAATAAAAATAAAAATAATAATGAAACGAAAAAATGGAGCTGCGTTCGTCCTCCACCGTTCGTCCCCGGAATTGCGTAACCGTTCGTCCTTTGTTGATTCGACCGTTCGGTCATGGTGTTTAGTGAGCGTTCGGCCTTCATCGTTAGGTCTTCATTTGAGCGTCCGGCCTGGCCGAGCGTCCAAAGGACGTTCGTGATCTTTTTCAAAGAGCGTTCGTTGTTCGACCGTTCGGTTTTTGTTTAATTTAGGACGTTCGTCCTCGGTGTAAACCGCCCGTTCCTTGCGTTGTTCGAGCGTTCGACCATTCGGCTCTTTAGGACGTTCGGTCTTGTTTACTGGACGTTCGGACTCATTGTGTTCGGCCTGGTACAACGTTCGGCAATTGGAGTATTGCGACGCTCGTCCAAATAGTAAAACAATTTCTAGCGTTCGGTCTTTTGGATTTGTGATTAGGGGCGTTCGTCTTTAATTTGGTTTTGAATTAACAAATTGTGAGCGCTCGGTTTTTTAGGTCTAGCTTATGAGCGTTCGGTATCCTCAGGCTTTCATCGTGAACGTTCGGTTTTATTTTGGGATTGAGTTTTGAGCGTTCGGTCTGTATGGGAGTCTCTGTGAGCGTTCGTTTTGAACGTTCGGTTTTGAGTTTTGAGCGTTCGGTCATTTCGTGAGGGGTCGTTTCGTTTATCCTTCGAGAGCGTTCGTCTGGAGGCGCTCGTTAGTGGATCCCATTTTGACGAGCGTCCCAGAGTGGTGCTGACGAGCGTCCAAGAGTAGTGCTGACGAGCGTCCAAAAGTAGTGGCGGCTTACAGTATGGGTTTCTCTGACGCTTTCACTTTCTGGTTTGTCTGCCACGGGTGGCCATCTGGAGCTGCAAAGTGTTCTTTTACGCCATTCAAGAGAAGGAACATTCTTGGGAAGACATTCAAGGGAACATTCTGGGGGAACACGAGGAAACCCATTATCTTGGGCTTTTCTTCATTGGAAGGAGGACCTGGGACCACTCTCATGGATAACCATTTTGGAGCTCAACAGAGAGCAGGGGGGAGAGGGCCATTTTTTTGAATGCGATCATCATTAACTCTGGGGGACACTCACGGAAAAGAGGCTCTCCTCATCGGCCCTGGATCCACTCTGGTTAGCATCTTCATTGTGGTAGCTCGCAGGCAGTTACGAAGCAAAGGAAAGCTAGAACGCGAAAGGTAAGTCTTCACTCTTAGATTGCTCATATGCTTTGAGTGTTTGGGATATTGATGGCTGTTGTCTGCTTGTGTTGGGTTGCTATCTGCTTCCATTTGATTTGATAAACCTGGGCATGGTTTGTTTGCTACTATCTGAACTAAATATGTAATTATTGAGGGATACTATTTCTGTTATTTCTGGCTTGCTTCTGTACCCTCTTTCATCCGTTTCCAACAACCCAAAACCACGCCTCACGGCCTTCAACAATTAGAGAGCAGTACTTCCTCTACAGAACCCAAACTTGCAAACTGATATCTCTCAGCACAACCCCATTATCTTTTTCATTTTCATCTCCAACACCTCATGACCACGGCCTAACCTCAAACTCCTTCACTCCCCTCACCCAACCATCACTCGCCCCTCACACAATTCATGCAACAAAGTCACACCCACCATCTTCAACCCTTCTCTGCCTATCACCCCAGCACCATCATCTTCACCCGTGACCATCCTCAGCACGGCCCACGTTCATCATCAACCCCAACAAACATAACCTACATCTACCCGCCTACCACGCACAACCTCACAACCTCAAATAACTCGTCACCACTCAAAAGCACTTTTATTCCTCCCCATGGCTATATCATGACACTCACGGTTATTACCAGCCACCCCTTGGTTACAACAGTCACAATCCAAAACAAACCAAGAAATTGAACCTCTACGTTTTGTTCATTTCCAATCACCATGTTCATTTCCAATCACCATATTCATTTCCAATAACCAGCAAAGGATTTGAACCCCTAAGCAACAGATATACGCGGAACTGAAAACCATAAACCCACCATCATATTCTGAACCCAAGACTGGGATGGCGGCATGAAAGGCAGAATGGCGTAGGCACGGTGCGGAGGACAAGAGTTCCTTTATCTCGCGTGTTGAGAAAAAGGGGAAGGGAGACGAGAGAACCCGGCGCCGTGGCTGACGGTGGCTCCGGTGACGGATGGTGGCGAGCGGGAGTGCTTGCGACGTTTCAGCCGCGACTCGCAGTGAGCGGTTGCGCGACCGATGATGACCCTGGCGGCAGAGAGTGGCGGAGGCGAACCCCTCCTTGGGTTGTCGTTTTCGAAGAGAGACGAGCGAGAGATAGGCGGTGGCGCCGCGGTTGGAAACGGCTCCGGTGGCGTTTGGGTTTTGCCGCCGACGCCCAAACTGGGAGAGTTGGTGGCGTGGTGGCCGGTTAGATGGAGCAGTGGCGTGGTTGAGCTGGCGACGGCTTGACGGCGACTCGCGGTGGCCGGTCTGGCGGAAGGCGAGGGCGTTCTCTTCTCGCGCGCGAAGAAGGGTAAAAAAAGGGGGATCCGAAGCCGTGACCAGCGGCGGCCTGGGTGGCGTCGACAACGGAGAGTTGAACCGGATAGGGGGCCCTCCCGCGGTGGCCATTGAACGGCGGCTGAGGCGTGGCTGTTGAAGGGTGGAAGAGCAGCTCTGGGTTTCCTGAGAAAGAGACCTTGGGGTCTCGTTTGAGTAAAGCCGTGTGATGCACAGAGTGAGAGAACCCCTAAGGGTTTCTAGGCTTGAGAATGAAGAGGCCTTGGGCCTGTTGCTGACCCTGCCCTCTTTGCGCAACCCCATTCTTCACCCGCGCACCCCCATACATCCTCAGGCCAGTGCTGGGTCGAGCCCAAAATAAAAATCAAACAGTTTGGTTCTGCCCCCCCTGTTATTCATATCTCACGCCCCTTTCGACTTGGGCTTAGGCCCAGTCCGTTGTTAGAAACCATTTTAGTATAGACACTCAAATTTCTCATTTAGGCACCCCCCCCTTTTTTTTTACTTTTATTACTTATTTATTTATTTGCTTTTCTTTGTTTATTCTATTTTTGTTCTCTTATTTTTCTTATTCTATTTTTATTTTATTTTATTTTTTTATTATTTTGTTTGTTGTTTTTGTTTTTATTGTTTTTATTTTATTTATTTATTCTAAATATCCGTTTATTTTAAAATACATATTTAATAATACATAAAAAAATAAAATATTATATATATATATACATATATATATATATATATATATATATATGTATATACAAAATTTACAAAAAAATACGTTTTAAAGGTTAAGCACACGTGTGATCGCTCGCATCGTCCTTGTGCTAAAAACCTTCTCTCTTTCATAAATAAAAATTACAAAAAAATATATTTTAAAGGTTAAGCTCACGTGTGATCGCTCGCATCGTCCTTGTGCTAAAAACTTTTTCTCTTTCTTAAATAAAAATCACAAAAATATGTTTTAAAGGTCAAGCACACGCGTGATCGTCCGCATCGTCCTTGTGCTAAAAACCTTTTCTCTTTCTTAAATGAAAATTACAAAAAAAAATAATATGTTTTAAAGGTTAAGCACACGTGTGATCGCTCGCATCGTCCTTGTGCTAAAAACCTTTTATCTTTCTTAAATAAAAATCACAAAAATATGTTTTAAAGGTTAAGCACACGTGTGATCGTCCGCATCGTCCTTGTGCTAAAAACCTTTTCTCTTTCTTAAATGAAAATTACAAAAAAAATATGTTTTAAAGGTTAAGCACACGTGTGATCGCTCGCATCGTCCTTGTGCTAAAAACCTTTTATCTTTCTTAAATAAAAATCACAAAAAATACGTTGTAAAGGTTAAGCACACGTGTGATCGCTCGCATCATCCTTGTGCTAAGAACATTTTCTCTTTCTTAAATAAAAATACCAAAAAATACAAAAAAACTATAGATATTAATACTTTTAAACGAACAAACCATATTGGTAAGCCAGAACTACGTGATCCTTGATTCTCCATCAAAAGTGGAGATACGTAGGAGCAAGGCCAGTCCTTGTCAGGTTCATTTCCCAAAAATCCAAATTATCCATAACAAGTTTCCAAGCAATTTCCAAACAATTTCTTCAAACAGTTTTCAAAAAGAACTACGTAACCCTGATTTCTCATTTTTGAATGAGAATACGTAGGACCAAGGTCAATCCTTGTCGGGCCCAAAAAACTAAAAAAATATATTTTGTTTATTTAGAAATTTATTTTAGGGGATAGTTAAACATTTTGAAACCACATCACATTCGCGCATTTAGTTAAAGGTACTGCCTTCGGGCAGGCGCCGTAGGGTGCTAATACCTTCCCTACGCGTAACCGACTCCCGAACCCAGAATCTGGTTTTCATGGACCGTGTCTTATTATTTTATGGTTTTTCCGTAGTTTCCCAGAATAAACTATGGTGGCGACTCCCAATCTCTTTTCTCAAAATCTTTTATCTATTTTCCATGGATCGTCGTCCCGTCGCGATTCCGGTTGCGACAGATGGCGACTCCACTGGGGACAGCCAGAGAGTCAGGCCATTTAATTAGATGTGCGAATTCAATGTGGTTTTTCTTTGTGTTTTTTTTTCTTCTCCTTTTTCTTTATCCTTATTTGATTTCTGTCATAATTGTATGTGTGTTTGTTTTGATTATATTGAACCCTAGGGTAGAAAACATGTTATATCTGCCTAGGAATTTTCTAGTTGTTTTGCAGGTGAGGGTTTGGGATGTACAATTGCATTTTCCCTTCACACACACACATTGTATGCATATCATGAGTGAGGCCCTATACCCGGGTCTGAGCGCAACTTAGAAATAGAGGAGTTGTGTAGCGGTGTCACTCTGGGATGTACTTCCTGTTTGGCTATCGTGAGAACCCCAGCTAGAGTCTGTTCTCTTCATTTGTGTCTCCACATCTAGTTGATTACTCTGACTGTTGTGGAGAAACAGTGAAAAGATCCATAGCTCTGGTGGCCTGACTTAAGAATTAGGAAGCTATCCTTGTGAGTGCATATATTTGGCCTTAGAACTTCAGTCATTCAACCTTTGATAAGGCACAAAAGGGAGAAACATGTATTCTTATAACCCTCATGTTCGCTTAATAAAAATCACTCACCTTGTACATATCATCATATCTCTTTATCTTTTTTCCTTCTTTTGCTTTTTCCTTTTTTCTTCGCTCATTGTTTTTTTTTTATATAGTCTTGTCACATTTTTGCGGATTCTAGTCAAAAATTATAAAGTTGTGATTAAGGCCTTTAAGCTAAAGATGAGAATTAACATGGAATTTTGAGTCAAGGGGTATTCGAGTTCATATATTTTGTTGATGCACGTCAAACAAAGGAGAGTAATATTAGTGGAGTATAAGAATTCGTTGAACCTGCCAGAGTGGAG
The DNA here is from genome assembly GCA_034642375.1 of Vigna nakashimae. Classification (NCBI taxonomy): domain Eukaryota; kingdom Viridiplantae; phylum Streptophyta; class Magnoliopsida; order Fabales; family Fabaceae; genus Vigna; species Vigna nakashimae. The sequence continues at coordinate 24,566,679 of CM067768.1, forward strand.
GAATTTGAGTAAATCTTAGATACACTTCTCGGATGCAAGGTGCCTACATTTACCTCGGGAAATATACCCCTACTCATAACTAGTGCGAATCAGGAAAGTACACCCAATGAAGTTGAAAAGCGAGTTCATAATCAAGGGCAAATTGAGGGGTTTTCCTCAAAGATACTTATAGGAATACCTTCATCGTTTGGCTTAAGAGGAAATTTGGGAAACGTTTACAGATGTATTAGCTCTTCTCCTCTATGGTGTCATGCTTTCTCCTAAATGTCAAGAACCTCGTCGATTATGCCGCCATGAACCATTTGTGGGATACTAAGAGCGTTGTAAGGATCCAGTCACTGCCATCCTGACTGAAGTTTATGGGACCCTTAATCGTTGTTATGAACTTAAGGGAGGAAAGATGTTATGTTGTCTACATGTGGTTCATTTCCCGTGAGACTGGAGACGCCTTTAATTCCCCGTACCCCATGGACGAGCTATTACAGTGAAAACCGAATGTGAAAGGAGCAAATGAATGGGCGTAACTTTGTGCAAGTTTAAACGAAGAACAAGTTAAATGGTATGTCCCTTGGCAGCATAGATCGCAGATTATATATCATTGCGGGAGCTGAAAATGAGCTTGGAGGAGTCTCCAACAAATTATAGAGATGAACCAACCACAAGGCACGCAGAAACTCTCGTCACACATGCAGAAACGCTCGTCGCCGAAGTGACGCCAAGTGAACTTTCGTCTAGACGACGCTCGTCCTGGAGTAGAAGAGGATGCTCGTTTTGAAGAAGACGCTCGTCCAGATGACGTGAGAAGAGGACATTCGTCCAGGACGCTTAGAAAGGGCGATCGTCCAGGCAGAAATGGACGCTCGTCCAGGCCAGAGAAGAGGACGCTCGTCCCGATTTCAGTGGACGCTCGTCCACTTTCAGACTTTTGCTGATGTGTCTATTTTAACCGAGAAACGCAAAGGGGTTACGGTCTTTGTTTCTTCGGAGGTGCATCTCACTTATAGGAAAGCCTGGAGTGCTGCTAGGGCTCCTGGGAACACTCCCTTCTTCCTCTTGGGTTCTTCATCTTCTTTCGTGGTCATTTTACCTTGTGAGGAATGAACTTTTGCTAAAATGCTTCGTCAAGTTAAGAACGCTTACAAAAATGTTGTTCGCTTCGAAGAAAGGCCCAAGATCATGAACTGCTAATGAAAGTTTCCTTAACCAATGAATCGCAGAAAGGGTTAAGACAATCAAGTTGTAATTAATTTCCCTTACCCAAATTGTGGAAGGAAATTTCAAAATGATGAGCCGTGGATAGAAGCAGCAATGACAAAACTAGAAGGAATGTCGGCGTTTAGCTAAGAGGGAACATAAAAGATTGATGAGTTAGATGAAGAAAGAATATGTCGTTGAATAAGGACAAGTTACGAAGAATTGGAAGAAAAGTCTCTCACAATTAGCTTCCCTCATCAATGAAATCGTTGAAGATGTTCTTAAGCTTCTTAGCTGATGCTGAGTCTGCATTGCCAATCCTTAACCCGCCTAAGGGGATTGAAACATTCCTCAATTACTGCGAGAAGCTGATCAGGCAAATGAAGGATGTGATGACTAAAATGGTTGACCAAGAATTCCTATGTCTCACATTTTGGGAACTTTTGAATGATGAATTACCTTATTGATTCTGTTCCATGTTAATTTCTAAATTATACCGGGGCAATATTTTCACAGCTTTATAGTTTCTGACTAGAGAATTTGAACTATGTTGTCTTTTCTTTTCTTTTTATTTTTATTTTCTTTTTCTTAATTTGTTTCAAAAAAAAAAAAAAAAAAAACAAAAACAGCTAAATATCTAAGACACCCTAAAGGACATGAACCAGTACCAAAATCATGGGGAACCAAGTAGAAGTTCAAGAAGGATTAAAAGCCGATATCCAACAGCTGAAGGGACAAATGAGCCTAATTCCAGAGGCCCTGAATGCCTTACAAAGCCCTGGAGATTCGTCCGCACAACGACTACAACAAGAAGTTCCGGAAGCACAAACTTTCCCTTCCCATCGTCTTCCCTAGAATTACACTACACCCTTGGGAGTTGGACTCAGGACAACTTTGCATTCAAAAGGCCGAGATAATACGAGGAAGGAGGCAACAAGCTTAGGGTAACCACTTTTATGGTCCCTACAAAAAATGATTCAGCCCAGTGTAGTGAGGAAGATAATGACAAAGCAACCTGAGTTGAAATCCTTTCCTCATGTTATTACGCCAGTGGATTTTGAGTGCGCTCATCTTGAATTTTCATACATTCAGTCTTGTGGAGATGTGGTGGATTTTTATTTTTATTTTTTTTTTTCTTGAGGTAGTGCAAATACAACATGGACGTGGCATCACATTGATTACAACTACAAAGCATGGTGAGGAAGGAATATGAATTATACAAAGGATACGTTCAAAGGTGGAAAGAGATTGTTGCTCAAGGAAAGTCTCTTATGAGTGATAACGAGATCGTTGACACTTTTCTAGATACTCTGCAATCACCCTTCTGCGAGACCATGATGAGCAGTGTTTTCCTAAGCTTCTTAAACTTGCGATAATCCAGGAAAGAATTGAAATTGGTGTGAAGACTGAAAAGATCGTGCAAGGTCCTACCATGACAACGAATGTGAACAAGTCTGGTCTAAGCCTCGGACAAGGAGAGAAGAAAAAGCTCAATCACATCCTACGGCTCAAATATCGTTGGCCTACCCTTTGAAACTACTCCGAGACAAGATTGGACTCAACCCAAACTCAATTTCTCACCAAGTTGTCGGGTAGAAAATTGTTGATCAAGAGAAAAGGCCTACGAGTTTCACTCCTATTCATATAACTTATGCAACATTGCTTCCAAGTCTTATGCATAAAAAGGGATGGTTTCCGCTTGTTACATGGAGCCTTTAAAGCCTCAATACCTCAGGACTCATGATACAACATACACAAAAGGTGATTACCACGGAGTGGCCATCAATCGTTCTACCAAAAGTGCTGGTGGTTCAAGCGAGAAGGCAAACTTTGATTCATTCAGGATATTTAAAGTTTGAAGAAAGTTAATCCAGCACTGTGGCAAGGCGTGAGTTCACCTCTACAAATGCCATAGACAAATGAAGAGGACTCTAGGACTACCTGGGAAAGCGGAGATTATGGTAAAAGGCGAAACCGATGTTGATTTGCTCATATTTTGAATTGTTGTTAGAACTTTCATTACAAGGTAATCTCCAAGGTTTAATGGAAATCATGTCCTCATAGGGTGTCGCAAAAAAAATAAAATATAAAAAAAATAATAATAATGAAATAAAGAAAAAGAGGAAAACCGATAAATCAAAAACAAGTTGCAGTGTAAGATTTTTCCCAATTTTGATGTTTTCTCTCGAAACGTGTTTTTCCACAAATAAGGGTTTTTCAACGTGTTTTCCATCAGAGGCTTGTTAGGAGCCCATTTCTTCATTTTTTTTATATATACAAATAATTTTTGAGTTTTCACTTCTAAATTCATTTTTCGAAGTTAATTTTCCTTATTTGTAAATATTTTTTAAGCCCATTTTTCTAATGGTTTCGTACAAAGAATTGATTGAAAATTTTAGACTAAATGCATCAAATAAAAATCATAAAGGGCTAATTTATTTCATCAAGTGAGCAAACCTTACAGAGGAAAAAGGTTTGAACAGAGAGACTAATTCGAATACAAAGCCAAAATACAAAAAAACAGGGATACACAATTTTAGATCTAACAAAAAAAAACGCAAGGTTACTTTACCTTACAAAAAAAAACACACATAAGAGCAATAATAGTAAGGGTGTGCAGTGGGCGATCACGGACGATCGTTAATATTACAGTCCAAGAAATAAACAAAAATGAAAGCGTAAAGAAAATACAAAAAATTTAAAAAAAAATGTCCATATTACAGTCCTTATTAAATTCCGGCCACACTCGGCCAACAAAAACAAAACAAAAAAAACATTTCAATGGTTGAAAAACTCTCGAGCTGGTTGTGGTGGTCTAAGAGAGAGCTCCGTCGAGGGAGGTCTGATATGGAATCCGCGGAATGCAGGAGGCGCTGGTGGAGGGAGTTGTCGTTCATCTCTGTCGTCGTCAATGATGATCGGAACAGGGAACAGATCCAGAAGCTTCGGAGCCTTCATGACTACCCAACCGGTTTCTCCAAAAAAATAAAAAAATAATAAAAAGGAAACAATTGTGTCACAAGAGGGAAGAGAGGGAGAAAATTGAAAAGTCAAGGATGAATTTAGGGTTTTTACCATACATATACAGAGGTAGTAGAGAAAAAAGGGTGCCGGTGGGATCCAATTCTGCTTGCCAGCGTCTTACTCTATTCCCATGATTGCTAAACCAGCACTGGACGTTGTATTCCCCCGCTTCTCCGAATGCCCTGATTCGATTAGTGATCTCAAAAATCTGAGCTCGACTTGGGTGAGTGACTCCGTAATTGTAAATGTTGGTCATTATCCTGATTTGATCTTCTGTCGGACGCCACTTTGGGCAGGTCGGTCTCTCCATTTCCATTTCCTTCTCATCCATTTCCCTAATTTGTCTAAATAAATAATAAATAAAAAAAAACAAAAAAACAAAAACAAAATAAACCATAAATAACAAAAATTTTATGTTCATTGGTCTAATGTCTTCTTCCATTGTGTTTCTTTTAAGCTAATTTTGTTCTTTGTTTTGGGTCTTTCGAGTCTCGTTGTCCAGTTTGTGATCTGTTTCATGGTCCTCGCAAAGGTTCCTAAACGGATCTACGTCCAGATTGTCCATGTCCATGTCCTTGTGTTCATACGAGTAATTTTCTTTTAAGTTTTCTGTTTTTATGGGGTACGTGGCGTTGTTCTACCCGATTGTCTCTGTCATACCTTCAAACGAAGGGAGATTAGCGTCTGGTTTCCAGCCTATATACCCCTTATCTTTGTTAAGACAGTTGTGTTTTTAGAGTGTTTTAAGTTTTTAAGATCAAAAAAAAAAAGAGGAAGAAAGAGGGCTCAGAAAGAAATGCAGAGAAAGGCGAGAGGGAAATAAAAGCAGACAAAGCGAAAAAAGCAGAAGAAAATGAAGAGCTTGCAGAAAAGAAAAAAAACATGAAAGCAGAAAGAGCAACAAACGGAAAGCAAAGGAAGGCAGAGAAATCATAAAGGAAAGCAGGAAAGGGAAGGAGGAAAGAAAAACACCAAAGAGGAAAAGGAAGATCTAGAAGAAGGAGGACTTACCCGGAAGCAGAAAGGCTTACAGAAGCTCGTCGCAGCACTCGGAGGCCTTCAGAGGCACGCGGGGACAGAGGCTCCTAGCAGATCCAGAAGCTCAAGAGAGGGAGAGTTAGAGAGAAGGGAGAGCGGAGGAATGTTTTAGAGAGAGAGCGAGTGATCAGGAAATGCCCTCAGACGCCAGGGAGTGAGCTTTTAAAGCTGAGTTGTTTCCACTGTTACAACAGTTCCGGTCTCAGTACCGAAACTGTTGTCACAGTTCCGGTTTTCCTGATTTCAAATTCAAAAATAAAAATATATAAAAATTTGAAAATCTGAAAACGGGTAGGGTTTGTTGGGTCAATCCGGCCCAATTCAGGAGACTTATTAGATGATCCGATTTCACAAAAAAAAATAATAAAACAAAATATAAAAATGTGATAAATAGAAAATTTTCACAAATAATAAGTGGAGTGATGTAAAATTTGAAGTGTTCAAAATTGTTTTTCATTTGCATGATAAAAGATATTTTTCAAGTTCATTGGGCCTCGTTGTCATGTTAGCCTTCTTTGAACCCAATTCTTTCTGAAATGTAAATTTGAGTGAAAAATTATTTTGGCATGTTTGTAATTTCACATCACACCATTTTGTTTGATTTTATTCTTTCTTCTTCTGCATTTTTGAATAAATCTAAAAAAAAAAGAAGCAAACAGTGCTCGAGCCCATTAGGCCCATTAGCCTTCGTGGTTTCCTCTCGAGTCTACTTCTTTTGAAAAAAAATGTCAAAAATATTTTGTTTTCACATTTTTGCTGTTGAATGATGTTTAGTACATTTGTTCAAATTGTCTTGTGTGATTTTCTTCGAATTTGTAGCTTAAAAAAAAAAAAAATCTGAAAATGAAAGGGAACAGTGCTCGAGCCCATTAGGCCCAATGGCCTTCGTGGTTTTCTCTCGAGTCTACTTCTTTTGAAAAAATGTCAAAATATTTTGTTTTCACATTTTTGCTGTTGAATGATGTTTAGTACTTTTGTTCAAATTGTTCTGTGTGATTTTCTTTGAATTTGTAGTTAAAAAGTTAAAAAAAAAAAATCTGAAAATGAAAGGGAACAATGCTCGAGCCCATTAGGCCCTTTTGTCATATGTGGTTTCTCTTGAACCGGTCCATCTGAATTTCTGGAAAAAAATAAAAAATACATGTCTATGTAGATTTTGTGTTTTCAATTCATAATTTCCCTTTCCATTTGTGTGAACAAGTATTTGTGCGAAAAAATAAAAATAGAGGAATTCAGACCCTTGTCTGAAGCTTTTGTCATGGTTGTAAAAAGAATAGTGTTGGGCCCTTTGAGTCTAGTAGTGTTGCAAAATTTTTCTTCAGTTCAATGATTGTGAAATCCTCTCATAACAAAAAAAAAATGATTTTCTTTTAGCTTGTTCCATAAACTTTGAAAAAAAAAAGGGTTTTCTTGGTCATCTTCTTGTGTCAAGTTCACACGGCTCAGGTCATCTGATCCATTGGGTCAATGTGCCTGGTAAGTCCAGCTTCCTTCTTTGTTACTTCTCCTCAGGTCCGATCCGATCTGGATTTTCCCATGTCGGAAAGTAAAAAAACAAAAAAATAATAATCAAATCGAAATATGTTTTTTGAAGATGTTCAAACGTTTTTGGCCCAACTCGGCCCATTACATGCATATTTCTCATTAATTTCTATTTCTAAAAGATAAAAAACACAAAAACATTTTTCTAATATGATTAATATTTTTCACATTGTGTAAATAAAAAATGATTAAAAAAAAAACATTTTTTATTTTTCAAACATTTTTCTAAAATCAAGTTTTCTCATATCAATTTTTGCATTGCTCACCAAACCGAGTTTCTGCACTGGTTCCCAAGCTCATTTTCCACATTAGCCCAGAAAGTTCTTTTCATAATGGCTTGCAAAGCCCAGTTTTCATGCTGGCCCACAAAAGCCCAGTTCCCACACTGGCCCACAAAAGCCCAGTTCCTACACTGGCCCATAAAAGCCCAGTTCCTACACTGGCCCACAAAAGCCCAGTTCCTACACTGGCCCACAAAAGCCCAGTTCCCACACTGGCCCACAAAAGCCCAGTTCCCACACTGGCCCACAAAAGCCCAGTTCCCACACTGGCCCACAAAAGCCCAGTTCCTACACTGGCCCACAAAAGCCCAGTTCCTACACTGGCCCACAAAAGCCCAGTTCCTACACTGGCCCACAAAAGCCCAGTTCCTACACTGGCCCACAAAAGCCCAGCTCACACTGGCCCACAAAGCCCAGTTTTCATACTGGCCACCAAAACCTAATTTTCTCTAAAAAAAAATCTGTTTTTCAACTGGTATCATCATTTCCATTTCATATTACTTTGCTTCACACATAAAACCAAAAAAATACGCAAAAGTTGAGTCAATTGTTTTCGATGCAAATCATCCATTTTATGAGATTTCAAAAAAAAATGTAATGGATGTCATAATCTCCTATGGTCAAATGTTTAAATCACATATTCTTAAGAGATATCTATGTGTGCATTGCTTGAAAACATCATCCTTCAGCCCTCGCTATACCAAGAGATTAACCCAATCATTGTTCTAGAGCCCAAATAATAAACACAAAGTTTTACACTAGGGCAGATTTTCCGTTACCTACACTGGCTTTCAGTTGGGAGATCCCTGATTCCTTTGGGACACAAAAAAAAAAAAAAGAAAAAAGAAAAAGGATGAAAAATGACTCTTGTTGAGATCATTTAGTCTTGTCTCCTAGTTAATCTTTTGAAAATGAAACAACCAAAATTTGAAATGATGTGTGGCCATCTTTCTTCATCCAAAAAAATTATATCCTTTGATACCAATTTTGAGCCAATAAGAAATTTCTTTTCAAAATTTACCCAAACAAGGTTTACCATCACGGCGGAAGTCAACTCAAATTGCAAAGGAACACACCTAGTGATCAAATGAAGTGATTTCCTCAAAAGTGAAGCAAAAATACAAAGAATCACAAAGTGATGACAAACAAAGAGTAAAATTTGCAAATTAGCAAAGAAAATCAACAGCTTTGACAAATAACTGGTACAAAGTGTAGATGGTAACTCTTGTTTCAAATAACCCACAAAAATTTATTTGAGCCTTTATATCCTTTCTTTCAATACCCTTTAGCCCAAGCCACATTACAAGCCCAATAAAAGTCCACACGGATTGAATAATGGTTGCTTAAATTTTCATAAAGCTTAATTTTCAGACAAGACAAAAATGACTAACAATGCAGTTTAAAAAAAAATTGATGAAAAATAAATGTCCTCGGATGAAGGGAATTCCCTATTGATCAAAATTTTGAAGGAAAATCAAACCAATTCGGGGCAATCTTTTCAAGCCAATCCTTTCCATATCCATCACAAATTCATGAACACATTCAAATCCCATTCAAACTCTTCCCCCGATTCAAAAACTAGAGGGCAATTTTTGGGCAACTTTATTTCATGTGTTTTGGCCCTTCCAAAATATAGTCAACTTTGTTAGTCTCACATTTGTTTCATCTGTATATGCAAAGTTCGTATCAAGACCAGGGCATCCCTTGTTGGGCCTCTCAGATTTGTCCACACTAAGATTCATAAATCCACCCTCAAGATAGGGGTAGACACTTTGGGGCTCTGAGTCCATCATTCGTAAACCCGAAATGGGGGGCAACTTCTTTTTGAACCTCACTTAAGTGACTCATACCCAAAACCAGGGGCAATTTTGCAAGAGTTATGTGAATTTCACACCTTCACAATTCCCAGATACATTTGTCCATACTTATCTTTTTACCATGCCTCCAAACTGGGGCAACTCCTGACTTCACATTGGCATTTGTATTTGTTTTAAGGAGTAAGAGGCCCAAGTAGCCAACCCGGTACTCTCCAAATCCTTTCACATATTTGTCCCAACCCCTGACATCAAGCATGTATACATAGGTATTTCATCAGAAAATGTCCAGCACAAGCTTCATTTTGAACATTTGACTTTAGAATTTGGATATCCATCGTAAAAATAAAATGAAAGTCTAAATCTTCATAAATTTGATGATTCCAAAGAAAACAAATTGACTCGAAAAAAAAAAGTGCTTAAAACTCAGTTTTTTTGTCCAATGGTGACTTGTGTTCATCTGACTGGGTACCTGTGTTGGACTTTCTGTACAAATTTGAAATTTCTCTCGGGTAATCGATTACAGGGGTGCTGTAAACGATTACCAGAGCACTTTTTGAACACTCTCACTCATTCCTTGCACAGCTTGCTCCTCCAACTCATGAGGGGTCACCCCAAACTCCTTGGCCTCACATCACATCACCATCCATCCTCTCCCACCATTGGAACACCTGCACAAGCCTCAAACAGGTGCAGATTAGCCTAAAAGTCAGTTTTTGTCCAATGGTGACCTGTGTTCACCTGACTGGGTACCTGTGTTGGACTTTCTGTACAAATTCCCAATTTCTCTCGGGTAATCGTTTACAGGGGTGCTGTAAACGATTACCCAAGCTTTTTTTTTAGCAGTCTCACTCATTACTTGCATCACTTTGTCCCCCTACTCATCACGGATCAAGAGTCAACATCATGTACACATTTTCATGAATGTTCATCAAAAAAAAGACAAAAGAATCAACATGCATCAAAGTTTTCTCCTTAAATTCCAAAATCTACACCAACCATATTTCTCTCATATATTAAGATTTCAAATCCTTGTACAAAACTGCAACCCTTTGTTTATTAATTTCAAAATTTTCAAAAAAAAAAATCATCAAAGTCAACATCATGAATTTGTTTCCATGTATATTCATCAATTCTCCTCCTTCAAAAGGACAAAAAATCAACATGCATCAAAGTTTTCTTCTCCAAATTTCAAAATTTACATCAACCATGTTTTTCTTGCACATTGAGATTTCAAAATCCATATACTTGTACAAAAATGCAACACTTGTTTCTTAATTTCAAAATTTTGAAAGAAAAAAAAATCAAAATCAAAATCAAAAATTTTCTCAAAATTTCAACAAATTCAAAAATTTCAATTTTCAAAACAATCCACCAAGTTTACTTTCTGTCGTTGGTGTCTTGGCCCTCTGCAAGGCAATGGTCAAGTCCAAATTGTCAAACGACCATCTGCATGGCAATGGTCAAATTTAATTTTCCTCTGGTATCTCGGCCCTCTGTAAGACAATGGTCGAGCCCAATTTTACTTTCTGTCATTGGTATCTCGGCCCTCTGTAAGACAATGGTCGAGCCCAATTTTTTACATTCTGGTATTGGTATCTCGGCCCTCTGCATGGCAATGGTCGGATTTAATTTTCTGTTCTGTGAGTTTGGCCCTCTGCGAGGCAATGGTCAAATCCAGGTTTTAATTTTCTGTTATCGACCCTCTGCATGGCAATGGTCGGATTTAATTTTCTGTTCTGTGAGTTTGGCCCTCTGCGAGGCAATGGTCAAATCCAGGTTTTAATTTCCTGTTATTGACCCTCTGCATGGCAATGGTCGGATTTAAATTTCTGTTCTGTGAGTTTGGCCCTCTGCGAGGCAATGGTCAAATCCAGGTTTTAATTTTCTGTTATCGACCCTCTGCATGGCAATGGTCGGATTTAATTTTCTGTTCTGTGAGTTTGGCCCTCTGCGAGGCAATGGTCAAATCCAGGTTTTATTTTTCTGTTATCGACCCTCTGCATGGCAATGGTCGGATTTAATTTTCTGTTCTGTGAGTTTGGCCCTCTGCGAGGCAATGGTCAAATCCAGGTTTTAATTTTCTGTTATCGACCCTCTGCATGGCAATGGTCGGATTTAATTTTCTGTTCTGTGAGTTTGGCCCTCTGCGAGGCAATGGTCAAATCCAGGTTTTATTTTCTGTTATCGGCCCTCTGCATGGCAATGGTCGGATTTAAATTTCTGTTCTGTGAGTTTGACCCTCTGCTTGGCAATGGTCAGTCCAAATTTTCAAAATGACCCTCTGCATGGCAATGGTCAGCCCAAATTTTAATTTCTCAAACGACCCTCTGCACGGCAATGGTCAGGTTCAGACTTTAATTTTTCAAACGACCCTCTTCATGGCGATGGTCGGTCCAATTTTTCAAGCGACCCTCTGCATGGCAATGGTCAAGTTTAGATTTTAACGACCCTTTTGCATGGCAATGGTCGAATTCAAGTTTCTTCTGCGATACTGACCCTTTGCAAGGCAATGGTCAAGTCCAGATTGAAACGACCCTCTGCATGGCAATGGTCAAGTCCATATTAATATTGACCCTCTGCATGGCAATGATCAAATTCAGATTTTTAACGACCCTTTTGCATGGCAATGGTCGAATTTAAGTTTTCGCCTGGGATATTGACCCCTTTGCAAGCCAACGGTCAAATCCAGGTTGTTGTTCTGCGATCTCGACCCTCTGCATGGCAATGGTTAGGTCCAGGTTTTAATTTTTTTTCAAACGACCCTCTGCAAGGCAATGGTCGAATCCAGGTTTTAATTTTCTTGTTATTGACCCTCTGCTTGGCAATGGTCGAACCCAATCATCACTTCATTCACTTCCATAGGGTTGGTGCACCCTCCGCGAGGTTATTACACCTCACCGCTCTCAGCTCTGTTCATTTGTTTTATTCCCTGCTTGTTTCTTGTTTATCTTGAAACCCGAACGAAATTAGTATTTTTATCTTTACTTATCCTTTACTTTGATAATATGAAAACTTTGTTTGTCATATGATCTAGTAAAATCTAAGTAAAGAGGGGCAGCTGTCAACACTCAATTTCGTCCGGGTTGATTAAAATTTATTTTCATCATAAAAAATAAAAAAAAAATAAATAAAATAAAAAAAAATAATAATAATAAAATAATAAAAAATAAAAAATAAAAAAATAATAATAAAAATAAAAATAATAATGAAACGAAAAAATGGAGCTGCGTTCGTCCTCCACCGTTCGTCCCCGGAATTGCGTAACCGTTCGTCCTTTGTTGATTCGACCGTTCGGTCATGGTGTTTAGTGAGCGTTCGGCCTTCATCGTTAGGTCCTTATTTGAGCGTCCGGCCTGGCCGAGCGTCCAAAGGACGTTCGTGATCTTTTTCAAAGAGCGTTCGTTGTTCGACCGTTCGGTTTTTGTTTAATTTAGGACGTTCGTCCTCGGTGTAAACCGCCCGTTCCTTGCGTTGTTCGAGCGTTCGACCATTCGGCTCTTTAGGACGTTCGGTCTTGTTTACTGGACGTTCGGACTCATTGTGTTCGGCCTGGTACAACGTTCGGCAATTGGAGTATTGCGACGCTCGTCCAAATAGTAAAACAATTTCTAGCGTTCGGTCTTTTGTATTTGTGATTAGGGGCGTTCGTCTTTAATTTGGTTTTGAATTAACAAATTGTGAGCGCTCGGTTTTTTAGGTCTAGCTTATGAGCGTTCGGTATCCTCAGGCTTTCATCGTGAACGTTCGGTTTTATTTTGGGATTGAGTTTTGAGCGTTCGGTCTGTATGGGAGTCTCTGTGAGCGTTCGTTTTGAACGTTCGGTTTTGAGTTTTGAGCGTTCGGTCATTTCGTGAGGGGTCGTTTCGTTTATCCTTCGAGAGCGTTCGTCTGGAGGCGCTCGTTAGTGGATCCCATTTTGACGAGCGTCCCAGAGTGGTGCTGATGAGCGTCCAAGAGTAGTGCTGACGAGCGTCCAAAAGTAGTGGCGGCTTACAGTATGGGTTTCTCTGACGCTTTCACTTTCTGGTTTGTCTGCCACGGGTGGCCATCTGGAGCTGCAAAGTGTTCTTTTACGCCATTCAAGAGAAGGAACATTCTTGGGAAGACATTCAAGGGAACATTCTGGGGGAACACGAGGAAACCCATTATCTTGGGCTTTTCTTCATTGGAAGGAGGACCTGGGACCACTCTCATGGATAACCATTTTGGAGCTCAACAGAGAGCAGGGGGGAGAGGGCCATTTTTTTGAATGCGATCATCATTAACTCTGGGGGACACTCACGGAAAAGAGGCTCTCCTCATCGGCCCTGGATCCACTCTGGTTAGCATCTTCATTGTGGTAGCTCGCAGGCAGTTACGAAGCAAAGGAAAGCTAGAACGCGAAAGGTAAGTCTTCACTCTTAGATTGCTCATATGCTTTGAGTGTTTGGGATATTGATGGCTGTTGTCTGCTTGTGTTGGGTTGCTATCTGCTTCCATTTGATTTGATAAACCTGGGCATGGTTTGTTTGCTACTATCTGAACTAAATATGTAATTATTGAGGGATACTATTTCTGTTATTTCTGGCTTGCTTCTGTACCCTCTTTCATCCGTTTCCAACAACCCAAAACCACGCCTCACGGCCTTCAACAATTAGAGAGCAGTACTTCCTCTACAGAACCCAAACTTGCAAACTGATATCTCTCAGCACAACCCCATTATCTTTTTCATTTTCATCTCCAACACCTCATGACCACGGCCTAACCTCAAACTCCTTCACTCCCCTCACCCAACCATCACTCGCCCCTCACACAATTCATGCAACAAAGTCACACCCACCATCTTCAACCCTTCTCTGCCTATCACCCCAGCACCATCATCTTCACCCGTGACCATCCTCAGCACGGCCCACGTTCATCATCAACCCCAACAAACATAACCTACATCTACCCGCCTACCACGCACAACCTCACAACCTCAAATAACTCGTCACCACTCAAAAGCACTTTTATTCCTCCCCATGGCTATATCATGACACTCACGGTTATTACCAGCCACCCCTTGGTTACAACAGTCACAATCCAAAACAAACCAAGAAATTGAACCTCTACGTTTTGTTCATTTCCAATCACCATGTTCATTTCCAATCACCATATTCATTTCCAATAACCAGCAAAGGATTTGAACCCCTAAGCAACAGATATACGCGGAACTGAAAACCATAAACCCACCATCATATTCTGAACCCAAGACTGGGATGGCGGCATGAAAGGCAGAATGGCGTAGGCACGGTGCGGAGGACAAGAGTTCCTTTATCTCGCGTGTTGAGAAAAAGGGGAAGGGAGACGAGAGAACCCGGCGCCGTGGCTGACGGTGGCTCCGGTGACGGATGGTGGCGAGCGGGAGTGCTTGCGACGTTTCAGCCGCGACTCGCAGTGAGCGGTTGCGCGACCGATGATGACCCTGGCGGCAGAGAGTGGCGGAGGCGAACCCCTCCTTGGGTTGTCGTTTTCGAAGAGAGACGAGCGAGAGATAGGCGGTGGCGCCGCGGTTGGAAACGGCTCCGGTGGCGTTTGGGTTTTGCCGCCGACGCCCAAACTGGGAGAGTTGGTGGCGTGGTGGCCGGTTAGATGGAGCAGTGGCGTGGTTGAGCTGGCGACGGCTTGACGGCGACTCGCGGTGGCCGGTCTGGCGGAAGGCGAGGGCGTTCTCTTCTCGCGCGCGAAGAAGGGTAAAAAAAGGGGGATCCGAAGCCGTGACCAGCGGCGGCCTGGGTGGCGTCGACAACGGAGAGTTGAACCGGATAGGGGGCCCTCCCGTGGTGGCCATTGAACGGCGGCTGAGGCGTGGCTGTTGAAGGGTGGAAGAGCAGCTCTGGGTTTCCTGAGAAAGAGACCTTGGGGTCTCGTTTGAGTAAAGCCGTGTGATGCACAGAGTGAGAGAACCCCTAAGGGTTTCTAGGCTTGAGAATGAAGAGGCCTTGGGCCTGTTGCTGACCCTGCCCTCTTTGCGCAACCCCATTCTTCACCCGCGCACCCCCATACATCCTCAGGCCAGTGCTGGGTCGAGCCCAAAATAAAAATCAAACAGTTTGGTTCTGCCCCCCCTGTTATTCATATCTCACGCCCCTTTCGACTTGGGCTTAGGCCCAGTCCGTTGTTAGAAACCATTTTAGTATAGACACTCAAGTTTCTCATTTAGGCACCCCCCCCCCCTTTTTTTTACTTTTATTACTTATTTATTTATTTGCTTTTCTTTGTTTATTCTATTTTTGTTCTCTTATTTTTCTTATTCTATTTTTATTTTATTTTATTTTTTTATTATTTTGTTTGTTGTTTTTGTTTTTATTGTTTTTATTTTATTTATTTATTCTAAATATCCGTTTATTTTAAAATACATATTTAATAATACATAAAAAAATAAAATATTATATATATATATACATATAT
Organism: Vigna nakashimae; assembly: GCA_034642375.1. NCBI lineage: Eukaryota > Viridiplantae > Streptophyta > Magnoliopsida > Fabales > Fabaceae > Vigna > Vigna nakashimae. The sequence goes on from CM067768.1 coordinate 24,582,004, forward strand.
ATATATATATATATATATACAAAATTTACAAAAAAATACGTTTTAAAGGTTAAGCACACGTGTGATCGCTCGCATCGTCCTTGTGCTAAAAACCTTCTCTCTTTCATAAATAAAAATTACAAAAAAATATATTTTAAAGGTTAAGCACACGTGTGATCGCTCGCATCGTCCTTGTGCTAAAAACTTTTTCTCTTTCTTAAATAAAAATCACAAAAATATGTTTTAAAGGTCAAGCACACGCGTGATCGTCCGCATCGTCCTTGTGCTAAAAACCTTTTCTCTTTCTTAAATGAAAATTACAAAAAAAAATAATATGTTTTAAAGGTTAAGCACACGTGTGATCGCTCGCATCGTCCTTGTGCTAAAAACCTTTTATCTTTCTTAAATAAAAATCACAAAAATATGTTTTAAAGGTTAAGCACACGTGTGATCGTCCGCATCGTCCTTGTGCTAAAAACCTTTTCTCTTTCTTAAATGAAAATTACAAAAAAAATATGTTTTAAAGGTTAAGCACACGTGTGATCGCTCGCATCGTCCTTGTGCTAAAAACCTTTTATCTTTCTTAAATAAAAATCACAAAAAATACGTTGTAAAGGTTAAGCACACGTGTGATCGCTCGCATCATCCTTGTGCTAAGAACATTTTCTCTTTCTTAAATAAAAATACCAAAAAATACAAAAAAACTATAGATATTAATACTTTTAAACGAACAAACCATATTGGTAAGCCAGAACTACGTGATCCTTGATTCTCCATCAAAAGTGGAGATACGTAGGAGCAAGGCCAGTCCTTGTCAGGTTCATTTCCCAAAAATCCAAATTATCCATAACAAGTTTCCAAGCAATTTCCAAACAATTTCTTCAAACAGTTTTCAAAAAGAACTACGTAACCCTGATTTCTCATTTTTGAATGAGAATACGTAGGACCAAGGTCAATCCTTGTCGGGCCCAAAAAACTAAAAAAATATATTTTGTTTATTTAGAAATTTATTTTAGGGGATAGTTAAACATTTTGAAACCACATCACATTCGCGCATTTAGTTAAAGGTACTGCCTTCGGGCAGGCGCCGTAGGGTGCTAATACCTTCCCTACGCGTAACCGACTCCCGAACCCAGAATCTGGTTTTCATGGACCGTGTCTTATTATTTTATGGTTTTTCCGTAGTTTCCCAGAATAAACTATGGTGGCGACTCCAAATCTCTTTTCTCAAAATCTTTTATCTATTTTCCATGGATCGTCGTCCCGTCGCGATTCCGGTTGCGACATATATATATATATATATATATAAAAGTTAAATCTCTGGATTGTCTAAGTTTAGTTAGTTATCGTTACGTATTGGTGTCACATTTGGATTTATATATTAGTCATGTGATTTTATAATTAGTCTTTAACGTCATTTCGTAAATGTTGGATTACAAAATAACCAACGTAAATTATTGATCGGTAGCATTTTCGTAAATAAGTTGGGCATATATACGTCTGTTAAGAGGGACTCTGACGTCTATAATATTATAGACGTCGGGGTCCCTCCTAACAGACATTTATATGTCTGACATGTAGCTGAAAAATTCTTTTTTTTGCCTTATAGATGTCTCATCGCCATCCAGACGTCTATATACGATTATAGACTTCGGTGCCCCTCCTAACAGACGTGTATATGTCTGACAGGTAGATGAAAAGTTCTTTTTTTCCGCCATATAGACGTCGGATCCCGCCATCTAACGTCTAAATGGCCTAATAGGATAGGTGAAAAGTTTTTTTGGACGTCATATTAGTGAGGGCCCCGACATCTAGGTGAGAATAAACGTCGGTTCCCTAGGTGTCCGACGTCTTGTTTGCTATTAAATCAGAAATTGAACCTGCAGTTATGCGTACTTCATCGTCTTCCTTCTCGCCTTTTCTCTCCGGGGCATTGCATTTCTAGGTGCGTTTTTGTCCCTTTTGAACCGTTTAAACATACTTTTACTCCGATTAAATTAGTCTTTGATTGATTATCTTCCATTTGAACCGATTAAAATGAGTTTTTGTTGTGTTTTTGTGTAGTTTTTCTCGTATCTTTGGGTAGCGTAGTAGCACATTCTTCCTTTGCTAGTTTCCTCGTAAGAAAAGCTTGCGTCTTTTGGATGTCTTATAGCGTTTCAACTCAAAACTGAACCTGAGTCCTTGCTAGTTCTCAAGTCACCGTATTCGTTTTCATTGCCGACTGGAAGGGAACTAGGCAAGGACCCAGATTCGGTTTTCGGTTGAAATGCCATTAACAGGTCCAAAAGACGCAACATTTTCTGTGACGAAACTAGCAAAGGAAGAAGGTGTTACTATGCTACCCAAAGACACGAGCTGCAGTAGACGTTAGTTAATGCCATGTCCAACGTCTATAGAGCCCTTAGACGTCGGTTAATGCATGTCTGACGTCTATAAAGACGTCGGACCTGTGGAGTTCGATGTCTTATTAACGTCACCCACAAAGACGTCGGGTTTGGATCTGACGTTAAAAGGCCAAAATAATAGACGTTAAATGTCCTTTCTACACTAGTGGACCAAACTCTTTTAATATAATACTTTAGGAATTTTTGTTTTGTTCTATGTCCATAGGGTTTTCCTTTTTTTTTAGATTTACTACCATTAGCAAAGCCTTTGTTAAAAAATTACCTGCCAATATTTCCTATTCAAACTATCTCTTTCCTATTTTGTTTGGGCTTCCCATAATCAATTATTTCATGCAATGGATAGGAGATAAATACCACTTGAAAAAGTTGTTTTTTAATTTTTGTTCCATATCGAATACATAGGATTTCCTCTCCAAGTTTGAGCTCTCTAAACACAATACCATTTTTTTTCATAGGCTTCATATAATAGTTATCCACATTCCCCCAAATCATATTTCTTTTTTTATTTACTTCTTTGAGATAAAAGTGTTCGAAATGTGTTCTTACTTGATTATGGTCTACATAGCTAACACCTAGCCAAAGATCTCACATGCTTCATCCCATTACAACTATCTTACATTCAAAAAAGTTATTAGTTGTTTTCTTACTCTCCTCGCACATAACGCAAAGATCATTATCTAACCTTAAATCTTACATGTTTTAAGTTATCCTTAGTTGCTAGCCTATTTAGCATCTCCATGCCAAATATTGGGTAGTGGGTAATGCCTTCATAGATCCATTGCTTTTGTGTTGCAACTTGTTATGAGCATCTTTAACTGTATTGTTCTTATAGAGTCGAATATACTCTGCAAAGACTTCAACTCTAAGAACTCCTAACTCCAACAACATATTCTACACTGGGATGATTAGGTGTTCATCCTCTCCAAAGTACCTGTCCTCTACACACAAAATGTGGTTGTTCTTGCAGAAGAAACTTCAATGCCCAAGTCAGCTAAGTGCATCAAATGATAGTAAATACGGTGATTAATGAACATAACAATCTATATTGTGTATTATTCTATTTATATTATGATTTATGGGGTTTTTACATAGATGGGCCAAATCCATATAGCTAATTTCTGTGATTATTTTTTGGGTTAATCATTGTGTTAATCATTTGTCAACTCATTAATAAATGCATCGTTTAGTAAAACTTCAACATATGATTATCAGAAGGTATAAAACATTAGATGCTTGCGTTCAAAAGTTGTTTGAGATATCTAGCGTTTGGCGAGATTTTGTTAGACGATATATTTCATAAGACGTTTGCTTGAATTAACATTGTTTTGAATAACACGTATTTTAAGCTTTTTAGTGTTAATATTGAGATAAACATTTTTGTTCATAAAGTACTTGTTTGTAACACGTTGTCCGTTTAGGTATTCTATAAGAAAGACACTTTCTTTCATAAAGCTTTTTCTATCATACAACATAGTCTAGAAAACATTATATAAGCTTATTGTCGTCTATAAAAGGTGTCCCAAAATATTTTTCTCTTACACGCTATTTCTTTAAAATAATATTTCATTCAGAGTGATATTTCATTTAATGTTTTTTGTTAAACTTCAAAACTTGAGTTGTTAGACAGTCTAGTCTCTAGATGATCTTGTCTTAACACCGACTTGATTGAAGAACTTGGTTGCACTGTCGACTTTAATAACTCATTTGTTTTGTCCAAGTTGTTGATTAATTTGAGGTCGATCCTTGAGTTTTGTGACATCATAAAAACATATACTAATTTTCTTCGACTTCCTCTATGAGAAAATTGGTTGGCTCATCCCTCCTATTTTGAGATCGACATTCTTTTCCAAAGTGATCAACCTTGCCACAACTGTAACATTTGTCTTATTTATAACCATTTGCATAATGGTCCTACTTCCCTCATTTGAAGCTCTAAATGTTTGAGGTTCTTGGTAGACCTACTGAGCTCCGTGTAAGCACAAATTTTGTTTGCCAAATTGATTTACTTCTTCCTCTTATCCTTCTTGACCTCGGCCACCGTAACCATCTCCTCTACATCCTCGACCTCTTCCTTTACTTGATTGGAGCACATTTACAAGTGACCACACCTTCTTGTTTTTCCACAACTTATGTACATCAAGGGACCAAAATGCTCTTCAAATGTGAGCAATGATAAGTCCTTGAACTGCTCAATCACACATGGTCAATGACCTCAAAATCTTCTCCACCATGCACTAGCAGGCAACTCCTCTGGTTTCTACTAAGTTGGTTTGCCACGATTTCAACCTGAGTCATGTACTCAGCTACTCCTTTTGTCTCCTTCATTCTCATGTTCTCTAGCTATCCTCTAAGTGTTTGAAGTCTTACCTTCTTCACTCGGTCATCTCCCTTGTACATCTTTTCTAGAATGTCCTACATTTCTTTTAAAGTTTTTGCACTTGCAATCTTCTCAAAGTCGAACTCGTCCACAACTTGATACAAGATGTACAACTTTCCTTCATATGCGATTCTTGCAACGCAATTATCTGGGTATTCAACCTATTTATGGTGTTTTCTAAAACATAATTACTCATAAAATATGTTGTGAATAATTCGTCATTTAAGTTTACACTAATAATAACTCAACTGAGACAATGTGGAGTATATGAGAGTGAGACTTAGAACACTAGTTGGAAAGGTTGATATTATGCAAACGGAGATAAAAATAAATGGAAGCATATGCATGGTCACTCTTCAAAAGGAATCACAACCATCGAAAAGAAAATCGTGCAACTTCATATGTGGTGATTTGAGGAGTATAGCCTTAGAAAGAAACTCCAATGAAGGAACCAAGGACATTATCTAAGGGCTCTAAATGGGATAGGTTGCAAGAAGACTTTGTCCATAAGGAGTATCAACATGCAAATATTTTTTCAAACAAGGTTACAAGTGGAAAATAATTCTCAGAAAGAACTATTTACTAACTTGAGCGTTTGAGATTTTGCAGGCATCCACGCCTTATTCGAAGAAAGAGACATCTCAAACAAGGAGTAAGGAGAGGTAATCTCGAAGGACAAGTGATAATGGTGAAAAATACAATTATCTGTGATATAATTTTGATACTAAACACACCCTTTTAGACATAGAAACTTGCTTGAACTCATGTTTTTGCTTTAGTTTTTTGAATAAGTGAGTAGAGGTTATACTTTATGATTTTATCACTAAATTCCCTTTTTGTAGCTAATAATGTGCTTGGAAGAATCTCCAACAATATATAGAGCTGAATCAGCCAAAAAAACAAGCAAAACAGCAAAAAAAGTGAGTTTTGGAATGCTACCGCTAGGGTTGAGCACCCTTGAGCGCCAGTTTTCTTCCCGCACCACGCTTGGGCTCCCTTCCAGGGGCGCTGATCACCAATTTGGACCCGCCGACCGCTTGGGCGCCCCACTTAGGGCGTCAGCGAAGTGGGCTTGAACTTGTTTTTTGTTATTATTTTGTTCTATTTAAGGACTTAGACGTCCTAGGGATTGTATCTTTTGATGGCTTGAGCATAGAAACACATTTTTTACCCCTTTGGGGATGTGACAGCTCTCCTATTCTCTTTCTTGGGGGTAGATTTGGGGATGTGACCTTTTCTCTTTCTAGAGTTTTTCTATCTCTTTCATTCTTTCATTCCATTGTCCATCTAGTTTTTCCATGATAATGGAGAACTAAACCTTGTTTGTTGTTGGGAAGATGTAACCTCTAAACTCTCATGTATTTGAATTTATTTTAATGTGCAGGGCAAGTTTCTCAATCATGTTTTTCTTTGAGCAGCCAAAAGTTACTTCAATTGTGCAATCAACTCCATGATGTCTCAATATCATGCTAATGAAAACAGCATATGGAAGGTGATACATTTGTTGTATGGTGATCTTGGTCATATGATCATTCATCATAGAAATCTATTTTGTGGGAACTTTAGCCAGCAAAGCATGTAACAGATACACATCTTCAAACAATCAACCCTAAAGAGAGTGTAATCTCTTGGTTCTTCAAGAAACCTTACACAATCTTTGTAAATTGCAATTTTGTTGATTCTAGACATCCCCAAGCGAGACTTAATCCCACCATGATGAAATCTTGCAACTGTCTTCCATATAGCTTCATCAATGCAGACATCCATACCTTTCACCTGAGAAAGAATATGGTTACCTTCAACCTTCAGATTTGCATACAACACCTTCACCAAGTTTGAGTAGTAGTCACCATCCAACTCAACAAACTTAGCCAAACCTTGATAAATCAGCCACTCATGAAATATAAATCCTTCATTGCGAAAGAAAAGAAGACTAAAAACCTTATGCTTGATGACTTCTTTGAATCCCCAGAAGCATACGAAGTTACTTCACACTTCTTCATCACTAATCCAACCAGTGGGATTTGCTTGCCTTTCAACTGGTGTTGACTGTTTTCCACGACGAGTAGATGAAGAAGCCATCACAGATTCAGGGTTCACATAAATATTTGTGCACATATAGGGTTTTAGAGGCAAAGTAATGAAGTAGTGTGGCTCATGAACTCATGAATCAGTTTTTATAAAAGTCCTTATTTATTAAGTTTAGAGAAGGCCATTTTGAATTTTTGAAAATTTGAAAAGCTCAGTTCAACAATTTAATTGATTTCATTAGATTTTGAATTGATTAAGCTTAAAGAAATCTCAAACTTTTGAAAACAGATAAGCGCTGAGAAAACATTAATCGATTACATTACTAATATAATCGGTTAAAATTTGGGAAAATATTTTTCAATCAATTTCAATACAAGCAAACACGGATCATTCACATACATTAGTAAAAATGTTGTAGATTAAGAATGATGCATGAAGTGCAAACATAAACTAGAGTTACCACATTTAATACTCAAGAGGTTAATGATTTTTCCTTCGTGATCCTTCCTTGAGTCTTTGTCTGCCACCATTTCAGTTTATTTTCCTGCAAAATCATCATATGGTTTGGAAGCACGTACCTAGATAAACTTGGGGCCTTTTTTGTTAGTAACAGTAGTTGGTTCTTTGGGAATCCATTTAAACTTTCCCTTTGGAACAACAACTTTCCTGTAATAACAAGATCTAACAGTGTGACCAATATTATTGCAATAGAAACATGTAATAGTATAAGGTTTACTCAAATCAGTAAATTACTTTGAGTTAATTCTTTCACTTTTAGCATTGTAACCTATTCCTTGCATGTTAATTACCCTTCTTTGAAATCCTAGAACAGTTTCTAAGTTTGATATACCAAGAGTAAATTTTGATAATGTGCTTGCTAGGTACTTGATCTTTTCTAAGTATGCAGGACAATCTTTGCAATCTTTTTCAACAATTTTATTTTCAAATTTAGCATTCTCAACAGATTGTAGAGAAGCAATAAGATCAATTTTCAATTTATCATTTTCTTCAACAAGGTTATCAATCCTATATTCATAATCTTTTCTTTCACTGTTTAATCGATTAACCTTGTATTTATGCTTCATTGCCTTTGCATGGAGTTCTTGAGAAGCATCCAGCAATTGATAATACCTGTCTTCAATTGGTTCATCTTTAAATATGTTGCCACTGCTTTCAGAATTAACAGATCCAGCCATGTGACACAAATTTGTCTCCTCCTCTAGACTTTGGTTGTCTTCATCACTAGATGTACCTTCAGAATCACTATCTTCCCATGCAATATAAGATCTTCTTTGCTTGTTTTTTCTCCTGTCTTGATTGAGCTTTTCCTCAATTTTATGCTTCTGCTTTAAGGTTGAACAATGGGATTAGCAGTCTTTCCTCTTCTTTTGCTTCCTTTTGAATTTCCTACAAAAATCAGATGCATTGTTTCTAGATTTCATGAACTTAGTAAATTTCTTTACCATCATGTTAAGCACTTCCTTTTCTAGTACTTCTGCATCAGAATCAGCATCTGTATCATTGCTTCATGAGGCTTTCTTGTTGGAAATCTTGACAGCTATGGAATGCTTCCGAACAGTTTCTTCTTCCTCTATCACTCTTCTAAGCTCCAACTCATGCTCCTTGAGTTTGTCAAACAATGTAGCCATGTTCATGGAAGTCAAATCCCTTGATTCAGATATGGCAGTCGTTGATAGAGGGAGCACTGTGATAGCTGAACCCAATCTCTGTAATGTTGTTTTTAATGATGACAACACATTAATAGCAACAACACATGAATATTGAAAAATCTTTATGTGTTGTGTTATACATATGTGAATTTGTACATGCTTACTATGATAAATGCATATACTATGACAAATGCATATGTAGGACATACAGTGTGAATCATGCATACTCTTGTGATTATGATGTGATTATATTTGTGTATGAACATTGTATGTTTATGTGTATTTAAAACTAGAAGCACAAAAGCATATTTGCATGACAAAATCGATTACAATATTATAAACAGCTTATGTTTTGAATTGTGGCAAAACAACTAGTTTGAATCGATTACATTAGGCATTGAATCTATTAAAACTCGCATGTTGTTGCAAGAAACATATATAAACATTTTTGTTGTTGTCATCATCAAAAACAAATTACACAGGGATTGAGTTTACATTACTCTCCTATCAACACTTATGGTCTCTAATAATATATCTTTTGAAACAATATTTTATTATATTATTTTATACAAAACTACTAATTGGATTTATATTTTTTATAAACAGCTGAAGTTAGGAGTTTCAACAACTTATTAATTTGAGTCATTCTTCACGTGGTTAAATTTCATTCACTGTGAAAGAAAACGACATATATCTGTTTACCATAATATAAGTTCGACGTACCAAAGAGTTTGAGTGCACCACATTTTTACATAATTATAAAATGCTTTATTGGATATTTGTTCACATTGAGAAGATCAAAGGATTCACCTTTTAGGGGGAACAAGACTTTCTCTTTTACATTTATAATTTGTTAAAGATTACTATAAATTTACACTATCCCAACAATCTTTTTTATAACATCCACTTTGCAATAGTATTTAAATTATAATTATCTTAATATACTTATTGTTAATTTTTTGTTATAATATTCAAATTTCATATTAAATATAATATCTTTTCTTGTTGAAAGAATTGTATGCTTAATACGGACAAATATGTCAATGACAAGATGACAAGTCCGTACATCGTCATCATGCTTGTAATCGGTCCTATTTTTTATTCGTGACCACAAAATTTAAACGTGACTAAAAGAGAAGATTCTAAACATTAAATTTCCAAGACTTCATTTAATCTAATAATAAAACCACAATTATTAGTTCATAAGAAGTTGGACTAAATATAAACTACCATTTTATTATATGTGTAAATGAAATTAGTATTATTGAAAAGACTCTAAAAATATATTAATTGTAGAATTGATCTAGAAAATATACAAAGGGCAAGAGAGAAAGCATTCTTTTTTATTTATTATTAAATTTGCTTCACAACGAAAATGCATTCATGTGATGTTCAATTAGAGAAAGCAAAGAAGTGCCTTACAACTGTATAAAAATACAATAATAATGGATGAACAATACAAACGAAAAAGAAAAGGATTGACACACGTCTTTCTTCTTATGAGACAAAACGCTCGGAAACTTTGCTTCCGTTGTTTTCCTTGTGGGAATGCAAAATGCATCTTCTTTCTATCAACAACGTTCTTTATTGGCACATATTCTTCATAAATAACCTACAAAGTACATGCACATGGTTAGCATAATAGTCTACAGTCCCTTTCACTGGTTATTCCTTCAATAATGTCAAGAAATATTTCTCCCTCGTATACTAATGCAGGCAAAACGTTTCTTATTTAGATTATTAATATACTTTTTTCCCCTTTGGTTTTGGATTTTTATCCTTAAAATATGTATGTACACGAAGAAGAAAAAAAAATCTCCAACACTCTTTAGATATCTAAATAAAGAAAAAAGAAAGAGAAATATGTATGTAATATAATTAATAACATTATGTGTGAGAAAAAAAATGAAAAGTGTTGATAGAGTATTTATAACTATATACGCAAAAGGTTACATGAGTAAAAAATATACGATACTGTATACGGTGTTAAATTCGAGTAAGAAATTGTAGTACTATCGCGGTTATACCCTTGAAAAAGGTAAGTCGCCATCAAAGCTTTGAAAAAGATAAAAGGTTAACATCTTTTAAGAATAATAAAAGTACGCTTAAAATAATATGCTTAATTTGTTTCTAATAAACTTGAAATAAACAAAAAAAAAATTCCTTAGACTTCTCAGAAATTTAATTAAAAAAATGGAAGTTGAAACCATGATTCCTATGGTCAACAACCAAAATTTAAAATTTTGAAATATAAAAAGAAAATGAAAGTTTTGTTCGATCGAAACAAAAGAGTGTTAACGTCACATACTTCGGATGATTTGTTTACTTTGTAAACTGCAACTTAGGTCGAACATTAACCTAATATAGCTTGCACGTGATTGCATGTAAAGAGAGTTTTAACGTAAATATTACATGATTATTACGATAATGTAGGTTTTGTGTAGAAGATTACCACGAGGAACACTACGCAAAAGCACTATCTAGTAGTGGTATGGAGGAGGCGGGGATGCGTAGATGTAGTGTGGTGGAGGTGGTGAATGAACAGGAGGAGGGGGAGACTTATACTTGTAAACTGGGGGTGGAGGGGATTTGTATTTGTAAACTGGGGGTAGTGGAGAGGGGTACTTGTACGGTGGCGGTGGAGGAGATGGGTACTTGTATGGTGGTGGAGGTGACTTGTACTTGTAAACTGGCGGTGGAGGTGACTTGTATTTGTAGACTGGGGGTGGAGGAGATGGGTACTTGTATGGTGGTGGTGGTGGAGAAGGATACTTGTAGGGTGGAGGTGGAGACTTATACTTGTAAACCGGTGGTGGTGGAGACTTGTACTTGTAAACCGGTGGTGGTGGAGACTTGTACTTGTAAACCGGTGGTGGTGGAGACTTGTACTTGTAAACCGGTGGTGGTGGAGACTTGTACTTATAAACCGGTGGTGGAGGAGAAGGGTATTTGTATGGGGGAGGTGGAGGAGATGGGTATTTGTAGGGAGGAGGGGGAGACTTGTACTTGTAAACCGGAGGAGGAGGAGACTTGTATTTGTATACTGGTGGGGGAGGAGATGGGTACTTGTACGGAGGTGGTGGAGGAGATGGGTACTTGTAAGGAGGAGGAGGAGACTTGTATTTGTAAACTGGGGGTGGTGGAGAGGGGTACTTGTATGGTGGAGGAGGAGGAGATGGGTACTTGTATGGAGGAGGAGGGGACTTGTACTTGTAAACCGGTGGTGGAGGAGATGAATACTTGTATGGGTTCTTTGGTGGTGGTGGAGAGTGGTAGTAGTAGGGTGGAGGAGGTGAGTGCTTTGGTGGTGGAGGAGAGTGGTAATAGTAGGGTGGAGGAGGAGAGTGCTTTGGTGGAGGTGGAGAGTGGTAGTAATAGGGAGGAGGAGGAGAGTGTTTAGGTGGAGGTGGAGAATGGTAGTAATAAGGAGGAGGAGGTGAGTGTTTTGGGGGAGGTGGAGAGTGGTAGTAGTAGGGAGGAGGAGGAGAGTGCTTTGGTGGTGGTGGAGAATGGTAGTAGTATGGCGGAGGAGGCGAATGCTTTGGTGGTGGTGGTGGTGGTGGAGAGTGATAGTAGTAAGGCTTTGGCGGTGGTGGAGGAGAGGAGTAGATGTAGTTGTCAGCCAATGTTTGAGATGAGAAGGTGAGGGAGATTAAGGTTAATGCAAGAGTGGTGAGAGTGAGAGAGGCCATTGGAGACCCCATGTTGGGTTTTTGTGTTGCCATTAGGAAAGGTAGCTATACCCTTTATATAGCTTACTTTTTTACCCATTTATCCAACTAATTTATCTTGCTTTAGATTTTATCTCTTACAACAATGTGAATCTATTAAAAACTAACTTCAATTTGAGTTTCAGAACTAATGCAATCCAAGTTGTCACGCGGGTTTGGATTTGATAGAGACAGCTGGCTGTATGAAAATAATTATAAAGAAGCAATTAAAATAACTAACCAATTACTTCAAAATGTTGACCGTGCCCTTATTTTCTTTATAAGAAGAAGACACCAACCATCCTTTCAATTTTTTTTCCATTGCCCAATTTTCAAAATAAATACAGTTAATAATGCATCGTCCCTGTCAAGTATTTGATGTAATTAATTTGTCACGTCTCTTAATTTTTAACAGTTTTATTTTTCTACAGAAACGTTTGAAGCTCTGTGCATGGTGAGCATTAAGGTCATTTAATATCTTGTAGTACTTCTCTGGGACCATGTGTGTCATGATGAAGGTGGAATCTTTTATCTTTTTCACTCTTATTGTGGAGGCCAAAAGGAATATTTACGTATTGCATGGTATCGCTTTCCCTATCAGAGGAATTAAAGGCATATCAAGAAAAATTCAGTCTGAAAACTCTTTTACTTTTTTGCCTTTTAGCATTTTACTGCCTAAAGTACACAACTGTTGAATGCGATACGTCAACTTAAGAACTTGTCCATGAATTCCAATTAATATTCTCTTTCTTAATAATTCATATCAAGAGAAAATTTATAAAATTCTCAGCACGTTCATGACTGATGGAACTATATATAAAATATAATACAATAAAAAATTACTCAGTATATTTTGTACAATTGAATCTGTTATAACATGATACAAAAATGTCGAATTATTTGTTGCATTTCCGAATATGTGTGAGTATCATGACACCATTTTCTAATATTTTTAATTTACACTATAAAATATTTTAACTAAATTTGTTTTTATACTTTTATCTAAAAAATTCAAATCAAATACGGCCATGGCTTACAAATTTCTTTGATTTTTTTTCTACAACTATTGTATTCATGATAAATTACGTTTCATTAAATAATGGTCAAACATTGCATGTTGGGAGGGGCATTCATACATTGACCCGTATTCGGTGTTCTTCATTAAATTTTCAGTAAATATTAACTTTACCAGATAACTTATTTTATCTTCCTCTTCTTCTTTATGTTTATTTTTTTTCCCCTTCTTATAATAAGGATTATGGAAAATAAAAAAAAATGAAAATTAATGTTGTGTCCCTATGAGTAGATGCTAGGTCACATATAGTGTATTATTTCCAGCCACCACCATATCTCAAAACCAGTAAAATATGCAAAAAAGAAAAGTCAACAAATACACGTACCTATGTTTCTACACTAACAGAAGATGAATCATTTTAGAAAAATGTGAAATAATAAAAAAAATAGTTATCACTTTGTCAATGTAGTATAACATTTTAAAATGCCTATGATATGAGTGCATTTTTTCTATCATGTAATGAAAGATTTTCTACTTTAAGAATTAAGATTAAAATTTAAAAAACTGCAGAAAGTAAATTAAAAATTGATTGATTTTGAAAAGCATGGAAAGTAGAGTGTGATCGGTTACTACTTTATAATGGATTGTGACGTTAATGAAAACATTTTAACGGAAAGAAAATGTGTAGCTTTTGTTCATGTCAAATTCTCATCTGCTTCAAGCTTTTTGACTGTATAGTTTATACCTGAAACTGGGACAGGAAAAGCACTTTCTCAAAAGTTTCAACAATCATTAGATCACATTTTGGTTATTTCTTAATCCAACCCAATCAATTTTTCTTTACTTTTTACATCTACATCAAAATCTAGGACAAATTATATACTACTGCCTGAAATCTTGAATGAGATTAAAATTAAAGAAACAAAAGGTAAAGATCACAGCTCCACTAAATAAATATGAACGCTTTTGTTAATCTTTTTATATATTAGATTTAAAATTTTATGTTTTTTAATTAATTTTTCTCGTGTAATTTTTTAGGTGATGTTGTTATTATATATGCTTAATACAATACAAAAAGTGGTTTTCAATTTTAATTAAAATTAAATAATATTGATAACTTTTATGTAATTACGTATCGCGATCAAGGTATTGTCATCAGTGATATAACTGATGTAGGTGATCATGACACTTCATTGCTATACAACTTGTTTTTAATAAAAATAATAACTTTTTTTGAGTAATCATTAATATCATTTTATATATTATCATAAAACTTCATCAATTTTAAGATAAGTACGCAAGATAACAATTATGCCATTCAATTTACGAGAAAGTTAAATTGTACTGTAGGATACCTAATCCTCCAACTGTCGACCAATAACCCGACGACAATTAAACCACTGCAGGTCATTCTCATGCCTGTAATGACATTCGACCACATAACGTGGTCGACCACTTGATAACCGACCGTAATAAAATACGACCACGTGGCGTTGTCGACCATTTGAGGCTCGACAACCGAATAAGTAATGTCGCGACATGAGGCATACGTGCGACACGTCGTCCACTTAGGTCGGCACGAATGATGATCGACATACAGTATGCGACATCGTGATCTAGCGGTTACAGATAAGCAGTTACACATCTTGGCTAGACAACGCCGTGAATCACGGCTGTATATTATGGAAGTAATTGACTCAATATCAGCACACAATTTGACGGTTACAACTTCTAAACAGTCAACTTCAGTAACTGACCGGATTTTCAGGTAAACGGTTTATTATGCTGATTTAAATATACAAAGCACACCAGAAAAATTCCCCTAAGAGAAAATTAAGAAAGATTTTCTTATTCTAACAACACCCTATTGACTTGAGCGTCGGAGTGCCTTTGCAGGTACCCAGCCCACCTTATTCATAGAATCAGAGAAGAGAGAGAGAGAAAAGAGAACACCGTGAAAGTAGCACAAAGAAGGAACAGAGCAAGGTTGTTAGGTTCGTATCTTGGTCTCCACACCCCTATTGAAACATTGATATCATTAATATCATTTTATATATTATCATAAAACTTCATCAATTTTAAGATAAGTACGCAAGATAACAATTATGCCATTCAATTTACGAGAAAGTTAAATGATAAAAACTCAATTGAAAATAAATAAAAATATTGAGTACTTAATAGATAATAAAAATAATAGAAAATGAAAACATATGTAAATTTATAAAATATATTAATAAATAAAGGTTTTAGGTTATTACTTTTATAAAAAAATGAAAAAATCGTAAACTGAATTTAAACTTAACTCAACCTTACAAAACTGATTTATAAAATAAAGTTTGTATTTTTTATATATTTTAAACTCATATTATCTTCCATTACACTCACATCACGTCTATACATACACATTATTATAATAGAAACCAAAGAGAGAAAGAAATATCTCGCATTATGGCTGAAGCGAGAAAAAAAAAGACGATCGTGGTATGCGAGAGAGGAGAGCTCGAAGCTCACTACTAGCCTTCTCTCATGGTTGTTGAAGAAAGGAGGAAGAGAATATCAAAAGAAAAGTTTCATCTAAGGTAAGAAAAAACATGAATCAACATTGGGGAAAAATGCTAACCATAAATAGGCAAGGGAAAAAGGAAAAATGGTAAAATTATAAGTTTTCCTAATAGATTACTCATCCTAAGTAGTAATCCGAACCGATCTAGTGCATTCAAAGATCCTAGCAATTCTAACTAACATCATTAGGCTCCCCTTAAGCTGGATTGTGTATGTTCACCAATCCAAGCTTAGGAACGATGAACTAGAAGCAAACGTGATGTGGTAGTTTCGTGAAAATGTCAATGAGTTGTTCTTTTGAACGAACAACATGGTAGTCGAGTTCTATATCTTTAGTTCTTTCATGAAAGCTTTGATTGTGAGCAATATGTCTGGCTGACATATTGTCATAGTAAAGTGCGTAGTGGTAGTGATCTCAACATTGAGATCTTGTAGGATGTAAGGAATCCATTGAATTTTGCATATTATAGAAGCTAGGGCTCTATATTCTACTTCCGTAGAAGACTTGGAAACAATAATTGCTTCTTGGATTTCCATGATATGAGAGAGGACCCTAGGAAGATGTAAAATTTTGTGATGGATCTTCTAGTATTAGGACAAGTTGCTCATTCTGAGTCACTAAAAGCCTTTATCTAGTAATAAGAGTTTGCGGTAAAGAAGAGGGCTTCTGAGGGGCTTGATTTCATATACCTAAGCATGTGTTGCAAAGCCCGATAATGATAATTAGTAGGAGATTGAACAAATTAAGTGAGAAGATTGACAGAAAAACATAAATCAGATCTAGTATTAGTGAGATAAAGCAATTTCCCTATTAGTCTGCAATAGGAATTAGGATTAGCCAAGTAATTATTTGTTTTATACAAGGAACTTGTGTCGCTTAGAAAGGGGGTAGTGCAGGGCTTGCATCCCAATATTCCTATTTTTTCAAGAATGTCCAAAGCATATTTCCTCTAACATAGGTGCATTCCCTTCTTAGAATTGGCCACTGATTAAAGCCTAAAAAGTATTTACGCCTCCCTAGGTTCTTGATTCGGAAAGCATGATGAAGAAGGGCTTTTATGTGATCTATTTATAAAATGGAATCTCCTGCCAAAATAATATAATCTCCATACACAAGAATAGTTGTGAAATTTGTGGATGTTTCTTAATAAAACATGAATGATAAAATTTAGATTGAGTGTAATCAACACAGAGTAGAACAGATGATAGTTTATCAAACCATTTTCTACTAGCATGTTTCAGCCCATATAGGGACTTAGTTAACCTACAAACTTGACCCTTTGCATGAATATTCATTCTTGGTGGTGGCTCCATATACACTTCTTCATTTAGGTCCCCATGTAGAAAAGCATTATCTACATCAAGTTAATGTATATGCCAATTTTTTGAGGCAACAATGGCAAGTAGCATATTCTGAAAGTGGTTAGTTTGGCAATAGGAGAAAAAGTATCCAGAAAATCTATATCTTCTTACTGTGTATAACCCTTAGCTACCAAGCGAGCCTTGTACCTTTCTATGGTGTCATCAACTTTATGTTCAACTTTTTACACCCATTTGCAACCAATGGAGTTTTTTCCAGGAGGAAAACGAGTCAAGTATTAGGCGCCATTGTCTTGTAAATCTTTTAGTTCTTTATTAATGCCCATTCATGGTTTTCCTTGGCCTCATTATATGATTTAGGCTCACTATTGACAAAAATGGCCAATGTGTATTTTAGATGCTTCTCCGACAAATAATCATATGACAAAACATTGGAAATAGGATAAGGAGTCTTGTAGTTATTTTTAACATGTAAAGATCTGGATGAGGACTAATTAACGTAATGTATATAATCATTTAGCTATTTGGGGACCCTTCTAACTCTAATAGGTCTTCTGGAGTTGTGATCCTCTCTATCATCAGTAGGATGTGTACTAGTGTTAATGGTGGCGTCTTCACTGTGATCAAGTCTTTGTTCAGTATCTCCATTTGCAAAGGAGTTTTGAACTCCATCACAGTTTTGACCATACAAAAAATCATTAGGCAAAACACTTTCAATTTCTTTCTCAGCATATTTTGTCTCATTATTGTGTTGATTTTTATAAGGGAAAATGTTTTCATAAAAGATGACATTCCTACTTAAAAATATTTCCCTAGTACTAACGTCGAGTATAATATATCATTTTACATCATTTCTATAGCCTAAGAATACACCTTTTCTAGCTTTAGAATTAAGTTTATTTCTATTGTGCTCTAAAGTGGAAGACGAACATAGGCAACCAAAGGTTTTCAAATTTAGATAGATGGGAGGAGTGTCATATATCAAATCATAATACAAGTCTTACCATTGAGGACATATGTGAGTAATCTATTTATCAAATAAATGGTATGAGAGACAACATAGAACCAGTAGGTTGTAGGTATATTAATGAGTTGTTCGATAGAGTAGTATAAAAGGTCCAACAAAAAACAAATCGACTCAAAGTTAATGGCACAATAAATCTAACAAATAAAAAATTTCACTAAAATAGATTTCAGATAACTTTGATATTATCTTAAGAAGAGATTTTTAAATTTAACTCAACCTTATAAAATATACTTATAACATGAGATTGACACTCATTTATATATAAATTATTCTTATCTCTTGTCGACGTCAAATATTCAACTCTAAAATAAATTTCATGACACACATATTAAACAACATTAAAATAAGATAAATATAGTATACTTTTCTATATAATTTGTCTATTTATCTTTTCATTATTTTTTAAAAAGTATATACATTAAAACGTGTTTAATGCTTTTGAATTATTTACTATCTTTGATGAAATAAATACAAGATTATGAATAAAGAAGATAGTGAAAGGGGATTTAGAATTTTATTATAGTAAATTTTGTGTGTTCACAATGTCAAAATGGTGACGATAATATTTGAGACTGCGGAACAACTTAATAATTAGTAATTGCCACTACTTCAATTGCTGTTTTCATGCTTTTGGTTAGACATGCGGAAGAAAGTGACCAGCAAATTAGTGAGAACAACATATTACTACAAAATTATTTGGAAATTTTGAAAATGTTTTTGATCGTTCTGTTCTAAAATTGAACTAAGCTTTCTACTTTCATTGTCCACTTGTCATGGGAATAAATTAAACAACAAAACTTGCACAAGTTATCGGTGTTATTCTTCAATTAAATTTAGAATTTTACATAAATTATTCACATTTTATTAAATATACGTGGTATTAGGCGTGTTAACCGAATTAATTAACACAGTGAAAACTGATCCAAATAACTGAAAATTGAAAAGAAAAACTAAAAAATTTTAGATTGATTTAGATTGTTGTTTCTAAAAATTTTAGATTGATTAATCTTAACTTTTTGTTTTGTATTAATTGATGTTAGACTGTGAGAATCTATTCTCTTTAACATTTAATGAAATTAAATATTTAATTTTATACAAAAATTAGGTTTATTGTTCAAAATATTTTTCACATCTTGATTAACATATTTTTTATTATTATATTTTAATTTAAAAGATTAAAAAAATCTTTAATAAAAGAAAAAAATTTAATTAAAAATCATGAAAGAATATTTAAATTAAACTGTAATTGATTTGATTTGATTCAGGTTTTTCTTTCTTTCAAACCAAAAGCAAATCAAACTACGTATCTTTTTTATATTTCGATATTTCGTTTAAATGTATTTTTTACTAAAAGTCAAACCAAATCAAACCATGAACACCCTTTTATTATGATAGAATGTTAAGAATAATTGAAAAATAACATCAATAATGCTTATAATACTTAATCTAAGTTTTTTTCTTAAATAAAAGAAAAACTTTCTTAATTTATTATGCACATGAGAAATAACTCGTCTTACAAATCAGTTTACAAGATTAAATTGGGTTAAGATAAAAATTTTGCAAATGTAATAGTTTATTCTGTTTTATAACTTGATCATTAAGGTCGAGAAGTAAATAAGGACATGTTCAAAACACTTCTTAGGGCCTAAATATATTTTCTGTGTAAGCTTCTTGCATGCGCAAAATTTGATAGTGTAAATATACACAATTCGTTTATAAAGATATATCTTATAAACATCTCTCATATATTGATATAGGATATTTAAAGGAAAATGATAAGTTAGACACAATATTCTTAATAATATTTTCACTGTGAATATCACTATTTTATTGAACTTAGAATATATAATAATAAATAATAAATTAATTAAAAAGTAACATGTAAATTTATATTAAATTGTTTTAAAATTAAAAATACCTTCTATATTGAGTTGGTAGGATAATTAATGAACTGCATTAAATGATCATTAAATAAAATTGTCAGGAACAAAAAAACTGGAAATTGGTTGGTAGTTAGCATGTGTATTTGGACTACAATAATTGATATGTGTGTGGGAAGGGTATAGAACATATATAGGTGTGTGCTGTAATAAAACACAATAACAAAAATGGTGTGAACTGCGAGGGCATGTTGTTTTTAATTTATAGAGAGCAGAAACTTTATGCTAAAAATACGATGATGATAATGATAACGATAATGACGATGAAAATTTACTCTTTATTTTACATGCACTAAAAGGTTCATAAATGAGTTTCTATATTTGTTTTTTGCATAGCAAGTTTAGATATATTATGCTTTCTATCTAAGGAGGATCAATAATTTATGGTAGTTATCATTGTTTGATAGAGGCAGAAAGGATATAAATGTTACCAAAAGTTATTCAACTAGGGTCTATTTTTATTATATATTAGTATATATGATTATCGATTTTGAAGAAATAGGTTTGGATATAGAACAAGTATCTAAGTTTCATGGTAGAAATTTGTGTGCAATAACCATTTTTTTTCAATGTGTTATAAGGATTTTTTTAATATGAATATATATTAAAATTATAAAATACCACAAAAGAATTTCCAACTAACTGGTCAAATATTTTTGTTAAGAGGGATTATATAGAATTCAAGTTATAAACTTGTATATATTTTAGGTATCACTTGTACTTCAGTAATGAAAATTATTATCCATTATGCATATAACAACAATTACTATTTCGTCAAATTATAAGTGCATGAATATTCTACGCATTGTTCATATGGAACACGATAATTTCAGATACAAAATTTGAATATGATACAGGAAGTATACTTTATAACAAATTACTTTTTAATATGTTTAATATCAGGTTATTTGTTTCTCTAAGTCCATATATAAAGCAATAATTCACATATTTTTATAATTTGAATGCCCATGTGCAATGAGTGATCATACAACATTTAAAAAACTCATTTATTTGAATTATTTCATGTTAAATTCTACTGTAATTTTCCACTTCAATATTCTGCTGTATCCTCTTCATGTTGACAGATATCTTAATTAATTACAATCGGTATGTATGAATACAAACTTATAATCAATGTTGCATCTGCGTGTGCGTGTAAAACAGAAAAAATAGTGAAAAGAAATATTATTTAAATTAAAAAATATATTAAAAACATTTGAAAGGTTAAAGTATTGATATTTTTATTTATTTATTATTTTAATTATTTAATTTATTATAATAAATATATATATATAATATTAATAAAAAATTAACTACATAATAAATTATATTAATGTATAATATAAACATGAATAAATAATCAATTATTAGTTCTTGATGGATTATATTATCCATCAAATAAACTGCGCTATTAATAGTTTATTAATATTTTGTGATGTAATTAATTTTATTTTTAATATAAGTAAATTTTTTTCTGATAAATATCTTATAATATACTTGAAAAAATTAAACATCTCATTTTTCTAATTTTTCGTTTATTTTTAAGCGTTTTAATTTTCTGTCTTCAAATAGAGAGAGGTTTTTAAGCAATATACTTGGAACTTTTAACTAATGTAAATTCTAATCATATCAGATGCACTGCGTTAAAAATTAATCGCAAATACAATATCATTTCTAGAACATAGAACCATAAGCAATATTTCTTTTCCAAAGTGTATTAATTTTTCCTTGCTTTAACTTAAATTTAAATAATAAAAAAATTGCCTTTTAGAAATTTTCTCCTAACAGCTGGACAACATATTAAGCTACCAACTTCGAAATTTCGTGTACAATCTCCCTTCTGCTTTCTTTTATGTCTAATCGTCAATGAAAGCAAAACGGACAATTGACAATTATAATAAATATAAAATTATTGATTATTAAGGTCTTTCCTTTGTAATTATTGTGTTATCAATCAACTGGAGGATAATATTTTAAACCAATAAATCAATGGCTTCTGATTTAATAAATAATAAGAGAAAATCAAGACTTAGATATACAAATCTATAATGCTATAGAGGACAAAATATAGATATATGATATATGCACGACATCATAAATATATATATATATATATATATATATATATATATATAAATAATTAATTAAAATATAAAACATGACATTCATATGCAATACAATCACACATATTTAACATTTTGTTTCGCTGTACTTATGTTGTAGGTCAAAATGGAACATGAGAAGAGCAAAGATGATTAGGCTTTCAATTTGTTAAAAATAATATAGAACTTTAGTGGGCATAATTAATATTTCAGAGGAATTATTTTTTAATTGCAAGTAGATAACTACTATGGACTTTTTGTACAACATTCATAAAAAATGACTGCAATTTCAATTGAAAAATACTACTAATTAAAAAGTAAGTTTTGTTCTTCAAAAAATCATGCCTTATTTGACAAAAATACGCTACGTAGCCATTAATTACAAAAATGGAAGTAATTTCCTTTTAAATCTTCATGATACAGTTATCATTAATTTTATTTTGCAATTAATATGATTTTTTATAAATCAAATTCTATCTGTTATTTTTTTAATTAATTTAGAATGTTATGCTTTTTAATCTATTTTTATATATGAATGTGTTATTAAGTACTAAAATAAGGTAAAATATATATAAAAAAAGCATGAATTTGCATTATATCATTTTCATTTATATAAATATATATATATATATATATATATATATATTGAAAAATATATATTTAATGTATTATATCATTTTAATTTATATAACATTTGTTTTTATATCTTTATACATAAATTTCATTTATGTATAATTAAATGTACACTAAATCTCAATAAAAGATATATTGATGATAAAAAAATATTTTATATTATCTGTGTACTAATAAACTTTAAACAATAAAACGTTTCTATCACAGAAAATAAATAACACTTTATAACTAAAGTATGTTACGATAAAAATACTAATGGTAAACATAAAATAATATAATTCATTTATGATAACATATTTAATCATCTTCTGTTTATTCCTCTCCATAAAGAAACCCTAATGAGTTTAGGGTCAAACAATTATTTTACAGACAAAAAAAGAAAACATAGCAGAAGAGTGTTTCACATTCCAGACATGCACAAGCAGCAGCATGATGAAGAAGATCTGATGATTAATATAATAAAATTAAAAACACTGCTGGCATCCACCAAACATATATAACCCTAAAGCCACAAACAGTCAAAGTAGTTTTTGCATCAAAGCCTTCATTTTCTTTTATCCATCTACCCTTTCACTTTTTATTCTTTTTTAAGCCTCCAAATTTGGACACTTGCCAAACAAATTCCAAACCTCTTAATGGTGAAAGCTACAACTATTCCCATGGCTGACTTTTCCTTCCTTATTATCAACTCATGGATCATAACATAACTATGTACATGGACCACTTTGCAATATATATACATATACATATACACATATACATATATTAAAGTCTTTGTCTTCTTCTGTACCTCTTGATAAATATCCAAAGATTTTTTCCCTTTTTTTTTACCCAGTTAAATTCTACTTTGATGTGAATAATGCCTCCAAAATTGTCTCGACTGTTTTCAAATCACAATATATTAATTTCAGCAATATACAGATGAATTTTACGGCCTAAATTATTGATAGAAACATGCAAGGACTACAATTCTGATAAGAAAACCTATTTTATAATGCTAAATGTGCGCACATTTATTATTATTCTGAGTTTCTTTAATAAAGTCAGTGTTGGAGGATATGACTTTAATTGTTAAGATGATATCGTATGTTTGTCTTGTTCTTATAACTAAGTTCTACTTAAATAAACTCGTTCTAAAGAAGATATCATGTATTGCAAAGTTACAAAGAGAAAACCTAACTACTCCGAGTGGTTAGTTTAGGGCAAATTTTCTTGCACGCAACCTTGTTGATTAAAGATGGTCATAATTAATGAAATTTTGATGAAGTCAATCAATATTAGGCACATACTTTTGACATGAAAAAAAAGAAAGAAAAGAAAAAGTGTTTGGTGTGAAACTTTACAAAGGGGATTCATATAGAATTGGCTTTTCCATTTTACCCTAATTACTTTCTTTAGTGTAAAAAGTTATGTGCATGCATTGTAGGTGAGTGAATTAATTAATTAATTAATTAATATTCCTTGATTATTGAATAGGGTTTGATAACCACATTTGGGTACATTTACACATTGCTACTTTGAAGAAGTTTGTCTCTTTGCATTATCCAAAACTTTTTATCTTGTTTGGGGAAGGTCACAACTAGGAATCACACACAAGAAAAATACGTAGGAAAACGATAATAGCATTAGGACAACTAAGACCCCACACGCTTTTTTCTTCATTGGAGAAGAATGACCATCTTCTAAGTTGTGGCTTAGGATATTGCTTCAACAAGACCCTACTTAGGTAGTTTATCATACACTGCATTTCTTTTTCCTTTTAATTTTTATTCACAATTTTTTTTTGTTAAGATTTTGGTTTTAATGTTTTGGAACATTCTAGTTCTAGTTTAACGATTAATATGGGTTGTGTTTTCATATATTAAACTTCGTCTATTTAATTTAAAAATTTATTAAATATAATTTTAGTCTCTAAACTTTGACATAAAATTGTAATTTGTTTATATATATATATATATATATATATGAAGCTTTGATATTTTTAATTCTCAAAATTTAAATATGAATATATACTGTAAGACTCATGAAAAAAATTTATAATAGTAAATTTTAGCATTTTATTAGTAATAATGATTTTAATGGATAGAAAATAGAAAATTATGGTAGAAAAATTTAAATTGTTGATATAAAATTATAGTAATTCTAGAATGAGAAGTTCAAATTTTTGATAACTTATTTAGGATGCTTTTTAAGAAAATCGAATAGTAAAAAAAGTGAATAGTAAAAAGTGAATAGTTAAAAAAAATTGAAAGGATAAGAATTCCTACGTAGCATGGAAGGAGTTAGGATCATATTTGATCAAGTGGATGATTAAAATATTACTTTAAAATAATAAATAATATTTAAAAAATTATTAAATAGTAAAATTTTTTTACCTATAAATAGCCATGGGAGGGAAGGGTATTCTGCACAAAGAAAAGGAGAATCAAGTGAGAGCTTGAGAAATAGAGAAGAAAGAGTTACGGAGAAATTTTTAGTTGCAAGAAGAGTAGAGGTTCTGAAGGGTTTTCTGGAAAACAAATTCGGAGCAAGAGAAGTTTGGAATAGAGGTAGGGGAGCTAAACCTTCTAAGCTTTTATATTATGATTTAGTACTGTTTTATTACTATTCATGTCTTGAAATTCTGTGTGAATATTATTAATGCTTTCTGTATATCTATCTATATTGAATTTTTGTGTTAATATTATATGTTGTTGTTTTGAATCTGTAAATAAGAAATTTGTTAAAACTAGTTGAGGAACACTTTGGCTAAGGAAAGACTTGGTACTTAAGTTGTCTATTGTGACACACCTCTCTTTCCTGGAAGTTTACTCGACAAGTTTTTAACTTAAATTTTGTTGAACAGATATGTACTGTTAAACTATTGTGCAATATATCTTGTTGGAATGAATTCATGTTATTGTGGTAGATACGAATTTATGGATTATAATTGTGATGGTAGGATAGAGAAATCTTAAAAACCGGAGTTGGTACATCCCTGATCATAGGGCAGCCCTGGTCAAATCTAGTAAGTTGTGACTACTCATATGTATTGGCGTTTATGGTGAGTTTGATTCGTCAAACATTTTATTCTTCTCCGGTGACCATTTATAGTGATATTTTAGTATTGTTAATTTATTTATACATTCTTTTTGTATGATTTTTGTGACGATTGCATTTTATTTGAATTTATGCATCTGAACATGATATGAGTATTATGGGGAGATTTTGTAATGGTATAATGTGAGTCGAGGAATATGAGCATGGTATGAGTCTCGTGGAAAGATTTTGTAATGATATGGTATTTGTGTATATGTTGATGTTGAGTGTCCTATTGTTGGAGGTTATCCTGATACTCTAATAATCATCCAGTCTCAAGTAGAGAAGGATGAATTATGTGGTGAGAGGGGCAGGAGGTCCTGGTCTATGTACCGATTTTGTACATAGTGTTGAGGACTAACCTTGTGAATGGTATGGAGTATTTTGAAAGTGTATTTGTAAGAAGAAGTAGAAGTCATCACAAGTGCATAACCTCCCGTGACCGCTCATCAACGTATCATCCAGATGAGTGTCTATTGGGTATTGTGGGACGAGTGTCTAATAGGAATTGTGCTATGATGGTATGAGGGTGTCGAACTTAATTATTATATGATGTTTATATAAAAGTAATTATACATGTTTTATAAATGATTTGTTGCATGTTAGCTTACCTTACTTGTTTGTGTTTGTGTATGTGCGATGATCGTATAATTCGTTATACAGAAGCAGATGAGGAATGTCGTCTGATCCAGTGCCAATGAAGAAAGAGATAGAAGAATAAATTAGAAGAATTTGAGTTATATTTATGAGTTTGTAGTTGAAATTTGAGTTTAAAACATATGTATAGATATATATCAACTATAAACTTTTAAGTGTGAGATTACGGAATATTACATATATAGTCCTTTTAATCAAATTATGTTTAATGTTTTTAACATGTCAAATGTATTTTTTGGTTAACATTGTCAAACGATATAAACAACTCAAATATGTGTTTGATACTCAAAAAGAAATTTAACATAATGGATTAAAAAAATTATATCTATTTTTTAAAACTGTGATAACCAAAATATACCAAACAAAAACAAATTTTAATTTCACGTTTAGAAACTAAAAACATATTTAATATTTAAAAAATTCGAATTTTAAAATATTAGGTAAGTAAAATATAAAAAAAATTAGAGACTGCAATTCGTAAATCAAAAGTGCCAAAATTGTAATTTAACCTATTTATTTAATATGAAAAACTTAAAATATCCTTAATTTAATATAGCGAGAAAAAACAAAGTCAACCACCAACTACAACAATGACACCTAAGGTATCAAAGCAATACAGTACAAAGTTTAGCCAATGGGACTTGAAACTGGTCCATTCTTTCAATGCATGAAGTTAGAGAAAAACTGAATAATTGTATATTCAATAATATCAATTGTTTTAGAAAAAGAAAATGTAACTATGTAGAAAGTTAAAGTAGTGTAATAGTTTATAATAATTTCAAGATAAAAATATCCAGAAAAACCGTGATCATCAGATAGGGTTATTTTCTTTTTAAGCAAAGCGTTTGCTAAAACAAATTTTAATATTATAATAGTTATTTCACTGTTACAAATAATTATGAGTAAATAATGTATTCAATTAATCGTGTTTACGCTTTTATCTGATAACAAATGATAATGCATAGTAATTAAATTTGTAGAATATTACACTAATAATTATTTTAATATTTCTACTTATTATAATTAAAGTATTTATATTTCCATATTCTGTTGTTAGCTTCAATTATTATGTCTCCATCATGATGAAAGAAAAACTAAGTCAGTGTGAAATTGATTGTAGCTTTTTGAAAGAGATGTAATATTGTATCCATAATTTTCGTTAATCCTATTAAAATATTCCTATTCAAAGAATAATTTGCCTCAAAGTTACAATCCATCTAAATCCGTAATAAATGCATGCAGTCTATGGAAAAGTCTAATATTTAAATATATATATATATATATATATATATACCATAAAGAAAAATGCTAAACTTATGAAAGATTTTCACTTTGATTTATGTACGAAAAACGTTGTTTCTAAAGTAATATTAATAATTAAGTGTAATAACACGTAATTATGTATGAAGAAAAATTAAAAAGATGTTTTCAACACCCTTTTTAAAAGAAAACAAAAGTTAGTAGGTTGTCTAAATTAAAGCATAATATAGTCAAGATCCAATGAATACATACGTAAAACATACTTAAGCTTTTCAAATTACAACATTTAATAATACTTAATTATGTGCCAATATAGGTCAGTGAAGACCATCATAATTCAGATTAGTTAGTAATAAGATATCTGACAATAAATTATTCAATTGTATCAGTATTAGACTTACAAAACAATTTCGTTGACTAAAATTTTCCATGAAAGTTTAATTAAAAAATATATCAACCACAAAATTGAATAAATTATTAAATTTATAAACAAATATAAGAAAACGAACATAATAGAATTTTTTGCAGAGAAAAATTGACACCATGATTGAGTCTAGTATCATTAACTCATAATTTGAAAAAAAATGATTTGAAATGTAGAATTGGACACAAACCCAAATAAATGGCAAGACTAGTTCATTCTTAGTACAAGCATTTATAATGAAGTTACACATACCAACAAAAGATAATTAATTTAGTTAACTTTATTTTTATTTTAAAGGAATTTATCTTTAGTGTTATTGACTTTTAAAATTTTATTTTCCCTATTTAATAAAAACACCCATACTCAGAATACTTTATAAAGATAAATAAAGAAAAAAAAAATCTAATAGTATACTAAAAATTGTAAAATATCTTATAGAAGATATATAATTTCTTCCAAACTGTGTGTTATATTAAATACGGGTGAGAATGCTTCAGTAAAATAAAAGGAAAATGAAAAAGGCTTACCCTTAAAAGAATCAATGTTCTTCTATTAATAGAAATGTAATTATGTTTGTTGAATTTGATTAGAAAGCATTCCCAATGTTAAATACTTTTATGGTCTTCTCATAATGTACTCTCTTGTTTCATAATTTGTTTATTCTTATTATTACCCTAAAAGTATATTTAAAGTGGTTGATAGCTTTCCAAATTAACTTTTGAAGTGATGACCATAACTTGTTAATATTAGTTTAAAATATGTTTAGATAATTTATTCTATTGCTGGTTTATATTATATGTGTGTGTGTGTGTATAAACTACAATTATTAATAAAAATGATTATGTTTTAACATTTGTTCCTGCCATATTATGTTATTGGTTTATTTTCAAAATTATCATTGTCTTACAAAAAAGTGACTTCAAGATTTGTATTTTGGAAACTTTCTGAAACATTTTGCAAATTTTCAGAACCAAATGTTTGAAATTGGATTTTGGGAACGAGTGACCACCAAAACCTACAAGCAGAGTCTAGCACATTTTCCATGGTCATTGATTTCGAATTACGATTGTCCTTTTTCTAACGAAATAAAGCTTAATTAACTTCATTTCAAGGCATAAAATATCTAATGCTTACTTTCTCGGAAAAATGCAGTTTCTTTTGGCTATACTTGATTTGACCAATGCACAAATCCGAATGTTTTTCAGAAAGGTGTTCAGATGTGTTGATCAAATACTCGAAAGGCTTTTAACCAATTAAGGTTAAAAATATGTAACCCCGAACACGTTGTGATGTCTAAACTAGCTTGTGGTAAAAGGATCTTGTAACAAAGATCAGTAGTTTAACACATTCCTACGCTAAAAAAGCTTTTGGAATAACCAACATTACATTACATTACAGTCCACCCAATTTGCACACATCCCCAGTATGGTATGAAACGTAACAGGATGACCGATAATGTTTGATAAGCAATAAACAGTTATAAAATAACAGTCATTTGGGGAGCACAGTAAACGCTACCATAGATCAGTTAATATACTAAATTTAACAAATAATGATACAGCAGAGTAATTGAATACATGCACTAAAAATCCAAATTTGTTAGACTTTTTCTAATTGAAATTGTACTCTGATCTCATCCTATAAATATTTTATGCATTTCAAATGCCCTAATATCCGGAGGGAACAAATAAAACGGCATATGGAGTATCTCCCCCAATACATGGTATAAAGAATCACCGACATTCAGATGGCATAACACATAAATGGCCAATGAGAACAAGCTCATCTTTTACCTCGAGATGCAGGTCCACTTCTTGGACCAGGATACCGGGAAAACTGAAGCCGCAAGTGACTGGACTCAGGGTTGAGCTCATCAACTTTATAACCTGTACATCAACCACAATGTCAGTAAACACCAAGAAGTTTTTTCTGCACCAAAATATGTGAAGTCGCTAAGTATAAGAAACTGTTAGATTTCCCAACCAAGGGAGCACAGCTGACCACAGTAATCATACACATGCCACTGTATTCTAGTTTTATTAATCTAATTTATTTTCGATTCTAGTCATTTATTTAGTATTCTTACAGAACTTAAATTTCCTTTACTCACTGAAAGATGAACAAAAGCATTATACACAGTAGTTGACATAGGCTACATTCATCACACAATGCTGCTATACAAGTCTGTCAAAGACCAGACTTTAAAAATATTAATTACCATGAGATCTCTCAAAACAAGTTCATCAAATATACTTGGCTTTCTTCTTACGATTACAAACCATACAACTGCTCTACTCACAGGCTACTTTGTCGGCCTCTTTATGCGTTCGTCCAAACTAACTTCCAATTTTCTGCCCTCTCTGTACTAATCAATGCCACACCCCAAACCCAACCTCGTCCCCTTTCCAAGCCAATGGATCTCACATTACACATCTACAAAGACCCCCACAGCCTGCAGATCATACCAGGTTAATCTTACCCCTCACCATGGTAACTAAACTGGCGAATTGATTCATTAACTCAGATGAGTTTAAGTATTAACACATAGATTCCGAGTTAATTTGGAAGCAAACTTGGTTTTGAAGTAGAATAGTAGAATGAAAGGTAGAATCGATAGACTCAGTCGAACTCGTGAGTGTGCTTCTGAGTTGGTGAGTTAGTCGAGAATTTTTTTTATAAAACAAAGTCAATTTTAGGGCTGACTCACCATATTAGGGTTTTTGAATCATCTTCTTTCAAACAAGCCCATCTTCTTCCTTAGTCTCATACGATTGCAGTTCTTGCTCTCATGCTCTCTGTCTCTTATTTTCACGTTGCATGCGATCGTCAGCCGCCATCACATTCCCGGTTACCATGGGTGGTGTCAGTTCATAGATAGCCCCTCACACCTCACGTCTACAGGTTCGCTATGTTTTATTTTTCATTTTGCATCCCTGCACCTCACGTTTTATGTCCAGTCACTCCTGATTTTACTTTTTATCAGCACTGTGACTAAAATTTTATCCTCTCCCTTGTGACAAATAAGTGACCCTACACTTGGATAATTTTTTATTTCGGAATTTTGTAGTTAGCTGAAACTAAAGCAGGATGTTTGGTAATGGCTCAAATTCAATTGAGAACAATCCAAGTGCATCTTCATCTATTAAAAGTAGAAGTAAAATTGTTCTAGGGAACATGTCAGATATTGGATAGAAACTTAAGACAGATATTAATGGTAATGGTAGAAAAGATACATGTAAAATTATTGCTCAAAGATTGTGAGTGGAGAAATGTTTAGATTCAAGCGTCATCTTGCTAGAAGTAGGGAGGATTTAAACCTTGTGCTTCTGTTTATGATGAAATAAAAAGTTTGATGGTTCAAATAGTTCCAGAACCATATAAATACTTTTTTTCATGTGAAGTTACGAGTCAAGTTGACTGGACTCGTACGAGTTTACATAAATTCTCGAATTTGACAACCTTGTCCTTGACGAGAATTTTGTTCAATGGTTTGATAGCAGCCAACATTTAGGCACTACTTCTTTGATTGCTCATACTGATAAATCAATTACATTTTTCACTGAACATCCTATGTACACACTCCTCAACAAAATGAGGCGGCTAAGCATAAAAGCATCTTATTAAGATAACTCTTCTCCTTCGTGGCAATCGTCCCTACCGCTTCTTATGAGATACAGCTCTCACAACGTTTTAATCACAAGACATCTTTTGTCATAAATAACCGAGTCCCACATTCTTACATTTTTTCTCATACATATGTTCATGCAATCCCTCCTAATGAAGTTGATTCCAATTGCTTTGATCATAATTTAACTGCAGGTACAAACATTTGGCAAGGTACATTAAATGCCTTCTAGGACATTATATCACATAAAGGTTTTTGTTATTTCGCTCCTACCTTCAAAATATTTCATATTTATTTACGTCTCCCTTCTAGTCTTTATTATTTTGATAATTCTCATTCTTCTCACATAATGGTGTCTCCTGTCAACAAAAAGAGCCCTTACTTTTGTTCCACCTCCATCTGTTTCTCAAAGATGACCTTGTGGTTTCCCTAGATGCTTCCATGGAGAGACCCAAGTAGCAACCCGTTCAAACTTATCAAGGTCACTCACGATTAAAGTTGTCAAACTCAAGATTTTACACAAAATTCGTGACAACCAAGTAAACTCAACTTGTAAACTCAGAGTTTACCTTACATGAAAAAAAAGTTATATGAAAAACATCCTAATAAAAATAAGTTTACAAAATTATATAAGTTCATATAAATATTATAAAAGATAAATTGAAATGTCAAAATGTTCAGGAAGATTACCTAATAATCTAATTTTTCACTACAAATAAAAAATTAAAAAAAAAAAAGCAGTGCAACAATTAAAAACAATTTGAAATTAAAAACAAAGAGTGCGAAACAGAGGGGCTGAGAAATTAAAAAGCAACAAAAACCCAAAAACTATTTTGACCAGGCGATTGCGAAACAGTGCCAATGTCCACGACAAACACATCAACGACATACGCAAGAAACAACGACCCACAACGAGCAACGGTGACCCACGGCAAGCGATGGCCAGTGACAACAACCTTGGACAATAGTGATCACGACTGTGACAATAGCTGACAGAGATTGCGAGCAACAACAGAGATTGCGAGCAACAATGCCAAAAACAATGATGGGCTTTGCAACTACGAGTGAGGCAAGAAGATAATGCGCGATGGAGTTAAAAAGAAGGGGATTAAACACAAAAGCCCTAATCTTGTGAGTTTATATGCCTACGACTTGGTTTAAAAAAATTTCCATCGAACTCACTCACACACTTCTAAACACGCAATTTGATACAAGTTTACCAATTTTGCTACCGAGTTTACTGATTCCACACAAAAAACGAGTTTGCTTTCGAGTTGACTCAGAAGCGATGAGTGAGCATGTAAACTAGTCCAAGTTAACAAGTTAACCCGTGAGTTTGATAACCATGCTCACAACCTCATGACAATAATGTACATGCTCTAGTGACAACTCACGATGACAAGTTGACCATTCACTAGTGCTTTCTTCATAAGAGGATTTGGGTCCGCCTACTGAAAATGATTCACCTATTTCTATGAGAAAACATATTTGACTCAACCCACCCCCCACTATATTAACCTTAGTTATCATTGCCCTTCTCCTTCATATTATGTTTGCCTTTATCCTTTGTCTTATGTTTTTATTCTTGATTCCTAACTCTATAAGTGAAGCATCATCTCACCCAAATGGATTATTGACCGTCATTGGCTTTACCAACATCACTCCACACCCCCCACCTCTCCCTTTGAAGTTGACCCAGATTCGACTAAAAATGGATAGAAGACTTGTGTGGTGCAAAGCATACCATTAAATTGCAAAATTACTTAGATACTTTCTCGTCGTTTCCAAATAAATTTTGTCTAACTATTATTCTCTCTGGTTGTTGGTAGGAACTTGAATATTTTAGGGTGCCCAAGTCCCATATCGAGTAGTCCAAGATGCATAATGGACTATTTATGGGTATGGTTCTCCCTTTAGCTTTTGAGGGAGGATTCCCAAAATGCTTGGATTTTTATCAATTGGTATAAGAGTTGGTTGTCAATGTCTCGAAAAGGGCCACATACAAAGTGTTATGACTAGTTAAGGATTCTAATTAAGAGGGTATTGAATGAAGTGTCATAGAGTGAAAGACGTCCAAATGTCAACAAAGGGCAGTGCTATAACGGGAACATGGGTATTATAGAGTGGTCAAATCCAAAATTGAGTAGTAAGAGATCCTCATTAGAGTATTTAAGTGTTTGGTTCTATTGAGAGTGGGTTCCCAAATGGTTAGGACTTATCACTTGTCATTTATCATTTGCAGCTATTCTGATCTAATATTAAGAACTCTTTTGGATAGGCCACTTTTGGATTGTGGTACAAAATTCAATTTGATTCATAGTGAACTTGACCACTTTGTCTTCCATCCCCATTCACCTAAGGGAAACTTTATCTCATTGTTTGTGGATGATATTGAAATTACAACAATGACCAAAACGAATTATAAGCCTCAAGTAGTACCCTCTCTTACTACTTCCAAAGTAAAACTTGGAACTTTCGATACTTGTTTGTGTATAGAAGTTGCACAATCCAAGAATGTCTCAATAATCTTAAAGAGGAAGCCTGCTCTTGATGTCAAAGAAACTAGCTATCAAGTGTGAAATCATTGGAGATTCTCATGGATACTAACTGTTGGAAGTCTCACGTCGACTAGAGATAAGATCAATTTATATTATAAAGTGGATGCAAACCTCACCTTACAAGCTGGTTTTGTAGGGTTGAGTTAGGCTTAAAATCTACTTTTTAACATGGTATCAGAGTTATGGTTAGAGTCTATCCTAGCGATATTTATTATTTGTTAAGTGTATTGTTCCACCCGCTATCGGGCCACCCATTAATGTCTACTCTCACGTTCGAGATGTATATACCTCAACGTGAGGGGGTGTGTTGGAAGTCTCACATAGACTAGAGTTAAGACCAATTTATAATATATAAGTGGATGCAAATCTCACCTTATGAGCCAATTTTGTGAGGTTGAGTTAGACTTAAAGTCCACTTCTTAACATGTTAGAATCTTTTTAGCTGTATTATTTCTATTAAAGTCTTTGCTTTTATTAATTATATTTCTTCCTTATTTAGGAGATTATAATTATCAGGTATGATTAGGATATCCCTAAAATATAAGGATTCCTTCTTTAGGAGCTATTATACTTCCCAAAATAGCTTTCTAGCATTGTATATATGGATTTGTAATCTCAACATAATAATATATACGTTTTACCCTAAATTATGAGATGGCATCAGAGCTCTCAACATTTGGGAGCCGCCTCTAACTGTGCACTAAAAAGGGAATATTTATATCTCAGCAAAAATACATCATAAATTTGTTGAAAGAAACGAGGAAGACAGCATGCAAGCCTTCGAGTACACCAATTGATCCAAACATGAAGTTGGGGAATGTAGAAGGTACTGCAGTTGGCAAGGAAATGTATCACAGGTTAGTTGGTAGACTGATTTAGTTATCTCACACTAGGCCTAATGTTGCATTTGTTATAAGCCTTGTTAGCTAGTTCATGCACCAACCTAAAGAGGTTCACTTACAAGCCGCACTAAAAGTTGTGCAATATTTGAAGGGAATCCCATGCAGGGGAATTTTGTTTGGACGAAATAGGAATGTAAGTGTGGAAGTATATACTGATGCAGACTATGCAGGGTCAATTGTGGACAGGAGGTCAACTACGGGGTATTGTACTTTCCTTTGCGGAAATCTTGTGACTTGGAAGAGTAAAAAGCAAAATGTGATAACCAAATCCTATGCTGAAGCAGAATTCAGGGCAATGGCACAAGGGATATGTGAACTACTATGGTTAAAGATCATCCTGGAAGACTTAAGAATAAAGTCAGATGAATCAATGAGACTTTATTGTGATAACAAATCTAATATTAACATAGCTCATAATCTAGTGCAGCATGATAGAACCAAACACATAAAGATATGTAAAAGAGAACCCAGGACAGGGATTGTTGTATGAGGACAAAGGAAGCACTCAAGTTGAAGGATATTGTGATGCAGACTCGGTTGGTTGTCCAATTGACAGAAGATCTACCATAGGATAGTGTTTTACTTAGAGGAAACCTTATATCTTGGAAATGTAAGAAACAAAGTGTTGTTGCTCAATCTAGTGTTGAAGCTGAGTATCGGTCTATGGCTCTAACTACATGCGAACTTGTGTGGATTAGACAACTCCTTTAAGAGTTGAAATTTTGTGAAAATGAGTAGATGAAGTTGTATTGTAACAATCAAGTCGCCCTTCACATTGCCTCCAATCCATTGTTTCATGAAAGAACAAAACACATAGAGATTGACTATCATTTTATTAGAGAGAAGTTGTTGTCAAAGGATCTTATTCCTGTGTTTGTCAACTCTAATGAAAAACTCGCAAACATTCTGACCAAATCTCTAAGGGGGCTTGCGATTCAATTTATATGTTCCAAGCTTGGTGCATATGATCTATATGCTCCATCTTGAGGGGAGTGTTGAAATGAAATGTCTTTATTATTAATATTTATGTAAGGGGTTTTACTTTTAGGGTTTTGTTAGGGGCTTCCCACCCTTTTACTTTTCAGAACTACTGTCTCCTATAAATACAATAGTAAGTTGTATCAGATTTACTAAGTGAAATAAGGCTTTTTAGCTTCTCTCAACTCCCTCTAATCTTGTCTTTCATGAGAGGACCAAACATATTGAGGTGATTGTCATTTCATGTCAGAAAAATTGGAGCCAGAGACATCACTAGATTGTTTCCGGCTCTAGTGAATAGTTGGTTAACATATTCACCAAGTCCTTTAACAATCCTTTAAGAAGACCAAGGATTGTTTATATTTGCAAGATGTTGGGCACATATGTGACCTAAATGCTTCAGCTTTTAGGGGGTGTTATAATGCAAATCTTGTCACAAAAAGTATCTAGATTATATATTTATTATTAAGAACGTTTTATTTATTCCCATATATATGATAAGAGGATACGAAATCTCTATTTATTGTGTTGATTCCATTTTTTCAATATAAATTAAGCATCTGTGTTGTCTAAAAAACATGAGGTTTCAGCTCAATGTCTCCCTCCTTCCTATAGCTTAACCAAAAGAAAATAATGAAAGATAGAAACTACTCCCAAGAGCTAATCAAATAATTATAAAATATTCTAACATGCAATAATGTTGAGATATTTTATAGATTTTCTAACAGCTTTATCATTGGGAACATGGTCCCAACCATAGCCATTAGTTCAAAAGATTTAAACATGCAAAGGCAGTGTTTGACATGTGCGTAGAATATGATAAAATATGACATGGATTGTCTTTAGTGCGTTTTGATATAAGCATAACAAGAAATGAGGTTCAAATTCAGTTCCACAAAAGAAGAAGGCATTTTAAATATAAATCAGAACAACATAAGATCCAAGCGTGGATGACATTTTGGTTTTGCTAGGGGCTGGAACAAACAAGAACGGAGCAGAATGTTCACATCTGATTCTATTTGCACAATAAATTCTGCCTGAATGCTCTGTAATTCATAGCAATCATCAACATTTCATGTCATTTTAAAATGATGCAGGCATGTAATTTACAAAACCAAAACATAATTTACTTATATATCAGAAGGTAATTGTAAATGATACCTTGCAAGGCACTCATAGCAGTTGCTGCACAAGCTGGATTTGCAAAGTCCACAAAACAAAGGATTAAAGGGTCTCCACCCCGCTGCATTGAACAGCCATTTCACCACAAAGAGGATGCAAATTTTTACCAATAAACTAAATAACCAAAAGATGACAAGCAAGCATCTGTTGCAAACAGTGCACTTACATGTTTGGATTCTTTGCTCACAAGTCTCACTTCTCTATACCCAACAAAGGGGCGGAAGATATCTAAGGTGATGTCAAGGAATTTGAATAACAGAACTAAAATCAATGTAACTCTGGAAATAAATGAAAAGCAAGAAGATGAAAATCCCAAGCATTGCATTAGAATAAAAGGGATACGAGCCACTTCTCTTCTTGTACTATCAGATGGGAGACCTTCAACATACAAAGTGCTAGAAGCATCTGGAGGTAGAGGTACCGTCTCAGGTCCAGGCCTGGAAACAGCATCTACAGGTAGCTGACCACCAAAATTAACACCCCGTCCATTTGGTGCTAGATCTGGACCACCACCCCCATGACGCCCCAAAACAGCAGGATCAGCTAGTGAATGGCCAGGTAATCCCCCACCACCACTCCTAGCCAACCCAATACCACCAACTGTACTGGCTTCCCCAGAGGCAAATGAAGAAAGCTGCTGTATAAACAAACAGGATGCATGAGTCTCATAAGCAAACAGTGAAACACCCAAAAAAAGCAGTAGTGAAAGTGCCAAAAAACCAACACTGAAATATTTAAGAAAACACAGCAAGATGAAGTGTTACCCCACTCTGAAGGTAGCGGTCATAAGCAGTTCCAATTGTTTTTGTGTCCTTTATCATTCGGTGAACAGTACCAGTACGGTCATCATCACGAGCAATATAATTATGAATCTCATTACCTGATGACAGACCAGAAGCTGGCATATCTGAAATCAAAAAATAAAATAATAACATTAAAAAAATATAATTGATACCAATCAATTCTATAGCAAAGAGCACTAAAGCTGTAAACACCATATTGAAAAATCCCCATCATATATGACTCCTATTCATACACTGGCACTGCAATAGACTGAATATAATAGAAGAATGTCCATTTTTTGGTGCAGCTTTATGAAACCCAAATCATGGTTTGCTGACACAGCAGAAAGATATCATTACTTGCCAACTCATGCACCATCAGAATATCAAGATCCAACATATTAAAAGGAACTAATAAAGCAAAAATGGCATAGACAGAAAATGTTTTAAAAAGAACTAGACAAAAAGACGGAAAATGTACCCACAACACAAGCTTTCATGAACTAAACTTTCTGGACCTAATAAGCCTAACTGTACATAATAAAATAAAATTAACTAATCCACTAATCAGCATATCTAACCCAACGGAAAGAAAAAATAGTATAACAATAAATTTAATTAAAAGGACATTAGAAGAAAACAATTTGAAAAAAGATCAACAATGTAACCAGGATAATAGGAACCACATTCATTCAAATATCTCTTATCAGAAGATGGAAATAGACAAATACACTTCTTCCCCGTCCAATGAAAGAGAACGTGTTCTTTCTAGGTATACTACATGAGGCTCCCCTGTCAACTTACCACAATGGTGATCAAGATAAAACTCACAAAGCCAGGGTGCCAAAAGTAGGAAAAGTGGAAAAACCAAGAAAAACTGCAATGACAAATTCGAGAGAGGACAGGAATTTGAGGTTTCAAAGTTGAATTCACAAGAGCTAGACAACAAAAAAACACCAGTAGCAAATGGAAATGCAATCGTTGGTCTATAAGGTTGGATTTTCTATTTTTTTAAATGAACTGAAATATGTGGATTGACAAAATTTTGATCAGAAAATAATGTAAAAATGGAAGATTGAAGACAAAATTAGCGAGTTTACAATTATAAATATGTAGGGAAATGAGAGAAAAGGTGAATGTGTATGAGTGGGTGTGTGATACAGCTCTCTCAAAGATCAATGCGGCAATGCAAAGGGAAACTTCTTCACGGTGGATACAATGAGAACTGACAGCATGGAGAAAAACGGAATGGGAGAACAATTAAAATGAAATCCAGGTGGCTTATATTATATCTACAATACGTAAAGTAACTCACTTGCAACTAAATTTGTAATTACTAACTATTTATTTAATATATAACTTTCCTTTTATTCGACAATTGAGATTTTGTCAAATGAGAGTATCATGCAA
Organism: Vigna nakashimae; assembly: GCA_034642375.1. Lineage (NCBI taxonomy): Eukaryota > Viridiplantae > Streptophyta > Magnoliopsida > Fabales > Fabaceae > Vigna > Vigna nakashimae. Next base: position 24,621,634 of record CM067768.1, read on the forward strand.
CCTTACAATCACTCCTGATTAAGGTCAACAAACATAAATTTTATTCCGCAATTTATTAATGAACAAAAGTATTATCCACCCCTCCCCCCAAAACCAATCCAAAACTTTGTAGCAAAGGAAACAGACACAAAAATAAAAAGAGAGGTGTCAACTTATTTGGGCTCTCCGATATCTTAAACAAAAAGGAAATCCAAATAAACAGTATCCCAGACCTAAATTGAATTCTCACCCCAAGTATAGACCCTATGCAATGCCTAAAGTCCAAAAGGCGTTTGTTTTTCTACATTAACAAAACCTTAACAAATTCTACACTAGAAGAATAGATCGATTGTCTTCCAACAAAAACACCAGGATCCGAACACAAGTTAACAAACACCCCCACAAATTAACGAAAAGACCCAAGAAAGACAGGCACCATTAAACCTCAACAGAACCATTTCAAACGCAGCCCTAATAAGCGAGAAAATTAGCACCGTTTAACGCGCAACAAAATTGGCACTTAACGCCCAAATAAATTGTGACAACCAACAACAAATAATTTACAAACGAAACAGAAAATTGTAACTTTCACAACAATTCAAGAGAAAGTGGGCAAATTGCACAAAAGAGAACCAAAAGACGAAGAAAATCGAGAAAAAAGAAAAAACCATATTCCGAACGCGGTCGCTTGAGCATGCCGGAGTGGGGGAGAAGCGCCTGTTGCCGATTCCAATAACCGTCCGTCATGGCCGAAGAATCCCTAATTTTTGAAAGATGGATATTTGGGGAATGGCGGAAACCCTAATCGTAGGTGTAGTTTGCGTGTTGCTGCTGTTGTTGTAGAAAACTGAGTCAGTTTGATCTGTGTGATGATGGGACTAACTAAGGACTGAGGAACTTCACTGCACTAAGTTGGGCAAATGGAAAATAAGTGTTTTTCTAATTATATCCGTGCGTTTTGTTTTAATTGGACATGACGCAAGGTTTAATCCTCTTAATTTAATAAAACAAAATTATAAATATTTTATTGCGAGCCAGTATTAAAAATAATTTAAATTTATTATATAAATTTAAATTTATTTAAAATTATTAAAATTCATTATAAGTATTTTACAGCGTAAAATTAAATAGTAAATTGTTGTTAATTTATTATATTTAACTTATTTACATATTTTGAAAAATAAAATTTGTGTAATATATTTAAATTCTTTATATATATTTTTAGTAAAATATTTACTATATAATTGTTTCAGAAACAATTCTGTCAATTAAAATAAAGAATCTAAATTTAAATGAAACAATAATTAATAATTTCACATGTTTAGAAAACAATAAATCGAGTATTCTATTTTGATATATGAAAATAAAATAAATTTTACAAATTTAAAATTATTTGACAATAAATTATTTATATATATATATATATATATGTGTGTGTGTGTGTGTTTTTTTTTTGTGTCTAAGAGTATTATTCATATCTATATTTATATATAAAGGGAATTCTCATTTTCAGTGTCCAGTTTTATATTTTAATTTTATCTTTTAAGTAATTTATTTAAATTAAAATAACTATTTTTTAAGTAGCCTTTTATTTAAATTTAATGATTTTTTATTTGGCCATTTTTTAAACATAACCATTTTTAATTAATATTATCTAGAAAACAAATAAAAACAAGTTATAATTAAAAGAGAGTTGAAAAAGAATAAGAAGCTTTTTTTTTTTTTGTTCTTGGACAGGTTATTGAAGGGATTGAACTTATTGAGCAAAATCTTTTGTTTGTCTCACATTGTTGTTCATTTTTAAACAAGCATTGGTTGATTCTCTTAATCATCTCTATTTTATGTAGAGCAAATTCTCCAATTTTATTTTAGAGTTGCTTAGTAATTATAGTGCTGGCAAACTTTTCAGAGAAAAACAAGAAAAGAAAAATGACAAACAGACAATCTTCTTGCCTTGAACATGACATCTGAGAAGATAGTAGGGCAATACAATTAAATGCCATTTTTCGGTGCATATGTCAGCAACCTATCATTTTCAAAAAAGTTGAGCAAATTATTGTTCCCTACCAACACCAACACCATGGAAGAACAAAGGCTAGAACTCTTTCATTAATCTTCATCCCACTTGTCTTATAATTTCTAAAATAATCAAGATATACAAAAATTTTATTCAAGTTTTCCATCTCTAAGAAAGAGTCTCATTCAATCTTTGGCTCAACAACATTTGCCTAAATGTATTCCTCACTTTAAGTTTCAACCCATTTCACCTTAGGAAAATAAAATTCCTTCGATAAAGGACGTTCAGAGAGTAGAAAAATCTTACCAAATCAACACCAGTGCAGCGAAGGGCAATGACTGCAGTTGTTTTTGAATATACGTCGCGGTTTTAGAACCACGGCATATACAGGCGAGGTAAAAAGTCTGGACTTTAGGCCGCGGTTACAACTACGGTAATAACCTAGGAATATGACAGCGGTTCTTTCTTGAACCGCAACTAAAACCCTTTTTTTAAAAAAAAATTGTGTAACCTTTGGCCGCGGTTCCAACCGCAGTAATAACGTGGAGATATGACAGCAGTTCATGCTGGAACCGCGGCCAAAACCCTTTTTTAAAAAAAAAATTCATCTAACCTTTCTACCTCGGTTTTGGCCCCAACCGTCGGCCTATTCTCCTGCAATTGTTTTTAATAGCAGGTCTGTTTTTGTGATATCCACTATCACAAAAACAAACTTGCATATCAAACAATATCATAACAACACAGATTCAACACAATAGTCAATATTTACATCACATAATGTACAAAGTCTAATAACTATATAAATCAACATGTTCTAATGTATTTTAAATCTAATAACTATGAATTATTATATAATCTAACTAAATGTTTTGCAATTGTTTTCCTTAGGAATGTAAGTGGCTTCTCAGGAATTGGAGTAGAAGTCTTGAATCTCTGCACAAGACAATTGTTATTAATTAGTGTATATGAATTCCAAATGTTGGAGAAAATCAAAATTCATTAAATTTAATTATTACCATTTCTCAGCCTTTTGTGATATGGACACGAATAATGTGGGTCATCCAATACATTACATAGTATTTACACTCATATGAACCATTCTGTGTGTTACACTACAATATACCATCACAATTGTAAATAGTTAGTGAAAATCATTAAAACAAAACAATTATAAAAAAGTATGGCTTTAGCATATGTCAAACCTTGAGAGCAATTCATGTAAGCTTTCTATTATTAGCAATTAATCTCCCAACCAACATCCACTACAAGAAAAAATTAAATTACATACCATCAAAATCCGTATATAAAACCCAAAATTCGTATATAACACTTGATTACATACGGACAAAAATCCATATATAAAACTATCGTAGCTAAATTATATACGGATTATCCGTATATAAATTATATACAGATATATTCGTATATAATTTATATACGGATAAATCCGTATGTAACTTATATACGGATATATCCGTATGTAACTTATATACGGATATATCCGTATATAATATCCATATATAATATATCAAAAAAATAATTTTCTTTTACATACGGATAAATCCGTATGTAACATAAAATAGAGAAGAAAAAACATTTATAAAAAACAGAAAGCTTTAAAATAAACAAAAAAAAAACTTACAAATATAATATTATATAAGGTTATTGCTATTAGTTTCAACTTTCAACAAATGTAAAGAATTTATAATATAATTATGCTTAAAACAAATAATTAAAACATAAAATTTTTATTGAAAGACTTTATAAATAGAATTCAAAACAAACCGGCCCTTGTACAATATAGAATTGAATATTAGCTAAACTATAATTTACACCTAAAATATAATCAAGCTCTACTCAGAAAGAAACTCTGAAACAATTGTTGCTAGCTCTGCAAATGTTGCACAAAATATTATTGGGTGGAAGACCTTCTTCAAGCTTGATGGAATCTGAAAACAAAGGGAGGGGATAAGAAATGACATAACTATAGTAGACTTGCAAGGGAAGCAGAAAGTAGAGACATCTATATAAAAGAGCCATAGACATTTCTGACCTCTTAGATTGAATCCTTTTGGCGGAACATAAACCAACTTGGGAACATATGTCATCAGGTTTCACCTACAGAACAAGATCAAACTCATTTAGGTCCAAAGAGTGAAAATGCAAATCGAAAAAATTTCACAAACCAAAAACCATGTTCAATTGGATACCTACCCCTGATACCAAGAGAATCTCCAGATATATCGAAGCACATATAGTTGGACTAGCACATCTCTAATAATGAAATTAGGTACAGATGAAACAACAAAAGAAATATTGAAACACACCATAATGGAACAACATTGGCAACTGAGATCATCCTACAGTTCACAGTAGTAACATTTGTAAGCATAGCTATCTACAAATATATATTGAGTGGAAACTCATAAAAAAGTACTCACCAGCTGCTTGACAATAGCGTTGCCAACTTTAATTCCCATAAAAATATTAAATTAAATAAATTCCTACAAAAATATCAAATTAAAATATCAAAGTAATATGAGCGAGAATTTCTAAAAAGAAAGTGAAGACATGAGCTGAGATTGAAGGGTAGTAGAAATGGGAGTGAGAGGTCATGATGAATACTGTGAGAAATAAGTTATTAGAGCAATTACAATGGTTGCAAGAACATGGCAATACACCACAAACACCCTTGGGTTCGTTCCTGCTGAGAAAACAAGTATCTATGAAAGTGGCAACTTTGAATGAAACTTTATTCCAATTGAAAAGTTAACAGAGAGTAGTCTTTAATTAAAAAACAATAATTACAGTCAAACCAATATTGGAAAAAAAGTAATAAAGTCATTTAATTGCAAATGAAATCTATAAATTTTAACATATCAATAACACATTGTTAAAGGAGAAAAGAATTAAAATGTATAATCAAACATTTTATCTAAAAAGAAAGAGAAATGCAATTATTCCATCATGAAATACTTTTATTATTTTTATAAATAATAATACATGATTTTTTTCAAATTTTGGCCTAGAATCCTATTGAAGTTGGAATGGAGACGGTGGTACCTTATATTCACTCCCATTATCTTAATTTTCTTTGTCTATTCATTAAACTTTTAGTAGCATTAGCAAAAAGGATGAACAAGGAAAAAATTAAGAAAATACAACTTCATTATTTTTATTTTAATATTGTAGGTTTAATTCATTATTTTTCTAGTTCGTAAAATTAGCATAATTTTTCCTCTTTTTTACAATCATCTTTTTATCAACCTCCAAAAGAAACAAAAGAACATGTGTCAAAATAATTGGGCTAATAATGGCCCATAAAGACAGATAAACAACAAAAGAAAAGTTATTCTCATATTCAAATATCATTATTTACATGAGTTATTCATAATTCTTACCATATCAGGTAATTCTCTGATAGATGAGATTTCCATAAGAAAGCTTTTTGCAATCAAAAGAGCTAGAAGTAATATCCTGGAAAAAAAGTTAACAGTCAGCTTAAAGTTGATAAGCTTTGGTACTTTAATTTTCAACTAGTTCATGAAGATTTGTGTTACAAGTGATCCCTAACCAATACATGCAGATTTGGCCATGGACATGTATATTTCCCAATTCATTGTACCTGCTGGTTAGCAACAAGGCCAGGGCACTTTTAGTTACTTTTATTTGATATTCTCCCTGTATATAGCCTGCAATCATATGTCACATTGAAGAAAATTGAACTTGTTTATGCATATCTAAGCATACCCTGCACCTTGGTCGATTATGAAATCACATAAGCAAACCAATTGTCATGTCCATTCGCAGGAATTGAGATCATCAAATCATTAAAATCTCCAAAATTAGGATTCAAAATCTCATAGATACAAATTAACTTATGAATCACTATGGTAAATTTCTTGTCTTATTAGTAAAATACAGCAGGATACAAAAAAGAGTATGAATACTAGTAATGAAAGGTTACTTTGCCAAATTAGCTTCTAGGATAAAGTTTTCTTTTGTTTCTTCATTAATTTCTCATTCATGAAAAACACAAATCTCTACTTTCTTTCTCATGGAATACTAACAACGGGTGGGTTTCACTTCCAAGCATGGTATACTTTTACTTGTAACAACAATGGTCAACTCATTAGGAAATAGTTACCAATATAACAGTAAAAACCTGAAGTGCCAATAAATACCACAAATAAGGCTAGCCACTGAACATGTTAACTCCACATAAACTCCTTACCTGCATATCGTGTTTGCAAATAAGGATGAATCCATCGACTTGGTCAATTGCACAAAGTTAAGCTCCCGAATGCCCACTAATTAATCCATTAAGACCTAAGAACATGTCCAAACCAGGTCAGAGAGAATGATGAACAAAACAACATAACAAAAACCTCGTGAGAAAACAAATATCACCGAAACATACCTTACTACCACTTCGAATGTTTTCAAAATGCAACACCCTCGCCTCAATCGATATCTGGTAACAATGGAACAACGTCTTCCAAACTACACCACATATCGTTACGTGCAATAGGAAGAAAGAAGAAACAAATTAGGGTTTTCGAGTTCTACAATTTTAGGGATTTATGAATCAAAGAAGAAAGGGATTACTTACTAGATGAAGGAACTTTGTTAGCGTGACCGTGAGTGCAAAATGAACGAAGCGTGATGGTCATAAAAGAGTATTTTCCTCTGGGACAAGCTTTCCATGATCTAAGGCATTTGCTCGTTGGTGATAGAGGTAGGAGCAAGGGTTGAGGTTCTGGCTGAAGAGTATAGCCATGGAAATGTGAGGAACTTCTAGAACCTTCGAGAGCCTCTACGCTAAGAGGTTCCTCCCAACTCCAGGCTTCCCTATCATCGCCCACTACACTCCACGCTTCGGCTTGCAACCCTGTGTGTCAAGCATGTCGTGTGTCACACACTCCTATTCTCGTCATCCTTGTAGTAGCACTATGCAACGGCCGTCGATCCAAACCCTCGGTTAGACCAGAGCACGAGGGCCCTCAACGGCACCGCGATCCCATTCCCTTTCTCGAAACATCATTAACGAAAAACATGTGACGATGGTTTGTGATCGAGAGGGAAAAAGAAGAGAGGGAAAACTCAGAGCGAAAGAGATGAGAGGGAAAGCTCAGAGCAAAAGAGATGAGAGGGAAAGCTGGGAATGGCTCGAGAACTTTTCAATTAATTCTCAGGCTATTAGGTTTTCACTTAGGGTTAAATTTTTAATTTTTTTATTATTTTTTAACATCCGTACATAATATCCGTATGTAATAGTTTTATTATATACAGATTCATATCCGTATGTAATAATTCGTATGTAAATGGCCTTTTTCTTGTAGTGATCATGCTTGCTGAAATATAACTATATATAAAAAAAGGTTTTAGCATTCATTTATATAATAAAGAAAGTCCAAACATTGAGGTTCTTACCAATCAACTGCTTGTCTGAGATGTTTGGGAGGAGACTTGTGCAATGAGCATAACCACAAGTAGCTGCCAGTGGTGCCTGAAATTCATAATAACTTAATTATTATATATTAAAATCACATATGGAACTTTATTATGTTAACAAAGTTCACTTACCCAGATATATAAGGAATAAAAAGTATGTTCTTCCCACTTATAAATCCTCTTGTGAGATATGTTGTGATCTCATCAAAATCATTCGTTTCGTGAATGACATGGGGATCAATGAACCCATAGGCATCATTGTACCCCAAGTTGTTACTAACACCAAACATATACCTGAAATAAAAAATTACCTTTGATATAAGTATACTTGATATATAAATCAATTTTATATAAATAATTGCTCATAGACTTACATCATCCATAGTTGAACTAATGTAATATTCAACTATTTTGTTCTCGACGCAAGGTCTCTGACATCTTGTTTATGCAGGTATATTGGGACCTCAGAGCCTCTCCCAAATACATTAGCATCATATTCAACCTCTAAAGGCTTATCTCCAATGATGTCAGCAAGTTGCTGCAATGCACCAAGAGGATCGTCCTCAGATAAATAAATCTTCTCCTATGGATGCATCTATCGTTACATGGAAAACTAAGATAAGTTTTGACATCAATAACATGTAAAATTTAAAAATGAGAAGTGTAAAGTAGAATTCCATACCTAGGGGTCAGAAATTGAACCAACCAAGTGTTTAGGCCAAGCGATAAAAGACTGGAATGCTTGTGCCACAGTGAAAATGTCCTCTGTGGGTAGATGAACTAAGGCATCTGGTATGATAATGTCGTCTACTGAGACCTTCAGCTCATCCTCTGATAGCTTCATACCATGAACAACAGTCGTTGCTTGAAACACTATTACACGAGCTACCAGCATCGTCCCGTGATACGCGGGTCGCACCGCGTACAAATTCGATTGCAGATAAGAATGCAGTATAGCTAGGATGTGACTCCTAGGTCGTCTCTCAAGGACCAAATGTGGTTCAGTTTTGGATCAATACGTAGTGGGGGGGGTTTTGTGATTGTTTTTGGTTGCGGAAAAATGTAAATGTTGAAAGTAGTAAATTAACAAACCGTAAAAATAAAACAGAAAATAGTAAAAAAAAATGAAATTTAAAAACAGTAAAACGAAATTAAAACAGTAAAAATGAAATTACAGCAACATAAAACAGTAAAAATAAATCTGGGACAGTAAAAACGAAAATACAGAAAAACAGAAAATACAGAAAATACAGAAAACAGTAAATACAGAAAACAGTGAAAACAGAAAACAGAAAATTTTAGAAAACAGTAAAAACGAAAATACAGTAACATGAAACAATAAAAATTAAATCTGGAACAGTAAAAACGAAAATACAGTAAAACATAAAATACATAAAACTGTAAAAATAGTAAAACAGTAAAAACAAAAAAGATGAAATTACAGCAGTAAATAATAACAGTAAAAACAGTAATTACAGAATTTTCAAAATCTGTAAAACAGTAACAGCAAAATACAGAAAACAAAAATACAGAAAACAGTAAATATAGAAAATGGTAAATTTGGAAAACAGTAAAAACAGACTCAAAATTACTGCAGTAAAATACAGAAAATAAAATTACAGTAAATGATCAACATGCAAAAATAAAGAAGAGGAGAAATTAAATTGCAGAAAACAACAACTGAAATTGAATTACAACAGAAATTAAATTACAGCAGTAAAAAGAGACAGTAAAATCTGAAATTTAAAAAAAAAGAAATTGAAATGCTTCTAAAACTTACCTCATGTGCCGTGACAAATTTGATTGGTTTCATTGAAATGATAATTGTAAATGGACATCCAAAACCGTAAGCATCCAACATCTATATCAATTTAATTTGCAAAGAAAACATACCTCTTTTTAGCACTTCTTGTCATCTTTTGAATTGAACACCAATTTGAATTTTATTCTCCACATGCACACTAAGCCAACCACAGTTCCAAGTTTTCCTTTCCTTCTTAATTAAAACAAAATCAAAGATGAATTAAAAGAGAAGGAGCTTTGACAATTTCCATAAGTTACCAATTGCTTTGTTTTTATTTTTTTTACTTCTTACAACTTTAAAATAAAATCATGAATCAATACTTCATTACTTACCTCAAAACAGCCATGAACATTCAACCTTAAACCATAAAAGGATTCAAACAAAAACTTACCAAAAACAAGCAAATGAAAGAAGAAGAATAACACTTACACATCCATTGGTTTTTTATTTTTTCAGCACAAGTGAATAGAATGAAACACTTCCAAATTGAAATTACAATGCTTATAAAATTACAACAACAACTTACAAACTCAAAATACAAATTAATACCAAGATGAAAACAGTAGATGAATGAAAGCTTAAATGGAAAAGTGTACAAAACCAAAGGTGAAGGCACCAAGAACTTCAAGCTACATCATCCTTCATTCTTTCTAGGAATCATGGTTTTTCTCATCCAACTCCAAAACTCTTCTTTCTTTCTTTTGTTTCCATACGGCTCTCTCTCCCCAACTCAGCAAAATTAAAATTGTTTCTTTCTTCTCCACTCAAAATGATGATGCATTCCTTAGTGGATGGAGCCCTCAAAGTCATGGAGTACTTCCACTAGCTCCACTTTTCTGCTGAACCAAGATATGTTGCAGCTGGAAAGTGAAGTTTTTGCTGCTGGAAAGTGAAGCTCTCTTGCTTGTGTTAAATCCATTGGCTTCCATGGGTGTGATGGCTGCTGAGAGTTATGATTCCTTTGGTGCTCCACTTCACCTTTCCATGAGCATGTGCTAATAAAATAAAGGAAGCAAGACTCCATTCAATGTTGGCTGCCCATTTCCACGTGAATGTGTGCTCTTTCATGGGTCTTTTGCTTTCTTTGCTTTGGGTCCACTTGTCCCATGCTCTCCTTGGTTGGATGCTTCATGTGACACACCAAAGATGTTCCAAAATAATTCTCTATGTGCTTCATGCATGAATTGGAAGAGTGTGACAAATTCAGAAAATTTGTGGCAGCACCTTCATGCTTCATTCCATCATCCATGTACATTGTTTGTGCAACAATATTCACATAAAACTTTGTGTGCTTATGTGCTTGGTTTCCAATTCATTTCAACTGTGAGATGCATCTCTAAACCAATACTTTGATATTCCAGCCACCACAAATACTAACCAGCAAGCAAACAATGCAAACATATTAGAACACTCAAAATGTAAGCACTGGACTGACACAGGGGAGTAATCAAATTACTGGGAACAACATAGAATGAATTTAAACAAAAGAAAAACTATACGTAAAAATAGACATTCATACGAAACCATGAAAAAAAACGGCATGCAAAACGGATAAGAATTGAACTCAAACGAAGACACACAAGTTGACACAACATTCACGCTGCACTGGACTGACACAGTGGCGTAATCAAATTACTGGGAACAACACAGAATTAATTTGAACAAAATAAAAACTGTACGTGAAAATAGACATCCATACGAAACTATGAAAAAAAATTGCATGCAAAACGGATAAGAAATGAACTCGAACGAAGACAGACAAGTTGACACAAAATTCAGGCAGCACTGTGCGAAAATTGAAATGGTTAAGATGAAATTGGCTCAATTGTTATTTTTTCATTTAGCCTTCAAATGTCCCAAAAAGTTATCCAAAATTTTTCCGTAATTAATAATGCAAATTAATAAGCTCAGATAATTCAAATTAGTTAAAATAAGAATTTCCGATCAAATTAAGCACAATTAGGAAAAACAGGAAAATACCGGACGTTTAAGCACAATTCCCCGACTAATTCTAGCACAATAAGATAAATATAGTGAATAAAATATCGACTCATCAAAATAGACCACACTTAGTCTTTTGCACTCCTGGGCAAAATTAAGACGCAAATCAGGGAATAGTTCAAGGGACATCAAGGAAGTGACACAAACTCAACACACAAAAAAAAACAAAAACTCACAAAGAAACAAATCGATTTACATATTTCTCAAGAAATCTGGACAAATAAAAGTAGTAGACAATATCTATCACATGATCAAAGAAAACAAATACTCATGAAATTATCCAAGCAATTCAAAACATGGTAAAACGATTAATCAGCTTAAGAGGTGAATCAAAAATAACAAAACCTCACAGATGCACTAACAGTGTTTCTCTCGAGTGTCTATGGTAAATAATAATATCAGCTCGATGTACTCAAGAGAACAAACACAAGTAGACTTGGCAAGCCTCTAAAATCAACACTTAAAACATATGCATGCTCGGATCAAAAGGTCTTTACTGGGTTATAATGGGGCCAAGGACAAGGGAGGATAAATATGGATAAGTAGCTACAAACCAAAAGAAATAGAGGAGCAATGGGAAACAAGTGTAAACACAGTCAAATAACACTCAAACCTCTAATTCAATCATCTTCTTGACTCCATTATTCACAAAATTATTTTTCGTTTTTTTTTTTTCAAGTGACATCCACCAGTAGATGTTGATATATTTTTTTTTATCACTCAATAGGATCATATTTCCAAAAATAAAACAAGATGAAGAACCAACTAGCCAATTTATAAGAATCCCCACGGAGACCACACTTATTCCCAAAACACTTCCAAAGCTCCAAAATTTCCTAAGGTTAAGGTAATCATGATTTTTCACTTAGGTCGAGTGTATGGGCTTTAAAACAAAGAAATGGATATAGTATAGGCTCAAAGGGGTTATCAAATGATAATAACAGGGTAGGCTTATTTGGCTAACGAGGCTCAAGAAATAAAATGCCTTTATCATTTCTTAACATGCATATCCATCAAGAATCATCAACAAGAGTCAAGCCAAGGCATATGTGCAAGCAATCTAGAGACATGTCACACGCAAGAAAGAAATAAAGTGGCTCAAATTCTCACACAGGGTATTTGTCACAATCAAATCAACCTCTTAAACATCATAATCATTTTCCAAGCAGAGAAAAGCAAAGATTTCATGCCATGAGTATCAATCAAGTGAAATGAAAGACGAGTCTACAACTTTAACAGAGTCCAGAATTGAAGAGAAAAATGTAAAATTGCACACAAAACACACTAAAAACAATTCAAAACAGAAAAAATTTAACACTCAAAAACAAAAATTTAACACACAAAACAAAGAACAATCAGAATCTCTCCCAATAGACCACACTTAAACTACACATTGTCCTCAATGTGTTCTAAGCATACATCAGCAATCAAAACCGGAAACATATTATGGGCAAGTGCAATAAAAGTAGGAGAAATGGGAAGAAATTTTCAGTAACATCCATCAGTAGATGTTATCATTGACATCCATCAGCAGATGTCTAAATTACCTAGCACCCATCAGTAGATGCTAATTTTCTTTTTATTATTATTATTTTTTTTTTTTTTGAAAAAGGAGAAGACCGGTACTGTGGCAACAGTTTCGGTGGGAATGACCGGCACTGTTGCTACAGTGGCAGAACTTTGGCTACAAATAGGCTGCTCCTCCGCGTCCAGCGCCATTTCTAAACCTGCCCATTCTCTCACTACTCCTCTCTTCTCTCTCTGCTCTCTCTGCTCTCTCCACTCTCTCCTGAGCGTCTGGATCTGTGAGGAAGCTCTGTCCCCGTGTGCCTTCTGAAGAGTCTGAGATCGGCGAGGAGCCTCTGCAAACCCTACTTCTCCAGGTAAGTCCTCAAAACTAAGGATCTCCCTTTCTTTCTGCTTTCCTTGTTCTACTTCTCTTTAAGCTTTCAGATCTTTCATTTCCGCTTTTCCAATTCCTCCTTTCTTTTCATGCTTTCATTTTTCTTCTTTCTGCCTTCTCTTTCTTTCATCTTGTGCTTTCTCTGCTTTCCTCTTGCTGCATGCTTTTCTGTTTTTTTTTCCTTTACTGCTTTCTCTTTCCGTTTTCTGCTTTGCCTGCTTTTATTTGCATCTTGCCCTTCTCTGCTTTTCATTCTGAGCCTTCTTTCTTCCTCTTTTTTTTTTAATTTTAAAAACTTTAAAACACTTAAAAACACAACTGTCTTAAACTTAAGGGGTATATAGGCTGGAAACCAGACGTTAATCTCCCTTCGATTGAAGGTATGGCAGAGACAATCGGGTAGAACAACGCCACGTACCCCATAAAAACAGAAAACTTAAAAAGAGAACGAAACAGACACGGACAAAATGGACATAGATCTTATTTGTATGGACCGGACATGGACAATATGGACATAGATCCATTTAGGAACCTTTGCGAGGACCATGAAACAGATCACAAACTGGACAATAAGACTCGAAAGACCCAATACAAAGAACAAAATTAGCTTAAAAGAAACACAATGGAAGAAGACATTAGACCATGAACATAGTATTTTTGTTATTTATGGTTTGTTTTGTTTTTGTTTTTGTTTTTTTTTTTATTTATTATTTATTTAGACGAATTAGGGAAATGGATGAGAAGGAAATGGAAATGGAGAGACCAACCTGCCCAAAGTGGCGTCCGACAGAAGACCAAATAAGGATAATGACCAACATTTACAATTACGGAGTCACTCACCCAAGTCGAGCTCAGATTTTTGAGATCACTACCCGAATCAGGGCATTCGGAGAAGCGGGGGAGTACAACGTTCAGTGCTGGTTTAGCAATCATGGGAATAGAGTAAGACGTTGGCAAGCAGAATTGGATCCCACCGGCACCCTCTTTTCTTTACTACCTCTGTACATGTATGGTAAAACCCTAACTTCATCCTTGTCTTTTCATTTTCTCTCACTCTCCCCTCTTTTGGCACAATTATTTATTTATATTTTTTATATTTTTTTTTTTGAGAACCCGGTTGGGTAATCATGAAGGCTCCGAAGCTTCTGGACCTCTTCCCCGTTCCCATCATAATCGATGGAGAAACAGAGATTCCTCCGCCTCCGTCCACGACTTTTCGTACCAGAGGTCCCTCAACGGAGCTCTCCCTTAGACCTCCACAACCAGCGCGAGAATTCTTTCGTTTTTAATGTTTTGTATTTTTTTTATGTTTCCATTCAGGTCTGTAATATTAACGATCACACATGATCGAACCCCGAACATCTTTATTATGCTTATGTTTGTTTTTTTTTTTTTTATTTGTTGGACTGTAACCTAAACGATCACTAATGATCGACTACTGCCCGTCTTTATTATGTTTTTGTGTGTTTTATTTTTATTAACAATGTAAAACAGAATGTTTTCGGTGTTTTTGGTTATTTTCAATAAATGCACTCAAATTATATCTGCTCAAATTACATCTCTCTGCCATTACATGTTAATCTACTCTTTGTTGATTTTTTTTTTTTTAAACAAAAACTAAATAAAAAGAACAGAACACAAATTAACATAACAAAAGACCTAATACCGAACACAAAATAGATAAAGCACATATGTCAAAAACAGCAGACAAAACATATATTTACAAAACATACATTAACAAAATAACAGACTTGAAACAGAACACAAATTATTATTTTTTTATTATTATTATTATTTTATTTTTTATTTTTTTTAAAAATAACAATTCGTAAACTAAGAAAATCAGAATTCTCCCCTAATTCGTAAAACTAAGTAAATTAAGGGAAGAAGGAACAGGAAAACTCCCCTGGTTATGGTGGCAATTGCCAATTTTGGACTTGTAGGGAGATGTCTTCCTCTTCAGGATCCAGCACGGAAATTTTGAGGAAGAACTGCTTCATCCTCCAAATATGATCAAGCAGGGAAATATCTTCCACCGCCGGATCTATACAGCAATTGTTGATGAGTCGGTTCAGCAGGTGCCTATTGATCTTCGAGCTGTTAGTGTTAGCACCTATGTTTTCCACTGTGGGTGCATGTTGGTCAAACTCATCTGTACCTCCTGCAATAGGGTTAGTGCAATATGCCTCCAAAGAAATGTCATGTAGAGGTAAAACACCCAAATCCAGTGTAACAGGCTGATCCTCATATACATCCTCAAAACACGAATCAATTTCAAAATTAGAAACCATATTAATCGCAGACTCAGATTCATGTTCAATGCATGGAGAATAATTATTTGAATGTGATAGTAAAAAGTGGTTCTCATCATGCACAGAGGAAAAATTAAAATCAGACTCAACAACTATATAATCATCAGCATACCGATCATCATCACAATCAACAAAATAATCAATTTGCGGTATGCTTACCTCCACTTCCTTTAAGATTGCTAAAGTGGGGGAAGATGAAGGTGGTCTACCTGGCTCAAAAGTACTGCTTATTCTTGCCTCGTCCTCAAGATGTTCATCTGTCTCCTCAAGTGCAAGAGTGGGAACATAGGATGATGTGAAAGTAAGTGGTGCAGTGAGCACGTGACTGTGGTTCTCATCTCCTATGTTGATGGCCATCTGCCCTATTTGATCATTCATACTCTGCATGACAGCTTGAGTTTCTTGCTGGATCTTCATGCACTCTTGCTTGAACTGCATGTTCATTTGCTGAAACTGAATGTTCTGCATGGTCATCTGCTCTAGTAACTCCTTTAATGTAGGCTTAGAAGTCGAAGGCTGAGGAGTTATTTGAGCAGTAGCATCATGGAATTGCATCTGTTGTTCTTGCTGGACTAGTGGAGGCATGAAAGTGCTTTGGAATGGTGGTTCTTGATATTGATGCTGTGGAGCATTGTACCATCCCAAGTTAGGGTTATTCCATCCAGGAACGTTGCTGTATCCATCTTGCACAGGGGAAAATTTGCTCAGAAATTTTTGCTCAAGATCTTCCCATCTGGTAATGAGTCCTGGAGGAAGACAATACAACCAATCTTTAGCTGCTCCTTGTAGTGAATGCGGAAATGCCCTCAAGAAAATGTGATCATCCAGGACATTTGGAGGTTTCATAAAACAGCAAATTCCATAGAACTTCTCCAAATGCGTATGTGGGCATTCATTCGCAACACCATGAAAATGGGGCAGCAAATTTATCAGTCCAGTAGTGAGAATTAAAGGATCATCATCCTCAGTAGGTAGAACCGGCTCCCAAAGGGAGCTCTCAGGAGTTTGAGGATGAGACATATTGTTCTCATCATAGAAATCAGCAGAATTAAAATCACAGTAATATGCAGAACAAGATTCATAGCTAGAGGCATTGACAGAATAAGCAGAATTCACGTAATCAAAATTGGTAGACATGGACAAATAAAAACACTAAAAATCACGAAGCAAATAAAACACAAAAAAATATTTTTTTTTTTAAATTAAAATTTTTTTAACAGACAAAACACATACGTTACGAATACAGAAAACAAAACATCACATCACAACACGAGACAAAACATATACGACATGCATACAAAAACACACATAACAGAAAACAACAAAAAACCCAAAACCGAACCATTGGTCCCCGGCAGCGGCGCCAAAATTTGATACGCGGGTCGCACCGCGTACAAATTCGATTGCAGATAAGAATGCAGTATAGCTAAGATGTGACTCCTAGGTCGTCTCTCAAGGACCAAATGTGGTTCAGTTTTGGATCAACACGTAGTGGGGGGGGGGGTTTTGTGATTGTTTTTGGTTGCGGAAAAATGTAAATGTTGAAAGCAGTAAATTAACAAACCGTAAAAATAAAACAGAAAATAGTAAAAAAAAATGAAATTTAAAAACAGTAAAACGAAATTAAAACAGTAAAAATGAAATTACAGCAACATAAAACAGTAAAAATAAATCTGGGACAGTAAAAACGAAAATACAGAAAAACAGAAAATACAGAAAATACAGAAAACAGTAAATACAGAAAACAGTGAAAACAGAAAACAGAAAATTTTAGAAAACAGTAAAAACGAAAATACAGTAACATGAAACAATAAAAATTAAATCTGGAACAGTAAAAACGAAAATACAGTAAAACATAAAATACAGAAAACTGTAAAAATAGTAAAACAGTAAAAACAAAAAAGATGAAATTACAACAGTAAATAATAACAGTAAAAACAGTAAGTACAGAATTTTCAAAATCTGTAAAACAGTAACAGCAAAATACAGAAAACAAAAATACAGAAAACAGTAAATATAGAAAATGGTAAATTTGGAAAATAGTAAAAACAGACTCAAAATTACTGCAGTAAAATACAGAAAATAAAATTACAGTAAATGATCAACATGCAAAAATAAAGAAGAGGAGAAATTAAATTGCAGAAAACAACAACTGAAATTGAATTACAACAGAAATTAAATTACAGCAGTAAAAAGAGACAGTAAAATCTGAAATTTAAAAAAAAAGAAATTGAAATGCTTCTAAAACTTACCTCATGTGCCGTGACAAATTTGATTGGTTTCATTGAAATGATAATTGTAAATGGACATCCAAAACCGTAAGCATCCAACATCTATATCAATTTAATTTGCAAAGAAAACATACCTCTTTTTAGCACTTCTTGTCATCTTTTGAATTGAACACCAATTTGAATTTTATTCTCCACATGCACACTAAGCCAACCACAGTTCCAAGTTTTCCTTTCCTTCTTAATTAAAACAAAATCAAAGATGAATTAAAAGAGAAGGAGCTTTGACAATTTCCATAAGTTACCAATTGCTTTGTTTTTATTTTTTTTACTTCTTACAACTTTAAAATAAAATCATGAATCAATACTTCATTACTTACCTCAAAACAGCCATGAACATTCAACCTTAAACCATAAAAGGATTCAAACAAAAACTTACCAAAAACAAGCAAATGAAAGAAGAAGAATAACACTTACACATCCATTGGTTTTTTATTTTTTCAGCACAAGTGAATAGAATGAAACACTTCCAAATTGAAATTACAATGCTTATAAAATTACAACAACAACTTACAAACTCAAAATACAAATTAATACCAAGATGAAAACAGTAGATGAATGAAAGCTTAAATGGAAAAGTGTACAAAACCAAAGGTGAAGGCACCAAGAACTTCAAGCTACATCATCCTTCATTCTTTCTAGGAATCATGGTTTTTCTCATCCAACTCCAAAACTCTTCTTTCTTTCTTTTGTTTCCATACGGCTCTCTCTCCCCAACTCAGCAAAATTAAAATTGTTTCTTTCTTCTCCACTCAAAATGATGATGCATTCCTTAGTGGATGGAGCCCTCAAAGTCATGGAGTACTTCCACTAGCTCCACTTTTCTGCTGAACCAAGATATGTTGCAGCTGGAAAGTGAAGTTTTTGCTGCTGGAAAGTGAAGCTCTCTTGCTTGTGTTAAATCCATTGGCTTCCATGGGTGTGATGGCTGCTGAGAGTTATGATTCCTTTGGTGCTCCACTTCACCTTTCCATGAGCATGTGCTAATAAAATAAAGGAAGCAAGACTCCATTCAATGTTGGCTGCCCATTTCCACGTGAATGTGTGCTCTTTCATGGGTCTTTTGCTTTCTTTGCTTTGGGTCCACTTGTCCCATGCTCTCCTTGGTTGGATGCTTCATGTGACACACCAAAGATGTTCCAAAATAATTCTCTATGTGCTTCATGCATGAATTGGAAGAGTGTGACAAATTCAGAAAATTTGTGGCAGCACCTTCATGCTTCATTCCATCATCCATGTACATTGTTTGTGCAACAATATTCACATAAAACTTTGTGTGCTTATGTGCTTGGTTTCCAATTCATTTCAACTGTGAGATGCATCTCTAAACCAATACTTTGATATTCCAGCCACCACAAATACTAACCAGCAAGCAAACAATGCAAACATATTAGAACACTCAAAATGTAAGCACTGGACTGACACAGGGGAGTAATCAAATTACTGGGAACAACATAGAATGAATTTAAACAAAAGAAAAACTATACGTAAAAATAGACATTCATACGAAACCATGAAAAAAAACGGCATGCAAAACGGATAAGAATTGAACTCAAACGAAGACACACAAGTTGACACAACATTCACGCTGCACTGGACTGACACAGTGGCGTAATCAAATTACTGGGAACAACACAGAATTAATTTGAACAAAATAAAAACTGTACGTGAAAATAGACATCCATACGAAACTATGAAAAAAAATTGCATGCAAAACGGATAAGAAATGAACTCGAACGAAGACAGACAAGTTGACACAAAATTCAGGCAGCACTGTGCGAAAATTGAAATGGTTAAGATGAAATTGGCTCAATTGTTATTTTTTCATTTAGCCTTCAAATGTCCCAAAAAGTTATCCAAAATTTTTCCGTAATTAATAATGCAAATTAATAAGCTCAGATAATTCAAATTAGTTAAAATAAGAATTTCCGATCAAATTAAGCACAATTAGGAAAAACAGGAAAATACCGGACGTTTAAGCACAATTCCCCGACTAATTCTAGCACAATAAGATAAATATAGTGAATAAAATATCGACTCATCATCCCGGTACCATCTAAAATGTATAGCAGACATGGACTACCATCATCCATGTCATCCCCTAGGACGACTGGTGCTGAACAA
Organism: Vigna nakashimae; assembly: GCA_034642375.1. Lineage (NCBI taxonomy): Eukaryota > Viridiplantae > Streptophyta > Magnoliopsida > Fabales > Fabaceae > Vigna > Vigna nakashimae. The sequence continues at coordinate 24,641,516 of CM067768.1, forward strand.
CTTCCTTTCCCGCTTCTCCCTATCAGAGTAAATGTTAGATTATACAAAACATATAAATTATTGAACATAAATGTTTATTAATTTTACCTGTGGGAGGCACAACATGTTCTTGTTCCTGTACAGGAGATGGCATCAGGCGCATGCCATAACTCTCAAACTGCTGCTGGAACTGGCGCATAACTCTTCAGTCACTTTTGTAGTGACCTCATTATACAATTCCTCCCTAAGCTCTGTCCTAAGCTCCTCCCTAAGGTCTGCTCGAAGTTTTTTTGTGATCTCTTAAGTCAACCTTTGTTCTTATGCTTCGTTGTATGCATATGAAGTCTGACGAGAAGAACTCCCAAAATAATCTCGAATGCCTACTCCAGTTCCAACAGCACGCACACGTCCAGGGTGCTCAGATTGTCCAATTGCAGTGGTAAGAATATCCTGGCGACCCTCTGGAGTGAATTGACCTTGGGAGCTCTGCTCAACCAAGAAGTCCTGTAGCATAACAAAACACCATTATTCTTAAAAAAGTTCAAGGTAGTATGTATAATGAAATTATTATTATTTTAGGAACAGTGATAACTTACAATTCTTTTAGATATTTACCGTGCAATGTCAGAAGAGTAGGCGTCCGATGATCTTAAACGAGCCAACTTCCATTTCTCATGCCGAGAAGGTAGAGAAGGAGGCTGAGGGCTACCACCCTCAGATGATGATCTAGCTTCTACCTTTTGCTTGAGGATTTTCTCCTCAAGCTTCTAACGGTCTTGGTCAGAAACAACCAAAATCTGTCGGTAATAGGACATTATCGATGACTTAACGACGGTCATATATTCATCGCTAAATCGTTTATTGGTAATCATTACCGACGGTCTTTGCCTTCGGTAATTACCGACGGTCACCTCACCACCACCAACCAAAGAACGAAACCAATGTTGATTGGGAGCAAAGGAGAAATAATTTTCATGGACTCAAGTGGTTCGGGAACAAATAAACGGAGTAGTGCTCGAAGAAGTGAAATTAGCAGAGGGAAAACCCAAATTGTTATTTCATATAGTCGACCCACTTACCGACGGGTATAGTCCTTCGGTAAATAAAATTGTCATTACCGACGATCTAAATCCTTTAGTACGTTACTACTCTAGAGGCCCTCAGTAAATCCTTCAGAAAACGTAATTTACCGACGATCCTATAGTTGCAATTTCTTCTTCAAGATATTTAATTTCTTCTCTCAGATATTTACAAGATTAACATTCAAAAAACTTCCCTTTTAATTAAGTTCCACAACCATAAGATAATTTGCAAATCATATACAAACCTTCTAAAACCATTTTAAGGTTTGTATTATTCTCTTCTACTTGTTTAACTTCATTTTTTAACCATCTATTTTCTCCTTTTATCATATTGTTTTTAAAAGATAGCCTTTGGGATTTTTCACGCATTTCATTGAAAGCATAAAAATTGTCCTTTATTAAGAAATTGGAAAGAATTACCTACACTTCCAGTTTTTTACATTTGGTTAGTAAGTGAGCAAAGGTTTGCTTCTTCTCCACTTGTGCTTGATTCATTGATGGATGATGCATTCCCATGCAAATATATACTTGACTCACAAGATCCTCTTCTTCCTCAAGTTTCAGAACGCAAAATGGATCATTAAAATCCTTCCTTACAAATGACTAGGTATAAGAGTTAATTGAAAGGGTGGAAAAGGAAAGCATTACATGAACTTAATAAATTCGTTAATAAACCCAAATTCACTAATATTTAATTGACGAATTTTAAAATTTAAATTACTTATAAATATTTTTTTTGTTGAACAAATTTATTGGAAATATATGTTAGTAAGGTTCGTCGATAAATTAGAATTTATATTACCAAAAAATATCTTCTTTAGTAATGTATTGAATAGTCAATTTTATTGGAAAGTTTTGTGATAATTTATAACTCTTATATTAACGAAATTTTTTGTCGATAAATTCCTCGATGAAGTACACGATAAACTTTCCACCATGTTTGAAGCCTTTTTTTTAATATATTAGGGAGAGATGAGTGAAAAGAAGGAGAGATAAAGAAAATAAAGAGATGAGATGAAGAAAATGAAGAGGAAAAAGAGAAAAAAAGAAGGAAAAATAGGAAAAGAAGAAGGAGTTGGTGAGGTGGCAGAGATGGGACGACAATGAGTCAATGACGGTGGTGGCTGAAGTTGAAGGAGGATGAGGTAGGAAAAGAGGAAGAAATGGAGGGGACAAAAAGGAAGAGGCAACGATAATGGAGATGTAACAAGGAGTAGAGGAGGAAAGAGAGGAGAAGAGGAAGAAGACAAGAAAAAAGAAGAAGACAAGGAAAAAAAAGAGAAAGAAGAGGAGGAGGAAGAAGACCTAACCACAAAATTTACCAACCATCAGAATCAGTCGGTAGCTACCGACATATATTTATCGTCAATTTCGTTGACTTTGATTATTGAAGAATTTCACGATTTGTTGATAAAATTTATCAACGATCATTTACCGACAAACTTTTGACCTGTCGATAATAGATGGTTTTCTTGTAGTTAAGACACCATAAAGAGACACAAATGATACTTTCTAAAACACATGTGTCCACACATAAAATGACATTAACTTTTAATGTGCAATGTCGTTTGTGACAATTAGCAAATGTCAATGGGTGACAAGAATATAATTTATTCATTAATAAATTTTAAAGATAAAAGTAATTCAAAGTTTTACACAAAGACAAGATTCAATTTTACATAAAGACTAAAATTATATTTAAACCAAATGTATTCTAAACAGAGAAAAACTACCTTAAAGTTATTCTAGATGACTAAGTTTTGGTTCAAATTAATTATTTCAACAAATAAATATGCACTTTTAGATTATTGTCAAAGATATACATATGCACTTAACCCCAAACATGAGGGTGGCTTGGCTTCACTAAGTATTCTTATGCAACTTCAATCTTATATAAACATTCTCTCTCAAAGTTGTTAAAAATAAATACTAAAATCATTTTGCTATATGCATACATAAGATAACATGCAATTTTTTATTTCATTCATAATAATGATAGAATAACACATATTTACATTTTCTTAATACATATTACAAGATAAAATAACTAAAAAAAAATAAACTTATATATTTTAAAAAGAAAAAGAGTAAAGAAGAAAAAGATAACACTAGTACAAAAACACAATATAACGTCAATATTTTTCAGTCTTTCACGTCGAATTCGAGGTCGACGTCATATCGGAAGACATTAAATTGATGTCAAACATACAATAATTCAACGTAAAGTAGAAAAAGAACAAATTTCAGTTTTTTTGTATTTTATTAAGCATGAACTATGAACATGTAGTGTAGTATCAACAACAAACAACAAACAACAAACAACAAACAAGTTCAATCAAACAATAACAACAAACATGTTCAACCAAACAACAACAAACAATCAAGTTCAACAAAAAAAAAACAACAACAAACAAGTTTAACAAATAAGTTCTTCAAAACGAAAACGAAAATTAACCTTCAAAAGGTGGGTTCTCTTGAATAAAGTGTTGCCACTAGTGAGAAAGAAAGAAGAATGCGCCTATAAATGCAAGAACACGAAAATAATCGGTCAAAATAAACGAAAATCATACCTAAAGTAGTTAATTAACATGCATTTGTAACAAATAATAATAACGGAACTACTAAAACTTTCTCTTATAGCAATTGTACAAAAATGTTAGGGACTCTATAGCAACTAAATAATTGGCATAGACCTTATAGCAATTGGAACATATGATATAGACCTTATAGCAACTGGAAGAAAAAATGACAAAGCCTTAACCTACTCAGGACATTTTCCTTATACTCTTGATTTACCAATTTTCGCTATGCTTACAACAAGACCAAAACAACCCCCAAAACTTATTCCAAGCTCAAAACAAAATGAAGAGGAATCAAAACTAACAGGCCAACCATACTAGAACAAGTTCTAATACACAGAATGACATATAGGAATTCAACAGAAAACATAAAAGGTATTAACCTGTCTGGTCTCCCCCTTGTGCTTACAGTCTGAACGCAACCACCTCCTGAAGCTAATGACCACGAATCACCACCTTTGCCGTCGCACAAGCCTCACGTGCATAGCCACAAACCACCACCCCAGCCACAACACCGACAACGACACAAAGAACCCAATGCCACCGGACAGAACGAATAAGGAAAGGTAGAAGGATAGAATAAAACCATGACCGAATGAGTGCAAGCGAAACAGAAGGGAGAGTGAGAGAATAGGACGCTCGATAGGACGAGAAAAAGGTAGGGTAGGGTTTTCTGTTTGACGAAATTGGGGACGACCTCGACGAATACCCCCAATCACTTAGTTTAATGGGTCGAGCCTCTTACCAAAGGCCACACACCCATTGGTAATCTCTTCTTAGTTGTCTGTAATGCTATTTCACCATGACCTTCGGTAACGCACTTTTACCAAAGGCCGAGAGGCCGTCCGTAAAAACCCTTCGGTAATACGCCAATTTCTTGTAGTGGATTACATGTGATAGTTGTCAAACTTCGTTCCATAAAAGCTTGATCAGAGAAGAGAGTATCGCGCGCTAAGATAAAATGAATAAATTTTTAATCTTCTACTTAAATTTTATTGAATTTGCTAACATTTTAACGTCTAACGCGGGGACATTCGACGTTTTATATCCTTTTGATGTCTAATTCTAGGAAATTCGACATCATAAGTAATTACATTTTCATTTCCACCTAAACATTTTCGCAAAATTTATCCAACATCACATATTTGACGTTGAATTACAATTTTAAACGACGTCTAATAATTATATTTATTTACAAAAATGTCATCGATCATTTTTAACATTGACTATTAAGTGGTAGGATGTTGAACGCGTGACGTTAAATGCGTAACATTATATGTTGTTGTTTTTGCACTAGAGTAACGTAAATAAATGTAAAAAATAAAAGTTGTCTGTGAAAGTATCATTTGTTATAAAATAATGAAAACTATATAACCTATTCCTTAACCTATCCAAAACCTAACTTCAATCAAAATTTCAAATCCATAGGTCATACTCGAATATTATTATTCTCTACCAATATACATCTTGGTTCTTTCCAATAAAACGAAAGAGTGAAACGAACATGAAACATTCTGTTGTTAGAATGCTAAAAAGATGGTTCGACTATTTACCAAAAAAGGAAAGTTGGTTCAACTTCATCAACATTAGCAAGGTTTGATATGAGTGGTTTTGGTATCATAGGTTCCCAGTTCCAACCTCAACCCGTTGTTCTTGCACGCACCCTTCAAAACCTTAATCAAATCCACACACATGCTCCTCACGTGCTCCTCCCACCCTCTCTGCATAACCAATAAAATCACTGCCACGCCGTTTCGCTTTGCCACGTCATCCCTCACCTTCACATTACCGCTCAAACAGCACAAGCTCCACAGCACCACCACTGCGTCCTCCGCCGCCACCTTCACCGCCTTCGTCACTCTCTCCACCACCGCCGCTGCACATGAAGGCTCCGCTGCCATCGCCTCCCTCCCCTCCGCGCACGTCGCCACCACCGCCAGTACCCTCAGACACCTCTCCGCCGTCTTCGCCGATGAACAATCTCGTAACAATTTCGAAACCAATTCGACAACACCGCAATTAACTAGTTCCACCTTCGCGGAGCGAGTCACCGAAATGACGCCTAGAAACAACAAAACGGCCTCGCGTAACTCCTCTCCACCGTCCTTCAAAAAACCCGCTACAGAAGACAACAGTCCTTGCGTTTCCGCGATCGATTTTGAGGACTGAAAATCGCACGCAAGAAACTCCAAAAACCTAACCGTTTCAATCTTCGATTTCGAAGATCCGTTTCGTAAAATGAAAATCATCGAATCAAAGCATTGTTGGCGAGCGTCGAAAATTAGCCTTCGGATCTTCTCTGGATTTCCGTTTTCTCGGAGGACCGAGTCGAGAAGGTAAATCGCGTTTTCAGACGCGTCTATCCGCGAACTGCACCTGGCCAGCGCGCGGACGATAGCGGCGTCGAAGCCGGGGAAGTAGGCAAGTTTCCGACGATTTTCGCCGGAGGTTGTGGCGAATTCGGCGATTTTGGAGAGGGTTCCGGCGAGGTCATCGTCAACGGTTTGGATTTGGCGGAGGAGGGAGTGCAGGTTGTCGGTAGAGGAATCCGGCGAGGGAGATTCGGCAGAGAGGAGCCACAGGCGGATGAGGCGGTGAAGCGTGAGATTGGGGATGAAGTCTTTGGAGGGAAGAACCTGCATGGTGGCGGGACACGTATCGTGTCCCGAGTCAAGCCAGCGCTGAATGCTGGCGCGATCGTATGTGACGCCGGTGCAGAGGCTTACGGGGGACTGCATGACGTCCATTGAAATTGGGCACCGGAAGAGACTCGGAACGGTGACGTATAACTTCTCTCTTATCTTTGCCATTCTTTTCCTTTAATCGTAATGCTTTTGTTTTCTCTCTGTTATGCTTCTTTCTCTTTGTTTCTGTTTGGGTTCTCATACACATACACAGCACAAACACAGGGTAAGAAGATAGAGGAGATATTATTATACACACACTTGACACAGAGTGTGTGTGGTCCATTTAAACGGGTGTTTAGTCTTTGGTCAAACTTTCGTTTCTAATAACAGTGGGACTCTAACTGGAAAAATATGACAGAGTGAGAAGGGTGGTATTCAAGAGGAAAACGACATCTTTCATTGTTTGACCGATCCCGCAAATATTTTGAAAATTTTGAGGTGTAGTTTTGTACATATGTTTCATCTTAACTTAAACGGTCCTCCAATTTCTTTTCTTTCTTCTATTTTCTTGCATAATTTTCATTATTTATTAAACCAAGAAACCAGGGTTGAACCATGGTCACACTTCATAAATAGCTTTGAATTGAGAACTGAGAATATTAAGAGTGTTTAGAATATGACATCCAAATTTGATATGTTCATTAACTATTTTTAAGGTGGGGTAGAATATATATTTGGAAATGGTATTAATTAGCTTAGAAGGCAGCTCTCCTGAAAATGATGTGAAGAATGGAAAATAATACTGCTCGCATCTAAATTATGGAGTTACATATATGTTACGTATAAGAGAGGAATATATGAAAACTAAGCAAAAGGGGAGCGTAATAGTTATCAAAGTCTTACCGAGTGTTTTCTTAGAGTTGCTAATATATAGTACCAACTTGCATATTTGAATAATATTACCCACTTGAGAATAAGTATCTTTTATAACTAAGAATATTATAATAACTTTTTCAATATTCTGCAATTGAGTGCTTTTCTTTCAGCTAATTACTTTCCTGTTTTGAAGAGCAAAAAACCTTATTTTTCCTTTGGCACACTGCAGAGAGAAAGTAGAGTTAGCTGTACAAAATATAACTGTGTTTGCTTTTCCCATTTTGTTATTGCATTCATATAATCCTGATCAGGGGAAATGAGCTAACACCAAAATTAGAAGTAATTAAGAGATTGCGAGTAATTATGATCTTTGTTTATAAATATTTATATTTATATTTTTCAACAAAAGGATGTAACTGGTCCTTAAGGTGTTTCTATTTTCAAAGAATGATTAATGTATAGTTACAGGAGTTAAACCAAGTCATTAAAAGGTTGAAAAGTGATTTTTTTTAAATAGAATATGATGATAACATGATAAAAAGAATGAGAAAGATACGTAATGTTCTCACACAATGAATAGAAATAAGGAATACATACTTAAGAGATAAACTTGAATGTTATTATATAGTTATCCCTATTATTTCATTCATCTACTCTCTTTTTTAATCTTTTAACTACATTTTTATTTTTATATTTTAAAATTGTTAAGTACCTTTAGACAATTATCTGTTAAAATAATATCTCTAAGAATATTAGAGTAATTTCTAAAATACAAAATCATTTTGGGTAGAACAACCTTACTGTAAATAGACCCCAAAACAGTAATGGAAGTTGAGTTAGTTGAATTGGTCTATATGACAGTAAGAGAGAAGTTCGTGGGAGTGATGCTTGTGCCAGAATACCTGCCTTAAAAAATGTGGTCAATGAATTCTCAAAAACTCTCTGGTTTTGTGGAATTTCATAAAGTCGTGTTGACCAGACTTGTTTTCTTCATACTACAAATTCTAAACCTGATAGTAACAACTGGCTAAAATCACAAGCAAGTTTTTCCATAAACAACATACCCAAAACCGCAACCACTCTTGACTCCAGAACTTCACCTACTATTGTTTGACATAATCAAAATGATTATAGTCAAGCACCACTGAATTGAAAATAACGTTGCTATTCTATTTTATGTTTGGAAAATCATATTTAATCTGTTTAGATGATATATTTTTCGCATCCAACCAAATTATTTGTTACTTTAATATTTATAATTTTTAAATAAATTATATGTTTCTTTTACAATGTCCTCTTATTTTTTAATATAATTCACCTTAATAGTAATGAATTGTAAAATAGATTAAAAAGATAAACTTTAAATCTAATTCAATTTTATAAAACCAATTTATAAAATAGATTAAAAAATAAATTTTGAACTTTTCATAAAAAAATTTAAAATGAGATTTACATACACACACACACACACATATATATATATATATATATATATATATATATATATATATATATATATATATATATATATTCTAAATTAATTTTATTTTTAATTGTGGGAATTAAAATAATTATTTATGAGCATTAAAGTAAACTTTATTAGTTTTAATATACAAGTAGAAGTATTAGACTGAAAATAATTTGGAGAAACATAGCAATAATTTTGCATGTATAATGTATTAAATACCAACCTCAAAGTCGTCCGTAATGTATATGTATATACATGTATATACATATACATGTATATGTATATACATGTATATACATATACATGTATATGTATATACATGTATACATATATATATACATATACATATACATATATATACATATACATATATATATATATATATACATATACATATACATATATATACATATACATATATATATATATATATATATATATATATATATATATATATATATATATATATATATATATATATATATATATATATATATATATATATATATATGGTACAGGATAATTTAAATGAATAGGTTACATTGACCAGATCAACTATATAGATAGTTAATTATAACTAAATTTATATAGTGAATATCTCTCAATTATTTTCCATTAAATATTTAGTAGGGTGGAAAAAAGAGAGGAACAATTGTCCTATTCTAACTTCTAGAAGTCTAAATTAGTTTGACCATGTTTTAAGTTCACAAAGTATTTAAAAGCTAATCATGCATGAAATATTACTTTTTTTTATATAGAAGATACAAGTTAGAAATAAAATAAAGAAAAATTTAGAAATCTAAATCTACTCTATAATTCACCTCGAATTTTCAAATAGTGGAACCTAAATTATTGTCAAAAGAAGTATTCACATCATCACGTGTTAAACAATTTTCATTTTCTGTACCAAACTTCACCAGAAAAAATTACAATTTATATATTAAAGAATTTCAGTAAAGTGGTCTAGCCATAGGGTGGTTATATATATTTATTGAAATTTATTATTTATGTTATTATTTTACTGAAAAAGTACATTTACATGCTTCTGTTTTACATTTTATTTCCCTGATGAGATCTCTGTAAAAAGGAACTTTTTTAAACTCCCTTGAATTGCCTTGGAGATCTCAGAAAAATGGTTTACATGTCCACGTAAACAAACACAATAGTCATGTTTTGTTAATAAAGGAAAAGAAAATAAAATAAACTTTATGTTGTTGGAAAAAAAAAAGTTAAAAGTTATTTTAGGGCAGTTTAGATTTAAGTGAGCTACGTAATGAGGCTAAAGTCACTGGTGCATGAAAACAACACCGATTATATTTATTTATGCACAGTGATTTTTGAATTGAGATATATATAGGTGAGATAAAAAGGATAGCTTTTTTTGTCTCGGTTCTGAACCGAGGCAGTATGTGAGGTATTTTACCTCGGTTGGTTTCGAACTGAGGCGATAAATGTTTTTTTTTTCTTCAGAAAATTCAAACTTTTGCCTTTCAAAATCATTTTTTTTCTTTTTTATCTGCAACAGCAAAGCCGGTGATGAAATAGCGTGACGAACGATCAAAGGCGACGACAAACGACTGAAGACGATGACGAACGGTCAAAGGCGACGACAAACGGCTGAAGACGGTGACGAACAGCCGATGGCGACAACGAATGGCCAATGACGACAACAAACAACGTAGTTTGCGCGAGAGAAGTAGAGGAAGCAACTTGGAACAATAGGTTAAAAAATTTATCATGGCGACCAGTGATGGAGGTAGCGGTAGCAACCAAAGGTAGAGGCAGTAGCGACAACCAGTGGTGGAGGTAGCGGCGATGACCAGTGGTGAAGGCAGTGCCAACGACCAGTGGTGGAGGCAACAATGGCAGATCTGCAAGCTATTCACGCAATATGAGAAGCAACAATTCGCAGATAGTCTACGATTGAGTTTGTCTAGTGCGAGTTGAGGATGGTGGTGTGAGAAGCTTGTGGAAGAAGAGAATGAAAGGAGAGAATGAAACAGGGAATGAAAGGTCTGAATTTTAAAAATCGAAGAAGCTATTACTTCGTTTAAGACTCTACTGCCTTGGTTCTAAAGACAACCGAGGCATAAACCTTTCAATAAAAATTCAAAATAAAATTATAAATAGAAAAATTTTAAGATATTTCTAACTATAGACATCGGTTCATGGTTAAATTGAGGCATAAAGGCTTTATGACATCGGTTCAAATGGAACCGAGGCAGTAGAGGTTGTCAAAATGGATTTGAAACGTTCAAATACAAAGGTTGTCAGCTTTTGGCAGGACATACTGCCTCGGTTCTGCATAGAACCGAGGCAGTATACCTATTTTGAAAAAGTTGACAGGTGAAAAGACTGATTTGCAAAGGAAAAACAGGGTTTTTGTCTCGGTTGGTTAGAAAACCGTGGGAGTATACCCTTTAGGCATCAGTTTTAATTGAACCGAGACATATAGTTTCGCAAAAATTATGAAATTGCCATCACGTTTGATACGCTTCGATTTTTTTGAAACCGAAGCATAACATGCGAGTTAAAAACCTTTTTTTTTTTACTAGTGAGTACTCAATTTTCTTGTCTGATAAATTTTCTTATCTTATAACTTTTCCCAACTTTTACCCTTAAGGTCATCCTTAAAAAAAAAAAGAGTTTGTTAATGATTATTTCAAAGTAACCGAAAAACAATTATTTTGGCAAAGACAAGGGTAGATTTTTATCTAGCCAACACAAGGTGAATATTTCTTTCTTATCCATGCACTTCATAATTCTAGAGCAATTAGTTATAACAATAATCCTTTAGTACATACCATTCTCTTTTTTTTGTTACAAAGTTTTCACAAATCAAAGTGTTAGAGTGCTTTCAAATGTATACCCACTCCATCTTTATTGCAGAACCATCATTGAGAAGTAATTTACATAGCAAGATTAGAAATTGCAAATCATCTTTGGTTTGTACATTTATTCATAGAATAATCTAGAGTCCTTTTGTTTCTGTCTTTTTTTTTGTATTTGTTTTCTATATATTCGTTCTCCTCTTGTAGGACCAGTAATGTAATTTTCTCACCCAATTATATTCTCTTTCCATTCTTTATCCAAATATTATTTTGTTTTTATGATTTGTGCTCAGTTAATCTTTTTAACCCTTTTTTTGTTTGATGATTTCTTTCATTATAATTGACATGATTTTTGGTATTGGTTCAATAATTTTTCTTTATAATCGTGTTATTTTTGTCTGTTTTATTTTATTTTTATGTTTCAAGACAGAAAAAAAGTTTCATGTGCAGGTACCTTTATCTTAATCCTTACAAAAATTCAGCTATTGTCCTCGTTTTACTTGTTCTTAATGATACAAATTATCATTATTTGATTCATTCGATGCTCACTACACATAGCGCAAAAATAAAAGTTGAATTTGTTCTTGGTAATGTTCATGCACCTGAAAAAGACAAGCCAAATTATGTTTTCTGGAATCGAGGAAACAACATGGTTGTCTCGTGGCTGGTTCATTCAATCTCTACATCCATCAGACAAAGCATCATTTCGATGGATAAATCATCTAATATTTGGAATGATATAATAAATAGGTTTTCTCAAAGCAGTCTCTCACGTATCAAGTCTTCAACTTGAGGTTGCCACCCTTCATTAAGATGACCTTAATATTTTTTAATATTTTACTAAACTATGCATTCTTAGGGATTGGATAAAGAATGTTTGGCCAAAACCTGTTTATGCTTGCAAACCCAATTATATTTGTCAAGTCTTGAAAGTTATGAAACAAAGAAAGCAAGAAGATAAAGTTATGAAATGTCTAGGAGGGTTGAATAATCAATTTACTAATATCACATTACATGTGCTTCTATTGGATCCTACTCTAGATATCACCAAAGGTTTTCATTGGTGGCACAACAAGAAAGACCATTGTCCATTGGAACTTTGATAGTTATTGTTAAAACTCAAGACAACAATATTGCAACCCCTTCAACCTCTCCCATTGCTTGCAATTATTGTGCCAAATTTTGAGATAATGAAATTGTCTGCTATAAGAAGAATGACTTCCCAAATCAAGACAAAAGTTTTAAAAATATTCATACTACCAGAAAACACCGCACTCATTGCAACACAACTAGTCATACTGTGGAGGTCTGCTATATGAAGCATGGTTATCCAATAGGCTGTAAGTGCTACAACAAGCAAGCGTAACTTCACAACACTTTTGTTCAAGAAGACAACGAAAATATCAAAGAAAGTAAATTTGAAGATTTTGAGCACATCCGTTTTACACCACAATAATTTCAAGTTCTTGTTGAGCTATTCAAAAGCCATAATTTGAAAGATTCTTCCACTCCTACCTAAATTCACCACATTGGATTTGTTTGAACCAATTAATCTTGCTTAGCTTATATCAGTCTATCCTTAATTCTAATTTGTTTGAAAACAAATAGATTATTGATTCTAGAGCTATAGACCATATAAGTGTCTTTTTCCAAAGTTTTTCATCTTACAATCACATATTTGTGTGACATTAAATACTTTATGACTATTGCGGATGATTTTTCTCTCTATACTTGGTTAATACCTATGACTGAAAAATTCGTTGTTTGAAAAATTATCATTGATTTGCACCACCAACACAGAAAACTTGTTTTCCACCATTGTCAAAACCATTTACACAAATAATGGTATTGAATTTGCTATGCATAATTTTTTCTCCCTTGTAGGCATCAACCATCAAACCACTTGTAATGAGACCTTAAACCAAAATGACATAGTTGAATGCAAACACCAATATTTGTTAAATGATACTCGTTCTCTCTTGTTTCAAGCTAATTTTCCAAGAATATTTTGGTGTTTTGTTGCTAAATATGCTATGTTGCTGATAAATTGCATGCCTACTCCTTTGCTTGATAATGCCACTCCCTATGAAAAATTGAATGGGAAACTATATAACATGTTTGTTCTACGTATTTTTGGTTTCCTATGTCACATTAATACTTGATGGCGTTTTTCTAACAATCATTTTCCAGTAAATGTACTAGTGTGTAGTAGTACCAACAAGTGTCGTATCCACATGAATTTAACAAGTATATTTGTAGTTAGCTTTTGGGTTTTTTGATTTTGATAAAGAGTACATGTAAATATAAATACTAGTATATATTATATAGATTAGGTGGAGTGCAAGCTATGGTTGGATTTCATCTCATCTTTTTCTACTACACCACTACTATCTTGTTTACTTAATATGCAAATTATTCAATGTCTTGGAAGTATTCTTACTTGTAGTTCTAGGTTCATTCCTGAATCACTAGAACCTAAGGATTTCAAACCCTACTGTGATTCCTCTACCCTTGGCAAAATAAATCCTTGCTTTATTATGCAGGACTTTCCCACCCTACACAACCTCTAGATCTTGTGGAAGCGTCTAGTAAGAGTGTGATGATTTGATTGGATCACAGTTTGAGACCAATTTTCCAACTCAATCCAAATCAATGAAATAAAATGAGTGATAAAGTAAGATAAGCAATAAAAACAAATCAAACCACAAACTATTGAATGAAAGCATAGATAAATATCCTAAAAGTAGAAGTACAGAGAATTAGAATTGATTACATCTAATGCCAACACAAGAGAGTTCAACTACCTATAGAATATTACAATACAATTGCAACAACATCTACACATAAGATTGACAATATGAGTATTTCTCTCTAGCCTCACAAATCTATTAGTACTATACTATGACTTATTTAATCTTTCACTCAATGCTTAAAATAAGGAGATAATGTCTTTATTTATAGAAATTTTTGGTCAGTGCTCAGCCCAAAATTTGGAGCTCAACCATAGAGGTTTCATTCCATGAAGGGTTTTCTTTTGTCTCTTTAGCCTATGTGACTAAGAACCACTTTCGTGTGCCTCAGCCATGCACCGCCTTAACTATTGAGCACCATTTTCTTGTGGCTTAACTGCAAAAGTCACATTTTAGATCTTTCTTAGGTCATCTTATTGGTGCTCAACCATGAATTTTGGGGCTCAACTGCATCATCCTTGAACTCCTAGAGAAATTGTTGCAAATTATAATAATTCATCAATTTCCTATTGTTATTCTTCTTAGTACCTTATTATGTAATTATAAACTAAAAGGGTTTGTTTTATACATAAATAGAACCATTTGGTACATGATAAGTGCCAATTTTATATGTAGAATTTACTTATTCTTGACACTTATCAATCTTGTTGCATACAAAAAGAATCTTGATGCTAGAGGTATTCCTAGTATTTTTCTTAACCTAAAACAACACACCAAAGGTTATCAATTCCTTAATCTTCAAAACCATAAGATTGATATTTCTCATTATGTGTTGTTTAATGAAATTGTTTTTCATATGCTTTTTCTTCTAAAAACAATGACTCTCTTTCTCTACCTATTCCTCACAATTATAGTCATGATTACGATGATATCAATTTTCCTAGCAATCTCGTTCCTATGCCTACTACTTTTGATACCAGTATTGCCATTGACACTACTATAAAAACAATTACTATCATGGATATCAACATTATTGTTGAATCTAACTTGACTAATACCTCCACTAATAATATCTCTAATATGGATGAGCACAATATTACAATTCGTCGTTAAACTCGATCTAAACGTGCTCCTGAATATATCACTGATTTCAAAACTCACACCACTGTTAAATATCTTATTATTGATTTCATTTCTTATCATAAACTCTCTTCTGATTTCAGACATACCATTCTTTCAATATCTTCTACCACTAAACCTTATAGCAACAAGAAAGCATCTTAAATATTTCAATGAACTCAAGCCATGTAAGATGGACTTAAATCCTTAGAAAATAACAACACATGGATCATCACTAACTTTCCTCTAGGGAAAACTGTTGTCGATTGCCAAAGGATATACAATATAAAGCACATTTTTTATGGTTCTATTAACAAATTTAAAGCCTGTGTTGTAGCCTAGGGCTACACCCAGCTTGAAGGCCTATACTACTTTAAGACCTTTCTCCCTTGTTGCCAAGTTAACCACTTTACATCTCTTATTAGTTGTTGCTTGTTCTAATCAATGAACCTTAAAATAGCTTGATGTCAACAACACCTTTCTAGATGGTGACTTACATGAGGAGGTGTATATGAAGCTTCCCCCTAGCCTTACTCACGACAAACCAAATCAGGTACATTTCTTCATGATTTCTTGCTCTATGTTAGCTCTCTCATCTAGCGCCTTTTTGTTTTTTTCCCTTTCTACTTTTTTCTGTTTTTCCTCTTTTTCCCATATATTCTTTATCCTCTTGTAGAATCTAATGTTTTTTTCTCATACAATTTGTATTCTCTTCTCATTCTTTTTTAATGTATTATTATGCTTTCATAATTTGTTTAATTAATCTCTTCAATCCTATTCTCTTTCGCGATTTCTTTCATCATAATTGACATGGTTTTCTTTTATGTTATCATTCCTTTTTAAATTAAACAATATTGTACTATATGAAATATACTAGTTGGTGTCACAATGAGAATCAACTTATCGATAGGTGTAGTTGATCGGTCAAGACAACCACGTTAGATAATTAAAGTCCAATTAAAAGTGCAACGATCGTTTTTGTATAGTTAGCAGGTATATTGGCAGATATTAATGGTTAATTAATAGTTTGATTGTCATATCAAATATGAATATGCGACATTTATTTTTTGATTATCGCATCAAATATGAATATACAACAATAATGGTTTGATTGCCATATCAAATATGAATATACAACATTAATGGTTTGATTGTCATATCAAATATGAATGTACGATATTAATGATTAATTAATGGGCTTAATTGCTATAAGCCCTATAAATATACGATTCATGTCCAAGCAAAGACACTTTTGATCCTAAATCAAATTGAGACCTCTTTGAGAAACATATCTGACTTTAGCGTCAAAGTGTCTTTTGCAGGTCAACAATCAGTCGGTGTGGATTGCATTCTGGGAGTGGATTGGATTATTGAGGTAGAGCAGAGCAAGGTCAAATCCTTTAAACCGAAACATTTTGGCGCCCATTGTGGGGCCTTGCGGCATCCCTATGAAACCACTAGAAACCGGGTGAGCGTTCGGTCTTTATATCACTACTTCAGATCAATACCAGATTTTGCAACAAGAACAAAAAAAATTCAATAATAATGTCTAAAGGCATGTCTTTTGTTTCAGGAACTTTCAACTACACATGCATACCAATATGTATATGCTAGTGTATTATTACTGTTTTCTCGCAAAGTGAAAGCTACACCACACATGGGCCACCATCTCCACGTGAAATTTTATCATCAAGAGATGTATATCCCGTAGAGGTGCCCTCAGTTTTTGTAGAAACCCTTGGAAATATAACCACAATGGATAACCATTAGAGGTTTACGAGGAAAAAAATTAAATGTCTCCACTTTCTTCTTAAACTTTAATAAAAAATGAAAATGACTTTTCATTATAAAAATAGATTATAAAATATTGAAACATTTACTTTATTTTTCTTACCGCATTTTTTTTTTGTGAGTGAAAAGATCTTGCACAGGAAGATTCAGCCCCTTCCCACTTGATCAGTTGAACCGCCTACGTTTAGCCTTGTCAGGTTCCAATGGCTTGGATATCGTGTGAGCATCAATTGGGCACCACTACCCTCGATCATCGTATGCTGAGTAATGCGTATTTATATTATCATAGTCAACATCCTCATTTATTTTGCAGGTCATAAGGCAGTAAAGCACATACAACTCATTCGTGACACATCCTAATGTGGATTGTTCATTTTGGCCTTCAAATGTTCAACCAAAGACTAAACGGTCTCGCTTGCCCGATCGTTTAGCCTTATAACCTAAACTAACTTAATATTAACTATTTAATGTCATAAATGTGTAAGTCTACCTATCTACATTTATTCCGACCATTCAAATTCAAATTTTTATTTGTCTTGAGTGCAGATGACAGGACCTTGCGTATAAACCACTTGGCCAACCTGGAGCTTATTGCTTGGTGAGGAACGATTCCTTGAGAACTCTCACCGAAGCCTCTTCAACCTAGGGAACGATTCCAAGTGAACTCCTAGCGTCCGTTGCTCGGTGAGAAATTATTCCTTGAGAACTCTCATCAAAGCCTCTTTGACCTAGGCAATGATTCCAAGTGAAATCCTAGTGCCCGTCACTCAGTGAGGAACGATTCCTTGTGAACTCTTACCGATGCCTCTTCGATCTAGGGAACGATTCCAAGTGAACTCCTAGCGTCCATCGCTCGGTGAGGAACAATTACTTGCGAACTCTCACCGAAGCCTCTTTGACTTAGGGAACGATTCCAAGTGAACTCCTAGCGTCCGCCGCTCGGTGAGGAACAGTTCTTCATGAAATCTCATTGAAGCCTCTCTAACCTAGGGAATGATTCCAAGTGAACTCCTACCGTCTGCCGCTCGATGAGGAACAATTTCTTGAGAACTCTCACTAAAGCCTCTTCGACCTAGGGAACGATTCCAAGTGAACTCCTAACGTCCGTCGTTTAGTAAGGAACGATTCCTTGTGAACTCTTACCGAAGCCTCTTTGACCTAAGGAACGATTCCAAGTGAACTCCTACAGTCCGCCACTCGATGAGGAACAATTTCTTGAGAACTCTCACTAAAGCCTCTTCGACCTAGGGAACGATTCCAAGTGAACTCCTAACGTCCGTCGCTCAGTAAGGAATGATTCCTTGTGAACTATCACCGAAGGCTCTTTGACCTAAGGAACAATTCCAAGTGAACTCCTAGCATCTGCCGCTCGGTGAGGAACGATTCTTTGGGAACTCTCACCTATGCCTCTTTGACCTAGGGAACGATTCTAAGTGAAATCCTATCATTCGCCGCTTGGTGAGGAACGACTCCTTGGGAACTCTCACCGAAGCCGCTTCAACTTACAAAACAATTACGTTGCTTGGTGAGGAGCGTTCTCTGTGAACTCTCACTGGCGTCTCTTCGACCTAGGGAACATTCTAAATGATTGCTATAAGCTTGATTGCTATAAGCCCTATAAATATACGATTGATGTTCAGGTGACACTTTTGATCCTAAATCAAATTGAGATCTTTTTTAGAAACATATCCGACTTGAACATCAGAGTGTCTTCTGCAGATCAACAAGCAGTCGGTGGGGATTAAGTTTTTGGAGTGGATTGGACGATTGAAGTAAAGCAGAAAAAGGAAGAACGATCGATCCTCAAACCCTTTCAATCGAAAGAAGTATATATATATATTAAGTCAATAGGAAGTTAACTTTATAATTAAATTAATAAAAAATGTAAGTCATGTATGCATTTCTTTTAGAAGTTGATAAAGAGAAGAAAGAAAATAAAACTAAAATAGAAAGAATTCCATCAGGTTTCATTTTATTATTACATAATTAGATTATATTATATGATTGGTATACCTCCTTTATTATTTTCATTATCCCAAATTATACTTCAAGAAAATGAACATCAGGGTGTTATCAAACATTTAAATGGTTAGGAGATAATAGATTATTTTATAGTGGAGATGTGTGGAATCTCATAAAACTTGTTGATAAACTTGAAAGATGATATAATGATGTCTCTAAGGGTGTAAAATCATCGAGGGATGTTGTAGGTTGTGGAGATTGTCCATTATTTTTATTTAAATACACACACACAAATATATATATATATATATATATATATATATATATATATATATATATATATATATATATATATTACTATCACTTCTTGCACATCTATTTATACCTATTTTATACACGGGTTAAAAACATCCTATGTGTGATTATATTTGAGAGAGAAGTGGGAAAAGAGATTTAATACAATATTACGCATATTCACTAGTAAAAAAACGTTTTTTTAACTCGTCGCATATGTCGCGGTTTCGTAAAAACTGAAGCATTTAAGACGCAGTGGCAGTTTTGAAATTAAGATAAAATTATATGCTTCGAGTGTACAAAGAACCGAGACATAAAAAATAAAAATTTAATACTGCTTCGGTTGATACAGGACCGAGGCATAAGGACCTGCACCTTTTCCACTCCACGAGGCACCTTTTCCAGTGCACGAGGCACCTTTTAAGCTAGGGACTCGGTTAATAGCATAACCGAGGCATAAGGACCTGCACCTTTTCCACTCCACGAGGCACATTTTCCAGTGCACGAGGCACCTTTTAAGCTAGGGACTCGGTTAATAGCAGAACCGAGGCATAAGGGGCCTCTACTGCTACCACCAAACCCTTCCATTATTACTACTGTTCTCCTGCTATCACCAAACCAAAACTCTTTCTCTTCTTCCTCCCTTCATTCTTTAAACAACCCTTCACCATCCGTGTTGCCGCTCCCCGTGCTGCCGCTCCCTGTGCTTTTCCCGTGCTGCTGCTCCCCGTCCTGGACCCTAGCAACGCGGCGCCAGCACCGGCCGTGGTGTCTCCGCCAATCGTGTGCGACGGCTTCGAGTGGCGGCTTCCAGATCCAGATCCAGATCGCGATCCCCTTTCTCTCCCTTTTCTTTTTGTTTCTCCAATGGTGCTGTTCGTGGACCGCTTGGTGGAGTCGCTGGCCTAGCACCCGCTTGCCGCTTGCCGCTTGCCGTCGGGAGCCGCTTGCTGTCAGGAGCCGTTTGCCGCTTGCCGCTTGCCGTCAGGTGCCAGTGGTTTCTTTGATTTTTTTTCCAGCTCTGTAATGTATCTGAAGTATGATTTTCTGATGTTCTTATTTGAACTTTGATACTCTGTAATCGGATTCTATTTTCTGATTTTTTTTTTTCCATTTGTCATATGTTCTGTAATGAAGAACATTGATTCTATCATCCCACTGGCTTTTGTTATATGCTTTGTAATGTATGTATCTGAACTTTGATGTTCTGTTTTGATGTTCTGTATTGAATCCTGGAGTGATTTTCTGAACTTTGATGTTAAAGGTTTGAGGAAAAGCACCCAGATTCAGCAGTTTTTTGATTTTTTTTTTATTAAAATTTTCTAAGATACGGTCTTGGTTCAAAAGAGGACCGAGACAACAACCGATCTCTTTTTGACTCGGTCCACAACCGAGACATTAAACTTATCCTTTTTACCTCATCTTTATATGCCTCGGTTGCAGAACCGGTGCCTATAAGCTAATTTAACCGGTGCCATTTTCCTTTATTGCACTAGTGATTCAACCATATACATACATACATACATATATATATATATATATATATATATATATATATATATATATATATATATATATATATATATATATATAATGAACGTTCATGTAAGTTCTAAAGCCAACAAAATGTAACCTAGAGGTATAAAAATATCCAAGCCTTGCATTATTATGTCGTACGCGAATCTTAAACACTAGAAAGATAATAAGTTAAATATAATGTTTTTGTTATGAAACATTGCTTTTAAGACTGTCAGAGAGAATTAAATAGAGGTCCAATGGGTCAGGAAAATAAATATGCTGTGGCCATATAAAGTCAGATCATGAACGAATGCAGCTCTGGTTTAAAATTCGCCATATGTCTATATTAATGCCCTTCGTAAATAAATACAATGTATAAAGGCCTCAATTTTAAATGGTTGTACATTGCTCCAGAACTTGATGGTGAAATCACATTTTACAATAAATTTTATTTTATTTTATAACTGTACTAAAACCTGTGCTAGCTTGAGAAATTAATAATACCATGCTTTCTTTAGAAATCATATCGGTACATTAAAATCACTGTAGATTAATCTTTATAAAAGGTATGTTAGGTGAACTCAAAAATATGTGTTTTTCAATTTTCTTCTTTCCTTACACACTGTCAACACTCAATTTCGTCCGGATTGACTAAATAATTTTGTTTTATTGTATTCTCCTCATAAAAAGAAAAATTAAAAAAAAGTATATAATAAAAAAAAATTAAAAAAAAACATAAAACTTAAAAAAAAAAAAACATGTAACGTACACACGTGGAAGTGGTGTCGTGCATGTGCTGTGGAAGAGAAGTAGAGTTGCATGTGGGGGGCTATTATTACATGGAAAAGAACCAAGGCAATGAGGCCTATGGTAGAAGGAAATGCAACACTCCAGCCGAAGAGAAGACAGAAGGAAGTGCATTCCATTCTGGAACAAGAAACATACACACGTGGAGATGCACGTCAGCAACACATACAAGCATGGGGATATTATTTTCCTTGTTGCATTTGGGAGACCGAAGGCTGCACTTGCCACCTTTAGAAATGCAGAGAGTGGCACGCTTGCTGCCACGACATAATGGGAAACGTATGTTGTTCAGATTTCTCTGAAAAGAGGAGTGGAGGAATTATTTTTAAAAGGGAGGTGGAGAACAAGAGAAGGGGGATGACCAGGGAGATTCTCCAACAACAACTCTCGGTCTCATCCTTTTTCCAGGAGAGGAAGAAAAGTAGAGGGGGGGACAGCCAGTTGGAGACACTTCCAGGGAGAACTCTCTGAGTTTTGGTTTTGGGAGATTTGCTTTTTGAGGATGTTGCTTTGAGAGAGGAGAACTGACCCAGAGGCGGAGAGATGGATCACGGCTGAATGAAGAGACACCAGGACTACATCCAGCTGCCCTTGGAACGTACACGACCAGCTGCACTACTAAGGGAAGAACACGGTCATTCTTGTAACGTTGCATGGGAGAAGAAGCAAGTTGAGTTTGGTCTGCAAGCCACCAAGAAAGCACACGTTCAGCAGCCACTACCATTCTCGTAGCAAGATTTTTACTTCTTTTGGTTTCTTAGATGGTTGAGAAGAGTGGGTACTGTCACATGGTGCAAGAGTCTCTAAGCAAACCAACATTTTTCTTCCAAGAACAATAACATTTAGCATTTAGTGAAGCATGAGTGACTTTTCTTTATAACTCTTGTCTTTTAAATAATTGTGTTGGGGGAGTGGAGAGTCACGGCTACCTTGAGTGAAAAGGTGCGCATCAATGCTTAGGTGGATAGCTTTTCATTTTCGGAAAAGATGAAGAAGAGAGAGTAGCCGCCAACTTTGGAGAAGAAGGTGAAGCTAAGGAACTTCCAGCAAAGAGAAGAAGAGCCCACGGCCATTTGCTTTGAAGAGCACTAGCCGCCCAGAAAAATGGAGGGCCCTATCTATTTTGCAACGTTCTAATGATAAGAAATCAGTGGACAAGATAATGGCAACACTATTTACACACGGCACTTCTAAAGTGGAGGGTTCCATTTTTGCAACATCAGAACATAAGGAATTTGGCTATAAAAGTTGGACAGTAAGCCGTGCAGCAAAAGGATCTCAACTGATGAATTTCCAGAAAAGCAAGTGGTGTTAGCACACAAACGGCACCATAGGGAGAGTTTTCCTTCTGTCTTCATTCTCTTCATTCCTCCAAAACAAAACTCATAGATTTGAATTCTTCCTCATATGAAACCCAATTGCTTTCAATCTCTTTCCTATTCTGCACTCCCCGTATTCCTTACACCCTTCAGCAAACCAGTATCAACATATTTCACCCACAAAATTGATTTCCATCATCATGACCAAACACTAAAATCCTTCCCCACTCATCTCTTTAAAACCGAGCTGCATCTAGTCCAGAGGTCCAAAAATTATGTGTGAGTATTCAAATGAAAGCCCTTTGAATCTAGAATCTAACCCAAAAAAATTTCATTGCAATTAGAGTTCTGTGGAATAAGATATGAGTCAAACAGTGAATCAAGAGTTCTGTGGAATAAGATATGAGTCAAACAGTGAACCAAGCACAGTCGGTGGAAAATTTCAGCAAAGGTGACTCAAGCCCATTTTGTCTCTACAAGTAAAGAAAAGGTTGGGTCTCAACATTTATTTCGGGATGCATTATCAAATTTCATCCTTACACCCGTTGCAGATGCAAAGTTGGAAAAGAGGGGGCGCAACTCTGGTTTTTATCTCTCCACCCCTCTTCTTGTTGGGTTGTTATCTTGCTTTATTTTTATGCTTTTGTTTCTTTATTTTTATGTTTTATTATTTGTTTGACTGTTAGATTTTGCTATACGCACCCACGTTGTAAGATAACCTCCACCCTTTGGTTTTAGTGGATTTGTTCGTTCCGTTTTATTTCAAAAGAAAATAAAAAATAATAAAAAAATATGTCAAAATACCGAAAATACGTTTTAAAGGTTTAGGCGCATGTGTGATCGCACGCATCGTCCTTGTGCCAAAAACCTTTTCTCTTTCTTCAAAAATACCAAAAATACGTTTTAAAGGTTTAGGCGCATGTGTGATCGCACGCATCGTCCTTGTGCCAAACACCTTTTCTCTTTCTTCAAAAAATGTCAAAACTACGTTTTAAAGGTTTAGGCGCATGTGTGATCGCACGCATCGTCCTTGTGCCAAAAACCTTTTCTCTTTCTTCAAAAATACCAAAAATACGTTTTAAAGGTTCAGGCACATGTATGATCGCACGCATCGTCCTTGTGCCAAAAACCTTTTCTCTTTCTTCAAAATACAAAAAATATGTTTTAAGGGTTTAGGCACATGTGTGATCGCATGCATCGTCCTTGTGCCAAAAACCTTTTCTCTTTCTTCAAAAATACCAAAAAATATGTTTTAAAGGTTTAGGCACATGTGTGATCGCACGCATCGTCCTTGTGCCGAAAATCTTTTCTCTTTCTTCAGAATCTCAAAAATATGTTCCAAAGGTTTAGGCACATGTGTGATCGCACGCATCGTCCTTGTGCCAAAAACCTTTTCTCTTTTAAATAAAATTACAAAAAGTATGTTTTAAAGGTTTAGGCACATGTGTGATCGCACGCATCGTCCTTGTGCCAAAAACCTTTTCTTTTTCCTAAATAAAAATACCAAAAAATATAAAAATCCTCAAAAGCCAAAAACATCAACATTTTCAAACAACAAACAATATCGCCTGTCAGAACTACGTGATCCTTGATTCTCCATCAAAAGTGGAGATACGTAGGAGCAAGGCCAGTCCTTGTCAGGCTCACTCTCCCAAAAATCCAAATTATCCATAACAAATTTTTCCAAATAATTTCCAAACAAATTTCTCAAACAGTTTCTAAAAGAACTACGTAACCCTGATTTCTCACATGAGAATACGTAGGAGCAAGGTCAATCCTTGTCGGGCCCAAAAAACTAAAAAATATTGTTTGTTTCTTTAGTGTTTTATTTTAAGGGAAAGTTAAACATTTTGAAAACCACATCCATATTCGCGCGTTTAGTTAAAGGTACTGCCCTAGGGCAGGCGTTGTAGGGTGCTAATACCTTCCCTACGCGTAACCGACTCCCGAACCAAGAATCTGGTTCAAATTGACCATGCCTTATCATTTTATGGTTTTTTCGTAGTTTTCCAGAATAAACTATGGTGGCGACTCCAAAATCTCTTTTCAAAACCCGTTTTATTTTTCGGATCGTCGTCCCGTCGCGATTCCGGTTGCGACAATTACAACGAAGTTATAGAAGTGTCTTCCACACTTTGTCATGTTCTCATTGCCCTAAAAATGTAATCATTAGTTATACTATAAACATATGAAACAACTTGTACAAACTTTATAGTTTATACTAATAACCAATATAACCCAAAATATACAAAAGTAATCTGACATTTAATATGATTTTGATATATGATTTTTACACTTAATATACATGAATTTGTTATATTTTTAAGTAAATCTGATCCTTTAGTTTAAAACACAAAATTATGGATAATGAGAATTATTAATTGTCAATTTATTGAAATTTTGATGAAAATTCATCACTTTTCAAGAATAAAAGAATTGTGCAGTTGAGTTCCAACTTTTAAAGTTTTACCTTTATCAACTTTTAAGGTTTTATCTTTCATTTTTTTCTATATTTTCATCTAGTTTCACCCATGTCTATGGTGAACTAAACCTCCATTGTTGTTGGGGAAATGATGTAATCCTTTGAAACTCTCATGTATTGAATTGATTATATTATAAATGCTTTACTTCATTAATTGTTAGGGTTTTTTCTCTACACTCTATGCATGCTTTGTTTAACTCATTCAATTGCATGATTATTGATTTTGTCAATATGGAAACATATGGAGAAGTGTTGGTTTCATTCGGTGTAATTGATTTTGTCAATTATTTTGCGAGAGCTTTTATGCTTAGTGTTGGTTTGGGTGTTAGTGTGTTGTTATGTGATTTTCTGATCCATGCTTATGAGAAGTGATTTTCTTTGGATGTTATGTATGTTTAATGTAAATTTATGATGCCTTGTGAACTATTGTATGGTTAGTATGGATTATGACGTTTCATGGATTGCTAACATGATTGTAAGCATATATGGTTTTTTTTCATGTATGATATTGTTGTCGATGTGAGTTTGTTAAATCATGGTATGAAAGTGATGATGAAGTAGTGATTTACAAGGAGAGAATAATTTAGAATGTGTGTTTCACTAGGGTGTGCCTTGAGGTAAGGATTGTTCCATTCAGTGTAATTATCTTGAACTCTACTAATTATTCATACTCATGTAGAAGATGATGATTAAGTGGCGAGAGTGGTAGGAGGTCCTGTCATAAGGAGGATCCTAGGTTTCTTATAACCGTGATAAGAACTAACCTTATGTGTGTCAACTCGATAGAGCAATATGTTATCACCATAAGTGTATGGCTTCATTAGTTTGATTCAAGGATACATATATGGATAATTGAATCTAGCTTGAGTCTTCAAATGTGATTTGGTTATTTTATGAATGAGTAATATATGATAGTATATTTGTGTTTGTTTCACGAAAATTGTTTTGGTACATTAGCTTACTCTTTATTTTCTATTTGTCTGGCTGTCTATTAATTTTTTCTTGTTTGTGTCACTTTAATGGTGTGAGGAGATGAAGATGTTCTAGATGATCTAGTGGAGGTGAGAGAGACATAATAACCTACTTAGGATTTGTTCTGTCATGTATAAGCTTCATTCTTTTGAAAATTCTAACTTCTTGTTAGTATATGTATAACTTGCTATACTCAATACATGTTTCATGGATTACTAATAAAATAGTTATATTTCTACCTCACCTACGTGTTAATTTTTACTTATTTAACTTCTATTTAATAATTTTTCGCTATTAAAATGAGATGTTACAGTATAAAAAAAATATAATATTTTTTTATGTATTAAAATTTAATAGTTATTGTTTATTTTTATAACTAGTTTAATTTTTTGTATGTGACATTTAATTAGTTTAATTTTTATATGGTTAATTTATTTTTGATTTAACATTTCTATTTAACTTATGAGTAATTATTGATAAATTTTAATATTCTCTGTTTTAAATAAATATTATAATTTCTTTTATCAAAACACACACACACACACACACACACATATATATATATATATATATATATATATATATATATATATATATATATATATATATATATATATATATATATATATATATATATATATATATATATATGAAAGTCTATCTTAATCTCAATAGTGAAACACACCAAATTAAATACGACAGTAATTAATATTTCATATTTTATTTTCTAGTATATATATACCAAATATAAAAGTAACCGATATAAATTCTAAAAAATAAATCGTGCTAAAATATCATTTTCTAGTAACTCAATTATTAAATTAGTCAGTTGCTATTAATTTATCATCTAATATTCTGAAAATGTGAATATACATAGTAAATTAATTAATTTACACATCATGTCACCCATCAAAATAAAATATAACAATAATCCAAACTAGCTATCATAATCTTATTAAACTGATATTTTTCTTTAACTTAAAAACTGGTCTTTTTTCTTTAATTAAAAAATTAAGTTAGTCAAATATATGGAGACGCAAGCTAAGACGAAAGAAAAGCCAAAGATTCCAAATTTTCTTATAGGCATTAGTCATAGACATCACTTTTGTAATTAAAAATGTTCAGTTAGTCAAATAATACATATAGAGACTCAAATTAAAACCCTCCATCCAGAAATATTTAAGTACAGTTAATCCTTTTTCCTCAACTTAACTTATTATATTTATAATCTATTTTTTATGTGACCATAAAATAGAGAAAACATATCATTAGTGTGTGGATTTTTGTTTTTGAGATATAGTATGTATGTAAAATTCTTGTTTACATGCTCAATTTAATTTAATTTAATTTAATTTAATTTAATTTTATTTTGAAGGAAATTGAGATCCTACACTGTGCTTGTGACATGATTCACAACTACCTCCAACTTCTTTTAAATACAAACTTGCTATTTTTTTTTTTGGAAAAAACATTTGAAATAGCTGAAAAACGTGTAATATAAATAACTAAAAACAATGCTGACATTCAGGGACAAACCAGAATTTTGATTTAAATCAAGGACAAGCTCAGCATGTAAAGACAAAAACACTAAAATAAAATTCGTATAATATGTAAAAAAATATAACTAATATTTTATTATGATTGAAAAAATAAATTATTATAAAAATATGACCCACTAAAATACTGTTTACCGAATTCTTTTATATATGAAATTTATGGATAATTCATCCCAACTTTAGGTTAGAGGTGAAGATATGCTTAACTCCTCTTTCTAAAATCTCCCCATATAACATTGTTATATATCAATAATTAGTATTAATGTTTTCTTTTTCCTTTTTTTGAGGTATAAAGATCCATTTAAAGATTGATACCATGTAGAAAAACTATTAAACTCGAGATTATGTTGTTAAGGTAAAAATTATACACGAATCATAGTTGAAAACATATTGTAACCTAAAATTCAATTTTATCAATAATTCATAGGTAATTTTTATATTTTTCTTGCCTTAATTAAGTTTTTAAGTCTATTAGTATTTTTAATTTAGTTATTATTAGTATCTTTTACTTATTAAATATTTTATACTTTTATATTTTTGACCTCAGTTTTTACAATTTAATTTTGTTATTAATGGAATAATATGATTATTATCTTGTACTTGATTAATTATTTCCACATATTAAAAATGTGTATTTTGTAATTAATATAAATCGAAACAAGTAAGCAAGATCACGAAATAAAAATAATATTAAACATTAAAGACAGTAAGTTAAAAAAATGTTAAATGTTTAATAAATAAAAAATTTAATAAAAATTTAAAAATGTTAAATATTTAATAAATAAAAAATTTAATAAAAATTCAATTAAAAATACTCAAACTTACACTATACCTGAAATTTAATTCTTTTTTACTTTAACATTTTTTTTTTCATTTTTTTCCTTATTTAGATAATTTAAAATTTGTTTATGTAAAATGTGAAAAGAAAATAGAAATGTGCATAAATATGTGAAAAGAAAAGAGAAATGTGCATAAATGACATAAATATAACTTTTGAAAAAAAAAACATAATATGATTACAAATAATTTTTGTCTTTGTAGTCTTATACTATATTTGGATTTCACTTCAAAACTTTCATGAAATGCGTTCAAGTCATGTTGACGCATACTCAACATTCAAATAACATTATAAATGGATATAAATTATAATATATTTTCTTTTCATATCTTCACATCAATCATTCATGCACTTCTTTACAAAAACATTATTAGAATCCATATGTTTAAATGTTTTTATAGAGCTGGTAATGTGTTTGATATTGATATTGGTATAGAACTCATATTTTTATCTATAAATTACTTTCCATTGTTAGTGATGATAGTATGTGACACTTATTATTGGCATATTATGTTTTTCCAAACAAACATTTGCATTTGTTAGGTAGTGATAGTTGTTAAGAGTTCCTTCTCGATCCACTTAGATAGTCAATGCTAACTAGTATGAACTTACTTGGCCTTTGCATAGAGAAATAGGTCTAATGATATTCATCTCTCACTTTGCGAAAGACCATGAGGAGAATATATGATATAGCTCCTTCTGCTTAGTATGAATCAAGTTTCCATGCTTCTCGCGTGGTATACAGTTCTTTACATACTTGACGTAACCCGCCTCCATAATCGGCCAAAAGTACCTTGTTTGCAGCACTCATGTCACCATGGTTCTTGCTCCAGAGTGATATTCACAAATTCCTTCATGTAATTCTCATATCATTTATTCAACCTATTCTAGAGTAACACATTTGAGCAAGGGACAACTATATTCCCTTTTGAATAGTTCATCACAAATCAAGGTATACCAAGTTGCCCTTCTCCCCCGTCCTTTGTCTTATAATGAGTGTCATTGAGGTCATTTGTACCACGTCTACTTGCATACATTTTGTCCACCATATCAGTGGATTATGATGATAACACTTATTGTAACAACATTTTGTATGGTCCCTTCTTCTTAGTGCTTGTGACCCTTATATTGTCTCTAGTGAAAATGTGTTCTAACTTGATCTCAACAAATCTGTCTAATACAACCTTGACTAAATGGTAGTATTGGAGTAGAAAAGCATCCTTCTCTTGATACTCCCGTAACAATTGACGTACATTGAGCTAGGAATCAGTTTAACAAATTATCCTATTGGTTCCCACATCCTTAACTAGCGTAAAGCATGCTCTCACTATTTCGTACTCGATTTGATTATTAGATGCCTTCAAGTAAAAATGCAACGGCTTCTCTACTAAGACGCATTAGGGCCTTCCAAAATTATGCTTGCTCATACCCCCTTAGGGTTGGAAAAACTGTCTATATACAAGGTTCACCATTCTTCTACTAGAACATTGTCATTTTAAAGTTCATTAGAAAAGTCTACCATGCATTCCGTCTTTATCAGTGCTCTCTACTCATACTGAATATTGAACTTCGATAACTCGATGAACCATGATGACATTCCTCTTGCCTGATTCGACTTCTATAATATATTTGTATTGGGTAATCGTTTTTGACTACCACATTATGACTTTAGAAGTAGGCCTCAACCTTCTTGTTTTTGTGACAAGAGACAACACCACCTTCTCTACCATTTAGAACATGGTCTCATCATCTTGGAGAGTTCTTCTCACAAAGTACACATGGTATTATTTGTTATCACTTTCTTGGATAACGGCTACACTGATGGCATCTTCAATGGTTGCTATATAGATCAACAATGGTGGAGTTGTGTTTAGTTTTCTTAGAATCGGTGGAGATGTTAACACTTACTTGATTTGATCGAACCTTTCTTGACATTGCTCGTCTAGAAAAACTTCACGGACTTTTTCAATGACTTTGTTTTATTTGTCAACCTTGGCAGGAAACATGAAATGACTATCAACTTTCCAATTAGATATTGCACCTCCTTTACATTCTTTAGACTAGTCAATTCAATTATTGCCTCACACTTTTTAGGATTTGCCTCTATTCCTCTATGCATAAGCATAAACTTAAGGAACTTGCCTTCATCTATTCCAAGTACACACTTCTCCGGAACATAGGTTCTACACTTCTAAAGCCGAGAAAACATTGGAAAAATTCTTTGCATGCTAAAGAGTGGTGGGGGACATGTCATCCACATATACTTTGATGCACGTGCCAATCAATTGCTTGAAAACTCTGTCCATAAGTCGTTGATATGTCGTTCCAAGATTCTTAAGGCCAAAAGGCATGACCTTGTAGCAATAATTGGCCTCTTCTATGATGAAGGTTGTTCTCAACTTATCCCCTTCAATCA
This sequence comes from Vigna nakashimae, assembly GCA_034642375.1. NCBI lineage: Eukaryota > Viridiplantae > Streptophyta > Magnoliopsida > Fabales > Fabaceae > Vigna > Vigna nakashimae. Next base: position 24,672,722 of record CM067768.1, read on the forward strand.
TAGGGAATTGATTATATCCTAAGTAGACATCTAAAAAACTTAGCATACAATGGTCAACAACTCAAACTACTAGTTGATCTATATTTGATAAGGGGTGGGCATCCTTTGGGAAAGCTTTCTTAAGGTCTATGTATTCTACACACCCGCCTTTTCCCACTAGCTTGAAGTACCTTGAAAACACTAAAAGAAGAGGGGATTAAATAGTGTTGTAGGAAAGCTTTTCACCAAAAGGTAGTTTAACAACCTTGTTAAAGATTAAACGATTTATATAAGTTGTCAAACAACTGAGTTATAAAGTTATGTTCAAACTACAAGTTCATAAGTAAATTTTTTTTGAATCGTTAGGTAAATCTACTATAGTGTTTGGAGAAAGATAACTCTTAATAAGGATACAATTTGGTGACAAGAGCTTTTATAAACGATTGAGTTAAAAGACACCTTCAAAGTTTATAAGGAAAACATTTTGCAAGACTGAAATAATAAACACACAATTATTTTATACTGGTTCACTCCACCGAGTTACATCTAATTATCCTCTAAGACCTCTTAAAGGGTTCTACTATAATCTTCAACAAGATTACAACTGAGTATTCACACCACTCCTCGTATCACCTAGTCAATCCAGTAACCCTCGTTACTTTAACTGGAACCAAGTATCACCCCTCCTAGTTATGCAATATTTTTCACCACTCCTAGTATCCTAGACAATCCTGGTATCTTCCTGATACATTATCTAGTTGAGTTCCACCCACTTTTAGTTTCCCCTAAACAAACCTGTCTATCTAGCGTTTCACTCAACCAAGTTAACCGTTAAGTGTTTGTATTCTCTTTAGAGTTTGCAATCAATCATATTGCTTACAAGTCCTTAGACATTTACTCCCACAGAGAGGATGTGTTTACAATACAATTCGATGTAATATAATTTTTAGAGTTTTCTCTCTTCTTACAAATGTAAGCTTATAATTCTTTGAAGCTTGAGAGTATTTTCTTTCCTTTTGAGCTTTCTTTTCTTCTCAAATGATGTCTTTCATATTTGTGTGCTTATTCTCTTGATATTCTCTTCAAGGATTTTCAATTTATAGGCTTCAAGAAAATGTCTATTAGATAGTACTTGTTTTGATCTTCGGATCTTCTTAGCCTTTTCGTAGATGATATTTGTTGTTTTAGTACTTTATCAAAAGTAGGTTGTACGAACACTTTGGCGCAAATTTTGATAGAGAACATTATGTGAGTATCTTCTTTGTCTTTAATGTTCACTTTTGACTTATATATGATAAAGGAGGTGGATACTTGACATAAATAATATGCATAGAGTATAATAGATATGCATGCAGGCAAATATGTCCTTTTTCTTATCACTTTTGTTGTTTGGAAACATTATGCATTTAATACTCTTTAATGCTTGTTCAGAACAACTATAAGCTTTTTAAATTTTATTTTGTTCAAGCAAGATTTGATCATTTAAACATTCTTGTAGAGATACCAAGCAATTCATGAAGGTTTCATCATTAGATGAAAATGTCATTTGGTACAAGGTATTGTTTGGCCATTACAAGGCGTTTTCTATTAGTGTTTTATTTATTATACTCAGTTTGGCTCAACAACATGTTTAACAAGATGTCTTTCAACACATGTTTTTATCTTTTTTTTTTATCAAAAACATCATTTTGTACATTATAGTGAGAGCTCGTCTAGATTTGTTTAGCAAAGTATAGCAAAAACGCGTTTAACAAGACTCTCGTATAACACATTGACACATTTTTTGGGGAAATCATTTGGTAGTGCGTCCACTAAGATATCAGTGCGTTTACTAAAATATTAGTGTGTTTACTAAGACTTATCTTAAAACATTCTATTTTTCTCAATACTTTTTCATAAGAGTCCTTTTCTTTCAGTGATATCTTTTTCACAAAATGTTAATATTTCAACTATATTCTTTTCCACAAAGATATCATTTTGTTAAACTTCTAAACATATGATGACGTTTGATGGTCTAGTCTTATAGACAATTTTGTCTTAACATGACTTTCTTCATTAGCACGACATTAGCCCATTATGTTGTGTTATGTGCATCTTTAATGAAGCCATCATAGAGTAGTTTTTCGGCCTCAGAATTGGTGGCCATCCTTCTTTCCTCTCCAGCTTCCTCTTCTTTTACAATGTCGGTCTGACCTCTCTAAAGATTGAACACCTGTAAGAGGCTACCCTTAGTTAGAGCTATCAAAATGGGACACTCGACCTAACCCAGTGTGGCACACCACAGTTGGCCATTTAGTAAGCCAACTCACCTTGAGTTTGTGGGTTAAACGAGTTGACTCGCTTAATAAAAAAATTACAACTTTTTTTTTCATTTTAACATTTTTTGTGTGTTAGATATATTATCTTTATCTTTATCTTTAGTTAGTTTGTCACTACGGCTATACATTGTTAGCAACATGATGAAGGATAGGAGTTTTGATGATGCCCAAATCAAGTCTCAAGAACTCTCATTGCAAGAAGATCCTTATGAAGACTTGTATTGTTTGTGAAAAACTTTTGTAATAAGTAGTTTTTGTATAGAACTTAATGTAGTCTTTGATTCATCGTATCTTATGCTTTAATATTCTCCCCGAAGTAAAATATACTTTAAATAATCGATTAACTACTTAGACAATCGATTATCATAGAGAATTATTTGCCAAAAACTCTATTTGGCCTCTAGAATAATCGATTACCAAAGACTAGTAAGCGATTACAATAATCGATTATTATGACTAGTCGTTGGAGTTTTTTTAGCACTCTTTTGACTGTTGTAAATTCATTTAATGCATAATCGATTGCCTAAGCGGGATAATCGATTATCCAAACGAGATAAGTCTGACCACAAATTTTTGGAGATGTCCTTTGAGTGAAGTGAGTATCATCTCTTGTGATAACAAGAGAGATGTTTTTTAAACCTTAAAATTTTTATTTTTGTGTGATTGTAAAGTTTATTGGTTTTGTGATAGTGGAACGTTGATCTCTTTGTGGGATTAACAACTAGACGTAAGATTCTTGTGATTCGAATCAACATAAAATTATTTGTGCAATTTCTCTCTTCCCTTACTCTATTTTATTGGTTTAAATTATCCACTAAGTAAGATAAAATTGAGAGAAAATTTTAAAAGGGACACATTTGCGAATAGAAACCAATTCACCCCCTCTCAATTTATTATTAAAACGTTAATCATTTCGTTTCATTGTTTTGATAATTAATATCAGAGCTTGCCTTGATAGTTATTCAAATGGCGAGGCAACATCATACGTTTGCTGAAGATGCATCTGTTAATTGACCTCCTTTGTTTACTGGTGATGAAAACTATGCTTTTTGGAAAGTCATAATGCAAATTTTTTGGAGTCTGTTGATAGTAAAATTTGGGAAATTTTCAAAAATGGTCCTTTTGTGCATTCTATTTTTATTAACAATATGCAAGAACCTAAACCCCATGATCAATGGAATGTTGATGACAAAATAAAAGCTTAACATGATGTAAGGGCTCGTGATATTATATCATCTTCTTTAATTGTTGATGAGTTTTATAGGATCTTTGTTTGTAAAAATGCTCAAGAAATGTGGGAAATGCTGAGGGTCTCTCACGAAGGAAAATATGATGTAAGAAGAGCAAGGAGGAACAACTTGATCCAAGAATATGAGATGTTTCGAATGAAACAAAGAGAAACAATTATGGATGTTAAAAAATGATTCACTCACATCGTGAATTATCACATTGGATTATATAAGTCTTTTGATATTGATGAGCTTAACATAAAATTTTTAAGATTTTTAGGTAAGACTGGACAACTCAAAGTGACTACAATAAGTGAGTCACAAAATCTTAACACCTTATCTATGAATAAGTTCCTCTATCTTATCCTTAAAGACTATAAATTCATTGCACATAGTTGCAATGATATCTACAATGCCTTTTGATATCAACGTAAAAGGTCGGCATATAGAGGTTCTTCTAGAAATCAAGATCTAGGTACACTAAGAGAGGTGTGTAGTGAAAACATGGTAACTTTGGACTTTTTTTGCCTAAAGCCACTCTTGCTTCCATTGTCCTAGTTGGAAGACTTCTTTTATGTTGACATAGTCTTGACTCTCATAGAGCCGAATATACCTTGTAAATACTTCAACTCCACTCCAAACGCCCTCTTAGTTCCAACTTCATACCTTTAGGTCAGGATGTCTTATGTCACCCTTCCTCTTGATCGAATAGTGAGTGTGCCTATAGAAGATACTCTAACACATAAGTCAGTCAAATGGGCTAGATAATAGTTAATGCAATAATGAATGGAAGTTATTAATTTACCTCGTATATTGTGTTGTTTATACCATGATTATAGGCTTTACCTGTTATGACAAGATCATATAGAGAATAAACTGTCTACGCAACTCAGGTTTTGAAGTTTAATAAAAAGCATTAAACGAATATTGCTATGCATAAAAAGTTGTTTAAAAGAGGTAGTGTCTACAGAAGAAATATTTTGTAAAGTTTTGTTTTAAATTGAACCAAGCTTATGAACAATGTGTTCTAGACTAAGCTATTTAATGGACAAAAATCATAAACAATGTCTAAGAAAAGAAAGTGTCTTTCTTTGCAATAATCTAATACACTATATGAGTAACAAGATAACATATTATGAAAAAGAAAGTTTATCTCTTGTATAACATTAAGGCTGAAAATAAATTTTTATTCAATAGAAATTTTATCTCAAGCAAAATGACCATTAAACGTTATAACCTTTGCTCTTAACATTGTTTGTGCTATAAATTCTAAAGAGAATTAAAACATTTGTCTAGATGTGTTGTCTAGGTTTAAGACCAAAAGTTGTGAAAATACTTGAGACCAAAAGTGGTTAGAATACATGTAAACCAAAAGTTATTCAACTCGGGTTAGTCGTATTGACTAGGTAAACCAGGAGTAGTAAGAATACTTGTTATAAACCTCGAGAGGTAAAACTCGTGTAATCTTTGTAAAAGATTAGTGTAACCCCTTAAGAGTTCTTAAGGAAGAACTGGATGTAACTCAGGTTGAGTGAACCAGTATAAAATATGTGGTTTATTGCCTTGCTTTTCAAAATGTTTTCCATTTATTCATCTCATAAAAACCAATGTCTAAATATCTCATAATTTATATACCTCCTTTACAAACCATTAGATGTTGCTTTATGAACGAATTTCAAAAACATTATTCACCTCCTTCTAGTGTTTTTCTGTGTTTTCATTACATGGATTGACATAATTCATGTGGTCTAGTTAACTTGATTAACTCTGGCTAATACACTTTAGCCTTCCTCTTAACTTAAGCATGTTTTACTAGTGTTAATGCTTAATCGATTGTTATGATTGTTAAAAAAGACTATGATTATTTACTAATTAGGACTAAGAAATTTAAAATAGTGAAAATATTAAATTTTAATAAGATAATTTTAAATACTAGAAATTAGTTAAATTTATGCTATTAACTATGGTAGACTTCATTGGGATTGGATTTCATGTTTCAGTTTAATGTCATAATACGAAACAATATACCTCTAATTTTAACTTTTGCGTTTACACCACAAGCTAACAAATCTTAATTCCTTAAGAGACAAGTCTAAAATTTAATAATAGAAAAAAACAACTCTAATCCCTTAGATATTTTTACCAAAATTTCGCATTAAATTCAAGAGTTTATAATGACTGATTAATTAAACTTTCGTATAAAGACCAAATTTATTTTTTGTTTTATCCTAATCAAGGTTCTAAATTCTTTTGCAATAATTATATACTAAAATATGCAATCAATAATCATGCAATAAAGAACAAGAATAGAACACAACAATAGTAAAAAAGAAGTATATTGAATAATAAAAATCACAAAGAGTAAAGATATATTACATGCAACACTAATAAATAAGGGATTAATTTCTCCTAGACATTCTGAGCACTAGTAAATGGATAGATAATGAAAATAATACTGATGATGAACGACTCTTATTAAGACCCGAGGGGTAAAAGAGAGAAATCACACCATAATGTATTAATCACAAAGGATAAGAGAGAGAAGACACATTTCACACTCCGATCTTTCTAGAGAGAAGCCAGAGAAAGGCTTCTTAGTTGTTCCAAGGCACACTCCTCACACCACACCGGGCATATGAAGAAGATGAACACACAGAGAGCAAAGGAAAGCACACACATAAGGTACTAAATAACTTCTGTATTATTTTTGAAAGTAGATTTACAACATTTATATACATGGAAACATTAACTGATTCTGTTTCGTTTTTTTTTGTTTACACCAACAACTTTAACCTCCAAAATGCATCTCTATCATCTTTCTTTAGGGTTAGTTCCTTATTCCCTAAATGTTTTTATTTAATGATTTTTTGTAATACTGGATGAATGAGCCAATTTGGACTAGGCCTGAAATTTGTATTTGAATGAATTTTACTTGAATATCCTGGATATATACCTTTTAATCTTCTAAGATTATGTATCTTTGATATATTCTTCAATCTTACGAGGATTTCTACTTATTTACAAAAATATTTTACAAATAAAATCAAAATTCTTATTTTTATTCCCAAAATTATCTAATAAAAAATAAAATACTTATCTTTTATGAAATTATCTAATAAAAGATAAAATATTTATCTTTTCTAAAATTATTGAATAAATCTTTAATTATTTAAAAAGATAATAATAAAACTAAAAATGAAAGATAAAAATAAACATTATAAAAAGTATGATATTTTCAATTATCAATATGGTCTCGTTTTGGTCGAATATACTTAGACTTAATACATGAGTCTGAGTGATTGAGATGCACTCAAACATATATAGTACAAACACTATAATAAGTCAACCCAAAATTATTGTAAAATCTTTGATTTTTTAATCAAAAGCATCACAATAACAAAATGAGATTAACTTTAATTATTTAATAGCAATACATGATAGTAATTAACTTGATAGTAGTAAAAACAATTATTCACTCGTCATTATCTTTACATTCTTTTAGTAATATAGGTTGTTAGATATTATTATAATATCTCAATCGTCTTGATTGAGGATTCGAAATCAAGGATAATTCAAATACATATTCCTTCTTTAACCTTTCAAGACATTTTTAAATACAAAATCATAAAAGGAGTTTTGAGTTCCAAAACTAACAATATCTCTAATAAAATGATTAACTTTAACGTCATTATATTATATGAGATTATTGACTTTAATGATGTTATCTTAAGATAGTTAAAGTCGGAACGTGAACATTATTTGTAAAATAAAGATTCAAATTAATCAATGGACTTAAGATTGAAACGATGTCTCCAAGAAAGAAAATTTCATTACTCTCCAATTGAACGACTTATTTCTTATTTTAACAATTCCATATCATTTAGGAGTCAAAATCAAAGATAATTTAAATACACGTTCATCTTTCAATTATCCAAACAAATATCATTCATATCATCTATGACAAAAAGATTGAATAATATACATATTACAATAGTATGTTAATGGCGCTGATATTAGTATCACTGGATGTTATCTATTTGATATTCAAGGATTATATAATCTCATTAGGTTGGATAAATCTGAACCAATAATAAACTATTAAATTGTTATGTTATCACTTGAAATCCTTGTCTGGTTTAAAATTTCAAGAGACCAACAACAAACTCCAAAATGAGATGAACATGCATACAGGTGAAGACAAGTATATCATAATCTCATCATTAGTAGAAAGACATACCTAATCCTCTTAGAAAGTATTTTTTTAATAATGTAGTATTACATAAACTATGATATATTATAAAAAAGAACGTTACACGGCGCGCGCGAGAATGAAAACTGAAACATGTTAAAATTTAGTGTTGAAAAGAAGTTTGAAAATGGATGAATAAATGCATGAAATAAATATAGGGTTGAATTAAATATTAGAGAGATACCCTTTTGATTTATTGCAGTGTCTGGTGTCATGAATTTTCTGGTAAGTACTGTGCTATTATTGAAGTCAATTTAATTTGGTTTACTGTTTAGAGGTCATGAATTTGACTGCAAAACCTTCAGTTCTGCATGCAGCCGTGAGATCCCAGAACCTGTATCACTGACCAATATGGTGAACATGGCAGGACCATTAGATAGTCATACAATTTTGAATGCGTCGTTGATGATAATGTTATGAGACGAGACGTGCATGTAAGAAAAAGTTCAAAAATTATACATAATTAAGTTTTAACTATATTATAAACTTAAGAATTTTTAATTGAATATTTAATAATAATGTTTATTTTATTGAATATTTAAAATATTTTTTAAAAAAATTCTGAGTGTTTTATTATTTTTCTTTTGTCATCAAGGAATATGAGGGACTCTTATTTCTTTTAACTTATCAATTAATTTCTTCTTTATAATGAATTACAGGGTAAATATTTTTTTCGACCCTTAAGTATCACACGATTTTGAGTTTAGTCCATACTCGAAAATTTGATGGTTTTTAGTCCTTATAGTTTTAAAACTCTTATTATTAGTCCTTAAAATTGGACGACGTTAACTTTTAGTAAATGTGGCAAAAGGCGAGGCCACACTTATGTCAGCTTGCCTCTTTACTCTCTGCCACGTTGCTTGTGCTTGATAATTTCGTTCGTCTTCTCCGACAGAGCCTAGCCTCCATCGGACCAGTCGTCGTGCCAGACCTTTCGCTTAGTCCAAGGCGGCGCCGGCGACACCAATCGCCATCGGGGCCATTGTCGACCGCAGCGTCGATTTCTCCCTCCTTGCCTTTTCTCTGTGTGCGGGAAAGAAGCTCTCTGGTTCCTCTGCCAATCGCTGCCTGAGAGAGCCCGACCTCCATGAGCCACAAATAGGATGGTCATCGCTGACGCCGTCCTCGACAACTGGTCAGAGTCGTGAGGATTGGTCTCCCCTTCCTCTGATTCGGCGCGGCCCAAAAGCAGGGGTTATCATCCCCATTTCGGCGAAGCAGACGGCCGCCAACGTCCACTGTTCCGTGCCGTCAACACCTTCTCCATGGCATTCCAGAAAACACAAATCCATGGCATTCCCAGAATCACCTAAAACTCAGACAAAAACTTTTGACTTGCCAAAACAAAAGGATGATTAGAAAATAATAACTGCTTTGTTTTTGCTGGATTTGGAATTGAAAACAAGGCAAATTAATAAAGAAAAGGTGAATTATACCAGTGTTAGCATTAGCAAAGGAAATACATAAGGTGCTCTCTTTTCCGTCACCATTACCCGACCTGCAGACTCCTTCATAGTATTCAGAATTACATCTGCATATGCCCTCTTCAAAGCCACCATTTCCTGCACAACCAAATATACTGTTACTGGAAGAACCACAATTATCAAAACTCAATCACATAAACACAAACACACAAAACACCAAACTTTCCTTGTTCTTCTCTAATCAGAATTTGAATTTTAAATCTATGTTATAATGAAATTCAATACAAACTTTTAACACCCTAATTTTCAAAGTAAAATATTGATTCCCGTTGAAGTTTGAAGCTAAAAATAGTTAAACTGACATATGACACAACTTTTATTATGCAAATTGTCACAGTAAAATATCAATTTCAACCATGATCAGATAACAGCACTAAAAACATTAAAGTTGAACTCGAAACAAACTTTTTTTTCAGAAATTATCACTCGATAAAATTATAATTCTAAAAGGAGAACAACCATGCAAAAAAAAAAGAAACAATTAAGGAACTATATACACCATTCAGTACATAAATCAAAACAAAACAAAAGAACTACAAATCAAAACTAACAACATATCATTACAAATTGAGGAAATTGGTGTGTTTGAATAGCCATAAAACCATCAGAGTCCTCAGATATGGCGCTAAAGGCGACGAAGATAACAATCAGTGATGGTCACGTTAGGTAGTTAGGTTTGTTTTTAAAAAATTCAAAATTTCAAATTTTGAAGATAACCAAACTCACATGAGATTGATGTTGTTGCATTGGAGTGGAGAAAGAGGAATGAGGAGTATGGAAAGGTTCCGGTTGAGAGGAGATTCTGGTTTTGTCTGAGTTTTAGGTGATTTTGGGAATGTCATGGATGTGCGCAGAGTAAAGACAAGAGGGAGAAATCGATGTCGCGGCCGGCAATGACCCCGATGGCGATTGGTGTCGCCGGCGATGCCTTGGACTGAGCGGAAGGTCCAGCACGACGACTGGTCCGATGGAGGCTAGGCTCTGCCGGAGAAGACGAACGAAGTTCTCAAGCACAAGTAACGTGGCAGAGTGAAGAGGCAAGCTGACATAAGACATGACCTCGCCGTTTGCCACATCTACTAACAATTAACGCCGTCCAATTTTAAGGACTAATAGTAAGAGTTTTAAAACTATGAGGACTAAAAACCATCAAAGGTTCGAGTAGGGACTAAACCCAAAATTGTGTGATACTTAAAGGACGAAAAACATATTTAACCCTGAATCATACAACTAGTAAGAGAAAAATAGAAAAAGAAAACATAAGTTTATTGCTAAGTTAAAAATAGAAGAATAGAAACAGTAATTGTGTGATTCAATTAATGAAAAAATAAACAAGTTCTTAGAAAAAAGGAATATTTTAAATATTATATATAATAAACTTTTATTAATAATTCAATTTAACATACTCAAATTTATAAGATAATTAAAATTTAATTAATAAACAAAAATATATCATATAATTTATACAAATTATTTTATTATTAAATTACATTTGAACTTCAGAGAGAAACTCTTTTTTTTATTTCTCTATCATAATAGTTTTTATGTAAAAGTTTTCCTAAATAGCGTTGTGTTTTTCATGCATCCATATGTTGGGTCTATCGAGGAGGAGGTTCACTAGGGAGACACAATACCAAAGAGATATAAGCCCAACCGTATAAGGGATTGACACCACTCTCTACCCAAAACATTAACGCAATGAGTTAATGGATCTTTCATCTTTATATAACACTCTACTTTATCATTTCTATCCAATGTGGGACTTAGACTCACACTTAGATTCCCATCAATCTCCCCCTCAAGGGTGAGTCCTTTCCACATTGGTACACTCCCCCTCCAGCGGAAGCATTCCTAACCACGAGTATCCCTTCAAAATCCATTTCACAACATTTCAATGCTCTCTACCTGGATTTGACAGAAATCTACTGATTGAACCAATAGCATGTGCAATATCAGGCCTCGTACATACCATTGCATACATCAAACTACCCACCGCAGAAGCATAAGGAACTTTGCTCATATCCATCGTCTCAGCTTCATTTGAAGGACTTTGTTTAACACTTAACTTAAAATAAGTAGCAAGAGGATGGATATGAGCAAAGTTCCTTATGCTTCTGCGGTGGGTAGTTTGATGTATTTAATGGTATGAGACTTGATATTGCACATGTTGTTGGTAAAGTTAGTAGATTTATGTCAAATCCAGGAAGAGAGAATTGGAATGCTGTGAAATGGATTTTGAAGGGATACTCGTGGTTGGGAATGCTTTCGTTGGAGGGGGAGTGTACCAATGTGGAAAGGACTCACCCTTGAGGGGGAGATTGTTGGGAATCCAAGTGTGAGTCTAAGTCCCACATTGGATAGAAATGAGAAAGTAGAGCGCTATATAAAGATGAAAGATCCATTCACCTATTAGTTGTGATGGAAGCTATATGACTAAAGGCTCTACCTAAGGATTTAAGGGTGCAAAACCATATTGTCTCCATCTATTTGATAGTAGTAGTGTGATACAACATTTTAAGAACCAAGTTTACCATTAAAGAATTAAGCACATTAATGTGTAAGTTGCATTTTGTGAGAGAAAAGATTGCACGAGGGTCTAATATTTTGAATGAAGTAAAAACAAATAACCAAAATAATTAATCTTACTAAAATGGAGAACAATTACTTATAGTATACATCTATATTAGTCTCTAATAACTAGGTCCTTAGTTGCTAATGACTTAATGATGGGATGTGAAACTTTGGTTAAGATTTTTATGTCCATTGGGCTTAAGCCCCAATATCACACAATATCAAGTTTTTAAAAGCGTTATTTAGTTGTATAAGTAGTTAATTCATCTAACAATAATCATAAATCAAAACACAAACATTTAAATGAAAGTATAGATAAATACCCAAGAAGAAGGATTATAGAATTAGAATTTATTAACACAATAGAGTTCACAATAAAAGCATCTGACTCTAGTCTTGTAGTATTGTATTCCTACTCTTTTACTACTTATTTACTTCTCCTCTCAATGTCTAAAGCCATGACATGAGGTCTTTATTTATAAAAAAATTTAGTGGTTCTTAGCTAGGAAGGTTTTCTTCTATGTAAAGTTTTCTTATTTCTTTTTCATCTTAAATGCTCAGCATCATTTTCTTGCTGCTTAATATGCACCACCTTTGACTTTTTCCTCTTAACCGCCTTTAGTGCTCAATGTCACTTTCTTATGGATCAACTGCATCAAGTCATATTCTAGTTCTTTCCAAATTGTATTGGTAGTGCTCAATGACAGATTTTTGGACTCAACTGCATCATCCTTTAGTTCTTTGAGAAATTGCTTCAAATACTAAAAACTCATCAATTTGCTATTTTCCTACTTCTTAGTACCTTATTTTGTAATTCTAAGCTAAAGGGGTTTTATTTACTAAAAAAATAATCAATTCAATGCATTTTAAATGCCAAAATCATATGTCAAATTAATTCTAAACACTTATTATTTAATAATTGCACCAATCACTTTCAGAACCTCTTTATTCACTCTTATGTCGTGTTTGGATGAGACAATTTAAGAGAATAATTCATATATTTTGATAATTTAATATTCTTTGAAGTCTATTCAGATTGAAGGTCGAGCAGAGTCATCCTCGACTAAATGTGAAGTTGAGTCAATTCAAATCGAGTCGGTTTAGATCGAAGTCGAGATGAGTTGTCTAAGATTGAAAGTTGAGCTAACTTAACTCTGGCTTAAAGATGTAGTTGAGTTTACTTTAAAATAGAAATTAAATTATTTTATCCAAACAAAAAGATGAATTCTAAAATATTTTAATTATTTCATCCATACAAACTATTTAAAAAATTAAAAAAAATCAATTACTATATATTTCAATTTCTTAAAATTGTTGAAATTGTTCCTCCAAACACAAGGTTAGGTTGCGTGAATTTTCTTTACTATGAGATTGTGATGTGTTGCAGTTTCACCTCTAAACTTAAATTTATGACATTTAGTTTGAGTCTTTTTATGGTGCAACCAAAAGAGATTTTGCCTTTAAATTAAATGCACACTAACTTTAGTGAAATTTTATCTCTAGATTAAGTGCACATTTATTTTAGTGTTTATATGACTCTTATAATTTTAATAAGTCATTTTAAGACTTTCACTCAAGTAGTTAGAAATTCTATTTGAATGTAAGATAAAACTAAAAGAAGAAATTATAATTATAATAAAAAAATATTTTTAATAAAGTTCAATACGAAATTAATAAAATATAATGAAAAAATATGAGTGTGACAAACTTTAGATAAAGATATATGCATGTTTAAGACTTATCAATAAACTACACATACGAAAATACTGAGGAAATTAAAGTTAGAAAGACACATCAAAGTGTGAATTTTAGAAAAAAGATGTACTCTTGTGAGGGAAGAGTGAAATCCTTCCATCTTGAAGGTATGGTAAAACATATAAGGTCCAATCTTAGTGTGGGAATGACATAGCCTTATAGTGGGAATCATCAATTGATGAAAGAACACTTCTGGTGAGAAGGGAACCATCATTTTTTCTAATGTCCCCCCAACCCTACCTTTTCTTTTAGAGAGAATATGAAAGTTATCTCTTCAATAAAAGATGGTAGATGCTCTCTTTCAAAAAAGAGTTCTAATAAATAATCTCAAGCTCAAAAGGCATCATGGTTGCAAAGTGACATTAAAAGTGAAAAAGCTAAATAGACAAAACTCATCATGTTATTGATTTTGATTGTTTGTGCCATGTGTTTCTCATATGTGGGAAAAAGTGATATACCTAATTGAGAAAAGAGAGGTAAGTATATTCATTGACTGAGCACATATGTTTTCATATATATCAAAAGACTTGACAAGGTTCTAAGACCCACTTTCTGGTTTTTCTTGGGAATAATCTTTTAAGACAAATTATTTAAGTAACTTTTAAAGTGTGTGGGTTATACTCATTTTTAATTTGAGTAACTCTAGAATATTCTTAACATAAATTTGAATTTAAAATTATTTTTATCATAAAATCACAAAAATATTGGACGGGTTTGTTTGTGCTGAATTTAAATAAAAAGTGAATTTTTATAGAATGAAAAATTTAGGTTTTGTGTGTTTTTCTACTCTCTTTATTTTAAAAGTGAGTCATTTTTAGTTTTTTTAATAATAAAATACTATTTTCATCTTACATGAGCGATTATTTTGAAAATTACTTATTTCATAAACAGTTATTTTGAGTTTAAGTAAACTGAACATTATATCTTAAATTGTCATTATCTTAGCGAATTATTGCAATCAAAGTGAACTATCTCTTTACATGAGACGTGAGTTTTAATTTCAAGAGCTTAAGAACAATTACTTCAAAGACGGTTTCCAGAATTTAGAGATACCTTATCAAATAAAATAAAATAAAAAAAACATCTTCAAAATTTAATTCTTCAACATTAAGTTTTAGGCGTTCTTAAAGAGTCCAAAACAACAATGGATTGGGCTTTGCTATGGTATTGGGCCGAAAGAGTGTTTTTTCAATTTGAAAAGGAAACTTCTTCCTATACCTCCATACATTTCTCTTTACACCGTCATAGGCTTGGTTAAAAGACATTTTTGTTCTCATCTTCTTCCTCCACCACCGTACTCCTCTCCCTTCTCACCAACGTCTTCCTTCACCTTTATCACGTTCCTTCTTCTTCCTCCACCTCCATCTACAACCCTATTTTCTTCCTTCACCTCTATCGAAGTCCTTTCCATAACTTTCACTCTCGTCTCTTCTTTCACCTCCATAAAAGCTGCTTCCTCCATCTATAGAGACACTCTTACTCATTATCTTCTTCAAACTTCACTGACCTCTCCCCCAACTCTTTACCTACTTCTTCCTCATAAAGGCATTTTGGATTCTCTAATTCAAAATCTAAAGTAAAAAATGCTTTTCATTCTATAATTTGAAATGAATGTTTCATTTAGCATTTCAAAATATACAATCTATAATATATATTTTACTCTGTATTACATGATGTAAAATCCAAAATGCAATTTTGCGTTCTAGGTTATGTATTTAGGAACGTTTCCCAATTCAAAATACAATAAAAGGGTAAAATTGAAAATTTTAAGTATATAGAAATGCAAGAAAAAATAATGGACGTGCAAGAAGTAGGGACCATTTAAAAGTCTGACGAGATAATTGTTTTCTCACCCTTCGAATTGCTTTCTGCACCTCCCAAAAACCTTTCAAATTCAGAAATTTACCAGAAATGCATTAAAAAAAAATTCAAATTACGTATTTCGGAAGCATTATTCCATTTAAGAAAATATTTTTCTAAAAAGTATACAATTTTTAAAATAACAGAATGTGTGAGAAGAAAGTACAAAATACATAAAACAATGGGTGAAGTATTTCAAAGAGTAGTTGAAAGTACAACATGATCTATTCAACAAAAAGTAAAAAAAATGACTATTATTTCAATATCATGAAAATCACAGGCTAGAAAAGGTCTCGCGAATCCCTTTTTCTTTTCTAAAACAAAAGTTAATGAACAATTCAGCTTGATATCCAATGACATCAGTTATCTTATTTTTCTCTCTCTTATTAATACCGAGGTTAAAAAGATTTAGTGACGACCGTTTACAAATTAAAAACGAACTATTTTATTACTAATTTTAACGTTTTTTTGCTCAATTTTATGATATCCCTTTATCTATGATTTTCTTCATGTGCTTCTCTCTCCAAATTGGGAAAACACTAATTTTTAAATCATGTTAAATAGAAACAAACATTTTGAAAGCAAAAGAACCAATGAATGAGGAACCTTTGGGTATAAATCATGATCACCGAAGGGTTCAAAGAAAGAACCTCCATACAATTGCTTAATCACGAGCTTGGTTGATCCATTAACTCGTTAATTTTGTCTGAAAACAGCAATAATTCTGACAACAATCTAGGAAACTTTACAGTTACACTTAGATGATGTTCTTCTGGGAACATCAAATCAATGTTTCACCTTTTATATCAACTAGTTTCCACTCTCGCATAAATCATGAGCATTGAGGTTTCCGTGTCCTGAAAACTCACAGGGTCTGTTTACAACAAAATCCACCCTCTCATATCATCAATCATATCTGTCTCTTTATACATAGAGCATGTGGGTCCAAGTTCTTGTGTCTTTTCTTGTTTGGCTGCATTTCATGGACCTACCCTTAGTTATTATGTCAAGAAAACCCAACTCCTTCGTCTATCCACTCATGCAGTACACGCCTCATTCATCAATTCCCTATGTCTAGGATAGCAGTGTGGGGTGCGACCTTTTTCTTTTCAATTTGCAACAACTTTTAATGCTCTTCCATCTTTTCCTCTCCCATGCCTCACTCTCAATCTCACATCACTCTGGAATTGTTTACCTCATTTTTAGAATCTTTCTTAGCCTCACTCAATCTCAATATCACTACACAATCTATCAAAACTCATGAGATTAAATTAACCTCAAAACTAGTATCAGCATTTTCATGAATTCTGGTCTAAGAAGTATTAAAAATTGATGTTGAAAGAAATATATAGAGAAAGGTGAAATGGGACATCTCCAAATGCTGAAAGACTTGGCACAACTGTTTCAGACTTTGAGTTCATTTCTCAGCCATTATTTTCCATGGAGGCCCACAAACTCACCTAACCAGACGACACTCTCCACTTTTTCCTCTTAAAATAGCACACGCACATTTGTCTCAGAGTCAGAAACCATTTCAATTCAACAGTTAAATCTTATGTCAATCTTTGTATTAAAATATGTTTTTTTTTATGTAGCATGGACCATATTTTGATATAGTAATATTTGTGAGCTTCTGTTTTTGTATTTGCCAATACCCTTTTGGCCTTTTTGTGTCTTTACTAGCACTACTCTTATGTGACTTAAAACACACTTCCTAATGACCCGTTGTAGGTTCCTTAAAAGGCTTTCCTGGTCTTTATTTAATTGGACAAAAGGACTATTGCTCATGTTGTCTCATTTAATGCTACAAGCCACCAAAAGCTTTACACAAATATGATTCCTAACATCTAAATCTCATATCACATGATCTTGCATTTACTCTCCCCATGATTCCGCACACTCCTCCTTCATTGCCCCTACCACTTCCATTCTCTCATTTATCCTTCTTAAACAAACCACTCTTCCCACTTCATAATGCACTCCAAATTCTTTAATGTTCATTTATTCACTATATTTCCACCCTTCAAACTTCTCTTCTTTCTCTTCACATTTTCTCCTTTTCCTCCTCTTTCACAACAACACCTTTCTCTCCCTCTCTTTCTCTCTTCTCAAATGGCTAGAAGACATCTTCATGCATGGCTAATGCTGCTGCTTTTTCTCGCACACTCGGTTGGCACCAGTTATGGCTCCAGACACACTCAAGTTTTCAACATGCAGCCAAAGTCTCAAGGCTTGTCTCAGAATTTCTTCGGCTTCTTGCCAAAGGCAATGCCATTGCCACCTTCAGGACCTTCTAGGCAGCACAACAGCATTCAATTACAAAACTCAAGAGGGAAAAAACCATAGAGGGTTATCTCATTGCTCCTTTCTCCCACTGATCTGTTATGAAAGGGTAATGTGTACATGGTATCTTAACTATCCTTTAACATGTTGTATCATCTTCCCCTTGTTTTTGGATACTTTGAAGGCCCTTTCAAGGGTAAAAAGAACTTTGCAGAAGCTGAAAAGCTTTTATACATATGGAACTTGGATTGAGTTCTCCATGCATGATGTGTGGAGTACTGGTTCAAGTTCATATATGTACATATATATTTGCTTCTTGTATTAAGAGAAACATGAAGGGTTGAGTCATGATGATGTACTTTGTAGCTTCGTTTGAGGTAAAATTATACCTATTGTACATGAAAGAAAAGAGAAACCGAAGCAAAATTTCACAGAGATTGTTCCTCTAATTTTCTACAATTATGCTTCAGTTATTATTTTGCAGCTTGATAATACATGTTCGTGTCCTTTGTCCTTTTAACTTCTGCTACTTTATATGTTGTGGTCCTTTTTCTTCCAATTTGTTTCTCATTATCTGTTAACTTCATATTTATTTAGCATAAATGTACTGATTTAAATGTTCTCATGAGTACAATATTTGGTACACATTTATTCTAAATGCACTTATTAATTAATACAACTTAACTAAATTTAAAGACACTCACAGATTTTTTTGTATTTTTAATTGATTTTTTTATTAATTTTTTTTATATATTAGGATTCAAAGTTTTTATATTTTTTTAATTAGATTTCTATTATTTAATTTTTTGTATTAATCGATAATGTGACTGTTATCATGTCATCTTTATATATAAAATTTTGTTATCAATATAAAATATAAATAATTTTTATTATTTTACATTAATCATATGTTTTCATATAAAATAGTACTTTAAGGTAAAAAAGAAAAAATGGCAAATAAAGGAACAGACACATCATTTTATTAATGAAAAAAAAATTAAATAACATAAATTCAATTAAAAAATATAAAAAAAATTTAAATATTCATTATAAAAAATTAATATAAACTTAATTAAAATATCTAAAATTATTAGAACTTAAAATTTAACTAAGCTATTAATAAATTACCACAATAAAAAAACTTAAATCGCAAACTTAAATTTTTCTGATAAAATATATATGTATACGTACAAGCAAAGTTACACGAAGGAAAACTTCAAAACAACTATTCTCTGTTTTTATTTCTCGTTTAATTTTAGTTCAACATTTATATGTGAATTATTTTTTAGAACTGTTAGATTAAAAACGAAACGGCATAAATAATAATGAATTTAAAAAGAGTATTTGATCATGTATATATATATATATATATATATATATATATATATATATATATATATATATATATATATATTCTTTTTACACTTCAATCATTTGGTATGAAGAAGGAAAGTAAACCAGAGTGAAAGTTTCATTAAATAAGAACGAAATAAAAATGCATATAGTTTTTGGATAGTCAGAATAAAATTTATAATTATAGGTTACTAAACAATTTTATAATGTGTATTATTATAAAAAACAATAAATATATTTATATTGTCCATATTTATCCATTTTTTAATTTACTAATACTCATAAATTAACAGGGTGTATTTAAAATAAGAATTTTGATCATTAATTCACATTTATAATAATAGAATTAGTAAGAAGTGAAACTTGCTGTCAGCCTCCACCACGAATGGAAGTATTGAGGTATAAGTTTGAATCAGACCCATCACTTTGCAAATTTCTTCTCTATTGATGTCCACCATGTGAATACTTTGTCAATCATCACATCAGTCATGTTAGCATGATGTCATCATTATGTTAATATGTTGATTGTTACATCAACATATTTTATTAACCATTTGGATAACTTTTTTATAAATTGAAAGATATTAGAGAATTTAACTAGTTTAATTGTAAAAGAGTTATATAATTGTGATACTTGATTTAAAAAACGTGTAAATAAATCCTGACTACTTTGAACTTTTTTTAAACATATAAATACAGATTTCACATATGTAGTTAAATAATAATAAAAAATTAATATATGAAATATTTAAAATACACTAATGTAAAAAGTAATTTTTTATAATGATTATAATCTATCAAATATAATAAGTGAAATAATAACATAGTTATAAATATTGTAAGATTTTTTATATCAGTTAAATCTAGAATTAATATATTAAGTGATGTGATGATAAAATGAAAATAAAATAAAATATTTTTTTATTGACTGGATCTAGAACTTATATAAAATGTGATATGATAATAATTTTATAAAATAGGAGAAGATTTTCTTATCGGTTAATTTCTATAATAATAGTAATATAGAATGTTTACTCTTCTTCCCATCCTTTTTTGACACTTTTCATAGCAATTATTTGCTTCTCATTAGTGAAAAAGAACTTTACGCGTATCTTATTTTGAGATTTTAACATTTGATATATGTCTTACGTTAATATGGGTGACGTTAATGAGATGTCGGACCCTTTAGGTCAGACGTCTCTATAGACGTCCGACTTATATAGGTCCGACGTCTATATAGACGTCCGACCTATATAGGTTCAACATTTATATAGACGTCCGATCCATATAGGTCCGACGTTTATATAGACGTCTGATCCATATAGGTTAGACGTCTCTGAGGTAGTTCCTAACTCATGGTGATTCGAGTTTATAACTTTATATTTTAGTTGAAGAGAATGTATTGTACATTTTTTTTTATTAGATGGTTTTAAAAACGTAGAGGGAATCGGAGGAGTACAAAACACAAGAAATCACCGTCATAGAACGCCGCCTAAAGACACGAAAATAACTGCACCAAAACCCAACGAAAACACATTTTAATCGGTTCAAATGAAAAGAGTGATGTAATTTGAGTAAAATTAATTTAAAACGGTGCAAAAGTAATAAAACGAACCTGAAAAGCGTAACTCGTAGAGAGAAAACGCGACGAAGATGATGAACAATAAGTGCGCGTAACGGCTGTCTCGCGTTCGCGCTGTTTTAATGCCAAAATTTAGACGTTGGTTCCCCAATTAACAAACGTCTAAAGTGCTTCAGAAGTCGGAGTGGCGGGATCAAACGTTTAAATGGAGTCAAAAAGTGACTTTTTAAATATCTGGATTTAGGGTTTAGACGTCGGTTCCGCAATTAACAGACATCTAAAGTGATATAAGAAGGCCTAGCACCATTGGACCTATCACAAGAGGGATGATCAAGAAGCTACAAGATGAGTATTCTCCCAAAGACCAAACCCTCTTTGCTATCTTTGGATGGAAGATTGGAGAACTAGAAGATGCTTTTAAAATGCCAAAACATGGAGAAGGGTAAAAGTGGACTTTGGCACATGGGGGGGTGTGCGCATAGTAGCCTAAGGGGTAGTATTAGCTTATTTCAAATTCCCTTATGCGCATATAATAAGCCACGTGAATAATATGGCTTCTAGAAAACCATCACATTTTGCACATGTGGGTGAGGTGGCACTTGATCCGTATTTTGTGGATCTTCTTACTTCACATACATTGCATTGCATTGAGTTGAGAGTTAGCTATATAATCTCATGGGATAAGCATGTATTTCACTTTTGGAAATATATAGAAGATGAATTATGCACTTTGCAATTTTCTCTCATCCGAAAGTCCTCTATACTTGCTTGCTCTTCCATTGCTATCTTCTTCCATTGTGAAAGCCGCCTGAGATAGCCTACCATTCCCTCAAGCCAACTTCCACTTCACTTCACCTAATCACTTCAATCCGCTGCAAACATTTCACTCAGTCCAGCCAAAGCAGAGAGATTTCTCTGCTACAACTTCTCCAGCACTGAACCATGCTTTCCTTACTGTTCCATTGATTCTTCAGTTGCAGCAGAGCTGGTTGCTTCCTCCAGTCTCACGGATCTGCTCCTATGCATCCTCCTTGATGCATCATAAAGTGCTTCAGAAGTCGGAGTGACGGGATCAGACGTCTAAATGGAGTCAAAAAGTGACTTTCTAAATTTCTAGATTTAGGGTTTAGACGTCGGTTCCCCCAATTAACAGACGTCTAAAGTGCTTCAGAAGTCGGTTCCCTCCATAACAGACGTCTAAATAGAATAAAAAAAAAAATTTAACTTTTTCGTTTAGTTTTGGAGTCTATTAGGGGGAGTCGACGTCTATGAGTATTTAGATGTTGGGCCCTTCCATAACTGACGTCTAAATAGTTGTTTTATTTACAAAAAATGTCATTAGTCATTTTTTACGTTGGATATTCGAGGTCAAAAGTCTAAAGAGTAACGTTAAAGGTCTTTTTTGCACTAGTTGCACTACACCTCTCTTTTCTATTTCGTTCAAATAAACTATATTTTTATTAAATAATTACAAACACAATAAAATTTCAAATGTATCTTATTTACTGTCCGACCATATATTATATATAAATTTGTTTACTTTTCTTTATCGCAAAAATATATAATTGATTTCTTCTAGAAAAATAAGAAGGCAAACAGTGTTTTCAAATTAAATTTAGTTTATATAATTCAAAAATAAAATTTTAAAAGGTTAATATAAAATTATTTTTATAAATCAACTTACACATAAATTAATTATTATATAAGAAGAAGTTCATTCTAATTTTTTTATGAATTGTGTAGTTATATAAAAACAATTAGGGTTAAATATGTTTTTAGTCTCTAAACTATCAAGCGAATTTGTTTTTAATCCCTCTTTCAAAGTAAGATACATTTTAGTCATCTTCCTTAAAGAAAGCTTAAATTTTGGTCCTTCAAAACTAACACCGTTAAAAACCAGCTGATATGGCTAACGGTGGTGTGACACATGGTTTTTTTTTTTACACAAGTTAATCTTTCTCAACTCTTCTCCCCCTCTCTTCCTCCAACTATGCCATAGCCACCTCCGGCGCCACGTCGAACATCTCCAGTGCCACCATCAACCATGAAACCCCCATGTGCAACCACCCTCCACCACGCTCACCTCCATAGCCAACGTAAAACCTTCATCTCCACTGTCCAGAAAACTCTCAAATCGTAGATCAGTTCATCTCCTCCATCTCCTCCTACCACCATAGAGACCCAAATCAGAAAACTAAAACCACCCAAACCTTCATCAGCGCTTCGCCCCCCACCGCCTCATCAGCCCAACATCGCTTCCACCCGCTGCCCCTTCTTGCGCCGCTTCCTCAAATTCCTCGTCATGTCCCTCACCTTCCAAAAATACCACCACAGCCATTGCCCTCAACACCCTACCCCCGAGCCCCCACAACTTTGCGTCCCCCCAATCCCTCTCCGATTGGCTCAATCCCCGCCTCCCCTCATTGGGCGTCAAGCTCGGCACCAAAAACATGCACCAGGAGTTGTCCGATGGCAACATTCAGAAGCGCGGCAGGCCCTTGTCGGAGAAGATGAAGCCCAACGAGGACCCCGAGTCCGCCGCCGTTAGAGGCATTTTCGAAGAGCTTGGCTCTACGATTGTTGGTGCAGGACGCAATCCTGAAATCACTGACATTGTCACCATATCCTAATTCGTACGAGATGCGGGTTGAAGAGCGCGATTCAGGTTCGTACTTGGGTTTTCCCTGTTGGGTGTTTTGTTATTTCCTTCTTGAATGCCAATTTGTTCAAATGAATTCAGAAATAAGAGTGGTTATCAGATAATGGGTTGAATGAGTTGTTATTAAGTTGTAGCTAATGAATTCAGCTTGTGTTGGTATTTGTGATGCGGAAGGGAGGGAAGGGTCGTCGGTGGCTGAGGAGGTGGTGGAAACATCTATGGTGGGGGAATGGGTTGGGTTGGTGGAACGAGAGAAAATCTGAAGAAGATTGATGTCAGAAAAAAAACGACGTGTCACACCACCATTAGCCACATCAGCTGGTTTTTAATGGTGTTAATTTTGGAGGACCAAAAATTAAGTTTTCTTAAAGAGAATAACTAAAATGTACCTTGCCTTAAAAGAAGGACTAAAAACAAATTTACTTGATAGTTTAGGGAAAAAAAATATATAACCAAAAAATTATAATGATATGCAAGTCCCTCTAAGATTTTCCTTTTTTTTGAAATTAATTGTAACATCGATTCCCGGTCAAAATCCACCAAATTGTAACATCTTGAAGTTCCAAAAAGCTAGTGAAAAGCTGTTGTTAAAATTGTCTACTATAATCATCTTAAACTTGGAAATAATTGTCCCAAGGAAGACCTCGGATTTTGTTGCCACCTTAGGTTCTTCAACTTGTTATCATTACAATACTCACACTACCATCAAAAAATATATTATGTGGAATATGAGAGGTACCAGAATTATTGTGATTTTGATTTCTTTCCATAGGAAACAAATATTTTATGATGTAACACTAGAATGACGTGGGGCACCATGAATGAATTGGTTAAATTAATTATTAATATTATAGTAAACACTAGATATTGATAATTTTATAATGTATATAAAATCGGTTATAAAATATTCTTTCAAGAAAGTGAAATTTGTGTACATTAGATTAAAACGATGGAAGATTAGGATTTTATGTTTATTATACTAAAATACACGTAGAAAAGGTTATATGACTTTACGGTGATTATAGTCATAATCAACATAAAAGTATAAGTATAAAATACTTTTATTTAGGTTTAATGTCTCCGTAGGTCCCTATTTTGGTCATGAATTTCAAATAGGTCCTGGTCTTTTTCGGCGTATCAATTGAGTCCTTGTTTTTGTAAAATTGAATCAATTACAGGCCTGCCGTTAATTTGGACAAACGCCCGTTACGGTATTGGTTAGGTGGCATGGTTGAGTGCAGACGTGGCATTTAAAACGGTTTTTGTATTAAATAATTGGTATGCACGTGTGTTTATTCAGTTTTGGGTAAGGGTAAAGTAGGAAATTTGAAAAAATTAAAAGGGCAACTGAGATTGGGGAAAGAATATTATTAGGGTTCGCGTGAGAGGCCAAAAATCGCGATCGTAAGTTCGAGACTGAAGCGGCAGAGTGCATGCAGTGGGCGGTGTCTGTGGGTCCTTTTGTTGTTGGAAGCAAGAAGCTGAAGCACGTGGTCAGTGGAGGTAAGTGTTTCTGCTTTATTGTATTCGTTTTGATTCAATCGAAACTACAATCACTTGTGGTCCCCCATTGCTGTATGGTTTGGTCTCTGGTTTTGATTGCATTTTGGTGGTCCCCCAT
Organism: Vigna nakashimae; assembly: GCA_034642375.1. Classification (NCBI taxonomy): domain Eukaryota; kingdom Viridiplantae; phylum Streptophyta; class Magnoliopsida; order Fabales; family Fabaceae; genus Vigna; species Vigna nakashimae. Next base: position 24,697,665 of record CM067768.1, read on the forward strand.
GTATGTTTAAAGTTATTTGACTTTGTCTGAGTGCGTATGTTTAAAGTTATTTGATCTCTGTGCCTGTTTTAATATATATTTTTTTTGTCGTGATATGTTTTGATAATAGGTCTGTAGATATATTTATTTTGTGTTGTGCGTAATGGAGGACGCTATTGTGTGTGTGTTCCACCATGGAGGAAAGTTCATTAATGATAGTACCCTAAAGTATGAAGGGGAGACAACAACTTTGTCCTTTGACCCTGACACGTGGAGTTTTTTTGTGATTGTCAGTGTAGTCAAAAGTTTAGGATATGAGAATTTTAAAGATTTATGGTACTGTTTAGGAGGGGGTTTAGTGTTGGAAAATAGGTTGGAACAATTGATTGATGACAGAGGTGCCATGCATATGGCTAACTTAGCTAGGCTTAATGGTGAAGTTCACTTATACGTTGTCCATGTAGTTTCTGATGCCGAAGTCATTCATATGCTTGAAGCCATTACTAATGATGAAGGAGAAGTTGAAGGTAATGGTACAGTACAAAAAGAGGTTGAAGAAGATGGTGATTCTGTTAAAGTAAATGGTGAAGGTGATGGTGACTTACAAGATGTGAATGTTTGTGAAGAAGATGGTGAGGGTGTTGAAGTAAATGGTGTAGTTGATGGTGACTTACAAGAGGTCAATGTTTGTGAAGAAGATGGTGACGGTGTTGAAGTAAATGATGTAGTTGATGGTGACTTACAAGAGGTGAATGTTTGTCAAGAAGATGGTGACGGTGTTGAAGTAAATGATGTAGTTGATGGTGACTTACAAGAGGTGAACGAGGGTGAAGAAGATGGTGGTGCTGTTGAAGTAGAGGTTGAAGGTCATGGTCACGTACAAGAGTTGCATGAGGTTGAAGAAGAGCAAGAGTTGAATGTGTGTGAAGGAGTCGTGGAGGATGAAGTTTATCTTTGTAGTTGGAGTACATCTACTGAAGAAGGTGATGTACATGGAATTAATGAGTGCTTAGAGGGCCTAGTAGATGTGAGTGTTGAGTGTGATATAGATGGTGATGTAGATTGTAATGTCGAAGAAGACGTAGAAGTAGAAAGTGTTTATGATAGTGATGATGACCGTGATAATGTCAGTGTTGAATGTGATGATCATGACGATAGAGGATTGTCAGATTTTGAGTGGAAATCTGAGGAATTTCTTAGTGCAACAGATAGTGATGAAGAGGTTAATGACAGAGAAGGTTATGGGAGGTTTGGTATTTTTTGTATGCCAAAAAGTATGGTAGACTTTACATGGGAAGTTGGGACTTTTTTTGCAGAAAAGCAAGATATTTTAGATGCTGTAAAAGGGTATGCATTGGAAAATGGGAGGAATATAAAGTTTGTAAAAAATGACAAGACAAGATTGAGGATGAAGTGCTTTGGTGCAAAAGGAGAATGCCCATGGACCATATACTTTGGTTATATGGAGGCTGTAAAATCATGGCAGCTGAGAACTAAAAAAGACATTCATACATGCAGCAGGGAGTTCAACCTCAAGTTAGTTGACGCCAAGTGGTTGAGCAAAAAGTTGGTGAAAACAGTTCAGGAAAATCCTAAGATGAAGGGTGTTGATATTCGTGAAAAAGTTCAAAGGAAGTGGAACATAGGTATATCAAGGTCTATGGCTTATAGAGCCAAAGCTATTGCTTCTAATGAAATTGATGGGTCCTTTGATGAACAATATAAGAGGATATATGATTATGCGCATGAGTTGTTGGAAAGAAATCCAGGATCTACAGTTAAGGTCCATGTTGAGAATAATGAGCGTGAGGTAATTTTCAAGAGATTTTACTGTTGTCTGAAGGCATGCAAAGACAGTTTTGTCTGCTGTAGGCCAATAATTGGATTAGATGGAGCCTTTTTGAAAGGGAAGTATGGTGGTGAGCTGTTGACGGCCGTTGGGAGGGATAGAAATGATCAAATGTTGCCCATTGCATATGCGGTGGTAGAAGTCGAAAACAAAGATTCATGGATGTGGTTTTTGGAACTTTTGATTGATGATCTTGGTGGTGGAGAAGTGTGTTCTTCAATTACTTTTGTCTCCGACCAACAAAAGGTAATAATCATATTTAAATTGCTTCTTTCGTATATTGGTTCATTAATTTGATATGGTGATAAATCATTTACGTTAACACCACAGGGTCTACTACCAGCCATACAACAGTTACTCCCAGGTGTTGACCAGAGATTTTGTGTCAGACACTTATATTCAAACTTTAGGAAAACGTTTCCTGGTAAAAATCTGAAACAGCTGATGTGGAGGGCAGCTACTGCCACTCATCCACAAAACTGGGAAAGGGAGATGAGAAACATTAAAGATATAAATGAAGACGCATTCAAGCATTTGATTGCCATCCCTCCAAGGTTGAGAATTTGTATTAATTATTTTTTCCCTTTGTATATTATTTTATGTTTGTCCATATTAGTTGCAGTTTTAACATGTGTATATATCATCTGTTGTAGATATTGGTCAAGGTCCAGATTCAGTCCAACACCAAAATGTGACACATTGGTCAACAATATCAGTGAGGCTTTCAACAGTGTCTTGGTTCACACCAGGACTAAACCAATCATAACAATGCTGGAAGAAATTAGGGTATACATAATGCAAAGATGGGCAAAAAACAGGTCTAAGGTACAATCATTTTCAGGACCAATTTGTCCAAAGATCCAGGCCAGATTTACAAAGGAATCCTAAGCAACCAAGAATTGGATACCTAGGTAACTTTCTTCATAACTTCATAAATGTTTATTCATTCCTTGGTAAACTTTTTGTCAGACACTTAAATGTGTTGTTTAAATTTTTTATTTCTTTATAGCTGGTCAGCACACAAACTGTTTGAAGTAAGGCACGTCTCCCAAAGTGGAGAAAAATTTGTTGTAAACATAGACGAGTTCTCATGCTCGTGCAGGAGATGGAGCATCACAGGAATTCCATGTTGTCACTCCCTTGCCGCAATGAAGTTTCTTAATATTGATGGCCAGCAGTTCATTCCGGCTTGCTTTCTAAAGTCCACCTATGAAGAAACCTATGCATCAATCGTATATCCCATCAACGGCAAGAACATGTGGGACCTAAGACCATATCCGGATGTCATGCCTCCTAGGAAAAAGGTTATGCCTGGAAGACCTAAAAGGAAAAGAAGACTGGAGCAGTGGGAGATCAGAAAGGATGATTCACGAGTGAGCAAGGGTGGTTTGCGGAAGAGATGCGGGATATGTAGGGAGGTTGGGCACAACAGGAGTCGTTGCCCGAAAGCAACCCAAGAACCAATCATGCCATCATCGCAATTATCTGAAGTGTGTATGAATGATGAGGAAGCTGAACTATAGATGTGTGTATAAATGACAATGATGCCATCTTTAAGGAACTTTGTTTATGTAATAGTCTAAGGAACAAGGTTGATTGTTTTACTGCTATGTAATAGTTTAATGAATGACAATGATGCCAACTATGTATGGTTTTGGATGTATTACAATGATGCCAACTATGTATGGTTTTGGATGTATTACACTATTTTGTCAATGACCAGGAACTGTTTTGTAATTTAGTACAATGAGCAGGAACTATTTTGTCAATGACCAGGAACTGTTTTGGATGTATTAAAATGTTTTGGTTATATTACAATTTCCTTCTTGGACGGACGTCTTAAATACAACGATACAGGACGACCAGACCGAACGCTCTGCAGCACGGAGGTTGGACGAGCGCTCTTCAGCAAACACTTAGTTGGACGAGCGCTAGACAAGGGAGGAGGACCACACCGAACGGTCTTCAGCACGCACGTAGATGGACGAGCGCTAGACAAGGGAGGACGACCACACCGAACGGTCTTCAGCACGCACGTAGATGGACGAGCGCTAGAGAAGGGAGGACGACCACACCGAACGGTCTTCGGCAAACACTTAGTTGGACGAGCGCTAGACAAGGGAGGACGACCACACCGAACGGTCTTCAGCACGCACGTTGTTGGACGAGCGCTAGACAATGGAGGACGACCACACCGACAGGTCTTCAGCACGGACGTAGGTGGACGCTCGTCCAGCGAAGACGTGCAGTGGACGCTCGTCCAGCGAGGACCCGCAGTGGACGCTCGTCCAGCGAGCTACCCGCAGTGGACGCTCGTCCAGCGAGCTAAGAGGGCGCTCGTAATTTACCTATCAACTGCTTATTCAATAGTATCTCAGCAATGTAACAATCAAATTGTGGTCTGATCAGGATAACAATGCTGTAATTTAGCATTTCAACAATGAAACTGCTTATTCTATAAATTGAAACGGCTTATTCTATAAATATGATTTAGCATTATAACAATTGTGTAATTTAGCAGTAATTTTGTACACAGTATATGGACTGAATTTATAACAACTCTTCCATTTCATTCATTTCATTAATTTCATTACAACAGACCAAACCTACAACAAAGTTACAAGGAATCATCCTTTCGTCATCAACATTGAAACTAAAACTATCTGTATTACACATAAAACAGACACCAACAACATCACCACCTTCATCAACTTTTCAATAATGAAAACTGATTTTTGTAAATTCAGTATCATTTTCCTAGTACTATGATGAGTCGATATTTTCTACACTTCACTTAGTTTATTGTACTAGAATTAATCAGGGAATTGTGCTTAATTGTCCAGTGTTTTCCCATTTTGCTTGATTGTGCTTAATTCGATCAGAAATTCTTATTTTAATTAATTTGAATTATCTGAGCTAATTATTTTACAAGGAAAATTTGGAAATACAATTTGGGACATTTGAAGGTTAAATGAGAAATGGAAATAGAGCCCAATGTATTTCAACCATTTCAGTTTTCGCTGGTTGCTGCGTGAATTTTGTGTTAACTTGTTTGTCCCCGTTCAGGTTCAATTCTTATCCGTTTTCCATGCAATTTTTTTTCATAGTTTCGTATGGATGTCTATTTTCACGTATAGTTTTTCGTTTGTTCAAATTAGTTCTATGTTGTTCCCAGTATTTATTTTACTCTCCTATGTCAGTATAGTAATTACTGTTTAAGTGATTTCTAATCTGTTTGCTTGTTGTTTAGTACTTGTGGTGGCTGGAATTGATCATTGGACAATGCTAAGACCTCTTAACACTCTTAAGCAAGGTTTATGCCACATTCACATAGAAAATAATTTTAAAAGCATTTTGGCTTAAATACAAAAATCCATGTGAAGCTTTCATTTTGAAGATGCTAAGGTGAATGTTGTTGAGTTATTGGAAATGGTGTCACGGCTGCATTAACTTTGGATATGCAGATTTGTTTTGACCATGTTCTTCCACTCCACATAAGCATTTGGTCTTGGACCTTATTTGCAAAAGAATCTCACGGACCCACTCATTGGCTGAAGTATGATGGCTGGAAAATAAAAAGCACACGATCAAATTCACTTTTGCAAACATTCAATAAACCACATGGACTTGAATTCACATTAACAATTAAAGGAGGATAATGGAGGGACCACCATGTTGTGCAGCTCACGGTTAAATGATTTGGAAGATATAGATTACACATGGCCTATGCTATGGACAATTCACGTGAAACACCAAAGCATGAATTTGAAGTGAAAATGATGAGGGACCACGTTGCTTTCACACCTTCCCATCCAACAATTAACATAATGGAATAAGGGTCACCAACTTTCTTATATTTTGGCTTCAACTCACATAAAGAAGGAAGAGGGAAGTGGACGGCCCACTTTGACTACATGTGCAGATTTTAATCCCATGTTTTTCCACTACACGGTTTTGAGTCTTCAATTGATAACAAAAGCACATGTACATTCATTCCAGCAAAGCCATCACATTGAGGGAAAGAAGCAACACACCCATGAGAAGCTTGGAAGCTGCAAGGTGAAGAGAGACACGGCCATGCCAGCAGCTCACGCAGCACTTGAAGAAGAAGACGCCCAACACAAGGCCTTGGAAGAAGGAAAACCGTCCAGCAGAAGATGTCCAGCTTGGAGCAGCCACCACCTATGGAAGGTCACGGTTTGTCTTGAGAGACTTGGCAGCAGCTTACGTAAGGGAAAGATGGAAAAAGAAGCCTTCATTTTGGAGAGAAACACACACGGAGAACCATCACCATCCAGCATGTAGAAGAGGGTGTCTCGGCCTAGGCAATGAAAGAAGCCACCAACTTGTTTTGGAAAGTGAGGACCGAACGTGAGAAAGAGAAGAATTGAGTCTTGGATTGGAGAAGGGTGTGTAACGTGATTGAATGAAGAAGATGACAAGTTTAGGTGAAGAATGGAGGGTCCCACCTTAGTTTTCTGCTGGCGGCTAGGCAACATTTGATGAGAAAGTCTTCAAAGCTAAAATACACAGGAAGCCTAGGGGGACAACTGACAGACAACAAAGGCTGAAATGAAGGAGCATTACACACAAGTTGATCAAGAAAATTGGCTATAAAACTGCACGAGCAGCAGAGGAGAATTACGTAGAGTTTTAGGAGTAGGAATTTAGAAGAGTTTTACGTTGGCTTTTATTTTTCCTCCTCCCTTTTGGGAGGTTTTTGGATTTGTTCTTGTTTTCCAGTTCCATTTTCAAACAGTGCATGTAATTTCATTTCTGAGCGTGTAGTTCATTTCACGGTTGCTCATTTCTTTTTCATTTTCATTTTCTTTCCAAGTGTTGAATTTTAATTGAAGTGTTGAATGCATGATAAATTTTATTTTCAGTTAAGTGTTTTATTTTTGTTGTCTCTTTTATTTCTAAACTGTTAAATTCTATCATTGCATTTTATCGTTCATTTTATTTTTAGACATTTTCCATTTTTACCGTTCAGTTTTTACCACCGTTAAAATTTATTTCAATGTTTTTAATTATATTTTATTTAATTTCCAGTCAACTTTAATTTTACCGCATCAAAACCAAAATCACAAAACCCCCCCCACTTCGTGTTAAATCTAAGACCGAACCACAAATATTGGTCCTTGAGAGACGACCTAGGAGTCGATTCCTAGCACTGTACTGCATTCTTAATTGCACGTAAAATTTGATCGGCCGCGACAGCTGTATCAAATTTTGGCGCCGCTGCCGGGGACCAATCAATGGAGGTTTGGTTTTAGATTTTTGTTGTATAAAGTTTTGTTCTGTTAATATGTTTGTTTTGTGTGTTTTGTCTTGTATATTTCTGTAGGCGATAACGACACCTTCAACAAATTTTGGCGCCGTTGCCGGGGACCAAAGACGGTTTGGTTTTAGATTCTTGTTGTGTAAATTTTTGTTCTGTTAATATGTGTCTTTTGTGTTTTGTATTTTTGTAGGCGACAACGACACCTTCAGCAAATTTTGGCGGCGTTGTCACTCAGTTCCAGGTTTTTTGTTTTAGATTTTTGCTGTGTTTTTCGATTATGTTGTGTTAATATATGTTTTGTCTTTTATATTTTTATTGTGTTGTGTTTTGTATTTAGTTGTTATATTTAAAAAAAAAAAAGTTTTGTTGATGTTCTGTCTTGTTTGTGCCTGTAGCATGTTTAATTGTGTTGTGATGTTCTATTTTTTGTATGTGTGTCGTATGTATTTTGTCTGTTAATTAAAAAAAAAAGTAAAAAAAATTAATTTTAAAAAAAATAATAATAAAATTATTTTTATGTTCTGTTTTGTGTGTGCCTGTAGCATGTATAAATGTGTTGTATTTTGTTTGTCTAGTAATTTTTAGTGTTTAATTTTTATTTTTATTTTCCATGTCTACCGATTTTAATTTTGTGAAAAATGCTTATTCTGTCTATGCCCATAATTATGATTCTCCTTCTGCATGTTACTCTGATTATAATTCTGTTGATTTCTATGTCGGGAATTATATGGATCATCCTCAAATTACTGAGAGCGCTCCTAGTGAGCCGGTCCCACCTACAAAGGATGATATTCATTGCGTTCTAAGCGCTGGACTGATATATCTGCTCCCTAAGTTTCATGGATTTGCAGGAGAATGCCCACATGAACATTTGGCAAATTTCTATAGAATTTGTTCTGCAATGAAACCTCCAAATGTCCCAGATGATTACATTTTCTTGACGGCGTTTCAGCATTCATTACAAGGAGCAGCTAAGGATTGGTTGAATTGTCTTCCTCGAGGACTCATTACCAGATGGGAAGATCTTGAGCAAAATTTTCTGATCGAATTTTTCCCTGCACAAGATGGATACAGCAACGGTCCTGGAGGGAATGACCCTACCTTGGGATGGTACAGTGCTCCACAGTATCGATATCAAGAACCACCATTCCAGAATACTTTGATGCCTCCACTAGTCCAGCAAGAACAGCAGATGCAGTTCTATGATGCTACTGCTCAATTTACTCCTCAGCCTTCGATTTCTGAGCCTACAATAAAGGAGTTACTGGAGCAGATGACCATGCAGAACGTTCAGTTACAGAAAGGGAACATGCAGTTCAAGAAAAATAGCATAGAGTTTCAGCAGGAAACTCAAGCGGCAATTCAGAATCTGACTGATCAGATCGGGCAGATGGCCACTATTGCACCTAAGGAGACTGATGAAGATTTTGAGGCCCAGGCAGGAATAAGCAATACTTTTGAGCCAGGTAGACCACCTTCATCCTCCACTACTTTACAAATCTTCAAGGAAGTGGAGGTAAGCATACCACAATTTGATTATTCTGTTGATTGTGATGATGATCGGTATGCTAATGATTATATTGTTGCTGAGTCTGATTTTAATTTTTCCTCTGTGCATGATGAGAATTGCTTTTTACTATCACATTCAAATGTTTATTCTCCATGCACTGAACATGAATATGAGTCTGTGGTTGATAATGCATGTAATTTTAAAATTGATTCATGTTCTGAGGATGTATCTGAGGTTCAGCTTGTTACACTGGATTTGGGTGTTTTACCTCTGCATGAAATTTCGGTGGAACCATTTTGCACTAACCCTATTGCAGGAGGTACAATTGAATTTGACCAATATGCACCCACAGTGGAAGACAAAGGTGCCACCGCTCACCAAAGTTTCAACAACAATAGGCACCTGCTGAACCTGCTCATCAACAATAACTGCATAAATCCAGCAGTGGAAAACATTTCACTGCTTGATCAAATTTGGAGGATGAAGCAGTTCGTCCTCAAAACTTCCTTGCTGGATTCTGAAGACATCTCCCTGAAAGTCCAAAATTGGCAGCTTCCACCATAACCTGCGGGAGTTTGCATTTTCTTTCTCTCCCTTTTTCCTACTTTTATTGCACTTGTCCATAATATGTTTCATGTTTTGATTGCTAATGTATGCTTAGAACACATTGAGGACAATGTGTAGTTTAAGTGTGGTCTATTGGGGGAGACTCTGAATTGTTTTTGTTTTGTGTGTGAAATTTTTTCTGTTTTGAGTGTTAAATTTTTTCTGTTTTAAGTTGTTTTTAGTTGTTTTGTGTGCAATAAATTTTACATTTTTCTCTTGATTTCTGGAGTCTGTCTAAGTTGTAGATTTTTCCTTCACTTGATTAATGCTTATAGTTTGAAATCCTTGCTTTTCTCTGCTTGGAAACATGATTATGTGTTTAAGAGGTTGATTTGATTGTGACAAATACCCTGTGTGAGATTTGAGCCACTTTATGTTCCTTCTTGTGTGACATGTATCTTGATTGCTTGCACATATGCCTTGGCTTGATTCTTTTTGATATACTTGATTGATATGCATGTTCAGACGTGATAAAGGCATTTTTGTTCTTGAGCCTCTTTAGCCAAATAAGCCTACCTTGTTATTATCCTTTGATAACCCCTTTGAGCCTATACTGTATATATTTCTTTGTGTTGAAGCTCATACACTGATCCTAAGTGAAAAACAAATGATTACCTTAACCTTAGGAAAGTCTGGAGCTATAGAAGTATTTTGAGAATAAGTGTGGTCTCCTTGGGAATTCTGATGAATTGGCTAGTTGGTTCCTCATCATGTTTTGAAATGATAATTTATATCCTGTTGTGCGATAAAGAGAGAAAAGAAAAAAAATAGACAGGATGAAAAAAAAATGATGAGAAAGAAAAAAAAATGATAAAAAATATATATAATTTTGTGAATAATGGAGTCGAGAAGAGAATCGAATTAGAGGTTTGGGTGAGATTTCACTATGTTTACACTTGTTCCCAGTGCTCCTCTATTTCTTCTGATCTGTAGCTACTTATCCATATTTATCCTCCCCTGTCCTTGGCCCCATTACAACCTTGAAAGACCTTTAGATCTGAACATGCATATGTTTTAAGTGTTGATATTAGAAGCTTGCCAAGTCTATTTGTGTTTGTTTTCTTGAGTGCATTGAGTGACATTGATTTACCCTAGACACTTGAGAGAAACACTGTGAGTACATCTGTGAGGTGTTGTTATTTTTGAATCACCTCTTGAACTGATTAATCATTTTGCTATGTATTGAAGTGCTTGGATGATTTCTGTAAGTATGTGCTTTTCTTGATTTTGTGTTGGATATTGTCTACATCTTTTCTCTGTCCAGATTTCTTGAGAACTGTGTAAATTCTTTGTTTCTTGTGTGTCTTTATTTTCTGTCTGCTGAGTTTTTGTGTCATACACCTAAAAATCCTTTGAACCATTCCCTGATTTGCGTCTTGATTTTGCCCAGGAGTGCAAAAGACTAAGTGTGGTCTATTTTGATGAGTCGATATTTTCTACACTTCACTTAGTTTATTGTACTAGAATTAATCAGGGAATTGTGCTTAATTGTCCAGTGTTTTCCCATTTTGCTTGATTGTGCTTAATTCGATCAGAAATTCTTATTTTAATTAATTTGAATTATCTGAGCTAATTATTTTACAAGGAAAATTTGGAAATACAATTTGGGACATTTGAAGGTTAAATGAGAAATGGAAATAGAGCCCAATGTATTTCAACCATTTCAGTTTTCGCTGGTTGCTGCGTGAATTTTGTGTTAACTTGTTTGTCCCCGTTCAGGTTCAATTCTTATCCGTTTTCCATGCAATTTTTTTTCATAGTTTCGTATGGATGTCTATTTTCACGTATAGTTTTTCGTTTGTTCAAATTAGTTCTATGTTGTTCCCAGTATTTATTTTACTCTCCTATGTCAGTATAGTAATTACTGTTTAAGTGATTTCTAATCTGTTTGTTTGTTGTTTAGTACTTGTGGTGGCTGGAATTGATCATTGGACAATGCTAAGACCTCTTAACACTCTTAAGCAAGGTTTATGCCACATTCACATAGAAAATAATTTTAAAAGCATTTTGGCTGAAATACAAAAATCCATGTGAAGCTTTCATTTTGAAGATGCTAAGGTGAATGTTGTTGAGTTATTGGAAATGGTGTCACGACTGCATTAACTTTGGATATGCAGATTTGTTTTGACCATGTTCTTCCACTCCACATAAGCATTTGGTCTTGGACCTTATTTGCAAAAGAATCTCACGGACCCACTCATTGGCTGAAGTATGATGGCTGGAAAATAAAAAGCACACGATCAAATTCACTTTTGCAAACATTCAATAAACCACATGGACTTGAATTCACATTAACAATTAAAGGAGGATAATGGAGGGACCACCATGTTGTGCAGCTCACGGTTAAATGATTTGGAAGATATAGATTACACATGGCCTATGCTATGGACAATTCACGTGAAACACCAAAGCATGAATTTGAAGTGAAAATGATGAGGGACCACGTTGCTTTCACACCTTCCCATCCAACAATTAACATAATGGAATAAGGGTCACCAACTTTCTTATATTTTGGCTTCAACTCACATAAAGAAGGAAGAGGGAAGTGGACGGCCCACTTTGACTACATGTGCAGATTTTAATCCCATGTTTTTCCACTACACGGTTTTGAGTCTTCAATTGATAACAAAAGCACATGTACATTCATTCCAGCAAAGCCATCACATTGAGGGAAAGAAGCAACACACCCATGAGAAGCTTGGAAGCTGCAAGGTGAAGAGAGACACGGCCATGCCAGCAGCTCACGCAGCACTTGAAGAAGAAGACGCCCAACACAAGGCCTTGGAAGAAGGAAAACCGTCCAGCAGAAGATGTCCAGCTTGGAGCAGCCACCACCTATGGAAGGTCACGGTTTGTCTTGAGAGACTTGGCAGCAGCTTACGTAAGGGAAAGATGGAAAAAGAAGCCTTCATTTTGGAGAGAAACACACACGGAGAACCATCACCATCCAGCATGTAGAAGAGGGTGTCTCGGCCTAGGCAATGAAAGAAGCCACCAACTTGTTTTGGAAAGTGAGGACCGAACGTGAGAAAGAGAAGAATTGAGTCTTGGATTGGAGAAGGGTGTGTAACGTGATTGAATGAAGAAGATGACAAGTTTAGGTGAAGAATGGAGGGTCCCACCTTAGTTTTCTGCTGGCGGCTAGGCAACATTTGATGAGAAAGTCTTCAAAGCTAAAATACACAGGAAGCCTAGGGGGACAACTGACAGACAACAAAGGCTGAAATGAAGGAGCATTACACACAAGTTGATCAAGAAAATTGGCTATAAAACTGCACGAGCAGCAGAGGAGAATTACGTAGAGTTTTAGGAGTAGGAATTTAGAAGAGTTTTACGTTGGCTTTTATTTTTCCTCCTCCCTTTTGGGAGGTTTTTGGATTTGTTCTTGTTTTCCAGTTCCATTTTCAAACAGTGCATGTAATTTCATTTCTGAGCGTGTAGTTCATTTCACGGTTGCTCATTTCCTTTTCATTTTCATTTTCTTTCCAAGTGTTGAATTTTAATTGAAGTGTTGAATGCATGATAAATTTTATTTTCAGTTAAGTGTTTTATTTTTGTTGTCTCTTTTATTTCTAAACTGTTAAATTCTATCATTGCATTTTATCGTTCATTTTATTTTTAGACATTTTCCATTTTTACCGTTCAGTTTTTACCACCGTTAAAATTTATTTCAGTGTTTTTAATTATATTTTATTTAATTTCCAGTCAACTTTAATTTTACCGCATCAAAACCAAAATCACAAAACCCCCCCCCCCACTTCGTGTTAAATCTAAGACCGAACCACAAATATTGGTCCTTGAGAGACGACCTAGGAGTCGATTCCTAGCACTGTACTGCATTCTTAATTGCACGTAAAATTTGATCGGCCGCGACAGCTGTATCATACTATCCATGTCTTCACTCTTCACTAGTGTTTCTTTCTTTCCTTCACTGTTGAACAAACTTCCCCTTTCCTCACCACCAATATCATTGCACCATTCGAAGAAGTTGCAACCACTTTCTTCACCACCATTCTGTAAAGACAGCATTCAACTTCATTAGGGAGTACCACCTTCTTCTCACAAACAGTACCAGAACTGAATTAGGTTGAGTTGAATCTAACATACCTTATACTTGGAGCATCCCCAAAATTGCTTGCCCCGATTCTTCGTAGTTTTGGCAGTTCTCACCACACAACTTTGACCACAGTAGCATATCGGTGAAGGCCTACCATTTTCCTTCCGCCTGCCACTGCAACTCGATGAATACCAAGAGTGCTCCTTCGACATTGTCTTCGAACAACCACAACCACTACACCCAGCTGCGTCGCAAAACTACAACTTCGACCTCCTACTTCGAATCGAACAAAGAACGCGCACCCTCCAACTTCGAATCGAACAAAGAACGCGCACCCTCCCACTTCGAATCGAACAAAGAACGCGCACCCTCCCACTTCGAATCGAACAAAGAACGCGCACCCTCCCACTTTGAATCGAACAAAGAACGCGCACCCTCCCACTTCGAATAGAACAAAGATACACCTGATTTTTGGATCCAACTTAGGATCCCATTTTTGGCCTCTCACGCGAACCCTAATATTAAAAACCCTCAATTTCTTCCCCCAATCTCATGTGCATTCGTCAATTAAAACCTGTTGCCCTTTTAATTTTTTCAAATTTCCTACTTTACCCTTACCCAAAACTGAATAAACACACGTGCATACCAATTATTTAATACAAAAACCGTTTTAAATGCCACGTCTGCACTCAACCATGCCACCTAACCAATACCGTAATGGGCGTTTGTCCAAATTAACGGCAGGCCTGTAATTGATTCAATTTTACAAAAACAAGGACTCAATTGATACGCCGAAAAAGACGAGGACCTATTTGAAATTCATGACCAAAATAGGGACCTACGGAGACATTAAACCTTTTATTTAAAGTGATTATGGATGTAATTAAAATAGAAGATGAAGATTTTACATTGATAATAAAATGCAATTTTTTTTATTTGATTGTTGTTTTCAAGCAATTTGCATCTTGTAAAATAAAAACTAGTCTCATATAGACGTAAAGATAGTTCATAACAATCAAAGTTAATATCACACAACCATATCTATAGCAATATAAACAAATGAATTATAATATAAAAAATTGTAATTGGGAAAAAAAAATCTCCAACTTACAAAATAAGATTTCAACTTTTTTCTTTTAAATTTATCCAATAACTTCTTGTTAAATGACATTGACATACATAATGTTAAAGAAAAAAAAATACTAATGCAATAAAGAATAATAATACCAATTTTTTTTTATTATACTTGGGTTCTATAACAAAACATATCCCGACGAAGTTAAAAATGAGAGGTTTAGGTTTTAATTCCTAACCAAAGTCTATACTTTAAAAATATGTTTTGGTTGGTAAGACATTTGAGAATAAAACTATTAAAAAAAGTTTAAAAAAAATAGGCTTCAGTCAAACCCAATGACAGCAAGATTAAGAGCTAGAGTGAGAGTGAAAGCAAAAGCAAGAGTTAAAGAAAAAACAAGAAAGATCAAGACCAACCGCTTAAACACAAACCAACAATCAAAACGACAACAATGTTGTGAGGTCTCAAACATAAAAGACCAAGACCAACACGAACCTATAATGTTAAACACGAAAAGATGACAATGGCCACAAAAATGCAGCGATAACACCAAAACAAGAAGAAAATGGTTATGAGAAGAAAGATAAAAACAAGAACGACAAGAAGAGATAAACGCGAAATGAGAAGGAAAATATATGATAATGAAGATAAAAACGAACCTCAATGAAGGCTTAAATAAAGGAAAACACGAGATTGCAGCAACGAAGAAGAAGAATGCAGTGACAATATACAATAAGACCTTTCGCGAGTTGTAAAAGTTCACAAATTTATCTTATGCAATCATGGTATAGACTTCGATTTAACTTAAAATTGAATCTTGTACTTTGATATCTAGGTAAAGCCTTTTAAAAATGCGGTGACATTTTTGAAAATATTTGTACAACATTATAATCAAAACCTATAATTGTGTAAATATTTTCAAAAATGTCATTGCGTCATTATAGGTTTTGACTTTTTAAAGAATTGAAGCATATACTTATACGCTTATAAGGTATATGCTTTGGTTATCCTTAAATTGTTGTCTATAGTTGTACAAATATTTTAAAAAATGTCATTATAAGTTTCGTTTTACATAAAAATGGAGTATATTAAGCGACATCGACTCCTATACTTGTATTGCTTTTGATCGTTCCTTTTTTCTTTCTTCTTCTTTCTATCTCTCTTAATTCTCTTCTCTCCTTTTTTTCAAGTTTTCTTCCTCAATATCTCATTTTCTTTCATAATTGTGGAGTTAAGAATTACGTTCAAATAGATTAAGTCCATGTTTACTTTAACAGTTTATTGTGGTTCTTGTTTACCTTGAGATAGATTATCTAAATATGAAAGTAATGTGGTCACTATATATCTTTTACTATGTTTAAATTTGTTTTTAGTATTTGAATTTGAGATAAGATTTGTATATTTTGAATGAAATAGATTACATGTGATCACTTTGTATTAGATTACAACATTGAATATAAATCAGTTCAAGTTGTTATTTAATATATATATATATATATATATATATATATATATATATATATATATATATATATATATATATAAGAGTTAGTTTATGAAGTCGATGGGAAAAAATATGCAAAAATAAATTGTAGGAAATTATTAACCACGAAAGAATTATCTATCAATTAAAATTATTTTCTTGTAAAATCTTATAACAAATTTGCAACAAATATTTAATGAAATATGAAAAATTCTAGTAGTGTTTATGCTCAAGAAATAGAACTCAATACTAACCTTGTTTTTAATCCTACTTTTTCTTACTTAATGGAACGATTTCTCACTCAAATGAAAATAACATTATAGTTGAAATCTTTTTTTCTATTAGATGTAACATCTCATTTAATAGTATAAAATTATTAAATAAAACATTATAGAATTGATAACCACAAAATAAATAGTTAGAAAACATATAGAATATTAATACAATTATTCATCATCATAGCTATAGTAACATAATATGTACATGTCCATTGAAAACTACAAAAGTTTATCAGAAAGAAAAGACTTCTATATAAAACAACTAAGGAAGACTATAAGTTACTCTGTCGTTTCTTATGTATCCATCAAAGACATACCCTCACCTATCTCAACATCTACTCGCATCGTAAAGTGATCATTAAAAACCACAAGAAACACAACAAAGTAAAGAGTAAACTAATGTATAAAAGATTTGATCTAAAATAATCACAATATACCACTTTATCAACTAAACATGTATAAATTATGAAAAATCACTTATTCACATAAATAATTGACACTAGACTCAATTATCTGTATACATGCCTTTGCCATATATAGGGCTTCAATGTAGGAATGTACTTATAATGGTATATATGCTCTCTAGAGTAATAAAAAAGAGATTATCACCCTATCACTTACAAGGTTAGTACCCTTCATGCCTAAGACCAACAATTTAGTGGCTACGACCTCTTGCGACTCTCACCACATAAGTCATTCGACTATATTTGAGTTTGAATAGTTATTAGAGTTATAAATACCTCCTCTCTGACCTCCCGTATGTTAAGACATACACTAACAAAATCACAACCAATCCTCCTTGGATTAGTTCCAACCATTCAGAAATGAACATCACAAACTACCCATCATATTAACATTCACAAAATCCAACATATAAAAATAACATAAACAAGAAAATCACATGTGAAAAGTAGTATTAGACTCTGTTAATCTCACTCGGCAAGAATATTTATTCGCTTAGTGAGTAGTACTTAAAAGTACTATCGCCTAATGACCAGATGACTCGTCCAACAAGATCATCACTAGATCTCACAAGCTTAAGATGTCTCAAAAATTGCCCAACCAGACTTGTCTCGTCTAGCTACCATCAAGTCAGTGAGCTCTCTGACTTTAGTCGCACCCAACAAGATTTTTCTCGCCCAACGATCATCAAGTCAATAGATCTTTGAATTTAAGATCACCCAACGAATATATCCTCACCTAAAAACGGTCAAGTCCTTGAGTCCTCTGATTTTGGTCTCGGTCTCACTTACTGAGTGTACTATTTCCCAACAACAATCAAGTTAGTAGCTCTCTGACTTTGACCTCGTCCAACGAGTCTTCATAATTTTGCATAACACGATTATGTATATTTATGCCACATAAACCTCTGTAATTCAATCTGACACTAACCACAAATTCCAAGATAACTAACCATCAAATTATAAACAATTTAATGACTTAATTCACTTCAAATGTAGTCTTAATCATACAACATATCAAAATTTCAATCATGTAATCACTAAAGACGATTCAAAACCCCTAACTCGACTCAATAGGTGATGTTTCATCAAACAACTAAATTACTCAAACCAACTAGTATACAAGTTACAATAAGCAATTACAAGTTGTCTATCACTTAAAGTCAATGTAGTTATTTTTCCTTAGTTGATATAGGCAGATCGAATGCTCGAGAAAACCTGAAAAGAGCTTCAAACGCACAAGAAACCCTATATGCTCCTATAAATAACACAAACACGATCAATGCACACCATTGATTAGTAAAGACTAATAGAGAAGATTCAAACACCACATGCGAGCCAAAAAGTGCCACATGACAAGAAAGGATGAATAGACCAAGAAAATGGATAAAAAAAACCAATTTTCTCTATTGAAAAAATTGATTGGACAAAAATGGAGAACTCACTACGAGGATCATCTTTGCGGTTTCTGATATTCAAATAGATGCACAAATTGTGAGAAAACCTCACTAGTGCTGAATTAGGTTTTAACGTCACCCCATAGACGTCGGACAACAAAATAACCAACGTAAATTATTGACTGGTAGCATTTTCGTAAATAAGTGGACATAAAGACGTCTTTTAGGAAGGACCCCGACGTTTATAATATTATAGACGTCGGGACCCCCCTCCTACCAGACGTCTTAATGCGTGACAAGTAGGTGAAAAATCATTTTTTTTCGTCTTCGAGACGTCCAATTTCGCCACCCCAACGTCTATATTCGATTATAAATGTTGGTGCCCCTCCTAACAGATGTGTATATGTCTGACAAGTAGATGGAAAGTTATTTTTTTCAGCCGTACAGATGTCCGATCACTCCAACCGACGTCTAAATAGGCTATGAAAGTTGTTTTAGACGTCATATTAGTAAGGACCCCGACGTCTAGTTTAGAATAGACGTCGGTTCACCTAGGGAGCCGACGTCTAGTTTTCTGTTAAATAATACATCAAATCCACTGTTACGAGCACTTCATCGTCTTCCTTCTCGCCTTTTCTCTCCGCGGCATTGCTTTTCCAGGTGCATTTTTGTCTGTTTTGAACTGTTTAAACGTACTTTTATTCCGATTATATTAGTCTTTGGTTGATTATCTTTCATTTGAATTGATTAAAATGAGTTTTTGTTGTGTTTTAGTGTAGTTTTTCTAGTGTCATTGGGTAGCGTTGTATCACATTCTCCCTATGCTAGTTTCCTTATAAGAAAAGCTTGCGTCTTTTGGATGTCTTATAGTGTTTCATCCCAAAACCAAACTTCGGTCCTTGCCTAGTTCTATTGTCACCGTTCGTTTTCATTGTCGGTTTTAATGGAACTAGGCAAGGACTCAAATTTGGTTTTCGATTGAAATTCCATAAGAGACCCAAAAGATGCAACCTTTTCTATGACGAAACTAGCAAAGGGAAGAAGGTGCTACACTACTCTACCCAAAGACATGAGCTGTAGTAGACGTCAGTTAATGTAATGTCTAACGTCTAAGGGGCTCCATAGACGTCGGACATTGCATTGTCCGATGCCTATGGAGTCCCTTTAGACATCGAACATTGCATTAACCGACGTCTATGGATCCCCTTAGACATTGAGGTCATGCAGTAACCGACATCTATAAAGACGTCAGACCTGTTTAAGTCCAACGTTTGATTAACATCACCCACAAAGACGTCGGTTCTGGAACTGACGTTAAAAAACCAAAATAACCGACATTAAATGCCCTTTTTACAATAGTTCCTAGAGACCAAGGAAGAGAGTTTTATAGAAAATAATTTGTAGAGAGATTATGTGTTTTTAAATAATGAAACTTGTTTATAAAATTTCCATTTATACTTTAAACTTTTAATATTAAAATAATCAAGTCTCACCATTCTAAACTTACTATCAATTATAAAACATGATTTTCTAGACCCTACACCATATTTTCACTCAAGAGAGGAATTTTTCACTTAAGGGCTTGAACTTTCACTCCAATTAAATTTATTTTTCTCTTATTGTCTCTTTAATAAAAATTATATGAGTGTTTATTATAAATGTTAAGTAAATATTAGATTGTATATTTATTTGATTTATGATTTTGTTTACATTATGTATGTTATATGAAAATGGTTGTTGAGACTATTGATCGTAATTGCATTGCCACATATCTGGGATGATAAGTGAACTATTGTTTTGTTTGATTAAGTATTGACATCTTTAACAAAGATAACCATGTTTCAATAATGACTTAAGTAAAATAATCTAAGATATTAAGTGATGAAAAGTTGAGAAGAGAGTTCTTACCTACCATGACATGTGTAAATGTGCATTTTTAAATGTGAATATTTAAATGTGCATATTTAAGTTGTAATGAGCTTTGGTCTATTACTCTTATATTTTCTTGTAAATCTAAATATTGGTTTAGATTTGCTTATAGTTTATGGTGGAACATATTTAATACTTGAGAAGGTGATAGTTGATATTTTGTTTATTGAATTTCATGTGTCCATGTGTGTTGTCTTTATAAACTTTTTATATTGGTGTTTTTATCTAATTGAATTGTTTTTTTATTTTTCAATGACAATGTTCCTTTTTTATATATATTTTCTTAAGTTAAAAATTTTATTTCAATAGCTTAGCATATGTTTTTTTTATGTCGTGATATGCGATAATTGTACCATATACATAAATAGATAGGTACATGTATAGAAGTATGAGATTGGAGTTTGTTTATTATTTGTTTAATTAAACATTTATATTAATACACATATATTTTTTATATATGTTTAACTCATTTTGAAAGGTTATAAAGTTTTGTGATAGTGTTATAGTATTAGTATTTAGAACGTAATTTTATTCAAATTTGTACTTTAAAATTTAAATTTATACTATTTTAAATAATATGTATAGAATGAAGAATATTTTAAAAATGTATTCAAGAATATTCCCTAATACTAAATTAGTAGATGGATTTTAAATTAGTATTCAATAGCTTATGAAATGAATAACATGACGAATTCTTTTACTGGGGAATGGTAATTATTATTTGTGATTACTTTATATTACTCTTACTCCACCCACAAATTTGTGAAAGTTTACGAGATTTTGAGAAATTTAATGCATATTTTTTTATTATCAAAGTATGACTCTCTCAATTTTGTAAGTTGATTTTTCTATGCTATCTTAGGGTGAATTTTCTTAATGAGCAATTAGAGAGTAAAATAGGATATATCTCTCTATTACAAAAATGATAACTAGTAACTAAACCTCAGTGATAAAAACATGTAATTATTAGTAACTAAATAAATAATTGATTTTTTTTTTCCAAAACATGTTATTGACTGAACAAAAGTTTAGTTACATAGAGTTAATCAGGAAATCGGTAATTATATTATTTGATTAATTAATATAATATAAAAGTTTCTCTCACTTTTATTTATATTTTATCAATGTTTTATGCACAATAATTAGCATTCAATATCGTAAGTACACATTTCTTTTGTTATTGTAGTCACTCTCAGTAATTGTTGTTTGTTGTCATTGGACAAGAAGAAGGTTATTGAGTAGCAAGAATTTCTATTAACAAAAGTCAAAGTCATATATATAAAACATCATTTTATTTTTCCTAGAAACTATTTCTTGGTATTGACTTTTAATTTTTAATTTATTTTTCTTCATCCTCTCTTTATTATATCAACAATTTTTGTCTTATTGCTTCGAGTTTTGTAGTTCATGAAAGAGTGATGAAGACCAAAAGCATTTGTGGAAGTGGTTCTGTGAGGACCGTGTTTTAAGGAAATGGTGGGGACGGTGGTCACCCACCATTCCTCATTCTGGGGAAATTTGGGAGGGGCTGCGTAGAAAAGAAAAGGGGGGGGGGGGGGGGGCGGCTGGGTCTCTTTTGTAAGGGGGTGTGTTTCGTTTTTTTTGGGAGTGAGGGAGAGGAGTGAGAGGGAGAGAGAGCAGCAAGAAAGGGAGCCTTCCTCCCTCCGTTCCAGCCGTCCAAACAAGCCACCGTGAGATGCTGTATCAACTTCAGAAGTGTTGAGAGGAAGATTTGGGTTGAGTATCTGGTGAGAGTGAAGCTTCTGCAGTAAAATCTGGGAGAAGAAAGGGAGAGCTGGACACTATAGCATAGAACTGGAACGGCAGAGGAAGAACTCAAAGATTGATTCAAGGTTTCCATGGAAGTCTTCAAGAGGTAAGGGGAGCTAGATATTTTGTGTGATTAATTGTATATGCTTTGTATGATGCAAATCTGGGTTTAAGGGGTTGAATTTGAGTTTCTGTTTCCTGGGTTTCTGGGTTGCGATTCTGCACAATTTCTGCAGAAACGCGCGTTCGTCCACTTCAAAGTGGACGTTCGTCCAAATGTTTTAGCCAAATGAACGTTCGTCCTATGTTCCGGAACGTTCGTCTCTAATTTCTGAACGTTCGTTAACTTTTGGGAACGTTCGTCCTAGTAAGATAGGACGTTCGTCCAATATGTTCGGTAGTCGTTGGAGAGCGTTCGTTCGGGGACGCTCGTTCAAAGTTGGTGAAATGAAGAGTGGACGTTCGTCGCATTCGCTATGCGCGTCCGTCCTTAAATCCTAGTGTTCGGCTTTGAGCGATTCGTTCTGTACGTGTGAGCGTTCGTCCTCAAAGGCTCGTCGAGCGTTCGTCCAAGTTGTAGATTATGAGCGTCCGTGCTTCAGCTAACAAGTGAGCGTTCATCCTACACATGAGTTGGCGTTCGTCCTGACTTCACGCTCGTCCTGGGTTAGCGTTCGTCTAAGCGTTCGGCCTGCTACTGAGCGTTCGTCCCGTAGCATTCGTCCTCAGCGTTCGGTCTTAATGTGGAAATTTAACGTTCGGCCTCAGCGTTCGTACGTTCAGAATGGACGTTCGTCCAAGTTCCAAAAAATTGTGAAAGTAGGCGTTCGTCCAAAGTTGGTCAAGGGGCGTTTGGTCGTTCTAAATTGACGTACGTCCAAATTAGTGTTCGGCTTAAATGCTTGGAAAACAACGTTCGTCCAGTGACGCTCGTTCCAGAATGGGTTGAATGAATAGTGATCATCCAAATAGTATTTTACAAATATGTTGAATTTTAAGTTCCTTTGCTTTTGGATTGAATTATGTGTACCAATGTTTGGAATATTATCTATGACATGAATTATGTGAATGTAAGAAACATGTTGGATTTTTTTTAAGTGTTATTTTGTCTTAAATTGAATTCTAAGTATAAATGTGTGGAATATATGTGGTGATGTGATCTGTGAGAAAATATGAGAATGTATAAAATATGATAAATTACTGTGATTATATGATGTAAATGATGAATTTGAGTATGATTCGGAAATCTCAGGGAGAGATGGACGAAAGTGGTTATGTGGAATATTGTGGTTGTTTCTATATAATTGTAGGAGCTTTGAAATGGTATGTCTATCCCTAAACTCAAAGCATTATTCATACTCAAGTAGAGAAGAATAATGTGAGTGGTGAGAGTAGAGGGAGGTCCTCGTCTATAGTCTTTGAATTTAGACATAGACAGATTGGGGGATTCACCTTGCTAGTGTTGGAGAAAGACCAGCTGAACTATGCAAGTGCAAAGACGACCAATAGTTCGACAATTATACAAAAATCCGGATGAGTCATATGAATATGTGGATTGTGGTTTAATAAGCATGCATAAATATTTCTGTATTTAAATCTATGATGACATGAATTAATTGTGCTAGGAGATAACATGTTTTTTATATCTAGCTCACCCTTGCATTGTTTGTGTTGTGTGCCAATTTGGATACGTTATTCGGCGATGATCATTCACTTGGATGGGAGCAGATGTCGTCGAAGAGTTCCCCTTGGAGCAGGAGCCGGAGGTTGCTGATGTTGCAGAGTGGTCTTCTTAGAAGTTTCCTGATTGATCACTTATAGTGATCAATCCTTTCTAGCTGTTCAAGGTTTAAATTTTCACTCATTTATTTTGGATGATTGTAATTTAACAATTAAATTACACGTCGTATTCTGACTGTTCTCTATATTGGAATGATCACATCTTTATTATGTAATATTTGTTATTATATAATTGGGATGTTACAGGTTCAACTTCCAAATCTACAAAAAGTATTCTAGATTTGATTAGGAATATAGCAATATCATGTACTAATTAGTTAACCATTTTCAATTTAAATATATAGATTGTGTGTTTTAATTTTATTTTTTCTTCACAACGTTTACTGATTTTATTTATCTGTCTATTCTGTCTTCCTCAACCTTGTTATCACATTGTGTTCTTTATTTAATGATGGAATAACTGCATGCAAATAATGTTGTTATAGATTTTAAATTACATATATTTATTTTTATATTTATTATTTATTTACAAGATACACCTGTGTATAAATATTTTAGTGACATAATTAAATATAATGATA
This sequence comes from Vigna nakashimae, assembly GCA_034642375.1. Taxonomy (NCBI): domain Eukaryota; kingdom Viridiplantae; phylum Streptophyta; class Magnoliopsida; order Fabales; family Fabaceae; genus Vigna; species Vigna nakashimae. Next base: position 24,721,664 of record CM067768.1, read on the forward strand.
TTTAATTAATAAAAATAATTAATTGTATTTAATAACTTAGTAAATATTTCATTTAGATAATTGGTTATATATATTTTTAACTGGGTAGATAATTTTGTTAATATTTTGAAATTATATAAATAGATGAACCGTCTTTTGTGCATGCATGCAAAAGGAAAAAGATGAGTATGCAAAGATCCGTTAACACTTTAAGTTAAACAATAAATCGTCGTATTTATATAATATTAATAATATTATCGGTATTTATAAGAACAAAGGTTAACCAAATTTTTATAATCGGTGTTTATAGTGAGGGACAAAACTATATTATTGTGACTTTAATTCCAAGAAGACTTATTTATGAATAAAGAAATATTCTCTTTATTCCTTTTAACTTTCTATTCTTTATTGATTTTTTGTTTTTGTTTTTTAAATTTAAATATAACATTTATTTTTAATTAATATAGAAATCAATTTAAAAAAACATCATGATAGCATAGAAAGAAAATATCTATGTACATTGAAATAGAACAAACTGGAAGATATAGAGTAGCTAAGTCACTTAAAATTATATATAAAAAAATATTTTTCTTGATTTGGATAAAAAGCATAAAAATCATCATAAATGAATAAATAATTAAATTAAAAAAAATGAAAGATACAAGGTTTGAATTCGAATGAAGTATTTATTGTTATAAAAAAAAATGAAACAAGATTGTACAACTTGGACTGATTATTGACGTTTTACATGATTAACATTTAGTATTTTAAATTCTTTATAAGAAAAAACATTTCATGTTAAATAAATTAAAATTGAAATTGTTTAGAAAATCATTTAATTATATTTTATTTACTTTCAATTCTTTTCCTAGTCAGATAAATGAATATAAACATCCAATCGATATTAACTAATATAGTAAGGATATATAATTATTAGTATTTTGGTTAGTTTTTCATTTTATTTTATTCCTATTACCATATCAGACTTCTAATTACTTAGGTTTTCAATTTTAGTATGAATTCAGTAATTTCTATTATTATAAAATATTCAGAAAACTAAGTATAATTAACCTCATAATTAGAAAAACAAAATTGTTATCTTAATTATGTTATGTTATGTTAGTATTATCCTCTTTAATTTTCAAAATATTTTATTTAAGTTTAACTTAATATAATTTTTCAAATGAAATGAAAAAGAGTAAGTGTAATTTTATTAATAGAAGGGAAGTAAATATATTTATCAAAATAATATATGGGTGATTATTTAAAAATTAGAGAAAACACAAATATAATTCTATAAAATAAAAAAAATAACTATTTATTTTAAAATTGGACGGGGTATAGCATCTGTTAACACAATTTCTCATAATAATTTATAATATATATATATATATATATATATATATATATATATATATATATATATATATATAAAGATCCTTTTTCCATCAAATCAAATTTATTACTCATTTACGAAAAAGACATACAATCTATCTCTACCGATTTACATTTTAGATATTTCATTATTGAATAATTCTTTATTTGTTATCATTGCATTGATTGTCCCAATAATTTTGAAATTCATGTAACTATAGTTCCCGTTTCAAATAAAAGACAAGATGACGTGTTCCAAAGTGGCCACTACTGGTTCTAGTAACCTTTTTTTCTTCAAACACTAATCAGTGTTATTATGATATTGATCAAAGATTTAAATAATGAAGTTTTCACTGGGATATGTACAAATGTGTTTTTTTTTTAATTTTTTTAAAATTCTTCTAATAAACAAAAATCTTTTAATTTTTAGAACAATGACTTTAGTTTTTTATTTATTTTTATTGGAGAGATATATGCATTGTACTAACTTTGTTGTAAAGAGTTGAAGAAAAAACACAAAAACCAATTGAAGTTAATTGGTTCCTGAAAATGATATAACTTTGTTGGGTGGTTAAGCTGTCTAATGTCTTGATTTCAAACCCATCTTTGAAGCCATGTGACCAATTTGAGACCATTTTTAAAGGTCGTTTTCAAAGACAAAACCCTAAGTCAATGGTTGTTAATTAATATTAAATCATTTGATGATTTAAGGGAACAAAATTTCAAGTTTCACGTGGGTTTGGTTAAATACACTACAACTCATTCATCACTTTCCACTGTTATTTGAACCTTTCATTGAAATTTAGGGGCCATGCAACTGTTTAATTGGGAGGACATGTACCATTAATTGCTGTGCCCAACAAGAGTCATGTGTCTATTATAAAATAAGACATCTTAATTTTAATGTTTTTTACTTGATATGACTCCTTTTATTTCATTTTTTTAGAGACATGGAGTTATTAATTATAATAACTATTTATCTTATCATTTAATTATAAATTATTATGTACGGGAAGTTTGCTGATTTTTATTTAAGGTTTTTAATTGATTGATATTGTAAACATTTTTACATTAAAGTTATATGAAAATTATATATGTGACAACTTTTTTTTTACTACAATTATCTAAAACAACAAAAGTACTTTCCTGCTTAGGCAAGTAAAGGTTGGAAACGCAATTCTTTCTTTTTTTTCTGATTTAAGTAGATTTTGATGAAGTCATACCTACGTAGGTGTATGTAGTTAGTTAAAATTCACATCGATACCAAATTTTGATGTTGGTATGAGAAAAAGAACTTGTTGACATGGGTGACAATTGAAATAAAAAAGAAAGAAAGAGAAATGTTAACTTCTTGTTTCTTAATATATTTATATATAACATGTTTGCGTTAATAGATTAAAACAATTGTTTTTAGTAAAAACTACCAAATAATGAGTGGTGTTCATAAATAAAGAGTTAGATTTATATAACTTTGTGATGTGTAATATATTTGCTAATTAAGAAAATTGCTAAAAGGAGTATATTGTTAAAATTTCTCTTCACAAAATAATCAATACATTTTATATGCCGTCAAGTAATTCTCAATATAGGAAAATTAGAAAAAGGGTCAAATTTTAGATAAAGTTATTCTTTTGCCACCCATTTTCAGTTAAGTAATGATACATACATTTCCTCAAACATTACATAACTCATTAAAAACATATGTTCTATTCTTAAAAAAAAAATCATGATTAAAGCATCTAATGTGAATAATACATAGGAAATTTCAAGTTTTATTCTTTAGAGGAAATGTTTACTTTTTCTATATAAATTTGTATAAGAACAAAAGTATGAGATAAAACATTAATATTTATTAATTAAATTAAAAAATATAAATAGAAAAATTTAACTACTTACACTTCCTTTATAAAAATCACTATCACTTTAAATATATATTTTTTTATATTTTCTCTTTAAGTTTTTGAGTGGTCTATTCATCTTTTTCATATTTGAACTCATAATAGTGAGGTTTGTAGAATAATAGTGAAGTTTGTAGAAAGAAAATCATAACCTACCAATCATAATTTTGTTTAAAATTAATTGTTTTTGTCCTTTTTTTTTCTTGAGTTGGTTACATGTGAGTGGTTCCATATTTAGGGATGTGTGTTTGTATGTATAGTTTGTTGAACAAGATGAAATATGTCCATCTAAAGTCTTAGCATACCTTTAAGTTGATGATTATAATTTTTTGTAGGTAGATTTGAGCTTAGAGAAATTAGAATTTTAGGTAAGGAAAGTTAGTCATAGTTTGATAACACTTAGGGTAGAAGGCTTAGGCTAAATGGATGTAACTTGGTCATAATTATAATTTTTTGTGTAATAATATTATATTAATGTGAATTTTTGTAAATTGATCTATTTTAAGATGTAAAAAAATATATATATGATGGCCAGAATTACAAGATTTTGATGATGATTTGTAACTATGGAAGTTATGGGAACTTCTGTGTTTCTCACTAGAAATTCATGTGGTGGGTGGAAAAGTTTTAGTTTGGTAGAAATAGTTAGAAGTTTTAGAATGTAAATTAGAACTTAGAAATACAAAATCTTATGATTTAGACATGTTTAGTATATGTTTATTTATAATATGTATTTGATTGTTAAAACTAGTTGAGAGGACTCAATTTTAAGTGATTTTCTGAAGTGTAAATACTTGAGAAAAATTTAATATTAATCAATTTTCGATTAAGCGAAGATAACTTTAATTTTCACACAAGCTAGATATCCTAAACAAATAAAAAGATTTAAAAAAAGTGTTTATTTAATTAAAGGAACGTGGTTGTTTTATATACAAATATATATATATATATATATATATATATATATATATATATATATATATATATATATTTTTGTATACAAAATATAAAATTATATGTTTTTATTGATTTTTTAATTTATTAGATTAATTTTGTTATATGAAAAATATACTGTGTATAATGAGTTGTTGTTTGTAATATTTACAAGTTTATCAAATCGTGCAAGTAATAAAATAGATAAGTTCAAATATTTTTTTTTCAAGAAACTAATATTGCTTGAGTGAAATTATAGTTCTTTATTAATTTAGAAAAAGAACTTGAAATAACGAAGAACTTTAATTTTTGAATAAAATAAATCTAATTTAGATAAAACAATTACATTGATTAAATGAAATATATGATAAATAATTCATTAGGATCGAATTTTCTTGTTCAATTCAATGTAAAAACACTAAATAATATATCTCTAATTCCTACTTTAATATTTACACCACTATTTAACAAATCTTGATTTTTAAAAACAAATATAAATTTTAATAATAAAAAATTATTTTATTACAAAAGTGGATGATGAAGAGGACAATAATGTAATAAATGTAAAATATTTGGTGTTTAAATTTAAAGCATATGTGCATTCTATAAGTCGTCAAATGTCTAGTGTGATTAGCAAAAAAAAAACAAAAGTGTAAGGTGACAAGTGATCTTGAAATGTGATGAATAGATACTTAAGTTAGTTACCTATTGGTTAATATATGTTTAGAGTGCATGTTATAAGTGAATATAAGATGTATGAATTTTATTTTATAACTCGTTATTATTTTTGTTATGAAAATTTAAAATTGCTAGCTTGTCTTTTTTGTGGTTTGTGTCGTAACCTAATTACCATGATTAATGTTCTTACATAAGAATTGATACATGAGAGGAGAGAATATGCTTAATATTTTGTTTTTATTTATTTTGGAACGTATGTACATTTCTATGAAGAAAGTATTTATCTAGGTAAAGTCTCATTCAATATAAACATGACAAATTTATTATCCATCTAGATTCCCTCCTGACTTGACTGTGAAGTCTCTTTACAAGCACCTATTATTTTTCTGACAAGGAGAAAAAGAAGATCTCAGAAGAATTCAGAAAAGAGAAAAGAAAATCATCATAGGAAGTCTATTCAGTCTTCTATTTTAATAATGTTTATATAATGCTTTCTTCATAACTGAGTCACATTTAATCTTTCTCACTTGTCACTTTTGCTTTGGGAGAAAAGTATTTCTATAATTTACAAATCTACCATTACGGGGTAAAATTAATTTAATTGTACTAAATTATAGATAATTATACTATTTTATACTAAAAAACTAATCTATTTTAATCAAAAACTATTTATATTATTACCTACTTCAAATTAGAAAAATTGAACTCATAATATTTTCAATAGGAATTAACTGAAAATTTATTTTTTTGCTTTTTGTTGACCACATTCCCCTCCCTCTCACCACTTGTTTAATTGATTTTTATTTTGATTTTGTTGCATGACTTCATTGCAAAGGGAAGAGAGAGAAAGATTAATGGGTTTTAAGTGGTAGAAAGATTAATGGGTTTTAAGTGGTAGAAAGATTAATGGGTTTTAAGTGCTAAATTGTTCAAGTTGTTCTAATACTTGAAAACAAAAATCCTCATTCAATTTTGAGTTTTGGTTTTCATAATTGATTTGACACTAATGTTTTATATTCAATTGAGTTACATGGATGATTTGACACTAATGTTTTATATTCAATTTTGAGTTTTAGTTTTCATAATTGACATCAGTTTATAGATAATTTTTACATGATTGATGTGAAATTTTAATTTTGATTAAATAATTATTTATCCAATAAAATATTGTATTTGTATATATATATATAAGTTTTATAGAAGTTGGTAAAAGTAAAAAATATACGTGAGCAATATAAATGTTAGTTGAGATGGTAAAGGAAGTGTTATAAAAAGTATTATAAAATAGTATTAATTTAAAAGTTTTTGTTTTATGAATTACCTAAAAAACTTCTGCAATAGAGAAATGCGTCACTTTTGATCTAATTTTATAAATTAATTGAAATGATGATAGTTATATGATCACTGTACAAACAGAAACTTGAATAAAACCCATAATACAGAAACTTAAATGAAACTCACAATACAAAAAAGACTACCTGATGTAAATTCAGTTATTAATTAATTAATATAAATTCAGATTTTTAGAACTAAATTGTTAAATCAGTACAGTTAGTTATTATAATAAGTAGTTGAGTTTTCTTTAGTTTATTAAAAATATAGTTAACTATAATCTAGTATAGTTCAATTAATTATGTCCAACCCAACATATCAGTGGAAGATGTACTCACAGTCCTTTTCAAACGAATTTGTCTAAATAAATTATAAAACTGCTACCACAAGTACTGGAAATCTATTTAATGAAATACTAAACATCAATTCTTGTACTAAAGTATAGTTGACCCAACTAAAGCGATCAACAGTTCATCAATTCATTTCTGTTGAAACATCCATGTTTATCTTCGAAATATTTATTAATCATAATGCATCATAAAATGAGATGTTCATCCCTGATCTATCATTTAAGTAAATCATCACACTTGCAACGATTTGTAAGATCAAAATTGAACCTTATGTCTGCATTTACACATAAATTTGAGGATGATAAAGGGGGTTTTCCTAATTAGGAGCCTTTATATTTTTTAAGGGTGGGAATGATCAGCCAAGTATTCAACAAACCATGTAGAAAAAATTGAATGAATGAAATTGCAAGTGTCACCAGGTACAAAGAAAGGTGTGATGGAAATAAATGAGAACAAGAAAATGGAAGGAGAAATGGGTAAGGGTAGTTCCTTGGTCAAAATGATCAGAACTGGTGATTTTATATACACTACACTACAACATGTAAAGGGCATCTTCCCAGATTAAATGGAAGACAATTAGTTTAAAGAGGGAATGAGGCAAGGGGTAAAAGAAGACTGAGAAGAGAATAGGGATAGACATAAGAACCACCAACAAACAAGGATTCCTCAAATGCTTTCTTGCTTCCCTATAGTGTTGCTCAGTGTGATAAAATGTTAATGGAGGGCTTTCCTCTCCCTACTCCTAAGTTTGGGAAACAGGTGAACCAGCCCCTTCTGAACTACGTGCCGCCTGGCCGGCAGGTTTGTCTGCACTGCGAACATTGTATCTTTCATATACCTTGTCCCGGTTCTCCGACCACCAGGTTTCTGCTTGGTGCTCTCCAAATCTCCTTCGGCTGCAGTTACATTTACCATCAAAGAGAGTATACATATAAACAAAGGTTACAAGAAAAAACATCTCAGTTTTAAGCAATAACAATAATGTATGAGACCAAGTTAGACCAACACATGTAAAGATGAAAACACATAGTTAAAGTTCATATTTTCAAATTCCACATGCCCACCAACAGTTGAACAGACAAATATGCAAGTAAACCAGATACAGATAACATGTTCAAGTGGAAGATTTTTGCTTACCTGAAGCGTACTCGCTTCAGATCTCTAGTTCCATCACGCAGTGCCACAAGTGTTATGTAGACACCAGGTTCATATTGTTCAATCCATTCTGCTTCAATTTGATTAGTATTAGCAGCAGGTACAGCATTCCTTGATTTCAGACCACTCTCGTCATTGTGAAAATTCCCAGAATCCCTACCATCATCAGCTGTGCTACCGCTTCCTGCATGAATTAAACCACCACCGTTTGGCAATTTAACATCTGGATAAGTATTGGTCCCATTAGAGATCACAGGGCTCCGGATTTGCTGGTGAAGATTAGTTCCATTGGTTCCTGGTGAATTCCGCGCAGTTCTATTCAGTAGAGAGGATTCAAGTCCCATGGAAGCCAAACTAGAGCCACTGATTGACTCTGCTCTGGAGTGCTGCTGCTCCCCATTTGAATCTGGATAGTGGATGCCATTTGGCTCAAGACCATTTGGTAGGTAAGCTGGTCTTATGTTCTCAGTATCATAAACTCCAGGAGGAAGCTTCTCAGCTAGATCTTTGAGCTAAAAGAATGTTGATGGGCAATCAGTATAAGCGTAAAATAAACAGTATGATAAGATGTAAAATAATTCTGAAAAAATAAATGCATTGATACTCAAACCTGTGTGTATATGTCCCAACAGATAAAGCAATGCAATTTTTAATATACAGTTAAACTAAAAGCAAAAAATAAAAACTGGAAATGAAAGATAATTCTTAACTCTTATTGCTACAGTTAAGAAAATTTATAAACATAAACTTCAACTTGATAGATGGTTTAATCATGATGTTCATTTTGTCAATGCAGGAAAGTTGGTATCAGGTTACAAATAATATAGCAACACATGAAAATAAACCAGAGTAAAAGACATCTGGCTCCAAGAGAAGTAAATTAACAAAAAAATACCTGTGCTGTGAGCGACTTTATAACTTCTTTTGCAGCTTTACATTTTGCAGATTCCTCAGCAGCCAGTAACATAGCTTCTTCAGTCTTTTTTGCTGACCTTTGAAGCTCTAATTCTTGCAGTTCACATCTCTGTCTCAGGCCCTCAACCTAAGGATCTCTATAATTAGACTTGTTTTGATACCACAAGAAGTGAAAGAAACAGCATATATTTATATATATACGTGACATTAACTTTCTAGCAATTTAAGCAAAGTGACAGTGACTGTGTTTTGCTAGGGCTCAAAATCGGTAGGATAACTGCACCGTGTCAAAGGAAAGCTCTACTACTTCATTTACATGAGAGAAAGAAAGCAAGAATGCACCTGAGCATGTAACTTCTGCACTTCTTGATTTAAAAGATCATTTGTCTTCTTCAAACTATCAGAAATACTTTTCGAGAAGGAAAGTCCTGAAGTTGTTGGAATTGGAGTAGCTGAGCGAGGGGGGCTTGTTCTTCTTGAAAAAGGTGACACAGATCTGGAACTTACTCCTGATGGTGCAACCACCGGTCTTGGGACTGTTCGTCTCAGATCAAGAGCAGTGGACATGACAACATCTTTCAGCTGTAGCAGAGAAGGTGGTTGTGAGGTGCGTACCAGAGAGAATGTATCATTTTTCTTTCCTTGCTTGGCTGCCTTATTATCTAGTTGCTTTATCAAATCCACATTAGAAGGAATTATTGCCTTGGATAATCTCAGATCAGATTTGTCTAGTCTATCCTTGTTTTCACCTGACAAACGAGGCAAGGCATTCCTTCTATTACTATTGCTAGCTTCAGCAACCTTGTTCAATTTTACATAGCAAGAATCACACACACGATATGGCTTGCCGGGATTAGGAGCCAATGCTGCTCTTAATGCTTTCCTTGAACTGCACGAATGGCAGTGGACCAATCCACAGTTATAACAATTATGCCTCTTTCTTGTAAAGCCAAACGCCTGCCTACAAGTAGAGCACTGAGACTGCTCGGCACCAGATACCCACTTATGAAGGCATATGGCAGCAGAGTAGTTTGAACCACAAGCTATATATTTCACATGTCTATCCTTCAGTGCTTCAATCAAAGCTGGTGTTTTTCGATCTTCGATATCTCCATGACCCAATCTCCCATTTGCACCTTTCCCCCAAGTATAAACTTCATTTTTGGATGTTAATACAGCAACATGATACGCACCACAAGCAATTTCTTCAACACATTCCCCAGCAATCTTGTCTCCAACCAAGCATGGAAGCTTCCCATCAGACTGGGGATTCCCAAGTTGACCATAAACAGTACTTCCCATAGTAAAAACACGTCCAGATGTTGTCAGGCCTGCTGTCAAACTGTGTCCACAAGCAATTTTATGAAAATTGTAATCAATAAGCGCCGGCACACAAGTTGGTTTAAGACGTGCCTCCTTGTCCCCATGTCCAAGGCGATTTTTGTCTCCATCACCCCAAGTAAACAATTTACCTGATGATACACTTGTACTGGAGTGTGTTGCCATAACTTCTACAACAGCTGCAGTATGCCACACCCCACATGCTACAGCTATTGTCCTCAGTCCAGACAAGGATTCCACTTCTTTAGGATATGAAACATTTTCCTTATTTCCATGGCCCAGGACACCAAATGTTCCATCCCCAAATGTAAACAGCTGCCCTGTTGAAGTTATTAGCGCTGTGTGCCATGGACCACAAGCAACAAATGCAATTTGAAGTCCCTCTAATGAATTGGCAATTCTCTTTGGTATCCAATGGCTGACATCACTTCCATGACCAAGAAGCCCTGCATTATGTGTACCATCACCCCATGTGTATAGTTCCCCAGCCATTGTAACAGCACATGAATGGAACTCTCCACAGGCAACAAAATCAATAGTTGTAGAAGTCAACGCTTCAACTAGACGAGGTTGAACCAAATTCTTCCCAACACCATGGCCAAGGCGTCCTCCTGATTCTTCGCCCCATGTAAAAACTTCACCTTGCCTAGTGACTAGAGAAGCATGTCTAACACCACATGCTATATGATGCACATCTAAAACTACATTGGCTTCCAGTGGTCTAGGGAGAAGTACATCTGCCCTTGGGCTGAAATAATTGACATTTTTATCAGCACCAATTTTAACATGATCACAGATAACCTCGCCCCATATGTATACATGCCCCAGGGCATCATAGTCATCTGGTGCAGATCCATGACTCGAAGTACTAGGGGCACTTGAAACACTGACACGAAAAGCATCTGAACCAGATCCTTTCACTTGCATGTTTGTTGGGTCTGGTGGCGCATGTGACCTCTCAGAGATTATATTGTCAGGTTGAAAAGACTTCGGTGAAGTATTTGGAAGACTCACAGAAATGTCAGGAGAACTGATGCCTCGTGAAGTGCTAGCAGAACTTTCACTTGGACTTTTTGATTTTAAGTCTCTGTTATCCTGATATTATTCAAGCCGGAGAATAATAAGCAATTTATCCATGATTTCATCAGAAGCTATGGAAGCATAATAATGACAACAGCAGAGGTACAGGAATTAAGAAAACTTTTGTACAATTAGTTCATCTTTTCGCAAAAACACACATCACACAAAAAGTAGAGTAGATTTTAATCAGCATAATCAGTTACCCCAAATAACAATTGAAGAAGAGCGAGAGTGATTCGCTATCTCTTTCAAATAAATAAATAAACAACCAATAGCATATAGTCATTCATAAAAAGTTGCTATGCGAAAAAAGAAAACAAAGGCATTCCATTTTGATGGAGCAAATAACAAATAATCACTCTTGTAATGGAGCAAATAAGTTATATCCATTTTGATTAGTTGAAAATGCAAACCTATAGTAGCATTTTGGTGTGGTGACAAAATAATTGAGAAAAAGAGAGAGCAATATGAAATGATTCGGTTTTGTTCTGTTCTACTTGGTTCCACAATGTTTACTAAAACCAAAATGTACCATTTGTAGGCCTCATGTCTAACAGTGTTCCACTTTTAAAATGCACCAAACATAGAACAACACCCCATATGTCGTCCCATTCCATTCTAGCACATTTCCCAAATGCTGCCTATGGAAAATTATGCAAAACACAATTATTAACCAACAACTAAATCTACAGATATAGTACAAACATAACATGCCCAAAATTCGTTTTAACTACAAAATCCATATGCTTGCATATTTACATCAATAATGAGACCCCCATCACTCCATCCATCAATTTTAGACCGGCCACCTTGACCAGAAGATATCAGTCCTTTGAGGCCAGCAATCCACACTTCTGCCTCAGCTTTATCTTTACAAATCTGGAAAGCCATACACAAATTAATATAATAATAAAAAGTACAGAAAACGAAACCAAATAATGATTAAGTGATGCATCAAATAACATAATTTGTCACTAACCAAATCAAGTGACCGCTTTCCGTTACCATAAATAAGTGAAAAGGACAAATAGTCCTTCTCAGGACGCAAGTAGCGTTGGAAAACAGCCTGCCAAATGATTCAGGAAAGAAAATACAGAACAAATAAGAGAAGTTCGTGAAAGAAAATTTTAAATCACTTTGCCAGCAACAGAGATAGCCATGGTATTGTATGAAACTATAAATAAGGGAGAAAACTCACAGTTCTTTGTCCAGGAATAATTCTAGAGACTGAAGATAACTTCAAATTTCTTTCTTCGCCACTTGTAATCCAGATTAAAGATGATTCGTCCTACAGTTTACAGATATTTAATTTGTATACACAGAAATAACTTGACAATATAAAAAGCCAAGTCAAGGCTACTACAATATATGCATATGTAAAAGTAAAATACATCAAGGTGTACTCGTCTATTTCCTATGCATTAACAAGTTACCGATAATAGATATAAAAGGTTTAGAAGCGGCTATACAATATTTTTATCACGTGCAAGTTAGTATTACAATTTAAGGGGAACTCCCAACTGTGAAATGAAATCACAGAGCACACTCTAGTACGTCAAAATCCAATACCATTAAAGAACACAACAGGACCTCACCAAATGTAGGGCTAGGGGTAGCAATTTGTGTTGGCTCTCCCTGACCCATCTCTAACCCATATAAGACCGGTCAACCCAGCCCAGAGGGCTATTTGTTATTTGGGTTTTGTGTGTCAACCCATATTTGATCGGGTTGGCAGGTTGACCTGCAAAAACCCAATACCCTTGGGGGTGGTCGGTGGGTCAACCCTTTTTTTTTCATGCAATAAAAGTAAAATAGACATATTTTATACAAATTAAATAGTAAATTCAAATTAAAACTAAAATTACTAACCTAAAAAGATAATATATACTCACAAATAAAATAGGAATATATGAATTAATAGAATTAATTAAAATAAAAAGTTAGGTAGGTTAATCCACCCAACCTGTTTTAATATGGGCCTAAACGGGACAGGTTAGGCAGGTTGGTGGGTCGCAAATAACAACCCGGCCCACCATAAAAAAATGCTGGGATAGGCCCAACCCATTTTGACAATCCTATGCAGGGTGAGTAAACTAGGAAAACACAAATTAACAGACTTTTCAAACTATATTGCTTGTATTGTTTTAGCATCAAAAACCATGTAATAGCAGCTACATGTCATGACCACATAATCAATTAAGAATTGTCCAACTACGCAGTTAGAAAGACGTGAAGGAGAGAATCCACAAACACTCCAGAAAAGCCTTTCATTTAACCTACACTGGAAAGTCTAAATGGACAAAACTTGGGCTTTCCTTTGCGACCATATTTAAGAAGTTGAGCACCCTTTTTCAAAGCAATCAATGCCTGCAGAATTAAAAGTAACAACATAAACACCAATAAGGATCAAATGAGCTGAATACATAATCAAATGAAATTGAACATAAGCAACATATTAAAAGAGGTTTTCAGCCCTATGAAAAGGGGTAGAGGGAACCCAAAGACATTAAATGAAATGTTACGAGGGATCACACAATGAATAATGAATTTGGTTTTTAATTGAACCCAATGGAGTTGTGTTTTCCATGTAGCAACTTCATCAAGTGGGATAAGTATTTACTCGTTGTTAGTGAAATATGCTTTGTGGGGCAAACTTGATTTTAATTAGAAGAAACCTAATCAGACAATAGTTTTTTAGCCTTTTAAAATGATCTTTTGCCAATGTTCAAGAAATGGATATTTTTTTTCTTTTGCAGAGAAACTTACTCTTCTTTTCCTCGAGTGATGTCTAAGTTACACTGCCCTCCTCTCTTCTTTTAAACTATGCACTATCTTCCCTTCTAAGATGAATATGAGTAGCATTTTGACCCTTCTCAATATAAACAAAACTTCTGAAGTGTGGAAAATAATTATGAATGTGCTTTTCAATAACGTTTTGTCATCTTTTATAGTTTTTGTTACCATTACGAAATTTGGAGCATCCTATTATGGATTTTAGTATTTTAAAGGATAGAACCAAGTTTCAAATACATTTATTCATTTATTGTTGGCTTTAAATTTTAATCTAAATATTTATTTAATATTCTAAATCCACAAAAATTGATAACAGATACTCAAAATTAACTATTAATCATGTTGAGAATCTTCATGATGGAGGAAATTTGCATTCAAATGAACTGAAATGTAACATATTTATCTTTCAAGGGTGGGAAGCATATAGTGTATATTAAGAGGAGGGGAGAATATAATACAAGCATCCCAAGGTGAAGGGCATGTAGTTCACATATTCTTTTTTATAATAGAAGCGTCCTTTAACTGTCTAGCCATATGGAAGAATCGACTCAAGTGTCCAAGCTCATGAAAGATATACTTTTAAATCGACACATAATGCTCAATGTCCAACACAGTCATAAAAGTATCAGTATTGGAAGAATATCCCAACATAGTAATAAAACTAGCAAGTTATAACTGAGTTAACTAAAATTGATTCAATTTCTATGAGTAGCTTATCTCTCTTCCTTCTTAATATTTTGACCTGAACTACAAGTTAGAGATGTAGTACTGTGTTCAAACAACTAAAAATACAGCAGTTGCTGCTTCAATCTCCTAGATAAATATAAATTCAATCAGCTTCCATTTAAAACTAAATCAGAAAATGTATAGTCAATGAGTGCAATCAACCCTTGAAGGTTCTAAAAATATATAGCATTCTCGCAATCTTCAACTTCCTATTTGAAACAATCCCAGTCAGCTATAAAATGCTGCACTATCAATACCTTAAAACTAAACATGCTCTTCAAAGACATTTTCTCACTTATAACTAAGGCAAGTTATCCTCCATTGATACACAAACATGCATGTCAGTATCTCATCATTTTCCATACCCCCCCTTCCATGAAGCGTTCATCCATTTAATAAAAGAAAATCTAAAAGTGTCGGAGATAACAATTCTCATCCGCAACATGAAATTTTCAATAAAATCTACAACTCACAAGTTTAGCTAACTTGTCATCCCCAAACAAAGAAAACAAACGCAAACGCACACAATCATAATTCATTACCTCAAGCGTCTCCAAAGGAGGTGGAGCTTCTTAAGTCGAATTTGGTGAACTCTACAATGTCATTTAAGATTTACAAACATCCACAAGTTTTATAATTTCATCCAAGGGTGTAGCTCTTAAGAACTTAAAATAAGTTTTAGAGTGGTTTCAGAATTCATAAAAACTTTAAAGAATAGTTGCTTAAGAACAGTCACATCAGTTACTCCAATGGTGAAACTGCATAAAAACTATTATAGAACCGCCTTAGTAACAGCTGTACAATATCAACTATGGTCGTAAGACATCCAAAAGAAATTTAGAAGGAAAAAAAAATTAAACCCTTTCCAACATTTGAACAAAAACTGAAACAAAAAATCAAAATTAGAGAAAAATAATAGTAACTTTCACACCAAACTCACAACCTTCCGTATGCATAAATAGAGAGAGAAAGAAAGAACCTACTTGTTCAATGTCACGGTTGGCATTCCCGTAGCTAGCAAGATCTGCCATTCCATGTGAGAGATTCACCGACTTGCCACCACCCTCTCCGATCACTGGAAAGAGCTCCGGTCATCATAGAAAACTCCAACCTCTTCTTCGCTTCACAACCATTCACCCTTCACATAAAACCAAAATCTCTCTCTCTCTAGAAAAAAACTCCAAACCCACTTCTTATTCTCGCTCTAGAACCTTCCTGGATCCTCTCTTTTCCGCAGAACTCAAAATCCCCGAAACTCCACTCACGGTTCCAAGTCAAAGACCAAACCTAGCTGCCTGAACCGGGAAAAGAAAACCGGCCTTTCGAGCCAGTTGAATAGATTTCTTAAAGGGATCACGGTGGTTCGCCTCGGAGCAGTTTCCGAAGGGTAATTCCGGCGACCAAAGTTGGCTCCGGCGGGGAGACAGAGGAGAAAGAGAGAAAAAAAAAGAAAAAACAGTGAAAGGGAAGAGAGAGAGAGAATCGGAGGATGTAAAAGTACACCTAGTCAAAGATTAAGAAAGACGGAAATAATTATTAAAATAATAAAATAAATAATTCAGAATAGTTTTTTATTTCAATTTTCTTTTGTGAATCTGCAGCCTGTTCAAAAATTTTAAGATAAAGCAAAACATTTTAACATGTTAATTTCCTTTTAATACTTTTATGTCAGTTTATTTTTTATTTTTTAAGTATTCACTCTACAAATTTTAAAAGTAAATAAAACAATAATTTCACTGAAGATAAATATGTCAAATATATATACTTATATTGAGTTTTGTGTTTATAGGTTTAAAATATGTATTTATAAATTTTAATAAAATCATACTTATTTATATTTTTATGAAAAGGGATAATTAAAATTTTGACGTAATACGCAAACATAAAAAATTATTCCTTGTGGCAAGTACTGGGCCTTTTTTATCTATTTTTCTTTTTGATGAAATCATGCTTACTTTTGTGATGGGGACTTTTCAGATAAAATAATAATTTTATTTATTTATTTATGCAAAAAAAAAATACATGAAAAATTGTAGCTGGAAAAAAAATTCGATGACATTTTCTAACACACAAATCTTGACTTTTTCTTTTAAAATTATTAATAAAAAGTGACCTAATTTTGAATTTGCAAAGGGGTTTTCATGTTTGGGAAGGAGACACGTAGGAATGATGAAGATGCTTTCGTAATCCGAAGGGACAGAGCAGGTAACTTTGTGTTGATGTTTGGCTAAGGTTGTAATAAATGAGAAAATGACAAAATAAAACTTCCCACTTTTATTATTTTGTTTTGGGAAAGAGAAATTCTAATATATGAACTTATTACGATAAAAGGTTTTCATAATAATTCATATTTAAAACTATTTTTTAAAATAATATACATTCAAGATAATTTATCAAAACACATCGATCCGATAACTAATTTATAAATTAATTTTTTCCCTATTTCAACTTTTCCAATTTTCTTTTCATTTTTTCTCTTTTTCAACCTTTCAATCATTGAGTAGCGTTTACATATGTTGAGTGTTGTGAATGTCTTATAAGATTTTGTGTGTTGCTTATTTAAATATATATATATATATATATATATATATATATATTATTTTGGTCATGATAATATGAATAATATAATATAGTTGGTAGGAATAATAGTTGTTAAAATGAAAATGTGTTAGTACTAAGGAAGTTGGGTTGATAAGAGTAGTGGAAGACCTCGATGAAGAACATTCCATGAAGAATATAACAACCATAGAAAATTTGATGGCGAACGTGAAAGACAGCTGAAAAAATTGAAAAGGAAAAAAATAAAGAAAAATCTCATATGTTAACTTTTAAATAAGCTAATATAATAATCAAATACAATTTCTAATAAAAATACAATTAAGTCTCTTATCCTAACGTACATCTTATTGTTAATTTATATAATCATTAAATAGAGAATTTTATCAATTTGTAAACTCTTTTAACATGAAATTAAGAATTTATTTTTCTGTCCTTCATTTCTTTGTATTAATCCATCTATTAGTGTTTTCGTTTAATACTACTTCTTTTCTGATACACATTTTTCTTCTGACATAATACTAACAATATTAAATAGATAATAGATAATATAATAGGTAATATTGATTGATAATAACTACTTTTAGACATATAAAGATAACTCCTTGAATATATCTACAAAAGATCATAAAGTTTATCCTTCATTTGATGAAAGCTTGACTTCATTCCTCGTCTTGGTAATGTAAGGTACTAATTATTTTGTTTCCCATCTTTTCTTTATTATCTGTGATCTATTTATGGGAGTTTGGATTGTAAATTCCAAAAGAGACACATTATTCCTGGAATAACAAATATTTTTTAGATTTGTTTATAATTATTTTCTAGATTACAAATTACAAATAAATTAATAAAAAATATCGAAACACGTAGAAATATTTTTTTAAGTTTAGAATAATGAAATTTTAATCAAATTTAATTTTGTGAATTGTTTGGTAATTATTTCGAAGTCCTGTTTTAATTACCAAAATGCCCTTATTTAGATGTGTATAAGTAAACCGTGTCTATGTAATTTAGAAACAAAATGTAAGTTTCATAAAATATATATTTAAGTGAGGAATGATTTTGTAAAAATATTGAGTAAAATTCAAGTTAGATGACAAAATTACCTTTAAGTATTTGAAAAATAAAAAATACCACTGGACACCAAATTTAATTAATTCCACTATCCCGAGCTAACCATCCTAGCTATGCAATTTTTCTATTTGAGATAATATTGAAATTAAACTAAATATAAATTGAAAATTATAAAATTTAATTTTAATGAATTTTAGTTAAAAGTGTGGATAACACCGTATTTATCTGACTCGCCTATGGACCACAAATAAAATCTTTTTCTTTCTTCCTAGTTTGAAGAAATGGAGAAACATATTTTTCTTCGTTTATTTTTTCTTTAACAAATATTAAGAATAACTGTGAAAGATCTTCTCCATAATGTTTTATTAAGAAAAAAAGTGAAATTATTTTCTTTATAAATTAAAAATAATTATTATACAAATTAATTTGTAAAATTTTTCTCATATATTCTTATTTTTAAAATTTTTGTAAAACATTTTTTTAACAAAAATTCGCATGTTAAGCATCACAACTTAACATATAGAATTTGTGTATAAACTTATGAATTCAATTTTTATATTTTTTTTTCTTTTACAATAACTTAAAAAAAATCATCCAATAATAAAGTTAATTAGGAAGTTACCATATATTCTTCTTTTAAGCACGGTCTATGATTAAAAACACATTCATCTTCTTCTTTTATCTCTTAATTACATGGTTATGATCTAGAGGTAGAAGGAAAGGGGATATTTATTTGGTAATTTAAATGGTTCAAAAGATTGAGATTTATAAATTAATTTATTTTGGTAATTACCCCTAAACTACATTAGTGATTGTTTTGTTATGTTTTATAATGTAACTTCATCACTATATAATTTATCTTAAATAGAAGATTAAACAAAATTTACACACATATAAAAATACACCCCTACATAAAAAGAAATTATTACAAGGCAAAACAAATATATTAAGAAAAATAATTACTATATATAAAACTATTACAAGTAAAATTTTGAATATAAAACATTGCATAGGTATACTCATAATAAACATATTTTTTTAGCCGATGTAAAATGAAAAGTATATAATGGTATTTTCAACCAAGAAAGCAAAACCATATGACATAATCACAAAAATGCCATATAGTTTTAAAAATCGAGGAGTGTATAACTTTTAACACGCACTTAAAGAATACGCCATCTGATAAAATTTAATGGTTGAAAGCGGATTCAACCGATATTAGAACAATTATTTTAATAATTAAAAAATATAATATCATTTTTTGTGATGATAAAAGCTCAAACAATACATAATATTACAAAAAAAATACTATTATAAATGGTGTATAATAGGCTAATTGTGGTTAAAAAATGCAAGCAATAATTACACAATTACAACAATTGGGAACATGATCTCCTTGAAAGGCAATTGTGTTGATTTGGTGTGAGTTTTATTGGGTAAAAAAGTGAGTCAGATCAAGATCCAAGAATACCAAAGCTTACAATGATGGAAAAGAAAGATAAAAGAAAAAGAGGTAGAGAGAAGATGATCCAAACTTAAAATATTTACGAACAAGATGCCAAAATTGTGACCCCAATTGAAGGTCCCCACTACATTTAATAAAATCACACAAACCAACAACTCCCCAATCTCTAAACCTGCAAATTTCAGACTTACATCAGTTCCCATTTTAAAGATTTTGAGCATAGAAAAAAACACAAAAAATAAAACATACAAATCCTCAGAAATTCAACCAATGTAACATGCATTCGATAGTTATGACCTTTTTAGGCTTTAATTTATTGATTATTTCAATGCATTTGTTGTGAAACAAAGATCGTTCTTCTGTACTTAGTTTAGTATATCATGTTTAGAATCATATTTTGAGCAGTGTTGGTAAACCAATGCTAATTAATTAAGACACACAATCTCGCCAGTTACTTTTATAGCTTTTCCTTTTTGCTTTTTCTGTTCTGAATTATTACACAATGCATGTGACCACAGATATGCTGAGCCAAATTTATACACACTAACAAAACCAAAACCTAATTGTAGATTTAGTACAACTCATTATAGTACAACTTCTTAGACATAACTAGGTAGTCCTCTTAAACAAAGTAACTTTGTAGGCGCAATGTTCACCATACATGCATTACACGTACCCTAAACAAAAGTGGCTTCCAAGTAAGCATGTACTTTGGTCTTTGGCCACCCTTTTCTTAGAGAGGAAAAAGGAGAGACACTGAACTTTGTTTTGATGGGCCAAACTTGGCGTGATTGCAACATTCCTAACATGAACACTACTTTTGTTTTCTAGTGCACTTTAAAGGCACGAATAGTTGCATGCCTTTGCCTATTGTCTTATTTGTTGGCGACCCTTGTCGTTGTCACAACAATATAGCTTGGATGAAGAAAAGCTTAGTCCTTGTTGAATGCATTCTGATTAAATACATGATGGTGGGGCAAAATGGATCTGGGAATGTAATAGATGAGATGCTTGCCTATAGTCATGTTTTGTGACTTAGACTTGTCTTTATGTTCACATCATATCATTCACCCTACATGCCTATGTGTACAGTTTTCACAAAATCAAGTTTAAATCATGGGCTTTTTCTGATTTCTTTTACCATGTTATTTTGAAAATTGAAATCCATATTTACGTATAATGTCATGGATGGCTTTTAAAGTTTTAGAGGTGAGAGATTCCACTCAAGTGAAATGTTGTAGAGCCAAATAAAGTTTTAGATTAGTGGTTGTAATTGGCCTGGAAATATTACTTCCATAATATAAATATTAGAATTAAAATATATGAAAATCATCACGAACTATCTTTAAGCCTAATTTATTTTTATAAAAATAGTTTATAAAGAGATGTTTGTTGTTATTTATATACTATAATTTGACTTTGTACTTGAGGTAAGATTTCTAACATATTTTTTGCGTTGCTAAGATAAACTTTGATAGCATATTTAACTTATCTACATAAAATTGATTTGGAAGACAAAGTTTGTCTATACTTTTATATATATATATATATATATATATATATATATATATATATATATATATATATATATATAAATTGACTTTATTTATATTGAATGTAATACTTACAACACACTTCTGACACGACGTGACATTAGCATCTCATATGTGGAACTAGAAATTGGTAAGTGGTATAATAGTAAATGTTATAACAGGCCTAACAAATCTTATTGGAACATATTTTGATATCATGTTAAAATGTGATTTAATCTAAACTCATCCTTATAAAAATATCTTGTAAAATGAGGTTTACCTCCATTATATATAATATAAATTGAGATTATTTTTAGTCGATGTGAGTTTTCCAACAAACCTACCTTGTATCGAGACATGGACATTTATGCATGAGATTAGATTTTCATGAATGATTTGATAGTGGTCTAATAACGGGTGACATGATAAACTCAAATTCTTGTTACAATAAACTTTAATATTATCTTAAAAAATAAGTTTAAGTGTAATTCATTCTCCAACACTTAACTTATAAAGTAAGAGTTTGACCTTATTATTATATAATGTAATTTTTATCTATAATATTACTTGTTTTTATATTCAATATGATCATAGTAGTTTACAACACATACATGTAAAGATAAACTAATAATTTAAACTATCAACAACTTGATGTATCACTCATACATCATTCTCACTACAAAAAATTACAAATAAATCACTTCTATCCAAGACTCTCTTATAATCTAATGAGTTCCAAAAGCAGAAAGTACTTTATCTCTTCAATACTTGATCAATCACATTGTTGCTTAAGTGAAGTTACATGTATGCATGGTCTAACTTGTTCCATAGAGCACCATGCACCATTGTTACACCTTAACATCTGAGTATTTGTCACTTAATAGTTGATTATTCTATAGAAGAAAGAATTGTTTATATGTCTCTATTGGTCAAACCACAAAATTGTTGCTCAAGTAAGACACTCACTTGAACAATACATCCAAAACGGTAAAATTGTATCCTTTACTATAACTTTTTAATTTATATCGTATTTTAGTTACACACTTATGTTGATTATAATTCCTTTTCTATTAATATTACAATTCTCTAGCCATTTGAGTAAGTATATAATAATCTAATTCCATACATACATCAACAAATGTATGTAATTAACTACTAATGGTAGCCTTTATATAGTAGAGATGTTACAATAGAGTATCTTCATTTTTTAAGGTTATATTCTCTCCCATTTATTTATTTTTTCAATTAGGATCATTTTGAAAGTGGTCCATTTTTAAAACCGTTTCCAAACGTGCGTGTGGATGTGTCGTGATTCCTGCAACAAACTCTTCTAACGTTAAAAGACTCTATAATAGTTTTGGAGATATATAGAAATTTGGATAATCTAGTCGCTGAGCCTACTCTTTACTTCATATACATCACCATCGTGTTTTAAGAGAAAGGGTTTAGAAACTAGAAGCTAAGCAAGCATACAACAAGGGTTGGAGGTTGGTCTTTCTGTTTCCGCTTTTCTTATAATCTGAATATGCTTAAATGTATTTGTTTGACGTATTTAGATTTATTAAATGTTTAGTGTACATCTGTTTCATTTGGTATCACAACATGTTTATCCTGTGCCTTTTTTGGTTCACTCCTCTACATATCGTGTTTTTTAATCTTATCAATTGTTTTAAAACTGGGTAGAAAGAAGAAAGCTTTCTCTGAAGTTTCTGTGATGAAATATTTTGATACTAAAACCCTCAGATATTATTTTGGGTTTGCGTTTAGTATACGCTTTGTTTGAAGTCCATGTGAAGGTGGAATATGATCGAATCTCTTTTTGTTCTTGTATATCATTTTGGACATCTATCAAAAATATATATTTCAATTTTTATTTTTTTCTTTACCTGCATATATATACGCTTGAGATTGAAAGTACGCTGCTTGTGGTTTATTAATTAAGACTTGTCCTTTCGTTCTGCACACATGTAAATATTTCATATATATATATATAT
Source organism: Vigna nakashimae (assembly GCA_034642375.1). NCBI lineage: Eukaryota > Viridiplantae > Streptophyta > Magnoliopsida > Fabales > Fabaceae > Vigna > Vigna nakashimae. Next base: position 24,744,839 of record CM067768.1, read on the forward strand.
ATATATTTTACATATATTGTAACATTCCATAAGCTCACACTACAAAATTCATAATTTATATATTGTAACATTACATTTACGGTAACATACATTCTGTAATCTCACACTTAAAAATTCATAGTTGATATATGTCTATACATGTTTTAAACTCAGCTTTCAAAAATCATAATTATAACTTGAGTTCTTCTACTTTATTCTTCTATCATTCTCTTCATTGGCAGTGAGTCAGACGACATTCCTTCATTTGCTCCCGTATAACGAATTATACGATCATTGCACATACCTAAACACAAACACAAACAAGTAGGGTGAGCTAACATGCAACCAATCATTTATAAAAACATGCATATTTACTTTGATGCACTCAACAAACCTCATATAATAATTATGTGAGACACACTCATACCATCATACAACAATCACATCATAGATACTCATCCCACAATACCACAATTACTAATCGACACTCATCCCACAATACTTAATAGACACCCGTTCCACAATACTCAATAGACACACGTTCCACAATACTCAATGGACACCCTTTCCACAATATCCAATAGAATCTTATCCCGATGATATGTTGATGAGCGATCAACGGGAGGTTACGCACTTGTGATGCCTTCTTATTCCTCAACACTATGTCCAAAACCGGCACATAGACCAGGACCTTCTGCCCCTCTCACCACATAATTCATCCTTTCTGGATGATGATTAGAGTATCAGGATAACCTCCAACTCAGAACCCTCAACATCAACATATACACACATACCATGACATTACAAAATCTCTCCGCGAGACTCATACCATGCTCACATTCCTCAACTCATATTATACCCTTACGAAATCATCCCATAATACTCATATCGTGTTCAGATGTATAAATTCAAATCTAATGTAATAAATTACAATTATCACAAAAATCATACAAAATGAATATATCACAAAATAAATTAGCAATACTAAAATATCACCATAAATGGTCACCGGAGAAGAATCAAATGTTTGACGAATTAAACTCACCATAAACGCCAGTACATATGACTAGTCACAACTTACTGGATTGGACCAGGGCTACTCTATGATCAGGGATGTACCAACTCCGGTTTTTAAGATTCCTCTATCCTACCATCACAATTATAATTCATAATTCTGTATCTACCACAATAACATGAATTCATCAGACATTTTCATTCCAACGAGATATATTGCACAATAGTTTAACAGTACATAATTTGTTCAACAAGATTTAAGTTAAAAACTTGTCGAGTAGACTTCTAGGAAAGAGAGGTGCGTCACAATGGACAACTTAAGTACCAAGTCTTTCCTTAGCCAAACTTTTCCTCAACTAGTTTTAACAAACTTCTTATTTACAGATGGACTTGACCACTTCTTTTAAGAATAAGAAGAACCAAGTTAATAAGAAGGGAAAGATTCCTCTCAACCAGTTATTAAGAAGGAGTCCAAATTGTTGATAGGGGGAGCCTTGTGAGTGCTAAACCCAAATCTTGTGTTTGTTTTTGATGATGATAACACATTAATTGTAACAACACAGATGTTGTCATGACACAACAAAAATTTATTTTTTGTGTTTAATGCATATGTGAATATATAATGATTGGTGTAATTCTCCAATCATTATAGTGAAATATCCTTCAATCAATGGTTGATTGGAAGGGTGACTGAATGTAGGCATTGAGGCCGAATCAGGATAACAAATTGTGTTTGATCTTCTTTCTCTATCTCTTTACATTTCATTGCATACGCACTTTACTTACAACGCAATAAAGTTTTAAATATCATTCTATTTCTGCAAAAAGATTTGAAAAGTGTACATTTTTATAAATCACCAATTCACCCCCCCCCCCCTCTTAGTGTTAAGAAACAAGCTTTTTTATTTCTAACACAAATGTTTCTTTTGTAAAAAGAAGGGACACATGGAGAAGGAATGTCAAAAGTTTAAGGATTGGCTTGAAAAGAAAGGTAATTTGTTTGCTTTTGTCAGTTATGAATCCAATTTGACTAGTTTTAATCATAACACATGGTGGATTGATTATAGTTCTATAATCCGTGTTTCTAATACCTTGTAGGGTATGGAAAACCTAAGGAAACCGATAGGAAGTGAGCAATGCATCTATTCAAGAAGCAAGATGAGTTCACATGTAGAAGTCGTTGGGACATGCAATTTAGTTTTAAGTAGTGGTTTTGTTTTATGCTTAGAAAAGACTTTTTATGTTCCTAGTTTTAGCAAGAACTTGATTTCTATTTCACAACTTGCACCTTTGTGTTTTTCCTTTAATTTTATGGATTCTGGTTTTACTTTATTGAATAAATCCAAAATTATTGGCTTTGGGGAATTATGCGACGGTCTTTTTTCTATTAAATTGCAAAACAACGCTGCTTATAGTTCTATGCATGTTTCTGTTGGGTTAAAAAGATGTGTTATGAATGAGGATTCTTCTAGTTTATGGCACCAAAGATTGGGACATATCTTCATTGAGAGAATTAAGTGATTAATAAATGATGGAGTTCTTCGTACTTTAGATTTTGCTGATTTCGGGACTTGTGTGGATTGCACTAAGGGACAACAAACTAACAAGTCCACAAAAGGTTCTAAGAGGAGTTCAAGTTTACTAGAAATTATTCATACAGATATTTGTTATCCGTATATGGATGCAAGTAGTCCAAAATACTTTATCACCTTTATAGATGATTACTCACGATACATGTATCTGTATTTACTTTGTTTGAAGGATGAAGCCTTAGATGCCTTTAAACTTTTTAAGGCTGAAGTAGAGTTACAATGTGGAAAGAAAATTAAGATTGTCAGATCAGATAAAGGTGGAGAGTACTACGGTAGATACACGAAGAATGGACAAGCACGCGGTCCGTTTACTAGATTTCTTCAAGAACATGGGATTGTTGCCCAATATACCATGCTTGGCTCTCCAGATCAAAATGGTGTGGCAAAAAGAAGAAATCAAACCTTGATGGATATGGTAAGAAGTATGAGGAGTAATTCAAAACTTCATCAGTTCTTTTGGACCGAAGCACTTAAGACGGTTGTGTATATAGTAAATTGGGTCCCAACTAAGGCTATTTAAAAAACATCTTTTGAGTTATTCAAAGGTTGGAAACCTAGTTTATGACATGTACGTGTTTGAGGATGTCCGTCTGAAGTAAGAATTTTTAATCCACAAGAGAAGAAACTAAACCCAAGGATTATTAGTGGGTATTTCATTAGATATGCTGAAAAGTCTAAAGGGTATAAATTCTATTGCCCAACTCATAAGACTAAGATTGTGGAATCAAGAAATGCAAAGTTTCTTGAAAATGACTTGATTAGTGGGAGTGATTTAAATCAAGATGTTGATCTTGAAAAAGATCACTATGAAGCTCAAACCTCTCAATAAATGATAGATTGATAGTTATTTACGATCCTCCTGTTCAAAAGCGTATTAGACATCCAATAATTGAAGTTCCAAAAATTTTTGAGAATGGTAATATAGATCAAGTTGTTGACGAGGAGCAACAAGTAAATGTTGACCAACCAATTGAACAACAAGCTTCTCATCAAGATGTTGAGACATCATTAAGAAGATCTACTAGAATCAAAAGACCAACAGTTTCTAGTGAGTATGAAGTGTATTTGCAAGAATCAGATTATAACATTGGAGCCGAAAATGATCCTGAAACATTTTCACAAGCCATGAGTTCTAAGGAATCAAATTTATGGCATAATGCTATGAAAGATGAGATGGATTCTATGACATTTAATCAAGTCTAGGATCTTATTGAGTTGCTCAATGGTCTAAACCCCATTGGATGTAGATGGGTCTTCAAAACTAAGAAGGACTCTCAAGGTAACATTGAAAGATACGAAGTGAGACTTGTTGCCAAAGGATTCACTCAAAGAAAAGGAATTGATTATAAGATGACTTTTTCTCCTATATCTAAGAAGGATTCTTTACGAATAATCTTGGCATTAGTAGCTCATTTTGACTTTGAGTTAGATAAAATGGATATGAAAACAACATTCCTTAATGGTGATATAAAAGAAGAGGTTTACATGAAACAACCTAAAGGATTTTTCTCTAGAAATAGTGAGCACTTGGTATGTAATCTTAATAAGTCCATCTATGGATTAAAACAAGCTTCACGCCAATGGTATTTAAAATTTCATGAAGTTATCTTTTCTTTTGGTTTTGAAGAAAACATCATGAATCAATGTATATTCCAAAAGGTTAGTGGGAGCAAAATTTGTTTTCTTGTTTTATATGTAGATGACATTTTGCTTGCAACCAACGACAAGGGTATGTTATATGAGGTGCAACAATTTCTCTCAAAGAACTTTGATATGAAGGATATGAGTGTAGCATTATATGTAATAGGCATTAAAATCCATAGAGAAAGATCTCGAGGTATTTTGGGTTTATATCAAGAGACCTATATCAATAAAGTTCTAGCGAGATTTAACATGAAAGATTGTTCACCAAGTGTAGCTCCATTGTAAAGGGTGACAAACTTGAATTAAGTCAATGCCCAAAAAATGATATTGAGCAGGAACAGATGAAAAATATTCCATATGCTTTAACTATCAAAAGTCTTATGTATGCTCAAGTTTGTACTAGACTTGACATTGCATTTTGTAGTTGGAGTTTTAGGAAGATATCAGAGTAATTTAGGTGTTGACCATTGGAAAGCTGCAAAGAAAGTAATGAGATATCTTCAAGGAACAAAAGATTTTGTGCTCATATATAGACGAACTGATAATTTGGAAGTGGTAGGATACTTTTATTCAACCTTTGTTGGTTGTGTTGATACCAGAAAATCTACATCTTGCCATGTTTTCATGCTAGCTTGTGGAGTTGTATCTTGGAGTAGCAAAAAGCAGACCATGACTGCTACTTCTATTATGGAGGCTAAGTTCGTTTCTTGTTTTGAGGCTACTTCACATGGTGTATGGTTGAAGAGTTTTATATATGGGCTTAGAATTGTGGACTCAATTGCTAGGCCACTGAAGTTGTATTGTGATAACTCACTAGTAGAAAAATCGCATACAACGTCGAATATTTTGGACTTTTAACGGCGAATTCGCGAACGACGTCATATCAGGAGACGTTAAATTTACGTCAAATTTAAAACATTCGATGTTAAATTAACGTCGAATTTTGTTAATATACAACGTTAACTTAACGTCAAATTTTGTCAATATTCGACGTTAATCAATTTTTTTGTTTTTTTTTATTAATTATGATCCTTTTTTACAACTCTACGAGACCTGAAAAACAACAAATTTCAATTTTTGGTATTTTATAAAGCATGAACTATGAACGTGTAGTGTAGTATCAACAACAAACAATAATAACCAACAACAAACAAGTTCAATCAAACAACAACAACAAACAACTAAACAACAACAACAAACAAGTTCAACAAAAAAAACAACAAATAAGTTCTTCAAAATGAAAACGAAAACGAAAACGAAAACTAACCTTCAAAAGGTGGGTTCGTCAGAATAAAGTTTTGTCACAGTGAGAGAGAAAACAGAATGTGCCTATGAAGGACAAGAGCACGAAAATAATCAGTTAAAACAAACAAAAATCAAACATAAAGTAATTAGTTAACATGCATTTGTATCAAATGAAAGAAAGATTACATGTGATGCTCGTCAAACTTCGTTCGAGAAAAGTTTGAGAAGAGAATAGGGTATCTCATGCTAAGATAAAGTGAATGAATTTTCGATCTCTCACTCAAATTTTTATTGAATTCACTACCTTTTGATGTCAAATTTAAAATCCATTCAGCATTATATATCCTTTCACGTCGAATTACAATTCTAAACAACGTTTAATAATTGCATTTATTTACAAAATTGCCACCACTCATTTTTAACGTTGGTTATTCAGTGGTTGGACGTTGAATGCGTAACGTTATACGCTGTTGTTGTACTAGTGACTCTGCTGCTGTTTTTAAGGCTAAGAATAATAAAAGTGGAAGTCGAAGTAAGCACATCGATATTAAATATCTAGACATAAAAGAACGTGTTAAAGAAAAGAAAGTGGTTATTAAGCATGTTAGCATTGAGTTGATGATTGCTAATCCTTTAACTAAAGACGTGCCACCAAAGAATTTTAAGGATCATGTCACGTGAATGGGACTTGGTTCCATGATATGAAAATCATTGTAAGTACTTTCATTTTGATAAAACTTTTATTCAATTTAATGTTTTCTCAATTATTTGTGCACATAATTAGTTACTTTGAGAAAACTCATTTAATTGTGACCTAGAATAGACATATGGTTTATTCGTTAGAGTTAAGAGCCTGTGATGTGAGACTTAATACATCGTAATACATGGGAGATAATACTCATTATTAGTGGAACTGTTACCATGATTCATATATTTGGTCTCTTATTACGTTTGATGGTTGGATAAAACGGACCAAGTGGGAGAATGTTAGCCTTTATACAGTAGAGAGGTTACAATGTCTCCGTTTTTTAAGGTTATATCCTCTCCCATTTTTTTTCCAGTTAGGATCTTTTGAAAGTGATCCATTTTTGAAACCGTTTTCAAATGTGCGTGGATGTATCGTGATTCTCGCGACAAACTCTTCCAACGTTAAAAGACTATGTGATGGTTTTGGAGATATACAAAAATTTGGATAATCTGATCACTGAACCTACTCTTTAAGAGCAAGAGTTCAGAAACTAAAAACTAAGTAAGCATACAACAATGGCTGGATGTTGGTCTTTCTACTTCTACTTTTCTTATAATTTGAATATACTTAAATGTGCTTGTTTGACATTTTTAAATTTATTGAATCTTTAGTATAAATCTCTTTGATATCTATCCAAACAACATTTACCCTTGATTAAACCAAATTCAATATTCCATTAAAAAAAGGAAATTAATTGAATACAACACTAAGAACGTGTATACTTACCTACACAGTAATTATCAAATTATCTTCAGCTAGCACTTCTCACTTTCTCAAAATTACAGTTATTTTACAAATCAATAACGTGAAATCCATATTTTCTACAGAGGAAAGAGAATTTATAATTTTTGTTAAAGAAATTAAATTTTAAATGAAATAAGAATTATTATAATTTATGTATTATCTTTTTGTTCATTAAATTTTATCTCTACAAATTTGGTATTAGGATGATACTTTTTAAAATATTGTTTGGTATGAGATTAAAAACAAATAATTTAAAATATCGTATGAACTTTCACTTTTTCAAAGTGTGTTTTGAAATTAGTTAAGATTATTTGAATAAAGTAATGGCAACGATGCGGGATGGGAAGGAGTTTTATTATCATATGCAAATTCTTAAAAAAGAAAATTATTCCTATTTCCATATTCATACGAGTATAATTTTTTTTGTTTTATTCTTATCCCTGTCCCTGTCAGATAACTAGTATATTTGTGTATCTGTTTTCTTATTATTTCAATATTAATGACTTACTGTTATAAAAAAAATAAAAATCAACGCAAATGAAAAATGTAAAAAAACATAATTTTGTTTCTTTAATATCAAATATTTAAATGTAATGGTATAAATTTTAAAGCATTAAATATGTTTTTAGTTCCTAAACTATTAAGTGAATTTGTTTTTAGTCTATCTTTCAAACTTTGGTATATTTTGATTCTTCTCCTTAAAAAAACTATAATTTTTCGTCCTCCAAAATCAACGACGTTAAAAATCAGCTAAGGTGGCTAACGGTAGTGTGCCACGTCATCTTTTTTTTTTCTGACACCGAATCAACTTTTCCCAGCTTTTCTCCCTCCCTCTCCCTCAATATTCTCCTTAAACTCCTTCTCAGAAAAGGTCACATCCTTCAAACTCTTCACCACCACCACCGACCCTGCCTCAAGCATCGCCTTATATGTCGTCTCGAAAGTCCCTTTCCCCCAAAACCTCCGCTGAAGCCTTAAGCAAATCCTCCAAATCGAACGCCCTAACCGCACTCCCAAAAAATACCAACTTCTTCGCTGCCCCACCACCATTCACTTCCACCTTATTCCCCACCGAAACCGCAACCATAGCCACCGCACCTCGACGATGCCATTCCCTCCTTCCCTCAAGAACTCCCCAATCTCCTCTCCACCAAAACCACACTCAACCCATTCAACTCACAAGGAAATACCCCACCTTTACGAGCTTCCATGCATTCAATGAAGCTCTTCATAGCGCTTTTCGCGTACACCCCCATCAAAATAGGGTTCATTTTGTTCTTCCTTGTCACCACCTCCACGATTTTGCGACAATTCTCGTCCAGTCGAGAACGGGTCTTCTGAGCAGGTTCGAGGTTGTAGAGTAAAACCGGAGGGGTCAACCGCGAGAAGATTCTTGAAGGTGAAGTGGTTGAAGAAGCACAAGTTTGATGTCCTAGCTTCTGATGCTGCTGCTGCATCATCTACATAAGGTGGAAGCTATCCAAGTGGCGCCGCAGGTTCTCCTGTGAGTGCTTTATGGCGACCGTGAGGGAGTTCGAAATAGGGGGACCCTCGTCGCCAGCCTTGCCATCTGCCCCGATGGAGCCAACAGTTTTGGTTATGGGGAGGAGGTTGAGGGAGATGCCGACAGATAGCTCGAGGGCGCAGAACTGGAGGCGAGGGGAGTAGGAGCAGCTCCAGCAGCGAGCGTAGGCATCTCGAAGCGCCGCGAATGGAAGTAAGAGAAGCGCGGAGACGGCATGGAGGGAGGTGGTCTAGGTGTGGTTTCGACGACATGCAACTATGATGACGTCGTCGAGCGCACGCGCTGCCTCGTCCGTGAAGTAACCTTAACGACATGAAGAAAGATGAGAACATAGGAAGATGGAGAAGAAGAGAAATATAGAGAGAAAGAGAGAGCCTTGAAGGATTTAGGCGGTGCTTGAGGCAGGGCCCGTGGTGGCGGTGAAGAGGTTGAAGGATGTGACGATTTCTGAGAAGGAGTTTAAGGAAAAGATGGAGGGAGAGAGAGTGAGAAAAGCTGGGAAAAGTTGATTTGGAGTCAGAAAAATTAAATGATGTGACACACCACCGTTAGCTAACTTAGTTGATTTTTAACAGCCGTTAGTTTTGAAAGACGAAAGATTATAGTTTCCTTAAAGAAAATGATAAAGTGTACCAAAGTTTAAAAGGACTAAAAACAAACTCGCTTGATACTTTAGGGACTAAAAATATATTTATATTTAACCAAATTTCAAATTAGAATATCAAATAACAATTAGATAAAGTGAAATAATAAAAAATATTATAGAATTATATACAAATAACATTTTTTTTTGCAAAAGATAATGAACCAAGTTGATAAAGTTAAATAATATTTTTTTTAAAATTTATAAAAAGAAAATAAATATTCTAAAAATATTTTAAATGTTATTTTCTAAATTCTAATGAGATCTTTCTTTTTTTACACAAATAAAAATTATAATACACCTTAAATGAAATTGTATAAAAAAATATTAAACTAATAATAATTTAAATTTAGCATAAATTAATATTTCATCTTTTAAGAAACTTCAGCTTACGTCGGAGGGTGATAAACAACAATAATATTAAATAATAATATTAAATTATTATATTATAGTAAATATTTTTTATATAATTGTTGTGATAAGTTACAATTAATGAGTTGACAAATAAAAATAATTATATAAAGAATCAACAAAACAATACATGAATAAACAACAAATAAAATTATTAAAAAGAAGTAAAAATATTTGTATTTATAGTAGAAATAATTTAATACATCCTTAAATTGAACGAAAACGCACAAATGAAAACAAATGTATAATTAAGGTTATGATAAGATGAAAAATACCTTATAAATATAAGAAAACTTTTCGTACATTCAAATAATGGAATAGTTGAGAGATAACTAAATTTGTTTTACCAAAACAAAAGTTCTTTAAATTAAACAAAAATTAAGGATCAAAGAGAATTAAGAAGCAAAGTTTTTTAATATAATTTTGTAACAGTAGTTAGTCCGCTTGGTGATAAAGATTATCTTTTCCTGATTAGGTGGGTACATGCGAATTTGGTTATATCCCGAGTATGTGTCTAGAAAACTCAGGATTTGATGCCTTAACGTTCCGTCTACCAATGTGCCTATACTGGGCAACAGATAGGCATCCTTAGGACAAACCTTGTTGCGGTTTGTGTAGTCTGTGCATATCCATTATTGGTCGCTTGCCTTCTTTACCATCACCATGATGGCTAGCTAGGTGTGTAAGTGACCTCCTGAACAAAACCTACCTCCCTAAGCTTCTTCACCTTTACGTTCACTACTTTCTACTTCACCTTACCCAACCTGCATTTATTTTGGGTGACTGGACGAGCTTCCTTGAAAAGGACAAGCTTATAGGACATGATAATGAGTTGGATCCCTGACATATCTGCCATGGTCCATGCGAAGAGGTCTTTATTTTTCCTTAACACCTTCACCAATGTCGTTCTGCCTCATTGCTAAGTCCATTGGCCAAGGTGGTTATCTGACTCTCCTCCTACCCCAAGACGAGTGGCTTAGCCTCGCCTTAAGGCTTCATCTTGTCTTTCGTGTTGTTGTGGTGGTCCAGGTCAGTCATGGCATTCTCTAACCATCTGACGTTCCTTGACGAGAAGTATGGCTCCATCTTGAGGCCAACCACATAGCATTCTCGTGCGGTTTTTTGATTTGTGTGTACGGTACATATGGTACCTCGCTCTGATGGAAACTTCATCGCTAGGTGAGGGGTGAAATCTATCGCTCTGAACGCGTTGAGGCACGGATGCTCAATCAACATGTTGTAGGGTGTGTTTGCCTCCACCACCAAGTATATGACCCTTAACTCCATACTTTATCGTCTGGTCCCCAATTGGGTCCTCAACTCAATGTACCCCCAATGAGCTCCCCTGATCAATGAGCACCTTGCTTACCCCATACTGTGTTATTTCCACCGTGATCACCATATGATCGTTTTGATTGGGGTCAATGGCTTTAAAGTCTTCAATTGTGAAGGTGATGGACGACATATATTTGTGCTTCTTTTCCACAAAGTGGACCATTTTAAGGGCCCGTGCATGATGTTTCGTGGCTGAGGAGGATGACCCACCGCCCGTGAATCCTCTCGAGATGATGTGATGTGGCCACGCAAGAAGCGATCCCTACTCCTGCTACGACTGCGATTCCTCCTTGAGTCGCGATGTCAATTGGTCTCGGCTGCATAACGCAAACGATCCCTTCTTTTCGAGTTTCTTTCCCCAGGGCTTCTCTATGGCTACTCAGTTTTAACATACTTCTTTAGCTAACCCGCACAGATCAACTCATCAATCTTGTCTTTGGGGGTCACATATTACTCTGTAGTGTGACCCATGTTTTTATGCTACAAGCAATGCTTGTTATCGTCCGCCCTTAGAGGGGTAGGTCTTCTCTTCAAGGCAGGCATAAATTCTTCACTTAATTCCTCTTGTAGAATCTTTTCCTGAGGGGCGTTAAATAGGTATTGCGTGAAATGGGGGCATTGGGATAGTAATGGAAGCAACTTCACACTTCATGCTAGAGCAGCCACACACATCAAAATGAAGTAGCGAAATGGAAGGATGAGTGAAATCCATGGTGCACGCTAAGTGTTTGATGATTGGTTCAGTGAATGTTTGGTGAGTGTGTAAGGATTCTCAAGCTCATAAGGCCTTCCAAGAGGGAAGGAAGCTAGAGGAGGGAGTGTTGAATAAGCACAAGGATAATTGAACTCTAAAGATAAGCTTGGAGTAAACTCAACAACATTTCTTTATCATTTCAAAGTTAAAATTTACAAGGAGGACAACCTCTCTTTTATAGGTGAAGAAAGGACTCCATTTCTGATCTACAAAGCTTCTACGAATTACAATATAAGTGTGCTGGAGAAGCTAAGGAGTTTGGGACGCAAGGTTCAGCCAAGCACACATTAAAAACCTGCAAAACGTTTAAAGCTGTCAAAAAAGGCTGAGCTCAAGAAGGTTCTAGCTGGGCGCCCTACACAATATGGAAGCCATTTGCCTTTCTTATCCTAATCAGGAAGCTACCAGTTTCAATTTGGAAAACACCTCTTTCCTTCTCTTCTTTAACTCCTTTGCTTCCTTTAGCTCACCAAGCTTCTTTGCTTGATTGGCTATGGTTTCCAACCTTTATTTAAGGCCTACAAAACAATGCAAACGTATTTAGTAAAGTGAATCTTTCTAAGACTTAGATAAGGAAAAAATCTTTTTGTTAAAAGTCTTTATTCAACTTCCCTTTCTTAGTGTTAAGATGTTGGAAAGTGTACCGAATTGTATCAAGTAATAATAAATGGTAAGACGGAGTATCGTTTCCCAAGAGACTCACGGCACTAGACAGTCATGTAATTACTTAACTAATTAAGACTTTGAAGAACAATTTTAGGGTTTTGAATGCAAAACAAGAAAATAAATATGAATGAAAACTATCAATTGAGGTTAAACACTAGAATGAATGGATGAAGTTGAAATATGAGATGAGTATGTTGTTGGGGTTTAAATTTCACCTAGTCCACTCTCATGCATATAAGAATTCATCTTCTTCATTCAATTGTTAACATCACTTTCTAAATTACTTAAAACTCGATCCCTCGGCGAAGAAAGCCTATCCTTAATTACTAGACCATAATCCCTTGCATCCCTAATAATTAATTCTGCATTACGATTAGAAGCTTAAGACAAACAAACCTCCTATCCCCATCCTTGGGCAATATTGCTTTTGGGACCAATTCTCCATATCTAGGTTTCCTCGTATGTGTCCATATCACGAAAATCAATAATCATGTCATGAATGAGTTAAACATAACAAGCATAGACAAAGAAGAATAACCCTAACAATTGATGAAAGAAGCATGTATTAATTAAAACCAATTCAAATACATGAGAGTTTAGAGGTTACATCTTCCCCAACAACAAATAAGGTTCAGTTCTCCATTATCATGGAGAAACTAGATGAATAATGCAATGAAAGAGATAGAAAAACCCTAGAAACTAAAGAAGAGAGCTCTCACATCCACAAATCTGCCTCCAAGGGGTGAAAAGTGTGTTTCTATGCTCAAGTCATCAAAAGATACCATCCCTAGGACGTCCAAGTCCTTAAATAAATCAGAAAAGTAACAGAAAACGGGTCCAAGCCAACGTCGCTGGCGCTCAACGCCCTGGAAGGGGCAACCAGGCGAATTTGTGCAAAGTGACATTCAGTAAGTGTCATGGACCGTTCGGTTTTACTCTGTTAACCATTCGGCCTCACACTGTTCATCGTTCGAGCTATCTTCATCCGCACCATTCAGTTTCTCCTTTCACAAACTGTTTGGTTTGCATTCTCCTTTATCACACCGTTTGATCTATCTCCTTACACCAATTGGTCTACATTCTCCTCTATCACACCGTTCGGTCTATATTCTTGAACCATTCAATCTTGATTATCCTCTTTCAAATAATTTCAATTTCCTTCAAAATCAAGGGAATTTAGTGATAAAATCATTAAGTATATCCTCTACTTACTTATTCACAAAACTAAACTAAAAACATGAATTAAAGCAAGCTTCTATGTAAAAAAAGGTTCATCTAGTATCAAAATTGCATCACAGATAACAGTATATTCAACCGTTATCACATAGTCTCAGTATAAGTTGATACTTCTTTGGATGGAAGTCCTTAAAGGAGTTGTCATCATTCCCTCATTCTTGAAAAACGATTTGTCCTCAAATCGCGAAGTTAGAAAGAAGCATAACTTTGGTTATTGCTTTCCTCTGGGATAAAAAATATATCTACAAAAAATAGAAAAAAGTAATATTAGTAAAAAGATGTATGCAAAGACAAGAAGACAATATGAAGGCCTTTTATTGTTACAAATATATTATTAGAAGTAGTCTTGGCCTTTAATTTATTTGTTCGTTCACTTTGTTTTGAGCATTCCCTGTCATGAAATGAAGAAACAAAGTGATGCTTTGGAGAAGAAGAGTCAAGGTATTTACCTTTGAATGAAGAATTCAACATGCATACCTTTGTCTCTTTTCTCTTTTCTTGAGAAGGTTGCTTATCCAACATGTCTTCTTCTTTTCTTTCTTTTTCAATTTTCATTTTTATTTTTATTTCATCCTCTTTCACTTGTTCAGGTGTAAGAGGAATCAATGTTATTTTATTGCCTTTGTGGAGAAAACTTATTGTATTAGTGTAACCATCATGAGTGAAATTATGATCATATTGCCATGGCCTACCTAGTAAAACATGCCCAACATCCATTGGGACAACATCACACAAAATTGTTTCTTCATAGTTGCCAATGGATAATGGTATGTTTACTTGTGTTTTGACTACTATTTCTTCATCCTCTTTTATCCACTAAAGCTTGTAAGACTTGGGATGAGGAACAGTAGTTAAGGCCAACTTTCCCACCACTCTAGAACTACAACAATTACAAGAGAAACCACTATCCACAATTAATGAACAAGTATTTTCAAAAACTTTGCATCTTGTTCTGAATAGGTTCTCCCTTTGTGATTGTTCTAATTCTTTATATTGACTTCCAAGAAGTCTTCTTAACAATAATAACTCTACTTCACAAGGTAAAGCTTCTTCCTTAGATAGAGAAGTATCTGATTCACTAGAAGAATCTTCATCTTCACTTTGATATTCTAAGATATTAGTAGGCTTTTTGGTAGGACATTCGGAAGAATAATGTCTCCTTTCTCCACATTTAAAACATCTGGTCTCCCTACTCCTTCTTTCCTGTGAAGATTCCTTGTGAGATTTTTCTTTTTCTTTTCCTCGCTCTCTCTCTTTCTCTTTTTCTCGAGGTTTCTCATACCTCAATGGACTACCCTCCCTCTAAGGATCTTTCCCATATGTAGAGGTGGTAGCGTAAATCCTTCTAGTGGAAGCTTTTCTTCTATTTTGCTATTCCACTCTCACACATACTAAACAAAATCATTGAGATCTAGCAAGGGTAAAAGCTCTACCTTATCAAAAATCTCATAGTTGAGCCCACTTTGGAACCTAGCTATGGTGAATCAATCTTCCTCTCGAATTCCAGCTCGTAACATGAGTACTTCCATCTTTTGTCGATACTCCTCGACACTCATGTTTCTTTGTTGCAGTCTATGGAGCTTGTCCATGATTTCCCTTGCATAATATGCTGGAACATGTCGTCTATGCAAGGCTACTTTGAGCTCATTCCAATATTAGATGGTGTATTCTTGTCGCATCCTTTGTTCTCGAATTAAAGATGTCCACCAATATAAAGCAGCGCCTTGAATGGTCAATGTTGCTAAGGTAACTCGCCTTGCATCATCAATGTGGTAGCAATAAAAAATTTGTTCTACCTTCATCTCCCACTCAAAATACTCTTCTACATTATCTCGAACATAGAATGGGGGAAGGTCAAGTTTTGGTTCCACATGATGATCTCTATGATTGTGGTGTCTCTTAAGATTGGGCCGATAGTAGTCATTATTATGATGACTACTATGAACATTTTGATCACTATGATGGGAATGATGATCACTACGATCATTGTGTTGCCTGTTGGAAGATTCGACATGAGCTTGACCTTTTTGGTTAATAGTGAGGCTAGTAACCATTTGTCTAAGCTCATTTATCTCTTGTCGAGCTTGTTGAAACTCAAATTAAGTTCTATTCAATTCGGCTTCAGCTCTATTAAGTTAAGCTTGAGTTCTATAAAGCTCCTCACTTAAGTGTACGTTCTCATAATCATTTCTAATACTTCCTTGCATACTTGAATGACTCATACTTGTGAAGTAAGAAAGAAAAGTTTTCACAAGAGTTTGAAAAACTTGCATAAGTAGAGAGTTTAAAAATTTTCACAAACTTTTGAGATTTTTGGGAAGGATTTTAAAAAGATTTTAGAACTAAAATTAATCAAATAACTCACAAGAAGGGGATGTGAGTCACAAAAATGGACAAGCTTAAAAACATTTTCCTTCCTAGCCAGAGTTTCTTTAGTTGTTTCTTACCTTAGTTTCTAGGTAGAAATCTTTCAAAAGCTTTTGAATGCAAAATAAAAATACACCTAGAAATCAAATGAATGTTTATCTAAATGAAACACACATCGATATATCATAGAGACTTAAAACATAAAAGACATCAATCAAATTAAAATAAAGCAATGCAAATAGAAATGAAAAATGCTAAAGTGGACCTAAGTGAAAGTGCAAGTGATACTTTAAGTCCCTTGACACACTTTCACACTAAAGTGGAAACTAAGCTATTACAATATTAATTCGTACACTTGAAATTTCTTGAAGAACATTTTTCTAAGTTGCAAATGTAAAAACAAAGTAAACCACGAAATATTCCGTGATACAATAAGCTATAAATATTTATTATTCTAAGCATAAATCTTCTTTTTCAATGTTGCAGCAGCGGAGATGAAACAAATAAGAAGAATATGAAGTGATGGCGATGACTGCAGCGGTAATGCAGTGCAGATAGAATATTTTAGTTGTTTTACTACTTATATCGGGTGCAGATAGTAATCATGGGTTGCAGGAAGCAAAAATTGAATGAAGTAACACAAGGAGTCCAACAAAAGACCCTCCCGTTTGTGAATAGTGTGGTTGGTTTCATTATTCCAGAATTTAAATTCTGATTTTGAAATCAAACTTCCAAAAGTATAATTATTATAGATGTCAAAATTAAATTTATAGAAATTTGTATATTCCAAAATGAAACTTCTGGAATTCTATCTGTTATATATTGTTTTGTAAGTCTATTATTAGACATTCAAAAGTTTTATTCCAGATTTTCGCAATAAATAGAATTTTGAAAGTTTAATTCCAAAATATACGAACAGACTTCCATAGGTTTCAGAATTACAAAAGATAGATTTTAAAAATGAATTCACTTCATTTTTCCTAATTCTTGAATAATCAAACAGAAAATAAGAACTTGATTGAAAAAATCACAAAATATTTAGGTAGATGTAGATAGTTATTTTTGTGTGTGAATAATCACTAAAAAAAGATCATTAAATAAAACTGATATGGAAATAGAAAATATTCAGTGATTAAATACACGAATTTAGCAAGTATTTTAGAAATTCAAGATTATTAATTTTTACATTATATTTTATTTTCATTAAATAAGTTTCTATTTTTTTCAAAGTTAAAGACCAAAATTCACTTACTTTAAATTTGAATTTGAATTTAATTTTTTATTATTTTAGTGACTAATTCTTTAAATTTAGAGACTATTAGTCCGATCTCTGAAAACAATGTTTCTTGTAAATTGATAACAATTTGATTAATAGCTGAGTTTAGTACTTTTGGGTGATAACCTAACAGAATAAAATCAGTATCAATGGTGTTCTTATAAAAATACATTTATAATAATAAGACACGCAGCTGTTTTTATTACGGATATATTTATTTAATTTAGATATTATTATATATTACTTAAATAATTTAATATTGAATTTTATATATTATTTGTATCATATGATATACTTTAAAATTTTGTATATTTACCAAACATATTAATACTTTCAAATAATAAAAAATATATATTGATTTGTGATAAACATGGTTGTTGTCTTGTACATTTTCTAATTTTCTTGTGGTTTAGAAAGTTAGGCAACCACATCAAAATTTTAAAAGTAAACCAGCGAACAGACTTTGATATTTTAGTCTTTGCAGAAATTACATGCAAAGACAAATTTTGGTGATAATTTGAAGTGAATATAGGTTTTCTAACTCTTCTAGCGGATTAGAAAATTAAATGTCTTATCACGTTAAATTTCGAAATTCAAACCATTACATAGACTTTGAAAAGCCATTGCAGAAATTTCGTATAAAGACAAATTATTAGAAACGACCAACTTATTTGCTTCTTCATGCATTTTATTAACTGTGTTTACAAGTTGACCATAGCTAACATAATTTTCAAAGCTAAATTTACATTACTTGAAGAATCATATCCTACAATTAAAAAAAGAAAACTATTTTTTATGGGCTATCAATTTATGATGTATTTTATAAAATACATCATTTTGCATTTTTTTATTCTTTCTATTGTTTAATTATTGCGTTGTTATCCACTTATCAAAAGAGAAGGTTTTATATTAATATTTGGATACGACAAGAGAACTTATAATATACTTATTAATGATTATTAGCTAAGTTTTTATTAGATTAGTCAGTGAGTTTTGTTTTACATTTAGTTAGTTTTTATTTGTTGTTTGGTGCATCTCATAATCTTGTCTATTATTATTATTGTTTGTCGTTTAATGTTTTTAGAGCTTGTTTGTAGAAAGAAGAATTAATCTGGATTTTGTTTTTGTTTGTATATTTTTGTGATTTTTTCAAGTATGATCATACCATACGTATAATTATAATTAGATAAATTATTATTTTTGTTATATTTATAATAAATATTGAATTATTTTTATTTAATTTAAATAAGATAAGTTAGATATATAGTTTGATGCACTTTTTTATACTATTTGTCTCATACATTACATATTTCTTAGAAAATACATTTTTTATGGAAATATATTAGTATTTTTAAACATTTACAAAAAGTATAGTTATGAACATAGTAGATATTATTATTGTCTTATATGTCTTTTTCTCACTCTTTTAATGGGTTAGAAAATTATTCGTACAATCACATCAAATTTAGAATTTGAAACAATTGCATAAACTTTGAAATTGCAAGTCTTCAAAAAATTTATATAAAGACAAATTAAACTTATGTTTTTCCAAGCTTTTGGTAAAACGCCATTACTATTTGGTAGACTTTTCTCAATATAGTTTTGTCTTTTTGTTATGCAACTCTTACCTTTAAAAATATTCTTAGGGACAAGTAATATATTTTTTTAAGGAGATGTTATAATCTACAATATTTGACATCTTTGATGTATATCTATGACACTTTCTTTAGTTAGTAGGTAAGTTATGTTAAAAGTTATTTTTATATTACCAATGTTTCATTTTTTTCTTGTTAAACATATCAAGAAGTTTATCTCTTATAACCAATGATTCTTTTTTTTTTTATTTATTTATTTGGGTGTATTAATTTTTTTTAGGACTTCTAAAGACATGGTTTTTTTTAGCATTCGATTGATAATAAGCTGGATTTTTTGAAGGAAAAGTTTCTGATGGAAATAATTCAGCTAGTAAATTTCATAATTGTTGGCTTGTTGTCTTATAGTTCTCAGGTTTATAGATGGCCTATTAGGCTAGATGGCCTGTTAGGCTTGTTATTGAAGTGAAATAATGAATTCAAAATTTTGTTTGGACAAAAAATATACAAAATTGAAAGTTTGCTCATTGTTAAATGATTTATCTTGTGTGGTACTAAGGTGAATGATGGTTTGTAGGTTGCTAATATTCAGTTGGAAAATAAAGCATTGCTACGTTAAGCTTGAGAGTTTGCTTATGAAAAAATGACTTCGGTTAAACTCATCTGTATCCGATTTCTTAATTCTAAGTATAAGAAATATATGTTCTTTAAATCATCATCAATTTGGAATGATATTAAGGATACATATGATATTATTTTAGAAAATACTCTTTAGACACTAGGTAAGGGTGATTGTATTAATCTTTGGAACGATCGCTCATGTTCTGATTCTTGCATATCTAAATTGGCTTGAATCCTTATTTCGATAGAGTAATGTTATCTTTTGTTGTTCGCTCGGCTTGGACAAGTACTCATTGGAACTTTCTCCTTTCGTTGCCGTTTTATGTAATATTTTTCTTTGATGATTAATTAGGAGAAGGATGTGCCTAATTGGATTTTGGATGATACTAATGTTCTTTCTCAAAAAGTTGCTAAAACCTTTTACTCTATCGGTATAGAATGTGTGGATTGGGAGAATTTGATTTGGATGAACATTGTTCCACCAACTAAAACTTTGGTTCTTTGAAATTTGTTGTATGGTCATTTACCTATCGAGTTGGAGGTTCAAAAAATGGCTGTTGTTTTATGCTTTATGTATTCTTTGTGTGAGAATAATGTTAAATATTTTTCTCATTTGTTCTTTCACTATTCTATTGTTATGCAGTTATGAGAATGGTCAAATGGTATTTTTTAGGATTTATAATTTTCCTCTTTGAATTTAGTTGTTCAGTTTATGAAATCGCCTTGTAGTTCTTTGTTTAAAATGATTAAAGTGGTTGTCATTATTGTAATTATCTAGATGATTTGGAGGATGATAAACCATAATAAATTTCAGATTCAAACTGCTTTTACTTCTATTGTTTTTCAAATTAAGGAATTGCTACGCATCGTAGGAAATAAATTTAAGAAACATATGACTAATACCATCTCTAATTTTTTGGTGCTGAAAATTTTTAATATTCAAACTAGGGAGGGTAGGGTGGCTCCATTTAAGGACATATTATGGCAAGTTCCATCTATTAATTGACTTAAGGTAAATATTGATCATGCATGTAAGACCCGGGAAAAATGGAGAATATTTTTATTATTATATTATATTTTAGTGAGGTGGGAATAAGGAAAATGAAGAATATTTTATTATAGTTTGGTCGTATGAGGATAAGACATTCAATAATCCATTTGTGCGTGTTTTCTTGTATTTTGTTTGGGTTGCCAAAAGGTTTAAATAGTTATTTTTGCGCTACATATTAGTTTGGAGCGTGTTGGCCCAATGGTGGAAGAGTTGGAATTTATTTCGACCCAATTTGGTTAAATAGGTCAGGTAGTGGTCCAATGCATAAAAGAAGAAGTTTTTTTTCTCTCTTTCATCTTTTCCTTAATTTCATTAAAAGCCAAAATGATGTGTTTCATTTAAGTGTCGTAGCCTTAGGCTCATGGGCCAAAAGGGAGGTCATTTTAGGGTTTTAGAAGGTTATAAACATTAGGTTTAAGGAGGTATTGGAGAGGAAAAACCATAGTTACTGTAAAAAGGGATTTGAGAGGAAGAGATTCAAGCCAAAGCCAAGGTATATGAGTGAAAGTAGAGTAGAAAAAATTTTGTTTTGTTTAGTTGTAAGGTAAGGAGAGTAGACTTTTATATGAATGCTTGCTTTGGGGTGTATGAAACCACATGATTTCCTTTTCGTTTGGTGTGTGTACTGACTGTTTCTTCTCTTTTCTTGAGGTGTCGTGACTGCATGGTGGGGTTGGGCATTTTTTTGTGTGTTTTACGTATTCCATGGTGCATGAGTCTAATAGTTACATATAATAATAGGGTTTCATGTATTGCATGCTATATACATGTGCAACATAGGTTTTCTTGGGTTGGTGTAATGGGTTCTTGGTTTTCCACGTGGGAATGCATGGGTTTGGGTGAGTTTTAGAGTGTGTTGTAACATTTTATTTCTATAGGCATGAGGGTCCTATGGTTCATGGTATTCCATGGTTGATATGGAACAACATGCCTACATAGAAATACAATTAAAAACTAAACAATAACAATTAAGAAATTGAATTAAAAGACTAAAAATAAAAGAGAGAAAGGAGAGGAAACTTATGAATTGGAAGACATGCCCCACCATGCAGTCACAACACCTTAAGAACACTTATGAATTGCAGCAATGAAGTTCTTAATTTTTGACCCAGAACACTATGTACAAAATTGGTTTAGACAATCCACATATGAAGAAACACATGCCTCCATCATCTATCTAGTCAATGACCACTTATATGGGAAAGAACATCCTCTCCAAATGTTCTCCCAACATTTAAGAGAAAGTTTCTTGGCAGACCAAAGAAAAAAGAAGGTTGGAGCAGTGAGAGTTAAGGAGGGATGACACCCAAATAACCAAAGGTGGGCATCGAAGAAAATGTAGCATCTGTTGTATAGTTGGCCATAACAAAAATCATTGTCCCTTACGTCCCCAAAAACCAACATAACTATCACACCTATCAACAAAACCAAGTTTGCAACCCCCACAACCATTAGAGGCACCAACATAACCAACTCAGCAATTCCCACAACCATTAGAGGCACTACTACAAGCAACTCAGAAATTCTCACAATCATTAGAGGTCCCAGCACATGCAAGCTAACATTCTCAACCATCACTAGAGGCATCACCACAACCAACTCAGTAATCCACATAACAATTAAGTCAATCAATCAGAAGGGAGATATTAGAAATTAGGAGAGCAACTACTTCATAGTATTTGGAATTTCATTGGAATGACATTTGTTGTACTTTTCTAATGTACTTTCTTAAAGTTGTCTACCAAACAATGTTTCTTTTGGAATCATTACTTTTGTGGTTAGGTATATTTAGTTAATCCATAATTAGTGAATGTTAATATTTTATTATTATGTCATTAATGAAAACAATGTATTTCGATAGTCCATAACTAATTGCCTTTAATATATTATGTTTGTTGTTCTTGTTATGTATCAAATGGACAGACAAAATATGGATCACATTAACATAAATTTAACTAAAATGGGACTAATTTGAACAATTTCAAACCAATAAAAATTTCAATCATTCATTCATTTCTAGAGATTACAAAACACAGAACATTAACATTAGATAACCTACATTTAATTCAAATTTGTGGCCCTGTAAACCAAAGCACATAGTGGCATCAACATAAGCACACACACACACAACATAACTACGTTCAGTACATCAACAACGCACATGACTACTACTAACAATTGCATCTTTTTTATAAAACTTTCACTAAATTCTCCATATCATAAATCTTCTTCCTTTGTCTGGCAATGATAGCGTCCCTTTCATCAACATTTTCTTCTAAGCACCACTTGAAATAGTTACAAGACATGACATCAGAAGATCCACTTTTTAATTTAGCAAAAAAAAAAAATACTTCAAAGACAATATTAATTACCAACACAACTCCATTAAAAATAATTAAAACATGTTATTATTAATATAACCTTATAGTTATGATAACCCCAAAATAGTCTCCTAACATTCTTTGAAGTTCTTTCTTACCACTGCTATCATCTTACCACAATTGCAAATGAGAATTATCTCAATTCTCCTTGAACCACCACCATGTGAGGAATGGAAAATTCGGTGTCCCCAAGTATTGCAACAAGACAAAGAAGATTGGGAAACATACCCCAAAAACCAATGACTACACATCTGTCACGGGAAGGACTTTGCTTAATCAGGGAAAGATCCCACCAAACCACGAAAAAATCCATGTAGTTCAAAAACCAAACCTTACTTCTGAAACCATTTTAATTCTTCGACAAAATAATAAGAATAACATAAATCCATATCACACTGTTTTAAGTGGTCACGTATGCCAAAAATGAACAAGTCATTTAGTCGTTGTTCACATATACACTTTGTCGTTAACGATTAAGACGACGTCATGAAAAATGAATAAATTGAACATAAGTTATGAAAATAAGAACCACATTGAACACTCAAAAAAATGAATCTCATGTTAAATAAAATTATTGGATTTAATTTATTTTCTGTTCAAATCTGTGCATTTATGTTGATATATTTATATTCTGTTTTTATGTTGTTTTAAACAATTATATATATCAATTGTACTCTCTCCTTATATGATGGAATAATATAAACAATTTTCATCCTTTCTTTTCTCGTAACATGGTATCAGAAGAAAATTAATTCTTGATCACGTTCTTCCGCAACCAATTCTATTACTGCCAAGATCTTCATCTTCTACCTTTTGTTCTTGGTCTTCCTACAATTTCTTCTCCTTCTATGGCTACTCCCTCTATTACTCTCGCATTTTTATGTTTTATGTTTTGACTTTGCTTTCTAGGGTTTTCAATGAAAAACAATTGGGTGCTTTAATCACTCGTAGCCCTGGATTGATTTTTGAGGAATTTGGAGAAGTTTCTGGAGATTCGGGTTATGAAATTTTTTGTCCAATTTGAGGTTGTGAAATTCAATGGCTTCTACAGCTATTCCTTCTTCTACTAATTCTCAGGCGCATCCACATTCCTCAACTCTGGGACTTTCTCAAGAGCAAATTCATGGTCTATTGGCACTTCTTCCTCAATCTAATCCCACAGTCACATTTTACCAATCTAGTGAGTTCTCATAATGTTTCCACTTCTTCTCAGGATCAAGGTAATATTTATTCCAAATGGATTCTAGACACAGGTGCTACTAATCATATATCCAGTTCTTTGTCTCATTTTATTTCTTATCATAAAATCTCACCAATTACAGTATCACTACCCAACAAGAACTCTTCATTTGCTCATTATTCTGACACAGTTTCTCTTATCCCACACCTTACTTTACATAATGTCTTGTTTGTTCTTAATTTTTCAATCAATATTATTTCGGTCACAAAGTTAACTGAGTCTCTATCTTGTAAAATTACCATTTCTGAATTTTCATGTGAAATACAGGACAAGTCAACCCTATAGATGATTGGGAAAGCTGAAGAAAGAGATGGCTTGTATATCATGATAGTTCCTGCATCCACACCCCTTGGTACACCAGCTTCTATTACTCTTGAGAATTCCATTGCTTGTTCTACAATAAGACCTAACTCTATAGATATTTGGCACTCTAGACTAGGGCATCATTCTTCTTCTTGTTATATCAAATTACGCACCATGTATGCCACTTTACCTGATACAAAATACACTCATTGTGATACTTGTCACTATTCTAAGCAAAGGAAATTGCCTTTTCAATGTACTACTGTTTCAAAAGCTCCTTTTGATTTAATTCATGTTGATATTTGGGGGCCCTATTCTACTTCTTTTGTTGATGGTTTCATATATTTCTTAACTATAGTGGATGATATGTCTAGACACACATGGATTAAATTGATGGCAAGTAAGTCAGATACAAGATCATAACTTATTGGCTTTGTTTCTTATATCAAAACACAATTTGACATTGATGTAAAAGCTGTTAGATCAGATAATGGTAATGAGTTTGCATTGACATATTTATATAGACAAAAAGGGATACAACATCAATTATCTTGTGTTGAAACACCTCAACAAAATGGAGTTTTTGAGAGAAAACATCAACACATTCTCAATGTTGCTAGATCTTTAATGTTTCAATCCCATTTTTCCCATAACTTTCTGGTCTTTTGTTGTTCGTTATGCTGTGCAACTCATTAATATTTTACCTTCCAAAGTTTTGGCATATTTTTCTCCATCTCAACTGTTACACAATGTTAAACCTGACATTACTTACTTACGAGTTTTTGGCTCACTTTGCTATGCTTCAACTCTTCAAGCTCATAGAACAAAATTTCAACCTCGTGCAAGAAAATGTGTTTTTACTTGGTTTTAAAAAGGAGTGAAAGGCAACCTTTTGTTAGATTTAAACTCTAGGGAAATTTTTCTATCAAGGAATGTAGTATTTTATGAAAACATATTTCCTTTTCTTACTAGTGACAAGCACTCACCTATTGATACACAAAATTCCTTGGATTTTGTCACCAAAATCATTTCCTCTCCATCACCTCTTTTCTCAGAAGTTGCTGATCAACCCTCTTTACCACCTACATCTCCTCCTTCTATTGTTCCAGACCCTGTTATTTTTTCTTCTCAACCTGTTTTTGTTGAACTTGCCACTGCTACTCCACAAAGGAAATCAACCAGGCCAAAACATAAACCATCTTATCTGCAGGACTATCATTGCAACATGTTATCTACTTCTTCTGCCACTTAGTCATCCACTGGTGATAATGCTAAATTATACCATATTTTAAGCATCATTTTAGTGGCAAAATCAACTCCTTTCTTACTTATAACTTGCTTAATCCTCTTGTTTTGTCTTCTTTTCTAAATATTTGTGTTTTTGGCTACTTTGATGTACTTTCATCAATAATCCCTTATTTTGTAGCTAAAAATGAGCTTGGAAGACTCTCCAACAAACGATAGAACTGGACCAAGAAATTAGCACGAAGAAATGCCATCAGCAGTGCAAGAACGCTCGTCCCAGGAGAGCGGACGCTCGCCCAGAAGGCAGAAGAGTGGACGCTCGTCCAGAGTGGAAGCACGAGCGGACGCTCGTCCAGGAGCTGGAGGACGTTCGTCCCACATTGAGGACGCTCGTCCAGTCAGGTGGCCGCTCGTCCAAGAGAGCGGACGTTCGTCCAGGAGGACGCTCGTCCAAGCCAGATTGAGGACGCTCGTCCAGCCAGACACGAGGGACGCTCGTCCATGCAGAAGAGGACGTTCGTCCATGCAGAAGGAGGACGTTCGTCCAGGAGAGGTCGTTCGTCCCAGGCAGAGAACGCTCGTCCAGCTAGGCAGAAGTGGACGCTCGTCCAGCCAGGCAGAGGACGCTCGTCCAGGACGCTCGTCCAGGAAGGAGGACGCTCGGCCAGATTGTAGGACGTTCGTCCAAATGCGAGAGGCTCGCGCTCGGGCGTGAGAAATGGGGCGCTCGGGCGCGACTTTTCGCCAGTTTTGAATATTTCCAGAGAGTCTCGCGCCCGGGCGCGACTGAGAGGGCGCCCGGGCGCGACTTTTGCTGATGTGTCAGATCCAGCTTATTTAACCCAGAAACGCGAAGGGTTTTAGGTCTTTGGTCATTTGGAGGCGCGATTTCACGGCTGGAGCTCATGGAGGGCGTGAGGAGCTTGTGGGAACATCTCCTCCTCTTCCTTTGGGTCTCCTTCTTCTTCCATCTTCCATGTTTGTAAGCTTTAGGGTTCTCCATGGAAATGGAGAACCAAATTCATCTTTCTTGGGATTAGTTGTAGCCTTTGAATTCTTGTGTAATTCTTTCAATTGCTAGTATTCTTGTTTCCAATCTTAAAGCTTGCATGTAATGGGAACGTTCATGGCTTGATTTTGGGGTTTCATGGATTATGGGAACGTAAGATGAAATCTTGAACTGAAATAGGAGTCCTTGTGGGTCATTGATTCTAGGAATGGAAGATGATTCGCATGTTGTCTTAGATCCCAGCTCTTTAATGCAGGTTTTGCTTGTTAGATTGCCA
The DNA here is from genome assembly GCA_034642375.1 of Vigna nakashimae. Classification (NCBI taxonomy): domain Eukaryota; kingdom Viridiplantae; phylum Streptophyta; class Magnoliopsida; order Fabales; family Fabaceae; genus Vigna; species Vigna nakashimae. Next base: position 24,771,737 of record CM067768.1, read on the forward strand.
AGGAATTGGGATTTGATAAGGAAAACCTAGGCTCTTTCACCTAAGGAATTAGGACTAGAGTGTTTTAGTGGATTGACTTTAGTAAATTGATAGAGAGGAGATAAAATTGGTTATACACAAGAGTGCATTGGTGAAAACTAGCCTTAGCAATGTCATTTCATATCATTTCTAGTCTTTTCCATTTCCAAGTGCCTTCAATACCAAAGTCCAACCTTGTAATTATGTATGAATTTACATTCCTGCACTTGTTCTGTATATTGATGTTTTGTTCTTGAGTCTATATGAGTTGTTAATCGCACAATTCTCTAGTAGTACGAGTCTCTTGGGAAAACGATACCCGGTCTTACCGGTTTATTACTTGAACGATTCGGTGCACTTGCCGAAATCGAGCCCAACAAGTATTTTTTGAGCTAACAAGTTTTTAGCGCCGTTGCCAAGGATTTGGGGATTGAACCCGAGTCCTAGCAACGGCTAACAAACAAGTTAAAGTTGGGCCTCATCAACTGATACCTTATATCCTATCTTTTCATATCTCTCTTATGATGCATTATCATCTCTTCATAAATCATATGTCCTTAATCTTTCCCAAGTTAGTGAACCTAAAACCTATAACCAAGCCATCAAACATGATTGTTGGAGAAATGCCATGGATAAAGAAATTGCAGCTTTAGAAAATTCCAAAACATGGGCTTTGACTGATCTACCTTATGGAAAGCAACCTATCAGATGTAAATGGATATACAAAATAAAGAGGCATGCTGATGGGAGTATTGAACGATACAAGGCAAGGTTAGTAGCCAAAGGCTACACACAACAACAAGGCTTAGATTACTTTAAGACTTTTCACCTGTTGTCAAACTCACAATAGTAAAATTGGTTCTGGCTTTAGCAGCCTTCAAACATTGGTATTTACATCAACTAGATGTAAATTAAGCTTTTTTACATGGGGATCTAGATGAAGAAGTATACATGTCTCTTCCTCTTGGCTACAAAACAGAAAAACCAGGGCAAGTTTGGAAGTTGTTAAAGTCTTTATATGGACTCAAGCAGGCATCTAGACAATGGAATTACAAGTTGACAACTACTTTACTTTCTTTTGGCTACATACAATCAAAATCAGATTATTCACTTTTTGTCAAATGTGATTCTGCTCATATCACCATCTTACTTGTTTATGTAGATGATATATGTGACATCCCAATTTTATATAGAAAGCATATATAATAAAGACGTCATCATACATAATATAGGAAAGCAGTCAAGAGTAATTAAGGATTACAATCATCCTCAAAGTAACTTCAGAAATTAAACTTCAACTCCAAAGAGATCTAAACTGTAAACTTAAAGGGAAACAATATTTCAAAATACAGACAATAATCGATAACATCCTAAGGAGACTAGGCAGCAACATTGTCCTCAACTTCCAAGGTCGTCTCCAAAAGAACCTCCTCGCCATTTGCTCCCACCCAAGGGGATGGTCATCGCAAAAGAAACATACACAAGCAACACAAACAAGCAAGGGTGAGCTAGATATAAAAAGCATGTTATTCAACCTCACAAGACATGCAAAAGTCACTCAAACATGGTAAAATGACATCACAAGACTTGTTACTTTATAAACCGACTCGTCCAGACTAGAATGATTACCGAGCTATGGCGGGTTATGCACTCGTGGTGGCCTCTACTGCTTTACAAAGTCGTTGCCAATGGGTTCCACCCTACCACACTCACGAGGTTAGTTCGTTCCGCGCCCTGGAGCATACTGGAAGCCTCTAAGACTAGGACCTCATGCTACTACTCACCACATGATTCAATCCTCTCTACTTGAGAATGATTGATCATTTTAGTTTCAGGAAAACCCCTAAAACTGAGCTACTATGCAATCATTCTACACATCACCAGGGCACCACCATGTATCCTCTCCTTGAGGATCATGGAATTACGTCCATGAACCATACTGTCACTTTGAAACTTAACCCAAGACATGAATAACTAGATACCATCATATTATCATAGTGAATCCAACATATCTCATACATTCACATACTTCCCACATAAATCACATCATTATAGTTCACAACCATGTTCTTTCCAACCACCCAAGTCTCATACATAACCGTACATGACAATCTGTTAAGCAAACAACATTAATCAATCCAATACACATTACCAGACAATAACAGTCCCAAGAGAACCACTAAACAACACAAAACCCCTTTAACTCATACTTAGACAAAGAAAATGGCTTTGAAACCATCACCAACAGTTCCAGACAGGTTCAAAACCACCAAAACGACCTAAGAAACATCCAAAACGGACATCCGAAACCCCAAAAACTATCAAAAACAAAGACAACAACATGTTGGTACGCCCAGGGGCGCTGGGCGCGAACCGCCTCACATCCAGGGGCGTTCGGGGGGCGCTTAGAGGGCGCCCAGCCCCATACCAATTGACAGCAACCATGAAATTTGACTTTTGATTCACTTGGAACCTGTTTTAATGGCTAAAGGGGTTCTTTACACATTGGTATTGATGGGAAACACGTTTATAAGTTAAAACAAACATCCATTTGATCACTAGATCCAAGACTAGGTGTATCAAACCACTTTTGACACTTTAAAAATCCAAATTCAATTCTACCAGTTGCCCAATTTCATTTCTATCCTTTAAAACCCTCAATTCTTCCAACTATCAATAATAACACAATTTCATATCAACAACATACCAGCTCAGAATTTAACATACATATAGATCATACAACAAATTTTTAACAAGACACTAGCTCCCCTTACCTCTTGAAGACTTCCTTTGTAAACCTTGAATCCATCTCCACAAGACTTGCAGCACCTTGGCCTCCTTGCGACTCTAGAAGCTCTCAACTTCACCTCTCTCACGGATTTTGCAGCAAGGACTTCACTCCCACAAGTGCAGAATCCATTTCCTCCTTTTTCCACACTTGTAGATCTGTCCAAGAGACACCATGGCCCCTTAATCCACTAAGAAGCACTTAAAAATTGGAAAGGAGGTCTGCCCACGCTCCTCTCTGACCCAAGGGACCAATATTATGGGGCTGGAGCACATTTTATTCTATAATAATTTTTAGTTATATTCAATAACTATTCAAATCGTATTTTAGAGTATTGGGTTCAAAATTAACATTAAAATGTAACAAAACAACTTATTTTGATTCAAATTTTATTTTTTAATTTATTTTTCAATTTTTACTTGATTCTTTATTGTATTTAAGCATGTGATCTTATTTAGATCTGTCTTAAATTCACTTTGAATTTAATTCTACAATCTTACTTGAATTTTTTCAAATTTATTTTGAATTTAACTGTTTAATTTATATTGATTTTGCTTTGATTTTATTTTTTTAATTTAGTTATGTAATTTTTTTAATTGATCTTCTTTTAATTTTATTTTGAATATAATTTTTTTTTTCAATTTTGTTTTGAATTTAATTTTCAATCTTAATTCAAAGTTCTTGGTGACATTCGTGACAATTTTGTATTCAATTGACATTATAAGAATGTTGGGCATTAGCTGCCATAAAAATAGCGTTGACTTATAACATCCCAATTTAGTAATATAAAACTACTAAAATGAACCTTACATTAATAATGATAGAACAAAACTAGAGATTTTTTGCGAAGAATAAAATTCTTCACCTGAAGAATAAATGTACAACCTATACTGCAAGCTTCACTTCCAACCTCCCGCCGAGTCAACTAAAAGATTGTATCCCTAAACTCACACCATTAAGGTGATCATCGCAATAGAGAAACCACAAACAAAGACAGATCACAAAAAATGCAAGGGTAAGCTAGTTTACAATTGAGAAACAATATATATATATATATATATATATATATATATATATATATATAAACTCATTTAAAACATGTTATATACAACCAACATATCATTACACAATCATCAAACCCTTTATGCAGAACACTTATTATGAATGGACTGTCTGGACTTAGAATGATTGTCGAGCTATGGCGGGTCGTGCACTCGTGGTGGCTTCTACTACTTTGCAAAGCCATTGCCAATGGGTTTCACCCTACCACACTCACGAGGTCTATCCGTTATCACTCACCTTGGATCATACTGGAAGCACCCAAGACTAGGACCTCCTGCTACTCCTCACGACATGGTTCAATCCTCTCTACTTGAGAATGAAAGACCATTGGAGTTTCAGGATAACCCCCAAGACTGAGCTCATGCATTCATTCTAAGCATACTTGAATCTCAACAAGAGATTTCACTTTGGAAATGGGCACCACCATGTAACCTCTCCATGAGGATCATGAAATTACGTCCATCAACCATACTTTGAAATCACATACTTTCACTATATAACATAACTCGTGACAATAACCAATTATGTAATGTAAGACAAACTTAAACATACTTCATATTGCACGCAACAATTCATTTAAATCAACTTAAGACTAAAAGAAAAGAGTGAACTAAACCTGGACCATTCGCACAGCGCACATATTCGTAGAGCGAATCCATAGGTTTCTCGCACAGCGACCCAACTCGCTGTGCGAATCCTTAGACAGAGACCTACCCCCCATAACCATTCACAGAGCGATTAAACTCGCTATGCGAATAAACTCCTAATTGAATCAGACCCTAACCAGTCACATAACGCCTCGATTCTCCATGTGGATCATCAAACAGAGAGCAACCCTCTCAAACCATTCGCACAACGCGTCTATTCGCTGTGCGAATGCCCTGTAGAGAGCATCTTGCCAGGGTGACTCGCTGTGCGAATTCATTCGCACAACGAGTCTGCATAATCTACAGAACGACTATGCAACTCAAACCCCATATACCAATTCTATCTATTTTTCCCAACTTCTAACCTTCCTAGATTGTGTTATACACCCAAAATATACTCTACCAAGTGTGTCTAAACTCTTCTAACATCAATCTAAACATGTAACCTCAAGATCTCACCCAAAAACTTACAAAGACTCAACTTAGAGACCCAAATTGATTTCTACCCTTTGTGGCACAATTCCAAATGACTTAGGGACTTTAGGAAGTCCAAAATGACTTACCAAGACTGCCCAAACTGACCATTTGCATACATAACTCCAAATTCAAGTTTTCACTGTCTCACTTCCTCCAATTTGAGTTCTGACACAAGTAGAACTCTACTTCATCCCCATTACCTACCTACAACTCATATTTCTACCACTTCCAAAGTATAAAACCTGCATCTAAACGTCTCATAACTAACCTCTAATGCAGTAAATCAGTTCATTCACCCTTGATCACCAATTCTCCACACTAAACCCCAATTTTTACAAATTCATCTTCAAATTATATTATCCTTTTTCTTCAACAGTCCAATTATCCCAATTCACTTCACTAACATCAAATTACAGCATCGCAAACATACATGAAACAAGTTCTACCTTCATTTCCTCTACTCATTATCATATCATTCATAAAATTCATAAAATCCCAAATTGATCAAGAACACCAATTGCATTCACATTTCAAACAGTTTAATATTCTCATACCATACATTTTCATAGCATGCATAAAATTTAAAAGTGATCAACTAGCTTCCCTTACCTCAGATCAAAAGCACAGCTCGAAGAAACCCCAAGAGTTAGCCTGCCTCGCAAGGAAATTCTACAAAAACCTACAACTCACCGATTGGTGATAGGAAACCAACCTCAGGACCTAATTGAAGTCAAGAATTGAAGGGAAAGGCTACTTGATACATGCAAACAGAAACCATTGCATTATCAAGATTCAAGAACTCATGAAGAAAGAGGGGAAACAACGTACCGACTTGAATCAAGAAATTGATCGGTAGGAATTGTAACTCTCGACGCCAGGATCGCCTAGACGCTTCCTGATCGTCGAACAGACGACTTGAGATCAAAAACTCTTAAAGAGAAGGTAGAGAACTCTAGAAAAGTGGTTTCTAGAGAGATGATACGTTTTAAAATAATGAAACTCGTTTATAACAAAAACTATTTATAATAAAATCGTTTAATGTTAAAATAATCGAGTCTCACGATTTTTAGACTACCACCACAAAATGTGTTAGTTTTTTTTTTCTAACGCAACCATAATATTTTATATATGCGTGACCGTTGACTCTTAAAATCTCGATGATATATACATTGTCAATTAAAGTATATTTATTTTAAAATATGTTTGTCCATTATTGATTTTTTTTATTATCTAGTATTTGAGTACATCAAAATAAATATAATTATTGTTAAGTTGTAGATTTATTAAATTTTGAACTAGTCCACTCATTGTGTTGTTATGGAAGCATATATTACAGTCATTTTTTTTTTCTTTTTCAACTTATGAAAAATTAAATTATTTTTCTTTTCCATTTTTTTTAAAAGGACGTATACAAATTACGTTCAAACATAACCTAATCAAATATCCAGAACTGAGATAAGTTTTCTGGTCGTAAATTAATTTTTAGCATTAACTATAAAAAATTTAGTTATTAAAGAATAAATTTTTAAATTAATCTTTACTTTTAAAATATGAAAAAGGCTTGAATATTTTTCAAAAGTTAGAAAAAGAATCCAGCAAAAAAAAGTATGAAGTATTGGCATAATATAACATATAAAGAAAAACAAATTTAAATTGAAAGCCACCTAAGGGTAGTTAAGGAAATAAAAATATATAACGTAAAGTATGGGTTCTTATTGAAGGAGAATCAACGGGTCTGTCAATTAGCCAGACTATGAGCCATAATCTTATTTCAATTTGAATCATGAAGGATGAATTGGTGGTTGTTAGTATTTAAAGTTAATGTATGTTAATTTAGTTATATTTGAAATGATTGTTTCGTGTTAATCGTGTTTTGATAAGTGTGCTTAGTTAATTGATGCATAATGACATTGATTACGGTTTAGGAATTTAATGAGCTTGTGAATGTTACTGTTATGATGTATATATGGTATAAAATTTATGTGTATTGAGAAGTAGATAGTAGGTTAGGTTGTAGGTTGATTTTGGACCTTAAGAAGGAGTTTTGATAGGTGATATTTTAAGGTAAGGGGCGAATGGGAGGAACGAAGTTTGTGGGTCTGTTGTATGGTCATTTGGAACTTGTGTGAGATTTGAATTAGCATAAATCTGATGTAGAACTAGTCTGTAGCTAATAGGGTGCATTGTGTATGGTTTATAGTTTATTTTAGGGGTTTTGTCTAGTGAGATTTTTAAAGTAGAATGTGCTAAAGTGGAGGGTTTGGGATTTGTAGTTGGATCATTTCTTATTGGTTTAGACCCTTAGGTTGTTAATTTATGGATTAGAAGGAGTAGAAGTGAGATTGGGTAGTTTGAAGTTATCAAGTTGGTTTGGGGTAGCTACTTTAAGTTATATATGCATTTTTGGATCATGCCTAGGAGGTCATAAGAAACAATTATATTTGTGTAGAGAGTAACCAAGGTCAAATTAGAGGTGTTTTAGGTTCTGGTGTGGCGCTCAGCTGTAGTTAGTGGACCTGGGCACCAAAAATGCAAGGAGAATGTCAATCAACGGTAGGAAGGTGCCACTTAGCGCTAGTGTGTAGGGTTTTCAATCTTGATATGTATCTTTTAAGTATTGATATGTATCTTATGACATTATTTGGTATGTTTTATGGTATGTTCTCAGTGGTTTGAATGAGAATTGATGTATTTTTTTTAAAGTGTGATGGAAAAGAGTTTCTAAGGTGAAATTCTTGATGGTTGTTTCAAGTAGTGTATGAATTATTGTAGGAGTTCCGTCTTGAGGGTTATCCTGGCACTCTAATGATCATCCATTCTCAAGTAAAGAGGGGTGAAAGATGTGGTGAGAGTAGTAGGATGTCCTAGTCTAGGGGCTTTATCTTGGCCTAAGGCACTGTTTAACAGACTAACCTTGTGTGGTAGCTTGGGGTGAGCCAGTTGTTCCACCACTACAAGTGCACAACCCGCCATAGGTTTATAATAATACATGTATCCGGATAAGTGAAGTACATAACTGTATCTTTAAGATTGTTTGATTTACCTATGTTGATGCGTTAATCTTGATATTTAAGTTATATGTATACCTTAATGATAGGAGCAAATAAAGATGTGTTTTCAGTTATTCTAACTTAGAGCGAGGGTGAAACATATGTGAATGTATAGATCTTTTCTTTATTGTAGATTTCTTTTACCTAGTTGTATTATTATTATTTTTGTAATATTTTATTTTTGTAAATAAGATCTAACAAAGTAAATAAGATTTGCTAACATATAAAACATAAAATTACAATATATTCTGTAACAATGTACAACTCACTATGTATTGGAAATAGAGGGAAGACACGAAGAACAACAAAATAATTTAATATTTGAATTTTTAAAAGTATGTAAGAAAACGAAATTTAAATTGGTATAACCACAACTATATACCAAAAGAAAGAACGTCTTACTAGTTAATTTTTTTTATTGGAAGCATTCAAAGTAGTTTCTCCCCTATTAAAATTAATCTATTTCGTGAACTAGAGTTAATTTCATATAAGTTATATATATATATATATATATATATATATATATATATATATATATATATATATATATATATATATATAAGTTTTTAACTTTTATTTTGTATATAAATTAATTTTAAAATTATAAAAAATAAAATTATTTTTCTTTCTCATTTTTTTCTAAAAGGACGTATACAAATTACGGGTCTGTTAAGTTTTATGTTCCTTGTTAACAAGAAAGATACAGAGGCAGTAAAACATTATAAGAAAATTAATAAATAATAATAATTTATTTTAAAGATAAAATTATTTAATTTCAATATTAATTTATAAATTAAAAATTATTAATATTTAGTTTCTATCATAAATAAAAAATTATAATTAATTTATAAATTAAAGTCTAAATTTTCTAATATTAATTATCAAATTTTGAGTTATTAAATAATTAATTTTTAAATTAATCTTTAATTTTAAAATAAGAAAAATGCTTGAATATTTTTTAAAAGTTAGAAAAAGAATCCAGCAAATAAAAAGTATGGATTATTGGCATAATATAACATATAAAGAAAAAATTTAAAATTGAAGGTCACCGAACGGTAGTTAAGAAAACAAAAATATATAACGTAAATTATGGGTTCTTATTGCAGGAGAATCAACGGGTCTCCCCATTAGCCAGACTATGAGCCATATAAATCCTATCATTTGGCTTTGTAATGAATAGTTCACAACCTCTGTTTTACTGTTATTGTTTTATATGAGCAACTACATAATGCCTAATTATTATCTGAAAGTGTTTTATGTACTTGTGCTGCTCTTGTTACCTGCTGCAGGATCCATTCTCGGATTCAACAGTACTGCACAAATAAAGTGCATTGACAGGGAGAGACAAGCACTCCTTAACTTCAAACATGGCCTGATCGATTTCTTTGACATGCTGTCAACATGGAGAGACGACGACAACAGTCGAGATTGTTGCAAGTGGAAAGGCATTCAATGCGACCCTCAAACAGGTCATGTAACCGTCCTTCGTCTCCGTGGTGGTTCCTTTCCACAATATTTGACAGGTACAGTGAATATCACTTCATTGCTTGCCTTGCAAAATATTCAACATTTGGATCTCAGCAGCAATCGTTTTTTATGGAGTCACATCCCAGAACTCATGGGCTCACTTACCAACTTAAGATATCTTAATCTCTCTTGTTCTAATTTTGGTGGGAGCATTCCTACCCAACTTGGAAGCCTTACACATTTATTGTCTCTGGATTTAAGACACAATTATCTTCTCCATGGAGATATCCCTTATGAACTTGGAAGCCTTACAAATTTAAGGTATCTTGATCTCAGTTATAATAATCTTGATGGGAAAATCCCTTGTCAACTTGGAAATATGTCACAGTTGAGATACCTTGGTCTCACTGGTAATTCATTTTCTGGAGCACTCCCTTTTCAGGTTGGGAATCTTCCTTACTTGCAAACTCTTAGACTTGGTGGTGATTTTGATGTCAAACCTAAGGATGCAGACTGGCTGTCTAATCTCTCTTCCCTAACACATCTTGCCATCGATGGTTTACATAACACTGACTGGTTGCATATGATTCATTATCCAAAGCTAAGAGAGTTGAGACTAGTTCATTGTTCTCTTTCAGATACCCAAATTCATTCTCTATTTTATTCACGTTCCAACTTTTCCACTTCTCTTTCCATCCTTGACCTTTCTTATAATAAGCTGACATCCTCTACATTTCAATTATTGTCTAACTTTAGCCTTAATCTTCAAGAGCTTTATCTTTCTCATAATAACATTGTTTTGTCATCTCCAGTCCACTCAACCTTTCCTGCTCTTGTGATCCTTGACCTTTCCTATAATAAGATGTCATCATCGGTCTTTCAAGGTATCTTCAACTCCAGTTCGAAACTTCAAAATCTTTATTTGCGAAATTGTAGTCTTAGGGATGATAGTTTTCTGATGTCAGCTATTTCAATTACGAATTCTTCGTCTTCTCATGTCTCGCTTTATCTCTCCTCAAATCTGTTGAAATCATCATCCATATTTTACTGGCTCTTCAACTCCACTACCAATCTTCGGACACTTGAACTTTATGATAACATGTTGGAAGGTCCCATTCCAGATGGATTTGGGAAAGTAATGAACTCTCTTGAAGTTCTTGACCTCTTTGGTAACAAACTGCGAGGCGAGATTCCATCTTTCTTTGGGAACATGTGCACATTACAGAGTTTAGACCTCTCAAACAACAAGTTGAGTGGGAACATTTCTAGCTTCATTCAAAATTCTTCACGGTGCAACAAACAAGTGTTTCAGAGTTTGTCTTTATCTGATAACCAGATTACCGGCATTCTACCTATAAGCATTGGATTGCTATCTGAGATGGAGAACTTGTTTTTGGATGGAAATTGTTTGGAGGGTGATGTCACTGAATCCCATCTTTCAAAATTTTCCAAATTAAGGCTCTTATCTTTGTCAGATAACTCCTTATCTCTAAAAATAGTCCCTAACTGGGTTCCTCCTTTTCAAATAATAAGCTTGGAACTAAGATCTTGCAAGTTGGGTCCTAGCTTTCCTAGTTGGCTCCAGACTCAACGCTCTTTACTTTATCTGGATATTTCTGAGAATAGGCTTAATGGTTCAGTACCAAAATGGTTTTGGAACAACTTGCATAATGTGGAAAGTTTGTATATGTCTCAGAATAATATCAGTGGAGCAATTCCTAATAATATATCATTGAAGCTTTTCAATAGACCGTCCATATTTCTGAATTCAAATAATTTTGAAGGAAAAATTCCGCAATTTTTACTACAAGCTTCAGACCTAAGGCTTTCTGATAATAAATTTTTAGATTTGTTTTCATTCGTATGTGACCAACGAACATATGTAATGGCCACCTTGGATTTATCAAACAATCAATTGAAGGGACAACTACCAGACTGTTGGAAATCTGTACATCAGTTATTGTTTCTTGATTTAAGCAACAATAAATTGTCAGGGAAGATTCCTGTGTCCATGGACAGCCTTGTTGAATTGGAAGTCTTGGTTTTACGAAACAATAACCTGACAGGTGAATTAGCTTCCACTTTGAAGAATTGCAGCAATTTAATTATGTTGGATGTGGCCGAAAATATGTTTTTTGGCCCAATACCATCATGGATAGGGGAAAATATGCAACAATTGATAATATTGAACATGCGAGGGAATCATTTCTCTGGACATTTTCCAATTCAACTCTGTTATTTGAAGCACATTCAATTCTTAGATCTTTCGAGAAATATGTTATCAAAAGGAATTCCATCATGCTTAAAGAATTTGACTGATGACGGAAAAGAACATCAACACAAGTGACACTCTAAATCGTATATATTCGATGAATATCACTTATTTTGAAATGTATGGCGTTTTTGCTGAGAAAAATTACACCCTTAGCATAAGCTTGATGTGGAAAGGTGTGGAACAGGGGTTCAAGAATCCAGAGTTACAGCTTAAGAGCATTGATATTTCAAGTAATAATTTAAGTGGTGAAATACCGAAGGAGATTGAATATTTGGTTGGGCTAGTTTCTCTGAATTTATCCAGAAATAATCTGAGAGGAGAAATTCCTTGTGGGATGGGGAGTTTAAGATCACTAGACTCCCTTGATTTATCAAGAAATCATTTCACTGGCAAAATTCCTTCTTCTCTTGCTGAAATTGACGGTCTGGGCAAACTAGACTTGTCACAGAACTCTCTTTCAGGAAGAATTCCATGGGGAAGACACTTTGAAACCTTTGATGGGTCTAGTTTTGAAGGAAACATTGATCTTTGTGGTGAACAATTGAGAAAAAGTTGTCCTGGAGATGAAGATCAAACCATAGTAAATCTTTCAAGAGCTGAAGAAATGAATGATGATGAAGATAGCTGTTTCTATGAGGCATTATACATGAGCATGGGGATAGGATACTTCACTGGATTTTGGAGCTTAGTAGCGCCAATGCTACTTTGGCGTTCTTGGAGAAATTCTTATCTGAGATTCCTAAATAAATTGACAGACAGCATGTATGATCAGTTGTATTGAATGTGACGAGAAAAAGGTATGCTACTCGTGTTTGTTTAGTGAGACTATGATTGTTTATTAATGGAAGCTAAAACACTTTGAAACAATGAAAGGAATAAATTTTAATAAGATAATTATAAATTCTAGAAAGCAATTAAATTTATAAAATTAAGGATAGGGTGAAGACTTCGTCATGGTTGGATTTTATGGTCTAATTTAATATGAAAATACTAAATAATATATTTCTAATTTTATTTTATCACGGCACAACCTAACAAATTCTAATTTCTTAGGAACAAGTCTAAACATTACTAATAAAATATCTAATCTCTTGGATGTTTTTATCATAGATTCACATTAAATTCAAATGTGTTGAATGACTAATTGATAAAAACTTTATATCTAGAGGTAAATCTATTAGTTATTCTAATCAAGATTCTAAATTATTTCTCAATAATTAGATACTAATAAATAAGCAATCAATAATCAAACAATTGTCAAAAATAACTATTGTTGTATTCTTTACATGCATTAGTGATTCTACGAATCAAAATCAAATACTTCTCTTTCCAAAATTATTTGATAAAACTTTAATTATTTAAAAGAAAACAATAATAAAAATACCGACATGACCTAGAAATAAGCTTAAAAAAATTATAATAGCAATTATCAAAGTATCCTATACTTGAATTTTTCATGTTTCCATGAAAGATAAAATTACTAAATAAGAAAAACTCCGGTGAATTTATTATAATAACACAAGAGCAAATGACTTCCCATTCCTAATGAAACATCAAAAGAGAATTTCACTATAACTTCAAATCATAACCACATGTTGTTTTTATCAAATATAAGTATATTTAGGTAAATTATAAGTAGTATTTAGAAACAACTCAAATTTTAATATTTAATCAAATGTAATTATGGTGAGCCACAATGAATTATACAGCTTTGGTGACCAATTCCCTGTTTAAATTAAATCACTTGGATAGTTTTTAATATGATAATAAAAAAACAACATTCTTAGACACTAACTAAAGTTTAAAATTTACTACTTAATTTATTTAATTATACAACAACGTAGAAAATATCTTAAGAGCAGTGGTGGATTTTATAAAAAGGTGGATTTTATACAACAACATTCTTAGACATTAACTAAATCTTCTTTTATGCCTTGAATTTGGAGCAATCTTGCATTTTGTTTCGGCTTGTATTTTTGCCATTTTTGTTGAATAATCTATGTTTTATTTGATTATGTAAATGACCTAATCGATTGAAACAAAAAATATCCTACAAAAAAAATGCAATTCTATGATTTAATCGATTGTGTAAGTACTATAATCGATTAAAACATACAATTTTATGCAAAACTACATTTTTGACTTTCAAAGGTGACTCTTGAGTGACTAGGGAAGCTAAGTGGTTCTTTAGGCTACCTTGTACCTCAAGTAATCTTAAAACATTGCTTGTGGACCTATAAATCCTTTAAAGGTGCATGCATTTGAAACTAACTAAGAAGATTATTGAATTCTTTACTTCAAAAGGTACACTAGTCACTCTTGAGGAAAGATCTAAAGTTTTTCTCTTCCAGATTCATTTTCTTTTTCTCTCTTCTTTGTTAAGACTTGAGTCCACTCCTCCCTTCTATATATGGTGAAACATTGTAAAAGAAAGCTTGGAAATAATATAGAGAAATTATACCCATTTTACAACTCTCCTTTTCTAAGTTCATCAGGATAGTTGTCTCCTTGATTACTCCTAACCTTTTTCTAGATAGTTAGCCTAACCTCTTGTAAGACTTGGAAATTTATATAACTCTAGGTATAAATTAATAATTAAAATATTGTTTTTTATGTGTAAAATAATGAATGACGTGAGTAAAAATATGAAAATGTAAAATAAGAATAACTTAAATATATATTGATATATGGTGTATATAATAATCACAAGATGCAAGAAGTAAAGTCCAACCAAAACACAAAGGGAGTGCTTTAAACACCCTCTTTTTCGTGAAGGGTGTTGCTCCCTCCAGTACCCCAAGTGCTTCTGTACCTCTCCACTATTTTCTTTTATTCCAAAAATATTCTACACCTCCCTACTATTTTCTTATATTCCAAAAATACCCTACACCTCCCCAATATCCTCAATAATCTTTCTTTTTCTCTCTCTGCATTAACGGAGCATTCATGTGACTTAGATTTAAACTTGTGATATATTACAAAATATAAGAGGAAACTTCAATATTAGTGCTTCTACCACTTCCATTTTATAAACTTAAAAGTTAGATGCAAATACAAAATAATAAACATAATAATATTAATAGTAAATAATATATTATTATTATTATTATTATATACTAACTTTATAATGATGAAAGAAATAAATAAATTTCAAATCTTTAACAAATAATTTTTCTTTTATATTTTAAGCATTTAATAATATTTTTATATTACTTATATAATAAATTAAACACTTTATTCAAGTTATTTGAGTCAAACATGTCGATAAGTTAAAACATAATATAATGTTAAAAATTATAGATATTAAATGTAAAAAAAACACATATATATATATAAACATTTTTCTAGAAATTTAGAGCAAAATTTTACTATTTATTAAGTAATTTGAAGAAGAAAAAATATATTGAACAATAAAAATAAAATTGAATCAAACTTATTTAAGGGAAAGTGTAAATAAAATTTTGCAATATATTTAAATCTGAGTCATGTGAATGCTCCATTAATATGGAGAGAGAAAAAGAAAAAATATTAAATATAGTAGAAATATGTAAAATATTTTTAAAACAAAAGAAAATAATAAAAAAGTGTAAAGTATTTTTGAAATAAAAAAAATAATAAAAAAGTGTAGGAACTCTTGGTAATAGTGGAGGGAGCAACACCCTCTCGGAAATAGAGTGTGGTTAGCAGTTTCATTATTCCACAATTTTATACTGATTTTGAAATCATATTCCCAAAAGTCTAATTATTAAAACTTCTAGAATTTATGTGTGAATAATCACTAAAAACGTTCATTAAATAAAACTGATCTATAAATACAAAATATTCAGTGATTATTTACACGAATTTAGAAATTATTTTAGAAATTCAAGATTATTAATTTTTAAATTATATTTTTTTGCATTAAAAGTTTCTAAATTAATTATTAAACTGTTTTTCAAAATTAAAGACCAAAATTCAATTATTTTAAATTTAAACTTTAATTTTAATTATTTTAGTGACTAATTCTTTAAATTTAGCGACTATTAATCCAATATCTGAAAACAATTTTTCTTGTAAATTGATAACAATTTGATTAATGAGATTGATATTTTGTGTGATCTACAAACTTGAAAACTTGATCTAATAGAATAAAATCATTATTAATGGTATTCTTATATAAATGATATTTATAGTAATAAGACAAGCAGTAGTGTTTATTGTAAAATAAAACAATGGTATACTTATTTGAGATATTATATATCACTTAAATGATTAGAAATTGAACTTGACATATTATTTGCATCATATATTATAATTTAAAATTTTATATATATATATCAAATATATCAGTGCTTTCAAATAATAACAAAATATATATATTGATTTATCATAAACATAATTGTTGTTGTCTTATACATTTTTAACTTTTCTAGTTGCTTAGAAAGTTAAGTAAGACAAGAGAGTTTTAAAAGTAAAACAAGCAAACAGACTTTAATATATTAGCCTCTGCAGAAATTTCATGCAAAGACAAATTTTGTTAATAATTTGAAGTGAATATATCGCTTACACCTAACAAGTTCTATGAGAATTAATACGACCAATTTTCTAAATATACAATGAAAAATATTGCTGAAATTCTTATGATTACTGTATTTTTATAATAAACATAATATGTTTATATATATATATATATATATATATATATATATATATATATATATATATATATATATATATATAGATATTTGCTAATTTTCGTAAGGGGTTATTTTAGTTGGTACATTTTAACAAAAATACCAAGTTTTAGGTTACAAAAAAGTCCCTGTTAAAAAAACCTAAATTTAAATTTAAGGATATTTTAATAATTTTAAAATTTAATTTAAAATAAAAAAATAAAAAAATAAAAAGTAGTTTTTTATCATCTGGTTAATCCGTGTACGAAAAGTTATTACCTTTTATTATATATTTTTTTAGAAGGTAATTGTTTTTTAAAATAAAAAATAAAATAAAAAGTAATAACTCTCTTACACGTGGACCAATCACAAAGATAAACAACTACTTTTAATTTTTTTATTTTAAATTAAAATTTAAAATTATTAAAATATCCTTGGATTTAAAGTTGTACTTTTTTTAATAAAAATTTTTTTGTAACTTAAAACTTGGTACACTAACTAACTAAAAAACTCCTACTTAAATTAGCAACCCTATATATATATATATTAATAACTTTTATTGTAATAATACTTATATCAAATTTTCTAATCATACTTATCATGTTTTATTTCCATAAAAAAATGTAGAGATATATTATTTCCACTACTTGCTTCTATATATCAATTTATTTATCTATTTAGTAACTCTGTATGTATAAAAGAATTAATATATGTCTCAGTGCTTAAAACATATAGTTTTATTTCTTTTAATGGGTTAAAAAATTGAATGTGTTATCACATCAATCTTGGGAATTGAAACAATTACATATAGACTTTGAGAAGTCTTTGCAAAAGTTTTTGAATAAAGATTGGAAATTGAAACAATTCCATAGACTTTGAAGAGTCTCTGCAGAAATTTTGTATATAAACACATTCGGGAAATTAAAACAGATTGATTTTGAAAAGTCTTTTGGAGAAATTTGTATAAAGACAAATGAAACTTTCATATTCCATGCTTTAATGAGATCTCATTCCTTGAGAAAGACATCATTGTCATGAGAATGAAGATATGCGGATAATAAAATGGAGGTCCTAAAAGACCTTATAGAAAAATTACAAAACGGTGCGTTGATTGATATATTCAATGTAAACTTTGCAAGAGTTTTGAGAAGATCCTGTGTTTTATATTTTAAGGACTTTCAATTTTCCCGTTCTTTAATAATTAACAAAGTTGTTTCAGCACAATTGTAAGATAAATATTTGTAAATAATTTCAAGATTCTCAAAATCAGTTTTTGGAGCATTCAATTCATCATTTAACTTTAAAACTCTATTTCTAAACCAATTTTTCATTGTTTTTATTGTATTATTAGGAAGACCAACCTATTCAACCTATAAGTAAAATAGAATTTATCAAGAAATTTTATAATTTTAATTATTTTAAAATTTAAATTATTCATAGATATATATTAATAATAAATTCATCTGTAAAATATCTTGATAAAATTTGTTACTAACTTAGAATTTTTATTATCAATAAATATTTTCACCAATAAATTTTATAAGTAAAATGTGTATAAGGTTTTTACTTTAGATTCATAATAGAATTCGTTGCAGTAATTGAATTTTTTAAAAATTTGTCAGTAAAATTATTGATACTAGATATTTTTAAATTCATTAGTAAGTTAAATTTTTAATATCCATCAATAATTAAACTCATTAAAAATTTATTTATCGATAAAATGAGTGAAATATTTTTTTGTTAAATTAATCTGGAATGAATGAAATGAAAAAAAGAAAAGAAAAGGAGGAAAAAGAAGACAAATAGGAGGAGAAAAAGGAGAAGGAAAAAAGGAAAAACATAGAGAAAAGGAAGAGAGGAAAAAGAGGAAGAGATGAAGAAGAAGAAAAAGAGAAACAAGCCGAAGAAGAGGAAGAAAAGAAAAGTAAGAAAAAACAAAATAAATCACGATATTTACTTATGAATGAAAATTATAAACCTAAATATAAAGGATTAGGAAGTTGGTTAAAAAGGAGGTACATAAAGTAAATTATATCTCGTTAAGGATTGATGTGATTTATGTATACAAGAAAAGAAAATGTTGCATAATGAAATTTGTTATAATTTATGGGGGATAATAACATTAACTATAGGCTGAGAACACTTCAGAGGGGATCTTAATCATGTGGCATATAGATACATCCACTTGCAAAAAGACAAATTAGGGGTAATTGTTGTGGTCGTACCAAGAGCAACAGTAAAAATAAAGTGCCCACAATTTCCATGAATTCATCTTGTGACATTAATGAAAAATACAAAATGTGGGAAGAGATAGGAAAACTTAATTCGGTAGGATGGTGCATACTAGAAGACTTTAATGCAGTAAGGAAACCAAATGAAAGGAATGAAAGGAAGGGCTTAAGTTAGATGTTTTCGGGATCATGAACACAACCAAAAACTCACATAGATTATTAAGTTAGATAAGTTGAAGATGTGAGCAACTTTCATGATATGAGACTACAACGCATGAAGCTAACAATTTTAAAAAAGAAATCGTGGGTGAACTAGCAAATGTAGGGAGATACTATACTTTTAGGTACTTTCACTCTAGGATTAGATGGAGAAGCATAAAGTACGAACTAAAAACGATGGAAATATAGGGGTTATGGTGTGAGGAACCAAGGAAGCCGAAAAGTAGTGTAAAATAATTTTCGGAATAAAAGTTTAACGATAAAATTAGAACACATATTAGGCTTGAAATATTCATTTTCCATCTTTAACAAATGTGGATATTGAGGTGCAACTTGATGATATTGAGAAAATGGAAATAAAATAAACAATTAATCAATGTAAGAAAAAGAGCCCTCGGACAGATAGTTTTAACTTTCAATACCAGTATAGTCAAAAAAAATGACAGCAATTCTTTTCGTTCATAGATAGCGATTCCTGAACCAAAGTATATCCAACTGAGATAAAAAGGAATAGTCTTTTTGCCTCGGTTTCGAACCGAGACATAAAAATATAGAATTTCATCTCGATTCAAAGACCACCGATGCAATATGTTTTTTGTTTTTAAATTTTTTTTACAGGACTTTATGCCTCAGTTCTCTTTGAACCGAGACAATAGGGCTTTTTTTTATTTTTATACCTCACGCATCCAATACATATAACTTTAATAAGGTGAAAGTTCATCTCTGACTAAAGAATAAGCACCCAAGGAAAGTGCAATCAAGTTTTTCCATATTACCACAAAACCCAAGAAACTCAAAACAATAATTTCACACATAAAGTTCACATACTATAAAATTCAAATATCTAAGCACTCAAACATATTAATAACTAAAGTCTGGATGTTTCTAATACTAATAATTACAATAAGAATGAAGCAAATTAAAGGATTCTTTATCTTGTACTTGATCATTATCATGCAACTCTTAGTTTGAATCAAATTGACCTCCTATGTTGCAATGGTGTTAGGAGTTCTCCTGATTGCTTGTAGAAAAACTTTCCATCCTCCATGACAACTTCATATGCTTGAGGGATGTTGGACAAAGGTTAGGAGCCATATGAGGAGCGACCCCATTTTCATCAAACCCTTAGCCTTTTTTTGTTTCATACCTACTCACAAGTAAACTTTATCATCAAAAAATCATATTACCAATAAGATATGAAAAATAATTGTCCTAAACACTAAGTCAGACAGACAGTGAGAAAAATACATTCTCGGAGAGCGAAAATGGGTGTTTAATTGTATTTAATTATTTCTTTATGATGAAATTGATAGCAAAATCATAGTTTAAAATATGTGAATGAGAATTTCTAAAATTATTAAACAAAATGTTAATTATTTAAAAATTGTTTAAAGTTTGATTTTATATAATTTTATATTTTATTTATAGTTCTAAAATGAAAGTTATCTTCAGAAAATTAATCTCTTAAATTATATTTTAATATTACTCATTTAATATCTTCAGATGTAGCAGTTATTAAAAATTTAAAACCCAAAAGGAGATAGTTTTTACCCGTTTATTTTATTCACTTGATTTCATTAATCATACTTGCTGAAACTTTTGGTATTTAATTGAGATCTTAAAAAGGCTCTTAGTGGTACTATGAAATGAACATGGAAGAAGATAAACATACCAAGCACTTGCTTAGCAGTTAATCGAAGCTTAGGGTCTGGTTCTAACATTTGTCTAACAAGTCTTTTAGCACTTTCAGAAATACTTGGCCAAGGTTCCCTTTTGAAATCTATAAGCCCCCGAAGAATGGCCGGTGCAACTCCTTGCTCAGATTCTGCATAGAATCAACATCAAGAAAAAAAATAAGAAGACTTTTTCGAGCAAATGAAATAATAAAAAGAACCAAGCTCAAATGCCCAAAACTAATAATATGCTTGAACCAAAAGAAAAAGGCAACAAAACTTGTGAAGCAACAGAAAAACACCAAACAGTGGAAAGAAACCTCAGCACATACATAGTTCACTAATAGAAATCCAGAGAGAAAACAGAACCACCAAGATACAGTAAAGCAGAAGACTTCTTTTCTCCATTACCAATGTTTGGTTTAAATCTAATAAAAACGTCCCCTGATTTTCTTCCATTTGAACAGGACACCGTTTGTAAGGACCGCACGTCCTACTTTCTTTTTGAAAGTGGGAGGGGCGGCTACCTAACAGCAGAAGAGTGCAGCTGTTAGTGGTGGGGGCTCCATTCTTTTAGCAGCAACAAAAATGGGTGGTGGGTCTTCCCACTTTGAAGTGTCTAGCCAACAGGAAACACCATCATCTCCATCAATTAGTGTGTTTGGCACTAAGAATGGAGAGGAGTGGCTGAGAATGTAGAGTTTTTCTCTTAAAGGTAAGATGCGTGGATTCAAGGGGTGCTGAGTTCTGAATTTCTGGAGAAGTGGAAAGCTTTGCTGCAAGATCTGGGAGAGGTGAAGTGGAGATCCTTTAGAGCTGCAAGGAGGCCTTGGTAGTGCAAGTCTTGGGGGAGATAGATTCAATAGTTGCTAAGGAAGTCTTCAAGAGGTAAGGGGAGTTAGATGTTTTTGTTTGATTGTTGAATCATACTGTATTAATGCAAATCTGGGAATTTGGGAATGAAAATTGGGAGTTTCTGGGTTTCTGAAATCTGGTGCGATTCTGCAGAATTCTGCAGAACGCACGTTCGTCCGCATAGTGCTCGACCAATTAGTGGTCGGCCAAAATACCCTAAACGTTCGGTCAATTTCGAATGTTCGGTCCTAAAAATTGGTAGTTTCAATTGAACGTTCGGTTTTGTGTTCGGAGAGCATTAGCGTTCGTCCTTCATTGTGAGTGTAGCGTTCGGTCGTTAGTTGTTACCGTTTGGTTAAGCCTTGATTTTAGTACCGTTCGGTTAGGTGTTGAATTTACCGTTCGTCAGTGTTTAATTAATGCCGCTCGGTCGAGACTATGATTTAATAGTGTCCGGTTAAGTGTTGATCTATTATAGTTCGGTCGTGAATGTTTAGTATCGTTCGATTACAATTGGATTTAGTACCGTTCGGTCAAACTTTGATTTAATATTGTTCGTTTTAATGGTGTTTGATCTTGAGTGTTCGGTCTTAAACTGATATTCTAAGTTTGAATCTTAAACGGTCGGTTTGATGTATTAGTAATTATAGCGTTCGGTTTTGAGGAGGTACACTCAGGTTTAACTTGTAGTGTTCGGTCTTAGTGAACTAGGGATTGTAAGCGTTCATCCCTAAATTGGTATTTACAGGAAGTGATCTTGAGCGTTCGGTATTGGGTATCAGTGATTGCAGTCGTTCGTCCTTAATATGGATTCTTAGGTTTGGATCTTGAACGTTCGGTTTTGGTTGATTAATAAACGTTCGGTCTTAAGTTGCTTATTCTTAAGTTTTGGATCTCGAACGATCGGTTTTGGTGTGTTAGTGATTAGATGAGCGTTCGGTCGTTAGTTTCTGCTGATCGGTTAAGTCTTGATTTTAACACCGTTCGGTTAGGTGTGGATTTATTTCGGTCGGTCAAGGTTTATTTTTATACCGTTCGGTTGATACTTAAATTGTAGTGTACGGTTAAGTGTGAGTTTAGTACCGTTCGGTTAGGTGTTGATCCAGTACCAATTGATGATGTTATTCTGCAGTGATCCTTCGTAGTGAGCGTTCGATTTTAAATTGATATTCGTAAGTCTAATCTTGAACGTTCGGCCTTGGTTTAAATGTGATTGTGAGCGTTCGGCCTTAAGTTGGTATTCTTAGGTTTGGATTTTGAGTGTTCGGCCTTTAGTTGGTATTCTTAGGTTTGGATTTTGAGCGTTCGGTCTTGGTAGATTAATGAGTGTGAGCGTTCGTTCTCAATTTGGTATTTTAGGTTTCAATCTTGAGTGTTCGGCCTTAAATTGATATTCTAAGTTTGAATCTTAAACGGTCGGCCTTGGTGCATTAGTGAGTATAAGCGTTCGTTCTTAACTTGGTATTCTCGGATAGCAATCTGGAGCGTTCGGTCTTAATTTGATAGTCTTAAGTTTGGATCTTGAGCGTTCGGTGTTATTATATGATTAGTGATTGATAGCGTTCAGTCTTGGTGTATTAGTTATTGTTAGCGTTCGATCTTGATCTGATATTCTCAGACTTCAATCTTAAGCGTTCGGTCTTGGTACATTAGTGACAATTAACGTTCGTTCTCGATGGTGTTGCCCTCAGGTAGTACTCGTCATAGGCAGCGTTCGGTCTTTGTGAGGTTTGATCTTTGAGCGCTCGTCCAAACAGTATTGAATTCAGTATGGTGTTCGATGGTTTAGCGTTCGGCCTAAGTACTCGATCATAGTGTTCGACCCAATAATGTTTAATTGAATATGATGTTCGGTTTTAGCGTTCGGTCTGATTATGTTAAATCCGGTGTTCAGTGTTAGCGTTCGGCCGAATAGTGTTTAATCCAGTGTGGTGTTCGGTCTTAGCGTTCGGCCGAATGGTGTTCAAGGTTCTCGGTTATAGCGTTCGGCCGAATAGTGTTTAATCAAGAGAGATGCTCGGTTTTAGCGTTCGGCCGAATAGTGTTCAATCTAATATGGCGTTCGGTGAAATAGCGATCGGCATGATATTGTGGGATTTGATAACGTCCGTCCAAATAAGTGTTCGGCCTGGTGTGGAAAATAGCGTTCGTTCAGTAGCGTTCGTCTAACAGTGTTCAATGAATAGTGCTCGTCCAAATAGTATTTTACAAATATGTTGGATTCTAAGTTCCTTTGCTCTTGGGTTGAATTATGTGTACCAATGTTTGGAATATATACTCTGATGTGATTTATGTGAAAATATGTAAATGTATGAGATATGTTGGATTTGCGGTGATAATATGGTGGTATCTGGTTATTCATGACTTGGGTTAAGGTTCAAAATAACAGTATGATTCATGGACGTAATTCCATGATCCTCAAGGAGAGGATACATGGTGGTGTTTTGGGGTTGTATAGAATGATTACATGGTAGCTCAGTTTTGGGGGTCATCCTGAAACTCCAATGGTCTTTCTTCTCATGTAGAGAGGATTGAACCATGTGGTGAGGAGTAGCAGGAGGTCCTAGTCTTGGGTGCTTCCATATGATCCAAGGTGAGTGATAACGGATTAACCTCGTGACTGTGGTCGGGCGGTAGTGTCCAAAGTTCCACCGGGCGGTAGTGCCCAAAGTTCCACAAGGCGGTAGTGCCCAAGTTTCATAAAGCCACTGTTAACTTTATGGAAAGTGTACCAAATCGTTTTAAGTAATAAACCGGTAAGACCGGATATCGTTTCCGAAGAGACTCGTGTAACACTTTACAACTGTATAATAAGTTAACTAACTTAGACTAAGAATAACATCTTTTTAATATGATTCAAGTGCAATAAAATTTAAATTCATAAATACGTGATAAAATGAACGTCTTAGAGGCTAAAAGATTGAAAGTGGTTAATGGATAATGAAACAATATGGATGAGATGTTGGAGATAAAACAACATCATCCATATCAGAAATGCCATGCGAATTACCCGTGGGTTTCTCACCATCCTTCATCTCACAACTTTATATTTTCACACAACAATCCTACACTCCACGTAAACACAAATTATACAATTAGTCATGGCGAAACAAATACCGCTCAAGAAGTAAAAGAAGTGTACCTTAATTGGCGAGGAATTCCCGGAAACTGATCCACCACTAGGGAAAATGAAGGGTTTCAGCGGGCAATGAAAATTGCAGATGAGAAATGAAATGAAAAAGAGCGTGTTCCTATTTTATATATGAAATTAGAAATGGAATTAAAATGAATGGAGTAGAACCAGAAAAGCTAAACCTAGCTTCTCCTTGAGCTCGTGAATCTCCTCACCTCGTTACTCTCACAAGCCTTCATCTTCGTGATTCACATCACCGAATCACATCTTACGACTTGATTCGTCCTCGTTACAACCTTCTCCACCAAATCCACCGATTACATCCTCATTTGGGCACAATCACCAATTCAGCCGTTGAATCTTTCTTTTCCACCGAACACGCGATCTAAATCGTATTTCTCACCGAACAATCTTCCTATTTTCCATTCTGCTTCGAATCCTTCCTGCTCTTGGAGTATTATTACGAACCTAGGTTTTCCCAAATGCATTCCTCCCCTTCCGAGTTCTCGGAGCGCGACCCTGTAGCGGCGATGACGGAGCACGACCCTGTAGCGGCGATGGCGGAGCGCGACCCTGTAGCGGTGATGGCGGAGCGCGACCCTGTAGTGGCGGCGATGACGAACCAGGGACCCTGTGGCGGAGGCGAGGACAGAGCGGTTGTATGCAGCGGAGCGGAGGAGCGTTTGGCTTGCGAGAGAGAAGAAGAGTGAAAAGTAGGGTAACTTCCTTCGAAGTAGTAAAATATTAAACCTCTACTGCCTCGGTAATACGCTTAACCAAGGTAATATAGTCTTACTGCCTTGGGTCTTACTATCACCCGATGCCTAAAAGTACTGAAATCACACTTCAAAAATCAGTCTGTCAGTTTTGGACAACATGTACTATCTCGGATCTTATGGAAACCGATGCCGTAGGTCCATTTACGCTTCGATTGGACATTTAACCAAGGTAATTAACAGTTTATACTTCAGTTTCTAGATAACTGAGGCGTATAAGTTAGTTTAAATTGAAAAAATGCCATCGTTTTTGTATATGTTTTGATTTTCGAGAAACTGAGATGTATATCCCATTTAAATGTTATTCAAGCAGTAAAGTAGTTGCAAAGGGTTGGGAAAATACTTAGGAGTTGTAATGCATCATTCATTAACATTAGTAATTAAAAAAGACAACCCAATAGGTTTGGATGAAGGTAGGCCTATTTTTTTTGTGGGATGTATATATAAAATCATATCAAAGGTGCTAACAAGTAGGTTAAAGAGAGTGTTTCCAAAAAATATAGATTGTTCACAATCAAGTTCATTAAAAGAAGAGGAAGGTTAGATAGTATACATGTCACTAATGAAGTTGTTGATGAAATAAGCAGGAAAAAGAAAAGGGTGATAACACTTAAAAATGATTATGAGAAAACCTAAGACTCGATGAGCTGGAATTTTCTGTATCATAGGTAGATTATATTTCCTAGTAAATTCTAAGGAATCATCTACAATGAAATCATGCTTGAAATCATCTACAATGTTAGTAGTAGGAAATGAGTGCCTAACTAAGGAATTCTAACTAAAAAGAGACTTGAAACAAGGGACCCAATCATACCATTTAATTTTCTAATTTTAGAAGAGGAGTTGGTAGGAATAGTGAGACAAACACTTCATAAAAACCTATACGAAGGTGTTAAGGTATGGAAAAGGAATTGAGGTTAATGTCTTACAAATTGATGATGATACATTATTTGTATGTAAAGCTAAGAAGAAAATTTTCATCACCATAAAAACTATTTTTAGATGTTTTGAGTTGGTGTCAGAACTAAAAGTAAATTACCATAAAACTAGGATTGCTGCGATGGGATAGGAAAGGATAGTGTGGAAAATTTCTCAAGACTAATAAATTATAGTTCTCAAATCAGAAAAGTATAGTAATGTGTAATAGATATTTTTGTTGTCTTATATATGTTTTTCTAACTCTTTTAATGGGTAGAAAATTATGTATACACTGACATCAAATTTGGAATGTCAAAAAACTGCATAGACTTTGAAATAGTAAGTCTTCACAAAATTTATATAAGGACAAATTAATCTCTGTCATTTTATTTTGTCTTTGTGTACAGTATGATCGACCAGTTTTACACAAACCGAACAGTTATACTAGCCTATGGTCTCATATGAGCCAACAGGTGAACCGATCGGTCGGATTATAAATAGAGTTAACACTAAAAATAATTATACCAGGTCTAAATCAGATTATTACTGTTTAGATCGTAATTAGATCAATACTAATAAAAAAATCTATCATAAAATTTATAAATACAAATTTGATATTCAAGTAATTAGTTACATTAATTACATGTTTATTACTAACACTATGTGAAAGACTTTAGCATCAAAATGCTTTCTGCATGTAACACCCGAGTTAATATAACGGTAGTAGAAATATATTGGAATTGAAACTTTCACCTAAGCTTAGATATCCTTTGTAAAAGCAAACTTAACCTCATTTCATAAACCGAAACATTATTTCACTCTTAAAAATATTTAAGAATATACTTAGGTACATCTAATGAGTTTTGAAGAGTTAAAGGAAATTAAGAAGAATGAAAGGTTTAATATTTGAATTTAAAACAGATTATTAAGAAGAAAAAGAATTAAATTCACATTCTACCACAACATTCTCGAGTACAAATGATTGAGACAAAGGGGTTCCATAACATGTAGGGATCGTCATAGGTCGTAAATATTAATAACTGGTTGATATTTTTAAATATATGTTCTTTTAATTTTAAATAAAATTATTTAACAATAAATTTTAAAAATATAAAATTAGCTAATAAAATTAGTTTTAAAGTAATTACGAATAAATTTAGTTTTTCTAAAAATAAATTAAAATAAGTTGCATACTGACCTTTTAAAAATACATTTATATGGTCTAAGTAAAAAAAAATACTAAATAAAATTTTAAACTATTATTAATAGTTAATATTTTTTTCACTAATAACTTTATAATTACAATTCTTATAAAAATAATAAAATAAAATTTATTAATAATTATTAATAAGTGACCATGATATTTGTACTTGTTCAATTAAATACACATACCCATCTATTAACAACATCCATAAAGATTTTACCGACATATATTGGTTTATATGCATTTTTTTTATCCCTAATAACATATGAAAAACGACAATAACACAATAGCACTATATAATCTGTTAAAAATATGAAAAATAATGACATTTTATAAAATAAATAGACATCAATTTCTAACCTATTCTTTCGCCATGGAAGGAAATTAAAAAAATCACATCAAAATAAAGTAAAAGAATTGCAAAGATTTAATTTCAGTGTCTATGTAGAAATTCAAGGAAGTCATCAAACTTCATTTTTAGTACTGTTGTTAAAGGTTTTTAGTACTGTTGTTAAATGGTAATAGTAGAAATTCAAGTTTTCTTCCATCTTGTTCGTCGCGTTGCCATAGCTCTCCTCCAACATCAAGAATGTCTCGCCACGGTCGCCCCTCTGTTTTCTGCCATCCTCGCATTCTTCTCAACAATGTTCACGAGGGTGGTTGGGCGTGGTGTGGTGTTGCCTTTCCGTCCACCTTCTCTGCATTTTCTGCCTTAAAAATAGTTAGCATATGAATTTAATATCTACATTATTTTGGCATTAATGTCTTTGTTTTATTATTTGGAATTTAAAGACGAATAAATATTGTTTGTTGGGTTGGTACATATCAAATGTTAGAAAAAGAACGAGGCAATTATAAGGAACATTAAGAAGAGAGAATCTGAGTGGTAAGAAGCCCAACGAGTGATTAGTATAAAAATTACGTATAACTTCACGCATTAACGTCCAATAACAGAACAATCGACGTTAACTATGATCAATGACATTGTTGAAATTAAATTCATTCGATCCACGTTGTTTGGATTTTCAAACCCTCGTCTAAAATAAAATAACATCAAACCATAAACCAGCTCGACGTAAAATAGTGACCTTAGTAATCACATAATGTCAGCTAAAGAAACACATGGCGTCCAATACAAAATAAATAAATACTAAAGAGTGATTTGGTTCCTTCCATCCACATATGACGTCGACCTTAACAAATATTTGACGTTTTACATGAAAACAAGCATTTATTTCTTTATTTTTCTTTTAAATCAACCCACAAAACTGTTGGAAAACAGCGGTACTTGTTCCCTCCTCTGTGAACCCCAAAATGGGCACTATGCGGAAGCGTAAAAATAATAACACCGAAATTTTAACGTGGAAAATCCTCTCGGAAAAAATCACGGGACCTAATTCAGAAAAATATCTCCACTATGAAAGTAGGATTACAGTGTTTCTCTCACTCTCTGAGGATCTCTCAATAAATCTCACCCTCTCGGATGGTATACAAAACTCTCACTTTCACACTCACAGTATCTTCTATTGTACTGTGTCAACACCTCTCGGTATTTCTCTCACACACAAAAAAACTCTATTTCTCTCCTTCACCGTGGCTCTCTTTTCTTCACGGTGGTATTCTTCTTCTCTGTTTGGTGTGTCTTGTTTCACTGCTTTGCTTCTCAATTTATGGAAGTGAGAAAGCCAAAACAAACAAAATGGTTGTTGAGGTGGTGAGCTGAATTTACGGAAAAGCAAGGAAAGTGGAAGACATTTTGGTGCATTATTTTGCTGATGGGGAACAAAGGCTCCTGCATTTCATAGTGGAATGGGTCCCAATATTTGTTTTATTCCAACAAAACTCCCCCATAAAACAAATAAATGGGTCTTCCATCCTTCATCCCATCTTTGCATCTTGTCTTAGTTGGAAGGTAGCATGACACCAGCACCTTGACAACAATCTTCAACCTTCTTGGTTGGTACTGATTTAGTCATCATGTCAGACCAATTCAGGTCTGTATGGATTTTCTCTATCTTCAATTTCTTCTCATCCAGCGCTTCTCGTATCTAGTGATACCGCACGTCGATATGTTTCGAGCGTGAATGGAACATGGGGTTCTTGGTTAGATGAATGGTACTTTGATTATCACAATTCACCACATAATCATCTTGATCATGTCCTAATTCACTTAGGAAATTCTTCATCCATAGCATCTCTTTAGAGGCTTCAGTCACCGCTACATACTCTGCTTCAGCAGTAGACAATGTCACACATTTTTGTAGCTTTGACTGCCAAGAAACAGCTCTCCCTGCAAAAGTAATCAGATAACCTGATGTTGACTTCCTTGAATCGACATCTCCAGCCATGTCTGAGTCTGAATATCCGATTAGCTTTAGATCTCCATTGCCAAAACACAAGCTTCTTTTGGCAGATCCTCCTAGATACCTCAGTATCCACTTAACAGCTTCCCAATGCTCCTTTCCTGGATTTGACAGGAATCTGCTCACAACTCCTAAAGCATAGCCAATATCTGGCCTTGTACAAACCATTGCATACATAAGGCTACCCACGGCAGAAGAGTAGGGTACCTTGTTCATTTCTTCCTTTTCTTCTTCATTCTTTGGACATTGAGACTTGCTAAGTTTGAAATGTCCAGCAATTGGAACACGAGCAGATTTGGCATTGTGCATGTTGAACCTTTTGAGAATCTTCTCAATGTAATCTTCTTGAGATACCCATAGCATTCTTCTAGAACGATCTCTGGAGATTTTCATTCCAAGTATCTTTTTTACTGCACCCAGGTCTTTCATGGCAAAAGACTTGCTCAATGCCTTCTTGAGAGCAACTATTTTAATTTTGTTCTTCCCTACAATCAATATATCATCAACATACAAGAGAAGTATGATGGACTCACCATTTTCATAATGCTTCACAAACACGCAATGGTCTGCGAAGGTCTTCTTGAAATTATGTTGGATCATGAAGGAATCAAATTTCTTGTACCATTGTCTTGGAGCTTGCTTCAGACCATAGAGGCTTTTCTTCAGACGACACACCAAGTGTTCTTTGCCTGGTTCTTCAAAACCCTCTGGTTGCTTCATGTAAATTTCTTCCTCTAAGTCTCCATGTAAGAATGCTGTTTTGACGTCCAGTTGTTCAATCTCCAGGTCTAGTGTTGCTGCCACACCGAGAATTGCTCTAATGGATGTCATCTTCACCACTAGTGAAAATATTTCGTCGAAGTCTATTCCTTTCTTCTGGTTGCACCCCTTCATGAAAATTCGTGCTTTGTACCTTGGGCTTGGGTTGTTCTCTTCATTCTTGAGCTTGAACACCCATTTGTTCTACAATGCTCTCCTTTCTCTTGGTAGTTCTACCAAATCATAAGTCTCATTTTCCTTTAAGGATTGCATCTCTTCTTCCATGGATTGCAACCATTTGTCTTTGTCTTTCATCTCCATTGCTTCTACAAAGCTTTGAGGTTCACCTTCATCAGTAAAATTAACATATTCATCTGAAAAATACCTTCTTGACGGTTGCTTCTGCTTTGTTGATCGTCTCAATTGGGGTTCTTGCGGAGCATCCTCAATTGGTTGATCTTCTTCCGTCAGATTAGGTTGATCAGCTTCTTCAGCCATTTCATCAAGTTGTAACTCTGGTTCGGCTTGATGAGTCTCTCCCCCTAAGTTGTTCATCACAATAGGGCTTTGATCACTTATCAGCTTAAGTGTTGGTTTCTCCACTTTCTTGATGTCTTGGATTGTCTGATCTTCAAAGAACACCACATCTCTGCTTCGAACAATCTTTCTGTTTGCAGGATCCCATAATCTGAAACCAAATTCATCTCTTGGAGAACCAAGGTATATGCACTCTTTCGCCTTAGCATCGAGCTTTGCTCTTTCATCTTTCGGAATGTGAACTGATGCCTTACATCCGAAGACTCTCAAGTTGCGATATGAGGCCTTTTTACCAGACCATACTTCTTCTGGAATCTTACCGTTTAATGGTCTTGAAGGTGATAAGTTGATTAAATCAGCTGCTGTCACCACTGCCTCCCCCCAGAATGACTTGGGAATTTGCGTGAGACAACATGCTCCTAACCTTCTCAGCAATCGTTTTGTTGAATCTTTCAGCTACACCATTCATCTGAGGTGTCTTGGGAGGTACTTTCTCATGTTTGATCCCATGAGTCTTGCAATAATGCTCGAATGGACCTCTATACTCTCCACCATTATCGCTTCTCAGACATTTCAACTTTCTACCAGTTTCACGTTCAACTGAGGCGTGAAACTCCTTGAAGATTCGTAGAACTTCATCTTTTCTCTTCAATGGATAGACCCACAATTTTTTGGAGTGGTCATCAATGAAGGTAACAAAATATTGAGCACCACCAAGGGACTTTTCAGATGTTGAGCAAACATCTGAGTGTACAAGATCCAAAATATGCTCTTTTCTTCTTCCACTTTCAAATCTACGGAAGGACATTCTACGCTGCTTACCTGCTAGGCAATCTTCACATAATTCAAGTGGTTGTCCTTTTATACTCTGGAGATGATCTTTTGCGAGGATCTCTAATCCCTTTTCGCTCATGTGGCCTAGCCTTTTATGCCACAACTCCTTACTTTCTTCTTGAGCAACATTCGTCTCTCCTTTGTATATTTTTCCTTGCATGCAGTACAAGGAGCCTTCCTTCTTGCCTCGAGCAACAATCATGCTTCCTCGGCTAAGTTTCCATTTTTCATCTCCAAACTGGTTGTTCATTCCAGCATCATCTAGCTTACCGACTGAGATAAGGTTTAGACGCATCTCTGGTACATGTCTTACCTCCTTCAGCACAAGTTTGTTTCCATTTTCTGTCGTCAAAGTCACTTCTCCTATGCCCACAATTTTGGTTGTGACATGATTTCCCATCTTTACTGTTCCAAAGTCTCCTTTTTGATAGGATGAGAAGAATCCCTCATGAGGATTAACATGGAAAGATGCTCCGGTATCTACTATCCAAGTGCAGTCATCAAAAGCAATATTTAGATAGTTTACCTCAGTGATAAGGAACACATTCTCATCATTTGATACCACCGCCGTTGTGGTCTTTTCTTCCAGCTTCTTTTTGGGATCTACCACATCAGGGTGTACAGTTCCATTCTTTTGATCTCTCTTCAGGAATCTACATTCTTGCTTCTTGTGACCATCTTTTCCACAATAAAAGCATGTCAGACCTTTGGAACGAGACTTGAATCTTCCTCGTGACTTTTCACGTTTTCCTTTGCTTCTGTGTTCACTCCTTCCTCTATTCTCAACAACATTGGCTTCTGAGTGACTACTCGATCCCCTTTCTTTCCTTCTGGATTCTTCATTCAGTAAACTGTCTGTGATGTTATCCAGACTGAGCTTTCCATCTGGTGCTGAGTTATTGAGAGTGACCACCAACGTGTCCCAACTCTCCGGTAGAGAACTAAGGAGTAAAAGAGCTTGTAACTCGTCATCAATCTTCATATCCGCCTTCATTAGTTGGTTCACAATACCTTTGAAGGTGTTGAGATGCTCGATCATATTCTGGTCGTCAGTGTACTCCAACTTTACGAGTCGTCTGACAAGGTGAGCTTTATTTCTCAGAGTCTTCTTTTGAATCATAGATTCAAGTTTTGTCCATAACTCATACGCATCGGTATAAGTCGATACATGCTCAAACAAGCTTTTGTCGATGTATTTCCGAATCATAGCCACTGTTTTACAATTTAGAATCTCCCAATCTTTTTCGGTCTTTCCTTCCGGAATTTTCGGATTTGTGATCGGCTCATACAAATCCTTGCAGTATAGATGATCTTCCATTATCGGCTTCTAGTAGGAATAATTATCTGCAGTTAGCTTGAACATGTCTCATTCCATCTTGAGTTTTACAGGATTCTGACTTTTTCGAACCGGTAGCTCTGATACCACTGTTGGGAAACAGCGGTACTTGTTCCCTCCTCTGTGAACCCCAAAATGGGCACTATGCGGAAGCGTAAAAATAATAACACCGAAATTTTAACGTGGAAAATCCTCTCGGAAAAAACCACGGGACCTAGTCCAGAAAAATATCTCCACTATGAAAGTAGGATTACAGTGTTTCTCTCACTCTCTGAGGATCTCTCAATAAATCTCACCCTCTCGGATGGTATACAAAACTCTCACTTTCACACTCACAGTATCTTCTATTGTACTGTGTCTACACCTCTCGGTATTTCTCTCACACACAAAAAAACTCTATTTCTCTCCTTCACCGTGGCTCTCTTTTCTTCACGGTGGTATTCTTCTTCTCTGTTTGGTGTGTCTTGTTTCACTGCTTTGCTTCTCAATTTATGGAAGTGAGAAAGCCAAAACAAACAAAATGGTTGTTGAGGTGGTGAGCTGAATTTACGGAAAAGCAAGGGAAGTGAAAGACATTTTGGTGCATTATTTTGCTGATGGGGAACAAAGGCTCCTGCATTTCATAGTGGAATGGGTCCAATATTTTTTTTATTCCAACAAAAACGTCACATTGATCAGGGTTTCGATGTGTTATTGACCAACTAGAAGCCAAAGCCTCAATCCCTTTTTTATTATTTTTTTCTTTTTTCTTTTAAACCAACCACTAAACATAGAACACTTTTACTAATTTGACGTTGTATTTGCCAGCAATTATTCTTCTTATTTTTTCTCTTTAAACCAAGCCATAAAATGTCCTTCTACTGGTGGCTTCGACGTTTTAAGCCAAAGGGTCACCCCATAACATGTCGAACTCTTGGGGGCTTCGACGTGATGGACATTGGAGTAGTTGGGCACATTAATTCTAGCTCCCAACAATTATTCTCTTTTTCTATAAATATAGTTTAAGAGCCTTGGATAACCTCTACATCTCCATTTATAAAATTTCTCGTAACGACTCGTTCAAAGTTTCTTTGTGTTAACTTTTTTCTGTGTTACTATTAGCTCCTTCAAGGTCACAAAAACGAGTCATTTCTTTGTGGCTTGATTCTTTTGTCATGTTGAAAATCTTGAAAGAATGATAGTAACACAAAGAAAAAGGTTGATACATTTGAATTTTGCACCCTTTCAAAACGCTACAACTTCCATTTATAAAATTTCTCGTAAAAATCTGTTAACTTTTTTCTTTGTTTTTCTATCAACTCTTTCAAGTTCACAAAAGCGAGTCATTTCCTTGTGGTTTGATTCTTTTTGCATGGGAAAAAGCTTGAAGGAGTGATAGAAATCCAAAGAAAAAGGTTGAGAGATTTGGATTTCACACCCTTTCAAAACGCTACAACCTCCATTCACCAAAATCCTTCTACATTTTAACTATCCCGTGGATCTTTTCGTGGTTTGATTTTCATTTTTTTCCTATATTTAATGTTTAACTACAAAATCAGTGGATCTGATTTCTGGCAGAAAACAACTCCAGGAAAACTTAATAATTGAATCATTAAAAAATGATCAAACCGTGCAATGGTTAAGCATTATATCTATAGAGGAGTCAATTAACGACGAACCTGTTCCTATTCGACGTGAATATCTTCTTTTCTAACACAACATTTATCATGCCCGACAAACTGTCTTTTCCCATATAAAGTAGACATCAAGTAGTGTCAAAATTTGACGTGAATCTCTTCGTTTCTAACACATCATTTATCATGCACTGCAAACTGCCTTTAACTGTATAAAGTAGACGTCAAGTGGTGTCGATATTCTACATGAATCTCTTTGTTTCTAACACAACATTTATCATGCCCAACAAACTACCTTTTCCAATATAAAGTAGACATCGAGTAGTGTCAAAATGCAACGTGAATCTCTTCGTTTCTAACACAACATTTATCATGCGCAGCAAACTGCCTTTAACCGTAGAAAGTAGATGTCGAGTGGTTTCAATATTCGACGTGAACCTCTTCATTCTTACCATGACCAGCCAACTACATTTCCCATATATCATGATGGCAAAGTACACGTCGAAGCTCCAAAAGAATGCGACGTTTTATGGTTGGTTTAAAAGAAAAAAGAAAAAAAAAATAAAATGGAGTTACTGCTTGGCGAATTAAACGTCGAAGCCCTCGAAGAATTCGATGTTTTATAGTTTGATTACAAGAAAAAAAGAAAAATAATGGTGCACTGGTCTGAATAATTACCACTATAGAAGTCGAATTATCATGGTATTCGACGTTCTATTCTGAACCTAATAGGTTTGATATATATATATATAATCTATAAATCTATTCCTGTATCATTGCGTCAAAAACTATATTCTTAAAGCCTTAATGAGAGAAGACTTCTAAATCTTGTTCTCAAATGACTTCTTTATCTTCACGACGTGGAAAGAAGGCGTCATAGATTGTAAGAAATGCTAGTCCAAATGGATGGATAAGTGATGACGAAACACAATACAAATTAGGTTGTTATAGAAAACTCATGGTGATGGTCCCTCACAAGTTCTTATGTTTTTTCATGAAAAATCCAAAAAGTGAATCTTAGAGTCATTGTTTGTTTAATAACCAGTTCAAATAGGTATAATATATCTAGCGTGAATATAAATCCTATGATTGTGGGTTATTTAGGGGTCGAAAGTATTCAAAGATTCCAAGCAACTAGTCCAATTATTGGTGTGAAAACTCCTTTTCTATTTACTGGCATGGAGCCCAACAAAAACTACCGGAAGCACTATACTCTACCAAAACGCTTATATATATTCAATCGTTTTGGTTTACACACTTCACAATTAAGAGTAGACCGATCAAATTCAAGGTCCTTGTTTTACTCTTAGGTATTTAGTATCACCAAAAAAGTAATGACTACTTGTTTTCCTAAACTCTGTTGTGTACTTCTCCTCCTCTTGCTGCCTGCTGCAGAATCCATTCTCGGATTTAACAATATCGCAGAAATAAAGTGCATTGAGAGGGAGAGACAGGCACTCCTCAACTTCAAACATGGTCTCATAGATGCCCATGACATGCTGTCTACATGGAGAGATGACGACAACAGTCGAGATTGTTGCAAGTGGAAAGGCATACAATGTGACCATCAAACAGGTCATGTAACCATCCTTCGTCTCCGTGGTTCGAATATATATTTGAGTGGTGCAGTCAATATCACTTCACTGTTTCCCTTGCAAAATATTCAACATTTGGATCTCAGCTACAATGATTTTATAGAGAGTCACATCCCAGAAAACATGAGCTCACTTACCAACTTAAGATATCTCAATCTCTCCTATTCTTATTTTTGTGGTAACATTCCTACCCAACTTGGAAGCCTTACACATTTATTGTCTCTGGATTTAAGTCACAATTATCTTCTCCGTGGAGACATCCCTTATAAACTTGGAAGCCTTACAAATTTAAGGTATCTTGATCTCAGTTATAATAATCTTGATGGGAAAATCCCTTCTCAAATTGGAAATTTGTCACAGTTGAAATACCTTGATCTTAGTGAAAATTCCTTTTCTAGAACATTGTCTTTCCAGGTTGGCAATTTTCCTTCCTTGGACACTCTTAGACTTGCTGGTGATTTTGATGTCAAAGCTAAGGATGCAAAGTGGTTGTCTAATCTCGGTTCCCTAACACATCTTGCCTTCAATGGTATACATAACGCTGAAGCGTTGCAGATGATTCATAGTCCAAAGCTAAGAGAGTTGAGACTAGTTGATTGTTCTCTTTCAGATACCCATATTCATTCTCTGTTTTATTCACGTTCCAACTTTTCCAATTCTCTTACCATCCTTGATCTTTCTTCTAATATGCTGACATCCTCAACATTTCAATTATTGTCTAACTTTAGCCTTAATCTTCAAGAGCTTTATCTTTCTCAGAATAACATTGTTTTGTCATCTCCAGTCCACTCAACCTTTCCTTCTCTTGTGATCCTTGATCTTTCCTATAATAAGATGACATCATCGGTCTTTCAATGTATCTTCAATTTCAGTTCAAAACTTCAAAATCTTTATTTGCGAAATTGTAGTCTTAGGGATGATAGTTTTCTCATGTCAGCTATTTCAATTACGAATTCCTCGTCTTCTCTTGTCTCGCTTGATCTCTCCTCAAATCTATTGAAATCATCATCCATATTTTACTGGTTCTTCAACTGCACTACCAATCTTCGTACACTTGAACTTAATGACAACATGTTGGAAGGTCCCATTCCAGATGGATTTGGGAAAGAAATGAACTCTCTTGAAGTTCTTAGCCTCTTTCGGAACAAACTGCAAGGCGAGATTCCATCTTTCTTTGGGAACATGTGCACATTGCAGAGTTTAGACCTCTCAAACAACAAGTTGAGTGGGAACATTTCTAGCTTCATTCAAAATTCTTCATGGTGCAACAAACAAGTGTTTCAGAGTTTGTTTTTATCTGATAACCAGATTACCGGCATTCTACCTATGAGCATTGCATTGCTATCTGAGTTGGAGATCTTGCTTTTGGATGGAAATTGTTTGGAGGGTGATGTCACTGAATCCCATCTTTCAAAATTTTCCAAATTAAGGCTCTTATCTTTGTCAGATAACTCCTTATCTCTAAAAATAGTCCCTAACTGGGTTCCTCCTTTTCAAATAATAAGCTTGGAACTAAGATCTTGCAAGTTGGGTCCTAGCTTTCCTAGTTGGCTCCAGACTCAACGCTCTTTACTTTATCTGGATATTTCTGAGAATAGGCTTAATGGTTCAGTACCAAAATGGTTTTGGAACAACTTGCATAATGTGGAAAGTTTGTATATGTCTCAGAATAATATCAGTGGAGCAATTCCTAATAATATATCATTGAAGCTTTTCAATAGACCGTCCATATTTCTGAATTCAAATAATTTTGAAGGAAAAATTCCGCAATTTTTACTACAAGCTTCAGACCTAAGGCTTTCTGATAATAAATTTTCAGATTTGTTTTCATTCGTATGTGACCAACGAACATATGTAATGGCCACCTTGGATTTATCAAACAATCAATTGAAGGGACAACTACCAGACTGTTGGAAATCTGTACATCAGTTATTGTTTCTTGATTTAAGCAACAATAAATTGTCAGGGAAGATTCCTGTGTCCATGGACAGCCTTGTTGAATTGGAAGTCTTGGTTTTACGAAACAATAACCTGACAGGTGAATTAGCTTCCACTTTGAAGAATTGCAGCAATTTAATTATGTTGGATGTGGCCGAAAATATGTTTTTTGGCCCAATACCATCATGGATAGGGGAAAATATGCAACAATTGATAATATTGAACATGCGAGGGAATCATTTCTCTGGACATTTTCCAATTCAACTCTGTTGTTTGAAGCACATTCAATTCTTAGATCTTTCGAGAAATATGTTATCAAAAGGAATTCCATCTTGCTTAAAGAATTTGACTGCAATGACTGAAAAGAACATCAACACAAGTGATACTCTAAATCGTATATATTCGATGAATATCACTTATTTTGAAATGTATGGTTTTTATGGTAGGAAAAATTACACCCTTAGCATAAGCTTGATGTGGAAAGGTGTGGAACAGGGGTTCAAAAATCCAGAGTTACAGCTTAAGAGCATTGATATTTCAAGTAATAATTTAAGTGGTGAAATACCGAAGGAGATTGGATATTTGGTTGGGCTAGTTTCTCTGAATTTATCCAGAAATAATCTGAGAGGAGAAATTCCTTGTGAGATTGGGAGTTTAAGATCACTAGAGTCCATCGATTTATCAAGAAATCATTTCAGTGGGAAAATTCCTTCTTCTCTTTCTGAAATTGACGGTCTGGGGAAACTAGACTTGTCACACAACTCTCTTTGAGGAAGAATTCCATTGGGAAGACACTTTGAAACATTTGATGGGTCTAGTTTTGAAGGAAACATTGATCTTTGTGGTGAACAACTGAGAAAAAGTTGTCCTGGAGATGAAGATCAAACCATAGTAAATCTTTCAAGAGCTGAAGCAATGAATGATGATGAAGATAGCTGTTTCTTTGAGGCATTATACATGAGCATGGGGATCGGATACTTCACTGGATTTTGGAGCTTAGTAGGGCCAGTGTTACTTTGGCGTTCTTGGAGAAATGCTTATATGAGATTCCTAAATAAATTGACAGACAGTATATATGATCAGTTGTATTGAATGTGACGAGAAAAAGGTATGCGTGTATCTTCTCCTTTTTCAAATTCACGATTTATCTCATGTCTTAGTTGAATGTAGTATGTTATACGCAAAAAATATGGATTCTTGCGCGAGAACATTTAATGTGTACTCTCTTTTCTCCAATGACCCCATTTAACCTAATGTTTAATAATTAATATATGATGCTCTGATATTTCATATTGTATTTGTATCCCATATGTATTTGTATATGATATTTTAAGACATTTTATTGATATTTATTAATAAAATATTTAATATATAAAGCATAATATTTTTATTATCACGATAATTTATAATTTTTATATTAAACAACTTCATATTCATATATATATATATATATATATATATATATATATTAAATATTAGGTTCGTATTCGTATTAAACATGTATCTGTATACAATATTTTAGGACATTTATTAATATTTATTAATGAAGTATTTAACTTATAAAACACAATACTTCTATTATAATGATAATTTAAAATTTATATATTAACAACTTTAAAACATATGATTTTAATTTGGATTCATTTAATAACAATTATATATTTATTATATTTTTAAGAATTATTATACACTTTTAATATATATATATATATATATATTACGTATATATTATCCTATTTCTTTTAAAATAAATCTATCGACATATATTATAGAAGAAAATTTTCATCACCATAAAAACTATTTTTAGATGTTTTGAGTTGGTGTCAGAACTAAAAGTAAATTACCATAAAACTAGGATTGCTGCGATGGGGATAGGAAAGGATACTATGGAAAATTTCTCAAGACTAATAAACTATAGTTCTCAAATCAGAAAAGTATAGTAATGTGTAATAGATATTTTTGTTGTCTTATATATGTTTTTCTAACTCTTTTAATGGGTAGAAAAATTATGTGTACAATGACATCAAATTTGGAATGTCAAAAAACTGCATAGACTTTGAAATAGTAAATCTTCACAAATATGTAAGGACAAATTATTCTTCTCTCTTTTTATTTTGTCTTTGTGTACAGTATGAAAGACCGGTTTTACAGTAACAGAACGATCATACTGGCCTATGGTCCCATATGAGCCAGTCGATGATCGATCGGATTATAAACATAGTTAACACTACGAATAATTATACTAGGTCTAAGTCAGATCATCACTCTTTAGATTGTAATTAGACAACACTAATAAAAAATTCATTCTAAAATTTATGAATACAAATTTGATATTTAGGTAATTAATTACATTAATTACTTATTTATTATTAACACTATGTGAAAGATTTTAGCATCAAAATGTTTTCCACATGTAACACCCCAAATTAACAGAACGGTAACAGAAGCATATTGGAAGTGAAACTTTAGCCTAAGCTTAGGTATTCTTTGTAAAAATAAACTTAACCTCGATCTCACAAAAACATTATTTCACTGTTAAAAATATTTAAGAATATACTAACGTCAATTAATATGAGTTTTGAAGAGTTAAAGGAAATTAAGAAGAATGAAAGGTTTAATATTTGAATTTAAAACAGATTATTAAGAAGAAAAAAAATTAAATTCACAGTCTACCACAACATTCTCGAGTACAAAGGATTGAGACAAGGGGTTCCATAACATGTAGGGATCGTCATAGGTCGTAAATATTAATAACTGGTAGATATTTTTAAATATATGTTCTTTTAATTTTAAATAAAATTATTTAAAAATAAATTTTAAAAATATAAAATTAGCTAATGAAATTAGTTTTAAAGTACTTACGAATGAATTTAGTTTTTCTAAAAATAAATTAAAATAAGTTGCATACTGACCTTTTAAAAATACATTTATATGGTCTAAGTAAACAAAAATATACTAAATAAAATCTTAAACTATTATTTAATAGTTAATATTTTTTCACTAATAACTTTATAATTACAATTCTTATAAAAATATTCAAATAAAATTTATTTATAATTATAAATAAGTGACCATGATATTTGTACTTGTTCAATTAAATACACATACCCATCTATTAACAACATCCATAAAGATTTTACCGACATATATTGGGTTATATGCATTTTTTTATCCCTAATAACATATGAAAAACGACAATAACACAATAGCACTAAATAATCTGTTAAAAATATGAAAAATAATGACATTTTATAAAATAAATAGAATCATTTTCTAACCTATCCTTTCGCCATGGAAGGAAATTAAAAAATCACATAAAAAAAAGTAAAAGAAATGCAAACATTTAATTTCAGTGTCTACGTAGAAATTGAAGGAAGTCATCAAACTTAATTTTTAGTACTGTTGTTAAAGGGTTTTAGTAATGTTGTTAAATGGTAATAATTAGAGCTGTCAATTTGACCCATGACCTTGAAGCTAATCTTAATCCACTTTTGACAAAGCTTCCTCTTAAGAAAAGCTCCAACCTCCAGAACCTCCTCTCAAGGGGATTAGGGTAGGGTTAAGGTGAGTTTAACCCCATTAAAATTTTTTTGAAAACTAAGTTTCAACTTTCTTAGAATAACTATTGAAAGTACTAAATTTTATATTCATGTAATTGATTTGTTATTTCAAATTATTAAATAAAACTAATTAATTATAGTATAATAGAATATTTAATATTCAAAATAACCACTTTTTTAAATAATTAAAAACAATTGCAAACCACACACTTAATTTTACACAACTAAATAGTATTACAAATTTATTTTACTAAAATATTGTAAAAATGTTTTATTTTGTTGTCAATTTTAATACAATTATGTCTTTTATTGCAGACACCAATTATTAGAAAATTATATATGATTAGTAATATCAAAATAACCCCAAGAGATAATAACA
This sequence comes from Vigna nakashimae, assembly GCA_034642375.1. NCBI lineage: Eukaryota > Viridiplantae > Streptophyta > Magnoliopsida > Fabales > Fabaceae > Vigna > Vigna nakashimae. The sequence goes on from CM067768.1 coordinate 24,814,096, forward strand.
TATTAAATTGATTTAATATTTGCACTGCTTTTACCGTTCTTAAAAAAATCACTGTTTTGTTTCCTCGACTTCTAAAATATCACTCAATCTATTTATAATTATTTAAAATTAAAAATAATTCAAAAATTTATTATCTAAAATTTTGGATAAAAAATAGTATTAATATTTTATGTGTAAATTAAACTTATGTTTTATTTTTTTCTCTCTCTGATAATCTTTTTCTCAAAATCACCATAAGATATATTATAAAAAGAAAGTTAATTTCTTAAAAAATTATAAAAAAAAATGAAAATTTTAAATAGACCTAAAGTACTAAAGAATGACAAATGTTATAGTGTTTAACTAACACATTAAATAATTTATTTTTAACTTTCAATTAGAACACATAACATAAATGTATGTTTATGACATTTAAAATGTAAACATTTTGAGTGAGTAGTACGATGAGATTGAACCCTATAGGCGAATACAACTGCAACATGCACAAGGTTTATGAGTTTTTTCTTTTTACTTATTATTTATGTTATGAGTATGATTTGTTGAGTATAAAATGAAAAAGAAAATCATGTATATTTAATTTCTTTTTCAATAGCTTTCTAAGGAAATAAAGAAGCCTCATCTTTTTTTTTAAATTAAGAGCTTCAATTAGAGAAAATATTCTCTAAAATTTCAATTAGGATAGTTTTAGATAGAAAGTTAATTTCTAACTTATAACCTAAAAAAAACGAAATTAAATATTTAAATTTCAAATTTATAAAATGATCCTTTAATTATATACTTAGAGAAGAATCTAACTCAATAAATAATGTCATTTTGCCTTTGCTACCTACAGGGCTTTTAAAGATATTTTGGCCTCGTGGGCTTTTTCTACGAGGGGCTTTTTGGTCCTGTGGATTTTTCTGGCCCCAACCCACGTGGAGGGCCAAACCATCTAACAGGGGCCAAATTGACGGGTCTAGTAACAATAGAAATTCAAGTTTTCTTTCATCTTGTTCGTCGCGTTGCCATCGCTCTCCTCCAACATCAAGAATGTCTCATCACCGTCGCCCTTCCTCCGTTGGTCTATTTTTTGCTATCCTCGCATTCTTCTCAACAATGTTCACGAGGGTGGTTGGGCGTGGTGTGGTGTTGCCTTTTCGTCCACCTTTTCTGCATTTTCTGCCTTAAAAATGGTTAGCATATGAATTTAATATCTACATTATTTTGGCATTAATGTCTTTGTTTTATTATTTTGAATTTAAAGATGAATAAATGTTGTTTGTTGGGTTGGTACATATCAAATGTTAGAAAAAGAACGAGTTAGTTATAAGGAACATTAAGAAGAGAGAATCTGTGTGGTAAGAAGCCCAACCAATCACTAGTATAAAAATTGCGTATAACTTCACACGTTCAACGTTCAATAACAGAACAACTAACGTTAGCTATGACCAGTGATATTGTTGTAAATAAATTCATTCAGTGCACGTTGTTTGGATTTCCAAACCCTCGTCTAAAATGAAATATCGTCAAACCATAAACCAGCTCGACGTAAAATAGTGACCTTAGTAATCACATAATGGTAGCTAAGGAAACACATCCAATACAAAATAAATAAATACTAAAGAGTGATTTGGTTCCCTCCCATCCATATATAACGTCGACCTTAACAAATATTTGACGTTTTACATGATAGCAAGCAGTTATTTCTTTATTTTTCTTTTAAATCAACCCACAAAAAGTCACATTGATCAAGGCTTCGACGTGTTATTGACCAGCCAGAAGCCAAAGCCTCAATCCCTTTTTTATTATTTTTTTCTTTTTTCTTTTAAACCAAACACCAAACGTCGAACACTTTTACTAATTTGACGTTGTATTTGCCAGCTTCTTCTTATTTTTTCTCTTTAAACCAAGACATAAAACGTCCTTCTACTAGTGGCTTCGATGTTTTAAGCCAAAGGGTCACCCCATAACACGTCGAACTCCTGGGCGCTTCGACGTGATGGGCATTGGAGTAGTCTGGCACATTAATTTTGGCTCCCAACAATTATTCTTTTTTTCTATAAATACAGTTTAAGAGCCTTGGATAACCTCTACACCTCCATTCATAAAATTTCTCGTAACAACTCCTTCAAGGTTTCTGTGTTAACTTTTTTCTTTGTGTTACTATTAGATCATTCAAGGTACAAAAACGAGTCATTTCTATGTGGTTTGATTCTTTTTTCATGTTGAAAAGCTTGAAGGAATGATAGTAACACAAAGAAAAAGGTTGATACATTTGGATTTCGTACCCTTTCAAAATGCTACAACTTCCATTTACAAAATTTCTCGTAAAAATCTGTTAACTTTTTTCTTTGTTTTGCTATCAACTCTTTCGTATTCACAAAAGCGAGTCATTTCCTTGTGGTTTGATTCTTTGTGCATGGGGAAAAGCTTGAAGGAGTGATAGAAATCCAAAGAAAAAGGTTGAGAGATTTGGATTTCGCACCCTTTTAAAACGCTACAACCTCCATTCACCAAAATCCTTCTACATTTTAACTATCATGTGGATCTTTTTGTGATTTGATTTTCATTTTTTTCCTATGTTTAATGTTTAACTACAGAATCAGTGGATCTGAATTTCTGGTAGAAAACAACTCGAGGAAAACTTAATAATTGAATCATTCAAAAATGATCAAACTGTGCAATGGTTAAGCATTATATATGTAGAGGAGTCAATTAACGACGAACCTCTTCCTATTCAAAGTGATTATCTTCTTTTGTAACACAACATTTATCATGCCCAGCAAACTGCCTTTTCCCATATAAAGTAGACGTCAAGTAGTGTCAAAATTCGACATGAATCTCTTCGTTTCTAACACAACATTTATCATGCACTGCAAACTGCCTTTAACCGTATAAAGTAGACGTCAAGTGGTGTCAATATTCGATGTGAATCTCTTCGTTTCTAACACAACATTTATCATGCCCAACAAACTGCCTTTTCCCATATAAAGTAGACGTCGAGTAGTGTCAAAATGCAACGTGAATCTCTTCGTTTGTAACACAACATTTATCATGTGCTGCAAACTGCCTTTAACCGTATAAAGTAGACGTCGAGTGGTGTCAATATTCGACGTGAACCTCTTCATTCTTACCATGACCAGCTAAGTGCATTTTCCCATATATCATGATAGCAAAGTACATGTCGAAGCTCCAAAAGAATACGACATTTTATGGTTGGTTTAAAAGAAAAAAGAAAAAAAATAATAAAATGGAGTTACTGCCTGGTGAATTAAACGTCGAAGCCCCCGAAGAATTCGATGTTTTTCAGTTTGATTACAAGAAAAAAAGAAAATTAGTGGCATGCTAGTTTGAATAATTACCACCATAGAAGTCGAATTATCATGGTATTCGACATTCTATTATGAACTTAATAGGTTATATATATATATATATATATATATATATCACTACCAAAAAGAAGAGAATTACCGAAAGCCTTACTCCATCGAAAACAGTTAAACAGCCGTTGGTAATGCCTATTATCGACGGATTAGCGACGACCATTTTGCCAAAGGAGAAAAGCCAATTAAGAAGCTAGAAAATCAGCTCTACTGCTGCCAGAAAATGCTAAACCAAAATGCACCACTAAACTTTCATCAAACAGTTTAGGTGTAGGATTTTCCAACAATGCAGACTATTTGACTGTTTGTTAATTTTGAATTGTGCACTTCTCTTTATTCAATTGAACCAAGATTTTGCTACCAACTTAAGATGGAATTCAGTGCAATAATCATAGCAACACAGATTCACAAAATTCTACAACTCATATCAGAAAAGTGTTGAAAAATTGGTGGTTTGAATGGAAATTTTGCTCAAACGAGTTTGGACACTTAATTTTATTATTTGAGCAACTTTGTTTTACCAAATAATACTTGTGTAAGCTGCCATCAGAGGCTAAATACTTGCAAATAAGAATTTCAGTGTTTTAGTTGCTCTTAACACCAAAATTTAAGCCAATTCAACAACCAAAATTCAATAGATGAATCAAACTGATTAGAAACAATTAATATGACTTTAGGACAGTGATTAAAAGTTGAACAAGACTCTAGGAATGAATTAAAAGATGTCCAACTGTAAGTTCTAAACTGGACAGATTCAAAAACTACAAAAAAATCAAAAAATTCAATCAATGAAAATGCAGTTCGGTCAAGCTGCTAAAGCAATGATTTCTGAACTTTAACAAGATAGTGCAACCAACTTGCTTGTCTTGAACAAGTTACTGTGGATATGGTATGCACACTCTACGGTTGCAGCAATGCAAACACAGTCAGATTACAAATTCACATGGTGTAGTTCACAATGAAGCTGAAATCAGATTTTTAAACAGATTACAATTCTGCATCCAATGGTACACAGTGATGGAATTCAAGATGCATTGAGTTCTTTAATCATTACTCATCTGATGTGCTTCTATTGAAAAATCCAATCAACCAAGCAGATTTATCTAGAGCTTCGATTTAAGTGAACTTTTGTCACCCTTTAAGTGAACATTTTTGGTTCAAACTACTCAAACTTTGAGTTTTAGGTAGTTGTTTGCTTTTGAGTAGTTTCTTACCTTCATTTGACTACTTTAGACTTATTGATATTAACAATATTTATTGTTAGTCTACTTTAGGTGAATTGCCACTTTCTCACCCTTTTAGTAGACTTTTTTAGGTTCTACATACTCAAACTGAGTTTGAGATAATTCTTTGCTTTTGACAAGTTTCCTAGCTTCGTTCCACTAGTTTATACTTGTTAGGGTGTTAAAATTACTTAAAATTATTGTACATTAGGTTTAGTTGCAATTTCTCACCCTTTAAGTACATTTTTTAGGTTCTAAAAACTCAAACTTTGAGTTTGAGGTAATTCTTTGATTTTGACAAGTTTCCTAGGTTCATTTCACTACTTTAGACTTGTTAGGATGTTACCATTAGTTAAAATTAGTTTACTTTAGGTCAATTGGCAATTTCTCACCTTTTAAGTACACTTTTTTAGGTTCTAAATACTCAAACTTTGAGTTTTACCTAACTCTTTGCTTTTGACAAGTTTCCTAGGTTCATTTCACTACTTTAGACATGTTAGGATGTTAACATTACTTAAAAGTAGTGTACATTAGGTCTCTTTGCTATTTCCCTTTAAGTGCACTTTTTAGGTTCTAAATACTCAAACTTTGAGTTTGAGGTAATTCTTTAATTTTGACAAGATTCCTAGGTTCATTTCACTACTTTAGACTTGTTAGGATGTTAACATTACTTAAAATTAGTCTAGTTTAGGTTAATTGGCAAATTCTCACCCTTTAAGTACACTTTTTTGGGTTCTAACAACTCAAACTTTGAGTTCTAGGTAATTCTATGCTTTTCACTACTTTCCTAGCTTCATTTCACTACTTTAGATTTGTTAGGATGTTAACATTACTTAAAATTACTCTACTTTAGGTGAATTAACAATTTGCCACCCTTTAAGTGAACTTTTTTTGTTCAAACTACTCAAACTATGAGTTTTAGGTAGTTGTTTGCTTTTGAGTAGTTTCTTACCTTCATTTGACTACTTTAGACTTATTAGGATATTAACATTAGTTAAAATTAGTCTACTTTAGGTAAATTGTCAATTTCTCACCTTTTTAGTACACTTTTTTAGGTTCTAACTACTAAAACCTTTAGTTTTACGAATTTGTTTGCTTTTGAGTAGTTTTGTAGTGTCATTTCACTATTTTAGACTTGTTAGGATATTAAGATTAGTTATTGTTAGTCTACTTTAGGTGAATTGTCACTTTCTCATCTTTTTAGTAGACTTTTTTAGGTTCTAAATACTCAAACTTTGAGTTTTAGATAGTTCTTACCATTTGAGTAGTTTCCTAGGTTCATTTAACTACTTTAGACTTGTTAGAATATTAACATTAGTTATTGTTAGTTTACATTAGGTGAATTCCCAATTTCTCACCTATTTAGTACACTTCTATAGGTTTTAACTAATCCAATTTTAAGTTTTAGGTACTTAATCCAATTTGACATGTTTATTAACTTCATTTCACATCCTTTTCATATGCCTGAACATCATGGTTTAATCACTTTATAAGCACATACACCATAAAGTACACCTTCAATCATCCCATATTCATTGCGGTATATCAGCCAAACATTATCACACATCAAGTATAATTCTGAACTCAAAACTGAGTATAAACTCAAACAAAAAATTGTTACTAAGACAACCTTAATCAATTTTCACTCACACATACGAGTTTGTTACTCAAGTGGATTGAATAACATTACCTTCATTCAAACAGAGTTTAATTCCATTTTAAACACATTCCTATATGTTATATATAATTACACATCAGTCACCCATAATTCTTACAAACCATAATTAGTTTATAACCGAGACCAAATCACCAAGGAACCTATGAGCAATTGGTTTTATAACAATTACACTTTGTATCATATTAGGAGTACGACCAAGTGTGATCATATTTGGATCACAAAATCCAACATCCCATATACATTACACATACCTTACACACTGATTCATTCACTTAAAGCAACATAATAATACATTATCATCTTCAAATAACAATATATTATCCACCATTACAACTGAGTCAACATTCAAAACATTTCAGCATCATTAACATCTCCATTTATGCCACAATTGTCACAAACACCATACATTTTATAAATCATTCCTAACATTTGAGCATCATTAACACCTACCATTTTGTGGACATTTTATAAATCATGAATGTTATTATCAGTGCTCCAAAAAAAATGTGTCAAAATACCAAACCAAATCTGACTAAAAAATGTGTCAACGAAGCACTACACAACAATCAACCTAACTTCACAGTAAAGCCCTCCTAACGCCAAGCTCCACGAACCACCACCCATGCCACAACACATAGAACGAAGAAGAAGAACTCTAGCCACCCAACCCGCAAACCAGCCACCAAGGAACCACCGTCACTGTCCCTAACAACAACCTCTTGAAACCGGCTTAGGGCGTCCAACCTCACGCTGATAGAAGCCAATATGCACGAATCTTTGAAGAGGGAAGGGAAGACATCCACCCACCAACGAACCACCGCCACTATCTGGACCACCACGCTCTTCAAACCAGCTAGGGAACACCAACCTCGCGCCCATACAAGGTTTACGTCGAGAGAACAAGGAAGGAAGGAGAAGGAGTACTGAAATTGATTTTGGGGAATTTGGGAAGGAATACCTCAATGTCGAATTTAATGCACTATGGACATTATCGAAGGCCAAAGGCCGTCTAGAAAGACAGTAAAGTAGGTCGCCAGTAAATCCTTCGATAATCGTCCCATTACCGAAGACTTAAAGACCGTCGATAAATGCCCTTCGGTAATAAGCGTTTTTATTGTAGTGTATATATATATATATATGTATATATATATATGTATAATTTATAAATCTATTCCTGTATCATTGCGTCAGAAACTAGATTCTTAAAGCCTTACTGAGAAAGAGACTTCTAAATCCTGTTCTCAAATGGCTTTTTCATCTTCACGATGTGGAAAGAAGGCTGCATAGGTTGTAAGAAATGCTATTCCAAATGGGTGGATAAGTGATGACGAAACATAATACAAATTTGGTTGTTATAGAAAACTCATGGCGGTGGTCCCTCACAAGTTCTTGGATCTGAAATTATTTCGAAGTGAAGGGTTTCTCTTTCATGAATGGCTTACAGATCGGGGTCTTGCAAAATTTGTTCAAATGACTAGTGATTGCTATCCTGACCTAGTACAAGTCTTCTACGCCAATCTGAAGGTTGTCGATGGTGTTATATGCTCTCGGGTGAAAGATGTTGATATTAAAATTGATGATGAAATATGGCTATGTTTTACTGGCCTCAAAGAAGAAGGCTTCATGTCTCATGAAAGAAATTCTCAAGTCAACAAATGGACTCACAAGAAGAAGATTTATATGGATTGTCTGAGATATCCAAAAAGGCTAAAGATATACAAGCCGTATCTACATGGTGGAATGAAAAGGGAAGAAAAAATGTGTGCTTTTGTAATTTCTTTGGTAATACTACTTGGAAGAGGTATACGTAAGTCTAACTATTGAAGATTTATTTTTGCTTCATGCCATAAAAACTCGGATACCAACCAAATAGGTTGCTGCTATGAGTGATCACATGATTGAAATTGCAAGTCATCATGGACATAATCTGCCCTATGGTGTTTTTATCAACAGTGTATTGAAGCATAATCAAGTTGATCTTACTGGTGAAAAAAATTTTAGGTGCACCAAGTCAAATGGAATAGGAAAAGCCGCATTGACCTTTATTAATCTAAAAAAAACAGAAGATGGTTGGGTGTTCAAGGATGTTCGTACACCTATTCTAGATGTTGATGAAACTCCTTCTACCTTCACTCCGCACACTGAGTTTGAAAGATTTGTTGTGGATCAATTTCAAAGGCTTTCAACAAGAATTTCAAAAGTTGAAAAAACTATGATCATGATTCACAAGAAAGTAGATGAGGACAATGCTCTCAGAACTCCCTCAGTAAGTGAGTTTGATTATGAAGATGACACAACATAAGAGGAGTCTATGGAGACATTTGACTCAGATTAGGAAGAAGAGTATATTTTAGTTTATTTTTCTGAAATCAATGTAATATTTTAATATATTTTAGTATATTTTTCTATGTTTGAACTCTATTTGAACTCTGTTTGAGATTTTAGTATATACTTTTTGTGCTTAGATGTTCATTTTTTCATATGTTTAGTGTTATTATGCTTTTCTTTTATTTTTGTTTTCATTTATAAACATACGTTCTGTAAAAATGGATTTCTATTTGAAATTCATGAAGTTGTTTACATCGAATTCTTACAAAATTCAACGTTTTAAAAGAAAAAAAGAAGAATAAAGGGAGTAACTTTTTGGCTTTTGGCTGAAAAATATTACGCCAAATCTCTAAAAACAAACTATTGATGGTTTAAAAGAACAAAAGAATTAAAAAAGAGTAACTAATGCCTTATCCCATAAGGTGTACACATCGAATAGTGTCCAACTTCGACGTGAATTTGTTAGTTTGTAACAACAACATTAATAAAGTTTAACTAAGTACACTTTCCCATGCACATATAACGTCAAAGACTTTCCAAATTGGACGTGAATAAATTGTCAGGGAAGATTCCTGTGTCCAAGGGCAGCCTTGTTAACTTGGAAGTCTTGGTTTTACGAAACAATAACCTAATGGGTAAATTACCTTCCACTTTGAAGAACTACTTTGAAGAACTGCGGCAATTTATTTATGGTGGATATATGAGTGAAAATATGTTGTCTGGTCCAATACCATCATGGATTGGAGAAAGTATGCAGCAATTGATAATCTTGAACATGCGAGGGAATCACTTCAGTGGACATCTTCCAGTTAATCTTTGTTACTTGAAGCGTATTCAATCATTGGGTCTTTAAATGAATTCCTTATCGAGAGGTATATCAACATGCTTAACGAATTTGACTGTAATGTCTGAAAAGATCATCAACAGAGGTGCAACTCTAAATCAGATATATTGGTAAGTCAATCTTACTTACCATGAACCTTATGCTCCTTTTTTATCCGGTTCTGATAATTATACACTTAACATAACATGGATGTGGAAAGGCGTGGAACTGTGGTTTTCGGATCCAGAGTTACAACTTTAAGAGCATTGATCTTTCAAGTAATAATTTAACAGTAGAAATACCAAAAGAGATTGGATATTTGATTGGACTAGTTTCTCTGAATCTATCCAGAAATCATCTGAGCGGAGAAATTCCTTCAGAGATAGGAAATTTAAGTTCACTAGAGTTCCTTGACTTATGAATAAATCATATTAGTGGGGGATTCCTTTTTTTCTTTGTCAAATTGATAATCTAGGCAAATTAGACTTATCACACAACTCTCTTTCAGGAAGAATCCCACAAGGAAGACATTTTGAAACCTTTGAAGGCTCAACAAAAATTGTCCTAGAGATGGAGATCAAACGACAGTAAAGTTCCTTGAAGTTGAAGCAATCAATGGTGATGAAGACAGTGTTTTCTACGAAGCATTATATATGAGCATGGGGATAGGATTCTTAACTGGATTTTGGGGCTTACTAGGGCCAATACTACTTCGGCATCCTTGGAGAAATTATTACATGAGACTTGTGAACAGACTGATAAACTATATATATGAACGGTTATAGGGAATGGAACAAAGTAGTCCTCGTAGCTCAAAGGCAAGAAGGTATGTTGTAGCTTTCTTATGATATTCCTTATTTTAATTATTAATCACTGAATTAAATTCTTGAAAAGAAAAATTCTCTTAGAATTGGTAAAGCGAGATATAATTCTCAAATCACAATACTTCTTTTGTTTACACTATTTTTTATGCACCCATAAGAGCGATCTTTTTTAGTTCATATGTTCGTTTCTGGATCTCTGAGAACCTTTTTCTACGGTCCACACTTCTCTTATACCGCGGTTACTAAATTCTACTCAATGCAATCATTACTATAACTTTTTTAAACAGTTTTCGGTTCTCTCTTGAATTCACAAAAAATTGAGAAATTTTATTACTACCATTAGAAAATAGGGTTAAATGATAACCTTAGTCTTTAAGCATACAATTAGATAACGAAATTAACCCTAAAGTAGGAAGGAGTTAGATACTAAATACGTAGAAGAATTAGTCCTTAATTTCTCGTTGAAGGATTTCTGAGTAACAAAAACGAAAAGAGTTCATGTTATTCCTAGAGCTTAGATGGTGATTCCAAATTCCACTAGTAAAAAATTGGGTTTTTACAGCGCACATTATGCCACGGTTACAAGGAAACCGCAGCATAATGGTGCGCGGTGGCAGTTTGGTAAATAAATCGAACACATATGTCGCGGTTCGTATCAGAACCGCAGCATATACTCCAGTCAACCATTACCTTTGACGCCACGTGTGAGTAAAAAATTAAATAACAGAGGTATATGCCGCGGTTGTCCAGAGAACCGCGGCATATAGCCCTGCCAATTAATTGCAGGTGCTGACTGGGTCAGAGAATGTGAAACGTTACTGAGGTATATGCCGCGGTTCTCTGGACAACCGCGACATATACCCCTGTAACTTCTCAACTTCTCTGCCAGACAGAGAATTTCAGAAGTTACAGCGGTATATGCCGCGGTTTCGCAGAGCAACCGCGGCATATACCCCTGCACATCTACTGAAATTCCCCATAAGGCAGTTGGGCAGACAGTTGTGTTCAGCACGTTACAGGGGTATATGCCGCGGTTCTAGGAGAAACCGCGACATATTCACCTATCTGAAATTAATTTAATATGTATTTGAAATATTTCGAGGTATATGCCGCGGTTGCCCGCTGAACCGCGACATATAGTTTGAAAATAATTTAAAAAATGCCATTTAGAATTATTTATTTAATAAGTATATGCCGCGATTGCTTGTGAAACCGCGGCATATACCTCTTTTATACCTCGGTTAAGTAGGGAACCGCGGTAGATTCCCCCGTTCAGAGTTAAAAAACAAAACTTGGAACAGTGATCGTCTTCTTCGCGCTGCTGCTCACTGTTTTCGCGTTTTCTTCTCCCGTCCGAACCACCCAACCTCAGATAACTCGTTTTTCACCGTTTAAACTCAAAATCGTTCGGTCATTTGTCATTTGTGACGATAAAAAACAGTTTTAGCCGATCAAAATCGTTTGAAACGCGTCATTCCCCCTCCGCTGCGATTTCGTTTTTTTTGCACCAAGCGTTTTCGCCGTTCCTCTTCCAGGTATTTATGCCCTTTTGCATTCTTAACATGATTTCTTCATTAGTTTTTGCATAATGCTATAGTTTTGGTAATGTATGAAGTTTCTATAGTTTTGGTAATGTATGGTATAGTTTTTGCTTTAATTTTGGTAATGCATGAAATTGCTATAGTTTTGGTAATGTATGGTATGATTTTTGCTATAGTTTTGGTAATGTGGCATGTAGTTCTTGTATGAAATTGCAAGTTTGATTTTTAGTAGCTTATCTTTTTATGTAATATTTAGGAATATGGATCGAAATTGGATTAATTTACCACGTATTAGTGCTGAGTACGAGAGAGGTGTAGAGGAATTTATACAATTTGCGCAACGTAATGAGGGGAGAAGTGATGATGAAGTGAAGTTTAGATGTCCTTGTGTGAACTGTTTGAATGGGAGAAAGTTGAACGCAACTCAAATTAGAGAACATCTTATATGTGATGGTTTTCTAAGATGCTATACAACATGGATCTGGCACGGCGAAGAAATGCATTTTCCCGATGACTCTCAAAGTGTAAATGTTACTGATTCCACCATCGAAGAAGATCGACCGGATGAAGACAAATTGGAGGACATGATCCGCGATGTTGGAGCAGAAAATTTTGCCAAAACTCATGTGTATGAGACGATGTCGACTGATGCGGAAACACCTTTGTATGTCGGTTCAACTAAGTTCACACATTTGTCAGCGGTGTTAAGGCTGATGAATTTGAAGGCGAGCAATGGATGGACTGATAAGAGTTTTACAGAACTGTTGACGTTGTTGAATGAAATGTTGCCAGATGGAAATACACTGCCCACTCGTAATTATGATGCGAAGAAAATTCTTTGTCCAATAGGTATGGAGTATAAAAGGATACATGCTTGTCCCAATGACTGCATTTTGTATAGGAAAGAGTTTGAATTTTTGACAAAGTGTCCAAAATGTGGCTTATCACGATACAAGTCAAAAAACAATAGTGAAGATAATGGTCAGATAGAAAAAAATGGATCTGCTTTGAAAGTAGTTTGGTACCTTCCAATAGTGCCCAGACTTAAGCGTTTGTTTGCGAATCCCAAAGATGCTAAAAATCTTAGATGGCATGCAGATGAGAGAAAAATTGACGGGCTGCTTCGTCATCCAGCTGATTCAAAGCAATGGAAAAATATTGATCGACAATTCCCCGAATTTGGTAAAGAGTGTAGAAATGTTAGGCTTGGTTTAGCCATTGATGGAATGAACCCATTTGGTAATCTGAGTACCAATCACAGTTGTTGGCCAGTTATATTGATAATTTACAACTTATCTCCTGCATTGTGCATGAAGAGGAAGTACATGATGTTGTCTATGATGATATCTGGTCCAAAGCAGCCTGGAAATGACATAGATGTTTATCTAAGCCCACTAGTTGAAGACTTGAAGGTTTTGTGGGTTGATGGGGTTGAAATATTTGATGCATTCGCTTCAGAGACTTTTATGATGCGTGCAATGTTATTTTGCACCATTAATGACTTTCCTACTTATGGTAATTTGTCAGGATACAGTGTCAAGGGTCATAAAGCGTGTCCTATATGTGAAGAAAACACTGCAGCTCATCAATTGAAACATGGAAGAAAGACGGTGTATCTGCGTCATCGGAGATTTCTAGAACGTAATCATCCATATCGAAGGTTAAAAAAAGCATTCAATGGAGATCAAGAGAGGGACGAAGCACCAAATCCACTTACTGGCCTTCAAGTTCTTGAAAAAGTTAATAAAATACATCATGTATTTGGGAAAACATCGAAGAAGTCATCTGTAACGACCCCTTGGAAGAAGAAATCAATATTCTTTGATCTTCCATATTGGTCAAAGTTAGATGTTCGACATTGCATAGATGTGATGCATGTAGAAAAGAATGTGTGTGATAGCTTGATTGGTACATTACTCAACATTCAGGGAAAGACAAAAGATGGAGTGAATGCTCGTTTGGATTTGGTTGACATGAATATCCGAGAAGAGTTGGCACCCAAGGAGATTGGTAAACGTACTTATTTGCCCCCTGCATGTTACACAATGTCTAAACAAGAGAAGATAAGTTTTTGTGTATGTTTAAAGAGTATCAAAGTACCACAAGGATACTCTTCAAATATGAAGAGTTTAGTGTCAATGCAGGACTTAAAGCTTGTTGGCATGAAGTCTCACGATTGTCACGTCTTAATGCAACAGTTGTTACCGGTGGCTATTCGTGGAATTTTGCCCAAAAATGTTAGGCACACCATAAACAGGTTGTGTTCATGGTTCTCGTCAATATGTAGTAAAGCCATCGATCCTACAAAGTTAGATGAAAATAGATGACTCGGGTATGACACTGGTTGATTTTCGCAAGGTGGGTTACCGAGACGAACCGTTTATCATGGTTCATCAAGCATCTCAAGTTTTTTATGTCAAAGATACTGCGTCTGACCATTGGTATGTTGCTCTTCAAGGCAAAAAACAAATTGAAGTTAACGAAGACAATCTGATTAATATTTATATTGCTGACAACCATTCATTTCAAACTACAACAAATTTGGATGAGCAATCTCTAGTTGACGATGATTTACATGCAATTCGGTCAGATCATGATGAGGGAATATACATATGATGAATCCATATTTATGTATGAATTTTCAATTTCTGTATAAGTATTTTATTAATATAACATAAGTTTTCCTTTTATACATTTCCTATGATTACTATTACATGTTTTGTTAATTTATATGATATTACATAAGTCTTGAAATAAAATTTAATGTTGTTATTTATTTTGACAGATATATGGCTGATCATCCACATTCTTCACGGGATGAGGCTCCCCCAACCAAAATCACTAGAGGACCCACTAGCATGAAACAACTATTGATCAGGAAAAATAGTGGTGAAAGAACTCCGGTGAATATGAATGTCACCACGGGTGTGGCAACTGGCCCCTATGCAGATGACTTCCGATCATACCTTGGAGTAGTGGCACGTGATAAGATTAGCATTCTCATTCCATCTTTTGATCATGTGTCCGAGGTTGATCGGAACATTATTTGGAAAGATATATTGGTAAGTTAGTTAATAGGATTTGAATTAAAATTTGTTTATATTGATAATTTTGTACTAATACAACTTTATTATGTTTTTTTCAGATGACATTTGACATTCCAAATGTCACATCACTTAGAAATAAGTGTTTGTCAACTGTTGCAGAAAATTTCAGAAACTTTAAAAGCAAGTTGACATCAAGATACATCTTTGGACACCTTAAACATAAAAGTCCATGTAGTGCATATAAGTTCATTGATGAGGAGACTTGGCGGCTTTTTAAAGAAAGTCGGATGTCAGAGGAATGGCAGGTTTGTGTAGTTCATATTATTCAATTCCTCATTAACAAATATATATCATATGAACTAATTAATTAATGTGTATGTGACAGACAATTAGAAGCAAAGCACAAGGAACAAGTGCTCACAACAAAAACCCCCACCTATTATCTCGTGGTGGGTATAGGAAGCTTGAGGAGAAAATCCTCAAGAAAAAGACAGATGCTACACCACCATCTCAGGGTGGTAGCCCTCCTCAGCCTCCTTCTCCACCGTCTAGACATGAGAAATAGAAGTTGGCCCATATGCGACCATCGGGCACCTACTCTTCCGACACTGCACGAGAGATTTCTGAAAGAATTGTAAGTTATCACTGTTCCTAAAATAATAAGTATTGTCATTATACATACTACATTAAACTATTTAAAGAATAGTGGTGTTTTGTAATGTTACAGGACACCTTGGTTGAGCAGAGCTCCCGAGGCCAATTCACTCTAGAGGTCGCCAGGATATTCTTGCTGTTGCGATTGGACGACCTGAGCACCCTGGACGTGTACGTGCTGCAGGTCCTGGAGTAGGAATTACAGATTATTTTGGGAGCTCTTCTCGTCAGCCTTCATATTCATACAGCGATACACAAAGGATGACAGAAGAGATCACAAAAAAGGTCCGACAAGACCTTAGAGAGGAGATCAGGGCCAAGGTGAGGGCTGAATTCCAGATGCTATACCAGCAGCAGTTTCAGAGCATGCGCCCGGTTCCGTCTCCTATAGAGGAACATGGTATCCCTCCCCCTCCCACAGGTAAACTTAAAAAACATTTATGTGCAATTATTTCTATCTTTTGTATAATCTAACATTTACTCTGACAGGGAGAAGCGCGAAAGGAAGTTGTTCCGCATCAGCCATCCCAGAGGATGACATGGACGATGGTAGTCCATGTCTGCTATACATTTTAGAGGATACTGAGATGGTGCTGGTAGCTCGTGGAACAGAGTTTAGGTCAGCGACTGTATGTCATGGTATGCAACTATTAGAGGATAAGGTGAAGGTCTCAGTGGATGAAATTATCATACCAGATGCCTCGGTTCCTCTGTCCACGGAAGAGATTTTCACTGTGGAACAAGCATATAAGTCGTTTATCAGTTGGCCTAAATTTTTGGTTAAACCAGTTTCTGACCCCTCGGTATGAAATTCCTCTTTACACTTCTCAATTTTAAAGGTTTTTGATGTCAAAACTTATCTTATCTTTTCATGTAACAACAGACGCAGGCACAAGAGAAGATTCCTCTATCTGAGGATGACCCTCTTTCTTCATTGCATCTACTTGCTGACATCCTTGATGATAAGCCTTTGGAGGTTGAGTATGATGCTAATGTATTTGGGGCAGGCTCTGAGGTCCCAATATACCTTAATAGCTAAGATGTCCGTGAGCTTGCGTCGGGAACACAAGAGTTGAATATTTCAATTATTCAACTATGGACGATGTAAGTCTATGACCAATTATTTATATATAAAATTCATTTGTATATCAAGTATCCTTATATCAAAGTTAATTTTTGATTTCAGGTATATGTCTGGGGTCACTAATAAGTTGGGGCGTTCTGATGATTATGGATTCATTGATCCCCAATCAATTCATGAATCAAATGATTTTGAGCATATCAACATGAGTCTGATAAGAAGTTTTGGAAGGGGCAAGAAAATATACTTTTTGCCTTATATATCCGGGTAAGTCAACTTTGTTAACATAATAATGTTCCATATGTGATTTTAATATTTAATAGTTACGTTATTATGAATTTCAGGCGCCATTGGCAACTTCTTGTTATGTCTATGCAAGACAACTATGCTTTGTGGTTCTGCTCATTGCACAGGCCTCCTCCCACACAACTCAAACAAGCAATTGATTGGTAAGAACCTCAATGTTTGGACTTTCTTTGTTATATAACTGAATGCTAAAACCTTTTTTTATATACAGTTCTATTCCAGCAAGTATGATGATGGGTGGGAGATCAATTGTTAACAGTAGAAAGATTGCTTGGATTTCTCTCAAGGTTTGACATATGCTAAAGTCATACTTTGTTATAATTGTTTTATAACAAATGTTATTAACTAACTATTATCAACTGTGATGATATATTGTAGTGTAACAGACAAAATGGGTCATATGAGTGTGGATACTATGTAATGTATTGGATGACCCATATTGTTCGTTCTCACATCACAAGTCGCTGGGAAACGGTAATATTTAACTTTAACAAATTTAGATTTTTTAACAAATGTTGAATTCATATACACTAAATAAAATGAATTGTATTTTGCAGAGATTCAAGACTACTACACCAGTTCCTGAGAAGTCACTATTATTCATTAGGAACGCTGTTGCGAAGTATATAGTTAGATTATACAATAGCTTTTAGATTTAAACAATGCATTTGATTAGATAGAATTTTCTTAGACTTTGTACTTTATTTGATGTTGAACTACATTTGAACATGTGTTTGTTATGTTCAAATTGAATTTGTGTACATGTTTTTATATGCAGGTCTGTTTTTGTGGTAGTGGATATCACAAAAACAGACCTCCAATTTTAAAAAACTGCAGGGGAATATGCCGCGGTTCTAACCACAACCGCGGCATATAGTGCTTCGTTTTTTTTTTAAAACGAGACATATGGCCACGGTTCTAACACCAACCGCGGCATATCGTGTTCCCTCTTTTGCCACGGTTGAACCGCGGCATATAGGGGATTGTTTTTTTTTTTTTTTTAAAAAAAAAGGGATTTAGGCAGCGGTTCCCTCGACAACCGCGGCATATTCGGCAACCGATATACCGCGGTTATAACTGCGGCCTAAAGTGTCTAACTTACTACCGCGGCTGAATATGCCGCGGTTCTTAAACCGCGACGTATAGTGAAAATGAACCGCGGTAAAAGCCCCTCGCTGCACTAGTGTTCCTGCAACTTCAAAACTCCTACATATATTTAAATATATTATGTCTTCATTTTGGAATGCACCGAATTAATTTTTGTTTAAAAAAAGAATGCAGGTGTTGCATATGCTCTACACGCTTCGGAATAGAGAAGAAATCATTGTTGGGTTGCACAAGGGCAAACTATTTATTTAGTTTTTGTCGTTTACAATATTTTGTATGTAAGAAATAAATTGAAAAATCTTGTTTCCAGAAACTGTTTATGATTTAGTTGTATTTTGTGATATAATATATTGTAATGTTTTTCCAGTTCAATTATTGCTTATATTTGTGATATCCGATAATTCATCTTTAAAATTGTTTTGCACTAGACCACGATATCCACTTCTCCGTTAAAATTTCAAAGTATATCATTCAAATTGGCATCAAACTATAGTTGTGATGATGGTATTCTCACAATTTTCATGAAAGTACCCCTTCATTTTTCTCTCTTTGTAAAGGTTCACTAGTGCATAAAAGACCTTTAACGTCACCGTTTAGACGTTCGACTCCGAATATCTCACGTAAAAAATGACCGGTGGTACTTCTGTAAATAAGTTAATGTTGTAGACGCCCGACCTGGCTGGCCCCCGACGTCTGATGTCTATATAGATGTCTGGGCCCCTATGTCGGACACCTAATGACCTGACAGGTAGGTGAAAAGTTGCCTTGTTCCATTGGTTTAAACGTCCGGACCCCTATGTCAGATGTCTGATGTCTATATAGACGTCTGGGCCCCTATGTTGGATGCCTAAAGACCTGAAAGGTAGGTGAAAAGGTGCCTTGTTTCATTGTATTAAACTTCCGAGCCCCTATGTCGGACGCCTAATGACCTGAGAGGTAGGTGAAAAGTTGTCATGTTCCATTGCTTTAGACGTCCGGGCCCCATATGTCGGACGTCTGATGGTGGCAAAGAATACCAAAAGTCATTTTTATTTCGGAGAGTAGATGTTTAGGCCCCTATGTCAGACGTCTGATGTCCCTATAGACGTCTGACCCCATATATCGGACGTATATAACCTCCGCCAAAATTAAATTTTAAATAGACATAGACGTCCGAGCCCCATATGTTGGACGTCTGATGTTTCTATAGACGTCTGATGTCTTTATAGACGTTTGATGGGAGAGGACCCCGACGTCTAAGGCGTTTTATTACACTTTGCACGAACTCGGGGTAGTTATGCGCATTATTCATCATCTTCCTCCTCGCGTTTTCTCTCTCGCTTTGCATTTTCAGGTACATTTTTCGTCTTTTGGACTATTTAAACTTACTTTTACTCTGATTAAATTAGTCTTTGATGGATGATCTTCCATTTGAATCGATTAAAATGAGTTTTCACTGTGTTTTAGTGCAGTTTTGCTGGTTTCCTTGGGCCGCGATTTCTTGCGTTTTGGGCAGCTTTTTGTTGTGTTTTCCACTCCTCCAATTCCTCCACTACGTATGTAATCGGTTAAGAAGGTTAGCATTCTTGTTTAAAAGGTTTTGTCTATGCATGTTATTGACTTGTCGGTATGCATGTTTTTGGCATTTTGATATGCATGTTATTAACTTTCGAATATGCATGTTATTAACCGTCGAATTTGCATGTTGTTGGCTTTTGGATTTGCATGTTGTTCGCTTTTGGATTTGCGTGTTGTTGGCTTTTGGATATATACATGTTATTGACTTTTGAATATGTGTGTGATAAATTTTTGTTGTGTTGTTATGATTGTTATGTTAGACTATTAGTATCTAATTGAGTGAAACTTAGTTCCCGTTTAAAATTTAACACAAACGATTAATATTTTAATCGTTTGTGTTAAATTTTGAATTGTCCGATTAGACAGTTTGGGAAAATTATTTTTCATAATTTGCTATAACATGTACGTTGGAGTTTATGGATAAGATTGATAAAATTTCGGAAAAGTATTTGTATTGTTCTCCAGATGTATTTTTTATTATGGTCATCCTTGACTACTCTGATTTCGTGTATATCGGAGACCAATGCGAAATGCTACCGAAATCTTATCAAATTTATGATGTAGAATTTTTTGCATGTGTCTTAGCAAATTATGAAAAATAATTTTTCTGAATGGGTAGGGCCTAACCTGGTGAGAGTTAAAAAATTGAAACTGGTGAAGTATATTACGAACATAGTATGGATCAAAGCTAGATGAATGAACGTCGCATCAGTGAATAATATGAGAAGGGTGTTTCAGAGTTCTTGCAATATGTTAAACAAAATGCTAAGTCTGTGAACGAGACATATTTTTTTCCTTGTGTTCGATGTCTTAATCAAACACTCCAAGACATAGGCAATATGCGTGACCATCTATTCATGTTCGACATAATGAGAACTTATACCATTTGGACTTGACATGGAGAAGTACTGGACCAGCCTACCATATCACAAGGAACGAATTATGTGGAAGAATGGTTGACTGATCATTTAGAGGACATCGTGATGTTGGTGAAGAAAATTTTGGAAGAGCTAATTTGTATGCTTCTCTTAAACATGATTCAAAGCAACCGTTGTTTCCAATATGCCCCAACTTTACACGTCTGTCTGCAACTTTGAAGTTGTTTAGCGTAAAAGCAAGGAATGGATGGACTGATAAAAGTTTCACAGAGTTGTTGGATTTGTTGAAGGAGATGCTTCTAGAAAATAATATTCTACCTATTCGTCATTACGAGGCCAAGAAAATTTTATGTCCAATGGGACTCGAATATCAAAAGATACATGTTTGTCCTAATGATTGTGTTTTGTACATAAAAGAGTTTTCTTCGCTAAAGTATTGTCCAACATGTGGTTTATCTTGTTTTAAAAACAAAAATGACAAAAACACTAGTGATGAAGGTAATGTTGGTGCACCTGCTAAGGTGATGTGGTATTTGCCTATAATACCTAGGTTCAAACTTATGTTATCTGTTAAAGAAGATGCAAAGAACCTTAAATGGCACACTCTCGGAAGAAAGTGCGATAATCTTCTTCGACACCCAGCTAATTCACCACAATGGAAGAAGATCGATGAAACATTTCCAGAACTTGGTGCAGATCCAAGAAACTTAAGACTTGCACTTGCAATTGATGGTATGAATCCTTATGGGAACTTAAGTAGCAAACACAGTTCATTGCCAGTTATGTTGATGATATACAATCTTTCTCCATTGTTGTGCATGAAGAGAAAATATGTGATGTTGTCCATGATGATATCGGGTCCTAGACAACCTGAAAATGACATTGATGTTTACTTGAAACCTTTAATTGATGATTTGAAAATGTTGTAGGAAGAAGGGGTCGAAGTGTTCGATTCAGGTGTTCAAGAAACTTTTTGTTTGCGTGCAATGTTGTTTTGCACTATAAATTATTTTCCAGCATATGGAAACTTAAGCGGTTTTAGTGTTAAAGGTCATTTTGCATGTCCCATTTGTGAAGAAAACACTAGTTACCTTCAATTGAAGCATGATCAAAAGACACTATATACAAGAAATCGAAAATTCTTTCCTCGTAATCACCCTTACCGTGGATTGAAAAAAGCATTTAATGGACGTGTTGAGATGAGGTTGTGTGTAGACCCGGCAATGGTGAAGAAGTGTACAACAAAGTCAAAAACATTGACATTGTCTTTGGAAATCATCATAAAAGTACCTTTGCGAAAAACATTTGGAAAAAACGATCAATATTTTTTAATCTTTTGTACTGGTGTAAACTTGATGTTAGACATTGTATAGATGTCATGCACGTTGAAAAAAATGTTTGTGACAATGTCATCGGAATGCTATTAAACGTGAAAGGGAAGAAAAAAGACAGAATAAAAGCACGACAACATTTGGCTGACATGAGAATCCGTTCTGAGTTACATTCACAGTCAATTGGAAGACGCACCTTTCTGCCCCCAACATGTCACACTCTTTCTAAAAAAGAAAAACAAAGTTTTTGTAACTCTTTAAGTGTGAAGGTTCCATAAGGTTATTCTTCAAATATTAGTAACATTGTTGCTATGCAAGAGTTAAAGTTAGTTGCTTTAAAGTCTCACAATTGTCATGTATTAATGCAACAATTGTTACCAGTTGTTATTCGAGGCATATTACTTGCTTCTGTTAGAGGTATTCTGACACGTCTGAGTTTGTTCTTTAATGAAATTTGCAAGAAAGTTGTTGACCCTAGAGGTTTAGATCAATTGGAAAATGAAGGAATAAGAATATTGTGTGAATTGGAGATGTATTTTCCACCTTCTTTTTTTGATATCATGGTTCATTTGATTGTTCATCTAGTCAAACAAATTCGAATATGTTGACCAATTTTCTTAAGGTAGATGTACCCTGTTGGAAGATACATGAAGATCTTAAAGGGATATGTCAAGAATCAGTATCGACCAAAAGCTTCAATCATAGAGCGATACGTTGTAGAAGAAGCCATTGAATTTTGTTCGAGTTATATGTCAAGTTGTGAACCAGTGGGTCTTCCTAAGACCAGACATGAAGGAAAATGTGAAGGTAAGGGTGTTCGAGGTGTGAGAATTGAGTGTGTTAGTAGAAAAGAAGTTGATCAAGCTCATTTGTACATCTTAAACTACAATGTTGATGTGATTCCTTACATTTCTGAACACATTAATGAAATAAAGGCAACATACCCAAGAATGAGTGAAAAATGACATCTAAATGAAAATGTCAAAACCTTCTTACAATGGTTTAAGAAAAAGATTTATTCGACTCCAGATGTTTCTGAAAGTCTACTGAGGCTATCTCGCAGGCCGAACACAGATGTCATTACATATGGTGAGTACTATATAAACAATTTCTTTTCAGACAAAGGTAGAAGATGACAAAAGTAGAGTTCAAAATAGTGGGGTTACACTACAAGCTGAGGCTGTGCACTTTGCTAGTTCTAAAGACAAAAATCCAATCACAGCATCCATGAGTTATTTTGGAATAATACAAGAAATATGGGAAGTTGATTACACTAGTAAAACAATAGCATTTAACCTCGCACAATAGGCTTCAATTTAAGAGAAACCGAAGCCTATTAGAACGTGGTGGCATTTTTGTAATTTTGACGAAGTTATACGCCTCGGTTACAATAGAATTGAATCATATAACCCATACTACCTCGGTTAACCACATAACTGATGTCTAATGTTCTGCCATAAATCTCACCTGCCCCTCTACAAAATTGTGTGGTGTCACCTGACCCACTGCCTCGGTTCTGTGTAGAACCGAGGCAGTATGTCCTACCCAAAATTGACAGCTCTAACTACGGAACGTTTCTTTTCTCTTTGTTAAAATCCTACGGCATCGGTTCCTTCAGAATTGGTGTGGAAAGCCTTTTATGCTTCGGTTAAAAAAGAACCGAAGCGTATAAGTTGAACAAAATTTCAAAAATTCCATTTCAGAATTAATTTTAATTTTTTTCTAATACGCATACGCATTGGTTGAGTTGTTAACTGAGGCATATATGGGTGTATTGCCTCAGTTGTTGGTACAACCGAGGTAGTAGCTCTCCCCATAACTCAGAAAATTTTACCCTACTGTTCATTCTCTCTTCATTGCGTGCGCCCTTTCTTCTTCTCTGTCTCGCCCTCCATTATCTCTACATCCGCTTGACGAGTCCATGCCGCTACCCCCGCCTGCCCACTGCACTGCCCGTGAACCGTCGTCGCTGCACCGCCCTTCCTACTCCACCCCTACTGCACAACACCCTGTTGAACCACAACATTTTCACCGCTAGCCTTTGCGCCTTCCTCCATGGGTTCCTCCACGTCATGGGTGTTCTTCTTCCTGGTAAGTCTTTTAATTATAATTTTTTATATAATTTATATTAATTGGTTTATATCATTTTTAGGTTTATATAATTTTGAATTAGGTTTGGAATAATAGGCGTTATTAATTTGTTATATAAATTCGACTTAAATTTTATTGTTGTTGAGTTCTTTGGAAGGAGTGAAAAACAAAACTTAAGGCAAATTTAAAGCACGTTGGCACTCACCTGGTAGTAGTAGCTTGAGCTTTGCTAGGTTGAAACTTCAACTTATATTTTGCAAAGGACAGTCCACTAGCTTTTCTGTGCTTTCTTGTGAAGGGGCCTGCTCCTATAAGAACATTATGCTTTCTCACTGCCATATTTACTAGAAGATGAAGTTGTAGCTTTTGTTGATTTGCTCCCTTTTCTTTTCGAGTGCATTCTACTTTTGCTCTAGAACCTTGTGCTTTGTCACTTCTATATTAAAATATGAGAAATCATGAAACTAACTAATGTGTTGTTTATTTTTGTCTAGATATTGTATTGTTGTGGTGAAGTTTTATACGCGGACATTCTTGATAGTTGACCAACTTTCACACTCTCAGGTTCCTATTCTTAAAATTTTCCTTTTAATATGAACTTGTTTGCTTCAATATATTGTTTGCTTCAATATATTGCATGTTGCATATGTAATTATTTGTTTGCTTGAATATATATTGTTGTTGTGAATTAGCCTTAGTTTCCTGTTTGAGATTCAATATAAAAATTATTTACTATCTCCAGATTTTTTTGAACAAAGGTACTTTTTACAAAATGAATAGAGAGGAGATGGTAATAATAATTTACAAGTATTGAATCTTGAATTGTCCAGTTGGACACTTTGAGAAGAGTAATAACTTTTTCATAGTTTATTAATACACATAATTTTTAATATACATGTCTTCAATTTCATGAAATTTTGCAGTTGTGTTTTGTATTGATCTTCGGGTGCATATTTGATTGTGATTTATAATCACTTTCATTTCGTGTATCCTAAAGACCAATGCAAAAAAGCTGGCAAAATTTAGTGAAATTTTAGATATGTTGTTTAAAATTTATATGTTTAATAAACTAAAAAAGGTGAATCTTCTTAAATGGGATAGGGTCACAACTTGAATACAAACACGATCAAAGTGATCATTCAAGATTATTGAAATTGTGTAAACAATTTCAGTAAACATGCGTACGGATCGAGGGTGGATTAATTTACCATGCATCAGCACTGAGTACGAGAGAGGGGTAGAAGAATTTGTACAGTTTGCGCAATGTAATGCGAGTGTAAGTGGTGATGATGAAGTCAAGTTCTGATGTCCCCGTGTGAACTATTTGAATGGGAGGATGTTGAACGCAACTGATATTAGGGAACATCTTATCTGTGATGGTTTCATAGGAAGTTATACAACATGGATATGGCACGACGAATTAACAGACTTTCCAACTGTCTCTCAAACTGAAAATGTATATGATTCCACCATGGATATTGAAGATCAACCAGAAGAAGACAACTTAGAGGAGATGATCTGCGATGTTGGCGCAAAAGCTTTTTTCCAAGCGCATGTGTATGAAGCGATGTGCACTAATGCGGAGACTCCTTTGTATGTCGGTTCAACTAAGTTCACACGGCTGTCAGCGGTGTTAAGGCTCATGAATTTAAAGGCGACCAATGGATGGATTGATAAGAGTTTTACATAATTGTTGTCGTTGTTGAATGAAATGTTGCCAGATGAAAATACATTACCCACTCGTAATTATGATGCAAAAAAAATTCTTTGTCCGATGGGTATGGAGTATAAACGGATACATCCATGTTCGAATGTTTACATATTATATAGGAATGAGAATGAAGTTTTGATAAAGTGTCCAAAATGTGGGTTATCATGATACAAGTCAAGAAACAATAGTGAAGATAGGGGTCACATAGAAAAGAATGGTTCTGCTTTGAAAGTAGTTTGGTACCTTCCACTCGTGGCCAGACTTAAGCGTTTATTTGCGAATCCCAAAGATGCTAAAAACCTATGATGACATGCAGATGAGAGAACAAGTAACGGGTTGTTTTGTCATCCAACTGATTCAAAGCAATGGAAAAATATTGATCAAGAATTCCCTCAATTTTGTCAAGAAAGTAGAAATCTTAGGTTTGGCTTAGCTATAGATGGAATGAACCCATTTGGTAATTTAAGTACCAATCACAGTTGTTGGCCCGTTATACTAATAATTTACAATTTATCTCCTAGATTGTGCATGAAAAGAAAGTACATGATGTTGTTAAGGTTGATATCTAGTCCAAAGCAGCCTGGAAATGACATAGATGTTTATCTCAGACCACTAGTTGAAAACTTGAAGTTGTTGTGGGTTGATGGGGTTGAAATATTTGATGCCTTTCCTTCAGAAACTTTCATGATGCATGTCATGTTATTTTGCACCATTAATGACTTCCCATCTTACGGTAATTTGTCGAGGTACAGTGTGAAGGGTCATAAAGCATATCCTATATGTGAAGAAAACACTGCAGCTCATCATTTAAAACATGGAAGGAAGATAGTGTATATGCGTCATTGGCGATTGTTAGAATATAATCATCCATATCGAAGGTTAAAGAAAGCATTCAATGAAGAACAAGAGAAAGACAATGCACCCATTCCACTTACTAGACTTGAAGTTCTTGAAAAAGTTAATAGAGTACATCATGTATTTGGGAAAACATCCAAGAAGTCTTCTATATCGACCCCTTGGAAGAAGAAATCAATATTCTTTGATCTTCCATATTGGTCAAAGTTAGATGTTAGACATTGCATAGATGTCATGCATGTAGAGAAGAATGTTTGTGGTAGCTTAATTGGTACACTGCTGAACATCCAGGGAAAAGCAAAAGATGGAGTGAATGCGCGTTTGGATTTGGTTGACATGAAGATCCAAGAAGAGTTGGCACCAAGAGAGATGGGTAAACATACTTATTAGCCCCCTGCTTGTTACACAATGTCCAGACAAGAGAAGATAAATTTTCGTCTTTGTTTAAAGAGTATCAAGGTACCACAAGGATACTCTTAAAATAACAAGAGCTTAGTGTCAATGCATGAATTAAAGCTTGTTGAACTCAAGTCTCACGATTGTCACGTCTTAATGCAACAATTATTACCGGTGGCAATTCGTGGAATTTTGCCCAAAAAAGTTAGGCAGACCATAACTTGATTATGCTAATTTTTCTCGTCAATTTGTAGTAAAGTCATCGATCCTACAAAGTTAGATGAACTTCAAAGCGAAATTATCATCATCTTGTGTCAGCTAGAAATGTTTTTCCCTCCATCCTTTTTTGACATCATGGTG
Source organism: Vigna nakashimae (assembly GCA_034642375.1). Classification (NCBI taxonomy): domain Eukaryota; kingdom Viridiplantae; phylum Streptophyta; class Magnoliopsida; order Fabales; family Fabaceae; genus Vigna; species Vigna nakashimae. The sequence goes on from CM067768.1 coordinate 24,841,249, forward strand.
CATTTACTTGTTCATTTGGTCAGAGAAATAAAGTTGTGTGGACCAGTATACTTAAGATGCATGTACCCTATTGAGCGTTATATGAAGATTTTGAAAGGGTGCGTCAAAAATCAATATCGTCCAGAAGGTTTAATGATTGAAAGATATATTGCTGAAGAAAGTATCGAGTTTTGATCTGATTATATGACTAAAGCAAATTCAATAGGAGTCCCTCGGACATCATGGTTGAATAGATATTCTACAAGTAAAAGCATATGAGGTGTGAATGTGGTGACGAAAAGTCGTGAAGAATTGATGCAAGCACATCTGTACATATTAAACAACACAAATGAAGTGATCCCATTTTTGGAAGCACACAAAGCCGTTGTAAAGGACAAGTATCCAAGATAATCAGAGAAATGGCAGTTGATGGAGCATAACAGAACATTCTTGTCCTGGTTCAAATCTGAAGTTTTGAAAGCATCACGGTCCTCTAAGACTTTGTTGTGGCTAGCATATGGTTTGAAGTTTGATGTTGTTTGTTGTACAGGCTATGAAATTAATAATTTTACATTTTATACAAAGACTTTGGATGATAAAAGCACAATACAAAATAGTGGCATCAGTCTAGAAGTTGAGTTGCTAAAATTTTCCACATCCAAAGATAAAAATCCTGTAATTGAATCCATGAGATATTATAGTAGAATTGAAGAGATATGGGAGGTTGATTACACTAAGTTTTCCGTTGCACTCTTCAAATGTAAGTCGGTCGACAATAAGAGTGGTGTCAAAATAGACGAATCTGGTATGACACTTGTTGATTTTCGAAAGGTTGGTTATGGAGACCAACCATTTATCATGGCATATCAAGCAAGTCAAGTTTTTTATGTCAAAGATCCTGCGTTTGACTATTGGATTATTGCTCTTCAAGGAAAAAAGACAAATTGAAGATAAAGAAGAGAATCTAAGTAATCTTCATATTGCTGACAACCATTCCTTTAAAAAGACAATAAATTTGGATGACGGCCCTCTAATTGATGATATACAAGCAATTCGGGAAGTTCACAATGAGGGAATATACATATGACCAATACATATGATTATGTATGAATTTCATGTTTGTGTAAATATTTATGGATTTTGTTAAATAATATATGTTATTTTATAAGTGTTTATTAATCTTTCATCTTATTTATTGTGACAGATATATGGCTGAGTCACCTCATTCGTCAGGGGATGAAGTCCCCAGCACTTCTAGACGGACAAGAGGAGCGACGAGGTTACGACAGCTTATACTTAGAAGAAATGCAGGTAAGAGGACACCTGTCATTATTGACGTGGTCACTAGAGTTGCATCTGGCCCAAATGCAGATGTATTTAGGTCTTACCTTGGAGTACTAACACGTGATCGTATCTCTATACTTACTCCATCCTTTGACCATGTATCTGAGGCTGATCGGAATCTCATATGGCAAGATCTATTGGTCATTTAAACAATATTGCTCCAAATTTTAGATTCATTATATTGATAAATTTTTAGTGATGTAAGGTTATTACTTTCTTTGTTGCAGATGACATTTGATATGCCAAATGTCGAGAGCTTAAGGAATAGGTGTTTATCTGCAATAGCAGAAAGATTTCGAGGGTTTAAGACAAAATTGACGTCCAGATATATATTTGGACCAAAAAGTAATGAAACTCCATGTTCCAAATATTCAGCAATTGACGAAGAAACATGACGTCAGTTTGTAGAGCTTCGTTCATCCGAGACGTGACACGTAAGTGTAGGTAAAATCATTGAATTCATCATTCATAATTCTTTTTTATGACAATTGTTTCATTTTGTCATAGGAAAACAGGTCAAAAGCACAAGCAATATGTGCTCAGAATAAAAATCCACACCTACTGTCTCGTGGTGGATATAGGAAGTTTGAGGAAAAAATGATGAAGCAGAAGTCAGATAGTAGACTTCCACTTTCTGAGGACGGTGACTCTCCTCCTCCTCCTCTTACACTTCTGACTCTACTAGAGAGATATCTGAAAGAATTGTAAGATGTCATTTATCATATTTTTACAACATTTTTGTTATATATATTACATAGATCTTTCAAATGATTTTGGAGTTTTGTTATGTTATAGGACTCCTTGGTTGAGTAGAGCTCCCAAGGTCAATTCTCACAAGAAGGTCGTCAGGATAATCTTGCCACAGCTATTGGACGACCTGAGCACCCAAGACGGGTGTGTGCTGTTGGGACTGGCATAGGCATACGACAGTTCTTTGGGTCTTCCTCGCGTCCATATTCATACAAAAAGATGAAGGAGGAAATAAGAAAAGAGATTACGCAAGAGATAACAAAGAAGGTTCGGGCAGAGTTGTATGATGAAGTTGCTGAAATGGTTGCGCGCCAGTTCCAGCAGCGTTATGAGGATTATGACAATCGTCCTCCGTCAACTCCTGTAGTGGAACATGTTGTGCCCCCTACAAGTAAACTTAATCATTTTAGTTTATTAATTTACTTTTTGTATAACCTAACATTTAATTTGACATGTAAAAGCAGTAAGGGAAGTTGCTCAGCTGCGGTGCCCAGGGGACGACATGGATGACACTCGTCCATGTCAGTTATATATTATCTCTGATACCGGGACCATGCTAGTGGCTCGTGGCACAGTCTATGAGACAACCAGTGTAGTGAATGGTGTACAACTAGCAGAAGATGAGGTCAAGGTCACGGTGGATGAAGTTGTTGTACCATATGTCGTTCTTCTTGTGCCTACAAATGAGTTCTTCACTGTGGAAGAGGCATTTAAGTCCTTTTTCGCCTGGCCTAGACATTTTATTGGTGATGTATCTGATCCCCCGGTAAACACTCGTACTATATACTTCTCAATTTTAATATTTACATCTAATTGACGTCATAATATTACTATTTTTTCATGTAACAGCAGATAGGTCAGGAGGGAAGTCCTTCACCAAAGAAGATTCATTTATCTGAGGACGACCCTCTTGGTGCGTTAGACGAGCTTGGTAAAATCATTTCAAATGCGTCGATGATTGTACATTGGGATTCTACTACATTTGGAAGAGAAGCTCAGATCCCATCGTACTTGCATCAGCAAGATGTTAGGGAGCTTGCGTCGGGGAAAGAAGAAATTAATATTACACTAATTCAGTTGTCGATGATGTAAGTTTATGAGAACTTTTTTATATAATTCTTTTTTATCAAGTTACTTATATCAGATTATTTCTTCATTTCAGGTATATGTTTGAGGTTAGTAACAAGAAGGGGTTCAATGATGTATATGGATTCATTGACCCCTCTATGACTCATGAAAGAAATAAATTTGATGATATCCAAACATACATCACCACCTGCTTTGGAATGGGGAAGGAGATATATTTTCTCCCTTATATATTTGGGTAAATGAAGTTTGTTAACTTTAACGTTTCATTTATTAATTTTGGTATATGACAATTAAGTTATTACCAATTTCAGGTGTCATTGGCAACTACTTGTGATCTCCATACCGGAGAATACTATTGTCTGGTTTTGTTCATTGCACAAGTCTCCTCTCAGCCCTCTTAGACATGTAATAGATTGGTAAGAACCTTAGTGTTTCAACTTTCTTTGTTATATAAATGTATGCTAAAGAAATTTTTTTTAATTGTTCCCTTGCATGGGTTGCCCTTAAGGTTTGGTATTTTAGTCCATACTTTGTTACATTTGGTTCCATTCCAATGATGTTACTTAACATTTTATAATTATGATGATATATTGTAGTGTAATAGACAAACAGGGTCATATGAATGTGGTTACTACGTCATGTTTTGGATGATGACCATTATTCGTGCACATTACACCAGTGGATGACAAACGGTAATATTTAGGTTTGAATTTTATTTTCTCTATAGTTTAGATTTCATATACACTAATTGAAATCATTGTGTTTTATGTAGAGATTTAATAGGATTACTCCAATTCCAGAGAAGTCACTTCAACTCGTGAGGAAAGCACTGACTAAATATGTAATTATATTATATAATAGTATGTAGTAGATATTAGGATATAGTAAGTTCTAAGTTTATGTTTCTAAGTTGTTTTATTCTTTTGTATATTATTATTAGTTTAACTTAGTACATTGCATTGATTTATGTTTCAAAGTTGATTTATGATTGCATTGGATTGATTTATGCTTCTAAGAAGTTGATTTATGATTACATTGAATGTATTTATGTTTTAATATAATTTTCATTCAAAATATATGCTTCTGGATTATTCTGGACAATTCTGGATGTAAAATTATATGCAGGTCTGTTTCTGCAGTTGGGAATGTAGCAGAAGCAGACATGATTTAAAAAGAAACAGGGGAATATTCCTCGATTGAGCCCATAACCGAGGCAGAAAAGCACCCTATGACATCGGTTAAGGTCACAACCGAAGCAAAAATGTTGGCGGATGAAAAAAAAACAAAAAAGGACTCTACTGCCTGGGGAATGTGCCTCGGTTGAGACCATAACCAAGGTAGAAAAGCACCCTATGGCATCAGTTAAAGTCACACCCGAGGTAGAAAGGCCCGTTATGGCTTCCATTATAGTCACACCCGAAGCAGAAAGGCTTGCGGATTAAAAAAAAAGGACTATACTGCCTCGGTTCAAGCTACAACCGAGGCACAAAGTCCTACGAAAAAAGAATTAAAAAAATCAAAAACTCTACTGCTTTGGTTAAGGCTGAACCGAGGACAAATCTTGTCCATTTATGCCTCGGTTCGCACTTGAGGCAAAAAGTAGTTGACTTTTTGTCTCGCCTGCATATGCCTCAGTTCGGGAACCGTTGTGTATAAGCAAAAATAACCGCTGTCGTTTCCCTTTTGCTGTACCAATGAATGGATTTAATTTATCTGTATACTCTCTCAATGATGCACTTTATCATATGATTATTTTACATAAAATGTGATTATTGCGTCAAACAAAAGAAAGAGTTATAAAATATTTTATTTCAGTGCATGAAAACAAATAAAGTTTACAAACTTAAAATTAAATTAGCAACAAACTAAAAAAACTTTATAATTTTTATGATCTATTAAGGATTCAATAATTAGTACCATGTTGAGAAAGATAGCTATGGGATGAGAGTTCATGGAGATTTCTTCCTCATGGCAATCGCTTTCTCTGTCTCCTCCATCACCAAAGCAATTTTTTCTAGGTCTGCATGTTGGTTGTTTAATATTGATTAATAGTAATGTTATTATTATACCCCAATTCATTGAATATATGAGGGCCATTTTTTTTGTAGAAGTCTACAATTTGTGCAGGAGTTAGGCTGTAAACTGTTTTCATAGAAAATTATTAATAAGTTAGGCTGTGTTGACAATAGCCAAACTAAATTGCATCTTGAAAGACTATTATTAGATAAGTAAAAAGTATAAAAGAAATTAGTTAAGTTAATAAGATTTATAAATAAAAAACCTTGAAAAATTTTACATTGGTGTTAGATCTTTTGTATAATCATATTATACTTTGAAAATAGTTAATCTATCGCAATTAAAACATTTTCCAATTAAAATATAAAGAAAACATAAATGTTTAAAACAGTTTGTGTTTAATAATGGAGAGAAAACGTTTTACGCATTCTTCATTAAAATATACATAATATGATGAAATGGATTTTATTGTATTATCCTTTCCATTTGGAACAATTTTAAAACTCTGCAGCTTATGTAAGCACCATTATCATGCAGAAAAAATAAGCTTTGCCAACATTTGCTTAATAATGGTACATGCATGTATCCTGCAATCGGGTTGTGGAAAGAGTTTCATCTGGGTTGTGAGACCACCAATCAGGTTTGGCATAAATTCGGAGTTTAGAGAAGATGAATGGTTGCCGGAAGGTTTTGTCGAGAGGGTTCAAGAATCGGGGAAGGGTTTGGTGATTCGCGATTAGGCGCCCCAGTTGGAGATTTTGTGGCATTCTGTAGTTTCGGTGTTTCTGAGTCACTGCGGGTGGAACTCGGTGTTGGAATCACTGAGTCAGGCGGTGCCTATTCTGGGATGGCCGACGGTGGCGGAGCAGTTTTACAACTGCAAGTTGTTGGAGGAAGAGGTTGGGATATGCGTGGATGTTGCGAGAGGGAAGAGTTGTGAAGTTAAGGGTCATGATATTGGGGAAAAAATTGCTTTGGTGATGGAGGAGACAAAGAAAGGGATTGTCATTTCCATAAGAAAGAAAGTTGGTTACGTTAGAGATGTGACCAGGGATGCTGTGAAAGATGAAGTTGGGTGGAAGATGGAAGGAAGAGAGAGAAGGGGAGAAAAGGTGAGAAACACTTGAAAAAAAAAATAGTGTGCGAGTCTACCGTTAGCCACGTCAGCTAATTTTTAACGGTGTTAGTTTTAGAGGACCAAATTATACCTTATTTTAAAAGAGGAACTAAAACCAAAAACGGCCAATAGTTTAGAGACTAAAAACATATTTAACCCTTCTCAATTCTAACAAAGCATGAAACCGTCGCAGGGTTTCTTCTCTTTTCTTCACGCAAACAACAACAGTCTCCTTAGAGCCGTCACTGCCGCACCTTCCCAGGGTTAACTACGGTGTCACCTCCACTGCTACGTCCCTCGTCACCCTACCCTCCACTACGTGCTCCTTCTTTGGATTGAGAGACCATCAAATCAAAGATTCCTTGCTTAGACTCGTATGGATACGATTGGAACGACAGTGGCTAGAGTGGCGGGTGATGCGAAGGAAGAAGAGGAATTTGATGGTCTAAGATGTGTCCTGCTTGACGAGGCAAATGACGGCAATGCCATGCATGAGAGCAGAGATGAGGACAGAGCTGAAACTGGTGATGAACACGACGAAGATGGTGAGCCTAGAGAGGATAGCTAGGGTTTCGAAATCATTAATTTGTTCAAAGCTCAATTGATTTGTTTATCCCCAAAATCCCTAAGTCTTAAAACCCTAAATCCCTCTCTTCTTTCTTGTGATTGGAACACCCTGATTCTTAGCACAGAACGTTGCATTGTTAGGAGATTGAGATTGAAGCGAAGGCGCTGCGTTTTGAGAAGATTAAGGCTTCTGAAAGTTCAAGATTAAAAGTTTCCACGGGTGAAATTGCTATACTACCTCAAGGTTTTCGTTTTTCTTTGCTGCAGTTCAAGATTTTTCTCCCTTCAATGTCTTTGCTCAGCATGGTAATTATTTTCCATATAAGGTCAATAATAAATATTAAAACTTATGACATGTAGAAGTGTTACTTGTTTTGGTCAAGTTCCACACTTAGCCGTGAATCAGATTCAAGTGATGAATAAATATTTCCTCTCCGTTAACAACCAGTATGTGGATTAAGAAGTCCATCTTTGCAAATGGGTAATTTTAACCATTCATGTCTATCTTCTATATTATTTAGGAACTCAGCATTGGTGAACTGGGTTGTTGAGATCTTTCTTTTTAGAATATCAAATTTCAACTTCTTGTTAGGAATTCTTTATTATTTTTTATCATCATTTCATTAATAGGTGCCTTCAATTTTGGGGTTTCTTTTTGTCATGTTAATACAGGGTTTCATCACAAATAATGAAAGGGCATTAGAGGAGCCATTTGTAGATGAAGAGATAATTATAGCGGTGTTGCATGTTTGAATGTGATAGCAAAACGAATTGCTACAGTTTTTGCTTCTTTAAGAGGATTATTGTTGCGGTAATACTAGAGATTTGACATCTTCATTTCTTATTCTCAATGTTGTTGTTTTTTTCTTTTGGAATGATGGAATTTTGACAATGAAGTTTCAATTTCCCTTGTATCCAAATATTTTCTGTGTCCTTTTTTTTGCAGAGATTTGTTGATTTCCTTTAGAAAAAGGAACAGGAGAAAAGCCTTTAAGGATTATATTTTATAGGTATGTATTTTTAATGTATGTTAATTATGATGCAGGGGCTAATTTTTTAAACATTATAGTTTGTTCTGTCATCCAACACGATTTGATTTTTATCTCTGCAGTCATGTCGGTATCCAGATGGAAGATATCTATTCTATGCATAGCTTATGATTAGAATGATATAAATAAAGATATCCTTGATTTCTTTCTTCTATTTGTGTTTAGAGGCGGTTTGGTTTCTACCATTTAACCTATTTAGATTACTTAATGTGTTTATAAAGAAATTTACTTATTGTGTTTCAGTTCAATCATTTCTATAAGAATAAGAATCAATTAAAAATAAAAAACGCTTTATCAGTTTTCTGTTAACTATTCTAACTATATAGTATTTATAATTTGTCTATTAATGCGGGTGCTTCATGCTACAGTGATGAAGCGGTTAGAGATTGCAGAACTGGTGGAGAATTTGAAGGCATCAAATAGTCAAATAAATTTCTTTTTGGTAATATTTTACATTCCAACATTTTATATATACCAATATTTTACCCTCCACTTAATACTTTTTGATATATCAACTTTGCAATTAATTACTGCACACCCTCATAGAGCTTCCATAAAAGTAAAAGAGTAAACAACAGACAAACATAAATTATCAACTACATTCTTCAAGAGAAAAATCATGTTATCTTAGTAAATGTATATTTTTATTCTCATAAAGGTTGTTCCTTCTAGTTGTGTTCAATGGTTTATGGATCAGTTTGAGTGAGTATGGCTGTTATCATCAAATGTGTCTCATTATTTGTAATATTTGTGAGATTATAATTATGAACTCTCATTAATATAATTTTAAGTTTTATATGATTAGTCGACTAATTAATTTCATATTTCATATGATACTCTAGAGTAAATCATAAGGTTTTAAAAATGAAAGAAAATTGTTGTGTTATTTTTCTAATTATATATTCTTATAACTAATATTATCTACACATTTATATTATAATTAATTTATTAATTTGATTTATGTTACTGGTTTGATTTTGAACCCACACTAGTGCAGCGAGGAGCTTTTACCGCGGTTATTTTTCACTATACGTCGCGGTTTATGAACCGCGGCATATTCAGCCGCGATAGTAAATCAGAGACTTTATGCCGCGGTTATGACCGCGGTATATAGGTTGCAGAATATGCCGCGGTTGTTCAAAGAACCGCTGCCTAAATCCTTTTTAAAAAAAAAAAATTTTGTCCACTATATGCCGCGGTTGGGGTTACAACCGCGGCATATTCCCCTGCAGTTTTTTAAAATTGCAGGTCTGTTTTTGTGATATCCACTACCACAAAAAACAGACCTGCATATAGTAATGTCTTGAATCTCTGCAAAAGACAATTCATATTAATTAGTGTATATGAATTCAACATTTGGGAAAAAATCAAAATTTGTTAAAGTTATCAAAATTTGTTAAAGTTACCACTAATGAAGAAATCATGTTAAGAATGTAAAAGGGCATAAATACCTGGAACAAGGGCGGCGAAAAAGCTTGGTGCAACAGAGGGGAATGGCAGCGGAGAGGAATGACAGGCGTTTCAAACGATTTTGATCGGCTAAAACTGTTTTTTATCGTCAAAAATGGGAAATGACCGAACAATTTTGAGTTTAAACGGTGAAGAAACAAGGAACTGAGATGGGTGGTCGACGGGAGAAGAAAACTCGAAGTCCAGAGCGTCTGCGCGAACAAGATGATATTGTTCCAAAGTTTTATTTTTTAACTCTGACTGGGGAATCTACCGCGGTTCACTACTTAACCGCGGTATAAGATGGCATTTTTGAAATTATTTTTAAACTATATGCCGCGGTTCGCCGGCAACCGCGGTAGAAGATGACATTTTTAAAATTATTTTTAAACTATATGCCGCGGTTCGGAGGCAACCGCGGTAGAAGATGACATTTTTGAAATTATTTTTAAACTATATGCCGCGGTTCGGCGGCAACCGCGGTAGAAGATGGCATTTTTAAAATTATTTTTAAACTATATGCCGCGGTTCGGCGGCAACCGCGGTAGAAGATGGCATTTTTGAAATTATTTTTAAACTATATACCGCGGTTCGGAGGGCAACCGCGGTATATTCCTCTAAATATTTCAAATTCATTTTAAATTTATTTCATGTAGGAGAATAGGTTGCGGTTACTCTGAGAACCGCGGCATATAGGCTGTTATTTAATTTTTTTTTTCAGACGTGGCGTCAAAGGGGATGGTTGACTGGCGTATATGTCGCGGTTCCCCTCTGAACCGTGGCATATTCCTTCGATTTATTTACAAAACTGCCACCGCGCACCATTATGCTGCGGTTTCTAGTAAACCGTGGCATAATGTGCGCTGTAAAAACCTAAATTTTTACTAGTGCCAGTAAGTTATACATATTATATACTATTTGCCAAAGAAATTAATTTTAATGTTTGAATACTAAATTAGAAATTAATGTGATTAAATAATTGATTAATTAAAGATAAAATGTTATTACATTATTTGTTAGCTCTAAAAATATAAATAATGTGAAGATGCAATATTAGAAAATATTTTAGTTATGACAAAAGCTTTGGACTTAGTCAAAGTTGTTTCGATTTTGATTATGGTGAAGAAAGTCAGTACAGTTGGTTGTTTATGTAGACCTACATAATTATCATACTATAATATTACAAATCATTTTCTTATATATAAATAGTAAATGTTCAAATTTTACTTTATTACCTTTACTAAAAAAACTTACTTGTATAATATTTTGTTTCCAGATTGGCATTTTGATGTATCAGCCTCTACATTTTCGTTGCCTCCTATTGGTGGTGGTGATATTTACACGCAGAGAGTAGACTCATTAAAAGAACTTTTCAGAACTTATACCATTGAATCGACTCACTAAGGCTTTGGAGAAGTTTATATCTTCATCTATATCATCTATTGGTTTTTCTAAATTCTGTCTATTGTCAAATGATTATATCCTCAATATCTCGTGATTCATGGTCACATGCGCATCAGTTGGTTCATTTATATGTAAGAAGTCACCTATTGAGTAAGAGAATGAGTGTCATTGCAAATTAATATTTCTTTTGTTAAATAACAAAAAGTTGTTGTTTGTGACTGACATGCATTCGGTATTTTGGTTCTTTTTCCAATCCTTTTTTCTTAACTTAACGTTTATTTCTGGTTAATTTGATTTTTAGGACTCATTTAGTATGACTTTAATGCCTAAGGATGGTGCCACCATTTTATTTGTGCTAAACATATATACCTACCATGATATTTGCATTGCCATAATTGAGATACTTTTAAGTATAAACTTTTGAAATTAACTTTTGTTTTTTGGTTCAACAAATTATCCGTATATAACTTAGTTACGTCATTTTTATATACGGATTTTTGTCTGAATGTAATTCGTATCTAACATCCTTTTATGTACAGATTTTGGACATTATATACAGATTTTGGCCGTATGTAATTGCGATTTTTCTTAATGGTACTGAATATGTAAATCATGAATTTCTTAATTTTTTGTCTCATAAAGGTATTGTTCATGAACTAACCTGTGTTAACATCTTTCAACAAAATGAGGTTGCTGAAAGAAAGAATTGTCATCTTCTTGAAGTAACTAGAGCTCTGCTTTTTCAAATGTCTGTTCCAAAAAATTACTAGGGAGAAACTATGTTAACTGTCACATATTTCATCAACAAGTTACCCACTCGTATCTTAAATGACATTAGTTCTATAGAGTTTCTATTGTCTTTTGTTCCTTCTTCCATAATAATGAGTCTACCTAGTTGAGTCTTTGGATGTGTTGTTTTTGTTCACTCTCATCATCCTAACTGTGGTAAATTAGATTCCAAAGCTCTAAAATGTGTCTTTATTGGGTATCATTCTAATAAAAAATGGTACAATTGTTATCATCCTCAAAGTCGTCGTGTCTTTATCATCATGGATGTCACCTTTCATGAAACACAATCCTTTTATATTAGTCTACTACTTCAGGGGGAGAAAACACTTGAAGTGGATGAACTCTCCTTCTTGTCATTACCACGTTTGTCTTTGCAGGATGTCCAAGACCTCCGCAATGAAGCTACCATAGTCCATAGTGAGGAAGAAGACAGATTTTTTGGCAACAAATATGAAAGAAGAAAACAACTCACTTCGACTCTCGAGCAAAAAAAATTGTCTAATCTAGAGGTGAGGATCCTTGAAGATATCAATGAGGAGGAGGTAAGTATTACTGAGGATTCACCCATTGCATTAAGGGAAGAAAATCATGTGCTAAATATCTTGTTTCTCAGTATGTTTGCACTAATAATCTCTTTGATAAGCATAGAAGTTTTATTGATGCCACAAAAATTCCTACCTCAATCCAGGAGGCCATGAAAATTGAATATTGGAATCAAGCCATGAAAGAAGAGATGAAATGCATTAGAAAGAAATTCAACTTGGGAGATTGTTGATAAGCCAAGAGACAAGAAGATAGTAGGGTGTAGATGGATATTCATAGTAAAATATAAGACAGATGGGACAATAGAAAGATATAAAGCTAGATTGGTGGTAAAAGGATATACCCAAACGTATGGGATTGACTATGAGGAGACATTTGCCCCAGTGGCAAAGATGAATACAGTTCAAGTTATTCTCTCTTTGGTTGTCCATTTTGGATGGGAATTACACCAGCTAGATGTGAAGAATGTCTTTCTTCATGGAAATCTAGATGAGAAAGTGTACATGGAGATTCCCCCAGGTTTTGAAGTGAAAAATGAAAGAAACAAGGTATGCCTCCTGAAGAAAGCATTGTATGGTCTTAAGCAATCCCCTAGAGTATGGTTTGGAAGATTTACAAAAGCAATGGTTTCCTTAGGATACAGACAAAGCCAAGGAGATCATACTTTATTCATAAAACACTCTTCTACAGGTAAACTCACTCTATTACTTGTCTATGTGGATGATATGATTATTGCAGGAGATGATGAAACAAAAAATTGGCATTAAAAGATAAATTACCAGCTCAATTTGAAATGAAAGACCTAGGAAAACTCAAATATTTTCTTGGAATAGAGGTTGCCTATTCCAAGAACGAAATTTTCATCTCCCAAAGGAAATATGTACTTGATCTCCTCAAAGAAACATGATAGTTAGGATGTAGAACCTCAACAATTCCTATAGAACAGAATCACAGAATTGGAAGTGAAGAAAGTGCTCCCAATATTAGAGATTGGTAGGAAAATTGATTTATCTATCACACACAAAACCAGACATTGCTTATGCTGTGAGTGTAGTGAGCTAATTTATGCATGATCCAAGAGAGAGACACATGCAAGAATTTGACAAAATTTTCTAATACTTGAAGTCAAGTCCAGGAAAGAGGTTATTATTCAAAAGGGAAGACACATTGATTATGAAGATATATACTGATACGGACTATGCAGATTCTATTACTGATAGAAAATCTACTTCTGGGTATTGTGTATTTCTTAGAGATAGTCTGGTAACGTGGAGAAGCAAAAAGCAAGATAGAGTATCTCGTTCTAGTACAAAAGCTGAATTTCGAGCCCTTGCTCGAGGAATGTGTGAAGGACTCTGGATGAAAATCATTTTGGATGATCTTAAAGTCAAAGTGGAGAACCCGATGGAACTATACTGTGACAATAAGTGTACTATGAGTATAGCCCATAATCCAGTACAACATGACAGAACTAAAAACATTGAAATTGACAGACATTTAATCAAAGATAATCTTGACAGAGGATTTGTGATTACAACTCATATTCCTACAGAACATCAAATAACAAATATGTTTACAAAAGGGCTTCCTCCGGGTAGATTTCAAGATCTTGTAGGTAAATTGAAAATGATTGATATTCATTTACCCACTTGATAGGGAGTGTTGTAATTAGAGAAAATATCTTTAGAATCTTCCTAATTAGAGAAAATAAATATATAATCTTTTATTTTATTTTGTTTTTCTAGTTTTCCTATTTCCTTTTTTAGGAGAATTAGAATATTACAAATAATGAGAATGTATTTTTCATGATTGAGAATAATAAATTAGTTTTATTTTCAACTATATAATTACTTGAATTGTGTACCTATATTTTGAAATGTGTTTCGTTTGCTATATATGCATATTTCTTTTATGAATTAGCTAACTCGTTATTATGTTTGTGTCCTTTTGTTGTTTTTTTCCTTTTGCAATAAATAACATTATTTTATGTGAATACATGAATAATTAGGAATTGGTTAACAGAAGATGGTGCAACTCTCTAATCTTTAAATCAACATTTGAATTCTATTCTATATGTAAAGATATTAAACTTGCAAGTATAGTCGTTAAGGGTGTACACATCTCTTAACACAACATAACACAAGATATTGTAGGTTTAATTCTACTTAGACATTTCTAATACCGTGAGCTATTTATTGTAGGTTTAATTCCACTCAGACATTTATAATATAATACAGTGTGCTACGGTTTCATTTTTTAGAGAAAGTGTTTCAGGGCTCTCCATTAAACTCCTCACACATTACATTATGCTCTTTCTTTTATTTATAGTGAACGGCCGGAATTAATAGATGCCAACCACTCACCTAAATATTTTAAAAATAAATTATTCTTTAATAATAAATATATTAAAATTATAATAGAAATTTTTTAATAAAAATTAAAATGTATCTAACACATTAAAATAAGTAATTATTTATTTATTTTAAAAGTCAACAAACTTTTAAAATAATTTTTAGAAATATATATCATGGATTAAATTGACTAATAATATAATTTGAATTTTACACATAATTTAGAATTTGGAGATTGATATGAAAATTTTAAATTTAAGAAAACGAAAACTATATTTAGAAACTAAAATAATAATTTATTAGATATTAAATGATAGAGTTAAAATATATTTTTATTTTTGTGTAAATCAGTTTAAAAAAAATTAAATAAATAAAATAATTTTCTGAAGAGAAATGTTTTTATATGATATTATAAACAATTTTTATTATATATATATATATATATATATATATATATATATATATTATTTGTTAAAATAATATTATTATAAAAAATAAAAATTAAATATGTGTTTCTAAATTTTATTTTATTACTGATCAAATAATTATAAATCATGAAAAGATAAAATTAAAAATGAAAAAAGAATATAAAAAATTTATACTCTAAATATAAGTTATTTTTGAATAATTTATTAAATGACAAATTAATTATAAGTTATAAAAGAATAAAATAAAAAAAATAGAATAAAAAAACAGGTTTAAAAATAAAATAAATAAATAAAAAGATAAAATAAATTTTATGTACATATAATAACAAAATAAATATAGAAAAAATTAAAAATAAAATAAATAGATAAAAAGGTAAAATAATTTATATAGACATAACAACAAAATAAATATAAATAAAAAATTAAAAATATTAAATGAATAAAATATTAACTTTTATCTACACATTGAATGCAACAATGAACGCGCTTATCTACACATGTTTCATATTCTTGGTAAAGATACGTAGTCAAATCTCTTGCAAATATTCAACATTGCAATTATGATAGTAAGTCCTTTTCTTCATCTCTTGTTTTCATACCAACCGTTTTCATGTATATGCGCTCAGCTTTAACTTCCTCCAATAATTTTCTCAACACTTTTCATGCATATGTTTCCAGTCAAGTCAGCTATCATCTCCTATTGTACTGAAACTGTTTCAAAGCCTCCTTCACGTTTCTTTGTATCATTTTATCAATCAAAATAACTGTGCATGCGGGAAATAATAAGAGACATTTGACCTTAGTTATCAAGATTCTTATATAAAATATTAAAAAAATAATCTTTTTTTAACATTAAATCTTAAGATTCTGGATTACAAGTAATTTCTTAAGTTTTTGTACGAGTTTGTTTAGTGACAAATATTTCTTATGTTTTTTCATGAAAAATCCAAAAAGTGAATCTCAGAGTCATTGTTTGTTTAATAACCAGTTCAAATAGGTATAATATATCTAGCGTGAATATAAATCCTATGATTATGGGTTATTTGGGGGTCGAAAGTATTCAAAGATTCCAAGCAACTAGTCCAATTATTGGTGTGAAAACTCCTTTTCTATTTACTGGCATGGAGCCCAACAAAAACTACCGGAAGCACTATACTCTACCAAAACGCTTATATATATTCAATCGTTTTGGTTTACACACTTCACAATTAAGAGTAGACCGATCAAATTCAAGGTCCTTGTTTTACTCTTAGGTATTTAGTATCACCAAAAAAGTAATGACTACTTGTTTTCCTAAACTTTGTTGTGTACTTCTCCTCCTCTTGTTGCCTGCTGCAGAATCCATTCTCGGATTCAACAATACCGCAGAAATAAAGTGCATTGACAGGAAGAGACAAGCACTCCTTAACTTCAAACATGACCTCGTAGATGCTCATGACATGCTGTCTACATGGAGAGACGACGACAACAGTCGAGATTGTTGCAAGTGGAAAGGCATTCAATGCGACCCTCAAACAGGTCATGTAACCGTCCTTCGTCTCCGTGGTGGTTCGGATACACAATATTTGAGTGGTGCAGTCAATATCACTTCACTGTTTCCCTTGCAAAATATTCAACGTTTGGATCTGAGCAAAAATGAATTTATAAAGAGTCACATCCCAGAACTCATGGGCTCACTTACCAACTTAAGATATCTCAATCTCTCCTATTCTGATTTTGGTGGTAATATTCCTACCCAACTTGGAAGCCTTACACATTTATTGTCTCTGGATTTAAGTCACAATTATCTTCTCCGTGGAGATATCCCTTATCAACTTGGAAGCCTTACAAATTTAAGGTATCTTGATCTCAGTCATAATAAACTTGATGGGAAAATCCCTTGTCAACTTGGAAATATGTCACAGTTGAGATACCTTGGTCTCACTCGTAATTCATTTTCTGGAGCACTCCCTTTCCAGGTTGGGAATCTTCCTTACTTGCAAACTCTTGGACTTGGTGGTGATTTTGATGTCAAACCTAAGGATGCACACTGGCTGTCTAATCTCTCTTCTCTAACACATCTTGCCATCGATGGTTTACATAACCCTGACTGGTTGCATATGATTCATTATCCAAAGCTAGGAGAGTTGAGACTAGTTAACTGTTCTCTTTCAGATACCCATATTCAATCTCTGTTTTATTCACCTTCCAACTTTTCCAATTCTCTTACCATCCTTGACCTTTCTTCTAATATGCTCACATCCTCAACATTTCAATTATTGTCTAACTTTCCTTCTCTTGTGATCCTTGATCTTTCCTATAATAAGATGACATCATCGGTCTTTCAGGGTATTTTCAACTTCAGTTCAAAACTTCAAAATCTTTATTTGCGAAACTGTAGTCTTAGGGATGATAGTTTTCTCATGTCAGCTATTTCAATTACGAATTCTTCGTCTTCTCTTGCCTCACTTGATCTCTCCTCAAATCTATTGAAATCATCATCCATATTTTACTGGCTCTTCAACTCCACTACCAATCTTCGTAAACTTAAACTTAATGACAACATGTTGGAAGGTCCCATTCCAGATGGATTTGGGAAAGTAATGAACTCTCTTGAAGTTCTTGACCTCTATGGGAACAAACTGCAAGGCGAGATTCCATCTTTCTTTGGGAACATGTGCACATTGCAGAGTTTAGACCTCTCAAACAACAAGTTGAGTGGGAACATTTCTAGCTTCATTCAAAATTCTTCATGGTGCAACAAACAAGTGTTTCAGAGTTTGTTTTTATCTGATAACCAGATTACCGGCATTCTACCTATGAGCATTGGATTGCTATCTGAGATGGAGTACTTGTATTTGGATGGAAATTGTTTGGAGGGTGATGTCACTGAATCCCATCTTTCAAAATTTTCCAAATTAAGGTTCTTATCTTTGTCAGATAACTCCTTATCTCTAAAAATAGTCCCTAACTGGGTTCCTCCTTTTCAAATAATAATCTTGGAACTAAGATCTTGCAAGTTGGGTCCTAGCTTTCCTAGTTGGCTCCAGACTCAACGCTCTTTATTTTATCTGGATATTTCAGAGAATAGGCTTAATGGTTCAGTACCAAAATGGTTTTGGAACAACTTGCATAATGTGGAAAGGTTGTATATGTCTCAGAATAATCTCAGTGGAGCAATTCCTAATAATATATCATTGAAGCTTTTCAATAGACCGTCCATATTTCTGAATTCAAATAATTTTGAAGGAAAAATTCCGCAATTTTTACTGCAAGCTTCAGACCTAAGGCTTTCTGATAATAAATTTTCTGATTTGTTTTCATTCATATGTGACCAACGCACAGATGGAATGGCCACCTTGGATTTATCAAACAATCAATTGAAGGGACTACTCCCAGACTGTTGGAAATCTGTACATCAGTTATTCTTTCTTGATTTAAGCAACAATAAATTGACAGGGAAGATTCCTGTGTCCATGGGCAGCCTTGTTGAATTGGAAGTCTTGGTTTTACGAAACAATAACCTGACAGGTGAATTAGCTTCCACTTTGAAGAATTGCAGCAATTTAATTATGTTGGATGTGGGCGAAAATATGTTTTCTGGCCCAATACCATCATGGATAGGGGAAAATATGCAACAATTGATAATATTGAACATGCGAGGGAATCACTTCTCTGGACATTTTCCAATTCAACTCTGTTATTTGAAGCGCATTCAATTCTTAGATCTTTCGAGAAATATGTTATCAAAAGGAATTCCATCTTGCTTAAAGAATTTGACTGCAATGACTGAAAAGAACATCAACACAAGTGATACTCTAAATCGTATATATTCGATGAATATCACTTATTTTGAAATGTATGGCGTTTATAGTGAGAAAAATTACACCCTTAGCATAAGCTTGATGTGGAAAGGTGTGGAACAGGGGTTCAAAAATCCAGAGTTACAGCTTAAGATCATTGATATTTCAAGTAATAATTTAAGTGGTGAAATACCGAAGGAGATTGGATATTTGGTTGGGCTAGTTTCTCTGAATTTATACAGAAATAATCTGAGAGGAGAAATTCCTTGTGAGATTGGTAGTTTAAGATCACTAGAGTTCATCGATTTATCAAGAAATCATTTCAGTGGGAAAATTCCTTCTTCTCTTTCTGAAATTGACAGTCTGGGGAAACTAGACTTGTCACACAACTCTCTTTCAGGAAGAATTCCATCGGGAAGACACTTTGAAACCTTTGATGGGTCTAGTTTTGAAGGAAACATTGATCTTTGTGGTAAACAACTCAATAAAAGTTGTCCTGGAGATGGAGATCAAACAATAATAAAGCTTTCAAAAGCTGAAGCAACCAATGATGACGAAGAGAGCTGTTTCTTTGAGGCATTATACATGAGCATGGGGATCGGATACTTCACTGGATTTTGGAGCTTAGTAGGGCCAATGCTACTTTGGCGTTCTTGGAGAAATGCTTATATGAGATTCCTAAATAAATTGACAGACAGTATATATGATCAGTTGTATTGAATGTGACGAGAAAAAGGTATGCGTGTATCTTCTCCTTTTTCAAATTCACGATTTATCTCATGTCTTGGTTGAATGTAGTATGTTATAGGGAAAAAAATATGGGTTCTTGAGCCAGAACATTTAGTACGTACTCTCTTTACTCCGTTATCCCCCATTTAACCTAATATTTAAGAATTAATACTTCAATTTAAATCATATATTTATATTATATTTATGTTTAATATTTTAAAATCTTTTAAGATACATTATTGATATTTATTAATGAAATATTTAATATATTAAGCATAATATTTTTTATTAAAAATATTTTTTATTCTTTGTTTTATTCTTTCCATGCATCAAATGATTCCACAAATAAAAATCAAATACTTTTCTTTCTAAAATTATTTGATAAAACTTTAATTAGTTAAAAAAACAATAATAAAAATACCTATATTACCTAAAAATAAGCTTAAAAAAATGTTAATAACAATTATCAAACTACCCTAGACTTGAATTTTTCATGTTTCCATGAAAGACAAAATTACTAAATAAGAAAAACTGTGGTTAACTTATTATAATAACACAAAAACAAATGACTTCCCAATCCTAACGAAACATCGAAAGAGAACTTGTAACACCAAAACTCAAGATGGAACAACATCATATCTTTTATCAAAGTAAAATATAAGTATTATTTAGAAACAATTTAAATTTTATTACAAAGAAAAAACATAAATTCCCTATATAATAATATTTAATCAAATGTAATTATGGTGAGCCACAATGAATTATATAGGTGACCAATTCCCTGTTTAAATTAAATCACTTGGATGGTTTTTAATATGCTAATGAAAAACAACATGCTTAGATATTATATTAACTAAAGTTTAAAATTTAGTACTTAATTTATTTAATTATATAACAACCTAGAAATTATCTTAATAGCAATGGTGGATTTTATAAAAAGAGAACACTAAAATATTTTAATAATAAAAGGTTTAAATTATAAATAGATTTCTAATAATGGAAGTTTATTATATAAAAATCACTATTTACTTATAAAGATTTTCTAGAATTTTCTTTGTCTTTTCATTTTTTGAATTCGTCTCTAATATGTTTAACGAGATCTCTGTTGGATTTTAGATGGTTTTTAATATGCTAATGAAAAACAACATGCTTAGATATTATATTAACTAAAGTTTAAAATTTAGTACTTAATTTATTTAATTATATAACAACCTAGAAATTATCTTAATAGCAATGGTGGATTTTATAAAAAGAGAACACTAAAATATTTTAATATAAAAGGTTTAAATTATAAATAGATTTCTAATAGCAGAAGTTAATTATATAAAAATCACTATTTACTTATAAAGATTTTCTAGAATTTTCTTTGTCTTTTCATTTTTTGAATTCGTCTCTAATATGTTTAACGAGATCTCTGTTGGATTCACAACAGAGAGGTTTACTGATGGAAACTCATCCAAGGAGCTAAAACATTAGCTATGACTAAGAGAATAGAAGGAGAAGAAAGATTTTAAAGAGTTCTTTTGTGGAAGATAGGATATTTGTCTTTCCTTTCTCTTAGCATTGTAAAAATATAAATAAGTCTTTTTTTATGTCTTGTATTTAGGATGATCTTACATTTTGTTTAGGCTTGTATTTTTTGTCATTTTTGTTGAATGGCCTATGATTTAATTGATTATGTAAATGACCTAATCGATTGAAACAAACAATATCCTACAAAGAGTGCAATTTTATGATTTAATTGATTATGTAAGTACTACCACTACAAAAATAGTAGATTTTAGGAGGGCTTAGTTTATGGGGGTTTAGAAACCCCTGAACGATTTAGGACGGTTTAGGATTAAAACCGCAGTTACGTTTTTTTTTTAATTTTCTGGCTTACAGCAGAAGACGTTTCTAAAGTTTTATTTTATTTTAATGTATCTTTGTAAATAATACTTACCCCTGTCCTCGCGCCTTACATTTCTTCTACCTTCACTCATTTTCCCCAATTCTCTAATTTCTCCCAAATCCTAATTCTCTCCCTCCCCGCGCCTTCATTTTCCTGTATCACAATTATTTTCCCTCAAAACCCTTCTCCGCATCGTGCTGGTCTTCCATTGTTAGGGTTGAGCGACCATTGTTAGGGTTGAGCGAAGTGTCGAGGCGTCGAGGCATCTGTGGATTGAGCGAGGCTTCGAGGCAGCGTGGAGGCGCCTTATTGTTCGTCGAGGTGCGTTCGGAATTCAACTATAGATTCGGTCTCGGAGTTCCTCGCATTTGCGGTTCACGCAGCTCAGAAATCTGGCGAGGTCATTCATTTTCTCTTCGTTCATTTTCACTCTACGCGTTTGTCTCCTGTACTTTACTCTATTGAACGCGTTCATTGATTTGATTGTGTCTAACTCTTGTATTTTATTGTTGTTGTTATCTCTCTATTTTTTCTTTGTGCCTTGTGTGAGCACTCTGCTTTTTGGCTGTGTGCGCCGGAAGGGTGAAAAATGAGTCAAAATAAAGAGAAAGAGTTTGTTATTTTGTTAAGCCACCATGAGAAGGGGTTTTTAAGTTATTACATGAAGCCAACGAATAATGGTGAAAGAGAGATAAATTTAACAAGCTTGTAGAGGATAACCATAGTACATGAACAACTCCAATTGTGTCTCAGAGAAGTAACTAACTATATTAAAAGGTTTTGGTATCTTACAGATGTTATAGACAAAACACATGATTTTAGATTGATTGCAAATGATAAAATGTGATAATAAAAGCATAATTAAAACATAAAAATGAAAATTATCAAGTCCTTTTACATATATCTGAACAAACTATCGATAAGAAGTTCGACTATAAAACATAAATGTTACTAGTCTGTCATATTGTAAAACATAGATTTCTTTCATATGTATTAAATTAATAAATGAACACTTCCTTAACACTTAACCCAATCAGTGGAGGAGGCTGAATAATGCATTAGCACGACTATGCCATGTAACAAGTTTATAGTGATGGCTGACAAATAGGTTTTTAAGTTGAAAATAGTTTTATGTGTATAGACCAAAACCTTAACTGATCTAGTCGTGTGCATGTTAACATAACGAAATTAAAGCAGCCATGGCTACATGAGTGTTTCATAAACTCATTATACCATTATAGGTTGATATTAAATATAAGATAAACCAAACACACCAATTTCTGATGTTAAAGTCTGTCTTTTCTATTGGGAGACCAGACTTAGTCCAAGAGAAAAAAATAGTACGACATTATCTGTTTGAAATTGTTAAGATTATAGTGAATTCTCCTATTTAATGAATTTCAATTAGCTAGGTAATTCTAAATAATCTTATTCTGGAAAAATATTTGAAATAACCTGTTTGTGTAACTTTTAACGCCGTTGAAAAGAGAAGGAACACTTAAGCATTTGTTTTATTAGTGTATAATGTATAGGGACCTTTGTTGTTTATTTGACTGTTTTGCTTTCCTAAAGTTTAGCTGAAAGATCTCTCGATTTGTGTTGTCTTGTTCCATTTGTTCTTTCGACTTCAGGATTCCAGTAAAGTTGCTTCTCTTCAGTTTTAAGTTTGGTAGTGGGCGTGTCTGAAAAAACGGCTAGATATTAGCATGGGGAAGAAAAAATTCATCGATACTCAAATCAACAAATTTCCTATTCATTTCATTTTTAGTGTAATATTTGAAAATTGCAGAAACTCTTTTTGAAAGAAGGAAATTTAGAAAAAAAAAATTGTAATTTTTCCTCGTAGAATGGGTTCAAGAAAAAGAAAAACCTACACTTATTTTCATCAGTGGAGCAGTGAGATTGTGAGTTGAGTTGCCTTAGGCTTCAAAGACTATGATAAATGCTTCTCAATAAAAGCCATTACTCGTTTTTTAATGCTTAATTGGTGTTAGTGTCTATACTCACAAATTGCTTCCAATTGCCTCTGCCCTAAGTGTTGGTCTTGATGCTTTAAGCTCTGAGAAAATAAAATGAACTAAAATTTCCGCAAGTATCAGAAGAGAAAGAGGTTAATTTTTGACTAAATGATTTTCGGAAGAATTGGTATTTGTTAAAAAAATAATATTGTCAAGATAACCAAGTGTATCATTATATAAGATGTTTTGATAACAAAACAACCCCACCAAAGCATAGTTTCATTCGAACTAATTGTATTGATAGTTTTGATAGTCTACCACACAATTAATGTACATAAAACAGTTGCCAAAGCATATTATCTACCAGTGACTTTTGTGTACAAGTTTATTGTTGGATGATTAAATCATTTGAAATTAATGTTTGTTATATTTTCATTCTAGAATTATGTGTGGTATTTAAGTTTTTTTATGTGTAGTTATTGTTCGGTTAATTTAATTAATAGGTAGTTCTATTTAATGTTGCAGATCTTGATGTGGATATATACATTACTGATAAATTTTAGTATCTACTTTATTAATTACAATTATTGATAAATTTTAGTATTTACTTGTTAATATTGATAAACCCATCATACTGCATAAAAAAGTTAAAATTTATAACCAATTTAGTAAATTCATCTCATGTAGTGTATTTCGTTGAATATCGTCACTTATTCTAACCTTCCAATCCTCTTGGCATGAACAGAGGTCGTTGTAATGGACAAATCATGGATAGACATGCCTCGAAATACAAGTCAATATATGAGAGGATTGAATACCTTCTTGGACTTCGCATTCACTAATAGTGGTGTTAGGGGAAAGATAGTATGTCCATGTCAGAAATGCAGTTTTAAGAAATGGCAAAGTCGTGAAGAAGTATATGAACACTTAATTATTAAACCTTTTCCAAAAGGGTATACAATGTGGCTTCTACACGGAGAGAGAAGAGTAAATGACGAAGCTCCTCAAGTAATGGCCGAAGAAGATGGTGGAAAAGTTGAAATTAATGATAATATGTGTGAAATGATTAATGATGTATTTGCACATCATTGCTCTAACAATGACATGGCGGATGATGACGAGATGGGTGCAGAGTCAAGCCATACTAGAAGTCATGATGGGACAAATTTTTTTGAATTAATGCAAGATGGACAACAAAGCTTATACGAAGGATGTGATAAATATTCGAAACTTTCTTTCTTGGTGAAGTTGTATCACATCAAATGTCTATGCAGAATAAGTGACAAAGCTATGTCCATGATACTGGAGTTGCTAGCAGATGCATTTGAACATGCTAAAATTCCAAACTCATTCTATGAAGCCAAAAAAGTGATTAACAAGCTTGGTCTTCATTACACCAAAATTGATGCTTGCCCGAATGATTGTATGTTGTATGTTGGAGAAGACAAAGATAGAGATTCTTGTAAGAAATGTAAGACATCAAGATGAAAGCCAAAAAAGAGAAATACAATTGGTGACAATGTTGTTGTTAATAAGCGAAAGAAGATTCCTGCAAAGGTGTTAAGGTATTTTCCTTTGAAGCCTCGATTACAGAGGATGTTTTTGTCATCTAAAATAGCTGAGCATATGAGATGGCATGCATCAGAAAGTACGGATGAAGGCATGTTAAGACATCCAAGAGATTCTGAAGCATGGAAGAAATTTGACTTGATGCACCCTCAATTTGCCTTAGACCCTCGAAACGTGAGACTCGGTTTAGCTACTGATGGGTTCAATCCATATGGGAACTTGAGCACCAATCACAGTATTTGGCCAGTTGTTCTCATACCATACAACCTTCCTCCTTGGATGTGTATGAAACAAAGTTCATTCATTATGCCCATGATCATTCCTGGAAAGCGAGCATCGGGCAATGATATTGATGTTTACTTACAACCATTAATAGAAGAGTTGAAGGAGTTGTGGAACACTGGCATCAAAACTTTTGATTCATATGGGAATGAAGTATTTGATATGCGTGCAGCCATATTGTGGACTATTAGTGACTTTCCAGGACTTGGAACCTTATCTGGGTGGAACACACATACAGGATTGGCATGTCCGAGATGTAATTTTGACACTACTCCTAAGAAGCTTGTCAAAGGTGGGAAATTTTGTTTTATAAGTCATCGTCGGTGGTTAGATGGAAGACATAGGTTTAGATTGGCTCATATGAGGTTTGATGGAACTATTGAAAATAGAAGCCAACCAGTGGCAATCTCAGGTCATGATATCTTACAACAACTTGGTAATGTTCATGTTGAATTTGGGAAAGAACCTATAGTTGAAGAAAGATCAAAAAGACAACACAGAGTTGATCGTCCTAAGGTAGAGACTCTACAATGGCGAAAGAAAAGTATATTTTTTGACCTTCCTTATTGGGTAGATAACTTATTGCACCACAATCTGGATGTTATGCACATTGAAAAAAATGTTTGTGACAATATATTGTTTACATTGTTGAATGATAGTACAAATAATAAATGCAAAGACAATCTAAAGGCAAGAAAGGACTTACAACTTTGGGGTATTAGACCAGACTTGTGGCCTGATGAGAATGGTAGATATCTTCCTGCTATATATACATTGTCAAATGTAAATAAGGATATATTTCTAAAAACTTTGAAGAATATAACTGTACCTGATGGTTACTCAAGTAACATCAGTAGATGTGTTGATGTTAAACAACGTAAGATTGGAGGACTAAAAAGTCATGACTCACATGTGTTGATGGAGCAACTTCTTCCTTTGGCAATAAGAAAGACACTCCCTAAAGAAGTGTCCTCTATTTTGATTGATCTATGCTCTTTTTTTAAACAATTATGTAATAAAGTTTTGAAGATAGATCAACTTGTCCAATTACAAGATAGAGTTGTCCTCACATTATGTCACATGGAGATGTTATTCCCTCCTTCTTTTTTCACAGTGATGGTTCATTTTATTGTGCATTTAGTAGAAGATGCCAAGCGTGGAGGGCCTGTCCAATATCGATGGATGTATCCTATTGAGAGGTACTTAGGAAAATTGAAGTCTTATGTGCGTAATAAGGCACAAGCTAAAGGCTCAATAGCTGAAGGGTACATGGCTGAAGAGTGCTTAACTTTTTGTTCTAGATACTTAGATGGAATTGAGACCGTGTTCAATAGATTGCGTCGTGTTAATGATGAACCGAGCATTGACTCTTGTACTGTAAGCACTTTATTCCCACCGATTGGAAAAGCAGTTGGAGGTTTCACTTATTTCACTTTATCTGAAAAGGAAAAGTTACAAGCACATCGTCATATCCTAACAAACAGTGCCATAGTTGATCCATTTCTTCAGTAAGTATTTTCACTTGATCAATTGTATTAATTAGTCTTTTATTAGAAAGTAACTATGTATAATTTGGACACTTCGTGTAGGGAATTTAGAGACACTATACGGAGACAATTGAGAAATCGGAGTCGACAATCATCTTTGATAGACAAGAGAGTTCATAGGGAATTTGTAGATTGGTTTTCACGTCGTGTATGTATATTGGGTCCATTGCTGATTGGTTTCATTTTATGTTATAATTAATAATTGACTTGGACATGTTATTTTTTTTCCTTTTAGATAAGGAATGACTCAACTAGCCTTCACTCAATTGATTTCAAATTCTTAGCCATGGGTCCAATTGATATTGCAAAGCGATATAGTGCCTACAATGTTAACGGATTCAAGTTTAGGATCTTAGAGCGTGACTTATGGCTTAAAACACAAAATAGTGGAGTGTTTGGTACATTTGGGACAAGGAGTTATGCAAGTACTAGTGATAATCAAATGCAATTTGGAGGTGTGCCTTATTATGGTCGATTAATGGACATAATTGAAATAAACTATCATGGTCGTTTCTCAGTTGTGTTGTTCAAATGTATGTGGGCTAATACAACTACTTCTAGGGGGATTGTGACTGATGAGTTGGGATTTACAAGTGTATGTTTTGGACGCTTGATTCATACTGGTGATAATGATGATGATGAACCATACATTCAAGCATCAGAAGCACAAATGGTATATTATGTAGATGATGAGTTTGATAAAAATTGGTGCATCCCTGTACATATAAAGCCTAGAGACTTGTACAACATCGGTGAAGATGATGTTGACAACGTTCATGAATGTGAATCGTTTCAACAACAAAACTTAGAAACATTATTTCCCGATGATGAAAGAAATATACCATTAACAAGGTTTTAATTTTAATTTTAATTTAGTTATTCTGTTTATTTTCTTCTTTATTATATCTTATATAGGTGGTTTAATTTTTATTTA
Organism: Vigna nakashimae; assembly: GCA_034642375.1. NCBI lineage: Eukaryota > Viridiplantae > Streptophyta > Magnoliopsida > Fabales > Fabaceae > Vigna > Vigna nakashimae. Next base: position 24,868,816 of record CM067768.1, read on the forward strand.
TGTAGTTGTTTGTAGACCACTTGAAGATGAAGAAAATGACATTTAAGAAGAAGGAGAGAAAACATCATACACAGCAAAGTGCCTCTCATACATGGGGTCACACAACTAATCATCCACCAGCTCCTCAAGTCCAATCCTCACCCTCTCTTTCTGCCCCTCAAAGAAGTAAGTTCCCTTTTTTTTAAATGTATAATACTTGTTTTATTCATGTTATCATTTTTTGACATTCATTTATTTATAGGAACATACAAACTAAAGCTACCTTCGACAAGCCAAAGCACATGCACTCCTACTCATATTGAGTCCCCAAATGCATTTGCTTTTCAATCAGCATGGACTCCTGCACCTATTCAGTCCCCAGATGCATTTTTTCAGTCATCAGTTCAAGTTAATGTAAGTGTTTCAATTACATTAGTAAAAACAGTAAACGTAAAATTTTATTTAAAGACAAAAATTGTGGAATCTCTAATCAGTAGCAACAACAAGGGAATTTAGTGTCATACCAATAAGAGAAGGCAAAACTTTTAGAAATGTGGGCAATTGTTGTATCAGAATTTTAGTAGTGATTGTTTCCTGTTTTATGTAATGTTGTTGGATGTTTCAGCATTATTTCCTTGTTGTTTTATACCAGTAAATTTTTCTGTATTGGACTGTAAATATGCCACATTAAAATCTTTGCTGGCTGTTTTGACTGCTGTTATGTAGTAAAATCCTGACTGTTTTGATTGTTGTTACTGCATTAAAATCCTTGTTGTATTAGACTGTTCTAACTGTTGTGTCTGCACTAAAACATTGTTGTTTTGTAACTTTATTGGGCTGTTTTACTCATATTAAAGCGCTTCTGTTTTTATCTCATATGCTGGTTGGTTACATATGCTTGATATAACTTATATGGAATGGTCAAACTAATTGTTGATTGTGCTGTTATGAAGTATGTTAAGAGGATTGGTTGCTGTGATCTTATTTTTTTTATCTCTCAAAAGTACATTAGATGTGTTATATGTATTATTTGTTGCTAGTCACGTTGAGAAATCTTTTGTATTATACAAAGTGATATTTGGACCTTAAAGGTTAGGACAATTATGTTAAAAGTCTTCTGTCAATTGTAAGATGGCTAGAGAATTACTCTTGAATTATCCAAGAAGGTTTTGTATGATAAAAAACTAGAAGTAGTTCTGTATTAGAACCTTTTAGAAGAAGTACATATGATAAAAAAAATGCTCTGAAAATGCAAAATCAAAGCTGAACTAAGAATTGGAAATCAAATGAAGTGCACTCACCTTGGCTAGAAAGTGCCCAATGCATAGGACATAGTCAATTGGTGCCGTCATGCCTTTGTTATGAACTATCTCTCCAAGGATACGATCAATAGCTGCTCCCTGTTCCAAAATACCAATGTTGAGACCTCGGCAAGCGTACCGAATCGTACAAGTAATAAACCGGTAAGTCCGGAAATCGTTTTCCCAAGAGATTTGTTTTGATTCACAGATTGATTAAAGTTTACTAATTTAGCAATTAATTTTACAACACAAGTAAGATTTGCATACAGATGAAATTTAAAGTGGTAAAAACAGATGATTTAAAGTTCACTGGGGTTGAAATTCAAGTTCATCACTCTGGTAATCTTCTACTAACACAATTCCTCATAATTATACATCGACATTCTAGGCGCATGCAGTCCTGATCCCTCAGAGACAGTTCTTAATCATTCAAACTAAATTGCTAATCCCTTAGCTAATTCAATTATCAGATTTGCCTTAAACACAATGTCACAGATGACTAAAAATTCCCTCCTATGTCTAGGACTCAAAATCCTTTAGCAGTTCTATCCTAGGTCCGCGGTCTCATACATTTCCCAATGATTTAACCGTTCAAATGGCTCAGATTCCCATCAAAAGCATTAATAATAAGGATAGAACATATAATTCAAACAAGTTCATGCATTAATAGTGAAATTACATAGAAGTTCAGAAAATTACTCTCAACCCTAGTGAAATGGAGTTCTAGCTACACATATACATCATCGAAGTGATAAAGGATGGATTGGATGGTAGAAAGTGGTGAAATTCCACTCCGGAGCACCCAAAACGAGCATGGACACGAGCTGCAGAGTTCCCCCTGGCTTCTCCCCTCCAGAACTGACTGGTTTCTGCCTCTGGATCGCGTTTTTAAAGAAAGCACCTTAAGTGATTTTTCGCTGGGCGACGAACGTACGCTCGCTGGGCGAGCGTCCGTCGCTGGGCGAGCGTCCATTGATCGCTAGGCGAGCGTCCACTTTTCATCTTCGCTGGACGAACGTCTAAAGCTCGCTGGACGAACGTCCTCGCTAGGCAACGAACGTCCACTCGCTGGACGAGCGTCCACTTTTTATCCTCGCTGGACGAACGTCCAAAGCTCGCTGGACGAGCGTTCTCGCTCTCGCTAGGCGAGCGTCTACTTTTGGATCACGGGCGTGCACTCGCTGGACGAACGTCCAAATTCTGGATGAGCGGCCGCGAGCTGGACGAGCGTCCTTACTCTGGACGAGCGTCCTCTGCCAGCTGGGCGAGCGTCATCTGCCGCTCTAGACGAGCGTCCTCTGGTTGTTGGGCGAGCGTCCTCTGCCGCTCTGGACGAGCGTTCGGACGAGTGCCATGGACGAGCGTCGCGCTCGCTATGTGACGAGCGTCCTCTGACGAACGTCCTCTACGCGTTGGACGAGCCTCTCTGCACGCTGGACGAACGTCCTCGCTGGGCGACGAGCGTCCGTCCGCTGGGCGAGCGTTCGTTCTGGCAGTTTGATCCTTCTGGCTTCGACAATTGACGCTCTCCAAGTCTGTGATAGTATCCAATCCTTATTCTACTGCGAAATAACACGCAAAAACACTCAAAAACATAATTAAACAATCAAAACTATTTTTACACCACAAATATATACTTTTCATGAGAATTAACACTAAAACTTACTCAAAAGCACGACAATTTAAGCAACAAATATAAGCAAAGTTCACACCTATCAAACTCCCCCAAACTTATATATTTTCGTGTCCTCATGAAAATAGACAATAACAACACAAACGAACCCAACAAAGCAGTTAATATTCCATCACATAATATCTGTCACAAAAGTAAGGATTGTACTTACTTCTCCAAATATTCAGATCAAATGTTATACTTCTATATTGACAAGTTCTTGAATCCAAAATGATAAGACAACCATAAAAAGAATAAAACCATAATGCTCAATCTATGTTTATCTCAACCTGCAAGTGTTTACAACTCCAATTCATACTCAAATTGTCATCAACTACTTCATCAACTTTTGCAAGTCATCTCATAAACAATTCACACATTCTGATTTAAATCAAAAGGACTTTCTCAGGTTATAACTTGGCTTGGCTAGAAAAAACATGGTTTTACAGGGAAACAAAACAACACTAAAGAAGAGGAGAACAAGAACATAACAACATTGAAACTTTATTTATCAACTTCCTCTTCATTCATCACATAACACATTTTCTTTTTTTTTCTTTTTTTCTTTTTTTTTTGAATTTTTGAATTTTTCTCTAATTTTGATATATATATTTTTTTTTCAGATAGTTTTTCATCAGTTTAAGACTCAACTGATTATGATTTCCCCCAAACTTAATTTCTAACTATATCTTGACAAATATGTTTCTTGTTCTCTTCTTCTAGAGTGTTGGATAAGGTAGATTGTTCTGTAAGAAGCTTAGGGTTCACAACAAATATATATAAGGCTCAAACAGGATACACTACAAAAAAGTAGGGTATTACCGAAGGCCAGAAGCCCTCGGAAAATGCCAAAGGCCGTCGATAATGGGTGTTTACCGAAGGCTTATCGACGGCCAAAAATCCTTCGGTAAATCTCTTGTCGCTAACAATTACCGAGGGCTTTTACCCTTCGGTAATTACCGAGGGCCAAAAGCCTTCGGTAATTACCGAGGGCCAAAAGCCTTCGGTAATTACCGAGGGCCAAAAGCCTTCGGTAATTACCGAGGGCCAAAAGCCTTCGGTAATTACCGAAAGACAGTATCACATAACAGTTCATTTATTTCTCTTTATTTCTCTATAACAGCAGCTCATTTATTTCTCTGAAAAATCTGCACTTATCCAATTAAAAAAAAACACATAACAACTCATTTATTTCTCTATAACAGCTCATTTATCACAAGGCAAATTCCAATTCACTATAACAGCTCATTTATTTCTCTGGAAAATCTGCACTTATCCAAACGAATAATAGCAACGTGCAAAATTGAATTCCTAATGCACTACACCTACAATTAACCAAACGAATCTAATACATATTGCATGATATGACAAAACAAACAGCAATTGCCCTACTTTCCCTTGTGATCTTCGAAGCTCTTTGGAAATATCTCGAAGCTGAGAGAGCGTAACAGGATTCCCTTGAAGGACCCATTTCTGAAGAATGTTTGTGGCGCTTCGCTTGGGGAGCCTTAGCCTCAAGATTCTGCTTCTTAGGTCATCACCTTCCACACTCTCTTCAACTAAATCATTGCTCACAGCACCCAAAGACACAAATCTTGTTCTGTTCTGAACATAAGTAAAATGGTTACTTCTGGAAGATGAGAAGATGCAATTTTCAGATCAATTACCCATAACCAAACACTCAATTATGATGGTTGACAAGAAAGTATGATCAGAAAAATCAGTTAAGATGCAGAATCATAAAAGATTGGTAGAGAATATAATTGAAATTTATGATGCAAGACTTTAGTATTGAAAAATAAACAAGACACGAATAGCTTTATGCCCACATAATTAGCAAATATGATGGGTAAGATATGCAAGAGAGGGGTTTAAAACCTTCTTAAACTGACAATAAAGTAATTAATATAGCACCTCTTACATATGTAGTATCATATGCAGAGACACGTAACAATTTGCAGAGACACGTATCATATGCAGTATCACATGCAGAAGGACATATATAAGTGTAAGGATCAACATTTGATGAGCACGAGACACGTAACAATTTCAGACGTGCTACTTATACTTGCTATAATTTCAGACGTGCACGTAATAATTCTGAGCACTTGGTTCAATTATAAATAAAATCAAAATTTAAATATTAATTTATACTCCTATCGAAATTCACAAAACGCTATCTATATTTGATAAAATCAAATACAAAATTTGATTTATACACTCATATCTCATCTCTTTATCTGTGCAATAATCAAACTCGATCTTACTGGAAAAATCTAATTAACTTAAATATTATATTCACTAATATTTTAATCAATCAAATAATTAAGAGATTTATTGGAAAAAATAGCAATAAAGGAATATAAAGCCAACTTGAAACGTTAATTTTGACAAGTTAATATAAAGGAAAAAATCATTTATATAAATCAACTCATTTAGTATTTCACAAGTTAATTTTGACCTATGAATCATGTACATCTATCTATAACCATGCCAATCAAATCAATTACAGTTGGAATTGGTATTTACGGTACAATGCTTCCAATTATTCATGCAAAAAAGCAATTAAGATAAACGTTCAACCACATCAATAATTGATGAAAAGTGAAAAGATGTGTGGACTTTTCAAATCATGGGAAAAAGAAGTATTGTTCTTCCAATTGCATTTAATCCAAGGCTTTTAGATTCCGGAACAGAGATGCATCCAATAGAACTTATATAAGGCCATAGTTTTTGGAACATCATCCAATTCATTTCAATCAAATCACCCAAAAAGTTGAGTCAAGAATTAAGATCAGTTTTGTATCTAAGCAATACTTATAAAAACATCCCAGGTGTAAAACAGAACTCTACTTTACCAACTAGTCTCCCTTTATAAATTCTTTATACATTGGAACAATAGCAAGATTCACACCACCCTACAGTATGCAGATTTGAAGAATAGACTATATCTATTTATCATGTTCCAAACATACTTTACAGCACATTTTACACCAAGTAAAATCCTATTCATGAGCTTCAAATACAATACTATATATGATTTTGCTTGGTAGTACAAACCTTGAGTGGCACAAGCACTGACAGTTATTCCATGGTTAATCTATGGTATGAGGTTGAGCCTTCAAGGAATTGAATGGTTAATTGTTTCTTGATTCAAGGCTAGCCATTCAAATAAACAGTCTCTCCACTCATAGGGTTAATGCAAACATACACTCTTCCTAAACCCCACTAGGTGGGAGCCTTGTGCACTGTGCCACTCATGTTTACAATCTATGATGTATCTTACAAATGTCTAGATTCACAAAAATAAAAGTTGACAAGACAACCTACTTCACATATGTAGTGGAAATTTACAACCAACACAGTGATTTCTTACACATAAATCATTACACTATGCTTTTGGCTTGATCACTATAAATAGCTATATATTGAGAAACTACGTTCTTTGTATCTCACACTAACTCTTAACCTAGTAGTAAACATGAATACCAAAACCACTTTCTTCTTTTGCTTCCTCTGCGCGTTGCTTCTCATCTATACTATGTTAACTCAGCCATCTAAACATGCTACAATTGGTAACTATACTGCATCTGTTCCTTCCTGAAACCAACATGAATCACTCTTCTACCAACTAATCTGCATCTTTCTTTCTTGTTATTCCTATTCCCATTTGACTAAACCAATTCAATATAACTTGCTTTTCATTTTATTTCCACTTTCCAATAATATTAACGAAAACTTGTCCCAGTTTATTAATCCAAAAGCCAGTACAGAACATACCTCAATGTCGAAGCCCGATAGCCTCCCTTGACAACGACAGTCGCCCTCACGTCACGGGAGCAACCTCCTCTCTGCGCCTTGGCACACACCCTAACGTTAACGGACCACCCTCCTCACGGCAATGCCAACGCACTGCTCGAACACCACCGAACCCTACCCGCACAATGCCACCAGACAGACGAGAAAGGGACAGCGAGAGGAAGAAAAAACTCAAGCAAAAGCCAGAGGGAGAGAATGGGAAGCACAAATTGGGGACGAGAACGAACAGGGGGGAATGGGGGAGCACAACCAAAGTCCACCTTTCACGAAATTGGGGATGACAGCAGAGAGGGAATAGGGTCTTCTCTTACGAAATTAGGGCCGAGGTATTACAACCCCAATTACTTAATTTAAGGTGTCGAGCATCTTACCGAAGGCCACAACCCCTCGGTAATGCTCTTTTGACCTTCGGTAATTACACTTCACCATGCCCTTCGGTAATGCCGATTTTGACCGTCGAAAAAATTTATTTACCGACGATCACTTGGCCTTCGGTAATAATTCTTCGGTAATAATCCAAATTCTTGTAGTGATAACAATGGATGAATATTCACATATGGGTAGTCATCTGGCCAAGTAGTTAATTTCAAAAACAAACAACTGTCTTTCTCATTTCTAAACCAGAATGCGTCTGTAATAATAAGAATTATGCAAAAACCAAATTCATAGCAATAACAACTTCTCACTTGCTTTCAAAGCTGACTCAGTACACTCAGATATTCAAATTCTGGGTCACAATCAATCAGATTCAAGAATAAATCATATATAATCATAACACAAGTTCTAAAACTCAGATTTTGCAATAACAATCCCACAATCATGCCAGTTATCATGGACAGAATTTGAAATTCAAAATCAAACTTCAAACACACAATTCACAATCAAATCATTGCAGAAACATAATTCAATCCACACAACCAGACATATTCAGATTCAATCCACACAACCCAACATAACTGAAAACATAAATAGATAGAGTTAGAAAGTTGGGTTGCCTCCCAGTAAGCGCTTGTTTAATGTCTTTAGCTTGACACTAAGAAGTACTCTGTGGTTGAGCCAATGGTTTGAAATCATCCTTCATGAATATTATATGCATGGAATAAGAAGAAGGACTTATTCCTTTTATATCAGAATTTGAACAACCTACAGCTCCTTTGTCCACTTTCAAGAATTCAATCAACTTTTCTCCCTCCAGAGTGGATAAAGCATTGTTGATGATCACAGGTTTATTGTCATCTTTGTCAAGAAAAGCATACTCCAAATGTGAACGTAGCAACTTCAAGTCCAGCTTCTTTTCTTTTATCTCTTTTTCATCAGATGGAATCTCCTTCAAAGCATCTAGATTCTGCATACATTCATCAATTAATTTCTCTTCATCTGCAAGTAAAAATTCACAAGCATCAACAAGGGTTCTTTCAAGAGGTGATGATATATGCATCGTCTTCTGTGTAATCATGCAGACTTCCTCAAGTTCATCAGTTTGAAAGCATGTATCTTCATCATTTGGGTGAGACATTGCTTCAAAAACATTGAAATTTACTTCTTCATTCTCAACTCTCACTTTAAGCTTTCCATCATCAACATCAATCAATACTCGAGCAGTCTTCATGAATGGCCTTCCCAGAATCAAAGGGATTTCTGTATCTTCTTCCATTTCCATGACAACAAAATCCACTGGAAATAAGAATTTGTCGACCTTTACCAGAACATCTTCTACTACTCCTTGCGGATATTTGATCGATCTGTCTGCCAATTGTAGAGTCATGCGTGTGGGATTCAACTCTAATTCTCCAATCTTCTTAAACATTGACAGAGGCATAAGATTGATGCTGGCTCCAAGATCAATTAACGCCTTCCCAATAGCCAGTTTACCAATGGTGCATGGAATTGTAAAACTGCCTGGATCTTTAAACTTTGGTGGAAGCAACTTCTGAATGATAGCACTGCACTGGCCCTGTACTTCTATAGTTTCTTCCTCAATATACTTTCTCTTCTTTGTGAGCAAATCTTTCATGAATTTTGAGTAAGCAGGTATTTGTTTCAGTGCTTCTGAGAAGGGCATCTTGATTTCCAACTTCTTGAAAATATCAATGAAACTCTGGAATTGTCTTTCCTTCTCCTTTTTAGAGGAAACCTTTGGATATGGAAGAGGTTTCTCATACATATGTTCTTTCTTTTTCTCTCCCTCTCTCTCTTTTTCACTTTCTCTATCCTCTTTCTCTTCTTCTTCATCTCCCTGTTTACTCATCTTATCTTTTTCTTCACTCATTTTTTTCTCATTCTCTCTTTCTTCCAGCATTCTTCCAGATCTTGTAGTAATAACATTGCAGTCTTCCTTTGGATTTACTTCAGTGTTTGCCCCAAAGTCCTTCACTGGTTTTTCTTCCAACTTCTTAGCTAATTGACCCACCTGAATCTCCAAATTCCTAAGTGAGGCTTCTGTACTTTTATGGTTGGAAATTGATACCTGCATAAACTGCTGAAGAGTTTCTTCAAGTTTTGAAGTTCTGTCTGTCAGAGTAGGTTGTTGCTGAAAGTTCTGTGGAGGTGGTCTGTTGAAAGGAACAGCTTGTCCCATACTCGGATGAGGTCTCCATCCTTGATTAAAACTCTGACGTTGATCATAATTCATCTGAAGACCTTGATTTCCCATATAATGTACTTCTTCATGAGACATGCTTTGCACTACACATTGACCATTATTATGATTTCCTCCGCATAATTCACAACTTTGAACCATCTGATGTTGAGTTTGAGAAACATTCTGCAGTTCTTTAGGTAGCTGAGATAACTTCTTCATTAATGTCTCAAGTTGCTGAGTCATAATCTTGTTCTGAGCTAGTAAAGCATCTTGAGATTGAAGCTGAAGAACACCTTGTTGTTGAAATTGAGCTCTCTCACTCTGAACTTCATTATCATTTGCAGCCATATTTTCAATCAGATCATGTGCTTCTTCAGGCGTCTTCCATCTGATACTACCTCCAGCTGATGCATCTAACATTAACTTTGTTTGGGATTTCAGCCCTCCAAGAAACAGATTTAACATTGTAGGCTCATCAAATCCATGAGTAGGGGTTTTTCTCAATAGGCCTTTGAATCTATCCCATGCTTGACCTAGAGTTTCATCAGCATCCTGTTGAAAAGACGAGATCTCCTGCTTTCCCTTATTGATTTTGGACTGAGGGAAGAACTTATTCAGAAATTTTGCAACTACATCATCCCAGACTGTCAGACTATTCTCTGGAAAGGAATTCAGCCACATTTTTGCATTACCAGCCAATGAGAATGGAAATAAGCTGAGTCGAATTGCTTCATCTGGAACCTGATGAATCCTCACTGTATTACAAATCTCCATGAAGGTAGCCAAGTGAGTGTATGGATTCTCGTGGGATAATCCATGAAATTGATTGTTCTGCACCAGATGAATAAGAGCTGGCTTCATCTCCATGTTAGCAGCATTCACCACTGGTCTTGCAATATTGTTGAAGTGCAGAGGTCCTGAGAAAGTATTATAATCTGCAAGAGTACGTCTTCCTTGCCCAGAACCTTCTCCAGTGCGATTATCTTCCATTTCTTCTTTGTCTTGACCAGATGAAAAGTCCAGAATTTCTTCTCTGGATTCTCTACTTTGTCTCCTTCTTCTACTGTTGTTCCTTCGAGCAGTTCTTTCAATTTCCGGATCAAAAAGTAGATTTTCAACCTGTTCTCTGCTTCTCATACAAAACACAAACTAAAAGAAACAATCCAAAAAGACACAATTTTTACAGATGATAACAAATATGCACAAAAATTCAAAAATGATCACAATAAAAACTTAAACAGCAGATAGCTAAAATCAACTAAACCAGATAAACAACAAACAATCAACGAAAACAAAAACAAATCCCCGGCAGCGGCGCCAAAAACTTGTTGAGACCTCGGCAAGCGTACCGAATCGTACAAGTAATAAACCGGTAAGTCCGGAAATCGTTTTCCCAAGAGATTTGTTTTGATTCATAGATTGATTAAAGTTTACTAATTTAGCAATTAATTTTACAACACAAGTAAGATTTGCATACAGATGAAATTTAAAGTGGTAAAAACAGATGATTTAAAGTTCACTGGGGTTGAAATTCAAGTTCATCACTCTGGTAATCTTCTACTAACACAATTCCTCATAATTATACATCGATATTCTAGGCGCATGCAGTCCTGATCCCTCAGAGACAGTTCTTAATCATTCAAACTAAATTGCTAATCCCTTAGCTAATTCAATTATCAGATTTGCCTTAAACACAATGTCACAGATGACTAAAAATTCCCTCCTATGTCTAGGACTCGAAATCCTTTAGCAGTTCTATCCTAGGTCCGCGGTCTCATACATTTCCCAATGATTTAACCGTTCAAATGGCTCAGATTCCCATCAAAAGCATTAATAATAAGGATAGAACATATAATTCAAACAAGTTCATGCATTAATAGTGAAATTACATAGAAGTTCAGAAAATTACTCTCAACCCCAGTGAAATGGAGTTCTAGCTACACATATACATCATAGAAGTGATAAAGCATGGATTGGATGGTAGAAAGTGGTGAAATTCCACTCCGGAGCACCCAAAACGAGCATGGACACGAGCTGCAGAGTTCCCCCTGGCTTCTCCCCTCTAGAACTGACTGGTTTCTGCCTCTGGATCGCGTTTTTAAAGAAAGGACCTTAAGTGATTTTTCGCTGGGCGACGAACGTACGCTCGCTGGGCGAGCGTCCATTGATCGCTGGGCGAGCGTCCACTTTTCATCTTCGCTGGACGAACGTCTAAAGCTCGCTGGACGAACGTCCTCGCTGGGCAACGAACGTCCACTCGCTGGACGAGCGTCCATATTTTATCCTCGCTGGACGAACGTCCAAAGCTCGCTGGACGAGCGTTCACGCTCTCGCTAGGCGAGCGTCTACTTTTGGATCACAGGCGTGCACTCGCTGGACGAACGTCCAAATTCTAGACGAGCGGCCGCGAGCTGGACGAGCGCTGGACGAGCGTCCTTACTCTGGACGAGCGTCCTCTGCCAGCTGGGCGAGCGTCATCTGCCGCTCTAGACGAGCGTCCTCTGGTTGTTGGGCGAGCGTCCTCTGCCGCTCTGGACGAGCGTCTGGACGAGTGCCATGGACGAGCGTCGCGCTCGCTATGTGACGAGCGTCCTCTGACGAACGTCCTCTACGCGCTGGACGAGCCTCTCTGCACGCTGGACAAACGTCCTCGCTGGGCGACGAGCGTCCGTCCGCTGGGCGAGCGTTCGTTCTGGTAGTTTGATCCTTCTGGCTTCGACAATTGACGCTCTCCAAGTCTGTGATAGTATCCAATCCTTATTCTACTGCGAAATAACACGCGAAAACACTTAAAAACATAATTAAACAATCAAAACTATTTTTACACCACAAATATATACTTTTCATGAGAATTAACACTAAAACTTACTCAAAAGCACGACAATTTAAGCAACAAATATAAGCAAAGTTCACACCTATCAACCAAGTAGGAAGAAAATGCAAAGAAGTGTGAGGTGTTAGCATGTAGAAAAAATAAAGGTTTTTGATGAGAGACTCTACTAGCAAACTGAAATTGTTTATTATACCTCTAACCAAAGTCTCAAATCCATTCACCAATATCACTCGTCTGTGAAGCTAGCCAGAACTTACAGGTTGATAAAAACCTCTAACCAAAATCAACAATCCTATAGTTTTAGTTACTTGAATTTAATTTCTACACATCCATGGTATAAAAGGTTTTCATACTAATAACTAATTACAAGTTATGTTACAGATAATTACAAGAAGAATAACAAAGTTAAACTCTCTACAGCAATCATGCATGTACTATTATTAACTCTTTTGTAACTACTAAAATGTTAATTGCTGGTTATTTTATTAAATTTTGTAGTATTTCAACGATCATCGGTAATAATTATTAAATTTATTTGTATGATTTTTTTAATTAAATATATTATCGACTAACTATTATGTTATATTGTAGGTATCTGATCAAGGGAGTGGGTCATACAATAGATGTAATGAAGAAGAAAATTAGATATTGTTATTGAATATTTTTATGAGTCATACTTTTAGTATTGAACATTTGTATTGAACATCTATATTGAACATATGTAATGAACATCTTTATTTTTAATTTTTATGCATGAACAATTAGTTGTATGAATGATATTAGGTTGAACAATATAGTTTATTTTATACAATATTATTCAATTTTAGTTCATATTAATTTATTGTTTGTTTTGTCAATAAAATCATTTTTATCATAATCTAATTTTATCACAATAAAAAAAAAATGAACTGTATAAATTCCCGGCGGTTTTAACCCCAGTAAACTACACATGCAAAATAGGGACGGTTTTGAGATAACCCTAGCCAGTTCCGGCGGTTTTTGAGTAACCCCGTAATTCCCGGCGGTTTTCACAGAACCCTCGCTAATTCCGGCGGTTTCGACAAAACCTCTGGAAATTCCGGCGGTTTCCGGAAACCCCCGCTAGTACCGGCGGTTTTTTCCAGAACCGCCGGTACTTACTTGGCGACGGCCGTATTCCCAACGGTTGGTCCAACCGCGGGAAATGTGATTTGCGGGGGTTAAAACCGCCGGTAATATTGAAAAAAAACCCCAGTAAAATTACATATTTTTGTAGTGTACAATCGATTAAAACAAACAACTTTATGCAAAACTGTTGTTTTGGCTTTCAAAAGTGACTCTTCAGTAACTAGGGAAGCTAAGTGGTTCTTTGGCTACAATTTAATTAATAACTTAGGTTAATATTTTGGGTGATCTACAAACTTGATTTAATTGAATAAAATCATTATTAATAGTATTCTTATATAAACGGTATGTATAGTAATACGACAAGCAGTAGTGTTTATTGTAAAACAAAACAATGATATATTTATTTGAGATATTATATATCACTTAAATGATTAGAAATTGAACTTGACATTATAATTTTAAATTATATATATATATATATATCAAATATATCAGTGCTTTTAAATAATAACAAAATATATATTGATTTATCATAAACATGATTGTTGTTGTGTTATACATTTTTAACTTTTGTAGTTGTTTAGAAAGTTAACTAAGACAAGAGAGTTTTAAAAGCAAAACAAGTAAAAAGACTTTGATATATTAGCCTCTGCAGAAATTCATAATATTTAATACATAAAGCATAATATTTTTATTATCACGATAATTTATAAGCGGTTAAGATATTGATAAAGTCGTTTATGAGTAACTAACCGGATTTCCAGGTAAGGTTGTTTTTATTTGATCTATGAAACGCTTATAAATACACTCACAGGGCCAAAGGCAAGGTAGGTTCAACTGAGACTTCACTACGTTCTACTTACGTCCGATCAAGACTTAAATACAAAACTGTGATAAACAGTTCATAAAACCGCTCCTAACTTGAGCGTCGGAGTGCCTTTTGCAGGTACCTCCCCCCATCAAGAGCACAACTGAACGACATACGGAGTCCAAGCGAGCGGAGCACTCGATTCCAACGTTGGAAAGCAACAAAGCCACGTCAGAAAAGGTTAGTCTCTCGGTCCTACAAATCTCTACCGAAACATTTTGGCGCCCACCGTGGGGCCGAGTGGCATCCCGCTAAAACCACAAGTAACCAGACAAGAACGTAGTCTCAGCGTCATCATGTCCACCAGGCCCCTACATATTGATCCCGATTGAAGAAACTCCCACCGTCTATTGTAAATAAACCAAACTACGTCGCTTTACAGAAACGGTTTTATCAGATCATTTTGTATTTTGCCTTTATAAGGCTACCATTCTTTAATGAGAATTATCTTGTTCTCTTATTTTTGAGCACTTTGTTTTTCCATACTCTCTCTATTTCTCTGTTTTCACACACCCTCCAAACCATCAGTGGTATCCAGAGCGAGGTTACGATCACCTGCGCTGTTTCAAAAATTCACAGAAGTCATTGACTGAAGAAAAGTTCCAGCAAAAACAATGGCATGAATGATACAAGGAGTTTTACCGGTGTTCGATGCTAAAAATTACGAAGATTGGTATGTTAAGATGGATGCCATCTTGGGTTATCAAGAAGTAGATGAAATTGTCAAGAAAGGTCTTAAAGAACCTGCAAAAGGAGATTCAGAGGACGTGAAGAAAAGCTATAAAGAAAATAGGAAACTTGATTGCAAGGCTCGGATGTTGATACATCAATGCATTTCTCCGGCAATCTTTCAAAAGGTTTCGAAGGCAGTCACAGCCAAGGATGCGTAGGACATACTGAAGGAGGGATATGGAAATTCTGGAAAAATTAAGACGTTAAGATTACAATCACTGCAACGACAATATGAACTTCTTAAAATGGAAGAACAAGAGTCGGTTGAAGAGTATATTGGAAGACTGCAGACCTTGGTAAATGCAATGCGGAGTTGTGATAAGATTGTAAAAGATAAGAAGATTGTGCATAAGATTCTGAGAACGTTAACGCCTCAGTATGACCACATTGTCGTGGCCATTGAAGAGAGTAAAGATCTGGAGACATTGAGAGTTGAAGAACTACAGAATTCACTCACAGCCTATGAACAACGATTGATCGAAAGAAAAGCGACAGAAAAGAGTGTTACACAGAACACAAACCAGGCATTACGGCTAGAGGTGGACAGAGTTTCAAGAATCGTGGAAGAGGCAGAGGAAGATCTCGCGGTGGCCGAAGTGGAGGTAGAGTGAATACCTTATCTGAACAGTCCAAGGATGAAAATTCTAACGATCAAAAGGAAGGAGACGGTAGAGGACGAGTGATACGACTATCGCGGTCATACAAATTTGATACAACAAAATAATGCAGTATAGATACTAGGAAGTGACTCCTAGGTCGTCTCTCAAGGACCAATAATTTTGCAGTTCAATTTTAGATCTTTTTACACAAAGTGGGGGGTTTGATTGATTGTTTTTATTGCAGAAAAATTAAATTATGAAAATAAATTAAAAACTGTAAAAACACAATTGAAACAGTAATTCAAAATTAACCTTGAAATAAATTAAAAATAGTAAATTGAAGCAATAAAAGACAGAAAACGAAAATTAAAACAGTAAACCAAAAATAAAGAAAATAGTAAAATCACAAAATGGTAAAAATGGAATTGAAATAGTAAACGTAAAAACAACAAATGTGAAAGAGTAAGAACGAACAGTAAAAGATGGTAAAATGGTAAAAACGAAATTTGATTACAGTAGTGCAGAAATCGTAAATTTGAAGTAGAAAATATACAACATCCTCCTAAAGAAATTAAATTTTAGAATTGCCTTCTAAAAATCCTCTAGGTGCCTTGAACATTGTTTCAGTTAAAACAGAAAAATAAAATTAGGTTCCTTCATCCAACACCGTGCCTTACAACATCCATGCCAAATTTATTTTACAAAGAAAACATATTACCAACTTTATTTAACACTTCTTGTCTTTTTCCTAAATGAAAAGCAAATTAAATTGTATTCTCACATCACCTAACGTGCACAAGATTCCAGTCATGATATTCTTTCTCCAATACAGCTCATGAAAATACAATTCAATGCAAGAAAAGGTTAAATACTAATGGAATTTTTAGAAGAAAGTTATTGGACTTCTTACAAAAAAAAGAAGGTTTTTCACGTAACACACCTACTATTTTCAGCAATGAATGATCATCTAAGAAACAAGAAGAATTCAAAACATTGATGCTGAAATTGAATTTAACCCAGAGCTTACTTTCATTCTTAAAAACATTAAAACAAAATCATGAAACAATTCTCCTTTAACCCTTGGACAGCCGTGAATCATTCAAGTTTTGAACAATAGAAACATTCAACCAAATGCATCAAAGAAAACTAAATGAAGAAATGAACATAGCTTTTAACAACCGTGAATTTTTGCATCATAAATCAAAAGAAAGAAAATGCTTCCAAAATGAAACTAACTTGCACAAACAAAGTCCAGATTACAATTTATAGAATCCATACAAGAGTGTAACAGCAAATGAACAAAAACTTAATGAAAAGATGAATAAAACCAGATGAGAAGACAGCAAGGGTTCAAGCTACTTCATCCTCCATTCCAGCAGAGATTTGTTTCCTTCTTCCTCCAATATCCCTGGTTGCTCACGGTTCTCCACTCCACTATTGGAGTTACTGGAAATTACTCTGCTGAAGCCCTCTGGAAGAGAGCTTCTCCCCCCCTCTACCTTCTCACCATCTACTTAATAAAAGAATTAAACATGGTGCTACTAAGCGGCCCACTTCTTCATGAAGTTTTGTCCTTTAGCAAATTTACTTCAATCATTTTCTCCACCATCCTACGTTCCAACAGCAGACGTGAAAGGGCCCTCTCTTCCCTTCTCTTCACCACTTCATTCAACCAATCACCTCTTCACTTCAAGAACAACAAAATTTTTACCGTGAATGAATCAATACTCTTGGTACACACCTTTCTACTTGCTTCTTTCCAAGAAGGAAATTACAAATCCATCACCATGGTACACTTCCTTCTCCGTACAGTACCACAACTCAATCACCATCACGCTTCTCTTGGTTATACGTAACAACAACTTCCAAATGAGGCAGCCGTGGTGTGCTCTTTCCTTCTGCTGGACGTATTGTTACTGCTTCAAAACTGCTAGATGAGTGCAGCCCGTCCTCTGCATGATGCTTCCTCCCACTAAATTCTCCATCCAAGCTAGAATAAAGACCGTGCACACCAAGACCCAATCCCAAAGAACATGGACCCCCTTTGATGCATGCGTGAATTAGCTACTGAAGTGTGAAGTCCTTGCATGCTTTGTGTTGCTTGTTGGATGGGAATTGCTGGATGTCACCCTTGTACCATGAATCAACGCTTCTTTTCATAGGCCAAAAATAAACGCAGCTGTGTGCACTTGGAAAATGAATGCTTGGTCTAGCTTTTCTAAAATAAAGAAAATGAGTTAAGGACGGCATGTGCTTTTCCAGCTAGAACCGTGAACACCTCTTAGCAAATGAGTGCATGTGCTTCTTTTATTGTGGGCCGTGTGGTGTGTTGGTTGAGAGATAATTTGTGCTTCAAGAATTGAATTACTTTCTTCCTTTCACTTGCAAGCCCATTTTCCATTTTGGATGTTGCTAAATTTCTTTCTACCGTAAGTGCACCTCCATGTCAACATAGCAAGAGTCCTAAAATTTAAACCACTCATGGCCATGAGATGTGTTGTTGGATCAAGCCAATAACATGATATTCCAGCCACCACAAATACCAAACAACAATCAAACAATGCAAAAAGATTAGAAATTACTCAAACAGTAAACACTAGACTGACATAGGAGAGTAAAAACAAATACTGGGAACAGCACAAAACGAATTTGAACAAACGAAAAACTATACGTGAAAATAGACATCTAAACGAAACTATGAAAAAAAATTGCATGGAAAACGGATAAGAATTGAACTCAAACGAGGACAAACAAGTTGACACAAAATTCAGCAAGCAACCAGCGAAAACTGAAATGGCTGAAATACATTGGGTTCAATTGTCATTTCTCATTTAACCTTCAAATGTCCCAAATTGTATTTCCAACTTTTCCTTGTAAAATAATTAGCTCAGATAATTCAAATTAGTTAAAATAAGAATTTCCGATCAAATTTATGACAATTAGGAAAAATAGGATAATATTGTACATTCAAGCACAATTCCTTGATTAAATTTGGTACAATAAACTAAGTGAAATCAATAAAATATTGACTCATCAACGAGGAAGAAAATTCAGAGGACGAGGAAGAAAGAGTTACGATAAGCGAAATGTACAGTGCTTCACATGCAACAAATTCGGACATTACTCCTCGAAGTGATGGCATAACGAATCAGCCTCCAAGAAGACCAAGAATGATGAAGCTGCGAATTTGGCACAAGATACTTGCGATTCAGAATCAGAACAAACCGTATTGATGTGCGTTTCAGAACAAAACAAAGAAAAGAAGGTATATAGAAGTGAAGCGTGACACAGGTGTCGCTGCAAAGAAGGACACGTGTTGCAACCAGAAGAAACACAACATGCAGAAAGTTGTATAGAAGTTGAACGTGTAATAATGTCGAGCGTTCACAACCGCACTGAAGATGATTCATGTTGGTTTCTAGACACTGGGTGCTCCAACCATATGACTGGAAGAAGGGATTGGATGGTAAATCTCGATATGAAAAAGAAGAGCAACGTGAGATTCGCAGACGACAGAACCTTAATAGCTGAAGGTGTTGGTAGAGTTCTAATCAGATGCAAGAATGGTGAAATGGAATACGTGGACGACGTGCTGTATGTTCCGATGATGAAGAGCAATTTGCTAAGCCTCGGCCAACTTCTGGAAAAAGGATACACCATGCAAATGCACAAGAATGTGATAGATGTGTTTGATAAGAAGATGTGTCTGGTCATTAGAGCTCCTAAAGAAAAGAACAGAACATTCAGAGTAAACCTAAATGCAGTCGAGATTCAGTGTTTGTCGTCGATTGATGTTGAAGAAGAAAGCTGGCTATGGCATTACAGATTTGGGCACTTGAATTTCAGAAGCCTAGAACAGTTGAGAGATAAGAAGTTGGTGAAAGGTATTTCTACGATTACTGCACCATATAAAATCTGTGAAGGTTGTGCTATTGGTAAGCAAACCAGGAAAAGATTTAAGAAAGACATGGTCAAGAGAGCTAAACAACCTCTGGAGGTTGTCTATTCTGAAGTTTGTGGACCTTTCGATGTACAAACACTCGGAGGTAACAAATATTTTCTTCTTTTTGTTGATGAATATACTTGGAAAATGTGGCTTTATTTGCTTAAAGAAAAAAAGGAAGTTTCCTCACACTTTATTCATCTCTATGCTATGGTTGAGAGGGAAAAAGCGTTGCAGATCAAAGTCTTTAGGACTGATGGGGGTGGTGAATTCAATTCTGGTGAGCTGAACAAATTTTGTCAAGATAAGGGGATTGTTCATGAGCTGATAGCTCCTTACACACCGCAACACAATGGTATTGCTGAGAGAAGAAACAGGACTCTACTGGACATGACAAGGTGCATGATTAAAGGGAAGAGCTTGCCTAGAAATCTATGGGGAGAAGCAGTGTCCACTGCACTCTACTTACTAAATAGAAGCCCGACTAAAGCCTTGACCGATTGCACTCCAGAAGAGGCTTGGACAAGAAAGAAACCACATGTGCACCATCTGAAGATTTTTGGTTCGGTGTGTTACAGGCATGTTCCAGTAGAAAGAAGAACCAAGCTTGATGACAGAAGTGAAACACTCATTTTTGCAGGCTATCACACTATAGGTGCGTACAAGTTGTATAATCCAGAAAAGAGGCAAATTGTTATAAGTAGAGATGTAATTGTAGATGAAGCTGCAACTTTCAAATGGATTGAAGAAGAGACTGGTGTTAAACCAAATTCTGGTTCTGGTGCTGTTGTTACTGACTGGCCAGAAGAAAAAAGGTTTAATGAGATTGAGCAGGCAGTCAATGAAAGAGAGGTTAACTTCAGACGTTCACAAAGAACTCGATTCCCTTCTTCAAGGCTTGCAGATTATGAAACTTTCACAGACAATGAAGTTGCAGATTCAGGCGATATTGTTCATAATGCGTTGCTTGCTGATGCTGAGACACGTACATGGGAACAAGCTATCACGATGCAAAAGTGGAAGGAGGCCATGCTGGATGAGTTGAGATCTATAGAGAAGAATAGAACCTGGGAGTTGGTGGAGCTACCATAGGACAAGAGAGCCATTGAAGTCAAGTGGGTGTTTAAAACAAAATATAAAGCAGATGGAAGCATAGCCAAGTTGAAAGCACGACTGGTGGCAAAGGGGTTCTTGCAGAGACCTGGAGTTGAATTTACCGAAGTCTATGCACCAGTAGCTCGTTTGGAAACAGTGAGATTGGTTGTGGCTATTGCAAATTTAAAAGGCTGGAAGATTCACCAAATGGATGTGAAATCTGCTTTCTTGAACGGTCCACTCGATGAAGAAGTATATATAAAACAACCACCTGGCTTCTCGAAGAAAAATGAAGAACAGAAGGTATATCGTTTACACAAAGCACTGTATGGCCTCAGACAGGCACCTAGGGCCTGGAATACTCACATAAATGCATTATTGTTAAGGATGGGATTTCGAAAGTGTCCTGTGGAATTTGGAATGTATGTGAAACATCCTAGACAGCAAAACACGTTGCTAATATGCTTATATGTAGATGACCTCCTTATAATAGGAGGCTCTGAAGAAGAGATTGCTGAATTTAAGATAAGCATGAAGAAAGAGTATGACATGACTGATCTTGGTCACTTGAACTACTTTCTCGGACTTGAGTTCGTGCAAAGAACAGATGGAATTTTAATCCACCAAAAGAGGTACATTAATGAGGTACTGAAAAGATTTAATATGTTAAACTGCAACAGCACTGTAGTTCCAATTGCTGCAAATGTAAAACTGTCTAATTTGGAAGAAGAGAGAAAAGTGGATGCAACTCTGTACAAGAAAATTGTAGGATCACTCAGATTTGTGTGCAACAGTAGACCGGATATAAGCTTTGCAGTTGGGTTAGTAAGCAGGTTTATGAGTGACCCAAGACATACACATCTCGTCACTGCCAAACATATTCTACGGTACTTGAAGGCAACAACAGATTTTGGGTTGTTCTTTCCAAAAGAATCTAGTGGTATGAATAAAGTGTTAGAGATCTGGAGTGATTCAGACTGGTGTGGTGATCAGGTGGAGAGAAAAAGTACACACGGTTACCTATTCAAGTATGGAGCAGCGTCAATTTCATGGTGTTCTAGAAAACAGAAGGTGGTAGCACTTTCTTCATGTGAAGCAGAGTATATAGCAGCATCTGAAGCAGCGTGTCAAAGCGTTTGGCTTGAAGCCATCCTAGATGAATTAAAGGTTGAATATAGGAAACCAGTGCAACTCTTGGTGGATAATAAGTCGGCTATCAGCCTCTCAAGAAATCCAGTTTCACACGATAGAAGCAAACACATAGAAACTAAATTCCATTATCTAAGAGAACGTGTCAACCAAGGGAAGTTGGAATTGGTATTCTGTCCCACTGAAGAACAAGCTGCATATATTTTCACCAAAGCCCTAAGACAAGGAAGGTTTGGAAAACTGAGAAGTATGATTGGCATTAGAAGTTTAGATAGTTTGGTTTAAGGGGAAGTATTGTAAATAAACCAAACTACGCCGCTTTACAGAAACGGTTTTATCAGATCATTTTGTATTTTGCCTTTATAAGGCTACCATTCTTTAATGAGAATTATCTTGTTCTCTTATTTTTGAGCTCTCTGTTTTTCCATACTCTCTCTATTTCTCTGTTTTCACACACCCTCCAAACCATCAGTTAGCAAGCTTCTACGACTTTACAGATAAATATTTTGATATAACCATGTTAAATTTATTTTATATTATATGATTTAATTTATACTTCTAAACTATTTGAAATATTGATGATTATCCATCTCAACATATAAAAGCGTCCTATGTGATTGATGCATCACTTACAAAAAGATTCGCCAACAACATAAAAGTACTTTCAGCACTTGCGTGCATTCCGCTTTGTTCAAAATACATATAATTTGATAATTATACTTCCTTGCCGAATGATTTAATTTAAATATCTTAATTCAATATTATAATATTGTTCAAGATTTATTCATGGTCCAATGACGCATTTACCACTTAACCAAAATTGGCATTAAGTGTTCAACCATTCAAATATTATGTCATTTGGCCTCACAATTATTCATCCATTTGACCTCACAATTATTCAGCCATTCGGCCTCACAGGTATTCGGCCCTTCGGCCTCAACTGCTCAGCCTTATAAGGCCTTAGATACTTTAGCCAACTATGGTATCAAGACTTTGACTATTCAACTATTCAGCTATTCGGCCTCACACTGCAGATGACAGGATCATGCCCACCAATTACTTGGCAAATCGGGAACTTACCGTTCGGGCCACCTTACAAAACCCAAGGACGTTATCCGAAAAACTCTTGTTCCAAACCAAGCGGTGATAAAAGTTCTTAACGAATTGTCACTCTCGTAAACAAAACCCAGGGACGTTATCCGAAAAACTCCTAGTCCAAATCGAGCGGTGAAAAAAGTTCTCAACGAACTGTCACTCTCGTAAACAAAACCCAGGGACATTATCCAAAAATCTCCTGGTCCAAATCGAGCGGTGATAAAAGTTCTCAACGAACGTCGCTCTCGTAAATAAAACTCAGGGAGTGCTCTGCAAGAACCCCTGGTCCTAAACCGAGCAGTGAGGAACGTTCTTCTTGAACTCTCACTCTCGTCCACATGCATCGTTTGATCGGCTGTTCGATTTTACAATGCCCCCCCTCAACATGGGAAAAAGTTCTAAAAAGAACTCCCGCTAGTCGCCACACGGCCTAGAATATGTCGTTCGGATCAAAACAACCTCCTCAATATAATGAGACAGATCTTTCTCAGGCTCATAAGTCATATAGTTAACCTTAGCTACAGTCGAACGGTTAACTCGGACCAACCAGAACATGGGTTTAACTATTCGGCCATTCGACCTCAGTTAGTCGGCTATCTGACCTCACAGGTATTCGGTCACTCGGCCTCTACTGTTCCACTTTCCATGGTCTTAAGTGTTCAGGTACTCGACCATCCGGCCTCAAAGATACTCAGTCATTCAGCCTCAAAGGTTGATCTTTGTGGTGACCAACTGAGAAAAAGTTTTCCTGGAGACGGAGATCAAACAATAGTAACTCTTTCAAAAGCTGAAGCAATGAATGATGATGAAGATAGCTGTTTCTATGAGGCATTATACATGAGCATGGGGATCGGATACTTCACTGGATTTTGGAGCTTAGTAGGGCCAATGCTACTTTGGCGTTCTTGGAGAAATGCTTATCTGAGATTCCTAAATAAATTGACAGACAACATGTATGATCAGTTGTATTGAATGTGACGAGAAAAAGGTATGCTACTCGTGTTTGTTTAGTGAGACTATGATTGTTTATTAATGGAAGCTAAAACACTTTGAAACAAATGAAAGGAATAAATTTTAATAAGATAATTATAAATTCTAGAAAGCAATTAAATTTATGAAATTAAGGATAGGGTCACTAGTACAATTAAAGGAAATGACAGCGGTTATTTTTACTAATAGGCACCGGTTCCTGAACCGAGGCATATTCAGGCGAGGTAAAAAGCGATGGACTTTATGCCTCGGTTTTGAAACGGGACATATAATGATACGATTAGGCCTCGGTTCTAATATCCGAAATCGTTTCACTCCCTTTACTGCCTCGGTTTGAGCCTGAACCGAGGCAGTAGGGTCCTTTTTTTAATTTTTTTTTCTTCTTCACCAGCCACTCGTTTCATTTTGGTGCCTCAAGCTTCTTTTATGTCTTTGCTCAAGCTTCTTGACAAAAAAATTTCATAAACAAACCAGACCAAACACGCTTAAATCAAGCTTCAATGGCAGACGAAAACAAATTTTTTGGTACAAAGCATCCTTCTCAGATTCAATTCAACAAATCAATTTAACAAGTAAAGTCAAATTCAATTTAACAAAGGAACCAAACAAATCAAATCTTCGGTGTGAACTCAAATTCAATTCAAAACAAAAAGAAATGAAATCAGGAGATAAAAGCTTCTGGATTCGCCTCCGCCACCTCAATCGCCGCATCCGCCTCCGCCTCCGCCATCACCGCTGCCTCTGTCGCTTCTCCTCCTCCTCCGCCACATCCTCTGCATTCGCCTCCGCGCCCTCCGCATCCGCCTCCGCCACAAGGCCCCCATCCCCGCGCCGTTCTTCTCCGTTACAGAGCCTCAATCCCAGCATTCTCATCATTGTCGCTTCCTCCTCCGCCACCTCAATCGTCGCTTCTCCTCCTCCTCCTCCGCCGCGCCCTCCGCATCTGCCACCGCCATGCCGATATTCTCCTCCAGTCGCCGCATCTCATCGGAGATTGTCCACTCCTCTGTCGCGCGCTGCTCTTCCTTCGCCGCCGCCGACTGCGCGATGCCTCTCCTTCCTCTTCATCGCGTGCTCTTTACGGAAACGGTGGCAAATTTTGGGGCTGGCAGTGCCGTGGTGTGGTTTAGTTGTGGGAGGTTCGTGGGGGTAAGGAAGAAGCGGCAATGGAACGGAGGGAGAGAAGAATCCAAGAGCGAGAGGAGGCGAGAGCCTAGGAGGGAGGCGAGAGCCTGGGAGGGAGGCGAGAGCCAGGGGAGGCGAGAGCGAGGGGAGGGGAGGGGAGGCGAGAGCCAGGGGAGGGAGGGAGGGAGGGAGGGAGGGAGAGCCAAGGGAGGCGAGAGTGCGGAGGGAGCTAGGTTAACTTGGGGAAAATTTTGGGGAAAAAAAGAGAGGCTTATATGCCTCGGGTCTGAGCAGTAGAGGCTTATGCCTCGGTCCTTCCTACCAACCGATGTCGTATAGTTCTTTCACCTCGGGTTTCTCTTAACCGCGTCAGAAACTGCGTCAGACACTGATAATTAGGCACCGGTTGCCTTCACAACCGAAGTGATATCTCTTTTTGACACCGGTCTCGTCTGAACCGAGGCCTATAAGGTTTCGTTAATTACGAAACTGCCACCGTGTCTGAATAGGCAGCGGTTTTGTGTAAAAAGAAGTCTATTGTGCGAGTTTAAAAGTATATTTTGTACTAGTGGGTGAAGACTTCGTCATGGTTGGATTTTATGGTCTAATTTAATATGAAAATACCAAATAATATAGTTTTCTTTTATCACGGCGCAACCTAATAAACTCTAATTTCTTAAGGATAAGTCTAAACACTACTAATAAAATATCTAATCCCTTAGATGTTTTTATCATAGATTCACATTAAATTCAAATGTGTTGAATGACTAATTGATAAAAACTCTATATCTAGAGGTAAATCTATTAGTTATTCTAATCAAGGTTTTAAATTATTTTTTAATAATTAGATACCAATAAATAAGCAATCAATAATCAAACAATTGTCAAAAATAACTATTGTTATATTCTTTCCATGCATCAGTGATTCCACAAATAAAAATCAAATACTTCTCTTTCCAAAATTATTTGATAAAACCTTAATTATTTAAAAGAAAAAAAATAATAAAAATACCAACATGACCTAAAATAAGCTTAAAAAAATGATAATAACAATTATCAAACTACCCTATACTTGAATTTTTCATGTTTCCATGAAAGATAAAATTACTAAATAAAAAAAACTTCGGTGAATTTATTATAATAACACAAGAGCAAATGACTTCCAAATCCTAATGAAACATCAAAAGAGAATTTCACTTGTAACTCCAAATCATAATGGCATGTTGTTTTTAACAAATATAAGTATATTTAGGTAAATTATAAGTAGTATTTAGAAACAACTCAAATTTTATTACAAAGAAAAAACATAAATTCCCTGTGTAATAATATTTAATCAAATGTAATTATGGTGAGCCACAATGAATTATACAGCTTTGGTGACCTATTCCCTGTTTAAATTAAATCACTTGGATAGTTTTTAATATGCTAATAAAAAACAACATTCTTAGACATTAACTAAAGTTTAAAATTTACTACTTAATTTATTTAATTATACAACAACGTAGAAAATATCTTAAGAGCAGTGGTGGATTTTATAAAAAGGTGGATTTTATACTAAAATATTTTAATAATAAAAGATTTAAATTATAATAGATTTTTAATAACTGAAGTTCATTATATAAAAATCATTATCTCTCTAGAAAGATTTTCTATAATTTTTTTTGCCTTCTCATCTTTTGAAGTTGTCTCTAATCTTCTTTTGGATTCACAATAGAGAGATTTACTGATGGAAACTCATCCAAGGAACTACAACATGAGCCATGGCTAAGAGAATGGAAGAAGAAGAAAAATTTCAAAGAGCTCTTTTGTCGAAAATAGTGTATTAGGTTGTCTTTCCCTTATCTTAGCATTGTAAAAATATAAATAAGTCTTCTTTTATGTCTTGTATTTGGAGCAATCTTGCATTTTGTTTCAGCTTGTATTTTTGCCATTTTTGTTAAATAATCTATCATTTATTTGATTATGTAAATGACCTAATCGATTGAAACAAAAAATATCATACAAAAAAATGCAATTATATGATTTAATCGATTGTGTAAGTACTATAATCGATTAAAACATACAACTTTATGCAAAACTACAGTTTTGACTTTCAAAGGTGACTCTTGAGTGACTAGGGAAGCTAAGTGGTTCTTTGGACTACCTTGTACCTTTAGTAATCTTAAAACATTGCTTGTGGACCTAGAAATCCTCTAAAGGTGCATGCATTTGAAACTAACTAAGAAGATTATTGAATTCTTTACTTCAAAAGGTACAATAGTCACTCTTGAGAAAGATCTAAAGTTTTTCTATTCCATATTCATTTTTCTTTTTCTCTCTTCTTTGTTAAGACTTGAGTCCACTCCTCCCTTCTATATATGGTGAAACATTATAAAAGAAAGCTTGGAAATAATATAGAGAAATTATGCCAATTTTACAACTCTCCTTTTCTAAGTTTGTTAGGATAGTTGTCTCCTTGATTACTCCTAACCTTTTTCTAGATAGTTAGCCCAACCTCTTGTAAGACTTGGAAATTTATATAACTGATATAAATTAATAATTAAAATATTGTTTTTTATGTGTAAAATAATGAATGACGTGAGTAAAAATATGAAAATGTAAAATAAGAATAACGTAAATATATATTGATATATGGTGTAGATAATAATCATAAGATGCAAGAAGTAAAACCCAACCAAAACACAAAGGGAGTGCTTTAAACACCCTCCTTTTCGTGAAGGGTGTTGCTCCCTCCACCACCCCAAATGCTTCTGCACCTTCCCACTATTTTCTTTTATTCTAAAAATACTCTACACCTCCCTACTATTTTCTTATATTCCAAAAATACCCTACACCTCTCCACTATCCTCAACATTCTTTCTTTTTCTCTCTCTGCATTAATGGAACATTCATGTGGCTTAAATTTAAACTTGTGGATATATTACAAAATATAAAATTGAAACTTCAATATTAGTGCTTCTACCACTTCCATTTTATAAACTTAAAAGTTAGATGCAAATAGTAAATAATATATTATTATTATTATTATTATATACTAACTTTATAATGACGAAAGAACTAAATAAATTCCAAATCTTTAACAAATAATTTTTCTTTTATATTTTAAATATTTAATAATATTTTTATATTATTTATCTAATAAATTAAATACTTTATTCAAGTTATTTGAATCAAACATGTCGGTAAGTTAAAACATAATATAATATTAAAAATTATAGATATTAAATGTAAAAAAAAACAAATATATATAAACATATTTCTAGAAATTTAAAACAAAATTTTACCATTTATTAAGTAATTTGAAGAAAAAAATATATATTGAACAATGAAAATAAGATTGAATCAAACTTATTTAAGGGAAAGTGTAAATAAAATTTTGTAATATATTTAAATCTGAGCCATGTGAATGCTCCATTAACATGGAGAGAGAAAGAGAAAAATTGTTAAATATATAGTGAAAATGTGTAAGATATTTTTGAAATAAAAGAAAATAGTACAAAAATGTAAAGTATTTTTAGAATAAAAGAAGATAGTCTAAAAAAAATAAAGTGCAAGTGATACTTTAAGTCTCTTACACACTTTCACACTAAAAAAGTGAAAACTAAGTTATTAAAATGTTAATTTGTGCACTTGATTGAAGAACATTTTTCTAACCCACTTAAGTTGCAAATGTAAAAACAAAGTAAACCACGAAATATTCCGTGATACAATAAGCTATAAATATTTATTATTCTAGGCATAAATCTTCTTTTTCAATGTTGCAGCAGCAGAGATGAAACAAATAAGAAGAATATGAAGTGATGGCGATGACTGCAGCGGTAATGCAGTGCAGATGGAATATTTTAGTTTTTTTACTACTTATATAGGGTGCAGATAGTAATCATGGGTTGCAGGAAGCAAAAATTGAATGAAGTAACACAAGGAGTCCAACAAAAGTAAGTGCTTTTAAGACCCTCCGGTTTGTGAATAGTGTGGTTGGTTTCATTATTCTAGAATTTAAATTCTGATTTTGAAATCAAACTTCCAAAAGTATAATTATTATAGAAATTTGTATATTCCAAAATGAAACTTCTGGAATTCTATCTGTTATATATTGTTTTGTAAGTCTATTATTAGACATTCAAAAGTTTTATTCCAGATTTTCGCAATAAATAGAATTTTGAAAGTTTAATTCCAAAATATACGAACAGACTTCCATAGGTTTCAGAATTACAAAAGATAGATTTTAAAAATGAATTCACTTCATTTTTCCTAATTCTTGAATAATCAAACAGAAAATAAGAACTTGATTGAAAAAATCACAAAATATTTAGGTAGATGTAGATAGTTATTTTTGTGTGTGAATAATCACTAAAAAAAGATCATTAAATAAAACTGATATGGAAATAGAAAATATTCAGTGATTAAATACACGAATTTAGCAAGTATTTTAGAAATTCAAGATTATTAATTTTTACATTATATTTTATTTTCATTAAATAAGTTTCTATTTTTTTCAAAGTTAAAGACCAAAATTCACTTACTTTAAATTTGAATTTGAATTTAATTTTTTATTATTTTAGTGACTAATTCTTTAAATTTAGAGACTATTAGTCCGATCTCTGAAAACAATGTTTCTTGTAAATTGATAACAATTTGATTAATAGCTGAGTTTAGTACTTTTGGGTGATAACCTAACAGAATAAAATCAGTATCAATGGTGTTCTTATAAAAATACATTTATAATAATAAGACACGCAGCTGTTTTTATTACGGATATATTTATTTAATTTAGATATTATTATATATTACTTAAATAATTTAATATTGAATTTTATATATTATTTGTATCATATGATATACTTTAAAATTTTGTATATTTACCAAACATATTAATACTTTCAAATAATAAAAAATATATATTGATTTGTGATAAACATGGTTGTTGTCTTGTACATTTTCTAATTTTCTTGTGGTTTAGAAAGTTAGGCAACCACATCAAAATTTTAAAAGTAAACCAGCGAACAGACTTTGATATTTTAGTCTTTGCAGAAATTACATGCAAAGACAAATTTTGGTGATAATTTGAAGTGAATATAGGTTTTCTAACTCTTCTAGCGGATTAGAAAATTAAATGTCTTATCACGTTAAATTTCGAAATTCAAACCATTACATAGACTTTGAAAAGCCATTGCAGAAATTTCGTATAAAGACAAATTATTAGAAACGACCAACTTATATAACTGTGTACAAGTTGACCATAGCTAACATAATTTTCAAAGCTAAATTTACATTACTTGAAGAATCATATCCTACAATTAAAAAAAGAAAACTATTTTTGTATGGGCTATCAATTTATTATGTATTTTATAAAATACATCATTTTACATTTTTTTATTCTTTCTATTGTTTAATTATTTCGTTGTTATCATTTATCATAAGAGAAGGTTTTATATTAATATTTGGATACCACAAGAGAACTTATAATGTACTTATTAATGATCATTAGCTAAGTTTTTATTAGATTAGTCAGTGAGTTTTGCTTTACGTTTAGTTAGTTTTTATTTGTTGTTTGGTGCATCTCATAATCTTGTCTATTATTATTATTATTGTTTGTCGTTTAATGTTTTTAGAGCTTGTTTATAGAAAGAAGAATTAATCTGGATTTTGTTTTTGTTTGTATATTTTTGTGATTTTTTCAAGTATGGTCATACGGTATAATCATAATCAGATAAATTATTATTTTTGTTATATTTACAGTAAATATTGAATTATTTTTACTTTAATTTAAATAAGATAAGTTAGATATATAGTTTGATGCACTTTTTTTATACTATTGTCTCATACATTACATATTTCTTAGAAAATACATATTTTATGGAAATATATTAGTATTTTTAAACATTTACAAAAAGTATAGTTATGAATATAATAGATATTATTATTGTCTTATATGTCGTTTTCTCACTCTTTTAATGGGTTAGAAAATTATTCGTACAATCACATCAAATTTAGAATTTGAAACAATTGCATAAACTTTGAAATTGCAAGTCTTCAAAAAATTTATATAAAGACAAATTAAACTTATGTTTTTCCAAGCTTTTGGTAAAACGCCATTATTATTTGGTAGACTTTTCTCAATATATTTTGTCTTTTTGTTATGGAACTGTTACCTTTAAAAATATTCTTAGGGACAAGTAATATTTTTTTTTAAGGAGATGTTATAATCTACAATATTTGACATCTTTGATTGATGTATATGTATGACACTTTCTTTAGTTAGTAGGTAAGTTATGTTAAAAGTTTTTTTTATATTACTAATGTTTCTTTTTTTCTTATGAAACATATCAAGAAGTTTATCTCTTATAACCAATGATTCCTTCTTTTTATTTATTTATTTGGGTGTATCAGTTTTTTTAGGACTTCTAAGACATGGGTTTTTTAGCATTAGATTGATAATAAGTTGGATTCCTCGAAGGAAAAGTTTCTTAGTTTGATGGAAATAATTCAGCTAGTAAATTCCATAATTGTTGGCTTGTTGTCTTATAGTTCTCAGATTTATAAATGACTTATTAGGTTTTCTATTGAAGTAAAACAATGAATTCAAAATTTTGTTTGGACAGAAAATATACAAAATTGAAGGTTGCTCATTATTAAATGATTTATCGTGTGTGGTACTAAGGTGAATGATGGTTTGTAGGTTACTAATATTCAGTTGAAAAATAAAGCATTATTACCTTAAGCTTGAGAGTTTGTTTATGAAAAAATGACTTCGGCTAAACTCATGTGTATCCGATTTCGTAACTCTAAGTATAAGAAATATATGTTCTTTAAATCATCATCAATTTGGAATGATATTAAGGATGCATATGATATTATTTTAGAAAATACTTTTTAGACACTAGGTAAGGGTGATTGTATTAATCTTTGGAACGATCGCTGATGTTCTGATTCTTGCATATCTAAATTGGCTTGAATCCTTATTTTGATAGAGTAATGTTATCTTTTTGTTGTTTGCTCGGCTTGGACAAGTACTCATTGGAACTTTTCTCCTTTCGTTGTTGATTTATGTAATTTTTTTCTTTGATGATTAATAAGGAGAAGGATGTGCCTAATTGGATTTTGGATGATACTAATGTCCTTTCTCAAAAAGTTGTTAAAACCTTTTACTCTATCGGTATAGAATGTGTGGATTGAGAGAATTTGATTTGGATGAACATTGTTCCACCAACTAAAACTTTGGTTATTTGAAATTTGTTGTATGGTCATTTACCTATTAAGTTGGTGTAACATCCCTAATTCTCACATTAATGTAACATCCCAACTTTTCACATTAATGTAACATCCCAAATTTTCACACTTGATAATTAACATTACATTTACGGTAACATCCCGTAATCTCACCCTTTAAAATTTCCTAGTTGATATAAGTCTATACATGTAAAAAGGTTCTAATTATAGTTCTTCTACTCCTCCCTTTTCTTGGCACTGTGTGAGGCGACATTCCTTTCATCTGCTCCCGTATAACGAATTATACGATCATCGCACATACCCAAACACAAACAAGTAGGGTGAGCTAACATGCAACAAATCAATTATAAGACATGCATAATTATTTTGATATAAACATCATATAGTAATTATGTCCGACACCCTCATACCACAATTCCTATTAGACATTCGTCCCACGATACCCAATAAACACCACAATACCCAATAGACACTCATCCGGATGATACGTTGATGAGCGGTCACGGGAGGTTCCGCACTTGTGATGTCATTCTTAGTCCCCTCACTATGTCCAAAACCGGCACATAGACCAGGACATTCTGCCCTCCATACCATTCACAAGGTTAGTCCCCTCACTATGTCCTAAACCGGCACATAGACCAGGACCTCCTGCCCCTCTCACCACATAATTCATCATTCTCTACTTGAGACTGAATGATTATTAGAGTATCAGGATAACCT
This sequence comes from Vigna nakashimae, assembly GCA_034642375.1. NCBI lineage: Eukaryota > Viridiplantae > Streptophyta > Magnoliopsida > Fabales > Fabaceae > Vigna > Vigna nakashimae. Next base: position 24,901,654 of record CM067768.1, read on the forward strand.
CCAACTACGGGACCCTCAACATCAACATATACATAAATACCATAACATTACTGAATCTCTCCACGAAACTCATACCATGCTCACATTCCTTAACTCATTACGAAATCTCACCACAATCCTCATACACATACCATGACATTAGAGAATCTCTCCGCGAGACTCATACCATACTCACATTCCTCAACTCATATTATACCCTTACGACATCTCCCCGTAATACTCATACATGTTCAGATGCATAAATTCAAATCCAATATAATAAAATGCAATCATCACAATTATAATTCATTATTCCATATCTACCATAATAACATGAATTCATCAGACATTTCCATTCCAACCAGATATATTGCACAATAATTTAACAGTACAAAATCTGTTCAATAGGATTTAAGTTAAAAACTTGTCGAGTAGACTTCCAGGAAAGAGAGGTGCGTCACAATGGACAACTTAAGTACCAAGTCTTTCCTTAGCCAAAGTGTTCCTCAACTAGTTTTTAACAAATTTCTTATTTACAGATTCAAAACAACAACATATAATATTTACACCGAATTTCAACATAGATAGATATACAGTAAGCATTAACAGTATTCATACAGAATTTCAAGACATGAATAATAATAAAACAATACTAAACCAGAATATAAAAGCATAGAAATGTTAGCTCCCCTACCTCTATTCCAGACTTAATCTCTTGCTCCGAATTTGTTTTCCCAAAAACTCTTGAGAACCTCTACTCTTCTTGCAACTAAAAATTTCTCCTTAACTCTTTCTTCTATATTTCTCAAGCTCTCACTTGATTCCTCTTTTCTTGGTGTAGAATATCCTTCCCTCCCATGGCTATTTATAGGTAAAAAAATTTACTATTCATTAATTATTTTAATATTATTTATTATTTTAATATTATTTAAAAATAATATTTTAATTAGCCACTTGATTAAATCTGAACCTAATTCCATCCATGCTAAGGAATCCTAATTTCTTCCATGCTAAGAAATTCTTAATAATTTTTTTTTACTATTCACTATTCACTTTTTACTATTCAATTTTCTAAAAAAATTCTAAATAAGTTATCAAAATTTTGAAGCTCTCCTTCTAGAATTACTATAATTTTATATCCAAAATTTTTATTTTTCTATCCATTAAAATTATTATTACTAATAAAATTCTAAAATTTAGTACTATAAATATTTTTTTTTTCATGGGTCTTACAGTTGGAGGTTCAAAAAATGGGTGTTGTTTTATGCTTATGTATTCTTTGTGTGAGAATAATGTTAAATATTTTTCTCATTTGTTCTTTCACTATTCTATTGTTATGCAGTTATGAGAATGGTCAAATGGTGTTTTTTAGGATTTACAATTTTTTCTCTTTGAATTTAGTTGTTCAGTTTATGATTAAAGTGGTTGTCATTATTGTAATTATCTAGATGATTTGAAGGATGATAAACCATAGTAAATTTTAGATTTAAACTGCTTTTACTTCTACTGTTTTTCAAATTAAGGAATTGCTACGTATCGTAGGAAATAAATTTAAGAAACATATGACTAATACCATCTCTAATTTTTTGGTGCTGAAAATTTTTAATATTCAAACTAGGGAGGGTAGGGTGGCTCCATTTAAGGACATATTATGGCAAGTTCCATCTATTAATTGACTTAAGGTAAATATTGATCATGCATGTAAGACCCAGGAAAAATGGAGAATATTTTTATTCTTATATTATATTCTAGTGGGGTGGGAATAAGGAAAATGAAGAATATTTTATTATAGTTTGGTTGTATGAGGATAAGACATTCAATAATCCATTTGTATGTGTTTTCTTGTATTTTGTTTGGGTTGCCAAAAGGTTTAAATAAGGTTTATATAGTTATTTTTGCGCTATATATTAGTTTGGGGCATGTTGGCCCAATAGTGGAAGAGTTGGAATTTATTTCGACCCAATTTGGATAAATAGGTCTAGTAGTGGTCCAATGCATAAAAAAAGAAGTTTTTTTTTTCTCTCTTTCATCTTTTCCTTAATTTCATTAAAAGCCAAAATGATGTGTTTCATTTAAGTTTCGTAGCCTTAGGCTCATGGGCCAAAAGTGAGGTCATTTTAGGGTTTTAGAAGGTTATAAACATTAGGTTTAAGGAGGTATTGGAGAGGAAAAACCATAGCTACTGTAAAAAGGGATTTGAGAGGAAGAGATTCAAGCCAAAGCCAAGGTCTATGAGTGAAAGTAGAGTAGAACAAATGTTGTTTTGCTTAGTTGTAAGGTAAGGAGAGTTGACTTTTATATGAATGCTTGCTTTGGGGTGTATGAAACCACATGATTTCCTTTTCCTTTGGTGTGTATAGTGACTATTTCTTCTCTTTTCTTGAGGTGTCGTGACTACATGGTGGGGTTGGGAATTTTTTAGTGTGTTTTACGTATTGCATGGTGCAGGAGTCTAGTAGTTACATATAGTAATAGGGTTTCATGTATTTCATGCTATATACATGTGCAACATAGGTTTTCTTGGGTTGGTGTAATGGGTTCTTGGTTTTCCTCATGGGAATGCATGGGTTTGGGTGAGATTTAGAGTGTGTTGTAACATTTTATTTCTATAGGCATGAGGGTCCTTTAGTTCATGGTATTCCATGGTTGATATGGAAAACCATGCCTACATAGAAATACAATTAAAAACTAAACAAGAACAATTAAGAAATTGAATTAAAAGACTAAAAATAAAAGAGAGGAAGGAGAGGAAACTTATGAATTGGAAGGTTGCCCCACCATGTAGTCACGACACCTCAAGAACACTTATGAACTGCAACAATGAAGTTCTTAATTAATTTTTGACCCAGAACACTATGTACAAAATTGGTTTAGACAATCCACATATGAAGAAACACATGCCTCCATCATCTATCTAGTCAATAACCACTTATATGGGAAAAAACATCATTTCCAAATGTCCTCCCACCATTTAAGAGAAAGTTTCTTGGCAGACTAAAGAAAAAAGAAGGTTGGAACAATGAGAGCTAAGGAGGGATGACACCCAAATAACCAAAGGTGGGCATCGAAAAAAATGTAGCATCTATTGTATATTTGGCCATAACAAAAATCATTGTCCCTTACGTTCTCAAAAACCAACATAACTTTCTCACCTATCAACAAAACCAAGTTTACAACCCCCACAACCATTAGAGGCACCAACATAACCAACTCAGCAATTCCCACAACCATTAGAGGCACTACTACAAATAACTCAAAAATTCTCACAATCATTAGAGGTCCCAACACATGCAAGTTAACATTCTCAACCATCACTAGAGGCACTACTACAACCAACTCAGCAATCCACAGAACAATTAAGTCAACCAATCAGAAGGGAGAAATTAGAAATTAGGAGAGCAACTGCTTCGTAGTATTTGGAATTTCATTAGAATGACATTTGTTGCACTTTTCTAATGTACTTTCTTAAATTTGTCTACCAAACAATGTTTTTTTTTGGAATCACTACTTTTGTGGTTAGGTATATTTGGTTAGTCCATAATTAATGAATGTTAGTATTTTATTATTATGTCATTAATGAAAACAATGTATTTCGATAGTCCATAACTAATTGTATTTAATATATTATGTTTGTTGTTCTTGTTATGTATCAAATTGACAAACAAAATATGGATCACATTGACAAAAAAGTAACTAAAAATGGGACTAATTTGAACAATTTCAAACCAATAAAAATTTCAATCAATCATTCATTTTTAGAGATTATAAAAAACAAAACATTAACATTGGATAACCTACATTTAATTCAAATTTGTTTCCCTGTAAACCAAAGCACATAGTGGCATCAACATAAACACACACACACAACATAACTATGTTCAGTACACCAACAACACACATGACTACTACTAACAATTGCATCATTTTTACAAAACTTTCACTAAATTCTCCATATCATAAATCTTCTTCCTTTGTCTGGCAATGATAACATCCCTTTCATCAACATTTTCTTCTAAGCACCACTTGAAATAGTTACAAGACATGACATTAAAAGATCCACTTTTTAATTTAGCAAAAAAAAAGCTTCAAAGACAATATTAATTACCAACACAACTCCATTAAAAATAATTAAAATATGTTATTATTAATATAACCTTATAGTTATGATAACTCCAAAATTGTCTCCTAACATTCTTTGAAGTTCTTTCTTACCACTGCCATCTTACCACAATTGCAAATGAGAATTATCTCAATTCTCCTTGAACCACCACCATGTGAGGAAAGAAAAATTCGGTGTCCCCAAGTATTGCAACAAGACAAAGAAGATTGGGAAACATACTCCAATAACCAATGACTACACATCGGTCACGGGAAGGACTTTGCTTAATCAGGAAAAGATCCCACCAAACCACGAAAAAAATCCATGTAGTTCAAAAACCAAACCTTACTTCTGAAACCATTTTAATTCTTCAACAAAATAATAAGAATAACATAAATCCACATCACATTGTTTTTAACTGGTCACGTATGCCAAAAAGGAACAAGTCATTTAGTCATTGTTCACATATACACTTTTTCATTAACGATTTAGACATCGTCATGAAAAAGGAATAAATTGAACATAAGTTATGAAAATAAGAACCATATTGAACACTCGAAAAAATGAATCTCATGTTAAATAAAATCAACAAAAATAAAGATCAAAAGTAATATTAAATCAAAATAAACATTACTAGAAAAAATTAATTTTACAATGTACCACATCGTTCTAAAAGTTCAAGTGATTGAGACAAGACAAGGTTCCATAACATTAAAAAAAAATGCTAGTTACACAATATATAACTCTAAACCCTTGTTCACTTGAATGTATTTGGAGGAGAGTGATTGAATGAATTTGAGATGATTTGAATGTAAATTTTTTGTTATTTATTTGAGTGGATTTTAGAGATAAGTGAGAGTGGATTTGAAATTAAATTTTTTTAATCTGTCACATCAATCAAATTGTACATTAATTCTCACAAACTTTACTTCCAAATTCACTCTCACTTACTTCCAAAATCCACTCAAATAAATAACAAAAAATTTACCTTCAAATCCTCTCAAATTCATTCAATCACTCTCCCTTAAATCCATTTAAGTGAACAGGAGCTAAAGGACGAGTTAAAAACATGGAAAATAATGACATTTTATAAAATAAATAGACATAATTTTCCAACCTTTCCTTGTGACATACAATGAAAACCAAACAATCACATCTTCAATAACAAGGGTAATGCTATTTTATTTTAAGAACCATTATAAAAATAATCCAACATTTTATTTTATCCTGTTCTGAATTAACTTTACAATATGTTCCAAATGCTGACTTTTCAATAAGTTATATTATTATAAATGATTAAAGAAAAATGAAAACGTTTTATTCAATTTATTTTTGCTAAGATTTTAATTTTGTGATAGAGCTTAAACTCATTATTTAGAATTCATTCTTTTTTATTCAATAATAATTTTTAATTATATTCAATATGTGACATCCCAAAATATATAGCAATGTATATATGTAGAATGCATCTATTATAATAATAGAAAGCAGTTAAGAGTACACAGTAGATAGAATTAAGGAATACAGTTATCCAAGTCTGGCTGGGAAGTTTTAAAACTTAAGTACAAGTTCATAATTCTCCAAAATACATGATTGAATAAAGGTTCAATGGGACCTAAAGATTGTTTCCAAAATACAGATCATGATAAAATGAAGGCTAGAAGTCTTTCAAAATAAAGAGCTATTTAAATTAAGAACTAGTAGAAATCCTAAGCAATAGGGGCTGGGTCTTCCTCAACTTCCAAAGCTTGCTCCAAAGGTACATCATCACCTACTGCTCACATCCAAAGGATTGGATGATCATCGCAAGGGGAAAGCAAACACATGCAACACATACAAATGCAAGGGTGAGCTAGGTCTCAAACAATCATACAATTCATTTTCCATCAATCTAGCATTTCCTCGAATATCCATACCCACATAAACACCTTAGTCACCATAAACATAAGCATTTATTTCATAAAACTCATCAAGACAAGCATCCTATCATGTTAAGACTCTAGACACGTCCGGACATAGAATGTATGTAGAGCTGGGGCGGGTTGTGCACTTGTGATGGCCTCTACTGCTTTGCAAAGCCATTGCCGAGGGGTTCCACCCGACCATACACAAGGCTAGTCCGTTACCGCGGAATAGACCTCCAGTGATAGCGTCTACCCTAGGACCTCCCACTACTCCCACCACACGCGTCAATCCTCTCTAACTGAGAATGAAAGACCGTTGGAGTGTTAGGGATAACCCCCCATATAGAAGCCTCTTACATTCATTCAATACACTAACTGATCCCACCGAGAGATCTAAATTTCCGATTCAATCCGACCATTTTAAATCTCATGATATTCCTTTTGGATCAACAATGTACATCATAAACCACTTATAACCATACACTTTCAACCAATCTGGATCACATGAAGATGCATTCATAAATTGTAACCGAAATATTTAAATAACATAACTTACTGGATGAGAGAAAACATAACAGAAAATATCACTACTGGACGAACACTATTTGAACGAACGTCAAAAACCCTTGGGCGGACTTTGTTTGGGACGAACGCTCAACGATCAAACCTCATGAAGACCGAGCGCTAGCGATCACTAACCAATATCAAGACTGGACGCTTAAGATTCACCCTAAGAATACAAACTTAAGGCCGAACGCTCACAATCGCAACTAAACCAAGGCCGAACGCCACCAATATGAACGCTCGCTACTACCTATGGACGCTCGCTACAAATTCAACCCCTGACCGAACGCTAATTAAACCTTCAACTGACCGAACGCTACTAAACCAGCGAATGAACGAACGCTACTAAACCAGCGAATGAACGAACGCTACTAACCAACACCTGAGCGATCGTTACTAAACCATAACTTGAGCGATCGTTATTTAAACCAATGACCGAACGCTATTAATATCATCCCCTAAAACCGAACGCTCTCGAGACAAGGACGAACGCTAATTGCCTAAACATTATGACCGAACGCTACTCAGCACATGGCATGACCGAGCATTCAAATCCGACATGGACGAACGGTCAGTTTGCGCATTCTGCAGAATTTAATTCTGCAGAATTCTGCAGAATGGTAACAGAACCTCCCTTGACCATTTCTAACCACTTTTCTCAACTTCTTAGACTCTTAATTCTCGTTTTAGACTTAATTAAACTTATCCAAATGATTCTAAACATTTCTACTACCATTTTTAAGTGATTAAAGTTCACTTTCAGCTTCAAAACACTAACTTCAACAACTTAGGGACCCAAATTTGATTCTACTACTTGGAACCTGTTTTCGACTACTGTTATGCTTCTAACAAGTCACAATGGACTTGTCTAGGCTGCCCAAACAGTCCAGGAACACTGCAGCCCTCATTTACTCAAAATCCCTACCTCACTTCCTCTAAAATGGCCTAAAATTGACCCTAAAGACACTTTATTTCCTTTCTAACAGTACTACCACAGAATTTTCACACCAAAACAGTTCCAACATACACAATTCCATCATTCTAAGTCATTCCAAACAGTTTATAGACATCAATCACCAAAATCACATAACACACACTTCCATACATGCATTTCAAGTTTACTAGAACCAAGTTCATGCTTCCACAACATACCATTTCAAAATTTTATCATGCATTCACTCCACACAGTAAAATCAAGAATAGAACTAGCTCCCCTTACCTAGAAGTTGAGCAGTACAACTTGCTAGAATACTTTAAACAGGACCCCCACACAGCGGAGAACCAAACCGGACCTACAGATCACCGCATTAGTGATAGCCAACAACTCTTAGAGCTAGAATAGGGCAAGGAATGAAAGGAAGAATACACAAGGCACATGCAAGAGCAAAATCGCATGCCCTAATTTCAAGAACAGTGGAGGAAAAGGGCAAAACCACTTACCCGCTATAGAACGCGAAACCGATCGGTTCAAGTTGAAGCTCTCGACTCCGGGAATGCAGATTCACTACTTAAATGACAATGCACTGGCTGGTGCAGTGTGGAGATTAGAGAGAAGGTAGAGAAAGAAGAAGAAGCTTTCTAGAGAGAGGAACACTTTTAAGAAAATGAGTTCAGCTTCTTTTTTTCTAAAAGTTTAGCAGAAACTATAAAACTGTTTTCTTTTTAATAAAAAGCCCCTTCCCTTTTTCTTAATAATGTTTTCACCCCATCCTCTTTTAATATATATACATATATATTTTTAGGTTCTTATACAATAACTATTCAAATAGTATTTTAGAGTATCGGATCCAAAATTAACATTAAAATGTAACAAAAATAACTTATTTTGATTCAAATTTTATATTTTAATTTATTTTTTCAATCTTTACTTGATTCTTTATTGTATTTAAGCATGTGATCTTATTTAGATCTGTCTTAAATTCACTTTAAATTTAATTCTACAATCTTACTTGAATTGTTTCAAATTTATTTTGAATTTAACTGTGTAATTTATATTGATTTTGCTTTGATTTTATTTTTAAATTTAGTTATGTAATTTTTTTAATTGATCTTCCTTTGATTTTATTTTGAATATAGTTTTTTTTTTCAATTTTGTTTTGAATTTAATTTTTAATCTTAATTCAAAATTCTTGGTGACAATTTTTTATTCAATTGCCATTATAAGAATGTTGGGCATTAACTGCCATAAAAATAGCGTTGACCTATAGGAAATGTGTTAGTCTTTTTTTTTTCTAACGCAACCATAATATTTTTCTTTATAATTTATATATGCGTGACCTTTGACTCTTAAAATCTCGATGATATATACATTGTCAATTAAATAATATATTTGTCTCACATAAAGTATATTTATTTTAAAATATGTTTGTCGATTATTGATTTTTTTTATTATCTAGTATATCAGTACATCAAAATAAATATAAAGTTGTAGATTTATTAAATTTTGAACTAGCCCACTCATTGTGTTGTTATGGAAGCATATATTACTAGTTAATACAGTCATTTTTTTTTCTTTTTCAACTTATAAAAAATAAAATTATTTGTCTTTTCCATTTTTTTAAAAGGACGTATACAAATTACGTTCAAACATAACCTGATCAAATATCCAGAACTGAGATAAGTTTTCTGGTCCTTGTTAACAAGAAAGATGGAGGTATTGAAACATTATAAGAAAATGATTAAATAATAATTAATTTTAAAGATAAAAATTATTTAGTTTAAATATTAATTTATAATTTAAAAATTATTAATATCTAACATAGTTTTTATTATAAATAAAAAATTACAATTAATTTAGGAATTAAAGTCTAAATTAATTTTTACCATTAACTATAAAAAATTTAGTTATTAAAGAATTAATTTTTAAATTAATCTTTACTTTTAAAATATGAAAAATGCTTGAATATTTTTCAAAAGTTATAAAAAGAATCCAGCAAATAAAAAGTATGAAGTATTGGCATAATATAACATATAAAGAAAAACAAATTTAAATTGAAAGCCACCGAAGGGTAGTTAAGGAAATAAAAATATATAACGTAAAGTATGGGTTCTTATTGAAGGAGAATCAACGGGTCTGTCAATTAGCCAGACTATGAGCCATATAAATGCTATGAGTTGGTTCTGTAATGAATAGTTTACAACATATTTTACACTTATTATTTTATATGAGCAACTACATAATGCCTAATTATTATCTGAAACTCTTTTATGTACTTATGCTGCTCTTGTTACCTGCTGCAGGATCCATTCTCGGATTCAACACTACTGCACAAATAAAGTGCATTGACAGGGAGAGACAAGCACTCCTTAACTTCAAACATGGCCTGATCGATTTCTTTGACATGCTGTCAACATGGAGAGACGACGAGAACAGTCGAGATTGTTGCAAATGGAAAGGCATTCAATGTGACCATCAAACAGGTCATGTAACCATCCTTCGTCTCCGTGGTTCGGATACACAATATTTGAGAGGTGCACTCAATATCACTTCACTGTTTCCCTTGCAAAGTATTCAACATTTGGATCTCAGCTACAATGAATTTATAGAGAGTCCCATCCCACAACTCATGGGCTCACTTACCAACTTAAGATATCTCAATCTCTCCTATTCTTCTTTTGGTGGTAATATTCCTACCCAACTTGGAAGCCTTTCACATTTATTATCTCTGGATTTAAGTAACAATTGTTTTCTCCGTGGAGATATCCCTTATCAACTTGTAAGCCTTACAAATTTAAGGTATCTTGATCTCAGTTATAATAATCTTGATGGGAAAATCCCTTGTCAACTTGGAAATATGTCACAGTTGAGATACCTTGGTCTCAGTGCTAATTCATTTTCTGGAGCACTCCCTTTCCAGGTTGGGAATCTTCCTTACTTGAAAACTCTTAGACTTGGTGGTGATTTTGATGTCAAACCTAAGGATGCAGACTGGCTGTCTAGTCTCTCTTCCCTAACACATCTTGCCATAGATGGTTTACACAACCCTGACTGGTTGCATATGATTCATTATCCAAAGCTAGGAGAGTTGAGACTAGTTCATTGTTCTCTTTCAGATACTCATATTCATTCTCTATTTTATTCACCTTCCAACTTTTCCAATTCTCTTACCATCCTTGACCTTTCTTCTAATATGCTCACATCCTCAACATTTCAATTATTGTCTAACTTTAGCCTTAATCTTCAAGAGCTTTATCTTTCTCATAATAACATTGTTTTGTCATCTCCAGTCCACTCAACCTTTCCTTCTCTTGTGATCCTTGACCTTTCCTATAATAAGATGTCATCATCGGTCTTTCAATGTATCTTCAACTTCAGTTCAAAACTTCAAAATCTTTATTTGCAAAATTGTAGTCTTGGGGATGATAGTTTTCTCATGTCAGCTATTTCAATTACGAATTCTTCGTCTTCTCTTGTCTCGCTTGATCTCTCCTTTAATCTATTGAAATCATCATCCATATTTTACTGGCTCTTCAACTCCACTACCAATCTTCGTACACTTAAACTTAATGACAACATGTTGGAAGGTCCCATTCCAGATGGATTTGGGAAAGAAATGAACTCTCTTGAAGTTCTTAGCCTCTTTCGGAACAAACTGCAAGGCGAGATTCCATCTTTCTTTGGGAACATGTGCACATTGCAGAGTTTAGACCTCTCAAACAACAAGTTGAGTGGGCAAATTTCTAGCTTCTTTCTAAATTCTTCATGGTGCAACAGACACGTGTTTCAGAGACTAAGTTTATCTGGTAACAACAGGAAGGTTACCTAAAAGCATTGGATTGTTATCTGAGTTGATTGAACTTATGTTGGCGGTAAATTACTTAGAGGGTGATGTTACTGAGTCGAATCTTTCCAATTTTTCCAAATTAGCATTCTTACAATTATCAGATAACTCATTGTCACTAAAAATTGGTCCTACTTGGTTTCCTCCTTTCCAATTATTGTTCTTGGGATTAAGATCTTGTAATCTGGGCCCAACATTTCCTAATTGGCTTCAGACTCAAACTTCCATAATATTTCTAGATATTTCTAATAGCAACCTTAATGATTCCGTTCCAGACTGGTTTTGGAACAACTTGCAAAATATGGGAAAGTTAAATATGTCTTACAATAATCTCATTGGTACAATTCCCAACATATCATTGAAGCTTCTTTATAGACCGTTCATATTTCTGCATTCAAATCAATTTGAAGGCAAAATTCCACCCTTTTTACTGCAAGCTTCAAAGCTCAAGCTCTCCAAAAATAAATTTTCAAATTTGTTTTCATTCTTATGTGATCAAAGCATATCTGCAAATTTGTTATCTTTAGATTTATCAAACAATCAAATGAAGGGACAACTGCCAAACTGTTGGAAATATGTTGATAGGTTATTGTTTCTTGATTTAAGCAACAATAAATTGTCAGGGAAGATTCATGTCTCCATGGGCAGCCTTGTTAACTTGGAAGTCTTGGTTTTACGAAACAATAACCTAATGGGTGAATTACCTTCCACTTTGAAGAACTGCAGCAATTTAATTATGGTGGATGTGAGTGAAAATATATTGTCTGGTCCAATACCATCATGGATTGGAGAAAGTATGCAACAATTGATAATCTTGAACATGCGAGGGAATCACTTCAGTGGACATCTTCCAGTTAATCTTTGTTATTTGAAGCGTATTCAATCATTGGATCTTTCAAGGAATAACTTATCGAGAGGTATTCCAACATGCTTAAAGAATTTGACTGTAATGTCTGAAAAGATCATCAACAGAGGTGCAACTCTAAATCAGATATATTGGTCTGTCAATCTTACTTACCATGAACCTTATGCTCCTTTTTTATCCAGTTCTGATAATTATACACTTAACATAACATGGATTTGGAAAGGTATGGAACTGTGGTTTTCGAATCCAGAGTTACAACTTAAGAGCATTGATCTTTCAAGTAATAATTTAACAGGAGAAATACCAAAAGAGATTGGATATTTGATTGGATTAGTTTCTCTGAATTTATCCAGAAATCATCTGAGCGGAGAAATTCCTTCAGAGATAGGAAATTTAAGTTCACTAGAGTCCCTTGACTTATCAAGAAATCATATCAGTGGGGCAATTCCTTTTTCTCTTTCTCAAATTGATAATCTAGGCAAATTGGACTTATCACACAACTCTCTTTCAGGAAAGATCCCACGAGGAAGACATTTTGGAACCTTTGAAGGCTCTAGTTCTGAAGGAAACGTAGATCTTTGTGGTGAACAACTCAACAAAAGTTGTCCTAGAGATGGAGATCAAACGACAGTAAAGTTCCCAGAAGTTGAAGCAATCAATGGCGATGAAGACAGTGTTTTTTACGAAGCATTATACATGAGCATGGGGATAGGATTCTTTACTGGATTTTGGGGCTTATTAGGGCCAATACTACTTTGGCATCCTTGGAGAAATAACTACATAAGATTTATGAACAGACTGATAAATTATATATATGAACGGTTATAGGTAATGGAACAAAGTAGTCCTCGTAGCTCAAAGACAAGAAGGTATGTTGTAGCTTTCTTATGATATCCTTATTTTAATTATTAATTACTGAATTAAATTCTTGAAAAAAAAAATTCTCTTAGAATTGGTAAAGCGAGATATAATTCTCAAATCACAATACTTCTTTTCCTTACACTTATTTTTTATGTACCCATATGAGCGGTCTTTTTCAGTTCATATGTTCGTTTCTGGATCTCTCAGAACCTTTTTCTATGGTCCACACTTCTCTTACACCGCAGTTACTAAGTTTTACTCAAATGCAAAGCATTACTATAACTTTTCTAAACAATTTTCGGTTCTCTCTTGAATTCAGAAAAATTTGAGAAATTTGATTAATACCATTAGAAAATATGGTTAACGGGTAACCTTAGTCTTTAAGCATACAATCAGATAACGCAATTAATCGTAAAGTATGAAAGAGTTAGATACTAAATACGTAGAGGAATTAGTCCTTAATTTCTTGTTAAAGGATTTTTGAGTAACAAAAACGAAAGTGTTAATGTTATTCCTAGAGCTGAGATGGTGACTCCAAATTCCTGCAACTTCAAAACTCCTACATATATTTAAATATATTATATCTTTATCTTATAATGCACAAACTAATGTTTGTTTAAAAAAAGAAGGCAGGTGTTGCAGATGCTCTACACGCTTCGGATTACAAAGGAAATCGATGTTGAGTTGCACAAGGGCAAAATATTTATTTAGTTTTATCGTTTGCAATATTTTGTATGTAAGAAATAAATTGAAAAATCTTGTTTCAAGTGATTTGGTTGTATTTTATAATATAATATATTGTAATGTTGTTTCTGATCAGAAAATCTTACGATACACACACTCAAATATTTTTCTAAAATTGAGTCTACTATTTATTGATAATTGAAAGGCTTTAAATAGTCGTGATACTTACAATATTGCAGAAATAAAAATAAAAACTGGAAATAAAATATCAACTATCTTACAAAAAAAAGATAAATAGAAAATCATAACTACCTATTCCTATTTTATCTCTATCAAAACAAACTAAATATTACTATACCCAGAATTAATAAAATAAGATTTAAACAGAATTATTAATAAAATCCTAAAATTTAAGTTTATCCCAACAAACTTCCTCATAAACTTAAATTATTCCTTCCTTCATTCAGCTTTCCATTTGTATCATCCCACACCGAGTTTGTTTCTTTCAATCAAATTTGACTTCTTCTTTTTCCTTATGGCCCTCTTGTCTTTTACCTTGGTTGACCTATTTAATGCTTTGACTGATTTTATTATGCCCGACTTCTCAATAACCTTGACCAACTCGTTTATCACCTTAGGCAATTTCTCAACAATCTTTGCCGACTTCTTCATCGAGTACATCTTCCTCTTCCTCTTCGTCTGGTTCAAGAACACTATACGTTTTCTCTTCTTTTTCAAGAGCCATCTTCTTCAACTCCTCAAGCTCAATCCTCCGTTTAATCATAATTTCCTTAGCTTCATCTAGAAGTCTCCCTATTGACTGAATCTCTTCATCTTTTTGTTTGAGTTCTTTCTCCAAGTTTTCCTTCTTCACAATTGTTGTATCCTTTACCGAGATCACTTCATCCATTGTTGAGATTGGGCTCTCCATGTCCACTACATATGAGCTCTTTGCCATCGACAAGATTTCACACTCACTAGTGCAATTAAGATTAACGGCCTCAGTTATTTTCACGTATAGACACCGGTTCTATGACCGAGACATATACAGACGAGGTAAAAAGGGTAGGTTTTTTGACTCAGTTGTGGACCGAATCAAAAGGGTTCAGATTCTGCCTCTGTTGACAAACAACCGAGGCAGTAGAGTTTTTTAATTTTTTTATTTTCAACCGAGATCAGTGTTGGTTTCTCGTTCTGTTATGTTTTCCTATTCTCTTTGTGCCTTAAACTTCTTTGTCTTTTTTAATATCAAGCTTATCTGCAATTTTTTTCATCCATGTTTTTGGGGGCAAAATTACTTTGACAAACTCAGATGATTGCTCCTATCAAAGAAGGGGGAAATAGGAAGTGGGGAGAGAGCAAACGAAGGTGACGACAATGGAGGTGGAAGAGAGGAGAAGGAGGCTTTATTCCCTGACGGAGCAAGCAATCAAAAGCTTTAGAGAAACAGTATCCAAACGAAAAACCAAAAATCAAAGAAACAGTATCCAAACCAAAAACCAATCAAAGATAAAAACCAAAAACCAAAATCAGATATCCATTTCGCCATCCACCTATAGAGAAACAGAACCAAAAACCAAAATCCAAAAACGCAGATCCAGCGCCTAACCGCCACCATGCCGCCGCCGCATCCTCGCCGTCGTCGCCTCCTCGCTGCTCCATGAGAAAAGGGTTTCCACCATCGCAGTCGCCATCACAGCCGCCATCGCGGGCTCTTGTTGCACCATCGCGGGCTGTCTCGCTGCACCGTCGCGGGCTCTTGCCGCACCGTCATGGACTCTCTCGCCACACTGTTGCGAGCTGTCTCGCCTCGCCACACCGTCGCGAGCTGTCTCGCCTCGCTGCACCGTCGCTAGCTGTCTCGCCTCGCCGCACCGTCACGAGCTGCCTTGCCTCACAGCACCGTCACGAGCTCTCTCTTCATCATGGCAAAGGGAGAAAAGGTTGGTGAGGGAATGGTGGAGTTGAGGGAGAGGGAAGTGGAGAATGTAAGGGGTTGCAGGAGAGGAGGGAGGGGATGAGGGAAGAGTGAAACATACTGGAATAAGGGAAATGAAACATGTAGGTTATTTTTTCTTAATACTACCTCAATTCTACTCTCCACGAGGCCTATCGTCCCAAAAAAAAATTTTAAAAAATATGAAATGGCTATACGCACCGGTTCTGAATGAACCGAAGCCATAGGCTCTGTGCAGATTTCAAATTTCAGACCTGTCAAGCAGAAAGGTATACTTTTAGGCATCGATTTTGCTATCAACCGAGATAATATTACTTATATGTTTCGGGTCCTCTTGACCGAGGCATATAAGTTTGCCTAAACTACAAAAATGTCACCGCGTTTTCATAGACTTCGATTTTTCCTAAACTGAAGCCTATAGGGCGTGTTAAAAAGCAATTTTTTTACTAGTGACTTTTCTTCATCTTCTTCTTTTGTAAGAAGGCTTCTCTCACTTTTCTTCTCAACTCGAAAAAATTTAGCAATGTGACCGGACTTACAACAATTGTAGCACTTTTTTTATCTAAACTCGTTTGCATAGTGTCCATACTTGCCACACTTAAAACAATCCACTCTTGACCGATCACCTCGGCCTTTTCCTTGTCCTCGTCACGCCAATTCTGCTGACCGGTTTGCTCTTCATTATCATTCTCAAAATTACCTCGTCCTCGGCTTCCTCTCCATCTGCCGCAAGGACCTCAACTTTGAGTAATATGAGATTTATTCAAGTCAAAATGTACCTGTGGTGCTTGATTGTTGGGTTCCCTCTTTTTCTTTTTCTTCCTCAATTCGTGGGCTTTTAATAACCCAGCTAACTCCTCCATGGTGAGAATTGATAAATCCTTTTTCTCTTCTATAGTGACCACGATACTTTCAAAATCATCTCTTAAATTTCTCAAGATCTTTTCCGCAACCCGGTTAGGAGGAACATTTTCTCCGTTCATTCCGAGTTGGTTGGCCATCTACTGCACTCGAGCTATAAACTCAGCAACTCCCTCATTTTCATCCATCTCTATATGACCAAAACCTCTTCTAAGAGCTTGTACTCGGACCTGCTTCACGCGAGTATCTCCTTTGTATGCCACCTTCAAAATTTTCCATGCGTCTTTTGTTGACTTTGCATTAGCGATTTTCTCGAATCCAGATTCATCCATTGCATTATACAGAAAGTACAAAGCCGATTTGTCTTTCACTCGTGTCTTTTTCAATGCAGTAATTTGGTTCACTGTCTAATGCTCATCATCCGCGGGTTCATTATACTCGTCCTCCACTATGTCCCATACATCTTGGGATCCAAGAAGAACCTTCATCTGTAAAGACCAATTGTCGTAATTGGTCTTTTCCGACATTTGTGGCACACTCATCCCATTACCTTTGCCCTCTCTCACAAAAAAAATCAAGCGCTCACTTTTTCTCTCACGCGTTTGACTCTCTCCTCTCTCTTTTTCTCTCTCCCTCGGTACTCAGAGCATAAAGCTTTGATACCACTGTTAAGAAAATCTCACGATACAAACACTAAAATATTTTCCTAAAATTGAGTCTTCTATTTATTGATAATTGAAGGGTTTTAAATAGCTCTGATACTTACAATATTACGAAAATAAAAATAAAATCCGAAAATAAAATATCAACTATATTAAAAATAAAATCTGCTTAATCTATTATAAAATAATATTGTACCTAGATAAACAAAAAATCATAACTACCTATCCTATTTTATCTCTATCAAAACAAACTAAATATTACTAGACCCAAAACTAATAAAATAAGATCTAAAAAAAATTATTAATAAAACCCTAAAATTTAAGTTTATCCCAACAAACCATTGTTAGGTACTAACAAAGTCCCACATCAGATAAAACAAGAGATGAACATGAGTTTATATACACATAATATACCTCCATTAGTAAGAGGCATTTTGGAGTGTACCAAAAGCAAATTCGTGAGGACTTAGCCCAAAGCGGACAATATCTTACCAGTGTGGAAACTTATGTGTGTGTTGAACCTCCTTACAATTAGTATCAGAGCCCATGGTTCAGGTCTAGTGACCAGGCTCAAGACGAGTACGTCCCTCCATGATAAGATGAAGCTTTGGTAGGTGGCCAGTGGTAGATAGCTAGATGTATCATGAGAGGTAGAGAGCAAGAGACTATAAGGGAGGTGGAGGTGGAGAACCATAGTCCTTTGTTTAAGGAGAGGATTGTTAGGTACAAACAAAGTCTCACATTAGATGAACATGAGTTTATATACACATAATATACCTCCATTGATAAGAGGCCTTTTGGAGTGTACAAAAAGCAAATTCGTGAGGATTTGGTTCAAAACGGATAATATCTTACCAGTGTGAAGAATTATGTATGTGTTGAACCTCCCTCCAGTTTCCTGTTCAATTATTGCTTATATAGCATCATCCCATGTTTTGCGTTAGACCACTGATGTTATACACTTCAGAGCATATCATTGAAATTGGGTGATTATAGTATTCTCACAATTTTCATGAAAGTATCCCTTCCGTTTTGTCTCTTTGTAAAGGTTACACCTAATTCCTTTCCAATATCCCTAAGTCTACTATACCCTCTACCTTCACTAGTAAAAATTTCGGTTTTAAACGCGCCATATATGCTTCGGTTATGGAAAACCGAAGCATATAAGAGTGTATACCTCGGTTGCAACAGAGCCCGCAGTGGAATACACATACTGCCTAGACAACGACGATTATTGTTTGGTCGTATATCCAGTTCACTTAAAATTTAGGTTTTAAGTGAGCCATGACCATGAGAAGCATGCTGACATAGTTTCCGAGTGAAAGTACTTGACAGTTATCCAACATGCGTCTCAATAATTAGAATTTGTTCTTCTCTCATTTTGAAGATATTGATTTTTGTTGGGCATGAATGTATGTTTACAAATGAAGGAATAGAGAAAAACAATGATAAAGTTTTGAAGAGTGAGAGCTCCTTTATATTTTCTCCATTACTTTTCTCATCACTCTGTTGAGACAGTACCATATACTTATAGTGCATTTTAGTAACAATAAATAAGTTGTTGGAGTTTTCTGGGATGAATAGCTTCTGTGAATGTTGAAGATCTGTTAGAGATGTACCTTGTTTTATGTCACTTGTTCTTCTGGATGCATGCCCGCAGAAAAATCAACTTCCTTCGTCCCTTATAAATTTAATTAACTTCAAATGGTCTACTTGTACAACAATCCCCTTCATACACTTGCCTTCAAATATTGAGGGATTCTGTTCAAAACTTTTAAGTGTTGCTTTTATGTTTCTTTTGTATCTTCTCTTCCCAGTTCCATGTTTCATTTTAAGTGTTACTTTGTCAAGTTGGATGCCATGTCATATGGTCAACTGAAATGTTTTCAGAAATTTGTGTGCCAATTTTAGTTCTTCAATTGTTATTCCCAAATCAATTTTTTTACTGTTAAAATGCTCATTTTTTCTTGAGTATGTTTGACCAAGGTTGTGCCATGAATTCTGCAGAAGGGTGGGAGACAAGGCATCGAATCAACTAGAAAAATCAGTTGGTTCAAAACTTGAAGCTACCGTGGCCAGGCAGATACAAACACAATTTCAAACCTCTAGCAAACATGCTCTTCAGGTAAGCAGCTTGAGGTCAACAAAAAAGAATATCTATTAAAGCTTTCTGTACATGATTTATTTTTATTAATTGTAATACTAATTGATAAATCACTTTTGGGGAACTCATCCTTAGAAGCAAGTTGTTAAAAAGAGAAAACCAAATGCTTAAATACTCCAAGTCCCTATCCTGGGTTGTTGGAAATTGTGTATATTCTTAGAATTGATGTATAGGATAGTGGAATAGAAACAATGTCTTAGATAGTGTAATGAAATTTAAAATTTCCTAAAAATTGCCTTAGAGACAATGTCTTAGAAACAATGCCTTAAAATTTCCATGCTATTCTGGGATTACCATAAGATTAGTTATTTTAATAACTATATTACATGTTATACTTTATTTAGGAAGCTTCCATCCATTAGTGAGAATTATCGTGCAGTATAAACCCAATCCTTGCTATTCTGGGATTACTATAAGATTAGTGTGGGACACACTCAACACATAGCCACTTCCTCTTAAATCACCTCAGAATTAATGTCTTAAGAAAGCAGGGTAAGAAATAATCTAACAAGATAAAAAATTAAATAGATAAATAAAAAGAAAGGGAATTAAAAATATAAGTTATAATGTGAATTCAGTCTTTGAAATTATAAATAATCTCAAAATTTAATCCAACTCAGAACTGGGATATAATCTGATTATATTATACTGGATAATACTACTCTTCACTCATAAAAACAGTAGCAATACCCTCTTTACAAATTATATTATATATACATGTTTTTAATTTTAAATTATCAAATACAAATTTGTAAAACTGATTATTATTTTATATTATATAGTAGAAAAGATATAATAAGAAGCAGGTCATCCCCAAATTATTGCTTCTAAATTCTATTGAATAAAATAAAAGAAGTCATTATTACGAAGTTCAAAAATTAATCCATTTCACCTCTGTTCAAAAATAAAATGATTTCTCGATTAATTGAATGTCATACATGACACTGGAAACTAATTGAAAGATTGAAAAGATACACTGAAGGGTGATGAAGGGGATACATGTGGACCTGAAATGGTGTTTTATATGATCATGTAAACACTAGGAGTATGTTGCACATATGATTTTTTTAATTGTTAAATTTATTTGTATGATTTTTTTATTAAATATATTATTGATTAACTATTATCTTATATTGTAGGTATCTGATCAAGGGAGTGGGCCAAACAATGGATGTAATGAAGAAAAAAATTACATATTGTTATTGAATACTTTTATGAGTCATACTTTTAGTATTGAACATCTATATTGAACATAATGAACCTCTTTCTTTTTAATTTTTATGTATGAACAATTAGTTGTATGAATGATATTAGGTTGAACAATGTAGTTTATTTTATACAATATTATTAAATTTTAGTTCATATTAATTTATTGTTTGTTTTGTCAATAAAATCATTTTTATTATAATCTAATTTTATTACAATAAAAAAAAATGAACTATACAATTTTCCGGCGGTTTTAAAACCCCGGTAAACTAAACCATCAAAAATAGGGGCGGTTTTGAGATAACCCCAGCTAGTTCCGGCGGTTTTTGAGTAGCCCCGCTATTTCCGGCGGTTTTCATAAAGCCCCAACTAATTCCGGCGGTTTCTACAAAACCCCTGGAAATTCCGGCGGTTTCTGGGAATCCCCGCTAATATCGATCGTTTTCCCACCGGTTTTTCCAACCGCGGGAAATATGATTTGCAGGGGTTAAAACGGCCGGTAATATTTGAAAAAACCCCCAGTAAAAATACAGATTTTTGTAGTGAATGATGTGATAAAACACATTTGCAATGTGTAAAAATATAGTAAATAAAAAGAAGCAATCAAAGAGATCACTTACATGTAATAAGGTTTAATGTCTCAATAGGTCCGTATTTTTGTTCAGAATTTGAAATAGGTCCCTTTATTTTTTGGCGTCTGATTAGGTCCTTATTTTTGTTAATTTGATGCAAATAAATCCTTTCCGTCAATTTCATCAAACGACATTAATGAATGTGTGACGTGGCCTTACACGTGTCAATACTGTCCTCAGGCCACGTCACACATTCATTAACGCCGTTTGATGAAATTGACGGAAAGGGTTTATTTGCATCAAATTAACAAAAATAAGGACCCAATTGAGACGCCAAAAAATAAAGAGACCTATTTCAAATTCTGAACAAAAATAGGGACCTATTGAGACATTAAACTCATGTAATAATCATCTTCACCTTGGTCTTCTTTGTTTAGAAGACCTCTTTTTTCTTGCCCGACTTTCCATTTCTCTACTCTTTCTTGCCATTCTACATTGTTGTAGAAATCTTTATCCCCATTAAAATCCTTGCCACTAACTATTGTACAACAGATTAACACAAACAAAAGAGAAATCCTATACTATAGAAATCTTTCTTACCATTCTGCATTGTTGTAGAAATCTTTGCACTAATTTTGCGATTACAAGGTTGACAAGGGTGGTCCCACAAAAGTGTTTAAGGAGACAGGTGTAAATAATTATGTGTTTTTTTTACCTTAAAATGTTTAATATTGGTGGCACCAGTGCAAATAAGGCTTTAACGTCACGCTTTGCAACATTAGGAAACAAAAAAAACAATGTTAAAAATGATCAGTTACATTTTTATAAATAAAAGTTCAATTAAGGCGTAAGATTTAGACTTTTCTTACATCATATTGGATAAATTTCGCGAAAATCCTTAGTGCAAAGGTGAAAATGTACTTACGTATGACATCGAATGCCCTAGTTTCAATAAAAATTTGGTGAAATGTTGAAAATTCATTCACTTTATCTTAGCGGAGACCTCTTCTCTGCTCAAACTTTTCTCGAATGAAGTTTGGCGACCAACACATGTAATATTTCCTTCGTTTGATACAAATCATGTTCATTATAACTACTTTATGTATGATTTTCATTTGTTTTGACTGATTGTTTTCGTATTCTCTTTCATAGGCGCATTCTCCTTTCTCTCTCACTGGCGGCAACACTTTATTTCAACAAATCCACCTTAAAGAAGGTTAGTTTTCATTTTTGTTTTCGTTTTCATTTTCAAGAATTTATTTATTGTATTGTTGAACTTGTTTGTTGTTCATATTACATATTATAGATCCAAGTTTAGGGTAAAACTGAGAGTATTCAAAACAACTCTAAATGACTTGAAAATTTGTTCAAACCACCAAAATATCATGAAAAGCCCCCACAAAAAATTATAAATCAAAATTAAAAGTCTAAGTATGTGAAATATTTTTGCAAACTTTGGAAAAAACAAAAAACAAATTAACGAAAAATAGAAAACACAAAGTTTTTTAAAATATAGAAGGAAGACCTGGCTACGCGGGCTTCTATGCGATTGGAATTTTTTTTCTACCCGAAATCCATATTTATTTATAGCAAATCGGCCAACTAGAGCAAATGTTATGATCGTTTAAAAATCTATAGCAATTGATTTTCCAAATAATGTTTATACTTCACGAAGAACCAAAGCAAGGGCTCTTGGTGTTTTTTCTCTTAAATAGGGGTTCTAATGGTAAAAACAAATCTAACCAAAACCAATAATCGTAGCTATCAAAACCAAAAATCACAAGTTAATACTACTATTATCAACGGTTTTGTGCTTTTGCTTATAGTTTATAGTACATAATTCATAGTTCATGTTGTATAAAATACCAAAAATTGGACTACATTTGTTGGTTTTCTACTTTTTCAGGTTTCGTAGAGTTGTAAAAATGGATCACTATTAATTAAAAAAACAAAAGAGTTGATTAATGACGGAAAGTGGCAAAAAAGAACGTTAATTGACGTCATAAATTACCATTTTTTGACGTTAATTAACGTTGGATATTGTCCTATCGAAAAAAAGGTAATTATCGACGTCAATTAACTTCAAATTTTTTGTTTCTAACACCAATTTAACGTTTCCCGATGTGACGTCGATATTTTTTTGGACGTTAAAGGCCAAAAACATAGATGTCAATCCTTTTTTGAACTAGTGTAGGAGTAGAAGTTCCACCAAACTTATCACAAAGGCCTTTATGCCAAGTGTGTGTAATAGATAAAGGAACAAGTATAAAAGAACCAAAGAGAGATAAAGGTAAAATGGTCTACTTTGGTACTAGAGTACTAATACATGCTTTAGGAACAAAGCACCAATTATCGATAAACTTCAAGAGAGACTATAAATTTAACATTATCACATTGCTACTCAATTTTGGATCTTCATAGTACTCACAAAACATTGAATCACTAGTGTAGTCAAGGAAAACGACAACGGTTATTTTTGCCTATAGGCAACAGTTCCGCAACCGGGGTATATAGACGCGAGGCAAAAGGGGACAGGCTTTTTGTCTCAGTTATGAAATGAGGAAAAAAGGTGTAGGCTTTTTCCTCGGTTCCTACTGAACCGAGGTATATGTCAGACTCTACTGCCTCGGTTAGAACCTGAACCAAGGTAGTAGAGTGTTTTTTTTTACGTTCGGTTTCATCGGCTTTTCTGCCTTTCGCGAGACCGATCGGTTGTGACCTGCATCCACCGTCTAGGTTGCTTCGAATGTGGAAACCACCACAGCTAGACCAAACCGCAAAAGAAAATATACAAGCAAGACCATGAGATCAAAAACCCAACTCGAAACGAAAACCCTAAATCGTCAAATTACAAAATCAAATAATAACAGAAATTCCCAAAACCAGAGAATAATTAAAGCCCTAATTTCAAATCTCAAGATGCGCTTAATCTGTCGAAGTCGTCTACCTTCCTGCATAAACGAACCAACACCGAGAAGTGAAATGGACTTTTCCCTCCATGCGAAACACGAACCAGAGTTGGAGAAGAGGAAAAGGAGGTTCGCGCCTCCCTCACTGTGAGGTGAAACGAAAAGAGAAGAAAAGCAAAAGATGAAGATAGGTGTTTTCCCCCTTCTTGTGAAGCCGCGATAGAGGAGTAAAGAAGAGAACAAAACATTGCATGAAGAGAACCTCAAGGGCAAGAGGGAGCAGCGACGTAAAACCTAAACAAAGGCATTATGTTTAAAAGTTTCTCTCTTTGCGAAATTTAAACCTAAACGCATTTTATTACCTCGGTCCGTGGGCAAACCGAAGCATAAAACGCGTACGACATCGGCTAATAGGGAACCAAGTCAATAAAGGTTACCAAAATGGATTTTGGAACGTTCGGTTTCAGAGGATGTGTGCTTGTGGCAGGACATATTGCCTCGGTCTGTGGGCAAACTGAAGCATAAAGAGCCTACGATATCGACTAAGAGGGAACCGAAGAAATAAATTTTACCATAATGGATTGTGGAACGTTCGAACTGCCTCGGTTCTGAGCAGCAACAGAGGCAGTATACCTATTCGGCATCGGTTCTCAATGAACTGAGGCAAAAAGAGCCTACAACATCGGCTAAGGGGGAACCAAGGCAATAGAGGTTACCAAATTTATTTTGGAACGTTTAGTTTCAGAGGATGTGTGCTTGTGGTAGGACAATTAGAACGTTCGGTACAGAAGATGTCTGGTTCTGGCAAGAGATACTGCCTCGGTTCTGAGCAGCAACCGAGGCAGTACACCCATTTGGCATCAGTTCTGAATGAAACGAGGCATATAATGTCGTCATTACTACGAAAATGTCACTGTGTTATTATATGCTTCAATTTTTGCGAAACCGAAGCGTATATTATGCGTTAAAATGCTCGTTTTTTTACTAGTGAATAATGTGATCCATTTAATATTTGCTTTTATGGGAAATATCATTGTTTTGCTTGCATGAATTGTGGAAGTAAGAAAGGAGAAAGAAATAGATTCAATCTTCTTGCAATCCATGGACTCATTATAAAACTTAAAAAGATTAAAAATGCAGAAACATAAAGCTAAAACCAAACAAAATTATTTGAAAATAATATTAAAAAAATATCTATAAACAGCTAACCATCAATAAATTCGAACTTGGTCTTTACTACTTTTCAATAAAAAATGAAATGCTCAAATAAATTGTTCCAAATCCAAAACCAGATTTGTAGTGAAGTAATAGAAAGAAATGAATCATATATAGAAGAAATGTCATTTCTTTTCTAAAATGCTTGAATAAAGAGGTTTCTCTTTTACCTGTTTAATGGTGCAGGTCTTAGTTGTAGGGTTCCTGGTGTTACCGTTTCTTATTCCTTTGTTCCCTTTTTCACTATAAAATCAAATAAAGTCAATCTTGGAACTCTATCTTGATAAAATTAAATCTTCATTGTAAAATGCAACCCATAAAGGACCATGTATATATATATATATATATATATATATATATATATATATATATATATATATATAAATATATATATATATATATATAACTACCTTATCTTGGAATTCTATTGTCTATTTAATTTACTATATATCTTTCGAATTAAAAGAAAGAAAAAAAGTGAGTTAGGATAATAGAAACATACGACGCACAAACAGAAAGAGAGCTTTAAATTGCTCTTGATAGGGAGGCACAACCACAACAGACTTTGACAATGTTAAGGAGTTCTTAAAGATTAGGGCATGAAGTTCTCAAAGTTTGTAAACCTAGTGTATTTAAGCGACAAAGAAAAAATGAATAACACTACAACAAAAACTGGAGTTACCTACCGATATTTACATACGAATTCTAATGTGTATGTAATGTAGGTATTACATACGGATTTCAAAAAATAATTACATACGGATTTTACATATGGATTTTTACCTACCGACATTTAAATCACATTCTTGTAGATTAGGTCACTTGTGCATCAATCTCAGTTTCATTCTTCTTATCCTAACACAATGTACAATACCTTTTATAATGTTATGAATTTTATTAAATTCATCTTAATGTTCTTTTATGTTTTGACCATCTTAATTTTTAATAAAGTCTATAAAATTTTTGTATGACCATCTAATTACATTTATTTTCGTGAGTACATGGAATCTAGTGGTTCTGACCCACCTTCTCCACTCTCGGCACAATCTAATAAGGAGAAGGAAAAAACAATATGGGGTGAAGTTGTTATCACGGTGATGGAGTGCAATGACAAGATTAACTCCAAGATGAACAAAATCCTTAGTGATTATTAAGAAACTGTAGACTTGTCATTCTATGTTGTTTGACATCTTATGAATTGTAGAATTTATATTGTTTGGCATCTTAGGAACATTACAATCTATTTATGAATATTAGACATTTTGTAAACTTATTTGATAATGATTTTTATGTAATATATATTTATTTTAAATGTGAAATGTTTGATATGGTGTTGAATAAAAGTTATTATAGTGATTGGTTTTATGTATATTACAAGTTTGTAATTAATGTATGTGCAGGTGCCAAATAAAATAATTCTTTTTGTAAACCATGTTACATACGAATTTTTCCGTATGTAATTACATACGGATTCTTTCGTATGTAATTACATATGGATTTTTTCATATGTAATTATATACAGATTTTTTTATACGTAATTACAAATGGATTTTTTTGTATGTAATTATATACGATTGTTATGTATGTAATCATATATTAATTTTTCCATATGTAATTACCTATGGATTTTTTTGTAAATAATGCTATTTATGACAGTTTTATATGAATTTTTATCTATATCTAATTTGTAGGTAACACTGCATTATATACGAATTTTAGATCTTACATACAGATTTTGTTTGCAGATAATGTCATTTTTTCTTATAGTGAACAAATATGTGAAAAGAGGAAAACTAAAACGACACAATGTATTCGAGTGGAGAGAAAAAAACAAATAGCAATTATCTGATACTTACCAAGGGTTTCTAAAACCCCTGTTATGATAATGTCTTTCTAGAGTTACTATAACCTCCGCTGATAAACCTCGACTAAATTCAAATGAATGAGTTGTGTTATTATGTTGTTCAGAATAGTATTGATATTATTATTCTTAAAAATAAATAGTATGAATGAGTGAGTTGTAGGACACTTTTAGTGAGGAAATCTTATTGAATGGATAATTTCTTTATTATATACATGTAGATGAATGTATTAAAATAAAGAGATATCTTTACGCTCTAATAATTATTTACACTTAGATAGAATAGAATGAATTATGTGGTGAGTAGCAAGAAATTTTGGTCTAAAGGCTTTCCCTTGGTCTAAGACGCAAATGGGATTAACTTTGTGTGTGGTAAGATGAAATTCATTTACAATTGACTCTGTAGAGCAGTAAATATCATCATAAATGCATGTATATAGTAAATCCAATATTAATACATGTATTCAAATAATTGAGTTTAAAATGTTTGTATTATATGTTTCAATACACACTTGAATTGTATACCTATATTTTGAAATTTGTTTTGTTTGCTATATGCATGTTTCTTTTATGAATTAGCTAACTAAATGTTGTGCTTGTGTCCTTTTGTTGTTTTTCCTTTTTTGCAATAAATAATGTAAGAAGTGAGAAAATTAAAGAAGTTGGAGAAGACAGGTGTATACATAGGATAGGACCGAGTGGTTTTAAGAGTAGTATATAAACGAAAATTTCAAAGTTTCGTTCTATTCTCTGAATACACCATCTTTCTTCAAAACAATGATCTTCTCTTTTCTCCTCCTTCTCTCTAAAATTTCTCACCAGTGGTTCATCTGATCGGCGATTAGAAGCTCCCAAGGCGATCCTGAGATCAAGAGCTTCCTATTCCACAGATCAATTTTGGGTTTTAAGTGGGTAAGTTTCGTTTCTTAGATTCTGGTGATTTTTTGGAATTTCTGACACATGCAAGAAAGCCTTGTTGTTTGCATGTGTTCATCAGTCTTCTCTTTCCCTTTCTAACTTCATTCTTGGTTTTTTGGTTGGTCTCTTCTCACCAATCAGCGAGTAATATATGTTCTTAGGATTTTCTGGTGTTGTGAGCAAATGTCTGGAAAGAAAGAAGTTGTGCGGTCCAGTTAAGAGGTAAGGGAAGCTAGTAATTTAATTATGTTTGTTTATGTTTGAAATTGTTGGTTGGACGTGTGCATGTGTAGATAATTTGATGTTGGCTTGATTTCTGTGTATTGCCAAGACCTGTGAATTGGTTGAGAAGTTCTGGAGAATTATGTAGAAAGTCGAAGCGCTCGTTATTGAACGCTCGGTCAGGTAAGGTAATCGGGCTTAGCGGTATTCGGTTTCGTAGTGATATTCTGGCTAAGTGTTGTTTGGTTTAGTATTGACGTTCAATTTTAAAAGTATTCGTTTTCGACCTCGACAATCTTCGGGTTGGTATTATCGTTCTTTCTTAGTCGTACTATGTTTAGCGTTCGTTATTAGTAGTACTATGTATTAGTGCTCGATTTTAGTACTATTCGATTGAATATAGCGTTCGGTCATACATTAACGATTAGGTCTTATAATAGTGTTTGGTCATACACTAGTATTCGATAGTTATAGCGATCGGCCTGTTCGGTCATATGTTGATCGGCTGCTCGACCATGTTCAGGTGCTCGGTCTTGTACTAGCGCTCGTTCTTGGTAGTGCTCGGTCTTGTACTAGCGCTCGTTCTTAGTAGTGCTCGGTCTTGTACTAACGCTCGTTCTTGGTAGTGCTCGGTCTTGGCAGTGCTCGGTCTTGTACTAGCACTCGTTCTTGGTAGTGTTTGGTCTTGTACTAGCACTCGTTCTTGGTAGTGCTCGGTCTCGTACTAGTGCTCGGTCTCAGCTATACACATTCGGTTTAAGTTTTTAAGCGTTCATTTTAAACTCTTAGGGTTGGGCTAAGCTCCTAGTGGTCGGTTTTTCTCTAGTGATCAGCCAGTAATTACGTTAGGTAATTTCTTCAGTTGTATATATTATGGACCCTTTGGTCCTATCTTTTGGGTAGTGTGAAGGTGTTCGGTCTCCATTGTCCACAGGTTCTCTTTGTTTTATGAGTGAAAATATAACTGATGAATGATTGTTTATGTTGATGAGAGTTATGCTTTTAAATATTGTGGAAGAGAATTCCAAGGTGGAATGTCTCGTGGATGATTATTGAATTGTAAAGTATGAATATGGATATTGCTAAGCTGGCGTTCATCCTGAAATTCTATGAGTATCATTCTCACATAGAGGGAGATATTTCATTTGTGAGAATAGTAGGAGGTCCTACCACCTCAAGGTGTCGAGGTAGGTATTATGGGATTAACCTTGGGTAATAGCTTGATTGGTGTCAGCTGTTACACTACCACAAGTGCAAGGACGACTGTAGCTACATATTCATACAATATGGATGGTCAAGTCATAGTGTTCGGTCTATATATGAATTGTGGTGTTCTGTCTTGTTTTGTATTGTATGTTTGATTACCTTTTCTCTTGCAATAATAATCTTGTGGATGTGAGCAAAAGGCGTTGAGTGTTCGGTGGAACAAGTTGGAAAGCGAGAATCTTGCAAACTAGTTTAGGATCATTCGGTCATCAGGCTTAGTATATCTTTTGTAAACCGATCGATTTACATAGGGTGTTGTAGAACCGTTCGGTTTATGCCTATGATTTATATCAAATTTATGGTACTCTGTAAAGTTTTTAGTTTTATAGTTATTTTGGATAACTGTACTGTTAAATACTTTACTAACTCTTGGAGAACTAATCTATCATATTGTTATATGTGATTAATCTATGATATAGTATTACAGTAAATTTTGGGATGTTACAAATAACATTATTTTGGGTGAATAGATGAGGAATTAGGAATTGGTTGATAGAAGATGTTGTAACTCTCTAATATTTAAATCAACATTTTCATTACTTTGTTATTTTTTTTAAATAAAATTTGTAGTTCATATACTTTTATAATTGTTATTGTTTTCTCTTTATTGTATATGAATTTATTTTTATTCCATGATTACCTTTTTGAATTCACTGTAATGAAATAACCACATTCTTTGTTTACGCTTAATGGATAACAATTATATAAATCGTAAGTGATAATTTTGGACTGTTAATTAAGATGTTACATCTTATCTTACATAATTAACAAAATAAATTTATTGAGTTAATTTTACAATTTAGTGCACTAATATTTAACATGAAAAAATACATAATTTTTGAACCTTGACTGGTAAAAAATGTGGTTTTTAACTCGCCAATTCGGTTATATGAAAACCGAAGCGTATAACGTTATATACATTGGTTAATCTAAGACGTGAGGCAGAATAGTGATATTGCATCGGTTAATCTAAGACTCGAGGCCTATACCACTGCACACCGCATTGTAGATTAGACCTTTTTGTCTGACATATTTTGGAAAAGGCTCTATTGCCTCGGATGGCTAGGCAACCGATGCCTATACCTCTGCGCCAGACCTAAGGCATCGGTTCCTCAGGAACCGAAATCATTGATGCTGTCCAACACTTTATACCTCGGGCTGGCCTTTTAACTAGTGCCAAATGATATAGTAGCTCTATTACTTTTACTACACTTAACCTATTTGTGTCAAGCAAAAGCTTCTCCTTCCTCTTGCTCTCCTATTCTTCCTCCGCGTAGCTCTTTCTTCTGTGGGTTCCTCCACCACTGCCACTCCTTGGCTCGCCGCGCCACCTTTGTTCTGCCAGTGCTCGCGCCTGCCACTACTCGTTGTCGTTCTTGGTCGCGCCTTCTCCCTTCGTCGCCGTGCCATTGGTGCCCCGCCGCTGCTGCCTGTAGTGTTTCCTCCAACGACTCCACTCTGTTTCCGCCGCTATAGCCTCAGGCGCTGCTGCCTCCGTCGGAAATAGAAAAGGGCCAAGCCCAAATGGCCAAACTGTTAGGGTTTCTTTCTTTTCCAGAAATCAGAAACAAGGTTTCTGCCTCCTCCCCCTAAAATCAAAGAGAGTATCTTCATCTTCATCCACCGCTCCAGATCGCCAAGCCCAAATCGCCAAGCCGCTCCAGATCGGCGAGCCCTCTGTCGTCGCTGCTGCGGTGCTTGTCGTCAAACTCCTCACCGCGAGTCGCCGCTACCCTCTCACTCCTTAATCGAATGTCGTTGCCGCCCTAGACCGACAATCTTCCTCCAGCCGTCAAAGCCCTCTGTCATCATTGCTTTCGTGCATCTTCATCCTTTTCATCTTTTTTTGTTGTGTGACACGCATTTGGCTTCTCTGATTTTGGATATGGATGACGTGGTGTTGCTGATTGAGTATAGACTAGAGAAGACTGCATATATGCTTCATTGAGGTTAGTATAGCTATCATCATTGTTTACTTTGTCTGAAGATGCTTCTAATCACTAATCATCATAACACTATCTCTGTTTTCAGTGTTGAATTGTACAAAATATAAAGCTTGTAGAACTGTTGTTTTCCCTTATTGCAGCAACAAAACTTGACATGTCCATCAAACATCACAAGGAGATGATGCTTCTGGTTTGGATCGGTGTTATATACTCCTTCTTGGTCATTGTTGGCACAATACTTCAGACGCATAATAAAGGCCTTCTTCCAATCATCACTTGTGGCATGTTTATGGTGGGAGGTGCTACTTCATCTCTGCTTCTGAGTTTCTCTTCTCATTAGTTATTGCTATTATAACTTTTGTTTTGTGGGTTGTAATTTTGACATTGGTTGTATATATGTATGTTGTTACTTGAAGAAGCTCATGATGTTTGCTGCTTCTCTAGACAAAAACAGAAAACCCTGTTAAACTCTGTTCAAACTTGTTTATGTCAATGGTTTAACAGTTAAATAAACGTTGTTGTAATATTGTGTCTTGTTTGATTCTTGTTATGGTTTTCTTTGTTTGTTTTAGATTCTTGAGCTGAAATTGAAATTGGAAAATATTGGGTCTGTTTGGCATGATAGAATGAACCAAGACCTAAAGCATGAAAAAAAACACGCTACTGCCTCGGTTATCTAAGAACCGAGGCATATTCGTATCTCGTTTTATCTCGATCCGTAACCCAGGTATAAAACTTACCTTTTTACTATATGCCTTGGTTATAAAATCGGTGTCTTTTCTCTTTATTGTACTAGTGCTTATATTAACGGGTAGAACGAAATATAAGCAATCACATAAAATTTGAAAACAAAACAAATAGAAAGACTTAAAATTCTAGTTTATATGTAAAGATATTAAACTTGCAATTATAGTCGTTAAGGTTGTTACACATCTCTTAGAACACAACATAACACAAGATATTGAAGGTTTAATTCTACTTAGACATTTCTATTATCATGTGCTATTTATTGTAGGTTTAATTCCACTCAAACATTTATAATATAATACAGTGTGCTACTGTTTCCTTTTTTAGAGAAAGTGTTTCAGGGTTTTCCATTAAACTCCTCACACATTACATTATTCTCTTTCTTTTATTTACAGTGGATTCATCAATTTACCAATATGAATGGTTGTGTATGTGAACGGTCGGAATTAATAGATGCCAATCACTCACCTAAATATTTTAAACAGAAATTATTCTTTAATAATAAATATATTAAAATTATAATAGAATTTTTTAATAATAATTAAAATGTATCTAACACATTAAAATAAGTATTTATTTATTTATTTTAAAAATCAACAAAGTTTTAAAATAATTTTTAGGAATATATATCATGGATTAAATTGACTAATAATATAATTTGAATTTTACACATAGTTTAGAATTTGTAGATTGATATGAAAATTTTAAATTTAAGAAAACAATAATTCTATTTAAAAACTAAAATAATAATTTATTAGATATTAAATAATAGAGTTAAAATATATTGTTATTTTTATGTAAATCAGTTAAAAAACAAATTAAATAAATAAAATAACAAAATAATTTTTTAAAGAGAAATGTTTTTATATGATATTATAAATAATTTGTAATATTTATACATATATATTATTTGTTAAAATAATATTATTTTAAAAATTAAATATGTGTTTCTAAATTTAATTTTATTACTGATCAAATAATTATAAATCATGAAAAGATAAAACTAAAAATGAAAAAATAGTATAAAAAATTTATACTCTAAATATAAGTTATTTTTAAATAATTTATTAAATGACAAATTAATTATAAATTATAAAAGAATAAAATAAAAATAGAAAAAAAACAGTTTTAAAAATAAAATAAATAAATAAATTTTATGTACATATAATAACAAAATAAATATAAACAAAAAAATGAAAAATAAAATAAATAGATAAAAAATTAAAATAGTTTCTATAGACATAACAATAAAATAAATATAAATAAAAAATTAAATATATTAAATGAATAAAATGTTAACTTTTAAACACTTATTAATACAATGAAATAGACAATAAAAGAAATTTATTAATATCTTCTTATAATACTCATAACAAATTGTGTAAACATGTTCCAAGAGACGTGTCCTCCACTTTATAAATAAAGTCGTATGTCTATGACATGATCTCTACATAATCATGATTGCTGCAAAGGGAAAGACATTAAATGCAACAATGAAAGTGCTCAGCTACACATGTTTCATGTTCTTTGTAAAGCTAGACGTACTCAATTTTCTTGTAAATATTCAACATTGCAATCATGATAGTAAGTCCTTTTCTTCATCTCTTGTTTTCATACCAGACCTTTTCATGTATGCTCAGCTTTAACTTCCCGCAATAACTTTCTCAACACTTTTCATTCATGTTTCCAGTCAAGTCAACTATCATTTCCTATTGTACTGAAACTGTTTCAAAGCCTCGATCTTCACGTTTCCTTGTATCATTTTATCAATCAAAATAACTGTTCATGCGAGAAATAATATGAAGATTCTTATATAAAATATTAAAACAAAATCATCTTTTTTTAACATTAAATCTTAAGATTCTGGATTACAAGTAATTTCTTAAGTTTTTGTATGAGTTTGTTTAGTGACAAATATTTCTTATGTTTTTTCTTGAAAAATCCAAAAAGTGAATCTCAGAGTCATTGTTTGTTTTAATAACCAGTTCAAATACGTATAATATATCTAAGTGAATATAAATCCTATGATTGTGGTTATTTGGGGTCGGAAGTATTCAAAGATTCCAAGCAAATAGTCCAATTATTGGTGTGAAAACTCTTTTTCTATTTACTGGCATGGAGCCCAACAAAAACTACCGGAAGCACTATACTCTACCAAAACACTTCTATATATTCAATCGTTTTGGTTTAGACACTTCACAATTAAGAGTAGACTGATCAAATTCAAGGTCCTTGTTTCACTCTTACGTATTTTGTTACGTACCTGACTACGTAACTTGCCTCTCACGATGAACAAACGTACTTAACTGAATAAAACCCTTTATTACTGCAACTTTGGTAATCACAAAACACAACCAATGACTGGGAGCAGGGTCTCCTTCAGTCACACGAGAGCATAACCTCTCTTACAGTACTCAAATAATCAAAAACATACCCTAAGCTCTAGGTGCCTCCTTTATTAATACTAATCACTCCTTCCAGAAAAGGTAGGGAATAATAGTAATTGCCTATTTATTATAATTATCTGGAAAGAATCATTCTATCCTTATTTACTATATTTATTGTATTTATTACTGTAATACTCTGCTGAACGTCCCTTGAGTCCCGCCTGTCCTTCCGCTTGCCAGTTAGACGTTCGTTGTCGTCTCCCTTTTTTCAAGACGCTCGTCCTTATTTAGGACGCTCATCCTCACTTAGGACGCTCGTCCTCGCCCCTCGTTGCCTCCACTTGCTCAGGACGTTCGTCCATGCTCTGCTCGTTCATGACGCTCGTCCTTTCTCTTCGTTGCCCCGTTCGCTCCGAACGTTCATCCTCTCTCTGCTCGCCCAGGGCGCTCGTCCTCACTCCTTGTTGCCCCGCTCGCTCGGCCTCCCCTCGCTGAGGACGTTCGTCCTCGCCCCTCGTTATCTCCGGCTCAGAACGCTCGTCCGCTACCGTACGGTTCCCTTCTTGCTCAGGACGCTCGTCCTCTCCCCTATCCCTCCTATATCTTCTTCTCTCGTACACTCGCCAGGCCCTAACATTACCCACCTCCTGAAGATCAACCTTGCCCTCAAGGTTGAAGTCGGGATATTGATCTTGGATGGTGAGGGCATCTTCCCATGTCGCCCCATCAGACCCTCCCTCTTGCCATTCGATCAAGACTTCCTGCCGTTCGTCCCCTCCCTGTTGCACCTGCCTTTTATCCAAAACTCTGACCGGCCGTTGAGACGGTTCCTCCATCTCTAAGTCTATTGGTAACTCTTGCTCGATCCGGTGGTCCCCTACTGCCTTCTTTAACTGTGACGCATGGAACACGGGATGTATCCGTGCGGATTCTGGTAATTGCAGCTTAAATGCGACTGCCCCCACCTGCTGAATGACCAGGAAAGGTCCAAAATAACGAGCGGCCAGTTTAGATTGTACTGTGGACGACATCGTAGTTTGTCGGTGAGGTCTAATCTTCAGATAGACCCAATCTCCCACCCCTACTTGGGACGGCCTCCTTGCCTTGTCGGCCTGCCTCACCATTAATTCCTGAGCCCTGGCTAGATGGAACTTTAGCTGGTGGAGTGCTTCATCTCTTGTCTGTAACTCCTGATTGACTGCTTCCACTAAGGTTTCCCCTGGAACGAACCTGTGCAGTGAGGGAGGCGGCCTCCCATAGACGGTTTCAAATGGGGTGCATTTGGCTGACTCCTGGTAGCTGGTGTTGTACCAGTATTCCGCCCACGGTAATACGATGCTCCAGCCCTTGGGCTGTTCGGAACAAAAACATCTCAAATACCCCTCCAAGACCCTGTTGACAACCTCCGTCTGCCCATCAGATTCAGGATGATAGGCGGTGCTCATCTTTAGTTGAGTGCCTTGTAATTTGAACAACTCCTTCCAAAAATTACTCAAGAACAGTGGATCCCGGTCACTTACTATAGATAGCGGCACCCCATGCAATCGGACGATCTCCTTCACAAAGACTTCGGCTATGGTGCGTGCGGAATAAGGGTGTTTTAAGGGTATGAAATGTCCGTATTTGCTGAGACGGTCCACCACCACTAACACAGCATCATATCCTCTAGACTTGGGTAATTTGACAATAAAATCCATGCTTATCTCCTCCCAAATTGCGTTGGGAATGGGTAACGGTTGCAGCAACCCTTGCGGTGATGAGGTCAAATATTTATGTTGTTGACATACCAGACAGCTTGCAACGAACTCGGTCACGGCTTTCTTCATTCCCACCCAATAAAGAGATTGCGCCACCTTGCGGTACGTTCGGTAGACCCCTGAGTGGCCTCCTGTCTGTGTGGTATGGAATTCGGCTATCAACTTGGGCACCCAGGCCGAACGGGCTGACAGCACGAGCCTCCCTTTATAGTGCAAGCGCTCGTTCTCCAACGTGAACGAGGGGTGGGAGTTGGGGTCTTTCTTCAAATCGTCAATCACTTTCCTTAACTCCTCATCCGCCTCGACTTCTTCCAAGATTTCCCTGAAATCTTGCCAGTACGGGCGAGCAATCACCGTCAATTCCTTCTCTTCCTGCAGCTCCTCCTCATCCTTGCGTGATAGGGCGTCCGCCACTTTGTTGGTTACCCCTGATTTGTACACAATCTCAAAGTCGTATCCCAGGAGCTTTGCCAGCCAATTCTGCTGATTCTGAGTGGTGATGCGTTGCTCCAAAAGGTACTTCAAACTCCTCTGATCAGTGTGAACCACAAACCGTTGCCCCAACAGGTACGGCCTCCAGTGTTGTATGGCTAAAACCAGCGCCATTAATTCCTTCTCATATATTGACTTCCCTAACGACCCCTCACTACAAAAAAGTAGGGTATTACCGAAGGCCAGAAGCCCTCGGAAAATGCCAAAGGCCGTCGATAATGGGTGTTTACCGAAGGCTTATCGACGGCCAAAAATCCTTCGGTAAATCTCTTGTCGCTAACAATTACCGAGGGCTTCTGCCCTTCGGTAATTACCGAAGGGCAAAGGCCTTCGGTAATTACCGAAGGGCCAAGGCCCTCGGTAAAGCCTTCGGTACGGTGTAGAGAAATATCTGTTTTAATTGTTTTGCTGTTCTACCACACATACCTGCATATCATATTCACAACACACAGACCTGTATAACAGTTTCAATTTACAAACAACCAGACCTGCATATATATATATTGTCCATCCCAAAATTTTATATTCATTGATGGAAAAGCATAAAGTACTATAACATTATTATCATAATGTACTAACATCAATTATATTCTAACAATATCATAATAACATTTAAATGTACTATGATCAATAACAAAATGAAACTAAAAATCTACATAGTCTTCAGAAACATGTTCATCCTCCTGGTCATCTGTAGATGGCTGGGCTGGTGTGGGCTGGACTGGTGTGGGCTGATGAGGGACGGCGGGTGACGGGGAGGGTCGTGGCTGGGTCGGAGGGACAATGGAAGGAGTGTCTGAAGTTTGAGGCAGCGCTCTCATGACCAGGGCCTTGAAGCTTGAGTGTACCTCCTTTCGATGTTGTATAGTTTGCAGCAAGTTGTCCTGCACCGTAGACTCGTCCCTTTTTCTTCCCACCAACGACATCGACCCAGCACTGTGTCCTACGGATGTCGTCATCTGTATTACTCGTATCATCCGGTGTAGGAGCTGACCCATGTTCGGATCTAACCTGTGAAAGTCTCGTAGAAAAATCTTCCTGTTCAAACAATAAAAGCAATGTCAGAGAATGATACAATAACATAATCATGTACGGATTACTAATACTAGGAGTGCTATTTGCTTACATGAGTCTTGCGAGACCTTTCATCAACGAATTCATTAGTGCCCTTCCGAACATGGGTCTGTGCAAAGACCTCGTCAACATGGACCGCTCGTCCAAGAGCTTGTGCCTGTAACATAATTTAGACTTAACATGGAATCCAATAATGTGGAAACCAAAGGAGATAAACCCAGCTTTTTCCAATCCAAATTCCAAATTTAACTGTGACTAAAAACCAAACAGCAACTAAAATGTACACTGCAGCAGCAAAATGAGTAGAAAAATGATGGTTTCAGTGGTAAAAATGAGTGGCAGTGGTTTTAGGGATCAAATGACACCTAAAGGAAGTTTATATCATCATATTGAACATGTAGAAGCAGTGAAACAAGCAAGAAAAAATCTACTGCAGAATTTCAGTTGTGCACTTGCTAAAAGTGACCAAAATTTGGTGATGTAGCAAGTATATTTCGGTTTGGCTCAAAATTGACCATATGAACAATAGAAAACAACTTTCAATTCACCAAAAATGACTCCATAAGCAATGAAACACAACCAAAACAGTCAAGCTCTCAATATGAGGTGTGCACTTGCAAATTTAAGGCAAAAGTGATGGTTCAAAAGGTGATTTGGTACATTGGCTGGAGAAAGACCAAATGAACAGTGCTAACAACTTTAAACCATCAAATTGAAAATGTTTAAGCACTAAGACAGTCAAGGGACACAATGCAGCAGAAAATCACAAGTTCACTTCCACATTTAGGCAAAATTTGGTGGTTTAATGGGTCATTCTGCATAAACACGTTTGGAAACATTATTTGATGGTTGGGGCAACTTTTATCATCAATTTGAACATGTTTAGACACTAAGACAGCAAAGAATCACACTGCACTAGAAAATCACTACTTCACTTCCAAAATAAGGCAAAATTGATGGTTTAGGAAGTGATTTTGCATATGAGCTCAAATTTGACCAAATGAACAGTGCATACATGTTTCAAATGGTAAAATACACTTGCACAAATGTGTAAAATGCACTGAAATGGACAGATTCAACAAAACACCCCTGCTGTAGCCAATTATGCAGCACTTTTTACTAAAAAAATTGCACTAGAATTCAAGGTTTGACCTTTGCTGGCTATTTTACTGATAACTTTTCCCACCGACCTCCAAATGATGTGATTCTTTTTTTATTAGAAACTAGACTCAAAAATCTTTCCAATGACTACTAATTTGTAATTTTTGGACATTTGAGTTGGTACAGTTTATTGTTTCAAGTTAGCGTTTCATATATTTTTGCCAACTCTGACCTTTGCTTGTTCTTTTGCTCATAACTTTCTCCACCGAACTCCAAATGAGTTGATTCTTGTTTTGTTGGAATCTATACTCAAAGACCTTTCAAATTAATGCTTAGAAATCAAATTTACACCTTCTTTGACACTGTAATCGATTACAAGGACACTGTAAACGATTACCCGAGAGAAAATTGGATTTTGTACAGAAAGTCCAACACAGGTACTCAGTCAGGTGAACAGGGGTCACCATTGTTAAAAGAAGTGAGTTTTAAGCACTTTTGATCTTGTCTTAGGCTGGTCCTGGTGTTTTAGTGGAGGAAAGTGATGTTTTGGCACCCCATGATGGAGGAAAGAAACAATGTTTATGAGATGAGTAACTTGGGTGAGATAACATGTTATCAACTTTGACCTTTGCTGGCTAGGTAATTCTTTGCTTTTGACAAGTTTCCTAGCTTCATTCCACTAGTTTAGACATGTTAGGATGTTCACATACCTTAGAATGAGTCTACATTAGGTGAAATTACAATTTGTCACCTTATAAGTACACTTTTTAGGTACTAAATACTCAAACTTTGAGTTTTAGGTGAAGAGAAGCCACTTGCAGCGTGAATGAAGTGAAGATAATTCCACCAGCAGCTGCAGCTACCTACATGGTCTAGTTTGCAGCAGTCTAGCCACGTAGAGAAGCTTCACTCACGGCCTTTGAAGGAGGGGAAACATGTCCAGCAGCTATAGCTACCATCACATCCAGTTGGGAAGAAGAAGGAAGCTCACGGTTTCTTTGAGAAGCATGGCAGCAGCTCACGTTCAAAAGAAAGGCTTCTATGGAGTGGAAGAGCTAAGAGAGAAAAGGAGATGAGTTCAGGGCTGAATGGAGTTGGACGTGTGAAAGAAGAGGAATAGGGAAGGAAAGTCCAGCCACCACTCATGGTTGGCAAAGCTCCAGCTGCAACTCATTACTTTCAAAGTGAAGAATTTTGCAAGTTGGACAACACAAGGGCCACCACTTAGTTTGGCAAAGCTAACGTCCATGACAGGAATTCCAAATTAGTGAAAGTGTTGACATGGCCTA
Organism: Vigna nakashimae; assembly: GCA_034642375.1. Taxonomy (NCBI): domain Eukaryota; kingdom Viridiplantae; phylum Streptophyta; class Magnoliopsida; order Fabales; family Fabaceae; genus Vigna; species Vigna nakashimae. The sequence continues at coordinate 24,941,997 of CM067768.1, forward strand.
CATAGAAAAGAGCTACCACCTAGCATTAGATAATTTTTCTTTGGCCTAAGAAAAGTAAAACCGTAAAGTTGGATGGAGAAAGGGCCACCACATTTTATTTTTGGCTGGAAACGTGATTTAAAGAAAGCAGCAAATGGAGATGGAGAAGCCACATTCAATACGTAAAGAAGCAAGCTTCGGAGTTGAAATGAAGAAAGCACCACGCCCACATGAGAAGCAAATCACACGGTCCAGCAAGAGGGAGAGAGGTGGACAACAACGTATGCATCCAACACATGTTTTGGAATAAAATAGGGAGCTCACGGCTGAAGAAAAATCAAGTGGTTCATTGGCTGGAAAGAAGAGTAGCTCACGGCCATGGCAACAGAGGAGGTGCTTACGGTGTAGCAGAGAGAAAATTATTAGGATTTAGAATTAGATTAGGAGTAGTTAGTACCACTCACGGCTTGGAAGAGGCTTCTGCCTCTTCCTTTTTCCTTTCCCACTACCAAGCTCTCTTAGTTTCCATTTTCAACAGTGCAAAATATAGTGTTTTAAAATGCATTAGCAATCAAAATGCCAACTTTGAACAATTTTTGTATAACAAATCATATTGCACAAACTAATTCAGAGCATACATTGAACAAAGTCACAACAAAGGCTTCTTAGCTTTTATACTTCATCAATAAAAATAACAACTTACCTCGACCGTAGCCCCTTCAATAGCCTCTGAAGCAGTACTGGAAGACCTTGCCACGCAGCCACACTGCCCTAGTTACGCTGCCTCGTCTATTCCGCGTCGTCCAATATCCTCCCTTGACAATGGTAGCCTTCAACTCAGCCACCCACCACCTTCCTCAGCTCACAACACTGGAAAACGCTACAAGAAAAAAGGTTCCACCATTGACGGGTAATCGAAAACAGTAACAGGAAAACAGAATGAGATGGGAGAATGGGACACTTCACCTATAATGGAGGAGTGGGGAAGAAGTGTATCCCGATTGTGGTGAGGGTGGGAAGCAATCTGCAGAAGCCAGCCAGTGAGTTTGTCGATGAAGTTAGGGCAGAGAATGTGAAGATTGGGAAAGAATGAGTTTTCGCGAAATGAGGGCTTCGAAAATATCTCACTTTCTAATTTCATATACATTATTCACTTACCGACGGTCATTTGCCTTCGGTAACCACTCATGTCCAGCCATCAGCCTTCGGTAAAGTCATGTTACACAAGCCTTCGGAAAAGCCTTCGATAAATCTAATTTACCGAAGGCCAAAAGGCCTTCGGTAATAAGCCGCCGGTAATAAATGTTTTTCTTGTAGTGCCTCAGATAGCGCTTTGCTAAAGAAAGCTATGGGCTGCTTCCCCTGCATGAGTACCGCTCCAATTCCCCTTCCGGATGCGTCACACTCAATGTGAAACGGCTGGTCAAAATCAGGCAGAATCAATACAGGAGCAGTCGTGATTGCCTTCTTCAACCTTAACATGGCTTCCTCTGCTTGTTCCGTCCATGCAAACTGCCCCTTCTTAAGAAGATCGGTCAAGGGTCTGGCAATCTTTCCATAATCCTTCACGAACCTCCTGTAATATCCCGTCAGTCCCAGAAATCTCCTCAAAGCCTTTACCGTCTTCGGTTTTTCCCACTCCAGCACGGCTCGTACCTTGTCTTCGTCCATCTCTACACCCTTCTCGGATATCCGGTGGCCCGGATATCCGGTGGCCCAGATATCCTATTTGAGTTCGGCCGAACTCACATTTCTTCATGTTGGCTACCCATCGATGTGCCACGAGCTCCCTTAGCACCGTCCCCACATGCTCCAAGTGCTCCTCCCAAGTACGGCTATACACCAGTATATCATCAAAGAATACCAGTACGAATTTCCGCAGATAAGGCTGCAACAGTTTGTTCATGGCACTCTGAAAAGTGGCTGGTGCGTTGGTTAGGCCGAACGGCATCACCATGAATTCGTAGTGACCCTGGTGTGTCCGGAAAGCCGTTTTCTCTATGTCGCCTGCTCCCATTCGTATCTGATGATAGCCTGACTTCAAATCCACCTTTGAAAAGTATTTGGCCCCCCTTAGTTCGTCTAACAACTCCTCTATCAATGGAATAGGGAATTTATCAGGTATAGTGGCTCGGTTTAAGGCCCTGTAGTCCACACAAAATCTCCAGCTGCCATCCTTCTTCTTTACCAAAATCACCGGGCTCGAATATGGACTGTTGCTCGACCTTATAACGCCCGCTTTCAGCATTTCCGCCACCTGTTTCTCAATCTCCCCCTTCATCACATGGGGATATCTGTACGGCCTTACATTCACGGGGTCCGTACCTTCTTTTAAGGGAATTTGATGAACCATTCCCCTATCTGGCGGTAGTCCGTTCGGCTCGTGAAATACGTTCGCGTACCCTTCCAAGATTCGCATCATGTCGAACGTCTGCTTCCTTGTCAACTCCGGACCGAACGTTTCTTTTACCTGAGCGTACGGTCTTTGCTCCTCCTCCTTTTCTGTCTCCCCAAGCTCCCACATTAGCAACCAGACCTCTACTTCCTTCATCTTAAGCAACGCTGCAGGTTCCACCAATCTCCGAGTTAGAGTTGGGTCTCCTTTAATTGTCATTTTGCGCCCTGCTTGAATGTACGCCATAGTTAGCTGCCCCCAATTTAAGGTTACCTCGCCCAGCTTGGCCAACCATTCTACCCCGAGTATCACATCCACTCCGCCCAACTCGAACAGGTGAAATCGTTCATTGATCACAACCTCTCCCATGTGGATCGTTACTGCCTCACAGCACCCCCTCGTCTCCTTTCTCTGTCCATCCCCCAAACTCACCCTGTAGGGTGGTGTATCTACTACGGGTAATGCCAGATCTTCTACCAATTCCCTGCTTATGGAATTGTGGCTGGCGCCACTGTCAATCAGAATCAGAACCTGCTTCGTCCCTATCTGCCCATGCAGCTTCATCGTTCTGGGCTGGGTGAGCCCTCCTGCCGAGAAAGCAGATAGCTCCATTGGTTCGAGTTCAACCTCCACCTCTTCTTCCCCTCCTGGCTCCTCGTCTTCTGCCAATATCAGCATCCGTAGTCCCCTTTCTGGACAGCGATGCCCCGGACCGAACGGTCCTCCACACCTGAAACACCTCCCTTCCTCCCTACGTTTGACGTACTCAGCGTACGGTAAATCTCGTACGTTCCTGCCTTGAGCGTTAGAGAACGTACGTTCGCCTTCTCTCCTTGGGCCTCCTTCCTTCTCAACGGTACCCGTTCGGTTCTGATTGTGGCGGCTAGGATCCACCCTTGCCACTGAACCGCTCGGTTTTCCCCACGTTTGTCCTTTGCTGATGATTCCCCCGCTTGCCCTTGCTCCAGCTTGGAACGCCTCCACGTCCCTTGCTAGTCTCATGACGTCCATGAACTCCTTCGGGTCAAGCAACCTGAGTTGGTTACGAATCCCCTCCTGTAGTCCTGCCATGAAATACCCCATCAACTGTGCCTCGGGTATTTTTTCTGCTTGGCCCACCAACACCTCGAATTCTTGGATATAGTCTCCCACGGATCCTGATTGTTTACAGGATGCCAGCCTCTCGAAGACTGTTCCTCGATTTCTGCCTCCAAACCGAACCACCAACGCTTCTTTTAATCCTGCCCATGATCGGTTCCTGGCTTTCTCCTTCCAAAACCGGAACCAGTGTCCTGCGATCCCTTCCATGCTGATGTATGCCAGGCGCAACTTTTCGTCCTCTGGTACCCCTTGCAGTTCGAAGAATTTATCCGCCCTATAAATCAAGTTCATAGGCTCGCTGCCTTCGAATACGGGTAACTCAACCCTCCTCCTCCAGTACGGCTGCTCCTCTCGGTGTCCACCCTCTAAGTCGCCGCCATCCCTCTCTTCCTCGTCATTTCTTCTTCCATTGATCGATCCCTGACTACCATCAAGGTGTCCATCATCCCGTCGACCTCGCTCCCCTATCACCCTCACCAGTTCCTGGACTGCCGATTCCAGTCCGCCCATGGAGATTTCTAGGGTCTCCATTCTCCCTTCGACAGCATTCAGCCTTCCTTCCATGACGCTTTCCTCCCTTCAATAGGATCCGGCAGGTCGGACCAATTGTTACGTACCTGACTACGTAACTTGCCTCTCACGATGAACAAACGTACTTAACTGAATAAAACCCTTTATTACTGCAACTTTGGTAATCACAAAACACAACCAATGACTGGGAGCAGGGTCTCCTTCAGTCACACGAGAGCATAACCTCTCTTACAGTACTCAAATAATCAAAAACATACCCTAAGCTCTAGGTGCCTCCTTTATTAATACTAATCACTCCTTCCAGAAAAGGTAGGGAATAATAGTAATTGCCTATTTATCATAATTATCTGGAAAGAATCATTCTATCCTTATTTACTATATTTATTGTATTTATTACTGTAATACTCTGCTGAACGTCCCTTGAGTCCCGCCTGTCCTTCCGCTTGCCAGTTAGACGTTCGTTGTCGTCTCCCTTTGTTCAAGACGCTCGTCCTTATTTAGGACGCTCGTCCTCACTTAGGACGCTCGTCCTCGCCCCTCGTTGCCTCCACTTGCTCAGGACGTTCGTCCATGCTCTGCTCGTTCATGACGCTCGTCCTTTCTCTTCGTTGCCCCGTTCGCTCCGAACGTTCGTCCTCGCTCTACTCGCCCAGGGCGCTCGTCCTCACTCCTTGTTGCCCCGCTCGCTCGGCCTCCCCTCGCTGAGGACGTTCGTCCTCGCCCCTCGTTATCTCCGGCTCAGAACGCTCGTCCGCTACCGTACGGTTCCCTTCTTGCTCAGGACGCTCGTCCTCTCCCCTATCCCTCCTATATCTTCTTCTCTCGTACACTCGCCAGGCCCTAACATATTTAGTATCACCAAAAAAGTAATGACTACTTGTTTTCCTAAACTCTGTTGTGGACTTCTTCTCCTCTTGCTGCCTGCTGCACAATCCATTCTCGGATTCAACAATAGCGCAGAAATAAAGTGCATTGAGAGGGAGAGACAGGCACTCCTCAACTTCAAACATGGTCTCATAGATGTCCATGACATGCTGCTGTCTACATGGAGAGATGACGACAACAGTCGAGATTGTTGCAAATGGAAAGGCATTCAATGTGACCATCAAACAGGTCATGTAACCATCCTTCGTCTCCGTGGTTCGGACACACAATATTTGAGAGGTGCACTCAATATCACTTCACTGTTTCCCTTGCAAAATATTCAACATTTGGATCTCAGCTACAATGAATTTATAGAGAGTCACATCCCAGAACTCATGGGCTCAGTTACCAACTTAAGATATCTCAATCTCTCCTATTCTTCTTTTGGTGGTAATATTCCTACCCAACTTGGAAGCCTTTCACATTTATTGTCTCTGGATTTAAGTAACAATTATTTTCTCCGTGGAGATATCCCTTATCAACTTGTAAGCCTTACAAATTTAAGGTATCTTGATCTCAGTTATAATAATCTTGATGGGAAAATCCCTTGTCAACTTGGAAATATGTCACAGTTGAGATACCTTGGTCTCAGTGCCAATTCATTTTCTGGAGCACTCCCTTTCCAGGTTGGGAATCTTCCTTACTTGCAAACTCTTAGACTTCCTGGTGATTTTGATGTCAAACCTAAGGATGCACACTGGCTGTCTAATATCTCTTCTCTAACACATCTTGCCATCGATGGTTTACATAACCCTGACTGGTTGCATATGATTCATTATCCAAAGCTAGGAGAGTTGAGACTAGTTAATTGTTCTCTTTCAGATACCCATATTCATTCTCTATTTTATTCACCTTCCAACTTTTCCAATTCTCTTACCATCCTTGACCTTTCTTATAATATGCTCACATCCTCAACATTTCAATTATTGTCTAACTTTAGCCGTAATCTTCAAGAGCTTTATCTTTCACATAATAACATTGTTTTGTCATCTCCAGTCCACTCAACCTTTCCTTCTCTTGTGATCCTTGACCTTTCCTATAATAACATGTCATCATCGGTCTTTCGAGGTATCTTCAACTTCAGTTCAAAACTTCAAAATCTTTATTTGCAAAATTGTAGTCTTGGGGATGATATTTTTCTCATGTCAGCTATTTCAATAACGAATTCTTCGTCTTCTCTTGCCTCGCTTGATCTCTCCTCAAATCTATTGAAATCATCATACATATTTTACTGGCTCTTCAACTCCACTACCAATCTTCGTAAACTTGAACTTAATGACAACATGTTGGAAGGTCCCATTCCAGATGGATTTGGGAAAGTAATGAACTCTCTTGAAGAGCTTTATCTTTCACATAATAACATTGTTTTGTCATCTCCAGTCCACTCAACCTTTCCTTCTCTTGTGATCCTTGACCTTTCCTATAATAACATGTCATCATCTGTCTTTCAAGGTATCTTCAACTCCAGTTCGAAACTTCAAAATCTTTATTTGCGAAATTGTAGTCTTAGGGATGATAGTTTTCTGATGTCAGCTATTTCAATTACGAATTCTTCGTCTTCTCATGTCTCGCTTTATCTCTCCTCAAATCTGTTGAAATCATCATCCATATTTTACTGGCTCTTCAACTCCACTACCAATCTTCGTACACTTGAACTTTATGATAACATGTTGGAAGGTCCCATTCCAGATGGATTTGGGAAAGTAATGAACTCTCTTGAAGTTCTTGACCTCTATGATAACAAACTGGGAGGCGAGATTCCATCTTTCTTTGGGAACATGTGCACATTGCAGAGGTTAGACCTCTCAAACAACAAGTTGAGTGGGAACATTTCTAGCTTCATTCAAAATTCTTCACGGTGCAACAAACAAGTGTTTCAGAGTTTGTCTTTATCTGATAACCAGATTACCGGCATTCTACCTATAAGCATTGGATTGCTATCTGAATTGGAGGACACTACAAAAAAGAAGGGCATTACCGAAGGCCAGAAGCCCTCGGAAACAGCCCAAAACCGTCGGTAAAAGGTCATTACCGAAGGCTTATCGACGGCCAAAGAGCCCTCGGTAAATCGCTTGTCGCTAACATTTACCGAGGGCCTTTGACCTTCGGTAATTACCGAGGGCCAAAAGCCTTCGGTAATTACCGAGGGCCAAAAGCCTTCGGTAATTACCGAAGGGCGTTCTCAACCTTTTCCTGTCATGCACCACTGGACTTTGCATTTGGAAACATAAACCTCCAAAAACCTACATTTGCAACATATAATAGTCTTTAATATGCACTACAAACCACAAAAAGGTACAAAAACTATCAAGAAAGACAAAGGAGAAGAAAAACTCAATCTACAAATGAAAAGACTAAACACATAACTAGGAACACTGGACTCTATCTCAATTAAACTCAACTCTGCTAATTACACAACTACCAGCTATTTTTCTCTAATCAGAACTGCACAATCAGAATCATCAACTATAAATCCAAGTTTCAGTAACTTTAGCAAGCAAAGAAAAATTAAATTCAACCCGAAACAAACAGAAATATACAATTCAGAGAAGTAGCAGCCCAAGTTCAACCTCACAGGATAAAGTGTTTCTCTCAAAGCACTCAAGTGTTTAGGTCAGCCTGTGTTTCACTCCACATAACATGATAGACCACAATTCACAACTTTGGAAAAATTCTAATTGACACTGCTTGTATCAAGATAACTCTAGATCACTAGGACTTTCATGGCTTGTAATGTAATGGAGGACGGAAAAAGCTAGATGGATGGGAAATAGAAGCTGGAATGGATTAGAGAATGTGAAAGAGAGGACAACTAGAACTCACTGCAGGTATTGCATTCTTTTCTTGGCCAGAATCTCTTTTTTTTTTGAGATCTTTTTCTCAATCAATTTTCTCTTTTTCTCTTTTCCAGACCTTTTTCTTCTCTTTTTCAGATCAGATTTTTCTCTTTTTAAAGCTCTTTTTTTTTTCTCTTCAATCTCACCTCTAACCTTACTCTTTTCTGCTTTTTGAGTTCTAAATTCTCCTTACTTCTCACAAATCTCTCAAGGTTGCTTTATTGGTGGTGAAAAAGTATGTAATGCATGGAAAGCAAAGAAAAGGCTAAGGCTCAAAGGAAGGTGCAACGGAAAGAAATGTGAATGGGAAGAAGAAAGAAGGCCTAGATCATCTCTAAAGTTCTACCAAGATCAAGCACATCAAAGAGAATTAATACAAAATCAAAACTCTGGCTAGAGCTACATCTACTTAAATCTAGAGCTAAAGACACTATTGCCAATCTATCTTAAAGAAATAAAGCTAAGAAGTTAAGTAAGTCAGCAAAAAGTTAAGTAAAATGTGAAATAGAATCTAGAAATACCTGCACAACATTACCTAAAGCTATTAACAACCTAGACAAACTAAGACAAAACAGAATGCAACCATAAAGAATCTCAACTAAAGCTCTACAAAGTAAAAACAGCAAAAGAGACATCTAAAGCAGAATGATATTAAGCTAACAAATCCTAATTACAAGTCTGGAAAGAAAACAACAAAAGAAGAAAGAAAGGACTCTAAACATAACCTAAACCAACTCCCATCTAAAACTCTTCTACAAAAGAAAGACAGTAAAAGGAAAAAAAATAAGCAAAGAGTTAACTTTGAACCTAGCTAAACTAAAACAGACTCGAATTTAAAAGAAAAAGAGCCTAAGAAAATCCTAACAGTAGCAATGAATGGAAGAGATCCTAGAAAATTACTAAAAACCAGAACAGGACTCAGAAATTTAAATCTCAAAACAGAACCTATAAGGGAAAATAAAACTGAAACAAATGTTAAAACAGAAATTAAAGAATATCTAACACGTGAAATAGAAAGCAAGAATATAAGAGAAAGGAAATCCTAATATGAATTCTAATTACAGAAACTATAAGCAAAAATAAAGTCTAATCCTACAGCCTAAAACATATTCTAAAAGCATAAAGAACTAAGTATTGACAAACTAAATTTAGAAAAATTTTACAAACAGTAGCAGAAAGAAAATAGAAACTAATTATGAAAAGAAAATCCTAATTGAAAACTTAAAACAAAGCATGAAACGAACCAAGAGCTTAAAACATAACAAGTAACTAACATAAGGAAGAGAAAATAATAGAAAGAAGAAAAGAAAAGGGACCTAAAAGAAGTTCTAAAACAAATTAAAAAACAGTAAAAGAACCTAAACCAAGAAATGAATGAACTGTAAAAACCTAAAGAACTATTAACAACAAAGCTAAAAACTAAACTAAAACAAATTAGTAACAAAAATAGGTATTTACAGACTAAAACAAGAATGGGAAACTACTCTAGGTATTTAAAACTAAACCACACCTAAGTTAAAGAAAAACAGCTAAGAAAAAAAATTTACCCCTATTTTACTCAAAAACAGATATCAACACAGATTTATCAGAGTAAAAGCAAAAATTTTAACTACAACCCCTCACCCCCACACTTAAGAGGCACATTGCCCTCAATGTGTGAGTAAGTAAGGTTTTCTAATCAACAAAAACATACTCAAATCAAATAGCAACAGATATGTACAAGAATAGAAACTGAAAAACACAAAAAAAACAGCAATTGAACAAGAACAGAAACAAGACTTAAAAGTAAAACTACAAAACTAAAGAGGCAAAGAACTTATTCAGATTGGCCACAAATCAAAGTTAATTCTTTTTATTTTTATGAAAAACAACATATTATCTATCCTACTATTTATTATGCTACTTAAAGCTATGTAAACTACTATAAAAGACCTATAACTACTATTTAAAAGAAGGGAAAAGAAAGAGCTTATTGGATTTTCTCCATTGTCCGCCAAGTTGTGCATTAGCTCCTTCCCAGCTCTCTGCTTTAGCATCATCAGTTCTCCATTCAATGCTTTCAGCTGCAGCAACCAGATCTCCTCATGCCTTTGCTGTTGATTCTGCAAATTCCAGGCTCTTTGAGCATCATTTATACCTTCTCTTGCATCCATGACCACTTCCTTTGTGTCTGCAGCTTCCTTTGGATGAGTGACAATATTAGTCATGTCAGTTGCAACAGCAAAATCAAAGTCAATGTTCATCAGTGAATCATCAAACATTTCAGCTTTGTTAAAAGTGAAATCAAGATCATTTTCATGAAGAAATAATGCATCAAAGGTGGGACAAATATTATCAGTGCAAACAGTAGGGATATGGATACGTTCAATCTCAAATGGTGCTCTGAGAACCTTAGAATCAATAACTACTACAGTGTTAACAACAGGCTCTAAAGGATCTATGCACAGGCAATCAAATGAGCTAAACTGCAAAGGAAACTCAGATAAGACAACTAGAATTTCAAGGTTAAACAACACCTGTGTTGGCTCTTCCTTAGTAATAATAACAGAATCCATAGTTAACTCAACACAGTCCATAAAGCTATCCTCAAAATTGTTGTCCAGACCAATGCACACATCATAAAAATCATCAGAAATATCAATATGTTCTACAACACAAATTTCATCCAGCTTTTCAGAACAATCAGGTATAACAACAAGAATATCTAGCAAGGGTTTCTCATGCAAAAACTGAGTGTGTACCTGTGGGGAAAAGTAGAGTACTTAGTCATTGGCACCTTCACGATGTTCCTCCTAGCATCGGAGGCGGACTTTTGAACGGCGGCGACGACTTCCTTGGTCTTGCCAACTCCGATGCAATCTTGGCCATTTTTGTTGTCGACAATGAAGACAGCTCTGAAGCGCAACTACTTCCCTCCCTTAACAACTTTCGTCACCCTTCTCACCTGGACCACCCTATCTTCGAACCCGTCGCAGACCTTGTCCTTCTTCGTGTTGACCCGAACCCCGTGTCCTGCTTCACCAGGGAGTCCGTTTCGAAGACGTCATTCCCGAGCACGGAAACGCCGCTGAAGGTGGGGCCGTAGAGCTCCTCGTAGGCTGCGGCGATCTCGTCCTCCGTCTTGAGGGGCCATCGTCGAAGGAGGGAGGGGCGACAAATCCCTCTCCAGGCGAAGAGGAGGTGTCAATGTCATCGGAGGGTTTGCATTTGGCGTAGAGGAGGGAGGGGTGGTGTTGGGGTTTGGCGAAGAGGAGGGAGACGGTGTGCGGCGGCGAGGGGAGGAGAGAGAAGCGCGAAGAAGCGGGAATTGCGACAAAATGGCCACCGTTGAGAATAGGGTCGAGAGGTTTTGGGAGGGAGAAGATTTCACAATACGGGAGAATGGAACAGCGAGATCCTAAATTCTCATTTCACTCAATTGAACCTTTTACCGAAGAGCGTATTCCTTCGGTAATGTCAGTGCCTTATCGAAGGATAAAAGACCGTCGGTATTAATCCTTCGGTAATTAACATATTTCTTGTAGTGGGACTTTTACTTGGATGGAAATTGCTTGGAGGGTGATGTCACTGAATCCCATCTTTCAAAATTTTCCAAATTAAGGTTCTTATCTTTGTCAGATAACTCCTTATCTCTAAAAATAGACCCTAACTGGGTTCCTCCTTTTCAAATAATATATTTGGGACTAAGATCTTGCAAGTTGGGTCCTAGCTTTCCTAGTTGGCTCCAGACTCAACGCTCTTTAGTTTCTCTGGATATTTCTGATAATCGGCTTAAGGGTTCAGTACCAAAATTGTTTTGGGACAACTTGCAAAATGTTGAATATTTGAATATGTCTCAGAATAATCTCACTGGTGCAATTCCTAATAATATATCATTCAAGCTTTTCAATAGACCGTCCATATTTCTGAATTCAAATAATTTTGAAGGCAAAATTCCGCAATTTTTACTACAAGCTTCAAACCTGAACCTTTCTGACAATAAATTTTCAGATTTGTTTTCATTCTTATGCGACCACCGCACATATGCAATGGTCACTTTGGATTTATCAAACAATCAATTGAAGGGACAACTCCCAGACTGTTGGAAATATGTTGATAGGTTACTGCTTCTTGATTTAAGAAACAATAAATTGTCAGGGAAGATTCCTGTGTCCATGGGCAGCCTTGTTAAATTGAATGTCTTGGTTTTACGAAACAATAACCTGACGGGTGAATTAGCTTCCACTTTGAAGAATTACAGCAATTTAATTATGTTGGATGTGGCTGAAAATATGTTTTATGGCCCAATACCATCATGGATAGGAGAAAGTATGCAGCAATTGATAATCTTGAGCATGCGAGGGAATCACTTCTCTGGACATCTTCCTATTCAACTCTGTTATTTGAAGCACATTCAATTATTGGATCTTTCGAGAAATATGTTATCAAAAGGAATTCCATCATGCTTAAAGAATTTGACTGCAATGACTGGAAAGAACATCAACACAAGTGACACTCGAAATCGTATATATTTTGAAATGTATATCACTTATTTTGAAATGTATGCCGTTTATGGTAGGAAAAATTACACCCTGAGCATAAGCTTGATGTGGAAAGGTGTGGAACAGGTGTTCAAGAATCCAGAGTTACAGCTTAAGATCATTGATATTTCAAGTAATAATTTAAGTGGTGAAATACCGAAGGAGATTGGATATTTGGTTGGGCTAGTTTCTCTGAATTTATCAAGAAATAATCTGAGAGGAGAAATTCCTTGTGAGATTGGGAGTTTAAGATCACTAGAGTCCATCGATTTATCAAGAAATCATTTCAGTGGGAAAATTCCTTCTTCTCTTTCTGAAATTGACGATCTGGGGAAACTAGACTTGTCACAGAACTCTCTTTCAGGAAGAATTCCATGGGGAAGACACTTTGAAACCTTTGATGGGTCTAGTTTTGAAGGAAACATTGATCTTTGTGGTGAACAACTCAATAAAAGTTGTCCTGGAGATGGAGATCAAACAATAATAAAGCTTTCAAAAGCTGAAGCAACCAATGATGATGAAGATAGCTGTTTCAATGAGGCATTATACATGAGCATGGGGATCGGATACTTCACTGGATTTTAGAGCTTAGTAGGGCCAATGCTACTTTGGCGTTCTTGGAGAAATGCTTATCTGAGATTCCTAAATAAATTGACAGACAGTATATGTGATCAGTTGTATTGAATGTGACTAGAAAAAGGTATGCTTGTATCTTCTCCTTTTCAAATTCACGATTTATCTGCTGTCTTAGTTGAATGTAGTATGTTATACACAAAAAATATGGATTCTTGAGCGAGAACATTTAATGTGTACTCTCTTTTCTCCAATGACCCCATTTAACCTAATGTTTAATAATTAATATATGATGCTCTGATATTTCATATTGTATTTGTATCCCATATGTATTTGTATATGATATTTTAAGACATTTTATTGATATTTATTAATAAAATATTTAATATATAAAGCATAATATTTTTGTTATCACGATCATTTATAATTTTTATATTAAACAACTTCATATTCATATATATATATATATATATATATATATATATATATATATATATATATATATATATATATATATATATATATATATATATATATATAATTAGGTTGCGTATTCGAATTCAACATGTATCTGTATACAATGACATTTTATCAATATTTATTAATGAAGTATTTAATTTATAAAACACAATACTTCTATTATAATGATAATTTATAATTTATATATTAACAACTTTAAAACATATTATTTTAATTTGGATTCATTTAATAAAAATCATATATTTATTATATTTTTAAAAGTTATTATACACTTTTAATTTATATATATATATATATATATATATATATATATATATATATATATATATATATATATATTACGTATATTATCCTATTTCTTTTAAAATAAATCTATCGACATATTTTATAGAAGTAGTATCCGATATACTATAATATTTGTGCATCATAAACATTAATCCAATATGAATAATTTCTTTTTTAATATTATCCAAATAATTTAAATGTTTCTCCCTCCCTCTCTCAGTGCAGCTCTCTCTCTCTCAGTGTCTGAGCGCGTTGTTTTCTTCAGGGGGCTCGCGAGCAGGGGCAGTAAGTAGTGGTTCGTGGTTTCATTTCGTCGTGCAGGCATTCCTGCACTGAGGGTAACCGCATTTCGAACTACTACACAATCATAACCGACGTTTGAAATGTGGTGGACCTTAACCGAAGTTGCAGTTAACGTCGCCGATGTTTGAACGTCGATTAAAGTTCAGCTATACTTCGAAGGACAGTGACTCTTAACAGGCGTTCGAACATCGACAATCCTTTAACCGCAGTTAGAATATCGACTAAAGGTGCTCCACTAACGCTTGAACTTTGCTTCGATGAAGAAACGAAATCCGCCCACCACTCAACCACTAGGGACCACCAACACAGGACCACACCAACACACCGGGACCATGAACACGAAGAACCACAACTCTCTAAACAATAAACCAACACGAGAAGCAAAGAAGAAGTAGAGTGAATGAGCAAGGGGGTGGCAGGGTGCAGCGTATATTATTAAACCACATGGTTTAATGTCTCAATAGGTCCCTATTTTTGTTCAGAATTTGAAATAGGTCCTTTTATTTTTTGGCGTCTGAATTGGGTCCTTATTTTTGTTAATTTGATGAAAATAAATCATTTCAGTCAATTTCATCAAACGGCGTTAATGAATGTGTGACGTGGCCTAAGGACAGTATTGACACGTGTAAGGCCACGTCACACATTCATTAACGCCGTTTGATGAAATTGACGGAAAGAATTTATTTGCATCAAATTAACAAAAATAAGGACCTAATTCAGACGCCAAAAAATAAAGGGACCTATTTTAAATTCTGAACAAAAATAGGGACCTATTTCAAATTCTGAATAAAAATAGGGACCTATTGAGACATTAAACCTAAACCACATTTTACACCGGTGCACAAAATTCATTGAGTTTCATTTAATGCAGAGGGTATTATGGGAAACGTGGAGGTGTAGCCAGAACTCGTGGAGGTGTACGAAGAATTACTCTTAATTTTAACATAGACCTATGCAAAAAAAGAAACAAGACTTTACCCGATTTAAAGTTTAATAATTCATTTATTCGTATTAAACCTTTTGACACATTTTATTGATAAGGTGATGCTTTCTTTGACGTAATTAAAAAGCAGAATAGTGAATTATGATAAATAGAAATGATTAATTTATTTAGTAATTGAAAATTATTATTTTAAAGGGTGGTGTGTTTTTCATTAAAATTTTAATTTGCTATCATATTAAATGATTTATTAAAAATGAAATTTATTTTTTGTAATAATAATGATAGTAGTAAGGGAAGCTCGCCTTGTTTGTTGTGATTGCTTGGATTTTGTAGTCTTGATTTCATGTTTGGATGCTATATAATGTATATTTCGTGTGTGGGATTTGAGAGGAATGAGTTTGAGTCATTGTATGTAAATATGGAAATTGTGGTTTTGAGATGCTCTTAACACCACTATTGGGTGCTATCTAGTTTCCTACACAACATACTCTTGGTAAAATGAAGATTGTTGTTTTATTAATCATCGGATCAAGTTAAATTTTTAAAAGCAGGTCCTAGATACATAGTAGATACATAGTTCTTTATTTTGACATGTCAGATATTTAATCATAGGTATGTAGTGAGGGTAGTGTTTCTTGTAAAGTTTCTGTATATTATGTTATTGACCACTTTGACCTTTGTTGCTTGTTTAGTGCATAACTTTTTCTAAAATTTTTCAATTAGGTTGATTCTTTTGACTTTGTGTTCTTGACTCAATTATCTTTAATTTGAATGTAAGAAAATAATTTTTAGAAATTTCTGGAAGCTACAGTTTTATTTCTAGTGTCATGAATAGTTTGTAAAATGTGCAGTTAAGTTTTTGTCCAAAACACTTGAGAAGGTTTTCTTAAGGGATGAGAACTAGTTATTTACAAAAGAGACATTTTTTGTATGGTTTCTATTTTCAAATGCTTGTGTGAGAATGTATAGACCCAATTGAAATTTTAGTATGTATGTCATATGTGTGAATGTTTTTCATGATTTGATGTGAATGAGTGGTATGATAATTATATTAATATGATTATTTCTACGGAGAAATGTCATATTAAATAGAACATGTTGCATTGAGTAAGAGTTTAGAGAGTACAGTCATCCTCACTCTATTAAGTTCTCATACTCATAAGAATGACGTTTAGGCGGTGAGATTCGAAAGAGGTTCCAATATGTGGGATCAATATGAAATTTTATTTGTGACTTAAGGGACAAAAAGGAATGAATCTTGTCATGATGATTTTGGGATGGATGAAGGTTTAGTGAATGCTGTATTTTACTATAATAGTTCATGACATGTGCATGACTAGCATATGTATTTGACTCAATGCATAAGTATTCCAGAAATAGAGTGCAGATCATGTTAAAGTTTTAATAGATGATTTTGTCTATATGAATGACACAATATGGTATTAATTGACATATATCTTAAATAGGCACTAAAAAAATATTTAAATCTTTAAAAAATTATGATAAAACTTTTAAAAATAAAAGTTACCTTTCATTTTATTTTGTTTTGTTTTGGTGTCCACCTACAATGATCATATACACCTTATATATGTGAACAAATGACTAGGTAGATGTTCCGGTAGAGGTTCTTCCAGAGGATGGTTAGGAATAGCATGAGATAGTCAAGTATAAGAATGACAGATTATGAATTTGTTTATATATGTATTTTAAAGATCCTTATAGTACGGTAACATTTATGTTTCATTTGAAAAAAAAAGTATAGTAAGAAGACTATTACTTTTGGAATGTTACATATTTTGCGATGTTAATACATATGTTTTTTCGTTTAAATGTTAGTACTTGATATTTATGCTTAATGCATGTTGTGGCATAAACATCCTATGGCTTGATTGTAGTTCTTGAGGTGTTGGAAAATGTTTGTTGAACCTAGAACTGAAATTAAGTACCTAACAGAACTTGTATCTGGGGATAGAACTTTATTCATTAGTAATCTTAGGACTTATGAACTTAATGCATGATTTCACTTGTTAATGATCCAAGGGATTGGACTGTGATGAATTTTCACTGGTTGAAAGTCTCTAGTGATAGGATTTGAGTATATTTGTGAGTTGATTTTAACACGAAATTAGAATTGAGAGTCTCGGGAATGCATGAGAATGAAGTGAATGAAATCTAGTCTTGACAATTGTAAATACTCTATTTTAAAAACTATTGCATAAAAACTGTTTTGATTAAAACCAAGAGTTTTTTTTTGTGTTTTTGTGAACTTTATTGTCTAATTGAGTTATTAATTATGAGAGTTATCGAGTGTTGCACAAGTCTCTTGAAACAAAATGAGATTTGAACTTTTCACTTTATTACTTGTATGATTTGGTACATTTGTTACTGTCTTAATAGTCTCTAGCCTCTAGAATGTGTAGTGTTTCTTTCTTAGGGTTAGTTCCTTATTCCCAAAGTGATATCTTTTTAATCTGTGACACATCTATTTAATAATTCTTACAACGTGTACTCGCTGGACAAACTAGGGTCATTGGGCGAACTAAAGTTGTTGGGCAACTTGATTGTAGCTCACTAGGCTAATTGGCATAACTCGTTGTGGAAATTGGGCCGAAATAAATAGGTATGAAAAATGTACTTGAATGAACTATAATTGAATTATAGTCCTGGAGATCTTCTTTAATCTTCTGACATTTCCATTTATCTACAAAATATTCCACAAATAAAAAACAAATACTTTCTCTTTCCAAAATCATTTAATAAAACCTTAATTATTTAAAATAATAATAGAAATTACAATAAGATATAAAAATAAGCTTAAAAAAATATGATGACAATTATCTAACTACTCAAAACTTGAACTGTTTCATGTATTCATGGAAGATAAAATTACTAAATAAAAAAACTCATGATAGGATCTTGTCCAGGAAAGAGTACGTTTGTTTCTGAATTTGAATCCTCAATAGGCACATCAAAAGTAAATCAAAGAAGAATGTGGAATTAAATAGGGATGATAATGTCATAATCTATCATATTCATATGTCAAGTGAAAATTCGCCATAAAGATGTTAATGTTTAATAAGAAGTTCTAATCCAAGAACCAAGATAATCGTCTCTTAAAGAATGCAAATGCATATAATATGACTCTAAATGTGTTTACATCATTTTTTAGTACCTCTATATATAGACACACAATTTTTAGAAAACCTAGAAACCTTAAAATAAATTCCAAAGCCCAAAACACATAAAAATAACAGAAAATGAAAATTATAGATACAACCTTTCGTCTAGCAAGACCCTCTTGCCCAACGAACATAAACTGTCTCGCCCAGTGAATTTAAAATTTTGTAAAATTAAACTAAAATTATAATTTATTTAATTTTCTAAATTATTCTTAAATTGTGCTCATGATCTTTATGTTCTTTAAGTTCCCTCCTTCATGGTACATTATAAGATTCAAAAAGACATGTTTTTATCTTTGACCTTGTCATAAATACTTTGAATTACAAATGTTCTTCCTCAAGTTCTTCTCATATATCTTAAGGAGACAGTCCTTTATCAATTCAGGTTAACCTATTCGAATAACACAAAAGAAATAACTTCCCGATCCTAATCAAACATCAGAAGAGAATTTCACTTGCAGCTCTAAAGCTCAAGACAAGATGACATGTTGTTTTTATCAAATATAAGTAAATTTAAGTAAATTATAAGTAGTATTTAGAAACACCTTAAATTTTATTACAAAGAAAAACCATAAATTCACTATATAATAATATTTAACAAAATGTGATTATGTTGAGCCACAGTGGATTATACAACTTCGGTGAACAGTTCCTATCTAAATTAAGTCGATCATTTAGATAGTTTTGAATATGCTAATAAAAATTGACACGCTTACACATTAACTAAAGTTTAAAATTTATTACTTAATTTATTTAATATATGACAAACTAAAATCATCTTAAGATCAATGGTGATTTTTATAAAAAGATAACACTAAAATATTTTAATAATAAAAGGTTTAAACTATAAATAGATTTCTAATAGCTGAAGTTCATTATATAAACATCACCATCTCTTTATAAAGATTTTCTAAAATTTTCTTTTCCTTCTCATCTTCTAAGCCCATCTCTAGTTTGTTTGATGGTTAGAGACCACTATTGGATTCACGACGGAGAGGCACTTCTGAGCGATCATAATCTCAAACAAAGTAAGTTCATTTTTTGCACTATTTTGGAGTTAGTTTAGCATTTTGAGACTCACATGGTTCTAAGATCCATGCATGTGACTTAAAATAGTTGAAGGTGAATTTTTGTTTGTGTAGGAAGTTAAAGCATTATGTGGGAAATAAAGCTCTAAGGAGAAATTGAGTTAAAGGACGGTAAGGCAAGTGAAACTCGTTTTAAATTTAATTATTGTTAAGGGTTGATGAATTGTAATATGTATGATGATTATTTATGATGAATATAACGTAGGAATATGTTTTAGAGTAATAATTGTACATGTTTGAAGTAATTGATTTATGAAGAATATACTTGGGAATTTTTTGTGTGACTCGATTTTGTAAATTTTGAATTTTAAGTGGGCATGTGGCACTTGATTGATTTGGTTAATGTGTGATGAGAGGCTGTGTGAGAAAAATGTGTTCTATGTTGAGTTGGATAATTGAGTTAGCTGGTTGGAGGATTAATTAAGTCTATTTATAAAATTAAGTGATGATTGTGTAATCTGTTTAGTATTGTAGAATTTCTTTAAACATTGGTGAATATGATTATATTGGTATTAGAGGGTGTTTTGATCTTGTGAATTTTAGTTTTGATGTTTGTTAATGTGAGCTCCTCTATGAGACTTTTGATTTATTATATTGACAATTTTTTTAGCTAAGATATGGTGATACTATGACTTTTCAAAGTTTATTAAGTGGAAAATAGCTCAAGAAGAGTCAATTTGCTCAATTAAAACTAAAAGATGAAGTTTTTTGTTCTAATATACCGTGATAGTGTCGTCGGGCACCACTTAGACAATAGCCACTTACTTGGGGGTGTTGTGTGCCACTTCTGGACCATCGGGCGCTCCCAAAGTAGTGTCTTCCTAGGAGTTGTAGCTTTGGGCGCCACTTACCTAGCGTCGGGCTCCCAAAATTGCGATTCTCGCTTCATGAACGATTGAATTGAGTTGAAATTTTGAAAGTTGGTTCTAGACATATGAATCTTTATTTTGACAATAGGGATCTTGGATTAGATGCTTGTGGTTAGAAAAATTATTTTCGATGTTTTGATGTAATTATTGAAAATATAGTATTTGAATGTTATGCTAATGCAATAGAAAATAAATGATGAATTCTTAACTTGTGATTTGAAATAAACAATAGGTGATTTATCTTATGAGATGTGTTTGGATTGAATTAAAGTACATATGTGTGACATGGTGTGATGATTTATGATTTTATGAGAATATGATGAATGAGCTAAGTGTGATATATGATTGTGCTTACTATCTTTGTAATGCTTACTATGAATTAAGATGTATATGAATAGAAGGATGTGGTAGTTATTCCTAGGGTAAGAATGCTATAATGAGTCAATATAATGTGAGATGTATTGATGACAGGGACTGGACAAAGATCATTCTGACTCTACTAGCACTTGTATTTAAGTATTTAAGTAGATGAAAAGAACTAATTCTAAGAGTTGATGGAGGTTCTTGTCTAAAGTCTCGAGAAAAGTCAAACTTGATAGACATAAAATTTACTTTGTATACTCTATGGATCGGGAGAAGCCTAAACATATTATAAATATAGCTCTTGAAAAGCAAGAGTGATGGAGCAATAACAAGTGCAAGATCTAAGGGTGTCAATCAATACACCAGTACACCAGTCCTCTAAAGGTCGTGTTTGTGGTTATTAGTATAGGTTTTTGTATTATAGGAGTCTTATTATTTGATGTTGATTTGGAAGCTATGTAATTACTTTTAAATTGCTAGTATATTTTCTTTTTATTTAAAATTTATGTTTTAAATTATCTCTTGTTTACTATGTTTGCTTTTATGTGTTGGTGAACAGAAGATAACATAGGATTTAATGAAGAACAACGTTAAGAATTTAAATGTATTGAATGCTAAAAAGAATACATTAGTAGAAAATATACTTTTTATAGCGATTTTTTATATATGTTAAAATCTACCAAGTATAGAAAGTGATACCTAGGGGTGGGCAAACTGCCCTATAGTGCACTGCACTATACAAATTTATAGTTAACTATAAATCAGTTTATGAAAACTGTACTGAACTAAAAGATAGTTGAACTGAACTAAGTATTTTTTTAGTTAACTATAGTTTAGTTCAGTAAACTATTTTAACTCAAACTAACGGAATGTTTTGGCACTGCTGTTAAAGTATTGGACACTTCTACAATACAAACCATGCACTACTAACTACAATCAGAATTAACAGTTATCATTGGCAATTAAAAACACTCTAAACAATGCCAAAGCTAAATCTAATGTAAGAATGCGCATAATGAATTTGAGCTTGGGTCTACACTTGATCTCCTCCATACATGCTCCAATATTCGGTGCATGTCTTCTCGGGAATTGAAAGACAAGAATTCATTAACTTCATCCAATACCAAAAGAATGCAGCACCACCAGAGACTCCAATGCATCACCACCTAATGTTCACAAAGGAAATTATATCATACTTCACAAAATTCCCTGCAAACTTTTCCAATTAAGAAATTTGCAAGCAAACCATGAGATAAATAACACATGAAAAATGAGAAAGAATATTACTCTACTCCAGCCTTGTAAATTGTGAGTGTGAGTGGTTCAATCTAATGTGTTCCGTAAACAAAATCCCTCCTATGTAAGTTTTCATTAAATCAGTATATCATATATTGTAATATATCTAAAATTTATAAAAAAGAAAGCACCGTGGACATTGATTCCAAAATAAAGGAACAATACATAGGTAACAACAAAAAAATAAAGGAAACACAAAAAAGATCATACAAAAATTCATCTTTTAATACAATTCTGATGTTGCTCAATTACTATAAATTGTTTAGTCCACCACCATGCAGACTTACCATTCATAAACACACTAACACACACACACACACACACATATATATATATATATATATATATATATATATATATATATATATATATATATATATAACTTATACTTTTCAAGGGACGAAGAATTTGTTTAAGCCACCACCATTCAGACTTACCATTCATACACATTAACACTATATATACCTTTCAATATGTTACATTACATCAATCTATCTCCTATGTAGCCCACCCCATTTTCATATTATCATTGTTTCATCTCATTACTCCCTGTGACGTCATTTAATTTTGCAGAGAGCTGCACTAATTATAATCTGCTCTGCATTCTATTATATATGAGATAACTCTCAACAAACTCTCCTACCTTCATTATTCAATTCAACTTTCAACAAAACCCAAACCAAATGTACATTCAAATCTCAGTGCTTCTACTATTTTCAGTTAATTATAATACTTCTAAATATTACTTCATAAATGAAAATGTAAAATTTTCAGTGAGACTTAAGAAGGATTCTGCAGCTTACACTGCTCACGGTCCAGCCAAGCAAAACAATTTCTAAAACTTCAGTAACACTTTATGTTCATAAACCATGAAGGGACATTCAATCAAACTCTAAATGTTCAACTTAAACATGATTGGTCTGACACAAGTGTATATAAGAGTGCTTAGTCTAATTGGAAAGTGAGACAAAGTGAAACAAGGTTTGGTACATTACTTAAATCCATAAATGAAACAAAGTTCATAAATTTCACTTTGGATAAGTTTGATTTAAATTGTGAGTTAACAAAAAAGATAACTTTAAATGTTCTTGTTTAGACCCAAAAGCATGAATGAAAAATATTAATGAG
The DNA here is from genome assembly GCA_034642375.1 of Vigna nakashimae. Taxonomy (NCBI): domain Eukaryota; kingdom Viridiplantae; phylum Streptophyta; class Magnoliopsida; order Fabales; family Fabaceae; genus Vigna; species Vigna nakashimae. The sequence continues at coordinate 24,964,791 of CM067768.1, forward strand.
TAGAAGAGTACTGTAGAAATGCTAAATATAAGAACATTATGCTAGAGTTATATTGATTTTATTTTCTTAATCTAAACATTATCTTCTATATCTAATAGTTCTTGTCGTGTTGGATGCTTTAGAATTTATTATTCACAAATTCAGTTTATATCTAACAGCTTTAGGCCTTTTTGGTCAAGCAGTATCTGTCAAACTTTGCCCAAAAGTACAAAATTGTCATTGATTGTTTATATTTCTTCTGTTTGCATTAAAGAATATTTCCTCCTTATAAAGTGGTAATCTTTATAACCAGGCTTCAATATATCCACTATGCATGGTAATTGTGGTGTAAGGAAATAAGTTTGAATGAGAGCATGGTCTGTTTGACACTAGAGGCATCACTTTACCAACAGGAGTTGGATTTTCATATTCAAACCCAACTCATCATTCACATATCCAAATCAGCGAAATATACGAGGAACTACATCTTTTAGTAATATTCTCTAGTTAACTGTACAAAGGTATGTCATGCATCTCAACCAAATACACCTTTCAATAGAATCTACCCTTATCCAAAAAAATCAAATAAAATCAATTTTTTCTCCCACAAAATCTAGAAGAAAATCAAGTGTTACCACCACTGGGAGAATACACCCTCAAGACAAACACCAAAGTGCATCGCTTTCCAATTTAATTTATCCCTTTTCAAAGAGAAATGAAAAAACATTCATACCTTAGAGTGAAATGATGGTAGAGCCTGCAATAGTTCGGCGACAAAGATAGAGAGCGGAAAAACCTTGTGAGGTGACGAGCCTTCGACTGCGGAGAACCTTCGACGATGGTGGTAGAGCCTTTGACAGTTCGGCTATGGCAGAGTATAGAAAAGCCTTCAACGATGAAGCGAGCCTTTGACGGCGGCGGCAAAGCTTCGATGGTGGCAGCGAACCTTTGACCGCAACGAGCCTTCAATAGTGACAAGCTTTCAGCGCGACAAATTGGGAAAAAATTGAGACAGATGACCTAAACTCCACTTAACCCCAGTTAACAGTTAACTGTATAATAAGTTAAGTATTTTTAAACTGAACTGTTAAACAGTATAATTGATTGGTTTTTAGTAAAAATAGTTTAAGTTTTTTAAATAGTATAAATAAACTATAGTTTATAGTTTTTAATTGAACTGTGCCCAGTACTAGTGATACCATAGCAATTCTATAAATATGAAAAACTTTTCTATACATGAAAACAGGTATAAAAAGCTATGTAGTAACAATAATGATATAAATTATTGATATGATATTATAACAAGTATGGATTACTTTACCTATTCAATTTCTTTTTCGCGCGGTACTTTCTCGTCTCTTCTGTGTAATTTTTTTTCGTTCTCCCTCGTTCCTTCTCCTCCATTCTCATTCATTCTCCTTCCATTGTTCTCGTTCAGTTGTTGCTATTATCGAAGTAGTGGAGGTGGTTGGGTAAAGCTGTTGTTCGGCGTTTGAAGTTCTCGATTGTGGTGGGTGAAACCCTTGCCTTGTTTGACTGAGAAAATTAGCTCCGAGCCAAACCCTAACCAGTTTCGTTCCGAACAAGAAACCCAAGAGAAACATTGAGATTCATTCAATCACCTTAACTTAAATGCGTGTAGCTACGCATTGCGTCGAGGGAACTTCGATCTTCGTTTTCAACGATGGATGCGTGGAACGCAGATTTTGTGGAGGAGGAGATTGGGAACTCCGTGGAATCGTTCCAAAAGTTTTTTTCTTTCGTAGAGAGATCTCTTCCACAGCCAGATTGATCAGTTTCAAGAAATCGTCGTCACGAAATGCAAACTCACCGGCGTCAATCCTCTCTCTTAAGAAATGTTGTGTTCTCAAACATTTTCACCTCTCTCTGTGGTTTGTTTAGCTTTGTTTATAATCTCATTGTTAATTTTTGGTTAATGGAAAAAGTGAAAGACCTAGGGATTTATTGAATCCAAAGGTTGTAAATTACACGCAATCAATTTTTTCGATTAAAGATTCTATTACCAAAAAGGAGTTGCGCGAGATCATTGCTTTATTTGGTGTCATAGTGACGCAGGTTTATATTACTTTACTTTCTATTGAGTTTTTTCTATTTGACGATTCTTGTGCAATGATCTATGTATTTGAGATGTTGTATGGAGATATATTTTTTTAGTGCGTTTCTTGTTACTCATTTGTTTGTAGTTTGTTGTCCTTTCCAAGATGTCATTAGATCATTACCTATTATACATTTTGACACCATAAACTCTGATTACAAGTTACGTGAGCTTAAATTTTTCCCACAGAACATTTATAAACTTATCCTATTTGATTATTCCGCTCTAGTTTAAATTCCTTGTATTATATGATATATGTTAAGTAATTTTTTATCGTACAATCTTGTGATTCACGATTTGAATCCACATTTGATAACCTTTGATAATTTGTGTTCTTAATCTTAGGCATACAAGCAACAGATATATCAGACTTGGCATTTGAAGCAAGATTTTGTATGGTGAGGAAGAATTTAATTGATATGAGCTCTGTTTTGTGAGTTTAACCATAAAATGGATTATATGAGAAGTATAAGGTGTGGTATGATTTTATTTTATTTGTTTCTTTCCAATAGGAAAAAGACTATCCCTAGATGGCATGTATACTCTGTACAAGGGAAAGCCTTTTATGATAGATATCCATTGGTAGTTATGATAAAAGGGAAAGTCTCAACTATCATTTACTTTGAATGGTTGGCAGACTAAAGCAACTTTAAAACAAAACAAAATAAAATCTCCACCGTAAAACATTCTGATAACACTGATTCTGTTTTAAGAAATAAGCATTGACACTATCATTGAATTGAGATTGGTAATTGAAAACCAATTATTCATATATATATATATATATATATATATATATATATATATATATATATATATTATTCTCTTCTTTGACTTCTATATTAAGGGATTAGATTCCAACTATTTATCAAACTAAAACTTTTTCCCTTCTAATCATATCATGAAAGTAAAAATAGAATGAATCGCTAGGAAATGAAGGGTCAATTCTAAATGAAAATAGAATTTCATAGTTGTCCCAGTAAGTGTAATTACGTATATGCTCAACAATTTTTTTGAGCAACTTTTGCAGTGGTCATGGCAAAACCTTTTGCTGGGATTTAGTTTTCTACTATTCCTGTCGACAAGGCACATTGTAAGATTCTATATCTCGAATACACGTATATATAGATTACTACTCTTTGCTCTAAGACAATTCAGCTACTTCTTAAATCATATCTACTACATAATATCACTCCTTATTTTGTTTGTTTGCGTACATGAATATACAAGATTTATTTGTTAGTACTTTATATCTTGTATTATTGTTTTCAAAATTTTTAATGGTATTTAATACATTTAATATCTATCAAGGTGGTGTATTATGGAAAAGAAATGAAGAACCTAATTTGATCAAATGCATTATAGAATTTGAAACAGATACATGATCACATCGTTCAATTTTCCAAGAGAAGCGAACCTTCTATATGACTCAACCTGTGAAACTACTCTGATTATACCAAAGGAGTAATCTGCTTTCAATTCGGTTAGTATCTGGATCTCAGCCTTACATTCTTCTCACCTACAACATTAAAATATTTTGGTACATATTTTCAAGAGGGCACAATTTAATTAATTGTTTTGTTGCTAACTTGATAACTGAATCACAGTGTCAAGCTACAGATGAGGAGGAAGTCTTCAAAATTCTAAATGAAAGATCCCTTTATCCTATAGGATGGATTCATGTATGTCGTCCTATCTTTGGAAGGGTCTGTGACTGTCTTTATCTCTATAGGAGTAGGATTTGGTGTGGTTGATTACAACTTGTCATCTATATTGAACTTGTCATCTATACTGAAAGATTAACCCGTGCATTAGAAATTTTGAAGAAGTCAATTGTAGACTCTAGTGGACACTTTATTTTCGTTAACGACTCAGATGTCTCTCCATTTCAATGGTCTAATGAGCATTCCTTTTTTGTTACTATTATTCTATTACACATTACTATTAAAACTTGGTGTTGAAAAAGTTAAAAATATTGTTCTAAAGGCATCCTTTTTCTAGAATTCACAGCATAGATCAAAGAACCCTGCAATCATTTGTGAGGGGAAATTCCTATAGAGGAAGAATTACCACTCTAACATACCTGTAAGTTTATAAATAAGCTTGCTCATGTAGTTATTCTTTGAAACTAAATTTATGGCTCATATTTGATTTTGTTTGTGTCCTTATAGTTTATGAGTACTAATGTTACTGTATAATGAGTTATACCGAAACTAATATTCCTACTCTGTATTTTGTATTGTCAAATCTTATACTACACTTCATTGCTTTTATTTTTCATGTGAAGAGACGAGAATGAAGGCGGAGAGTGAGAGTGCTGGTACTGGCTACCTCACCTTTTCAGATCCAAAGGTCATTGCTTATAATAAAGCTCTATGAATTTTCTATGCTCTAACGTGCTTCAACTTCCTTCTATTCTGTAAAATGTCACTATGCATACTTTTTCAATTTTTAATTTTAACAAAGAAATCTTTAAAATCTCAATTTCATAATAAAAAATTATCCCTTTCTTAAAATTATTATAATATTAATTAATTTTTCTTCTCAGTTATTAAATTTCACTTAATCATTACGAGGTTATGATCGGCTATTAGTTTTATATCTCATATTTAAGAAATAAATGAATTATATCTATTAGTTTTTTCAAACGATGGTTTCTCAATAAGCATTTGTGATTATCTATTAGTTTATAATATCTATTTTAATTGTAATGGATGCAGGGGAATGCTGGTTTCTGTCAGACCTCGGAAAAACGCACCCAAATCCTTCCTGTCAGAGTCATTTAAAACGCACCCAAAACCCTCTGCGCGGACGCCAGATGTCAAGAAACGAGGATCCGAAAATCAGATAGTGGAATGCAGGTATCAGCAGGAGAGTGGACGTTCGTTTTTAAGCAAAACTGATTTTTTTGAAATCCGCGTCACTCTCTGCATGCCCTCTTCTTCTCCAAAAATCTGATCTTCCATTTCTCCTCCTCTCTAAACAGTTCTCCCTTCTCTCTACCAAAACTCACCCTTTCTCTTCTCCGATCATCCTTCAGGCACCAGTTCTACACTTCCGGCGTAGAAGACGATCGTTTGAACTGATCAGTTTAGGATTCTGAACTGGTAAGTTCATCTTTCCTCCATTTGTGTGTTTTCTGTAACATGCAAACCCATATTTCCTGGTTGCATGAGTTGATCCTATCATTCTGAGTATTTTTCTGGTCTTTATGTTGGTTATAGCTCTTAGAACGTGCTGTAGAACGTAAGGCTTCTGTTAAAAGGAGAACCCTAGTCTGTATCTGTGAACGTTCGACTATCTTAAGAGGTAAGGGAAGCTTATTTAATTTAATTTGTATGCTGTTGTAATGTATGAACGTTCGTTAGTTGAATGAATGAATTGGATGCATGATGATTGTAGTATATGAACGTTCGTTTATTCAATAAGCGTAAATGAAGTATGACTGAGTGATGTTATGATGTATGAAATATATGAAATCTCTATGTTTGGAGGGCATGAAATATGAATGTATACAGTTGTGAAACTATATGCAATAAATGAGTTGGAATATAAATGATCATGATATGATTTCCCCTAAGAAAGTGTACGTTCGTTACTGAACGGTCCTTGACCGTTCGGTTTTATAGTGAATTTGGTTAGTAGCGGATTCTTTCATTTGGGAAGAATCCTAGTTGAGGACGAGCGTCTACACTTCGAATTACTATGCTTGAGCGTTCGGCCAAGCATAGTTCTGTCTTGATATCCTGTTATGAAATATTTTAGTTATTCCTAAATACTACTTAAATAGTATCTTGGCATAATTATCCAGTTTCTTTTATATCAATTAGTAGCACCTGGTCTTATACCAAGTGTTCGTACTAAGCAAGTGTTTGGTCTTACACCAGGCACTCGTCCTATCTCCTTAAGTTAAATTTTCTTATATAAGCGTTCGTTCAAGCCTCTAAGGTTCGCTCACTATAGTGTTCAGTCTTTGACTGTCACTTAGATTCTTGATACTAAATTCAATTAAACTAAGTATTCACAAGCGTTCGGTTTCTTCATATGAGACAATCCTAAGTATTATTTTTCATGCCTTGAAATATTCTTATTCATGGGTTTCACTCTAGAGTCGTCATTCTTGGTCTAGTCTTTTGATGTTCAGATGGAGTTCTCAAGAGTCGGTTCATCTAAATTGACTTAGTGTTGAAATTGACGTTCGTTCCATTCGTTTCTTGGAATATATTATGGTGCTCGCTATTTTTCTTAAAACCCGATGTCAACTCTTGGTCTGAAACCATTCTCAACTTTGAAGATCCCCCGGTCTCGCTCTATGTGTTCGGCCCAGTTTTAAGTTCGGGTTGAACGTTCGTCATTTTAACGTTGTTGGAATCTTTGTATGAGATAGCTCACCGAGATATTTATTGATGAAAGATGAAGAAAATGTGATTTGGAAATGTTGTGGATTATGGACGAGCGTTCCGAGGAGGAACGACTCATGTATGAATATTGGATTTTGGTAAAGTATGACTGTGGGCATACTAAGCTGGTCGTTTATCCTGATGTTCCGTGAGTACTCGTCTTCATGTAGAGGAGGGTAGGTCATGTGTGGGAACGGCAGGAGGTCCTAGTCCTTAGGGGTACTTCGGACAGATAGGGCTAACCTCGGGTGGCAGCTATTAAGTGTATCCCAGTTACTACATCACCCGGGTGCACGAACGCCTGTAGCTACACAGATTTCATACAGTCCGGACGGTCAGTCTAGTGATAAGCTTTGTAATGATACTTATGTTGAAATGTTCTTGCGTGGAATTGTTTAACTTATATGTTGATGCATAAATTAAATTACATAAACTTACCCTGTGTATTTCCTTGTGTTGTCTTGTCTTGTGCGTTCGTCTTGTCATTGCAATGATCATCCGTGTGGATGTGAGCAGATGGAGATGCGCTGCTGGAAGAGGCGCTAGAAGAGGAGAACTTAGTCGAAGTGGAAGTAAAGGCCGAGCCGTAGGATGTTCGGTTGATAACTAGTAGTTTAGTATGAGGTGATCGTTCGATCACCTCCTCTCTTTCGTTTGCTATCTAACCGTTCGGTATCTGGATTTTGTAAGCCGTTTGATCATATTTTCCCTAAATCGTGTACAACTTACTTTTGGAACTTTATTTAAGGCCGTTCGGCCGCAAGCGTACGCTGTTTAGTGTAAGACTGAACTGATTTATTATTAAATGTAATTATTCTATTATATGGTTTATTACTGTATTTCTAGGATGTTACAGTTTCTCAAGTCAAATTTGCATTTGTATTTAGATTAGCAATCACCATTTTATTCATACCAGGTAGAAATATCACTTAGATTTTTTAAATTACTGTTTGCTAACATGTTCCAAGTTCAACTTAAACATTTCATTGGTGTTATAATTTGGTCATATAACCAGCTGATTTAGTCTTACCTTTTCTTTTTCTTAAAATTTGCACTCAATTTTGGGATTGACGCCATAGTGTAATCTTTATTTATTGTTGCAGGTAGAAGATGCTCGAATATCTGTTTTGTAAATTCAGTATCTAAAATGGCCTATAGATAATGTAGTACTTGTTGGGGTAACACTTTGATTTGGTCCTTTTTCTTGTAGGAAGCTTAAAAGTTAAAGTAAAACATGTAGCATTGGAGATTGGCATTTCACCATATACATTAAATGCAAATACAAATGTAACAAGTGGAATTTGTCATGCTTTCTGTTTGGAAATTTATCATTCTTAGTATAATATTAGTTTATTAATTTTATGTCCCAATCCTTTTTCTTGCAGGAAGCTTATATGGCCCCTGATGTCCGACATAAAATAGTCAATTGGATAAAAGACCATGTATATTCTGGTGCATTTCATAAGGGTTTAAAGGTCTTCACACTTTCAATATGTATAATTAAAATATAATGCTTTTTTAAACTTTTTTTTTTCTTTATATTGTTCTACTGTTTTGTTTTATTACTCAACCCTTTTGCATATATAGAATCAACATTTAGTGCTTTTTTATACTTTTATTTCTACCTCCAATTTAAAGGTCTAATGGAAGTAGAAAAGTGGGTGATAAGAGACTGGTTTGAGCTATTGACATGGCTGCATTTGAGCTTGATCTACTAGAAGAATATGATTCACGCTTTAAGAAGTTGAGTCTAGGTGATAAATTGCCTATCAAATTCTCCAAGTGATTAATTGTTAGAAAGATAAGTTGTTGAATTATAGACAATGTAATTGTTAATATTTTAAGTTGGATTACAAACAATGTAATTTTCAATTTCTATTTATAACCGTTTCTAGATGATTAGATGTTTTAATATTACATTTTGAGTTGTGTAATTATGTTATGTAAATATATTTAGGGACTTTGTTAGGTAAATATTACATTCAGGAACTATTTTGATGTGTTAATAATAGAAAGAATATTAATTATTTTTTTTGTTATTGATTATTTAGAGTGTATTATAGAATTAAATTTTATCCAGGTCTAAATATGGATAGTGACACATACAAATCAAATATTCAAAAACAAAACGTCACTTTTATACATGTTAAAACACACGTATAAAAAGTCTTATTTTTATACCGAGTATAACGTTAGATATAAAATTCTTTTATACCTGTTATAGGTTGAACCGCTGTAAAAAGTTAAACTTTTTACATCTATTGTAGAACCGATGTGATAAATCGAAAACTTTTTATATTCCTGCTTCTATACCTACTTAAAAATGGATATAAAAAGTCTTTTTAACAAGTATAAAAAACTTTTTTTGCATAGTGATATTTGAGTTCTATATTTTTTTTATATTTTTGTAATATTTAAGTTTTAGTTATAAAATAAGAACTATATTTAATATATATTAGTTATAAAGAGTTCTATCTACTCTTTATTTTTTGTAAGTCCACTTTCAAAAGTTTCAGACTGTTTAATTCTTATACTTTATGGATAAAATTACAAAATATTATGTTGATAGTTATTCTTTCGTGTGAATAATCACTAAAAAAAAGTTCATTAAATAAAACTGATTCAGTGATTATTTACACGAATTTTGAAATTATTTTAGAAATTCAAGATTATTAATTTTTAAATTATATTTTTTTGCACTAAAAGTTTCTAAATTAATTATTAAACTGTTTTTCAAAATTAAAGACAAAAATTCAATTACCTAGAATTTAAACTTTAATTTTAATTATTTTAGTGACTAATTCTTTAAATTTAGCGACTATTAATCCAACCTCTGAAAACAATTTTTCTTGTAAATTGATAACAATTTGATTAATGAGATTGATATTTTGTGTGATCTACAAATCTAATAGAATAAAATCATTATCAATGGTATTCTTATATAACTGATATTTATAATAATAAGACAAGCATAGTGTTTATTGTAAAATAAAATAACGATATATTTATTTAATTGAGATATTATATATCACTTAAATAATTTGAAATTGAACTTGACATATTATTTGCATCATATATTATAATTTTAATTTTTTTAACATATAAAAGTTAAGCAACGACAAGAGAGTTTTAAAAGTAAAACAAGCAAACAGACTTTGATATTTTAGCCTTTGCAGAAATTTAAAATTGAAACCCTTTTGATGGTAGTAAAGGAAAAACTGAAAAAAAAAAGTAAAATATGATTTAAAATTGTGCAAAAAAAGATGTTTTTTGGGATCATGAACACAAAAACAAAAAGTCATCACATAGATTTACTGAGTTAGATAAGTTGGATGATGGGAGAAACTTTGATGATATGAGACTACAATGCATGAAGCTATTTAACTAGTTCGAATTAATTTATAATAGAGAAGATTCAATTTTAAAACACAAAGTGTGGGTGAACTAGCCAATGTAGGGAGAAGTACTACTTTTAGGTACTTTCACTGTAGGATTAGATGGAGAAGCAGAAAGTACGAACTAAAAAGGATGGAAATATACAAGTTTGAGTAGTAATACAATGACACGCTTTTTTTTTTTTTAAATGTTTACTGACTGAGGCTAAAATTGGGAAAAAGGTAAATTTGTGTTTCCTTCTTCTTTCCGTGGTGAATGAAAAATACCATCTAGGTTTACTTTCTCTTACTTTCCTCTCTCGTTGTCCCTCCTTCTTCATTGCTTCCCATTTGTGTTTTTGAGGTGGTTGAATCGGTGGTTGTGGAGGTTTCGGGTGGCTGTGCAGTTGACGGTTGTGGAGGTCTCCTGTTGGCGTTTTGATTTGTGTCGCTTGTGTGGTGTGTGACTTTGAGGTAGGGATTTTTTCAATTTTTTTCTATGGTAGTTTTACCCTTTTGAGCACTTGGGGTCATGGACCCATTTATTTGTCGCTATGTGTAGACAGCATGTATGTGTTATTTTAGCGGGATCGATTGAGGCCTAAAATGGGGTCCATTTGTTTCTTTGTTGGGGAGCTTGAGAAAGGCAGTGATAATTTTTTATCTAAGAACTTTATTGACCGTGGTGGGTTTGGGTTGTTTCTTTAAATCTGTCATCTTCCTCTTTGTCATGATTAGCACTTTAGGAATGAAAAAGCTTTATTCTGATATAGAAAGAACAAAGGGATGGAGACCTCTTACCTAAGTATAACTGATTTTTAAGTTCCATTTATTCATGATATACCAAGTACTGTTTTTAATTGTAATAAAAATACTGATGTTGTGTTTTTATAAAAGCCAAAGTGTGTTCTTTTATAAAACAAATTGTACACTAAAATGCTGGTACTTTGTAGTATATTTTGAGTTCTTTATTTGCATCGAAATAATGTTGTTTACGCTGTTTTGGGCTGATTAAAATGTGATAAAACCTTGTTGTCCCATGCTATTAAAAATGCAGTAAAATTCTTGTTGTATTGTGCTGTTTTAATGGCTGTTACTGCACCAAAAACTATACTGTTTTAACATAAAAATGCTGCAGAAATTGTTGTTGTATCTTTTTGTCCTTAGCTTCTTGTTTCCTGCCAATAGCTTTGTTGTTTGCTCCCAAAAGCCTTGCTGTATGCTACCAAAAAGCTTTGCTATTTATTGTTATGATACATATATAAAAGCTTTGCTATATTGCTGTAAATTCTGCAGAAAAATCTTTGATGTTTTGGTTAAAAAGCAACATAAAATATTTGTTGTTGGTTGTTATAAAACTGGTATAAAATCTTGCTATTTTTCTGAAAACAATACTTCCTGAAATGATTTTGGTGGACCATGATTGATGTTAGAATGGTAAATTGATGGTAGAATATATATATATATATATATATATATATATATATATATATATATATATATATATATATATATATAATATGGATAATGGATGCTGGTTGGTTACGTCGAAATGGTGTTTTAAAGATGTATAGTAATGCTAATATTACTTGTGTTATTATGATGGGTGTTAAAGGGTTGGGTGTTGTTAATCTAACTTTAAGACTCTAATGTTGGATGGAGTGATTGTGTTGACCTTAATTATGCTTTGTTGTACCCTTATACAAAAACATGTTTTAATAAAATGACTGTTTAAATGAGATAAGTAGACTTATACATGAACCTGATTCCATGATTATGTTTTGTTAAGACATATTAGATATTGAATAAAGTAGAGTGCATGATAAAATATGCTTTGTACATTATATGACTCTATGTTATGGTGCATGGGATGAAGGGTTGAATTGGGCATGTCTGTAAAATATGTTTGAACATGCACAGATGTATGAAAATGAAAGGGATATGTTTTATGCATTGGTACTGCCTTTATACTGTTTGGTGTGTAATGTTGTCCTTAGGTGATTGCAATGTGAATAATGTGTTGTTTTGGATAATTGAGTGAAAAATTTGATGATATGAATGAGTTAAATACATATTATTTTACCAATATATTAAATTGAACTTGTCACTCTCATTATACAATGATGTTGATTGTGTTTGATAAAATGTGCAGGATATAGTGATATGGACAGAGAAGTTAATGAACCTGTAAGTATGCTGTAATTGTTTCAATTTAATATTTATTAGGTAGATTGTTGCATTTATTATACTAAGATATGGTTTGGTTTATACTTGCAGGGTACAGTTAGAGTTAGGCACCGAGTACAAACCCAACCTATAGTTGAATTAAATGCTTCCCTGTCATCCTTTCATAAGGAAAGAATAAAGTCGACACCTTTTAAATTTGTAGTCGATTTGGTGGACAATATCGTTATTTCTAGCCCCATTCTTGTAGAATTAATTAGTAGGTGGGATGTCATACATAAGGCTTTTAGGATCAGGGAGAATTTAGTCCTTTTTACAGTTGAGGATGTGTGTTTTTTTTTAGGTTTGTCAAATTGTGGTCAAACTTTTAATCTAGAAAATGATGTCGGTGGCATTGTTAATAACTTTTTTAGGGATGAGGACATAACAAGTTTGACTATAATGGAAAAGTTGAGGGATAAGAAATTTAAAACAAAAAAAAATGTTGACAATTATTGTAGGTTGTATATATTGTTAACATTTGGAATATTTTATTTTCCTAGGAATAGTAATGTGATAAACAATGTCCCTTTTAGTAAATTAGATAACATTGATGAACTAAATATATACAACTGGGGTGATGCTGTATATAGTTTGATAAAAAGTAGTTTGAATCGGGCAGCGGATAAATACAACTGCAAACTATTTGGGTTAAAATGCTGTTTGGGTATGCATTTAAGAATTGAATTAAAATTTATTTGAAATGTTGCTGGTTGGGTATGTTGGATGGATGACCGAAAAATTTTAATGTTACATGTTTTAGCTTGATAAAACTATGATCATTGTCCTGTAAAACTTAAAATGCATACTCCATATCTGTCCACAACCACTGAAGTTCTATTAAATAGGTGAGTGATTACAAGTTTTATTTGCAAAAGAATATATTTTTGTGTTGCCCAGGAGGTTGTTGAAGTTATTTAATGTTTGGATTTATATTTGTCATCTTACTTGAATTTGACTTCTTCTTCCGATTGAATTATTTAACTTTATACCCATTTTAATTTCATGAGATAGCATAATGGTTTGTAATGTTAACTGTGAAGTAATTGTTTCCAGAATGGTCATTTAAAATAAAAATTCAAAATTAACGGTGCAGTAAGTGGTTATTTGGTCATTCGTATGTGGTTAGTTCTTATACTGGTTATGAGCATCTAAAAAAATGATTAAGTTGATTATCGAGCATGATATTAATTAGCCCAATAAGTAGTAATTATTCTTCTATTGAATTGTTTTAGGAGAAGTACAGATAGTGACCATATAAATACATATTTGGATAATATTGAATTTCATGAATAACTTTTACAGGTGCAGTAAGTGGTTATTTGGTCATTCGTCTAAAAAAATGATTAAGTTGATTATCGAGCATGATATTAATTAGCCCAATAAGTAGTAATTATTCTTCTATTGAATTGTTTTAGGAGAAGTACAGACAGTGACCATATAAATACATATTTGGATAATATTGAATTTCATGAATAACTTTTACAGGTGCAGTAAGTGGTTATTTGGTCATTCGTATGTGGTTAGTTCTTATACTGGTTATGAGCATCTAAAAAAATGATTAAGTTGATTATCGAGCATGATATTAATTAGCCCAATAAGTAGTAATTATTCTTCTATTGAATTGTTTTAGGAGAAGTACAGACAGTGACCATATAAATACATATTTGGATAATATTGAATTTCATGAATAACTTTTACAGGTGCAGTAAGTGGTTATTTGGTCATTCGTATGTGGTTAGTTCTTATACTGGTTATGAGCATCTAAAAAAATGATTAAGTTGATTATCGAGCATGATATTAATTAGCCCAATAAGTAGTAATTATTCTTCTATTGAATTGTTTTAGGAGAAGTACAGACAGTGACCATATAAATACATATTTGGATAATATTGAATTTCATGAATAACTTTTACAGGTGCAGTAAGTGGTTATTTGGTCATTCGTATGTGGTTAGTTCTTATACTGGTTATGAGCATCTAAAAAAATGATTAAGTTGATTATCGAGCATGATATTAATTAGCCCAATAAGTAGTAATTATTCTTCTATTGAATTGTTTTAGGAGAAGTACAGACAGTGACCATATAAATACATATTTGGATAATATTGAATTTCATGAATAACTTTTACAGGTGCAGTAAGTGGTTATTTGGTCATTCGTATGTGGTTAGTTCTTATACTGGTTATGAGCATCTAAAAAAATGATTAAGTTGATTATCGAGCATGATATTAATTAGCCCAATAAGTAGTAATTATTCTTCTATTGAATTGTTTTAGGAGAAGTACAGATAGTGACCATATAAATACATATTTGGATAATATTGAATTTCATGAATAACTTTTACAGGTGCAGTAAGTGGTTATACAATGTGTAGGATATAGTGATATGAACAAAGTAATGCAATCTCTAAAGTCACACCTTGCACTTTTATTTTCACTTTTCAATCAATTCTCTTCTCAGTCTCTCTGAGTAAAAGGTTTATGTATATGTTTATTTCAATATAATTTATGATAAAAGGTTTTTAAGTCTAATATTTAACAAGAGTATTGTTATTGCAGGAACAATTACAAGTTGTGCAACAACATATGGTTTGTCGGTGGGTATTACACGAAGATAATGCTCATCGCAGTATGGTATTGAAGAAATGTGGGATGCTTTAGGCATTGATTAATTCATGAAGTAGGACAACATGACCAAGTTGAATACATTGAAGTATGGGAACATATATTGAACATAATGTACATATTTTAGGTTGTTTAGTTTCTGTAATGAAGAATATGTTGTAATGTTTAATGTTTATGAATTTTATGATTGATTATAAAATGCTTTATGGATGAAAATTTAAGTTTGGTTATTCATAAAAGTTTGGATGGCAATCATATTGATGAAATCTGTCCTAAGAAATGTGATGATTGATATTAAATTAAACCACTTTTATTGTTGTACATAGCCTCTTTCAAAAATAACCACATAGGACTTACTAGATAACCATTTACTGCACCAAAGAAATGTGGTCATTCAGATTTAATAAACCCCTTTTATTCTTGTACAAAACACTTTTCAGAAATAACCACATAAAACATAGTAGATAACCACTTACAACACTAAAGAAATGTGGTCATTGAGATTGAATTAAACCACTTTTATGACTGCACAAAACACCTTTGAGAAATAACCACATAGGACTTAGTAGATAACCACTTATTGCACCAAAAAATGTGGTCATTGAGATTGAATTAAACCACTTTTGTCGTTGTACAAAACACCTTTGAGAAATAACCACATAGGACTTAGTAGATAACCTCTTACTGCACCAAAAAAATGTGGTCATTGAGATGTAATAAACCACTTTTATTCATGTACAAAACACCTTTCAGAAATAACCATATAAGACTTAGTAGATAACCACTTATTGCACCAAAGAAATGTTGTCATTGAGATTGAATTAAATCACTTTTATTGTTGTACAAAACACCTTTGAGAAATAACCACATAGGACTCAGTAGATAACCTCTTACTGCACCAAAAAAATCTGGTCATTGAGATGTAATAAACCACTTTTATTCTTGTACAAAAACACCTTTTAGAAATAACCACATAGAACTTAGTAGATAATCACTTACTGCACCAAAAAAATATGGTCATTGAGATTGAATTAAACCACTTTTATGGTTGTACAAAACACCTTTGATAAATAACCACAGTAGACTTAGTTGATAACCACTTACTGCACCAAAGAAATGTGGTCATTGAGATTGAATTAAACCACT
Source organism: Vigna nakashimae (assembly GCA_034642375.1). NCBI lineage: Eukaryota > Viridiplantae > Streptophyta > Magnoliopsida > Fabales > Fabaceae > Vigna > Vigna nakashimae. The sequence continues at coordinate 24,980,655 of CM067768.1, forward strand.
TTTATTGTTGTACAAAACACCTTTGCGAAATAACCACATATGACTTAGTAGATAAGCTGTTACCGCACCAAAGAAATGTGGTCATTGAGATGTAATAAACCACTTTTATTCTTGTACAAAACACCTTTCAGAAATAATCATATAAGACTTAGTAGATAAACACTCACTGCATCAAAAAAATGTGGTCACTGAAATTGAATAAAACCACTTTTATTCTTGTACAAAACACTTTTCAGAAATAACCACATAAGACTTAGTAGATAAAAACAACTAAGATAAATTTATTCAGTATGATAAAAACAACTAAGATAGCTTTTCATTTTTTAACTTATATGCTATATTAATTTTAGTTAGTTTCCTTTTAAAGTGGTTAATTTTATTTTTGTAGTTCTAAAGTGATTATTTTGCTTCTTTATATTATATTTAGCTTTAAAAAAGTTTAATGTTGACATGTTTTTATAGTTTAAGATTGTTTATAACTTTTAACGAATTAAAATAAGTTTACAGAAACTTGACGGGACAATAAAAATAATATAACGTGATTATAATAAAGCACTAGATACAAAATTTATTTACAAATTAAGAAATTTAAAATATTTGAAATTTGGATTTAAAGAGTATACAAAAATTTAAATAAAAAGGTACCATTAAGAATTAGAATTTGTAAACGTAACTTTCTCTGTTTACTTTGAACTTGTTTTAAATAAAATAAGAGAACATACATTGCTTTTCATACCATCTATCTATTTTTCCTTCAACCCAATAAAATATTGCTCCAAAATAAATATTAACTGTTTCATTTGTTTATTACAAATCAATCCCAAATATAATATGCTTTAACTACCTAAATCGAGGTTGTTACTATTTTCAATTCTAAACATTTAAAAACAGAACGCATCATACCATAACCTTGACCACAAATTTCATACATTTCTCAAGGAAAAGTTAGAACACAATTGTTCATCATTAAAATTATCCCGTTTCTTCGTATTGAGTTAGGCCGTAATTACTTTATGGAGCTTCACAATATAAACTCTACTTATTTCAATCAGTATAACCTTGGACTACCTTCTCATCTGTGTGAATAGCTCAGGTGGCTTACTGCCGTCAAGTCCACCAAATCCACTATTCCCTTGGCTGCTAAATGCTCCAAACCCACTTCCACATAAACCACTACCAAGCTGTCTTGATTGTCCAAAAGTAGGCTTGTTTTCATTATTTGACCGATTTTCCAATGCAGGGTAGGCTTGTTTTCATTATTTGAAGCAAAATCAAACTTTTGAACAGTTGACTTTTCAGTAGCCAAATCTTTAGTCTCTGGAATAACCATGCACCATTGTTGGTGACAAATGGAATTCAGACTGTGGGGGTATGAATAAAGCATTACCTTTTGACAAAACACTAGATGTAGACTCTGAAATTTGAGTTGGTGCTCGGAGGCTGTCAGCAGGTATATACGCCTTTGATTTTTCCGACACCTCTTCAAGTTGAAGATGAGAATTTATAACGTTTGCTGCAAGTATATTCATAAAATATTTAAGTGTCAGAAACTTAAACCATAAGTTATCAACCAGGTCAAGAATTGATTGCAGCTCACATTTCATTTTAGAAGGGAATAGTGCTCTCCTTCAAATTACTAGACAGATGGACTATTTCAGATAAAAATGTACGCACGAAAATACAAATGTACTAGCAGAAATATTTAGAACATGGTTATTATAATCAACATAAGCAGACAAAAAATAGAGGCAGCCAAAACAAGAAGTATATTTTTATAGTAAGAATTCTTGTGGGGTTTCACAAAATAAAGCATGCATCTTAGCAGAAGATTTAAGACCGAAAATTTACAAGTAAGCATACAAGTTCTGTACTGAAAAAAATTGGATCAGCTCCCCTACCTGGATTCCTTTGTCTTCTCCTTCACGAAAGTTAGCAGCTCCAACTCTTCTACAGGATCTAAGGTAGCTCCTTCTTGTCTAGATCTACAGAGTTTTGTCCAACCTCCTTACTTACTTCTTCCTATCCCAACCTTCTCTCTTCTATTTTTCCTTACTATTTTCGTTAAGTTTTATGAATGGGAAATAATAAGGTAAATTTCCTATAAGCAACATAAGAAGATTTTGATATAATGACAATACAGATTTCTGCAGAATTCCTTTTAATACAACATCTCTCGATTTTAGACACAACCTGTAACAAAGATTGAAAGGCCACGCATCATCCATTCATTCACATCTTACGGACCAACAAGGAGTTTAAGAAAGCTTTATCATTCAACAATCCATCCTCACACAAGCATAACATTGTTCTCATCAAACACAAGGTAGATACACAAGTAAACATATGCATACACAAAATTGTCACTACACCACTTTTCATTCCATGACCTCAAGCACCCAATGGACAAAAATCAGATTGGATCATGCACGAGTATCGACTTCAAACACACGAAAATGGCACACCACAGGCAAGTTTCACAAATTATTACATTCATATAACTAGACAGAAAGAAGCTATTTTTCTCATGATTTAATTTTGTTCAATAAAACTTAATCATGCATTGCTTTTTTTTTCATTATAACTGGAATATATCTGTACAAAAATTTATGATAAACATATGGGGTATGATTGGATTCAAAATAGAAGTGCTTTCAAGAGTTTCTCTACTGACAATACAAAGTTTTTTTTCTCTAATAACATACTAAACTTTTCCAACTTTACATCCAAAAACATTCATAAACTTCAATATATAAAGTCACTGAAATCACATTTCCAAAAGCACTTAAATATGTGGAATTATGGAAGTAAGTGTAATTATTATGATACTGTGTTAGCTTTTGTAACTCTTAAGCCACAACATTTTCTTCTTTTTTTTTTTGAGTCTTATGCGTGGATAATGTAGTTTTAAACGTTTTTCTCTGTTTTTTAGTACAACGATTGATCATTCAATTAAAAAAAATGTGATATGGTTTAAAGTAGGATGAAGGATGGGTTGTGTGTACAGTATTCAAAAAGAGACTAACAACCATGCGTAAACAATCACAAAACAGAACGTTTAACTCCACATACCTTGTTCGGTTTCTTCTTTTCCGCAACCTAGCTTCAAATTTCATGTATCTCACACTCCGCTCCTGTGTTGACTCTCTAACTACCAAACTTGTTTTCTCAATGCGTCTCACTCAACAGCTATCAAACTCGTTACCGATTCAGCATTTGCTCTTCTCCCTACCGCAACTTTTTCTCAGAACTTTCCCCCTTTAGTTTAGGGTTTTCAAAAATCAATCAAAAATTAAAGGAAACATAGACAAATGATGACCAACGGAAGAACAACCTCATATACTTTCTATTCTTCAAACACTACAAAGGGGAGAAAATAGAAAGGGGATGAACCTTCCGTGCTCCACACCGTTCAAGACCGATAACAACTTCTCCTTCGCCTTCGACTTCGCCGGTAAGAACTTCTCCGATCACGTCCACCCTCCGGTGGCAACCATGGACTTCTCTCTTTTTCTTTCTCGCGTTCTCTCCCGATCCTAACCCTAACACGAAAAGTGTGTCTTTCAAAATGAAATGGTCGCTTTTCAAATCAGCAGCTCAACGTTTCATTTGGTCTCTCACAAACCACCCACCTTAGAAGCCCACTGAAATGACCAATATATCCTTAATGATATTGATAATTATTGGGTCCCACGACGTGTCAAATGAATGTAGATTCCTTTAACCGTTGCAAAGAATCATTTTTCTACAAGTTTTGGTGTGAGGAACCAAGGAAGCCGAAAAGTGTAAAATTATTTTTGGAATAAAAGTTTAACGGTAAAATTAGAACACATATTAGGCTTGAAATATTCATTTTCTACCTTTTAACAAATGTGGATATTAAAGTGCAATTTGATGATAATGAGGAGATGGAAATAAAAGAAGCAGTTAATCAATGTAGGAGTGAAAAGACCGGGGCAGATAATTTTTGCTTTCAAGGAAGATGTTTTTCAAGCAGTAAACTAGTTCCAAAGGGTTGAGAAAATACGAAGGAGTAAACTTGGAACTTCATCATTAACGGAATAGATGATCCTCAATCACATTCTCATTGTTTTTCTTGTTACAGATCTCCGCATTAAACTCTTGTAATAAAAGTACCCATCTAATCAAGCGTGGTTTAGAGTCGGGCTTGGTCAACAAATACTTTATAGTTACATGATCCGTGTATATGGTCACCTTAGATCCAATAAGATAAGGTCTAAATTTTTTCAAGGCATATACTATAGCAAGGAATTCCTTTTCCGTAGTGGCATAATTCAACTGAGCTTCGTTCAAAACTCTGCTAGCATAATAGATAGTGTAAAAAACCTTTTCTCTTTGCTAGCCAAGCACAACACCTATAGCATAATCACTAGCATCACACATTAACTCAAAGTCTTGATTCCAATTTGGAGCTACAATCACTGATGTAGAAACTAATTTCTTCTTCAAAATGTCGAAAGCCTTCAAACATTCATCATCCATCACAAAAGGAATATCTTTGATAAGGAGATTGCTTAAAGGTTTGACAATCTTGGAGAAGTCTTTAATAAATCTTCTATAAAACCCGGCATGCCCCAAAAAGCTCCTAATTCCTTTCACATTTGTTGATGGTGGAAGTTTTTCAATGACTTTTACTTTAACTTTGTCAACCTCAATTCCTCTAGAAGAAACTTTATGCTCTAGAACAATGCCTTCAGTTACCATGAAATGACATTTTTCCCAATTAAGAATAAGGTTTGTCTGAATGCATCTTTTAAGAACACTATCCAAGTTAGATAAACACAGTAGGAAAGAATCACCAAATACCGAAAAATCATCCATAAAGACTTTAATGCACTTTTCTATCATATCCTCAAAGAATACCTGCATACATATTTGAAATGTGGTTAGAGCATTACACAAGCCAAATGGCCTTTTTTCTATAAGCAAAAATACTAAAAGGACAAGTGAAAGTTGTCTTATTCTAGTCTTTTGGATCCACCACAATTTGATTGTACCTTAAGTAACCATCCAGAAAGCAATAGAAAGCTTGTCAAGCCAATCTCTCCAACATTTGATCCATGAAAAGGAGGGAAAAGTGACCTTTCCTTATAGCCTTATTCAACTTTCTATAGTCAATGCACATCCTCCACCCAGTAATCGTCCTAGTAGGTATGAGCTCATTCTTTTCATTGTATATAATTGTCATCCCACCTTTCTTTGGTACCACCTATATTGGGCTTACCCATGCATTATCAGAAATAGGGTATATAATACCAACCTCCAGAAGCTTCAAAACTTCTTTTCTAACCTCCTCTTTCATCACATGATTCAGTCTTCTTTGTGGTTGAGCAACTGGTTTATACTTATCTTCCATGAATATTTTGTGCATGCAATAAGTTGGGCTTATACATTTGAGATCTGAAATTGACCATCCAATAGCTCCTTTGTTGACTTTTAGTACTTCCACCAACTTTTCTTCTTCTTTGGAGGATAAAGAATTAATGATGATGACCGGTTTATTCCCACCTTCTTCTAAGAAAACACACTTTAAATGTGGAGGTAATATCTTCAGTTCCAGTTCATTTTCCTTGACTTTTTCCTTGGTATAGATCTCTTCAATTTTCGCCTCATGAAAAGGGATTTCTTTTAATGCATCCAAGTCAGTCAAGCACTCATCGATATTTTTCTCTTCTTCCTCATTCAAATCTTTACATGCATCAATGACCGTTTGCTCCAAAGGTGAAGAACAACGTACCATCTTCTTCTGAATCATACATACTTCATCTAGTGCATCAAGATGAAAACATGTCTTATCATCTTTTGGATGAGACGTGACTTCAAACACGTCAAAATTCACTTCTTCATCTTGTACTCTTACCTTGAGTTTGTCATTCTCCACATCAATTAAGACTCGAGCCGTCTTCATAAAGGGTTCCCAAGCATGAGAGGCACATCAATATCCTCTTCCATCTCCATGATGACAAAATCCACCTGAAATAAGAATTTGTCCACTTTCACAAGTACATCTTCAACCACCCCATAAGGGTATTTAAGAGATCTATCCGCTAATTGGAGAGTCATCCGAGTAGGCTTGAGTTCCAAACCTTCAATCTTTTTAAACATAGAGAGCAACATTAAATTAATGCTGGCTCCCAAATCAATCAAAGCCCTTCCAACAGCTAACTTCCCTATAGTACATGGAATGGTGAAGCTTCCTGGATCTTTAAACTTAGGAGGTAAGAGTTGTTGTATGATAGCACTGCAATTTCCTTGCACTTTAATAGTTTCCTCTTTAATGAATTTCCTCGTTTTCGTGAGAAGTTCCTTAAAAAATTTTAGCATATGAAGGCATTTGTTGTAGTGCCTCAGAGAAAGGTATGTTGATCTCCAGTTTCTTAAATATTTCCATAAAACGCTCAAATTGCTTTTTTTTTCCTTCCTTGAATAATTCTTTGGGTAAGGAAGGGGGTTTGTCAAATATCTTTCTCTTTTTTTCGTCCTCTTCTTCTCTTGTTTTATCCCCCTCATTTTTCTCCTTTTCTTTTATCTCTGCTTCTTCTTTTTCACTCAACTTATTTTTCTCTTTTCTCTCTATTTTTCTCTCATCTAACAACTTGTCACTTCTAGTAATAATGAATTTACACTCCTCCCTCGGGTTAACTTCAATATTAGCTCCAAAAGCCTCTAACTTCTTAACTAGTTGACCAACCTGAATCTCCAAACTTTTAATTACAGCTTCAGTGCTTTTATGGTGAGAGATGGACACTTGCATAAACTATTGAAGTGTGTCATCTAGCTTTGCCATTCTATTAGATAAGGAGAGTTGTTGTTGTCATTGTTGTTGTTGTGGTCTATTGAATTGCCCCCAACTTGCCCTTGACCCATACCTGAGGGAGGTTTCCATCCTTGGTTGTAATTTCCTGGACGAAACTGATTACCTTGACCCATAAACTTAACTTCCTCTTGGGTATCTTCTGGCATAGAACATTGTGCCTAAGGGGAATTATAATGTGTCTTTTCAGTTTCTGACCTTGTACGGACCTTTGGCTATAAATAGTGTTTTCCACAACTCTTAGAAAAGTAACTTTTCATTTTGAGAGTATTAGAGCTTTGTGCCTAAGGGGAAGTCTCTGTGAGTGAAAAGGAGATTATGTCATTTAAGAATACAGTGTGTTTGAGGAAGTTCTCAAGTGATAGCTCTTGCTCTTGTCAAGTCTTGTGAATTGGAGAAGCTCGCGCTTTGTGCGTCAAAGGTCGGAACAATTCTCTTCAAGTTGGTAGAGTTGTTGCTTTCGATTCGTTTGTCGAAGGAAGTCTCTTCCGGTTTGTTCGTCGAAGGAAGGTTTTGTTGTTCTAAATTTCCATTCACTTTCATTGTAATTGTGAAACTGTTTCTAGTGAAATAGTTAATCACTCTTTATAGTGATTAACAACTGGACGTAGAATCTGTTGATTTGAACCCGGATAAAAATCATTTGTGTGATTTTTCTATTTCTTATACTCTTTACATTTTCTACACATCAACTGTTCGTTAAAACATTTATAAGAAAATTAAAGAAACCATTTTTTAAATTGACCGCTACACGCTATTTTATTCTGTTGCGCGACTCGACGATACCGATTGTTGGTACCAACAAGAAAAATAATATAAAATTAGTCAATTAAATTTTTACTATAAATTAATTACAGTAGATAACTTACATAAGTTAGAATTGTCTCTCTTTCATAATATGTGATAATTTTCTTCGTATATCGACACATAATACCCACAATCATTGTCATTAAGTTATTTTGTACACTAGAAAACCAAAAGTAGAAAACATCATTATAATATAAACACAACAACAAAACAATTTCTAATCAAGCAAGTACCCATAGAAAGCAACTTAAACGAATATACATAGGGTGAATTTTATCCAAGAGCAGCTGAAGGAGAATGTGCCATTTTGCGTGGAGCAAATTGAATTGCAAAATTGAAACATTATCGTTAAAAGTGAGCGTTTATTGCAATATGCGTTTTGGATAGGCAAATAAATAGCAGCAACTCAGGAATTCTAGGAAGAGCAAGTAAACAAGCCATCCAAACATATTTTATTATCATGTAACAAGTAGCATGTTCAACCAACTTAGCACATGAATGTCCAAAATAGTTTCTAATCAAGTAAAGTACCCATATATAAGGCAACTTAACCGAAGTAAAGAAACAGTGGACAAAATATGCATTTATTTAATTTTTCAACAATAGGATGAATTTGTGGTTTACATGGTTACATCTTGGTTAATGGTTGGATGCAGCCAGCCACTTGTTATGGCTTTGATAGTTACTTTTTTCATACATTGCTGATATTTTAAGATAGGATAAATCTTACTTGATTAGCCAATGAAACTCTTCCTCCTTTTCTGAACAATCATAATCTGAGGTCCAAGCATGACCTGGACAACTAGTCTACATCAATATGTGAAAGTTAAAAACAAAATGTTGGAAATAACAGATTTAAAGGAACCTATGGTAAATTTGTGGAGTCGTAGCATGTCCATAACACCAACATGAGCTAGAGCGCAACCAAATAAATTAGGTCTCTGTACAAAGTAAGAATACAATGATATTGAATGAAAAGGCACAAATGAAACAAATCAGAAAACAAAGCAAATGAACTGGACCTAATTTATAGAAGCACATGCTGACTCAAGTACATCATTTTCTGACTCTTGGACAACATCAATCCAAGTAATTGGTTCTTTCAAATCCACTCGGACTAATTTATATTTTGGAGCATATATATTAGTTAAAAATATAAACACAGTATCATCATTCGCAATGGTTTCATATTGTGCATCAAAGTTATCAATAAGTTTGACAAATGGGAGGAGGGAATTTCCATTCCGAAAGCTTTCCAGCCCATTAGGAATTTTGGTCAAGTCAGAGTAGTAAAGTTTGTTGACTGGATCGCACCCTTCTGAAATATTGAGAAGAATGTACTACACAATCAGCAAAAACCAAGAGCCATGTTCGTGATAAATATAAAATCATGTTCATGTAATTCACTGTAGTCTTGTCAAGCAATAGATGAAAATAAAACTACACTACATTTTTTTTCTTGCAAAGTTGTGAAATTGATGACTTTTCCTACAACCTTCTCTGATCCTATCTGTAAACATAGATTCTTAATAGGTATATAAAATGTACATACTAATTAGTTGCTTACATTTTTATGATATTTAAGTAAGATTTAAAAAGCAACAGAATAACGCTCCAGGTTTGTTAGATGCGATGCTTCAAGAAAGAAAAATGGCTATTGAGCATAAACATTTTATCATAGAAATATTTCGTACTTGTTATCTTTGAAAATAAAAACATTATCGTTTTAGTCCCTATAAAAATTGTTTGATTTTAGTCCCTAAAAATTACTAAGTCATGCACTTTTGGTTCTTCCTTGGTGAAGCATTCCATTTTTTCTTTAAAAAGTATGGATTACAAATGAATAAAATATTATAGAAACTAAAATTATCCCAATTTCAAATACTAGAAACATATTTAAGCTAAATGGAAATCGGGCACAACAATATTATAAAGATCCAGGCTTTCTATAAAGACATATTATGGATTTTTGAAACTCAAAAACCTCTGAGAACTGATAGCATGGTTGGATTCACATTACATTATCTAGAAACACATTTAAATATAAACTAACGTGATTTCACGTAACATTCATAAGTTTACTTTAACATTAAGAAATTTATTCTGCATCCACAATTGAATGAGTTGAAATTTAAATAAAGTTTTGCATTAGGTAACGAAGTTATACTGAGTTTCACTACTAAGTTGCCTTTAAAATTAAAAATAAATCGCATCTTTTTCAAAATCCATTTTACTCAATCAAATTCATTCAAAACTAATTTTTCAAAGTGTTATCCCAATCACACACCGAGAAAACCCAAATCTTGTTCTTCTAAAAAAAAAGTAATAATATGAGATCACTTACTTTGGTGCTGGATAGCGGCTATAAAAGAAACCTTTGTTGTCATGCGTCCAACTAATGGAGGAAGACTTTACCCGAAACATATAATATTTACCATTACAACCATCAGCGGTTCATTTCTATACCTGTTATTTTTTTAATAACGGCACAACATGATACGCCTTGCTCATCGCCATCATCATCACTATTCTCTGGACAACTAACAAGTTCTACGTCGATTACATCATAGTTCAACAATCCATCATCAGAGTCCCCCAAGGCATTTTCCTGCTCACGTTCAAGCAACGCCATCTCTTCTTCAGTTATCCTATCTTCGCCATCATTATCTGACAAATCATCGCGTAAGAAAGGAGAAAAGAGAAGGAAGGATGGAGTTTAGGGTTCCAAGAAAGATCCAATGCGAAGGAGGCCCACAATGGAGGCTAGGGTTTCAGGTGACGGCCAATGCGGAAGAGACCAGCGTGGTGGAGGAGTACATGGTGAATGTTAAGATTCCTGGTAGGCCATAACAGCTACAAAACGCTGCAAAGGGTTATTGAGACCTTGATGGCTGCAAAGGGGATGCAAAATGCTAAGGAGCACGAGAAACACACACAAGGAAAAAACACATACAAAAGGAGAGAACGAGGGGAATGAATGGACTGAGAAAAATTTAATTTTTCTTTAATAAAACTATAAAATGCGTTTACTAACGTGTTTTAATAGAAAACGTTTATTTAAATAAGCGCTATTGATATATTTCAAATTATGAATTAAAAAAATATTAAATAATTATAGATAATATTTTTTTTGAAAATACGCTATCTATTGTTATAATTATAAAAAAACGCTATCTATTGAGTGTTATCTATAAGCAATTTTGTAGCAGCGCATGAAGGGCCTATGATATTGGTTAAAATGAAACTGAGGCAATAGAGGTTAACAAAATGAATTTGGAATGTTCAAAATCAGAGGTTGTCAGTTTCTGGCAGGAGATACTGCCTTAGTTGGTCATAAAACCGAGGTAGTAGGCCTATTTTGAGAAAGTTGTCAAGATTTTTTGCCCCGTATGATCAGAGAACCAAGGTAGTAGGCCTATTTCAAAAAAGTTGTTAGGGTTTTTTTGCCTCGATTGGTCAAAGAACCAAGTAGTAGGCCTATTTCGAAAAAGTTGTCATGTTTTTGCCTCGTTTAGTTAGAGAACCTAGGCAATAGACCTATTTTGAAAAGTTGTCATGTGAAAAATCTTATTTGTATTGGGTTAGTGGGGTTTTTATCCTCGGTTGGTCAGAGAACCGAGGTAATATACACCTTTAGGCACCAGTTTGTACTGAATTGAGGCATATAGTATCGCCAAAATTATGAAATTGTCATCGTGTTTTATACGCTTCGGTTTCAAAAAAACCAAAGTGTAATGTGCTAGGTTAATTAATACCTTTTTGTTTACTAGTGCAAGTACAAGCAACATACAACAAACAAACACAACATAATTTCCATATGTGAAACTACCTATTTCAGACCAAACAAACATGCAACACATATTATCAAAGCATCAACAACTTTAAAACGTTGTAGTTTGCTTCCCTTATGTATTATAAGATCAAACAACTCTGTAGATCTCAAATAACCACTCAACGAAATCTATCTGCTTATACAAATCATAAAAACATGATAAAGGCATATTGTTAGGACCATTGATCAACAGAGAGTCATATATAAAACTCAAACTTCACATGCAAACATGAACTACTTGGAGAAACACACAGACTCCAGAAAAGAGTAGAAAATAGTTTACACTTTTGTAGGAACTGGTCGAGTATACTTGAAGATCTCGCCTTAGGGGTCACTCAGGCGGTCTTTGATCTTCAAACAAATGAACCAGAGGTTAAAAGACTTAGAGAGAGAGGGTATAAAGCTCTTAGAGATAAGGTTTTAGAGATACTATATTTTTAGATAATGAAACTCATTAAGTGAAATTCTATTTATACGTTGAACTTTTAATATTAAAATAAGTGAGTCACATTATTTATAACGTATTATGACTTCTAATATTCTAAGCTTTCACAATGTGTCTATATATACTAATTAGACGAGTCTATGATATGCATCCTTAAAAGTTATTTTAAATATTAGTTGATTTTAAAAATAATTAATTAATTCTTTTATTGTGTAACAATCATTTAAAGTTTTTTTTTTTGTAAAGCATTTTCAACATATTTATTATGATAAAGAATGATTTATAATTAAAATTAATTCTTTTTTTCTATAATATTTTTCCTTTTTAATTCTATCATTTTATGACTTTTAATTAATTGATCATTTAACAAAATTAAATTTAGAAAAATATATTTTACTTTTATTTTTTAAAATAATATTATTTTGAAAAGCGATATATATTTAATGATAATACAAATTGTTTGCACATTATACAAGTATGTTTATATACTGATTAGACTAATCTATCGATGCGTTGATTTAACTTACAACAACACATCATATGAGTCTTTTCCTGCACTGATTAAACACGTATAATGAAAAACATTATACAAGTCTAGCCTTATATTAGGCAAGACTGTCCACACTATAACTAGACAAATATAATAATAAAGTATTAGACGTGTCTAGGAATACATTGATAAGACGAGTATAACAAAAAAAAATTAGACGAATATGTCAATATATACATTAATTAGATAAGCCTAATAATACATATTAGATAAGTCATTTATTTATTTATTAGATGAGTCTATTAATATAGATTGGATAAATTTGTCTATACACATGATACGAGTTTATTCATTTACTAATTAGACGAGTCTAACAATACACATAAGACAAGTATGATCATATACTAATTATACAAGTCTAACTGATGAGGGAAAGGGCCAAAAAATATAACAACTTGGCAAAGAGTAATAATGCAGCGGAAATTCAATCCCCCTTCTTGCAAGAATATGCGAGGAGCACCAAACAAATAGAACAAAAATAGAATCCAAAGCACAAAGAGACACCAATAATTTTTAACGTGAAAAACTCCTCAATGCAAGAGTAAAAACCACGAGTCATCCAGACCAAAGAAAAATCCACTATGATCAATAATAGGGTACAAAAGAGTCTCCAATATTAACACCAATGTTCAATAAACCAATTTAAATAAGCACAAAAGCTTACAAATGAGAACAAAGAAGATGAAAATTCTCCAAAATAAGGTTGCTGGTGTGGGACCAATTTCTCCCAATCTAGACCTCTCATTGACAATCCAAACGGTCAGAATGAAGAACCATATGTGTGGAACCTACTGTCCAAAAATCAGCTCGATCCAACCGTGAAAGACTTCACAGCGACAAAAACACCAATGCAGGTTTAAGGTTATGCGGGAATAACTTTCTCTCTTCCTTTTTCTCTCACTTGGCTTTTGCCTCTCTTCAAATGACTCTAATGTGCTCTACTAATCTGACTCATCTCTATTTAACTTAGTGAGACATAAAGGTCCACATTATTTAAGCTTATTCTCTACATAGGAAGGGAGCCCAACAACCCAACACTAACAATAAATATTAGATGAGTATATCATTGTAGAGTATATCGATGTAGATTCTGTCAATGTATTGATTAGACGGGTCTAACAACATATATTAGACAAGTCTATCAATACAGAGTCAATTGATGTAGAGTTTGTCAATGTATTAATTAGACGAATATAATACAACACAACTTAGACTTCATACATTGATTAGTATTTTTAGCATGTGTACTCTACATATTTTTACATAGTTGTATTTTAGCATATTTATTATTTTTTCATATACTGTCTCATTTGTATTTTTACTCTTTACATTTCTATAAACATATTGATTTTCCAAATATATAAATCACTATTTTAGAAAAATTTAAAAATATTTATTATTTATTACCTCCACTTTAAATCTCTTTTAATATTTTATATATATATATATATATATATATATATATATATATATGTTATGTGTATATATACTAACATAAAACACACACAAGAAATACCAAGCCATGCCGGGTTCAAAACAAGTCATAAGGATAAAATTGAAAATATATGTATACGTGCATCTCTATATATATTCTTGTACATATTTTATTTTAATAAATTCAAATTTAATATTATATTAATTTATAAATTCAATAAATTTATTTAAGTATTATGAATTATTGTTTTCTTTATTAGATATATGTAATATATACTTTGCATTAGCACTAGTACAAAATATACTTTTAAACTCGCACAAATAGACCTCTTTTTATACAAAACCGCTGCCTATTCAGACACGGTGGCAGTTTCGTAATTAACGAGACCTTATAGGCCTCGGTTCAGACGAGACCGGTGCCAAAAGGAGATATCACTTCGGTTATGAAGGCAACCGGTGCCTAATTATCAGTGTCTGACACAGTTTCTAACGCGGTTAAGAAAAACCCGAAGTGAAAGAAGTATACGGCATCGATTGGTAGGAAGGACCGAGGCATAAGCCTCTGCTGCTCAGACCCGAGGCATAAGCCTCTACTGCTCAGACCCGAGGCATATAAGCCTCTCTTTTTTTCCCCAAAATTTTCCCCAAGTTAACGTAGCTCCTTCCGCACTCTCGCCTCCCCTGGCTCTCCCTCCCTCCCTCCCTCCCTCCCCTGGCCCTCCCTCCCTCCCTCCCTCCCTCCCTCCCCTGGCTCTCCCTCCCTCCCTCCCCTGGCTCTCGCCTCCCCTCCCCTCCCCTCCCCTGGCTCTCGCCTCCCCTGGCTCTTGCCTCCCTCCCAGGCTCTCGCCTCCTCTCGCTCTTGGATTCTCCTCTCGCTCTCGCTTCTTCCTTACCTTACCCCCACGAACCTCCCACAACTAAACCACACCACGCCACTGCCAGCCCCAGATCTGCCACCGTTTCCGTAAAGAGCACGCGATGAAGAGGAAGGAGAGGCATCGCGTAGTCGGCGGCGGCGGAGGAAGAGCAGCGCGCGACAGAGGAGTGGACAATCTCCGATGAGATGCGGCGGCTGGAGGAGAATATCGGCATGGCGGTGGCGGATGCGGAGGGCGCGGCGGAGGAGGAGGAGAAGCGACGGAGGCAGCGACGATTGAGGTGGCGGAGGAGGAATCGACAGTGATGAGAATGCTGGGATTGAGGCTCTGTAACGGAGAAGAACGGTGCGGGGATGGGGGCCTTGTGGCGGAGGCGGATGCAGAGGGCGCGGGGGCGAATGCGGAGGCACGGAGGCGAATGCAGAGGATGTGGCGGAGGAGGAGGAGAAGCGACAGAGGCAGCGGTGATGGCGGAGGCGGATGCGGCGATTGAGGTGGCGGAGGCGAATCCAAAAGCTTTTTTTTTCAGATTTCATTTCTTTTTGTTTTGAATTGAATCTGAGTTCACATCGAAGATTTGATTTTGTTTTGATTTGTTTGGTTCCTTTGTTAAATTGAATCTGACTTTACTTGTTAAATTGATTTGTTGAATTGAATCTGAGAAGGATCCTTTGTACCAAAAAATTTGTTTTGTCTGCCATTGAAGCGTGATTTAAGCTTGTTTGGTTTGGTTTGTTTGTGAAATTTTTTTGTCAAGAAGCTTGAGCAAAGACATAAAAGAAGCTTGAGGTACCAAAATGATAGGAATGGCTAAAGAAGAAGAAAAAAAAATAAAAAAAGGACCTTACTGCCTCGGTTCAGGCTCCAACCGAGGCAATAAAGGGAGTGAAACGATTTCGGTTATTAGAACCGAGGCCTAATGGTATCATTATATGTCCCGTTTTAAAACCGAGGCATAAAGTCCACCGCTTTTTACATCGCCTGAATATGCCTCGGTTCAGGAACCGGTGCCTATCAGCAAAAATAACCGGTGCTATTTCCCTTAACTGTACTAGTGTAGGCAATAGTCGATGACCAATATAGAACAATATATAATTTGAATAACAACAATGTTCAACACGCATTTTTTCTCTCTCAAATTATCTCCTAAAAATTCTATTCCTAATATCAACATTGCAATTGATATGTAATTTTTGTTGTCATCTCTTGCTTCACACCAGCCCTTTTCATGTGTTGTATGCACAGCTTTAAATTTTCCATGACTTTCTCACTACTTTTTTCCTGCATGTTTCAATTTAGTCGTCAACTACAATTTAATTAATGAAACTGTTCCAGAGCGTGCTACACGTTTTCTTGCATTATATGACCGAAAATCCTCAACACACATTACACGATAATATTTTTAGTGCATTTCACGACAGCACCACCACCATATACTCTCCCAAATTGCTTAAATAAACTCATGGTTCCATATTTTAACCTTCTTTACTTCACATCCTCAAAAATAGAATGTTTACTTGCTTTCTTAAACTATTTTATGCACTTCTGCTTTTGTTGCATACTGCAGCACCCATTCTGGGGTTCAACAATAACGCAGAAATAAAGTGCATTGAGAGGGAGAGACAGGCACTCCTCAACTTCAAGCATGGCCTGGTGGAGTCCTTTTGGTATGCTGTCTACATGGAGAGATGAAGACAGCAGTCGAGATTGTTGCAAATGGAAAGGCATTCAATGTGACAATCAAACAGGTCATGTAACCATCCTTCGTCTCAGTTTTTTTGAGTGGTACACTGAATATCACTTCATTGTTTCCCTTGCAAAATATTCAACATTTGCAACTCAGTCAAAGTTTTTTTTTGGGAGTGACATCCCACAAATCATTGCCTCACTAACCAACTTAAGATATCTCAATCTCACCGATTCTGGTTTTGGTGGCAACATTCCTACCCAACTTGGAAGCCTTACACACTTAAGGTATCTCGATCTCAGTTACAATTATCTTAACGGGGAACTCCCCTATCAACTTGGAAAGTTGTCACAGTTGAGGTACCTTGATCTTACAGGAAATTCTTTTTTTGGAGCACTCCCTTTCCAAGTTGGGAATCTTCCTTTTCTGCACACTCTTGGACTTGAAGGCAATTTTGATCTCAAACCTAAGGATGCAGAGTGGTTGTCTAATCTTTATTACCTAACAAATATTAAGTTCTATTCTTTACCTAATCCTGACTGGTTGCAAACAATAAAATTTCCAAAGCTAAGAGAGTTAAGGCTAGTTGATTGTTCCCTTTTAGATACCCATATCCAATCTCTTCATCATTCCAACTTTTTCACATCTCTTACCATCCTTGATCTCTCTTTTAAGATGCTGACATCCTCAACGCTTCAATCATTGTCAAACTTTAGCCTTAATCTTCAATAGCTCTACCTTTCTTATAATAACATTGATAGTTTTCTAATATCAACTACTTCAATTACAAATTCTTTATCCTCTCTCTTCATCCTCGATCTTTCCTTCAATATGTTGAAATCATCATCCATATTTTATTGGCTCTTCAACTCCACTACCAATATCCGTACACTTGACCTTTATGGAAATGTGTTAGGAGGTCCCATTCCAGATGAATTTGGAAATGTGATGAACTCCCTTGAAGTTCTTGAGCTCTCATAACAAACTTCAAGGTGAGATTCCATCTTCCTATGGGAACATATGCACATTGCAGATTTTACACCTCCAAAATAACAAGTGGGGAAATTTCTGGCTTCTTTCAAAATTCTTCACTGTGCAATAGACACGTGTTGCAGAGTTTGGATTTCTCTTATAACCAGATTACCGGTATTCTACCTGCAAGCATTGTATTGCTATCTGAGTTGGAGGGTTTGTACTTGGATGGAAATTATTTGGAGGGTGACGTCACAGAATCCCATCTTTTCAGTTTTTCGAAATTAAGGTACCTGTCTTTGTCAGGGAACTCTCTGTCTCTAAAGGTAGTCTCTAGTTGGTTTCCTCCTTTCCAAATAATAAACTTGGGACTAAGATCTTGCAAGTTGGGTCCAAGTTTTCCTAGTTGGCTCAATACACAAAGTTCACTAAAGGCACTCGATATTTCACAGAATGGGCTTAATTACATACCAGAATGGTTTTGGTACAAAGTGCGAAATATGTTAATGTTGAATATTTCTCACAACAATGTTACCGGTGCAATTCCTAGTTTATCATTGAAGTTTCTCAATAGGCGTCCATAATTCTGAATTCAAATCAATTTGAAGGAAAAATTCCGCTATTTCTACTTCAAGCTTCGGAGCTGAAGCTTTCAATAAAGTTTCAGATCTGTTTTCATTCATATGTGATCAAAACACCTCTGCAATGAAAATTTTGGATTTATCAAATAATCAATTGAAGGGACAGCTCCCAAACTGTTGGAAATCTGTAGATGGATTATTCTTTCTTGATTTAAGCAGAAATAAATTGTCAGGGAAGATTCCTGTGTCCATGGGTAGCCTTGTTAATTTAAAAGTATTGGTTTTACGAAACAATAACCTAATGGGTGAATTAGTTTCCACTTTGAAGAATTGCAGCTATTTAAAGATATTGGATGTGGCTGAAAATATGTTGTCTGGTCCCATACCATCATGGATAGGAGAAAGTATGCAGCAGTTGGTAGTCGTGAACATGCGATAGAATCACTTTTCCGGAAATTTTCCTGTTCAGTTTTGTTATTTGAAGCATATTCAAGTGTCGGATCTTTCAACGAATATGTTATCAAAAAAAATTCCATCTTGCTTAAAGAATTTGACTGCATTGTCTAAAAAGAGCATCAACAATAGTCATATTCTAGATCCATATTTGATCAATATCCCTTATATAGGTTATTATGGCAGTTTTGGTACGGGAGATTATTCCCTAGAGAAGAGCATGATGTGGAAAGGTGTGGAACAGGAATTCAACCATCCAGAGTTAAAACTTAAGAGCATTGATATTTCAAGTAATAAGTTGACAGGTGATATACCAGAAGAGATTGGATATTTACTTGGATTAGTTTCCTTGAATTTATCAAGAAATAATTTGAGTGGAGAAATTCCTTCAGAGATAGGAAATTTAAGTTCACTAGAGTCTCCTTGACTTATCAAGAAATCATATCAGTGGGGGAATTCTTTTCTCTCTTTCTCAAATTGATTTTCTTGGCAAGTTAGATTTGTAACACAACTCTCTTTCTGGAAGAATCCCATCAGGACGACATTTTGAAACCTTTGATGTCTCAAGTTTTGAAGGGAATGTTGGCCTTTGTGGTGAACAACTTAACAAAACTTGCCCTATAGATGGAAATCAAACAACAGCAAAGCCTGCAGAATATGGAACAGTGAAAACTGTGAAGATTATGTTTTTCATGGGACACTGTACATGAGCATGGAGAAATTTTGGGGCTTATTAAGGTCAATTCTACTTTGGCATCCATGGAGAAATTTACACAAGGTTTCTGAACAGATTGTTAGACTGTGTATACCAACGATTTTAGTGAATGGGGCGAACTGTTGCAGGGGACTCGTGTGCAGGAGGAAGGCATGTTCTAGCGTCTATTTTTTATATTCATATGTTTTACCTTCAACCTGATTTATAAACAAGCATAGTTATGTCTTTTTCTTGTAATCTACCTGATTTATGGCTACTAGTGCAAGACATTCAGTTTTGGAGTTCATAATCTATGTAATGAATTGCAATTTCTTGTTTAGAGAGGGACTTACTAAGATTTGGTTGTTTTTTCTTTCTATAATATATTTGTAACTTATGTTTTTTGTTCTTCAAAGCAACGATAATATAAAAATTCCCTGTTTCTTACTCTCTAGTTTTTTTAGTGTATCTTTCTTCTTTGAGTTTATCTAACTAGCCTAGTATCAGAGAGTACATAGGATTCTAAATCGTTTTCCTTTTCATAGAACTTACAGTTTTTAAAATCACATGAACAACCTCGTGAGTCTTACCTTCATCTTAAATAGAATTCAGCATTGTTGTGTGTCCACCACAGTTCCATATGATGACATGGATGAATGATGCTGCTACAGAAAAATATTTCAATTTATTTACAAAAGTAAGCAAATTTGTAGGCTATATTACTAGACAAATTTTAAAAATTTTGCAGAAATTGGCAAGTCATGCATGGGTCTCACGACATTATATATGAAGAAATCATACCCGTACACACGATTTCAGTTGAATCAAATAGTCGGAACAAAAGTCATGGGGGCATGGACGACTTTCAAACTGAAGTGTGGAGATGCTATTGAAAGTGGTATAAGGATAAAACGACATCCAATTTTTATAATTCTTAATGTAATCGATTACAATATGAATATAATCGTAATCGAGGTCATTAATACATAATTATAATTGATTATAATCTGAATGTAATTGATTACCATTTTTGGTCCTTTATAGACACTCTTGTAGTTAATTATCATAATGGAACGCATATTGATGTTCCATCTTGATTAGGCTATTGTAATCGACAAAAATTGTAATCCATTAGATAATTATGTTATTAAAGATAATCTTTTAATAAAAGAAGGTACAGGAGTAAATTAATAATAAAAAACAATAAAGACTAAAGAGAAATAAAAAAGTTATTGATGATAAGAACATGTTCCCGTGTGACCTTCATTTTGACAATAAAAACATTTTTTCGATTTATTGGGAATTGGTTGGTCCATTTCATTATGGATTCAAGTAGTAGTTGTTCTTCTTCATATCTTATGTTGCATTTGAGGATTTGGTATGAAATTTGTACCAGTATAAGTAGACCAATAATCTTCATTTCATATATAGCATATGAAATTGGACTTGATAAGCCTTATTAATGATGTTGAGGCTGTAAACAGGATTGATAAATTTCATTAGCGGTATGAGAATATGCACAAACAGTTATCACATGATGACAAGGGAGACATTACATGAAATTGGTTGAGGATAATATTGGTGAGGGGTTGATATCTCTTGCATGTTAAATTTTGGTTATTCTTAAAGATACCGATGGACATGACAAAATGTTAATTGTTGTTGATTTTTTTCGAAGAACGACAATAATGTCTCGTGTCCTTTCAAATGAAAAAATGTTGATTGTTGTTGTTGATGACCTACTCTTAACATGGACTAAACTCTAAACCCTCATTCAACAAACCATGCTTGTGTCTTTTCAAATGTTGTTTGCATTAGAGTATCATTTGTATGTGATTTATTGTCACAGATGAAGGTGCAGTGGATTCCTGAACATGAAAGTCAAATTCATAGAAATTTTCATACTAAAGCATCTCATAGGAAATCAAAGATGTTTAGAGATGCACAAAGTTCAAGAGAATGCCCTTACTGGGTTGCGTAACACATCTGAAACTCCTTACTGGCACATTGGAATTCTCCAGATTATTGCAATAAATGTGCTACTGCCTAGGGGAATAAAGTTTAAAAAAAGGGTGGGACCATGCATACAGGTGGATCAATAACTGGTCATGAACATATGTAATTTGTATGGTAAACTTTCATTCCTTTTATATCCATTACATATAACTTATGTATTTTAAATTCTATGTACATGTATAACTCCATAATCTGTTTCAAGCACAAGAGTTGAAACGAGTTGTCCATGTTGATGAGGTTTTTCAACAAACTCATCTTCAGAAGGGATCTGGCCAATTCGTTGATGAAAGGTCTCGAAAGACCCATGTAAGCAAATACTTTTAATATTAATTGCTTTAAAATTTAAATTTATTCTACTATATCCTTTACTAACATTGTGCATAATGTTAAACAGGAAGAATTTTCAAGTAGACTTTCATAGGTCATATCTGAGCATGAGTCATGTCCTAATGCATCAGGAGAGAATAATGATGACGATGACATGCTTAAGACACAATATTGGGTCAATATCGTTGGTGGGAAGAGAAAAGGATGAGTCTAGAGGGCAGGACAACTTGCTACAAATTATTCGGCGAGAATAAGTAGTCTCAAGCACCAACCATCTTCTTCTACCAGTGTTGACAACATCGTTGTCCAACTCACATAGCGATTACAAAGACGTGACCAGGAATACCACTACAATAAAATCGTATATTACCGAAGGTTTATTACCGAGGGCCATTTGCCCTTCGGTAATGTCTGCTTACCGAGGGCCGTTTGTCCTTTGGTAATGTCTGCTTGATATTCGAACCACATCTTCATTTAGCCATTCTCTGGAGAGATCCACCCGCACACATTTCTTTTTCTCTCGAAGCTTCCCTCGTCTTCGATCCATATTTCAAGTTCCTTCGCCTCAGATCTTAATCCGCCCAGCCATGGTTAGTCTCTAGATCTTCATTCTCTTGTACATTTCTCCCTTACCTCGGCCTAATCCACCAAAGAATCCATTTTTCACCGATTGTTCTATCTTTTGCCCGATTAAAACCGCTGTTCATTCCATTCCATCTATTCAATCGTTGAATCCTTTCTCTCCACCGATCAAAACATCCCAAATCCCTAACCCTAGAATGTGCACCGATCAAACCATTCAATCTAGGGTTTGCCTCCATTTTCCGTCATCCGTTGTTCTTCTTCTTCGATTAGCTCGATCTGTGCCAGTTTCCAAGGTTCCTCGTCGATCCGCCTCGATCTGTAAGCATTACTTTTCTCTAATGATTTTATTTTTCATAAACATTGCCTTTATTTCCTTCCTTCATGGTGGCCAAATATCAGTTGTTGTGTTTTGTTTTTTGTATGAAATATCCAGTAGCATTGTTATTCCTTTTTTGTTATTCTTTTTCTGTGTGGAAAGAAGTTTGGGAAAATACGCTCAATTTACTATTTGAGAATCCCTGCATGACAAATATGATACATCAGCTTCCCTGTCTATTTGAATACAAAATAAAAATCCTTACATATATATTCACGAACAAAAATATAACAAACTTTAATTGTTCAAATATAAAAAATCCTAGGAAGCAATTGGGATGATGAAAGGGGGATGATGTTGACAGGTTTGGGAGATGAAAGGGAGATGATGAAGTCAGTGAGTATGGATTTCTAGGAAGGTTTGAACTTGCCATAACAAATGATGTTGACGGAGATTTTACCTGTGAGAAGAGGTGCTCTGTGGAATTGGAACTTCAGTTGGGGCTCTGACTCAGTAAGTTTGCTGGCTGAACTGAAAGGAAGAATTGAAACAACCAGAAATAAACATAGGAGAAAGCTTAAGGATGTAAGAGAGGCCATTTGTTTATGTTGTCTAAGAAAAAAGTGAAATGCTGTTGGTGAATTGCTGTGAAAGAGGGAAGTGTTGGCGGATATATATAGTGGGAGGGGTGAAATAAAATGAGGGAGATGGTGTGAGTGGACTGAATGAGGTGATAATGCGTTTGCGATTTGGTAGTGAAATTGAAGGGGATTGATTTGTAGGTTTGCATTAACCGAGTGGTAAGGTTGGTGGAGACAGAGGATAGCCAGCTAAGGGGAGAGTTGGCACGGATAATAACAACACGAGATGGCGACATGAGGACAAATCCCGTGTACCCTCAAACTCTTTGGCACATAACAGAAATCAAGGGGAGGGACCCTAACATATACAATGTTTCAATGCAGAAACTATCTCTCCAAAAATGATTGTCTTTCTTGCTTCGACACTGCCTCCACCCAAATCCGCAACTGCTCCAAAGCCAATGGCGCCAGAGTTATCTACAACAATTGCTTCCTCAGGTATCTATCTGTCTATTCATTCAAATATATTTAAATTCACTTTGATTTTGCTGTTTGAAATTCTCAAAATCTGACAAGGTTCACAGAGGTATGTAAATGTGGAAAGTTTTCACTTGCATGCAACGCTTGGTATAAATTAGTTCCTGCTTAATGTTTTTTCAAATAGAAATAATGACAAGCTACCAAAAGCAGTATCAGATTGCGTTTTGTTCGAAGCAATTTAATCTTCGACAATTTTTCTGCATTTGATATAGTATACTGCACAACACAACCCTTTTATTTGTTATTATCAATTATTTTATTCTGAAAAGTCGTATCTATATCATTTATTTCAAAATCTAAACTTGTGTTCCGTTGCAGGTGACATACTGGGAGCAACTGAGTTAAGAGGACCAGTTAACTACAAATATAATGATTTGAAAGCTGGAACTAAAAATTTCAGTGCTGAAAATAAACTTGGAGAAGGAGGTTTTGGTGCTGTATACAAGGTGAATTTTATGTTGTGTATATTTTAATAACATAATTGCAAGCATCCTAATGACAATGATTAATGTGTAAGATTTTTTTAAAAGCTGTCAAAATATTCTCTTTTATTTGAAGTTTTTGTTTATGTTTGCAATTAATAAACAAATAATCATTTTCCTAATGTCCTTTACAAGTTTTTAAAAGTATACAATAAAGATTTGATAATTTTTTAAAATAAATTAAAAAAAGAAAGAAAAATGTCTTCAAAAAATAAATATAAATACAAAACCTAACAAAGAAATACTTAAAGCTACAGTTACATAAACTGAAGATCTCTTTCACTGATTTGCCAATCATATATTTGGAATAATAGGGTACTCTAGAAAATGGAAAAATTGTTGCCATAAAGAAATTAGTGTTGGGATTAAATGCAATTGGATGCATCTCTGTTCCGGAATCTAAAAGCCTTGGATTAAATGCAATTGGAAGAACAATACTTCTTTTTCCCATGATTTGAAAAGTCCACACATCTTTTCACTTTTGATCAATTATTGATGTGGTTGAACGTTTATCTTAATTGCTTTTTTGCATGAATAATTGGAAGCATTGTACCGTAAATATCAATTCCAACCGTAATTGATTTGATTGGCATGGTTATAGATAGATGTACATGATTCATAGGTCAAAATTAACCTGTCAAATACTAAATGAGTTGATTTATATAAATGATTTTTTCCTTTATATTAACCTGTCAAAATTAACGTTTCAAGTTGGCTTTATATTCCTTTATTGCTATTTTTTTCAATAAATCTCTTAATTATTTGATTGATTAAATATTAGTGAATATAATATTTAAGTTAATTAGATTTTTCCAGTAAGATCGAGTTTGATTATTGCACCGATAAAGAGATGAGATATGAGTGTATAAATCAAATTTTGTATTTGATTTTATCAAATATAGATAGCGTTTTGTGAATTTCGATAGGAGTACAAAGTTTGATTATTGCACATATCTTACCCATCATATTTGCTAATTATGTGGGCATAAAGCTATTCGTGTCTTGTTTATTTTTCAATACTAAAGTCTTGCATCATAAATTTCAATTATATTCTCTACCAATCTTTTATGATTCTGCAGCTTAACTGATTTTTCTGATCATACTTTCTTGTCAACCATCATAATTGAGTGTTTGGTTATGGGTAATTGATCAGAAAATTGCATCTTCTCATCTTGCAGAAGTAACCGTTTTACTTATGTTCAGAACAGAACAAGATTTGTGTCTTTGGGTGCTGTGAGCAATGATTTAGTTGAAGAAAGTGTGGAAGGTGATGACCTAAGGAGCAGAATCTTGAGGCTAAGGCTCCCCAAGCGAAGCGCCACAAACATTCTTCAGAAGTGGGTCCTTCGAGGGAATCCTGTTACGCTCTCTCAGCTTCGAGATATTTCCAAAGAGCTTCGAAGATCACAAGGGAAAGTAGTGCAATTGCTGTTTGTTTTGTCATATCATGCAGTATGTATTAGATTCGTTTGGTTAATTGTAGGTGTAGTGCATTAGGAATTCAATTTTACACGTTGCTATTATTCGGTCAAATTGACCTGTGTGCTTAAGCTGGTCGGTGAACTTGTTCTAGTGCATTCACAAATTGTGTTTTTTTAATTGGATAAGTGCAGATTTTTCAGAGAAATAAATGAGCTGTTATAGTGAATTGGAATTTGCCTTGTGATAAGTGAGCTGTCATAGAGAAATAAAGAGAAATAAATGAGCTATTATGTGATACTGTCTTTCGGTAATTACCGAAGGCTTCTGTCCTTCGGTAATTACCGAAGGCTTCTGTCCTTCGGTAATTACCGAAGGCTTCTGCCCTTCGGTAATTACCGAGGGCCGTAGGCCGTCGGTAATGGTTAGCGACAACATGTTTACCGACGGTCTAATAGCCGTCGCTAACCCCTCGGTAAATTGTCATTATCGACGGCTTTTGGATGTTACCGAAGGATTCTGGCCTTCGGTAATGCCCTCTTTTTTTGTAGTGTACAAAGATTTGAGCAAGAGTTTGAACAAGAACATTAAACTTATATTCTATAATTGAATATTGTTTATTACAGGTCTGATTGTCTCATTGCGGATTGGATATCTTTATTGCAAGTCTAATTATCTTATTGTGGGTTAAATATTGTTTTTGCAGGTTTGATTGTCCCAATGTAGGAGTAAACATCCAATATAGATTGCATTTGAATCTTCCACGACCTTACCAACGAATTTATCGAAGGATATATCCTTCATTAATTACCGATGAATATATTCTTCAATAATTACCTGTAGATATATCATCCGGTTAAACATATTCTTTGGTAATTACTTGTTGATTTATCCATCGAGAATTATCGATGGCCAACCTTCATCAGTAATGGTTTATCGACAAAAAATGATTTTTTTCGACATAGTGTGTCTCTCAATAAATCTTGTTTTTTTAGGGAAACTTCATTCCCTCTTTCTTTTGGAACATGTGGAAATTGCGGACTTTACCGCTCTCACTTGACAAAGTGGGGAAATTTCTAATTTCTTTCAGAATTCATCATGGTGCAACAAACACGTGTTTCAAAGTTTACATTTGGCCTTTAAAAACATTACAGGAAGGTTACCTAAAAGCATTGGATTGCTATCTGAATTGAGTAAACTTACGTGGGTGGGAAATTATTTAGAGGGTGATGTTACTTAATCGCATCTTTCTATTTTTTCCAAACTAGTATTCTTACATTTATCACATAACTCATTGTCACTAAAAATTTGTCCTACTTGGGTTCCTCCTTTCCAATTATGGATTAAGATCTTTTAATATGGGCCCAACATTTCCTGGTTGGCTTCAGACTCAAACTTCCATAATATTTCTAGATATTTCTAATAGTAGGCTTAATGATTCCGTACCAGACTGGTTTTGGAACAACTTCCAAAATATGGGAATATTACGTATGTCTTAAAATAATCTCATTGGTGAAATTCCCAACATATCATTGAAGCTTCTTTATTGACAATTCATATTTCTACATTCAAATCAATTTGAAGGCAAAATTCCATCCTTTTTACTACAAGCTCCAAAGCTCAAGCTCTCCAAAAATAAGTTTTCAAATTTGTTTTCATTCTTATGTGATCAAAGCACATATCTGCAAATTGGGTACTATTTCTCCTAGCTCTACTTATCCGAAAGGAGGGACAACCTGCAATAGGCATTCTGACGCTCAAGTTAGAAATTTTCTCCGCATGCCTTTATAATTTAGTAGGGAGTAAAACGTGAGTTTACCTCGAACCTAAACCCTTATTTATAGATTTTAAAGGAATATGACCAATTAATTTACCTCTTAATGGTCATTAATGCAAACCTTAACTATTTAACGGTAGTCGTTATCACATTTATTTGTGCATTAACTCTGCTCAACGGTTGTCGGGACCGAACGGTTGAGAGGCTCTTTCCTGCACGTTGACCGTTAGGTTCCTTAGGGTTGTATGTCATCCTAATCGATCGGTAGTATATGAGGCCAAAGTGAGGTAGAGACTCTCTCGCACCTTTACCGTTCGGTCGGAAATGAGCCCATAGTAACATAAACCCTCCAAGCCCTAGTAAATTTTTGATATTGTGTTGGGTTTGTCAACTTATACCGATCGACACAAGGGTCATGACAATTCATACAATAGCAAGACAAGCGGTTTTTGACCTAGAAGTTCCCTGAGAACGTTCAGTAGGTCAAAAATGCTAAGGTGAGAGCCACAGAAGCATCGCTCACCAAACAGGGGATCTAGGAGTCCGAACTTTTCCTAGATAGAAGACACTCGGGTGAGCACTACGAAAAGGTTCCTTATCAAGCAGGGGATCCATGACTTCGCTTATAACTTTCCCAAGATCGAAGATGCTTGGGTGAGAGTTATGGAAGCGCCCATAACTGAGCTGTTTAGATCTTAAGAGTTCACTTGGATCGTTTCCTAAGATCAAGGTGAGAGTTCTTGAAGAGCGTTCCTTACTGTTCAGTTTATATCTTAGGAGTTCACTTGAAGCGTTCTCTAAGATCAAGGTGAGAGTTCACGAGGAGTGTTCCTTACCGTTCGGTTTAGATCTCAAGAGTTACCGAGGAGCATTCCCTAAGATTAAGGTGAGAGTTCACAAAGAGCGTTCCTCACCGTTCAATTTAGATCTTAGGAGTTCACTAGGAGCGGACCCTAAGATCAATGTGAGATTTCACGAGGACTGTTCCTCACCATTCAGTTTAGATCTTAGGAGTTTACTAGGAGCGTGCCCTAAGATCAAGGTGAGAGTTCACGAGGAGCTTTCCTCACCGTTCGGTTTTGATCTTAGGAGTTCACTAGGAGCGTGTCCTGAGATCAAGGTGAGAGTTCACAAGAAGTGTTCCTCACCCTTCGGTTTAGATCTTGAGCGTGTGCTAAGATCAAGGTGAGAGTTCATGAGGAGCGTTCCTCACCGTTCGATTTAGATCTTAGGAGTTCACTAGGCGGGTGCCCAAAGATCAAGGTAAGAATTCACGAGGAGCGTTCCTCACCGTTTGGTTTAGATCTTAGGAGTTCACAATGAGCGTTCCTCACCGTTCGATTTTATCAAGTATAAAAAATGATGTAATGACAATATCGTAAATAAGATAAATTCTTTTACACGGTTACACTGAGAATCGCTATAAAAAATACTTCTACACCGTTAAAATAAAAATAGGTATAAAATTTCATTTTTTATACCCACTACAATTTTAAACCGGTATGGAATATTTAATATTCTGCCGCTCTTCACTTCCTCTCCCGCGTCTTCACTTTCACACTTCACTTTCACACTGCACTTCTTCTCCTTTCTTCTAAATTGCCAAATCAATCGTGAAAATGTTCGTGACATTGGACCGCGACTTCTCTCTTTGCTATATTTGGGATATTAGGGTTCCGCGACTCATCTAGAAGCCATTGATGCTGAAATTGCGGCCATTCTCGATGAGCACTAGTAAAAAATGACGTTTTAAACTCGGACATTATGACTCGGTTTTTATGGAACCGAGGTATATCAAAAGGCGGTGGCAGTCTCGTAATTTTAAAAACATTATATGCCCCGGTTGTTAAGCAACCGGTGTCTAAAGAAGATACTGATTCGGTTGCGAGAGTGAACCGAAGCCTAATCCTCGCATATCAAAGATACTGCCTCGGTTGGAAGATAGAACCGAGGCATATTGGGCTTCTACTGTGTGCGCGCCTTATATCCAGAGCCAGACAAGTTTTTCCCGAAAATTCTCCTCCTCTTCCCCTCTTCTCTTCCTCTTCTCTTCTCTTCTCCTGCGATACCACCTCTTCTTCTCTTCCTCTTCTCCTGCAACGTACGACGACGGTGGACGCAACGAGGACGCGGCGGTGGCGGCGAGGACGCGGCTGCGGCAAGGACGCTCTTCTCTTCTCCTGCAACGACCTCTTCTTCTCTTCCTCTTCTCCTACGACGTTCGACGACGGTGGACGCGAGGACGCAGCGAGAACGCGGCGGCGACGAGGACGCGACGGCGAGGACGTAGCGGTGACGGAGGGAGGTGACGGTGGGCAGAGTTGCGCTCATAGAGGGAGCGACGGGCAGATCTGGGCGCGACGAAAGGAGATTTGGCTGTCGAAGGGCAGATCTGGCTGTTGGAGGGCAGATATGTGGGGGAGATGGTGGTGGTCGGAGATGCTTCTGTCGACGGTTGAGGTGGCGCGACGAAGCTGAATCACACCGTTGGTGGTAGTCGGAACTGCATGGTCTGTGGCAGATCTGTGGGGGAGATGCTTCTGGCTCTGTTTCACCGAAAAGGAAGAAATTTGGGTATGCCCTATGCTTTGTCACATGCATTTTGCTTCTCTGGTTTTGGACATTGATGACACTGTGTTGCTGATTGAGTATGGACCGCCATTTGTGAGACGCATTTTGCTTTTCTGGCTTTGAACACTGTGTTGCTGAAATTGGTTTGGGAGCTGAAATTGGAAGAAATTTTGGGAGAATGACACTGTGTTGCTGAAATTGGTTTGGGAGTTGAAATTGGTTTGGGAGCTGAAATTGGAAGAAATTTTGGGAGAATTATTGGGTTTGTTTGGCATCAGAGAATGAATGAACCGAGAATGAATGAACCAAACCGTGAACGAGAGTCTGAATAATGAAAAAAAAAATACACTCTACTGCCTCGGTTATTTAAGAACCGAGGCATATTCCTGTCTCATTTTATCCCGGTCTATAACCGAGGCATAAAGTTTAACTTTTTTACCTCGTCCAGATATACCTCGGTTGTAGAACCGATGTCTATAAACATAAATAACCGATGTCGTTTCTGTTTATTGTAGTAGTGGAGGCTCGAACATCATACGCCACGCACAACCGAAAGCTCAAGGAACTGTCACTCCTTCGAGCCAAATCCTCTTCTTCGGTCTTCTTTTCCGCCTTCTCTAGAACCCTAACTCCTCTCTTTGATTTCCAGAGGCGCCTTGCCTCTGTTGAACGCGTTGTCTCCTTCGTCTCTGCCCTTGCTGCCTCCGCCTCCGACGAGTTCCTCGATTGCTTCCTCAAGTTCCTCCTAGCTGTCGCTACGACATCCAACAAAACAACCAGATTCCGAGCGTGCCAGATCGTCCCCGAGGTAACTGATTCTCACAGTTTCCAAGCACTATTTAATTGAGTTTTCTGCACATTACTGAATTTTATTTATATCAGTCACTGAAGGGATAGTTTTATGAAGTGTGATACTGAGGTGAAAAATGCTTACAATTTCAAGATTTATGATTGCACGAAAGATTGTTAAAATTAGAGCTAATATCTCGGATTTGTTGAATTTTAGATAATATTGCGGCTTCCAGATGACTACGCAGAAGTGAGCAATGAGATATGAGATGAGGTGATTGAGTGGATGATGGTGAGGGTACGAGACAAGATCCCTGTGGTACTTTTGTAGTTAGAGCGCTTTCACGTTTTGTGAACGACTCTGTGAACAGTGACATCCTTGATTTGTACCTCGAGGTGCTCCCTTTGGAACATAATGCAGTGAGTATTACAATCAGATAACGTCCATTTCTTTTTGTTTCATACTTCGGTCTGGATCAATTGTGTGGTTTCGTGTTCAAGATTTTAGTAGTTTATAGTATCTTAGGTGCAATTTCTATTGAGGTTTTTAGACAAAATCATCATATTCTCTGTTGTCATTAACTAGCATGGCTTTGCATTATACTGCAACTGCTCTACGGCCATACCATTATCTTAGAGCCTGCACCTTACGGTTATTTGGGTACACTAAATTTTTTATTTTTCTATTACTATATTGATTTGACTAGAGAGATGTATATCTTATGATTTTGGTGTTTGTGAAACATATCCACATGTATGACCCTCTATCCATTAACCTTATTTCTTTTTTCTTGTAGCCAATGAGATCACGTAGTGCATCACCTTTAATGTTATCTCCATACCGAGCCATAGTTTTTAGGCCAAGTGCAATTTTTGTGCTTCTGAGAAAGGCATATAAATATTCTGAACTGGGCTCTGTTTGTAGAATGGCATTCACAGCCAATATATAATTTATTGTCGAAACAGTTAAACATTTACTAAGTAAGAAAGTATTGTCAAAACAGAATTTAACACAATAAAAGAAATTCAAGTATATTAGTTCAGCTATCATTTTGCTGGTAAGAAAAGATATCACGATTTAATGCATTTTAGTTAAGAAAAAAAAATCAAATGAAGTTTCTCCTTGGTTTTAATTTTTATTGTATATTATGCTATATCGTTTTGTATAAAAATAATGAGTATCATACTAGTTTATACTTTCCTTGTCCATTTTCGCATTTTTAGAAAAAGTTCAAGTCACTTACTATAATTTTTAATTCAATGTCTTCAAAAATATTAATTTGGTAGCATTAGATTTTGGGAATTTATTTATCTTTTATAGGGTATAATTGTAATTTTCTGCTTTAGATAATAATTTTAGGTAATTAAAAAGAGACATTGAATTCCATACAAACTTGCTTCTGAGATAATTTGTAAATGTTAAATCAGCTCTCATTATTATGTTTGCATAACAACAATTTACATAATCATCTCCTCATAAATATGTATACGTTAATTACTTTAAACTGTATATTCATGAAACATGATTTTTGTCTTACATTAGCTCCTACTGGATTCTTCTATGATAAAACTGGGGTTGTTAGTGACAACCTTCAATTTAGTTCCACCATGGTATTTACCTTTTTTGTCTGATAAAGCTATTTTGAACAGTGAAAGTCATTGATTCCGGCTGAATAATACAAATGAAAGCTCGGAATCTCTGACTCCATAACATGGGAACTTGAATTAAATGCTTTACTGTGTTCTATTGGCTTGTTATAAGCTACACTTCAACATCAAGGCCATTTCCAATATCTGTGTGTAAGTCCATCATCTACATACCATATGAGCCATGACAAATTCATTCAAGAGTTCGGGTGTAAGATGTGTGGCAGAAGATTCAGATTTATAGGTGATTCACAATATTTTTCTGATGAAAATCTGATTGCAAATTCAGCTGAGATGCATCTGATTTGATTAAGCCAGTATCATCTGAGAAAACTTCAGCAAAGCTCTCTTTGACAGTTGGCCGATCTGTTTTTTCTTGATTTGTGCGAAGCTACTGCAATGTTAATTCTGGTTCAACACTTAGTTCATTGTTGGACATCTTAAAATGCAGTTTGAGTGCTTCACTCAAGTTTAATTTGTTGAATCTGACTGTCATTGATTGTTTAAAACACATTTGTAACATTACAACTCAAAATTGGTGTTGGAGTTGCTTGAATTGGTGATAAAAGGGGAACTCCACTAGTGAAAATTCGAATTACTGTTATTTAGCCTCAATTGGCAACACTTATACACTTAAACCAATAATTTGGACTTGCTTGTGCTGCAAAACTGAGTATTAAGCAATCTGGTACAAATTGATTTTTCAAACACCAATTTCAGCACTTATTTTTCTGAAACAAGTTGCTTTTCTCTGCATAAATGTATGCTGGTTTGGTACATCAATAATTGTGTGAGAATTGCTGGTTTGACCAAAATGGTTGGTTATTATGCAGTAGATTTAAACATAATCTTCTTCAATTGAATTATCTATTTAGGCGATTTAGTGATGCTAGTGGAGCGGGATTTTAGAGTGGCTTAGATAAGATGGATGATGTTAACCTTTTTTTATGTTTACTTTTTGTTTCAGTGCTTTGAACTAGATGTTGTTTGCATACTGACGAGCTTAGCATCTAACCAAATTCTGTTTGTTGCCTTTTGGCATGAAGGTGGCATTAATTCTCTTCAGCTCTTTAACTGAAACAATTGGGAATGCTTTTCAGCCGTATTTTGCAAATCTGCAACTCAGGTGCTTGCAGGACGAGACTAGCAACCGTGTTAGAGTTGCCGTCCTCAAGTGAGTTGATCTCTTTTATCTATCTCATTTTGTCCATATGAAGCAATTACTTTTGTATCCTTTTGTTGTTTGTTGATAATTATGACTGTTCTGTCACGGCGGTGGGATCATTCCTGGAATTCACTCATGATGGGGATGAAGTGGTGAGTTACTGCTGTTTCTGTAGTAAAATAAAAGGGAAAAATTATGTTGTTAATGGTTTTTATCTTGAGTGCTAGCAAATTGTTCTAATTTCATTTTTAGTTAGTGAATGATTTCCATATTGGTCGTAGTAAGTTCGTAGTTCAAATTATAATATGTTTCCTATCAATGAGAATTAATTTACTGCAACCAGCTCCCAGATTATGAATGATGTATGGGATAATCTGCAATTTTTGAAGTGAGTTACTGTATTGGTATAAAGACATGACCTTAGTGACTGAATGTTCTGCATAGCAGTATTTTGCACTTGCGATCTTTGCAAGAGTAACACATGTTGACTGAACTGATTTTATGTCTTAGCCCTAAATACTTGTTTTTTTATGAAGTTATTTAAAATTTATGATAGGAAGTAATCATGTTTGTGTGATGTACGTTACATTAAATTGGTATCTTATAAGGAAGCCAATAGCTTATATTTTAGTTTTTGGTTTTGGTAAGCTTCTTCTAAAATTGTTACCTATTCAACTAGATCTGCATATTATATATTTTGTCCTTTTATTTTCTCTCTCAACTCATAAATTACCATCTGTGATTGAATGTAGGACATCATTTGTTTATTACATAAATCAAACGTTAGTTGTCTGTTATGCTTTTTTTGGTTATGTACATTGAGCTTGATTGTGCCGATTTTTCTTTTTGACAGTTGCATTTAGATTGATTGACCTTACACAGAGTGGATACATTGAGCATCACGAGGTGAGTTACTACTCTAGCATTATGTAGTACATTATGTAGTACATTTATTTGTTGTGTACATTTTATAACTTCGATATTAAGGAATTAATATTATAACTGGACTCTTCATTGTGTAGATATTTGATAACAGATCTCCAATGAAGCAACATGTCATAAAGAATGTTTGGAAGCACTGGGTTGCATTTTTTTTAATCATTTATAAATGATTAAATGTTTCAATATTACATTTTGAGTTTAGGAATTATTTTATGTGTAACTATGTTAAGTACATTTGTTAGGTAAATATATTTAGGACTTTGTTAGGTAAATAATACATTTTGATGTGCTAATAGAAACAACATTGATTATTTTACTCGTTATTGATTATTTAAACTGTATTATGGGATTCAATTTTATGCAGGTCTGGATATGGAGAGTAGCACATACAAATCAATTATTTTAAAAAAAGTCATTTTTTACACCGGTTAAATCCATATCAGGTATAAAAAGTTTTGTTCTATCACACCGGTTATAGTATTAGCAGGTATAAAAGTAAGATTCTTTTATACCTATTCTAACACTAGCAAGTATAAAAAAAATTTCCTTTACTAGAGTATCAGGTGTAAATATTAGATTTTTATACCAATTATAAATAAAGCAGGTATAAAAGTAAAATTTCTTACACCGGTCCAAGAGCAGGTATAAAGAATCGAAAACTTTCTATACCCCTGCTTCTATACCTGTTTGAAAATAGGTATAAAAAGTCTTTTTTAGGAGGTATAAAAAACCTTTTTTGCACTAGTGGCGGTTGATAGGGTGCTGATGATGAACTTCTTACCAACATCCTTTACCTGTCGTGCGGTTCGGTTGAATCGAGCCATGAAGTCTCTCAGGTCTTCATCTTTTTCCTGTTTGATTTTAGTAAGCTCTATGTAGGTAAGGTGTTGCGTCTTACTGGAAGCGAACTGTCGTTCAAACATGCGTCTCAAAGTTGCAAAACTATCAATGGTCCTGGGATGAAGAGAGTGAAATTATTCCAAAGTTTATCCTTTAACCGACAAGGAAAAAACCCTACACCAAACCCTTATACTGGTTGAATAGATTTCCATGGCGTCAGCAAATGACCTCAAGTGCTCTTTCGAGTCCCCCGATCCATCATACCTTTCCAAAACTGGGAGCGCCCTTTCCGGCATTTACTCTTCCATGACTGTAGTTGTAAAGGGATGAAGTGCCCTGACCCGAGCAGCATGAACCGGACGAGTAGGACTCCTCCAGGAACTGTTTTCCCCCCTAATTAGTGCCTTCCTGATCAGAGTCTGGGAATTCCACTATGGGTGTCCGAGTGGGTGTAACCGACCTTTGACTGGGTGGGGCCCTCCGTCCCGCTTAACGGTCCCTACATGCTACATCTCGGTCGATCCTTAGAGTTTCAATTTCATCCTGCATGACTTCCATCCTCCTCTGCATCTCCTGCATAAACGCCACTAGGTCTTGAGCCATCCTTATGATTTTGCTAGGGTGTCTTCGAAAATCTTTGGCCTCACGATGGGCGCCAAAATGTTTATGCTAAAATGGGATGAGGATCTCCGCTGAATGTTCTCCTGTCACTACCGAGCGTCATGTCGATGCCGAGCGTCTTGTTGTCGATGTCGAGCGTCCTGCTTCTCCTAGCTCCAGTTATCCGAACACCGAATGAGGGGCGACCTGCAAAAGAAGCTCAAGTCAAAAATTTTCTCCGTAGGCCTTTATAATTTAGTAGTTAGTAAAACATGAGTTTATCTCAATCCTAAACCCTCATTTATAGAGTTTAAAGGAATATGACAAATTAATTTACCTCTTAATGGTCATTAATACAAACCTTAATCGTTTAACGATATTTGTTATCATATTTATTTGTACATTAACTCTGCATAACGATTATTGAGACCGAACGGATGATAAATTTTTTCTTGTATGTTGACCGTTTGGTTCCTTAAGATCGTATGTCGTTCTAACCAATCGATAGTAGTATATGAGCACAAAATGAGTTAGAGACTCTCTTACATGTTTATCATTCATTCGATCGAAATGAGTCCATAGTAACACAAATAAATTCTCAAACTTTATATACGTAAATAAACTCATTTATTGTTCACATATTTTTATTCGGTTTTCGGGAAATTAAATTCCAATGTATGAACAATATTCAATATAAATTTTCCAACCTGGATGACCACTGTTCACGGATCGGAATTTGGCTTTTGCTACTTTAATTACGTGAACCATAGACAGTCTACGTGTTTAAATATAGTTTGAAAGAATATAAAAATGAGTTAATGAAAAGTTTGTATATTAAAATATGTTGGCACGAGTTGAGATCAGTAAAGTTTATTAACAATTTTGTTTTATTCTTAAAATAAAATCATGAGACTCTTAGTAACATTAAAATAGAGAATATCGTAAACCTTATAATTATTAATAATGTGAATGGAATTAAAGTAAGAAAATTAATTAAATTTTATGAATTATAATTATTAAAAAATTGTTGGATATTTTTGTGCAGTTTATCACGTTGTGTGGAAGAACTTATTTTGACGATCAAGTTACAACTTTATAAAAGATTTTTTTAGAAGTAATTTCTCTTTTTTAAAGAAAAATAATCTTTTTCTCAAAAAAGAGAAAAATATTTTAAACCTTTTTTCTTTTGGTAATTAAAAGTACTCTGCGTGCGAGTGCGATGGACTTTCATATTTGACAATAAGAACATTTCTGTCCATAGAATTCCCTGGAGTTCATGGCTCACGTTGATAATTGAAACCTTTATTAAATATCATATATAACTGAGGATTTTTAATTAAATTTTTAAGCATTTAAAATACTTTTTTATTTTTATCTAATTGATTTTTTATTTGATTATATTATTAATTGAATGATGTAAATTTTATTTTTGTTTTTCTAGTTCTCTAAATCATCTATCAATCCGTCTAATTCATCTTTCTTTTAATCTCACTGAAAAAAAAAATAATGTTATCATTTTATCAAAAATAAAATAGAAATTAGTAAAATAAAAATAAAAATTATTTTAAATATTTAATAAAACAAAAATTTCTAATAAAAACTCAATTACAGCTACGTAAAGTTAGAAAACAATTAAAATTTAATTAAGTGGTCATTTGAATTACTTTCTAAATTTAATATCCACAATACGTATACTCTTAAGTTCGATGTTATATATAATTAGTTCACAATCATGTCTTTTGCTAGTATTTTATAAAACGATTTTAGTTATATTTGAAAAAAAAATCATTTAGATGAGCAATTTTATAACAATATAATTACATTCTTAAAAGTTAATCACATCATAGTTTAATATTATTTACGAATTAAAACGTAAGATAATTTAAATACTTTTTTTTTTCATTTGAAACGTGTTTTTTTTAAAAAATCATTAAGAAGCTCACATTCCAAACTGAGTAATATCTCAGATACATAATAATTGATGCTAACAATATTACATGAAATTTGGATCCGACCTAAGATAACCATGCATTCAAGGTCTTATCCGCTTTGAAGTGTTGACTGCTTTTATTATTTATACACATATTCTCTCTTTACACTTTTTTTGAAATGACATTTGTGGTTTCCAAAATGTTTGTTTTTTCTTTGAAAAATACCATATTAATAAAAAGAGTCAAATATGTTTTACTTTCTAATTGACAGAAAATAGGAATCTAATAATTTTTATGCAATTTAATCATTAGCTTATTAAAAAATAATAAAAATAATTATTCTAATTTAATTCTATTATATTTTCTATGTAATAAATAATATTTCAAATTTGTGTTTGAAACATAAATTCAAACTGAAGTGTTAGTTTGAGATGTATTTAACACTTAAAAAATTTAAAAAATAATTGCACAAAAAAGGGAAAATTACCCTGTTTGCAAAGAACTGAAGACATTTTAACAAATTCAAAAGGAGTTAAGACAGCTTGAGTGTTTTGTTATTTGTACACTCATTCTCTTTTTACTCTATTTTTTTTTCTTGGAAACAATCTCATATTTGTAAAAAGAGTTAAATATAGCTTTACTTTCTAAACATTGATAGAAAATTGAAATCCATTAACTTTTATACAATTTTAATTTTCAAACTTCAAAACTAAATAAAATAATTATTTTAATTTTATTTATTAATTGTTAGACATAAGTTCAAACTTAAATGTTAGTTTGAGATGTATTTAACACGTAAAAATATTAACTTCATTTAATTAAAATGATTCTATTTGTACTATATGATCATCCGGTAAATATTAGACGGACAGTCCAAATCATCAGACATGTAATAAGAACAATCATAGTTATCATTCTGAGACTGGATGACTGTGACCTACAGACCAAATGATAAGTTTTCACAACGGTTAGATCTAACACCGATTGACTAAAAAAAAGTATGATTATTATTAAGTGGATCATAATTAAGCCGTCCTTATATCCAAAGTTTAAAAATTAAAGAGATATTTAACTCTTATAAAAATCATATGATAAATAATTTGTGAAGATAAAATTGGGCATAGGTAATTGCAACCTATTAAAATAGATTTTAACTTAAATATAGTCTTTGTGCTTAAAATATAGTTATGTTTTGTTTTTGGTTTCTATTCCTTTTTAACTTTTGATGTCTGTAATTTTTTTGTTACAGTCTTCGTAGAATAACTGTTGTTGTCTTTTTAGTACTTTTATTATTCATTGGCCTCGTTGAAAATTATTTAGTAATCACTGAAAAAGTAATATGTATATTACAAAAACAAAACAAAAACTATTTAGAGAAATTAAAAGAAAATAATAAGCCAAAGAAAAAAAGTACTCACTAAAAATAAATAAAACTATTCACATGCCTGAAATATATTTAAAATAATTGTTTTTTATGAAATATTTGGACTTGTTTTTAATTTTGGATGTAAGATAGATTAAGCTCTTTTTATTTTAATAAAGTCTATTACATTTTTGTTTATTGCTGAATTGTCATTCGTTTGATTAATGTGTAAGGATGATTATATTTTACAAATCACACCAAGACAACAAGGTTAAAGATACTTGCTGCCTTTATTATTTTTTATCAATTCTTTTTTTTTCACTTTTTCACTTTTTCACTTTTTCAAAAGCAAAAAAGTGACCTGAATAAAGAAAGATGTTTTATGGTTATTACTCTTTCAAAATCTAAAGTAGCCGACTATATGAAACATATTTGACCAGCGAAAATGGAATTTTGGTAACTGGTCTAATTCATACTAAAGTTTGTTTCTTTTATTTTTTGTTTGGATCTTGGTAAGTGGTCTAATTCATACTAAAGTTTGATTTCTTTTTTATTTGTTTTGGATCTTTGGTAAAGGGAGATGTTATTGATGTAGTGATGAACAGTTAATGGATCAGTTGTTGTTAGTTCATTGAAAGAATCGGAAGAAACTTAACAGGCGTGTTACAAGTGACTGATTAGGGATGTTTAGACTTTTTTTTTATGTGTGAAATATTTGATGGTTAGATTGTTTAAGGATTGAGAAAATAATTTAAGAGTAGTAATAATTACAATGATGATGACACTCAATATTTTTATTTATGAAAATTTTAATTATAAATAAAATTTTTATTAATCAAGTATTATTTCATAAGAACTATTATTTTTTTAAGTATTTTTCTAAACTTTTTTAAGTTTTTTTTTATTTCCGACTAGGTACTTCGTCTATTTAAAGATCAAAATATATTATAGGACTCCTGACAGTAACATCTATTAGTATTATAGAGTTTATTTTAGTTTCACATCGTTTAGTATTGTGAGTTTATTTAATTAGGGTTTCCAAAATATTGTTACTGGTTAGGATTTCTAAAGTTGTTGCTACTTATTGAGGTTACCCAAACCTTAGCTACTTTAGGGTTTCCAAAATTGTTGATTTTTTTTTCTTTTGGTATTATTGAAATTATTTTATTATCATCAAAATGTTTTAACAATAAAATACACAATTAAATAATTTGAAATTAAAAATAAATATTGTTATATAAAATAAATTTTAAACATTATTCAATACAATTAACTGTTCAACATATTGTTCAATAGTAAAAATTAAAAAAAAACATGTTGAATAAATATCATTAATTTTTTCTTCTTCATTGTCTTCATCATTTATGCTTTCTTGATTAGATACCTTTAATATAAAATAATAGTTAGTTAATAATATATTAAAAAAATATTTCATAAATTTAACTATTATTATCTATAATAGTTGAAAAATGGCAAACTATGAAAGTAATTGGCAATATATTGAATTCTATCATCTACAATGCATATATCTTGAATTTAGTCAAAATATCTTTTGTGACTAACCTATAAATCCACCTATCCTCTTCAAAATCAAACATGGACCTTGACCCTTTTCTAACATAGTCTTTCCCATCATTTTCTTTTTGTTTTTGTTCTTGGAGAATACACTGAAAAGACACTAGTGCCGTTAAGGAAAACGACAACGGTTATTTTCATTCATAGGCAGTGGTTTCTGAACCGAGACATATACAGACGAGGAAAAAAGTCTAGCCTTTTATGCTCGATTCATAACCGAGGTTAAAAAGGGTAGGATTTTTCCTCAGTTCAAAAGTAACCGAAGCAGTAGAGTTTTTGTTTTTTGTTTTTTTTTCGAATGACTTTACGCCTCGGTTCCTTTTGAATCGACGCAATATGACAACCTCTACTGCCTCGGTTGGGACCATAACTGAGGCAGTAGAGTGTTTTTCTATTTTTCTTTTTCGCCAAACTTTCTGCCTCGGTTTTGACCTTAATTGATGCCATAGGGGGGCTTTCTACCTTGATTATGGTGACAATCGAGGCGTATTCCCTTGTTTTTTTAAGAACAGGTCTGTTTCTGCAACATTCCCAACTGCAAAAACAGACTTGCATATAATTTTACTGTCAGAATAATACAGAACAATCAAGAAACATATATTTTCAATAAAAAATATGTTGAAACATAAAAGCATTCAATGTAATCATAAATTAACTTCTTAGAAGCATAAATCAATTCAGTGTAATCATAAATAAACTTTGAAGCATAAATCAATCAAATGTACAAAGTTAAACTAATAATAATGTACAAAAGCATAAAACGACTTAAAAGCATAAACTTGGAACTTACTATATCCTAATATCTACTACATTCTATTATATAGTAGTTATTACATATTTAACCTGTGCTTTCCTCACGAGTTTAAGTGACTTCTCTGAAATTGGAGTAGTCATATTGAATTCTACATAAAATACAATGATTTCAATTAATAAATATGAAATCTAAACTATAGAGAAAATAAAATTCAAATCTAAATATTACCGTTTCCCATCCACTAGTGTACAATATATCATCATTGTTCAGATTGTTGATAGGGGGAGCACATGATTAGCTAAACCCACAATCTCAATGATTTCTTTGTTTTTTATGATGACAACACATGGTTAATGAAAACACATTTGTATGTACTATGTTACATGTTACACATGCTTTTATGCTTACTGCGTTATATTTGTATAAGCATAACTGTGAACATATTGTGTTGATTATTGAATACTACTGTATTAGAAATGTGTTTTAATTTGTGTATGAATAATATGAGTTTTCGGACATGAAAAATCACAAGCACCTAGCTTTAGCTATTTGAACTTTAAAGTGTGGCAAAACTATCAATTTTAAGTTGATTACATTATTGGGTTAAATCGATTAAAACTCGTATGTTTGCACAAATATTTTTCAAGTGTGTTGTGATATATTTTGAGAAGAAAAGTTTTCAAATATATGCTAAGTGTCTCTACTTAATCGATTGCATGCATTCTGTATTCGAGTAAGTCTATTATTGTTTTGAAAACTATTTAAATGCTTGACTTAACTATCACAATGGTCATATTTTTAAATATGTTGACCAAACATTTATTACAAATTGATTACATTAATTGCGCTTTCAATTAATACACTTGACTATTGTTAATCTGTTCTAACTGTGAAATGTAACCGACTACATTAATAACGTAATCGATTAAAACACGTCTGATTTGTCTTGTACTAGATATAGATGCATGATTTGATTTCTGTAAGAAGAATTGATCTTGAAACTTTCATATCCTTTTCAGTGTGTTCCGTGAGATTTTACAAAAGAGAGAAAAGCTCCAAGAATCAAGAATTACCGTGGTGATAAAGTCTTGAGGATTTCTTGTGAAACAAGTGACTAAGAAGAAAAGACTGATCATTCTCACAAGAAGATGCTTTCTACGTGATTAGGAAAAGCTTTGGCAAACGCTGAGTGTTGCTGGTGTTCCCTATGGTGTATATAGGAAAAAGAACGTGGTTCTTGACTTTGAGGGGTATCTCAAACGGGTGGACAACAGAAGAGGATTGTTCTTGCTACTTGTTTGTCTTGTGTACTGCCTATGCTTAGATTAGTGAGTTAGAGAGGTGATTTACATTTTAACGTGAGGTCGCTGTAAAGCCTAGGTGTAAAAGCTCAGATCTATATAGTGCATTAGCTTCTATCTCGGGTTGAGTAGAAGGACACTGGATGTAGGCTTGGCCAAACCAGTATAAACCGCAGTGTTTGAATTTTCTCATCCCTTCTCTTTGCATTTAATCGATTATACTGTCATTGCATTCAAATATGCTTACTATTTTAATGCATACAAATTTACTTGAGATTCAAGAAAAATTTAAAGACTTCCTGTTTTGCGAAATTTTTTTTAAAAGCAATCATTTTTATACATCACAATTCACCCCCCCTTTTGGTGTGAGAAATAAAGCACTTCTTTTTTAACAATTGGTATCAGAGTTGGTTTTCAAAAGATATTTGAAAAACAAATCGATTAATATTTTTGACTAATCGATTCAATCCTCAAAATGGCTTTTGTTTCTTAGACATTTGGCCAAGGTGCATCAACAAATAGACCACCTCTATTTGTTGGCGAAAATTATGCTTTCTGGAAAATTAGGATGCAAATTTTTCTTGAATCAGTGTTTAAAGGTGTTAGGGATGCTACACTCAATGGTCCATTTGAACCTACTCATGTTGTTAACTAAAAAACTGTTTTAAAATTTTTTTCTGAGTGAACTCAAGATGTGAACCGGAGAGCATAGTATGACGTTAAAGCTCGTAATGTAATTGCCTCTACACTAACAATGGATGAGTTTTTCAGGATTTCCCAATGCAAAACAGTAAAAGAAATGTGGTAAGTTCTTGAAGTAACACATGAAGGAACTAATGAGGTAAAACGTGCTAGAAAGAATTCCCTTGTGTAGAA
This sequence comes from Vigna nakashimae, assembly GCA_034642375.1. Classification (NCBI taxonomy): domain Eukaryota; kingdom Viridiplantae; phylum Streptophyta; class Magnoliopsida; order Fabales; family Fabaceae; genus Vigna; species Vigna nakashimae. The sequence goes on from CM067768.1 coordinate 25,024,217, forward strand.
ATACAAGATGTTCAGAATGAAGGCTAGAGAGACTATCTATGATGTGCAGAAAAGATTCACACACATCGTAAACCATTTGCTGGCTCTCTGCAAGATGTTTGACAACGAAGAAATCAACATCAAAATCTTGAAGAGTCTGAATAGAAGCTGACATCCAAAGCTAACTACTATATCTGAATCTAAAGATTTGACTAACATGAGTATGGCAACCTTGTTTGGAAAGCTCAGGGAACATGAGCTAAGCTAGGTAGATTGAGAGAGGAAGAAGAAATTGAGTAAAAGGAATCGATTGCTATCAAAGCTACAACCAAAAGATCCTCAGAGAAAACTGAATCTGAGATTAAGTCAGATGCAAAAATGTGGAAAAGAAAATCAAGAACATGATGGTAAGAAAGTTTAATAAATTCACGAAGAATAGAAATATTTCAACTGATAATGCAGGTTATTCAAGAGGAGGAAAGAAGATTTCAGCGAATAACACTGTCACATGCTATGAATGCGGCAAGGATGGTTACATAAAGCTGGATTGCCCAGAAGTGAAAAACATGGATAAGGCTAATACCAAGTATCCATAGGACAAGAAGAACAAGTAGAGAAAAGCTTATATAGCCTAGGAGAACAGCGATGATGATTCATCTAGTGATGATGATTGTAGTGTGGAGGAAGAGTCCAATCTATGTTTCATGGCAGGCTCCGCACATTCTGATGACATCGACAATGATTTTGAGAGCAAACCAATTGAGGTTAAGTACGACTTGCTATTGGACGCCTTTCAAGAAATACATGCAGAAGCCATGCAACTTAAGTACAAGGTAAATTGATTAAGCTCATAAAGAAAAAAATATGAATATCAAATTGAAACCTTATAGAGGCAAATGATAAGATGAAAAAGGAATTAGAAACTCCTTTACAATCTGCAAAAAATGTTAAAACTAAATTTAAGATTGTAGAGAAAAATTGTGAAAATTCCCTTGTTCAACAAGAGAAAATCGATTACTTAACAAGCACTCTAGCAAAATTCACTCAAGGAAAAGATAATTTAGGGTAGATTAATAAATAGACAAGGCATAGGTTACAAAGCAAAGAGTAATAGGATTAACCATAAGAAGTTTATTGATTTGAGTAAACCTATTACAAATGCTTGTTTTTATTGCCAACATATTGATCATAATGTCATAAATTGCTACTCTCGAAAGGTTGGAGTTCCTAAAGGAAAATATAATAGTGGATTAAGCACAAAGGACCCAAGTTTGTATCGGTACCTCCTTCAAAACCATTAAACTGTTTTGCAAGAAAGTAAGCTACTGACTGAAGCAGTACAATAGTCAAGGATGAACTATCGTGGAATAAATCACAAATTCTTAAAATATCTTGATGTGGTAACTAAAATTGTTATTTTCATGCACTCATGCATCATAAGTATCTGTATGAATGATTGTTATAAACATGTTTGTTGAATGCTTATCTGGTTGATCTGTTTATATGGAATACTGTTTGCATAATTTTTAATCGGTTAGGTTAATAATGGAATTGATTATGATCTGTGTGTTGTTCTCTGTTTTTGAATGAAACAATGTTAGACATAAAGTCGATTATGATAATATTGAAATTGATTAATTTTTCTGATTTGTCTTCCCTGTTTTGAAAGTTCAAACCTAGTGAAATTCATCATTTGTTTTAAAAATAGCGCGAACATATAAGGTTTTGACTTCCCTCCAAAATAGGTTTTTTGTGTTGATTAAACCTAATCAGAGAAGTCTGTCACCCATATTTTCTCCGCAAACATTGTGATCTTTTGTCTTGGGTATTCTGAATTTTTTCTTCAACATTCTATATCAATGGCATCCTCATCATCACAAAGGAAGATAGTGAAAACACTTGGTCACGAAAATATGAGGCGAACATCGAATCTTGATGGATGGATTAGTGATGATAGTGCTCAATAGATTTTTTTGGATAGTTGGAAGATGAGAAAACTTATCTCGCACAAGTACTTGAAGCTAAGCTTCTTTCGAATTGAAAGATTTTTCCTTCAAAGTTGGTTAAGCAGATAGGGTCTGAAGAAGTTTATTGAAATGACAGACCCATGTTATCTTGAGTTGGTAAGGGTTTTCTATTCGAATCTCAAGATAAGTGATGGAACACTCTGCTCTAGAGTGAAAGGTGTGGACATTAAGCTGACAAATGAGGTATGGATTGATATTGCTGGTTTTCGATTGAGAGGAGAAAAATGCCATCTAGGCATGAAAGGTTTCCATAAATTCACTATATATCAAGATAACTTAATAAATCCTGATGAAGTGAGGGATTACTCTTACTACAAGACTGGTGGTATGAAGAAGGATAACAGGTTGTGTGTCTTTGTCATCTCTTGGATACTCATGTCAAGAGGAAGCAACCACACACAAACCACAATAGAGGACTTGTACCTTCTGAAGGCAATCAAAGAAAACATTCAAGTTGACTGGCCTATTGCCATATTCGAGAACATGCTCAAGGTAACCATACTTGAGTCAGGAATGTTTCCATACTATGTCTTCATCTCAAAAATATTGATTCACTTTGGGGTGGAGTGTGTGGATGAATAAAGTGAGTCGTATGGTAGAACAAATATGATTGACAAATCTCCCTTACATCTCATGGGACTACAACATGGTCTTGATGGTCGACAATTCAAGGATGAGCTTGCTGATGAAGAAGAAGACACCGCAGGGTCATCATCTGCTCCTTATCGACCACGTTCGGAATTTGAAAAATTCATTGTAAGAGAGACAAGATCTCTGAAGATCCTATGCCAAGAAACTAGGCAGGATGTTTTGGAAATAAAAGAACATCTAAACCTGAATGATCATAGTGAAGAGGTTGAGGCTAAAGAAGAATCAGGTGAGGAAGGAAGTACACATGAAGAAAGTGAGGCAAAAGAAATGAGTGAAGATGATAATGTTGCTGAGGAAGGTGCCAGTGACATGCTTCTCTACAATTTTATGAAAAGAAAAAGTAAGAAAGGAGTTTAAAAACATGTAGTTTCTTATAGTTTTGCTAATGGCATTGATTGCCATATGTTTTGTGTTTCATTTGTTTGTAATCCTTTTTAATATGAATGAAATTAGATTTCGGTTTAAATCAATTTGTGGGAATTATATCCTTGATTGATGACTTATTCTAATTGATATAAATCGATTAACCTATGTGTATATATGCAATTTGACCAATTTCACTATTACATTCATATCATTGCATATTCATATCTTAAATATGTTGATCATTATACTGCATTGATATTAAAAGGCTTGATCTAGTTAAACCTAAAAGGTTATGCAGGAACAGTGATTGCTGATTGAGCTATAATGGAAGTTTAGCATTACTCTACAACATGAAATCGATTAAAATGAAGTTCTAATCGATTGGTTTTCGTAACTTGGTTTGAAGATTCTAAATTCTGATATCTCATATCTTTCAACCTTGTCTAATTATCTGTTAACTGATTATTCTGCTTATATCTCTATATTGATCCACTGTGAATATGTTTTGAGATTATCAGTGATAAATTTGTTTTGTTGATTCAACATGTATCAAATTACTCTGATATCAAGTGACTCAATTTGCTCTTATACATTGCTTGAATAGTCTTGAGTGATACATATTCTGATATATCTATATTATGCATCTGTGATTTAATGCTTAAACATGCATAATAATAGGGGGAGCATTGTATATGATTGATTAGTTCACATGTTTTTCAAAAGGGGAAGAAAATAAATGAACTCATGTGAATATTAGTAATAGGGGGAGCATCACATTAATTCTGTTATTCTGAATGATGCATCTCTATATGCTTGATTATTTGTGTTTCAATTACAGTATATCTTCAATACCTTTTTTGCTAATGCCCAAAGGGGAGAATAATTTGATGTAATTGGAGAGAATATTAATTGTGGATAATCTATGTTTAACCTGTGATTGTGATTGTACAACATGGTTTTATTAATCATAGTTGTGCAACATAAAAAAAAGGGAATATTGTAGAGATTATTGATAGGGGGAGCACTGTTTACCTCTCGGCAAGTGTAACCGAATCGTAGCAAGTAATAATCCTCGTAAGAGAAAGAATCGTTTCCTAAGAAACTCAAGGCCTAGACACTTATGTGATTAATTAATTAATTAAGACTTTAGAACAAAGTGTTATAAGTTTCAAATGCAAAAGACTGAAAAGTAAATATGTGTGCATATGATGATCAGTGGCAAGAAGAAACAAAAGTGTGAATTGAATTATATGGATGAATATGTTGTTGGGGTTTATCAAGTTCATCTTTTCCACTCTCTTGTATTTAGGAATTCATCATTCTTTTCATTAATGTTAATGCAAATTTCTAAATTACTTTAAACATGATCTCTCGGCGAAGAAAGCCTAATCATAATCACTAGCTTACAATCTCTTGTCTTCCTAGTAGTTAATCATGCATTATAGTGAACAGAAGCTTAAAGGCAATAAACTATCATACTCCTATCTCTAGGTTGGTAATATACTATTGGTAGAGATTCCCCAGATTTAGACTTCCCCGTACGTCTCCGCATCGACAAAACCAATAATCATGACATCGAATGAGTTAAACTATGCATGCTTTGAGCAAAGAGGAAAAACCCTAACTATTAATGAAAGAAAGCATGTATCATATAAATGACCTTGAAGAGCAAATTCCATACAAGAGAGTTTCTAAAGATTTACATTGATTCCCCAACAACAAAATAAGTTTAGTTCTCCATCGTCATGGAAGAACTAGATGAACAATGGAATGAAAGAATGGAAGAGATAGAAAAACCCGAGAAAGAGAAGAGGAGAGCCATCACCATCTCCAATTCTACCCCCAAGGGTTAAAAAGTGTGTTTTTGCTTCGTTCCCAGCCAAAGATACAAACCCTAGGACGTCCTAAAGCTTATATACTATTCTAAAAATACAGAAAAGTAGTCCCAAGCCCAAAATAATGCCGCTCAGCGGTACTAGTGCATAGTCAATTCTTCCCCTCAACTGCATTGTTACCCTTCAGCGGTGCCAATGGGTGTTCAAAAGTGCCGCTCAGCGATAAAATGGTGCTGAGCGGTACTTGCGGCTTCACTTCTTTTGCACTTTTCTTGTCCTTTTCTGATTCCATCTCCATCCCTTTTCACTTCTTTCATCAATTCCATCTAAAAACCTGCAAAAACAGGGAAATCAAGCATAAAACCTGTCCAACTCTATTATTTCTAAAAATTCAATAAAATCATGAGTTCAAGCTAATTTCTAAGTCATAAAGGTTGTAATTGAAGTCAATTTTAAGTATAAAAATAACAGTTTTTCAACTGTTATCACAACTTCAAACTTAGAACTTTGCTTGTCCTCAAGCAAACAAGATGTAACTCATTCTTCTACCAATCCATTTAATGGTTCACCACATTCAAAAATCTTTCTTTCAAGATACGTAAATACTCAATTAAGCTCATTACAAAGACTTCAATCGTGACATGCACATGCTTTAGTGTTCCACAATCACATACTATCCAACAAATGCTATTTTTCATGAATGATCAATCAGCTAAGCATGGATGTTCTTATATGTTCATGGAAACTTTCCTTACTAGATAAAGTGTTTCACTCAAACACACAAGTGTATAAGAGGTATTCACTCATTCACTCTACTATCACAATGTCACATGAATTGACTTTGCCTTTCATTTAACCACAATCAAATACATTCACAAGTAAGCATCATCAAAAGACTTTTCAATGGCTTATAATGTGGCTGGGCTAACAATAACAATTGGTTTTTCTAGATCACAAAACCCTTGAGTTAAGAGAATCATCTAAACACAATCATTCTTACTTATTTCCAACTTTCCTTTCCAATCATTCTTACATCAATGCTTTCTCTTTTCCCTTTCAAAACTTTCCAACAACCCCAAACTTGAACATTTATCAATACCACTGATTATTTTCTACTTACCTCAAGGTAAAGCTTTCCACAAAGGGTTTCAATTCATGTTCAAGGATAAGGGTTCAAAGGATAGAACACATAGTGCTCTATTTTTGTGGGCTACAATCATGTATTTGGCTAACAAAAAGGGTTACCAATAAATGGCCTTGATCATATGATGCAAACAAGTAAATGATTCAATCATAGAAAAACCTGGGCAAAGTTATTCATGCTTTCAAAGTAATAACATTCAATCACAACAACTCTGGAGCTCAAAACCTCACATATAAGCTCATTCACATTCCACATACAACATCCTACTAAGCATTATAATCACAATCACAACATCATGCATTTGTTTATAAAGCTTGTGAACCACCTGTATAAGCATATAGTGTGCACAATATCAAAGCATAATCAAGCATTACTTATCATGCAATAAGTCATAAGCAAACCATCATAACAGACAAGTTTCAAATTGAGTACATCAAACCCTATTCTAAAAGTAGAAGCAAATAAAACAAAAGAAACAAACAAAATATAGTAAATCAATTGGGTTGCCTCCTAGGCAGCGCTTGTTTAACGTTACGAGCCTGACCCAAAATCCATCAACACCCATCAGTAGGTGCAAATCTTTCTTACCAACACCCCTCAGTAGGTGTAACAAACCTAGTATCCTTCAGTAGATACTTAACCACCTAGCATCCATCAGTAGATGCTATACCCTATAAAAAAATTTATAACTACAACAAAAACAACAAAAGTTCATAACTACATCACCAAAACAAAAGTTCTTAAATCACTTGGTTTCCTCCCAGCAAGCGCTCTTTTAATATCATTAGCTTGACCCAATAAAGCTCAAGTTCCATCTTCTTTTTCTTCTTCTTTCTACTGAACTTCTTCAGAAATTGGATTAAACCAGGAACCTGTTATAATGTCTCAATCATAGGAACTTTAATCTCAAATTTCTTGAAGATTTCCATGAAGCACTTAAATTTCTTTTCCTTATTATGATACTTCTTTGGATGACGAAAGGGTTTTTCATATGATTCTCTCTCTCTTCCTCTCGTCCTCTTTCTCTTTTCTCTCACTTTCTTTTTCCTTTTTTTTTCTCTTATTTTTTTCTTCCCTTCTCTTTTTTTACTCGACTTCTTTATTTCCACACAAATTTTCTTTCTTTCTTCTCTCTCAACCACCTCTCTTTCTTTTTCTACTTTCCTCTCTAACTAAACTTTTTCAACATCACCACTCACTAAAACTTTACACTCTTCTCTAGGGTTGACCTCAGTATTAGCCCCGAAGCTCTGATCAGGCCTTTCCTCCAACTTCTTAGTTAACTATCCAATTTGCACCTCCATACTTCTAAGGGATGCTTGAGTACTGTTATGATATGAGATGGTTACCTACATAAACTGGTTAAGAGCTTCTTCCAACTTTGTATGTTTTTCAGTAAGTGTAGACATATGTTGCCATAATGAAGGTTGTTGTTGTGGCCTATTAAATTGTCTTGATTGCCCAACTTATCCAGATTGTCCCTGACCCATGCTTGGGTGAGATTTTCACCCTTGATTGAAATTACCTTGGTGGTATGGAAATTGATTGTTCATGAAGTTTACATCTTCTAGGTTCTCCACTGGAAAAGCACATTGACCATTAATATGGTCACCACCACATAGTTCACACATCTGTTGTTGAACTTAAGCAATAGTTTTTAATTCCGTTGGCAATTGAGCAAGTGTCTTTGTTAAATTCTCCAACTGTTGAGTTATAATCTTATTTTGAGCAACCAAGGCATCATTTGACTGTAATTGTAGAACCCCTTTCTATTGAATAGAGGCTCTTATTTCACTATGCATTTCACTGTCATTAGCAGCCATGTTCTCTATCAATTTTGTTGCTTCCTCTGGAGTCTTACATTTAATATTACCTCCAACTGAGGCATCTAATATCAACTTGGTTTGTGAACCAAGACCTCCAAGGAAAAGTAAAACTACTATTGCTTCATCAAAACCGTGCATGGGAGTCTTTCTCAATAAGCTTTTGTACTTGTCCCATGCTTGACCTAATGTCTCCTCAATGCCTTGTCTGAAAGAAGAGATCTCTTGCTTCCCTTTGTTGACTTTAGAGCTTTGTTGCTGCCATTGTTGATCGAAGAAACTTCAGGAGAGGTAAAAGAAGCTTTCCAACACAGAGAACTGGCAGCGGAGTGAATGAGATGCAGTGGAGTTTACGGATGCATGGAAGGTGTTTGTGAATATGCTGGAAGTGTTTTGGAGTGGCTGTTTGGTAGAGTTCTAGCTCAACAAGCTTTTCAAAGGGGAAAGAAGCTAGAGGAGGTGCAAGATAACAACGCACAAGGGTGAACTTGAGAGTAAAAGCTCAAAATTGGCAGCATTTCCTTACTTCAAATCAAGTTAAGTTTACAATTGATGAGCTCTCTTTTTATAGGCAAAGATGAGCTTCGAAATGTGCTATGAAAGTTACATCAGCTGATAAACGTGTAGACTTTCAATGTGCAGTAGTTATTTCCCATCCATGTGTTCCACATGTTTCTTGTGAAAAAGGTGTTGACCAAAGGAAGCCACCCGGTTGCTTGTGTTCCACATTTTGCACATGTTAAATGTGTTTTTCATTTGTCTAATTGATGAGCAGCAACTAGGCTTTCTCGGCAGCAGCAGTATGGGTTCCAAGTATTTATTAATTTGGCCTACAAAACAACATAAAAAGTATCTTTAGCAAAGACAAAGAAGACCTAGTAATTAATACTCCATAAGAGTAAATTAGTGAGTGCTCCCTCTTCCTGTTGTATTCGTTTGGACATTGCTCTTGTTAAAGGTCCTATGTGAAGCTTAGATGGTCCTCCATTAGTCCCTCCCTCTTGAAGAAGATCTGTCCTCAAATCTTGAGAATCCTGTTGGGCATATCCTGTGAATGAAATTAAATCACAAATGTTAAAAGTAGGATGTTGAGAGGGTCGCACCTCCCAACAAAAATTGTGCATAAAAGAATGCAGTATAGACTAGGAAGTGACTCCTAGGTCGTCTCTCAAGGACCAAATTTGGTTCAAGTCTCAGGTCAAACACTGCAAAAGGGGGGGTTTTGTGATTTTTCTGGTTGCGGTAAAATTAAATTAAGCTGGAAATTAAATAAACACGACCGAATATAATTGAAAGCATTAAGGTGCATGAAAACATTTAAAGAAAACGATTCAATAAATAAATATGCAAACACAATTCAAATTATAAAAATGCAACACTTAAGCTAAAACATTAAATGCACAATATTGTCATCTATCCTACACATTCACCACCAAAAAGAAGAAAAGCATTTAAACATACAATATAAAATCTTCTAAAGTTTATCTATCATTCACGTGATTCATCCCAAGCAAAAAGTGAATTGGAATTACTTCTACCATGTAAACCGTGCCTCCTTCAAGGTGTACACAATTTTTTAAGGTCAAATTGAATGCATCATGCCATAGCTTCCCATCATTCTCGGTGCAGCACCTCTGGACGACTTCTCTGCACACACCCAATATTGAAACACTACTTCTTTCTCCTAATCTATTCTTCACTTCACATTCCCGTGTGCACTAAAGTTTTAAAGCAAGCCACATAATAAAATGAAAATAAGGCCTCTACTGGTAACGTCCCATCACCCATCACCATGCACACCTACTAAGCTAAATCTACAAAGTATCAATTCCCAAATTGCAAATGGTTAGCCCTTCTTCATGAACGTGTCAGCTGCAGCTCTTCTTCCAGCTCCACGTCCGTGCCATTATTTGAAGAAAGAAAAACTCAATTCACGCTGCTTCTTCCCATCTCCACGTCACACCTTTCACTCCAGCCCTTCTCTTTTCTCCATCACCGTGCTCTCTTCCAGCTTAACAGCGTCCGTTTTGGAGCTTTTTCTTCCAGGACTTTCAACATCCACCTACTCCCATCTTTTTCTTATTACCGTGCACACCAGCCATGACACCTCAACGTGCTTCTACTGCATCCAACGGTGACAAACGTGCTTCCATCACATGCGTGCCAGCTCCTGGAATCAACCGTGCTCACCAACACCTCTTCACTTCAGGAAAAATAAAAGAACCAGCTTGCTTCCTTAGCTCCACATCCGTGCACACCATTCTTCCAATCAACATTCTCCTTCTCGGTCACTGCTCCAACGGCTGGCTCCTAGCACCTCTAGCACCGTTTGCTTCCAGCAGTAACATTATTTAACTCTCAACGCTGTTTGCAGCTTCTTCCACTCAACCAAACCGTTTAATAATGAAGCACTATGAGCCAAAATGAAATTAAATGGCAACTTGAGAACGAAACTCATGCACAAGTCAAAGCAAAAAATTAAATTCCATAAAAGCTTCCTTCAGTGTTTTTCAGCCAAAGAAAAATTCTCTAGCAAAATAAAAACCCGAGAGAGACCCCAAAGAGAACCAAGACCGAGAGTGTAAAGAAACTAAAAACAGTGGCCAAAACCAAGTGCAAGTGGCGGCTCTTCTTTAGGCCGTGAGTTCCCTTTTTAATAAGGGTGGGGTCCACACAAAAACCCTAAGATGCCAAGCCATCTTTCTCTACTATTTGGGTCTAATCTAGTTTACCAAAAATTATCCCAAAATGTAAAAGTTAATACAGAAATTCTAAACTACTGAATTACAATTTAATTAATTCTAAAATGTCTGTCTGGAGAGTCTTGAATTTATTTGGCATTCTTCCTGATGTCCCAAAATGTATTTCCGAAATTTTCCTGCACTTCAAAAATACACTTAATCAGCTTAGAAAACCCAAATTAGCACAATTACAAATTTCTGACCAAATTAAGCAAAATTCGGAAAACGAGGAAATAACAAACAATTAAACACAATTCCCTGGTTTATTTAAGTGCAATAAACTAAATATAATTCAAGAAATAATGACTCATCAAAATAGACCACACTTAGTCTTTTGCACTCCTGGGCAAAACCAAGACGAAAACCAGGGAACCACTCAAACATATGAAGAAGCTGACACTGACTCGACAGACAGACAACAAAGACTCCAAAACAGAAACACAATTGCACAATTCTCACAAAATCTGGACGGTAAAAGGTATAGGCAGAATCCCACACAGAGTCAATAAAAGCAAATACTCAAAGAATCATCCAAACAGTTCAGTACAAGGAAAACATTCAATCAGTTCAAGAGTTGAATCAAAAGCAACAGAACCTCACAGATGCACACAATCAGTGTTTCTCTCAAGTGTTTAAGGTAAATCAATGTCACTCAATGCACTCAAGAAAGCAAACGCAAATAGACTTGGCAAGCCTCTAATATCAACACTCAAGTACATACGCATGTTCAAATCAAAAGGTCTTTTCATGGTTGTAATGGGGCCAAGGACAAAGGAGGATATATCTGGATAAGAAGCTACAAACCATAAGGAACAGAGGAGCAATGGGGAACAAGTGTAAACACATACAAACACACCCACAACCTCTAATTTCATCCTCTTCTTGACTCCATTATTCACAATTATTCACATTTTTTTTTCTATTTTTCTACTCTTCTTTTTTTTTCATCCTGTCTCTTCTTTTTTTCTCTTTTCAAAACAAAACTGTAAAAGACAAGATACACATATATTTACCAAAACAAAACAAGAAGAGGAACCAACTAGCCAATTCATCAGAAACCCCAAGGAGACCACACTTGTTCCCAAAACACTTCCAAAGCTCCAAAATTCCCTAAGGTTAAGGTAATATTGGTTTTTCACTTAGGGCTAGTGTATGAGCTTCAAAATAAAGAAATGGAGGAAAGTATAGGCTCAAAAAGGGTTTTCAAAGGATTAGAACAAGGTGAGCTTATTTGGCTAGAGAGGCTCAAAAACAAAACTGCCTTTATCACTTCCAAACATGCATATCAATCAAGAACTATCAACAAGAGTCAAGCCAAGGCATATGTGCAAGCAATCAAGAGACATGTCACACACAAGAAAGAACATAAAGTGGCTCAAATCTCACACAGGGTAATTGTTACAATCAATTCAACTCTCAAACATCATGATCATCTTCCAAGCAAAGAAAAGCAAGGAATCCAACATCTCAGAGTATCAATGAAGTGAAGGAAAACTGACAACCTAACCACAATCCAGAATTTACGAAAAGCATGCAAAACTGTATACAAGACACAACAAAAAAAAATAACCTAGAAAAGAAAAAATTTAACCAAGAAACAAACACTAACAAAGAAAAATAAAAATCTCCCCCAATAGACCACACTTAAACTACACAGTGTCCTCAATGTGTCATAAGCATAAGATCAGAATTCATAACAGTCAACCGATCATGGACAAGTGCAATAAAAGTAGGGAAAGGGGAAGAAGAGAGAAAGAAAACTCCCCTGATCATGGTGGCAGTTGCCAATTTTGGACTTGCAGGGAGATGTCTTCCACCATTGGATCCAGCCAGGAAGTTTTGAGGACGAACTGCTTCATCCTCCAAATCTGATCTAGCAGTGAAATGTTTTCCACAACTGGATCTATGCAGTGATTGTTGATGAGCAGGTTCAGCAGGTGCTTGTTGATCTTCAAACTATTGTGTATGTAAGCACCCTTGTCTTCCACTGGGGGTGCATGTTGGTCAAATTCATATGTACCTCCTGCAGCATGGTTAGTACATTGTGGCTCCAAAGAATTGACACACAGGGGTATAACACCCAACCCCAGTGTAACAGGCTGAACAACAGATAAACTCTCAGAACATGAATCAATTTCAAATTCAGAAACAATATCAATCACAGATTCAGATTCATGTTCAGTGCATGGAGAATAAACATACGAATTTGATATCAAAAATTGATTCTCATCATGCAGAGAGGAAGAATTAAAAACAGACTCATCAACAATACAATCATCAGCATACCTCTCAATAACATAATCATCAACATGATCAAATTTAGGTATGCTTACCTCCTCTTCCTTGAAGATTGCTAAAGTGTGGGAAGATGAAGGTGGTCTACCTGGTTCAGGGTTACTGCTTATTTCTGCCTACTCCTCAAAATACTCATCACTCTCCTCAGGTGCAAGAGTAGGGACATAGGATGATGGGAAAGTAGATGACACAGTAGTAAGCTCATGACTCTTCTCCCCATCTTCTATGTTGATGCCACTATCATCATCATCTGGAATCTGAACAGTCTGAAATGGTAACTCTGAATCTTGAGACTGTTCTTCAGTGAGTTGAGTGGCCATCTGCCCTATCTGATCAGTCACACTCTGAATGGCAGCTCCTATTTCTTGTTGGAACTGCATGTTCTCTTGCCGAAACTGAAGGTTCTGCATGGTCATCTGCTCCACCAACTCCTTCAATGTAGGCTCAGAAGTAGAAGGCTGAGGAGCTATTTCGGCAGGAGCACTATACTGCTGACTCTCGTATTGCTGGACTGGTGGAGGCATAAAAGTACTCTGGAATGGTGGTTCTTGATATTGATGCTGTGGAGCATCATACCATCCCAAGGTACGGTCATTCCATCCAAGATCCTTGCTGTAACCATACTGAGCGGGGAAGAATTCATCCAAGAACCTATGTTCAAGATCTTCCCAAGAAGTGATGGATCCTGAAGGAAGACAATACAGCCAATCCCTTGCTGCTTCTTGTAATGAATGTGGGAATGCTCTTAAGAACATGTGATCAATCGGTACATGTGGAGGCTTCATTGAAGAGCAAATGCTGTGAAATTCCTCCAAATGTCTGTGTGGGCATTCACCTGCAAAACCATGAAACTTAGGCAGCAAATGTATCAGTCCAGTCTTGAGAACGCAATGAACATCATCCTCAGTAGGTGGAACCGGTTCCCAAAGAGAACTCTCAGAAGTCGGACGATGAGCCATATTGTTCTCAACATACAAATCAGCAGAATATGAATTACAATCAGAGTAACATGCAGAATGAGAAACATAATCAGAGGCATTGGCAGAATAAGCAGTATTCACAAACTCAGAATAGGTAGACATGGAAAAAGAAAAATACTACAAATTACGAAACAAATAAAACACAACACATTTATACATGCAACACGCACACACAAAACAGAACATCACATCACATCACATCACAACACAAGACAAAACACAACACACACAAACACAACAAAAAGACCTAAGACTGAACCATTGGTCCCCGGCAACGGCGCCATTTTGTTGAGAGGGTCGCACCTCCCAACAAAAATTGTGCATAAAAGAATGCAGTATAGACTAGGAAGTGACTCCTAGGTCGTCTCTCAAGGACCAAATTTGGTTCAAGTCTCAGGTCAAACACTGCAAAAGGGGGGGTTTTGTGATTTTTCTGGTTGCGGTAAAATTAAATTAAGCTGGAAATTAAATAAACACGACCGAATATAATTGAAAGCATTAAGGTGCATGAAAACATTTAAAGAAAACGATTCAATAAATAAATATGCAAACACAATTCAAATTATAAAAATGCAACACTTAAGCTAAAACATTAAATGCACAATATTGTCATCTATCCTACACATTCACCACCAAAAAGAAGAAAAGCATTTAAACATACAATATAAAATCTTCTAAAGTTTATCTATCATTCACGTGATTCATCCCAAGCAAAAAGTGAATTGGAATTACTTCTACCATGTAAACCGTGCCTCCTTCAAGGTGTACACAATTTTTTAAGGTCAAATTGAATGCATCATGCCATAGCTTCCCATCATTCTCGGTGCAGCACCTCTGGACGACTTCTCTGCACACACCCAATATTGAAACACTACTTCTTTCTCCTAATCTATTCTTCACTTCACATTCCCGTGTGCACTAAAGTTTTAAAGCAAGCCACATAATAAAATGAAAATAAGGCCTCTACTGGTAACGTCCCATCACCCATCACCATGCACACCTACTAAGCTAAATCTACAAAGTATCAATTCCCAAATTGCAAATGGTTAGCCCTTCTTCATGAACGTGTCAGCTGCAGCTCTTCTTCCAGCTCCACGTCCGTGCCATTATTTGAAGAAAGAAAAACTCAATTCACGCTGCTTCTTCCCATCTCCACGTCACACCTTTCACTCCAGCCCTTCTCTTTTCTCCATCACCGTGCTCTCTTCCAGCTTAACAGCGTCCGTTTTGGAGCTTTTTCTTCCAGGACTTTCAACATCCACCTACTCCCATCTTTTTCTTATTACCGTGCACACCAGCCATGACACCTCAACGTGCTTCTACTGCATCCAACGGTGACAAACGTGCTTCCATCACATGCGTGCCAGCTCCTGGAATCAACCGTGCTCACCAACACCTCTTCACTCCAGGAAAAATAAAAGAACCAGCTTGCTTCCTTAGCTCCACATCCGTGCACACCATTCTTCCAATCAACATTCTCCTTCTCGGTCACTGCTCCAGCGGCTGGCTCCTAGAACCTCTAGCACCGTTTGCTTCCAGCAGTAACATTATTTAACTCTCAACGCTGTTTGCAGCTTCTTCCACTCAACCAAACCGTTTAATAATGAAGCACTATGAGCCAAAATGAAATTAAATGGCAACTTGAGAACGAAACTCATGCACAAGTCAAAGCAAAAAATTAAATTCCATAAAAGCTTCCTTCAGTGTTTTTCAGCCAAAGAAAAATTCTCCAGCAAAATAAAAACCCGAGAGAGACCCCAAAGAGAACCAAGACCGAGAGTGTAAAGAAACTAAAAACAGTGGCCAAAACCAAGTGCAAGTGGCGGCTCTTCTTTAGGCCGTGAGTTCCCTTTTTAATAAGGGTGGGGTCCACACAAAAACCCTAAGATGCCAAGCCATCTTTCTCTACTATTTGGGTCTAATCTAGTTTACCAAAAATTATCCCAAAATGTAAAAGTTAATACAGAAATTCTAAACTACTGAATTACAATTTAATTAATTCTAAAATGTCTGTCTGGAGAGTCTTGAATTTATTTGGCATTCTTCCTGATGTCCCAAAATGTATTTCCGAAATTTTCCTGCACTTCAAAAATACACTTAATCAGCTCAGAAAACCCAAATTAGCACAATTACAAATTTCTGACCAAATTAAGCAAAATTCGGAAAACGAGGAAATAACAAACAATTAAACACAATTCCCTGGTTTATTTAAGTGCAATAAACTAAATATAATTCAAGAAATAATGACTCATCATAGGACTCATGCCATAACTATCAGGAAGGTCTAACTGATATGCATTATCATTGATTTTCTTGATTACTTTGAAAGGACCATCACCTCTGGGGCTTAGTTTTGATTTTCGTTGAGAAGAAAATCTATCCTTTCGCAGGTGAAGCCAAACTAAGTCTCCCTCTTTAAAGAGTACTTGTTTTCTCCTTTTGTTGGTGCATTCAGAATATTTTTGAGTTTGTTTTTGAATATGGTTTTTAACCTTTTCATGTAACTTTTTGATAAGCAAACTCTATATGAGGTAGATGATCATCCCAATTTTTAATATTGCCCTTTAACATTACCCTTAATAGAGTGGATAGAGATCTATTGACTGCTTCTATTTGCCCATCAGTTTGTGGGTGACATGTAGTAGAAAATAGGAGCTTAGTTCCTAGCTTGGCCCAAAGTGTTTTCCAAAAGTAGCTAAGGAACTTAACATCTCTATCAGAAACTATAGTTTTGGGTAAACCATGTAATTTGACAACTTCCTTGAAGAAGAGTTGTGCTATATAGCTAGCATCATCGACTTTGTGGCAAGGTATGAAATGAGCCATTTTACTAAATCTATCAACCACCACAAAGATTGAATCAAACCCCTTTTGAGTTCTTGGTAGACCTAGGACAAAGTCCATACTAATGTCCTCCCAAGGGGTGCTAGCTATTGGAAGAGGAAGATAGAGTCCATGAGGCATAACTTTAGCTTTAGCTTGTAAACAAGCTATACAACTAGAGCAATACTTTTGAACATCTATTCTCATGTGAGGCCAATAAAATTTTCTTTTTAAAGTATGAAGAGTTTTATCAACTCCATGATGGCCCATGAGTCCTCCTCCATGACTCTCCTTGATAAGAAGCTTTCGAATAGATCCTTGGGGTATACATAGTTTTCCTTTATTAAAAAGATACCCCTCAAAAAGATAGAATCCGTCGAATGGCTTCTTAAGACAAGATGCATAAGTGGATGCAAATGTAGAATCAGTTTCATAAAGTTATTTAATGTCATCGAAACCGAGTATTTGGGATCCTAAAGTAACAAATAATGCATGACGTCTAGGAAAAGCATCCGCAACAACATTAGTACTCCCCTTTTTATGCTTGATGACATATTGAAACTGCTCGAGATATTCTATCCACGTGGCATGTCTTTTGTTCAGCTTTCCTTGCCTTTTAATATACTTGAGAGATTCATGGTCAGTATTGATAATAAACTCTGTAGACACCAAATAATGTTCCCAAGTTTTCAATGCTCGAATAAGGGCATAGAGTTCTCTGTCATAGGTAGGATAATTCAATGTAGGTCCCCTAAGTTTTCCACTAAAATATGCTATAGGATGACCTTCTTGAATAAGGACAACTCCTATTCCTACCCCAGATGCATCACATTCTATTTGAAAAACTTTGGAGAAATCAGGTAAATGTAGAATGGGTGCATGTGTTAACTTATGTTTTAAGGTTTCAAAGGCTAAACTTTGCTTTTCATCCCATTTGAATGACACATCTTTTTTCAAAAGTTCATTGAGGGTAACAGCAACAGTAGAGAAATTTTCTACAAATCGTCTATAAAATCCTGCGAGACCCAGAAAACTTCTTACTACTCCCACTGATTTTAAAACAGGCCACTCTTGTATAGCTTTGATTTTGCTAGGATCAACATGTACACCTTCTTTCCCAACTTTGAAACCCAAAAAAATGACACTCTCTTGACAAAAGGTAAAGTTGTCAAAGTTGGCAATAAGTGATGTTGTCTAAGTAAAATCAAAACTTTCCTCACATGATTAAAATGTTCTTTAAGACCTTTGCTAAAAATGAGGATGTCATCAAAGTGGACTAAAACAAAGTTGCCCTGAAAGACATGATTCATTAGTCGCATGAATGTACTAGGAGCATTGGTTAAGCCAAAAGGCATGACTAACCATTCATAAAGACCAAATTTGGTCTTAAAAGCGGTCTTCCCTTCATCTCCTTCTTTAATTCTGATTTGATGATAACCACTCTTAAGATCAATTTTGCTGAACATTGTTGCTCCATGTAATTCATCTAACATATCGTCCAACCTAGGAATAGGATGCCTATACTTGACTGTGATATTGTTGATAGCCCTACAATTTGTACACATTCTCCAAGAACCATCTTTCTTTGGGACTAACAACACTGGCATCGTACAAGGACTAAGACTTTTCTGTATCCACCCTTTGTTCAATAAATCATGGACTTGTTTCTTTATCTCTTTGGTTTCTGTCGGGTTAGTCCTATAAGCTGGTCTATTTGGAAGACTGGCTCCAGGAATTAAATCAATATGATGTTCAATTCCTCTAAGAGGTGGTAAACCACTAGGAAACTCTTGAGGAAATAAATCATCAAATTCTTTTAAAAGCTTTTGTAACCCTTTTGGAAGAGAAGCAAGAGAATGATTTATAGAAACAAATGCCTATTTGCAGTAGAGAAGAAAGTGAGGTTGCCCAAGAAAATGTTTTTGTGAATGTTTAGGAAGGACAACTTCAATGTTTGAGACACTTTCTACCAAACTCAATTTCTTCTCTTTGAACAATGTTTTATTTTTTTGCTTTTTCTTGCCATCCAATTTTTTCTTAAAGATTATTTGATCCTCTCGCACTTGTGAGGGTGTTAGAGGGCTCAAGATAATCCTTTAGCCTTTGTGTTGGATGGTGATTTTGTTAGTCACCCCTTCATGTAAATCTTGTTTATCAAATTGCCAAGGTCGCCCATGTAAAATGTGGTCCGCTTCCATTGGAACAATATCACAAATGATTTCATCTTCATACTTGCCTATGGAAATGGGTACACTTACTTGTTCCTTAACAACTATTCCTTCATCCTCTTTTATCCATTGAAGTTTGTAAGGGTTAGGATGGGGAGTGGGAGTTAATCCTAGCTTTTCCACCATTCTAGAGCTACAACAATTACAACAAGAACCACTATCCATAATCATAGAACAAGTTTGATTAAGAACTTTGCAGCGTGTGTGGAATAGTTTTTCTCGTTGAGTTTGTTCTAACTCAACAGGCTTTGCTTCAAGAAGTCGTCTAACCATAAGAAGATCTCCATCACAAGGTGGAGCTTCATGTTCCTCTTCAGATAAGGACAATTCAGACTCACGGAGGTTAACACCTCGCTATGACTTTCATGCTCAAGGATATAGGTTGAATTTTTTAAATGACACTCATTTGAATAGTGTCCTCTTGCCCCATATTTGAAACATCTAGTCTCCCTACCTTTGGTATCTCTATTGTGCTCTCTTGAAGGTCGTTGGTCCTTTCCTTTAGAGGTCTCTTTTTCTTTTCTGAGATCTCTATCCTTGCTCTTGATCTTATCTTTTTCACGCTCTCTCTCTTTTTTCTCTTCATATCTTGGAAAACTACCATTCCTCTTAAAATCTTTCCTATATGAAGAAGAGGAAGCATAAGGTCCCTTTGTGGAAGCTTTTCTTCTATTTTGTTCTTCCACTCTCACACATAGCTGGACAAAGTCATTAAGATCTAAGTAAGGTAAGAGTTATACCTTATCTCTAATCTCATAGTTCAATCCACTCTGGAATCTAGCTATGGTGAATCTCTCTTCTTCTTTGATCCCAGCTCTTAACATGAGTAATTCTAACTTCTGCCGGTATTCCTCAACACTCATGTTTCTTTGTTGAAGTCTATGGAGCTTGTCCATGACTTCCCTAGCATAATATGCCGAAACATGCCTTTTGTGTAAGGCTGCTTTCAACTCATTCCAGTATCGGATGGTATAGTCGCCACTCATCTTTTGATCTCTTATGATTGATGTCCACCAATAAAGGGCTGCACCTTGAAAAGTCAAGGTGGCTAGGGTCACTCTCCTCTTATCATCTATGTGGTAACACTCAAAAATTTGTTCAACCTTCATCTCCCACTCAAAATATTCTTCTACGTTATCTCTGCCATAGAAGGGAGGAAGGTCAAGTTTTGGTTCCACAGGATGGTCTCTATGGTTATGATGACGCCTAGAAGGCCTTTGAAAGTGATCATAAGGATGATAACTATGGTGATCACTATGTTGAGAATGATCATCATGATTATGGTTATTCCTATGAGAGTGATCCCCTTGTGAATGCCCTTGTTGATTAAGAGTAAGATTGGCGACCATTTGCCTTAATTCAGTAACTCAGCCTTGGTTCTATTGAGTTCTTCTCTTAAATCAATGTTTTCTTGATGATTATTGATGTGACCTTGAATACTAGAGTGACTCATGCTTGTGAAGTAGAGAAAGTGTTTTCACAAATAATTTGAAAGCCTTGCACAAGTATGAATCAAAACTTTAAAGAAGATTTTCTTGTTTTTTGTGAATGACTTCTATAGAGATACTAAAGGTAAGGAAACCGAATAGCTCCCAGGAAGGAGAGGTGAGTCTCAATGGACAAGCTTAGAAACCTTGTCCTTCCTTAGCCAGAGTGTCTCCTAACGTTTCTTACCAAAATATCTAGATAGAAGTCTTTCAAAATCTTTTTTTTGTAATGCAACGATGTGATGCTCCTAATAAACCAAACGAAGGTTTATCTATATGGTAGCGCACCTAGCTATCACAGAGACGTAGAACACAAATATCAACAAAAAAAGTAAAGATAGATGATAAAGAAATGAAAAAGTGAGACACAACGCTAAGTAAAAGTGCAAATGACACTTGGAGCCACTTGACACACTTTCACACTAAGAAGTGGAAACTAAACTATTACAATGTTGGTGGTGCACTTGGAATTGCTTGAAAAGCATTTTTCCAAGTCACTTTAAGCTTCAAAAACCAAGAAGAAATGACCACAAAGGTTCTGTGATAGAATGCCACTTATACAATGAAGTGTAAAAGAATGTATATAAAGCCAAGTGTGGCTGCAACAACACTAACTAAACTGAAATATAACTTTAAAGTGGTGTTTTTCTGCTGCAAGGAAGTGCTGGATAACCGCTAGAAAGTCCTCTTGAAGTCCCCTTGTATCAAAGTTAGCAAGACCTCCACTCCTTAAGATGCTACCCCTTTGATAAGGCTCAGCTGGATGTTAAAACTCCACCACCAAAATGATATTCCAGCACATCAAAAATCACAAAACCCGTGAGTGATGAAAAGCAAGGTGCATCCAATTTAAATGCAGTAATAATATGATAGCAGATATGGAAGTTAAGAAAAAGTTATTTCTAAACACTTTGGGGCTGGAATAAAGGCTAGCACAGAAAAGGAACCTAAGCTATGGTCTAGAACAGATTAGAAAAACAAGAAAAACTCAAAACAAAGAGCAAATTCAAGTGTAGTGAAAGTGTTTGATAAAAATGACAAACTGTTTGATGAAATGCCACAAAGAACAACAAATTTTGGTGTTTTCTGGATTTGGATTCGTGAACAATGGATTGTAGGGGTTATGTGCTTTTTGATGCTTTGAAATCACTTATATTATGATTCAAAAATGGTTGGAACATAATCCCCTAGCTTTTGTCAATCCAAATTGCAAATTGAAACTTTTTAAGTATACAAAACAGTAAAGAAATGCATATTGCACCAAAAATGTGGCTGGAAAAATTGGAACAGTAGTGTGCAAAACGAATGGCAGTGTATCAAAGGCTTCAATGATATATCAAACAAGTTTATCTCATCAATTTTGATGTGTACAAACACTTAGACAACAAAGAATCACACTGTAGCAACAAATCAGTAGTGCACTTCCCAATTGTAGGCAAATTTGATGTTTTAAAAAGTGTTTTGGCACAAAGGTTTAAAAGTGACAAGGTAAACAATAAAGATGAACTTTGATGCACCAAATGTATGTATATAGACAACCATACTGTGCCAAAAACCACTAAAGCAACCTATGTTTTTGCAGATTTAATGACATTAGACCAAAGCAACAGTGGACACAAGTCTGGAATGGTCAAATAAACTTGCACAAAGGGTTAAACTATACTGACTGAAATAATCAAATGCTTCAAAATCACAGGTTGAGTTGAAAATTATGCAGCATTTTGAAGCAAATTGGACCAAATTTAATAGAGCACAGAAACAAAGCTGGTTGGCACAATCCAAAGCATAAGAAAGTCCTAAATGACTAGATCTAACTGCAGATAATCAACTAGCAGAATTTGAATGCCTATGAACAAGTAATGACAACAAGCACGGTGCAAAATCTTGGATAAACAGTGACTGCATTGAAAACCAGATTGTGATCAACCTAAACACTCATTTTGCAATTTTGTGGTTAACATGAGGTGCTATCATTTGAGACATGTTTAGAACCATTAAACAAACTTGTGCAAAGCTATAGTGACAACAATTCTGGACAGAAACGACATTAACCACATCAAACCAGAAATTAAGTTTTGATGCAGAAATGTGAAACAGTGACAGCACAAGCTACTGAAAGTAGGCAACTAAGGTATGCATTATGCATTTTATTGATTAATAAGAGTTGCTACTACTAGAAACATGTTTAACAACAGTAAACACACTTGCACCAATGTTTAAAACCACAGAATCTGACCAGAAACAATGATCACTATTTGAAACATTGAAGAATTTTGATGCAGATTTTTGAAACTGGAATCAAAATTTGCACTGCTAGTAGCTCCAATGATCAAAGCTGGACATTAAGCCATTGCTTATATGATCAACATATAGCTAGCAAATGCATTAAACACACTTAAACAACAAAGAAATAATGTTGGAACAGATGTAAACCAATTAAACAGTAAAAAATAGCAAACACTTGCACAAAACTAGACAAAACTTGGAATGATGATTAAGCTGGATTGAAACGAAAATTAAAGAAGTTGCACCGGTTAAAATGGAAACAAACACTAAGGAATAGTGAATGAGGACAAACATCCACAACAATCACAATTTAGACGAAGTATAAATGGAAAAAAAAATCAAACACATTGCAATTGAACAGTACAACACGACATTGGTTAAAATGGAAAGAAGGATGGCTTAGCTCTTTAAATCATGCATGGAGAACCTGGCTCTTGATGCCAAATGATGGAAGCAACTTCAGGAGAGGCAAAAGAAGCTTTCCAACGCAGAGAACTGGCAGCGGAGTGAATGAGATGAAGTGGAGTTTACGGATGCATGCAAGGTGTTTGTGAACATGCTGGAAGTGTTTTGGAGTGGCTGTTTGGTAGAGTTCTAGCTCAGCAAGCTTTTCAAAGGGGAAAGAAGCTAGAGGAGGTGCAAGATAACAATGCACAAGGGTGAACTTGAGAGTAAAAGCTCAAAATTTGCAGCATTTTCTTACTTCAAATCAAGTTAAGTTTACAATTGATGAGCTCTCTTTTTATAGGCAAAGATGAGCATGGAAATGTGTTATGAAAGTTACATCAGCTGATAAACATGCAGACTTTCAATGTGCAGTAGTTATTTCCCATCCATGTGCTCCACATGTTTCTTATGAAAAAGGTGTTGACCAAAGGAAGCCACCCGGTTGCTTGTGTTCCACATTTTGCACATGTTAAATGTGTTTTTCATTTGGCTAATTGATGAGTAGCAGCTAGGCTTTCTCGACAGCAGCAGTATGGCTTCCAAGTCTTTATTAATTTGGCCTACAAAACAACATAAAAAGTATCTTTAGCAAAGACAAAGAGGACCTAGTAATTAATACTCCATAAGAGTAAAATAGTGAGTGCTCCCTCTTCCTCTTGTATTCTTTTGGACATGGCTCCTGTTAAAGGTCCTATGTGAAGCTTATATGGTCCTTCATCAATTGTTGTCGTGGTTGGTTCTCAAATTGTCTGGCAGGTTGCCAAAATTGGCTTTGATCCATGCTTGAGTGAGGTTCTAACCAGTGGTTAAGATTACTTTGGTAGAATTGAGTGCCCATATAGTTAAATTTTTGTCTGAATTGCATCCTGCAAGCATTGGGCACAAAACTCTAGAAAATATTTGTTAGCACAAAAAGATAGAGAAGATAGATAAAAAAAATCAAAAGATATAATTGAAAAGATAGGAAGATAGGAAATAAAAACAAAAAATAAAAACAAAAAATAAAAATAGAAAATAAAAACAGAAAATAAAATAAAATAATAACCGAAAAATAAAAACAGAAAATAAAGTAATAACCGAAAAATTAAAAATAAAAAAGCAAACAGAAAATAAAATTCACAACAAGTCAAAAATAATAAAAAAATCACACAAATATACAAGTTAAAACAAAGTCC
Source organism: Vigna nakashimae (assembly GCA_034642375.1). NCBI lineage: Eukaryota > Viridiplantae > Streptophyta > Magnoliopsida > Fabales > Fabaceae > Vigna > Vigna nakashimae. The sequence continues at coordinate 25,048,504 of CM067768.1, forward strand.
CCGACAACGGCGCCAAAGAGAAGAGGAGAGCCGTCACCATCTCCAATTCTTACCCCAAGGGGTGAAAAGTGTGTTTCTGCTTCGTTCTCAACCAAAGATACAAACCCTAGGATGTCCTAAAGCTTATATACTATTCTAAAAAATATAGAAAAGTAGGCCCAAGCCCAAAATAATACCGCTAAGCGGTACTAGCACGTAGTCAATTCTTCCCCTCAGCTGCATTGTTACCCCTCAGCGGTGCCAACTGGTGTTCAGATATATGCTAAGTGTCTCTACTTAATCGATTGCATGCATTATGTATTCGAGTAAGTCTGTTATTGTTTTGAAAACTCTTTAAATGTTGACTTAACTATCACAATGGTCATATTTTTAAATATGTTGACCAAACATTTATTACAAATTGAATACATTAATTGCCCTTTCAATTAATACATTTGACTGTTGTTAATCTGTTCTAACTGTGAAATGTAATCGACTAGATTAATAACGTAATCGATTAAAACACGTCTAATTTGTCTTATACTATATATAGACGCATGATTTTATTTCTGTAAGAAAAATTGATCTTGAAACTTTCATATCCTTTTCAGTGTGTTTCGTGAGATCTTACAAAAGAGAGAAAAACTCCAAGAATCAAGAATTACCGTGGTGATATAGTCTTGAGAATTTCTTGTGAAGCAAGTGACTAAGAAGAAAAGACTGATCGTTCTCACAAGATGATGCTTTCTACGTGATTAGGAAAAGTTTTGGCAAACGCTAAGTGTTGCTGGTGTTCCCTGTGGTGTATATAGGAAAAAGAACATGGTTCTTGACTTTGAGGGGTATCTCAAACGGGTGGACAACAGAAGAGGATTGTTCTTGCTGCTTGTCTGTCTTGTGTACTGCCTATACTTAGATTTGTGAGTTAGAGAGGTGATTTACATTTTAACGTGAGGTCGTTGTAAAGCCTTGGTGTAAAAGCTCAGATCTATATAGTGCATTAGCTTCTATCTCAGGTTGAGTAGAAGGACACTGGATGTAGGCTTTGCAAAACCAGTATAAACCGTAGTGTTTGAATTTTCTCATCCCTTCTCTCTACATTAAATCGATTATACTGTCATTGCATTCAAATACGCTTAGTATTTCATTGCATACAAATTTACTTACCATTCAAGTAAAGGTTAAAGACTTCTTGTTTTGCGAAAAAGATTTTAAAAGCAATCATTTTTACACATCACCAATTCACCCCCCTCTTGGTGTGAGAAATAAAACACTTCTTTTTTAACAATCATAATTATAAAATGTTAAGTAACATCATTGGAATGATACAAAATGTAACATAGTATGAACTATAATACCCAACCTTAAGGTTCACTGATAACAGTTGAAAAACTGTTATTTTTAGACTTAATTTTGACCTTAAAGACCATCTTTATGACTTAGAAACTAGCTTGTAATCATGATTTTCTTTATGTTTTGGAAATAAGAGAGTTGAATGGGTTTTATGCTTGGTTTTCCTTGTTTTTACAGGTTTTAAGATGAATTGAATGGAAGAAGTGAAGGAGCTAGAAGTTGGATTAAGAAAAGGAAGAAAAAATGCATAAAAGAAAAGCCGCAAGTACCGCTCAGGCCCACTTTTACCGCTGAGCGGCACTTTGAAGTCCCGCAGTCACCGTTGAGGGACAAAACTGCAGTTGAGCATCAATTAGAAGAATCGCACTCACTGCTGAGCGGTTATTATTGCTGAGCAGTAATTACCGCTGAGCACCATTTTAATGGGCCTTGGGCCACTTTTCTATAATCTTTAGGAAGCTATATAAGGGTTTAGTCAACCTAGGGTTAATATCTTTTGGCAGACTAGGGTGAAACTTCACCCCTTGGAGGAGAATTTTGGATGCTAAAGCTCCTTTCTCAACTTTCTACAATTCTATCTTTCATTATTTCATTTTTTTTCATCTAGTTTCACCATGATTATGGTGAACTAAACCTTCATTGTTGTTGGGGAACCATTGTAATCCTTTGAAACTCTCATCTTTTGAATTGATTCTTTATAATATATGCTTTTTTTCATTAATTGTTAGAGTTTTTCTTCTATACTCTATGCATGCTTTGTTTAACTCATTCAATTGCATGATCATTGATTTTATTTGTATGGACACATATAGATAAATCTAGACATGAAGAAATTCTCCTAAGAGCAATATTACCTAGACATAGGGATAGGAGGATTGATTGCCTTTAAGCTTCTGTGCGAATGTAATGCATGAATAATTTCTAGGGAGATAAGACATTGTAAAATAGTGATTAGGAATAGGCTTTCTTCAGTGAGACATCGAGTTTAAGGTAAATTAGAAAGTGACATTAACATTAATGAAGAAAGGTGAATTCTTGAATACATGAGAGTGGATAGGAGAACTCGGTAACACCAACAACATAATCATCCATATATTTCAATCATGTTTTGCTTCTTTTGTCCAATTGATCAATACATGTATTCATATTTACCTTTCAGTATTTGCATTTAAATCTCAAAGAATTTGTTTTTCAAGTCTTATTTAATCAAGAAACCACACAATTGTTTAGGCCATGAGTCCTTTGGAAAATGATACTTGGTCTTACCAATTTATTATTACTTGATACGATTCGGTTACACTTGCCGAGGGTTAACATTCACCCATGCAAGATTTTTAGCTGTAGTAGTAGATCTCCCATACAACATCATATGTGTTGCAAGGGAACTACTAAAAAACTTTGCTTTAGGATACATTTATATAACAAAGAAAGTTGATAGATTGAGGTTCTTACCAATCTACTGCATGTCTAAGAGGGCTGGGAGAATACTTGTGGAATGAAAAAAACCAGCCAACAATGTTCTCTGGTATGGAGATCACAAGTAGTTGCCAATGGCGCCTAAAATTGGTATAACTTAATTGTCATATACCAAAATTAATAAATGCAACATTAAAGTGAACAAACTTCACTTTAAAGTTAATAAACGAAACAATTGTTATGATATAAAATTATGAATGATGAATTGAATGATTTTTACCTACACGTACCTGCCACGTCTCGGATGAACGAAGTTGTACAAACTGACACCATGTTTCTTCATCAATTGCAGAATATTTAGAACATGGAGTTTCATTACTTTTTGGTCCAAATATATATTTGGACGTTAATTTTGCCTTAAACCCCCGAAATCTTTCTCCAATTACAGATAAACACCTACTCCTTTGGCTGGCAACATTTGGGATATTAAATGTAATATGCAATAAAGAAAGTAATAGCCTTATATCAATACAAATTTATCAATATAATTAAAGTAGAATTTAGAGCAATATTGATTAACTTACCAATAGATCTTGCTAGATAAGATTCCGATCAACCTCAAATACATGGTCAAAGGATGGAGTAAGTATAGAGATACAATCACGTGCTAGTACTCCGAGGTAAGATCTAAGTTCATCTACATTTGGTCCAGACACTATTGACCACGTCAATAATGACAGATGTCCTCTCACCTGTATTTCTTCTAAGTTGAAGTTGTCTACACCTCGTCGCTCCTCTAGTGGGTCTAGAAGTGGGGACTTCATCCCCATACGAATGTGGTGCCTCGGGTATATATCTGTAACAAAAAATAAGATGAAGATTAATAGAAGATTTATAAAATAACATATTTCATTTAACAAAAGCCATAAATTTTTACATAAATATGAAATTCATACATAATCATATGGATTGGTCATATGTATATTCCCTCATTGTTATCTTCCCGAATTGTATGTTCAACTAGAGGGTCATCATCCAAATTTTTTGTCGGTTGAAATGGATGGTTGTCAGCAATATGAAAATTACTTATATTCTCTTCTTTATCTTCAATTTGTCTTTTTCCTTGAAGAGCAACATACCCATGGTCAGACGCAGGATCTTTGACATAAAAAACCTGACTTGCTTGATATGTCGTGATAAACGGTTCATTTTCATAACCAATCTTTCGAAAATCAGCTAGTGTCATACCAAATTCATCTATTTTGACACCACTCTTATTTTCAACCGACATACATTTGACGAGTGCAACAGAAAACTTAATGTAATCAGCCTCCCATATCTCTTCAATTCTACCATAATATCTCATTGATCTAATTACAAGATTTTGATATTTGGATGTGGAAAGTTGTAGCGACTTAGCTTCTAGACTGTGGAAAGTTGTAGCGACTTAATATTTGCACATTCTATACAAAGATTTTGTACTATGCTTTCATCATTCAAAGTCTTTGTATAGAATGTGCAATTATTAATTTCATAGCTTGTACAACATACAACATCAAACTTTAAACCATTTGCTAGCCACAACAAAGTCTCAAATGACCGTCATTCTTTCAAAACTTCATATTTGAACCAGGACAAGAATGTTTTGTTATGCTTCATGAACTACCATTTCTCTGATTGTCTTGGAGACTTGTCCTTTACCACAACTTTGTGTGCTTCCAAAATTGGGATCACCTCATCTATGTTGTTTAATATGTACAGATGTGCTTGCATTAATTCTTCACGACTTTTCATCACCACATTCACACCTTGAATGCTTTTACTTGTAGAACATCTATTCAACCATGATGTTCGAGGGACTCCTATTGGAATTGCTTTAGTCATATAATTAGAGGAAAACTAGACACTTTCTTCAAGAATATATGATGGCAACCCCTTTAGGAACTTCGCATCCAAAGAAGTATCAACTTAAGACTAAGAAAGAGAAGTTGAATAAACAAAAGGATCTTTTCTTTCTAAGTCTTAGAATTTTCCCTTTAACTAAATACATTTACCTTGTTTTGTAGGTCACCAATAAAGGAGGGAAACCATGCCAAGTTTGCCAAGCAAAGGAAGGAAAGAAAGAAAGAAAGGAAGTGCCTTCCGGATTGCATCCAGTGGCTTCCAGATTGGGAATGCAAGGAAGAATGCCTTCCGGACTATGCATGAAGCCCAACCAAAACCACTTGCCGCCCAGCGTTTCTTCACCAGGAAAACACATTTAAAACACGTGTAAATTTTGTTTTTCCTGGGAACACGCGCCCACTCCTTCAAAACACTTCTATTGTAAATTTGGTAGCTTCCTTTGCACGTTTCAGAGGCTTCTCTTACTCTATAAAAGAGAACTTCTCCTTCTTGTAAAATTAACTTGAATTGATATAGTGAAATTCTGCTGAATTGAATCCAGCCACTACTTCTTCGAGTTCAACCTTTGTGCTGCTTTAGCATGTCTCCCTCTAGCTCCCTTCCCCGCTAGAAGGCTATCTGAGCTTGCAATTCCCACACACACATCCAAACACCGTGAAACATTACAACAAACACCTTGCATGCGCCTTCGTCATTCAACCATCTCTTCATTCTGCTGCCACTTCTGGATCAAGGAGTCGCTCAATTCTTGAAGATTAGAGCCGCTTCTATCAATATATCTTTCAATCATTGAACCTTTTGGATGATGTTGACTTTTGACATACCCTTTCAAAATCTTCATGTAACGCTTAATAGGATACATCCATCATAAGTATATTGATCCACATAACTTGATTTCTCTGACCAAATGAACAAGTAAATGCACCATGATGTCAAAAAAGGATGGAGGAAAAACATTTCTAGCTGACATATGATGATAATAATATCGCTTTGAAGTTCATCTAACTTTGTAGGATCAATGACTTTACTACAAATTGACGAGAAAAAAAAGCACAATCGAGTTATGGTCTGCCTAACTTTTTTGGGCAAAATTCCACGAATTGTCACCAATAATAGTTGTGGCATTATGTTGAAAATAGAATGACTTAATTTCTCACACCAAGACAGGGGTGAATTGGTGAAATATAAAAACAATGTTTTCTTTAAATCTTTTTCACAAATAGGACGTCTTTAAAAAGCTTTCTTGAAACGCAAGGAAAAATATTTGTTTATGCAGCGGAAATATAATCGATTCAATGCAGTATGCAGTCGATTGAAAAAAAAGTGCAAGGATAGATCAAACACTGAGTTTTTATACTGGTTCGGTCAAGCCTACATCCACTATCCTTCCAACCACAGGAAGCCAATGCACTATAATGATCAACGTTTTTACAACAAGGTTTTTATAGCAACCTCACGTCAAAAATATAAAACACCTCTCTAACCCTCTAATCAAAATATAGGCATATACAAAACAGACTAGCAGCAAGAATCCCCTTCTCTTGTAGTTATTGATGGATTGACAAGTGTACCAAACCGTACAAGTAATATAAAATGGTAAGACCAAGTATCATATCCTAGAGGACTCTCGACACTAGACAGTCGTGTGACAACTCGATTAATTACGACTTAAAGAAAACAATATCATTGTTGTGATGCAAAGTAGAAAATTAAATATGAATGCAATTTGATCACTAGTAGAGTAACACAACGATGAACGAATGTTGTTTAATATGAGATGAATATGTTGTTGGGGTTAGATTTCACCAAGTTCCCTCTCATGTATGTAAGAATTCTTCTTTATGCATGAATGTTTAACATCACTCACTAAATCACCTAAACTCGATCCCTTGGCGAATAAGCATGTGCTTAGTTACAAGTTCATGCAATTACTAGCATTCCTAGCAATTAAATGTGAAGATCAAAAGCTTAAGACGACCAAGATTCATACTCTCATCCTTCTTGGGAGAATTCAACAAGAACTTGAATTGTAAGGAACCTCCGGGTACTCATGCAATTCATAAATCATGGGATGAATGAGTTAAACAAAGCATGTAATAAGCACAGATGAATTACTCTAACAATTAATGAAAAAGCATATATGATGAAGAATCAATTCAAATACATTAGAGTTTACAAAGTTACATCATCCCCTAACAATAAATAGAGTTTAGTTCCCCATAGACATGGAGAAACTAGATGAATAATGGAAAAACATGAGATAGCAAAGCCCTAAAAGTAGAGGATGGAAGTTCCCGCCTCCAGATCTGCCTTCTGGGAGTAAAAGAGTGTGTTGTTGTGTTGCTCCAGCTAGAGATGTAAAACCAAGGACGCTTGAGTCCTTTAAATAGAACGGAAGCATAATAGAAACAATGCCCAAGCCCGGGAGATTGGCGCTCAAGCTCCCCACTTAGGGCGCCCGGGTGGTGAGCGATGGTTTGCCACGCTCAAGCCTTGCAGAGGTCGCCCAAGCTTCCTCCATCCGGTGTTCAAGCGCCCCAAAAGGGGCGCTTGGGCGGTGAATGGTACTTTATGTGCTTAAGTCTTCCAGAGGATACCCAAGCTTTGTGCTGTTGGCGCTCAAGGGCCCCAAAAGGGGCACCCGAGCGGTGAGCGACACTTGATTGGCTCAAGCCTCCAAAAAGGGCGCCCAAGCCTTGAGCTTCATCTATTTAGCACTTTATCCCTGCTTTCCATATTAACTCATTTTCTATCAAAATAAAGGGAATTAGTCATAAAATCATCAAATTCAACCTCAACTCTCTTATTCACACAACTTAACATAAAAACATAATTCCAAGCAAGTTTCTCAATAGAAAAAGGTGCATTTAGTATCAAAATTACATCACATATAATAGTATTTTCAATCATTATTAGTAGTCCAACCCTTTGAGCCACCCTCAAAGTTAAGAACGCAACACATTCTTCTTCCTGTAATCACAACCGGGTAACCTCAAACCAATCTTTACAAGATTGTAGCCTCTGATCTTTCTGTAACACCCAATGTGCATATTTGATCAGTCTTTTTCAATGCATTTAACTTGCTCTTTAAGAATCCACAAGTAGATGATCACCACGGTCACTTCTTGTTTCTTGGAGCTCTTTCCCTTCCCTTCTAAGAATTCACTTTCTGCAAAATATCACAAAACTATTAGCATCATAAAAGTTCTTACAAAAATCAAGTTCGCGTCAATTTATAGATTTTCACAATTCAGGCACATTTTAATCGACTTAGCTACTAATGTAGTCGAATTTAACAAATCTAGTCAAAGCAGTTAGCAACAAATAATGCAGTTAATTGAATGTACAATTAATGCAATCGAATCATAATAAATGCTTGGTCAACATATTTAAAAATATAACCGTTGTAACATTTAACACACACTACAAGAAAAATACTTTTTACCTACGGTCAAAATCCATATATAAGCTTAAAAATCCGTATATAATATGGTATTATATCCGGATTACATACGGAAAAAAATTCGTATATAAAAGGAGCGTAGCTATGTTATATACGAAAAAATTCGTATATAAATTAGATAGGGATTTTACATACGGATTTATACGTATGTAATTATATACAGATTTTACATATAGATTTATCCGTATGTAAAATTTATATGTAATTTATATACGGATTTATCCATATGTAATGTGTTTTTAGCTTTAGTAATACATGATTCCTATCAATGACCATCTAATTTATATTTCATTATATTTGTAATAACTTGGAAAGCACACTAGTGCAGAAAGGGCATTTAATGTTTGTTATTTTGGCCTTTTAACGTCAGCTCCAGAACCGACATCTTTGTGGGTGATGTTAATAAAACATCAGACTGCAACAGGTTCGACGTCTTTATAGACGTCGGTTACTGCATGACCCCCGACGTCTAAGGGTCTCCATAGACGTCGGTTAATGCAATGTCTGATGTCCGAAAGGCTCCATAGACGTCAGACATTGCATTGTCCGACGTCTATGGACACCGTTAGAGATCAAACATTGCATTAACTGACGTCTACTGCAACACGTGTCTTTAGGTAGCGTAGTAGCACCTTCTTTCTTTGATAGTTTCGTCATAGAAAAGGTTGCGTCTTTTGGATCTCTTATGGCATTTCAACCGAAAATCGAATCTGAGTCATTGCCTAATTCCATTCAAATCGCCAATGAAAACAAACGGTGACAATTGAACTAGGCAAGGATCGAAGTTCGGTTTTGGGTTGAAATGCTATAAGACATCCAAAAGACGCAAGCTTTTCTTATGAGGAAACTAGCAAAGACAGAATGAAGTTGATACGAGGGTCGCACCCCGTACAAATTTGATGTGCAATAAGAATGCAGTATAGCTAGGATTTGACTCCTAGGTCGTTTCACAAGGACTAAATTTTTAGTTCGGGTTTTAAGTCCATTACGAATTGTGGGGGGGTTTTGATGGTTGTTTTTGTATAGAAAATTAAATTTTTGTTGTGAAATGCAAATGACGAAATTAAAAATTAAACACAACCGAATAAAATTAAAAACATTGAATTGCATGAAAACATCAAACTAATTCTGTAACAGATAAAAATTCATACAGAGCTACACAGTGAAATTTTAACACTTAAATCTTAGACAGAAAATACACAAGGTTTTAAAAGTATATGTTTAAGGTTTGAATTGCAAATTAAAAAGCTTGGTTACACAGTTAAAAACAACAAAACATTACAAAATGCACAATTGACCAAGATTTGAATTAAAATACAGAAATAGTAAACGCGTAGAAAACATAGAGTTATGGAAATTAAATTTTTAAAGTGAAATTGCTTCTAAAAATCATCTAAATGCCGTGACATAATTGCTTTGGTTTTATTAAAAGGAAAGATGCAAATGGGACATCCAAAACCGTGACCTTCTTACATCCATATCAACTTCATTTTATAACAAAACATTTGAATTCCACTTATATTTTTTGTCTTTTTCCTAAATGAAAAGCAAATCTCCACATGCACACCCTTCTAGCTATGGTACTCCTTCTCCAAAACAACAAATTACAATTCAATGCAAGAAAAGGTTCCACATAATGCTAATGAAATTTTTTAGAAGAAAATCATTGGATTACTTACAAGAGAAAGAAGGTTTTGCATGTACATAACACTATTCTTCTCAATAATTAATGATCATTCAAGAAACAAGAAGAGTTCAAAACAAAACAAAGATGCTGGAAATTAATTTTAACCGAGAGCTTCATTAGCTACACATTCAAAACAAGTCATCTACTTCTTCTCCTTTCAACGTTTTTATCACTTTTTCTTTGCTTTCTTTTCACATTTACAACAACAAAATAACATGAAACAAGACTTTATTCTCTCCTCTAGAACAACCGTGAACATTCAAGCTTTAAACAAGGAGAACATCCAACCAAATTCATCAAAGAAAAACAAAATGAAAGAAGCATAAATAACACTACACAGCCGTGACTTTTATAGCACAAATGAAGAAGAAATGAAGTACTTTAAAATGAAATTACAAGGCTTCAAATTACAATAACAACTAGCACAACATAATATAAGTTACAGTTCATAAAATACACAGCTGAATATAACAAAGATGAATAAAACTTTAAATGAAAAGATTGTACAAAACCACATGAGAAGAGAACAAGATCTTCAAGCCATCTTCCATTCCAGCAGTAGCGGTTTGTTCCTTCCTTCAACTCCCCATGGAGCTCACGGCCTCCTTCTCCCAGACTCACGGCCTTCCACTCTCTCCACTCAAATTGTGTCTTCCTCACACTCAGAATTTTCTCCCTGCCTACCGTCCACAACTCAAAACCAGAAAATGTGAAAACTAAAACTTCCTTTTTGACTGTGCACTTTCCTCTGCTATATGGAGTCTCCACTCAATTTGTAGAATGATGATTATCTCTTAAGTGGATGGAGCCCTTAGGATTAATGGCTATATCACTAAGGATTAATGCATGGAGCACTGAAGATAATGCTTTGAGCACTTAGGATTAGATGACCCACCTCCACTAGCTGCCTTATTTGCTGGACAAAGAAGTGATGCAGTTTGGAACGTGAATTTTTCTGGATGAAGCTCCCTTGCTGGATGAAGCTCCTTTGCTGGACCATGTGTGTGAAGAGTGGTGCAGCTGGAACATATGAAGGTGTGAAGGCTGGATGCTTTCCTTGTGTGTTTAGCACTTCCTTAGTGTGTGAATGGTTGGACTAATTTTTTGGCAACGGCTGTATGCTTTGTGTTGGTTAAGGAAAATGAATTCCCATTCAAATGTGCAGTTGGAAAAACTGTGAGGTGCTATCCTTGGTGGTCCCTCCTTTTGTCTTATGTGTTTCCACTTCTACAAGGAAAGTTATATTCCTTTGCTGACTACCGTGAGGTGCTTTGAAATGTGGACCTCCACCAAATTCTTTCACTAATCAAAACAAAACAAGGAAGACCCTCCACTATGTGTAGCCACGTGAGTTTCTAGCTTTCTTTTGGATTTACGTGAATCATGTGTGTGTTGGTGGAGCACTTTCAGAATTTTGTGCAGAGAATGTCTCCCACTTTCAACGTTTTTGACTTCTTACTTTCTTGCATGCAGTACAGTTGTTCCTTACATATCATTGTGCAGTAATTTTAGAAGAAAGAAATCATGTGTTGCTTCATGCTTTTGCTAGCTATGTCCGTGAGCTTCCAATGTCATTCCATGCCAACCAATGCTTCTTAAAATTCAAGAAAGAAAGGACTTGTTCCTTCAATTCACGTGAAAGCATATGAATGTTGCCAATTTGATTCAACCGTGAAATGCATTTTGCAACCAATCAAGAACTCTTCATGTTGTGGCCGTGACATGCTAGGAGATAAATCAAGGAATTAAGTTGTTTCTCCAAAATAAAATGAGTTGAAAGTGCTTTCTTTTAGCCAAACCAAACTGCAATTTTTCTTCAAGTCTCTAGGATCTGTACATCTTTCTTTTATTCAACACAAAATAAATCAATACAGTATAGCTTCTTTCAATTAAATAACACAGTGTGTGAATGAGTATCCTACCAAATGTCCTAATTTCTATTTCCAAATTTTCCTTGCAAAATAATTAGCTCAGAGAATTCAAATTAGTTAAAATAAGAATTTCTGATCAAATTTAGCACAATTAGGAAAATTAAGATAATATTGTACATTCAAATACAATTCCTTGATTAAATCTGGTACAATAAGCTAAGTGAAGTCCATAAAATATTGACTCATCAGAAGTACAACGCTACCCAAAGACACGAGAAAAACTGCACCAAAAACAACAAAACCTCATTTTAATCGGTTCAAATGAAAGATAATCAAGCAAAGACTAATATAATCGGAATAAAAGTACGTTTAAACGGTTCAAAAGAGACAAAAATGCACCTGGAAAAACAATGTCGCGGAGAGAAAAGGAGAGAAGGAAGACGATGAAGTGGTGCTAGTAACAGCGGGTTTGATGTATGATTTAACAGCAAACTAGCCATCGGCTGTCCAGGTGAATCGACGTCTATTCTGGCCTAGACTCGGGGCCCTCACTAATATGACGTGCAAAACAATTTTTCTTCATGCCATTTAGACGTCGAATGGCATGATCGGACGTCTCTAAGGCTGAAAAAAAATGACTTTTCATCTACGTATCAGACATATACACATCGGTTGGGAGGGGCACCGACGTCGTTAATCGAATATACACGTCGAGGTGATGGGATTGGACGTCTCTAAGGTTGGAAAAAATGACTTTTCACCTACTTGTCAAACATATACACATCTGTTATAGGGGGCCCCGACGTCTATAATATTAATATTATAGACGTTGGGGCCCCACCTAACAGACGTCTATATGCCTACTTATTTACGAAAATGTCACCGGTCAATAATTTACGTTGGCTACTTTGTGATCCGACGTCTACGGAGTGACGTTAAAGCCTAATTATGTACTAGTGGCATTTTCCATTAAAATATGATATAAATTATAATTTACAATGAAATTCATGATATAAATAAAAGCAATTATATGTATTGATGCCAAAAAATATCATTAACAAACAGAGCAAATTCAGTGTCAAAGTCCACATGATCATCGGTACAAATCATGGGACACAACTTAAATACTTTGTCAAATAAGTCTACATTTGAAATTCAACTACAAGAGTGGACTAAAAGCATAATAAGAAAGTTAAAAATTAATTGCCGAATGAGTTGCTTTGGCCACCAGTTATGGAAATCTTTTCTGCTATAGATACATTCCTCATTCGCTTTGCAGAAACAAAACTAGCCAAAACAATCTACAAAAATAGACACCACATTTAGAGGGCAAAGAAACTAACAAACACATAACATGGACTTAAAGATGATGGATTATGAGCTTTTTATAAACTATTAAACATTTTTTTTCTTTTTTTGAAGTGTATGAATAAAACATACATAAATGAATAAAGAAAACACACCTGAACAAGGGAGGTAGCCACCAAAACAGTTTAAATACCTTTTTGTCTTAAAATATAACTGTGATAAACCAAACTCAACGTAAAACTTTCAAATAAATAAATAAATGAATATATATATATATATATATATATATATATATATATATATATATATATATATATATATATATATATATATATATATATATATATATATATATATAAAAGAAAGTTCTCTTTTTCGAAAGTGTATTACTGTTTATAAGAATATGTTTATAAGAATATGATCCCAAATCACCGTCGACATATGGAAACATGAAGAAAGAGAACTTTGACATGAGAAAATCAAAATTATTTTTCTTAGGTTTAATGTCTCAGTAGGTCCCTATTTTCACCCAGAATTTTAAATATGTCCCTTTCTTTTTCGGCATCTCAATTGAGTCCTTATTTTTGTAAAATTGAATCAAATAGGACCTTTCTGTCAAATTGAAATGACGCCGTTAAACCTCCACTGCAGTGAAATATCTTAACAGCGTCATTTCAATTTGACGAAAAGAGCATATTTGATTCAATTTTACAATAATAAGGACTCAATTGAGATGCCGAAAAAGAAAGGAATTTATTTGAAATTCTGAGTGAAAATAGGGACCTATTGAGACATTAAACCTTTTTCTTAATATATGTTTCTATTTGGCTACAGATCCTGTCAATTTCATATTAGAAATATAAGAATCACATCATCCCATTAACAAAAGAAATTGAATGGAAGAAACTCAATTTAACCATATAAAAATTATAGTAGACAAAAAAATTTGATAAAAACTCAATTAAAAATGTCTAAATTTAGGATTTCCTTAAAACTTAATTAAGTCATTTAAAATTCATAAAATAACCTACCTTCACTAGTGTAGTAGTGCAGTAAGAGGAAATGGCACAGTTTACTTTTGCTTATAGGCATCGGTTCTACAACTGAGGCATATACAAGCGAGGTAAAAAGGGGTAGGTTTTATGCCTCGGTTATGAATTGCGGCACAAAGGGATAGGATTATGCCTCGGTTCATTGTAACCGATGCCATAAGGTTTTGTTTTTTTCATTAATCCCCTGTTACACTCTCCCACTATTTTGAAACCAACCACACAAGCATAAAGACAACCCTCATTATTTTTGTAACATGTTTCATCCGCAAAGAGACAAAAAAAACCCACGATTTCTTTTCCTCTGTCGAATGGAAATGGACACAAAACAACTCATACTTATGACGCTTGGGGAGCCACAAAATCTGGTTTAGTAGCTTCAAAGAAGCCACCAAAAAACTATAAGAATTTTCACAGCTACAACGACTAGGAAGTTCACATCAGAACAGAGCCAAAGGTGGATGATGAATCTAGCATGTGTTCCCTTCCTTTGTGGTCCATGAGTCCATTAAAAGTCCCCATCACTGAAAAAACCACTACTGCTGCCTTTCCCCCGCTTCCAAGACTCAAGCTTGAGTCAAGCTACGTGCTTTGTCTCAAAGATCTGGTGGAACACCCCAATATTGAAGTTGGACAAGAGAAAGGGGTGAAAGGGGTGGAAGAGGTAGAGGAGAGGAAATTCAACAACAAAAATGTGCATGTTAGAAGACCAAGACCAAGATTGACAGTGGAGGGTTTTATTTGAAAATAGTGTTTCCAATGTCTCTGGATCCAAAAAGAAGACCAAGAACAAGATCCAAAAAAAATTCACTTACCAAGCCAAGGAGGACCACTGTCGTGATGACCAAGACCGTGGGAGCGACTATGGCAATAGTATATAGACAGCGCGACGTGGTGGTGCAACAAGAACCTAGGAAGACCATGCGATGATGGCGGCAATACGGTGGCAACACTGTCTTGGCCACGCGACGGTGAGGCAGCAGCGGAGAAGAAACGATGGTGACATTCTGGACGTAGCGGGGAGGGAGAAGTAGTGAGGCAAAAAAAGGGAGGCGCGACCGCAATACATTGGTTGGATGGCATCAACGACGATGGTGTTTGGAGATCTTGCGCGACAAAGGGAATCATTAAACCCCGACCCCTTTTTTCTCTCTGTAATTCAAACCCCAATTCGGCCACTTCTCTCTCCACAAAATTGTTTTCTCCGATACCCCACCACCCTCTTCTCCTCTCCCTCCCATACCTCAAGTTGTGTCCAACGAATCTTCCTTGGGTTGGCAGAATCTGAAATTGGAACCATTCAATAACAGAGACCAATCACACCCTAACCTTTTGGAAAACTCTAAGAACGACAATGGCGGCACCGACGCGAGGAATGCAACAACTAAACGCGAGCAATGGAAGTGAAGGCGACACAGCGAGAACGAGGGCACGAGAGCCAGGGAGCGAGGGAGCGAAGCGAGAGCGAGGTTGCGAGAGCGAGGGAGCGAGAGCGAGGGAGCGAGAGCGAGGGAGTGAGAAAGTCAGGTCTCAAGGAAGAAGGAAATGAACAGTAGGTTACGTTTTTTTGGTTAAGATACGTCCATATATGTCTCAGTTCTATGCTTAGCCGAAACAATACATGCATATATGCCTCGTTTCTACACCTCACCGAAGCATATAGTCCTCAGAAAAAAATAAAAAATAAAATATGAAATGCTTATACGCCTTGGTTCCCGCCTAAACCGAGGAATAAACATTGTTTCACACCGGTTCTAAACTAACTGAAGCCATAGGCTCTGTACAAAATTCAAGTTTCATAGACCTGTCAGGGGGCAGGTGGGCTTTTAGGCTTCAGTTGTTGCTTTAACCGAGACAATATGCCCTATATGCTTCGGTTGATTTTGAACCGAGGCATATAAGTTCGCTTAAACTACAAAAATGCCACCACATTTTGATAGACTTCGGTTTCACCTAAATCAAAGCCTGTAGCACGAGTTAAAAATCAATTTTTTTACTAGTGCTTTAAGAGTGCCATCCAAATATAAAGACCATTCTTTGCCTGCCTAAAGTATGCAACTCTTGGATCACTATCAACATCCACTATGATCTGCATGAAATTAAGGCAAGAATTTAATTTATTGACTCTCAAAGCTTGTGTTCATAACAAGAATACATGATATAATGCCATGTAAATTCCTAGGTGTTTTACCTTGTCAAGCATAAGAAGAGGATGCATAACCACATGTTTTTGCATCACCCTCAGGACATCTTTGTTCACAATATACTTATCTCTTGCCTCCTCATAAAGATCAATTTTCTCTCTGAATCTTTCTCTCTGAATACGAGTTTAATAAACCACGTCACACTTAGAAGCCACTTCCATCAAATCAACACTTTCTTCTCACTCCACTCCCTTTGATGTCAGATACTCTTTTATATCATCCTATGATAAAACAAAAAACATTTTAGAACTACTTTTGTTGTGTACTTGGCATGGCATAACTAAAATTTACAGCAGTTACCTTCATTTTAACCACATTAGGAGAGACAAAATAAATTTTCATATTTTGATACTTGGCTAGTAAGTATGCAAGTGAGCGAACAATCCTCCCATTAGCAAGGTCTCCCACAAGCCCAACTCTAATTCCATCCAATTTTCCTATCTTTCTTTCAATGGTATAAACATATAGCAGTGCTTGTGCGGTTTAATGTGACAAAAATGGAAATGGAGTGAACCTTCTGGAAGTCCTGTGGAGAAACGCCTAGATTTTCAAACGAGCTTCAATGAAACAAAGTGCTCATTTTAACATCAAATCCACCGATTACATCTTTGGCACCGTTTCACTGATTTCGCCGTTGAATCATCCCTTTCCACCAAACACGCGACCTAAATCGCATTTCTCACCGAACAATCTTCCTATTTTTCACTGCTCTCTAAATCCTTCCCGCTCCTAGAGTATTATCACAAACCTAGGGTGGATGAAGGTACTTTCTCAGAGTCGAACTACAGCTCCGAAATGAACAATGAAGGTGATTGCTTCATCAACGAAGGACAACGACATTGCTGCATTATTATGCGATGATAGTTCGAGAGAGAATGGGGAAGAAGCAAGGGTTTGAGAGAGGGACAGCAAGAGCGAAGAGGGCTCGAAAGAGAGATGTGAAATCGCGAGAGATAGAGAGAGAGATCAAATAGGGTTTGAGGGAGAGATAGAAGCTCGAGGGTTTTGAGAAGAATAGGGTTAGAGGGAGAGAGAAAAGCTTGTGGCTTTTAAGAAGAAGAGGCTTCAAGGTTCGCTTTCGGTTGGCTTCATTCTAATTAGAACCTACTTCATTTTTTTAAGTAAATTGTTTTCCCAATCTGTATGTAACATTGGTGGCTAACACGAGGATATAGTTACATACGGATAATGGGAATTATATATGAATTCCATCATTAGATAACTTTCCTGCCATCACGTGCCAACTTTACATGGCTTTTATATGTGGATTTGTTGTCGTCTATAAAAATTCGTATATAATATCCGTATATAATTTCTTTTTCAAAATTCATATGTAATATCCGTATGTAATATCTATATTACATATGGATTATAATCCGTATGTAATAGCCATATTTCTTATAGTGACAAGCATTAACAGAATTTCAAAACTGTAACAGAGTTAGTCGAATGCAAGTTGCATATAATCAACTATGTAACACAGTTAAACAAAGTTTTGAAAAACTTCCTCTTCGAAAATCTCATAGCACACTTTGAAAATGGTTTGTGCAAATCCACGAGTTTTAATCGACTCACACCATAATGAAGTCGACTTAAAAATGTTGTTTTGCCACACAATTAAAAGTTCAATAAGTGCTTATGGTTTTCTTTCAATAAAACATCACACATGCATTCACCAATAAAATCAATTATATAGCACAATGAAATGCAATGTATCAACACAATCATGTTCTCAATGCTTTAAACATATTTACACATTAATTAAAACATGTAGCATGTAAGCAATAGAACATGTAACACATAAACATCACATGTGTTATTAATTATGTTGTCATCATAAAAAACCAGAAGCTTTGAGATTGTAGGTCATGGGGAAGTGCATACCTAGAGAGAATATACTAAAGGACATTTAAGAGAATGGGAAAGAAATTAAAATTGGAAGAGATTAAGGAAGAGGAAACTTATGATTTGAAGATGCGCCACTTGAAGGAAGCTCCAAGATAAGCATCAAAGGAGGACTGCCACTTGCTTGAGCAAGATAAGGTTTGCCCAAAATAGGGACTTTGGAGACAGAATACTATCTCAAAGAAGATTGCAAAAGTGCAAATCAACTCAAAATTCAATTGATTCAAGGTAAGGTACAAAAAGGAGACCCCTAAGCCTTCTTATATAACCTTTGGAGTGAGCTAGGGTGCAAGATCTAGGAGAGGTGGGACTTATGAGTGTGGAGGCCGTCCAGTAGCTGCTGCAGTTCCTCTAGGGACTTTTGAGTCCCACATTGCTCAATTCTCTCCACTCCAAAGGGTTTATAAGGCAACTAGTTCTGCTATAGTTCAAAACATGAAAACTACCTATGCTACCTTGCACTAACGCCTAGGACGCCCATTTCCTCTCCTTTTCTTTTTAAGACCAAGCCATGGAAAGTTCCACATTGCTTGTTCTTAAAGAGAAAGAAGAGTTTATAAGCGTCTCTACAACTAGAAATAACGAAAGAACAAAAGAGGCAAATACAAGCCAATGAAACCTATTCTACTCTTTTTTATGCTTGTTGTCACTTTGAAAACTATTCATTGTTGTCCCAGTTATGATCACATCATCCCCCCCAGGTTGGAGAGGATTCGACCTCGAATCTTTAAAAACCTGCAACAAAGAGAGATTACTGACTTATTTTGTGTATAAACCAAAGCAACTCCTCCTGGATCAAATGTCAACCTGGAAAAATCATCAAACATTTTGTGTATGAATTTATGTTGACCAATCAATGTATATAAACAAGTAATAGTAAAAGAAAGTCTCCTTATATTTTTAGTGGTGAAAACTAGGAGACCATTTTTAGAGAAAAAATTATTTTTGTCTTGAGTTAAATGTAACCAAAGGGGTAACACTAACTCATGATGTGTTTCAAAAATGTTTACGGAATAGTGGGAAAGAAAGAAAGAGGGAGGTGAAAGAGTTGTGCAAAATAATTTTGGAACAAAGAAAGAAAACTTAGTAAAAGAAGAAAAGTAGAAGGATTGAAAAACTCCCCTGTCATGGCTTGGATCTATTTGAATGGTGGGAGTGGATGGTGCCTTCAGTAACACTTCCTTTATGACTAAGACTTTGTCCTTCTCCATTTCTCTCACAAGTTCTTCTTTTTCATTCTTTTCTCTCTCCTCTCTTTCTTTTCTCTCAGTCTCTTCTTTTACTCTCTCCTCTCTTGCTTTTCTTTCTTCATTTAAACAAGTAAACATGACCTTCTCTTTAGTATCACTAGATGAGGAAGAAGAGCTATAGGTTGGTGAAGGTAAGGAAGAGGTAGACTCATTAGTCATAATTACTTCACCCTCAATGCATGTTGCCTTTTTAGGGCAGGCAGAGGCTATATGACCATGTCCTAAGCATTTAAAACATTTAATGTGACTTGGTCTAGAAGGAGATTTAGGTGGGGAAGAGGAATGGTTAGAAGAAGAATGAGGAAACGATTTGTTAGTGGGCTCCTTAGAAACATCCTTGGTTTTATCCTTTGATGATGAGGATTTGTAGAAAACATCTCTTGAAGATTTGGAAAATTTGTTGTGACAAGCTTCTTTTTTCAAGAGTTTCTTCTCTACTTTCATGGCTCTATGAACCACTACATCTAAAGTCTCATCATCATGGAATTCAATTATATCTTGGATGTTGCTATTAAGTCCACTAATAAATCTAATTATTTTTGCATGATCATTTTCTTTAAGGTTAGTATGATGTAGGAGCACTTCGAGCTCACGAGCATACTCCTCCACACTTCGTCTACCTTGAGTAAGCTGTTGGAGCTTAATCAAGAGGTCCCTATGGTAGTATGGAGGTACGAAACGTTGGTACAAAATGTTCCTGCAATGTTCCTGCAATGTTCCCATGTACTCGCGGGTGAGGCCATGGTTAAGTATCTCCTATTTAGCCATTGTTTGGCGTATCCCTCTAAAGCTAAACAAGCTAACTTTACATGCAAAGGTCCATTTACACTATACAAATAAAAAATTTGGTCTACTTTAGCTATCCAATCTAGAAAAATAGACGGCTCGGCTTCTCCTTTGAAAGTAGGCAAGTTCAACTTTGGTAGTGTAAGGCCTTGGTCCATAGCTTTATCTTCTTGATGCTTCTTTGGCGAGGGAAGGTATACATTTACGGTTCTAGCTTCTTGCTTCTTCTTGTAGGAACCATGATCATGACCATGAGGTTGCTCCTCTTTTTCTATCACGTCCTTGTCCAACCGTTTACTAATGGAGTCAAGTTGATGTTGCATTTGTTGAAAAGCCTTCATCAAATCTAATTTGCTAGAAGCACTTCCGTGATGACTACTTCCAATGGAAGAAGAGTGTCTTGAACCTGCAGACATGGTTTTCTAAAGGCAAACAGCAGCAATACTTACACGAAAAACAGGTTAGAAAACAGTCCAAATACAGCAGCAAAACTGATGTAAACAGCAGCCAAGGTTCACTCGCAGCAGCACCAAAAAATTAGGCTCAAAACTCACGGTGTTTATGGCAAAACAAAGCAAGATCACTCCACTCACATGCACTCTTCTTTCAAAATAGTAAGGTGTCTCTCAAGTCAGTATTTTAGAGTACCAATTCAAGGACAAAAGCAAGTGGGAAGATGTACAATCCAATCCTCAACCCAACAAGGAATTCAAACCAAGACAGCACACTTTAGAAGCCAAAAAATTTGGATGAAAATAGCAAGACAATTGGTGAAATTAGAACCTAGAAAACAAGAAACTTGGCACAGAACAAGGTGGCAGTAATCTAATGATTTTGAAGAGACAAAACAACAAGAAATTGGAGTCAAAACAGTGGCACAAATTGAGCAAGACAGCATCAAACAAATTGACACAACTAAGAGGCAAAGCACATCAGCATACTATGCATATATGAAGAGTAAGATCTAGTAATGATGGAAATAATTTTGGCAAACTTCAAACCTATATATTCTGTATGTTTTGATGATAAAAGAGGCTTTGAATGAATGATCAACACACTGTAAACATCCAGCAAAGCTCGGCCAGACTCATACAATTGCAACAGTATTGAAATTGCTTGAAATTTTTTTTTTTACAGCAAGCAGCAGTGGAAATTTTGTGTCACGGCCAAGCACATTCAAACTGGAAAGTGTATTTGATTAAAATGAAATTTGGAATTTTTGAATGCCTCTATTGATACAGAACATATAAGCAAAGTTCACACACTTAAATCCTATGGTGATCAAATTCAATTCAACATACAAGCATGGAGATGCAAAAATTTACTCTTAGCTCTGCAATTTCAGAAATGTTATGCTAGAAAACTCCTAAAGAGGAACAAACATATGACTCAAAGCAAAGCTAACAAGAAATAAAAGACATATACAATCCAGCCAAGACAAGAAATTAAAGCTGGAACAGCAAGCAAAAAGAAATAAAGACACCTACTTGTTGAAGACTTCCAATAGCATTGTTGCTGTTTGAATAAATGACTGCTTGTATAATGCTCTGGACAGCTACGGATAATCACCTCCAAGCTGTGATATGAAGTGTTTAATCCTTGCTTAAGAGTATTGGTAGGCCTTAGCACCGTCCACATATCAAATTCAGCCACCACAAGTACCAAACAGCAAGCAAACAATGCAAACAGATTAGAAGTCACACAACAGTAAGCACTGGACTGACATAGTGTAGAAAACAATTTACTGGGAACAGCACAGAATGAATTTGAACAAAGTAAAAATTGTACATGAAACTAGACATCCAGACAAAACTTTGAAAAACAATTGCATGGAAAACGGACTAGAAATGAAGCTAAACTAAATCATACAAGTTGACTGTATTTTCACGCAGAGGCTGGGCGAGGCAGAAAATGGCTCAGCAAAAATGAACATATCTAAGCTATTCTACTCTAGCATACAATTCCTAAGAGATCAAAAACCTAAGGCTCGTGATACCACATGATGGGGAAGTGCATACCTAGAGAGAATATACTAAAGGACATTTAAGAGAATGGGAAAGAAATTAAAATTGGAAGAGATTAAGGAAGAGGAAACTTATGATTTGAAGATGCGCCACTTGAAGGAAGCTCCAAGATAAGCATCAAAGGAGGACTGCCACTTCCTTGAGCAAGATAAGGTCTGCCCAAAATAGGGACTTTGGAGACAGAATACTATCTCAAAGAAGATTGCAAAAGTGCAAATCAACTCAAAATTCAATTGATTCAAGGTAAGGTACAAAAAGGAGACCCCTAAGCCTTCTTATATAACCTTTGGAGTGAGCTAGGGTGCAAGATCTAGGAGATGTGGGACTTATGAGTAGCTGCTGCAGTTCCTCTAGGGACTTTTGAGTCCCACATTGCTCAATTCTCTCCACTCCAAAGGGTTTATAAGGCAACTAGTTCTCCTATAGTTCAAAACATGAAAACTACCTATGCTACCTTGCACTAACGCCTAGGATGCCCATTTCCTCTCCTTTTCTTTTTAAGACCAAGCCATGGAAAGTCCCACATTGCTTGTTCTTAAAGAGAAAGAAGAGTTTATAAGCGTCTCTACAACTAGAAAGAACAAAAGAGGCAAAGACAAGCCAATGAAACCTATTCTACTCTTTTTTATGCTTGTTGTCACTTTGAAAACTCTTCATTGTTGCCCTAGTTATGATCACATCAGTAGGTTCAGCTAAACCAGTGCTCTTCCTATCAACAATCTCCCCCTTTTTTGATGAAGCACAACCATGATTAATAAACAACCATGTTGTACAAATCAAATCATATGTTGTCAAAATGTAATGATTAACAAATATATTATAGCATGTATCAGAGCAACCATTGCAAACATTTAGGGATATTCTCATTTGATTCAGCTCAATTAATATCAATTTATAATAAAGCACAAACAAAATATCAGAGCATAACATGAATATCAGAGATACTATTAGAGTATTCTCCCATAATTATCAGAAAGTTATTTCTCCCAGCATTCTCCCCCTTTGTGCATTAGCAAAAAAGGTATGCCTTATGATAACGATATGCTGACAGACAGTTGTTAAAAGATGCATCAGTAAATCATATTAATCAAACAATGATGCTCTCCCTGTCAGAGATAATCACACGATACATATATAATCTCCCCCTAAAGTGTAGGCATGTGAAATTATCTAAAATCCTATGCAATGCTCCCCCTGCCATTATGCATGTATCATAATCAAAATCCAAATGCACAATGCAGTTTTCACAAAACATTTCATAGCATGTATAATCATGTGACAGTATTGTATCAAATCAGAAATTGTGCAAACACATCAATGTAGCATATATACAATATAAATCACCAATCTCAATATTATCTCAAGTAATTTCAATCAAATATAACGACAGAGATATATTGAAAATGAAACAATCAACAATATATTATCAAATCATAATAACCTAATTCCAAATCATGGAATCTATAACCCCTGTTAAAACAATAATCGATTGATCCACTGTTGTAATCAACTCCATTGCTTTCCATTTGCATTTTTATCTCCAATAGTTAATCCATAAGCAATGTTCCTGCAAAACCTTTCAAGATCTTTCCAGATCAAGCATTTTAAAATTATTGTAATGCAAGAATTATTACAAATATAATCTGTGTGTGTAAATGTATGAGTACAATGATAAATAGTAAATTAATCAACTCCATACGCCACACAACCGATTTCAATCAGATATAAACATTACTCAACTTAAAACAAACTCTGATTTCATTGATATGAAATATGCTTACAATAAGATCATATCAAAACAGAATGGCATACAAAGCCATTTACAAAACAAGTACTAAAGCAAACAAACCATCAAACAAGAAAACTAAGATCAAACAAAAAAATACACCCAAACAACTAAGACAGACATTCCTTGTAACCCTATTCTGAGTAACATGTTTCCAAACTTCTCTTTGTTGTTGAGTCGCATCATATTTCCTTTCCCACTAATCAACCCTTTCATTTAGACATCTAAATTCATCAACCACATATCTTTCAAAATTAGTTTCAGGAACAAAATTCCTCCTGTCATCATTCGTGGCACAGGTGCTTCCAGAACTATACACTAACTCTTCTTCTCCTTTAAAGCACCAGCCTTTCACTGTGTGTTAGTCTACCGTTAGCCACATTAGCTGGTTTTTAACGGTGTTAATTTTGGAGGACTAAAATCAAAGTTTCCTTAATTTTGGAGGGACAAAAACCAATCGCTTAATAGTATAGGGACTAAAAACATATTTAACCCATTTTAATATACATGTCTTAAATTTCATGAAAATGTGTCGTTGTGTTTTTATTGATCTTTGGGTGCATTGTGATTTATAATCACTTTCATTTTGTGTAACCTTGAAGACCAATGCGAAATGCTCGAAAATTTTCGTGAAAGTTTAGATATGTTTTAAAATTTATATGTTTAATAAACCTAAAAAAGTGAATCTTCTTGAATTGGATACATCAAAGAAAAAAGTGTTGTGATTGACATATCTATCATGGAGATCAATACCATCAAATCATTGTGGAAATTGAACATACCATAACTTCTTCCAAAGGTTGGGGTCCATTAAAAAGCACACACACTCTCTTAATGCAACGCTATTATTGACGTAGTGATCACAAACTAAATTCAACATGAATGGTGCATTCGTAAGCACAACAGAAACTTGAACCCTTGGGGGATACACAATAGAAGAACAGAAGAACAGTTAAAAATCAATTTCTAATATTTCAGTCTATTAGAACTAAACAATACAATATCAAGTTTTTGTTCTTACCAAAGCGTCTGTGGCACTAGTTTTCTTATGGTGTGGATATCCAAGTCATTTTTAACGAGAAATATCCATAAGTTGTGGCAATTCCTTGCTTTCAACATCTATTGCATCAACACTTCCTAAATATACCTACAAAGTAACCAAGAGTCGTATCAATTGATGACAGTTATTCCTGATAAAAATTGATACTAATTATTAATCAAACAATCCTAGAAAATTTGATAGGGAGTGACCATATAATATATTTCATCTTCAAACAACTCAATTTCAAATAAAGTTTCTCAAAAGTACATAAGTTGCATCTTAGGAACTAAGGTAAAAAGGTAAAACTTTTCAACAATAAATAAGTCCCATGTTTTGCCTTAAAATCTACTATCTAAGAAAGAAAATGGAAGGAAGCATAGTTCAATGGCTATTGATAATGCATAAATGTAAGACATTTCTATTTTAGTTTTCTTTGTTCCCTAATTACAAGATAAGGAAAAGTACGTAAAAGAAAGAACTAACAAGAGGATTTAATAGTCGAACATGAATCATTCCTGGATGATCATGGGTGTTGTTCCGTGGCCATGGAGTTCCATCCTACATCACCCACCCTTTCTTAGGTTTCATTTTGATCCTTTGCCACCAAAGTATTAATTTTCACCTTAAACTCTTCATATTCCCTCTACAGTGGAGCAAACACACATAAGTTTTACCACAAGCCTATGCGTGTTAACAATAGAAAAATAAAACCTAAAACAACTTGTTTAGCTCAAGTATAGCACATCTTCATGCACCTTCTTTCCTAGGAAACACCTTATCTTTTAAGTAATCAATTTTCTAAGAAGACTAAAACTTGAGAGCCCTTGGCTCAATGTTATACTTCTTAGAAAAGGGAACCCATCTTCTTGCAAACTCAATAGTTTCTGCCAAGGAAACAAACATAAGCATGGATGCATCATCATCTTAGACATAGCAGTTGACCTTGTCAACAGGGTAGTCAATAGAGAGTATGGAAAGGACAATGTTGGCTGTTATAATGGAAGGCTCCTTTAAAGGGTCCACAATACTCCTAAAGAAATCAATTGGAGCTAGTTGTTTAGGTTGCCTTTCATGCTCAAACCTTAAGGCCCAACATTCCAACTATGTCTCTCAAGTGATGGGGAAACACTTGGGGAACTGATCAAGAATCCATGACAATGCAAACCATATCTCACATATAACAAAGATTAATTGGTAAGACAAGTTCGTCTAGAGACACAAGACAATCTAGTAACTCTTGTTTTGAAGTTTAACAAACAAATACTTAACGAAATATTTCATTGATTAAATGGTCTAAAGGATATGCTTGCCAAAAACAGTGTTGAATAACATAAGAAAATAATCTATGATAAGTATGTATAAGACGTTATATAGCTTACAAACAATGTTTGATGAAAATGTGCTTAACATTATACATAAATCGTCTAAAACAAAGTTTTATTAATCGTTGTACCTTTTCATTGTAAACAGAGTTACGTCAGATTCCCCACCAATTTGTGTAAAAACTTCTTCCTCCTTGTCCTTGTAGCATACTTGCATCAAACTTCTGTCAAGCAAGTCTTGCAGAATATCTTCGAATTCAACACACTCCTAAATAGAGTGCCCATCATTCGGATGGAGCGCACACGTTATACCCACATCATACTCACCTTTCAAAAGGCCAACTTTTATCAACGCCTTAAAAATAAACTTTCTAGAACTTCAGATTTCACTCGCGTCTCTTATCAACTCATGTTTTTTTATCCTTGATGGCATTTGTCGAGGCACTCCCATGCCTAAATAGTGGATTATCCTCGATCCTAGGTTTATCTTCTTGAAACTTTAGCCACCTAGAGTCGATTAGAGCCTGCACTTTATATTTAAAAGTCAAACACCTCTTAGTTGAGTGACCAATGCCTCCCCCATGATAACTACATTTGGCATCTACATCATAACCCCTAGGGTATGGAGGCTGCATAGGCTTCATCGGATAGATAACAACCAAACCCCTTTTGACGAGGTAGGGTAACAATTATGTGTAGGTTGTAGGGATAGGGGTGAAATTAACAAACTGGTTCCTTCTTGGATAAGTGTTTTGACCCGCATTCCGATTTGGACCCGTGTTTGCCCCAGCCCTCCAAGTATCAGTTGGGGGCAACTGTGGTTGATAATACCCCTGTTGTTGTTAAGGCTTGGTTTGATGAGCAAATGTCGCATTAGCTGCATAAGGGGGTTGACCCAAGTATGGTCGATAACTATGAGTGGGAGTTTGACCTCTCCACAGAGGCATTGTCGATGCTGCATGCACATCCCCTTCCTTCTTCTTTCCTGAATTGAAACTGGATTTTTTGTAATTTGCAGTCGCTTTTCCCATCTTTAACCCCAATTTCTATCCTTTCGCCTATTATAATGATATCGACAAAATTGGCAGACACATTCCCGACCATGTGCTCATAAAATGGTGGCTGGAGAGTGTTCAAAAACATTGCCACCACCTCCCTGTCATACAAAGGCGGCTCAACTTGCGCAGCTAACTCCCTCTATCGTTAGGCATATTCCTTAAAAGTTTCATTGTTCTTCTTTTCCATATTTTGCAGTTCCAGTCAGTCTAGTGCGACATGCGTGTTGTATATATACTGCTTCACGAAGGCGTCATCCAGGTTTGCCCAACAATGGATTCGAGATGGCTCAATGTGGGTATACCAATTCAATGCTACCCGAGCCAAACTGTCTTGGAAAACATGGATGAGTAGCTTGCCATCGTAAGCGTATGCAGCCATCTTTCGTCAATACATGGTCAGATGGCTTTTTGGGCAGGTATTACCTTTGTACTTCTCGAACTCCGGCGCTTTAAACTTATGCGGTATCTTCACCCCAAGAACCAAGCTCAGCCTTGCAACATCTCTAAACCCATAGCTTTCAACCCCTTCAATGACCTTCAATCTCTCTTCTAGAATCTCCAACCTAGTTTTAGATCCATCGACGCTACTAATTACCCCATGCAACATGGTGTACGGTATGACCTTGGCTGAAGAGTCCTCTCTAGTAATCATGTGGGGCGTTATAGTTACTTGCATTCCTTCAATTGTGTTTGTCTCATTCATCCTTATATTCGCCATGGGAGCCGACACTGAACCAGGTCATTGAGTGTCAATCAGCAGTACATTAACAGTTGTGGGAAAGGAGAATGTAGCATGCTCTGCTTCTGAGTAATCTCCTATAGGAGGAGTGTAAGCCTGGAGGTAAACCATACATTGGGAAAGGAATCGATTGGCTTACAGCGTTGAACATCGGGGGATAAAAGTGGGCATTCCCCTCAACTCGTGCAGATGAAGACCCCCTAGTAGTCTTTAGGGATTTGAGGGCTGCCAAGATCTGGCCGACCTGATCTTTCAAATGGCTAACATTAGCTTTGATGGATTCATGAGACTCCTCCCAACTTTCCATGACTCTTGAATTGGCCCGAGTCCTATTGGGATGTCGTGGAAAATTGGTCGTTGTTTCCCTCACTTGTACTGTTTTATTATTTTAATCAAATTAAATTATATGAGAATGAGATATGCTAAACAAAAGAAAACATCATGCATGCTAGTGACAAGTGGAAATCATAGGATCACGATAATATTACCGATGGAAATTAACACAAGTCGGTACCAAACGAACATCCCTCATCTTTCATTTAAAGAAAACTCAGTTCAATGCATTGCCTAAAGGCACAAAATAAAAGGATCTCATTTATACATCACTCCTGAGCTTGAGTGATGAAGGATTTCATTTCGCCTACCAACCATTTACAATGATAAGTAAAAAGTTTGATCTCTTCTGGTGGGCTACAAAAGTGAGTACTTGCTTCGGCGTCCAACACCATTTTTTGTGATGTCTCCAATTCCTCTGTTTGCCAACGTAGCCAATTGGGAGAAGCTTTCCTTCCAATGCTTCACAGCCGTTTCTTGCTCCATGATGTGATCTTCCATTCGCTTCACCAAGGCCTGATGCCTTTCTTCAAACTCCATCGACTTCCATCGCTTCTTTTACTCCTCAATATAATCCTCCATTTGTTTTATCACGGCTCGATGCCCTTCTTCTGCTTCTGCTAGCCGCCAATGCTCTTGGTTCATATCTGCCTCAAACGACGTGGCCATTTCTTTCATCTGATGCCTCGCTTTCTCTACCTGAACTTGTGCTTCTCTTAGTCTTTTCAGGGCTTCTCACTTATCTCTTTTGGCTTCTTCGTAGAGGTGTTGCCACTATTTTCCCTCTTCCAACGCCGCATTCTTCTCCTTCACTATCATGGCTAGCAATTTGTTTGCGACCGCAAGATCTTGCTTCAATCGGAATGTATAATCTCTTTCGGCCTTCTGGCTTCTAAAAATTTCTTCATAGGTCCGTGTTTTTTCCTCTTTAGCATTCCTTATGTCAATAAAATCATTGCGTGCAATTTTGTAATTCCTTTCCCAACCTAACATTCTTCTCTCTCAGTTTTTCCATCTCCACTTTCAACTCCTTCATCTCTTCACTCTCTAGGTCTTGGGCTGGCCCTTCATTAGCCGGCTGATCACTGATTAGCTTGAAAGGCAGTTTGACTTCCTTTACCCTTTCCAGGATCCATGTATGATAACTAACTTTGTCGTCCACCACTCCCAACCTCAGATCCTTTTCTGCTTGCATAACGTTTTCCCAAGCATTTCTAACTTTCCTCAACGTTTTAGTGAAGTGCACGTCCTCATAATAGATGAACAATGTTGTGAGATAGCCAGTGAAGGTGCCCTTTTCATGGGATGTCCGAATTGCCTTTGAACCAAAACAGGGTTATAATTGATGCAATATCGGGTACCTATGAGGAGTACATTGGGAAAGCTGCCACAATGATGGATAGAGGGTTTAATCCGAAGCCAAGGAAGACACCACTTTACTTTTCCTCCATTCAAACCAGCAAAGAATTGGGCCCACTCATTTCCTCCTTTGTCTTTAATCCCTTGGTGCAACGGATCTTTCGACAGACACCTGACATCAACCGCCCCCTTACATACCCACATAGTCATCCATGCATACAGCGCCGGCAAACAATAAAGAATTTTCTTCCCTTTTCTTTCATGGCAAAAACTCATGGTCCCATAAACATCTACGAGGACTTCTGTTACCGGATTCTCTGATCTTGTCTTTTTTGCCACGAAGATATCTATTGCGGTATAATCCACAAAGTCCTCTACTTTGGGAAACAAAACGACGCCATACACGGCAAGGGCTAACATGTCCGTGAAAGTCTCTCACTCTTCCCTATCAACTAGATGATGCAAGTACTGCTCCAAATATCCTTGTGTCAGTCCACGCACTTGATTCCTCATTACCAACCTGTTTTCAAGTTCTTTGGGATGTACTTTCATTATGGTGACAATGGTAGGGTAGAGGCGTGATGCTCCAAGTGCTGATACGGAGTGGTACCCTCTAGTGGCAATCCCAGGATGTGCTCAAACTATTCTATAGTTGGCGCCAGCTGAAAGTCTTGAAAGGTGAAGCATCTTAGCGGAGAGTCGTAATACTGTGCAAGAGCAGTGATAGCAGGCAACTATACTTCCACCTCCATTAGACTCAACAGATTTGCATACTTCTTCTTGAAGGTTTCTCTCTTTATGGTCTTTAGCCTTTTGCCTAAGCTTATCAGCCTTGTCAAGTTTCAACCATGAGTCCTCAGGCGAGGTTTCTTTCTTAACACGACATAATCGGTTTGTTGTGTAGCACCAGATCTTGCATCAACTTCCATCTTGTACGAGATCAAGTGAATAGTTGTGATTTCCCCTAAAACCAGCATGTTACCAAATGATGAATGAACATGATGCATGAAAATATAGCAAAGTAAAACAACATGACTAACAAAAAAAATGCGTGCATGGTATGAGAATGCAAAGTCATTATTTTTGAAAAAGAACAAATAGTGTGAGAGTTATAGGAATATACATTTCTCCCTTTATGCCCTAATAGAGGTTCAATGCTTTGAATTCAAGGTCAAGTATATGCAATGTCACAAGGATGGTTCCTTGCCCCTAAAGATCAATGGTCACTAGAGCTATGACCCCCTTCATAGCATCTCCACAATAGTCGAGTAATCAACTAGGTGTGGAGACACAAATGAAGAGAACAGACTCTAATTGGGGTTCTCACGATAGCCAAACAGGAAGTATGTCCCAAGTGGCACTGCTACACAACCCCTCTAATTCTAAGTTGCAGTCAGACCCAGGCATAGGGTCTCACTCATGATATGCATAATGTGTGTGTGTGAAGGGAGAATGCAATGCTTCTTAACTCTCACCTGCAAAACAACCAGAAAATTTCCCAGGCAGATATAAACATGTTTTCTACCCTAGGTTTCAATATAGAACAATCCAAACAACTCACATGCAATTATTCCAAATATCAAACATAGATAAAGAAAAAGGGAAGGAAAACATAAAGCAAAACCACATCGAAATTGCGCATTTAATTAAATGGCTTGACTCTCTAATCATCCCTAGTGGAGTCGCCATCTGTCGCAACGGGAATCATGACGGCATGACGATCGAAAAAAAACGGGTTTTGAAAAAGAGATTTTGGAGTCGCAACCATAGTTGATTCTGGAAAACTATGGAAAAACCATAAAATGATAAGGCATGGTCTGCAAAAACCGAATTCTGGGTTCGGGAGTCGGTTACGCGTAGGAAAGGTATTAGCACCCTATAGGGCCTGCCCGAAGGCAGTACCTTTAACTATATATGCGAATATGATGTAGTTTTCAAAATGTTTAACTATCCCCTAAAATAAAACTCTAAAGAAACAAAATATATTTTTTAGTTTTTTTGGGCTCGACAAGGATTGACCTTGCTCCTACGTATTCTCATTCAGAATGAGAAATCAGGGTTACGTAGTTCTGGCTGAGAGATTGTTTGTTGTTTGAAAAAGCAGATGTTTTTAATTTTTGAAGATTTTATGTTTTTTAATATTTTTAAGAAAAAGAAGGTATTGAGTACTAGGCCGATCCAGACGGTCACACGAGCACTCATACCATTATTTAAATATTTAATATTGAGGATATTAAGTACTAGGATGATGTGGACGATCGCACGAGCACCCATATCCTCATTTAATTATTTAAATAAGAGAGAAAGGTATTGAACACTAGGACAATGCAGACGATCACACGAGTGATCAACCTTTAAAACATATTTTGTTATTTTTATTAAAAGAAAGAGAAAAGATTTTTAGCACAAGGATGACGCGAGCGATCACACATGTGCTTAACCTTTAAAACATATTTTTTGTAATTTTTATTTAAGAAAGAAGAAAAGGTTTCTAGCAGAAGGATGACGCGAGAGGTCACACGTGTGCTTAACCTTTAAAACATATTTTTGTAATTTTTGTTTAAGAAAGAAGAAAAGGTTTCTAGCACAAGGACGACGCGAGCGATCACACGTGTGCTTAACCTTTAAAACATATTTTTTTTTATTTAAGAAGGAAGAAAAGCTTTTTAGCACAAGAACGACACGAGCGGTTACACGTGTGCTTAACCTTTAAAACATATTTTTGTAATTTTTATTTAAGAAAGAAGAAAATGTTTCTAGCACAAGGACGACACGAGCGGTCACACATGTGCTTAACCTTTAAAACATATTTTTGTCATTATATATATATATATATATATATATATTATGTATTGTTATATATATATTTTTTAAAATAGGTAGATATTTAAAATAAAAAAACAAATGAAATAAGATAAATAGGAAACAAAGCAAATGAAATAAAATAGTAAATAAATAAATAAAATAAAAAAATATGGGGTTGCCTAAATGAGAAAAAAAGGGGTCCAAACTAATTTTCCTTTTATAAACAGACTGGACCTAAACCCAAGCTGAAATGGGGTGTGGAAGTGAGAACAAAGGTGTCTAAACCAAGTTTATTTCTAATAAAAAGACGAGGCCTAAGCCCAAGCGGAAAGGGGTGTGAAAAGGAAAACAGGGGGTTGCAAGAACAAAAGGCTCGAGGCCCAACTGAAAGAAAATGCGCAGGGGTGCGAACAGGAGTGCAGCGCGTCCGGAAGAAGAGTCAGGCCACTAGCTAGGCCCAAAACTCCTTCTAACCTAGAAATCTGTAGGGGTTCAACCAACTTCAACTCATTCCACCATTCACAGTCAACACATCAGAGACCCAGGGTCTCTTTCTCTGATCGAACTAGCCTAGGGCTAGGCTTGCCTTGAACACATGCGCCACTACTTCTTTCGGTGGCGACCCCAAGCGCCACCAAAACTATTGTTGGTCGCGACGCCCCTGCCTTCTCTCTCTCGTCTCCCTTCGAAAACAGCAACCTAGGGAGGGATTTGCCTCTGCCGCACATGCACCACCACTTCTCCAAACCGACCGTCGTGAACCACCGTCTATGGCGTTGCCAATAACGACGCACGTTGCCGGAGCCATCGTCAACCAAGGCACTAGTCTGTACCACCTTTTTCTTTCCGCCCGGCGACAGCCGTCTACCGAGCCAATGTCGCCACTCCTGGGACGCGTTATCCCCGACACCAATGAGGTCTGCTGCCATCGGTGCAGGAGTGGTCCCCTTTGTCGCAGCCCAATCCATTGAGAATCGCACGAAGACTCTTCTCTTTTCCCCTTGTGCACTACTACCCCAATCTAGTGTTCCAACGTGATGGTGAGCCTGAAGGTGGTTATGTGTGCGTCCTCTTAGATTGGACAAGAATGAATGAAAGTGGAGATTGATGTTGAATGGTTGAAGGCGATGGTGGACGACACAGTGGCGAATTCTCGCTTTGGTTCAATGAAGGTAAAGTACGAGCTTGTGTGTGGGTGCTGGAAATCGGTAATTGTTCTTGGTTATTAGTGCTTATCTCGGTGGCTTTGTGCAATGCAGGTTGATGATGATGGTGTTATGCGTGAGTTGGGATGGAGGTTCTAATGGGTGAATGGAGTGGTTCCGGTGAAGATGACGATATTGGCTCTATTTTTTTTTCTGTTGTGATTGTGGGTGAGGATTATGAGAAATTAATTTATGACTTGCTGGAATTTATTTAGCAAGGGGAATGTAGGATGATGACATTCGGTAAGAATGTAGGTTATACTATAGGAGACGATGGTGAAGGTTCATACACAGTATTATTAAGCATACAATTGCAACACACTAGTACAATCAGGGGAAACGACAACGGTTATTTTTGTTTATAGGCAGCGGTTTCTGAACCGAGGCATATTCAGACGAGGTAAAAAGTCCAATACTTTTGGTCTCGGTTGTGAACCGAGGCATATCGTCCCACTCTGCGGCATCGGTTCAGGCCTAACCGAAGCATTAAGTTTTAGGTTTTTTTAATTTATTTTTTTCATAGGACATACTGCCTCGGGTCCCTTCAACCGAGGCATAAAGTTGCACTCTACTGCCTCGGTTCAGGCTACAACCGAGGCAGTAGATCCTTTTTTTTCTCTTCCGCGACACATTTTGCTTCGGGTTTGACCATAACCGAGGCAGTAAGTGGGCTTTTGACTTCGGTTTTTACCAGAACCGAGGCATATAAGTACGTTTTTTTTTAAATGGTGTCTGTTTCTGCAACCTTCCCAACCACAGAAACAGACCTGCGTATATTTTTATACCCAGAACAATCCAGAATATTACAGAAAAGTATATTTTAAATGAAATTTATATTAAAACATAAATATATTGAATGGAATCATAAATCAAATTCTTAGAAGCATAAATCAATCCAATGTAATCATAAATCAAGTTTCAAGCATAAATCAATGCAATGTACATGTTGAATTTATAGTAACGTAGAAAATCATAAAACAACTTAGAAACATAAACTTAAAACTTAGTATATCCTAATATGTACTACATACTATTATATAAATGAATTACATATTTAGCAAGTGTTTTCCTCACAAGTTGGATTGACTTCTCTGGAATTGAAGCAGTCCTATTAAATCTCTGCATAAAGTACAATGATTTCAATTAGTGTATATGAAATCCAAATATAGAGAACATAAAATTCAAACCTAAATATTACCGTTTCCCATCCATTGGTGTAATGTGCACGAATGATGGTCATCATCCAAAACATAACGTAGTAACCACATTCATATGACCCCATTTGTCTATTACACTACAATATATCATCATAATTATAAAATGTTAAGTAACATCATTTGAATGGAACCAAATGTAACAAAGTATGGACTAAAATACCAAACCTTAAGAGAAACCCATGCAAGCTTTTTAGCTGTAGCAGTAGATCTTCCAGATAACATCATATGTGTTGCAAGGGAACTATTAAAAAAAATTGTTTTAGCATACATTTATATAAAAAAAGGACCACACATTGAGATTCTTACCAATCTACTACATGTCTAAGAGGGCTGGGAGGAGACTTATGCAATGAACAAAACCAAACAGCCATGTTCTCCGGTATGGAGATCACAAGTAGCTGCCAATGACACCTGAAATTGGTAATAACTTATGAATGATATACCAAAATTAATAAATGAATGTGTTGAAGTTAACAAACTTCACTTACCCATGTATATAAGGGAGAAAATATATCTCCTTCCCCGTTCCAAAGCAGGTGGTGATGTATGTCTGGATATCATCAAAATTATTTCTCTCATGAGTCATAGAAGGGTCAATGAACCCATATACATCGTTGAACCCCTTCTTGTTACTTACATCAAACAGATACCTAAAATGAAGAAATAATATGATATAAGTAAGTTGATAAAATACATGTATATATAAAAGTTTTCAAAAACTTACATCATCCACAGCTGAATGAGTGTAATATTAATTTCATCTCTCCCCGACGCAAGCTCCCTAACATCTTGATGATGCAAGTACAATGGGATTTGAGCTTCTCTTCCAAATGTAGTAGAATCCCAATGTACATTCATCGACACATCTGAAATGAGTTTAGCAAGCTCGTCTAACGCACCAAGAGGGTCATCCTCAAATAAATGAGTCTTCTTCGGTCTAGGACTTCCCTCTTGACCTATCTGCTGTTAAATGCAAAAATGGTTGTTATAACATCAATTAGAAGTAAATATTAAAATTGAGAAGTATATAGTACGAGTGTTTACCGGGGGATTAGATACATGACCAACCAAATGTCTAGGCCAGACAACAAAGGACCTAAATGCTTCTTCCACAGTGAAGAACTCATCTGTAGGCACAGGAAGAACGGCATCCGCTATGACAACTTCATCTACCGTGACCTTGACCTCATCTTCTGCAAGCTGTACACCATGCACTACAGTGGCGGTCTCATAAACTGTACCACGAGCCACTAGGACGGTCCCAGTATCAGAGAGAATATATAACTCACATGGAAGAGTGTCATCCATGTCGTCCCCTGGGGCACCAGCAACTGAGCAACTTCCTTTACCGCTTCTACCTGTCAAATTAAATGTTAGTTTATGCAAAAAGTAAATTAGTAACCAAAAATAAATAACCTTACCTGTAGGGGGCACAACATGTTCCGCTACAGGAGATGGTGGAGGACGATTGCCATAATCCTCATAATGCTGCTGGAACTGGCGCGCAACCATTTCAGCAACTTCATCATATAACTCTGCTCGAACCTTCTTTGTGATCTCCTGCGTCATCTCTTTTCTTATTTCCTCCTTCATCTTTTTATATGAATATGGACGCGAGGAAGACCCAAAAAACTGTCGTATGCCTATGCCAATCCCAGCAGCACGCACCCGTCCTGGATGCTCAGGTCGTCCAATAGCTGTGGCAAGAATATCTTGACGACCTTCTTGTGTGAATTGACCTTGGGAGCTCTGCTCAACCAAGGAGTCCTGTCACATAACAAAAGTTCAAAGTCATTTGAAATATCTATGTAAGATATATAACAAAATTAATGTAATATAATAAGAAATGACATCTTACAATTCGTTCAGATATTTCTCTAGCAGACTCGGAAGTGTAGGAGCCCGATGGTCTCATACGGGCTAACTTCCACTTGTCGTGCCGAGATGGTGGTGAAGGAGAAGGAAGAGGGTCACCACCCTCAGAAAATGGAAGTCTACTATCTGACTTCTGCTTCATTATTTTCTCTTCAAGCTTCCTATATCCACCACGAGACAGTAGGTGTGGATTTTTATTCTGAGCGCTTATTCCCTGTGCTTTTGACCTTTTTTCCTGTTACAAAATTAACGATTGTCATGGTAGAGAATTATGAAGGATGAATTGAATGATTTTACTACACTTACCTGCCACACATCAGATGAACGAAGCTCTACAAACTAACGCCATGTTTCTTCATCAATTGCTGAATATTTGGAACATGGATTTTCATCACTTTTTGGTCCAAATATATATCTAGACGTCAATTTTGTCTTAAACCCTCGAAATCTTTCTGAAATTGCAGATAAACACCTATTCCTTAAGCTCTCGACGTTTGGCATATCAAATGTTATCTGCAACAAAGAAAGTAAAACCTTATCACAATACAGATTTATCAATATAATGAATATATAATTTGGAGCAATATTGCTTAACTTACCAATAGATCTTGCCAGATGAGATTTCGATCAGCCTCAGAAACATGGTCAAAGGATGGAGTAAGTATAGAGATAGATCACGTGCTAATACCCCAAGGTAAGACCTAAATACATCTGCATTTGGGCCAGATGCAACTCTAGTGACCACATCAATAATGACAGGTGTCCTCTCACCTGCATTTCTTCTAAGTATTAGTTGTCGTAACCTGGTTGCTCCTCTCGTCTGTCTAGAAGTGGTGGGGACTTCATCGCCTGACGAATGAGGTGACTCGGCCATATATCTGTCACAATAAATAAGATGAAATATAAATAAAACACTTATAAAATAACATATATTATTTAACAAAAGCCATAAATATTTACACAAACATGAAATTCATACATAATCATATGGATTGGTCATATATATATTCCCTCATTGTGATCTTCTCGTATTGCTTGTATATCATCAATTAGAGGGTCGTCATCCAAATTTATTGTCATTTTAAATGGATGGTTGTCAGCGATATGAATATTACTTAGATTCTCTTCTTTATCTTCAATTTGCCTTTATCCTTGGAGAGCAACATACCAATGGTCAGATGCAGGATCTTTGATATAAAAAACCTGACTTGCTTGATATGCCATGATGAACGGTTCGTCTCTATAACCAACCTTTCGAAAATCAACAAGTGTCATACCAGATTCATCTATTTTGACACCACTCTTATTGTCTACCCACTTACATTTGAAGAGTGTAACAGAAAACTTAGTGTAATCAACTTCAAATATCTCTTCAATTCTACCATAGTATCTCATGGAACCAACTATAGGATTTTGATCTTTGGATGTGGAAAACTGTAGCGACTCAGCTTCTAGACTGACACCACTATTTTGTACTGTGCTTTTATCATCCAAAGTTTTCGTATAGAATGTGCAATTATTAATTTCGTATCCTGTACAACATACAACATCAAACTTCAAGCCATTTGCTAACCAGAACAAAGTCTCAGAAGACCGTGATTCTTTCGAAACTTCAGATTTGAACCAGGACAAGAATGTTTTGTTATGCTCCATCAACTGCCATTTCTCTGATTGTCGTGGATACTTGTCCCTTACAACGACTTTGTTTCCAAAAATGGGATCACTTCATCTGTGTTGCTTAATATGTATAGATGTGCTTGCATCAATTCTTCACGACTTTTCGTCACCACATTCACACCTCGGATGCTTTTACTTGTAGAATATCTACTCAACCATGAAGTCCGAGGGACTCCTATCGGATTTGCTTTAGTCATATACTCATAGCAAAACTCAATACTTTCTTCAGCAATATATCTTTCAATCATCGAACCTTCTGGACGATACTGATTTTTGATGTACCCTTTCAAAATCTTCATATAACGCTCAATAGGGTACATCCATCTCAAGTATACTGGTCCACACAACTTTATTTCTCTGACCAAATGAACAAGTAAATGTACCATGATGTCAAAAAAGGATGGAGGGAAAAACATTTCTAGTTGACACAAGATGATGATAATTTTGCTTTGAAGTTCATCTCACTTTGTAGGATCGATGACTTTACTACAAATTGACGAGAAAAATGAGCACAATCGAGTTATGGTCAGCCTAACTTTTTTGGGCAAAATTCCACGAATTGCCACTGGTAACAATTGTTTCATTAAGACGTGGCAATCGTGAGACTTCAGTCCAACAAGCTTTAAGCCCTGCATTGACACTAAGCTTTTGATATTTGAAGAGTATCCTTGTGGTACCTTGATACTCTTTAAACAAAGACAAAAACTTATCTTCTCTTGTTTGGACATTGTGTAACATGCAGGGGGAAAAATAAGTACATTTACCAATCTCTATTGGTGCCAACTCTTCTCGGATCTTCATGTCAACCAAATCCAAGCACGCATTCACTCCATCTTTTGTTTTTCCCTGGATGTTTAGTAGTGTACCAATCAAGTTATCACAAACATTTTTCTCAACATGCATGACATCTATGCAATGTCTAACATCTAACTTTGACCAATATAGAAGATCAAAGAATATTGATTTCTTCTTCCAAGGGGTCGCTACAGAAGACTTCTTCGACGTTTTTCCAAATATATGATGTACTTTATTAACTTTCTCAGCAACTTCAAGTCCAGTAAGTGGAATGGGTGCATTGTCTTTCTCTTGTTCTCCATTGAATGCTTTCTTTAACCTTCGATATGGATTATTAGATTGTAAAAATCGCCGATGACGCATATACACTGTCTTCCTTCCGTGTTTTAATTGTTGAGCTGCAGTGTTTTCTTCACATATAGGACATGCTTTATGACCCTTCACACTGTACCCCGACAAATTACCATAAGCTGGGAAATCATTAATGGTGCAAAATAACATGGCATGCATCATGAAAGTTTCTGAAGCAAAGGCATCAAATATTTCAACCCCATCAATCCGCAACAACTTCAAGTCTTCAACTAGTGGCCTTAGATAAACATCGATGTCATTTCCAGGCTGCTTTGGACCAGATATCAACATTGACAACATCATGTACTTTCTTTTCATGCACAATCCAGGAGATAAGTTGTAAATTATCAGTATAACGGGCCAACAACTGTGATTGGTACTTAAATTACCAAATAGATTCATTCCATCAGTAGCTAAGCCAAACCAAAGATTTCTACATTCTTCACCAAATTGGGGGAATTCTTGATCAATAATTTTCCATTGCTTTGAATCAGCCGGATGATGAAGCATCCCATCAGTTTTTCTCTCATCTACATGCCATCTTAGGTTTTTAGCGTCTTTTGGATTCGCAAACAAACGCTTAAGTCTGGCAACTAGTGGAAGGTACCAAACTACTTTCAAAGCAGAACCATTCTTTTCTATGATGCCACCTTCTTCACCGTTTTTTGACTTGTATCGTGATAACCCACATTTGGACACTTTATCAAAACTTCATTCTCATTCCTATATAATATGCAATCATTCGGACATGCATGTATCCGTTTATATTCCATACCCATCGGACAAAGAATTTTTTTGGCATCATAATTACGATTGGGTAACGTATTTCCATCTCGCAGCATTTCATTCAACAACGACAACAATTCTGTAAAACTCTTATCACTCCATCCATTGCTCGCCTTTAAATTCATCAGCCTTAACACTGCTGACAACCGTGTGAACTTAGTTGAACCCGCATACAAAGGAGTCTCCGCATCAGTGGACATCGTTTCATACACATGCGCTTGGGCAAAAGCTTCTGCGCCAACATCGCGGATCATGTCCTCTAAGTTGTCTTCTTCTGCTTGATCTTCCATATCCATTGTGGAATCATAAACATTTTCAGTTGGAGAGACAGTTGGAAAGTCTGTTAATTCGCCGTGCCATATCCATGTTGTATAACTTCGTATGAAACCATCACAGATAAGATGTTCCCTAATATAAGTTGTGTTCAACTTCCTCCCATTCAAACAGTTCACACAAGGACATCTGAACTTGACTTCATCATCACCACTTGTACTCGCATTACGTTGCGCAAACTCTATAAAGTCTTCTACCCCTCTCTCGTACTTAGTGTTGATGCGTGGTAAATTAATCCACCCTCTATCCGTACGCATGTTTACTGAAATTGTTTACATAATTTCAAAAATCTTCAATGGTCACTTTGATCGTGTTTGTATTCAAGGTGTGACCCTATCCCATTCAAGAAGATTCACTTTTTTAGTTTATTAAACATATCAATTTTAAACAACATATCTTAATCGTCACGAAATTTTGCCAGCATTTCGCATTGGTCTTTAGGTTACACGAAATGAAAGTGATTATAAATCACAATCAAATATGCACCCGAAAATCAATACAAAACACAACGACAAATTTTCGTGAAATTTAAGACATGTATATTAAAATTGATATGTCATAATAAATTATGAAAAAGTTATTACTCTTCTTAAACTGTCCAACCGGACAATTCAAGATTCAATACTTGTAAATTATTATTACCATCTCCTCTATTTTCATTTCTAAAAAGTATGTTTGTTAAAAAAATATGGAGATAGTAAATAATTTTTGTATTGAATCTTAAACGGAAAACTAAGGCTAATTCACAATAACAAACAAAATATTTAATCATATCATGAGATTTTAAGAATATATATCCTAATTCTTGAAACTACATATTAAGGATAAGCCGCTAAGTTCTCTAACTAATACTCTACTAAGCAACAATACATTTTTTATATAGTTTAATTTACAAATCAAATCCTAATTAACGGCAGGAAAATCATCTCTATATAGTTTAATTTACTAATCAAATCCTAATTAACTGCAAGAAAATCATATCTATATCAATATCACAAATCCTAATTATATCGTTTAGGATGAATTACCTGGGAGCGTGGCAGCGAGAATGAAGCAGCGGCTGACGGAGAAGGAAGCAGCGGCTGTCGGAGAAGGACGCAGCGGCACCGGCACCGGCGACGGAGAAGGAAGCAGCGGCAGACGCAACACCACCAACACTCAGACGCGACGGAGATGGAAGCAAAGCGGACGAAACCAAAGCACACGCGAGAGGACACCGGGAGGAGACGATGATGATGAACGGTGGTCACCACACGGAGAGGAGGAGACGACGACGATCAAGGAGGTCACCGGCAGAGGGAGCAAACGGAACGGAAGCTTTTGGGTTTCTGGGTTTCGTTTTGCGCAGCCTGAGAAGAAGAAGAGCGAAGGCGGTTCGTTTCGCGAAAGAAATTTAAACACCTTACTGCCTCGGTTCGTTGATTAACCGAAGCATTAAAGACATTACTGCCTCGGTTCGTCTTTTAACTGAGGCATAAACAACTTACCACCTCGGTTTAGAATCAACCGGTACAAAAAGAGAAGCTCAAACGTCTGCAACGTCAGAGGTTGGCAGAAGCATTTGCAGGTCTAAGCACGCTTACTACCTCGGTTCGCTTCAGAACTGAGTTAGTAGGCCTGGAACTGCCTCGGTTCGCATCAGAACCGAGTTAGTAGCCTCGCATCAGAACCGTGTTGGCAGGTGGGGACAGGTTGGGTGGCAGGTAGATCTGCCTCGGTTCTTTTAAGAACCGAGTTGGAAGTTCAGCTTTATGCCTCGGGTTGTATGCAACCGAGTTAGTAGGTTGCACTTTACACTTCGGTTCTCGTTCTAACCGAGTTAGTATCGCGAGGCAGATGTTGGCAGGTCAGGTGGCAGGTCTTGTGCAGGGACATATGCCTCGGTTCTGCATAGAACCAAGTTTGTATATCACTTTAGGCATCGGGTGTTGGAGCAACCGAGGCATATGGTGAGGCTTTATTTACGGTTCTGCCACCGCATTTGTATACGCTTCGGGTGTGATTAAACCGATGCGTATGAGGCGATTTAAAATCCCTTTTTTGTACTAGTGACAACAAGTATAAAATCTCCAATGCTTATTCCATTATACATGATAGTATGAACCGGTGAAGGAGTTGCTTACCTCTTCGAGTTCCTGTGTTATTGCTTGGTGTCTCCAGCAACAGCTGCAAGGAGTGGAGTTGGTGCCGGCAGTGATGATGCCCAGAGACCTCGCCTCCAGCTTCTAATGAAGCAAAGTTTTTTTTTTATGATGACCTATCAAAAAATATCTCCCCCTCTCCTAATCCTCCTTCTCTGCTTTTTGTGTTGATGCCCTGACCAAATCTCCAAGTCCATACTTGTAGAAATCGTTTTCTGCTCCCTCCGCTCCAACATACGCGTTGTCCTTCCCTCGACAAAAAAATTTCTTTCTTTTTTTTTCACTAAAGACAAAATGGAACGTTCCTAACCTTTTTCCTTTTATTTTTTTATGTTAATTACATTTAA
The DNA here is from genome assembly GCA_034642375.1 of Vigna nakashimae. NCBI lineage: Eukaryota > Viridiplantae > Streptophyta > Magnoliopsida > Fabales > Fabaceae > Vigna > Vigna nakashimae. The sequence goes on from CM067768.1 coordinate 25,091,875, forward strand.
AAACTAAAAATAAAAATAAGAAGTAAAAGCAAAGATTAAAAGTGGAAATTATGAAAGGAAAAGGAAAATAAAATAAAAAATAGAATACTAAAAAGAAAATAAGAATAAAGTAAAAGAAAAGAAATTAACAATATAAATGAAAATGAGTAAATAATAAAACATAAGACAATAGAATACGATAAAGCCAAAAACCAATCCGGACGAAATTTGGTATTGACAGTCATGTATTTGGGAAAACATCCAAAAAGTCATTTGCAGAGCACTTGGAAGAAAAAAAATCAATATTCTTTAATCTTCCATATTAATAAAAGTTAAAGGTTAGACATTATACATATGTAATCCATATAAAGAAGAATGTGTATATGTAATCTATATAAAGAAGAATGTGTATGATAACTTAATTGGTACACTAGTTAACATTATGGAAAAGACAAAATATGAAATAAATATTGTTTGGTTGAAATGAAAATATGAGAAAACTTGGTATGAAGAAGGGAGGTTAGAAAATAGTATGAATGTAATCGAAGTTAAATATCTTTAAAATTAAATAATATTTTTAAATTAGAAAAAGTTTAAACTTCGGTTCACATGTGAATCGAAACAAAATCCACATTTGTTTATTATTTGTTTATGATTTTATGTTTTGGTTGAGAGAACCGAAACATAATCAAAATCTTTATATTTCGATTAATAACTGAAGTAAAAAATCCATTTATTTTTTTACCTGGTTTAAATATGTTTTATTTGTAAAACCAAAACTTAATATTCAAAATAAGCACACGTGCACTAGTGAGTTAAAATATGATAAAATATTATATAAAAAGACTAACTTTTTGTGAAAAAACTGCTAATAATTTTTTATTTGTTTTGCAGCATCAACCAACCTTTAAATGTTCGTTACCATAAACAGTTCTAGACTTATGTAACTCTGACGGTTAATTTAATTGTCAAAAATTTAGTAATGATTTTTAACTTCTAAAATCTATAATTTTAACCTTTATAAATATAAAATATTTTTTTGAAACCTATACTTAGAAACACTTCAAACTCTAGTCTACAAGTAGAAACACTTCAAACTCTAGTCTACAAGTAAAGATATTAAAGATGCATTTATAGTCTTTAACACCGGTGACACAGATGTTGTATTGTAAGTTTAATTCTACTTAGACATTTCTAATACCGTCTGCTAATTATTGTAGGTTTAATTTCACTTAGACATTTATAATATAAAAGAGTGTGGTAATTCTTTTCCACATGGCCATCAACTACCGTTTCTTTTTTTAGAGTGTTTCAGAGGCTGTCCAGTAAACTCCTCACACACTGCATGATGGTCTTTTTCATTGCTAGTGGGTACCTTCAATAAAACATGTTTAATAAAGGGATGAGAAAATATGAATTATTGAGTATGTGAACGGTGGGAATGAATAGATGCCAACCACCACTTTACTCTCCCAAATTCCTTATATAACCAATCCTTCGTGCTTCTGCCTTTCAAACTACACACAACTAAGAATTAGCTTAGAAGATCTCTGTTTTACTCTTATTTCATACCACCACAAATATATAATGACTCGTTTTCTTGAACGATTTTATGCACTTTTCCTGCTTTTCATGCATGCTGCAGGACCCGTCCTCGGATTCAACAATAGCTCTGAAATAAAGTGCATTGAGAGGGAGAGACAAGCACTCCTCGACTTCAAACATGGCCTCGTAGATGTCCGTGGCATGCTGTCTACATGGAGGGATGATGAGAAGAGTCGAGATTGTTGCAAATGGAAAGGCATTCAATGTGACCATCAAACAGGTCATGTAAACATCCTTCGTCTCCGTGGTTCTGATACACAACATTTGAGAGGTGCACTCAATATCACTTCACTGTTTCCCTTGCAAAATATTCAACATTTGGATCTCAGCAACAATTATTTTATAGAGAGTCACATCCCACAACTCATGGGCTCACTTACCAACTTAAGATATCTCAATCTCTCTAATTCTCGTTTTAGTGGCAGCATTCCTACCCAACTTGGAAGCCTTACACATTTAAGGTATCTCGATCTGAGTGGTAATTCATTGTCAGGAGCACTCCCTTTTCAGGTTGGGAATCTTCCTTACTTGCAAACTCTTAGACTTCCTCATTATTTTGATGTCAAACCTAAGGATGCAGACTGGCTGTCTAGTCTCTCTTCCCTAACACATCTTGCCATCCATGGTATACATAACCCTGACTGGTTGCATAAAATTCATTATCCAAAGCTAAGAGAGTTGAGACTAGTTTATTGTTCTCTTTCAGATACCCATATTCAATCTCTGTTTTATTCACGTTCCAACTTTTCCAATTCTCTTACCATCCTTGACCTTTCTTCTAATATGCTCACATCCTCAACATTTCAATTATTGTCTAACTTTAGCCTTAATCTTCAAGAGCTTTATCTTTCTGATAATAACATTGTTTTCTCATCTCCAGTCCACTCAACCTTTCCTGCTCTTGTGATCCTTGACCTTTCCTATAATAAGATGTCATCATCGGTCTTTCAAGGTATCTTCAACTTCAGTTCAAAACTTCAAAATCTTTATTTGGGAAACTGTAGTCTTAGGGATGATAGTTTTCTCATGTCAGCTATTTCAATTACGAATTCTTCGTCTTCTCTTGCCTCACTTGATCTCTCCTCAAATCTATTGAAATCATCATCCATATTTTACTGGCTCTTCAACTCCACTACCAATCTTCGTAAACTTGAACTTAATGACAACATGTTGGAAGGTCCCATTCCAGATGGATTTGGGAAAGTAATGAACTCTCTTGAAGTTCTTGACCTCTCTCGTAACAAACTGCAAGGCGAGATTCCATCTTTCTTTGGGAACATGTGCACATTGCAGAGTTTATACCTCTCAAAAAACAAGTTGAGTGGGGAAATTTCCCATTTCTTTCGGAATTCATCATGGTGCAACAGACACGTGTTTCAGAATTTGTATTTATCTTATAACAACATTACAGGCACGTTACCTATGAGCATTGCATTGCTATCTGAGTTGGAGGGCTTGCTTTTGGATGGAAATTGCTTGGAGGGTGATGTCACTGAATCCCATCTTTCAAATTTTTCCAAATTAAGGTTCTTATCTTTGTCAGATAACTCCTTATCTCTAAAAATAGTCCCTAACTGGGTTCCTCCTTTTCAAATAATATATTTGGGACTAAGATCTTGCAAGTTGGGTCCTAGCTTTCCTAGTTGGCTCCATACTCAACGCTCCTTATATTTTCTGGATATTTCTAATAATAGGCTTAATTGTTCAGTACCAAAATTGTTTTGGAACAACCTTCAAGATGTGCGATATTTGAATATGTCTCAGAATAATTTCACTGGTGCAATTCCTAATATGTCAATGAAGCTTTCCAGTACACCATTGATATGTCTGAATTCGAATCACTTTGAAGGCGAAATTCCATCGTTTTTACTACAAGCTTCAGAGTTAAGGCTTTCTGACAATAAATTTTCAGATCTATTTTCATTCAGATGTGACCAAAGCAGCTCTGAATTGACTCATTTAGATTTATCAAATAATCAATTAAAGGGACAACTCTCAGACTGTTGGAAATCTATAGATCGATTGGTGTGGCTTGATTTAAGCAACAATAAATTGTCAGGGAAGATTCCTGTGTCCATGGGCAACCTCGTTGAATTGGGAGTCTTGGTCTTACGGAACAATAACCTAACGGGTGAATTACCTTCAACTTTGAAGAACTGCAACAATTTAATTGCATTGGATGTGGGTGAAAATATGTTGCTTGGTCCAATACCATCATGGATCGGAGAAAGTATGCAGCAATTACAACTTTTGAACATGCGAAAGAATCACTTTTCTGGAAATCTTCCTAGTCAACTCTGTTATTTGAAGGATATTCGATGCTTGGATCTTTCGAGGAATATGTTATCAAAAGGAATTCCATCATGCTTAAACAATTTGACTGCAATAAGTGAAAACATAGACATCACGAGTGAAAGTTATACATATTGGGTTAATATGAATGGTATAATTTATGTAAGTCTTGGTTCCCGCGACTATACCCTTAACATAAGCCTAATGTGGAAAGGTGTGGAACAGTGGTTCAAGAATCGAGATTTAAATTTTAAGCTTATGAGCATTGATCTTTCAAGTAATAAGTTGACAGGTGATATACCAAAAGAGGTTGGAGATTTACTTGGGTTAGTTACTTTGAATTTATCAAGAAATAATCTGAGTGGAGAAATTCCTTCAGAGATAGGAAATTTAAGTTCACTAGAGTCGCTTGACTTATCAAGAAATCATATTAGTGGGGAAATTCCTTTCTCACTTTCTCAAATTGATTTTCTTGGCAAGTTAGATTTGTCACACAACTCTCTCTTTGGAAGAATACCATCAGGAATACACTTTGGAACTTTTGATGTCTCTAGTTTTGAAGGGAATGTTGGCCTTTGTGGTGAACAACTTAACAGAACTTGTCCTGAAGATGGAAATCAGACAACGATAAAGGCTCAAGAAGATGGAACAGTCAATGATGATGAAGATAATGGTTTCTATGAAGCACTGTGTATGAGCATGGGGATTGGATATTTCACTGGATTTTGGGGCTTATTAGGGCCAATGCTACTTTGGCATTCTTGGAGAAATACTTATCTGAGGTTCCTAAACAGATTGACAGATGGTATATATCGATAATATGCATGCCAAGTATTGTTGGTGCTTTGATTGCAAGAAAAAGGTATGTTAGTTATATATATATATATAGAATACATATTTTGAATAGAAAGCTCTAATGAAATGTATACCAATTGTTAGGCGTAGTTTGTTTTATTTGATCCTAACTTAACAAATTCAGTAATCACTCTTTGCTATAACATTTGTGGCTTTAACTAGTGTGTAACTTAGAGAGAGGAAAAAAGAAAAAAATAGTTTTCATGATTGAACTGTGTTTAATTTTGTTCAATAATCCAATGATAAAATATATATTTGTATCACATCACGTAACATATTTTATTAGATAACTTTTTTACGTTAAAAGAAGAATAACCATTTTTTTAACTAAGATTTTTTAAAATGACTAAATTTTATTTGGTTGCTAGAAAGCATTATTATAATATTAATTTATTCTCATGTTAAATGATTTAATAAAAATAAGATAATATTTTTTGGAAAAAATGTTTCATTTTAATTCATAAAAATTAAATTCTCATATTTTGATGAGCATATTTTATATTGTAGAATGAATATCATATATTGATAGTTTTTTTAACATATTTATTCTTATTTTACAACTTATAGTGTGAAGAATATATTAAGCTTTTTTAATCTTCTATAATATATATATATATATATATATATATATATATATATATATATATATATATATATATATATAAATACATGTGTTATATATATGTTTTATTATGAATAATTAATTTGATTTTAAAAAATAATTAAATTTAAATAAACAGTCATTTTAAAAGATAAAGTTAAAAAATAATTATTTAAATTTAAAAATGATTAAATTTAAATTAATAGTAATTTAAAGAGCAAATATAATATGATAATTATTTCAGTTTAATATAAAACAGTTAATGAAAAGTGAAATTGAACAAAAGTTGTGAACATTTATATAACTATATAAATATATTTGTTTCTTCACTATTTGCAAAAATAATTTTGAGCAGACATCAGGAAAACACAAGATAATGGTCACAATATAACATATTTAGCTTACTTGTCAATAATTTATACGTACTTTTTATAGTGTTGTTGTCATTATTATTATTATTATTATTATTATTATTATTATTATAAAAGATGACGAGGAACATTATAAAAAATTGCTCATTTTCTTTTTTAATGGGAAAATTACGTTATTGAAACTTTTGTCATATAAAAACTAGTTATATTTACGGGAAATAGAGATGTTATTTATCTTATATGAGTACGTCTTGTTCTACTCTCAAAGGTAATGGTTATATAATTTATTGAAACAGTTACAGTTTAATTATATCTTGAATTCAGATACTTAATTACATTCATTTACAATTTGACACATACAATTCCGTCTTTATTTATTTTGTAATAAACGACATTAATGATTGTACAAAAATTGCAGGTTGTTGCCATTGTGCTACGTACCCACTTCTGATTACCTGGGATGAAAGAAAGCATCATCGTTAGCCATACAAGTCCAAGATATGTATTTAGTGTTAGTTTAAATGTTTTTGCAGTAAGTAATTTATTTCAAAGTCTTGTTTTATGCTTTGGATGAGCTGTTTTGCATAATAGATTTGTAACGTTGTTTCGTTAATTCAACAATGCTTTTGCTAGTTCCCACATCTAACAACTCTAAACCATACGATTGAAGACACCCATTTTTTTTTAGTTAACGGCCTTATCTGTCAGTTTTGCTATTTGTTTAAAAGTTGTTTCTGCCATTTAAATGGGATAGAAATGCAATCACATACAATTTGGAAAGTTGTTTCTGACAATTTCACATCTGTGAACTTTGAACTGCACTTGTTTGACTATTTGATGAATTGGTATTGTCCTCTTTTTGTTGTGATTGTTAGAAGAATTAGAAATACTCCTGTTTGAGATGTTGTTCACTTGAATTTAAATAATATAATTTAAATTAAGGGAAAGTATTTTAAAAGGACTTTTTTTTTTCATACTGAGGTCTTTGACAAGAGGATGGTGTTATAAATTCAGAAGATACTACTTTCATTCCTAAGAGAATTATCCAAGAATTATAGAGTCATTAAAGTTACCATAATAAGTTGATATCGATTCCTCAATAAATAACAATTGAAAACAAAATCTAAACCAATATTGACACTTTATATAAGAACTTCCAATAATGAACTAAATAAAGTATAAACTATCTATCTACTACACAAATTGAAAGAATATTTTGGAACAGCTTTTAAAAAGAACACTTTGGGGTAGATTTATTTTTTCATTCGTCTTATATGTTTCAGTTTTGAAGAGAATAAAATTTATAAAAATGTGATGACAATTTTGAAAATTTTATTAACTTATAAATTCAGTTATATTAAAATCAAAGTCATATATTATTAAAGAACTTAACCTAAAAGATATGCAAAATTTTCAAATTTTATTATTTTTTTAATTATTTTATATGAGGGACGAGATTTTACCTCCATTCATGTAAGAACCAAAATCATGCATTCTTTTTAATATTAATTAAAGAAATAATTAATTCTTATTGAATTTTTTTAATTTTAGTTTATATAGATATGTTAGATATTTATACAAATTAAACATATTTACACAAACAATATAATATGTATATTTACTCCTGACATTTTCGAACCATTAACTGTGTTCATTCTTAACAGTAGTATTTTCTTACAAAATTCTCTTACCTTTTAAAAACTTTTTTTCATAATAACACAACAATAATAATATAATAGTTTCTATTGAAATTATTATGAAAAAAATAATAATTTAATTTCACATATAATTATATTGTTTTAAGAAAACAATTATAAACTCAGATTAAAATATTTAAAAATTAAAATGAAGTAAATTAAATTTAGATTTATTAAACACGGATATATGCACTAGTATTTCAACAAATCAAGGAATTGAAGGATAAAACAAAATACTAGGGATATCGAGTCCTAAATTAAGGAAATTAAATGTATATGTACTTGATTACGGGATTAATTAAGTAGAGAATGATTATAAATACATGGAATAAAAACATAAAAAGCGAAATACTTCTTACAGTTAAGGTCTCTTAAAAGATAAAATACTTACATTTGTAAAATTTGTATCACTAAAAAATTAGTCATTAGGTATAATCACTAGTACAATTTTTGCTTTTAAACTCGCATAATATACCTCACTTTACATTAAACCGCTGTCTATCATAAGGCGGTGGCAGTTTCGTAATAAATCGAACCTTATAGGCCTCGATTGCAAGCAAAACAGGTGCCTAAAAGGTGTCAACTTTATGAAAAAGTGATACGAGCTCAGGCTTTTTGGCTGACAACTTTATGAAAATATGATACTACCTCGGTTTCCCACATAACCGAGGCATAAAGCCCGAGCTGCCACCTCGGTGAACTTAGACCCGGTGCCAAAACATTCATGGGCTTCGGTTCCTTTTTGACCGAAGCATATAGGCTTCCGATTTTTCATTTTAAGCATCGTTTCGTTCATAACCGGTGCTGTAGAGCTTCAAAATTCCCAGAGTTTGTTCATTTCTTCGCTCTGCTGCTTCGTCATTGCTTCATTGCTTCTTCTTCGCGAATCCACTGTTCCACTTCTCCCTCTCACGGTTGAACGTCCTCTCTTCTCACGTTCACTACCTCCAGCGTCGTCGTCCAATGTAACACCCCAAATAATTTAAAGGGTATTACAGGTAGTAGAGACTAAATTAATTTGATATCTGATATAAACAATCAAACTTTATTTCAATTCTTCCAAAGTACAATTCCAAACTTACAAACTTTAAACAATATAGTTATCACCACTTAACATAAATTCGAAATTAAACTTATAAGTCTTACACAACATATTTTTCCAATGCAATTTATTCTTTTTATAAAAAGCCCTGAAAGTTTTTCCCTGCATCTCTCCCATCATCTCTAAGCTTTTTCAACCGTATCTGCAACATTATCTGCTCACATATAACGTGAGTTATATGATCATAGCACAAACAAATAAGGGTAAGCCAACCATATCATACAATCATTAAACTTACTTATAATACAAATGTTTCAATCATGTATTTTTGCAATTTATAAATACCATTATCCCGATGTTATTAATTCATTTTATTTTTAACTTCTTCAAAATCATCTTTCTCATTTTCATAGACTTTACAAGTATATCATGCTTACTCACGAAGTCTTATGGTCAGACCACCCTCTGCCTGCTTCCTTAAGCCTTACTTGTATACTATGTCTTACTTCTGAAGCCTTATGGTCAGACCTCTCTCTGCCTGCTTCTATAAAACTTACGAATCATATGTTTATGTCAAAGCCTTATGGTCAGACCACCTTCTGCCTGCTTTCATAAAACTTATGGATCATATGTTTATGTCAAAATCTTGTGGTCAGACCACTTTCTGTCTGCTTTCATAAACCTCGGATGTTACTTTGCTCATATCGAGCTCTCATGGTATAAACCGAACATACTACTCCCAGTAGTAAACGTCATTTCACAAGGAATGATTTCTTATATCCACTCCAACATTTCATAAAATCAACAATTCATACCCTCTTATCCACCTAACTCAATCATGTTCATTCTTTAATCATAAATTGATAATAACCCATTTTGGTATCAATAAATTAAACATATTGTCAGATATCATACTTCCTATCATAAACTCATTTTTCCCATAACGAGCATAACTCAACAGATTTTCACCAATCAAAGGTCATAGATCAGCCAAAATACATCAACATATCTTAGGAACTACATATTAAAGTTTGGGCTCAATGTAACGGTAAATGAAATATATATGAAGCTTTTACCATGTTAACTCAAGAACAAAAATATATTGTTCATCATACTTTTCAAAATTTCGAGATTTATTTCTCAACACATAGACTTCTAATTACAAATCCAAACGGTCAAATTATAGCAATATATCTTAGGAATCATATATAAAACTTTCAGGTTAATCTAACGGTCAAATAGAACAAAATCTATATTTTACCGAGAGGACTCAGTAACACAATAACAGGGGAAATTAATTTAATCAAACATGAAGAACTTATTTCTCCAAGTACAGACTCTTAATTAATGATCCGAACGGTCAAATTATAGAAATATATCTTAGAAAGCATATATCAAATTTTCAGGTTAATCTAACGGTCCAATAGAACAGAATCTATATTTTACCGAGAGGACTCAGTAACACAATAACAGTGGTAATTAATTTACTCAAACATGCATAACTTATTTCTCCAAGTAAAGACTCTTAATTAATGCTCCGAACGGTCAAAATATAGAAATATATCTTAAGAATCATATATTAAATTTTTAGCTTAATCTAACGGTCAAATAGAATACAATTTATATTTTACCGAGAGGACTCAATAACACAATAACAGGGGTAGTTAATTTACTCAAACATGCAGAACTTATTTCTCAGAGTACAGACAGTTAATTAATTATCCTAACGGTCCAATTATAGAAATATATCTTAGGAATCATATATCAAATTTGCAGGTTAATCTAACGGTCAAATAGAACAGAATCTATATTTTACCGAGACAACTTAGTAACAGAACTACAGGGGTAACTAATTTACTCAAACTTGTAGGATTTATTTCTCCAAGTACAAGCTTCTATTTCTAAATCAGAACGGTCAAAGTGTAGTAATAGGTCTTAGGATTCACATATTAAAATGTTAGCTAAATCAAACGGTGAAAACAATTAATAGAAAATTTTCACAACAGTGGATCAAAAATAAGAAATTATAATTATGAAAACCAAATTTACACAAGTCAATAGATAACTACCATTACCAAAATTTTAACATATTCATACTCATATTCATGATCATAACAAGAAAGGATTAGCTCCCCTACCATCAAAATAATCTTAATATAAAAATTCAGGGGAAATAAGAAGTTGAATCTGGCAGAGCTGGTTAGACAACTTCTCATCCTTCCAGAAAGATGCAATAAAAATTAAATAGAACATTAAAAGTTCTGGGGAAACAAGAAGTTGAATCTGGCAGAGCCGGTTAGACAACTTCTCGACCTTCCAAAAAGATGTACTGAAAATAAATAAAACAATAAAAGTTCTGGGGAAACAAGAAGTTGAATCTGACAGAGCCGGTTAGACAACTTCTCATCCTTCCAAAAATACAATATAAATAAATAAGAAAACAATAAAAGGTATGGGGAATACAAGAAGTTGAATCTGGCAGAGCCGGTTAGACAACTTCTAATCCATCCAAAAATACAAAAATAAACAACTAATAACATACAAATGGCATAACATAATCAACATCACATTTTACAACTATCACACTTGGATCTAAACACAGAAGCATGTTCTCATTCAAAATTCAAGATCATACAGAAACAAAATACTTCATATTCAAGATTTAAGGTCAGACAAAAGCAAAATATTGCATATTCAAGACTCAAGATAATACAAAACGAAATACTCAAGATTAGCTCCCATTACCTCTATTACAGAGTTAATCTCCTCGTTCCCCGAAAACTTCCAGAATCTCCCCTTTGCAACTAGAAATTCTTCCAACTCTCTTCTCTCAAAATTTTCTAAGTTTTTGGTGTAAATTTTCAGCCTCTCCCCCTTGGCTATTTATAGCAAAAAAATTTACTATTTATTTTTACTATTCATTTTAACTATTCATTTTTTTATTCATTTTACTATTACAAAAATAATTTTTTTATTTGCAAATTGATGAATTCTGATCTCAAAGCTACGTGGAACACTTATCCTTTCCAAAAATAATTTTTTTGTTTTTTTTTTACTATTCACTTTTTACTATTCACAATTTACTATTCACTATTTACTTTTTTTTTTAATCTAGTATCTGACTTACAAATATTTTCAAGGATCTTACATCCAACGCCGTTGTTGTCTCCGCCGTTTGTCGACATCGCCGCCACTGACTATTCTCACTGCCACCGTCTCCCTCTTCATCAATCATAAACGAAAGCCCTAATCCCCAATTTTCTTTCACTCTTTTTCTCTCTCAGCGATTCAAAGGATTCAAAGTGTTTTTTAACTTATTTTTGCTTTTCAGCTCTGTCGAAGCTGAAGACGAAGCACTTGGAATGGTACTTCTTCAGCGTGATGGACCGCACCGCAAGTATGGAAATGGCTCCAGGACCAACCGTGCCACCGATAAGGGCTATATACATTAATGAACCATGGTTGACAAACGTCGACGACCCACGAAGCCTATAGTTGAGTGCGGGGAGGCTGGAGGTCGTGGTACTTATGCGTGTGCGCGTGCGAGAAGGGCGCGTTGTCGAAGGGAGGGGAAGCTAGAAGGAGGCGACGGAGGGAGGTGGCGGAGGCCAGATCTGGGCGCATGGAGGGGCGGAGGCCAGATCTAGGCAAATGGAGGGGCAAAGGGCAGATCTGCGCGTGGCCGAAGAGGAGGCCGTGGATGGCGGAGGGGGAAGTGGAGAAGCGCTGGATGAGGGAGGCAAGTGTGCCGCCAGAAGCGCTGGATGACGGCGGGTGGGCTTTAAAGGTGGCGGTGGCAGTGGATGGAGGTTTATGGGTAGTGGCAGGGCTCTTGTTGTTGTTGGGGTCGAGGAGGGTGAGGCGTTCATAGGCGTGGGTTGATTTCAAGAAGGAGGTAGAAAGCAAGCTACTTTCGAGAAGGGGTCGAGGAGGGTGAGGCGTTCATAGTGCTTATTTTATGAGTGCCTCTAATTATGAATCTCCAACAACAACAACAAGATACTACTTTGATTCCTAAGAGAATTATCCAAGAATTATAGTCATTAAAGTTACCATAATAAGTTGATATGGATTCCTCAGTAAATAACAATTGAGGACAAAATATAAACCAATATTGACACTTTATATAAGAACTTATGAACTGAATAAATTGAAAGAATATTTTGGAACAGCTTTTAAAAGAACACTTTGGGGTAGATTTATTTTTTCATTCTTTCTTATATGTTTCAGTTTTGAAAAAAATAAAATTTATAAAAATGTGATCACAATTTTAAAAATTTTGTGAACTTATGGTTGTATTGAAATCGAAATCATATATTTACTCTCACATCGATTATTAAAGAACTTAACCTAAAAGATATGCAAAATTTTCAAATTTTATTATTTTTTAATTATTTTATATGACAAAACCATATATCTTTTTTACTTCTGTTTCTCAAAAATTGAGGTCAAAAAATGTGCAAAATAATTTCAAAATTTTCAAAGATATTTGACTTGGGTTTTTTTAAAAATCGAGGCCAAATACCTTATTTTACCTTCATTCTTGTAAGTGTAACATCCAAAAAATCTCACACTTAAAATTTCATAATTGATATATATAGTAATTTATATTTACGGTAACATCTCGTAATCTCACCCTTTAAAAACATTTCTAGTTGATATATGTCTATACATGTTGTAAAAAAAATCCTAACTTGAGTTCTTCTACTTTATTCTTCTATCTTTGCCTTCCTTGACATTGCAAAAATAATCACTCAAACATGGTAAAATCACATCACAGGACTTGTTACTTTATAAACGGACTCGACTTGTTACTTTATAAACCGACTCGTCCGGGCTAGAATGATTACCGAGCTATGGCGGGTCTTGCACTCGTGGTGGCTTGTGAAACTTGGGCTCCCCCATTCTACCACACTCACGAGGTTAATCCATTATCACTCGCCCTAGGCCATACTGGAATCACCCAAGACTAGGATCTCCTGCTACTCCTCACCACATGGTTCAATCCTCTCTACGTGAGAAGAAAGACCATTGGAGTTTCAGGATGACCCCCAAGACTGAGCTACCATGCAATCATTCTACACACCACCAGAGCACCACCATGTATCCTCTCCCTGAGGATCATGGAATTACGTCCATGAACCATACTGTTACTTTGAAACTTAACCCAAGACATGAATAACCAAATACCATCATATTATCACAGTGAATCCCACATATCTCATACATTGACATACTTCCCACATAAATCACAAAATAAATTAACAATTTTAAAATATCACCATAAATGGTCACCGGAGAAGAATCAAATGTTTGACGAATCAAACTCACCATAAACCCTAGTACATATGACTAGTCACAACTTACTAGATTAGACCAGGGCTGCTCTATGATCAGGGATGTACCAACTCCGGCTTTTAAGATTCCTCTATCCTACCATAAGAATTATATTTCATAATTCCATATCTATCACAATAACATGAATTCATTCCAATAAGATATATTGCACAATAATTTAATAGTACTTAATGTGTACAACAAGATTTAAGTTAAGAACCTGTCGAGTAGACTTCCAGGAAAGAGAGGTGCGTCACAATGGACAACTTAAGTACCAAGTCTTTCCTTAGTCAAAGTGTTCCTCAACTAGTTTATAACAAATTTCTTATTTACAGATTTAAAACAATAGCCTATAATATTAACACCGAAATTCAATATAATTTAATTTTCTAATATATAATATATTGTATTACTCATCTTCCAATCTTCAAAATACAACTACACATAAAATTTAAGAATATAATTATTCAAGATTTTACTCAATTCAAATAAATTTACTATTTCGTGAAAAAATTTCTCTTCACTCATATCATTAATTAAATATCTGAATCCATCAAACTAATTAACAACATGTTTAGATCATGTGGTAAAATTTTCAGTCCAATCCAACGGTTAATAAGGCAGAACTCATAATTTTGTATAAATGGTCCAAAGACAGAAATTAAGCAATATTGAGATCCTTGAGAAGATACGAAATTAATATCTCTAAATCTATAACTTCAATTTCAAATCTGAACTTTCAAAGTAATTCACTATGTGTTAGAAACTACATATTAAAATTTCAGGTTGATCTAACAGTTAACTAGATAGATATTGAGGTTTTACAGATGTAACTCAGGGACAGAATTTTAAGTGGTTTTCGGTTATACTTCAAATGCGGAACAAAGTCTTCTAAGCCCAGACATCTAATTACAAATCTGAATGGTCAAGATGACTTAATATGTCTTATTAACTACATACTAAAGTTTGGTCTCAATCTAATGGTAAATGAAATATATATGAAGTGTTTACCATGATAACTTAAGAACAGAAATATAGTCTTCATCAGATTTTTCAAACCTTCAAAATTACTTTCTCCAAACATAGACTTCCAATTACAAATCTAATCGGTCAAAGTGTAGTAATATATCTTAGGGATCATATATCCAATTTTCAAGTTGATCTAACGGTCAAATAGGTCAGAATCTATATTTTACCGAGAGGACTTAGTAACCAAATTATAGGGGTAATTAATTTACTCAAACATGCAGGATTTATTTATCTAATTAGAGACTTCTAATTGATGATCCGAACGGTCAAAGTGAAGAAATAGGTCTTAGGATTCATATATTAAACTTTTAGCTAAATCCAAAGGTAAAAACAATTAAAAGGAATGTTTTACCACAGTAATTCGAAAATAAGAAAATTATAATCATGAAAACTAAATTTATACAAGTGAATAGATAACTACCATTACCAAAATTTTAACATGTTCATAACTCATATTCATGATCATAACATGTATAAAAATCATATATTAGAAGGATTAGTTCCCCTACTTCTATTCCAGACTTCTCTTGCTCCGAATTCGTTTTTCCCGAAAATCTTCCAGAGCCTCTACTCTTCTTGCAACTAAAAGTTTCTTCCTAACTCTTTCTTCTCTATTTCTCAAGGTTTCTCACTTGATTCTTACTCTCTTTGTGCAAAATATCCTCCCACCTCATGGCTATTTATAGTCCAAAAATTTTACTATTCATCATTTTTTTTTAATATTATTTATTATTTTAATTTCACCACTTACACAATTGATTCACCACTTACATAATGGATTTATAATGGATTCCTTAATAATGACTTCAAATATGAATGCTTTCTCCATTAAATTTTATTTTACTTTTTTTTTACAAAGAGGTAGAAAAGAGTTTGAACCCATCACCAAAATTTTCTACCAATTAAGTTACCAAAATTTCTTCTTTAACTTTACATATTTTATAAACTTATTATATTTTCCATTCACAAATAAATTTATTACTACTAGTAATAAAATTGTTACTATTAAGATAAATATTTTTCTTGGGTCTTATAGTAAGAACCAAAACCATACATTCTTTTTAACATTAATTAAAGAAATAATTAATTCTTATTGAATTTTTTAATTTTAGTTTATATAGAGTTATAGAAATTAAACATATTTACACAAACAATATAATATGTATATTATCTATTATATATTATACATACTATGTATTATGTATATGTATATTAGAAATCAATGATATATTACTCCTGACATTTTCGAATCATTAACTGTGTTCATTCTTTAACAGTAGTATTTTCTTACAAAATTCTCTTACCTTTAAAAACACTTTTTTTCATAATAACACAACAATAATAATATAATAGTTTCTATTGAAATTATTATGAAAAAAATTATAATTTAATTTCACATATAATTATATTGTTTTAAGAAAACAATTATAAACTCAGATTAAAATATTAAAAAATTAAAATGAAATAAATTAAATTTAGATTTATTAAACATATATGCACTAGTATTTCAATAACAAATCAAGGAATTGAAGGATAAAACAAAATACTAGGGATATCGAGTCCTAAATTAAGGAAATTAAATGTATATGTACTTGATTACGGGATTAATTAAGTAGAGAATGATTATAAATACATGGAATAAAAACATATAAAGCGAAATACTTCTTACAGTTAAGGTCTCTTAAAAGATAAAATACTTACATTTGTAAAATTTTGTATCACTAAAAAATTAGTCATTAGGTATAATAGTTCTTAGTCCGATTGTTAGTTTATATTAAAAAATAATCATTTCAAAAATGTTTTAAGGACGGAAAAGATTTTTTCGAAAAGGTTATTATTTTCCAAATTTGGGTAAGTTTGTTTTCAAAATTGAGGTTTTGTATTTTTTATTTTTTTATCTAAGTTAATTTATCTTTATATATTATTATTATCATACTTTATATTTTTTTAAATTACAGTAAATGATAGAAAAAATACAATAATTGATCAGACATTATAATTTTTTTTCTAACTGGTTTTAACGTTTTAGAAAATTGAGTCATCAATCACATCAAATGGAAACTAAAAGAATTGCACGAAATTGTTAGTCTTTCATAGACTTCTTTGTATAAAAGCAAATTAAGCTACGTTTCTCATGCTTTGGCAGTGTAGACTTTCTCAATCCTCTTTTTCCCACCTGTGTTCTCACCTTCAAAGCCTTTTCACATGTGAATAACATGAGACATTGAATTAAATAATGAAACTGTTCATGTACTCATGATTCCTCTTCTTGGTCAAAATACACTTTGTTTCTGCTGAATGGGATCAGGGAAAACTCCTGCTACCTCCGTCCGGAAATACTCCTCTTCGTTCGATCGGTTCTTCCTCCTTCGCTCTCCTCGCACTTGTTCACAACGCCAATGGGTTGACCTACAGCAAACACTCCGACGCTCAAGTCAGAATGGACTCTTGCAAGTCTATAATTATCAAATGAACAGAGAGTTTACCTTCCCCTTTGACTTCTATTTATACGATTTTAGGGAATATTACCCATTAATTTACCTCTTAATGGCTTTCAATACACATTTTAAATACTCGACAATGACCGTTACCTCATTAACTACACATTCATGAGCATTCAATGGCTGTCTCCAGTCCATCATTTTACACACCTGCCCGAGCGGCCATGTTGTGCTAAAGAGTTCCGACAGGCTGGGACACCCGATCGGACATGTCAGGCTGGAACATATTGTCCGAACCTTCCCGATCGGTTGCCCGCCCTCGGTAGTAACACACTGTTTCAATTCTCTTCCAAATATTCAACATTGCAACCATTATGATCACAAGTCTCTTCTTCATCTCCTGCTTTCATATATGCCAGCACTTATCATGTGTTGTATGTTCAGCTTCAACTTTATGAAGACTTTTCCTGCATGCTTCGAAATTAGAAGCCAAGTCAAGTAAAATGTTTAAATTAATTATAAATTGTTTAATTTAGTATAAATGAAAAATTGATCCAATTTATAATTAATATAAAGAACTTAAATTTAGTATATAAATTAACAAATTCAATTTATGATGTAAATTATTTCAATTGACTATAAAGAAAATAATTGATCCAATTTGTGATGAATATGGTTAGTTATATTATCTTTATCTTATATTTACCTTTTATCTTTAGTTAGTTTGTTATTATTTTTTATTTATATTTTAGGCTTAGTCCATATTTCTTCTGTTATACACAGCGGACTCTATGTATATTGAAACACAAGGGAGATTAATCTCATATATAGTTTTTCACTATAATCAACATGATATCTAAAGACTAAGGTTCTATTGAGTAAAAAAAATTATTGTTGCCTCTGCCACTACACCCGTCGCCGATAGCGACGACGCCATTTACTGTTGTCATTGGCACCATCGTCTATCGTTGTCACTACCAGAGTTCTAGTTTCGACCGACAATCACATGGTTTTGATCGTCATGTGTTGTTGCATGTTTCGTCTCCTCTCAAGTAGCTATGTAGAGCATCGAGGTTGCTCTTTTTCCTTTTTCAGGTGCCTTGATTGGAGAATCTTGGATTTTTATAGTTTCTCTCTCCTGTTCATCCATGGCTTCTTCTGCGGTTGTCTCTTTTTGACCTCTCTTTTGTCACAATTGTGTTTAACCCATTCATATATGCTTTCTTTTTCCGTGGAAAATATGGTTTTTGTTAGTTTATTTATAGTAGTGGTGACTCTCCAACAATTACCTCTTTATCCACTAGTGACATTCCTCAACAGCGATTTGTAAGAAGAGATTTACATGGAACAACCTCCCAGATTTGTTGCTCAAGGGGAGTCTTTTGGATTGGTATTGCGTCTTCTATGTCGTCTTGAAATCATTAGCACTTTGGTGTCACTCGAGTGCAAAAAGATATATTTTCACTAAGACTTGATGAATTATATTAGTAACAAGTTTGGTACATATGTATGTACTAGCTTGAGGACAAGTGTTAAATATAGTATCTTTATCTTATATTTATCTTTTACTTTAGTTAGTTTGTTATTATTTTTTATTTGTATTTTGGGCTTAACTCATATTTCTTCTATTATAAACAGATGACTATATATGTATATTGAGCATAAGGGAAATTAATCTCATATATAGTTGTTCACTATATTTAACAAATATAAAGAAAACAAGAGTGTAAATTATTTAAATTATGTATAAATTATTTAACAGAGTATAAAGAAAACAATTAATTTAATTTATGAAGAATATAAAGGAAACATGAGTATTTAATTCAGTATAAAGAAAAAATTAATCCAATTTATGATGAGTATAAAGGAAACATGACAATTGTTTTATGCACAAATTCCTTTTTGTTGAACATGTTGAAAAAAATAATCAATCAAAGTAATGAATTAAAGGTTCACATTTACTTACTTTTTGTTGATCAAACACAAATGTACATCTTGAACAAAATCCACCACCTCCAAGATCATCAATTAACCATTCTAAAAATCAAGTCCTTGTTTCCTTATTCTCTACTTCAACAACAGCATATGCCAACGGACATATTTGGTCATTATCATCTCTTCCAATAACAGTTAAAAACTCACCTCCATATTTGCCTTTTAAGAAACATCCATCCAAATGTATAATAGGCCTATATGATACAAAGTTGTCCTTACATGCTTTGAAACACACATACAGTCTCTTGAATATAGCCTTATCCTCATTAGGTTCTACATTAAGTTTGACTGTTGAGCTAGGGTTTGACCTTAGTAGCTCATGTGCATAATTATATAGTCTTTCATATTGTTGTTTGAAACAACCATCAATGTTGGCGAATGCCATTGCTTTTTCCCTACTTATTATAGACCTAAACACACTAATGTTCCAGTTTTTACAAAATTTATTGTGAAGGTTTTCGAGATTAATATCTGAATTTCCTTTCATGCTCTTCTTTAACCTTCTACTTAACAATTTCGAGGTAACTAAACCAATATTAAATTCTCTACTACATGTATGGTTGTCTATAATATTCCTTAACTGCCATGTAGTTTGGGTAGCCCTATATCCACAATAAGTGTACCATGGCCATTTTCCTTTTGAGCCACAACATTTCACAAATGTTCTTCTCTTGTCATTCTTATAAATCTTCAAATTCCTACCATTATGTACTCCATAAGTTCTAATTGCATCAATGAAGTCTTTTTTTTAGGGAAGTATGTCCCCACTTGCCATTTATATTCTTTCATACTTATGGGCTATGAGAAAATCCAATAATCTCCATATCGGGTTGTTTCATCATCTAACAAATCACTTAAGTTTGGTGCATGTTGGGGGCTATAGTTTGGTGCATTACACTTTGAAAGATATTCATCACCTCTTTTAATCTTTTGTTGAGTGATAACTTGAATTAGGAATTTACTATATGTTTGTCCTGGACATAAACAAAAATTGTTCCAATTTTAACTAATATGGTTTACTTAAATTATGTAGAACAATACTATATTTTTCAGTACTCCTTTTTGTTACTGAAACTAGCTCACAAGTTTATCCAAATTTACCTTAGTGGTGGGATCCTTCCTGCCTAGCCTCTTCAAGTGAACCGCAAGCTCACTGTCAACATCCTTCATATCCGAAATATCAATATATTGGCATTAAGGCAAGGATTGAAATATTGTCAACTAAGCAACATTAACAAACTAGTCAGCTCTACTAACTCAATTCCAACTCAGTACAAAACTTTCATACAAACATATAATGAAAGACACCGCAAATTAAAAGTTCAAACTCAGTGCATCCCAGTAGCACATGCGTGCTAATTATGAACTCAATTTATTGAACCAGAACATAAAACTCGTTGCAACAGTACCATTCCAGTACATTAATTATGACAACAAAAAATACATAACCAATACTTGATTATAACTACAGCCATAAACAACACAAAATTGAGCAGGAAATAGAACTCTCTCACAACAACCATCTTCAAAAGTAAAAAATAGCATAAAACTAGAAATACATACGACAAAGGGGAGGGAGTCCTCAGACGAAGAAGGATGATCAAGGCGCGAGCTAATTTATTTCAGGCCCAAAGTTTAATCCTTAACATACACAACATTAATCTGACAGCACTAAACATACTTATTTACTTTCACATTGCATATAAAATGAAAACAGAGTCACTAGTCAACCAAACAGAGTGCACACCACACAATTATCAATAGCAATTTCAAATCAAAAAGAATGTCTATAAACTCAAAGCACAAACCTTCCAGTACACAATCAAATAAAATTAATATTCTGAAAACTGACATATGTATAATCTTTCAAACAATACTAAAATTCAGAAAGCAAGAACAAAAAGGAATTACAGAGATCAATAATAAGAACAATGTTTACTCCCAAAATGATGGAAGCAGCCTCCACATTCAAGACTGGAGCGGCTCCTTGGACAGAAAGACGCAGCAGACTGGTTGGATGAATGGCAAATGGAGGTGCACACCAGGTGTTCGATGGAAGGTTTGGTGCGGA
Organism: Vigna nakashimae; assembly: GCA_034642375.1. Taxonomy (NCBI): domain Eukaryota; kingdom Viridiplantae; phylum Streptophyta; class Magnoliopsida; order Fabales; family Fabaceae; genus Vigna; species Vigna nakashimae. The sequence goes on from CM067768.1 coordinate 25,113,190, forward strand.
TTTGGAGGTGTGTTTGCAGTGTTTCTAGCTCAGACAGCCTTCCAAGAGGGAAGGAAGTTAGAGATAAGTGTGCTAAGAAGGCACAAGTCAATGAACTTGAAGAAGAAGTGGCTGGAACCAATTCAACAGCATTTCTTTAAACAATTCAAGTTGAGTTTACAATTGATGAGCTCTCTTTTTATAGGCAAAGATGAGCTTTGAAAGTGTGCTATGAAAGCTATATCAGCACACAAATGAAAAAACGTGCAGAATCCAAGTGCAGCAGCTGTTTCCGGTCCATGTGCTCCATATGTTCCTCATGGAAAAGGTGCTGAATTAATGAACCACACGTTTGCTTGTTTCCCACGTTTTGCACATGTAAAATGTGTTTTTAACTTGGCTAAATGATGATGGCAGAAGAAGCATAGGTTTCCAAGTCTTTATTATTTTCCTACAAAACAATGTAGATGTATTTAGTAAGACTTAGAAAGAAAAGAACTTTTGTTATTCAACTTCCCTTTCTTAGTTTCAAGTTGATACTTCTTAGCATGGGAAGACCCTAAAGGGGTTGCCATCCTTCTCTCCCTCTTTAAAAATGATTTGTCCTCAAATCGGAAAGAAAGAAGCACAAATTTGGTTTTTATTTTCCACCTGGGTCAAAAATATATCTACAAAAAATAGCAACAATTAGTACGAAGATAAGAAGATAAAATGAAGGCCTTCCGACAAAAAATTTATTAGAAGTCTTGACCTTTAATAGTTTTTTGTATGCACTTTGTTTTGAACATTCCCCATGAGAAAATGAAGAAACAAAGTGATGTTTTTGAGAAGAAGAGTCAAGGTATTTACCTTTTAAAGAAGTTAACAACATGCATATCTTTGTCTCCTTCTTATTTTCTTGAGAAGATTGCTTGTCCAACCTATTTTCTTGTTGTCTTTCTTTTTCAATTTTTTCTTTGATTTTTTTCTCATCCTCTTTCACTTGTTCAGGTGTGAGAGGAATCAATGTGATTTTATTTCCTTTATGGAGGAAAGTTATTTTGTTGGTATAGCCATCATGAGTGGAATTATGATCAAATTGCCATGGCCTACCAAGTAAGACATGCCCAACATCCATTGGAACAACATCACATAAAACATTTTCTTCATAGTTGCCAATGGATATTGGTATGGTTACCTATGTGTTCACAACTATTTCTTCATCCTCTGTTATCCACTGAAGCTTATAAGGCTTGGGATGAGAAATAGTAGGTAAGGTCAATTTGTTCACCACTCTAGAACTACAACAATTGCAAGAGGAACCACTATCCACAATTAATGAACAAGTGTTTTCAAAGATTTTACATCTTGTTCGAAATAGGTTTTCCCTTTATGATTGTTCTAGTTCATTGGTTTAACTTCCAAGAAGTCGTCTTACCAATAATAACTCACCTTCACAAGGTAAGGCTTCTTCCTCAGATATAGAAGTATCTGAGTTACTAGAAGAATCTTCATTTTGACTTTGATGGTATAAGAGATATGTGGACCGTTTGTGAGGACACTCAGAAGAATAATGTCCTCTCTCTCCACACTTAAAGCATTTGGTCTCTCTACCCCTTGTTTCTTTTGAAGATTCTTTGTGAAAGGTATTTCTTTCTCGCTTTCTCTCTTTTTCTTTACCTCTCACTTTTTCTTTTTCTTTTTCTTTTTCTTGAGGTTTGTCATACCTCTTTGGACTACCCTCCCTCTTAGGATTTGTCCTATACTCGGAGGTGGTAGGATAGTTCCTTTTAGTGGAAGCTTTTCTTCTAATTTGTTCTTCCACCCTCACACATAGCTGCACAAAATCATTGAGATCTAAATAAGGTAAAAGTTCTACCTTATCTCTGATCTCATAGTTAAGACCGCTTTGGAACCTAGCTATGGTGAATCTCTCTTTCTCTTTGATTCCAACTCTTAACATGAGTAATTCCAACTTTTGTCTATATTCTTCAACACTCATGTTTCTTTGTTGAAATCTATGGAGCTTGTCCATGACCTCTCTGGCATAATAGGCTGGAATATGCCTTCGATGCAAGACTGCCTTTAACTCATTCCAGTATTGGATGGTATAGTTGCCATGCATCTTTTGATCTCTAATGATGGAGGTCCACCAATAGAGGGCTACTCCTTGAAAAGTCAAGGTGGCTAAGGTTACTCTCCTCCTATCATCTATGTGGTAACATTCAAAAATCTGTTCAACCTTCATCTCCCACTCAAAATATTCTTCCACATTGTCTTTGCCATAGAAGGGGGGAAGGTCAAGTTTGGGTTCCACATGATGGTTCCTATGATGGTTGTGTCTCCTAGGAGGGTGTTGATAGTGATCAAAAGGATGAAAACTATTGTGATCACTATGTTGGGAATGATCACCATTATCATGGTGTTGCCTATGAGAGTGTTCCTCATTATTTTGTTGCGAGTGAGGTTTGCAACCATCTGTCTGAGTTCATTTAACTCAGCTTTAGTTCTATTAAGTTCCTCTCTCAATTCCATATTGTCCTCATCATGATGAAAGGTGCCTTGAATACTAGAGTTACTCATACTTGTGAAGTAGAGAAAAGATTTTCAAAAGAGTTCTGAAAGGCTTCACAAGCGTTGATTTAAAATACTTTCAAAAATTGTTTTTGTATTTTTGGTGAAATGACTTCTAGATAGATTCTAAAGGTAAAGAAACCGAATAGCTCCCAAGAAGGATAGGTGAGTCTCAATGGACAAGCTTAAGAACCTTGTCCTTCCTTAGCCAGAGGTTCTCCTGTTTCTTACCCAAGTTTCAATGGAGAAGTCTTTCCAAAACAGTTAGAATGCAATAATGAGATGCGCCTAGAAACCAAAAGAAGGTTTATCTATATGAGCGCGCACCTAGATATCACAGAGACTTAAAACAAAATATCAACAAGCAAAAATTAAAGAAAGATGATAAGGAAATGAAAGAGTGAGACACGACCCTAAGTGAAAGTGCAATTGACACTTGGAGCCACTTGACACACTTTCACACTAAAAAGTGGAACTAAGCTATTACAATGTTTGATGGTGCACTTGGAATTGCTTGAAAAGCATTTTCCCAAGTCACTTTAAGTGGCAAATGAACACAAAATGGAAAAAAGTTACAAAGGTTCCGTGATATAAAGCAAAGTACAATTAAAAAAAAAACAATGTTTGGAAATGAAGCAACAAATATGGCTGCTATTTCAGATTGGTTGAAATCCAAATTTGATGTGATTTGCTGCTGGAAAAGGATGCTGGAACAACAATGTTATAGTTCTCTTGGAGTTCAAGCTTGAAGCCCTTTTAACACCTCATCCACTTCCTAAGATGCTACCCCCTTGGAGAAAGGAATCTGAGGTAGAAACACTACACCAAAACGTCACAGCACCAAAGCAAACACCAAACCAGTCAACAAACAAACCAGCGCTGCACCAGTTTTAATTTTCGCAGACCAGTTTTTTGGCACAAAATAGAAGCCAAACAAGTTGAATTCAAGTGAATTTAAGCTTGGAATCACAGAAGGGACACAAAAGGAACCTAGGAGAGGCATTAGAATAGATTAAACAAGCAAGAAAAAGTAAAAACAAAGATCAAAATCAAGTGCAGTGAAACTGTTTGATAATTTTGGAAACTGTTTGATGAAAGTCCCCAATGAATCTCAGATTTTGTGATTTTCGAGTTTTGGGGTCAAAACTGGATTGCTTGGTTTTCTCTTGCTTTTTATGGATGTAATACACTCTTTTAATCATATCATTGCATTTGGAAACTTGAAACCAGCTTTTGCCAATCCATAAATGAAAATTTAAAGGGTGGACAAAATCAAACAGCACTTATTTGCATACTGCACCAGAAAAATGATGTGAAAATGGTGCTTTCAAAGTGAAAATTGTATGCCAGTGTTTGGAAAGGTTAATTGATGGTGCAAGCAAGTTTATATCATCAAATGGAAGGTGTTCAATTGTTAAACAACAAGGAAAAAGGACTACAACTGAAATTCACTGGTCCAGTTAAAAAACTTTAGCAAATCAATGGTTGGAAATTGATTTTACAGTGCTGGTGTAAAAATTGACCAAATAAACAGTAACTACAACTTTCAAATGGTAAAATTCACATGCACAAATGTTTAAATTGAACTGAAACAATCAGATTCATTCATTCACAGCAACTGTATCCAATTATGCAGCACTTTTAATCAAAACTGGACCAGAAAATGTGGTTGGAAAATGGAAACAGCAGTGGCCAAAATGAATGGTACTGTGTTTACAGCTCAACTGAGACTTCCAATAAGTTTAGATGATGAAATGGAATGTGTGCAATCACTTAGGCAGTAAAGACAGTAATCACATCAGAAATTCACTGGTTCACTTCTCAAAATTTAACAAAAAGTGAGTATTTCAAATGTGAAGTTGCACCAAAGCTGGGAAATGACCAACTGAACAGTGCACATAAGTTTGAAATGGCCAATTATACTTGCACAAATGATCCAACAGTACAGAAGCACACTAATTCTCAAAATCTCTTTGTAAGTTGGGAAATATGCAGTAAAAATGGCCAAACAACACCAGGAATTAAAAATATAACAAAATCAATGTTGGATGGGTCAACAAACATGTAAGAAGGTCCTAGCAACTAGATTCTAGCTGGAAACTGTTAGCTAGGAGATGTTAAATGGCCTAAGACACAACAAAGAAGTCAAGCACGGTGCAGAAGCTTGGATAAAACAGTAACAGTGATTTGAAACCAGATTTCAAGCAACTCAACTACTCATTTTTCAATTCTGTGATTATTAGGAGTTGCTATCACTTCAAACACATGTAAAAATAGTAAACAAACTTGTACAAAGCTTGAAACTAAAGAAATCTCGACTGCATCAGATGATAATTAATCCAGAAATGATGTTTTATGCAGATTTTTCTACTGGAATCAATATTTGTAATGCTAATTGGTTCAAATGATCAAAGCTGGACATGTTGCCATTGCTTTATATGATCAACATAGAGCTAGCAACTGCTCAGGACATAGTTAAAATGAAAATGAAAGCTAGAACAGAATCAAATACTTGATCACAGAGTTGAAAAACTACACAACAGGACATGACCATGACATTACTGGAAAATGAAAAATAAAGGTTGAATTGAACTCGCACAATGGAAATGCACCGATTAAAATCATGAAAAAACACTTAAGGAAAATTGGAAACACAAGAACAGAGATTACAAACGCGAATTGAAGCACAACAGAAAAAAAAAATTATGGAAAACAGTGATCACTGCACTGCACAACACGGTCAAACATAAAAAAATGGAGATGAGAGTGGCTTAGCTCTTGGAGCGTGAATGGAACGGCTGGCTCTTGATGCCAAATGATGGAAGCAGCCTCCACATTCAAGACTGGAGCGGCTCCTTGGACAGAATGATGCAACGGACTGGTTGGATGAATGGCAAATTGAGGTGCACACCAGGTGTTCGATGGAAGGTTTGGTGCGGATTTGGAGGTGTGTTTGCAGTGTTTCTAACTGAGACAACCTTCCAAGAAGGAAGGAAGCTAGAGGTAAGTGTGCTAAGAAGGCACAAGTCAATGAACTTGAAGAAGAAGTGGCTGGAACCAATTCAACAACATTTCTTTATACAATTCAAGTTGAGTTTACAATTGATGAGCTCTCCTTTTATAGGCAATGATGAGCTTTGGAAGTGTGCTATGAAAGCTATATCAGCATACAAATGAAAAAACGTGCAGAATCCAAGTGCAGCAGCTGTTTCCAGTCCATGTGCTCCATATGTTCCTCATGGAAAAGGTACTGAATTAATGAACCACACGTTTGCTTGTTTCCCACGTTTTGCACATGTAAAATGTGTTTTTAACTTGGCTAAATGATGATGGCAGCAGCATAGGTTTCCAAGTCTTTATTATTTTCCTACAAAACAATGTAGATGTATTTAGTAAAGTAAACATTCTAAGACTTAGAAAGAAAAGAACTTTTGTTATTCAACTTTCCTTTCTTAGTTTCAAGTTGATACTTCTTAGCATGGGAAGTCCAGGGGTTGCCATCACAAAAGCTCCGAAGTGGAGCCACGCTGAACCAGAACGATGGAGCCATCGCGCCGGTTGTGTGTCCCTTGCAACATTCCACGATGCCTTTCCATTCAGGTAATGGTTGGTCTGAATCGAAATCGCAATCACCTGCGAAACACCACAACACCCAGTTTTCATCAATGCCTTCAGCAACGATCTCCTTCAACATCATCGCGCCTCATCTTTGCGGCAACCACGAAAAAATGATGGTCATTCTCCACCTTTCGAGCAAGTCGTGAGCCTTAATCGCGAATAATCCCAAATTAGAAACAGAAAGCCATAAATCTAAGTTCGAATCAAACCTTCATCGCAAGCTTCATTTTCACCACCGCACGCCATTGTGAAACAGAGATCCTCCATCATCATTCCTACATCGTCGTCGCGATCTTTCTCTCACAAAACGCGAAGCTCTCGAAGACCTGCAATGTTTGAGGTAAAATAGAAAACAAGCGCGGTGCGAAAATCAGGAGGGAAATGAAACAAAAATTTCTTTAATAATTTTTTTTAATTTGTCTCCTGTTTTCTTCAAAACTGTCGGAACAATCGTACCGTTATAGAGTTGTACAGTGGAATAAAATATTTGGAAAGCGTGTTATGGTCACAAATCAAGGTTTGATGGTCCGTTTTAGAAAAACAATTTTCTTAGAGAAAAATTATCAAACAGTTGATGTGCATAAAAAAGTAAAGAAAATAGAGAGTAGAAAAATTGATACACTGGATTTTTATCCTGGTTCGATTCAAAAGAATCTACGTCCAGTTGTTAATCACTATAAAAAGTGATTAAGGATTTCACTAAAATCAGTTTCACAAATTACAATACGAGTGAATAAAAAAAAACAGAGAGATAAAACCTTCCTTCGACGAACGAACCGGAAGATGACCACCTTGCCAACTCGAAGAGAACCGCTCCAACTATCGACACACCAAACGTGAGCTTCTCCTATTCACGAGACCAGGCAAAGCACTTGAATAATCGATTATTCTAGAGACTTTAGCAGTTCTCATCATAATAATCGATTATTCTAGACCAACAAGGTTTTCAGAAAAGCTCAGGATAACCGATTATAGCTTCTAATAATCGATTAAATGCGTAACAGTTCTGGAAATACAAGTTTTTCTAAGTATTACATGTTTAAAGCCTTTCCTAATACATTTATAATCTACAAAGTGCTTTTAAAACAATTACAACAGTTTATCTTCTTGCAGCATCATCAAAATCATTTATCTTCAAATTTACCAATGCTCCTCATTGGTAACAAAAACCGCCAAAACTTTATAGAGGTTTTCATAATCGAAATAAATCCCTATTATAATGTTATTTTTTTAGTGATAAAATTGTGGTAGAAAACCAGATAAATTTATAAACTAAAAAAAATGATCAAAATGCATATAAAAATATAATGAGAAGAATATGTGTACCTTTTAAATGATGGAGCAAAAATCTTACTTGTAATAAGTTGTGAGAAGAGGTAACTGGAAGATGAAGAACATGACCTTGTAGTAGAAATGTGGTATGAGATTTAATATGTATAGAGGGATTAGGAAATAGTAAAGGGTAAGATGAAGTAGAGTTTTGGGATGGAATGAAGATATTTTTGAGAGAGAAGAGATGAATATTATGTAATTGTGTGTGTTTTTGGAGTGAAGAGAATGTGGGGTGAATAGTAAAAGTTAATGTGGAAAATAAGTGAAAGAAATAATTTAAAAAGTGGGTGGAGAAAGTAGGTGACATAAAATATAGTAAATAGTAAAAGTTAATGTAAAAAATAAGTAAAAGAAATAATATAAAAAGTGGGTGGAGAAATTACGTGAAATAAAATATAATAAAGAAAGATAAGTGGAAAATTTCGAAAAGTTAGAAGAAACTTAAATAAAAATAAATATATAAAAAATGTAATAGTAAATGAAAAATGTATGTGATGGAAGGTGATGTGGAGAGTGGGTGTGATAAGAAAAATAAATTGTGAGGAAGTAAAAAAGTGTAGGATCATTTTGGGTCATTAGGCTTAAGGTTAAAAATTTAATTTGGGGGTACAAATAGTAAAATGAACCGTATTATTTTTCTTTATTACTTTTTTGTTTATTTATTTTTTGTGATAAATTTTATTTATGCGGACAAAATTGGGTGTTGATAACCACCAACAACATCATCCTAACCATCTCCTTCACCATGCCTATATATAAAAGTATAAGTAATTAATTTATTAATTTGATTTATGTTACTGGTTTGATTTTGAACCCAGTAAGTTATACATATTATACTATTTGCCAAAGAAATTAATTTTAATGTTTGAATACTAAATTAGAAATTAATGTGATTAAATAATTGATTAATTAAAGATAAAATGTTATTACATTATTTGTTAGCTCTAAAAATATAAATAATGTGAAGATGCACTATTAGAAAATATTTTAGTTATGACAAAAGCTTTGGACTTAGTCAAAGTTGTTTCGATTTTGATTATGGTGAAGAAAGTCTGTATAGTTGGTTGTCTATCTAGACCTACATAATTATCATACTATAATATTACAAATCATTTTCTTATATATAAGTAGTAAATGTTCAAATTTTACTTTATTACCTTTACTAAAACAACTTGTTTAATATTTTGTTTCCAGATTGGCAGTTTGATGTATCCGCTTCGACATTTTCGTTGCCTCCTATTGGTGGTGGTGATATTTACGCGGTGAGAGTAGTAGATTCATTAAGGCATTGTTCTTTTGAGTGGATTTGAGAGGATTTGAACACAATTTTTTTTGTCGTTTTTTTGAGCAAATTTGGAGGTAAATAAGAGTTAATTTGAAAATAAAATTTGTAAGAATTAGTATAGAGTTGTATTAATGTGACAAATTAAAAAAAATTATTTTCAAATTCACTCTCATTTACCTCCAAATTTGCTCAAAAAAATGATAAAAAAAATTATCTTCAAATCCTCTCAAATCTCCTCAAATTCATTCCCTCAAATCCACTCAAAACAACATGCCCAAAGAACTTTTCAGAACTTATACCATTGAATCAACTAACTGAGGCTTTGGAGAAGTTTATATCTTCATCTATATCATCTATTTGTTTTTCTAAATTCTGTCTAATCCTCAATATCTCGTGATTCATGGTCACATGCGCATCAGTTGGTTCATTTATATGTAGGAAGTCACCTATTGAGTAAGAGAATGAGTGTCATTGCAAATTAATATTTCTTTTGTTAAATAACAAAAAGTTGTTGTTTGTGACTGACATGCATTCGGTATTTCGGTTCTTTTTCCAGTCCTTTTTTCATAACGTTTATTTCTGGTTAATTTGATTTTTAGGACTTCATTTAGTATGAATTTAATGCCTAAGGTTGATGCCACCATTTTATTTGTGCTAAACATATATACCTACCATGATATTTGCATTGCCCATAATTGAGATACTTTTAAGTATAAACTTTTGAAATTAACTTTTGTTTTTTGGTTCAACAAATTGTGCAGCACTAGAGTTCACTGGTAATTCAACTAAGATTTCCATTTTATTCTTAGCCTTGGTCAGAACTTGAAAATTTGACTTCTTTTGAGCCTTGCGACTTCTTATCTGTGCTGGCAGTCTTTTGAGCCCTCCTTCTTTCATGACAAGCAAACAAACTTAGAACATGAGCATGACAAGATATTCATAGTACATGGAGTCTCTAGAAGCAAGTGATACTTTTGTAGTCTTAGCTGAACTAATAAATCTACTAGTGGTATGGTATTTATCATTGTAAACGGTTTTGACATAGTGCCAACTTAGATTTAGATTGATAAGTTCGTTTATTATGAGTATTGTTTCTGCTGAATGAGACCGGGGAAACTCCTACGTCCGTCCAAAAACACTTGCTCCCCTCCTCCATTCGATTCTTCTTCTCTCCGCTCCTTACGCTCGTCCTTAGTCAATAAAAGAGGGTTGACCTGTAGCAAACACTCCGACGCTCAAGTCAGAATGGGCTATCGCAAGTCTATAATTATAAAATTGAACAGAGAGTTTACCTTCCCCTTTGACTTCTATTTATACAATTACAAGGAATATTATTCATTAATTTACCTCTTAATGGCTTTCAATGCCTACTTTAAATACTCGATAATGACCGTTACCTCATTAACCATGCATTCATGAGCATTTAACGGCTGTCTGCAATCTACTTTCCTTGCGCTCACCCGATCGGTTATTTTATGAAACACCCGATCGGTTGCCTTCCTTCGGTGGTAACACAAGCCACAGTCTGTTGTCTACCCTCGGTAGTAACACAATTTGTGGTCGGTCGCCTACCCTCGGTAATACCACAAGCCACGGTCGGTTGCCTACCGACGGTAGTAACACAAGCCCCCCAAGCCCTAGCAAAAGTATTTTTGCGTAGGGTTTTGAAGTGACCTCCGCTCGGCCTTCCTTTCCGCTTAACGAAATTTGACCATGTGTTCTGGTGGGAACTGAAAAGTCTCGACCGTAATATTTGGGCGGGAAATGTGAAAAACGAAGCATCTTGTGAAAAACGAAGCGTCTTCCCCCCCTAAACCGTCAGATCTTCCCATCACCGAAATGTCACCTCTCTTGAACCATCAGATCTCGCGACCTTTGACGCTCTAGATTTATCTGTTGAGTCGGTTTTAACCTAAGTATAAATATCCTTGTTTTCACCCTAATTTTTTACTCTAACTCTAATCTTCTTGCCGTCGCCAACCTCTTCTCCTCTTCAGACCTTCTCTGCTCCTTATGTTTTCCTTCTCAGGTAACATGTCTTCTGACTTCTCCGGCAACGAGGGTAGGGGGTACGCTGATGAAGACGATGCCAGTCCGTCGACCTCCTTGGCTGCCGTTACCGGTCATGGTGCTAGGGCTTCGCCCTCTGGGAACTCCTCTGATCTTCTGGTGGATAGTGATGCCCCTGAAGAGGTCGCCATCCACGTAGACTCTACCGGCGCTTGGGACGGGAGGCCCCGAGCTTGGCCACCTGTCCCCGGTTATGACTGGGTGCCTAACGAAGTTAGACAGATTCCCTCCTCCTTTTACAACCGCGAAGCATTCCGGAATCTGATCACCCGTATCTGTCTGGTCAAGAATGCTGACGATGCCAGACAGTTCAAACTTGCTATCTGCCAAAGGACCGAGCGCGTCTGCCACGGTCGGGGTGATTACCCCTATGATTTCTTCTATGTATACGCCACCACGTTGAAGGACTTGAAGGTGCTCCTGCCATTCACCGACTTCCAGATGGGTGTGCTGAAAACCCTTAACTTAGCCCCCACGCAACTGCATCCGAACGGGTGGGCTTTTATGCAAGCCTTTTCTGCCATCTGTTCTGGCTTGGCGCTGAAGCCGACCCCAACGACTTTTCTCTATTTCTTCCATGTGCAACCACACCCGACCAAACCCTGGGTGTCCTTGCGGACGGTCGGGAATAAGCACCTGTTGACTCTCTACAACAGCTTCTACAAAGACTTTAAAAATCACTTTTTTAAAGTCGTGCCGACGGAGTCTGGATATAAGAGTTTCTGTCACCCCGGTCCCGCTCGGGAGTCTAAGTTTCCTCTTTACTGGACGCAAGATCCCCGGAAGGTCCTCTCATGGCCAAAACTCCAAATGAGCACCGAGGACCTGGACTTAATCAATCAGCTTTGTCAACTACCCCCCAAATCCTCGTGTTGTGTTCTGATCGGGTTTCTTGGCAACAAGAACCTTCCGTCCAACGTGTTTGGTAAGCTATTTTTGATTCCCTTTTATTGAGCAGCCTGTTGGGACTTAACTGAATTTGTTTGCACTGTGCAGATTATCTATCGAAAATGGACCCTTCAAGGAACAACACCTTTGCTCGCCTATTCGCCCAAAGAGGGGGAGAAGTTAGAAAACCGAGTGGGGGCGCCTCCACTGCCCCGTCGGCTGTTGCTGAGCCGGCCACATCCCGCAAAATCCAAAAGGCCTCGATTCCTCCTCCTGTGGTCGAGGTCCCTTGTCAACAAACATCGCCAGCCCCTCCACCCGAAGCCGAGCGCAAGAAGAAAGGCAAGCGCAAGGCCGCCAAGGGGACCTCTGCTGAATCAAAGAGGTCAAAGAGGCATCTTCCCGACGGGCCTCCCCTTATCGGGGTGCTAAATCCTGATGTCTGGGTGGCTAAGCGCCTCCACTTTGACCTTTTCACTGAGGAAAAGGCCTTGGTCAGTGGGATGACCGAGGAGGAGGCTTCCAACATGGCCCTGGAGTTGTCTGCTCGGTCGGCCATGTGTTTATCCTATGCCGCCCAGAAGAGGGCGTCCGCTTCTGCTGAACTTCAAGCTCTCCAAGAGAAGTTTGAAGCCACCTTTAAGGCCAACCAGGATCTTACCTTGTGTTTGGCCGAGACTGAGCGGATGGCCGAGGAGGACAAGAAGGCCAACACTTTGTTGGTTGAGGCCCGCACTGCCCAACGGCGCATGCAACGGTCACTGGACGATGTCCAGCTTGACCTTCAGAAGGCCACTGCCTCCAACTCGACTTTGACCGCCGAGCGGGATTCTCTCCGCGCTCGAGTAACCGAGTTGGACGCTCGATTGACTGAGGTGGAGGCAGAAAATAAATTGCTGGACGACGAAGTGGTGAACGAGCATCTGCTCGGTTTTGACAAGGCCCTTGCCCAATGTCGTCTTCTCTTCCAAGTGCCTACCGACGATCCTCGGCTGGACGTGAGCATGATGGTGGTGGATAACCAACTGGTGCCCATCAATGATCCCCCCCATCTGCCCCGGCCGTTTAAAATGCCAATGTTGATGCTGAAACCATCGGGGAGACGGGTGAAGCGCCAGGGCCGTCCTGCACTTAGTCTTAGGATTTTATTGCTTTCACTCCGGTTGTACCTTTTGACTATTATGAATAAAATTTAGAATTACTTTGCATATCTTTGCTTTGCTTTCACTATACTTGTCTTCTCGCACCGCTTTTTCGTTTCACGCTCGGTTTGCCTTTGTAAGAGTTCCGCTCGGTTTAGGTCTTAGGAGCTCTCTAGAAGCGTGCCCTAAGACCAAGGTGAGAGCTCACACAGAGACTGTCTCACCCGCTCGGTTTAGGTCTTAGGAGCTTTCTAGAAGCGTGCCCTAAGACCAAGGTGAGAGCTCACGAAGAGACTGCCTCACCCGCTCGGTGTGAGAGCTCACCAAGAGACTGCCTCACCTGCTCGATGTGAGAGCTCACGAAGAGACTGCCTCACCCGCTCGGTTTAGGTCTTAGGAGCTCTCTAGAAGCGTGCCCTAAGACCAAGGTGAGAGCTCACGAAGAGACTGTCTCACCTGCTCGGTGTGAGAGCTCACCAAGATACTGCCTTACCCGCTCGGTGTGAGAGCTCCCGAAGAGACTTCCTCACCCGCTCGGTTTAGGTCTTAGGAGCTCTCTAAAAGCGTGCCCTAAGACCAAGGTGAGAGCTCACGAAGAGACTGCCTCACCCGCTCGGTGTGAGAGCTCACGAAGAGACTGCCTCACCCGCTCGGCTGTCATCATACCAAATTCTGTTCGCAACACAACACAAATTATGTGTAATAAGCAATGTATTATTGATAATAAGTGGTATATACAAAGCTCTTAACTGAAATAAAACTTTAAATGAGATGCATTCCACGTATTGGGTATAGCCTTTCCCTTCGGGTGCTCCAAGCGGTATGCTCCATTTTGCAAATTTTGAACCACTCTAAAGGGGCCTTCCCAATTAGCAGCGTCTACAAATTGTCGTGGCTTTACCTTGGTGTTGTAGCGTCTTGCCAACAGTCACCTAGTAGCCTCCGCTCGGATCATAGCCACTTCTCTTCGTTCCTCTAAAGTATCTAACTCTACTCACATCTCCTCATTGTTATCCTACAAGCTTATCCTCCTTCGTAGTGAAGGTTCCCCTACTTCGACCGGCAGCATAGCATCCACTCCATATGTTAGGCTAAAGGGGGTTTCACCCGTTGTGCCGTGCGGCGTGCAACGGTATCCCTATAGGACCTCCTGTAACTCATCTACCCAAAGGCCCTTGGCTTCTCCAAGTCTTTTCTTTGGCTCGCCCACGATGATCTTGTTGGCCGCTTCCACTTGACCATTCGTTTGACGGTGTTCTACCGAGCTCGTCACATGTTTAATTCCCAACCGTTTGTAAAATTCTCCCAAGCGATTGTCAATAAATTGCCATCCGTTGTCCGTAACTATCACCTTAGGGATCCCATATCTGCATACGAGCGTCCAAACGAACTTCTGTACCCGAGCGGCTGTGATCGTCGCGAGCGGCTCCGCTTCCACTCACTTGGTGAAGTAATCAATGGCCACCAACAAGAATTTCGTCTGCGCTCGTCCTACTAGAAAGGGTCCGACAATGTCCATTCCCCACTGCACGAACGGCCATGGTGACATCAAGCTGTGCAGCTCCTCTGGTGGATGGTTGAAGTTTCGGCCATGTTCTTGACACTTCAAACACTTCTGTACGAACGCTTTACAATCCTTTTCCACCGTCGACCAGAAATATCCTGCTCGTATCACCCTGGCTCGTTGTCCTGTGTGCATGTCGCACGCTCCCTCATGCAACTCCCTCATCACGTATTCGGCTTCCTTCGAAGATAAGCATTTCAACAGGGGACAAGAGAATCCTCTTTTGTAAAGGTCTTCTCCTATCAACAGATACCGAGCGACCTTTTTTACCTCCGGTGCTCGGACATGTAATCCATTCTCCTGCTTATGGATGATCTCCTTTATGTCTTTCCTTCAGTCAGGCTGATCAGAAATCTCATGAACGACCATGCACTCCACCGATGGGTTCATCATAACTTGTCTTATGACCGAAGACAAGTGATCTTTCCCTTTGCTGTTTGCAAGCTTGGACAATATATCCGCCCTCGCATTTTGCTCCCTCGGCACATGTTTGAATTCCACCGTCCGGAACTGTTTCGCCAACTCCTTTACCTTGTAAAAATAACGAAGCAGCTGATCGTCTTTGGTCTGGAAGCTCTCGGTCAACTGTCCCACCACCAATTGGGAATCCGTTCGGCATTTGACCGAGGCCGCTCCTGTCAGGAGCGGCTGCAGCGGAATGGTTAGCGTGGGATAACAAACCAAGAGGGTTCTTAATACAAAAGTGTGCCTTTTAATTTCTACTCAATTAAACTTACTTAACAATTAATAAAGACAAATAAAGCAAGAGTAAGGTTGAGAGAAATTTGCACAGATGATTTTATCCTGGTTCGGATCTTACCAATCCTACGTCCAGTCGTTTATCTCAAACAAGATAAACCTTTTTCACTAACACAAAACAATTACAAATTACAATCACAAAGAAACAATTTGTAAGAGTTTAGAAACCAGCTCTCTTGATACCACAAGAGATGAACCTACACCTCCTTTGAGTCTTCACAAAGGATGAACACCTCCTCCGAATACTTCACGAAGGATGAACACCTCCTCCGAATACTTCACGAAGGATGATTCTCTTCCGAACACCTCCTTAGACACACCAAGGATGAACCGGCTATTTCCTCTGTCACCGTAGCAGCACTTCACCAGCTCCACAGACAAGAGTTTCACAAGCCGAACAAGAACACACAAGTCTCAAGAATTTCTTAGTATTTTGAGCACAAGGGAAGAGTTTCTGTGTCTCTAGTTGGTTGATTCTTGAGAGGAAATGAGAGTCTATTTATAGACTCATCCAAAGGCTCTTCCATTCACTAAAAGACAAACTTAACGGCTAGTTTCTCCAACGGCCATAAACGGCTAGTTTGTCCAACGGCCATAAACGGCTAGTTTGTCCAACGGCCATAAACGGCTAGTTTGTTCAACGACTAGTTCAACGTCCGTGTTAAGTGTGATACTCTTACCGTTAACCGTCACTATTCACGTGAATAGTGTTACTATTCATGTGAATAGTACTATAGTGTTTTGTTGCAATGATTTTCTATATAAGTCTTATACATATATCTAAGAGTATTACAAAAGCTTTCCATAGCAATACAAGTCTTCATAACATCTTGAATCTTGATTTCTTCTTGACTTGATTTGGACATCATCAAAACTTCATCTTCATCATTTTGCTAACAATCTCCCCCTTTTTGATGATGATCAAAAACTCCTTGATTTAAAGCTTTTGGTAATAATCTGTATTTAAAACACAACTTATGGAAGAAAGAGTGCATTAGTGAATAAACACAAATAAGCTAAATAAGCAAATAAGCTTTAATAAGCTTTAAGCATTTTCTCCCCCTTTTTTATCATAATTAAAAAGTTGTGTTGAATGTTCTCCCCCTAAGATAATACTCCCCCTTAAGAAAAGCATGTATGCATATGAGCTAAAAATATTTCAAATTTAAAGATTCATTCAAACATGCACAATAGGATATTTAAAGCAAATATTTTTAGGAGAAAGAGCTTATAAAACATTGTTGAGATCTTCATCTTGAGGATTGTCATCATTCTTTGCTTCATTTGTTGTCTTTTATAAATCTTCGTCATTGTCTGCATGTAATTCAACTGACTCAAGAGGTTTTGCCTCAAGGTCTACAATTTCATCAAAGACAACATGTACACATAAAATTTTTTTCGATTGAAAACTATATATGCTTTGTATATTAGAAGATATCCAAAAAAATAGTTTTACCGATCTTAAAAAAAATTTTCTTAAATTTTGTTTTAAAGAAATTCTTAAATTTTAAACAATAGGTACCCAACTACTTGTATGGGTCCTTTGGGTTAGATTTAGAAAAAAGAAATTATTTTATAACCCAAACATATCTACCACTTGGAACACCATAATGCTTAATTTTACATTTATTTGAAGTATGACCCTTTTTCATACAATAAAAGCATGATACAACATTTGTGTTCGTATAAGTTGTTCCTTTTTCTACCCAAGTTCTAAGGGTTCTATAATTGTGTTTAATTCTAGGAACATACTTATTTTAAACAACCTTATTTTCATTATTTTTACTACATTCTCCTAAGGTTGTTTCATCTAGTAGTTTCTTATAATTAACACAAGATGCACATTCATCACTACTAGTAAATTTACCCTTTTCAAAAATTAAAACTTTATTTTTCAAATCTTTATTTTCTTCAAAAGTATTTTCAAAATTTAATTTTAAATTCTTATTTTCATCTGCTATTGATTTTTCAATGTTATCAACTTTCAATTTATGTTTATCACAAAATTTACACTCAGCAGATATATTTGTATCATTTTCTACAATTGAAATTTTACTATTTAAAGTTTCTATTTCTTCTAAGGATTTTTCATATTTCTTTTGTAATTCTTTAAAATCCTTTTTCAATTTCTTATGAGCAAGATCTAGTTTTTCTGATTCTATCAATAATTCTCTATAAATTTCATGTAATTCATCTTCATCAATATGATCAGAATTATCAGAATCGCTAGAGGTACTTACTTGGCTTCCAGTGTCGTCGTTCACTACTAAACAGATGTATGCTTGCTCATCAGAATCACCCATACTTGATGTTGTGCTTGATGAAGAGCTTGAATTATTCTCTTCCATGATTAAAGTATTCGTTTTAGCACACCCGATTTCATCTCCGCCTTCATGAGTTACTCTTAAAGTTTCCCACATTTCTTTAGCGCTGTTGCAGACAGAGACCCTGTAGAACTCATCAACAGTCAACGCTGATGCAATGATATTCCGGGCTTTTACATCATTCTGAGATCTTCTCTTTTCTTCAATGGTCCATTGGTCACGAGACTTTGGTTCCTGCATATTGTTAGTTGGAACAAAAGGACCAAATGCAACAACATCCCAAATATCTATATCAATAGATTCCATAAAAATTTGCATTCTGACCTTCCAAAATGCGTAATTTTCACCTGTGAATAGTGGTGGTCTATTGATAGAAGCACCCTCTGCAAAGGTTTGATGTGATCCTGCCATTTGAATGACTATCAAAGCAAGCTCTGATACCAATTGTCAGGAGCAGCTGCAGCGGAATGGTTAGCGTGGGATAACAAACCAAGAGGGTTCTTAATACAAAAGTGTGCCTTTTAATTTCTACTCAATTAAACTTACTTAACAATTTATAAAGACAAATAAAGCAAGAGTAAGGTTGAGAGAAATTTGCACAGATGATTTTATCCTGGTTCGGATCTTACCAATCCTACGTCCAGTCGTTTATCTCAAACAAGATAAACCTTTTTCACTAACACAAAACAATTACAAATTACAATCACAAAGAAACAATTTGTAAGAGTTTAGAAACCACCTCTCTTGATACCACAAGAGATGAACCTACACCTCCTTTGAGTCTTCATAAAGGATGAACACCTCCTCCGAATACTTCACGAAGGATGAACACCTCCTCCGAATACTTCACGAAGGATGATTCTCTTCCGAACACCTCCTTAGACACACCAAGGATGAACCGGCTATTTCCTCTGTCATCGTAGCAACACTTCACCAGCTCCACAGACAAGAGTTTCACAAGCCGAACAAGAACACACAAGTCTCAAGAATTTCTTAGTATTTTGAGCACAAGGGAAGAGTTTCTGTGTCTCTAGTTGGTTGATTCTTGAGAGGAAATGAGAGTCTATTTATAGACTCATCCAAAGGCTCTTCCATTCACTAAAAGACAAACTTAACGGCTAGTTTCTCCAACGGCCATAAACGGCTAGTTTGTCCAACGGCCATAAACGACTAGTTTGTCCAACGGCCATAAACGGCTAGTTTGTTCAACGACTAGTTTCTCCAACGTCCGTGTTAAGTGTGATACTCTTACCGTTAACCGTCACTATTCACGTGAATAGTGTTACTATTCATGTGAATAGTACTATAGTGTTTTGTTGCAATGATTTTCTATATAAGTCTTATACATATATCTAAGAGTATTACAAAAGCTTTCCATAGCAATACAAGTCTTCATAACATCTTGAATCTTGATTTCTTCTTGACTTGATTTGGACATCATCAAAACTTCATCTTCATCATTTTGCTAACAGCTCCCAAGTCCTTGGCCAATTCGAGCCCCGCCAGCACTGCTTCGTATTCAGCTTGATTGTTGCTTATTTTGAACCGAAATACAATTGCCTGTTCGACGACAAAGCCGTCCGGTCCCTCCAATACTATGCTTGCTCCTCCACCAGATTTTTCCGAAGAGCCGTCCACATAAAGGACCTATTCATGAGGTCCTTCCTCTTGCAACTCGACTGCAAATTCAGCCAGATGCTGCCCTCGGACTGATCCCCTCGGCTCAAATTGGAGTCCGAATTCTGACAACTCCACAGACCATCCTACTATTCTCCCCGTCAGGTCAGGTTTGCGCAAGATTTTTGCGATCGGGTGATCCGTTCGCACTATCACTTGATGGTTCTGGAAAGTACGGCCTTAAGCTTCTTGCCGCCACCACTAAAGCCAAAGCAATCTTCTCAACCCTTTTGTACCTAGTCTCCGCCGGCTGCAATGTTCGACTGACAAAGTACACAAGTTTGAATTCAGGTTGTTCCTGTACCAATGCCGAGCTGACCGTGTCCTCCGAAACCGCCAAGAATAGCTGTAATGGGCGTCCTTCATCGGGTCGCCTCATGACCGTGGGCTGACCAATATGCGTTTTACCTCGTTAAAGGCTTGGTCACACTGGTCGTCCCAATCCGTGCCCGAACTCTTCTTCATGATTCTCACGATCGGTTTTATCCGCTCGGCTAACTTGGGGATAAACCGGGATAAGGAGGTGAGCCTCCCCACCAACCTTTGAACCTCCTTCAATTTGCGCGGACTTCTCATTTCCAGTATCGTTCGACACTTATCCGGGTTCGCCTCAATGCTTCTAGTTGTTAGCAGGAATCCCAGAAATTTTCCCGCCGGTACCCCGAAAGTACACTTAGCCGGATTGAGGTGCATATCATACTTGCGAACTTGCTGGAAACCTTCCGCCAGGTCTCTCACATGATCTTCCACCGAACGGCTTCTCACCACCATGTCGTCCACATATACCTCCATGCACCTACTAATCTGGTCCGCAAATACCCTATCCATCAACCGTTGGTAGGTGGCTCCTGCATTCTTCAACCCGAACGGCATAACATCATAACAATAGTTTGCCTGCTCGGTGATGAACGTCGTTTTATCGCTGTTCGGGGGAAACATAGGGATCTGGTTATATCCTGAATAAGCATCCAGAAAACTTAACACTTGAAACCCTGAAACTCCATCCACTAACGCATCAATACTTGGTAGTGGATAGGAATCGTTGGGACAGGCTTTATTTAGATCGATGAAGTCGGTACACATTCTCCACTTTCCATTCATTTTCTTCACCATCACAACGTTTGCCAGCCACGTTGTGTACTTGATTTCTCGGATGAAATTAGCCTCCAATAACTTCTTCACCTCAACTGCTATTGCCGACCGCTTCTCTTCCCCCATTCTTCTCTTCTTTTGAGCTACCGGTCGGGCTTCCTTGAACAATGCCAGCTTGTGTGACATTACCCTTGGATGGATTCCTGGCATATCAGCTGCAGTCCAGGCGAACAAATCCTTGTTATCTTTCAACAAAGTGCCAATTAAATTGGCCCGATCCTCCTCCAACTCACTCCCGATGGTTGTAACTTGTTCTTCCTTCGGCCCCAAGTGGAAGGGCTTTGTTTCCCCCATCGGTTCCATGCGATCGTCGGTATTCGTTCTTGGGTCCAAATCTGTCATCGCTACCTCCGATCTTCTCCTCCTACTCCGACTGCGCGAACCCGACATGATGGTTGAACCTTCAACCCTGCCATATAACATTCTCGCGCAATCCTTTGATCTGACCGAACAGCACAAATGCTTCCATTGTCCAATGGAAACTTCAGTGTGAGGTGAGGCGTAGAGACAATTGCCCCAAATGCGTTGAGACATGGTCGTCCCAATAACACATTGTAGGAAGTGTTAGCATCCACCAGCAAGAACCTGGTTTTCACTTCCTTGCTCCGTTCTGTCCCCAGGCATGTTCTAAGGTCCACATATCCCCTGGTGTCTACTCGCTCCCCCGAAAATCCCACTATCTGCTCGTTATATGGGGCGATCAGATCCTCGGATATATCCATTTACTGGAAGGTTTTCTAGTACAAAATATTGACAGAGCTGCCTTGATCCACCAACACTTTGCCCACGCTATATTTGGCAATAACTGCCGTTATCACCATCGGATCATCTTCATCCGGGTCGGGAGCATGGAAATCTTCATCTGTAAACGTGATTGGCGGCATATGCCGCTTCCTCACATCTACCCTATGAACGCTCCTCAACTCCCTTAGGTTCCTCTTTCTTGCGGACGCCGACGACTCCCCCGCAAATCCACCCGAGATAGTGTTTATTGTCCCTCGCAGCGATCGGTCATGACTGCGGCTTCTACTCCTCCTGCGGTCGGGACGCCAGTCCTCCCTTCTATCACTTCTATCCACCCTAGCTCTCTTGGGTGAGCTTCTTGTCTTTCTCTCTTCCTTCGCAAACCTCCGCAAATGACCCGCTCGGATCAATTCCTCCACCTTATCCTTCAACATCGTGCACTCCTCGGTGTTATGCCCTATGTTCAAGTGATATGTGCAGTGTTTAGTTCCATCTACCTTCGGTGATGACTTGGAAGGTCTCACCTTCAACAGATCCGCACTTAGGGCTTCTTCAAGCACCCTCGCTCTCGGTGCGTTCAGCGGGGTGTATCGCTCGTATCTTCCTCCCCTCGGGCCGTCTCTAAATTTTTGGCCTTTTGGCCGTTCGCTTGGGACGAACGGTTTCTTGCCTTCTTTCTTCTCTTGCCCCGCGCTCGTCCCTTGCTCTTGCTACCTTCGTTGGACCGCCCTCATCTCTTCAATTCTAATGAAATGAGCGGCCCTTTCTTGTAACTCATCTAGGGTTAATGGAGGCTCTGCGAACAAGTTATCAGCAAACGGGGAAGGCCTCAACGCGGTTGCCAAAGTGCTTATGGTAAACTTCTTGCCTACCCCCCTTACTTGCCGAGCGGTTCGATTGAACCTGTCCATGAAAGCCCTAAGACTTTCTCCCTTCTCCTGCTTTATATTGGTTAACTCCAAGTACTTTAGATTTCGCGCTCGTCCCGCCGAAAACTGTCATTCAAACATGTCCCTCAGCGTGGCAAAACTGTTGATGGTTCGAGGTCTCAGTGAGTGGAACCAAGCTAAGGCTTCTCCTTTTATTGACAAAGAAAAAACCCTACACCACACATTCTCCCTGGGTGAATAAATGGTCATCGCATCCACAAAAGACCTCAAATGCTCTTCCGGATCACCCGAGCCATCATATTTTTCTAAGGCCGGGAATGCTCGGTCCGGAATGTGTTCCTCCATGATTGTGGCCGTAAACGGATACAGTGCTCTAACCCGACCAGCTGGAGCCGGACGGTTAGCAGCCCGATGTGAACCGGCCTCACTATGCTCCTCCCCCTGATCATAACTCTCAAGCATGGGTTCAGTATCATCCTCTGAATCCAGATCAGTTTCCGGCATCTCCACTACTGGTGACTGGGCGCGCGCCGAAGATGGTCGATTAGCTTGCGCCCCTCGGGCTGCATCACGCTCAGCCCTTAGGGTCTCTATCTCCGCCTGCATGGCCTCTATTCTCCTCCTCATCTCCTGTATAAATGCTGCTGGGTCTTGATCCATCCTTATGGTCGTAAAGGTTGTCTTCTACTTCCCTCGGCTCCACGGTGGGCGCCAAAATGTTTCTGCTGAATGAGACCGGGGAAACTCCTACGTCCGTCCAGAAACACTCGCTCCCCTCCTCCGTTCGGTTCTTCTTCTCTCCGCTCCTTACGCTCGTCCTTAGTCAATAAAAGAGGGTTGACCTGCAGCAAACACTCCGACGCTCAAGTCAGAATGGGCTATCGCAAGTCTATAATTATAAAATTGAACAGAGAGTTTACCTTCCCCTTTGACTTCTATTTATACAATTACAAGGAATATTATTCATTAATTTACCACTTAATGGCTTTCAATGCCCACTTTAAATACTCGACAATGACCGTTACCTCATTAACCATGCATTCATGAGCATTTAACGGCTGTCTGCAATCTACTTTCCTTGCGCTCACCCGATCGGTTATTTTATGAAACACCTGATCGGTTGCCTTCCTTCGGTGGTAACACAAGCCACAGTCTGTTGTCTACCCTCGGTAGTAACACAATCTGTGGTCGGTCGCCTACCCTCGGTAATACCACAAGCCACGGTCGGTTGCCTACCAACGGTAGTAACAAGTATATATTAAAATTGTGGTTGTTGAACACATTATAATAGATTTATTAATGTAATTGTTTAAGAGTTTGTTAAAGAAAAAGAGTTGTATTTGTTTCCTTGAATTCTATTTATAAAAGATAATCAATTCTTACTATTTGAAAATTTGGTAATTGTATTTGACTTTTATCAATTATATAAAACTTTTAATTATTGAGTGCATATGTGAAATCACCGATTTTTTTTTTTAAAATCACAAATTACATATGGATTTTTCTGTATATATTATATACGGATTTTTTCGGATATAATTACATATAGATTTTACATATAAAATTTTTTGTATGTAATTAAATATGAAAAAATCTATATGTAAATTATATACAGATATATTCGTATATAACTTAGCTACGTCATTTTTATATACGAATTTTTGTCTGTATGTAATTCGCATGTAACATCCTTTTATATACAGATTTTGGACATTATGTATAGATTTTGACCGTATGTAATTGTGATTTTTCTTAATGGTACTGAATAGGTAAATCATGAATTTTTTATCTCATAAAGGTATTGTTCATGACCTAACATGTGTTAACACCGTTCAACAAAATGGGGTTGCTGAAAGAAATAATCGTCATCTTCTTGAAGTAACTAGAGCTCTGCTTTTTCAAATGTTTGTTCCAAAAAATTACTAGGGAGAAGCTATGTTAACTGCCCATCAACAGGTTACCCACTCGTATCTTAAATGATATTAGTTCTATAGAGTCTCTATTGTCTTTTGTTCCTTCTTCTTCCATGATATTGAGTCTACCTAGTCGACTCTTTGGATGTGTTGTTTTTGTTCACTCTCATCATCCTAACCGTGGTAAATTAGATTTTAGAGCTCTTAAATGTGTCTTTATTGGGTATCATTCTAATAAAAAATGGTACAATTGTTATCATCCCCAAAGTCGTCGTGTTTTTATCATCATGGATGTCACCTTTCATGAAACACAATCCTTTTATGTTAGTTTACCACTTTAGGGGGAGAAAGCACTTGAAGTGGATGAACTCTCCTTCTTGTCGTTACCACGTTTGTCTTTGCAGGATGCCCAAGACCTGAGCAATGAAGCTACTATAGTCCACAGTGAGGAAGAAGAGGAAGAAGACATATTTTTTGGCAACAAATATGAAAGAAGAAAACAACCCACTTCAACTCTCGAGGAAGAAAAATTGTTTGATCTGGAGGTGAGGATCCTTGAAGATATCAATGAGGAGGAGGTAAGTATTACTGAGGATTCACTCATTGATTAAGAAAGGGAAGAAAATCATGTGCTAAATATCTTATTTCTTAGTATGTTTGCACTAACAATCTCTTTGATAAGCATAGAAGTTTTATTGATGTCACAGAAAGTCCTACCTCAATCCAGGAGGCCATGAAAATTGAACATTGGAATCAAGCCATGAATGAAGAGATGAAATGCATTAGAAAGAAATTCAATTTGGGAGATTGTTGATAAGCCAAGAGACAAGAAGGTAGTAGGATGTAGATGGATATTCACAGTGAAATATAAGGCAGATGGGACAATAGAAAGATATAAAGCTAGATTGGTGGCAAAAGGATATACCCAAACGTATGGGATTGACTATGAGGAGACATTTGCCCCAGTGGCAAAGATGAATACAGTTCGAGTTATTCTCTCTTTGGCTGCCCATTTTGGATGGGAATTACACCAGCTAGATGTGAAGAATGTCTTTCTTCATGGAAATCTAGATGAGGAAGTGTACATGGAGATTCTCCCAGGTTTTGAAGTGAAAAATGAAAGAAACAAGGTATGCCTCATGAAGAAAGCATTGTATGGTCTTAAGCAATCCCCTAGAGCATAGTTTGGAAGATTTACAAAAGAAATGGTTTCCTTGGGATACAGATAAAGCCAATGAGATCATAATGTATTCATAAAGCACTCTTCTACATGTAAACTCACTATATTACTTGTCGATGTGGATGATATGATTATTGCAGGAGATGATGAAACAGAAAAATTAGCATTAAAAGATAAATTGCCAGCTCAGTTTGAAATGAAAGACCTAGGAAAACTCAAATATTTTCTTGGAATAGAGGTTGCCTATTCCAAGAACGAAATTTTCATCTCCCAAAGAAAATATGTACTTAATCTCCTCAAAGAAACATGATAGTTAGGATGTAGAACCTCAACAATTCCTATAGAACAGAATCACAGAATTGGAAGTGAAGAAAGTGCTCCCAATAGGAAAATTGATTTATCTATCACACACAAGACCAGACATTGCTTATGATGTGAGCGTAGTGAGTCAATTTATGCATGATCCAAGAGAGAGACTCATGCAAGCAATTGACAAAATTCTCTAATACTTGAAGTCAAGTCCAGAAAAGAGGTTATTATTCAAAAGGGAAGACACATTGACTATGAAGATATATACTGATGCGGACTGTGTAGGTTCTATTACTGACAGAAAATCTAGTTCTGGGTATTGTGTATTTCTTGGAGATAGTCTGGTAACATGGAGAAGCAAAAAGCAAGATAGAGTATCTCGTTCTAGTACAAAAGCTGAATTTCGAGCCCTTGCTCGAGGAATGTGTGAAGGACTTTGGATGAAAATCATTTTGGATGATCTTAAAGTCAAAGTGGAGAACCCGATGGAACTATACTGTGACAATAAGTCTGCTATGAGTATAGCCCATAATCCAGTACAACATGACAGAACCAAAAACATGAAATTGACAGACATTTCATCAAAGATAATCTTCACAGAGGATTTGTGATTACAACTCATGTTCCTGTAGAACATCAAATAACAAATATTTTTACAAAGGGTTTCTTCTGGGTAGATTTTAAGATCTTGTAGGCAAATTGAGAATGATTGATATTCATTCACCCACTTGATGGGGAGTGTTGTAATTAGAGAAAATATCTTTAGCATCTTCTTAATTAGAGAAAATAAATATATAATCTTTTATTTTATTTTGTTTTCCTAGTTTTCCTATTTCTTTTTTTAGGAGAATTAGAATATTACAAATAGAGGATATTTTCATGATTGAGAATAATAAATTAGTTTTATTTTCAACTATATGTTTCTTTTCACAATTGAAATTTGTTTCGTTTGCTATATATGCATATTTCTTTTATGAATTAGTTAACTCGTTATTATGCTTGTGTCCTTTTGTTGTTTTTTCCTTTTGCAATAAATAATATTATTTTGTGTGAATACATGAATAATTAGGAATTGGTTAACATGAAGATGGTGCAACTCTCTAATCTTTAAATCAACATTTGAATTCTAGTCTATATGTAAAGATATTAAACTTGCAAGTATAGTCGTTAAGGGTGTACACATCTCTTAGAACACAACATAACACAAGATATTGTAGGTTAATTCTACTTAGACATTTCTAATACCGTGAGCTATTTATTGTAGGTTTAATTCCACTCAGACATTTATAATATAATACAGTGTGCTACGGTTTCATTTTTTAGAGAAAGTGTTTCAGGGCTCTCCATTAAACTCCTCACACATTACATTATGCTCTTTCTTTTTTTATTTATAGTGAACGGCCGGACTTAATAGATGCCAACCACTCACCTAAATATTTTAAAAAGAAATTATTCTTTAATAATAAATATATTAAAATTATAATAGAAATTTTTTAATAAAAAATAAAATGTATCTAACACATTAAAATAAGTAATTATTTATTTATTTTAAAAGTCAACAAACTATTAAAATAATTTTTAGAAATATATATCATGGATTACATTGACTAATAATATAATTTGAATTTTACACATAATTTAGAATTTGGAGATTGATATGAAAATTTTAAATTTAAGAAAACAAAAACTATATTTAAAAACTAAAATAATAATTTATTAGATATTAAATGATAGAGTTAAAATATATTTTTATTTTTGGGTAAATTAGTTTAATAAGAAATTAAATAAATAAAATAATTTTCTAAAGAGAAATGTTTTTATATGATATTATAAACAATTTTTATTATATATATTATTTGTTAAAATAATATTATTATAAAAATAAAAATTAAATATGTGTTTCTAAATTTTATTTTATTACTGATCAAATAATTATAAATCATGAAAAGATAAAATTAAAAATGAAAAAAATAATATAAAAAATTTATACTCTAAATATAAGTTATTTTTGAATAATTTATTAAATGAAAAATTAATTATAAGTTATAAAAGAATAAAATAAGAAAAATAGAATAAAAAACAGGTTTAAAAATAAAATAAATAAATAAAAAGATAAAATAAATTTTATGTACATATAATAACAAAATAAATATAGAAAAAATTAAAAATAAAATAAATAGATAAAAAGGTAAAATAATTTATATAGACATAACAACAAAATAAATATAAATTAAAAATTAAAAATATTAAATGAATAAAATATTAACTTTTAAACACTTAGTAATACAATAAAATAGATAATAAAAGAAATTTTTGTAAACCTGTTCCAAGAGACGTGTTCTCCACTTTATAAGTAGTCGTATGTGTATGACATGATCTCTACATTATGTCATGATATCTAGATAATCATGATTGCTGCAAAGGGAAAGACATTGAATGCAACAATGAACGCGCTCATCTACACATGTTTCATATTCTTGGTAAAGATAGGTAGTCAAATCTCTTGCAAATATTCAACATTGCAATTATGATAGTAAGTCCTTTTCTTCATATCTTGTTTTCATACCAACCGTTTTCATGTATATGCGCTCAGCTTTAACTTCCTCCAATAACTTTCTCAACACTTTTCATGCATATGTTTCCAGTCAAGTCAGCTATCATCTCCTATTGTACTGAAACTGTTTCAAAGCCTCCTTCACGTTTCTTTGTATCATTTTATCAATCAAAATAACTGTCCATGCGGGAAATAATAAGAGACATTTGGCCTTAGTTATCAAGATTCTTATATAAAATATTAAAAAAATAATCTTTTTTTAACATTAAATCTTAAGATTCTGGATTACAAGTAATTTCTTAAGTTTTTATGAGTTTGTTTAGTGACAAATATTTCTTATGTTTTTTCTTGAAAAATTCAAAAAGTGAATATCAGAGTCATTGTTTGTTTTAATAACCATTTCAAATAAGTATAATATATCTAGAGTGAATATAAATCCTATGATTGTGGGTTATTTGGGGGTCGGAAGTATTAAAAGATTCCAAGCAAATAGTTCAATTATTGGTGTGAAAACTCCTTTTCTATTTATTGGTATGGAGTCCAACATAAACTACCGGAAGCATTATACTCTACCAAAACGCTTATATATATTCAATCGTTTTGGTTTACACACTTCACAATTAAGAGTAGACCGATCAAATTCAAGGTCCTTGTTTCACTCTTAGGTATTTAGTATCACCAAAAAAGTAATGACTACTTGTTTTCCTAAACTCTGTTGTGTACTTCTCCTCCTCTTGCTGCCTGCTGCAGAATCCATTCTCGGATTCAACAATACCGCAGAAATAAAGTGCATTGAGAGCGAGAGACAGGCACTCCTCAACTTCAAACATGACCTCGTAGATGCTCATGACATGCTGTCTACATGGAGGGACGACGACAACAGTCGAGATTGTTGCAAGTGGAAAGGCATTCAATGCGACCCTCAAACAGCTCATGTAACCGTCCTTCGTCTCCGTGGTTCCTTTCCACAATATTTGAGTGGTGTAGTCAATATCACTTCACTGTTTCCCTTGCAAAATATTCAACATTTGGATCTCAGCAACAATGATTTTATAGAGAGTCACATCCCAGAACTCATGGGCTCACTTACCAACTTAAGATATCTCAATCTCTCCTATTCTTATTTTGGTGGTAATATTCCTACCCAACTTGGAAGCCTTACACATTTATTGGCTCTCGATTTAAGTAACAATTTTTTATCTCCGTGGAGATATCCCTTATCAACTTGGAAGCCTTACAAATTTAAGGTATCTTGATCTCAGTCATAATAACCTTGATGGGAAAATCCCTTGTCAACTTGGAAATATGTCACAGTTGAGATACCTTGGTCTCACTGGTAATTCATTTTCTGGAGCACTCCCTTTCCAGGTTGGGAATCTTCCTTACTTGCAAACTCTTGGACTTGGTGGTGATTTTGATGTCAAACCTAAGGATGCACACTGGCTGTCTAATCTCTCTTCTCGAACACATCTTGCCATCGATGGTTTACATAACCCTGACTGGTTGCATATGATTCATTATCCAAAGCTAGGAGAGTTGAGACTAGTTAACTGTTCTCTTTCAGATACCCATATTCAATATCTGTTTTATTCACCTTCCAACTTTTCCAATTCTCTTACCATCCTTGACCTTTCTTCTAATATGCTCACATCCTCAACATTTCAATTATTGTCTAACTTTAGCCTTAATCTTCAAGAGCTTTATCTTTCTGATAATAACATTGTTTTCTCATCTCCAGTCCACTCAACCTTTCCTTCTCTTGTGATCCTTGACCTTTCCTATAATAAGATGTCATCATCGGTCTTTCAAGGTATCTTCGACTCCAGTTCGAAACTTCAAAATCTTTATTTGCGAAATTGTAGTCTTAGGGATGATAGTTTTCTGATGTCAGCTATTTCAATTACGAATTCTTCGTTTTCTCATGTCTCGCTTTATCTCTCCTCAAATCTGTTGAAATCATCATCCGTATTTTACTGGCTCTTCAACTCCACTACCAATCTTCGTACACTTGAACTTTATGATAACATGTTGGAAGGTCCCATTCCAGATGGATTTGGGAAAGTAATGAACTCTCTTGAAGTTCTTGACCTCTCTGGTAACAAACTGCAAGGCGAGATTCCATCTTTCTTTGGGAACATGTGCACATTGCAGAGTTTATACCTCTCAAACAACAGGTTGAGTGGGGAAATTTCCCATTTCTTTCGGAATTCATCATATGGTGCAACAGACACGTGTTTCAGAATTTGTATTTATCTTATAACAACATTACAGGCACGTTACCTATGAGCATTGCATTGCTATCTGAGTTGGAGGGCTTGCTTTTGGATGGAAATTGCTTGGAGGGTGATGTCACTGAATCCCATCTTTCAAACTTTTCCAAATTAAGGTACTTATATTTGTCAGACAACTCCCTATCTCTAAAAATAGTCCCTAACTGGGTTCCTCCTTTTCAAATAATAATCTTGGAACTAAGATATTGCAAGTTGGGTCCTAGCTTTCCTAGTTGGCTCCAGACTCAACGCTCTTTATTTTATCTGGATATTTCAGAGAATAGGCTTAATGGTTCAGTACCAAAATGGTTTTGGAACAACTTGCGTGATGTGGGATATTTGTATATGTCTCAGAATAATCTCAGTGGTGCAATTCCCAATAATTTATCATTGAAGTTTTTCCATAGACCGTCCATATTTCTGAATTCAAATAATTTTGAAGGAAAAATTCCGCAATTTTTACTACAAGCTTCAGACCTAAGGCTTTCTGACAATAAATTTTCAGATTTGTTTTCATTCATATGTGACCAACGCACAGATGTAATGTCCACCTTGGATTTATCAAACAATCAATTGAAGGGACAACTCCCAGACTGTTGGAAATCTGTACATCAGTTATTCTTTCTTGATTTAAGAAACAATAAATTGACAGGGAAGATTCCTGTGTCCATGGCCAGCCTTGTTAAATTGGAAGTCTTGGTTTTACAAAACAATAACCTGAGAGGTGAATTAGCTTCCACTTTGAAGAATTGCTAGCAATTTAATTATGTTGGATGTGGCCGAAAATATGTTTTCTGGCCCAATACCATCATGGATAGGGGAAAATATGCAACAATTGATAATATTGAACATGCGAGGGAATCACTTCTCTGGACATTTTCCAATTCAACTCTGTTATTTGAAGCGCATTCAATTCTTAGATCTTTCGAGAAATATGTTATCAAAAGGAATTCCATCTTGCTTAAAGAATTTGACTGCAATGACTGAAAAGAACATCAACACAAGTGACACTCTACATCGTATATATTCGATGAATATCACTGATTTTGAAATGTATGGCGTTTATAGTGAGAAAAATTACACCCTTAGCATAAGCTTGATGTGGAAAGGCGTGGAACTGGGGTTCAAAAATCCAGAGTTACAGCTTAAGAGCATTGATATTTCAAGTAATAATTTAAGTGGTGAAATACCGAAGGAGATTGGATATTTGGTTGGGCTAGTTTCTCTGAATTTATCCAGAAATAATCTGAGAGGAGAAATTCCTTGTGAGATTGGTAGTTTAAGATCACTAGAGTCCTTCGATTTATCAATAAATCATTTCAGTGGGAAAATTCCTTCTTCTCTTTCTGAAATTGACGGTCTGGGGAAACTAGACTTGTCACACAACTCTCTTTCAGGAAGAATTCCATTGGGAAGACACTTTGAAACCTTTGATGGGTCTAGTTTTGAAGGAAACATTGATCTTTGTGGTGAACAACTGAGAAAAAGTTGTCCTGGAGATGAAGATCAAACCATAGTAAATCTTTCAAGAGCTGAAGCAATGAATGATGATGAAGATAGCTGTTTCTATGAGGCATTATACATGAGCATGGGGATCGGATACTTCACTGGATTTTGGAGCTTAGTAGGGCCAATGCTACTTTGGCGTTCTTGGAGAAATGCTTATATGAGATTCCTAAATAAATTGACAGACAGTATATATGATCAGTTGTATTGAATGTGACGAGAAAAAGGTATGCGTGTATCTTCTCCTTTTTCAAATTCACGATTTATCTCATGTCTTGGTTGAATGTAGTATGTTATAGGCAAAAAAATATGGATTCTTGAGCCAGAACATTTAATACGTACTCTCTTTACTCCGTTATCCCCCATTTAACCTAGTATTTAAGAATTAATACTTCAATTTAAATCATATATTTATATTATATTTATGTTTAATATTTTAAAATCTTTTAAGATACATTATTGATATTTATTAATGAAATATTTAATATATTAAGCATAATATTTTTTATTAAAAATATTTTTTATTCTTTGTTTTATTCTTTCCATGCATCAAATGATTCCACGAATAAAAATCAAATACTTTTCTTTCAAAAATTATTTGATAACATCTTAATTATTTAAAGAAAACAATAATAAAAATACCTATATTACCTAAAAATAAGCTTAAAAAAATGTTAATAACAATTATCAAACTACCCTAGACTTGAATTTTTCATGTTTCCATGAAAGACAAAGTTACTAAATAAGAAAAACTGTGGTTAACTTATTATAATAACACAAAAACAAATGACTTTCCAATCCTAACGAAACATCGAAAGAGAATTTCACTTCTAACACCAAAACTCAAGATGGAACAACATGATATTTTTTATCAAAGTAAAATGTAAGTAGTATTTAGAAACAATTTAAATTTTATTACAAAGAAAAAACATAAATTTCCTATATAATAATATTTAATCAAATGTAATTATGGTGAGCCATTTTATTATATAGGTGACCAATTCCCTGTTTAAATTAAATTACTTGGATAGTTTTTAATATGCTAATGAAAAACAACATGCTTAGATATTAACTAAAGTTTAAAATTTAGTACTTAATTTATTTAATTATATAACAACCTAGAAAATATCTTAATAGCAATGGTGGATTTTATAAAAAGAGAACACTAAAATATTTTAATAATAAAAGGTTTAAATTATAAATAGATTTCTAATAATGGAAGTTTATTATATAAAAATCACTATTTACTTATAAAGATTTTCTAGAATTTTCTGTCTTTTTATTTTTTGAATTCGTTTCTAATATGTTTAACGAGATCTTTGTTGGATTCATAACAGAGAGGTTTACTGATGGAAACTCATCCAAAGAGCTAAAACTTTAGCTATGACTAAGACAATAGAAGGAGAAGAAAGATATCAAAGAGCTCTTTTGTGGAAGATAGGGTATTTGTCTTTCCTTTCTCTTAGCATTGTAAAAATATAAATAAGTCTTTTTTTATGCATTGTATTTAGGACGATCTTACATTTTGTTTAGGCTTGTATTTTTTGTCATTTTTGTTGAATAGCCTATGATTTAATTGATTATGTAAATGGCCTAATCGATTAAAACAAACAATATCCTACAAAGAGTGCAATTCTATGATTTAATCGATTATGTAAGTATCATAATCCATTAAAACAGACAACTTTATGCAAAATTGTTGTTTTGGCTTTCAAAAGTGACTCTTGAGTGACTAGGGAAGCTAAGTGGTTCTTTGGCTACCTTGGGCCTCAAGTGATCTTAAAACATTGCTTCTGGACTTAGAAATCTTCTAAAGGTGCATACATTTGAAACTAACTAAGAAGATTATTGAATTCTTTACTTCAAAAGGTACATTAGTCACTATTTAAAAAACATCTAGAGTTTTTTTGTTTGAGATTCATATTCTTTTTCTTTCTTCTCTGTTAAGACTTGAGTTCACTGCCCCTTCTATAAATAGGAGTGAAGCATCGTAAAAAAAAGTTGAGAAATAATATAGAAAAATTATGTCAATTTTGCAACTCTTCTTTTTTAAGTTTACTAGGATAGTTGTCTTCTTGATTACTCTTAACCTTTCTCTAGATCGTTAGCCCAACCTCTATAAGACTTGAAAATTTATATAACTCTAGGTATAATTAAAATATTGTTTATTAATAAATAAGTTTTGTTTATAGAATTATCATATGGTTTAATTAGTAAGAACTTAGTATGGTGGGAAAATGTCTCTGTATACTTTTTATGTGTAAAATAATTAATGAAGTGAGTAAAAATATGAAAATGTAAAATAAGAATAACTTAAATATATATTACATGATGGATTGGCACAGCATGAGCGACCTCGTGTGTAAGTAGGATATTTGAGTCTTTTCAGTTATTGATATATGGTGTAGATAATAATCACGAACGAGATGCAAGAAGTAAAACCCAACCAAAACACAAAGGGAGTGCTTTAAACACCGTCCTTTTGGTGAATGTGGTTAGCAGTTTCATTATTCCAGAATTTTATACTGATTTTGAAATCATATTCCCAAAAGTCTAATTATTAAAACTTCTGGAATTTATGGATGGAATTATATCTGCTCTTTATAGTCTGTAAGTCTTTTGGCCTTCAAAAGTTTTTAATTCTTATATATATGAACAGACTTCCATAAGTTTCGGAATTGTAAAAGAGAGATTCTAAAAGTTTCACTTCATTTTTCCCAATTCTGGAATAATCAAACACAAAATAAGAACTTTATGGAAAAAATTACAAAATATTAGGTAGACCTAGATAGTTATTCTTTTGTGTGAATAATCACTAAAAACGTTCATTAAATAAAACTGATCTATAAATACAAAATATTCAGTGATTATTTACACGAATTTATAAATTATTTTAGAAATTCAAGATTATTAATTTTTAAATTATACTTTTTTGCATTAAAAGTTTCTAAATTAATTATTAAACTGTTTTTCAAAATTAAAGACCAAAATTCAATTATTTTAAATTTAAACTTTAATTTTAATTATTTTAGTGACTAATCCTTTAAATTTAGCGACTATTAATCCAGTATCTGAAAACAATTTTTCTTGTAAATTGATAACAATTTGATTAATGAGATTCATATTTTGTGTGATCTACAAATCTAATAGAATAAAATCATTATCAATGGTATTCTTATATAACTGATATTTATAATAATAAGACAAGCAGTAGTGTTCATTGTAAAATAAAATAACGATATATTTATTTAATTGAGATATTATATGTAAGACCTTGGAAAACGAACACCATTAATCATCTGTCACATCCCCTTTAATTACTCCCAAAACCCTTCTGCAGTGCATTAAAAACGCACTTCCACACTCTCTGCATTCTCGCCAAGTGTCGCGATGGAATGTTCTGAAGTCAGTTAAAAGGCTAAACAACAAAAATAGTGTATTTAAGCAATTACCAAAACTAAAAATCTAATTAAGCAAAAATAAAGAAAAGAATTTTTGTCAAAAGATTTTCTAAAACATTAATTTTCTAATTATTAACAAAAACTAAAAAAATACCTTTAAAAACCTATTTTTAACTAGAATTTTATAAAACTAAAGAATTAAGAGAAAAACATAAAACTAGCCTAAATCTAAGAAATTAAAAACTAAAGAAATCTAAGAAATGATTTTTAACAGAGAAAAATATGTAAATCTAGAGTGTTATCATGCCATCAGTAGCTTTACTACGTTCATACTATACAACTTTCCATATTCAAATCATAGAGTCGTTCCTCCTTGGAACGCTCGTTCAAAATCCACCATCATTTATTCATCTCATATACTGTTCATTATTTATAATATTTTACTTTATTTTCATTTTCGTCTTCCAATCCAAGTTCATAAAATAACGAACGTTCAGTCCTCTTCATAACGAGGACGAACGGGAGAAAAGAGAACGATAACCTTCGTTCCATAACCGAATAAATTTGACTACAAATAAGCATCACTTTTGACGAACGTTACTTACCATTGGTATTAGTTGAATGAACTGACTCTCGGAAGATTTTATCAATACTCAAAAATAATTTAAGTACAAGACTCTAGGCCGGATCCAATGGATAAAACCACCTCAAGACCATTTCAGAACCATAACGAGAATAATTCTATTTTAAAGACCGACTGCCAGTCAATGACCGAACGCGGTAAGAGGAAGAATGCACGACCGTTTGGACGTGGGGCAAACAAAATTAATCTTTTGAAAAATCTGCCACACTCTTCTGTATGCACCTTCACCTTACCAACTCTGACCTCCATTTTTCTCCTCATTCTCTCTAGAAAATCTTTCCCTTCTCTCTACTGCAACTCACTCTTCTCTGCTCCGATCACTGTTCAGGCACCGTAGAAGGATTCTCGTCGTCCTGAGCTTTCACTTGAACCGAACGCTTTAGAGTTCTGAAACCGGTAAGTTCATTTTCCTTCCATTGTTCCTTCTGGTGAACATACACACCCAACTCTGGGTGCATGAGTTCTTAAGTTAAATACTGAACCCTTTTTCATCTGTCTTTGATGTTGATTCATAGAGTAGTAAGTGATTGCGGGTAGAAGGAAATTGTAGTTGACAAGTCAAGTTGCAAACCTAGAACGAACGCTCATATTAGAGGTAAGGGAAGCTTATTAATTTAATTCGTATGCTGTTGTATGCTTGTTGAAATTGATTGCATGTTACTGAATGAGTGTATGTATGTATCCAGTATATGTATGAAGCATGATGGTTGATATGTCTGAGGTGTATGAATGTGAAAATGAGTATTAATTCAAAGTATGAATTATTAATGTGGATGCAATAAAGTCTGGAAATTTATATTTGATGTGAAGTATAAAGTATGAACTGGTATGTGGAAAGATTCAAAGTTGAAAATAGTGGAAAATGTGAATATAAACTTCTTAATATGTTTATGTACGTTTGTAATCGAACGGTTCTCTATTGTTCGGTTTTCTAGTAGACTGGTTAAAAATGGAATTCTTTCATTTGGAAAGAACTCTGATCAAGGACGAGCGTCCTCATGTGAAAATATTATCTTGGAGCGTTCAGCTCAGAACAGTCGTACCCTAATATTCGAAATAAAGTAATATATATATGTACCTTGCACTCTAAATAATTTTAACGCTCGGTCTTACACCTAGCGTTCGTAATAAGTAGCGCTCGGTCTTACACCAAGCGTACGTCCTATGTAGTGTTCGGTCTTATACCGGACGCTCGTATTCGTCTTTAACCATCAAACGTGTGGAAATAGCGTACGTTCAAACTTCAGTAAAATTCCTCTTACCGCGTTCGGTCATTGACTGGCAGTCGGTCTTTAAAATAGAATTATTCTCGTTATGGTTCTGAAATGGTCTTGAGGTGGTTTTATCCATTGGATCCGGCCTAGAGTCTTGTACTTAAATTATTTTTGAGTATTGATAAAATCTTCCGAGAGTCAGTTCATTCAACTAATACCAATGGTAAGTAACGTTCGTCAAAAGTGATGCTTATTTGTAGTCAAATTTAT
Organism: Vigna nakashimae; assembly: GCA_034642375.1. Lineage (NCBI taxonomy): Eukaryota > Viridiplantae > Streptophyta > Magnoliopsida > Fabales > Fabaceae > Vigna > Vigna nakashimae. Next base: position 25,150,427 of record CM067768.1, read on the forward strand.
TCGGTTATGGAACGAAGGTTATCGTTCTCTTTTCTCCCGTTCGTCCTCGTTATGAAGAGGACTGAACGTTCGTTATTTTATGAACTTGGATTGGAAGACGAAAATGAAAATAAAGTAAAATATTATAAATAATGAACAGTATATGAGATGAATAAATGATGGTGGATTTTGAACGAGCGTTCCAAGGAGGAACGACTCTATGATTTGAATATGGAAAGTTGTATAGTATGAACGTAGTAAAGCTACTGATGGCATGATAACACTCTAGATTTACATATTTTTCTCTGTTAAAAATCATTTCTTAGATTTCTTTAGTTTTTAATTTCTTAGATTTAGGCTAGTTTTATGTTTTTCTCTTAATTCTTTAGTTTTATAAAATTCTAGTTAAAAATAGGTTTTTAAAGGTATTTTTTTAGTTTTTGTTAATAATTAGAAAATTAATGTTTTAGAAAATCTTTTGACAAAAATTCTTTTCTTTATTTTTGCTTAATTAGATTTTTAGTTTTGGTAATTGCTTAAATACACTATTTTTGTTGTTTAGCCTTTTAGTTGTAATTTATTTTTTTTTAAAAATGCAGACTGGGCTTGATTATATTTGGTCAAGGCTAGAAGATTGGAAGGGTTGAATCTATTGAAACAATAGGGTTGATAGGAAGCTGTTGCACACTGCTGGGCCCTACTACAGATTGAAGAATTGGGCCACTGTTGCTGGATTGATTTAGTGCAACGACGCCGTTTTGGCGCTGGACCTGCTGCTGCCATAGGGGTCTAGAAATTCATTTTCATTTGCAATGCTCGCGAAATTCATTTTGAGGAAAAGAAAGAAAACCTCTAGGGCTTGGTTCTAGAAAGCGCGAGAGGAAGAGGAGCAGAGCTCCACTGGTGCGGTCCTGCCCGGAGAAGATGACCGGAGCTGACCGGTACTGCCAAAGATTACAGCGTGTCAAGCAAGGTTCCCCTCTCCTAATTTTTCCCTTTTCTCTTTTCGTTCTCCAACCCTATATAAAGGGGCTTTCACCTTGTAAATATATAATACTTTACACACTTGGAGATACACTTTCTGTTCATAGTTTTACACTCTTTAGGTTAGGGTTCCTTTCCGCTTTCGTAGAAGTAGAGTTCTCGACTTTTGGATTTCGTTGAGATGATTGCGAGGGTGACAGGCCGCGAAAGTCTTGGTGACTTCCGGTAGTGTGTAAAATTTTCTTTTCATGTTAATAAAGTTGAGTTTTGTGTTTTTGTTCTGTTCTTGTTTATGTCTCGATTTTGTTTTTTGTTTATGATTTCTGTACTTGTTATGTGTTAAGAAAATGATTTGGATTCTGTAACTCTGCAATTCTATGGTTTCGTTTGGAATTAAATGTCTCCGTAGTGAGCATTCTTCATCGAGATGTATTCTCGAGACAGAGAAAAGTCCAATGCATAAAAATTGATTCAATTATGTGTTTCTTGAGTTTGTTTGTGAATTTTAGATTGATGAATAGGTTAATGAACATTGATTGGAAAAATTAGTGGAAAGAGTCAAATTTAAAGTTCTGAAACATGACTTAGAATATCCTGGATTGGAATTCATATTATCAGGATGTCTTCCTGAGAGCTCTAAGCACTCTTTTATTCAGTTCAATGTGCAATACGCCTATGAATTCAATTCTATTTTTTTTTATTGTGATATTGCTTTTGATTAGTTAGAATTTAGGTACTGTTTTTGATTTGTTTCAATTCTAAATTCTGTTCTTGATTGATTTCTGGTGATATATAGATTAGGATAGAGTGATCTGTATTGCATTTTATTTCTTACTTTGATTTTTGTTTTCCTATGAATAGACTAGGTTTAGTAGATTAGATGTTGAACTGTCTACTCTTGGAATCTTGTTCAGTTTTAGTTTTAGCTTCCTTGTGCTGTTAATTGTTAGCATTCACTGGTTAGTTTTAATTGCATTCATTTCTCATTTTAGTTTAGGTTTTGTTTTGTTATGCATTTATTTTACAATTTAGCTTAGGTTCCAGTTTTGTTTTTATTTCTTTGCATTTTTTTTCTTGATTTTTTTTCTTTTATACAGATTTGATTCCTTTATTCTTTTCTCTTTAATTTCATTGTTTCATTTTCTATTTCCCCATCTTGTTTTTTTTAGTTAAATAGTAAATAATTGCAAGAATTAACTTTACATTCTGAAACTTAATCATAGTTGAGTCCTTGGAATGATCCTTGGTTATCCCTTTACTACATTTATTGGGGAAACTGAGTTTGTTGGCTTTGATGCGACTAAAAGCGAGTTTAACAAATGGCGCCGTTGCCGGGGACTCGGCGAATTGAGTTTTAAAGTGTTAGGTTAGTCTTGTCTAGGTTTGTTTTCTTACTTGCATTTCTGTCTGTGTTCATATAGCTTAGGTTTAGAAGTGTATTGTTAGTCCTTACATTCATATAGCTTGTATAGTTTTTCTTTTCTTTATTAGGTTTTTGCTTTAGTTCTGTCTTAGAAGTCTCAGTGGTCTGGTTGGTGTTCTTCTAGTGTGTATTCGGTAAGCATGGATCGTTCTTCTGCATTTGGTAATTTCCCTTTCCCTTACAATGCTCCACCACAAAGATTTAACATGTTCTTTGAGCCTGTTGCTGAGGAACTTTTGCAGCCAATCAATCAAGATTTCCAGCAGCAACCACCACTTTGTTTTCAACCATATGGTGAGCAGCAACCCTGGATGATGCAGCAGTAGCTGCCAGATTCATATTGGCACCAGTATGCTTAACCAGGGCTGGAGGAATTCCAATCAGTGTAGCCATGGCAAGATCAATTCTGTGATCAGCAGTAGGGGATTCCAGCATCTGAATTTCAAGGGATTACCAATCAAGTGGCTGAATTAGTATCTGTTATCAACAAGTTGACAGGGAGAGCTGAAGAGGAAGAGGGCACACCTGCTGCCATTGAGTTTCAAGGTTTTGAGAGTCAAACCACTTCAGGCATTGTGAACTGTACACCACAGTTTTATCAAGATGCAGCAGATCAGCCGTGGCAACCTCAATTTGGTGAATCGGAGCAGCAAGATGTATATTCTCCAGACTATATGGCACACATGTGGAAGGCGGCAACACAATTGGCAAGGGAATCAAATGAAGCACAAGCAACGATTGATGATTTGAAGCAACCTTCAACAGCACCGCAACAGTTTGATATGCAGAATGTTGATTTAGACTCTAACTGTTCTGATGAGTTTCATTGTGTTCATAATTCTAGTTGCACTATTTCTTCAGCACTTGATTTAAAATCTGACTTTCATAGTGTTAATATTGATAGTGTTGATTTGAAAGAAATTGTGTATTCTGGTTGTGATGTTACATCAGAGTTTAATGTTGTTGAATCAAATTCTGATTTTAATAGTGAACCCTCAGAGCATGCTGAATTCGTAACTGATAGTTCACTTATTAATATAGGTCTTGGTGCTTATGCACAGGCTGACATTGTGTTTGATGATCTTGCAACAGAAATAAAAGAGGATGTAGACCATGAAAGCAAGAGTACAGTTGTGGTTAATGAAGTGGAGTGCAAGCTGGCTGAGAATGACTTTGATGAGGTAGTTAGTGAGCAAATAATGCAGGTATACTCTGAACTTAGCATTCCAGTTCATATCTCTGAGGTTCAAGTGAACATAAATAGCTTTGATCTGTTAGAAATTGAACCAATAAAGCCTGTTATTGATACTGCTGTTTGGATGTCTGCACACACTCACATTTTAGATTCAGCATTTTCCATTGAACATATTGACTTACCTTATGCTGTTTCAGAGTTATGTGCTGATTTTGACATCATTCCAGTTGATGATAGCTTCACAGTAGGTGTTCATTTAGCTGCTGATTTGATAGATGCTAGTGAGGTCATTTTTGAGGAGCCAGTACAGGTTGATTTTAAATTTGAGCTTCCTATCTGTTTGGGTGAGGTACAAACTAGCTTTGATAATCTTATGCATGAGAAACCCTTGCCAGATATTCTTGTTGTTATACCTGATTGTTCTGAAAAGCTGGATGAAATTTGTGTTGTAGAACATATTGATATTTCTGATGATTTTTATGATGTGTGCATTGGTCTGGACAACAATTTTGAGGATAGCTTTATGGAATGTGTTGAGTTAACTATGGATTCTGTTGTTATTACTAAGGAAGAGCCAACACAGGTGTTGTTTAACCTTGAAATTCTAGTTGTCTTATCTGAGTTTCCTTTGCAGTTTAGCTCATTTGATTGCATGTGCATAGATCCTTTAGAGCCTGTTGTTATCACTGCAATAGTTATTGATTCTAAGGTTCTTAGAGCACCATATGAGATTGAACGTATCCATACCCCTACTGTTTGTACTGATAATATTTGTCCCACCTTTGATGCATTGGTTCTTCATGAAAATGATCTTGATTTCACTTTTAACAAAGTTGAAATGTTTGATGATTCACTGATGAACATTGACTTTGATTTTTCTGTTGCAGCTGACATGACTAATATTGCCACTCAACCAAAGGAAGCTGCAGACACAAAGGAAGTGGTGATGGATGCAAGAGAAGGTATGAATGAGACTCAAGGACCCTGGAATGTACAGACTCAGCAGAAATTGCATGAGGAGATCTGGTTGCTGCAACAAAGTGTTTTGAATGTGAAAAATCAGTAGATGCAAGCCTTGAGTGAAGAATTACAGTTGCTGCAGTGGAGAGCTAAGAAGAATGCAGTCAGTGCAATCATGGAAACCTTACACAGAGGAGCTGAGCTTGGAGAAAAACCAATAAGCCACTTCTTTACCTTTCTTTTCTTTTATAGTAATAAGTTTTTGTTAATAGTTTGTATGATAATAGGTAGTATAGTAAATAGTAGAGTAGAAAATATGTTGTTTTTCATAAAAATAGAAAAAATTAACTTTGACTTGTGGCCAATCTGAATAAGTTCTTTTTCTTTGTAGCCTTGTAGTTTTAGTTTTCTTTTTCCATTTCTATTCCTGTACATGTTGTGTTCTATTGCATTTTCTCTTCTGTTCATATACATTTTATACTCTTTTATGTTCAGTCTTAGTTCTATTTTGTTCTGTGTTTTCTTGATTAGTTGTTATGCTCTTTATGAGTTTTGTCTTGTGTATATCCATTTTTAGATCTGTTTTGTGTATATATGCGTTTTTTCTCTGCTGATTTAGAACCTTACCCACTCACACATTGAGGGCAATGTCCCTCTTAAGTGTGGGGGTGGGAAGGTATAGGGTGGTTTAAATTTTTTTGTTTTGATGTATATAGCTTTGTTAGCATCTGTTTTTGAGTAAAATAGGGGTAAGGTAAATTTTTTTTTTCTGAGCTGTTTTTCTTTAACTTAGGTCTGGTTTAGTTTTAAATACTTAGAGAAGTTTCCCATTCTTGCTTTAGTCTGTAAATACTTACTCTTGTTACTGATCTGTTTTAGTTTAGTTGTTAGTTTTGTTGATAATAGTCTTAGGTCTTTTACAGTTCATTCATTTTCTGGTTTATGTTGTTTTAGCTTAGGTTCTTTTACTGTTTTTTTTAATCTGGTTTAGAACTTCTTTTAGGTCCCTTTTCTTTTCTTCTTTCTATTATTTTTTCTCTTCCTTATGTTAGTTGCTTGTTCTGTTTTAAGCTCTTGATTAGTTTCATGCTTTGTTTTAAGTTTTCAATTAGGATTTTATTCATAATTAGGTTCTATTTTCTTTCTGCTATTGTTTTAAAAAAAAAAATTCTGAATCTGTTTAGCTTTTTCCTTTTCAATTCTTTGGTTAATCTATCCTTGTTTAGATAACTAATAGGAATAATTTAGGTTTATCTTCTATCAATATATTAGGTAGTTTAGGACTGATTCCATGTTCCTTTTATTTCTCTAACCTTTGTTTCTATTCTTTAGGATCTGTCTTAGTCTTCACTTAGAATTCCCTTTAGGTTTTTCTTGCTTTAGTTCCTTCTTTCTTTACATTTCTATTTTGATTGTTTAGGTTTTGGTTTAGGTTCATTGCTTTAGGTATCTTGTTGCTTCTTGCTTTTGCTTATTTCTTTTCCCTGTTATTGTTTCTTTTTCCATAGAAGTGTTAGTTAGGAGTTGTTGTAGGTCTTAGTTGAGTCTGTTCTAATTGGATTTTTTTTCCTGTTATTGATTTGAGTTCTTTTTAGTTACATTCTGTTCTGTCTTAGTTTGTCTAGGTTGTAAATAGCTTTAGGTAATTTTTTTTAGGTATTTCTAGATTCTATTTCACATTTTACTTAATTCTTTGCTCATTTACTTAACTTCTTAGATTTATTTCTTTAAGATAGATTGCCAATAGTGTCTTTAGCTCTAGATTTAAGTAGATGTAGCTCTAGCAGTAGTTTTTGCAATTAGTTCAGTCTAAATAATCAGTTGTTGCATGATAGAGAGTAGCAATTCCATTTTTGACAAATCTTTAACCTTGGAGAGTTTTGGGCCAATTTTTTTCTTTCTAGTGTGAATGCATGCATGTATAGTCATAATTCTGATTTTGTATTAATTCTCTTTGAGTGTGCTTGATCTTGGTAGAACTTAAGAAATGATCTAGGCCTTCTTTATTCTTCCCATTCACATACATTTCTTTCCATTGTACCCTCATTTGAGCCTTAGCCTTTTCTTTGCTTTCCATCCATTACATACTTTTTCACCACCAATAAAGCAACCTTGAGAGATTTGTGAGAAGTAAGGATAATTTAGAACTCAGAAAGCAGAAAAGAGTAAGGTCAGAGGTGAGATTGAAAAGAAAAAGAGCTCTAAAAAGAAAAAAATCTAATCTGAAAAAGAGAAGAAAAAGGTTTGGAAAAGAGAAAAAGAGAAAATTGATTGAGAAAAAGACCTGAGAAAAAAGAGATTCTGGCCAAGAAAAGAATGCAATACCTGCAGTGAGTTCTAGTTGTCTTCTTTCACATTTCTCTTATCCATTCCAGTTTCTGCTTCTATTTCCCATCCATCTAGTTTTTTTTCCATTCTCCATTACATTACAAGCCATGAAAGTCCTAGTGATCTAGAGTTATCTTGATTCAAGCAGTGTCAATTAGAATTTTTCCAAAGTTGTGAATTGTGGTCTATCATGTTATGTGGAGTGAAACACGGGCTGACCTAAACACTTGAGTGCTTTGAGAGAAACACTTTATCCTGTGAGGTTGAACTTGGGCTGCTACTTCTCTGAATTGTATCTTTCTGTTTGTTTTAGTTGAATTTAACTGTTGTTTACTTGCTAGAGTTACTGAAACTTGGATTTAGAGTTGGTGATTCTGTTTGTGCAGTTTTGATTAGAGAAAAAAATAGCTGGTAGTTGTGTAATTAGCAGAGTTGAGTTTAATTGTGATAGAGTCCAGTGTTCCTAGTTATGTGTTTAGTCTTTTTCTTTTTAGATGGAGTCTTTTTCTTTTCCTTTGTCTTTTTAGTTTGTCCCTGCCCTGGAGGGCAGTTGTCTAAGTGTGGGGGTGTGATAACACTCTAGATTTACATATTTTTCTCTGTTAAAAATCATTTCTTAGATTTCTTTAGTTTTTAATTTCTTAGAATTAGGCTAGTTTTATGTTTTTCTCTTAATTCTTTAGTTTTATAAAATTCTAGTTAAAAATAGGTTTTTAAAGGTATTTTTTTAGTTTTTGTTAATAATTAGAAAATTAATGTTTTAGAAAATCTTTTGACCAAAATTCTTTTCTTTATTTTTGCTTAATTAGATTTTTAGTTTTGGTAATTGCTTAAATACACTATTTTTGTTGTTTAGCCTTTTAGTTGTAATTGATTTTTTTTAAAAATGCAGACTGGGCTTGATTATATTTGGTCAAGGCTAGAAGATTGGAAGGGTTGAATCTATTAAAACAATAGGGTTGATAGGAAGCTGTTGCACACTGCTGGGCCCTACTACAGATTGAAGAATTAGGCCACTGTTGCTGGATTGATTTAGTGCAACGACGCCGTTTTGGCGCTGGACCTGCTGCTGCCATAGGGGTCTAGAAATTCATTTTCATTTGCAATGCTCGCGAAATTCATTTTGAGGAAAAGAAAGAAAACCTCTAGGGCTTGGTTCTAGAAAGCGCGAGAGGAAGAGGAGCAGAGCTCCACTGGTGCGGTCCTGCCCGGAGAAGATGACCGGAGCTGACCGGTACTGCCAAAGATTACAGCGTGTCAAGCAAGGTTCCCCTCTCCTAATTTTTCCCTTTTCTCTTTTCGTTCTCCAACCCTATATAAAGGGGCTTTCACCTTGTAAATATATAATACTTTACACACTTGGAGATACACTTTTTGTTCATAGTTTTACACTCTTTAGGTTAGGGTTCCTTTCCGCTTTCGTAGAAGTAGAGTTCTCGACTTTTGGATTTCGTTGAGACGATTGCGAGGGTGACAGGCCGCGAAAGTCTTGGTGACTTCCGGTAGTGTGTAAAATTTTCTTTTCATGTTAATAAAGTTGAGTTTTGTGTTTTTGTTCTGTTCTTGTTTATGTCTCGATTTTGTTTTTTGTTTTTTATTTCTGTACTTGTTATGTGTTAAGAAAATGATTTGGATTCTGTAACTCTGCAATTTTATGGTTTCGTTTGGAATTAAATGTCTCCGTAGTGAGCATTCTTCATCGAGATGTATTCTCGAGACAGAGAAAAGTCCAATGCATAAAAATTGATTCAATTATGTGTTTCTTGAATTTGTTTGTGAATTTTAGATTGATGAATAGGTTAATGAACATTGATTGGAAAAATTAGTGGAAAGAGTCAAATTTAAAGTTCTGAAACATGACTTAGAATATCCTGGATTGGAATTCATATTATCAGGATGTCTTCCTGAGAGCTCTAAGCACTCTTTTATTCAGTTTAATGTGCAATACGCCTATGAATTCAATTCTATTTTTTTTATTGTGATATTGCTTTTGATTAGTTAGAATTTAGGTACTATTTTTGATTTGTTTCAATTCTAAATTCTGTTCTTGATTGATTTCTGGTGATATATAGATTAGGATAGAGTGATCTGTATTGCATTTTATTTCTTACTTTGATTTTTGTTTTCCTATGAATAGACTAGGTTTAGTAGATTAGATGTTGAACTGTCTACTCTTAGAATCTTGTTCAGTTTTAGTTTTAGTTTCCTTGTGCTGTTAACTGTTAGCATTCACTGGTTAGTTTTAATTGCATTCATTTCTCATTTTAGTTTAGGTTCTGTTTTGTTATGCATTTATTTTACAATTTAGCTTAGGTTCCAGTTTTGTTTTTATTTCTTTGCATTTTATTTCTTGATTTTTTTCTTTTATACAGATTTGATTCCTTTATTCTTTTCTCTTTAATTTCATTGTTTCATTTTCTATTTCCCCATCTTGTTTTTTTAGTTAAATAGTAAATAATTGCAAGAATTAACTTTACATTCTGAAACTTAATCATAGTTGAGTCCTTGGATTGATCCTTGGTTATCCCTTTACTACATTAGTGGGGAAACTGAGTTTGTTGGCTTTGATGCGACTAAAAGCGAGTTTAACATGGCAGTTCATCCTGATGTTCTGTGAGTGCTTGTCCTCACGTAGAGGAGAGTAGGTCATGTGTGGGAACGGCAGGAGGTCCTAGTCCTTAGGAGTACTTTGGACTGATAGGGCTAACCTCGGGTGGCAGCTGTTGAGTGTTTCCCAGTTATCACATCACCCGGGTGCACGAACGCCTGTAGATACATGGATTCATACAGTCCGGACGGTCTGTCTTATGAGAGTTTTGGATTGGTTATTTCTATGTTGATATATATATTATTGTATTGTTGGTATGTTTAAATTGGATGTTGATGCATGGAATTAAATTATATAAGCTTACCCTGTGTTATTTCCTTGTGTTGTTTTGTATCTGTACGTCCGTCCTGTCAATGCAATGATCATCCGTGTGGATGTGAGCAGAAGGAGACACTCTTTTGGAAGAAGTGGTGGAAGAAGAGAATCTTGTGGACGTTGAAGTGAAAGCCGAGACTTAGATCGTCCATTAGAATTAGGCATTCTTAGAATTTTATGACGTTCGGTTATTGGTTTTGTAAAACCGTTCGTCCTGAATCCTTGTTACTTCTGTATTAACTTGTTAACTCTGTATTTAGTGACGTTCGGCTTTTGATAGCTGCCTTTAATTTAAGACTGCACTGTTTAATTGTGTAATGTGATTAATTCTAATTTATGGTCATTACTATATTTTGGGATGTTACATTATATATCACTTAAATAATTTGAAATTGAACTTAAAATATTATTTACATCATATATTATAATTGTAATTTTTTTTAACATATAAAATATATTAGTACTTGCAAATAATAACAAAATATATATTGATTTATCATAAACATGATTGTGGTTGTCTTATACATTTTCTAATTTCTTTTTGTTGGTTAGAAAGTTAAGCAACGACAAGAGAGTTTTAAAAGTAAAACAAGCAAAACGGACTTTGATATTTTAGCCTTTGCAGAAATTTAAAATTGAAACCTTTTGATGGTAGTGAAGGAAAAACTGAAAAAGAAGAGTAAATTATGATTTAAAATTGTGCAAGAAAAGATGTTTTTGGGATCATGAACACAAAAACAAAAAGTCATCACATAGATTATTGAGTTAGATAAGTTGGATGATGGGAGAAACTTTGATGATATGAGACTAGAGTGAATCTTCCTACACCTTCCTCACCTCATCCTGTACCCCCAAATTTACCTATTTGCCCTTCATTTAATAAAAAGTCAAAACGGTAATTAATGAATTTAATTTTTTTAACCCCCAACCATTTTCCTAACTCCCAACCACAACCACAAAAATATTTGTTGGTTATAAACCCTGAGGTGCCCTGTCCTTGGTTTTGCACTATAGCAGCAAGTTATTTTTCTTCACTTTTCACTGGTTTACTGTATTGTAATTGGATTGAGTTGTGGTTAAAATTCTCGGGGGTGGTGGTAGTGCTGTTGGAAGATTTGGAGATACAGTGTGACGGCAGGAGGAAGAGGAAGAAGACACTGTGCGCCGGCGAAGGTACGCAACCACACTTCGAGGTGCGAAAAGACTCAGCCGCACTTCGAAGTGCGTTTTTTATTATGAGGCCGCACTTTGAAGTGCGGTTTGTGATATCTGTTTTTTTTATTTCCATGCTTATTTTGTTTAATTTTTTCTTGTTTTGTTTATTTGATGCATTTTTTTATTTAATGTTTTTTTAATTATATTAGTACAATGCTGGGGTGGTGGTTATAGTGCTGGGTTTAGGGAGATTTATATGCTGTGAGCGAGAGAGGAAGAAGACAGTGGGTGAGGGTGATTATATAGATCAATTTTCCACTGATAAAATATTCCCAACAAGCGCCGATTTAATTGAATGGGTTCGAAAGATTGCATTTGATCTTGGATTTGTTGTCGTCACTATAAGATCTGACACAGCAACTGGTGAAGCTGGTAGAAAGACATTTATTTTGTTAGGCTGTGAAAGAAGCGGGAAGTATAGGAAGTATAAGGCAGATGTTCAACCTAGTTTCTCTGGCACAAGAAAATGTGAGTGTCGTTTAGGTTGAGGGGTAAACCTAAAGGAGATGGTTGGGTGTTGAAGGTTATGTGCGGCTATCACAACCATGAATTAGCAGAGACTTTGGTCGGTCATCCTTTCGCGAATAGGTTAAATGCGGCTGAACAATCAATTCTTGTGGACATGACTAATAGTCAAGTAAAGCCGTCAAATATTCTTTTGACTCTGAATGAACATAATGAAGATAACGTGACAACGATAAAGCAAATATATAATGCGAGGTACACGTACAAACGATCTTTGAGAGGGTCTAGAACAGAAATGCAGCAGTTGATGATGTTGTTAGATAGAGACAAATACATCTAGAGAAGTAGATGTTTGGACGATTCTGACGTGGTAAGTGACTTGTTTTGGACACATCCCGATTCAGTGCACTTAGTCAATTCTTTTAATATTGTTTTCTTAATGGATACGACGTACAAGACGAACAAATATCGACTTCCGTTGCTCGAGATTGTGGGAGTCACATCAACTGGTTTGACATTCACAGCCGCCTTTGCATTACTTTCAAGTGAACGCCAAAGTAATTTCACTTGGGCATTGGAAAGGTTCAAAGGATTATTATTGACATCAGAGGGTGGTCCACGCGTTATTATCACTGAGAGAGACCTTGCTTTGATAAATGCAATTAATAATGTCTTTCCAGAGACTTATCAGATGTTATGTACATTCCACATTGCGAAAAATGTTAGAGCCAAATGCAAGATGTTAGTGGATAAGGTTGAGTCAGTGGATGTGTTGATGGAAGTGTGGCAGAATGTCATGGATTGTGACGACCAGTCTATGTTTAGTGCTTATGTTCATCGTCTTGAGTATGCCTCTTCTGCATGACCTCTATTTTTTGATTATGTCAATCGCACTTGGATAATTCCGTACAAGACATACTTTGTCAAGGCGTGGACGAACAAAGTTATGCATCTAGGCAACACTAGAACAAACAGGTAATTTTTATTTTCATCGGCTTTTGTACTTATGTATTTCACATTTGTGTGTAATGTATTAATGTGATATGTGACAGGGTTGAGTCTGCGCACTGGAACCTGAAGAGATTATTAGTATGGGAGACCTATGCTCGTGTTGGGATGCCATGCATAACGTCATAGTCCTACAACATAACAAGATCAAGGCGTCCTTTGAAAAAAGTTTGAACGTAATAAGTGATGCTTCAAAGGTTTAATATATAGAAGACTTGTTGGACGTGTTTCACAATACGCTTTAGGACTTATTGCTGATGAAATTGAGCGAGTCAATAAAATAGGTATGGACAGTGGTCGTTGTGGATGCATTTTGAGCTCAACATACGGCCTACCATGTGCTTGTGTATTAGCACGATATCAACCTAGAATAATTCCACTTGGTGAAATTCATGTTATGTGGACCCGTTTAAGCATTTCAGGTATTGTTTCTAATGAATCGCTTCCAGAGTTTAGCATTGACCGTGAAGTTCAATTGGTACAAGAAAGATTCAACAAGGTTGACATCGGTGAAAAGGTCAACATAAAGCAGAAGATGATCGAAATTGCTTGCCCAGAGATGACGTCTATGGTTGCTCCTACGCATAAAGTGAAAACAAAGGATGCACAGAAGTCTAAAGTTGCACGGCATGAGAGGTCTACGAAACGTGACCCATCATATTTTGAGCACGTCGACACTTTACATTCAATGACAGAGTCTTCATCACGAAAAACCAATGTGAAATCGAAGGCCAAAGAAGAAACGCGAAGGACAATACCAATGTTAAATCAATTTCATCCGATTTGTCATCCATTCATTGTAGATGTTGTTGATGTTGTTGCTGATGGTCATTGTGGTTATTGATGTATTGCTGCTATGTTGGGCCTAGGTGAAGAGGCATGGCCCATTATCCGACATGACCTCTACCAAGAATTAACTCAGTGGCGTGATGAATACGCACAATTAGTAGGAAGCTACGATCGATTGGAAGAACTACGACAATCATTGATTGTTCATGATCGATCACAGGTATTGCTTATTTACCTTATAAACATGTAATATATTTATAATTTTGTAATTCTTTTCATAAATATTTCTTAATGACCTACATGTATTACAGGTTAATGCTAAGAAGTGGATGACCATTCCTGACATTGGTTATGCAATTGCAAATCGATACAATGTCATCTTAGTATGTTTGTCATATGTTCAGAGTTTTACCATATTTCCACTACGAACTTCACCGCCTACAGATGTCACACAACATCGGATGTTAAGCATTGGATTTGTTAATGGATGTCATTTCGTACAGGTAAACCTCCATATCACAAGTGAAGCATTACTCATTGGATGTTATGATTTACTTACGAATATTAATTTTTCAGGTTCAATTACAACAGGATTGTCCCTTACCCATGGTGGACATAATTTCGTCAAACTATTGTTACCCACAAGCGCGAGCATGGTCTACATTTTATACACACAGGATGCAATCATTTGTGAATTTAATGACAGTTAATACGACTTATGTAGATCTTACAGAAGATTGAAATTAAGTTTGTTATGTAGACTTTTTTGTAGTTCTAAAGACTTTTGTTATGTAGACTTGTCGTTATATAATTTCATTAAACAAACACGATTCATAGAAGTTGTTAAATATATTAAAATTAGTCAAACTATTAAATAACCGGTACATAAATAACCATTAAAAAGACAATCATATATAACAATGTTCTTTCAAGAAAATGATGCACGTCCACGCACATGACGACCACCTCTTATAGTACTAGACTCATACTCCTCAACAGACCTACGAGCTACTTGTAGTGTCTCAGTAGTACGTTGATAAGCTACAGTGCCCTCTGTGACATCTCGACAGGTTAACATGCCCTGCAACATCCTAATCACACGCCTCATACCCCCCTGAAATGAAGATAACCAAAAAAAATTATTTAAGTAAACAAGAACCAAAATTGATGAAAAAAAATCAAAATCAGTTAGTTTCAAGACATACCAACAATCCTAGCTCAGCCGACCGTCTACGACGAACTGGAGGCACCAACCTCTCATCTGGAATGTCTCGCCTCATGCGCGGTGCAAGACTAGGTCGTTCATCGTCGTTGCCTGGAGTGATGTACGGGTGCGACACCCGCCTAAACCACGTTATGTATCCATCAACACACGCATGTGGCTGATCAGCTTCAATGACACTAGTAATGGCATGCTCTGCATACCACAACCAATTTAGATCAATCGTAGGAATGTCTGGCATCGGAAGACTATCAGGTGACCGTGGTATGTTCTATTGAAAACCAAATTGACGCAACACGCGTTCAGGTAGATGTCGATGAATCATGTTGCCTAATCGGATCCATCCCGAGTACATAATTATGGCAATCAATGGACATGTACGTCTATGCGAAAGGTATGGATTCCAGATAACTACATCATAAGTGAGGGCATCCAGAAATGTTCGGCCCTCTGTCAAACTCCAACCCACCCTCGGGGATATGTATCGTGAAGCACGTGAATCAAGTTCTGTGTACCTCTCAGACACTTGCCTCCTTCCCATTGTAGGAAAGTGCTCATATATCCAACTCTACAAAAAAACATTACTTCAATCGTGGGTTTCATTGTCAAACAATATTAAAATAAACTTAGAAGATGGTAATGTACCTGTAGAAGAGTGGAATATCCAGCTATCTGTCTGACCTCATAGAAGATAGCATCTCCTAGCTGCTCATATGTATGTGCAAGTGCTGCTGCTCCCCAAGCATATCTCGAACAAGCATTCAAGTCTCGCAAGAGAAGGAGATACGATACCCGAATTAAAGTCGCACTCTTATTCGTAAAAATTGTGCATCCAAGCAGATGCAACAAGTACGCCCGAGCAGCACACTCCCAATGCTCCTGCTGGATGCACTCCTGGTAGACCTCGCGTAGCCAGCTGAGCCTAACTTTTGGACCACGTGACTGTTTCATCTCAGCTGAAGCTTTAGCGTGGTCCACACCAAGCAGCTCCATGATATGAGATCGAGCCTCATCATACTCTAACTCCTCAACTCACAAAATTGTCCCATGATGGGTAGGTGGAGCAAATTCATAACGTCATCTAATGTGACAGTCATCTCACCTATCGGTAGGTGGAAAGTATTAGTCTCTATGTGCCACCTCTCCGAAAGGGCAACGATCAATCCATGATCGGCATACTCATATGAGAGGTTCACTAAACAACCCAACCCCGACATGGAGATATAAGGCTCAATGGCCTCATGATACATTCCAAAATGCTTCAATTTTTTGCCATGGGTGACAACCTTTATCCCCCTTCGATCCTAAATACAAACATAATTATATAAAAAAAATGTAACATTTATTAAACAATTAAAATTTAGGTTGATGACTAACCCGGCCTTGCCATATGGCAAATGCAACATGCTGGGTATAGTGAGTAAGTAAGGAGGTGTCATGTGGACCTCCTGGGAATCCACCATCTTCAGCTTCATCTTCTTCTTCATCTTCACCTTCACCTTTATGTTCTTCTTGACTACAGTCATGCTGCTGCTGAATATCCTCCTCTTCAACGTAATCATCGTGACTATGTCCATGCTGTAATAACTCTTCCTGCTCCTCATTATCATGCTCATGAATAACGTCCACGCGATATTCTTCTACTCGTCTTCTACGAGCAGATGCCGTAGGTCGTCTTCTTTCATCTGATGGCTCACTACGAGAGGATGAAGCCTCACCATGATATCCACCTCTAGTTTTAACCATATCTATTAACCAATTATATTATTAACATATTATATACAAAAAAATTATTAATAATGTAATAAAAAATATTCAAACAAATAAAAAATAATATAAAAATCTAAAAAAATTACATATATAATAATTAAATTATTAAAAATTCCAAATTAATAATTATTATTTATTTCAATAAACAATTTAATTATTATTTCAATTTAAAAAAAATTAAAAAAGTTAAATAAAATTAAATATACGAAAATAAGAGAGACACCACATAAATACTTTATATTTTTATATTATTTTGATACCTAGTACAAAAAAATCTTTTTAACTAGTATAAAAAAACCATTTTACATTAGTATCTACTGTTTCACATTAGTATCTACTGCCTATAGTGTCAATAAACCATTTTACATTAGTATCTACTAGTATAAAAAAATCATTTTACATTAGTATCTACTGGGTATAATGGAAATGAAAAAACATTTGAAAAAAAATAAACAATTGAAAAAAAAATATCATAACCAATATATATGGCAACAAGACGAACAGAGATTTCAACCACACATTCAAATCAAAGCCTATTCTGGAGATCACATATATTATTATGAATAGATAGATATTTAATTAAAAAACTAAGTCTCAAAACGCCTCTGTTCTCCTTGCCGCAGATCGAAGTCCGGCCTTTGTTCTCCTTGCCGTAGATCGAAGTCCGGTGTGCCCCGGTTATATGTGTGCCGCAGATCGAACTGCGGTTTGTGCTTACCGCAGTTCGAACTGCGTTTATCCTTGGTTCTGATCCTTTCTCCAGCGAGCTCTCCGAACACGACCCACGAACCGAACCCAGCACATAACAACAAACAAATATATTACAGCAAGATGGTACTAACCTGGACGCCATCACCGTGGGATGGCAGAGACAAAGGACGGAGAGAAAAAGAGGGAGGAAGGAGGGGTGTAGGTGTAGGGTTTCATTGCTGTGTGAGATGCGGCAGGGAGTGAGATGCGGAGGGAAGAAGAAGAGGAGTTAAAGTTTTACTAAACTTTTTAACCACAATATTTTTCTCTCTCCTCGTTGACTGACAAGGGCACACTTTGGAATTATAATTTTTTTTGGAGGTGCATGACGAGGGTGGTGAGGTGCAGGGAGAATGACTCTATGGGACTACAATGCATGAAGCTATTTAACGACTATTAATTCAATCTCTGAAAACATTTTTTCTTGTAAATTGATAACAATTTGATTAATAACTTAGGTTAATATTTTGGGTGATCTACAAACTTGATCTAATAGAATAAAATCATTATTAATGGTATTCTTATATAAATGGTATGTATAGTAATAAGACAAGCAGTAGTGTTTATTGTAAAACAAAACAATGATATATTTATTTGAGATATTATATATCACTTAAATGATTAGAAATTGAACTTGACATTATAATTTTAAATTATATTATATATATATATATATATATATATATATATCAAATATATAAGTGCTTTTAAATAATAACAAAATATATATTGATTTATCATAAACATGATTGTTGTTGTCTTATACATTTTTAACTTTTGTAGTTGCTTAGAAAGTTAAGTAAGACAAGAGAGTTTTAAAAGTAAAACAAGCAAACAGACTTTGATATATTAGCCTCTGCAGAAATTCATAATATTTAATATATAAAGCATAATATTTTTATTATCACGATAGTTTATAATTTTTATATTAAACAACTTCATATTCATTTTCTTATTCATATATATATATATATATATATATATATATATTTATATTGTATTGGATATAGTGTATACCGAACGGTTAACATTATAAGTCGTTCGGTCACTACCACAACAATGGTCAACCAGGCTATCATCAACCGCATCAATTAAAGTCAACCGCATTAAATAATGTTGGACCATAATTGGGCCAACACTTAAGGTATTATTGGGCCAGTAGTCAAACAGAAGATAAAATAATCAATGAAGAATAAAAGAAGCAAGATATCTGATTGAAGATATAAAGATGTTGATAAGCGGTTAAGATATTGATAAAGTTGTTAATGAGTAACTAACCGGATTTCCAGGTAAGGTTGTTTTTATTTGATCTATGAAACGCTTATAAATACACTCACAGGGCCAAAGGCAAGTTAGGTTCAACTAAGACTTCATTATGTTCTACTTACGTCCGATCAGGACTTAAATACAAAGCTGTGATAAACAGTTCATAAAATCGCTCCTAACTTGAGTGTCAGAGTGCCTTTTGCAGGTACCTCCCCCCATCAAGAGCACAACCGAATGACATCCGGAGTCCAAGCGAGTGAAGCACTCGATTCCAGTGTCGGAAAGCAACAAAATCACGTCAGAAAAGGTTAGTCTCTCGGTCCTACAAATCCCTATCGAAACATTTTGGCGCCCACCGTGGGGCCGAGTGGCATCCCGCTAAAACTGCAAGTAACCAGACAAGAACGTAGTCTTAGCGTCATCATGTCGACCAGGCCCCTACATATTGATCCCGATTGAAGAAACTCCCACCATCAACGTCAGCATCAACGTCAGCATCAACGTCAGCAAGCTTCTACGACTTTACAGATAAATATTTTGATATAACCATCTTAAATTTATTTTATATTATATGATTTAATTTATACTTCTAAACCATTTGAAATATTGATGATTATCCATCTCAACATATAAAAGCGTCCTATGTGCACTACAAAAATGAAGGGCATTACCGAAGGCCAAAAGCCCTCGGAAAATGCCCTAAGCCGTCGGAAAAGGGTATTTACAGACGGCTTATCGACGGTCAATGAGCCCTCGGTAAATCCCTTGTCGCTAACAATTACCGAAGGCTTTTGCCCTTCGGTAATTACCGAGGGCCAAAAGCCTTCGGTAATTACCGAAGGCCTAAAGTGGGTATTTACCCAATCCCCTGTACCCAAATGGGTACCCTTTTTTACTAACTTGTTACTGTTTCTGTTCCTCCTTTTATTTCAAATCTTTGGTACTGTTTCAGCCATTACACACATATATATTATGGAGATGTGTTTAATTTTTTTTCCCAACTTGTTTATCTGGTTTTCCCCTGGGAAGGAGTTTCATACCAATTGTTAAACAAAACAAGTAAGATATTCTCCAAAAATTCTATACTGAATTCTGTTATTGAATGCTGATAAGGAATACAAACTTATAGCCTAGAGAAAAAAAAGAAAACAATAGTCAAACCCACTACTTTCATGAAGGACATGGGATTGGAAAAACTACCTATCTGCAGCATCATTAGCAACATCATTGGCTCCATCTTCAACAAACTTGAGGTCTCCTTTCTGCAGAGCCTCGGTGGCTTGTGGAACATCAGCTATCAACACTGCTTTGTATTTACTGGCACAAGAACTCAAGGCTCTTCTCTGCTTAGGTCCTGCTCCCTTCCCCTGCAAGTCATGGATTATTTTCAAGGCATCGTTTGCTTTGGCTTTCATCACTTTGACCATGATAAGAGCCAGCCCCGAGACATCAGCTGTGGAGCTTCCAAGGCTTACCTTCAATGTTTTTGAAGGCAGAGATTGTAGTTGGGTGTTCTCTTGCAAGTGCTCTCTATCAGATTTTCATTGTTTGGAAACCACATACACACCACACGGCCCATTCACATCCAAAGAGCAATTGATTGAAGAAAGTGGGAGCCACCACTAAGAGAAGAGGCTACGTTGGAGGAATTGAAGCTCACGGTTTTAGAGCTTTCATGTTGAAGAATGAAGAATGAAGTGTGAATTTTATAATGAGGAACCACTTTGCTCATGGTCATGGAAAGAATAATGCAAGCAAAATTCTTTTGTTTTCATTTTGGTTTCTAAGAGAAACAAGAGGAGTAGCTCACGACCATGTGGGAAAAGAAGTGCACCTTGCATTGGTTTTGTTTATTTTGTCATTTTATAAAGGAGACAACAATAGGCCACCACTCACTTTTATTCCCAAGACTTTAATTTGTTATTTAGTGATGACTTGGAAGCATATCACGTAGGAACTCCAAAATAGCAAAGTCTGAATTTTGTTGAAATGGTCCCCTCATAGCTTTTGGTATGTATCAATTCATTGAAAAGCTACAATTGCTAGTTTTTGCTTTTATCAAATTTGCAAGAGATACATGCTGGAAGAAAAACTCTCGGCCAACTCAATTTGATAAGTATCTACCACATGGTTTGAAATAATGGAGGGGGCCACACTTGTTGAAGCTTATGGCCGTGAGAGAAGCTTCAAAATGAAGTGGTTGAAATCTATTAAATTAGTATTGTTAAGGAGGTGGAGGTCACGGTTCTTATCAGCAAGTCCAGAGAAAAGAAAAGAAGCAAAAGCACACGACCTCCCTTCTTCTTATTTTGTCATTAAAAGAAAATTATACAAGCTAAAGACAAAGCCACCACCTCACGGTTTATAGCTCCTGGAAGAGCTTGGAGGAGCAGTCCAGCAGAGTTTTGGAAGTGCATTTGGAGCAGTTGCACACATACACTCCACGGCCTAGGGCCCATGAAGAAGCATTTTGGAAAAGCATTCAGAAAGATGGAATAAAGGTGGGAACCACCAAATTCTCTTGGCTGGAACGTGAATCTTGAAGCCATCAAAATTAAGAGCTGCACATAATTTAATTAAAGTGGCATCCAGCTCATACTCCACGACTTGCATTCAACACTTGCAACTCATTTCAATTAACAAGTGAAGATATTTAGCTACAACAAGAGCTCACGAGGCACACCACGTTGAAGGGAGTGGAGTTGCACGGTGTGAGGAAAAGACATGGGAAAAGCACTCACGGTGCAGCAAAAGAAGCCACAACAACATGAAGAAGAAGCACACAGCAGCTTGAGTCAGACGCCAAAAGAGTAGGCCGTGAGGTGAAAGGATAGCAGTAGGAGCTGAAGTGGTACAACAGAGAAAGCATCCATCCAGCAAAGAAGCAAGAGTTTCTGCTTTCAAAGAAGCAAGAGTTTCTGCTTTCAAGCAAGCAGCAGAAGCAGAAGATTTTGAATATCTGGAAGATGCATGGAGGCCCCAAATGAAGGAATTAGATGAGATGGGAAATCAGTTTCTGTACTGTTTAAGTTCAGAGAAAGGGTAACAAAGGTT
This sequence comes from Vigna nakashimae, assembly GCA_034642375.1. Classification (NCBI taxonomy): domain Eukaryota; kingdom Viridiplantae; phylum Streptophyta; class Magnoliopsida; order Fabales; family Fabaceae; genus Vigna; species Vigna nakashimae. The sequence continues at coordinate 25,171,758 of CM067768.1, forward strand.
GGAACATCAAAGGCATGGAAATGAATGTTAGAAATGGAATTGCGGTGAAGAAATGAAATAGATTTATGGATGGAAACAAGATAAATTGGATGCAAGCAAGCCCCTACTCCATTGATCTCAAGCATAAGCTATAGGAAGCTAAAGTAAAACCCGCAGTAGACAAAAGAATGAACCAAAGATAAAGATTGATCTTGTTCAAACATGGCCAAGGCATATAGCATATTCAGTTAGTCTCATTAGTCAATTCATGCTCAATGCAACAGAACCTCACCTTAAATCTGCAGCATAGAGAGTTAGTACTAACCAACACCTATAATAGTTAGTTTCTCACATTAGTGGTGTCTAAACAAGGAAGCAGTTGAATTTAATCACAATTTCCAGTTAAGCATCCAACAATCTATTTATTCAAATATCCTCAACGACCAAGATCCAACAAATGTTGGCACCTCCAGAAACTCTAAGACCACATAAAAAGAACACAATTTCTACCACACACAATGACAGAGACAAAACAACATGAAAATGAAAAAAAGAAAGAAAGCAAGCATCATTAAAGTACAATTTCTTCTCAACAAAAAATCAATTTTGAAAAAAAACTTACCTCGAAAGAAAAATGGACGAAGATGCCAGCCTTTGCAGACCCCGACCATGAACTTAACAAGCCCACATCACCCCAATGCTGTCGTCAAGCCAACCTCGATGACCCACCACCACTACCGCAAAACGCCAACTACCACGACCCACCACCCTGCCGGAAAGACCATGCCACCAACGACCTAAGCTCCGCGAAAGAACGCCTTACGGTGACCAAAAACAGACTAGGGCTTTGTTATCGTTGGAGGAATTTCTCAAATTTGGGCACAGGAGAGGAGGAATTACTGATAATTTGGGCAGAGGAGAGGAAGCTTACGACTTTCGTATCGTTGGAGGAGCACAAGGGAAGGGTTGGAGGGAAGGGTTTTGGGCGACAAAGAATAGGGGTTGGAGGGAAGGGTTTTGGACGAAGCACAGGGGAAGGCCAGTGGGAAAATGAATTACAGAGAGGAACAACTTAAAATTCTTAGAAGACATTATCGAAGGCCTCTAAGCGGTCGGTAATTGACTTCACCAGCAAAGTCAACCAGTCAACCAGAAAAGTTAATTAGTCAACCAGAATACGAAAAAAGTCAACCAGACGAGTTTTGGGCCAGTTTTATGCGATTTTATGATCTATTTGGGCCTGGACCCATTTTCTATTATTTTTATGTCCTATTTAAAGACCTAGATGTCTTAGGGTTGGTATCTTTGGCAGAAACGAAACAAACACTCTCTCTTCCATCCCTTTGAAGGAGGATCTTGGATGCTCAGGCTACCTCTTCACCTTTCTAGGGTTTTATCCTTCATTCTTTCATTATTGTTCATCTAGGTTCACCATGAATATGGTGAACTAAACCTTGTATGTTTGTTGGGGAATCAATGTAATCTTTTGAAGCTCTCATATATGGAATTTGTGCTTGCATCTTAATCTAAGATTTGTGCTTTCTTTCATCATTAGTTAGGGTTTTTCCTCTTTGCTTAATGCTTGCTTTGTTTAACTCATTCAATGCATGATTATTGATTTTGTCGATACGGGAACGTACGGGGAAGTCTAGATCCGGGGAATCTCTCCCAATATTATATTGGTTGTCGTTAAGCTCCTATGCTAAGAGAACTAATTATTAGGAATGCTAGGAATCGTATGAACTCGTAATTAGGGATAGGCCTTCTTGACAAGGTAATTTAGAGAGTGGCATTAACAATGATGATGTGATTGTTGAATTCCTAAAATATATGAGAGTGGATAAGATGAAATTGACCCCCAACAACATATTCATATATATATATCATTGAAAGTGCTTGTCTTTTGTTTTGCCATTGATCAAAACTCATGCATACATGTTTATTTTCTGGTTTGCATATTAAAATCCAACTATTTTGTTCTTAAGTCTTAGTTAATCAACAAATCACACAACTAAACTAGGCCGTGAGTCCTTTGGGAGAACGATACTTGGTCTTACCAAGTTTATTACTTGAACGATTCGGTCATACTTGCCGATTGTGAAACAAGTTTGTGACATCATATTTTGGTGATCATAAATTTTTCCATCATCTAGCCATTGTGCTCACCACAATTTGTCAACCTTCATACTCAACCTTCAATGATTCGTCTTTCGCATGACCAACCACTTGGTATTTGACAATCAAACTCACCCATTATCTGTCTTTCACCACCCCTTGTAAATTCCTTCTTATTGCCATGACAAAATCTTCAAATAGGGTTTGAATTCCTCTATTTTTCATTTTTTTTACCAAAAGTACATTTTTGCACAGATGAAAAATAAAATTATGAATTTGAAAACACAAAGCAAGTAAAAACATGTACTTTCTTCTATTTTTCAGAGATTCAGATGTACTGGATTCAAGAGAAACCACATACGGCAACTAAGCCTAATGGGCTCGAAAATTGTTCATCTTTCATTCTCAATTTGTTTTTACAACGAATTCAAAGAAAACCATGCATGACAACTTGGACAACTGTATTGAAAAGACAATGTTGAAAATTCGTATTTTGAGATTTTTAATTTTTTTTAAGGTTTTGATTGACTTTTATTTTACAATACTACAAAGCAAACTGGGTCAAACTTGGACCTGAAGCAAATTGAACTGAATGCAAGGTAGTGTGAGCTTAATGAGCTTGACGGATCCAACTACCAATGCGACTCAATGAATCGATCAAATTTTTACAAAAATGTTTGTTTTAAAATAAAATGTAACATGATTTGAGAAATATGCAACATGATGAGGGAAATCCTTTTTTATTTTTACATTTGTGAGAAAACGAGACTAAGGAAAACCTTACACTGAAAACGGGCCCAAATAATGGGCTCAACAACTGTTATTCCTACTCTCACAATAAAAAATATTAAAATGAACTTGAACTATTTTTAAAAAAAAATCTCATATTGACACATTATACAAAAGCAAAACGTGGAAACAACATATTTTTATCAATTTTCAAAAGAAGTGAACTCTAAGAAAAATAAAAAAGGCAATTGGGCCTAATGGGCTCAAGGACTGTTCTTTCTTTTTTTTTCAATTTTATTTGATTTTTATAGTTATTCGAAGATTAGAAGAAGAAGAAGAAATAAAATCAAACAAAATGATGTGATGCAAAAATTATGAGACTTAAGTGTCGGTCCAACATTTGATTTCTTTTGACCGTTGACAAAAACAACGATTGATGATATATTGGATCAACTGCAGGGGGCTACCATATTCTCAAAGATTGATTTACGGTTTGGGTATCATCAAATTCGGGTCAAGGAAGGAGACATTCAGAAGACAGCCTTCCGGTCTCGTTACGGACACTACAAGTATGTAGTGATGTTGTCAGGTGTCACTAATGCACCCGCAATATTCATGGACTACATGAATCATACTTTTAGGCCGTTCCTGGACGAGTTAGTGGTCGTCTTCATTGATGATATCGTCATCTACTCCAAGAGTTGTGAAGAGCATGAAGAACACTTGAGGATCGTACTTGGAGTATTGAGGAAAAATGAATTGTATGCCAAATTATGCAAGTGTGAGTTTTGGATGAAGGAAGTATAGTTCTTGGGGCACGTAGTTTCGGTTGGAGGCATCTCTGTGGATCCAGCTAAAGTGCGAGCAGTATTGGAATAAGAGAGTCCGCGTTCGGTCACTGAAGTCTGAAGTTTCATAGGGTTGACGGGCTACTATAAACGTTTCATTGAAGGATTTTCTAAGATAGTAACGCCATTAACACAGCTGACTCGAAAGGATCACCCGTTCGCCTGAACCGATCGATGTGAAGAAAGTTTCCAAGAATTGAAGAAGAAGTTGACGAGCGCTCCAATCTTGGTTATTCCGGACATGACCAAACCGTTAGAAATATACTGTGATGCTTCTCATCAAGGTTTGGGTTGTGTGTTTATGCAAGAGAGGAGAGCAGTCGCGTACGCTTCTAGACAGCTGAAGATACATGAGAAGAACTACCCAACGCACGACTTGGAGTTGGCAGCAGTGGTTTTTGCGTTGAAGACTTGGAGGCACTATTTGTACGGATCTACATTCCAAGTCTTCAGCGATACAAGAGTCTCAAATACCTCTTTGATCAGAAGGAGTTGAATATGAGGCAAAGTAGGTGGCTTGAGTTCTTGAAGGACTATGATTTTGAACTACTCTATCATCTAGGAAAGGTGAATGTTGTAGCGGACGCTTTGAGTAGGAAGGTAGTTCATGTCTCGGCAATGATGGTCAAAGAGCTGAGTTTAGTGGAAAACTTTAGAGACTTAAGGTTACAGTTCGATTTAGAACCAAACAGTATTAGATTCTGTAACCTTAGAGTATCCAGTGATATCTTTGACTGGATCAGAGAGAAACAGTCAGCTGATGAAGACTTGTAGAAGATTTTGAGTGCGCTTAGTATAAACAAAGCTAAATACTTCAATACGGGAACAGACAGTCTCCTTTCGATACAGAGACATGACGTGTGTTCCAAACGATGGCGAACTGAAGAGGATCATTCTTGAAGAAGGACATCAAAGTCGTCTTAGCATGCATCCTGGCATGACTAAGATGTATCAAGACCTCAGGAAGTCTTTTTGGTGGCCAGGAATGAAGAGTGATGTCGTCCGTTTTGTGGCATCATGTCTGACTTGTCAACGAGCCAAGGCAGAGCATCAGAGACCGGGTGGTTTACTTCAGCAACTTGAGATTCCTGAATGGAAGTGGGACATCATTTCTATGGACTCCGTAACTCACCTACCTCGTACGGTCAAGAATCACGATTCTATTTGGGTGATAGTGGATCGACTAACGAAGAGCGCACACTTCTTAGCTGTCAACCTGAAAATGTCCATGATAAAGCTTGCACAACTCTACATCAGCGAGATCGTTCGTCTGCATGGAGTGCCATCCAGCATCATCTTTGACCAAGATACAAGGTTTACGTCCCGGTTTTGGCAGTCCCTGCAAAACGAGTTGGGTAGCAAATTCCAAATGAGTTTAGCCTATCACCCTCAAATGGACGGTCAATCTGAAAGAACCATACAGACGCTTGAAGACTTGCTAAGGACGTGCGTGCTAGATCACATGGGCGTATGGGATGAAGTATTACCACTAGTGGAATTCACCTACAACAACAGTTTTCAGTCCAGCATTGGGATGGCTCCATTTGAAGCCCTCTACAGGAGAAAATGTCGAACGCCACTATGTTGGTTCCATGAAGGAGAGCAGGTGTTGACTGGACCTGAACTTATTCAGCAGACAACCGAAAAGGTGACGTTAATCTAAGAGAGGTTGAAGACGTCACAGAGTAGGAAAAAGTCATACACTGATAAAAGAAGAAGGCCTTTAGAGTTCGCGGCAGGAGGTCATGTCTTTCTTAGACTAAATTCAACTACTGGAGTAGGCAGAGTTGTTCTTCCCAAGAAGCTATCTCCCAAGTTCGTTGGACCTTATCAAATCTTAAGGAGAATTGGACCAGTTGCGTACGAGTCGTCCTTGCCTCCTCAACTGTCCAACCTTCATCCAGTCTTCCACGTTTCTCAACTTCGGAAATACATAGCAGACCCTTCTCATGTACTAGAGTTAGAGGACGTTCGTCTTCGTCAAGATCATACGCTAGAGATGCAACTTGTTCGTGTTGAAGATAGTCGTACCAAGTATTACAAGAAGAAAGCCATCAGATTGGTGAAAGTGGTCTGGGACGAGAAGACTGGCGACACTACATGGGAAGTGGAGGATGCCATGAGGGACTTGTATCCCCATCTATTTCCGGGTAAGTCTAAATTTTCGAGGATGAAAAGCTTTGTAGTTGGAGGGAATGTCAGACCTTATTAAAAACGCACCCAAAACCCCTATGAACGGACGCCAGGTGTCAAGCGACGAGGATCAGAAAATCAGATAGGGGAATGCAGGTCAGCAGATGAGCGGACGTTCGTTTTAAGCAAAACTGAGTTTTTGGAAAGTTGCGTCACACTCTCTGCATGCATCTTCTTCTCCAAAAATCTGATATTTCTCATTTCTCCTCCTTCTCACTAAAAACTCTCCCTTCTCTCTAAGAAATCTTACATTTTCCCTTCTCCGAGCACCGTTCAGGCACCGTAGCAGCATTTCCGGCATCAAGAGCTTCAGGTTGAACCGAACGGTTTTGAATTCTGAACTGGTAAGTTCTTTTTGTCCTTAATCGTTTGTTCTCTGATACATGCAAACCAAGTTCTGGTTGCATGAAGACGTCTTGTCTGAGCCATTGTTGGTTTTCTGTTGTTTGGTTTGGTTTGAAGAATTTTTGAACGTGAGGGTAGAAGAAATTGTAGTCAGGCGAGCCTTAATTCTGCCTTTAGGACGTTCGTTCACGCTCAGAGGTAAGGGAAGCTTATTTAATTTAATTTGGTATGTGTACTGTAATGCATGAACGTTCGTGATGGATGATTGGAAATGACATGTGATTGTGCTATTTTCTGATATATGAAATATATGAAATTTGTATGATATGGATTGTATGAAGTATGAAAACTTGATTATGATATGAATATTATAAAGTTATGAAACAATGTGTTAAGAAATGAGTTGAATATGAATGAATTCTGGATATGAAATTTACCTATGATGGTGTACATTCGTCACTGAACGGTCCTTGACAGTTCGGTAATACTATTGACCTTGGTTAAAATAGGATTCTTTCATTTGGAAAGAATCCTAGTTGAGAACGAGTGTCTTCGTGTGGTATACTATGCTTGAGCGTTCGGCCAAGCATAGTTGCATCTGAGTATTCTGTGATAAACTTAAAATTTTGTAAACACATGTATTTGTATATTTTAGTTATTCTTAAACACTATTCCAATAGTATCTTATGATATTTATTAAATTCCCTATTATAAGTTTGGTAGTGCTCGGTCTCACACCAAGCGCTCGTAATGAGTAGTGCTTGGTCTTATACCAAGCTCGTACTCGTTTATGGAATGATTTATCTTAATGAAAATAGTGTTCGTCCAACTTCAATAGAATTTCATTCTACCGTGTTCGGTCATTGACTGGCATTAGGTTTCTTTATGTGAATTCTTATAAGTATGATTCGTTAAATGTCTTGAAGTGTCTACATTCAATGGTTCCGGCCTAGAGCCTTAGTAATTGGCATGTTCTTTGAGGTGTTTGTGTTTGAGCTCACGAGAGTCAGTTCATTTAATTGACTCATTTTTTAAAGTAACGTTCGTTTTAGTCGTTCTTGTGATATATAGTTGTACTCGGTTTCTTTCTCAACTTGACAGTAACCCTCTCGGTCTTATTCTATTATGGAACGGGAGATTTCTCTGTCTCGTTCCAAGTGTTCATCCTCGTTCTGAGTGAGGATTGAACGTTCGGTATTGGATGTCCTTAATAATTCGTGAACAAAGATGAATTTGAGTAGATTGGATAATGAAAAATGAAGAAAATATGAGATGGATGAAATGTTGTGGATTATGAACGAGCGTTCCAGGGAGGAACGACTCATGGATGATTATTGAATTTGTAAAGTATGACTGTGGGCATGCTAAGTTGGCGATTCATCCTGATGTTCCGTGAGTACTCATCCTCACGTAGAGGGGGGTAGGTCATGTGTGGGAACGACAAGATGTCATAGTCCTTAGGGTTACTTTGGACTAATAGTACTAACCTCGGGTGGCAGTTGTTGAGGGTATCCCAGTTACTACATCACCCGGGTGCACGAACGCCTGTAGCTACGTAGATTTCATACACTCCGGACAGTTAGTTTAGTATTATGATTTATATGAAACGTATGATGAAATATATCTTGTGTGTTTGATTGTGTGAAATGTATGTCTATACATGAATGAAATTACATAAGTTTACCCCGTGTTTCCTGTCCTGTCTTATTTTGTAGGTTCGTCTTTGTCATTGCAATGATCATCCGTGTGGATGTGAGCAGAAGGAGACGAGCTGCTGGAAGAGGCGCTAGAGGAAGATAATCTAGTTGAAGTTGAAGTGAAGACCGAACTGTAGTACGCTAGGTCCGTAGTTTAGTTGAATGGAAGGTGGTCGTTCAATCACTTTCCCCTTTTGATTTATTTTGACCGTTCAGTATAGGCTTTTGTAAACCGTCGGTCAGACCTTTTTAACTTGTACACTTTAAAGTTTGTAATTCTTTCTGTAAGGTCGTTCGACCTTGGTCGTACGCTTTGTTTTAGTGTAAGACTGATCTGAGTTATTATTAAATGTGATTATTCTATTATATAGTTGAGACTGTATTGTTGGGATGTTATAATTAACTTTACAATATGTTCCAAATGCAGACTTTTTAATAAGTTATCTTATTATAAATAATTAAGGAAAAATGAAAACGTTTTATTCAATTTATTTTTACTAAGATTTTAATTTTGTGATAGAGCTTAAACTCATTATTTAGAGTTAATGCTTTTTTATTCAATAATAATTTTTAATTATATTCAATAACTATTCAAATCTTATTTTAGAGTATCAGGGGTCCAAAATTAACATTAAAATGTAACAAAATAACTTATTTTTATTCAAAAAAAAATTTAATTAAATTTTTCAATTTTTAATTGATTCTTTATTGTATTTAAGCATGTGATCTTATTTAGATCTGTCTTAAATTCACTTTGAATTTAATTCTACAATTTTACTTGAATTGTTTCAATTTTATTTTGAACTGTGTAATTTATATTGATTTTGCTTTGATTTTATTTTTTTAATTTAGTTATGTAATTTTTAATTGATCCTCTTTTGATTTTATTTTGAATATAGTTTTTTTTTTCAATTTTGTTTTGAATTTAATTTTCAATTTTAATTCAAAATTCTTGGTGACATTCGTGATAATTTTGTATTCAATTGACATTACAAGAATGTTGGGCATTAGCTGCCATAAAAGTAGCGTTGACCTATAGGAAATGTGTTAGTCTTTTTTTTTTTTTTTCTAACGCAACCATAATATTTTTCTTTATAATTTATATATGTGTGACCTTTGACTCCTAAAATATCGATGATATATACATTGTCAATTAAATAATATATTTGTCTTACATAAAATATATATATTTTTAAATATGTTTGTCGATTATTGATTTTTTTATTATCTAGTATTTGAGTACATCAAAATAAATATAATTATTGTTAAGTTGTAGATTTATTAAATTTTGAACTAGCCCACTTGTGTTGTTATGGAAGCATATATATTACTAGTTAATACAAGTCATTAGAGGCAGTCCTGAAAGTTGAAATGTATATAACGAAAATTTTTATATATATATATATATATATATATATATATATATATATAGATATAACTTGTTTACTTTTATTTTGAATATAAATTAATTTTAAACTTATAAAAAATTAAATTAATTTTTCTTTTTCATTTTTTTTAAAAGGACGTATACAAATTACGTTCAAACATAACCTAATCAAATATCCAGAACTGAGATAAGTTTTCTGTTCGTTGTTAACAAGAAAGATGGAGGCATTGAAACATTATAAGAAAATTATTAAATAATAATTAATTTTAAAGGTAAAAATTATTTAGTTTATATATTAATTTATAAATTAAAAATGATTAATATCTAAAATATTTTTTATTATAAATAAAAAATTACAATTAATGTATGAATTAAATTCTAAATTAATTTTGAGCATTAACTATAAAAAAATTAGTTATTAAAGAATTAATTTTTAAATTAATATTTAATTTTAAAATAAGAAAAATGCTTGAATATTTTTTAAAAGTTAGAAAAAGAATTCAGCAAATAAAAAGTACGAAGTATTGGCATAATATAACATATAAAGAAAAACAATTTTAAATTGAAAGCCACCGAAGGGTAGTTAAGGAAATAAAAATATATAACGTAAAGTATGGGTTCTTATTGCAGGAGAATCAACGGTTCTGTCCATTAGCCAGACTACGAGCCATATAAATCCCATCAGTTGGTTGTTTAATGAATAAGTTAACAACCTCTGTTTTACTGTTATTATTTTATATCAGCAACTACACAATGCCTAATTATTACCTGAAACTGTTTTATGTACTTCTTCTGCTCTTGTTAACTGCTGCAGGATCCATTCTCGGATTCAACAGTAATGCAGAAATAAAGTGCATTGATGGGGAGAGACAGACACTCCTCAACTTCAAACATGGCCTCGTAGATGTCTATAATATGCTGTCTACATGGAGGGATGATGACAAGAGTCGAGATTGTTGCAAATGGAAAGGGATTCAATGCGACCCTCAAACAGGTCATGTAACCATCCTTCGCCTTCCTGGTAATCCAACAGGTCAGAATGCTCATTATTTGAGAGGTACAGTGAATATCAGTTCATTGTTTGCCCTGCAAAATATTTAACGTTTGGATCTCAGCAACAATTTTTTTTTATGGAGTCACATCCCAGAACTCATGGGCTCACTTACCAACTTAAGATATCTCAATCTCTCCTATTCTGATTTTGGTGGTAAGATTCCTACCCAACTTGGAAGCCTTACACATTTATTGTTTCTGGATTTAAGTCACAATTATCTTCTCCGTGGAGATATCCCTTATCAACTTGGAAGCCTTACATATTTAACGTATCTCGATCTCTGTTATAATAATCTTGAAGGGAAACTCCCTAATCAACTTGGAAATATGTCACAGTTGAGACACCTTAGTCTCATTGGTAATTCATTTTCTGGAGCACTCCCTTTCCAGGTTGGGAATCTTCCTTACTTGCAAACTCTTAGACTTGGTGGTGATTTTGATGTCAAACCTAAGGATGCAGACTGGTTGTCTAGTCTCTCTTCCCTAACACATCTTGCCATCGATGGTTTACATAACCCTGACTGGTTGCATATGATTCATTATCCAAAGCTAGGAGAGTTGAGACTAGTTGATTGTTCTCTTTCAGATACCCAAATTCATTCTCTGTTTTATTCACCTTCCAACTTTTCCAATTCTCTTACCATCCTTGACCTTTCTTATAATATGCTCACATCCTCAGCATTTCAATTATTGTCTAACTTTAGCCTTAATCTTCAAGAGCTTTATCTTTCTCATAATAACATTGTTTTGTCATCTCCAGTCCACTCAACCTTTCCTTCTCTTCTGATCCTTGATCTTTCCTATAATAAGATGTCATCATCGGTCTTTCAAGGTATCTTCAACTTCAGTTCAAAACTTCAAAATCTTTATTTGCAAAATTGTAGTCTTAGGGATGATAGTTTTCTCATGTCAGCTATTTCAATTACGAATTCCTCGTCTTCTCTTGTCTCACTTGATCTCTCCTTAAATCTATCGAAATCATCATCCATATTTTACTGGCTCTTCAACTCCACTACCAATCTTCGTACTCTTGAACTTTATCATAACATGTTGGTAGGTCCCATTCCAGATGGATTTGGGAAAGTAATGAACTCTCTTGAAGTTCTTGACCTCAATGGTAACAAACTGCAAGGCGAGATTCCATCTTTCTTTGGGAACATGTGCACATTGCAGACATTACAGCTCTCACATAACAAGTTGAGTGGGGAAATTTCTAATTTCTTTCAGAATTCATCATGGTGCAACAGAGAAGTGTTTCAGAGTTTAGATTTATCCTTTAACAACATTACAGGAAGGCTCCCTAAAAGCATTGGATTTCTATCGGAGTTGGAGTACTTGTACTTTGTTGGAAATTGCTTGGAGGGTGATGTCACTGAATCCCATCTTTCAAAATTTTCCAAATTAAGGTACTTACATTTGTCAGACAACTCCCTATCTCTAAAAATAGTCCCTAACTGGGTTCCTCCTTTTCAAATAATAAGATTGGGACTAAGATCTTGCAAGTTGGGCCCTAACTTTCCTAGTTGGCTCCATACTCAACGCTCCTTAGAAACTCTGGATATTTCTAAGAATAGGCTTAATGGTTCAGTACCAAAATGGTTTTGGAACAACTTGCATAATGTGAGATGTTTGTGTATGTCTCAGAATAATCTCAGTGGTACAATTCCTAATAATATATCATTGAAGCTTTTCGGTAGACCGTCCATATTTCTGAATTCAAATAATTTTAAAGGCAAAATTCCGCAATTTTTACTGCAAGCTTCAGACCTAACGCTTTCTGACAATCAATTTTCAGATTTGTTTTCATTCATATGTGACCAACGCACATATGCAATGGCCACTTTGGATTTATCAAACAATCAATTGAAAGGACAACTCCCAGACTGTTGGAAATATGTTGATATGATAGGTTACTGTTTCTTGATTTAAGCAACAATAAATTGTCTGGGAAGATTCCTGTGTCCATGGGCAGCCTTTTTAAATTGAAAGTCTTGGTTTTACGAAACAATAACCTGACGGGTGAATTAGCTTCCACTTTGAAGAATTGCAGCAATTTAATTATGTTGGATGTGGCTGAAAATACGTTTTTTGGCCCAATACCATCATGGATAGGAGTAAGTATGCAACAATTGATAATCTTGAACATGCGAGGGAATCACTTCTCTGGACATTTTCCTATTCAACTCTGTTATTTGAAGCACATTCAACTATTGGATCTTTCGAGAAATATGTTATCAGAAGGAATTCCATCATGCTTAAAGAATTTGACTGCAATGACTGAAAAGAACATCAACACAATTGACACTCTACATCGTATATATTTGATCAATATCAGTTATTTTGAAATTTATGGCTTTTATAGTGTGAAAAATTACACCCTTAACATAAGCTTAATGTGGAAAGGTGTGGAAGAGGGGTTCAAGAATCCAGAGTTACAGCTTAAGAGCATTGATATTTCAAGTAATAATTTAAGTGGTGAAATACCGAAGGAGATTGGATATTTGGCTGGGCTAGTTTCTTTGAATTTATCCAGAAATAATCTGAGAGGAGAAATTCCTTGTGGGATTGGGAGTTTAAGATCATTAGAGTCCCTCGATTTATCAAGAAATCATTTCAGTGGGAAAATTCCTTCTTCTCTTTCTGAAGTTGACGGTCTGGGCAAACTGGACTTGTCACACAACTCTCTTTCAGGAAGAATTCCATGGGGAAGACACTTTGAAACCTTTGATGGGTCTAGTTTTGAAGGAAACATTGATATTTGTGGTGAACAACTGAGAAAAAGTTGTCCTGGAGACGGAGACCAAACAATAGTAAATCTTTCAAAAGCTGAAGCAATGAATGATGATGAAGATAGCTGTTTCTATGAGGCATTATACATGAGCATGGGGATCGGATACTTCACTGGATTTTGGAGCTTAGTAGGGCCAATGCTACTTTGGCGTTCTTGGATAAATGCTTATCTGAGATTCCTATAAATTGACAGACAGCATGTGTGATCAGTTGTATTGAATGTGACGAGAAAAAGGTATGCTTCTATCTTCTCCTTTTTAAATTCACTGTTTATCTCCTGTCTTAGTTGTATGTAGTATGTTATAGACAAAAAATATGGATTTCTGAGCCAGAACATTTAATATGTACTCTCTTTACTCTGTTATCCCCCATTTAACCTAATATTTAAGAATTAATACTTCAATTTAAATCATATATTTATATTATATTTATGTTTAATATTTTAAAATCTTTTAAGATATATTATTGATATTTATTGATGAAATATTTAATATATTAAGCATAATATTTTTTATTAAAAAAAACTATTTTTTGTATAATTTTTATTTTAATGCTAAAAATTAAATTCCCATATATCATAAGAATGCTTTTATTAGAAACTAAACAAAAAGAAAACATTATTGTAAGAAATTTACTTTTAAAAAGTAAACTAAAAATGAAAAACATGCTTTTCCTATTTTCAGATTTTTATAAACTAAAAATTTCTCTATGATTCGTAAAGTAAAATCCTATAAACTCTCTTTCTACCTCTTTAATTTACTCTAGATTGAAAGATGTCTATAGCTAAGTTGAAGTAGGGATGGATGATAAGGTTTGATCGTCGTCCTCCACCACATTCTCTTACTTTTCAATTTCTTTTCAGATGCGTAAAGATTGGAAACAAATTGTTTTTAGATTAAAAATATGAACGAAAATTATGGACTTTCATATTAAATAATAAAACTGAGTTATTCTTTTTCTTTTATTCAAAGAAAGATTTCACAACATATTACACTGGCAATCCATTTACGAGTAGGGAAGGCAATACAAACCGGTCTCCTCTGTTTTGGTCCTTTTTACACAAGATGTGGACTAATTTTCTTCTTTGCATCTTGCATAACGTTTAGCTCGCAAGTTTGTATTAAAATATTGATAAATATATCAAATTCTACAAGTAATAAAGTAGAAAAATTTAGATACTATTTTTAAGATACTCGTATTTGTTTAATGAAACTATGATTGTTTATTAATGAAGGCTAAAATACTTTGAAATAATGAAAGAAATAAATTTTAGGGTTAAATATGTTTTTAGTCCCTACTAAAAAATTTGATGGTTTTTAATCCTTATAGTTTTGAAACTCTGACTATTAGTCCTTAAAATTGGACGGTGTTAAGTTTTAGTAGATGTGTCAACGGTGATGCCACGTGATGATTGAGCTGCTCTCTTCACTCTTTGCCACGTTAGATGTTTAAGTGTTGAACTGAGGAGGTAAGTTCATATGTTTTAGTTTTGCGACTTTCCCGAACTAATTAACCTTCGCGTCCACCAGGGCTTGAAGATTAGTGTCGGAGACGAGGAAATGGAAGAAGACGTTCTCCGGACAGAGGGCGTGGCGGAGGATGGAGTGCACGGCGGCGATCGAACCGCGGAGATATTCGACGTCGAGAGTTATGGCGACGTGGACTAAAGAAGGGTCACAGACTTTTGTTTGGGCGGAAACCCAGGCGCATTCATGTGCATTACGGAAGGGGAGGGCTTTCCGGAAGGAAAATCGGTGGGAGGATCTAATTGCTTCAGATTGGAAAGACGGGGAGAGAATGATAAGAATAATGACGAACATTGTGGCGGAGAAAAACCCTGAAAATCTCATAATCCCAAACATGTTTTTTGGTTTCGTTTAGAGTGTGGATGAATAATCCATGTGAAGCAGTGGTAACGTGCGCACGGTGGCGCTTTTTATTATCAGTCTGGTTGTGTTGTTGTTGAGGCCATGTGTGAGTGGTAATGGTAATGTGGGTTAGTGTGGAAGGGAAAGGAGGCAATAAGGGAGCGATAGGGAAAAAGGTGTCTTTTTTTTCCAGCTTGGCGATTGCGGTTTCCACTTTCCACTTTCCACTTTCCACCACTCAAATGCACTGCACTTCACTGCTCCACCCTTTCCACAAACCAATTGACCAATTTGTTGGTGGTGAGAAAGAAGGTAATCGTGAAGATGACCCATAGCTTTGCGACTTTCCCGAACCAATTGACCTTCGCGTCCAACCATTTCTTCCACTCTCATCTTTCATTTCACTGCAACAAAGCAATCCCTTCATTAGCTTTCTTGTCCACCCAAACCCTATATCCAAATCCTGATATTGACACGAAGAACAGAAGAAGAGCAAAACCAAAACATATGAACTTACCTCCTCAAGAACAGCAACATCCAACGTGGCAGAGAGTGAAGAGAGCAGTTCAATAATCACGTGGCATCGCCGTTTGATACATCCACTAAAACTTAACACCGTCCAATTTTAAGAACTAATAGTCAGAGTTTCAAAACTATAAGGACTAAAAACCATCAAAGTTTTGAGTAGGGACTAAAAACAAAATCGTGTGATACTTAAGGGACTAAAAACATATTTAACCCTAAATTTTAATAAGATAATTCTTAATTATAAAAAGCAATTAAATTTATGAAATTAATGATATGGTGAAGACCTCACCATGGTTGGATTTCATGGTTAATTATGAAAATACCAAATAATATATTTCTAATTTTACTTTAGCATTCACAATACAAATTAACAAACTTTAATTTCTCAGGACAAGTCTAAACATTACTAATAAAATATCTAATCCCTTAGATGTTTTTACCATAGATTCACATTAAATTCAATTGTGTTGAATGACTAATTGATAAAAACTCTATATTTTGAGGTAAATTTATTAGTTCTAAATTATTTCTCAATAATTAGATACAAATAAACAATCAATATCAAGCAATTATTTCACTGATTGTCAAAAATAACTACTGTTGTATTCTTTCCATGCATAAGTGATTTCACGAATAAAAATCAAATTCTTCTCTTTCCAAAATTATTTGATAAAACCTTAGTTATTTTAAAAAAAACAATAATAAAAATATCAATATAACCTAAAAATAAGATTAAAAAAATGATAATAGCAATTATCAAACTACCCTAGACTTGAATAAGAAAAACTCTGATCAACTTATTATAATAACACAATAGCAAATGACTTTCTAATCTTAACAAACATCACGAATTTCACTTGTAACTCCAAAACTCAAGACAGAACTACATGTTATTTTTATCAAATATAAGTATATTTAAGTAAATTATAAGTAGCATTTAGAAACAACTTAAATTTTATTACAAAGAAAAAACATAAATTCCCTGTATAATAATATTTAATCAAATGTAATTATGGTAAGCCACAATGAATTACACAGCTTAGGTGACCAATTCCCTGTTTAAATTAAATCACTTGGATAGTTTTTAATATGCAAATAAAAAACAACATGCTTAGACATTAACTAAAAGTTTAAAATTTACTACTTAATTTATTTAATTATATAACAATCTAGAAAATATCTTAATAGCAGCGGTGGATTTTATAAAAAGAAAACACCAAAATATTTTAATAATAAAAGGTTTAAACTATAAATAGATTTCTAGAGTGAAGTTCATGATATAAAAATGACCATATCTTTAGAAAGATTTTGATAGACGGGCCCAAGCCCAATTAGTTTAGTGTAGTATTTCTTTTACTTTTATTAAAGCATGTGTAAAAGGTGTTAGGCATGTGCTAGATAGGAGCGACTTTTAGTCCTATATATAGCCATGTCACCACCTCTTGTAAGATACTTTTGAGAATAATGAATTAAACTTTCTGTAGAGAGAACTCCAGAAATTAATTCCCTTGAAAGTCAAAGCTAGAGAATCCCAAATGATCTCCTCTAGCCACCTTCCCTTCACACCATCCATTCTCTCATTTTCCATTATCAGATTCTCTCTCCTCCGTAGCATCCATCTCACCCTACACTCACCAATTACAAGCGTCCTCGTGGCTTGCGTCAGGTCTACTGCCACGCGTGCCTTTTTCTCTCACGGGATTCCATCAGCATAGCTTCCGCATACTCATTTCGCGTCTTCATCTACGTTTTCTCTGTCGAAAACCATTCAACCACAAAACTCATCCTCATCATCGCTGGACCTTCACCATGGTGCTTCTCGTCACCAATCAGGTTCCTCGCTTCAGTTTGTCGTCGATCCAGCCTTCGAACTACATCCATTCGAGCCTCTTCACCGAACATCATCAGTAGTCTAGGGTTTCTTCCGCTTCTAGGTTATTTCTTAAATTTCCTTCCGTTCCATCGGTTAGATCTTCTTCTTCACCGCTTAAATCCTCCCTTACTTTCAACCCTAGAATTTTCACCGATTAAACCTCCAAACCTAGGGTTCTCGAGTAAATCTGCTTCTTCCGCTGCTTCTCGGCGTTTCAGCTCGATCAAGTCCAGATTTCACGACGTTTCCGGATTCAGCTCAAGCCGTCGCCTATCAAGTGGTAATCAGAGCTCAGGTTCTCCGCGCTTCGAAAGCTAAGTATCTCTCCATTGATTCGCGTCTCTGATCTGAGTTTAAGTTTCTTGCGTTGTTATGAAATTCACGAGTTGTTTCGATTCTGTCTTGATCTTATTCATTCGTGTTGAATCTCTTCAATATTCGTGTTGTTCATTATGATTCCTTCTCTGTCTTGTGTTGATTCATGTGTTTTTGGTCTTGATCTGTTCATTAGGTTTCTGCTTGAGTCATTTCTTGTATGCTAACCTTGTTTTGGTTGTGTCTTTCATCATCTTAATCGGTCCAAATTTTTGTTGAGTCATTTTCATTGCTGAATCATATTCTGTCATGTTTACAGTCATGTTTAATTGCTTAAAATGTCATAAATTTTGTGTTCAAAGCTGTGTTGAGTTTTTTCTGAGATTCTGGAATATATGATCAGTGGCTATACACCATATGAGCTATGATACATTCATTGTGAGCTCGGGTGCATGCAAAAGTGACCGTAATCTCAGATTTAACGTACTGTTGAGGTGTATTTTGATTTGCGTTTATTGTCATGGCCAATACATATTAATTTGGTGATAAAATGCTTGAATGAGTTCGTATCAGGTGCACATCACTTAAGCCATGAATTGCTGAAGCAAATAGCTTGGTGGCACCTTGTGAAAACTCCAGTAGTATCAAATTGCAGTTGGCTGATCTGCATTGTCTTGTTTGAGTCTAGTTTTTGTTTTAAAATCTGTTCTGGCATATAGATCTTGCTGGAAATCTTGCATTAACTTCCTCGTGTCGTGTTCAAACTTCAAATTGTTGTTTTAAAGTCAGTTTCATCAATAAATTGTCAATTGACTCAACAAAACTTAAAACTGGTGGTGTGGTTGAGCTGTTTGATTGCATAATTGGCTATTGCAAGTTCAATTTTCGAATTACTATGTTCTGCATCCAATTTTAATGCAAAACAAGTTTGTTTTGATGTTTTAAACATGTTGAGATAGTTTAATTCGAGTTATATCAACCTTGTGCATCTTTCACCTTTTGAAACCACCATTTTAAGTCAATTTTTTTTATGAAGCAAGTATAGTGCAGTACTGAAATTTTGATTTGTGTGTTTATGATCCAGTTGGATTGTAGTAAGAGCTAGGGTCTGTTGAATGAAATCAAAACAGGTGAAAAAGAATATCTATACAAGTTTAAAAAGCATTCAGACCTTGTACAATCCAAATAAGTGAAGCTCCAAAATCAGAAACTGAAAACATTATCAGTTATGAACTAATTTTGTTGGGGCATTTTATCAAACGTTTTTCTAAAATTCAGTACTTGAGTCATTTAACTGTTTCTGCCCTAACTTGCTTGGTTTTCTTGCTTTCTTAATCCCTTCTAGAGCAATTCTTAGGTTCATTTTTGAGTGCTTTCCTTTTTGATAGCTTTGTTTCTTGCTTGTCTTTGTTGGTTATCTAGTTTTGTCTGCAATGCATGTGAACTCTATTCGGCCAATCTTTAATTGAAGCTTTTAATTGCTTATTTCATCTGGTCTAGAGTTCCTTGGTTAGAGTCTGCTCTGCTGTTTGAGTGGTTGTCCTGTTTGTCCATCACTTTTGCCTTAGCCTAATCATTTCCCTGATTTGAGAAATCTGATTCCATTCTGGTTTTTGGGATTTGAAAGAAGGTAAGTGTGAATGGTAGCATATTAGGTGGTGGTGATCCACAGGATTCTCTGGCTTAGACTGAAAATTTCATTTGAGTGCCTTAAAATGTTTTAAAGAGAACCCTGGGTGCTATGAGATTAGCGGCTATTGGCATTTACGAGAGTTCAGTTTCATTTAACCATTTGTTGATTGTGTTCATTGTGCAGGAAAAGAAATTGGAGTAATTAGATTGGAACAGCTGTGATTTGTTGCAACTGCAACTGCAACCAGTGTTGTTTTAATTGATTATTGATTTCCTGGAGATGCTATTTGTGCTTGTGAATCTTTAAACTGTCATTGCAGTCATTTTAGTTAAAACATTGCTTGCTGAATTCATTGTTGAAATCACTGTTTTGAAAATGAATTGTTGATTTCATGGTTTAATTGGGCATGTTGAATGCTGTTTCTGATTTGATAAGATCTATGGGAACTTGGTAGATACATAGGGTGTGCAAATAATGTGCTGATTGTCTTATGAGCATTTCTGGAATTGCAAGAACACTGTTTTAAAATTGCCAATTTCTGATTTGCCTCACAATACTCTGTCCATTGATTTGATTAGCATGGTCCACTGATTTCTGAATTAGTTTAGGACATTATTCTTGACTTGTTTGGTCCATTGTTTCTGCCCAGTGTAATTCATTGAATTGTTGAAAAGGCTGTTCTAGTCATAATCAGTTGTGCATCAATCTGTTTTTAATTGCCAATGTATCAACCAGTTTTCACAAGTGATTAAAGCACCTAAATTCCAGTTCTGACTTGGTGGTTGAATTAATTAGGTGGTTATTTTCTGCATTGAAGTACATCCAATCTAAATTTAATTCACTGTGCTGGATTCTGTTTCTGGATTCTGTTGAGATTTAGGTGTGCAGAGCTGATGTGAATGAATCATTAATTGAGCAGAATATTACTGAAGAAACAGTAGCAGGAACACTTCAGTGTGGATCTTGAAACAGGCTAGAAACAACCATTCAAATAGAATACTTGGAACAGTTTGAGAGTTTAGTTTAAGCATTTCATGTGGAAGCTTTGAACTAAAGGGAGTTTAATTGAACAGCAGCATAATCTTAGTGGAAAGCTTGGAAAGCTTGTACAGCCAAGAGAAAGGGAAGTTATTACTACCCTATATAATCTTTTGCAATCTGTTTTAACCAAGTGAATACTCATAGCAGTTTTGTGCATGTGTGATTGCAGGATGGGACAAGCTAGTTTCTTGATTTAGACCGAGAATTGAAAGGAATATTTGGCCTCTGGAAGATTTCGTGCAAGATGAAGAAGTGGTCTAGGACCGCATCATGAGTTGAACCCAAGAGCTATGAGACTCCAACGTTGTCCAGAAGCAATCAAAAAGTGGAACACTAGCTTCTTCATGCGGATTTGAATCAGGACCAGGATTGAAGCATAGCTGTTATTTGTTTTGTTTAATTGTTTCTTCATTTTGATGTGTAATAGGCTCTATTGTTAGTTTTCTTAATTGCATTGTAAAAGGCCAATCAAAGTCCAAGTGTGTTGGAAGAGTCCTTGGTGCTCTTTCAACTCTTGGCAAAACTTTTCTTGTTTGTGTTTAATTTTAGTGTATTACGTGTAGGGTGATTTAGGCTAAAAGGGATTAAACTCTAAGCCTTGTCACATTAGAGTCCGAAAAGTCTCGTCTTTTAGTGTTTAATTGTTGTGATTATTTGTGAGTTGTGTCCTTTGATTTTAAAAGTGATTTTAGTTTAAAGGGTAACTAGTAGTAACCTAAGACATTTCTGGCAAGGCAAGACTTGGTACTTAAACAGTCTTCATGACTCACCTTTCTTACCTGGGACTTGTCTAAGTGTGAATCTTGTATATCTTTTACACTAGAAAAACTTTTAGAAACAAAGATGTATTGTTATCCATATAGGTATGCTAGGAATGTTGATAAGCAACTTAGTTACAAAGGCATCAAAAGAGAACATGATAAAGCTAGAAGGAAGTCTTGTTCATCTTATGAATTTGATAGGATTGAAGATGATTTGTATAAACAAGCTAGTGAAAATATTCCATTTTTTGGTGATGATATTGGTGCATTAACATACCTAGCTTGGGAAAAGGAAATTAATGACATGCATTCATTCATGGTAAGAAAAAGTAAATATGAATCCTTCTATTCTAAAGATAATGAATCTTATATTCTTAGTCTTTACACTTCTAGTTTTAAAAAGCATGCAAGAGAGTGGTGGGATGATAGGCAATATCATGTTAAGATAGGTAGAAAATATCCCATTCATGATTGGAATGAATTGAAAGCTTGTATGAGAAGAAAGTTTGTGCCTCGAGAAATTGAAAGGAACTTAGAACTTATGAGAGAGCTTATTAGAGAAGGTGAGTCATTCATTCAAAATTTAAGTGGGTTCTCTCGTAGGGAAAGTGAGTTTCTACAAAAACTTAAGAGGCTATGGGAAGAGACAAGCAAATATAGAATTGAGAGATTAAAAAGAGAAAAACAAAAGCAAGAAGTAAGAGAGAGAAGAGAAGAAGAGAAAAGAAGAGAGCAAGAGAAAAGAGAAGAAGAAGAAAACAAGAGAAGAAAAGAGGAAGAAAGAGAGAGAAGAGACGAGGAAGAAAGAGAAAGAAGTGAAGAAGAGAAAAGAAGAGAGAAAGAGAGAAAAGAAGCACAAAGAAGAGAAAAGGAAGAAGTTGAAAGAATAGAAATGGAAGAAAAGAAAAAGCAACTAAGGGCCACATCTCCTCCTACCCTAGAAGCTAGATTCTTAAGGGGAGGTTTTCTATCCTTTCACTTTTCTCCATTTATATTTGAATTTTCCCAATTTCACTTTTCTTTCAAAGACTTTGCCACTCCATCTTTAAAAATGTTATCACTTTCAACACATGCAAAGTCACAACTTGGGTTATGGTTACCTTTATGGTTACCAATAACTCAAGATACAAATAAAATTTCAAATGAAAAAAGGTTTCTTTGTTATATTAAAATTAAAATTTTTAAAATTAGGAAACCTTTTTCTACACATAGTCTTTTATATATCTTATTAGGTCAAAGAAAACTAATTAGAGATATGTTTGATGCTTATTGTAGATGGATATTTGACCCAGGAGGAAACCTTGTGAAGCCAAGAAAAATAAGTCTTCAGAAGCACCATCAGATTTGAGGACAAATCCTTTCCAAGGGGGAGGGGATGATAGACGGGCCCAAGCCCAATTAGTTTAGTGTAGTATTTCTTTTACTTTTATTAAAGCATGTGTAAAAGGTGTTAGGCATGTGCTAGATAGGAGGGACTTTTAGTCCTATATATAGCCATGTCACCACCTCTTGTAAGATACTTTTGAGAATAATGAATTAAACTTTCTGTAGAGAGAACTCCAGAAATTAATTCCCTTGAAAGTCAAAGCTAGAGAATCCCAAATGATCTCCTCTAGCCACCTTCCCTTCACACCATCCATTCTCTCATTTTCCATTATCAGATTCTCTCTCCTCCGTAGCATCCATCTCACCCTACACTCACCAATTACAAGCGTCCTCGTGGCTTGCGTCAGGTCTACTGCCACGCATGCCTTTTTCTCTCACGGGATTCCATCAGCATAGCTTCCGCATACTCATTTCGCGTCTTCATCTACGTTTTCTCTGTCGAAAACCATTCAACCACAAAACTCATCCTCATCATCGCTGGACCTTCACCGTGGTGCTTCTCGTCACCAATCAGGTTCCTCGCTTCAGTTTGTCGTCGATCCAGCCTTCGAACTACATCCATTCGAGCCTCTTCACCGAACATCATCAGTAGTCTAGGGTTTCTTCCGCTTCTAGGTTATTTCTTAAATTTCCTTCCGTTCCATCGGTTAGATCTTCTTCTTCACCGCTTAAATCCTCCCTTACTTTCAACCCTAGAATTTTCACCGATTAAACCTCCAAACCTAAGGTTCTCGAGTAAATCTGCTTCTTCCGCTGCTTCTCGGCGTTTCAGCTCGATCAAGTCCAGATTTCACGACGTTTCCGGATTCAACTCAAGCCGTCGCCTATCAGATTTTCTAGAATTTATTTGTCTTTTCATCTTTTGAACTTGTCTCTAATATGTTTGACGAGATATCTGTTAACAGAGAGGTTTACTGATGGAAACTCATCCAAGGAGCTACAACATGAGCTATGGCTAAGAGAATAGAAGAAGAAAGATTTCAAAGAGCTCTTTTGTGGAAGATAGTGTATTACCTTGTATTTCTCTTTTCTTAACATTGTAAAAATATAAATAAGTCTTTTTTTTTATGCCTTGTATTTGGGACAATCTTACATTTTGTTTGGGCTAGTATTTTTGTCATTTTTGTTGAATAGTCTATCATTTAATTAATTATGCAAATGACCTAATTGATTAAAACAAATAATATCCTACAAAGAGTGCAATTCTATGATTTAATCGATTATGTAAGTACCATAATCGATTATAACAAACAACTTTATGCAAAACTGTAGTTTTGGCTTTCAAAGGTGACTCTTAAGTGACTAGGGAAGCTAAATGGTTCTTTGGGCTACCTTGGACCTCAAGTAATCTTAAAACATTCCTTGCGGACCTAGAAATCATCTAAAGGTGCATGCATTTGAAACTAACTAAGAAGATTATTGAATTCTTTACTTCGAAAGTTACACTACTCACTCTTGAGGAAAGATCTAGAGTTTTTCTATTTCAGATTCATTATCTTTTTCTTTCTTCTTTGTTAAGACTTGAGTCCACTCCCCCTTCTATAAATAGGAGTGGTGAAGCATTGTAAAAGAAAGTTTGGAAAAAATATAGTTGAAAATAAGACTGATTTATTATTCTCAATCATAAAAAATACATTATCATATCCTTTATTTGTAATAATCTAATTCTCCTAAAAAGGGAAATAGGAAAACAAAACAAAATAAACGATTATATATCTATTTCCTCTAATTAGGAAGATTCTAAAGATATTTTCTCTAATTACAATACTCCCCCTCAAGTTGGTAAATGAATATCAATCATTCCTAACTTGCCTACAAGATCTTGAAATCTACCCGGAGGAAGCCCTTTAGTAAAAATATCTGCTATTTGAAGTTCTGTAGGAACATGAGTTGTAATCACAAATCCTCTGTCAAGATTATCTTTGATGAAATGTCTGTCAATTTCAATGTGTTTGGTTTTGTCATGTTGTACTAGATTATGGGCTATGCTCATAGCAGACTTATTGTCATAGTGTAGTTGCACCGGGTTCTCCACTTTGACTTTAAGATCATCCAAAATGATTTTCATCTAGAGTCTTTCACACATTCCTTGAGTAAGGGCTCGAAATTCAACTTCTGCACTAGAACGGGATACTTTATCTTACTTTTTGCTTCTCCATGTTACCAGACTATCTTCAAGAAATACACAATACCTAGAAGTAGATTTTCTGTTAGTAATAGAACCTACATAGTCAGCATCAGTATATATCTTCATAGTCAATGTGTCTTCCCTTTTGAATAATAACCCTTTTCCTGGACTTGACTTCAAGTATTGGAGAATTTTGTCAACTGCTTGCATGTGTCTCTCTCTTGGATCATGCATAAATTGGCTCACTACATTCACAACATAAGCAATGTCTTGTCTTGTGTGTGATAGATAAATCAATTTTCCTACCAATCTCTAATATTGGGCCTTTTCTATAGGAGCCCTTTCTTCACTTCCAATTCTGTGATTCTGTTCTATAGGAACTATTGAGGTTCTACATCCCAGCTTTCTTGTTTCTTTGAGGAGATCAAGTACATATTTCCTTTGGGAGATGAAAATTCCGTTCTTGGAGTAGGAAACCTGTTTTCTAAGAAAATATTTGAGTTTTTCAAGGTCTTTCATTTCAAACTAAGTTGTCAATTTATCTTTTAATTTCAATTTTTCTGTTTCATCATCTCCTGCAATAATCATATTGTTGCAACTGGGATCGCGACGGGGGATGACTGGCGAGACTCCTTTAAAAATATAATAAGAATTTTCAAAATCAGAGTTTGGAGTCGCCACCATAGTTTATTCTGGAAAACTACTGAAAAACCATAAAAATAAGGCATGGTCTATGTAATCAGAGATTTGAGTTCGGGAGTCAGTTACGCGTAGGGAAGGTATTAACACCCTACATCGCCTGCCCGAAGGAAATACCTTTAATCAAATGTGCAAAGTTGATATGGTTTTCAAAATGGTTATTTTCCCCAAAAATAATAGTACAAGACAATACAAATGAAAGAAAAATATATTTTTTTTATTTTTAGGAAGCCCGACAAGGATTGACCTTGCTCTTACGTATTCTCATGTGAGAAATCAGGGGTACGTAGTTCTTTTGAAAATAAGTTTGAAAATGAATTGAAAATTTGTTTGGAAAATATGTTTAAGAATTTGATTTGGAAAATGGTTATGGAAAATTTTGGATTTTTGGGAAGTGACACTAACAAAGATGATTTGAAAGAGAATGATATTTTTTATTTTTGAAGATTTTATGATTTTTTTAGTGTTTTTGAATTATTTAAAAAAAGTGTCATGACATGAATAATGAGCTAGAAACAGATAATGAGAAGATAAAATTATTTTTGTGATTTTGAAAAATTATGTATTTTTTTATTTTTCTTTTACATAATTGACATGATTGAGAAAGATTAAGATGAAAAAATAATTACACAAAGATTTACACTTACTTGTAAGAAAACTACATTTTTAAAATTTTTTTATTTAATTATCAAGCAAATCCGAGACTTGACATGATAATCAAAATGATTGTGAAAAACATAATTATCAAACAAGTCCGAGACTTGACATGACAATCAAAATTATTATTATGAAAATTGTAATTATTAAACAAGTCCGAGACTTGACATGACAATAATTATTATTATGAAAAATTCAATTATCAAGCAAATCCGAGACTTGACATGATAATCAATATATTTTTAAATTTTTATAAAAAAACGAAAGGAATTATAAATGAAAATGTAGAATCAAAAACATTAAAATAATTATGAAAATGTAAAACTTAAACAAAAGAAAACAAACTTTAACAAAGTAATTCAAACTAAAGAAAAAAAGAGGTGAATAAGTAAGAACCTGGATGGAGAAGACAAGGATAGTCCGATCAAGATGGAAGTGAAAATGGAAGCTTTAGAAGATGAAGAAGTTGATATGGAGGAGAAGAGATGTTGAAGTTTTGGATGATGGTAGAGTATGGGGAAGAGATGTGTTGTGTAAGAGAAGAATGAAGTAGAGTTTTGAAATGGAAATGAAGAAGTTTGGTGAGAGAGAGAAGTGATGGATATTGTGTAATTGTGTGTGTAGAGTGAAGAGAATGTGGGTATTTATAGAGTTAAGGATGGAGAAAGTGTTAAATAAAATATAACTTTTTAAAAAAAAATGAGTGGAAAAATAGAAAAAGTTAAGGTGGAAAATATAATATAAAAGGTTGGTGGAGAAATTAGGTGAAATAAAATATAGTAAATAGTAAAAGGTAATGTGAAAATTAAGTTAAAGAAATAATATAAAAAGTGGGTGGAGAATGGGTGGAGAAAGTAGGTGAAATAAAATATAGTAAATAGTAAAAGTTAACGTGGAAAATAAGTGAAAGAAATAATATAAAAAGTTAGTGGAGAAAGTAGGTGAAATAAAATATAGGAAATAGTAAAAGTTAATGTGAAAAATAAGTGAAAGAATAATATAAAAAAGTGGGTGGAGAAAGTAGGTGAAATAAAATATAATAAATAGTAAAAGTTAATGTGGAAAATAAGTGAAAGAAATAATATAAAAAGTTGGTGGAAAAGTAGATGGAGAAAAATGGATAAAGGAAATAATAAAAAATGTTGATGGAGAAGATATAATTAAAAATGTAAGTGGAATAATTAGAAAAGTTGGTATATAAAAATTAAAATGGAAATGAGGTGGAAAAATTAAAATGGAAATGAGGTGGAAAAATTAAATGAAAAAAGTAGATGATGTGGAATCTAATATGGAGGGTGACGTGGAGAGTGGGGTGTGATAAGAGAAAAGGGGTGGTGAGGAAGTAAAAAAATGTTAGATTATTTTGGACCATTGAATTAAGGAATAAAAATTTAATTTGGGGGTGCAAATAGTAAAACAAATAATATTTTTTTATTCTTTTGTTCTTTTTTTTTATTAATTTTATTTACTCGGACAAAATTGGGTGTTGACACATATCATCCACATAGATAAGTAATAGAGTGAGTTTACCTGTAGAAGAGTGCTTTATGAATAGAGTATGATCTCCTTGGCTTTGTTTGTATCCCAAGGAAACCATTGCTTTTGTAAATCTTCCAAATCATGCTCTAGGGGATTGCTTAAGACCATACAATGCTTTCTTCAGGAGGCATACCTTGTTTCTTTCATTTTTCACTTCAAAACCTGGGGGAATCTTCATGTATACTTCCTCATCTAGATTTCCATGAAGAAAGACATTCTTCACATCTAGTTGGTGTAAGTCCCATCCAAAATGGGCAGCCAAAGAGAGAATAACTCGAACTATATTCATCTTTGCCACTGGGGCAAATGTCTTCTCATAGTCAATTCCATATGTTTGGATATATCTTTTTGCCATCAATCTAGCTTTATATCTTTCTATTGTCCCATCTGCCTTATGTTTCACTATGAATATCCATCTATCTCCTACTGCGTTCTTGTCTCTTGGCTTATCAATAATATCCCAAGTTGAATTTCTTTCTAATGCATTCATCTCTTCTTTCATGGCTTGATCAATGTTCAATTTTCATGGCCTCCTGGATTGAGGTAGGAATTTCTGTGGCATCAATGGCAGCAATAAAACATCTATGCTTATTAAAGATATTGTTAGTGCAAACATACTGAGAAATAGAATATTTAGCACATGATCTTCTTTCCTTTATCAATGCAATGGGTAAATCCTCAATAATACTTACCTCCTCGTCATTGATATCTTCAAGGATCCTCACCTCCAGATTAGACAATTTTTCTTGCTCGAGAGTCGAAGTCGGTTGCTTTCTTCTTTCATATTTGTTGCCAAAAAATATGTTTTCTTCCTCTTCTTCCTCGCTATGGACTATGGTAGCTTCATTGCTTAGGTATTGGGCATCCTACAAAGACAAACGTGATAATGACAAGAAGGAGAGTTCATCCACTTCAAGTGCTTTCTCCCCCTGAAGTGGTGGACTGACATAAAAGGATTGTGTTTCATGAAAGGTGACATCCATGGTGATAAAGATGCGACGACTATGAGGATGGTAACATTTGTACCCTTTTTTATTACAAGGATACCCAATAAAGACACATTTAAGAGCTTTGAGATCTAATTTACCACAGTTAGGATGATGAGAGTGAAAAAAAAAACACATCCAAAGACTCGACTAGGTAGACTCGTTATTAGGGAAGAGGAAGGAATAAAAGACAATAGAGACTCTATAGGACTAATGCCATTTAAGATACAAGTGGGTAACCTGTTGATGAGATATGTGGCAGTTAACACACCTTCTCCCCAGTAATTTTTTTGGAACAAACATTTGAAAAAGAAGAACTCTAGTTACTTCAAGAAGATGGCGATTCTTTCTTTCACCAACCCCATTTTGTTGAGGGGTGTTAACACAGGTTAGTTCATGAACAATACCATTATGAGACAAAAAATTTGAGAAATTCATGATTCACATATTCAGTACCATTATTAGACTTAATTCTTTTGATATTTTTTCCAAATTGATTTTGGACAAGACGGAAAAAATTAATAAAAATTTGAAAAACTTCGGATTTATTTTTCATAAGGTATGTCCACGTGACACGAGTACAATCGTCAATAAAGGTAACGAACCATTTGGCTCCAAAAATAGAATATATGACAGGACTCCAAACATCAGAGTGAATTAAATCAAATGGAGAAATACTCTTTTTATTACTAATAGGATAAGATGCACGATGGTGTTTTGACAATTGACAAATATCACAATTAAAATACTTAACAAACTCTTTGGTAAACAAATGGAGAAACAAGGACTTGATAAGACTAAATGAAGGATGCCTAAGCCTTTGATGATGTAGCCATATCTAAGAATTTGCCCACGTCTCAGATGTAGCTTGTTGACTCATAATTTGTGTATTGCTTTGGTCATCAAACTCTAAAAAATACAACCCACTTTGCCCCTTAGCATTTAAAATCAACTTCCCCATGGCAAGGTCCTGAAAAACATAATAAGTTGGAAAAAATGTTACTGAACAATTTAAATCCTTTGTGAGTTTTTGCACAGAGATAAGACTATTAGCTTATTGAGGAACATGTAAAACATCCTTCAATATAATAGATGAGTCCAAAATTATATTCCCCGCATATAGGTATACCCTGACTATTCGCAACTGTAATAAGTTGTACTTTATTACTTTTACCATATGGGTCGAAAGACCCATTAAAAGGTGTCATATGATCAGTTGCACCCGAATCAAGGATCCAAATACCTTGAGACACTTGACCAACAGTATTGAGATAAATCTTACCTTTTATGGACAGAGTACATGATCCAAAGGGCTTACTCATTGATTCAACCATTGCTTCCAAGCGCTCGAGTTTCTCCTTATAAGTTTTCATATCAAGATCTGGTGGTGGTGGATTAGATTGTGAAGAACAAGATTGATTGGTGGCTTCCTATTCTGAGGTTGTATGATTTACCCATCTTTGAGTAGACCCTTTGTTGTTTCCCATGCGCTCGAGAACATTCTTTCTTCCATGGAGTTTGAAGCATGATTCCTTGGTATGTCCAGATCTTTTACATTATGAAAAATAGTCTCCATGAATACCTTTGTCAAATGTTTTCCCCAACATTTGTTCCCTTGTGAACTTCCTTTCCAGTTGTCATAGCAGAGCCTGTGTTGGAGATCCCTCCATTTAGCATGACAGTTCTTCTAGTTTCTTCTCCTCTTACCATAAAAAAAACTTCTGACAGGGATAATAATTTTTCTCTTCCAAAAGTCTGAACCCGGATTGGGTCGTACTCATGATTCAGGCCCTGGAGAAATTTAGAGATTCTTCCCCTTTCAATGAATTCAGCAAGAGCGACAACATCTGTTTTAAACATCTTTATTGTTTGGTTATGATATTCTGATACGAAAAAGGAGTCCTATTTTGTATTAAATATCATGTTCTCAATGTTAAGCAGCAAAATCCTTTTTTAAAGAAAAAGTACTCTAAATCATCCCATATTTCTTTTGCAGAAGAATGAAACATATAATTTCTCCTTATCTTAGGAATCATCGATTGCCACATCCAAGTCATAATTAATGAATCTTCATTGTCCCAAATTGAGAAATAAATGTCGTCTAGTCCTGGTCCTCTCCATCTATGTGATCAAGTTTTGAAGGACCCTTGAGAACCCTTGAGAACCCTTCGTCCTAGTCAATGCCTTTGAGGCTTGCATTCAAAAGGTCTTCACCTATCAACCTATCAACATCTTTTTGCTTTTTTTATTTTAATTTGTACATGATCAATTGATGATAAAAACTATGGTTGGTCTTATAAATATCTTATACAAAAGTCAAGTAATTTATCATAAATCATCAACTCTGTACCATTGGCAATTGACAACTCAAATTTTTTTTCCATTTCCAAGTGAGTGGAATGCCAAATGCCAACTATATTTGCATATTTCTTTTATAATTTACAATAATTTCTGCAACGACTATGTTTGAAAGGGGTAATTCTCTCATCAAGTGTTGCATTCTTTTAAATCTATTGTACAGGCTAACTTAAGTGTGAGGGAAAAGATATTGACTCTGATTGATACATGGCAAAAAGCTTTTGGTAGACCAAATGGAAGGTATTCACTTTGATTCCTAGGTGTGTAGATTCAGAAATATATTCAAACTCAAGCTTAGGTTGACATTGTTATGTTGGGTCATGCCTTTAACTTAAATGCAAATTAGTTTATAGCAATTTGATTTTCATTTAGCTTTTAAGTTGTTGTAGGTCTAACTCTGTTGCTATTTGATGAATGTTAACTACTGTGTTTAGGCCTCTTATCTCTTATCTTATATACTAGTTGAATCATGAAATCATTGTCATAGGAGTCATAATTGTAGGTTTTTGTTATTTTTAAGTTCATTATTTATATTTGCCCTATTCTTTGTATCCGTGTATATACATTGTATATTTTGGTTCCATATTTGCAGGTGTAGTAAGAACCAATCTCAAGAAAACTGTAATGTCCCTTGCAACTTGCAAGCTATTATTTCTTCTTTTGATTTTAGGGGCCTAAGTCAACTATATTTCCCATGAAAGCTTTTGTTATTTTAATTGAAGGTTTAAACCCTCTCTTGGTCCTCAAGTTTGTATGGAAATCTCATTTGGGTCCTCAAGTTTTCATCTGTCTCAATTGGATCATATTTTTTGTAAAAATGAGCACATTGTACCATAACCTTTAAGTGGTGTGAGACGGCGTTAAATTGATGTTGACGTGGTGCACAGAGAATGTGGTGATGTGTGTTGATGACTTACGTGGACTGTTTTGATTAAAAAAATAGTGCTGATGTGGCATAAGTACCCTTTATTCATATTAGGTATATCAGAATTAGGGATTTGAAATTGGAATTGGGGATTTAATTTCGTTGTTGCGAGACGAAGCGGAGGACAAACAAGAACTCCAATCTTCAACAAGACGAAGAGAATCCAGCTAATAGTTCAGGCGACTAAGGTAAGATATTTCGTTTCGTCTTTGGTTTTCTGTTTGAGCGCATAAGTGTGATTTTGGTTTTACGAACATGTGCGTCTTCGACAATTGGGTTTTTGTCTTGGTCTATATGAATTTATATAATGATTTGTGGTCCCCATTTTGCATGTTCAATTGTTACATTGTAGTTTACACATTGTGGTCCTGAATTTTGTTTTTTGAATTGTTTATCAGTTGTAGTGGTCCCCTGTCTATAAGTGTTTTGTTAGTGGGGATGTTACTTCGTTCCCTGTCCCCCTGTCTTTGTCGGTGTGAGTGTTTAGTTAGTGAGTGAGTGTTTCCGTAGTGCTAGCACTGTAATATTCGAAACAGTTGTTGACCCCCATAATGTACAGGTTATAAAAGCAAGTTGTTGATATGGATGAGGAACGTATTAAGGTGGTGGTCCACCATTGTGGAAATTTTGTCAGTGATGATAACGGGAAGTTAAAATTTGAAGGAGAGAGAGCATAATGGTCTTGTGATCCAGACTTGTTGAGCTATTTTGGCATAGTAGCGTCAATCAAAGAATTAGGTCATATGGACATCAAAGAATTATGGTACGGTTTAGAAGGTCAGTCTGTGCACCCAGATAGGTTAGAATTATTAACTGATGATAGGGGTGCCATGCACATGTTGAACATTGCTAGGTTAAATGATGAAGTTAATCTGTATGTGGTTCATAATATGATGGAACCAGAAATAATAGAAATGATTGATTGGGTTGGTGGTAAAGTTGATGATGCAGGTGATGTTGCAAGACAAGTGGAGGAGGTTGAGGTTGTTCGTGATGGTCAACTTGGAACAGAAATGGTGGAGGGTGAGGGGGATGCCCAGGATGGTGATGGTCTGGATCATACTGCAGTAGGAAGAAAAATGGTTGAGGGTGAGGATGATGCCCATGAGGGTGAAGGTGATGGGTGTGAGGGTGATGGTGAGGATCATAGTGATGTTGGTACAAAAATGGTTGAGGGTGAGGGTGAGGGTGAGGGTGATGGTCAGGATCATAGTGATGGTGGTACAAAAATGGTTGAGGGTGAGGGTGAGGGTGAGGGTGATGGTCAGGATCATAGTGATGGTGGTACAAAAATGGTTGAGGGTGAGGGTGAGGGTGAGGGTGATGGTCAGCATCATAGTGATGGTGGTACAAAAATGGTTGAGGCTGAGGGTGAGGGTGAGGGTGATGGTCAGGATCATAGTGATGGTGGTACAAAAATGGTTGAGGATGAGGGTGATGCCCATGAGGGTGAAGGTGATGGGTATGAGGGTGAAGGTGAGGATCATAGTGATGCCTATGAGGGTGATGGTGAGGATGTTGAGATCCATCATGTAGAGGAAGCTGAGGTACATGATGTAGATGATTTTGAGCTAGAGGATTATGGAGAGGATGATGATGTAGAAGATAGTGAGGGTGATGCACATCAGGCAGAGACTGAGGACGAAGATGTAGATGTGAGTGAAGGAAGTCTAATTGATGTCAATGTGCATTGTGACATTGGGACTTCTAAAGGAAATGTTGGAGAACAAGCTTCCAGTGCCTTACTTGAGTCTGAACGGTCAACAGATAATGAATTTATTCATGATATGTGTGGGTTGTCTGACAATGAGTGGTTATCAGAGGAGTTGTTTAGTGGATCAGAAAGTGAGGACTAAGATAAGGTTTCCCACTTTTAGTATGCCTAAAACTTTGGTGGGTTATAAATGGGAAGTAGGAACCTATTTTACTGAGAAAAATGAATTCACAGATGCCATAAGGACTTATACACTAAGTAATGGGAGAAGTTTAAAATTTATTAAGAATGACAAGAAAAGGATTTCTGTCAAGTGCTTAGGTGGAAGAGGAAATTGTAAATGGTATGCGTATTGTTCCTTTAGGACTGATGTTAGTGCATGGCAACTAAGAAAAGTGTTTGATGTTCACAACTGTAGTAGAGATTTCAATGTAAAGTTGATGACTTCAAAGTGGTTGAGTCAAAGGATGGAGAAAACTGTGAGAGAAAATCCTACAATGAAGGTCATGGACATTAGGGACAAAGTTACTAGGAAATGGAATGTAGGAATTTCAAGAAATATGGCGTTTAGGGCAAGAGAAATGTCAAGAGATAAGGTTGAAGGATCATTCAAAGATCAATATAGAAGACTTCACGATTATGGTCATGAGCTGCTGAAAACAAATCCAGGAACAACAGTACAAATTAAAGTTGATAACAATAATGGTGAGGTCATATTCCAAAGATTTTATGCATGCTTGAAGGCATGCAAGGATAGCTTCATTTGTTGTAGACCTATTATTGGCTTGGATGGATGCTTTCTGAAAAGCAAGTACGGAGGGGAGTTACTAACAGTAGTGGGAAGAGATGGAAACGACCAAATGTTGCCCATAGCATATGCTATTGTTGAGGTAGAAAACAAAGACTCATGGACTTGGTTCTTGGAGCACCTTATTGAGGACCTTGGTGGGGCAGCTGTATGTGCAGGATGCACATTTATTTCAGACCAACAAAAGGTCAGTCAATGTTCAATATCTTGTACATATAACTGAATATCTTCATTAAACAAATGTTAATTACAATATGTTGAATATGTCAGGGTCTTTTGCCAGCAATCCAAGATCTTCTACCTGGTGTAGAACAAAGATTTTGTGTTAGGCATTTATATTCAAACTTCAGAAAAAAATTTCCTGGAAAAAACCTTAAACGTCTCATGTGGCGGGCAGCAACAGCAACACACCCACAACAATGGGAGACTGAAATGAGGAATATTAAAGACATAAATTTAGATGCATTTAAATATCTGCTTGCCATCCCACCTAGGTATGCATTAAGTCTTCTAATTATTAACTCTTATAATTATTTAAATATTTGCTTGCCATGACACATACTTGACTAGTTATATTCACTTATCCTAGGTTTTGGTCAAGATCTAGATTCACCTCTAGATCACAATGTGACACTCTTGTGAACAACATGTGTGAGGGCTTTAATAGTGTGCTAGTTCATAGTAGGTCTAAGCCTATTATTAGCATGTTAGAAGACATAAGGGTTTACATAATGAAGAGATGGGCTGCCAACAGGACAAAGATCACATCATATCAAGGTTCAATCTACCCCAAGGTTTTTAACAGATTTCAGAAGGAGTCTTGGTTAACTAGATATTGGTTACCAAGGTAACTTTTATGATGTGTGTTTCCATTCCTGTTAACTTTGTTTCCATTTATAGTGATCCATCTAATTGTGTTTTGAATTGTGTATTACATATAAGTGGTCAAGAGAAAAATTATTTGAAGTGAAACATCTTTCAGAATTTGGTCAGCAATTTGTTGTGAATGTTGACAACATGGACTGCACATGTAGAAAATGGGAAATTACTGGCATTCCGTGTACTCATGCCATCACTGCAATGAAATTTTTGAATATAAATGAAGAAGAATACATTGGCCACTGGTTTAGGAAGTCTACTTATGAAGACACTTACAACACAGTAATTAACCCTATCAATGGACAACATGTTTGGGATGTTACACCCTATGCAGATATATTACCACCAAAGAAGAGGACAATGCCAGGAAGGCCCAAGAAGAAACGAAGACTAGAGGATTGGGAGTTAAAGAAGAATAACAGTGAATTAAGAAAGGGTGGGCATAGGAAAAGATGTGCCATCTGCAAAGAACTTGGACACAACAGAAAAGGTTGTCCACCAAGAGGTCCAACAGTACAGGTTCCTACAGCCCAATCTGTACAAGTCACCCAACCTCCAGCAACAGATGTTCCTATTAGTCACCCAATGATGTGATCAATGATCTAATGTACTGAACTTATTTATATTTTGTAGCAAATGTTTGCTCTATCATTTCGAACACAGTCTGTGCAAATGTATTGTTATGATGTATTTTGAACAACTTCTGTTATGATGACAATGTTGTTATCATTTTGAACAGCTTCTGTTATGATGTAAGACAATGTTTGTGGTTATCAGAAAGTGATTACTGCCCAATTTTGTTATCACTCATCAACTTTATTGGTCATTACTTTATGATGTTTCTCATTATTCCACTTAGTCATGATTTTCCTTTATGATTATTCCACTTAAAGTAACAATACAATTAAATGAAATTAAATGACACACATTATCACTGTAATAACTCACCAACATTAATAAAAACACACATTACATATAAGCCAAGTTTGAAGTCTGATCACAGGTGACACAACATCAACCAACTTTCACCAACATTGCTAATACAATTAAATTCAAAACAAATATGACAAAGATCATCCCCACTAATAATTTAAACCACTTATCCAACTTAACTAAACTTTTCTCTATATATCCCAGTCTGATCTTTTGACCATATGTTTCTTCCATTTGCAACACACTGTCTTCCATGCTCATCACACCCACTTCTTCATTTCTTTCACTATCAGTCCTTTCTTCTACATTCAGCCATTTTCCTTCATTTCCTTCGTCAATGCACCACTTGAAGAAGTTGCAACCAACCAATTCTCCACTCCCACCCTGTTCAACAACAACACACACTCCTTCGTCAAAACCCAAATAAATAGACATACATTTATGGTTATATCAAACTGACCTTGAAGTTAGAGCAACCCCAGAATTTTTTCCCCTTGTTTTTAGGGGTTCTCCCAATACGAAACACTGCATTGTGACCACAGAGGCATCTTGGGTTTCCATCGAAGCTCCTAACACTGCCACTACTGCGTTGCATGCCCGAACCCAAACATTTGCAAGAGGAAGATGAACGAGACATCCTTACCACCACCTCAACAATGCTTGCCCAAGACGTAAGACAGCAGGTGTGCTTCACCAACACGAAACACGAAAGACGTTCCTCCTCTCCTTCCCTAACACGAAAATATACTTTGGATGAGAGGGGATGCCCTTAAATGTTAGGGCTTCGTAGGCTACGTGGATAAAACACAACAAACACTCAATTTTTGTGCACAATGCCACGTCGGTAAATGAAAAAATCCAGCTCACATCAATTTAACGCCGTCTCACACCACTTAACGGTTATGGTACAATGTGATCATTTTTACAAAAAATATGATCCAATTGAGACAGATAAAAACTTGAGGACCCAAATGAGATTTCCATACAAACTTGAGGACCAAGGGAGGGTTTAAACCTTTAATTGAATTGTATACACAGATACAAAACACACACTTTCTTTTTCTTTGGCTAGCTGTTTTAGTTTTGAAGGTATGCGATTGTTTGACATGGTACCGTAGATTTTCCAAGTAATTAATTTAGAGTTGAATACTCTCCTTCTCACTTAACAATGCATTTGCACTAGATGCTCTGCTAAAGTAGAGCCTAATTGGCTTTTCCACAAATTCTGAAGGCTTTTAACTTGACACGACAGTTTTCCTTTCCTTTTCATGTCTTTGTGGGATGCAAGTTTATATATGTGATGGTGGGTTTCTAGGAAATGCTAGTAGTGAAACCTGTTAGGACTTAAGCACAAGGACCCAAATATTTGTCCATTAGGTAAAAAAGTATTGAGGCTTAAAGTACCAAGTCTATTAATTTATTCTACTTTGTGAGGTTCCTAGCATTGTCACTCCTGTTAATAACCAATAACCACAATGACCTCCACTTCATTGACACTGGGTCAACGGTGTACTTTTCCCTTACACAGTTTTACTCACCTATTAGTATTTATTTTTCAACTTAATCTGACTTGTAGATAGCCCTTTATGTTGCTTGACTTTCCATGAAATCACCAACTGCTAGGATATAAATACATGAGTTGAGTTTATTTTATTCTTCTCAAAACCATTCATAAGCTTTTAGGTGATTTAATTCTTTACATGTTATATTATAGTGGCTATGACCAAATGGTCAGGATTGCATTCCATTCTGCCTTATTTTTCATAGTAATTAAGTTTCAACACTAGGTAAAGTGGGTTTGTGCATGAGTGGGCCATGTTGGAGATATAAAAGTCATTTTAATGGTTTCTATTTATTTGTTTGTAGCATGGTTATAATTATGTTACTATTAAATTTTATATCCAGTAGTTTTTTCAGCCTGTGATGTCAATTTTAAATTTCAAATTTTCAAAATTTTTATCTATGTTTATTCTCATTGCTTACTATTTTGGGAGATTGGCAGATGAATGGAAAGCATTCATATTATGGAATGTTACTGCAGGTTTTATTGATGACAACCCCTATAATGAATTAACCAATCCCTCAAGACTTATACAAATGGAGTTGGCAGAAAATCAAGTGAGTATATATATATATATATATATATATATATATAAATAGATAGATAGATAACTTATTGCTTTATTTCTTCTCCAGTGCCACTTTTTCTTCTATGCCTTCAAGATATCATAATTTATGAAAAGACTTTCATAGATGTAACTCACTGTACTGATTGCATGAAAAAAGATACCAGTGAGTTTGATACATGCTATAATCACCTTAGTTTTTGTTATTTGGTCATCCTGTTGATTTCACAACATAGTTCAAATTTTAAGTTAACATAATCTCTTAATAAAATATACCATAGGTGACAAAGTCCTTGTTAATACATAATGTGTAGGGACCGAGCGGCATATAGACCACACGTCCATGTAGTTCGTGACTACATGTATCCCTAAGGGATCGGACAGCGTTAGGCCGGACGTCTGTGTGGCTAATGACTGCCCAAATTATGCGACTTTGCCACTCGTCATCTAGATGAATAACAAATCATTAGATTGCCTGTATGGGTCAGCCGGCTGTAAGACCTAATATCAGAAGATCGGTCGGCCATACTGCCAATTAACCAGATTAGGATTAAGATTAAGGTAAGTACAACTCCAAGGTCTAACCACGAAATTTTCAGGAAGGCGACCTAGTGTGGAGGAAGGTCGGAGAGGCTCGCCGAGTGACCGCTCATGGCAAACTGACGGCCAAATGAGAGGGACCTTTTCGGGTGGTAGAAATGCTAGGAAATGGAGCGTACGAATTGCAACATGCAGACGGACGGTTGATTCCAAACACGTGGAACGCCACACACTTAAAATTTTATTTCAGTTGAATTATTGTATATTCAGTTTTGTATATTCATTTTTCTACAATTAATACAATGACAGGACGTCTGTCTCCTCCCACAATTAAATCTTATTAAGCATGCGAGGCACCTTCAAAAGACCAAGTTGATGAATAGAAAGTTCCCCGGGAACCACTATCAACTTGGCCGGACGGTGAACAGAGAGTTCTTTCCGAAGAACCACTATCGTCCGACCATAAAAGACCAAGTTGATGAACAGAGAGTTCCCCCCGGGAACCACTGTCAACTTGCCGAACGGTGAACAGAGAGTTCTTTCCGAAGAACCACTACCGTCCGATCACAAAAGACCAAGCCGATTAACGGAGAGTTCCCCCGGGGACCATTATCGAACTGAGCCGATCAACGAGACATCAAAATAAATCGACAGGGAACCAGAAAAGTAAAATTTGAACGACCGAGCGAATAAATAAAATTGTATTCATTAACAAAGGCTGCACAAAAAACGCCATTAGATCCGGCGACAGGACGACCCAGCGACAGGACGACCCGGCCAACACCCCTACAATTCGGGATGTTGGACGGAGGGCCTAATGAATACATCAAAAAATAATAAAAAGAAAAATTCCTAAATTAAGAAACAAAAGCAACTAAGTATCAGCATCCTCCGCCTCGTCCTCCCCATCCTCGACCTCCGCTGCCTCGTCAGAAACCGCGACACCCGGTTCTTCAATCTCTGGCACCCCGCCATCCCTTAGGGTGTTAAGGTTGACCAGGACGCCATCAAAGACGTCTTTTTCAATGTCAAAACCCAAGGCGAAGGGCTCATGAACACCAGCATGAACGACCGCCTAACGGAGGGCTTTGTTGAAACCCTCCTCATGCTCAAAGACGATACCCGCCTCCAGCTCGGATATCTTCTCCTTGGCCTTTGCAAGATCATCGGTCAAAGCTCGATTAGACCGGAGAAGACCGTTCTCAGAGTTCTTTTGACGGGAGATCGTCACCTTCAGCTGGCTGCACTCTTTTGCGAGTTGTTCATAGTCGTTCCGGGCGCTGGCCAGACGATCAGACGCCTCGGCCGATTCCTTCTTAGCCTTCTCGAATTCGGCCTCCAGTTGGTCGATCCTCTTATCATAATCATCATGAGTCAATATCATCTCGTCCATGGTCGATCGAAGAGAGGCAGAGTTCTTCTTCTCTGCCAGAAGTTCAGTGCGAACGTCATCTACCCCCCAACGATCAGTATAATCCCTTAAATACCAAGCTAGGGAAGTCACCTGGGTTGACATTTACAACATGGCGCTGGTCAGCTCCCCTTCGGATAACGGCTCGATCATAGCCCTCTGCGAAGAGCTTATGTTGAATTTAGTCTGGTCACTCATGTTGAATGTCGGACTAAAAATCCCGCCCGGTAGCAGCGGCGAATGGGTCTTCTCCTTCCCCTTGCGGGCCTTCTTCGACGCTGACCGGGAGGACGAACCTTCCTTGTCTTTGTGACCCGCGCCCTTAGGGTCTTTTCTTTTCCTTATGAGGGGAACGGCAGAGGCAGTGGCCGCCTCAGAGGACGAATCCACGAGTATAGCCCCGAGGTTCGAGGCAATTTCCATAACAGGTGCCCGCCCTCCAGGAACGGACCCCCTGGTCGCTTCGCTAAGAGGGGAAGCTTGTGGTTCCGCCATGGTAGCTAGAGGCATCCAGCTGGTAGAGGAAGATCGCATAACAACAGGAGGGCGACGAGCAGTCTGCGTCACCTTCGCCTGGGCCGACGAGGAGCTGGCCGCAACTCCCTTCCTGGAGGCCATAAAGTTGGATTGGTGGGGGGTAGGAGCAGTCATTAGATCTGGAAAAAACAGGAAAACTTAGATACGTTAAGGTCAAACATTCTAAAGAAAAACAAATCCAACATAAAAATACCATACCGAACGTCATTCGTTCACAATCCTCATGACGAAGGCATTCGACTAAGTGGCTGGCAGAAATGCGACGGGGGAGGGCGTTAATGGTACGCACGACCTCTGAATCGGTCAAATTCAACACTCCTACGAGAAATGCTTTTATTTTTTGGGGTTCCCTTGTCCAATAAAAAGGGAACAAGGGATTCCCTGCAGCGTCATGGAACTCATGATGGGCGGCCACGTCTATGATGATCTTGAAATAATGATGTTTGAAATTCTTGAATGAATCGGAGTACGGGCGGAAGAGTGTCCTATCTCGAACGGAAGTTAGCGACACCCAACCACCCTGAGGAGGCGGACGGAGTAACACCCACGGCTAAGCACATTGCCAAGAATGCCTTTACGGCCGCCTAGGAGTTAGGATGTAGCTGTGCTGGGGCGACGTTTACTTCCTGAAGGACGGCCATCTGAAATTCAGTAAAGGGCACCCGGACACAAAGTTGCACAAAGACATTAGCATACATATAGAAGAAGTCGTCCGAGGTCGAGCTCTTCCCAAAGTACACTCTTTGATTCCTCAGACTAACTCCCGCCCGGATCAGCCTGGTGTCCTCCTCGTCTCGGACAATATGGAGGCGTTCGACCCTTCAAGTTAGTAACTCGCTGGTGCCGTACGCCGAGGCAAACAAACTGGCGCCATAAGGAGCCCAATCATATTTTGTCACGGTACCATCACCATCCGGCTCAAAAGGAGAACCGTCGATACGAACGCCACCCTTGAGCAAAAGTATGGGTATCCCGTTGACGAGCCGACTACCCACAACTTCGGGGGAACTAGGCTCTTGTTCGGGAGACCGGATGAACTCCTCTAGAAATGAAGACGACACCGAACTCAAAGAAGCGCCACGCTCACCATCGCCCCCCGTCGAACTCCCACCGCTTCCGCCCGACAGCTTGAGAGATGAATGAATATGGACAACAACCATTTACTACCTGAGGGAAAAAGAATACAGAGCAAAGCTTCAAGAAAAATAGGAGAAAGTGAAAATGACAGCAGCGCCTCCCCCTATTTATAGAAGAAATTTCGGTAACCGCTAGAGACATCTGCGCCGTCGAAGGCCAACACAATCGACGCTCCAGATGCGAGGCCGCTTCAACTTCCGCCTCTACAGACGTGACACATGTATTCCCGCCTAAAATCCAAGCGGGAAAATCCCAGTTTCCAAAAGGCCCATTGGGTCCAACCCATCAACAGTGACCCTCGATATTCCACGATCAGAATAAACACAACACTCAAAACCCAACATACACTGTGTGTATTAGGGCTTGCGTACCAGTAGGGACCGGGCAGCATATAGACCAGACGTCCATGTAGTCCGCGACTACATGTATCCCTAAGGGACCGGACAACGTTAGGCCGGACGTCCGTGTGGCTAATGACTGCCCAAATTACGCGACCTTGCCACTCGTCATTCGGATGAATAATAAGTCATTAGATTGCCCGTATGGGCCGGCCGACTGTAAGACCTAATATCAGAAGACCGGCCGGCCATACCGCTCATTAACCAGATTAGGATTAAGATTAAGGTAAGTAGCTGCTAAAAGCTATTGGGCCGAATTTGGGCCGTGATTAACTTTTCACTAATCCCAAGCCCATAGCAAAAACTATAAATACAGGTCAAAGGTGAGTGGTAGATAGGTTGTATTTACTGCAAATTCATTACTGTTCTATTGAAAACGCCATTGCTCTCAAACTGACTTTGGCATCGGAGAATCTTTAACAAGTCTCCCCCCGTATGCATAGGAGTGAGGCAAGGAGTAAGAAGCGAGACCGGACGGTAGAGGGAGTGGAAGAGCAAAGTGTGGTGGTATTTGACGACTCAGCCCCTACAACCGAAACACATAAAAATATATATTAATTCATAATAATCTCATGAAAAAAGACTTATTTTTTTCCTTTTCCTTTTTAATTTCAATCTAATTAACGCAATGTTGTATTAGATTGGTTTATGAACACTATTAATATAGATGATCTATATCAGTATTATAGAACTTTGAGATTTTTAAGTACTTTAACATTTTATTTTCATTGTTAAATACACTTAAATTAAGACTAAATTTACATTTACTTGTGATCTTACAATTAGTTGTTAGCTTTCCTCTCATCTTGTGTAGGTTTTCTTCCCAATGAAAAGATTGAAAACATTAATAATGAATACTGGACTTTACGTGCAAAAGAGGTAGTAGTCTCATTCTTTTTTTTTAGTGGACTAGGAGGGAGGTGTCAGCTTTTAATCCACGAAGTGTTCTCGCTTTGGAATTTACTCAAATGATTGCATCAGTGGATTCTTCTAAATGCACAATCAGTTATTCATTTCAATTTATGTGACAAGTTAATGTTGTTGTTGTTTACAGATTCTAGAAGAAGAGAAAAATGTGGATCCACATGATCGCCTAATCCGTGTGTATCATTTCATGAAAGGAGTGACATGATGGATTAAAGCTCAATTTGATTAAAGTCTACATGGTGGATTTCATTGTCATGTTTTTTTAAACACACAAATTGTAAAGGAAACAATTGATCCCAGTGATAGAATGCAAGTCAAACATTGCTAATGTTTATTCTTTTGCATTTTTTAAGTAGTTTATGATTATAAAATTTCTGGCTATTGGATACAAGATTATTATTTTTTATAAAACTATAAACTTACATACGAATTTTTTCGTATGTAATTTTCATATATAAAGTATATACTGATATTACATGCAGTAATTATACAAATTTTTTGTATATAATTTTTGTATGTAAATTATATACAGATATTATATACGAATTTATTTCGTATGAAATTTATATACAAGTTTTTTCGTATATAATTTATATACGGATTTTTTCGTATGTGATTTAGCTACGCTCTTTTTACATACGAATTTTTGTTCGTATGTAATCTGTATGTAAGATCATTTTATATATGGATTTTGGATCTTACTTACGGATTTTGGCCGTATGTAACAACAATTTTTCTTTTAGTGAAATTGGCTCCATTTTAAGTAATTATGACCATCCAACCGATCGGTACCTCCTATATTCGGTAGGTCATTAGGTGTTTCCAAAAGAATCCTTTTTACTTCAGACATCCCGTAGAACAGAACTAAGAGTCTTTAGTGACCTTTTCCGAGACGATGACGGCATATAGGTCACACCGAGAAGAGGAGCAAAACCTTCAAACTTAGATCTGCTCAAATATAGGCTAAACGGGCCATTGCCGACTCCAGGAACAGACTCAGGATGCTTCGGCAATCCTTTTTGTGGTGGCGGCGGCGAGTGGGTCTCGCTGGAGGTGGGCGTGTGGGCTACACGCGCCGGCAACGATGGAGCCGCGTGGCGGCGCGTGACGGCTCCTCTCACGAAGCGGCTTTTGGCGTTGTGATCGCCGGTGTTGGGCGCACCTTTCTACCCTATCAACGACCCCAACCGGTTACGACGGTAGCGGCGACAGTGCAACTGTTGCAACAGAACGGAGCCGCAAGATTGGGAGCTCTAACACCAAGTTGAAAATAAGATATTTATTATTCTCAATCATAAAAAATACATTCTCATATTCTCTATTTGTAATAATATAATTCTCCTGAAAAGAAAAATGGGGAAACTAGAAAAACAAAATAAAATAAAAGATTCTATATCTATTTCTTCTAATTAG
The DNA here is from genome assembly GCA_034642375.1 of Vigna nakashimae. Classification (NCBI taxonomy): domain Eukaryota; kingdom Viridiplantae; phylum Streptophyta; class Magnoliopsida; order Fabales; family Fabaceae; genus Vigna; species Vigna nakashimae. The sequence goes on from CM067768.1 coordinate 25,216,414, forward strand.
GAAGATTCTAAAAATATTTTCTCTGATTACTAACAAATATAAAGAAATTATGTCAATTTTAAATTCTTCTTTTTTAAGTTTTACTAGGATAGTTGTCTCTTCATTACTGTAACATTTTTCTAGATGGTTAGCCCAACTTTTGTAAGACTTAGAAATTTATATAACTCTAGGTACAAATTAATAATTAAAATATTTTTTATTAATAAAATAAGTTTTGTTTATAGAAGTAGCATATGATTTAATTAGTAACAACTTAGTATGGTGGGAAAAAGTCTCGTGTATATTTTTTATGTGTAAAATAATTAATGATGTGAGTAAAAATATGAAAATGTAAAATAGGAATAACTTAAATATATATTAAATGGATGGATTGGCACAGCAGGAGCGACCTGGTGCATAAATAGAATATTTTACTCTTTTCGGTTATTGATATATGGTGTAGATAATAATCACGAGATGCAATAAGTAAAATCCAACCAAAACACAAAGGAGTACTTTAAACACCGTCCTTTTCGTGAATAGTGTGGTTAGCAGTTTCATTATTCCACAATTTTATACTGATTTTGAAATCAATATTCCCAAAAGTCTAATTATTAAAACTTCTAGAATTTATGGATGGAATTATATCTGCTCTTTATTGTCTGTAAGTCTTTTGTTAGGCCTTCAAAAGTTTCAGACTGTTTAATTCTGGAATAATCAATCAGAAAATAAGAACTTTATGGAAAAAATTACAAAATATTAGGTAGACGTAGATAGTTATTCTTTTGTGTGAATAATCACTAAAAAGTTCATTAAATAAAACTGATATAGAAATACAAAATTTTCGGCGATTGTTTACACGAATTTAGCAATTATTTTAGAAATTCAAGATTATTAATTTTTAAATTATTTTTATTTTAATTAAAAGTTTATAAGTTAATTATTAAACTGTTTTTCAAATTATTAAGACCAATATTCAATTACTTTAAATGTAAAATTTTATTTAATTTTAATTGTTTTAGTGACTAATTTTTTAAATTTAGCGACTATTAATTCAATCTTGAAAAAAAAAATTCTTGTAAATTGATAACAATTTGATTAATAACTTAGGTTAATATTTTGTGTGATCTACAAACTTGAAAACTTGATCTAATAGAATAAAATCATTATTAATGGTATTCTTATATAAATGATATTTATAGTAATCACTAGTGCATTAAGAGGATATGACACCGGTTGCTTTTGGTTATAGTCACCGGTTCTATAACCGAAGTATATACCAACGAGGTAAAAAAGAGTAAGTTTTATGCTTCGGTTGTGAACCGGGTTAAAAAAGATGGAATTTATGCCTCGGTTGTTGAATAACCGAGGCAGTACCGTGTTAGTTTTCTGATTCTACGGCCTCGGTCAGAACCTAAACCGAGGTAGTAGGATTTTTTTTTCAGTTCAAACTCCACAATCCCAAACTGAAAAACTGTTAAAAATGAAACAGAAAGCCAGAGATGAAACAGCAAATTATGAAACAGCAAATTACATACTCAGATTCAGATGAAACAGCAAATTACATAGTCAGATGAAACAACAATGTTACATACTCAGATGAAACAGCAATATTACAAGACAATTTCTCTCTACAGAAGCAACAAAATTACATACTCAGAAGCAATATTACAACAACAGAAGAAACTCAGAGATGAAACAGGAAAAAATTTGCTCCTCCAATCCCCAACCACCGCAGGCCCGCCATCCCTCCACCTCTGCAAACTCCTCGTCCTCCTCGACCCCAACAATAACAACAGCCTCGCCACTGCTCGCAAACCTCCATCCACTGCCGTCGTCGCCGCCCTTAATCGGTGGAATCGAAGGGAAATGGTGAAAAGGAGAAGAAACCCTAAAGGAGGATAGAAGAAATGGAGATGAAGGATATATCTGTGAGTGAGAAGGCTTACCGTGATGATGAAAGGCTTGCAATGAGGAGATCCCTCTCTCGAGCACCGTGGAATGGCAGCGGACGACGGCGTGGTTGAACGGCGGCTTGCGTCAAGGGATGAACGCGGCTTGCGACAAGGGTTGAATGGCGGCTTGCGGCGTGCCCTGATGTTGGAGGCGAGAGGGCGAGAAGGCAGAGGGCAGAGGGCGAGAGGGCGAGAGGGCAGAGGGCGAGAGGGCGAGAGGCGAGAGGCGAGAGGCGAGAGGCGACAGGCGAGAGGCGAGAGGGCAGAGGGCGAGAGGCGAGAGGGCAGAGGGCGAGAGGGCGAGAGGGCAGAGGGCAGAGTGCGAGATGGCAGAGGGCGAGAGTAGAGGGTTTACCTATTTTGTGGTAGAGGTGGCAGTGTGTATATGCTTCGGTTCTGAGAGAGACCGAAGCAGTATACCTATTTCGTAGGGTTTATGCTTCGGTTTTCGGAGTAATTGAAACAGTAGACGTGATTTTAGACACCGGTTTTGAGAGCAGCGAGATGATATCACCATTATGCTTCGGGTGATCATGAAACCGAGACATATAAATTGAACTTATTTTTAATTTTGCCATCGCGTTTTATTAGGCACCGGTTTGTTATAAACCGAAGTATAAAGTGCGATTTTAAAAGCAAATATTCTACTAGTGAATAAGACAAGCAGTAGTGTTTATTGTAAAATAAAACAATGATATATTTATTTGAGATATTATATATCACTTAAATGATTAGAAATTGAACTTGACATATTATTTGCATCATATATTATAATTTTAAATTATATATATATATATATATATATATCAAATATATCAGTGCTTTCAAATAATAACAAAATATATATTGATTTATCATAAACATGATTGTTGTTGTCTTATACATTTTTAACTTTTCTAGTTGCTTAGAAAGTTAAGTAAGACAAGAGAGTTTTAAAAGTAAAACAGGCAAAGACAAATTTAGCCTCTGCAGAAATTTCATGCAAAGACAAATCTTGTTGATAATTTGAAGTTAATGTATCGCTTACACCTAACAAGTTATGAGAGTTTATACGACCAATTTTCTAAATATACAATGAAAAATATTGCTAAAATTGTTATGATTACTGTATTTTTATAATAAAGATAATATGTAATATATATATATATATATATATATATATATATATATATATTATATTAATAATTTTTATTGTAATAATACTTATATCAATTTTTCTAATCATATTTATCATGTTTTATTTCCATAAAAATGTAGAGATATATTATTTCCACTACTTGCTCTCTATATATCAATTTATTTATCTATTTAGTAACTCTGTATGTATAAAAGAATTAATATATGTCTCAGTGCTTAAACCATATAGTTTCATTTCTTTTAATGGGTTCAAAAATTGAATGTGTTATCACATCAATCTTGGGAATTGAAACAATTACATATAGACTTTGAGAAGTCTTTGCAAAAGTTTTTGAATAAAGACAAATTTGGAAATTGAAACAATTCCATAGACTTTGAAGAGTCTCTGCAGAAATTTTGTATATAAACACATTCGGGAAATTAAAACAGATTGATTTTGAAAAGTCTTTTGGAGAAATTGGTATAAAGACAAATGAAACTTTCATATTCCATGCTTTAATGAGATCTCATTCCTTGAGAAAGACCATCATTGTCATGAGAATGAAGATATGCGGATAATAAAATGGAGGTCCTAAAAGACCTTAGAAAAATTACAAAATGGTGCGTTGATTGATATATTCAATGTAAACTTTGCAAGAGTTTTGAGAAGATCCTGTGTTTTATATTAAGGACTTTCAGTTTGCAAGAGCATTCAATTCATCATTTAACTTTAAAACTCTATTTCTAAACCAATTTTTCATTGTTTTTATTGTATTATTAGTAAGACCAACCTATTCAACCTTATAAGTAAAATAGAATTTATCAAGAAATTTTATAATTTAAATTATTTTAAAATTTAAATTATTCATAGATATTATTAATAATAAATTCATCTGTAAAATATCTTGATAAAATTTGTTACTAACTTAGAAATTTTATTATCAATAAATATTTTCACCAATAAATTTTATAAGTAAAATGTGTATAAGGTTTTTACTTTAGATTCATAATAGAATTCGTTGCAGTAATTAAATTTTTTAAAAATTTGTCAGTAAAATTATTGATACTAGATGTTTTTAAATTCATTAGTAAGTTAAATTTTTAATATCCATCCATAATTATAAACTCATTAAAAATTTATTTATCGATAAAATGAGTGAAATATTTTTTTGTTAAATTAATCTGGAATGAATGAAATGAAAAAAAGAAAAGAAAAGCTTCAGGGAGAAACCAAATGAAGTAAGGAAACCAAATGAAAGGAATGAAAGGAAGGGCTTAAATTCAGGGAGAAACAACAAAAGAAAGACGATGGGGTTCAACGAATTTATATTAAAAAATGAGCAATTCGACCTACCATTAGTACGAAGGAAGTGCCCTTGGTACAGACCCAATAGCCCAACAAAGAATAAGATAGATAGAATCCTTATATGGAACAATGGCCGTATTGTAAACAATATGTTAAGGTAAGACAAGCTTCAGACCATTCTGCATTAATACTAAAGACATCAACAAACTGAAACCATTTAGGACGTTTAATTTCAGTGTCTACGTAGAAATTCAAGGAAGTCATCAAACTTCATTTTTAGTTCTGTTGTTAAAGGTTTTTAGTACTGTTGTTAAATGGTAATAGTAGAAATTCTAGTTTTCTTCCATCTTGTTCGTCGCGTTGCCATCGCTCTCCTCCAACATCAAGAATGTCTCCCCACGGTCGCCCCTCTGTTTTTTGCCATCCTCGCATTCTTCTCAACAATATTCACGAGGGTGGTTGGGCGTGGTGTGGTGTTGCCTTTCCGTCCACCTTCTCTTCATTTTCTGCCTTAAAAATGGTTAGCATATGAATTTAATATCTACATTATTTTGGCATTAATGTCTTTGTTTTATTTTTTGAATTTAAAGACGAATAAATGTTGTGTGTTGGGTTGGTACATATCAAATGTTAGAAAAAGAACGAGGGAATTATAAGCAACATTAAGAGAATATCTGTATTAAGAAGCCCAACCAGTCATTAGTATAAAATTGCTTATAACTTCACGCATTAACGTTCAATAACAGAACAATCAACGTTAACTATGATCACTGACATTGTTAGAATTATATTCATTCGGTCCACGTTGTTTGGATTTTCAAACCGTCGTTTCAAATGAAATAACGTCAAACCATAAACCAGCTTGACGTAAAATAGTGACCTTAGTAATCACATAACGTCAGCGAAAGAAACACATGACGTCCAATACAAAATAAATAAATACTAAAGAGTGATTTGGTTCCCTTCCATCCACATATGACGTCGACCTTAACAAATATTTGACGTTTTACATGACAACAAGCATTTATTTCTTTATTTTTCTTTTAAATCAACCCACAAAACGTCACATTGATCAGGATTTCGATGTGTTATTGACCAACCAGAAGCCAAAGCCTCAATCCCTTTTTTATTATATTTTTCTTTTTTCTTTTAAACCAACCACCAAACATAGAACACTTTTACTAATTCGACGTTGTATTTGCCAGCAATTATTCTTCTTATTTTTTCTCTTTAAACCTAGCCATAAAATGTCCTTCTACTCGTGGCTTCGACGTTTTAAGCCAAAGGGTCACCCCATAACACGTCGAACTCTTGGGGTCTTCGACGTAATGGGCATTGGAGTAGTTGGGCACATTAATTCTAGCTCCCAACAATTATTCTCTTTTTTATAAATACAGTTTAAGAGCCTTGGATAACCTCTACATCTCCATTTATAAAATTTCTCGTAATGACTCGTTCAAGGTTTCTTTGTGTTAACTTTTTTCTTTGTGCTACTTCCTTCAAGGTCACAAAAACAAGTCATTTATTTGTGGTTTGATTCTTTTGTCATGTTGAAAATCTTGAAAGAATGATAGTAACACAAAGAAAAAGGTTGATACATTTGGATTCCGCACCCTTTCAAAACGTACAACTTCCATTTATAAAATTTCTTGTAAAAATCTGTTAACTTTTTTCTTTTTTTTTCTATCAACTCTTTAGAGTTCACAAAAGCGAGTAATTTCCTTGTGGTTTGATTCTTTGTGCATGGGAAAAAGCTTGAAGGAGTGATAGAAATCCAAAGAAAAAGGTTGAGAGATTTGGATTTCACACCCTTTCAAAACGTTACAACCTCCATTCACCAAAATCCTTCTACATTTTAACTATCCCGTGGATCTTTTCGTGGTTTGATTTTCATTTTTTTCCTATATTTAATGTTTAACTACAGAATCAGTGGATCTGATTTCTGGTAGAAAACAACTCCAGAAAAACTTAATAATTGAATCATTAAAAAATGATCAAACCATGCAATGGTTAAGCATTATATCTATAGAGGAGTCAATTAACGACGAACCTCTTCGTATTCGCCGTGAATATCTTCTTTTCTAACACAACATTTATCATGCCCAACAAACTGTCTTTTCCCATATAAAGTAGACGTCAAGTAGTGTCAAAATTTCACGTGAATCTCTTCGTTTCTAACACATCATTTATCATGCGCTGCAAACTGCCTTTAACTGTATAAAGTAGACATCAAATGGTGTCAATATTTGACGTGAATCTCTTTGTTTCTAAGACAACATTTATCATGCCCAACAAACTACCTTTTCCCATATAAAGTGAACGTCGAGTAGTGTCAAAATGCAACGTGAATCTCTTCATTTCTAACACAATATTTATCATGCGCAACAAACTGCCTTTAACCGTATAAAGTAGATGTCGAGTGGTGTCAATATTCGACGTGAACCTCTTCGTTCTTACCATGACCAGTCAACTGCATTTCCCATATATCATGATGGTAAAGTACACGTCGAAGCTCCAAAAGAATGCGACCTTTTATGGTTGGTTTAAAAGAAAAAAGAAAAAAAATAATAAAATGGAGTTACTGCTTGGCGAATTAAATGTCGAAGCCCCGAAGAATTCGGCGTTTTATAGTTTGATTACAAGAAAAAAAGAAAAATAATGGCGCACTGGTTTGAATAATTACCACCATAGAAGTCGAATTATCATGGTATTCGATGTTCTGTTCTGAACTTAATAGGTTTGAGATATATATATATATATATATATATATATATATATATATATATATATATATAGAGAGAGAGAGAGAGAGAGAGAGAGAGAGAGAGAGAGAGAGAGAGAGAGAGAGAGAGAGAGAGTTTGTAAATCTATTCCTGTATCATTGTGTCAGAAACTAGATTCTTAAAGCCTTACTGAGAAAAGACTTCTAAATCATGTTCTCAGATGGCTTCTTCATCTTCATGACGTGGAAAGAAGGCGACATAGGTTGTAAGAAATGCTAGTCCAAATGGGTGGATAAGTGATGACGAAACACAATACAAATTTGGTTGTTACAGAAAACTCATGGCGATGGTCCCTCACATGTTCTTGAATATGAAATTATTCCAAAGTGACAGGTTTCTCTTTCATGAATGGCTTGCAGATCGGAGTCTTGCAAAATTTGTTCAAATGACCTATGATTGCTATCTTGACTTCGTAGAAGTCTTCTACGCCAATCTGAAGGTTGTCGATGGTGTTATATGCTCTCGGGTGAAAGGTGTTAATATTAAAATTGATGATGAAATATGACTATCTTTTACTGGCCTCAAAGAAGAAGGCTTCACGTCTCTTGAAAGAAATTCTCAAGTCAACAAATGAACTAACAAGAAGAAGATTTATAAGTATTGTCTGAGATATCCAAAAAGGCTAAAGATATACAAGCCGTATCTACATGGTGGAATGAAAAGGGAAGAAAAAATGTGTGCTTTTGTATTAGCTTGAGTAATACTACCTGGAAGAGGTATACGTGAGTCTAACTATAGAAGATTTATTTTTTCTTTATGCCATAAAAACTCGGATACCAACCAATTGAGTTGCTGCTATGAGTGATCACATGATTGAAATTGCAAGTCATCATGGGCATAATCTGCCCTATGGTGTTTTTATCAGTAGTGTATTGAAGCATCATCAAGTTGATCTTACTGGTGAAAAAAATTTGGGTGCACCAAGTCAAATGAAAAAAGAAAAGCCGCATTGACCTTTATTAGTCTAAAGAAAACAGAAGATGGTTGGGTGTTCAAGGATGTTCGTACACCTATTGTAGATGTTGATGAAACTCCTTCTACCTTCACTTCACACACTGAGTTTGAAAGATTTGTTATGGATCAATTTCAAAGGCTTTCAACAAGAATTTCAAAAGTTGAAAAATTTGTGATCATGATTCACAAGAAAGTATATGAAGACAATGTTCTCAGAACTCCCTCAACAAGTGAGTTTGGTGATGAAGACGACACAACAAAAGAGGAGTCTATGGAGACATTTGACTCAGATTAAGAAGAGTGTATTTTAGTTTATTTTTCTGAAATAAATGTAATATTTTAATGTATTTTAGTATATTTTTTATTTAAACTCTGTTTGAAATTTTAGTATATACTTTTCGTGGTTAGATGTTCATTTTTTTCCTATATTTAGTGTTATTATGTTTTTCTTTTGTTTTTGTTTTCATTTATGAACATATGTTGTGTAAAAATGGATTTCTATTTGAAATTCTTGAAGTTGTTTTACATCGAATTCTTACAAAATTTGACGTTTTAAAAGAAAAAAAAGAAAAATAAAGGGAACAACTTTTTGGCTTTTAGGTGACAAATATTATGTTGAATCTCCAAAAACAAACGACATACTATTGGTGATTTAAAAGAAAAAAAAAATTAAAAAGGAGTAACTAATGCCTTATCCCATAAGACGTACACTATGAACTATGAACACAGTCCAACTTCGAAGTGAATCTGTTCGTTTGTAACTAACAACATTAATAAAGTTTAACCAAATACGCTTTCCCATGCACAAATAATGTGAAAGACTTTCCAAATTGGACGTGAATAAATTGTCAGGGAAGATTATTGTGTCCATGGGCAGTGGGCAGCCTTGTTAACTTGGAAGTCTTGGTTTTACGAAACAATAACCTAATGGGTGAAAATATGTTGTCTGGTCCAATACCATCATGGATGGGAGAAAGTACCCAGCAATTGATAATCTTGAACATGAGAAGGAATAACTTCAGTGGACATCTATCCAGAAATCATCTGAGCGGAGAAATTCCTTCAGAGATAGGAAATTTAAGTTCACTAGAGTTCCTTGACTTATGAATAAATCATATCAGTGGGGGATTCCTTTTTCTCTTTGTCAAATTGATAATCTAGGCAAATTAGACTTATCACACAACTCTCTTTCAGGAAGAATCCCCAAGGAAGACATTTTGAAACCTCTGAAGGCTCTAGTTTCGAAGGAAACGTAGATCTTTGTGGTGAACAACTCAACAAAAATTGTCCTAGAGATGGAGATCAAACGACAGTAAAGTTCCTTGAAGTTGAAGCAATCAATGGTGATGAAGACAGTGTTTTCTACGAAGCATTATATATGAGCATGGGGATAGGATTTTTAACTGGATTTTGCGGCTTACTAGGGCCAATACTACTTCGGCATCCTTGGAGAAATTATTACATGAGACTTGTGAACAGACTGATAAACTATATATATGAACGGTTATAGGGAATGGAACAAAGTAGTCCTCGTAGCTCAAAGGCAAGAAGGTATGTTGTAGCTTTCTTACGATATTCCTTATTTGAATTATTAATCACTGAATTAAATTCTTGAAAAGAAAAATTCTCTTAGAATTGGTAAAGCGAGATATAATTCTCAAATCACAATACTTCTTTTGTTTACACTTATTTTTTATGCACCCATAAGAGCGATCTTTTTTAGTTCATATGTTCGTTTCTGGATCTTTGAGAACCTTTTTCTATGGTCCACACTTCTCTTATATCGCGGTTACTAAATTCTACTTAATGCAATCATTATTAGTACTTTTTGTTTCGGCCGGATCTTGTGGGACCCTGCTAAAACATTCACGAACGATAAAGACTGGAGGACGAATGATACTGCATGTTGTTGGATCGGACGGACTCTTTCTCACGAGCTAAAGCAGACCGAGCGGCTCTGTCTCTAGGGAACACTAGAAGCTGGTGAAAACTGGACGGTTACCTCTTGGCTGAGGGCTGGACGCGCTGGGAAGGGCCGGACGAGCTCTCGTCTTCAAGTCCTGGTTGTAGTGTTCATCCTCTCCCTCCTCGCTCTCCACGCCAGGCGGTCGTGTACCTGTCAAAGGCACTTCGACGCTTATTTCAGTAACATGACCAAGTGGTCTGTAATGCATGTGTATATTGCATTGTAAGCAAAAACTGTCCAGAACTCATACCTGGAACCTTTATTTATACTGATTGTAATGGGCTTTTACCTTTCGTGGGCCTTAAAACGACCCAATCATACCATAATCTTCATTAAGGGCTTTAATGAGTCATTAGTATTTTAACCGCATAGTCGACATAGTGAGGGACTGTCGTGAAGGTCGGTCAGCAGGGTGACCGGCCAAGGATGTCAATCTGGGTGGGAAGCCATTCGGTTCTGCCGATCGGTCACGATGGACATTCGGTCTTGTCGATCGACCTAGATGGACGACCTTGGAGGGCCGCTCATTCAATGTACGGTTGGGCAATAGTTCATTCCTAGATTGGACGTGCGGTCTTGATAATGACCTGGGTGGGCGACCTTGGAGGACCATTCGGTCTTGATTATGACCTGGGTGGGCGGCCTTGGAGGATCGTTCGGTCTTAATAGTGACCTGGGTGGACGGCCTTGGAGGACCGTTTGGTCTTGATTGGAGGACCGTTTGGCCTTGGAGGACCGTTCGGTCGGTCTATGTGTCAGGAGGACCGGACTATTAAGTATTATAGATTCAATGGATCACTGTTTTAAATACAGTAATCTTGTTAGGTTTGTTAGGTTTATTTTTCTATTTTTCTGTTTTTCTTCCCTTCCTTCTAGAACTCTATAAATAGAGTTTTCCCTCACACAAACAGTTGTAATTTTTCACACTCATTCAAACAATAACATCTGTTTTTCTTTTCCCTAAATCAAGTTAGGAATTATTTCACTAACCTCTTAGCCGTGCCTTTCTTCTTCTTCTCTTGGTCTTCTTTCTTGGCTCCGGTGAAGGCAACTCCTTGCTCCGACGAAGGGTCTCCATGGAAGCCCTAGAACCTTCCTCTTCTTTCACTCGAAGCTTTCTGCACTTTCACCCACTGGCCATCTAATCTCGAGGAAGCTTCCAGACTCTAACAAAAGTGTTTTCGCGTTTTGGGTTTATTGGGTGCGTTTTGGGTTAAAGGCCATTGGGCCTATTATTTCTGGTGTGGCCCATTCTCTTTATGGTATCAAGAGCAGAAATCATACCCACCTCACTTCCGCTGCCCAGGTTTCGTTCTTTGATGATTCTTGCTTAGTTTCTTGCATTGTTTATTGCTTCCTTTTACCATGGATACTACAGACCAGCCTGTCAGTCCTTTCTACTTACACCTAGGGGAGAATCCAGGATTAACCCTCATCTCTCAAGTCCTGGGTGAGAATAATTACTCTTCTTGGAGCAGAAGCATGAGAAGAGCACTCCTATCCAAAAACAAAATCAAATTCATTGATGGGTCTATCAAGAAACCCAAGAAAAATGAAGCTTCGTTTGATGCATGGGAAAGATGCAACATGATGGTACTCTCGTGGATTATAAAAACACTTTCTCCAGAAATTGCAGAAAGTGTAATATATGTTGAAGAAGCTAAAGAATTATGGGATGAGCTAAAGGAGAGATTCTCTAAAGGTGACTATTTTAAAATCTCTGACCTTCTCCAAGACATACATTCAATCAAACAAGGGGAAAGAATTGTTAATCAATTTTTCACTGACTTAAAAATCCTCTGGGAAGAACTGGAATCTCTTCGGCCCATACCCAACTACACCTGCGAAATCCCTTGCAGTTGTGAACTCTCAAGAACCTCTCTAAAATATAGAGAAGTAGAGCACGTTATATGTTTTTTAAAAGGGTTAAATGATGCCTATAATACTGTCAGGACCCAGATTCTGTTGATGGAACCTCTGCCAAACATCAATCGTGTTTTCTCCCTCATTATGCAACAAGAGAGACAAGAAAGGTCTGAATCTGGCACTGCAAGCCACAATCACTCTACTGAAACCAGTAGAGTCATAGCCAATGTTACTAACAGGAACAGCAGTTGGAAAGCAGACCAGACCTGGAAAAATCAAGGTCGTGGTGCTGGGTCAAATGGTCTGGGAAGAGGGAGAGGAAAGAATCCTAATTACGGAAAACAGTATTCTTACTGCAACAAGATGAATCACACTGTGCATGAGTGCTACTCCAAGCATGGTTTTCCACCTTGGTACAAAAAGAATGATAGCAATCAAGAGAGAAAAAGTGGCTGGAACTCTACTAATGTCTGCCAAAGCAGTTATGGACCAGAGAATATACATCAGGGAGACGCCAACACTGCTTTCAACAAACTCACCTCAGAGCAAATTGAAAAACTTCTAAAAATGATTGAGAAAGCTGATGAGCCTACACATAAGATCAATCAAATGCAGAGGAATGACAAGGAGGACAAACCAGGTACTCCTTCTTGGATTATTGATACTGGGGCCACTGATCATGTGACCCATGAGAAAGGGAATTTTGTCACCTTCTATAAGATTAAACCCATTACTGTTAAATTGCCTAATAATTCTATTATTACTGCCAAACATGCAGGAACTGTTCAATTTTCTAAAGACTTTGTTATTTTTAATGTGCTCTATATCCCTGATTTTTCTTTCAATTTAATCTCTGTTCAAAGTCTTATAAGAGACTTGAATTGTAGCCTAATTTTTTCTTCTGAGTTTTGTCAGATAAGGGAGAACTCTACATTGAAGATGATTGGGTATGCTAACTCTTACAAGGGTCTTTACTACCTACAAACTTTTCAGAATCCTGATCAGGGCATTGTTCCAGGATCTGTCCTTTCCTTTAAACATATTGTTGTAAATCTATGGCACTATAGACTTGGCCATCCTGGACACAAGGTTGTCAAACAGATTTGTGAACATTTTCCCTATGTCCAAATAAATACTGATATTGTTTGTGATGTTTGCCACTATGCTAAACAACATAAATTGCCTTTTCCTATAAGCAATTCCTTATCTACTGAATGTTTTGAAATGATTCACTGTGATATATGGGGTCCTTTTTCTATTCCTTCTGTTCATGGGCATAAATATTTTCTTACTATTGTTGATGATAATAGCCGACATACATGGATATTTTTGATGAACAACAAGGGCCAAACTAGAGACTTATTACAAAATTTTATTATTAAAATTAACAATCAGTTTGGTAAAATAATTAAGACTGTTAGAACTGATAATGAACCCGAGTTCAACTGTGTCAACTTATATGACTTGCATGGTATTAGCCATCATACTAGTTGTGTTGAGACCCCTGAGCAGAACTCTGTTGTTGAACGTAAGCACCAACACATTCTAAATGTAACCCGTAGTCTTATGTTTCAGTCAAATATACCTAATACTTATTGGTCCTATGCTGTGAGCCATGCTGTCTATCTCATAAACAGATTGCCTACTCCCATTCTTAACAACAAAACCCCTCATAATCGTATCTATAATGTTCCCCCCACTTATTTAGACTTAAAAACTTTTGGATGTCTCTATTTTGCTTCCACCCTTGAAGCTGGCAGGAGCAAACTTGACCCCAGAGCAAGGAAAGGGATTTTCCTTGGATACAAAAGTGGAGTCAAGGGTTATATTGTCCTTGACATCAACACTAGAGAACTTTTTATAAGTAGGAATGTTGTTTTCTATGAAGATATTTTTCCTTGGAAGCAGCAACAGAACAACCCAGGAGTGAATGATGAAGAAGCTGACAGAATCACTTTTTTCAATGATTCCCTAGGCAGTTCTGCCTCCAATAATGATGAAAGGTGTGCAGAAGAGGAGATACAACATGACATTGTTGAAGAAAATAGCATTGATAATGAAGTCAATAACAATGAAGGGGATCAGGGATACAGGAGATCTGACAGGATCAGAAAGCCTCCAGGATATCTAGATGACTACATTCACTAGGTTAATCAATCCTTGTCTGTGAGAAATAAGTTCAAAACCCCTTACCCCATTTCTGATCTATTATGTTGTGATTCTCTGACAGAAAAACATTCAAGATATACCATGGCTATCACTGCTAACAGTGAGCCTCACTCTTACAATGAGGCCAAAGGGGTGAGTGAATGGGCAGAGGCAATGCACAAGGAAATTAAAGCCTTGCAGGACAACAACACGTGGTTTCTAACACAGCTTCCTCAAGGGAAGACTGCAATTGGATGCAGATGGGTATACAAGATTAAATATAGGGCTGATGGCACCATAGAAAGATACAAGGCCCGCCTAGTAGCTAAGGGTTACACCCAGCAAGAAGAGATAGATTATTTGGACACATTCTCTCCTGTTGCCAAGCTAACTACCGTTAGATTACTCATTGCGCTGGCAGCCTCTAAAAACTGGTTTTTACATCAATTAGATGTGAATAATGCATTCCTTCATGGAGACCTAAATGAGGAAGTCTACATGGAACCACCTCCTGGTCTTAATGTTCATAAAGAAGGCCAAGTCTACAGACTCACTAAGTCATTATATGGCCTAACGCAAGCTAGTAGGCAGTGGTTTGAGAAATTGTCCACTTTCCTCACCTTTGTTAGCTATATACAGTCAAAAAGTGATCACTCTCTCTTTATCAAAGGGACACCTACTGGTTTCACAGCCTTACTTGTTTATGTTGATGATATCATATTAGCAGGGAATTCCATGACAGAAATCAGTCACATAAAGAGCCTTTTGCATAACAGATTCCAAGTAAAGGATCTAGGAGAACTTAAATATTTCCTAGGGCTGGAGGTGGCAAGGTCCAAGAAAGGAATTCATTTGTCTCAAAGAAAATATGCCTTAGACATACTTGAGGAGACGGGAATGCTGAGTTGCAAGCCTTGTTCAACCCCTTTTTTGAGTGACACGAGTACTCTATACAGAACCGACAGGTATTTGAAAGATCCAACCTCTTACCGAAGATTGATAGGGAAGTTGCTTTATCTCACTAACACTAGACCTGATTTGTGTTTCTCTATTAATTTGCTAAGTCAATTTATATAATCTCCTACTGACTACCATTATCGGGCTATTCAACATGTCCTTAGGTACATAAAGTCTAAACCCTCAGAAGGACTATTCTTTCCAGCTGACTCTCCCATACAGCTAAAGGCTTTCAGTGATTCAGATTGGGCAACTTGTCCAAATACTAGGAGGTCCACTACAGGTTTTTGCGTCTTCCTTGGATCATCACTCATCTCTTGGAAATCAAAAAAACAGAGCACTGTCTCCAGGTCCTCCATTGAGGCTGAATATCGTGCTCTAGCAGCCACTACTTGCGAGCTACAATGGATCCACTATCTATTAGAGGACTTACAGATTAAGGAAGCTGGAATTCCAGCTCTATACTGTGACAACAAATCTGCCAGACATATAGCTCATAATCAGAGCTTTCACGAAAGAACCAAGCATATAGAGCTTGATTGCCATGTTGTTCGTGAAAAGGTGCAAGCTAATCTTCTACATCTTCTCCCCATTCGCTCAGATGAACAACTAGCAGACATATTTACCAAGTTTCCTCACCGAGTTCGGTTCGGATCTATCGTTCCCAAGCTTGGACTGGCAACTATACACCATCCAGCTTGAGGGGAGGCTATTAAGTATTATAGATTCAATGGATCACTGTTTTAAATACAGTAATCTTGTTAGGTTTGTTAGGTTTATTTTTCTGTTTTTTCTGTTTTTCTTTCCTTCCTTCTAGAACTCTATAAATAGAGTTTTCCCTCACACAAACAGTTGTAAGTTTTCACACTCATTCAAACAATAACATCTGTTTTTCTTTTCCCTAAATCAAGTTAGGAATTCTTTCACTAACCTCTTAGCCGTGCCTTTCTTCTTCTTCTCGTGGTCTTCTTTCTTGGCTCCGGTGAAGGCAACTCCTTGCTCCGACGAAGGGTCTCCATGGAAGCCCTAGAACCTTCCTCTTCTTTCACTCGAAGCTTTCTGCACTTTCACCCACTGGCCATCTAATCTCGAGGCAGCTTCAAGACTCTAACAAAAGTGTTTTCGCGTTTTGGGTTTATTGGGTGCGTTTTGGGTTAAAGGCCATTGGGCCTATTATTTCTGGTGTGGCCCATTCTCTTTACGGACGGTACACTTTTTTAAACAGTTTTCGGTTCTCTCTTGAATTCACAAAAAATTGAGAAATTTTATTACTACCATTAGAAAATAGGGTTAAATGATAACCTTGGTCTTTAAGCATACAATCAGATAACGAAATTAACCCTAAAGTAGGAAGGAGTTAGATACTAAAGACGTAGAAGAATTAGTCCTTAATTTCTCGTTGAAGGATTTCTGAGTAACAAAAACGAAAAGAGTTCATGTTATTCCTAGAGCTTAGATGGTGATTCCAAATTCCTGCAACTTCAAAACTCCTACATATATTTAAATATATTATGTCTTTATCTTGGAATGCACCGAATTAAATTTTGTTTAAAAAAAGAATGCAGGTGTTGCATATGCTCTACACGCTTCGGAATAGAGAGGAAATCATTGTTGGGTTGCACAAGGGCAAATAATTTATTTAGTTTTTGTCGTTTACAATATTTTGTATGTAAGAAATAAATTGAAAAATCTTGTTTCCAGAAACTATTTATGATTTAGTTGTATTCTGTGATATAATATATTGTAATGTTTTTCCAGTTCAATTATTGCTTATATTTGTGATATCCGATAATTCATCTTCAAAATTGTTTTGCGCTAGACCACTGATGATATCCACTTCTCATTGAAATTTCAAAGTATATCATTCAAATTGGCATCAAACTATAGTTGTGATGATGGTATTCTCACAATTTTCATGAAAGTACCCTTCATTTTTCTCTCTTTGTAAAGGTTCACTAGTGCAGAAAAGACCTTTAACGTCACCCTTAGACGTCTGACTTTGAATATCTCACGTAAAAAATGATCGGTGATACTTCTGTAAATAAGTTAATGTTGTAGATGCCCGACCTGGCTGGCCCCCGACGTCTGATGTCTATATAGACGTCCGGGACCCTATGTCGAACGCCTAATGACCTGACAGATAGGTGAAAAGTTGCCCTTTTCCATTGGTTTAAAAGTTTGGACCCTATGTCGGACGTCTGATGTCTATATAGACGTCTGGGCCCCTATGTTGGATGCTTAAAGACCTGAAAGGTAGGTGAAAAGATGCCTTGTTTCATTGTTTTAGACTTCCGAGCCTCTATGTCAGACGCCTAATGTCCTGAGAGGTAGGTGAAAAGTTGTCATGTTCCATTGCTTTAGACGTCCGGGCCCCTATGTCGGACGTCAAATGGTGGCAAAGAATACCAAAAGTCATTTTTATTTCGGAGAGTAGACGTCTGGGCCCCTATGTCAGACGTCTGATGTCCCTATAGACGTCCGACCCCATATATCAGACGTATATAGCCTCTGCCAAAATTAAATTTTAAATAGACATAGACGTCCGAGCCCCATATGTCGGACGTCTGATGTCTCTATAGACGTCCGATGGGAGAGGGCCCTGACGTTTAAGGCGTTTTATTACACTTTGCGCGAACTCGGGGCAGTTACGCGCATTATTCATCATCTTCCTCCTTGCGTTTTCTCTCTCGCTTTGCATTTTCAGGTGCATTTTTTGTCTTTTGGACTATTTAAACTTACTTTTACTCCGATTAAATTAGTTTTTGATGGATTATCTTCCATTTGAATCGATTAAAATGAGTTTTCACTGTGTTTTTGTGCAGTTTTGCTGGTTTCCTTGGGTCGTGATTTCTTGCGTTTTGGGCAGCTTTTTGTTGCGTTTTCCACTCCTCAAATTCCTCCACTACGTATGTAATCGGTTAAGAAGGTTAGCATTCTTGTTTAAAAGTTTTTGTCTATGCATGTTATTGGTTTTTCGGTATGCATGTTTTTGGCATTTTGATATGCATGTTATTAACTTTCGAATATGCATGTTATTAAGATGTACGTTGGAGTTTATGGATAAGATTGATAAAATTTCGGTTCAGTATTTGTGTTGTTCTCCGGATGCATATTTGATTGTGGTCATCGTTGACTACTTTCATTTCGTGTATATCGGAGACCAATGCGAAATGCTGCCGAAATCTTATCAAATTTATTATATAGACTTCTTTGCATGTGTCTTAGCAAATTATGAAAAATAATTTTTCTGAATGGGTAGGGCCTAACTTTGTGAGAGTTAAAAAATTGAAACTGATGAAGTATATTACGAACATAGTATGGGTCGAAGCTAGATGAATGAATGTCGCATCAGTGAAGAATATGAGAAGAGTGTTTCAGAGTTCCTGCAATATGTTGAACAAATTTTTGTCCGTGAACGGGACATATTTTTGTCTTTGTGTTTGTTGTCTTAATCAAACACTCAAGACATAGGCAATATACATGACCATTTATTCATGTTCGACATAATGAGAACTTATACCGTTTGGACTTGGCATGGATAAGTACTGGACCAGCCTACCATATCACGAGGAACGGATTATGTGGAAGAATGGTTGATTGATCATTTAGAGGACATGATACGTGATGTTGGTGAAGAAAATTTTGGAAGAGCTAATTTGTATGCTTCTCTTAAACATGATTTAGAGCAACCGTTGTTTCCAATATGCCCCAACTTTACACGTCTGTCTGTAATTTTGAAGTTGTTTAGTGTAAAAGCAAGGAATGGATGGACTGATAAAAGTTTCACAGAGTTGTTGGAGTTGTTGAAGGAGATGCTTCCAGAAAATAATACTCTACCTATTCGTCATTACGAGGCCAAGAAAATTTTATGTCCAATAGGACTCGAATATCAAAAGATACATGTTTGTCTTAATGATTGTGTTTTGTACATAAAAGAGTTTGTTTCGCTAAAGTATTGTCCAACATGGGAAGTTGATTACACTAGTAAAACAATAGCATTTAACCTCGCACAATAGGTTTCGGTTTAAGAGAAACCGAAGCCTATTAGAACGTGGTGGCATTTTTGTAGTTTTGACGAAGTTATGCGCCTCGATTACAATAGAATCGAAGCATATAACCCATACTACCTCGGTTAACCACATAATTGATGCCTAATGTTCTGCCATAAATCTCACCTTCCCCTCTGCAAAACTGTGTATTTGCCTGTCACCTGACTCGGTTTTGTGCAGAACCCACTGCCTCGGTTTTGTGCAGAACCGAGGCAGTATGTCCTACTCAAAATTGACAGCTCTAAATATGGAAGGTTTCTTTTCTCTTTGTTAAAATCCTACGGCATCGGTTCCTTCAGAACTAGTGTGGAAAGCTTTTTATGCTTCGATTAAAAAAGAATCGAAGCATATAAGTTGAACAAAATTTCAAAAATGCCATTTCAGAAATAATTTTTATTTTTTTCTAATGAGCATACACATTGGTTGATTTGTTAACCGAGGCGTATATGGGTGTATTGCCTCAATTGATGGTACAACCGAGGTAGTAGCTCTCCCCATAACTCAAAAAATTTTACCCTACTATTCATTCTCCTCTTTATTGTGCGCGCCCTTTCTTCTTCTCCGTCTCGCCCCCCATTTTCTTCTGCTTCGCTCCCTTTCTTTTTTGTCTCGCCCTCCATTGCCTCTGCCTTAATTGCTCTCGCACTCCATTACCTCTGCATCTGCTTGAGAGTCCATGCCGCTACCCCCGCTTGCCCACTATACCGCCCCTGAAGCGTGTCATTGCACTGCTCGTGAACCGTCGTCGCTGCACCGCCCTCCCTACTCCACCCCCACTGCACAACACCCTGCTGAACCGCAAGATCTGCACCGCTAGCCTTTGTGCCTTCCTCCACGGGTTCCTTCACGTCGTGGGTGTTCTTCTTCCTGGTAAGTCTTTTAATTATAAGATTTTATATAATTTATATTATATAATTTATATTAATTTATTTATATAATTTTTAGGTTTATATAATTTTGAATTAGGTTTGGAATGGTATGCGTTATTAATTTGTTATATAAATTCGACTTAAATTTTATTGTTGTTGAGTTCTTTGGATGGAGTGAAAAACAAAACTTAAGGCAAATTTAAAGCACGTTCGCACTCACCTGGTAGTAGTAGCTTGAGCTTTGCTAGGTTGAAACTTCCACTTATATTGTTCAAAGGATAGTCCACTAGCCTTTCTGTGCTTTCTTGTGAAGGCCTGCTCCTATAAGAACATTCTGCTTTCTCACAGTCATATTTTCTAGAAGATGAAGTTGTAGCTTTTGTTGATTTGCTCCCTTTTCTTTTCGAGCGCATTCTACTTTTGCTCTAGAACCTTGTGCTTTGTCACTTCCATATTAAAATATGAGAAATCATGAAACTAACTAATGTGTTGTTTATTTTTGTCTAGATATTGTATTGTTGTGGTGAAGTTTTATACACGGACATTCTCAATAGTTGACCAACTTTCACGCTCCCAGGTTCCTATTTTTAAAATTTTCCTTTTAATATGAACTTGTTTGCTTCAATATATTGTTTTCTTGAATATATTGCATGTTGCATATGTAATTATTTGTTTGCTTGAATATATATTATTGTTGTGAATTAGTCTTAGTTTCCTGTTTGAGATTCAATATAAAAATTATTTACTATCTCCAGATTTTTTTTAACAAAGGTACTTTTTACAAAATGAATAGAGAGGAGATGGTAATAATAATTTACAAGTATTGAATCTTGAATTGTCCAGTTGGACAGTTTGAGAAGAGTAATAACTTTTTCATAGTTTATTAATACACATAATTTTTAATATGATGTCTTCAATTTCATGAAATTTTGCAGTTGTGTTTTATATTGATCTTCGGGTGCATATTTGATTGTGATTTATAATCACTTTCATTTCATGTAACCTGAAGACCAATGCGAAAAGCTGGCAAAATTTAGTGATATTTTAGATATGTTTTTTAAAATCTATATGTTTAATAAACTAAGAAAAGTGAATCTTCTTGAATGGGATAGGGTCACACCTTAAATACAAACATGATCAAAGTGATCATTCAAAATTATTGAAATTGTGTAAACAATTTCAGTAAACATGAGTATGGATCGAGGGTGGATTAATTTACCATGCATCAGCATTGAGTACGAGAGAAGGGTAGAAGAATTTGTAGAGTTTGCGCAACGTGATGCGAGTATAAATGGTGACGATGAAGTCAAGTTCTGATGTCCCTGTGTGAACTATTTGAATGGGAGGAAGTTGAATGCAACTGATATTAGGGAACATCTTATCTGTGATGGTTTCATAGGAAGTTATACAACATGGATATGGCACGGGGAATTAACAAACTTTCCAACTGTCTCTCAAACTGAAAATGTATATGATTCCACCATGGATATTGCAGATCAACCAGAAGAAGAAACCTTAGAGGACATGATCTGCGATGTTGGCGCAAAAGCTTTTTCCCAAGTGCATGTCTGCTCAACTAAGTTCACATGGTTGTCAACAGTGTTAAGGCTCATGAATTTAAAGGCGACCAATGGATGGATTGATAAGAGTTTTACATAATTGTTGTCGTTGTTGAATGAAATGTTGCCAGATGGAAATAGATTACCCACTCGTAATTATGATGCAAAAAAAATTCTTTGTCCGATGAGTATGGAGTATAAACAGATACATGCATGTTCAAATGATTGTATATTATATAGGAATGAGAATGAAGTTTTGATAAAGTGTCCAAAATGTGGGTTAGTACGATACAAGTCAAGAAAAAATAGTGAAGATAGGGGTCACATAGAAAAGAATGGTTCTGCTTTGAAAGTAGTTTGGTACCTTCCACTCGTGGCCAGACTTAAGCGTTTATTTACGAATCCCAAAGATGCTAAAAACCTAAGATGGCATGAAGATGAGAGAGCAACTGATGGGTTGCTTCGTCATCCAACTGATTCAAAGCAATGGAAAAATATTGATCAAGAATTCCCTCAATTTGGTCAAGAATGTAGAAATCTTAGGTTTGGCTTAACTATAGATGGAATGAACCCATTTGGTAATTTAAGTACCAATCACAGTTGTTGGCCCGTTATACTGATAATTTACAATTTATCTCCTAGATTGTGTATGAAAAGAAAGTACATGATGTTGTTAATGTTGATATCTGGTCCAAAGCAGCCTGGAAATGACATAGATGTTTATCTCAGACCATTAGTTGAAAAATTAAAGTTGTTGTGGGTTGATCGGGTTGAAATATTTTATGTCTTTGCTTTAGAAACTTTCATGATGCATGCTATGTTATTTTGCACCATTAATGACTTCCCATCTTATGGTATTTTCTCGAGGTACAGTGTGAAGGGTCATAAAGCATATCCTATATACGAAAAAAACACTGCAGTTCATAAATTAAAACATGGAAGGAAGACAATGTATATGTGTCATTGGCGATTTTTACAATCTAATCATCCATATCGAAGGTTAAAGAAAGCATTCAATGGAGAACAAGAGAAAGACAATGCACCCATTCCACTTACTAGACTTGAAGTTCTTGAAAAAGTTAATAGAGTACATCATGTATTTGGGAAAATGTCCAAGAAGTCTTCTGTAACGACCCCTTGGAAGAAGAAATCAATATTCTTTGATCTTCCATATTGGTCAAAGTTAGATGTTAGACATTGCATAGATGTCATGCATGTAGAGAAGAATTTTTGTGGTAGCTTAATTGGTTCACTGCTAAACATCCAGGGAAAAACAAAAGATGGAGTGAATGCGTGTTTGGATTTGGTTGACATGAAGATCCGAGAGTTGGCACCAAGAGAGATGGGTAAACGTACTTATTTGCCCCCCCTTGTTATATAATATCCAAACAAGAGAAGATAAGTTTTCGTCTTTGTTTAAAGAGTATCAAGGTACCACAAGGATACTTTTCAAATATCAAGAGCTTAGTGTCAATGCAGGACTTAAAACTTGTTGAACTCAAGTCTCACGATTGCCACGTCTTAATGCAACAATTGTTACCGGTGGCAATTCGTGGAATTTTGCCCAAAAAAGTTAGGCAGACCATAACTTGATTATGCTCATTTTTCTCGTCAATTTGTAGTAAAGTCATCGATCCTACAAAGTTAGATGAACTTCAAAGCGAAATTATCATAATCTTGTGTCAGCTAGAAATGTTTTTCCCTTCATCCTTTTTTGACATCATGGTGCATTTACTTGTTCCTTTGGTCACAGAAATAAAGTTGTGTGGACCAGTATACTTAAGATCGATGTACCCTATTGAGCGTTATATGAAGATTTTGAAAGGGTGCGTCAAAAATCAATATCATCCAAAAGGTTCAATGATTGATATTGCTGAAGAAAGTATCGAGTTTTGCTCTGATTATATGACTAAAGCAAATTTGATAGGAGTCCCTCGGACATCATGGTTGAATATATATTCTACAAGAAAAAGTCTCTGAGGTGTGAATGTGGTGACGAAAAGTCATGAAGAATTGATGCAAGCACATCTGTACATATTAAACAACACAAATGAAGTGATCCCATTTTTGGAAGCATACAAAGTCGTTGTAAAGGACAAGTATCCAAGACAATCAGAGAAATGGCAGTTGATGGAGCATAACAGAACATTCTTGTCCTGGTTCAAATCTGAAGTTTTGAAAGAATCACGGTCTTCTAAGACTTTGTTGTGGCTAGCAAATGGTTTGAAGTTTGATGTTGTATGTTGTACAGGCTATGAAATTAATAATTTTACATTTTATACAAAGACTTTGGATGATAAAAGCACAATACAAAATAGTGGCGTCAGTCTAGAAGCTGAGTCGCTACAATTTTCCACATCCAAAGATCAAAACCATGTAATTGGATCCATGAGATATTATGGTAGAATTGAAGAGATGTGGGAGGTTGATTACACTAAGTTTTTTATTGCACTCTTCAAATGTAAGTCGGTCGACAATAAGAGTGATGTCAAAATAGATGAATATGGTATGAAACTTGTTGATTTTCGAAAGGTTGGTTATGGAGACGAACCGTTTATCATGGCATATCAAGCAAGTCAGGTTTTTTATGTCAAAGATCCTGCGTTTGACCATTGGATTGTTGCTCTTCAAGGAAAAAGACAAATTGAAGATAAAGAAGAGAATCTAAGTAATCTTCATATTGTTGACAACCATTCCTTTAAAAAGACAATAAATTTGGATGACGACCCTCTAATTGATGATATACAAGTAATTCTGGAAGTTCACAATGAGGGAATATACATATGACCAATCCATATGATTATGTATGAATTTAATGTTTGTGTAAATATTTATGGATTTTTTTAAATAATATATGTTATTTTATAAGTGTTTTATTAATCTTTCATCTTATTTATTGTGACAGATATATGGCTGAGTCACCTCATTCATCAGGAGATGAAGTCTCCACCACTTCTAGACGAACGAGAGGAGCGACGAGGTTACGACAGCTTATACTTAAAAGAAATGAAGGTGAGAGGACACCTGCCATTATTGACGTGGTCACTAGAGTTGCATATGTCCCTAATGCAGATGTATTTAGGTCTTACCTTGGAGTACTAGCACGTGATTGTATCTCTATACTTACTCCATCCTTTGACCATGTATTTGAGGCTGATCGGAATCTCATATGGCAAGATCTATTGGTAAGTTAAACAATATTGCTCCAAATTTTAGATTCATTATATTGATAAATTTGTAGTGATATAAGGTTATTACTTTCTTTGTTGCAGATGACATTTGATATGCCAAATGTCGAGAGCTTAAGGAATAGGTGTTTATCTACAATTGCAGAAAGATTTCGAGGGTTTAAGACAAAATTGACGTCCAAATATATATTTGGACCAAAAAGTAATGAAACTCCATGTTCCAAATATTCAGCAATTGACAAAGAAACATGGCGTCAATTTGTAGAGCTTCGTTCATCCGAGACGTGGTAAGTAAGTGTAGGTAAAATCATTGAATTCATCATTCATAATTCTTTTTTATGACAATTGTTTCATTTTGTCACAGAAAAAGAGGTCAAAAGCACAAGGAATATGTGCTCGGAATAAAAATCCACACCTACTGTCTCGTGGTGGATATAAGAAGTTTAAGGAAAAAATGATGAAGCAGAAGTCAGATAGTATACTTCCACTTTCTGAGGACGATGACTCTCCTCCTCCTCCTTCACCACCATCTCGGCATGAGAAGTGGAAGTTAGCCCATATATAAGACCATCGGGCTCCTACACTTCTGACTCTGCCAGAGAGATATCTGAAAGACTTGTAAGATGTCATTTATCATATTTTTACAACATTTTTGTTATATATATATTACATAGATCTTTCAAATTATTTTGAAGTTTTGTTATGTGACAAGACTCCTTGGTTGAGTAGAGCTCCCAATGTCAATTCACACAAGAAGGTCATCAGGATTTTCTTGCCACAGCTATTGGACGACCTGAGCACCCAAGACGGGTGTGTGCTGTTGGGACTGGCATAGGCATACAACAGTTCTTTGGGTCTTCCTCGCATCCATATTCATACGAAAAGATGAAGGAGGAAATAAGAAAAGGGATTACGCAAGAGATCACAAAGAAGGTTTGGGCAGAGTTGTATGATAAAGTTGCTGAAATGGTTGCACGCCAGTTCCAACAGCGTTATGAGGATTATGGAAATCGTCCTCTGCCACCTCCTGTAGCGGAACATGTTGTGCCCCTTACAGGTAAACTTAATCATTTTAGTTTATTAATTTACTTTTTGTATAACCTAACATTTAATTTGACAGGTAGAAGTAGTAAAGGAAGATGCTTAGCTGCGGTGCCCCAGGGGACGACATGGATGACACTCGTCCATGTCAGTTATATATTCTCTCTGATATCGGGACCATGCTAGTGGCTCGTGGCATAGTCTATGAGACAACCACTATAGTTTATGGTGTACAACTAGTAGAAGATGAGGTCAAGGTCACGGTGGATGAAGTTGTCGTACCATATGTCGTTCTTCCTGTGACTACAGATGAGTTCTTCACTGTGGAAGAGGCATTTAATATACTTCTCAATTTTAATATTTACTTCTAATTGACGTTATAACATAACCATTTTTTCATGTAACAACAGATAGGTCAGGAGGGAAGTCCTTCACCGAAGAAGATTCATTTATCTGAGGACGACCCTCTTCGTGCGTTAGACGAGCTTGGTAAAATCATTTCAAATGCGCCGATGATTGTACACTGGGATTCTATTACATTTGGAAGAGAAGATTAGATCCCATTGTACTTGCATCAGCAAGATGTTAGGAAGCTTGCGTCGGGGAGAGAAGAAATTAATATTACACTCATTCAACTGTGGATGATGTAAGTTTATGAGAACTTTTTTATATAATTCTTTTTTATCAAGTTACCTATATCAGATTATTTCTTCATTTTAGGTATATTTTTCATGTTAGTAACAAGAAGGGGTTCAACGATGTATATGGGTTCATTAACCCCTCTATGACTCATGAAAGAAATAAATTTTATGATATCCAAACATACATCACCACCTGCTTTGGAATGGGGAAGGAGATATATTTTCTCCCTTATATACTTGGGTAAGTGAAGTTTATTAACTTTAAAGTTTCATTTATTGATTTTTGGTATATGACAATTAAGTTATTACCAATTTCAGGTGTCATTGGCAGCTACTTGTGATCTCCATACCGGAGAACACTACTGTCTGGTTTTGTTCATTGCACAAGTCTCCTCCCAGCCCTCTTAGACATGTAGTAGATGTGTAAGAACCTTAATGTTTCAACTTTCTTTGTTATATAAATGTATGCTAAAGAAATTTTTTTAATAGTTCCCTTGCATGGGTTACCCTTAAGGTTTGGTATTTTAGTCCATATTTTGTTACATTTGGTTCCATTCCAATGATGTTACTTAACATTTTATAATTATGATGATATATTGTAGTGTAATAGACAAACAGGGTCATATGAATGTGGTTACTACGTCATGTTTTGGACGATGACCATTATTCGTGCACATTACACCTGTGGATGGCAAACGGTAATATTTAGGTTTGAATTTTATTTTCTCTATAGTTTAGATTTCATATACACTAATTGAAATCATTGTGTTTTATGCAGAGATTTAATAGGATTGCTCCAATTCCAAAGAAGTCACTTCAACTCGTGAGGAAAGCACTGACTAAATATGTAATTATATTATATAATAGTATGTAGTAGATATTAGGATATAGTAAGTTCTAAGTTTATGTTTCTAAGTTGTTTTATGCTGTTGTACATTATTATTAGTTTAACTTTGTACATTGCATTGGTTTATGCTTCAAAGTTGATTTATGATTACATTGGATTGATTTATGCTTCTAAGAAGTTGATTTATGATTACATTGAATGTATTTATGTTTTAATATAATTTTCATTCAAAATATATGCTTCTGGAATATTCTGGACAGTTCCGGTTGTAAAATTATATGCAGGTCTGTTTCTGCAATTGGGAATGTAGTAGAAGCAGACATGATTTAAAAGGACTCTACTGCCTGGGGAATGTGCCTCGGTTGAGACCATAACCGAGGCAGAAAAGCACCCTATGGCATTAGTTAAGGTCACAACCGAAGTAGAAATGTTGGCGGATGACAAAAAAACAAAAAAGGACTCTACTGCCTCGGTTAATGTATTAACCGAGGCAGTAGAGAGGGACATACTGCCTCAGTTTCACCTGAACCGAGGCATAAAGTCCTCCGAAAAAAAAATAAAAAAAATTCAAAAATCTACTACTTCGGTTAACTTTGAACCGAGGCAGTATCCCACCCATTTTATGGCTCAGTTCGAAACCGAGGCAAAAAGTGGTAGACTTTTTGTCTCGCCTGAATATGCCTCGGTTCGGGAACTGCTGCCTATTGGCGAAAATAAGCATTGTCGTTTCCCCTGACTACACTAGTGTTATGTCAGTTTTAGAGTCCCAATTTTGCAAGTGTAAATGGGTTGATATCAATTCTGGTGTCATGACATATGACTTTGGTTTCACATAGGTGGATCTTAAGAAGATGAATTGCACTGATGAACCATTTATTATGACTAGTCAAGCAAGACAAATATTCTACGTAAATGGTCCAACAAATAAAAAATGGTTAGTGGTTTTGGAAGGAAAAAACATGCACGGCTGTGATGATGAAGATTCTCTTGATATACTTGAGACAACATTTGTTGCATCAAGACCCATTGAATACAAGGTTGATGACGTAGTCGATGACATCCACACATTTCGAAGTGATCACAATAAAGGGAATTGGGAGAAAACAATATCTTAATAGGTTTTGTGATATCTTTTTTAGTGACTTTAAATGTTGTCTTATTCATCATATTTGATGTAGTACTAACCTTGTATATATTTTGCAGGTATGTCGACCTTAGGATCAGGACGTCGTCGATCTGTCACATGATTGCCAAAAGTGACATCCTAACGCGTTGATGGCCGGAGGAGACACGTTATCTTGGTGTGTTAGCAAAAACCCATGTGTCTATCCTTCTTAATTCTTGGGAGGACGTCCCAAAGGTCAACAAGAACCTTTTATGGCAAGATATTCAGGTATGTATACTTAAAAGAAATTTGATATACTTTTTTCTCTTATAGGTTTATGTCATTAACATGTTCTTTATTTTAAACAGCAAAATTATGAAATTCCAAACACTGCTCACCTTAGAAAGAAAGTGTTGTCCCATGTAGTGACCAGATGGAGGGATTTCAAGACAAGACTAACATGTGTATATGTCTTTGGAGATAAACAACATGAGAATCCATGGGAACACTACAATTTCACACAGAAGGAGTGGATGCAGTTTCATGCATCTAAAGAGTCTACCGACTGGCAGGTTTGTCTCTTAAGCTCTACAGAATCTTTAGTTAATGCATTTTATTATGATTTTACACTTATGAATATACATGGTTTCATAGGGTAAAAGGTTAGCCGCCCAAGAAAGCAAAAGGCTAAATGATGCACCACATGTGTTATCACGAGGTGGTTATGCAAAACTTGAAAAGAAGATGAGGAAGTCTCGAGCGGAAACCTTAGAACTTGAGTCCCCCAACCTAACACGTGCACCTGCTAGGTACGAGCTATGGAAGGCTGCTCATACTAAATCTGATGGGAGAATGACATCTTCCTCAGCTCCCTTGATCTCACAAAAAATTGTAAGTTCAAACCAAAGCATTGTTTGATTGTGTATTTATCATCACATTTTCCTTCTTACAAAGTTTTTTTTATATGCATGATGAGTTGATTGAGCAGTAAACTCAGGGAACATTTGTTGGCCAAGGTAGGGATGACATTCTAACAACGGTCATTGGAAAGCCCGAGCATGCAAGACGTGTACGTCGAGTTCCTGGAGCGATTGGTCTTCGTGACTACTTTGGTCCTGCACAAAAAAACACTCAATGCATGAGTTAGGAGGCATTGAAGAAGATGGATCTTCAGTGGGAGGAAAGGTTCAACCCAAGCATGGGATCAATGGAGCAACGATTCATGGAGCAACTACAAGAACAAAAAGAAATTCAAAGAGTGCTTGAAGAGAAGTTGCATTCCATGACGCAGCCCACCATGGGGTTGCCCATTAAAGCTCCCACACCACTTAGGGTCAACACTAGGGGATCATGCTCTACTGTAGACCCTATTGAGTATATTTGATAGTATGCGTTATTGGTTGATGGGGATCCCCACGCATTGTGACTATCAGACGAGTACTTGAGGAAGGACATACTCTTCATGGTGTTCCCCTATTACCCCACCATGTGCGTGTGACGATTGACGAGGTTCGGGATCCCCAGGCTTAGGTGCTTGCACCCACTTCAGAAATTCATTTTGTGGGGAAGGCCATAGGAACATTTATAGCCTGGCCTAAAGCATTGATCATGTCACACATTGCTACACCACAGGTATAATATTTTTTATTATTAGTCTTTGTATGTTAAATTTTAAAATATTTATTGATAACTTTGAAATTTTTATGTTCAGTTCATACGTCCCTAGAAGCAGTCGATGCATGAGCCAATCATAGATGAAGATGATGACCTGGCTAAAGCGGAGGATGATCCTCTAGGAAAGCTCATGACAAAATTACCCAGGTTGAACAGAGGACCAGTAGAAGTGTATTGGGATAATAGCGTATTTGGCATCCCCCCCATGTCCTAGTATATATCACATTCAATGATGCATTAGAGATCATTGGGGGAGACAGGATGTTGAATATTTCCATCCTTCAACTATGGTACATGTAAGATAGTTAATTTTGTCTTCCATATTAAACTTATTTACATTCTTAGTTTCTAAAAACTTAACTTTGTTGTTTTAGGTACATGGACACAGTCATTGTGGACCAAGGTCGGTCTTCCATGTACAAATTTGTTGAACCTCAGACCATCCAACCTTCTGGTAACACAATTTAGAGCAAACAAAAGTATTTGGAAACATGGATGCCTGAGTCAAACAGAGACATATACTTTGTGCCATACATTGATAGGTATGAGTTGCTTTATGTAAAATATCATTAAAGTTTTCTTAATTAGTTTACTAACTATTTATGAATCATGATAGGTCCCATTGGTAGTTGATGTTCATCATTCCCAAACAATGTAAAATTGTATGGTTTTATTCGTTGCACAGGAAGATGAAAAATGACTTGAAAAACATGCTTTAAGGGTAAGTGTTTCTCTTTTTATGTTTCAAATTCATTTTGACCTTCAAATTTTATGATAAATATAGTTATATTAATATTACCTTGTGTTTTCAATGTAAATAGAGTAATGGGTAAAAACCGAGGTCAGCTAGTATCTGTCTTGTATCCAAAGGTTATAAGTCATTTATAGTTCTAATTTATTTTACTAGTTATTGAATGATCTAAATGCTTGACTATTTAGTTTGTCATTTTAGTGTACCATGCAACTAGATGCATGGGAATATGGGTACTATGTCATGTCTTGGATTAAGACCATCATTCGAGCTGTCATTACAGATGAGTGGAATGAGATAATGATGCTTAACTTATTTAGATTCTTAGTTTCTAACAACTTAACTTTGTTGTAAGATAGGATTGATAATGCATCTTTCTTCATTTTGCAGCGCTTCAAGAGTACATCTACTATACAAGAGGACACAATTAAGAAGATAAGACATGAGTGGACAACTTATCTTCTACAAAGATGGACTTAGATAGGAAGATTTATTATTGTTGTTCAACATATTTAGATTTAGTTTAACTTTAACTTTTGATATATAGTTTAGGTTTTGGATTGTTTTTAGTACTTTGTTAACTTCAAACGAGTTGATATATAATATTATAATGTTCTGGGATAATTTTCTACTTTTTAGGTGTGGTTTTATTGCAAAAGTAAATAAACTTTTTAAAAAAAAAATACCCACTAGACATTTGTTAATGCCACATCGGACGTCTATATAGACGTCCGACTAAACAGGTCGGACGTCCCATCAACATCACCCATATAAACGTCCGATATGGGTCAAACATAAAAAAACCCAAAATAACGGACAAAGTAATTTCTACACTAGTGGTTACAGCTAATATTTGAGGATAAAGAATATTCTATAAAAACTTACGTCTATTAGCAATACCAAGATTGTCATGCATGCAATAAGGGTATCACCATAGTGCCTCTAATTCACACAACATTTACAATTTTGGCATCACATAATCAATTCATCTATATCATCATACATTAAAGCATCTACTCATACCATGCTTACAAAATATTTATGTGACTCCCTTCCGGAAGACTAGAAGTATAGGACTACGTAAAATTGGGAGAGCCACCAATTCAATCCCATGTCACAAGTCAAGGCAATCCTTTTTCATACACAAGACTCTTTCACAGAAATCTCCATGAACTCTCACCCCATAGCTATCTTTCTCAACATGGTACTAATTATTGAATCCTTAATAGATCATAAAAATTATAGTTTTTTTAGTTTGTTGCTAATTTAATTTTAAGTTTGTAAACTTTATTTGTTTTCATGCACTCAAATAAAATATTTTATAACTCTTTCTTTTGTTTGACGCAATAATCACATTTTATGTAAAATAATCATATGATAAAGTGCATCATTGAGAGAGTATACAGATAAATTAAATCCATTGCGAATATAAAAATAGTAACATTATTATTCAATTTCACTAAAATAAAATATGTATGTTAAGTTTTAATTATATTTTTTGTAAACTTATATTTGGTTCTTTCTCACTAGAAAGCCTTTCAAATTTCTAAAAGATCATTTCTAATAATATGTACGTTTTGCTGACATGACAACATACAAAAGTCGAGGCCATGCTTAAGTCCAATTTGCACACATGGGTAAATTATATAGTATTGTTATTGGATTAAAAACAAAAAACAAATTGATAATACTTACCTTTACTAAAAAAACTTGTATAATATTTTGTTTCCAGATTGGCAGTTTGATGTATCCGCTTCGACATCTTCGTTGCTTCCTATTGGTGGTGGTGATGTTTACATGGTGAGAGTAGACTCATTAAAAGAACTTTTCAGAATTTATATCATTGAATCGACTCACTGAGGCTTTGGAGAAGTTTATATCTTCATCTATATCATCTATTGGTTTTTCTAAATTCTGTCTATTGTCAAATGATTATATCCTCAATATCTCGTGATTCATGGTCACATGCGCATCAGTTGGTTCATTTATATGTAGGAAGTTACCTATTGAGTAAGAGAATGAGTGTCATTGCAAATTAATATTTCTTTTGTTAAATAACAAAAAGTTGTTGTTTGTGACTAACATGCATTCGGTATTTCGGTTCTTTTTCCAATCCTTTTTTCTTAACGTTTATTTCTGGTTAATTTGATTTTTAGAACTTCATTTACTATGACTTTAATGCCTAAGGATGGTGCCACCATTTTATTTGCGCTAAACATATATACCTATCATGATATTTGCATTGCCATAATTGAGATACTTTTAAGTATAAACTTTTGAAATTAACTTTTGTTTTTTGGTTCAACAAATTGTGCAGCACTAGAGTTCACTGGTAATTCAACTGAGATTTCCATTTTATTCTTAGCCTTGGTCAGAACTTCCCCATTTTGTTTTCTTAGTATCTTGTTTTTCACTTGAAAATTTTACTTCTTTTGAGCCCTGCGACTTCTTAGCTGTGCGGGCAATCTTTTGAGCCCTCCTTCTTTCATGACAAGCAAACAAACTTAGAACATCAACATGACAAGATATTCATAGTACATGGAGTCTCTAGAAGCAAGTGATACTTTTGTCGTCTTAGCTGAACTAATAAATCTACTAGTGGTATGGTATTTATCATTGTAAATGGTTTTGACATAGTGCCAACTTAGATTTAGATTGATAAGTTCGTTTATTATGAGTATATATTAAAATTGTGCTTGTTGAATAGGTAACACATTATAATAGATTTATTAATGTAATTGTTTAAGAATTTGTTAAAGAAAAAGAGTTGTATTTGTTTCTTTGAATTCTATTTATAAAAGATAATCAATTCTTACTATTTGAAAATTTGGTAATTGTATTTGACTTTTATGAACTATATAGAACTTTTAATTATTGAGTGCATATATGAAATCACCATTTTTTTTTTGTAAAATCACAAATTACATATGGATTTTTCCGTATATAATTATATACAGATTTTTTCGTATATAATTATATATAGATTTTACATACAGAATTTTTTGTATGTAATTAAATATGAAAAATCTGTATGTAAATTATATACAGATATATCCGTATATAACTTAGCTACGTCATTTTTATATACGGATTTTTGTCTGTATGTAATTCGTATGTAACATCTTTTTATATACAGATTTTGGACATTATATATGGATTTTGACAGTATGTAATTGTGATTTTTCTTAATGATACTGAATATGTAAATCATGAATTTCTTAATTTTTTGTCTCATAAAGGTATTGTTCACGAACTAACCTGTGTTAACACCATTCAACAAAATGGGGTTGCTGAAAGAAATAATCGTCATCTTCTTGAAGTAACTAGAGCTCTGCTTTTTCAAATGTTTGTTCCAAAAATTTACTAGGGAGAAGCTATGTTAACTGCCCATCAACAGGTTACCCACTCGTATCTTAAATGACATTAGTTCTATAGAGTCTCTATTGTCTTTTGTTCCTTCTTCTTCCATGATATTGAGTCTACCTAGTCGACTCTTTGGATGTGTTGTTTTTGTTCACTCTCATCATCCTAATTGTGGTAAATTAGATTTTAGAGCTCTTAAATGTGTCTTTATTGGGTATCATTCTAATAAAAAATGGTACAAATGTTATCATCCCCAAAGTCGTCGTGTTTTTATCATCATGGATGTCACCTTTCATGAAACACAATCCTTTTATGTTAGTCTACCACTTTAGGGGGAGAAAGCACTTGAAGTGAAACACAATCCTTTTATGTTGTCATTACCACGTTTGTCTTTGCAGGATGCCCAAGACCTGAGCAATGAAGCTACCATAGTCCACAGTGAGGAAGAACAAGAAGAAGACATATTTTTTGGCAACAAATATGAAAGAAGAAAACAACCCACTTCAACTCTCGAGGAAGAAAAATTGTTTGATCTAGAGGTGAGGATCCTTGAAGATATCAATGAGGAGGAGGTAAGTATTACTGAAGATTCACCCATTGCATTAAGAAAGGGAAGAAAATCACGTGCTAAATATCTTATTTCTTAGTATGTTTGCACTAACAATCTCTTTGATAAGCATAGAAGTTTTATTGATTCCATAGAAATTCCTACCTCAATCCAGGAGGCCATGAAAATTGAACATTGGAATCAAGCCATGAAAGAAGAGATGAAATGCATTAGAAAAAAAAATCAATTTGGGAGATTGTTGATAAGCCAAGAGACAAGAAGGTAGTAGGGTGTAGATGGATATTCACAGTGAAATATAAGGCAGATGGGACAATAGAAAGATATAAAGCTATATTGTTGGCAAAAGGATATACCCAAACATATGGGATTGACTATGAGGAGACATTTGCCCCAGTGGCAAAGATGAATATAGTTCGAGTTATTCTTTCTTTGGTTGCCCATTTTGGATGGGAATTACACCAGCTAGATGTGAAGAATGTCTTTCTTCATGAAAATCTAGATGAGGAAGTGTACATGGAGATTCTCCCAGGTTTTGAAGTGAAAAATGAAAGAAACAAGGTATGCCTCCTGAAGAAAGCATTGTATGGTCTTAAGCAATCCCTTAGAGCATGGGTTGGAAGATTTACAAAAGCAATGGTTTCCTTGGGATACAAAAAAAGCCAAGGAGATCATACTCTATTCATAAAGCACTCTTCTACATGTAAACTCACTTTGTTACTTATCTATGTGGATGATATGATTATTGCAGGAGATGATGAAACAGAAAAATTAACATTAAAAGATAAATTGCCAGCTCAGTTTGAAATGGAAGACCTAGGAAAACTCAAATATTTTCTTGGAATAGAGGTTGCCTATTCCAAGAACGAAATTTTCATCTCCCAAAGGAAATATGTACTTGATCTCCTGAAATAAACAGGATAGTTAGGATGTAGAACCTCAACAATTCCTATAGAATAGAATCACAGAATTGAAAGTGAAGAAAGTGCTCCCAATATTAGAGATTGGTAGGAAAATTGATTTATCTATCACACACAAAACCAGACATTGCTTATGATGTGAGTGTAGTGAGTCAATTTATGCATGATCCAAGAGAGAGACACATGCAAGCAGTTGACAAAATTCTCTAATACTTGAAGTCAAGTCCAGAAAAAAGGTTATTATTCAAAAGGGAAGACACATTAACTATGAAGATATATACTGATGCGGACTATGCAGGTTCTATTACTGACAGAAAATCTAGTTCTGGGTATTGTGTATTTCTTGGAGATAGTCTGGTAACATGGAGAAGCAAAAAGCAAGATAGAGTATCTCGTTCTAGTACAGAAGCAGAATTTCGAGCCCTTGCACAAGGAATGTGTGAAGGACTTTAGATGAAAATCATTTTGGATGATCTTAAAGTCAAAGTGGAGAGCCCGATGGAACCATACTATGACAATAAGTCTGCTATGAGTATAGCCCATAATCCAGTATAACATGACAGAACCAAAAACATGAAATTGACATACATTTCACCAAAGATAATCTTGACAGAGGATTTGTGATTACAACTCATGTTCCTACAGAACATCAAATAACAAATATTTTTACAAAGGGTTTCTTCTGGGTAGATTTTAAGATCTTGTAGGCAAATTGAGAATGATTGATATTCATTCACCCACTTGATGGGGAGTGTTGTAATTAGAGAAAATATCTTTAGAATCTTCTTAATTAGAGAAAATAAATATATAATCTTTTATTTTATTTTGTTTTCCTAGTTTCTCTATTTCTCTTTTTAGGAAAATTAGAATATTACAAATAGAGGATATGAAAATGTATTTTCATGATTGAGAATAATAAATCAGTTTTATTTTCAACTATATGTTTCTTTTCACAATAATTACTTGAATTGTGTACCTATATTTTGAAATTTGTTTCGTTTGCTATATATGCATATTTCTTTTATGAATTAGTTAACTCGTTATTATGCTTGTGTCTGTATTTTCCTTTTGCAATAAATAATATTATTTTGTGTGAATACATGAATAATTAGGAAATTGGTTAACAGAAGATGGTGCAACTCTCTAATCTTTAAATCAACATTTAAATTCTAGTCTATGTGTAAAGATATTAAACTTGCAAGTATAGTCGTTAAGGGTGTACACATCTCTTAGAACACAACATAACACAAGATATTGTAGATTTAATTCTACTTAGACATTTCTAATACCGTGAGCTATTTATTGTAGGTTTAATTCCACTCAGACATTTATAATATAATACAGTGTGCTACGGTTTCATTTTTTAGAGAAAGTGTTTCAGGGCTGTCCATTAAACTCCTCACACATTACATTATGCTCTTTCTTTTATTTATAGTGAACGGCCGGAATTAATAGATGCCAACCACTCACCTAAATATTTTAAAAAGAAATTATTCTATAATAATAAATATATTAAAATTATAATAGAATTTTTTTAATAAAAAATAAAATGTATCTAACACATTAAAATAAGTAATTATTTATTTATTTTAAAAGTCAACAAACTTTTAAAATAATTTTTAGAAATATATATCATGGATTAAATTGACTAATAATATAATTTGAATTTTACACATAATTTAGAATTTGGAGATTGATATGAAAATTTTAAATTTAAGCAAAAACTATATTTAAAAATTAAAATAATAATTTATTAGATATTAAATGATAGAGTTAAAATATATTTTTATTTTTGTGTAAATCAGTTTAATAAGAAATTAAATAAATAAAATAATTTTCTAAAGAGATGTTTTTATATGATATTATAAATAATTTTTATTATATATATATATATATTATTTGTTAAAATAATATTATTATAAAAAATAAAAATTAAATATGTGTTTCTAAATTTTATTTTATTACTGATCAAATAATTATAAATCATGAAAAGATAAAATTAAAAATGAAAAAAATAATATAAAAAAATTTATACTCTAAATATAAGTTATTTTTGAATAATTTATTAAATGAAAAATTAATTATAAGTTATAAAAGAATAGAATAAAAAAACAGGTTTAAAAATAAAGTAAATAAATAAAAATATAAAATAAATTTTATGTACATATAATAACAAAATAAATATAGAAAAAATTAAAAATAAAATAAATAGATAAAAAGGTAAAATAATTTATATAGACATAACAACAAAATAAATATAAATAAAAAATTAAAAATATTAAATGAATAAAATATTAACTTTTAAACACTTAGTAATACAATAAAATAGATAATAAAAGAAATTTATTAACATCTTGTTATAAGACTAAGAAAAATTTGTAAACCTGTTCCAAGAGACGTGTTCTCCACTTTATAAGTAGTCGTATGTGTATGACATGATCTCTACATTATGTCATGATATCTAGATAATCATGATTGCTCCAAAGGGAAAGACATTGAATGCAACAATGAACGCGCTCATCTACACATGTTTCATATTCTTGGTAAAGATAGGTAGTCAAATCTCTTGCAAATATTCAACATTGCAATTATGATAGTAAGTCCTTTTCTTCATATCTTGTTTTCATACCAACCGTTTTCATGTATATGCGCTCAGCTTTAACTTCCTCCAATAACTTTCTCAACACTTTTCATGCATATGTTTCCAGTCAAGTCAGCTATCATCTCCTATTGTACTGAAACTGTTTCAAAGCCTCATTCACGTTTCTTTGTATCATTTTATCAATCAAAATAACTATGCATGCGGGAAATAATAAGAGACATTTGTCCATATTGTTACTACCGAGGATAGGAAATCGACTGAGGCTTGGCTTGTGGTACTACCGAGGGTAGGCAACCGACCGAGGCTTGGCTTGTGGTACTACCGAGGGTAGGCAACCGACCGAGGCTTGGCTTGTGTTACTACCGAGGGTGGGCAACCGACCAAGGCTTGTGTTACTACCGAGGGTAGGCAACCGATCGGGTGTTTCATAACATAGCCGATCGGGCTAGCACGAGAAAAGGAGACTGCAGACAGCCGTTAAATGCTCATGAATGCATGGTTAATGAGGTAACGGTCATTGTCGAGTATTTAAAGTGAGCATTGAAAGCCATTAAGAGGAAAATTAATGAATAATATTCCCTGAAATTGTATAAATAGAAGTCAAAGGGGAAGGTAAATGTTCTGTTGAATTTCATAAATATAGACTTGCGATAGCCCATTCTGACTTGAGCGTCGAAGTGTTTGCTGCAGGTCAACCCACTTTGTAACCAAGGACGAGCGAAAGGAGAGAAAGGACGAAGGACCGATCGGAGGAGTGAAGTGAGTGTTTCTGGACGGACGTAGCAGGAGTTTCCCCGGTCTCATTCAGCAGAAACAGTTATCAAGATTCTTATATAAAATATTAAAAAAATAATCTTTTTTTAACATTAAATCTTAAGATTCTGGATTACAAGTAATTTCTTAAGTTTTTGTACGACTTTGTTTAGTGACAAATATTTCTTATGTTTTTTCTTGAAAAATTCAAAAAGTGAATATGAGAGTCATTGTTTGTTTTAATAACCATTTCAAATAAGTATAATATATCTAGAGTGAATATAAATCCTATGATTGTGGGTTATTTGGGGTCGGAAGTATTAAAAGATTCTAAACAAATAGTCCAATTATTGGTGTGAAAACTCCTTTTCTATTTATTGGCATGGAGTCCAACATAAACTACCGGAAGCACTATACTCTACCAAAACGCTTATATATATTCAATCGTTTTGGTTTACACACTTCACAATTAAGAGTAGACCGATCAAATTCAAGGTCCTTGTTTCACTCTTAGGTATTTAGTATCACCAAAAAAATAATGACTACTTGTTTTCCTAAACTCTGTTGTGTAGTTCTCGTCCTCTTGCTGCCT
Organism: Vigna nakashimae; assembly: GCA_034642375.1. Classification (NCBI taxonomy): domain Eukaryota; kingdom Viridiplantae; phylum Streptophyta; class Magnoliopsida; order Fabales; family Fabaceae; genus Vigna; species Vigna nakashimae. Next base: position 25,255,963 of record CM067768.1, read on the forward strand.
GCTGCAGGACCCGTCCTCGGATTCAACAATAGCTCTGAAATAAAGTGCATTGAGAGGGAGAGACAAGCACTCCTCAGCTTCAAACATGGCCTCGTAGATGTCCGTGGCATGCTGTCTACATGGAGGGATGATGAGAAGAGTCGAGATTGTTGCAAATGGAAAGGCATTCAATGTGACCATCAAACAGGTCATGTAACCATCCTTCGTCTCCGTGGTTTGAGTGGTGCAGTCAATATCACTTCACTGTTTCCCTTGCAAAATATTCAACATTTGGATCTCAGCAACAATGATTTTATAGAGAGTCACATCCCAGAACTCATGGGCTCACTTACCAACTTAAGATATCTCAATCTCTCCTATTCTTATTTTGGTGGTAATATTCCTACCCAACTTGGAAGCCTTTCACATTTATTGTCTCTGGATTTAAGTAACAATTTTTATCTCCGTGGAGATATCCCTTATCAACTTGGAAGCCTTACAAATTTAAGGTATCTTGATCTCAGTTATAATAATCTTGATGGGAAAATCCCTTGTCAACTTGGAAATATGTCACAGTTGAGATACCTTGGTCTCACTGGTAATTCATTTTCTGGAGCACTCCCTTTCCAGGTTGGGAATCTTCCTTACTTGCAAACTCTTGGACTTGGTGGTGATTTTGATGTCAAACCTAAGGATGCACACTGGCTGTCTAATCTCTCTTCTCTGACACATCTTGCCATCGATGGTTTACATAACCCTGACTGGTTGCATATGATTCATTATCCAAAGCTAAGAGAGTTGAGACTAGTTCACTGTTCTCTTTCAGATGCCCATATTCAATCTCTGTTTTATTCACGTTCCAACTTTTCCAATTCTCTTACCATCCTTGACCTTTCTTCTAATATGCTCACATCCTCAACATTTCAATTATTGTCTAACTTTCCTTCTCTTGTGATCATTGATCTTTCCTATAATAAGATGACATCATCGGTCTTCCAGGTTATTTTCAACTTCAGTTCAAAACTTCAAAATCTTTATTTGCGAAACTGTAGTCTTGGGGATGATAGTTTTCTAGCTATTTCAATTACGAATTCTTCGTCTTCTCTTGTCTCGCTTGATCTCTCCTTTAATCTATTGAAATCATCATCCATATTTTACTGGCTCTTCAACTCCACCACCAATCTTCGTACACTTGAACTTTATGATAACATGTTGGAAGGTCCCATTCCAGATGGATTTGGGAAAGTAATGAACTCTATTGAAGTTCTTGACCTCTCTGATAACAAACTGCAAGGCGAGATTCCATCTTTCTTTGGGAACATGTGCACATTGCAGAGTTTATACCTCTCAAACAACAAGTTGAGTGGGGAAATTTCCCATTTCTTTCGGAATTCATCATGGTGCAACAGACACGTGTTTCAGAATTTGTATTTATCTTATAACAACATTACAGGCACGTTACCTATGAGCATTGCATTGCTATCTGAGTTGGAGGGCTTGCTTTTGGATGGAAATTGCTTGGAGGGTGATGTCACCGAATCCCATCTTTCAAACTTTTCCAAATTAAGGTACTTATATTTGTCAGACAACTCCCTATCTCTAAAAATAGTCCCTAACTGGGTTCCTCCTTTTCAAATAATACGCTTGGAACTAAGATCTTGCAAGTTGGGTCCTAGCTTTCCTAGTTGGCTGCAGACTCAACGCTCTTTACTTCATCTGGATATTTCTGAGAATAGGCTTAATGGTTCAGTACCAAAATGGTTTTGGAACAACTTGCATAATGTGGGAAGTTTGTATATGTCTCAGAATAATCTCAGTGGAGCAATTCCTAATAATATATCATTGAAGCTTTTCAATAGACCGTCCATATTTCTGAATTCAAATAATTTTGAAGGAAAAATTCCAAAATTTTTACTACAAGCTTCAGACCTAAGGCTTTCTGACAATAAATTTTCAGATTTGTTTTCATTCATATGTGACCAACGCACAGATGTAATGGCCACCTTGGATTTATCAAACAATCAATTGAAGGGACAACTCCCAGACTGTTGGAAATCTGTACATCAGTTATTCTTTCTTGATTTAAGAAACAATAAATTGACAGGGAAGATTCCTGTGTCCATGGGCAGCCTTGTTAAATTGGAAGTCTTGGTTTTACAAAACAATAACCTGAGAGGTGAATTAGCTTCCACTTTGAAGAATTGCAGCAATTTAATTATGTTGGATGTGGCCGAAAATATGTTTTCTGGCCCAATACCATCATGGATAGGGGAAAATATGCAACAATTGATAATATTGAAAATGCGAGGGAATCACTTCTCTGGACATTTTCCAATTCAACTCTGTTATTTGAAGCGCATTCAATTCTTAGATCTTTCGAGAAATATGTTATCAAAAGGAATTCCATCTTGCTTAAAGAATTTGACTGCAATGACTGAAAAGAACATCAACACAAGTGATACTCTACATCGTATATATTCGATGAATATCACTGATTTTGAAATGTATAACGTTTATGGTGAGAAAAATTACACTCTTAGCATAAACTTGATGTGGAAAGGCGTGGAACATGAGTTCAAAAATCCAGAGTTACAGCTTAAGAGCATTGATATTTCAAGTAATAATTTAAGTGGTGAAATACCGAAGGAGATTGGATATTTGGTTGGGCTTGTTTCTCTGAATTTATCCAGAAATAATCTGAGAGGAGAAATTCCTTGTGAGATTGGTAGTTTAAGATCACTAGAGTTCATCGATTTATCAAGAAATCATTTCAGTGGGAAAATTCCTTCTTCTCTTTCTGAAATTGACGGTCTGGGGAAACTAGACTTGTCACACAACTCTCTTTCAGGAAGAATTCCATTGGGAAGACACTTTGAAACCTTTAATGGGTCTAGTTTTGAAGGAAACATTGATCTTTGTGGTGAACAACTCAATAAAAGTTGTCCTGGAGATGAAGATCAAACCATAGTAAATCTTTCAAGAGCTGAAGCAATGAATGATGATGAAGATAGCTGTTTCTTTGAGGCATTATACATGAGCATGGGGATCGGATACTTCACTGGATTTTGGAGCTTAGTAGGGCCAATGCTACTTTGGCGTTCTTGGAGAAATGCTTATATGAGATTCCTAAATAAATTGACAGACAGTATATATGATCAGTTGTATTGAATGTGACGAGAAAAAGGTATGCGTGTATCTTCTCCTTTTCAAATTCACGATTTATCTCATGTCTTGGTTGAATGTATGTTATAGGCAAAAAAATATGGGTTCTTGAGCCAGAACATTTAATACGTACTCTCCTTACTCCGTTGTCCCCCATTTAACCTAATATCTAAGAATTAATACTTCAATTTAAATCATATATTTATATTATATTTATGTTTAATATTTTAAAATCTTTTAAGATACATTATTGATATTTATTAATGAAATATTTAATATATTAAGCATAATATTTTTTATTAAAAATATTTTTTATTCTTTGTTTTATTCTTTCCATGCGTCAAATGATTCCACAAATAAAAATCAAATACTTTTCTTTCCAAAATTATTTGATAAAACCTTAATTAGTTAAAAAAAATTAATAAAAACACCTATATTACCTAAAAATAAGCTTAAAAAATGTTAATAACAATTATCAAACTACCCTATACTTGAATTTTTCATGTTTCCATGAAAGACAAAATTACTAAACAAGAAAAACTGTGGTTAACTTATTATAATAACACAAAAGCAAATGACTTTCCAATCCTAACGAAACATCGAAAGAGAATTTCACTCTTGTAACACCAAAACTCAAGATGGAACAATATGATATTTTTTATCAAAGTAAAATGTAAGTAGTATTTAGAAACAATTTAAATTTTATTACAAAGAAAAAACATAAATTCCCTATATAATAATATTTAATCAAATGTAATTATGGTGAGCCACAATGAATTATATAGGTGACCAATTCCCTTTTTAAATTAAATCACTTGGATAGTTTTTAATATGCTAATGAAAAACAACATGCTTAGATATTAACTAAAGTTTAAAATTTAGTACTTAATTTATTTAATTATATAACAACCTAGAAAATATCTTAATAGCAATGGTGGATTTTATAAAAAGAGAACACTAAAATATTTTAATAATAAAAGGTTTAAATTATAAATAGATTTCTAATAAAGTTTATTATATAAAAATCATTATTTACTTATAAAGATTTTCTAGAATTTTCTTTGTCTTTTCATCTTTTGAATTCGTCTCTAATATGTTTAACGAGATCTCTGTTGGATGCACAACAGAGAGGTTTACCGATGAAAACTTATCCAAGGAGCTACAACATTAGCTATGACTAAGAGAATAGAAGGAGAAGAACGATTTCAAAGAGCTCTTTTGTGGAAGATAGTGTATTTGTCTTTCCCTTCTCTTAGCATTGTAAAAATATAAATAAGTCTTTTTTTATGCTTTGTATTTAGGACGATCTTACATTTTGTTTAGGCTTGTATTTCTTTGTCATTTTTGTTGAATAGCCTATTATTTAATTGATTATGTAAATGGCCTAATGGATTAAAACAAACAATATCCTACAAAGAGTGCAATTCTATGATTTAATCGATTATGTAAGTACAATAATCGATTAAAACAGACAACTTTATGCAAAATTGTTGTTTTGGCTTTCAAAAGTGACTCGTGAGTGACTAGGGAAGCTAAGTGGTTCTTTGGCTACCTTGGACCTCAAGTGATCTTAAAACATTACTTCTGAACCTAGAAATCCTCTAAAGTTGCATACATTTGAAACTAACTAAGAAGATTATTGAATTCTTTACTTCAAAAGGTACATTAGTCACTCTTTAAGAAACATCTAGAGTTTTTTTGTTCCAGATTCATTTTCTTTTTCTTTCTTCTCTGTTAAGACTTGAGTTCACTACCCCCTTCTATAAATAGGAGTGGTGATGCATCGTAAAAAAAAGTTGGAAAATAATATAGAAAGTTTATGCCAATTTTGCAACTCTTCTTTTTTAAGTTTACTAGGATAGTTGTCTTCTTGATTACTCCTAACATTTTTCTAGACTGTTAGCCCAACCTCTATAAGACTTGAAAATTTATATAACTCTAGGTATAATTAAAATATTGTTTATTTATAAATAAGTTTTGTTTATAGAAGTATCATATGGTTTAATTAGTAAGAACTTAGTATGGTGGGAAAATGTCTCGTGTATATTTTTGTGTGTAAAATAATTAATGATGTGAGTAAAAATATGAAAATGTAAAATAAGAATAACTTAAATATATATTACATGGATGGATATATATATATTACATGGATGGATTGGCACAGCATGAGCGACCTGGTGTGTAAGTAGGATATTTTAGTCTTTTCAGTTATTGATATATGGTGTAGATAATAATCACGAGATGCAAGAAGTAAAACCCAACAACAAAGTGCTTTAAACACCGTCCTTTTGATGAATAGAGTGTGGTTAGCAGTTTCATTATTCCACAATTTTATACTGATTTTGAAATCATATTCCCAAAAGTCTAATTATTAAAACTTCTGGAATTTATGGAATTATATCTGCTCTTTATTGTCTGTAAGTCTTTTTTTAGGCCTTCAAAAGTTTCAGACTGTTTAATTCTTATATATATGAACAGACTTCCATAAGTTTCGGAATTGTAAGAGAGAGATTCTAAAAGTTTCACTTCATTTTTCCCAATTCTGGAATAATCAAACACAAAATAAGAACTTTATGGAAAAAATTACAAAATATTAGGTAGACGTAGATAATTATTCTTTTGTGTGAATAATCACTAAAAAAGTTCATTAAATAAAACTGATCTATAAATACAAAATATTCAGTGATTATTTACACGAATTTAGAAATTATTTTAGAAATTCAAGATTATTAATTTTTAAATTATATTTTTTTGCATTAAAAGTTTCTAAATTAATTATTAAACTGTTTTTCAAAATGAAAGACCAAAATTCAATTATTTTAAATTTAAACTTTAATTTTAATTATTTTAGTGACTAATTCTTTAAATTTAGCGATTATTAATCCAATATCTGAAAACAATTTTTCTTGTAAATTGATAACAATTTGATTAATGAGATTGATATTTTGTGTGATATACAAATCTAATAGAATAAAATCATTATCAATGGTATTCTGATATTTATAATAATAAGACAAGCAGTAGTGTTCATTGTAAAATAAAATAACGATATATATTTATTTAATTGAGATATTATATATCACTTAAATAATTTGAAATTGAACTTAAAATATTATTTGCATCATATATTATAATTATAATTTTTTTTAACATATAAAATATATTAGTACATGCAAATTGTTTCGGTGATTTGTGAGACCGAGACACTAACCTTCGACCGGTGCGCTTCGCTTGTTTGCTTTCAGTTTGGACCGATCGGTCACCTTCAATATTGTCCGCTCGGTGAACTTCAATCTTGACTGCTCAGTTGTCGCTTTGGATCGGAGGGAGAGGTGCCTGCAAAAGACACTCCGACGCTCAAGTTAGGAGTCGTTTTATGAACTGTTTGTTACAGTTAAATATTAAAGTCCTAATAGGACTTAAACAGGGCTATTATAGTATGAGTTGAATGTGTCTTTACCTCAAACCTAAACCCTTATTTATAGAGTTTAAAGGAATCTGACAAATTAATTTACCTCTTAATGGTAATTAATGCAAACCTTAATTGTTTAACGATAGCCGTTATCACATTCATTGTGCGTTAACTCTGCTCAATAGTTGTCGAGACCGAACGGATGCGAAAATGTTCGAGACCGATCGGTAGCCTATGAGCCCATAGTAACATAAGCCCCCAAGTCTGAGTTAATCGTTCGGCTTTAGCCAAACGGTTAACTAGACTTATGAGTTTGAGGGAGGTTGTTCTCGTTGTATTAAGGAGTTTGCTCTTCGTGTGATTCAAGTCGTTATATTGTATTTGTGCCGAACAGTTCCATGTATTGAATTTGGCCGCATGCTCGACAATCCTTGTTATCAGAGCTTCCTAATTAATGAGTGAGAACCGTTCGGTTGAGAGGGATTTTCTTCTCGGTCTTTGGCTTCAACTTTGACGAGAGGGTTTTTCCTCTTGGCCGAGTGGGATTTACCGCTCGTTCTTTTGCTTCGACTTTGATGAGGGTTTTATCTCCCGGCCGAGTGGGATTTATCGCTCGGTCTTTGTTTTCAACTTTGACGAGAGGGATTTACCTCTCGGTTGTGATTTGCAGTATCCTGTTACCTGTACTGAAGAAATATAACAACTCAAAATTTGATATGGTGAGAAAGAGAAATGCATTAATGTCAGAATAGGTAGCTATAAGACCGGTCAGTCAATCAAATAAGATTGTTAGGTCTTCAATCTTTAAAGGAATTTACCTCTTCACCGAGTGGGATTTTACCGCTCGGTCTTCAAATCTTTATAGAGGAATTTACCTCTTCGCCGAGTGGGATTAACCACTCGGTCTTCAAATCTTTATAGAGGAATTTACATCTTCGCCGAGTGGGATTAACCGCTCGGTCTTCAAATCTTTATTGAGGAATTTACCTCTTCACCGAGTGGGATTTACCGCTCGGTCTTCAAATCTTTATAGAGGAATTTACCTCTTCTCTGAGTGGGATTTACCGCTCGGTCTTCAAATCTTTATAGAGGAATTTACCTCTTGGTCTTTATCTTCAATTTTGACGAGAGGGGTTTACCTCTCGGTCGAGCGGGATTTACCGCTCGGTCTTCGAATCTTTATAGAGGAATTTACCTCTTTGCCGAGTGGGATTTACCGCTTGGTCTTCGAATCTTTATAGAGGAATTTACCTCTTCGCCAAGTGGGATTTACCGCTCGGTCTTCGAATCTTTATAGAGGAATTTACCTCTTCGCCGAGTGGGATTTACTGCTCGGTCTTCGAATCTTTATAGAGGAATTTACCTCTTCGCCGAGTGGGATTTACCGCTCGGTCTTCAAATCTTTATAGAGGAATTTACCTCTTTGCCGAGTGGGATTTACCGCTCAGTCTTCAAATCTTTATAGAGGAATTTACCTCTTCGCCGGGTGGGATTTACCGCTCGGTCTTCAAATCTTTATAGAGGAATTTACCTCTTGGTCTTTATCTTCAATTTTGACGAGAGGGTTTGACCTCTCGGCCGAGCGGGATTTACCGCTCGGTCTTTTTCTTCAGACTTTTCGAGAGACTTTTTTCGCTGGATATGCACTTCTTTAACAACGTTTAGGAACGATTGATTGGCCCTCAATTACCTGGCCTTATTTATTCCATAATGAAAGTGTAGGACAAAAACAAAAGTCTAAATCAAGTGAAACTAAATTTAACCATGACATTAATAGAGTTTTGGAGGTTTCTCCTTAGTTGATAAATCCACGAACCGATCGTTCCCGATGACGACTGGGACTGCGACTATAGCCCCGCCCTCGCTCGTCTTTCCTAATTGCCCACTCGGGGCTTCTTCGCGAATATCCCTCCTTAGGGAGGCCGTATCTTGCTTCCTTTATAAACCTACGAAGATGTCCCGCCCGGATACGATTTTCTATTTCATTTTTTAACGTGATGCAGTCTTCTGTAGTATGTCCATGGTTTTGATGGTACCGACAACTCTTTCTTTCATCTATGTTTCTTGGAGATGGTTTCCTTCGGGGTGTGAGAAGTTCTATGCTAAGGGCTTCTTCGAGAACTTTTGCCCTAGGTGCATTGAGGGTTGTATAATGGTGAAACTTGAATGGTCGGGGAAGCTCCCTATTCTTATCGTTATTGTCGAACGGTCGTTTGCCGTCCTTTCTACTTCCGCCCACATCAGCCTCTTTCTGTCGTTTCCTTTGCGACAATTACATTTTCTCCATACGGATGAACTTAGCTGCTCGTTCTTGGAGCACCTCCATAGTTTTTGGCGGTCATGCATACAATTTCTCCACAAAATATCCTGGTCTCATACACGAAGGCAAATTATTGATAATAAAAGATTGATCTATCTCTCTAACCCGTCGTGCGGTTTTAGTATACCTCTTCATAAAAGCCTTCAAAGTTTCTCCTTTCTCCTGCTTAGTATTTACTAAATCCGCCGGTGTTACCTCCTGTTTCCGATTGGATGCGTATTGTCTCCTAAAGAGGTTTTCCACAGTAGCAAAGCAATCCACTGTGTTGGGAGGAAGAGTGTTATACCATTCCAATGCCTCTTCCTTAAGTGATAACGAGAAGGCTCTGCACATGATCGGGTCGCTGTCTGTATAGAATGCCATTGCATTATCGAACGTCCTTAAGTGATTATCCGGATCAGCCGAACCATCATACTTATCCAACATGGGGGAGTCTTTTCTAGCATTGGGGTTTGCATGATGGTCGCCGTGAAGGGCAATTAACTGGTAGGCCGAGCGGTCTGCAGGGGTGTTGGTTCCTTTCTAGCCCGACCGTTCGGGTTGGCGTGATTATGGCTTGCCTCATTAGCATTCTCTCGATTAGAGGCGGATCGCTCGGGAGGTTCCCGTCCGGCCCTTAGCGCCCCCATCTCCTCCTCATGCCTCCGTCGCATCTTTTGTTGTGCATGCGCCTGCGCTTGTATAGTCTGCGCCTGTGCCTCAATTTGGGCTTGTAACTCTCTTATTAAATCTCTGGTGCTTTGCTCCTCCATATTTCTTGTGGTCACCATTGGGTTTCTTCACCTTGCTCTCGGCCCCACGGTGGGCGCCAAAATGTTTCGGTGAGATTTGTGAGACCGAGACACTAACTTTCGACTGGTGCGCTTCGCTTGTCTGCTTCCAGTTTGGACCGATCGGTCACCTTCAATATTGTCCGCTCGGTGAACTTCAATCTTGACCGCTCAGTTGTCGCTTTGGATTGGAGGGGGAGGTGCCTGCAAAAGACACTCCAACGCTCAAGTTAGGAGTCATTTTATGAACTGTTTGTTATAGTTAAATATTAAAGTCCTAATAGGACGTAAATAGGGCTATTATAGTATGAGTTGAATGTGTCTTTACCTCAAACCTAAACCCTTATTTATAGAGTTTAAAGGAATCTGACAAATTAATTTACCTCTTAATGGTCATTAATGCAAACCTTAATTGTTTAACGGTAGCCGTTATCACATTCATTGTGCGTTAACTCTGCTCAATAGTTGTCGAGACCGAACGGATGTGAAACTGGTCGAGACCAATCGGTAGCCTATGAGCCCATAATAACACAAATAATAACAAAATATATATTGATTTATCATAAACATGATTGTGGTTGTCTTATACATTTTCTAATTTCTTTTTGTTGGTTAGAAAGTTAAGCAACGACAAGAGAGTTTTAAAAGTAAAACAAGCAAACAGACTTTGATATTTTAGTCTGTGCAAAAATTTAAAATTGAAACCCATTAATGGTAGTGAAGGAAAAACTGAAAAAAAAAGTAAAATATGAGTGATTTAAAATTGTGCAAAAAAAGATGTTTTTGGGATCATGAACACAAAAACAAAAAGTCATCACATAGATTAGTGAGTTAGATAAGTTGGATGATGGGAGAAACTTTGATGATATGAGACTACAATGCATGAAACTATTTAACGACTATTAATTCAATCTCTGAAAACATTTTTTCTTGTAAATTGATAACAATTTGATTAATAACTTAGGTTAATATTTTGGGTGATCTACAAACTTGATCTAATAGAATAAAATCATTAGGTTTAATTGCTTGCATTGTCCCTAGTTTGGCTGCAACGTGTCAAAGTAGTCCATCTTTTTAAAAAAATTTCAATTACGTACAAACTTGGTTTAAAAGTGTCAATTTCGTCCAAACGTATGTAAAATTTGCTTCAATCAAGTCCCTTCCGTTAAATTCACCAAAACGGACGTTAATTTTTTAGAGCAGTAGAGCATAACGTCCGTTTATGGGATTTAACGGAAGGGACTTGATTGAAGCAAATTTTACATACGTTTGGACAAAATTGACACTTTTAAACCAAGTTTGGACGTAATTGAAACTTTTTTAAAAAGATGGACTAACTTGACACGTTGCAGCCAAATTGTGGACAATGCAAGCAATTAAACCAAATCATTATTAATGGTATTCTTATATAAATGGTATGTATAGTAATAAGACAAGCAGTAGTGTTTATTGTAAAACAAAACAATGATATATTTATTTGAGATATTATATATCACTTAAATGATTCGAAATTGAACTTGACATTATAATTTTAAATTATATATATATATATATCAAATATATCAGTGCTTTTAAATAATAACAAAATATATATTGATTTATCATAAACATGATTGTTGTTGTCTTATACATTTTTAACTTTTGTAGTTGCTTAGGAAGTTAAGTAAGACAAGAGAGTTTTAAAAGTAAAACAAGCAAACAGACTTTGATATATTAGCCTCTGCAGAAATTCATAATATTTAATATATAAAGCATAATATTTTTATTATCACGATAGTTTATAATTTTTATATTAAACAATTTCATATTCATTTCCTTATTTATTTATATATATATATATATATATATATATATATATATATATATATATATATATATATATATATATATATATATATATATATATATATATATAATATATTGTATTGGATATAGTGTATACCGAACGGCTAACATCACAAGCCGATCGGTTACCACCACAACAATGGTCAACCAGGCCATCATCAACCGCATCAACTAAAGTCAACCGCATTAAATAATGTTGGATCATAATTGGACCAACACTTAAGGTACTATTGGGCCAGTAGTCCAACAGAATATAAAATAATCAAAGAAGAATAAAAGAATCAAGATATCTGATTGAAGATATAAAGATGTTGATAAGCAGTTAAGATATTGATAAAGCCGTTTATGAGTAACTAACCGGATTTCTAGGTAAGGTTGTTTTTATTTGATCTATGAAACGCTTATAAATACACTCACAGGGCCAAAGGCAAGGTAGGTTCAACTAAGACTTCACTACGTTCTACTTACGTCCGATCAGGACTTAAATACAAAACTGTGATAAACAGTTCATAAAACCGCTCCTAACTTGAGTGTCGGAGTGCCTTTTGCAGGTACCTCCCCCCATCAAGAGCACAACCGAATGACATCCAAAGTCCAAGCGAGCGGAGCACTCGATTCCAGCGTCGGAAAGCAATAAAGCCACGTCAGAAAAGGTTAGTCTCTCGGTTCTACAAATCCCTACCGCAAGTAACCAGACAAGAACGTAGTCTCAGCGTCATCATGTCAACTAGGCCCCTACATATTGATCCCGATTGAAGAAACTCCCACCATCAACGTCAGCAAGCTTCTACGACTTTACAGATAAATATTTTGATATAACCATCTTAAATTTATTTTATATTATATGATTTAATTTATACTTCTAAACCATTTGAAATATTGATGATTATCCATCTCAACATATAAAAGCGTCCTATGTGATTGATGCATCACTTACGAAAAGATTCGCCAACAACATAAAAGTAGTTTCAACACCTGCGTGCATTTCGCTTTGTCCAAAAATACATATAATTTGATAATTATACTTCCTTGCCGAATAATTTAATTTAAATATCTTAATTCAATATTATAATATTGTTCAAGATTTATTCAGGGTCCGATGACGCATTTACAACTTAACCAAAATTGGCATTAAGTGTTCAACCATTCAAATATTATGTCATTCGGCCTCACAATTATTCAGTCATTCGACCTCACAATTATTCAGCCATTCGGCCTCACAGGTATTCAACCCTTCGGCCTCAACTGCTCGGCCTTAAAAGGCCTTAGATACTTTAGCCAACTATGGTATCAAGACTTTGACTATTCAATCATTCGGCTATTCGGCCTCACAGTGCAGATGACGGGATCATGCCCACGAATTACTTGGCAAATCGGGAACTTACCATTAGGGCCACCTTACAAAACCCAAGGACGTTATCTGAAAAACTCTTGGTCCAAACCAAGCGGTGATAAAAGTTCTTAACGAACTGTCACTCTCGTAAACAAAACCCAGGGACGTTATCCGAAAAACTCCTGGTCCAAACTAAGCAATGATAAAAGTTCTCAACGAACTGTCACTCTCGTAAACAAAACCCAAAGACGTTATCCGAAAAACTCCTGGTCCAAACCGAGCGGTGAAAAAAGTTCTCAACGAACTGTCACTCTTGTAAACAAAACCCAGGGACATTATCCAAAAATCTCCTGGTCCAAATCGAGTGGTGATAAAAGTTCTCAACAAACTGTCGCTCTCGTAAATAAAACCCAGGGAGTGCTCTGCAAGAACCCCTGGTCCTAAACCGAGCAGTGAGGAACATTCTTCTTGAACTCTCACTCTCGTCCACATGCATCGCTTGATCGGCTGTCCAGTTTTACAATGCCCTCGCTCAACATGGGAAAAGGTTCTAAAAAGAACTCCCGCTAGTCGCCACTCGACCTAGAATATGTCGTTCGAACCAAAACAACCTCCTCAATTCAATGAGACAGATCTTTCTTAGGCTCATAAGTCTTATAGTTAACCTAGGCTAAAGTCGAATAATTAACTCGGACCAACCAAAACATGGGTTTAATCATTCGGCCATTCGGCCTCAGGTAGTCGGCTATCTGGCCTCACAGGTATTCGGCCACTCGGCCTCTGTTGCTTGGCTTTCCATGGCCTCAAGTGTCCAGGTACTCGTCCATTCGGCCTCAAAGGTACTCAGTCATTCAGCCTCAAAGGTACTCGACCATTCGGCCTCACAGGTATTCAGCCCTTCGGCCCCAATCGCTCGACTTTTCATGGCCTCAGGTACTTAGCCAAATTTGGCATCAAGCGTGAAACCTTCCACCATTCAGCCATTCGGCTTCATAAGGTATTCGGTCTTTCGGCCTCAACTGCTTGTCCTCCCATTGTAACATCCCAAAATTAGGAACTACACCGTTTAAAAATTTTCCTTAGAATATACATAATGCAAATAAAAATTTTAACCTCTATGGAAAATAATACATAATCTAATCCAAATTATATATCAAATAATTACAATTACATTTTCCTCTGATTCTCTAACCCACATCTCTCATTCTTCATGCATGCTCGAAGCATAATCCAAATCATCTGTAATAAAATCTGCTCCCGTATAACATCACACATTATACGATCATCGCATCCACATGAACACACAAGCAAGGGTGAGCTAATGCGACAAAAGACAACATTGTGCATTTAAAGTTATAACATAATTCCTACGAGTCAAATAAAACAACATATAATTCAAATAACCCAACATGCATTTGACCAATCATGATCATCATAAACTTGAGTTATATGGATAATAGTTTGAATGTCGAACTGTTAGCGGGTTCTATACTTGTTGTGGTACCTGCTGACTCAATCCAAGCGACCACTAGAGTTACATCCTTTCCTACTTTGTCCCAATACGAATCTTTGGATGAGGATTTCCTTTCCTACTCTATCCCAATACGAATCTTCGGATAAGGATTTCTTTTCCTACTATGTCCCAATACGGATCTTCGGAAAAAAATTTCTTTTCCTACTTTGTCCCAATACGGATCTTCGAAAAAAGATTTCCCCACTCTCCACCACATAGTTCTTTCTCTACGTGAGACTGAGACTATTGAGAGCATTAGGATAAACCCCTAAGTTGGAGCTCCTACATTCATACACACACAACTGACTTGTAATAATAGGAAGTCCCTCCTTGGAACTTCTTTCCACATTTCCCATACATAGATACATATACTACCATATCGTACTCATCAACTCATACCATACTACGTATCTCATCACAATCATCATATTATACCCAAGAATAACTCACTCATACTAAGACTTTACATATTATCACATAAAAACATCCCATAATAACACAAATTTCTTTTTGGCCTATTGGTCCTAATACTTGGGTAATTCAAACAGCTTGGAGACCCTCACCAATGGCTCCAGAAGGGTCAAACACCCCCAGAACGATCTAAAAAATTGTCTAAAACGGACATCCAGAGCCCCCAAAACCATCAAAAACAGTTTCAGCAACGTGTAGGTGCGCCAAGGACACTCATGGTGCCCGACGCAAGCTACACAGGATCCAGGGGCGCCAAGGTTCGACCAAACGGCGCTTGGCCCCATATTAGTTGACAACAACCATGAAAATTGGATTTTTATGCACCTGGAACCCGTTCTAATGACTAAAAGGGTTCTCTAAACATTGGTATTAATGAGAAAACACGTTTATAAGTTAAAGCAAACATTCATTTGATTACTAGATTCAAGACTTGGTGTATCAAACCACTTTTGACACTTAAAAATCCAAATTCATTCCTACAAGTTGCCCAAATTTCAATTTTATTCTTTCCAGCCCCCATATCAGTTTAAAAACTGCATAAATGAACTAATAAACTCAACCTACCATCTCCAAAATGAACTAATAAACTTGTTAGCACCCTCCAATACCTCAGTTTCATTCCAGCTACTCCACTTTTCATTTCCAACACCTACCATCTCCAAAATGAACTAATAAACTCAACCTATGATGTAATTGACATTTTCATAACATATTTTTCTAATATAGATCTATAGGCAAGTCTTCATTGACCTCCAAATATACTTCAAACTGTCCAAAACAGTTTATATCACTTACCTAAAAATCTCACTACTCAAAACCCTCTTTTACACAAAAACACTTGAAAACATCAACCATGAACCACCTGATTGATACATATGAGTTTTCAATGCTCTAACACTTTTAATCATGTCCCAATTTACCTCCTAACAGTACTAAATCAGTTACTCTTTCACCCTCATACTTATTCCTCAATTTCACTCATCAAAACCCCATATTTTGAATTCAAAATCAACCAACAAACCATAAAAGCATTACTAACTCTTCTTAGTTCGAATTTCCACTAATTAACAGTTCCAACAAGTCTTGATTCACCTCTAATTATCTTTTAAAACTTTATTTACTCATTCTAACCCGTAACTCAAAAACTCACCTATCAAACCTTTCATTTTTGACCAAAAACACATACAACTCAATCAAATTCAATTTCCTTTCATATTCAATTTCCTTTCATATTCAACACAACAAAAACATCTAAACAACACCATTTATCATACAATTGGGGTTTAACACAGAATCATTTCACATCCACAATCCTTGTGTATTCACATTCACTTACTTCACAACAATCCACATTAGGTCACACTTTTAAACATCATCATTCAATATCAATTAACTCTACACTCTAAAATAATATCAATTTATCAACACAGAACACAAACTAGTTCACCAAAATCCAACCAAACAAAACCAATCAAGTTAGCTCCCTTTACCTCTTGAAGACTTCCTTTGCAAAGCCTTGAATTCCTCTTTACGACCCCTGCAGTACCATTGGCCCCTTGCAACTCCAGAATCTCTCAACTCCATCCAATCTCACGGATTCAACAGCAAGGACTCCATTAACCCCACTGCAGAACCACCCCCTCTCTTAAATAAAACTAGCCAAGGGACAACCATGGTCCCTTACACCTTAAGAAAACCTTAAAAATTGAAAAGAGGGTAAGGCCATGTTCCTATCTGACCCAAAGGACCGAAAGCATGGGTCTAAAGTATATTCTTCAACTTTCCCAACAGTCCCACATGTTTCCAGGTTGTTTTTGCAAAAAGCAAATCATTGCTCGCGCCGGGCGCCCCAACATAAATGGCGTCGGGCGCAAGCCCTCCCAGCAACAACACGTTCACGTTTTCAATCGTATAGTTGAACACCTTCTCGAAGTCGAAAATACGCGTATGAGTACTTGAATCTAAGCTCTTTTAGTCTACTATCCAATGGAAGAAGAATCAACTCAATTAGAATTTTGTACGAAAAGTTATAAATAAAATAGTAAACATGTTAAAGTTTGACAACATTATAAGTTGAGTTTTTGTTACAACTTAGTTACATTTTGAGGTTCTTAATCTTTTAATGATCCAAGACTTATATTTATCTTTTGAATTTTAAGGGTCTACATTCTCCCTACCAAAAAAAATTGGTCCTCGAAAATTAATTCATTGGGAAAAATGAAGAATCTCCTTCCCTCAACAACTTTATTGGCACTAAAACCTTGCTTTTGTGTTAAGAGGCTCTATTGTTTGATAATGTAGTAGGTCTAGCCATTGTGCTCACCACAATTTGTCAACCTTCAATGATTCGTCTTTCGCATGACCAACAACTTGGTATTTGACAATCAAACTCACCCGTTATCTGTCTTTCACCAACCCTTGTAAATTCCTTCTTATTGCCATGACAAAATCTTCAAATAGGGTTTGAATTCCTCTATTTTTCATTTTTTTTTACCACAAATACATTTCTGCACATATGAAAAAGAAAGTTATGAATTTGAAAACACAAAGCAAGTAGAAACATGTACTTTCTTCTATTTTTCAGAGATTCAGATGTACTGGATTCAAGAGAAACCACATACGGAAACTGGACCTAATGGGCTCGAAAACTGTTCATCTTTCATTCTCAATTTGTTTTTACAACGAATTCAAAGAAAATCATGCATGACAACTTGGACAACTGTATTGAAAAGACAATGTTGAAAATTCGTATTTTGAGACTTTTAATTTTTTTTAAGGTTTTGATTGACTTTTATTTTACAATACTACAAAGAAAACTGGGTCAAACTTGGACCTGAAGCAAATTGAACTGAATGCAAGGCAGTGTGAGCTTAATGGGCTTGGCAGATCCAACTACCAATGCGACTCAATGAATCAATCAAATTTTTACAAAAATGTTTGTTTTAAAATAAAATGTAACATGATTTGAGAATATGCAACATGATGAGGGAAATCCTTTTTTATTTTTACTTTTGTGAGAAAACGAGACTAAGGAAAACCTTACACTGAAAACGGGCCGAGCCCAAATGGGCTTAACGACTGTTATTCCTACTCTCACAATAAAAAATATTAAAATGAACTTGAACTCTTTTTTTTTTTTAAAAACTCTCATAATGACACATTATACAAAAACAAAACGTGGAAACAACATATTTTTATCATTTTTCAAAAGAAGTGAACTCCAAGAAAAATCAAAAAGGCAATTGGGCCTAATGGGCTCGAGGACTGTTCTTTCTTTTTTTTTATTTTTATATTTATTCGAAGATTAAAAGAAGAAGAAATAAAATCAAACAAAATGATGTGATGCGAAAATTATGAGACTTAAGTGTCGGTCCAACATTTGATTTCTTTCGACCGTTGACAAAAACAATAGACCGAACGATTGTAAATGTTGATCGTTCGGTCTATCCCATATACCATACAACTTTACATGATTTACGTTGAACGAAAAATAAAAAAAACTCTTTATATTTTCAAAATAGAGGTTTTTATTTTTATTTTATCTAAGTTCATTTATCTTTATATATTATTGTTATGATACCTTATACTTTTTAAAATTACATTATAATTGTTTTCTAACTGGTTTTAACGTTTTAGAAAATTGAGTCATCAATCACATCAAATGGAAACTAAAAGAATGGCACGAAATTGTTGGTCTTTCATAGACTTCTTTGTATAAAAGCAAACTAAGCTCCTTTTCTCATGCTTTGGTGTAGAATTTCTCGATCCTCTTTTTCCCACATGTGTTCTCACCTTCAAACCTTTTCACATGTGAATAACATGAAACGTTGAATTAAATATTGAAACTGGTCATGTACTCATGATTCATCTTATTTCAATTCTCTTCAAATATTCAACATTGCAACCATTATCATCATAAGTTCTTTTCTTCACATCTCATGTTTTCATATATAGCAACACTTATCATGTGTTGTATGTTCAGCTTCAACTTTATGAAGAAGACTTTTCCTGCATTTTTTGAAATTAAACGTTGATCGCGACCCGTACAAATTTGATTGCATATATGAATGCAGTATAGAGCTAGAAAGTGACTCCTAGATCGTCTCTCAAAGACCAAATATAGTTCAGTCTCAGATTTAAACACGAAGTGGGGGAAGTTTTTGTGATTTTGTTTTGGAATAAAAACTGGAAATCAAATGAAACAAAATTAAAAACGTTGAAGTAAAAACGTGCATAAAACGTAAAACATTAAACGCAAAAGTAAAAGCATCAATAAAAACAAACGTAAAAATAAAACTAAAACGGTAAAAACGAAATTGAAACAGTAAAAATTAAATTGCTACAGTAAAAAAGAAATTTCAGTAAAATTAAATCTGGAACAAAAAATTAAAAGACAGAAAACGAAAATACAGTAAATATTAAATACAGAAAACAGTAAAATCAGAAAACATAAAATTCATTTGTGCTTGAAATTAAAACGCTGTAACAGTAAATATTCGGAAAACGTAAGGACAGTGTAATTAAAATTTACCAAAAGCATAAGTAAAAATAAACAGTAAAAATAACATTTGAAAATAAAATGAACAGAAAAAGGCGATGACAGAATTTAATGCAGAAACCAGTAAATGGTAAAATACAACAGACACAATACTATAAAAATAAATGTTCAAAGAGTGTAAATTACAAATTAAAAAGCTGGACCGAACAATTAAACACAGTAAAACATTTCAGAATACACAATTCATTATGACTTGAAATAAAATGCAGAAACCGTAAACGCGCAGAAAACGTAGAGTATCATCTTACAGAATTGGAAATTTTTGAAAAGTTTCTACACAAAAATCAATTGTAGCCGTGACATATTTAGCTTCCATGGGTTTTATTGAAAATGAAATTAGATTCCTTCATCCAACACCATGCCTTCCTACATCCATTCCACTTGATTTTACAA
Organism: Vigna nakashimae; assembly: GCA_034642375.1. Taxonomy (NCBI): domain Eukaryota; kingdom Viridiplantae; phylum Streptophyta; class Magnoliopsida; order Fabales; family Fabaceae; genus Vigna; species Vigna nakashimae. The sequence goes on from CM067768.1 coordinate 25,275,719, forward strand.
AGAAAACATTACTTCCACTTCAATTAATACTTCTTGTCTTTTTCCTAAATGAAAAGCAATTGGAATTGTGCTATCCACATAAGCAACATCCAACCCATTCTAGCTACGGTTTTCATTCTTCAAAACAACTAAAAGAGACAAAATCAAATGTAAGAAAAGGTCCCACATGTTGGACTAAATGCTAATGGATTTTTAGAAGAAAATTGATGATTCTTACAAGGTAGAAAGCTTTGCACGTACACACACACTCTTTCTCAACAATGAATGATTCTCCAATTAACAACAAGAATTAAAACAAAACATAGATGCTGGAATTAAACTTAACCGAGAGCTTTCCTTGCTGCACCTCCGAAAACAATTTAACTTCTTCACTTTCTTTCAATTTTAATCTTTGCTTCCTTTCAACATTAAAATTAAATCATGAAACGATACTTCATTCTCCACCTTGGACAGCCGTGAACATTAAGCTTTAAACAAGGAAAACATTTAACCAAATGCATCAAAGAAAACTAAATGAAGGAAGGAACATAGCTCTTAACAACCGTGAACTTTTGCAGCACAAATAAAAGAAGGAAAAGTGTACACAGATGAATATAACAGCAAATGAACAAAAGCTTAAATGGAAAAGTGTACAAAACCAAATGAGAAGACAATAAGAGTTCAAGAACATCCTTCCCCATTCCAGCAGTGACGGTTTCTTCATCCTCCCACCATCCTCATGGAGCTCACGGCCTCCTTCTCCTCTCCAACACTCCCTCTGCCTACCATCCAAAACTCTAGGCCTCCCCTCTTAGTCCAACCTTCCCTTCAAACTCTCGGCCTCCTCCCTTCTCCCAACCTTCCCCTCACCGAAATTGTGTCTTCATTTCCATTATAGCCGTGCACTCCCTTCTCTTTGGTCTCTCCACTTACTTGAAAGGTGATGATGATTGTTGTCCCCTTGGTGGTTGAAGCACTGAAGTTATTGGATGGAGCACTCAAGAAGTTGGATGACCCACCTCCGCTAGCTACCTTAGCTGCTGGACCAAGAAGTGGTGCAGCTGGAACGTGAAGAAGTTGCTGCAGGATGAAGCTTCCTTGCATGTGTTTCTCCCTTTTGCTTCCATGGTTGTGATGGCTGGACTTTTTGTGTGATTGCCGTAGCAATCCATTGAAGGTGTGATGGCTGGACTTCTTTTGTGGCAGCTACGTATGCTTGTTGGTCTCTCATGGTTGCCTTAGTGTCTTTACTTGAAGCTCATCAATAGAAAGGAAGAGAAGACATTTCGGTGCAGCTAGAGAGAAAAACCGTGAGGTGCTTCTCCAAGTGGGGTGGTGGTCCCTTCTCTTCATTATGTTGTCTCCACTTAAGAGAAATAATTGAAATGTGATTTCTCCATCTGCTGGATGCCGAGAGTTGTATGATGTGCTCCTTCCATCAACTTCTTTCAACACTTCCTTCAATCATAGCCAACAAAAGGAGGGCCCTCCACTTTGATGTGTGCTGCCGTGACACTTCCTTCCTATACTTCATAAAAGAATAAAGCCAAAGGCTTCCCATCATGTGCATAAGGTGCCGTGTGCAATCATACCACCATCCATATTCTCTCACTTTGCCGTCCATATGCTATCCATGTGGGTGCATTTATTCATTTTTAATGCAAGTGCTATTGATAATTGGGTGATGGCCGTGTGTGTTTCAGAAAATGTGGCAGCCACCTTCATGCTTTTCATTCCATTAAAATTGTGATTCAACACCTCATCCCATGTGCAGGACGTGTATGTGCTTGCTGGAATCAAACTTCAATTAAAAGATGTATGAACCAAATTGTAAACAGCTCATGTAATGGACAACTCCAATTGGGACAGCCGTGTGTATGCTCTTTCCTTCTAGTCGTTCCACTCCTCTCTTCTATTGCTCTTGCATCATGCATCAACATTAAATTAAAGAAAACAAGGCTCCCATTTGATTTCACGTGAAACCTTGTCCAATTTTGGAGGTTGCCAAATTGATTTTTACGTAAGGTGCACCTCCTTGCAACCAATGACAAGGACTAAAACCCCATTTAATTTTGTGGCCGTGAGATGCATTAGGAAACCATCAAAGAATTAAGTTGCTTCTTCTAAAAGAAAATGAGTTGAAGTTGCTCTCTTCTACTGTTTTAGCCAATCCAAACCGCATGTTCTAATTGAAGTCTCCAGGATCTGTAGATCTTTCTTTTATTCAACACAAAATAAATCAATGTAGTGTAGCTTATTTCAGTTAAATAATACAGTGTGTGAATGAATATCCTTCCAAACGTCTCAATTTCTATTTCCAAAATTTTCCTTGCAAAATAATTAGCTCAGATAATTCAAATTAGTTAAAATAAGAATTACTAGTTAAATTAAGCACAATTAGGAAAAATGGATAATATTGTACATTCAAGCACAATTCCTTGATTAAATCCGGTACAATAAGCTAAGTGAAGTCAATAAAATATTGACTCATCATACGTCAAGTCAATTGTCATCTTTTATTTTACTAGACGTGTTTCAAACCATCTTGCATTATTTCAGGTTTTTTTTACGTTTTTAAATCGTTAATAAGGATAGGTAATTTTTTTATTTACACATGACTTTAAATGAAGAAGTCGTACACGACTTTAAATGAAGAAGTCGTGCATGGATGCACGACTTCTGCATTGCCACAACATAAAAGGTAAAGTTGTTCTCCACACATTTTCAGACATTGATAATCGATTATGAGTACCTGTAATCGATTACACGGTGTTAAAATCATGTAAGGGGTTACGACTTCACTAGTAATCGATTACACTACTATTTATAATGAGTATAAAGGAAACATGAAAACTTTTTAATGCAGAAATCTCTTTGGTAATTTGAATTTCCATCAATGTAATTAATGTAATTCATATTTTAACTTAGTTTCAACCCATGTTTTCCCTCTAGTAACCGATTACAACAACACTGTAATCGATTATCAGACCCTTTTATTCAAATTTCACCACTGGTAATCGATTACAACAATAGTGTAATAGATTTGTTGGGAAGCCAAGTGTGAGTCCAAGTCCCACATTGGATAGAAATGAGAAAGTAGAGCACTATATAAAGGTGAAAGACCCATTAACCCATAGCCTTAAGGTTTTGGGTAGAGTGGTGTCAATAGGGGTGGGCAAACTACATTATTTGCACTGCACTATAAATTTATTACAATTAACTATAAACTAGTTTTTAATTTATTACAATTAACTATAAACTAGTTTAAAAAAACTGAACTAAACTATTTTTTAGTTCAGTTAACTGCAATACAATTCAGTAAACTGTTTTGTGAAAACAATTCAGAATTAAAGCTAAATGATACTGAAAACACTTGTCTTGCTATCTCCACAGAGTCTTTTCTGCTTTGTATGATCTCCATCAGCAGAGTCTCCACCTCCATCTTCAAACAATATATCTTTTTGTTATACTTGTTTTGGAAAAACAAGTATAAAACACTGTCATCCATTTGATTCTGTCATGGAGAATAAAATCACAGCCTTCCACCCATTCACTTTTATGTGTAAAAGTAGAGTTTCTATGGTAACAAGGAGACCAGAGACACCAAATTTGTATCCATTAAAGCTTCCATACATATCTACAACAAAAGAAGTTTCGGAATAAAGCATAACTCAGCAGAAAAAAAGGCATCATATTGATGCCATAGGCTATCTCCTTTTACTATCATATCAACCTTGCATAATTGCTAAAGGACTATTGACTAGTCTTAATTCCTGTACTTCTATACTTAGAGAAATATGTAAGAACTGAACAATAATTTACTCCTTTCAAAAACTTATTCTATTTCTTGAATAACATTATGTATACATAATCTTCACATGGAGTGTTATCAAAAGACTAATTTCTATTCAAGAACCTTAGCTTTATTAACATCACTTTTAGTAGGATTTTCCTTTCTCATTATTTTTTCTTTTCATCCACTGAAGTTGATTATGAATTCTCCATCAGGACCTATTCAAGAACATTAGCTTACTGTTATACAATTCAAGCAGAATTTTAGGCTTATAGAAATGTCGCAACCGGAATCGCGATGGGACGACGATCCGTGGAAAAATAAACGGTTACAAAGTTTTGAAAAAGAGATTTGGAGTCGCCACCATAGTTTATTCTGGAAAACTACGGAAAAACCATAAAATGATAAGGCATGGTTTGCGAAAATGAGATTCTAAGTTCGGGAGTCGGTTACGTGTAGGGAAGGTATTAGCACCCTACAACGCCTGCCCTAAGGCAGTACCTTTACTAAATATGCGAATATGAATGTGGTTTTCAAAATGTTTAACTATCCCCTAAAATAAGATTCTAAAGAAACAACATGTATTTTTTAGTTTTTTGGGCCCGACAAGGATTGACCTTGCTCCTACGTATTCTCATTAAGAATGAGAAATCAGGGTTCCGTAGTTCTTTTAGAAACTGCTTGAAAATTAGTTTGGAAATTGTTTGGAAATTTGATTGAAGATGATTTTGGATAAATTTGGATTTTTGAGGAAGTGAACCTGACAAGGGCTAGCCTTGCTCCTACGTATCTCCACTTTTGATGGAGAATCAAGGATCACGTAGTTCTGGCAAGGCGATATTGCTTGTAGTTTGAAAAATAGATGTTTTTTAGTTTTTGAAGATTTTATATTTTTTTGTATTTTTTTTATGAAACAAGCAGAAAAGGTTTTTAGCACAAGGACGATGCGTGCGATCACACATGTGCCTAAACCTTTGAAACATATTTTTGGCATTTTTGAAGAAAAAAAGAAAAGGTCTTTGGCACAAGGACGATGCGTGTGATCACACATGTGCCTAAACCTTTGAAACATATTTTTGGCATTTTTGAAGAAAAAAAGAAAAGGTCTTTGGCACAAGGACGATGCGTGTGATCACACATGTGCCTAAACCTTTAAATCATATTTTTTAATTTTTGAAGAAAAGAGGAAGAAAAGATTTTTAGCACAAGGACGATGCGTGCGATCACACATGTGCTTAAACCTCTGAAACATATTTTTGGTAATTTTAATTAAGAAAGAGAAAATGTTTTTGGCACAAGGACGATGCATGCGATCACACATGTGCCTAAACCTTTGAAACATATTTTTGGTAATTTTAATTAAGAAAGAGAAAAGATTTTTGTAATTTTTTAGAATTTATGTATTTTATTTTTCTTCATTCATTTTTTTTTATTTTTGTAATTTTTTATGTAAAACGAAACAAACAAGTTCAATAGATATAAATAAAACAAAAGGATGAGAGTTAATATACAAAGGGATTACATGCAATAAAAACATAAAAAATAAAAGCCAAAGAGAAAGCATAAGAGGCATAGGGATACAGAGATAAAAACCAGAGGTGCGTGCAGAATAAAATTGGAGCTCCTTCTCCTTTTCTTCAACTTTGTATCTGGCCGAGTGGTGTAGAAATGAAATTTGGGAGTACATCCCGAAACGTGTTCTCTTTATTTTTATTTTATTGGCAAAAACAGGCGGGGTTTTAAAGCCCACACGAAATGGAGATGTGAATGAAAAGCAAGGGGTGCGTGAAAAAAATTCCTTCTTTTTTTTTTGGGTTGTTTCTATTCCATTTTATATATTTTGTTATTAATGTTTTTTTATTTTTTCTGAGAGTTGGACAGAGAGCAGGCCCTAAGGCCTTTTTCGTTCTTGCTCAGGAGAACTTGGAGTTCAGCATTTCTCCAATCCAACACGGTTTCCTTCCCTTTCTGATCCAGAGTACTCCTCCGTCAATCCCAGACCACGATTCCGGCCACTGCAAGCCACGGCGTTGCCAGGGACAACTGTCGCCGTCCGCCGGCTCCCGCACATAGGCCGCCGCGCCACCGCCTTCCATAAACTCTTCTCTGGTCACGGATTCAAGCCTCCTCCTTCTAACCGCCCGCCGTGGATCGTAGTACGCCGCCGGGATCGTTGTCAGCCGTCGCTCCAGCTCGTCCTCTCCCTTAGTTCTCCACGCACGCCCAAACTTCCAACCGTCGTCGTCATGAGCCGCCACTAGGACCGCGCCCCTGCTTCTTTGGAAATCGCCGCACCTCCGCTGCCTGGGGGAACCCGACCACCGCGAGCCGTGGCTGACGCCACCAAACCTCTTCTCTCTTTTTTTTTTGAATTTTATCAATTATTGATTGATTCAGGATTGTCTGATTGTGTGCACTGCATTTGTTATGCTGTGTATTGATTTGGGGTTTTGGTATCACAAGTCAAAAGTGATGAAGAGAATGGGATTGTGTATGAGGTGTTCGAGGGTGAAGGCCTGTGTTAGTGGTTGAGTGAATAAGGATGATTGTTGAGCTGTTAGAGGTGTTGAGTGCTAGTCGTGAGGATCTGAGGTTAGGCCGTGAGGTATAGGTGAAGGTGATGATGTTAGGTTGACGGAGGGGAATAGAGGTTGAAGATGAAAGAATATGTGGTTGTACGTGATGATTCGAGGATAAAGATATTGAACTAAACCACGTTCCTAAATGGGTAATGGAAGTTTTGTGTTTGGGTTTCTGGTGGTTGGGGTGTATGATGATTGTTGTTGGAGATGAGGAGTTGGGAGTGAGAGGGAAGTTTAGTTGATGGGTGAAGCTGACTAGATATTGGTTGATGATTGGGCGAATGACGATGAAGGTTGGGAAAATGATGGGTCTTGTGATATGCATGGAGGGTACTGTCTGTGTATATGGAGGACGAAAGGAATGAAGATGATGGGCTGTGTTGGTTAGGCGAGGACGATCAAGGGGTTGTTTATCATGAAGGGATGAAAATGATGGGCTGTTGTGAGGTGTTGGTAGTCGTGTTGGAGATGATGATGCTGGAGAGGGTATCAGTGCCCAGGAATGGCCGTAGGCCTCCCCCCGATGAAGGTGGTGCTGGATGGTTTAAATTGACATCAAAAGCTAAGTGTCGGTAAGTTTGATTGGTGGATATTGAAAATGGAGATTTTTGATGGGAATCATTAGCGGGAATCATTAGTGGAAGATTGTGGGGGAGTGGACCATGGCAAACTGTCGGCTTGGAGATTGTCGGCAGTCCTCATTTGCTGAAACTGTCGGCAGCATTTCATTGGAGCATTGTGGGAAACAGCTGGTGGGAATTATATTACATTGTTTGGCCGAACGTTATACTGAGACGAACGACCATTTTTAAAAACTATTATACACCGATTGGACGAACGCACCGAACAATGTTCCCCAGACGAACGTTCACTATCAAGACCGGACGCTCAATACATCAACAAGGCCGAACGTTCAACTAACACATAAACATTATCAAAACCGAACGTTGACGAACACATAACATGACCAAACGCTTCAGATTGAATCCTGACACTATCTGCTCAAGATCGAACGATAACAGTACGAACGTTGAAAAATATTAGAGAACGAGCGGTAAAATTGCCAGACTGAACCGTCGAACGTTTAAACACTTGGGAGGGCAAGGATAATCGGACGGTGAGGTCCAATGACCGAACGTCCATGAGACAAAATAACCGAACGTCAGGTGACGAATGGCCAAACGGTTGGAACGATCAGGACGAACGGTAGAAGAGGAGAAACGATCTGGGCGAGCGGTCGCACAAGGCATAGGACGAGCGCCAGAACAGAGAAGGACGAGCGTAGATGAGGGGGAACGAATTGGGCGAGCGGTCGCACAAGGCATAGGACGAGCGCTCAAAACCGAACGCTGTAAGAAATTAAGCACAAACGCTGAAGACAAACGCATGGAGACCGAACGTTTAAATGAGAATAACATTACAAAGACCGAACGTTCAAATGAAGACCGAACGTTCAGTAAACAAACATGGCCGAACGTTCACTAACAAAGCGAACGGTAAACCTGAGAGAACGAACGGTTGAGGACGAACGGCCGAACGGTTGAAAAGCTTGTGGACAAACGTCCAAAAGGACCGAGACGAACGTTTGTTCAATAAAGAATGAACGTTAAACAACATCAAGCCGAACGTTCAACTCAAAAGACCGAACGTTCATCAATAAACAAAGCCAGACCGAACGTTCAACAATAAACTCATCAAGCACGAACGTATAGACAATAAACTCATTAAGAACGAACGTTCAAAAACAAAAAGAACGAGCGTTCAACAGTAAAGACAGCAAGACCGAACGTTCAACAAACATCAAGACCGAACGTTGAACGCATCAAGAACGAGCGTTCAACACATCAAGGCCGAACGTTCAACACATCAAGGCCGAACGTGAGACTGATTGGCTGGTATTTTTATTCTTTCATTTTTTATTTGTATATTATTATTTTTTATTATTATTATTTTTTTTATTTTTTATTATGATTTTATTATTATATATATTTTTTCATTATTTTTTTTATTTTTCACTCATGATAAAAATACAGCAAACCTATTAGTCAATCCGGACGAAATTGGGTGTTGACAGCTGCCCCTCTTTACTTAGATATTGCTGAATAATATGAAAATTTTGAATTTTCGTATTATTGGAGTAAAAGCTTAGTAAAGAAAGAAACACTAATTTCGTCTGGATTTCAAAATGGACAATGAACAACAGGAAAATTTAAAACAAATATGAACAAGGCTAACAGAATTGCGGTGTGTAGACATTGTGGAGGGTGTAACAACGCTATGGATGAAGTTCAGGAGGTGTAGAAACCTCGTGGAGGGTGTACCAACCCTATGGATGAAGTTGATGAGGTGTAGAAACCTCGTGGAGGGTGTACCAACCCTATGGAAGTGAATGAGGTGTACTAACCTCGTGGAGGGTGTACCAACCCTATGGATGAAGTTGATGAGGTGTAGAAACCTCGTGGAGGGTGTACCAACCCTATGGAAGTGAATGAGGTGTACTAACCTCGTGGAGGGTGTACCAACCCTATGGATGAAGTTGATGAGGTGTAGAAACCTCGTGGAGGGTGTACCAACCCTATGGAAGTGAATGAGGTGTACTAACCTCGTGGAGGGTGTACCAACCCTATGGATGAAGTTGATGAGGTGTAGAAACCTCGTGGAGGGTGTACCAACCCTATGGAAGTGATTGAGGTGTACTAACCTCGTGGAGGGTGTACCAACCCTATGGATGAAGTTGATGAGGTGTAGAAACCTCGTGGAGGGTGTACCAACCCTATGGAAGTGAATGAGGTGTAATAACCTCGTGGAGGGTGTACCAACCCTACGGATGAAGTTGATGAGGTGTAGAAACCTCGTGGAGGGTGTACCAACCCTATGGAAGTGAATGAGGTGTACTAACCTCGTGGAGGGTGTACCAACCCTATGGATGAAGTTAATGAGGTGTAGAAACCTCGTGGAGGGTGTACCAACCCTATGGAAGTGAATGAGGTGTACTAACCTCGTGGAGGGTGTACCAACCCTATGGATGAAGTTGATGAGGTGTAGAAACCTCGTGGAGGGTGTCATAACCCTATGGAAGTGAATGATTTGAGTTTGATTGTTGGATTTAACCATTGCCTTGAAGAGGGCCGAAATAGAAAGTAAAATCGTTTGATTGTTTTGAATTTGAAATTTGGATTTTGAGATGTTGAAAATTTTTTTATTTTGATTTTTTTTTATTTTGATTTTTTTTTGATTTTTTTTTTTGAGATAGAAATGAGTGTCCATATATTTTTTTTTTTGAAATGAGAAACATGATTGATGTAAATTTGGAAATTACAGGAGAAAGCTTTGATGCATGTTGATTTTTTTTGTCTTTTTTGAAAGAAGAAGATTTGATGAATATTCACGAAAACAAATTCAAAGTTTTTTTGAAAATATGTACATGATGTTGACTCTGATGATTTTTTTGTTTTTGTTTTACTGGAAGATTATGAAACTATGACACCTTTTTTATTGAGTCAATTTCTTTTCTTTGAAATCATCAAATTTATGAAGATTTAGACCTTCATTTTATTTTTATGATGGATGTTAAATTCTAAATGTCAAATGTTCAAACTTGTGTGCTCAACCTTTTCTTTTGAAACATCAGTGTATGCATGCCTGATATCAAGGGTTGAGACAAATGTATGGAAGCATTTGGAGAGTACCGGGTTGGCTACTTGGGCCTCTTACTTTTCAAAACAATTACAAATGCCAATGTGAAGTCATAGATACTCAAAAGTTGCCCCAGTTTGGGGGCATGGTAAAAAGATAGGTATGGACAAATGTATCTATGAATTGTGAGGGAATAAGTCATGAATTAGGGAGTGAGAATATCATGTGAGATTTGCAAATTGCCCCAATTTTGGTGATGATGGATTTTTGAAGTTCGGGGCGAACCAAAATCATAGGAGGCCCAACAAGGGATGCCCCAGTCTTTGTATGAGCTTTGAATATTCAGATGAAAGATTAACAAAGACGCCCAATATTTTGAATGGGTCAAAACATATGAAACTCACAAAGTTGTCCCTAATTTTGGGTATGAGTCAATTAAGCGAGGTTCAAAAAGAAGTTGCCCCCCACTCTGGGTTTACGAATGATAAGATGGACTCAAAATCATACAAAGCCCCAAAGTGTCTGCCCCTGTTTTGAGGGTGGATCTATGAATTTCAGTGCGGGCAAATCTGAGAGGCCCGACAAGGGATGCCCCGGTCTTGGTACGAACTTTGAATATACAGATGAAACAAATGTGAGGTTAACAAAGTCGTCCAATATTTTGAATGGGCCAAAACATATGAAATAAAGTTGCCCAAAATTGCCCCCCTAGTTTGGGAATCGGGGAAAGAGTTTGAATGGGATATGAATTTGTGATGGATATGGAAATGATTGGCTTGAAAGGATTGCCCCAATTGGCTTGATTTTCCTTTGTATAATCTCAATCAAAAGGGACTTCCCTTCTTCCGAGGGCATTTATTTTTCGTCATCATTTTTTTTTTAACTGCATTGTTAGTCACTTTGTCTTGTCTCAAAGTTAAGCTTTATGAAAATTTAAGCAACCATTATTCAATCTGTGTGGACTTTTATTGGGCTTGTAATGTGGCTTTGGCTGAGGGGTATTGAAAGAAAGGATATAAAGGCCCAAATAAATGTTTGTGGATATATATATATATATATATATATATATATATATATATATATATATATATATATATATATATATATATTTTGAAACAAGAGTTACCATCTACACCTTGTATCAGCTATTCGTCAAATCTGTTTTGACTATTTTGCCCTTTCTCAAATTTCATTCTTTGTTTGACATCACTTTGTGATTCTTTCCATTTTTGCTTTGCTTTTGCTGAATTCTCTTTATTTGATCACTAAGTGTGTTCTTCTTGCAATTTGAGTCAGCTTCTACTGTAATGGTAACTCTTGTTCGGGTAAAATTTGAAAAGAAATTTCTTATTGGCTCAAATTTGGTATCAAAGGATATATCTTTTTTTTTTGGATGAAGAAAGATGGCCACACGTCATTTCAAATTTTGGTTGTTTTATTTTCAAAAGATTAATTAGGAGACAAGACTAAATGATCTCAACAAGAGTCATTTTTTTTCATTTTTCTTCTTTTTTTTTTCTTCCCAATGGATTCAAGTATCTCCCAAATGAAAGCCAGTGTAGGTAATGGAAAATCTGCCCCAGTGTAAAACTTGGTGTCAATTATTTGGGCTCAAGAACATGATTGGGTCAATCTTTGGTTTGGTGAGGGCTGAAGGATGATGTTTTCAAGCAATGCACACACAAATATCTCTTAAGAATATATGACTTGATCATTTGACTCCAGGAGATTATGACATCCATTACATTTTTTTTGAAATCTCATAAAATGGATAATTTGCATCGAAAACAAATGACTCAACTTTTGCGTATTTTTTTTTTGATTTTATGCATGAAGAAAAGTAATATGAAATGAAAATGATGATACTAGTTGAAAAACAGATTTTTTTTTCTTAGAGAAAATCAGGTTTTGGTGGCCAGTATGAAAACTGGGCTTGGGGGCCAGTGTGAGAACTGGGCTTAGGGGCCAGTGTGAGAACTGGACTTAGGGGGCCAGTGTGAGAACTGGGCTTGGGGGCCAGTATGGGAAATGGGATTTCCGGGCCAGTGTGGAAATTGAGATTTTTGGCCTTTGTGGAATCTGGGCCTTGCGGGTCAGTATGGAAACTGAGCTTTACAGGCTAGTATGGGAAATGGGCTTTCTGGGCCAAAATGGAATCTGAGGTTTCTCGGCCAATGTGGAAACTGGGCCTTGCGGGTCAGTATGGAAACTGAGCTTTGCAGGCTAGTATGGGAAATGGGCTTTCTGGGCCAATGTGGAAATTGGGATTTTTGGCCTTTGTGGAATCTGGGCCTTGCGGGTCAGTATGGAAACTGAGCTTTGCAAGCTAGTATGGGAAATGGGCTTTCTAGGCCAAAATGGAATCTGAGGTTTCTCGGCCAATGTGGAAACTGGGCCTTGCGGGCCAACATGGAAACTGGGCTTTGCAGGCCAGTATGGGAAATGGGTTTTATGGGCCAAAATTGGACTTTTCTTTTTGACACGAGAAAAATTCAAACCGGATTGGACCGGAAGAGAATTAACATAGAAGGAATTTGGACTTACCAGGCACATTGACCCAATGGATTAGACGACCTGAGCCGTGCGAACTTGACACAAAAAGATGACAAAGAAAATATTTTTTTTCATTTTTCATAGTTTATGGAACAAGTTAAAAGAAATTCATTTTTTTTCATTTTTTGTTATGAGAGGATTTCACAAGATTGAACTAAAGAAAATTTTGCAACACTACTAGACTCAATGGGCCCAAAACTATTCTTTTTACACCCATGACAAAATCTTTAGACAAGGGTCTGAATTCCTCTATTTTTATTTTTTTGCACAAATATTTGTTCACACAAATGGAAAGGGAAATTATGAATCGAAAACACAAAATCTACATAAACATGTATTTTTATTTTTTCCAGAAATTCAGATGCACTGGTTCAAGAGAAAACACATATGACAACGGGGCCTAATGGGCTCAAAAACTGTTCATCTTTCATTCTGAGATTGTTTTTTTTTTTACAAATTCAAAGAAAATCACACAGGACAATTTGAACAAATGTACTAAACATCATTCAACATCAAAAATGTGAAAACAAAATATTTTTGACATATTTTCAAAAGAAGTAGACTCGAGAGAAAACCACAAAGGCCATTGGGCCTAATGGGCTCGAGCACTGTTCCCTTTCATTCTCAGATTTTTTTTTTTTTACAAATTCAAAGAAAATCACACAGGACAATTTGAACAAATGTACTAAACATCATTCAACAGCAAAAATGTGAAAACAAAATATTTTTGACATATTTTCAAAAGAAGTAGACTCGAGAGAAAACCATGTAGGCCATTGGGCCTAATGGGCTCGAGCACTGTTCCCTTTCATTCTCAGATTTTTTTTTTTTTTTTTTACAAATTCAAAGAAAATCACACAGGACAATTTGAACAAATGTACTAAACATCATTCAACAGCAAAAATGTGAAAACAAAATATTTTTGACATATTTTCAAAAGAAGTAGACTCGAGAGAAAACCATGAAGGCCATTGGGCCTAATGGGCTCGAGCACTGTTCCCCTTTTTTTTAGATTTTTATTCTTAGATTTATTCAAAATGTAGAAGAAGAAGGAATAAAAATCAAACAAAATGGTGTGATGTGAAATTACAAACATGCCAAAAATAATTCTTCACTCAAATTTATATTTCAGAAGAATTGGGTTCAAAGAAGGTTAACCTGACAATGAGGCCCAATGAACCTGAAAAATGTCCTTTATCATGCAAATGAAAAACAATTTTGAACACTTCAAATTTTACATCACTCCATTTATTATTTTTGAGAAAATTTCCTATTTATCACATTTTTTATATTTTGTTTTATTATTTTTTGTGAAATCGGATCATCTGAGAAGTCTTGAATTGGGCCGGATCGACCCAACAAAACCCTACCCGTTTTCAGATTTTCAAATTTTTTTTTTTGAACTCAGAAAGATTAGACCGACACCAGACGGTTGCAGTGACCAGAACTGTGGCTATAGTGGATTTGCTTGGCTATAAGTCGAGAGCTCCTCCGCGTTGGGCGACATCTTGCGAGTTCTTCCTCTCTCTAACTCTCTCTTCTCTCTCCCCTCTCTTTCAACCTGAGCGTCTGGAAACTGTTAGGAGCCTCTGTCCCCGCGTGCCTTCGAAGGCGTCTGAGTCCTCCGACAAGCTTCTGCAAGCCCTTCTCCTTCCAGGTAAGTCTTCTGAACTCTAAATCTCTCTTCATTCGTGCTTTTCTTCTCTTAAGTTTTCTGCTCTTCCGATCTCTTTATGCTTCCCCACTTTCCTTTTCTTGCTCTTCTTGTTTCTCTTTCTTTCCTGCTCGCCTTTCCCTGCTTTTTTCTTTACATTTTCTCTGTTGTTTTCTTCCTTTAAAGCTTTTTCGTTCTTCTTTTCTTTTATGTTTTCGCTTTCTGTTTCCTTTTCTTTTCCGTTCCTTATGCTTTCGCTTTCCTTTCATGCTCTCCTTTCAGCTTTATTTTTCCGTTTTATGTTCATTCTTCCCCCTTCAATTTTTTTATATTTTCTAAACTTAAAACACTTAAAAACACAACTGTTTTAAACTTAAGGGGTATATAGGCTGGAAACCAGACGTTAATCTCCCTTCGATTGAAGGTATGGCAGAGACAATCGGGTAGAACAATGCCACATACCCCATAAAAACAGAAAACTTAAAAAGAGAACGAACCGGACACGGACAATATGGACATAGATTTTATTTGTATGAACCGGACATGGACAATATGGACAAAGACAAATGGACATAGATCCGTTTAGGAACCTTTGCGAGGACCGTGAAACAGATCTGAGACTAGACACTGAAATAATAAAGATTGACCGAACAAGAAAACCTAAAAGGAAACAAAAACACATAACTGAGAAACTAATATTTTGCTTTTTGTTTTGTTTTTGTTCTTTTTACTTTTTATTTTTTTTGTTTTTGTTTTTTTTAGAAAAATTTCGAAAGAAGGATGAGTGATATGGAGTTCGAGAGATACACCAGTCAGCGGTGGCGTCCTACAGAAGATCAGGTCAAGTTGATGACCAACATCTATAATTACGGGGTCACGCATCCCAGCAGAGCCCAAGTCGTCGAGATTGCGTCTCGACTAAGGGTTTTCGCAGAAGTCAGTGAATACAACGTGCATTGCTGGTTCAACAACCACGGGAATCGGGTCAGGCGCCTACAAGCGGAAATAGACCCCACTGGCACTATCTTTTCTCAACTGCCGCTGTATATGTGTGGTAAGAACCCTGATCACCTCTATTTTTGTTTCGAATTTTACTCTTCCTTCTCTAATTACTGACACAAATTTTTGTTGGAAGAATATGACTGGGTAATCATGAGGGCGCCAAGGCTGCTGGATTTGTTCCCCGTTCCAATCATCATTGACGACGACAGAGATGAACGACAGATCCTTCCACCCATGCCTCTCGCATTTCGAACCAGAGCTCCCTCGACGGAGCTCTCCCTTAGACCACCACAACCAGCTCGAGAATTTTTCCATTAATTTTTTTTTATTTATTTATATTTTATGGTCTGTAACTTAACGATCACCAACGATCGACTCCCGAACATCCTTTATTTGCTTTTGTCTTATTTTCTTAATTTGCTTTTTGTTTTTTATTTGAATTTGTAACTTTGCACATTTTTCTGTTATATCTGCTTTTTTCTTTTTTTGCACTTTTATTTATCAAATGTTAAGATCGTATGAGCGTATTCAAAATGATATCTTTGCTCAAAATCACTTTCCGACCTTACTGTAATTCTCTCTTGATGATGAAATGAAATAGATTTTTTTGTGTTTTTTCTTGATTCATTGAGTCTAAACAAAATCCGAATCAAATAAACCTTTGAAACAATGAAGAAGAGGACCTAAAAATATTTACGATGAAGAAAAATAAGGAAAA
Organism: Vigna nakashimae; assembly: GCA_034642375.1. Classification (NCBI taxonomy): domain Eukaryota; kingdom Viridiplantae; phylum Streptophyta; class Magnoliopsida; order Fabales; family Fabaceae; genus Vigna; species Vigna nakashimae. The sequence goes on from CM067768.1 coordinate 25,291,636, forward strand.
ATAACTTCGAAAGATGAGACCTGAAGTAAAACTCAAAATTATTTGTATGACACAATGAGTAAATGGGTTCAAAAGAAAATAAATTATTTACAAAGAAAATACGGAAAATGACTTCGAATAAAATGAGATCCAAAGTGAACGTCCTGAGTATGATAAACAAAACCATTATGCGTACGAGACAACGAAGAAATACGAAGTAAGGACCAACGAACTCATAAAACAATTTTGGACAAATTGAAACTTCGATGACTCCCTAATTTTTTTTTGAAAATTGTTTTTGGTGTAATGGAATCAGACTCAAGCAAAAGCTTTAGAAATGCAATTTTGGTTTTTTTTTCATTAGATGAAACAAAATAAGAAAAAGAGAAAGAAAATGAAAAGAAAAGAAAAGGAAAATACAATGTAGTTCAAATACTCTAGTAAGAAATTATAAAGCTATGAAAATATTGCCCCGGTATAATTTGGAAATTAACACGAAACAGAGTCAATAAGAAGTTCCCAAGACATAGGAAAACATCTCAAGCTTTAGTCATCACGTTCTTCATTTCTCTGATCAGTTTCTTGCAGCAATTGGAGAATGTTTCAATCCCCTTAGACGGGTTGATGATTGACATTTCATACTCAACATCAGCTAAGAACTTAGGGACGTCTTCAATGGCTTCATTGGCAATGGAAGCTAGGTGTGAGAGACTTCTCTTCCAATATTCTTTCATCTGAAACATTAATCTTTTATGTCCCCTTTTAGCTAAATGCCAATATTCCTTCTCTAGTTTTGTCATTGTTGCTTCTATCCACTGCTCATCATTTCGAAATCGCTTTTCATAATTTGGGTAGGTGAAATTAACGTGAATCACAACTTGATTGTCTTAACCCTTTCTGCGATTCATTGACTATGGGAATCTTTCATTAATAGTCTGTGATCTTGGGCCTTTCTTCGAAGCAAACAACATTGCCCCCAAGTGTCTTTAACTTGATGAAACATTTCAGCAAAAGTTCATTCCTCACAAGATAAAATGGCTATGGAAGAAGATGAAGAACCCAAGAGGAAGCAGGGAGTGTTCCCACGAGCCCTAGCAGCCCTCCAAGCTCTCCTCTGAGTGAGATGCACCTCCAAAGAACCAAAGACCGTAATCCCTTTGCGTTTCTGGGTTAAATAGACACATCAGCAAAAGTCGCGCCTGGCGCCCCTTGTGTCTCGCGCCCGGACGCGAGACTCTCTGGAAAAGTCGAAAGTGGACGAGCGTCCACTGAAATCGGGACGAGCGTCTTCTTCTCTGGCCCGGACGAGCGTTCCAAATCTTGGACGAGCGCCCTCTTATCACATTGGACGAGCGCCCTCTTCTACAAGCCGAGCGTCCATTTCTGCCTGGACGATCGTCCTCTCTAAGCGTCCTGGACGAACGTCTTCTTCTCATGTCATCTGGACGAGCGTCCTCTTCTCTGGCCTGGACGAGCGTCCCAAATCTTGGACGAGCGCCCTTTTATCACATTGGACGAGAGCCCTCTTCTACAGGCCGAGCGTCCATTTCTGCCTGGACGATCGTCCTCTCCAAGCGTCCTGGAGGCACGTCCTCTTCTCATGTCATCTGGACGAGCGTCCTCTTCTCTGGCCTGGACGAGCGTCCCAAATCTTAGACGAGCGCCCTTTTATCACATTGGACGAGCGCCCTCTTCTACAGGCCGAGCGTCCATATCTGCCTGGACGATCGTCCTCTCTAAGCGTCCTGGACGAACGTCCTCTTCTCATGTCATCTGGACGAGCGTCCCAAATCTTGGACGAGCGCCCTTTTATCACATTGGACGAGCGCCCTCTTCTACACGCCGAGCGTCTATTTCTGCCTGGACGATCGTCCTCTCTAAGCGTCCTGGACAAACGTCCTCTTCTCACGTCCTCCGGATGAGCGTCTTCTTCAGAGAGCTAGACGAACGTTTACTTGGCGTCACTCCGGCGACGAGCGTTTCTGCATGCCTTACGGTTGGTTCATCTCTATAATTTGTTGGAGATTCTTCCAAGCTCAATTTTAGCTCCCGCAATGATATATATTCTGCGATCTATGCTGCCAAGGGACACACTATTTAACTTGTTCTTCGTTTAAACTTGCACAAAGTTGCGCCTTTCATTTGCTCCTTTCATATTTGGTTTGCACTGCAATAGCTCGTCCATTTGGTACGGGGAATTTAAGGCGTCTCCAGTCTCACGGGAAATGAACCACATATACAACACTGATAGACAACATAACATCTTTCCCCCTTAAGATTGTAACAACGATTAAGGGTCCCATAAACTTCAGCCAGGACGGGACATGGGTATATTGCCCGATTTAGTTGTATAGAGTTTTGCCCTCAAGAAGTGCATTTAAGATTTGCCCAAATCCTTCCCCTCTGACAAACTCACCAAATTCTTATACCCCTCGACTCAAATTCCATGTTAATTTCCATTTTTACCATAAGGATTCAATCACAAATTTATAATTTCTCAACTAGAATCCACAAAATGTGACGAGACTATAAAGAAAAACATGAGCTAAGAAAGAAGGAAAAAAAACAGAAAAGAAAAAAAAGATAAAGAGATATGATGATATGTATAAGGTACGTGATTTTATTAAGCGAACATGAGGGTTATAAGAATACACGTTTCTCCCTTTTGTGCCTTATCAAAGGTTGAATGACAAAAGTTCTAAGGCCAAATATATGCACTCACAAGGATAGCTTCCTAATGCTTAAATCAGGCCACCAGAGCTATGGCTCTCTTCACTGTTTCTCCACAACAGTCAGAGTAATCAACTAGATGTGGAGACACAAATGAAGAGAACAGACTCTAGCTGGAGTTCTCACGATAGCCAAACAGGAAGTATGTCCCAAATGGCACCGCTACACAACCCCTCTATTTCTAAGTTGCGCTCAGACCCGGGTATAGGGCCTCACTCATGATATGCATATTGTGTGTGTGTGTGAAGGGAGAATGCAGTTGTACACCCCAAACCCTCACCTACAAAACAAACAGAAGACTCCCAGGCAGGTATAACATGTTTTCTACCCTAGGGTTCAATAAAATCAAAACATACACAGATACAACTATGCCAAATATTAGACAAAGATAAAGAAAAAGGGGAAGAAAAACACAAAGAAAAACCACATCGAATTCGCACATCTAATTAAATGGCCTGACTCTCTGACGTCCCCAGCGGAGTCGCCATCTGTCGCAACCGGAATCGCGATGGGACGACGATCCGTGGAAAAATAAACGGTTACAAAGTTTTGAAAAAGAGATTTGGAGTCGCCACCATAGTTTATTCTGGAAAACTACGGAAAAACCATAAAATGATAAGGCATGGTCTGCGAAAATGAGATTCTAAGTTCGAGAGTCGGTTACGTGTAGGGAAGGTATTAGCACCCTACAACGCCTGCCCTAAGGTAGTACCTTTACTAAATATGCGAATATGAATGTGGTTTTCAAAATGTTTAACTATCCCCTAAAATACGATTCTAAAGAAACAACATGTATTTTTTAGTTTTTTGGGCCCGACAAGGATTGACCTTGCTCCTACGTATTCTCATTAAGAATGAGAAATCAGGGTTCCGTAGTTCTTTTAGAAACTGCTTGAAAATTAGTTTGGAAATTGTTTGGAAATTTGATTGAAGATGATTTTGGATAAATTTGGATTTTTGGGGAAGTGAACCTGACAAGGGCTAGCCTTGCTCCTACGTATCTCCACTTTTGATGGAGAATCAAGGATCACGTAGTTCTGGCAAGGCGATATTGCTTGTAGTTTGAAAAATAGATGTTTTTTAGTTTTTGAAGATTTTATATTTTTTTGTATTTTTTTTATGAAACAAGCAGAAAAGGTTTTTAGCACAAGGACGATGCGTGCGATCACACATGTGCCTAAACCTTTGAAACATATTTTTGGCATTTTTGAAGAAAAAAAGAAAAGGTCTTTGGCACAAGGACGATGCGTGTGATCACACATGTGCCTAAACCTTTGAAACATATTTTTGGCATTTTTGAAGAAAAAAAGAAAAGGTCTTTGGCACAAGGACGATGCGTGTGATCACACATGTGCCTAAACCTTTAAATCATATTTTTTAATTTTTGAAGAAAAGAGGAAGAAAAGATTTTTAGCACAAGGACGATGCGTGCGATCACACATGTGCTTAAACCTCTGAAACATATTTTTGGTAATTTTAATTAAGAAAGAGAAAATGTTTTTGGCACAAGGACGATGCATGCGATCACACATGTGCCTAAACCTTTGAAACATATTTTTGGTAATTTTAATTAAGAAAGAGAAAAGATTTTTGTAATTTTTTAGAATTTATGTATTTTATTTTTCTTCATTCATTTTTTTTTATTTTTGTAATTTTTTATGTAAAACGAAACAAACAAGTTCAATAGATATAAATAAAACAAAAGGATGAGAGTTAATATACAAAGGGATTACATGCAATAAAAACATAAAAAATAAAAGCCAAAGAGAAAGCATAAGAGGCATAGGGATACATAGATAAAAACCAGAGGTGCGTGCAGAATAAAATTGGAGCTCCTTCTCCTTTTCTTCAACTTTGTATCTGGCCGAGTGGTGTAGAAATGAAATTTGGGAGTACATCCCGAAACGTGTTCTCTCTTTTTTTATTTTATTGGCAAAAACAGGCGGGGTTTTAAAGCCCACACGAAATGGAGATGTGAATGAAAAGCAAGGGGTGCGTGAAAAAAATTCCTTCTTTTTTTTTTTTTGGGTTGTTTCTATTCCATTTTATATTTTTTTGTTATTAATGTTTTTTTATTTTTTCTGAGAGTTGGACAGAGAGCAGGCCCTAAGGCCTTTTTCGTTCTTGCTCAGGAGAACTTGGAGTTCAGCATTTCTCCAATCCAACACGGTTTCCTTCCCTTTCTGATCCAGAGTACTCCTCCGTCAATCCCAGACCACGATTCCGGCCACCGCAAGCCACGGCGTTGCCAGGGACAACTGTCGCCGTCCGCCGGCTCCCGCACATAGGCCGCCGCGCCACCGCCTTCCATAAACTCTTCTCTGGTCACGGATTCAAGCCTCCTCCTTCTAACCGCCCGCTGTGGATCGTAGTACGCCGCCGGGATCGTTGTCAGCCGTCGCTCCAGCTCGTCCTCTCCCTTAGTTCTCCACGCACGCCCAAACTTCCAACCGTCGTCGTCATGAGCCGCCACTAGGACCGCGCCCCTGCTTCTTTGGAAATCGCCGCACCTCCGCTGCCTGGGGGAACCCGACCACCGCGAGCCGTGGCTGACGCCACCAAACCTCTTCTCTCTTTTTTTTTTGAATTTTATCAATTATTGATTGATTCAGGATTGTGTGATTGTGTGCACTGGATTTGTTATGCTGTGTATTGATTTGGGGTTTTGGTATCACAAGTCAAAAGTGATGAAGAGAATGGGATTGTGTATGAGATGTTCGAGGGTGAAGGCCTGTGTTAGTGGTTGAGTGAATAAGGATGATTGTTGAGCTGTTAGAGGTGTTGAGTGCTGGTCGTGAGGATCTGAGGTTAGGCCGTGAGGTATAGGTGAAGGTGATGATGTTAGGTTGACGGAGGGGAATAGAGGTTGAAGATGAAAGAATATGTGGTTGTACGTGATGATTGGAGGATAAAGATGTTGAACTAAACCACGTTCCTAAATGGGTAATGGAAGTTTTGTGTTTGGGTTTCTGGTGGTTGGGGTGTATGATGATTGTTGTTGGAGATGAGGAGTTGGGAGTGAGAGGGAAGTTTAGTTGATGGGTGAAGCTGACTAGATATTGGTTGATGATTGGGCGAATGACGATGAAGGTTGGGAAAATGATGGGTCTTGTGATATGCATGGAGGGTACTGTCTGTGTATATGGAGGACGAAAGGAATGAAGATGATGGGCTGTGTTGGTTAGGCGAGGACGATCAAGGGGTTGTTTATCATGAAGGGATGAAAATGATGGGCTGTTGTGAGGTGTTGGTAGTCGTGTTGGAGATGATGATGCTGGAGAGGGTATCAGTGCCCAGGAATGGCCGTAGGCCTCCCCCCGATGAAGGTGGTGCTGGATGGTTTAAATTGACATCAAAAGCTAAGTGTCGGTAAGTTTGATTGGTGGATATTGAAAATGGAGATTTTTGATGGGAATCATTAGCGGGAATCATTAGTGGAAGATTGTGGGGGAGTGGACCATGGCAAACTGTCGGCTTGGAGATTGTCGGCAGTCCTCATTTGCTGAAACTGTCGGCAGCATTTCATTGGAGCATTGTGGGAAACAGCTGGTGGGAATTATATTACATTGTTTGGCCGAACGTTATACTGAGACGAACGACCATTTTTAAAAACTATTATACACCGATTGGACGAACGCACCGAACAATGTTCCCCAGACGAACGTTCACTATCAAGACCGGACGCTCAATACATCAACAAGGCCGAACGTTCAACTAACACATAAACATTATCAAAACCGAACGTTGACGAACACATAACATGACCAAACGCTTCAGATTAAATCATGACACTATCTGCTCAAGATCGAACGATAACAGTACGAACGTTGAAAAATATTAGAGAACGAGCGGTAAAATTGCCAGACTGAACCGTCGAACGTTTAAACACTTGGGAGGGCAAGGATAATCGGACGGTGAGGTCCAATGACCGAACGTCCATGAGACAAAATAACCGAACGTCAGGTGACGAATGGCCAAACGGTTGGAACGATCAGGACGAACGGTAGAAGAGGAGAAACGATCTGGGCGAGCGGTCGCACAAGGCATAGGACGAGCGCCAGAACAGAGAAGGACGAGCATAAATGAGGGGGAACGAATTGGGCGAGCGGTCGCACAAGGCATAGGACGAGCGCTCAAAACCGAACGCTGTAAGAAATTAAGCACAAACGCTGAAGACAAACGCATGGAGACCGAACGTTTAAATGAGAATAACATTACAAAGACCGAACGTTCAAATGAAGACCGAATGTTCAGTAAACAAACATGGCCGAACGTTCACTAACAAACTGAACGGTAAACCTGAGAGGACGAACGGTTGAGGACGAACGGCCGAACGGTTGAAAAGCTTGTGGACGAACGTCCAAAAGGACCGAGACGAACGTTTGTTCAATAAAGAACGAACGTTAAACAACATCAAGCCGAACGTTCAACTCAAAAGACCGAACGTTCATCAATAAACAAAGCCAGACCGAACGTTCAACAATAAACTCATCAAGCACGAACGTACAGACAATAAACTCATTAAGAACGAACGTTCAAAAACAAAAAGAACGAGCGTTCAACAGTAAAGACAGCAAGACCGAACGTTCAACAAACATAAAGACCGAACGTTGAACGCATCAAGAACGAGCGTTCAACACATCAAGGCCGAACATTCAACACATCAAGGCAGAACGTGAGATTGATTGGCTGGTATTTTTATTTTTTCATTTTTTATTTGTATATTATTATTTTTTATTATTATTATTTTTTTTATTTTTTATTATGATTTTATTATTATATATATTTTTTCATTATTTTTTTATTTTTCACTCATGATAAAAATACAGCAAACCTATTAGTTAATCCGGACGAAATTGGGTGTTGACAAGAAACATAAATAATGAGCTAGTAAAATTCTTTGAAATCTGTAGTAAATAAGAACTATAAATATATATTTTTCCTTACACACCTTGAGAAATAGTACAACAGGCAGAGTTGCTCAATGATGTAATCTTGTTGAACCTTCTAGGATGACAATAATCTGGTAAGAGAAACAAAAGAATAAGAAAAAAAAATAGCAGGTGGACTTTCAAGCAGAACTATTAATCTATGTGAATAGGAGAAAGAAAAACACTACAAAAAAGAAGGGCATTACCGAAGGCCAGAAGCCCTCGGAAACAGCCCAAAACCGTCGGTAAAAGGTAATTACCGAAGGCTTATCGACGGCCAAAGAGCCCTCGGTAAATCCCTTGTCGCTAACATTTACCGAGGGCTTTCGCCCTTCGGTAATTACCGAGGGCCAAAAGCCTTCGGTAATTACCGAGGGTCAAAAGCCTTCGGTAATTACCGAGGGCCAAAAGCCTTCGGTAATTTCCGAAGGGCGAAAAAAAAAACAGGGCGCTGGCTGCTGCAGAATGTGATGCTCTTCCCATATGGTTAAATAGCCAAGGATTTTTATGCAGAATATACCATCAAAACAACCAGATTTTTATGCAGGTTATACAGCAAAATAGTAAGCTATTTTTGTAGAATTTTACACCAAAACAGCAAAGATTTTATGCAGAATTTACAGCAATGCAGAATTTTACAGCAATACAGCAATGCAGCAATGCAGAATTTTATCATCATTTTAAAGATATTTAAACACTCAAACAGTTTGAAAACAGATTGTAATGTGAATTCACTGGTTCACTTCCATTTTAAAGCCAATTTTGATCGTTTAAGACATGATTCTACATATAGGAATAAAAATGATCATTTCAACAGTGCACACAACTTTAAAATGGCAAAATAAACTTGCTCAAACATTGTATATGCACAAACACAGCAAGATTCAACAAATCATAGTTACTATAGACAAATATGTATGAAAATGTCACCAAAACTGCATCAGAATTTTGTTGTGTATTAGGCCATTTAAAATCTCCTAGCTAAGATTTTGTACCTAGATCTGGTGAATTAGGACTTCCTTTAGCTTTGTTTATGCTGTACAATTTGAGTCCAGTGTGTGTTTTCAATTCTAGTGTTAATTTTGGGTTTAAAATGCTGCATAATTGGCTATAGCAAGTGTGATTTGAAGCATCTGGTTGTTTCTGTCCATTGTGAATGTTTGAACAAGTTTATTTTACCATTTCAAACCTGTGTGCACTGTTCATTTCGTCAAATTTGAGCCTACATGCAAAATCACTTCCTAAACCATTAATTTTGCTTAAATTTAGAAGTGAATTAGTGATTTTTGAGTGTAGTGTGATTCCTTGTTGTTTCAATGTTTAAACACCTTTAAATTGATGATATAAAGTTGCTTGAATCATCACTTGAGCTTTAGAAACACTGCCACTCATTTTTGGATTTGAAAGCACACTTTTAAAACCATTTTTCTGGTGCAATTTTCATTTTTAGTGTGTTTAATTTTGTACATTCTTTAAATTTCAATTATGGGTTGGAAAGAGCTGGTTACATGTTTGAAAATGGAATTATATGATCAAAAAAGTATAATCCAATCATAAAAATCATTTGAAAACCAAGCAATCCAGTTTTGAACCCCAAAAACCGAAAATCACAAAATCTGCACTTCTTTGGAGACTTTCATCAAACAGTTGCATTTTTATCAAACACCTTACTGCACTACTTTTGGCTCTTCGTTTTTTACTTTTCTTGCGTGCTTAATCTGATCTAGTGCCTCTCCTAGGTTCCTTTTGTGTCCCTCTATTGATTCAAGGCTTAAAATCATTTGAAATCCACTTTTTTGGCCTTCAAATTGTGCTACAAAGTCTGTTACTTGAAATTAAAATCTAGTGCAGTGCAGATTTTTGTTGTGACTGGTTTAGTGTGTGGTGGGGTGTTGTGACGTTTTGGTGAGGCGTCCAAGGTCCAGAATTCTTGCTCCAAGGGGGTAGCATACTAGGTAATGGAAGGGTTGCTGAATTGGACAAAGAAGTAGCTCTAAAAGTAGCAATTTGGCTTGATTTTCAACAGCATTTCACCAACTTGGAACCACTTTTTTAGGTTCTAACAACTCAAACTTTGAGTTTTACCTAATCCTTTGCTTTTGACTAGTTTCTTAGGTTCATTTCACTACTTTATACTTGTTAGGATGTTGACTATATTAGGTGAATTGACAATTTCTCACCTTATAAGTACACTTTTTATAATCTAAATACTCAAACTTTGAGTTTTAGGTTATTCTTTGCTTTTCACCAATTCAACAACTTTGTTTGGTGAATTGAAACTTGTTAGAACTCAAATTTAACTCAAAACCAAACTGCTACTCAAAATCACCTTTCTACTTCCCAAAATTGACTCAAAATTGGTGGTTTTGAAAGTGATTTTGTGCCTAAGCCATTCTAACACTTTGCTAATCATTTTAATAGTTTTAAGTCATCAAAATACACTTATTTGAACTCTAATTATGCATAAAACAGAAATGCAACTCAGATTCACTTTGCAAGTTCCAAAAATGGCTCAAATATGATGGTTTAACATACTAAATTGCATATAGGTCATTCTAACTTCATATCAATGGTTCTAATAGCTTTAATACATCAATTTGGACTTGTTTAAACTTCCAAATATCACAAAATCACAGCAGAACGAAAATTGACCTGTAATGACTCAATTAGGTACTTTTTACTACATTTTTTAAGGTTTTAAGTAGTGTCATTTTGAGTTTTAGGGAATTTTTTGCTTATGACCACTTTCCTACCATCATTTCACTACTTTAGACTTGTTAGGATGTTAACATTACTTAAAATTACTCTACTTTTGGTGAATTGGCAATTTGTCACCTTTTAAGTGAACTTTTTAGGTTGAAACTACTCAAACTTTGAGTTTTAGGTACTTGTTTGCTTTTGACTAGTTTCCTATCTTCACTTGACTAATTTAGACTTATTAGGATATTAACATTAGTTAAAATTAGTCTACTTTAGGTGAATTGCAAATTTCTCACCTTTTTAGTAGACTTTTTTAGGTTCTAACTACTCAAAATTTCAGTTTTAGGTACTTGTTTGCTTTTGAGTAGTTTCCTAGTGTCATTTCATTACTTTAGACTTGTTAGAATATTAACATTAGTTATTCTTAGTCTACTTTAGGTGAATTGCCATTTTCTCACCCTTTTAGTACACTTTTTTGGGTTCTAACTACTCAAACTTTGAGTTTTAGGTAGTTTATTGCTTTTGAGTATTTTCCTAGCTTCATTTCACAACTTTATACTTGTTAGGATGTGTAGAATACACATTCTTAGGTTACCATAGGTGAATTCCTAATTTCTCACCTTTTTAGTACACTTTTTTAGGTTTTAAGTACCCAAATTTTGATATTTAGCTAGTTCATACAATTTGACATCTTTCTTAGCTTCATTTAAGTTCTTTAAACTTGTTAGACTAAGAACATTACACATTGTTAGGTTAGTTTAGGTCAATTTCGAAATTGTCACCTATTTACAACACTTTTTAGGTTTTAAGTACTTTAATTTTGAGATTTGTGTACTACTTTGAAATTGACATGTTTCTTAGTTTCATTTAAGTACTTTAAAGTTGTTAGGATATGAAGATTGTACATTCTTAGGTTACTTTAGGTGAATTCCCATTTTTTCACCTATTTAGTACACTTTTTAGGTTTTAAGTAGCCAAATTTTGATATTTAGCTACTTGATACAATTTGACATCTTTCTTAGCTTCATTTGACTACTTTACTCTTGTAAGGATAAGAACATTGCACATTCTTAGGTTACTTTAGTGCAATTTGCAACTTTTGACCTTTCTAGTGCATCTTTCCGATTTTCATAAGCAGATTTTGATTTCTTTCCTATTTTCATTAGTTACCATAGTTTTCAATAGTCTTGTACCATTTAAAACATGTTTAGATAGTTACATTACAACTTCATCTGTTAGTTTAGAGAATTTTTCATGATTTGAGATTTCTAGCATAGTTTTAGGTTCTCAATAGTCAATTTTTGAGTTTTTGTAGAGAGGTAGATTTTAGGTTATTTCTTAACTTGCTTTTATCATTTAAAACTTGTTTACAAAGCTGCAGTGCACTGCAATTAGTGTAGTCCTCATTTCTATACTAGTTTGAGTGTACTTTTAGGCTTTCTTTAGTGAGTTTTAGAATCTCTTAGAATTAGTGACTTTTGAAGTGCTCTTAGTTTGAGTGTACTTTAACCTTGTTTAGCCTAGTTTTATAGTACTTTGGTAGGTTTTGAGTATTGAATTCTTGAAGATTTTAATTTTTAAGTTGATTTATAGCTTTCTTTAGTCATTCAAAATTTGTTTAAATGGATTTTACCTCTGTTTTTTTACACTTTATATGTATGCATCAAACTAATTTTGGCCAATTCAAACCTGTTTGGGTGTTAAATTATTCATGAATTATACATACATAGAAGTGGAGTTGGATAACTACATTAATAGTTATTTTAACTTGGGTTTGAATTCAAAACAGAGGGTCAGAAACTATTTAAGGTTCCACGTTTGTATGACTAAGTAATTTTCTGAACACAAAAAACTCTTAACCCATTTGCATATTCTCTTTCATACATGAAAGTGAAACTAAAGTCTGAAGTGCAACAAATGCAAGAATCATGCATACCAATAATGATGAGGATAGAGACCATTGAAAAGAGAAAGATGCCACCATCAAAGTATATTTAGGAAATCTGTCACTCTCGGGCAAAAAAAAATTCAGAACAGGACAGTTAAACTTATCAAAATCAATTGATTCTGAGAAATAAAAAATAGTTGAATGAATATGACAGTAGTATCCTTCCACCCCCAACTTGCATTTCATTAAAGTTGAATGAATATGACAGTATAGTATCCAACTTGTTCTAATAGGTTCTACACTTCACATGCCACGTACTTGTTCCTAATTCTATGGGACCCTGTTTTATTTCTCCCATTGCTTTTAAACCACTAACAGTAATTGTTGCTAGGCCTCAATTTTTATTCAAACTCTGATGTCACACTCATCACAATTTAGCTTTTGTGAAAGAAAAATAAACACATACTTTTTGGAAAAAGAAACTTGGTAAATTATGAGTTTACCTAAACTTATGAGCTATTCATGTCACTTTCTATCACAATTTCTTATGCTTATCAGTTAGTGTGTGGAACACAAGAAAGGGTGTGCAAACTTTGTTTCCTGCAACCCTGCTACCAAATATTTTGAACCTTCACAAACTTATAATTGGATCTAGTTGGGGGTTGTTAAAAATTATTGGAAAGGAAGACAATGCAGCATTAGCAACACAGGAATTTAAGTTCCCTTGTTTAACTACATTAATTCTTATTGAGTTGCCAGAGCTCATTTACCTTTAGCTAGAGGTCTTAGAGGAACTGAACTATTGTACAAAGGTCTTACAATAATTGAATTTGCTGACTTAGGTCCTATAATAGTTAAGGCACATTGGAAATAACTCAATTAGCAAAAAGACATTGGTTCTTAGCAATTAAGCAACTAAAATTGGTCCTTACAAAAATTAGAACATTGGTCTAAACACTTTGACCATCAAGCATTGGATTAGGAACCATATAGCAACTGCAACATACTTTAAGCACTTGACAACAACACCATAATAACTAGGCACTAGATTAAAGCATAATAATAACGGAACTATTGAAACTTTCTCTTACAGCAACTGAACAAAAATGTTAGGGATTCTATAGCAACTAAACAACTGGCATAGACCTTATAGCATTGGAACATATCATATAGACCTTATAGCAACTGGAAAGAAAACTAAAAAAGTCGTAACCTACTCAGGACATATTTTCCTTATACTCTTGATTTACAAATTTTCGCTATGCTTACAGCAATACCAAAACAGCCCCCAAAACTTAATCCAAGCTCAAAACAAGATGAAGAGGAATCAAAACTAATAGGCCAACCATACCAGAACAAGTTCTAATAAACAGAATGACATATATAGGAATTCAACAAAAAACATGGAAGGTACTAACCTCTTTAGTCTCCCCCTTATACTCACAATCTCAACGCAATGACCTCCTCAACTAATGACCACGAATCAACACCCTTGTCGTCACACAAGCCTCACCCGCATAGCCATGAACCACTGTCCCTGTCGCAACACCGACAACGGCACAAAGAACCCAATGCCACCGGACAGAACGAACAAGGAGAGGGAGAGGGACAAAATGGAAGCACGATCGAACAAGAGTAAGCGAAATAGAAGGGAGAAGGAGAGAATGGGAAGCTCAAGGGGACGACAGAGAGGTAGGGTAGGGGTTCCTGTTTCAAAAAATTAGGGACGACCTAAACGTATACCTTCAATCACTTCATTTAATGGGTCAAGCCTCCGAAGGCCACACCCTTCGGTAATCATCTATCTGACCGTCGGTAACGCACTTTTACCGAAGGCCAAGAGGCCGTCCGTAAAAGCCCTTCGGTAATACGCCAATTTCTTGTAGTGAAAAAAATACTAGAAACACTGGTGAGTTTTGTTGCCTCAATCAACAAATATAGTAAAGCCATCATAAATCAGTTGGATGATTCATCCTGTTCAACTTCACATAAGTTTTTTACATGAAAAATATTGTGTTCCAGATTAAGAATATCTCTCACATAACTTGTGCAAGTATCTTTTCTCATCTGTAAAATTGAATCAGTCATATTAGTGTGGCAATGAAAGGAGGATTTGGCAGTCATTAAGTTCAAGCTCAAGAATAACATCTTCAATAGCCTTACATTAAGGTCAAGGACTTACATGATGGAAGCATCCTTGCAATTCAATCACGAGCACTTCTAAAACCAGAGAAGGCAGCGGTTAGTTGGATGACGATGAGGCACGGTAAGTGTTTGATGAATGTTTCAATGAAGGTGTATGAGTGGATCAAGGAATCTCAAGCTCCGAAAGCCTTCCAAGAGGGAAGGAAGCTAGAGGAGAATGTGCAGAATAGGCACAAAGTGTTTGAACTCTGAAAGAATGTCTGGAGAAATCTCAACAGCATGTCATTATCAATTCAAAGTTGAATTTACAAAGGATGAAGCCCCCTATTTATAGATGAAGGAGAACTTCTAAGACGTGTTATGCAAGCTATTCTAAAGGCACGTGATGCAATGAAAGGAAGCTTGGGAAGCAAGCTAAGTTTGCCAGCTAAGCAGAACTGCAAAGGAAGATGAAGTTGCTGTCTGTGGTGCCGCTGGGCTGTACAGAATTCATGCATCTGAGCGGTAACAGCAATATCTTCAATTTTAGCTCCTTTGCTTTTCCTTGCTTGGTTACTCCTCCAAGTGTTTTGCCAAGCTTTATTTAATGACCTACAAAATAATGTAAAGTTATTTAAAGAGGAGGAAGATTTTAGTAATTAATACTCCATAAGAGCAAAGTAGTGAGTGCTCCCTCTTCCTCTTGGATCCTCTTAGACATGGCTCTTGTTAAAGGTCCTATTTTGAGCTTGGATGGTCCTCCATCATTACACCAATGCTTCTTTCTTGGTTTTCAATCATCCAAATTAATAGCAGCACTTGAAGGTCCCACTTCATCTTGAGATGTTATCTCTACAAAAATAAAATAAAATATTTAATCATTTTTTCACATGTAAAATATAAATTAAAAAATATATAAATTTGTCATATAATCTCACCTTGCTCAAATTTATCAAGTTCTTTAGGATCCTCGTCAAAAAGTATAGAGAAAGGTGTTCCTTTTAACCAATCTTGTGTACAAACAAGCACTTCCACTATTTTTGGCGTTAGGCAACTACGATAAGGACTAACCACTCTTCCTCCTGTACTGAATGCACACTCTGATGCTACGGTAGAGATAGGAATGGCTAACACCTCTCGAGCCATGTTCGCAAGGATAGGAAATCTAGTCGAGTTGACTTTCCACCAATGTAAAATATCAAGCTCAACTGACTTCATATAAGGTTCAGGATCCTCTCTCAAATATTTATCAAGCTCTAATATATAATCAAATCTACGTCCTGTAGCTCTTAGGTAGAAACTCATGCCATGAGGATCATCATCATCATCATCTAATTGAGATTCTTGTTGGCTACTTTGAGAACCCTCCTCAATACCTTGATATTGTTCATAAAGTGTTTTTAAAGATGACAATAATTTTGATTTCAATTCATTGGCCATACTAGATTCAAAGAGGTAGTCAATGAAGTAATTAACAAAATCCAACTTACTCCTAGGGTCAAGCACAACAGCAATCAATAATAAGATATTAATTCCATTAGGATTTCCCCAATATTTTTCATACTTGCCCTTCATCCTCATTGCCATCAATTTTATGCTCAAATCACTACTCTCAGAATATTGTTGAATCCTTTTACCAATTCCAAACACCTCCTTCATATACATATGATTGGTGACATAAGAAGAACCAGAAATGCGTAGGGTAGAGTCATAAAACATCTTTAAAAAGGGTAGAATAGACCTCGCATATTCCCAATCCTCTTCTAATGGCACACCACCATTACTTTTGGCCATTTCAACACTAAATTTCTTATCTTGCATATCTAGCAAGACAAAGGCATCTTTGTACTTCAAGCTTGCCTCTAACATTAAGTAAGTTGAATTCCACCTTGTTTCAACATCAAGACAAACAATACCTTTGTAAGAAATTCCCTCTTGTTCAACACATGCCTTGAATCTAGCAAATCTAGCGGGAGAAGATTTCACATATTTAACTGCGCTTCGGATTTTTGAAATTGAATCTTTGATTTCTTTTAAACCCTCCTTCACAATTAAACTTAATATATGAGCACAACAACGCATATGAACATATTCTCCCTTTAAGACGAGACAATTCCATGATAACATCCTTCTTTTGAGGTATTGGACCCCAACATCATTTGTTGTAGCATTATCCACAGTGATGCTAAGAACTCGCTTCAACTCCCAATTATTCAAACAAGCCTCAACATGTTTAGCAATGAGCTCCCCTGAATGTCCCGTTGTTTGAGAAAAATTCAAAATTTTCTTTTGAAGTTTCCAATCATTATCAATAAAGTGAGCTGTTAAACTCATGTAATTTAGGTTTTGGATTGAAGTCCATGTGTCTGTAGTTAAACAAACCCTCTCACACTGCTTTGATAGAAACATTTTCAACTTTGCTTTTTCCTCTTCATAGAGTTCCCACATTTCACGCCTCAATGTAGTGCGGGATGGGACTTCAAATCGTGGTTGCAAGTGTAACACCCCTTATCAGGGTGCCACTAGAAAATAACGACATCAAAACTTTTACGCCAATTTTTTTTTTTCAATTAACATCGCGGAAATAAACCATCAAAAGTTTAAGCGTCTTACAACATAAAGCTTAAGCATCTTACAACATAAAGTTAAAACCTTACAAATATCAAATTCAATATTCAAAAACATAAAATTACTTAAAACATGATAAGTCCCCCATAGTCATTCCCATAACTCTCGTCGTGCTACTTCATCTCTGCCTCATCTGCAACGCCATCTACTCCCGTACAAGTACGATCATCGTAGGTGGAAACCACAACCACAACATTTCAGGGTGAGTAACGAGGAACCTAACATAGCATATAATTCCAAAATATCAAAATATCATAACTTAGATTATCCTAGTCACAACCTTACAATACAACACAATATTCAACTCGTAACTCAGATCATCACCACTCAGACTATCAAGGTCATAATAGTACAATACATCACAGTATTAAACTCACAACTCAATCATTTACTCAAGCTTCTGTTGTTTCCTTGAATTTTGTCGTATCAAACCTGTTTCGCAAAACAGGGCGATTCGAGCCGTCCTCCATCGCAACTTCAGACCTATCTCCCCGACCTCTCAAGGAATTACGAGTAAAAACTTCGGTTAGGCGCACCCACCGAGCACTATACTCACACGAGCCGAAGTCATTGGGCGAGACATTCAACCCCCTCTAGTCCCCGCGCACGAGGAAAGGGTGACACTCGAATCTCAGTCTCCGCAGAGACTCAACACACTATCGTATCGCAATACGAACACCATCGATTCGACAAGAATTCTAAGGAAATGACAGAACGCTTGCTCTCACAGTTTCACCATCACACTCGAACCTCAATCTCTTTCAGTCCTCTCATTCTCATAATTCATTCTTTCCTCTTCCAACAATGGAAGAGAATTCTCAATACCCTCTTACCCACACTCTTGGCCAAAGAGTGTAGATAAGTATTCCCAACGAGTAAAAATTGAATGTTGTCCACACTGACCTTTGCTTGTTATTTTACTCATAATTCTCTGTACATAACTTCAAATGAGTTCATTTCTTTTTTATTGGAAACTAGACTCAATATCTTTCTTTGGACATATAAATCTAAATTTTTGAACTACAGGGCTAGCTGCAGTAGAATTATTAAAAAGCGGAAACTTTCACCACGCTCTGGTCTTCTCAGTTTTAACCTTTGCTGACTGTTTTACTCATAAATCTCTCTACCAAACTCCAATTAAGTTGGTTCTTGCTTTGTTGGAAACTAGACTCAAATATCTTTCCTTGGACATATAAATCTAAATTTTTGGACTACAGGGCTAGCTGCAGTAACATCATTAAAACGCGGAAACATTAATCACGCTCAGGTATGTTCAGCTTTGACCTTTGATGACTCTTTTGCTCATTACTCTCTCTACCGAACTCCAATTGAGTTGATTCTTGATTTCCTGGAAACTAGACTCAAATATCTTTCTTTGTAAATATAAATCTAAATTTTTGGACTACAGGGCTAGCTGCAGTAAAATCATTAAATCTCGGAAACATTAATCACGCTCAGGTATGTTCAGCTTTGACCTTTGATGACTCTTTTGCTCATTACTCTCTCTACCGAACTCCAATTGAGTTGATTCTTGATTTCCTGGAAACTAGACTCAAATATCTTTCTTTGTACATATAAATCTAAATTTTTGGACTACAGGGCTAGCTGCAGTAAAATCATTAAATCTCGGAAACATTAATCACGCTCAGGTATGTTCAGCTTTGACCTTTGATGACTCTTTTGCTCATTACTCTCTCTACCGAACTCCAATTGAGTTGATTCTTGATTTCCGGGAAACTAGACTCAAATATCTTTCTTTGGACATATAAATCTAAATTTTTGGACTACAGATCTAGCTGCAGTAAAATTATTAAAAAGCGGAAAAGTTCACCACTCTCTGGTCTTCTCAGTTTTGACCTTTGCTTACTGTTTTGCTCATTACTCTCTCTACCGAACTCCAATTGAGTTGATTCTTGATTTCCTGGAAACTAAACACAAATATCTTTCTTTGGACATATAAATCTAAATTTTTGGACTACAGGGCTAGCTGCAGTAAAAATTATTAAAAAGCGGAAAAGTTCACCACTCTCTGGTCTTCTCAGTTTTGACCTTTGCTTATGGTTTTGCTCATTACTCTCTCTACCGAACTCCAATTGAATTAATTCTTGATTTTCTGTAAACTAGACTCAATTATCTTTAATTTGACTACTCACAAGACTGATTTGGATATCGGGAAGGGTCTCAAATAAATCTGGGAACAATCGCAACAGTTCAGTTTTAGATTCTGCGTTTTATATCCAAAACTCATGTTATACTCAAACTCATAAAACTCACAACCAAGAAGAAAAACACATGCTTCAACATGTTAAATTTAATCTCAACACACAAGGAAGAAAGCATGAAACAATTTGTATGGTTACCTTCTACCCATCATACACTATGTTATATCCCAAGTTAAACCCCCTTACCTTTTGCCTTGAACACTTTAACTTGATCTCTTCCACAACCTTGGTAGAACTCTAGTTTCTTGGAATCCCTCTCTTCTTTCACAGGCCAAGACAACCTCCACACTTAGCACACTTAGAAATTTCGAAATACTCTAGCTAAGGGCCTTTCTCTGCTGTCCAAAACACTCATTCAGCTTTGGAATTAAAGGAAATGATTCCTAGACACACTAGGACCCATGGAATTGTTATTTAGCAATGATAATTCAATAAAACAAAGCCCCATACTCCTTTCCAGCCCCAAAACATGGAGGGAATGTCTGAAAGGGTCCCCAAAATATTCTCACAAAAGGAACCGCAACCAAGTCAGCTCACATTGCCTACAATCCAAAAAAATTTACTGCTCACGCAAATCCCCAGCAGCAAAATTTACCGCAACTTTGACAGTCCGGTTGACCCCCTTACCGAAGTTGAAAATACGCGTATGAGTACTCAAATCGAAGCTCTTTGAGTCTACTATCCAATAAAAGAAGAATCAGCTAAATTGATATTTTCTACAAAAAGTTATAATTAAAATAGTAAACCATGTCAAGTCTGACAACACTTTATTTTTACATTATAACTTAAACTTTTTACAACTAGGTAAGTTCATGAGGTTCTAGGGTCTTACAGCAAGGACCATACAAAGTCACGGAAGTCCTCATTTTCCACAAATCGAAAAGGAAGCTCAGACTTCACAAACATCTTCACCAACTTCATTCGAGATGCATTTTGATCAAATTTAGAAATAGTTGGTGAAGGACTAACACTAACTTCTGTAGTTGATGATAAAAGCTTTTGCCTTTTGAATGCTTCTTTATTAGGATTTTCTTTGCATCTCGTCAAATGATTCTTCATCCCGCTTGTTCCAGCCAAATATTTAATCAAATCACCACAATAATTGCATTTAGCCTTCTTCTCAGAATAGGGGTTTTGTTTAGTAAAATGTCCCCACACATCTGATCGACCTTTACTATTCTCAATTGACGATGAATCGATATAAGAAGGTAAATGATCCATTCTAGAAGTATTTGGTATGAGGGTTTCTACCGTTTCTGACATTCACGTCACTACATTAATTAAGAGTTCAATCAAACAAAAGGAAATTTTATCTAAATGATGATGATGATGATATAGGGTTTGAAAAAAAATTCAGAAATCACATCACTACATTGATGAAAGTGTTGTGATAAACTCTGAAAACAAATTCAGAGTTTATAAATATTAAAATAGTAAACAAAAAAATACTGTTCAATTCAGAGTTTATAAATATTAAAATAGTAAACAAAAATTCAAATAGACATTTTAATATAGCAAGCTAATAGAACCAAGGTTTAATTAGTTATTTGGCTATACTTGCACAAGCCTTACATTTTATTCCTTATATTCAAAAACAACTAAATTTAGTCCCCATAAATATAGCTTTTTTATTTTTAACTCAATTCATACACACTTTTTAATTTGCTCTAGTCTCCACAACTTTAGATGAGAGACAAAAAACGATTAACGAGTATGTGGATTAAAATGAGAAACTTTTAACTATAGGGAATAATGCATAAAAATTGTGTAATTATAGGGACTTTAAAATCAGCTCATGTTAGTGCCTATAAATATATTTTTAACTCACTTTAGTCCTTACACATAACTTTAAACACATTCAATCCATGCACATACACTATTCAATCTGTTTTAGTTCCTACAGTTTTAGATGACAAAAACTAATATGGATTAAAAGTTTTAGTTCCTACAGTATGGTAATCCAGCTTTCACAAATATTATACATGAAAATGAAATATATTACCTTGATTATGACTTCAACACTTGGAAATTGACCTAACAAGTCTCGAAGCGACCGGTTAATAGTCACAGATAGCCCATTCACATCCTGAATTATGCTTTCACCTATGTCTGATCCAGTTCCAACATTCAAGTTGATTTCTTCAAGTTGATCCTTTCTAACCAAGTTTTTATTTAGAGAAAAGATAAAATGATACAACATTTTATTATTTCTGTCATGTGTAAAGCTGAATAAAAAGGAGGCCTTTATAGAGCTACCCTTTAAAGCAAAATGACCAAAACAAACTCACCAAAAAGAGACAGCTGGAAATAACAATCTAAAGGTGAAATTGTCCTAGTGTAAAAGGAATGAAAATAATATATTATATACGCTTTATTCTAATATATACTAATATCCTCCTTCAAACACAAGTTGTAGATGCATGAGAAATGTCCATCGCATTGAGTTTGTCTTTGAGCAAAACGAATCTGGTTGGAGATCGAAGCTTTGTCAGCAGTAATAATAAGAGAAATAATGATAGGTTTGTCAACAGATAAAATGTGCAGTCAAAATCAAGGCCAGGAGCTTGATTTAACCCCTTATCCACAAGATGAGCTTTATATTTCTCAAGTGACACTCTGCATTCTCCTTTATGCAAAAATCCCATTTACAGCATATGACTTTTCAATCAAAAGGGAGATGAACTAAATCCCTCGTGTGATTCTTCGTAAGTATTCATGCTTCACACTG
The DNA here is from genome assembly GCA_034642375.1 of Vigna nakashimae. NCBI lineage: Eukaryota > Viridiplantae > Streptophyta > Magnoliopsida > Fabales > Fabaceae > Vigna > Vigna nakashimae. The sequence goes on from CM067768.1 coordinate 25,313,566, forward strand.
ACAGCCAATATGTATCGACTGGAGCCTGTTTAACTCCTTTTGGTTCAATATCAGCTAGAAACAATAAAGGATGAAGATGTGGATTGTGTAATCCAGATTTGGACTTGATTTGCAGGGAATGAACACTAACAGGTTGAAAAGCAAAATAAAGACAATGAGTGGGTGACATAGTGGAAGGATGATGGTCATCAAGATGGTAACTATCATCAAAAAGCCAACTGAGGATGTTGTGGACAAGCAGGAGGAAGAATACAAAACGACAAATATGAAGGATGAATAACCTACAAACACACACTTCGTGATCAGAAATTAAATTTGTGAGTATAGCAAGGTCTTAGAAACGTAAACCAGTACACCCAAAAGCTTTTAAGCTAAAATTGAGGGTCTTGTTAAACAACAATGTTAAGAGGATATTGAAATTTAATGAAGCAGTAGGTAGTCTATTGATTAGATACACTACAGTAGTGAAAGCAAAGTCCCAAAACACCAAAGACAAAGAAGCACGTTGGAGAAGAGTAAGACCAGTGTCAACAATATGTTTGTATTTTCTTTCCACGACACCATTTTCATGTTGTGTGTGTGTGGACAGATTAGTTTATGGGTGAAAGCACCACGGTATATAAATCTATGGAAATATAAAAATCTATGGAAATATACTTTAGCAGTGTGGCAGGATCATAGAGATAAAGAGACTCATGTGGTTGAATAAGTGGTGTGACTATACTTCAAACAGATTAGTCACCACAAATATGCAATGTGTCAACTATAGCCTCTATTAACATTATATTGGCAGTCACACATCGACTAGATGTAAGGCTAATTTACAGCCAGTGAGCTTCTCCTTGAATGAAGAGCCTAAAGGTAAAGTTTCAAAGTCTGGTTTTTGTGCTTTCTCATGAAACTTTTTACATTCCATACTGCATTCAAGTCTCATCACTCATTTGCTTCTTATTTCTCATTCTTTAGAATATTTGAAACTTTATAGTAACAAACTGCAAGATAGTTTTTCTATGAACTAATAAACATTTCATAACCAATAAACTTTTAAACCAAAATATCACTAACAACTGGATTAGTATGCATTAATTATCTGACTAATACATAATTATCAAAATTTGACACATGAAAACAATATAAAAAATCTCACAAGTTGTCATTTCCATTAGAAAGTCTCAAGACCTTAAACGGTCGCAAGACTTGGAAATTTCAAACATAATACTCGTCCTTTCTTTTTGGAAATTGCTAGCCATCTTCACCATATAAGACTTCAATATGAAATAAATAAAAGAAATGAGAAAATTCCATAAACCTAAAAATTGAGAAATTAGTTTGATGATAAACTATACTTAAGATGTCATTAAATTATATAAAAACTTCTGTAAGGAAATGGTTTTAGACCACCGTATATAATTCTTATTGGTTAACATATAACTCTCACTGTTTTCCTGAGGATTACAAGACACAATCCATGAAGTAAGAAGTACCATTTTTTACAAAGATCATGGATGAATGATTGAAGATAGAGTTGACAGTAAAAGGGGTAAGAAAAATAGAAAAAGAAATACTCAAACACACACTAACTGTGTTTGTGTTGTGTGAAGTGTGATGACCCCAACAACAATTTTAACTTTTCTAACTACACAATAATCTTCATACACAATAAATAGGACAACTACTGGCAAAGCATGGTGTAGTGTTTAACGATGATGGAAGAACCCCATATGGTAATTTAAAACCCTTATTGGAATAATAAAGTACCTTGGCCACTGATGATGGAAGAACCCCAAATGCTCTCTCCACGTACAAGCAATCGTTACAAGATGTCTAAAAAAATGTTTGAACAACTAAGAATACATTTCAAAAATGTTTGAACAACTAAGAATACATTTCAAAAATGTTTGAACAACAGGAAAAACATTTGTACCTTAGGATTCCAGATTTGCTTCTCTTTTCCAATGTTCTCAGAATCTTCAACAATGGAGGTAGAACCTTCGACAGTTCGGTGACGGCAGAGTGAGGCAAAGCCTTCGAAGGCGAGTCTTCGGTAGCGGCGAGTCTTCGGTAGCGGCGAGTCTTCGATAGCGGTGAGCCTTCGACGACGGCGAACCTTCGACAACGGTAACCTCGACGGCAGCGAACCTTCAACGACGGTAACCTCGGTGGCATCCTTCAACAGTAGCACCGAGGGAGTGGAATGAACGGGAGTAGCACCGAGGGAGTGGAATGAACGGGAGTAGCACCGAGTGAGTGGAATGAACGGGAGTAGCACCGAGTGAGTGGAGAAACAAATGAAGCCTGCTGCAAAACAGATATAAACTTAAACTGCAGTTAACTGCACTGAATATAAAATAGTTTAGTATTTTTAAACTGTATTATTAATTAGTTTAATTAGTTTTTAGTTAACTGCATTATCAGTTTTTTAAGTTTAAAAAAGTATGGATTAACTATAGTTTAAGTATTTTAAGTTAACTTTGCCCAGCCCTAGGTGTCAATCCCTTATATGGTTGGGCTCATATCTCATTGGTATTGTGTCTCCCTAGTGAATCTCCTCCTTGATAGACCCAACAATGGTATCAGAGTCGATGGTTCGTCTTGGTGACTGGCTCAGGCGAGTACAATGGTCCTTGTATTGAAAGTCTTCCTAGCAAAGAGTTCTAGGTAAACGTATCCTGTTAAAATGAACGACGGTACGAAGGGCTACTCGTGCTTGTGGTTGGTTGAGAATGCTTCCGCTGGAGGGGGAGTGTACCAATGTGGAAAGGGCTCGCCCTTGAGGGGGAGATTGTTGGTAATCCAAGTGTGAGTCAAACTCTCACATTACATAGAAATGAGAAAGTAGAGCATTATATAAAGATGAAAGACCCATTAACCCATAACCTTAAGGTTTTGGGTAGAGAGTGGTGTCAATCCCTTATATGGTTGGGCTCATACCTCATTGGTATTGTGTCTCCCAGTGAACCTCCTCCTTGATAGACCCAACACAATTACCAGTAGAGTCGTGCCTTTTTTGCACGACTTTAACACTGTGTAATCGATTACCAGTGTCTGAAAGCATGTGGGTAGGGATGGCAACAGGTCAGGTCGGGCATGGATAGTGCCTACCCACAACCTGACCCGCATGCAAAAAACTGTACCGGCAACCCGACCCGCTACCCGTTGGATATCCGCATAAAATAATCCGCGGATCTTTTTCAACCCGCGGATACTCGTTGGATACCCGTTTTCAACCCACAAATATTTAAAAAATATATTTTATGAATTTTTAAATAAGGTTTAAATTAAATTACAAGTTAAAGAAAACAATTTAATATATTTGCTACATATTAAAAAGACATAATGTAATTTTTAAACAAGTTAAAGAAAACAAATACTGAAAAACTTTAAAAAAAAAAAATATGAGGAAGAAACACCACGTAACTAAAGTCTCAATTTAGTCACAAGATTAACCCACAAATACCTATCAATGTATGAAACAAAGAGATAAAGAACTTCCAAGAGAACACAAACAGGAACCTCAACCAAAATTTTGAAAACGAACGCAATCACATAAATCACAAAACTTAAAAAATTCAATTTGCATCAATGAACTAAAACCAAAAAAAATTGAAAACACTCATTCAAATCATAACCCCAAAATCGCGTCACCAATCAATAGGGAAGAAATCAAGAAACAAACTCTCAAAACGCGAATCAAAACGCATAAAACAAACCCCCAAAATCAGAGAACAAATAAAACCCTAATTTCAAATCCTAGATCGGAATAAAACCCCAATCAGAACCAAGAGAGAGAGGAAGAGGGAATGGAGCCTACTCACTGCACGAGCTGAACCAGAAGGAAGAAAAAAAGAGTCCTCCTTTAAGATAGAATTTTCTAATGGGATTCTATGTATATGTCTGATATCTCTATTAGGGTTTTAGGTCAAAAATAATGTAACTCCTTTTTTCTTTTTTCTTTTAAAAAAAGATAATTGAAAGGAATCTTAAGTCATTGTTATTAAAATTTCCCTTTTTTAAGAGTAATAAAAAATTTAATTTTTAAAAATATTAATTAAATTTTTATTAATATTTTTTCGGGTAACGAGTATCCGCGTGTTGGATAGTATAATACCCGCATCTGACCCGTTTAGAAGCGGGTACTAAAATACCCGCTACCTGTTACCCGCGGGTAATAAATATCTGCGGATAGTAACTATTCGTCGCGAGTTTTATCTGTGATGATTTGCGGGCGCGGATTTGTTTTCCATCCCTACGTGTGGGGAGTTCATGACTTCGCCTTTTTTATTGTGGTAGTGTAGAAGTCATGTACCCTCTACACAAATTCTTCATTTAAAGTCATGTGGTGGTTGCACGACTTGCCCATTTACATAAATAAAAATAAAATTGCCTAGATCCATAATAACGAATTAATTTTTGCCAGTAAAAAACTCATTATTTCATCAATTAAAAGACGTTTGATGCTAGAAAGAATTGGAAACATGTCATACTTGGTGGAATTTAAGAGTATTAGAGACAGTTTTCAGATTAATGAAGAGTTACAATTATTCATAAAGGGTTACAACCATTCATGAAAAGTTACAATTATTCATGAAGAGTTACAATCATTCATGACTAAATGTAAGAATCTGATATCTATTGGATTTGAAAGATGTCTGATCAATATCTATATAAAGGGATCATGTGCTTTATTGAAAGGTGAGAATTTTCTCTACATTCTATCATTCACTTAACACACAAATCAATTTGTGAGAATTTTATTCGTTTTTTACGTTAATACTAAGAGTGAGTATTATCGTTGTATTTCTTCTTAGTATCTCAAAAGAGGATTTCGTGATCCCTTTCACTCTTATAAAGGATGAAATATTGTTTTTCGGAAAGTGTGTATTCATGCCTAGAAGATTGTATCAAGTCTACATTGTTGTTCATCTTGTTTCCTTAACTTCTTAGAAAATTGTTGCAACAGTCTAAAAGTTATATCTTCTCTAAGATGACAAAAATTTGTGAGATGTCTACAAACTGTCACAAATTAGACAAGTTTGAAGGCGTTGGTTTCTGACGATGGCAAAAGAAGATGCATCTCTCGACTCTAAACGTGGCATATGTTCTAAGTTCTCCCCAACCTAAAGAAAGCAAAACTGAGACATTCGAGGAACAACAAAAAAGGAAAAAATGGGAGAATGATGTGGATTCTGCAAAAGAACTTTGGGATCAAATTGAAAACAAATACATTTCTGAAGATGCATCAAGCAAGAAATTCTTGGATATGGGATAAGATGTTATACTAGATATAAAGATTAATAGAGAAAGTGAGAAATTCAACAATTATGAATGCTCTCTTGTTTCAACTCCTATGGACCCTAGTTTAAAGATATTACCTAATCGTGGTAAAGCAGTTTCACAACTAGAATATGCAAGGGTAATATGATGTTTAATGTATTCAATGACAAGTACAAGGCCAGATATTGCTTTTGCAGTGAGCAAATTGAGTAGATATTAGTAACCTTAGTCTATCACATTAGCTAGCAGTACGTCGAGTACTTAAGTATTTAAAGAAAACTATTAATTATGGATTAACATATAGTGGTTATCCTTCAATTTTGGAAGGATATTCTGATGCAACTTGGATTACAAATGCAGAAGATCACTCTTCAACTAGTGGTTGGATTTTCCTCCTTGGGGGAGGTGCAATTTATTTGTCATCCAAGAAACAAAATTGCATTACAAATTCCACTATGGTTTTATAGTTTATAGCTCTAACCTCGACAGGAAAGGAAGTCGAATGGTTGATGAATCTCATGCTCGAAATACCATTGTTTCCCTATTTCTCTTTTTAGGAGAATTAGATTATTATAAATAGAGGGTATGAGAATGTATTTTTCGTGATTGAGAACAATAAAATAAGTCTTATTTCCAACTTGGTGTCAGAGCTCTTGATCTTGGGGCTCCATTCCGCTGCAACAATCGCACTGTCGCCGCTGTCTGATCACCGCTGCTATTGTCGTTGCCGGTTGGGGTCGTTGATAGGGTAGAAAGGTGCGGCCAACACCGGTGATCACAACGCCGTAAGTTACTCCATGAGAGGAGTCGCCACGTGCTGCCACGCGCCGGCGCGTGTACCCACTCATCCACCTATGGTGAGACCCACTCACTGCTGCCGCCATAGACAGGGTCGCTAGAGCCTCCTGAGTTTATTCCTAGGGTCGGTGACGACTCGTTTGGGCTATATTTGAGTAGATCTGAGTTTTAAGTTCTGTTTGTTTTTTCTCGATGTGACCTACTCGTCGTCGTCGCTACAGAGGAGTCGCCGGAGCCTCCTGAGTTTTTCCCTAGGCTTGGTGACAACCTGCTTTGCCTAAATTTGAGTAGATTTGAGTTTGAAGGTTTTGTTCCTTTTCTTGAGTACAGGATGTCTGAAGTAAAAAGTATTCCTTTGGGGTACCTAATGACCTACTAAATATAGGAAGTACATGTTGGTTGGATGGTCATAAATACTTACAATGGAGTCAATTTATGCGAAGAGTTCTCAATTAGGTACTGTTTTTTGTACTTTATTTTTTTACTGTATTTTCATTTTTACCGTTGTAATCCTGTTTTTACGGTTTATAAATTTTACTGCTTTCATCATTTAAAACTAAACCACAATAAAATTGGTCCTTGAGAGTCACTTCCTAGTAAAATATACTGCATAAATTTTTGTATCAAATTTGACGGTTCGCAACGCCCGTATTAGTCATCTTCTTGAAGTAACTAGAGCTCTTCTTTATCAAATGTCTACTCCAAAAAATTACTGGGGAGAAGTTGTGTTAACTGCCACATATCTCATCAACAGGTTACCCACTCGTATCTTAAATGACATTAGTCCTATAGAGTCTCTATTGTCTTTTGTTCCTTCTTCTTCCCTGACAACGAGGCTACCTAATCGAGTCTTTGGATGTGTTGTTTTTGTTCACTCTCATCATCCTCACCGTGGTAAATTAGATCCCAGAGTTAAATGTGTCTTTATTGGGTATCCTTCTAATAAAAAAGATACAAATGTTATCATCCTCAGAGTCGTCACATTTTTATCACCATGGATGTCACCTTTCATGAAACACAATCCTATTATGTCAGTCCACCACTTTAGGGGGAGAAAGCACTTGAAGTGGATGAACTCTCCTTATTGTCATTACCATGTCTGTCTTTTCAGGATGTCCAAGACCTGAGCAATGAAGCTACCATTGTCCACAATGAGGAAGAAGACGAAGAAGACATATTTTTTGGCAAAAAGTATGAAAGAGGAAAACAACCCACTTCGACTCTCGAGCAAGAAAAATTGTCTAATTCAGAGGTGAGGATCCCTGAAGATATCAATGAGGAGGAGGTAAGTATTATTGAGGATTTAGCCATTGCATTAAGAAAGCAAAGAAGATCATGTGCTAAATATCCTATTTCTCAGTATGTTTGCACTAACAATCTCTCTGATAAGCACAGAAGTTTTATTGCTGCCATTGATGCCACAGAAATTCCTACCTCAATCCAAGAGGCCACGAAACTTGAACATTGGAATCGAGCCATGAAAGAAGAGACGAATGCATTAGAAAGAAATTCAACTTAGGAGATTGTTGATAAGCCAAGAGACAAGAGGGTAGTAGGGTGTAGATGGATATTCACAGTGAAACATAAGGCAGATGGGACAATAGAAAGATATAAAGCTAGATTGGTGGCAAAAGAATATACCCAAACATATGGGATTGTGTATGAGGACACATTTGCCCCAGTGGCAAAGATGAATACAGTTCCAGTTATTCTCACTTTGGTTGCCCATTTTGGATGGGACTTACACTAGCTGGATGTGAAGAATGCCTTTCTTCATGGAAATCTAGATAAGGAAGTGTACATGGAGATTCCCCTAAGTTTTGAAGTGAAAAATGAAAGAACAAGGTAGGCCTCCTGAAGAAAGCATTGTATGGTCTTAAGCAATCCCCTAGAGCATGGTTTGGAAGATTTACAAAAGCAATGGGATACAGACAAATCCAAGGAGATCATACTCTATTCATAAAGCATTCTTCTACAGGTAAACTCAGTCTATTTCTTGTATATGTGGATGATATGATTATTGCAGGAGATGATGAAACAGAAAAATTAGCATTAAAAGATAAATTGGCAGCTCAATTTGAAATGAAAGACCTAGGAAAACTCAAATATTTTCTTGGAATAGAGGTTGCCTACTCCAAGAACGGAATTTTCATCTCCCAAAGGAAATATGTACTTGATCTCCTTAAAGAAACAGGAAAGTTGGGATGTAGAACTTCAACAGTTCCTATAGAACAAAATCACAGAATTGGAAGTGAAGAAAGTGTTCCTGTAGAAAAGCCCCAATATCAGAGATTAGTGGAAAATTGATTTATCTATCACACACAAGACCAGACATTGCTTATGTTGTGAGTGTAGTGAGCCAATTTATGCATGATCCAAGAGATAGACACATGTAAGCAGTTGACAAAATTCTCCAATACCTAAAGTCAAGTCCAGGAAAGGGGTTATTATTCAAAAGGGAAGACACGTTGACTATGAAGATATATACTGATGCTGACTATGCAGGTTCTATTACTGACAAAAAATCTACTTCTGGGTATTGTGTATTTCTTGGAGACAGTCTGGTAACATGGAGAAGCAAAAAGTCAGATAGAGTACCCCGTTCTAGTGCAGAAGCTAAATTTCGAGCCCTTGCTCAAGGAATGTATGAAGGACTCTAGATAAAAATAATTTTGGAGGATCTTAAAGTCAAAGTGGAGAACCCGGTGCAACTACATTGTGACAATAAGTCTGTTATGAGTGTAGCCCATAATCCAGGACAGCAAGACAGAACCAAACACATTGAAATTGACAGACTTTTCATCAAAGATAATCTTGATAGGGGCTTTGTGATTACAATTCATGTTCCTACAGAACTTCAAATAGCAGATATTTTTACAAAAGGGCTTCTTCCTCTAGATAGATTTCAAGATTTTGTAGGCAAGTTGGGAATAATTGATATTCATTTACAAAAGGGCTTCCTCTAGGTAGAATATTCCTAATTAAAGGAAATAGATACATAATCTTTTATTTTATTTTATTTTTCTAGTTTCCCTATTTCTCTTTTTAGGATAATTAGATTATTACAAATAGAGGGTATGAGAATGTATTTTTCATGATTATAATAAAATAAGTCTTATTTTCATAATGATTTTTAACTTCTAAAATCTATAATTTTAACCTTTATAAATATAATATATTTTTTTTAAACCTATATTAACGTAGAACGAAATTTAAGCAATCACATAAAATTTGAAAATAAAACAAGTAGAAACACTTCAAACTCTAGTCTACGAGTAAAGATATTAAAGTTGCATTTATAGTCTTTAACACCGATGACACAAGATGTTGTATTGTAAGTTTAATTCTACTTAGACATTTCTAATACCGTCTGCTAATTATTGTAGGTTTAATTCCACTTAGACATTTATAATATAAAACAGTGTGTTAATTATTTTCCACATGGCCATCTACTACCGTTTCTTTTTTTAGAGACGGTGTTTCGGAGGCTGTCCAATAAACTCCTCACACACTGCATGATGGTCTTTTTCATTGCTAGTGGGTACCTTCAATAAAACATGTTTAATAAAGGGATGAGAAAATATGAATTATTGAGTATGTGAACGGTGGGAATGAATAGATATGCCAACCACCACCACTTTACTCTCCCAAATTCCTTATATAACCAATCCTTCGTGCTTCTGCCTTTCAAACTACACACAACTAAGAATTAGCTTAGAGGATCTCTGTTTTACTCTTATTTCATACCACAACAAATATATGATGACTCGTTTTCTTGAACGATTTTATGCACTTTTCCTGCTTTTCATGCATGCTGCAGGACCCGTCCTCGGATTCAACAATAGCTCTGAAATAAAGTGCATTGAGAGGGAGAGACAAGCACTCCTCAGCTTCAAACATGACCTCGTAGATGTCCGTGGCATGCTGTCTGCATGGAGGGATGATGAGAAGAGTCGAGATTGTTGCAAATGGAAAGGCATTCAATGTGACCATCAAACAGGTCATGTAACCATCCTTCGTCTCCGTGGTTCCTTTCCACAATATTTGACAGATGCAGTCAATATGACTTCACTGTTTGCCTTGCAAACTATTCAACATTTGGATCTCAGCAACAATTTTTTTATAGAGAGTCACATCCCCCAACTCATCGGCTCACTTACTAACTTAAGATATCTCAATCTCTCTAATTCTCATTTTAGTGGCAGCATTCCTACCCAACTTAGAAGCCTTACACATTTAAGGTATCTCGACCTCAATTATAATACTCTTGATGGGAAACTCCCTCGTCAACTTGGAAATATGTCACAGTTGAGATACCTTGATTTGAGTGGTAATTCATTTTCAGGAGCACTCCCTTTTCAGGTTGGGAATCTTCCTTACTTGCAAACTCTTAGACTTGGTGGTGATTTTGATGTCAAACCTAAGGATGCAGACTGGCTGTCTAATCTCTCTTCCCTAACACATCTTGCCATCGATGGTTTACATAACCCTGACTGGTTGCATATGATTCATTATCCAAAGCTAAGAGAGTTGAGACTAGTTGATTGTTCTCTTTCAGATACCCATATTCAATCTCTGTTTTATTCACGTTCCATCTTTTCCAATTCTCTTACCATCCTTGACCTTTCTTCTAATATGCTCACATCCTCAACATTTCAGTTATTATCTAACTTTAGCCTTAATCTTCAACAGCTTTATCTTTCTCATAATAACATTGTTTTCTCATCTCCAGTCCACTCAACCTTTCCTTCTCTTGTGATCCTTGATCTTTCCAATAATAACATGACATCATCGGTCTTTCAAGGTATTTTCAACTTCAGTTCAAAACTTCAAAATCTTTATTTGCAAAGATGTAGTCTTGGGGATGATAGTTTTCTCATGTCAGCTATTTCAATTACGAATTATTCGTCTTCTCTTGTCTCGCTTGATCTCTCCTTTAATCTATTGAAATCATCATCCATATTTTACTGGCTCTTCAACTCCACCACCAATCTTCGTACACTTAAACTTGATCATAACATGTTGGAAGGTCCCATTCCAGATGGATTTGGGAAAGTAATGAACTCTATTGAAGTTCTTGACCTCTCTGGTAACAAACTGCGAGGCGAGATTCCATCTTTCTTTGGGAACATGTGCACATTGCAGAGTTTATACCTCTCAAACAACAAGTTGAGTGGGGAAATTTCCCATTTCTTTCGGAATTCATCATGGTGCAACAGACACGTGTTTCAGAATTTGTATTTATCTTATAACAACATTACAGGCACGTTACCTATGAACATTGCATTGCTATCTGAGTTGGAGGGCTTGCTTTTGGATGGAAATTGCTTGGAGGGTGATGTCACTGAATCCCATCTTTCAAACTTTTCCAAATTAAGGTACTTACATTTGTCAGAAAACTCCCTATCTCTAAAAATAGTCCCTAACTGGGTTCCTCCTTTTCAAATAATAAGCTTGGGACTAAGATCTTGCAAGTTGGGTCCTAGATTTCCTAGTTGGCTCCATACTCAACGCTTCTTAGATTTTCTGGATATTTCTAATAATAGGCTTAATTGTTCAGTACCAAAATTGTTTTGGAACAACCTTCAAGATGTGGGATATTTGAATATGTCTCAGAATAATTTCACTGGTGCAATTCCTAATATGTCAATGAAGCTTTCCAGTACACCATTTATAATTCTGAATTCGAATCACTTTGAAGGCGAAATTCCATCGTTTTTACTACAAGCTTCAGAGTTGAAGCTTTCTGACAATAAATTTTCAGATCTATTTTCATTCAGATGTGACCAAAGCAGCTCTGAATTGACTTTTTTAGATTTATCAAATAATCAATTAAAGGGACAACTCTCAGACGGTTGGAAATCTATAGATCGATTGGTGTGGCTTGATTTAAGCAACAATAAATTGTCAGGGAAGATTCCTGTGTCCATGGGCAACCTCGTTATATTGGAAGTCTTGGTCTTACGGAACAATAACCTAACGGGTGAATTACCTTCAAATTTGAAGAACTGCAACAATTTAATTACATTGGATGTGGGTGAAAATATGTTGCTTGGTCCAATACCATCATGGATCGGAGAAAGTATGCAGCAATTACAAATTTTGAGCATGCGAAAGAATCACTTTTCTGGAAATCTTCCTAGTCAACTCTGTTATTTGGAGGATATTCGATACTTGGATCTTTCGAGGAATATGTTATCAAAAGGAATTCCATCATGCTTAAACAATTTGACTGCAATGATTGCAAACATAGACGTCTGGGGTGAAAGTTTTATAAATTTGGTTGATATGAATGGTATAACTTATGCAAGTTTTCCTTCCGGCGACTATACCCTTAACATAAGCCTAATTTGGAAAGGTGTGGAACAGGGGTTCAAGAATCCAAAGTTAAAGCTTATGAGCATTGATCTTTCAAGTAATAAGTTGACAGGTGATATACCAAAAGAGGTTGGATATTTACTTGGGTTAGTTTCTTTGAATTTATCAAGAAATAATCTGAGTGGAGAAATTCCTTCAGAGATAGGAAATTTAAGTTCACTAGAGTCGCTTGACTTATCAAGAAATCATATCAGTGGGGGAATTCCTTTCTCACTTTCTCAAATTGATTTTCTTGGCAAGTTAGATTTGTCACACAACTCTCTCTCTGGAAGAATACCATCAGGAAGACACTTTGGAACTTTTGATGTCTCTAGTTTTGAAGGGAATGTTGGTCTTTGTGGTGAACAACTTAACAGAACTTGTCCTGAAGATGGAAATCAGACAACAATAAAGCCTCAAGAACATGGAACAGTCAATGATGATGAAGATAATGCTTTCTATGAAGCACTGTATATGAGCATGGGGATTGGATATTTCACTGGATTTTGGGGCTTATTAGGGCCAATGCTACTTTGGCATTCTTGGAGAAATACTTATCTGAGGTTCCTAAACAGATTGACAGATGGTATATGTCAATAATATGCATGCCAAGTGTTGTTGGTGCTCTGATTACAAGAAAAAGGTATGTTAGTTATTTATATCAAAAATGGAATACATATTTAACTTACAAATTCAGTAATCACTATTTACAATAACACTTAAGGCTTTAACTAGTGTGTAACTTAGAGAGACGAAAAAAAGAAAAAAATAGTTTTCATGATTGAACTGTGTTTAATTTTGTTCAATAATCCAATGATAAAATAGTTATTTGTATCACATGTAACACCCCTTAAAGGATATATTAATAATAATAATAATAATAATAATCTTGAAGCATAAACCTTATGAAAGTGTTTATTTTTTATTTTTTTAATATACCACACATAAACAAACCATACACCCATCATAAGTTCATACATTACAACAAACCAAATCTTAATTGTTTCTTAAAATAACAAAATCAAACAAACATAAATAAGAAAACATTATGAAAATCCCAACAAGTTTTATTCCCGTCTCTCTCTCGAAGAGCTATTCCAATCCAGCTTTATCTGCAATACCATCTACTCCCGTACAAGTACGATCATCGTAGGTGGAAACCACAACCACAACATTTCAGGGTGAGTAACCAGAAATATCACATCATAAACCCATTACATATAAACTATAATAATCCCATGATTTAATATAAATCGACACACATAACATTGTAGACTAGTCTTTCATAAACAATGTCGTTTACTTGTAATTCGTCGTCATAACCTGCTCTCAATAACAGGCGACCCGAGCCGTCTTCCATCGCGACTTCAGACCTATTTCCCCGACTCCTCAAGGACTAACGAGTAAAAACATCAATACTACGCGTAACGATGCACTATACTCAACACGAGTCGAAGTCATTGGGCGAGACATTCACCTTCTCGCGCAGAAGAAGGTGACACTCGAATCTCAGTCCCACGCGAGACTAGTATAAATGCTCAAAAGACAGACGAAGTTACTAGTAAATAACATAGTGTATATACCACTTCCAACAGAATAAACGTGCTCAATCACGAATTCATACATATTCTCAATAACATGTATAAACAAACCAATATTGGATCAAGGAAATAACCAACAATTCTCAATAATTGTTTCAAAATACTCCACGGATTCATACATTATCGCCGAACGTTATTTTCAACTCTGATGCTGCCTGGACGAACGTTCTGGGTCAATCATCATCAAAGGCCGAACGTTGCCTATGGACACCAAACGTTATAAAACAGAGCCCCAAAGGACGAACGCTCAAGGTCAAGCGTAATCAGGTCGAACGCTACAAATCGAGCACCATAATAGATTGAGCACTATTTGGTCGAACGCTAAAAACGAGCACCACAGATTATATACTATTCGGACGAACGCTTAACCGAACATCTTACTGGATTTAACACTATCAGACCGAACGTTAAAACCGAGCACTATTCGAACGAACGTTCAAAGATTAAACCTAGTTCAAACACTACCTTTGACGAGCACCTCCTGAGGATTAACATCATCGAGAACGAACGCTCACAATCACAATTAAACCAAGACCGAACCTTCACAATCCAAACCTAAGAATACCAACTTAAAGCCGAACGCTCAAGATTGCTACCCAAGAATTCTAAGTTAAGAACGAACGCTTATACTCACTAATATCTCAATACCGAACACTCAAAATCAAACACTATTAATCCGGACACCATTAGGACGAACGTTTTGGTTCTTGTCGAACCCCTAGGTCGCTTTGCTGGACACCTAAAGTATTGCCGGACCCCTAGTTCTAGTGAGTTTCCACATCCCTTTGAGGTTCAAGCAAAGACCAAAGATGACTTTCTTTCCTTGCGTAGCAGTGCTTCCCACAATTCAAAACTACACTCCCAACCTATGATTTAGTATAGTATATGTATATTCCTCCACTCTCTCACACATAATATGGTTTATATAAGATGGTAGGGTTCTCAATAAGTCCTGCTCATGTTTTGTACGCACCATGCAACTTAACTATATGTTTCTTTTACTTAACTCTATAATCTATCCAAAACCCTACAAAACAAAAGAAGCCAAGCTATGGAAAAATATTTCAACACCTACTGCCGACAATGTCACCTTTAGAAATTCCAATCATGCAAAAAGAGGAAGCACAAGTACAAATCTATGCTCTCTCTCTCCTATCAAAAATATGAAAAGCCAAAAGCATAAAAAAAAACTTTAGAAAATTCCCTTCAAGCTTCTTACACTTTCACGTGCTCTACCCAACAAAGCCTTCTCACCTTTATTTTATTTTTATCACTATAAGACCCATACCTCCCCACCAATGAAAATAAAACAACTAGGAAACATTACTCAACCATTCTTTCAAACAATTTTCTAAAATTAAGATAACATTAGATCTAATTAATTTATTTTATTTACTTTCTTAATATTTTCATTACACAAACATATCATAATTAATTATTTAGTAACACAAAATATAGGAAAATAAAAGTATATTTTTATTTTAGACAGGTCTTACATCACATCACGTAACATATTTTATTAGATAACTTTTTTACGTTAAAAGAAGAATAACCAGTTTTTTAACTAAGATTTTTTAAAATGACTAAATTTTATTTGGTTGCTAGAAAGCATTATTATAATATTAATTTATTATCAATTTAAATTATTTAATAAAAATAATATAAAATTTTTTGGAAAAAATGTTTCATTTTAATTCATAAAAATTAAATTCTCATATTTTGATGAGCATATTTTATATTGTAGAATGAATATCATATATTGATAGTTTTTTTTAACATATTTATTCTAATTTTACAACATATAGTGTGAAGAATATATTAAGCTTTTTTAATCTTCTATAATATATATATATATATATATATATATATATATATATATATATATATTATATTAATAAAAATACATGTGTTATATATGTGTGTTTTTTTTATTATGAATAATTAATTTAATTTTAAAAAATAATTAAATTTAAATAAAGAGTCATTTTAAAAGATAAAGTTACAAAATAATTATTTAAATTTTAAAATGATTAAATTTAAATTAATAGTAATTTAAAGAGCAAATATAATAAGATAACCATTTCAATTTAATAAAACAGATAATGAAAAATGAAATTGAACAAAAGTTGTGAACATTTATATAACTATATGAATATATTTGCTTCTTCACTCTCAATATTTTTTTCTTTTTGCATTTATATGTTGTGCGCTTAGTACAAACATAATTTTGAGCAGACATTAGGAAAACACAATGGTCACGATATAACATATTTATCTTATTTTCAATAATTTATACGTATTTTTTATAGTGTGACTATTATCATTATTATTATTATAAAAGATGACGAGGAACATTATAAAAAATTGCTCGTTTTCTTTTTTTTAACGAGAAAATTACGTTATTGATACTCTTGTGATATAAAAAAAGTTATATTTATGGGAAATAGAGATATTATTTATATAATTTATTGAAACAGTTACTGTTTAATTATATGTAGAATTCAGATACTGAATTACATTCATTTACAATTTGACAAACACAGATACAATTCCGTCTTTATTTATGTTGTAATAAACGACATTAATGGTTGTACATTAATGGTTGTCGAAAATAACTGTATTCATATACAAGTGCAAGATATGTATTTATTGTTATCGTTTGAATGTTTTGATGTAAGTAATTTAAGTCAAAATCTTGTTTCTAGAGACTATGATTTGACTGAGTTGTTTTGCATAATATATTTGTAAAGATGTTTCCTTTTAATTCAAGTTCGTGTGATCCGAAGTCTTATCGTTTTATATTTTATTTTCAACATCATTTTTCCTACTTCTCACATCTAACATCTCTAAAGTATGATTGAAGATACCCATTTATTTCTAGTTAAGGGTCTTGTGTCGCAGAGAAAGATAATAATGAATACAGTTATTTTCGATAATAATGAATACAGTTATTTTCGATATTAATATGTCAATTCATAAATTTAATAAATTTATTTAAACATTATTTTCTCTATTTGAACGTGCTCCTTCTTTGGATTGAGAGACCATCAAATCAAAGATTCCTTGCTTAGACTCGTGTGGATACGATTGGAACGACAGTGGCTAGAGTAGCGGGTGATGGGAAGGAAGAAGAGGAATTTGATGGTCTAAGATGTGTCCTGCTTGACGAGGCAAATGACGACATTGCCATGCATGAGAGTAGAGATGAGGACAGAGCTGGAACTTTTGATGAACACGACGAAGATGGTGAGCCTAGAGAGGATAGCTAGGGTTTCGAAATCATTAATTTGTTCAAAGCTCAATTGATTTGTTTATCCCCAAAATCCCTAAGTCTTAAAACCCTAAACCCCTCTCTTCTTTCTTGTGATTGGAACACCCTGATTCTTAGCACAGAACGTTGCATTGTTAGGAGATTGAGATTGAAGCGAAGGCGCTGCGTTTTGAGAAGATTAAGGCTTCTGAAAGTTCAAGATTAAAAGTTTCCACGGGTGAAATTGCTATACAACCTCAAGGTTTTCGTTTTTCTTTGCTGTAGTTCAAGATTTTTCTCCCTTCAATGTCTTTGCTCAGCATGGTAATTATTTTCCATATAAGGTCAATAATAAATATTAAAACTTATGACATGTAGAAGGGTTACTTTTTTTGGTCAACTTCCACACTTAGCCGTGAATCAGATTCAAGTGATGAATAAATATTTCCTCTCTGTTAACAACCAGTATGTGGATTAAGAAGTCCATCTTTGCAAATGGGTAATTTTAACCATTCATGTCTATCTTCTATATTATGTAGGAACTCAGCATTGGTGAACTGGGTTGTTGAGATCTTTCTTTTTAGAATATCAATTTTCAACTTCTTGTTAGGAATTCTTTATTATTTTTTATCATCATTTCATTAATAGGTGCCTTCAATTTTGGGGTTTCTTTTTGTCATGTTAATACAGGGTTTCATCACAAATAATGAAAGGGCATTAGAGGAGCCATTTGTGGATGAAGAGGATAATTATAGCGGTGTTGCATGTTTGAATGTGATAGCAAAACGAATTGCTACAGTTTTTGCTTCTTTAAGAGGATTATTGTTGCGGTAATACTAGAGATTTGACATCTTCATTTCTTATTCTCAATGTTTTTTTTTTCTTTTGGAATGATGGAATTTTGACAATGAAGTTTCAATTTCCCTTGTATCCAAATATTTTCTGTGTCCTTTTTTTTTTGCAGATATTTGTTGATTTCCTTTAGAAAAAGGAACAGGACAAAAGCCTTTAAGGATTATATTTTATAGGTATGTATTTTTAATGTATGTTAATTATGATGCAGGGGTTACTTTTTTAAACATTATAGTTTGTTCTGTCATCCAACACGATTTGATTTTTATCTCTACAGTCATGTCGGTATCCAGGTTGAACATAATATATCTATTCTATGCGTAGCTTATGATTAGAATGATATAAATAAAGATATCCTTGATTTCTTTCTTCTATTTGTTTTTAGAGGCGGTTTGGTTTTTACTATTTAACCATTTAACCTATTTAGATTACTTAGTGTGTTTATAAAGAAATTTACTTATTGTGTTTCAGTTCAATCATTTCTATAAGAATAAGAATCAATTAAAAATGAAAAACGCTTTATCAGTTTTCTGTTAACTGTTCTAACTATATAGTATTTATAATTTGTATATTAATGCGGGTGCTTCTTGCTACAGTGATGAAGCGGTTTGAGATTGTAGAGCTGGTGGAGAATTTGAAGGCATCAAATAGTCAAATAAATTTCTTTTTGGTAATATTTTACATTCCAACATTTTATATGTACCAATATTTTACCCTCCACTTAATACTTTTTTATATATCAACTTTGCAATTAATTACTGCACACCCTCATATAGCTTTCAGAAAAGTAAAAGAGTAAACAACAGACAAACATAAATTATCAACTACATTCTTCAAGAGAAAAATCATGTTATCTTAGTAAATGTATATTTTTATTCTCATAAAGGTTGTTCCTTCTAGTTGTGTTCAATGGTTTATGGATAGTGAGTATGGCTTTCATCAAATGTGTCTCATTATTTGTAATATTTGTGAGATTATAATTATTAACTCTCATTAATATAATTTTAAGTTTTATATGATTAGTTGACTAATTAATTTCATATTTCATATGATACTCTAGAGTAAATCATAAGGTTTTAAAAATGAAAGAAAATTGTTGTGTTATTTTTCTAATTATATATTCTTATAACTAATATTATCTACACATTTATATTATAATTAATTTATTAATTTGATTTATGTTACTGGTTTGATTTTGAACCCAGTAAGTTATACATATTATACTATTTGCCAAAGAAATTAATTTTAATGTTTGAATACTAAATTAGAAATTAATGTGATTAAATAATTGATTAATTAAAGATAAAATGTTATTACATTATTTGTTAGCTCTAAAAATATAAATAATGTGAAGATGCAATATTAGAAAATATTTTAGTTATGACAAAAGCTTTGGACTTAGTCAAAGTTGTTTCGATTTTGATTATGGTGAAGAAAGTCAGTATAGTTGGTTGTCTATGTAGACCTACATAATTATCATAGTATAATATTACAAATCATTTTCTTATATATAAGTAGTAAATGTTCAAATTTTACTTTATTACCTTTACTAAAAAAACTTACTTGTATAATATTTTGTTTCCAGATTGGCAGTTTGATGTATCAGCCTCTACATTTTCGTTGTCTTCTATTGGTGGTGGTGATATTTACACGCTGAGAGTAGACTCATTAAAAGAACTTTTCAGAACTTATACCATTGAATCGACTCATTAAGGCTTTGGAGAAGTTTATATCTTCATCTATATCATCTATTGGTTTTTCTAAATTCTGTCTATTGTCAAATGATTATATCCTCAATATCTCATGATTCATGGTCACATGCGCATCAGTTGGTTCATTTATATATAGGAAGTCACCTATTGAGTAAGAGAATGAGTGTCATTGCAAATTAATATTTGTTTTGTTAAATAACAAAAAGTTGTTGTTTGTGACTGACATGCATTCGGTATTTTGGTTCTTTTTCCAATCCTTTTTTCTTAACTTAACGTTTATTTCTGGTCAATTTGATTTTTAGGACTTCATTTAGTATGACTTTTGTTAGATGTTAAGTTGAGTCACTACAAGAATGATTGAAATTACCGACGGTCATAATTCCTCGGTAATGTATAAAATCCGTCGGTAATTAACATTTACCGATGGCTTACCGACGGCCAAAATACCGTTGGTAAAAACGTTGTTGGTAAACTTTACCGACGGATTTTTGGCCGTCGGTAATTACCGAAGGCTTTTGGCCGTCGGTAAATCCGTTGGTAAATGTCGCGACCTGGTTCATCTTTTACCTCTTCCTTCGTCGCTGTGTAAATTTTGTTTTCCATTTCCACGAACTCCACCACCAAAACGGCATCACTCGAGTAACAAACTAGTTTCCAAAGTATCAAACAACCAATTTATTTTCAATAGTTAAAATTATAGTGAATCATGGAGAGTTTTTCTGCAATTCTCAGATTTGTAAGATAAATGTTTCTAATCGTTTCAATGTGGTGGAAAGAACGGTGGTAGAGGGCAGCGGTGGTGGAGAGAACGATGGTAGAGGACAGCGGTGGTGGAGGGAAGCGGTGGTGGAGGGCAGCGGCGGGAGGGCAGCAGCGGGAGGGTAGTGACGGTGGAGAGCAACGATGATGGAGAGTAGCGGTGGAAAGCAGCGGTGGTGGAGAGCAGCGGTGGTGGAGGGCAGCGGTGGTGGAGGGCAACGGTGGTGGAGGACAGCGGCAGTGGAGGGCAGTGACGGTGGAGAGCAGGTGGAGATTTCTTTACTGATTGAAATGAGAGGAGAAATACTTCGTTTACCCACATATATTGGCACTGGATGCGAACTGGTTTCGAAAAATTCTGATTTTTTACCGACGGCCAAAAGCCTTCGGTAATGTCATCCACGAAATAATGGGCGGGAAAAATCCCGCTCTTTTTACCGACGGCCAAAAGCCTTCGGTAAATCCGTCGGTAATGCACATAAAAATACCGTCGGTAATTCCGTCGGAAATTAAGATATATTGACGGATATTGATCCGTCGGTAAAAATCCGTCGGTAATATTAATATTTTTTGTAGTGTGTGTTTCTGTTAATTGGGCTTAGCCCATTCTGTATTTAGGGTTTAACCCTTATCTAACTCGTTCCCTTAATTGTGTTATTTCTTTTACCAAAGATTCTGTTTGGTTGCAGGACCGGAGTTCGAAACACATGATTGGCACAGGATGTGAGTCTCATGGCCTATATCATCTCAGCCCTTCTCCACATGTTGGCGTAATCATGGAGTCACCATCCCTTCTTCATGCTCAATTAGGTCATCCCAGTCTTACCAAACTGCACACTACAATAAAAGTACGTATTAGCGAAGGCTTATTACCGACGGCCTTCATGCCTTCGGTAATGTATTAGTAAAATTGAATAGCGAGGGGCTTTTGCCCTACGGTAATGCCTCCGATGTTTTAAGTTCAAAATTTGAGTACATGTTGCTCAAATTCCCCAAATTTCCCAAAAGCAGAACTCTATCCCTTATTCGTCGAACTCACTCTTGACTTAGGGTTGCATCTTTGGTGGCAGTCATCTGGTTCGACGCTGTGGTTTGACGGCACGAGTTTGGTGGTGTGGACGCTGACGGAGGTTTGTTGCTGGGTGGCGCTCTTCCATTCCCTACTCTCTGTTTGAAGCGGTTCGTTGGTTTGAAGCTTGAGGTTGTCGCCCTAAGGCAGTTTGAAGCGGTTGCTGTTGTGGACGCTAACGGCGATTCGTTGGTGGCTGGTTTGGCTAGGGTTTGTGTTTTGGTCCTTGTGAGTGTTGCGATAGTGGTGGGGGTTGTTGAGGGTTGGCGTGTTGAGGGCTTTGCAGTGAAGTGGTGTTGGTTTGGCGACTTGGTTTGGGATTGGGTCGTGGATGTTGTTGTCGGAGATGTCAAGGCGGAGAAGGAGGCAGAGGGAGGATATCTGCTACGAAATCTCGCTAAAGAAGTCATTGTGGGAAAGATAGAGGAGTTCGAGCGATTTTCGTGGAGGTCAAGGAAGCGGAGGTACACTAGTGGGGAGAGATAATCAATTGGACCACAGAGGTTGAGGGAAGGGAGGAAGAGGCCCACCATTCTGTCTTTTGGGTTCCCTTCTCATTTGTCTCCCTTTATGGATTCATTCGAAGCTTTGAATGATTTGTTTCGCTCGTATTTTTTTTTTGTTTGGATGCTTTTTTATGCTTATTTCTCATTTAAAGCTCAAATTTTTATATAATTGATGTACTTGTGGCTGGTTTACATAAGTAGGTTACAGCATTCGGAGGCAGTTCGCCTTTGTGGATTGCGACGTTCTTTGTTCCCTTTGGATGATAGTTTTTGGATTTTTCATGGATGTTTATTTCTTAGAAGATTATGTGGGATTCGTTCTCGTGTTTTCCTCTGTTATTTGATATCTTGATTTTGTTTGGTATTTTTTTTTTCTTCTCTTTTTAATTCTTGGATGACATTTGGTTGGAGTTTTCTGTATTCCACTGCTTTGAGGAAATTTATACAACCTCGTTGTAGCTAAATGTTTCAAGGTCATATGTTCCCTGTCTATACAATTTTAACCCATTCTGATTAAAGGTAACTTATTCTGCTTCTATGATGGAAGTTTAGTTCCTTTCTGGTGACATTACCACTCTTGTGTCACTGGATGAATACTTTCTTGCAAAGTATTCTTGAATTTGTTATTCCTTAAGAAGATTTGTGTGTTACGGTGGGCCTAATATGCTGTTGTATGTTATGTTAATTTAGGGTTTTTGGTTTTGTAGTTTTAATTGAGCTTTGTGCATTTGTTGATTCTTTGGGTTATGCTCTTAGTTTTAACGCTTACTTTTTCATGGGTTAATTGGTTTAAGTTTATCTTTTCCAGGTTATGCTATCGATTCTCTGTTGGGGTATGCACACATCTGGGTTGCATTCCCTTGCCAAATGTTGGTTACTTTGGCGGATGGTTTTGTCCATGCCATGGTTCCCATTACAATATTTCTGGCAGAATTAGGAAGGGACCGACACTCTACAATCTAGAGGTACCATGAACATTACACCCTTAATGTTAGCCTGTCGTTGAAAATTTAATGCTTTCACTAAGAAAACACTCATTGGCTTGCACAACACTAGGTGATTTCTCCTAAAAGTGTAAGCAATGTTGTTCTTGATGCACCAGAGGCAGTGTTGTTGCAATTGCTTTGTCAAATTGTTCAAGGTAACTATTGTTCCTTGTTTTTTAATGTTTAATTAGTTGAGAAATTTACAATAACTTGTGTGCATAGGCACATCTATTTTGCATTTGCATTTTATGTCTCACTACTATCAGTTACTAAAGTGCTACTTGTTAGGATATTTGAGTTTATGTAGTCTCTTTTATATGAAGTAAATTACACTTGCGCCCTCAGTATTTATCTGAAATAAAGTTTCCCACGTTCTTCCTGGTTCCAATCCTCTTCACTTGAAAACAAAATGGACATCTCAAAGTCCAATAAATTGACTATGCTTGGTGTGTTTAATTTGAAAAGAAAGGTGGGATTTTAGATGGAGTGAGAAGGAAAACGTGGCATGATTTGGTATAAATGTGCTTAACTTCTCTCTGTTCAAAGTTTTAGACTAATAAAAAAAAATTTATGATAAATAAGGAAAACAAAACTCTTATATATATATATATATATATATATATATATATATATATATATATATATATATATATATATATATATATATATATATATTAAGTCTTAAGGTTTTATTAAAAACTGTATTAAGTCTCTTTTAACTATTGAAAATGATTAACTAATTTTTTGTTCCAAAATCATGCATTTGGAGTAAAGTTGTTTGACTTTTTATTTGATGAACTTAAAGTTTAATAATCTTTAACAGGTTCTGCTACTAATAAAGTATTATATATTACATTATGTTCTTATAATTATTTTGGTATTAATAAACGTATAATAAACGATAAAAAAAGTTGAAGCTATAAATTTTGGTATTAATTAAAATGTTAGAAGGATTTGGAAACACTTTTACTTTCTCTTTTTATATAAGTGATTTTTTTGGTGCAGATGTTGCAATTTGGCTGCAAGGAAGGGATGAAACACTTGTTTAGTAAAAGGATGGGAAGGATTTAACAAGTCTTCAACTACTTTCCAAAATACCACAGATTTTTCAGAGCCCGAATCAGTTAGGTCTTTTTGAAGAGAATCTTCAGTTGTTTTCTTATTTAGAAGTAGATTTTAAATGTTTTTCCTATGTACTGAAGTGTAAGAAGTTGTAGTGTTGTAATTTTGTGGCAACAAGTATCTTATGTAAAACACTACAAGTTGTAGTGTTGTGGCAGCAAGTATCTTATGTATAACACTACAAATATATTATGCAATATCATTTGATATCTCGTTTTCAACTGTCCTTCTCCAGTAAAAATATCAGTGGTTAGTTTGATTTGATGTCATAAAAAACTTCATAATCTAAACTAGTGGAAGGAAACTAGGGCCTTTATGCTTTGGTAATTACGGAAGGCTTTTGCCCTTCGGTAATTACGGAAGGCTTTTGCTCTTCGGTAATTACCGAAGGCTTTTGGCCTTCGGTAATTACCGAAGGGCAAAGGCCGTCAGTAATGGTTTGCGACAAACGATTTATCGACGGGCAATTGACTGTCGCGAATCCGTCGGTAATGCTTATTACCGGCGACTTTTTTGCTGTTTCAGACGGATGTAGGCCGTCGGTAATGCCCTTTGTTTTGGTACTGTGCAGCAACTTGTTCCGAGTCTGTCCAAATTATCAAGTTTGTCGTGTGAGTCTTGTCAGTTAGGTAAACATACTCGTAGTTCCTTTCCTCGTAATGTTTCACAACGAGCGTCATCTCCATTTTCATTGGTTCATTCTGATATTTGGGGACCTAGTCGTGTTAAGTCAACTTTAGGATTTCAGTATTTTGTTACCTTTATTGATGACTATTCCAGATGTACTTGGTTGTTTCTCGTGAAGAATCGTTCTGAGTTGTTTTCTATTTTTCAAAATTTTTTCAATGAAATAAAAACTCAGTTTGGGGTTTCTATTCGCACTTTAGCAGTGATAATGGTCGTGAATACCTTTCTCAATAGTTTAAACATTTTATGGCTTCTCATGGCATTCTTCACCAAACCTCATGTGCTTATACCCCTCAACAAAATGGGGTGGCTGAGCGTAAGAATAGACACCTTATTGAAACAACTCATACCCTTTCATTCATGGTCAAGTACCCTCATGTTTTGGGGGTGATGCTGTTCTCACGGCATGTTATCGTATCAACTGCATGCCATCTTTCGTCCTAGAGAACAAAATCCCTCATTCTATCTTATTTCCTCAAGACCCTCTGCATCCATTACCTCTTAGAGTTTTTGGGTCTACATGTTTTGTTCATGATTTTACTCCTGGTCTTGATAAGTTATCTCCTAGGTCTCACAAATGTGTTTTCTTAGGATTTCCACGGTCACAAAAGGGCTATAAGTGTTTTTCCCCTTCCCTCAATCGTCATTTTATCTCTGCTGATGTCACTTTTGATGAATCTTCTTTTTACTTTACACATTTATCTTCTAGTTCTGTACCTCTCCCTGTTACTGTTGATATTCCTCTTATCTGTGATCCTCCTGGTGATGCTCCACCCATTTTGTCTCCTCCTTCTTTAGACTCTCATTCACCACAGGATTGTCCTTCACCACCACCCCTTCAGGTTTATAGTCTTCGTCTTTGTCTCCCTCATGACTCACTTCCAGTGTCGCCTCCTGTGTCTCCTCCGGCTCCAGCAACTGAGTCTGACTTGCCTATTGCCCTCCGTAAAGGTATATGCTCTACCCGTAACCCTTCCCCCCATTATACTGTTCTTAGTTATCACAAATTATCTCCATCTTTTTACACTTGTCTCTCATCCATTTCTTCTGGGTCAATTCTTAAATCTGTGGGTGATGCCTTAACTCATCCTGGCTGGCGTCAAGCTATGCTGGATGAATTAAGTGCTTTACAGAAAAGTGGAACTTGGGAGCTTGTCCAATTACCATCTGAAAAGTCTGTTGTTGGTTGCAGGTGGGTGTATGCTATCAAGGTTGGCCCTGATGGCACAATTGATCGTCTGAAAGCTCGACTGGTTGCCAAAGGCTACACACAGATTTTTGGTTTGGATTATGGTGATACTTTTTCTCCAGTGGCAAAAATGACCTATGTTCGCCTATTCATTGCCATGACTGCTCTTCGACAATGGCCTCTTTACCAACTTGATGTCAAAAATGCTTTCCTAAATGGTGATTTGCATGAAGAAATTTATATGGAGCAATCGTCTGGCTTTGTTGCTCAGGGGGAGTCATCTGGATTGGTATGTCGTCTTCGCAAATCCTTATATGGCCTAAAACAATCTCCTCGGGCCTAGTTTGGTAAATTCAGCTGTGTTGTTCAACAATTTGGTATGTCTCGCAGTGAAGCGGATCATTTAGTGTTCTATCGCCACTCAAGTGCTGGATGTATTTACTTAATAGTGTATGTCGATGATATTGTTCTCACAGGAAGTGACTATCTCAGCATCTCTCAGATGAAACAACACCTTTGTCATCATTTTCAAACCAAAGATCTTGGCAAACTCCGATACTTTTTGGGTATTGAAGTAGCACAATCCAATGATGGTATTGTTATATCTCAGAGGAAGTATGCGTTAGACATTTTGGAGGAAACAGGGTTAATGAACTGTAAATCTGTTGAGACACCTATGGACCCTAACATCAAACTCCTACCAAATCAGGGGGAGCCTTTCTCAGATCCTGAACGGTACAGAAGATTAGTTGGTAAATTAAACTATCTTACTGTTACGCGTCCTGACATTTCCTTCGCAGTTAGTGTGGTGAGTCAATTTCTAAACTCCCCGTGTGAAGACCATTGGAATGCAGTTGTTCGCATACTGAAGTATATTAAAGGATCACCTGGAAAAGGTTTGCTATATGGCCCTAACACCGATACAAAAATCGTTTGCTATTCAGATGTTGATTGGGCTGGTTCCCCTTCTGATAGGAGGTCTACTTCTGGATATTGTGTCTCTATTGGTGGCAACCTGATATCTTGGAAAAGTAAGAAGCAAAGTGTTGTGGCAAGGTCCAGCGCAGAAGCAGAATATAGAGCTATGGCATCTGCTACTTGCGAGCTTGTGTGGCTTAAACAATTACTTAATGAATTGAAATTTGGAGATGTCACTCACATGACACTTATATGTGATAATCAAGCTGCTCTTCATATTAGCTCTAACCTTGTCTTCCATGAGAGAAGCAAGCACATTGAAGTTGATTGTCATTTTATTAGAGAAAAAATCATATCCGGAGATATCAAGACTGAGTTCGTTAACTCAAGCAACCAGTTGGCAGACATATTCACCAAGTCCTTACGAGGACCTAGAATTGACTATCTTTGTAACAAGCTTGGAACATATTATTTATATGCTCCAGCTTGAGGGGGAGTGTTAGATGTTAAGTTGTGTGTTTCTGTTAATTGGGCTTAGCCCATTCTGTATTTAGGGTTTAACCCTTATCTTACATTATAAATAAACCACCCTATGTGTATGCTAAACACATAAGGGAGGTTTCTCCTAATCTTCTTTACTATATTCAACAACTTTAATGCCTAAGGATGGTGCCACCATTTTATTTGTGCTAAACATATATACCTACCATGATATTTGCATTGCCATAATTGAGATACTTTTAAGTATAAACTTTTGAAATTAACTTTTGTTTTTTGGTTCAACAAATTGTGCAGCGTTAGAGTTCACTAGTAATTCAGCACTATCCGTATATAACTTAGTTATGTCATTTTTATATACGAATTTTTTTCTGAATGTAATTCGTATGTAACATCCTTTTATGTACAGATTTTGGACATTACATACAAATTTTGGCCTTATGTAATTGCGATTTTTCTTAATGGTACTGAATATGTAAATTATGAATTTCTTAATTTTTTGTCTCATAAAGGTATTGTTCATGAACTAACATGTGTTAACACCGTTCAACAAAATGAGGTTGCTGAAAGAAAGAATTGTCATCTTCTTGAAGTAACTAGAGCTCTGCTTAAACTATGTTAACTGTCACATATTTCATCAATAGGTTACCCACTCGTATCTTAAATGACATTAGTTCTATAGAGTCTCTATTGTCTTTTGTTCCTTCTTCTTCCATAATAATGAGTCTACAGTTGAGTCTTTGGATGTGTTGTTTTTGTTCACTCTCATCATCCTAACTGTGGTAAATTAGATTCCAAAGCTCTTAAATGTGTCTTTATTGGGTATCATTCTAATAAAAAATGGTACAATTGTTATCATCCTCAAAGTCGTCGTGTCTTTATCATCATGGATGTCACCTTTCATGAAACACAATCCTTTTATATAGTCTACTACTTCAGGGGGAGAAAACACTTGAAGTGGATGAACTCTCCTTCTTGTCATTACCACGTTTGTCTCTGCAGGATGTCCAAGACCTGAGCAATGAAGCTACCATAGTCCATAGTGAGGAAGAAGACAGATTTTTTGGCAACAAATATGAAAGAAGAAAACAACTCACTTCGACTCTCGAGCAAATAAAATTGTCTAATCTGGAGGTGAGGATCCTTGAAGATATCAATGAGGAGGAGGTAAGTATTACTGAGGATTCACTCATTGCATTAAGAAAGGGAAGAAAATCATGTGCTAAATATCTTGTTTCTCAGTATGTTTGCACTAACAATCTCTTTGATAAGCATAGAAGTTTTATTGATGCCACAAAAATTCCTACCTCAATTTAGGAGGCCATGAAAATTGAACATTGGAATCAAGCCATGAAAGAAGAGATGAAATGCATTAGAAAGAAATTCAACTTGGGAGATTGTTGATAAGCCAAGAGACAAGAAGATAGTAGGCTGTAGATGGATATTCATAGTAAAATATAAGACAGATGGGACAATAGAAAGATATAAAGCTAGATTAGTGGTAAAAGGATATACCCAAACATATGGGATTGACTATGAGGAGACATTTGCCCTAGTGGCAAAGATGAATACAGTTCGAGTTATTCTCTCTTTGGCTGCCCATTTTGGATGGGAATTACACCAGCTAGATGTGAAGAATGTCTTTCTTCATGGAAATCTAGATGAGAAAGTTTACATGGAGATTTCCCCAGGTTTTGAAGTGAAAAATGAAAGAAACAAGGTATGCCTCCTGAAGAAAGCATTATATGGTCTTAAGCAATCCCCTATGGTTTGGAAGATTTACAAAAGCAATGGTTTCCTTAGGATACAGACAAAGCCAAGGAGATCATACTCTATTCATAAAACACTCTTCTACAGGTAAACTCACTCTATTACTTGTCTATGTGGATGATATGATTATTGTAGGAGATGATGAAACAAGAAAATTGGCATTGAAAGATAAATTGCCAGCTCAATTTGAAATGAAAGACCTAGGAAAACTCAAATATTTTCTTGGAATAGAGGTTGCCTATTCCAAGAACGAAATTTTCATCTCCCAAAGGAAATATGTACTTGATCTCCTCAAAGAAACAGGATAGTTATGATGTAGAACCTCAACAATTCCTATAGAACATAATCACAGAATTGGAAGTGAAGAAAGTGCTCCCAATATTAGAGATTGGTAGGAAAATTGATTTATCTATCACACACAAGACCAGACATTGCTTATGCTGTGAGTGTAGTGAGCTAATTTATGCATGATCCAAGAGAGAGACACATGCAAGCATTTGACAAAATTTTCTAATACTTGAAGTCAAGTCCAGGAAAGAGGTTATTATTCAAAAGGGAAGACACATTGACTATGAAGATATATACTGATGCGGAATATGCAGATTCTATTACTGATAGAAAATCTACTTCTGGGTATTGTGTATTTCTTGGAGATAGTCTGGTAACATGGAGAAGCAAAAAGCAAGATAGAGTATCTCGTTCTAGTACAGAAGCTGAATTTCGAGCCCTTGCTCGAGGAATGTGTGAAGGACTCTGGATGAAAATCATTTTGGATGATCTTAAAGTCAAAGTGGAGAACCCGATGGAACTATACTGTGACAATAAGTCTACTATGAGTATAGCCATAATCCAGTACAACATGACAGAACTAAAAACATTGAAAATGACAAACATTTAATCAAAGATAATCTTGACAGAGGATTTGTGATTACAACTCATATTCCTACAGTACATCAAATAACAAATATGTTTACAAAAGAGCTTGCTCCGGGTAGATTTCAAGATCTTGTAGGCAAATTGAAAATGATTGATATTCATTTACCCACTTGATAGGGAGTGTTGTAATTAGAGAAAATATCTTTAGAATCTTCCTAATTAGAGAAAATAAATATATAATCTTTTATTTTATTTTGTTTTTCTAGTTTTCCTATTTTCCTTTTTAGGAAAATTACAATATTACAAATAATGAGAATGTATTTTTCATGATTGAGAATAATAAATTAGTTTTATTTTCAACTATATAATTACTTGAATTGTGTACCTATATTTTGAAATGTGTTTCGTTTGCTATATATACATATTTCTTTTATGAATTAGCTAACTCGTTATTATGCTTGTGTCCTTTTGTTGTTTTTTCCTTTTGCAATAAATAACATTATTTTGTGTGAATACATGAATAATTAAGAATTGGTTAACAGAAGATGGTGCAACTCTCTAATCTTTAAATCAACATTTGAATTCTGTTCTATATGTAAAGGTATTAAACTTGCAAGTATAGTCGTTAAGGGTGTACACATCTCTTAGAACACAACATAACACAAGATATTGTAGGTTTAATTCTACTTAGACATTTCTAATACCGTGAGCTATTTATTGTAGGTTTAATTCCACTCAGACATTTATAATATAATACATTGTGCTACGGTTTCATTTTGTAGAGGAGCATTTTGCAAATCTGTCAAAACAACTAGAGGATATACGTCTCTTTCAACATACTCACTTTGAACAAATATATGAGTGGCAACAAAATCATGAAGAATTTGTGATCGACCAGTTCAATGACCTTGATACTCGCATTGGAAACATTGAAAGTCACTTTAATCTCCAACCTCCAAAGAGACCACCAAGTCCTGAATTTTAGATTTAGGATTTTTATGTTAGTGTGCTTTCATGTTTGTTTGTTTTGAATTCCTAGGATGTTTTATCAGTTTCATGTCTTTTTATGTGCCCTTGTAATCTTTAATGTTTTCATGAATAAAATGCTCTATTGTTTTAGTACATACACTGTTTAATTGAGGGGGAACTCATATTAAGGGGGAGCATTATAACTCTTTTTGCTTATGATCAAAAAGGGGGAGAATTATGTGCAGTTACTACTAACTCTTATTGTTGTCTGTCAGTTTGTATCTTTTGCAGATAACCCAAACTTGCTTTTAAAAATGGATTTTTGATCATCATCAAAAAAGGGGAGATTGTTACCAATGAGGAGCATTGGTAAATTTGAAGATAAATGATTTTTATGATGCTGAAAGACGATAGATTGTTATAGTTGTTTTAAAAGCACTTTTTAGATTATAAATGTATTAGGACAAGCCTTAAACATGTAATACTTAGAAAAATTCGTATTTCTAGAACTACTATGCATTTAATCGATTATTAGAATATAATCGATTATCGTGAGCCCTTTTGAAAAACCTTGTTGCTCTAGAATAATCGATTATTACTCCAAATAATAGAATATCACTAGTTCTGATGAGAACTGCCAAAGTCTCTGGAATAATCGATTATTCCTCAGGATAATCGATTATCACTTTTGAAAAACCATGTAACGGACTCAAATAATCGATTATCACTAACAATAATCGATTATTTGTGGCAGTTATAATTCATCTCTGCGAACTTAGACCAGTTGGCTATATAGGTTAGTTCCAAAACTCTTAGAAGAGAACTCTAAGCTTTTGAGAATACAGTGTGATCTAAGGAAGTTCCATAAGCTAGTTCATTGCACTTCCTAGTCTCGTGAAAAGGAGAAGCTCGCGCTTTGTGGGTCAAAGGTTGGAGCGATTCTCTTCGAGTTGGCAACACTATTGTTCTTCCAGTTTGTTGGTCGAAGGAAGAACTATTCTGCACTGTTCTGGTTCGTCAGTCGAAGGAAAGTGTAGATTGCTTGCTTCGAGTTCGTTGGTCGAAGGAAGGTTTTATCTCTCTGTTTTTATTCACATTTATTGTAATTTGTTGAAACTGATTTTAGTGAAATCGTTAATCACTTTTTATAGTGATTAACAACTGGACATAGATTCTTTTGAATCGAACCAGGATAAAAATCCAGTGTGTCAATTTTTTTACTCCCTATACTCTTTTCTATTTTATGCACATCAACTGTTTGACAAATTTTCTCTAAGAAAATTAAATTTTTAAAACGGACCATCTTATCACGAGTTTGACCGAACACGCTTTCCGCTTTATTAATTTATTCCGCTGCGCTACTCTATAACGGTACTGATTGTTCCGACAAGGGAAACTAAACATGAGGTGGTGGGAAAATTTTCTAAAATTTACTAGGGTTGTTTTAAAAACATTATCTAATACTTACCAGGGGTTTCTAAAACCCCTATTATGTTAATGTTTTACTAGAGGTTCCTATAACATCTGTTGAAAAACTTCCACTAAATTCAAATATTTTTGTAGTGTGTTATTATTTGTTCATAATAGTATTGATATTATTATACTTAAAAAAATACTATGAAAGAATAAGTTGTAGGGCATTCTTGGTGAGGAAATGTTATTGAATGGATAATTTCATTATTGTATACATATAGATGAATGGATTAAAATAAGGAGATATTTTAATGCTCTAATAATTATTAGCACTTATATAGAGTAGAATGAATTACGTGGTGAGTAGAAAAAAATTCTGGTTTAAAGGATTTTCTTTGGTCTAAAGATGCAAATGAGATTAACCTTGTGTGTGACAAGACACTAGTATAGTAAAGAGAAACGATAGCGGTTATTTTCGCTTATACGCAGCGGTTTCGTAACCGAGACATATGCAGACAAGACAAAAAGAGGTAGGCTTTTTACCTCGGTTCTGAACCGAGACAAAAGGGTGTGTGTTTTGACTTTGTAAAGCAGTAGTCACCATAAATACATGTATCTAGTAAATCGTATTAAGAGAATTGAGGATAAAATGTTTGTATTATATGTTTCATTTCATAATAACTACCTGAATTGTGTACCTATATTTTGAAATTTGTTTCGTTTGCTATATATGCATATTTCTTTTATGAATTAGCTAACTTGTTATTATGCATGTGTCCTTTTGTTGTTTTTTCCTTTTGCAATAAATAACATTATTTTGTGTGAATACATGAAGAATTAGGAATTGGTTAACAGAAGATGGTGCAACTCTCTAATCTTTAAATCAACTTTTGAATTCTAGTCTATATGTAAAGATATTAAACTTGCAAGTATAGTCATTAAGGCTGTACACATCTCTTAGAACACAACATAACACAAGATATTGTAGGTTTAATTCTACTTACACATTTCTAATACTGTGAGCTATTTATTGTAGGTTTAATTCCACTCAGACATTTATAATATAATTCAGTGTGCTACGGTTTCATTTTGTAGAGAAAGTGTTTTGAGGGCTCTCCATTAAACTCCTCACACATTACATTATGCTCTTCTTTTATTTATATTGAACGGCCGGAATTAATAGATGCCAACCACTCAACTAAATATTTTAAAAAGAAATTATTCTTTAATAAAAAATTATAATAGAATTTTTTTGATAAAAATTAAAATGTATCTAACACATTAAAATAAGTAATTATTTATTTATTTTAAAAGTCAACAAACTTTTAAAATAATTCTTAGGAATATATATCATGGATTAAATTGACTAATAATATAATTTGAATTTTACACATAATTTAGAATTTGGAGATTGATATGAAAATTTTAAATTTAAGAAAACAATAACTATATTTAAAAATTAAAGTAATAATTTATTAGATATTAAATGATAGAGTTAAAATATATTTTTATTTTTGTGTAAATCAGTTTAAAAACAAATTAAATAAATAAAATAATTTTCTAAAGAGAAATGTTTTTATATGATATTATAAACAATTTTATTATATATATATATATATATATATTATTTGTTAAAATAATATTATTATAAAAAATAAAAATTAAATATGTGTTTCTAAATTTTATTTTATTACTGATCAAATAATTATAAATCATGAAAATGTAAAATTAAAAATGAAAAAAAGAATATAAAAATTTATACTCTAATAAGTTATTTTTGAATAATTTATTAAATGACAAATTAATTATAAGTTATAAAAGAATAAAATAAAAAAAATAGAATAAAAAAACAGGTTTAAAAATAAAATAAATAAATAAAAAGATAAAATAAATTTTATGTACATATAATAACAAAATAAATATAGAAAAAATTCAAAATAAAATAAATAGATAAAAAAGTAAAATAATTTATATAGACATAACAACAAAATAAATATAAATAAAAAATTAAAAATATTAAATGAATAAAATATTAACTTTCAAACACTTAGTAATACAATAAAATAGATAATAAAAGAAAAGTATTAATATCTTCTTATAATACTCATAAAAAATTGTGTGAACCTGTTCCAAGAGACGTGTCCTCCACTTTATAAGTAGTCGTTCTACACATGTTTCATGTTCTTGGTAAAGCTAGACGTTCTCAAATTCTCTTGCAAATATTCAAGGTTGCAATCATGATACTAAGTCCTTTTCTTCATCTCTTGTTTTCATACCAAACGTTTTCATGTATATGCTCAGCTTTAACTTCCTCCAATAACTTTCTCAACACTTTTCATGCATGTTTCCAGTCAAGTCAACTATCATTTCCTATTGTACTGAAACTGTTTCCAAGCCTCCTTCACGTTTCCTTGTATCATTTTATCAATCAAAATAACTGTTCATGCGGGAAATAATATGAGACATCTGACCTTAGTTATCAAGATTCTTATATAAAATATTTTAAAAAATCATCTTTTTTTAACATTAAATCTTAAGATTCTGAATTATAAGTAATTTCTTAAGTTTTTGTATGAGTTTGTTTAGTGACAAATATTTCTTATCTTTTTTCATGAAAAATCCAAAAAGTGAATCTCAGAGTCATTGTTTGTTTAATAACCAGTTCAAATAGGTATAATATATCTAGCGTGAATATAAATCCTATGATTGTGGGTAGGGATGGCAATTTTACCCGCGGCAAGGGTACCGTGGGTAAAATCCGCGACGGGTAGTAACTATCCGCGAATATTTATTATCCGTGGGTAACGGGTAGCAGGTATTTTAATACCCACTTCTAAACGGGTCGGGTATGGGTAGTATACTACCCGCCCCGCGGGTACCCGTTACCCGTAAAAAATTAAAAAATAAATAATTTATATATTTTTTAATTAAATTTAATTAAAAATAAAATAAAAATATATTTTATTAGTTTAAATTTAATTAAAATTAAATTTTAATTTACATTTAAATTAATTTATATTATATATATATATATATATTTGTATTTTTATTTAAATTTTATTTTTAAATGTATTAAATATTTTTTTTTATTTTTTGCGGGTACCCACGGGTATCCGCAGGTTTTAAAATATCTGACGGGTATATTTTAAACGGGTACCCGACGGGTAGCGGGTCGGATAGCGGGTACGATTTTATCCGACGGGTCGGGTTGCGGGTAGGCACTACCCGTACCCGACCCGACCCGTTGTCATCCCTAATTGTGGGTTATTTGGGGTTCGAAAGTATTCAAAGATTCCAAGCAACTAGTCCAATTATTGGTGTGATGGAGCCCAACAAAAACTACCAGAAGCACTATACTCTACCAAAACGCTTATATATATTCAATCGTTTTGGTTTACACACTTCACAATTAAGAGTAGACCGATCAAATTCAAAGTCCTTGTTTCACTCTTAGGTATTTAGTATCACCAAAAAAGTAATGACTACTTGTTTTCCTAAACTCTGTTGTGTACTTCTCCTCCTCTTGCTGCCTGCTGCAGAATCCATTCTCGGATTCAACAATACCGCAGAAATAAAGTGCATTGAGAGCGAGAGACAGGCACTCCTCAACTTCAAACATGACCTCGTAGATGCTCATTACATGCTGTCTACATGGAGGGATGATGAGAAGAGTAAAGATTGTTGCAAATGGAAAGGCATTCAATGTGACCATCAAACAGGTCGTGTAACCATCCTTCGTCTCCGTGGTTCGGATACACAATATTTGAGTGGTGCACTCAATATCACTTCACTGTTTCCCTTGCAAAATATTAAACATTTGGATCTCAGCAACAATGAATTTATAGAGAGTCACATCCCAGAACTCATGGGCTCACTTACCAACTTAAGATATCTCAATCTCTCCTATTCTTATTTTGGTGGTAATATTCCTACCCAACTTGGAAGCCTTACACATTTATTGTCTCTGGATTTAAGTCACAATTATCTTCTCCGTGGAGATATCCCTTATCAACTTGGAAGCCTTACAAATTTAAGGTATCTTGATCTCAGTTATAATAATCTTGATGGGAAAATCCCTTGTCAACTTGGAAATATGTCATAGTTGAGATACCTTGGTCTCACTGGTAATTCATTTTCTGGAGCACTCCCTTTCCAGGTTGGGAATCTTCCTTACTTGCAAACTCTTAGACTTCCTGGTGATTTTGATGTCAAACCTAAGGATGCACACTGGCTGTCTAATCTCTCTTCCCTAACACATCTTGCCATCGATGGTTTACATAACCCTGACTGGTTGCATATGATTCATTATCCAAAGCTAGGAGAGTTGAGACTAGTTGATTGTTCTGTTTCAGATACCCATATTCAATCTCTGTTTTATTCACGTTCCAACTTTTCCAATTCTCTTACCATCCTTGACCTTTCTTCTAATATGCTCACATCCTCAACATTTCAATTATTGTCTAACTTTCCTTCTCTTGTGATCCTTGATCTTTCCTATAATAAGATGACATCATCGGTCTTTCAGGGTATTTTCAACTTCAGTTCAAAACTTCAAAATCTTTATTTGCGAAACTGTAGTCTTAGAGATGATAGTTTTCTCATGTCAGCTATTTCAATTACGAATTCTTCGTCTTGTCTTGTCTCGCTTGATCTCTCCTTTAATCTATTGAAATCATCATCCATATTTTACTGGCTCTTCAACTCCACCACCAATCTTCGTACACTTGAACTTCATCATAACATGTTAGAAGGTCCCATTCCAAATGGATTTGGGAAAGTAATGAACTCTCTTGAAGTTCTTGACCTCTTTGATAACAAACTGCAAGGCGAGATTCCGAATTTCTTTGGGAACATGTGCACATTGCAGAGTTTAGACCTCTCAAACAACAAGTTGAGTGGGAACATTTCTAGCTTCATTCAAAATTCTTCACGGTGTTTCAGAGTTTGTCTTTATCTGATAACCAGATTACCGGCATTCTACCTATGAGCATTGGATCACTATCTGAATTGGAGGGCTTGTACTTGGATGGAAATTGCTTGGAGGGTGATGTCACTGAATCCCATCTTTCAAAATTTTCCAAATTAAGGTTCTTATCTTTGTCAGATAACTCCTTATCTCTAAAAATAGTCCCTAACTGGGTTCCTCCTTTTCAAATAATAATCTTGGAACTAAGATCTTGCAAGTTGGGTCCTAGCTTTCCTAGTTGGCTCCAGACTCAACGCTCTTTACTTCATCTGGATATTTCAGAGAATAGGCTTAATGGTTCAGTACCAAAATGGTTTTGGAACAACTTGCGTGATGTGAGATATTTGTATGTCTCAGAATAATCTCAGTGGTGCAATTCCCAATAATTTATCATTGAAGCTTTTCCATAGACCGTCCATATTTCTGAATTCAAATAATTTTGAAGGAAAAATTCCGCAATTTTTACTACAAGCTTCAGACCTAAGGCTTTCTGACAATAAATTTTCAGATTTGTTTTCATTCATATGTGACCAACGCACAGATGTAATGGCCACCTTGGATTTATCAAACAATCAATTGAAGGGACAACTCCCAGACTGTTGGAAATCTGTACATCAGTTATTCTTTCTTGATTTAAGAAACAATAAATTGACAGGGAAGATTCCTGTGTCCATGGGCAGCCTTGTTAAATTGGAAGTCTTGGTTTTACAAAACAATAACCTGAGAGGTGAATTAGCTTCCACTTTGAAGAATTGCAGCAATTTAATTATGTTGGATGTGGCCGAAAATATGTTTTCTGGCCCAATACCATCATGGATAGGGGAAAATATGCAACAATTGATAATATTGAACATGCGAGGGAATCACTTCTCTGGACATTTTCCAATTCAACTCTGTTATTTGAAGCGCATTCAATTCTTAGATCTTTCGAGAAATATGTTATCAAAAGGAATTCCATCTTGCTTAAAGAATTTGACTGCAATGACTGAAAAGAACATCAACACAAGTGATACTCTAAATCGTATATATTCGATGAATATCACTGATTTTGAAATGTATGGCGTTTATAGTGAGAAAAATTACACCCTTAACATAAGCTTGATGTGGAAAGGCGTGGAACAGGGGTTCAAAAATCCAGAGTTACAGCTTAAGAGCATTGATATTTCAAGTAATAATTTAAGTGGTGAAATACCGAAGGAGATTGGATATTTGGTTGGGCTAGTTTCTCTGAATTTATCCAGAAATAATCTGAGAGGAGAAATTCCTTGTGAGATTGGTAGTTTAAGATCACTAGAGTTCATCGATTTATCAAGAAATCATTTCAGTGGGAAAATTCCTTCTTCTCTTTCTGAAATTGACGGTCTGGGGAAACTAGACTTGTCACACAACTCTCTTTCAGGAAGAATTCCACTGGGAAGACACTTCGAAACCTTTAATGGGTCTAGTTTTGAAGGAAACATTGATCTTTGTGGTGAACAACTCAATAAAAGTTGTCCTGGAGATGGAGATCAAACAATAATAAAGCTTTCAAAAACTGAAGCAACCAATGATGATGAAGATAGCTGTTTCTTTGAGGCATTATACATGAGCATGGGGATCGGATACTTCACTGGATTTTGGAGCTTAGTAGGGCCAATGCTACTTTGGCGTTCTTGGAGAAATGCATATATGAGATTCCTAAATAAATTGACAGACAGTATATATGATCAGTTGTATTGAATGTGACGAGAAAAAGGTATGCGCGTATCTTCTCCTTTTTCAAATTCACGATTTATCTCATGTCTTGGTTGAATGTAGTATGTTATAGGCAAAAAAATATGGGTTCTTGAGCCAGAACATTTAGTATGTTATAGGCAAAAAAAGATTTTCTAGAATTTTCTTTGTCTTTTCATCTTTTGAATTCGTCTCTAATATGTTTAACGAGATCTCTGTTGGATTCACAACAGAGAGGTTTACTGATGGAAGAGAGGTTTATGGATGGAAATTCATTCAAAGAGCTACAACATTAGCTATGACCAAGAGAATAGAAGGAGAAGAAAGATTTCAAAGAGCTCTTTTGTGGAAGATAGTGTATTTGTCTTTCCCTTCTCTTAGCATTGTAAAATATAAATAAGTCTTTTTTTTATGTATTGTATTTAGAACGATCTTACATCTTGTTTAGGCTTGTATTTTTTGTCGTTTTTGTTGAATAGCCTATAATTTAATTGATTATGTAAATGACTTAATCGATTAAAACAAACAATATCCTACAAAGAGTGCAATTCTATGATTTAATCGATTATGTAAGTACCATAATCGATTAAAACATACCATAATCGATTAAAACAGACAACTTTATGCAAAACTGTTGTTTTGGCTTTCAAAAGTGACTCTTGAGTGACTAGGGAAGCTAAGTGGTTCTTTGGCTACCTTAGACATCAAGTGATCTTAAAACATTGCTTCTAGACCTAGAAATCCTCTAAAGGTGCATACATTTGAAACTAACTAAGAAAATTATTGAATTCTTTACTTCAAAAGGTACATTAGTCACTCTTTAAGAAACATCTAGAGTTTTTTTGTTCCAGATTCATTTTCTTTTTCTTTCTTCTCTGTTAAGACTTGAGTTCACTACCCTCTTCTATAAATAGGAGTGGTGAAGCATTGTAAAAAAAAAGTTGGAACATAATATAGAAAAATTATGCCAATTTTGCAACTCTTCTATTTTAAGTTTACTAGGATAGTTGTCTTCTTGATTACTCCTAACCTTTTTCTAGACTGTTAGCCCAACCTCTATAAGACTTGAAAATTTATATAACTCTAGGTATAATTAAAATATTATTTATTGATAAATAAGTTTTGTTTATAGAAGTATCATATGGTTTAATTAGTAAGAACTTAGTATGGTGGGAAAATGTCTCGTGTATATTTTTTATGTGTAAAATAATTAATGATGTGAGTAAAAATATGAAAATGTAAAATAAGAATAACTTAAATATATATTACATAGATGGATATATATATTACAAGGATGGATTGGCACAGCATGAGCAACCTGGTGTGTAAGTAGGATATTTTAGTCTTTTCAGTTATTGATATATGGTGTAGATAATAATCACGAGATGCAAGAAGTAAAACCCAACCAAAACACAAAGGGAGTGCTTTAAACACCATCCTTTTCGTAAATAGAGTGTGGTTAGCAGTTTCATTATTCCACAATTTTATACTGATTTTGAAATCATATTCCCAAAAGTCTAATTATTAAAACTTCTGGAATTTATAGATGGAATTATATCTGCTCTTTATTGTCTGTAAGTCTTTTGTTAGTGTGACATCCGGGCACTGACGAGGGCGGGGAGTGACGCCGGTGCAAGAGGCATGGTGTAGGGGGCACAGACAAGGAGCGGCTCCTGGCAGCTTCGGTGGAAGGGGTACATGGACGAATCGAACATACACCGAAATGAGAGGGATCTGGAGACTGTGTAGGTATGGGACTATACAGTCGAAGGATAGCTTAAAGGAATTGATTTGACTAATATCACCAAAATGCATTTGCTTTTCGGTAGGCTCACTCATAAGAATTCCATGGTTAAACGTGTTTAACCTGGAGCAATTCTGGAATGGGTGACTTTCTGGGAAGTTTTCCCGGAAAGTTCCCAGAAGGTCAATATGAACATACTTCCATAAGTTTCGTAATTTTAAAAGAGAGATCGTAAAAGTTTCACTTCATTTTTCCCAATTCTGGAATAATCAAACACAAAATAAGAACTTCATGGAAAAAATTACAAAACATTAGGTAGACGTAGATAGTTATTCTTTTGTGTGAATAATCACTAAAAACGTTCATTAAATAAAACTGATCTATAAATACAAAATATTCAGTGATTATTTACACGAATTTAGAAATTATTTTAGAAATTCAAGATTATTAATTTTTAATATATATTTTTGCATTAAAAGTTTCTAAATTAACTATTAAACTGTTTTTCAAAATTAAAGACCAAAATTCAATTATTTTAAATTTAAACTTTAATTTTAATTATTTTAGTGACTAATGCTTTAAATTTAGCGACTATTAATCCAATATCTGAAAACAATTTTTCTTGTAAATTGATAACAATTTGATTAATGAGATTGATATTTTGTGTGATCTACAAATCTAATAGAATAAAATCATTATCAATGGTATTCTTATATAACTGATATTTATAATAATAAGACAAGCAGTAGTGTTCATTGTAAAATAAAATAACGATATATTTATTTAATTGAGATATTATATATCACTTAAATAATTTGAAATTGAACTTAAAATATTATTTGCATCATATATTATAGTTATAATTTTTTTTAACATATAAAATATATTAGTACTTGAAAATAATAACAAAATATATATTGATTTATCATAAACATGATTGTGGTTGTCTTATACATTTTCTAATTTCTTTTTGTTGGTTAGAAAGTTAAGCAACGACAAGAGAGTTTTAAAAGTAAAACAAGCAAACGGACTTTGATATTTTAGCCTTTGCATAAATTTAAAATTGAAACCCTTTGATGGTAGTGAAGGAAAAACTGAAAAAAAAAAAGTAAAATATGATTTAAAATTGTGCAAAAAAAGATGTTTTTGGGATCATGAACCCAAAAACAAAAAGTCATCACATAGATTACTGAGTTAGATAAGTTGGATGATGGGATAAACTTTGATGATATGAGACTACAATGAATGAAGCTATTTAACGACTATTAATTCAATCTCTGAAAACATTTTTTCTTGTAAATTGATAACAATTTGATTAATAACTTAGGTTAATATTTTGGGTGACCTACAAACTTGATCTAATAGAATAAAATCATTATTAATGGTATTCTTATATAAATGGTATGTATATATAGTAATAAGACAAGCAGTAGTGTTTATTGTAAAAC
The DNA here is from genome assembly GCA_034642375.1 of Vigna nakashimae. Classification (NCBI taxonomy): domain Eukaryota; kingdom Viridiplantae; phylum Streptophyta; class Magnoliopsida; order Fabales; family Fabaceae; genus Vigna; species Vigna nakashimae. Next base: position 25,356,043 of record CM067768.1, read on the forward strand.
AAAACAATGATATATTTATTTGAGATATTATATATCACTTAAATGATTAGAAATTGAACTTGACATTATAATTTTAAATTATATATATATCAAATATATCAGTGCTTTTAAACAATAACAAAATATATATTGATTTATCATAAACATGATTGTTGTTGTCTTATACATTTTTAACTTTTGTAGTTGCTTAGAAAGTTAAGTAAGACAAGAGAGTTTTAAAAGTAAAACAAGCAAACAGACTTTGATATATTAGCCTATGCAGAAATTCATAATATTTAATATATAAAGCATAATATTTTTATTATCACGATAATTTATAATTTTTATATTAAACAACTTCATATTCATTTTCTTATTATATATATATATATATATATATATATATATATATATATATATATATATATATATATATATATATATATATATATATTGTATTGGATATAGTGTATACCGAACGGTTAACATCACAAGCCGTTCGGTCACCACCACAACAATGGTCAACCAGACCATTATCAACCGCATCAACTAAAGTCAACCGTGTTAAATAATGTTTGACCATAATTGGGCCAACACTTAAGGTACTATTGGACCAGTAGTCCAACAGAAGATAAAATAATCAAAGGAGAATAAAAGAATCAAGATATTTGATTGAAGATATAAAGATGTTGATAAGCGGTTAAGATATTGATAAAGTCATTTATGAGTAACTAACCGGATTTTCAGGTAAGGTTGTTTTTATTTGATCTATGAAACGCTTATAAATACACTCACGAGGCCAAAGGCATGGTAGGTTCAACTGAGACTTCACTACGTTATACTTACGTCCGATCAGGACTTAAATACAAAACTGTGATAAACAGTTCATAAAACTGCTCCTAACTTGAGCGTCGGAGTGCCTTTTGCAGGTACCTCCCCCCATCAAGAGCACAACCGAACGACATCCGGAGTCCAAGCGAGCGAAGCACTCGATTCCAGCGTCGGAAAGCAACAAAGCCACGTCAGAAAAGGTTAGTCTCTCGGTCCTACAAATCCCTACCGAAACATTTTGGTGCCTGGCATCCCGCTAAAACCGCAAGTAACCAGACAAGAACGTAGTCTCAGCGTCATCATGTCGTCTAGGCCCTTACATATTGATCCCGATTGAAGAAACTCCCACCATCAACGTCAGCAAGCTTCTACGACTTTACAGATAAATATTTTGATATAACCATCTTAAATTTATTTTATATTATATGATTTAATTTATACTTCTAAACCATTTGAAATATTGATGATTATCCATCTCAACATATAAAAACGTCCTATGTGATTGATGCATCACTTACGAAAAGATTCGCCAACAACATAAAAGTAGTTTCAGCACCTGCATGCATTCCGCTTTGTTCAAAAATACATATAATTTAATAATTATACTTCCTTTCCGAATAATTTAATTTAAATATCTTAATTCAATATTATAATATTGTTCAAGATTTATTCAGGGTCCAATGATGCATTTGCCACTTAACCAAAATTGGCATTAAGTGTTCAACCATTCAAATATTATGTCATTCGGCCTCACAATTATTCAGCCATTCGACCTCACAATTATTGAGTCATTCGACCTCACAGGTATTCGGCCCTTCGGCCTCAACTGCTCGGCCTTATAAGGCCTTAGATACTTTAGCCAACTATGGTATCAAGACTTTGACTATTCAACCATTCGGTTATTCAGCCTCACAGTGCAGATGACATGATCATGCCCACGAATTACTTGGCAAATCGAGAACTTACCGTTCGGGCCACCTTACAAAACCCAAGGACATTATCCGAAAAACTCTTGGTCCAAACCAAGCGGTGATAAAAGTTCTTACCGAACTGTCACTCTCGTAAACAAAACCCAGGGACGTTATCCGAAAAACTCCTGGTCCAAATCGAGCGATGATAAAAGTTCTCAACGAACTGTCACTCTCGTAAACAAAACCCAGAGACGTGATTCGGAAAACTCCTGGTCCAAACCGAGCGGTGAAAAAAGTTCTCAACGAACTGTCACTCTCGTAAACAAAACCCGGGGACATTATCCAAAAATCTCCTGGTCCAAATCGAGCAGTGATAAAAGTTCTTAACGAATTGTCGCTCTCATAAATAAAACCGAGGGAGTGCTCTACAAGAACCCCTGGTCCTAAACCGAGCAGTGAGGAACATTCTTCTTGAACTCTCACTCTCGTCCACATGCGTCGCTTGATCGGCTGTCCGGTTTTACAATGCCTCCGTTCAACATGGGAAAAAAATCTAAAAAGAACTCCCGCTAGTCACCACTCGGCCTAGAATATGTCGTTCGGACCAAAACAACCTCCTCAATAAAATGAGACAAATCTTTCTCAGACTCATAAGTCTTATAGTTAACCTTAGCTAAAGTCGAACGGTTAACTCGGACTAACCAGAACATGAGTTTAACCAATCGACCATTCGACCTCAGGTAGTCGGCTATCTGGTCTCACATGTATTCAGCCACTCGGCGTTGCTCGGCTTTCCATGGCCTCAAGTGTTCAGGTACTCGGTCATTCGGCCTCAAAGGTACTCAGTCATTCAGCCTCAAAGGTACTCGACCATTCGGCCTCACAGGTATTCGGCCCAAATCGCTCGACCTTTCATGGCCTCAGGTACTTAGCCATTCGCCCTTCGGCCTCAAGCGTGAAACCTTCGGCCATTCGGCTTCATAAGGTATTCAGTCTTTCGGCCTCAACTGCTTGTCCTCCCATTGTAACATCCCAAAATTAGGAATTACACTGTTTAAAAAATTTCCTTAGAATATACATAATGCAAATAAAAATTTTAACCTCTATGGAAAATAATACATCATCTAATCCAAATTATATATCAAATAACTATAATTACATTTTCCCCTAATTCTCTAACCCACATCTCTCATTCTTCATGCATGCTTGAAGCATAATCCAAATCATCTGTAATAAAATATGTTTCCGTATAACATCACACATTATACGATCATCGCATCCACATGAACACACAAGCAAGGGTGAGCTAATGCGACAAAAGACAACATTGTGCATTTAAAGTTATAACATAATTCCTACGAGTCAAATAAAAAAACATATAGTTCAAATAACCCAACATGCATTTGACCAATCATGATCATCATAAACTTGAGTTATACGGATAATAGTTTGAGTGTCGAACTCCTAGCGGGTTCTATACTTGTTGTGGTACTTGCTGGCTCAATCCAAGCGACCACTAGAGTTACATCCTTTCCTACTTTGTCCCAATACGAATCTTCGGATGAGGATTTCCTTTCCTACTCTGTCCCAATACGAATCTTCGGATAAGGATTTCTTTTCCTACTCTGTCCCGATACGGATCTTCGGAAAAAAATTTCTTTTCCTACTCTGTCCCAATACGGATCTTCGAAAAAAGATTTCCCCACTCTCCACCACATAGTTCTTTCTCTACGTGAGTCTGAGACTATTGAGAGCATTAGGATAAACCCCTAAGTTGGAGCTCCTACATTCATTAATAGGAAGTCCCTCCTTGGAACTTCTTTCCACATTTCCCATACATAGATACATATACTACCATATCGTACTCATCAACTCATACCATACTACGTATCTCATCACAATCATCATATTATACCCAAGAATAACTCACTCATACTAAGACTTTACATATTATCACATAAAAACATCTCATAATAACACAAATTTCTTTATGGCCTATTGGTCCTAATACTTAGGTAATTCAAACAGCTTGGAGACCCTCACTAATGGCTCCAGAAGGGTCAAACACCCCCAAAATGATCTAAAGAACGTCCAAAAAGGACATCCAGGGCCCCAAAAACCATCAAAAACAATTTCAGCAGTGTGTAGGTGCGCCAGGGACACTCATGGCACACGGCACAAGCTGCACAGGATCCAGGGGGGCAAGGGTTCGACCAAACGACGACCGACCCCATATTAGTTGACAACAACCATGAAAATTGGATTTTTATGCACCTGGAACCCTTTCTAATGACTAAAGGGGTTCTCTAAACATTGGTATTAATGGGAAAACACGTTTATAAGTTAAAGCAAACATCCATTTGATCACTAGATTCAAGACTAGGTGTATCAAACCACTTTTGACACTTAAAAATTCAAATTCACTCCTACAAGTTGCCCAAATTTCAATTTTATTCTTTCCAGCCCCCATATCAGTTTACAAACTGCATAAACAAGTCTAATTACACTTGTTAACACCCTCCAATACCTCAGTTTCATTCCAGCTACTCCACTTTTCATTTCCAACACCTACAATCTCCAAAATGAACTAATAAACTCAACCTATGATGTAATTGACATTTCCATAACATATTTTTCTGATATAAATCTATAGGCAAGTCTTAATTGACCTCAAAATATACTTCAAACTGTCCAAAACAGTTTATATCACTTACCTAAAAATCTCACTACTCAAAACCCTCTTTTTAAACAAAAACACTTGAAAACTTCAACCATGAACCACCTGATTGATACATATCAGTTTTCAATGCTCTGACACTTTTAATCAAGTCCCAATTTACCTCCTAACAGTACTAAATCAGTTACTCTTTCACCCCCATACTTATTCCTCAATTTCACTCATCAAAACCCCATAATTTGAATTCAAAATCAACCAACAAACCATAAAAGCATTACTAATTCTTCTTAGTTCGAATTTCCACTAATTAACAGTTCCAACAAGTCTTGATTCACCTCTAATTATCTTTTAAAACTGTATTTACTCATTCTAACCAATAACTCAAAAACTCACCTATCAAACCTTTCATTTTTGACCAAAAACACATACAACTCAATCAAATTCAATTTCCTTTCATATTCAACACAACCAAAACATCTAAACAACACCATTTATCATACAATTGGGGTTTAACACAGAATCATTTCACATCCACAATCCTTGTGTATTCACATTCACTTACTTCACAACAATCCACATTAGGTCACACTTTTAAACATCATCATTCAATATCAATTAACTCTACACTCTAAAATAATATCAATTTATCAACACAGAACATAAACTAGTTCACCAAAATCCAACCAAACAAAACCAATCAAGTTAGCTCCCCTTACCTCTTGAAGACTTCCTTTGCAAAGCCTTGAATTCCTCTTTATGACCCCTACAGTACCATTGCCCCCTTGCAACTCCAGAAGCTCTCAACTCCATCCAATCTCACGGATTCAACAGCAAGGACTCCATTAACCGCACTGCAGAACCACCCCCCTCTCTTAAATAAAACTAGCCAAGGGACAACCATGGTCGCTTACACCTTATGAAAACCTTAAAAACTGAAAAGAGGGTGAGGCCATGTTCCTATCTGACCCAAAGGACCGAAAGCATGGGTCTGGAGTTTATTCTTCAACTTTCCCAACAGTCCGACGTGTTTCCAGGCTGTTTCTGCAAAAAGCAGAATCACTGCTCGCGCCAGGCGCTCCAACATAAATGTCGGGCGCAAGCCCTCCCAGCAACAACACGTTCACGTTTTCAATCGTATAGTTGAACCCCTTCCCGACGTCGAAAATATGCGTATGAGTACTCGAATCTAAGCTCTTTGAGTCTACTATCCAATGGAAGAAGAATCAACTCAATTGGAATTTTGTACGAAAAGTTATAAATAAAATAGTAAACATGTTAAAGGTTTACAACATTATAAGTTGAGTTTTTGTTACAACTCGTTACATTTTGAGGTTCTTAGTCTTTTAATGATCCAAGACTTATATTTATCTTTTGAAAGGGTCTTACATTCTCCCTACCAAAAAAAAAATCATCCTCGAAAATTAATTCATTGGGAAAAATGAAGAATCTCCTTCCCTCAACGACTTTATTGGCACTAAAACCTTACTTTTGTGTTAAGGGGCTCTATTGTTTGATAATGTAGTAGGTCTAGCCATTGTACTCACCACAATTTGTCGACCTTCAACCTTCAATGATTCGTCTTTCGCATGACCAACCACTTAGTATTTGACAATCAAACTCACCCATTATCTGTCTTTCACCACCCCTTGTAAATTCCTTCTTATTGCCATGACAAAATCTTCAAATAGGGTTTGAATTCCTCTATTTTTCATATTTTTTACCACAAATACATTTCTGCACAGATGAAAAAGAAAATTATGAATTTGAAAACACAAAGCAAGTAGAAACATGTACTTTCTTCTATTTTTCAGAGATTCAGATGTACTGGATTCAAGAGAAACCACATACGTCAACTGGGCCTAATGGGCTCGAAAACTGTTCATCGTTCATTCTCAATTTGTTTTTACAACAAATTCAAAGAAAATCATGCATGACAACTTGGACAACTGTATTGAAAAGACAATGTTGAAAGTTCGTATTTTGAGATTTTTAATTTTTTTTAAGGGTTTGATTGACTTTTATTTTACAATACTACAAAGAAAACTGGTCAAGCTTGGACCTGAAGCAAATTGAACTGAATGCAAGGTAGTGTGAGCTTAATGGGCTTATTTTACAAAAATGTTTGTTTTAAAATAAAATGTAACATGATTTGAGAAATATGCAACATGATGAGGGAAATCCTTTTTTATTTTTACTTTTGTGAGAAAACGAGACTAAGGAAAACCTTACACTGAAAATGGGCCCAAATGGGCTCAACAACTATTATTCCTACTCTCACAATAAAAAATAGGGTGTTGCTCCCTCCACCACCATCCTATACTTCCTCCACCTCCCCACATTATTTTAAATACAATTATATCCCCAAGTTAAAAAGATTTTTACTTTTACCCTATTTTAAATAATTTGAAACCCTAATTTTACTGTCCCAACGCCCACCCATGGAACTCCCTTCCCCTTTCCCCATTTTCGTTTCACATCCCCACCTCCTACACTTCCATTCCTTTTTCTTCCCAGTTTTTTTTTTGGTTTGAAAGCTTCCATTGCCGTCATGGTGTGAAGGAGCGTCGCCGCCGTGGTGTGGAGGAACATTGAGGAGCGTCCAGAGCATCAACCAGCATGAGGAAGTACACATCAACGGAGGTGACATCCTTCAACGGATGTCCCCTAATAAAACAAATCTGAAATAAAAAACGTAACATTTGTGACATCTTCAATGGATGTCAACATCCGTTTAAGGTAAATCCATTTTTCCTTAAACGAATGTTGACATCCGTTGAAGGATGTCACCTCCGTTTACGTTTTTTATTTTAGGGTTTTATTTCAAGGTTTATTCGAATATGAGGAAGCATGACACGCACTGCACCACTCCACGAACTGCACCACGAGAGCGACACTACACCACAAGAGGGAGACTGCTTGATAATTTTTTCCACCACCACCAACCTTTGCAACTTGTAGTATCTCACAATGACGAAAGAAAGAGAGGAAAAAATATAATGTTAAAATGAAAGAAAAGTAGTTTACTCATGTACGAGACTAGAATATGTTATTAGTGAAATATGTTATGAATGGATAAAATTAAAAAATAATAACCCTAAAAATAAAATTTTACTAAGGGACCAAATAGTAAAGGGGAGGTGGAGGGAGAAAGGTGTGGTGGTGCAGGGAGCAACACCCTAAAAAATATTAAAATGAACTTGAACTTTTTTTTTTGAAAAAATCTCATAATGACACATTATACAAAAGCAAAACGTGGAAACAACATATTTTTATCATTTTTCAAAAGAAGTGAACTCCAAGAAAAATCAAAAAGGCAATTGGGCCTAATGGGCTCGAGGACTGTTCTTTCTTTTTTTTCAATTTTTTTTATTTTTATATTTATTCGAAGATTAAGAAGAAATAAAATCAAACAAAATGATATGATGCGACAATTATGAAACTTAAGTGTCGGTCCAACATTTGATTTCTTTCTACCGTTGACAAAAACAGCAGACCGAACGATTACAAATATTGATCGTTCGGTCTATATATACCATACAACTTTACATGATTTGCATTGAACGAATAATAAAAAAACTCGTTATATTTTCAAAATAGAGGTTTTTATTTTTATTTTATCTAAGTTCATTTATCTTTATATATTATTATTATGATGCCTTATACTTTTTAAAATTACATTATAAATTTTTTCTAACTAGTTTTAACGTTTTAGAAAATTGAGTCATCAATCACATCAAATGGAAACTATAGAATTGCACGAAATTGTTAGTCTTTCATAGACTTCTTTGTATAAAAGAAAATTAAGCTCCTTTTCTCATGCTTTGGTGTAGAATTTCTCAATCCTCTTTTTCCCACCTGTGTTCTCACCTTCAAACCTTTTCACATGTGAATAACATGAAACGTTGAATTAAATATTGAAACTGGTCATGTACTCATGATTCATCTTATTTCAATTCTCTTCAAATATTCAACATTGCAACCATTATCATCATAAGGTCTTTTCTTCACATCTCATGTTTTCATATATACCAACACTTATCATGTGTTGTATGTTCAACTTCAACTTTATGAAGAAGACTTTTCTTGCATTTTTTGAAATTAGACGTCAAGTCAATTGTCATCTTTTATTTTACTAGAAGTGTTTCAAACCATCTTGCATTATTTCAGGTTTTTTTTTTTTACGTTTTTAAATCGTTAATAAGGATAGGTAATTTTTTTATTTACACATGACTTTAAATGAAGAAGTCGTAACGACTTCTTCATTGCCACAACCTAAAAGGTAAAGTTGTTCTCCACACATTTTCAAACACTGATAATCGATTATGAGTACCTTTAATCGATTACACGGTGTTAAAATCGTGTAAGGGGTTACGACTTCACTAGTAATCGATTACACTACTATTTATAATGTGTATAAAGGAAACATGACAACTTTTTAATGCAGAAATCCCTTTGGTAATTTAAATTTCCATCAATGTAATTAATGTAATTCATATTTTAACTTAGTTTCAACCGATGTTTTCCCTCTAGTAACTGACTACAACAACACTGTAATCGATTATCAAACCCTTTTATTCAAATTTCAACAGTGGTAATCAATTACAACAATGGTGTAATCGATTTGTTGGGAAGCCAAGTGTGAGTCTAAGTCCCACATTGAATAGAAATAAGAAAGTAGAGCACTATATAAAGGTGAAAGACGCATTAACCCATAGCCTTAAGGTTTTGGGTAGAGAGTGGTGTCAATCTCTTATATGGTTGGGCTCATATCTCATTGGTATTGTGTCTCCCGGTGAACCTCCTCCTTGATAGACCTAACACGATTACCAGTAGAGTCATGCCTTTTTGCACAACTTTAACACTGTGTAATCGATTACCAGTGTTTGAAAACGTGTGGGTAGGGATGACAACGGCTCAGGTCGGGCACGGATAGTGCCTACCCACAACCTGACCCGCATGCAAAAAATATTACCCGTTACTCGCTGGATATCCGCATAAAATAATCTGCGGATCTTTTTCAACCCGCGGATACCTGTTTTCAACCCACAAATATTTAAAAAATATATTTTGTGAATTTTTAAATAAGGTTTAAATTAAATTACAAGTTAAAGAAAACAATTTAATATATTTGCTACATATTAAAAAGACATAATGTAATTTTTAAACAAGTTAAAGAAAACAAATACTGAAAAAATTTTAAAAAATAAAAAGATATGAGGAAGAAACACCATGTAACTGAAGTCTCAATTTAGTCACAAGATTAACCCACAAATACCTATCAATTATGAAACAAAGAGATAAAGAACTTCCAAGAGAACACAAACAGGAACCCTAAACCCAAATTCTGAAAACGAACGCAATAACATAAATCTTCAAACTTAAAAAATTCAATTTGCATTAATGAACTAAAATCCAAAAAAAAATTGAAAACACTCATTCGAATCATAACCCCAAAATCGCGTCACCAATCAATAGGAAGAAATCAAGAAACAAACTCTCAAAACGCGAATCAAAACGCACAAAAGAAACCCCCAAAATCAGAGAACAAATAAAACCCTAATTTCAAATCCCAGATCGGAACAAAACCCCAATCAGAACCAAGAGAGAGAGGAAGAGGGAATGGAGCCTACTCACTGCGCGAGCTGAACCAGAAGGAAGAAAAAAAGAGTCCTCCTTTAAGAGAGAATTTTCTAATGAGATTCTATGTATATGTCTGATATCTCTATTAGGGTTTTAGGTCAAAAATAATGTAACTCCTTTTTTCTTTTTTCTTTTAAAAAAAGGTAATTGAAAGGAATCTTAAGTCATTGTTATTAAAATTTCCCTTTTTTAAGAGTAATAAAAAAAATTAATTTTTAAAAATATTAATTAAATTTTTAAGAGAATTTCACTTAACGAGTATCCGCGTGTTGGATAGTATAATACCTGCATCCGATCCGTTTAGAAGTGGGTATTAAAATACCCGCTACCCGTTACCCGCTGATGAAGGCTTGTCGCGGGCCGTCAAATTTGATTGCACGAAAATAATGCAGTAAAACTAAGAAGTGACTCCTAGGTCGTCTCTCAAGGACCAATATTGTGATTTTTGTGTAATGCGGAAAATAAAATTACAACTGGAATTTAAATAAGACAACTGAATTTAAAACACTGAAATAAATTTTAATGATGGTAAAAACTTAATGGTAAAGATGGTAAAAATAGAAAACGAAAAATTCATCAGGATTTGAAATTAAAGTGCGAAACAGTAAATATGCAAAAACGGTAAATTTTAACGATACAGAAAACAATGAACGGTAAATTACAACAAATAAAAATAAAATACTTAACTGAAAATGAAATTTATCAGAGATTCAACATTAAAATAAAATTACTGAATAAAAATCAAACCGATCAAACTGCTCCAATTGCTGTAACAGATTACATGCTTTCAGAAATAAAACACTACATTATTTTACTGTTTAAAATGGAAAATGGAAAACAAAGGAAGAGACGAGAGCCTCCTCCCAGGCCGTCTGCTATCCTAAACTAACTACCTAAAATCTAATGATAACTTTCTGCTGCTGCTCTTCTTCTTTTATGGCCACTTCTCAAACATTTTCTGCCTAGTCTGCATTTTCAGACAGGTTTTGTCCTCTGTCCCCATAGCTTTGAAGACTTTCCTCATCAATTGTTGCCTAGCCTGCCAGCAGAAACTAAGGTGGGACCCTCCATTATACTTCTAATCTTGTCTTCTTCTTCAGCTTCCCGTGGACACACTTCTCCATTCTCGTTGTTGTTACTTCTCCACGCTTCCAGCCATCACCATGCACCTCCAAACTGTTGTAGCTTCCTCTGCTGGACCATGGACGTGTTCTCTTCTTGCTTCCACATTTCAGCTCACCAGTGAGCATCTCCTGGACGTGAGAAAAGAAATAAGGTTGAGGCCTCTCTATTGGTTGTTTCCGTGAACTACTCTTTCTTCCACCCAATGAATGACTTGAATTTCCTTGCAGTCGTGGCCTCCTCTCCAGTCATGACACCATCTTCCTTGTGCTCTTCTCCAATCAGCCGTACATGCTGCTTCCTTTGCTGGACGTTACAACACCTTCTTCTCCTCATCTCCACTTTACACGTTGCAGCTTCAACTGGACCAAGACCATGGAGTTCTCCTTCAATTTCCTTGGTCTGGATGGCTGCTGGAATACCGTGAAGCTGCTGGATCAAGTGGACTCTCACGACCTCCTCTTCCTCAAGCTCACGGCCTCTCTTTACGCTGCTGGAGCTGCTTTACGTGCTGGACCTTGAAGACTCCTCTCTTGAAAACATGAGCTGTTGCCGCTTCAAATAACCGTGAGCTTCCTCCTCTCTTGAAAACATGAACGGACGTTGCTGGACTTCTTTGGTGTGTGCCTGAGAGCTTTCCCAAGGTGTGTGCTGGACCGGTTGCTGCATCCTTGCTGCTGGAATAAAATGAACGTGTGCCTTCCTCTCCCCTTTTCCAGCCATGAGCCTCATTTCCGTATGCAAGCAGTCTGCTGGCCGTGAGCTTCCTTCTTTCTTTCAACATCATCCTCCTTCTTTACTTCCAGCAGCCACCGTGCACTTCCATGCCTCCAGCTCAACGTTCCCGTGCTCTCTCCTTGTTCTCTGGACTGCTTTGCTGGACATAGTACTTCATTCCATCCAGCTGCACGACCTCTCCTTGCTTCTTCCAGCCATTACCGTGCACCTCCATACCTCTTCTCCTTTGAACGTGAGATGAAGAATGAATGGGTGTGTGCTTATGTTATCAATTGAAGACTTATGTGTGTAGTGGAAAAACATGGACATTAAAATCTGCACATCCTAGTCTGTGTGGTGCTTTTCATGAAAAATCAAAAGCAAAGAATTTTGGGGACATGTAAGCTTTCAAAGTGGTGGATGGACCCCATATGTTTCCGTATGCTTCTCTCCATTTGCTTAATATGCTTTGACAATTGTGCAAAACCGTGAGCTGCATTTGGAATATGTGGTATTGTGCTTCTCACAATTCAAGAATTGAATTGCTCTCCCTTTCACGTGCATCACATGGACCAATTCTTTTTCTACTCAATTGTGGTCGTGGCTTTGATGCATAATTTCTTTCAAAAAAAAAATGAGTTTCTTATCAATTGGACATGTAGCCGTGACATTAGTTTAAAAATGTGGCAGCCATGCAAATTCTTCTTTAAAATTAATGTCACATCTATCTTGAAGTCCCAAAACATTTCCAAAATTTTCCCTGCAATTTATAATGCAAATAATTAACTCAGATAATTCAAATTAATTAAAATAAGAATTTCTGATCGAATTAAGCACAATTAAGAAAAATAGGAAAATACTGGACAATTAAGTCCAATTCCCCGATTAATTCTAGTACAGTAAACTAAGTGAAGTGGAGAAAATAATGATTCATCACCCGCGGGTAATAAATATCTGCGGATAGTAACTATTCGTCGCGGGTTTTATCTGCGAATATCCGCAGGCGCAGATTTTTTTTTCCATCCCTACATGTAGGGAGTTCATGACTTCGTCTTTTTTGTTGTGGTAGTGCAGAAGTCGTGTACCCTCTACACAAATTCTTCATTTAAAGTCATGTGGCGGTTGCACGACTTGCCCATTTACGTAAATAAAAATAAAATTGCCTAGATCCATAATAATGAATTAATTTTTGCCAGTAAAAAGCCCATTATTTCATCAATTAAAAGACGTTTGATGCTAGAAAGAATTGGAAACATGTCATACTTGTTGGAATTTAAGAGTATTAGAGACAATTTTCAGATTAATGAAGAGTTACAATTATTCATGAAGGGTTACAACCATTCATGAAAAGTTACAATTATTCATGAAGAGTTACAATCATTCATGACTAAATGTAAGAATCTGGTATCTCTTGGATTTGAAAGATGTCTGATCAACATCTATATAAATGGATCATGTGCTTTACGGAAAGGTGAGAATTTTCTCTACATTCTATCATTCACTTAACACACAAATCAATTCGTGAGAATTTTATTCTTTTTTGACGTTAATACTAAGAGTGAGTATTATCGTTGTATTTCTTCTTAGTATCTCAAAAGAGGATTTCGTGATCCCTTTCACTCTTATAAAGGATGAAATATTGCTTTTCAGAAAGTGTGTATTCATGCCTAGAAGATTATATCAAGTCTACATTGTTGTTCATCTTGTTTCCTTAACTTCTTGGAAAATTGTTGCAACAGTCTAAAAGCAATATCTTCTCTAAGATGACAACAATTCGTGAGATGTCTACAAACTGTCACAAATTAGACAAGTTCGAAGGCGTTGGTTTCTGACGATGGCAAAAGAAGATGCATCTCTCGACTCTAAACGTGGCATATGTTCTAAGTTCTCCCCAACCCAAAGAAAGCGAAATTGAGACATTCGAGGAACAACGGAAAAGGAACAAATGGGAGAATGATGTGGATTTTGCAAAAGAACTTTGGGATCAAATTGAAAACAAATACATTTCTAAAGATGCATTAAAAAAGAAATTCCTGAATATGGGAGAAGATGTTATACTAGATATAAAGATTAATAGAGAAAGTGAGAAATTCAACAATTATGAATGCTCTCTTGTTTCAACTCCTATGGACCCTAGTTTAAAGATATTACCTAATGGTGGTAAAGCAGTTTCACAACTAGAATATGCAAGGGTAATAGGATGTTTAATGTATTCAATGACAAGTACAAGGCCAGATATTGCTTTTGCGGTAAGCAAATTGAGTAGATATTAGTAACCCTAGTCTATCACATTGGCAAGCAGTACGTTGAGTACTTAAATATTTAAAGAAAACTATTAATTATGGATTAACATATAGTGGGTTATCCTTCAATTTTGGAAGGATATTCTGATGCAACTTGGATTACAAATGCAAAAGATCACTCTTCAACTAGTGGTTAGATTTTCCTCCTTGGGGGAGGTGCAATTTATTTGTCATCCAAGAAACAAAATTGCATTACAGATTCCACTATGGTTTTAGAGTTTATAGCTCTAATAACCTCGATAGGAAAGGAAGTCGAATGGTTGATGAATCTCATGATCGAAATACCATTGTTTCCCTATTTCTCTTTTTAGGAGAATTAGATTATTATAAATAGAGGGTATGAGAATGTATTTTTCGTGATTGAGAATAATAAAATAAGTCTTATTTCCAAATTGGTGTCAGAGCTCCGGATCTTAGGGCTCCATTGCGCTGCAACAGTCGCACCGTCGCCGTTGTCTGATCACCGCTGCTGTTGTCGTTGCCGGTTGGGGTCGTTGATAGGGTAGAAAGGTGCAGCCAACACTGGCAATCACAACGCCGGAAGTTACTCCATGAGAGGAGTCGCCACGCGCCGGCGCGTGTACCCACGCGCCCACCTCCGGTGAGACCCACTCACTGTCGCCGCCATAGACAAGGTCGCCAGAGCCTCCTAAGTTTATTCCTAGGGTTGGTGACAACTCGTTTGGGCTATATTTGAGTAGATCTGAGTTTTAAGTTCTGCTTGTTTTTTCTCAATGTGACCTACTCGTCGTCGTCACTACAGAGGAGTCGCCGGAGCCTCCTGAGTTTTTTCCTAGGCTTGGTGACGACCTGTTTTTCCTATATTTGAGTAGATCTGAGTTTGAAGGTTTTGCTCCTTTTCTTGGGTACGGGATGTCTGAAGTAAAAAGTATTCCTTTGGGGGTACCTAATGACCTACCAAATATAGGAAGTACATGTTGGTTGGATGGTCAGAAATACTTACAATGGAGTCAATTTATTCGAAGGGTTGTCAACGGTCGTTCAAAACTTGATCACACAGATGTAGGAGGACCAAGACTAGACGGCACACGTTTTTCAATTTGGGACAATGAAGATTCATTAATTATGACTTGGATGTGGCAATCCATGGTTCCTAAGATAAGGAAAAATTATGTTTCATTCTTCTGCAAAAGAAATATGGAATGATTTACAGGGTACCTTTTCCTTAAAAAAGGATCTTGTTGCTTAGTATGACATCAAGAACGAGATATTTAATACAAAACAGGGCTCCCTTTCCATATCAGAATATCACGAAATCCTGAATGGTCTTTGGATGGAACTCAATCAAATCCAAACAATAAAGATGTGTAAAACAGATGTTGCCGCTCTTGCTGAATTCATTGAAAGGGAAAATCTTTAAATTTCTCCAAGACCTGAATCATGAGTATGACCCAATCCTGGTTCAAATTTTTGGAAGAGAAAAATTATCATCTCTGTTAGAAGTTTTTTTTTATGGTAAGAGGAGAAGAAACTTGGAGAACTATCATGCTTAATGGAGGGATCTCCAACACAGGCTTTGCCATGACAACTGGAAAGGGAGTCCACAAGGGCACAAATGCTAGGGGAAAGACGTTTGAAAAAGGTACTCATGGGGACTATTGTTCATATTGTAAAAGATTTGGACATACCAAGGAAATATGCTTCAAACTCCATGGAAGAAAGAATGTTCTCGAGTGCATGGGAAACAACAAAGGGTCTACTCAAAGATGGGTAAATCATACTACCTTAGAACGGGAGGCCATCAATCCATCTAGTCCTTAACACACACCACCAGATCTTGATATGAAAGCTTATAAGGAGAAACTCGAATGCTTGGAAGCAATGGTTGAATCAACGAGTAAGCCCTCTAGATCATGTACTTACACAAAAGGTAAGATTTATCTTAATACTGTTGTTCATGTGTCTCAAGGCATTTGGATCCTTGATTTGGGTGCAACTGATCATATGATACCTTTTAGTGGGTCTTTCGACTCATATGGAAAAATCAATAAAGAACAACTTATTACAGTTGCGAATGGTCAGGGTAATACCTATATGTGGCTCTGGGAATATAATTTTCGACTCATCTATTATATTAAAGGATGTTTTACATGTTCCTCAATTAGCTAATAGTCTTATCTCTGTGCAAAAACTCACAGGATTTAAATTGTTCAATAACATTTTTTTCCAACTTATTGTGTTTTTGAGGACCTTGCCACGGGGAAGACAATTTTAACTTGTAAGGAGAAAAGTGGGTTGTATTTTTTAGAGTTTGATGACCAAAGCAACACACAAATCATGAGTCAACAAGCTACATTCGAGACGTAGGCAAAATCCCAAATATGGTTACATCATCAAAGGCTTGGGCATCCTTCATTTAGTCTTATCAAGTCCTTGTTTCCCCATTTGTTTACCAAGGAGTCTATTGAGTCTTTTAATTGTGATATTTGTAAAACATCATCATGCATCTTATCCTATTAGTAATAAAAAGAGTATTTCTTCATTTGATTCAATTCACTCTGATGTTTGGGGTCCTGTCATAGATTCTATTTTCGGAGCCAAATGGTTTGTTACCTTTATTGACAATTGTACCCGTGTCACGTGGACATACCTTATCAAAAATAAATCCAAAGTTTTTCAAATTTTTGTTAATTTTTTCCGTCTTGTCCAAAATCAATTTGGAAAAAATATCAAAAGAATTAGGTCTGATAATGGTACTGAATATGTGAATCATGAATTTCTGAATTTTTTGTCTCATAATGGTATTGTTCATGAACTAACGTGTGTTAAAACCCCTCAACAAAATGAGGTTGCTGAAAGAAAGAATTGTCATCTTCTTGAAGTAACTAGAGCTCTTCTTTATCAAATGTCTACTCCAAAAAATTACTGGGGAGAAGTTGTGTTAATTGCCACATATCTCATCAACAGGTTACCCACTCGTATCTTAAATGACATTAGTCCTATAGAGTCTCTATTGTCTTTTGTTCCTTCTTCTTCCCTAACAACGCTACCTAATCGAGTCTTTGGATGTGTTGTTTTTGTTCACTCTCATCATCCTCACCGTGGTAAATTAGATCCCAGAGTTAAATGTGTCTTTATTGGGTATCCTTCTAATAAAAAAAAGGTACAAATGTTATCATCCTCAAAGTCGTCACATTTTTATCACCATGGATGTCACCTTTCATGAAACACAATCCTATTATGTCAGTCCACCACTTCAGGGGGAGAAAGCACTTGAAGTGGATGAACTCTCCTTATTGTCATTACCATGTTTGTCTTTTCAGGATGTCCAAGACCTGAGCAATGAAGCTACCATTGTCTACAGTAAGGAAGAAGACGAAGAAGATGGATTTTTTGGCAAAAAATATGAAAGAGGAAAATAACCCACTTCAACTCTCGAGCAAGAAAAATTGTCTAATTCGGAGGTGAGGATCCCTGAAGATATCAATGAGGAGGAGGTAAGTATTATTGAGGATTTAGCCATTGCATTAAGAAAGCAAAGAAGATCATGTGCTAAATATCCTATTTCTCAGTATGTTTGCACTAACAATCTCTCTGATAAACACAAAAGTTTTATTGCTGCCATTGACGCCACAGAAATTCCTACCTCAATCCAAGAGGCCATGAAACTTGAACATTGGAATCAAGCCATGAAAGAAGAGACGAATGCAATAGAAAGAAATTCAACTTAGGAGATTGTTGATAAGCCAAGAGACAAGAGGGCAGTAGGGTGTAGATGGATATTCACAGTGAAACATAAGGCAAATAGGACAATAGAAAGATAGAAAGCTAGATTGGTGGCAAAAGAATATACCCAAACATATGGGATTATGTATGAGGAGACATTTGCCCTAGTGGCAAAGATGAATACAGTTCGAGTTATTCTCGCTTTGGCTGCCCATTTTGGATGGGACTTACACCAGTTGGATGTGAAGAATGCCTTTCTTCATGGAAATCTAGATAAGGAAGTGTACATGGAGATTCCCCCAGGTTTTGAAGTGAAAAATGAAAGAACAAGATAGGCCTCTTGAAGAAAGCATTGTATGGTCTTAAGCAATATCTTAGAGCATGGTTTGGAAGATTTACAAAAGCAATGGGATATAGACAAATCCAAGGAGATTATACTCTATTCATAAAGCATTCTTCTATAGGTAAACTCACTATATTTCTTGTATATGTGGATGATATGATTATTGCAGGAGATGATGAAACAGAAAAATTAACATTAAAAGATAAATTGGCAGCTCAATTTGAAATGAAAGACCTATGAAAACTCAAATATTTTCTTGGAATAGAGGTTGCCTACTCCAAGAACGGAATTTTCATCTCCCAAAGGAAATATGTACTTGATCTCCTCAAAGAAACAGGAAAGTTGGGATGTAGAACTTCAACAGTTCCTATAGAACAAAATCACATAATTGGAAGTGAAGAAAGTGTTCCTGTAGAAAAGCCCCAATATCAGAGATTGGTGGGAAAATTGATTTATCTATCACACAAGACCAGACATTGCTTATGCTGTGAGTGTAGTGAGCCAATTTATGCATGATCCAAGAGAGAGACATTTGTAAGCAGTTGAAAAAATTCTCCAATAGCTAAAGTCAAGTCCAGGGAAGGGTCTATTATTCAAAAGGGAAGACACATTGACTATGAAGATATATACTGATGTTGACTATGCAGGTTCTATTATTGACAAAAAATCTACTTCTAGGTATTGTGTATTTCTTGGAAACAGTCTGTGGTAACATGGAGAAGCAAAAAGCCAGATAGAGTATCCCGTTCTAGTGCAGAAGCTGAATTTCGAGCCCTTGCTCAAGGAATGTATGAAGGACTCTAGATAAAAATCATTTTTGAGGATCTTAAAGTCAAAGTGGAGAACCCGGTGCAACTACACTATGACAATAAATCTGTTATGAGCGTAGCCCATAATATAGTACAACATGACAGAACCAAACACATTGAAATTGACAAACTTTTCATCAAATATAATTTTGACAGGGGCTTTGTGATTACAACTCATGTTCCTACAGAACTTCAAATAGCAAATATTTTTACAAAAGGGCTTCCTCTAGGTAGATTTCAAGATTTTGTAGACAAGTTTGGAATGATTGATATTCATTTACCAACTTGAGGAGGAATGTTGTAATTTGAGATAATATCTTTAGAATATTCCTAATTAGAGGAAATAGATACATAATATTTTATTTTATTTTCCTAGTTTCCCCATTTCTCTTTTTAGGATAATTAGATTATTACAAATAGAGCATATGAGAATGTATTTTTCATGATTATAATAAAATAAGTCTTATTTTTATAATGATTTTTAACTTCTAAAATCTATAATTTTAACCTTTATAAATATAATATGTTATTTTAAACCTATATTAACATAGAACGAAATTTAAGCAATCACATAAAATTTGAAAATAAAACAAGTAGAAACACTTCAAACTCTAGTCTACAAGTAAAGATATTAAAGTTGCATTTATAGTCTTTAACACCGATGACACAAGATGTTGTATTGTAAGTTTAATTCTACTTAGACATTTCTAATACCGTCTGCTAATTATTGTAGGTTTAATTCCACTTAGACATTTATAATATAAAACAGTGTGGTAATTATTTTCCACATGGCCATCTACTACCGTTTCTTTTTTTAGAGACAGTGTTTCAGAGGCTGTCCAATAAACTCCTCACACACTGCATGATGGTCTTTTTCATTGCTAGTGGGTACCTTAAATAAAACATGTTTAATAAAGGGATGAGAAAATATGAATTATTGAGTACGTGAACGGTGGGAATGAATAGATGCCAACCACCACCACTTTACTCTCCCAAATTCCTTATATAACCAATCCTTCGTGCTTATGCCTTTCAAACTACACACAACTAAGAATTAGCCTAGAGGATCTCTGTTTTACTCTTATTTCATACCACCACAAATATATAATGACTCGTTTTCTTGAACGATTTTATGCACTTTTCCTGCTTTTCATGCATGCTGCAGGGCCCGTCCTCGGATTCAACAATAGCTCTGAAATAAAGTGCATTGAGAGGGAGAGACAAGCACTCCTCAGCTTCAAACATGACCTCGTAGATGTCCGTGGCATGCTGTCTGCATGGAGGGATGATGAGAAGAGTCGAGATTGTTGCAAATGGAAAGGCATTCAATGTGACCATCAAACAGGTCATGTAACCATCCTTCGTCTTCGTGGTTCCTTTCCACAATATTTGAGAGATGCAGTCAATATCAGTTTACTGTTTGCCTTGCAAACTATTCAACACTTGGATCTCAGCAACAATTATTTTATAGAGAGTCACATCCCCCGACTCATCGGCTCACTTACCAACTTAAGATATCTCAATCTCTCTAATTCTTATTTTAGTGGCAGCATTCCTACCCAACTTGGAAATATATCTTGATCTCAGTTCTAATAATCTTGATGGTCTCAGTGGTAATTCATTTTCTGGAGCATTCCCTTTCCAGGTTGGGAATCTTCCTTACTTGCAATATCTTAGACTTGGTGGTGATTTTGATGTCAAACCTAAGGATGCACACTGGCTGTCTAATCTCTCTTCCCTAACACATCTTGCCATCGATGGTTTACATAACCCTGACTGGTTGCATATGATTCATTATCCAAAGCTAAGAGAGTTGAGACTAGTTGATTGTTCTCTTTCAGATACCCATATTCAATCTCTGTTTTATTCACGTTCCAACTTTTCCACTTCTCTTACCATCCTTGACCTTTCTTCTAATATGCTCACATCCTCAACATTTCAATTATTGTCTAACTTTAGCCTTAATCTTCAAGAGCTTTATCTTATTCATAATAACATTGTTTTGTCATCTCCGGTCCACTCAACCTTTCCTTCTCTTGTGATCCTTGATCTTTCCTATAATAAGATGACATCATCGGTCTTTCAAGGTATTTTCAACTTCAGTTCAAAACTTCAAAATCTTTATTTGCAAAATTGTAGTCTTAGGGATGATAGTTTTCTCATGTCAGCTATTTCAATTACGAATTCTTCATCTTCTCTTGTCTCGCTTGATCTCTCCTTTAATCTATTGAAATCATCATCCATATTTTACTGGCTCTTCAACTCCACCACCAATCTTCGTACACTTAAACTTTATGATAACATGTTGGAAGGTCCCATTCCAGATGGATTTGGGAAAGTAATGAACTCTATTGAAGTTCTTTACCTCTCTGATAACAAACTGCAAGGCGAGATTCCATCTTTCTTTGGGAACATGTGCACATTGCAGAGTTTAGACCTCTCAAACAACAAGTTGAGTGGGCAAATTTCTAGCTTCTTTCTAAATTCTTCATGGTGCAACAGACACGTGTTTCAGAGACTAAGTTTATCTGGTAACAACATTACAGGAAGGTTACCTAAAAGCATTGGATTGTTATCTGAGTTGATTGAACTTATGTTGGCGGTAAATTACTTAGAGGGTGATGTTACTGAGTCGAATCTTTCCAATTTTTCCAAATTAGCATTCTTACAATTATCAGATAACTCATTGTCACTAAAAATTGGTCCTACTTGGTTTCCTCCTTTCCAATTATTGTTCTTGGGATTAAGATCTTGTAATCTGGGCCCAACATTTCCTAATTGGCTTCAGACTGAAACTTCCATAATATTTCTAGATATTTCTAATAGCAACCTTAATGATTCCATTCCAGACTGGTTTTGGAACAACTTGCAAAATATGGGAAAGTTAAATATGTCTTATGTTAGGGCCTGGCGAGTGTATGAGAGAAGGAGATATAGGAGGGAGAAGGGCGAGGACGAGCAGAACTTGGACGAACGTCCTAACATGGACGAACGTCCGGAGCGAGGGGCGAGGACGAGCGTCCCAACGATGGGCGAGGACGAACGTCCTAGCATGGACGGGAGGACGAGCGTCCCAACGATGGGCGAGGACGAACGTCCTAACATGGACGAGCGTCCCAACGATGGGCAAGGACGAACGTCCTAACAGGGACGAGCGTCCCAAATAAAGACGAGCGTCCGCAGCAAAGAAGAGCAACAGCGTTCGTCTAAATGGCAAGCGGAAGATCAGGCGGGAATTCAAGGGGCGATCAGCGGAGTAAATTAGTAATAAATACAGTGAATAAGGACAGAATGATTCTTTCCAAATAATTAAATAATTACTAATTATTCCTTGCCTTTTCGGGAAGGAATGATTAATATTATTAAATAGAGGGCACCTAGAGCTTAGGGGATATGTTTTTGATTATTTGAATATTGTAAGAGAGGTTATGCTCTCGTGTGACTGAAGGAGAACCTGCTCCAAGTCATTAGTTGTGTTCGGGATTTCCAGAGTTTCAATAATAAAGAGTTTTTATTCACTTGAGTATCGTGCCGTTCCCTGTGTGAGGCCAGTTACGTGGTCAGGCACGTAACAAATTGGTCCGACCTGCCGGATCTTATTGAAGGGAGGAAAGCGTAATGGAGGGGAAGCTGACTGCTATGGACGGGAGGATGGAGACCCTAGAAATCTCCATGGGCGGCCTGGAATCGGCAGTCCTGGAACTGGTGAGGATACTAGGAGAGCGAGGTCGACGGGAGGAGGGGCACCTTGATAGTAGCCAGGGGTCAGTAAATGGAAGAAGGAATGACGAGGATGAGAGAGCTGGCGGAGGTTTAGGAGGGGGAAACCGGGAAGAGCAACCTTATTGGAGGAGGAAGGTTGAATTGCCCGTGTTCGAAGGCAGCGAACCTATGAACTGGATTTACAGGGCGGACAAATTTTTCGAATTACAAGGGGTACCCGAGGACGAGAAGTTGCGCCTGGCGTACATCAGTATGGAGGGAATAGCAGGACACTGGTTCAGGTTTTGGAGGGAGAAAGCCAGGAACCGATCATGGGCTGGATTAAAAGAGGCATTAGTGGTTCGGTTTGGAGGCAGAAATCGAGGAACGGTCTTTGAGAGACTGGCATCCTGTAAACAGTCAGGGTCCGTGGGAGACTATATCCAAGAATTCGAGGTGTTGGTGAGCCAAGCAGAACAAATACCTGAGGCACAGTTAATGGGGTATTTCATGGCCGGCCTACAGGAGGGGATACGTAACCAACTCAGGTTGCTGGACCCAAAGGACTTTATGGATGTCATGAGACTAGCCAGGGACGTAGAGGCGTTCCAAGCAGGAACGAGGGGGAGTGGAGGAATCAGCAACAGAGGGCAGACGTGGGGAAAGACGAGCGGTTCAGTGGCAAGGGTGGATCCTAGCCGCTACACCCAGAACCGAACGAGCACCGAAGGAGGCCCGAGGAGAGGAGATGAGCGTACAGTCTCTAACGCTCAAGGCAGGAACGTACGGGATTTACCGTACGCGGAGTACGTCAAGCGCAGGGAGGAGGGGAGGTGTTTCCGGTGCGGAGGACCGTTCGGTCCAGGCCACCGCTGTCCAGAAAGAGGGATTCGGATGCTGATCTTGGCCGAAGAAGAGGAGCCAGGAGGGGAAGAAGAGGTGGAGGTAGAATGCGAACAACTGGAGCTGTCTGCTCTCTCAGCCGGAGGGCTCACCCAGCCCAGAACGATGAAGTTGCACGGACAGATAGGGACGCAGCAGGTTTTGATCCTAATTGACAGTGGCGCCAGCCACAACTTCATAAGTAGGGAATTGGTAGAAGATCTATCCTTACCCGTAGTAGATACACCACCCTACAGGGTGAGTTTGGGGGATGGACGGAGGAAGGAGACGAGAGGATGTTGTGAATCCGTAACGATTCAGGTAGGGGAGATTGTGATCAACGAACGTTTCCACTTGTTCGAATTGGGCGGAGTGGATGTGATACTGGGGGTCGAATGGTTGGCCAAGCTGGGCGAGGTAATCATAAACTGGGGCCAGCTAACCATGGCGTACGTACAAGCAGGGAACAGGGTGATCATCAAGGGAGATCCAACGCTAACTAGGAGGTTGGTGGAACCGGCAGCTTTGCTTAAAATGAAGGAAGTCGAGGTCTGGTTATTAATGTGGGAGCTGGGGGAGACAGAGAAGGAGAAGGAACCCAGACCGTACGTTCCGGAAAAAGAGACGTTCGGTCCAGAATTGACCCGGACGCAGACGTTCGACATGAAGCGAATCCTGGAACGTTATGCTGAAGTGTTTCACGAGCCGGACGGACTACCACCAGATAGGGGAATGGCTCATCGAATCCCCTTAAAGGAAGGTACAGACCCCGTCAATGTAAGGCCGTACAGATATCCCCATGTAATGAAGGAGGAGATTGAGAAACAGGTGGCGGAAATGCTGGCGGCAGGCGTTATAAGGTCAAGCACCAGTCCATATTCAAGCCCTGTAATTTTGGTAAAGAAGAAGGATGGCAGCTGGCGGTTTTGTGTGGACTACAGGGCCCTAAACCGAGCCACCGTACCTGACAAATTCCCTATTCCCTTGATAGAGGAGTTGTTGGACGAACTGAGGGGAGCCAAGTACTTCTCAAAGGTGGATTTAAAGTCAGGCTATCATCAGATACGAATGGGAGCCGGTGACATAGAGAAGACGGCTTTCCGGACGCACCAGGGCCACTACGAATTCATGGTAATGACGTTCGGCCTAACCAACGCGCCAGCCACTTTTCAGAGTGCCATGAACCAACTGTTACAACCCTACCTGCGGAAGTTCGTACTGGTATTCTTTGATGATATACTGGTGTATAGCCGCACCTGGGACGAGCACTTGGAGCAGGTGGCGACGGTGCTAAGGGAGCTGGTGGCACATAGATGGGTGGCCAACAGGAAGAAATGCGAGTTCGGCAGAACTCAAATAGGGTATCTAGGCCATCGGATATCCGAGAAGGGGGTAGAGATGGACGAGGACAAGGTGCGGGCAGTGCTGGAGTGGGAGAAACCGAAGACAGTAAAGGCTTTGAGGGGTTTTCTAGGGCTGACAGGCTACTACCGGAGGTTCGTAAAGGATTATGGGAAGATTGCCCGGCCTTTGACCGACCTTCTCAAGAAAGGACAGTTCGCGTGGACGGGACAAGCAGAGGAAGCCATGCTTAAGTTGAAGAAGGCAATAACGACAGCACCGGTATTGATTCTGCCAGATTTTAACCAGCCGTTCCACATTGAGTGTGACGCGTCCGGGAGGGGGATTGGAGCGGTGCTCATGCAAGGGAAGCAGCCCATAGCTTTCTTTAGCAAAGCGCTGTCGGAGGGATCGTTAGGGAAGTCAATCTATGAGAAGGAACTAATGGCGCTGGTTTTGGCCATACAACATTGGAGGCCGTACCTATTAGGGCAACGATTTGTGGTTCACACGGATCAGAGGAGTTTGAAGTATCTCTTGGAACAACGCATCACCACTCAGAATCAGCAGAATTGGCTTGCAAAGCTCCTGGGATACGACTTTGAGATCGTGTACAAATCAGGGGTGACCAACAAGGTGGCGGACGCCCTATCACGCAAGGATGAGGATGAGCTGCGGGACGAGAAGGAATTAACGGTGATGGTTCGGCCATATTGGCAAGATTTCAGGGAGATTTTGGAGGAAGTCGAGGCGGATGAGGAGTTACGAAAAGTGATTGAGGACTTAAAGAAAGACCCCAATTCCCATCCCTCGTTCACTCTAGAGAACGAGCGTTTGCACTATAAAGGGAGGCTCGTGCTGTCAGCCCGTTCGGCCTGGGTGCCCAAGCTGATAGCCGAATTCCATTCCACACATACAGGAGGCCATTCAGGGGTCTACCGGACGTACCGCAAGGTGGCACAATCGCTCTATTGGGTGGGAATGAAGAAAGCAGTGACCGAATTCGTGGCCCACTGTCTAGTCTGTCAACAACATAAATATTTAACCTCATCACCGCAAGGACTGCTGCAGCCGTTACCCATTCCCAACGCCATTTGGGAGGAGATAAGTATGGACTTTATTGTCAAACTACCCAAGTCTAGAGGATATGATGCTGTATTAGTGGTGGTGGACCGACTCAGCAAATACGGACATTTCATACCCCTAAAACACCCCTATTCCGCACGCACTATAGCTGAAATCTTCGTGAAAGAGGTTGTCCGATTACATGGGGTACCACTATCTATCGTAAGTGACCGGGATCCACTGTTCTTAAGTAATTTTTGGAAGGAGTTGTTCAAGCTACAAGGCACTCGACTAAAGATGAGCACAGCCTATCATCCTGAGACGGATGGGCAGACGGAGGTTCTCAACAGGGTCCTGGAAGGTTATCTGAGATGTTTTTGTTCCGAACAGCCCAAGGGCTGGAGCACAGTGATACCGTGGGCGGAATACTGGTACAACACCAGTTATCAGGAATCAGCCAAATGCACGCCATTTGAAACTGTCTACGGGAGGCCGCCACCCTCCCTGCATAGGTTCGTCCCAGGAGAAACCTTAGTGGAGTCCGTCAGTCAGGAATTACAGACGAGAGATGAAGCCCTCCGCCAGCTAAAGTTCCATCTAGCCAGGGCACAGGAATTAATGGCAAAGCAGGCCGATAAGGCGAGAAGACCGTCCCAAGTAGGAGTGGGAGATTGGGCCTATCTGAAGATTAGACCTCACCGTCAAACGACGATATCGTCCATGGTGCAGTCTAAATTGGCTGCTCGCTATTTTGGTCCCTTCTTGGTCATTCAGCAGGTAGGAGCAGTCGCATTTAAGCTACAACTACCTG
This sequence comes from Vigna nakashimae, assembly GCA_034642375.1. Classification (NCBI taxonomy): domain Eukaryota; kingdom Viridiplantae; phylum Streptophyta; class Magnoliopsida; order Fabales; family Fabaceae; genus Vigna; species Vigna nakashimae. Next base: position 25,382,863 of record CM067768.1, read on the forward strand.
AGACCGCCCGAATACATCCCGTGTTCCATGTGTCACAATTAAAGAAGGCAATAGGGGATCACCAGGTCGAGCCAGAGTTACCCAAAGATTTGGAGGTGGAGGAACCGTCTCCACGTCCGGTCAGAGTGCTGGACAAGAGGCAAGTGCACCAGGGGGAGGACGTACAGCAGGAAGTCCTGGTCGAATGGCAAGAGGGAGGACCTGACGGGGCTACATGGGAAGATGCCCTCACCATCCAAGACCAATATCCTGACTTCAACCTTGGGGACAAGGTTGATCTTCAGGGGGTGGGTAATGTTAGGGCCTGGCGAGTGTATGAGAGAAGGAGATATAGGAGGGAGAAGGGCAAGGACGAGCAGAACTTGGACGAACGTCCTAACATGGACGAACGTCCGGAGCGAGGGGCGAGGACGAGCGTCCCAACGATGGGCGAGGACGAACGTCCTAGCATGGACGGGAGGACGAGCGTCCCAACGATGGGCGAGGACGAACGTCCTAACATGGACGAGCGTCCCAACGATGGGCAAGGACGAACGTCCTAACAGGGACGAGCGTCCCAAATAAAGACGAGCGTCCGCAGCAAAGAAGAGCAACAGCGTTCGTCTAAATGGCAAGCGGAAGATCAGGCGGGAATTCAAGGGGCGATCAGCGGAGTAAATTAGTAATAAATACAGTGAATAAGGACAGAATGATTCTTTCCAAATAATTAAATAATTACTAATTATTCCTTGCCTTTTCGGGAAGGAATGATTAATATTATTAAATAGAGGGCACCTAGAGCTTAGGGGATATGTTTTTGATTATTTGAATATTGTAAGAGAGGTTATGCTCTCGTGTGACTGAAGGAGAACCTGCTCCCAGTCATTAGTTGTGTTCGGGATTTCCAGAGTTTCAATAATAAAGAGTTTTTATTCACTTGAGTATCGTGCCGTTCCCTGTGTGAGGCCAGTTACGTGGTCAGGCACGTAACATCTTACAATAATCTCATTGGTACAATTCCCAACATATCATTGAAGCTTCTTTATAGACAGTTCATATTTCTGCATTCAAATCAATTTGAAGGCAAAATTCCACCCTTTTTACTGCAAGCTTCAAAGCTCAAGCTCTCCAAAAATAAATTTTCAAATTTGTTTTCATTCTTATGTGATCAAAGCATATCTGCAAATTTGTTATCTTAGATTTATCAAACAATCAAATGAAGGGACAACTGCCAAACTGTTGGAAATGTGTTGATAGGTTATTGTTTCTTGATTTAAGCAACAATAAATTGTCAGGGAAGATTCATGTCTCCATGGGCAGCCTTGTTAACTTGGAAGTCTTGGTTTTACGAAACAATAACCTAATGGGTGAATTACCTTCCACTTTGAAGAACTGCAGCAATTTAATTATGGTGGATGTGAGTGAAAATATATTGTCTGGTCCAATACCATCATGGATTGGAGAAAGTATGCAACAATTGATAATCTTGAACATGCGAGGGAATCACTTCAGTGGACATCTTCCAGTTAATCTTTGTTATTTGAAGCGTATTCAATCATTGGATCTTTCAAGGAATAACTTATCGAGAGGTATTCCAACATGCTTAAAGAATTTGACTGTAATGTCTGAAAAGATCATCAACAGAGGTGCAACTCTAAATCAGATATATTGGTCTGTCAATCTTACTTACCATGAACCTTATGCTCCTTTTTTATCCAGTTCTGATAATTATACACTTAACATAACATGGATTTGGAAAGGTATGGAACTGTGGTTTTCGAATCCAGAGTTACAACTTAAGAGCATTGATCTTTCAAGTAATAATTTAACAGGAGAAATACCAAAAGAGATTGGATTAGTTTCTCTGAATTTATCCAGAAATCATCTGAGCGGAGAAATTCCTTCAGAGATAGGAAATTTAAGTTCACTAGAGTCCCTTGACTTATCAAGAAATCATATCAGTGGGGCAATTCCTTTTTCTCTTTCTCAAATTGATAATCTAGGCAAATTGGACTTATCACACAACTCTCTTTCAGGAAAGATCCCACCAGGAAGACATTTTGGAACCTTTGAAGGCTCTAGTTTTGAAGGAAACGTAGATCTTTGTGGTGAACAACTCAACAAAAGTTGTCCTAGAGATGGAGATCAAACGACAGTAAAGTTCCCAGAAGTTGAAGCAATCAATGGCGATGATGAAGACAGTGTTTTTTACGAAGCATCATACATGAGCATGGGGATAGGATTCTTTACTGGATTTTGGGGCTTATTAGGGCCAATACTACTTTGGCATCCTTGGAGAAATAACTACATAAGATTTTTGAACAGACTGATAAATTATATATATGAACGGTTATAGGTAATGGAACAAAGTAGTCCTCGTAGCTCAAAGACAAGGTATGTTGTAGCTTTCTTATGATATCCTTATTTTAATTATTAATTACTGAATTAAATTCTTGAAAAAAAAATTCTCTTAGAATTGGTAAAGCGAGATATAATTCTCAAATCACAATACTTCTTTTCCTTACACTTATTTTTTATGTACCCATATGAGCGGTCTTTTTCAGTTCATATGTTCGTTTCTGGATCTCTCAGAACCTTTTTCTATGATCCACACTTCTCTTGTACCACAGTTACTAAGTATTACTCAAATGCAAAGCATTACTATAACTTTTCTAAACAATTTTCGGTTCTCTCTTGAATTCAGAAAAATTTGAGAAACTTGATTAATACCATTAGAAAATATGGTTAACGGGTAACCTTAGTCTTTAAGCATACAATCAGATAACGCAATTAATCGTAAAGTATGAAAGAGTTAGATACTAAATACGTAGAGGAATTAGTCCTTAATTTCTTGTTAAAGGATTTTTGAGTAACAAAAACGAAAGTGTTAATGTTATTCCTAGAGCTGAGATGGTGACTCCAAATTCCTGCAACTTCAAAACTCCTACATATATTTAAATATATTATGTCTTTATCTTATAATGCACAAAACTAATGTTTGTTTAAAAAAAGAAGGCAGGTGTTGCATATGCTCTACACGCTTCGGATTACAAAGGAAATCGATGTTGAGTTGCACAAGGGCAAAATATTTATTTAGTTTTATCGTTTGCAATATTTTGTATGTAAGAAATAAATTGAAAAATCTTGTTTCAAGTGATTTGGTTGTATTTTATAATATAATATATTGTAATTTTGTTTCTGATCAGAAAATCTTACGATACACACTCAAATATTTTTCTAAAATTGAGTTTACTATTTAATGATAATTGAAAGGCTTTAAATAGTCGTGATACTTACAATATTGCGGAAATAAAAATAAAATCTGGATATAAAATATCAACTATCTTAAAAAAAAGATAAACAAAAAATCATAACTACCTATTTCTATTTTATATCTATCAAAACAAACTAAATATTACTATACCCAAAATTAATAAAATAAGATTTAAACAAAATTATTAATAAAATCCTAAAATTTAAGTTTATCCCAACAAACTCCCTCATAAACTTAAATTATTCCTTCCTTCATTCAGCTTTCCATGTGTATCATCCCACACTGGGTTTGTTTCTTTCAATCAAATTTGACCTCTTCTTTTTCCTTATGGCCCTCTTGTCTTTTATCTTGGTTGACCTCTTTAATGCTTTGACTGATTTTATTATGCCCGACTTCTCAATAACCTTGACCAACTCGTTTATCACCTTAGGCAATTTCTCAACAATCTTTGTCGACTTCTTCATCGAGTACATCTTCATCTTCCTCTTTGTCTGGTTCAAGAACACTAGACGTTTTCTCTTCTTTTTCAAGATCCATCTTCTTCAACTCCTCAAGCTCAACCCTCCGTTTATTCATAATTTCCTTAGCTTCATCTAGAAGTCTCCCTATCTGCTGAATCTCTTAATCTTTTTGTTTGAGTTCTTTCTCCAAGTTTTCCTTCTTCACAATTGTTGCATCCTTTACCGATATCACTTCATCCATTGTTGAGATTGGGCTCTCCATGTCCACTACATATGAGCTCTTTGCCATCAACAAGATTTCACACTCACTAGTGCAATTAAGATTAACAGCCTCGGTTATTTTCACGTATAGACACCGGTTCTGCGACCGAGGCATATACAGACGAGGTAAAAAGGGTAGGTTTTTTGACTCAGTTTTGGACCGAATCAAAAGGGTTCAGATTCTGCCTCTGTTCACAGACAACCGAGGCAGTAGAGTTTTTTAATTTTTTTATTTTCAACCGAGATCAGTGTTGGTTTCTCGTTTTGTTATGTTTTCCTATTCTCTTTGTGCCTTAAACTTCTTTGTCTCTTTTAATCTCAAGCTTATCTGCAATTTTTTTCATCCATGTTTTTGGGGGCAAAATTACTTTGACAAACTCAGATGATTGCTCCAATCAAAGAAGGGGGAAATAGGAAGCGGGGAGAGAGCAAATGGAGGAGACAACATTGGAGGTGGAAGAGAGGAGGAGGAGGCTTTATTTCCTGACGGAGCAAGCAACCCAAAGCTTTAGATAAACAGTTTCCAAACGAAAAACCAAAAATCAAAGAAATAGTATCCAAACCAAAAACCAAAATCAGAGATAAAAACCAAAAACCAAAATCAGATATCCATTTCGCCATCCACCTGTAGAGAAACAGAACCAAAAACCAAAATCCAAAAACGCAGATCCAGCGCCTAACCGCCACCATGCCGCCGCATCCTCGCCATCGTCGCCTCCTCGCTGCTCCATGAGAAAAGGGTTTCCACCATTGCAGTCGCCATCGTAGTTGCCATCGTAGTCGCCATCGCAGCCGCCATCGCGGGCTCTCGCTGCACCTTCGCGGACTCTCTCGCCACACCGTTGCGAGCTGTCTCGCCTCGCCGCATCGTCGCGAGCTGTCTCGCCTCGCTGCACCGTCGCTAGCTGTCTCGCCTCGCCACACTGTCACGAGCTGCCTCACCTCGCCGTACCGTCACGAGCTCTCTCTTCGTCATGGCAAAGGGAGAAAAGGTTGCTCAGGGAATGATGGAGTTGAGGGAGAGGGAAGTGGAGAATGTAAGGGGTTGCAGGAGAGGAGGGAAGGGATGAGGGAAGAGTGAAACGTACTGGAATAAGGGAAATGAAACATGTAGGTTATTTTTTTTTAATACTACCTCAATTCTACTCTCCACGAGGCCTATAGTCCCAAAAAAAAATTTTAAAAAAATATGAAATCGCTATACGCACCAGTTCTGAATGAACCGAAGCCATAGGCTCTGTGCAGATTTCAAATTTCAGACTTGTCAAGCAGAAAGGTATACTTTTAGGCATCGATTTTGCTATCAACCGAGATAATATTACTTATATGTTTCGGGTCCTCTTGACCGAGGCATATAAGTTTGCCTAAACTACAAAAATGTCACCACGTTTTCATAGACTTCGGTTTTTCCTAACCGAAGCCTATAGGGCGTGTTAAAAAGCAATTTTTTTACTAGTGACTTTTCTTCATCTTCTTCTTTTGTAAGAAGGCTTCTCTCACTTTTCTTCTCAACTCGAAAAAATTTAGTAATGTGATCGGACTTACAACAATTGTAGCACTTTTTTTATCTAAACTCGTTTGCATAGTGTCTATACTTGCCACACTTAAAACAATCCACTCTTGACCGATCACCTCGACCTTTTCTTTGTCCTCGTCACGCCAATTTTGCTGACCGGTTTGCTCTTCATTATCATTCTCAAAACTACCTCGTCCTCGGCTTCCTCTCCATCTGCCGCAAAGACCTTAACTTTGAGTAATCTAAGATTTATTCAAGTCAAACTGTACCTGTGGTGCTTGATTGTTGGGTTCCCTCTTTTTCTTTTTCTTCCTCAATTCGTGGGCTTTTAATAACCCAGCTAACTCCTCCATGGTGAGAATTGACAAATCCTTTTTCTCTTCAATAGTGACCACGATACTTTCAAAATCATCTGTCAAATTTCTCAAGATCTTTTCCGCAACCCGGTTAGGAGGAACATTTTCTTCGTTCATTCCGAGTTGGTTGGCCATCTACTGCACTCGAGCTATAAACTCGGCAACTCCCTCATTTTCATCCATCTCTATATGATCAAAACCTCTTCTAAGAGCTTGTACTCGGATCTGCTTCACGCGAGTATCTCCTTTGTATGCCACCTTCATAATTTTCCATGCTTCTTTTGTTGACTTTGCATTAGCGATTTTCTCGAATCCAGATTCATCCATTGCATTATACAAAAAGTACAAAGCCAATTTGTCTTCACTCGTGTCTTTTTCAATGCAGTAATTTGGTTCACTGTCTAATGCTCATCATTCGCGGGTTCATTATACTCGTCCTCCACTATGTCCCATACATCTTGGGATCCAAGAAGAACCTTCATCTGTAAAGACCAATTGTCGTAATTGGTCTTTTCCGACATTTGTGGCACACTCATCCCATTACCTTTGCCATCTCTCTCACAAAAAAAATCAAGCGCTCACTTTTTCTCTCACAGCGTTTGACTCTCTCCTCTCTCTTTTTTTCTCTCTCCCTCGGTACTCAGAGCATAAAGCTTTGATACCACTATTAAGAAAATCTCACGATACAAACACTCACATATTTTCCTAAAATTGAGTCTTCTATTCATTGATAATTGAAGGGTTTTAAATAGCTCTAATACTTACAATATTACGAAAATAAAAATAAAATCTGAAAATAAAATATCAACTATATTAAAAATAAAATCTGCTTAATCTATTATAAAATAATATTGTACCTAGATAAACAAAAAATCATAACTACCTATCCTATTTTATCTCTATCAAAACAAACTAAATATTACTAGACCGAAAACTAATAAAATAGGATTTAAAAAAAATTATTAATAAAACCCTAAAATTTAAGTTTATCCCAAAAAACCATTGTTAGGTACTAACAAAGTCCCACATCAGATAAAACAAGAGATGAACATGAGTTTATATACACATAATATACCTCCATTAGTAAGAGGCGTTTTGGGGTGTACCAAAAGCAAATTCGTGAGGACTTAGCCCAAAGCCAATATCTTACCCGTGTGGAAACTTATGTGTGTGTTGAACCTCCCTACAATTAGTATCAGAGCCCATGGTTCAGGTCTAGTGACCAGACTCAAGATGAGTACGTCCCTCCATGATAAGATGAAACTTTGGCAGGTGACCAGTGGTAGATAGCCAGATGTATCATGAGAGGCAGAGAGCAAGAGACTATAGGGGAGGTGGAGAACCATAGTAAGACTTATGTATGTGTTGCGTTATATAGCATCAAACCGTGATGATGGTATTCTCACAATTTTCATGAAAGTACCCGTTCAGTTTTGTCTCTTTGTAAAGGTTACACCTAATTCCTTTCCAATATCCCTAAGTCTACTATAGCCTCTACCTTCCATCCTTTAACCTATACAACCAGTATGTTAAACCTAATATTTTTGAACATAAAGAATATTCTATAAAAACTTAGGTTTATTAGCAATACCAAGATTGTCATGCATGCAATCAGGGTATCACCACAGTGCCTCTATTTCACACAACATTTACAATTTTGGCATCACATAATCAATTCATCTATATCATCATACATAAAGCATCTACCCATATTATCCTTACAATACATTTATATGTGACTCCCTTCAGGAACACTAAAAGTATACACTAGTACAATAAACAGAAATGGCATCGGTTATTTCGTTTATACGCACCGGTTTTACAACCGGTGCATATAAAGGCGAGGTAAAAAGGATACGTTTAATGCCTCGTTTGTAAACCGGGTCAAAAAGGGATTGATTTTCGTCTCGGTTATCTTTAGAACCGAGTCAGTATCTTAAAAAATTCAATAAAAAAAAATTTCAGAAAACTGCTGAACCATTTACCATTTTCTGGGTCTTTCCTCAATCCTTTAACACATGAGCCATGTCTCAATGCAGAATTCGAACTCAAGCATTTTCAGTTATAATTCCAAAACGCAAACCAACTCCAAAAATCAGAATAAAATACATCACAGAGCAGATAAAACCATAAATCAGAGTAAGGATACATCTAAGAACAGAGCATAACAAATGGAAAAAAATGAAAGAAAATCCTCATTTGACGCTGCCATCCTCGGCCCCCATTTCCCACTCCTTCCTTCTCCCCCATTTCCCAGTACAAAGAAGTCACCTTTTCAATTGGTAGAACCTAGCCTTCATCCTCATTGACGCTGTCATCCTCGGCCTTCGAAGCGGAGCCGGACGGTCCCAAAACAGCTTCATCCACGGTGATTGAGGGCTCGGAAGGGGGCTGGACCGGGTGCTAGGCCAGCGGCTCCACCACTGGCACGGGCCGCACCAGGCGGTCCACGAACAACACTAGATCTGAGATCGCGTCAGCTGGTGGAGTGAGATCGCGTCTGGTTGGGTGGCGATTGGTGGTGGGGTTGGGGTTGCGGGGTGGGAGGCACGACGGAGCGAGGGCCAGGGAGCGGCGGAGCGAGACTGAGGGAGCGGCGGAGCGAGAGCGAGGGAGCGGCGGAGCGAGAGCGAGGGAGCGACGGAGCGAGACTAAGGGAGCGGCAGAGCGAGAGCGAGGGAGCGGCGGACGAGACTGAGTGAGTGGCGGAGCGAGAGCGAGGGAGTGAGAGATTGACGGAGCGAGAGAGCAAGGGAGGAGGGATAGGGAGGGAGAGTGAGGGAGAACGAGTGAGAGGGAGGGAGAACGAGTGGGAGGGAGGGAGAGTGAGGTAGAACGAGTGAGAGGGAGGGAGAGTGAGGGAGAACGAGTGAGAGGGAGGAGAGTGAGGGAGCGAGGTAATGAGCGAGGGAGTGTTAAGATCTGGAAAATGAATAGGTCTCGGTTCTTGCTCGCCTGAAGCCATACATGCGTATAGGTCTCGGTTCTACACCTGACCGAGGCCTATAGTTCTTAAAAAAAATAAAAAAAAAAATGAAATGATTATATACCTCGGTTTCCGTTTAAACCGAGGCATAAACATTATTTTACACTTGTTCTGAACGAACCGAAGCCATAGGCTCTGCACTTATTTCAAATTTCAGAGACTGTCAGAGGGTAGGTGGGCTTTTAGGCTTCGGTCATTACTTTAACCGAGGTAATATAGCTTATATGCTTCGGTTGATTTTGGACCGAGGCGTATAAGTTGGCTTAAACTGCAAAAATGCCACCGCATTTTGATAGGCTTCGGTTGCACCTAAACCGAAGCCTATAACGCGAGTTAAAAAGCAGTTTTTTTACTAGTGATAGGACTACGTAAAATTGGGAGAGCCACCAACTCAATTCCACTCTTGACAATGTAAATTCCATGTCACAAGTCAAGGAAATCCTTTTTCATATTCAAGACTCTTTCATAGAAATCTCCATGAACTCTCACCTCATAGCTATCTTTCTCAACATGGTACTAATTATTGAATCCTTAATAGATCATAAAAATTACAAAGTTTTTTTTATTTAGTTTGTTGCTAATTTTATTTTAAGTTTATAAACTTTATTTGTTTTCATGTAGTCCAATAAAATATTTTATAACTATTTCTTTTGTTTGACGCAATAATTACATTTTATTTAAAATAATCATATGATAAAGTGCATCATTGAGAGAGTATACAGATAAATTAAATCCATTTCCAATATAAAAATAGTAACATTATTATTCAATTTCACAAAAATAAAATATTTATGTTAAATTTTAATTATATTTTTGTAAACATATATTTGGTTCTTTTTCACTTGAAAGCTTTTAAAATTTCTAAAAGATCATTTCTAATATATGAACGTTTTGCTGACATGAAAACATACACAAGTCGAGGCCAATAGCTTAAGTCCAATTTTCACACATGTGTAAATTATATATTATTTTTACTGGATTAAAAACAAAAAAAAAATTGATAATACGTATCTTGAATGAAAATAGAAATGTAACCCGTACAGATGTGGCGTATAGATAAATGTTTAAAAATCTTTGAAAACGAGAGGATATATAATATAAGATAGCACATATCTAATATAATTATTATTCTATTTGTAATATATTTATTTATTTGTTATTTATCCGATATAACTATTATTCTCTTTGTAATATATTTATTTATTTGTTATTTATCTTCTCTAAAATTTAATTATGCAATTACTTATTGAATAAAACGTAAAAACTTTATAAATATTTACAAATTGTCCATAATTGATTTAAGTATTATTGTACAATGATAAATTCAAATAAAATATTTCAAATATTTAATTGCTTGGGTGGTCCCACTTTTAAGGTAGTGTCTATTTGGTTTTTGCTTTTAGAAAAGTGTCAACTTCATCCTAAATGTATATCATCAAGTTCATTATGTTAATTTTTCATTAATAATGTTAATTGTGTTGATGTGATAAAATAGTATAATGATGTGATAAAACACATTTGCAATGTGTAAAAATATAGTAAATAAAAAGAAGCACTCAAAGAGATCACTTACATGTAATAATCATCTTCACCTTGGTCTTCTTTTTTGTCTTCTTTGTTTAGAAGACCTCTTTTTTCTTGCCCGACTTTCCATTTCTCTACTCTTTCTTGCCATTCTACATTGCTGTAGAAATCTTTATCCCCATTAAAATCCTTTCCACTAACTATTGTACAATAGATTAACACATAAACAAAAGAGAAATCTTGTACTATAGAAATCTTTCTTACCATTCTGCATTGTTGTAGAAATCTTTGCACTAATTTTGCGATTACAAGGTTGACAAGGGTGGTCCCACAAAAGTGTTTAAGGAGACAGGTGTAAATAATTATGTGTTTTTTTTACCTAAAAATGTTTAATATTGGTGGCACTAGTGCAAATAAGGCTTTAACGTCACGCTTAGCAACATCAGGAAACAAAAAACCCAACGTTAAAAATGATCAATTATATTTTTGTAAATAAAAGTTCGATTAAGGCGTAAGATTTAGACTTTTCTTACGTCATATTGGATAAATTTCGCGAAAACCCTTAGCGCAAAGGTGAAAATGTATTTACGTATGACATCGAATGCCCTAGTTTCAATAAAAATTTGGTAAAATGTTGAAAATTCATTCACGTTATCTTAGCGTGAGACCTCTTCTCTGCTCAAACTTTTCTCGAATGAAGTTTGGCGACCAACACATGTAATATTTCCTTCGTTTGATACAAATCATGTTGATTATAACTACTTTATGTATGATTTTCATTTGTTTTGACTGATTGTTTTCGTATTCTCTTTCATAGGCGCATTCTCCTTTCTCTCTCACTGGCGGCAACACTTTATTTCAACAAACCCACCTTAAAGAAGGTTACTTTTCATTTTTGTTTTCGTTTTCATTTTCAAGAATTTATTTGTTGTATTGTTGAACTTGTTTGTTGTTCATATTACATATTATAGATCTAAGTTTAGGGTAAAACTGAGAGTATTCAAAACAACTCTAAATGACTTGAAAATTTGTTCAAACCACCAAAATATCATGAAAAGCCCCCACAAAAAATTATAGATCAAAATTAAAAGTCTAAGTATGTGAAATATTTTTGCAAACTTTGGAAAAAACAAAAAAAGAATTAACGAAAAATAGAAAACAAAACTTTTTTTAAAATATAGAAGGAAGACCTGGCTACGTAGGCTTCTATGCGATTGGAATTTTTTTTTGTACCCGAAATCCATATTTATTAATAGTAAATCGGCCAACTAGAGCAAATGTTATGATCGTTTAACATTATCACATTGTTACTCAATTTTGGATCTTCATAGTACTCACAAAACCTTGAATCACTAGTGTAGTCAAGGAAAAGGACAACGATTATTTTTTCCTATAGACAGCAGTTCCGCAACCGGGGTATATAGACGCGAGGCAAAAGGGGAAAGGCTTTTTGTCTCGGTTATGAAACGAGGAAAAAAGGTGTAGGCTTTTTCCTCGGTTCCTACTGAACCGAGGTAGTATGTCAGACTCTACTGTCTCGGTTAGAACCTGAACCAAGGCAGTAGAGTGTTTTTTTACGTTCGGTTTAACCGGCTTTTCTGCCTCTTGCGAGACCGATCGGTTATGACCTGCATCCACCATCTAGGTTGCTTCGAATGTGGAAACCACCACAGCTAGACCAAACCGCAAAAGAAAATATACAAGCAAGACCATGAGATCAAAAACCCAACTCGAAACGAAAAACCTAAATCCTTAAATTACAAAATCAAATAATAACAGAAATTCCCAAAACCAGAGAATAATTAAAGCCCTAATTTCAAATCTCAAGATGCGCTTAATCTGTCGAAGTCGTCTACCTTCCTGCATAAACGAACCAACACCGAGAAGTGAAATGGACTTTTCCCTCCATGCGAAACACGAACCAGAGTTGGAGAAGAGGAAAAGGAGGTTCGTGCCTCCCTCACTGCGAGGCGAAACGAAAAGAGAAGAAAAGCAAAAGATGAACATAGGTGTTTTCCTCCTTCTTGTGAAGCCGCGATAGAGGAGTAAAGAAGAGAACAAAACATTGCGTGAAGAGAACCTCAAGGGCGAGAGAGAGCAGCGACTTAAAACCTAAACAAAGGCATTATGTCTAAAAGTTTCTCTCTTTGCGAAATTTAAACCTAAACGCATTTTATTACCTCGGTCCGTGGGCAAACCGAAGCATAAAACGCGTACGACATCGGCTAATAGGGAACCGAGTCAATAGAGGTTACCAAAATGGATTTTGGAACGTTCAGTTTCAGAGGATATGTGCTTGTGGCAGGACATACTGCCTCGGTCTGTGGGCAAACTGAAGCATAAAGAGCCTACGACATCGACTAAGAGGGAACCGAAGCAATAAATTTTACCATAATGGATTGTGGAACGATCGAACTGCCTCGGTTCTGAGCAGCAACAGAGGCAGTATACCTGTTCGGCATCAGTTCTCAATGAACTGAGGCAAAAAGAGCCTACAACATCGGCTAAGGGGGAACCAAGGCAATAGAGGTTACCAAAATTGATTTTGGAATGTTCAGTTTCAGAGGATGTGTGCTTGTGGTAGGACAATTAGAACGTTCGGTACAGAAGATGTCTGGTTTTGGCAAGAGATACTGCCTCGGTTCTGAGCAACAACCGAGGCAGTACACCCATTTGGCATCAGTTTTCAATGAAACGAGGCATATAATGTCGTCATAACTACGAAAATGTCACTGCGTTATTATATGCTTCAGTTTTTGCGAAACCGAAGCGTATATAACACGTTAAAATGCTCGTTTTTTTACTAGTGAGTAATGTGAATCCATTTAATATTTGCTTTTATGGGAAATATCATTGTTTTGCTTGCATGAATTGTGGAAGTAAGAAAGGAGAAAGAAATAGATTCAACCTTCTTGCAATCCATGGACTCATTATAAAACTTAAAAAGATTAAAAATGCAGAAACATAAAGCTAAAACCAAACAAAATTATTTGAAAATAATATTAAAAAAATATCTATAAACAGCTAACCATCAATAAATTCGAACTTGGTCTTTACTACTTTTCAATCAAAAATGAAATGCTCGAATAAATTGTTCCAAATCCAAAACCAGATTTGTAGTGAAGTAATAGAAAGTAATGAATCATATATAGAAGAAATGTCATTTCTTTTCTAAAATGCTTGAATAAAGAGGTTTCTCTTTTACCTGCTTAATGGTGCAGGTCTTAGTTGTAGGGTTCCCGGTGTTACCGTTTCTTATTCTTTTGTTCCCTTTTTTACTATAAAATCAAATAAAGTCAATCTTGGAACTCTATCTTGATAAAATTAAATCTTCATTGTAAAATGCAACCCATAAAGGACCATGTGTATATATATATAACTACCTTATCTTGGAATTCTATTGTCTATTTAATTTACTATATATCTTTCGAATTAAAAGAAAGAAAAAAAGTGAGTTAGGATAATAGAAACATACCACGCACAAACAGAAAGAGAGCTTTAAATTGCTCTTGATAGGGAGGCACAACCACAACAGACTTTGACAATTTTAAGGAGTTCTTAAAGATTAGGGCATGAAGTTCTCAAAGTTTGTAAACCTAGCGTATTTGAGCGACAAAGAAAAAATGAATAACACTACAACAAAAACTGGAGTTACCTACCGATATTTACATACGAATTCTAATTTGTGTGTAATGTAAGTATTACATACGAATTTCAAAAAATAAATTACATACGGATTTTACATATGAATTTTTACCTACCGACATTTAAATTACATTCTTGTATATTAGGCACTTGTGTATCAATCTCAGTTTCATTCTTCTTATCCTAACACAATGTACAATACCTTTTATAATGTTATGAATTTTATTAAATTCATCTTAATGTTCTTTTATGTTTTGACCATCTTAATTGTTTAATAAAGTCTATAAAATTTTTGTATGACCTTCTAATTACATTTATTTCCGTGAGTACATGGAATCTAGTGGTTCTGACCCACCTTCTCCACTCTCGGCACAATCTAATAAGGAGAAGGAAAAAACAATATGTGGTGAAGTTGTTATCACGGTGATGGAGTGCAATGACAAGATTAACTCCAAGATGAACAAAATCCTTAGTGATTATTAAGAAAGTGTAGACTTGTCATTCTATGTTGTTTGACATCTTATGAATTGTAGAATTTATATTGTTTGGCATCTTAGGAACATTACAATCTATATTATGAATATTAGACATTTTGTAAACTTATTTGATAATGATTTTTATGTAATATATATTTATTTTAAATGTGAAATGTTTGATATGGTGTTGAATAAAAGTTATTATAGTGATTGGTTTTATGTATATTACAAGTTTATAATTAATGTACGTGCATGTGCCAAACAAAATAATTCTTTTTGTAAACCATGTTACATACGAATTTTTCCGTATGTAATTACATACGGATTCTTTCGTATGTAATTACATATGGATTCTTTCATATGTAATTATATACAATTTTTTTATACATAATTACAAATGGATTTTTTTGTATGTAATTATATACGATTGTTCCGTATGTAATCATATATGAATTTTTCCATATGTAATTACCTATGTATTTTTTTTGTAAATAATGCTATTTATGATAGTTTTATATGAATTTTTATCTATATCTAATTTGTAGGTAACACTGCATTATATACGAATTTTGGATCTTACATACAGATTTTGTTTGCAGATAATGTCATTTTTTCTTATAGTGAACAAATATGTGAAAAGAGGAAAACTAAAACGACACAGTGTATTCGAGTGGAGAGAAAAAAACACAAATAGCAATTATCTTATACTTACCAAGGGTTTCTAAAACCATTGTTATGATAATGTCTTTCTAGAGTTACTATAACCTCCGCTGGTAAAGCTCGACTAAATTCAAATGAATGAGTTGTGTTATTATGTTGTTCAGAATAGTATTGATATTATTATTCTTAAAAAAAAATAGTATCAACGAGTGAGTTGTAGGACATTTTTAGTGAGGAAATCTTATTGAATGGATAGTTTCTTTATTGTATACATGTAGATGAATGTATTAAAATAAAGAGATATCTTTACGCTCTAATAATTATTTACACTTAGATAGAATAGAATGAATTATGTGGTGAGTAGCAAGAAATTTTGGTCTAAAGGCTTTCCCTTGGTCTAAGACACAAATGGGATTAACTTTGTGTGTGGTAAGATGGAATTCATTAACAATGACTCTGTAGAGCAGTAAATATCATCATAAATGCATGTATATAGTAAATCCAATATTAATACATGTATTCAAATAATTGAGTTTAAAATGTTTGTACTATATGTTTCATTACACACTTGAATTGTATACCTATATTTTGAAATTTGTTTTGTTTGCTATATGCATGTTTCTTTTATGAATTAGCAAACTAAATGTTGTGCTTGTGTCCTTTTGTTGTTTTTCCTTTTTTGCAATAAATAATGTAAGAAGTGAGAAAATTAAAGAAGTTGGAGAAGACAAGTGTATACATAGGATAGGACCGAGTGGTTTTAAGAGTAGTATATAAACGAAAATTTCACAGTTTTGTTCTATTCTCTGAATACACCATCTTTCTTCAAAACTATGATCTTCTCTTTTCTCCTCCTTCTCTCTAAAATTTCTCACCAGTGGTTCATCTAATCGGCGATTAGAAGCTCCCAAGGCGATCCTGAGATCAAGAGCTTCCTATTCCACCGATCAATTTTGGGTTTTAAGTGGGTAAGTTTCATTTCTTAGATTCTGGTGATTTTTTGGAATTTCTGACACATGCAAGAAAGCCTTGTTATTTGCATGTGTTCATCAGTCTTCTCTTTCCCTTTCTAACTTCATTCTTGGTCTTTTGGTTGGTCTCTTCTCACCAATCAGCGAGTTATATATGTTCTTAGGATTTTCTGGTGTTGTGAGCAAATGTCTGGAAAGAAAGAAGTTGTGCGGTCCAGTTAAGAGGTAAGGGAAGCTAATAATTTAATTGTTTGTTTATGTTTGATATTGTTTGTTGGACGTGTGCATGTGTGGATAATTTGATGTTGGCTTGATTTCTGTGTATTGCCAAGACCTGTGAATTGGTTGAGAAGTTCTGGAGAATTATGTAGAAAGTCGACACTAGTATGTAGAGAATTAGCGGTATTCGGTTTCGTAGTGATATTCTGGCTAAGTGTTGTTTGGTTTAGTATTGACGTTCAATTTTAAAAGTATTCGTTTTTGACCTCAACAGTCTTCGGGTTGGTATTATCGTTCTTTCTTAGTCGTACAATGTTTAGCGTTCGTTATTAGTAGTACTATGTATTAATGTTTGATTTTAGTAGTATTCGATTGAATATAGCGTTCGGTCATACATTAACGATTAGGTCTTATAATAGCGTTTGGTCATACACTAGTATTCGATAGTTATAGCGATCGGCCTGTTCGGTCATATGTTGATCGGCTGCTCGACCATGTTCAGGTGCTCGGTCTTGTACTAGCGCTCGTTCTTGGTAGTGCTCGGTCTTGTACTAGTGCTCGTTCTTGGTAGTGCTCGGTCTTGTACTAGTGATAATGCTAATTCTTACCATTATCTAAGCACCATTTTAGTAGCAAAATCAACTCTTCTTTAGCTTATTACTTGCTTAAATCCTCTCTTTTATTTAGTTTTAGTATTTATCTATATTTTGAGCTACATTACGTAAATAATACTCTAATCCCTTATTTTTTGATCTATTTTGATGTTAGGAAGATCCTCCATTACATTGAAGAACTCGGTGATTCAAGAAGTCATTGATTTAAAAGTCATTTTCGCTTAAGCGAGAATAATTTAGCTTAAGCGAGAATGATTATCTTCTTCAAGAAGTTTATTCTCGCTTAAGCGAGAATAATTTAGCTTAAGCGAGAATTCGGGCAGTATATATACTCACGAGGCCGAAAGAAAAAAGGGTCTTTGGTTCTGGAGGCACGATTTCACGTCTGGAGCTCATGGAGGGCGCGAGGAGCTTGTGGGAACATCTCCTCCTCTTCCTTTGGGTCTCCTTCTTCTTCCATCTTCCATGTTTGTAAGCTTTAGGGTTCTCCATGGAAATGGAGAACCAGATTCATCTTGTTAGGGTTAGATGTAGCCTATGAACTCTTGTGTAATGAATGATTGTTTTGTATTTATAAATGCCTTTTCTATCTATTACTAGTATTCTTGTTTCCGATCTTAAAGCTTGCATGTAATGGGGACGTTCATGACTTGATTTTGGGATTTCATTGAGCCAGGGATGGGATATGAAATCTTGAACTGAAATAAGAGTCCTTGTGGGTCATTGAGCTAGGGATGTGATATGATTCACATGTTGTCTTAGATCCTAGTTCTTAATGCGGGTTTGCTTGTTAGATTGTCTAAGGGATTGGAGTTTGATAAGGAAAACCTAGGCTCTTTCACCTAAGGGATTAGGGCTAGAGTGTTTTAGTGGATTGACTTTAGTAAATTGATAGAGAGGAGATGAAATTGGTTATACACAAGAGTGCATTGGTGAAAACTAACCTTAACAATGTCATTTCATACCATTTCTAGTCTTTTCCATTTCCAAGTGCCTTCAATACCAAAGTCCAACCTTGTAATTACTTGTGAATTTATCTTTTTGCACATATTCTTAAATGATTAGTTCTTCTTGAGTCTAGATGAGTTGTTAATCACACAATTTTCTAGTATTACGAGTCTCTTGGGAAAACGATACCTGGTCTTACCACGGTTTATTACTTGAACGATTTGGTGCACTTGCTAAAGAGTTTAAGAACTAGCGCTCGTTCTTGGTAGTGCTCAGTCTTGGTAGTGCTCGGTCTTGTACTAGCGCTCGTTCTTGGTAGTGTTTGGTCTTGTACTAGCACTCGTTCTTGGTAGTGCTCGGTCTCGTACTAGTACTCGGTCTGAGCTATACACATTCGGTTTAAGTTTTTAAGCGTTCATTTTAAACTCTTAGGGTTGGGCTAAGCTCCTAGTGGTCGGTTTTTCTCTAGTGATCAGCCAGTAATTACATTAGGTAATTTCTTCAGTTGTATCTATTATGGACCCTTTGGTCCTATCTTTTGGGTAGTGTGAAGGTGTTCGATCTCCATTGTCCACAGGTTCTCTTTGTCTTATGAGTTAAAATATAACTGATGAATGATTGTTTATGTTAATGAGAATTATGCTTTCAAATATTGTGGAAGAGAATTCCAAGGTGGAATGTCTCGTGGATGATTATTGAATTGTAAAGTATGAATATGGATATTGCTAAGTTGGCGTTCATCCTGAAATTCTATGAGTATCATTCTCACATAGAGGGAGATATTAAATTTGTGAGAATAGCAGGAGGTCATACCACTTCAAGGTGTCGAGGTAGGTATTATGGGATTAACCTTGGGAATAGCTTGATTGGTGTCAGCTGTTACACTACCACAAGTGCAAGGACGACTGTAGCTACATATTCATACAATATGGATGGTCAAGTCATAGTGTTCAGTCTATATATGAATTGTGGTGTTTTGTCTTGTTTTGTATTGTTTGTTCGATTACCTTTTCTCTTGCAATAATAATCTTGTGGATGTGAGCAGAAGGCGTTGAGTGTTCGGTGGAACAAGTTGGAAAGCGAGAATCTTGCAGACTAGTTTAGGATCATTCAGTCCTCAGGCTTAATATATCTTTTGTAAACCGATCGGTTTACATAGGGTGTTGTAGAACCGTTCGGTTTATGTCTATGATTTGTATCAAATTTATGGTACTCTATAAAGTTTTTAGTTTTATAGTTATTTTGGATAACTGTACTGTTAAATACTTTACTAACTCTTGGAGAACTAATCTATCATATTGTTATATGTGATTAATCTATGATATAGTATTACAGTAAATTTTGGGATGTTACAAATAACATTATTTTGGGTGAATAGATGAGGAATCAAGAATTGGTTGACAGAAGATGTTGTAACTCTCTAATATTTAAATCAACATTTTCATTACTTTGTTATTGTTTTTTAAATGAAATTTGTAGTTCATATACTTTTATAATTGTTATTGTTTTCTCTTTATTGTATATGAATTTATTTTTATTCCATGATTACCTTTTTGAAATCACTGTAATGAAATAACCACATTCTTTGTTTACGCTTAATGGATAACAATTATATAAATCGTAAGTGATAATTTTGGACTGTTAATTAAGATGTTACATCTTATCTTACATAATTAACAAAATAAATTTATTGAGTTAATTTTACAATTTAGTGCACTAATATTTAACATGAAAAAATACATAATTTTTGAACCTTCACTAGTAAAAAATGTGGTTTTTAACTCGCCAATTCGGTTATGTGAAAACCGAAGCGTATAACGTTATATACATTGGTTAATCTAAGACGCGAGGCAGAATAGTGATATTGCATCGGTTAATCTAAGACTCGAGGCCTATACCACTGCACACCGCACTATAGATCTGACCTTTTTGTCTGACATATTTTTGAAAAGGCTCTATTGCCTCGGATGGCTAGGCAACCAATGCCTATACCTCTACGCCAGACCTAAGGCATCGGTTCCTCAGGAACCGAAATCATTGATGCTGTCCAACACTGTATACCTCGGGCTGACCTTTTAACTGGTGCCAAATGATATAGTAGCTCTATTACTTGTACTACACTTAACCTATTTGTGTCAAGCAAAAGCTTCTCCCTCCTCCTTTTCTCCTATTCTTCCTCCGCGTAGCTCTTTCTTCTGTGGGTTCCTCCACTACTGCCACTCCTTGGCTCACCGCGCCACCCTTGTAATGTCAGTGCTCGCGCCTGCCACTACTCGTTGTCGTTCTTGGTCGCGCATTCTCCCTTCGTCGTCGTGCCATTGGTGCCCCGCCGCTGCTGCCTGCAGTGTTTCCTCCAACGACTCCACTCTTTTTTCGCCGCTATAGCCTCCGACGCTGCTGCCTCCGCCACTGCTGCCTCCACCGGAAATAGAAAAGGGCCAAGCCCAAATGGCCAAATTTGTTAGGGTTTCTTTCTTTTCAAGAAATCAGAAACAAGGTTTATGCCTCCTCCCCCTAAAATCAAAGAGAGTATCTTCATCTTCATCCACCGCTCTAGATCGCCAAGCCCTCCATCGTCGTCGCCACGGCGCTTGTCGTCAAACTCCTTACCGCGAGTCGCCGCTACCCGCTCACCCCTTAATCGAATGTCGTTACCGCCCTAGACCGGCAATCTTCCTCCAACCATCAAAGCCCTCTGTCATCATTGCTTTCGTGCATCTTCATCCTTTTCATTTTTTTGTTGTTGTGTGACACACATTTGGCTTCTCTGGTTTTGGATATGGATGACGCGGTGTTGCTGATTGAGTATAGACTGGAGAAGACTGCATATATGCTTCATTGAGGTTATTATAACTATCATCATTGTTTACTCTATCTGAAGATGCTTCTAATCACTAATCATCATAACACTATCTCTGTTTTCAGTGTTGAATTGTACAAAATATAAAGCTTGCAGAACTGCTTTTTTCCCTTATTGCAGCAACAAAACTTGACATGTCCATCAAACATCACAAGGAGATGATGCTTCTGGTTTGGATCGGTGTTCTATACTCCTTCTTGGTCATTGTTGGCACAATACTTCAGACGCATAATAAAGGCCTTCTTCCAATCAGCACTTGTGGCATGTTTATGGTGGGAGGTGCTACTTCATCTCTGCTTTTGATTTTCTCTTCTCATTAGTTGTTGCTATTATAAATTATGTTGTTCCTTGAAGAAGCTCATGATGTTTGCTGCTTCTCTAGACAAAAACAGAGAACCCTGTCAAACTCTGTTCAAAATTGTTTATGTTAACGGTTTAACAGTTAAATAAACATTGTTGTAATATTGTGTCTTGTTTGATTCTTGTTATGGTTTTCTTTGTTTGTTTTAGATTCTTGAGCTGAAATTGAAATTGGGAAATATTGGGTCTGTTTGGCATGATAGAATGAACCAAGATCTAAAGCTTGAAAAAAAACACGCTACTGCCTCGGTTATCTAAGAACCGAGGCATATTCGTATCTCGTTTTATCTCGATCTGTAACCAAGGTATAAAACTTACTTTTTTACCTCGCTCACATATGTCTCGGTTATAAAACCGGTGTCTTTTCTCTTTATTGTACTAGTGCTTATATTAACGGTAAAACGAAATATAAGCAATCACATAAAATTTGAAAACAAAACAAATAGAAAGACTTAAAATTCTAGTTTATATGTAAAGATATTAAACTTGCAATTATAGTCGTTAAGGTTGTTACACATTTCTTAGAACACAACATAACACAAGATATTGAAGGTTTAATTCTACTTAGACATTTCTATTATCATGTGCTATTTATTGTAGGTTTAATTCCACTCAAACATTTATAATATAATACAGTGTGCTACTGTTTCCTTTTTTAGAGAAAGTGTTTCAGGGTTTTCCATTAAACTCCTCACACATTACATTATTCTCTTTCTTTTATTTACAGTGGATTCATCAATTTACCAATATGAATGGTTGGGTATGTGAACGGTCGGAATTAATAGATGCCAATCACTCACCTAAATATTTTAAACAGAAATTATTCTTTAATAATAAATATATTAAAATTATAATAGAATTTTTTAGTAATAATTAAAATGTATCTAACACATTAAAATAAGTATTTATTTATTTATTTATTTTAAAAATCAATAAAGTTTTAAAATAATTTTTAGGAATATATATCATGGATTAAATTGACTAATAATATAATTTGAATTTTACACATAGTTTAGATTGATATGAAAATTTTAAATTTAAGAAAACAATAATTCTATTTAAAAACTAAAATAATAATTTATTAGATATTAAATGATAGAGTTAAAATATATTGTTATTTTTATGTAAATCAGTTTAAAAAAAATTAAATAAATAAAATAATAAATTTTTTTTTAAACAGAAATGTTTTTATATGATATTATAAATAATTTGTAATATATATACATATATATTATTTGTTAAAATAATATTATTTTAAAAATTAAATATGTGTTTCTAAATTTAATTTTATTACTGATCAAATAATTATAAATCATGAAAAGATAAAACTAAAAATGAAAAAATAGTATAAAAAATTTATACTCTAAATATAAGTTATTTTTAAATAATTTATTAAATGAAAAATTAATTATAAATTATAAAAGAATAAAATAAAAATAGAAAAAAAAAAGTTTTAAAAATAAAATAAATAAATAAATTTTATGTACAAATAATAACAAAATAAATATAAACAAAAAAATGAAAAATAAAATAAATAGATAAAAAATTAAAATAGTTTCTATAGACATAACAATAAAATAAATATAAATAAAAAATTAAATATATTAAATGAATAAAATGTTAACTTTTAAACACTTATTAATACAATGAAATAGACAATAAAAGAAATTTATTAATATCTTCTTAATACTCATAACAAATTGTGTAAACATGTTCCAAGAGACCTGTCCTCCACTTTATAAATAAAGTCGTATGTCTATGACATGATCTCTACATAATCATGATTGCTGCAAAGGGAAAGACATTGAATGCAACAATGAAAGTGCTCAGCTACACATGTTTCATGTTCTTTGTAAAGCTAGACGTACTCAATTTTCTTGTAAATATTCAACATTGCAATCATGATAGTAAGTCCTTTTCTTCATCTCTTGTTTTCATACCAGACCTTTTCATGTATGCTCAGCTTTAACTTCCCGCAATAACTTTCTCAACACTTTTCATTCATGTTTCCAGTCAAGTCAGCTATCATTTCCTATTGTACTGAAACTGTTTCAAAGCCTCGATCTTCACGTTTCCTTGTATCATTTTATCAATCAAAATAACTGTTCATGCGAGAAATAATATGAAGATTCTTATATAAAATATTAAAACAAAATCATCTTTTTTTAACATTAAATCTTAAGATTCTGGATTACAAGTAATTTCTTAAGTTTTTGTATGAGTTTGTTTAGTGACAAATATTTCTTATGTTTTTTCTTGAAAAATCCAAAAAGTGAATCTTAGAGTCATTGTTTGTTTTAATAAACAGTTCAAATACGTATAATATATCTAAGTGAATATAAATCCTATGATTGTGGGTTATTTGGGGTCGGAAGTATTCAAAGATTCCAAGCAAATAGTTCAATTATTGGTGTGAAAACTCTTTTTCTATTTACTGGCATGGAGCCCAACAAAAACTACCGGAACCACTATACTCTACCAAAACACTTCTATATATTCAATCGTTTTGGTTTAGACACTTAACAATTAAGAGTAGACTGATCAAATTCAAGGTCCTTGTTTCACTCTTACGTATTTAGTATCACCAAAAAAGTAATGACTACTTGTTTTCCTAAACTCTGTTGTGGACTTCTTCTCCTCTTGCTGCCTGCTGCAGAATCCATTCTCGGATTCAACAATAGCGCAGAAATAAAGTGCATTGAGAGGGAGAGACAGGCACTCCTCAACTTCAAACATGGTCTCATAGATGTCCATGACATGCTGCTGTCTACATGGAGAGATGACGACAACAGTCGAGATTGTTGCAAATGGAAAGGCATTCAATGTGACCATCAAACAGGTCATGTAACCATCCTTCGTCTCCGTGGTTCGGGTAAACAATATTTGAGTGGTGCACTCAATATCACTTCACTGTTTCCCTTGCAAAATATTCAACATTTGGATCTCAGCTACAATGAATTTATAGAGAGTCACATCCCAGAACTCATGGGCTCACTTACCAACTGAAGATATCTCAATCTCTCCTATTCTTATTTTGGTGGTAATATTCCTACTCAACTTGGAAGCCTTTCACATTTATTGTCTCTGGATTTAAGTAACAATTATTTTCTCCGTGGAGATATCCCTTATCAACTTGTAAGCCTTACAAATTTAAGGTATCTTGATCCCAGTTATAATAATGTTGATGGGAAAATCCCTTGTCAACTTGGAAATATGTCACAGTTGAGATACCTTGGTCTCAGTGCTAATTCATTTTCTGGAGCACTCCCTTTCCAGGTTGGGAATCTTCCTTACTTGCAAACTCTTAGACTTCCTGGTGATTTTGATGTCAAACCTAAGGATGCAGATTGGCTGTCTAATCTCTCTTCTCTAACACATCTTGCCATCGATGGTTTACATAACCCTGACTGGTTGCATATGATTCATTATCCAAAGCTAGGAGAGTTGAGACTAGTTCATTGTTCTCTTTCAGATACCCATATTCATTCTCTATTTTATTCACCTTCCAACTTTTCCAATTCTCTTACCATCCTCGACCTTTCTTCTAATATGCTCACATCCTCAACATTTCAATTATTGTCTAACTTTAGCCGTAATCTTCAAGAGCTTTATCTTTCACATAATAACATTGTTTTGTCATCTCCAGTCCACTCAACCTTTCCTTCTCTTGTGATCCTTGACCTTTCCTATAATAACATGTCATCATCGGTCTTTCAAGGTATTTTCAACTTCAGTTTGTTGTA
This sequence comes from Vigna nakashimae, assembly GCA_034642375.1. NCBI lineage: Eukaryota > Viridiplantae > Streptophyta > Magnoliopsida > Fabales > Fabaceae > Vigna > Vigna nakashimae. The sequence goes on from CM067768.1 coordinate 25,407,716, forward strand.
AATAAACCAAAACTATGTCGTTTTAGATATATTCTTTTCTGTACTTTGCCTATATAAGGCAGTATTTCCTTAATGAGAATTAACTCATTCTCTCATATTCTTGTGCTCTCTCCCTCTCTCATTCTCTGTGTGCTTTTACACCTTTCTCTACATTCTGTAAATACATCCTCTGAACTATCAGTGGTATCAAGAGCAACAGGTTCCGATCACCTGGCAAGGTTCTGAAAGACAATGGCAGGAATGGTACAAGGCACCTTACCGGTGTTTGATGGTAAGCTTTACGATGATTGGTGTGTAAAGATGGATGCCATCTTGGGTTATCAAGAGGTAGATGAAGTTGTCAAGAAAGGTCTTAAAGAACCTACAAAAGGAGATTCAGAGGAAGTGAAGAAGATCTATAAAGAAAACAAGAAACTTGATTGCAAAGCCCGCATGCTGATACATCAATGCGTCTCTCCGGCAATTTTCCAAAAGATCTTGAAGGCAGCCACAGCTAAGGAAGCGTGGGACATACTGAAAGAAGGATATGGAAATTCCGGGACAATAAAGACAGTCAGGTTACAGTCACTAAAAAGACAATATGAGCTTCTTAGTATGGAAGAGCAAGAAACGATTGAGGATTATATCGGGAGAATTCAGATTGTGGTAAATGCAATGCGGGGTTGTGACAAGATTGTGAAGGATAAGAAGATCGTGTATAAAATTTTGAGAACGTTAACGTCTCAGTATGATCACATTGTTGTGGCCATTGAAGAGAGTAAAGACTTGGAAACATTGAAAATTGAAGAACTGCAAAACTCACTTACGGCTTATGAACAACGGTTGATTGAAAGAAAAACAGTAGAAAAGAGCACTGTATAGAACACGAATCAAGCTTTGCAGGCTAGAAGTGGACAGAACTTCAAGAACCGTGGAAGAGGCAGGGGAAGATCTCGCGGTGGCCGAAGTGGAGGTAGAGTGAATACCTTCTCTGAACAGTCCAAGGATGAAAATTCTAACGATCAAAAGGAAGGAGACGGTAGAGGACGAGGAAGAAAATTCAGAGGACGAGGAAGAAAGAGTTACGATAAGCGAAATGTACAGTGCTTCACATGCAACAAATTCGGGCATTACTCCTCAGAGTGCTGGCATAACGAATCAACCTTCAAGAAACACAAGAGTGATGAAGCTGCGAACTTGGCACAAGATACTGGTGATTCGGAGTCAGAACATGTTGTATTGATGTGCGCCTCAGATCAAATTAAAGAAAGGAAAGTGCACAACAGAGAAGTGCAAGACAGGTGTCATTGCGAGATAAAATACGTGTTGCAATCTGAAATAACGCAACATGCAAAAGAATGCTTGAATTACTCCGAACACGTGTTGCAACCATCAGAGAAGAAGAGTCGTGCAACGAAGAGCATAGATGATGAACGTGTAATGATGTCCAGTACTCACAGTCACACCGAGTTCGATACGTGTTGGTATTTGGACACTGGGTGCTCCAACCACATGACCGGAAGAAAGGAGTGGATGGTAAATCTTGATCTGAAGAAAAAGAGTAATGTGAGATTCGCTGACGACAGCACCGTGATGGCTGAAGGAGTCGGCAGAGTTCTGATCAGTTGCAAGAATGGCGAAATGGCATACATGGACGACGTTCTGTACGTCCCGACGATGAAAAACAATCTGTTGAGTCTCGATCAACTCCTGGAGAAAGGATACACCATGCAGATGCACCAGAATGTGATAGATGTGTTTGATACGAAGAAGCGTCTGGTCATTAGAGCTCCTAAAGCAAAAAACAGGACTTTCAGAATAAACCTAAATGCAGCTGTGATTCAATGCTTGTCATCACTGAACGTTGAAGAGGAAAATTGGCTTTGGCATTACAGGTTTGGACACTTAAACTTCAAAAGTCTAGGCAGGTTGGGCGATAAAAATTTGGTGAAAGGTATTCCTACAATCACTACAACACGCAAGATTTGTGAAGGCTGTGTTGTTGGGAAGCAAACCCGAAAGGAGTTTCAGAAATCAATGATTAAGAGAGCCAAGCAACCTCTGGAAGTCGTCTACTCTGATGTTTGTGGACCTCTTGATGTGCAAACAGTGGGAGGTAATAAATATTTCCTACTCTTTGTTGATGAATATACTAGGAAAATGTGGCTTTATTTGCTTAAAGAAAAGAAGGAAGTATACTCACACTTTCTTCATTTCTGTGCCATGGTTGAGAGGGAAAAAGCATTGCAGATCAAAATTTTTAGGACGGACGGTGGTGGTGAATTCAATTCTGGTGAGCTAAACAAATTTTGTCTAGAAAAGGGAATCGTTCATGAGGTCATAGCCCCTTACACACCTCAACACAATGGTATTGCTGAGAGAAGAAACAGGACTTTACTGGACATGACAAGGTGCATGATTAAAGGGAAGAGCTTGCCTAAAAATCTATGGGGAGAAGCGGTGTCCACTGCAGTCTACTTACTAAATAGAAGCCCGACTAAAGCCTTCTCCGATTGCACTCCAGAAGAGGCTTGGACAGGAAAGAAACCACATGTGCACTATCTGAAGATTTTTGGTTCGGTGTGTTACAGGCATGTCCCAGCAGAAAGAAGAACCAAGCTCGATGACAGAAGTGAAACACTCATTTTTGTAGGCTATCACACTACAGGTGCGTACAGGTTGTATAATCCAGAAAAAAGGTAAATTGTTATAAGTAGAGATGTAATTGTAGATGAAGCTGCAACTTTCAAATGGATTGAAGAAGAGACTGGTTTTAAACCAAATTCTAGTGCTGTTGTTACTGACTGGCCAGAAGAGAAGAGATCCGATGAGATTGAACAGGCAGTCAACAAAAGAGAAGATCTCAGACGATCAAAAAGAACCTGATTCCCTTCTTCAAGGCTTGCAGATCATGAGACTTTCACAGACAATGAAGTTGCAGATTCAGGTGATATTGTTCTTATGCGTTGCTTGCTGATGCTGAGACACTTACGTGGGAACAAGCTATCACGATGCAAAAGTGGAAGGAGGCCATGCTGGATGAGTTGAGATCTATAGAGAAGAATAAAACCTGGGAGTTGATGGAACTACCACAGGACAAGAGAGCTATTGAAGTCAAGTGGGTGTTTAAAACAAAGTATAAACCAGACGGAAGCATAGCCAAGTTGAAAGCAAGGCTGGTGGCAAAGGGGTTCTTGCAGAAACCTGGAATCGATTTCACTGAAGTTTATGCACCAGTTGCACGCTTGGAAACGGTAAGATTGATTGTGGCTATAGCAAATTTGAGAGATTGGAAGATCCATCAAATGGATGTAAAATCTGCCTTCTTGAACGGTCCACTTGATGAGGAAGTCTATATAAAGCAACCACCTGGCTTCGTGAGAAAAAATGAAGAGCAGAAGGTATATCGTTTACATAAAGCACTGTATGGTCTCAGACAAGCACCTCGGGCCTGGAATAATCATATAAATGCAATGCTGATAAGGATGGGATTTCAGAAGTGCCCTGTGGAATTTGGAATGTATGTCAAATCAGTTGGACAGCAAGACACATTGTTGATATGCTTGTACGTAGATGATATCCTTATAACAGGAGGCTCCGAAGAAGAAATTGCAAAATTTAAAGGTAGTATGAAAGAAGAATATGATATGACTGATCTTGGACACTTGACTTACTTTCTCGGACTGGAGTTTGTGCACAGTAAAGATGGAGTTCTAATTCATCAAAGAAGGTACATCAATGATATTTTGAAGAGGTTTAACATGTTGAGCTGCAACAGCACTGAAGTACCAATTATGGCTAATCTAAAGCTGTCAAGTTTGGAAGAAGAAAGTAAGGTTGACGCAACCCTTTACAAACAGATAGTTGGGTCACTAAGATTTGTGTGTAATAGCAGACCAGACATAAGCTTTGCAGTTGGCTTGGTAAGCAGATTTATGAGTGATCCAAGACATACTCATCTCACCACTGCTAAACACATTCTCCGGTATTTGAAAGCCACAGCAGATTTCGGCTTGTTCTTTCAAAAGGAATTCAGCAGCAGAGACAGAGTATTGGAGGTATGGAGCGACTCGGACTGGTGTGGTGATCAGGTAGAAAGGAAAAGCACACATGGTTACCTATTCAAGTATGGGGGAGCAACAATTTCATGGTGTTCTAGAAAACAGAAGGTAGTAGCACTCTCTTCCTGCGAAGCAGAGTACATAGCAGCATCTGAAGCAGCGTGTCAAAGTGTTTGGCTTGAAGCCATTCTAGAAGAGTTGAAGGTCGAATACAGGAAACTAGTGCAGCTCCTTGTAGATAACAAGTCAGCTATTAGTCTTTCAAAAAACCCAGTATCACACGGCAGAAGCAAACACATAGAAACGAAATTTCATTACCTAAGAGAACGTGTCAACCAAGGGAAGTTGGAGTTAGTGTTCTGTCCTACTGAAGAACAAGCTGCGGACATCTTTACCAAAGCTTTGAGACGAGGAAGATTTGAAAAACTAAGATATTTGATTGGCATTAGAAGCTTAAATAGTTTGGTTTAAGGGGAAGTGTTGTAAATAAACCAAAACTATGACGTTTTAGATATATTCTTTTCTGTACTTTGCCTATATAAGGCAGTATTTCCTTAATGAGAATTAACTCATTCTCTCATATTCTTGTGCTCTCTCCCTCTCTCATTCTCTGTGTGCTTTTACACCTTTCTCTACATTCTGTAAATACATCCTCTGAACTATCACAGTTCAAAACTTCAAAATCTTTATTTGCAAAATTGTAGTCTTGGGGATTATAGTTTTCTCATGTCAGCTATTTCAATTACGAATTCTTCGTCTTCTCTTGTCTCGCTTGATCTCTCCTTTAATCTATTGAAATCATCATCCATATTTTACTGGCTCTTCAACTCCACTACCAATCTTCGTAAACTTGAACTTAATGACAACATGTTGGAAGGTCCCATTCCAGATGGATTTGGGAAAGTAATGAACTCTCTTGAAGTTCTTGACCTCGATGGTAACAAACTGCAAGGCGAGATTCCATCTTTCTTTGGGAACATGTGCACATTGCAGAGTTTAGACCTCTCAAACAACAAGTTGAGTGGGAACATTTCTAGCTTCATTCAAAATTCTTCACGGTGCAACAAATAAGTGTTTCAGAGTATGTCTTTATCTGATAACCAGATTACCGGCATTCTACCTATAAGCATTGGATTGCTATCTGAGTTGGAGATCTTGCTTTTGGATGGAAATTGTTTGGAGGGTGATGTCACTGAATCCCATCTTTCAAAATATTCCAAATTAAGGTTCTTATCTTTGTCAGATAACTCCTTATCTCTAAAAATAGACCCTAACTGGGTTCCTCCTTTTCAAATAATATATTTGAGACTAAGATCTTGCAAGTTGGGTCCTAGCTTTCCTAGTTGGCTCCAGACTCAACGCTCTTTAGTTTCTCTGGATATTTCTGATAATGGGCTTAAGGGTTCAGTACCAAAATTGTTTTGGAACAACTTGCAAAATGTTGCATATTTGAATATGTCTCAGAATAATCTCACTGGTGCAATTCCTAATAATATATCATTCAAGCTTTTCAATAGACCGTCCATATTTCTGAATTCAAATAATTTTGAAGGCAAAATTCCGCAATTTTTACTACAAGCTTCAAACCTGAACCTTTCTGACAATAAATTTTCAGATTTGTTTTCATTCTTATGTGACCAACGCACATATGCAATGGTCACACTAGTAAAAATTTGGGTTTTTACAGCGCACATTATGCCACGGTTCACTAGAAACCGCAGCATAATGGTGCGCGGTGGCAGTTTTGTAAATAAATCGAAGGAATATGCCGCGGTTCAGAGGGGAACCGCGGCATATACGCCAGTCAACCATCCCCTTTGACGCCACGTCTGAAAAAAAAATTAAATAACAGCCTATATGCCGCGGTTCTAAGAGTAACCGCAACCTATTCTCCTACATGAAATAAATTTAAAATGAATTTGAAATATTTAGAGGAATATACCGCGGTTGCCCTCCGAACCGCGGTATATAGTTTAAAAATAATTTTAAAAATGCCATCTTCTACCGCGGTTGCCGCCGAACCGCGGCATATAGTTTAAAAATAATTTTAAAAATGCCATCTTCTACCGCGGTTGCCGCCGAACCGCGGCATATAGTTTAAAAATAATTTCAAAAATGTCATCTTCTACCGCGGTTGCCGCCGAACCGCGGCATATAGCTTAAAAATAATTTTAAAAATGCCATCTTCTACCGCGGTTAAGTAGTGAACCGCGGTAGATTCCCCAGTCAGAGTTAAAAAATAAAACTTTGGAACAATATCGTCTTGTTCGCGTAGACACTCTGGACTTCGAGTTTTCTTCTCCCGTCGACCACCCATCTCAGTTCCTTGTTTCTTCACCGTTTAAACTCAAAATTGTTCGGTCATTTCCCATTTTTGACGATAAAAAACAGTTTTAACCGATCAAAATCGTTTGAAACGCCTGTCATTCCTCTCCGCTGCCATTCCCCTTTGTTGCACCAAGCTTTTTCGCCGCCCCTGTTCCAGGTATTTATGCCCTTTTACATTCTTAACATGATTTCTTCATTAGTGGTAACTTTAACAAATTTTGATAACTTTAACAAATTTTGATTTTTTCCCAAATGTTGAATTCATATACACTAATTAATATGAATTGTCTTTTGCAGAGATTCAAGACACTACTATATGCAGGTCTGTTTTTGTGGTAGTGGATATCACAAAAACAGACCTGCAATTTTAAAAAACTGCAGGGGAATATGCCGCGGTTGTAACCCCAACCGCGGCATATAGTGGACAAAATTTTTTTTTTAAAAAAGGATTTAGGCAGCGGTTCTTTGGACAACCGCGGCATATTCTGCAACCTATATACCGCGGTCATAACCGCGGCATAAAGTCTCTGACTTACTACCGCGGCTGAATATGCCGCGGTTCGTAAACCGCGACGTATAGTGAAAAATAACCGCGGTAAAAGCCCCTCGCTGCACTAGTGTCACTTTGGATTTATCAAACAATCAATTGAAGGGACAACTCCCAGACTGTTGGAAATATGTTGATAGGTTACTGCTTCTTGATTTAAGCAACAATAAATTGTCAGGGAAGATTCCTGTGTCCATGGGCAGCCTTGTTAAATTGAAAGTCTTGGTTTTACGAAACAATAACCTGACGGGTGAATTAGCTTCCACTTTGAAGAATTACAGCAATTTAATTATGTTGGATGTGGCTGAAAATATGTTTTATGGCCCAATACCATCATGGATAGGAGAAAGTATGCAGCAATTGATAATCTTGAGCATGCGAGGGAATCACTTCTCTGGACATCTTCCTATTCAACTCTGTTATTTGAAGCACATTCAATTATTGGATCTTTCGAGAAATATGTTATCAAAAGGAATTCCATCATGCTTAAAGAATTTGACTGCAATGACTGAAAAGAACATCAACACAAGTGACACTCTAAATCGTATATATCCCATGAATATTCCTTATTATGGAATTGATGTCGGTTATGGTAGGAAAAATGACATCCTTAGCATAAGCTTGATGTGGAAAGGTGTGGAACACGTGTTCAAGAATCCAGAGTTACAGCTTAAGATCATTGATATTTCAAGTAATAATTTAACTGGTGAAATACCGAAGGAGATTGGATATTTGGTTGGGCTAGTTTCTCTGAATTTATCAAGAAATAATCTGAGAGGAGAAATTCCTTGTGAGATTGGGAGTTTAAGATCACTAGAGTCCATCGATTTATCAAGAAATCATTTCAGTGGGAAAATTCCTTCTTCTCTTTCTGAAATTGACGATCTGGGGAAACTAGACTTGTCACAGAACTCTCTTTCAGGAAGAATTCCATGGGGAAGACACTTTGAAACCTTTGATGGGTCTAGTTTTGAAGGAAACATTGATCTTTGTGGTGAACAACTCAATAAAAGTTGTCCTGGAGATGGAGATCAAACAATAATAAAGCTTTCAAAAGCTGAAGCAACCAATGAAGATGAAGATAGCTGTTTCAATGAGGCATTATACATGAGCATGGGGATCGGATACTTCACTGGATTTTGGAGCTTAGTAGGGCCAATGCTACTTGGCGTTCTTGGAGAAATGCTTATCTGAGATTCCTAAATAAATTGACAGACAGTATATGTGATCAGTTGTATTGAATGTGACTAGAAAAAGGTATGCTTGTATCTTCTCCTTTTCAACTTCACGATTTATCTATTAGAATGAAAGGGTAAAAATGTAAAAACCCATGCACAGATAATATTTCTCTTAAAAGTGAAATATGCACGTGAGAGAGAGAAAGCCAAAAAACAGAACGAGAGATGCACAGAGTTGAGAGAGATGAGGAGCACGGGAGTTCTGCTAGGGTTCAGCCTTCCCCTTCCTTTCCACCACCACACAATCGTTCCAGAGCAAATACAAGTATGCAAGGAAAACACAGGTATACTGAATAACCTCAATTCTGTATTATTGAATTTTTGAAACTGATTTACAGAGTTTTTATACTAGAGATTAACTGTTTTTCTGTATTGATTTACACTTCAACACTCCTCCTAAAACAAAACTTGAAAAACAATGATTAAACGATGAAAAAAATCGCCTTTTCACCGATTGAATCGGTGAAATCCTTCTCCTCCTCGATTTCCAGCAATTTCTACCGATTAAAGTCAGTAGAACCACCTTCTTTAAGCACACACATGTTTTTCACCGATTAAAACCGGGGAAAAACATCTCCTTGACCGATCTTCTTCTCTGTGAAGAAAAACCCTAATTTTTCAAAGCTTCAACTTGCACCATCCCGATTCGCTTTCTGAGTTTCAGAAAGTGTTCGCCTTTGAGAGCTTTAGTCAATATATCTGCAAGTTGATCTTCGGATCTGCAGTGTACAATCTCCAGTTTCCCATTGCTGACCTGTTCCCTGATATAGTGGAATCGGGTCTCAATGTGTTTACTCCTACCGTGAGATGTAGGATGTTTGGCAATATTTATGGCTGATTTGTTGTCAACCATTAGTCTCACCCTCCTCTCAGACAGCTCAATCTTCAGTCCTTCTATCAAGGATCTCAGCCAGGTTGCTTGACATGTAGCTTCACAGGCAGCTATGTATTCTGCCTCACATGAAGACAAGGCAACTACTGGTTCCTTTCTAGAGCTCCAGGAAATAGGAGATCCTTCCATGAAGAAAATGTACCCTGCAGTGCTTTTCCTGTCAGTTTTGTCTCCACACCAGTCTGCATCTGAGTAAGAAGTAATTTGTACTTCTTCTCCAGTCTCTCCTTTTCTAAACTGAATCCCATATGAATGTGTACCCTTCAAGTATCTCAGTATCCGTTTAACAGCAGTCAGATGTGATACTCTAGGACACTCTATGTATCTGCTTATCACTCTAACACTATAACTCAAATCCGATCTGGTGTTACAAAGATACCTAAGACTTCCAACCATTCTTCTGTAAGCTGTTGGATCAACAACTTCCTCTTCTGGCTCCCTTTCCAGCCTCAATCCTACTTCTGCAGGAGTACTTGCAGCATTACAGTCACCCATCTCATACTTTCTCAGCAGATCTAAAGCATAACTTGATTGATGCATCACTATTCCATTTTCAATCTTGGTAAACTCAATGCCAAGGAAATAGCTGAGTCTTCCAAGATCACTCATTTCAAATTCACTTTGCATTTCAGTTTTGAAGACTGAAATTAATTCTTCACAACTTCCAGTGACTAACATGTCATCCACATAGAAACACACAATCAACTTCTCTGTTTTTCGTTTGTGCTGACAGCTTTGCACATACACACCGTGTTCTGAAACACATTTTTCAAACCCAATATTGCCCATGAACCCATCAATACGCTGGTTCCAAGCCCTTGGAGCCTGCTTAAGCCCATAGAGAGCTTTCCTCAGCCTATACACTTTGTCCAGCTGCCCTTTGACCTCAAAACCTTGTGGTTGTACCACATAAACCTCCTCCTCTAGTCTTCCATTTAAGAAGGCTGACTTTACATCAAGCTGGTGTAAAGACCAGCCAAATTTTTAGTAGCCAATGATACTACTAATCTGATAGTTTCAACCCTTACTACAGGAGCAAATACTTCACCATAATCAACTCTAGCCTTTTGTAAGAATCCCTTAGCAACTAGCCATGCCTTATACCTCACAACAATGCCTTGTGGATTTATCTTTGATTTGTAAACCCATTTTAATGCTATGGGTTTCTTTCCAGAAGGTACTTTCACCAGTTCCCAGGTCTGGTTTCTCTCTATGGAGTCAATCTCCTCCTCCATGGCTCTATGCCATTTCTCATCTTTAACTGCTCTTCAAATTCTACCGGTTCAGCCTCTGCAATTAGGGCATAGTGAACACACTGTCCATCTGCTGTTAGAGTAACTTCATAGGATAGATCATAATCTCTCAAGTATACTGGCACCTGTGTAATTCTGGATGATCTTCTCTGTCTGCCATTTCCACTGTCCTCTTCTGTTTCAACTACAGCAGTGGTATCTTCAAAAGAAATGGTTGAAGATTCCTGCTCAGTTGCTTTCCACTGCCAAGCCCCATTCTCATCAACCACTACATCCCTGCTGATACATGTTGTCCCTGATACTGGATCATACAGCTTGTATCCTCCAGTAGGATTGTAGCCCACAAGTATTAGTGGTACACCTTTATCATCCAATTTTCTTCTCTACTGGTCTGGTATGTGTTTGTAACACAATGAGCCAAAAATCTTCAGATGTTTGACATCTGGTTTCATCCCTGTCCAGGCTTCTTCAGGTGTCAAGCCCATCAGTCTCTTTGTTGGAGACATATTCAGTATATAAGTGGCTGTAACCACAGCTTCTCCCCATAAAAAGTTAGGCAACCCTTTACTTTTTAACATACATCTCACCATGTTCAGTAGAGTTCTGTTCTTCCTTTCAGCTGCACCATTATGTTGTGGTGTATATGGAGGAGTAACCTCATGTACAATCCCTTCATTTTCACAGAACACCTTGAATTCAGTGGAGATGTATTCTCCACCTCCATCTGTCCTTAAGACCTTTATTTTCTGCTCACACTGCTTCTCAACCATCCTCTTGAATTTCTGAAACACCTCCAATACTTCTCCTTTCCTTTTGATTAGGTACACCCAACATTTCCTGGTGTAATCATCAATAAACAGCAGGAAGTATCTACTGCCTCCTGGTGTTTCAACCTGTATTGGTCCACAAACATCCGAATAGACTACTCCTAGTCTTTCTGCAGATCTCTGGGGTAGATTCTTCTGAAAACTGCCCCTTGTTTGCTTACACTGCACACACTCACTGCACATTGTGTCTGGAACTGTAACATTAGGCAATCCATTCACCATCTTCTTCTGTCCTAACAGAGACAGATCTCTGAAATTTAAATGTCCAAACCTCAAATGCCAAAGTCATTCCTCCTTGTTTTCTGAGGCAGTGAAGCACTGGTGTTTCACTGCACTCATCACAACCCTGAATGTCCTATTGTGTGACAGCTGGGCTTGTACAACCATTCTCTTCTGTTGGTTGAAAATTCTGAGACTATTATCCTCCATTTTCATCACATAACCTTTCTGCAATAGCTGTCCCAAGCTTAGCAGATTTGATTTCAATCCTGGTACATACAGTACCTCTTCAATTGTGACTTCCTTCCCTTCTGCATCCCTTAGAACAACTCTGCATGTACCTTCTGCCATCAAGCTTCTGTCATCAGCAAAACGAATTTTTCCTTGTGCAATATCCTTAATTCCCACAAACCAGTCTTTCCTGCCTGTCATGTGGGTAGAGCATCCAGAATCTAGGTACCACACATCATTTTCTGATGAATCTTCTTCAGTTTTAGCCGTCAACATTACTGGTTCTGAATCAGATTCCTCCTCTTGGGCCAAATTAGCCCTCTTCTTTGGTTTGTTCTTAGCACCTTCACCACTCTAGCATTCCTTAGCATAATGACCCAGTTTTTGACAGTTGTAGCACTTAACCTTCTTTTTATCAAACTTCCAATCACTATTTTTCTGATTTTTCACCTGGCCTGATTCACTGGACTCTTCTCCATGCTGATCCTGTGAATCTTTGCCCTTCTTGCCACCTTTTCCTCCTTTCTTGAACCCTTTCTTGCCTTTCCACTGAGATCTGGCCTGTAAGGCCTGCTCCTGACACTGTCTGCGCTCATTGAGGCGTAACTCATGAGCCTCTAATGAATGCTGCAACTCCTCAATGTCAATATTCTCCTTCCTTCGGGTTTCTTCAATGGCAGCTACTACATAGTCAAATCTGGCAGTCAAGGTCCTCAGAATTTTATCCACAACATACTCTTCCATCATCTTATCACCGCAAGCTCTCATCTTGTTCACAAGTTCTTGCACCTTATCAAAGTATTCAGCCACACTCTCACTTTCATCCATGATCAAGGTTTCAAACTGCCTTCTGAGTGCCTGCAGTTTAACCTTCGCATTTCTATCTCCATCACCATATGTTTTCACTAAAATACCCCAGATTTCCTTTGCACTGTCAGCATTTGAGATCTTGTTAAAGATCTTTTGACTTACACACTGATATAACAAAAATCTGGCCTTACTGTCCAGTTTTACCATCATCTTGTGCTCTTTCTTCTCTTCTTGAGATGCATTGTCACTCAATTCAGGCAGTCCCTATTCAATAACTTCCAGGACATCTTGAAATCCAAACACAGCACGCATCTTGATTCTCCAGTCATCAAACTGCTTGCCATCAAACATGGGTAATGGTCCCTGTATGCCTCCAAAGTTTGCCATCACAGTCTTGCAAACTTTCTTGCAGATTCTTTTAGCAAAAATTCTCCTTTTTCTTCTCTGGATACACACACCACCAGATAAAGCTCTCACACCTCCAATAATTGTGCACGCACCCACTTCACACACCAGGATTCAGCCTAAGCTCTTGATACCATATTAGAATGAAAGGGTAAAAATGTAAAAACCCATGCACAGATAATATTTCTCTTAAAAGTGAAATATGCACGTGAGAGAGAGAAAGCCAAAAAACAGAACGAGAGATGCACGGAGTTGAGAGAGATGAGGAGCACGGGAGCTCTGCTAGGGTTCAGCCTTCCCCTTCCTTTCCACCACCACACACAATCGTTCCAGAGCAAATACAAGGATGCAAGGAAAACACAGGTATACTGAATAACCTCAATTCTGTATTATTGAATTTTTGAAACTGATTTACAGAGTTTTTATACTAGAGATTAACTGTTTTTCTGTTTTGATTTACACTTCAACATTATCTGCTGTCTTAGTTGAATGTAGTATGTTATACACAAAAAATATGGATTCTTGAGCGAGAACATTTAATGTGTACTCTCTTTTCCCCAATGACCCCATTTAACCTAATGTTTAATAATTAATATATGATGCTCTGATATTTCATATTGTATTTGTATCCCATATGTATTTGTATATGATATTTTAAGACATTTTATTGATATTTATTAATACAATATTTAATATATAAAGCATAATATTTTTGTTATCTCGATCATTTATAATTTTTATATTAAACAACTTCATATTCATATTCATATTCATATATATATATATATATGGTTGCGTATTCGAATTCAACATGTATCTGTATACAATGACGTTTTATCAATATTTATTAATGAAGTATTTAATTGATAAAACACAATACTTCTATTATAATGATAATTTATAATTTATATATTAACAACTTTAAAACATATTATTTTAATTTGGATTCATTTAATAAAAATCATATATTTATTATATTTTTAAAAGTTATTATACACTTTTAATTAATATATATATATATATATATATATATATATATATATATATATATATATATATATATATTACGTATATTATCCTATTTCTCTTAAAATAAATCTATCGACATATTTTATAGAAGTAGTATCCGATATACTATCATATTTGTGCATCATAAAAATTAATCCAATATGAATAATTTCTTTTTTAATATTATCCAAATAATTTAAATGTTTCTCCCTCCCTCTCTCAGTGCACTCTCTCTCTCTCAGTGTCTCTGAGCGTGTTGTTTTCTTCAGGGGGCTCGCGAGCAGGGGGTAGTAAGTAGTGGTTCGTGGTTTCATTGTTAGAATTACCTAACTATTAAGTGACTCATGTGTAAATAAATTAGGGTCAAAATGTGATTTAATATAATTGAGGGACTTAATGGCAATTACAACTTGATGGAAGTTGTATAAAAATGGATGAAGGGTTCTGTCCCTGATGCACATAAGAAAAGAAGCTCTCTCCATTGAAACCACCATCAAGAAAGTTTGAGAGAATTATAGCTTACATCAAGGGATAGATTGGGTAAGGAGTTTAAGATCAAGAGCAAGGAAAGCATGGATCAAGGTTAGTAAAATTTCTTTATCTTGCTTATGAAATTATATGTTGATGTTGTGAGAATCATAAAATCTTAAGATCCTAGAACTAATGATAGTCTAGAGAAACTAATGAAACTTACATGTGGTATCAGAGCATAGGTTGTTAGATTTATGATTCTCCTAAAATGAAGAAATTTGATTAAGGTTTTTTCCTAATATGAAAATGAATCTTAATTATAATATTTATGAATACTATGTTTCTGTAAGTTGCTTATGATGATATTGTAGTGCTGGAATAAATGCTTTAAATTGTATGTTATGTTGGAGGAAGAAGATGATGAATAGTAAGTTTTAGGAAGAAGATGATGAATAGTTGTTGGTTGATAATCCTTACGGGAATGGAATGCATTGCCAAAATACTATTCATTCATTATTAAAGTTTAACTTGAATATATGTATTAAGAATTGTAAGAATGGGACATGGTCTGCCACTCATGGGTACCTTCTTTATTTTATATGATAATGGTGCAAGCACACACCACATCCACGTAAATGAGCCCACACTTCCTTTGCTTTTGTTTTTATGTGAATGACAATGGTATACTATAGCACATCATACGTAAATGAAATTGAATTTTCATTTTATTTGTATTATATGAATGATAATGGTGCTATCCAACATGCCTCACGTAAATGCCAATTTTTGCTTGTTTTATATGAATGGCAGTAGCTAACATACAGCACACTTAATAATTAATTATTTATGCAAATTAAAGGAGAATTAAAATCTTTGAGTGATTAAAATTAAAGAAAAAGTTTTATCACTGTTATAAAATTTTACCCACTTAAATTGAAATTAGGACTTTCAATTTTAATTATGACACATAATAAATTTTTTATGTGAATA
Organism: Vigna nakashimae; assembly: GCA_034642375.1. Classification (NCBI taxonomy): domain Eukaryota; kingdom Viridiplantae; phylum Streptophyta; class Magnoliopsida; order Fabales; family Fabaceae; genus Vigna; species Vigna nakashimae. Next base: position 25,422,975 of record CM067768.1, read on the forward strand.
AATGCATATTGTTAAATTAAAATTAACAAAAATGTTATTTATGATTAATAATAAATTAAAGGTTATTATTATTATTATTATTTGAAATTAATTATGGTAAATTTTGTTAGTCACCAAAGTGACCAAAATTTTAAAGTTATTTTAATTTCAAATTATTAATGATTTTATTTCAATTACTCATTGTATGGATGCTAAATTATGAATAATTAATTTATGGGTTAATTGAAAATTCATTATTATAAGATATTTTATATCATCCAAAGATGATTGTTTGCTCTTATAATTAATGAGTATGATTGTAGATAATTTTGTATGCTCGCTAGATTTATTTATATACCCAAAGGTAGCAGATGATTCTAGTTGATGCATATTTTAATTATCAGTAAAGATTTACAATTATTAGCATCATTATGTTTATGTTTGTGTATTAATGGATCTCCCAAAGGAGAACACTAATATGCATAGAATGATGATTAAAGTCTGAATCTGTATTTATGACTCAAAGCATTAATGATTAGCATATATTAATTACAGTCCCCATTCTGGTATCTTTACACTCGCTCGCTACGTCTGTTCCGGTCTTTAATGGTTTAAATTTCCCTGATTGGAGTGAACAAGTCCAATTTCACTTAGGTGTATTGGATCTTGACTTGGCTCTTCAAGTTGAGAAACCGGCTGCTATCACTGACGTTAGTAGCAATGAAGACAAAACTCATTACAAAGCTTGGGAAAGATCAAACAGACTTAGTCTAATGTTTATGAGAATGAGCATTGCAAGTAACATCAAATCCGCTATTCCGAAAACTGAAAATGCAAAAGAATTTATGAAATTAGTGGAAGAGCGCTCCCAAACTGCTGACAAGTCCCTCGCTGGGACATTGATGAGTACGTTGACCACCATGAAGTTTGACGGTTCCCGTACTATGCATGAACATGTGATTGAGATGACAAATATTGCAGCAAGGCTTAAGTCTTTAGGAATGAAAGTGGATGAAACTTTTCTGGTACAATTCGTTTTGAACTCGCTACCGTCTGAGTATGGTCCATTTCAGATGAACTATAACACCTTAAAAGACAAATGGAATGTGCATGAATTGCACAGTATGTTAGTTCAAGAAGAGACCAGACTTAAAAACTTAAGAAGCCACTCAATTCATTATCTGAAGAATCAAGGAGCTGGAAAGAAATTTAAGAAACATGTAAAGGGTAAAGGACCATTAAAGATTGACGAGTCCTCAACCAAAATCCAGAAGAAAAATGACAAATGTCATTTCTGCAAGAAGTCTGGACATTTTCAGAAAGATTGCATAAAGCGTAAAGCTTGGTTCGAAAAGAAAGGTGAGCATAATGCTTACGTATGTTTTGAATCAAACTTAACTGAAATTCCCCATAATACTTGGTGGATTGATTCTGGATGTACGACTCATGTTTCTAATGTGATGCAGGGATTCCTTACAATCCGAACCATAAACCCAACTGAGAAGTTCGTCTTCATGGGAAATAGAGTGAAAGTTCCAGTGGAAGCCGTCGGGACTTATCGTTTGATTCTTGACACTGGATATCACTTAGACCTGATGGATACTTTTTATGTACCTAGTATCACTAGAAATTTGATTTCTTTGTCTAAGCTTGATGTTGCTGGATACTCTTTTAAATTTGGGAATGGTTGTTTCAGTTTGTTTAAGCGTGCCTGTATGATTGGATCTGGTACACTTTATGATGGTTTATATAAATTGAATTTGGATAATTTATATGCTGAAACTCTTATGACCTTGCATCACAATGTTAGCACTAAACGTAGTTTAGTGGATGAACGATCTGCTTATTTGTGGCATAAACGTTTGGGACACATTTCCAAAGAAAGGATGCAAAGATTAGTAAAGAATGAAATCCTTCCGGATTTAGATTTTACTGATCTGAATGTATGTGTGGATTGTATTAAAGGCAAACAAACAAAACACACAAAGAAAGGAGCCACAAGAAGTACACAACTTCTTGAAATTATACACACTGATATATGTGGTCCGTTTGATGTGAATACCTTCAATAAAGAGAAATACTTCATCACCTTCATTGATGATTTTTCGCGTTATGGATATGTCTATCTACTGCATGAGAAATCTCAAGCAGTGAATGTCTTGGAAGTTTACGTAAATGAAGTAGAAAGACAATTAGACAGAAAGGTGAAAATTGTCAGGTCTGATAGAGGTGGTGAGTATTATGGAAGATATGATGAAAGTGGACAACACCCTGGTCCATTTGCTAAATTTCTTGAGAAACGTGGTATTTGTGCTCAATACACAATGCCAGGCACACCACAACAAAATGGTGTATCAGAAAGGCGTAATCGAACCTTAATGGATATGGTTAGGAGTATGTTAAGTAATTCATGTTTACCTGTATCGTTGTGGATGTATTCCTTAAAGACTGCCATGTATTTGTTAAACAGGGTTCCCAGTAAGGCTGTTCAAAAGACTCCTTTTGAGTTATGGACAAATAGGAAACCCAGTTTGAGACACCTACATGTTTGGGGTTGTCAGGCAGAAATAAGAATTTATAATCCGCAAGAAAAGAAACTGGATGCAAGAACAATCAGTGGATATTTCATTGGTTATCCAGAAAAATCAAAAGGGTATATATTTTACTGTCCTAACCATAGTACAAGAATTGTTGAAACTGGAAATGCTCGGTTCATTGAAAATGGTGAAACTAGTGGGAGTGTAGATTCACGAAAGGTTGAAATTACAGAAATTAAAGTACAAGTTCCTGTAATTAGTACCTCTTCTTCAAGAGTTGTTGTTCCTCATGTTGTAGAAACACACAACAATCAAGAAGAACAACACATTATTACTCCCATGATCAACAATGAACCAGTTGTAGAACAATCACAAGAAATAGTATTAAGAAGATCTCAAAGAGAAAGAAAGTCTGCTATTTCGAATGATTATGTGATTTATCTACAAGAGTCAGAAAACGACTTAAGTATTGATAATGATCCAGTTTCATTTTCAGAAGCCATTAATGGTGATAATTCTGATAAGTGGTTAAATGCTATGAAAGATGAGCTTAAATCGATGGTACAAAATGATGTATGGGATCTTGTGAATTACCAGAAGGATGCAAGAGAGTTGGGTGTAAATGGGTCTTTAAGACTAAGCATGACTCTCATGGTAATATCGAACGCTACAAGGCCCGACTTGTTGCCAAAGGTTTTACTCAGAAAGATGGCATTGACTATAAGGAAACATTTTCACCTGTTTCTAAGAAAGATTCTTTCCGAATTATCATGGCATTAGTAGCTCATTATGATCTTGAGTTGCATCAAATGGATGTTAAAACTGCTTTTCTGAATGGAGATTTAGAAGAGGATGTCTATATGGATCAACCGATGGGGTTCACTGAAAAAGGAAAGGAACACATGGTGTATAAACTAAAGAAATCAATATATGGACTTAAACAAGCTTCCCGACAATGGTATCTCAAGTTCAATGATACTATTATATCCTTTGGATTTAAGGAAAACACTGTTGATCGGTGTATATATCTAAAGGTCAGTGGGAGTAAGTTTATATTTTTGATTCTATATGTTGATGATATCTTGCTTGCAACTAATGATCTTGGTCTATTAAGTGAGACTAAGAAATTTCTCTCTAACAACTTTGAAATGAAAGATATGAATGAGGCATATTATGTGATAGGAATAGAAATATTCCGTGATAGATCACAAGGATTATTAGGTTTGTCTCAGAAAGCATATATTAATAAAGTTTTAGAGAGATTTAAGATGGATAAATGTTCAGCATCTCCCGTTCCAATACATAAAGGAGACAAGTTTAGTCTCATGCAATGTCCAAAGAATGATTTGGAACGGAAAGAGATGGAAAATATCCCTTATGCATCTGTTGTTGGGATTTTGATGTATGCTCAAACATGTACAAGACCAGATATTAGTTTTGCAGTTGGTATGCTTGGTAGATATCAGAGTAATCCAGGAATGGATCATTGGAAAGCTGCAAAGAAAGTTTTAAGATACCTACAAGGAACAAAGAATCACATGCTTACTTACAAAAGATCTAATCATCTTGAAGTGATTGGATATACAGATTCAGACTTTGCTAGCTGTATAGATACAAGAAAATCTACATATGGTTATCTGTATCTTTTAGCCGGAGGAGCAATCTCATGGAAAAGTGCGAAGCAGTCCGTCATTGCTACATCCACTATGGAAGCTGAATTTGTGGCATGCTTTGAGGCCACTATTCAGGCTAATTGGTTGCAGAACTTTATTTCAGGACTTGGAATAGTTGACAGTATTGCCAAGCCGCTGAAAATTTATTGTGATAATTCCGCAGCAGTCTTCTTTTCTAAGAACGATAAGTATTCCAAAGGTGCTAAACATATGGAATTGAAATACTTTGTCGTTAAAGAAGAAATTCAGAAACATAAAGTGTCAATTGAACATATTAGCACTAATTGTATGATTTCTGACCCTTTAACAAAAGGGTTACCGCCCAAATTATTTGTTGATCATGTAAAGAATATGGGCATTATGTCTACCATTGAAAGTTGAATGTTAATGTTATTAATGTTTATGTGACACTTGAATTCTTTAATGTATAAGTTTCTGAAATTTGTATTTGTATTTTCTTCTATATGGTTATGTATACAAATTATGATGAAGAAAAAGAAACAAATGATATTATTGTTATTAAAATGACATTATGTTTGAACCCATTATGTATTTAAGTTTTCTAACGTCATATTAAAGAGAAAGAGATAATACAGTAGTACATGGAAGGAGACATATCGGTTGAATGATGTGCGACCGCCATGACTCTTATTATTTCTATATCTTTAATTATGAATAATGATGAAGCCAATTATGTAAAGTCCTCAAATGCGCATTATGATTATTTATTAAATCACAGAATGTTATGACATCACAAGAGTCAAGTGGGAGAATGTTAGAATTACCTAACTATTAAGTGACTCATGTGTAAATAAATTAGGGTCAAAATGTGATTTAATATAATTGAGGGACTTAATGGCAATTACAACTTGATGGAAGTTGTATAAAAATGGATGAAGGGTTCTGTCCCTGATGCACATAAGAAAAGAAGCTCTCTCCATTGAAACCACCATCAAGAAAGTTTGAGAGAATTATAGCTTACATCAAGGGATAGATTGGGTAAGGAGTTTAAGATCAAGAGCAAGGAAAGCATGGATCAAGGTTAGTAAAATTTCTTTATCTTGCTTATGAAATTATATGTTGATGTTGTGAGAATCATAAAATCTTAAGATCCTAGAACTAATGATAGTCTAGAGAAACTAATGAAACTTACATTCATCTCGTCGTGCAGGCATTCCTGCACTGAGGGTAACCGCATTTCGAACTGCTACACAATCATAACCGGCATTTGAAATGTGGTGGACCCTTAACCGACGTTGCAGTTAACGTTGCCAATGTTTGAACGTCGGTTAAAGTTCAGCTATACTTCGATGGACAGTGACCCTTAACAGGCGTTCGAACATCGACAATCCTTTAACCGCAGTTTGAATATCGACTAAAGGTGCTCCACTAACGCTTGAACTTTGCTTCGATGAAGAAACGAGATCCGCCCACCACTCAACCACTAGGGACCACCAACACAGGACCACACCAACACACCGGGACCACGAACACGAAGAACCACAACTCTCTAAACAATAAACCAACACGAGAATCAAAGAAGAAACAAAGAAGAAGCAAAGAAGAAGTAGAGTGAATGAGCAAGGGGTGGCAGGGTGCAGCTTATATTATTAAACCACATTTTACACCGGTGCACAAAATTCATTGAGTTTCATTTAATGTAAAGGGTATTATGGGAAACGTGGAGGTGTAGCCAGAACTCGTGGAGGTGTATGAAGAATTACTATTAATTTTAACGTAGACCTATGCAAAAAAAGAAACAAGACTTTACCCGATTTAAAGTTTAATAATTCATTTATTCGTATTAAACCTTTTGACACATTTTATTGATAAGGTGATGCTTTCTTTGACGTAATTAAAAAGAAGAATAGTGAATTATGATAAATAGAAATGATTAATTTATTTAGTAATTGAAAATTATTATTTTAAAGGGTGGTGTGTTTTTCATTAAAATTTTAATTTGCTATCATATTAAATGATTTATTAAAAATGAAATTTATTTTTTGTAATAATAATGATAGTAGTAAGGGAAGCTCGCCTTGTTTGTTGTGATTGCTTGGATTTTTTAGTCTTGAATTCATGTTTGGATGCTATATAATGTATATTTCGTGTGTGGGATTTGAGAGGAATGAGTTTGAGTGTGTGGGATTTGTATGTAAATATGGAAATTGTGGTTTTGAGATGCTCTTAACACCACCATTGGGTGCTATCTAGTTTTCTACACTACATACTCTTGGTAAAATGAAGATTCTTGTTTTATTAATCATCGGATCAAGTTAAATTTTTAAAAGCAGGTCCTACGTACATAATTCTTTACTTTGACCTGCCAGATATTTAATCATAGGTATGTAGTGAGAGTAGTGTTTCTTGTAAAGTTTTTGTATATTATGTTATTGACCACTTTGACCTTTGTTGCTTGTTCAGTGCATAACTTTTTCTAAAATTATTCAATTAGGTTGATTCTTTTGACGTTGTGTTCTTGACTCAATTATCTTTAATTTGAATGTAAGAAAATAAGTTTTAGAAATTTCTGGAAGCTATAGTTTTATTTCTAGTGTCATGAATAATTTGTAAAATGTGTAGTTAAGTTTTTGTCCAAAACACTTGAGAAGGTTTTCTTAAGGGATGGGAACTAGTTATTTACAAAAGAGATATTTTTTGTATGGTTTCTATTTTCAAATGCTTGTGTGAGAATGTATAGACCCAATTGAAATTTTAGTATGTATGTCATATGTGTGAATGTTTTTCATGATTTGATGTGAATGAGTGGTATGATAATTATATTAATATGGTTATTTCTACGGAGAAATGTCATATTAAATAGAACATGTTGAATTGAGTAAGAGTTTAGAGAGTACAGTCATCCACACTCTATTAAGTTCTCATACTCATAAGAATGACGTTTAGGCGGTGAGATTCGAAAGAGGTTCCAATATGTGGGATCAATATGAAATTTTATTTGTGACTTAAGGAACAAAAAGGAATGAATCTTGTCATGATGATTTTGGGATGGATGAAGGTTTAGTGAATGTTGTATTTTACTATAATAGCCATGACATGTGCATGACTAGCATATGTATTTGACTCAATGCATAAGTATTCCAAAAATAGAGTCCAGATCATTTTAAAGTTTTAATAGATGATTTTGTCTATATGAATGACACAATATGGTGTATTAACTGACATATACCTTAAATAGGCACTAAAAAATATTTAAATCTTTAAAAAATTATGATAAAACTTTTAAAAATAAAAGTTACCCTTCATTTTATTTTGTTTTGTTTTGGTGTCCACCTACAATAATCATATATACCTTATATATGTGAACAAATGACTAGGTAGATGTTCCGGTAGAGATTCTTCCAGAGGATGGTTAGGAATAGCATGAGATAGTCAAGTATAAGAATGACAGATTATGAATTTGTTTATATGTATTTTAAAGATCCTTATAGTACGGTAACATTTATGTTTCATTTGAAAAAAAAAAGTATAATAAGAAGACTATTACTTTTGGAATGTTACATATTTTGTGATGTTAATACATATGTTTTTTCGTTTAGATGTTAGTACTTGATATTTATACTTAATGCATGTTGTGGCGTAAACATCCTATGGCTTGATTGTAGTTCTTGAGGTGTTGGAAAATGTTTGTTGAACCTAGAACTGAAATTAAGTACCTAACAGAACTTGTATCTGGGGATAGAACTTTATTCATTAGTAATCTTAGGACTTATGAACTTAATGCATGATTTCACTTGTTAATGATCCAAGGGATTGGACTGTGATGAATTTTCACTGGTGGAAAGTCTCTAGTGATAGGATTTGAGTATATTTGTGAGTTTATTTTAACATGAAATTAGAATTGAGAGTCTCGGGAATGCATGAGAATGAAGTGAATGAAATCTAGTCTTAACAATTGTAAATACTCTATTTTAAAAACTATTGCACAAAAACTGTTTGATTAAAACCAAGAGTTTTTTTTTTTTGTGTTTTTGTGAACTTTGTTGTCTAATTGAGTTATTAATTATAAGAGTTGTCGAGTGTTGCACAAGTCTCTTGAAACAAAATGAGATTTGGACTTTTCACTTTATTACTTGTACGATTTGGTACGTTTGTCACTATCTTAATAGTCTCTAGCCTCTAGAATGTGTATTGTTTCTTTCTTAGGGTTAGTTCCTTATTCCCAAAGTGATATCTTTTTAATCTATGACACATCTATTTAATAATTCCTACAATGTGTACTCGTTGGACGAACTAGGGTCATTGGGCGAACTAAAGTTGTTGGGCAACTTGATTGTAGCTTACTAGGCTAATTGGCATAACTCATTGTGGAAATTGGGCCGAATTAAATAGGTATGAAAAATGTACTTGAATGAACTATAATTGAATTATAATCATGGAGATCTTCTTTAATCTTCTGACATTTCCATTTATCTACAAAATATTCCACAAATAAAAAACAAATACTTTCTCTTTCCAAAATGATTTAATAACACCTTAATTATTTAAAATAATAATAGAAATACCAATAAGATATAAAAATAAGCTTAAAAAAATATGATGACAATTATCTAACTACTCAAAACTTGAACTTTTTCATGTATTCATGGAAGGTAAAATTACTAACTAAAAAAACTCATGATACGATCCTGTCCAGGAAAGAGTACGTTTGTTTCTGAATTTGAATCCTCAATAGGCACATCAAAAGTAAATCAAAGAAGAATGTGGAATTAAATAGGGATGATAATGTCATAATCTATCATATTGATATGTCAAGTGAAAATTCGCCATAAAGATGTTAATGTTTAATAAGAAGTTTTAATCCAAGAACCAAGATAATGGTCTCTTAAAGAATGCAAATGCATATGATATGACTCTATAAGTGTTTACATCATTTTTTAGTACCTCTATATATAGACACACAATTTTTAGAAAACCTCCAAACCTTAAAATAAATTCCAAAGCCCAAAACACATTAAAATAAAAAAAATGAAAATTACAGATACAATCTTTCGTCTAGCAAGACCCTCTTGCCCAACGAACATAAACTGTCTCGCCCGGTGAATTTAAAATTTTTTAAAATTAAACTAAAATTATAATTTATTTAATTTTCTAAATTATTCTTAAATTGTGCTCATGATCTTCATGTTCTTTAAGTTCCTCCTTCATGGTACATTATAAGATTCAAAAAGACATGTTTTTATCTTTGACCTTGTCATAGATACTTTGAATTACAAATGTTCTTCCTCAAGTTCTTCTCATATATCTTAAGGAGACAGTCCTTTATCAATTCAGGTTAACCTATTCGAATAACACAAAAGAAATAACTTCCCGATCCTAATCAAACATCAGAATAGAATTTCACTTAGAGCTCTAAATCTCAAGACAAGACGACATGTTGTTTTTATCAAATATAAGTAAATTTAAATAAATTATAAGTAGTATTTAGAAACACCTTAAATTTTATTACAAAGAAAAACCATAAATTCACTATATAATAATATTTAACAAAATGTGATTATGTTGAGCCACAGTGGATTATACAACTTAGGTGAACAGTTCCTATCTAAATTAAGTCGATCATTTAGATAGTTTTGAATATGCTAATAAAAATTGACACGCTTACACATTAACTAAAGTTTAAAATTTATTACTTAATTTATTTAATATATGACAAACTAAAATCATCTTAAGATCAATGGTGATTTTTATAAAAAGATAACACTAAAATATTTTAATAATAAAAGGTTTAAACTATAAATAGATTTCTAATAGCTGAAGTTCATTATAAAAACATCACCATCTCTTTATAAAGATTTTCTAAAATTTTCTTTTCCTTCTCATCTTCTAAGCCCGTCTCTAGTTTGTTTGATGGTTAGAGACCACTATTGGATTCACGATGGAAAGACACTTCTGACCGATCATAATCTCAAACAAAGTAAGTTCATTTTTTGTACTATTTTGGAGTTAGTTTAGCATTTTGAGACTCACATGGTTCTAAGATCCATGCATGTGACTTAAAATAGTTGAAGGTGAATTTTTGTTTGTGTAGGAAGTTAAAGCATTATGTGGGAAATAAAGCTTTAAGGAGAAATTGAGTTAAAGGACGGTAAGGCAAGTGAAACTCGTTTTAAATTTAATTATTGTTAAGGGTTGATGATCAATTGTAATATGTATGATGATTATTTATGATGAATATGACGTATGAATATGTTTTAGAGTAATAATTGTACATGTTTGAAGTAATTGATTTATGAAGAATATACTTGGGAATTTTTTGTGTGACTCGATTTTGTAAATTTTGAATTTTAAGTGGGCATGTGGCACTTGATTGATTTGGTTAATATGTGATGAGAGGCTGAGTGAGAAAACTGTGTTGTATGTTGAGTTTGATAATTGAGTTAGCTGATTGGAGGATTAATTAAGTCTATTTATAAAATTAAGTGATGATTGTGTAATCTGTTTAGTATTGTAGAATTTCTTTAAACATTGGTGAATATGATTATATTGGTATTAGAGGGTGTTTTGATCTTGTGAATTTTAGTTTTGATGTTTGTTAATGTGAGCTCCTCTATGAGACTTTTGATTTATTATATTGACAATTTTTTTATATAAGATATGGTGATACTATGATTTTTCAAAGTTTATTAACTGGAAAATAGCTCAAGAAGAGTCAATTTGCTCAATTAAAACTAAAAGATGAAGTTTTTTGTTCTAATATACCGTGATAGTGTCATCGGGCACCACTTAGACAATAGCCACTTACTTAGGGGTGTTGTGTGCCACTTTTGGACCATCGGGCGCTCCCAAAGTAGTGTCTTCCTAGGGGTTGTAGCTTTGGCGCCACTTACCTAGTGTCGGGCTCCCAAAATTGTGATTCTCGCTTCATGAACGGTTGAATTGAGTTGAAATTTTGAAAGTTGGTTCTAGACATATGAATCTTTATTTTGACAATAGGGATCTTAGATTAGATGCTTGTGGTTAGAAAAATTATTTTCGATGTTTTGATGTAATTATTGAAAATATAGTATTTGAATGTTATGCTAATGCAATAGAAAATAAATGATGAATTCTTAACCTGTGATTTGAAATAAACAATAGGTGATTTATCTTATGAGATGTGTTTGGATTGAATTAAAGTACATATGTGTGACATGGTGTGATGATTTATGATTCTATGAGAATGTGATGAATGAGCTAAGTGTAATATATGATTATGCTTACTATCTTTGTAATGCTTACTATGAATTAAGATGTATATGAATAGAAGGATGTGGTAGTTATTCCTAGGGTAAGAATGCTATAATGAGTCGATATAATGTGAGATGTATTGATGATAGGGACTGGACAAAGATCATTCTGACTCTACTAGTACTTGTATTTAAGTATATGAAAAGAACTAGTTCTGAGAGTTGATGGAGGTTCTTGTCTAAAGTCTCGAGAAAAGTCAAACTTGATAGACATAAAATTTACCTTGTATACTCTATGGATCGGGAGAAGCCTAAACATATTATAAATATAGCTCTTGAGAAGCAAGAGTGATTAGGCAATAACAAGTGCAAGATCTAAGGGTGTCAATCAATACACCAGTACACCAGTCCTCTAAAGGTCATGTTTGTGGTTATTAGTATAGGTTTTTGTATTATAGGAGTCTTATTATTTGATGTTGATTTGGAAGCTATGTAATTACTTTTAAATTGCTAGTATATTTTCTTTTTATTTAAAATTTATGTTTTAAATTATCTCTTATTTACCATGTTTGCTTTTATGTGTTGGTGAACAGAAGATAACATAGGATTTAAAGAAGAACGACGTTAAGAACTTAAATGTATTGAATGCTAAGAAGAATACACTAGTGAAAAATATATTTTTTATAGCTATTTTTTATATCTGTTAAAATCTACCAAGTATAGAAAGTGATACAATGACAATTATGTAAATATGAGAAACTTTTCTATACATGAAAACATGTATAAAAAGTTATGCAGTAACAATGATGGTATAAATTATTGATCTAGGTTAAATATTAGGTTTAATAGGTTCGGAGGTCCCCATATTTGCAGGTTCGTTTCAATTGGGTCCTCCAATTTTGAAGTGATCAATTGGGTCCCTAATTTAACAAAATTGAGTCAATAATATCCTTTCCGTTAAATGTAATGGACGGGGTTAAATTTTTAAATAAGTGACATGCTAAGCATCTTTTTATTTCCAAGTGGCAAAGTTTGAACTTAATACGTGGCACAGTAGAAAAGTAATCTCTTATTTGATTATTGAGATTTTAGGGAAAAAAGAGATAGATTTTGCGTTGTTACTGTTAATGTAGATGAAATGCCAAATCCAACATTAACAACCAATTTCTGCAATTTTTAATTTGCATTTAGATTCCCTTTTCCTTTCTAATCCTAAACCCTATTTTTCTTTTTTCACCCTCCAGCGTTGTCGAAATCCCGAATTCTGTGTGAAGTTTTTCACTCCCAATTACTCTTTGTTTTTTATTCTTATTCGTTGCTTCTTCTTCCACCATGAAAGAGGGTAAATTCCTTAACCATCAACAGCCGCACCAGGACGGTCACCTCTCGCCTTCAAAATTCGCCAAATTGTTTGATCCTGAAGCTTCCTGGGACAAGGTTTGTTCTTTCAGTACATCCTTCATAGATCCATTCCTGGACGAGAGGGAGAAGGCGTGGCAGTTGAGGAGGTCGATGTAGAGGGCGTAGGCGGCGGGGTGGAGGTGGCGGCGGGGTGGAGGTGGCGGCGGGGGAGGACGCGAGTGGAGAGGAGGGAGAGGGCGAGCAAAGGAGGGAGGATTCTGACGGCCATGGATTTCTCGAGAAGCTTCCAGGCGAGGGGAACGTGCTTGTCGAAGCAGATGTAGGAGATGAGATGGTGTGCGAGGTTGACGGAAGAGAGGGAGACGTCGGTAGAGTTGAGGGCGGCGTTGACCTGAATTGACCACAGAAGAGGGTCGGTCTTCTTCTCCTGCGCCCACTTGGTGAGTTCCATGACTTCCTCCCACACCATCGCTTCCATTCACCGATCGATCTCTCCACTTTGCAATTCCTTTGATTCTCAATTCAGACTTCACTCACCATCTTCATCGTCTTCTTCTTCTTCTTCAAATTTTGAAAAGTCTGCTTCCACTCACTCTGATGTTTTTTGTTGAAAATGTAGCAGTTCTGATTTATTATTTTTATTTGTATGAGATAAGGTTGAGACATTTAAAAACGAAGTAAACTTGGACGGGACTTTTGTTCAACATTCAAAGTTCTCACATAAAGTGAGTCTCAACATTTCAAACCATCGAATGGAATCATTCACAATCGTCAACATCTTCGTCTCTTTCCACTCTTTTCATGCATTCCACCACTCAAATAATTCAAACCACCAGATTGCATCTTACTTACAATTTAAAATGATATAAAATACACGTATTCAGCTCAAATTGTGCCACCTGCAAATAAAATGATGGCTCAGCATGCCACCTATTTAAAAAGTTAACGCCGTCCATTACATTTAACGGAAAGACTATTATTGACTTAATTTTGTTAAATTAGGGATCCAATTTATCACTTCCAAAATTGAAGGATCCAATTGAAACAAACCCGAAAATAGGGAGCTCCGAACCTATTAAACCTAAATATTATGTATGGATTACTTTACCTATTCAATTTCTTTTTCGCGCGGTACTTTCTCGTCTCCTCTGTGTAATTTTTTTCGTTTTCCCTCCTTCCTTCTCCTCCATTCTCATTCATTCTCCTTCCATTGTTCTCGTTCAGTTGTCGCTATTATCGAAGTAGTGGAGGTGGTTGGGTAAAGTTGTTGTTCGGCGTTTGAAGTTCTCGATTGTGGTGGGTGAAACCCTTGCCTTGTTTGACTGAGAAAATTAGCTCCGAGCCAAACCCTAACCAGTTTCGTTCCGAACAAGAAACCCAAGAGAAACATTGAGATTCATTCAATCACCTTAACTTAAATGCGTGTAGCTACGCATTCCGTCGAGGGAACTTCGATCTTCGTTTTCAACGATGGATGCGTGGAATGCAGATTTTGTGGAGGAGATTGGGAACTCCGTGGAATCGTTCCAAAAGTTTTTTTCTTTCGTAGAGAGATCTCTTCCACATCCAGATTGATCAGTTTCAAGAAATCGTCGTCACGCAATGCAAACTCACCGGCGTCAATCCTCTCTCTCAAGAAATGGTGTGTTCTCAAACATTTTCACCTCTCTCTTTGGTTTTTTTAGCTTTGTTTATAATCTCATTGTTAATTTTTGGTTAATGGAAAAAGTGAAAGACCTAGGGATTTATTGAATCCAAAGGTTGTAAATTACACGCAATCAATTTTTTCGATTAAAGATTCTATTAGCAAAAAGGAGTTGCGCGAGATCATTGCTTTATTTGGTGTCATAGTGACGCAGGTTTATATTACTTTACTTTCTATTGAGTTTTTTCTATTTGACGATTCTTGTGCAATGATCTATGTATCTGAGATGTTGTATGGAGATATATTTTTTTAGTGCGTTTCTTGTTACTCATTTGTTTGTAGTTTGTTGTCCTTTCCAAGATGTCATTAGATCATTACCTATTATACATTTTGACACCATAAACTCTGATTACAAGTTACGTGAGCTTAAATTTTTCCTAGAGAACATTTATAAACTTATCCTATTTGATTGTTCCACTCTAGTTTAAATTCCTTGTATTATATGATATATGTTAAGTAATTTTTTGTCGTACAATCTTGTGATTCACGATTTGAATCCACATTTGATAACCTTTGATAATTTGTGTTCTTAATCTTAGGCATACAAGCAACAGATATATCAGACTTGGCATTTGAAGCAAGATTTTGTATGGTGAGGAATAATTTAATTGATATGAGCTCTGTTTTGTGAGTTTAACCATAAAATGGATTATATGAGAAGTATAAGGTGTGGTATGATTTTATTTTATTTGTTTCTTTCCAATAGGAAAAAGACTATCCCTAGATGGCATGTATACTCTGTACAAGGGAAAGCCTTTTATGATAGATATCCATTGGTAGTTATGATAAAAGGGAAAGTCTCAACTATCATTTACTTTGAATGGTTGGCAGACTAAAGCAGCTTTAAAACAAAACAAAATAAAATCTCCACCGTAAACATTCTGATAACACTGATTCTGTTTTAAGAAATAAGCATTGACACTATCATTGAATTGAGATTGGTAATTGAAAACCAATTATTCATATATATATATATATATATATATATATTCTCTTCTTTGACTTCTATATTAAGGGATTAGATTCCAACTATTTATCAAACTAAAACTTTTTCCCTTCTAATCATATCATGAAAGTAAAAATAGAATGAATCGCTAGGAAATGAAGGGTCAATTCTAAATGAAAATAGAATTTCATAGTTGTCCCAGTAAGTATAATTACGTATATGCTCAATAATTTTTTTGAGCAACTTTTGCAGTGGTCATGGCAAAACCTTTTGCTGGGATTTAGTTTTCTACTATTCCTGTCGACAAGGCACATTGTAAGATTCTATATCTCGAATACACGTATATATAGATTACTACTCTTTGCTCTAAGACAATTCAGCTACTTCTTAAATCATGTCTACTACATAATATCACTCCTTATTTTGTTTGTTTGCGTACATGAATATACAAGATTTATTTGTTAGTACTTTATATCTTGTATTATTGTTTTCAAAATTTTTAATGGTATTTAATACATTTAATATCTATCAAGGTGGTGTATTATGGAAAAGAAATGAAGAACCTAATTTGATCAAATGCATTATAGAATTTGAAACAGATACATGATCACAACGTTCAATTTTCCAAGAGAAGCGAACCTTCTATATGACTCAACCTGTGAAACTACTCTGATTATACCAAAGGAGTAATCTGCTTCCAATTCGGTTAGTATCTGGATCTCAGCCTTACATTCTTCTCACCTACAACTTTAAAATATTTTGGTACATATTTTCAAGAGGGCACAATTTAATTATTACTTGTTTTGTTGCTAACTTGATAACTGAATCACAGTGTCAAGCTACAGATGAGGAGGAAGTCTTCTAAATTCTAAATGAAAGATCCCTTTATCCTATAGGATGGATTGATGTATGTCTTCCTATCTTTGGAAGGGTCTGTGACTGTCTTTATCTCTATAGGAGTAGGATTTGGTGTGGTTGATTACAACTTGTCATCTATATTGAACTTGTCATCTATACTGAAAGACTAACCCGTGCATTAGAAATTTTGAAGAAGTCAATTGTAGACTCTAGTGGACACTTTATTTTCGTTAACGACTCAGATGTCTCTCCATTTCAATGGTCTAATGAGCATTCCTTTTTTGTTACTATTATTCTATTACACATTACTATTAAAACTTGGTGTTGAAAAAGTTAAAAATATTGTTCTAAAGGCATCCTTTTTCTAGAATTCACAGCATAGATCAAAGAACCCTGCGATCATTTGTGAGGGGAAATTCCTATAGAGGAAGAATTACCACTCTAACATACCTGTAAGTTTATAAATAATAAGCTTGCTCATGTAGTTATTCTTTGAAACTAAATTTATGGCTCATATTTGATTTTGTTTGTGTCCTTATAGTTTGAGTACTAATGTTACTGCATAATGAGTTATACCGAAACTAATATTCCTACTCTGTATTTTGTATTGTCAAATCTTATACTACACTTCATTGCTTTTATTTTTCATGTGAAGAGACGAGAATGAAGGCGGAGAGTGAGAGTGCTGGTACTGGCTACCTTACCTTTTCAGATCCAAAGGTCATTGCTTATAATAAAGCTCTATGAATTTTCTATGCTCTAACGTGCTTCAACTTCCTTTTATTCTGTAAAATGTCACTACGCATACTTTTTCAATTTTTAATTTTAACAAAGAAATCTTTAAAATCTCAATTTCATAATAAAAAATTATCCCTTTCTTAAAATTATTATAATATTAATTAATTTTTCTTCTCAGTTATTAAATTTCACTTAATCATTACGAGGTTATGATCGGTTATTAGTTTTATATCTCATATTTAAGAAATAAATGAATTATATCTATTAGTTTTTTCAAACGATGGTTTCTCAATAAGCATTTGTGATTATCTATTAGTTTATAATATCTATTTTAATTGTAATGGATGCAGGGGAGATGCTGGTTTCTCAAGTCAAATTTGCATTTGTATTTAGATTAGCAATCACCATTTTATTCATACCAGGTAGAAATATCACTTAGATTTTTTAAATTACTGTTTGCTGACATGTTCCAAGTTCAACTTAAACATTTCATTGGTGTTATAATTTGGTCATATATAATTGTTCTCTCTGTTATAATTTGGTCATATATAATTTAGTCTTACCTTTTCTTTTTCTTAAAATTTGCACTCAATTTTGGGATTGACGCCATAGTGTAATCTTTATTTACTGTTGCAGGTAGAAGATGCTCGAATATCTGTTTTGTAAATTCAGTATCTAAAATGGCCTATAGATAATGTAGTACTTGTTAGGGTAACACTTTGATTTGGTCCTTTTTCTTGTAGGAAGCTTAAAAAGTTAAAGTAAAACATGTAGCATTGGAGATTGGCATTTCACCATATTACATTAAATGCAAATACAAATGTAACAAGTGGAATTTGTCATGCTTTCTTTTTGGAAATTTATCATTCTTAGTATAATATTGGTTTATTAATTTTATGTCCCAATCCTTTTTCTTGCAGGAAGCTTATATGGCCCCTGATGTCCGACATAAAATAGTCAATTGGATAAAAGACCATGTATATTCTGGTGCATTTCATAAGGGTTACCTTCACACTTTCAATATGTATAATTAAAATATAATGCTTTTTTAAACTTTATTTTTCTTTATATTGTTCTACTGTTTTGTTTTATTACTCAACCCTTTTGCATATATAGAATCAACATTTAGTGCTTTTTTATAATTTTATTTCTACCTCCAATTTAAAGGTCTAATGGAAGTGGAAAAGTGGGTGATAAGAGACTGGTTTGAGCTATTGACATGACTGCATTTGAACTTGATCTACTAGAAGAATATGATTCACGCTTTAAGAAGTTGAGTCTAGGTGATAAATTGCCTATCAAATTCTTCAAGTGATTAATTGTTAGAAAGACAAGTTATTGAACTATAGACAATGTAATTGTTAATATTTTAAGTTGGATTACAAACAATGTAATTTTCAATTTCTATTTATAATTGTTTCTTGATGATTAGATGTTTTAATATTACATTTTGAGTTGTGTAATTATGTTATGTAAATATATCTAGGGACTTTGTTAGGTAAATATTACCTTCAGGAACTATTTTGATGTGTTAATAATAGAAACAATATTAATTATTTTTTTTGTTATTAATTATTTAGAGTGTATTATGGAATTGAATTTTATGCAGGTCTAAATATAGATAGTGGCACATACAAATCAAATATTCAAAAACAAAATGTCACTTTTATAAATGTTAAAGCATAGGTATAAAAAGTCTTATTTTTATATCCAGTATAACGTTAGGTATAAAATTCTTTTATACCTGTTATAGGTCGAACCATTGTAAAAAGTTAAACTTTTTACATCTATTGTAGAACCGATGTGATAAATCGAAAACTTTTTATACTCATTGCTTCTATATCTACTTAAAAATAGGTATAAAAAGTCTTTTTAACAAGTATAAAAAACTTTTTTTGCATAGTGATATTTGAGTTCTATATTTTTTTTTATATTTTTGTAATATTTAAGTTTTAGTTATAAAATAAGAACTATATTTAATATGTAGGGTTAAATATGTTTTTAGTCCCTAAACTATTGGTCGTTTCTGGTTTTCGTCCTTCTTTCAAAATAAGGTACAATTTGGTCCTCATTCTTTTCGAAACATTGGTTTTAGTCCTTGAAAACTAATCTTGTTAAAAATGTGCTGACGTGGTTAACGGTAGACTGACACTATTTTTTTTTCAAGTGTTTCTCACCTTTTCTCCCCTCCTCTCTCTTCCTTCCATCTTTCACCCAACTTCATCTTTCAAAGCATCCCTGGTCACATATCTAATGTAGAGGGTGGATCCTAAGGCGAGGATGGCGGAAATAGAGATGACGCTGAGGAGGTTGTACTGGAGGTGGGCACAGAGCTCCTGAATGTCTTGCGCCTTCATTTGAGAGGCTTGTATGAGGATTACGAACATTAGAGGGAGCAGACACAAGGTCACCAGGTGTGATATCAGGTAGTGGTACCCCAGTTTCACATACTTCAGCTTCACGCTCTACAAAAAATCCGATAACCTCTTTTTTGACTCCTTCGAGGTTGAGCTCGAGGTTGTCTCCTTCGTGTCTGTCTTTGTGTTGGAACTCATAATGGATCTGACCTGATCTGAAATCTGGTTCCTATGAGAGAGAGAGATTGAATGGGTGAATGAAGTAAAAGGAGAATGATATATATGTAGTGAGTACGAAAGAGATTGGTGCGATGAGGGTCAATGGGAGAGAAGCGCCGAGCGCTGGCTTCAAAGAGAGAGGGAGAAATGGTGAGAAACACTTGAAAAAAAATAGTGTGTCAGTCTACCGTTAGCCACGTCAGCACAGTTTTAACGGTGTTAGTTTTCGAGGACTAAAACCAAAGTTTCGAAAAAAATGAGGACCAAATTGTACCTTATTTTAAAAGAGGGACGAAAACCAGAAACGACCAATAGTTTAGGGACTAAAAACATATTTAACCCTAATATATATTAGTTATAAAGAGTTCTATCTACTCTTTATTTTTTGTAAGTCCACTTTCAAAAGTTTCATATTGTTTAATTCTTATACTTTATGGATAAAATTACAAAATATTATGTAGATATTCTTTCGTGTGAATAATCACTAAAAAAAAGTTCATTAAATAAAACTGATTCAGTGATTATTTACACGAATTTAGAAATTATTTTAGAAATTCAAGATTATTAATTTTTAAATTATATTTTTTTGCATTAAAAGTTTCTAAATTAATTATTAAACTGTTTTTCAAAATTAAAGACAAAAATTCAATTATTTAGAATTTAAACTTTAATTTTAATTATTTTAGTGACTAATTCTTTAAATTTAGCGACTATTAATCCAATCTCTGAAAACAATTTTTCTTGTAAATTGATAACAATTTGATTAATGAGATTGATATTTTGTGTGATCTACAAATCTAATAGAATAAAATCATTATCAATGGTATTCTTATATAACTGATATTTATAATAATAAGACAAGCATAGTGTTTATTGTAAAATAAAAAATAACGATATATTTATTTAATTGATATATTATATATCACTTAAATAATTTGAAATTGAACTTGACATATTATTTGCATCATATATTATAATTTTAATTTTTTTAACATATAAAAGTTAAGCAACGACAAGAGAGTTTTAAAAGTAAAACAAGCAAACAGACTTTGATATTTTAGGCTTTGCAGAAATTTAAAATTGAAACCCTTTTGATGGTAGTAAAGGAAAAACTGGAAAAAAAAGGTAAAATATGATTTAAAATTGTGCAAAAAAAAGATGTTTTTTGGAATCATGAACACAAAAACAAAAAGTCATCACATAGATTTACTGAGTTAGATAAGTTGGATGATGGGAGAAACTTTGATGATATGAGACTACAATGCATGAAGCTATTTAACTAGTTCGAATTAATTTAGAATGATTCTCTCTATACCTCACTCGCTTCGTTCTGCACCTCCAAAATATAATTTAATTCCAAGTATAGCCTTTGCAAGTCAAAATTGATTTTTAAAAAGTTTAACTAAAACTTTAACTCTTCCCTGCCGCATTTCAAACTCAAACCCTACACCTCCTTTCCAAATCACCCCTCCCTCTTTTTCTCTCCATCTTCCTCCGCCATTCTTCTCTCCCCCGTATCCTCTACCACCACTGTATTTTGTCTCCGCCCTCCCTCTTGTGCAAGCGTTCGTCCTTCGTGCCAAGACTCTACGTTCGTTCCTTTTACGTTCGTCCTTGCCACGCTTTGCGTTCGTCCTTGCCACGCTTTGCGTTCGTCCTGTCGTGGCCTCACAGATCTCTGGCGTCCAGGTTAGTACCATTGCATCTACTTTGTTTTGTTTGCTGTCATATGCATGTGCCTGTGTGCTTAGGTGTTCGCTTCGTGCGCCGGTTCGGTTCGTTCGTTCGCTGGAGAGCTTAAACGCCGTTGGAGTTGTGGTTAGAGATGTCCACAGTTGGAAGTGCGGAAAGGTGCAAATAGAACCGCATTTCGATCTGATCTTCGAAAAGCGCAAACCGCAGTTCGGCCTGCGAAAAGGACAGAGTACCACCGCATTTCGATCTGCGGCGGCAGACTAACCGCACATGGAAGTGCGTTAGTTGTTTGCCGGATTTCAAGAAATTTAAATAAAAAATAATAACATAATACAAAAAACATAAAAAAAAAGCATTGCAGGAATATAACACAAAAAACATTAAATAAAAAAGCATGCATGAAATAAAGAAAAAAAAATTAAACAAAAAAAGCATGCATGAAATAAAAAAAAATACATATGACAAACCGCACTTCAAAGTGCGGCTAAAAAATAAAAAACGCACTTCGAAGTGCGGTTACGAGATTCCGCCAAACGTACCTGTCTTCTTCCTCTCGCCGAACAATGTCACAGTGGATTTCCAAATCTCCCAACACACCCAACACTACTACCCGAGAATGATAACCACCAACTCAATACACAATAAAGGAGTGAAGAAAAATAACAATGCTTGCTACAGTGAAAACGAAGAACAGGGCGCACCTGAGGGTTTATACCCAAAAGATATTTTTGTGGTTGGTAGTTAGGAAAATGGTTGGTGGTTAACAAAAATAAATTCATTAATTAAGTTTTGACTTTTTGTTAAATAAAGGGCAAAGAAGTAAAATTGGGGGTGTAGGATGAAGGCAATGAGGTGTAGGAAGAATCACTCATTAATTTATAATAGAGAAGATTCAATTTTAAAACAGAAAGTGTGGGTGAACTAGCGAATGTAGGGAGAAGTACTACTTTTAGGTACTTTCACTGTATGATTAGATGGAGAAGCAGAAAGTACGAACTAAAAAGGATGGAAATATACAAGTTTTGGTGTGAGGAACAAGGAAGCCGAAAAGTGTAAAATAATTTTTGGAATAAAAGTTTAACGGTAAAATTAGAACACATATTAGGCTTGAAATATTCATTTTCTATCTTTTAACAAATGTGGATATTAAAGTCCAACTTGATGATACTGAGGAGATGGAAATAAAAAAAGTAGTTAATCAATGTAGGAGTGAAAAGACTGGGGCAGATAGTTTTTACTTTCAAGGAAGATGTTTTTCAAGCAGTAAACTAGTTCCAAAGGGTTGAGAAAATACGAAGGAGTAAACTTGGAACTTCATAATTTACTAACCGGAATAGATGATCAACAATCACATTCTCATTGTTCTTCTTGTCACAAATTTTCACATCAAACTCTTGTAGTAAAAGTACTCATCTAATCAAGCGTGGTTTAGGTCTAGTTTGGTCAGCAAATACTTTATAGCTGCATGATCCGTGTATATGATCACCTTAGACCCAATGAGATAAGGTCTAAATTTCTCCAAGGCATATACTATAGCAAGGAATTCCTTTTCTGTAGTGGCTTAATTCAACTGAGCTTCATTCAAAACTCTGCTAGCATAATAGATAGTGTAAAAAACCTTTTCTCTTTGCTAGCCAAGCACAACACCTATAGCATAATTACTAGCATCACACATTAACTCAAAGTCTTGATTCCAATCTGGAGCTACAATACTGGTGTAGAAACCAATTTCTTCTTCAAAATGTCGAAAGCCTTCAAATAATCATCATCCATCATAAAAGGCACATCTTTGACAAGGAGTTTGCTTAAAGGTTTGACAATCTTGGAGAAGTATTTAATAAATCTTTTATAAAACCCGACATGCCCCAAAAAGCTGCTAATTCCTTTCACATTTGTTGACGGTGGAAGTTTTTCAATGACTTCCACTTTAACTTTGTCAACCTCAATTCCTCTAGAAGAAACTTTATGCCCCAGAACAATGCCTTCAGTTACCATGAAATGACATTTTTCCCAATTAAGAATAAGGTTTGTCTGAATGCATCTTTTAAGAACACTATCCAAGTTAGATAAACACACTTGAAAAGAATCACCAAATATCGAAAAATCATCCATAAAGACTTCAATGCACTTTTCAATCATATCCTCAAAGATTACCTGCATACATCTTTGAAATGTGGTTAGAGCATTACACAAGCCAAATGGCATTTTTCTATAAGCAAAAATACTAAAAGGACAAGTGAAAGTTGTCTTATCCTAGTCTTTTAGATCCACCACAATTTGATTGTACCCCGAGTAACCATCTAGAAAACAATAGAAAGCAATAGAAAGCTTGTCAAGCCAATCTCTCCAACATTTGATCCATGAAAAGGAGGGGAAAATGATCTTTCCTTATAGCCTTATTCAACTTTCTATAGTTAATGCACATCCTCCACCCAGTAATCATCGTAGTAGGTATGAGCTCATTCTTTTCATTGTATATAACTGTCATCCCACCTTTCTTTGGTACCACCTGTATTGGGCTTACCCATGCACTATCAAAAATAGGGTATATAATACCAACCTCCAGAAGCTTCAGAGCTTCTTTTCTAACCTCCTCTTTCATCACATGATTCAGTCTTCTTTGTGGTTGGGCAACTGGTTTATACTCATCTTCCATGAATATTTTGTGCATGCAATAAGTTGGGCTTATACATTTGAGATCTGAAATTGACCATCCAATAGCTCCTTTGTTGGCTTTTAGTACTTCCACCAACTTTTCTTCTTCTTTGGAGGATAAAGAATTAATGATGATGATCGGTTTATTCCCACCTTCTTTTAAGAAAACATACTTTAAATGTGGAGGTAATATCTTCAGTTCCAATTTATTTTCCTTGAATTTTTCCTTGGTATTGATCTCTTCAATTTTCGCCTCATGAAAAGGGATTTCTTTTAATGCATCCAAGTCAGTCAAGCACTCATCAATATATTCCTCTTCTTCCTCATTCAAATCTTCACATGCATCAATGAGCGTTTTCTCCAAAGGTGAAGAACAACTAACCATCTTCTCCTGAATCATACATACTTCATCTAGTGCATCGAGATGAAAACATGTCTTATCATCTTTTGGATGAGACATGTCTTCAAAAAGGGTCTCCCAAGAATGAGAGGCACATCAATATCCTCTTCCATCTCCATGATGACAAAATCCACCAGAAATAAGAATTTGTCCACTTTCACAAGTACATCTTCAACCACCCCATAAGGGTATTTAAGAGATCTATTCGCTAATTAGAGAGTCATCCGAGTAGGCTTGAGTTCCAAGCCTTAATCTTTTTAAACATAGAGAGCAATATTAAATTGATGTTGGCTCCCAAATCAATCAAAGCCCTTCCAACAGTTAACTTCCCTATAGTACATGGAATAGTGAAGCTTCCTGGATCTTTAAACTTAGGAGGTAAGAGTTTTTGTATGATAGCACTGCAATTTCCTTGCACTTTAATAGTTTCCTCTTCAATGAATTTCCTCTTTTTCGTGAGAAGTTCCTTAAAAAATTTAGCATATGAAGGCATTTTTTGTAGTGCCTCAGAGAAAGGTATGTTGATCTCCAGTTTCTTAAATATTTCCATAAAACGCTTAAATTGCTTTTCTTTTTCTTTCCTTGAATAATTCTTTGGGTAAGGAAGGGGGTTTGTCAATTATCTTTATCTTTTTTTCGTCCTCTTCTTCTCTTGTTTTATCTCCCTCATCTTTCTCCTTTTCTTTTTCACTCAACTTATTTTTCTCTTTTCTCTCTATTTTTCTCTCATCTAACAACTTGCCACTTCTAGTAATAATGACTTTACACTCCTCCCTCGGGTTAACTTCAATATTAGCTCCAAAAGCCTCTAACTTCTTAACTAGTTGATCAACTTGAATCTCTAAACTTTTAATTACAACTTCAGTGCTTTTATGATGAGAGATGGACACTTGCATAAACTGTTGAAGTGTGTCATCTAGCTTTGGCATTCTGTTAGATAAGGAGGGTTGTTGTTGCCATTGTTGTTGTTGTGGTCTATTGAATTGCCCAACTTGCCCTTGACTCATACCTTGGTGAGGTTTCCATCCGTGGTTGTAATTTCCCGGACGAAACTGATTACCTTGACCCATAAACTTAACTTCCTCTTGGGTATCTTCTGGCATAGCACATTGACCATTAATATAATCTCCACCACATAACTTACAAAG
This sequence comes from Vigna nakashimae, assembly GCA_034642375.1. Lineage (NCBI taxonomy): Eukaryota > Viridiplantae > Streptophyta > Magnoliopsida > Fabales > Fabaceae > Vigna > Vigna nakashimae. Next base: position 25,448,437 of record CM067768.1, read on the forward strand.
TTGTTGTTGAACTTTTGAAATATTCTGCAACTCCTTTGGCAATTGAGAGATTTTCTTCATCAAAGTTTCCAGTTGTTGAGTCATAATCTTGTTTTGTGCCAACAGGGCATCTTGAGATTTTATTTGTAGAACTCCTTTCTATTGAAGTTGAGTTCTTTCACTATGCATCTCATTATCATTGGTAGCCATATTTTCAATCAACTCATAAGCTTCCTCTGGAGTCTTGCACCTGAAATTACCTCCAACTGAGACATCCAACATCAATTTAGTCTATGAGCTTAGACCTCCAAGGAATAGAATGACTATTGTAGGATCATCAAAGCCATGTGTGGGTGTCTTCCTCAATAATCCTTTGAATCAGTCTCACGCTTGACCTAATGTTTCATCTATGCCCTGCCTGAAAGAAGAAATTTCTTGTTTACTTTTGTTCACCTTTGATTGTGGGAAATATTTGTTTAGAAATTTTGCAACCACTGTTTCCCGCTCAGTAAAACTGTTCTCTGGAAAAGAGTTACACCACATCTTAGCATTGCCTCCCAAAGAGAAAGGAAACAAGCTAAGTCTAATGGCTTCATCTGGCATGCCATTGATCTTCACAATATTTCATATCTCATTGAATGTGGTCAGATGCTCATATGGATTTTCATGTGATAATCCATTGAATTGGTTGCTCTTCACCAATTGAATCAAAGCAGGCTTCATCTCCATATTTGCAGCATTAACCATCGGCCTTGCAATGCTATTAAAATGATAAGGGCCAATAACTGTTGCATAATCTGCCAAGATACGTGTACCATTATGCTCTTCAGCCATATTTTTTGTTTCCTTGTCAGATCTTTGAGGTGAAGACTGTTGAAGACTGTCAAGAGAAGGGAAAAGTTCTCTAGACATCATGTTCCTCCTTTTTCTTCTACTATTGTCTAAACCTATAAGAAGAGGTTTAGAAACTTTCGTGCTTTCAAAACCGAACAGTGAGGGCTCAAACCGAATGATGGAAGGAACACTACAAGAAAAAATTGAATTACATACAGCCAAATCCGTAAATAAAGCCAAAAATCCGTATATAAAACTTAATATGATACGGATTATATACGGGCAAAAATCCATATATAAATCTATCGTAGCTATTATTATAAATGGATTTATCCGTATATAAGTTATATATGGATTTATCCGTATATAAGTTATATACAGATAAATCCATATATAACTTATATACGGATAAATCTGTATATAACTTGTATACGGATAAATCCGTATATAACTTGTATACGGACATATCCGTATATAACTTATATATATACGGATTTATCTTGATATAATTTATATACGAATATATCCGTCTATAATTGTTTTAGAAGAGCTGAAAAAGTCGTTTACAATACCCTGAACATGCCCAATTCATTTCATACAAACAAACCTGAACATTATAACTGAACATTCAAAATTCATATAAGCAAACCTAGACATTATACATTACACATCGACATATAAATCCACAAAGGTAACATTGTACATGAATACATAAATATTGTTTACATCAAAATATTCCAAGATTAAACATTCGGTAAGTTCATATGTTCTGGTTCTAAATAAGTTCAATAGTAATGGAAATTAGTTGTATAAAATGCCTAATAGTGCATATAATTATTTTCATCTTGTGGTTGGTGGTCTGGTGATTGTTGTTCTTGAGGTTGTTGTTGTGGAGGTTGTTGTTCTGGTTGGACATCATTAGGTGCTTGATTTTGAACTTCAGAATTTTGGATGTTTAAAAGTCTTGTGCAGCTGTGGCTGCTGAAGGCGGAAGGAATGACAGGAGAACGCTAATAAAGCCTTGAAACTTTTCAAGTTGTTGACCATATTGTTGTAACTGCGATTTAAGGTTAACAATTTCTTCTGAATTTTGTTGCTGAGTAGAAGAAGATGCCTGTGTCTGTTGGATGTAACTATCGACACAGTCATCCTGGGAACTAACATTTCCAATGTCGTATACACGTCCCTTGTATTTTCCACCAATAGCCTCTAACCAACATCGGTTTCTCAATCTTTCCTCCTCCGCAGGGTCTAGAGGACTACATGCTGAGGCACCAACAGATGCAGTCTCAGATCTTATTTCTGCAAATTTTGCTTGAAATTGTTCTTGTTAAATGAATAAATATAATAAGTAAACCTAAGGTTTAAAAACCAAGAATGTATAATGTGATAGAGTTAGTAGAAACTGACATGGGTCTGCCTAGACCTTTCGTCCACAAATTCCCCTGTTGATTGACGAATATGTGTTTGTTGAAATATCTCATCAACATGCACAAACCGACCAAGCTCTTGTGACTGCAAACAAAATGAGTTGTTAATAAACATTTGTAAAATTTATGACTACAAATTTAAGAAATAAAATGTACAAGTTACATACCAAACGAATAGCATGCTCATGCACACTAATAGATCCTCCAATGTGCAAACAACCACCCTTTTCAGATGTTCGATTCTTCTTAGCTGTTTCACACTTTTGTCTATAAAGTGGCATGTTCCACTTTTCCAGAAGACCATTCCAAGTATCCTTCCCCAGCCAATGAGGTTTTTTTCCTAGAGTTCTACATTTTTTATACATCTCTGAGAGCCTATGAGATGCCTTGGTGTGAAATTTTTTTTTGACCTTTTCCTCATCTTTAGGCTTCCATGAAACCTTTCTCGGTTATATTAAAAAGGATAGGTTTGAATAATAATAAAAGTGTTGAAATCTTTTTAACATATACATGTGGTCTAAGGAATAACTTGTTTGGTGTATGATGGTTAGTGAGAAGTGTGTACCTTAAATCGATCAAAGAAAACATCTCTAGTTTCCTTAGGGATTTGTCCCCATGTTAGCCATGGCTCATCAAACTGTTGCTTGATGGTGGCTGTGATTGCCTTCGATGCAGTTCTTGTAGGATAAAACCTAAACCAAAATTAAACTCAAACATTATAATAATAGAACAATGAATTGTGTATATATATTAATTGAGTTAAATTTTTTTTGTTACCCTCCTCCAACGGGTGTAATCATTGGCCGACCGTTGGAACATTCTTCCTCATCATTATTGGGTGAACTGGAATGTGGATCTGCATCCACTATACCAGGTGATGGTGCAATATTTGTGGGAGTTGATAGGTTAGAACCAACATTGGGAGAGAGTGATGCCATTTGATTAGTAGGCACTTGGTATGGAGTGGGTGTCAAGACAGGCCCTTGTAATGGAGATGGAAGAGAGGTAGGTGTAGATGTATGTGGAGTGGGATTGAAGCCGGGAACTTGTAATGAAGATGGAACAGATGTACCAGTGGAGGTAGAGGTAGGGGTAGTTGGTTGACTGCTTGAACCAATTTCATTATTGAAAGGCGTAATCAACTTGACTACATAAGATTTCTTCCCCTTCCCCTTATCAGATTTTCCTGAAGGTGGAAGAGGAGGGCCAAAACCACTTGATGACATATTCCTGAAGGTGCAATCATGGAATTGAGAGTGTAAACATGATTCAATCAATAAGAGAAAATATGTTGCAATGGTAATAATATAAATTACATGCCAGAAAACAGGATTCAATCAACTTTTGTGTAATTCACTGTATTGATATGTTAGGTTGCAGAACTTTAAAAAATAAAATCAAGTGTCTACTTAGACAAAACTCTTCTTTGTCTAACAAATCAAAAAAGAAATTGTAAGACACACCCATAATAATGCTATGGAAATTTGATGTGTTAAGACTAACTTGAAGACATATAAATAAGTGTAAATTGAAGAAAAAGTACAAAAGTTTCACTCTAAATTGATTAGTGGTGATGATACAGCCAAAATGAGGGAATTGTGCATCTACTGCTGTTGGAATCAGAGAGGAAACTGGACAGCAACTAGTACCCATATATTTACTTTAAGCAAGATGACAAAATATATAATAATTGTATCCCAGGGATGATTGAATGTGAGATGGTCCCCAAAAATCACAAAAAAATAAGTTGAAGATGGAGACTATAAATTCTTAAAGAAGGGTGAGAGTTAAGTTAATAAGATTTTTCCATTCAGCATGCCAACGAAAAATCAACAGGTGTTTTTTATTGGAGATATATTACAGCATTTAACTGAAGATCAATGTTTACACTGGTGCATGTTGAAGAGTGTGAGATCTTAGATTGAACTGAAGATCCTTAACAAATATATGAGATTACAAAAGTAAATGATGTAAGTGTTTGATAGTGTTTGATAGTGTTTGACAACTGTTGTTAACCCTTAAGAACTTCTCTCTCTTTCCCATTCTATAAGAGTAGCAACTCCGAACAAAGAAAACTCAGCTCGTAGGTTATTACCAAAGATTGCATTCAATTTTGTAGGATTGCCTCGTCTACAACTACCCCCACAAATAGTAATCAAACCCTTCAACACACACAACCTTCAAGTAATTTTTAATAACATCATAAATACCCATTACATATAGACATCTCATAAAAGACATGCTCACTTCTTCTTATCACCTTCATAGGCCTTTCTTCAATCCAGTAAACACAACTTCCTTATACCTCCACCACACCCTTTTGCCTCGAACCTCCAATCTCTTCTCCTCCCGTAACGTGTTCTTCCTCCACTTAATCACCACATCCTTTTTCATCAATCAGCACTCCTTTTCTCAGTCGTCCGCGTGCTCCTGTCGTCCCAGCAAAGATCCAGCAGTGTGTGCCGTTTATCATTTCACTCTCAACTCTGCTTGCAGCCGTGGCAGCAGTGTGCTTTTCCAAAATTAAAGCAAAGCTATGAATCAACGTCTCTTTCTAAAAAAAACTCAAATGCATCCCTTGTTGCCAACTAGTTAAATCAATCACCGAGTGCCACTTCCAGAATCATAAAATGCGAGTAGAGATTGAATAATAACGTGCACAAGCTTCATTTCGTAAAAGAAAAAAATGTTACAAGTTAAGTTCCGTGAGGGTGGCGGCTGGCTCTCGGCCGTGTGTCTCCAATCCCCTTTCAAAATGAAAAATGTGTCCTCTTTTTAAGTGGGAGGCGGCTGTCCCAAAAAAAAAAATCTAGGATGCAAAGTCATCCTCTCCACTTTTGGGCCTAACCTACTTTACCAAAAATTGACCCAAAATGTAAGAGTTGATTCAAAAATTCTAAACTACTGAATTACAATTTAATTAATTCTAAAATGTCTATGTGGAGAGTCTTGAATTTATTTGCATTCTTCCTGATGTCCCCAAAATGTATCTCCAAAAGTTTCCCTGTAATCAATAATGAAAATAATAAGCTCAAATAATTCAAATTAATTAAAATAAGAATTTCTGGTCAAATTAAGCACAATTAGCAAAAACAGAAAAATAACGGACATTTAAGCACAATTGCCTGATTAATTCTAGCACAATAAACTAGGTGAAGTCAAGAAAATATTGACTCATCAATCATAAATATTTCCTTTTTGTCTCTTTCTCTCCTCTGTACTGTATCTTTCTCTCTGTCCCTCTATTTATACATCCCTCTCCTGTCTCAAGAAACTCATCAAAGAGAGAAAGAAAAGATGTCTCCAGCAGGTTCTTCAAGATGGAGCCCTACCAGAGAACAACTCATGATCTTAGAGGAGCTCTACTAGAGTGGCATTAGAACTCCTAGTGACTCACATATTCAGTAAATAACAACACACCTTTCTTTTTATGGCAGGATAGAAGGAAATAATGTTTATTTAAGGAACCTATGTGTCTGCAACCAAAATCAGTGATGTATATTGCACAAAATGACACACATGCATTAGTATTGGTTTTTTGGGGAAGTAGTATCGGATTCATCTCCAAAAGGACATTATCTAAGTTTGAGTTGTAATTGAAGTCAGGGAAAATATTTACTTTAAAAGTATGAGAGGTAAATGTATGTGTAATCATATAACGATAACAAATGGATTGGGGAACAAGAGTGAAAATAATCGATGGGATTCACAAAAATATTTGGTCATAATGAACTTCAAGCAAATACAATTGAATCCTACATTGGAATCCTACATTTCTAAACTGGACCGCATTATAAATGAAGCAAAATAAATGAACAAAACACGCCCTAACTCTATTCAATGCTCGAACATTGAAATTCATCTTCATTGTCATCTTCATTTTCTCCCTCTTCATTGTATTCTTCTGATTCAATTGTATCTTCATCCATTTGCCCTTGAAATGATGAAATATTGTTGGGGTCCACTTGTTCAAGACCAGCTTCTACATCTTGGAATCGGACAACTTCTTCAACTTCAATGACGTCATTAACATGTGACATTTCCTCCACTTGGTATGCACATCGGTTTCTACATCATTAGAATCAATTCGTCCTCTAGGCTTCGTCTTTATCACAACACACCAACCTCTTTTGTCCGTGCGTGATGTAGGATATGGTACATAATAAACTTGTTGTATATTATGTGCAATTATAAAAGGATCAAACAACACATATCTTTTATCCATTCGAATATCCACAATGCCATACTTTGAATCCACCCTTGTACCTATTCTCAATGGATCAAACCAATCGCAATAAAATAATACAATTTTCTTTTCAGTGGTTGTTGAATTGTATTCCAACTCATAGATGTGTTTAATGACACCATAGAAATCATCTTGACCTCCTTCTGTTAGCCCTTGAACATGAACCCCACTATTTATTGTTCTTTTGCTCTGGCTCCATGCATGGGTATGAAATTTGTATCCATTAGCAAAAAAGGTGTGCCATTCCTTTACACACCTTAAAGGAGCAAGTGATAAATCTCTAAGATGTTGGTTCCTCACACTTAAAGGCTCGTCATGAACCTACGATTTAGAAAGGATATGAAACTATTCAATAATGTAATCATTAAATAATTAAGGAATAAATGAATGAGTAAGAATGATTGGAAGTCGTACTTTTTGCCTAAACCACAAAGGGAAATTAGCATGTATGTATGTCGAACTATTTGACTCAGATAGTTGATAGCTATGTAAGAATGAGTTGTTGACATATATGACGAGATTGGATCAAAGACAATTAAATATATGAGTAAGAAATATTTGGGAAAAATAATTGATTTAGGAGGCTTACTCAAGGTAAGGTTGAACTTTATTGCAATTGATCAAAACATGAACATGAGCTGATCTCAATTCTTCATCACTTAACTAATGAGTTGATTCCCTCCCAAAATGACGACCAGGTTCGTCAAACACTGATAATGTTGTCGTAAGGTTTTCTGTTTCAGTGTCTACTTCATTTCTACTGCTTTGTGGTGTTAACATGAAATTTTTGAAATAGTGGGAGCAAAAATGAGTTGTCTCTCTGTGCAAGTATGATGCGCAAATAGATCCTTCAACCCTAGCTTTATTCTTAACCGAACGTTTAGCATATCCCATAAACCTACAATTACGAAAGTGACATGTTAGGATTTTTGAATTATGCCAAGTAAATTGAATAATAAGATGTCATATTGTCACCTTTCAAATGGGTACATCCACCTATAGTGGACAAGTCCACCAAGTCTTGCCTCATATGGAAGATGGATAGGAAGATGTTCCATAGAATCAAAGAATGAGGGAGGAAATATTCTCTCCATCTTGCACAGAATGATTGGAATCTTTTCTTCCATCTTCACTAGGTCATCCTCGTTCAATTTTGTAGAGCACAAATCTCTGAAGAAATGACTTATCTCTATAATGGGATTGAGAACATGAGCTGGTAAAGAACTAAACGCTATAGGAAGTAAGCATTCCATAAACACATGACAGTCATGACTTTTCATCCCAATGAGCTTTCCCCTATTCACATCAACACACCTTGACAAGTTAGAAGAATATCCGTTAGGCATCCTAAGATCTTTTACCCAATGATAGACTTGTTTTGTTTGATATGTTGAAAGTGTATAATTTTCTTTTGGCTTGTACATGTTTCCATTGCTATGACTTTTTAACTCCAAATCTTTTCCTCTACAGTACAAAGCTATATCCATTTGTGCCTTTTCATTGTCTTTTGTCTTCCCCGCAACATTCATCACAGTGTTGAAGATGTTGCCAAAGAAATTTTTTTCAATGTGCATGAAATCAAGATTATTCCTTAACAAATTATCCTTCCAATAGGGCAGATCCCAAAAGATGCTTCTTTTCGTCCAATTATGCCACTCATCGTATCCATCAATTCTTCGTGCACCATTTTCAGTTATTTTAGGATAACCATTGATTTTATTCCAAACTTCTGCTCCTGTCATATATGGTGGTGCATCATCCATCTCCACTTCCCATTCTTGAAAGCATTCCTATTCCTCCTAAAGGCATGGTCATTCGGTAAAAGCCTCCGATGGGAATTAAACCACGAATTTTTTGCTCCAGGATATAATCTAAAAGCCTTTGTATGCTCCATGCAATGTGGACATGCCAGTTTACCATGAGTGCTCCAACCAGACAACATACCATAAGCAGGAAAATCATTAATTGTCCACATCAGCATGGCCCTCAAAATAAAGTTTTGTTTCCTTGAAATATCATATGTTATCACACCCGTCCATAACTTCTTCAATTCGTCTATCAAGAGCTCTAAGTAAACATCTATGCCAACCTTTGGATTGAATGGCCCAAGAATGAGACATGTCAAGAACATGTAAGGTTTAGACATGCAGATTTCTGAAGGAAGATTGTAAGGGGTGACAATAACTGGCCAACATGAATATGATATATTTGATGTCTGTACATATGGGTTAAAACCGTCAGAGCATAAACCGAGACATACATTGCGTGGCTCGATACCAAAGTCAGGATATACATTGTCAAAGTGCTTCCAAGCCTCTCCATCACATGGATGACGCAAAACACCATTCATCGACCTGTTCTGATAGTGCCATGTCATATGTCCTGCCGTTTGTGTTGAGGCAAACATTCTTTGTAGTCTAGGAATTAATGACAAATAGAACATTGATTTCACAGGAACTTCTTTTGTAGTTGTTGCTCCCGTGTTACGTGGTTGATATCTTGGCTTTCCACAAAATTTGCATTCAAGCAACGCGCCATCATTCTTACCATATTCATTATCATAGAAGAGCATGCAACCATCCACGCAACAATCAATCCTCTACGATTGTAATCCCAACTTTGATACACACTTTTTTGCATCGTAGTATGTTTTAGGCAAACCTGATTTGATAGGTGTTCCATCCATAACCATTTTTGCAATAAAATCTAAGCATTGGTTAGGGATATTCCAATTTGACTTGCAAGCTAATAGCCTGACACACATTGATAATTTCGAGTTTGATGCTCCTTCATACAACGGCTGGTTTGCATCCAACAAAAGATTATAAAACCTTTGTGTATCTTCATTCAGAGCCTCTTCAATGTTATTTGAAGTAGTTGCTTGGCAGGACTCATTTTGCCTAAGAGCATCATGCACCATGTCTTCCATTGTCATAAATTGGTTAATTGAACCACCTTCCGTCTCTACACCCATCCAACTTTCATGATTCTCTACATCATCTTCTGGCATTCTTTCCCCATGATCCTCCCAAATGAAATAATTAGGCTTGAAACCCACCTTGTAGAGGTGAACCTTGACAACTCTTTTGTTCAAAATCTTTGTACAATTGCACTTTAAACATGGAAATTGAAGACCCCTATCTCTGTGATAACGTTCTTGTTCACAAGCTTTAGTTATAAACTCTTCAACACCTAATACAAAAGACTCTTTCAAAGCATCTCTTCCTCTAGGACACCTATCGTACATCCATGCACGATTTGGTGGAGCACGATCCATGTTCTGTACATAAATCGATTACAAAAAAATTAGCCAATGCTTAATACACGTCTCTATATTATGACATGTGACCTATCAAATGGCTTCCTAAAGAATAACCTAAATTAATTTAGGTCCTCTTCTCTCTATCTTACAATGTTTTTCAACATGTCTTTATCTTACTACTTGTTTTGTACATGTAAATCAACAACTGTACCGATGAAGTTCTTTTATTTAAAACTAAAATGTATAACCCAATCAATAGCTGTACTGATGGAGTTCTTTTATTATATTAACAAGCAAGAAACTTCTCCAAACCAATGGAATTTAGCCCCCTTAAATTGTGAAATGAAAAAGCATTAAAAGTACAAGTAATACTTCAACTCTTGAAAAAAAGAATGCTATCATTTTAGTGATGTCATGCAGTAAAAGTCACATCTAGAAGTTAAAAACGTTTTAACATCTGAATCTACCTTAAACTAATTTCCTCAAACGTACAAGTATGCAACTAATTCAGATAGATATGCTAGAGATTATATACACCCCAAAGAAAAAAGGAGAACCCCTACTTGGTAACATCATCATTTATCACACCACATGATAGGAATTTACAAGAAAGAATCCTTTAAAGTATCATTCATATGAAACAAACCTTATGATATGAAGGAAAAAATGAATTATGAAGCAAAGCGTATTTTACATTGTATTTGGTTAGCTTATGCTACTTATGCTTGTATAAATATTTTTCTTTTATAAGTGTGACCGTATTTTGTTGTATGGAGAAGGTCTACATCAGTTATCGTATGTCCGTGGTGAATCAAAGTTTTCAGATCACAGACCTGTCTATGGCATATTTTGGCTTGAGGTTGAGTCAGCTCATGGTATTTGAAGAAAACTATGACTTGTTCTCGTTCCAGAATTGAGGTGGAGGAACTTCTGCCATATTCCGGTGGATATACTGAACTGAGTTTTTTCTAAGGAATTTGGGATGTGAGATGTGTCCTTCCACATTCAGGTACATTAGTAATATCTACACCTGAGTGGTTTGTTTTTTTATTTATTTTTTCTTTCATCTTTTAAGAACTTACAAGTAGAAAAAATTAAAACACACGTGCAAGGCCATAAACAAACCTGACCTTGCCCCTTTGGCCAAAGGGATCCCTAAGTTTTTTTTAATTCTCTTGTTGGCTAGACCAAAAGTACTAGATTCTGAAGCCTATATATCACAATCGTTTCTGCTTTGAAGTCCTTTTGTTCTTTTCTTATTGTCAATACAATTATTCTTTTCCCCTGAATTATAAATCATACATCCACACACTACAACAAAGAAGGGCATTACCGAAGGCCAGAAGCCCTCGGAAACAGCCCACAACCGTCGGTAAAAGGTAATTACCGAAGGCTTATCGACGGCCAAAGAGCCCTCGGTAAATTCCTTGTCGCTAACATTTACCGAGGGCTTTCGCCCTTCGGTAATTACCAAGGGCCAAAAGCCTTCGGTAATTACCGAAGGGCAAAAGCCTTCGGTAATTTTCGAAGGGCGAAAAAAAAAACAGGGCGTTGGGCTGCTGCAGAATGTGATGCATATATATCTAAACTAAAGCTCTACAAAGTAAAACAGCAAAAGAACCAAAAATGTAGCTTTTGTATTGAGTTGAGAAAATTATGTCCCACTTTATCTCAAATTTAAGTTTAAAACATATGATACTTCAGGTCAAGCTTACTTGTGACTAAATCAATTATGTAAGCACTCAACCAAACACCCTAAATTTTGCATCTCAACGCCTACCACTACATATTGGTATATAAACAAGTTCTAAACGGGGATGGAATTTAATCTTATATGTTACTCAATCTTTATATAACATGATGTTTCATGATTCATGATTCATGAAACATGAGAAAAATGCCGATGATGAGGTCAATGTAAATGTACCAAAATGTCTAATTTGCTAAATCATGTACAAATGCTACTTTCTGAATTTGGCAAATTTTGCATTATAGCAAAAATAATTAAGAATAGAAAATTTGTAATTAAAAATAGAAAAAGCAGGCAACAAAACGAAACAAAATATAAAAAGCATATTAACTCACTTGGGGATAGAGATCACATGTGCCCAACTCCTTAACAGCTAAAGGTAACCTTTCTCCATCAGCAATCTAAGAAGCATAGTACATGCACATGTAACTAAAAATAAAGAGAACTTGACAGTTCATGCTAGCAAATTAATCAGCCAAAATTTTATTATAGAGTTCACACCTCAACATCTGCTCCTACACCTTTTATATTGACAGTCTGAATTTCATTATGCTTAGCCCAAATAATTTTTCCGCTGTTGTCCATGCTAGCCACAGGTACCTCTCGACCAAGTTTGACCATAATGTTCCTTCATTATAGCCAATCACAACTCTGTTTGAACGCACCCAATAATTTTGCTTATGAAAAAATAGTAAAGGCAAGGAAACTTCATAATACAGGCTCAATTTGCCACAGCAATCTCCCACTCACACTGTTCAAGGGCATAAAAAAATTTATTAAGAAATTGCAAAAAAATTATCCACAAAAAAGCTCACCGACGTGAACCCTTCAAGTATCCAATAGCCCAGACTCTTTCAAGGCCATAGTTTAATGTGTTTTCCAGCCTGCAAGCAGATCAAACCATAAAACAAATTTTGAAAATATACTTCCAATAAATATAGCAACAGCTTAAAACCAGACACCTAAATATGTCCTATCAATCTCAATATGTGCTATCTTAATTTTAAATCACATCTAGACATTATAGTCACCAAAATAAACCTTTCCACTCTTTTTATGTGCTTATACAAACAGAATAAACAAAAAGGGCAGACCCATATAAGTTTTATTCTCTAAGGTCAAAAGTCAACCATAAACAAATAATCCAATTTCCAACACAAGTGATGACTATTGAAGAAAAAAATTCTAGAGGAAAGTGACAAATGCAATAAGCATAATATTAAACCTCATAACTCAGTAATCTGTGCATTCCACTTTACCTATAAGTTGTGGAGTGCCATATGCGTATTGTACCATCTTCAGAACCAGTAATGATTATAGGAAGTTCAAGATGGAAGCATACAGCAGATACATTGTGTGTGTGACCATCTAGGGTCTGGACACAACCTTTGGTCTGATAATCCCATACCTGTTTCGTAAGTTTCAACTGTTATTCCTCTTCATATGTTATATGCATATATGTATGTATATAATTGCATAAACAGATAAATCAAAGAAGCAAACAAACAAAAACAAATATTAAAACAAAACCTTGGCAGTGTGATCATCAGAACCAGTGATTAGATATGGTTTGTCACCACCTATAAAATAATCAACACAATTTACTCCTTTCTGATGCGCATCCAATGTAAAATTAGGGTCAGGTGAGCCAAGATTCCAAATCTGAAAAAGAAGAAAACAGTTGTAATCAGTATGTGCTTCAAATACTTTGACCTTATCCATCGTGTTATAATTATATACACGAATAAACATATCATCAGCTCCGGCAACAACCCATTGTCTGCGTGCAATAAACTTGGCTGATCTAACTGCAAAATCATGTTGCATAAGAGCTCTAGTGGTTTTTAGAAAATGCATCAAGAGCTAGTTATACAAAACAAATGGATTAAATAAAATTCATAACTTCATGTACCTGGTAACTCAGTAACCTCAAAAGATTTGGCCATGGTCTGAAATATAATAAATAAAATTATGTTAATAACAGAAGCAAATGTCCATTGAAATTAACAACAACCCGTTTAAAGCAGCAGTTTTGTGAAGAATTTAAATATAAAACAGGAAACTGAGAAACTAACATCCCTTATTAACAATCTATGAAGATACAAGGAATGTGTCATAAGCTATGATATTATAAACAAACAGCCAAGACCAAGACCCATCATAGAAAAGCAAGACTACAAATCCTAACCCAATACACTAGAAACTGAAAAAATCAAGCTTGCGTGATATGAAGTTTTAAAAGCAAAGGAAATGTCAAACGATGATCATAATATCTACAGTTATTCAAATTTTATCAATCTATGAAAACGTGCTTAAGTCTCACAGCTCAACAGAAAGCCTTATAAAGGCATCCAAAATATTCAGAAGCACATAATTTTATCTAAATGTATTCCAAACACAGACTCTGGGATCTCGTAAATAAGATTACTTACTGGTCTTACATTTGGAACTTCAAAAGGGTGTGATATGGATTAAAAAAGCACACAGTATACTCATCAAATATTGACCAGTATGTAAATTTCACACAAGTCCCAGTTTCTATTCATTTTAAAGTACAAAATACAATAACATTTTATAACCATGCTTCAAGACAAAATCACTTAAAGAGCACCATTTATTCGTTCAATATTTTCTCCATGTAATGAATCACTACATCATACACTATTATATTCAATCAATCATATAATATAGATACTTGAAGATTTTGAAGGAATCATGATGGATACAAGAGAAGAATGAAAGAAGAAAGAAATGAGCTTTTGCTGAACTCCCATTCTTTCAAGTGCAAACTCAAACTCAATCTCAATCTCAATCTCAGACTCCAATTCCAAATTTTAACTTTTAACTCATACATATGCAAAGTCAATTTCATTTTTATTTCATAATTAATTATAACAAACCTACAGTTTCACAACCACACACTCTTGTCCCCTTCGCAGACCGGTAGAGCCACCACAAAAACAGCCGTAGCGCGTCTTGCTACCTCCATCACCATCGTAATGCTATTCGCTCCAGATCTACCAACCTTCAGTGAGACTGTCGTTGCCGCCGCGTTTCGGACATCTCCCACGAACCCCGAAACCTGCATCAACGAACCCTGCCGCAAAACCCCCAAATCGGCGTCAACCAACCCAACCGCAAAACCACCAAACCGGCCTCAACGAACCTAGGCTTCGAACCCCAAACCGTCATCTTCAATCCCAGCCAAAGAATCCCAAAACCAGTGTCAACCAACCAACCCTCACTTGTCCCAGAATCGCTCAATATTGGAGGGTACATTGGAGGGCACGAGCAGAATAGGGAAGGGAAGGGGGAAGCTTCAGAGAAGAGAACAAAGGGGAGGGAAATTGGAAAATTTGGAGAAAACGACGAAGCGTGAAGAAAATGAAACTAGGGAACTAAAATTCCAATCTGAGACTTAAATTAGAGAGAATGTTACCGAGGGCTTACAAGCCTTCGCTAATCATCTCAATACCGAGGGCTTCAAAGCCTTCGGTAATATGCCGTCTGTAAATTGCGTTTTTTCAGTAGTGACATATTACTGTTTAGCAGCAATTGGTCCCCTATTACCATGCTGGAATTACTTTGAAGAAAACTCATTCATGGAGGGAAATTAAAAACCGAAGTACATTGCATACCAAACCGACCAAGAGAGGAAATTAAAAACACCTTTTTCTGGTTCCTTCGGCCTTCGCAGCACCAAGTTCTATGTTTCAGCTTAAACCGCAACACAACAGCCTCAATCGATGCCTCGTCAAAATCCAACTACGTCTTGCCAGACGAACCAAAAATGGGGCAATCAAAATAAAATTAGCACATATTAAGGTTCAATTTTAAAGATTTCTAAGCATTACAGATTACCATAAACATGAACGAAGAGAAGAATCACTTACACGATTTAGGGTTCGACTGAAGAGTGATTTAGGGTTCGAGAGAAGAATGATTTACAACACGATAGGATTTGACAAAAGACGGGTGGAGTCCACCGACAGCTACAGAAGACTATATCATTTAAGAATATAGTGTGTTTGAGGAAGTTCTCAAGTGATAACTCTTGCTCTTATGAAGTCTTGTGAATTGGAGAAGCTCGCGCTTTGTGCGTCAAAGGTCAGAGCAGTTCTCTTCAAGTTGGTAGAGTTGTTGCTTCCGATTCGTTTGTCGAAGATAGTTTCTTTCGGTTTGTTCGTCGAAGGAAGGTTTTGTTGTTCTAAATTTCTATTCACTTTCATTGTAATTGTGAAACTGTTTCTAGTGAAATAGTTAATCCCACTACAATAAAATCGCGTATTACCGAAGGCTTATTACTGAGGGCCTTTCACCCTTCGGTAATGCCTACGATGCCTCTTCATATACAAAACCACATCTTCATTTAGCCATTCTCTGGAGAGATCCACCCGCACACATTTCTTTTTCTCTCGAACCTTCGCTCATCTCCGATCCATATTTCGAGCTCCTCTGCCTCAGATCTTAATCTGCCAGCCATGGTTAGCCTCTAGATCTTCATTCTCTTGTACATTTCTCCCTTACCTCAGCCTAATACACCAAAGAATCCATTTTTCACCAATTAAACCTATCCTCACCGTTCCATCTTCACTTTTGCCCGATTAAAACCTCTGTTCGTTCCATTCCATCGATTCAATCCTTTTCTTTACCTTTCCATGTTGTCTTCGATTAATTGTCTTGATCTGTTTTGGTCTTGTATTGAAACTTTAAAGCATGGATTGAAAAATACAATTTGTTTCTTATTATTGTCAATACCTTGCCTGTATGAACTATCTGTTGTGCTCATGTGAAAAGAATAAGTTTTTGTAATAGATTGCTTTACATTATTTTATGCTTTTTGATATTTATGTTCAATTCTAGTAGTGGTTGTGGAAAGGCTTTTGATATGAAAAATGATAGAGAAAAAACAAGAGGGCGTGGTGGTGGGAGTGGCTCAAGAAAGGACAAAATTAACGCTCTTGGTAGGCTCCTGTAATCATTACTTCTCTCTAATGATTTTATTTTTCATAAACATTGCCTTTATTTCCTTCCTTCATGGTGGCCAAATATCAGTTGTTGTGTTTTGTTTTTTGTATTAAATATCCAGTGGCACTGTTATTCTTTTTCTGTGTGGAAAGAAGTTTGGGAAAAATACGCTCAATTTACTATTTGAGAATCCTTGCATGACAAATATGATACATCAGCTTCCCTGTCCATTTGAATACAAAATAAAAATCCTTACATATATATTCACAAACAAAAATATAACAAACTTTAATTGTTCAAATATAAAAAATCCTAGGAAGCAATTGGGATTTAACCTCTGTTATTAGATAGTCTAAAGATATAGGCCTCAAATATCTCCCTATTTCTTGTGTTTTAGTCACACATTGTCTCCTAGAAAAATATCCTTTTCGTTTGGATAAACTTAAAGCATACCAAAGTTTTTGGTGGCTTTCCACCACGTGTCAACCGATGGTTGGGGCGTGACGGGTTTGGGAGATGAAAGGGAGGTGATGAAGTCAGTGAGTATGGCTTTCTAGGAAGGTTTGAACTTGCCATACCAAATGAGGTGGACGGAGATTTTACTTGTGAGAAGAGGTCCTCTGTGGTGGTATTGGAACTTCATTTGAGGCTCTGATTCAGTGAGTTTCCTGGCTGAACTGAAAGGAAGAATTGAAACAACCAGAAATAAACATAGGAGAAAGCTTAAGGATGTAAGAGAGGCCATTTGTTTATGTTGTCTAAGAAAGAAGTGAAAAGTTATTGGTGAATTGTTGTGAAAGAGGGAAGTGTTGGCGGATATATATAGTGGGAGGGGGTGAAATAAAGAGTGGAGTGAGTGAGGTTCTAACGTGTTTGCGATTTGGTAGTGAAATTGAAGGGAATTGATTCGTAGGTTTGCATTGACCGAGTGGTGAGGTTAGTGGGGACAGAGGATAGCCAGCTAAGGGGAGAGTTGGTGCGGATAATAATAGCACGAGATGGTGACATGAGGACAAATCCCGTGTACCCTTTGAAGAAGGGTAGGGTCTCTTTTGTTTGGTTCATGAAAATAAATTATTTATTTATTCCTCAAGAATATGTTCTGGATATGCTTGCTTATTTGGCTGCTTCCCTTTTTCCTTCTATGCTTCCAAAACAATTTGACTTCTCCATCTAAAAGCATGCTTACTAGGAAAAAAAATGTGCTCAACAAGGTTTGATTATAAAATAATATAGTTTGTAGCAAATGTTTTAGCTTGTCTTGGCAAGTTGAAGTTTGTTTGTTTTCAAAATTTTGCAGCATTTCAATTTATATGGCATGCTTATTTTAAGATGCTCTTTCTGTGGTTACGAAAATAAGACTTCTTTTGTAGACATCAACCAGTGCTCAAAAGTAGGGAAATACTTCTGGAAGCATTTGTAGCAAATAAAAAGTTCAAACGAATAGATTTTGGAACATTTTTCCTTTATTAGAGAGATGTCACGTAATATTCCCAAATAATCTAAAGATGTTATAGTTGCTTTTTAACAAATAACTTTAAAGATAAAAAATAATATTTTACTTAGTAAAATGATAAATATTATTACGTACAATAGTTAAATATAAATTATGAAAAAAATAGTAAGTTATTTAGAGTTGTATTAAAAAATTTAATTTGTATTATGGTTATGCATCTAATTTCCAGTTAAAATTTTCTTTTACCATTGTCATGCTAAGATGCCAATGAAAAACTCAACAATGTTTAGTGTCTTGTGGTGCACTCTCTTTCCTTTGTCAACTTCCTGAGTTTTTTGTTTGCATAATATCTTATTAACATGTTTTAGTAATTACCTTAATTAATCACCATTTACCAAGTGTGAATATGTCTTGACTGTAATAAGATAATGTTGTCTGTGTATATGTAAACCAAGATTATTTTAGTTAGGGGATCAAGATGATCTGGGTGTACATAATACAAATTGAATGCATCGAATCTTGAATGTTTCTAAATTCTAGATATTGCTTCCTTCATAGTTTTCCAATTCAATTACATAACATTTCATACTTTTATATTTCAATTTCCATTTTCTGAAATCTTTTCCCCAATCCTCTAGTTCTATTAATTTTCATATTACTTTTAGATGACGATTATATTATCCCTAGTTTCAATTGCACTTTAGTTTTCCATTTTTGGTTTATTTCCAGTTTTAGTAATTACTAGGATTTTTGGTTTTCTGTCATTTCAAGCAATTCCATTTAGTTTTTCTTTCCATTTGCATTATAATTTAGTTTCAATGTTTCAGTCTTTCCCAAAATATAATATTAGATTTTACTGTTTTTTGTTATGTCTGATGTCGTTATCTTCAATTTTTTAGTACAGTTTTTTAATTGAACCTCAATTCTGCATTTTGCGTTAAGCATAAATTATAGAGCAAGAAGGAATTTTGCGATTGACGTTGATAATAAAAGTTTACTTATTAATTGTATTATATTTGATTGACAATACTCAACTATAGTATAGAAAATGGATTCTACTGTTATACTCAAAAGGCCAATATTTAAAAAATCGAATTCTTTTTGTTTTTATGCATCACTCACTGGTAAAAAAACAAGATTTTAACTCGCGTATTTGACATCGGTTAAGTTGTAACCGAAGCAAAAAATGGCGCGGTGGCATTTTTGTAGTTATCACAAATGAATATGCCTCGGTTCAAAAAGAACCGATGCCTAAAACTGGTGCGGTGGCATTTTTGTAATTATCACGCAAGGTATATGCCTCGGTTCAAAAAGAACCGATGCCTAAAATTAGTGTGGTGGCATTTTTGTAATTATCGCGCAAGGTATATGTCTCGGTTCAAAAAGAACTGATGCCTAAAACTGGTGCGGTGGCATTTTTGTAATTATCGCGCAAAGGTATATGCCTTGGTTCAAAAGGAACCGATGCCTAAAACTGGCGCGGTGACATTTTTATAATTATTTTTTATTTTTTTGAGAGCGTTTAGGCATCGGTTCTTTATAGAACCGAGGCCGTAGACCCTTATTGCCTCAGTTAAAAAAATAACCGATGTAATAACATGTGTTTAGGGTTAAATTTCGCAAACAGAGATAGAAGTTGCGCCGCTCCTCTCTTTTCTCCCATTTTCTTTTGTTTCCCTTCCTTCCTCTTCTCTGTTCTGATGGAGGCGCGACGAAGGGATCTTCAATGGCGTGATTGGGGCGTGGCGAAGACGCGGCGGGGGCGCAAGGGCGATAAGTCTCGTTCTTCTTCTCTTTGTTCTAATTCGCAGCGAAGGAGGAAACTTCCTTCTGTCTCCTTTTTCTAATTTTGTTTGGGTTGTTTTATGTTTAATTGATGCTTTGCGGGAGTGGTGGAGTTTGATTCTCTGCAGGTGGTGGTGGGAGCACGTCGTTCTCGTTCTTTGTTCTTCGTAGTGGAATCTTTGATGATGGTGTTGTGAGATGGAGTGGTAGGCATTGATGGATTGTAGCCAAGGGCTAACAACTCATATGGCAAATGGTGAAAACGAAAAAAAAAAAAAAAAAAACCTCTATTGCCTCGGTTGGATTTGAACCGAGGCAAAATCACACACCTTTTTGCTTCGGTTCAGAACCGAGGCAAAAAGCCTACCCCTTTTTGTCTCGCCTGTATATGTCTCGGTTGCGGAACCGTTGCATATAAGCGAAAATAACCGTTGTCGTTTCCCTTTAGTGTACTAGTGACTTAGTTTTAGGTTCTTTACAAATGATGCAATTTGGAGGGAGGCTTGGTGTTCAATACTTGGATGCTGGTTCTTGGTCAACTACTGCAGTAGCATTAATTCATGCATTTTTTTTTAGCTAGATTGAGGTTCATCTGAATTCATCAGATTGATTAGAAGTTGTTGGACCCACTTTAGGTGTTAGGAATTGGAAGATTTTGGAGTCTGGTGCAGCAACTTGTTTCTGGAAGGAGGCTGGTGTGTAGCACTTTTATCGAAGTCTGCTTCATGATGCCACTTGAACTTGGATAGTCTTTATATTTATAGTTTTTAGTATTAATTCTTGTTTACATTTACTCTTCCATTGTCTGAGCTGTTATCTTATTTAGAAGTAGAATTTAGATGTTTTTCCTATGTACTGAGGTGTAAGAATTTGTAGTGTTGTGGCAGCAAGTATCTTATGTAAAAGACTACAAACATATTATGTAATATCATTTAATATTTTCTTTTCAACTGTTCTTCTCCAGTAGAAATATTAGTGGTTAGTTTGACTTGATGTCATGAAAAATTTCATAATTTAAATTAGTGGAATGAAACTAGGGCCTCTACCCTTCATAGAAATAGTGGGATTATCGAAGGTCTTTGTCCTTTGGTAATTACCGAAGGCCTTTGCCTTCGGTAATTACCGAAGGCCTTTGTCCTTCGCTAATTACCGAAGGCCTTTGTCCTTCGCTAATTACCGAAGGCCTTTGTCCTTCGCTAATTACCGAAGTCATTTGTCCTTCGGTAATTATCGAAGGGCAAAAGTCGTCGGTAATGGTTAGCGACAAACGATTTACTGACGGATAATTAGTCGTCGTTAATCCGTCGATAATAGACATTATCGACAGTTTTTTGCTCTTTTTCGACAGATTTAAGCCGTCAATAATGTCCTCTTTTTTGGTAGTCTTTATAGAGATTAACAACTGGATGTAGAATCTGTTGATTTGAACCAGGATAAAAATCATTTGTGTGATTTTTTTACTTCTTATACTCTTTACATTTTCTGCACATCAACTGTTCATTAAAACGTTTATAAGAAAATTAAAAGAACTATTTTTTAAATTAACCGCTACATGCTTAACGTTAGTTTATTCCGCTACGCGACTCGACGATATCGATTGTTGGTACCAACAAGAAAAATAATATAAAATTAGTCAATTAAATTTTTACTATAAATTAGTTACAGTAGATAACTTACATAAGTTAGAATTGTCTCTCTCTCATAATATGTGATAATTTTCTTCGTATATCGACACATAATACCCACAATCGTTGTCATTCAGTTATTTTATTAAAAAACCAAAAGTAGAAAACATCATTATAATATACACAACAACAAAACAATTTCTAATCAAGCAAGTACCCACACAAAGCAACTTAAACGAATATACATAGGGTGAATTTTATCCAAGAGAGGCTGAAGGAGAATTTGCCATTTTGCGTGGAGCAAATTGAATTGCAAAATTGAAACATTATCGTTAAAAGTGAGCGTTTATTGCAATATGCGTTTTGGATAGGCAAATAAATAGCAGCAACTCAGGAATTCTAGGAAGAGCAAGTAAACAAGCCATCCAAACATATTTTATTATCATGTAACAAGTAGCATGTTCAACCAACTTAGCACATGAATGTCCAAAATAGTTTCTAATCAAGTAAAGTACCCATATAAGGCAACTTAACCGAAGTAAAGAAATAGTGGACAAAGTATACATTTATTTAATTTTTCAACAATAGGATGAATTTGTGGTTTAGATGGTTACATCTTGGTTAATGGTTGGATGCAGCCAGCCAGTTGTTATGGCTTTGATAGTTACTTTTTTCATACATTGCTGATATTTTAAGATAGGATAAATCTTACTTGATTAGCCAATGAAACTCTTCCTCCTTTTCTGAACAATCATAATCTGAGGTCCAAGTGTGACCTGGACAACTAGTCTACATCAATATGTGAAAGTTAAAAACAAAATGTTGGAAATAACAGATTTAAAGGAACCTATGGTAAATTTCTGGAGCCGTAGCATGTCCATAACACCAACATGAGCTAGAGCACAACCAAATAAATTAGGTCTCTGTACAAAGTAAGAATACAATAAACAGAGAGATATTGAATGAAAAGGCACAAATGAAACAAATCAGAAAACAAAGCAAATGAACTGGACCTAATTTATACAAGCACATGCTGACTCAAGTACATCATTTTCTGACTCTTGGACAACGTCAATCCAAGTAATTGGTTCTTTCAAATCCACTCTGACTAATTTATATTTTGGAGCATCTATATTAGTTAAAAATGTAAACACAGTATCATCATTCGCAATGGCTTCATGTTGTGCATCAAAGTTATCAATAAGTTTGACAAATGGGAGGAGGGAATTTCCATTCCGAAAGCTTTCCAGCCCATTAGGAATTTTGGTCAAGTCAGTAGTAAAGTTTGTTGACTGGATCGCACCCTTCTGAAATATTGAGAAGAATGTACTACACAATCAGCAAAAACCAAGAGCCATGTTCGTGATAAATATAAAATCATGTTCATGTAATTCACTGTAGTCTTGTCAAGCAATAGATGAAAATAAAACTACACTACATTTTTTTTCTTGCAAAGTTGTGAAATTGATGACTTTTCCTACAACCTTCTCTGATCCTATCTGTAAACATAGATTCTTAATAGGTATATAAAATGTACATACTAATTAGTTGCTTACATTTTTATGATATTTAAGTAAGATTTAAAAAGCAACAGAATAACGCTCCAGGTTTGTTAGATGCGATGCTTCAAGAAAGAAAAATGGCTATTGAGCATAAACATTTTATCATAGAAATATTTCGTACTTGTTATCTTTGAAAATAAAAACGTTTTAGTCCCTATAAAAATTGTTTGATTTTAGTCCCTAAAAATTACTAAGTCATGCACTTTTGGTTCTTCCTTGGTGAAGCATTCCATTTTTTCTTTAAAAAGTATGGATTACAAATGAATAAAATATTATAGAAACTAAAATTATCCCAATTTCAAATACTAGAAACATATTTAAGCTAAATGGAAATCGGGCACAACAATATTATAAAGATCCAGGCTTTCTATAAAGACATATTATGGATTTTTGAAACTCCAAAACCTCTGAGAACTGATAGCATGGTTGGATTCACATTACATTATCTAGAAACACATTTAAATATAAACTAACGTGATTTCACGTAACATTCATAAGTTTACTTTAACATTAAGAAATTTATTCTGCATCCACAATTGAATATGAGTTGAAATTTAAATAAAGTTTTGCATTAGGTAACGAAGTTATACTGAGTTTCACTACTAAGTTGCCTTTAAAATTAAAAATAAATCGCATCTTTTTCAAAATCCATTTTACTCAATCAAATTCATTCAAAACTAATTTTTCAAAGTGTTATCCCAATCACACACCGAGAAAACCCAAATCTTGTTCTTCTAAAAAAAAAAGTAATAATATGAGATCACTTACTTTGGTGCTGGATAGCGGCTATAAAAGAAACCTTTGTTGTCATGCGTCCAACTAATGGAGGAAAACTTTACCCGAAACATATAATATTTACCATTACAACCATCAGCGGTTCATTTTTATACCTGTTATTTTTTTAATAACGGCACAACATGATACGCCTTGCTCATCGCCATCCTCATCACTATTCTCTGGACAAGTAAGTTCTACGTCGATTACATCATAGTTCAACAATCCATCATCAGAGTCCCCCAAGGCCAAGGTTGTCAAACTCGAGAGTTTACGTAAACTCGTGAGAGTCCAGTAAACTCGACTCGTAAACTCGACTCGTAAACTCGACTCGTAAACTCGTAAGAGTTTACTTTGTATGAAAAAAATATAAATAACATTCTAATTCAAATAAGATAACAAAATTATATAAATTGAAATATATAAGTTCATAGAAATATTGTTCATAACATAAAGATATAATGTAAAATATAAATTGAAATGTCAAAGTCTCTATGCCTAATCCTCTAATCCTCTAATAATGGCATCATCATCTCCATCATCATCATCATCTAACTCTTCCTCTGATGAATGTTGTGCTTGTGCATCCTCATTGTTCTCAAATGTTATGTTATCAAGATCAAGAGCATCTAAAATAGGATCTGTTGTTGCTCCATCTAAGTGAACATTTTCACTATCATTTTCACCTTCAACTTGATCAATCTCAACAACATCATCTGTCTCTTCAGCTATCCATTCATCATCTGATTCTATGTCATCAAATGGAAGAGCTATAGTTTTTCGAATCTGTCTACTTTTCAGCTTGGAGTTATACATCACATAAACTAAATCATTCATCTTTTTTTGATGTAAACGATTCCTTCTCTTTGTATGAACCTAAAATGAAAGATAATATTTTTAGTGAAGATATAAACATAATAAAGGAATTTATAAATTAAAAATAATTTAAATTACCCTTTCAAATGAACTCCAATTACGCTCACATCCAGAAGAACTACAAGTCAAGCTTAAAATTCGAATAGCAAATCTCTTCAACTCTGGAGTTCCATCACCAAACATGTCCCACCATTCCCCAGGATTTAACTCTTTCCTACACTCTTTTGCATCTTCCATTCCAAACAGGCCTCTAGCATTATGAAATTCAACAATTTGTAAATTAATTTTTCTTCTTTCTGCCATATCTGGTATCATTCTTCTCATGCAAAAATACAATCCTTCTTTCACCTCTCCACCATCATCAAATCTAAAGTTAGGTTCATAGTGCAAATGAGGGTTTAGAAAATAGGCAGCTGCATGCAAAGGCCTATTAAGTTGATTATCCCATCGAGCATCAATTATTCTCCAAACCTCTTCATAACTACATCAATCATGCTATATCAGAAATAATCTAACACATAAGTAATTAAACATTGAATGAGTAAAAGTTTGAAAATTTACCTCTTTTTGATATTGTTAAAGTTAGACCTAATCTTCTCTTTTGCACAGTCCATCTCTTCATAAATGAAACCCATTGCAGGTTTTACATCTGAGTCCACTAATCTTAAGACAACCATGAGAGGGGCAGCAGCTTTCAAGCATATGGAGACATTCTTCCAAAATCGGCTATCTAATACTACATGTGCTACTTTTCTCCCCTCTTGTGAAGTTCCAAACTTGCTTGTCTTCCATTCCTCAGAGCTGAACATGGTCAACAACGATGCCTTCAATTCATGAAGACAAGCAAGAGTTAAATAAGCCGTGGCAAATCTAGTCACACTCGGTCTTATAAGGTCTCTACCTTTAGTAAACTTTTTCAATAAGGAAATCAACATTGATCTCCCATAAATGTAAGTTGTAATTTTTCTTCCCTTCTTAATGGTCAATTCATGGACCTTCAAATTTTTTTCAAAATCTTCGAATATCAAATCAATGCAATGTGCTGCACATGGAGTCCAATACAATTTTTCCCTCTTTTGCATCAACAACTCTCCGGCTGCCTTGAAATTTGCAGCATTATCAGTGACAACTTGAACAACATTTTCTTCTCCAACAAACTCGACAACATCATCCAACATTTTGAAAACTTTATCAGCTGTTTTTGAAATGTCTGAAGTGTCAAGTGAATAAAGAAAAACCGTCCCTCTAGGACTATTCACCAAGAAGTTGCAAATAGAACGTCTTTTTCTATCCGTCCAACCATCAGACATAATTGTACATCCAGTTTTCTTCCACTCCTCCTTATATTCCTCAAGATTTGCATCTGTTTTCTTCACAGCTTGTTTCAAGAGCTTCTCTCTAATATCATGATAAGATGGTGGTTTGTATCCAACTCCATACTTACCAATCATTTCACACATCTTTGCAAATGCTGGATTTCTAAATACATTGAAAGGAATGGCACTGGTGTAAAAGAATTCAGCAACTTGAGCATCAACTTCTTCTTTGTATCCTTTTTTCATCATTTGATTTATAGTTGCTTGAACTCCCCCCTTACTAGTAGTTGCAACTTTTTCTTTTCCTTTAAAACCGAATACCTTGTGTCCTCCTTCAAAATTTTCACTTTCTTCCTCGTCTTCACCGATATTTATCTTTCTTTTCTTTAATGAAGCATTCTTAGCTTCTACAACTACTTTTATCATCAAATTTTTTATTTCATCCGGAACAGAAGCACAAGGCTCAGAATCTTCTCTAGTTCCAGCAAGATGATGCTTAAATCTAAATATGCCTCCACTTACAATCTTTGAGCAATAGTTGCATTTCACTTTTCTTCCATTACCATTAACATCAAATCCATATTTCCATCCAATATCAGATCGGTTTCCTGGAGCATTTTTACTTCTACTTCTACTAACTGATGAAGATACACTTGGATTAACTTCTCCTGAATTTGATGCGTTTCCCGACATAGTGAGGTAAGCTTTTTCACTACAAATATAAAAAATAAAATGTGCAAAAGTTTAAAAAAATAAAAAATTTGATGTACAGTGCAGTGCCCACAAAATTTGATGCGTTTCTCCTGAATATGCAGTGCAGTGCCCACTATATTTCTCCCCTCTAATGTACTAAAAGAATAAAAAATTCATTTCCAAATAAAATTGAAAAACGTAACTCACGGGTTATAATTTTAGAATGACAAAACGTCACCCACAACCAGCGGCTGGAAGAAGAAGAGCAGACCACGCACGGCGACCAAAAGTTGCGACGCGAGGAAGGCGGTGAGGATGGCGGCGAGGATGGCGGCGAGGTTGGCGACGAACGACGACGGGACGAAACGCGACCACGCACGGCGACTGAATGAGCGACGACGACCACGATCTGCAACCGGACCAAGCGCGATCACGAGCGGAGCTTGACCACGAGCGACGAAGATCAGTGGTGGAGTGAAAACCAGGCGGACGACAGAGACGAAACGCTAAACAGTGGTGGAGTGAAAATCAGGTTTTAAACCCTAAACAAAACGACCATTCTTTTCTTCGTTTATGGCTTTTTTCGAACTCGCTAAATCGCTGTACAATCGCGATTCCGAACGATTCCACCGAGTCCATGTCCGATTCTACCGAGTTCAGTCCAAAAACGAGTTTGGTACCGAGTTAACTCGGCAACCATGGCTGAAAACGTAAACTCGGACGAGTTAACGAGTTAACTCGCGAGTTTGATAACCTTGCCCAAGGCATTTTCCTGCTCACGTTCAAGCAAAGCCATCTCTTCTTCAGTTATCCTATTTTCGCCATCATTATCTGACAAATCATCGCGTAAGAAAGGAGAAAAGAGAAGGAAGGATGGAGTTTAGGGTTCCAAGAAAGATCCAATGCGAAGGAGGCCCACAATGGAGGCTAGGGCTTCAGGTGACGGCCAATGCGGAAGAGACCAGCGTGGTGGAGGAGTACATGGTGAAGGTTAAGATTCCTGGTAGGCCATAACAGCTACGAAACGCTGCAAAGGGTTATTGAGACCTTGATGGCTGCAAAGGGGATGCAAAAAGCTAAGGAGCACGAGAAACACACACAAGGAAAAAACACATACAAAAGGAGAGAAGAGAACGAGGGCAATGAATGGACTGAAAAAAATTTAATTTTTTTTAATAAAACTATAAAAAGCGTTTACTAACGTGTTTTAATAGATAACGTTTCTTTAAACAAGCGCTGTCTATTTATATATTTCAAATTATGAATTAAAAAAATATTAAATAACTATAGTAGATAATGTTTTTTTTAAAATACGCTATCTATTGTCATAATTATAAATATCATTTTTTTAAATAAGCGTTATCTATTGTTCCACACATTCATAGATAGTGTTTATTTAAAAAAACGTTATCTATTGAGTGTTATCTATAAGCAATTTTGTAGTAGTGCATAAGGGGCCTATGATATTGGTTAAAATGAAACTGAGGCAATAGAGGTTAACAAAATGAATTTGGAATGTTCAAAATCAGAGGTTGTCAGTTTCTGGCAGGAGATACTGCCTTAGTTGGTCATAAAACCGAGGCAGTAGGCCTATTTTGAAAAAGTTGTCAGGGTTTTTTGCCTCGTTTGGTCAGAGAACCAAGGTAGTAAGCCTATTTCAAAAACGTTGTTAGGGTTTTTTTGCCTCGATTGGTCAAAGAATCAAGTAGTAGGCCTATTTCGAAAAAGTTGTCATGTTTTTGCCTCGTTTAGTTAGAGAACCTAGGCAATAGACCTATTTTGAAAAAGTTATCAGGTGAAAAATCTTATTTGTATTGGGTCAGTAGGGTTTTTTGCCTCGGTTGGTCAGAGAACCGAGGTAGTATACACCTTTAGGCACCAGTTTGTACTGAATTGAGGCATATAGTATCGTCAAAATTACGAAATTGTCATCGTGTTTTATATGCTTCGGTTTCAAAAAAATCGAAGTGTAATGTGCTAGGTTAATTAATACCTGTTTATTTACTAGTGCAAGTACAAGCAACATACAACAAACAAACACAACATAATTTCCATATGCGAAACTACCTATTTCAGACCAAACAAACATGCAACACATATTATCAAAGCATCAACAACTTTAAAACGTTGTAGTTAGCTTCCCTTACGTATTATAAGATCAAACAACTCTGTGGATCTCAAATAACGACTCAACGAAATCTATCTGCTTATACAAATCATAAAAACATGATAAAGGCATATTGTTAGGACCATTCATCAATAGAGAGTCATATATAAAACTCAAACTTCACATGCAAACATGAACTACTTGGAGAAACACACAGACTCCAGAAAATAGTTTACATTGATTAGACGAGTATAACAAAAAAAAATTAGACGAATATGTCAATATATACATTAATTAGATAAGCCTAATAATACATATTAGATGAGTCATTTATTTATTTATTAGATGAGTCTATTAATATAGATTGGATAAATTTGTCTATGCACATGATACGAGTTTATTCATTTACTAATTAGACGAGTCTAACAATACACATAAGACAAGTGTGATCATATACTAATTATACAGGTCTAACTGATGAGGGAAAGGGCCAAAAAATATAACAACTTGACAAAGAGTAATAATGCAACGGAAATTCAATCCCCCTTCTTGCAAGAATATGCGAGGAGCACCAAACAAATAGAACAAAAATAGAATCCAAAGCACAAAGAGACACCAATAATTTTTAACGTGAAAAACTCCTCAATGCAAGAGTAAAAACCACGAGCTATCCAGACCAAAGAAAAATTCACTATGATCAATAATAGGGTACAAAAGAGTCTCCAATATTAACACCAATGTTCAATAAGCCAATTTAAATAAGCACAAATGCTTACAAATGAGAACAAAGAAGATGAAAATTCTCCAAAATAAGGTTGCTGGTGTGGGACCAATTTCTCCCAATCTAGACCTCTCATTGACGATCCAAACGGTTAGAATGAAGAACCATATGTGTGGAACCTACTGTCCAAAAATTAGCTTGATCCAACAGTGAAAGACTTCACAGCGACCACTACAAAAAAGTAGGGCATTACCGAAGGCCAAAAGCCCTCGGAAAATGGTAGAAGCCGTCGATAAAGGGTGTTTACGGAAGGCTTATCGACGGCCAAAAATCTTTTGGTAAATCTCTTGTCGCTAACAATTACCGAGGGCTTTTTCCCTTCGGTAATTACCGAGGGCCAAAAGCCTTTGGTAATTACCGAGGGCCACCAGCCTTCGGTAATTACCGAGGGCCAGAAGCCTTCGGTAATTACCGAGGGCCAGAAGCCTTCGGTAATTACCGAAGGGCTAAAGCCCTCGGTAATTACCGAAGGGCAAAAGCCTTCGGTAAATTGCAGGGCAGGTTTCAGAGAAATGGTATTTCTTGTGCAACCCAGACCTGTATAACAAATTCCAATTACAAACAGACCTGCATAACAGTTTTCAAGCACATACAAACATGCGTATTGTGCATCTCAAAGATGCAATCAATTATCAATATCCATTGAACATCAATTAATCCATAGAACATCCATTAATGTATAGATAATGTAATTATAGTTCAAACATAAAAGAATGTAACAATAGGATGTTCTAACATCCAAAGTCTGCAAGTAGATCTAACTAAAATTGAAATGATATCAACTCAAAATGGTTCTAATATCCAAATGTTTGTGTAACAAGTAATAAGAAAATGAATCTAATAATGTACATAACTATCATCAGAATGATCTTCATCATCCTGCTCCTCTATTGATGGCTGGACTGGTGTGGGTTGGACTGATGAGGGTTGGACTGAAGAGGGTTGGACTGATGTGGGCTGCTGAGTGGCAGCAGGTGATGAGGAGGGTCGTGGCTAGGTCGGAGAGATATTTTGTACGTCCTGTGAGGTTTCAGGCAATACTCTCATGACCAGGGCCTTAAAGTTGGTAAACTCTGCTCTGAGATCAGTGATCTCCTGGTCACGTTGCTCGAGTGCCTGCGTGAGGCGAAGAACGACCTCGTCAGGAGTACTGGTGGAAGAAGAAGGCTGGTGCTTCAGAGTACCTCCTCTGGATGCTGTATAGCCTGCAGCAAGTTGTCCCGCACCATACACTCGTCCCTTTTTCTTCCCACCAACGGTGTCGATCCAGCACTGTGTCCTACGGATGTCATCATCTGCATTACTGGCATCATCCTGTGTAGGAGCTGACTCATGTTCAGATCTAACCTGTGAAAGTCTCGTAGAAAATTCTTCCTATTGAAATATGAAAAGCAATGTCAGGGAATGATAGAATAACATAAATGGAAAATTATTAGTAATAGTGTTATTTGCTTACATGAGTCTTCCGAGATCTTTCATGAACGAATTGATTAGTTTCCTTCCGAACATGAGTCTGTGCAAAGACCTAATCAACATGGATCGCCAGTCCTAAAGCCTGTGCCTGTAACATAATTCAGAATTACAAGCGTACATATGAAATAGAATATACATAAGTTATGTATGAAATAAAAAGTTATGTAATGAGATTATACCATACGAATGACATGCTCATGAATGGTGATTGACCCACCAGTATGCAGGGTGCCACCCCTTTCAAATGCTCTGTTCCGCTGGGCTTTGGCACACTTATTGCGGAACTCTACTGTATTCCAATGAGCCAGTAAAGAGTTCCAAATTTGTTCACCCAGCCAGTTAGGGCGCTGTCTCGCATTGCGGGCATCCTTAAACATCTCTGACAGCCGATGAGATGCTTTCATGTGGAAATTTCAGTGTATCTGACTTTCATGTTCAGGTTTCCACTGCACCTTCATCTGTAACATTAAAGAGAACAAACAGTGATTACAAAACATACTAAAATAACAGGGACATTAGTGTAATGGATTGCTCACTTAAAAGCGCTGCCAGAATGGCTTTCTGTCGTCATCAGGTATTGCTCCCCAAGTAGGTCATGGACTTAAAAACTGTTGCTTAATTGAACGTGTGATGGCTTGGGAAGCAACCCTAGATGGAATAAACATGCATAACAAAAGTCATTTCAATTACAATAGGGTTTAAACATCAAATTATATCAACAGATTATAAACTTACCCTTTACCATAGGGCTCAATCCATGGTCGATCATGGAGGGGCGGGTCAAGACCTTCACCATCACCACTTGAATCTGGATCAGCAGGTGGTGTGACAGTCTCAGATGGCGGTACAGAAGATGAGGAAGGTATAGAAGTAGGGTCAGGGAGAGGAGTGGGGGTAATAACAATAGGGGGAGGAGTGGGGGTTATAATAACAGGAGGAGGAAGAGGGTCTGTTGCAGGGGTAGGGTGTGCTGCAGGAGGAGGAGAAGGCCCCACAGCAAAGGTAGGAGTAGGCTCTACTGCAAGTGTAGGAGGCTGTATAATAGGGGTAGGAGGAGGCCCCACAGATGATGTACTACCTGCAGCAGTGGTAGGTAGTCTAGCAGGCACCCTAAGTACATACTTTGGTGTCTGTCGCTGCCTCTTTGTAGGCCTTGCTACCCCTTTTCCTTTATCAGGACGTTCTGAACCTTGTCCTGTCATTACTGCATTCAAATGGTTACAAATAAAGCGAAAAAATATAAATGAATAAAGAAGGATCAATTGTTTTTAAAGTCAATGTATAAGTAATTGCATACAACTTTAAGATGGTATTTTAGATAACGGTAATGAAATGATAGTCCAATTTGCTACAATAGATGTTCAACATTCAATCATCGTCATCATGATCATCATCTTCATCGTCATCTTCAGCATCGTCTTCATCATCATCATCTTCTTGTTCTTCTTCTTCATCGTCATCATCATCATCATCTTCTTGTTCTTGTTCTTCTTCTTCTTCTTCATCCTCTTGTTCTTGTTCTTCTTCTTCTTCTTCATCTTCTTCTTCTTCTTCTTCTTCTTCTTCTTCCTCTTGTTCTTCATCACCTTGTATTGTTGCTTCTAATTCATCTCCATCACCATCAGGGTCGACCAATGCGGTTATACGTTCAACTTCGATAATTTCTTGTGGTTGTGACATTTGGTCAAGTTGGTAGGCAACATCTTCCTCAACTTCATTTGAGTCTATGCGACCTCTAGGCTTCGTTTGTATTGCTACGACCCAACCACGCTTGTCAATATTGCGAAATGGTGGATATGGCACATAATAAACCTGTCTGACATTAGATGGTAGAATGAAAGGATCAAACGGTCCATATCTTAATCTCTGGTTCAGTTCGACAATATTAAAGTGTGGATCGACTCTAGTACCAGCTCTAGAAGGATCAAACCATTCACAATAAAAAAGTACCACTTTGTTTGGAGAAGTAGTGCTGTTGTACTCTAACTCATATATTTTATGAATGATGCCGTAGAAATCATCATAAGAACCCTCTGTTAGGCCCTTGACATACATACCACAATTTGATGTTTTCTTTCCTTTAGAACATTCATGTGTATGGAATTTCTAACCATTGATGAAGTAAGTGTGCCATTCTTTGACACATCTCATTGGCCAATTGGAGAGATGTCTTAACTCTTGAACCGTGGGAGTTAATGCCTGATTAAAAACCTACAAAGGTACTAACAAAATTATAAAAGCAATAGTCAAATTAACATTGCTCTAAACGTAGGACAAAACTACGGACCTGATTTCTAAACCAATGGGAAAACTCTGAGTGTATTCTAGCAGAAGTATTTCCTTCTACGACTTGCTCAGCCACAACAAATGAGCTGGTACAAATGAAATTCATTAGTGTATATCAATTAAACCGTTTGATA
This sequence comes from Vigna nakashimae, assembly GCA_034642375.1. NCBI lineage: Eukaryota > Viridiplantae > Streptophyta > Magnoliopsida > Fabales > Fabaceae > Vigna > Vigna nakashimae. The sequence continues at coordinate 25,481,774 of CM067768.1, forward strand.
GATTAGAGATGGATGATGACATACTCAAGGTACGACTTTACTTCACTGCAATTGATCAAGACATGGACATGAGCAGAGTTGAATTCAGCATCAGTTAACCAATGAGTGAATTCTTTCCCTGCGTGACGGCCTGATTGTCGGAAAACTGATAATGCACCTTCACGTGGTTCGACTTGCCATTGCATTTCATTTCTGACATGAGTGGGGGACAACATGAAGTTCTTGAAATAATGTGAACAAAAATAAGTTGTCTCTCTGTGCAAGTAAGCTGCACAAATTGAGCCTTCCACTCTAGCTTTATTTTTAACTGAACGTTTGGATTCTCCCATAAACCTTTCAAAGGGATACATCCACCTGTACTGCACGGGTCCCCCAAGCCAAGCTTCATATGCAAGATGAATTGGAATGTGCTCCATTGAATCAAAGAATGCAGGAGGGAATATTCTTTCCAATTTGCAGAGAATAATCGGGATATTTTCATCCATCTTTTTAAGGGAATTCTCCTTCAATGTCGTGCAGCACAAATCTTTAAAGAAGTTACTGATTTCTATCAGTGGATTTAACACGTGCATTGGCAAACAACTAAACGCAAGAGGGATGAAAGTCTCCATGAATACATGACAATCATGACTCTTCAACCCTTGAATAGTACCGTTCTGAACATTGGCACATCTGGACAAGTTAGAAGCATATCCATCTGGCATTCTAAGCTCCTTGATCCATCCAACACTATTCTTGTCTCGTCTTTTCACATGCTGTAATTTGATTTTGGTTTAAATAATCGGCCGTTAGCTTGTGCCTTCAACTCTAAGTCTTTTCGTCCACAATACAAAGGTAAATCTTTTCTTGCTTTCTCATTATCTTTTGTCTTACCTTTAACATTCATAATTGTGTTGAAGACATTGTCAAAGAAATTTTTTTCTGTGTGCATGACATCGATGTTGTCTTAGCAAGTTGTCCTTCCAATAGGGAAGTTCCCATAATATGCTTCTTTTAGTCCAATTATGCCATTCCCCAAACCCTTCTAGCCTATTCTGACCAGATTCAGTGACTTTTGGATAGTCTTTCACTCTTCTCCACACGTGTGATCCAGTCAACTTTGGCGGGGGCATATCCGTTTCAACTTGTCCTTTGCAAAATGCCTTTTTGTTTCTTCTAAAGGGGTGATCAATGGGCAAGAACCGTCGATGGAAGTCAAACCAACTACTTTTCCGACCATGACTCAATTGGAATGACTTTGTATGTTCCATGCAATGTGGACAAGTTAATCGACCATGTGTGCTCCAACCAGATAACATGTCGTACGTTGGGAAGTCATTAATAGTCCACATCAAGGCTACCCTCATAAGGAAATTTTGCCTCCTTGAAACGTCATACGTCCAAACACCATTTCGTAACTTCTTCAAATCATCAATCAAAGGCTCCAAGTAAACATCAATCAATGATTTGGGATTGGATGGACCTGGTATTATACACGATAAAAACATGTAAGGCTTTGTCATACACATCTCAGGTGGTAGATTGTATGGGGTAACTATCACGGGCCAGCATGAATACGGTGATGCAGACGCCTGAATGTACGGGGTAAACCCATCAGAGCATAGACCAAGTCTGACGTTACGTGGTTCACTAGCAAAGGATGGATGTTTACGATTGAAGTGCTTCCAAGCTTCACCATCAGAAGGATGACGCAAAAATCCCGGAGTTTTGTTACCATCATGCCATGTCATGTGTACTGATGTTTGCATTGAAGTAAATAATCTTTGTAATCTTAGAATTATAGGCAAGTAGAACATGGACTTTAATGGAATTGGTTTTTTTTGCCTCCGTCCAGCATGCATTGTCTGATATCGAGGTGAGCCACAAAACTTGCATTCAACCAACAATGCATCATTTTTGCCACTGTCATTGTCATAGAATAACATACATCCATTAACACAACAATCAATCTTCTTCACATCCAATCCCAACTTTGAAACTTATTTTTTGGCTTGGTAATAGTTCTTCGGCATGAAATTGTTTGGTGGTGTCAAATCTAACATCAATTTTGTATAGAAGTCCACTGCTTGAATGGAAACGTTCCAATTAGATTTCCCAGCCATGAGTCTAATGCACACTGACAATTTTGACTCAGATGAACCTTCAAATACAGGTAGATTTGCCTCTGTCAGTAAATTGTAAAACCTCTGCGTCGTTTCATTTGGAGGCTCTTCATCATGACTATCGTCTGCTTCTTCAGCATGGTGACGAAGAGCATTGTCGACCATCTCTTGCACATAGGCAAATTGATCTATCTCAAATGTATGTACAATAGTATTCGAACCTGATGCAAGCCGTTTTTCAGCTGCAGTGGAGGTTGAAGGAATTTCTTCACCATGAAATGTCCAAACCGTGTAATTAGGCATGAACCCTTTTTGGTAAAGGTGAACTTTGACGACCTCATCTTTCAAAATCCTTGTACATTCGCACTTGATGCATGGACATCGAATCCCTCCACCAAGGGCATAATATTGATATCGTCGGGCCGTCTCCACGAACTCTTCAACTCCGATGACAAAAGATTCCTTCAAACCTCTCCTTCCACTATAACAACGGTCGTGCATCCATCCACGATGGTTGAGAAAATGGGCCATGTTCTGTGCAAGCCAAACAAATAAAAACTTAGCCAAAACAGCAACACTCCATGTGACATAAGTAATAAACCTATTACTACTCAAGTCGAACATGGAAGGCAATTTCAACACTATGGTCATAGGCATTCAATAAGGGCATGCAAAGAGAAGTCCTCGGTATTGAAATGCCTTAGACACACTAAGGGGGGCTCTGTATTAAAGTTGGAGGAGACAACTTATTACAACAAAAGTTCTCTTCTCTAGAGTACTTCCTAATAATTTCTAGTTTCTAAGTGTTTAGTGTATTTTTACCCTTCTCATTGCTTTGAGAATGTGTGTAGTACCATAGGTACTTAAATGACTACTCCACTTAATGAAGTTATAGGCTAAGAAATGAAATACAAGGTAAATGAACATACCATATACACATCAACATAATTTAGACAATCAAATATCTATAAAAGCATGGATATATACAACAATTTAACCATGGATGTATTTATGCAGTTTGCAAATTCGAACCATTGTAGTGCACTTTATGTAGTTCTTTTGAAGAAGAAAAAGTTGTATTGGGTGTCTATTTTCGTGCAGCAGGGATGTTGTGCTATTTGATAGTTTAAACAGGTTGTAATTGTTGTATTAAACTTGTTACAGCGTTGAAAATGAAGCCAGATTGAAAATCCAGCCATATTATATACAAATTACAGCAAGAAGACCCTTGAAAAGCTTATCTGTTATATACAAATTATAAAAATATGCACTTATCTGTTATGTAGAGGATTAGGACCAGTGTAGATTAGGTGCAGATGGTGCATGAAAAGCTTATAAGAAGAAGGGAAAGGAAGTAAAGTTGTGGTTTTCAAGGAGGGTGGCCGTTTTTGCTGACAGTGTGTGTATGGTGTGAGGAACCTTAGATGATGTTAGTTTGATCACTTATTATGGTTCATGTATCCATATTTTTTCACTGCATGAATGTGTGTGAGAGAGAGCTTTGAACTGGAATAATATCATTGCATATCTATCTAAGTCACTTATAATAGTTTTAAGCTTGTAGGCATTTTAAAATTGACCAATTGAAGTCAGAATTTGGAGCTGTCCTTGTACATTTCTGGTCCACTTTTTGATCTAGTTTGGTACTAATTATTGTGTGAAATAGTGGTCTTCTAAAGACTTTGGGGTGCAGTCCAGTTTTACAAACATTTTCCAACTAAGGTGGCATCTTAGGAAGTGGACAAGGAGCACAATTTGTCAATTGAAAGGGGCTGTCCAGCAAGGACAATTGATGAAATTGATAACTTCGATAGCCAAATATTCAGTTCTAAATTCAATTTGGGCAAACAAAATAATAGCTGGAAAGGGATTCAAAGGCCTTTATTCCTACATTTGGGGTGAAGGATAAATCCAACATATTGCTAGGTCAATACCCTATTAGTCAAGACAACAGGTTGTTAGAGAGAACGAACAATGCTAACATGGAGAAAGCTGCAGAATCAATCTGAGAAATCAGCTTGGAAGTACAGAGGCTTGCAAGGAAAAAATAGTGTTGTGCTTGCTAATGATCACTGATTGGATTTGGTTAGGTATCAACATTTGAGTGAATTATGAACAAAGGTGGAAGATTTGCACAAACAGATGTGCTTAATCTGATTCACTTATAATTGCTGAATCAATTGCTTAAAGTAGATGGTATAATGGTTGAAGGGGATGTGAAATTAAAGAGGAAAATTCAGGTCATGCCACATACTGAGATGTATTTTACTGAATTATGTTTATCACTGTATCTCAAATAAAATTTGTTTCAGCAATTGTAGTTCTAATGTTAGTGAAAAATTTTGTTTCAAGTTAAGAAGAGTTCAAAACTATGTTGAAACTCTGGATTAGCTGAACATTAAGAATTCAGGGGAATTTTATCCTTCTACATCAATACATACTTCTACATCAAGTAGTAAGATTAAAGGTAAATCAATCCTAAGTTCAGTAATGTATTTAATTCACTTACACTCATATACACTATAATTTGTTCTTACAAGGGATTTCCAACACTTTTTTCTAACCATTATGGGATCACTCAAACTATGACAAAAAAGTAATGAATTTGGGCATGATACTTTACTTGAGCATGTGAAGAAGAATATGCAATTTTGTAACACTACATACTAAAACAGAATTTACAAAAACAATGATTCAGTTCAGCCATTACCTTGAGATCAGAGAGACCAATCACACAAGCACAGTCCACTACTTTAGCAACACCAACTTCTACAATTGAAAGCAAACTTAACCATTGTAGGCAGTTACATGTATGAAACTTTTATTTAAAGTGAACCATGGTCTACAATCATGAGAAATCAAAGTTGAATGCATCTTTACTTACTCACCACAGAAATACATTCACTTAATAAGACATTTATTCTTGCAAAAGAGAATTTAGGACAAATGAGTACCTTCAATCGTAAAAGGCTGCAAGAGGAAATCACCTACAGCTCTAATTGCTGCTAATACAGTTCCACCTGTGGCCACCAAATAATCTATAATTATAACATGTTTGCTGGACTGAACAACACCAACATTCAACTCCAAACAATGATTTCATTTCTAGAACATATTTTACAGAAATTACTTCCCCTAAACAAAGATTAGGCATCACTTTCCAAACCAAATCAAAGCACTGGAACAATTACCAGTTTAAATTGACAGACACAGCTGAAACATTCTAAGACTCTTGTTCATGTGAGTATTACTTTTAACTTACTGTTGAACCTAAGTCTAGTACAACAAGATTCAAGACCAACACATGCAACTACCTATACTCAAATTATGCAGTTATTATTGTTTCAGTGCAACTCACAGCATACAATTAAACTCAAGAGCAATCCCAATTTTCTCCTATAATTGTGCAAGTAAAACACTCTGCCTCATTATGCATATTGGCAAAACAGTGTCACATTCTTGCTTTCTTATAGGTACCTCATGCATAAGGCATTGGCTAGGAAAGGGATTGTTCTTTTTAATATTGCAATATTAATATCATACATTCCATGTAATAATAAATTTGATATTAGAATAATACAAAGGCTGAAGCATCTTTCCCATTAGGAGTACATATGCACGCTGGTGCTGTCTGCATCTGAAACAATAAGGAGGAGATAACTTGGTGGGGTCCACATCACGGGAATCTGCAGCCACTCTTATAGAAAAACTTCTATCAATTGTATGAAATTTTGTGAAACATTTGGAAGATTACAAATCAGTAATTTATTGACCCTTTTGTTTTCTATAAGCTGCATTAGTTCCTATGTTATATTAATTAGACCTTTTCTTTGTAGAGGCAAACATCAAAATCAATGGGGGTCCAAACATGTACGAAGAAAGTAGTTGCTTTGATCTGAATGGGATGGTGGCAGAAGACTGTTTTTCCTATATGGTTTCAAAATCAGAGGCAGTTATGTCTCTGACTAGCATGCAGCCCCAAAACACCCTTGGGATGGAAAACTTAGCCTACACATCTTTCAGTGGAGAAGATGCTTCTGCTGTTGCTATGGAAATCATTGCACACCCTCAACAAAACTCATACAATCAAGTTAATAACTTTAACCCCCAGTTTGTGCAAGTGGTGAACAACCATGGTTCATGTGAGGAGCTTTATTGTTTCCCCACTCACTCCTCTGCACTTGAGAGGGGTCACCATCATCACCAATTTCCTTATTCCACACCAACACCAGATCTCCTCAGCCTTTTGCACTTGCCAATGACCTTTGAAAACCCAAGCACCAATGTTCCGAAACTCTCTGGCCCTATGGGAACAACAGACAGCAGAAACGTCTCATCTGTTTCCTATGACCCTTTCTTGCATCTACAAGCACCTCCCCCAGCTCTTGGAAATGATTTTGCCTTTGGAGGAAGGGGTGTCATACAAGGCAGTGGAATTGCCAACCAAGATTTTGGAAATGGGGTGGTGGAGTTCACTCAAGATGTGGGGAAAAAGAGAGGGGGGAAAAGGACCAACCACTTTACCAGTACCACTACTGAGAGACAAAGGAGAGTGGATTTGAGCAGAAAATTTTATGCTTTGAAACAACTCATCCCAAACCCCTCCAAGGTAACATTTTTTAGTAAATTATACTGTTGATATTCTGTCAAATTATAGACATTTTTCTTTCCTGCTTTATCTATTTCACAGTAACTCTTCAATTGTTTAAAATGTCTTTTTCCTAGGAAAGGTTGTTTTAAACGTAAAGAAAATGTAAACTTTCAGAAAAATGTCTTATTTTTAAACCCAGCAGTGATTAAAGCTAATGTCTTTGAGTATAAAGAAAGTAGAACTGAGTGATTGATTTTGTTCTGTATTGTTAATTGAAAAGGATTATTGTCGTTTGGTAATACTAATATATTGTAAAGATCCAATATTAGATTTAGAAAAAGAAGGTTCAAAAACAGATTTAAAAACCTTTGGTAGTGAGCTTTAAACCTCAAATCATACGACTGGGTTCAGGCTTAGAATTATCCATCTTTGCTCAATGAAGGATATCCTGAATATACTATTTTTAAGAGAGAATAAGTCCTCCATCAAGGATGGAGAATATGTCTACCATCAATCCTTGTTTTGATTGATCTACATTTTAATTAACTAAGAGTAAAAAAAGGGTGTGACTGAAATCAAGTTTGAATGCACTATATTCAGTGCAACTTACTTATAAGGTTATGGGTATTAGGTATAGGACAGAGATATTAGTGTCCATGTAGGACAGGCTTACCTTCCTTAGGTCTATACATTAACCTTGACAGGAATATAAGACCTTCTATAGTTATGGGACAGAGATATCTTGAGTATTTCGGTACTTATGCTATATCAAATTGGATTTTTAGGTGTACCAGTACCTTTTTACTCTTAGTGAGTAACTGTTATCAGTTTTCATAATCTACTGATATTAGCTTGCTTTAGTTTTAAAATGCCTAATTCTAAAAAATGCATTACCAATCAAAATGCCAACTTTGAACAATTTTTCTATACCAAATCATATTGCACAAAATAATTCAGAGCATACATTTAACAAAGTCAGAAGAAATGCTTCTTAGCTTTCATAGTTCATCAATGAAAATAACAACTTACCTCGATGGTAGCCCCTTCGATAGCCTCTGAAGCAGTAGTGGAAGACCTTGTCACGCAGCGACACTGCCCTGGTTACGTCGCCTCGTCCATGCCGCGTCGTCCAATATCCTCCCTCGACAATGGTAGCCTTCAACTCAGCCACCCACCACCTTCCTCAGCTCAGAACACTGCAAAACGCTACAAGGAAAAAGGTTACACCATTGACACGTAATCCAAAACAGTAACAGGAACACAAAATGAGATGGGAGAATGGGACACTTCACCTATAATGGAGGAGTGGAGAAGAAGCGTATCCAGATTGTGCTTAGGGTGGGAAGCAGTCTGCACAAGCCAACCACTGAGTTCGTCGATGAAGTTAGGGTAGAGAATGTGAAGATTGGGGGGAAGAAGGAGTTTTCGCGAAATGCTTCCGAAATATCTAACTTTCTAATTTGATAAACATTACTCACTTACCGACGGTCGTTTGCCTTCGATAATCACTCATGTCCATTACAGACGGCCATTATCCTTCGGTAAAGTCATGTTACACAAGCCCTCGGAAAAGCCTTCGGTAAATTACATTTACCGAAGGCCAAAAGGCCTTCGGTAATAAACCGTCGGTATTAATTGTTTTTCCTGTAGTGGACAAAAATACTAATGCAGGTTTAGGGTTATGCAGGAATAGCTTTCTCTCTTCCTTTTTCTCTCACTTGACTTTTGCCTCTCTTCAAATGACTCTAATGTGCTCTACTAATCTGGCTCATCTCTATTTAACCTAGTGAGACATAAAGGTCCACATTATTTAGGCTTGTTCTCTACATAGGAAGGGAGCCCAACAACCCAACACTAACAACAACTATTAGACGAGTATATCATTGTAGAGTATATCGATGTAGATTCTGTCAATGTATTGATTAGACGGGTCTAACAACATATATTAGACAAGTCTATCAATACATAGTCAATTGATGTAGAGTTTGTCAATGTATTAATTAGACGAATATAATACAACACAACTTAGACTTCATACATTGATTAGTATTTTTAGCATGTGTACTCTACATATTTTTACATAGTTGTATTTTAGCATATTTATTATTTTTTCATATACTGTCTCATTTGTATTTTTACTCTTTACATTTCTATAAACATATTGATTTTCCAAATATATAAATCACTATTTTAGAAAAATTTAAAAATATTTATTATTTATTACCTCCACTTTAAATCTCTTTTAATATTTTATATATATATATATATATATATATATATATATATATATATATATATATATATATATATATATATATATAATTATGTTATGTGTATATATACTAACATAAAACACACACAAGAAATACCAAGCCATGCCGGGTTCAAAACAAGTCATAAGGATAAAATTGAAAATATATGTATACGTGCATCTCTATATATATTCTTGTACATATTTTATTTTAATAAATTCAAATTTAATATTATATTAATTTATAAATTCAATAAATTTATTTAAGTATTATGAATTATTGTTTTCTTTATTAGATATATGTAATATATACTTTGCATTAGCACTAGTACAAAATATACTTTTAAACTCGCACAAATAGACCTCTTTTTATACAAAACCGCTGCCTATTCAGACACGGTGGCAGTTTCGTAATTAACGAGACCTTATAGGCCTCGGTTCAGACGAGACCGGTGCCAAAAGGAGATATCACTTCGGTTATGAAGGCAACCGGTGCCTAATTATCAGTGTCTGACACAGTTTCTGACGCGGTTAAGAAAAACCCGAGGTGAAAGAAGTATACGACATCGATTGGTAGGAAGGACCGAGGCATAAGCCTCTGCTGCTCAGACCCGAGGCATAAGCCTCTACTGCTCAGACCCGAGGCATATAAGCCTCTCTTTTTTTCCCCAAAATTTTCCCCAAGTTAACGTAGCTCCTTCCGCACTCTCGCCTCCCCTGGCTCTCCCTCCCTCCCTCCCTCCCTCCCCTGGCCCTCCCTCCCTCCCTCCCTCCCTCCCTCCCCTGGCTCTCCCTCCCTCCCTCCCCTGGCTCTCGCCTCCCCTCCCCTCCCCTCCCCTGGCTCTCGCCTCCCCTGGCTCTTGCCTCCCTCCCAGGCTCTCGCCTCCTCTCGCTCTTGGATTCTCCTCTCGCTCTCGCTTCTTCCTTACCTTACCCCCACGAACCTCCCACAACTAAACCACACCACGCCACTGCCAGCCCCAGATCTGCCACCGTTTCCGTAAAGAGCACGCGATGAAGAGGAAGGAGAGGCATCGCGTAGTCGGCGGCGGCGGAGGAAGAGCAGCGCGCGACAGAGGAGTGGACAATCTCCGATGAGATGCGGCGGCTGGAGGAGAATATCGGCATGGCGGTGGCGGATGCGGAGGGCGCGGCGGAGGAGGAGGAGAAGCGACGGAGGCAGCGACGATTGAGGTGGCGGAGGAGGAATCGACAGTGATGAGAATGCTGGGATTGAGGCTCTGTAACGGAGAAGAACGGTGCGGGGATGGGGGCCTTGTGGCGGAGGCGGATGCAGAGGGCGCGGGGGCGAATGCGGAGGCACGGAGGCGAATGCAGAGGATGTGGCGGAGGAGGAGGAGAAGCGACAGAGGCAGCGGTGATGGCGGAGGCGGATGCGGCGATTGAGGTGGCGGAGGCGAATCCAAAAGCTTTTTTTTTCAGATTTCATTTCTTTTTGTTTTGAATTGAATCTGAGTTCACATCGAAGATTTGATTTTGTTTTGATTTGTTTGGTTCCTTTGTTAAATTGAATCTGACTTTACTTGTTAAATTGATTTGTTGAATTGAATCTGAGAAGGATCCTTTGTACCAAAAAATTTGTTTTGTCTGCCATTGAAGCGTGATTTAAGCTTGTTTGGTTTGGTTTGTTTGTGAAATTTTTTTGTCAAGAAGCTTGAGCAAAGACATAAAAGAAGCTTGAGGTACCAAAATGATAGGAATGGCTAAAGAAGAAGAAAAAAAAATAAAAAAAGGACCTTACTGCCTCGGTTCAGGCTCCAACCGAGGCAATAAAGGGAGTGAAACGATTTCGGTTATTAGAACCGAGGCCTAATGGTATCATTATATGTCCCGTTTTAAAACCGAGGCATAAAGTCCACCGCTTTTTACATCGCCTGAATATGCCTCGGTTCAGGAACCGGTGCCTATCAGCAAAAATAACCGGTGCTATTTCCCTTAACTGTACTAGTGTAGGCAATAGTCGATGACCAATATAGAACAATATATAATTTGAATAACAACAATGTTCAACACGCATTTTTTCTCTCTCAAATTATCTCCTAAAAATTCTATTCCTAATATCAACATTGCAATTGATATGTAATTTTTGTTGTCATCTCTTGCTTCACACCAGCCCTTTTCATGTGTTGTATGCACAGCTTTAAATTTTCCATGACTTTCTCACTACTTTTTTCCTGCATGTTTCAATTTAGTCGTCAACTACAATTTAATTAATGAAACTGTTCCAGAGCGTGCTACACGTTTTCTTGCATTATATGACCGAAAATCCTCAACACACATTACACGATAATATTTTTAGTGCATTTCACGACAGCACCACCACCATATACTCTCCCAAATTGCTTAAATAAACTCATGGTTCCATATTTTAACCTTCTTTACTTCACATCCTCAAAAATAGAATGTTTACTTGCTTTCTTAAACTATTTTATGCACTTCTGCTTTTGTTGCATACTGCAGCACCCATTCTGGGGTTCAACAATAACGCAGAAATAAAGTGCATTGAGAGGGAGAGACAGGCACTCCTCAACTTCAAGCATGGCCTGGTGGAGTCCTTTTGGTATGCTGTCTACATGGAGAGATGAAGACAGCAGTCGAGATTGTTGCAAATGGAAAGGCATTCAATGTGACAATCAAACAGGTCATGTAACCATCCTTCGTCTCAGTTTTTTTGAGTGGTACACTGAATATCACTTCATTGTTTCCCTTGCAAAATATTCAACATTTGCAACTCAGTCAAAGTTTTTTTTTGGGAGTGACATCCCACAAATCATTGCCTCACTAACCAACTTAAGATATCTCAATCTCACCGATTCTGGTTTTGGTGGCAACATTCCTACCCAACTTGGAAGCCTTACACACTTAAGGTATCTCGATCTCAGTTACAATTATCTTAACGGGGAACTCCCCTATCAACTTGGAAAGTTGTCACAGTTGAGGTACCTTGATCTTACAGGAAATTCTTTTTTTGGAGCACTCCCTTTCCAAGTTGGGAATCTTCCTTTTCTGCACACTCTTGGACTTGAAGGCAATTTTGATCTCAAACCTAAGGATGCAGAGTGGTTGTCTAATCTTTATTACCTAACAAATATTAAGTTCTATTCTTTACCTAATCCTGACTGGTTGCAAACAATAAAATTTCCAAAGCTAAGAGAGTTAAGGCTAGTTGATTGTTCCCTTTTAGATACCCATATCCAATCTCTTCATCATTCCAACTTTTTCACATCTCTTACCATCCTTGATCTCTCTTTTAAGATGCTGACATCCTCAACGCTTCAATCATTGTCAAACTTTAGCCTTAATCTTCAATAGCTCTACCTTTCTTATAATAACATTGATAGTTTTCTAATATCAACTACTTCAATTACAAATTCTTTATCCTCTCTCTTCATCCTCGATCTTTCCTTCAATATGTTGAAATCATCATCCATATTTTATTGGCTCTTCAACTCCACTACCAATATCCGTACACTTGACCTTTATGGAAATGTGTTAGGAGGTCCCATTCCAGATGAATTTGGAAATGTGATGAACTCCCTTGAAGTTCTTGAGCTCTCATAACAAACTTCAAGGTGAGATTCCATCTTCCTATGGGAACATATGCACATTGCAGATTTTACACCTCCAAAATAACAAGTGGGGAAATTTCTGGCTTCTTTCAAAATTCTTCACTGTGCAATAGACACGTGTTGCAGAGTTTGGATTTCTCTTATAACCAGATTACCGGTATTCTACCTGCAAGCATTGTATTGCTATCTGAGTTGGAGGGTTTGTACTTGGATGGAAATTATTTGGAGGGTGACGTCACAGAATCCCATCTTTTCAGTTTTTCGAAATTAAGGTACCTGTCTTTGTCAGGGAACTCTCTGTCTCTAAAGGTAGTCTCTAGTTGGTTTCCTCCTTTCCAAATAATAAACTTGGGACTAAGATCTTGCAAGTTGGGTCCAAGTTTTCCTAGTTGGCTCAATACACAAAGTTCACTAAAGGCACTCGATATTTCACAGAATGGGCTTAATTACATACCAGAATGGTTTTGGTACAAAGTGCGAAATATGTTAATGTTGAATATTTCTCACAACAATGTTACCGGTGCAATTCCTAGTTTATCATTGAAGTTTCTCAATAGGCGTCCATAATTCTGAATTCAAATCAATTTGAAGGAAAAATTCCGCTATTTCTACTTCAAGCTTCGGAGCTGAAGCTTTCAATAAAGTTTCAGATCTGTTTTCATTCATATGTGATCAAAACACCTCTGCAATGAAAATTTTGGATTTATCAAATAATCAATTGAAGGGACAGCTCCCAAACTGTTGGAAATCTGTAGATGGATTATTCTTTCTTGATTTAAGCAGAAATAAATTGTCAGGGAAGATTCCTGTGTCCATGGGTAGCCTTGTTAATTTAAAAGTATTGGTTTTACGAAACAATAACCTAATGGGTGAATTAGTTTCCACTTTGAAGAATTGCAGCTATTTAAAGATATTGGATGTGGCTGAAAATATGTTGTCTGGTCCCATACCATCATGGATAGGAGAAAGTATGCAGCAGTTGGTAGTCGTGAACATGCGATAGAATCACTTTTCCGGAAATTTTCCTGTTCAGTTTTGTTATTTGAAGCATATTCAAGTGTCGGATCTTTCAACGAATATGTTATCAAAAAAAATTCCATCTTGCTTAAAGAATTTGACTGCATTGTCTAAAAAGAGCATCAACAATAGTCATATTCTAGATCCATATTTGATCAATATCCCTTATATAGGTTATTATGGCAGTTTTGGTACGGGAGATTATTCCCTAGAGAAGAGCATGATGTGGAAAGGTGTGGAACAGGAATTCAACCATCCAGAGTTAAAACTTAAGAGCATTGATATTTCAAGTAATAAGTTGACAGGTGATATACCAGAAGAGATTGGATATTTACTTGGATTAGTTTCCTTGAATTTATCAAGAAATAATTTGAGTGGAGAAATTCCTTCAGAGATAGGAAATTTAAGTTCACTAGAGTCTCCTTGACTTATCAAGAAATCATATCAGTGGGGGAATTCTTTTCTCTCTTTCTCAAATTGATTTTCTTGGCAAGTTAGATTTGTAACACAACTCTCTTTCTGGAAGAATCCCATCAGGACGACATTTTGAAACCTTTGATGTCTCAAGTTTTGAAGGGAATGTTGGCCTTTGTGGTGAACAACTTAACAAAACTTGCCCTATAGATGGAAATCAAACAACAGCAAAGCCTGCAGAATATGGAACAGTGAAAACTGTGAAGATTATGTTTTTCATGGGACACTGTACATGAGCATGGAGAAATTTTGGGGCTTATTAAGGTCAATTCTACTTTGGCATCCATGGAGAAATTTACACAAGGTTTCTGAACAGATTGTTAGACTGTGTATACCAACGATTTTAGTGAATGGGGCGAACTGTTGCAGGGGACTCGTGTGCAGGAGGAAGGCATGTTCTAGCGTCTATTTTTTATATTCATATGTTTTACCTTCAACCTGATTTATAAACAAGCATAGTTATGTCTTTTTCTTGTAATCTACCTGATTTATGGCTACTAGTGCAAGACATTCAGTTTTGGAGTTCATAATCTATGTAATGAATTGCAATTTCTTGTTTAGAGAGGGACTTACTAAGATTTGGTTGTTTTTTCTTTCTATAATATATTTGTAACTTATGTTTTTTGTTCTTCAAAGCAACGATAATATAAAAATTCCCTGTTTCTTACTCTCTAGTTTTTTTAGTGTATCTTTCTTCTTTGAGTTTATCTAACTAGCCTAGTATCAGAGAGTACATAGGATTCTAAATCGTTTTCCTTTTCATAGAACTTACAGTTTTTAAAATCACATGAACAACCTCGTGAGTCTTACCTTCATCTTAAATAGAATTCAGCATTGTTGTGTGTCCACCACAGTTCCATATGATGACATGGATGAATGATGCTGCTACAGAAAAATATTTCAATTTATTTACAAAAGTAAGCAAATTTGTAGGCTATATTACTAGACAAATTTTAAAAATTTTGCAGAAATTGGCAAGTCATGCATGGGTCTCACGACATTATATATGAAGAAATCATACCCGTACACACGATTTCAGTTGAATCAAATAGTCGGAACAAAAGTCATGGGGGCATGGACGACTTTCAAACTGAAGTGTGGAGATGCTATTGAAAGTGGTATAAGGATAAAACGACATCCAATTTTTATAATTCTTAATGTAATCGATTACAATATGAATATAATCGTAATCGAGGTCATTAATACATAATTATAATTGATTATAATCTGAATGTAATTGATTACCATTTTTGGTCCTTTATAGACACTCTTGTAGTTAATTATCATAATGGAACGCATATTGATGTTCCATCTAGATTAGGCTATTGTAATCGACAAAAATTGTAATCCATTAAATAATTATGTTATTAAAGATAATCTTTTAATAAAAGAAGGTACAAGAGTAAATTAATAATAAAAAACAATAAAGACTAAAGAGAAGTAAAAAAGTTATTGATGATAAGAACATGTTCCCCTATGACCTTCATTTTGACAATAAGAACCTTTTTTTGATTTATTGGGAATTGGTTGGTCCATTTCATTATGGATTCAAGTAGTAGTTGTTCTTCTTTATATCTTATGTTGCATTTGAGGATTTGGTATGAAATTTGTATCAGTATAAGTAGACCAATAATCTTCATTTCATATATAGCATATGAAATTGGACTTGATAAGCCTTATTAATGATGTTAAGGCTGTAAACAGGATTGATAAATTTCGTTAGCAGTATATGAGAATATGCACAAAACAGTTATCACATGATGACAAGGGAGGCGTTGCATGAAATTGGTTGAGGGTGATATTGGTGAGGGGTTGATATCTCACGTTAAATTTTGGTCATTCTTAAAGATACCGATGGACATGACAAAATGTTAATTGTTGTTGATTTTTTTCGAAGAACGAAAATAATGTCTCGTGTCCTTTCAAATGAAAAAATGTTGGTTGTTGTTGTTGATGACCTACTCTTAACATGGACTAAGCTCTAAACCCCCATTCAACAAACCATGCTTGTGTCTTTTCAAATGTTATTTGCATTAGAGTATCATTTGTATGTAATTTATTGTCACAAATGAAGGTACAATGGATTCTTGAACATGAAAGTCAAATTCATAGAAATTTTCATACTAAAGCATCTCATAGGCAATCAAAGATGTTTAGAGATGTACAAAGTTCAAGAGAATGCCCTTACTGGGTTGGGTAACACATCTGAAACTCCTTGCTGGCACATTGGAATTCTCCAGATTATTGCAATAAATGTGCTACTGCCTAGGGGAATAGAGTTTAAAAAAAGGGTGGGACCATACATACCGGAGAATCAATCACTGGTCATGAACATATGTAATTTGTATGGTAAACTTTCATTCCTTTTATATCCATTAAATATAACTTATGTATTTTAAATTCTATGTACATATATAACTCCATAATCTGTTTCAAGCACAAGAGTTGAAACGAGTTGTCCATGTTGATGAGGTTTTTCAACAAACTCATCTTCAGAAGGGATTTGGCCAATTCGTTGATGAAAGGTCTCAAAAGACCCATGTAAGCAAATACTTTTAATATTAATTGCTTTAAAATTTAAATTTATTCTACTATATCCTTTACTAACATTGTGCATAATGTTGAACAAGAAGAATTTTCAAGTAGACTTTCATAGGTCATATCCGAGCATGAGTCATGTCCTAAAGCATCAAGAGAGAATAATGATGACGATGACATGCTTAAGACACAGTGTTGGGTCAATGTCGTTGGTGGGAAGAGAAAAGGATGAGTCTAGAGGGTAGGACAACTTGCTGCAAATTACTCGGCGAGAATAAGTAGTCTCAAGCACCAACCATCTTCTTCTACCAGTGTTGACAGCATCGTTGTCCAACTCACGTAGCGATTACAAAGACGTGACCAGGAATACAGAGATTTGAGCAAGAGTTTGAACAAGAACATTAAACTTATATTCTATAATTGAATATTGTTTATTTCAGGTATGATTGTCTCATTGCAGATTGGATATGTTTATTGCAAGTCTAATTGTCTTATTGTGGGTTGAATATTGTTTTTGCAGGTTTGATTGTCCCAATGTGGGAGTAAACATCCAATATAGATTGCACTTGAATCTTCCACGACCTTACCAACGAACTTATCGAAGGACATATCCTTCATTAATTATCGATGGATATATTCTTTAATAATTACCCATAAATATATCATTCGGTTAAATATATCGTTTGGTAATTACTTTTTGATTTATCCATCGATAATTATCGATGGCCAACCTTCATCAGTAATGGTTTATCGACAAAAAAAAGATTTTTTTCGACATAGTGTGTCTCTCAATAAATCTTGTTTTTTTAGGGAAACTTCATTCCATCTTTCTTTTGGAACATGTGCAAATTGCGGACTTTACCGCTCTCACTTAACAAGTTCAGTAGGGAAATTTCTAATTTCTTTCAGAATTCATCATGGTGCAACAAACATGTGTTTCAAAGTTTACATTTGGCCTTTAAAAACATTACACGAAGGTTACCTAAAAGCATTGGATTGCTATCTGAATTGAGTAAACTTACGTGGGTGGGAAATTATTTAGAGGGTGATGTTACTTAATCGCATCTTTCTATTTTTTTTTCCAAACTAGTATTCTTACATTTATCACATAACTCATTGTCACTAAAAATTTGTCCTACTTGGGTTCCTCCTTTCCAATTATGGTTCTTGGGATTAAGATCATGTAATATGGGCCCAACATTTCCTGGTTGGCTTCAGACTCAACCTTCCATAATATTTCTAGATATTTTAATAGCAGGCTTAATGATTCCGTACCAGACTGGTTTTGGAACAACTTCCAAAGAGTGATTCTTCCTACACCTCACTGCCTTCATCCTGCACCCCCAATTTTACTTTTTTACCCTTTATTAACAAAAAGTCAAAAATTAATTCCGCACTTCGAAGTGCGTTTTAATTAATTTTTTCCTAACCGCACTTCGAAGTGCGTTTCCTATTTTAATTAATTATTTCTTTCCTAACCGCACTTCGAAGTACGTTTCCTATCTATTTAATTGTTTCCTAACCGCACTTCGAAGTGCGTTTTAATTAATTGTTGCACTTTAAATCCAAAATAATATTTAACATTACATATAATAATTATTATTTAATTCAATAAACAATTTAATAATTATTTCAATTTCATAAAAAATTAAAAAGCTTAAATAAAATTAAATACATAATAAATAATATATTAAGAAAATAATAATATGTTAAAAAATAACAAATTCAACAAAATTTAGCAAACAAATAAAATAATTCAAAATATATTAAAACAAAACATTTTATTTAACAACTAACATAAAAAATTAAATTTATTATACTAACCTAATAAAAATAAAACCTAATAAAATAAATATATACTAACCTAATAAAAAAATTAAAAAACTAAACCCTAAAAATCTAACGCACTTCGAAGTGCGGTTTGTCTCAGCCGCATATCGAAATGCGGTGGGATCTCCGTGCTTTACGCATTTTGAACTGTGGTGGTGGGTTTGTGCTTTCCGCAGATCGAACTGCGGTTTCTCTGTGAAGGATATCATTGGTTTTGGAGGTGCAGGAGGAAGTTGCCGCAGTTCAAAATGCGGTTTCTCTGTGAAGGGTATCATTGGAATTAAAATATGTTTTGGAGGTGCAGGAGGAAGACCGTGAGGTGCAAGGAGAATCACTCACTTCCAAAATATGAGAATATTACGTATGTCTTAAAATAATCTCATTGGTGAAATTCCCAACATATCATTGAAGCTTCTTTATAGACAGTTCATATTTCTGCATTCAACCCTTTTTACTACAAGCTCCAAAGCTCAAGCTCTCCAAAAATAAATTTTCAATTTTGTTTTCATTCTTATGTGATCAAAGCACATATATGCAAATTTGGTACTGTTTCTCCTAGCTCTAGTTATCCGAACACCGAATGAGGGACAACCTGCAAAAGACGCTCAAGTCAGAAATTTTTTCCGTAGGCCTTTATAATTTAGTAGTTAGTAAAACATGAGTTTATCTCAAACCTAAACCCTTATTTATAGAGTTTAAAGGAATCTGACCAATTAATTTACCTCTTAATGGTCATTAATGCAAACTTTAATCATTTAACGATATTTATTATCATATTTATTTGTACATTAACTCTGCTCAACAATTATTTGGACCGAACATATGACAAATTTTTTCCTACATGTTGACCGTTCGGTGCTTAGGATCGTATCTCGTTCTAACAATCGGTAGTAGTATATGAGCACAAAATGAGTTAGAGACTCTCTTATATGTTTACCATTCAGATGAGTCCATAATAACACAAATAAATTCTCAAACTTTGTATACGTAAATAAACTCATTTATTGTTCACATATTTTTATTCGGTTTTCGGGAAATTAAATTCCAATGTATGAACAATATTCAATATTAATTTTCCAACCTGGATGACCACTGTTCACGGATCGGAATTTGGCTTTTGCTACTTTAATTACGTGAACCATAGACAGTCTACGTGTTTAAATATAGTTTGAAAGAATATAAAAATGAGTTAATGAAAAGTTTCTATATTAAAATATGGTGGCAGGAGTTGAGATCAGTAAAGTTTATTAACAATTTTGTTTTATTTTTAAAATAAAATCATGAGACTCTTAGTAACATTAAAATAGAAAATATCGTAAACCTTATAATTAATTAAATTTTATGAATTATAATTATTAAAAAAAATTGTTGGATATTTTTGTGCAGTTTATCACGTTGTGTGGAAGAACTTATTTTGACGATCAAGTTACAACTTTATAAAAGATTTTTTTAAAAGTAATTTCTCTTTTTTAAAGAAAAATAATTTTTTTCTCAAAAAAGAGAAAAGTATTTTAAACCTTTTTTCTTTTTGGTAATTAAAAGTAGGTTTAATCCTTTAGTACATCCCTATTTATGTACGAAAGTCTCAATTAGGTCCTCGTATTTTAAAGTGTATCAAAATGGTCCCTAATTTTGAAAATTCATATCAATCGAGTCCTTCCCGTTAAGTTGAATGGACGGCGTTAAAAAAATTGATGACTGGGATGCTGAGATCATGAAATGTTACTGACGTGGCATTGACCTGGCTTAATGGTGAGTTTTTTAGATTTAAAAAACGTGAAATCAGTAAATAAAAACGCAACGTTTTGATTTTTAACATAAACAACGAACGCTTTATGAGAAGGGCGAATCCCTAAATTGTCGAGGGTTGTATTTTGTGGTTCCAATTTGGCGGACAATAGGTATCGTTTCTAAATTTGCGAGTGATCTATCGGTGGTATTTCGGTAGAATCAGGAAGGTGTTGGCGGTGAAGCACGTGGAAAGCGGTGGCGAAAGTGTTCGAAGTGAACCACGTGTGTTCAGGTTAGTAAATGTGCTTTTGATTGAATTTTGTGATGATTTTGTCGTTTATGGTTGTCGTAACCTGTTGTATGTTGTATATTGTCTCGTTTTCGATTGCAATGTGGTCCCTCGTTATTAAAGCGTTGTTTGATTGTCTTTTTCAGTGGGTTGTGTATATTGTTAATGCTTTTTTTTGTGGTCCCCCATTGTTAAAGTCTTTTCTTACTTTATAGGTTAAAATATAATTGTTGTGTTGTACGTAATGGAAGGAAATTTTGAAGTTGTTTTTCACCATGGTGGGAAGTTCATAAATGAAGGAAAACTTAAGTACGAGGGGGAGAGTACAAGTTTATCCTTTTGACCCAGACATGTGGAGCTATTTCCTTGTAGTCAGTGTAGTAAAAGGTCTAGGTTATGATGGGTTTAAGGAGTTGTTGTACTGCGTTGGTGGTGGTTCTGTTTTGGAAAATAGGTTGGAACCTTTGGTGGATGACATAGGAGCCATGCACATGATTACCTTAGCCAGGCTTAATGGTGAGGTTCATCTATTTGTTGTTCACACTGTCTCTGAACCTGAGGTGATAAATATGTTAGAATATATTCCTCAAAATACAGATGAAGTAGAAGTTGAACCTGTAGGTATGGTTATGGGTGAAGGTGAAGAGGAAGTTGGGGGTATGGTTGTTGAACCTGTTTTAGAAGAAAGAATTGAGGCTGATGATGTTGTTGAAGGAGAAATTGAAATAGAGGTTGGTGAGGGTGAATGTGAACAACATACTGAAACACAAATTGAGGTGGTTGTTAATGAAGAAAGAGTTGAGGCTGATGATGTTGTTGAAGGAGAAATTCAAGCAGAATGTGAACAACACAGTGAAAGAGAATTTGAGGTGGCTGTTAATGAAAGTGAGAGAGGTGAGGATGATGATGTTGTTGAAGGAGAAATTGAAACACATGTTGGTGTGGGTGAGGTTGAAGAGGATGGTTGTGATGTTCGAAGCTGGACCAGTAGTGGTCATGATGATGGCAATGAGGAGGTTAATTACGACTGTATGGAAGGTCTGGTTGATGTTAATGTTGAGTGTGATTTAGAAGAGGAGGTAGGAGATAGAGTGGCAGATTGGTTTGGTAATGTTGAAGTTGATGTGCAATCTGATGATAGTGATGTGGATGATGGAATCAATAGTGATCATCATAGAGGTTTGTCCGATGATGAATGGAAATCTGATGAATTAGACAGTGGAGCAGAAAGTGAAGCAGAAGATGCGGAAGAGGAGGGTTATGGGAAGTTTGTAACCTTCTGCATGCCTAAGACAATGGTAGATTATAAATGGGATGTGGGAACTTATTTTGCTAAGAAGGAAGACTTTGTGGATGCCATTAAAACATATGCAATAGAAAATGGCAGAAATATTAAATATATTAAAAATGATAAGAAGAGAATGAGGGTAAAATGTACGGGTGCTAAAGGAGAGTGCCCCTGGATGGCATATTGTGCTTATATGGAAGCCATTCATACGTGGCAATTAAGGACTATTGTTGATGACCACAAATGTAGTAGAGAGCACAAATTAGGATTACTTAATGCAAAATGGCTGAGTAAAAGGTTGGAAAAAACTGTTAGAGAAAATCCACAAGTAAAGGGAAAGGAAATTCGTGAGAAGATAAATCGAAAATGGAATGTGGGTGTATCTAGATGTATGGCTTATAGGGCAAAGGCCATTGCTTCAGAGAATGTTGATGGGTCTTTCAAAGACCAATATAGAAGGATTTATGATTATGCCACTGAGGTTTTAGCTCGTAATCCAGGATCCACAGTAAAAGTCAAAGTTCAAGAGAATGTGGATGGAATCAGTTTTATGAGGTTTTATACATGTCTAAAGGCCTGCAAGGATAGTTTTGTGTCCTGCAGGCCAATAATTGGGTTGGATGGTACTTTTCTGAAAGGAAAGTATGGTGGTGAAATGTTAACTGCTGTTGGTAGAGACGCAAATGATCAAATGTTACCTGTTGCGTATGCCGTGGTCGAAGTAGAGAACAAGGATACTTGGAAATGGTTCCTTGAACTTCTGGTTGAAGATGTCGGTGGGGAGGAAGTCAGTTCATCATTTACATTCATGTCGGACCAGCAAAAGGTAATGCACATGATTATGTTAATTATCTTTGAGGTTGAAATCATATCTCTAACAACACTGTCATAATTTGATTCAACAGGGACTACTACAAGCTGTACAAGAAGTCGTGCCTGGAGTTGATCAACGTTTCTGTGTTAGGCACTTATACGCTAATTTTAGGAAGAAATTCCCTGGAAAACAACTCAAGCGTTTGATGTGGAAGGCAGCTACAGCAACCCATCCACAAGCATGGGAAGCAGAAATGAGAAATATTAAACAGCTTAACGATGAGGCTTTCAAATACTTGTTAAAAATCCCTCCCAGGTTTGTATTTAAATTTCTATTCTCAAATATTCACAGTAACATTGATGAACATATATATGTTGTAGGTACTGGTCAAGATCAAGATTCAGCAGCAAGGCTCAGTGTGATACTTTGGTTAACAACTTGTCGGAGGCTTTCAATAGTGTAATGCTGCATACAAGGTCTAAGCCAATCGTAACCATGATGGAGGAAATCCGGCTTTACTTGATGAAGAGATGGGCAACTAACAGGACAAAAAGTCAATCACTTTCTGGGAACATTTGTCCAAAAATCAAGAGTAGACTACAGAAGGAGTCTCAGTTAACTAAATATTGGATACCGTGGTAAGAATGAGGTTTGTTCACTTATGATTTCTTTTTAAATGTGGTAGTGGTTTATGATTATAATGTGTTTCTTATGTGGATTTGACAGCTGGTCAGGAAACAAGATTTTTGAAGTTCGACATGTGTCCCAAGCTGGTGACAAATTTGTAGTCAATTTAGATGAAAATTTGTGTACATGCAGGAAGTGGGAAATCACTGCCATACCATGTTGCCACTCGTTAGCTGCTATGAAAGGGTGGTTTCAAGAAAAGATGTGGCATTTGTAAGGAACTCGGCCACAACAGGACTTCTTGCACCAAAGCACAACAAACACAACAAAGTAACCCATCAACTCAACCAAACATCCCATCATCAAATGAAGAAGAAGCTGCAGTTTAAGGGGATAAATGAACAACTTTAATGTATTTTTTAATGTCTCTTTGTATTAGACAGTACTTTGGTGCTCTTTTTGTATTACACAGCAACTTGGTGTTGTTTTTGTATTAGACAGTACTTTGGTTATCTTTTTCTATTACACAGCTGATAATGCTAATTTTGATGTTAAATCCTCTTTTTTGTCTTCTTTTGTAAATAAGTATGATGTCTTCTTTTGTAAATAACTCGTCGCCCACCGATAAGAGGACGCTCGTCCACTGTGGATGCTCGAGAGGACGCTGCCCAAGCGATAAGAGCACGCTCGTCCACTGTGGATGCTTGAGACGACGCTGGCCAAGCGATAAGAGGACGCTCGTCCACTGTTGACGCTGGAGAGGACGCTGGTCAAGCGATCAGAGGACGCTCGTCCACTGTCAATGCTCGAGACGACGCTGGCCAAGCGATAAGAGGACGCTCGTCCACTGTCGATGCTCGACACGACGCTGGCCAAGCGATAAGAGCACGCTCGTCCACTGTTGACGCTCGAGAGGACGCTGGCCAAGCGATCAGAGGACGCTCGTCCACTGTCAATGCTCGAGACGACGCTGGCCAAGCGATAAGAGGACGCTTGTCCACTGTGGATGCTCGACACGACGCTGGCCAAGCGATAAGAGGACGCTCGTCCACTGTGGATGCTCGAGAGGACGCTGCCCAAGCGATAAGAGCACGCTCGTCCACTGTGGATGCTCGAGACGACGCTGGCCAAGCGATAAGAGCACGCTCGTCCACTGTTGACGCTCGAGAGGACGCTGGCCAAGCGATCAGAGGACGCTCGTCCACTGTCGATGCTCGAGACGACGCTGGCCAAGCGATAAGAGCACGCTCGTCCACTGTTGACGCTCGAGACGACGCTGGCCAAGTGATAAGAGCACGCTCGTCCACTGTGGACGCTCGTCCACTATGGACGCATTAGAGAACTCTCGCTCAGCGACAAAAAAGACGCTCGTCCACAGACGACGTTCGGTTCACGGTCGGCCAACGACAATAGGACGCTCGTCCACAAAGGAGGTGTATGATAGAAATATATACACTCATAAAACAGTGACCCTGAGCAATGCAGATTTATTTAGACTCATAAAAACACCTCAGATATGCAGAATTTTTCACTAGTAAGAAGTCTGACTTTCATTGAAATGGAAGAAAAGTACAACACGGTTACAACCCATCAGCCCATTCTCATCAACATTGATACGCAAATGGTATTTATTACACATAAAAGAAAAACCAAAAATATCAACACCTTCATCCAGTTCTGAACAACCAACAAAGATTTCTCAACCCTAACTAAAATTTTCCTATTACTATCCATTTCTTCACTGTGCACCGAACTTTCTTTGTCTCCTTCACACTTTAAGCATTTGCCCCTTTCCTCTTCCACAACATCATTGAACCATTTGAAGTAGTTGCAACCACCCTCTTCAGCACCACTCTGTATAAACAACAATTGATTCTCAAAAACACTTCCACATAATACAAACATGAAATAAATCATACCTTATACTTCGAGCATCCCCAAAATTGCTTGCCACGATTCTTCAAAGTTTTAGCAGTTCTCAGTGCGCATCTCAGTCCACAGTGGCAAATCGGTGAACATAAATTACGATTTTCCTTCCGCCACACACTGCATGTCGACGAACAACAAGAATGCTCCTTCGACATCGTCTTCGAACAACTACGTTCTTAAATCCACCCCCCTGCGACGAACAACTAAGTTCTTAAACCCACCCACCTGCGACGAACAACTACGTTCTTAAACCCACCCACCTGCGACGAACAACTACGTTCTTAAACCCACCCACCTGCGACGAACAACTACGTTCTTAAACCCACCCACCTGCGTCGAACAACTGCGTTCTTAAACCCACCCACCTGCGTCAACCGATTTGGGGATTTCTGCAATTTAGGGATTTCTCCTTCTCCTAAAACACTCACTGATTGTGTTCAAAATCAAAACGTTGTGTTTTGATTTACCATAAAGCACTCGCTGATTGTGTAAAAAACTCACCATTAAGCCAGGTCAATGCCACGTCAGTAACATTTCATGATCTCAGCATCCCAGTCATCAATTTTTTTAACGCCGTCCATTCAACTTAACGGGAAGGACTCGATTGATATGAATTTTCAAAATTAGGGACCATTTTGATACACTTTAAAATACGAGGACCCAATTGAGACTTTCGTACATAAATAGGGATGTACTAAAGGATTAAACCTTAAAAGTACTCCCGGGTGCGAGTGCGATCGAGTTTCATATTTGACAATAAGAACATTTCTGTCCATAGAATTCCCTAGAGTTCATCGCTCACATTGATGATTGAAACCTTTATTAAATATCATATAAAACTGAGGATTTTTAATTAAATTTTTAAGCATTTAAAATACTTTTTTATTTTTATCTAATTGATTTTTTATTTGATTATATTATTAATTGAATGATGTAAATTTTATTTTTGTTTTTCTAGTTCTCTAAATCATCTATCAATCCGTCTAATTCATTTTTCTTTTAATCTCACTGAAAAAAAGAATAATGTTATCATTTTATCAATAAAAAATAAAATAGAAATTAGTAAAATAAAAATAAAAAATATTTTAAATATTTAATAAAACAAAAATTTCTAATAAAAACTCAATTAAAGCTACGTAAAGTTAGAAAACAATTAAAATTTAATTAAGTGGTCATTTGAATTACTTTCTAAATTTAATATCCACAATACGTATACTCTTAAGTTCGATGTTATATATAATTAGTTCACAATCATGTCTTTTGCTAGTATTTTATAAAACGATTTTAGTTATATTTGAAAAAAAAAATCATTTAGATGAGCAATTTTATAACAATATAATTACATTCTTAAAAGTTAATCACATCATGCATTCAAGGTCTTATCCGCTTTGAAGTGTTGACTGCTTTTATTATTTATACACATATTATCTCTTTACACTTTTTTTGAAATGACATTTGTGGTTTCCAAAACGTTTGTTTTTTCTTTGAAAAATACCATATTAATAAAAAGAGTCAAATATGTTTTACTTTCTAATTGACAGAAAATAGGAATCTAATAATTTTTATGCAATTTAATCATTAGCTTATTAAAAAATAATAAAAATAATTATTCTAATTTAATTCTATTATATTTTCTATGTAATAAATAATATTTCAAATTTGTGTTTGAAACATAAATTCAAACTCAAGTGTTAGTTTGAGATGTATTTAACACTTCAAAAATTTAAAAAATAATTGCACAAAAAAGGGAAAATTAGCCTGTTTGCAAAGAACTGAAGACATTTAACAAATTCAAAAGGAGTTAAGACAGCTTGAGTGTTTTGTTATTTATACACTCATTCTCTTTTTACTCTATTTTTTTTCTTGGAAACAATCTCATATTTGTAAAAAGAGTTAAATATAGCTTTAGTTTCATATTAGACTGGACAGTCCAAATCATCAGACAGGTAACAAGAACAATCATAGTTATCATTCTGAGACTGGATGGCTGCGACCTACAGACCAAATGATAAGTTTTCACAACGGTTAGATCTAACACCGATTGACTAAAAAAAAAAAGTATGATTATTATTAAGTGGATCATAATTAAGCCGTCCTTATATCCAAAGTTTAAAAATTAAAGAGATATTTAACTCTTATAAAAATCATATGATAAATAATTTGTGAAGATAAAATTGGACATAGGTAATTGCGACCTATTAAAATAGATTTTAACTTAAATATAGTCTTAGTGCTTAAAATATAGTTATATTTTGTTTTTGGTTTCTATTCCTTTTTAACTTTTGATGTCTGTAATTTTTTTGTTACAGTCTTCGTAGAATAACTGTTGTTGTCTTTTTAGTACTTTTATTATTCATTGGCCTCGTTGAAAATTATTTAGTAATCACTGAAAAAGTAATATGTATATTACAAAAAAAAAACAAAAACTATTTAGAGAGATTAATGTGTAAGGATGATTATATTTTACAAATCACACCAAGACAACAAGGTTAAAGATACTTGCTGCCTTTATTATTTTTGATCAATTCTTTTTTTTTTCACTTTTTCACTTTTTCAAAAGCAAAAAAGTGACCTGAATAAAGAAAGATGTTTTATGGTTATTACTCTTTCAAAATCTAAAGTAGCCGACTATATGAAACATATTTGACCAGCGAAAATGGAATTTTGGTAACTGGTCTAATTCATACTAAAGTTTGTTTCTTTTATTTTTTGTTTGGATCTTGGTAAGTGGTCTAATTCATACTAAAGTTTGATTTCTTTTTTATTTGTTTTGGATCTTTGGTAAAGGGAGATGTTATTGATGTAGTGATGAACAGTTAATGGATCAGTTGTTGTTAGTTCATTGAAAGAATCGGAAGAAACTTAACAGGCGTGTTACAAGTGACTGATTAGGGATGTTTAGACTTTTTTTTTATGTGTGAAATATTTGATGGTTAGATTGTTTAAGGATTGAGAAAATAATTTAAGAGTAGTAATGATTACAATGATGATGACACTCAATATTTTTATTTATGAAAATGTTAATTATAAATAAAATTTTTATTAATCAAGTATTATTTCATAAGAACTATTATTTCTCTAAATATTTTTCTAAACTTTTTTAAGTTTTTTTTTTTATTTCCGACTATGTACTTCTTCTATTTAAAGATCAAAATACATTATAGGACTCTTGACAGTAACATCTATTAGTATTATAGAGTTTATTTTACTTTCACATCGTTTAGTATTGTGAGTTTATTTAATTAGGGTTTCCAAAATATTGTTACTGGTTAGGGTTTCTAAAATTGTTGCTACTTATTGAGGTTACCCAAACCTTAGCTACTTTAGGGTTTCCAAAATTTTTGGTTTTTTTTTCTTTTGGTATTGTTGAAATTATTTTATTATCATCAAAATGTTTTAACAATAAAATACACAATTAAATAATTTGAAATTAAAAATAAATATTGTTATATAAAATAAATTTTAAACATTATTCAATACAATTAACTGTTCAACATATTGTTCAATAGTAAAAATTAAAAAAAAAACATGTTCAATAAATATCATTAATTTTTTCTTCTTCATTGTCTTCATCATTTATGCTTTCTTGATTAGATACCTTTAATATAAAATAATAGTTAGTTAATAATATATTAAAAAAATATTTCATAAATTTAACTATTATTATCGATAATAGTTGAAAAATGGCAAACTATGAAAGTAATTGGCAATATATTGAATTCTATCATCTACAATGCATATATCTTGAATTTAGTCAAAATATCTTTTTTGACTAACCTATAAATCCACCTATCCTCTTCAAAATCAAACATGGACCTTGACCCTTTTCTAACATAGTCTTTCCCATCATTTTCTTTTTGTTTTTGTTCTTGGAGAATATACTGAAAAGACACTAGTGCTGTTAAGGAAAACGACAACGGTTATTTTCATTCATAGGCAGTGGTTTCTGAACCGAGACATATACAGACGAGGAAAAAAGTCTAGCCTTTTATGCTCGATTCATAACCGAGGTTAAAAAGGGTAGGATTTTTCTTCAGTTCAAAAGTAACCGAAGCAGTAGAGTTTTTGTTTTTTGTTTTTTTTTCGAATGACTTTAGGCCTCGGTTCCTTTTGAATCGACGCAATATGACAACCTCTACTGCCTCGGTTGGGACCATAACCGAGGCAGTAGAGTGTTTTTCTATTTTTCTTTTTCGCCAAACTTTCTGCCTCGGTTCTGACCTTAATCGATGCCATAGGGGGGCTTTCTACCTTGATTATGGTGACAATCGAGGCGTATTCCCTTGTTTTTTAAGAACAGGTCTGTTTCTGCAACATTCCCAACTGCAAAAACAGACCTGCATATAATTTTACTATCAGAACAATACAGAACAATCAAGGAACATATATTTTCAATAAAAAATATGTTGAAACATAAAAGCATTCAATGTAATCATAAATAAACTTTGAAGCATAAATCAATCAAATGTACAAAGTTAAACTAATAATAATGTACAAAAGCATAAAATGACTTAAAAGCATAAACTTAGAACTTACTATATCCTAATATCTGCTACATTCTATTATATAGTAGTTATTACATATTTAACCCGTGCTTTCCTCACGAGTTTAAGTGACTTCTCTGAAATTGGAGTAGTCGTATTGAATTCTACATAAAATACAATGATTTCAATTAGTAAATATGAAATCTAAACTATAGAGAAAATAAAATTCAAATCTAAATATTACCGTTTCCCATCCACTAGTGTAATGTGCATGAATAGTGGTCATCATTCAATACATCACATAGTAACCACACTCATATGACCTTATTTGTCTATTACAGTACAATATATCATCATTGTTCAGATTGTTGATAGGGGGAGCACATGATTAGCTAAACCCACAATCTCAATGATTTCTTTGTTTTTTATGATGACAACACATGGTTAATGAAAACACATTTGTATGTACTATGTTACATGTTACACATGCTTTTATGCTTACTGCGTTATATTTGTATAAGCATAACTGTGAACATATTGTGTTGATTATTGAATACTACTGTATTAGAAATGTGTTTTAATTTGTGTATGTATAATATGAGTTTTCGGACATGAAAAATCACAAGCACCTAGCTTCAGCTATTTGAACTTTAAAGTGTGGCAAAACTATCAATTTTAAGTTGATTACATTATTGGTTAAATCCATTAAAACTCGTATGTTTGCACAAATATTTTTCAAGTGTGTTGTGATATATTTTGAGAAGAAAAGTTTTCAAATATATGCTAAGTGTCTCTACTTAATCGATTGCATGCATTCTGTATTCGAGTAAGTCTATTATTGTTATGAAAACTATTTAAATGCTTGACTTAACTATCACAATGGTCATATTTTTAAATATGTTGACCAAACATTTATTACAAATTGATTACATTAATTGCGCTTTCAATTAATACACTTGACTATTGTTAATCTGTTCTAACTGTGAAATGTAACCGACTACATTAATAACGTAATCGATTAAAACACGTCTGATTTGTCTTGTACTAGATATAGACGCATGATTTGATTTCTGTAAGAAGAATTGATCTTGAAACTTTAATATCCTTTTCAGTGTGTTCCGTGAGATTTTACAAAAGAGAGAAAAGCTCCAAGAATCAAGAATTACCGTGGTGATAAAGTCTTGAGGATTTCTTGTGAAGCAAGTGACTAAGAAGAAAAGACTGATCATTCTCACAAGAAGATGCTTTCTACGTGATTAGGAAAAGCTTTGGCAAACGCTGAGTGTTGCTGGTGTTCCCTATGGTGTATATAGGAAAAAGAACGTGGTTCTTGACTTTGAGGGGTATCTCAAACGGGTGGACAACAGAAGAGAATTGTTCTTGCTACTTGTTTGTCTTGTGTACTGCCTATGCTTATATTAGTGAGTTAGAGAGGTGATTTACATTTTAACGTGAGGTCGCTATAAAGCCTTGGTGTAAAAGCTCAGATCTATATAGTGCATTAGCTTCTATCTCGGGTTGAGTAGAAGGACACTGGATGTAGGCTTGGCCAAACCAGTATAAACCGCAGTGTTTTAATTTTCTCATCCCTTCTCTTTGCATTTAATTGATTATACTGTCATTGCATTCAAATATGCTTACTATTTCATTGCATACAAATTTACTTGAGATTCAAGAAAAATTTAAAGACTTCCTGTTTTGCGAAAAAGATTTTATGAATATCAGAGATACTATTAGAGTATTCTCCCATAATTATCAGAAAGTTATTTCTCCCAGCATTCTCCCCCTTTGTGCATTAGCAAAAAAGGTATGCCTTATGATAACGATATGCTGACAGACAGTTGTTCAAAGATGCATCAGTAAATCATATTAATCAAACAATGATGCTCTCCCTGTCAGAGATAATCACATGATACATATATAATCTCCCCCTAAAGTGTAGGCATGTGAAATTATCTAAAATCCTATGCAATGCTCCCCCTGCCATTATGCATGTATCATAATCAAAATCCAAATGCACAATGCAGTTTTCACAAAACATTTCATAGCTTGTATAATCATGTGACAGTATTGTATCAAATCAGAAATTGTGCAAACACATCAATGTAGCATATATACAATATAAATCAACAATTTCAATATTATCTCAAGTAATTTCAATCAAATATAACGCCAGAGATATATTGAAAATGAAACAATCAACAATATATTATCAAATCATAATAACCTAATTCCAAATCATGGAATTTATAACCCCTGTTAAAACAATAATCGATTGATCCACTGTTGTAATCAACTCCATTGCTTTCCATTTGCATTTTTATCTCCAGTAGTTAATCCATAAGCAATGTTCCTGCAAAACCTTTCAAGATCTTTCCAGATCAAGCATTTTAAAATTATTGTAATGCAAGAATTATTACAAATATAATCTGTGTGTGTAAATGTATGAGTACAATGATAAATAGTAAATTAATCAACTCCATACGCCACACAACCGATTTCAATCAGATATAAACATTACTCAACTTAAAACAAACTCTGATTTCATTGATATGAAATATGCTTACAATAAGATCATATCAAAACAGAATGGCATACAAAGCCATTTACAAAACAAGTACTAAAGCAAACAAACCATCAAACAAGAAAACTAAGATCAAACAAAAAAATACACCCAAACAATTAAGACAGACATTCCTTGTAACCCTATTCTGAGTAACATGTTTCCAAACTTCTCTTTGTTGTTGAGTCGTATCATATTTCCTTTCCCACTAATCAACCCTTTCATTTAGGCATCTAAATTCATCAACCACATATCTTTCAAAATTAGTTTCAGGAACAAAATTCCTCCTGTCATCATTCGTGGCACAGGTGCTTCCAGAACTATACACTAACTCTTCTTCTCCTTTAAAGCACAATCTTTCACTATGTGTCAGTCTACTGTTAGCCACATCAGCTGGTTTTTAACGGTGTTAATTTTGGAGGACTAAAATCAAAGTTTCCTTAAGGAGGAGGACTAAAATGTACATTATTTTGAAAGAGGGACAAAAACCAAAATCGCTTAATAGTATAGGGACTAAAAACATATTTAACCCATTTTAATATACATGTCTTAAATTTCATGAAAATGTGTCGTTGTGTTTTTCTTGATCTTTGGGTGCATTGTGATTTATAATCACTTTCATTTCGTGTAACCTTGAAGACCAATGCGAAATGCTCGAAAATTTTCGTGAAAGTTTAGATATGTTGTTTAAAATTTATATGTTTAATAAACTTAAAAAAGTGAATCTTCTTGAATTGGATACATCAAAGAAAAAAGTGTTGTGATTGACATATCTATCATGGAGATCAATATCATCAAATCTTTGTGGAAATTGAACATACCATAACTTCTTCCAAAGGTTGGGGTCCATTAAA
The DNA here is from genome assembly GCA_034642375.1 of Vigna nakashimae. Lineage (NCBI taxonomy): Eukaryota > Viridiplantae > Streptophyta > Magnoliopsida > Fabales > Fabaceae > Vigna > Vigna nakashimae. The sequence goes on from CM067768.1 coordinate 25,514,746, forward strand.
AAGCACACACGCTCTCTTAATGCATCGCTATTATTGACGTAGTGATCATAAACTAAATTCAACATGAATGGTGCATTCGTAAGCACAACAGAAACTCAAACCCTTGGGGGATACACAATAGAAGAACAGAAGAATAGTTAAAAATCAATTTCTAATATTTCGGTCTATTAGAACTAAACAATACAATATCAAGTTTTTGTTCTTACCAAAGCGTCTGTGGCACTAGTTTTCTTATGGTGTGGATATCCCAGTCATTTTTAACGAGAAATATCCATAAGTTGTGGCAATTCCTTGCTTTCAACATCTATTGCCTCAGCACTTCCTAAATATACCTACAAAGTAACCAAGAGTCGTATTAATTGATGACAATTATTCCTGATAAAAATTGATACTAATTATTAATCAAACAAGCGTAGAAAATTTGATAGGGAGTGACCATATAATAGATTTCATCTTCAAACAACTCAATTTCAAGTAACGTTTCTCAAAAGTACATAAGTTGCATCTTAGGAACTAAGGTAAAAAGGTAAAACTTTTCAACAATAAATAAGTCCCATGTTTTGCCTTAAAATCTACTATCTAAGAAAGAATATGGAAGGAAGCATAGTTCAATGGCTACTGATAATGCATAAATGCAAGACATTTCTATTTTAGTTTTCTTTGTTCCCTAATTACAAGATAAAGAAAAGTACGTAAAAGAAAGAACTAAAAAGAGGATTTAATAGTCGAACATGAATCATTCCTGGATGATCATGGGTGTTGTTCCGTGGCCATGGAGTTCCATCCTACATCACCCACCATTTCTTAGGTTTCACTTTGATCCTTTGCCACCAAAGTATTAATTTTCACCTTAAACTCTTCATATTCCCTCTACAGTGGAGCAAACACACAAGTTTTACCACAAGCCTATGCGTGTTAACAATAGAAAAATAAAACCTAAAACAACTTGTTTAGCTCAAGTATAGCACACCTTCATGCACCTTCTTTCCTAGGAAACACCTTATCTTTTAAGTACTCGATTTTCTGAGAAGACTAAAACTTGAGAGCCCTTGGCTTAATGTTATACTTCTTAGAAAAGGGAACCCATCTTCTTGCAAACTCAATAGTTTCTGCCAAGGAATCAAACAAAAGCATGGATGCACCGTCATCTTAGACATAGCAGTTGACCTTGTCAACAGGGAAGTCAATAGAGAGTATGGAAAGGACAATGTTGGCTGTTATAATGGAAGGCTCCTTTAAAGGGTCCATAGTACTCCTAAAGAAATCAATTGGAGCTAGTTGTTTAGGTTGCCTTTCATGCTCAAACCTTAAGGCCCAACATTCCAACTAAGTCTCTCAAGTGATGGGGAAACACTTGGGTAACTGATCAAGAATCCATGACAATGCAAACCATATCTCACATATAACAAAGATTAATTGGTAAGACAAGTTCGTCTAGAGACACAAGACAGTCTAGCAACTCTTGTTTTGAAGTTTAACAAACAAATACTTAATGAAATATTTCATTGATTAAATGGTCTAAAGGATATGCTTGCTAAAAACAGTGTTGAATAACATAAGAAAATAATCTATGATAAGTATGTATAAGACGTTATATAGCTTACAAACAATGTTTGATGAAAATGTGCTTAACATTATACATAAATCGTCTAAAACAAAGTTTTATTAATCGTTGTACCTTTTTATTGTAAACAGAGTTACGTCAGATTCCCCACCAATTTGTGTAAACACTTCTTCGTCCTTGTCCTTGTAGCATACTTGCATCAAACTTCTGTCAAGCAAGTCTTGCAGAATATCTTCGAATTCAACACACTCCTCAATAGAGTGCCCATCATCTGGATGGAGCGCACACGTTATACCCACATCATACTCACCTTTTAAAAGGCCAACTTTTATCAACGCCTTAAAAAGAAACTTTCTAGAACTTCAGATTTCACTCGCGTCTCTTATCAACTCATGTTTTTTATCCTCGATGGCATTTGTCGAGGCACTCCCATGCCTAAATAGTGGATTATCCTCGATCCTAGGTTTATCTACTTGAAACTTTAGCCACCTAGAGTCGATTAGAGCCTGCACTTTATATTTAAAAGTCAAACACCTCTTAGTTGAGTGACCAATGCCTCCCCCATGATAACTACATTTGGCATCTACATCATAACCCCTAGGGTACGGAGGCTGCATAGGCTTCATCGGATAGATAACAACCAAACCCCTTTTGACGAGGTGGGGTAACAATTATGTGTAGGTTGTAGGGATAGGGGTGAAATTAACAAAATGGTTCCTTCTTGGATAAGTGTTTTGACCCGCATTCAGATTTGGACCCGTATTTGCCCCAACCCTCCAAGTATCAGTTGGGGGCAACTGTGGTTGATAATACCCTTGTTGTTGTTAAGGCTTGGTTTGATGAGCAAATGTCGCATTAGCTGCATAAGGGGGTTGACCCAAGTATGGTCGATAACTATGAGTGGGAGCTTGACCTCTCCACACAGGCATTGTCGATGCTGCATGCACATCCCCTTCCTTCTTCTTTCTTGAATTGAAACTGGGTTTTTTGTAATTTGCAGTCGCTTTTCCCATCTTTAACCCCAATTTCTATCCTTTCGCCTATTATAATGATATCGACAAAATTGGCAGACACATTCCCGACCATGTGCTCATAAAATGGTGGCTGGAGAGTGTTTAGAAACATTGCCACCACCTCCCTGTCATACAAAGGCGGCTCAACTTGCACAGCTAACTCCCTTTGTCGTTAGGCATATTCCTTAAAAGTTTCATTGTTCTTCTTTGCCATATTTTGCAGTTGCAGCCAGTCCAGTGCGACATGCGTGTTGTATATATACTGCTTCACGAAGGCGTCATCCAGGTTTGCCCAGCAATGGATTCGAGATGGCTCAATGTGGGTATACTAGTTCAACGCTACCCGAGCCAAACTGTCTCGCAAAACATGGATGAGTAGCTTGCCATCGTAAGCGTATGCAGCCATCTTTCGTCAATACATGGTCAGATGGCTTTTTGGGCAGGTATTACCTTTGTACTTCTCAAACTCCGGCGCTTTAAACTTATGCGGTATCTTCACCCCAAGAACCAAGCTCAGCCTTGCAACATCTCTAAACCTATAGCTTTCAACCCCTTCAATGACCTTCAATCTCTCCTCTAGAATCTCCAGCCTATTTTTAGATCCATCGACGCTACTAATTACCCCATGCAACATGGTGTGCGGTATGACCTTGGCTGAAGAGTCCTCTCTAGTAATCATGTGGGGCGTTATAGTTACTTGCGTTCCTTCAATTGTGTTTGTCTCATTCATCCTTGTATTCGCCATGGGAGCCGACACTGAACCAGGTCATTGAGTGTCAATCAGCAGTACATTAACAGTTGTGGGAAAGGAGAATGTAGCATGCTCTGCTTCTGAGTAATCTCCTATAGGAGGAGTGTAAGCCTGGAGGTAAACCATACATCGGGAAAGGACTCGATTGGCTTACAGCGTTGAACATCGGGGGATAAAAGTGGGCATTCCCCTCAACTCGTGCAGATGAAGACTCCCTAGTAGTCTTTAGGGATTTGAGGGCTGCCAAGATCTGGCCGACCTGGTCTTTCAACTGGCTAACATTAGCTTTGATGGATTCATGAGACTCCTCCCAACTTTCCATGACTCTTGAATTGGCCTGAGTCCTATTGGGATGTCGTGGAAAATTGGTCGTTGTTTCCCTCACTTGTACTGTTTTATTATTTTAATCAAATTAAATTATATGAGAATGAGATATGCTAAACAAAAGAAAACATGATGCATGCTAGTGACAAGTGGAAATCATAGGATCACGATAATATTACCGATGGAAATTAACACAAGTCGGTACCAAACGAACATCCCCCATCTTTCATTTAAAGAAAACTCAGTTCAATGCATTGCCTAAAGGCACAAAATACAAGGATCTCATTTATACATCACTCCTGAGCTCGAGTGATGAAGGATTTCATTTCGCCTACCAACCATTTACAATGATTAATAAAAAGTTTGATCTCTTCTGGTGGGCTACAAAAGTGAGTACTTGCTTCGGTGTCCAACACCATTTTTTGTGATGTCTCCAATTCCTCTGTTTGCCAACATAGCTAATTGGGAGAAGCTTTCCTTCCAATGCTTCACAGCCTTTTCTTGCTCCATGATGTGATCTTCCATTCGCTTCACCAAGGCCTGATGCCTTTCTTCAAACTCCATCGACTTCCATCGCTTCTCTTACTCCTCAATATAATCCTCCATTTGTTTTATCATGGCTCGATGCCCTTCTTCTGCTTCTGCTAGCCGCCAATGCTCTTGGTTCATATCTGCCTCAAACGACGTGGCCATTTCTTTCATCTGATGCCCCGCTTTCTCTACCTAAACATGTGCTTCTCTTAGTCTTTTCAGGGCTTCTCACTTATCTCTTTTGGCTTCTTCGTAGAGGTGTTGCCACTATTTTCCCTCTTCCAACGCCGCATTCTTCTCCTTCACTCTCATGGCTAGCAATTTGTTTGTGACCGCAAGATCTTGCTTCAATCGGAATGTATAATCTCTTTTGGCCTTCTAGCTTCTAAAAATTTCTTCATAGGCCCGTGTTTTTTCCTCTTTAGCATTCCTTATGTCAATAAAATCATTGCGCGCAATTTTGTAATTCCTTTCTCAACCTAACATTCTTCTCTCTCAATTTTTCCATCTCCACTTTCAACTCCTTCATCTCTTCACTCTCTAGGTCTTAGGCTGGCCCTTCATTAGCCGGCTGATCACTGATTAGCTTGAAAGGCAGTTTGACTTCCTTTACCCTTTCCAGGATCCATGTATGATAACTAACTTTGTCGTCCACCACTCCCAACCTCAGATCCTTTTCTGCTCGCATAACGTTTTCCCAAGCACTTCTAACTTTCCTCAACGTTTTAGTGAAGTGCCCGTCCTCATAATAGATGAACAATGTTGTGAGATAGCCAGTGAAGGTGCCCTTTTCATGGGATGTCCGAATTGCCTTTGAACCAAAACAGGGTTATAATTGATGCAATATCGGGTACCTATGAGGAGTACATTGGGAAAGCTGCCACAATGATGGATAGAGGGTTTAATCCGAAGCCAAGGAAGACACCACTTTACTTTTCCTCCATTCAAACCAGCAAAGAATTGGGCCCACTCATTTCCTCCTTTGTCTTCGACGGACACCTGACATCAACCGCCCCTTACATACTCACATAGTCATCCATGCATACAGCGCCGACAAACAATAAAGAATTTTCTTCCCTTTTCTTTCATGGCAAAAACTCATGGTCCCATAAACATCTACGAGGACTTCTGTTACCGGATTCTCTGATCTTGTCTTTTTTGCCACGAAGATATCTATTGCGGTATAATCCACAAAGTCCTCTACTTTGGGAAACAAAACAACGCCATACACGGCAAGGGCTAAAATGTCCGTGAAAGTCTCTCACTCTTCCCTATCAACTAGATGATGCAAGTACTGCTCCAAATATCCTTGTGTCAGTCCACACACTTGATTCCTCATTACCAACCTGTTTTCAAGTTCTTTGGGATGTACTTTCATTATGGTGACAATGGTAGGGTAGAGGCGTGATGCTCCAAGTGCTGATACGGAGTGGTACCCTCTACTGGCAATCCCAGGATGTGCTCAAACTATTCTATAGTTGGCGCCAGCTGAAAGTCTTGAAAGGTGAAGCATCTTAGCGGAGAGTCGTAATACTATGCAAGAGCAGTGATAGCAGGCAACTATACTTCCACCTCCATTAGACTCAACAGATTTGCATACTTCTTCTTGAGGTTTCTCTCTTTATGGTCTTTAGCCTTTTGCCTAAGCTTATCAGCCTTTTCAAGTTTCAACCATGAGTCCTCAGGCGAGGTTTCTTTCTTAACACGACAGAATCGGTTTGTTGTGTAGCACCAGATCTTGCATCAACTTCCATCTTGTACGAGATCAAGTGAATAGTTGTGATTTCCCCTAAAACTAGCATGTTACCAAATGATGAATGAACATGATGCATGAAAATATAGCAAAGTAAAACAACATGACTAACAAAAAAAATGCATGCATGGTATGAGAATGCAAAGTCATTATTTTCGAAAAAGAACAAATAGTGTGAGAGTTACAGGAATATACATTTCTCCCTTTGTGCCCTAATAGAGGTTCAATGCTTTGAATTCAAGGTCAAGTATATGCAATGTCACAAGGATGGTTCCTTACCCCTAAAGATCAATGGTCACTAGAGCTATGACCCCCTTCATAGCATCTCCACAATAGTCGAGTAATCAACTAGGTGTGGAGACACAAATGAAGAGAACAAACTCTAATTGGGGTTCTCACGATAGCCAAACAGGAAGTATGTCCCAAGTGACATTGCTACACAACCCCTCTAATTCTAAGTTGCAGTCAGACCCAGGCATAGGGTCCCACTCATGATATGCATAATGTGTGTGTGTGAAGGGAGAATGCAATGCTTCTTAGCTCTCACCTGCAAAACAACCAGAAAATTTCCCAGGCAGATATAAACATGTTGTCTACCCTAGGTTTCAATATAGAACAATCCAAACAACGCACATGCAATTATTCCAAATATCAAACATAGATAAAGAAAAAGGGAAGGAAAACATAAAGCAAAACCACATCGAAATTGCGCATTTAATTAAATGGCTTGACTCTCTAATCATCCCTAGTGGAGTCGCCATCTGTCGCAACTGGAATCGTGACGAGACGACGATCGAAAAAAAAATGGGTTTTGAAAAAGAGATTTTGGAGTCGCAACCATAGTTTATTCTGGAAAACTATGGAAAAACCATAAAATGATAAGGCATGGTCTGCAAAAATCGGATTAGGGTTCGGGAGTCGGTTACGCGTAGGAAAGGTATTAGCACCCTATAGGGCCTGCCCGAAGGCAGTACCTTTAACTATATATGCGAATATGATGTAGTTTTCAAAATGTTTAACTATCCCCTAAAATAAAACTCTAAAGAAACAAAACATATTTTTTAGTTTTTTTGGGCCTGACAAGGATTGACCTTGCTCCTACGTATTCTCATTCAGAATGAGAAATCAAGGTTACGTAGTTCTGGCTGAGAGATTGTTTGTTGTTTGAAAAAGCAGATGTTTTTAATTTTTGAAGATTTTATGTTTTTTAATATTTTTAAGAAAAAGAAGGTAATGAGTACTAGGCCGACCCAGACGGTTACACGAACACTCATACCATTATTTAAATTTTTAATATTGAGGATATTAAGTACTAGGCTGATGCGGACGATCGCACGAGCACCCATATCCTCATTTAATTATTTAAATAAGAGAGAAAGGTATTGAACACTAGGACAATGCGGACGATCACACGAGTGTTCAACCTTTAAAACATATTTTGTTATTTTTATTAAAAGAAAGAGAAAAGATTTTTAGCACAAGGATGACGCGAGCGGTCACACATGTGCTTAACCTTTAAAACATATTTTTTGTGATTTTTATTTAAGAAAGAAGAAAAGGTTTCTAGCACAAGGATGACACAAGAGGTCACACGTGTGCTTAACCTTTAAAACATATTTTTAGCACACGTGTGATCGCTCGCTTTATCCTTGTGCTAGAAACATATATATATATATATATATATATATATATATATATATATATATATATATATATATATATATATATATATATATATATATATATATATATATATATATATATATATATATATATATTATTATGTATTGTTATATATATATTGTTTAAAATAGGTAGATATTTAAAATAAAAAAACAAATGAAATAAAATAAATAGGAAACAAAGCAAATGAAATAAAATAGTAAATAAACAAATAAAATAAAAAAATATGGGGTTGCCTAAATGAGAAAAAAAGGGGTCCAAACCAATTTTCCTTTTATAAACAGACTGGACCTAAACCCAAGCTGAAATGGGGTGTGGAAGTGAGAACAAGGGTGTCTAAACCAAGTTTATTTCTAATAAATAGACGAGGCCTAACCCAAGCGGAAAGGGGTGTGAAAAGGAAAACAGGGGGTTGCGGGGAAGAACAAAAGGCTCGAGGCCCAACTGAAAGAAAATGCGCAGGGGTGCGAACAAGAGTGCAGTGCGTCCGGAAGAAGAGTCAGGCCACTAGCTAGGCCCAAAACTCCTTCTAACCTAGAAATCTGTAGGGGTTCAACCAACTTCAACTCATTCCACCATTCACAGTCAACACATCAGAGACCCAGGGTCTCTTTCTCTGATCGAACTAGCCTAGGGCTGGGCTTGCCTTGAACACATGCGCCACTACTTCTTTCGGTGGCGACACCAAGCGCCACCAAAACTATTGTTGGTCGCGGCGCCACCGCCTTCTCTCTCTTGTCTCCCTTCGAAAACAGCAACCTAGGGAGGGATTTGCCTCTGCCGCACATGCACCACCACTTCTCCAAACCGACCATTGTGAACCACCGTCTATGACGTTGCCAATAACGACACGCGCCGCCGGAGCCATCGTCAACCAAGGCACTAGTTTGTCCCCCCCTTTTCTTTCTGCGTGGCGACAACTGTCTACCGAGCCAATGTCACCACTCCTGGGACGCGTTATCCCCGACACCAACGAGGTCTGCTGCCATCGGTGCAGGAGTGGTCCCCTTTGCCGCAGCCCAATCCATTGAGAATCGCACAAAGACTCTTCTCTTTTCCCCTTGTGCACTACTACCCTAATCTAGTGTTCTACAATGTGATGGTGAGCCTGAAGGTGGTTATGTGTGCCTTCTCTTAGATTGGACAAGAATGAATGAAAGTGGAGATTGATGTTGAATGGTTGAAGGCGATGGTGGATGACACAGTGGCGAATTCTCGCTTTGGTTCAATGAAGGTAAAGTACGAGCTTGTGTGTGGGTGCTGGAAATTGGTAATTGTTCTTGGTTATTAGTGCTTATCTCGGTGGCTTTGTGCAATGCAGGTTGATGATGATGGTGTTATGCGTGAGTTGGGATGGAGGTTCTAATGGGTGAATGGAGTGGTTCCGATGAAGATGACGATATTGGCTTTATTTTTTTTTTCTGTTGTGATTGTGGGTGAGGATTATGAGAAATTAATTTATGACTTGCTGGAATTTATTTAACAGGGGGAATGTAGGATGATGACATTCAGTAAGAATGTAGGTTATACTATAGGAGACGATGGTGAAGGTTCATACACAGTATTATTAAGCATAAAAATGCAACAGTAAGTATAAAATCTCCAATGCTTATTCCATTATACATGATAGTATGAATCGGTGAAGGAGTTGCTTACCTGTTCGAGTTCCTGTGTTATTGCTTGGTGTCTCCAGCGACAGCTGCAAGGAGTGGAGTTGGTGCCGACAGTGATGATGCCCAGAGACCTCGCCTCCAGCTTCTAATGAAGCAAAGTTTTTTTTTATGATGACCTATCAAAAAATATCTCCCCCTCTCCTAATCCTTCTTCTCTGCTTTTTGTGTTGATGCCCTGACCAAATCTCCAAATCCTTACTTGTAGAAATCGTTTTCTGCTCCCTCCGCTCCAACATACGCGTTGTCCTTCCGTCGACAAAAAAATTTCTTTCTTTTTTTTTCACTAAAGACAAAATGGAACGTTCCTAACCTTTTTCCTTTTATTTTTTATGTTAATTACATTTAAAAACTAAAAATAAAAATAAGAAGTAAAAGCAAAGATTAAAAGTGGAAATTATGAAAGGAAAAGTAAAATAAAATAAAAAATAGAATACTAAAAAGAAAATAAGAATAAAGTAAAAGAAAAGAAATTAACAATATAAATGAAAATGAGTAAATAATAAAACATAAGACAGTAGAATACGATAAAGCCAAAAACCATTCCGGACGAAATTTGGTATTGACAGTAATGTATTTGGGAAAACATCCAAGAAGTCATTTGCAGAGCACTTGGAAGAAAAAAAATCAATATTCTTTAATCTTCCATATTAGTTAAAGTTAAAGGTTAGACATTATACATATGTAATCCATATAAAGAAGAATGTGTATATGTAATCCATATATAGAAGAATGTGTGTGATAAGTTAATTGGTACACTAGTTAACATTATGGAAAAGACAAAATATGAAATAAATATTGTTTGGTTGAAATGAAAATATGAGAAAACTTGGTATCAAGAAGGGAGGTTAGAAAATATTATGGATGTAATCGAAGTTAAATATCTTTAAAATTAAATAATATTTTTAAGGTTTAATTGGTTCGGAGGTCCTTATATTTATGGGTTCGTTTCAATTGGGTCCTCCAATTTTGAAAGTGATCAATTTGGTCCCTAATTTAACAAAATTGAGTCAATAATACCCTTTCCGTTAAATGTAATGGACGGCGTTAACTTTTTAAACATGTGGCATGTTGAGGCATCCTTTTATTTGCAGGTTGCACAGTTTTATTTGAAGGATGCTTCAACATACCACATGTTTAAAAAGTTAATGTCATCCATTGCATTTAACGGAAAGGGTATTATTGACTCAATTTTGTTAAATTAGGAACCAAATTGATCACTTTCAAAATTTGAGGACCCAATTGAAACGAACTCACAAATATAGGGACCTCCGAACCTATTAAACCTATTTTTAAATTAGAAAAAGTTTAAACTTCGATTCACATGTGAATCGAAACAAAATCCACATTTTTTTATTATTTGTTTATGATTTTATGTTTTGGTTGAGAGAACCGAAACATAATCAAAATCTTTATATTTCGATTAATAACTGAAGTAAAAAATCTATTTATTTTTTTACCTGGTTTAAATATGTTTTATTTGTAAAACCAAAACTTAATATTCAAAATAAGTTTTTTTACCTGGTTTAAATATGTTTTATTTGTAAAACCAAAACTTAATATTCAAAATAAGCACACGTGCACTAGTGAGTTAAAATATGATAAAATATTATATAAAAAGACTAACTTTTTGTGAAAAAACTGCTAATAATTTTTTATTTGTTTTGCAGCATCAACCAACCTTTAAATATTCGTTACCATAAACAGGTCTTGACTTATGTAACTCTGACGGTTTATTTAATTGTCAAAAATTTAGTAATGATTTTTAACTTCTAAAATCTATAATTTTAACCTTTATAAATATAAAATATTTTTTTGAAACCTATACTAACGTAGATCGAAAATTAAGCAATCACATAAAATTTGAAAATAAAACAAGTAGAAACACTTCAAACTCTAGTCTACAAGTAAAGATATTAAAGATGCATTTATAGTCTTTAACACCGGTGACACAGATGTTGTATTGTAAGTTTAATTCTACTTAGACATTTATAATATAAAAGAGTGTGGTAATTCTTTTCCACATGGCCATCAACTACCGTTTCTTTTTTTAGAATGTTTCAGAGGCTAGTCCAGTAAACTCCTCACACACTGCATGATGGTCTTTTTCATTGCTAGTGGTACCTTCAATAAAACATGTTTAATAAAGGGATGAGAAAATATGAATTATTGAGTATGTGAACGGTGGGAATGAATAGATGCCAACCACCACCACTTTACTCTCCCAAATTCCTTATATAACCCATCCTTCGTGCTTCTGCCTTTCAAACTACACACAACTAAGAATTAGCTTAGAAGATCTCTGTTTTACTCTTATTTCATACCACCACAAATATATAATGACTCGTTTTCTTGAACGATTTTATGCACTTTTCCTGCTTTTCATGCATGCTGCAGGACCCGTCCTCGGATTCAACAATAGCTCTGAAATAAAGTGCATTGAGAGGGAGAGACAAGCACTCCTCAGCTTCAAACATGGCCTCGTAGATGTCCGTGGCATGCTGTCTACATGGAGGGATGATGAGAAGAGTCGAGATTGTTGCAAATGGAAAGGCATTCAATGTGACCATCAAACAGGTCATGTAACCATCCTTCGTCTCCGTGGTTCGCATACACAATATTTGAGAGGTGCACTCAATATCACTTCACTGTTTCTCTTGCAAAATATTCAACATTTGGATCTCAGCTACAATAATTTTATAGAGAGTCACATCCCACAACTCATGGGCTCACTTACCAACTTAAGATATCACAATCTCTCCTATTCTGATTTTGGTGGTAATATTCCTACCCAACTTGGAAGCCTTTCACATTTATTGTCTCTGGATTTAAGTCACAATTATCTTCTCCATGGAGATATCCCTTATCAACTTGGAAGCCTTACAAATTTAAGGTATCTTGATCTCAGTTATAATAATCTTGATGGGAAACTCCCTCGTCAACTTGGAAATATGTCACAGTTGAGATACCTTGATCTGAGTGGTAATTCATTTTCAGGAGCATTCCCTTTCCAGGTTGGGAATCTTCCTTACTTGCAAACTCTTAGACTTGGTGGTGATTTTGATGGCAAACCTAAGGATGCAGACGGGCTGTCTAATCTCTCTTCCCTAACACATCTTGCCATCGATGGTTTACATAACCCTGACTGGTTGCATATGATTCATTATCCAAAGCTAAGAGAGTTGAGACTAGTTAACTGTTCTCTTTCAGATACCCATATTCAATCTCTGTTTTATTCACGTTCCAACTTTTCCAATTCTCTTACCATCCTTGACCTTTCTTTTAATATGCTCACATCCTCAACATTTCAATTATTATCTAACTTTAGCCTTAATCTTCAACAGCTTTATCTTTCTGATAATAACATTGTTTTCTCATCTCCAGTCCACTCAACCTTTCCTTCTCTTGTGATCCTTGATCTTTCCAATAATAACATGAAATCATCAGTCTTTCAAGGTATTTTTAACATCAGTTCAAAACTTCAAAATCTTTATTTGCAAAGTTGTAGTCTTGGGGATGATAGTTTTCTCATGTCAGCTATTCCAATTACGAATTCTTCGTCTTCAATTGCCTCACTTGATCTCTCCTCAAATCTATTGAAATCATCATCCATATTTTACTGGCTCTTCAACTCCACTACCAATCTTCGTAAACTTGAACTTAATGACAACATGTTGAAAGGTCCCATTCCAGATGGATTTGGGAAAGTAATGAACTCTCTTGAAGTTCTTGACCTCTCTGATAACGAACTGCAAGGCGAGATTCCAACTTTCTTTGGGAACATGTGCACATTGCAGAGTTTAGACCTCTCTGGTAACAAACTGCAAGGCGAGATTCCATCTTTCTTTGGGAACATGTGCACATTGCAGAGTTTATACCTCTCAAACAACAAGTTGAGTGGGGAAATTTCCCATTTCTTTCGGAATTCATCATGGTGCAACAGACACGTGTTTCAGAATTTGTATTTATCTTATAACAACATTACAGGCACATTACCTATGAGCATTGCATTGCTATCTGAGTTGGAGGGCTTGCTTTTGGATGGAAATTGCTTGGAGGGTGATGTCACTGAATCCCATCTTTCAAACTTTTCCAAATTAAGGCACTTACATTTGTCAGACAACTCCCTATCTCTAAAAATAGTCCCTAACTGGGTTCCTCCTTTTCAAATAATAAGCTTGCGACTAAGATCTTGCAAGTTGGGTCCTAGATTTCCTAGTTGGCTCCATACTCAACGCTCCATAGAATTTCTGGATATTTCTAATAATAGGCTTAATTGTTCAGTACCAAAATTGTTTTGGAACAACCTTCAAGATGTGGGATATTTGAATATGTCTCAGAATAATTTCACTGGTGCAATTCCTAATATGTCAATGAAGCTTTCCAGTACACCATTTATAATTCTGAATTCGAATCACTTTGAAGGCGAAATTCCATCGTTTTTACTACAAGCTTCAGAGTTGAAGCTTTCTGACAATAAATTTTCAGATCTATTTTCATTCAGATGTGACCAAAGCAGCTCTGAATTGACTTTTTTAGATTTATCAAATAATCAATTAAAGGGACAACTCTCAGACTGTTGGAAATCTATAGATCGATTGGTGTGGCTTGATTTAAGCAACAATAAATTGTCAGGGAAGATTCCTATGTCCATGGGCAACCTCGTTAAATTGGAAGGCTTGGTCTTACGGAACAATAACCTAACGGGTGAATTACCTTCAACTTTGAAGAACTGCAACAATTTAATTGCATTGGATGTGGGTGAAAATATGTTGCTTGGTCCAATACCATCATGGATCGGAGAAAGTATGCAGAAATTAAAAATTTTGAACATGCGAAAGAATCAATTTTCTGGAAATCTTCCTAGTCAACTCTGTTATTTGAAGGATATTCGATGCTTGGATCTTTCGAGGAATATGTTATCAAAAGGAATTCCATCATGCTTAAACAATTTGACTGCAATAACTGAAAACATAGACGTCTCGAATGAAAGTTTTACATATGGGATTTATATGAATGGTATAACTTATGCAATTCTTGGTTCCCGCGACTATACCCTTAACATAAGCCTAATGTGGAAAGGTGTGGAACACTGGTTCAAGAATCAAGAGTTAAAGCTTATGAGCATTGATCTTTCAAGTAATAAGTTGACAGGTGATATACCAAAGGAGGTTGCATATTTACTTGGGTTAGTTACTTTGAATTTATCAAGAAATAATCTGAGTGGAGAAATTCCTTCAGAGATAGGAAATTTAAGATCATTGGAGTCCCTTGACTTATCAAGAAATCATATCAGTGGGGGAATTCCTTTCTCACTTTCTCAAATTGATTCTCTTGGCAAGTTAGATTTGTCACACAACTCTCTCTCTGGAAGAATACCATCAGGAAGACACTTAGAAACTTTTGATGTCTCTAGTTTTGAAGGGAATGTTGGCCTTTGTGGTGAACAACTTAACAGAACTTGTCCTGAAGATGGAAATCAGACAACGATAAAGGCTCAAGAAGATGGAACAGTCAATGATGATGAAGATAATGGTTTCTATGAAGCACTGTGTATGAGCATGGGGATTGGATATTTCACTGGATTTTGGGGCTTATTAGGGCCAATGCTACTTTGGCATTCTTGGAGAAATACTTATCTGAGGTTCCTAAACAGATTGACAGATGGTATATATCGATAATATGCATGCCAAGTATTGTTGGTGCTTTGATTGCAAGAAAAAGGTATGTTAGTTATATATATATATATAGAATACATATTTTGAATAGAAAGCTCTAATGAAATGTATACCAATTGTTAGGCGTAGTTTGTTTTATTTGATCCTAACTTAACAAATTCAGTAATCACTCTTTGCTATAACATTTGTGGCTTTAACTAGTGTGTAACTTAGAGAGAGGAAAAAAGAAAAAAATAGTTTTCATGATTGAACTGTGTTTAATTTTGTTCAATAATCCAATGATAAAATAGATATTTGTATCACATCACGTAACATATTTTATTAGATAACTTTTTTACGTTAAAAGAAGAATAACCATTTTTTAACTAAGATTTTTTAAAATGACTAAATTTTATTTGGTTGCTAGAAAGCATTATTATAATATTAATTTATTATCATGTTAAATGATTTAATAAAAATAATATAATATTTTTTGGAAAAAATGTTTCATTTTAATTCATAAAAATTAAATTCTCATATTTTGATGAGCATATTTATATTGTAGAATGAATATCATATATTGATAGTTTTTTTAACATATTTATTCTTATTTTACAACTTATAGTGTGAAGAATATATTAAGCTTTTTTTAATCTTCTATAATATATATATATATATATATATATATATATATATATAAAATATATGTTTTATTATGAATAATTAATTTGATTTTAAAAAAGAATTAAATTTAAATAATCAGTCATTTTAAAAGATAAAGTTACAAAATAATTATTTAAATTTAAAAATGATTAAATTTAAATTAATATTAATTTAAAGAGCAAATATAATATGATAATTATTTCAGTTTAATAAAACAGTTAATGAAAAGTGAAATTGAACAAAAGTTGTGAACATTTATATAACTATATAAATATATTTGTTTCTTCACTATTTGCAAAAATAATTTTGAGCAGACATCAGGAAACACAACAAAGATAATGGTCACAATATAACATATTTAGCTTACTTGTCAATAATTTATACGTACTTTTTATAGTGTTGTTATTATTATTATTATTATTATTATTATTATTATTATTATTATTATTATTATTATTATTATTATTATTATTATTATTATTATTATTATTATTATTATTATTATTATTATTATTATTATTATTATTATTATTATTATTATTATTATTATTATTATTATTATTATTATTATTATTATTATTATTATTATTATTATTATTATTATTATTATTATTATTATTATTATTATTATTATTATTATTATTATTATTATTATTATTATTATTATTATTATTATTATTATTATTATTATTATTATTATTATTATTATTATTATTATTATTATTATTATTATTATTATTATTATTATTATTATTATTATTATTATTATTATTATTATTATTATTATTATTATTATTATTATTATTATTATTATTATTATTATTATTATTATTATTATTATTATTATTATTATTATTATTATTATTATTATTATTATTATTATTATTATTATTATTATTATTATTATTATTATTATTATTATTATTATTATTATTATTATTATTATTATTATTATTATTATTATTATTATTATTATTATTATTATTATTATTATTATTATTATTATTATTATTATTATTATTATTATTATTATTATTATTATTATTATTATTATTATTATTATTATTATTATTATTATTATTATTATTATTATTATTATTATTATTATTATTATTATTATTATTATTATTATTATTATTATTATTATTATTATTATTATTATTATTATTATTATTATTATTATTATTATTATTATTATTATTATTATTATTATTATTATTATTATTATTATTATTATTATTATTATTATTATTATTATTATTATTATTATTATTATTATTATTATTATTATTATTATTATTATTATTATTATTATTATTATTATTATTATTATTATTATTATTATTATTATTATTATTATTATTATTATTATTATTATTATTATTATTATTATTATTATTATTATTATTATTATTATTATTATTATTATTATTATTATTATTATTATTATTATTATTATTATTATTATTATTATTATTATTATTATTATTATTATTATTATTATTATTATTATTATTATTATTATTATTATTATTATTATTATTATTATTATTATTATTATTATTATTATTATTATTATTATTATTATTATTATTATTATTATTATTATTATTATTATTATTATTATTATTATTATTATTATTATTATTATTATTATTATTATTATTATTATTATTATTATTATTATTATTATTATTATTATTATTATTATTATTATTATTATTATTATTATTATTATTATTATTATTATTATAAAGATGACGAGGAACATTATAAAAAATTGCTCATTTTCTTTTTTAATGAGAAAATTACGTTATTGAAACTTTTGTCATATAAAAACTAGTTATATTTACGGGAAGGAAAATGACACTTGAACAATCATTTTTGACAACATTTAGACACGCGCACACGTGTCTAAATTTGAGTGATCCATTTTCATTTAATTTTTCCAACTGGACCACTCAAATTTAGACACGTGTGCGCGTGTCTAAATGTTGTCAAAAATGGTTGTTCAAGTATCATTTTCCTTACCTTACGGAAAATAGAGATGTTATTTATCTTATATGAGTACGTCTTGTTCTACTCTCAAAGGTAATGGTTATATAATTTATGGAAACAGTTACAGTTTAATTATATCTTGAATTCAGATACTTAATTACATTCATTTACAATTTGACACATACAATTCCGTCTTTATTTATGTTGTAATAAACGACATTAATGATTGTACAAAAATTGCAGGTTGTTGCCATTGTGCTACGTACCCACTTCTGATTACCTGGGATGAAAGAAAGCATCATCGTTAGCCATACAAGTTCAAGATATGTATTTAGTGTTAGTTTGAATGTTTTTGCAGTAAGTAATTTATTTCAAAGTCTTGTTTTATGCTTTGGATGAGCTGTTTTGCATAATAGATTTGTAACGTTGTTTCGTTAATTCAACAATGCTTTTGCTAGTTCCCACATCTAACAACTCTAAACCATATATACGATTGAAGACACCCAATTTTTTCTAGTTAACGTCCTTATCTGTCAGTTTTGCTATTTGTTTAAAAGTTGTTTCTGCCATTTAAATAGAAATGCAATCACATCCAATTTGGAAAGTTGTTTCTGACAATTTCACATCTGTGAACTTTGAACTCCACTTGTTTGACTATTTGATCCTCTTTTTGTTTTGATTGTTAGAAGAATTAGAAATACTCCTATTTGAGATGTTGTTCACTTGAATTTAAAGAATATAATTTAAATTAAGCGAAAGTATTTTAAAATGACTTTTTTTATACTCAAGTCTTTCATAAGAGGATGTTATTAAATTCACAAGATACTACTTTGATTCCTAAGAGAATTATCCAAGAATTATAGTCATTAAAGTTACCATAATAAGTTGATATGGATTCCTCAGTAAATAACAATTGAGGACAAAATATAAACCAATATTGACACTTTATATAAGAACTTATGAACTGAATAAAGTATAAACTATTTATTTACTACACAAATTGAAAGAATATTTTGGAACAGCTTTTAAAAGAACACTTTGGGGTAGATTTATTTTTTCATTCTTTCTAATATGTTTCAGTTTTGAAAAAAATAAAATTTATAAAAATGTGATCACAATTTTAAAAAATTTTGTGAACTTATAAATTTGGTTGTATTGAAATCGAAATCATATATTTACTCTCACTTCGATTATTAAAGAACTTAACCTAAAAGATATGCAAAATTTTCAAATTTTATTATTTTTTAATTATTTTATATGACAAAACCATATATCTTTTTTACTTCTGTTTCTCAAAAATTGAGGTCAAAAAATGTGCAAAAATATTTCAAAATTTTCAAAGACATTTCACTTGGGTTTTTTTAAAAATCGAGGCCAAATACCTTATTTTACCTCCATTCTTGTAAGAACCAAAACCATACATTCTTTTTAACATTAATTAAAGAAATAATTAATTCTTATTGAATTTTTTAATTTTAGTTTATATAGAGTTATAGAAATTAAACATATTTACACAAACAATATAATATGTATATTATCTATTATATATTATATATACTATGTATTATGTATATGTATATTAGAAATCAATGATATATTACTCCTGACATTTTCGAATCATTAACTGTGTTCATTCTTAACAGTAGTATTTTCTTACAAAATTCTCTTACCTTTAAAAACTTTTTTTCATAATAACACAACAATAATAATATAATAGTTTCTATTGAAATTATTATGAAAAAAATAATAATTTAATTTCACATATAATTATATTGTTTTAAGAAAACAATTATAAACTCAGATTAAAATATTTAAAAATTAAAATGAAGTAAATTAAATTTAGATTTATTAAACACGGATATATGCACTAGTATTTCAACAAATCAAGGAATTGAAGGATAAAACAAAATACTAGGGATATCGAGTCCTAAATTAAGGAAATTAAATGTATATGTACTTGATTACGGGATTAATTAAGTAGAGAATGATTATAAATACATGGAATAAAAACATATAAAGCGAAATACTTCTTACAGTTAAGGTCTCTTAAAAAATAAAATACTTACATTTGTAAAATTTTGTATCACTAACGTTTCTCATGCTTTGGCAGTGTAGACTTTCTCAATCCTCTTTTTCCCACCTGTGCTCTCACCTTCAAGCCTTTTCACATGTGAATAACATGAGACATTGAATTAAATAATGAAACTGCTCATGTACTCATGATTCATCTTCTTGGTCAAAATACACTATTTCAATCCAAATATTCAACATTGCAACCATTATGATCATAAGTCTCTTCTTCATCTCCTGCTTTCATATATGCCAACACTTATCATGTGATGTATGTTCAGCTTCAACTTTATGAAGAATTTTCCTGTATGTTTCGAAATTAGACGTCAAGTCAAGTAAATTATTTAAATTAAGTATAAATTAAGTATAAATTGTTTAATTTAGTATAAATGAAAAATTGATCCAATTTATAATGAATATAAAGAATTTAAATTCAGTATATAAATTAAACAACAAATCTAATTTATGATGTAAATTATTTCAATTGACTATAAAGAAAACAATTGATCCAATTTGTGATGAATATTGTTAGCTATATTATCTTTATCTTATATTTATCTTTTATTTTTAGTTAGTTTGTTATTATTTTTTATTTATATTTTGGACTTAGTCCATATTTCTTCTATTATAAACAAAGGACTCTATATGTATATTGAACATAAGGGAGATTAATCTCATATATAGTTTTTCACTATATTGAACATGGTATCTAAAGCCTAAGGTTCTTTTGAGTAAAAAAAAAATTCTAGTTGCCTCTGTCGCTACACCCGTCGCCGACAACGACGACGCCATTTACCGTTGTCGGCGCCATCGTCTACTATTGTCACTACCAAAGTTCTAGTTTCGACCGATGATCACATTTTTTTGACCGTCTCGACCAAGCGACCACCATGCCATTAACGACTCCTTTACCGAAGCTCTTACGCGCTCTCAGCGCCTTTTGAAGTTATGGATTTGCTCCCTTTTTTCCATTGCGCATGGTGGCATGTCTAGTAGTAATTTAGAGCGTCGAGGTTGCTCATTTTCCTCATTCAGGTTCATCATGTGTTGTTGCATGTCTCATCTCCTCTCAAGCAGCTATTTAGAGCATCAAGGTTGCTCTTTTTCCTTTTTCAGGTGCCTTGATTGGAGAATCTTGGATTTTTATAGTTTCTCTCTCCTATTCATCCACGACTTCTTCTGTTGTTGTCTCTTTTTGACCTCTCTTTTGTCACAATTGCGTTTGACCCATTTATATATACTTTCTTTTTCCATGGAAAATATGGTTTTTGTTAGTTTATTTATAGCTGTGGTGACTCTCCAACAATTACCTCTTTATCAACTAGTGGCATTCCTCAACGACGATTTTCAAGAAGAGATTTACATGGAGCAACCTCCCATATTTGTTGCTCAGGGGGAGTCTTTTGAGTTGGTATTGTGTGACACCCGGGCACGGAGACGAGGGCGGGGAGTGACGCCGGTGCAAGAAGCATGGTGCAGGGGGCACAGACAAGGAGCGGCTCCTGGCAGCTTCGGGTGGAAGGGGTACATGGACGAATCGAACATACACCGGAATGAGAGGGATCTGGAGACTGTATAGGTATGGGACTATACGGTTGAAGGATAGCTTAAAGGAATTGATTTGACTACTCATATCACCAAAATGCATTTGCTTTTCGGTAGCCTGACTCATAAGAACTCCATGGTTAAGCGTGCTTAGCCTGGAGCAATTCTGGGATGGGTGACCTTCTGGGAAGTTTTCCCGGAAAGTGTGCGAGTGAGGACAAAGCACACTGGAAAGCCTGGTGGTGATCTGTGGGGGCAGTCGATGGTCCCTGTGAGTTGCCGGGACGTTACAGATGGTATCAGAGCCTAGCCTCTCCCAGTACGGTGTGGTTCGAGGACGAACCAGAGCAAAAGCTGGTGGGCATGTGACACCCGGGCACGGAGACGAGGGCGGGGAGTGACGCCGGTGCAAGAAGCATGGTGCAGGGGGCACAGACAAGGAGCGGCTCCTGGCAGCTTCGGGTGGAAGGGGTACATGGACGAATCGAACATACACCGGAATGAGAGGGATCTGGAGACTGTATAGGTATGGGACTATACGGTTGAAGGATAGCTTAAAGGAATTGATTTGACTACTCATATCTCACCAAAATGCATTTGCTTTTCGGTAGCCTGACTCATAAGAACTCCATGGTTAAGCGTGCTTAGCTTGGAGCAATTCTGGGATGGGTGACCTTCTGGGAAGTTTTCCCGGAAAGTGTGCGAGTGAGGACAAAGCACACTGGAAAGCCTGGTGGTGATCTGTGGGGGCAGTCGATGGTCCCTGTGAGTTGCCGGGACGTTACAGATGGTATCAGAGCCTAGCCTCTCCCAGTACGGTGTGGTTCGAGGACGAACCAGAGCAAAAGCTGGTGGGCATGTGACACCCGGGCACGGAGACGAGGGCGGGGAGTGACGCCGGTGCAAGAAGCATGGTGCAGGGGGCACAGACAAGGAGCGGCTCCTGGCAGCTTCGGGTGGAAGGGGTACATGGACGAATCGAACATACACCGGAATGAGAGGGATCTGGAGACTGTATAGGTATGGGACTATACGGTTGAAGGATAGCTTAAAGGAATTGATTTGACTACTCATATCACCAAAATGCATTTGCTTTTCGGTAGCCTGACTCATAAGAACTCCATGGTTAAGCGTGCTTAGCCTGGAGCAATTCCGGTGCAAGAAGCATGGTGCAGGGGGCACAGACAAGGAGCGGCTCCTGGCAGCTTCGGGTGGAAGGGGTACATGGACGAATCGAACATACACCGGAATGAGAGGGATCTGGAGACTGTATAGGTATGGGACTATACGGTTGAAGGATAGCTTAAAGGAATTGATTTGACTACTCATATCACCAAAATGCATTTGCTTTTCGGTAGCCTGACTCATAAGAACTCCATGGTTAAGCGTGCTTAGCCTGGAGCAATTCCGGTGCAAGAAGCATGGTGCAGGGGGCACAGACAAGGAGCGGCTCCTGGCAGCTTCGGGTGGAAGGGGTACATGGACGAATCGAACATACACCGGAATGAGAGGGATCTGGAGACTGTATAGGTATGGGACTATACGGTTGAAGGATAGCTTAAAGGAATTGATTTGACTACTCATATCACCAAAATGCATTTGCTTTTCGGTAGCCTGACTCATAAGAACTCCATGGTTAAGCGTGCTTAGCCTGGAGCAATTCTGGGATGGGTGACCTTCTGGGAAGTTTTCCCGGAAAGTGTGCGAGTGAGGACAAAGCACACTGGAAAGCCTGGTGGTGATCTGTGGGGGCAGTCGATGGTCCCTGTGAGTTGCCGGGACGTTACATATTGCGTCTTCTATGTTGTCTTGAAATCATTAGCACTTTGGTGTCACTCGGGTGCAGAAGCATATATTTTCACTACGACTTGATGAATTATATTAGTAACAAGCTTGGTAGCTTGAGGGGATGTGTTAGATTATCTTTATCTTATATTTATCTTTTACTTTAGTTAGTATGTTATTATTTTTATTTGTATTTTAGGCTTAGCTCATATTTCTTCTATTATAAATAGAAGACTCTATGTGTATATTGAACATAAGGGAGATTAATCTCACATATAGTTTTTCACTATATTTAACAAATATAAAGAAAACATGAGTGTAAATTATTTAAATTATGTATAAATTATTTAACAGAGTATAAAGGAAACAATTAATCTAATTTATGATGAATATAAAAGAAACAGGAGTATTTAATTCAGTATAAAGAAAAAATTAATCTAATTTATGATGAGTATAAAGTGTCAGAACCCTTAAATTCTGTAGAGAAAGTGGAAGCCAGGTGGAGGGGTGAGAATTTCAAAATTCAAAAAGTGAAAGACAGGTGTGAGCAGCAGAGTGGACCGATCGGTTTTTTACAGTAGTATTTAAGTAAAAATTTCAAATCTGGTGCCACTTTCTGCATGCACTTTCTTCCCCAACTTTTTGAACTCTCATTTTCTCCTCCTTCTCTCTAACTTCTCTCTAAACTATCCTCCTTTTCTCTACAAAATTATCACGTTCTTCTTCATCTGATCATTCATCAGATTGTGTCTAAGATTGGCTGGTGGTAGTAGGAGTACTCTTTTCAAACGATCAAGTGGTGGTTTGAGCTGGTAGGTCTTTCTATTTCTAAGAAAATCTAGTTTCTGGCACATGCAAACCAAGTTTCTGTTTGCATGTGTTTATCTTCTTCTTCTTCTAAGATTCTGATCATGTTTCTGGTCTTGTGGTTGGTCTGTTTTCCTCAAACAGTGAATCTTGGCTTTTGAGAATTTTGGTGTTGGGCAAATTTCTGTACTGTGAGCGTTTCTTCTGTTACGAAGTAAGGGAAGCTATTTAATTTAATTGTTTGTGTGATGATTCTTGTATGTGTGAGATTGAATGATTTGATGATTTGTATATGTTTGTGTGAATTGTTATATTCATGGGTTTTGGGTGGTTCTGTATACGTCTGTAGGGGTTCTGCAAAATTATGCAGAAAACTGAGTATTCGATGTTGACCGCTCGGTCATGGTCAAAACAGTGAGATTTCAATGAGTATTATATTCCTTGGGTTTTATCTGAGTATGACCGCTCGGTTTTAGTTGAGTGGTCGGCCTCCTACTTGTAATTGGTTCTGGAATAATGGTTGGTATTATCAGATTTAGTACTCTTTTGTTAACGATCATTCTTATACTAGAGTTAGACTTTGTAAGTGTAATAGGTTTAAAAATATGTTCGGTTATTATCAGATAATAGTTTCTGTACATAATCCTGTTATATTGTTTTAACGTTCGGTTTTCTTAAAAGTGTTAGGTTTGATGAATAAATCCTAAGTGGTAACTATAAGGGTTCGTCTTAGAGTATAGTGTTTGGTTTCATGGTAGTATTTTATTTAGTTCTAGTATTTAGCTATTTCTCATCCTTACTTAGTATGAAATATTGTTCCATCTTGTTTTATGGATAGTAAAATACCGTTCGATCCTAATTGATGAATAGTGAAACAATGTTCGGTCTTACAACAAGGGTTCAGTTAATTATAAGTGTTCGGTCGAAGTTCTAGTGTTCAGTTTAGTAATAGATCGTGAATTTCCGTTCGGTCGTATTCAGTGGGTTGTTTTGTTATCGCTCAATTTTTCTCTATGAATGATGGTTTGACCTTTATGTTTTAATTATATCATTTGACTATGATTCTTTGAGAGAGTTGTATGGATTATTGAGCATGAGAAATTATATTGTTATGAAAATAAGGTATATATTTCATGTAATGTGGAAGAGAATTCCAAGGAGGAATGTCTCAGTAAAATGTGTATTGAGGTGGTAAAGTATGAATATGGATAGGGAAATTCACGGAGTTCATCCTGATATTCTGATGATTACTAATTCTCAAGTAGAGATGGGTAATGCATTGTGTGAGAATGGTAGGAGGTTCTAGCCCATAGGTTCTTGGGTGAGTTATAACGGACTAACCTCAGGTGGAAGCTGATGGTTTTCCAGTTACTACACCACTCAAGTGCATGAACAACTTCAAGCTACATATT
Organism: Vigna nakashimae; assembly: GCA_034642375.1. Classification (NCBI taxonomy): domain Eukaryota; kingdom Viridiplantae; phylum Streptophyta; class Magnoliopsida; order Fabales; family Fabaceae; genus Vigna; species Vigna nakashimae. The sequence continues at coordinate 25,539,972 of CM067768.1, forward strand.
CATACAATCCGGATGGTCAAGTCAAGTGTTCGGTTTATGCATGTAATATAGGGTTCAATTTGTATATGTCTATCTATAGTGGTTTTGGTATGCTATAGTGTTCGGTTTTGTATCGTTTGTACTTGTATGAATTGTATGTATGTATGCCCAATTAAATTGTAGTAGCTTACCCTTATTTCCTGTTTCGTCCATGTTTTCGTTCGTTTTCTCTTGTGATGATCATCCTTTTTGGATGTGAGCAGAGGGGGAAGATTGTACGTTGGAGCAGGAGCTAGATGTCGAAAATCCTGTTGAATAGATCATGACCGATCGGTCATGTGAGTAGTATTAGTTTTGGGTGAACCATTCAGTCACCACTTTAATCATGTAAATAACCGATCGGTTATGTGTGTAGTTTTGTAGTAGTATAGGAAGCTTTTGTAAAGTTTTAAACTGTAAATAACCGATCAGTTTCCTTTTGTAATAACTGTAAGTTTAACTTTATTAATGCAGCAAATGTTCTATCATATTATTATTTGTTGACACCTGTATATAGTTTTAAGTTATATTTTTGGGATGTTACATAAAGGAAACATGACAATTGTTTTATGCACAAATCCCTTTTTGTTGAACATGTTGAACAAAATAATCAGTCAAAGTAATGAATAAAAGGTTCACATTTACTTACTTTTTGTTGATCTAACACAAATGTACATGTTGAACAAAATTCACCACCTCCAAGATCATCAATTAACCATTCTAAAAACCAAGACCATGTTTCCTTATTCTCTATTTCAACAATAGCATATTCCAACAGACACATCTGGTCATTATCATCTCTTCCAATAGCAGTTAAAAACTCACCTCCATATTTTCCTTTTAAGAAAAATCCATCCAAATGTATAATAGGCATACATGATACAAAGTTGTCCTTACATGCTTTGAAATACACATACAGTCTCTTGAATATAGCCTTATCCTCATTAGGTTCTACATTAAGTTTGACTGTTGAGCTAGGGTTTGACCTTAGTAGCTCATGTGCATAATCATATAATCTTTCATATTGTTGTTTGAAACAACCATCAATGTTGGCGGATGCCATTGCTTTTGCCCTACTTATTGTAGACCAAAACACACTAATGTTCCATTTTTTACAAAATTTATTGTGCAGGTTTTTGAGATTAATATCTGGATTTCCTTTCATGCTCTTCTCTAACCTTCCACTTAACCATTTCGAGGTAACTAAACCAATATTGAATTCTCTACTGCATGTATGGTTGTCTATAATATTCCTTAACTGCCATGTAGTTTGGGTAGCCTTATATCCACAATAAGCATACCATGGACATTTCCCTTTTGAGCCACAACATTTCACACATATTCTTCTCTTGTCATTCTTACAAATCTTCAAATTCCTACCATTATGTATTCCATAAGTTCTAATTGCATCAATGAAGTCTTTTTTTTTCAGGGAAGTATGTCCCCACTTGTCATTCATATTCTTTCATACTTATGGGCTCTGAGAAAATCCCATAATCTCCATATCGGGTTGTTTCATCATCTAACAAATCACTTAAATAAATACTGACACAGGTATCAAATTCTCACTCACTGTCAGATAATCCCCTAGCCTATACATGCTTCCATGGAGTAATAGATCCACTTTATGTACCTACTTCAACAAACACATTACCTTGGCACTGTTGTTCTTGGGGTTGTTCATCTCCATGCACACTAACATCCACAACATCATCTTCACTGACAAAATCCTCTTCGGACCCAATCCGACTACTAACATCAAACTCATCTTGACAATCCCCTTCACCAACAACAACATCATCCCCACCATCCCTTTCACCACCAACAATATCATCCTGACCATCCCTTTCACCATGCCTATATAAAAGTAAGTGTCAGACTACATGCAGTTGGTTAATGACCTTCACATGCATCTATTATCATTTAATGACCTTCACATGCATCTACATTCTAAACATGCCACATTACAAACAACTATTACACGTGTAGTTATAGCAACTTAACCACGCGCACTCAATGTTTCACCTACAACATTTCATTTTGTCTTAATCCTTAAACCAATATGCATTAACAATATGACTCACTCAGTAACACAGACCAACTATATGCAACGTACCAACAACAATCATACAATAAACAATTTAATTTTCAAATGGGGGACCAAAAACAAAGAAACAATAGTACACCACCAAAATGAAACACGATAAAGAACGAGACCACAACAAAGGCAACGTTATTAGGGGGACCACAATAGAAGACACTAAGGGGGACTAAGAAGGACAACAAGACAACAAACTTCCATTGGGGGACCCCAACTACATAAAATAATTGATAAAAACGCACATTGCACCTTTTTGCTTTGAAATACCACACTCATGAACCCTATTCGGTCATGAACCGTAGTCGCTGATAAACCCTATTCGTTCACCAAGCCTTTTCGGTCACGAACCTCCTTCGATCACCAAACTCCTTCGCTGACCATCCACCTTTACCCACAGAACCAATTCTCACACCAAATCAACCCTTGATCAAAAATCTCCAATTTGCTGTCTAGATAAGACCTAATTTTCATAATTATTATTTTTCCAATTAAAACTCTAAAAAATTCAATTTACATGTAACATTTTCTCTGCCTGACACGTCAACTTAATTTATTCTAACTAAATGCCACAACAGCAATGTTTGCACAACTCAATCCACAATAAAGTCAATGTTATCAACTTAAACACAATTAAACGGATAGAACTTTATTGATACATTTTTTATAACTTTGGAACACAGTCTATGTACTTTTAAAATTGGGTTCTAAACTGAAAAAAACTACTGAATGTAGGAACCAAGGAAACAATTAAGTCATTGTTCCTAATTGGGTTCTCCATTTCAAATAATAAGCTTGGGACTAAGCCCCACTTTTTCTAGTTGGCTCCAGACTCAACGCTTCTTAGCTTTTCTGGATATTTCTGATAATGGGCTTAATGGTTTAGTACCAAAATTGTTTTGGAACAACTTGCAAAACGTGGAATATTTGAATATGACTCAGAATAATCTCACTGGTGCAATTCCTAATGGTGCAATTCCTAATATATCATTGAAGCTTCTCAATAAGCCATTTATAATTCTGAATTCAAATTAGTTTGAAGGAAAAATTCCTTCGTTTTTCCTACAATCTTCAAAGTTGGCTTTCAAACAACAAATTTCAGATTTGTTTTCATTCATATGTGACCGAAGCACTTCTGCAATTGCCATTTTAGATTTATCGAATAATCAATTGAAGGGACGACTCCCAGACTGTTGGAAATCTGTAGATCGGTTACTTTTTTTTTTTATTTAAGCAACCATAAACTGTCTGGGAAGAATCCTATGTCCATGGGCAGCCTTGTTAAATTGAAAGTCTTGGTTTTGGAAACAATAACCTAGCGGGTAAATTAATTTCTACTTTGAAGAATTGCAGCAATTTAATTATGTTGGATGTGGCTGAAAATATGTTTTATGGCCCAATACCATCATGGATAGGAGAAAGTATGCAACAATTGATAATCTTGAACATGCGAGGGAATCACTTCTCCGGACATCTTCCTATTCAACTCTGTTATTTGAAGCACATTCAATTCTTGGATCATTCGAGAAATATGTTATCAGAAGGAATTCCATCTTGCTTAAAGAATTTGACTGCAATGACTGAAAAGAACATCAACATAAGTGACACTCTAAATCGTATATATTCGATCAATATCACTTATCTTGACTGCCAATACTTTTGTGGCGTTATTGGAGGATTGTTTATATGGATAATGTGGCAACTGTTGTTGGTGACCTGATTGCAAGAAAAATGTATGTTAGTCAAATAAATCAATATTTGCTTCACAAATAAAGAAAGTCGAATACATGTTTTGAACAAAAAGTTGTAATCCAATTGTTGGGAGTACTGTTTTATTTGTTCATTCTGGCTTAACAAATTCAGTGACCCTTTACGATAATACTTATCGCTTTAAGGGCAGAAAAAAAGAAAAAAATAGTTTTCACCATTGAATGTTTAGTTTTGTTTAATAATCCAATGATGAAATAGTTATTTATTTTAGATCATGTAACATATTTTATCATATGTGTTTTTTTACGTTAAAAGAAGAATGATGAATTTTGGTAATTATATAGTTTTTTAAAATGATTAAATTTTATTTGGTTTGTAAAAATATTATTAAAACTTTATTTGTTTTATCATATTAAATGATTTAGTACAAATAATATAATGGATTGGGAGCTATTCATAATTTGGAAAACTAATGCTCCCCTATTCATCATTTGAGAAAGTAATGTTATGTTATTCAACGTTTAGAATACTAATGGTCCCTTATTTATTGGAAGATTAATCTTCCTTTCGTTTTGTAGAAGATTAAAACTCTATTCACATTTTAGAAAACTAGAGCTCATTTTGCCTTACAAGAACATCTTGAAATATTGTTAATTCTTTTTTATGGGTTGAGAGAAATGTTACACAAAACAAATCCTCCAAACAATCTCACCGTTGTATTATCTTTTACTCCTCAATCATCACCAATGTGATCATCACACCGAAACATTAATCTTCAATATTCTCGACAAGATAAATAAATCATCAAACCTACTTCAATCACTATTGCAAAAAAACAAATATCAATTGAGTGACTGTGTTTGGTGATCAAATCCCGAAAAATCAAATAGAAAGAAAAAGGTTTAATACATCATTTGGTTTCTACTTTTAGGAGTTTGGTTCAAAGTAATGATAGCTTTTGAAAAAGTTCAGTAAGACCCCATATTTCGTTAAAAAATGTTCAATCTGATCCTTTCTACTCATTCCGTTAAAAACATAACGGTGCAAATGTCATCGTGACATCTCATAAGCACGTGACACAGTTAATAGGTGGACTTAAATGATTTTTTTAATTTTAAAAAAAAATCTCTGCCACATCATCATCACCATCTCCAGACAAACCCTAATTTCTCTCCACGAAACCCTAGCCACCGCACCATCCAGCACCGTCACCGCAATCCTCGCCGGCAGCCGTCCTCTCCAACACATCACACACCACCACCAAAGCTATGCGACGAGAACGCGAGAAACCCTAGGTCTCCACGGTTTGCTTGCAGGTCTGATTGTGGTTGCAGGTGGAGGTAAGCAGCAGCTTGATTAGTGGTGGAGAAGAGTGGCAATTCGCGATGCAGCAGTTGGCGATTTGGCTGGTGGTTAGTGGTGGACGATTTTGTGGTGGAGATTAGATGGCAGTGCTGTTGGCGCGACGACGATTTGGCTGGTGCGAGGGTGAAAATGGTGAAGATTGGTGGTCGCGGCATAGCAAGAGATCGCGTTGGGTGGTGGCGCGAGAACGAAGGTGAGATGCAAAGGTGATGGAGGTGCAACAGAAGGGAGAAGACGCTTTGGTGGTGGCGCATGATGTGTTGGAGAGAACGGCTGCCGGCGAGGATGACAGTGACAGTGTTGGATGGTGCGGCGGCTAGGGTTTTTTGAAGAGAAATTAGGGTTTGTTTGGAGATGGTGATGATGACGTGGCATTTGCACCATTATGTTTTTAACGGCGTGAGCGGAAAGAACCGGATTGAACATATTTTAACGAAATATGGGGTCTTACTGAACTTTTTAAGAGGTAGGATTACTTTGAACCAAATCCCTAAAATTAGGGACCAAATGATGTATTAAACCAAAGAGAAAAGAAGAAATCGAAAAAAAGAAGAGAGAAATCAAGTTATCATGAATTGTTGTGGATCAAAATAGAATTTTAGTTGTCCATCGATAATAGTTTCTCGACCCAATGCATGACAATGTACAACTAATCGAATCACCATACTATTTTTATAAATCTTCGATCCAACCAAACTGCATTCATCGATCACAAATATCATATAATTCGCCATAATCCTAAAATGTTAAATGACAAGAGAGGGGTGAATACTTCATATTGTCATCCCCCATTGTTTATGATAGTATGCATTAGAAAAATAAAATTTTGAACATGGAAAAATGTTTCTCGAAGTCTCACAATAAACGCCAAAATGTTATAACAAAATAACATTCAAAATAATTTTATCTTTCCTATTTCTGAAGAGTCCTTCTATACTCATTATTCTCCAACGTTTCAGATTTTCTTCAATCTTTATTATACTCAAAACTTCCTATTTACTCTTGTATTCTTTCTTTCAACACCTTTTCTTTATTATTCGACTATTTATCTTCTATTATAATAATCCTATCAGTCGAGATTTTACCTATTATACCATTTAACATTCAGCTTACCCGATCTGTATTGGGTCTAAGATTTTGTACTACTACGTATTTGGTCATCCTGGTTGATAAACCTTACACTAAAATAGCTGTCAAATTAGTTAACAGACTCATTAATACAGTGTTTTTAGTTAAAAGCCGAAGACTGAAGATAATTAACTTGTCTAATCAGTTGTCCATATACCAACATAATAATATAAAGGTTGGTAATTAGAGACAACAAACTACTGGACGCAAGCAAATACGAGTTTATTGAAATGAATCGTGAAGAACATGTTCTATTGTTTCACTCTCACAAGATAAAAAGAATTATTTCTGCAGTTTCAAGAAAAATACAAAAAGAATGTGGAAGGCGTTCTTTAATCTTGATTTCCAATTGTATATGACCCTTCTGTGTATTTAATGTTCTTCAATATCAATTTTCAAATAAAATTCTTATTATTCATATAAAAAATTTCTTAATAATATCTCGTCGTCATTTTCAAACAAACGAAAAAGAATATTTGGAAATATTAAAAAATAGTTATTATTTTAGTTATTTAATCATAACGGTGTAGATTTAGGTATCTTTATCTCAAGTCAAATTTAATCATACTTTTTAAAATTGTTTCTCAATGTAATGAACTAAATAATTTTATTTGTTTACAAAACAAAAAATTATAACTTTCTAATTAATGTATTATTGATTAAATGTACATGTATGAAATTTTGTAGGACCTTTGTCAAAATTCGAGGAGATGAGAACATTACATTTCTTTTAAGTGCTTAAATAAAAAAAATGTGTTGAAAGAAAAAAAAAATAACCTATAGAAAGTTATGAAGTTAACTAGTTTTTTCACCGGACTAGAGACACGAATTGTTTGATTCTCCTTTTGCAGAGACAAAAACGACGACGTGGTTCATCTTCTTCTGCGTTTAATCTCAATTCCTCACCTCCGAAACACTACCACTCCCACTCTCTTCACTCTCCAATGGAGGCCAGGGTCTCTTCCTCTCTGGGCCTCCCTTCTCCGAAGCCTCACGAAATCTCAATCTCCACAAGCCTCTCTGACTTCCCCTCCCTCCTCACCCATTTCCCCCCTTTCGCCTCCACCACCTCCGTCAAATGGCCCCGGCCCAACCCAAAACCCCAGCCCCTCAAATCCCTCCCCCTCCTTGATCGCGCCTTAATCGGCGCCGCCGCAGGAGGCCTCGCTGGCGCCTTTACCTACGTCTGCCTCCTCCCCCTCGACACCATCAAAACCAAGATGCAGACCAAAGGTGCTGCGCAAATTTACAAAAACACCCTCGACGCAGTCGTGAAAACGTTCCAGTCCAGTGGCCTCCTCGGCTTCTACAGCGGCATCTCAGCCGTCATAGTCGGCTCAACCGCCTCATCCGCCGTCTACTTCGGCACCTGCGAGTTCGGCAAATCGTTCCTTGGCAAACTCGAAAACTTCCCTGCCGTACTGATCCCTCCCACCGCAGGTGCAATGGGGAACATCGCCTCATCGGCGATCATGGTACCCAAGGAGCTCATCACGCAGCGAATGCAAGCTGGCGCGAAGGGACGCTCCTGGCAAGTCCTTGTGGAAATTCTCCAAAACGACGGCGTTATGGGCCTCTATGCTGGATACTCTGCGACATTGCTCCGAAACCTACCGGCAGGGGTTCTGAGTTATTCTTCTTTTGAGTATCTGAAAGCTGCGGTGCTTCAGAAAACGGAGAAGAACAATTTGGAACCGGTTCAGAGCGTTCTGTGTGGGGCACTCGCGGGGGCGATTTCAGCGTCCGTTACAACACCGTTGGACGTGGTGAAGACACGGTTGATGACGCAGGTTCGCGGCGAGGGGGTGAATAAGGTTGCGGCGGTTATGTACGACGGCGTTTCGTCGACGGTGAAGCAAATTTTGAAGGAGGAAGGGTGGGTGGGGCTGACACGTGGCATGGGACCTAGGGTGCTTCACAGCGCGTGCTTTTCCGCGTTGGGTTACTTCGCTTTTGAGACGGCGAGGCTTGGGATTTTGCGAGAGTATCTTAGGAGGAAGGAGTTGAGGGAAAGGGAAACTCAAGTTTCTGTTTCCACTGCCTGAGTTAGTATTTTCACTATTTTTGTTCTTTATTGCTTAATTTATGTTCGGATTTGTGTTTTGGGTTTTCATTGAGTTACTTCTTGTAGAATGTTTTAGTAGAAAGTTTTTGTTATGGAAACTGGGCTACTGAAGTGGCTTATACAAATGTAAGTTCTTGAATGTTCTCGTAATTTCCCTTTTGCTTGAGATTTGTTAATGGTTACACATAAAGTTGTTAAAATAATAATTGTTATAATAGTTTTCCTCCTCTGCATGATGCTGTTCTCAAATTAAAAAATACATGTTGCTGATGGTATGCTTCAGTAGTGCCATGTTCTTGAAGAAACAAACCAGGTTGCTGATTCTTAGGCTGGATACAGTTTTAACTCTTAGGCTTCTCTTAGGAGTTTTGAGCTCTTTTGGTTTTTCACCTGTGGGTTTTGAGTTTAGTCTATAATCCTCTGGTCTCACCAAAAGAAATTAACTGCTTTTACCGATCTATGGCATATTTGACGGAAGTTTAGGATGGGCTCAGGCATGATGATTCTAGGGTACTGTGATTCTAAGATTTGTTTAACATAAGGCACATGAATTTCAGCGTGCATGTTACATGACTATATGAGTTGGTCACATAAGGAATGTTTGTTGGTGTTTTTGTTGTTTTTTTGCTTCTCTATTGTATTATTAGTCACACTCTTTGGTTGTTTTGCTCCTTTCACACTTATATTTTTATATTGACTATCGGACATAGTCTTGTGGGTTGAACATTTTACCATACATTTATTGAATTGACTTGTCCTACCCTGAGATAATACTCTTTCATGTGGCGTACAGTCCTTGTTTTAAACTCCATTGACCATTTTTGTTCATATATCATAATTATGTTAATGTGTTGGACACTGAATTATGTGCCAGCATTTTTTGTTCTTTTAGGGTATGTGAATTTTTTTTGGGGGGTGGGATTGTTCATCAGAGAGGGAAGGGCTGTTAATTTCTCGGTTCTAGAATGAGAGTATAAAACTGTGTTAAAATGAATACAAGCTAATTAAAATGTTATGAAGTCTATTCCTATTCCTTTCTTTTTAAAAGGATTTCTAATAAGAAAATATTAATTTCAAATGAAATTTTATTCTTCCTTTTGTGCTCTTTCATACATTTTTGTAGAGTTCTAACAAAGTAAACAAAGTTTCACATTTCAAGTATATCTCAAATGACTTTAGTTTCAGGCTTCGGCCTACCATTTTTAGGATCAGGAATTTTCTAATTCCTAAATTCACTTAAAATACTTAAAGTAGGAGAAGGGAAGAAATTGTATATCTAGAATAGAAAATAAGTTTCTACTTATTATTCTATTTTGTTTTCTGAATACAAAATCTCCTTAAATAAGTTTATAAATGCTAAAGAATAATGGTTTACAATCAATTATAACTATGAACATTGAAAAAACGTAAGGACGTAGAAAAACTTTTTATTATAGTTTTCAATATTTAAGTTTGCTATTTTCAACACGTCTCCCCAAACTTGAATATTTTATCTTCATGTCGGCCTCTTGATTCCAAACATTGTTTTAAACTTCTCAAAAAAATTAATCTTCAATGATTTAGTCATCATATCTGCAACTTGTTCTTCTGACTTGCAGAATTGGAGCTCAATTTCTTCTTGCTTGATCAACTTCCTAATGTAATGATAACGAATTTTTTCTTGTTTGATCAACTTACTTTAATGTTATTTTGCAAGAATAAAATATTTATTACATTGTGGAGTTTTCTCAAGAATGAAGGACAATTTATGACTAGAGTTTCTGAAGTTTGTACGTTTTAGAAAATTATCAATGCCGTTAATTTGCTATCTAATAATATGTTAAACATGGTCGGATATGTAAGTTGAGAAATAATACCCTGGTTTTCGTGAGGGAAAATCACTACGAAGAGGCTACAGAACACGGGGGAAGAATCTTATCCTATTATCTAATAAAAATGGATACTCTAAGCCTTCATTCTCTAAAAGTACCGAAGTTCACCGGTATCCAGAGTACTGATGAATAGTTCGTTGTTCTACTAGTCTAACTGGTCTCTGTCTTCGTGAGAGGTTATGTATTGTTTCTGACTTCTGGATTTGAATAAATGTTTCAATTCTTTCTTGATGAACATATGAAATACTTTTTTCTGCATTTCAAATAAGTTTATTTCTAGGTAGCCTCGGTAGAGGGAACAGAGGCATTGGAGCAGTGCAAATAGGTGTTTTCGAAATAAGTAATTAATAAAAACCACTTATTTAATAATCAGATAAGATTTGTTTTTTTTTTTTTAAAAAAAACTATTTAAGAAATAGATTAGACAAACATGAAAGAATATAAATCTATTTATTTTATTTAAAGGAATATTTTTTTAAAAGAATAAACATAAACAAACTCACTCATAAATGCTATGAATAATTTCATAGGTCGTTGTTTTTAATCTGGAAGACACCTATCAAAGCAGCGATAATGATGAACCTTTTTGCCCTGCACCAAAGAAATTCTCTGCTTGTAATCTAATTCTTCTGAAACATGGAGATTACTGAAATGAGTTTCGTTTCTCTTAACGAAGTGTCTTTTTTTCTCTAGACACATGGTCAGTGATGGTTAAAGCACAGTTTGTGTAGGAAGAATATCGGGTAGCTTTTCACCAGTTTTTTCAACTGCATGGCTCTGAGACAATTGTTCTTTTAGTTCTATTCTGAATCTTAAGTATAGTAAATTTGTGCATTCTTTGTTCCAAAATCATAGCCCTCATAATATTCTCTGATTCTAAATAACTAACTTTTCTACTCGTTTTCTTGATGGACAAATTGGCATTATAATCAACTTACCTGTAATATTCACCATTCTTTTTTCAGAGTTGCTTTTCACCGTTATAGTTGAGGTTATACTTTTGATGAGTTTAGCATTGTCACAATTGTAATAATTGTGTCTTCGTCATTATAGTAGAGGGTTCTAATTACATTGTTGGGTGAAAAAAAAAAAGCTCTCATTACAACAACTGGAACAACAATTGCAGAAATAGCCAATACGAGATTATACAGTGCAATTATGTTTTGTGAGACAATTCTGCATTTGTATTGCCGTATGGTAGCAGTATTTTGATGAATTTTTTCATGGAAAGAAAAGGTATGGAAACCTATATGAGATAGGAAGCAAATAGCAACGCTATGTTTCTAGATTTTGACAGCATATGAAGTATGCAGACGCAGAAATGAAATATAGGATTAGCTAATATTATTCATGTGTCGCATCATCAAAACCTTCACATTTTAGATATCAATAGTTTAAGGCTTGAAATAAAATACATTTACAAATACATTACGCAGACTAAACTTAACATGATTGTTCCAACAGTGATTTTGCAAGTCATTCAAAATATGATATCATTAGTCGTATTTTTCACACTTCCAATCATCCATGATGGTTAACCTAGGTTAGAATTTTGAAGGTAATACGCCATAACTGCAAATTTTGTGCCACAACACAATTCATATAAGAGACATTAATGGCGATGAAGAGATTTAGAGACTGAATTTTATTGATAAACTAAATGAAACTCAAAATCTAGCTAGCCATTTTTCAGAGGTCTAAACTATTGAAAAATCATTTCAAAACAAGAAAACTTCTCTAAACCGAGCACACCACCTACAGTTTCATCACAACATTAAAAAGAATCGTTTCAAGGAGAAGTAACTAGCAGTTGTAAAAGCACAAAATAAACAAACAGGAGAATCATATATACTCATTGTTTATACTGATGATATGAAAGAGATATAATGATGTAAAGCTGTAGTACAAGACACATAACAAGTTTGAAAAATAATAAAATATGCAAATGACGTAAAGTTATGTTACAAGACACATAACAAGGATGAAAAATAATAAAATATGTAATTTCTAATAATTATATTCATTCTAAAATGTACATTTTCATATAAAATAGGAATTACTGATTTATTGAACTTTGGCACAGAGAAAAACACTATGAAACTCTAAGAAAGAAGTTATTTGGATTAAGTACTTGCTAGTCACTCAGAATATAATGAATATGATAGGAGGAAATAAATTAAAAATTAATTCTTAGTGGGTTTTTAGGTTGAGTGAGACTTTCTTTATATAACGGGAGTTCTTTGTAGGCAAGGGTCTTTATATAGCCGTTTCTGATGTCTTTATAGACTTCTTTAACACATGTATGATCATGTACTCCCATATAAAATATGATTATTAGGTGAAAATCAAAAACATGTTATATATATATATATATATATATATATATAATTTTAATAAAAATCATAAACTCAAATAAATACAAAAAAAAACTATTCTCTCATGTAAGAGTACAAACATTAGTGATCTTAGCCTCAAGAAACTTATTCGTAATTTTTGTAACTTTGGCATGCAACTTATCAATACAAGTGTCACCTTATATTACGCTCCTTGGAAGCTCCAAGGAAGTATATATATGTCACTTCTCATTACTCTTCTTAAGAGTCCCGACGAAGTACACCTTCAGTACAATTATGCAAAGTTACCATTCATCACCTTTCATCGAGTCACCACACACAATCATAAACATATATTGACATGTCATCATAATCATATAAATAACATATAATCCACAATTTAGACTCGTAAAATAATACATTACAAACAAACAAGAATGCAAGAAAGAAAACAAGAAAAGTAAAAGAATATGAGCTCCTCCCTACCTCTTACTATTCACTTCTTCCTCATTCCTTCTTCTCTTCGAAATTCAACCTGCAAAACATTTTCCCTTCTCCCCTTTGTTCACTTCAAGGTTCCTATATCCTTCTTAGCTTTAACCTCAATTCTTTCACCACTTTACACCATTAGACCTCAGACATTGTTGAGATATAGCAGCATGTTGACTTCTCAAACCTTGCTACACCAACATGTATCGATATAACCCTTTATTCTGACCTTTAAAATCAACTCCTCTTGCAAAACTCGTGATATTTGATCCCAATAACCTATTCTTGAAGCTCCCTTAATCCAAAATGTTGCTTCTGAACTACAACATCTTTCCCCATCCTTTCAAATTGAGTACTCAAATTTTCTAACTCACCAAACTCCGACACACCACATCTTTATACCTTCGAGGTAAGAAATTGTCTTAAAGGCCGTATCATATTCTCATAAAGGTAAATAGGTTAAGTTATCCTTGAATCTGCATTCCTCTACCACTATAGAGCACTTAACACTACCATAGAGGTACGAGCAAAACTCAAACTACAATTCTTTCTCCTTTTAACAAACCTAACTTTTTCTTTCCCTAAATCTTCAGAATTAAGAAAGGAAACTATATTTGATATAGTCATGAGTGTAAACCTTCTTACTCTTATCAAGACATTTTTTGTTCTTAATACTTCTAGTTAGATACGCAATATCTACAATCTAAACTTAAACTCTTAAACTTGTAAGATACAACAAACCCACAACTTTCAAGTCATTTTAAGGACGAAATGCTCTGATACCAAAATGTAACATCCTAGTTTTAGCAACTTACAAATGATAAAATAAGGCATTAAAAATTTATGGACTCCAAACAAACAAACAAAAAGTAGAACCTGAACCCCAAACAAACAAAAACTATAACCTAAACCCCAAACATAGAAATCATAGGAAAACACTTAGGTCCTAGGAAATAGGAAAACACTTACGATAGAACAACTAGACGCATGATTAGACAATGTCTTGTCTAAAAGTGTCTGAGAGAGAATTGAGCTAAACGCTCAACAGTTAAAATACTTGAAGTAGGTATTTGACTTCTCTCGAAAACAAAAGCATGTCAAGATAATGTCGTCGACTCAACAATTAAAAGACTTAATTATTAAAACACATAAGGAAGCCTGAGCAAGCTAAAAGCTATCTAAAAATATGCAAAAGCCAAAGAAGAGTTTACTTGAATCAAAACGATACCATGAGCTAAACAAACACGTCATCTTGTGATGAAGTATCTATACATTTGGTATCTTCAAATTAAAAGAACTTAATTGTAAAATGTTACCTAATGATAGGAAATCAAAAAGCACTTTGTTGTTCTGAGCAAATATTAAATGACATTAAATGCTCAATGTTCAAAAATAACAAAAGTGATAAGAAAAGTAATATTTGTTGCATGCACAATTTACTCTAATTTTGCAGATAAGATATTCTACACGCATCCACAATGCTACAGATCAAATATCAAATGTGGACGTTAGAGACAAAAGAGATAATCACAGAATGTTCCTCTCTTGAAGCAAAGCCTATAAAGATCATACAACCTACTTAAAGCAAATGACTGAAAAAACATGCTTGCTCTGACAAAGTAGACTTACACAACGGCTGCTGAGAAAAAGAAAAGAGAGAAAACACAAGCATTAAGGTTACGAACTACAAATGTAGTCTAACGGACAAATATTCATGAAGCTTATAAATAGAAGGTCTCTAAAGAAGATAATCAAAAGGATAGAATAGAAGATAGCCAACGTACACAAAGCTTACAACGATATATCCATGCTAAAGAGAAAAAGAGAGGAAAAAGCTAAAAAAAAAAATAATACATCTAAGTTGAAGAAAAGAGAAGAGAAGAGAAAAGAGAAAGAGATACTCTCAAGCTTAAGCGTCAAATTTCTTATTGTTTTAAGATTATAGAGAGAAACATCTACTGCATTGTGAAGAGAATTAAAATACTTGTAACTGAACTCTTTTGAGTTGAGGAATCTAGGCACGGTAGTCTAGTACTAGGAATGGTTCGAATACTCAAGAAAAATCTCAATACGGTGTTGAGTACCAGGAGTGGTGCAAATACTCAAGGAAATCTCGGTGGGGTGCTAAGTACCAAGAGTGGTGCGAATACTCAACGGAAATCTTAGCGAGGTAGTTGAGTACCAGAAGTGGTGCTAATACTCATTTGTAATCATGTGAAGATTATAGGGGAACCCTCTGCGAAGGAGACTGGACGTAGCTCAGTTGGAGCGAACTAGTATCAAATCTCTTGTGTTATTTTATCTTCTCTTTACTAAACGATCCTCTTAGAAAACCTGTAGTCGAGCTTTATATTTGAAAATATAAGAACTTCCAAGCTAAGCGATCCTTTATTTTCAAAGGGAGTTCTTACAAACGTTGTAGTAGAAATATTCTGAATAACACGTCAAACTTTTTTACTCATATATTTCAAGCCGAGCATCTAAGACTTTGAAAGAGTATTTCTGACGACTCGACAATGTGCTATATCAGAAGGGTTGCAAAAAATATTTTCCAAAAAACACTAGTCAACCCCCTTCTAGTGTTTTTCATGTACTTCAACATTTGTTCGACATTGGATTTCATTGAAGTCGTGCACTTGTTGTAGTATATATACTTTGTAGAGTCATGAACATAGTAGATATCATCATACCACCCACGAGGTTAGTCCCTTTTATGCCAAGGACCAAAATAGTCTGGTGGCTAGGAAATCATGTCATTCTCTCCCCATCATTCTTCTCTATATAAGTGGAATAATTGATAGTATATCAAGATACCTGCTTACTAAATCTCCAATGTCAATGCATACACTAACATCATCACCACAAAGAATTTCTCCTTGAAATTCTCTCAACATCATCACCATACTTGTCCAAAACCATAACCATCACCACAAATGTTATAAACAATACAATAAACATAAATAAGTTCCATCCCAAATTTATTTCAAACAACCCAAGAAGAAGAAAATAACAAACATACACATTGATACTCAACGATGGTGCTCAACGCCAAACTTGTAACGTCGTAATTCGAAACGTTCCGAACAAACCACTTTTTTTATCCTGAAAATAAATATAACTTAAACAACTCGTAAATGAAATTTCAAATTATTTAAACATCTTTCAAATGAAAATTCAAAACAACACAAGTATTCTTGCCGCTTTAAGCTTCCACTAGATTATCTATAACATCATCTGCTCCCATACAACAACACAAGTGATAAGTGCATATTTATGCCCACATTTATGTTTTAAAAACAAATTTTTGATAAGATTCTTGTGCTTAAATGATTGATTTAAAATAAGTTTTGTAATGATTGGCTTTATCGGGTTTGGGAATTAAAGAGGCTTAAAATGTGATTTTAGTTGCATAAATTATTTTGGAGAGTCTAATATTTATTGATGGAGCTGGAATTAAAATTTGAATTGCAATTTTGAAAAGAAAGAAAAGGCTAAAGTGCAATTAGAGGAAATTTCTCGACTTCTGTGTAATTTTGAATAAATAAAAAGGGTTGAATTATAATTTTGGGCAAGTTTCCTCATTGTTCTTCAAAACATTCTTCAAAATTAATTCCATTAGCACAGTTTCTGACTTTCATTCTTGAGCATTGCATAACATTCATAAGATTTAAATATTGAAAAACAATTTCGTATTCGTTGGGAGATGACTCAAGTTACCTTAACCCTATCTACTTTCTTGACTACTGACTTGTCAATATTGAAGTTGCCTTAAAAAGTAGTATTTCAACGACAGCGTAACAACAAGTCATGCAATAATCACAGGTGGAAATCACAACCACAAAAAATACAAGGGTGAGTTAACAGAATAAACATCAAATCACTGAAATAACATTTATAACACCATGGTTCAGTCTTTAACATAATGCTATCACATAAAAAAAATCAATGCATAATAAGACTATGATAACCAATACGATACCCCTCATACATTCCCTTAACCAGAAGCATGACCAACTCATTCGCTTTACACACCTATCGAGAAAAGGAAACTCGTGCCTATATTAGTCATCTCTATTAACGTATGTCTTCTTCTATACTTCACCATACCATTATTGTTTTACCAAAACAGGATGATTCAACTGGTCCTCCACTGTAGCTTCAGACCTATCTCTCTTGCTCCTTAAAATGCTCACATAAGCTTTAAACTCAACATGAGTCGAAACCCTACGGGTGAGACATCTATCCCTTTCTACCCCTTCGAAAGAGAAAAATGCAACACTCGAATCCTTAGTCCCTTCTACTGTCCTTCAAGGACGAAGAGACCATCTCTTCCACCACCTCTTAAAGACGAAGATATACACCTTTCTACCCTATCGTAAAAGGAAATGTACAACTCGAAAAAAAAAGTATAAAATAGAAGACATACTTAATGATAATAACCACAATAATTTATAACCAAAATTCAAAGTCCACTTTACACATACATAAGTTAACTTAAACTCAAGATTAAGTCAACCATCTACTTTCCATACCCCTCTCTTCCAAAAATACCCCAATACATTACAAACTATCATGTAACGTCCATAGTAGGTACTCCGCAACCGTGGAACCTAGGCTTACAA
Organism: Vigna nakashimae; assembly: GCA_034642375.1. Lineage (NCBI taxonomy): Eukaryota > Viridiplantae > Streptophyta > Magnoliopsida > Fabales > Fabaceae > Vigna > Vigna nakashimae. Next base: position 25,557,671 of record CM067768.1, read on the forward strand.
CTTGTCTCCTTTCGGTAGGTACCTACCTATTCTCTTATGATACACAAATACCATCATAGAGGGTTAACTCCTCTTATCTGGATAGATCTTGGGTTTCTTGTTTTGTCCTTTGTTTACTAACTCCAGACCTCAAAGTTGGGAAAAATATGGCCTCCCTAGGTTCGAACTCGAGTCCACATAGCACACACAATTTACACATCACACAAATACCACTAGGCCAGTTTTTTTTGTTGGTATATAAACACAAATGCAAATATTTAAAAATTTAAAAAAAAAATTGTTTATTCCTTCCTCGTATACTCTCATAATTCCCAAGACATTTCCTGAGCACTTTCATTCCAAAACATTTTCATCCTTTGAATCTTCTTTCCTATCAACTTTTGTTCTTGTGATGAACAGTCTTCCTTCGGCTGGTCTCCCAACGACTTTTGATGTGACAGGGTGTCTCTTCTCTTTCACTATTGTTTCCTTCTTTGTAGAATATGTAATCTATTTGCCTCTTTACACTCTCAAGGTTGTTCTCCTCTTCCCTCTCCCACATTTCTCTCCCTCTTTTCTATTTATACTTCCCCAATAACAAAACCCTAATATATATATATATATATATATATATATATATATATATATATATATATATATATTTCTTAAAAACCCTTATAAATATGTACTCATTTTGTTTCTCTTTTATGTAACAACTTTTACTTTTTTGTCACTTATTTTTCTATTCTTGCACTCATATATTATTATTTTATTATTTATTTTAAAACCCCTTCAAAATATATTATATTTCTTTAATTTGTTTTTTTATTAAAACTATCTGTTACAGGTAGAAACATCACAAGAACGATGAATACATATCATTATGATCATTAATTAACAAAGATTTATATAAATAACTAAAAAGATGCATGCAAGTGGAAGAAGACTCATATACATCCCATAACAAAAAAAGAAACTAAGAAAAATGGCTAAAACTCAATTTAAACGAACAAAACTAATTAGTTCAAATTGAAGAACTTATCATAAGGATTAATGCTATGGTTCTTCCATCAGATAAATAGATAGAAAAATCCTTAAAAAGAAGTCATAGAATTATAGAAAAGTGACTTGAAAGAAATTTTATGTTTTAAAATAATAAAACTCATAACAATACTATTTATATTAAAACCTTTTAACATTAATATAATTAAGTTTGCTATTTTTAAAATATTATCACTTTTAAAATATCATTTTCTAAGTTTTTACATACACAAGACTATATATTTTAAGAAATCCTTATTAATTTTAACAAATAATTATATAACTTTATAACTAACCTTAGTATAAAAAAGGTTTAATAATTCAGATAGCCCCTATTTTCGGTGACTTTTCTCAGTTAGGTCCTTCTCACTTTTTTTTGTCTCAATTAGGTTCCTATTTTTGAAAAATTGACCCAATTAGGTCTTCGGCCTTAGTCCCATACTAACATCGTTAAAAAGAGTGTCACGTGTCAATTCGTGGTTTTTTTGAATTTTTTTTAAATTTTTTTATTTTTATTTTTTTAATTTATTTTTGAAAAATAAAAAAATTTCCACATGTCAAGCCGACATTGTGTCATGTGACAATGACAATGTGACGTTGCATTGATAGTGTCACGGATAGTTAATAGTGCCATGACACATGTCACTATCAAACCTCGTGTAATTGTATTTTTCTCAATTTGGTCCATATATTTTTATTTTGTCCCAATTTGGTTCTAGTATTTTTATTTTGTATCAATTTAGTCCTAATATTTTTAAATTAAATAATTTTGTTCTTTTTCAAATTCAAACAAAATTTAATTTATATATAAATCTTTACAATGTTTTATACAAATTGATATTTTTTATTAGAAAAATAAAAAAATTACGAACTAACATGACACATTTTTATTTATTTAGTATTTTTTATTTATTTAGTATTAACGAAAATAACTTAATTGCATTAAAGTTATCAAAACAAAAGCTAAGTTGAGACAAAGAAAAATAAAGAAATTTTAAAGTTTTCTATAAAATTAAACAACAAATGAAATAATTGAACCTAAATAATATGAATGAACAAACTATAAAAGTAAAAATTTCAATGTCATGAGACAAGTGACCTATCAATGTCACATCTTGTCAGTGCACATAACACAATATCAACTTAGACACATGATAATTTTTTTTTAATTTTTAAAAAATAAAAATGATATAAAAATAATTAAAAAATATTTAAAAAATTTAAAAATACCATGAGGTGGTACATGACACCTCTTTAATGATATTAGTTTTAAACTAATGACAAAAATCTAATTGTTCCAAATTTTAAAAATTAAGAACCAAATTGATAAAAAAGAGATTAAGAAACCTATTTTAGAATAATAACCAAAATCATTAAAGCTATAAAAAATGAAAATGAATGCATGATTAAGGTAAATAAAATTAACAAAATATTATAAATAATATTGGAAATACCCTTGGTTAAAAAAAAATAGGTGCTTTAATTTCTTTAAATTTGTTAAATTTTTGTAATATTTAAAACCTAATAATGGATTTTTACCAAAATCGTTTTATATGATATTTAAAATGATTAATTTATAAATTTTTAGGTTAAATATGTTTTTGGTCTCTTAACTTTCAGTGAAAATTGGAATTAGTCCTTTTTCAAAATTTTGGCCTAATTTAGTCCCCAAATTTTAGAAAATGTGTGAATTTAGTCATTTTAACTAAATTTTGTTAAATTTATTTAATGTTTCAAGTGCATTTCATGATAGCATCATGATAACATTTGAATTGTTTATATCATTTGACATATTTTTGCTTCAATGTTAATTAAGAAATACGTTTGAAACATCAAATAAAGTTAACAAAATTTGGTTAAAGGGACTAAATTCATACATTTCTAAAATTTAGAGACTAAATTAGTCTAAAGTTTTGAAGAGAGACTAATTTCAATTTTTACTTAAAATTAAGAGATAAAAACATATTTAAGCCTAAATTTTTATTGACTAATTTCTGATATGGAAAAAAAGTTATGGAAAAAACTAGTAGTATAAAGAAACTGTTAACACCATCAGAATATATAAAAGTTATGTAGTAAAAGAACGTGTAGAGTTTTTAAATAGAAGAATTACAATTTCTGAACCAAAGAGTAATTAGAAGAAAAGAAGAAAAACTTTGGGTATCCTTCCATCCATCAACTCCTACCTCCAATAACCATTTTGTTGCCGGAAGTTGCAGGAAAGACACATAATACAGAAAGAGGTTCGAATGTGAGCAGATAAATTAGGTTTCGTATGAGGAAGAGGGATTTCGAACTTAACATGTGTTTTCTTTCTTTCTCTGCTGAGTGACTCGCAAAATCACGTCATACCCATGATTTCACGAGTTTCTTTCACGATTTTACCCATTTCACCAAAATTAACTCGCAAATAGGTAGCAAAATCACAATTCGAATTGCCATTTTTGGTACCCTGGCTGTGACTTTTCACTCACTTTCTTGCTGTTTCCCCTGGCAGAAATTTGTTATCTAGAACTGGAATGGTGCTTATTCTACTTTTGTTACTCTCTCTCTCTCTCTCTCTCTCTCTCTCTCTGTATATCCATGTATTATTCAAAATGCTCATTTTAAATGCAATCTATCACTTGGTGACATTTGGTGCCCTTCTGTCAGATGGAAACATTTGGTGCATCGATTTCAGAGGTGAGGAATGTTGCAACAGGTAATTCCAATGACGGTACGGTTGAAATGGAGGGTTTCAAGCAACGTGTTGACGAGATAATTTCAAAGGTTGATAAGGCAAGTATATTTATTAAAAATTATTATGCAATTGTGTGTATTGTGCATCGTATTGGTGTTATATGTTAGTTTTTGGTAGGCTCAATTGGTGTTAGGAGATGACCAAGTAGAACAAATTGGAAAAGAGGTACTTAGTTAGGAACAGTGTACCTGGATTAATGTGGCCTAAAGGGAAAGAAAACTGTACAATACTCCGGCTGGATTGAGAGCCCAAACTCTCCCGCAATTCACAGACTTCCCTCCTTTATTTTTCTTTTTCCATCTTACTTTGGATGCAAGCTAAAAGTGCTTTTGGTAGCTTCTTTTTTTTGGAAATATAGAATTTTTTCCGATAGAGAAGCTCCCAAAAGCACTTACAACTTTGTATCCGAACATGTTTTTACTACATTTCTGCTAGGTACAACCACAACCATCTTTTACTCCTTATACCTCTTCTATTCCATGAACGATCTCCTACCACTTTTCAACAGTGAGTTATATTGAGGTTATGCTTTATCACCACTTTTTGAGCTTTCACATGATTTACTCCTAAGGAATCCATTCACGTGGTTGGTTCCTGTATGAGACAATTGACTAGTATATTACATGATTTTGATGGCTTATATATAGGTATCAATAACGAGATAGGATTTTAGTTTTATTTTTTATGTTTGCCTCTCCTTCTGTGGCTTGATTTTTAATTGACTGTGCTTCATGCATTATGTATTGATGCATATCCATTGCACAATTTATGGCCTTTTGGCATGCTGTGGTAAGACTACAATGCATGCTTCTGCCTCAATGGTTAGCATATTATGCATCTGGTCCTCTGATAAGGAGGCAATTTATGGCCTTTTGGCATGCTGTGGTAAGACTACAATGCATGCTGCTGCCTTTGTAAAAGTATGAGAACTTCATTCTTTCTGGAAGCATTTAGCTTGATGCCATGTTTGCAAACCACTCCCATCAACTTTGTGCAAAGTGAATGATCTGTAGAGCTTCTACATTTTGGGCTGTCTACTACTTTATTGTGCCTCACTTTATGGTTATAATATTATGCATATGATTGCATGACTCATGAGATTTTGATCTCTTATACGTAGAGGAGCTTTCATATAGAGCTATCTAGGACATTGAAAATGCAATTTGTTATCACATTTGTCAAAATTAAAACACATGGTCTTGAGCTTAGTAAACTTAAAGTCCTAGAGTGTAATCGTGTCAACTTGGAAAACATGTTAGATCCTTTTTTCCCAAGTGAAATGAGTTAAGATGTAATACTTTTTCACCATCATTTGGGGTCCAAGTTGTGTAATATCTTTTTGGATTTTAACAATTTGATACCTTCATTAATGAATACTCTATATGTTTTGTCTATCTTTATATTTTTCTTGAATGAAATAAAATGTAATTTGGACAAGTTATCAAAATACACAAAAGTGATAATGCAAAAGAATATTTTCTTCTGAACTTTTTGCTATTTTGGGTTCAATTGAATTTTACATTTGTCCGCCAACTCTCATACACCTTAGCAAAATTCTCAAAATTAGAAGACAATAGTTTCTCTCTTGTTCACGTGCATTTGATATATATACATACATTGGTTGGATAATTTAGGAAACAAGCACAATCTATTCTAGGATACAAAAGTTTGAGATTGCAGGATTGCTGTGCTAATAAGAAACCAATATACAAAATTAAAACCAATATGAATAAAATCTAAATCTGTCTTAAATATCTCGACAAAAGTGATATAACAGAGAGAAAAAATAGACACTTAGTTGAAACTACACATGCTTTATTACTTGGTGCTAGTATACTTGTTCATTATTGGGGGTGATGTCATTCTTACAACTTGTTTTCCGAATGAACTTTTATTTCATGTTGCTCCTTGTGTTTTTTGAGTGTATTTTGTACATGACTTGTCTCTGGGTTTTGACAGATCATAGGCTAGAGCCACCTCCCATATTAGGTGAGTCCTTTTCATCAAGTGTCACTTGATGCTTTGGACACTTGCTGCAACCTAGGATTAGTGATGTTTGTCTTCTAAAATAGAATTTGACAGCTGACTAGCTTTACTTGGCCAGCTTTCTAGGCTTCATGATCTCCTGAATTCTCATGTTCAACCTGCTGGAAACACAATTAAAACACAATTCAAACCATGTGTGACTGTATATACTATTTTTGACAAGGCTGCTGAATATATGAAGGAAAGGGCTGCACTGGGTGGCTGGAAAACTGTGACAGCTGCTCGTAATATGATTCATGATGCATATATAGTTGAGCAATGTAGAATGAATAATCGCCATATACAGAATGGTAATTCATACTAAAACCAGAACCAAAAACAGTTAAAGAAAATATGGCTTAATAGCATGCACAAACTGGAAAATCAGAAAAATGATAACTAAACACAATTGGCTACAAAATTTCCAATTCCCACTACGCCAATTTGTTAGCAGTCCTTTAGTTGCATAAAGGCTAACAAAAATCTCAGTTTCTCCCTAATGTGTATAGGAAGCTAACCAAGGTATCTATCCAAAAAATTGTGTAACTTTGTAGCTAAAGTTGTGTCTAATTATCACCCTAGAAACCAAACAAACATAGGGGGAATGAAAAACGTAAACTCTACTCTAAAACAATGAAATGATAGCAAGTTATAAAGAAATATGAATGAAATGTGTTCTAGGTCCTAACACTACCTAAACTCGTGATTAAATGCAAAACTGAAAAGTGTTTGATAAAATGACTCAATGAAAACCTAGTTTTTACCAAGTTTTTGTTGAAATGCTTGAATGAACCAAACTATTATTTATGCAATGTGAATGACCTAGACAAGTTTCTATATGCTTAATTACGCATAATGAATGATTAAACCATGCTAAGAACTCCAAAATCACAAAATCATATGCTGAAATAAATGACAGCTAAATTTCTAGTGCATAAATTTTTTTGACAGCAAATGGATTATGCAGAAGTTTTGACAGCAACTAAAATCATGCATATTCTTAGGTCTGATGCAATGCTACTGTTCTAACCATGTTTCTATATGCCTAAGTATCTGAATGAAATGCTTAAACCACACTAAAAATAAATTCCCTTGCCAGTCTTCAACACCACTGACAATTCTGTCCAGGCCTCAATGTTGCAACTCCAAATGGTTCTCCATATACATATATACATCTATCTCTATATACTCTAGCCCTCTGGCTTTTTATCATAAACTTGGCCTCATTGCCATGTCTTTAAGCTCTTGTTCATGCTCCCAGTATCATGATAGGCTTATCTTAAAACATATTATTCAATAAGTCTATCTTCTAATACTTATGGTACTCATCATACAATACCACCTTGATGACCATATTGTTTGATGGTACTCTAGTTAGACTATTCACCCTTACACTTGGTGTGATTAATCCGACAAACATATCATGTGTTGATCTAAGTTAGGACATTCTCGATTATGCCAACTAATTTGTTTATAAATCCCCACTGTAAAATCTTTCCAACATTGAATTTCTCTCTGAAAAGTTTTAACTCTTTACTGTCACAAATTAGCTATAATAGAATGAGAACTCCCCCTTTTCATTTATATATCATTTTCATAACAGACCACATAAACACTTTAGCTAAGATACACATTCAGTTCTCATACATCACATACAATTCATATAAATTTCCAACGAATTCAAAGTATCACAGAATCTGGTTAAACAACACAAAATAATATACATTCAAGAGTTAGCTTCCCTTACCTGGAAGTTAGCTTTGAAATCTCTAGATTCTACCACTCCAACCTCAACAAAAGCACTTTTCAACTCGGACCCAGGTTACAACAACTCCTTCCTCATAAAACCTCTGTTAAGCTTGATATTCAAACAACAGGACTTAATCAGGTTATTGAGGAATTGAGAGAGTTCTTAGAGAGATAATGGATTTCTAGATAAAGATTTTTCCCAAAATGCTTGATGTGGCCGAATCTCACTTTTATAGCATGGGTTCATGCAATTCTCTAATCTGTTTGAGTTACACATAATAAACATTAAATACTTCCCTCGTGGATAGTTGTTTTCCACTTTCCTATTACTTCTGCTCCACCACTTCTGAAGTTTAGTGTGTTTATTATCTTTCAAATCAAGTGTTTACCTGTTAAGAACTTGTTTTCCATTTTTTGACAATTTACTCCACCACCGTTTGAAGAACCTGTTATATCTTGCCACATACTCATTTAATTTCTATATTATCTTGCCACCGTTTTAAGCATCTTTGTTAAACTCTACAAAAATATTTAATTGATATTTTAATATTTAAAGAATGAAAAGTTGCTTGTGTTTTCTGGGAATCAAGTTTAGGTTGGTTTTAATATGTATGTCAGTCACTTGTGTTTATGATTACTCTTGTTTTTGTCCCAACAGCTTGAGCAGAAAGTACATGATGTGGAGAACTTTTACTCGAGTGTGAATAAAAAGCAAACAAACATGCTTAAAGGTAATTCAACTACAAAGGATAAGGAGAAACATGTTCCAAGTATTAAGAAGCAACAACAGGATGCTTTAAAAAGAATGCAAGATCTTATGCGCCAGTTCGGCACAATACTACGCCAGGCAACTACTTTTCATTTATCAATGGTGTTTGTGTTGATATGCTGCAATATTTGAAACATGCTTTTTAGTGCAACTGTGTTAACGTGATAATTGTCTATTTAGTTAGATGTCATTCTTTGTGACATTTGTGGGATCATTGTGTTTGTTCTTATTTGGACTTATGCAGTGTTATAAAACATCTGTTATGGCAGCACCATAGCGGAAATTGGTGGCAGTTTTATAGCTTGCCACCACAACATGGCAGTGGCGATGCGGGTTTTGCATGGCGGCCGCTTTTTTTTATCACAGTTTGCTCAGCGCAGAATGGAGATGACTAAAAATGTGCAGTAGGAGAAGGAAACTCCATTGCAGGGATGATGTGGTAGGGTGGGAGAAGAAAACTTTATGCATAGGACAACAACACAAGGAGGAAACCCTAATTATTTCTTTTTTGTTTTTAGGTTAAAAGCCCAAATGATAATTTTGTTGAAAATTGGGATATACTTGGCCTAACAAAAATATTATAATAAAACACTAGTTATCTCTTCTCTTTGTTTTCTGTTGGGTTAAAAGCCCAAATGATAATTTTGTTGCAAATTGGGCCATATCTGACCCATCAAAAATATTATAATTTAACCTAATATTTTCACACTCGACCCACACCTCTCCATATTCTTTAGTCCTATTGCTGCTGCTTGCATTGACCTTAATGCTCATTGCTGCCCTCTAACCGCCATTGATTGCCTCAACTCTAGAGTGATTATTATATCTCTACAACAAACCTTTTCTTGGATAACCTTTGTTAGGCATGTAAATAATGAGGAAGAGTGGAATAGGGGTATTATAGAAGGAATGATAGGATATGGAAGGTTTATTGTAGGAGGAAAAATATAAATAGACCAATTAGTCCCTTGGAGAGGAGGACGATAATTTTGTAGTTTGAGCTTTGGCTCTTTGTGAAGGGGAAGCCCTTGAGGAGAGAGTGCTCTCTTATTTTGTGTTCTTTTTAGTCTATTCAATAAAGAATGTTACTGTTCTTTCTCTTTTCAATTCTGGATTCCTATCATATTGGTCTGACCTGCCGGATTCGAAGAGAAGGGGAAAGTTTGGCCTACAAGCAAGGAAGAGTTATGGCAGAGATGAAGACAAGTTTTGTCTATTACCAAGGAGATCCTACATGATTTGAGGAAGAATAAATAACTTCTTCAAGATATCAAGAAAGAAAAGAAAAAGGTAAAGACTGGTTTGGGTATTGTGAAAGATGGCTTGCAGGCAATAAAAGAGACCAAAGATCTTTTTCCAGATGGAGGATACAATTCAATCAAATAGGAAAAGCAAAGAGAAGAGGATGCCTTTGACAATAATGAACTTAATAATGGTGAGAAAGAACCAGTTTGCTTTGGGGTTAAAAGGATGGAGTTGCCCACATTGGAAGGGAATGATCCCCAAGATCAAATTGCAAGGACAACAAATGTTTTGGAAGTTCAAAAAATCAAAGGATCAACAAAAGTACATCTAATCCTTCACAGCATGGAAGAAGATGCAGTCCAAGGGATATAAATCTGGCAATAAAAAATCAAGAAAAGCAAGAAATTTTCCAAATGTGGGGAGAATTCAAGGAATGTAGGAGAGAAGAAGGAAGAACTGTTGCAAGCATGGTTATTAAAGTCGCGAGTTAACTCATTAACTCAGTCGAGTTTACGACTTCACTTAGTGCTTCCGAGTTAACTCAGAAGCAAACTCAGAAATGGTGTAGAATCGGTAGCCTTGTTGGTGGACTCAGTAGACTTGCTTGAAATCTCGAGCTTGCTTTCGATTTGGCGAGTTTGTGAAGAAATTTTTAAAATGTAAAATGAAGTCGTTTTTGGCACACCAGATTAGGTTTTTTGATTTAGGGCCAGTGACGAATCTCTCGCGATTCATCAGGTGCTGCTCTCGTTCTTGCCATTCATCTTCTTCGTTCCTTCTTGCGATCTCACTTGCACCCTAGCTCGAACTGTCATGAACGTGTTTGTTCGCCGGCACGAGCGCCTCGCTTGCTGTTGCCCACCATCTCCCTATCAGTGGTGGTCGCATGCCTCCTTCGTGTGCCTCTGTTTCGCACTCACCGGCGGTTGTCATCTCACAACTCTTATGTTTTTAAGTTCAACTTTGCGCTATTTTCAAAGTTATCTCTGCACTGTCCGAGTGCCTCTGTTAAGTAAAATGTTGTTGTGGTTAAGTTCTAAAGAAAGCCCTCTACTAGTTTTTATGTCTTGCAGTGAAAAACATATTTGGAACAAAATCAAATTCATTATTAGAGGATCACATGATTACACTTCTTTTTACATTTCAATTTATGTTTTATAATATTTATATGAACAATATTTTTATGATTCTATTTATTTGAAATTATATAATTTTGTGGAGTTATTTGAATTAAAATATTATTTATATAATTTTTTAATCTAAAGTAAACTCTTACGAGTTTACGATTCGAGTTTACGAGTCCAGCTTACCAGACTCTCACGAGTTTATGTAAACTCTCAAGTTTAACAACCTTGGTTGCAAGATCTCAAGAAAAGCAAGAAACTATCCAAAGGGGGAGAAAAGTCAATTAATATTGAAGAAAAGATGGAAGGATTAAATGAGGAAGGAGAAGAAATGCTAAGGCCCTGGACTACAAGAGTAGAGTTATCAACATTTGAGAGGAATGATCCTCTAGGATGGGTATCAAGAGCGGAGAAACATTTTCGGGTTCAAGTTATCACCTCAAGAAAAAAACTAGGTTTGGCTTCCACCAGAATGGAGGAAAATGCAATGATAAATTTTGAGGGTGGTGATAGGTAGATAAGAACCAGGAACCAGAAGCAGAGGATGAATCACATGATTTTAGTTTACTAAAAAGAAGTTCTGACTTGGGTGATAAATCTGATGATCAAGAATTTGAAGTGTTTCCTGTACGAGAAAAATTCATTGTAAACATTTTGCTTTTTTAGATATATGAAGATGCTCTTATAGCGGTTACTTACCAACATTCTGTAATTTTTACTCGTTGAGGCTGGTGAATATGTTGCTTTGATTCCTACGTCAATTGTTAGTGATGATCCAACAGTAAAAAACGAATGGGTTGTAAACAAATGGGTTGAGTACAAAACCAACGATGATAACCAACTTATGAAGGATGGAAACTAAACCTTTAAATTTGGCTTGTTGCAACATATCAGATGAAGATTACCAATATTTGCTTACTGTTGATGAAACAAATGCCAAGGAAAGTGACTCAATAATAGGTTTTGATGGAGTTCTTCAAATTGAACCAAATTCTAAGTCAATTGATGAACTACAAGATGAAGAATTGAAGGCAGCTAAACTAGAGTAGATTGAAGCAGGGAAAACATTTGTGTAAGCAGTGACACATGATCTCAGGAAAAAGGATGAAGCACTCCAACATCTTAAATTTTCAAGAGTACAACCTTGAGGACAAGGTTGTTCTAGCAAAGGAGAGTATTGTTAGGCATGTAAATAATGAGGAAGAGTGGAATAGGTATTATAGAAGGAATGATAAGATATGGAAGGTTTGTTATAGAAAGAAAATTAAAAGGAAGCGGTGAATAGAGAAAGGAATGGAAAAATAAGTGGATGCACGACTGTCAGTTGGGAGTTGGTCCATATAATTAGACCAATTAATCCCTTGGAGAGGAGGATGATAATTTTGTTGTTTGAGCTTTGGATCTTTGTGAAGGGGAAACCCTTGGAGGAAAGAGTGCTCTCCTATTTTGTGTTTTTTTCAGTCTATTCAAAAAAGAATATTACTCTTATTTCTCTTTTCAATTCTAGGTTCCTATCAACCTTTAATGTACTTTAATGTACGAATAACAACTTTTAGTGATCTATACATGGAGAATAAAGAAATTGACTCACTACACTAACTGCAAAGGAAATGTTAGGCCAAGTATAAGATATTTCAATTTTCCAACTAATGTTATGTACTTAACATGATCTGAGAGTGTCTCCTCTTGATTGGGTAGGAGTTTGGCATTGACATCCATGGGTGTCAAAAAACTTCAAATTCATTAACCCAATTTCTTCCAAAATATTTAATGCATATTTTCTTTGAGAAATAACAATTCCATTGTTGGATTGTGCTACCTCCATCTTCAAGAAATATGAGTTTGCTAAGGTCTTTGGTCTAAAAGTGGTGATAAAGGTGATGTTTGTTTTACTTGTGAGATTTGTCTAACTGCGAGCCATATCAAATTATTTAACAATAGTGCAAAATTTGCCAAACCAAGCCCTAGGCTACTGCTTAAGGCCATATAAAAATTTGCAGAGACTACATATCAATCCAAAAGACTTCCCTTGGGTAACAAAACCTAGAAGTTGCTCCACATAAATATATTTCTCCAAATCATCATGAAGAAAAGCATTTTTACCTTTAGTTGATAAAGTGGCCAATGTTGAAGTGCACCCATGGCTATGAATAAGTGAAAATGGCCATCTTCGCAATTGAAGAAAAAGTATCACCATAGTCCAACCAAGACTTTGAGTATAACCTTTGGCCACTAGGTGAACTTTGAGACAATCAGTAGTGCCATCATGACCAACTTTACTAGCAAAATCAATCTACAACCAACAATAAAGTAAGGGAATAAGTTCCCAAGTTCCACTATTATGAAGAACATTTATTTCATCAAGTATGGCCTGACGTCAATCAGATTCGGCTAAGGCATCACCTACAAATTTTGGAATTGACATAGAAGAAATTGGGGAAATACAAGTGCAAAGTGATGGAAATAACCTATGATAACTCAAAGTAGTATAATAAAGAGAGGGATTACGGGTAGAGCGTATACCTATATGTAGGGCTATAGGATGATTTGATTCAATTGTTGGAGTAGGAGGGGATGAAGGTGTTGACACTAGAAGAGAGTCATTCGGTGGACGATTGAGAATCTATCGACGTGTATACACTTGAAGAGATGGTGGAGGTGAGGAATTTGTAGGTATATTAAACACAATAGAAGGATCATAGATAACTATGCTCATGACTTCGTTAGATGGAGACGCAATAGGAGAAGGAAGAAGATGAATAGTACTAACACCATGTAAGGAGGTAAATAACCTGAAGTAGACAAAGCAGAGAAAATATTTCAATTCAGTAATGTGATCTGTGACACCTGAGTCTAGAATCTAAGGGCGAAGCGAGTTGTAGTGATGCCAACAAATGATGTACCTATGTGTGCAACAAAAGTAGTGGAATCAAAGTTTTGACGATTCTCATACCATTTGAGAAATTTGTTGAAGATAGCATGATGTTCTAAAGTATTAAATGAAGTGGGATCCAAATGAGATGGTTGCGAGGGAGCAACTTGTGCAATCGCAACAAATCGAGGAAGATGACCATGTAAGGCATAATCGATCAATTCTGTGTTCGAGCTTTTAAGAATGTTCACACCCATGACACCCTTTTCCTGGCTTGCAAGGGAAATTGCGATCATAATGCTGAAGAGTGATCAGAGGTGACTAAAGAGAGTATTTTAGTGGTTGACTTACAAGACATGCAATAAATGGAACAAAAGGTAGGTACAACTAGGGATCCCAAAATCTAATCACAAACACGTGAATAATCGCTAGGAAATCCATGTAAGGCTAACAACATGAAAGACTTTGATCGTGTCTCTAGTTCATGAGAAGGAGTGGAGTTAGTAGACAATAAATCATTGAAGTCATGGAGAAGAAGATGAACTTTACCCAACTATTCAGCCATTATATTGTTAACACTTTTGGAAGCAACAATATTTAAGATATTTTGACAAAAACTATAAAGACGTTAAGTATCATTGGTGTACAATAAATATGTCATGTTTCCAAACTTTTGAACATGTCTCAGAGGCTTTTAGTGATGGATCACTTGATAAAATTAACTTTCATTTTTAAGATTCTTCTATGTAAAAACAATATTCGTAAAACATTTTATGCCAAGTATTGTTATTGTTAAGAATGAGACTTTAAACCTAACTTAACCCTACAAAACTGAGGTTTGATGTGAGACTTCTAACACACCCCGCCCATGCCGAGACATACATCACTAACATGGGGTCTACACATTAATGGATGGTCCGATAACAGGTGGAAAAATAAACCCAACAAACAACAAATTTCGCTAGAATAGGCTAACTCATGGATCTAATACAATGTTAAGAAGTGGAGTTTTAGCTTAACTTTACAAAACTGGTTTGTAAGGTAAGGTTTGCATCCACTTATACATTATAAACTCGTCTTATCTTTAGTCGATGTGAGATTTCCAACATAACCCCTCACATCGAGTCATACTCGAGCATGGGACTACATTAATGAGTGGTCCAATAGCGGGTGAAACTATAGACCAAACAAATAACAAATCTCGCTCAAACTCATGCTTTGATTCCATGTTAAAAATTGAACTTTAAGCCTAACTCAACCCTACAAAACTGGTTTGTATTGCATCCACCTATATATATATATTTGAAATTGGCCTTATTTCTAGTTGATGTGAGACTTCCAACACACTCCCTTGTGTCGAGAGGCATATACATCTAGTTCGGATAGGCTCAAACTCATGGCTCTTACTTAGGCTTAAAGTCCACTTCTTAACAGTTATATTTGATTTGGTGTTGTTATGTGGCTTGGTTACTTCAACTTATCTCTAATTTTTCCTGTAAAACCTGTTATGTAATGTTTGATTGTTTGTAAATTGAGTAGTTTAGACTCTACTTTAGTGTAGGGTAATCTCTTCAAATTATGAAATCAGTTCTTTAATAATTGGTCTCTTATGCCAGATCACACAACACAAGTGGGCTTGGCCTTTTATGCAGCCTGTGGATGTGGAGGGGCTTGGTTTACATGATTATTACGAGGTATGATTAATATATGCATTTCCCCATGTTACTCTTGCATTAGCATTGTCTTTTTTTGGGTATTTTGTTGCTAATATTTATAGACTTTTAAGGTTTTCGTATATTTCATTGTGCAATGCTTGTTGAGAGAAAACATGGGATACATTTGATAAATTTTGTGTCTGACTTATGAATGGAAGCTTTTATTTAGAATGAATTGTAAAGATAAAGTTAACATTAAGCCTAATTTATATACATACTATTGTTGATCTATGATAATATTTGTAAATACTTTATTTCGTATTCTCTAACATATTGCATGGTTATCAATCTTGCGTGTTAACTCGAAAAACACAAACGAGTTTACTAGACGAGTTTACAATTCTTAAATCCATTGCTTGAGTTGACTCAAAAGGAAACTTGTTTTTGAAGCAAGATCGATAGGCTTGATGTGAACTCAGTGAACTCGACCAAACTCGTGAGCTTGCAATTGAGTTGACAAGTTTGGAAGGGTTTTCTTTTTATCGCGAAATGACTCCAATGATTGTCATTGTAGAGATGGTATTTGAGTGTGAGCTGTCAAAAGCCATGGGAAAAGAACCTAAAATGGGGTTAAAAGGTGTCACTTGGGTGTGAGGAAGGAGTCAGAGGGTGCTTCGACAAGGTGGTTGTGCTGAAAATGGAAAAACAATGCAATATGAGACGGCTGGGTGAAACGAAGTTTGGTGGTAGCCAGAGGAAGGCGGTTCTGGTCACAATGGTCACCAGATTAAAGGGACACTTGGTGGTGGGGGAAAGGGGCACATAATAGCTGCGAGTACCGTTCACCCGATAAAAAAAGAACACTGAAGACCAAAAAACAAAAAAACCTAAACTAGTAATACCATATAGAAGAGTATATTTGCTTAATGTATTATGTCTAATGCAGACTACAAAATGTGTATTTATATTAATTTACAGAATCAAATATAATAAATTTCTACCTAACAATTACGGATCAATCATCTTAATTTGCTAGAATATGTAACTGTTAATTTTCTACAAATTTGTTTACATTCTAATAGAAACATTTGCTCCAATTGATATAGTCGAGGTTATTATCTCTAGCGGCTAATTATGATTGGAACTTGCCACAATTTGATAAAAAAATTGTCTTTCTTCATGGGGACTTGAATAGGAGATTTACATGGAATTTTCCCCTGGTGGGAAAACCTGTGCCAAAGCTGCAAAAAGTATTTATGGACTAAAATCTTGAGAAACATGTAGAACTATATTTATTTCAATACCTATTATTACAACATACTAATGTATTTATGGGAGTAAAAGTTAGGCACCTCCTTAAGTTAGGCACCTCTAAGTTAGGCACCTCCTATGTTAGGCACCCCTAAGTTAGGCACCTCATACCTAAATAATTATAGAAAAATACTTAGTAAGTTTTTCTCTAATTACAACACTCCCCCTCAAGTTGGTAAATGAATATCAATCATTCCCAACTTGCTTACAAGATCTTGAAATCTTCCCTGAGGTAGCCCTTTTGTAAAAATATCTGCTAGCTGAAGACCTGTTGGAACATGAGTTGTAATCATAAAGCCTCTGTCTAGATTATCTTTTATAAAGTGTCTGTCAATCTCAATGTGCTTTGTCCTATCATGTTGTACTGGATTATGAGCAATGCTTATGGCAGACTTATTGTCACAGTATAGTTGCACAGGACTGTCTATCTTAATTTTAAGATCATCCAAAATGATTTTCATCCAAAGTCCTTCACACATTCCTTGAGCAAGGGCTCGAAATTCAGCTTCTGCACTAGAGCGAGATACTCTGTCTTGCTTTTTGCTCCTCCATGTTACCAGACTATTTCCAAGAAACATACAATACCCAGAAGTAGATTTTCTATCAGTAATAGACCCTGCATAATCAGCATCAGTATATATTTTCATACCTAATGTGTCTTCCCTTTTAAACAACAATCCCTTCCCTGGACTTGACTTCAAGTATTGGAGAATTTTATCAACTGCTTGCATGTGTCTATTTCTTGGATCATGCATGAATTGGCTTACTACACTAACTGCATAGGCAATGTCTGGTCTTGTGTGTGATAGATAGATTAGTTTTCCTACTAATCGTTGATACTGGGTCTTCTCTACAGGAGCACTTTCTTCACTTCCAATTCTATGATTCTGTTCTATAGGAATTGTTGAAGTTCGACATCCCAATTTTCCCGTTTCTTTGAGGAGATCAAGTACATATTTCCTTTGGGAGATGAATATTCCTTCCTTGGAGTAAGCAACCTCTATTCCAAGAAAGTATTTAAGTTTTCCTAGGTCTTTCATTTCAAATTGAGCTGCCAGTTTTTCTTTTAATGCCAACTTTTCTGCTTCGTCATCTCCTGCAATAATCATGTCATCCACATAGACAAGCAATAGGTTGAGTTTACCTGTAGATGAATGTTTTATGAACAGAGTGTGGTCTCCTTGGCTTTGTCTGTATCCCAAGGAAATCATTGCTTTTGTAAATCTTCCAAACCATGCTCTAGGGGATTGCTTAAGACCATACAATGCTTTCTTTAGGAGACAAACCTTGTTTCGTTCATTTTTCACTTCAAACCCTGGGGGAATATCCATGTAAACTTCCTCTTCCAGATCTCCGTGAAGAAAGACATTCTTTACATCCAACTTGTGTAAGTCCCATCTAAAATGAGCCGCCAAAGCAAGAATAACTCGAACTGTATTCATCTTTGCCACAGGAGCAAATGTCTCCTCATAGTCAATCCCATAGGTTTGAGTATAGCCTTTTGCCACCAGTCTCGCTTTATATCTTTCTATTGTTCCATCCGCCTTATGTTTCACTGTGAATAGCCATCTACATCCTACTGCCTTCTTGTCTCTTGGCTTGTCAACAATTTCCCAAGTTGAATTTCTTTCTAATGCATTCATCTCTTCTTTCATGGCTTGAGTCCAATGTTCAAGTTTCATGGCTTCTTGGATTGAGGTAGGAATTTTTGTTGTATCAATGGCAGCAATAAAACTTCTATGCTTATCAGAGAGATTGTTAGTGCAAACATGTTGAGAAATGGGATATTTAGCACATGATCTCCTTTCTTTTCTCAATGCAATGGGCAAGTCATCAGTAATACTTACCTCATCGATGTTGTCTTCAGGGATTCTCACCTCCGGATTAGACAATTTTTCTTGCTCTAGAGTCGAAGTGGGTTGTTTTCTTCTTTCATATTTTTGACCAAAAAATTTGTCTTCTTCTTCATCCTTATTATGGATCCTGATAGTTTCATTGCTCAGTTCTTGGGCATCCTGCGAAGACTGACATGGTAATGACAAGAAGGAGAGTTCATCCATTTCAAGTGTTTTCTCCCCCTGAAGTGGTGAACTGACATAAAAGGACTGTGTTTCATGAAATGTGACATCCATGCTGATAAAGATGCGACGACTCTGAGGATGATAACATTTGTACCCTTTTTTATTAGAAGGATACCCTATAAAGATACATTTAAGGGCTTTTGGATCTAATTTGCTACGATTAGGGTGATGAGAGTGAACAAAAGCAATACATCCAAAAATTCTACTAGGCAGACTTGATATTAAAGGGGAAGAAGGAACAAAAGACAATAAAGACTCTATAGGACTAATGCCGTTTAAGACACGGGTAGGTAACCTATTGATGAGATATGTGGCAGTTAACACTGCTTCCCCCCAGTAAATTTTTGGAACAGACATTTGAAAAAGAAGAGCTCTAGTTACTTCAAGGAGATGACGATTCTTTCTCTCTGCAATCCCATTTTGTTGAGGAGTGTTTACACATGTAAGTTCATGAACAATACCATTATGAGAGAAAAAATTGAGGAATTCATGATTAACATATTCAGTACCATTATTGATATTTCTTCCAAATTGATTTTGGACAAGATGAAAAAATTTAACGAAAGATTTGGAAAACTTCAGATTTATTGTTCATAAGGTATGTCCATGTGACACGAGTGCAATCGTCAATAAAGGTAACAAACCATTTTGCTCTAGAAATAGATGCGACAACTGGTCCCCAAACATCAGTGTGAATTAAATCAAAAGGAGAAGTACTCTTTTTATTACTAATAGAATAAGATGCACGATGATGTTTTGATAATTGACAAATATCACAATTAAAAGACTCAACAGACTCATTGGTAAACAAATGGGGAAATAAAGACTTGATAACGTTAAATGAAGGATGTCCAAGCCTTTTATGATGAAGCCATATTTGAGAGTTTGCCCACGTCTCAGATGTAGCTTGTAGACTCAAAATATTTGTTGTGCTTTGGTCATTAGTCTCTAATAGATACAACCCACTTTGCTCCTTAGCAGTTAAAATCGTCTTCCCCGTGGCAAGATCCTGAAAAACACAATGAGTGGAGAAAAATATTACTGAACAATTTAAATCCTTTGTGAGTTTTTGCACAGAGATAAGATTATTGGCTAATTGTGGAACATGTAAAACGCCCTTTAATATAATGGATGATTCCAAAACTATATTCCCAGAGCCACATATAGGTATACCCTGACCATTCGCAACAGTAATAAGTTGTTCTTTACTGCTTTCATCATATGAGTTGAAAGACACACGACAATGTGTCATATGATCAGTTGCTCCTGAATCAAGAATCCAAATACCTTGAGTCATATTACCAACAGTATTGAGACAAATCTTACCTTTCATGGACAGAGTACATGATCCAGAGGGCTTACTCATTGATTCAACCATTGCTTTCAAGCGGTCGAGTTCTTCCTTATAAGCTTTCATGTCAAGATCTGGTGGTGGAGAAACATTAGATTGATTGGTGGCTTCCTGTTTTGAGGTAGTGTGATTTACCCATTTTTGAGTAGGCCCTTTGTTATTCCTCATACGCTCTAGAACATTACTTTTACCATGGAGTCTGAAGCATGTTTCTTTGGTATGTCCAGATCTTCTACAAAATGAACAATAATCTCCACGATTTCCTGTTTCAAATGACTTTCCTCCAGTATAATAATCTCCACGATTTCCTCTTTCAAATGACTTTCCTCCAGTGCTCGTTCCTTTGTGGAATCCCTTTCCGGTTGTCATGGCAGAGCCTGTGTTGGAGATCCCCCCATCAAGCATGACAGCTCTTCGAGTTTCTTCTCCTCTTACCATAAAAAATACTTCTGATAAGGAAGATAATTTTTCTCTTCCTAAGATCTGTACCCTGATTGGGTCATACTCTTGATTTAGGCCATGGAGAAATTTAAAGATTCTTCCTCTTTCCACGACTTCAGCATGTGCGGCAGCATCTGTCTTACACATCTTTATTGTTTGGTATTGATCTAATTCAATCCAAAGACCATTCAAAATTCCATGATATTCTGATACAGAATGTGAGCCCTGTTTTGTTCTAAATATCCTGCTTTCAATGTCATAACATGCAGCAAAATCCTTTTTTAATGAAAAAGTATTTTGTAAATCATCCCATATCTCCTTGGCAGAAGAATGAAACATGTAATTTCGACTTATCTCAGGAACCATGGAATGCCACATCCAAGTCATAATTAGTGAATCTTCATTGTCCCACATTAGGAAGTTTGAGTCATCTTGTTCTGGTCCTCCACCATCTATGTGGTCTAGTCTTGAACGACCCTTGAGAATCCTTCGAATGTACTGGCTCCATTGTAAGAAATTCCGCCCATCCAACCGATAGGCACCTATCATATTTGGAAGATCATTAGGACCCAAAGGAATAAATTTTACCTCAGACATCCTTGGGAATGCAATCTGGGGACCCTATCTGTTGACGAAACAGTGGAAAACGGTGCCGGACAGCGGCAAACGGCGCCAGACAGCGGCAAACGGTGCCAGACAGCGGCAAATGGTGCCAGACAGCGGCAAACGGCGCCTGGACAGCGGCAAACAGTGTCGACAGCGACAAACGGCGCCTGGACAGCAACGAACGGTGTCTGGACAGCGACAAACGGTGCCTGGACAGCGACAAACGGTGCCGGACAGCGGCACAAGGCGTCGGGCAGCGGCACAAGGCGTCGGACAGCGGCACAAGGCGTCGGACAGCGGCAAACGGCGCCGGACAGCGGAAAAACAGCCTGGGCAGTGGAAAACAGTGTGGGCTACACAGAATAATATGGAGCAGTACTTCAAAACTCAGATTTACTCCGATCTGAGCCAAAATGGGTTGTCACCGGCCCTTGTAACGGAATGAGGAGGCTCCGGCGACTCCTTCTGTGACGTCGGCGGCGAGTGGGTCTCGCCGGAACTAGGCGCGTGGGCTACACGCGCCGGCAAGGCTGGTTGTGCGTGGCGGCACGTGGCGGCTCGTGGCGGCTCGTGGCAACGTCTTCTCCGGAGCGATTTGCAATGTTGTGTTTGCTGCAGATAGGCGTCCCTTTCTGTCCTATCAGTGATTCCAATAGTTTCTGCTACAGTTGAAGTGGCTGGATAGCTGCTGTTGCTGGTGGCTGGTAGCTTATCAGTGCAGCGGAAACAGAGCTCCCATGATCGGGAGCTCTGATACCATCTTGAGAAACATGTAGAACTATATTTATTTCAATACCTATTATTACAACATACTAATGTATTTATAGGAGTAAAAGTTAGGCACCTCCTTAAGTTAGGCACCTCTAAGTTAGGCACCTCCTATGTTAGGCACCCCTAAGTTAGGCACCTCATACCTAAATAATTATAGAAAAATACTTAGTAAGTTTTTCTCTAATTACAACATAAAACAATTACCACGAGCTAGTTTTGGAAGGTTTACTGAAGTTATGATAGGTTTGGGCTTCAAACAAAGCCAAGGAGATCACATGTGGTTAGAAACACTAAGTCAGGGGTAGTAACAATGTTACTAGTGTATGTGGATGATATTTAAGTGATTGGTGGTGATGAAGAGAAGCGACAACTATTAAGCCAACATTTAGCAAAGGAGTTTGAAATCAAGATCTTAGGAAAATTGAATTATATTTTGAATTGAAGTAGCCCATTCTAAAAAATGGGTATTTTAATATCCAAACTTTCAAGTAGACCAAATGATCCAAATCTGAAGTTGGGAAGTGCAGAGACACTGCTAAAAAGGAAATGTACTCGAGATTAGTTAACAAACTCATATTAATAAGACACTACACCTGATGTTGCATTTGCATTGAGTCTAGTGAGCCAATTCATGCACCAACCAAATGAGATTAACTTACGGGCTCAGTTAGAATTGTGCAATATCTGAATGACACTGCTTGCAATGGAATTCTGTTGAAACGAAATGGGCATGTAAATCTCAAAGTATGTACTAATGATGACTATGCTGGGTCAATTGTGGATAGTAGATCAACTACTGAATTGTACTTTTTTTAGTGGGAATCTAGTAACTTGAAAGAGTAATAAACAAAAGGTGGTAGTAAGATCTAGTGCTAAACCAGAGTTCAGGGCAATGGCTCAAGGGATCTATGAAATACTGTGGGTGGAAAGCATCTTGGAAGACTTAAAAATAAAGTGTGATGAACCAGTGAGAATTTACTGTGATAATAAGTCTTCTATTAGCATGGCCCATAATTTTGGTGTAACGTGATAGTACCAGACATTGAAATTGATCTGCATTTTATCAAAGAAAAATTAGAGGGTGGTCAAATCTGCATTCCATATGTCTCCTCTCGAGACAACCGTGCAGACCTACTAAGAAAGGGGCTGAATTGCAACAATTCTGAATGGATTGTTTCCAAGCTAGGAGAAGAAAACACATTTACTAGCTTAAAGGAGAGAACCAACAATCATATTTTATTATTCCACTTTTAGCATATTATAATTAAAGTGTGCAACATAAATATCCCTGAATCATAGGATATCTAATTATATCCTTGAATAATAGGGATTTAATTATATCTCTGAATCATAGGGATCTCATTACATCAAATGCTCTTATTATATTTCCAAAATTAGTTTTCCAGAATTATATATATATATATATATATATATATATATATATATATATATATATATATATATGTATATATATGTGTGTGTGTGTGTGCAACATGTACTCTTAGCATTAAATTTTCTATTCTAACTTAATATTTGACACATATAGTTCATAATATACCCTATTTTCCTTAATTGCAATATTTACATACGCTTTAGCAGTGTAATTCTTTATCTATTCTCTAAAATACTTCCCAAAGAAAGTGCAATTATTTTGAAATCCTGATAGGTTACATTTTTGCGATTTCGAATGACTCATTTCAATCAGCAGTGTGTTGGAGGAATCTGATTTTCCATACAATTCACTTTCCATGCTTTGATTGATCTGTTGTATATGCTGCTTTCTAGGTCATTGACAAGCCCATGGATTTCAGTACGATTAAGAATCAAATGGAGGCTAAGGATGGTACTGGATATAAGCATATTCGAGAAATATGTGCTGATGTGAGGCTGGTTTTCAAAAATGCTATGAAATATAATGATGAAAAAAGTGATGTTCATGTGATGGCAAAAACATTGTTGGCAAAGTTTGAGGAGAAATGGTTGCAACTTTTGCCTAAAGTTACTGAAGAGGTAACTTATTTTCAATTAATTGTTTCTAAGACCATTTGCTGTGTTGGATGGAACATTATCAATTCAGGGATTTTGTTATCCTTTTCATAGTGGAAACTTTGTAGATATTTTTGACAACGTTGACTTTGTAACTTTATCATGGGAGGTTATTAAATTGTAGGAAACAAGACGAGAAGAGGAAGAAGCTGAAGCACAGTTAGCATTGCAAGTTGCTCAGGAAGCAGCTCAAGCTAAAATGGCTAGAGACTTGAGTAATGAGGTATTTGTAAGAGGTTTATTTAAAACATTATTATAATATGGGACCATGAATTTAATCAAACAATCCATGTGCCTCTTCTTTAAGATACACTTGATTTGGGAGTGTTGAATTATAACTACTTTTGTTAAGATGTACTCTATATTTTTCAGCTGTACGAAGTTGATGTGATTCTAGAAGAGCTACGGGAGATGGTTCTTAAAAGATGCAGGTTAGCTGTTGCATCATATGTTTCCTGTAAAGCATATTCAAAATATAGCATGTAATATGGTTTGGCATAAAAATTTTGTTGCTGTGTGATGCAATTGTATGCATGCTTAGGTGATGCTTTTGGATACATATAATGAAATTCATTTCTTCTACCCATTTCCTCCAGCTGTGGCTTAAAACTTATAATTTCAACAAGGTACCAGATTGTTTCCTGTTCCCCATGTGCATACTCATTTTGCTGTCAAGTTTTGTAAACCTAGGAGCTCTACTTAATTTCAATATTTGTTCTTTTGATGTAGATTGCATCCACCCCATAGACTTAACAAGCACCTTTGCAACCTCTTTGGGTGTATCATTCCCTCCTCTAGAAGGAGTTTGACCCAATGTTGTTAATGGTGGATGGTGGAGCATAGTGGAGAGCCCAAAGACACGCACACTAAAAACATAAATATTAAAAAATCGCAGCAGATATTGATACTAGACAGCAGTAGATTCAAATAACAATGGATTAAATTCCTAGAAAACATGACAAGTTTCACTAGTTCGTAAGTGCCTATCAATTCTGTCCTTCAAGTTAAAGAACAACTTTAATGATTCGTCCGGACGGTCGCGCAGAATAATCGAATGGTGAGTGTTAATGTAAGCTGGAACGTCCGACCAGCTGCTATATGAGGAGTAACACTGACGGTTGATTTTGTGTCGGCGTTCCTTCTGGTCGGTCATTTCATACGGCCGCCCGGTCCATATGGTGCACACACTTTATACAGCCGCCTGGTCCATATGGTACACAAGCCCCCCAAGCCCTAGTACACGTAGTGTACGCTGGGTTTATGATCTATTGGAATGCTTTCCACGGGTGAAGTTGGTAGCCGTTCGTTCTTGCCATTTATGGAACGGAGGATGTCGGGTTGAGGTCTTGGGCCGAACTCAATGGGCTTTTGTCTATGGATCTTTCGAAACTGGATTTAGGCGGGAATACACGTGTCGTGCTTACAGAGGCGAAAGTCGAAACGGCTTCCAATGTGGACCGTAGAACGTGCCAACCTTCAATGGTGGGATTATGCTGGCGGTTACGATGCTCTCTCCTATAAATAGGGGGTCAGGTCGCGGTCATTTTCACTTTCTCCTTTTTTCTTCAAGCTCAAGAGTATTCTTTTTCCCCCAGGTAATAAATGGTGGTCGTCCATATTGAGTCTTCTTTCGAGTCGTCGGGCAGAAGCGGCGGGAGGTTGGCGGGCGGCAATGGTGAGGGAGGCGGTTCTTCTAGCTCAGTGTCATCCTCCTTTTTGGAAGGATCTGTCCGGTCTCCTGATCAAGAACGTACTCCTCCCAACGACGCGAGCGAGCGGATTATCAACGGGATTCCCATCTTCCTACTCAAGGGCGACATCCCTATAGACGGTTCGCCCTTCGAGCCGAATGACGACGATACTATAATCACAAAATCTGACTGGGCCCCTCTTGATGCTATCCGATTCGCGTCGGTGTATGCTACCAGTGGGAATTTGGCTTGGAGGGTCAACCGGCTATACATTGTCCGGGATATAGAGGACGCCCGTTTGTGTCTGGCTGTTGGCGTGACGCCGTCGATCCCTGTCTTCTTTCACTATTTTGAGGTTCGTCCGCTTCCAAGGGGTGGATGGGTCTCTCTGACGTCCGTTCGGGACAGGACACTCTTCCGTCCGTTTTCGGATTCGCTTAAAAATTTCAAGGACCAGTATTTGAAGGTTATCATTAACGAGGCCGGTCGTCATGAGTTTCATGACGCAACGGGGAATCTGCTGTTCCCCTTTTATTGGACGAGGGAACCCCGAAAGATAAAGGCGTACCCTATTGGAGTGATGGATTCGGTCGACCTCGAGGCTGTGCGGACTATCAACACTGTGCGGGTCGTCAACGGCCTCCCCCGCCGCTTTTCTGCCCGATACTTAGTTGAATGCCTTCATCATGAGGATTGTGAACGAAAGGCGTTCGGTGTGGTATTTTGTTTTATTTAATTGCTTTTATTATATTGGAGTTAACGTAGTTGAATTTTTGTGTTTTTGCCAGATATCATGTCGACTTCTCCTCCCCGCAAATCCAACTTCATGGCTTCTAAGAAAGGAGCCGGTACCAGTTCTTCCGCCTCTCGGGAGAGGGTGGCTCCATTAACGCACCGCCCTCCCGTCGTCCGACAGGCGACCTCAACCTCCCGGGTCATCACCCCGGCCGGCTCGCATGCGGATCCGGCTACTAAGGTAGTTGAAGGCATCCCGACGGCTGGACTGAAAGCTGCCCCTCAGGACCTCCCTACTGTGATCGTGGATCCCTCTTCGGAGGCTGCTACTACTTCCGTTGCTCCCTTGGTGCGGAAGAGGAAGGATCAGGTGGAAGGGGAACAAGCGGTGCCGACCAAAGGGCGCAAGGAGAAGGAGGGCTCCTCCTCGCTTTCGGCTTCTAAGAGGAGACGCAAGGAGAAAGAAGGGTCTTCCTCCCGCCCGCTACCCGGGGAGTCTTTAGTCCGGCGTTCAATATGAGCGACCTGACCAACTTTCATATGAGCTCCTCCCAACAGGCTTTGGTGGAGCCGCTCTCTGAGGCGGAACTGACCAACGCCATGTTGGAGATGTCGACCCGGGCGGCCTCACTTGCCTGGTATTTAAGAGAGTGTGCCGACTGCAGAGGCGTAGACACGGTCCGGGCCGAGCTGCTCGCGGAAAAGAAGGTATCTGAGGACCTTCGAGCGGCCATGGAGCAGATGCTACTTGCTCAAGATGATTCTGACAAGAAGAACGACGAGCTCCAGGCCGAGCTAGACAAGGTGAAGGAGGACCTGACTAAAGCCTCCGAGTGGCTCCGCATTGCCCGGGCCGATTTTGATCGGGTCGTGGAGGAGAGCGGGCAGTTGAAGGTGGTGATTGACCATCAGAAGAAGGTGGAGGCCGGTCTTACCGAGAAGAACCAGGCCCTGACGGACGATCTCTTGAAAGCTCAAGAGAAGATATTCGAGTTGGAGGCGAGTTTCGTCTTTGAACATGAGGAGGGTTTCAACAAAGCTCTCCGTCAGGCGGCCGTTCTAGCTGAGATTAAGGAGCCCTATGCCCTCAGGTTTGATATTGAAAAAGATGTTTTTGATGGGGTCTTGGTTCATCTTGACGCAGCGGCCGGTGAGGAAACTGCTCCAGGGGTGGAAGATCCAAGTGTTGGGGGCGGCGATCCACGGGTAGAGGTTGTTGACGATGAGGCGGCCAATGATGCTTAGTGAATTAGTGGTTAGGGGTTTTCTTTTTAGATTTACAATTTCATATGTATTTGTGAGGCCGGTCTTCCAACATCTTGATTTGTTTTAGGTGTTGGCTGGGACGTCCTACTGCCAACTTTGGTGGCACCTTTTGTATACCCATTACTCATGAATACAATTTTATTGTTCAATGTCCTGCCGGTTGTTTGAATTTTGTATTTACGATTTATTATCAACTTTTATTTTGATGTTTCTCGTGTTGACTGTTAGAACTCTTTTTAAGAGTTCGCAAATCAGCCAAGTTGACAGTGGTTCCAGTGGAACTCTCCGTTCATCAACTTGGTTCTTTAACTGCTCGGGCGGCAGTGGTTCTTCGGAAAGAACTCTCCTTTCATCACTCGGCCAAGCTGACAGTGGTTCTAGTGGAACTCTCCGTTCATCAACTTGGTCTTTCAACTGCTCGGGCGGCAGTGGTTCTTCGGAAAGAACTCTCCGTTCACCGCCCGGCCAAGTTGACAGTGGTTCCGGTGGAACTCTCCGTTCATCAACTTGGTCTTTCAACTGCTCGGGCGGCAGTGGTTCTTCGGAAAGAACTCTCCGTTCACCGCTCGACCAAGTTGACAGGGGTTCCGGTGGAACTCTCCGTTCATCAACTTGGTCTTTTGACTGCTGGGGCGGCAGTGGTTCTTCGGAAAGAACTCTCTGTTCACCGCCCGGCCAAGTTGATGGACAGTGGTTCCAGTGGAACTCTCTGTTCATCAACTTGGTCTTTTGAAAACTTTTCTTTTGTTCCATATGCTCGGTAATGTGATGATCGTTCGAGGAAGGCCAAACCGACATATCAACTTCCAGCAGAATTTTGGAACTTGGGACGCTGTTATGGTCGCCAACAGCTCGGCCTCTACCCACTTGGTGAAATAGTCTACTGCCACGAAGAGGAATTTCCTTTGTGCCTGGCCTATTGGGAATGGCCGAACGATATCCATGCCCCACTGAGCGAACGGCCAGGGCGAGGTTATTGTATGCAAGGTGTGGGGCGGCAGATGGGTGTTGTTGGCGTGTGCTTGGCATCTAAGGCACTTCTGGACGAATATCTTTGCGTCCTCTTCCATCGTTGGCCAATAGTATCCTGCTCTGAATATCCGGGCCTTTAAGGTCCGTTGTCCGGTGTGAAAACCACAGATTCCGTTGTGGAGCTTGTCCATAACGTATTCTGCCTCTTCTTTTCCAAGACACTTGAGAAGGGGGGTGGAGAATCCCCTACGATATAGGTTGTCTCCTAACAGAAGGTACCGGGCGATCTTCTTCGCGTCCGCAGACTTAATGGGTTGCCCGGCGTCCTGCTGGATAATCAAATTCCGGATCTCCGATCGCCAATCCCCGTCTTCATTATTTGCCACCGCCAGGCATTCGACCGACGGTTGCAGTAATACTTGTCGTATGATCGTTGTTAGCTGCCCCCTTTCTTTCCCTGAGCTCAGCTTCGACAGCATGTTTGCGCTGGAATTATCTTCACGGGGGATGTGCCGGATCTCGATTTTGTCGAAAAACTTAGTCAGAGCTGTTGCTCGATGGAAATACCGAAGCAAGTGCCCTCCCTTTACTTGGAAATCACCTCTCATTTGTCCCACAACCAGCTGGGAATTTGTCCGGCATATGACTCTCCGAGCCCCCATATCTCTTGCCAATTCCAGGCCGGCTACCAGGACTTCATATTCTGCTTGGTTGTTGGTTGCTCCGTTGACGTACAAATTCCATTCTTCGTTATTCGCCCGGGGCAATTCCGCCGCGAAGTCGGCCAAATGTTGACCCTTGACCGATCCCCTTGGTTCGTAGCGCAGGCTGAATTCTGATAGTTCGACCCGCCAAGTCCGATTTCCTCAGAATTTTGGAGATGGGAAAATCGGTCCTGACAACCACTTGGTGGCTCTGGAAGTATGGCCGGAGCCTTCTAGATGCGTTCAGCAGGGCCAGGGCGACCTTTTCTACTTACTGGTATCGGCTCTCGGCGTCTTGAAGGGTACGGCTGATGAAGTATATGAGTTTGGGATCGGGCCGCTCTTGCATCAGTACCGCGCTGATTGCCGACTCTGATACGCCCAGAAAGATCTGTAAATCTTCTCCTGACGTAGGGCGGTTCATCACCGGTGGGTTTATCAGGATGGCCTTAATGTCCTGAAATGCCCGTTCGCAATCGGGATCCCACAGGATGCCGGGTCCTTTCTTCATCTTCCGAAGCACCAGTTTGACCCCTTCGCCCAGCTTTGGGATAAATTGCGACAGGGAGGTGAGCCGGCCGATCAGTCTTTGGATCTCCTTAAGGGTGGTCGGACTTTGCATTTGCAATACCGCCTCGCATTTGTCAGGGTTGGCTTCAATACCCCGGGACGTGAGCATGAAACCAAGGAACTTTCCGGCAGCCACCCCGAACGTGCACTTGGCTGGATTTAACCGCATTCCAAATTTTCTGACTTGGCGAAATACCTCCTCCAAGTTTTTTACATGACTTTGTCCGTCTGTTGAACGGACGACCATGTGATCAACGTAGACGTCCATGCACCGGCCAATCTGTTCTTCGAAGATTCTGTCCATCAACGCTGATAAGTGGCTCCGATGTTCTTCAAGCCAAAAGGCATTACTTCGTAACAGAAGTTAGCTTTCTCGGTGATGAAGGCCGTCTTCTCCCGATCCGGCCTGTACATTGGTATCTGATTGTACCCTGAATAGGCGTCTAAGAAGCTTAACATCCTGTGACCAGAAGCTCCGTCCACCAAAGCGTCTATACTTGGTAAGGGATGAGAATCCTTGGGGCAGGCCTTGTTCAGGTCCGTGTAATCAGTGCACATTCGCCATTTTCCGTTGGCCTTCCTTACCATTACCACATTGGCCAGCCAAGTGGTGTATGTAACTTCTCTAACAAAACCGACTTCCCGTAGTTTCCCAACCTCCTCTTCTATGGCTTTCCTCTTCTCCTCGCCCATCCGTCGCTTCTTCTGGGCCACCGGGCACGCCTCCTTAAACAGTGCCAATTTGTGGGACATGACCGAGGGATGGATCCCCGGCATATCGGCCGTTGTCCATGCGAACAAGTCGCGATTTTTCCACAGGACTGACCTAATCTCCTTTTCTAACTCGGGCTCCAGGCCCTGAGCCATGGCCCTTCCCTATCAGAACTGGTTGTGTTTCCCCCAGGGACTCCAACGGATCCTCCGTGTTTGTCCTCGGATCAAGATCGGCCATAGCTACCTCAGAACCGACCGTTCTTCTCTTTACTGTTCATGTGTGAAGCTTAAGGCCCGCACCGTAGCATTCCCTGGCCGTCTTCTGATCCGCTCGGACAGTGCAGATGGTCCCCTTTTTCGAGGGATATTTCATTGTGAGGTGGGGGTGGAAACAATTGCTCCGAAGGCGTTGAGGCATGGTCGGCCCAGCAAGATGTTGTATGAGGTGTTGGCTTCCACCAACAAGTACCTGACCCTCTTTTCTTCGCTAGACCGACTGGTTCCCAATCTCGTGCGCAAATCCACATATCCTCGGGTGTCTACCCTTTCGCCCACGAAACCTACTATCTGTCCGTTGTAGGGAACGATCAGATCTTCCGATATATCCATCTGCTGGAAAGTTTTCTAGTAGAGGATGTTCACCGAGCTCTCCTGATCTACCAGGACTTTGCTAACACCGTACCGGGCGATCTCCGTCGTTATCACCATCGGATCGTCCTGGTCTGGGTCAGGGGCGTGGAAGTCTTCATCCGAGAACTTGATGGGGGGGCATAGTTCGGTGTGGCTTGTCCACTGAGTGAACGGACTACAGGTCGCGCACATGACGCTTTCGGGCGGATGAAGACGTTCCTCCCCCGGCGAAACCACCCGATATGGTGTTGATGTGTCCCCGAAGAGGACGATCATGACTGCTGCTTCGACTCCTACTCCGCCGTCTTTCTGAATGCTGTGGGGTGGACCGTTCATTTCTGGATCCCTTGCGTCTCTCCGTTCTTCGGGGGCTAACTCGCTGTGGGCGGGACCGGTCGACGGTTGCCTGGGGGCGATCGGCCCGTATGTATTTTTTCAATTGCCCTACGCGAATGAGCTCTTCTATCTTATCCTTCAGGGTCACACATTCTTCTGTGGTGTGGCCCATGTTCTTGTGATACACGCAGTGTTTATTTCCGTCTACCCCATGCGGAGTGGGTCATCTCTTCGGATCTGAAATCAATTCTGCGCTCAACGCTTCCCGAAAAATTTTCTCCCGGGGGGCATTCAGGGGTGTGGCCCATGTTCTTGTGATACACGCAGTGTTTGTGTCGGCGTTACTTCTGGTTGGTCATTTCATACGGCCGTCCGGTCCATATGGTGCACACACTTCATACAGCCGCCCGATCCATATGGTACACTTATTGAAGTGATAGCTATCATTCGAGTGAAGAAAGCAGGCTCAATTTGATGCTGGAAACCCCAACTGTTTTAAGCACAATAATGGTAGTTGAAGAAGGAACAACCATGGTTGTTAATCAAAAGAAAAATGGATTTTTCAATATGGAGGAAAAACAAGAGGAAGTTTGGGTTACCTAGTGCAACAAGCCACGCCACACATGGAAGAAGTGATGGAAATTACATGGAAAACCTCCAAATCGAGGATGGGGGCAGAAACCCCCAACTCGAGAATGGGGGCAGAAGGGCAAGTACACAACAGTTAAATCATGAAGAGATAGAAAGGGTAAGGTCTTTTTTGAGTAAATTGGAGAAGCCAACATGTATGTGCTCCTTAACATATGCTGGTAAGTTTCAGTTTTCTTTCGGACTTAAATGTTTCAGATACATTATTTATCCACTCCTAGATATTAGATTTTGGAGCCACAAACCATATGACACCCCTATCCAAATATTTTTCCACTAGCAACAAAAAACTTTCCACAGCAGACGAAACCCTTATAACACTAGCAGGACAAGGAGAGAGTTCCAAATAAACACATCCATAACATTAAAAAATGTTCTACATGTCCCTAAGTTCTCCACCAACCTAATTTCTATACAAAAACTTACAAAAGATCTCTCATGTAATGTTTTTTATAACAATGCTAGAGAATGGAATGACCTATACTACATAGAAGATTCTAATATGTCTATCAGAAGTCAATTTCTTATATCTGAATCCACCATGACCAACAAAGAGAAAAATCCAACTTCACCATTGTTGGATGGGACATCCTTCGTTCCAAGTTGGGAAAGCAATATTTCCTTCCTTGTTTAAGAACTTAGATGTAGGGAGTCTACATTGTAAGGTGTGTGAGTTTGCTAAACACAAGCTTGGACCTTTTCCTATTAGTAATAACATGACTCATTTTATTTTTTCTCTTATTTATACTGATGTATGAGGTTCTGCTAATGTTTGTATTATCTCGGATGCAAAATGGTTTTTTACCTTCATAGATGACTTGGGTTCTCTTATTGAAACAGAAATCTGAAGTTAGTTCTATATTTTTTCGGTTTGTATCATCGATTAAAAATCAATTTGAAGTCAGCATTAAGAAAATTAGGTCTAACAATGCCCGGGACTATTTTAATTGTGTTAAACTTTTTTTGCCAAAAGAAAGGGATTATCCATGAGTCTTACGATATGCTAATAACTGTGTTTTGGATGATTAAAATTTACGGTTCATTTTTTGAACAGATTGACTGTTAGCAACTTTATGTTTGATAAATTTTGCCTCATTCCTTTTAAACCGAACTATTGCTATTTTTATCATTTAACAACTGACAGGGTAGTTCATTGTCACAAGTGCCTTTCATACATATAGAAATTTGATAGCATGGCTAAACGCCAATAAAGTAACTTAGCTTAGCTGTTGAATAATTCTTCCCTTCATATCTCCCTTAACTTAGTCATTCTATAGAGATAAATTTGAGAAAATTATTTGCAGAAAAATGTCTACTGAAGAAAAGAGAAAGCTTGGAGATGGTCTTATCCGGTTGTCACCTGATGATCTAAGCAAAGCACTGGAAATTGTTGCTCAAAGCAATCCAAGCTTCCAGGCCACTGCTGAAGAGGTGGATCTGGACATGGATGCTCAGGTCATTATATGTAAATTTCAAAGTGTCATGACATTCAATTTTTTCTTAAATTCTAAATAAAATAAGTAACCAGATAAATAAGATTGTTTTTATTTCTTTTTAGATTGAATTACAGTGTGTCACAATTTGCATTCGTGAGTACGCTAATTTGTATATTGTGTTCCTTAAGCAGAGTGAGTCTACCTTGTGGAGGTTAAAATATTTTGTCAAGGAGGCGTTAGAAGTGCAGGGCAAGAACTCAGGAAGCATGGGTGGCAATGAAAACCAGAACAACAACAAAAGAAAAAGAGAGTTCTGTGATGCTATTGCCAAAACGAAAAAGAAGACCAAGAAGACAACCTGATGATCTTTTGGATATGATAACCCCCCGTCTGTTTTACATTATCTCAAATGATTGCTGATGCCGAAGGAGTCATTTCAAGAAACAAACCCATTGGTACGAAGCCGTTTTGGTAAATAACAAAAGTTATGTTGATAAAATTAGTCATTCGTGACAACCGTGGCCTTTTCAAGTGGTCTCCTTTTTGCACTGGAAGAAATCCTTGGAATGTAACCCAGTTTGAAGGTAATTTTGGTTTTCCTTGACCCTCTTAGTATAGGGTGATCTGCCACTTAGTATAGGGAAACCATGCACTCTTCATTTCGGTGGTTAAATAGAGAGATAAGTTTCTCTTATATATTTGTGCTAATTTGTTGGTTTTAATTTTGTTATTAGAAACCAATGGCCAGTCATGGAAATTTTGTATATCATCTGACACTAATTTTAGCTCAAGGGATGGTGGTTTGTTTGACTTGCTTAAAGTCAGAATTTTCTCATGAATTGTATTTTCTCACCTGCATTTGTTAGCCTTCTTTCCATATAGGTTTTAGAATTTAGTCTTAAATACTAATTTAATCAATATTTTAGTTGAGTTTGTTCAATTTAATCTTAATTTTTTTTTGTCAACTTAATCTTAATTTTTTTTTTGTCAATTTAATCTTTTTTTTATTAACTTTGTTTAAATAGTTAACAAGAGTGTACAAGGTGTCCAGTTGGTTTGACGTGCTAGAGTTTGAACTGACGTGATCCCATGCATCCTTCACCATCATTTTCTTCCCCAAACCACCATCAAAACACTCTCCTTCCACTCTCCATCATCTTCAATCAACTCCCATCATCATCCCTCACATAGGGTTTCCCTTCACTCTCCTTCATCAACTCTAACAATTTCACACAGAAGCACCATCCTATCCAATTTTCTTCCATCTCCATTCCATACCACCTCTGTAACAATTCCCACATAGCCTTATTATTCCTTTTCTTCCCATTGTTCCATCTTCATTCATTCAAAAAATCAGAAAAGAAAACACAAAACAGAGCCCATTTTCACTTGTCTTCAATCTCCATTCATTTTCACTTGATTGGAGTGTGTCAAGTTCATCCACCTTTTAAAGAAAGGTTCAATCACGTCCAAACTTGGTTTAAAAGTATCAATTTCGTCCAAACGTGATAAAATTTGTCTCAATCAAGTTCCTTTCGTTAAATAGGCAGAAACGGTGTTAACTTTTTTGCTCTCTCTTCTGTCTTTTTGTACAATGCAGCCTCTTTGTCAGCATAAAATGATTACTTTTCAAATAAATCATTTGCAACCACTTTTCACTTTGTTTCATCCACTTTTTATCAACCTAACTATCACATTTATATATATACCTTTTTTAAATAAAAGAACAATGTTTTAATAATATAAAAGAACAAAAACAATATATATATATATATATATATATATATATATATATATATATATTGTGTAAATATATCTAACCAAATTATATATTTTTTTGTTTGACGTCCAGTTTCAAAAAAATATTAAATTAATAAAATATTATAATAAAGTTAAATAGAAATAGAATTTGTAAAACTCACTAGTATTTAAATAATTTTAATAAATAAAAATAAAACATAGACGAAGAGAGAAAAAACGAGAGCTTATTAAAAAAAAGTTAATTTTTTTATGAATTCTCAATTGGTAGTTTTCATTTTTTTTTAATATTTATAGTGATTTTTTTTTACTATCAACACAAATATTATTATTTATCAATAGTTTGTTTTAATTTTTGTAAAATGTTGACTGAAAAATAAATTCAACAACATTAATTATGAATTTTTACATATTATTTCATGGTAACTTGTTCATAAGTAATAATGAATAATTTCACTGTAAATTGATATGAGCAAATTCATTACGAAATATATTTTTTTCAATGTCTAAAAATGGTTAAAATTATAAAATTAGCATGGAGAAATATTCTGTTATATAAAACACAATAAATTGTTTAGTTCTTTAAAATTATAAATGTAAAATACTATACTCTTTCCTTTTTCACTTGATGGAAATAATTCAAAAGCTAATTGAAAGCGTAGAAGACAACTATAAGTGACTAAAAAAAATACGTAAATTAAATCTTTAGATAAATAATTATACAACGACAGTAAACAATAAAATAAAAAATAACGGAATAAAATAAATAGTTGTGTTTTAATGATAAAGAGTTAAAGGGGTAAGATAAAAGAGAATATTTCATATGAAATAACTAATTTTCTTTTCTTTTCCTAGTTCAAAAATTACTACAAAAAACATATACTTAAATTTAAGCAGGAGAAATAAAAAGGAGGGATTGTTTTATATAAAAAAAAAATAATTGATACTTTTTAAATACTTTGTGTAAGAGCTCAAGGTAAAAATTAAATGTTAAAAGATGTTATTTTAAAAGGTGTTTAGAAATCACAATAGAAAAAGCTGCAAACTTATTTAAATTTTATTAATTTAATATTCTATTGAACTCAGGTCTTTTAACAAAAAAACATATACTCTGATTAGATATATTTACACAATAATATATATATATATATATATATATATATATATATATAATTTTTGTTCTTTTATATTATTAAAACCTTATTTTTTATTTAAATAAGGGTATGTAAACATGATAGTTAGGTTGATAAAAAGTGGAATGGAACGTAATGAAAAAAGTGAGTGCAAAGTGTTTTATTTGAAAAGTAATCATTTTATGCTATAAAACACTGATAAAGAAGCTGCATTGCACAGAAAAACAAAAAAGAAAAAAAAAAGTTAACACTATTTCTGTCTTATTTAATGGAAGGGACTTAATTGAAATATCATTTTTGAACGAAATTGACATTTTTAAATCAAGTTTGAACGTAATTGAAACTTTTTTAAAAAGGTGAACGAACTTGACACATTACATCCAAATTAAAAACAAAGTAAACAATTAAACCTTAATTATATTTATACACGTTAACAACCACAAATTCATTTTTTTATTATTTTAATATATAGATACTGTTCACTATATTTAAGTACAGATAGCACAATTTTGATTTTTGATTAGACAGCTGAAGCTGAAGTCTGACATTCGTTGTAGCATCCTGGCACCAATTTTATTTTTTTTTATGTTTCTTTATTTTATTTTTGAATTATTAAAAAGTAGGAGATGGAAAAAAAAATTAAGAAATGATAAAATGAGGATATTTAGTAATATTTGTTATTGTTGTAATTTTTTAAGATAATAAATTTAAAAAATATACAAGTATATGGTGAAATAATTTAAATTAATTATTATTTTGTTGATGAAAATTAAAAAAAGTAGAATTGATAATCAGTGCATTGTAGTTAAAATGGAAGTTCTTATTGTTTATTCTTTTCTTTTTTCTTCGATGGATACTATTAGTCTTTCACTTTGGGTAATATGTTGTATTTCTTTGAGATCTTGAACCAATGTATTGGTATAACTAAATGTAATGATATGACTGAATTCTTTTGATTTACCAACCTAGAGCTAGTCAAGCTTTGTAATTTTTATGTTATTGTTTAATCTTTGTTCTTAATTTATTACCCAGTTTTCAAATACTGCTTTTAGTCTTTCTTAAAAGTCAATTTAGTCATCTATACTTCTTTTGTGAGAAAAAGAGCAATGCTCCCTTCATATCACTTATTTGTTCCTGTAATTCCCATTTTACAT
Source organism: Vigna nakashimae (assembly GCA_034642375.1). Classification (NCBI taxonomy): domain Eukaryota; kingdom Viridiplantae; phylum Streptophyta; class Magnoliopsida; order Fabales; family Fabaceae; genus Vigna; species Vigna nakashimae. The sequence goes on from CM067768.1 coordinate 25,595,224, forward strand.
ATTTATCCTTTATTTATTAAATTCAAATAAAAATTAATGATGAGTTAATGATTTTGTAACCATCAACAACTTTCCTAACCACCAATAAGTCTAAACGTTCATTGATTGTATAAATCCTAAATCTCATCTATTACCCTACATGCACCCCATTTTCTCTTCTTATTTTTTGACTTTCATTCTTCACTTCTTCACTTGTATTATTAAATTGTTTTCTAAGTTCAAAGTTGTAAGGTTATACACTAGTGGTTATGCCCATGCTGGTGGTGTGGACAATACAGGAGGAAGAAAGTAGTGTTGGTGGTGTTGTGGACAGTGAAGGAGGAAGAAAGAAGCGAGAGTTCACGATGTTAGTATATTATCTGAAGTAAACACCTTAACCGCCGTTAGAGATGCGATTAAGGGTGGCAAAGTTCGAACGCCGGTTGCAAAGCGTCGAAATTCAAATTTCGGTTTACCCCAACTGCACTTTGAACAGTAGGGTATCGCACTTCCAAATGCAGTTTCACTGTACATACTTTTTTTGTTTTTAACCCAGGCTGCTTATGATCATTTGATGTTTATTTGCATTGCATTCTGAATCATATCTCCTTTTTGTTGTTCATTTATTGTGATATTATGGCTTATGCTTGCTTATGATTATTTGATATTTATTTGCACATTACATTCTTAATCATGTCTATTTTTGTTGTTCGTTTATTGTCATATTATGGCTTATAGTATGTTTGAGTATGTTTGGCATCTAATTTGATTTACATCATGCGAATGTTAGATTCACAATAAGTTGAGAGTAATAAGTTTCAAAAGAAACCCAAGCATAACTATTCTGTTACCATATTTTTATCTGCTTTATATCCAAGACTCCTTTACTTAATGTCTATTAATTTTGAGTGTTGTCATACCTATTCATATGGCTTTAATCTTTAGATGACATGCTATAGTCATGTTAGATTAGATATTACAAATACATTTTTACAGGATTACTCATCTTGATTATATTTGTTACTCGTAAATTTGAAGCAATTAAGCAAGAGAGTGTTCAACTATTTTTCTTGAACTAGTATTAGAAACAAAAATTCATTTACTTGTTAGAATTTTAACATATTAAAGTTATTTTAAACTATATTAATATTAAACTATATGTTAACACGTATAATTTGATTTTGTTATACGTGTTAGTGAATTATTATTTCATTTAATTTTTATTATTTAGTATTTTATTTATAAAATTTTATGTTATATTGTATTGTATTTATTTTTGATGTATTAGTTAATAATTTAAGTGTTTTTTACGTAATAGTTAGGTTTAATGTCTCCGTAGGTCCCTATTTTGGTCATGAATTTTAAATAGGTCCTCTTCATTTTCGGCGTATCAATTGAGTCCTTGTTTTTGTAAAATTAAATCAATTACAGGCCTGCCGTTAATTTGGACAAACGGCCGTTACGGTATTGGTTACGTGGCATTTAAAATGATTTTTGTATTAAATAATTGGTATGCAGAGATGTATATTCAGTTTTGGGTAAGGGCAAAGTAGGAAATTCAGTTCTCTCACTCTTCACTCAATGCTGCCTCCCTCCATCGAGACCCAAGTCTCTTTCTCTCTGACCAAGAAAACCTAGGGCTGGGAGGCACGCCGCCGCCACCTCGGCTGGAACCGGCCACCGCCACCTCCGCCAAGACCACGCCTTGGCCTCGCCGGCGACAACCCGAGCCACCGAAACCACCGTTGGCCGCAACGCCTTTGCCCTCCCTCTTGCTTCTCCGCTTCTTCGAAGAAGGTGACCTAGGGAGGTTTGCCTCCCCTGCGCGCACGCACCATCGCCACGCACCATCGCCTTTGTTTTGATTTCTGTTTCTGAGTTTGGTTGATTGCAGGTTGAAGATGGTGTTGTGTTTGAATTGGGGGAATGGGGTTCGGAAGGAGACGTGGAGTGCGTGGATGAGGGAGTGGAAATCAGGGGGAGGTAGTGCGTGTCATGGCGGAGGATGTTGGTTTAAGATTGGGAACTCAGACAAATGAAGGTTGCAAGGGTGGAGGATGGTTGAAGAGGATGAAGACACTGTTGTTCTTCTTTCTGTTGTTGAAGATCGCGAGGTGATGATCCGAGATGAAGGTGCGATTGGGTTCCGAGAATGGAAGGTGGCGGCGGTCTTGGTTGAGGCACCGTGGTGGTTCGTTGATGCGCCGGCGAGAAAGGAAGGAGATGATGTTCTGGCCGTGGCAACGACTTGCGGCATTGGCGGGAGCGGCGGAAGCGGAACGACAATGGCGGCTAGGGTTAGGGTTTCAGTGGGTGGAAGATGATAGGGCTGACGTGGCGAGGTTGAAGAGAAGGTGTTTGATAGAAAGTCACAGTTTTCCCACTATGCCCTCTCACTAAAGCTGATTTAACCTCATACTTTTTAATTGAAACTCTTTTTTAATTCCACCTGTACACTGTCCATGCCACGTAATAAACAATTAAACGGCCGTTTGTTCAATTTGACGGCAGACCCCTAATTGTTACAATTTTACAAAAATGGGGACCCAATTGAGACGCCGAAAAGAAAAGGGACCTATTTGAGATTCACGTCGAAAATAGGGACCTACCGAGACATTAAACCTAATAGTTAATATTTTGTTATGAAATTTTTTTATTTGTTATTAATTTTTCAATGTTTTATACGTATTAATGATTTGAATGATGTGAAGTTATATTTATTTTAGAATAAGTTTAAGTTTTTTTATTTAGTATTTAGTTTAGAATATTTTTTGTTATTTTTTATTTATTGTATACATTTTTTTATGTGTTAATTTTTTAAATTTTGATTGAATTTATAAGATGTTTATATTTGGTGATTTTCATTTAAATTTTAAAAGTTTTCCTTAATTTTGTAATTGTTATTTGTTAAATTTTAATATTGTTATGTTTATTATAGGTCCTATTTAATTATATAAGATGGATAAATATTCATTTCTTGATTCTCAAATAAATTTTGATTTTATGTCAGAATATTCTTCTTTTCTAAATGAAGTCGGTGAGGGTGATTACACAGATAAATTTTTCACTGATCAAATCTTCCCATCACGCACCGATTTAATTGAATAGGTTCGAAAGATTGCATTCGACCTTGGATTTGTTGTCGTGATTATAAGATATGACACAACAACTGGTGAAGCTGGAAGAAAGACATTCATTGTGTTAGGCTGTGAAAGGAGTGGGAAATATAGGAAGTATAAGCCAGATGTTCAACCTAGTGTATCTGGCACAAGAAAATGTGAGTGTCCGTTTAGGTTGAGGGGTAAACCTAAAGGACAAGGTTGGGTGTTAAAGGTTATGTGCGGCTATCACAACCATGAATTAGCATATACTTTGGTTGGTCATCCTTTCGCAGGGAGGTTAAATGTTGTTGAACAACCAATTCTTGTTGACATTACTAAGAGTCAAGTTAAGCCCTCAAATATTTAACTCTTAAAGAACATAATGAAGATAACGTGACGACGATAAAGCAAATATATAATGCGAGATATACTTACAAACGATCTTTGAGAGGGTCGAGAACTGAAATGCAGCAGTTGATGATGTTGTTAGATAGAGACAAATACATCCAGAGAAGTAGATGTTTAAGACACATCCTAATTCGGACTGAAATGCAGCAGTTGACGATTCGAATGTAGTAAGTGACTTGATTTAGACACATCTCGATTCAGTGCACTTGGTAAATTCATTTGATATTGTCTTCTTAATGGATACGACATACAAGACGAACAAATATCATATTCCGTTGCTTGAGATGATAGGAGTCACACCCATTGGGTCGTTGCATTTCTTTCAAGTAAATGCCAAAATAATTTTACTTGGGCATTGGAAAGGTTCAAAGAACTGTTATTGACATGAGAGGGCGGTCCACGCGTTGTTGTCACTGACAGAGACCTTGTTTTGATAAATGCCACTAGCAATGTCTTTCTTGAGACATATCAGATGCTTTGTACATTCCACATTATGAAGAATGTGAAAGCAAAATGCAAGATGTTAATGGATAATGTTGAGGCATGGGATGTGTTGATGGAAGTGTGGCAAAATGTGATGGACTGTGACGACTCGTCGATGTTTGATGCTTATGTTCATCGTTTTAAGTATGCCTATCCATCATGGCCTCTATTTTTTTATTATGTGAACCGTACTTGGATCATTTTGTACAAGGCATACTTCGTCAAGGCGTAGACAAACAAAGTGATGCATCTAGGGAACACTACAACAAACAGGTAATTGTTATTGTAAATTTGTTTACTTATGTATTTCATATTTGTTGTGATAGTATTAATGTGTTTTGTGGCCAGGTTGAGTCTGCGTACTAGAACCTAAAGAGATTATTGGGGTCTAGTATGAGAGATTTATGCTTGTGTTGGGATGCTATGCATAACGTCATTGTCTTACAACATAATAAGATAAGAGCGTCCTTTGAAAAAAGTCTTAACGTAATGAGTGATGCTTATAAAGGATTAAGATATAGAAGACTTGTTGGACGTGTTTCACGATACGCTCTAGGACTTATTGCCGATGAAGTTGAGCGAGTGAATCAAATAGGTTTGGACAGTGCTCGTTGTGGATGCATTTTGAGGTAATGGTACTAGAATATTTCCTCTCAGTGAAATACATGTTATGTGGACCCATTTAAGCATTTCAAGTAATGTGTCTATTGAATTGCTTCCAGAGTTTAGCTTAGATCTTGAAGTTCAACTGGTATAAGAACGATTCAAGAACATTGACATTGGTGAACAAGTCAACATCAAGCAGAAGATGCTAGAAATTGTTTGCCCAGAGATGACATTTATGGTTGCTCCTTCACATCAAGTGATAACAAAAGGCGCACAAAAGACTAAAGTTGCACGTCATGAGAGGTCTATGAAACGTGACCCATCATATTTTGAGCACGTTGACAGTTTTCATTCCAGGACAAAGCCTTCATAACGAAAATCACAAGTGAAATCGAAGCCGAAAGAAGTTGCACGAAGGTCAGTACCGATGTTAAATCAATTTCATCCGATCTGTCATCCATACATTGTCGATGTTGTGGATGTTGTTGCCAATGGTGAAAAGGCATGGCCTATTATACGACATGACCTTTATCAAGAACTAACTTAGATGCGTGATGAATACACAAAATTAGTAGGAAGCTACGATCAATTAAAAGAACTACGACATTCATTGGCTGTCCACGATCGATCACAGGTATTTGTTATTTACCTCATAAACATTACTTATTTGTTATTTTGTATTTCTTTTTATAAATACTTACCTTCAAGCAATACAGGTTAATGCTAAGAAGTGGATGACCGTACCGGACATTGGCTATGTCATTGCAAATAGATACAATGTCATCTTAGTATGTTTGTCCTATGTTTAGAGTTTTACCATATTCCCACTGTGCACTTCACCACCTACTGATATCAGACAACATAAGATCTTATGCATTTGATTTGTTAATGAATGTCATTTCGTACAGGTAAACTTCCATTTCTATTATACCATAACCATTAACCATTATGATTCATTTACTAATATTAAGTTTCCAGGTCCAATTACAAGATGGTTGTCTGTTACCCATGGTGGACATCATTTCCTCAAACCATTATTACCCAAAGGCACAATCATGATCCTGATTTTATACACATAGGATGCAATCATTTATGGAGTTAATGAGAGTTAATAGAACTTATGTAGATCTTGGAGAAGACTAAAATTAAGTTTGTTTTGTAGTAATTTGTTTTGTAGTAATTTATTTTTTCAATTGTAAATATCTTTTGTACTAATTCATTGTTTTGAATTGATTGTTGTATTAATTGTCCGTTATTTGAATTGTCTCGTTATATCATTTTATTGAACGAAGATGAATCATATTAACGCGTTCAATAAATTATAATTAGTCACATTATGAAAATCATACATAATTATGCATTATTAATACTCAAAGTATAATTAAACGTTACATAAATAAGCATTAAAAAACATATATAACAATGTCCTTTCAAGAAAATATGCTCGTCCACGCACATGACGAGCACCTCTACTAGTACTAGCCTCATACTCCTCAACGGATCTACGAGCAACCTAAAGTGCCTCAATAGTACGCTGATAAACTACAGTGCCCTTTGTGACGTCTCGATAGGTTAACATGCTCTACAACATCCTGATCACACGCCTCATACCACCCTAAAATGAATATAACAAAATAAATAAATTAACTATGTAAACAAAAATTGATATAATAAACAATCAAATTAGTTTCATTACATACCAACAATCCAGATTCAGGCGACCGTCTACGACGAACTGGGGGCATCGGGATGTCATCTGGAAGGTGTCGCCTCATGCGCAGGGCAAGATTGGGACGGTCATTGTCGTCAGCTGGAGTGATGTACGAGTGGGATACCCGTCTAAACCACATTAGGTATTCATCAACACACGTAGAGGGCTCATGAGCTTCAGCGACACCAGTAATGGCATGCTCAACATACCTCAGCCAATTTAGATCAATCGTAGGAATGTTTGGCATCAGAAGGCTCTCAGGCGAACGTGGTATGATCTGCTGAAAACCGAACTGACGCAACACACGTTCAGGAAAATGTCGGTGAATCATGTCGCATAGTCGGATCCATCCTGAAAACATACATATGATCATGAATGGACAAGTACGTCTGTGCGAAATGTATGGATGCCAAATGACATCATCGTAATTGAGCCAATCCAGATATGTCCGCCCCTCCATCAAACCCCAACCTTGCCTTGGAGGTATATATCGTGAAGCACATGGATCGAGATCTGTGTACCTATCCGATACTCGCCTCCTTCCCATGTCAGGAAGGTGCTCATATATCCAACTCTAAAAAAACATTACTTAAATTATTTTATACATTCGTAAAATATATTAAAACAATTTTGTAAAACTAAAATGTAGTTGTAGAAGAGTGGAATATTCAGCTATCTGCTTGACACCAGTGAAGCTAGCATCTCCTAGCTGCTCATAAGTATTTGCCAGTGCAGATGCTCCCCAGGCATATGTCACACAAGCATTCAAGTCTCGCAACAGAAGGAGGTACGAGACTCGAATCAATGTCCCACTCTTATTCGTAAAAATTATGCATCCAAGCAGATGCAACAAGTAGGCCCGAGCAGCGCACTCCCAAAGCTCTTACTCAATGCACTCTTGGTAGACCTCGCGGAGCCAGCTTAGCCTAACTATTGGACCGCGTGACTGTTTCATCTCGGTTGAAACTTTGGCGCGATCGTCACCAAGCAAGTCCATAAGATGAGATCGAGCCTCATCATACTCTAACTCCTCCACCTCACAAAATTGCCCCATGATAGGTAGGTGAAGCAGATTGTGAACGTCATCTAATGTGACACTCATCTCTCCTAAACGGAGGTGGAAAGTATTCGTCTCTAGGTGCCACCTCTTCGCAAGGGAAACGATCAATCCATGATCGACATACTCGTACGATAGGTTGACTAAGGAAGCCAAACCCGATATGGAGATATAACGCTCAATAGCCTCATGGTACATTCCAAAATGTTTTAATTTTTTACCATGGGAAATCACTTTGATCTTCCCTCGATCCTACATAAAAACACAAATTTATATAACAAAAATAAATAAACAATTAATGAACAATTAACATTTAGGTTGATGACTAACCTGGCCTTGCCACATGGCAAATGCAACATGTTGGGTATAATGTGTAAGCAAGGAGGTGTCACGTGGACCTCTTAGAAATCCATCATCTTCATCTTCTTCTTCTTCCTCACTATAGTCATCCTGTTGTTGAACATCCTCCTACGGTTCTCAACATAGTCGTCCTCACCATATCTCTATTGTATAATTTCGTTATGCTCCTCATACTCTCCTCATGAATAACATCCACGCGTTTTGGTTGTCTCCTTTTATCGTGAGATGAAGATGAAGGCTCACCACGAGAAAATGAAGCATCGCCGCGAGAAGATGATCCACCTCTGGTTCTAACCATTTCTCTAACCAATTATATTATAACAAATGATATAAAAAAATAATAATTACACAATAATAAATATTGAAACAAATAATAAATAATCATAAAATAAAAAATTAATAATAAAATAATGAAGAAAAAATTAATAACAACAAAAGTTACTTAATAAATATTACTTAAATAATTACAAATTATAACAAAAACATTAAAAATAAAAAATAAATTAAGAAACCAAATAATAACTCAAAAATAAAAAATTTAGACATAATAATTATTATTTAATTAAATAAATAATTTTAAAAAATTACAAATTAAAAAAAATTAAAAATCAGCTAAAATAAAATTAAACAACAAAATTTACATAATAAATAATATATAACATAATTTTAAGCATAAAAAATAATAATTTTAAAATAAAATAACAAACAAATAAAAAAGTAAAAAGATATTCCAAAAACATATTAAATATTATTTAACCATAAAATATAACATAAAAATCAAATTTATAGAATATATAGATATAAAATATTAACAAAAAACTATATAAAATATTAACCAAAATAAATTAAATATACTAACATAATATTTCATACATATATTTTTAAAAAAATATTTAATACTATAAATAAATATAAAAAATATAAAATAAAAAATTTAATACTATAAATAAATATAAAAAATACAAAATAATAAATAATATAAGGAAATACAATTTATAAATTTCAAAAAAATTAAATACAAATTTAATATAATAAAAGAAAATATTAAATAATCCTAAAATGCAATCAGCACAGCTCCAAGTGCGACTGCAGGTCGAAATGCGGCTACCCTCGTTCGCATTTTCAAGTGTAGCTGCTTCCAAAACCTGCTTTTGCAAAAGCGCTGAACACCAACCACAGGTACTTCCATATGCGGTCGCCACACTTCTATGTGCGGCGCGGGGCCTGCCGCAATTTCAAGTGCGGTTAAGGCCCTGATTTTTTCCCTCACCCAAATCCACACAGATAAAAAACGAAACAAGCATATCAAACACAGATTCTATAATGACATTTAACATTTTATCACACTCAATGCATCATATACTCTGTTATATTATACAATGCTTTTAAGAAAATCTAAAAAAGAAAAAACCAACCTGGACGCCCAAAGCTTGAAGTAACTGTGTGAGGAGAAGAAAATCTACTGAGCACCACACAGCGGTTCTTTTTCTAGGGGAGAACCTCTCTCTGAAAAATTAAAATTAAAGAGTTCTTCTTCGATGGGTGGGGCCGTCCGCTGAAAATAGAGACACAGCGGACGTATTAGCGCTCGTTTTCTTCTCTTCGGTGGGTTTAAGAACTTTATTCACATGTTTTCTTGAAGTGGTATTGAAGAGAAGTAAAGATAGTGCAGTGTAAGGCTTTGAGACGATGTCGTTTTAGAATTGATAGGGTGAAAGAAAATGCAAAACTATTAAAAGTTCGAGTGTTTAGCATATTAGGTATTTAATTATTAAGTTATGGCCAATAGTTAAAGCGTGGGTTTGATATTTTAGTCAAGCATTTGTGGTATAACTGTAGTGTGGCTTTGATGTGATATTTTATTGTTTCGATTTTTGGATGATTAGAATAATGATTAAGTAACATATTTTTACATTTAATATAAGAGTAAAATGATTATAAAAAAATAATTTTTTATATATTTTTTAAGAAAATAAAAAATAAAAAAATAATGTTAAATGAATAAAAAAAATTATATCATCTCAAAGTATAATATTTTTATAGAAAATAACGAAGGTTGTTTTACATGTAGGTGTTATAATAGGTACCATAAATGAACAATTTTATTTATACGGTGGGTTTTTATACAATACTAGACACATGGTTCGTTTTTGGGTATAAACAATATTTTTTTATTAATACCGGTGATGTTTTTACTTTTGTGGGCTAAAGATCTATTATATTATACATATGAAAGATTTATTATAATATACGAAAGTGAAATTGTGGTTTTAAGACGGTTTTACAATTCCTGTTTTGAATACTATAATATATTTATAAAGGTTTTAAGGTTTCTTTTTTATATTGCTATTTTGATTTGATATTATATATGTACAAAAATATAAGGATATTGTAATAATTAATAGAATCCGTATGTACATTTTATTTTATTTGTTTGGAAATATTTGTGGTTATAAGTTTTGTAACGTTTTTAGTATAATTATGATATGTTAATATATGGTTATTTAAAAATATAAATGAAGGGTAATTCGATGAAAAGTAATGAAGGGTAATTTTGAGTAATTGTATTGTAAGCAATTTTGTTTTTTAGAAAAGTAATGAGAAGTTGTATATATTTGTCGAGATTATGAAAAAAAGTAATGAGAAATTGTATATTTTGCTGAGACTTTCAAGAAGAGTAATGAAAATTGTATCTTTTGTTGAGATTCTCAAAACGAGTAATGTGAAATTGTATATTTTATCAAGGTTCTCAAAGAAAGTAATAAAAAGTGAGATCAAAGAAAGTAATAAAAAGTGAGATATTTTCTCAATTATCACTAAAAGAATAATGGGAAATATAATGCTTACATGTGAAAGTTACAACCTAACCTTGATGTTAGATTGTATTGATAATTAGTTTATTTTGATAACATGTTCTGAATTCTATTGATAATTAGTTTATTTGATGGATTGATTTTAAATCTTGCATTTAACATTTTATATTAAATAAAAATTTTAAAATTTTACTCAAGTTTTGGTTATGATTTTAGTCATTTGTTAAAATGTTAATGACTTAGATGAGATGAAAATTGGAGTTTTACATTTATAATATACTTTCTACTTTTTACATTATATTACCCAAATAAAATTTGAATTTAGTTTTACTTTTGTTTTTTTATGTTTTTGTAAATGTTAGTTTCTTTATTATAATAAGTGTGTTACTCCCTCCACCTTCCCAACCTTCTCTAAAAAAATTTTAATTACAAAAATAACCTTTTTTAATTACAAAAATAACCTTTATTTTATTTTTAATCATATTTATTTTCTTTTAATTCAAACCCTATTTTTCTACCCACTCACTTTTCACTCAACCCCACCACCAACTCTCCTTCTCTTTCTTTTAGATTCCCACCCCCAACTCCACCACATCCTTCTTCTCAAAAATAATACATCAAAACATATAAATTATATTATTAAAATTCTTTAAAATTAATATAAAAATAAACTAATAAAAATAATTGGAAAATAAACGTATAATCTTTAAACGGATGTGACCATCCGTCAACGGATGTCAACATCCGTTTAAGGCAAAACAGATATCGACATCCGTTTTCCCTTAACATCCGTTGACGGATGGTCACATCCGTTTAAAGATTATACGATTACTTTTTAGGATTTATTACGCACCTCCTTCACGACGAATCTTCCCACACCACCGCACCCCACCACACCGATCTTGCATGTTGATCAATTACTTCCACCACCACTTACAATCTCGCACACTAATTAATGAAAGTTCACCATACTCTCATACCGCAATTAGAATGAGAAGAAGTGTGAAAAGGAAGAAGAACATGAAACAAAAAGAGGAGGAAGAAGAGTTCCCATTGCGTGGAGGATTAGAGTGGGTAGAGGTTAAAAAGGATTAGAGTAGTTAGAGGTGAAAAGATGTTAATCCTAAAATTTTATTAAGGGTAAAATACGAATGAAAAAATAAAGAGAGGGGTAAAACAGGAATAAGGTGGTGGAGGGAGCAAAGTGTGGTGGTGGAGGATTCCAAACTTAAACTAGTTGAAAAAGTTAAAAATAAAAATCCCGTGCATCGAATCTGTGTAGTATTCCAAACTTAAACTAGAACTATTAGTTAGGATTTTGCATCATCAGTTCATCCATGAAAATATGGTTTAAATTTTCACGGGATAATTTTTTTTTTTCAGAAAATAGAAAAAAAAGAAAAAAAAGTTCTCCGAACCTAGACTAGACTCGTCAATTTGGCCCCTCTAATATGGTTTGGCCTTGACCCACGTGGGTTAGGGCCAGAAAAGCCCACAGAGCCAAAAAGCTCCTCATACAAAAAGCCCATAGGGCCAAAATATTTATAAAAACCCTGAGGGTTAGGACCAACCCATGGACCTTTTTTTTAGAAATTTTTTAAATTTTAAATACAAGAAAAAGTGTAATTAATTCTAATTTGTTGCAAGTCTAAGTGTTATAATTTCTAAAAATGATCCAATTACATTTGATAGACCAAAATTACCTAATTATCCCTTTTTACATAAAATAAATATTTATTTTTCGTACTTAAAATACTATAAATAATCTTGTTTGAATATATAAACTATATATTGAATTTAAATTATGATATAATATTTTTTTTTTAAGTTCTAATCTTTGACAACAATTCCATTTTTCCATACACTGTTTCACACCTATAATAATCCATATTTCTTCTGCCAAAAATTAAACAAATAATTAATTTGGTCCAAAATTCAAACAATAAAAAGATAACGTAAAAAAAACTAAAATTCATAGAAAACTCATGTTGAAAGGCAAAAGAATAGAAAACTCCAATAATTTAAGTGACTACTAATTAAATTCTTTCAAATTTATTTTATACTTTGCAAAAAAAATAAATTGTCATAAGAATTATCTTATATCATTAGCAAAGCAAATAAAAAAAAGCATTTGTACAAGCCAAATTAAGACTAAAAATCATCAAATTCATATTAGAGATCTTTATTTGAATTACAACTTATCATTTACTACAAAAAATGTATTTATAGAAAATAATTATATCTATCATCCATGAAACTCATATTCCAATGAATATAAATAATTTTTATTAATTTTATAAATAATTTTTTGTTATAAATAATTATTTTAGTTTATCATAGTAAGTTTTAGAAATAATTAAATAAATAATAACATTTAATTTACAAAATATTACCAACAAAATGAAATTAATAAGATAATTATTTTAATTAAAATATATATTTAATAAGATAATAACGTTTAAGTTAATTTTAATTTATGGAAAACAATTATTTTTACTTTTCTATTTTATATATATATATATATATATATATATATATATATATATATATATATATATATATATATATATATATATATATATATATATAATATAAAAGTATTCACATTAGTTAAAGAACAAACCACCAATAAAACATGTTGTATCAGTAGTTTAAAAATAAGTAAAAATATAAGAATAAACTGAAAATTATTAATGAAAAACTGATAGATATTAAATGAATTGTTTATAATTAATTAACATATTTCTATACTTGAGTGACTGTTTATAAGATTAAAATGTAAATTTTCCAATATTAATTTTTTATATCAGTAAGTTTAATTTACATAAAACCTCATTTTTTATCTTTCTAATGCGGTCATTTCAACAATTTGATTCATAAATATTTAATATATATAATATAATATATAAGAGAGAGAACAAAATTATAATAAATTATGTATATATAAATTATATTGTTTCTAGGTTTAATACCTATTTTGGTCCCTAGTTTTGTAGGATTTGTTCAAAGTTATCCTCCTTTTTTTCAGAAGTTCACTAACATCCTATCTTTTGTAAAAGCGGTTCACTTTAGTCCTTTTTGCTTACGGCGTTAAAAAGGTTAACGACAGAGTCCCAGCTGGCAAAAAGTTGATGACTTATTCACTTATTATTGACGTGGCACTGACACGTAATTTGAGGTGTACATTTTGAGAATAAAAATAAATGACGTGAAAATATTCAATGTCTGGTACTGGTGCAGCTCGATACGGTGAACCCGTAAACGGTGAAGTTCGCCTCCGCGCTCAACCTTGAATCCATGGTCAAGTCGAAGGCGTTGTTTTGATTCCCGCCGCTCCCATCAAAGGCGTTACGGAGCAGGCTTGTGTAGTTATTAGGGTTTGTAATGTTTGTAAGTTATGTTGGTTCCTCTCCTATTCAATGCTCTCTGTAGTGGCAGGTGTGCAAACCATGTGAAGAGGTGTGCATACCATGTGAAGAACATAGTAAAGAAAGAAGAAGAAGAAAGAAACGACATTATTCAATTTCCTCTTTCTTCAATATCAATCACACAATCTGCACAAAAAACCCTAGAATCCCAAATTAGGAAACTCCTAATATGCAAAAACCCAAATCTGCACAAAAAACCCTAGAATCCCAAATCAGGAAACTCCTAATATGCAAAAACCCAAATTGCAGCATGACTCGACCATCCTTTGCCCCATGTCTTCGAACAAACCACGTTGTTGAACTAACCACAATGTTGAACAAACCATGAACTCAATCTCAACACAAATTGAAAGCAGATTGTTGAACCCCAAATCGCTCCAATTCACCAATTGGTTTTATTCTAAAGGTACTTTCACGTCTTTAATCCCTAAATTTCACGTCCTAATTTTAACGCTCTGTTTTACATTTTCCACATGATTTTAATCCTAAACGTAATTAACACCTCAAATTTTGTTTCAGTGCCACGTCAATAATAAGTGAACAAGTCATCAACTTTTTGCCAGCTGGGCAACTCTATCGTTAACCTTTTTAACGCCGTAAGCAAAAAAGGACTAACGTGAACCACTTTTGCAAAAGATAGGATGTTAGTGAACTTCTGAAAAAAAGGAGGACAACTTTGAACAAACCTTACAAAACTAGGGACCAAAATAGGTATTAAACCTTGTTTCTAAAATTTAGTTAAAGTTTTGCAGTGGGGCTAAACCCACTTTAACCCTGATCCTAACCCACTTGAGAGGAGATTTTGGGGGTTGGGGCTTTTTTCTGGCCTCCTACTTGAGGGGCTTCTTAAAATAGGGCTTTTTCAATAATGGATTGGGGTTGGCCCTAGGGTCATGGGTTAAATTGACACCTCTAAAGATGACTGAAAGCAAATGTGAAATAAAGTTATGTGGCAAGAGAACATGCATTATTCATATATCAAAATATAGATTAAAATGAATTTCATATAAGTCGCATCAATCCAAATGTGGTAGTTGAAAATATAAGGTTTAATTGCTTGCATTGTCCCTAGTTTGGCTGCAACGTGTCAAAGTAGTCCATACTTTTAAAAAAATTTCAATTACGTACAAACTTGGTTTAAAAGTGTCAATTTCGTCCAAACGTATGTAAAATTTGCTTCAATCAAGTCCCTTCCGTTAAATTCACCAAAACGGACGTTAATTTTTTAGTTCTCTCTCCTCTGCTCCTCTGCTTCTCTGCTCTGCTTCTCTGGACATTCTCTGCTTCTGCACAGAGTAATGATTGTGGACTTTGTTTCCATTCTTAACTCATTTTCTACATGTTTCATTTATTTTAAGGTTTAGCTCCTAAATTTTGATTCAGGATCTGATCTCATAACCTTGTTTTGGGTTGGAAGCTACTTAAAGAGTTACGAGATTTTTAATATTTATTACCAATATCAAAATAGGTTCATTAATTGTGAGATTTAAACATAGTGAAAGAATTTTTTCTTTAAAAGTGGTACGTTGTGACTCAAAATCTTTAATTATTTTCGAATCATTTTAATTTTTCTATTATTATAAACTTTTAACATGAATTTTCTTTATTATTTTCAAATTTTATGACTCAAAATCTTAATTTTCAATAATTCTATATTATTTTTTATAATTAAAATTAAGAATTATTAAGGTGTTCAGTGCACTTTTTCCACTATTATTTTTTAATTTTGAAGTGGTTGAGTACAAAATAAAATAAATACAAAGAGAATATATATCATAAAAATGAAAAAAAAAACGAAAATAAGAAGATGCACCGAATTAAAATAACTCGATACACAGTATGAGCTCGGCAAGATTAATTCGATCCTTTGATTATGAAAATTTAAATTAATATTAAAAATAAAAATTATTAAAATAACTATATGCTGAAAGTATGTCTTTTTTTTATGATTAGAGATTTTTTTCTCAATTAAAATTTGATATATATATATATATATATATATAAGTTTATTTATTTTTTAAAAAGTTTAATTGATTAAAAATATTTGTGTAATATAAAAACTATTTTCAGTTTAATTATAAAATAAATTATATTGACACCATTTAAAATGTTGCGACATATGTTTCTTTTTTTAGATTTATTTGGCGTAATATTTCTTGATTATTTTGAGAAAACTACATTATGGTTTCCTAATTATTACTCTGTGCAGAAGCAGAGAATGTCCAGAGGAGCAGAGCAGAGGAGCAGAGGAGAGAGAACTAAAAAATTAACGTCCGTTTTGGTGAATTTAACAGAAGGGACTTGATTGAAGCAAATTTTACATACGTTTGGACGAAATTGACACTTTTAAACCAAGTTTGTACGTAATTGAAATTTTTTTAAAAGTATGGACTACTTTGACACGTTGCAACCAAACTAGGGACAATGCAAGCAATTAAACCAAAATATAACCTGTTCCACTTTTTCTTCTAATAAATCAATCTTATACTTTTAAATTATGAGAGTCTCTTTATGCACCTACACCTCCTTATTTTTCTATTATCCCAATAGTGCTCCTGTCAGAACCAGAGAACCACAAAGAATCTTTTAACTGCTTTTACCCATTCAACAGTTAAAAGCACGTATTCATCGTTTACTCTCTGCCGCATTTCACGTTCTGAAATCCTACACCCCTTTCTTCTCTTTTGTCGCGCGCAGTGCTCCTCCCATCCTCCCCTCCTCTCTCACTTTACTTGGTGCCGAGCACAGACCTCTCCTCTGTGGCCACGGTGGTATCGTGGTGAGCGCTTGCAATGGTAGTTCTTCTTAGCTTGGGCGTCCAGATTGGTTGTTCTTTCCTTAAGCTTTGTATGATAGAAAGATTGCTTGTGATGATATCCGTTTGAATGTGTTGTTTGTATGGATTGTTTGTATGTAGTATTTATTTGTGCTATTTGTATGTGCTGTGATGCATTTATGGGCTAGATGGGACAAAGGTCGATGCCTTAATTGCACTGGTTGAGAGCACATCGGTGTTGGAAGAGGGGTTGCAGAGCTTTTCGCACTTGGAAGTGCGGTTGAGAGCTCGTTGCAATTTGAAATACGGTCTAAATGCAGTTGGAAGTGCGATTCATATGGCGTCGCAGTTGAAAATTTGACTGCCGCACTTAGAAGTGTGGTTTCACTGTTGCCGCAACTTGAACTACGGTCAAGTGCATTGCTTTTCCTTCTTTTGATTTGCTTTATTATAACATTTAATTGTTCTTAGAATTTGATTTGTTTTTTATTTTATTTGTATTAGTTTATTTAAATATTAAATATTTTGTAATTTGTATTTTATTTTTATATTTGATATTTATTTAAATTTGTTTGTTAGTTTTTTGAATCTATAATTATTTGTTGATATTTTATTTTTCAATATGAATTATTATTTAATTATTTGTTGCATATTGTTTTTTAGTTTTTGATTCGTTTATTAATTTAAATTTAATATGTTGTGTTTTTGTGGTCTTTTTTAACTTTTTTTATTGATTTGTTAATATTTTTTTAATTTTTAATTTTTATTATAGTACAATAGTACAATATTAAGGGTTGGTGGTGGTTGAAAAATCATTAAATTATCATTATACTTTTTTAGATTTTATTACATAAAGGATATAACTGTCAATTAGAAGGTGTAAGATGAAATAGATGAGGTGCAAAAGCATCACTCTTAAATTTTTAGTGACAAAATTTTAACTCAACTCTTCTAACTTTATTATTAAATCATTTTTATATCCCTCTTCAAGCATATATTTCATCCTAGATTGAAATTGTCACTAGTGCAAAAAAGACCTTTAACATCACTCTTTAGACGTCTGACCCTCGATTATCCAATGTAAAAAATGATCAGTGACATTTTTCGTAAATAAAACAACTATTTAGACGTCGACTATGGAGGGGCTCGACGTCTAAATACTCATATACGTCGGCTCCCCCAAATAGACGCCAAAACTAAACGAAAAAGTTAAAAAAAATTAATTTTTTTTTCTATTTAGACGTCTGTTATGGAGGAACCGACTTTTAAAACATTTTAGACGTCTGTTACTGGGGGAACCGACGTCTAAATACACAACCTAGAAATTTAAAAAGTCAGTTTTTGACTCCATTTAGACGTCTGATCCTGCCATTCCGACATCTAAAGAACTTTAGACGTCTATTGTTTGGAGAACCGACGTCTAAATACATAACCCAGAAATTTAAAAAGTCACTTTTTGACTCCATTTACATGTCTAATCCCGCCACTCTGACTTCTAAAGCACTTTAGACGTCTGCTATTGGGGGAACCGACGTCTAAATACACAACCCAGAAATTTAAAAAGTCACTTTTTGACTTCATTTAGATGTCTGATCCCGCCACTCCGACTTCTAAAGCACTTTAGACGTCTGTTATTGGGGAAACCGACATCTAAATGTGGAGCCCAAGAATTTAAAAAGTTAGTTTTGACTCCATTTAGATTTCTGTTATGGGGGGAACATCTAGAGCCCTTTAGACGTCTGTTATGGGGGAACCGACTTCTAAATGTCAGCATTAAAACACTACGAACACGAGACAACCGTTACGCACACTCATTGTTCATCATCTTCGTTGCGTTTCTCTCTACGGGTTACGCTTTTCAGGTTCGTTTTCTCACTTTTGCACCGTTTTAAATTAATTTTGCTTTGATTACATCACTCTTTGATGCATTATCTTTCATTTGAACTGATTAAAATGCATTTTCGTTGGGTTTTGGTGCAACTATTCTCGTGTCCTTGGGCGGCGTTCTTCGGCGGCGATTTCTTGCATTTTGCACTCCTCCAATTCCTTTCACTACGTTTTTAAAACCATCCAATAAAAAAATGTACAATACATTCTCTTCAACTAAAATATAAAAAACTCGAATCACCATGAGTCATGAGCAACCTCAGAGACGTCTGACCTATATAGGTTCGACGTCTATATAAACGTCTAACCTATATAAGTCCGACGTTTATAGAGACGTCTGACTTAAAGGGTCCAATGTCTCATTAACATCACCCATATAGACGTCGAACAAAGATCAGACGTTAAAAGGCAAAAATAACAGACGTCTAAAGTCCTTTCTACACTAGTGTGTGAAGCGAATCCCTAGTAAACTGCTCATTTTGTGCTGAATGAGAGAAAATATATTAGTCTTGCTGTAGAAAAATTGGACTAAAATTTTGTAACAAGATATTTTTCACTCTAATTTTGTAACTTTTTTCTCATTATAATCTACACAAAACACTTTTGATATGAATGTTTTTAAAGAAAGGTAGATTATATTTTGAAGAAACAATGAAGATATACCATTTATATAAGCTAATTGAATACATGAAGGACTTAGAGCTTATTTTAATGTTGAACCTCACTTCGTTCTAATACTGTTAAAACATATTTATTGTAATTTTTTTCAGACTGTTATACCTAGAAATTTGTATTGTTTATTAAAATCTAACAATTATATGCTGTCACATGAAAAAAATACCATAAAAAATAAAGAAAAAAATGGGAGATTATACCAATCAATCTAAATCAAAATGGGAGCAATTATCTAAACCTAAGTTCAGGAAGATTGTATCTACTATTGAAAAGTTTAATTCTAAGAGAAGGATGCAATTCGTCGTATAGAGGAAATTTAATCTATTGTCAACAACTAGAATAACCATATGATGATCCACACATATGATGGTTCTTTTGAACAAATATAAAGATTGACTTTTTTGAAGAGTTTTTAGCTATGTCGTCTATACTTATGTTGATTAATATAGAATTGACATAAAAATGTTAATTTTAACTGTCATAAAATATATTTATTACAAGTGTTTCTTCAAAGCAAACAAAAATTATATGTTGATTAGAGAAAGAGATCCTTGAATTTGCAGTATGTGATCATGTGTTATCGAAAGGTTTCTCCTTCTACTAGTGTTGAGCAACCAAGCACAAAAACTTGACATTTAAGTTTATTCGGTTGTATCAGATTCTACGGAAGATAGGTTAGTTCCTCGACCATCTCATCTTGTGAGGTTGTACAGTGTATTTTATGTATCTCAGTTGAAGAAATACATTCCAACCAAACATGAATGTAGATTTATAGATTGTACTTAGGTTTTTTTAATGGGAAATGATACTTGAACAACATCTTTTAACAACATTTCGACTCCACTAACGTGTCGCGTTCTGATTCGTCCATGTGGAAAAAATTAAAATAATTTTAAATGACATGGAAATGTAAGGTTTAGGGTTGCAGAAGTTTTCATTTCGCGGCTTTCATTTTTTTAAGGGTTTCAAACCTTGCAGATCTCATTTGGGAGAGAGAACCCACGAGAGAGAGATCACCCCCCACCCACCCACAAACCTCCCTTGACCACAATCGACCGTTCACCGACAAAGGATCGTTCACCGAAGTGCCGCCGTTCACTGGAGTTGTGTCCGCCATCGTTATGCCCGAAGGTTCCGCCATTTCGAAGCATCGTTCAACGCCGAAACCACCATTGACATGGGTTTTAAAGCTTCCCGTCGTTTGTTTCACTACAACCTGCGTTTGGAAGCACCGTCGTTGGTGAAAACCACCATTGAAGACGAAAAAACATAGTTTGTAAGTTTTCGTGGTTCGTTTTGATTTTCTTTTCTTGTTGTTGTTGGGTGATTTTCACTTATTTTAAATATTTGAATTTTTTTATCATTTCGGGATTGTTGTATTTTTTGGGAGCAAATTATGAACAAGTGAACTAAATATTGAAATGCATAAGTAAATTTTTTTATTTCTAATAAATTTGTTCATATTTTCTTTATGTTGTTTACATATGATAATGTGTTTGTAGGTATCAGATAGAAGAAGCGAAAATTCCAACTTGAGTAAACCTCTAAAGTGTTAAAGCAGAGGCCAAGTCAAGAAAGGTCGAGGTATTTAATTGTCATTAATAAACTATATTTTTTGTGTAAATTTGTATAGTTTCTTGTTATTGTATCTTTGAGGACCATATTGTTTAATTCACTTGCCTGTTCTGTTGCTTTAGAGCAACCTTCAATGAAGTGTCGCGGTCCTTTGTTTGTCGGAGTGTCGTTGTTCACGTGTTTGTTGTAGCGTTTTCTGTCTCAGCCACCTAGAAGCGTTCGTCTTCATTGAAGTGTGGTCGGACTGTCGCCGTTGAAGTTGGTCGGACTGTCATTGGTGAAGGCAACTTTGTAGGCGCCGCCATTACGCGTCAAGGAACCGTCGAAGTTGGAAACCGCCATTGGAGGTGTTTTTTGAAGGTTGGCTCCGTTCTTTTGGGTAATGCATTTTTTGTGTTCGGTGTTTAAATTATTTTGGGCATTTATGGATTGTTGTATTATTTGAGTGTTTTTCCTCGTATGGTTTAGTGTGACATGAAGGTGTATAGAACATTTAATGGTTCATGCGGTTTTTTGTTGGAAAGTAGGAATTCATTGGGTTTGTGGTTGATATTGGGTTATTTAGACAATGGTTTTGTATTATGTTTGGTTTTTTGAGTTTTTGTTGGGTTAATTTTACTATGGTTTTGTATTATGTTTGGTTTGGCAGTGATGGATCACATTTTAAAAATGATAATGTTTTGGAGCTTTGATTGAAATTGTGCATTTTATTGATATGTTGTGCATTTTTTTCTTTGCAGGAGGAACTGTAACAGGTTAGGGAGAAATATGTTTGTGATTAGATTTTGGATGTGCACAATGTGCGCAGGGATGAAGTGTTGCAGGATTTAGGCATTGAGTAGATGTTGTTGAATAGGGATTTTTTCAACTTTAATAATGGTTTGTTTAGAACTTTTTCGATATGTATTAATGAGACTGAATGTATATATTTGTTGTTAAAAATGTTGAAAGAAAATGAGTGGTTACATTTATTGTTCATGAAATTTGAAGATCAAAATGATCAATGTTTTAAATGTTTGTATTGCAATCCCCACTAAATTTGGATGTGAATATTTATGAAATCTTTTATGCACAGGTTTTATGTAGAAAAAAATGATGAAAATAAATTGGGTTAAATGTCAATGAATGCATTAACATGAGTTGGATGTCCATTAAGTTTGAAGAATAAACCTTTTCCTGAAATAATAATTGATTCCACATCAGTTTTAAGTTGCAAAAATGATTAGATATAAATTAGGCACTCCAAATGGGTGTCATCTTCATAGTTCAACTCCCTCTGCAAAATCTTTACCTGAAGTACCCACTTATTTTGCCTTTGCTACCATTGTTGTTTCTGCACCACGAGTTTTAATAAATATTGTTCCTTGGCCATGAAACTCTATATAAATGGCATAATAATTGGTTCCACATCAGTTTTAAGTTGAAAAAATGATTAGAAATGAATTAGGCACTCCAAAGTGAGTGTCATCTTCCTAGTTGACCTCCTTGTACAAAATATTTGCTTGAAGTACCCACTTATTTTGTCTTTGCTACCATTGTTGTTTCTGCACCATGAGTTTTATTAAATATTGTTCCTTGGCCATGCAACTCTATATAAATGGCATAATAATTGGTTCCACATCAGTTTTAAGTTGAAAAAATGATTAGAAATGAATTAGGCACTCCAAAGTGAGTGTCATCTTCCTAGTTGACCTCCTTGTACAAAATCTTTGCCTGAAGTACTCACTTATTTTGTCTTTGCTACCATTGTTGTTTCTGCACCATGAGTTTTAATAAATATTGTTCCTTGGCCATGCAACTCTATATAAATGGCATAATAATTGGTTCCACATCAGTTTTAAGTTGAAAAAATGATTAGAAATGAATTAGGCACTCCAAAGTGAGTGTCATCTTCCTAGTTGACCTCCTTGTACAAAATCTTTGCCTGAAGTACTCACTTATTTTGTCTTTGCTACCATTGTTGTTTCTGCACCATGAGTTTTAATAAATATTGTTCCTTGGCCATGCAACTCTATATAAATGGCATAATAATTGGTTCCACATCAGTTTTAAGTTGAAAAAATGATTAGAAATGAATTAGGCACTCCAAAGTGAGTGTCATCTTCCTAGTTGACCTCCTTGTACAAAATCTTTGCCTGAAGTACTCACTTATTTTGTCTTTGCTACCATTGTTGTTTCTGCACCATGAGTTTTAATAAATATTGTTCCTTGGCCATGCAACTCTATATAAATGGCATAATAATTGGTTCCACATCAGTTTTAAGTTGAAAAAATGATTAGAAATGAATTAGGCACTCCAAAGTGAGTGTCATCTTCCTAGTTGACCTCCTTGTACAAAATCTTTGCCTGAAGTACTCACTTATTTTGTCTTTGCTACCATTGTTGTTTCTGCACCATGAGTTTTAATAAATATTGTTCCTTGGCCATGCAACTCTATATAAATGGCATAATAATTGGTTCCCCATCAGTTTTAAGTTGAAAAAATGATTAGAAATGAATTAGGCACTCCAAAGTGAGTGTCATCTTCCTAGTTGACCTCCTTGTACAAAATCTTTGCCTGAAGTACTCACTTATTTTGTCTTTGCTACCATTGTTGTTTCTGCACCATGAGTTTTAATAAATATTGTTCCTTGGCCATGCAACTCTATATAAATGGCATAATAATTGGTTCCCCATCAGTTTTAAGTTGAAAAAATGATTAGAAATGAATTAGGCACTCCAAAGTGAGTGTCATCTTCATAGTTGACCTCCTTGTACAAAATATTTGCCTGAAGTACCCACTTATTTTGTCTTTGCTACCATTATTGTTTCTGCACCATGAGTTTTAATAAATATTATTCCTTGGTCATGCAACGATGTTGTATCACAAATAATTTAATCCAATTTAATGCCTTTGTAATCAATTGCGGTCTTCAAAAATGAAGTACCAAATCGACAATCTATTCATTTCAATAAAGGAAGTACCAAATCAACCACACCATAATAAAGCTCTTCTTTGGACACACCAACATCAACAACAACCAGCAATGTCATTAACAAATTTCATTACATAAAACACCAAATATAAAATACATGGCACCAACACATTAATCAAATCACCAACAACTCACCGATGCCTTAGCCAAAGCACTTCTGATGAACTTCTCCCGATATTCATATCAATCCAATTCAACAACCTTGGGAATTTTGTTACCCGGGTGTTGTACGTTGAGTTTGATGTCACAAAATGGTGTCAAAACCAAACTTGCAAGTTTAAATTCATACAATATTCACATCAAAAATGATAAAAAAACAATAACAAATAATTGTCTTTCATTAACAATTACATAACAAACATCTACATGCAACAGGTAAGCACATCCTTGAACATGAAAATGACTTCTGCTTGTTTCATTCTTCATTGTTGTTGAAGCAGTAGACCAACTTCCAACAAATACCTTCTGCAATATTGGATAAATCTTCAACTTTGAGCACTGTTGATGAAATTTGACCTTTGCAAACATGACTTTTAAAATATTTAATGAGTGAAGCAGTCACCTTGTATAGAGTAGGAAGAACACAGGATCGTCGAGGTCCTGCAGTTGCCAATATCGTGCATGTAACAACAGTAGATAAAGTTTGCTCATGTGGTATGATTACAATACATGTATTTCAAACCAAATAAGCACAATATAATCCGAATGCAAAATGCATACTTGTATGGTCATCCATAAACATCAACTATTAATAGTTTCAATACATGCTTATCTACAACATACCGAGTAGCTCATATGGTATGATTCACTACTTACTCAACATGTTCTTATGTAGTTTTTATTTATGAGAATGGCCAAATCAACAATTTTAAGATCATATGTAGTTTTTATTTATGAATAAGAAAATTTATGATACACATCAGACATAACAAGCAAGAAATTTATGACTGCTATAATTGATATCAAATGGATATATACCAATGAATATTTCCTTCACCAAGAACTCATAAGTGTATTTTACTACTTGGCGAGAATCTTCATCAACATTTCCTACAAAGTATGTTTCATTGAGATCACCTGCATAACAATTAAAAGTATTTCATGTGTAAAATTTTTGTAACTTTGCACCCAAAAAATACAACAATCCCGAAATGATAAAAAAAATTCAAATATTTAAAATAAGTGAAAATCACCGAACAACAACAAGAAAAGAAAATCAAAACGAACCACGGAAACTTACAAACTATGTTTTTTCGTCTTCAATGGTGGTTTTCACCAACGACAGTGCTTCCAAACGGAGGTTGTAGCGAAACAAACGACGGGAAGCTTTAAAACCCATGTCAATAGTGGTTTCGGCGTTGAATGGTTCTTCGAAATGGCGGAACCTTCGGGCAGAACGATGGCGGACACAACTCCGGTGAACGGCGGCACTTCGGTGAACGGTCCTTTGTCGGTGAACGGTCGATGTGGTCAAGGGAGGTTTGTGGGTGGGTGGGGGGCGTTCTCTCTCTCGTGGGTTCTCTCTCCTAAATGAGATCTGCAAGGTTTGAAACCCTTAAAAAAATGAAAGCCGCGAAATGAAAACTTCTACAACCCCAAACCTTGCATTTCCATGTCATTTAAAGTTATTTTAATTTTTTCCACATGGACGAATCAGAACGCGACACGTTAGTGGAGTCGAAATGTTGTTAAAAGATGTTGTTCAAGTATCATTTCCCTTTTTTAATATGTCATCGAGAACAAGTCTTCTTAATAAATATTATCTATAGTATAACTTGCTTTATCATCACATTGAGTAAAACACAAATTATTTATAAGTATTTTTACATGATCCTTTCACTATATGCATTAATTATAATTATTAAAATTAATGAACTCTGTTGCATGATCTTAATAATTACTAAAAACACTGTGTTGTAATTTCTTAACACAATTAACATAACAACTTATCATTAAATTCAATTATCCATA
This sequence comes from Vigna nakashimae, assembly GCA_034642375.1. Taxonomy (NCBI): domain Eukaryota; kingdom Viridiplantae; phylum Streptophyta; class Magnoliopsida; order Fabales; family Fabaceae; genus Vigna; species Vigna nakashimae. The sequence continues at coordinate 25,621,029 of CM067768.1, forward strand.
TTTAAGTTTATCCAATAAATTTTTTTTCATGAACTTAAATATTTTTCTTATCTTTCATTTCAATCAATTTCTTGGCATTTTCAATCAATGTGTTTTAACTCCACATTTCCTTCTTTCACTTGTTCTTATGAGGTGAAACTTGACATCAATGTGTTTGTTTCTCTCATGATTTACCGAGTTCTTCACCAATTCAATTACTGACTTATTGTCAATTCGGTTAGAATCCCTTTTTCTTGCTCCATCTCCGGGTTACTTAGAAGGTTCCTAAGTCAAACAACATGACATACACTTCAAGATTTTGCAACGTACCTGACTTCGCAAGTTGACAACATTACAATAGGCTACTTCTTCGAAAGACAGGTGAATATTGTTTTTCTCATGAGAAAAATGTATCCCAACATGCTCTTTCGATCATCAACATATCCACATTAGTCACTATCCGAGTAGCCAATAAGTTGGTAATCACCTAACCTGGTATAAAATAGGTCGAGTGACATTGTTCCCTTCACATACCTTAGAATTTGTTTCAGTGCCTTCCAATAAGAATACCTCAACTCTTCCATGTACCGATTTATTATTCCAATACTTAAGCTTAACACTAAATCTGGTCTTGAGTTTGTATGATACATAAGATTTCTAACCAAACTTCGGTACTTGTCTACATCAACTTGTTCTCCTTCTCCATATACTTAGATAATTTTGTACTAGGTTCCATTAGGGTGGAAATTGGGTCACAACTTATCATTTTGAATTTCTTCAACATCCCCTTGGTATACCTTACCTAAGACACGAAAATGCCTTTTTTTCCTTGAACAACTTCTAGACTAAAACAGTACTTGATAAGACCTAGATTAATCATCTTGAACTCTTTCTTCACCACCTCTTTAAATTCTTCAACTAGCTTGATTTTGTTTTCCATGAAGATTTGATCATCAACATATAGGGCAATAAACTTCACATCTCCTCCTTTCTTTTTTGTGTGTAGAACATGTTCATATGGACATTGCTCATAGCCATTCTTCTTAAAGTAAGTGTCAATTCATTAATTCCATGCTCGAGGAGCTTGTTTCAAGCCATAAAGCGCATTTTTCAATCTCAAGACTTTGTTCTCTTTTCCTCTTCCACCATTTACAAATTGAACCACCCAGATGATGCCACATCATTAATCCTTTCACTTACTAGTGAACCAATCAGAACACGCCACCTCAGCCCTAACACATGTGCATCATCTTCTCTAAAGAGAAACCCTAATCCAAACCCTAGCCGCCACTGTCGTTCCGCCGTCATCACGCACAGCCGCCGTCGCAGAGCAACCACCGTCAACGTCCGCCACTGCCGCAACCTCCACGACCACCGTTCATCTCCTCCTTTCTCGCCGGCGCATCAACGGACCACCATTCCCGCCACCACAGTGCCTCAACCTTCACCGTGATGTGCCGCCGCAAGCCTCTGTCATCATCGAAACCTTCAACGCACACCGCCATCTTCCTCGCTCTAGCGAAATCGCGAGTTCTTCCACACACAACCATCACCATCCAAAGCAATCGTTAGATTCGTAAGATCCTCCTCCATTCAGGACGCCTTTCGCATCTTCGTCTCCACAGAAATTGCAGCAAAGCTTCTCCTTTCTCGCCGGACAACCACCACCAATCACGCTCACACCATTAAGACCAGACGCGAGTTCTCCATGACGGCCGCGACACCCATGCTTTCCACGACCTTCTTCCACGGCCACCGTCATCTTCCTCGCGGGTTGGACAATATCGAACCATCCATCATCTTCACTACAACACCACCGCAAAACCCAAAAAACCAACAAAGTGCCGCAAGCTTCTCGGAACCTAATCGCGCCTCCATCAATTCCAATCTCCATCCACCATTACCGTAGCTCCATGGAACCTGCATCAAAGCCAGACATGCAAGAAAATAAACCAAACAATCCAGCAGGCCGAAGCCTCCATGGTCTCGCGCAGAGAAGAATGGGTTCTCTCTTTCGCGGCAGCGGCAAGCCCTTTCCCCCAATTTGCAAAACCCTAATTTTGGGTGGGAAAAGGCTGACACGTGGCAAGCTCTCATTGTCCGCGTCCTTCCTCAGTCAAAGCTGGTCAACACTGCTTAAGTCTGGTCAAAGCTGGTCAACAGGGGTTCTAGTGCAATTTTGGAGAATTCAGTTGGGGCTAAAGCGTAGATAGAGAAAATTTCAGGGCATTTGTGCAATTTTGGAAAGTCAGAAAAGATAAAAAATAAAATTCAGTTGTTGAATTAATTTAATTTGGGAATATCAACAGAAAATATCTTCCAAATAATGTTATAATTGTTTAAATCTTTTAGTTATTTGGAAGATATAAGATAAAAGATTCTATCAACTGAGTATTCAGAGTCCAAGCCCAATAAGGCCTATTTAAAGAGACCCAGGGGACTTCACTTGGGCCATTCATTCTCTCATACTCCTCTCACTTTTCTTTCATCTTGTATTCAACTCCATTCATGGAGAGCTAAGCATCTAGGGCTATTCTGCTGTAATTCCATTATGGATTCTGAGGTTAGATTGAGTTAATGCAATTGTTTACTTTGGTTATTGATTTAAGTTGTTCTCTCTCTATGTCTTTCATCTCTCTATCTTGTTAAAAGCAAATATTTTTGCATCATAATGTGTTTGAATCTACACGCATATTAATTATATGAGTTCTAGGGTTTCTAGGTTTAAATTGAGAATCTACTTTGATTTAATTTAGGAACTTTCATATGATTAAATGGTTTTTACTATCAATTGAGAATGTACTTTGATTGGTAGTAATAATTTCAACTATAATCAATTGAGAATTTACTTTGATTGATTAACTTTTAACTTGGTTAGGAGATTTAAGAATAGACATGATTAAACACAATAGAATTTGATTGAGAATGTACTTTGGTTGAATTTATTGTGAATAATCTAGAAAGGTTTTGCATTTGATTGAGAATTTACTTTGGTTAAATGCATGATCGCCCTCAAATTAATTGAGAATGTACTTTAATTAATTTGAAACTTAAACAATAATCAATTGAACAATTATCCGTGAATAATCGATGATGAATCTATCTTGGAAAAGCAGTGGAATTAGCCTATTTAATCATAACTGTTTTAAGTTTCTTATTTGTTCTTTAAACCTTCTCCAAACATCATTTTTATTCATAAGCATATTGCATAACATAGCATTCATAAGAGTCAGATATTCAAAAGCAATTTCGTGTTCATTGGGAGACGACTCAGGGTTACTTCAACCCTGTCTACTTTCTTGAATACTACTTGGCAATACTGAAGTTGCCTTGAAAAGTAGTATTAATTTGATAGCTTCAACGACGGCTTATCAAATTTGGCGCCGTTGCCGGGGAATACGATTAGTATTTTAAATATTTTGATTCTTATTTTATTTTATTTTATTTATTTTTAGTTTTTTTTATTTGTTTTATTTAACGCACATACATTTAATATAATTTGAGTTATTTTGTAGTCTTTAGTCATTCTTGGTTTAGCAAAAAAATCTTTGTTCTTGTTTTTACTAAGAATTTCTCTTGAGAAATAGTTGAGGCTAGTTTGAATACATTCTGACTAGGAAAGACTTGGTACTTAAGTTGTCCATTGTGACGCACCTCTCTTTCTTGGGAGTGGACCCAACAAGTCTCTCTTATCTCTTATTTGAAATCTTTATCTAAAGTAAGAACAAAGGAAAAAGAGAAGTAACAGAGAAACAACTTCCAGCAGATTGTGTAGTGCATGACCAGAGCTAACCCGGGAGAATTTTATCTAATTAACCTGGAAGTTGAAAGGAATTTGCGTAAGCTGCGAAGAAGATTGAAATTTGGGTGTTCTACTGAAGGAACACTTCCTACATCTGAAGTCATTCCGCCTTCATTATCTCCAATCACAATTAGCCATCTCCCACAATACAACTATCCGAAGTAACATTGAATATCCTAATGAGGAGTGGGAGCTGAGACCTGACCTGTTAAATGCCTTACCAAAGTTCAATGGGTTATCAAGGGAGAATCCACACAAGCACTTGAGACAATTTCACATGTTGTGTGAAAACTTTAGATCTCCCAGGATCACAATAGAGAGCCTCAAAATGAGAGCTTTTCCATTTACTCTTCAAGGAGCAGCTCAAGATTGGTGGTATTATCTCTCTGCAAGGATTAAAAATTGGGAAACTATTGAAAGACTTTTTCTTGAAAAGTATTTTCCTGCATCCAGATTATCTGCCATCTGTAGATAAATTCAAGATATAAGACAGAGAGATAGAGAGAATCTTAGTGAATATTGGGAAAGATTCAAGAAACTATGTTCTTCATGCCCTCAACTCCAAATGGAAGATATTATTCTAAGCTTTTATGAAGGCTTAAGTCCTACCGATAGGTAATGGGAAGATGCTGCAAGCGGAGGATCTTTCTTAGATAGGTCACCAGAAGATGGTATAGATCTAATAGAACGAAAGGCAGTAGACAATCAACAGTATGGCACAAGAGAAAATTCAGTAACTTTGTTGAAGGGAGTGCATGAAATTGATAATGGTGCAGTTGATGGAAAGAGGATAGATGAAAGATTGAATAAGCTAGAAAGCAAACTCGACGAGATTGCAAGTTTGTTTAAAACCTTAACTCCACAAATTGTTAAGAAGTGTGGAATTTGCATTTCAACTAACCATTATACTGATGAATGTCCTAGCTTGGTGGAGACCACTGTGGAAAACCCATCTCAAGCTTTCGCTACAAACATGATTGGAGGAAATAGACCATACCAGAATTATCATGATTCGTCCTCCAATAGATATCAGCAGAACAGACAACCTTATGTTCCACCTCAACAAAGGCAACAATCTCAGCCTGAAATATCAATGCAAGATTTCATGAAAACAATAGTTGAGCAAAATTCAGAAATAAAGAAATCAATTGCAGAGTTGACTCAGAGGGTGGATAAGTTAGAGGCTAAGGAATCCAACAAACTGCCTACACAAACAGTGATCAACCTGAGAAATGTAAATGCTAATACTTTAAGAACGGGTAAGCAGGTAGAAGGCCCTAAAGGAGCCCTAGAGGATGAAGATAAAGAGAAAGAAGAAGCACAAATTGATGACAATGGAGGATCAAGTGAGCCATCACCTCAATCTACAACTGAAAAATCCAGGTTAGTATCTTCTAACTCTTCTACAAATTCTTCTTCATCTTATTCTCTGTAACGCCCCGGCAACTCACAGGGACCGTTGACTGCCCCCACAGACCACCACCAGGCTTTCCAGTGTGCTTTGTCCTCACTCGCACACTTTCTGGGAAAACTTCCCAGAAGGTCACCCATCCCAGAATTGCTCCAGGCTAAGCACGCTTAACCATGGAGTTCTTATGAGTCAGGCTACCGAAAAGCAAATGCATTTTGGTGATATGAGTAGCCAAATCAATTCCTTTAAGCTATCCTTCAACTGTATAGTCCCATACCTACACAGTCTCCAAATCCCTCTCATTCCGGTGTATGTTCGATTCATCCATGTACCCCTTCCACCCGAAGCTGCCAGGAGCCGCTCCTTGTCTGTGCCCCCTGCACCATGCCTCTTGCACCGGCGTCACTCCCCGCCCTCGTCTCCGTGCCCGGGTGTCACATTCTCCACCTCCTCCATATCCAAATCGGTTAAAACCGAGAAATAAAAAAATGGAGAAATTAGACCAAGAGATTTTAAATACTTTCAAGAAGGTAGAGATCAACATTCCTTTGCTTGATGTTGTTAAACAAATCCCCAAGTACGCCAAGTTTTTGAAAGAACTTTGCACAAATAAAAGGCGTATTAGGGATAATGAGATTGTGAATTTGGGAAGAAATGTGTCAAGCTTGGTTAAGAAACACATTGAACTACCACAAAAATGCAAAGATCCAGGTATGTTTTCTGTTCCTTGTACTATTGGAAATTTAAAGTTTGACAATGCCATGCTAGATTTAGGGGCTTCCATTAATGTAATGCCTTTATCAATGTTTACTTTTCTATCTTTGGGACCTCTTAAGACTACTGGTGTGGTCATTCAACTGGCCAACCGTAGCACAATTAACCCTGCAGGTGTGCTTGAGGATGTCCTTGTCCGAGTAGACAAGCTAATTTTTCCTGCCGATTTCTACATCTTGGATATGAAGGATGAAGATGGAATCAAGTCATCAACTATTATCTTGGGAAGACCTTTCATGATGACAGCACAAACCAAGATAGATGTGTGTCAACACTCAATTTCGTCCGGATTGACTAAATAATTTGTTTTGTTGTTTTCTCCTCATAAAGGGAAAAATTAAAAAAAAAATGAAAGTATATAATAATAAAAAATTTTTTAAAAAAAAAAAAGGAAACAAAAAAAATAATAAATAAAAAAGGGATGGAGCGTTCGTCCTCCCTTTGAGGGCGTTCGGTTTTTGCCACTGTAGCTGTGACCGTTCGTCCTCAACCCTGAGTCTTTGGCACGTTCGGCATTCCGCAGCCTTGAGCGTTCGGTCGTTGGTAGGCTTCCAACCGTTCGTCTTTCACTTTTCCCGTTCGTTTCCATCCAATGCATAAAACCGATCATCCCCTACCTTGCATCTCAAGGACGTTCGCCCTTAAACGTTCGGCCAGTGTTCAAGCTTGCAAGCGTTCGACCTCTTTGATCAAGCGTTCGTCCTCTGCCGTTCGTCATTCCCTACTGTTGCTGCGACCGTCCGTTCTCACCTATTCTCACCTTCAACCGTTCGTCCTCAAGCGTTCATGATTTGACCGATCGTCCATTCAGACCTTTAGGACGTTCGGTCATGCAGAGGGTAAACCGTTCGGTCATAGAGTTTTAATGAACGTTCGGTCCTGGTGTTGCTACTCTCTTTTGAACGCTCGTTCATCCGTGATCAGCCTTCAGCAATTCTCATTGACGTTCGGTCATGCCGGGAGTCAACCGCTCGTCCTCAGACGTTCGACAATTCTCACTCTTAGGTGTTCCGTCGTTCAACCATTCAGCCTCTCAGGTAGCGAACGTTCGGTTTTGAATTGTTTTATTCTCGGTTGAACGTTCGGTCTTTATTCTCAAGCGAACGTTCGGCCTTTTTGTTGTTGAACGTTCGCTCTTGATGTATTTGTTATTGAACGTTCGGTCTTGGTGTTTTGAACGATCGGCTTTGTTTGGTTTATTCTTAGTTGAACGTTCGGTCTTGTGTTGTTTAACGTTCGGTCTTGTGTTTCTTTAACATCCGATCTGAGCGTTCGACCTACAGTGTGAACATTTGGTTACAGCGTTCGGTCATGTAATTTGGACGAACGTCCGTTTGTATTGACCGAACGTCCAAAAGTGGTGGCTGCACTTTAAAAAATGGTCTGAACTTTCCACCGAGGATTCCCACCTTCGACTGCCGCTATCCGCCATTAACTGTCTGAAAAGCTACTACCAGTATGGGTTTCTGCAAAAAGAGAATATTTTTGGCTGGCTTTCACTTTTGAATTTTAATTTGGAGAGAGGTAGATGCATGGCTTGGGAGCAGACACGACTGAAAGCATGGGGAGCAACACGCTGGCAGCATCATGGGCAACTCCATATTCACGGCCTTGCTGGAAGGGAAGCACATCAGCACGGCAGAGCAATGATTGGAAGCACATGGTGAATCAAACATGCGGCCATTCTGAAAAATCACCTACAGTATGGGCTCTGGAAATTAAAAGGAAGTAGAGAATATTCCTGGCTAACACTTCCACTTGTCTTCCACGTGCGCCCACATGGAACCTCTGCTGATTCCGTCTGTCTGAAACACGTGCAACGCCCTGCCTCCCGCTCACCTGGGGCCCCCATTTACCTTCAGCATCATGACCTTATTCAAAAAAAAAAGGAAGAAAAAGAAAAAAAAGGGATTCTCCAGCAAGGTCATGAGGCCCGCACTCTGGACCTCTCCGGAATCATCTTCAAGACCTGAAAAAGAAACTGCCTGGAGGGGATCTTCATTTTTCAAGAACCCAGACTCCACTGACCCGGGGAGGATCATCATTCGCATACAGCCCAGATCATCACCACCCCTGCATATCCATCTCGAACAGCCACTGTCACAGCCACCCTAGAACACCTCATAACTACACCACCATCACCACCACGAGTCCCCACCGTATCCAACTCCACTATCTCCACTTCTCATCATCACTCACCTTTGTCTCCCACTCACCTTCAACTCCCATGGCCATCAACCTAAAAACTCCATTGCCTGCAACCATCATGCAGAGGCATTGACCACATTACTGAACACCATGGCCTTCACCTCACCACCGCAAGCCACCGTGAAGCTTCTATCACGCACCACCACGTTAAAACTCTGCATGCAGTAGTCTCCATCGCAGCCTCATCCACCGCCACACAAACTCACCATTTCCTCCTCTTCATTTTTTTTATTATCACTAACACCCACCACCAGCCCACCATATTCATCCCTACCCTTCGGCCATCACTTTCATCTCCAACATTGTTCCACCACTGGACCTATAATTAACCCTTATACATTATCATCTCCATCCATATTCACCCATTGTCACAGCCAACCTCAAACGCCTCGTAACTACACGACCATTACTCACTACGCCGATCATCCTCACCAAACCAAACTCAACCTCCAGCATCATCATCTTCATCCATCAGATCCAACACCCATAGCCAGCCTCATCACCTTCATTTCCAATACCCCTCACGACCATCTTTCTTCATCCTTATACCATTTCACGGCAGCATCTTAATCTTCATCCATTTCCAATCACCAACACCCACAACCAGCCCTCCTTTTTCATCCTCATTTCCAGTAACTATTCTCACCCAGTCATCACTTTCACGGCCTGCGCCCATCACCATATCCAACATCTTAACCTCACAGCCAACGTCCACATCTTCATTCACCAGAGAGAGAAAACCACTAGAGAGGCTACGGGAAGGAGAATGCCATAGAAAGAGGAAGGAACCGAAGTGGAAAGGAGGGACCCGAAGCGAGTAACTCTGAGTGTTGCGAAGAAGCCGCAAACGGAGAGAAGGAAGAAAGGAAGATTACAGGGAGGGCAAAGAGAAAGCTACTGGAAAGAGCAAGGGCACTTGAAGGAGGCTACGGAGAGCGGAAGAAATTAAAGGAAGCTTCAAGAGGTGTGTATTTAAATTGCGAATTGTATTCATTGTTGAAATGCATCTCTGAGGTACGTAAAACTATCTAGCTATGATATGGGACTGCACGTCAAAGATTATCTCGTATGTTGATTGTGAATTATAATGTTGCACTGAGTTCATATTATCTTTCCCATGCCCATTATTCAATCTGAATTTCGAAGATTCATGCATAATCCACCAATTCATGGTTTCATCTTTCTATCAATCAACCATATCCATACTCATGCATCCGGCAACCCTTAACACAAACCAAATCACCCAGCCACCTTACGCCATTATCACTGAGACCACTGGTTCATTACCGTTACCTCCCACCATACACCAACCGGGAAACCTGATACATCCGGCAATCCTTCAATCACCACCTCTGACCACCACCAGGAATCCATCTTTGAGTCACAGCCGCACTATCACCTTGCTTCACTACTCCCAGCTAAACTTCTCTTCCTCTCAAATCGCACCCCCATCTTCATCATATTCCCATCTAACCCAACACTACAGTGGCAGTCACTGTAAGCCACCATTGAAACTACTTTCGTCACTGTGACCTGCAGCAACAGCACCTCCACAACCAATGTAACGGTCACCTCCCCAAGCTCTTCTCCATCTTCATTGCATCATCCTCAGCCGTTTTGGTTGCCGAGGACCTCTATTCTTCTCCCCATTTTCACTGGTCATCATCAACCTCCCAACACCTTCGCGAGCCACCCATCTCCTCAACCACCGAACACTCTCATGCTTCCTTAAGCACCAAAACCCGCAGCCAAACCCATACCATCCGTGAAACTCCTTATCACCATCTTTCCTCCTAGCCAATATCATCATCTTCACCGTCACCTCTCACTAACAACACAACCTTATTTCCATCTTCAACCTCACTGCCATCATTTTTCAGCCGCCACTGTCATCCAAGTCACCGCCGCACTATCACCTTGCCTCTCTACTCCCAGCCAATATACTCTCCAACCCCTCTGCTCCTCTCATCCGGAACCATTCCAACCATTTCTTTTCCACAACTCACTCACCGCTTCCATTACATCTTCCCATCACCATCCTTATTCTCTCGAAATATCATCATCTTCACATCGTCTTCATCTTGCTGTTCATTCATCTGGAACATCTGGTGACCACGGATAGAGGAAGGCACTGGCTCTCCCGCGACGCCCTTCCAGCCACCTTTTCCTTCCGCTACCACTTTTCACATGACCAGGGAACCAAGCTTTCAAGCCTCCCTTCATCTCCAACGCTCAACGCTACTAGAAACACACATCATATCCAACATCCATCTCTTCATCCCTACGACCACTGCTGCTAGTAAATGCCCATCCTCTATATTCACTCACTACCATAGCCATCTTGACACGGCCAAATACCCATCCTCCATATTCACACTCGCGGTCCATAAATAAACGCACGTTATTTGGCCTTTATCGAGCGTGCGTCACCATTTTCCCACATCTTCCAAACGAACGCTCGCCCATAACGAGCGTTCGTCATCAATTTCCTCATCTTCCCAGCGAACGCTCGTCAGAACGAGCGTTCCTCACCATTTTCTCTCATCTTCACGAACGAACGCTCGTCCATAACGAGCGTTCGTCGTCAATTTCCCACATCTTCCCAACGAACGCTCGCCCATAACGAGCGTTCGTCGTCAATTTCCCACATCTTCCAAACGAACGCTCGCCCATAACGAGCGTTCGTCATCAATTTCCTCATCTTCCCAGCGAACGCTCGTCAGAACGAGCGTTCCTCATCATTTCCCACATCTTCCCAACGAACGCTCGCCCATAACGAGCGTTCGTCATCAATTTGCCACATCTTCCCAACGAACGCTCGTCCATAACGAACGTTCGTCATACTGCCTCATGTTCTCAACGTCCGTTCATCATCTTCAAAAATGAACGCTCGTCATTTAGCCTCCTTTCCCAGCGTCCGCCCGTTATCTCCACCAGCGAACGCTCATTATACAAGCTCCCTTTCTCAACATACAACGTCAACCTTCCCCACGAGCGTTCGTCTTCTCAACAGACGCTCGTCCACAATGGATCTCCTACCTTCCACACGAACGTTCGTCTTCTCAATAGACGTTCGTCCCCATTGGAACGTCAGCCTTCCCCCACGAGCGCTCGTCTTCCCAATGGACGTTCGTCCTCAGCGGATCCTTTTTTATGAACGTTCGTCTTCCCTAACGAACGTTCGTCCTTGTACAGTAACCATCACCCCTTTATTTTATTTGTATATAGTAGGCTTATTTGTATTGTTTTGTATAAAAATTATAAAAATTGTAAATAATAAAAAATATATATAAAACGTTAAAAAACATTTAATGTAATAAAAGCCGTGTGAGTGCTCGTGCGATCGTACGCATCAGCCTAGTACTCATTACGCAAAACAATAAAAAGAGAAAGCCGTGTGAGTGCTCGTGCGATCGTACGCATCAGCCTAGTACTCATTACGCAAAACAATAAAAAGAGAAAGCCGTGTGAGTGCTCGTGCGATCGTACGCATCAGCCTAGTACTCATTACGCAAAACAATAAAAAGAGAAAGCCGTGTGAGTGCTCGTGCGATCGTACGCATCAGCCTAGTACTCATTACGCAAAACAATAAAGAGAGAAAGCCGTGTGAGTGCTCGTGCGATCGTACGCATCAGCCTAGTACTCATTACGCAAAACAATAAAAAGAGAAAGCCGTGTGAGTGCTCGTGCGATCGTACGCATCAACCTAGTACTCATTACGCAAAAAATATAAACATTACAACAAAAATACCAAAAACATATAAAAATCCTCAAAAGCCAAAAACATCAACATTTTCAAAACAACGATCAATATCGCCTTGCCAGAACTACGTGATCCTTGATTCTCCATCAAAAGTGGAGATACGTAGGAGCAAGGCCAGTCCTTGTCAGGCTCATTCTCCCAAAAATCCAAATCATTTTCCAAACAAATTCTCAAACAATTTTCAAACAAGTTTCTCAAGCAGTTTCTAAAAGAACTACGTAACCCTGATTTCTCATTCTGCATGAGAATACGTAGGAGCAAGGTCAATCCTTGTCGGGCCCAAAAAGCTAAAAAATATATTGTTTGTTTTCTTTAGCGTTTTATTTAAAGGGGAAGTTAAATACTTTGAAAACCACATCCACATTCGCACATTTAGTTAAAGGTACTGCCTTAAGGCAGGCGTTGTAGGGTGCTAATACCTTCCCTACACGTAACCGACTCCCGAACCAAGAATCTGGTTCAATTTGACCATGCCTTATCATTTTATGGTTTTTCCGTAGTTTTCCAGAATAAACTATGGTGGCGACTCCAAAATCTCTTTTCAATATTTTCTTAATTCTTTTTATTGGATCGTCGTCCCGTCGCGATTCCGGTTGCGACAGATGGCGACTTCACTGGGGATCCCAGAGAGTCAGGCCATTTAATTAGATGTGCGAATTTAATGTGATTTTTTTTTTCTTTGTGTTTTTCTTCCCTTTCTTTTTCTTTATCTTTGTTTGATATTTGTCATAATTGTATATGTGTTTGTTTTGATTACATTGAACCCTAGGATAGAAAACATGTCATATCTGCCTGGGAATCTTCTGGTTGTTTTGCAGGTGAGGGTTTGGGGGTGTACGATTGCATTCTCCCTTCACACACACACAATATGCATATCATGAGTGGGGCCCTATACCCGGGTCTGAGCGCAACTTAGAAATAGAGGGGTTGTGTAGCGGTGTCACTCTGGGATGTACTTCCTGTTTGGCTATCGTGAGAACCCCAGCCAGAGTCTGTTCTTTTCATTTGTGTCTCCACACCTAGTTGATTACTCTGACTGTTGTGGAGAAACAGTGAAAAGAGCCATAGCTCTGGTGGGCCTGATTTAAGTATTAGGAAGCTATCCTTGTGAGTGCATATATTTGGCCTTAGAACTTTTGTCGTCCAACCTTTGATAAGGCACAAAAGGGAGAAATGTGTATTCTTATAACCCTCATGTTTGCTTAATAAAAAATCACGCACCGCGTACATATCATCATATCTCTTTATCTTTTTTTCTTTCTTTCTTTTGCTTTTTCCTTTTTCTTCGCTCATTGTTTTTCTTCATAGTCTTGTCACATTTTGTGAATTCTAGTCAAAAATTATAAAGTTTTGATTAAGGCCCTTAAGCTAAAAATGGAAATTAACATGGAATTTGAGTCAAGGGGTATAAGAATTTGGTGAGTTTGTCAGAGGGGAAGAATTTGGGAAAATATTAAATGCAAGTCTTGAGGCCAAAGCTCTATACAACTAAATCGGGCAATATACCCATGTCCCGTCCTGGTTGAAGTTTATGGGACCCTTAATCGTTGTTAGGAACTTAAAGAGGGAAAGATGTTATGTTGTCTACCAGTGGTGTATTTGTGGTTCATTTCCCGTGAGACTGGAGACGCCTTAAAATTCCCTGTACCTCATGGACGAATTTTTGTAGTATGTAATCGATTACGAGGACATTGTAAACGATTACCCGAGAGAAAATTGGATTTTGTACAAAAAGTCCATCACAGGTACTCAGTCAGGTGAACATGGGTCACCATTGGAAAAAGAAGTGACTTTTAGGCACTTTTGCGCTTGTCTTAGGCTGTTCCTTGTGAACCACATGTGAAAAGAGTAAATGAATGGGCGCAACTTTGTGTAAGTTTAAAGGAAGAACAAGTTAAATGGTGTGTCCCTTGGGAGCATAGATCGCAGATTACATATCATTGCGGGAGGTATCCTAATGTACCCCTCATGGGTATTAGGTGTTGTATTAATTGCAATCCTGTGTTAGCGCAAAAAAAAAATAATTTGAGTATCCTGAGAGGATCGCTAACACCTGCATCTCTCGCCACATTGCAGATCATATGGGGAATGAATCTTCGCTGAAATGTTCCATCAAGTTAAAGACAATTGAGGGCAATGTTGTTCGCTTCAATGAAAGGCCCAGGATCATGAACTGTTAATGAAAGTTTCCCTTAGCCAATGAATCACAGAAAGGGTTAAGACAATCAAGTTATAATTAATTTCCCTTACCCAAATTGCGAAAAGAAATTTCAAAATGATGAGCAGTGGATAGAAGCAGCAATGACAAAACTAGAGAAGGAATGTTTTCATTTAGCTAAGAGGGAACATAAAAGATTGGTGAGTCAGATGAAGAAAGAATATGTCGTTGGATAAGGACAAGTTAATAGAACTGGAAGAGAAGTCTCTCACAGCTAGTTTCCCTTGCCAATGGAGCCATTGAAAACGTCCTTAAGTTCTTAACTGATGCTGGGTCTGTAATGTCAATCATCAACCAGCCTAAGGGAATTGAAACATTCCTCGATTGCTATGAGAAACTGATCAGACAAATGAAGAAAATGATGACTAAAGCCTGCGATGGTTGACCAAGAATTCCTATGTCTAGTATTTTGGGGATTTCAGAATGATGAGCCACCTTATTGACTCTGTTTCATGTTAATTTCCAAAATTATACCGGGGCAAATATTTTCACAGCTTTATAGTTTCTGACTAGAGAATTTGAACTTTGTTTTCTTTTCTTTTCCTTTCTTTTTTATTTTTTTTATTTTATTTTTCTTTTTTCTTAATTTGTTTCACAAAAAAAAAAATATATATACAGCTAAACGTCTAAGACACCCTAAAGGACACGAACCAGTGGCAAAATCATGGAGAACCAAGTAGAAGTTCAAGAGGGAATGAAAGCCAATATCCGACAGCTGAAGGAACAAATGAGACAGGTCCTAAAGACCCTGGATGCCTTACGAAGTCCTGGATGTTTATGCATACAACGATCACAACAAGGAGTTCCAGAAGCACAAACTTTCCCTTCCTATGGTCTCCCCCCGAATTATACTCCACCCTCAGAAATGGACTTGAGACATCTTGACGCTCAAAAAAGTCAAAGGAGACACAGTTGAAGTAGGAAACGAGTTTGGGGGGCAACCGTTTGGATGGTCCTTAGGAGAATTATTGTAAGCACTAGGAGGACAAAGCTACCTGAGTTGAATAAATCTGGTCACCATGTCATCACATCAATGTTGAGGTTGTCAGGCACAAATTTGAAGAACTGTAAAAATTGTGAAAGCCATAGAAGGTGGATGAAATGCCAAGTTTGAAAATGTTGCAAAGTTTGAATAGGCTCAGATCTGATGGTACTTCCAAAATTCAAGTTTCGAGAGTTTGAGAAATATCGGGAAAGAGCTTATCCCCAAAGCCATCTATGGCAAGAAAATAATGGTTCATGCATGTGATGGAAAGTTATTAATTTCTTCTGTTCTGAGAGATGGGCTGGCATTGCCTCTAATGGGAGTACTCATCTCGAACCTTGATGCATCGGCCTAGGGAGAATCCGGTGGATGGTTTTCTTGAGACAGTACAAATATAACATGGATGAAACATCTCATAGAGCATGATAGAGAAGGAGTATGAATTATTCAAAGAATATGACCAAGGTAAAGAGAAATTTTCTTCTCAAGTAGAACCATCTCTGAGCAACAAGGTCACTACTGTACTTTACAACCGTCATGAACACATGATAAGCAATGAGAGGTTGAAGGTGGAAGAGTCTCTGACAGGGTGCGGAGCTGAACCAAAGTACAGAAACGCTCGACACAAGCACACGGACAATCACCCTATGGACGACAGAGAGTACTTCACTAAAAGCACAAGTGGACGTTCGTCCAGTGAACAGAAGAGGACGCTCGTCCACAAAGAAGAAGTGGACGTTCGTCCTGTGAAGTGGACGCTCGTCCTTCAGCTAGAAGTGGACGCTCGTCCAAAATGAGGCAGCCGCTCGTCCAACCTATGAAAGCGAACGCTCGTCCTTCAACCAGTAGATGACGCTCGTTCAAGAAGCGGACGCTCGTCCAAAATGAGGCAGCCGCTCGTCCAACCAATGAAAGCGAACGCTCGTCCTTCAGCTAGTAGATGACGCTCGTTCAAGAAGCGGACGCTCGTCCAAAATGAGGCAGCCGCTCGTCCAATCAATGAAAGCGAACGCTCGTCCGTCAGCTAGTAGATGACGCTCGTTCAAGAAGCGGACGCTCGTCCAAAGTTAGGCAGCCGTTCGTCCAAACTATAGTGAACGCTCGTCCAGTCCAGCACAGAGAAGCGGACGTTCGTCCACCAACTGCTGAAACAGACGCTCGCTCGAGCACAAATGGACGCTCGTCCAAGCGAAATAGACGCTCGTCCAAGCTGAATTTGACTCGCCTCTAACGCGCTCGTCCATCCGAACAGAAGTGGACGCTCCGCCTGCCTTTAGAAGAGAACTCTCGTTGACGAGATGGAAGAGGACGCTCGTTCTCCAATGAGAAGATGATGTTCCTCGAGAGAAGCGCTCAATTGACGCCCGTCAAGATATCGGTCCGTTAAGATTTCAGTGAATTCTCGTGCACGATTTTCCAGAGAGCTTCAAGCCCGGGCGCGAATGAGAAGGTGTCAGGCACGACGTTTGCATATGTATCTATTTAACCTCAAAACGCGAAGGAAAAACGGGTCTTTTGGTTCATCAGAGGCGCAAATTTCATGAGAAAGATAAAGAGAAGAGCTAATTCACATTTTACTGCCTATCCTCAAATGTCGTATTGAGGAGGTTGCCAACTTCACTCCAATCCCTATGACCTATGCAGAGTTACTGCTAAATCTTCTCCGCAGTAACCTCATAAAGATTTGTCCAACCAGGCCTATACGACCTCCGTATCCAAGGATCTATGACGTAAATGCTAGATATGATTATCATGGAGGGGCGTGTGGACATTCAATAGAGGCATGCAAGGCTCTGAAACGTAAAGTGCAATTTTTGATCGATTCAGGATGTTTAAAGTTTGAAGAAATGTAATCTAGCACTGCGGCAAGGCGTGAGTTCACCTCTACAAATGCCATGGACGAGTGAAGAGGACTCTCGGATTATTTGGAAAGCATAAGTTATTGTAAAAGTTGAACTGATGTTGTTTTGCTCGAGCTTTAATTTGTCTCACTATGAGGTTTACGCTCATTGACATCACGCTTTCATCCATGAACTTTTAATGAGAACTTTCATTACTTGGTATCTCCAAGGTTTACTGGAAATCATGTCCTAATAGGGTGTCGCCAAACAAAAAAAAATGATGATATAAAAAAAAAAAAGGTTTGTCTAAATTTCAAATTGTGCAATTTTGTTTACGAGTTCTTTGTTCTTCTCCTTCCATTTCTTTGTCTCATATGCATAATGATTTCAAAATTCTGTTCTTCATGCTCATGGCGTTCATTTCATTCGAAGTCTTTTTTCTGTATTTTCTTTGTAAATAATTTTTATTTTCTTTTGAACCCGGTTTTCCATCATTTTGTTTAAATTAGAAATTTTGTTAGACTGAAATAAAAAGAAAAAGCATCAAAATCTATTTTATTTCATCATTTGGGCAAGATTCACAGTAAGGTCGGAGAGATGTTTTGAACAAAGACATCATTCTGAATACACTCATACGATCTTAACATTTGATAAATAAAAAAAAAAGCATAAAAAAGAAAAAAAACAGATATAACAGAAAAGGTGCAAAGTCACAAATTCAAATAAATAAATAAAAAAGCAGAAAATAAAACAAAGGCAAATAAAAATTGTTCAGGGTTCGATCACTGGTGATCGTTAATATTACAGACCAAAATAAAAAAAAAAACAGAAATTCAGCGAAAGTATTCCCGAGCTGGTTGCGGTGGTCTGAGGGAGAGCTCCGTCGAGGGAGCTCTGGTCCGGAATGTGAGAAGCATGGGTGGAGCGATTTGGCGTCCGTCCCTGTCGTCGTCAATGATGATCGGAACCGGGAACAAGTTCAGCAGCCTCGGCGCCCTCATGATCACCCAGTCGTTTTCTTCCAAAAAAAAAAAAAAAAATTGTCAATAATAAGATGAGGAGAATATTTTCAAAAAAATAAAAAAAAAAAGAGGGAAAAGATGGAGGTGATCAGGGTGCTTACCGTACATGTATAGCGGCAGTTGTGAAAACTGAGTGCCAGTGGGGTCTACCTCCGCTTGCCAGCGCCTGACCCGATTGCCGTGGTTGTTAAACCAGCAGTGCACATTATATTCAGTAGCGTCTGCGAAAACCCTTAGTCGAGACGCAATCTCGACAACTTGCGCTCTGCTGGGATGTGTGACCCCGTAATTGTAGATATGGGTCATCATTTTGACCTGATCTTCAGTAGGTCTCCACCGCTGACTGGTGTACCTCTCCATCTCCATCTCGTTCATTTTTTTTTCTCTCTAAGTTTTCTGAAACAAAAAAAAATATATACAAATAAAAAGAACAAAAACAAAACAGAAGCATAAAACAAAAAAAAAAAAAAGTTTTTTCAGTTTTTTCTTTAGTCGTTTTTGCTTCCTTTTAGTTTTTTGTCCGATCAGTCTTTGTTATTTCAGGTTCTGGTCTCGGATCTGTTTCACGGTCCTCGCAAAGGTTCCTAAACGGATCTATGTCCTTTTGTCCTTGTCCATTTGTCCATGTCCGGTTCATACAAATAAATTTATCTTTTTAAGTTTTCTGATTTTATGGGGTACGTGGCGTTGTTCTACCCGATTGTCTCTGCCATACCTTCAATCGAAGGGAGATTAACGTCTGGTTTCCAGCCTATATACCCCTTAAGTTAAGACAGTTGTGTTTTTAAGTGTTTTAAGTTTTTTAAAAATTAAAAAAAAAAAAGAGAAAAGAGAAAAGAAGACTCAGAAAGAAATGCAGAGAAGGGCGAGACAGAAATAAAAGCAGACAAAGCGGAAAGCAGAAGAAATTAGAAGAACTTGCAGGAAGGAAAGCAAAAATGGAAAGCGAAAGCATAAAAGGAAAAGCAGAAGCAGAAGGCTAGAGAGTAAAGAATAAACCGGAAAGCATAAGAGAAAAGAAAAACGAAAAAAGAAGAGCAAGAGAAGGAAAGATCAGAAGAGCAGAAAGCTTAAAAAAGGAAAAACTTAAAGGAAAGAAAGAAGATCGAAGAGTTTAGAGGACTTACCTGGAAGTGGAAGGCTTACAGAAGCTCGTCGCAGCCCTGGGACGCCTCCGAAAGCACACGGGGGCAGAGGCTCCTCGCAGAACTCAGACGCTCAAGGAAGAGAGGAAGATAGAGAAAGAGAAGTTTAGACAGAGAGTGAGATCAGAAAATGTCGCCCAACGCGGAGGAGCTCTCGACTTATAGCCAAGCAAATCCACTGTAGCTACAGTTCCGGTCGCTGCAACTGCCTGGTGTCGGTCTGATTTCTTTCTGAGTTTTCAAAAAAAAAATAAATAATAATAAAAATTTTTGAAAATCTGAAACGGGTAGGGTTTTGTTGGGTCGATCCGGCCCAATTCAAGACTTCTTAGATGATCCGATTTCACAAAAAAAATAATAAAACAAAAAAATCAAAAATATGATAAATAGAAAATTTTTCCAAAAAAAATATATAAGTGGAGTGATGTAAAATTTGAAGCGTTCAAAATTGTTTTTCGTTTGCTTGATAAAGGACATTTTCAGGTTCATTGGGCCTCATTACCATGATAACCTTCTTTGAACTCAATTCTTCTGAAATAAATTTGAGTGAAGAATTATTTTGGCATGTTTGTAATTTCACATCACACCATTTTGTTTGTTTTTATTCCTTCTTCTACATTTTGAATAAATCTAAGAACAAAAATATTGAAAAAAAATAGTGCTCGAACCCATTAGGCCCAATGACCTTCGTGGTTGTCTCTCGAGTCTACTTCTTTTGAAAATGTGTCAAAAATACTTTGTTTTCACATTTTTGCTGTTGAATGATGTTTTGTACATTTATTCAAATTGGCTTGTGTAATTTTCTTTGCATTTGTAACAAAAGAATCTGAGAATGAAAGATGAACAGTTTTTTGAGCCCATTAGGCCCAGTTGCCATATGTGGTTTCTCTGGAACCCAGTGCATCTGAACTACTGAAAAAATACATGTTTTTGTTTATTCGAATTCATGATCTCCCTTTTGATTTGTGTGAATAAGATATTTTGTGCTGAAAAATAAAGATAGAGGAATTCAGACCTTGTTTGAAGAATTTTTGTCATGGCTGTAAGAAAAATAGTTTTGGGCCCATTGGGTCGAGAGTGTTGTAAAGCTTTCTTTAATTCAATTTTCTGAAATCCTCTGATAAAAAAATAAAAAAAAATCGATTTTCTTTAGCTTGTTCCATAAATTATGAAAAAATGAAAAAAATATTTTCCTTTGTAACTCTCCTCTGTCAAGCTTTCACGGCTCAGGTCATCTGATCCATTGGGTCAATGTGCCTGGTAAGTCCAACTTCCTTCTTTGTTACTTCTCCTCAGGTCCGATCCGATTGGGATTTTCCCGTGTCGGAAAGTGAATAAAACAAAAAAAAAAAAACATTTTTTCAAACGTTTTTCTAAATCAAGTTTTCTCATATCATTTTTTTGCATTGCTCACCAAGCCCAGTTTCTGCATTGGTTCCCAATCCTTTTCATTTTAGCTCTCAAATCCCGTTTCCACATTGGCCCAGAAATGCCCATTTCCCATACTGGCCTGCAAAGCTCAGTTTCCATACTGACCCGCAAGGCCTAGTTTCCAAGCTGGTCTGCAAAGCCCAATTTTCAAAAAAAAAACAAAAAAAAAAAAAAATCTGTTTTTTTTTACTAGCATCGTCATTTTCATTTCATTTTACTTTTCTTCATGCATAAAACCAAAAAAAATACACAAAAGTTGAGTCATTTATTTTCGATGCAAATCGTCCGTTTTTATGAGAAAAAAAAAATGTAATGGATGTCATAATCTTCTGGAGTCAAATGATCAAATGTTTGAGTCACATATTCTTAAGAGATATTTGTGTGTGCATTGCTTGAAAACATCATCCTTCAGCCTTCATTAAACCAAAATTGGCCCAATCATGTTCTTGAGCCCAATTGATAAACACCAAGTTTTACACTGGGGCAGATTTTCCGTTATCTCCACTGCTTTCATTTGGGAGATCCTGAAATCCGTTTTTTTTAAAAAAAAAAAAGAATGAAATAAAAAAAAAATGAAAAAATGAATGACTCTTGTTGAGATCATTTAGTCTTGTCTCCTAACTAATCTTTTGAAAATGAAACAACCAATATTTGAAATGACGTGTGGCCATTTTTTTTCTTCATCCAAAAAAAAAAACAAAAATATATCCTTTGATACCCAATTTGAGCCAATAGGAAATTTCTTTTCAGAATTTTACCCAAACAAGGGTTACCATCACGGTAGAAGTCTACTCAAATTGCAAGAGGAACACACTCAGTGATCAAATGAAGAAAATTCCTCAAAAGTGAAGCAAAAATGCAAAGAATCACAAAGTGATGGCAAGCAAAGAATGAAATTTGAGAAAGGGCAAAATAGTCAAAACAGTTTTGACGAATAACTGATACAAAGTATAGATGGCAACTCTTGTTTTTCAAAAAAAAAATACCCACAAAAATTTATTTGAGCCTTTATATCTTTTCTTTCAATACCCTTTAGCCCAAGCCACATTACAAGCCCAATAAAAGCCCACACAGATTGAATATTGGTTGCTTAAATTTTCATAAAGCTTAATTTTGAGACAAGACAAAAATGACCAACAATGCAATCAAAAAAAAAAAAAAATGAAAAAAAATGATGAAAAAAAAATGTCCTCGGATGAAGGGAACTCTCTATTGATCAAGACTATACAAGGGAAAATCAAACCGTTTGGGGCAATCTTTTCAAGCCAATCCTTTCCATATCCATCACAAATTCCTGAACACATTCAAATCCCATCCAAACTCTTCCCCCGTGTCCCAAACTTGGGGCAACTTTGTAAGCTCTTCATAACCTTTTCGCCTGTTCTTTAAAACCGGGGCAACTATGTGAGTTTCATATGTTTCGGCCCGGCCCATTCAGAATATTGGACGACTTTGTCAATCTCACTTTTGTTCGTACCAAGACCGGTGCATCCCTTGTTGGGCCTCTCAGATTTGTCCGTACTGAAATTCATAAATACACCCTCAAAACAGGGGCAGACACTTTGGGGTTTTGTATGATCTTGAGTCCATCTTATCATTCGTAAACCAAAATGGGGGGGCAGCCTTTTGTTGAACCTCGCTTAATTGACTCATACCCAAAACCAAGGCGTGACTTTCATATGTTTCAGCCCATTCAGAGTATTGAGCAATTTTGTTTCATCTGAACATTCAAAGCTCATACAAAGACTGGGGCATCCCTTGTTGGGCCTTGCATGATTTTGGTTCGCCCCGAACTTCAAAGATCTAAAAACCACCAAATTTGGGGCAATTTGCAAATCCCACATGATATTCTTACTCCCTGATTCATGACTTGTTCCCTCACAATTCACGGATGCATTTATACATGGAAATACTTTTACCATGCTCCAAACTGGAGCAACTTATGGGTATCTACTACCTCACATTGGCCTTTGTAGCCGTTTTAAGGAGTAAGAGGCCCAAGTAGCCATCCCGGTACTCTCCAAATCCTTCCAATCATCCTCCACATATTTTTTCCAACCCCTGATATCAAGCATGTACACACTAGTATCTCGTCAAGAAATGCGTAGCACACAAGTTTCATTTTGCACAGTTGACTTTAGGATTGGTCATCCATTGAAGGAAATTGGAAGTCTAGATCGTCATAAATTTGATGATTTCAAAGAAAGCAAATTGACTCAAAAAAAAATGCATCAAAGTTTTCCCCTCCATGTACATTACATCAGTTTTTCTTCTTCAAAAAAAAAAAGTGCATCAAAGTTTTCCTCTCTAATTTCAAAATTTCATCAAATTTTTCCTTTTCAAAAAGACAAAAAAAAAATCAACATGTATCAAAGTTTTCTTCTCTAAATTTCAAAATTTACATCAACCATGTTTCTCTTGCACATTGGGGTTTCAAAATCCATATACTTGTACAAAAATGCAACACCTTGTTTCTTAATTTCAAATTTTCAAACAAAAAAAAAAAAAAAATCAATCAAAATCAAAATCAAAAAAATATATATCTTCTCAAAATTTCAACAAGTTCAAAAATTTCAATTTTCAAAACAATCAACCAATTTTACTTTCTGTCATTGGTATCTCGGCCCTCTGTAAGACAATGGTCGAGCCCAATTTTGCTTTTTGCCATTGGTATCTCGGCCCTCTGTAAGACAATGGTCGAGCCCAATTTTGCTTGTTGTCATTGGTATCTCGGCCCTCTGTAAGACAATGGTCGAGCCCAATTTTGCTTTTTGCCATTGGTATCTCGGCCCTCTGTAAGACAATGGTCGAGCCCAATTTTGCTTTTTGCCATTGGTATCTCGGCCCTCTGTAAGACAATGGTCGAGCCCAATTTTGCGTTTTGTCATTGGTATCTCGGCCCTCTGTAAGACAATGGTCGAGCCCAATTTTGCTTTTTGCCATTGGTATCTCGGCCCTGTGTAAGACAATGGTCGAGCCCAATTTTGCTTGTTGTCATTGGTATCTCGGCCCTCTGTAAGACAATGGTCGAGCCCAATTTTGCTTTTTGCCATTGGTATCTCGGCCCTCTGTAAGACAATGGTCGAGCCCAATTTTGCTTTTTGCCATTGGTATCTCGGCCCTCTGTAAGACAATGGTCGAGCCCAATTTTGCGTTTTGTCATTGGTATCTCGGCCCTCTGTAAGACAATGGTCGAGCCCAATTTTGCTTTCTGTCATTGGTATCTCGGCCCTGTGTAAGACAATGGTCGAGCCCAATTTTGCTTTCTGTCATTGGTATCTTGGCCCTCTGTAAGACAATGGTCGAGCCCAATTTTACTTTCTGCCATTGGTATCTCGGCCCTCTGTAAGACAATGGTCGAGCCCAATTTTTGCTTTCTGCCATTGGTATCTCGGCCCTCTGTAAGACAATGGTCGAGCCCATTTTTGCTTTTTTCAAACGACCCTCTGCATGGCAATGGTCAGTACATATGTTTTATTTTCTCAAACGACCCTCTGCATGGCAATGGTCAGTACATTTTTTTTAATTAATTTTCTCTCAAATGACTCTCTGCATGGCAATGGTCAAACCAATCAAATTCAAGTTTCTCATTTCATTTAATCCAGTTCATTTTATTTATGTAATCAAAAAAAAAAAAAAAAAAAACGGGGGGGGGAATAAATTTTTCCTCGTTCATTTCATCGGTAGTGTTGGTACACCCTCCAAGGTTGTCACACTTCAATTCTCAGTTTTGTTGGTTTGTTTTATTCTCTGTTTGCTTCTTGTTTATCTTGAAATCCAGACGAAATTAGTATTTCTATCTTTACTTATCTTTTACTCTGATAATATGAAAACATTGTTTGTCATATAATCTAGTAAAATCTAAGTAAAGAGGGGCAGCTGTCAACACTCAATTTCGTCCGGATTGACTAAATAATTTGTTTTGTTGTTTTCTCCTCATAAAGGGAAAAATTAAAAAAAAAATGAAAGTATATAATAATAAAAAAATTTTTAAAAAAAAAAGGAAACAAAAAAAATAATAAATAAAAAAGGGATGGAGCGTTCGTCCTCCCTTTGAGGGCGTTCGGTTTTTGCCACTGTAGCTGTGACCGTTCGTCCTCAACCCTGAGTCTTTGGCACGTTCGGCATTCCGCAGCCTTGAGCGTTCGGTCGTTGGTAGGCTTCCAACCGTTCGTCTTTCACTTTTCCCGTTCGTTTCCATCCAATGCATAAAACCGATCATCCCCTACCTTGCATCTCAAGGACGTTCGCCCTTAAACGTTCGGCCAGTGTTCAAGCTTGCAAGCGTTCGACCTCTTTGATCAAGCGTTCGTCCTCTGCCGTTCGTCATTCCCTACTGTTGCTGCGACCGTCCGTTCTCACCTATTCTCACCTTCAACCGTTCGTCCTCAAGCGTTCATGATTTGACCGATCGTCCATTCAGACCTTTAGGACGTTCGGTCATGCAGAGGGTAAACCGTTCGGTCATAGAGTTTTAATGAACGTTCGGTCCTGGTGTTGCTACTCTCTTTTGAACGCTCGTTCATCCGTGATCAGCCTTCAGCAATTCTCATTGACGTTCGGTCATGCCGGGAGTCAACCGCTCGTCCTCAGACGTTCGACAATTCTCACTCTTAGGTGTTCCGTCGTTCAACCATTCAGCCTCTCAGGTAGCGAACGTTCGGTTTTGAATTGTTTTATTCTCGGTTGAACGTTCGGTCTTTATTCTCAAGCGAACGTTCGACCTTTTTGTTGTTGAACGTTCGCTCTTGATGTATTTGTTATTGAACGTTCGGTCTTGGTGTTTTGAACGATCGGCTTTGTTTGGTTTATTCTTAGTTGAACGTTCGGTCTTGTGTTGTTTAACGTTCGGTCTTGTGTTTCTTTAACATCCGATCTGAGCGTTCGACCTACAGTGTGAACATTTGGTTACAGCGTTCGGTCATGTAATTTGGACGAACGTCCGTTTGTATTGACCGAACGTCCAAAAGTGGTGGCTGCACTTTAAAAAATGGTCTGAACTTTCCACCGAGGATTCCCACCTTCGACTGCCGCTATCCGCCATTAACTGTCTGAAAAGCTACTACCAGTATGGGTTTCTGCAAAAAGAGAATATTTTTGGCTGGCTTTCACTTTTGAATTTTAATTTGGAGAGAGGTAGATGCATGGCTTGGGAGCAGACACGACTGAAAGCATGGGGAGCAACACGCTGGCAGCATCATGGGCAACTCCATATTCACGGCCTTGCTGGAAGGGAAGCACATCAGCACGGCAGAGCAATGATTGGAAGCACATGGTGAATCAAACATGCGGCCATTCTGAAAAATCACCTACAGTATGGGCTCTGGAAATTAAAAGGAAGTAGAGAATATTCCTGGCTAACACTTCCACTTGTCTTCCACGTGCGCCCACATGGAACCTCTGCTGATTCCGTCTGTCTGAAACGCGTGCAACGCCCTGCCTCCCGCTCACCTGGGGCCCCCATTTACCTTCAGCATCATGACCTTATTCAAAAAAAAAAGGAAGAAAAAGAAAAAAAAGGGATTCTCCAGCAAGGTCATGAGGCCCGCACTCTGGACCTCTCCGGAATCATCTTCAAGACCTGAAAAAGAAACTGCCTGGAGGGGATCTTCATTTTTCAAGAACCCAGACTCCACTGACCCGGGGAGGATCATCATTCGCATACAGCCCAGATCATCACCACCCCTGCATATCCATCTCGAACAGCCAC
Organism: Vigna nakashimae; assembly: GCA_034642375.1. Taxonomy (NCBI): domain Eukaryota; kingdom Viridiplantae; phylum Streptophyta; class Magnoliopsida; order Fabales; family Fabaceae; genus Vigna; species Vigna nakashimae. The sequence goes on from CM067768.1 coordinate 25,647,319, forward strand.
TGTCACAGCCACCCTAAAACACCTCATAACTACACCACCATCACCACCACGAGTCCCCACCGTATCCAACTCCACTATCTCCACTTCTCATCATCACTCACCTTTGTCTCCCACTCACCTTCAACTCCCATGGCCATCAACCTAAAAACTCCATTGCCTGCAACCATCATGCAGAGGCATTGACCACATTACTGAACACCATGGCCTTCACCTCACCACCGCAAGCCACCGTGAAGCTTCTATCACGCACCACCACGTTAAAACTCTGCATGCAGTAGTCTCCATCGCAGCCTCATCCACCGCCACACAAACTCACCATTTCCTCCTCTTCATTTTTTTTATTATCACTAACACCCACCACCAGCCCACCATATTCATCCCTACCCTTCGGCCATCACTTTCATCTCCAACATTGTTCCACCACTGGACCTATAATTAACCCTTATACATTATCATCTCCATCCATATTCACCCATTGTCACAGCCAACCTCAAACGCCTCGTAACTACACGACCATTACTCACTACGCCGATCATCCTCACCAAACCAAACTCAACCTCCAGCATCATCATCTTCATCCATCAGATCCAACACCCATAGCCAGCCTCATCACCTTCATTTCCAATACCCCTCACGACCATCTTTCTTCATCCTTATACCATTTCACGGCAGCATCTTAATCTTCATCCATTTCCAATCACCAACACCCACAACCAGCCCTCCTTTTTCATCCTCATTTCCAGTAACTATTCTCACCCAGTCATCACTTTCACGGCCTGCGCCCATCACCATATCCAACATCTTAACCTCACAGCCAACGTCCACATCTTCATTCACCAGAGAGAGAAAACCACTAGAGAGGCTACGGGAAGGAGAATGCCATAGAAAGAGGAAGGAACCGAAGTGGAAAGGAGGGACCCGAAGCGAGTAACTCTGAGTGTTGCGAAGAAGCCGCAAACAGAGAGAAGGAAGAAAGGAAGATTACAGGGAGGGCAAAGAGAAAGCTACTGGAAAGAGCAAGGGCACTTGAAGGAGGCTACGGAGAGCGGAAGAAATTAAAGGAAGCTTCAAGAGGTGTGTATTTAAATTGCGAATTGTATTCATTGTTGAAATGCATCTCTGAGGTACGTAAAACTATCTAGCTATGATATGGGACTGCACGTCAAAGATTATCTCGTATGTTGATTGTGAATTATAATGTTGCACTGAGTTCATATTATCTTTCCCATGCCCATTATTCAATCTGAATTTCGAAGATTCATGCATAATCCACCAATTCATGGTTTCATCTTTCTATCAATCAACCATATCCATACTCATGCATCCGGCAACCCTTAACACAAACCAAATCACCCAGCCACCTTACGCCATTATCACTGAGACCACTGGTTCATTACCGTTACCTCCCACCATACACCAACCGGGAAACCTGATACATCCGGCAATCCTTCAATCACCACCTCTGACCACCACCAGGAATCCATCTTTGAGTCACAGCCGCACTATCACCTTGCTTCACTACTCCCAGCTAAACTTCTCTTCCTCTCAAATCGCACCCCCATCTTCATCATATTCCCATCTAACCCAACACTACAGTGGCAGTCACTGTAAGCCACCATCGAAACTACTTTCGTCACTGTGACCTGCAGCATCAGCACCTCCACAACCAATGTAACGGTCACCTCCCCAAGCTCTTCTCCATCTTCATTGCATCATCCTCAGCCGTTTTGGTTGCCGAGGACCTCTATTCTTCTCCCCATTTTCACTGGTCATCATCAACCTCCCAACACCTTCGCGAGCCACCCATCTCCTCAACCACCGAACACTCTCATGCTTCCTTAAGCACCAAAATCCGCAGCCAAACCCATACCATCCGTGAAACTCCTTATCACCATCTTTCCTCCTAGCCAATATCATCATCTTCACCGTCACCTCTCACTAACAACACAACCTTATTTCCATCTTCAACCTCACTGCCATCATTTTTCAGCCGCCACTGTCATCCAAGTCACCGCCGCACTATCACCTTGCCTCTCTACTCCCAGCCAATATACTCTCCAACCCCTCTGCTCCTCTCATCCGGAACCATTCCAACCATTTCTTTTCCACAACTCACTCACCGCTTCCATTACATCTTCCCATCACCATCCTTATTCTCTCGAAATATCATCATCTTCACATCGTCTTCATCTTGCTGTTCATTCATCTGGAACATCTGGTGACCACGGATAGAGGAAGGCACTGGCTCTCCCGCGACGCCCTTCCAGCCACCTTTTCCTTCCGCTACCACTTTTCACATGACCAGGGAACCAAGCTTTCAAGCCTCCCTTCATCTCCAACGCTCAACGCTACTAGAAACACACATCATATCCAACATCCATCTCTTCATCCCTACGACCACTGCTGCTAGTAAATGCCCATCCTCTATATTCACTCACTACCATAGCCATCTTGACACGGCCAAATACCCATCCTCCATATTCACACTCGCGGTCCATAAATAAACGCACGTTATTTGGCCTTTATCGAGCGTGCGTCACCATTTTCCCACATCTTCCAAACGAACGCTCGCCCATAACGAGCGTTCGTCATCAATTTCCTCATCTTCCCAGCGAACGCTCGTCAGAACGAGCGTTCCTCACCATTTTCTCTCATCTTCACGAACGAACGCTCGTCCATAACGAGCGTTCGTCGTCAATTTCCCACATCTTCCCAACGAACGCTCGCCCATAACGAGCGTTCGTCGTCAATTTCCCACATCTTCCAAACGAACGCTCGCCCATAACGAGCGTTCGTCATCAATTTCCTCATCTTCCCAGCGAACGCTCGTCAGAACGAGCGTTCCTCATCATTTCCCACATCTTCCCAACGAACGCTCGCCCATAACGAGCGTTCGTCATCAATTTGCCACATCTTCCCAACGAACGCTCGTCCATAACGAACGTTCGTCATACTGCCTCATGTTCTCAACGTCCGTTCGTCATCTTCAAAAATGAACGCTCGTCATTTAGCCTCCTTTCCCAGCGTCCGCCCATTATCTCCACCAGCGAACGCTCATTATACAAGCTCCCTTTCTCAACATACAACGTCAACCTTCCCCACGAGCGTTCGTCTTCTCAACAGACGCTCGTCCACAATGGATCTCCTACCTTCCACACGAACGTTCGTCTTCTCAATAGACGTTCGTCCCCATTGGAACGTCAGCCTTCCCCCACGAGCGCTCGTCTTCCCAATGGACGTTCGTCCTCAGCGGATCCTTTTTTATGAACGTTCGTCTTCCCTAACGAACGTTCGTCCTTGTACAGTAACCATCACCCCTTTATTTTATTTGTATATAGTAGGCTTATTTGTATTGTTTTGTATAAAAATTATAAAAATTGTAAATAATAAAAAATATATATAAAACGTTAAAAAACATTTAATGTAATAAAAGCCGTGTGAGTGCTCGTGCGATCGTACGCATCAGCCTAGTACTCATTACGCAAAACAATAAAAAGAGAAAGCCGTGTGAGTGCTCGTGCGATCGTACGCATCAGCCTAGTACTCATTACGCAAAACAATAAAAAGAGAAAGCCGTGTGAGTGCTCGTGCGATCGTACGCATCAGCCTAGTACTCATTACGCAAAACAATAAAAAGAGAAAGCCGTGTGAGTGCTCGTGCGATCGTACGCATCAGCCTAGTACTCATTACGCAAAACAATAAAGAGAGAAAGCCGTGTGAGTGCTCGTGCGATCGTACGCATCAGCCTAGTACTCATTACGCAAAACAATAAAAAGAGAAAGCCGTGTGAGTGCTCGTGCGATCGTACGCATCAACCTAGTACTCATTACGCAAAAAATATAAACATTACAACAAAAATACCAAAAACATATAAAAATCCTCAAAAGCCAAAAACATCAACATTTTCAAAACAACGATCAATATCGCCTTGCCAGAACTACGAGATCCTTGATTCTCCATCAAAAGTGGAGATACGTAGGAGCAAGGCCAGTCCTTGTCAGGCTCATTCTCCCAAAAATCCAAATCATTTTCCAAACAAATTCTCAAACAATTTTCAAACAAGTTTCTCAAGCAGTTTCTAAAAGAACTACGTAACCCTGATTTCTCATTCTGCATGAGAATACGTAGGAGCAAGGTCAATCCTTGTCGGGCCCAAAAAGCTAAAAAATATATTGTTTGTTTTCTTTAGCGTTTTATTTAAAGGGGAAGTTAAATACTTTGAAAACCACATCCACATTCGCACATTTAGTTAAAGGTATTGCCTTAAGGCAGGCGTTGTAGGGTGCTAATACCTTCCCTACACGTAACCGACTCCCGAACCAAGAATCTGGTTCAATTTGACCATGCCTTATCATTTTATGGATTTTCCGTAGTTTTCCAGAATAAACTATGGTGGCGACTCCAAAATCTCTTTTCAATATTTTCTTAATTCTTTTTATTGGATCGTCGTCCCGTCGCGATTCCGGTTGCGACAATGTGCATGCAGGAACACTGACCATGGAGATAGGTGATGAGAAGGTGCATTTTAATGTATTGGAAGCCATGAAGCACCCAATTGAAGATCATTCTTTGTTTTGTATTGATTTATCAAGTGATGTTGTAAACAATTTTTCTTTTTCAAATATGCCGTCCCTAATTTTGGACGAAAAAGGAAATTGTAAAACAGGTGATATTGAGGACGCAGTGTCAATAGATGATACCTTTGTGGCGTCCGAGTGTGATGTTAGGGTGGCTGAGATTACCTTAGGCAGTAAAATCCTGCCATTTATGGTACAACCACCCGTTTTGGAGTTGAAACCCTTACCATCTCATTTGAAATATGCTTATCTTGAGAGGGACAAGAAACTCCCTGTTATTATATCTGCATTGCTTACTGATGAGCAGGAAAGACAACTATTATAGGTTATCAAAGATCACAAGAAAGCAATAGGCTGGACTTTGGCAGATATTCCAGGTATTAGCCCTTCATTTTGCATGCACATAATACTTTTGGAGGAGGATGCTAAACCAGTGAGACAACCTCAAAGAAGACTGAATCCTCAACTGATGGAGGTTGTCAAGAAAGAGGTAACCAAGTTGCTACAAGCAGGTATTATATATCCCATTTCTGACAGCACTTGGGTGAGCCCTGTACATGTGGTTCCCAAGAAATCTAGAATCACAGTGGTTAAAAACGAGAAGGAGGAATTGATTCCTACTCGTATTCAGAATAGCTGGAGGGTTTGTATTGACTATAGGAGATTGAACCAAGTCACTCGAAAGGACCACTTTCCTTTGCCATTCATGGATTAGATGCTACACCGTTTGACAGGTAAGTCACATTACTGTTTTCTAGATGGATTCTCCGGGTATTTTCAAATTTGTATAGCCCCGGAGGACCAACATAAGACTACATTCACTTGTCCTTTTGGTACATATGCTTATCGGAAAATTCCATTTGGTTTATGCAATGCTCCTGGTACATTTCAGCAATGTATGCTGAGTATTTTTACAGACTTATTGGAGCATTGTATTGAGGTCTTCATGGATGATTTTAGTGTGTATGGTTCATCTTTTGATAATTGTTTGGCTAATCTTGCAAGAGTTTTGCAGAGATGTGAGGAGACTAACCTTGTTTTGAATTTTGAAAAATGTCATTTTATGGTGGAACAAGGTATAGTTTTGGGTCATGTTGTTTCTAGGAATGGTATATCTGTAGATCCTGCTAAAATTGATGTTATTTCACAATTGCCTTACCCCTCTTCTGTACGAGAGGTTCGATCTTTTCTTGGTCATGCAGGGTTTTACAGGAGGTTTATACAGGACTTTAGCAAGATAGCTAATCCCCTCTCCAACTTACTTCAGAAGGATGTACCATTTGACTTTGGAGGGAAGTGCAAAGTCACTTTTGATTCCTTGAAAAAGGCACTCACTACCACTCCCATCATCCAACCACCTGATTGGACATTGCCATTCGAGTTGATGTGTGATGTATCAAACTTTGCAGTAGGAGCGGTACTTGCACAAAGAAATGGGAAGCTACCACGTGTGATATACTATGCTTCCAGGACATTGGACACTGCACAGGCAAACTATACCACAACTGAGAAGGAATTACTAGTTGTTGTATTTGCCTTGGATAAATTTAGATCATACATACTTGGATCCAAGGTAATTGTTTATACAGATCATGTTGCATTGAAATTCCTTCTAAAGAAAGCAGATTCCAAACCAAGGTTGATCAAATGGATGATACTGCTCCAAGATTTTGACATTGAGATTCGGGACAGAATTGGAGCCCATAATCTAGTATCAGACCATCTTAGTAGGATTGAAAAAGAAGAAGATGAAATTCCTATTCAGGATGATTTTCCTAATGAAGTCTTGCTAGCATTAACTTCTGTAAAAGGTATGTATCCTGAACCTTGGTTTGCTGACATTGTTAACTATTTGGCTGTTTCAGCTATTCCTCCATCTTTCTCCAAATCTGAGAAAGCCAAACTGAAAAGTGAGGCGAAGTACTATGTTTGGGATGAACCATTCTTATGGCGCATTGGTAGTGACCAAATTGTAAGGAGGTGTGTTCCTGATATAGAGATACCTTATGTGCTTGAATTTTGTCATTCATCACCTTTTGGAGGACACTATGGCACGCAAAGGACAGGTAGGAAGGTGTTGGATTATATTGGCCTACCATCTTTAAAGATGCATGAAGGATATATGAAAATTGTGAGCAATGTCAGAGGGCAGCTAGATCCATCACTAGGAGGGAAGAGATGCCTCAACAACCCATGCTATATTGTGAGGTATTTGATATTTGGGGTATTGACTTCATGGGTCCTTTTCCTTCTTCTTCTGGGTTTTATTATATTTTGCTTGCTGTAGACTATGTTTCCAAATGGGTGGAAGCCATAGCTACAAGGACTAATGATGCTCGAGTTGTTATGAGTTTTGTCAGATCTAACATTTTCTGTAGGTTTGGAATACCACGAGCCATCGTTAGTGATCAGGGGACCCACTTTTGCAATAAGCTGTTAGAGAATATGTTGAAAAAGTATGGGGTGACGCATCACCATATCACCCTCAAACTAATGGACAAGCTGAGGTCTTTAACAGAGAGATCAAAAAGATATTGCAAAAGCTAGTGAAGCCAAACAGGAAGGATTGGGCCGCAAGATTGGATGATGCACTTTGGGCACATCGGATGGCCTACAAAGCACCAATAGGTATGTCACCTTTCAGGGTTGTATTTGGAAAAGCTTGCCATCTACCTGTGAAGATTCAACACCGAGCCTATTGGGCTATGAAGGCTTGTAACTTGGACATGGAAGGAGCAGGGAAAGAGAGAAAGCTCCAACTGCAAGAACTAGAGGAGATTAGGCTCACAGCCTATGAAAACTCCAAGTTTTACAAAGAGAAAACCAAGAAATTCCATTATCAAAAGCTTGTGACCAAAAAGGATTTCAACAAAGGTCAAAAGGTGTTATTGTACAAGTCCAGGGTAGGGCCTATGAGTGGTAAATTACGCTCCAAATGGGAAGGTCCATTCATTGTAACACAAGTGTTTCCCTATGGAGCAGTGGAAATCAAGGAAGAATCTTCTGATAGAATCTTCAAGGTTAATGGCCATCGTCTGCAGATATTTAATGAAAATCAAGACATGCTGAACAAGACGATGGATGGAGTGAATTTGACCACTCCAACATTCCTTCCACCATGAAGGAGGTAAGTTCCCTCATACTTTTTCTTTGCATTCTATATATAAGGTATACATGGAGGACAATGCATAGTTTAAGTGTGGGGGTGTGGGAAAACAATTAATTTTGTTCCCTATTTTGTTTGTTTTGAATAAATATTTGCATTGGATTTGAGAGTTTGAATCAGTAACTGGAATGATCATGAATTCAAGAGAAAAAAAAATGAGTCATGTTGATATGAGTAAAGTGCTTCTATGATTTGCTGATTGAGTTGACTTGAGAATTTCCTGATTAAATCTTTTGTGAAAGAAATTTGAACCATGTGAGTTTTGAACCTAATGTTAAGGATGGACCACCATGTGCCATACCTATTTTTCTTGTGTGAATTCCCCATGTTTTGTTGATACTCTAATGTGTGCAACTAAGGAGAATATGCATGATTTAAAATGATTGAGGCATTTTTTTGTTTTAGCTACTTGGCCAAATAAACTTGTCCTAACATTTATCCATTAGAACCCCTTTTGAGCCTTAAGCTTATCTTTCTTGTTTTCAACAAATAAAAAATAAATAAAAAATCATATGTTCCTTACCTTAGGAAAGAAGAAGGAGTAATGGATTCTGTTAGAAGTAAAGTGATGAATAAGTGTGTGGGTGACTACCTCACCCACAAAATAATAAAAAGGGTAAAAGGAAGATGAAAAGTTGGAGTAAAAAAAAAAGAAGAAGGTAAATCTTCCTTAAAAGAGCAAGAAATAGATTTATTTTTGAAGTATCATTACTCTTTCTATATCAATTTCAAAAGCTCAGAAATTCCAAGAATATGCACTACCTTTGCCTTGGCCTCAATACAACCTTTAAAAAGCCCTCATGATCAATAATTGCATGTTTTCTGAAGTATGTGAATGACAGAATCTTGTTAATATTAAGGGTGCCTACTTACATGGGTATTTTGAGTGTAAACACAAGCCAAAAACGCTTGAGAGAATTGAGAAGAAATAAATACATGTTGACTTGAGTGTTGTCTTTCATATTTGATTTTCTTGGGAATTCAAAAAGGTTAACTCATGTGTGAAGAATAAAGTGATTCCATTTGAATGTCAATGACAAAGTAATACCTAAATGATTGATCTATGTCTGGTGCTGCTCATTCTTTTGATCCAAGTGCAAATATGAAATAAAATGACTCAGAACAAAGTCTTGGAATTAATCAATTTTGCCCAGGAGTGCAAAAGGATAAGTGTGGAAGTGTGATGAGTGCATATTTATGCCCACATTTATGTTTGAATATTAAAATTTTGATGGGAAAATTGTGTTTAAATGGTTGATTTTAAGTGAATTTGTGATGATTGGAATTATTGGGTTTGGGAAATAAAGAGACGTAAAAAGTAAGTTTTAGCGCATAAATTATTCTTGGATGTTCTAATGTTTATTTGTGCCGCTGAGAATATAAGTTTTATTGGTCCAAATGGCAATTCAAGGCCCAAAATCAGGTTTTATTTGGAAAATAATGTATAGATGGGCCAAACAGACAACTTTTACCCTTGCACTTCCCAATTTCCCTATATACACCCCTCTTCTCTTAAACAAGCCCAATACTAAGCCAAACAGTAACCCTATTCTAAATACACCCCCTAAATTTCCTTACCCATACCCCTCCTAAGCCAAACTTCACCAGATCATGCCACGTGGCAATCCACCATTAACAAATTGAACCACCCAGATGATGCCACATCATTAATCCTTTCACTTACTAGTGAACCAATCAGAACACGCCACCTCAACCCTAACACATGTGCATCATCTTCTCCAAAGAGAAACCCTAATCCAAACCCTAGCCGCCACTGCCGTTCCGCCGTCATCACGCACAGCCGCCGTCGCACAGCAACCACCGTCAACGTCCGCCGCTGCTGCAACCTCCACGACCACCGTTCATCTCCTCCTTTCTCTCCGGCGCATCAACGGACCACCATTCCCGCCACCACAGCGCCTCAACCTTCACCGTGATGTGCCGCTGCAAGCCTCTGTCACCATCGGAACCTTCAACGCACACCGCCATCTTCCTCGCTCTACCAGAATCGCGAGTTCTTCCACACACAACCATCACCATCCAAAGCCACCGTTAGATTCGTAAGTTCCTCCTCCATTCGCGACGCCTTTCGCATCTTCGTCTCCACAGAAATCGCAGCAAAGCTTCTCCTTTCTCGCCGGACAGCCACCACCAATCACTCTCACACCATTAAGACCAGACGCGAGTTCTCCATGACCACCGCGACACCCACGCTTTTCGCGACCTTCTTCCACGGCCACCGTCATCTTCCTCGCGGGTTTGCTAATCTCGAACAATCCATCATCTTCACTACAGCACCACCGCAAAACCCAAAAAACCAGTAAAATGCCGCAAGCTTCTCGAAACCTAATCACGCCTCCATTAATGCCAATCTCCATCCACCATTACCGTAGCACCATGGAACCTGCATCAAAGCCAGACATGCAAGAAAAGAAACAAAACAATCCAGCAGGCCGAAGCCTCCATGGTCTCGCGTAGAGAAGAATGGGTTCTCTCTTTCACGGCAGCGGCAAGCCCTTTCCCCAATTTGCAAAACCCTAATTTTGGGTGGGAAAAGGCTGACACGTGGCAAGCTCTCATTGGTCGCGTCCTTCCTCAGTCAAAGCTGGTCAACACTGCTTAAGTCTGGTTAAAGCTGGTCAACAGGGGTTCTAGTGCAATTTTGGAGAATTCAGTTGGGGCTAAAGCGCAGATAGAGAAAATTTCAGGGCATTTGTGCAATTTTGGAAAGTCAGAAAAGATAAAAAATAAAAATTCAGTTGTTGAATTAATTTAATTTGGTAATATCAACAGAAAATATCTTCCAAATAATGTTATAATTGTTTAAATCTTTTAGTTATTTGGAAGATATAAGATAAAAGATTCTATCAACTGAATATTCAGAGTCCAAGCCCAATCAAGCCTATTTAAAGAGACCCAGGGGACTTCACTTGGGCCATTCATTCTCTCATACTCCTCTCACTTTTCTTTCATCTTGTATTCAACTCCATTCATGGAGAGCTAAGCATCTAGGGCTATTCTGCTGTAATTCCATTATGGATTCTGAGGTTAGATTGAGTTAATGCAATTGTTTACTTTGGTTATTGATTTAAGTTGTTCTCTCTCTATGTCTTTCATCTCTCTATCTTGTTAAAAGCAAAGATTTTTGCATCATAATGTGTTTGAATCTACATGCATATTAATTATATGAGTTCTAGGGTTTCTAGGTTTAAATTGAGAATCTACTTTGATTTAATTTAGGAACTTTCATATGATTAAATGGTTTTTACTATCAATTGAGAATGTACTTTGATTGGTAGTAATAATTTCAACTATAATCAATTGAGAATTTACTTTGATTGATTAACTTTTAACTTGGTTAGGAGATTTAAGAATAGACATGATTAAACACAATAGAATTTGATTGAGAATTTACTTTGGTTGAATTTATTGTGAATAATCTAGAAAGGTTTTGCATTTGATTGAGAATTTACTTTGGTTAAATGCATGATGGCCGTCAAATTAGTTGAGAATGTACTTTAATTAATTTGAAACTTAAACAATAATCAATTGAACAATTATCCGTGAATAACCGATGATGAATCTATCTTGGAAAAGCAGTGGAATTAACCTATTTAATCATAACTGTTTTAAGTTTCTTATTTGTTCTTTAAACCTTCTCCAAACGTCAGTTTTATTCATAAGCATTGCATAACATAGCATTCATAAGAGTCAGATATTCAAAAGCAATTTCGTGTTCATTGGGAGACGACTCAGGGTTACTTCAACCATGTCTACTTTCTTGAATACTACTTGGCAATACTGAAGTTGCCTTGAAAAGTAGTATTAATTTGATAGCTTCAACGACGGCTTATCAATATCTGAGTTATTTTTCAACAAATACTTCCTCCTTCAAGACTTCACTTAGAAATGCAAATTTCACTTCCATCTACAACATAGGTCATTCATGTTGAACTGCAAGGGAAATCAATAATCGAATTGTTTCCATCCTCGCTACTGGGGAAACATTTCATCATAGTCTATTCCTTCCTTATGCTTGTATCCTTTCACCACAAGTCGAGCTTTATATTGCTCAACTTCTCCTTCAACATTTGTCTTCTTCTTATACATCCACTTCATGCCAATAGGTTGAGCTCTTTTAGGTAGATCGATTAATTCCCACGTGTTATTGAGTTTTATTGTATTGATATTCTCACCCATAGCCTTTTGCTACTTTTCCTCCTACACGACCTCTTCAAAGCTTAGATCTTTTGAATCTACTAAGAGACATACAATATGCACTTCTTCAATGGAGTTGTATATGTCTTGCAAACTTCGTATGCTTGGTTGTCGGGGTTCATCTTCTTCATTAAAGGTCTCGTCATTTACTATAGATGGTGATCTAACAATTTTTGACCTCCTTGCTTCGAGTAGACTCCTCCTTCGAGTTGTTCCAGTCCCATTCATTCACTTCATCAACTTAAACATCCCAGCTTATAGTAACATTTTTCTTTATTAGGTCAAACAATTTGTATGGCTTAGATTTTTCATCATACCACGTTTTTCTTGCTTCTATCTTCAAGCTTTGTTCTTTGTTGAGTTGGAACATGACCATAAGCTATATTACCAAACACCTTAAGATGAGACACACTGCACTTGCTCTCACTCCAAACTTCTTATGGTATCTTCTCGTTCAACTTTGAAAGAGGACACCTGTTTTGCACATAGATATAGCTCATTGTTCTACTTCAGCCAAAAACTCCTTAGGCATGCTCTTGCTTTTCAACATTGTTCAAACCATGTAGAATATTATTGATTTTTCTTCCTATCTTAGGCTTTTCTACAATATTCTAAAACTTGTATTACATTTTAATTCTTCTATCTAAGGAGCTTCTACATTCTTCTAAAATTTGCATTACACTTTAATACTCCTCCTTAATGCAAATTCGATAACTCCAAGCATTATGTGTGCAGTAGTTCAAATGTTGGCTTTGGTAACATATCTTCAATTTGATCTTCTTCCTCCATTGCCTTGACCATAGTTCTTGCTTTAAGGCTTCTTCATAACAGTTAGGCTCAATCATGACCATATTGCAAGTTTCATATATGTCTACTAAAGATCTTACTCTTCTTGGACCAGATTCAGGTGAAGAATCTTGTTGTGGAGGTGGAGAAAGTGTACCTGAATTTTCTACCTCTTCTTGAGTTTCTTCTTGAGATTGTTGCACTTGAAGTAGAATGTTGCTTTTAACAACTTTTTCTTCTTCCCAATTCCAAGAAGCATTTTCATCAAATTCAACATCTTGACTAATGACGAGCTTTTTTGTTTGTAGGTTGTAAACTCGATAGCCTTTTGATTGTGTGTTATATCCCAAAAATATTCCTCGTATAGTCTTGTCTTCAAGCTTATGCCTCTTTTGATCAGGAACATGTATGTAACAGATAGATCCAAATACTTGTAGGTGTTTAGCTGATGGCTTTCTTTCACTCCAAGCTTCAATAGGAGTCTAGTCTTGGACTGCCTTAGTTGGACATCTGCTTAGAATGTAAACTGCAGTCTAGACTACTTCAGCCCAAAAAGTGTTAGGCATACTTTTCTCTTTCAGCATTGATCTTACCATCTCCATAACTATGCAATTATTTCTCTTTGATACACCATTTTGTTATGGAGTATATGCGACTGTAAGTTGTCGCTCTATGCCTTCATCTTCACAGAATTTGTCAAACTCGCGAGATGTGTACTCCTTGCCACGATCACTTTTAAGTACTTTTACCTGTTTTCCACTTTGCTTCTCGATAAGGACCATGAATTTCTTGAATACTCCAAAAACTTATGACTTTGCCTTTAAGAAATAGACCCATGTCGTTCTAGAGAAGTCATCAATGAAGAGGATGAAATATCTGTTGTTATGATGTGAAGGTGTTCTCATCGGTCCGCAAACATCGGTATGAATCAACTCCAATAAGTCTTTTGCTCTCCATGCTTTGTCTGTCGAGAATGGTAATCAGTGTTGTTTTCCGAGGAGACATCCTTCGAATGATTCATTATTCTCTTTGAAGCATGGAAGATCTCTCATCATGTTTTTCTGATATAAAAGCTTTAAGGCATGTGTGTTGAAGTGGCCAAATCTCCTATGCCAAAGCCATGAGTCATCAACTTCTACCTTCATGGCAATATTAGTTCCAGGTTTGAAGCTTATAGGAAAGCTTCTATTTCTCTTCTCCATTTTTACTTGGCCAATTTCTATCATTTTACTGTCATATATTTTGCATGTATCTTTCTCAAAATGAAGAGAATATCCATTCTCCATCATTTGGCCAATACTTAAAAGATTTTCTTTAAGATTTGGAACTAGTAAAACATCCTTGATGAATTTCGTACCTTTCTTTGTCTCCACCATGACAGTTCCTTTGCCTCGAGACTCCATTGTGGTGTCATTTCCGACATTGACAGATTTATCAATGTCTTTGAAGATGCTTTGATCTTTCGCCATGTGATTGCTGCATCCACTATCCAAGTACCAACTTCCTTCTCTACCAGAAGATTCTTGATTGGCGTAGAATAAGAGTTTCTCTTGATTATCTTCTTCTGCAAAGTTTGCTTTATGCTTATTTTTATTACGACAATACTTTAATACGTGACCAAATTTCTTGCAATAGTGGCATTGAGGTTTTCCATGATGCCAACAATCTTTTTCCAAGTGACTTGTCTTTTTACATATGCCACATGGAGGATATTTTTCTTGACGAGTCTTAGAGAAGCTTATAGGATTTTCTTTATTTCTAGAAATTTCTTCTCTACTTTTATTTCCTTCATATTATTTATTCTGAGACCGTAATTTTAGTTTTGATTGAAAGGCATTTTCAACCGAGTCTTCTTCATGCCTTTTCAATCTTTGTTCATAAGCTTCAAGAGAGCCCATTAGTTGTGTGACTGACAATGTAACCAAATCTTTTGTTTGTTCAATTGCGGTTGCGATTGCATCATATTTTTGGGGAATAGAAATTAAAATTTTCTCTACGATCTTTTTGTCAAGAATATTTTCCCCATAAGCTCTCATTTGACTAACTATTTCTTTTATTCTAGAATAGTAGTCTTTAATGGTCTCAGATTCTTTCATTCTTAATAATTCAAACTCTCGTCTTAGAGAATGAAGTTTAATATTGCGTACCTCGCCACTTCCTTGAAACTCCTCTTGTATTGTGTTCCAAGCTTGTTTTGCACTTGTGGCACCAATTATCCTTGGAAAAATTGTGTCATCAACTGCTTGTTGAAGAACAAATAAAGCCCTTGAATCCTTCTGCTTGTTTTCTTTCAACTCCTTCTTTTAAGCTACAGTAAGAGTAAAGGTGTCTTCTGGAATAGTGAATCCCTCTTCTATGATATCCCATAAATCTTGAGAGCGGAAGAATGTCTTCATTTTGACACTCCAAAAATCATAATTTTCTCCTTTGAAAATAGGTACTGGAATTGATGATGTTTGATTAGTAGTAGCCATGTGTTGAGAATATATTTGGAAGTAGTAGAATGAGTTATAGTTTTGTTTGAGGTAGTTGAAAATTTTATCTACGCCCAATAGATGACCGAACGTATCTCTGGTACCATTGTTAGTATTTTGAGGTTGTGAAAGGAATAGTTGATGATAGAGAAAATGTAGAGATAGTTGAATTTAGAGAAAATGTGGAGATAGTGGAATGCGAAAGTAGTAGTTGGAAGAAGTGTTGTAGTTGTCTTTAGTTGTAGTAGATGTTAGCTTGTTACAATTGATATATGTTGGCTACATCTTCATCAAATGGTAGAGTTCATGGGTATTTATAGACCCATAGATTATTCTAGAACATACTAGCCACAACTTATGTGGAATGTTCTAGATTTTTACCTATGTAGAATATTCTTGATTTGTCTTCCTATCTTAGGCTTTTCTACAATATTCTATAACTTGTATTACATTTTAATTCTTCTATCTAAGGAGCTTCTACATTCTTCTAAAATTTGCATTACACTTTAATAAAACATTATAAGAGAGATCAAGGATAGTAAGAGATGTGGAAAAGTTGGAATGAGAACGAAACAAAGATGAAAAATCATTATGAGAAAGATAGCAATCAACTAGCCTCAACTCCCTTAAGTTTGGTAGAAACTCATTGATCATATGACAAGAGGAACCAAAATCAGGCTGCGATCTCAAGCTAAGCGTTCTTAATGAAGAGAGAGAATATAGCCACTTTGCATCATTAATTTTAAGATTACCTAGTCTACACTACAAAAATAATGAATTTTAGAAGGGGTTATTTTCCGGCGGTTTCGAAAACCCCGGAAAATTTCCGGCGGTTTATAATAGAAACCACCCCTAAATTGTTTTTTTTTTAAATAATTTTCCAAAAAGATCATGTGTTCTCTTCCCCTAATACTTCAGGACACTTACTATCTAACACTGAATAGGACTTCATTTCTGATCCTAATTTTCCCTAAACCCTAATTCTCTCTCTCAATTCATTTTTGCCTTCATACATTTTCCTCCAAAAAGTTCACCATAATCATTTTCCTCCAAGCTCCGCACCATCTTCTTGTTGGTCTTCCCTGCGTTGTGTTCGTCGTCGAGGCGTTGTGGCTACGTAGGTCGTGTTCGCTCTCGGAATTCCTCGCATCTGCGTAGGTCACTTCATTTTCATTCCATTCGTTGATTCGTTTTTCTTTCCGTTCATTTTCACTCTATGCGTTTGAACTTTTGATTACTCTCGGAATTGAAATGGTAGAAAAACACGTTTTAGGTTTCTGATTAGTCTTGTGTTTTCTAAGAATATTAATGTATGAGAAGGGTGTGAAGTATGAGGAGGTGAGAGGCAAGGCAAGGGGTGAGAATGATGAATCTCTTGAGCTCTGTTCCAACACAGACAACGAGGAAGCCTTTTGGAACCATGTCTGCACTGTTGGAAGCAGAAGAAGAATTTCCTCACGGATCTTGTTACACTTCAAAAATTTTAAGAAAACCCAATTAATTTGTTTTGGTTCTGAGGGACTTTCTCATTTTGCTTAGTTTTGTTTTGTTTTTTGTTTTTCTTTATACCACCACAAAATTTACTGTAGTTTGAGGAAGTGAGGTGATATAATTGCCTACTTGAAAACGAGGAGCTAAAAACCCACTTATTCAAGCACTATCTCTATTTTATCCAGTAAGGAGCTGCTAGTTTTGATTGATTCCAAGCTAGTGTTAATATGGGATGATAAAATATATTATCGACAAACCGAGCTTAGTTAGTTAGGCTTAAAACTGAGACATTGTTAGGATAGTATGCAATTGACTATGAAACGTATTCCTTGTTAACTTAATGCTCTCATAACTTGATCTACTTTCGTGTGACAATGTTAAGGTTATATTGTATGGTTCAAAATTGTGTGTATTTTAATTTCTATCTTTTTTTATGTGTACTGGAGTTGTATCATTGTTGTTGGTATCTGTTTGAGATCAGATTTATGTTTTAATTATGAATGATTGTGAATTTGGCTTTAATCTTGTATTTAGCTAGAAGAATACTGGCTAATTTGCTTGAATTGTATGCTCCTTTAAACATGTATATTGCTTCACTTAGTGCACATACTAACTATGCTTTGTGTGGCTTGGATCTGCACAACCATGATTTGGAAGTCATCATTTCCAAATTTTAGTCATAGATTTTCTTGGTAGCATTATTATTTATATTTATTGCAGTACTGATTATCAAACTCATATTTGCATAAATGTTTTGCAGGAAAAATGATTTTTTTGTTTCTTATTGCAATTTTTAACATGATGCTCTGTCCTGATGTGCGAGTTGGTTTCCTAATTGATTTTCTCTAAGGAACAGTATGAAAAGAAATATATATTTTTTTCTTCTATAATGAAGCAAGTTCTTCCCGTTTGTTGTTTTCCTGTACCTCGTTCTAGTGAATTGGTCTTGTAAATTAGAGAATCTGTAACTTTGATAAGGTGAGTCATGCATTGTTCACATTAAATTATTAATCTTCATATATTGCCTCTTGGCCTGAATTGTGTGGTCAATGTAAATTCCACTTAGTTCTGAAAATTAGTTTAATTATACATACTTAGATTTGCAAGGATATATTGGTCACTTCATCCTAGCCAGATTCTTTGATATCATGTAAGAATCAACTGTCCAATTCAACCAAGTGCTTAACCTGTTGGATTGACGCCCAATTTTGGATTATATCTCTAACAATGGTATTTATTGAAACAAAGTAGCAATATGCAATCATGGATCTCTAACAAAGCTACAGTAGAGTAGAAAGTATATTGTTTGAAGTTACCATTGATTTAATCTTGTTTGAAGTTTTTCATGTTGTAAGTTGCCAAGTTTTCAGACACACACACAAGCATAATGAAGGATTTTAAATTATATTAATTTGTTTTTAATCCTTGTGAATATGTCAATTTTTTCTTTTTAAATCCATGATGACATGACACTTTAAAAAACGTGATATTTCTTTTTAAATAATGACTTTGAACAAATGAACCTATGAAATTTTTCATTTAAATTTAGGCTTTGGTAGGAATACACTTACCATAAATATTGACTCTTTACTGGCTATGTTGTAGAATGAAAACGAGATGAAAAGAGTAAGAAGAACCTTGTAAGTTATTTTGATATTGACTACTATACATAAGGAAATGAATCACTGTGGTCAAATACCCTTAAAAGGATCAAACTCTGTCTTTGCAGTTGTTCAAATTAATGAGTTTTGTTTTTAATTTTTAATTCTTATAAATGTCTAAGCAACCAAGACTCTCCAATAATAAGTAACTTTTGAGATTAATTATTTATATAATAAGCTTACAATTAGGTTTAAACTTATTTATTATTTTCCTGAAGAAAACAATTTAATAAATTATTTCATAAATTGAGTTCATAAGCTCGTTTACACTGTGAATAATTTTTTGTTTTGCATGTTTGAAAAGTGCTACAAAACAAATAAATTGAAAGGGAGCAACTGGACCAATTCAAAAAAATTGCTAAGTATGTTTTTCTTAAACAAAATACTAGGTTCTAGAATACCTGTTGCTATATATAATTAATGGATGATATATTATTGCTTGCAGGTATATGCTCAACCACACTGATATTCTGCTCTTAGTGGACTCTCATCCCTCAAGTCTTTACATTTACTAAACAGTGAATTGAGTTGGAGATCAATTACAACTTTCTTGATTTAAGCTAGACATAAAAGGTCAGTATTTTATAAATTTATTTTTATGACATTCAAAAAGTTTCTTGATTTAGTCCTCAAATGATTTTTTTTTTCAAGTTAATGTAAGTGTTTTGTTTCCTTAAATAACTAACCTATTTGTTTGTTTATGTTCTTCCAAAACCTTAGAAATTGGTCATAGTACATGAGATTATAATAGAAGAGGTCCTAAGATATCACATTATTTTTGGTTAAAGAGAGAAAGGAGTTAATAAGAGGTCCTAAGATATCACATTATTTTTGGTTAAAGAGAGAAAGGAGTTAATAAGAGGTCCTAAGATATCAATAACAATTGATAAGATTTTGATTGAATAACATTAATATTGAGGGACCACTGGTATTTAAGTACTGGAGTCACATTTAACTATTTAACTTACATACAATTTTTCATTTTCTTTGTTGTGTTTTTCTCCTCTTAAAAAAGGAATCTCACTGATTTGTGTTTGACCTTGTTGTTTTGGAATTGTGCATTTGTTTTCTCTAATTCAGACAATTTCACTATTTTATTAAATGTTGAATGTAGGAAAAAAATTGAAGCATATGAATCCACAACATCGTCTCAATCAAAAAAAATATCCAATTCAGATTCATTGGCTCATGCTTTAGGAATCCAAGAGCATTGTGGACGCGTTCGCAGTCTAGGTTTGGGTCCTTGCTCATCTAAAGTCTTTGGAGTCAAAGCTCATTCTCATAGTGGATCATCTTCAGCTGCCCCTTCTAATGATGAATTACAAACTTAAGTTAATGAATATTTTATCAATTACTTGGTTTGTTCCTTTTATGATTAACTTGTTAGGTATCATTTTTCTTTTTAAATAATTTCATCTGTTACAGGTATCTTCATTGACATCACAAGTCAATGACATGACATCACAAGTAAATGAAATGAAAGAAATGATAGCATTTATGTTGCAAAATATCAAGGTCAATTGTCTTCAAAGTTTGCCGCATTTCAACCATCGGTAATAATTACTAAATTTATTTGTATGATTATTTTTAAATATATAACTAACTAATTATTATGTTATATTGTAGGTATCTGATCAAGGAAGCGTGTCAAATGATGACTGTAATGAAGATGAAGAAAATTAGACATGTATGAACAATTAGTTATGTCTGGATTGATATCTGTCATCAATCATGAACCCTTCTCAGCTTTCTTTTTTTTTCTTTTGTTTGGATAAAAACATATTGCTTTTTCTTTTGTCTGGATTAGCTTGGGTTGTGTAACTTCACAGAGGAACTGGAAAACGGTACTAAACAATGAGAGCAAAAGGGGCTATTATATTCTTGGATTCCCTTTGATGGTTTCTAAAACCAGATTTATTTTATTTTTCATTTTTGTTGTTTATGAATTGGTGAAGTTGAATTAGATATATGAATTGGTGAAGTTGAATTAGATATATGAATTGGTGAAGTTGATTCAGAATATAACTCTGCAATGACAATGAAGGCTAGGGGCAATGAGGTTTTCAATGGGAAGTACACAACAAGAACCACAGCCAAAAGCTTTCTCATTTATCATGAAATTTCTATTTCTGTAAGTTTGATTTGTGATTGTAATTCAGGTCATTGGGCTACCTGCATATGTCCATTTCTATTTCTGGTGATTATTGTTTCACTTTTATAAGGTTAGAATGTTAATTTGATTTGATTGGAGGGCATGAAATAGAGTAGCACGTATAGAGTAGTAACAATTAAAGCTTGCCTATGTTGGATTGGTCATGTGAGAAGAATACCAATTGAGACTATAGTGAGAAAAAAGGATCATATGACAGATAGCTTGATTATAATGGCTACTGGTGTATCCTTTAATAGATCTATTATAATAGATCTATCCTCCCTTTGTTTTCCTTCCAAAATTCCACACCCAAACTTACTCTTAGGGGAGGGAGAGCTAGGAGTCTTGACAATTTCTAGGCAAGAGAGACCTACTGCATTCTCCTGGTCATCTTTGTATTGTGGTTCCTGTGAACTTTACGTGAAGAAAGAATCTAGTTCAGTAAAAAATTCATTATTTGATTCTAGCTTTGTTTATCTTTTTTATAATCTGAACTAGTTCTTACCACTCTTTTTTGAAATCATGCTTATGGATAACAGTGGTGCAGGTCTTATATACTTGTTGTCATCAATGTTACACATGTTATAATGTTGCATACAATCTACTAAGTGAATCAAACATAATCTCATTTTAATTCATTACCAATCTAAGTTCATCCCAAGAAGACAGTTAATCTGCATCAACTTTTTTTAATATATAAGTAATAGATCAAATGTTTCTTGGCACAACCATAACG
Organism: Vigna nakashimae; assembly: GCA_034642375.1. Lineage (NCBI taxonomy): Eukaryota > Viridiplantae > Streptophyta > Magnoliopsida > Fabales > Fabaceae > Vigna > Vigna nakashimae. The sequence goes on from CM067768.1 coordinate 25,668,581, forward strand.
CCTGCGTAATTACCTAGAGTGTAGCTCAATTGGAAAAACATGCTGAATTGTGAGGGAAGACTAGAGTTTGATTCCCACATAATACACCCTTGAGGAGGGGTAAAGAGCTCTAAGTATGACTAATTTCTCGATCTATCATTAGTTTCATAATCAACTCAAATCATCAGAACTTGTGAAGGTAAATTAGGGTCTCACTGGAAAATCAAAAGGCCTAATGATGATTTATAAAGTAAAATAGCCTGCTCAAGTCTAGGGACCAAATTTTTAGTTGAACCTTTGGTTGATTACAAAATTACAAAAAAATTTGAGCTATCACTACATTTCCGGCGGTTTTAGATGAAACCCCAGCTATTTCCGGCGGTTTCCAAAAACACCTGCTATTTCTGACGATTTTCTAGAAACCCTGCTATTTCCGGCGGTTTTCAAAAAACCCCTGCTATTTTCGGCGGTTTTCAAAAAACCCCTGCTATTTCCGGCGTTTCGTTAAAAATCGCCGGTAATGTTTAGTGACGCTGCTTTTACCAGAGCTTTTTGGAACCGTGGGAAACAGATTTTCCAGGGGTTAAAACCGTCGGAAACGCTAAAAATAACCCCTAGAAAAATTATATATTTTTGCAGTGCTAAGAGTGTGCAACAGAGGAAGATTTCCAACCTGGAAAGGTATAGCTCCAGAAAATGAATTTTGATCAAGATCAAGATACCTCAAGCGTGAGAGATTTCCGAGTTGATAAGGGATTTTTCCTTGGAGATTAATTCCACTTAGATCCAGATATCGTAATCTTGTAAGCTTCCCAAGTTGAGACGGGATTGTTTCACTAAAATCAGTTTGTTTAAGATCAAGATACTTCACATGGAGAGATTTTCCAGTTGAGAAAGGATTGCTCCATCGAAAGAATTAACTTGAAGATTAAGATACTCCAACTTTGAGAGATTCCCCAGTTGAGAAGGGATTCCCCAAACAAAAGGCATATATGATAGATTAAGATATCTTAAGTGTTTGAAGGAGCCCATTTGCTCTGGGATTGGAGTGCTACTACTGTCAAGATTACAACTGAGATCCAAATATTCCATATTTTGCAAGTGAATCAATGAAGTAAGATTCATTGAACCAACCAAATAACGCATTATTGAACCACGAAGATCAAGTAATTGTACATGACCTGTTCTACTGTTGCACTGAATGCCTTTCCATTTGCAGCAATCTGTTGTATTGCCATCATCCCTCCATGTTGACAAAATGCCAAAGAGATCTATGAGACCATGTTTGAAGTTGAGGAGTGCTTCCCTCTCTCTCTCAATGCATTTCACTTCTGAATTCTGTGATGGCGAGATGAATCCAAGACTGAATACCTTGGGAAGCAAAAGGCACACTGAGATTGCAAAAAAGATTTTCAGTAAGTGACCTGCCATTTCAAAATTCTGGATATGAAATTTTGACTTGTGATGAATATTTTAAGCAGAGCATGTAAGAACCAAGAAGTAATAAGAAAGTGCACATGCAAATATAGTAATATGTGGTTTATATGAGATTGTTTAGATGAAAATAACAGTAATAAGATCTGAGAATTTAATTGAAAAAGAATTATTTCGACCGGATCTGTGGGACCCTGTTAAAACACTCACAAACGGTAAAGACTGGCGGATGAATGATGTCGAATGCTACAGATCGAACGAACGCTTGGTGGTAGAAAGACGCTTTTTCGCGCTTAGGGGCACTAGAAGTTGACGTAAACTGGACGGTTATCTCTTTGCTGAGGGCTGGACGCGCAAAGACCGAGCGAACGTTGGTGGATCCCGCGAACCGGAGCAGACCGGGCGGTGCTGTCTATGGGCGCTTTGGGAAGGGTCGGACGGGCTCTCGTCTTCAAGTCCTGGTTGTGGCGTTCGTTCTCTCTCCTCGTTCTCAAAGCCGGGTGGTCGGGTACTTGTCAAAGGCAGTCTGACGCTCAAGTCAGTAATATGACAGAGCGATCTGTAATGCATGTGTATATTGCATTGTAAACAATCTGTCCAGAAATCATACCTGGAACCTCTATTTATACTGATCGTAATGGGCTTTTACCTTTTGTGGGCCTGATAACGGCCGAGTCATACCTTAATCTTCATTAAGGCCTTTAATGTGTCATTAGTACTTAACTGTGTAGTCGACCTAGCGAGGGTCGGTCGGGACATCCGGTCATAAGGATGGTTGGCCAGGGATGTCAACCTAGGTGGGTGACCACTCGGTTTTGCTGATCAGTCACATTGGACATTCGGTCTTTGATGGCCGACCTGTGGGGACGTTCGGTTTATGAACGGACGACCTTGGAGGAACACTCGGTCTGTGGGGACGTTCGGTCATAAGGATGGTCGGCCAAGGATGTTATCCTGGGTGGGCGACCACTCGGTTCTGCTGATCGGTCACATTGGACGCTCGGTCTTTGATGGCCGGAGACATTTGATTTTTATGAACGGACGACCTTGGAGGAACGCTCGATTTGTGTAAGCTCGAACAACGTTAGCTTAGATGCTCAATCATAATTAAGACCTGAATAGACGACATTGGGTTAACTCCTCGCTAAGCCTGTGTTCGCATGAAAGGAAAATACTGTTGATGGGTATTTGAGAGCGATGATTTGCGGGTGGTGTGTTGTTCCTTTGAGGTGAAACGGAAGGATGTGTGCGGACGGATTTGCGGGATATACCCCGTTTTGATCACTCGCAAAGATGGAGAGATTTGCGTGGATTGAACGTATAAAGTCCATTGTGCCCTTCATTTATAATTAATTTCCAAGGCTGTCCGTTGCTCAGAAACCGCATTTCATACACTGTTGAACCACGAGGGAGTGCATGGGCAGGCGTGGTTTTAAAATATTCGTGTGCTTTGGTTTTGGTCAGAGAGATGTAACCTTGCGTGATAAAAGCAATGAACAGCAAAGATTCCTGCTGTGCATTAGAGTGAAAGTGCAGTATTGAATATCATACCTCCATTGACCATAGGACCTCATACGCGCATGGTAGTGGGTAGGTGTGCTTCTATTTATTGAGGGATGAGAACCATAATAAATTGGTTGCAACTTTGATAGCTAGCTGCGAATGTGTGGACGGTGGTTGCTGGTGTTCAAATATCTTGCGATTTGCTAAGACGAGGAAGACGTTGGTGAGGTAAGTTGAAGCCATTATGATGTATTTGTTGGTTTGCATTAGCTGGTGTGTGCATTCGGACGAAGAATTAAGAAGTGCGTGGTGATGTCAAGAAGAAGCAAAGTCCAGTGAAGAAGAACAGCAAACGCGTGCGTCAGAGGCGGACAAGATGATAAACAATAGAGTTGGATGCTTCGTAACCGGTTACACGGTACACGTAATCGGTTACGTGTGTATGAGAAAATTTGCCTGCGTGATGTAATCGGTTACAGGCACAGTTAACCGATTACACTGTTGACTGGAAAATGAGTTATTCTGTGCTGGGTGCTTGGGCGGTGTGTGGATGAGGTTATGGGGTGCACGACGGTTGTTCTTGGACGCCACCGAGGAGGACATGATTAACCGGAGTGGACAGGTATGGTAGTGGTGAGTGGTTTTGAGTGGTTAACAAGAGTTATGTTGTAATGGTTGTTATTGATTGGCATTGCAGGGAGTTATGGAAGAGGTGAGGGTGGCGGAGGCCATGTGAGAGATAACACGGTGGACAGGGAAGATATAGTTGTGTTGAAAGAATGGTGGAGAAGCAACCATATGTACTGATTATATGAGGAGTGGATGGTACTGGGTGATATATCGTGGTCTGACAGTGGGTTTGTGATGCAGGTGTTCACGGGGAATTGAGGTGTTTCTCGTGGTGGACCAAGAAGCGTGAAGGTGGTGGAGATTTCTAAGTCCAAAGGTAAATTTTGTGCTGGAGGTGAAGGAACAAATTCGGATTTGCAATGCATGAAATAATGAAATGAATTGTGCAGTGGTGGTGGCAAGAATAGATGTCAAAAATGGTTGAACATGTTCCCAATCCAGATATGTTTAGAAGTGAGGAATTATTTTCAAATTTAACGAAAATGGTTATGAAAAGTAATGAATGTGAACTATAAAACTTGTGACTCAGTATATAATCATAGAAAGACAAGTTCAATTTATTTTACATTGGAAGAGTTTGAATTAACGTTTATTTGTGCCAACTTGCAGCTGCCAGGGCCGTTGAAAAAATCAAAAGCAGGACCTAGGAAGTGGCAGTGTTCCTCTCTATCCATCAAATTGTATGTGCTATTAAAAGCCTATGGGCTATTGGGGGCGAACAAATCCAGGGCCTGCTGTCTTGGAAGCGAGAACTGAAGGCATTTTGCAGTGGATAGAAACAAATACCAAGTTGCATCAATCCTTCTTGCGGTTATCAAGTATGATTTATGTTATGGTTAACAAAGTTTTTTTAAGATTTTTATGTTAAAACTTACAATACCTCCAAAGAGTAGACTGTGGGAGTGAGTAGGTATATTTTATGATGTTGTTGAAGGATCTGTGATGGGTAAATTTTGCAGCATACCTTCAGCAAGATTTTGTCAGTTTGTGTGAAAGAATAAAATAAGTTGTATGTGAGTATGTTAATTGCCATGTACTACTGTTTACCACTTTTATCAAAGTCATTCACAAAAAAGCATAATGTTTGTAAGGATCTAACAATAAAGTGAGACCAAAAGGCTAGAATTTCCGAGCATGTTTTCTTAAACAAATATTAAAAGAGTATGCTAAGTCATTGCATCCAATAAGTTAAATGAATTGCTGTTTTGGTTTTATTTGTTAAAAGTGGAAGCAAAGTGTCATGAGTTGGATTGGAGAAGTATGATTTATTGACCCAATTTTGTTTGACTTGCGTTACATAGGAAATAGGTGTGCTGTGTGGTTGATTAATTGTTTCTAAGAGCATCTTGAGGTGTGCTGATACAGGTCTTCAACTTCTTCAAGAGGTAAGTATTTTACATAATTTGATCATGTTATAATTATTTCAATGATTTATTATCATTATGGACATGTACCTTAGGACTATAAGATTATTTTTTTCATTTATTTTATGTGTATTTATATTTTTATTTTATTAAATATATTAATGTATTAATATTTCAAATATTATTTTCATTTGTTATACGTATATGTAGCTAGTTAATAAGAAAGATATAAAATATTTTTGTGCTATTATGTTTTTCATTTTTTTTTTATAATCATTAGTTCTATGTATTGATGAATAATTGTATTTTATGTAATGAATATATGAATTTTGAACTTTTATTGTAGTATGTTAAATTGTTTAAGTTAATTTAGATGGAAGAAATTATAGATTTATCATATTTGGACCGCGAAGAGGTAGATGACGATGTGGTTGGTGTAAACTTCAATATTATAGCAATGATTCGTCAGCACTTGCAAATAACCACTTCATTGGCCGCATTAACAATGTTATGCATTGTTGCACACGCGTTGAGTATCTTGAATATGTACTCTACGGATTGCAGTAGTGTAAGCAATTACCTACCTGATAGAGATCGTCGTAGGGAGCAGTTAATGTCTTATCTTGTTCACACTAATCGATGCCGCGACATTATTAGGATGGGTCCAGAGGCATTTGTTAATCTCTGTGAGAGACTAAGATCAACAGAGTTAGTTAAGGATGCCATTCGTTCGACCGTGGAACAACAAGTTGCTGAATTTCTTCATATAATTGGCCATAATGTTAAGAATCGAAGTGTTGCATTCTTTTGGCATCGGTCAGGGTCGACGGTTAGCAGACACTTTCACAATGTCCTGGACGCTATCTTAAGTTTAGAATCAGAATTTCTAATTCAACCATCAGGAAATGAGGTCCATCCACATGTGTTGAACAACAATCGATTTTATCCTTACTTTAAGGTAGTTATTCCCTGTGATTGTAAAAGTTATCTGAACCAAGGATGGTAAAAATTTCATGTTATGAAATGATTAGTTCTCATTTTTTTGTTTAGGATTGTCTAGGGGCCATAGACGGTACTCATGTTAGCGTTAAGGTGCCAAGAAGTGAAGCTGCGAGATTCCGAGGAAGAAAAGATTGGCCCACACAAAATGTGTTTGCGGCGTGTGATTTTGACATGAAATTCACATATGTTCTTGCTGGGTGGGAAGGCACTGCATCTGATTCAAGAATTTTAAAAAATGCTCTCGATCGAGATGACCCATTGGTTATCCCGCAAGGTCAGTGTTTACATAGCGATGTCAAGGATTTTATTTGTATGAGTGACTAATATTCTTTGTCTGCGCAAAATTGTAGGAAAATACTACCTCGGTGATGCAGGATTCATGTTGAAAACCACAATTTTGACTCCGTACAGAGGCGTAAGATATCACCTCAAAGAATATACACGCAGAGGACCGCAAAATGCAAGGGAGTTGTTTAATCACCGACATTCATCTATGCGAAATGTTATCGAAAGAACTTTTGGTGTTTTGAAAAAATGATTCCCTATAATTGCAAGTGGCACTGAACCACACTATGGGTTGGAGACAATGACAGACATCATACTAGCTTGTTGTATATTACACAACTTCCTTCGTGGCGTGGATAACGATGACTCATTACTTCATGAAGTTGATAACGAGTTGAATGAAATGGAAGACCAGAATGTTTCATCATCTCAAGATAGAGAAGAGGACCATAGAATTGGCAGTAATATTAGGGATTCTATAGCCGACCATATGTGGCGAGATTATCAAAACTCGTAGTTATTGTATTTTAATGCATTGTATGACTATTTCATGTTATGTGTATGACAACAACATTATATTAAGGATGTTTGTATTTAACTTATTACAAATTTGTTCATGAAATAGGTTTAAAATGAATAGAGGTAAGGCAGCCGCCATTGAGTCCTCTGCTCCTATTAGAGAGTTCATGAAGTGGACAGAGGACATGGACGCACATCTTCTACACTGTATGATTGAGGAATCACGGATCGGTAATAGGGTTGACGGTAGCTGGACATCCCAGGCATATACCAACATAGTTGATCATCTTCATAGCTCCGGGTATGTCGCAGTTACGAAAAATAATGTAAAAAATCGTCAGAAAGTCTTGAAAGATAAATGGCGTGAGGTACATGACTTGTTTTCTGGATTAAGTGGATTTGCGTGGAACCCGGTTAGTATGAAATTTCATGCTGAGGATGAAGTTTGGATGGACCTGATTCAGGTATTTATACCAACACTAACATTTATGTCATGTTTATATTAAAAGTCATATATTCATACTTTGTTCCTTGTACATGTTTCAGTCCAGGCCAACTGCGGCAAAGTGGAGAGTTAATAGCATAAAACACTATGATTTAATGGTTGAGTTATGGGCAGCTGATCGAGCTACAGGTTCTGGTGTCCGAACAGCTCGCCAAGCACGAAGACAACGAGTTGGGCCTCGTGTAAGTGTTGATTTGAACCACAATATTGAGTACACTCCAGAGCAGCCTGATTGGATGAGGTATAGAGACCCTGCCCCACCATCTCCTCCTTCATCTGTAGATGAATATAGTCCAGGACAGACTCAATCTGTGCCTTCTGTCCCATCCGGTGGTACTTCATCTTCACGCGGGTCAAAAAGAAAGGCACCTATGGTCGATGTTATTGATTCTCAATTTGATAAGTTGACGACCAGCCTGGATGGTTTTGCTGGTGTGCTTAGCTCATCAAATGTTCATTTTTGTGTGATCTCTGATGCAGCCGTGCGTCAAGTAACAGCTATGGAAGACAGAAATCAAATACTCCGTCGCAACTCCAATTACACATATACAGAGGCGGACATTTACGAAATGCTTAGTGCTATGAACATTGCTGATGACAATTTGCTAGAGCAATGTTATGATTTCTTATGTGGAAACCCCACATGTACAAAGAGGTTGATGGGACTTCCACCACACAAGCGGTGGAATAAATTATGGAAAATGATATCCGGCGGTGACTGTTAGGAAGGCTTATATCACTACATCTGTAGATGAATATGTGTACTGATGTCTTAGTTACCTGAACTAAGATTTATGTTTATTTTATCCATCTTTCATTTTAAAATTATGTTTATGGTTACGATGTAATGTTTCATCTTATTGACTCTTATTGTTAAATATAAGTAATTTATTATCACTAACTTTGTTGTTGTCTCATGTATGACTTTGTTGAAGAAACTGTGAAATGGCCTCATCATCAACAAAAAGGCCAAGAAAAAGTCGTAAGGGAAAAGAAACCCTCACTGAGGCAGAAGATGTAGCCCATGTAAGACCATCTGTACAGGAACAATTAGATCAGAGTCGTTTCTTCACGCATAGTCATCAAATGGAGAACTATGCAGCAGATTTCTATACAAGGAGTATAGTTGTTCCCAAGATAATGAATTTTGAATCATTTACTGGTTCAGGGTTATATTTTCAACAGCATCTTCTGTTTCAAGGGGTGGTGGAATTGCTTACATTGCAGGGACCGTACTATCCAGATTTAATCAAAGTATTTTATTCCAATCTGAAGATATCTGGAAATGGATATTTGATCAGTGAGGTGAAGAAGAAAAGAATTAGATTGAAACCTACTGATTGGTTGAATGTAGCTAACTTGAAGTACCAGGGTAAGAAATTGAGTTATTCAAATATCCCAGACGACTTTCCATACGACCGCGACATGGCATTAGCTACTATGGTTATACCAGATTTGGAATACAGTCACGGTGTTTTAACAGTTGGTTGTTTGAATATGAATGACAGGCTTCTGCATTATGTTATTGTGCATATGTTGACTCCACGACGTGGGAATTTTGCGAGGTTATTGCAGGAAGATATTTTTATGATATGGGTGCTTAACAATAATATATCTATCAATTGGCCTCATCACATCATGCAGCATATGCTTAAATGCAAGGCCAGTGACACACCCCTCCCATACGGTGTCCTTATCACACGGATCTTGCAATATTGTGGAGTTAATGTTGATGCCGACGCGTGCACTCAGGTAGGGTCCCGTCATCACTTTTCAATCAATTCTTTGAAGAGGATGCATATTGTTAATGTCAACGGTGTTTGGCAACACGATCATGTTGATGATGAAGAAGAAGACCAAGTAGACCATCATGAATACCTTGTGCAGCCTCCTCCACCTCCACGAAATCCTAATATGATGATTGAAATGTGGCAAGGTGTACAAGACTTGCAACATCGAATGCAGGGAATGGAACAAATGCAGGTCCGGGTTCAACATATTGAAGACAACTTGGCAAACCTTTCTTTGGACATGAACCGTCAATTTGCTAACCTCAATCACAATGTTAACAAGATTCTTCACCGTTTAGATGACTAAGTTAAATTTTATTCCGATTATGTATTACATTACTTAATTTCCCTTAAATTGAATTGTGTGTTTGATATATTACCTTACCTATTACCTTAGAAATATTTGTATGTTAAATTGTTGTCACTTATTTGACGTACTTGAAGATTATAACTTCATTTAATTATTTCTTTCTTTAAATTTAATCACTTTAACTTACCTGTATTAATTTTTTTTTACAATTTCCTTGTAAATTATTATACAAACAAATACTATATTTTAATAAAATAAATTCATTTTATAAGGCATTATAATTTATATAATTTAATAATAATTATTTTTTAAATTATTTATATTTTTTGTCTCTATATAAACATTTTTTCAAATAAATATAACATAATATAAATTACATTTTTTATTATATTTATACTTAGGGACATTTTGGTAATCTTTCATTTCTAACAATTAAACTATTTTTTTAAATCTATCACATCAATCAAATCCTACACTAATTTTTACAAACTTTACTTCCAAATCCACTCTCAATTACTCACAAATCCACTCAAAAAAACAACTACAAAATTACCCTCAAATCCACCCAAATCATCTCCTCCAAATCATCTCCCCCAATTAACCTAAAGAGAACAAAGCCTAAGGGTGTGTTCTTTTGGGTGTATTTGGGGGAGATGATTTGAATGGATTTGAGTGGATTTGAGGGTAATTTTTTAGTTGTTTTTTTGAGTGGATTTGTGGGTAATTGAGAGTGGATTTGGAAGTAAAGTTTGTGAGAATTAGTGTATGATTTGATTGATGTGATACATTTTAAAAATTAGTTTAATTGGTAGAAAATGAAGATTACCAAAATGCCCCTAGTTATAAAAGTAATATAAAATGTTATTTTATGATGTTATATTTAATTGTAAAAATGTTTATAAAGAGAAAAAAATTATAAATAATTTATAAAGACAACTAAAATTAACAATCAAATTCATTTAACCAAAAATATAACATTTAACAACCATATAAAGACAACTAAAATTAACAATCAAATTCATTTCATGTATTCATATATTTATATTTTATTAACAAAATCAAGCATTCATAGCAATAAAAAAAAATACATTCATATATACAGAGGCGATTGCGAGGAGAAATTCAAAAAGATTACATCCATGAAGAACATACAGAGGCGGGGAGAAAATAAGAGCAGCTGTGAGGGCAGCAAGACGACGTGCATCGGCGGTGAGGACAGAGAGCGCCGGCGACAGCAAGGGCTGCGATCGCAGCAGACCGTGGTGAAGCTCGTGCGTGCCTCGTGATTGTCTTCTCCTCTGGTTGTTAGGTGCCAAAATCCATCGTAACAGAAAAAGGGTACGAGTGTTGGGCATTTGGTCTAACAGAATCTGCAGAATCAACTCTAGGAAGGATTTGATTTACACTGCAGAATTAACATTACTATTCTTTTGTTTTTCAAAAAAGATTGTCACTTTGGTGGTTAAGAAAGTTTTATATTGATATTCGGGTACCCCAATTTATAAATATATGAAAGTTTTATATAGACTCACCGTGGCGCCATGGCTTAAAAGAAATTGATGGAAAAAGGTGGCACTCTTCTGGTGGAGAGTTGTGATCTGGAGCTGCTAATCGAGAGAAGCGAAAATGAAAAGGAAATCTCACTGAAATGAACGAAGGGAAAAGAAGACGAAGAGGGAATCTTACTGTGGGAGTAACCGGTTACGTTCATGTGTAACCGATTACACCAAGGCGTGGAAATCTTTGAAAACGTGTAACCGGTTACGATTTTTGTAACCGGTTACGTCAACCATAACGTTTTCATGGATATGTATTTTTTATTGTAACCCTGGCTGAATACGCGTTTGGAAATTTCCAATTCGTTCAGGGCAAACCAGTCTTTTTCTTCAAAATCATCGCAAATCTTCTCAAATTAGCGGGATGGTGATAACGTATCAATCTCGCAAATCCTCGCTTTTCCCTCCGCGCAAATTGTCCCAACCGAACATCAGTTTCTTCACAAATCAGTCCTCGCAATTCATCGTGAATAGTACTATCCACGCATACGAACACAGCCTAAGTCTCTATGGTAGGAGGACCAGACGTAAACAATATTGAGTTAACCGCTCGCTCAATCTCTGTGTCAGAAGGACCAGGCAGTACAAGAATAATTAAACTTCTACCGTGACCACAAGCTTCCACTGTCAACTTCACATAAAGGGTTACATCATGGAGAAAGCATTTATGTGCAGTAAGTCTTCCTAGCAAGACTTTCAACAATATCAATAAATACATTATTTGTTGAATTTCCGAGTTTTCTAATCGTAAAATATGGGTTAAAAAATTAAAATGCTCAATCACATCAATCATTCTTATTCTTGGTTGTGGAAATCTGCCTTTACCGCATTAACTTTCCATAGTGGTGTTGAATGGTTGACTCATTCTATCTAGTCGCTACCAACTTTCAAAAATATAAATATAAAAAATATGTTGTACTGTTTTTTGAAGAAACTTATCTGTTCTGTTACCTGACTGTCACTGAAATCACGTAAGGTTACGTCCAAATGTTAAATATTCAAGAAAAAACTAAAAGTATCAATAAAAATATTTTATTGACAAAAAATAAAATTTATACAAAAATATTATTAAATAAATCAGTTCTATAATTAAATATATAGATAAACTACTTTGACAATAAATTTAATAAAAAATTTATAAATAAGCAAGTATGTAAATGTAACATAAACTTAGTTTTTAAGATACTTTAACATTATGTTTATAAGCTATTTAATAGAAATTTTAATTAAAAATGGATTAAATATGTTTTTAAATGAAAATTGAAATTAGTTCTTCGTCAAAACTTTGTTTTAATTTAATTTTCAAATTTTAAAAATGTGTGAATTTAGTTTTTTTAACTAAATTTTATTACGTTTATTTGATGTTTTAAGTGTGTTTCATGATAGTATTTAAGTTATTTACACTGTTTGACACATTTTTGCTTCGATGTTAACTAAGAAATGCGTTTGAAACATCAAATAAAGTTAACAAAATTTAGTTAAAATGACTAAATTTACACATTTTTAAAGTTTAGAAACTAAATTAGTCCAAAGTTTCAAAAAAAGACTAATTCTAATTTTTAATAAAAATTAAGAAACCAAAAACATATTTAATCTATTAAAAATTGTAAATAAAGTAGGGTACAACTTCCTGTTATCAATTTCCAAACATATCAAATTTCAGTTATTGACTATCTTTCCAAATTGCTTACATTAGTTTGGTTTATATGAGATTGTTTTGATGAAAATAATAGTAGATCTGAGAATTTAATTGAAAAAGAAATAATTAAATTTCTACCAGACCATAAGCTTCCACTGTCAACTTTACAAAAAAGGTTACATCATGTAAAAAGGTTACATCATGCAGCAAGTCTTCTTGGGAGCAAGACTTTCATCAATATCAGTAAATACATTATTCGTTGAATTTGGAAGTCTTCTAATCGTAAAATATGGGTTAAAAAATTAAAATGCTCAATCACATAAATCATTGAGTTGTGGAAAAACTGCCTTTATACCGCATTAATTTTCCATAGTTGGGTCGGATCCACTAGTGGAAAATTACCTTTCAGTTGACTCATGCTATCTAATCGCTACCAAGTTTCATAAATATAAATATAAAAAATATCTTTCAAGGAATACACGACGTTTTTACTTGAATTTTAGAGAAGCAACCCATAGCAGCATTTTCAACCTATGAAATGAAATTGAGTATGTACGACTTAGGTAGTTTTTGGATTAGAGAATAAATTTAAGGGAGAGTGAAGGGATGAATTTGATAAGATGGAAAACAAATTATAGTGTTGTTTGGAAGGGATTTGAAGGAATGAATGAAGAGATTTGAAACAAAAATTTGTGAGAATTTATGAATGATATAATAGATGTATAGATTAAAATTTTTTTTAATTGATAAAAATAAATTATTACCAATTTGTTTTTATGTAGAAATTTGATATAAATTTAAATTTAAGTGTTGAAAATTATATTGAAAGTGAAATTGTTAATGTAGAAAAGTGTTTAATTACAAATATATATTTTTAAATAATAATTTGTATATTATTAAAATTATTGTTAACAAAAAATATATTAAATTTGATATAGTAAACAAAAATTGTCATATTTAGATTACATTGAAATAAATTTGAACACAAAGTACACTTCATTAATTCACATCTAATAAATTAAACTTAAAATAATCATGATAAATTTAATACAATGCATAAATTTGATCTTTCAAATATTGTAATTTTGTGTAGGTGTTATCGAATCCTTGTCTCACAATCAATGTCAAATTGGAAAGACTATCCTGGATGTTATCAATTATGCCTATCATTTGTGTAAACTTGTCATCTTGAGCCAAGACTCCATCTCGTTGTACACCATGTTGTTGTATTTGGGGTTGTGGTCCAATGTTAGAATATCTTCTGCAACATTTGGAGCGTCTTCATCATCATCATCATCATCACTTGCATATAATGTCTAATTTGGACAATGTTTTTGTATCAAACTAGTGGTTCCATTCCAATCCAATGAGGCTCTTATAACTCAAGTTTAGCTCAAAGAGAACAAGTATTCTTACAATCAACATTGGGTATGAACAATGTTGTTGTTTTTGCGTTTGACCATGTGTTGCATAATGGGTGTGGTTAGTTGATGACAACATTATTTTTCAAACACCACAAGAAGAATATGTCCTTATGAGTTAGTTTAGCAAAATTTGTACCTCCGATGAATACTTGATACCCACAAATATTTATTACTCGCGGATAGTGCATAGTAGGTATTTTAATACCCACTTATAAATGGATCAGGTGTGGGTATTCTACTAGCCATACTCTCAGGTATTCGCTACCCACAAAAAATAAAAATAAAAATTTAATTTATATTTTATTAAGTTAAATTTAATTAAATTAATTTATATTCTATGAGATTAAATTTAATTACAATTAAATTTTAATTTATTTTATATTTTATATTTTTTTTTGTAATTTTATTTAAATTTATTTTAAAAATCTATAAAATAATTTTTTAAGTATTCGTGGGTATCTACATATACTTGCAAGTTTAAAAAATACCCACAAATATTTTTTAAACAGGTATTATGTGGTTAACAAGGGTTGTAAGGAGTAAATTTTTTTGTTGCAGGTTGGGTAGTAGGTAAACATTATTTATACCTGACCCAACCCGTTATAATATGTAACATCCCGACTCTAGGAGTTACTTAAACGTGTATCACAGTCAAAATTTTCGTAAAGACATTTTCAAATTTTCAAGGTAACTTAATTTATTTCAAAATTAAAATAAATATCCTAACTTAAAGAAAATAAACTATTAACTATAAAAGGAGTTGAGATTATCAACAGACTAAGTCCGTCAGAAACATACAAAATCTATCAGTAATATCGTATTTCTGATGGGTTACCGACGAACTATTATTCGTTGGTAAATCCATTGTCGGTAACCATTACTAACAGATAATGACCTTCGATAATTACCGACAGTCAAATCCTTTCGATAATTATCGACAATCTAATCTTTCGATAATTTCCAGCGAAAAAGACCATCGGTAATTACAGAAGGAACAGGCCGTCGATAAATTCCGAAGAAAAAGACTGTCAGTAATTATCGAAGGAATAGACCGTTGGAAATTACCGAAGAAAAAGGACGTGGTATCTTGTTGTGGTGATTGAAGTATCTACCAATAATTTATTTATTTGTATAATGTTGATAACATTCATAGTAGTGGAACAATGAACTCACTCAATGCCTCCTAGGATCTACATGGTGCTTTCATTTTAGGTTTGAACTTTTCTTGTAAATATTGGTTTGAATGATATGTTTGCAGTATTTCTCTTCAACAGTATTCAGCAAATTGTAAACATCTTGTCATTTCAGAAAATTATTTCTCTTCAAGAGCTCTTTTATCCATTATTTCATTCTATCGGCATTAATATTCCTATATACTCTCATATAACACATATGTCATACAATCATCGCAACAAACACATAAAACTATGGGTGAGCCATGTAAATAACCACAATTTTAATATAATCTTAAATTATCACAATTAAAAAATCACATGAATTGAATTCACTAATAACTTTACTCTTACTAGTCTAACGTCACATAGACTAGAATTATCTAAAACCAATACCCCTAACTTCCAATCACACAAACATATGTGTCATAAAGACTATCATTGTCACACAAATTTAACACCGTCACTATAAAGTTGTCACACATACTAAGAGCTCTTCTTTTATTCACGCACATATAAGAAGACCCGACAATTAAGGTCATAGAACTAGAAACCTAGACCCCTACTCGAACACATCAAGTCAATCTATAACTATCTACACAGCAAAATCATATCAAATCTCATCTCATAATGTTATCAACCAATAACATCGCATTCATAAACCAAAGGTTTAATCATTTCGAATGTTCCTATTTGTGCAGAATTGTCTCAGCTAGGTCCTCGTATTCTTTTTTATCTCACTTAGGTCCCTATTTATGTAAAATTGAATCAATTGGAACCTTGCCGTTAATTTTAGTGAACGGCGTTAAAATTGTAGTAAAATAGGATGCTGACTTTGCATGTGTGAGACAGGTGGCAGAGTTACATGAAATTTAATTATTTTAAATTTTAAAAAACTATCATCTTCCTCTTATGAGAAGAACCAAGAATCAGATAACAAGCCAAAAACCCTCAGTTCGAGAGGCGAATATCAAACTGCAATCATCAACCTGCAATGGAACAACCAAATCTCAATAACATTCAAAACCGCAATAATCAAAACCCTCAAAATCTCCAATCGAACCCTCGCCGCAAAACGCAGAAGCCCTCACTGCCGATCTACAAGGAAGAAGAATCCCAACCAAATTTCGAATACAGAGGGAACCTAGGATTTCCTAAATCGATTTGAAGTGAAAACCCTAATCTCAGTTCACAAAAATCAGGTATCGGCACAGAAACCTCTACAGAACCCAATCAAAAACAGAAGAAGAGGAGGAGAAGGAAGCTTCCTCCTTGCCGCGAATCAGAACGGAGGGAAGAAGAATAACAACTGCCAACGTGCCTCTGATGCCTTTCTGTCGCGCCTCTGACGCCTTTCTGTCGCTCCTCCGCCGCGTCTTTGCGAGATCACCCCCTAAGCACGAGCCAAGGATGGTTTTTCCCAAGGTTGGGTGGTTCGCGAGATTAGAGAGAAGAAGAAGCTTGAAGCTTCTAGTGGCTCACATAAAAGAAAAAGAGGACGGACTGGAAAAAAAAACAGGTTTCTAAAGCTAGCCAAGGCTGGGTTTTCCAGATTCTAAAAATACAAAGTCTGAACCCTTATTTGAGTTCTCTGTGGAAAATTAGAATCAGAAATCCAATTTTAATCTGATGAAGAAATTAATTAGGAATAGAAATTAATTTGGTTTTTTTGCGGATCTGCTCTGCATTCCTTAATGTCGATTGCCATGTTTTCTTTTACTCTTCCGTATCCCCCGTTTATGAAGTTACTGGTTTTTCTGTATACAAATCGGGATGCACACAACCACAACTATTCACACAATTTGTATCATTAATATTACAATTTACAAGTCAAACAAGATTCACTAGCTTAAAAACCACTTGAAAGTAATTGGCACTTGCTCATACCACACATCATCTATCAAAGAAGACTTAAACCCCAATTATATTTCTACATCTTCAAGAACTTATAACATAAAATATCAAAATCATTTTAAGCATAAAGTTTTAATCATTTATAAAAATACATTCGCGAACAAACGCTTAAGTCTGGCAACTAGTGGAAGGTACCAAACTACTTTCAAAGCAGAACCATTCTTTTCTGTGTGACCACCATCTTCACCGTTGTTTATTGACTTGTATCGTGATAACCCACATTTTGGACACTTTATCAAAACTTCATTCTCATTCCTATATAATATGCAATCATTCGGACATGCATGTATCCGTTTATATTCCATACCCATCGGACAAAGAATTTTTGTTGCATCATAATTACGATTGGGTAACGTATTTCCATCTGGCAGCATTTCATTCAACAACGACAACAATTCTGTAAAACTCTTATCACTCCATCCATTGCTCGCCTTTAAATTCATGAGCCTTAACACCGCTGACAACCGTGTGAACTTAGTTGAACCCGCATACAGAGGAGTCTCTGCATCAGTGGACATCGTTTCATACACATGCGCTTGGGCAAAAGCTTCTACGCCAACATCGCGGATCATGTCCTCTAAGTTGTCTTCTTCTGCTTGATCTTCCATATCCATTGTGGAATCATAAACATTTTCAGTTGGAGAGACAGTTGGAAAGTCTGTTAATTCGCCGTGCCATATCCATGTTGTATAACTTCGTATGAAACCATAACAGATAAGATGTTCCCTAATATCAGTTGCGTTCAACTTCCTCCCATTCAAACAGTTCACACAGGGACATCTGAACTTGACTTCATCATCACCACTTCTACTCGCATTACGTTGCGCAAACTCTATAAAGTCTTCTACCCCTCTCTCGTACTCAGTGCTGATGCGTGGTAAATTAATCCACCCTCTATCCGTACGCATGTTTACTGAAATTGTTTACACAATTTCAATAATCTTGAATGATCACTTTGATCGTGTTTGTATTCAAGGTGTGACCCTATCCCATTCAAGAAAATTCACTTTTTTTAGTTTATAAAACATATCAATTTTAAACAACATATCTTAAATTTCACGAAATTTTGCCAGCATTTCGCATTGGTCTTTAGGTTACACGAAATGAAAGTGATTATAAATCACAATCAAATATGCACCCGAAGATCAATACAAAACACAACAGTAAATTTTCATGAATTTAAGACATATATATTAAAATTGATATGTTATAATAAACTATAAAAAGTTATTACTCTTCTTAAACTGTCCAGCCGGACAATTCAAGATTCAATACTTATAAATTATTATTACCATCTCCTTTGTATTCATTTTTAAAAAGTACATTTGTTTATAAAAATCTGGAGATAGTAAATAATTTCTATATGGTTTAATACATCATTTGGTCCTTATTTTTGGGGGTTTTGTTCAAAATGGTCCCATCTTTTGAAAAAGTTCAGTAAGGTCCCATATTTTGATTTAAAATGTTCAATTCGGTCCTTTTCGTGGACGGCGTTAGAAACTTAACGGTAGTGGTGCCACTGTGGCGAAATTTGAGTGAGCTGTTATGTTTTGATGGTTACGTGGCACTATAAATTGGGGAAATATCCTAAATTGGGGACCCTAAAGTGGAAATTAGAATCAGAAGCCCTAAATTGGGGAAAAATCCCCAATCTTCTCCTACTTCTTCTTCATTTCTACTCCCTGCAACCTCATCCAGACTAGACACACCTTCTTCACATTCCGAATCAGCACTACAGCAACTACGGTGAACACTCTTCTTCTACTTCTTTTTCTCCTTTGCTAGACGATTGATTTCAGCTTTTGCTTGGTTCAGCAGCCACTCCACGGTATTGCTAGCTTTGTCAAAGCCCAACATATCTTGCAAACCAAAAAACCTCCTTGCAACATTAAGAGAAAGTCTCATTTTCCTATCCCTTAGTCCCTTGCGGTGCTGTTGGAGGGAAATATGAGAAAGACTAACCGGTTGAGGGTCGGGGTTTTGATATTGGGGATTTTTCCCTAATTTAGGGTTTCTGATTCTAATTTAGGGTTTAGGGTTATTAAAACTTTAGGGTTTTCCCCAATTTAGGATATTTCCCCAATTTACAGTGCCACGTAACCATCAAAACATGACAGCTCACTCAAATTTCGCCACAGTAGCACCACCACTGTTAAGTTTCTAACGCCGTCCACGAAAAGGACCGAATTGAACATTTTAAACCAAAATATGGGACTTTACTGAACTTTTTCAAAAGGTGAGACCATTTTGAACAAAACCCCCAAAAGTAGGGATCAAATGATGTATTAAACCTTTCTATATTGAATCTCAAACGGGAATCTAAGGCTAATTAAAAACAAGAATATATCCAAACAAGCAAATAATTACATATGCTACATACAACATCAAATAAAAGCAAAGGACTATTAAAATCAACACAGACAAATATCAATCAAATACTATTAAAAGCAACTATGAAATGTTTTTCATAACTATTAAAATTTTAAATTTAGTTACGAGTTAATTTAGAGTTTTTCATATTGTAAATTGCATTACCCCATTTAAATAGTAAAATTCTCATATCTTTTATTCTCTTGATAAGGTGCATTTTCGTTCCAACCTCTTAAATTAACCTGTTACTTCTTTACCTAATTTTGTTAACCACTTACCACTCTCAGAGTATTTTTTTTTATTTAATTATAATTAGAAGTAATTAGAATGACTCATATAAGTGAATTGGTAAATATAACTTTAAGACTTAAAAGTATTTTTTTCCTTATATGTTATTTAATTTATTTTTATTTAATGTTAAATTTTTAATTCATATTTTTATTTTTGTAAATTCTAAATAGTGTATTCAGAATATCTGCATAGTGTATTCTAAATAATTAATTTTTATTTTTCTGTATCCGCATGCCAATGTTGATTCTATTTTCGTCCAATATGGTTCTATTTTTTAAAATTGTACAGAGTAAGTCCCATTTTGTTTCATTTTTTGTGAATTATGTGATAGTTGGCATGTGAGGTTCTCAAGCATTATTCCAAGTTCCACATGCGAGACACCCTAAAATGGTTGGAGAAATGGGACTCTTGATTTAAAAGGAAATGGTGAGAAGAAAAAACAAAAAATATTCAATTTCTCTCTATCCGGTTTCTCACTCTATATGATTTGTCTGCTACATTTTGTATTATTTTCCAAAACAGAAGGATATCTCATACACAAAAGACAATAACAAAGAATACAAATTTCAAAGCTTATCATTTTTGTCTTGACAGCAAAGGCAAGTAAAAAAAAACAAAAAACAAAGGAAAGATATCATCAGCTTCCACCACCAAACAAAAAACACTTGACGCTGTTCCAAGTTTGGGTCCCATTTCGTGAATAGTCAGCTTCCACCACCCAACGTACACGCCAAAAAATACTACCACCACTGTCTCGATACATTAAGAAATAAGCCAAGCATGGATCGAAAATCTGATGCACTACATACATAATCACTAATTCCTTTCTTCATTCAAACAATCAAGGGGAAAATTAATTCCAATCAAGGGGAAAAAATCAAGGAAAAAAACCAATATCAATAACCACAGACATTCCTTTCTTCATTCAAACAAATATCAATCACCACAGACAAATGAAATTGTAAAGAACTTACCGTGGCGGCAAACAACGGCAGCAAAGGTAGTGGAGCGACAGTGGAGAGGCGGTAACGATGGCAGAAGCAACGCTTGGAGAGAATACTCCTACTGTTCGCGAGAGAAATAGAGCAACCCAACCTGGACAGCGCTTCGCCGGAGACAATGGAGGTGAAGGAGCGGGTGGAACTGTAGTGGCACGGCGGTGGATGCACGGAGAAGACGACAGAGGCCACTCGCGACAAAAATCGAAACGGCGGTGGATGCACGGAGCAGTTCGCGTTGGTGGATGCACGGAGCAGTTCGCGTTTGGCTTTGGTCTTTGGTCGGAGAGGAATCAAAGGGCTGGTCGAAGAGAAAGAAGGGCTGGTCGAAGAGAAAACTCTGGTGGAAGACTAACTGTAAATCGCTTTGGAAAAAATAAAACAAACGATATTACCTCGGTTTTACAGCAACCCGAGGCCGTAGGCGAGATACTAACGCGGTTCTACCAAACCCCGATGCCTAAATATCTTTCAAAAAATTCAAAAAAACTATATATGCCTCGGTTTCATTTAAGGTTGAAGTCGTATCCACTTTCGGCTTCGGGTGTTACTACTAACCGGTGCCTATACTAGCAGAAAATAACAAAAAATAAAAAATATAATAGCTATATGCCTCGGTTAAAACCCTACGATGCCATAGCTTAACCTTTCTGCCTCGGTTCTGCGGATAACCGAAGCAGTATGACTGTCAATCAACTGCGTGCAGAGGATGTGCAGAGGAGCAGCACAGATGGCAACGTTTACGCCTCGGTTCTGACTGTAACCGAGGCAGTAAGCTGAATTTAAAAAAGTTGTCAGTTGATTTACATTACAGCAGGGGCAACGTGGCAGTGCTTTGGGCATCGATTTCTGAGTCAGCCGAGGTAGTAGACCTCTTGGGCTTCAGTTCCATCTTAACCAAGGCATATCTCCTTCCCCAAATTTACAATTATGCCACCGCGCTTTTATACGCTTCGGTTTCAGTAAAACCGAGACGTATATAGCGCGTTAAAAGCCCATATTTTTACTAGTGAGTTCACATATAATAGCTTTTTCAAAGAATTCAGAAACCATCCATACAACTCCAATAACTAGAAAAACCAGACACGTTATACCACCTCCCTACATAATTTTTCAGCCCATATTTTTAAATCCTAAAATATTTAACTAATTCATATTCAAACTAAAAACTCTAAACAGTCCATACCAAATATATTGTAATTAATTTTATAATTAGAACCAATTATCACAAGACACACTACCATGCGTCAGTTTTAAGAAAAAGAAAACTATATTCAAACGTTCAAATTAAAACACTGTACGTACTGTCTTAGAGCACCACTTTTATTCAATATATTTCACGCACACCCACAATTATATTCCTTTTCATGCTTATCTAAAAGCTTTTTTAAATAAACTATCATACCATCAACGAGACCCACCAACACATATGCTTAACCAAATCAATCCAGAATTTGCACACTAAAATCTTAAAAATATAATTTCTTTTCAATACTGAAACGCACTGTACTCGAAAATATGAAACCTATTTCCTTTAATTCTGTTATAATATTTATATTAAACCAGGAACAATCATTCCTAATATTTATATTAAACCAAAGAAACGTACCAAACATTCATTCATGTTATAATATTATAAATTATCAAAAATTCATTCATATTATAATATCAGGATTATGTTAATAACCTTTTTAATAACTTTTTAAAAATAAATATGTCAATATTTTATTGATTTGTATATTTATTAATTTGTATATTTAAAATAGACCGATCATAAAATATTATATAAATTATTATCAAAAAATTGTTAAAAAGATATTTTCCTACCATAAATTATCATAATTATGAACATTTTCAATTGTATCATCTTTATTTTTTACACATATCAATTTGACAATTTACTACAGGTCATTCAATTCTATCAATCATATTCACCTTATTTCACATAAATCAAATTAACATTAAAATAAAACTGAATATCTTAATTTCAAAATGTACCGCACTTCGATTTTTTCTAACTGGATTTTCATGAAATTAAAAATTCATATGCTTATTTAAATTGCACCAAAAAACATATAAAATAATCACCAACGCCCTGTACATTCAACAATTTTTAAAATCCAACAAAACTTCCTAATCAAGAATTAACGCCACACATGAAGTAGTTTTCTAATCCCTTAATCCAAAGAAAAACAGTTTCTATAAATTCTAGCAACTTAACGTCATAATAATTAATCTATATTACTTACAAAAACAGCATCCAAACCCAAATATATCAGCTTCTATCCACATGTTATTAAACCCTTTTCTACTCAGGAAGTTTCCAGTGTTTAAACACTATAATTGTTATTATAACTACACCAAAACACATACACCATATCAACTCATCAGCCTAGAATTTCAACATGCTTAATAACCCAAAGAGAATTCACTTTCACAACCCGAACCACAATGCATCAGAAACTTTAACTTAACTAAAACAACCATTCAAAAACTATGACAAAATATCAAAAAGGAGTATACAATAATACTAGAAATTATAAGAGATGTTTTATTTACGATAAACTAGTATGTAAATGTAACAGACACTTAGTTTTTAAGCTACTTTAACATTATGTTTACAAGCTACTTTAATAGAAACTTTAATTAAAAATTGTAAATAAAGTAGGGTACGTAACAATTTTCAACTTCATGTAATTATCAATTTCCAAACATATCACATTTCAGTTATTTACTATCTTTCCAAAGATAACTATTGTTTACATTGATAGAGTAGTTGTGGAATATCAATAGCAAGTCTTCCAATCGTAAAATATGGGTTAAAAAATTAAAATGCTCAATCACTTTAATCATTGTTAGTTATGGAATGACTGCCTTTAACGCATTAATTTTCCATAGTTGGGTCGGATCAGTTGACTCATGCTATCTAATCGCTACTAACTTTCGTAAATATAAATATAAAAAATATCTTATACCGTATAGATCTCTAATGTACTTTTCTTCTAACCATATCTTTAATTATATATATATATTTTTACGATTTCTTTTAATTTGTTATCCATTTTTATCATGTTAACTTTTGTTTAAATGATTTTTTATATAATTATTTTTATTTTATTCATATAAATGTAATTTTAGTATCGTAAATATAAAAACATTTCATTTACTATAATATAATAATTTATTATTATAAATAGTTTTTTAACGTCCAACATAAATTGAAATTCAGAAAATGAAATATCTTCGTCTAGTTTTGTATTAGTTTTAGTTAAATTTTTTTAATTGTGTATAATCTCGGTTAGTGTAAAAGAAGAGATCTTATAGGAATTTAGGAAAAATTGTTTGAGGAAAGGTTAAAAGGTCAATAAACATTTTTGTGTCACGTAATTAAATTATCAATATATAAATAGATCTTTTGAAAGATGAATAATTGGAAAAAAAAATTGTTATAATAACCTTAATTTAATGTCGGTAATCTTACTTTCCTTTTAAAAAAGTGAATTTAATATGTGAGAGCTAAAATAAAAGAGTTAAACTTCCACCCAAAGGACACGCACGCTTAACTTTAGTGAGAGTGTTACATCATATAGAACCCATATACACCCAATTAATATACAATTAAGGTAGGATGACACTCATTTATATTTATTTGACAAACTTAACAAAAATAAAATGATTATAAAAAAATAATTTTTTGTAATTTTTCAAAAGAATAAAAAAAATTAAAAATATATTTAACCAAATAAATATAAAAAAAATTTGTATGTAAAAGTATTATTATTCTTCTTGGCAACAAGGTTTTGTCAATTTCAATCAAAACATTGTTGAATTTTCAAGTCTTCTAATCCAAAAGATGGGTAAGAAAAGTAAGAACCTCAATGACATCAAAACATTATTAGTTGTGGAAAGCCTGCCTTCACCATAATAATTTTCCATACTTTGGTTGGCTTAGTTGACCGATACATCTTTTCCATAATAACATTGAGGTTGTAAATTGTTAAAGAACAATAGGGACTGAAAGCTGAAGCAACTAATATGTTAGTGCAGGGGATGGACCCATAATTGTGAAAACATACGAAAAATCAATGCACTGAGATATCACTTAACATTTTAGTATGTAGGGAAGGATAAATGGGTATTAATAAAAAGTAGTATTAGGAAGCTTCATTATTCAAGATAAAAAGCAAAATCTTCACATTATAAATATTAATAGTCTTAAAATATAAAAACAAATAATCGAAATTACCAATACATTATACAATAACAGACAACGAAATGAATTTCTTGAAACCTTGCATTACATTGCAGACCTCAATAATTCATGTAGCTTTCATCTCTCACAGAAGTTTTGAAGTTTATCTGCCATAAACTGCAGATTTGGCGATATAATTCAGAATACTTGCATTATTCGTGTACTGAAGGAGATAAATTAGAGACTAAAATTTAGTAATAAAACTGAAAATCTAGTCTAGCAAAAAAAGTATGCAACTGTAAGAATGTTATGAGGGGTAATATCGAGTTATTGGCATTAAGTACCTGCTAGCCTTCGAGCCACCGATGGCACTTTGCAACGTTCAGTTCAACCATTAGAAGTATATATTCCACCAGTCTGTTCAAGAATGTGATGTAAGTAAATCTCCATGGTCTCCAAAGTAGAATTGATGCTAGTAAACCCCAAAAGCCTGTGAAGAACCCCATTCCCAAGCTCATATATAATCCTCCATGGATATCTGAATTGTCATTTTCACTGTCAACTGCTTCTCCTTGAGGCTGTTTTGCTGTCTTATCTCCGGGACAACTTCTGTTAAGTTGTTGACCACAAAGACCAATATTTCCTTCAAAACTAGAGGCTTCAAAGGTTTGCAACTGCCTTCCCCAAGGGATTCTTCCACTCAGATTGTTGTTTGATAAGTCTAAGACTGTAAGACGATCAATATTGGCAAGAGTAGAGGGAATTCTGCCAGATAAATCATTTCTTGATAAGTCAAGAAATTCTAGCGAATCTAAATTTCCAATCTCTCGAGGGATTTCTCTGCTCAAGTTGTTTCTTGATAAATTCAAAGAAACTAATCCAAATAAATACCCTAACTCTTTTGGTATTTCTCCTGTCAATTCATTACTTGAGATATCAATGCTCTTCAGAAGATACTCAGCATTCCAAAATTCATGATCCTCACCTTTCCACATAAATAACACGTTAGTGTCTTCCGTTCCATAGGTAATAGATCTAGATGACATTCTGCGTAACTTTTCTGTTCCAAATGCAACTACTCCCCTTTCCATCATTGCTGTCAAATTTCTCAGACACGTTGGAATTCCTCTTGACAAGTGGTTCATTGAAAGATCCAAGAGACGAATTTGCCTCAAATAGCAGATCTGATCTGGAACACTTCCAGAAAAGTTATTTAATCGTAAGCTTAAAATTTTCAATGATTGCATATTTTCTCCAATCCATGAAGGTATTGCACCGGACAACAAATTTTCACCTACATCTAATACAGCTAATTTAGTGCAGCTTTTCAATGTGAATGGTAGTTCTCCGATCAAACTGTTGTTTCGTAGTACCAGAGCTTCCAAATTAACCAGAGTACCCATAGAATGTGGAATCTTTCCTGACAATTTATTATTTTTGAGATTGAGAAATATTAATGAACCTTTTAAATGTTCCCAACAATTGGGCAGCTGTCCCGTTATTTGATTATTTGATAAATCTAGAGTTTGCATTGATGTGGTTGTGCTTTTTCTGCACAAGGACATGCTTAAATCTGAAATCTTATTGCCGGATAGATCCAATGTGAAAGCTTGTGATAAAAAAGATGGAATTTCACCTTCAAGTTGATTTGAACTTAGAAATATGAATGCTCCAGGATCACCAGTAAGCTTGATTGGTAAATTTGGAATTGTACCTTTAAGATTGTTGTCAGACATGTTGAGCCGACTTATAAACCGTAACTTATTCCAAAACCATTCTGGCACAAAGTCATCAATCTCAGCATCAGAAATGTCCAGAAACTCTAAGCGATTTTGAGTTTGGAGCCAACTCGGGAAACTAGGACCCAGTTTGCAAGAACCTAGTCCCAATCTAAACAATTGAAAAGGTGGAATCCAAGTATTAGAAAACTTTAGAGACAATGAGTTGTCTGTCAAGTCTAATTCCACCAATTTTGACAAATTCGTTAGATGCAATTCAGTGATATCACCCGCTAAGTAATTCTCCTCTAAGTGAAGATACACCAATTCTTGTAGTAACCCAATGTTTTTCGGTATTTCTCCACATAACTGATTATTGGAAAGATCTAAGAAGCTCAAAGATGTAAAACCTGAAAGATTAGGTAGCATGCCAGTAATCCAGTTATCAGATAAATCTAGACTTCGAAATTTTCTATTGCACCGTGAAGAGTTTTGAATAAAACTGGAAAATTTCCCACTAAAGTTGTTTCTACTAAGGTATAAATCATGCAATGTACATATATACCCTAGAGAAGATATGTCACCCTGCAGGTTGTTGGAGCTTAGGGTAAGAACTTCAAGAGAGTTCATTACATTTCCAAATCTATTTGGAAAAAGACCTTCTAATGAGTTGTCATGAAGGTTAAGGCTATGAAGATTGGGGGTAAAGTTAAAAACCCAGTGAAATATAGTCGATGATTTCAATAGGTTATTGGAGAGATCAAGAGTGACAAGAGAAGATAAAGAATTACTTGTTGAAGCGGATGGCACAAGAAAACTTTTATCAGGAAGGCCGCAATTTGATAGATAAAGTTCTCGGAGTTTAGAGCTGAAGTTTAAATTTCCTTGAAATATCCATGATGTCATATTGTTTTCGGAGAGATCAAGGATCATAAGAGAATGAAGGTTCAGTAACAATGAAAATGTTGATGGTGTCAGCATATTTCCAGAGAGATCGAGGAAGGAAAGAGAAGTAGAAAGGTTGGAATAAAAATGAAACAAAGATGAAATATTATGATCTGAAAGACTACAAGCAACTAACCTCAACTCTCTTAAGTTAGGAACAAGCTCTCGAATCGATTTTAGCCAGTGATGAGAGGAGTCAAGAGGCAATGAACTCAGTCGAAGAGTATCTAATGAAGAGAGAGAAGATAGCCATTTTGCATCCTTAATTGATAGACCAAACTCACCTCCAAGTCCAAGAGTTTGCAAGAAAGGAAGATTCCCAACCCGGAACGGTATTGCTCCAGAAAGTGAAATCTCCCAAAGATTAAGATGCCTTAATTGGGTGAGGTTTTTAAGTTGATAAGGAATTCCTCCATTTAGAAAATTATAACTTAGATCTAGGTATCGTAAACTCGTTAGTTTCCCCAGTTGAGAGGGGATTTCTCCACGAATACTATAAATGCTTCTTAGATCAAGATACTCCAACTTTGAGAGATTTCCCAGAGAATAAGGAATACTAGCAGCAAAAGTCGACCATGATAGATTGAGATATCTCATGTTTTTGAAGGAGCCCATGTTTTCAGGTATCTGACTATCACTGAAATCACAGAAGGTTACATCCAAATGTTGAATGTTTTGCAATTCAATCAGTGAAGTGAGGTTAAAGAAACCGCTCAAATCTTGCAACTGAAGCATGAGTACATGACCTGTTTCATTGTCGCATTCTACGCCTCTCCATTTGCAGCAATCTCCATTATTCTCATCATTCCTCCATGTAGACAGTATGCCATAGTCATCTGGGAGGCTTTGTTTGAAGTTCAGAAGTGCTCGTCTTTCCCTCGCAATGCATGTCACGTGTGAGTTCTGTGATTGAGAGATGAATCCAAGAATGGATACTTGGAAAAGCAAAAACCACACTGATATTGCAAACAAAAACCTGATGAAATAACTGTCCATTGAATAACTCCAGATATGAATTTCGAGTCTATGATGTTTGGATAAGTGAGTAGAAAGTGTTAACACTAATGTAGTATATAAAAACATCTGAGTTAAGAAATCCTACCGTGCCTCGTTGACATGGGATATTAGCAATGTAAGTGTAAATGTGAATATAACATAACTAGAAATAGAAATAAAGTTAAATACTTTATAAAAAAGTAAAGTCATACGTTACTGTAAAATATTGTTGTTGAATCACTTCCCTTTAAAATCCTTAAAAGACCGTAAATTTAAAATCCTAAATAATTAAATTAAAATTTATATTAAAATAACAAAATAATAAATAAATAAAAGTAATTAATTTAAATCGTCATATCAAGTAAAATAATTTCTTTCAATATATTATTGTTTAAAATATAATTTTTATACCTTAAAATTATATTAATTTAATTTTAAAAAATTATTTTAAAGAATTTATTTCTTAAATATATATTAATATACAACTAAATTTATTTTATTATATTAATCAAATTAGTTACAAAAAATTTCTTTTCATATTTTTCTTAATTTTCCTCAATCTAAATTATTTCATTTTTCATTGTCTCTCTTAATTTATTACTTCCTCTAATTACCATCGTCCCTTAAATCCAAAAATTTAAATTAAATAGAATCATGAATGTTTGAGGTAATGCTTTGTCTTTAATTGTCAACTGTATCTCCATGTGACTTTATTTGATTAATTAATCACTAAATGAAAATTATTAAATAATAATTAATTTAGAGAAAAAAATTAATCATTATATTAATTAAGACACAATTTTATAAATTAAAAATTATTAATATTTAAAATGATGTTTAGTATTAATATAAATTTATACTTGATTTGTGAAATAGAATATAAGTTGATTTTTTATATTAACTATTTTAACAATTATTAGATTCTAAATTAGGTATCAAAGTTCTATAAACATGCAATCTCTATTAAACACTTACAAAATCTCATCATTTAAAATATTTTTTGAAAGATGATGATTTGAAAAAAAATGTTATAATAATTTTGAAACAATTTATTTGGAAATGTCAGTAGTTTTAATTTCCTTTTCAGAATTAAAGTATAAAAAAGAATTGAATTTCTACGCAAATTCCGCTGTCAACTTCAGAGAAAGGGTTTCATCAATACCAATAAATAGCAATAAATACGTTATTTGTTGAATTTTCAAGTGTTCTTAGCTTGAGTCTCCTCAGTATTTATAACGTAGCTTAGCAAGTCTTCTTAGCTTGGCTCTCATCAATATCAATAAATACGTTATTTGTTGAATTTTCAAGTCTTCTGATCGTAAAATATGGGTTAGAAAATTAAACACTTCAATCACATCAATACATTATTATTAGTTGTGGAAAATATAATATAAAAAAGGAGTTCAACCACGCAGGATAACCCTGAGGAGCCAAGCCTTAGCATCCCTCTTTTTAAGTTCAATTTCTAATTTTTTAAAGATAAAAACATTTAATTACAGTTTGAGAAACGCAGGGAATCTCTCTGTTTTTAATATATTTAATCATTCCACAACCTTGACATTCAGGAATTACAAATTTTGTTTTATTTTTATTACAAAATAAATTCTAAACTCATCAATTTAATTTTATAAATCTATTTATACTATAAGGTTTCAACCACTTATATCTTATATTTCATTAGTTATATTTAGACCATTCTAAGTCATAAATAATTCTCTGTCTAATGGGTTGTCGATTCGTTAGATGTTTGTATATTCCTTTTATCACTGCAATTTCTTTTCGAATATACTCTTATTTACAAACTGGCTAAGCGTAGATACAAAGTACTTAAGTTCATAATTTCACAACATGTACTTTTGTTAGCTTGGAATTTGATTTGATGGATTGATGGCTTTTTTTATCTATAGGTTATAATTTCACTAGTGAAAAAACTGTTTTGTATGATAACATTATAGTTCTGGATATCAGGTATGTGTATTTTATAACTTACAAGAAAATTATATCATAATAGATTTTGCATATTATGACGTATTTTTTTGTCTCCTATCATAATAAGTCTAATGTATTATGACAGATTTTCACTTATCGATCATAATATAACGAATTTATTATGATGCAATTGGGTTTATCTATCATAATATGTAATGTTTTATGACATAATTTTCTCACCTATCATAATATGTCAAATATATTATGATAAGTAATTGTTCACCTATCATAATATATACTTTTAAAAAATAAGGCTTTATTATATACATTATACACCTATGATAAAAACTTTTATACAAAACATCATTATTACATTTGACATATCCAATCAATTTACAATTAATTTCTTATATTATCATTTCATCAATCAATTTATAATCAATATAACATAAAATGAACATATTCAATATTAAACTAATATAATGAAATTCATTAACATTAAATTGTCTAATAATATTTAATACATAATTTGTTCATCAAACAATATATTAAATTCAAATTTAACATTAACTTACACTACATTGTAGTCAAGTTTTAATAATTTACTAACACTTAAAATAAAAGAAACTCACTTAGTTCTAATGTCACTACAAAAATAATTAATTTTAGGAGAGGTTATTTTTCGGTGGTTCTAAAAACCCCAAATAATTCCCGGCAGTTTATGCCTGAACCGCAGGTAACATTTTTTATAATTTTCTTAAACTTTCCACCCAACTCATATCCCTTCCCCCGCTGCTTCATTCGTCCATCTAATCTAAAAATGTCTAAACCCTAACCTCCCTCCCCCGCACCTTCGTCAAAATTTCCCCCAAATCCTTCCTCGCACCACAATCTTCTCATGCTTGTTTCGTGTTCGTCTTCTCCTACTTGGCTTCATGTTCATCTTCTCCTGCTTGGTTGAGCGTCGAGGTGAAGGCGTCAAGGAATTTGTGGGTTGAGCGAGGTCGAGGTGCTCTAACGCGCTCCCGTATTGACCAATCTTAGGTCGAGGTCGAGGTAAGACTATGTTTGATCTTGGCTCTCCGGTTTTGGCTCTCTTGTTCGATCTACTGATCCTTGTTTATCTGATTAGTGATAAATATGCAGAGATTTGAGAGGATAATGCGTGGGACACAAGGCACACTTATCATTGCTTCGACCCTCCAAATTGTTGTTGGATTCAGTGGACTTTAGCATAATGTAGTGAGGTTGGTTCGTGTCTAGATCCTTGAATTGTTTTTCCTTCCATCTTGTAGTCACATACATTGAACTTTTTGAGATTATCCATGCAATACTTATACTTTTGGATGTTTAAAGATGTTTCTATTTTTCTTGTTTGAACCACAGCTAGCTCTAATTCTTTTAGAAATGTACTAATCCCTCCTTCTTTTGATAACTCCCAGTTAGTGATCATGATTAATTCCAATTACACTAATAGATAGGGTTTTTACCATTGTGCAAGTGATTTTTCTACAAATAATTTTGTTGAGTAATTTGTTTTACTTTTATAATTTCTTAAGCCCTCTCTCTGTAGTTCCCCTGGTTGCTCTGTCAGGCTTTGGACTTTGTGAGTTCGGCTTTCTTGTGAAACTGATATTTGCAGCAAGAACTATTTCTTATTTCTTTCCTTCATCTTTGAATCTATGAATTATATAATTGGTATGATTTATGTTACTTCTTGCTCTACTTTATTTTCTCTAATTTAAATGCTATATTCTAAAGTAGTGGTGTTCCTTTGTCCAGTACATTCCTCATGTGAAAGGACAAAATCATTCATTCTTATGAATCAATGTGCTCATTCATTCATATATATATATATATATATATATATATATATATATATATATATATATATATATATATATATATATATATATAATTGTAATATGAAAATTGTACATTATCTATCTATCATAATTTATTCTTATTTTCATCCTCAAGAATCTATCTATCGCAAATTTAAATGTGACGTTTTGATCAAGTTATTTTCATCCTCAAGCTTTATAACCTTTAAAAGGAATTTTTGTTTTTCACATATGTTATTGGCTTTGACTGATTCATTTGGATGACTATAAGCCCTTCCACATTTGACAATTGTTTCTTGGTTCTTTTGAAGATTAATTTGATATTTTATATTGTTGAAATTTGCTCGCAAAGGTTTGAACCATTTCCTCCCAGAGCCTGTTGGAACTAAGAGCAACCTCGCTGACAATGAGATTTTTTTTCCTAAATCAATGATAGAATTTTGGGGTTCTCCAAGGCAAGACCTAATAGTGGACATGCTTTCAGAGTTTGAGAAGGTAGATTCTCGTGTTATATCTTGTGTGTGTATATATTCTTTTTTTCACGTGCTTGTGCATTTTGTTCAAATTTTAGTAAGTTATGTCCATATATTAATAGTTGTTTATAGGCTTAATACCTTGTTTTGTCTCCAGTTTCGCTTGACAATGTAAAATTAGTCCATCCTTTAAAACGTGCGTCAATTACGTCCTTACTTAATAAAATTTATATCAATGAAATCTCTTCCGTTAAATTCGTACAAACGGCGTTAATAGAAGAGAGAGAAAAATAATTAGGTTCCTGTTTCTGTAAAATTGAGTCAATTGGAACCTTGCCGTTAATTTCAGTGGACGACGTTAAATTTATTGTGTCATGGCATGCTGACTGATAACAGTTGAAAACACCGTTATCTGTGATGTAATTTTGATACTAAATGCACCCTTTTCTGCTTAGAAACTTGCTTGAAATCATGTTTTTCTATTAAGTTGTGTGAATAAGAGAGCTGAGGTTGAATTTAATGATTTTATGACTAATTTCCCTTGTTTTGATAGAAAATGATATAATATGGAAAGCAGGAATGAAGTGCCACGGAGATGGAGCTCAGAAAGGACTAGAAAAGCACTAGAAGGGAGGAGTGCTCGAAGCTTGGGCGCCCTTTTTGGTGGCTTGAGCGTAGAAGAGTGTCGCTCACCGCCTGGACGCCCCTTTTTGGGTGCTTGAGTGCCGGATGCACGAAGCTTGGTGGTCATCTCTGAGCCTTGGGCATAGAAGACCACCGCTCACCGCTCGGGCGCCCCTTTTGAGGCGCTTGAGCACCGGAGGCTCGACGCTTGGGCGTCTTGTGCAAGGCTTAAGTGCCAAGAGGTTTCTTACAATTCAGGTTCTTATTGAATTCTCCCAAGAGTAATATTGCTCAGGGATGAGAGTATGAGTCTTGGTCGTCTTTAAGTTGTTGATCTTAACATTTAATTACTAGGAATGCTAGGAATTGCATGAACTGGTGATTAAAGACATGCCTATTTCGTCGAGGGATCGGATTTAAGTGATTTAGTGAGTGACGTTGACATTAATGCATAAAGAAGAAGTCTTACATACATGAGAGGGAATTTGGTGAAATCTAACGCCAACAACATACTCATGTCATATTAAACAACATCCGTTTATCACTATGCTCTTTTGCTATTGATCAAATTGCATTCATATTTAATTTTCTGTCTTTGCATCTTAAACCAATGATCTCGTTTTATTTAAGTCTTAATTAATCGATTTATCACACAATTGTCTAGTGTCGAGAGTCTTCTTGGATACGATACTTGGTCTTCCCATTTTATATTACTTATGCAATTTGGTACACTTGTCAATCCAAACAAGTTTTTGGCGCTGTTACCGGTGACTCACGATTTAAACTATTCTATTTGTGTGATTCTTGATTAACTTTGACTTTGTTTTGTTTTTATTTTTGTTTTTAATTTTTGTTTAATTTTTAATTTGTGTCTAGTGACGTTTATTTTTATTTTTGTTCTAACAGTGTTTTCTAGGGTTTTGTGTCTAGTTTATGCAGGATACAGTTAGGACCAGGAGCAACAAAAGTTCTGAACCTCTTCTCGCAAGACTAGAGACTAATAAAAGGCCGAGAAGATAGAGATTATCTAGAGAACTCTAGAAAGAATTTCACAGGCCTTACAATCTGATCAGGAAAGCATGGACAACAGTAGTGGTAGGCGTACTTTGGCAGATTATGCAACAATTGTTGGCCCTCACAATTTTAATAGCATTGCAAAACCGAGGGTCAATGCTGCAAGTATGGAGATGAAGCCTGCGTTGATCCATTTAGTGAAGAGCAACCAATTCAATGGACTGTAAAGTCAAAGTCCATATGAGCATCTGACAACTTTTAATGAGATCTGTAATACTTTGAAGCTAAATGGAGTTCCAGATGATGCTATTAGATTGAGCTTGTTTCCTTTCTCACTGGGAGGCAATGCTAAACTATGGTTGAACTCTTTTCCTGAAAATAGCTTGACTGAGTGGGAGGATGTGGTTACAAAGTTCTTAAGCAAATACTTCCCACAGTCAAAGATCAACAAAGGGAAGCAAGAAATCTCTTCTTTCAGACAAGGCGTGGAAGAGACATTAGGGCACATAGGATAGATACAAGAGCTTGTTGAGAAAAACACATACTCATGGTTTTGATGAAACAAACATAGTCATTATTTTCCTTGGAGGTCTTGGTTCACAAACCAAATTGATGCTAGATTCCTTAGCTACAGGCAATATCAAATGCAAGACTTTAGAGGAAGCCTATGATTTAATTAAAAACATGACTACCAATGAAAATGAGATGCACAGTGAAAGGATAGCTCCATCAAAATCTAAAGGAGTTCTACATTTAAAGTCTTATGATGCTCCGCTTGCTCAAAACAAGATTATAACTCAACAACTGGAGATTTTGACAAAGAAGCTTTCTCAGCCACCAAAGGAGTGCCAGAATGTCTCGCAAGTTCAACAACAACTTTGAGAACAATGTAGTGGTGATCAATTGCATGAGTAATTCATCTGTACTTCTTACATGCGTTGTTTAACTCATTCATCGCATGATTTATGAATTGCATGAGTGCCGGGAGATTCCTTACAATTCAGGTTCTTGTTGAATTCTCCCAAGAGTAATATTGCTCAGGGATGAGGGTATGAGTCTTGGTCGTCTTTAAGCTGTTGATCTTCACATTTAATTACTAGGAATGTTAGGAATTGCATGAACTATTGATTAAGGATAGGCCTATTTCGTCGAGGGATCGGGTTTAGGTGATTTAGTGAGTGACGTTGACATTAATGTATAAAGAAGAATTCTTACATACATGAGAGGGAATTTGGTGAAATCTAACGCCAACAACATACTCATCTAATCTTAAACAATATCTGTTTATCACTGTGCTATTTCGCTATTGATTAAACTCCATTCATATTTAATTTTCTGTCTTTGCATCTTAAACCAATGATCTCGTTTTATTTAAGTTTTAATTAATCGAGTTATCACACAACTGTCTGGTGTCGAGAGTCTTCTAGGATACGATACTTGGTCTTACCATTTTATATTACTTGTGGGATTTGGTACACTTGTCAATCCATCAACACTGACCAAACAATTAATTGTGACATGGCAATCAGGATATTAATGACGAGGGGTTTGTAATTTTTATATGAAAGAAATTTGGGGGTGCCTAGTGTTACATCGTTCTCCGCTCCCCCTTCCCTCCGTCAGACCTTTCATTCTCTCTCCATCACCCACACACTCACAACCCTCAATTTCCACAATGGCAAGGACAATAATGAGTTTCTCAGAGAATCGTCACCTTGGTCTGATGTCTTTGTAGCCGATGAACTTAGGAATTCTGATTACTACTATGGGGAAGGTGAATTTGGTAAAGCAAGAGGTCCATATGAAAGGAACTTAGACTCTTTGAATGAATATGATTTAGGGCATTCTGGTGAATATGCAATTTGTAATTTCAAATACTGGAAAAAAAAACAAAAACTAGAGTAATTGCAACTTGACAAAGCGTAATGTGCAAAAATGAATTAAATTTTTGTATGCGAAGTCCAAGCACAAAAGTCACTCATACTTTGTTTTCATAAATCACTCTACAGTTTAAATTGATTATTTTTTTTTATCGAGGTATCAATATTGCCGCAGTTTCACGCCCTTGTTTCGTGAATTCAAAAAGCAAGATATTTTCTTTCTCAAGGAGAAAATCAAAACTGCTAGATTAGCTCTAACAGATGTCATCCTTGCACAACTTTAAGTCTAATTCATTTATTCATCAGTGCGATTTTTGTTGAGATTGTTGATGTGACACCCAAATAATTTAAAGGGTATTACTGGCAGTAAAGACTAAATTAATTTGATATATGATATAAACAATCAAACTTTATTTCAATTCTTCCAAAGTACAAATTCCAAACTTACAAACTTTAAACAAATAGTCTTCACTACTTAACATAAATTCGAAATTAAACTTATAAGTCTTACACAACATATTTTTCCAATGCAAATTTATTCTTTTTACAAAAATCCCTGAAAGTTTTTCCCCGCATCTCTCTCATCATCTCTAAGCTTTTTCAACCGCATCTGCAACATTATCTGCTCACATATAACATGAGTTATATGATCATAACACAAACAAATAAGGGTAAGCCAACCATATCATACAATCATTAAGCTTACTTATAATATAAATGTTTCAATCATGTATTTCTGTAATTTATAAATACCATTATCCCGATGTTATTAATTCATTTTTTTTAACTTCTTCAAAATCATCTTTCTCATTTTCATAAACCTTACAAGTATACCATGCTTACTCACGAAGCCTTATGGTCAGACCGCTCTCTGCCTGCTTCCTTAAGCCTTACCTGTATACTATGTCTTACTTTCTGAAGCCTTATAGTCAGACCTCTCTCTGTCTGCTTCCTTAAGCCTTACCTGTATACTATGTCTTATATTCGGAAGCCTTATGGTCAGACCTCTCTTTGCCTGCTTCTATAAAACTTACGAATCATATGTTTATGTCAAAGCCTTATGGTTAGACCACTTTCTGCCTGCTTTCATAAACCTTACAAATCATATGTTTATGTCAAAGCCTTATGGTCATACCACTTTCTGCCTACTTTCATAAACCTTACGAATCATATGTTTATGTCAAAGCCTTATGGTCAGACCACTTTCTGCCTACTTTCATAAACCTCGGGTGTTACTTTGCTCATATCAAGCTCTCATGGTATAAACTGAACATACTACTCCCAGTAGCAAACATCATTTCATAAGTAATGATTTCTTATATCCACTCCAACATTTCATAAATCAACAATTCATACCCTCTTATCCACCTAACTCAATCATGTTCATTCTTTAATCATAAATTGACAATAACCCGTTTTGGTGTCAATAAATTAAACATATTGTCAGATATCATACTTCATATTATACACTCATTTTTCCCATAACGAGTATAACTCAACATATTTTCACCAATCAAAGGTCATAGATCAGTTAAAATACATCAACATATCTTAGGAATTACATATTAAAGTTTGGGCTCAATGTAACGGTAAATGAAATATATATGAAGTTTTTACCATGATAACTTAAGAACAAAAATATAGTGTTCATCATACTTTTCAAAATTTCGAAATTTATTTCTCAACACATAGACTTCTAATTACAAATCCGAATGGTCAAATTATAGTAATATATCTTAGGAATCATATATCAAACTTTTAGGTTGATCCAACGGTCAAATAGAATAGAATCTATATTTTACCGAGAGTACTCAGTAACACAATAATAGGGGTAACTAATTTACTCAAACATGCAGAACTTATTTGTCCAAGTACAAACTCTTAATTAATGATTCGAACGGTCAAAGTGAAAAAATAGGTCTTAGGATTCATATATTAAAATTTTAGCTAAATCCAACGGTAAAAACAATTAAAAGGAATGTTTTACCACAGTGACTCGAAAATAAGAAAAATTATAATCATGAAAACTAAATTTACACAAGTGAATAGATAACTATCATTACCAAAATTTTAACATGTTCATAACTCATATTCATGATCATCATATGTATAAATGTCATATGTAAGAAAGGATTAGCTCCCCTACCATCAAAATAATCTTAATATAAAAATTCAGGGGAAACAAGAAGTTGAATCTGGCAGAGCCGGTTAGACAACTTCACATGCTTCCAGAAAGATGCAATAATAATAAAAAAATAGATAAAACAATAAAATTTATGGGGAAACAAGAAGTTGAATCTGGTAGAGCCGGTTAGACAACTTCTTATCCTTCCAAAAATATAATCTAAATAAAAGGTCTGGGGAAATAAGGAGTTGAATCTGGCAGAGCCGGTTAGACAACTTCTCGTCCTTCCAAAAATACAATATAAAGAGATAAGAAACAATAAAAGGTCTAGGGAAACAAGAAGTTGAATTTGGCAGAGCCGGTTAGACAACTTCTCATTCTTCCAAAATTGTAAAAGAAATAAGTAAATGTTCTAAGTAATAATAACGTACAATTAGCATAACAGAATCAACATCACGTTTTACAACCATCAAACTTGGGTCTCATCACAGAAGCATGTTCTCATTCAAAATTCAAGACCATCCAGAAACAAAATACTCCATATTCAAGATTTAGGATTAGACAAAAACAAAGTATTGTATACTCAAGATTCAAGAGTAGCTTCCCTTACCTCTATTACAGACTTAATCTCCTCGTTCCCCAAAAGCTTCCAGAATGTCCCCTTTGCAACTAGAAATTCTTCCAACTCTCTTCTCTCAAAATTTTTCTAAGTTTTTGGTGTAAATTTTCAGCCTCCCCACCCCCCCCCCTCCTTGGCTATTTATAGGAAAAAAAAATTTACCATTCATTTTTACTATTCATTTTACTATTCACTGTAGCAGTATTGTAGTTGTACTACTATTCACTGTAGCGGTACTGTAGCTTGTACTACATTTTTCCTATAGCAGTATTGTAGCAACACATGATTCACGAGGTATTTTTACTGTAGCATTGTACATATTTTACTGTAGCACTATACGTATTTTACTGTAGTATTTTACTGTACCATAAAATTATTTTTTATTTCAAAAGTATCTAATATCTTAATTACAACAAATTTCAAGGGTCTTACAATTGATAGGGGAGCACTGATTTAGCTGAACCCACAATCTCAGTAATATCTGAGTTTTTGATGATGACAACGCATAATTAATAACACATGTGAATTATGTGTTACGTGTTCTATGCTTACATGTTATATGCGTATACGAGAACATGATTGTGTTATTGATGTGTTGTTCATTGCATTTCACTGTGTTATATATGTGATTTTATACATTAATGCATGACACATGTTCTAGATGATTAAAACCACAAGAACTTATGTTGAATTTTAATTGTGTGGCAAAACAACAGTTTTAAGTCAATTTCATTATGAGGTGAGTCGATTAAAACTTGTGTCTTTGCATAAACCTTTTTCAAAGTGTGTTGTGAGATTTTTCAAAGAGAAAGTTTTTCAAAACTATGATTTATACTGTTACATAGTCGATTATATGTGTGTTGCATTCGACTAAGTCTGTTACTGTTTTGAAACTCTGTTAATGTTTGATATAAATGTTTAACAGTCATATTTTTAAATATGTTGACCAAGTATTAAATGCCATTCGACTGCATTAATTGCGAATTCAATTAATTGCTTTGACAGCTGCTAACTGCTATAACAAAATTGTTATATTTGACTGCATTAGTAGCTTAGTCGATGAAAATGCGTCAGAGATGTGTTATACTATAAATTGAAGCGAATTTGATTTATGTAAGAATTTTTGTGAATCTAACAGTTTGCGTGATATTTTTCAAAAAGTGCTATCTTGCAGAAAGATAAAAAGAGCTTCAAGAATCAAGAAGTGACCGTGGTAATCATCTCCTTGTGACTTCTTGAAGAGCAAGTTTGTTGTGTATTCAAAGGGTTGATAAATTTTGCACACTTAGGTGTAACTGTGAGATCAGAGTCTACAATCTTGTGAAGATTGGATTGAGGTTCCCTGTTGTGACTACAGGAAGAAGAGCGTACAACGTTCTTGACTTTGAGAGGTTTGTCAAAGGATTTAGACAACAAGAGAGGGGATTCTTGTTGCCGGTCTAGTTATTGTACTACAAATATTTTATTAGAGGTTTAGAGAGGTGTTTTATATTTTTGACGTGAGGTCTCTATAAAAACCTTGTTGTAAAAACCTAGATCATTATAGTGTATTTGCTTCCCATGGTTAGAAGGACACTAGATGTAGGCAGGTTGGTCGATCCAGTATAAAAAGTAGTGTTTAAATTTTCTGATCCCTACTCTTTTACTTTTAATTGACTTTACTCTGTACTTATTCGATTAAGTTTCCATTGCATTAGAAAGTCTTTTACCTCTTGTTTCAAGAAAGCTTTAAAGGCATCCACCTTTTGAGAAAAATATTTTAAAAGACTTTGTTTTTAAGTTTCACCAATTCACCCCCTCTTGGTGTGAGAAATTGAGTCATTCTATTTAACAATTTTGATTTGTCATTTTGATCAATGATCACCCTTTGATTTGTTTCATAAGAAGACTAGTTCTAGGATTTCTAATTCAACCTCTCTCTTTTTCTTTTTCTCTTGGTGTTTTACCATTTGCAAGATGACAGAAGAGGCAACTAGTGGAAATCCATGGGCTCTAGATTCCGGAACTCTTAGGTCAATTTCAAGGGTTGTTGACTCAAGGACCAGAGAGTGTTGTTGAGGAATTTAAGAGTGACAAAAATGTCATCGGCCAGATGAAAAGTTTTCAGTATATTGAGTGTTTTGATTTTTGCATCTCTTACCGAAAAACATGTTCTTGTTAATTTTCCTTCTCTTGACATTGGTCCTTCGAGAAAAAATGATGTAGTTGGTCCTTCGACGTTGCCGCTGAATTCAACGCCCCCTACCTCTTCTTCCCATCCATCGCCATTGCCCTCTCTATCTTCTTCCACCTCCCAACCCTCAACCAGGAGGTCCACTGCGAGTACCGGGACCTCCCCGAACTGGTCAAAATCTCTGGTTGCATTCCGCTTCACGGTAGGGAATTACTAGACCCAGTTCAGCATCGCAAGGATGAGGCCTACAAGTGGCTCCTACACCATGCGAAGAGGTATACAGAAGCCGAGGGAAATCACCGCTGAAACAAGAAATCTCTTATGGGGTCTGACTCACGGTTGAAATATCATTGATTGTTGTTAGTAAACAAATAAATGGTCTCTGTGTTTATGTCATTCGGAAGCGATGGGACCCTCTCCACTTCTCAGATCAAAGTTCGCACCATGCTTGA
This sequence comes from Vigna nakashimae, assembly GCA_034642375.1. Lineage (NCBI taxonomy): Eukaryota > Viridiplantae > Streptophyta > Magnoliopsida > Fabales > Fabaceae > Vigna > Vigna nakashimae. The sequence goes on from CM067768.1 coordinate 25,710,250, forward strand.
AATCACTGTAACTTAAAAGATCCTAACAAGAAGAGGTCACCCAATAAAGAAGACAATGCTTTATTCCGTCTTTTATAATTAAATTCCACCTAATGCGATCTCATGTGCCACATCAGAATTAATTGGTTGGTCAACATGGCACGACACAATAAATTTAATGTCGTCCATTGAAATTAACGGCAAGGTTCCAATTGACTCAATTTTACAAAAACAGGGACCTAATTGAGATAAAAAAAATACAAGGATCTATTTGAGACGATTATGCACAAATAGGGACACCTCAAATGATTAAACCAAATTAAAACATTAATCTTCGTCTTTAATGAAGTATTAAAAAAAATATCTCTAATGTATGAAGTGTATCTTTAAAGGAAAGAAAAGAAAATGTTTTATGTTCCTGATTGAGAACTAGCGAGTGTCTCACCCTTGAAATTGTACATTTTAAAATATAAGATAAGTTTTAAGAATTAACAGATGGAAAAATAGTTTCTCCTTATAACTCCATTAATTATGTTTTTTCAAGTCTTCGTGGAAGTGATATACATAGAGGTTAAGTACAGTGAGCAAGTCGTTTAACAAGTATATAAATGAGCCATAAGGATTTCTGATCATATGTTACCTACTGTATCTAGATTACATAATGTGTATTCAATTACCCTACATTTTTATGCTACTCTAAAAGAAAGATGGACCATTCTTACATGTGATAGTAATTCTTTATGATTTATATTGTCCATTAGCTACCAAAGTATATAGTAGTTGGTAGAAAATTTTTAACACTTTTGTTAATCTATGTCCTAATGGTTTCTTTTTACAGTTGGCTACTTGTGCACATCCATTTTTTGATGATCTTCGGGATCCAAATGCATGCTTGCCTAATGGGTGATCCCTAACTCCTTTGTTCAACTTCACAAAATAAATATAGACTCTGGTAAACTTATTCTACAAAATTGTTAAGTTGGAGTTTTGTTCTGCAAAACACACGGTCTTATACAATAATTGTTAAGTTGGAGTTTTTTAATATGGTGCTACTAATCATAAATCAACATTATATTCAAGTTACCAAAAAATAATAAAGTCTGTAGCTTTCAAGCTACCTTTTTTTTTGTTTAGGTCCATGTACGAATCGCTCTTCTAAATGCAATTCCTCCAACTCGAAGTGGAAACTCCTCTTCAGATTCGTTTAAAGAAGAAGGTTCAAAATCTGCTAAGCAAAAGGACATTAAACGTGTTGTAATTCATCCTTTTTATTCATAATAGTGTCATAATTCTATCTTTTATAAATGTTGTTCTTGAACGTTCGTATGTTGTTTTTCGAGCACATTATAAAGGGGTTTTTTATTTTTTGTAATAAATGTATTTCTTCATAAGTTTGTTAAAAAAATTTAGTTGTATTTATTTTTTTTGAGCTCTATTTATGAGCCATCTAATAAAGTTCTCATGTATTAATTATTTATATTAAGTACAATTATTCTTGTAGTAATTATTTAAATTTTATTAAAAAAATTAATGTTCAAGGTTTTATATTAATCATATATGTAGTAGAAAAAATAAATTTAATTAAATCTGTAAAACAAGTTACATACGGACTTTTTCGTATGTAATTTCATACGAATTTTTTCGTATATAATTATATACAAATTTTTTTGTATGTAATTATATATGGATATTACATACATATTTTTTTCAGATGTAATTACATATGGATTTATCCGTATGTAATTACATTCGTATATAATTACATATGAATTTATCCGTATGTCATTTACCTACGACTATATTATATGGATTTTTTGTTCGTATGTAATCCGTGTGTAACACATCATTACAGACGAATTTTTGAGGTTATATATATATGAATTTTGGTCGTACGTAACACTGTGTTTTCTTGTAGTGCAACAACTTTCCTAAAGTGACTAAAAGTTGTTTGACTAGGATATATGGGTATGAAGAGTGACATAATTGGACTAAAAAAAGCATACTCGATAGATAACCTGCTAAGATATAATCTTGATGTTATGCATAGTGAAAAAATTTTCTTTATCAACATGTTTAACACGATGATGAATGTTAGTGGCATGACAAAAGGTAATGACAATGTAAGAAGAAATTTAGTTCTACATTGTGGGCAAAGAGACTTGGAGTTGATGTTGCAAGCTAATGGGAGGTTGCTCAAGCCAAGAGCAAATTACACCTTAACAAAAGATGACACTAAAATAGTTTGTCCTTGGATCAAAGAGCTTCGAATGCAAGATGGTTATTTTTCAAACTTGCCAAGATGTGCTAACATTGAAAATGATAGTATTCATGGAAAGAATATTGCCTCCTACATCTTTGATTCCATGGAACATCTTCCTATTCATCTTCCATATGAAGCATGGCTTGACGAATTAGTGCAATATAAGTGAATGTATCAATTTAAAAGGAGATAAGTCAATATCATTCACTAGTACAGGTAAACGATACGACACCGGTTAATTTTACTGATAGACACCGATTTTTGAACCGAGGCATATTTAGGCGAGGTAAAAAGTGATAACCTTTTTACCTCGGTTCTAAACCGGGTTATTTTTTCGGTCTCTACGGCCTCGGTTAGAACCTAAACCGAGGTAGTAGGATTTTTTTTTAATTCTATTTTCAAACCCCAGAATCCCAGATTGAAAACGTTAAAAACGTTAAAAATGAAAGAAGTCAGATAACAAAATTCATTCACTTTATCACGCCAAACTTGATTCATTCATTCTATTTTCTTCCCATTACAGTTCAAAAATCTAAAACAATCAAGAATTTCATAACAGAATCAAACAAGAAACAATATTACAACATAATGTGAAAATTGTCTCTACAGATGCAGTAGAATTACATTCTCAGATGCAATATTTCAGCAACAGAAAAAACTCAGAAAAAACTCAGAGATGGATGAAACAGAAAGTCAGAGAAGCCAAATTTTTTCCTCTTCGCACATGGTGAAACAGAAAGCCAAGTTTCTCTGCAAACGCCTCTGCCCCGCCACCCCGATGAAGCCTTCACCGGCTTCTGTCCCGCATGCCTCTGCAAACGCCTCGTCCTCCTCGACCCCAACAACAACAGCCTCCATCCACTGCCGCCGTCGCCGCCCTTAAAGCCCTCTTCCGCCCTAAAAACCCTAGAAGAAAAAGGAAACTTATTCTGGACCCATTGATCAGTGTAAATCAAAGTTTAATCAGTGGAAAAGGTTTCTAACGGTGAAAACAAGGTTTTAATCGGTGGAATCGAAGGGAAATGGTGAAAAGGAGAAGAAACCCTAACAGAGGGTTTAGATCTATGAATGTTTGAGGGCAGAAGGCTTACCGTGACGATGAACGACGACTTGCGGCAAGGGATGAACGCGGCTTGCGGCAAGGGTTGAACGACGGCTTGCGGCGTGCCCTGAGGTTGGGGTTTGGTGGAGAAGAGAAACTGGAGGCGAGAGGGCGAGAGGGGAGAGGGCGAGAGGCGAGAGGGCGAGAGGGGAAAGGGCGAGAGGGCGATAGGCGAGAGGCAAGAGGCGAGAGGCGAGAGGGCGAGAGGAGAGAGGGCGAGAGGGCGAGAGGGGAGAGGGCGAGAGGGCGAGAGGGCGAGTGGCGAGAGGCGAGAGGCGAGAGGGGAAAGGGCGAGAGGGGAAAGGGCGAGAGGGGAAAGGGCGAGAGGGGAAAGGGCGAGAGGGTGAGAGGCAGAGGGCAGAGGGCGAGAGTGCAGAGTGCCAGAGAGAAATTCGTTTTTTAACCTAGGGTATTGCCTCGGTTAAATTTAAACTGGTGCCTAATTTCAGAGTATTACCTCGGTCAAATTTAAATCGGTGCCTAAAGCCTTTCAGTCACAGGAAATTACCTCGGTTCGCCTTTTACTCGAGACAGTAAAGTTTATAGGCATCGGTTAATATACAACCGAGGCATATAACTACTCAATATTTACGAAAATACCACCGCGTTTTTATATGCTTCGGTTTTAGTAAAACCGAGGTATATATAACGTGTTAAAAAAGGCTTTTTTTACTAGTGATTATATCCCGATATCTCTTACACTTGTATTCTTATTTTGAATCACAATTTATTCATTTGTTTGTATAAATTTATGATAAGAATCAAAGTGTTTCATAAAATACAAAGTTAGAGTAGAAGGATCAGTTGGTGCAACTTATGTAACACCCCTTTCAGGATGTCATCTGTAGTTTATAAAACATTCATTAACTTAAAATATAAAACGTCTGATATACCATCACAAAATAATGAACTTATGAAAATTTTATTTAATTAACATTTTGAAATTAAAAACACACTGAAACAAACATTGTTCTAATTCCAATACTTAGAATATTGTTTGGAAAATTATAAATTAAAATAAAATCATTATCTCAAATAAATCTCGAAAACTCCCATAAGGTTTCCCACGCATCTCCTCCCTCTAGACATCAACAACATCTATTGTAACATCATTTGTTCCAATATAACAACACGAGTTATATGATCATCGCACAAACATAATGAAGTAAAGGTGAGTTAACAAAATAATAATATAAGATAATAAACAATAATGATACTTTTGCACACTACTCAAAACATTCATATTCCAATCCAAAAGTCAATCATATTCACATCACATCAAACCATATTACCGTTAAGTAATATGTCATTCTCCAATAACCTACCATCACATAACATGCTTTCGGAAACAGGGCGGTTCGAGTCATCCTACCATCGTAGGAAAGACTTGTCTCCCCTACTTCTTAAGGACTTACGAGTAAAAGCTTTGGTGCATGCACATTGAGCACTATACTCAGCAACAAGCTGGAAACCTACGAGTGAAACATTCTTCCCTTCCCCATTGTCTCACACAAACAATAAGGTGCAACACTCGAACCTCTCCTTTTCCCTGACCCTCACAACCTTAGGAAAAAGCAACAAAACCCAACTTTACAGTTAAAAAAAAGACAAAACAATTTCAGCTTCACACTGAACAAATAATCACCACACCACAACAACAGTCCAAACACATCTAACATCACAACAAAGTTCAAACATAATCCATCAACAAACCACAAAGCTTGGAAACAAAACAACATAACCAACAACAAAAATTGTTTGGCAAACATCACAAAAAGCTCGACAAACATCACAAACACACATGTCGAGTTCCAAAAGCTCGAAAAACCTCCACGCCGACCTCTAAAACACATAGGTCGAGTTCCAAAACCTTGAAACTAAGATCCAAAATAGCTCGGTCCAACAAATCACCCTAAAAGTCTAGATCGACACATACTAACACAACTCAACACAATAAACTCCAACCCAACACCCAACAACAGAGCACGACAATTAACAACCGCAATCCGGCTAACTAGTCTCTCATGGAAACAACTCCAACAACTAGACAAGCACTAAGACAACACCTTTAAATAACTCGACAAGCATTCATACAACATGGCAACACATGTAAACAACTCGACAAACACTCATTCAATAGTAAAAATTAAACAATCCAGAATCATGTATATACAACTCAGGAAAGACTGAAAAGAATGACCAATGGAATAAACATGACCATTTTAACGTAACCATACGGGTAAGGATGACTCAATGCAATTCGAGTAAAAATAGCTTGGTTTCTAGTGAATAACAACATAGTTTACATGCATAACATAACCAAATCATTTACCAACTCAATGCATGAGAAATTAGCATAGATCAGATGGAAAACATCTTGGTACTTACCTAGAGTCCTTGCCACAAACCAGAAAACAACCCAGCTTGGAAGAAAATGAACAAAACACTCACATAAATAATAATCATCGTGAAACAGAGAAGGAACAATGTACCATAAGAAGAGGACAACATGAAATAGAATCAGGCACCACGAAAATTCACTAAACATTCACCAACAACCAGTGTGATAAACAATCATAATAAATTTACTATAGCATAGCTAAGTTTGAAAAGCACAACATTAAACAAAACAACGTATCAATTACAAGTAGAATAAACAAAAGGATAACTCCCCTCACTTAAAATTCCCCTACATTATTTTTTCTTGATCAGAAAATCCGCTTCTATTGCACCTCGAGTCTTATTAACCTTCAACACAAACACTATTTCCTCTCACAACACACTCACATTTCTATCTCTTTTTTCCGATGAAGGGTTTTTATCTTAACATATCTTATATAGGAGCACGCTTAACCATAATTTTAAAGTGTCTAGGTTTATCCTTTAAATATAAAAGCCCATAAAATAAAAAGTATTATATTTTAATTATGATTGATCCTAATTAAAATTTTGTGTTTTAATTTTTCCTAAGTTGCTGCCTCGTATGTTACTCTAACTAACTTTTATTTCCTGTGTCTGTGACTAAATACAATGAATTTATTCCCATCCCTTTCACTAAAATGAAAAACCCAACAAATTAATATACCTTTGCTCTAGCCAAGGCTTGAACACATCACCCCTAACTTCCAAACAACACACTAAACTAAGTAGACTAGCACAATTAACTTGTCAAACACATGCATAGAAATTATTACAAACAATATATATTGCGCACCACGGATTCCCACAAAGAAAATTAATAAAAGAAATAAAACATGTATTATGCACACAACAAGAATCAAACTCATAACTAACCCATAATAAAGAGCTTTAAGTGCCACACCTATCTTTTGTATTCTTTTATTAATTAATGACATCACATTCACCACCTTTCTAGATTTTTTTTCTACATCTTTAGCTAACTTGCATCATGAGCCAACATTATTTCGTTCTCATTATTTCAAAAACTTCATGTTGTCGTCCAACAATATTAGAAATGAAACACAATGACAAAGTGACATACGTCACTCAAAATTATTAGTGTTTCAACAAGTTGGTCATCATGTGGGCAAGGAGTTGATTCATTGGTTAACTAACATTGAATTCAACTCTACTCATGTTCATGTCTTAGTCAATTCCACTAAAGTTAAATCATACCTTGAGTTGTTTGAATCCCAATTTGTGCAACCTAGTCACAAAATTTCTATACTCACTAAATGTCTTCATATTTCAAATCTCATTCCTTGTGGTTGAGCAAGTCCCAAAAGGAAGTACTTATACTTGAATACACTTAGAGTTTCCTCACTGGTTCACATATCAAGTATCCATTAATTATAAAAATAATTGTTTGGAGGATTGATGTAAGCACTAGTACACTAAGAGTATACTGCACCGGTTACTTTTGCTTTTAGGCACCGGTTCTACAACCAAGGCATATACCGGCGAGGTAAAAAGATTAAATTTTATGCCTCGGTTATAGACCGGGATAAAATGAGACAAGAATATGCCTCGGTTCTTAGATAACCGAGGCAGTAGAGTGTATTTTTTTTTATTTTTCGTACTGAGTCTCGTTCACGGTTCATTGTTCATTCATTTATCAGTTCATTCATTTCTCAGTCATTCTCTCATTCACAGTTCATTCATTTCTCAGTCATTCTCAGTTCATTCATTTCTCAGTTCATTCTTCCAATTTCAGCTCCCAAAATTTCTTCCAATTTCAGCTCAAAAATTTAAAACAAAGAAGAAAACTGTAACAGGAATCAATGAGTCCATACTCAATCAGCAACACAGTATCATCAATGTCCAAAACCAGAGAAGCAAAATGCACAAGCAAAGGGCATACCCAAATCAATGTCCAAAGCCTTCTTCCCTTCCCTTTCCTTTCTCAGTTCTAATCAATCCATTTCCCTCTCCTCTCTCAGATCCCACTCGCAGTCCAACAATCACCCCTGTAATCCACCTGCGCCGCCGGAAGACCCTCCGCATGTTCCTCGCCCGACGCCGATTCCATCCCCCGCCGCAAGATCCCGCGCCCCTCCCCGAGGCCCGCGTCCGCCACAAGCTCAAAGACCTCTTCGTCTCCTCACCTCCGCCACCCCTTAACGAAGACAAAACAATCTTCCATCAGCAACAACAGCAAAGAAAAGAAGAAGAAGAAGAAAACAAAGATCTACCTGTCGAACTCATCCCTAACCGCCCTGAGCCTCCGCCTCCGCACCGGATCTCCCTTCCGGGGCGCTCCGCCGCAGCTCTCCGCCCGGTATCCTTCATCTTCCGCTACTGGTTGCTGAGAAGAGCGTGGCGCCGCAAGATCCCCCGCTCCTCCCCTCACCGCAGCCACGTCCTCGCCGCAGCCTCGTCCTCGCCGCCGCCGCGTCCTCGCCGTCGCGCGTCCTCGCGTCCACCGTCGTCGACGTTGTAGGAGAAGAGGAAGGAAGAAGAGGTGGTCGCAGCAGGAGAAGAGAAGAGAAGAGGGGAAGAGGAGGAGAATTTTGGGGAAAAGTTTTGATAAATCTCATTTAAGGCCCAGTGGAAGCCAATATGCCCCGGTTCTATTTTCCAACCGAGTCCGTATCTTTCATATGTGAGGATTAGGCCTCGGTTCACTCTGGAAACCGAATCAGTATCTTTTTTAGACAGTGGTTATCTAATAACCGAGGCATATAATGCTTTTAAAATTACCAGAGTGCCACCGCGTTTTGATAGGCTTCGGTTTCGTAGAAACCGAGGCATAATGTCCGAGTTTAAAACGTCATTTTTTACTAGTGAAGTCTTCATTGTGACATATTTTTAGGTTTATAACCAGCTATTAAGTCCAACAATTCAAGAGTTAAGGGATTTGGAAAATTGGCTCATGAGATATGTGAAAGAATGAGACACGTACTTTGTTAATGGGTATAAGTTCCATACTAATGCATGGCTTAAATGGAAGAAGAGATAAATTGTGTTGTGTATGTCAAGGACCTTACAAAAGGTGATTATAAAAATTGCTATGGGATAATCAAAAAATATATAAGTTAAAGTACAACACTTCTACTTCTCCAAAGAGAGTTGTTGTTTTTTTATTGTGAATGATTTTATCCTTCTAGAAGTGGTACAACAGTGGATGTTAGGTATAATTTGGAACTTGAAATGAGTTTAAGATACCAACCATTTAATCCATTCATTCTGCCTAATAATGTTATACAAGTTTACTATGACCCATATCTAACATTTTGTAGTATTAACAAATGTGGTTAGTGTGTTGCAATACAAACCAATCCTAGACATTACATTGAGTCAAATGCATGGAAGAAGATATCTCCTACCAAGTTCATGAAATGTCACATGCCCGTGAAATGATTGAAGTTGAAGGAGTATCTACATTGCATGACTTTGATGGTGATCTTGACGAATTGGAAGGAGAAATACAAGAAAAAGAATAAAAAGTCTATCATTATAAGTATACATGTTTGTTTAGCTTTATTTCAAAATATATCCTTGACTTAATCTCTTTATTGTTTTGCTTTATTTTATATCGTTTGATTATAGTAATGTCAGGAGAACATCACCTTGTATTGACAAAGGGAAAGGGATAGAAAAACCAATGAGGTAGTTGTTCAGACCTCGGCAAGCGTACCGAATCCTACAAGTAATAAACCGGTAAGTCCGGAAATCGTTTTCCCAAGAGATTTGTTTTGATTCACAGATTGCTAAAGTTTACCAATTTAGCGATTAATAAACGTATTTTTACAACAGAAATAAGATTTGCATACATATGAAATTAAAGTGGTAAAAATAGTCGAATTAAAGTTCACTGGGGTTGAAATTCAAGTTCATCATTTCGGTAATTTTCTACTAACACAATTCCTCAAAATTAAGCATCGACATTCTAGGCGCATGCAGCCTCTGATCCCTCAGATGACAGTTCATAATCACTTAAACTAAATTACTAATCCCTTAGCTAATTCAGTTATCAGATTTGCCTTAAACACAATGTCACAGATGACTAAAAATTCCCTCCTATGTCTAGGACTCGAAATCCTTTAGCAGTTCTATCCTAGGTCCGCGGTCTCATACATTTCCCAATGATTTAACCGTTCAAATAGCTCAGATTCCCATCATAAGCATGAATAATAAGGACAGAACACATAATTCAAACAAGTTCATGCATTAATAGAGAAATTACATAGAAGTTCAGAAATTTACTCTCAACCCCAGTGAAATGGAGTTTTAGCTACACATATACATAGTAGAAGTGAGAAATGATGGATTGGATGGTGGAAATTGGTAGTTTTCCACCATGGAAGCACTTGGAGCAGCTGCTGCAGCGTCCTCTGGTTTCCTCCCCGTCCAGATCTGCTTCCCACGAATTCTGGATCTGGTTTTAGAAGAGAAGCTCCAATAATTGAGTCACGGGTTCTTTTTGGACGAGCGTCCTATTTTCTGGACGAGCGTCCAATTTTCTGGACGAGCGTCCACTTCTGGACGAGATGGACGAGCGTCCATCTGAATGATCGTCTGGACAAGCGTTCATCTGTTGGGCGAGCGTCCATGTGCGAGCGTTGGATGTCTGGACGAGCGTCCACTAGCTGATCGAACGTCCTCTGCTGGACGAGCGTCCACTTTCTGAGCGTCCACTTGATATTCTCTTGACGAGCGTCCTCTTGTGCGTGCAGGGGGCGACGAGCGTCCTCTTGCTATGAACCGAGCATGCGCTCGCTATGTGACGAGCGTCCTGGGTGACGAGCATCCTGGCATCCTTCTAAGTCGCGCCCGGCGCCCATTTTCTCGTGCCCGAGCGTGAGACTCTTTGGAATTTCGCGCCCAGCGCCCCTTCTCTCGCGCCCGGGCGTGAGACTCTCTGTAAAATCGCGCCCGGCGCCCTTTTTCTCACGCCCGGGCGTAAAACTCTCGGCAGAACAGCGCCGCTGAGCCTGGTCCAAGTCTTTGATAGTATCCAATCTTTATTTTACTTCGAAATAAACAAACAAAAGCATAAAAAAACATTTAAACAGTAAAAATTGTACTTATATCAACAATTATATACTTTTCATGAGAATTAACACTAAAACTTACTCAAAAGCACAACAATTTAAGCAACAAAACCAAGTAAAGTTTACACCTATCAAACTCCTCCAAACTTATATATTTTCATGTCCTCATGAAAATAAACAAAAACAATAGAAAAACGAACCCAACAAAGCAGTTAGTATTCCATCACATAATCTCTGTCACAAAAGTAAGGATTGTACCTACACCTCCAAATATTCAGATCAAATGTTATAACTTCTATATTGACAAGTTCTTGAATCCAACATGATAAGACAACCAGAAAAAGAATAAAACAAATATGCTCAATCAGTGTTTACCTCCACCTACAAGTGTTTACACTCTAATTCACGCTCAGAGTGTTATAAACTACTTCATCAACTTTTGCAAGTCATCTCATAAACAATTCACACATTCTGATTTACATCAAAAGGACTTTCTCAGGTTATAACTTGGCTTGGCTAGAAGAAACATGGTTTTACAGGGAAACAAAACAACACTAAAGAAGAGGAGAACAAGAACATAACAACATTGAAACTTTATTTAACAACTTCCTCTTCATTCATCACAACACATTTTCTGAATTTTTCTCTAACGTGATTTTTTTTTTCAATTGTTTTTCATATGTTTAAGACTCAACTGATTATGATTTCCCCCAAACTTAATTTCTACCTATCATCTTGACAAATATGTTTCTTGTTCTCTTCTCCTAGAGTGTTGGATAAGGTAGATTGTTCTGTAAGAAGCTCAGGGTTTACAACAAATATATATAAGGCTCAAACAGGATAACAATGGATGAATATTCACATATGGGTAGTCATCTGGTCAAGTAGTTAATTTCAACAACAACAACTGCCTTTCTCATTTCTAAACCAGAATGCAACTGTAATAATAAGAATTATGCAAAAACCAAATTCATAGCAATAACAACTTCTCACTTGCTTTCGAAGCTGTCTCAGTACACTCAGATATTCAACTTCTGGGTCACAATCAATCACATTCAAGAACAACTCATATATAATCATAACACAAGTTCTAAAACTCAGATTTTGCAATAACAATCTCACAATCATGTCAGTTATCATGGACAGAATTCAAAATTCAAATTCAAACTTCAAACACACATTTCACAATCAAATCATTGCAGAAACATAATTCAATCCACACAACCAAAATAATTGAAAACATAAATAGATAGAGTTAGAAAGCTGGGTTGCCTCCCATTAAGCGCTTGTTTAACGTCTTTAGCTTGACACTAAGAAGATCTCTGTGGTTGAGCCAATGGTTTGAAATCATCCTTCATGAATATTATATGCATGGAATAAGAAGAAGAACTTATTCCTTTCAGATCAGAATTTGAACAACCTACAGCTCCTTTGTCCACTTTCAAGAATTCAATTAACCTTTCTCCCTCCAGAGTGGATAAAGCATTGCTGATGATCACAGGTTTATTGTCATCTTTGTCAAGAAAAGCATACTTCAAATGTGAGAGTAGCAACTTCAAGTCCAGCTTCTTTTCTTTTTTCTCTTCTTCATCAGATGGAATCTCCTTCAGGGCATCTAGACTCTTTATACATTCATCAATTAATTTCTCTTCATCTACAAGAGTTCTTTCAAGAGGTGATGATATATGCATCATCTTCTGTGCCATCATGCAGACTTCCTCAAGCTCATCAGTTTGAAAGCATGTATCTTCATCATTTGGGTGAGACATTGCTTCAAAAACATTGAAATTTACTTCTTCATTCTCAACTCTCAATTTAAGCTTCCCATCATCAACATCAATCAATACTCGAGCAGTCTTCATGAATGGCCTTCCCAAAATCAAAGGAATTTCTTTATCCTCTTCCATTTCCATGACAACAAAATCCACTGGAAATAAGAATTTATCTACCTTTACCAGAACATCTTCTACTACTCCATGCGGATATTTGATTGATCTGTCTGCCAATTGTAGAGTCATGCGTGTGGGCTTGAACTCTAATTCTCCAATCTTCTTAAACATTGACAGAGGCATAAGATTGATGCTGGCTCCAAGATCAATTAACGCCTTCCCAATAGCCAGTTTACCAATGGTGCATGGAATTGTAAAACTGCCTGGATCTTTAAACTTTGGTGGAAGCAACTTCTGAATGATAGCACTGCACTGGCCCTGTACTTCTATAGTTTCTTCCTCAATATACTTTTTCTTCTTCGTGAGCACATCTTTCATGAATTTAGAGTAAGCAGGTATTTGTTTCAGTGTTTCTGAGAAGGGCATCTTGATTTCCAGCTTCTTGAAAATATCAATGAAACTCTTGAACTGTTTTTCCTTCTCATTTCTAGAGAAAACCTTTGGATATGGAAGAGGTTTCTCGTATACCTGTTCTTTCTTTTTCTCTCCATCTCTCTTCTTTTCACTTTCTCTATCCTCTTTCTCTTCTTCTTCATCTCCCTGTTTACTCATCTCATCTTTTTCTTCACTTACTTTTTTCTCATTCTCTCTTTCTTCCAGAATTCTTCCTGATCTTGTAGTAATAACATTGCATTCTTCCTTTGGATTTACTTCAGTGTTTGCCCCAAAGTCCTTATCTGGTTTTTCTTCCAACTTCTTAGCTAATTGACCCACCTGAATCTCCAAATTCCTAAGTGAGGCTTCTGTACTTTTATGGTTGGAAATTGATACCTGCATAAACTGCTGAAGAGTTTCTTCCAGTTTTGAAGTTCTTTCTGTCAGAGAAGGTTGTTGCTGAAAGTTCTGTGGAGGTGGTCTGTTGAAAGGAACAACTTGTCCCATACTCGGATGAGGTCTCCATCCTTGATTAAAACTTTGACGTTGATCATAAGTTGTCTGAAGACCTTGATTTCCCATATAATGTACTTCTTCATGAGACATGCTTTGCATTACACATTGACCATTATTATGATCTCCTCCGCACAATTGACAACTCTGAACCATCTGATGTTGAAATTGAGAAATATTCTGCAGTTCTTTAGGTAGCTGAGATAACTTCTTCATTAATGTCTCAAGTTGTTGAGTCATAATCTTGTTCTGAGCTAGTAAAGCATCTTGAGATTGAAGTTGAAGAACACCTTTTTGTTGAAATTGGGCTCTTTCACTCCGAACTTCATTATCATTTGCAGCCATGTTTTCAATCAGATTATGTGCTTCTTCAGGTGTTTTCCATCTGATATTACCTCCAGCTGATGCATCTAACATTAACTTTGTTTGAGATTTCAACCCTCCAAGAAAACGATTTAGCATTGTAGGCTCATCAAATCCATGAGTAGGGGTTTTTCTCAGTAGGCCTTTGAATCTATCCCATGCTTGACCTAGAGTTTCATCAGCATCTTGTTGGAAAGAAGAGATCTCTTGCTTTCCCTTATTGACTTTGGATTGAGGGAAGAACTTATTCAAAAATTTGGCAACCACATCATCCCAGACTGTCAGACTATTCTCTGGAAAGGAATTCAGCCACATTTTTGCATTACCAGCCAATGAGAATGGAAATAAACTGAGTCGGATTGCTTCATCTGGAACCTGGTGAATCCTCACTGTATTACAGATCTCCATGAAAGTAGCCAAGTGAGTGTATGGATTCTCGTGGGATAATCCATGAAACTGATTGTTCTGCACCAGATGAATAAGAGCTGGCTTCATCTCCATGTTAGCAGCATTCACCACTGGTCTTGCAATACTATTGAAGTGCAGAGGTCCTGAGAAAGTATTATAATCTGCAAGAGTACGTCTTCCTCGCCCAGAACCTTCTCCATTATGGTTATCTTCCATTTCTTCTTTTTCTTGACCAGATGAAGAGTCCAGAATTTCTTCAGAGATAACAGATGATTCTCTGGATTCTCTACTTTGTCTCCTCCTTCTACTGTTGTTCCTTTGAGCAGTTCTTTCAATTTTCGGATCGAAAAGTAGATTTTCCACCTGTTCTCTGCTTCTCATACAAAACACAAACTAAAAAGAAACAATCCAAAAAGACACAATTTCTACAGATGATAACAATTATGCACACGAATTCAAATACAATCACAATAAACACTTAAACAAAAGATAGCAAAAATCAACTAAACCAGATAAACAACGAATAATCAACGAAAACAAAAACAAATCCCCGGCAGCGGTGCCAAAAACTTGTTGAGACCTCGGCAAGCGTACCGAATCGTACAAGTAATAAACTGGTAAGTCCGGAAATCGTTTTTCCAAGAGATTTGTTTTGATTCACAGATTGCTAAAGTTTACCAATTGAGCGATTAATAAACGTATTTTTACAACATAAATAAGATTTGCATACAGATGAAATTAAAGTGGTAAAAACAGTCGAATTAAAGTTCACTGGGTTGAAATTCAAGTTCATCATTTCGGTAATTTTCTACTAACACAATTCCTCAAAATTAAGCATCGACATTCTAGGCGCATGCAGCATCTGATCCCTCAGATGACAGTTCATAATCACTCAAACTAAATTACTAATCCCTTAGCTAATTCAGTTATCAGATTTGCCTTAAACACAATGTCACAGATGACTAAAAATTCCCTCCTATGTCTAGGACTCGAAATCCTTTAGCAGTTCTATCCTAGGTCCGCGGTCTCATACATTTCCCAATGATTTAACCGTTCAAATAGCTCAGATTCCCATCATAAGCATGAATAATAAGGATAGAACACATAATTCAAACAAGTTCATGCATTAATAGAGAAATTACATAGAAGTTCAGAAATTTACTCTCAACCCCAGTGAAATGGAGTTTTAGCTACACATATACATAGTAGAAGTGAGAAATGATGGATTGGATGGTGGAAATTGGTAATTTTCCACCATGGAAGCACTTGGAGCAGCTGCTGCAGCGTCCTCTGGTTTCCTCCCCGTCCAGATCTGCTTCCCACGAATTCTGGATCTGGTTTTAAAAGAGAAGCTCCAATAATTGAGTCACGGGTTCTTTTTGGACGAGTGTCCTATTTTATGGACGAGCGTCCAATTTTCTGGACGAGCGTCCACTTCTGGACGAGATGGACGAGCGTTCATCTGAATGAGCGTCTGGACGAGCGTTCATCTGTTGGGCGAGCGTCCATGTGCGAGCGTTGGATGTCTGGACGAGCGTCCACTAGCTGATCGAACGTCCTCTGCTGGACGAGCGTCCACTTTCTGAGCGTCCACTTGATATTCTCTTGACGAGCGTCCTCTTGTGTGTGCAGGGGGCGACGAGCGTCCTCTTGCTATGAACCGAGCGTGCGCTCGCTATGTGACGAGCGTCCTGGTCGACGAGCGTCCTGGGTGACGAGCATCCTGGCATCCTTCTAAGTCGCGCCCGGCGCCCATTTTCTCGCGCCCGGGCGTGAGACTCTCTGGAATTTCGCGCCAGCGCCCCTTCTCTCGCGCCCGGGCGTGAGACTCTCTGTAAAATCACGCCCGGCGCCCTTTTCCCACGCCCGGGCGTAAAACTCTCGGCAGAACAGCGCCACTGAGCCTGGTCCAAGTCTTTGATAGTATTCAATCTTTATTTTACTTCGAAATAAACAAACAAAAGCATCAAAAAAACATTTAAACAGTAAAAATTGTACTTATATCAACAATTATATACTTTTCATGAGAATTAACACTAAAACTTACTCAAAAGCACAACAATTTAAGCAACAAAAACAAGTAAAGTTTACACCTATCAGTAGCCACACTATATTTTAAGGGTTCCTCTAGTACTACCATCCACAACTATCCCAACTCTACTTAACGTCACCACGTGTACCACACCTTGCTTTAGTACTCATACCACACCCTCTTATAGATTCCACACTATCTAATTTACACACTCCTTCTATACCCACTCATTGTCAATACCATCTCTAGATATACCCAATCCATCAAATGTTCCTAGTTCACGTGTTGATGGAGTTGAACCTCCTTTCCTCGATCGACTGATGACTTAATTAATTATCTTTGTAATTAATTTCTATTACATAACTTGTTTTACTTTGCCTTAATTTTGATAACTTTTTTTATTGATATTTAGGTTTCTTTCTTCTAGAGTTGTTTTTCAGGTCATCACAAGGTCTATTAAGAAAAGCCTATGATAATAAATAAAATAAAAAAGCGCTATTACACTTTATGTATAATTGAAATCCATTAACTCACTTTTTTTAAAAAAATTTCCTTGAGTACAAAATTTAATTTTTAAAAAACAAAAGATAGAAGAATTAATGGTGTGTTCTTTTGAAGGTATTTGAGGGAGATGATTTGGGGGAGATGATTTGAGTGGATTTGAGTGGATTTGAGGGTAATTTGAGTGGTTGTTTTTTTGAGTGGATTTGAGGTTAATTGAGAGTGGATTTGGAAGGAAAGTTTGTGAGAATTAGTGTAAGATTTGATTGATGTGATTGATTTTAAAAATTAGTTTAATTGGTAGAAAATATAGATTACCAAATTGCCCTTCTTATAAAAGTATTATAAAATGTTATTTTGTAATGTTATATTTAATTGTAAAAAAGTTTATAAAGAGATAAAAATTATTAATAATTGTTAAAAATATTGTTTAAAAATTATAAAAGTTATAATGTAGTAAAATAAATATATTTTAAAATGTTTAGGGAAATTTTAACATAATTTAAGATTTCAAAGTCACATACAAACCACAATAAAGACATTGAAGTCATGGAATACATTATCGGAAATACAAATATTCTTAATCATCTAAATGGTGAAGAATCGAGTTCACATTTTGATTCAGGTTAGCAAATTGGCGGTTCATGTCTAGGGAAAGGTTTGCCAAGTTATCTTCAATACGTTGTACCCGCACCTGCATTTGTTCCATACCCTGCATTCTGTGTCTCAAGTCTTGTACTCCTTCCCACATTTGACTGATCATGTTAGCATTAGATAGAGGAGGAGGAGGAGGCTGCACAGTGTGTTCATGAGGGTCTGCTTGGTCTTCTTCTTCATCATCATCCAGATCGTGTTGCCAAACACCGTTGACATTAATAATTTTCATCCTCTTCAAAGAATTGATAGAAAAGTGATGTCGGGACCCTATATGAGTGCTGGCATCGGCATCGACGTTAACTCCACAATATTGCATGATCTATGTGATAAGGACACCGTATGGGAGGTGTGTGTCACTGGCCTTGCATTTAAGCATATGCTGCATGATGTGATGAGGCCAATTGATTGCTATATTATTTTTAAGCACCCATATCATAAAAATATCTTCATGCAATAACCTAGCAAAATTTCCTGGTCGTGGAGTCAACATATGCACAATAATATAATGCAGAAGCCTGTCATTGATATTCAAACAACCCACCGTTAAAACACCTTGACCACCCTGTAAATCTGGTATGATCATAGTAGCTAATGCCATGTCGCGATCATATGGAAAGTCCTGTGGGAGATTAGAATAACACAATTTCTGACCGTCGTACTTCAAGTTTGATACATTCAACCAATCAGCGGGTTTGAATCTAATTTTTTTCTTGTTGACCTCGCTCAGCATATATCCATTTGATGATATCTTCAGATTTGAATAAAATACCTTGATTAATTCCGGATAGTAGGGTCCCTGTAATGTCAGAAATTGACTCAACCTTTGAAATAGAAGATGCTGCTGGAAAAATAACCCTGAACCGGTAAATGAATCAAAATTCATTATCTTGGGAGGAACTATAGTCCTTGTACAGAAATCAGCTGCATAGTTTTCCATTTGATGACTGTGTGTGAAAAAACGACGGTGATCTAATTGCTCCTCTACAGATGGTCTTACATGGGGTGCATCTTCTGCCTCAATGAGAGTTTGTTTTCCCTTACGGCTTTTTCTTGGCCTTTTTGTTGATGATGAGGCCATCTGATAAAATCTTCAACAAATCATTTCATTAAAATAACAAGAAATTACATGATAAGATATTACTTATATTTCATAATCACAATGCATAACAACACATAAGAACAAATGTCATACATCATAACCATTAAGAGAACTACAAAATCACATCCACCATACAAATCTAATAATTCATAACTAAATTACGGATACAGAATTCCATTTAATACTATTAGAACTAAGTCTGATATGAAGATTCCTAACAGTCACCGCCCGATATCATTTTCCATAATTTATTCCACCGCTTATGTGGTGGCAGTCCCATCAACCTCTTTGTACATGTGGGGTTTCCACATAAAAAATCATAACATTGGTCCAGCAAATTCTCGTCAGTAATGTTCATAGAAGTCAACATTTCATAAATGTCCGCCTCTGTATATGTGTAATTCGGGTTGTGACGGAGTATTTTATTTCTATCTTCCATTGCTGACACTTGACGCACTGCTGCATCAGATATGACACCAAAATGAACATTTGATGAGCTAAGGACATTTGCGAAACCATCCAGGCTGGTGGTCAACTTATCAAACTGAGAATCAATAACATCGACCATAGGTGCCTTCCTTTTCGAGCCTCGTGAAGATGAAGTTCCACCAGATGGGACTGAAGGCACAGATTGAGTCTGGCCTGGACTATATTCATCGACAGATGGCGGAGGTGATGGTGGAGTTGGGTCTCTATACTCCACCCACTGAGGCTGTTCTGGGATGTACTCAACATTTTGATTCAAGTCAACACTGACACGAGGACCAACCCGCTGTCGACGTGCTTGACGAGCAGTCCGAACACCACTCCCGGTAGCTCGGTCAGCAGCCCATAACTCCACCATCAAATCGTAATGTTTTATGCTATTAACTCTCCACTTCGCCGCAGCTGGCCTCGACTGATTCAATATTAAAATATTTGATATTGTTCATATTTTGTATAATAAGGAATGCACAAAAAGTTAATAAGTTTTTAAATACCTGAATCAGGTCCATCCAAACTTCGTCCTCAGCATGAAATGTCATACTAACCGGATTCCACGTAAATCCACTCAATCCAGAAAACAAGTCATGTACCTCACGCCATTTATCTTTCAAGACTTTCTGACGATTTTTAACATTATTTTTTGTAATGGCGACATACCCAGCGCTATGAAGATGATCAACTATGTTACTATATGCTTGGGATGTCCAGCTTCCGTCAACCCTATTACCCATTCGTGATTCCTCAATCATACAGTGTAGAAGACGTGCATCCATGTCCTCTGTCCACTTCATGAACTCTCTAGTAGGAGCAGAGGACTGAATCGCGGCTGCCTTACCTCTGTTCATTTTATACCTATTTGATAATCAAAATAAGAAGAAGTTAACATTACAATTTATAATATAATCTTGTTGTCATACACATAACACAGAATACTATTACAACACAATACATGACAATCACTATGAGTTTTGATACTCTCGCCACATATGATCTGCTATAGAATCCCTGATACTACTACCAATTCTATGGTCCTCTTCTCTAACTTGAGATAATGAAACATTTTGTGATTCCCTTTCATTCAACTCATTGTCAACTTCATCAAGCAAGGAGTCATCATTATCAACACCACGAAGGAAGTTGTGTAAGATACAACAAGCTAATATGATGTCTGTCATTGTCTGCAATCCGTAGTGCGGTTCAGTGCCACTTCCAATGATAGGGAATCGTTTCTTCAACACACCAAAAGTTCTTTCAATAACATTTCTCAAGGCTGAATGTCGATGATTAAACAACTCGCGTGCATTTTGTGGTCCCCTCCGTGTATATTCTTTAAGGTGATATCTGACGCCTCTATACGGAGTCAAAACTGTGCTTTTCAACATAAATCCAGCATCACCGAGGTAGTATTTTCCTAGAAATTTTGACATACATCGTTAATTAGTGAGTACTTCAAGGTACATTGAACATGAAAACATAGACACTCACCTTGGGGGATAACCAACGGATCATCTCCTTCAATAGCATTTTTTAAAATTCTTGAATCAGATGCAGTGCCTTCCCACCCAGCAAGAACGTATGTGAATTTCATGTCAAAATCACACGCCGCAAACACATTTTGAGTTGGCCAATCTTTTCTTCCTCTAAATCTGGGAGCATCACATGTTGGCACCTTTACACGAACATGAGTACCGTCTATGGCCCCTAAACAATCCTTAACATACAAATAAGAAGACATCAATAAAACTCTAACTTTATTTCTATCATCATTTGATCAAACAACATCTACAAATTCGATTCAAATGAGTACCTTAAAGTACGGGTAAAACCGATTGTTGTTCAACACATATGGATGTACCTCATTTCCTGAGGGTTGAATTAGAAATTCAGATTCCAAAGTTAAGATAGCATCCAACACATTGTGAAAGTGTCTGCTAACCGTCGAACCAGATCGATGAAAAAAAAAGGCCACACTTCGATTCTTAACATTATGCCCAATAATATGAAGAAATTGAGCAACTTGTTGCTCCACTGTGGATCGAATGGCGTCCTGAACTAACCCAGTTGATCTAACCCTCTCACATAGATTAATAAATGCCTCTGGACCCATTCTAATAATTTCACGGCACCGATTGGTATGCACAAGATATGACATTAATTGATCCCTACGACGGTCTCTGTCTGGTAGGTAATTGCTTACACTACTGGAGTACATATTCAAGATATTCAACGCGTGTGCAACAATGCATAACATTGTTAGTGCTCCCAATGAAGTCGTAATTTGTAATTGTTGACGTATCATCGCGATAATATTGAAGTCTACACCAACGACATCGTCATCTATATCTTCACGGTCCAAATATGCTAAATCTATACATTCTTCCATCTATGTTTACTTAACCATATATATATACTGTAATTAAAATCATTGATATAATAATTAAACATAAATCAATCAAATACTAACACAATCGTATATCATATATACTTTGATGAAATAAATATTATACAAAATAAAGACATTAAATATATAGTACACTTTAAATAAACATTATACAAAATTCCATTCACAAGTTCCAAAAAAAAAACTAAACACGCATTGATAATCAAACATAAACTATAATTACTTCAAACATGGTTTCAGAATTACCTCTTGAAGACTAATCAAATTTTGTTGAAGCTTCAACAAACACAATTCCACTACTGATCCTCCAATGCAATGGCACTCAAATTTGGTTCAATCTTTGCCAAATTCAGATATCAATTTCCAAACCATCAACCTAACATGCCAAACATGACAACAGGTTCACATGTAAATATTAAATATATTGTAAAGTTAGGCAACTCATTAATATTTTAAACATCATATACCTTAAACCAAATCAACACAAAGCTTCCCAAATCGTAAATCCTTTTTTGTAACTGGTTCATGATTTAACTTGGATGGCTTTCAATCATACATGTATAATGAACCACCAACTAAGACAATGCAAAGAAAGACACTCCTGCTGGAACACACTTTGACCACTTTCACCACGCACCACCCACCCTACTTCTTCTTTAGGCCTGCAACAGTATACAAAATGGTTAACAACCTTCCAATGGTCTGATACTGTGTTAACTAAACACTATCACCCTTGCACAACCTTCGGTCCCTTCACAAAGGGTAGCACTCAACTCCAATAGCAGCACTACATTCCTACAACAGCTTCAACTATATCCTCGCGGCTTCACCAAAGTTGTCCACCTTGACTGCCTTTGCACAAACTTTAGAACTCCTTCACCTGCAACAAAAACAGAAGCAAGGGTTACACTGATGTTCCATACTGCTGCTTCAAGGAGTGCTGCATCAGACGCCCCCTCACGCACTGCTTCTACAGTATCCATACTCCACAATTTAGTGGACCTCCTCGTCTCGGCCATGTCTAATGAAGTTGTGCATGTCGTCCTTCTTTTTCACGCGTACAACGTCCACCACCAACCACTTAAACAATCACACAGCCACCGACAGCAACCATGGAAGAACGATGAAGGCTGCCATCGCCAGTGCAAACCAATACGAGAAGAAAAAGCATCCCAGTAACCGATTACATTTCTCAGTAACCGATTACACCAATATGCTTTCCTCTGCCTGATGTGCGTAACCGATTACGCCCTCAGTAACCGGTTACAGCTTTGCCATCCCTCTGCACGAAGCACACACGCGGAAGTTCTCCATCTTCACCTCCTCTTCCTCGTTTAACCTCTCCTTCCCCATCTTCAACGTTGATTAATTATCAACAATGAAAGCAACCACGTTCCAACATCACCACACACCATTGTCGGTTCATCATGTCTTCTGCAGCAGATGCCTCCAACCTGCAAATATTAAACAAACATTGCCAACCAATACTTCAATGGACAACTAACCTCATGTGATGAAGCTATGCTCTTCAATGATGAGATGAAGCTATGCTCTTCAATGCACTGAACACAAGGGATATATCTCGAGCACATACAACCTTAATAAGAATTAAGTTTGAAGGACACATACATGAAGCTTGCTCTTAATACACACACCAAACATGCACCAACCGCGTCAACATTTCATAAATGGTCTACACTCTTCTTCAGTTTCAAATTCAAAGTAAACACTGTATGGTCAGGAATCTTTCCTGTGTTGCATGTGAATGCTTTTGTGTATAGTTGTGTCAAACCAGAAGAAGCACAGAACGGAATCTCTGCATTGCTAGGCTGCCTCTGCCACAGTCAAAAGTGAAGGCTGCCAACGTTACAAACATGGGCTGTCCATGGCCTATATGTGCACTCGTGAATTAATAATTTAGCAAACCCCGTCAGTCAGCCACAGTTTATACTCCTTAGGTGTGGGTTTTTGATGCATTACTACGTATTACACATTAATGCAGAGGATGAAATATACACTTAAGATATCAGAACCAAATTCAATTTACCACATGGTATAATCAGATTTTACGAGGACAAAAAGGACTTTTCCCTTTAAATCACTGCAAATCTTCGCAATTTAGCGAGTGATAAAAATGAGCTCCATCCCGCAAATCTTACCATTTCCATCCTCTCCAATCTGCACAAGCGAACACGGTTTGGTCCTCAATCATCGCTTGCAAATCCGCATGAACAGTACAATATGTTCATGCGAACACAGCCCAAATGTCTCCCTGAAAACAAGCTTCATCTGTCAACTTCAGAGAAATATTATATCATGGAGAACCCATGTATACGCAGAAAGCCTTGATGTTGACAAGGATCGTATCAACATCATTGAATGCCTTCTTTGTTGAGTTTCCAAGTCTTTCCAACCCAAAATATGGGTTAGAAAATAAAGCACCTCAGTCACATCAAGACATTAGCTATGGAAAAACGTATTATTTTTTCATTTTGATCGTTTATTTTTTGTTTTGTTTTATATCCATCAAAGAAGAGATAATTAGGTACGCCAAAATTTATTTAAACTACAGTGCAACTTCTATACTATGATAATATATTTCAACCGAACTGATAAATAAGTCTTAATCTATCCCGTAATATTTAAAATTTTATAAAATATCATCAATCTCAATACGTCACTATATGAAATATATATATCAGTTTTCCAAAAACTGACTTCTTAAATATTGATTCATATCTGCACAAAGTAATGGATAAATTGATATAAAAAAACAACACTAGTTATATAAAGAAACTAATTTAACATGCATTTTTAAGCTTGCTTTTTACGAAGCAGATGTAGCAAAAGCATACAATACTAAATAAGTGTAAAATTGGTATATGTTGACGTATTTTCACTATGAATTCTCTAGCAACTGATGTAAAGATTACCTATTACATAAGTATGGTTGTGCCCCATCAACCGTGGACCATCCCCTTATATTGCTCTAGCTGTCCGTTGTCTTAAGTGTTCTCTTTCTTTCTTATATTTATTTGTTTCTAGGTTGGCTGGAATTTTATTAACTAAATTCGTTTAAACCAAACATAAAATTTAACTTGGTTTCAATAAGATAGATTTAATATAAAACTTAAATCTAATCAAATTAATGTTTTGCCATCTATGTTGAATTCATTGTCAGCGTTTTATGAAAGTCTTCTAAAGAGAAGGTTTCACACATTAAAAATAAGATTTTTTAATAGGAAACTAATCCTTAGAGAAAAACGATAAAGACATATTGTGAAGCTTGGAGGTATTATTATCACCCTTATTTTCATCTTTTCTAGTGTTTAGGATGCATAAAATTAACTCACTCCTAAATTATATTTTCACTCATTGTGATTTTTCTATTCAATATACTTTTTTTTCCATTACTCTTATGTTATATTATTTTCATTATTTTTGCATTATATTCTTATTCTTAATTGCATGATTATTGATGACATATTTTTTGGTAACTAATTACTTGAAAATAATTTGAGAACCCAGTTTAGGATTGAATACGTAATAGATTTTGTCTCTAGACATAGAGTCTTATCAATTAGTATTTCAAAACATCCCAACTTAATGCGCATTTGTGATAAAAATATCTAAGAGATTAAATTTTTTATTATTAAGTGTCTATATGACCATCTGATCAATTATGGACCAGACGGTTTGGAAAGTAAAATATGTCACAACCATGACCACAAGTTACTACTACAGCTACGTGGCTATGATTAGTA
The DNA here is from genome assembly GCA_034642375.1 of Vigna nakashimae. Classification (NCBI taxonomy): domain Eukaryota; kingdom Viridiplantae; phylum Streptophyta; class Magnoliopsida; order Fabales; family Fabaceae; genus Vigna; species Vigna nakashimae. Next base: position 25,735,593 of record CM067768.1, read on the forward strand.
GGTCGAACGATTATAGTACCAATAAATTATTTTTAACATTGATTAATTTAGAACAAAGTGTGATTACCAACAATTGGAACGTAATTAGACCGTTATTAATCCAAAGCCCATTCCGAAAACTATAAATACAGGTTTGAGACAAAAACGTAGGTGGTTGCATTTAATACGCATTAAGTTCTTAAATGGTCGAATCTTTACATATTTTGTCATTGGAGTACCTTCTACCAATTTGACTGAATGAACATCGAACGATGCCAAAGACGAACATTTGGATCTTCAAGATACACATGAGATAGTAAAAAGTAGGCCTTGACCCCACAATCGAAACATTTTGACACCCACCGTGGGCCGAGGATTTAGAAGACAACTCAATAATAATCACAAGGAACATGAGCACAATAGTACTGGGAGAGTCAAACATTTAGTAGGATCTAATGGAGCCGATAAGGAAGATACAACATCAAATGCAAGAAATGCAAAGAAGGCATCAGGAAGACTTAGCAATGTTGAGGGCCGAGAATGCAGCTGCATGCCAAGAGTAGACCGCTCAACATGTTAGAATTATAGGAACAATATATTTCAACCAAGAGGGGGTGAATTGATTTAGAACTAGTTTTACCCTTCTTGAAAAATTTCTGGTGTATAAAATTGTTTTCAATGAACTTTTCAACCTTTTAAAGAATCAACAGATTATCAAGCAAAGACAATAAAAAAATCACACAATAATTTAGATTTAACTATTCAAGAGTTTACATTTACTCTTCTTCTAATAACCTGAATTTGAAGGAAAATGACTATGTGAAAAGTATCAAGATTGTAGACTTACAAGATTCCCATATGTAATCTAAATATCTAACCAAAACAAAAATTAACTCCTAAGGGTGAGGCTAAATACACTTACACTAGGAAGCTTGCCTACACAGCAAAATTAACAACAATTCTAAAAAATTAGAGCAAAAATAAAACATGATGCACATGTAGTGCTGATGTTACAAAACAAAAAGACAGAATTCAAACTCCTCTTAAATATTTCCTCTCAGTCTTAAAGACGTGCAACCTTGATTTTCTCCAACTGATTTTTTCTTTTCCAAGAATGCTTCAAGACTTCTTAAAAGATGTTTTTGTTTCACAAATAAATGCTCCTAGAATTTTTTTTCGTGCCTAAAAAAGAAATTAACCACATATATATAGCAAATACATAATATTATTTTAATCGATTAGGTTATTTCCTCAATTGATTAAAATAGAGAGCTAAGCTTCCTGGTGTGCATCCAAACAATTTTAATCGATTAGATAAGTTGCTTAATCGCATAAAACATAAAGAAAACATATTTTCAATAGTTTTAATAATAAGTTAATAACATTAAACATTTAACACAGATTTTAACATGACATTCATTTTAATACAGTTTAATAACTTGTTAATCATGCTAGGAATATTTAAAAGCATTTAAACATCATTCAACATCATTAAAAATAATCATTTAACATTATCAAAAACAAATCAAGAACAATTTAAGAACAACTTAATCAGTTTAACCATTTGGATGACTCCCCCTATCAACACAACATTCAATGTCGGGCGAGGAAAGTCATCATATTCTGAACAAATAGGCAGGGGTACCAACCAAAATGATCCATGAAGAAAGCATGGGAGCAAGCAAGGGATCTCCCTCGGTAGTGAAGGTCCACATAGTCGGTTTACTACCATTCACGCTAATAATCATGGACACGCCCATGCTCGAGCTGTGGATGCCTCCTACCTTTGAGAAGTATGATGGACACGCCCATGCCCGAGACTCTTCGAATAAGGCTCATTTGCCTCTACCAATAAGTTGTAAAACCTTTAAGGGGCTTCATTAGGAGACTATTCTAAACAATTATCGTCTTCTTGTTCAAATGAAGCATGTTGCTAAGAGCATTATTCGACATCTCTTGGACATACATAAATTGATTCATGTAACGTATGCGTAAAAGTGTTTGAACTAGAGGGCTGTCAATTATCATGAGCAGTTGAGGTAGAGGGAATTTCTTCACCATGAAATGTCCAAATCTTGTAATTTGGAACGAAATCCTTTTGGTGTGGGTGAACTTTTACCACTTCATCTTTCAAAATTCTTGTACATTTGCACTTGATGCATGGACATCTAATCCCTCCATCAAGAGCATAATATTTACATTGTCGAGCCGTCCGAAAAAACTCTTAAACTCCTTGGACAAAATTTTCCTTGAAATCTCTCCTACCAATATAACAACGACCATACATTCACCCATTGTGGTTGGGAACTTCATTCATGTTTTGTGAGAAGCCAAAGGATGAAAATATTAAGTCACACAAAGATGATTAGAAATTCATCTACAAAATGAGTTCTACAACTCAATACGATTTCTATAATTACTTTTAGGGAGATATAAGTACTACACTACCAAGGAATATAGAAAAAAAAATCTTTATAAGACTAGGTTAGTTAGTTTTTATAATGTAGGTTTTGGTTCTTAGTTGTACAATTAGTTTTTAAAACCTATATGATTATGTTTTAGTTTACATTCATTAGTAAATTAAAAGAGGTAGTGATGAGTAAATGGGCCTAAATGGTTGGATACAAATACATGAAGTAGGAAGGGTCCAAATTTATAGGAAGTAGAAATTTTCAAGACCTTTTGTGTATCAGAATTATGTCCTCACCAGTTGAAGTATTAATGATCATTTACAATATGAATATAGTGTACAATATCTGCCACCTGAACTAATTCATGTGAACTTGGTTAAAAACATGGTAGCAAAGGTGATGTTGCTTCAAAGAAAAGAAAATATGTCATCAAAATACATAGGTCAAACATTATTTTTCCTAGTGACTAAAACCAAGCCTTTTATTTTCAATTTTATCAGTTATTAATATGTCAATATATATTCACAAACAAGAGAATTAAATTTAAAAAAAGAACTATAGAAGGTTAAACAAAGGAAAGAAAGGTTTTGAAATAAGCTAAAACCAACCAAACAAAGACTATGAAGCAAGTTAAAACCAAAAACACAAGCAAGAAGCCCCAAACATAGCTACAAAACCACAAACCAACTAAAAAATAGACTCGTGCCCTTTAATTGGCCAACCTAACAAAATCAAACACATTAGCTTTGTATATATCAACACTATAATTATTTAGTGTTTGGAATCTAATTTGGATTCTAAATAGAAATTTCCATTGTCCAGTACAACAAACACATAATGAATCAATTTTCAACATAAACACTGAACCAAGGATATGCAAAATCTGGATAGCAAAGGGCAACCAATATATAAAATTAGTTTTGTGAATGAAATTCACATATCAAGCCTCTTTAGCCACAAAAACACAATTTATGAACAATAGGCATGATAGAGAAAGAGTCGGGACAAATCCCAACCAAACAAAAAACATATCCAACCCAACCAAACATAAAACATATCATTTAAGGCACGACAAAGAAAGAGAATAATGGGCAGACCTAGTCTGTCAATGGTGCCTCATTGAAGCTTCGATGCACCACAACAATGGCCTAGAAAAATCAATGCACAAAGATAAGGTCAGGACAAAGCCTATTTGTGAAATGGCATAACGAGAGACTTACCAAATGTGTTTGTGAGAAGGATTGAGGTCGCTCACAACCTATCAAAGGTAGTTGTACAAAGGAGGTTCTGTGAATGCCTTTGTATGAATGACTAAATGAGGCTCTACGAATGAGGGAATGAGACACTAAAGGTACTTGTGCAAAGAAGGCTCTGCAAATGACTCTGTGTGAGATGAGAGGCTTTGAATGAAGGAATGTGGCTATGCAAGGGAACAATATTCTATAGAAGAGGGAAACTGACAAGGGTCAAAAGAAGAATATAAGAGGGAAACCTACGAGCATAGGGAAATATGATTACAAAAATCTTTAATTAATTTTACTCAAGTATTTACCGATGAAAATTTGTCGATAATGAAACATATACTTTACCGACGGCTTTACCAACAGATATACCCGTCGGTAACTCAACCGACATAATTTGTTAAAAAATTCATCGGTAATATGTAATTATCGAATGAACTGATAGAATCCATCAATAATATGTAATTATTGATGAAATTAAATCCATTAGTATATTTGTTTTTTCTTGTAGTAATTGAAATTAGATGAGTTATCATACACTCAAAGTTTGTAGGATTAAGATTTTAGTATTCTTGTAAGTTAATTTTATCTTGAATATGTAATTGAAATGTTTGTGAATACATGAGAATGAAGTGAATGAAATCTAGTCTTACAAATTGTACATATACTCTACATTAAATTTTTGTTGCCATCAACTATTTAATAAAACAAAATGTGTTTTTGTGAATTTTGTTGTCTGTTTGAGTTGTGAATTGCTAGAATTATCAAGCACGGTACAAGTTCATGTTAACACCTTAATATTTACTATTTGTTACATACGCCAAGTGTTACTTATCATTTTCCACTAAGGCTACATTAAAGTTTCCTACTTAACCCAAACTATCTTTAGTCCCCGTTCCTCCTTGGGTTTACATAAGCTTTTCCACATCACCCAAACTATCTTCCTATCCTCAAAACTCCAACCTTAAAGAAAATGTCTTTAAATTTTTGTGAGTTAATTATTCACGCTTTTTGACACTTTAAAAACGATAAAAAGTATAGTGGTGTTGAGATTATTGATTTTATAAGGCATACCCTTCCGCAAAATATAAGATTTTGTCTTTCCATTTAGATAGCTCGTCTTATCCTTTATAAATCATGACTTATCAGAACATTTTTTTGCTTGTTTTCCCTCTTCTGACATGCATGGGTATTCAAACGCTATATTCATACATTTGCAGTTTAAAATCTTTAATAATTTTTGTATTAAGGCCCTGTTTAGTCCCAATCCCCCAACTTTAGTTTTGAAAAAATTGACCTCGAGTCCGGACACCATTTCAAATCTTTTTAATTAACTTTAACTTTTGCATGATGCTCAAGTACATCTGGTCACCTTTTATGTGTCTCTCATTTTTTTTTTAAATTTGAATTTATTCTTTTTTATGCTCCAAAATCAAATGACGACGAAGATGTGATACGATGTGTAATAATTAGAATAGATAGCTACACTAAGTATGATTATAATGTTATCAATGCCAAGAAGATGGCATGATAACAATAGATAGTGATAAAAATAATGCTAAAAGAAATGACCGTGGTTATAATAATAATAATAATAATATAATAATAATAATAATAAATATAATAATAATAATAAAAAGGCGATAACTCAATTCGAATTGATAATTCGTCATCTGTTGACTTGCATACTTTGGTTATGATGTTTATACACGAATAGTAAACTCATTTACACTGCTAATTCTGTTAAGGGGTTGGACTCAAAAAGTATTGTGCGACAATTTAATAAGATATATGCACCGAATCAGTTAAAGTTTAATATGTGTTAACATGAAGTAGTAAAAAATATTATTTTAGTATTCAAATATATATTTTAAAATGAAAATCATTGTTTGAACCAAGAAGAAGGACTACAGTGTGAAGTATGTATGAACCATAAAACTCTCTCATTCATTATTGCAACCAAACTTGTTTTTGTTTCTATCAATGCTGATACTTAAAAATGTGGGTAGTCAATTTGCAAAACGTTTACATTCTAAGGAAAAATAAGGAAAGTTACGCTTGCATTACACAATAGAAGTTAATGAAATAAATTTGTTTCTTGAAACACCGATTTTTCATTACATTGTGAATCTCAATACCTACTGCAGTAATTCATGCAGCTTTCATCATCTTCCATAAACTGCAAATTCTGTGATACAATTCACAATACATACATTAATGTAGTCGTGATGAAGAAAAATTTAAAGACTTAATTAAGAGGTTTAAACATCATAGGAGTTGTCTAAAATCAAGAAAACTTATCTCAACAGAACACGCCATCTATAATGTATTATTTAATGCAAGTGAAAAGTAGTTGGCATTGTACGAACGAGTCTTAATTTCTTGGCCTGTCTTGTTGACTTTCGAAGTCAAGCAAGGAAGAAAGTTTGAAAGGTAGAATTTTCTAAATGAAAGGAAAACCGAAGGAAGCTCCTCAGGCCAACAAAATGAGACAACAGGAATGCATACGAAAATTACATTAACTTTTTTACCATGTATTTTCTTTTTACTTTTTTTCTTTTTGCAATCCACGTAAGAGAAAATTAGATGTTCAAAACATTCCAATTACAATGACTTCAATGTATAAATATAAATCAACCGAATTATGAAATACTTGTTACTGTTTTGTTTGGTGTAGAGGTACACATTTCTTAGCTTCCCGCTCTGCTACTCTCAAAAAAGAATGGGGGATTTGGTTTCTGAGAATGGTAATACACTCCTCTATTGTTGGGCGTTTCACCCATTCTGCACCTCCAAAATACTTATAATAACCATCTTAAAATCTGCATAGCTGCACGCATTACAGGAAAAAACAGAACGAATCTTTGATCAAGATTTTGTTTCAAAATTTAAAACCAAAATCCTACGTTTCTACAGAGTTGTTGGAACAATTTTCCAAGAACTTAGGAAAACAAGATGAACAACAATGTAGACTTGATATAATCTTTTAGGCGTGAGTGAATACACACTTTCCTAAAAGCAACATTTTGTCCCTTATAAGAGTGAAGGGGATCACGAAATCCGCTTTTAAGATACAAAGAAGAAATACAACAATAATACTCACTCTTAGTATTAACGTCAAACAAGAATAAAATTCTCACAAATTAGTTTGTCTTACATGATTGATAGAATGTAGAGAAAAAGTCTCTCTACTTTCAATAGAGCATAGGATCCCTTTATATAGATGTTGATCAGGCATCTTTTAAATCCAAGAGATATCATATTCTGATTAGTTACATTTCTTTATGAATGATCATAACTTTTTCATGAATGGTTGTAACTTTTCATGAATAATTGTAACTTTTCATAAATGGTTATAACTCTTCATGAATCTGAAACCTGTCTCTAATACTCTTAAATTCAAACAAGAGTCAACCTTTTCATAAACTAGTGATGATACACCAGATGGATGTTAAAACAACCTTTTTGAATGGTGATTTGGAGGGAGAAATTTATATGACTCAACCTGAAGGGTGTATTGTACCTGTTTAAGAGAATAAAGTATGTAAACTTTTAAAATCTTTGTATAGGTTGAAACAAACACCAAAGCAATGACATGAAAAACTTGATAATGTATTGCTATAGTGATGGGTTTTCACCTAATGGTACTGATAAATGTGTGTATTCTAAATCTGAATATGGTGATTGTGTTATTATATGTTTATATGTGGATGACATGTTAATTTTTGGTACATGCAATGAGATTGTCGCTGAAACTAAATTGTTTCTAGGATCAATTTTTGAAGTGAAAGACATGAGTGAAGCTAATGTGATTTTAGGTACTATAATTTTAAGGAAGAGAGATAATTATCCCAAAAATAATACATTGAGAAACTTCTTAAGAAGTTTGAGTTTTATGACTTTAAACAAGTGAGTACCCCTTATGATGTTAATTCTAAATTAATGAAAAATAAAGGAAAATCTTTTTCTTAACCTCAGTATGCCCAAATAATCGAGAGCTTACTACACTTAATGAGCTTTTCTAGACCTGATATTGCTTATGCAATATGTAGACTGAGTCGGTACACTCAATGTCCAAATTAGAGACATTGTGATGCACTTGTTAGGCTTATGACATACTTAAGAGGTTCAATGGATTATGCCATTGAATATAGTGGATTTCCCGCTGTACTAGAAAGGGTATAGTGATGCTAACTGAATCTTTGATTCATATGAGACAAAATTTGGTTATGTATTCACACTTGAGGGTGGTGCAATTACATGGAGATCAGCTAGACAAACAATTATTACAAGATCAACAATGAAATATTATTTTGTCACTCTTGAGATGGCTGGTAATGAGGCTGAGTGGTTGAAAAACTTCTTAGCGAAGATTTCACTAAGAATGGAACCAAACCCATTAGTGTCAACACATTGTGATTGCCAATTGACAATAGCTATAGCTAAAAGCAAGAATTACAATGGAAAGAATAAACATTGAGACACAATTTGGTGAAGTAGTTGCTAAAGAGTGAAACTATTTCCATTGATTATGTGAAGCCGGAACGGAATCTAGCAGATCCTCTTACAAAATCTTTAGGAAGACAAATGATGTTAGAAACATCGAGGAGAATGAGACTTAAGTCACTTGCAAACAAACAAGTGATGGTAACTCAACCTTTGTGATTGGAGATTCCATGAATAAGATTCATATGGGTAAAAAAAAATCACTTGTTAGTTCTGATAAAACAAAATTGATTTTAATCAATTATGTTCATTCCTATGGTGTGCGTGAAAGTGCTAAAGACTACATTATGAGAGGTTAAACTTTGTCATTAAAATTCTATATGGTGAAAGAATTTTAGCTTAATCAGAGTTTTAAATTATTATCATATCCTTTATGGGTAGTATATGATTTGCAGCATACACTTGATGAAATCACCTATAAGAGTTGTTCATACTATCCAGCTCTGATGCATTACATTTTATTGTACCCAAGATAAAAAAAAATTTGTCTTTCTTGAAATCTTTGTTTAATCACCAAAACAATGTTTTACACTATTTAAGGATTATCTTAAAAATGAGAAATCACTTTTGAGACAAAACTGTTTAAGTCAAAGACCTTTTTTCTACTTTCTTTTGTAATATGTAGAGGATTGTTGTAAAATAAGAATTTATTACAAAAGGAACGTTAGTTTTTAAACGTTGACCAATAATTTTTTTTTCATTAACATTCATAAGTGCAATGCAACTTTCAATTTGTGTTAGCAACAGTCATTTTGCATTCTCCCTTAACTCTATTAATAGAATACCTCCTTCATTCCAAAAAGAAGCACAAAACACCTTCCAATTTCTAGCTTTCCCTCGTAATTTATTTGTTCTATTCTTTTCTTATTTCTAACTCTTATATCTTGGTTACAAACTCCGTTAGAGTTTCTTGCTAATTCCGAGATCTTCGAATATTTTGAAAAGTTTATGTTGTATGCTAGAAGACTTGCGTAGTACATTACAGAAAAATCCTTAAAAACAGTAGATCTACATGCATCAAGAAATACGATTCATAATTTTGTTCGCTTTTCCACAGCAGAGTATGATAATAATAGTAAACTACTAATATAATAATAGTAATAACAATTCAAATATAATATAAAATAATAAGTAAATAAATAAATATAATAACATGTTAATAAATCATTAAAAGTAAATTAAATATTAAAAATATATATTTTTAATTTATTTAATGTAATTATATTTTCAACCAAAGTGAATTATTAAACTATTTATAATTTTTAATTTTAAAAATAATATTTAAATAAGAGTTTGGAATATGAAATTATAGTATGAGGATTCAACTAGACAAATTCACCAGCCCACTAGATATCTCATCTTTCTATCTTTACATAATCTAAATTTTATAGTTGTTGACATAGTATATTCTTTATATAGTTTTCGATCGATTGTTATTTACATTTCTTTCTTGTAGTCCATTCTTTTGTAGCCTAGTTTTAAAAATTTATATACAATATATTTTGTTAAAAAAATAAATAAATAACTTAAATATATTTTCATGACAAAAATAATTACAATATTATTATTATTTAATTTTATAAAATAAAATAATTATATTAAATTATAATTATATTTTTATAAACTTAAATGAATATAATAAATGTAGTATAATTTTTGAAAAGTCCCGTGCGTTGCACAGGTAGAAATCCTAGTTTTGTTACCATGTTGAAAGCTCGAGACAGAGCAGTGCTGTAGAAAATTTTGTTTCCACAAATTAAGGATTATGACAGAAAAAGATCATTTCTTTCTTCGGTGCTAACTATAGAGTATATGACTCAAATTTCGAAAATATTCATCTGTTGGTGCAAAAAGGAGTACAGTATATGAAGTATGAACCCATAAAACTCTCTTATTCATTATTGCAACCAAACTTGTTTTTGTTTCCATAAATGCTGACACTTATAAATGTGGGTAGTCAATTTGAAGATGGAATCATTATTTAAGATGAATGCAAAACGTTAACATTATAAAAAGAAATAAGAAAAGTTACGCTTGCACTACACAATAGAAGACAATGAAATAAGCAAGTTTGTTCAACCTCAATACCTACTCCAGTAATCCATGCAGCTTTCGTTATCTTCCGTAAACTGCAAATTCTGTGATATAATTCAGAATACATACATTGGTCGTGATGAAGAAAAATATGAGACTTAATTAAGAGGTTTAAACATCATAGAAGAAAACTTATCCAAACATAGCACGCCATCTATAATTTATTTATTGTAAGTAAAATGATGATTTTACGGAACTGTTAGTAAAGGCATTAACTAATTAAAGAAAATAGAATTGGACAAATTCAATGTTTCAATTTTAAATTAATGAAGACTGGTAGTGTCGGAGACATACAAGTAAAGAGATGCAATGATTAGTATCTAGACAAACAATCCTATTATATTTAAAAAAACTACATTCTACTTAAACAGAGAAATAATCAGCAACAAGTTCAGAGAAAGAATTGAATTGAATTACGTACCTACTATCCTTTGAGCCACCTATGACACTTGGTAAAGTTCAATTCAACCATTACAAGTACATAGTCTATCAGTCTGTTCAAGAATCTCATGTAAGCAATTCTCCATGGTTGCCAAAGTAGCATTGATCCTAATAAGCCCCAAAAGCCTGCAAAGAAACCTAGCCCCAAGCTCATGTATAATGCTCCATAGAAATTTGAATTCTTCTCTCCAACGATTGTTGGTTGTTGAGTTTCTTGTATTGTCTCATCTCCTGGACAACTTTTGTTGAGTTGCTCTCGACAAAGATTAATATTTCCTTCAAAACAAGAGCCACCAAAGGTTTCAAAATGTCTTCCTCTTGGGATTCTTCCACTGAGATTGTTGTTTGATAAGTCTAACACACCAAGACGATCAATGTTGGAAAGAGTGGAAGGAATACTGCCTGACAAATTATTTCTTGATAAGTCTAGGAATTCCAGCAAACTTAAATTCCCAATCTCTGTAGGAATTTCACCACGAAAGTTGTTTCTTGATAAATTCAAAGAAATCAATCCAACTAAATATCCAATCTCTTTAGGTACTTCACCTGTTAAATTGTTACTTGAGAGGTCAATGCTCTTAAGAAGATTCTCTGGATTCCAAAACTCACGATCCTGACCTTTCCACGCCAACAACAAGTAAGAGTCATAAATATCTCCATAAGATTCTTCTGGCGAAATTTTTCGTCTCCTTACAATTTCCCTCGGGATTACGCTCCTTTCCATCAATGTGGTAAAATTTCTGAAACATGTTGGTATTTCACCTGACAAGTTATTCTTTGAGAGGTCAAAGACTTGAATTTGACTCAAATAGCAGAGTTGTACAGGAACACTTCCAAAGAAGTTATTTACTCGCAAGCTCAGGATTTTCAATCGTTGCATATTTTCCCCGATCCAGGAAGGTACTGGACCAGACAACAAATTCTTACTCACGTCTAGTAAAGCTAAGTTTGAACATTTCTTCAATGTGAGTGGCAGTTCTCCACTAAAATTGTTGTTTCGTAGGACCAGAGCCTCCAACTGAACAAGAGTACCCATGGACTGTGGAATCTTTCCAGATAATTTATTATTTCTTAGATCAAGAAATGCTAATGAACTTAGATGTTCCCAACACTCAGGCAGTTGTCCCGTTATTTGATTATTTGATAAATCCAAAGTACGGATACCTTTTGTTACTCTATTTCTGCACAATAATGTATTTAAATCTGAAAACTTATTTCCTGACAAATCCAACGTTTGAGCATATGACAAAAATGTAGGGATTACACCTTCAAGATTATTTGAATTTAGAATTATTGCATTTGGACCATCCGAGAGAAACTCCATCGTTAAATTTGGAATCGAGCCTTTGAGACTGTTGTAAGACATATTGATCTCATTTATAAACTGTAACTTGTTCCAAAACCAATCTGGTACAAAGTCATCAATCCCCGCATCCGAAATATCAAGGAAGTATAGCTGACTTTGAGTTTGGAGCCAGCTTGGGAAGGTTGGACCCAACTTGCATGAAGCTAGTGTCATGCTAAATAATTGGAAAGACGGAAACCAAGTAGTACCGAACGTTAGTGACAATGAGTTGTCTGATAAGTCTAAGTTTACCAATTGGGACAAATTTGTGAGATGCAATTCATTGATATCGCCCTCCAAATAATTTTCCTCAAGATGAAGAGACTGCAACTGATGAAGCAACCCAATGCTTTCTGGTACTTTTCCAATTATCGAGTTATTAGATAAATCTAGCGTCTCAAGTGCAGGGCTGTTGCACCTTGAGGAATTCTGAATGAAGCTAGAAATTTTCCCACTCAAACTGTTACTATTAAGGTATAATATCTTTAATGTGCATATGTTCCCAAGCGAAGCTGGAATCTCGCCTTTCAGTTTGTTGGTGCCAAGTCTGAGAACTTCAAGAGAGTTCATTACTTTCCCAAATGCATATGGAATGGGACCTTCTATCAAGTTATCATAAAGGGAAAGGCTTTGTAGATTCGTGGTGCAGTTGAAAACCCAGTCAAATATAGCCGATGTCAACAGATTAAGTGAGAGATCAAGGGTGACAAGATAATGAGAATCTTTAATGGAAGTAGATGACACAAGAAAATTTTTATCAGTGAGACCGCAATTTCCTAAGTAAAGATTTTGCAGTTTGGTGCTGAAGTTGAAATTCCACTGAAGTATTGATGCCTGAGTTAGATTATTAGTAGCGAGATCAAGGACCACAAGAGAAGGAAAGTTTGGATAGTGAGAAGATGACAAAACAATGTTATTGTCAGAAATATGAAGCTCTTGGAGATTAGGGCTATAGTTGGACAACAGCTGAAATGTTGATGACGTCAGTATATTATAAGAGAGATCAAGGATGGAAAGTGAAGTGGAAATGTTGAATTGAGAAGGAAACAAAGATGAAATATGATAATCTGAAAGACCACATTTGACTAGACTCAACTCTCGTAAGTTTGGAAGATGCTCACTGATAATTTGAAGCCAGGGATGAGAGAAGTCAAGATAAGGAAATGAATGGAGACTGAGAGTTGTTAATGATGAGAGAGAAGATAACCAATTTTCATCTTTTATTTTAAGACCGGACCTGCCATCAAGTCTAAGAGAACGCAAGAGCGGAAGATTTCCGACTTGGAAAGGGAGTGTTCCGGAAAGTGAATTTCCTGAAAGATCGAGATACATCATATGAGACAAATTTCCAAGTTCATGAGGGATTGCACCAGAAAAGTAATTTCCTGAAAGATCAAGATAACCTAAATCTGAGAGATTTCCAACTTGAGAAGGAAATTCTCCATCGAGACCATTACTTTTAAGATCAAGATACTCTAATTTTGACAGATTTCGTAGTTCATAAGGAATTGTCCCTGAAAGGCCTGACTGTGATAGATTGAGATATCTTAACCTTTGAAATGAGCCAATGGACACTGGAATTTGGCTTCCGTAAAAAACATTATAGCTGAGATCCAAATATTCCAAATTTTTCAATTCAAACAACGAAGTGATATTGATTGAACCTGACAAATAATGCGATGTTGAACCACGAAGACCAAGCATCTCTATGTGACCAGTTTCGTTGTTACATTCAATGCCTTCCCATTTGCAACAATCTCTGTTATTTTCATCGTCTCTCCACGTGGACAGCATGGCATGGTAATCTCGGAGACTTTGTTTGAAAGTGAGGAGTACTTGTCTCTCCCTCTCTATGCATTTCACATGTGAACTCTGTAATTGCGAGTTGAATCCATGAACGGATACTTTGATATGCAGAAGGCAGACAAACGCTGCAAATAAGATTTTTAGAAAATAACTGTCCATTACAATTTTCTTGAAATGAAATTTGTGGTATATGCTCTAAACCTTCTTATATGAATAAACGAACAAACACTGCCATTACAATTATGATTTGCTTCGCAACAGTATGTAACTAGTTGGCATTGTACGAACGAGTCTTAATTTCTTGGCCCTGTCTTGTTGACTTTCGAAGTCAAGCAAGGAAGAAAGTTTGAAAGGTAGAATTTTCTAAATGAAAGGAAAATCGAAGGAAGCTCCTCAAGCCAACAAAATGAGACAACAGGAATTCATACGAAAATTACATTAACTTTTTTACCATGAATTTTCTTTTTACTTTTTTTCTTTTTACAATCCACGTAAGAGAAAATTAGATGTTCAAAACATTCCAATTACAATGACTTCAATGTATAAATATAAATCAACCGAATTATGAAATACTTGTTACTGTTTTGTTTGGTGTAGAGGTACACATTTCTTAGCTTCCCGCTCTGCTACTCTCAAAAAATAATGGGGGAATTGGTTTCTGAGAATGGTAATACACTCCTCTATTGTTGGGCGTTTCACCCATTCTGCACCTCCAAAATACTTATAATAACCATCTTAAAATCTGCATAGCTGCACGCATTACAGGAAAAAACAGACCGAATCTTTGATCAAGATTTTGTTTCAAAATTTAAAACCAAAATCCTACGCTCGTAAAGAGTTGGAACAATTTTCCAAGAACTTAGAAAAACAAGATGAACAACAATGTAGACTTGATATAATTTTCTAGACGTGAATGAATATACACTTTCCTAAAAGCAACATTTTGTCCCTTATAAGAGTGAAGGGGATCGCGAAATCCGCTTTTGAGATACAAAGAAGAAATACAACAATAATACTCACTCTTAGTATTAACGTCAAACAAGAATAAAATTTTCACAAATTGGTTTGTGTCTTACATGAATGACAGAATGTAGAGAAAAAAATCTCTCTACTTTCAATAGAGCATAGGATCCCTTTATATAGATGTTGATTAGGCATCTTTCAAATTCAAGAGATGTCATATTCTGATTAGTTACATTTCTTCATGAATGATCATAACTTTTTCATGAATGGTTGTAACTCTTCATGAATAATTGTAACTTTTCAAAAATGGTTGTAACTCTTCATAAATTTGAAAACTGTCTCTAATACTCTTAAATTAAAGCAAGAGTCACTCCTCTCGCGCTTTCCTAAAAACGAAAACCTCTCATGCCTTCATCCCTAAACCCTCCCTTATTCTATGACTCCCTCCTCCCAGTGCATCTCATCTCGTGCAACTCTTTGTTGCCTTTCATCACGATCTCGCACCTCCATTGTGACTCCCTCTCTCGCTGTATTTCGAATTCGTCCCTCACCATCTCTATGTCGCGCTCCTCCCTTGCGGGCTCTTTGTCGTTTGTCACGGTGTTGTTCTTTCTCGTCCTTTGTCAATCGCCTTCATGTCGGTGGTGTGATGGTGTTTGCATCTCGTCTCCGTGTCTTTGATTTCTACACTAAAGGTTGCTTTTTCTTTCTACACTTGTTTCCATTGAATGTTGTTGCATGTATTGTCGTCTGCATTGAATTTAATGCATGTATATATGGATTGAAGTAGAAATTGGATTGAATCGTATGATTGGATTGTATGTAAATCGTATGCATGTCATTTATTTGGATCTGTAATGAAGGCTCAAAGGCCTTAATCGAACTTTAAAGTACGGTTAAGGTCTCGTCGACGTTCAAAGGTCAGTTAAGGCCTCAACGAACTTCGAAACACAGGGATCGTCTTGTACGGGGTATCCATGAAAAAAACTATGTTAAACGAACTCAATAAGGTAACTGAATCAGGATGTGTCCAAAACAGGTCACTTACCATGTTGGAATGAGCCAAAGATCTACTCCACTAGATATATTTATCTTTATCTAACATCATCATCAACTATTGCATTTCAGTTCTTGACTCTCTCAAAGATCGTTTGTATGTGTAACTCACGGTATATATTTTTTTGATAGTTGCGACATTATCATCATTATGTTCTTTGAGAGTCAAAAGAATATTTGAAGGTTTTACTTAACTCTTAGTCATGTCAACAAGAATGGAGTGTTCATCAGTATTTAACCTCTCAAAGAAAGGATGACTAATCAAACTCTCTACTAATTCATGGTTGTGATAGCCACACATAATTGTTAAGACTCAACCTTCTCCTTTAGCTCAACCTAAACGGACACTCACATTTTCTTGTGCCGAGCCATTAAGTTGAACATTTGGTTTATACTTCCTATATTTTTCATTCCTTTCACAACTTAACAAAACAAATGTCTTTCTTCCAACTTCACACGTTGTTGTGTCAGATCTTATAATGACCATTACAAATCCAAAATCGAATGAAATCTTTCAAACTCATTCAATTAAATCCTAACGTGAGAAAAAAATTTAATCACTCGAAAACTTATTTATGTAATCATCCTCCACCACTTCATTTACAAAATAACAAAATTCAGACACAAAACCTTAATTTATTTGAGAATCAACTAATTCAAATGGATAGTTATCCATCTAATAATATTAAATACAATCTATAATAAACATTAACATATTAAAATTTAACTACTAAAAAAACAACATAACATATTTAACTTTATATAATAAATAAAAACCATACACATATTATAAATTAAAAATTATAAACATTACGACATAAATTAAAAATTAAATAAAAAACAACAAAAAATAATATCAATGATATTATAACTATAAAAATTTAACATATTATCAATTAAATTAAATGCTAATTAAAATATTATTACATATCACAAATGAACTAATAAATAACAAATAACAAAATATTTTAAAATTTAAATAAAAATTATGAAATATAAACATATTATAAATTAAATCAAAAGTTAAAAACAATTAACACATAAAAATATTATGTAATAAATACAAAATAACAAAAAATATTATAAACTAAATACTAAATATAAAACATTAAAAACTTAATAAGAAATACACAAACTTTAATAACAAAAAATTAACTACTACATCGAAAATAACACCTACAAAATTAAGTAATGCATCATAAATAAAAAAAATAACAACACATATTGAAAAATTAGTAACACATAAATATTACAAAATAATCTATATAAAACTTTAACATATTATAAATTAAATACAAAATATTTAAAACAGATTCTTTTCTAAAATAATAAAATATCTAAAATATAAAAGTAAAACAGTAGAATATATAAAAACCATAGCAAATATTAAAAAAGAAAAACACATAAAAATCACATAATAAATAGAACATAACAAATAAAATATAACGAAAAATATTACAATTTAAATAATATAATGTATATAAAACATTAACAAGTTATAAATTAAATACAAAATATTTTAAACATATTTATTGTAAAAAAATATTTATATAAATTTAAAAGTAAAACAGCATAATATATATAAAAAAATATAACGAGTATTAAATAAATAAGACATACATAAAAATCACATCAAAACTCATGAAATATAAACAAATTAAAACAAATAAGTGTCCATGTCACGTCTCATTTAATACTGTGCTGAGTCACCAAGTTGCTTCCATAAATGCACCCACGCCACACGTTCAGTGCATTAAAAATCCACTACCGATCCATGCATGCACACCACTTGTCAAATTGGAAACTTCTGAAATCAGTAGTGGGGGTGCAGGTGTCGACAGGGGAGTCGTTCGTTCGTTTGAAAGTGGAATCTGAACAAAAGTGATTTTTTCTGAAAAAACCTCCCACTCTCCTGCGCGCACCTTCTCCCCTTCCTAAACTCAGACCTCCATTTCTCTTCCTTCTCTCTAGAATCCTCTCCCTTCTCTCTTCTGCAACTTACCATTCTCTTCTCCGATCACGTTTCAGAACCGTAGAAACGTTCGCTGCACCGTGAGCTTCATCTTGGACCGAACAACTTCCAATTCTGTAACCGGTAAGTTTCCCAACCTAGACGCTCGTTTCTGGATTTCCTGCAAACCCAGATTCAGCTGCATGCAAGGGTGTAAACTAAGTTCCTTCGTTTTCTTTTGGTTAATTTTTAGTTGAAGAGTTTAAGAGAAAAGTTGAGAATAGAAATCCATATTTGGACGAGTCAAAATTCTTAGACGTTTACGTCACGCATCCAGGTAAGGGAAGCTTATTCAATTTAATTCGTATGACTGTATTGTGCTGCATGAACGTGCTGTGTGTGGAATGAAGTATGATCTGTATTAATTGATTTTTGGTATATGATTATGATTATGATTTGATGCATGAGAAGTATGAAATGAACTATGATTTAAGTATTTGAAAGTATGAAAATTATGCTGAAAAATGAGTAAATTGGAATTGAATCTGAGAATATAAATTTCCTATGATATAGTACGATCGTAATTGAACGGTCTTTGACCGTTCGGTATTGTTATTAAACTCTCTTTGAAAAATGAGTTCTTTCATTTGGAAAGAATACTCGTTGGGGACGAACCGCCTCTTATATTAGTTCTCCGTTTGAGCGTTCGGCCAAACGTAGATATCCTGAGTGTTGTGTGAGAAAGTGAGAAGCCCGAAAATATACATTCTGATGCTTAGTCAATTTGTTAAAAACATAACTTGAAACATCTCATCTTATATGAATTCCAATTTCTATGATTATTGAATCAGCGAAGGGTCTCGACCCAAAAGCGTACGTCCTAAGTGGCGCTCGGTCTTATACCGAACGCTCGTCCTAAAGCGTACGTTATAAGTAGCGCTCGGTCTTATACCGAACGCTCGTTCTTTTCGTAATTACCATCGAGTAGAAATAACGTTCGTCCTGAAATTTCATAGCGTTCGTCCAAAAAGTTAAATAGCATTCGTCCAACCGATTTAGTAACGTTCGTCCAAGACTTCAGTGACGTTCGTCCAAAACTTCATTAAGTACCTATTACCGCGTTCGGTCATTGACTGGCAGTTTGTCTCCTGAATTAAATCGCGCTCGGTTTATTTAACTAAACAACTTGTGGTGTATCTATCCATTGGATTCGACCTAGAGTTATTGAACTTAAATTTTTCTAAGTATTATTCAGATTCTTCTAGAATCAGTTCATTGAACTGATTTAAGTAGTCATAACGTCCGTCAGCGGATAGGTGTTCGTTTCTTTTTGTTCAGAAACGAGGATTCCTCTGTATTGTGTTAACGTTCGTCCTCATTTTTAAAAAGGATGAACGCTTGTTATTTTATGAAAGTGGAACAAAGAATGAAAATGTTATTAAGAGTAAAAGTTATGATGTGTGAACGGTATCTTAAATGAAATATTGAAAGTGGAATTTGAACGAGCGTTCCAGGGAGGAACGACTCATATGTATTGAAAGTTGGAATGGTAAAGTATGAATGTGGTAAGCTTAGATAGCGGTTCATCCTGATATTCCGTGAGTGCTCGTTCTCAAGTAGAGAGGAGTATGTCATCTGTGGGAATGGCAGGAGGTCTTAGTCCATAACTGTAACTTGGACAGAACGGACTAACCTCAGGTGGCGACTGATGAGTATTCCAGTTATTCCACCTGTGTGCACGAACGCCTTAGCTACACAGAATTCATACAGTCCGGACAGTCTGTCTAGTAC
The DNA here is from genome assembly GCA_034642375.1 of Vigna nakashimae. Classification (NCBI taxonomy): domain Eukaryota; kingdom Viridiplantae; phylum Streptophyta; class Magnoliopsida; order Fabales; family Fabaceae; genus Vigna; species Vigna nakashimae. The sequence goes on from CM067768.1 coordinate 25,755,177, forward strand.
CAGAAATTTGATTGAGTTAATGAATGAATTGATTTAAGGATATGTTGTGAATTAAGTGATTTGGTTGATATGTTATGAAATGTTGATTTACTTAAATTAAATTCAATAAGCTTACCCTTCGTTTTCCATTGTGTTGTCTGTATTTGTACGTTCGTCTTGTCCTTGCAATGATCATCCGTGTGGATGTGAGCAGAGGGAGATGCATCTCTGGAAGAAGCGCTTGAAGAAGGAATTCTGGCTGAAGAGAATTTAGTGGAGATTGAAGTGAAAGCCGAACAGTAGAATGTTCGGTTGTTTTAGTCTAGTTAGTATAGTGAAAGCGAGTTTCCTCCAACACCATCCTGCAAAATTCAGTGGAAAATGCCTTCCTGATGAGGCGGACCAGTGGCTGAGGGATATGGAGCGTATTTACAATGCTAAGAGGTGTTCGGATGACAACCGGTTAGCCTTTACAGAATACTTGTTGACCGGCAAAGCTAGCCATTGGTGGACGAGCATGAAAGCTATTTTAACGGACGCTCAGAGTCCCATCACTTGGGCGGTTTTCAGAAATAAGTTCTATGAGGAGTACTTTCCAGACAGCGTTCGTTACGCTAAGGAAGTTGAGTTCCTTCAACTGGTGCAAGGAGCAAGGTCTGTGTCGGAGTATACCAACACGTTCAAACACCTGTTGAGGTTCAATACCATGGCGACCAGTGAGGAATGGCAGTGCAGAAAGTTTGAAAATGGGCTGAGGAGTGATCTAAAGGTGTTAATCTCCAGCCTATGTATTCGGTCATTCCCTGCAATGGTTGAGAGGGAAAAAGTATTGGAGAAGAACATGGTTGAAGCCGAACAACAGAAGAAACAACAGGCATCACGGGGATCAATTCTGTCGAGAAAAAATTTGAATAGGAACAGGACGCCGTACGCCCATCCAGCTCAGTCTAGTGGCTCTCAAGCTTTAGTGGTTGCTGGACAATCAGGACAACAGGGAACGGTCAAATGTTTTCAATGTGGGGGACCTCATTTTAGATCCATATGCCCTCAGTTGGTCGGAGGAAAATATTGTACCCGGTGTAGAAGGAATGGCCATCTGGAGAACGAATGTAATATGAGCGGACGTGCTGTTATGAGGCCACCGAACGCTGGAAGGATCCAGCAAGGGAGAGGTGGGCGAGCCCAAGCTGTTGGGCGTGTGTATGCAATTACGGGGGCGGAAGCAGCAAACTCAGGTACACTTATCACCAGCACGTGCTTGTTATATGGAATGCAATGTTGTATGTTGTTTGACTCGGGGGCAACACACTCCTTCATCTCGAAGGCGTGCGTTGAGAAATTGGGGTTAACGGAGAGTGAAATGCAGTTTGACTTGGTGGTGTCAACCCCAGCTGCTGGTGAGGTTAGGACGTCTACCATGTGCGTTAGATGTCCTATTGAGGTAGAAGGGCGTAGATACAAGGTGAACCTCATATGTTTGCCTCTCAAAGACTTAGAAGTAATTTTAGGAATGGATTGGCTGACTACCAATCACATTCTCCTAGACTGCGGCGCCAAAGAATTGATCTTTTCGGAAGATGATGAAGAAGACTTGGGTGTGACACTCGGCCAGTTAAAAGAAGATATTATGGAAGGCGCGAGTTGTTTTCTAATTATGACACACGAAGACAGGGAGGCTGGAACTATAAGTTTTGAACAATCGTCCAACAACAGGCACAGTAGAGGACGATCGTTGTAGACGAATTCCCGGACGTCTTTCCGGATGAAGTGCCAGGACTGCCTCCCGTTCGTGAAGTGGAATTCACGATTGATTTGGTAACTACAGCAGCGCTTATCTCCGTTCAACCTTATAGAATGACACCAGCTGAGTTGGCCGAACTCAAACAGCAAATTGAAGATTTGATGGACAAGAGATTTATTAGATCGAGCGTCTCACCTTGGGGAGCGCCTGCGTTGTTGGTGAAGAAGAAGGATGGCAGCTCTCGGCTCTGCATTGATTACAGGCAACTGAATAAACTGACCATCAAGAACAAATATCCCCTACCTCGGATCGACGACTTCTTGGACCAATTGCATGGTGCGAGCGTATTCTCTAAGATAGATTTGAGATCGGGCTACCATCAGATTCGAGTTAAAGAAGAAGACATTCAGAAGACGGCCTTTAGATCTCGGTACGGACATTATGAGTACGTGGTGATGCCGTTCGGTGTGACGAACGCTCCAGCAGTTTTTATGGACTACATGAATCGCATTTTCAGGCCGTATTTGGATAAGTTCGTGGTAGTGTTCATTGATGACATTCTCATATACTCCAAGAGCTGTGAAGAGCATGAAGAGCACTTGAGGTTGGTACTTGGAGTTTTGAAGGAAAAAGAACTGTACGCTAAGTTGTCCAAGTGCGAATTCTGGATGAAAGAAGTACAGTTCTTAGGTCATGTGGTATCTGCTGGTGGAATTTCAGTAGATCCTGCCAAGGTGCGAGCGGTACTGGATTGGGAGAGTCCACGTTCGGTCACGGAAGTAAGGAGTTTTGTGGGACTCGCGGGCTACTACAGGCGTTTCATAGAAGGATTTTCTAAGATAGTGGCCCCGTTAATGCAGCTGACTAGGAAAGACCACCCGTTCGCTTGGACCGATCGGTGTGAATCCAGCTTCCAAGAATTAAAACAGAAGCTGACAAGCGCTCCAGTTTTAGTAATTCCGGAATTTACATGAAAGTTTCGTAACTACATCATTCCCCAACAAATTGAAATTAGTTCTCCATAGTCATGGAGAACTTGAGCTTACAATGGAGAAAAATGGAAGAATGGGGATCCAAGGAGGAAGAATGGAGAGTTCCCACTGCCCAAAACCAGCTCCCTGAGGTCCAAAAATGGTGTTCCAAGCTTCAGCCGCCAAGAAGATCCCCACCTTCAGGTTCAGAATGCTTTAAATAGAACTAGGGTTCCAGGTCAGCATAGGTCGCGCCCGGCGCCCCTCTGTCGCGCCCAGGCGCGAGACTCTCTGGAAAGTCACGCCCGGGCGCCCCATTTCTCACGCCCGGGCGTGAAACTCTCTGGAACTCGCGAAAAGTCGCGCCCGGCGCCCCTCTGTCGCGTCCGGGCGCGGACCATCTGGATTTGGACGAAGCGTCCCATGATTTCTGGGCGAACGTCCTCTCTTTATCCACAGGACGAGCGTCCTCTTCTACCGGACGAGCGTTCACTGCGCTTACTCTCCGGACGAGCTGGCTGGATCCACTTCTGCCTGGCTGGACGAGCGTCCTCTTCTCTGGCCTGGACGAGCGTCCTAAATCTTGGACGAGCGTCCTCTTATACCTCTGGATGAGCGTCCTCTAACTCTCTCTGGACGAGCGTCCTCTTAGCCCTCTGGACGAGTGTCCTCTCTGCTACTTGGACGAGCGTCCTCTCTGCTAGCTGGACGAACGTCCAATTCTCTCTTCGCTGGACGAGCGTCCTCTTCTGCGTTCTGGACGAGCGTTGGGCGCCCCTTTTGTCACGCCCGGGCGCGAGATGCTTTCCTTACTCCTTTAGCCTTCTGCTTTTGAATCTTTTCCTTGGTTCCCACTCTTAGTAGTTAAGTACTTCTCTAATACACACAAATTTCCTACAAATTTGAGGAATTAACGATGAAAACTTATATGTAAAGCGAACACTAAACTTATTCACAAACTTAGATAGAAAGGGAGGATTAAACATGTTTCAAGCTTAAAAAGGGTAAATTTGGTACGAAAATTGCTTCAAAGATAATGGTAAACATTACCGTTATCAATGGTACGTGAGTTGAGCTTAGTGGAGAGTTTTAGAGACCTAAGGTTACAGTTCAATTTAGAACCGAACAGCATCAAATGCTGTAACCTTAGGATAGCAAGTAGTGTATTTGACCGTATCAGAATGAAGCAGTTAGAAGATGAAGAATTGGTGAAGATAAGAGGCGCGCTCGGCACAGATCAAGCAAAGGAATTTAACGCTGGAATGGACGGCCTATTACGTTATATGGGTAGGACGTGCATTCCAAATGATGGAGATCTGAAGAGAATAATATTGGAAGAAGGGCATCACAGCCGTCTTAGCATGCATCCTGGCATGACTAAGATGTATCAGGATCTTAAGAAAACGTTCTGGTGGCCAGGGATGAAGAGTGATGTCGCACGTTTTGTGGCATCATGCCTAACTTGTCAGCGTGCAAAAGCTGAGTACCAAAGACCGAGCGGCCTACTGCAACCTTTGGAAATTCCTGAATGGAAGTGGGACAACATTTCAATGGACTTCGTGACTCACTTACCTTGCACGGTCAAGAATCATGATTCCATTTGGGTGATAGTGGATCGTCTAACGAAGAGTGCTCACTTCCTAGCGGTTAACTTGAAGATGTCAATGACTAACTTGGCAAAGCTTTACATCAAGGAGATCGTTCGTCTACATGGAGTGCCGTCCAGCATTATCTTTGACCGAGACACGAGATTCACCTCTCGGTTTTGGCAATCCCTGCAAAGCGAACTGGGCAGCAAACTTCAAATGAGTTCAGCGTACCATCCTCAGACGGACGGACAATCTGAGAGAACCATCCAGACGCTCGAAGATTTATTAAGGACGTGCGTGCTCGATCACATGGGCATTTGGGATGAAGTGTTGCCGTTAGTGGAGTTCACCTACAACAACAGCTTCCAGTCCAGCATTGGAATGGCTCCCTTCGAAGCTTTTTACGGATGTAAGTGCCGCACGCCCCTTTGCTGGTTTCAGGAAGGAGAGAACATATTGACTGGACCAGAGCTCGTTCAACAAACGACTGAAAAGGTGAAGTTAATTCAAGAGAGGCTGAAGACGTCTAGGAGCAGACAGAAGTCATACGCAGACAAGAGAAGAAGGTCGTTAGAGTTCAAAGCTGGCGATCACATATTCCTTAGACTGAACCCAACCACTGGAGTAGGCAGAGCGATGCGATCCAAGAAATTATCTCCCAAGTTCGTGGGGCCGTATCAGATCATAAGGAAGATTGGACCAGTAGCATACGAGCTAGCCTTGCCTCCTCAATTGTCCAACCTTCATCCGGTGTTCCATGTTTCCCAACTCCGCAAATACATAGCAGATCCCTCGCACATATTGGAGTTAGAGGACGTTCGTCTTCGTCAAGACCGAACGTTCGAGATGAAGCCAGTTCGCGTTGAAGATGTTCGCACCAAGTTATACAAGGGAAAGGACGTTCGGTTGGTGAAAGTTGTATGGGACGAAAAGACGGGCGACACTACATGGGAAGTAGAGGATGCCATGAAGGAATTATACCCTCATCTATTCCCTGGTAAGACTTAATTTTCGAGGACGAAAATTTTTGTAGTTAGGGGGATTGTCACGTCTCATTTAATATTGTGCTGAGTCACCAAGTTGCTTCCATAAATGCACCCACGCCACACGTTCAGTGCATTAAAAATCCACTACCGATCCATGCATGCACGCCACTTGTCAAATTGGAAACTTCTGAAATCAGTAGTAGGGTGCAGGTGTCGACAGGGGAGTCGTTCGTTTGTTTGAAAGTGGAATCTGAACAAAAGTGATTTTTTCTGAAAAAATCTCCCACTCTCCTGCGCGCACCTTCTCCCCTTCCTAAACTCAGACCTCCATTTCTCCTCCTTCTCTCTAGAATCCTCTCCCTTCTCTCTTATGCAACTTACCATTCTCTTCTCCGATCACGTTTCAGAACCGTAGAAACGTTCGCTGCACCGTGAGCTTCATCTTGGACCGAAAACTTCCAATTCTGTAACCGGTAAGTTTCCCAACCTAGACGCTCGTTTCTGGATTTCCTGCAAACCCAGATTCAGCTGCATGCAAGGGTGTAAACTAAGTTCCTTCGTTTTCTTTTGGTTAATTTTTAGTTGAAGAGTTTAAGAGAAAAGTTGAGAATAGAAATCCACATTTGGACGAGTCAAAATTCTTAGACGTTTACGTCACGCATCCGGGTAAGGGAAGCTTATTCAATTTAATTCGTATGACTGTATTGTACTGCATGAACGTGTTGTGTGTGGAATGAAGTATGATCTGTATTAATTGATTTTTGGTATATGATTATGATTATGATTTGATGCATGAGAAGTATGAAATGAACTATGATTTAAGTATTTGAAAGTATGAAAATTATGCTGAAAAATGAGTAAATTGGAATTGAATCTGAGAAGATAAATTTCCTATGATATAGTACGATCGTAATTGAACGGTCTTTGACCGTTCGGTATTGTTATTAAACTCTCTTTGAAAAATGAGTTCTTTCATTTGGAAAGAATACTCGTTGGGGACGAACCGCCTCTTATATTAGTTCTCCGTTTGAGCGTTCGGCCAAACGTAGATATCCTGAGTGATGTGTGAGAAAGTGAGAAGCCCGAAAATATACATTCTGATGCTTAGTCAATTTGTTAAAAACATAACTTGAAACATCTCATCTTATATGAATTCCAATTTCTATGATTATTGAATCAGCGAAGGGTCTCGACCCAAAAGCGTACGTCCTAAGTGGCGCTCGGTCTTATACCGAACGCTCGTCCTAAAGCGTAAGTTATAAGTAGCGCTCGGTCTTATACCGAACGCTCGTTCTTTTCGTAACTACCATCGAGTAGAAATAACGTTCATCCTGAAATTTCATAGCGTTCGTCCAAAAAGTTAAATAGCGTTCGTCCAACCGATTTAGTAACGTTCGTCCAAGACTTCAGTGACGTTCGTCCAAAACTTCATTAAGTACCTATTACCGCGTTCGGTCATTGACTGGCAGTTTGTCTCCTGAATTAAATCGCGCTCGGTTTATTTAACTAAACAACTTGTGGTGTATCTATCCATTGGATTCGACCTAGAGTTATTGAACTTAAATTTTTCTAAGTATTATTCAGATTCTTCTAGAATCAGTTCATTGAACTGATTTAAGTAGTCATAACGTCCGTCAGCGGATAGGTGTTCATTTCTTTTTGTTCAGAAACGAGGATTCCTCTGTATCTTAAATGAAATATTGAAAGTGGAATTTGAACGAGCGTTCGAGGGAGGAACGACTCATATGTATTGAAAGTTGGAATGGTAAAGTATGAATGTGGTAAGCTTAGATGGCGGTTCATCCTGATATTCCGTGAGTGCTCGTTCTCAAGTAGAGAGGAGTATGTCATGTGTGGGAATGGCAGGAGGTCTTAGTCCATAACTGTAACTTGGACAGAACGGACTAACCTCAGGTGACGACTGATGAGTATTCCAGTTATTCCACCTGTGTGCACGAACGCCTTAGCTACACAGAATTCATACAGTCCGGACAGTCTGTCTAGTACCAGAAATTTGATTGAGTTAATGAATGAATTGATTTAAGGATATGTTGTGAATTAAGTGATTTGGTTGATATGTTATGAAATGATGATTTACTTAAATTAAATTCAATAAGCTTACCCTTCGTTTTCCATTGTGTTGTCTGTATCTGTACGTTCGTCTTGTCCTTGCAATGATCATCCGTGTGGATGTGAGCAGAGGGAGATGCATCTCTGGAAGAAGCGCTTGAAGAAGGAATTCTGGCTGAAGAGAATTTAGTGGAGATTGAAGTGAAAGCCGAACAGTAGAACGTTCGGTTGTTTTAGTCTAGTTAGTATAGTGGGCCGTTTAGAGCGAGTGCCCTTTTTGATTTATATTGAATATTGAACGTTCGGTATTTATTTTTGTAAACCGTTCGTTTTTATTACTTAGTGAACGCTCGTAAAATTTTATGTATCTATGTAATGCCGTTCGGCCACCTGCGATCTTGATTTCTTAAACTGTAAGACTGTTTTGTTATATTAATACATGTAAATATTCTATTATATAGTTGATGACTGTATAATTTTGGGATGTTACAGTCCAACAACACAATATACATAAAAAAACAAATCAAATATTAAATAAATAAAAAACACATAATAACACATAAAAAATACAAAAAAAACACATAAAATACAAAGGAAACAAAACAAATATAATTGAAACTTGTAGTGCAGCTAGCCTTAATCAAATTTCGAAGTTATGTTAAGGTCTCGTTAATGGTCAAATGCCGTTTGGGACATGCTGCAATTCGAACTACAGCAGGCCTTAACTCGTGTTTGAATGCCGTTTAAGCTGTCATCGTGGTTAAAATTGTGTGAAGGCCTCAACCGACGTTCGAATGTCGGTGAAGACTTAACCGAATTTCGAAGTTCGGTTAAAAGATTCTAACACTAGTGCAGCGAGGGGACTTTATCGCGGTTATTTTTCATTATACATCGCGGTTTACGAACCGCGGCATATTCAGCCGCGGTAGTAAGTCAGAGACTTTAGGCCGCGGTTATGCCCGCGGTATATAGGTTTGCGGAATATGCCGCGGTTGTCCAAGGAACCGCTACCTAAATCCATTTTTTTTTTAAAAAAAATTTGTCCACTATATGCCGCGGTTGAACCGCGGCAAAAGACTCCAGTATATGCCGCGGTTCTTGCACTAACCGCGGCCATATGTCTCATTTTAAAAAAAAACGAAACACTATATGTCGCGGTTGTGGTTACAACCGCGGCATATTCCCCTGCAGTTTTTTAAAATTGCAGGTCTGTTTTTGTGATATCCACTACCACAAAAACAGACCTGCATATAAAAACATGTACACAAATTCAATTTGAACATAACAAACAGATGTTCAAATGTATTTCAACATCAAATAAAGTTCAAAGTCTAAGAAAATTCAATCTATTCAAATGCAATGTTTAACCGCGGCATATACCCCCTGTAACTTCTGAAATTCTCTGACTCAGTCAGCCCCTGCAATAAATTGGCGTCAAAGGGGATGGTTGACTGGCGTATATGTTGGCGTCAAATGCATATTCGTTCGATTTATTTACAAAATTGCCACCGCGCACCATTATGTTGCGGTTTCTAGTGAACCGTGGCATAATGTGCGCTGTAAAAACCGAATTTTTTACTAGTGTAACTTAAAATTTATCTCGGATGAAGCCTTTTGAACTGCAGTACAACACCATACATCGGGACATAGCACCATCATTGGATCCACCACCAATAACACATCGGGATCGCCACCGGAACCACCAACAACCATAGGGACCGCAAGTAGAATGAACATAAGTAGAGACAAAATCAGAGAAATACATAGCAAAACGAGTACGTTGCAAACTATATTTCGAAAACGTGAGAATACAGGTATACATTGCTGAATTAATTGAATTGGTTAGTAAAACAGAAAGCAATCATTAATGTCATCATTAACTTTTATTAATTCTCATCTAATAGTGCAAGCTAAAAGATATTAAGATAATTACAAGGGTGCAAGATGAAAATTAGAAAGTGTATGGAGAAGAGCTTCCTATTGTTTGGTGAGTCATTCTCCCTGAAACTTCCTAACCTCATCCTGTACCCCGAATTTTACATATCTACCCTTCATTAATTAATGTCAAAATAGAAGTAATGATGAAATAATGATGTCCTTACTACTAACCATATTCCTAACCACCAACTTTTCTGCTCATTGTATAAACCCTAGTAGTATACATGCACCCCATTTTCCTTCTCGCAGTTTTTTCATTTGCACAATAACATTGTTTCACTATTTTATTATTTGTTGGGTTGAGAGTTTTGAGGTTTTAAAGTGTAGTGGTTGTGTAGTGGTTGTGTTGTGTGTTGGTGTTGTGGATATTGGACGAGGAGGAAGAAGCTGGCCACAAGAAGGTCTTAGTTAAATATTTAAACATCGTAACCGCACTTCGAACTACGATTCAGTGCAAACGCACTTCGAACTGTGATTTTACTGTTTTGCATCGTTTTTTAACTCTTTGTTGTGATTTAATGGATGTTGTCTTTAGAGATTATTTTTATCTCCTAATTTTTAACTCTTTTTACTAAATCTTTTTAAGTTTTAGACTTTGTTAACTAAAAAATAATAAAGAATTAAATAAAATAACAATAAAATTATTTAAATAATAATTAAATAATTATAAATAATAACAAAAAAAATAATATGTACGAAAATAAAATTTACGAATAATAATAATTATTTAATTGAATAAATTATTTAATATAAATTTAAAATTGAATAAAATTGCATACATAATAAATAATATATAAAAATTTAAAAATAAACAATTTCAAAAAAATTTAACAAACAAAAAATAATTAAAAATATAATCCGAAAATATATTAAACCTAACCATAAAAACTAACTCAACAAACAAACACAACTAAAATTTCATATTTTACAAACATAACTAAAAATTTGTTTAAAAAAAATATACTAACTCAACAAACAAATAACACACCCAGGCAACAAACAACCACAGATCGAGTGGTTCGCCTTAATCGCATATCAAACTGCAGACAATCAAGGACCAGAACTGCACTTCCAAGTACGTCGGCCATGCACCACCGTGAACCAACCGCAGATCCACCTGTGGTTGCCATCAACCGCAGATCCAACTGCGAAGCCACCAAATCCGCACTTCGTAGTGCGGCGACCGTTAACCGCAGTTCCATTTGCGATTTATCCTGCATCTCCCCTACTTTCAACGCCTAACACAGATCAAACAATGAAAAAACATGGTCAACAGCAAGATGAAGCAGCGAACAAAATATGCAAATCAACATACTAACATATATTCGATCGTACAAGGAGGAAGGAAAGGAAGGAATACCGCAATATGTTAAAAAATGGTAAAAAAAAGAGGAAAGTGGTGAGGAGGGGAGGACGACCAGAAGGAGAAAGAAGAAACAATCAAGGGGTGTAGGGTTTGGGGGTGAGATGGGGAGGAAATGTTCAAATTTATTTTAATGGTCAACATTTTATAAAACCAAAGCTTCTGACTCTGACAGATATAGATTTAGAGGTAAGGGTACGTTAGAATTAAAACAAAATTGGTTGAGATTAAAACAAAATTAGGAAATGCAGGATGAAGTTAGGGAGACAGAGAAAGAATCACTCTTGTTTGTTCCATGATCACCTAAAAAGAGGAGTATTATAAAAGAAATAAAACATGTGTTGCGTTAATTAATGACTAAGTACGCGTGCCTAATAATTAATAATATTCATCCGTGCATTCTGCAGAAGCTGAAAAAGCACTGTCTGAGAAGCAAGCTATTTGATTTGGAAAATAGGTCTACCTCTCATTGAAGTTTTAGATGCCCAACACGCATTTCGGTCAACAACATTTAAGATTGCCACCTATAAATCTTTTTGATAGGGTATCTGTATAACTTTTTTATGACTCTTTAACGGTCGGATCTTTTAAATGTCTTTCAATTTATATTTATAAAATTTTATATTTATTTACAAATTATATAAATTAAAAAAGTTATATATATATATCAATTGATAAAAATTAAAACTACGATAATAAAAATATAAAATAGATATCAATTTATTTTAAATTAATTGAACATTACCGAAGTGCATGAGCAACGTAATTACTAATAACACCCACATCATCAATATGCATGGGTGATTCATATGTGCTAAATTTGTCACTTGATAAATTTATAGTTAATTGGTAGATAATTTTTTAAAAAATTTTCCTTTTAATGAAACTATTATTGGTCTGGCGGAAATTTAAAATCATTATGTATATCATATATTATCTATAACTATAATCCAATAATTATTATTGATATAATAAAATCTGATATAATATCTACTCCAACATAATATCTAGTCTCAAATAGGTTTTCGGTTTCCTCTTTTAGTTAAGTGGGATAATTAAACTTTTTTTTAAGTTTTCTTGTGAATTTACCAGTGTCATGTATTAAAATTTTCCGCTTCCGATATAGATATAGATACAAAGAACTAAAACTCTAATATCAAATAATCAGAAATTAGAACACTATTCTCATATTCAATTTGGAAAGATATGGACAACACACTCAAAAAATATAAGAAAGTAAATGATAAGTCATAGAAGTTGATCCCCAAATGTTACCTTAACAAGATCAAAATTAGAATTCTTATAATACCGAAATTAAAAAAAAAAAACTCTAACAAATAGAAAACTCAATTTTCTATCTAATTTATATATGTCTCCTTATATTGCTAAGTGCACATCCTTTTATACAATGAATTAAGCAAGACCTAAGAATTCCATATTAACTATACTCACTAATGGTACAATTAATTTTGATTATATGAATTATTATTTTCTATATTTAATTTAAAGAAAAATTATAAATAAAATGTAAAAGACTCCTCATGATCATATCAATGTCATGTGTACTCTCCTCTAAAAGAAACATAATATCTCAATCAAAGATTTTCCTTATACTCATTTTCCATTCAGAACTATAATCCTTGCAAAACAACTTATTGATTGAGATCAAATAACGTTTTATCGTTGAGACATCTCATAAAAAACTTTTTCCCATGTTGAATGAACAATATAACAGTATTTTTACCATCATAAGAGTCATTATTTTTATTATCATTTTTTTCTTCATCTTTGTTAGTCACTTTTTTCTTCTTTTCTCTTTTCTTCTTTATTTTTTTCTTGAATCTCTTTTTCTCTCAACTCATATTCTTTCTTTTCTCTTTCTCTCAACTTCTCTTCTTTATTTTCTTTTTCCCGTAACTCCTTTATTTTTTTCTCTTTGAACGCCTCATTAATTTCTTTTTCTGTTGTAATTTGTTTCCTCAATCTCTCTTTCTTTGATCATAGTATAAGTATATCTTTTCTAATATTAGTCAGACATTTCCTCTTTATCTCTATACCTTAAATCTTCATTTTCTTTCATTTTTCTCTCTTCAAAATTCTCTTTCAATTTCCTCTCCATATGTAAAATAAACTCATCAACAAACAATTTCTGATAGTTACTGAGTTGATGAACACTTTTAGAACCAGTATATGCCATAAGTCTAAAAAATGCAAATCAAAATTGAAAAAGTACATATATATAAAAAAAGAAAACATCAATATGAAAAGTCGAAACTCTAAGTCATGAAGTTGACTACCACATATTATCTTGATAAGATCAAAATTAGGATTCTCATTGTAACATCCAGGTTGGACAAAAATAACTGATCTGTACTGTATTATAGTTAATTATACTATATTATACTATGAAAAACTGATCCACTTTTACTAAAAGTTCAGTATACTGTTTTATGGTTTAGTTTTAAAAAACTGAACTTATAACATTTTCGGTTTAGTTAACTACGAAAACTGTATCTACTTTTTCCTCTTCTCATTCAACTACTTTTCGCCAAGAAAACGTTGCAAAACCAATACTTGGATCGATTAACTATGCTTGGTATCACAGATCCAAAACGGCGGTGTCGTCGTCTACCACTGTCCAGAGTTAAGTTTCGGGAATGCCTACCATTACATGTCAAAATAAACTTTTCCTTATAGTAAATAAAATAAAATAATGTTGGTTCAATTTTTTTTCCCATGAAAGAGGAGTTATTCGTTTTTATTTTTATTTTTGTAATTAATCTTCAATGATTTTTTTCCTTAGTTTTATTTCAGGTTGTTAAATATAACCATAATGTCATAAAGCCATAAAATATACCATATTTATAATGTCACATTAAGAAAAGGTTTTGGATAATAAAACATGCGCTTAAATATAATTTTGTTTTTATTTTTAATTAGTTTATTTCACGTGTCGTTTTAGTTAATAAAGTTTTAATTTTGTTAATTTTAATAATTATTTTGTTCTAATTTGCATATTAATATTTAGCAATTAGAACTTTTTGAGATAACTTCTGTTACATTTCCCTTAGGTTTAGTAAGTCATATAGTTCTGCATAGTTAACACTTACTTTGTTATTAAATAGTGTTAAAATAAGATTTTAGAACTAGTGCAGTGTTAAAATTACTACAATTCAGTTTAAAATTAGTATAGTTATTAGTTCAATTTAGTTTATATTATAGTTTAATACAATGTAGTATAATTCAGTTCAATCCAGTTTGATAAAACAAAAAATAGTTGTCTAAACTGTTTTATACAAATTAGTTTTTAATTCAGTACAAATTTTAGTAGTGCAGTACAGTTCAGTTCTATTTGTCCACCCCTAGTAAAACCCATTTCCGGATGCCACGAGTAATTAATTAATTTAAGAAAAAAATAACTTCTGATACCATCATAAAATAGTGTAAAATTAAAATCATGTGGAAATAACAATTAATCTAATTACTTCTAAAAATAAACCCCATTAATTTGAATAAGACCTATTGTCTCGATTTTCTACATAACTGATGCCATATAATCTTTTTGCTTTGATTTTCTATAAAACCGATGGTAAAAGGTTGATCAAAAATTCCAAATTATTATCAAAATTTATCATTTTTTATTTTATTACCAACCTTTAGGCTTCAAATTTACGAATAATCGAAGTCATAGAGTAGATATTGTTTCTGTTATTGAGATAACTACTACCATATGTCTTCCTAGGGTTAAATTTGTGAAAGAAACAAAGGTTACCACTTCCACAGTTTTCTTTTTCCTTCCTTTGCAAACCACTGCTCACTCACTACGTTTCTATGAACGCCACCGTCACTGCTCTGCACCTCTTATCGCCATCGTTCTATGCTCGTTCCTTGTTGTCACCATTGTAAGACCCATGAAAAAAAAATATTTATAATAGTAAATTTTAGCATGTTATTAGTAATAATAATTTTAATGGATAGAAAAATGTAAATTTTTGGATATAAAATTATAGTAATTCTAGAGGGAGAGCTTCAAATTTTTGATAACTTATTTAGGATTTTTTTTAAGAAAAGTGAATAGTCAATAGTAAATAGAAAATAGTAAATAGTAAATAGTAAATAGTAAATAGTAAATAGTGAATAGTGAATAGTTAAAAAAAAAATATATTAAAATAAATTGTGGAAGAGAACACTCCACGTAGAATTAATCATTCAGAGATAAGAATGGTGAATAAAAAATAATTTTTGAATAGTAAAAATGAATAGTAAAAGTGAATAGTAAAAATGAATAGTAAAAATGAATAGTAAACTTTTTTGGCTATAAATAGCCAAGGGGGGGGAGGCTGAAGATTTGCACCAAAATTCTAGAGAAATTGTGAGAGAAGAGAGTTGGAGGAAATTCTAGTTGAAGAGGGGAAATTTTGGAAGTTTCGGGAGAACGGTTTGAGAAGAGGAAACTAAGTCTGGAATAGAGGTAAGGGGAGCTAAATTTGAGTATTTCCTTTTGTATTATCTTGAGTCTGGAATATGCTATATTCTGCTTTTGTCTGATCTTAAATCTTGAATATGGAGTATTTTGTTTCTGTATGATCTTGAAATTTAAATAAGAGTATGCTTCTGTGATGATATCCAAGTGTGATAGTTGTAAAATGTGATGTTGATTATGTTATGCCATTTGTATGTTATTAGTTGTTTATTTTTTTGTATTTTGGAAGGATTAGAAATTGTCTAACCGGCCCTGCCAGATTCAATTTCTTGTTTCCCCAAACATTTTATTGCTTTCCTTATTTATTTTTATTGTATTTTGGAAGGATTAGAAGTTGTCTAACCGGCTCTGCCAGATTCAACTTCTTGTTTCCCCAAACTATTTATTACTTTACTTATTTATTTTATTGTATTTTGGAAGGATTAGAAGTTGTCTAACCGGCTCTGCCAGATTCAACTTCTTGTTTCCCCAAACTATTTATTGCTTTACTTATTTATTTTATTGCATTTTTGGAAGGATTAGAAGTTGTCTAACCGACTCTGCCAGATTCAACTTCTTGTTTCCCCAGACATGTTATTGTTCTTGTTATTTAATTATATTGTATTTTTGGATGGATTAGAAGTTGTCTAACCGGCTCTGCCAGATTCAACTTCTTGTTTCCCCAGAAATTTTATTGTTTTATCTATTTTTTTATTGCATCTTTCTGGAAGGATGAGAAGTTGTCTAACCGGCTCTGCCAGATTCAACTTCTTGATTCCCCTAAATTTTTATATTAATATTATTTTGATGGTAATGGGAGCTAATTATTTTTGTATGAATTTATTTTATAAAATATTTGCATATGAATGTTGAACTGGTGTGCTCTTGTGAAACTATTTTATGACTTTTATTATATTGGGTATGATAACTGAAACTGTGAAATTGTACATGTTGTGATGTGATGAATTTAATCTGTTTTGAATGAGTTTGTTGGCTGAAATTGATCTTGTTGGAAGGTCTGAAGTAAGGGTTCTGAAATAGCTTATATATGGGTGTTAAATAGATGTACAGATATTATTTGAGGTTGCTATGAGAGGAAGTGAACACATTAAAATTTGGCATTTCAAATTTAGAGCATAAGAGAACATGGTAGATAATTTAAATAAATCAATTGTTAATTATTGAGGGCCTTTCTTTGTTGGTAGGATAGAGGAACCTTAAAAACCTGAGTTGGCACATCCCTGATCATAGAGCAGCCCTGGCCTGGTCCAGTCAGTTGTGACTAGTCATATGTGCTGGCGTCGAAGGTGAGTTTGATGCGTTCAGACATCTGAGTCCTCTCCGGTGACCAATTGGGGTAAAGAAAAATCTCTACTAGGATGAAAATAAAATAAAACAAGTTGATTGTAGATGCATAATATTATCATGGTAAAAATTTCATATATATTTTATTTATCATTACATTGAGCCCAGACTTTAATATGTAGTTCCTAAGATATGTTGATGTATTTTGGTTGATCCATGATCTTTGTTTGGTGAAAATATGTTGAGTTATACTCGTTATGGGCAAAATGAGTTTATAATATGAAGCATGATATCTGGCAATATGTTTAATTTATTGATACCAAAACGGGTTATTATGAATTCATGATTAAAGAATGAACATGATTGAGTTTGATGGATAAGAGGGTATGAATTGTTGGTTTTTATGAAATGTTGGAGTGGATATGAGAAATCATTACTTATGAAATGATGTTTACTACCGGGAGTAGTATGTTCGAGTTATACCATGAGAGTTTGGTATGAGCAAAGTAACACCTGAGGTTTATGAAAGCAGGCAGAAAGTGGTCTGACCATAAGGCTTCAGAAAGTAATTAAGACATAGTATATAAGTGAGGCTTAAGGAAGCAGGCAGAGAGCGGTCTGACCATAAGGCTTCATGAGTAAGCATGGTACACTTGTAAGATTTATGGAAATGAGAAAGATGATTTTGATAATGATGAATTAATGACATCGGAATAATGATATTTTATCAATTGCAGAAATACACGATTATAATATTTTTATTACAAGTTTAATGATTTTATGATATGGTTGGCTTACCCTTATTTGTTTGTACTATGATCATATAACTCATGTTATATGTGATTAGATAATGTTGCAGATGCGGTTGAAAAAGCTTAGAGATGAGAGAGATGCGGGGAAAAACTTTCAGGGATTTTTGTGAAAAGAATAAATTTGTATTGGGAAGATTATGTTGTGTAAAACTTATAAGTTGAAATTTCAATGGTGAAGACTATATTGTTTAAAGTTTGTAAGTTTGGTATTGTACTTTGGAGTAATTGAAATAAAGTTTGATTGTTTATATGAGATATCAAATTAATTTAGTCTCTACTATCAGTAATACCTTTTAAAATATTTGGGTGTTACAACCATCGCACTACATTTGTTCCTCACTATCACCATCGCGTTGCTTTCGTCTCTATCGTCATGATGAGTGTGATTGTGGTCATTTTTCTTGCGTTTATTTTATGCGGTTGTGGTCAGATTAATATGTTGTTAATGTTTGTGTCCAGGTAGAGGTGTCAAGCCCATGGCCCTAAGGCCAACCCCAACCGATTATTGAAAAAGCCCATTTTAAGAAGCCCCTCAAGCAGGGGGTCAGAAAAAAGCCCCATCCCCCAAAACCCCCATCTCAAGTGGGTTAGGGTCAAGGTTAAAGTGGGTTTAGCCCCACTGCAAAACTTTAATTACATTTTAGAAACAATATAATTTATATATACATAATTTATTATAATTTTATTCTCTCTTATATATATTATATATTATATATTATATATTATATTAAATATTTATGAACCAAATTGGTTAAATAACCGCATTAGAAAGATAAAAAAATGAGGTTTTATGTAAATTAAACTTACTAATATAAAAAATGTAATACTGGAAATTTACATTTTAATCTTATAAAGAGCGAGTCAAGTATAGAAAATATGTTAATTAATTATAAACAATTCATTTAATATCTATCAGTTTTTCATTAATAATTTTCAGTTTATTCTTACATTTTTACTTATTTCTAAACTACTCATACAACCTGTTATATTGGTGGTATGTTCTTTGACTAATGTGAATACTTTTATTTATATATATATATATATATATATATATATATATATATATATATATATATATATATATATATATAATAGAGAGGTAAAAATACTTGTTTTCCATAAATTAAAATTAGCATAAACGTTATTATCTTATTAAATATATATTTTAATTAAAATAATTATCTTATTAATTTCATTCTGTTAGTAATATTTTGTAAATTAAACGTTATTATTTATTTAATTATTTTTAAAACTTACTATTTTGATAAACTAAAATAATTATTTATAACAAAAAATTATTTATAAAATTAATAAAAAATATCTATATTCATTTATATAATTATGATAATAATGATTTGAGTGTATTCTCTATAAGTTTTCTCTCTTCTTACCCATGTAAGCTTACTCTATATAGCTTTGAGTGTATTCTCTATAAGTTTCTTTTGCCATATCTAAGTACAAACAACGAAGCTTTGTGAGTTAATTTCCTACATGTATATAGAAAATGATAAAATCTTATTATTAATGTCATCTCGATGTTATGTGTTAGAAAATAAAGAAAAGAAAAATTGACTTGGATATTCTAAGGTTGGTAACAATGAATTACTATATAGCTGATTTTTGCAAATGTGTGGAAAAATAATAGTGAAGACCTTGGACCACTAATAATTCAAATTAATGGGATAAGATCCATCTCCAAATCTCATCATATTGTAATAAAGGAATCGGATGCGTCTCATAGTTCGATACCATTATTCAGTCACGCAAGTGACCACAATAATTTGATCGATTATCTTTTCATTTTTATAATTATACCTTTGAAACTTTCTTCCTTGCTTGACTTGTAATTGTGAATAAAGACAGGGCGTAGAAAAAGCAAGCCTCATTCATGCAAATTAATCAACTACTTAAACCCTGTTGCGGAGCATTTAATACATATAAAAAAATCAGAATTGGTAGTGTTTGTTCTTTACTCATATCATACACAAATTTCATATTTCATATATAGAAAATTGTGATGGACAGTTAAAACTATGTTCGTAGTGTTTGTGTGCCTTCTGCGTATATCTCAATCTATCAGAATCGTTTTTTCACTATGAACGGGGAAATCTCTCAAAATTAGAGTATCTTAAAGGAACTGATATTGATGGAGAAATTCCATCTCAACTATGGAAGCTTTCAAGTCTGCGATATCTTGATCTAAATGACAATTATTACATCTGTGGAAAGATTCGTTCTCAACTTGGAAATCTATCACATTTGGGTTATCTTGATCTTTCAGTAATTTCGCTTTCCGGAACACTCCCTTTCAAAGTTGAAAATCTTCCGCTTTTGCATTCTTTTAGATGAAAGATGAAAATTGGTTATCTTCTCTCGCTTCACTAACAACTCTCTCTATTCAATTATTTATTTATTATTTTATATCATATGAATTGTTATTATTATATTATTATATTATTATATCAGTATTACTATTATTATCATACACAATATCTTATATATTGCTTTTAAATATTATTACACATTGTAATATATTATTATATTGTTGAGAGGTATCAAAAGATCCATTAAAAATAATTTATTTTATAGTTTTTTTTTCTTATTTTGAATTTTAAATATAAACTTTTTTACCATATTTTACATAGGTTTTTGGAGTTCGGAATTTCAAATTTAAAATTTGTTAATATAGATTTTGAATTTCAATTTTTTGTATTGTTTGTAGTGTGAATCTTAATTTTAGAAAAATATTGAAATTCATAATTCTTTTTTTAAATTTAAAATTTTAAAGAATTTATAATTTTTTTTAATAATAAATTATTGTATATGTTATTGAAATAGTTGTATTGTAATTTTGAAATCAAGTATTATTTTTAACATTTTATTATACAGATTATTAACGGTATTATTATTTAATTATTTATTTATTATTTTATATCTTATTTCAATTATTATTATTATTATATTAATATTATTATGTTATTATATTATTGTTAAATATTATTAGGTATTATAATGTATTATTGTGTTTAAGACTCAAAATTGAGTTCTTTTTTTTAAAATGTGAACCACAAATGATAAAAATATCTTAAAGTTATTATATTGAAATCATTTTATAAATTATTATTTAAGCAGTGCATTATAATTTTAAATGAAATATTATTTTGAATATTTTATTATTTAGTTTATTTTAATTTTATTAATAATATTTTCAATTTTTATTTATGGATTTATATCACATTTCAATTATTATTATATTAGTATTATTATGTTATTATATTATAATATTATTATTAAATATTAAAATTAGGACATATTATAATCTATCATTATATTGTTAAGAACCACAAAATCTTTTGAACTCTTCTATTTTTAGATATTTTTCCATGTTAAATGCCAATTCTTTTAAAAGATCATAAACAAATGGAAGTTGTTTAAAAACATTAAAAAGACTTCAATTTTTTTATAGTTTTTTATATACAGTATATTTCAATTGCAAATTTTATCTGATGATAATATGAATCTTAATTTAAAAAACACTAGTAAAAAAAGAAGCTTTTTAACGCGCGGTATATGCCTTGGTTTTATTGAAACCGAAGCGTATAAAAGCGCGGTGGCATTTTCGTAGTTTTAGACAACTTATATGCCTCGGGTATCAGTAGAACCGAAGCCAAAAAGATTTTCAACATCTGTTACGCACCAACCGAGACATATAACTCGTATATATTTTTAAATTTTAATTATTTTTCAAAACTTTAGGCACCGGTTATCTTAAAACCGAGTCAGTATCCCTCTCTTACCTTAGGTAAATATTAACCGAGGCATATACTCATACATATTACAACTCTTCCTCTTCTGCTCTCTCACTCACGCTCAGACTCTTCCTCTTCTCTCACGCGATCTCCTTCACTCTTCCTCTTCTTCTCTCTCGCTCACACGATCTCCTTCACTCTTTCTCTCCTTCACTCTTCCTCTTCTTCTCTCTCGCTCACGCGATCTCCTTCACTCCGCCGCTCAGATCTCCTTTCAAGGTACCCTTCTCACTTTTCCTCTTCTTCTTTCTCGCTCAAATCTCCTTCTCACAGTTCCTCTTCTTCTTCTCTCTGTTGCTTTGCCATGGCTGCATCCCACCCCGCAACCCCAACCCGTCACGCCTCCCACCCCGCAACCCCAACCCGTCACTCCTCCCCCCGCAACCCCAACCCCACCACCAATCGGACACGATCTCACTCCACCAGCGGACGCGATCTCAGATCTAGTGTTGTTCGTGGACCGCCTGGTACGGCCGGTGCCAGTGGTGGAGCCGCTAGCCTAGCACTCGGTCCAGCCCCCTTCCGAGCCCTCAACCACCGTGGATGAAGCTGTTGTGGGACCGTCCGGCTCCGCTTCGAAGGCCGAGGATGGCAGCGTCAATGAGGATGAAGGCTGGGTTCTACCGATTGAAAAGGAGAGTTCTTTGTACTGGAAATGGGGGAGAAGGAAGGATGCTGGGAAATGGGGGCCGAGGATGGCAACGATTTTCTTTCATTTTTTTCCATTTGTTATGCTTGATTTATCTGTTCATTGATGTATCCTACTCTGATTTGTGGTTTTATCTGCTCTGTGATGTATCTTATTCTGATTTTTGGAGTTGGTTTGTGTTTTGGAATTATAACTGAAAATGCTTGAGTTCGAATTCTTCATTGAGACATGCTCCTGTGTTAAAGGATTGAGGAAAAGACCCAGAAAATGGTTCTGCAGTTTTCTGAAATTTTTTTTTATTAAATTTTTTAAGATACTAACTCGGTTCAAAAGATAACCGAGGCAAAAATAAATCCTTTTTTGACCCGGTTTAAAACCGAGGCATTAAACGTATTCTTTTTACCTCGCCTCTATATGCACCGGTTGTAAAATCGGTGCGTATAAACGAAACTAACCGATGCCATTTCTGTGTATTGCACTAGTGAAAATATAAATTAAATTACTTTTAAAAAATTATAGTAAAAGTTATTTATTTAAATGGTTTAATCATTTAGGAGTTCTTAATTTTAAGAAGAATCTCAGTTTCGTTTTGTTCTTTTTTGATTTTTTAATTAGATTTTAATTTTGTAAAAATTACAATAATTAGATCTTTATTATTAAATTGAACTCAAAAGTGTTAGTGCGTGATTGACCTGAGTTGCTAGATTCCCTTTCTTAATTGACGTGGATGGAGAAAACCGTGGTTGCAATGCCACATTTCACAACGCAGCACACTACAGAGGAAACATATCCACATCAAACACACACTGCCACAAGAAAAAATAAATAAAAATAAAAAAACACAAAATCAGTTAAAGCCAAAATAAGCTACCTCGCTGAAATGCAAATGCCGCAGAACTCCTCCCTCCTTCCACTACGTCCGGCGCCACCAAATCCTCAATTCCGTTCAAATTCCCGCAAAACAAAGGAACAGATCAAAATCTGAACCGTATTCAGATCTTCACAAAGAACAATTGAATAAAATCAGATCCACAAGCACAGATCGTTCGCGGAAGCTAGGGCACAGTGACACAGAGAAAAGAGCGAATCGAATCGAAAATTACAAAAAGAAAATGGGTTAAATATGTTTTTCGTCACTTAAGTATCACACGATTTTAGTTTTAGTCCCTACTCAAAACTTTGATGGTTTTTAGTCTTCATAGTTTTGAAACTCTTAGTATTAGTCTTTAAAAATGAATGACGTTAAATTTTAGTTGATGTGACAAATGACAAGGCCAGGTTTGATGTCAGCTGTCGTGCCACGTTGATTGTTTTATTTTTCAAGTTGAACCTAACTTCGTCCTCTACGGCGATCCAAAAGCTTCCTGTTTCTGCCCCTCGCCCTCCACGCCCTCCAGCAGCACTGTCTAGTGGGTCGTTCCTGCTGGGTACACGATGCGAAGCTGTTGGGCCTGATTCATCTCACGTTAGTCTCTCGATTGTCCTCTCTCACTCCAATACCTTCCAACACAGTGCTTACCTTGAATGCTTCATTTTAGGAAGATAAAAGAAAGGGTTGAAACCAACACCTTGAGTGCGTCGAAATACTGAGTGATTGTGGTAGAAGTGGGGTGGGAACCAAATCAAAGATGAAGGCGCGGTCCAAAGCAGAGCTGAACTTGCCGATTAGAAGACCCACCTAAAAGTAAAATCGGAGGTGGTAGTTAGTTAGATAGATATTTAGGAGAGTGAGAGTGTGACAAAGATGGCATTGGAGAATGTGCCTCCGATGGAAGTGCGGATTGGTTGAGGCGATCCTCCGCCAATTTGAGTCGGGTTTCTTCTCCGATCACTACTTTCGCCATTGCTGATCATTCAATTGTTACTGTCACTAACAAGTCCAATACTACATAAATCTGAAACACGTGAATCACCAGTTTTATGCTTCAAATTCCGGTCACTTCAATCCTTGAACCCTAATCGGGTTGCCTTGTTTATGCAAGTTCAGACAATGTTTTCCCCTTTTGGTAAACCCTCCAATCAATTTCTGACGTCATCTATTTAACATCTCCAGATTTTAAGAACCACTTTACATTACGATAAATACAATTTTTAATATATAAATTATATTTTTAAATTGGTGTTGTGAATTGTTGGATGGGTTTCTTATCTGGAGCAGGATTTAGGGTTGTTGTATTAGTTCTGTCACGGTTGGAGGCGGCTTGCGTTGGTGGCAGTGGCTTGTGCGAGAACGAAGTTGAAAGGGAAGGTCGCGGTGGTGGAGGAGAGGAGGAGAAGAGGGTGGTGAATGGAGGACACTTTCAATCTCAGAAATGTGGCACAGCGTGAGAAATGTGGCAAAAGGTTACTCTGTCAAAAAAAAAAGAAAGAAAATGACATGTCACATCACCGTTAGTGTGAGATTCTTATTGCCCAGCAACGTGGCAGAGAGTGCAGAGCGCAGCTGGACATCGTCGTTTGCCACATCTACTAAAACTTAACGTCGTCCATTTTTAAGGACTAATATTAATAGTTTCAAAACTACGAGAACTAAAAACCATCAAAGTTTCGAGTAGGGACTAAAACCAAAATCGTGTGATACTTAAGGGACAAAAAACATATTTAACCCAAAGAAAATTAACTACTCACACATATCTATACCCCGAAATTCAGAAGAAGAAAAAAAACGTAGGTAAAGAGCTAGTGAGAACAACGTGAATGAAGACGCAATGAACACAGAGGGAAACAAAGAGTGGCGTGTGAGAAGAGTGTTAGAGAGTGAGTGTGTGTATATTTCTCAGTCTTTCCTTTCCTTTTCAGCAGAAGAAGGTCTCACAACTCCGACCACGATGATAACTGCACGCTATCTTTTAATGTCAAATTCAATTAAACCCTAAATCCTCAAATTCATATTTCAATATGTGAAATTGATTGAAGTTTGCACGAACCCTACAAGAATCCCACAATGTCAGAACAAACTTCTCCCAATCTCTAATTCGACAAAATTCAATTTCAGTCTCAATCCCAATATTTCATTCCTACTTTTCTTTTCTTTGTATTTAAAAAAATACAATTATTCACGTCAATTAAGGTGCCTCTACTTCAGTCAGTCACGTCAACTAAGAAACGGACTCCAGCGCACCACGTCAACTACACACAAACGTCGTTGGGTCCAATTGTTGCAATTTTCACAAAATTAGAACTCAATTGAGAAATCGAAAAAAAAAACACGACGAAATTGAGATTCTCCTAAAAATATTAATCTCCTGAATTATTAAACCTATTTAAATATTTTAAAAAAGAGTAAAACTAGTAATTTATAAGTTATTACATTATATGCATGATAGTAATTATTTTAACTACATATTATATATATATATATATATAATACAATTCAGTTTCTAATTTTTTTAATATAAATTTCATTTAAAATTCGAATATCAACAAAAAAAAAATTATTTGTAAATAATTTATATCGTAAATCAACTTTATAAATATCAGATGAATTAAAGTAATATAACTTTGAAAAAAAAATATTGCAAAGAAGTGAAAATATTGAAAAACATAAACAAGCGAGAAAATAAATAAACTAGTAAGATATAAATGTCAGAAAGTAAATGCAAGATAATAAATTATTTCAAACAAAAACAATCAATCAAAATGGTGAACCAAATTAAAATAGTACAATAAACACTTAGTTTTTCCACAGTCATATTTGCTTAATTTTTTAATATTAATTATTTTTAATCTCTATGTTCTTGCCTAATAAATGGTTAAGGTGGGCCGCTCAGCATTACCTTCTATCTGTTTTAGTTGGTATGCTTTATTTTTAAATGAATTAGTTTATATGATAATTTTATAAAATTTTAAATGTTTTACTGAATAAGAATTAATAAGTATTTCATAAAAGTCATTGTAATTGAATATATATATATATATATATATATATATATATATATATATATATATATATATATATATATATAATATAAAAGTTAATGTGATTTTTGTTGTGGTTTTACAGTATAAGAGGCAAAAGAATAAAAGGAAAACTGATAATTTTATTGAGCATAAACAATAAATATTTATACTACATCATTTGTAACCAACTTTGGAAAAATATCTCCTAAATTAATTAAATAAATAATGCATAAAATCTTCCTAAAATTAAGATAGAAATACATTTTTATTTAACTCCTTCAATCAAATGCTGTTTGAGTCACAAAATCCCAACAATCTCCTCCTTGACTCAAAGTCAGCATATACTAAGTTTTTTTGTCCGATCCCGTAAGATCCTTTTTGCTATTGATACCAAATGTTGTGTAGGTTTAATATACACGCATATCCATATGTCACCCCATTAGTAAGATATTGTCCGCTTTGGGCTAAGCCCTCACGAATTTGCTTTTGGTACCGTTCCAAAAGGTCTCTTACTAAGGGATGTATCTTATGTGTATATAAACCCATGTGTATTCCATATTTTATGTGATGTGGGACTTTGTTTGTACCCAATATCCTCCCCTCAAACAAAGGGTTATGGTTCATCTACCTCCCCTATAAGGGAAGTTTTTTTGTTTTTTTCTTTTTTATGTTTTGTTTTTTTTTTGGTCACTAGACCTGAACCATGGACTCTGATACCAATTGTTGTGGTTTTACAGTATAAGAGACAAAAGAATAAAAGAAAAACTGATAATTTTATTGAGCATAAACAATAAATATTTATACTACATCGTTTGTAATCAACTTTGGAAAAATATCTCCTAAATTAATTAATTAAATAATAAATAAAATCTTCCTAAAAATAACATAGAAATATATTTTTATTTAAGTGCTTTGACTCCTTTAATCAAATGTTATTTGAGTGACAAAATCCCAACAATTTTCATATATTTATTCCTGTATTCTCATTTTGTTGAGGAGTTTCCTTCGATTTTCCTTTCATTTAGAAAATTTTACTTCCAAACTTTTTTCCTTACATGACTTTGACTTGGAACAGTGAACAAAGACAGGGCTTAGAAATTAAGCCTCCTTCTATTATGCCGACTACTTAAATCCTGTTGCTGAGCAAATAATAACTTTAATGCTGATGTTTCATCTTTTATTCATACCAAGGTTTAGAGCATAGCAGAAATTTCATGTCAGGAATGAGCAGTTACTTTCTCAAAATATTGTTTGCAGTGTTTGTGTGCATTCTGCATACCAAACTATTCGTTCTTGGATTCAACTCTCTATCACAGAGTTCACAAGTTAAATGCTTACAGAGGGAAAGACAAACACTCCTCAATTTCAAACAAAGTGTTCGAGATTACTATGGCTTGCTGTCCACGTGGAGGGACGATCAAAATGACACAGATTGTTGCACATGGAAAGGTATTGAATGCAACAATGAAACTGGTCACGTAGAAATGCTTGATCTTCGTGGTTCAGAATCGCATTATTTGTCAGGTTCAATTGATATCGATTCATTGGTTGGCTTGCATAAATTGGAATATTTGGATCTCAGCTTTAATGATCGTTCCATTGAAGGTCAAATTCCACCATCCATCGGCTCCTTTCAAAGCTTAAGATATCTCAATCTGTCACAAACAAGTTTCTCAGGGACAATTCCCTATGAACTGGGAAATCTGTCAAAATTAGAGTATCTTGATCTTAAAACAACTGATCTTGACGGAGAAGTTCCTTCTCAACTAGGGAAGCTTTCAAGTCTGAAATATCTTGATCTAAGTGAAAATGATGATATGTATGGAGAGATCCCTTCTCAACTTTCAAGTTTGTCACATTTGAGATATCTCGATCTTTCAAGAAATAATCTTTCTGGAGCAATTCCTTCTCAACTTGGAAGTCTGTCACATTTGAGGTATCTTGATCTGTCAGGAAATTCGCTTTCCGGAGCACTCCCGTTTCAGGTCGGAAATCTTCCTCTCTTGCATTCTCTTATACTTGATGGAAGTTATGGTCTTAAAATAAAAGATGAAAATTGGATATCTTCTCTCTCTTCGTTAACAACTCTCAGTCTCCATTCCTTTCCTTATCTTGGCATCTCTAAGACCTGGCTTCAAATTATCAGTGAGCATCTTCCAAACTTAAGAGAGTTACGTCTAGACAATTGTGCACTTTCAGATGGTGAAATTTCAATTTTGTTTCCTTCTCATTCCAACATTTCCACTTCACTTTCCATCCTCGATCTCTCTTCTAATAAGTTAACGTCATTAACATTTCAATTGTTGTCCAACTATAGTCCTAATCTCCAAGAGCTTTATCTTTCTGGTAATAACATTGTTCTGTCGTCTCCTCACTATCTAAACTTTCCTTCTCTTGTGATCCTTGATCTCTCTTATAATAATCTGACTCAGACATCAATATTTCAAGAAAATCTCAACTTCAGCACCAAACTGCAAGCACTTAAGTTGACTGAATGCGGCCTCACTGATAAAAGCTTTCTTATGTCATCTGCTTACGTTAAAAATTCTCATTCTCTTCTCACCCTTGATCTCTCGGATAATTTATTGAAATCATCCGTTGTATTTCATTGGCTTTTCAACTTCACCATCAATCTTGAAATCCTTTCCCTTTATAATAACTTGATAGAAGGTCCCATCCCAGATGCATTTGGGAAAGTAATGAACTCTCTTGAAGTTCTCATACTGGACACCAACAAACTGAAAGGCGAGATTCCAGCTTCCCTTGGGAACATATGCACATTAAAGACATTATACCTCAACAGTAACAGTTTGAGTGGGAAAATTTCTAGCTTCATTCAGAATTCCTCAAGGTGCAACAACCCTGCACTTGAGACGCTAGATTTATCTAATAACTCGATAATTGGAAAAGTACCAGAAAGCATTGGGTTGCTTCATCAGTTGCAGTCTCTTCATCTTGAGGAAAATTATTTGGAGGGCGATATCAATGAATTGCATCTCACAAATTTGTCCCAATTGTTAGACCTAGACTTATCAGACAACTCATTGTCATTGACGTTCGGTACAACGTGGTTTCCACCTTTCCAATTATTTAACATGGGACTGGCTTCATGCAAGTTGGGTCCTAGCTTCCCAAGCTGGCTCCAAACTCAAAGTCAACTAAGCTTCCTTGATATTTCTGATGCGGGGATTGATGACTTTGTACCAGATTGGTTTTGGAACAAGTTACAGTTTATAGAAGAATTGAATATGTCTTACAACAGTCTCAAAGGTTCGATTCCAAATTTAACGATGAAGTTTCTCAGGGATGGTCCAAGTGCAATAATTCTAAATTCAAATAAACTTGAAGGTGTAATTCCTACTTTTTTATCACACGCTCGATACTTGGATTTGTCAGGAAATAAGTTTTCAGATTTAAATACATTATTGTGCAGAAATAGAGTAACAAAAGGTATGAATACTTTGGATTTATCAAATAATCAAATAACGGGACAGCTGCCTGAGTGTTGGGAACATCTAAGTTCACTAGCATTTCTTGATCTAAGAAATAATAAATTATCTGGAAAGATTCCACAGTCCATGGGTACTCTCGTTAACTTGCAGGCTTTGGTCCTACGAAACAACGATTTTATTGGAGAAGTACCACCCACATTGAAGAACTGTTCAAACTTAGCTTTATTAGACGTGAGTAAAAATTTGTTGTCTGGTCCAGTACCTTCTTGGATCGGGGAAAATATGCAACAATTGAAAATCCTGAGCTTGCGAGTAAATAACTTCTTTGGAAGTGTTCCTGTACAACTCTGCTATTTGAGTCAAATTCAAGTCTTTGACCTCTCAAAGAATAACTTGTCAGGTGAAATACCAACATGTTTCAGAAATTTTACCACATTCATGGAAAGGATCGTAATCCCGAGGGAAATTGTAAGGAAACGAAAAATTTCAACTCAAGAAATTTATGCAGATATTTATGACTCTTACTTGTTATTGTCGTGGAAAAATCAGGATCGTGAGTTTTGGAATCCAGAGAATCTTCTTAAGAGCATTGACCTCTCGAGTAACAGTTTAACAGGTGAAGTACCCAAAGAGATTGGCTATTTACTTGGATTGATTTCTTTGAATTTATCAAGAAACAACTTTCATGGGGAAATTCCTTATGAGATTGGGAATTTAAATTTGCTAGAGTTTCTGGACTTATCAAGAAATAATTTGTCAGGCAGTATTCCTTCCACTCTTTCCAACATTGATCGTCTTGGTGTGTTAGACTTATCAAACAATAATCTGAGTGGAAGAATCCCTTGGGGAAGACAGTTGCAAACCTTTGATGGCTCTAGTTTTGAAGGAAATGTTGATCTTTGTGGTGAGCAACTCAATAAAAGTTGTCCTGGAGACAAGACACAAGAACCTAAAGAACCAGCCACTGGTGGTGAAGAAGACAATTCAATTTTCTATGGAGGATTTTATATGAACTTGGGAGTAGGATTCTTTGTAGGCTTTTGGGGCTTGTTAGGGTCAATACTAATTTGGCAACCCTGGAGAATTTCTTATATGAGATTCTTGAACAGACTCACAGACTACATTCTTGTAATGGTTGAACTGAACATTAACAAGTACCATAGGCAGCTCAAAGGATAAAAGGTACGTTATTCCATTAAATTCTTTCTTTGAACTTGCTAGTGATTATTTCTCTGTTTATGTAGAATGTACTTTTTTTAGATAATAAGATTTTTTATCTACATACTAATCAAGTTGTTAGACTTATTAATTTTATTCTTTCTATTTCTGATTAGCATCGTTTTACTTCATTATATCTCATTACTTCTGTGTGTGTCTCTCTCACTCACAAATCGGTCTTCATTAATTTAAAGTTTAAACATTGAATTTGTCCAAATCTATTTTTCTTTTTAATTAGTTAGTGCCCTACTTATAGTAGTTTTCCAGAAAATCATTATTTTTACTTGCATTAAATGATAAATTATAGATAGCGCGTTCTGGTTAGATAAGTTTTCTAGTTCTGGGACAACTTCTATGATGTTTAAACCTCTTAATTAAGTCTCAAAATTTTCATCATCGTGACTACATTAATGTATGTATTGTGAATTGTATCACAGAATTTGCAGTATATGGAAGATGATGAAAGCTGCATGAATTACTGGAGTTGTATTGAGATTCACAATGTAATGCAAAATCAGTGTTTCAAAAACCAAATTTATTTCATTATCTTCGATTAATGTAAGCGTAACTTTTCTTATTTCTTCTTATAATGTGAACGTTTTGCAAATTGACTACCAACGTTTTGCAAATTTTCCATGTAAGTGTCAGCATTGATGGAAACAAAAACAAGTTTGGTTGCAATAATGAATGAGAGAGTTTTATGGTTCATTCATACTTCACACTGTAGTCCTTCTTCTTGGTTCAAACAAAGATGTTTCATTTTAAAAGATATCTTTGAACACTAAAATAATATTATTACTACTTCATGTTAACACATTAAACTTTAACTGATTCGGTGCATCGATTGTTCTTAAATTGTCCGATAATACTTTTTGAGTCTATCCCCTTAACAGAATATTTGTAAATAAGATTGGTTTCCTCTTTTAGTTAAGTGAGAGAATTGTTTTTTTTTTTTAAGTTTTCTTGTGAATTAACGAGAGTCTATAGATAGATAGATAGATATATAGAGATGAAGAATTGAACCTCTAATGCCAACAAATGAGAAATCTCATAGGACCGTTTCGATATTAAGTTTGAGAAAGGATATTGATGCCACAAATGAGAAGATGAGTTATAAGTTATGGGGTTGATTTCCCCCTGATAAGATCAGAATTAGCATTCTTATAACAATTCCAATTACCAAAACAGAAAGAAAACTTGTAAGCATGAAGGGCAGAATTCAACTAATCATTTCTATGATTGATGATTTGGTTTTATATTCTTTTTGTATTTATCAAGACCAATGAATAGTCTTACAGAGATTGAGAGTTTTATTAGGAATTTTATAGACCGTTGACACGTCTATAAGATGCATGGTTACTCCAAATTAGATTAAGTTGAGTAATCCTAAGGAGAAAGGGGCTCGATGTTATTAGTTTCATTGATCAAAATAAACTTGTCATGTTGAGATTGGATGGGGAGATTCAATTCATCCCTTGAGTGTAGGAGGCAGAGTCTTAGCAGAAGGAACAGAAGAAACAGAAGGAGGAGAAAATTTTGTTTTACATTGTAAACTCAATACTGCATATCCTACATCCAACAACTCATGAAGCTTTCATCTCAGATTGAAATTTGAAGCTAATCCTCCAAAACTGCAAATTTTTTGGGATAATTTAGATAAAATATTTTACTTGCAATGTATCAAAATTAGAGACTGAATTATTGTAATAAACTAAATAAAACTGAAAAAATAGGTAATCATTACACTTAAAAATTGTGCATAACTGTGAGTACACTTTTAAGAGGTTTAAACATAAGATAAGTCATCTAGAAAGGAGACAATTTCTCTACACAGAACATGCCCTTTGTACATTCTTTACAGCAAGAAAAGAATAATCAGCTTTTGGAAAAGAAACTACAAAGTAAAGCCACGGAAGAGAAGAATTGGATTTATTGCTTAATGTTTAAATTGATGAAAGCAATGAGTAAATTCTAAAAATTCGGTTCATGCCAAGATGTTCATTTTTGTATTGAAAAAGACATTCTCCCTTTCCATGGCAAAAGAAGACATTGATTTATTTAACTAATAAAGAAGAGAAATAAACATTTCAAGTTAAAACAGAGAAGTTATTGGAATAACATACCTGTTATCTTTTGAGCCACTTGTTGCAGTTGGCTACGTTCAATTCAACCCCTACAAGTATATAGTCTGTCAGTCTGTTTAAGACTCTCACATAAGCAATTCTCCATGGTTGCCAAAGTAGCATTGTCCCTAATAAGCTCCAAAAGCCTATGAAGAATCCTATTCCCAAACTCATGTATAATGCTCCATAGAAAATTGAATTTTCATCGTCTTCATCATCAACTTCTGCTCCTTGAGGCAGTGCTGTTGTATTATCTCCAGGGCAACTTTTGTTTAGTTGCTCACCACAAAGACCAAGATTTCCTCCAAAACTAGAGCCATCAAATGTTTGCAACTGTCTTCCCCAAGGGATTCTTCCATTCAGATCATTGTTTGATAAATTCAACACAGCAAGACGATCAATTTTGTCCATAGAAGAAGGAATTTTTCCATGCAAATGATTCCTTGATAAGTCAAGAAATTCTAGTGAATTTAAATTCCCAATGTCAAAAGGAATTTCCCCATCTAGGTTATTTCTTGATATGTTCAAAGAAACCAATCCAAGTAACTCTGTAACCTCTTTTGGTATTTCACCTGATAAATCATTACTCGAGAGATCAATGCTCTTCAAAAGATACTCGGGATTTAGAAACAAGCGTTCATTACCTTTCCACATCAATAACACATTAGAGTCATAAGTACCTTCTATAATTTCAGCTCTGTTTACTACTGTTCTGTCCATCATTGCAGTAAAATTATTCAAGCATGTTGGAATTCCTTCTGACAAGTTATTCCTTGAAAGATCAAAAACAAGAATTTTCCTCAACTGACAGAGATGTACTGGAACACTTCCAAAGAAGCGATTCGATCGCAAACTTAAGATTTTCAAGTGTTGTAAACTGTCTCCGATCCATGAAGGTATTAGACCATGAAACAAGTTTTCGCTCAAGTCTAATGTCTCTAAATCAGTGTAACTTTTCAATGTGAGTGGTAGCTCCCCAGTTAAACTGTTGTTTCGTAAGAGCAAAGCTCCCAAATTAACAAGATCACCCATTGACTTTGGAATCTTCCCAGACAAATTATTATTGCTTAGATCAAGAAATTCCAGAGAACTTAGACGTTCCCAGCAGTCCGGCAATTGTCCCATTATTTGATTCTTTGATAAATCCAGTATGTTGATGTTTGCAGTTGCTCCTTTTCCACATACAAATCCATCCAAATCTGAAATCATATTTTGGGAAAGATCCAAGGAGCCAACTTGTGAAAAAAAAGTAGGAACTCCACCTTCAAGTTGATTAGAATTTAGAATTACTGTATTTCTGTCTGCCTTGGTAAGCTTGATTGATAAATTTGGGATTATACCTTTGAGACTGTTGTAAGATATGTTCAAAGTACTTATAGATTGTAACTTGTTCCAAAACCAAACTGGTACATAGTCATCAATCTCAGCATCAGAAATATCTAGAAAGCTTAAGGAAGTTTGATTCAGGAGCCAATTTGGAAAACTAGGACCCAACTTGCAAGAAGCAAGTTCCAAATTAAATAATTGGAAAGGTGGAATCCAGGTTGTAGAGAACTTTAGCGACAATGAGTT
Source organism: Vigna nakashimae (assembly GCA_034642375.1). NCBI lineage: Eukaryota > Viridiplantae > Streptophyta > Magnoliopsida > Fabales > Fabaceae > Vigna > Vigna nakashimae. The sequence goes on from CM067768.1 coordinate 25,789,116, forward strand.
GTGTGATAAGTCTAAATCCATCAATTTGGACAAATTTGTAAAATAAAATTCATATATATCACCCTCGAAGTTATTCTCCCGCAGGTGAAGAATCTCCAACTCATACAGCAGCCCAATGCTTTCTGGTATTTCTCCAGTTAACCTATTACTGGAGACATCTAATAGCCTCAAATATGACAACATTGAAGAGTTTCTAATGAGGCCAGAAATTTTCCCATTCAAGTTGTTACTTCTAAGGTGTAACTCTTGTAGTGTGTATATATTTCCTAGGGATGCTGGGATCTGACCATGCAGTTTGTTGTAGGAAAGGGAAACAACTTCAAGAGAGTTCATTGCTTTCCCAAATCCATCTGGAATGGGACCTTCTAACAAATTACCGTTAAGGGAAAGTGCATGAAGATTGGTGGTGAAGTTGGAAATCAAGTGAAATATGGTAGTAGATTTCAATGCATTAAAGGAGAGATCAAGGGTGACAAGAGAAGTTGAAGACTTGCCTATGGAAGCAGATGGAACAAGAAAATTTTCATCAGCAAGATTGCATTGTACCAGATAAAGTTCTTGTAGTGTGGAGCTGAAGTTGAAATTTCCTAGAATCGTTGATGATATGAGGTTATTGACAGAGAGATCAAGGACCACAAGAGAAGGAAAGTTCAGATAATAAGGAAAGGAGAAAACATTATTCTCACGAAAATAAAGCTCTTGAAGATTATGGCTATGGTTGACCAACAATTGAATTGTTGATGACGTCAACATATTACCAGAGAGATCAAGGATGGAAAGAGAAGTGGAAAGGTTGGTATGAGAAGGAAACAAAGATGAAACATTGTTATCTAAAAGATTACATCGGACTAGACTCAACTCTCTCAAGTTTGTAATAAGCTCACTGATCATTTGTAGCCAGTGACGAGAGTAAGCAAGATTAGTCAATGAATCCAAACCAAGAGTTGTTAATGAAGAGAGAGAAGATAGCCATTTTGCACCATTAACTGTTAGATCAAAATTGCCACCGAGTCTAAGAGAATGCAAGAGAGGAAGATTTCCAACCTTGAAAGGGATTGATCCAGACAGTAATGTAAACCCAAAATTAAGATACTTCAACTGTGAGAGGTTTCCTAGCTGATAAGGAATTTCTCCTTCAAGATAATAATTGTCACTTAGATCTAAATATTGTAAACTTGCAAGTTTCCTTAGTTGAGAAGGGATTGGTCCATTGAGAGAATTTCCTTTCAGATCAAGATACTGCAACTTTGACAGATTTCCCAGTTCATAAGGAATCCTCCCATAAAAATTCACATTTGATAGATTGAGATATCTTAATTTTTTGAAGGAGCCCATGTGCTGAGGAAGATGCGTTCTACTATAATCAAAATTATTGCTAAGATCCAAATATTCCATGTTTGTTAAGTCAATCAATGAAGTAAGACTGATTGAACCTGTCAAAAAATGAATTTTGGAACCACGAAGATCGAGAATCCGTACGTCACCTGTTTCATTGTTGCATTGAATGCCTCTCCATTTGCAGCAGTCTCTGTTACTGTCATCATCCCTCCATGTGGACAGCATGCCAGAACGATCTGTGAGACCTTGTTTGAAGTTGAGAAGTGACTCTCTCTCCCTCTCTATGCACTTCACATGTGATGACGACATGAATGCATGAATGCGCACTTGAGTATGTAAAACGAGCATTGATAATGCAAACAATACTTTTAGTAAGAAAGACGCCATTACAGTTTTCCAGATATGAACTTTCTTCTACGCTGTGAACTTTGATAAGTGAAAGAACAAAAGCACTATAAATGATGATTTGTAATGTGATGACTATCCAGCAATTTAACAGTCTGTACACAATTGTTCGTAAGACTTCATTTCCGTCTTTGTTGACTACTCCAAGTCAAATAAGGAAGAATGTTTCTAAACGTAAAACTAACTAAATGGAAATAAAATGAAAGGAAACTATAACTTTTATATATATATATATATAAACTTGATATGTTTGATTAATTCTGATGCTAGACATGTGATATTTATACTGATATTAATCCTACATTATTGATTTGACATGATAATTTTTATTAATGATTTAAACACAATTACAAAAAATATTAAATTATTAAAAATTGACAAATTAAAATAAACATAAAAAAATCAAAATAAAATAGACAAAAATAAAAACTAAAATTATATATATATATATATATTATATTTAGAAAGTCTAGGTGAGTTATAATATCAAGATTCAACATAATCAGGTCCAGTTTCAAGGCTAAAATAATTTATAGAAGTATTTAGATATTGATGGATATATATTTGATCTGAATGATTTGATATTCACGAATACTCCGTTTTATTAAAATATTTTAAATGTTTTAAGTGACCATTTTAATGCATTGAAAAAGCAAAGCATAAACAACAAAAGCACCTAAACTCCTTTTAAATTATTATGATTAGAGACGAGAACTAACAGATTGTATGCTAGAACTAGTATTCCACGGCAGATATTTTTTGTAAATGTTATTTTTACGTTTTCCAAATTTTATTTTTGTACGCAATTGTTATTTTTATTTCTTTACAGTCACAAACTTAGTTAGTTTGTGGCTGTTTCCTTTGCAAAACCCTATTTGAAAGTTTGGATAAAGAGAATACTTACACAATCAGAAATAAAGAGCTTCGTGGACAACTTCGTATACTAATGGGATATTAATCAAGGCTGACAATAGAAGTTTTATTCACTTATAATGTAAATCTGGTTATTTCTACGCTTAATTACTAATTTAATTTTTATTTTGGTTGAAAATTTTCAACTCGATGTTCTTAATTTTTTGTTTGAATTGGGTTTCAATTTTTAAAAAAAGTATTGTATCTCAATTTTTGAAAGAGTGTTTTAATTAAGGGTGATTTTTCCCCAACCTCCTTTACCACCATCTTGTCACGATAAATGAAAGTTAGTCCGTTTACAATCATCAGACTCTTACCCATTCTTCTCACACTACAAAGAGTTATTAGAAAGAATGGTAAGATATCATTTTCCTTATAATGTTAATATTTTCATTATACATATTAGATGTTATTTTAAATAATAATGGTTTTTTCTTATGTTACAAGTTATCCTTGGTTGAGGAGAAACCAATTCACTCCAAAAAGTCGTTAGGATATCCTTGCTACAACAATTGGACGACCGGAGCATCCTGAAAGAGTGCATATTGTTGGAATCGACGTTGGCATTTGACATTATTTTGGGAGCTCCTCGAATGCGAGGACTTTACCACTCTCACATTGTTTGACTATGAAGAAAGGCTGTCGTAGGAGATCACTAAGAAGGTTAGGGCGTAGATATATGATGAAGTCATTTTTAAGTGACTGAAAGGGTATACGTCAGTTCCAACAACAATTTGATAGTTATAGCATCCGTCTGCAAGCATCTCCTCCAAGAGAACATGTTGTTTTTCACATAAGTAAAATTAATAATAATTTTATGCAAACTTATGAAATTCATTATGTTTTCTTTATATAAGCTAACATTGGGTGTAACAGGTAGAAACGGTAAAGGTAGTTATTCAACTTCAGTCGTCCCAAGGGACGCATGGACTACACTCGTCCATGTCAGCTATATGTTTTGGAAGGTACCGGGAAGACACTAGTGGCTTATGGAAAAGTGTTTGAGGCAGTCATTATTGTACATGGCATGGAGATATCGGATGATGAGTCAAGGTCACGGTAGTTCTTGTGCCTATACATGAGATATTTACTGTGGCATAAGGATTTCAATCTTTTGTCGCTTGACTTAGACTATTGGTGGGTTCTATTTCTGACCCCCCCCCCCCCCCCCACGGTATGGACTCTCATTAAACACTTCTCAATTTTGAGCTTTACATGTTATTGATGTTTAGACTTAAATATTTTTCCATGTTACAAGAGACGCTTGAAAAGGAAATTCCTACACACAAGAAGGTTCATTTATCTGAGGACGACCCTTTTGGTGCATTACACCAACTTATTAACATCATTGTAGACGAGTCAATGACGACTACGTGGGATCTACTGTATTTGATAGACACTCTGACATCCCATTGTATTTGCATTGAGGAAATACGAATTGAATATTACCCTGATTTAGTTGTGGATGATGTAAGTTTAGGAACCATTCTTTATATAAAATTGATTTATGTAGGTACTTATATGAAATAATATTTTTGTTTTTATGTATATGTTTGGTGTCAGTAACAATTTGGGGTTCAATGATGTTTATGGATTCATTGACCCCCAACTCACTCATGAAGGCAATAAATTTGGTGACATCCAACAATACATCACCAACTACTTTGGACGGGGCAAGAAGATATATTGTGTCCTTTATTTTGTTGGGTAAGTGTAGTTTGTTAACTTGAAAGTTTCATTTGTGATTTTAAGACTTAACAATTTAGTTATTATCTATTTCCAACGACATTGGCAGCTACTTGTGGTTTCTCTACCGGATAACGTTGTTGCATGGTTTTGCTCATTACATAAGTCTCCTTTCAAAATCTCAATTAAGTAGTAGATTGGTAAGAACCTTAATGTTATGAACTTTATTTGTTATATAAGTGTATCCTAAAACATTCTTTTTTTCATAATTCATTTGCAGTGCATATGATGTTAGGGAAATCAAGTGCTAATGTTAAACAGCTTGGACGGTTGGCCCTCAAGGTTCGATACTTTGGCCATACTTTCTTATAATTTTTTGTCCAGCTATGTTTACTAATTAATTGTTATTGTCATGATAGATTGTAGTTTAATAGACAAACCGACTTATATGAGCGCGATTACTATATAATGAATTGGATGACGACAACTATTTGTGCCTATATTACAAGTGGCTGAGAAACGATAATATTTTCATTTAGTAAAAGAAACTTGTACATCGTTTGAAAATCATATATACTAATTGAATTCATTGTGTTATATGCAAAGATTCAAGACTCTTGTTCCACTTTCCAACATGTCCATTAATTTCATAAGGAAGACCCTTGAAAAATATATCATATATTTGTACAATAGTATGTAGTTGTTAGGTTATAATATTATATATTAGAATATGGGAAAATTGACTTTCTATATATATGGTTATAACTCTTTACTTTATTGAAAAATATATTTTAGTATGTATTTGTGATGTACGTATTTTATATATTATGCAGGTGTTTATGTGATTTTTGTGATGTAGGATGTCACAAAAACAAAACCACATCTAAAAAAGAGAATAGATCTTAGACAACGATTATAGTAAAAATCGATGCAGAAAATGGTATATGGCATCGATTTTAGCTCAAACCAAGGCCATAAACCTTTACATTAAACAAATATTTTAAATTAAATTGGACATATGGCAGCGCATCTAGGAACCAAAGTAGAATAGGGTCTATAGTAGTAGTTGTTGTTGAAATCGCTAGCATAAACCCAAAATTATTTCATTTTTTTTAATTTTTTTCTCTTTACTGCTTCGATTTTCTTATAACCGAAGGAGAATCTTCAACTTTTGGCTTTGATTTTGAATGAAGGCTAAAAGCCTTCTTTTTTTTATTTCGCCTTAATATGCTTCAGTTCTAAAATCGTTGCCATAAGTCCAAAATAACCATTGTCGTTTCGCTGCATAGGGCTCGTGTCTTGCTTACCTTATCGGGATGGGAATGTGACTCATTGTTTGCTACCGAGTTATCTTGTCGACCTTGGGATACAATACATATGTCTTAAACAAATTCGAGACATGACTCACTGTTTGTCACATTAGGAAAAAATCAATGGCAATGACCAATGAGGATTAAATACATGACTTTCTAAAAGAAGAGAGACAAAAATTAATCAAATTTTGAAAAAGAGATGAAAACTAAAAAGAGGTGATAATTTAAGGACCAACAACATATTTAAGCCAAATTAAAATCATTCCAAATTTCAAAAATTATGAAAGCATATCTAAATTTATTTTGCAAGTTTGGCCGAAGTAAATATAATTTATGACATCAATAAAAAAAATTATTTTCAAATAAACTTAGTCATAGTTATGAATTTTATATCCAAAATTCATCAATTTATTTATTATTACATGAATAATTATTAAACTAAAAATAACACTGAAAATATGCAAAACATATCTATTTAGAAAAAATCTAAACAAACACATACAGTAAATTAGTTATATTAGTTTTTAATAATAAAAGTTAAATTTTCTGAGTATAACAATTTTCTTAAAAAAAACACTAAAAAACATATAAGAGACTTTAAACTATATGTATACAAAATATGAAGACCTATAAAATGACATTTTAGAACGGGTGGTGGTGTAAAAAATACGAAAACTCGATTATTTTAATATTAAATGATTTTATTGTAAATAGTTTTGTTATAAACGAGTTTCATTATTTTAAAACACACCATCTCTCTAGAAATCACTTTTCTAGAGTCTTTTATCTTCTCTCTAAGGGTTCTTGTACCCTATTCATCTGTTTGAAGATTAGAGACCGCTTATGTAATCTTTGCAGTGAGATCTTCAAGTCTATCTAATCAGTATCTTAAATAGAGTAAGTTCATTTGCTACTATTTCTCTACTTTCACATTCTTCAGTGCATGTGAGGTTTCTCTCTATTGAATGTATAATATGATCCTTCCCTTCAGTGCTCTATTGCTCAGTGGTTTTAATGGTATACCTTGATTATGTTTTCGTTGTCTGTAGGTGTTTTTTGGTCTCTTTGAGTTGAGAGAGTAGAGTAGAGTTCTCTAGAGTTGGATTGAGCTCCTAAAAGATTAGGGAAGCTAATGTTTCTTACTAATTGTTAATTTCTATGTATGATTTATGATTACTTGGATGATAATATGATTTAATTGAAATTGTGATATATGTTATAGTATTTATAGCGTTTGCATGATGTTAGTTGATGGTATGTTGATGTAATGTTTGACTTGATGTGATTTTGATGATTATTGAATGTATGAATTGTATGTGATTAATAGGAAAAATTCTGAGATAGGGTTTTGATTTAGAAACCTGATATTTTAGGTTTGAATATATGTTATTTGAGACTTGTTAGAAGTATGAATTAGTTGAAATCTGATCTAGCACTAATGGATAATCCTTGTTAGTGTTTTGGATAGTTTAAAGTGCAAAATTTGAGGTTTGGAGTACTGAGATTTTGAATTAGTAGGTTTGTGCTAAAGGTGATGGTTTTTAATCTATGCTTGAATATATTAGGACTTGTTCAAGTTGTTACGTTGTAGAAACTAGGTGTAGAAGGTCTAAATCCGAGTTTAGGCACTTTTCGTGTTGTCAAATGGTTGAGTGCACATAGTTTTGAGTCTAATGATTAAAGGAGTACTTTGCTTTAATTCTATATGTGATTTTCCATCAATTATAGGGTGTAAGGAATCCATTTGATCATTAGAACAAAGCTCAAGTACATCAAAGGCTAGTTTCGAAGTTTGTTGTTTGTTGTCACAGGGTTTGAGCACCCTCTAATCCCCTTTTTTGCACTAGCTTTAGGCTTGACCGCCCCTGGGCTCCCTTTTTCATTAAGAACTCGCTAGAGGGCTCCTGAGCGCCCTCTAGACACCTATTCTAGTGAGTTTGGAGCTTAGGCGCCCCTTTTTGGGGTTTGAATGTCCCCTAGCCAATTTTTGCATTTTAAGTCTTGGTGTGTCATGTGTTTTCTGATGCACTATTTTTGTTTTCTTGATGAATGTGAAATGGTTTATATGAGTTTTTATATGTTAAATGATATATATATATATATATATATATATATATGTGTGTGTGTGTGATTATGTAGGATATTTAATGATGATGAATAAGTGATTGATAATGTGAGTGATATTGATAATGAAGATGCATAAGTGATTGATAATCTATTTGATGAGAGTGAATCTCAATTTGTCTCTCAAGAAGACATCTTAGTTAAACAAGCCCACTTTGGGGTCTTGTGGACTCTAATATAGAGACTGAATATTGCAGATTCTCATTCATACTACCAAACAAAATAAGCAATCAACCTAAAATTTGCTAAAATTAAAACATCTAAACACTGTAGCATAGTATGATTATTATCTACTTAATAGGAACCTAACTCTAACACATAAAAGGAAAGAGACAACTTTAACACAATATCAAATTCAGAATCACCATGTTAAAAACAATGTTTAGAAACTTAAATGTAATAAAATGCTAAAAACTTAAAAACAATGTTTAGAAATCATAACAAGAAACAAAGATATGAACTCGTAATGTAGAATTAGCAAAATGAAAGTGCTAGAACAGTAAACGCAAATGCAGGAAATGTAAATGGAATTAATGAAAAAATAAGGCTGTAAACTGAATCAAATTTGGAATTCTCATTGCAAGAACATGAAAATGGAAATACAAGATACCAGAGTTTCTCATAATCCCACTACCTGTCACCCAATGGAAATGATCCAAGAACTCCATTGAAGCAAAGATTATATCTACTTCTACGAAAGCTTAAAGTCTAAACGAAATCATGAAACTGAGAAATAGAAAACCTAGTCTAAGTAGTGTCTGACACCCACTACCCGTATTTACACTTTACAAGACTTCCCCTTATATAGGGAAAGTCAGAAACCGAAAAAGAAAGAAAGGGGAAAAGGGGGAGGAATCACAAACTAACTTTGGAAGCTTCTCGAGTTCCTCTTCTCTAACTAACTCTAAACTGCTTTGCTTCCAGCTCAGCACGCTTCATCGGACTGATCATTCTCCTAGCCGATTAGTTTTTGGGCCTACTTCCTTTGGGCCTTGGAGCTTCCGGTTTGACCCATGGAGCTTGCGTCAAAACTTCTCTTCTTCTGTTCTTGAAGAACCCTAGGTTGAGGGATGAGAGAATTTGGGGAAAGAAGCCCTCTCTATTGCATGAATGAAGCATGAAGTAGCAAACCCCCATCTGCTTTGCCTCAACGCAGTATGAAACTACGTTTCATTAAACCACCAAAAGGGCTTCAGTCCATGCCTAAACATTGGCCCAATATCACTCTTATAGAGTTTCCTTTCCTTTCTACTAAAAGATTACTCTCTGTACCATCCCACTTTGCTCTCTGTACCACTACATTTCTTTAAAATTCTAAAACTATCTTTCATATTTTAAAATATCCTACACCTCATCCATTTTCTTCAACGGATGTCAACATCCATTGAAGAAAAAATTCTTCCACGGACGTGCTACATTCGTTAATGGATGTGGCGACATCCGTTGCCTTTTTTTGTTTTTTAGTTTTTAGTTTTTTTTTTATTTTTTTTATTTTAAATTAATATATAAATATTATTTAATTATTTTAAAATTATTACTTAATTATTTATAAATTAATTTTATTTTATTTAATAAAATAATTATTATTAATTTTAATTTATGTATTATTTTTTAAATAATAATTCAAAAATTTATTATAAATATATTAAAATGGATGTGGCGACATCCATTACTTTTTTTGTTTTCTAGTTTAATTTTTTTATTTTTTTGTTTTAAATTAATATATAAATATAATTTAATTATTTTAAAATTATTACTTAATTATTTATAAATTATTTTTCTTTTATTTAATAAAATAATTATTATTAATTTTAATTTATGTATTATTATTTAAATAATAATTAAAAAATTTGTTATAAATATATTAAAACGGAACTGGCGACATCCGTTGCCTTTTTTTATTTTTTAGTTTTTAGTTTTTTAATTTTTTATATTTTAAATTAATATATAAATATTATTTAATTTTTTAAAAATTATTATTTAATTATTTATAAATTAATTTTATTTTATTTAATAAAATAATAATTATTATTTTAATTTATATATTATTATTTAAATAATAAATAAAAAACTTTTTAAAAATCTATTAAACGGATGTGGCCACATTCGTTGAAGTTTTTTTTTAAATAAAAATAATAAACTAAAATATAAAATATGTAAATGGATGTTTCGGATGTCAACATCCGTTGAAGGTGAAACGGATGTTGACATCCGTTTATAGAAGGGCAAATAAGGTATGGGGAGGTGCAGGGAGCGGTTGGTGGTGGTGGAGGGAGCAACGCGCAGCGTCATTAAGCTTCAGCCCAAAACGTTGCACTTCCAGCTCCATAATGGACCATCTCAATTCAGCCAAGATATCATTAGCCAGCCATTACCAGCCCAACTCCTATTTTGACCAAATTAAAAGCCTATAAAAGCAAAAAGAAGTTTTTATTTATTTTTCTTAATATTTTTACTAAATGGGAAAATACCTATATATGTAACTGAAAAGGGAAAATTAACATTATTTCTATCAAAAACCTATTTTTATCCTATTTATACTATTCTATCTTAATTCTAGAAAATTAAAAGCTAATGAGGGTGCACACTCATGGCTTGATATCAAAGATGATTTTCCTTTCTTAACTCTGAAGGTTTTGGAAAAGAAAGGTTGATGTTTATAGTGACGCTCATCTTATTAAAGCCTTTATTTAGAATTCGTTAAAGCCTTTAAGAAAAATTCTTGCCTCGAAGATAATGTGTTTGAAGACTAGGACTTTTGAGTTCAAAGGATGGATTAAGATGTTGGAGTTCATAAGTAATGTTTTCTATAAGGGAGTTTTCAAGAACAAAGTCAAGAGAATCAGATATAATAAGAAGAATTGAGTTTAAAGGTCAGAATAAGAGGAGTTTTGTTGTAAGCATTAGTATAGTAAGGTTTGAGAAATCAACTTAGTTTTAGATACCAATAATGTTAGAGGTCAGAAGAAGTGGAGGTGTTGGTGTGCACTGGTATGGCAATGTTTGAGGAGGCAACATGGTTTGATACATCAGCGATGTTGAGATTTGAAGAAGACAAGTAGTGGAAAGTTTAAGGTTTAGTCTAAGAAATAAATAAGAATTTTGAAGTGGGCCAAGGGGAAACAATCTTTATAAAAAAAAGAATAAGGTTAAGAAGAAGTTGAGTAGTTGTGTAGGGTCGAGTTTCTAAGTTGAAAGAAAATAAAGTCTTTGAGAAAAATGAAGTATTGTAACGGTCTTAAGTTAAGTATCTAATCAGAAAGAGATGGTTAAGTTTTATCAACAAGTAGATACTGTAGACTCAAGTTTAGAATGATGTTCTAAGATTAATGGTTCTTATAGAAGAAAGGTTTGACCATGGGCTGAGATAAAAAAATTCAAGTAACAAAGGAAGAAGCACATCAAAGTGTTAATTGTGTAAGTAAAGGTAAGGCTAGAGAATTAAGAGCACTATGAATGAGAAAAGGAGAAGAAAGGTCTTGAAATAGATAAAAAGGGGGTGTCTACAATATAAGTTACTGAAGTGGTTATCTAAAATGGTCAAGGAGTTTAGGTTGGTAGAGATGTTCAGAGATATGAAGTTGCAGGTTGTGTTAGAGTCAATTTTCATCGGTTGTAGTTATGTGGGGGTGTTGAGTGATCAACTGAGTTTAATCAAAAGAGAAGTAGTTGTTGGATGTTGTGTTATAGAATATAGTGACCCTAAACCTTAAACCCTAAACCCAAACCCTAAACCCTAAATCCTAAGGTTAAGATTTGAAAAGGTAAATTCTTGAAGAAAGTTTGAGGGTAAGTTGATAAGGTTTGTTGTGGTAGTGGTTCCGTGAAGATTTCTAAGTTATGTGGCATTTGACGAGGTAATCAAAGTGCTTAAATTGGAGGTTTATGTGGAGTAAACTCTTAGCAGGTTGAAGCTTAACCTTATGAGATAATGGGTCGTCTATAAGTCTTGTTCTAATGGATTTTGATCTTTCAAAAGTATTTCTAGTTTTAAGGGAAAGAAAACAATGGTGGTACATTAAGTGGGGATTAAACAAAAGATGAGAATTGGTGTTATGGGAATCCAGGATGTCTGATAAACACTAGTGAAGAAGAGACGATGTTGTTCTTTCATAAGTTTAGGGTGTGATCACAAGGGAGGTTTGGTTGTTTTCAAATCGTTCTCTAGTGGTTTATGGTCTTCTAGAGAAGTTTCATGTTTCAAGAAGGAAGGTCAGTGGTTATACATCAATTGTGGATCAAGTTAGAAAGTGGAGAAAAAGGGTTGTGAGAACCAAAAGAGTTTAACATGGATATGTGAAGAAGAGAAGATCAGGTTTTGTGTGGTGTAAGGGTTTTTGGTGGTGTTGAAACAGAGATAGTGGTAACAATTTCTTTTTTTTTTTGTAATTCCTGTGGAAGGTGTGGAGTATATGAGGCAGGTGATGGGTTGGTTGAAGAAGTCGTGGTTTGAACTCAGTGTAATCGTAAGAAAAACTACAAGTTTGATATTTCTCAAAAGAAAAGTATAGGACAGATTGAAACCGTTTAGTATAAGTATGGGCTGCTAGGAGTGGCTTTTAGCATGTCCATTTTCTAGGAATAAAAACAGTTTTAAGAAAACAGAATGACAAGGTTATCATAGAACAGAATAATTCTCAGAGTTTTTGTAAGATCATAGAAGTTTTTAAGAAGGTTTTTCAAAGGTGTTAGTTATCAGGTTCTAGTTGTTATGAAGAAAATGTCCTTCTCAATAAAAACGATTCATAAGGAAGTATGGGAATCAGAGTAGCGCAACGGATGATAGTGGGCATGTTCTTATCAATAAGTGGCATGTGTGAAGAGCTTTCATAATCATGGATTGGTGGTTTGTGAAGAGTGAACTTCTTTAAGAAGGTAGTGATGTTGTTATTTGAGGATAGATTGGGAGTGTTCAATGCCTTCAAAAGCTAGAAATGAGATTATTAATGGGAAAATAGGTATGAGATAGAGAGGATAAAGTGAGTCTACAGTTTCAAGCTGTAGTGTCATATTTGGAGTGATAAAGAGTTATAGGACGCTGAACAGGGAAAGTGGGTCAAGGAGACAAAGAAAATTAACTGAGTTTTGGTTTCAAGTGAGGTCAGAATCTTGAGGTGAGGAAGTGTTAACTATGACTAGAAACAAAAAGAAGATTCAAGTTCTTGGTTTGGTATGGATTGAGTAAGAGTTGGTTTAAGACTAGGAAGAGTAGGGTCTGAGGTAAAGTTGTAAAAAGATTTCATTAGTATAGTTGAAAAACTATAACTAGTGACTTTCTCAAAATAGTTGAGAAAAGGAAGTTTGGAAAATCTTAATTTGAAATGTATCATAAAATGGCTAGGTATTGATCAAGCTAGAGATTTCAAGTAGTGAAGGATATATATTTATGCGTGTTTACGAGCTAATGGTCAAGAAATGAAAATGGATCCAATTGGTGGGTTAAAGAAGTGAAGATGGAGAATTATACCTTAATAATGGGATAGCATAGTTGGAAACTATGTTACTCAATGGAGATAAGTAAAGCAATGTGGAATCATTAGAATGGGTGTGTTTAAAGGGATCAAGAGCATAACAGTTGGTAGTTAAGTTTGAAGTCATGAGTAATCAAGTCGGTTGTAGGGTGTTTCTTAGAGGAATCAAAAGAAGGTCAAGGGATATTAGTCAAAGGTTGATCTAAAGTCAAGGCTAGTGGAAAGTTTTAGAAGAAATTCACAAGAGGCAGTGGAAGATAGATGGGTAGGTTTTCAGTTTGGTAGATGTTGTTTGGTCGATCATGTGGAAAAAATCCTTCAAAACTAAGGTTTAGAGGGAGAATTTCTTTGGAGAATAATGGCTAGACCAATCTACACCAGTGAACATTAGAGTATTTTAACATAGAGGCAAGGTTTTCATGTTAGAGGTTAAGTTATGTGGTTATGATAGAGAAAATGAGGAGAATAGGTTTTTGTTCTACTTGATCAGTGAATTTTCGAGGACGAAAATTTTTCTTGTTGGGGAGAATGTGAAGACCTAGAAAATGACATTTTAGAAATGGTGGTAGTGTAAAAATAGGGAGACTAAATTATTTTAATATTAAATGGTTTTATTGGAAATAGTTTTCTTATAAACGAGTTTCATTATTTTAAAACATACAATCTCTCTTGAAACCACTTTTCTAGAGTCTCCTGCCTTCTCTCTAAGAGTTCTTGTACCCTATTCATCTGTTTGATGATCAGAGACCGCCTGTGTGATCCTCACGGTGAGATCTTCAAGTCTACCCAATCAGTTTCTCAAATAGAATAAGTCAGCCTTTTACTTTTTCTCTGGTTTCATGTTCTTCAATGCATGTAAGGTTTCTCTTTATCGGATGTATGATTCGAGCCTTTCCTTCAATTCTCTACTGATCAATGGTTCTAATGGTGTACCCCGATCATGTTTTCGTTGTCTATAGGTGTTCTTTGGTCTCTTTGAACTGAGAGAGCAAAGTAGGGTTCTCTAGAAGCTGGTTTGAGCTCCTAAAAGGTAATGGAAGCTAGTGTTTATTACTAACTGTTAATTTATAAGTATAATTTGTGATTATTTGGATAATAGTATGATTTAATTGAAATTGTGATATATGTTATAGTATTTATTGTGTTTGCATGATGTTAGTTTATGGTATGTTGATGTAATGTTTGACGTGATGTGATTTTGATGATTATTGAATGTGTGAATTGTATGTTATTAATTTGTATCTGATGATTGGAATTGGATGTTAGGGTAAGGAGTAAGGAGCTATGTTAGCCTCAAAAACTTGTTGGGCGTGATTTCGACAAGTGTACCGAATCGTTTCAAGTAATAAATCGGTAAGACCGGGTATCGTTTTCCCAAGAGACTCGTAATACTAGAGAATTGTGCGATTAACAACTCATATAGACTCAAGAACATAACAACAATTTAAGAATATGTGCAAAAAGATAAATTCACAAGTAATTACAAGGTTGGACTTTGGTATTGAAGGTACTTGGAAATGGAAAATACTAGAAATGGTATGAAATGACATTGTTAAGGTTAGTTTTCACCAATGCACTCTTGTGTATAACCAATTTCATCTCCTCTCTATCAATTTACTAAAGTCAATCCACTAAAACACTCTAGCCCTAATCCCTTAGGTGAGAGAGCCTAGGTTTTCCTTATCAAACTCCAATCCCTTGTACAATCTAACAAGCAAACCCGCATTAAAGAGCTAGGATCTAAGACAACATGTGAATCATCTTCTATCCCTAGAATCAATGAACCACAAGGACTCCTATTTCAGTTCTGGGTTTCATCTTACGTCCCCATAATCCATAAAACCAAAAAATCAAGTCATGAACGTCCCCATTACATGCAAGCTTTAAGATCGGAAACAAGAATACTAGCAATTGATAGAAAAGGCATATATATAATCAAATCATTCAACAATTACACAAGAATTCAAAGGCTACAACTAATCCCAACAAGATGGGTTTGGTTCTCCATTTCCATGGAGAACCCTAAAGCTTACAAACATGGAAGATGGAAGAAGAAGGAGACCCAAAGGAAGAGGAGGAGATGTTCCCACA
Source organism: Vigna nakashimae (assembly GCA_034642375.1). Lineage (NCBI taxonomy): Eukaryota > Viridiplantae > Streptophyta > Magnoliopsida > Fabales > Fabaceae > Vigna > Vigna nakashimae. The sequence continues at coordinate 25,804,456 of CM067768.1, forward strand.
AGCTCCTCACGCCCTCCATGAGCTCCAGCCGTGAAATCGCACCTCCAAAGAACCAAAGACCGTTTCTCCTTTGTGTTTCTGGGTTAAATAAGTTGTCAGCCACATCAGTAAAAATCGCGCCCGGCGCCCCTCTGTTTCGCGCCCGGGCGCGAGACTCACTGGAAAGTCACGCCCGGGCGCCCCATTTCTCACGCCCGGGCGTGAAACTCTCTGGAAGCTGAAAGTGGACGAACGTCCACTTCTCGCTGCCGAGTGTCAGCGCCTCCTTGGACGAGCGTCCTCTTTTGCTCGCTGGATGAACGTCCTCTTCTGCATGGACGAGCGTCCTCTCGTTTCTTCGCTGGACGAGCGTGCATTGCGCATCTCTCAGGACGAGCGTCCTCTTCTGCCTGGCTGGACGAGCGTCCACTTCTGCCTGGCTGGACGAGCGTCCGCTCTTCTGCCTTCTGGACTAGCGTCCACTGTGTGTCTCGCTGGACGTCTTCGCTGGACGAGCGTCCTCTTAACTCTCTGGACGAACGTCCTCCATGAGCTCCTGGACGAGCGTCCTCTTTTCTCTTCTGGACGAGCGTCCCCTCTAAACGTCCTGGACGAGCGTCCTCTTGCTGGCGACGAGCGTTTCTGGTGTGCGACGAGCGTTTCTGCGTGCCTTGTGGTTGGTTTATCTCTATAATTTGTTGGAGACTCTGACTTTTAGCTACAAAATAAGGGATTATTGATGAAAGTACATCAAAGTAGCCAAAAACACAATTATTTAGAAAACAAGACAAAAGAAGAGGATTTAATAAGTTATAAGTTAGAAAGGAGTTGATTTTGCTACTAAAATGATGCTTAAATAATGGTAAAATTTAGCATTATCAAGCTATCAAATACATAGGTTTTGTGGTTGAAAATAGAGGTTTTAATAGGCAAATTTGTGAGATAGGATTTTTATTTAGAAACTTTATGTTTCAGGTTTGAGTATATCTTATTTAAGACTTGATAGAAGTAGGAATTAGTTGAAATTTGACCTAACACTAAGGGATAGTTCGTTATTGGTGTTTTGGATAGTTTTAAATGCAAAATTTGAGGTTTGTAGTAATGCGATTTTGAATTAGAAGGTTTAGGCTAAAGGTGATGGTTTTTAATTTGTGTTTGAGTCTATTAGGACTTGTTCAAGTTGTTAGGTTGTGAAAACAAGGTGTAGAAGGTGTAAATCCGAGTTTTGCACTTTTGGAGTTATCAAATGAATGAGTGCACCTAGTTTTGAGTCTAATGATTAAAGGAGTACTTTTCTTTAATTTTAAATGTGATTTTCATCGATTATAGGGTGTAAGGAATGTATTTGATCATTAGAACAAAGCTCAAGTGCATCAAAGGCAAGTTTCGAAGTGTGTTGTTTGTTGTCATGGGACTTGAGTGCCCCCTAAGCTCCCTTTTTGCGCCCACTTTGGGCTTGAACGCCCCCTGAGTCCCTCTTTTTCCATGAAGAACTCGCTCGAGTGCCCTTGATCACCCTCAAAGCGCCACTGGGTTTTTAAGTCTTGGTTTTGTCCTGTGTTTTCTGATGCACTGTTTTGGTTTCCTTGATGGATTTAAAATGGTTTTATATGAGTTTTGATATGTTATAAGAAGTGCGTGTGTATATATATATATATATATATATATATATATGTATATATATATATGTATATATATATATATGTATATATATATATATATGTATATGTATATGTATATGTATATATATGTATATGTATGTGGGATATATGATGATGATGAATAAGTGATTAATAATGTGAATGGGATTGATGGACGTAATTCCATGATCTTTATGGAGGGGTTGCATAGGGGTGTCCTATAGTGTTGTTAGTATTGTCAGAGTTAAGTTGGGAGTTTATCCTGACGCTCTCAATAACCGTAATCTTAAGTAGAGATGAATGGTTATGTCGTGGAGAGTAGTAGGAAGTCCTAGTCTAGGGACTTTATGTCGGAACAATCGGTACCGTCATAGAGTCGCGGCAGCGGAATAAAATATAGATAGCGGAAAGCGTGTAACGATCACAACACAAGTTAAAATATATGCTAAGAGTTTAGGGATCAAGAAAATCAACACAGAATTTTTATCCTGGTTCGAATCAAAAGATTCTACGTCCAGTCGTTAATCACTATGAATAGTGATTAACCTTTTTTCACTAAAATATGGTTTGCAAATTACAATCAGATAATCAAAATAAGCAAAGAATAGAAAACACTTTCCTTCGACAAACGAACGGAAGAACCTGCTCAGCCAACTTGAAGAGAACCGCTCCGACCTTTGACACACAAAACGCGAGCTTCTCCTATTCACAAGACCAGGCAAGAGCACTCTATCACTTTGAGAACTTCCTCAGACAAACTGTATTCTCAAAATGGCATATATCCTTTTCACTCACAGAGAGCTTCCCTTAGGCACAAAGCTCTAATACTCTCAATTGAAAAGTTCTGTCTAAGAGCTGTGAAGACATCTATTTATAAGCCTAGTTTCGTGCATGGTCAAAAACTGAAAAGACATCTCCTAACTGCCACTGATAATCGATTATCAAAAGTGATAATCGATTATTTGTGTCCGTTATGGGGTTTACAAAAAAGTGATAATCGATTATATGATGTGATAATCGATTATTCCTGTATGACTCTGTGATAATCGATTATTGTCATTCCATAATCGATTATTGCAGTTAAAAATGCAAGTTTACAAAGTTTACAAGAATTTCCTACTACATTTAATCTCTACAAATTGCTTTTAACAAATTCTAATATCTTCTTCAACTAAAACTTCTTGCAGCATCATCAAAACAAATTTCTTCAAGATTTACCAATACTCCTTATTGGTAACAATCTCCCCCTTTTTGATGATGATCAAAAAATACCTTCTTGTTAAAAGCATTTCTAATTTCCTGCACAGATTTCATACTTACAAACATGTTAGTAATAACTGCACTACTTAAATTAGAAGTTTTCTCCCCCTTTTTGATCATAAACAAAAAGTAAAAAAGTGGAAAAACTCCCCCTCAAATTTTTCTCCCCCTCAACAAAAGAATTGATGCATTTCAAAACAGAAATAAAATTGAAATTCAATAACATGAAAGAATAGAATACCTCATGGAATATAAGAAAAACAGAAATTCAACTCTAATTAAGAAGTACAAACAATATTAATTAATCCATAATAGAGATAAAAAAAAGATATCTAACAAACTCATATATCTTCCCCTGAATGTAATAATCCCCTTTTAAAAAAAGACTAAAAAAAAATTTAAAAAGTTTTTTTTTTTTTACGCCGTGACTTAAGATAATCGATTATTACTTTAAATAATCGATTATGTGCGAACCAAATTGTCAAAATCCAAATTTTTGAGGATGAGATAATCGATTATTACCCTTGGTAATCGATTATTTACGTTAATTTCCGAAAAACACAAATTTGGGCCAAATTTTCAACCTAAGACACATCTAACATTCATAAATTATTTCAAAGCTCTTAAAAAAATACCAGGATACCATAGAGTCTTCTTTTCCTTTTGAAAAATTAACCTGCAAAACCAAACAATAGAGTTTTGGTCCCCGTAATCTCATTTGGGTCCTTTAAGGTTAGAGACAATTTACTTTATAAGAGGAATCCAAACATATTTTCCATTTGGAACATCAAAATGTTTAATTCTACATTTGTTAGAAGTGTGCCCCTTTTTCATACAATAAAAGCATGTGACAACATTTTGGTTTCTATAAGACACAGTTCCTTTTTCAACCCATACCCTACGGGTTCTTTTAATTTTGTTCTTACTTTTAAAAACACTTTTGTTTTTATAAACCTTTCTAACAGTTATAGGCATTTCAATATTATTATTTCTAGTTTCAACTTCAAGAAGATTTTCAAGAATATCAATATCAAGCATATAACTCTTACATGAAAGACATTCAACAGGATGTTCAACATTTGAAGACTCTTTCATTTCCAAGTTGCAAATTTTATTTCTCAAACTTATTTCCTCATCTAATGCCTTCTCATATTTAATTCGCAATTCTTTAAATTCCTTTTTCAAATTTTTATGAGCAGCATTCAATTTTTCAGATTCATCAAGCAATTCAAGAAAAGCTTTTTGCAAATCAAATTCACTACATTCAGAATTAGAACAACTTACTTGGCTTGCAGTGTCATCAACATTAGCTGTCAAACATAAGTTTGTTTCTTCAACAGAATCACTTGAACTACTTGAGTCATTATCAACCCAAGCAATGTGAACCTTCTTCTTTTTGTGAAATTTCTTGATAATTGGACAAACGACTTTTATATGGCCTCTTTCACCACATCCATAACATTTAAAGCTTGATGAGGAACCTTGATTGTCCTTCTTTTTCTTCAAGAGTTGGCTTTTAGATGATTCATTGCTGGCCATTAAGCATAGATTTTCTTGCTTATTTGAATTGTTTGAGCTTGAGGAGCTTGAATCAGACAACGTCAACTTAACAACATCTGTGACTTTATCATGAGTAACTCTTAAAAATTCCCACATTTCCTGAGCACTTTCATAAACAGAAACTTTGAAAAAATCATCAAGGGTTAGTGCAGATAAAATTATGTTCCTAGCCCTAACATCATATTGTGCCATTCTATTTTCATCCATAGTCCACTGTAAAAATGGTTTTTCTACCTGCATATCATTTACAAAAATAGTGGGAACAATTGGTCCATTCATAACAACTTCCCAAATACCCCTGTCAATAGACTCCAAAAATATTTGCATTCTTATTTTCCAAAACGCATAATTTTCCCCCGTAAACAAAGGAGGTCTATCAATAGAAGCACCCTCAGCATAAACTTGGTTAAGACCGCCCATTTTCGAAAAATTTGAAAAACTATCAAAGCAAGCTCTGATACCAATTGTCGGAACAATCGGTACCGTTATAGAGTCGCGGCAGCGGAATAAAATATAGATAGCGGAAAGCATGTAACGATCACAACACAAGTTAAAATATATGCTAAGAGTTTAGGGATCAAGAAAATCAACACAGAATTTTTATCCTGGTTCGAATCAAAAGATTCTACGTCCAGTCGTTAATCACTATGAATAGTGATTAACCTTTTTTCACTAAAATATGGTTTGCAAATTACAATCAGATAATCAAAATAAGCAAAGAATAGAAAACACTTTCCTTCGACAAACGAACGGAAGAACCTGCTCAGCCAACTTGAAGAGAACCGCTCCGACCTTTGACACACAAAACGCGAGCTTCTCCTATTCACAAGACCAGGCAAGAGCACTCTATCACTTTGAGAACTTCCTCAGACAAACTGTATTCTCAAAATGGCATATATCCTTTTCACTCACAGAGAGCTTCCCTTAGGCACAAAGCTCTAATACTCTCAATTGAAAAGTTCTGTCTAAGAGCTGTGAAGACATCTATTTATAAGCCTAGTTTCGTGCATGGTCAAAAACTGAAAAGACATCTCCCAACTGCCACTGATAATCGATTATCAAAAGTGATAATCGATTATTTGTGTCCGTTATGGGGTTTACAAAAAAGTGATAATCGATTATATGATGTGATAATCGATTATTCCTGTATGACTCTGTGATAATCGATTATTGTCATTCCATAATCGATTATTGCAGTTAAAAATGCAAGTTTACAAAGTTTACAAGAATTTCCTACTACATTTAATCTCTACAAATTGCTTTTAACAAATTCTAATATCTTCTTCAACTAAAACTTCTTGCAGCATCATCAAAACAAATTTCTTCAAGATTTACCAATACTCCTTATTGGTAACAATCTCCCCCTTTTTGATGATGATCAAAAAATACCTTCTTGTTAAAAGCATTTCTAATTTCCTGCACAGATTTCATACTTACAAACATGTTAGTAATAACTGCACTACTTAAATTAGAAGTTTTCTCCCCCTTTTTGATCATAAACAAAAAGTAAAAAAGTGGAAAAACTCCCCCTCAAATTTTTCTCCCCCTCAACAAAAGAATTGATGCATTTCAAAACAGAAATAAAATTGAAATTTCATAACATGAAAGAATAGAATACCTCATGGAATATAAGAAAAACAGAAATTCAACTCTAATTAAGAAGTACAAACAATATTAATTAATCCATAATAGAGATAAAAAAAAGATATCTAACAAACTCATATATCTTCCCCTGAATGTAATAATCCCCTTTTAAAAAAAGACTAAAAAAAAATTTAAAAAGTTTTTTTTTTTTTTTACGCCGTGACTTAAGATAATCGATTATTACTTTAAATAATCGATTATGTGCGAACCAAATTGTCAAAATCCAAATTTTTGAGGATGAGATAATCGATTATTACCCTTGGTAATCGATTATTTACGTTAATTTCCGAAAAACACAAATTTGGGCCAAATTTTCAACCTAAGACACATCTAACATTCATAAATTATTTCAAAGCTCTTAAAAAAATACCAGGATACCATAGAGTCTTCTTTTCCTTTTGAAAAATTAACCTGCAAAACCAAACAATAGAGTTTTGGTCCCCATAATCTCATTTGGGTCCTTTAAGGTTAGAGACAATTTACTTTATAAGAGGAATCCAAACATATTTTCCATTTGGAACATCAAAATGTTTAATTCTACATTTGTTAGAAGTGTGCCCCTTTTTCATACAATAAAAGCATGTGACAACATTTTGGTTTCTATAAGACACAGTTCCTTTTTCAACCCATACCCTACAGGTTCTTTTAATTTTGTTCTTACTTTTAAAAACACTTTTGTTTTTATAAACCTTTCTAACAGTTATAGGCATTTCAATATTATTATTTCTAGTTTCAACTTCAAGAAGATTTTCAAGAATATCAATATCAAGCATATAACTCTTACATGAAAGACATTCAACAGGATGTTCAACATTTGAAGACTCTTTCATTTCCAAGTTGCAAATTTTATTTCTCAAACTTATTTCCTCATCTAATGCCTTCTCATATTTAATTCGCAATTCTTTAAATTCCTTTTTCAAATTTTTATGAGCAGCATTCAATTTTTCAGATTCATCAAGCAATTCAAGAAAAGCTTTTTGCAAATCAAATTCACTACATTCAGAATTAGAACAACTTACTTGGCTTGCAGTGTCATCAACATTAGCTGTCAAACATAAGTTTGTTTCTTCAACAGAATCACTTGAACTACTTGAGTCATTATCAACCCAAGCAATGTGAACCTTCTTCTTTTTGTGAAATTTCTTGATAATTGGACAAACGACTTTTATATGGCCTCTTTCACCACATCCATAACATTTAAAGCTTGATGAGGAACCTTGATTGTCCTTCTTTTTCTTCAAGAGTTGGCTTTTAGATGATTCATTGCTGGCCATTAAGCATAGATTTTCTTGCTTATTTGAATTGTTTGAGCTTGAGGAGCTTGAATCAGACAACGTCAACTTAACAACATCTGTGACTTTATCATGAGTAACTCTTAAAAATTCCCACATTTCCTGAGCACTTTCATAAACAGAAACTTTGAAAAAATCATCAAGGGTTAGTGCAGATAAAATTATGTTCCTAGCCCTAACATCATATTGTGCCATTCTATTTTCATCCATAGTCCACTGTAAAAATGGTTTTTCTACCTGCATATCATTTACAAAAATAGTGGGAACAATTGGTCCATTCATAACAACTTCCCAAATACCCCTGTCAATAGACTCCAAAAATATTTGCATTCTTATTTTCCAAAACGCATAATTTTCCCCCGTAAACAAAGGAGGTCTATCAATAGAAGCACCCTCAGCATAAACTTGGTTAAGACCGCCCATTTTCGAAAAATTTGAAAAACTATCAAAGCAAGCTCTGATACCAATTGTCGGAACAATCGGTACCGTTATAGAGTCGCGGCAGCGGAATAAAATATAGATAGCGGAAAGCATGTAACGATCACAACACAAGTTAAAATATATGCTAAGAGTTTAGGGATCAAGAAAATCAACACAGAATTTTTATCCTGGTTCGAATCAAAAGATTCTACGTCCAGTCGTTAATCACTATGAATAGTGATTAACCTTTTTTCACTAAAATATGGTTTGCAAATTACAATCAGATAATCAAAATAAGCAAAGAATAGAAAACACTTTCCTTCGACAAACGAACGGAAGAACCTGCTCAGCCAACTTGAAGAGAACCGCTCCGACCTTTGACACACAAAACGCGAGCTTCTCCTATTCACAAGACCAGGCAAGAGCACTCTATCACTTTGAGAACTTCCTCAGACAAACTGTATTCTCAAAATGGCATATATCCTTTTCACTCACAGAGAGCTTCCCTTAGGCACAAAGCTCTAATACTCTCAATTGAAAAGTTCTGTCTAAGAGCTGTGAAGACATCTATTTATAAGCCTAGTTTCGTGCATGGTCAAAAACTGAAAAGACATCTCCCAACTGCCACTGATAATCGATTATCAAAAGTGATAATCGATTATTTGTGTCCGTTATGGGGTTTACAAAAAAGTGATAATCGATTATATGATGTGATAATCGATTATTCCTGTATGACTCTATGATAATCGATTATTGTCATTCCATAATCGATTATTGCAGTTAAAAATGCAAGTTTACAAAGTTTACAAGAATTTCCTACTACATTTAATCTCTACAAATTGCTTTTAACAAATTCTAATATCTTCTTCAACTAAAACTTCTTGCAGCATCATCAAAACAAATTTCTTCAAGATTTACCAATACTCCTTATTGGTAACAATCTCCCCCTTTTTGATGATGATCAAAAAATACCTTCTTGTTAAAAGCATTTCTAATTTCCTGCACAGATTTCATACTTACAAACATGTTAGTAATAACTGCACTACTTAAATTAGAAGTTTTCTCCCCCTTTTTGATCATAAACAAAAAGTAAAAAAGTGGAAAAACTCCCCCTCAAATTTTTCTCCCCCTCAACAAAAGAATTGATGCATTTCAAAACAGAAATAAAATTGAAATTTCATAACATGAAAGAATAGAATACCTCATGGAATATAAGAAAAACAGAAATTCAACTCTAATTAAGAAGTACAAACAATATTAATTAATCCATAATAGAGATAAAAAAAAGATATCTAACAAACTCATATATCTTCCCCTGAATGTAATAATCCCCTTTTAAAAAAAGACTAAAAAAAAATTTAAAAAGTTTTTTTTTTTTTTACGCCGTGACTTAAGATAATCGATTATTACTTTAAATAATCGATTATGTGCGAACCAAATTGTCAAAATCCAAATTTTTGAGGATGAGATAATCGATTATTACCCTTGGTAATCGATTATTTACGTTAATTTCCGAAAAACACAAATTTGGGCCAAATTTTCAAACTAAGACACATCTAACATTCATAAATTATTTCAAAGCTCTTAAAAAAATACCAGGATACCATAGAGTCTTCTTTTCCTTTTGAAAAATTAACCTGCAAAACCAAACAATAGAGTTTTGGTCCCCATAATCTCATTTGGGTCCTTTAAGGTTAGAGACAATTTACTTTATAAGAGGAATCCAAACATATTTTCCATTTGGAACATCAAAATGTTTAATTCTACATTTGTTAGAAGTGTGCCCCTTTTTCATACAATAAAAGCATGTGACAACATTTTGGTTTCTATAAGACACAGTTCCTTTTTCAACCCATACCCTACGGGTTCTTTTAATTTTGTTCTTACTTTTAAAAACACTTTTGTTTTTATAAACCTTTCTAACAGTTATAGGCATTTCAATATTATTATTTCTAGTTTCAACTTCAAGAAGATTTTCAAGAATATCAATATCAAGCATATAACTCTTACATGAAAGACATTCAACAGGATGTTCAACATTTGAAGACTCTTTCATTTCCAAGTTGCAAATTTTATTTCTCAAACTTATTTCCTCATCTAATGCCTTCTCATATTTAATTCGCAATTCTTTAAATTCCTTTTTCAAATTTTTATGAGCAGCATTCAATTTTTCAGATTCATCAAGCAATTCAAGAAAAGCTTTTTGCAAATCAAATTCACTACATTCAGAATTAGAACAACTTACTTGGCTTGCAGTGTCATCAACATTAGCTGTCAAACATAAGTTTGTTTCTTCAACAGAATCACTTGAACTACTTGAGTCATTATCAACCCAAGCAATGTGAACCTTCTTCTTTTTGTGAAATTTCTTGATAATTGGACAAACGACTTTTATATGGCCTCTTTCACCACATCCATAACATTTAAAGCTTGATGAGGAACCTTGATTGTCCTTCTTTTTCTTCAAGAGTTGGCTTTTAGATGATTCATTGCTGGCCATTAAGCATAGATTTTCTTGCTTATTTGAATTGTTTGAGCTTGAGGAGCTTGAATCAGACAACGTCAACTTAACAACATCTGTGACTTTATCATGAGTAACTCTTAAAAATTCCCACATTTCCTGAGCACTTTCATAAACAGAAACTTTGAAAAAATCATCAAGGGTTAGTGTAGATAAAATTATGTTCCTAGCCCTAACATCATATTGTGCCATTCTATTTTCATCCATAGTCCACTGTAAAAATGGTTTTTCTACCTGCATATCATTTACAAAAATAGTGGGAACAATTGGTCCATTCATAACAACTTCCCAAATACCCCTGTCAATAGACTCCAAAAATATTTGCATTCTTATTTTCCAAAACGCATAATTTTCCCCCGTAAACAAAGGAGGTCTATCAATAGAAGCACCCTCAGCATAAACTTGGTTAAGACCGCCCATTTTCGAAAAATTTGAAAAACTATCAAAGCAAGCTCTGATACCAATTGTCGGAACAATCGGTACCGTTATAGAGTCGCGGCAGCGGAATAAAATATAGATAGCGGAAAGCATGTAACGATCACAACACAAGTTAAAATATATGCTAAGAGTTTAGGGATCAAGAAAATCAACACAGAATTTTTATCCTGGTTCGAATCAAAAGATTCTACGTCCAGTCGTTAATCACTATGAATAGTGATTAACCTTTTTTCACTAAAATATGGTTTGCAAATTACAATCAGATAATCAAAATAAGCAAAGAATAGAAAACACTTTCCTTCGACAAACGAACGGAAGAACCTGCTCAGCCAACTTGAAGAGAACCGCTCCGACCTTTGACACACAAAACGCGAGCTTCTCCTATTCACAAGACCAGGCAAGAGCACTCTATCACTTTGAGAACTTCCTCAGACAAACTGTATTCTCAAAATGGCATATATCCTTTTCACTCACAGAGAGCTTCCCTTAGGCACAAAGCTCTAATACTCTCAATTGAAAAGTTCTGTCTAAGAGCTGTGAAGACATCTATTTATAAGCCTAGTTTCGTGCATGGTCAAAAACTGAAAAGACATCTCCCAACTGCCACTGATAATCGATTATCAAAAGTGATAATCGATTATTTGTGTCCGTTATGGGGTTTACAAAAAAGTGATAATCGATTATATGATGTGATAATCGATTATTCCTGTATGACTCTGTGATAATCGATTATTGTCATTCCATAATCGATTATTGCAGTTAAAAATGCAAGTTTACAAAGTTTACAAGAATTTCCTACTACATTTAATCTCTACAAATTGCTTTTAACAAATTCTAATATCTTCTTCAACTAAAACTTCTTGCAGCATCATCAAAACAAATTTCTTCAAGATTTACCAATACTCCTTATTGGTAACACTTTACCTTGGTCAAAGACTTTTGTAAGGATTAACCTTGTGTGGTAGCTTGGATTGAGCCAACCGTATTACTACTACAAGTGCAGGAACCATCGTAATTTGACATTTATATTATATATCCGGATGGTCAAGTCTAAGTATGTGGCAGGTTTAAGATGAATATTTATTTTGTTTGTGTAAAATAATGTATGATGGAATTTTATTTGATTAAGATGAATTGTTTTACCATTAGCTTACCCTTGCTTTTTGTTGTCTAACTATGTGTTGTTTTCTCTTTTGCGATGATCTCCTATATGGTGTGATCTTAGGGAAAGTTATTTTGAGTTGCTCAAGCGAGAGGTGAGAGTAAAACATATTGCAAGTCAAATGGTTCTACAAGTGTAGATCTTGTCTTTGTGGAAGCTTTAGTTTTATATAATTGTTCTATCATCATCTTTGTAACGTTTTAGTTTTGTAGTATTATACTATTAAAATGGGATGTTACACAGAAGAATGTAAGTATCATAATAATCTCACTTAAAAAATCTAAATAATCATCAAAATTAAAATAATTAGGCTTAATTGCTTACTTGGTCCCTATGTTAAGTGGTTTTTTTCAGTTTAGTACCCCGTTTTAAAAGTGCAAACATTGGATTCCAAAATTATAAAAAATGTATGAATCATGTCCCTTTCGTTAAATTGGTAGAAACGATGTGCTGACTGATAACCCAAAACTTGTTAGTCGTTGCTAGGACTCGGGTTCAATCCCCAAATCCCCGACAACGGCGCCAAAAACTTGTTAGTCCAAAAACTTGTTGGGCTCGATTTCGGCAAGTGCACCGAATCGTTTCAAGTAATAAACCGGTAAGACCGGGTATCGTTTTCCCAAGAGACTCATAATACTAGAGAATTGTGCGATTAACAACTCATATAGACTCAATAACATAACATCAATTTACAGAACAAGTGCAGAAATATAAATTCATACATAATTACAAGGTTGGACTTTGGTATTGAAGACACTTGGAAATGGAAAAGACTAGAAATGGTATGAAATGACATTGTTAAGGTTAGTTTTCACCAATGCACTCTTGTGTATGACCAATTTTATCTCCTCTCTATCAATTTACTAAAGTCAATCCACTAAAACACTCTAGCCCTAATCCCTTAGGTGAAAGAGCCTAGGTTTTCCTTATCAAACTCCAATCCCTTGGACAATCTAACAAGCAAACCCGCATTAAAGAGCTAGGATCTAAGACAACATGTGAATCATCTTCCATCCCTAGAATCAATGAACCACAAGGACTCCTATTTCAGTTCTAGGTTTCATCTTACGTCCCCATAATCCATAAAACCCCAAAATCAAGTCATGAACGTCCCCATTACATGCAAGCTTTAAGATTGGAAACAAGAATACTAGCAATTGATAGAAAAGGCATATATATATAATCAAATCATTCAACAATTACATAAGATTCAAAGGCTACAACTAATCCCAACAAAGATGGGTTTGGTTCTCCATTTCTATGGAGAACCCTAAAGCTTACAAACATGGAAGATGGAAGAAGAAGAAGATCCAAAGGAAGAGGAGGAGATGTTCCCACAAGCTCCTCACGCCCTCCATGAGCTCCAGCCGTGAAATCGCACCTCCAAAGAACCAAAGACCGTTTCCCCTTCGCGTTTCTGGGTTAAATAGACTGGTCTGCCACATCAGAAAAAGTCGCGCCCGGCGTCCTTCTGTCTCGCGCCCGGGCGCGAGACTCACTGGAAAGTCACGCCTGGGCGCCCCATTTTCGCGCCCGGGCGCGAGACTCTCTGGAAAAATTGAAAGTGGACGAGCGTCCACTGAAAATGGACGAACGTCCCTTCTCGTTGCCGAGCGTCACAGAGCGCCTCTCTGGACGAGCGCCTCTTCTCTCGCTGGACGAGCGTCCTCTGCTCTCTTAGCTGGACGAACGTCCACTGCGCATCTCTCAGGACGAGCGTCCTCTTCTGCCTGGCTGGACGAGAGTCCACTTCTGCCTAGCTGGACGAGCGTCCACTGCGTGTCTCGCTGGACGTCTTCGCTGGACGAGCATCCTCTTAACTCTCTAGACGAACGTCCTCCATGAGCTCTTGGACGAGCGTCCTCTTTTCTCTTTTTCTGGACAAACGTTCCCTCTAAACGTCCTGGACGAGCGTCCTCTTTCTGGCGACGAGCGTTTCTGGCGTGCGACGAGCGTTCTTGCGCTGCGCATTTCTGCATGTGCTTGCTTCTTGGTCTCGTTTTATACATTGTTGGAGAGTCTTCCAAGCTCATTTTTAGCTACAAAATAAGGGATTATTGATGAAAGTTCATCAAAGTAGCCAAAAACACAATTATTTAGAAAACAAGACAAAACAAGAGGATTAAGCAAGTTATAAGTTAGGAAGGAGTTGATTTTGCTACTAAAATGATGCTTAAAATATGATAAAATTTAGCATTATCACTGACGTGGCTATAAAATTAGTATTGTTTCTTCTCTCTCCTTTGCTTTTTCTACCATATCCCAGCTTTTCCTCTCTCTTCTATATCTTTTTTATATCACACACTCTCATTTACTTCTATAGTATTAAATAATTCAGTTTGTTTTGGTAACCAGTCTAAGTTGCTCTTCTTCTTTTTCATGCCGTTAAAATATTTTAATTATATTTTCATTTATTTGTTGTATTTTCCTTTTTTTTTTTACATAAAACTTTTATTTTTGTGTTCTACAATCGACATCAAGTACCTTCGTTATATTACTTAACATTTAAAAAATCTAAAAACGATAATGAGATTACTGATTCTCTTTTTCACTTTAAAATATGTTATTTAAAATTTAAATTATTTTTTACATCATGGAGGTGATTTAAAATTTAAATTATTTTTTACATCATGCAAGTCATAAATGCTAACCAAGACAAAAAAAATTTAATAATAACGTAATCAACTGAAAACACAAAAACTATTTCATAATTAATTAAAATTTAAAACATTTAATAAAATATATTAAATACTAAATTAATATATTTAATGTATTGTTTAGTTTTTAATACAGTGATATCGAGTAAATGACATATTATAGAAAAGAGTTAATGGTGGTGATTACATGCTATTAGATTATTAAAAAAAAAACGAACTTTCTTATATTATTCACTTGTTTAAATAAATTTCTTAATCTAATTTCGTGATATTACATGTCAGATAAATTTAAATATTTTACACAAAAATTTGACATTAATATTAAAATTGCTATTTATTTTTATAAATTTTACAATTAACTTAAATGTTAATGTTTAAAATATTTTCCTTTGTAGGATAAAATGTTTTAAAAAAAGTTGTTTAAAGATGTAAGTTGCAGCAGCAAAGCAAATTAACCTTAGATACTCTAATGGAAGACTTTATCATAGAACATCGTTTAGTTTTTTTTTTAAATTAACATTTACAAGCCACTATATTAAAAATGACTTAACAAATATTAAATAAAAAATAAATTAAAAAATTTTAATTACTTTTCTTTATCCTTTGTCACTTTCATGATGGAATGATAAAAATACTTAGCAAATATTAAATAAAAAATAAATTAAAAAATTTTAATTACTTTTCTTTATCCTTTGTCACTTTCATAATGGAATGATAAAAATACTAATGTAATAAGTACGGTAGATAAAATATGTGAATATTTAGTATTTATAAATAATAAATAATACATATTTTAATATTTATTTATAAAGAAGTTTGATGTAAATATTATATTATTTTTTTTACATCCGTTAATGAAAATATTAAATTTAAATTTTATTACATTATATTTAATTATAATTATAATTAAAACTAATGCATTTTCAATTTAAATTATATTAAATTTTATATTTTTTGGAAACTTTTTAAAATTGTATTTTAAAAATCTATACTAAAATTTAAATATCCATAAATATTCGTATGTTTTTTAAAATTTTATAGATAATTTTAATTTGGTATCCAACTATTAACATAATAAATAACAAATTGAATTTTTTTCAAATCAAATAGTCGTAAGTATTATCATACTTGACTCGAAACTAAAATAAAATATACTAAGGATGTAACATTAATCAGGACGAAATGTTTTTAAGAAAAAATAAGATTGACTTTATAAAATTAAAGTTAGTTTGTATAGAAGAGAGAGAAAAAGTTGGGATATGTCAGGAAATGCATATGAGAGAGAAGAAACAGTACTGATTTCATAGTCACGTCAATACATAGTTAATTCCGTTTCTGCCAATTTAAGGGAAGTGACGGGATTCATACATTTTTACAAATTTGGGACCCAATGTATATACTTTTAAAATCGGGTACTAACCTGAAAAAATTCACTTAACATAAAGACCAAGTAAGCAATTAAGCCAAATAATTACTTATAATAAATAAATACTTATAAAAATAAATAAAAATATTTAAAAACAAGATTACAAAAATTATTTATTTTTATAATTATTCTTTTGAATTTTTAATTAATTAATATTATTTTTACTTTAATAGTCATTATAACAAAAAATTTATATTTTATTATTATAAAATAAATATAAACAGATATTAAGTGTAATATGTAGGAAAATAAGGGTTTTAAAAATAAAGTAGTTTTGAGATTTTGAGTTTTTGTTTGGAAATTAGTGTTCTTGAGTGTATATTTTTGTTAGAACATAATTGTTATGTTATTTCTTTATTTTTATATTTTTACCTTGGAGAAGAAGGGTATTTTACCTTTATTTAATTGATGTAGAAATTAATTAAGGGGTGATTTGGTGTTTAGAAATCCTAGAAATTCTAAATCAAATAGAGAAAACAGAGGAAGATAGGAGATTGGCGTTTTGGGAGAAGAAGAGAGAGAGACGAGAAAGTCTTAGTGTAAAGGAAGATTGATGATGTTTTAGGATTTTAGATAAAGTCATATGATTGGCCAAAGTATGTGGAAGCTTACATTTGTTTGTTGATTGTTGTATGTTATATGTGTTCTTAATTATCCTCATTGGTAATCCTTGTTTTGATACATGTGTATATGATTATAATTATATGTGGTTATTGTTGGGTAAGAGTTTGTGTATGAATGAGCATGAGATTTATGTAATATTTGTGATGAGTTTTTCCTATGAATGTATTATGTATGTTTTGTTGGGTTATCCGAACAAAGGGTTTGATACTAAGGGAGAACAAAATGGTGATGCTTGGGGGTTTTCATGCAAATATATGTTGTAAGGATTAGGTTATTGGATTCCCTTCCTATGTGGAGAATAGGATAAATAATGTGGACCATTTTCTCTCACTTTGTTTTAGTGGAGACGAGTCAGATTAGTAAGGCACATTAGAATCATTTGAAGAGAGGGAAAAGCCAAGTGAGAAAGGAAGAGAAGAAGTCATTCCCGCATATAATAAAACCTGCACTGGTGTTAATGAAGTTGTTCACCGTTGGATAGAATGATTTTTGGACAGTGGGTTCCAGACGTATGGTTCTTTATTTTGACCGTTGGGATCATCAATCAAAGATCTAGTTTGGGAGAAAACAACCTCGCATCAGAAGCTCTATTTTGGAGAATTTCATAAAATCTGCCCTGGTGTTTTCATCGTTGTGAAGTTGTTTATTGTTGGATTGAGTTGACTTTTGGACAATGGGTTCCAAACGTATAGTTTTTCATTCTAACCGTTCGGATTATTAATCAGATATCTAGTTTGGAAGAAAATAGCCTCACATCAGTAGCTCTATTTTGGAAATTTTTCATTTTCTTGGTTCTCATTTGTAAGCATTAAGCTTAGTTATTGTGGCTGGTTGAAAATCCTATTTGGTGTTTTTATCGGAGACTCTTTTGTACCCTATTACTAGGGGTATAACATGTTAATGATTGGATCTAGATGATTCAAGTGATGTACATGTGTTTGAGTATGTTTACATGTGCATGTGATGCTTGAATGCATGTATGATGTGTTAACTACATTTCCACGTGATCTAGGGTTGATGTATGTATGTTTGAATGCTTGAATAATGTCTAGGATGTGTTTCGATTCAGAAATAATTGATTATCATTAGTTATAATTGATTATCTAAGCATTGGTTTTAAGTATGGTTTTAGGAATAATCGATTATCCCTTCCTTCGTGATGTTTCTAGGGAAATTTCACTGAGACAATCAATTATCTTAAGTGAAAATCGATTATCATAATGTTTTTTGGTAAAAAATGACAAATTTGATGAAGAATGGATGTGAACCAAGCCTAAGGAGCTGTGGAACATGATGACAATCAGAGATTGAGGTTAGTGGTTATGTTTAGGGTCAGTTTGACTTGTGGTTGAGAGTGAAGCATGAGTGAGTGTTGGGATGTACCTGAGTATCTGATTGATGAGCATGAGAGTTGATGATAAATCTACTTGTTGTACCTCGTAAATCTTGGTTCTATATGCGGATATGTGTTTCCTTTTGCCTTGTGTGCATTGGAAGGAGATGATCTATAGGAGAGATTACATATGTCCTGTAGCGGAGGCTACAGGTGGACTCTAGGAGCGACTACAATCAGTGAGGTAGGGTATAAGAGGGAGATGGATTTTTTTCACTATGATATTATGGTATGGTGATGCTCATTGTGTTGTTCATGATTGTGATAGTCATGATGGTGTATCTATGATGATGATCATGGTACTTGAGATGCTCCATGTTATATTATGTTGATAGTGGTGTTACTATAATAGTTATAGTAAGTAGTTAGCATGAGTGCTAATGAGTAGATAGACCAAGGGTCTATGTGTGAGATGTTAGTGATGACATCAAGGGTTAGAGATGTTATTGTGTGTTTGATTATGGTTAGTATAATTAGAAGATATGTATCTTCTTATGTGTTTGATTATTGTTGATATAATTAGTATGTGTGTATCTTGTTGTTATGATTGTTTTATCAATAGCTTATCCCATACATGTTTGTGTTTGTGAATGAAATTATCGGCGATGATCGTATAATGTGTTCTACGTGAAAAAATAATATTACCAATATTCTAGAGATATGATTGACTCGAGAGAGGATGAGAATAACCTTAGGATTCATTTAAAGCTATTTTGTGTTACAAGTTAAGATTTTATTTATTATTTTATTATTTAAAATAATGTAATTGGATAAGGTTTTGTTTAAGTACATTCGCATTTCTGTGCTAGGATAAATTTTGAATTTTATCGATTTTTAATAACCTGTATGAGAAATCGATATGTTGCATTAAGCACGTAAATTTCCATTTACACAATAATTATGGAAAATCTACAAAATACTGAAGTAATTTGGTGAAATATGCTTCATGGTAATTCTCTAATTTTACTTGTTCACTTCGTGTGATTGTATATTTTCATCCCTAAATCGGTAACGATGACATTACTTTATTTTCTTAAATTAAATATTAGACTAAAAATAATTATAATTTCGTTTATATTCGTATTCATATTCATAGTGCTGTACTTGAACTAGAAAATCAAATCATTATAATAAATATAAAAGATTTAAACACTCAAATTTTTAATAGATATAATTAAAATTAAAAATAATTGAATTTATGATAGATTTAAACTTTAAATACAACATCTTTATTTTTGAAATATTAAATAATGATAATATAAAATAAAGATCACGTCAATTCAAACCATGACAAAATCGACTGATTAAAAATTAAACAATTTTTGCAGAGATAAATTGGTTAAAATAATTAAAATTCCATCATTACTTGATGGTAGATTGAATTGAGGAATATAAAAGTTATAGCCACTCAAATATACAATATATATTTGATTAAGAGTAATTTAAAATTTATTTTTTTTTATTTTACTATTACGTACATATAAAAAAAGATAAAGATATTTTATAACTTTTTGATGTGATATTTGAATAATTTTTTCTTTTAATAAAATAATACCTTATTTATTTATTATAAAATAAATAAATGAGTAACTTTATTTTTATTTTAAAATAATTAAAATTTATTTGAAATAATGTTATTTTTACAAAATTATATATATATATATATTAAATTATATTATTTTTCTATTTTTTAATTAACTACTCATTAAAATTATAAAATCATGTCTTTATTTTAATATAATCAAAATGTAAATATACATATGCTATTTTATCAGATCTAATCTAATAAAATTTTTGTTTTCTGAATTTCCGTTAGGTCATTTATATACAATTTTAAAAGGATCTTTTAAATATATTCTAGGTTCGTTTACAAATAATATATATCCAAGCATTTGTAAAAATACAGAACATACAGTATCTTAAGTTTGGTTATTGAATCAAATTTTCTAAGTAAATGCCAAATTAATTTAATAAAATTTTGATTTTCCGAATTTTAAATTAGCTCCCTTTTAATAATAAAATGTTATATTTAATTAATAAAATAAAAGATAAAAAAAGGCAAATAAAATAATACTATTTAAGATTGTTAAATGATGGTGTAATACAATATTTTAATAATAAAATATTATATTTAATTAATAACAAGATATAAATAACTGTAAAATAAAATATTAATATTTAAGATTGTTAAATGAGAGTATAAAATAAGTAACAAGGTTCTTTTTCATTTTCTAATAATCCTAATAATTTCACTGTTTTTTAAAATTCTCAACTCTTCTAAACCACTGTGCACAAGAACGACGGCTTAACTTTCCTTTTCACTTCCCAGTTTCTTCTCTTCGAATTTTGGCGCCTTGCAAATCCTGAACGCGTTGCTTCTACTTGATACTCTCTGTTATTGCCCTCTGATTCCACTCTTTCTGCAATATTCTTCGCATCGTCGTTCTTGAAAAATTGATAACATGGTTAGTTTGTTTTTAAATTTATTTCTTTTCGTACTTTTATTTTCCCCTTGGTTTTTCCCATCCTTTTGCTTGTGCGCTCATAGACTTTTTATTACTGTGTCGGCTTTGAAAAATTGCTTTTGTGGGTGTGTAGTTTTGAATTTCCATGCTACATGGTTTGATAGGTGTTTGGTGTGTGGTAGAATTCCTTCAAAATTTTTCTTTTATGGGAAAATAGTTAATGTTACCCCATTTTGTGGGGGCTTGGAGGACATATAATGAACGAAAGAACAGAGGAAGGGCGTGAAAGAGATGGAATTGACAATTGATTTATTAAAAATGTAGACAAGATTTGGCAGAAAAAGGGTGTGGAAATGGGATGGAAGAGGTCAATATATGATATAGCTTTGTTTTAACAATTTCTTGTGTCGTTCTTGTTTTTGTTTTTTTTTCTTTTCAAGACATTTTAAAAATTTGTTCACAACTGTGGAGATCAATTTGATATATTTGTAGAATTAGCACTGTGCTTTGTGATGTCATGTGTAGTTTGTTAAGTGGACACTGATAAATTGTATATTGTTATATGAGCCTAGTGTTTATAGGAAGCCGTTTTGTTGAGTAGCCATTATAGCGGCACTATAGAGCCATTACATCGAGGAAGTCCTTGATCCACCATTGCGATTGTGTTCACTATTGCAGCTGCTATGGTATCGTGGTTGTCGCATGCATCCTGCGTGTTATCTCTATTAAAAATGTTTATGCATTTTTATTTTTATTTGCATACAACATATATGTTATACATATATAGTTGATGTATATATTTTATATTTCAACCGCTAAGAGACTTCTTGTTATATAAATGTTATACATATATATTTTATACATATATATTTTCATGATCCACAATCGATAACATTGCTAAGATGCAAGGCTGGTGTAAATATTTGTCTCATCTTGGGCTGGGTGGGCATAGCCAAAGCACTTTTTTTGGACAGTATGAGATAAATATTGGTGGTTAAATATTGGGTTAACTATGTTTTTAGTTTCTAAACTTAAATGTGAAATTGGAATTCTTTCCTATCTCAAACTTAGATACATTTTGATCCTCAAACTTTAAAAATGAATGGATATAATCCTTTTAACTTAACAATGTTAATTTTTTTACATGTTAAATGATGTTCCATGTTGACATTTGAGTTGCTTATACCATTTGATACGTTCCGGTTCAAATGTCAATATGAAACATTGTTTAACATGTAAAAAAGGTTAAAATTGGGTTAAAAGAACCATTCATGGGAGAGAGAAAAGTGACGAATTTCAATTTGTATCCAAGTTTAGGAACTAAATATATTTAACCTTTGAATATTTGAATTTTTTTTAATAAAAAAATGACCGAGGAGGTTTGTGCCTTGGAGATTGTTGTTTTCCTTGCAAAATTGGCCCTTCATAACACTATGAGGAAGAGGATTACTATGGTGGGTGTAGAGGAACATATCAAGAGTTTTAGTTTGGTAGCAACTGTTCTATAAACACTTGTCTAGAGCATTTTAAATTTGTTATGAAGCATTTTAAATTTGTTAGAATTTTCACAATTTCTGAATGCCGTATCAACCATGTCTAGAGTTTTACATTCATAGCAGATTAGTCAGGGAGGAGCATTTTGTTTGGAGAGTTGACGGGTGTATGATGCTAGTTAGAAGTTATATTTGGTTTGGCTTAGGATGTGTATATTTTTTTAATTGTGACATGTGCTGAATTTTAGAACCACTTGTTTATGATGTATGAGAGGCTAGAAACATGTATATTGTTGGGTAATTAAAATTGATAAGCCTGGACAGTTTTTTCCGTCTCGATAGAAATAGTGAAGTGATTGTGCTACCACGTGTTTCATTTTATAAAATTTATGCAACACCAAATTTATCTAAAGTGATATATAAATAAACATGTTGGTAAATTTTACAGTGTTATTGTTGGGACCCCAATTAAGGCGATTATGATAATTTTTTTCAACCTTTTTTCTTATTGAAACTGAATGTTTTCAAAACTGAGATTTGGTTGAAAGTCTAATATGTTTTGTTTGATTTAGTCTGGTTGAGTTGTTGGATTGGTCCAATGGTTCAATGGCTTGATCCTTATTGCAAGCAACTCCAGGTGATGATGTAATTAGTGTGTTCTGTCTGGCTACTAAATCTGTGGTGATGTTAGGAATCTGGGTAAGAAACCTAACTCTCTACCTTACTCGCACACTTCAGTAAAACTCACAACAAGAAATGGTAATGAAACGAACTGTATTCATATCAAAGAATCAAGAATACAACTGGGAAAAGAATCCAGGAGCTTAACCTCCTTCACCAGGTCTGAACTGGTCTACAATTCAAAGGTCAAAACTGTTTACTGAAAACAATAATAGAGGTCCTTTTATAAAGACTCTTTTCCCGCCCCACTTAATTGTTTAGCAGTTAAGTACTCTTTCTCACTTTTCTCCTCTCATATACCTTCCATGTCCTAACATTATTCCCCCCCTGAGAATCAACCTTGTCCCCAAGGTTGAAATCAGGAAACTGATCTTGCATCACCATTCGATCCTCCCAAGTTGCACTATCCACCCCTGCTTGCCATTCAACTAGAACCTGCTCCCGCTTGTCCTCCCCTTGCTGTTGGATCCTTCTATCCAATACCTTGGTTGGCCAGCAAGATGGCCCCTCCATTTGCAAATCCGCTGGCCGAAAAAGTCGATAGCTCCATTCGTTGTGGCTCCACTTCGACCTCTTCCCCTTCGACATCCCCTTCTTCATCTTTCGCCAATAGCACCACCCATAAACTTCTCTCAGGGCACTGGTGCCCCGGGCTAAAAGGCCCCCCACATCGAAAACACCTCTCTTCTTCTCTGCGTTTCAGAAACTCAGGGAAGGGCAGGTTTCTTGAACTCCGTCCTCGGTTATCAATTCCTCTGTGAGTTCCGCCTCTCACCGGACCGCTTCCCATTGCGCTGTCACGTCTTACTAACCCGACGCTCTCGATCGGGGTCGTTCTTCCCGGATTGCTCCTCGGCGGTTTGGTTCTTACCACCACCGCTCCTCCTGTCGTTCGCCCCCATGATGGGGGATTCTTGGATGTCGTCCAACCCATCAAACCTAACCCGCGTAGGGCCTCCTCAACTTCTCGCGTTAGTTTCATCGCCGTCATCAAATTACGTGGGTTGTGTGGTCTAATTTGGCATCATAAATCCTCCCGTAGGCTCGCCAGAAAGTATCCCAGCAGCTGGTCATTCGAGAACACCTTCGTCTGCCCGGCCAGTGCTTCAAATTCTCTCATGTATTCTTCCACGGTTGTTGTTTGCCTGATCGCCGCCATCCTCTCAAAATGCCACCTCGGTGGCGACTCTCAAACCGAATCAACAACGCTTCCTTGAGTCCCTCCCACGACCGATCGATTGCCTTATCCTTCTAGAACTTAAACCAATGACCGACGCTTCCTTCCATGCTAATATGGGTCAGTTCGATCTTCTCAGCCTCCCCCACCTTCTGTATCTCAGAATTTTTCGGTCCTGTTAATCCTGTTCAAAGGATCGGGTCCTTCAAAAGTGGGTAACTCCACCCTTCGCCTCCAATTGGGTTGGTTCTCTGAACGCTCCCCATCTCTTTCTCCATCTACGTCGACGCGTCGATCCCTCCGATTGTCCTTGACTAAACTTTGGCTTCCGTCAGCTTTCTCATCGGCGGGTTTGGTGCGTGCACCCATCAACCTCATAAGTTCTTAGAGGTCTTTGCGCATCGCTATGGATTCTTGTCTATTCACCGCTAATTCCGCCTTCATCCCATCTACGGCCATCTCCACATGCTCCATTTGTCCCTCAACGACATTCATTCTTCCCTCCATCGTTCGCGCTCTCCCCCAAACAGATCCGGCAGGTCGGACCACTTTGTTAGGAATTTGGGTAATAAACCTAACTCTCTACCTCACTCACACACTTTAGTAAAACTCACAACAAGAAATGGTAATGAAACAAACTGTATTCACATCAAAGAATCAAGAATACAAACTGGGAAAAGAATCCAGGAGCTTAGCCTCCTTCACCAGGTCTGAACCGGTCTACAATTCAAAGGTCAAAACTGTCTACTGAAAACAATAAAAGAGGTCCTTTTATAAAGACCCTTTTCTCGCCCCACTTAACTGTTTAGCAGTTAAGTACTCTTCCTCACTTTTCTCCTCTCATATACCTTCCATGTCCTAACAGGTGACCTAAGAATGTTTGTGTATTGTCTCTAATTTTCATAATTTCATACTTGAATGCTTTAGCAAATATCAATTTAACTGCTTTATGTTTGAATGTTTATTTGCAGAATGGGAGGTTTCCATATGGAAATAACTGGGACGATATATCATTTAGAGATTGGGGTCAGAGCCAGTTTAACTACTATGGTCAAGTTCCTCATCATGGTAGGGATTTCCACCATGGTGGTGGTACATATGTACCTCGTAATGGTTGGGATTTGCACTCTGCTGGTGGTAAATATGTGCCTCATCATACTCCTGAACCAACTATTCCTGCTCTTGGACCATTACACCGGCCACAACCAAGGCTAAATTGTAAAATTTGTGATGTTAAGTTGTCTGGTTACAAAAGTATTGAAGAACATAATCTTGGAAAGAAACATCAAAGAATGTTGAAGCTACGCGAGGAAACTGATACACGAAGAATATCAAATGGGCAGATTCCAAATTCTCAAGTGGATTTAGCAGGTCAACCTAAGAGAATTCTGAAATCTGGGGAAAATGGATGCGCAGAAATAAAAGTGATTTCTGAAGCTACTGCTGCCAAGCATAAGAATTATGTGCGGAAAGATAAAGGGGTTACTCCTGAAGTTCCGGCTGATGGGAAACCTAGGAATAATACTAGCACACAGGGTGGGGTTAAACCTGAAGTTCCAGCCCATGGGAAACCCAGGGATGACACAAGTGCACAGAGTTATAATTTCAAACGTAAGATCGATGGAGCCAAAACTGGTAAATACATGAAGACAAATGATGGAGCAAGAAGGCCCATGGAATCATCAAAACTTGATACTAATTCTCGGTCAGCTTCTGTAATATCTCCCATCCAAATTCCTGTATCTGCACCGCACCCATCTGTGACATCTCCTGTGATTACCTCATTACCTGTAGAGGGATCAAGTTTCAAATTTGTACATCAGCGTATCTTAACTCTTCAAACACAAGTATGGGAAGGTAATGAGATTCCAAATCCTACTGTAGAAACAAGAAATCATCCACATGCGGCTTCGTCTTCAAATATTAACACCCAACCTAAAGCTTTGTCTTCTGATTCGGCAGCAAAAGTAATAGAATCATCAAAAATGGGATACTGTAAAATTTGTGAGGTTCATCTACTGCCCCCTTTCAGAACAAAGACTTTAGAAATACATAACAAAGGAAAGAGACATCAAAGAATGTTGAGAGATCAAAGAGAGTTGAAACTACAACAGAGATTAGGGAGTTCAAATGGGAAAATTTCAAATTCTCATAAGAATTTGGTAGTTCAATCTAAGACAGTTCAGATAACTGAAATAAAACAGCACACGTTAACAAATATGAGTTCTGAGGCTAGTATTTCGGAGCGGAAGAGCAGAAGAGCCAAAACAGGTAAACACATAAAGAAGAGCAATGGGTTAAGAAGACCCATGGAATCATCAAAAGTCAATATCAATTCCCAATTAAAATCTGTAGAATTTCCTGTACAAAACTCAGTACCAGCATTAGCAGCGCTGCCTGGGCCTGTGGCATCTCACATAATTGCACCAACACTTTTAGTGGAGTCAAGTCTTGAGCCACAAGTTCAACACATTTCATCATTGAAGGCACCTGTATTAGAGGGCAATGAGCATTATGAGATTAAATATCGAAATTTAGAAGTGACTGATCAATCACATGCCCCTGCAGATTCTAATATTAAAATCCAAGCTGAAGATATGGGTTCTGATTCTGCCACAATGGCAATAGTACCATCAGAAGGGTTTATGACATCTCAGGTATTTGCACCATCCCTGGACGTGGCATCTAATTTTGAACCTCAAACTCAACATGTTTTACAGACATCTGTGTTAGGAAGCAAAGAATTTCCAGAGATTGATAATCTCACTTTGAAAACAAATTATCAGCCATCAACAGCAGCAAGATCAAGTTCTGAACCTCAAATTGAACATGTTGTACATATTGAAACAGAATCTCAGTCATCAGAACGCACAAGTGATTCTGAGAGCCATAATTGTGTTGATGAGAAAAACAATCAGCTGGTGCCATCAGTTCTAGCAGAGTTCAATTCTCCTTCATGTCATCATGCTATCAGCCACTCTGCGGATGGATGTTCTAATCATGAACAAAAGATGGATATTATCATGCATCAGTCAGGGACCACTCAGCAGTCTCAGGTTTTCTCTATGTGAAACGTGGTGTTAGTGAACTAAGTTATGAGCATTACTATTACTGTAACAAGATGGTTATGCGTGACCTGCCCATTATGATTAATTTAGACTTGTTGAATGATCTGCCCGGGGGGGATAAAATCCTCCATTAGACTTTCTACAGATCTAATTATACCAAGTATATAAGATTTTGTAAGGTTTAGTGTAACCTTTAGCTGTCACAAGAACATATATTAGAGTGTTCAGATAGTATAAAGTACATAACACTTAGAATATTTGTTGTTATCAAAACCTCTGGATGGTTTACCTGTGGTTGGGTTGGGTTTTAAGGATTAGACCTTTTAAGGTTTCAACTCTCATCTTCATAAAATGACATAAATTACAATTCTTTTTATCATGTTATTTATGAAGAATATTGATGCACTAGATGTGGCAAGTTTATAACTCTGATTATCATTTTGAGATAATCTTTTCTGTTAACACAAAAACCAACTAGTTTCTGCTTGCATGCATTTGTTACAGTAATTTGTGGTGAAAGTGTTTCTTTTCAAATTTACATTTGCTTTTGTAAAACATCATTGAAGTAAATTCTGTACAAATTTTGTTGCAGTTGGCTGTTTGTCTTAATTGTGGCGATGTAGGCTTTCAAGAGACACTTGTCTTTTGCAAGAAGTGTCAGGTTTATGCCATTCATAGGTACTTTTATGTCAAAATGTACTTTTAGCAATCTTTATTGTTGTGCTTGACTCGGATGTTGTGACTTCTGATGTCCCAGAGGGACATTCTTAAATTTTTTGTCAACAGTAAGGAGGGAGTATTCCCATTTTAGGTGCTGAGTCCATAGAATATTGAAGTGATGCACATGCATGGTATTTTTATCTTGAACCTGTGTCAAAATGCATGTGGTATATTGTATGATACAATTGTATTAATATCATGAACTTCCTTTCAAGCCCCGGAAGCTTTTATTTTGTATGTACTTGAAGTTATAGTTTTACGTTCGTAAATACATATATATTGACATTATACTTCTCAACACCCTTTTCAGATATTGTTTAGATGGGCCTGTGATTTTTACCGCTGATGTTAATTGGTTTTGTGATTGTGAGCCCGAGGTAGTAGATACATCTGCAAAAAATGTCTCTCTAAACTCAGCAAATATTTCATCTCAAAATAGCAGTGAGAGAGTAAAGAACAAGCAAGGGCTACAAAATATGGAAGCTAAAACAATGGCACTGTTATCTGACAATAATAGCTTGTCTCATCATGGGCTGTCTCAATGCAGTAACAACACTGAAAAGGAAGAGTTTGGGAAAGAGTGTCAACCAGCTCCAAAAGATGAAGCTAATAATACTGAGGGGTCTATGATTCTGACTGTTCCACATCCTATTGCAGATCCAGTCTGGAGGTAAGAAATTTGTTTTTTACCCTTTTAGAAGCGGATAGTTTTTCTAGCTTCTATGATGAACCGTTGTCTAAAGTTAAATTTCTGGCCAATAGGGGAAGTCTGCGCCTCTCCTGCCCTAGTATTCATACGGTTCTTGGGCTTTTAGCCCATATGTCCACTTTAGCATGTTCCAAAGTTTTGGAGGAGACAAAACTTTTCCCTGATGTTCTTTGCCCAGACTTGCTCTCAAGAACTGCGGTGTGGCCG
The DNA here is from genome assembly GCA_034642375.1 of Vigna nakashimae. NCBI lineage: Eukaryota > Viridiplantae > Streptophyta > Magnoliopsida > Fabales > Fabaceae > Vigna > Vigna nakashimae. The sequence goes on from CM067768.1 coordinate 25,832,992, forward strand.
AAGTCCTTCATGAATTGTGGTCCAAATGATGATAGCATTGCTCTTTATTTCTTTCCTGACACTGAAAGGTGATTTTAAAGATAAACTAACATGATCTCATTCTTCTCTCTTTAATTCAGTATTAACTATTAAATCTGTCATACTTTTACAGTGTTGAGAGGTCCTATGACAAGCTGGTTGATCACATGATGTCCGGTGACCTCGCCATAAGAGCTGTGGTTGAAAATGCAGATCTTCTAATTTTTCCTTCCGTGTTACTCCCTATCCAATGCCGAAGTGAGTCATTTATATTTCATAGAACTCTTTTCAATGGCACACTCCAAATTTATTGTTCGTAAAACGAAATTGTATAGTGATTCTATTGAATTTCTTGTTTTACAGGATTTCAAGAAAAATACTACTTGTGGGGGGTCTTCAGAGCAAAAAAGAACTTCACACAATACAAATGATGCGGTGTGTGGAGAGGTTACCAGTGGGCACTAGCCCTTAACTCTTCAGAAACCGAGTCTGCCAAAGACTTTGAGGACTTCTGCTAGTTCATGTTCTGTCAATCATTGATTCTCAGTGTCTATACCCATCGATTTATTGATGCGAATTAGTACATTTTGATAGTCAGTACCTGTTTCTTTGCTCTGTTTGATAGAACTGGTGTTTTAGATTTTAGTTATTAGCCGTTGGCCCATAACAAAGTTATAAGGGCTATCTGTATAAGTTTTTCTTAATTTGGTATATAAATGTATATCGATCACATTGAAATCTATGAGGAAGCCACCTTCGGGACGGAATGGTTGGGAAACTTAACTGATTAGTAAATGGTAATTAACTTTAATGTCAACTGACTTTGTGGTAAAGTGTAATTGGTTACAATTGGATTGTAATTAGGCCATTGTTAATTAAATGTTAATTTTAAAATTTGTAAATATAAGTTTGAGATAAAAAAATGTTAATTTCAAAATTTGTAAATATAAGTTTGAGACAAAGAAACAAGAAATTTATATTTATGGTAAACACTGTCGACCATAAGTTAACTTCAATATGGGAGTATATTTTTGTAGATATCATTTGTAGTTAAATACAACTTTTGGATCTTTGGACAACTTATTTGATTTTGGAAGGTTGACATCAATCTTTCATCCCAAAACAATAAATAATAAAAATAATAGAAATAATTTAATTTTAAATAACAAGCATTATTACAATTTGAAGAAAAATTAAAAAGACGTCTTATATTTATTATCTCATCTATCCATCTCATCTTACATTATTAATATTCACTAATAGCAGACAAACAAAATACAAAAAGTTATGGCAAAAACTTGTTTCTTCCAGATGCAAAACATTAATAATAAAACTACCATGTGGTTATTTTCTTACAAAATTGTAATCGAGAAATTCGTTAAATAATTCAACATTTTGTGACATTGATGAGCTTAAGATTATATTAATTTCAATTTTGAAAATTTTCATTGAGCTTATGCTCTAGTCATATTTAATTAGAGGTGTCAAGTTTATCATGGTCTATTGATCAATCTTAACCCATCCTTGAAAATTCTCTTTTCGGAGGCTCCTTCAAATGGAGACAAAAAGAAAAAAAAATTCCAATTTCCAAAGTCTCTCTCAAGTGAGTTATGGTGAGGCTTAAGGTGAGTTTGGTCTTATTACAAAATTTTAATTAACTCTCATAAACAATAACATTTATGTCTACATATAAAATTATATATTTTATTATATAGTTTAATATGTTGTCTTTTTATTATATTTAAATCATATTTTTATATTATACTTATTATTATGTTATTAAATAAAATACATAATATATAATTTAATACAGTTATTGACTATAATTTATTAATTAATTTTATCAATTTCTTAAAGAAGAAAACTTATAGTATTTAATAAAATAGTACATATATTGTGATAAAATTCTAAACATGACAAAAAAAAGATGGAATCAAAATGTGAGAATATTAGATTAATTTTAATAAAATTTACACTATAGTTTTTATAATTACTAAATAATATATATATATATATATATTATTAAAGAAAAATAAATAATTGATAGAATTTAAGTATAAATTTAAGTCATAGATTAAAAAAAACAATATAAAAAAAAATTTGTAAACTTATTATTCATAAATTCATTATTTTAAACTTTCAAATTGAGATGTCTTATTTAATTTTAATTTAAATCTAGATTAATTTTTTGTATAACAAAATTAAATGATTATTTTATATACTTTAAAAATATGTTTAGTCATTTAAGAAAAAATAAATATGTTTAGCGAGTCAATGATTTCAAGTTAGTGTGTAATTTTCCTACATAAACAAGCAACCAAATATATTGAAATATCTTACAAAATCTATATTAGTCTTATTAAAATGTTTATATATAACTCTTTGACGAATTAAGAATACTTAGATTTGCAACAAATTAAGAATTGGTTTTATTTTTTCTTGTATTCAAAATGAATATTTTATTCTAAAAAGAAGACCAATAGGTTGGTCTTGACCCATAAGACTTTTATAGATATTTTGATTCCATGGATTTTTGTAAATATTTTGATCTCATGAGCTTTTTAATTGGAGACTTTTTGGTCTTATGATTTTTTCTAGTTCCAACTGACTTTTTCTAGTCCCAACTGACGTGTGTTAGGGTCAAACTATATAAGATGTATCAAATTGACAAGTCTATATTTAACTATCTATAAGCAATTAATGCATTTGGATCATAATTTTTACTATTGTAGACTTAAGATTTTTTATGGATGATATTAAGTTAGTACACAAAGTTATTCCGAAAGAAAATAAATCTTTTAAATCAATACATAGATAATCATGAGAAAAGAGAAAAATATGTTTTTGGTTATTGAAGTGTTATATAAAATTGGAAATAGTCTCTGAAACTTTGATATTGTTTGGAGGAGGATGAAGGTTGGGGGATGTAGATCCTGTTTGTCGTTTGGTTGTTAGTAGTGGGTGGTTTTTTTATTTGCAAGGGAGGAAAAATGAAGGTTAGTGAAGGTTTTCCTCTATGTTTCTCTATTTCTTATTTGTAAACAATTAAATAACATGTGACGTATCATTTGCTAAGTAGAATAAATTTTAATGTTCGTAAAAAAAAATCAATACTTTCAAAAGTACAGAATCACACGGTATCAAAATTCCGAATCGAACATTTCCAATTTAATACTTCAAGAAAGAAAAACATATTTATCAAGAAAAAAAAAACTGAACATAACCACAACAATGTCTCATATTATAATCATACAGTGACATTGACTTCTCTAATCAACAAAATATTAAATTAATTTCAAATGTCTTTAATTGCTCAAAGATTTATTTCATCCAATTGCTTATATTCTCATCAAATTATCAAATTATTATTAATTTCCTATGAAAGTGAATTTTTGTTGAAAAGATAAAGTCTACATCTATATCAAGTACAATATTTTTAACAATATTCGTACTAAATATGAAACCTTAACTTCTATACATCTTAAAAAACAATTTTATTTGATTTATGTTAGTATTAATTCATACATACTTAAATTGTAATTTATTAGTCACCATGTTAATAGAAAATAAAATGTCATACTAAATAAGCAAACCAAACGAAAACGTAAAAGTTCTCGATTATAATAACTAAATTCTTTGAGAAATAAATTATAACTTATTTTAATAAAATATATTATTTGTTTAGTATGTTGTTTCACTCACTGTAAAATCTCAATTAATACATTATTATAAAATTTATACAAACTAATCAGAGTCAGTCTTGAGGACTTCAAATCTAATAACTTTAAACCCTTTTAATTTGACTTTTCCAACAAGTATTAGACAAGGATTTTAAGCATATATAATTATCCACTTTTTTTGGGCTGAAATATTTCAAATTTGAAACAACTTTAATATAATTATGGGTCATAGTAATAAAAATATAGTAGGGTTTTTACCTCTGCCTCGAAGAGTTTTTTCTTGCATCTCCAATCCTTTAAAAAATTTCTCAATTGACTTTGATAAAATAAAACAAAAATGATTCTTTGACACGGTTAAAGCAAATTACATTCATTTGACACGCGGTGGGCCCCGAAAACTGTCAACATCATTAAGGATAGCTTGGTCATTTGACATTATGGGCTGGTGCTGAGTTGGCAGGTAAAAAAGTTAAATGAAACGTTGCGTTTCACTGTGTGGCTTAGGATCTGTGTGTGGGATTTCAAATTTCGAAACGCTGGAGTTAACTTGCTGGCTTAGGATCGTGTGTGGGATTTCAAATTTCGAAATTTCGAGCTAGGGTTAGGATTGAGAGAGAACGAGAGATAACGAGAGAACCAGAGAGATCGAGGGAGAAAACACAAACCCTACTCCATTGCTGCCACCGGAGGCTGGACGTGATAGGAAAAGTTTGTACCAGCGAAGGTGTAGCCGAAGGCAAAGTTCGTACCGGACGTCATCGATGTGGAGCGCGGAAGGTTTGTCCCCTTTCTTATTTCTCCCCTTTGTACCGTTTGAATAATATAAAGTATGATACTGTTGTTCCTTTGTTCTTTTCTCAGAATTTGTCTATCTTTGTATTTATTTTTGGTATTTTATCGGAAACCCTAGACTAAAGGGGGAAATGTCGTGAGAGATAAAATTCTGGATTGGGCAAACCTGTAGGATTATTTACTGTCCTTAGTGTTTTTGGGCTTGGTTTGCTTATTTGCAAAAGGGAATATTGCAATAAATGGATAAAGTGTGAGATGATTACAAGAAATGGAAAAAGGGTAGTGTCGATGGAGAGCTAGAGAGTGAAAAAGTTCCACGAAATCAGAGGGAATAGTGATTGGAATAGTTTGCAAAATGGCACCCACCCAGCACGGTTATTCTGCTCAGCAGCAGCACGAAATGCAACGCAAACGTTTCTAACTGTCTTCGCGCCAATGCTGGAGCTACTTCCCATGAACTGATTGAAATGATTCCCCTTTTTGTTATAGTCCGAAAACTCCCTGTCCATGCTGCATTGGCTCCCTCTGTGTTCCTTCATTATTATCTGTCTGATGATAATTTTTTTGCGTTAGAAAAAGGGAAATATTGTCATGAGAGTTGAACATCAGTTTAAGGTGTCCTGAATTTTTCATACATTTGCTTGTGGCACCATTTTATTTTTAATTTATGTATTGTATATGTTATTTACCTGCATCCACTGTTTTTTACTCAGTGATAAATTTGCTTTGGAATCCATCACATATATTTTATTTCTATCACTACTAGGTTGCCCTTTCTTGGTCAGTTGTATTAGCATTTTGCATTGTGCCCTGTTTGCCCCTAGATATATTGCGTGATTATGTTGTTTGTGGTTTGTATATGGTGTTTGGCCACTGTTATTTATAACTCCTTGGATTTTATGTAGAGAATAGTTTCATCTAATTTATGAATTTAAATATAGATTATTCTTTCATAGAGCTAAGTGCTTGATTAACACCAAAAGTTTCTTTCTCCATTTTTTCTGTTTCTAGTGTCCTTGTGGAATTAGCTCTTACGAAATTAATTGTTTTGCATGTATTACCCTATGACAATTGATGCAGGAGTTAGATTTTACAAATGTTCGTGAACTTGAAGATTGCATGATTACCGTATGACACATGTATGTATTCCCTTCCACAGAGTATTTAATGCTATCTTTGTCTATCCACACAATCATTATTACCACTATTTTATTTTTTATCTTGTCTTTTTGTAGAATGTTTGATATAATTAGGTTAATAAATTGGTAGGTTGAAACGATATTTGATGAATGACAGACATGATTTTTAATTTTCTATCTTTTATGGCTTGAAGTCTAACTTGTTTATTTTATGGACATTCAGTACAAACCATAGAGATAGTTGGAAGAGTCATTATGGAGAAACAGGTTTGAATACACATGATGATTTATTATGTTTTTAAAATTAATTTGGTGAAATGCTTTGTCTGACTTATTCAATTGTATACTTTGATGTATAGGTTTATGTACGGCATTCATGCAGGACAAAATACTTGGCACATGTGAACACATTATTAACAGATGTGCAAAAGACATTGATACAAACAACTCCTTTTGCATGGCTATTGTCCATTGATGTGGATGCCAAAATGAGTAGGACACTACTTTTAGAATTGTGTAGTAGATGGTCAGAGAGGAGGGGCGGGTTTGAAGTTAGGTCTGTCTTTATTCCATTCACCAAGTTAGACCTTTGTTTAGGTTTAGGGGTTAGGGTTAATGGAGAGATGTTTAAGTTGTTTAAAGACGAAGTTGATTGTCATACTAGGAGATTGTTTGACACAATTGATGTAAGTGTTCATAATGTTTATGAAGAAATTCAAAAGCATATAAAAGGGGATGAAGTAAGTGATGTTTGTAGATTATATTTATTGTTAGGGTTGAGTGAGTTTTTCTTCCCAAATAGAGGTGGAAAAGTTCCCTTAGGTTTATTTGAATTATTAGATGATTTATCCTGTATTGGAAAATATAACTGGGGGCGTGTTATTTATGAGTATTTGGTTTCTAGTTTGTGTGATGTTGCACTGTGTGTGGGAAAGAGACAAAACAGATCACACTGTCATGTGGTTGGTTGTGTATTTGCATTACAGGTATATTTTGATGTTAGTTACAGAAGTTATTGTGTTATAACTTACAATTGTTACTTTTCTGAAATTGAAGTTTGTATGTAACAGATCTGGGCAATGGAACATGTTTTGTACGGTCAGAAGAAGTTGGCTAAAACAAATAGTTGTTTACCTAGAATCCTTCATTGGATACATGTTAAAGTTGGTGAAGCAGAAATTGAGAAAGCCTTTCTGTGTCATGAAGTGAGATTAAATTAATATGTGTTATACCAATTGGATGTTTTTTAATTTGTATTGATTTTAATATGTTTATTGTGGTTATTTTGTTTTGTATAGGTGATTACCGAGATATATGTAAGCAATGAAGAGATGTGTACTGAAATAGTCAAAGAAGGCTTAGATGGTCATCACAATGCTGGATTGAAGGAGAACTTGCAAAGGCGATCTATGGCTGATATTGTGGCAGAAAATGAAGCTTTGGTTGCTATCATTGTTGACCAAGAGGCATCCATTGGCAAGCTGGAGAAAATGGTTGACAACCTGGCAATGGTTGTTGCACAAAAGCGGCAACAATTTGATGATGTTACGAATTCAAATTCGAATAAAAAGTGTGACATGTTAGTTCATGAATTTGGGACAAGTAGTTCACAGGAACATTATGAGGTAGAAGTATCATCTATTGGGAAGTCAAATTCAAAGAAAGAGTCAGAGATTGAAGGTGATCGTGTGGATAAGTCCAATTCTGAGAATGTTTTTGATGTTACACCTGCTGTTGGAAAAAGTTTCATTGAAAATGATGGTGATGTTTTAGGTCATGCAGAGATGGATACTGAAAAATCTGACATCTACACGCGTTTAAAAGCTCAACCTAGGAAGTGTGTTAGAAGTGTTCTTCTGAAAACCCCTTGGACAAGATTAGATAGGAAAAATCATAGGCGCATTGTATAGTTTATGAAGTTGTTTATTTTACAATATTAGGTTGGAATGATAAATATTGTTACCAAACTGAAATGTCATTTTGAATTATGTTAACTTTGTATTTTTTGATGAATAGAGGTTGAATATATGAAGCATTTGTAATTGTTATTGAGATGTTATTTTCCCTGGTTGATTGAATTTGATTTGGGAATACGTAACTTTTTCTGTTGTTTTTGTTGATAAGGGCAATTGAATTAACCATGTGCTTCATTAGAGATAAGTAATAACTCAAACAGTTTTGTAGTCAATACTGTAGATTTTTTGCTGCAGTAAGTGGTTATTTGTTTGAAAATTTGTGGTTGGTTGTAACAGATATTGCGTACAAGAATAAAATGATATCACTGATTTCAAGTGCTTTGATAGCAACACTTGACTAAGAAGTTAATGTGGTTCCCAATATTTTGGTACCAGGAATGGTATTATGCAGAATAATAATTTGGTCATTTTAAATGGTCAGCCTTTTTGCAGCAGTTAGTGGTTATTTGATTGAAAACTTGTGGTTGGTCCTCACACATATTTGGTTCAACAATAAATTGATCAACCTCATTTCAGTGCGTTTGATATTAAGGTTTGATTAAGTAGTTAATGTGCATCGCGTGATATGGTCAAATGGAGTGGTATTTGGCAGAATAGTTATTTGATCATTTTAACTGGTTTGATTATTTGGTTCAGTAAGTGGTTATTGACGTACAATTTTCTGGTTAGTTGTCTCAGACATTTTGTACAAAAGCAGAATACTGGAAATCGATATCACTAGCAAAGTATAAATAGAACATTTGTGTCCAATGATTGTAAATATGTTGTTCACCACATATTTCAAATGACATCACCAAAAAAATGTAACAACATACATGTCAGGAATTGAATCCTAAATGTGAATATTGTATTTCAAAATACATTGTCAATATTAGTTGTGGACGACTGTGTGTTTTGCATGTCATTGTGTAATGATGTCAGCAGTGACATGAACCTAGTGGATTGCACACCTGATACCTGCATGACAGAACAAGAGTATAAAATGCCATCTAAATATATGCAGGACTTACTAAATGTGAAATCAATAAATTATAAAATCAGAATTGAATCTTACCGGTCCAATTGAGTTGGATGTTGTGTAATGTGTGTTGACTGTGACATCACTGTTGTTTCTCAATGTTGTATATGGTACGTCCGTCATTGTTTCCTTTATGAGTAGTCGATATGAAGTTAGTTTAACTTGCATTAGTTTGGAAATTTTTACATAACGAAATGATTATTGCAACTAAACACAATAAAAATTAATAACATAATTACTTACACCAATAGCATTGGATGTTTGATTAGTGCCTTTTGTTGATGGTTTCTTTCTTTTGATTGTCTCAGTTGTTGACTTCAACCTTCTTGTCTTAGGTCGACCCTTTCGATTCAAACTTTTGTGTCTTTGGATTTGAGCAGTGTTTGTAGTGGTGTCTACATCATGGCCTATGTTACTATCACACAGGTGTTCTTCTTGTATGTGGCTATTGTTGTCGACGTATGGTGAAGATGAAATTTGTAGGTCATGCTTGTTTACAAATGAACTAAGGTTGTCAACCAATAATTGTGTCATGTGTACTGAGTCACAAGCAATCTCAGCAATATTTCCAAAAGTCTTCATTAAGTTATCATACCGTTCAATATGTGGGTCCTTTTCGTTGTTGTTGTATGTTGCTCTAATATATGTGTGCTTTCTGCGGACACTTTTACACCATCTTCTGAGTATGTACTTAGCAGGAACCTGTATCACTCGCTCTTGGGCCAAAACACAAACACAATGTCTACATATAATGCCCCTGAACTCAAAAAGCAAACAACTGCAATTAACATCCATTGTGTCTCGCTGAAATGTAACCATGAATGCCCTCTCTTCCCTTATTTCATTATGAATGAAGTCCTCCATCACCTTGTACAGTGACGAATTATCTTGTACCACAACGCCATCAACGAAACAATTAATTTTACCTCTAAATTCTAACTGTATTTCTGCAAACTTAGCATGTGTGTAATGCTTTTGGAATTGGCGCTCTATGAGTGATTGTGAACCGCATGGAAGAGTTGTGTTTAATGATGTGAAGTCAGCTTGGGTCTCTTTTTCTGTCTTGTGTTGTAGTGCATTGTCATATTGTTTAACAAATTCTTGAAGAGTAGTGCGTGAGTTAATATATCCATCAAAGAATGCATTCATGCTCTCGCTTCTTTGAGTTGTTGACATGCCAGCCCAAAAACTGTTTCTCAAGTAACAAGGAACCCACATTTGACGTTCTTCGTAAAGTGAAGAAAGCCATTCATTCTTGTGAAGTGAAAAGGTTGTTACCATCCTCTCCCATCCATAAACAAAATTTTCAACTGAATCAGAATTGTACACAACTTCCTTAAGTTGGCGCTTGATATCTTTGTAAGCTGCATAACTCTGTAACTTCTCAGGTATTTTTTTCATTATATGCCATAAGCACCACCTATGACGAGTGTTAGGAAACACTAAAGAAATGGCTTTCTTCATTGCTTTGCACTGATCCGTAACAATTCCTTCAGGTGGTCTATTGGACATGCATCGAAGCCATGAATTAAATAGCCAAACAAATGAATTTGTGTCCTCTGAACATAACAAACCACAACCTAACAATATAGATTGGCCATGATGGTTAACACCAACGAAAGGAGCAAATGGCATGTCGTACTTATTCGTTAAGTATGTTGTGTCAAAAGAAATGACATCACCAAAATACTCACAAGCTGCCCTACTTCGTGCATCAGCCCAAAACACATTAAGTATGCGGTTGTCGTCATCCACATCAATCTCATAAAAAAAATCCTTATTCAATTCTCTCATGGAAGAGAAATGATTTAAGAGTGTCTTAGCATCACCATCTTTTGATAAGGCTCTTCTTTGTTTGGCCACATAATTTCTAACATCGTGTTCGACAAACTCCATGTTCTCATAACCTCCACTTGCACAAACCAAGGACCGAAAACTCTTGTTAATCCTAACTCCTGCTTCGGCATTCAAGTCCAGAGTTCTTTTGACGTTGAGATTCATTCTTTTATTGCCTCGGAACAATCTGGACTTTGTTGGACTAAGATCATGACTATGTACATCATCAAATCCTGAAATGTACCATTTATCATCTCTTTTTGATACAATCATTCGAGCTGAACAGTCATTAGCACATGTTGGACGTCCAATCATTTGATTTTGAATGGCAGAGACATATTTTCCAGCCCTAGAACACACCATCATGAAGTAACATAATTCGTTCTTGTTGTTCTTCCTTGAACTCCTTGTACGAATTCCAAAACCCTTTGATATTGCATATTGTCTATAAAATAACTTGACTTCATTAACAGTTTCAAAAACCATTCCAATTGTTGGAGCGATTGAGAGAGGTTGAACATTGTCTTCATTTAATTCTTCTTGTGCTTTTTCGTGTTGGTCATCATTTTCAATATCATCCAAAGATGTATTTGTATGATCCATGTACCTGATTTTCCTACATTTATGTAATAAAAAAATGAATTTTTTATATGTCCATAACCATTTAAATAAATATTCACATATCAATGAACAAATAACCACTTACTGCAGCAATAAATGTTGGTCATCAATGTCAACTTCATCCAAAAATGTATTTAAATGTTGATCAACAATGTCATTATCATCCAAATATGCATGTATAATGTCCATGGACTTTGTTTAAGCACATTCATTCAGTTAACCTTTTATTGTTCATTATTGGACTAATTAATATCGTCCTTCATTAATTTAAGTTAGTACTTTTCTATATGTCCATAACCAGTTTAACAAATAACCACGTACCAATGAGGAAACAACCATTTACTGTAACGTTAAATCTTTTCAAACGTCCACTATGCAATGCTTTCTGTCACACCGAACATTACACACCATTGTACCATGTGTATGCATTCAAAGGGGGTATAAATTCAAAGATGACACTAAGAACAATATGACAAACACAAAGAAGATGACAAAGATCATTTCCCAACAATAAAGGCAGTGAACAACCTTCTGGCCAGCTGTAAATGTTTCTTACTTTGAATGGAAAGTTGTAATAACTTACCTATTCAATAAAACTGCAATGGTTGTTGAGAGTAATGCACTTCAATAAATGAGTCTCAGCTCTCCCCATTCGGTCATCTCGTCTGCTACCAATATTAGGGTTTATGGTTGGGTTTGAACTTCATTTTGTTGGGAACAACATTGTCTCTACCTTTTATTTCAATCATAAAACCAGAAAAGTGTGTGGGTCATTAAGTTTTGGCAGAGACATTAAATAGACAGTGATTGCATGACTTCTATCACAAGCAATCACATTTAATGTTTCTTAGGGGCATTTATGTAATTGCAGAATTGTCTTATTAAAACCTCTGGTTGGATAGGAATACGAAACATTTCACTGCAACGGCACAATATCTGCGCTTCCTTGCTGGTATGCCCAATTTTAATGCTTCATTTTCGTCACCCCCAATTAATTGTTTGGTTCTGGATTATATTTGCTTATTGCCACATCCTCTTCATTTTTTTAATTTTGAGAAGAACAACACCGACCTTCGTTATTGTCTCCCCGATTTTGAAATTTCCCCCATTGTTAGGGTTACTTTTGCTGCATACATCCTCTGAAATTTTGTGTTTTTCTCATGCACACTTCATACGATTTAGGGAATACATCGTTCTAGTTTGGTGAACTTCATATTTTTTGTACATTTTTTTGTGTGAACAGCAACCGAGAGCAATGGAGCCATGGGAAGAACTTGATATTGATGAAAGTGATCTTGATAGTTTTATTCGCCGTTGCAACTCTAATGACACTGTCATCCCGGGCCCTGCTGGTGTCATTGAGGCAGCTATGCTTAACCGACAAGTGAATGAAAACATTCCAACACAAGAATTTTTGAGTGACATAGCTAAAGCTAGTTTTGATCGTGACTTCACTTGCAATGCATGGTTATGGGCTGAAAAATTCATTGACATCCACGGTAAAAACCTAATTGGGAGTTGATGTTCATAGATTTTTTGTAATTTGCTATTTTAGGAAGATTATCGAAATAGTTATTTCATTTGCAGGATTGTTGATTAAACATGAGGTTGAGCATATCTCAACCCTTGATTCATTGAGAGGAACTTGTAAGTTATCGTTGTTGCGATGTATTGTTAAAGCTTGTGAACATAACGGATTGGGTGACATGAAAATAACAATTCGGGTAGGTTGATGTCTATTTACTTTGACGACCAGCTTCAAATATAATTCTGATAAATGAACCTCTTTCTTAACAGGATCCAACAGGGACTGTAAAAGCAAGTGTTCACCACAAGGCCATTGATCATCCTGAAATAGGCATACACTTAAAAGTTGGAAGTGTGATAATCCTACAAGATGTAAGTATATTTCATTTTCATAAACACTTAGCTATTGACCTTATATTCCCACATAAAAATATGGATTCCACCAATAATATTTCTACAGGTTTCAATTTTTTCACCAATACGTGAAACATACTATCTTAACATAACTCTGAGGAATATTGTCAAGGTAAAGATTTTGGTGAACAATTTTCTATTGTACTATTATATATGTTGTAAACTTTTCTATGACTTTAAATGATACTCTCGGATTGTGCAGGTTTTTGGAAGTGATATTGGGGGCCCAACTGATGACCTAGTACGTCTATCAATACCAATTGATACCAACAAGCCTCCAACACGCTCCGTTGATGACATTCTATCGAAATTGATTCCACCTCTTCACAAACCTCAAGGCACTGGATGAAAGAAGAACAATATAAATGCAACAACTTTAAAACTTTCATAATTTCCTTGCCTGTATTTCAGATTTATCGTTGTTGTTTGTTGTCGAATATTGTGCGTGGTCACATGGATGTGTTATTTAGAAAAATTTGTGAACTACTTAACTTATGTTGATCAATTTGTTGTTGCATTAAGTGCTTATGTAATGTTCGTTATGTTATAAGTTTTATATGAAGTTCATTTCGTGAAAATTAAAAGTGTTTAACTTTATGGACAACTTTATTCGGTTATTTATTGAATTGGTTTTCTACAACAATACAAGTGGTTATTTATGCAATTTGGTTTTGTACACCACCACGAGCGTCCAATTTTCTGGGGGAGCGTCCAATTTTCTAGACGAGCGTCCAATTTTATGGACGAGCGTCCACTTCTCTACGATCTTCTGGACGAGCGTCCTTCTGGATGAGCGTCTGGACGAGCGTCCACATCTGGACGACCGTCCTTCTGGATTAGCGTCTGGACGAGCGTCCATCTGGTCCAGCGTCTGCACGACCTTTAAACGACCGTCCATGTGCCAGCGACGGACGTATGGACGAGCGTCCACTAGCAGATCGAGCGTGGACTTGATCTTCTGTGAACGACCGTCCTCTTGTGCGTGCAGGGGGCGACGACCGTGAGCTTGCTATGAAATGTTCGTGCGCTCGCTATGTGACGAGCGTCCTGGGCGACAGGGTGATGTGCGAAAACGCTGGACGCTCGGTCAGCTGTACAGAACGAACGCTCGGTCACGTGTAGAGAGCGCTCGTTCACTAAATGCATAGGCGCTGATTTGGTTACAATAAATGGTTATGTTGTTAGACCTTTGTGGTTATTTCTGAATTTTATTTTGTACAACAATACTACTGGTTAAATTCAATATCAAAGTTTTAATTCTTTGATGCAGTAACTGGATATATGGACAACTTTATTCGGTTATTTACTGAAGGACCGCGATATTCCAACAACACATTTTTAACACTCTTTTAACACTATTTCATGGATAACTGTAATATTTGAAACGTACAATGTATCATTTTGTTGTGTATGTTGTGTAACTGAATCTCTATTAATGATGTGTTATAATGAATTTAATTATGTCATACAAAATGGGGCCTAAAAGTCAGTTTTTTGTCCAACGGTGACCTGTGTTCAACTGACTGAGTACCTGTGTTGGACTTTCTGTACAAATTCCCAATTTCTCTCGGGTAATCGTTTACAGGGGTCCTGTAAACGATTACCAGCCCCTTTTTTCAGCAGTCTCACTCATTCCTTGCATAGCTTGCTCCCCCAACTCATGAGGGGTCACCCCACCCTCCTTGGCCTCACATCACATCACCATCCACCCTCTCCCACCATTGGAACACCTGCACAAGCCTCAGACAGGAGCAGATTAGCATAAAAGTCAGTTTTTTGTCCAATGGTGACCTGTGTTCATCTGACTGAGTACCTGTGTTGGACTTTCTGTACAAATTCCCAATTTCTCTCGGGTAATCGTTTACAGGGTTGCTGTAAACGATTACCAGCCCCTTTTTTCAGCAGTCTCACTCATTCCTTGCACAGCTTGCTCCCCCAACTCATGAGGGGTCACCCCACCCTCCTTGGCCTCACATCACATCACCATCCACCCTCTCCCACCACTGGAACACCTGCACAAGCCTCAGACAGGTCCAGAAGTGCCTAAAAGTCAGTTTTTTGTCCAATGGTGACCTGTGTTCATCTGACTGAGTACCTGTGTTGGACTTTCTGTACAAATTCCCAATTTCTCTCGGGTAATCGTTTACAGGGTTTCTGTAAACGATTACCAGCCCCTTTTTTCAGCAGTCTCACTCATTCCTTGCACAGCTTGCTCCCCCAACTCATGAGGGGTCACCCCACCCTCCTTGGCCTCACATCACATCACCACCCACCCTCTCCCACCATTGGAACACCTGCACAAGCCTCAGACAGGTGCAGATTAGCATAAAAGTCAGTTTTTTGTCCAACGGTGACCTGTGTTCACCTGATTGAGTACCTGTGTTGGACTTTCTGTACAAGTTCCCAATTTCTCTCGGGTAATCGTTTACAGGGGTCCTGTAAACGATTACCAGCCCCTTTTTTCAGCAGTCTCACTCATTCCTTGCACAGCTTGCTCCCCCAACTCATGAGGGGTCACCCCACCCTCCTTGGCCTCACATCACATCACCATCCACCCTCTCCCACCACTGGAACACCTGCACAAGCCTCAGACAGGAGCAGATTAGCATAAAAGTCAGTTTTTTGTCCAATGGTGACCTGTGTTCATCTGACTGAGTACCTGTGTTGGACTTGCTGTACAAATTCCCAATTTCTCTCGGGTAATCGTTTACAGGGTTGCTGTAAACGATTACCAGCCCCTTTTTTCAGCAGTCTCACTCATTCCTTGCACAGCTTGCTCCCCCAACTCATGAGGGGTCACCCCACCCTCCTTAGCCTCACATCACATCACCACCCACCCTCTCCTACCATTGGAACACCTGCACAAGCCTCAGACAGGTGCAGATTAGCATAAAAGTCAGTTTTTTGTCCAACGGTGACCTGTGTTCACCTGACTGAGTACCTGTGTTGGACTTTCTGTACAAGTTCCCAATTTCTCTCGGCTAATCGTTTACAGGGGTCCTGTAAACGATTACCAGCCCCTTTTTTCAGTAGTCTCACTCATTCCTTGCACTACTTCGTCCCCCTACTCATCACGGGTCACTCCACGCTTCTTGCGTTCACATCAATCACCAACACCCATCTCCCCACTCAGAAATTTATCAAATCCTTCGCATTAATTACCATTAATTTTAGTGAAAATGGTCTCGTACTGTTCAAATTTTTATTATAATGCTGCGTTGATTTTTCAATCATTAATTTTGTCATTATAACAAACACAAACGCAAAGTAAAAACAATTCATTTCGAAATCCAACCACTATTCTTATTACAAACACATAGTGTACATTGTCAAATAACATTAGGTACATATTTCAACATCTTATACATGTCAAAATTGTCAAATAACATTAGGTACATATTTGAACATCTTATACATGTCAAAATTTGATAATTTCTTAGCAATCCTAGACAATGCCGTATAGATGTAGGGCTTCCATTCTGCTAATGTTCTCATTGTCCAGGATCCAGTCACACAGCGAGAGAGAAGACGGACGAGAGACAAGGCTTGAACGAACGAGAAGAAGCAAGGCTTGAACGAAGAGAGACGGACGACACAACAATACAAGTGTTCAACTTCAATTTCAATGTCAAATATTTTTCGTACAGTTAGTGGTTATCTGTTAAGTTTTATATGGTTATTTGCTCAATAACTTTTGTTCACTGCAAGTTCTGCTAATTTAGTTAATAGCTTATGTACACAAAATGGACATTGGTGATACTATTCCATAACTAATCCTTCACTATACATAGTAAACAACTTAAAAAACCATAGAACAAAAATTGTTTCATATTCTATCATATTCCAGCAACATCATTACAAGTTATATCCTATTTCATGACTTCTTCATTTGCTATAGCATTCCACAGTTCTTCATTACTGTACTTCTATGCATATTTCCTTCATGTAATACCCAATCACACACCGTTTGTTGTCGAATAAGTTGTAACTGCTCCTGCATTGATATTACAGTAGTGAAATATTATAATTAATAACCTGTTTTAAAAAACCATTTAAAACAATACAAACATATACTTAAAGAAGACCAACCGTTGTGTAATCGGGCATTTTTTTGCCATCAAATTTAGGTTGGTTGTCCCATAACTCCATATATTTCATCACCAACAAACCACAATCATACCTACACATTAAACTAATATTAGAAGGATCACATATGACACAACCTAATACATTAGTTATGGATAAGGTCACTAACGTATTTGGTTGAATTGGCAAATCTTCTTTAATGACCTTCAATTGTCGCTCCTCACAATTTGCTTCATTATCTATCATATTGAATAACTCTTGCAAACAACCGACCTTGGAAATTTGTATTCAACACATTCATTATTATTGTACACCTTTGACGCAAAAATAATACTTCCATCAAAATAACAAGTCTACAGCACAACTTCTCTTACCATTGCCTTGTCAATACCATATCTGGTCCGCCTCTTATGACCAAGAGAATCTAAAATGAAAAATTCCCTTGATTGGCAATTGACACAATAGCACCACCAATGGTCATCACTCACAGTAGGCACAAACAACTACAGAACCACAACCACAAACATCAATATAGTGAACAACACATGCTATGATAAAGGTATAGGTTCAAGTACTTACAAATTCAGAATTTAACAAATGATTTATTGAACAACTCTAAGGTTGGAAGAAATTATGGTAATCTATTGCTTTCAATAATTCTCTCTTTTTTTTAGGAATCTTCATTCTTTCAATGATCGTTGTCTACAAAAATTGCATCAGTAACATTAGTTCAAACATACGTACTTCACCAAGGTCAAACATCAATGAATAATTAATCTACCGCAAAAAATGGATTGAAACAACATCGAGTGATCATTCCTGATTTATGCAATTGATTTAACACAAGCATCGCAGTCGCAAACAGCATAACCTACACCAAAAGTTCATAACCAATCACTGAATATCCTTTTCACATTTATATTTCTTCCTAATAAAATAACGTAGCATTTTTCAATCTTAACCGTTCTGTATACTCCTCACATAGTACTTCTACACAACAACTTTCGGGTATTTGAACTTACAATGTTATCAATTTTTGCACGAGGTCGAAAGCATTGCAAGTCTCCTCTGGTTAAGATGTTGTTAGACACCTCCACAAGCGCTCTATATACAAAACAAATTCCTCATAAATTTCAATCATAAAAACATTTATTAATAATTTTTTGAATTTTTGGTTCTATTGAGTTATGTATAACTTACACATCACCATCATGACAAAGTGATGAAGTGCAGGTGGTGTAAACACTTCTAAAATCAATGTTGTCCTGTCTGGAAGCTCCCTCCATTCCCACATCCACAAAATTGACAATAGCTAAATCATTCATTTTGTCAGCTGTGGATGGTCCCGCAGCTGTGGATGGTCCCTCCATACCATCATTAGAAGATGGCATTTCATTCTGTACTTGTTCTTCAAGACGTCTTATTTTCATTTGTAACTCATCAAGCCGTTCTGCATGCTTGTCAACTCTTCTCATCAATACTCTCTGCTCTTCCACAAGTCTAGCAAACTCTACGTTCTCATCATTTGACTCAGGATTACTTTTCCCACCATGAGTTTGTGATTCCTTCATTTTATCATTTTGTAATTGCTCTTCAGACAAGTTGCATTCCCACAATATCTTCAAAACAAAATAGAAATTTTAACAACGCTAATAAATCATATTAATCAAATAACACAACAAATGTAACCATTATATAAAAAAGTAAGGAATTACCTCTGTTTGTTGAAAACTTAATTTGATTTTTTTCCTTTTATCTTTAATAACAACCCAATGAAGAAATCGGGGATAAATACATCGTCCATCAAGATGATACAAACTGATGTGTTCAACAACCCACAACTGTAAAGTTCATTACAGTAGTTATATCTCTTTCAAAAAGTATCATTATTTATTTTGTAACAGTTAAATAAATGAATCTATAAACATACCTGCAGAACTGTTGCACACCCAGCCATGTGTATAACTTCGTGGTAAGATCTGCTATTGTATTTATTGCATGCCCGATTCAAACTACTTACTATCAAACCATGTACAGTATCACCCCAATTGTATATATTTAGATCATTAATGTTGTCTAGTTTACTAAAAGGGACACTGTTTATCACATTACTATTCCTAGGAAAATAAAAGGCTCCAAAACCTAACAAAATATACAACCTGCAAAACATGTCAACACTTCTTTTGGATTTAAATGTCTTATGCTTCATCTTTTCCATTATACTTAAAATTGTGATGTCCTCATCCTTAAACAAGTCATTGACAATGCCACCGACATCATTCTCTAAATTAACACTCTCACCAACATTAGGTAAACCTAAAAAAAAACAAACTTCATCAACTCTAAAAGGCACTAAATTCTCCCTAATCCTAAACGCCTTATGAACCACGTCCCACCTACTGATTAACTCTATAAGAATAGGGCTAGAAATAACCATATCATCAACCAAATCCACCAACCACTTGAAAGGTGTTGACTTTAAACGTTCCTTTTGAAAGGATGATAGGCAACCGTTCACTTGAACTATATGTTGTGTCTGGACTCGATGCCTAACTCTAAGTGAGGCCTGCAAGTATAAATCAAACCGTATGTTACTTAATTCAATACAACATTGTGCATATTTAATGGTAAATTAATAAAAGTACACCATACTTACCATTTCACTGACTTCTTTGTCCATATCACTATATCCTGCAAATTTAACAAAACAAAATAATATTGATTGTATAATACTATGTATCTCACTTGACAGTCGCATGTTCAAATTAATAAATTGCTTAAATACAGTGTATCAAACTAATGCATGCATAAAGTGGAATCGTGATATTAAAATTTGAACATTGACCACTTACTGTACCAAAAAATACAATGTATCTAACTAATGCATGCATAACTAACCATAACACCACTTATTGCACTTTAAAATGTGGACATTGATATTGTATATAAAAACTGCTACAGATGTACAAAAACCGATTTACAAATCACCACATCCGACTAACAAGATAACCAGCTAATGCAGGGAGAATATTGCAATCTGATTTCGTTTGGGAGTGGAAGAAAAGGTTGCCCTGCAAGCTCACTGGCTTAGCAGGTTGTGAAGGGTCTCGTTGTTTCTAAGGCTCTCATTGTCTCATTGAATATAAAAAACTTCTACGGCAGTACAAAACCAGATTTACAAATAACCATATACGATTAACAACATAACCACTTCCTGCAGCTCGTTACTCAACTCATGCATGCATAAAGGGTCTTCAAAACCAACCTCAGTCAACGGCATAGCGACAAAAACAAACTCAAAAGTCTAAGAAACCACCTCCCCAATTTTAAACCAAATGGACCCCGTATCACGCCTACACCCTAGGGTCAAAATGAAACTCAAAAGACTCAACCTTTTTACTACTCTGCTTCCTGTCGCACCACACATAAAGCTCCTACATAAAACACGTTACCAGCAAAGCAACCCCAACCCCACCTCCAACATAGAACACATCACCAACAAACCAACCCCACCTCCCATCAACCCAAAAATCAGAGATTGGTCCCCCACAACCCCACATCAATAAACCGATGTACCAAAAAATTACATTGCCACAAAAACTACACAGCCTAACACAGAAAATAAAAAATCGAATACCTGTACCGTAAAATCCGAAGACGAAACGCGCGACAGAAATGGAGTTTCTTGATGGAAACGCGCGACACAAATCCGAAGACCAAACCTGGACCGTAAAATCAAACCAAAAAGGTGTCTGAAAGATGAAACTGAGAAGCATATGACAGTGGTGGAAATCGAGTTTCTTAAGAAAACTCAAATGGGGATTTCGAATCTGAAAACACAAACCCTAGGTGTTTTTCCACTTTTACCCTCCATCACTTTGCAGTTTTTTTTTAAAAAAGCTGACGTGGACCGTGTCAAATGAATGTAAGTGACACGTAAGCGTGTCACCGTATTACTACTCAAAATAAAATTAACCTTTTCTCTCTCCTAATAAACTCCCACACCCACCCACCACCACACACTCACATATTTTGAATTGATATCCTAGAGTCGATCGCGACGATGAAGCCTCTTCATTGTTCTTCTTCATCTTTGCCTCATTGCATAGTTGTTTTAACACCCCTTTTCTTCTTCTTCTTTGTCTCACTACACATTTGTTTAGACAATTCTTTTCCTTTACATTTTTTATGCAGGTCCTTAAGTCTACATAGCTTCGAGTGTCAACCTGCTCGCTTGCGAATCCAATTATTTGTTCGTTGTAAGGGACGATCACGTCTTCTAATAAATCCATTTTGTGGAATGTTTTTCTGTAAATGGTGTTTACAAAACTCCCTTAATCAATATGAGCACCGCTTCTCACGCTATACTGGGAAATTTCAATTGTGATCACCATCGGGTCATCCTAGTCAAGATCCGTAGCATGAAAATCCGTCTGAGATGGTCATGGGCAACACTGAGTTTTGTTTCTTGTCCACGAGGTGAACGATCTTCAAGTCTCTAAGGTGCCTTTTCCTCGCGAATAAGGATGCTCCTCCACCCGCGAACCCTTATGTATAATGTTTATATGACCGCACAAAGGGCGATCGCGACTCCTGCTTCTGCTTCGGTTTCAACGCCGGTTACCATAGCGACGATTGTCCCATCTTGGTAGATGATCGAGACTTCTTCTGCATGGGGGACTCCTTTCCGCCCGTTTTGCCTTCACATACTTTTGAAGGTGACCCACCCACATTAGCTCTTCAAATTTGTGGCAGAGTATAGAGCACTCCTTTATAGTACGCCCGAGGTTCTAGTGGTACCAACAATACTTCTTTTCGTCATCGTTCCTTAGGCTCAACTTCTTCTTTGGAGGTAGGAGAAGATCGACACTCAATGTCTCCTCTAGGATTCTGGTCTTGGGTACGTTCAAAGGAGTGTACTAGTTGAACTTGAGCACTCGGGGAAGGTCCTTCGACTTTGACCGGTCCCCCTTGTCGTTTCCATTGAGCAATTTTTTGCCATCCTTATAGTCCCCTCCAGCGAATGTAGCTGCAACATCCTCATGTTGCTTTTTCTGAAATGCGCACATGTCTTCTATGCATTGAACTCAATCACATTTTCCTATAGCTCGTTCATGGTCTTCGGTGGCCTAATGCATATATTGTCTACGAATGGTCCCACCCTTAGAGCTGTCAACAAGTTATTGAGGATAAACTCCTTACTAAAATCCCTCACTTGCCGAGTGGTTTTGTTGTACTGGTCTATGAAGGCCTTTAACGACTCATCCTTCCTCTGCTTGGTATTAATCAACGCAAGGTCTGTCAAGTTTTGGACTCGGTTGGAAGCGTACTACATGCTGAATAGGGAGCAGACAATCTCAAAACAATCCATGTTGAAGGAAAGGTATTGAATGATGCCAGTGCTTCTCCTTTTAGGGATAAAGATAACACTCAGTACCATACAGGGTCACTCGATGAGTAGAACACCATGGTGTTTACAAATGAGCGAAGATGTCCGTCTGGATCAGTTGATTTGTTGTATTTCTCAAACATAGGGTTTGTCGACTTCTTAAGCATGAGTGCCTCCATAATAGTCGAAGTGAAGGATAACAAACCCTCAGCTTGTATCGTTTGGATGGAAAGGGTTGTCCTTGTTGCGACAATACTCACCTCCTCACCAGTCCTGCTTGGTCCTTCTGCCTGATTTTTTTCCCTTTGACGTGTGGGAATGAGCTACATTGAGTGTTGAGTTGATTGCTCCAGCCAACCAGGAGCATGCTCGGCCCTTAGGACTGTTGTGTCAATTTCATGCTTTCTTTGCATCTCCTGCATCTGTCTTTACATTTCTCTAGTAAGCTCTATTGAATCTTGTTGGTCTCCCATGTTTTTTGTGGTCACCATTGAGTTTCTTCAATCATCCTCTGACCCCATAGTGGGTGTCAAAATGTTTCGATATATGGGATTGAGGTTAAGTCATCTTTCACAAATTGTCTCCAAGTTCAAAGCTTAGGTTAAGGTTTTGTCTTCAGTCTTCTCCTTATGTCGTTCATTCGAGTCAGGTGCTACCTGCAGAAAGCACTCTGATGTCAAAGTCATTGTTTTTTCGAGTGCTGAAGCAATTAATGCCTAGTAAAAAGTAACCAACTACCTGGATATCAAACTTGTATTTATAGATTTTAGAATAAGCTTCTGATTAGTGCTGACCTAATTACAACCTAAAGAGTAATAATCTGACTTAGAATTAATGTAATGATTCTTAGTACTAATTTTTCCTATGGTCTAACCGATCGAACGACCATACTATACAGCAATCGTCTCTTATAGAATCGAAAGAGTTGTTGACCGTTTGATCCATTAGTAATCGGATGGTTGTTAATTGTTTGGTATTACTAACCAAGACGACCATACTATACAATTTATATTACAAATAAAAACCAGACGACCATACTATACAATTTATATTACAAATAACTACTTTCTTTAGTGGATGATGTTTTGACAACACGACTCAGTATGAGTCATGTTTACTCAAATTGATGAATGATAATTCAAAATTTATAAATTGAGAATCTTATTGCTATATTAATTTTAATATTGATAACTTTTTGGCAAGTATACCAAATCGTTACAAGTAATACAGTGATAAGTAAAGTATCGTTCTCCTCAGGGAATTTGTGTTACGTTATTCAATTAAAATTTATTTATCAAAATCAATTGAACAACAAATTATAAGTGAATTCATAGTCTCAGAGTAGATGACAATTTAAAATCGAAATAAAAATTTAAAGAAAGCTTCATTGGAATTGACTTCATGACCACATTACAGTAACTATTCTGAGCAATATAACTTGCGTTCAAACATCAACATCACAGTATCTTGGTTTAATTCCTTAAAACAAGTTCTAAAGAATTATGTTCAATTATTAATTCCTTAAGTAATTAAACATAAACTTTGCATTAAGAACGATGTTATTGATGACCAGGAGAATTGAAACTATCCCTAACATCTTTCCTTCTGGTTGCTTTTCTTGCGTTAATACTCAAATTTACTTCCCAGTATAATTTAAATATAAAAACAAGTTTATTTTACTTCCGTAAAATAAAATAAAAAGTAAACAGGAAAAGCATATGAACACAATTTAAATTGAACAGGAAAGATTACATCAAATGTCAGCCATTACAGTCAATTCCAATGAATAAAAGTTTAGCCTATCCTAGACATCACAAACATACTCATTTCTGCAATTCCTTGCATGATGTGCAGTCTTGATGTCTTCAGAGAGGTCTCCTTGTTCTCCAGAGCAGTTCCCCAGTCTTTCTTTTCTATTTTTTTTTCTCTGTGTACCCCTTCTCTCCTCCAAAAGCACGTCTTTTAAGAGACAGTTTATTTCCCATAAAACTGCTCCATTCGCTCAGCGCACAGAAGCAGATTCGCTGTGCGAATTAAAATTAATTCAGCAATCAACTGCACCAACTCGCTAAGCGCACAGCCTCTGATGCGCTGTGCGAATTCAAGACTTGAAATCTCCAAACTGGCATGATTCGCTCAGCGAACCAATGGTGGTGCGCTGTGCGAATGTATTCTCCTGGCTCTGCGAATTTTGCTCCTGCTATGCGAGAATTGGCTGACAAATTCACTTTTGTACAACTTTTCCTGAACAATATTTTACAACACAATCTACTTCCTATTACGACTTTTCACTGAGTAATAACATGAATAATTACAAAATTGAGATCCTTTATAAGTGTTAAAACATCTGTTTTTCACACTTATCAAATATTATTGTCCTTTTAAGAGAAATTTATTTATTTATTTCCGATGTGATTGATTTCCTAATTTTCTACCATGTAAAGTAAGTTAGAAAAATGAGAAAACAACAAAAATCCATGTCAACATTGATGAACACATGACTATTAGTATGTTTTATAAATTTTTAGTAACTTGCGGTTTCATAACTGAATTAATATATACTTCTAAAATTAATTTAAATTAAATTAAATATGTATACTTCTTTAGTGTTTTAAATGTAATTTAATTTAATTCTTTGGTGTTTTAAATAAATATGTTTTTAACATAAATATGTTTTTATTAAGTAAACAAATTGAGATAGAAATCACGCCTAAATATTAATTTAGCCTCAATTTTTATTAAGTTTATTTAATTTTAGTCATAATTTTCTTTTCTAATTTAGTCTCAGTTTTTATCAATTTTACTCAATTTGATTATTTTTATAATGCCATTTAAATAATAAACGGATACTAACAATGTCTATTACATGTTACTTCATAATTTTTTAATTAATTTATTTATTTTTAAAAAATGTTCATATGCAAAGTCAATATATCGTGTTATGAATAAAAATCAGTGTCAATGTTTTATATTTAAATTAGACTTTATATTCGTTATTTTTATTCAATTCAATTATAATTTTTTTTAAATAGAATAATTTTGTTCTCTTTAAATTAAAATCAAATTTAACTTTTAGATAAATATTATACTAATCTTTTTATTAAAATTTATATTTTTATTAAATACTTTTAATTTAAAGTTAGAGTTGATTCAAAATTTGAATAAAAAGTTATAAGTTTGACGACTAACATAAGTGCTTTAAGATTTTATGAGGTTAAAAAATTAAATGTGATTTGTAAAATTTTAAAAGATTAAAAATTGAGAAGTAATATGTAAGAGTATGAAAATGTAAGGTTATTGAGTCCTATGTTGAGGCAGCCTGACCCAAAAAGCTAAGGGCATCATGACCTTAGAAGAAGTATCACTTTTCCAGCTCTGAGTTCATTAGCCAACTTCTCTTTCTCTCTTTAAACTTAGTCTTCTTCTTGCTCTGCCTTCTCTCTCTAAACTTAGTGTTCTTCTTGCTCTGCCTTCTCTCTACCCTCACATAAATTTCAACCGTTACATTGTCTTATAGGTGGTGTTCTTTCGCTCACGGAGTTGAGGGCTTCCCATCCGTTCGACTAGTTTTCGATTTGGACGAGTAAGTCAGTTTCTACTCTCTTCTTGGACCTAGGGCATGCAACTTTACTGGTTGCATGCAACTGGTGGTATTCCCTTTTTGATTCCCTGCCTATTCTATCTCTAAGAGCTGTTTCCATCACCATTTAGGTGGTTGTAGGACACTGTTCGGGTTCGCGCTATGAAGGGCATGTTAGGGCATTCTAGTGGACTGTACTGCTCAACTTCAAGGTAAGGGGAGTTAGAGTACTTTCTTATGAATTGTTATATGTTGGGTGTATGGACTAAGTTATGCATCATTATGCTGTTTGAGTTACGTTTATAAGTTTTAAGTGTATGGAATAATATGTGCTGATATGTTCATCTGTGAACCTGTGAATGAATGCTTGTGAGCTGATTTTAACGTGTTGTGTGACTACAATGAGGATGTTAGATGGGTGAAATCTGAGGTAGCAGCTGTAAGTTGAAAGTTAAGAGGGTTGGTAGTGCTTTAGGTGACCTTGAGAGGAAGTGAGGTAGTGATTTTGGGAAGTAGGGGTTTTGGGCACATTTGGGCTGTTGGGATATCTTAGGCAAATCATTTGTGACTTGTTAGGATCACAAAACTGGACTAGAACATGTTAAAAGTGGTAAAACCGAAATTGGGTCCTTAAGTATAGAAATTGATGTTTTAAAAGATAAAACTTGATCTTAATCACTTTAAAAAGATGTTAGGAAGGGTTAGAATCAGTTAGACATGTTTAATTCAATATATACTTCGAGTTGGGGGTGTTAGAAGTTCACCAAAATGGTTAGAATGAGTTTGGAGTGGTTGAGTTGTGCAAATCTGCAAAATTTCATTCTGCAGATTCGTAGAGCGAAGCCTTTCACTCAGCGAGTTGCCCTGGCGAGGTGCTCTCTGTCAGGGCATTTGCATAGCGACTCTGTGCGCGATGCGAATTATAACATAGGGTTGCTCTCTGTTTGGTAAGTCGCGTAGCGAATGTAGTCGCTTTACGACTGTTGCTAGCCTAGAAAATTAGCCAAATTAATTCGAATAACAAATTTGGGGCGCTATGCAAGGGTTTATGGTATGATAATGTGTATCATAATTTTCAGTTTAGCATACCGCACAGACTTGGTGCCCTATGCGAATTTTAGCTGTCCCCCTGCTAGGAAAATTTGCTCAACGCATCAAGGATGGTGCGTTATGCGAATTTTAGCTGAAAAAACTCCCTCCGTTAGGAAAATTCGCTCAGCGCACCAAGGGTGTGCGTTGTGCGAATTTTTGTTGTCTTGCCTTTCACCTTGGTGCGCTGTGCGACTTGGTTCAGTGAGTTTCACATTTTTCCTCATCTGTTTGAGCTGTTTGATGTTGTTTTACTGTCAAGGTGTATGTATGTCTATATAATTGATTTGGGTGGCTTGATTTTGCAACATAATTGAAGGTATGTTGTATTGTGTGTGAATTATAGTTTGGAAGTATGTATGAAACAAAGTTGTGATTGGCGTAAGTGTAAAAAGTATGGTTCATGGACGTAATTCCATGATTCTCAAGGAGAGGATACATGGTGGTGCCTTAGTAATGTTTAGAATGATTCGCATGGTAGCTTAGTCTTAGGGGTTTTCTTAACGCTCCAATGGTCTTTCATTCTCAAGTAGAGAGGATTGATCCATGTGGTGAGGAGTAGCAGGAGGTCCTAGTCTTGGGTGCTTTCAGTATGACCCAAGGTGAGTGATAACGAACTAACCTCGTGAGTGTGGTAGGGTGAAACCCATTGGCAATGGGTTTGCAAAGCAGTAGAGGCCACCATGAGTGCATAACCCACCATAACTCGGCAATCATTCTAGTCCGGACGAGTCAAGTTTAAGTGCAACAAGTCATGTTTGTATAATTTGATATATTTGTCTTTATTTGCATATTGTGTGTGAATGTTATAACATGATTTTATATCTAGCTCACCCTTGCTTGTGTGTTTGTATTTGCTTAGGTATGCTTTTCCTTTGCAATGATCATCCACTTGGATGTGAGCAGAGGCGGATGAGGTGCATCTAGAGCAGGCTTTGGAGGAAGACGATGTTGCCGCTTAGTCTCCTTAGGAATATTTTCATACTTGTAATTTGAATCACCATTTGGTTGTTGGAGGACTTTCTCTATAATTCTTATCCTTTTGAACTACTATATTTGTGTCTAAGTTTTAAATTTTGACTCGATTTAGATGACTGTAATCCTAATTAATCTTGACTGCTTTCCTATATTATGCATGGTGATTCATTATATATGTTTTCTATATAATCGGGATGTTACATAATATCATTACTTGTGATTTTTAACTTCTTAAAATTTTAAATCAATAATGTTCCTCCTCATTTTTTAAATTTTCTTTAAATTTCAAATCAATTATAATTTTAAACAAAAAAATAATTAATAAAAATATTAATTTTAATAAAAATATGCATAACATTTGTATAAAAATTAAATTAAATTTTATGAAATTACTTTTTTAAAAAAGAAAAAGGGAATTAAAGTGAAAAAAAAAAATAAATATAAAAACTAAATTAAATATAAAACATACTACATATGATACTAAATATTATTTTTAAATAAAAAAATTAAAGAAAAACAAAAAAAGTCTACCAACAGACATATATCAAACGTTATTTTCTCTTAATTATTTAAATGATATTAACAAAATATTTCAAATTAAATAAAATCAACAAAAATTAAAATCAAATTAAAAAATTAAAATTAAATTTAATAAAAAGAAAAAGTAAATTATTGTAACATCCATTTTTAATAGTAAAAATACTATTAAAATGAAATATCACATATAAGATGATGGAACCACTATAAAAAAAAATAAACCTACAAATGACAAGCCTTACATTTGGAGAATTATCTGACTTCCCAACTTCTTCATCCTCATCTCCTAGTGGAACATCTGGAAAGACTGTACCCCTAAACTCATACCATTCAGGTGATCATCGTAAAGAGAAACAACACACAACATACAACACAAAAGCAAGGGTAAGCTAGATACAAAACAATTCATATCACCTTTATGCATAGCATGCATAAAACATTTAAATCACATACATCAACCTAAACATCTTAATATGCAAATACGTAGACTGAATAATCTGGATATTGTATTGAATGTCGAGTTCTAGAGGTTCCTACACCGGTGCGGTGGAACAACCAGACTACTCCAAGCTACCATACTAGGTTAGTCATATAAACGCCCTTTTACCAATTGGAGAAAGGCACCTTAGGCTCGAACATCCTGCTATTCTCACCACATGACTCATCACTCTCTACTTGAGCATGGATGATCATTAGAATGTTAGGATAAAACCCAACAAAACTCCGACCATTCATACTATCAATACTTAAAACCATACCGAAGGAGTTTCCCGTGGAACCCATGTTACCAATTGTGAAACCATTGATATCACATCACCTTTACCTTGAATTTATTTGAAACCATACTTATATTCATATACTTTCACATTGAATCACAACACATAACATTGATAATCATATAATCTCATAATTACTTATACATCATTTAGAAGGTCAAAACATAGCTTAAAGTTATCATAAAACAAAGAAATATTCGAAATGGGGCGCTGGACTAGTCGCTCAACGTATCAAACTCGTTGTGCGAAAGCATAAAAAAGGGGTTCTGCACACTCACCTCTCGCTCAGCAGGGAGATTCACTCAGCGAGACTGCATAATTTTGCAGCAGTAAAACTGCAAAATTTTCACTACTCAACCACTCATGACCTATCCTATGCATATTTTTCAACTTCTAACACCCCTAGATTGTATTCTAGACTCAAATATACCTAAATAACTATTTCTAAACCAACATAAACACATTTTAAACTCATTGAACATAAGATTTCAAACTAAAATTTATCAAAACCTCACTTTAGAGACCCAAATTGAATTCCACCAATTATGGCCTATTTTCAAGCAACTTAGGGACTCCAACAAGTTCCAAATGACTTACTAACACCCTCCAAAAAGACCATTAAAGTACAAAACCCATAATTCTAATTCTCACTAGTTCAAACCCCCAAAAACTAGTTCTAACTCAAACTAAACTCTACCTATCAATCACCAAACACTCTTACACTAGATTTCCTCCATTTCAATGCTTAAACAAGTCATAAAACATCTCATAATAGACCTCAAATGCCTCAAACCAGTTTACGAATTTTCTCTCACCATTCAACTACTTAAAACCTCCATTTTCCTTCAAAACACTTCCAAACCTCAACAATGAACCAAATCTTTGCTCCATATCAATTTTCAACCATCTAACTCTTCTAATAAGTCTCAATTAATCACATAAAAGAGCTAGACCAGTTCTCATCTCACTCCAATACCAAATTCTCAATCTCATTCACAAAAATCCCTCTTTTATGCTTGAAACTCAAGTATTTCACTTTCCATTGCTCTAACCACTTTAAGATCACCATTTAAACCACAATACAACCTCCAAACACATAATTATAACAGTAAAACAATATAAACATATCACACCCATCATTCAAACATCAAACCACCTTGCATCACCATTTAAAAATCAAACATCACTGGAACAACCAATACAAATACATGCAATTCATTTTATACTACATAGATATATTAAATTTAGTTCAACACAATAATATAAAACAAGTTATAGTGTCAACACTCAATTTTGTCCGGGTTGTAAAAGATTGTTTTTATTGGTTATTTATTATTTTCCTTTTATTTTATTTTACCTTTTTGTTTTATTCTATTTTTATGTATTTAGATCTTTGCTTTTTATTCAATTTCTATTTTATTTCTTATCTTTAATTTTGTTTTAATAGAGTTAATTAATCAAAATAATTGAAAAATTGAAAAATAAAATAAAAAATAAAATAAAAAATAAAATAAAATTGAAATAAAAATATATAAAAAAGGGAAAATGAAAAAAAACGTGAAAGGGGCGTATGGGAGGCGTGTCTGGGGTGAGGGAGACCAAGTGGTTAGGGGAATATTTCTAGGATTTTTTGGAAGGGAAAAAGGGGGAGACCAGGTGGTTAGAGAAAAAAAAAAGATTTCCAAGATCTTTGTAAAAAAAAGGAGAGAGATATCAGAGAAGAGAAGGGTTTTTTAGAAGGGGACGGGAAGAGATCATCGGAGGGAGGCAGAGGATATCCGAAGTGACGAATATCAGAGGAATTCTCAGGTATGCAACTTATCCTTTATTCTCATTCTCATGAAGTATGATAAAAATTAGAATGATAGTGTTTGATAATGCATACGAGGATTGCCTATAATCTGTTCAAAAACACTATGGTGTGTGGTCATCATCCTTCTCCATGACCGCTTGTTATCATCATCGGTCAGTTCGATTCCATAGTTACCATATACATACATCATGCTCTCGTTGGAAACCCAATAAAAATCACTGCCAAAAAACGCTAATCCAGTAATATCCAATTTATTCATTGCACCATTTTTCGTGAAACCCTTACGTCCCAAGACTCAAATGGACCCCCTGAAATTCGAAGTTTCCTCCACTGGAGTCGCTCTTTCGGTGAGGATGAATGGGACGATGGAGGCGATGGCTTAATACCCCTACTTTGGGCAGGCTTGAGAGGAAGGGAGTGGCTGGTTGTTTCGTGGTTGGCGGTTTGGAAGTGGTAGTCTGCTGTGTGGTGGTGGCAGCGGCGTTGCTAAAGTTGTCCTGGTAGGTGATGGTGACCGTGTAGGTGGCCGTGGAGGTGGCCGAGGAGGTAGACGAGGATAGGCACGGGGAGCCTTATCGTGGCAGTGGTTGTGTTTGTCGTGGAGGTTTTAGCAATGGTGAAAGTTGATGTTGATGGGTGATGATGACACGAACGGATCGAAGATGAAGGCGGAGGAAGACCCTCCCTGGGAATCGCTGGTTTTCGAAGAGAGAAGAGTGGAGACGGTGGCGTCGTGGCTGGCGGTGGTTCTGGTAGCGCGAGTTGTCGCCGGCGAGCTCAAAGCGTGTTCTGGTTCAGGCGACGGTGGCCGGCTCTGGCAGAGGTGGCGGTCAGTTGTGGTGCTGAGCAAGAGACCTTGGGTCTCTGGAGAAGGCGCGAGCCGGGGAAGGGGGGAATGAGGATGAACCTCCTGAACCCCTAGGAAATTCTAGGTTAGAAAGCATTCGACTGGGCCAAGCCCAGAAATGAACGTACGTCCGGGAACCTTGGGCCTTTTTTGGAACGCTCGTTATTTAGCCTCTTACCCAAACGTCCGTTCGGACATTTCTTAGACGGACTGTTTGTTAGCCATCTCCCCAACGAACGTCCATTCGTCATTTCAATAATGAACGTTCGTCATTAAGCTTCCATTTTCGAATGTCCGTTCGTCATTTCAATAACGAACGTTCGTCATTTCAATAACGAACGTTCGTCATTAAGCTTCCATTTCTGAACGTCCGTTCGTCATTTCAATAACGAACGTTCGTCACTAAACTTCCCTGTCTAAACGTCCGTTCGTCATTTCAATAACGAACGTTCGTCATTTAGCTTCCCTGTCTAAACGTCCGTTCGACATTTCAATAACGAGCGTTCGTCATTAAGCTTCCTTATGAACGTCCGTTCGTCATTTCAATAACGAGCGTTCGTCATTAAGCTTCCCTGTCTAAACGTCCGTTCGTCATTTCAATAACGAACGTTCGTCATTAAGCTTCCATTTCTGAACGTCCGTTCGTCATTTCAATAACGAACGTTCGTCATTCAGCCTTCGTTCCCAACGTACGTTCGTTATATCTCTCGACGAACGCTCGTCATTCAGCTCACATTTCTAAACGTCCGTCCGTTATATCCCCCAACGAACGTTCGTCCTCTCCCCAACGAACGCTCGCTATTCTGAATACTATCCCCAACGTCCTTTCGGCCACTCCCGTTTCTTTTGTTTATTTATTTTATTTTCTTTTATTGTCTTATTTTATTTTGTTCTATTTATTTATTTTAGACGTCTACTTATCTTAAAATATATATGTAATAATACAATATTTATAGTTTAAATAAAAGAATTTACAAAAATATTTAAAGGTTTAAGCGCACGTGTGACCGCTCGCGTCTTCCTTGTGCTAAAAACCTTTTCTTCTTCCTTAAATAAATTTACAAAAAATACGTTTTGAAGGTTAAGCACACGTGTGACCGCTCGCGTCGTCCTTGTACTAAAAACCTTTTCTTCTTTTCTTAAATAAAATTTCAAAAATACGTTTTAAAGGTTGAACACTCGTGTGATCGTCCGCATCAGCCTAGCACTCAATACTCTCAAGTCTTCCTAAATAAGTAGATAACGGTATAAGTGCTCGTGTGATCGTTCGCATCGTCCTAGTGCTTAATATCGTTATATCTCTTTTAAAAAAAATAATTAAAAATATTTAAATATCATTCTAAAGGTATGAGTACTCGTGCGACCGTCCGCGTCGGCCTAGTACTCATTACCTTCTTTTTTCTCGAAAATATTAACACTACAGGAAAAGCGTTAATTTCCGAAGGAATAATACCGACGGCCTCTGGGGCCTTCGGTAAAGTTAATTTACCGAAGGATGTACCGACGGTCATGTAGGTGGTTGATTACCGAAGGCTTTTTAAGTTTACCGAAGGCCCCATAGGCCGTCGGTATAAGCATCGACCTAATGAATTGAAAATTTGGGATTTCCCTCTCCCATTCTGCAAATTTTAGTTTCCACATAAGCTTTCCCCCAATCTTTTGTGTCTCACCTCTGAACCCCCAAGCAACTTCCTCTTTCGTTCTGAAATCAAAATTAACCCCTTTTTTGCTGCAATTGTTGTGTCGACGCTAGGATAGGGCTGGTGAGGAGGGTGGTGGTTGAGGGAGTACATTATTCCGAGGGGGCTGTTCGAAGGTGGTGGTCGCGGTGTGACGACGGTGTTGTGGCGACCTCAGGACAGTGTGCTCAGAAGTTGAAGGAAGTGGTTGAGGGACTTCGTTAGAGGGGTCGTTGTGGTCTTGTGTGGCTGTCGTGCTGTAGAAAGCTTGCCATCGTTGCTTTCTTGGTTGAGGTAAGTTGTGCTTTTAATAATTCATTATGAGTTACAATGTTGTTGAATCTGTTTGATGTTCTTGTGGCAGTGTATGATGTTGTTTGATTGAGATAGTTTATTGGTTTGTTGCCTTTGCTTTTAATGCGTGCAACTGTGTGCTCTAAACTTCAACTACGAAGTGAACCTTTCTACCTCTAACTTCCCCTTGACCTACTTCCAATCAACGTACACATCATGTTATATATTGTAAATGGTTGATACTATAACTTTCGTAATCAGAAGTAATTTCTAGGTTTTTGACCTGATAACCTCAAGATGCACCAAATTGTATGAATTCCATGATGATGAAAGAACCACCAGTAGGTAGCGGTCCAAACTATAAGTCCTAGTAGCAAGTCACCTTATATGGCTTAGGTACACAAATAGTCTCGGTTTCATACATAGCTCCTAAACCAAGAGCCTCTACTTCAAACATGGATGGTCCAATAGTCCTGATATAGAGTTTGAACTTTCAACCACATAGAACTTGTCATATATAAGAAGCAAAGGAATGAAGCTTTAAAAAACATTGAAATCCACCTGCAACACTCAGGTTTACATGTGTTAAAACTTTATGATCAAAAATTGAAAAGGAGGGAAGGACATAGTAACACTGACCAATATATAAAGTTTTCTAAATCTGGTTGTGATGAAATATCCTAAGTATGTAACATTGTAAGTGTGTGTCACATGAAGTTGATGAAAAACCACAAAGTCTGATGGTCGAAACTGTTTCAATCTTTCCACTGCTTCCAAACCCCAAGTTTCATTTGTTGTTGTTAGCACCAGTACAATTCCATTCAAAGCCAATTTCTTTCATATTCCAAACAAGTATCTTAGAATGAAGAGTGTTATAAAATCAATAAAATGATTTCATTTTAAAAGAATTGTATGGGTGCAGAGCTTATAATATTTTTATTTATTTAAAAGTGTTTATTAGAAATGAAGTTTGATATTATTTGAATGGTTTAAAGTGTACTTAGTAGGACTTGTAGGTTACAAATTATAGGTCTAAGTCTAAGTCCAATCACCATAAAAAAAAATAGTCATACTAACCACTTATATCGAGCAATCAGTTTAATCGGTTTGATCTAAAATCAAGGGATTTGAGACGTTGAAGCCCACTTAGAGATGACAGAAAATCATTGGAGAAACTGTTTGAAGTCAGCTTTAGGACTTGTAAATTGGGTGGCCACGTAAATCCATCCTTCTCTAATAGAAACAAAATTGACAACATCTAATTATGAGTGTACACACTAAATAAGGAGTATATATATTATCCTGAAGCTTATCAGTATCCTTAGCTTTACAAATGAAATGGGAAAATTATTCCACCTTGGATATGATTATCTGAGTCAAATTCATTGCAAGACAAATACAGTTCTTCCAGAGACGTGAATCCCTCGAGAGATGACAAAATGTCATTAGTGAAATAGTTCCAACTTATGTCAAGGACTTCTACATTAAGCAACTTCGATGACAGAGTTTCAAAATCTAAAGGAATGCACATGTGTTAGTACTCAAAAGTAGTAGAAGAAGCCAACCAATTTTGAAGTTAAAATTAAAAAAGATGCTTATCACACATCATCATCATTATAATACATATCCTTACCGTTGAATACATTGAACCTGTTGTGTGATAAATACCTGTTGGATGATAAATATAAAGACTTGAGAGATGGAAGGAAATTCAAAAAAACTAGGATAACAGTGAAACTATCCAGCTCTGTCTTGACACTCAACTGAAGGACTTCCAGATTTTCCAACCCTGCAAAGTATTAAAATTAAATGGAAATAATTATTCATCTTTAACATAGTGATCAAGAAATAGAATGTGTAGAATAACCTTCACTGTGCGCATAATCTAATGCCCAATCACTATAGCTCAAGTTGAGACTCTTCAAATCTTTGAAGACAACAAGATCAGCCAAACTTAAACTTAAATTCTGATCTGTTTGGCCATCAAAATCACTATAGCTTCCCAAAATTTTGCTACTTAGACCTAAAAAGTGTACTTAGTAGGTTACAAAATGGGAATTGATCTAAAGTTACCTAAGTCTGTGTATTCTAAACATCCTAACAAGTTTAAAGTTGTTAAAGAAAGCTAAGAAACATGACACAATAGATGAATTAGTGAAAATTGATGGTTTAAGAAGTGATTTTGCATATTGGCTGGAAAAAGACCAAATAAACAGTGCACATAAGTTTGAAATGGTAAAATAAATGTGCACAAACATTGAAACAACACAGAAACACATAGAATCAACAATTGATAGTGGCAGTTCCCATAAATACATAAAATTTCACTAATAATTGTTGCAGAATGGAGAAACAGCAGAGTCAAGGCTGGGTGGTTCAATTAAATGCATAAGAAGGTCCTAATCAACTAGACCTAGCTGCAGATTATCAAGTAGGAGATATGAAGTGACCTAAAACCACTCAAAGACTAAAGCACGGTGCAAAGCTGTACAAAAAACATAAACAATGATAAAACTAGCAAAATGATCAACTGAACTAGTCTTTTTGAGATTCAGTGATAATTTCTTATTGTTAGCACTTCAAACATGTATGAATGTATGAAATACACTTGTCTAAAGCATTACAATCAATAATTTTTTGCCAAAAATAGTGTGCTCAGGATGAAACCATTGGAGTAAATGCCTTTTAGCACCTGTATAATGTTTCTTTTTCAGATGTTTCAATTCAAATCACAACCTAGCTTTTGTTACAACCCAAAGCAATTACAAATGCACAAATTCAAAAATCAGAGTTGGATTCAACTTTCACTAGAAAAAATGACCTGTAAATTCAGGTTTTGAGTTGTGAAACTGCACAACATTGGTTATAAGTCAAATTAGAATTTTACAACAACTTTAAATCATCAAAACAAAGTCTTTTGAGGTATTATTTGGCATAGAAATAGTAGATTCCAAAATTTGATCTTATAACAACTAATAATGTAGCAAATTAAACAACTACACACCTCATTCGAAGTTATAATGATTCAAACAGGTAGCTATCAATGCAAATGACTGTAGAAAGTGTAAATACACTAAACTAACCTTGAAAACAACAACTATGCATGATGAAACTCGAACTGGACATTGCAAGGACATTTAACAAGGTGAAAACCATCACTTTTTGAGTTAAAATAGAAGTGGAGTGGTGATTTTGAGTTACAGGCTGTTTATAACTCATTTTAGAGTTTAAAGACAATTAAAATCATCAAATAAAGTTACCTGAACATTCAGTTGTGTGTTTAAATCAGTTGCATATGTTTTTTAGTATCAAACCACCAAACTAGGGACCTTTTGTAGTGCAAAATATTTTTTCCAGCTAAGGTTTTCATTCTTTTCTCTAGTTGCAGTGCATTGGTAGTCATTTATGAATGATATAAGGGAATGAGACAATGTCTAGCCTTGATTATATGTGCTACATCAGTTAAAACATGATTCTATTTCAAAAATTCTGCACAAAATGGAATAAATTTGGTGCAATCTCATAAATCTGTTTCAGTGTAACTCTTTTGTTTATTAAGCAAGGTGGAAGTTTGTATAATGATATTAAACATTTTCCAATTAATAGAAACCTGTATTGATCACAAAACTGCAAAAACCATAGTTGAGTTGGTAATAAATCCTGAAACAAGGTGCTATTATTGCTTTTTTGATCAATCTTTTCACCGTGTTTCATATCATTGCTTGTGTCTTAGGTGTTTAAATGCTTCCAGTTGATTCTCTGCAGTTATATCAAGTGTTTTAGGAGTTGTTAGAGTCATTGCAAGTGTTGTCTTCATTTACTTTCACTGAATTCTGAATTCTAGTGTAGTTTTGGTAACATTTTCATGCATATTTGGCAATGTGTGGAATGATTTGTTGAATCTTGTTGTGTTTGTGCATAAGCAAAGTTTGAGCAAGTTTATTTTTCCATTTTAAAGTTGTGTGCAGTATTGAAATGCTCATTTTTATGCCTAAATGCATAATCATCTCTTAACCCATCAAAATTGGCTTTAAAATGGAAGTGAATGAGTGAATTGACATTGCAACTTCTAATTGTTTCTTGCTTTTTAA
Organism: Vigna nakashimae; assembly: GCA_034642375.1. Lineage (NCBI taxonomy): Eukaryota > Viridiplantae > Streptophyta > Magnoliopsida > Fabales > Fabaceae > Vigna > Vigna nakashimae. The sequence continues at coordinate 25,871,172 of CM067768.1, forward strand.
ATCCACTTTCACTACCATATTATTATGATTTGAAATGGTGGACTACAAGTCTCATTTTGTTGGTCTAGAAATCTCTGCATATGACAGTCAAGTAATATTAGCCACCATGATATATATATATATATATATATATATATATATATATATATATATATATATATTATCAATATATATAATATGAAGTGGATAATGATGCACCTTATACCCCTGTGAATGTTGATAATGTTTCTATGTCCAGTATAACTGTAACATTGGACCAGTAGAGTCAAAACCCAAGGCAGCAACAATGCCATTGAAATGTGTTCACCATTATATTATAGTTATAGAGAATCAGCAAGAAACTCCTATTCTTTTGGCTTCTTTTACTTAAATCAACAACTGATAATGAGGGTAATGGCTTCTGTTGCCTTTTTTATGAAAATTTGATGGGAATATAGTTATTTTCACTTCCTTTCTGAAAACTTGACTTACAACTGTTATTCTTTCTACTTTAATGTATAATAACTCATTTATTTTGACAGACAAGAATAAGCACTAATAAATGACATTTCTCTCTCCCATGTTACAGTGTATGCTTGTTTTCTTCAAGCCAATCAAGTTTGCAATAGCATTTACTCATTTGCTTTCACTTGGAAGGTATGTTATGTTTTAGAGCTTTATAATTACATTATGATGCAGACTTGCTTATACTCTGGTATTTAATGTATTAGAAATGAGGATACACTTAAACTGTTTCTAGTTCACAGGTTTCAAATATTATGCTGTTATAAGTAATGGAAAATGTTTTTTCTTTCTTTCCTTTGCAAAAGGGGGTGTGGGACCAGACGATAAGGTTTCTTTACTCTTTATATCACTGTACACAGAACTAATCCTATGAACCTCAAATTACTACTTTTTGTACCTGATAGGCTATTTTGTTATTGGCCTCTCTTTGTGGACTTGAGTCCAAAAGAATAATCATTAAAATCCATTAAGTAATACAAGAAACTGGAACTTAACCCATAGATCGCTGATTGAAGTGAGAAATGAGGCATTACAGTGACTAGGTCAGCTCTTCAAGGTTGCTTAGCTTCCTCCTGAGTGTCACTGTTCTTGCTTATTCTTGCTTGCCTTCTGCTCATTCTATGTCTTGGTTTAGTAACCTTTGCAAACTTCAGACCTTCCTTACTCTTCGTCTACACTTTATCCCATCTGTATGTCTAGTCTATTCAAAGAAATCCCCCCTGCATATTCTATCTTATCTCACCTTTGTTACTCATGATTGTCCTTAATCACTTCCTTTCTTTCCTCTTCACCTAGGCTCTTGTTATTATTGAGTATCTATCACAATTCTTAAAATAGAGACTTTCATGGTTTAATTTCTGTTCTTATGGATGAAGAGCACCAAGTATTAGGAACTCATTCTAATAAAATAGATGTTAGATGTTTTGAATTCTTACTTTGTATTAAACAAATTTCGACAACGAATATAGAACTACTTTCTTAATGCTAGGATATCAATATGAAAATAAGCAAGACCGAAATTCCCCACCTTATATATAATCTCCACACCTTGTTCCCCACCCTTTAACCGAAATTCCCTCTTGGAAAAAGACCATGACAACACCCTTGAAAATTTCTTTCAATACAGGGTAAGACTTAAAATGAGTAACTATAAGGATGAAGTAGAGTAAGGACAAACCAACATGCATATATGTTGGTTATACACTATCTTGAATCCCCCAAGTTGTCAAACTAGAAGGAGGAACCAAAGTAGATGAAATAACTAAAAATCACTACTCAAACCTCTAAATAATTGTACTACAATTGCAAACTGCACTAAAGTAGGAAAATTTACTACAAGTAAACTATCCTAACAAGTTCAGAATAGTAGAACCTACCTAATTAAGAACTCACACTAAAAAATAAAACTAAAACTCTAAATTTTTCAAATTAGAAACCTAAAAGTAGTACCTAAAATACACTAAAAGTGCAAAGAATGTAAAGTCTATTAATGTACTCACCAAAACAGTAAACTAACTATCTGCACCACTTTTAAAAGATAATTTTGTTACTACCTTTGTAGGTTTTTAATCAGGCATTAACTCCCACGGTTCAAGAGTTAAGACATCTCTCCAATTGGCCAATGAGATGTGTCAAAGAATGGCACACTTACTTCATCAATGGTTACAAATTCCATACACATGAATGGTCTAAAGGAAAGAAAACATCAAATTGTGGTGTGTATGTCAAGGGCCTAACAGAGGGGTCTTATGATGATTTCTACGGCATCATTCATAAAATATATGAGTTAGAGTACAACAGCACTACTTCTCCAAACAGAGTGGTACTCTTCTATTGTGAATGGTTTGATCCTTCTAGAGCTGGTACTAGAGTCGATCCACGCTTTAATATTGTCGAACTGAACCAGAGATTAAGATATGGGCCTTTTGATCCTTTCATTCTACCATCTAATGTGAGACAGGTTTATTATGTGCCATATCCACCATTTCGCAATATTGACAAGCGTGGTTGGGCCGTAGCAATACAAACGAAGCCTAGAGGTCGCATAGACTCAAATGAAGTTGAGGAAGATGTAGCCTACCAACTTGACCAAATGTCACAACCACAACAAATTATCAAAGTTGAACGTATAACCGCATTGGTCGACCCTGATGGTGATGGAGATGAATTAGAAGCAACAGTACAAGGTGATGAAGAACAAGAGGAAGAAGAAGAAGAAGAAGAAGAAGAAGAAGAACAAGAAGAAGAAGATGATGATGATGATGACGATGAAGAAGAAGAATAAGAAGAAGAAGACGATGATGAAGATGAAGATGAAGCATGAAGATGATGATCATGATGACGATGATTGAATGTTGAACATCTATTGTAGCAAATTGGACTATCATTTCATTACCATTATCTAAAATACCCTCTTTGGATGCAATTACTTGTACATTGACTTTGAAAACAATTCATCCTTCTTTATTTATTTATATTTATTCGCTTTGTTTGTAACCATTTCAATGCAGTAATGACAGGATAAGGTTCAGAGCGTCCTGATAAAGGAAAAGGGGTAGCAAGGCCTACAAAGAGGAAACGGCAGGCACCAAAGTATGTACTTAGGGTGCCTGCTAGACTACCTACCCCTGCTCCCGGTAGTTCATCATCTGTGGGGCCTCCTCCTACCCCTAGTATACAGACTCCTACACTAGCAGTAGACCCTACTCCTCCTCCTCGTGCAGTACACCCTTCTACTACCACTGCAGTAGACCCTTCTCCTCCTCCTGCAGCACACCCTTCTACAACCCCTGCAGCAGACCCTCTTCCTCCTCCTCTTATTGCCACCCCCACTCCTCCCCCTATTGTTATTACCCCCACTCCTCTCCCTGACCCTACTTCTATACCTTCCTCATCTTCTGTACCTCCTTCTGAGACTGTCACACCACTTGGTGATCCAGATTCAAGTGGTGATGATGAAGCTCTTGACCCGCCCCTCCATGATCGACCATGGATTGAGCCCTATGGTAAAGGGTAAGTTTATAATCTGTTGATATCATTTGATGTTTAAACCATATTGTAATTGAAATGAGTTTTGTTATGCAGGTTTATTCCATCTAGGGTTGCTTCCCAGGCCATCACACGTTCAATAAAGCAACAGTTTTTAACTCCATGGCCTACTTGGGGAGCAATACCTCATGACGACAGAAAGCCATTCTGGCAGCGCTTTCAGGTCAGCAATCTATTACACTAATGTCCGTCTTATTTTAGTATGTTCTGTAACCAATGTTTGTTCTCTTTAATGTTACAGATGAAGGTGCAGTGGAAACCTGAACATGAAACTCAGATACACAGAAATTTCCACATGAAAGCATCTCATCGGCTGTCAGAGATGTTTAGGGATGCCCGGAATGCAGGACAGCGCCCTAACTGGCTGGGTGAGCACATTTGGAACTCTTTTCTGGCCCATTGGAATACAGTAGAGTTCCGCAATAAGTGTGCCAAAGCCCAGCGGAACAGAGCGTCTGAAAGGGGTGGCACCCTGCATACTAGTGGGTCGATCACCATTCATGAGCATGCCATTCGTATGGTATAATCTCATTACATAACTTTTTCTTTCTTCAATAAGTTATGTATATTGTATTTCATATGTACGCTTGTAATTCTTAATTATGTTACAGGCACAGGCTCTAGGACGGGCGGTCCATGTTGATGAGGTCTTTGCACAGACTCATGTTCGGAAGGGAACTAATCAATTTGTTGATGAAAGATCTCGGAAGACTCATGTAAGCAAATAACACTATTATTAATTGTTCATTTATGATATACTATCGTTCCCTGACATTGCTTTTAATGTTTCAACAGGAAGACTTTTCTACGAGACTTTCACAGGTTAGATCTGAACATGAGTCAGCTCCTACACCGGATGCTACCAGTAATGCAGATGATGACATCCGTAGGACGCAGTGCTGGATCGACACCGTTGGTGGGAAGAAAAAGGGACGAGTGTATGGTGCGGGACAGCTTGCTGCAAACTATACAGCATCCAGAGGAGGTACTCTGAAGCACCAGCCTTCTTCTTCCACCAGTACTCCTGACGAGGTTCTTCAACTCAGGCAGGAACTCCATCAACGTGACCAGGAGCTCACTGATCTCAGAGCAGAGTTTAAAAATTTTAAGGCCCTGGTCATGACTGTCTTGCCTCAAACCTCACAGGACGTACAAAATATCCCTCCCACCCAATCACGACCGTCCTCATCACCTGCTGCCACTCAGCAGCCCACTTCAGTCCAACCCTCATCAGTCCAACCCTCATCAGTCCAACCCACACCACTCCAGCCATCAATAGAGGAGCAGGATGATGAAAATCATTCTGATGATAGTTATGTACATTATTAGGTTTCATTTTCTTATTACTTGTTAGACAAACATTTGGATATTAGAACATTTTGAGTTGATATCATTTCAATGTTAGATGTACTTACAGACTTTGGATGTTACAACATCCTTGTGTTACATTGTTTTATGTTTGAACTATAAATACATTATTTATACATTAATGAATGTCCTGTGGATTATTTGATGTGCCTTGGATATTGATCATTGATTGGATCTTTGAGATGCACATTATGCATGTTTGTATGTGTTTGAAAACTGTTATGCAGGTCTGTTTGTAAATGAAATTTGTTATACAGGTCTGGGTTGCAGAGGGAAAACCATTTCTCTGAAACCTGCTCTGCATTTTACCGAAGGCTTTTGCCCTTCGGTAAATGCCCTCGTCTGCCCATTACCGAAGGCTTCCGCCCTTCGGTAAATACCCTCCAATGCTCATTACCGAGGGCTTCTGCCCTTCGGTAATTACCGAGGGCTTTCGGCCTTCGGTAATTACCGAAGGCTTTCGCCCTTCGGTATTTACCGAAGGCTTTCGCCCTTCGGTAATTACCGAAGGCTTCTGGCCCTCGGTAATTACCGAAGGCCGAAAGCCCTCGGTAATGGTTAGCGACAAGGGATTTACCGAAGGATTTTTGGCCGTCGATAGGCCTTCGGTAAACATCCATTATCGACGGCTTTTGGCAATTTCCGAGGGCTTCTGGCCTTCGGTAATGCCCTACTTTTTTGTAGTGTAAAAACATAAAATCTTCAAAAAATTAAAAACATCTGTTTTTTCAAACAACAAGCAGTATTCCGAAAGAACTACGTAACCCTGATTTCTCATTCTGAATGAGAATACGTAGGAGCAAGGTCAATCCTTGTCGGGCCAAAAAAACTAAAAAATATATATTTTGTTTATTTAGAATTTTATTTTAGGGATAGTTAAACATTTTGAAAAACACATCAAATTCGCGTATTTAGTTAAAGGTACTACCTTAGGGCAGGCGTTGTAGGGTGCTAATACCTTCCCTACACGTAACCGACTCCCGAACCTAGAATCTGGTTCTTGTAGACCATGCCTTATCCTTTTATGGTTTTTCTGTAGTTTTCCATAATAAACTATGGTGGCGACTCCAAAATCTCTTTTCAAAACTCGTTTCTTTTTGGATCGTCGTCCCGTCGCGATTCCGGTTGCGACATATAGCTTCCGTTACTGTTACCAATGAGGAGCATTGGTATCTTGAAACTATTGTGAAATTTTGATGATGATAAAAGTTGAAGAATTGAAGACTTTAAATGCATCTTTTGTTAAACGTATTTTGTAGAAATAAATGTATAGGATAAAATGTAATGATGTAAAAACTCTTAGAAGCTTTCGTATTTAGTGAGTCATTGCACAAATAATCGATTATCAAGAGGAATAATCGATTATCACGAGCCAGTTTAGAAGAGAGTTGCTTGTGCAAATAATCGATTATTACACAGAATAATCGATTATCACAGTTTCATTTAATTTTGTCCAAGTCTCTGGAATAATTGATTATTGCTCAGGATAATCGATTATTACTCTTTTGAAAACCCCATAACGGACATAAATAATTGATTATCACTTATGATAATCGATTATCAGCGGCAGTTGGGAGATTATCACTCTTTTGAAAACCGCATAACGGACACAAATAATCGATTATCCCTTATGATAATCGATTATCCGTGGCAGTTGGGAGATGTCTTTTAAGTTTTTAACCCTACACGAAACTAGGCTTATAAATAGAGGTCTTCACAACTCTTAGAAAAAAACTTTTCAATTGAGAGTATTAGAGCGTTGTGCCTAAGGGAAGCTCTCTTTGAGTGAAAATGATCTATGCCATTTTGAGAATACAGTTTGTCTGAGGAAGTTCTCAAAGTGATAGAGTGCTTTTGCCTGGTCTTGTGAATAGGAGCAGCTCACGCTTTGTGTGTCAAAGGTCGGAGCGATTCTCTTCAAGTTGGCTGAGCAGGTTCTTCCATTCGTTTGTCGAAGGAAGGTGTTTTCTATTCTTTGATTATTTTGATTATCTGATTGTAATCTGCAAACCATATTTTAGTGAAAAAAAGTTAATCACTATTCATAGTGATTAACGACTGGACGTAGAATCTTTTGATTCGAACCAGGATAAATTTTCTGTGTTGATTTTTCTTGATCCCTAAACTCTTAGCACATCAACTGTTTGAAAAAATGTTTAACTTGTGTTGTGATCGTTACACGCTTTCCGCTATCTAAATTTTATTCCGCTACGCGACTCTATAACGGTACCGATTGTTCCGACAATTGGTATCAGAGCTTGCTTTGATAGTTTTTCAAATTTTTCGAAAATGGGCGGTTATAACCAAATTTATGCTGAGGGTGCTTCTATTTATAGACCTCCTTTGTTTACGGGGGAAAATTATGCGTTTTGGAAAATTAGAATGCAAATATTTTTGGAGTCTATTGACAGGGGTATTTGGGAAGTTGTTATGAATGAACCAATTGTTCCCACTATTTTTGTAAATGATATGCAGGTAGAAAAATCATTTTTACAGTGGACTATGGATGAAAATAGAATGGCACAATATGATGTTAGGGCTAGGAACATAATTTTATCTGCACTAACCCTTGATGATTTCTTCAAAGTATCTGTTTATGAAAGTGCTCAGGAAATGTGGGAATTTTTAAGAGTCACTCATGATGAAGTATCGAATGTGGCTAGGTTGACTTGTTCGAATTCATGCTCTACATCAAACTCCTCAAGCTCAAGCAATTCTAATGAGCAAGAAAATCTATGCTTGATGGCCAACGATAAATCATCTGAAAGCAAAATCTTGAAGGAAAAGAAGGACTATCAAGGTTCCTCTTCAAGCTTCAGATGTTATGGATGTGGTGAAAGAGGCCATGTGAAAGCTTATTGTTCAAGCAACAAAAGAAGTAAAGAAAGAAAAGAAAAGAAAATTCACAAGAAGAAGGTTCACATTGCTTGGGAGGATAATGCATCAACCACCTCTAGTTCAAGTGATTCTATTGAAGAAGTAAACTTATGTTTGACAGCTAATGTTGATGACATTGCCAACCAAGTAAGTTGTTCTAATTTTGAATCTAGTGAATTTGATTTGCAAAAAGCTTTTCTTGAATTGCTTGATGAATCTAAAAAATTGAATGTTGCTCATAAAAATTTGAAAAAGGAATTTAAAGAATTGCGAATTAAATATGAGAAGGCATTAGATGAGGAAGTAAGTTTGAGAAATAAAATTTGCAACTTGGAAATGAAAGAGTCTTCAAATGTTGAACATCCTGTTGAATGTCTTTCATGTAAGAATCATATACTTGATATTGATATTCTTGAAAATCTTCTTGAAGTTGCAACTGGAAATAATAATGTTGAAATGCTTATAACTGTTAGAAAGGTTTATAAAAACAAAAGTGTTTTTAAAAGTAAAAACAAAATTAAAAGAACCCGTAGGGTATGGGTTGAAAAGGGAACTGTATCTTATAGAAACCCAAATGTTGTCACATGCTTTTATTGTATGAAAAAGGGGCACTTTTCAAACAAATATAGAATTAAACATTTTGATGTTCCAAATGGAAAATATGCTTGGATTCCTGTTATAAAGTAAATTGTCTCTAACCTCAAAGGACCCAAATGAGATTATGGGGACCAAAACTCTATTGTTTTGTTTTGCAGGTTAATTTTTCAAAAGGAAAAGAAGACTCTATGGTATCCTGTTGAATTTCTTCTTATATTCCATGAGGTATTCTGTTCTTTCCTGTTATGAAATTTCAATTTTATTTCTGTTTTAAAATGCATCAATTCTTTTGTTGAGGGGGAGAAAATTTTAAGGGGGAGTTTTTCCACTTTTTACTTTTTGCTTATGATAAAAAAGGGGGAGAAAACTTCTAATTCAAGTAGTGCAATTATTACTAACATGTTTGTGAGTATGAAATCTGTGCAGGAAATTAGAAATGCTTTTAACAAGAAGATATTTTTGATCATCCTCAAAAAGGGGGAGATTGTTACCAATGAGGAGCATTGGTATCTTGAAGCTACTGTGAAATTTTGATGATGATAAAAGCTGAAGAATGGAAGACTCTAAATGCATCTTTTGTTAAACGCATTTTGTAGAAACAAATGTATAGGATAAAATGTAATGATGTAAAAACTCTTAGAAGCTTTCGTATTTAGTGAGTCATTGCACAAATAATCGATTATCAAGAGGAATAATCGATTATCACGAGCCAATTTAGAAGAGAGTTGCTTGCGCAAATAATCGATTATTACACAGAATAATCGATTATCACAGTTTCATTTAATTTTGTCCAAGTCTCTGGAATAATCAATTATTGCTCAGGATAATCGATTATTACTCTTTTGAAAACCCCATAACAGACACAAATAATCGATTATCACTTATGATAATCGATTATCAATGGCAGTTGGGAGATTATCACTCTTTTGAAAACCGCATAACGGACACAAATAATCGATTATCCCTTATGATAATCGATTATCAGTGGCAGTTGGGAGATGTCTTTTCAGTTTTTAACCCTGTACGAAACTAGGCTTATAAATAGAGGTCTTCACAACTCTTAAAAAAAAACTTTTCAATTGAGAGTATTAGAGCTTTGTGCCTAAGGGAAGCTCTCTTTGAGTGAAAAGGATCTATGTCATTTTGAGAATACAGTTTGTCTGAGGAAGTTCTCAAAGTGATAGAGTGCTTTTGACTAGTCTTGTGAATAGGAGAAGCTTGCGCTTTGTGTGTCAAAGGTCGGAGCGGTTCTCTTCAAGTTGGCTGAGCAGGTTCTTCCGTTCGTTTGTCGAAGGAAGGTATTTTCTATTCTTTGCTTATTTTGATTATCTGATTGTAATCTGCAAACCATATTTTAGTGAAAAAAGGACTGGACATAGAATCTTTTGATTCGAACCAGGATAAATTTTTTGTGTTGATTTTTCTTGATCCCTAAACTCTTAGCACATCAACTGTTCGGTAAAATTTTTAACTTGTGTTGTGATCGGTACACGCTTTCCGCTATCTAAATTTTATTTCGCTGCGCGACTCTATAATGGTACCGATTGTTCCGACACTTACCTCTCAAAGAAACTGCCCAACTCTAAAAATGTTCTTCCGATTACTTGAACCGCAAGGAATACCTAGACGAACCTACGAAACACCAAATTACAAACTGACAGATTCCTTAGAACTCTAGACAAACCAAGAACGAGTAAGAGATGCATGATTACACATGCACAATATAAAATTCCTCTAAAACATATTTATGAATAGAAGAAGAAAAATGAGTCAAAACTTACTTGCTCTATTGAAGAAAGTGATTGGATATAAACCTATACCTTGTTACCATGGTCAATTAGGTACCTCCTGATCTTCAAATAGATGACTCAGGAGTCAGAACTCTTAGAGAGAAGGTAAAATATTGTAAAAAAGTAGTTTTTAGAGAGATGATACGTTTTAAAATAATGAAACTCATTTATAACAAAACTATTTATAATAAAACTGTTTAATATTAAAATAATTGAGTCTCACTGTTTTTTTACTATCGTCTAAAAATATCATGGAGTTTCACTATTATTATTTAAGCTTAAAAATTATAAACATGTATAAATATATATTATAAGAAAACTTTTATCTAATGATGCTCCGGAGACGTGCTAAATATGTCGTGTTGACTCTTCTAATAGGATTCAAAATTTAGAATTTGAAACTCTGATTCACATTACTATTCAACTTTAATAATTTTTTCTGTCTTGAGTCGCTTTTTTAGTGAAATTTATTTAGTTCGGATGTGAGTGATTTCCATAATTTTCCAACTTGTAAAGTAAGTTAGAAAATTGAGAAAAGACTATGTCAACAACAATCAATAATATATTCTATTTCTTTTTTTCATATATGCTGTATGACATAATATACGAATCGACCAATATTCACATAATATATATAGAAAAACGTTAAAATATTATAAAAGTAAGTTGAGGAAGTCAACTGTGCTGAAAAAATAATTACTTTCCATATCTATGAACTTTGTCTTTTTATTATTTCTTTAATTTTATGAAATCACTTTCTTGAGACTTTCTCTCTTTTACCATTCTTTAGAAAGCCAACACCCGTCCGTACAATCATGGATATAAATGAAGCCATGGAGCATTTTAAAGATCGCAGGTGAAAGACAAAAGAACAGAATCATTCGCATTATACTATTCTTGTTTACTCTGTTCTCTGTTAGAATTATCTGATATCAGAAAAACTTCAATGAGTGCTTATTTTCTCAAATCATTTTATCTTCTCCTACTTTCATTGCTTACTACAGGAATTAGTGTCACATTGAAGAACTCAGGCGAAAGTGGTGAAGCAAAGTGCATAGAGAGGGAGAGGCAAGCACTTCTCAGCTTCAAACATTGCCTAATAGATAACTATGGCATGCTGTCGACTTGGACCAACCATCACAATAATACAGATTGCTGCAAATGGAAAGGCATTCACTGCAACCATCAAACTGGTCATGTACAACTACTTGATCTTCATGGAAACAACGACTACACACAGTATTTGAGAGGTGAAATCAATGTCACTTCATTGATCCACTTGCAATATCTTGAACATCTAGATCTCAGCTATAATTATTTTCATGGGATTTACATCCCAGACTTTATGGGCTTCATCACCAACCTAAGATATCTCAGTCTCTTCCATTCTTACTTTTCGGGGAGGATTCCTTCCAAACTTGGTGATCTTTCACAACTACGCTATCTAAATCTTAGGCACAATTATCTTTGGGGAGAAATTCCTGTACAGATTGGCAATCTCAAACTATTACAGTATCTCGATCTTGGAGGAATGTTTCTTTCCGGAAAAATCCCATCTCAAATTGGGAATCTCAGAAAGCTACAATATCTCAGTATCGGATGTAATTATGGAGAGATTACAAGGTTCGATATTTCAAATTCTCTTTCCGGAGCAATCCCTTTTCAAATTGGGAATCTTCCATTGTTGCATACTCTTCGGCTGGGTGGCAATTTTGATATAAAAGCTGAAGATGCAAAGTGGCTGTCTTCTCTCCATTCCTTAACCGTTCTTGACCTCACTTCATTACATAATCTTAGCTCCTCTCGCCAGTGGCTACAAACTATTAGTCAGATCATTCCAAATTTAACAGAGTTGAGGCTAGCTGATTGTAATCTTGTAGATAATGATATTCAATCTTTGTTTCATTCTCGTTCTTCCAACAATTCCATTTCTCTTGCCATCCTTGATCTCTCTTCTAATATATTGACATCATCAACACTTCAACTCCTGTTTAACATTAGCCTTCATCTTCGAGAGTTTTATCTTCCTCAAAATAGTATTTCTTTGTCACCTTCTCTGTGTCTAAATTTTCCATCTCTTAAGATCCTTGACCTCTCTTATGTTAGACTAGCATCATCAATGTTTCTAGGTAATTTTAATATCAGCTCCAAACTGCAAGAGCTTCATCTACGAAGCAGCGGTCTTATAGATAGCAGTTTCCTTATTTCATCTACTTCCACAATGAATTCTTTGTCCTCTCTTCTCCACATTGATCTCTCCAATAACTTGTTAAGATCATACTCTATATTTCACTGGCTTTCTAATTTCACTACCAATCTTCGTACACTTCACCTTGATTATAATTTCTTAGAAGGTTCCATTCCAGATGAATTTGGTAAATCGATGAACTCTCTTGAATATCTTTCTCTCTCCAATAACAAACTTCAAGGAAAGGTTCCATCTTTATTTGGGAGCATGTGCAGGTTACAGGTATTAGACCTCTCATATAACAAGTTGAATGGTGAATTTCCGAGCTTCATTCAAAACTCTTCATGGTGCAGTAGACACATATTTAAGAGATTGGAGTTATCTTATAACCAAATTACTGGCAAGATACCCGAGAGCATCAGACTACTATCTGGGTTGGAGGTTCTATCTTTAAATGGGAATTCTTTCGAAGGTGATGTCACTGAATCTCATCTTTATAATTTTTCCAAATTACTTTGGTTATCACTGTCATACAATTCGTTGTCTCTAAAATTTGCCTCTAGTTGGATTCCTCCTTTTCGATTAACTTACTTGGCTCTAGCCTCTTGCAAGCTAGGTAAGACTTTTCCAAACTGGCTCCAAACTCAAAGTTCGTTAATCACTCTTGATATATCTGATAGTGGCATTAGTGATTCCGTTCCAGAATGGTTTTGGAATAAGTTGCAGACTATATACGAGTTGAATATGTCTCACAATAATCTCATTGGTTCAGTTCCTAATTTTCAATTGAAGCTTCCTTACAGACCATCAATAAATTTAAATTCAAATAAATTTGAGGGAAAAGTTCCATTATTTTTTCTACAGGCTTCCGAGCTGTTACTCTCTTCAAATAATTTTTCAGATTTATTTTCATTCTTATGTGGAAACGTCACAGCTGCAAACTTGGCCACTTTAGATTTATCAGATAATCAAATAAAAGGTCAACTTCCAGATTGTTGGAAATCTGTTGATCGATTATTGTTTCTTGATTTAAGCAACAACGAATTGACTGGAAACATTTCTATATCCATGGGAAGTCTTGTTAAATTGGAAGCTTTGGTTCTACGAAACAATAGTTTGATGGGTGAATTGCCTTCCTCTTTGAAGAATTGCAACAAATTAATTATGCTGGATGTGAGTGAGAATATGTTGTGTGGTCCAATACCATCATGGGTTGGAGAAAGCATGCAGCAACTGATGATCTTGATCATGCGAGGGAATCACTTTTCTGGAAATATTACCCTTCCTCTGTGTTATTTGAAAAGTATTCAATTGTTTGATCTTTCAAGAAATAACTTATCAGGAGGAATTCCAACTTGTGTAAATAATTTTACTGCATTGTCGGGAAACAACATCAACCAAACTGAAACTGAGAATCGTGTGCATTGGTACAATAATAGTTACTATGAAATTTATAGCATTTCCAGTCATAGTTATTATACGTTTCGCATAACATGGATGTGGAAAGGTGTGGAACGCAACTTCGCAAATCCCGAATTGACTCTTCATAGCATTGATCTCTCATGTAACAATTTAACAGGTACAATGCCAAGAGAGATTACATATATGCTCGGATTAGTTTCTTTGAATTTATCAAGAAACAGTTTTAGTGGAGAAATTCCTTCCGAGATTGGAAATTTACGTTCACTTGAATCCCTTGACCTATCAAGAAATCAATTCAATGGGAGAATTCCTTTTTCTATTTCTCAAATGGATTTTCTGGAAAAATTAGACTTGTCTCACAACTCTCTTTCTGGAAGAATCCCATTGGGAAGACACTTGGATACATTTGATGCCTCTTGTTTTGAAGGAAATATTGATCTTTGTGGTGAACAAATTAACAAGAGTTGTGCTGGAGATCAGACATCAGTAAAGTCTCAAGAGGCAACAGTCCATGGAGAAGATTTTATTTTCTCTGAGGCATTATACATGAGCTTGGGGATAGGATATTTCACAGGCTTTTGGGGTTTATTAGGGCCATTGCTACTTTGTCAACCATGGAGAATTTCTTACTTGAGATTCTTGAACAGACTGATAGACTATCTGCTTGTAATGGTTGAAGTGAACATAGCAAAGTTCCAAAAGTGACTAAAAGGTACATAATTATAACAACTTCTTTCTTTGAATTTCATCGTATTTATTTCTCTCCTTCAATTAAATTTAATTGAAGGAGTGTGCTCTGTTTTTAGAATTTTTCTTGTTTTCAGATGAATTATGCTTAGACAATTATAAAATGCTCAAATGTAATAGACTTTTTTGTACTCTAATGAGTTTCTATATTTTTGTTTTAATTTAGTTTATCAGTAAAATTTGGTCTTCCATATTTTTTTCCGTCATCACTAACTCTGTCTTATGAAATTTAGCACAGAATTCGCAATTTAAATCGATTTTCTTCGAGACTCCATTCTGAAATGAAAGCATTATAGATTGCTGGAAGTGCAAGAAGTCCAAGATTTGAAGGTTGAAGTTTGTAATGTAAAATATTTGCAAAGTCACTCTATGATGATGCTTAATGATTCGATAGCCATAATTGTATAATCTATTTGTAATTTTATTCTTAAGTCAATATGAATATCTAAAATGTACTTGAGCTTTTGCATTCCTTCTTGAAAATGAGGCCTGGTTGTAGCAATAATTTGTACTTTAGCATCATCGAGTATCGTCTTAATAACTACTTCATATATAGAAATTGAATATACATGCACAATGACATTCACATCTAACCTCTTATCATAAAATAAGAAAATTTATAATACTATTATTATTACCTCATTTGCATTATTAGGTATAGGTCGCTCTCCCTATTTGTCTTTACCTTATCTCCATCCACACTTGTTCCTTCAGAACTTGCCACAAATTTCAAAATCACACTAGATTTAAGACAAATTGAAAATATTTTGAGATTTCATACAAATTATTTTTCTCATAAAACATTGAGGAAGACATAAATTATCAATATTTTCATCGGAATACTATAACAAAGACTACAACAAATTCTTCAAAGAACACAAGATATGGTTCATTAATATGGTTGGATATATTAGTTAGGTTTAATCCTTTTCGACATCCCTATTTGTGTAGGAATGTCTCAGATAGGTCCTCGTTTTCTAAAGTGTATCAAAATGGTCCTTAATTTTGAAAATTGAGATCAATTGAGTCCTTCCCGTTAAATTGACTAGAGGGCGTTAAAAAAATTGATGAGTGGGATGCTGAGATGACGAAATGTTACTGACGTGGCATTGAGTCCTCCCTGTAAGCTATGTCCATCGACACGTCCCTCTCGTCCACCCAAACCCTAAACCCCTTCAGGATCATGCGCACCGCGTTGCAGTCCTCGAATGTTCGCCGAACCCCGCACAGGCTCGTTAAATACACCACGATTCGCTCCTCCGTCCCGGACAACCGAAACGGCGTCGTCGTTGTGCACGAGTCCCAACTCGCTTTTGATTCCGATTGGGACTCCGATTCTGGAGCCTTCTTCGAGGAGGACTCGAACAAGGTACAGAGCTTCCTCACCATTTTCCCGCGGATTGAGGTTTTCGCCGACTCAGCGGATCCATAGAACCGATTCAGCAAACCGGACCAGTCCAGACTCTGCTGGCTCTGAGGAACGTAAGGTTTTTGCGAGTGCTCAGAATGAATCGTGTTCGACCGGTTGAAGAACGGAAACCGCGACATCTTTGACAAATTCGACACTCTCCGAGCTCCTGAACACAAATAATCGAAAGAATTTAGCGTTAGTTTTCGGAAATTGACTTTGAAATGCTATAATTTTCATCATCTGATTCGAAATTGATTCAATTCAAAATCATTTGCATTTCCTGAAGCGAAATTTTCTCAAAATTACGTTTTCCGGCAGCTGATATTTCAACGCGGCTTCATTTTAACACGAATTAGAACATTTCAGGGTTTCTTTTTGAGGATTTTCCATGTTCATTCAGAAATTTCAACCGAGCTCGAATTACAGGGATGAGAGTTTAAAAGAAAACGAAAGAAAGAAAAAAAAAGGAAGCGATGAAATTCAGAGTTTACTGTGTTTCACGTCCGGCAACTGTGAGAATGCTCCGACGCGGCGGCAATGAATGACGGAAAGACAAAGTCCAGAAGGTGAGTTCTGTTACTTTGGTTAAGGGATTGATGTTTTTTTTTCTTTGAATATTTGTTGTTTGAAGTTTTGTGTTTGTTTTGAGTTTTGGGGTTTTATGTGTCTGTGTGTGTGGTGTTTCAGTTTGTAGTTGAAACAAGAATTGGGTTATGTCTGTTTTAGTTTTGGAGAATGCTTGAGAGATGAAGAGAAAAAGGTGAGGTAAGGGTTGAATGAGTTAATTATCCACAACAGCCAGAATTTATAGATAGAACCTTTCAAATGCCACGTTAGTAACATTTCGTCATCTCAGCATCCCACTCATCAATTTTTTTAACGCCGTCCAGCCAACTTAACGGGAAGGACTCAATTGATCTCAATTTTCAAAATTAAGGACCATTTTGATACACTTTAAAAAACGAGGACCTATCTGAGACATTCCTACACAAATAGGGATGTCGAAAAGGATTAAACCTATTAGTTAAGTCAAATGACATTATTAACCACTATATAATCACATTTTGTTTTATTAGTTTTCATTTTTCATCTTCCATTCACATTTGACTATATCCACGGTTTGAAATCAATTTTTGTAAATATATAATGTAATATCCCTCAGAATTTATTTGTATTCTTGTTTTCTCATATGAATATCAAAATAATGGCTGAAACTAAAATAGCATATTTATAATACGAAACATACATGAATTAAAATATATTTAAAATTGTTTAAACTAAAAGTTATCTAAGTGAAATTTCTTGAATTGGTTCCACTACTAAAATAATCTATAATAAATTTTCAATCCTAAGAAAAAGTACTCTCCAAATTCTAAGCTTTATTTTCTTTTCCATCTCCCACCTTATTCATTAAATAAAACATTATATAACTAAAACATTGATAATTGAGGACAAATAAAGCAAAACATAAAATTACACTATTACAGTTGTCCAAAATAACTACACTAGTATATAAGATCTTTTACATCTACAACTTAAGGAACTAAAAAGTAATAATAGGTGTTACAAACCCTAAATCCAAAATCATAGTTCATGTAATGTGTAACATCCTACAAAATTTTGTTACCCTTAACTAAAAACATAATAAGGTCTTTACAAATATAAGAGAGATTTCTGAAACTAAACTTTGTATTCTACGTCTTAGCTCCACCATTTCCTAACCTATGTTCCTCCCTAACATCCCCTTAAGCTAACATCATTAAGGTGATCATTTCAAAAGAGGAAACAAACACACAAACATACAAAAAGAACAAGGGTAAGATAATATTATAAAAGAAATTCAGATCATGCAATTATAATTCATCATACAACACATTTTAGTTTCAAATCAAAAACAACCACTAATACAAAAACATCGTATAACGTCGATGTTTTTCGGCCTATCACGTCAAACTTGAGGTCGACGTCATATCGGGAGACATTAAATTGACGTCAGATTTTAAAAATTCGACGTTGGATATAGAACAATTCGACGTTGGGAATAGAGCAAAATGACGTTAGATATTGCTCTATGTCCGACGTTAAGTAGCGTTTGTTGCATTTATAACTGACGTCAATTTATGGGTTTTTTTTTTTAAAAAAAAATTCGTCAATATTTTCTTCCACTGAAACCATGAAAAATCAATATACAACACAAGAATACACCACAAAAATTTATAGAATTCTAGAAGTAGTAACAACCAACGAAAAATGCAACAACCAATAAACATAAGAAAATAAAAAATGAAACTAATCGTGAAGGTGAGTGGTAAGAGGTGTTGCTGTGAGGGAAAAAAGAGAACTTTACAATGCTCCAAATGGTGTCTATGCACTAAACTAATCGGTTAAAATGAAATGAAATCATACATAAAGTCATCAATCAACAAACATTTGTGTTAAGTGGAAGAAACATTACCTTGGGTGGTCGCCGAAGAGAACTCAACGATGCTTTAAATGGTGTCTATGCTCGAAACTAATCGGTTAAAATGAAAGGAAATCATACATAAAGTCATCAATCAACGAACATTTGTGTTAAGTGGAAGAAAATTACCTTTGGTTCTCAGCGAAAGCTTCCCCAAAGACGTTCGACCTACAATGAAGAAAGTGCACACAAAAATAGTGAAGCAAGTTTTCTTTCTTACGCTCTTAAAATATCTTCATGCTCAAATTAACATTTGTTCCTCTTACCAACAAACGTCTAATGGGTCTCTTAACATATCTTCGCACTCATTTTTTTTTTTTGAATTTGAACACTAAAAGACGTTTGTTCTTTAACCAACAAACTTCAAAAAGGCAATTAACGCTTGTTCCTCTTACCAACAGACGTCTAATGGGTCTCTTAAAATATCTTCACGCTCAATATTCTTTTGAATTTGAACACTAAAAGACGTTTGTTCTTTCACCAACAGACTTCAAAAAGGTAATTAACGTTTGTTCCTCTGACCAACAGACGTCTAATGGGTCTCTTAAAATATCTTCGCGCTTAATTTTTTATGAATTTGAACATTAAAAGACGTCTGTTCTTTCACCAACAGACTTCAAAAATGGAATTAACGTTTGTTCCTCTAACCAACACACGCCTAATGAGTCTATTAAAATATCTTTGCGTTCAATATTTTTTCTGAATTTGAACACAAAAAGACGTCTGTTCTTTCACCAACAGACTTCAAAAAGGCAATTAATGTTTGTTCCTTTGACCAACAGACGTCTAATGGGTCTCTTAAAATATCTTCGCGCTTAAGACAAATTGTATTTGAACACTAAAAGACGTATGTTCTTTCACCAACAGACTTTAAAAAGGTAATTAACATCTGTTCCTCTAACCATCTGACGTCAATCGTGTGATTTTATTTAGGTTTAATACCTATTTTGGTCCCTCGATTTGTAGGATCTGTTCAAAGTTGTCCTCCCTTTTTTTTAAAGTTCACTAACATCCTACTTTTCGCAAAAACAGTTTAAGTGGATCCTTTTTGCTTACGGCGTTAAAAAACTAACGGCAAAGTTGCTATGCTGGCCAAAATTAGATGACCTATCCAATTAGTCCAATTAGTTGGCAAGTTCAGCCAATAAGAGAGTGTCACGTGGCAGTCCTCTTTCACATCAAAAGCTTTATCACACTTCTTCATCTTCATCATTAACCAATCATACTGTAATTCAGTTGCCAAGAAACAAAAAAAAAACAAAGTGAAGGAGAAAAACCTCCAGAGGGTGCAGACCAGCTTTGAGTTGTGAGATTGTTGTTCTTCGGTTTCTTTGCTGCTTGAATCAAGTGTGGACGTTAACTGAGAAGAAGAATCTAATGTTGATGAGCGTTTTCGAGATTATTGGCGTTTTTGTTCTCTGATTCCTTCTTCTCCGCTGTGAAATCCATAATCACGCGCCAAACCCTAATCCCTTTTTCCCCTCTTCCCAAACCCTAATCCCTAATTGCACATTGCTTCAGAAATAATTTAACATACTTTTATTTATGTTTATATTCAATTTTGTTTTACTGGGATAAAAAACCTCACTATCTTCCAATCTTAGTGTTTCACCATTGCCCTAAACCAAGATCGTTGTCACCCCGTACGCCTCCGCTCTCTCCGCTACTGCGCCGCGCCCCATATCCCCGCCCTTCCCGCACTCAAAACAAACAAACAGTTTAGAAATACACTGCAGGGAGGGGCGAAAAATCCCTCTGGGGCCTTCGGTAGGTTGAAGTCAATGACTTCTAATGGGTTGACGTTGTCGAAGAAGAAGGTGTCGATGTCATAGGAGGGTTTGCATTTGGCGTAGAGGATGGAGGGGTGGTGTTAGGGTTTGGCGAAGAGGAGGGAGACAGTGTGTAGTGGCGAAGGGAGGAGAGAGTAGCGAAAAGAGGGAAAAACCGAGAATGCCACGTAATAATAAACTGTACCGCTAATTCAGGTTTCGCCAGGTAAGCAACTCTACCGTCAATCTTTCTAACGGCGTAAGCAAAAAGGACTAACGTGCACCGTTTTTGCGAAAAGTAGGATGTTAGTGAACTTTTGAAAAAAAGTAGGACAACTTTGAACAAACCCTACAAATCGAGGGACCAAAATAGGTATCAAACCTTTTATTTATAATATTGCCACCGGTCATTTTTATCATTGGGTGTTTGGTTTCAGACGTTGAGCGTTAGACGTTGTACGCTTATTTTGTACTACAGAACCTAGGCATACAAATAGATTCTAGACTTTACCATCCGGATACATGCGTTATTATCGAGTTATGAGGAGTTGTACACATGTAGTGGTGGAACAGCTGGCCCACCCCAAAATACCACACAAGATTAGTCCATTAAAGAACACCCTTTGCCAATGGTACCAGCCCCCAAACTAGGACCTCCTGTTATTCTTACCACATGACCCCCTCTCTACTTGAGAATGGATAACCATTAGAGTGTCAAGATAACATCTTCACTAGTAAAAAGCTATATTTTAATGCACCATATATTCTTCGGTTTTATAAAAACTCAAGCATATAAAAACATGGTGGCATTTTTGTAATAATACAAAAGTTATATGTCTCGGTTCTTTGAAAACCGAAGTTGAAAGGGTCAATTGCCTCGGTTATAAGAGCAACTAAGGCATATTAACCTGCAAAATTCACTTTTCATCTGATGACATATCTAGAAGAGACTTAGTGCCTCAGTTGAGAGGTGACCCGAGACATAAAATAGATCTAGTGCCTCGGTTGAGAGTGTGACCTTAGGCATAAAAGCTTGCGTAATTTCAATGTATCCCAAGTCTTCCCCCTTTCTTTGACTCGCGCGAGAGGGTTCCTAGGGGGAACCTGTCTTCTTTCGCTGTTCTTTCTCCGTCGTCGTTCTTTCGTCGTGCCCTTGAGGCCTTAGTGATTTACGGGTTAGGGAAGAAGTGGGTTACTTAGGGGAGGGTGGTCTGTGACGTGTGAAGCACGTGTGTGCTGGGAGTTGAATGGAAATGCGAAACGGTGGGCTATAAAACGCTTAATTTGCGTGTCTGTCCGTGGAAGAAGCACCTCTTTCATTGTAATTGTCGTGGAAGAAGCACCTCTTTCATTGTAATTGTAAAGGCAGAAAGAAGAAACAAGAAGAAGCATCATCGGAAGCTGAGATCTAATCTCATGGCGCTAGAGTGGGTTGTGCTAGGCTACGTTGTCGCCGCAGAGGCGATAATGGTCATTCTCCTCACAATCCCCAGCCTCGATGCCCTCCGCAAAGGTCTAATCGCGGTCACTCGCAACCTACTGAAGTTGTTCCTCTCGGTCGTCCCCTTCTGCCTCTTCCTCCTCATGGACATTTACTGGAAGTACAAGACACGCCCCAACTGCGAGGGTGAATCCTGCACCCCCTCCGAACACCTCTGCCACCAGAAATCCATCATGAAGAGTCGCAACGCCCTTCTCATCGCCTCCGCCCTTCTCATCGCAGCTAGGGTGTGGCGAGGGCGCGACAAGGGCACGACAAAAGAACGCGCTCTTGGGTCTTTATTTTGATCTTGGGTTGGGATTTTGTGTTTCTTGGGTTGGGATTTTGTGTGTCTCTACAGGCTAGGGCTATTCAAGTTTGGATCTTGGATGAAGCGAGTTATTCAAGTTTGGATCTTGGATGCAGCGAATTATTCAAGTTCGGATCTTTTTGAGCTCGATCACCTTTCAGTGATGGGAAACAATAGGTATCGTGAGGAGCTTCCTGTTTACGAGACTACACATGTCAATACCAATCGCGCCATTGCCAATGGCCTCATAATGTAGTTTTTGTCCATTACAATCCTAGTTTCATAATAAACTACACAGATTACATATATATTACAATAATTTTGTTTTCTTCATTCACCATCATCACTCAAAATCAATGTATCATCATCATCTTCATGACTGTTTGTCTATGAAAGACAATTTTTCTATGGTTGCGCGAGTGATGTGAAAGGAGGACACAGATGGAGGTGGGCGTGTAAGGACTGTTGGTAGCTCCCACATACCACTTCGGTTCAGTATGAATCGAGGCCTAAAGTATGAAAAAATAAAAATAAAACATGCTATTACCTCGGTTACCTAAAAACCGAGGCATAAACCTACCTACTTTTACTTCGGTTCATAACCGAGGCAAAAAGTCTACCCCTTTTTACTTCGTTCGTATATGCCTCGGTTGCAGAACTGCTGAGCAAAAATAACCGTTGTCATTTTCATTTACTGTACTAGTGCTTAAAACTGAGCTCCTACGATAATACATACACTAAAGGGCACCACCATGGAATCTCTCTATGAGAGTCATGGAGTTACGTTCATCTACCATGCACATGATCAAAACTAAATTCTCATAACCATCATATTCATCAACTATACACATACCCATAAACATGTTCACAAATCATAAATATTCATTTATTCATCAATTAAGTATAACAAATTCTTAAACTAACTTACCCAAATAAAGAATCCAAGCAAAGAAGACATATAAGAACTTAGAAACAAAGCACCCAACAAATTTTAAATTTTTAAGGTTTATTTTTAAGGATAATCGATAACCACACTTGATAATCGATTATTCCATAATAAATATATACCAAAACGACCTTCTAATTGAAATAATTGATTATCATACATGATAATTGATTATTTCAGAGAGTTTTGAAGAAAATATAGCATTTTGACTGAAATATTGATCATGAGGCGTGACAATCAACTATTCTTATTAGTTTTGACATTAACATGATTTTTCATATATGGTTGCTCCAAAGACTCGTCCAAATGACCAAAATTAGTACCCTTTCTCATAGAATTGATTCACAAACATGTTTATACTCAAAAGTGGATACTATTTTGATCTTTAGCCAAGATTTAGTTGCACTAATTCATATTAACACTAAAAAAGCTAACATATCATATTTGACACCTTAATAACCTTATTTTTGTGTATTAAGAGTCCAAACAAGTTTTAAAACGCCTAGAAAGAGACCCTAAACTTTAGGTTTTCCCTTTCAAACCCTATCTCAAAATCTCACCTATTTAAAGTCCTGGGTTAGATAAAAACTAGCCTATGACTCTACCTATTTGCTCCTTTCTCAATTAACATTAGATTCCTGGTTATTTGAAGTTTTGGACAAGTTTGAAATGATCTAAAAATGGCTCACCTACATTAATTTTAGTTCCAAAATCACTCTTATAAAAATTCACCAAAAAACCCCCAATTTAGACCGAAAACCAACCCAACAACACTTCTTTTTTATTTCAACTCCATAACAAATTTAAACTCCATAGAACTCCAAAACATTAGCATCACATGTTCAAGCAAGCATCATTTCACAGTTGTTAGAATTGATGGACTTTGTTTCTCAACACCAAGAGGGGGGATGAATTGGTGTTTTATAAAAACTTGCACTTTTTAAATCTTTTTCGCAAACTATAAGGTTCTTGAAATCTTTCTTGTGCAGTACGCAAATATATGTGCAATGAAACAGTACGTGTATATACAATGACAATGAAAATGTAAAGCGATAAAGGAGAGAAAAAAAAACATAGTTTTTATACTGGTTCGCCCTCAACGCCTACATCCAGTCACCCTCCCAATCAACCTTAGATCAGAGAGTAATTCACTATAATGATCAGAGTATTACAGCCAAGGCTTTACAGAGCAACTCTCAAATGTAAACACCTCACAAACTCTCAATCAAATATAGAACAACAACACCTGCCAACACAAAACAACCCGTCCCTGTTGTAGCAAACCCTTTGAGACATCCCCTCTCAAAGTCAAGAGTACACCACTCTTCTTCCTGACGCTCACGTACAGGGAAACAACAAATCCAAGATTGCGAGTCTTCTCTCCTGATCAATCAAGATGCACCTTCAGATGTGCGAAAACGATCAGTCAATACAGTTCAGTATTTTGCTTCTCAAGAATTTTTCAAGATGTTCCAACTCTTATGGTTCTTGATTCTGGGAGCATTTGAGTAATGTGTAAAACACTTCTCAGATGAAATCTATCAGATATGAAAATGTAAGTATGATTAATCATTTTAGATTTTCAAACAATGCGTCAATATATAGTTTATATCACTTCTGACGCAAAGCAATCGATTACTAAACTTATGTAATCGGTTACATTAAACAGATGTAATATAATTACTACAACCTTAGTTTTTAATTGAATATACAATTAATGTAATTGATTCTCATTAAATGTTAGTCAAATACATTTAAAAATATGATCGTTAGAGTAGTTATGACTAGCATGAAGACAGTTTTCAAACAAAATAGACTTAATCGAATACACAAAACATGTAATCGATTTAAACTTCAACACTTGGAATATTTCGAAAACTTTTCTTTCCAAAGACTCATCACAACACATTTGAAAATGATAGATGCAAACACAAAAGTTTTAATCGATTCAACAACTAATGTAATCGATTCAAACTAGTTGTTTTGCCACAATTCAAAACCATAAGTTGTCTAATGACTTTAATTGATTACAACAACACTGTAATCGATTTTGTCATACAAATATGCTTTTGTGCATGTGGTTTTAACACAAAAACATACATAGTGCATACACAGATATAATCACTTCATAAGCACAATAGTATGCAGAAAGACTAGTATGTTCAACATATGCATTTATCAAACATTATATGTGCCAACACCTAATTTCGTCCGGGTAAATATAATTCATCACAAAAAAAAAACACAAAAAAAAAACCAAAATGAAAAATACTATTTATTTTACTTTTTGCACCCCCAAATTTTCTTTTAAAAAACTTAATCCAATGGCCCAAAATAATCTCACTTTTTTACTTCCTCATCACCCATCTTTTCTTATCACACCCCATTCTCCACATCATCATCCACCTCATCCTCCACATCATCTACCTTTTTCATTTACTTTTTCCACATCATTTCCATATTAATTTTATATATCAACTTTTCTAATTATTCCACTTACATTTTTTAATTATATCTTCTCCATCAACATTTTTTATTATCCATTTTTCTTCACCTAATTTCTCCACCAACTTTTTATATTATTTCTTCCACTTAATTTCCACACCTAATTTCTCCACCAACTTTTTATATTATTTCTTTCACTTATTTTCCACATTAACTTTTACTATTCACTATATTTTATTTTACCTAATTTCTCCACCAACTTTTTATATTATTTCTTTCACTTAATTTCCACACCTAATTTCTCCACCACCTTTTTATATTATTTCTTCCACTTAATTTCCACACCTAATTTCTCCACCAACTTTTTATATTATTTCTTTCACTTATTTTTCACATTAACTTTTACTATTTACTATATTTTATTTCACCTAATTTCTCCACCAACTTTTTATATTATTTCTTTCACTTATTTTCCACATTAACTTTTTCTATTCATCTTTTTTTTAATTATATTTTATTTCATCTAAATTTTCCACCAACTTATTATATTATTTTTATTCATCAACTTTCTTCATCCTTAACTCTATAAATACCCACATTTTCTTCACACACACACACATTTTTTACACAAGATCCATATTTTTTTTTCTCACACCAAACCTTTTCATTTCCACCCCAAAACAAAAAAAAAACAAGAGAAAATTCTTTTCCTGCACCCTTTTATTCATATTTTGAACCACATTAGGCTTTGGCCCATTCGGTTTTAAACCTTTTCTCTCGTAGGCGCACACCCCATTTTTCATCTTTACACCCCTGCAAACAACAAGAAAAGGGCCTCCGGCCTGACCAGCAACTGCTACGCGACACCCCTAAACCTCACAGTTGCACTCCTACCGTCCTTTGGGCCTGAGAACAGGAGTCTTCCGACACACCTGGTTTTTTTTCTATACACCCCTATCCTTATTTAATTGGTTTTTATGCTCTTAGTATTTGTTTGGTTCCGTATTGGTTGCTTCATTTGTTTTATTTTTATTTTCTTCACTCTTTTAGTATTTGTCTCACCATTATAATATCTTTCTCGTGTTTTGTATTTTATTTTTATTAATTGGATTTGTTTATTTTAAACTTCAATTTTATTTGTTAATAGAAAACGACACAGCCATAAAAAAAAAAGCAACAACCTAAAAGACAAAAAAAGCAACAACCTAAAAGACAAAAAAAATGAAAAAGATACAAAAGAAATAAATATATAAAATTGCAGCATTATAAAATGGTTTTAGAATTTTTTTTAGTAACGTTATTTCTTTAAGCAATTGTTTTTTCTAAAAAATATAAGATTAAAATTAAGAAATGGTTTTAGTGTGTTTTTTTTTTTTACGTTTAGCAAATATGGTTTATTTTTATTCTTAAAAACACTTGTGTAAACAATTTTACTATTTTTGTTTCAAATAGCTAAATATCATTTTGTGTTATGTAAATAACTAAGTAATTATTATACTTTATTTTAAATATGCATGAAAACATTATTTTAATATTGTAAAAATCTAAAAAAAAATAGAAAACAATACAAAAAAAATTACATAATATTCATCTCTTCTCTCTCAAAACCTCTTCATTCCATCCCAAAACTCTACTTCATTTTTCTCTCACATTTTACTATTTCCTAATCCCTCTATACATAGTAAATCCCATACCACATTTCTACTATAAATTCATCTTCTTCGTCATCAACCTATCTCTCCTTACAACTTATTACAAGCAAAGTTTTGCTTCATCTTTCAAATCTTCAACGAGGTACACATTTTATTTTCATTCTATTTATATGCATTTTGATCATTTTTTTAGTTTATAAATTTATCCAATTTTCTACCACAATTTTATCCTATGTTTTTTTTTTCACAATTTTATGTCATAGATATTTCAACTCATCTCTCTTCTTAATAAAAAGAAAACTAAAATATAAAAATCAAAGATAAAAAGAAAAATACAAAATAAAAAAAAATTAAAAATTACAAAAAATATGTTTTAAAGGTTTAGGCACATGTGTGATCGCACACATCGTCCTTGTGCCAAAAACCTTTTCTCTTTCTTCAAAATCCCAAAAATATGTTTTAAAGGTTTAGGCACATGTGTGATCGCACGCATCGTCCTTGTGCCAAAAACCTTTTCTCTTTCTTCAAAAAATGTCAAAAATACGTTTCAAAGGTTTAAGCACATGTGTGATCGCACACATCGTCCTTGTGCTAAAAACCTTTTCTCTCTTTTAAATAAAATTACAAAAATATGTTTTAAAGGTTTAGGCACATGTGTGATCGCACGCATCGTCCTTGTGCTAAAAACCTTTTCATTCTCCTAAATAAAAAATACCAAAAAAAATATAAAATCTTCAAAAACTAAAAAACATCTATTTTCAAACTACAAGCAATATCCCCCAGCCAGAACTACGTGATCCTTGATTCTCCATCAAAAGTGGAGATACGTAGGAGCAAGGCCAGACCTTGTCAGGTTCATTTCCCTAAAAATCCAAAATCAATTTCTTCAAGCAAATTTCTCAAACAATTTCCAAACTAATTTTCAAGCAGTTTCGAAACGAACTACGGAACCCTGATTTCTCATTCTGAATGAGAATACGTAGGAGCGAGGTCAATCCTTGTCGGGCCCAAAAAACTAAAAAATATTGTTTGTTTCTTTCGAGGGAAAATTAAACATTTTGAAAACCACATCATATTCGCATATTTAATTAAAGGTACTGCCTTAAGGCAGGCGTTGTAGGGTGCTAATACCTTCCCTACACGTAACCGAATCCCGAACCAAGAATCTGGTTCTAATAGACCATGCCTTATTGATGAATCATTATTTTCTTCACTTCACTTAGCTTATTGTACCGATTTTAATCAGGGAATTGTGCTATAATATCCAGTATTATCCCGTTTTATTGAATTGAGTTTAATTCGATCGGAAATTCTTATTTTAATTAATTTGAATTATCTGAGACTAATTATTTACATTATTTAGTGCAGGGAAAATTCTGAAAATATTCTAGAACATTTTGAAGAAATTTCATTTGCACACTGTGTTGATTTAATTTGTGTGTTTGAAATGGAAAATTTGATTTGGAACTCCTATACACTTCACGGCCAAGAGAAGTCCAAGAAAGTGCTGAATTTGTAATGTTATTGCTGAAATAAATTGATAGCTCACGGCCCCTTCATTTTGCAAATCCAAAGAGCAATTAATGGAAGAAAGTGGAGTCATGGCCATGCGTAGAATTGGAGAAAAGCGGGACAGATTTATGGGCACACGTGAATCTTTGTTAATGTTGGAAATGTGAAAGAGGTCCCTGCCACCCACATGTGAAATACACTTATTACTAAAAAAATGATAATGCTCCATGTACTATGTGATCTACACGAGAAAGTGAGATTTATTCAAGTCTTCCACCACAATTATTGCTTCCAATCAATATAATCACACGGCCCACAAGAAAGCAACAACACCAGTGAGGTGCTTGTCACCTTTCTCCTGGCTGGCTGCACGTAATAGATGAGGGCAGCAGCACATGAAGATGTTGTCTTAATCTTGGTCCAACAAAATGAAGAATGGGCAGCAGCAATAACACTACACGGTGCACCAGCAGCGGCTTCAACGTTCAACCAGCAGTAGCTGCCACCTTCCACGTCCAACACGTTCCAGCCAGTAGCAATCCAATCCAAGAGTTTGAGGCGGAAGTGGAAGCAAGAAGATGCAACAGCCGTGAGCATGGAGCTGGAACGGTGTATTCACTGTCACGGGAGTAAGCTTAAATCACGGCTTGCAAGGGAAGGAAGCACACTGCTGGCTGGAAAAGAGAAAGGAAGCTTTCATTTCAAAGTGGTCCAACGTCCATGCGGCAACACACGCCAGGGAGAAGAATGAAGGGCTGATTCACGGTGGCAGCAGTGTGGTGTCCAAGCAAGAAGTCCTTCCTCATCCAGCAGTGGAAGGAATGCTTTGTCCAAGAAGCCACCACAATCCAAGAGTAAGGGGCCTTCACTTTGGTGTAATACATCCAGAAAGCCAACAGCTGCACGCGCACACATCATGCCAGCAGCAATGAAGAGGAAAAGAGACAAGAGACAAGCTTGGATGCATGTGAGCTGATTCACGTCCAAAGGAGAAAGGATTTACGGCGTTGTTCCAGTAAGCAAGTCCAGTTGGAATTAGAGAGGCATCTTTGTTTTTCTTTGTGCACAAAAAGGAAGAGGTCCAATACGTGAATGAAGTTGTAGCAAGAGAAGAGAAGCGTTGGTGTACACCTAGGGGAGTTTGAGAAGATGAACCGAGAATGGAGGGGCCTACCTAAATATGAAAGAAGTTATTAATGGGAGAATAATTTAAAAAGTGTATTAATGGGAGACACTCACGGCTGGAAGGCCACATAGAGACAAACATCTCTAATTACTTGGATGGAAAAGGTGTGTGTCGTGTGTGTATAAAGAGAGGGCCGAGAGTTGCAGCAGGGGTATTACGACCTGGGAGAGGTCTTCTCTTCCAGGAGCTTCATTCTTCATTCTACCATTCCAGTAGATAGTTTTAGGTTCTCGGCACAACATTTTAGTTTTCTTTCTTTCTTTTTCCAGTACCTCTCGGTCCTTATTCATCAATCAGTAAAAATTGTAGAAGTTCATTTCTGTAATGTTTGTTTGTTAATTTCATCCAGGATTTTTATTTTGAAGTGCGAGCCTTTAATTAATTTTATTTTCAGTTAAATGTTTTTATCTGTTAAATTTACCGTTCATGATTTTCTCCACCGTTAAATTATGTCAATGTATTTTTCTGATTATTTTATTTAACGTCATTTTTACCGTTTATTTTTACTGATGCTTTTGGTAAATTTTAATTACAATGTTTTTATGTTTTTTTGCATGTTACTGTTCACGCATTTTAGTTTTAAACACTGTATAAATTTTCCATTGTCTATTTTTACCGTTGTTTACCGTTCAGTTTTTACCGTCATTTACCGTTCAGTTTTTACCTTTTTCAAAACTTATTTCAGTATTTTAAATTCAGTTTTATTTAATTTCCAATTTTAAATTTTATTTTTCTGCATCCAAAAACTTTCACAAACCCCCCCTTTCGTGTTAAAATCTAAGATTGAACCACATAAATTGGTCCTTGAGAGACGACCTAGGAGTCAAATCCTAGTCTATACTGCATTAATTCTTGTGTATCAAATTTGTATGACCGCGACAGTCGTATCAAATTTTGGCGCCGCTGCCGGGGACCAATGGAGGTTTGGTTTTAGATTTTTTGTTGTATAAAGTTTTGTTCTGTTAATATGTTTGTTTTGTGTGTTTTGTCTTGTATATTTTTGTAGGCGACAACGACACCTTCAGCAAATTTTGGCGGCGTTGTCACTTCAGTTCAGGTTTTTGTTTTAGAATTTTACTGTGTTAATATATGTTGTGTTAATATATGTTTAGTATTCTATATTTTTATTGTGTTGTATTTTGTATTTAGCTATTGTTTCTGAATTTAAAAAAAAAACTGTAGTTGTTAGTTTTACTTCATGTTATGCTTTCGTATTTTTTTTATAATCTTTGCTTGAAGTGAAAGTCCAGGTCTGAGATAGGTTTTGAACTACAATAGAGGAGATGACAGATTCTCAAGACTGGATGTATGATCTAGTCAAGTGTCTTCCCAAATTCCTTGGGTTGGCACATGAAGATCCATACAAGCACCTCAAGGAGTTTAGTTTGGTGTGTTTATCTATGAGGCCTGCTGGTGTTTCAAAGGAGACAGTGTTGATGAAAATGTTTCCCATGTCCCTTCAATATGAAGCAAGAGACTGGTTCATATACCAGTATCCTTTTAATAGTTGGCAGGAAACACAACACAAATTCTTCGACAAGTTCTTTCCAGCAGCAAAGGTGACCAGCATTAGGATGAAGATCACTGCCATTGAGCAGTTTCAAGAAGAAAGCCTGGCAGATTATTGGGAGAGGTTTAACAGGCTCTGCACAACTTGTCCAAACCACCAAATTCCAGAGCATTTGCTCTTGACTTATTTTTATGAAGGGCTCCTGGAGAGTGAAAGGATACTTGTGGATGCAGCTATTGGTGGATGTTGGATGGATATAACCCCAACAGAAGCGAGGAAGTTGCTCTGCAAGATGACTGCTGAAAGTCCAATTGAGGTAGCAAAGGAAGAACTTGAGCAGCGTGTTCTGGATTCTGACACTGATAGCCCTAAGGATGCAGTTGATAACTTGGAGTTTGGTAAGAAACTTTTCAGTGAGCAAAAACAGGTTTATTCTGAACTTGACATTCCAATTTTACCTGATTTGCAGACACGTTCAAATGCATGTGATTTGACGCACACTAATTCTATAGAGTTTATGATTGATACTGATACAAATGTGATTGCCCATTCTAAAACTTTTAATTCATTGTCAGCCATTGAACCCATTAGTAAAAGTCGCGTCAATATTAATTTTGAAAGAGAAACTGTGCAATCTGATGACTTTATAGAGTTAGGACTAAACTTTGATTTAACACAGTTTTCCGAAAATTTTGAATGTGACTGTGAATCTAGTTCTTGCTCCATTTGTGCTGAAATTGATTATGCGTTACAGCCAGACTCTAAGTTTATTAAAAATGCTATTAAATGTGAGTTTGATGACAAGAATGCAGAGTTAAAAGAAAATGCAGGTGCTGACATTAAGAAATGCATGATTAATGAAGGAGAGATATTGTCGAAACAAATTGTTGTGAAAAGAAAGAAGAAAAATCTTGTTGTGAATGATAGGGCAATATTGATGAAGCGGTTCCTCATAAAAATTTTATCGCTGAATCCTGAGGCAAAAGACATCTCCCTGATAATCCAAGTTTGGCAACTGCCACCATAACCAGGGGAGTTTTCCTATTCCTTCTTCCCTTAATTTTCTTAGTTTGCGAATTAGGGGAGCATTCTGATTTTCTTAGTTTACAAATTATTATTTTTTCTTTTTAAAAAAAAAATTTATTATATATAAAAAAAATGTGTGTTATGTTTCAGATCTGTTGTTTTGTTAATTTATGTTTTGTAAATATATGTTTTTTTTCTGCTATTTTTGACATTTGTGTTTTGTGTGCTTTGATATTTTGTGTTCGGTATTAGGTCTTTGGTTTTGTTAATTTGTGTTCTGTTTTTTTTATTTATTTATTTAGTTTTTGTTTATAAAAAAAAAATAATCATAAGAGCTGAATTTGATTACGTTTTTTTGCATGTTACTGTTCACGCATTTTAGTTTTAAACACTGTATAAATTTTCCATTGTCTATTTTTACCATTGTTTACCGTTCAGTTTTTACCGTCATTTACCGTTCAGTTTTTACCTTTTTCAAAACTTATTTCAGTATTTTAAATTCAGTTTTATTTAATTTCAAATTTTAAATTTTATTTTTCTGCATCCAAAAACTTTCACAAACCCCCCCTTTCGTGTTAAAATCTAAGATTGAACCACATAAATTGGTCCTTGAGAGACGACCTAGGAGTCAAATCCTAGTCTATACTGCATTAATTCTTGTGTATCAAATTTGTATGACCGCGACAGTCGTATCACTTATCATTTTATGGTTTTTCCGTAGTTTTCCAGAATAAACTATGGTGGCGACTCCAAATCTCTTTTTTCAAAATCGTTTCGCTTTTTTCGGATCGTCGTCCCGTCGCGATTCCGGTTGCGACAGATGGCGACTCCACTGGGGACGTCAGAGAGTCAGGCCATTTAATTAGATAAGCGAATTCGATGTGGTTTTTCTTTGTGTTTTTATTCCCTTTGTCTTTATCTAATTTTAATATTTGGAATAATTGCATGTGAGTTTCTTTTACTTTTCATTTATGTTTGAAATAATTGTTTCTACTTATCTGTGTTTATTTTTGCAATTGTTGTGTTTCATTATAATCTCCCTCTACACAATATGCATATCATGAGTGAGGCCCTATACCCGGGTCTGAGCGCAACTTAGAAATAGAGGGGTTCTGTAGCGGTGTCATTTGGGACATACTTCCTGTTTGGCTATCGTGAGAACCCCAGCCAGAGTCTGTACTCTTCATTTGTGTCTCCGCATCTAGTTGATTACTCTGACTGTTGTGGAGAACAGTGAAAAGAGTCATAGCTCTGGTGGCCTTGATTTAAGCATTAGGGAACTATCCTTGTGAGTGCATGTATGTGGTCTTAGAACTTTAAGTATCATCCTTCGATTAAGACACGGAAGGGAGATCGTTTTTGTCATTTCTTTTTCATCTTTTCTTTGTATACAGCAAATAAATGTACCATAATAAAAAAAAATGTAAAAAAAAAATAAAAAAAATAAAAATTAGAGCAATAAAAATGTACATGTTCTGATTCATACGTATTTGTTTCGCATTTATCTTGTTATCGAGTTCATGGAATAATTCGCAAGAAAATAAAATAAAAATTTTCAAATAAAAATGCTTTTGAAGCAAAACAAAGGTTTTTTTGGTCCAATCGTTCAATTCAATTTTATCATTGATTAGAAATATTTATCCGACTTTCATGATATGAAAATGTTTAAGATCATCATTTGTCCACGATCCCCATCGCCCGTTTTAGTTCGTAAAAGTAAAATCGTCATACAAGGGGCATTTCTTAGGTTCACCAGTTCAACCTTGTCGTCTAACCCGGTGTGAAGCCCAAATCATGATCCATTATGAGTTTAAACCTTGTTTGTCTTAACCTAAGTCATGTCGAGCCTGGCCCATCACTCATGTCTAGGTATGAACCTTGTGTTTGTCATCAACCTCGTGTTCTAACCGAGTCATGTCAAACCTTAAATCTTCATTCATTAACATGTCTCATTATTGGTTATCAGCTTCTCTGTGTTTAAGCCCGAATGCGTCTCCCGTTTACAAGTGTCATTCGTTTTCAAGGTCATTAAGAGTCAACCCAATCTTCCATTTCCACCTCCATTCAGGTCATGTTAAACATGTGTTTTGTGTAGGGGCATATTTCCGCGTCTGTCTTAATGTGAGTTCATATTGGTCAATTTTTAGTCTCTGGGCGCATAAGCTTTTCCAGATTAGGGGCAAATTCGTGTTCATGTCTGTTTACCAAAAGAAATGTTGAAGTATTTCTAAAATCTTGAACAATTTTATACATGATTATTCAGATGTTTTTTCAAATTCAATGATAAATTAATTGTTTTTCTTTCGGACCAAGTAAAAGAAGAGGAAAATTTTGAGAAGAGTTCCATGAACCCAGATTGCATAATATGTGTAAATTAATTTTTTGAACATGTACGTAAAACAAAAAAAATATACATTTAAATTTGCATTACTACAAATAAAGGCCTTCAGGTGACCGAAACAAAAAAAACCAAATTACAAAAAAAAATAATAATAATAAAGAAGGAAAATTACAAAAAATAATGTTTGCAGATCTATGGAGTTCTTGTCTTCTGCCGGTATTCTTGAGTTTTGTAAGATGAAAGTCTCCACAAAACTTGT
The DNA here is from genome assembly GCA_034642375.1 of Vigna nakashimae. Classification (NCBI taxonomy): domain Eukaryota; kingdom Viridiplantae; phylum Streptophyta; class Magnoliopsida; order Fabales; family Fabaceae; genus Vigna; species Vigna nakashimae. The sequence continues at coordinate 25,906,021 of CM067768.1, forward strand.
TAGATCTCAAACAACAAAAATATAACAAAAAACACATAATAATAAAGGGAACATTAAAGGTACATATTACGGAATTCGTCCAAGTTCGACCATTGACCGTAAAAAAAACAAAGAAAGAAAAAACAAAAACAAAGGCAATTAAAAGATGTTCAGGGTTCGATCATTGCTGATCGTTAATATTACAGACCATAAAAATAAAAAATAACAATAAAAAAAATAAATAAAAAAATTCAGTGAAAGAATTCTCGAGCTGGTTGTGGTGGTCTAAGGGAGAGCTCCGTCGAGGGAGCTCTGGTTCGGAATGCGAAAGGCATGGGTAGAGGGATCTGTCGTTCATCTCTGTCGTCGTCAATGATGATCGGAATCGGGAACTGATCCGGCAGCCTCGGTGCCTTGATAACTACCCAGTCATATTCTTAAAAAAAAATTATGTTAATAACAGAAGAAGAGAGAAAAGATCAATAAAAATAGAGATATGATCAGAGTTCTTACCATACATGTATCGCGGTAGGCAAGAAAAGATGGTGCCAGTAGGGTCTATCTCCGCTTGCAGGCGCCTGACCCGATTGCCATGGTTGAACCAGCAGTGCACGTTATATTCGCTGGCATCTGCGAAAGTCCTTAGTCGAGATGCGATCTCGACCACTTGGGCTCTGCTTAGGTGTGTGACCCCGTAATTGTAGATGTTGGTCATCATCTTGACCTGATCTTCGGTAGGACGCTACCGCTGACTGGTGTATCTCTCTAAATCCATATCACTCATCCTTCCTCTCGAAGTATTCTAAAAAAAAAATCAAAATAAAAAAGAACAAAAACAAAACAAAAGGCAAAAAATATTAGATTCTTAGTTCAGTGTTTTTGTCCTTTTAGGTTTATTTTGTCCGGTCAGTCCTTAATGTTTCAGTGTCTAGTCTCAGATCTGTTTCACGGTCCTCGCAAAGGTTCCTAAACGGATCTATGTCCATATTGTCCATGTCCAGTTCATACCAATAAAATCTTCTGTCCATATTTGTCCATGTCCGGTTCATACAAATAAAGTTCTCTTTTTAAGTTTTCTGTTTTTATGGGGTACGTGGCGTTGTTCTACCCGATTGTCTCTGCCATACCTTCAATCGAAGGGAGATTAACGTCTGGTTTCCAGCCTATATACCCCTTAAGTTTAAGACAGTTGTGTTTTTAAGTGTTTTAAGTTTAGAAAATATAAAAAAAATTGAAGAGGGGAAGATTGAACATAAAACAGAAAAGGAAAAAACAGAAAGCAAAAGCAGGAAAGAAAAGAAAGTAAAAGACGGAAAGCATAAAAGAGCATAAAAGCTTAAAAGAAAAAACTGAAAAGCATAACGGAAAGAAAAAAAGCAAAAACTGGAAAACATAAGGGAACAACATGAAGGCAAAAAGAAGAAAGCTTAAAGGGAAGAGGGAAAGAAGAACGAAAGCTTAAAGAGAATGAAGGAAAGGAAAAAAAAACATGAAAGAAAGAGAGATTAAGAGATCGGAAGACTTACCCGGAAGCAGAAGGGCTTACAGAAGCTCGTCGCAGCACTGGGAAGCTTTCGAAAGCACACGGGGGCTGAGGCACACACAGGCAGAACCTCGTCGCAGGAACCCGACGCTCTCGACAGACGCTCAACGAAGAGAGAGGAAGAGAGAGGAAGAGAGGAAGAGAGAGGGATAGGCAGAGAGTAAGATCAGGAAATGCCGCTTGGACGCCAAAGGGATACCCGTTTTATAGCCGAGCAAATCCACTGTGGCTACAGTTCCGGTCATTGCTACCGGAGACATCCACAGTCCCGGTCTTTCTGAATTCAAAAATTCAAAAATAAAAAAAATTTGAAAATGAAAATGGGTAGGGTTTGTTGGGTCGGTCCGGCCCAATACGAGACTTCTTAGATGATCTGATTTCACCAAAAAATAAAACAAAATATAAAAAATATGATAAATAGAAAATTTTCAAAAAACAAATATGATAAATGGAGTGATGTAAAATTTGAAGTGTTCAAAATTGTTTTTCATTTGCATGATAAAGGACATTTTTCAGGTTCATTGGGCCTCATTGTCATGTTAGCTTTCTTTGAACCCAATTCTTCTGAAATATGAATTTGAGTGAAGAATTATTTTGGCATGTTTGTAATTTCACATCACACCATTTTGTTTGATTTTATTCCTTCTTCTACATTTTGAATAAATCTAAAAAAAAAAGGGAACAGTGTTCGAGCCCATTAGGCCCAATGGCCTTCGTGGTTTTCTCTCGAGTTTACTTCTTTTGAAAAATATCAAAAATATGTTGTTTTCACACTTTGCTTTTGTATAATAGGCTGTTGTAAAAAATGTCAAAAAAGGAGTTCAAGTTCATTTTCAAAAAAATATTAGTGCAAGAGCGTGAATAGTAGTCATTGAGCCCATCTGGGCCCATTTTCAGTGTAATGTTTTCCTTAGTTTTGTTTTCTCAATAAAATAAAATAAAATAAATATTTCTCTCATCATGTTTCATAATTTTCACATAATGTCAGACTTCACTTTAAAACAAAAAAAATAAAAATATTTTCAATTCCTTGTGTCGCACTCACATTTGGGTCCGTCCGGCCCATTAAGCTAAGACTGCCTTACATTTGGTTCGATTTTGCTTCAGGTCAAAGTTTGACCCATTTTTCTTTGTAGTCCTGTAAAATAAAAGCCAATCAAAACCAAAAAAATAATATCAAAATGATAATTTTGAACACTTTCTGTTTAGTACAATATTCCAAGTTGTCATGTGTGATTTGCTTTGAATTTGTAGTAAAAAAATCTGAGAATGAAAGATGAACAGTTTTTGAGCCCATTAGGCCCCTTTGTCATATGTGATTTCTCTTGAACCAGTGCATCTGAATTTTTGAAAAAATAAAAAAAATACATGTTTATGTAGATTTTGTGTTTGCAATTCATAATGTCCATTTTCATTTGTGTGAATAAGTATTTGTGCAAAAAAATAAAAATAGAGGAATTCAGACCCTTGTCTGAAGATTTTGTCATGGTTGTAACAAGAATAGTGTTGGGCCCATTGAATCTAGTAGTGTTGCAAAATTTTCTTTAGTTCAATCTTGTGAAATCCTCTCATAACAAAAAAATGAATTTCTTTTAGCTTGTTCCATAAACTATGAAAAATGATAAAATGTTTTCTTTGTCATCTTCTTGTGTCAGGTTCACACGGGTCAGGTCATCTGATCCATTAGGTCAATGTGCCTGGTAAGTCTAACTTCCTTCTATGTTATTTCTCCTCAGGTCCAATCCGATCTGGATTTTCCCGTGTCGGAAAGTAAAAATAAAAATAAAAAAAAACAAAAAAAAGATCGGTTCGGAGCCCATTGAGTCCAATTGTCCTTCTCTGTCAAAAAATATATACAAAAATATTTCCTTCAATAAACTGCATAATTTTCCCTCATTAGCATATCTTTCATTCATTAAATAAAGAGGAATATAAGTGTGAAAAATACAAAAATATTTCTTTCAATAAGTGTATCAGTTTTCGTTTCATGCTGCATATTTCCATTCAAAAAAAAAGGGATAGCCCAAGTGAAAAAATACAAAAAAATATGTTGAATGATTCGCATGATTTCTTCATAAAAGAATGATGCACAATTTTGAAAATTCAAAAAAAGATTTATTTCAGTTAATTACATTTCTGTATTCATAAAAAAAAAGAGAACACAAATTTGAAAAATTCAAAAAGATAATTTAGTTAATTGTTTTCGAGGTAAGTCATCAAGTTTATGTTATTCTAAGAATAAAATGGATGTCATTCTTTGTTGGGTCAGATAATTGGGTCACATTTGCCATTTGAATCTTGGTGTGTGCATTGCTTGAGAATACTCATTCCTTAATAATATCCATCATCAGCCTTCATTGAATCTTTATTTGTAAACATCTACCTGTTAGCCTTAGTTGAGCCTTTGTTTGAAAACATCCATCCTCCGGCCTTCATTGTACAAAAGGATTGACCCCGATCATTGCTCAAGATGAACAAAATTATATTTTGTGGCAAATGTGCCTGTCCATAATTTTGTCAGTTAGGTGATCCCTGAATCCTTCAAAAGACAAAAAAAAAAGAGTTTCAAAAAGAAAATAAAAATGAAAACAACTCGTGTTGAAGTCAATTGATTTGTCATAGAGTTAATCTTTCGAAAATAAAGTGACCAGAGTTCAAGATGATGTGTGGCCATTTTCCTTCATCCGAAAAGAAACAAAAAATATATATATCCATTGATTCCCATTTGAGCCAAGAAATAATTCTTTTTCAAATTTACCCGAGTAAGAGTTACCATTACAATAGAAGTCGACTCAGGATGCGAACAAAAGACACTTAGTGATCAAAGAAAGAAAGTTCATCAAGAAGAGTAAATAGAAAGAAGAAACACTGAGTGGTGATCTTAAGAAGAGAAAAGCATTGAGGAGGTTGACAAATAGCAAATTCAGGACCAAAATGGTAACTCTTGTTTCGAAAAAATAATAACCTGAAAACATTTGTTTGGGCCTTATCCGTTGTTTGAATACCCTTCAGCCCACAACATCATTACAAGCCGAATAAAAGCCCACACTGATTGAATGACGATTTCTTTAATTTTCATAAAGATTAATTGTGTGATAAATTGAAATGACTTGCAATATAGTTGTAAAAAAAAAGAGAAAATAAAAATGAAGAAACAAAATGTCTTAGGAAGAGGGGATTTTCTTGCTAACTGGCTAAAAAGAAAGGTCATTTAAGGGCATCCTTTTATTCAATCCTTTCCAAACCCATCCTCAGACGAGGGGCAACCCTGTTGGGCCTCATTCATCCGGACGTTCATCAATCCATTCACCCAACTGGGCAACCTTTGTGGGCCTCTCATGAGCTTGATTTATCCATCCTATTGAAACCGGGGCAATTATCTCGATTTTGTATGACTCTAATTGGTGCCAGAATTCATGAAGTCACCCTCAAAACAGGGGCAGCCATTTTGGCCTTCCAGGATTTCTATTCATCTTAACATTTGCGAACCCGAAACGGGGGGCAACTTTTTGGGCCTTGCATGATGTCAATCTGCCTTGACCTTCAATGATTAGTATCCAAAACTAGGGGCAATTTTGTGAGATATATGGATTTGACACCTTGGTATTTCATAGATACATTTGTCCATACAAATGTTTCTCCCAAACCTCAAACTGGGGCAGCTTGAAGAGTATCTCTGATCTCACATTGGCATTTACAACTAGTTTGAGGAATGACTGACCCAAAAAGCCTAATTTCCACAATGACCCAAAAAGCCTAATTTTCATACTGGCCTCAAAGCCCAGTTTTCACACTGGCCTTCAAAGCCCATTTTCCATACTGGCCTGCAAAGCCCAGTTTCCATGTTGGCCCGCAAGGCCCAGTTTCCACATTGGTCGAGAAACCTCAGATTCCATTTTGGCCCAGAAAGCCCATTTCCCATACTGGCTTGCAAAGCTCAGTTTCCATACTGACCCGCAAGGCCCAGATTCCACAAAGGCCAAAAATCTCAATTTCCATAATAGCTCATAAAGCCCATTTCCCATACTGGCCTGCAAAACCCAGTTCCCATGCTGGCCCGCAAGGCCCAGTTTCCATTGGCCAAGAAATCCCAATTTCCCCAATGGCTCACAAAGCCTATTTCCCATGCTGACCCGCAAGGTCCCATTTCCAGGCTGGTCCGCAAAGCCCAATTTTCAAAAAAAAAAGACAAAAAAAAAACAAAAAAAAATCTGTTTTTCAACTAGTCATCATTTTCATTTCATATTACTTTTCTTCATGCATAAAACCAAAAAAATACGCAGAAGTTGAGTCATTTGTTTTCGATGCAAATTATCCATTTTATGAGATTTCAAAAAAAAATGTAATGGATGTCATAATCTCCTGGAGTCAAATGATCAAGTCACATATTCTTAAGAGATATTTGTGTGTGCATTGCTTGAAAACATCATCCTTCAGCCCTCGCTATACCAAGAGATTGGCCCAATCATGTTCTTGAGCCCAAATAATAAACACAAAGTTTTACACTGGGGCAGATTTTCCGTTACCTCCACTAGCTTTCATTTGGGAGATCCTGGAATCTGTTATAAAAAAAAAGAAGAAGAAAAAGGACGAAAAATGACTCTTGTTGAGATCATTTAATCTTGTCTCTTAATTAATCTTTCGAAAATAAAGCAACCAAAATTTGAAATGACGTGTGGCCATCTTTCTTCATCCAAAAACAAAAAAACAAAATATATCCTTTGATACCAAATTTGAACCAGTAAGAAATTTCTTTTCAAATTTACCCAAACAAGGGTTACCATCACAGTAGAAGTCAACTCAAATAGAAAAGGAACACACTTAGTGATCAAATGAAGAGAATTCCTCAAAAGTGAAGCAAAAATGGAAAGAATCACAAAGTGATGACAAACAAAGAGTGAAGTGTGCAAATTAGCAAGGAAAGTCAAAACAGTTTTGACGAATAATTGATACAAGGTGCAGATGGTAACTCTTGTTTCAAATAACCCACCAAAATTATTTGAGCCTTTATATCCTTTCTTTCAACACCCTTTAGCCCAAGCCACATTACAAGCCTGATAAAAGTCCACACAGATTGAATGCTGTTTGCTTAAATTTTCATAAAGCTTAATTTTGAGACAAGACAAAAATGACCAACAATGCAGTAGTAAAAAAAATGATGAAAAATAAATGTCCTCGGATGAAGGGAACTCCCTTTTGATTGAGATTATACAAAGGAAAATCAAGCCAATTGGGGCAATCCTTTCAAGCCAATCCTTTCCATATCCATCACAAATTCCTGAACACATTCAAATCCCATTCAAACTCTTTCCCCACTTCCCAAACTCGGGGGCAATTTTAGGCAAACTTTGTTTCATGTGTTTTGACCCATTCAAAATATTGGGCGTCTTTGTTAATCTTTCATCTGAATATTCAAAGCTCATACAAAGACCGGGGCATCCCTTATCGGGCCTCGCATGATCTTGGTTCGCCCTGAACTTCAAAAATCTAAAACCACCAAAATTGGGGCAATTTGCAAAGCCCACATGATATTCTCACTCCCTGATTCATGACTTATTCCTGCACAATTCACAGATACATTTGTCCATACCAATACTTTTACCATGCTCCAAACTGGAGCAGCTTCTGGGCATCTACTACCTCACATTGGCCTTTGTAGCCGTTTTAAGGAGTAAGAGGCTCAAATAGCCAACCCGGTACTCTCCAAATCCTTCCAATCATCCTCCACATATTTTCCCAACCCTTGACATCAAGCATGTACACGCTAGTATTTCACTAAGAAATGTCCAGCACAAAAGCTTCATTTTGAACATTTGACTTCAAAATTTGACATCCTTTGCATAAAAGAAAAATGGGAAGTCTAAATCGTCATAAATTTGATTATTTCAAAGAAAGCAAATTGACTCAGTAAAAAATGTCATAGTTTCATAATCTTTCAATACATCATGTACATATTTTCATCAACTTTGAATTTGCCTCCATGTACATTACATCAAATTTTCTTCTTCAAAAAGACAAAAAAAAATGCATCAAAGTTTTCCTCTCCAATTTCAAAATTACATCAAATTTTATTCTATAAAAAAGACAAAAAAATGCATCAAAGTTTTCTTCTCCAATTTCATAAATCTACATCAACCGTATTTCAATCTTGTGCAAAACCTTGTTAAAAAAAAGAGGGATGGATACTCATTTCTATCTATAAAAAATTTGAAAAAAAAAATCAAAATCAAAAAAATTTCAACATCTCAAAATTTCAACCAATTCCAAATTTCAAATTCAAAGCAATCAAACATTTTTCTCTCTGCCATTTTATCTCGGCCATCTGCAAGATAATGGTCGAAAGCACTTTTCAGTTTCATTTTATCTCGGCCATCTGCAAGATAATGGTCGAACGCATTTTTCAGTTTTATTTTATCTCGGCCATCTGCAAGATATAGGTCGAACGCACTTTTGAGTTTTGTTTTATCTCGGCAATCTGCAAGATAATGGTCGAACGCACTTTTCAGTTTTGTTTTATCTCGGCCATCTGCAAGATAATGGTCGAACGCATTTTTCAGTTTTATTTTATCTCAGCCATCTGCAAGATAATGGTCGAACGCATTTTTCAGTTTTATTTTATCTCGGCCATCTGCAAGATAATGGTCGAACGCACTTTTCAGTTTCATTTTATCTCGACCATCTGCAAGATAATGGTCGAACGCACTTTTCAGTTTTCTTTTATATCGGCCATCTGCAAGATAATGGTCGAACGCACTTTTCAGTTTTGTTTTATCTCGGCCATCTGCAAGATAATGGTCGAACGCACTTTTCAGTTTTATTTTATCTCGGCCATCTGCAAGATAATAGTCGAAAGCACTTTTAAAAGTTTTATTTTATCTCGGCCATCTGCAAGATAATGGTCGAACGCACATTTCAGTTTCATTTTATCTCGGCCATCTACAAGATAATGGTCGAACGTACTTTTCAGTTTTATTTTATCTCGGCCATCTGCAAGATAATGGTCGAAAACACTTTTCATCTCGGCCATCTGCAAGATAATGGTCGAACGCACTTTTCAGTTTTATTTTATCTCGGCCATCTGCAAGATAATGGTCGAAAGCACTTTTCAAAGTTTTATTTTATCTCGGCCATCTGCAAGATAATGGTCGAACGCACTTTTCAGTTTTATTTTATCTCGGCCATCTGCAAGATAATGGTCGAACGCACTTTTCAGTTTTATTTTATATCGGCCATATGCAAGATAATAGTCGAAAGCACTTTTCAAAGTTTTATTTTATCTCGGCCATCTGCAAGATAATGGTCGAACGCATTTTTCAGTTTTATTTTATCTCGGCCATCTGCAAGATAATGGTCGAACGCACTTTTCAGTTTTATTTTATATCGGCCATCTGCAAGATAATGGTCGAAAGCACTTTTCAAAGTTTTATTTTATCTCGGCCATCTGCAAGATAATGGTCGAACACACTTTTCAGTTTTATTTTATCTCGGCCATCTGCAAGATAATGGTCGAACGCACTTTTCAGTTTTGTTTTATCTCGGCCATCTGCTAGATAATGGTCGAAAGCAGTTTCAGTTTTATATTTTTTCTTGGCCATCTGCAAGATAATGGTCGAACCCAATCAAATTCAAATTTCTCATTCACTTAATCTTGTTCATTTTTATTTATGCACTAAAAAAAAAAATTTGCTCATTCACTTCTATAGGGTTGGTACACCCTCCACGAGGTCTCTACACCTCATCAACTTCATCCATAGGGTTGGTACACCCTCCACGAGGTTATTACACCTCATTCACTCCACGAGGTTAGTACACCTCATTCATTTCCATAGGGTTGGTACACCATCCACGAGGTTTCTACACCTCATCAACTTCATCCATATGGTTATGACACCCTCCACGAGGTTTTTACACCTCATCAAACTCATCCATAGGATTGTTACACCCTCCACAATGTCTACACACCTCAATTCTGTTAGCCTTGTTCGTATTTGTTTTAAATTTTCTTGTTGTTCATTGTCCATTTCGAAATCCAGACGAAATTAGTGTTTCTTTCTTTACTTAGCTTTTACTCCGATAATACAAAAATCTCAAATTTTTATATTATCCAGTAATATCTAAGTAAAGAGGGGCAGCTGTCAACACCTAATTTCGTCCGGGAAATATAATTCATCACAAAAAAAAAACACAAAAAAAAAACAAAATGAAAAATACTATTTATTTTACTTTTTGCACCCCCAAATTTTCTTTTAAAAAACTTAATCATATGGCCCAAAATAATCTCACCTTTTTACTTCCTCATCACCCATCTTTTCTTATCACACCCCATTCTCCACATCATCATCCACCTCATCCTCCACATCATCTACCTTTTTCATTTACTTTTTCCACATCATTTCCATATTAATTTTATATATCAACTTTTCTAATTATTCCACTTACATTTTTTAATTATATCTTCTCCATCAACATTTTTTATTATCCATTTTTCTTCACCTAATTTCTCCACCAACTTTTTATATTATTTCTTCCACTTAATTTCCACACCTAATTTCTCCACCAACTTTTTATATTATTTCTTTCACTTATTTTCCACATTAACTTTTATTATTCACTATATTTTATTTTACCTAATTTCTCCACCAACTTTTTATATTATTTCTTTCACTTAATTTCCACACCTAATTTCTCCACCAACTTTTTATATTATTTCTTTCACTTATTTTCCACATTAACTTTTACTATTTACTATATTTTATTTCACCTAATTTCTCCACCAACTTTTTATATTATTTCTTTCACTTATTTTCCACATTAACTTTTTCTATTCATCTTTTTCTTAAATATATTTTATTTCATCTAAATTTTCCACCAACTTATTATATTATTTTTATTCATCAACTTTCTTCATCCTTAACTCTATAAATACCCACATTTTCTTCACACACACACATTTTTTACACAAGATCCATCTTTTTTTTTCTCACACCAAACCTTTTCATTTCCACCCCTAAACAAAAAAAAAAAAACAAGAGAAAATTCTTTTCCTACACCCTTTTATTCATATTTTGAACCACATTAGGCTTTGGCCCATTCGGTTTTAAACCTTTTCTCTCGTAGGCGCACACCCCATTTTTCATCTTTACACCCCTGCAAACAACAAGAAAAGGGCCTCCGGCCTGACCAGCAACTGCTACGCGACACCCCTAAACCTCACAGTTGCACTCCTACCGTGCTTTGGGCCTGAGAACAGGAGTCTTCCGACACACCTGGTTTTTTTTCTATACACCCCTATCCTTATTTAATTGGTTTTTATGCTCTTAGTATTTGTTTGGTTCCGTATTGGTTGCTTCATTTGTTTTATTTTTATTTTCTTCACTCTTTTAGTATTTGTCTCACCATTATAATATCTTTCTCGTGTTTTGTATTTTATTTTTATTAATTGGATTTGTTTATTTTAAACTTCAATTTTATTTGTTAATAGAAAACGACACAACCATAAAAAAAAAGCAACAACCTAAAAGACAAAAAAAGCAACAACCTAAAAGACAAAAAAAATGAAAAAGATACAAAAGAAATAAATATATAAAATTGCAGCATTATAAAATGGTTTTAGAATTTTTTTTTAGTAACGTTATTTCTTTAAGCAATTGTTTTTTCTAAAAAATATAAGATTAAAATTAAGAAATGGTTTTAGTGTGTTTTTTCTTTACGTTTAGCAAATATGGTTTATTTTTATTCTTAAAAACACTTGTGTAAACAATTTTACTATTTTTGTTTCAAATAGCTAAATATCATTTTGTGTTATGTAAATAACTAAGTAATTATTATACTTTATTTTAAATATGCATGAAAACATTATTTTAATATTGTAAAAATCTAAAAAAAAAATAGAAAACAATACAAAAAAAATTACATAATATTCATCTCTTCTCTCTCAAAACCTCTTCATTCCATCCCAAAACTCTACTTCATTTTTCTCTCACATTTTACTATTTCCTAATCCCTTTATACATAGTAAATCCCATACCACATTTCTACTATAAATTCATCTTCTTCGCCATCAACCTATCTTTCCTTACAACTTATTACAAGCAAAGTTTTGCTTCATCTTTCAAATTTTCAATGAGGTACACATTTTATTTTCATTCTATTTATATGCATTTTGATCATTTTTTTAGTTTATAAATTTATCCAATTTTCTACCACAATTTTATCCTATGTTTTTTTTTCACAATTTTATGTCGTAGATATTTCAACTCATCTCTCTTCTTAATAAAAAGAAAACTAAAATATAAAAATCAAAGATAAAAAGAAAAATACAAAATAAAAAAAATTAAAAATTAAAAATTACAAAAAATATGTTTTAAAGGTTTAGGCACATGTGTGATCGCACACATCGTCCTTGTGCCAAAAACCTTTTCTCTTTCTTCAAAATCCCAAAAATATGTTTTAAAGGTTTAGGCACATGTGTGATCGCACGCATCGTCCTTGTGCCAAAAACCTTTTCTCTTTCTTCAAAAAATGTTAAAAATACGTTTCAAAGGTTTAAGCACATGTGTGATCGCACGCATCGTCCTTGTGCTAAAAACCTTTTCTCTCTTTTAAATAAAATTACAAAAATATGTTTTAAAGGTTTAGGCACATGTGTGATCGCACGCATCGTCCTTGTGCTAAAAACCTTTTCATTCTCCTAAATAAAAAATACCAAAAAAAATATAAAATCTTCAAAAACTAAAAAACATCTATTTTCAAACTACAAGCAATATCCCCCAGCCAGAACTACGTGATCCTTGATTCTCCATCAAAAGTGGAGATACGTAGGAGCAAGGCCAGACCTTGTCAGGTTCATTTCCCTAAAAATCCAAAATCAATTTCTTCAAGCAAATTTCTCAAACAATTTCCAAACTAATTTTCAAGCAGTTTCGAAACGAACTACGGAACCCTGATTTCTCATTCTGAATGAGAATACGTAGGAGCGAGGTCAATCCTTGTCGGGCCCAAAAAACTAAAAAATATTGTTTGTTTCTTTCGAGGGAAAATTAAACATTTTGAAAACCACATCATATTCGCATATTTAATTAAAGGTACTGCCTTAAGGCAGGCGTTGTAGGGTGCTAATACCTTCCCTACACGTAACCGACTCCCGAACCAAGAATCTGGTTCTAATAGACCATGCCTTATCATTTTATGGTTTTTCCGTAGTTTTCCAGAATAAACTATGGTGGCGACTCCAAATCTCTTTTTTCAAAATCGTTTCGTTTTTTTCGGATCGTCGTCCCGTCGCGATTCCGGTTGCGACAATATGCAATTTCAAGTTCACATATGTAATAACAAAACATATAAAAACTCTTTTCTGTAATGACTTGACAACATTCATGTGTTTTTATTATCATTGTGTTGTCATCATCAAACACTAACATCATAGGGATTGGGTTAAGCTAATACATGTGCTCCCCTATCAACAACAACATACACCACAATATTCACCCATAGATAAATATTCACTCATCAAGATACAAACTTCATACAAATTGTAACAGATTCAACTAAGTATACATCTCACACTTTATCAAACATGATTACATACTTCTTAATACGAAATTAAATCAAATATTAGTTTTTCTTACCTGTTAGAAGACCAAACAACCCTAAAGAACTCAAAACAGCTCCACAAATCAAAGGACACTAAATGTGCCTACACACAACAAAGTGATGATCAGGGTATGTCTAAGACCATTGATCGACAAGAAACTAGATAAAGAGATTAAGTGACACATGGGAGGAATCCTCTGTGCATGTGTCTTAAACTAAAACTAAAGAAATTGAGCAGAAACTAACTTACTCTATAGGAAAGACTGGTCGGTAGAGAATGGAGAACTCACTGCCGTGATCTCCTAGGCACTTCCTAATCGTCAAACAAATATCTCAAAAGCTAAGAATCTTAGAGAGAAGGGAGAGAAAACTTAGAGAACGAGTTTTAGAGAGATGACGAGTGTTTTATATAATGAGACGTGTTTATGAAATTCTATTTATATTATTGAATTATTTTAACATTAAAATACTCGGTCTCATTATTTTAAAACACCTATCAGTTCTAATACTTCATTTCTAGGTTCTTAAAGAATGTAACATTTTATGAAGTACTATTAATTATTGGACTACTATGTGTGATTCATAATAAGGTTCATTGGTAACTAATGATTATCATTCCAAGGCAATGCATAGTTGTATGATTTATTCCCTACATAAGAAGATGAACCTAATTTGAAATTCATGTTACAAACGTAAGTGTTACTTTTTTTTTTTCATATCATCTACTAAGTTGTATTAATACTAATCTATGTTTCCAATATTTCCAATTTAATTAGAGTTGTAGGTAAGCCTAGAGCACAACAAATTTAAGTATTATATTCAAAGGTTGGAACTCATTCATCTTAAAGTTGTTAATTCCCGCATGTCAATTTATGATCTTGATATATGATTATTTTCGTTGTCTTGTTTAGTGTAACAAACACAAAGATTCACTAAAATGTGACTATTACATCATGTCTTGCACAAAAAGCATCATTCAAGCTACAACTAGAGATGATTGGACAGAGGAAACAATATATATATATATATATATATATATATATATAGACACACACTTTTCACATATTAGAAATCACATCAAATTTTAAACATTAATATTTATACATAAATAAATTGTGTTACTTTTATAGCGATTCAAGAATCCATCACATATAACGGATGATGTTATGAAGAAAATAAGACAAGAATTGACAACGTATATACTAAAATGATAGAATTAGGACCCACAATAACATTAGGGCTTTGGTTTAAAATTGTCTATTACAAGATTTTTATTATTGATTATGAAAATTTTAGTTTTGTCTTAATAGTTTCAGTCTTGATAACTTTAATGTTAATACTTACATTTTGTGTTAGTAACTTTAGTTTTGAAATTCTTTTACTTACGCTGAAATATTTTCTGTTTTTTAGTTTGATAAACTGTAAATATAAACAAAACATAAAAAAAAGGTAAAAGAATTATGGATGAGAAGTTGAGTTAGGGGAGGAAAAGCATAACTGTACAAATAGGGTTTAAATGATATAGCTCAAGACAGAAATCTTAATAGCCCTTATGAAGGAAGTCCCAAATGTATATATTTTGCTATGTAAATGTGATTTTCGCAGTGTATACGGGTTAGACCTAAAGTTCCATTTATAATACATTACTTTTCAAGAGATTAATGAGTTTTGAGCGGAAAAAATATTGAAGTTTCATGAGTGAAAAAGAGAACAATTAGATCCTTTTAGGTTTCCGATTATTCAACTAAAAATCTAGAAAGGGTAACGTGAGAGAAGATAAAAAAGTTTGTATATATGTTTAGTAAGTGTGTTTGAAACTATATGGTAAAAACCCTTTAGAAAGAAACCTTCTATGCACAATGGTAGACGAGATTGTTGGGATTTCTTTATTTTTTTTAAATCATTTGTTCTACTTGTTTTTCCTTACTTTTTTCTTATATTAATCATCTAACTGATCTTTGCCTGTCAACATTGATGAATACATGACATGATATTACTTTGTTTTATATATTTGTAGTAACCTACGGTTTCATAAATGAATTAATATATACTCCAAATATTAATTTAAATTAAGTTTAATTTAATTCTTTGGTGTTTTAAATAAATATTTTTTTAAATTTAAATATTTTTTTGTTAAATAAATAAATCTAGATAAAAATTAGGCCTAAATATTAATTCAGTCTCAAATTTCCTTGAGTTTATTTAATTTAATCATTTTTTTTATTTGGTTTCAATTTTTATCAATTTTGTTCAAGTATTCTGTGTCAAGACAGTATCAATGTTTTATACTCAATTTAACTTTTATATTGGTTATTTTTGTTCAATTTAGTTTTAATTTTTTTAAATAGAATAATTTTTTTCTTCTCTAAATTGAGACCAAATTTAATTTTTATATAAATTTTGAAATAATATTTTTTTTTAAATTTACATTTTTATTATGTTTTTTTTTTAAGATTAGAGTTGGTTTAAAATTAGAACCAAAATTTTAAGAACGAGAACTAATATCATTGATTTAAAATTTTAAGAAGTTAAAAATCATCTAAAATAATAGTCGTCTTCTTAATTTTTAATCTCTTAAAATTTTACAAATCACATGTGACTTTTAATCTTTTGAAATTTTAAAATTAGTCCTCATACTTATAACTTTAACTCAAATTTTGAATAAACTCAAACTCTAAATTAAGAGTATTTAATAAAGATATTAATTTAAATAAAAATATTAGTATAAAATTTATCTAAAAATTAAATTTGTTGAGAATGATAAAATTATTCTATTTTTTAAATAATAGAATTGAAGTGAAAAGAAATATCAAAACTAAATTAAATATGAAACATTGATCTAGTCAGTAACACATATTATGATTTGATATTAAATATTTTTTAAATTATAAAGATGAAAAAAATCTACGAACCTAACATATTTCAAAATCTGTTAATTATTTAGATGACATTAATAAAATATTTTAAATTAAAAGTAAAAACTAAAATTAATACTTATGCATAATTACATATGCATAAAGAAAATATTTTTTTAATAATTTTTTTATAATAACTTATATCTTGTGATTAATTTATTTTAAATATATAAATTAATAAAATAGTTATCCTTAATCTATTATCGAAAGCTTGTTAAGAAAAATTATTAAAATATCATGTCATATGTATGAATATATATCATAAGAAAAATTTTATTTAATGATGCTCCGGAGACGTGCTAAATATGTCGTGTTCACTCTTCTAATAAAATTCAAAATTTAGAATTTGAAACTCTGGTTCTCATTACTATTCAACTTTAATAATATTTTCTGTCTTAAGTCTCTTTTTAAATAAAATTTATTTACTTCTTATGTGATTGATTTCCATATTTTTCCACCTTGTAAAGTAAGTTAGAAAATTGAGAAAAGACAAAACATGTCAACAACAATCAATAATAATATAAACATCGACAAATATTTATATATATAATATATATTGTTTCAGTGAGGTTTATGAGATCGAAACACCAACCTTTGACTTGTGTGTTCCGCTTGCACGTTCTAGTCTAGATCCATTGATTGTCACTTTGGGTAGGAGGGGGAGGTACCTGCAAAAGGAAATTTGACACTCAAGTTAGGAGTGATTTAATGAATTGGTCTGTATTTTATTATCATAGATCCAACCCCTTTTACCTAGGCATTAACCATATATTTATAGAACTTACAACAATCAAGCTCATTAATTCATATTTGATATGACAATAAATCCAATAATATTTGCTAACATACCCGCTAATTGTCCATTAATAACATATTCTTGTGTAATGTGATCTGTCAATCACTCATAAATAGCGTATATTCGCATTTAATATGGTCATTAAACGTATTAATTGACCATTAATGATATTTACCTTTTCTGATTGGTGTTTGTCTGACAATCGGTCAGTTGACTGTTTTGGCTCCGAATATTCCTTAGCCGATCGGTCACTGTTATATATATATATATATATATATATATATATATTCTTAAGGTTATATTAAATTGACTTTAGTTTAAATTTTTGTACTGAATAGATTTTTAATAGAAAAAAAAATAGACATCTCTTATACTTTTTCGTGAAGTAAATAAATTATAGAAAAAAAAAACTATAAAATTGTGTGAACATTAGCTGGGTCAAAATATGTTGGCCACTTACTAAATGTGTCATATTTACTCTTATATTGATAATTAAGATCTTAAATTTTTGAAAGTGAGACTCTTATTATCTGCACTAGGCATTCTTAATATTAATTTTCCTTTTTTCTATATTGTTTTTTTAAATTATACTTCAATATTTTGAAGTGAATTTTTTTTATTGATCTCCATAGTTTTTTCTTTAATTTATTTATTTTGCTCGAAGTTATGAAACAGTAAAACATAAATGTAACATCAATCATATGATATATTTTTTTATTTTGTTAATTCATATAAAAATAAGTTTTATTAATACGTCAATGAATATATATTATAGAAATTAAATTAATTTCAGATTAATTCAATTCCTTTTTTGTTTTAAATAAAATGACATTTCAAAATTTTATGGTAACTTATATTAAACTAATCTGCCTTTTATCTTTCTCTTTATCTGCTCCGTTTAATCACGATCTCTTTCAATCATCAAACTTAATTTTAGGCTTAATAGGTTATTTAGTCTTCAAGAGCTGAATTTCCATTAAGTACCCGGTTTTAAAAATGAATACATTAGGTTTCCAAGTTACGAAAATAGTGTAAATTAAGTCCTCATCGTTTAACGGCGTTAAAATTGAAAACGTTGACCTGAGTGTGGATGTGAGGTGTGCAAGAAATGTGGTTGTGGCAATGACTTGGGGTAGGTTACTTGACGTGGCATGGAAAAAGAAAAATAACGTGGCAGGGGAAAGGAAAAAAACCTCGTATCAAATTGGGGAAATTAAAATCTAGGGTTTCTTTATCTTGGAATGAAAAGATTAGAGAAGTGAGGTCATAGATTGGGGATTTTTGACATTGTCGAGGGATTGAAGGTGTGCAAGGGTTGACGGTGTGGAAGGACATCGTTGACCGAAAAGGGTTAGTGAAGGAGATTGTTTAGCGAAAAGGATTGATGTTGCAGTGATAGTTGTTCGAAGCGAAAAGGTCCAAGGTACGCTTTTTATGAGTTTTTTATGTAGTTGTTTTCCCCATGGAAGTATGTTGTCTTCTTGTCCCCTTACTATGTTGTGTTGTGGTCCCTCTTATTGTGTTGTGGTCCCCCTAATAACGTTTGATTTGTAGTGGTACTATTTGTGTGGTTCTAGTCCCCAATTAGTGGGGACTGCTTTTTGCTTTTGTCCTGTTAGTGCGTAGTACTATTTTGGATATGGTTTTGTTGACTGTGTGATTGTTGTTTAAGTTGTGGTTGATGCATATTGATTTAAGATTTAAGCCAAGATGGAATGTTGAAGGTGATACATTGAATGCGTGTGATTACTTTTGTATGGCTACAGGTGTCATAGTTGTTAGTAACGTGGCATGTTTACAATGTATATTCATGTGGAGGTCATTAAATAGTGATAATAGATGCATGTGAAGGTCATTAACCAAGTGCATGTAGTCTGACACTTTGTTTTATATAGGCATATAATAGTTGGTGAAATAAACAAAATGACTGAACCTGATATTGAGGTAGTGTTTCACCATGGGGGTAAGTTTTTGAATGATGGGTCATTTAGATACCATGGAGGTGAAACCAGTACCTTGGTCATTGACACGGATAGATGAAGTTATTTTGAAATCTTGGCCATACTAAAGGAGATCGGATATAGAAATGTTAAGGAGTTGTGGTATTCCCTAGGTGGTCGTGTATTAGAAGATAGGTTGGAATTGTTAAGTGATGACATAGAATCAATGCATATTGTGAGCATTGTGTTATTGAATGGTAAAGCTCATTTGTTTGTTGTTCACATGGTATCCGAACCTGATTATATTAATATGTTGGAATATGATGTTGGTGAAGAAGGTGAGGATGGTGAAGGTAAACTTGTTGAAGGGGCTGAAGAAGAACGTGGTGAGGATGGTGAAGGTGAAGGTGCTCAAAATGGTTTAGTTGGTGATGTTGGACATGATGGTGATGAGACAGAACATGGTTTATTTAGAGATGTTGGAGAAGAGGGTGAAGGTGGAGATGTTGTTGAATTTGGAGAACAGGGTGAAGGTGGTGATGATGGTGAAGTTGGACAATGTGGTGAAGTTGGACAAGGTGGTGATGATGGTGAAGTTGGACAAGGTGGTGAAGGTGCTGAAGATGATGAAGTTGGAGAAGTTGGAGATGTTGGTGATGTTTCTAAACTTGGAGAAGAGGGTGAAGGTGGTGATGTTTCTGAAGTTGGAGAAGAGGGTGAAGGTGGTGATGATGGTGAAGTTGGACAAGGTGGTGAAGGTGCTGAAGTTGGAGATGTTGGTGAAGTTGGCCATGAGACAGTAGGTGCTGACGACGTGCAGGAGGAGTTTGATGTTAGTAGTTGGATAGGGTCTGATGAAGAGGCTTCTTTGAGTAAAGATGAATTTGTGGATGTTGGTGTGGATGTTGATGAACAACTTGAACAACAAAATTGCGAAGGTAATGTGTTTGTTCAAATGGGTACAGGAAGTGGATGCACTACCTCAAACTTCCATGCACAGACTAGGGGCTTATCTGATAGTGAGTGGGAATCTGATAGTTGTGGCAGTATATATGGAAGTGATGACTCAGATGATGAAAGTTCCCAAAATGGAGATTTTGGGATCTTCTCAGAGCCCGTAAGTAAGAAAGAATATAAATGGCAACTTGGGACCCACTTTCCTGAAAAAAAAAGATTTCACTAATGCAATTAGAACTTATGGAGTGCATAATGGTAGGAAGTTGAAGATTTCTAAGAATGACAAGAGAAGAATTTGTGTTAAATGTTGTGGTTCACAAGGAAATATCCATGGTATGCATACTGTGCATATAGGAGTACCCAAAGTACATGACAACTAAGGAAAATCATAGACATGCATACATGTAGTAGAGAATTCAACATTGGTTTAGTTACCTTGAAATGGTTAAGTGACAAATTAGAGAAGAGCATGAAAGCAAATCCAGATATAAATCTGAAAAATCTACACAGTAAGTTTTCTAAAAAATGGAACATTGGTGTGTCAAGGTCTACAACAACTAAGGCAAAAGCAATGGCAACAGCCAACATTAATGGTTGTTTTAAACAACAATATGAAAGACTGTATGATTATGCACAAGAATTGTTGAGGTCAAACCCTAGGTCAACAGTGAAATTGAGTGTGGAACGATATGAGGATAAGGTTATATTCAAAAGAATTTATGTGTGTTTCAAAGCATGTAAGGACAGTTTTGTCTCATGTAGACCTATTATACATTTGGATGGATGTTTTTTAAAAGGAAAATATGGAGGTGAGCTTTTAACTGCTGTTGGAAGAGATGGTAATGACCAGATGGTACCTTTGGCATATGCTATTGTTGAAGTAGAGAATAAGGAAAAATGGACATGGTTTTTAGAATGGTTAATTGATGATCTTGGAGGAGGGGGATTATGTTCAAGGTGTACCTTTTTGTCAGATCAACAAAAAGTAAGTAAATAAGTACCTTTTCATTGATTATGGATGTTCACCATCCCAATATAAAACTGACTTTCATTCATTACTGTGACAGGGACTTCTGCTAGCTATACAACAACTTTTACCTGGTGTGGATCAACGTTTCTGTGTAAGGCACATTTATGCAAATTTTAGGAAGAAATATCCTGGCATAAATCTCAGACAATTACTATGGAAGGCAGCAACAACAACACACCCCCAAGCATGGGAATCAGTGATGAGACAAATCAAGGAAGTCAACGAAGAGGCCTTTAAATACTTGATAACTATTCCACCAAGGCAAGTACATTTCAAGCTCACATTACATTTCATATTTGACTGAATGCATATTTCTTTTACAAATACTTAAGTTTCTGTTGTTGCAAATTTTGGTCTAGGTCAAGATTTTCAGGAACACATGTTTGTGACACACTTGTCAATAACATATCTGAAGCTTTTAATAGCATCATCTTAGATGCTAGGGTGAAACCAATCATAACAATGTTGGAAGAGATTCGTAGCTACATTGTGAAGAGATGGGCATCCAATAGAGAGAAGATAAGGTTGTTTCATGGTCCCATTTGTCCCAAAATTCAAAAGAGACTACACAAGGAGTTACAGAAGACACAATAGAGATTCTTGAACAAACTGACAGACTATCTATTTCTAATGGTTGAAGTGAACATAGCAAAATGCCAAAAGTGACTAAAAGACTAAGAGGTACACAATTCTAACAACTTCTTTCTTTGAATTTCATCGTATTTATTTATCTCCTTCAATTAAGTAAATCAGTAACTAGTTTTAATATTGAAATGCAAAATGCCTTTCTTAAAACAAATGTACACGTTGACTTGGTATCACTGTAATTGTTAGAATTTGTTTATTTAGTTCTTTATCCTTGGTAATAGTAGATTCAAAAGTACTTCAATTAGTATATGTCTCTTTCTCTCACAAACATATTGGATTTTATCAATCTAATTAAACATTGATTATATCCTATTTTCCTATTCATGGCTTTGCTAACGGTAGTCTCTTTTCCAAGAAACAAATGTTTTTGCTAGCGTAAAGAAATTGTAGACAGTGTGCTCTATTTTTAGAATTTTTCTTGTTTTCAGATGAATTATGCTTAGACCATTTTAAAAGGCTCAAATGTTATACACGTTTTTGTACTCTAGTGAGTTTCTATATTTTTGTTTTAATTTAGTTGACCACTTAAATTTGGTCTTCCATTTTTTTTTCATCGTTACTAACTTTGTCTTATGAATTTTAGCACAGAATTTGCACTTGAAATCGATTTTCTTCAAGACTCCATTCTGAAATGAAAGCGTTATAGATTGCTTGAAGTGCAAGAAGTGGAAGATTAGAAGGTTGAAGTTTCTAATGTAAAATACTTGTAAAATCACTTTATGATGATGCTTAATGATTCGATAGTCATAATTGTATAATCTATTTGTAATTTTATTCTTAAGTTAATATGAATATCTTTAGCTTTTGCATTCTATCTTGAAAATGAGGCTTGGTTGTAGCAATAGTTTGTACTTTAGCATCCATCGTGTATCATCTTAATAACTACTTCATATATAGAAATTGAATATATATGCATAATGACATTTACACATCTAACCTCTTATCATAAAATAAGAACATTTCTACTACTATTATTATTACCTCATTTGCATTATTAGGTATAGGTCGCTCCTTAATTGTCTTTACCTTATCTCCATCCACACTTATTCCTTCATAACTTCCTACAAATTTCAAAATCACATTAGATTTAAGACAAATTAAAAATATTTCAAGATTATCATACAATTTATTTTTCTCATAAAACATTGAGGAAGATAAATCATCAATATCACTAGTGCAGCAAAGGGAAACGACCGCGGTTGTTTTTTAATATACGTCGTGGTTTTAGAACCGTGACATATACGGGCGAGGTAAAAAGTCTAAGACTTTAGGCCGCGGTTACAATTGCAGTAATAACCTAGCGATGTTAATCAAATTCATCAGTTGACTCTAAGCTAGAATCACTTACTTGGCTTCTTGCATCTTCTAAGTCTGCCACTAAGCACACATTTGCTTCTTCATCTGAATCGCTTGAGCTTGAAGAACTAGAAGCATTCTCTTCCCAAGCTATGTAAGCTTTCTTCTTCTTTGGAAACTTTCTTTCTTTCTTTTCTTCAGTTTTCCTATTCTTAGGACAGTCAGTCTTCACATGTCCTCTTTCTCCACATCCATAACATTTAACGCTTGATGGAGATCCTTGATTATCTTTCCTTTATCCACGGTATTTGTCTTTTTCCTTTGCTTTCATGAATTTGACAAACTTCTTAATTGTAAGACTCATGTTTTCCTCATCGTCATCGAAATCATCGTCCTCAATTCTTTTAGAACTTTTTCCTTTTGAGATTTCAGACTTGAAGGCAAGCGTCTTTCTTTTGCCTTGATCCTCTTCTGTAGTTAATCTTCTTAGCTCAAGCTCATGCTCACGAAGCTTTCCAAAGAGAATCACCATTGACATCTGAGTGAGGTTTTGAGACTCCGAGATGGCAGTCACCTTTGGTTGCCAAGACCTGTCAAATGATTTCAATATTTTCACATTCAATTCATTAGTGTCAAAAGTCTTACCCAAACATGTCAGGTGGTTCACAATGTGAGTGAAACGCTTCTGAACATCAGATATTGTTTCTCCAGGTTGCATTCTGAACATCTCATACTCCTGGATGAGTGTGTTCTTCCTTGCACGTTTCACGTCGTCTATACCCTCATGTGTGACTCTAAGGACCTCCCACATCTCCTGTGTTGTCTTACACACTGAAATTCCATAAAATTCATCAAGTACTACAGCAAATGAAATAATATTACGAGCCTTAATATCAAATTGGGCTCTTCTATTTTCCTCACGAGTCCAATTAAAGTATGGTTTTTCTTCTTCTACACCATCAAAAGTTCTTTTAGGAATATAGGGACCATTTAGAAAAGCTTCCCAGATGCCTCTGTCAACAGACCCCATAAAAATTTCCATTCTGACTTTCCAGAAGGCATAGTTATCACCAGTAAAAAGAGGAGGTTTGTTGATGGATGCACCCTCAGCATATACTTGATTTTGATGAACGACCATTTTCGCAAAAGTTTGAAAATATTTCAAAGCAAGCTCTGATACCAATTGTCGGAACAATTGGCACCAATATAGAGTCGCACAGCGGAATAAAATATTCGGAAAGCGTGTTACAGTCACAAATTAAGTTTCGATGGTTCGGTTTAGAAAATCAATTTTCTTAGAGAAAATTTATCAAACAATTTATGTGCATAAAACAGTAAAGAGTGTAGGGAACAAAAAAATTGACACAATGGATTTTTATCCTGGTTCGATTCAAAAGAATCTACGTCCAGTTGTTAATCACTTTAAAAAGTGATTAACGTTTTCACTAAAATCAGTTTAACAAATTTGCAATAAGAGTGAATAAAAACAGAAAGATAAAACCTTCCTTCGACGAACGAACCGAAAGGGTGCTTCCTTCGACCAACGAACCGGAAGCAAGCAATCTACACTTTCCTTCGACTTACGAACCGAAACAGTGTTGAACCAGTCTTCCTTCGACCAACGAACTGAAAGAACATCAGCGTTACCAACTCGAAGAGAACCGCTCTGACCTTTGACCCACAAAGCGCGAGTTTCTCCTTTTCACGAGACTAGGCAGTGCAATGAACTAGCTTTTGGAAGTTCGTCAGATCACACTGTATTGTCAAAAGCTCAGAGTTTTCTTCTAAGAGTTTTGGAACAACCTTATATAGCCAACTAGTCTGAGTTCGCATAGATGAATTTTAACTGCCACAGATAATCGATTACTGTTAGTAAAAATCGATTATTTGAGTCCGTTACAAGGTTTTTCAAGAGTGATAATCGATTCTCCTGAGGAATAATCGATTATTCCAGAGACTTTGACAGTTCTCATCAGAACCAGTGATAATCGATTATTTGGAGTAATAATCGATTATTCCAGAGCAATAAGGTTTTTCAGAAAAGCTCAGAATAATCGATTATAGCTTCTAATAATCGATTAAATGCGTAATAGTTCTAGAAGTATGAATTTTTCTAAGTATTACATGTTCAAATCCTTTCCTAATACATTTATAATCTACAAATTGCTTTTAAAACAATTATAAGAGTCTATCTTCTTGCAGCATCATCAAAATCATTTATCTTCAAATATACCAATGCTTCTCATTGGTAACATATACCTTCGATATAATTTCAAAAATGTTATCGCACAATATTATGCTTCAGGTTCTGGTTAACTGATGCATAATGTGCGTGGTAATAGATCAATTTTTTACTAGTGTATGTTCATCGGAATACTATCACAATAGACTACAACAAATTCTTAAATAAAGGAACAAATAATATGGTTCATTAAAATTGTTGGATATATTAGTTAAGTCAAATGACATCATTAACCACTATATAAACCTCTATATAATCACATTTTGTTTTCGTAGTTTTCATTTATCATCTTCTTCCATTCACATTTGATTATATCCACTGTTTTGAAAATATATAATGTAATATCCCTATGTATTTATTTGTATTCTTGTTTTTTTTATATGAATATCAAAATAATAGGTGAAATTAAAATAACATATTTCTAATACGAAACATGATCTAAAATATATTTAAAATTGTTTAAATTAAAAGTTATGTAAGTGAAATTTCTTGAATGTTCCACTGCTAAAATAATTTATAACAAATTTTCAATCCTAAGAAAAAGTCATCTCCAAATTCTAAGCTTTAATTTCTTTTCCATCTCCCACATAATTCATTGAAATGATTATCATATTTAATAGTATAAAACTATTAAATAAGACATTATCTAATTGAGAATCCATAAATAATTAAAGCAAAAAATAAAACTACATTTTTAGAGTTATTCAAAATAACCATACTAGTATATAAGATGTTTTTAATCTATAATTTAAGGAACTAAAAATTGATAATAAGTGCTACAAAGTTTTTCAAAGGATAGAAGTGAAACATAGCTCCTAAGATCTTATATCTATACAATTGCATCACCTTCTTCTTAAGATAACTCAAGACCTATTTCTTCATCTGCTCACACTCATAAATATAATCATTGCAAAAGAAGAAAAACAAACACAAGAAAGGATAAACTAATTTACAAAAGAAACATTCATATAGTAAGCAAACAAATTTCATACCAAAGTCATATAATTCAGATAGTCAATGTGAAATAAAACATATAATTAATGGCTCTTATAAACTAAATTATCCATATACATTCATTGATATCATATTCACTATAGACATGGACTTATGGTGGTCTTTAATACTATGCAAAGTCATTGTTAATGAATTTCAACTTATCATACACAAGGTGGGTCCCTTTCGCATCTTAGACTAAGGAAAAGCTCCTAGACTAGGACCTCTTGCTACTCTCACCATATAATCCAATTATACTTTATATAAATGTGAATGGTTATTAGAGTGTTAGGATATTTCCTTGCTTGAATACATACATCACTACATATTTTTCTTCCACAACTCAAGCGGAGAATATGGTGCCTAAGTTATGTGAGGAAAACTTCACCATGAAGCAATTTGAAACATCAAATTTTCGAGCTCAACCATGGAGGAAACCCACCATTGGAGAAAGTTGTGTGGTTGAACAATAAGAAAAAAGTCTAAGATATAAGGAAACTCACCATGGAAGGAAAGCTCTCAAGAATGGCCACCTTGTTTAGAGTTGCAACCAAGATCCAAAATTCTATAAATTAAAGGGTAGAACCCCCTGTTTGAAGATCCATAACTCCATATATAGATTTCTAACTTCTCTCTAGAGTCCCTCTATGTCACTTCACTTGTAATAATTCTTAGATTAGAGGAAACTAGGGAATGGACACTAGCCCCTAATATTAATTTTTTGAATCATCATGAGTTGTTGAACTTCCTATTGTTGGGATTGGACGTAGCACTCTGAACTTCTGTACTAGTACTATTTTATTGTTTTGTATAAGTTTTTGTTCGTATGCTAGTGATTCAATTTGCATTTAACATGTGATGAACTATGAATCATCCATTGCATGAATAACTTGAGTTAGACGAAAGCTAATTCGTCTTATAGATTTAATTGAGTCATCTAATGTTGTTAGGTGACAAACATGCACTTATATGATTTAACTAGTGATAAAGTATTCTTCAAATTAATGCAAAGAGTTCATTCATCAAGAGTGAATAAATCATACTGAATTTGAATATCTTTAGGTCTTAGGCTGCAAACAAGGGTCTAGGATTACATTAGAGTACTTCTAGGAACAATGAATAAAACTTATTAATTCAATGGCAAAATAACCACACTTAAGAACAAAGTTGTGAAATCTGATCCCAACATGCTTTATTATATTGAGTTATCTATTTTACTTTGGAGTTTTTGATCATCATATTTTACAATCAAACTTTTTAATTACAAATCCAAATAACATCATGACTTTTGGTAAAAGTTTATCAAATCCCTATGGATATTTTGATCACTAATCTCTGCTTTTATGTGCTTAAAGTATTTGGAAGAAGTTTATGTATCAAATGAAGGCTCCGGAAACCAAGGAAAGCAAGAAAAGCAACAAAAATGAAGAATCAGAATTCTCCTGAAGCTAGCTCGGACCCCCTGGTCTATGGAGGCTTGAGCGCCAGTGCATCATGACTGTCGTGCGCCTGAGCCCCCCTCCTTCTGGGGGGCTGGAGCGCCAACTTTGTTGACATGGTAGATCTGTCCTATTTAACTCAGAGGCACGGAGAGCTTGACATCTTTTGAAACTCAGACGCGTTTTCTCTCATTTGAAGCTCTTGGAGGCGAGCTAGGAGTTGTGGGAACAGTCCATCTTCTTCCTTGGGTCTTCTTGGTTCTTCCATTTCCATCATTATTGTAAGCTCAAGCTTTCCATTCATGGAGAGCTAGTTTCATAGTTGTTGCAGGATTGATGCAACCACCAAACTCTTATGTATAGCTACTGATTTGAATGTATTTGATGCTTCTTTCATGATTCCTAGTATTTTGTTCCTTCTCTTAAAGCTTATTGTGACATTGTTATCCATGACATGATTTTAGGGTTTGCTTTATGTTGGGAAATATTGTGTGAACCTAGAACTGGAACAAATTACCTAAAGGGATTGTATCTAGGGATAGAACTTGAACTTTTGGTTGTCTTAGGTCTCAAGTCTTAAAACGGATTAACTTGTTAGGTTTTCCAAGGAATTGGAGCCTAATAAGGAAGTCTAGGCTCTCTCTACCAAGGGATTGAGTTTGAGTAAATTAGAAGATTGACATTAGTAAGTAAATGAAGAAGGTGTAAATTTACATGCATAAGAGTGAAGTAGGTGAAATCATACCCCCAACAATACCATTCCATATAACTTCTAATCTTATCCGTTTCCAAGTGTTTGAGTCATCAAATATCACTTTTACTATTTATGTTTCATCTTTACTTTAATTGCATAAAAACCAAAATTATGGAATCATTCTTTATAAGCTAGTTGGAAATTACATGATTGTTTGGTGACACGAGTCTCTTGGGAAATGATATCCGGTCTTACCGGTTTATTACTTGAATCGATTTGGTGTACTTGCCAAAGTCACAACAAGTTTTTGGCGTCGTTGTCGGGGACCCGTGTTTAAAACTAGACTTTTGTGTGATTTCTAACCAATTTAGACTTTATTTTTTTGTGTATAATTTTCTGTTTTATTGTAATTACTATCTCTATATTTTTGGGCTAACTTGAGACTCGAGTTTGGTTGTTCTCTAGTGTATGCAGGGAAGCATCCATACAAGGAGGATTGTGTCTTCTGAACCACTCCATAGATAGTAACATTGTATATCGTCAAAGCTAAGTATAGAGTTGTTGTCTTTTGTGCTTTTAGATTCAAAGATATTGAAATAGCTAAGATTGTAAATAACATAACAAAACACTAATCCAACAACAATTCAACTATATAATTATCTAAGAATTCATTATTTGAGTGAAGGAGTAAATATATTGACATTAAATTTGATTTTGTAAAGAAAGATGAAATTATTAAGTTATTATATAGCTCACAAACTGAAGTTGATATAATTATTAAACCCTTCAAATTAGAGTAATTCTTAAAATTTACATATGTTGAATATATATGAAACTTTAGAATTAAACTAAATGCTAGTTTAAGGAAAGAATCGTTGTGTTTTGAATTTAATCAAATAAGTATAATACATTTTCTACCAAAAAATTGGCGAGTTATTGACCTATTCTTTTGGAATATGGAGTTAAAATTTATATAATGTTTTTAAATAACCACCTGTTTTGTGCACCAAAATTAGTGGATGCAGATTTTTTATTTTTCGTTGTATAACTATAAGACTACAATATGCATTTGAATTCAATAACACTTCACTAAAAAAGAAAAAACAGAGAAAATATTACTATTGTGTTCAAAGCCGGAAATATCGGATTGATAAGCCACCTCGCCGGCCGACTAATACCGGGTTATCAACGACGTCTCTTTGGCCCTCAACTGGGAACTTCTGTGGTGGCGGCGAACGGTCAACACTGCCATTGCATATTTGGCTGAACCACGAGAATCACGAATGAAGTGATGACATGACAACTGAAATAGAGACTATAACACGTTATGAACGGAGACTGATGAAATCGTACGAATCAGAATGACACTAGTGAAGATATATATTAAATAATGTTGCGAAAACTTGTAACTAAGAATATATATTATTTTGTAATTCTAGTAAAGACAAAGATTACAATAAGTAGTAATAAATGTCGCAACATAACAGTATATTTGTCCTTTTCTCGTGTTAGTCATTTGTTATATATATATATAATAAATGCACTAGGATGTGAAATGTTGTTGGATTCTGTGCTAAGTTTTTTTTTATGTGGATTTTGAACTTGTATGGTATCATATGGTGAAGCAACACTGTCGCATCTTTGGTTTTTAGATTATTTGAAAGTGATTTTGATAATACTTTCTTGCATAGTATTATCCTTAAACATATCAATTAATGAAAACAAAGTTAAGATTTTTTAAAGTAAAGCAAAACTATAATTGATTAAAGTTGTGATATTATATAGGCGTAGCTTCTCCTCTAATGTTTTTCGCTTTAGAATAATGTTTTTAGCGAATAATTTTTTTTTCATAATATTATATGCTTATATGCATTTTTAAGAAATATGTATACATTATTACATTAAAAGCAACATAAAGTTGACATAAATGATTATAAAAATGCATGTAGTATTACATTCTGATTACCATTTTCAAATACAACGGATGTCACGTTTTATTCTTAGTGTAAAAAAATATTTAATTTTATTTTGGTTTTGAAAAGTAAGTTAAGTTTTTCAAAATATTATGACATTTTTTTAAATTATTTGTATAACTATAAATTTTAGTTTTAAATAACTAAATTATATACCGGTGTATTTAATAGTTTAAAAGTCTATAATGACATGTCATTTTTTAAAAATATTTACATAATTATAGATTTATTTTTCTGTTGAGAGTTAAATTTTTAAAAAGTTACTTTCCTGTTATAACATTGTATTTTTTAACCTTTGTATCTTCTTTATGTCATTGTTAGTTGTCAGAAAACATAATTGTTCTCGTCTCCTTCCTTCCGAAATATCTTATCTCCTTTTCTCTCCACTCCCAATTTTGGTCGCCACAAACCGTCTCTTGTTGTTGTTTGGATATTCATTTTTCTCTTTCTTGCATTTTGTTTTTTATCTAAAGTTCTTCATGGTCGCTCCTTGCTCCATTCCTAACGCCTTGGTATTACTCAGGCCTTCTTCTTCTTCCATTGTTAAGACATTTCCCATTATGTTACCCACCCTGTAACATCCTAATTCTGCATTCCATTGTTCAAAATACACTCTCATTTCTACATTTGAATTATTTTATTTTATTTTTATGTCACAAATAAGCTCTGATTGCTTCTAGAATCGAATTCTATCGATAAGGAATATATTTCAATTAAGAATTGAAATCTAAAGCCTCCCTTTTTTATCTTACTTAATATATTTTGATTAGATAATCGAAATATAACTCCAAAAAAAAAATGTGAAATTCCTTTCTAGTGATCTTATATTAAATATCATAAAAAAATGCCGATAAAACAACTTTTATGATTTTTGTTTTATAAATTCTTACGATCACTAGTTTTTTAGACTCACATTTAGTGGTGAATCTTATATTTTACATGAGCCAAGGTTAATTAATAATATAAATTTTTAAGAATATCAAATAAATAAAATATATCAAAATTAAACTAAATTATTTTTATTTATATATTAATTTATAAATATGTAAAAAAAATGTAAGGTCAAAGTCTCTCTTAACCTACACAAAACTCCTACTCACGTTGATTTAATTAAATAAAAAAAATGTCTTTGTTTATGAGCTACCAGTTTATTACACAGTTTAAATTACACAATTTAAAGAATACATTTTTTGAATAAGGTTTTAAAAGTGTAATTATGTTTCTCTAGTGAAAATAATTAAAAAAGCCGTCAAAGAAGATAATAATAATCCAAATTTCTTGTCTAAATTTGTGCAGAAAAATTAACTTAAGATTTTACATCAATTATCTTATAATTTTTTCTCAAAAATGACAAGACAATTCATGATGTACCTATATGTTTCGGTTGAATCAGTTGTCCTTCCTTGTTCTGCTATCTTTTGATCATCTAATTCTCTCCGAGAACGCAATACACTCCAATAAGTTGTTGACCTGCAAAAAACAGTCTGACGCTTAAGTCAGATATGTTTCACAAAGAGGTCTTTATTTTATTAGGATAGATTAAGGTTATTTTACCTGAACATCAATCATATATTTAGGGCTTATGGTAGTCAAACACATTGATTAACCATTAACGCAGTATATTTTTAGGCAATCAAACCCAATAATCAATTCTTAATACCATATATTTGTAAAGCGTAAGGCAATATGACTCGTTAACACTTGTTAATATACTTGCTAACTGCCCATAAATGACTCTTAACTCCGATCGATAAATTTCATATAGTACATAAGTCCCCCAAGGCCAAGCAAACTATTTATTGAAAGATGTCGCTCACGTTGTATTTAGGGAGTCTATTTTCGATGCGCTTTAAGTTTTCATTCATCTCTGCACCAAGCAGTGGACTCTAAGAGTTCTCTTTGGAATCTTTTCCTTAGGTTGAGAGGGAAACGCTAGGAGTTCTCTTTGAAATTTTTTCCTAGGTTGAGTAGTAGACGCTTATAGTTCTCTTTGGAACTTTTTTCCTGTGCAAGATATTTTCACTCACAAAAATATGCGTTAAAAAAATAAAGCAAATACTTCAATATTTTATAATTTATTTTTATAATGAAGAACTATTAGAACCTAACAATGTTTCTTAGGTTGAGTAGTATATGTTAGGTGTTCTCTTTGAAACTTTTTCCTAGGTTGAGCAGTAGATGCTAGGAGTTCTCTTTGAAACTTTTTTCTGTGCAAGATATTTTTACTCACAAAAATATACGTTAAGTAAAATATTCAATATTTTTTATTTTTACAATGAGAAGCCTTTAGAACCTGATAAGGTTGAATGTTGATGGTCCAACTGACCAAACGGTAAGGGACTGAACCTTCCTTTGTAGGATATTTTTACTCACAAAAATATGTGTTAAATAAAATTTTCAATATTTTATTTTTATAATGAGAAACCATTAGAACTTGACAAGGTTGAACATTGATGGTCCAACTGACCAAGCGGTAAGGGATTGAACCTTCATGTGCAAGATATTTTTACTCACAAAAATATGCGTTAAATAAAATATTCAATATTTTATTTTTATAATGAGAAGCCATTAGAACCTGATAAGGTTGAATGTTAGTGGTCCAACTGACCAAGCGATAAGGGACTAAACCTTCCTGTGCAAGATATTTTTACTCACAAAACTATTCATGAAATAAAATATTCAATATTTTATTTTTATAATGAGAAGCCATTAGAATCTAATAAGGTTGAACGTTGGTGGTCCAATAACCAAGCCAAGGGACTAAACCCTCTTGTGCAGGATATTTTTACTCACAAAAATATGATAAAATATTCAATATTTTATTTTTATAATGAGAAGCCATTAGAACTTGACAAGGTTGATTGTAGGTGGTCCAACTAACCGAACGTGAAGTGACTGAACCTTCCTGGTATTGATCTGAAGTAGTGATGTCGAGATCGAGCGCACGTTTGGTTCCTTGTGGTTTCATGGGGATGCCGCTCGGCCCCACGGTGTGTGCCAAATGTTTCAATTGAATTGGTTCGAGGGTCTGTCGTCCTTTCTTGCTATGCTCTCTTTCAATCGTGCAATCCTTTCCTAGAATGCAATCCACTTTGATGGGTTGTTTCCCTGCAGAAGACACTCAAGTTAGATATGTTTCATAAAGAGGTCTCTATTTTATTAGGATAGATCAATGTTATTTTACCTCAACATCAATAGTATATTTATCGGGCCTTGTGTAGCCAATCACATTGATTAGGGTGTTGCTCCCTCCACCACCACACCTTTCTCCCTCCACCTCTCCTTTACTATTTTGTCCCTTAGTAAAATTTTATTTTTAGGGTTATTATTTTTTAATTTTACCCATTCACAACCTATTTCACTAATAACCTATTCTAGTCTCGTACATGAGTAAAATACTTTTCTTTCATTTTAACATTATATGTCTTCCTCTCTTTCTTTCGTCGTTGTGAGATACTACAAGTTGCAAAGGTTGGTGGTGGTGGAAAGAATTATCAAACAGGTTCCCTCTCGTGGTGCAGTGTCGCTCTCGTGGTGCAGTGTGTGTCGTGCTTCCTCGTATTCGAATAAACCTTGAAATAAAACCCTAAAATAAAAAACGTAAACGGAGGTGACATCCTTCAATGGATGTCAACATCCTTCAACGGATGTCAACATCCGTTTAAGGAAAAACGGATGTCAACATTCGTTTAAGGAAAAACGGATGTCGACATCCGTCCGTTTTACCTTAAACCGATGTTGACATCCGTTGAAGATGGTTATGTTTTTTATTTTAGAGTTTGTTTTATTAGGGGACATTCGTTGAAGGATGTCACCTCCGATGTATACTTTCTCACGCTGGTTGATGCTCTGGATGCTCCTCGATGTTCCTCCATACCACGGCGGCGACGCTCCTTCACACCACGACGGCAATGGAAGCTTTCAAAAAAAAAAAAAAACTGAAAAGAAAAAGGAATGCAAGTGCGGGAGGTGGGGAGGTGAAACGAAAATAGGGAAAGGGGAAGATAGTTCTGTGGGTGGGTGCTGGAAAAGTAAAATTAGGATTTCAAATTATTTAAAATAGGATAAAAGTAAAAATCTTTTTAACTTAAGGATATAATTATATTTAAAATAATATGGGGAGGTGGAGAAAGTATAGGGTGGTGGTGGAGGGAGCAACACCGCATTGATTAACCATTAATGCAATATATTTTTAAATAATCAAACCCAATAATTAATTATTAATGTCGTATATTAGCGTAAAGGAATCTGACGCATTAATACCTCATAATATATCTGCTAACTGTCCATAAATGATCGTTAACTTCTATCAGTATATTGGTATATTTGATAAAGTACATTATCCAATATTATTATTAGTGGAAAATTTTGGATTTGTCCTTGCCATAGAGGTTTTTCCTTTTAAAGTAATAGTGTCGAGTAGTTTTTATTCTTTTCTGTGTAGTACATCATATTGTTTTACCTATTATTTGATATTTTTTTCACTTATTATTTCTGTTACCTTTCCATCACTAACAACAAGAAAGATGGTACAATTATTAGAGATTAAAAAAGAAAGGATTTGGTAAGAATGATGGACAAAAATTAACACAATAGTAGGCTATCTTTTGTTAAAATAAAAACGCAATAGTAGGTTTTGTTATTATAATAAAAGGCAACGCGTCCTTGAAGAACCACGAGTCACACATTATTATTATTATTATATTATTTTCTAGAATAAGACTCAACTGAAGGTTTTATAATGGAAGATATAGTTTTGTTTATTAATTAATTAAAGTCTACTTTAAGTATATATATACCAAATCTTACGATTATGTTCATAAACACTTCGATGCGAAAACTCAGCTTAAGGAGATTCACAACGCAAAAGCTTCTTTGCTTAACCAACTCCTAAATGCTAACACTGTTCACGTTTATCATTGTGTTTTGTTGTTATTTATCATCTTTCAATCACACTCTTGCTTTTATGTCTCTCTTTATCTCCTTCATTAGATTCGCTGTTTTACATAAACCCTTGAGTGAACTTTAATATAAAAGAATAAATAATTTTATTTAGTTTTTTTTTATAATAAGAAGATTCTAATTTAAATAAATACCAATATTAAAAATAAACAAAATTAATGTTTTTTAAATAGACGCTAATTTTTTATATTTTTAATATTTATTTTATTTAATATTTAATAAAACAACATTAATATTAATATTTATTTATTTAATAAAAATATTTTTTGTGTTTTTTCAACTTTTTTTTATTAAAAATTTTGCTTAGCATTGGTTAAGCTAAGTAACAGCACTACCTTAAAGGTGAGCATATAACTTGTCAAGGACCTTTTATGATCAAGATCACCAACATAACGTGAATCACAAAATTCACTAACATATCTACAATTTGTTCCTCTTTCATACTCTAAATCTATGTTTGTTGAACCTTAGTATCTATGCATGCACTTCATAGCTTGGCAATGAACCTTTCTTTGGTTAGTCCTATAATGACTCACAATACTCACTTCATGTGTAACATTATTGCATTAGTGTAAGGCATTTTGAAACATGGATTTCTCTTCTTTTGTTTGTGTAGATAACTTAAAATGTGAACTAGCTATTTTTCATTTATCATTCTAAATGTCTCTAAAACATTCTCAATTTATTTATTTTTAAGATAAATATAATCTTACAAATTCTTAATCTCATTATCTTCATCAGAATGGTCCTTGTCGGACCATATTTTTCATCTCAAATTCACCACTAATTATATCTTCACCTTGATCATCTCAATTGGATACTTACATGCAATTAGTACAAAATTAAGAAATATTTTTGTCACAATATATGTTAGCCAAAAAGTTGACAAAAAAATGTGCATGGACAAATACATAAATATGTGCAAACCGATTTGTAATGTAAAAAATGTCATTTAGGTTGGATGACAAGTTAATCATATACCTTTATGTATTTTCTAATTTTAAAATATTTACACATTAATTTAGTGTGTTAAGTTAAAAGAAAAGAAAAGAAAAATAAGAAACTATACAACTATTTTTATTGAAATGGAGATAAATTATTATATCTTGTTATTTCTTCATAATAACATCAAAAGACAAATAAATAGCAACAAAAGTAGTTTATTTAAACGACAATTATTTGCAAGTGTATTATAATATTCACACACTACACATTACACTACACTACCCAATACTCTTCTTTCTTCTAGTACAATTTTACATTATAAATTAATGTGGGACCACGTTATAAATAACTCTTCGTTTTCTACTCATCCAACAATGTTGTTTTCCATGGACAACAATATATAAGTTAATTGATAGCCATGTTGATTTGTTTTCAGCAAAACAACCAACTAACCTTGTATTATTGTTACTGTAAGGGATAACTGTGTCTTAGGTAGACACAAAAAACTAGTGAGTCAGCACTCCATTATTCCTACTCATTCATTTACGTCTCTTGTTATTTATCATTTTTCATGTTTGTTTTTGGAATTAAAGATGGTTTTGGAAGTCAAGGTTATTTTAAAATAGATACAAATTTTATTTTACGTGTTAATTTTTTAAAGTTAAATTAAATTTAAAATTTACATATTAACATTATATAAAAATTAAAATCATGAATTAGAATATCTCATAACTAAATTGTTATTGTTTAACTTATTATGCCACTCATTTTCAAAAGACTTGTTATTTGTTAACGGAAAATATATTAACCAAATTTATATAATTATAATATTTCTCGGTGTTATTAGAAAAAAATATATATTCTTTTATGTTTTTTAAGAAAAATAATTTAAAAAATATTTGAAGAGTAGAAATATACTGTAAGTTGACGAGAATGATTTAAAGTCTGGACGATTTGTCTTTCTTTTATCTGCCGTGACAAGTACAGTGTCATTTTAGCTGCCATTCAAACTTAGCTGCTGCTTCTCGCTTGCTGCTTCTCGTTTTGGCGGGTGCATATGAAACTTGGTTTTCAAAAACTAACTGCTATGTAAGGTTAGAATTAGCTACTTGGTTCGGCTTATATTTTTTAAGATTTTTCATTTCAGATGTAGAGGTGAACATAAAAAAAGTAAATTAATTATTCAACATTTTGGAGTTGGTTTCATGTTAACCAAGTTTGGCCAATTCCTGTTATCCATGTAGCTGAACTTACCTAAAAGGCTATGGCTTTGTCTGTTCATTTCTATTATTGAGAACCCTCTTTCTGGATTCAATTTTTCTATTTCATTTTTTGGACAATGCTTTCTTAATTAAGCACATATTTTATTCCTTCACGACAGAGTTTGAGCAGCAAAGAGAACAAACAATGATGAAGGAATTTTGGAGCATGTTTTGTGCAGAAGCAGATTGTCCTGGTACTGGAGGAAAACTACCCTTTTGCTTCCATTTGAAGATTTTGAAAGATCCTTCTTCATGCTTCAACCAGTTCTTGATCTTTCTCCTTGACGTGTCAGTGCTGGTCATGCTGGCATTCATTCTGATCCGGAAGAATTTGTTCGGACCATTTCACGGTATGTTGCAGGTGGAAAGATATTCAAACTTGCAGCTAATTTCTTCCATAACCAATGCATCTCTGGGGTTGGTGTATTTGTGCTTAGGCATTTGGGTTTTAGAGGAAAACTTAAGGAAGAGTCACACTCTTCTTCCACTTAATGGGTGGTTGCTAGAACTCTTTGAAGGATTCAGATGGTTGTTAGTAGGATTAAGTGTAAGTCTTAAGCTGAAACTACTTCCAAGATCATGGTTGTGGTTGTTTTCACTTATTACACTATTTCTTTCGAGTATTTTCTGTGTTTTGTCCGTGTCTTATGCAATTTGTAGCAGAGAACTGACCTTCAAGGAAGCTTTAGATGTTCTATCTTTTCCAGGAGCAGTTTTACTACTCTTGTGCACTTACAAAGCATCAAAATGTGAAGACACTGCTACTAGTATTGATGAAGACTTTTATGACTCTTTAAACAGCCACTTTGATGGAGTTGATCCTTATAACTACGTAACCCCATATGCTAAAGCTGGATTCCTTAGTAGGATGTCGTTTTGGTGGTTGAATCCATTAATGAAAATTGGTCAAGAGAAAACACTTCAGGATGAGGATATCCCAAAGTTGCCAGAATCGGATCGAGCAGAATTTTGTTATTTATCCTTTATAGAACAATTGAACAGGCAAAAGGGAAAAGAATCATTGCCACAATCATCAATTTTGTGGGCAATAGTTTTTTGCCACTGGAAAGATATTTTGATGTCAGGATTGTTTGCATTGCTCAAGGTACTCAGTGTATGTACCGGTCCTGTACTTTTGAATGCTTTTATATCGATTGCTGAGGGTAATGGCAGTTTCAAATATGAGGGTTATGTATTGGTCATGTCACTTTTCATTACAAAAATCGCAGAGTCCCTATCACAAAGGCAATGGTATTTTCGCACTAGGCTTGTTGGGATGAAAATGAGATCACTACTTACAGCTTCCATTTATAGAAAAATATTGAAGTTGTCTAGTGCAGCTAGATTGACACACTCTAATGGTGAGATAATGAATTATGTGACTGTGGATACGTACAGAATTGGAGAATTCCCATTTTGGTTTCACCAGACATGGACAACAAGCCTCCAACTATGTATTGCACTTGTAATACTTTTTCGTGCTATTGGCCTAGCAACAATTGCCTCATTGGTGGTGATAGTTCTCACTGTGCTCTGTAATACTCCACTGGCAAAGATGCAGCATAAGTTTCAGAGTAAACTCGTGGTGGCACAAGATGAGAGATTGAAGGTCAGTTCTGAGGCTCTTGTGAATATGAAAGTGCTGAAGCTATATGCCTGGGAAACCCATTTTAAAAATGCTATTGAAATATTAAGAAACGTTGAACTGAAATTTTTAAGTGCTGTACAGCTGAGAAAGGCATACAACATAATTTTATTTTGGATCGCACCTGTTTTGGTGTCTGCTGTTTCTTTTGGGGCATGTTACTTTTTGAACGTTCCTTTAGATGCTAACAATGTTTTCACTTTTGTGGCAACTTTACGCCTAGTGCAAGAACCAATTACTGCCATCCCAGATGTTGTTGGGGTGGTCATTCAAGCAAAAGTTGCATTTTCCAGGATTGTTAATTTCCTTGAAGCACCTGAATTACAGAGTGTAAAATTCAGGAATAGGTGTTTTGATGATTGTAACAAAGGCCGAATTTCAATCAAATCTGCTGACTTTTCATGGGAAGGTAATGTATCAAAGTCAACGCTGAGGAACATAAACTTGGAGATTAGACATGGGCAGAAGTTGGCAATTTGTGGAGAAGTTGGCTCAGGAAAATCAACCCTCTTAACAACAATTCTCGGTGAAGTTCCTGTGACAAAGGGAACTGTAAGCTTTTCTTCCATTTATGCTCATAGATTACAATACTAATTATTGGGGTAACCTAATTGGTTATAACACTTTCTTGGCATTTCAACTTTATAGTGAAATGTTTAGCACATGAATTCCACTTCTTGCAGTGAACTTTTACTGTCCTCCATTGTCGCTGTGTTGCTAAGAGGAGTTTTAATCTCTCATTTTGACTTACAGATAGAAGTTTATGGAAAGTTTGCATATGTTTCTCAAACAGCATGGATACAAACAGGAACAGTACGGGAAAATATTTTGTTTGGATCTGATTTGGATGCTCATAGATATCAAGAAACACTTCATAGATCATCACTACTAAAGGATTTGGAGCTGTTTCCCCACGGAGACCTCACACAAATAGGTGAGAGAGGAGTTAACTTGAGTGGAGGTCAGAAGCAGCGAATTCAACTTGCACGTGCTCTTTATCAGAATGCTGATGTATATCTTTTGGATGATCCATTCAGTGCTGTTGATGCACATACTGCCACAAATTTGTTTAATGTAATGTCATCTTCCTTACTTCAGATTGTACATTTATGTGGTATGAGTCATTCCTTACTTCAAAAATGGCTTTGAAATTTGGCAGGAATACATCATGGATGGTCTTAAAGAGAAAACTGTTTTACTCGTAACTCATCAAGTTGACTTTCTACCAGCGTTTGATTCTGTTATGGTAATTCGTTAACCTTAAGACATTCTTCATCTTTCTTCAGTATGTTTCCTGCATATAACTAGTGATTGTAAATTAATAATGAATTTGAAGTTAGTTTTTCTCTTGCTTCCACTTTTAGACTGAATTTTCTTCTTTCCTATCACAGTTGATGTCAAATGGGAAAATCCTAGAAGTTGCTCCTTATCATCATTTATTGACTTCAAGCCGAGAATTCCAAAATCTTGTTAATGCTCACAATGAAACTGCAGGTTCTGAGAACCCTTTGGATGTTTCATCTGCCCAGAGAGATTCAACTTCTGCCAGAGAGATTACACAAGCTTTCATGGAGAAGCAGTTAAAAGCAACAAATGAAAATCAGTTGATAAAGGAAGAAGAGAGAGAGATAGGAAATACAGGCTTGAAACCGTACTTGCAATATTTGAATCAGAAGAAAGGTTATGCATACTTCTTTCTGGCTTCTTTTTGTCACCTCATGTTTATGATTTTCCAGATACTACAAAACTCATGGATGGCTGCAAATGTTGACAATTCCCAAGTCAGCACACTGCAGTTGATTGTAGTATACTTCTTGATTGGGGTTGCTTCTATAATTTTCTTGTTGATCAGAACTCTGCTTGTTGTTGCCTTTGGTATTCAATCATCAACATATTTATTTGTACAGTTAATAAACTCCCTTTTTCGTGCACCAATGTCCTTTTATGATTGCACACCATTGGGAAGGATACTCAGCAGGGTAAGGATTATACAATTTCTGTTCTCGCATGATTTTAATGTTAGTAATAACATAATAGTATTTTGATTATCGTTTCCTTGTCTAGGTCTCATCAGATCTGAGCATTATGGATCTTGATATACCTTTTATCCTAAGTTTCACTATGGTAGGTGTTATATACTTATGTTCTAATCTCACAGTTCTAGCAATTGCCTCTTGGCAAGTCTTGGTTGTCTCCTTACCGATGGTTTATGCTGCAATTCGCTTGCAGGTAATGAACAAATTCATCTTTGAAAATATTGTCATACTGAAATTGTGTCTTTTATTTTGATTTGAAAAATTTAACTAAATAATGCTCATTATCCAAAGTATCTAAGGTATTTCTTTACAAAACCAGAAATATTATTTTTCCACTGCAAAAGAATTGATGCGCGTGAATGGCACAACAAAATCATTTGTAGCTAATCATATAGCTGAAACAACTGCTGGAGCTGTGACAATAAGAGCTTTTGAGGAAGAAGATCGATTTTTCAAGAAGAATCTTGATCTAATTGATATCAATGCTAGTCCCTTGTTTCATAGTTTTGCCTCAAATGAGTGGCTGATCCAAAGATTAGAAGTAATCAGTGCATTACTTCTTACCACTACAGCACTATGCATGGTTCTGCTTCCACCAGGAACATTCAGCTCTGGTGAGCTTTCATTCATAGTTACATGTCAAATGGGATGGCTTTGGCTTTGAGAATTACAATCATCCACATATTATTTGCCTTTATCTTAAACCGTAACTTCATTTCAATTTTAATTTTCCAGGATTGGTTGGCATGGTTCTCTCTTATGGCCTTACCTTAAACGCTTCCTTTGTATTTTTAATTCAAAATCAATGCAGTCTAGAAAATTACATAGTATCCGTAGAGAGGCTAAATCAATATATGCATATTCCAAGTGAGGCCCCAGAAGTAATAGCAGGAAAACGTCCTCCTTCAAATTGGCCAGTTGCTGGTAATGTAGAACTAAATGACTTGCAGGTAATTGGTACTTACTTAAATGTGAATCATAATGTTCAGGAAAATGGTAATTGAAACGAACAACATATATAATTTTCTTGTTTATACAAAGACAGATACGATACAGGCCATATGGACCACTTATACTTCATGGAATCACATGCACATTCAAAGCAGGACACAAGATTGGAATAGTTGGAAGAACAGGAAGTGGAAAGTCCACTCTCATCAGTGCATTATTTCGTCTGGTGGAGCCAGCAGGTGGAAAAATTGTTGTGGATGGAATAGACATATCTTCAATTGGCCTTCATGATTTAAGGTCACGTTTTGGAGTTATACCTCAGGATCCTACCCTTTTTAATGGAACTGTTAGATATAATTTGGACCCTTTATCTCAATACTCTGATAAAGAAATATGGGAGGTAAAACCAACTACATTATATTTATCTTTGCTTTGCGTTGCAAGTGTATCATATTTGTTGCTCCATATGAAGGTTCTTGGGAAGTGTCAGCTGCGAGAAGTTTTACAAGAGAAAGAAGAGGGACTAAACTCCTCAGGTACACTTTCTATGTCACAGGTTATGTTGTCCTAGTTAATGAATAACTTGTAAGACTTTGTAACACAGTTGTGGAAGATGGATCAAACTGGAGCATGGGACAAAGACAATTATTTTGTCTGGGGCGTGCGTTGTTAAGGAGAAGTAGGATATTGGTGTTGGATGAAGCTACTGCATCAATTGACAATGCAACTGATTTGGTTCTGCAGAAAACCATTAGGACTGAGTTTGCAGATTGTACAGTGATCACAGTAGCACACAGAATACCAACCGTGATGGATTGCAGTATGGTTCTTTCAATTAGTGATGGTAAATTTCATGTTCAAAACCTCTTTATTTCCTCTTACAAACCTTTTACAGACCAACTCATAGCTCTGTTCATATTCTTAGGTTGAAATCAGAGTGGAAATAGAAGAGTTCATATGTTCCTAACTAAAACTTTTACTTGTTTTCTTCAATGAATGGGGATACTTGTATTATTGACAGGAAAATTGGTGGAGTATGATGAACCAATGAACTTGATGAACAAAGAAGGATCGCTATTCAAGCAGCTTGTTAAGGAGTAGTGGTCTCATTTTCATTCAGCAGAATCATATTGACACTGCAAAATCTATTTTCTTTTGTCAACATTGTTATCGATTTTCCTTTGATGTTAGCAGTGAGTCAATAAAGTGTGATAAGATGCTACATGTGTTTGTAAATTTGCTATGATTGAGATGTTGGTAAGGACTTGTAGGAATGAAAAGAAACAGTGCAAAAGTATTTGAATGTTAGATTAGAGTTGTCTATGAGCTAACATTGAAAGAAAACCATACAAAGTTGTTGAATAAGAAAACCACTAAGGAAAGAAAAAGAAAAAATAACACCACAAACTTGCAAAACAATACAAAGTTAAATATACTTTTTTTTTTCTAAATTAAAATGAATATTTAAATAGTTTATTTCTGATTCATCTTCATAAAAAATGCTTTCAACTTATATATAAAACTAATTTTAACTAATTTAGAAAAAATGACATTTAAGTTTTAAATATCTCATAAATTGCTTCATCCACAATATAATTAAGTTTTAGATCTCTCATCAGCTTCATAATTTTGAATTGAGTTCATATTAATTTCTTTTTAATATTCAAAATTTTTATGTTTTTAACTGAATTTCTGTCATTTAATATTTTTTACTAATTAAGTGACATTACATTATCATGTCTCGTTATTAAGGAGCATGACAATATCCAACACATTGTCATTTATTCTTTTATTTTGATCATAATATTATTTTATATTAATTTTTAACCTTACTTTTTTAACATAAAAAATAAATAAAGTATAAGTCAAAATAATAAGTATAAAAATTAAGCCGTGAAGACTTGATTAAAAAAATATAAAAATTTAACTATCCAAAAAACTGAATGTCTTTTAATAAGTAATATTTAAAAGACCTAAATTTAAAATATCCAAAAAACTTTAGATTTTTTGTTATTATAATATGTATACATTTTTTATTCTAAGGATTTAAA
This sequence comes from Vigna nakashimae, assembly GCA_034642375.1. Classification (NCBI taxonomy): domain Eukaryota; kingdom Viridiplantae; phylum Streptophyta; class Magnoliopsida; order Fabales; family Fabaceae; genus Vigna; species Vigna nakashimae. Next base: position 25,949,910 of record CM067768.1, read on the forward strand.
AATTATCCCCAAAGTGTAGTATTGTCACGAAAAATGAAAAATGAAACGTCTATGAAGTGAAGGAATAGTACAAAGTTTTGTTGAAGTAGTTTATAGTTAACTGTAAACTTTTACAGTGCAGTACACTGTAGGCAGTTTGCCGACCTGTAGTACAAACTGAATTGAATGACATTGAATGGCATTTATTGGAAGTATAAACAAGTAACTAATACAGGTGTTCACGCACTGCGTCTATCATCATTAATATAGGTAGTTGGCAAAAATACATAAAGATCAAATTCTGTTCACTGATAAATACTTGACAAAAAAAAGACTAAAAAAATAATGAAAAAAAATTTAACTAAAAAGACATTTGTTTAGTATCAACAAAGATTTATGAAAATGTGCCAATTTTATAGTGAAAATATTCTTTAACATTAAAAATAACCATTTAATAATATTATGTAGATTAAAATGATTATAAAAAAATAATTTTTTTTTATTTATAAAAAAAAGAGAATAAAAGATAGTGAAGTAAGTTCAGATTCTTTTTGGTATTATTCTTACTGAGTAGTAGATATACACTAATATTGATATATTATACAAAAATTTAATAAAAGATTCCAAATTCGTAGAAAATAATATTAAATTTTTTGAATGTCTAAATAATATTGTATATACTTCGTTTCTACCAGTTTAGAAAAACTGTTAAGAGGAATGGTTTATTCCCGATATTATGAAATATTCTATAATTTTTATTATCAGATTCCAAAATAAAATTATATATCTTAATATGAAATAGATATTAAATAATACTAGAAGATTATTTATTTAACACTTACCTAAGATAATATTAAAATAATATTATTTTACACTTATATTACAATATAAGTAATTTAAAATTAAGAAATAATTATTTAACATAAAATAAAATATCTTTATTCACCAATGTAAAATATATATATATATATATATATATATATATATATATATATATATATATTTCATTGTTTCAAAAATATAAAACCGTTAAATTAATAATGAAAAACAAATTTATTTATTTTTAAAAAAGACTAAAGACAACTGCTTCAATAATTATTTCCATAACACGTATTTCTATTTCTATTGTGCATCTTTCTTAGCACGTATTGTAAAAATACATAATGCCAAGTGAAAAATATACAATTATAAAAATATAAGGTTTTTCCTTTACAATGATATAATATAGGAGTGATTATAATATATTCGAATTAATCTTAATTATTATATTTTCGTTAAAAGTTTTAGTTAATCAATTTTATAAAAATGGCATATTTATTTAATATATTATGTAATACTAATAGAGTTTCATTTAAATACACTAATAAAATAATTATGGATGTTTATTATTCAATCGTATCGTACAATTTACAATAATTAAAGATCTTATAGTGGCCACAAAATAAACCATTTTAATAAACTGTAAATTGATATTCTTATTCTTATCCATGTTATCGGGAGTCGTCAGGGGTTGCAACATAGTCATGATATTCCACTAACAAAAGACAAATAGTTTAAAAGAGAAAACTTAATTTGTCATGGCAGTTTTGGCCAAGGTATCTTCTACTCTTATAGAATCTAAATTTATCACGCCTTTTTTTATTTGTAACTTTGTGGTTCTGTTTATTAAAGTGCCACTCAAAACGTAGAAGGTGCATTTTAATAAAAATTTCTTAAAAGTTTAAAAGAGAAAAATAGAGATAAAAAATATAGTAAATTCTAAATTAAAACTAAAAGCTTAGAAACGTTTTATTTTTTATGAATTAATTTTAACTTTTTAAATGTTTGTTTCATTTTCTTTCTTTCATTTACTTTAAATTTTGTTTAAAAATCCATATGAAAGAAGCTTGTATAAACATTCAATTTTTCTTACTTGACTCAATCATATCACTAACTTGGGTAGATTCACTAGTAAAAAAAAAAGTTTTTTAATGCGCTATATACGCTTCGATTTTACTGAAACCAAAGCTTATTAAAACGCCGCGCATTTTCGTAGTTATAGCGAAACTATATGTCTCGGTTGTCCAGGAACCGATGTCGAAAGGGGATACTGCCTCGGTTATTTTAAGAACCGAGGCAGAAAACCCTGCTGCCAAACTACAAAGAGCACTTTTCACTTGTCAGACTTTATGAAATAGGGCTACTACCTCGGTTCTGAGAACAACTGAGACAGAAAACCCTGCTTCCCATCTTCAAAGAGGGCGTTTCACGTGGCAGCTTGTCTGATACAGGGATACTGCCTCGATTTTCTTACCAACCGAGGTAGTAGAGGTTGACAAATGGTATTTGAACGTCGTTCTATGTACTTTTTTGCGCAGGCCATATGACATCGGTTGTCCTCTAACCAATGAAATATGGTGTTTAGGCATCGGTTTTAAAGCTAACTAAGGCATATGGTGATTAACAATTTTTTTTAAAATTTTCTGGAGGGTGTACGCCTCAGTTAAGTAGAGAAACGAGGCAATAGGCTGTTTAAATTTCTGAAAATGCAAAACCGAACACTCTTTCCCTGTTCATCTTTTTTCGTTGCGAACGAACCCTTCTCCTTTGCTTCCAACGCCACTCTTTCTCCTTTGCTTCCATCGCCAGTGATTTCCGTTTACCGCCGTCGTCTTGTCCGCTCGGCATTGTCACCACTGTTGCCTTCAACCACTATTCGTTGTCGTATTGGTTCGTTGCCTCCAACCACTGTTGCCTCTTCTGCTATTGCCACCGTCACCGTGAGACCATTGCCCAAACAGAGTGCGTCCGCAGTCGCCATCTGTTGCCCCCAACTGTCGTTTGTCCCTAACCGGAGTGCGTTTAACGCCATTGCTGCCACTGACCGTGCATCCATGCTCCCAGGTTCGTTACTCTTTCCTTTTTTTCATTTTATTAATGCAAAGTGATGAGGTTTTAATATCTGAATATTATGTGGAATTATCATTCATAATGGTCTTCAAAGTTCTCTGATTGTTATGCCTGTGTTGTCATTCACAATTGTGTTTTCTTATTTTAATTGATGGCATAATGTGTTTGTATAGAAGGAAATGTGTATGACTGAATGTTGGCATAATGTCATAACATCACCTGATAGTAATTCTAAGTGCTGAGAAAATAAAGGGAGTTAAACACAAGCACCAAAATTCTTAATCTGATGTGCAATAATCTATCAGATTATACACGAGCATGGTGCAACAGAAAATTATTTTTCCCTGGGTTTTTGTTTTGCTTTGTTAGTCGTTATAATGACATGTGGGATTGGAATTCAGTATTCTAATTGTCATTGGACTTGTATCTAATTGTTTTTTATCATAATCGTTTTTGGGAATAATTTCCTACTAAAATTTATTAGCATGGATCATAAAAGAAAGACATTGTAAAGATTAAATCAAGCATCTACATTTGAAAATTTAAGGTTAGGAATCATGTGACTAATTAATGTGCTGTTTTGTTTCTGTCCAGATATTGTACCTTCTAATAGGCGGACATTTTCCATCGTTGATTGGTTTCACGCTTCCAAGTTCCTATTCTTAAAAATTTTCTTTTAATATGAACATATAATTATTTGTTTTCTTGAATATATTGTAGGTTGCATATGTAATTATTTGTTTGCTTGAATATATATTGTTGTTGTGAATTAGCCTTAGTTTCCCGTTTGAGATTCAATACAAAAATTATTCACTATCTCGAGATTTTTTTGAAGAAATGTACCTTTTAAAAATGAACAGAGAGGAGATGGTAATATATATTTACAAGTATTGAATCTTGAATTGTCCGGTTGGACAGTTTAAGAAGAATAATAACTTTTTTATAGTTTATTATTATTATAAATTTTAATATACACGTCTTAAATTTCATGAAAATTTGTAGTTGTTTTTTGTATTGATCTTTGAGAGCATATTTGATTGTGATTTATGATCACTTTCATTTCGTGTAACCTGAAGACCAATGCGAAATGTTGGCAAAATTTTGTGAAATTTTAGATATGTTGTTTAAAATTTATATGTTTAATAAACTAAAAAAAGTGAATCTTCTTGAATGGGATATGATCACACCTTGAATACCAAAATGATCAAAGTGATCATTCTTGATTATTGAAATCGTGTAAACAATTTTAGTAAATATGCAGACGGATCGAGGATGGATTAATCTACCATGCATCAGCACTGAGTACGATAAATGGTAGAAAAATTTATACAGTTTGCGCAACGTAAAGCGAGTACAAGTGGTGATGATGAAGTCAAGTTTTGATGTCCCTGTGTCAACTGTTTGAATGGGAGGAAGTTGAACGCAACCGATATTAGGGAACATCTTATCTGTGATGGTTTCATACGAAGTTATACAACATGGATATGGCATGGCGAGGCAACAAACTTTCCAACTTTCCCTCTAACTGAAAATGTATATGATTCCACCATGGATATGGAAGATCAACCGGAAGAAGACAACTTAGCGGACATGATCTGCGATATTGGCGCATAAGCTTTTGCCTAAGCGCATGTGTATAAAACGATGTCCACTGATGCGGAGACTCCTTTATATGTCAGTTAAACTAAGTTCACACAGTTGTCAATGGTGTTAAGGCTCATGAATTTAAAGGCGAGTGATGAACGGGTCGCACCGCTCACAAAAGTTGATTGCACGAAATTAATGCACTATAACTAGGAAATGACTCCTAGGTCGTCTCTCAAGGACCAATTTATGGTTCAGTCTCAGATGTTCTACACGAAGTGGGGGGGGTTTTGTGGATGTTTTGTGCGGTAAATAAAATTTAAAAGTGAAAATTAAACACAACTGAATTTAAAAACACTGAAATAAATTTTAAAGCAGTAAAACCAAACGAAAAAAGACAGTAAAAACGAAACAGTAAATATGCATAAACGGTAAAATTTAACGACACAGAAAATAGAAAACGGTAAATAAAAGAGACTATGAAAACAAAAGCACTTTGAAAATGAAATTCATTAAACATTCAACATTAAATTAAAATGACTGGACAGTAAAGATAAAAAATGAAACTGAAATGAACAAACTACTACAATGACACAATACATGCTTCGAAAATAAATTTCTACACTATTGCACTGTTTGAAAAATGAAAACTTTAGAGGAAGAGAGCTCCTGGAAGAGAAGAACCGTGACCCCTTCCAGGCCTCCAAGGCCGTCTTTCTTCTGCTGCTGCTTCTTTCTCTTATAGCCAAAAACTCATAACATATTGTGCATCCCTTCTTCATTCCAGCCAGTTTTTACGTTTTGTTTTGTCTCCTAGCAACCAATTGTTTCCTGAATTTCCTCCACCATTTGCTCCTGTAAGTTTCCAAACATGAATAAGGTTGGGCCCTCTTAATCTTGTCTTGTTCATCCTTCACACTTCCAGCCATCACGTTGATGTTGTTTCTCAACAGTCCATCACCCTCCAAAACATGTGTCAAGCGGCGGCTGCTCCCATGTTCTCATTCCAGCAACGCTTCCTCCTTTGCTTCCAGCAGTAGTCTCCATGCTTATCTTCTCCAAGGTGTGAACGTGCAGCTCCTTCCAAGCTGGATGCTGCTTCCATTCACGCTGCAGGTGGCTGCTTCAACATGTCCCCATTCCAGCCCTCTTGCTCACACCTGCTGGACCATCTCACCTCACGGCCTCCTTCTCTTCTCCTTGCAGCTTCCAAGCTTCTTATTGGCGCGCTACTTCTTCCTCTCAACGTGCATGCTGCTTCTGTTTCCAGCCACTTCTTAATGAAGCTCCAAAGCTTGCTGGACCATCTCTCATGGGCTGCACCCTAAAGGAAGAAAATTAATTCCTGCAAGAAAAACCGTGAGCCAAAGCCGTGTTTCCTTCCAAGTGATAGTGCTCATTTTTCTATTTTGGTGTCTCCCACTAATATTCCTCCATTTTGTGTGCTGGTTGCCGTGAGAAAACCAAGAGTTTTTCTTCCTTCAATGTAGCCCCCATGTCTCATGCTAGAACAATATTCCCTTCTCTTAGTGGCGGCCCCTTGTGCTTTTTTTCTTCAATTAATGGCAAAGCCACTTAGAAATCACGTTCAGTCAAGAAAGAGTGTGACTTCCAGTTTTATTCCAATCAAAACAATGTGTTGAAGCTTGTAGCATCCTTTGTCGTGCAAAAATATGAGAGGTCGTGTGCTGTGTGCTTGTTGCTGGTTTCATATGTCCATCATAAAATTTTCACTTTTTGAATTCAAGCTTCTTAAATGAATTTTTACTTTTAATCTCATTTTAGTTTAGCATGTAATTGATGAGAAATTTCTCTTTCAGTCCCAAAATATTATCAACAATTTTCCTGCATTCAATAATGTAAATAATTAGTCTCAGATAATTCAAATTAATTAAAATAAGAATTTCTGATCAAATTGAGCACAATTAGGAAAAATGGGAAAATAATGGACATTTAAGTACGATTCCCTGATTAATTCTAGCACAATAAACTAAGTGAAGTGAAGAAAATAATGATTCATCAAAATAGACCACACTTAGTCTTTTGCACTCCTGGGCAAAATTAAGACGCAAATCGGGGAATGGTTCAAAGGATTTTCAGGAATGATGACACAAACTCAGCAGACAGAAAAAAACTCGCAAGAAAATAAAAAGAATTTACAGAATTTTCAAGAAGTCTGGACAGAGAAAAGAAGTAGAAATTATCCAACACAAATCAAATAAAGCAGATACTTACAGAAATCTTCCAAGCAATTCAATACACGGAAAAATAATCAATCAGCTTAAGAGGCGATTTAAAAATAACAAAACCTCACAGATGCACTATAGTGTTTCTCTCAAGTGTTTAAGGTAAATCAATGTCACTCAATGCATTCAAGAAAGCAAACACAAGCAGATTTGGCAAGCTTCTAATATCAACACTTAAAACATATGCATGTTCGGATCCAAAGGTCTTTACTGGTTGTAATGGGGCCAAGGATAGGGGAGGATAAATTTGGATAAGTAGCTAAAGCCCAAAAGAAATAGAGGAGCACTGGGAAAAAAATGTAAATACAGTCAAATCTCACCCAAACCTCTAATTCAACCCTCCTTTCGACTCCATTATTCACAAAATTGTTTTTCATCATTTTTTTCTTTTTCTCATCATTTTTTTTTCATCCTGTCTCTTTTCTTTTTTCTCTTTATCCCACAACAGGATACAAATCATATTTTCAAAACATGATGAGGAACCAACTAGCCAATTCATCAGAATTCCCAAGGAGACCACACTTTTTCACAAAACACTTCTATAGCTCCAGACTTCCCTAAGGTTTAGGTAATCATTATTTTTCACTTAGGGTCAGTGTATGAGCTTCAAACAAATGGGGAAAGTATAGGCTCAAAGGGGGTTATCAAAGGATAATAACAAGGTAGGCTTATTTGGCTAACGAGGCTCAAGAAATAAAATTGCCTTTATCACTTCCAAAAATGCATATAAATCAAGTATATCAAAAAGAATCAAGTCAAGGCATATGTGCAAGCAATCAAGAGACATGTCACACAAGAAAGAAAATAAAGTGGCTCAAATCTCACACAGGGTATTCGTCACAATCAAATCAACCTCTTAAACATTATAATCATCTTCCAAGCAGAGAAAAGCAAGGATTTCAAACCATAAGTATTAATGAAGTGAAGGAAAAATCTACAACTTAGACAAACTCCAGAAATCAAGAGAAAAATGTAAAATTTATTGCACACAAAACAACTAAAAACAACTTAAAACAGAAAAAAATTAACACTCAAAAACAAAAAATTTAACACACAAAACAAAGAAAAATCAGAGTCTCTCCCAATAGACCACACTTAAACTACACATTGTCCTCAATGTGTTCTAAGCATACATCAACAATCAAAACAGTAAACATATCATGGACAAGTGCAATAAAGGTAGGAAAAAGGGAGAGAAAGAAAATGCAAACTCCCGTAGGTTAAGGTGGAAGCTGCCAATTTTGGACTTGTAGGGAGATGTTTTCCTCTTCACGATCCAGCCATGAAGTTTTGAGGACGAACTGCTTCATCCTCCAGATTTGATCGAGCAGTGAAATGTTTTCCACAGCTGGATCTGAGCAGTGATTGTTGATGAGCAGGTTCAGCAGGTGCCTATTGTTGTTGAAACAGTTATGGGTACTCGCACCTTTGTCTTCAATTGTGGGTGTCTGCTCATCAAGTTTATACGTACCTCCTGCAACATGGTTAGTGCAATGTGGTTCTACAGAAATTTCATGCAGGGGTATAACACTCAATTCTAATGTAACAGGCTGAACCTTAGATACATCCTCATAACATGAATCAATTTCAAAATTACATGCAATATCAATATCAGACTCAGATTCATGTTCAGAAGGAGAATTAAAAACATGCTCAGCAACAATATGATTATCGGCATACCTATCATCAGCATAATCTTTAATAACACATTCATGAATAGCATAATCATACTGAGGTATGCTTACCTCCACTTCCTTGAAGATGGGAAAAGTGGTGGAAAATGGAGGTGGTCTACCTGGCTCCAAAGTATTGCTTATTCCTGCCTGGGCCTCAAAATATTCAGCAGTCTCCTCCAGTGCAAGATTGGGAACATAGGATGATGTGAAAGTAGGTGGTGCAGTGAGCACGTGACTCTGGTTCTCATCTCCTATGTTGATGGCCATCTGCCCTATTTGATCATTCAAACTCTGCATGACAGCTTGAGTTTCTTGCTGGATCTTCATGCACTCTTGCTCGAACTGAATTCTCTGCTTGGTAATTTGCTCCAGTAACTCCTTTAATGTAGGTTCAGAAGTAGAAGGCTGAGGAGTTATTTGGGCAGGGGCATCAAACTGCTGATTCTCGTATTGCTGAACTGGTGGAGGCATAAAAGTATCCTGAGATGGTGCTTCCTGATATTCCTGTTGAGCATCGAACCATCCCAAGCTAGGGTCATTCCATCCAGGATCGTCGTTATAAGCATATTGCATAGGGGAAAATTTGTTCAAAAACTGATGCTCAAGATATCCCCAATCGGTAACGGATCTTAGAGGAAGAGAGTCTTTCCAATCCTTAGCTGCTCCTTGTAATGAATGCGGAAATGCGCTCAAGAAAATGTGATCAAGAGGAACATCTGGAGGCTTCATTGAAGAGCACACCATGTGGAACTCCTCCAAATGTCTATGTGGGCATTCCCCTGCAAAACCATGAAACTTAGGCAGCAAATATGTCAGTCCAGTGCTTAGAACGTAATAAAAATCATCCTCTGTAGGTGGAACCGGCTCCCTAGGAGCGCTCTCAGGAATTTGAGGATGATCCATATAATTCTCATCATAGAATTCAGCAGAATTACAATCAGAGTACCAAGCAGAAGGAGAATCATGATTATAGACACTCGCAGAATAAGCACTATTAACATCATCAAAATAGGTAGACATCGAAAAATAAAAATAAAACAAATAAAAAGTAAATACTAAAAATTACGAAACAGATAATTCACAACACATTTATACATGCTACAGGAACACACAAAACAACACATAAATTTTTTTTTAAATTTATTTATTTTTTTTTTAAAATTTTTTTTTAATTAACAAACAAAATACATATGACACGCATACAGAAAATAGAACATCACATCATAACGCAAGATAAAACACAACAATTAAACATATATATACACAATATATATTAACACAGTACAAATCTTAAAACAAAAACCTGGAACTGAAGTGACAACGCCGCCAAAATTTGCTGAAGGTGTCGTTGTCTCCTACAAAAATACAACAGACAGAACACACAAAACACACATATTAACAAAACAAAAATTTACACAACAATAATCTAAAACCAAACCTCCATTGATTGGTCCCCGGCAACGGCGCCATTTTTGATGAACGGGTCGCACCGCTCACAAAAGTTGATTGCACGAAATTAATGCAGTATAACTAGGAAATGACTCCTAGGTCGTCTCTCAAGGACCAATTTATGGTTCAGTCTCAGATGTTCTACACGAAGTGGGGGGGGTTTTGTGGATGTTTTGTGCGGTAAATAAAATTTAAAAGTGAAAATTAAACAAAACTGAATTTAAAAACACTGAAATAAATTTTAAAGCAGTAAAACCAAACGAAAAAAGACAGTAAAAACGAAACAGTAAATATGCATAAACGGTAAAATTTAACGACACAGAAAATAGAAAACGGTAAATAAAAGAGACTATGAAAACAAAAGCACTTTGAAAATGAAATTCATTAAACATTCAACATTAAATTAAAATGAATGGACAGTAAAGATAAAATATGAAACTGAAATGAACAAACTACTACAATGACACAATACATGCTTCGAAAATAAATTTCTACACTATTGCACTGTTTGAAAAATGAAAACTTTAGAGGAAGAGAGCTCCTGGAAGAGAAGAACCGTGACCCCTTCCAGGCCTCCAAGGCCGTCTTTCTTCTGCTGCTGCTTCTTTCACTTATAGCCAAAAACTCATAACATATTGTGCATCCCTTCTTCATTCCAGCCAGTTTTTACGTTTTGTTTTGTCTCCTAGCAACCAATTGTTTCCTGAATTTCCTCCACCATTTGCTCCTGTAAGTTTCCAAACATGAATAAGGTTGGGCCCTCTTAATCTTGTCTTGTTCATCCTTCACACTTCCAGCCATCACGTTGATGTTGTTTCTCAACAGTCCATCACCCTCCAAAACATGTGTCAAGCGGCGGCTGCTCCCATGTTCTCATTCCAGCAACGCTTCGTCCTTTGCTTCCAGCAGTAGTCTCCATGCTTATCTTCTCCAAGGTGTGAACGTGCAGCTCCTTCCAAGCTGGATGCTGCTTCCATTCACGCTGCAGGTGGCTGCTTCAACATGTCCCCATTCCAGCCCTCTTGCTCACACCTGCTGGACCATCTCACCTCACGGCCTCCTTCTCTTCTCCTTGCAGCTTCCAAGCTTCTTATTGGCGCGCTACTTCTTCCTCTCAACGTGCATGCTGCTTCTGTTTCCAGCCACTTCTTAATGAAGCTCCAAAGCTTGCTGGACCATCTCTCATGGGCTGCACCCTAAAGGAAGAAAATTAATTCCTGCAAGAAAAACCGTGAGCCAAAGCCGTGTTTCCTTCCAAGTGATAGTGCTCATTTTTCTATTTTGGTGTCTCCCACTAATATTCCTCCATTTTGTGTGCTGGTTGCCGTGAGAAAACCAAGAGTTTTTCTTCCTTCAATGTAGCCCCCATGTCTCATGCTAGAACAATATTCCCTTCTCTTAGTGGCGGCCCCTTGTGCTTTTTTTCTTCAATTAATGGCAAAGCCACTTAGAAATCACGTTCAGTCAAGAAAGAGTGTGACTTCCAGTTTTATTCCAATCAAAACAATGTGTTGAAGCTTGTAGCATCCTTTGTCGTGCAAAAATATGAGAGGTCGTGTGCTGTGTGCTTGTTGCTGGTTTCATATGTCCATCATAAAATTTTCACTTTTTGAATTCAAGCTTCTTAAATGAATTTTTACTTTTAATCTCATTTTAGTTTAGCATGTAATTGATGAGAAATTTCTCTTTCAGTCCCAAAATATTATCAACAATTTTCCTGCATTCAATAATGTAAATAATTAGTCTCAGATAATTCAAATTAATTAAAATAAGAATTTCTGATCAAATTGAGCACAATTAGGAAAAATGGGAAAATAATGGACATTTAAGTACGATTCCCTGATTAATTCTAGCACAATAAACTAAGTGAAGTGAAGAAAATAATGATTCATCAGCGAGCAATGGATGAACTGATAAGAGTTTTATATAATTGTTGTCGTTGTTGAATGAAATGCTGCCAAATGGAAATACATTACCCAATCGTAATTATGTTGCAAAATATATTCTTTGTCCGATGGGTATAAAGTATAAACGGATACATGCATGTCCGAATGATTGCATATTGTATAGGAATGAGTATGATGTTTTGACAAAGTGTCCAAAATGTGGGTTATCACGATACAAGGAAAAAAGCAACGGTGAAGATAGTGGTCACACAGAAAATAATGGTTTTGCTTTGAAAGTAGTTTGGTACCTTCCACTCGTTGCCAGACTTAAGCGTTTGTTCACGAATCCGAAAGACGCTAAAAACCTAAGATGGCATGCAGATGAGAGAACAATTGATGGGCTGCTTCGTCATCCAGCTGATTCAAAGCAGTAGAAAAATATTGGTCAAGAATTCCCCCAATTTGGTCAAGATTGTAGAAATCTTAGGTTTGGCTTAGCTATTGATGGAATGAACCCATTTTATAATCTAAGTACCAATCACAGTTGTTGGCCCATTATAATGATAATTTACAACTTATCTCCTAGATGGTGCATGAAAAGAAAGTACATGATGTTGCCAATGTTGATATCTGGCCAAAACAGCTTGGAAATGACATAGATGTTTATCTTAGGCCACTAGTTGAATACTTGAAGTTGTTGTGGGTTGATGGGGTTTAAATATTTGATGCCTTTACTTCAGAAACTTTTGTGATGCATGCCATGTTATTTTGTACCATTAATGACTTCCCAGCTTACGATAATTTGTCGGGGTACTGTGTGAAGGGTCATAAAGCATGTCTTATATGTGAAGAAAACACTGCAGCTCATCAATTAAAACACGAAAGGAAGACAATGTATATGCGTCATCGACGATTTTTACAATCTAATCATTCATATCGAAGGTTAAAGAAAGCATTCAATGGACAACAAGAAAAAGACAATACACTCATTCCACTTACTGGACTTGAAGTTCTTGAAAACCTTAATAGAGTACATCATGTATTTGGGAAAACGTCCAAGAAGTCTTCTGTAACGACCCCTTGGAAGAAGAAATCAATATTCTTTTATCTTCCATATTGGTCAAAGTTACATGTTAGACATTGCATATATGTCATGCATGTAGAGAAGAATGTTTGTGATAGCTTGATTGGTACACTACTCAACATCCAGGGAAAAACAAAAGATGGAGTGAATGCTCGTTTGGATTTGGTTGACATGAAGATCCACGAAGATTTGGCACCAAGAGAGATTGGTAAACGTAGTTATTTTCCTCCTGCATGTTGTATAATGCCCAAACAAGAGAAGATAAGTTTTTTTCTTTGTTTACAGAGTATGAAGATACCACAAGGATACTTTCAAATATCAAGAGCTTAGTGTCAATGCAGAACTTAAAGCTTGTTGGATTCAAGTCTCACGATTGCCACGTCTTAATGCAATAATTGTTACCGGTGAGATTTCGTGGAATTTTCCTCAAAAATGTTAGGTAGACCATAACTCGATTGTGCTCATTTTTCTCGTCAATTTGTAGTAAAGTCATTGATCCTACACAGTTAGATGAACTTCAAGGCAACATTATTATCATCTTGTGTCAGCTAGAAATGGTTTTTCCTCTATCCTTTTTTGACATCATGGTGCACTTGTTAATTTGGTAAGAGAAATCAAGTTGTGTGGACCAGTATACTTAAGATGGATGTATCCTATTAAGCATTATATGAAGATTTTGAAAGGATACGTCAAAAATCAATATCGTCCAGAAGGTTCAATGATTGAAAGATATATTGGTGAAGAAAGTATCGAGTTTTGCTCTGATTATATGACTAAAGCAAATCCAATAGGAGTCCCTTGGACATCATGGTTGAATAGATGTTCTACAAGTAAAAACATCTGAGGTATGAATGTGGTCATGAAAAGTCGTGAAGAATTAATGCAAATGAGGTGATCTCATTTTTGGAAGCACACAAAGTTGTTGTAAAGGACAAGTATCCAAGACAATTAGAGAAATGACAGTTGATGGAGCATAACAGAACATTCTTGTCTTGATTCAAATCTGAAGTTTTGAAAGAATCACAGTCTTCTGAGACTTTGTTCCTGCTAGCAAATGATTTGAAGTTTGATGTTGTATGTTGTACAGGCTACGAAATTAATAATTGCACATTCTATGCAAAGACTTTGGATGATAAAAGCACAGTACAAAATAGTGGCGTCTGTCTAGAAGCTGAGTCGCTACAATTTTCCACATCCAAAGATCAAAATCCTGTAATTGGATCAATGAGATATTATGGTAGAATAGAAGAGATATGGGAGGTTGATTACACTAAGTTTTTTGTTGCACTCCTCAAATGTAAGTGGGTTGACAATAAGAGTGGTGTCAAAATAGATGAATCTGGTATGACACTAGTTGATTTTCGAAAGGTTGTTTATGGAGACGAACCGTTTATCATGGCATATCAAGCAAGTCAGGTTTTTTATGTAAAAGATCATGCGTTTGACCATTGATATGTCGTTCTTCAAGGAAAAAGACAAATTGAAGATAAAGAAAAGAGTATAAGTAATTTTCATATTGTTGACAATCATCCATTTAAAACAACAATAAATTTGGATGATGACCCTCTAGTTGATGATGTACATGCAATTCGGGAAGATCACAATGAGGGAATATACATATGACCAATCCATATGATTATGTATGAATTTCATATTTGTGTAAAAATTTATGACTTTTGTTAATATGTTATTTTTTAAGTCTTTTATTAATCTTTCATCTTATTTTTTGTGACAAATATATGGCTGAGGCACCACATTCGTCTGGGGATGAAGTCCCCACTTTTAGACCCACTAGAGGATCGACAAGGTGTAGACAACTTTAACTTAGAAGAATGCAGGTGAGAGGACACCTGTCATTATTCATGTGGTCATTGGGGTAACATCTGGACCAAATGCAGATGAATTTAGGTCTTATCTTGAAGTACTAGCACGTGATCGTATCTCTATACTTACTCCATCCTTTAATCATGTATCTGAGGTTGATCGGAATCTTATCTGGCAAGATCTATTGGTAAGTTAATCAATATTTCTCCTAATTCTAGTTTAATTATATTGATAAATTTGTATTGTTATAAGGTTATTACTTTCTTTATTGTAGATGACATTTGATATCCTAAATGTCGCCAACCTAAGGAATAGGTGTTTATCTGCAATTGGAGAAAGATTTCGGGTGTTTAAGACAAAATTGACGTCCAGATATATATTTGGACCAAAAAGTAATGAAACTCTATGTTCCAAATATTTTTCAATTGACGAAGAAACCTAGCGTCAGTTTGTAGAGATTCGTTCATCCGAGATGTGACAAGTAAGTGTAGGTAAAAATCATTCAATTCATTTCATCATTCATAATTTTACATCATAACAATTGTTTCATTTTGTCACAACAAACAAGGTCAAAAGCACAAGGTATATATGTTCTCAGAATAAAAATCCACACATACTATTGATACAGCTGTCGCGGCCGATCAAATTTTACGTGCAATTAAGAATGCAGTACAGTGCTAGGAATCGACTCCTAGGTCGTCTCTCAAGGACCAATATTTGTGGTTCGGTCTTAGATTTAACACGAAGTGGAGGGGGTTTATGATTTGTGTTTGATGCGAAAAATTAAATTGGAACTGGAAATTAAATAAAACAAAATTAAAAACGTTAAAATAAATTTTAACGACAGTGACAACCAAACGGTAAAATCAGAAAATAGAAAATTACGCAGTATTTGAAAATAACATGAACAGTAAAACACAATGATAGAAATTAACGCTGCAGAAAATAATGAACGGTAAAATTTGATAGCTAAACGGAAACACTTAACTGAAAGTGAAAAAGATTCATTAAAGGTTGACTACTTGAAATAAAATTCCTAGACGGATAAAAATAAAATGAACAAACTAACACGTTACAGGAATGAAATTCTACATCTTTTTCTGAAAATGAGTAAGGACGGAAAGCTACTGGAAGAGAGGAAGAGTAAAATGCTAAGCCACTGCAATGAGAACCAAGAGCTAATGGAGGAGAGGGAGCCTCTCTCCGTTCGTAACTCTCCCCTGGAAACCTCCCTCACTCACGGCTCCCTCCATTCCCTACTGGAACTCTCACTCTCCAGACTCCCCCCTGAACTGCTGCTACTCTACTCATTTTATAACCACTCCTCTGACACCCCGTGACTTCTTCCTTTCCCGTGAGCAAGGTTTTGTTTTTGTTGCCCCCGTAGCATCTTTCTTCAGCTCTTTGGACGTGCCAAAGTCAATAAAATGGGCCCTCCAAATGGTGTCCGTGAGCCCTGCTTCCTTCAGCAAAGAACAACTTCTTGCTGCCACCTGGACGTGAGAAAAAGAAGATGAGAGCCCCTCAATAACTCCAAGTGAATCCAAGTGAAGCCCCATCCGTGTTGCATTACGTGACTTTACTTCATGAGAATAGAACTCTCCATCACCGTGTGCACTCTTTGCTGGAGACACCTCTCTTCTTTTGCTGGACCAAGAAGTGGTACAGCTGGAACGTGAATGTTGGCCTTGACACCTTCTTCCCAAGCTGGACCAGGGTCTTGAGTCTCCACGCTGCCTGCTGCTTCCTGGATGTTTTGTTGGATGTAGTCTTGTTGCTAGCTGCTGGCGTGAAGCTATAGCTGCTGGTGTGAAGCTTCTTCCCCACATGCTGCCGCTGCTGCTTCCTTAGAGATTATCTTCAATGAAATTAATTAAGGGTCCCTCCAAATGGTTGATTCTGAAATGTTAAGCTTCTAAGTGGTGGTCCCCTTAATAATTCAGCTTGTAGTATTTGGCATTTTGGACGTGAGCTTCCAACTGGGCCACAAAAATAATTTGGCACATATGAGAATGAAATATGGTTCTCCAATATTCATGAAAGTCCGTATGGTGAGTATTGTTTTCAAAGCATAGTGCTTTCACGTGCAGTCACGCACACAACAAAATAAATTAGCCATAAGAATAAAATGTGTTTTTGTGGCCCCTCTTTTCATGTTGTGTCATGCTTTCCAACAATATTCCTTTTCTTAGTGGAGACCCCACTTTTATTCTATTTGTTTGCTGCTACAATTTGGATGTAACCGTGCATTTGTAATTCCTTTCTCCTTTCTCAAATAAATAAGAGAATTCCATTGCTATATTGATGCCAAACGTTCCATCCTCTAGACTTTATTTTAAGGAGTAACTGCATAAGCATTAAACACACGGTACTCCTTTTCCTCTTCCAACCGTGAAAGCATCCCATCATTAAATAATTTTTGCTACACTTAAACCAACTCCAAGTCTTCCTTCTAGCAAATTTGAAAAGGTCCGTGTGATTCTTTAATTTTCCACTGTCCAACACACAAATTAAATCAATGCAGCAAAGCTTCTTCTAAGTAAATAATACATTGTGCAAATTAATCTTCTCCCAAATGTCCTAGAATATTTTCAGAGTTTTCCCTACAAATTATAATGCAAAATATTAGTCTCAGATAATTCAAATTAATTAAAATAAGAATTTCTGACCAAATTAAGCTTAATTCAGTAAAATGGGAAAACACTGGACAATTATGCACAATTTCCTGATTAATTTATTACAATAAACTAAGTGAAGTGAAGAAAATAATGATTCATCAAAATAGACCACACTTAGTCTTTTGCACTCCTGGGCAAAATTAAGACACAAAACAGGGAATGGTTCAACGGACTTTTAGGAAGGTGACACAAACTCAGCAGACAGAAAAATAAAAACTCACGAGAAAATTAAACAGAATTTACAAAGTTCTCAAGAAGTCTGGACAGAGAAAAGAAGTAGACAATATCCAACACATAGTCAAGAAAAGCACATACTTACAGAAATCATCCAAGCAATTCAATACATAGCAAAATGATTAATCAGTTCAAGAGGTGATTCAAAAATAACAAAACCTCATAGATGCACTCAGAGTGTTTCTCTCAAGTGTCTAGGGTAAATAATAATATCAGCTCGATGTACTCAAGAAAACAAACACAAGTAGACTTGGCAAGCTTCTAATTATCAATACTTAAAACATATGCATGTTCAGATCAAAAGGTCTTTACTGGGTTGTAATGGGGCCAAGGACAGGGGGAGGATAAATTTGGATAAGTAGCTATAGCTCAGAAGAAATAGAGGTGCACTAGGAAAAAATGTAAACACAGTGAAATCTCACCCAAACCTCTAATTCAATCCTCTTCTCGACTCCATTATTCACAAAAATTATTTTTAAATTTTTTTTTTCTCTTTTTCTCATCATTTTTTCTCATCCTGTCTTCTTGCTTTCTCTTTTTTTTTTTTTTTTTTATCACACAACAGGATATAACTTATCATTTCAAAACATGATGAGGAACCAACTAGCCAATTCATCAGAATTCCCAAGGAGACCACACTTATTCACAAAATACTTCTATAGCTCAAGACTTTCCTAAGGTTAAGGTAATCATTTATTTTTCACTTAGGATCAGTGTATGAGCTTCAACACAAAGAGATATATACAGTATAAGCTCAAAGGGGTTATCAAAGGATAATAACAAGGTAGGCTTATTTGGCTAAAGAGGCTCAAGAACAAAAATGCCTTTATCACGTCTGAACATGCATATCAATCAAGTATATAAAAAAGAATCAAGCCAAGGCATATGTGCAAGCATTCAAGATACATATCACACACAAGAAAGAAAATTAAGTGGCTCAAATCTCACACAGGGTATTCGTCACAATCAAATCAACCTCTCAAACGTATAATCATCTTTCCAAGCAAAGAAAAGCAAGGATTACAATCTATAAGTAGTAAGTAAGTGAAGGAAAAATCTACAACTTAGACATCATCCAGAAATCAAGAGAAAAATGTAAAATTTATTGCACTCAAGACACACTAAAACAACTTAAAACAGAAAAAATTTAACACTTAAAAACAAAAAATTTCACACACAAAATACAATCTAACAGAAAAATCAGAAAAATCAGAATTTCTTCCCAGTAGACCACACTTAAATCACACAATGTCCTCAGTGTGTTACAATCATCAGATGATCAATTTCAGAGCAGTCAAATAATATAGACAAGTGCAATAAAATGTTAGGAAATGGGAAGAAATTTTCAGTAACATCCATCAGTAGATGTTTTCAGTGACACCCATCAGCAGATGTCTAGTATTTTTTTTTTATTTATTTATTTATTTTATTTTATTTTATTTTTTTTTAATTGAAAAAGGAGACCGGTACTGTGACAACAGTCTCGGTGGCAAAGACCGGAACTGTTGCTACAGTGGCAGAATTTTGGCTACAAATAGCCACTCCTCCGCGTCCAGCGCCATTTCTGAACGCCCATTCTCTCTCTACTCCTCTGCTCTCTCAACTCTCTCTTCTCTCTGCTCTCTGCTCTCTTCTCTCTCTCTAGTGTCTGGATCTGCGAGGAAGCCTCTCCACCCCGCGTCTGCTGAAGATCTGAGATCTGCGCAGAGCCTCTGTCCCTGCGTCTTCTGAAGAGTCTGAGTGAGATCCGCGAAGAGCTTCTCTGCCAGCCTACTACTCCAGGTAAGTCCTCTGCTCCTGGATCTGCCTTTCTTTCCGCTTTTTCTGCTCTCTCTCTCTTTACTGCTTTCCATCTTCTTTCTGCTTTTTCCTTTCATTCTGCTGTTATACCTTCCTGCTTTCCTGCTTTCTTTCTTCTCCTTTTCAATATTTTCATTTTTTTTTTACTTTTTTTGTAATTTAAACACTTAAACACATAAAACACAACTGTCTAAAAACTTAAGGGGTATATCGGCTGGAAACCAGACGTTAATCTCCCTTCGATTGAAGGTATTGCAGAGACAATCGGGTAGAACAACGCCACGTACCCCACTTAAAAATAAACACCAAATCTTAATTTACAAGAACAACAAGGACAACAGGACAACTGGACGTAGATCCATTTAGGACCCTTTTGCAAGGACCGTGAAACAGATCTGAGACCAGACACAGAAATATCAAAGACTGACTGGACAAAATAAATCTAAAAGGAAACAAGAACAAATAAAGAAAACAGAGAACTAATCTAATAATTTTTTTATGCTTCTTTTTTTTTTTTTATGTTTTGCTTTTCTTTTTTTTTTATGTTTTTGTTCTTTTTATTTTTATATTTTTTTATTAAGTTTTAGAATATTTCAAGAGGAATGATGACGAGCGAGATGGAATCAGAGAGATACACTTGTCAGCGATGGCGTCCTACAGATGATCAGATCAATATGATGACCAAAATCTACAACTATGGGGTCACACACCCAAGCCGAGCGCAAGTCGTCGAGATCGCGTCTCGACTAAGGACCTTCGCAGATGCCACCGAATATAACGTGCACTACTGGTTTAACAACCATGGCAATCGGGTCAGGCGCTGGCAAGCGGAGATAGACCCCACTGGCACTCTCTTTTCACAACTGCCGCTGTATATGTACGGTAAGACCTCTGATCACACCTCCATTGAATTTTCCATTCCTTTTCTATTATTAACACAAGTTTTTTATTTTTTAATTTTTTGTTTGAAAGAAAACAACTGGGTGATAATGAGGGCACCGAGGCTGCTGAATTTGTTTCCAGTTCCGATCATTATCGATGACGACAGAAATGAACGAGAAATTCCTCCACCAAAGCCTCCGCTCGTGACTTTTCGAACCAGAGCTCCCTCAACGGAGCTCTCCCTTAGACCACCACAACCAGCTCGAGAATTCTTCCAGTTTTAATGTTTTATGTTTTTTTTATTATTATTATTATTATTTTTTTGTTTTTGTTGGCCGAGTGTGGCCAGAATTAAGGACTGTAATATGAACACTTATGTTTTTTTTTTTTTTTTATGTTTTTAATTTTTTATATGTTGTTTTTTTATTTGGTTTGTAATATTAACGATCACTAAAGATCGACCCCCCGAACATCTTTTATTTATATATATCTACTGCAATTTCAATTTCAGATCTGTTCAATCCCTTTTCTCCATTACTGTAATTTTTGCATTGATGAATGAAATATTTCTTAGTCTAAACAAAATTTTCAATCAAAGATCTGTATGAAACAACTAAGAAATTATTTTACAGTGAAGAAAAATAAGGAAAAAAATGAGATCTGAAGTGAAATTTTTTTTAATGAATTAATAAGATACTGAGGGTCGAAATAAAATCAAAGAATACGCAAAACAATTTTTGAATTTTTGAATTTTTTTTTATAAGGATAACAATGTGAAAACTAAGAAAAAATAATTATACATATCAGAATACAGATTTGGCACGCTTTTAAACAAAAAAAATTTTATCACAAAATATTTTTTTTTTTGTTTTTTTATTTTTTATTTTTAAAGATAACAATTACAAAAACTAAGAAGAAAAGGAAAAACAAACTTAAAAGAAAAAATTGCAGAATCTTCCCCAGACCACACCTAAACTACAATGTCCCAAATCAGTTAAAGGCATAAGATCATCAATTGAAACTTAAACAGATAAAGGACAAATGTAATAAAAGTCAGAAAACGGGGAAGAAAGAAAAAGAAAACTCCCCTGGATTATGGTGGCAGTTGCCAAAATTGGACAATCAGGGAGATGTCTTCTTCAGGATCCAAGACGGAAATTTTGAGGAAAAATTGCTTCATCCTCCAAATCTGATCAAGCAGAGAAATATCCTCCACCGCCGGATCTAAGCAGCAAATATTGTCACTGAGCAGATTCAGTAGGTGCCTTTTGATCTTCGAACTGCTGTATGTACTGGCACCTTTGTCTTCCAGCGTGGGTGCATGCTGATCAAATTTATATGTACCTCCTGCAATATGGTTAGTGCAAAATGGTTCCACAGAAATATCATGCAGAGGTATAACACCCAATCCCAATTCATCATACCGAGCCTTAGATACAACCTCATAACATGAATCCGTTTCAAATGTAGAAACAATATCTATAACAGGTTCAGATTCATGTTCAGTGCATGGAGAACAAATATTTGAATGTGATAGTAAAAAGCGGTCCTCATCATGCACAGAGGAAAAATTAAAATCATGCTCAGCAACAATATAGTCATCAGCATACCTCTCAACAACATAGTCATCAATATAATCAAATTGAGGTATGCTTACCTCCTCTTCCTTGAAGATTTCTAGAGTGTGGGAAGGTGAAGGTGGTCTACCTGGTTCAGGATTACTGCTTACTTCTGCCGGGTCCCCAAAATTTTCATCAGTCTCCTCAGGTGCAAGAGTGGCCATCTGCCTGATCTGATCACTCAGATTCTGTATGGCAGCTTGAGTTTCCTGCTGGAACTCCATGCTCTCTTGCTTGAACTGCATGTTCCCTTTCTGAAACTGAATGTTCTGCATTGTCATCTGCTCTAGTAACTCCTTTAATGTAGGTTCAGAAGTAGAAGGCTGAGGAGTTATTTGAATAGGAGAATCATACTGCTGACTCTCATATTGTGGAACTGGCTCCCAAAGAGAGCTCTCAGAAATTGGATGATGGAACATATTGTTCTCATCATAAAAATCAGCAGATTTAAAATCAAAGTAATATGCAGAATAAGAATCATAATCACAGACATTGGCAGAATAAGCATTATTCACAACATTAAAATAGGTAGACATCGAAAAATAAAAATAAAACAAATAAAAAGTAAATACTAAAAATTACTAAACAGATAATTCACAACACATTTATACATGCTAAAGGAACACACAAAACAACACATAAATTTTTTTTTTTATTTTATTATTTTTTTTAAATTTTTTTTTTAATTAACAAACAAAATACATATGACACGCATACAGAAAATAGAACATCACATCATAACGCAAGATAAAACACAACAATTAAACATATATATACACAATATATATTAACACAGTACAAATCTTAAAACAAAAACCTGGAACTGAAGTGACAACGCCGCCAAAATTTGCTGAAGGTGTCGTTATCGCCTGCAAAAATATACAAGACAAAACACACAAAACAAACATATTAACAGAACAAAACTTTATACAACAAAAATCTAAAACCAAACCGTCATTGGTCCCCGGCAACGGCGCCAAAATTTGATACAGCTGTCGCGGCCGATCAAATTTTACGTGCAATTAAGAATGCAGTACAGTGCTAGGAATCGACTCCTAGGTCGTCTCTCAAGGACCAATATTTGTGGTTCGGTCTTAGATTTAACACGAAGTGGGGGGGGGTTTATGATTTGTGTTTGATGCGAAAATTTAAATTGGAACTGGAAATTAAATAAAACAAAATTAAAAACGTTAAAATAAATTTTAACGACAGTGACAACCAAACGGTAAAATCAGAAAATAGAAAATTACGCAGTATTTGAAAATAACATGAACAGTAAAACACAATGATAGAAATTAACGCTGCAGAAAATAATGAACGGTAAAATTTGATAGCTAAACGGAAACACTTAACTGAAAGTGAAAAAGATTCATTAAAGGTTGACTACTTGAAATAAAATTCCTAGACGGATAAAAATAAAATGAACAAACTAACACGTTACAGGAATGAAATTCTACATCTTTTTCTGAAAATGAGTAAGGACGGAAAGCTACTGGAAGAGAGGAAGAGTAAAATGCTAAGCCACTGCAATGAGAACCAAGAGCTAATGGAGGAGAGGGAGCCTCTCTCCGTTCGTAACTCTCCCCTGGAAACCTCCCTCACTCACGGCTCCCTCCATTCCCTACTGGAACTCTCACTCTCCAGACTCCCCCCTGAACTGCTGCTACTCTACTCATTTTATAACCACTCCTCTGACACCCCGTGACTTCTTCCTTTCCCGTGAGCAAGGTTTTGTTTTTGTTGCCCCCGTAGCATCTTTCTTCAGCTCTTTGGACGTGCCAAAGTCAATAAAATGGGCCCTCCAAATGGTGTCCGTGAGCCCTGCTTCCTTCAGCAAAGAACAACTTCTTGCTGCCACCTGGACGTGAGAAAAAGAAGATGAGAGCCCCTCAATAACTCCAAGTGAATCCAAGTGAAGCCCCATCCGTGTTGCATTACGTGACTTTACTTCATGAGAATAGAACTCTCCATCACCGTGTGCACTCTTTGCTGGAGACACCTCTCTTCTTTTGCTGGACCAAGAAGTGGTATAGCTGGAACGTGAATGTTGGCCTTGACACCTTCTTCCCAAGCTGGACCAGGGTCTTGAGTCTCCACGCTGCCTGCTGCTTCCTGGATGTTTTGTTGGATGTAGTCTTGTTGCTAGCTGCTGGCGTGAAGCTATAGCTGCTGGTGTGAAGCTTCTTCCCCACATGCTGCCGCTGCTGCTTCCTTAGAGATTATCTTCAATGAAATTAATTAAGGGTCCCTCCAAATGGTTGATTCTGAAATGTTAAGCTTCTAAGTGGTGGTCCCCTTAATAATTCAGCTTGTAGTATTTGGCATTTTGGACGTGAGCTTCCAACTGGGCAACAAAAATAATTTGGCACATATGAGAATGAAATATGGTTCTCCAATATTCATGAAAGTCCGTATGGTGAGTATTGTTTTCAAAGCATAGTGCTTTCACGTGCAGTCACGCACACAACAAAATAAATTAGCCATAAGAATAAAATGTGTTTTTGTGGCCCCTCTTTTCATGTTGTGTCATGCTTTCCAACAATATTCCTTTTCTTAGTGGAGACCCCACTTTTATTCTATTTGTTTGCTGCTACAATTTGGATGTAACCGTGCATTTGTAATTCCTTTCTCCTTTCTCAAATAAATAAGAGAATTCCATTGCTATATTGATGCCAAACGTTCCATCCTCTAGACTTTATTTTAAGGAGTAACTGCATAAGCATTAAACACACGGTACTCCTTTTCCTCTTCCAACCGTGAAATCATCCCATCATTAAATAATTTTTGCTACACTTAAACCAACTCCAAGTCTTCCTTCTAGCAAATTTGAAAAGGTCCGTGTGATTCTTTAATTTTCCACTGTCCAACACACAAATTAAATCAATGCAGCAAAGCTTCTTCTAAGTAAATAATACATTGTGCAAATTAATCTTCTCCCAAATGTCCTAGAATATTTTCAGAGTTTTCCCTACAAATTATAATGCAAAATATTAGTCTCAGATAATTCAAATTAATTAAAATAAGAATTTCTGACCAAATTAAGCTTAATTCAGTAAAATGGGAAAACACTGGACAATTATGCACAATTTCCTGATTAATTTATTACAATAAACTAAGTGAAATGAAGAAAATAATGATTCATCAACTATCTCGTGGTGGATACAAGAAGCTTGAGGAAAAAATAATGAAGCAAAAGTCAGATAGTAGACTTCTACTTTCTGAGGGTGGTGACCCTCAACCTCCTCCTTCACCACCATCTCGGCACAAGAAGTGGAAGTTAGCCCGTATAAGATCATCGGGCTCCTACACATCCGACATTGCTAAAGAGATATCTGAAAGAATTGTAAGATGTCATTTCTCATATTTTTACAACATTTTTGTTATACATATTACATAGATCTTTCAAATAATTATGAAGTTTTGTTATGTTAGAGGACTCCTTGGTTGAGCAGAGCTCCCAAGGTCAATTCACACAAGAATGTCGTCAGGATATTCTTGGCACAACTATTGGACGACTTAAGCACCTAGGACGGGTGCGTGCTGCTAGGACATGCATAGGCATACGACAGTTCTTTGGGTCTTCCTCACGTCCATCTTCATATGAAAAACTTAAGGAGGACATCAAAAAAGAGATGACGTAGGATATCACAAAGAAGGTCCGGGCAGACTTGTATGATGAAGTTGATGAAATGGTTGCGCACCAGTTCCAGTAGCGTTATGAGCATTATGGCAATCATCCTTCGCCATCTTCTATAGAGGAACATGTTGTTCCCCCTACAAGTAAACTTAATAATCATTTTTGTTTATTAATTTACTTTTTGTATAACCTAACATTTAATTTGACAAGTAGAAGCGGCAAAGGAAGTTACTCAGTTGCTGGTGTCCTAGGGGACGACATGGACGACACTCGTCCATGTCAGCTATATATTCTCTCCTACCGGGACCATGCTAGTAGCTCGTGGCATAGTCTATGAGACGACCACTATAGTGCATGGTGTATAGCTAGCAGAAAATGAGGTCAAGGTCAGAGTGGATGAAGTTGTTTTACTATATGCTTTGTTCCTATGCCTACAGAGGAGTTTTTCACTATGGAAGAGGCATTTAAGTCCTTCGTCGCCTGACCTAAACATTTGGTTGGTGATGTATCTGACCCCTCGGTAAACACTCCTACTATATACTTCTCAATTTTAATATGGTTTAAACCCTCTTTTTGTCCTCATATTTGTTGGTGAATCTCAAGTGGGTCCTTGCTTTTTAAACTGTCAAAATTGGGTCCATATACTTGTAAAATTGAGCCAATTTTGTCCTCTCCGTTAAGTTTTGACAAACGGATTTAAGAGATGCTGAGTTGTATTTTTTTTAAAATGGCATGGTATTATGTATTAAATTAATGGAATATGTGTTCTAAAATCAACAATTCCACGTGGAAAGTAAATTCTTTATGGTCTTGGGTATCTAGCTTCTTCTTTGTCTCCGGCGCCAATTTCTTCTTCTTCTCAATTCTTTTTTCTCAGTTCAATCTTTATTTCTCACAGTCAAATTTTCCACTATGGCTCCAACCCGTTCTTCCAAACAAAAACTACCCCACCCAGATGAAGACTCCACAGTCCAAGCACTGTCTCAATTTCCATGGCCCCAAATCAGCATTACAAATGCACCCTTCTCCCAACCCAAATTATGCTGCAAACAAGGAAGCCCCTCTTGAACACCCAATTGAAGAAGTTGCCAGAATTCGTGACTACCCATATCAAAAGGATAAGCCTTTATCTGTTCTTCAAACCAGTTCCAACTCGAGTTCTATCCGGTTCGAGCTGATTTTGGGTACCAGGATTTCACCCTTGATGGGGTTTCTATGTCTGAGGAAGAGGACCTGGATGTGTTCTATAAAACGTTTGTGGAGTCAAGGATCAATGGAGTTAAGCTTGGGGACAAGTGCACCATCATGATGTATGGACCAACCGGTTATGGGAAGAGTCACATAGGCGTTGGTGCCATTATCGCCACCGCAGACAGCGCGCTCAGGCGACAAGCTAACGCGAGATCTGCGACCTACAGATTCTAGTTCTATTGGTCACAGCAAGTTCAATAAGAACAAAGGTGTCAATGTGCAGGTTCTCGTTCGTTGCAGGTCACTGAGTCCAACTCCGATTTTCAGTTCATTGAGTTCGGTTTGTGCGTGACTCGTTGAAAGTCGCTAATGGAGTTTATTTTGCTTCTGCTATTGTTCAGGTCATTGGGTGAAGATGAAGCAAGGTTGAACATGCCCATTGTGATTTCATTTAACGAAGGTAAAAGAGAGGTTTCGGCTGTGCAGAATATAGCCAACAAACAAATCACATCTTATTGTTTGGATGTGGATTACTCTGGATTTTAAGAATTCTTCATCTTGGTGAAAGTATTTATATTCTTGAACTTAATATGGAATGATCGAATACACAATGGAAGGAGGTGCAAGACAACAGGTAATCTTTTTTTCTAGTTGGGTCAGAAGAAGATGGTGGATCCGACGAGGTTCACAGTGGAAGGTTGTGGCTTAACGGTGTTGATGGTTATGTAGCACGGTGGTGGTTTTGGCGAGGATGGTGGCGGGCATGGCTAACGACGACTAGGGTTTATATGGAGAAGACAAAGTTAATGGGTGGGAGAATTATTTTTTTTGTGAATGGAAATTTCTGATGTGGAATTAACACATAATCCATTCAATTTAATACACAATGCCACCCATTTTAAAAAACTTATAGCTCAACATCTCTTAACACTGTTTATCAAAACTTAACGGAAAGGACAAAATTGACTCAATTTTACAAGTATATGGACCCAATTTTGACAGTTTAAAAAGCGAGGACCCACTTGATATTTACCAACAAATATGAGGACCAAAAAAGGGTTTAAACCTTTTTATATTTACTTCTTATTGACGTTAGAACATAACCATTTTTTCATGTAACAACAGACAGATCAAGAAGGAAGTCCTACACCGAAGAAGACTCATTTATTTGAGGATGACCCTCTTGGTGTGTTAGACGAGCTTGTTAACATCATTTCAGATGCGCCGATGATTGTACCATGGGATTCTACTACATTTGGAAGAGATGCTGAGATCCCATTATACTTGCATGCCCAAGATGTTAGGGAGCATGCGTTCGGGAGAGAAGAAATTAATATTACACTCGTTCAGTTATGGACGATGTAAGTTTATGAGAACTTTTTTATATAAGTTTTTTTTATCAAGTTACTTATATCATATCATTTCTTCATTTTAGGTATATGTTTGGTGTCAGTAACAAGAGGGGGTTCAATGATGTATATGGGTTCATTGACCCCTATATGACTCATGAAAGAAATAAATTTGATGAAATCCAACCATACATCACCACCTGCTTTGGAATGGGGAAGGACATATATTTTCTCCCTTATATACTTGGGTAAGTGAAGTTTGTTAACTTTAAAGTTTCATTTATGAATTTTGGTATATGACAATTAAGTTATTACCAATTTTAGGCGTCATTGGCAACTACTTGTGATCTCCATACCGGAGAACATTACTGTTTGGTTTTGTTCATTGCACAAATCTCCTCCCAGCCCTCTTAGACATGTAGTAGATTGGTAAGAACCTCAATGATTCAACTTTCTTTGTTTTATAAATGTATGCTAAAGCCATTTTTTTAATAGTTCCCTTACAACACATATGATGTTGTCTAGGAGATCTACTGCTACAACTAAAAAGCTTGCGTGGGTTCCCCTTAAGGTTTGATATTTTAGTCCATACTTTGTTACATTTTGTACCATTCCAATGATGTTACTTAACATTTTATAATACTTAACATTTTATAATTATGATGATATATTGTAGTGTAACAGACAAAAGGGGTCATATGAGTGTGGTTACTACGTCATGTATTGGATGATGACCACTATTTGTGCACGTTACACCAGTGGATGGGAAATGATAATATTTAGATTTGAATTTTATTTTCTCTATAGTTTAGATTTCATATACACTAATTGAAATCATTGTATTTTATGAAGAGATTCAATATGACTACTCCAATTCCAGAGAAGTCACTTAAACTCGTGAGAAAAACACTGGCTAAATATGTAATTCAACTATATAATAATATGTAGTAGATATTAGGATATAGTAAGTTATAAGTTTATGCTTCTAAGTTGTTTTATGCTTTTTGTACATTATTATTAGTTTAACTTTGTACATTGGATTGATTTATGCTTCAAAGTTGATTTATGTTTACATTGAATTGATTTATGCTTCAAAGAAGTTGATTTATGATTACTGATGAGTCAATATTTTATTCACTTCACTTAGTTTATTGTACTAGAATTAATCAGGGAATTGTGCTTAATCGTCCGTTATTTTCCTATTTTTCCTAATTGTGCTTAATTCGATCAGAAATTCTTATTTTAACTAATTTGAATTATCTGAGCTTATTATTTTGCATTATTAATTATGGGAAAATTTTGGAAATAAATTTGGGACATTTGAATGTTAAATGAGAAATGACAATTGAGCCAAATTCATCTCAGCCATTTGACTTTTCGCTGGTTGCTGTGTGAATTTTGTGTCAACTTGTTTGTCCTCGTTCGAGTTCAATTCTTATCCGTTTTGCATGCAGTTTTTTTTCATAGTTTCGTATGGATGTCTATTTGCAAGTATAGTTTTTACTTTGTTCAAATTCATTTTGTGTTGTTCCCAGTATTTATTTTACTCCCCTATGTTAGTTCAGTGATTACTATTTGAGTGACTTCTAATCTGTGTGCATTGTTTGCATGTTGTTTGATACTTGTGGTGGCTGGAATTGATCATTGGACGGTGCTAAGAACTCCCAACACTCAAGGATTCAACACTCATGTTGGCACATTTTAAAGCTCATTTCAAGAAGTAATATTGGTTGGTTTGGAAACCACATTGTAAACTCACGGTTTATAGCCCTTGGAAGATGACAATTGCACTGCCACATTTACTAAGTAAATGTCTCGGCCATACCACCTTGGCCCATTGGAAAATTCAGCAAGCATCACATATTGAATGGAAATGAAGGGGACCACGTTGTTTGCCATCAAACAAATTAACAAAGAAAGGAGTGGTACATAGACATGAACTCACGGCACACACAAAGAAATTTTCCTTCTTCTTGCAAGTGTGGGAGCCGCCACTTCTCATTAGAAAAAACATGACAAGAGAATGAAAGAAGGGGTCACCAGGCAAAGTCACGTGCACATGAAAGACTTCCAAAATGCTGAATTCTAAAGAAGTGCTACACATGGCCCACATGGAAAATTCAACAAAGCATTTGGCAAATCAAAGTATGGAATTGAAATTGAAATGATGAAGGAGGGCCACCAAAGGAAAGTTCACGTGAGCTCATGGATTTTATTATATTAATGTTATATTAATGGAAGTGGTTTCATGGCCCCGCTAGCTTGAAAAATTGGAGAAAGAAACAGCACATCACTCACGGTTTTGGAAAGAATAATGGAAGCACACTTTTTGTTTTATTTTGTTTTTTTTAAAAAAAAAAACAAGAAGCCATGTCACGTAAGGAGTAAAATGGAGGGCCCCTTCATGACTTTTGGCACATCAAAGAACCATTAAGTGAAGAAAGAATGAAGCCATCCTACCAAGTCCACCTTACGTTCAAAAGCTCACGACCCACATGTAAAGGAAATGCATTAATTTTGGCTTGAAGAGATGTGCAGAATTTTTTGGTGACCGTCCTCTCCCAATCCACATTTGGTTTTAGACCTTCTTTTGGAAAACAAGCTCACGGTTTCCTTTGAGAGGCATCCAGCAGCTGCACCCCATTCATTCTTCATCTCACGTCCAAAGGAGAAAGGGGGATGGTGTACATGTTGAAGGAAATAACTCAGTTGTAACAGCCTTGGTTTTGAAAGCATCCAGCAGCAAAGAAAATGGAGGCTTGGAGAAACATCCATATTTAACGTGGGCTGCACTTTCATGGTCCAGCAGCAAGGAGTTGCTCTTGGTTGAAGATAGCAAGCATCACGATCCATCAAGGGAAGTGATCTTCACACGTTCCAGCAACTTCCTCTCGGTGGTAACATGGCTGGCTGAAAGGAAAGTGAGGTGCTGCACGTTCACGCCTTCCTTCTTTGAGTAAATAAGCATGGACAAAGTGTCGGAATGGAAGGGATGAGTGCTTGGATGGAGAGAGAAGAAAGGAGCTGGTGTGAAAGGAGAGAAACGTGGAATGGAGAGGAGGAAGTGCAAGGCATGATGGCTGGAAGGAAACTCACGTGAATTTTGATTGGAAACAGGGAAGCAAACAGACACAAGAATGGAGGGCCCACAACCTCATTTCTTTGGAACGACTAGGAGCAAATTGGTGGGAGAAATTTCCCAAAACAGGAGCTACCAATTGAGGACAAACCGAGAAGCAGACAAGCTCCTTGAAATTGAGAGGGAAATACGGAGACTTTGTCGAGAGAAGTAGTTATAAATTGGCAGCAGCAGAGAAGAAGAGGGGGAGGAGGGAGTCCAGTGGTGAGGGGGCTGCTGGAAAATCCAGCAGCTGGAAATTGGGGGGCTGGAAATTCCAGCAGGGAGCTTATCCAGTTTGCAGAGCACAACACTACATCATGGAGTCTTACGGTTAAGAGTTGAACAGTGTACATCATAGGTTCCCATTTTATTCCTTTTGTTTGTTGTAATCTATTTCAATTCAATTTTAGTTTGATTTATTTTTCTGAACATCCAAGTGTGTACTATTTTTATTTTATTTCTGTAATTACATTTCTGCTGCTGTAATTAAATTCTGCTGTTATTTAATTCTCTGTTGTTATTTTTGTGCAATTAAATTTATGTTGTTTTTACTATGTTGTTAATCATTTCACTTTGAATCATTCATTGTAAATTTATTTTCTTTATTTTACTGCAGTGATTTTGATTCTGTTTTTACTGTTTTTACTGTTTTTCTAAATTTACTATTTTTTTGTATTTTATGTTTTTCTGTATTACGTTTTTATTGTTTCTGTATTACTGCAATTTAAGATTCTAAAACTCTGTACTGCTTTAAATCTGTACTGCTGTAATTTACTGTTTTCTATCTTTTACTGTTTTCTGTATTTGCTATTTTCTATATTTACTATTTACTGTATTTTTGTTTTTCTGTAATTTCATTTTCTGTATTTTAGTTTTCTGTTTCAGATTTAATTTTCACTGTTTTATGTTTTTGAATTTTCGTTTTTACTGTAGCAAATTCGTTTTTACTGTTTAATTTCGTTTTACTGTTTTAATTTTAGTTTTACCGTTTTAGTTTTATGTTTTTACGGTTTGTTTTACTGATGTTTTTGGTAAATTTTAATTACAATGTTTTTACACTTTTGTGCATGTTACTGTTCACGCATTTTAATTTCAACCACTGCGTAATTTTTCGTTTTGTGATTTTACTATTATTTCATTTTTTTCACGTTTATTGTTTTAAAATTAATTTTCAGTTTAATTTAATTTTACCGCATTAAAACAACAAAACATAAAAACCCCCCTTTCGTGTTTAATCTGAAACTGAACCACAAATTGGTCCTCGAGAGACGACCTAGGAGTCACTTCCTAGTTGTACTGCATTTTAATTGCACATCAAATTTGATCGGTCGCGACAGCTGTATCAAAAATGGCGCCGTTGCCGGGGACCAAAGACGGTTTGGTTTTAGATTCTTGTTGTGTAAATTTTTGTTCTGTTAATATGTGTATTTTGTGTGTTTTGTGTTTTGTATTTTTGTAGGCGACAACGACACCTTCAGCAAATTTTGGCGGCGTTGTCACTTCAGTTCCAGGTTCTTGTTTTAGATTTTTGTTGTGTTTTTCGATTATGTTGTGTTAATATATGTTTTGTATTTTATATTTTTATTGTGCTATGTTCTGTATTTAGTTGTTATTAAAAAAAAAAATTAAAATTAAAAAAAAAAAAAAAAAAAAAACTATTGATGTTCTGTTTTGTGTGTTCCTGTAGCATGTATAAATGTGTTGTGAATTATCTGTTTCGTAATTTTTAGTATTTACTTTTTATTTGTTTTATTTTTATTTTTCGATGTCTACCTATTTTAATGTTGTGAATAATGCTTATTCTGCCAATGTCTGTGATTATGATTCTTATTCTGCATATTACTTTGATTTTAAATCTGCTGATTTTTATGATGAGAACAATATGTTCCATCATCCAATTTCTGAGAGCTCTCTTTGGGAGCCAGTTCCACAATATGAGAGTCAGCAGTATGATTCTCCTATTCAAATAACTCCTCAGCCTTCTACTTCTGAACCTACATTAAAGGAGTTACTAGAGCAGATGACAATGCAGAACATTCAGTTTCAGAAAGGGAACATGCAGTTCAAGCAAGAGAGCATGGAGTTCCAGCAGGAAACTCAAGCTGCCATACAGAATTTGAGTGATCAGATCAGGCAGATGGCCACTCTTGCACCTGAGGAGACTGATGAAAATTTTGGGGACCCGGCAGAAGTAAGCAGTAATCCTGAACCAGGTAGACCACCTTCACCTTCCCACACTCTAGAAATCTTCAAGGAAGAGGAGGTAAGCATACCACAATTTGATTATTCTGTTGATTGTGATGATGATCGGTATGCTAATGATTATATTGTTGCTGAGTCTGATTTTAATTTTTCCTCTGTGCATGATGAGAATTGCTTTTTACTATCACATTCAAATGTTTATTCTCCATGCACTGAACATGAATATGAGTCTGTGGTTGATAATGCATGTAATTTTAAAATTGATTCATGTTCTGAGGATGTATCTGAGGTTCAGCTTGTTACACTGGATTTGGGTGTTTTACCTCTGCATGAAATTTCGGTGGAACCATTTGGCACTAACCCTATTGCAGGAGGTACAATTGAATTTGACCAATATGCACCCACAGTGGAAGACAAAGGTGCCACAGCTCACCAAAGTTTCAACAACAATAGGCACCTGCTGAACCTGCTCATCAACAATAACTGCATAAATCCAGCAGTGGAAAACATTTCACTGCTTGATCAAATTTGGAGGATGAAGCAGTTCGTCCTCAAAACTTCCTTGCTGGATTCTGAAGACATCTCCCTGAAAGTCCAAAATTGGCAGCTTCCACCATAACCTGCGGGAGTTTGCATTTTCTTTCTCTCCCTTTTTCCTACCTTTATTGCACTTGTCCATGATATGTTTACTGTTTTGATTGTTGATGTATGCTTAGAACACATTGAGGACAATGTGTAGTTTAAGTGTGGTCTATTGGGAGAGACTCTGATTTTTCTTTGTTTTGTGTGTTAAATCTGATTTTTCTTTGTTTTGTGTGTTAAATTTTTTGTTTTTGAGTGTTAAATTTTTTCTGTTTTAAGTGGTTTTTAGTATGTTTTGTGTGCAATAAATTTTACATTTTTCTCTTGATTTCTGGAGTTTGTTTAAGTTGTAGATTTTTCCTTCACTTACTTAATACTTATAGTTTGTAATCCTTGCTTTTCTTTGCTTGGAAGATAATTATAACGTTTAAGAGGTTGATTTGATTGTGACAAATACCCTGTGTGAGATTTGAGCCACTTTATTTTCTTTCTTGTGTGATATGTATCTTGATTGCTTGCACATATGCCTTGGCTTGATTCTTTTTGATATACTTGATTGATATGCATGTTCAGACGTGATAAAGGCATTTTTGTTCTTAAGCCTCTTTAGCCAAATAAGCCTACCTTGTTATTATCCTTTGATAACCCCTTTGAGCCTATACTGTATATATTTCTTTGTGTTGAAGCTCATACACTGATCCTAAGTGAAAAACAAATGATTACCTTAACCTTAGGAAAGTCTGGAGCTATAGAAGTATTTTGTGAATAAGTGTGGTCTCCTGGGAGTTTCTGATGAATTGGCTAGTTGGTTCCTCATCATGTTTAGAAAATATGATCCTGTTGTGTGATAAAGAGAGAAAAGAAAAGAGACAGGATGAAAGAAAAAAATAATGAAAAAAAAATTTGATGAGAAAAAGAGAAAATTGAAAAACAATTTTGTGAATAATGGAGTCGAGAAGAGGATTAAATTAGAGGTTTGGGCGTAATTTCATTGTATTTACACTTGTTCCCCAGTGCTCCTCTATTTCTTTTGGGCTTTAGCTACTTATCCAAATTTATCCTCCCCTATCCTTGGCCCCATTACAACCAGTAAAGACCTTTGGATCCGAACATGCATAAGTTTTAAGTGTTGATATTAGAAACTTGTCAAGTCTACTTGTGTTTGCTTTCTTGAGTGCATTGAGTTGAAATTATTTACCCTAGACACTTGAGAGAAACACTGTGAGTGCATCTGTAAGGTTTTGACATTTTTGAATCACCTCTTGAGCTGA
This sequence comes from Vigna nakashimae, assembly GCA_034642375.1. NCBI lineage: Eukaryota > Viridiplantae > Streptophyta > Magnoliopsida > Fabales > Fabaceae > Vigna > Vigna nakashimae. The sequence goes on from CM067768.1 coordinate 25,985,093, forward strand.
TTGATTATTTTACCATGCTTTGAATTGCTTGGATGATTTCTGTAAGTATCTGCTTTCTTTGATTTTGTGTTGGATATTGTCTACATCTTTTCATTATTTAGATTTCTTGAGAACTTTGTAAATTTTGTTTATTTTCTTGTAAGTCTTTGTTTTCTGTATGCTGCATTTGTGTCAATCCTTTAAAAGTCCTTTGAACCATTCCCTGATTTACGTCTTAATTTTGCCCAGGAGTGCAAAAGACTAAGTGTGGTCTATTTTGATGAGTCAATATTTTATTCACTTCACTTAGTTTATTGTACTAGAATTAATCAGGGAATTGTGCTTAATCGTCCGTTATTTTCCTATTTTTCCTAATTGTGCTTAATTCGATCAGAAATTCTTATTTTAACTAATTTGAATTATCTGAGCTTATTATTTTGCATTATTAATTATGGGAAAATTTTGGAAATAAATTTGGGACATTTGAATGTTAAATGAGAAATGACAATTGAGCCAAATTCATCTCAGCCATTTGACTTTTCGCTGGTTGCTGTGTGAATTTTGTGTCAACTTGTTTGTCCTCGTTCGAGTTCAATTCTTATCCGTTTTGCATGCAGTTTTTTTTCATAGTTTCGTATGGATGTCTATTTGCAAGTATAGTTTTTACTTTGTTCAAATTCATTTTGTGTTGTTCCCAGTATTTATTTTACTCCCCTATGTTAGTTCAGTGATTACTATTTGAGTGACTTCTAATCTGTGTGCATTGTTTGCATGTTGTTTGATACTTGTGGTGGCTGGAATTGATCATTGGACGGTGCTAAGAACTCCCAACACTCAAGGATTCAACACTCATGTTGGCACATTTTAAAGCTCATTTCAAGAAGTAATATTGGTTGGTTTGGAAACCACATTGTAAACTCACGGTTTATAGCCCTTGGAAGATGACAATTGCACTGCCACATTTACTAAGTAAATGTCTCGGCCATACCACCTTGGCCCATTGGAAAATTCAGCAAGCATCACATATTGAATGGAAATGAAGGGGACCACGTTGTTTGCCATCAAACAAATTAACAAAGAAAGGAGTGGTACATAGACATGAACTCACGGCACACACAAAGAAATTTTCCTTCTTCTTGCAAGTGTGGGAGCCGCCACTTCTCATTAGAAAAAACATGACAAGAGAATGAAAGAAGGGGTCACCAGGCAAAGTCACGTGCACATGAAAGACTTCCAAAATGCTGAATTCTAAAGAGGTGCTACACATGGCCCACATGGAAAATTCAACAAAGCATTTGGCAAATCAAAGTATGGAATTGAAATTGAAATGATGAAGGAGGGCCACCAAAGGAAAGTTCACGTGAGCTCATGGATTTTATTATATTAATGTTATATTAATGGAAGTGGTTTCATGGCCCCGCTAGCTTGAAAAATTGGAGAAAGAAACAGCACATCACTCACGGTTTTGGAAAGAATAATGGAAGCACACTTTTTGTTTTATTTTGTTTTTTTTAAAAAAAAAAACAAGAAGCCATGTCACGTAAGGAGTAAAATGGAGGGCCCCTTCATGACTTTTGGCACATCAAAGAACCATTAAGTGAAGAAAGAATGAAGCCATCCTACCAAGTCCACCTTACGTTCAAAAGCTCACGACCCACATGTAAAGGAAATGCATTAATTTTGGCTTGAAGAGATGTGCAGAATTTTTTGGTGACCGTCCTCTCCCAATCCACATTTGGTTTTAGACCTTCTTTTGGAAAACAAGCTCACGGTTTCCTTTGAGAGGCATCCAGCAGCTGCACCCCATTCATTCTTCATCTCACGTCCAAAGGAGAAAGGGGGATGGTGTACATGTTGAAGGAAATAACTCAGTTGTAACAGCCTTGGTTTTGAAAGCATCCAGCAGCAAAGAAAATGGAGGCTTGGAGAAACATCCATATTTAACGTGGGCTGCACTTTCATGGTCCAGCAGCAAGGAGTTGCTCTTGGTTGAAGATAGCAAGCATCACGATCCATCAAGGGAAGTGATCTTCACACGTTCCAGCAACTTCCTCTCGGTGGTAACATGGCTGGCTGAAAGGAAAGTGAGGTGCTGCACGTTCACGCCTTCCTTCTTTGAGTAAATAAGCATGGACAAAGTGTCGGAATGGAAGGGATGAGTGCTTGGATGGAGAGAGAAGAAAGGAGCTGGTGTGAAAGGAGAGAAACGTGGAATGGAGAGGAGGAAGTGCAAGGCATGATGGCTGGAAGGAAACTCACGTGAATTTTGATTGGAAACAGGGAAGCAAACAGACACAAGAATGAAGGGCCCACAACCTCATTTCTTTGGAACGACTAGGAGCAAATTGGTGGGAGAAATTTCCCAAAACAGGAGCTACCAATTGAGGACAAACCGAGAAGCAGACAAGCTCCTTGAAATTGAGAGGGAAATACGGAGACTTTGTCGAGAGAAGTAGTTATAAATTGGCAGCAGCAGAGAAGAAGAGGGGGAGGAGGGAGTCCAGTGGTGAGGGGGCTGCTGGAAAATCCAGCAGCTGGAAATTGGGGGGCTGGAAATTCCAGCAGGGAGCTTATCCAGTTTGCAGAGCACAACACTACATCATGGAGTCTTACGGTTAAGAGTTGAACAGTGTACATCATAGGTTCCCATTTTATTCCTTTTGTTTGTTGTAATCTATTTCAATTCAATTTTAGTTTGATTTATTTTTCTGAACATCCAAGTGTGTACTATTTTTATTTTATTTCTGTAATTACATTTCTGCTGCTGTAATTAAATTCTGCTGTTATTTAATTCTCTGTTGTTATTTTTGTGCAATTAAATTTATGTTGTTTTTACTATGTTGTTAATCATTTCACTTTGAATCATTCATTGTAAATTTATTTTCTTTATTTTACTGCAGTGATTTTGATTCTGTTTTTACTGTTTTTACTGTTTTTCTAAATTTACTATTTTTTTGTATTTTATGTTTTTCTGTATTACGTTTTTATTGTTTCTGTATTACTGCAATTTAAGATTCTAAAACTCTGTACTGCTTTAAATCTGTACTGCTGTAATTTACTGTTTTCTATCTTTTACTGTTTTCTGTATTTGCTATTTTCTATATTTACTATTTACTGTATTTTTGTTTTTCTGTAATTTCATTTTCTGTATTTTAGTTTTCTGTTTCAGATTTAATTTTCACTGTTTTATGTTTTTGAATTTTCGTTTTTACTGTAGCAAATTCGTTTTTACTGTTTAATTTCGTTTTACTGTTTTAATTTTAGTTTTACCGTTTTAGTTTTATGTTTTTACGGTTTGTTTTACTGATGTTTTTGGTAAATTTTAATTACAATGTTTTTACACTTTTGTGCATGTTACTGTTCACGCATTTTAATTTCAACCACTGCGTAATTTTTCGTTTTGTGATTTTACTATTATTTCATTTTTTTCACGTTTATTGTTTTAAAATTAATTTTCAGTTTAATTTAATTTTACCGCATTAAAACAACAAAACATAAAAACCCCCCTTTCGTGTTTAATCTGAAACTGAACCACAAATTGGTCCTCGAGAGACGACCTAGGAGTCACTTCCTAGTTGTACTGCATTTTAATTGCATATCAAATTTGATCGGTCGCGACAGCTGTATCAATTACATTGAATGCATTTATGTTTTAATATAATTTTTATTTAAAACATATACTTCTGGATTATTCTAGACTGTTCAGGCTATAAAATTATATGCAGGTTTGTTTGTGCAGTTGGGAATGTTGCAGAAAAAATGTGTTCTTAAAAAAAGTAGGGGAATACGCCTTGGTTGTGACCATAACCGAGGCAAAAAGCCCTCTACGGCATCGGTTCAAGCCACAACCGAGACATAAATTATGGCGAAAAAAGCAAAAAACAAAAGTAAAAACCACTCTACTGCCTCGGTTCTGGTTCCAAGCCAGGCAGTAGAGGACGACATACTGCCTCAGTTCAAAAGGAACTGAGGCATAAAGTCCTTCGATAAAAAAATAAAACAAACAAAAATCCTACTACTTCAGTTACCTTTGAACCGAGGCAAAATGTTACCCCTTTTTGCCTTGATTCACAATCGAGGCAAAAAGGGGTAGACTTTTTTGCCTCGCCCGTATATGCCTCGGTTCAGGAACCGTTGCCTATGGATGAAAATAACCGCTGTCGTTTCCCTTGACTGTACTAGTGATTACTTTACTTCTCAATTGATCTATATAATATAATGCATAAATTATTTTCAACCAAATGTTTGTTTATCATGGGTGAATGTCATTAGTAAGATATAATGAAACTTAAGTTTTGATAATTGCTTAAAATTATTTAGCTTTTAAAGTAAATAATATAAATAAATTTTAATTTCTATTTAAGTGAAAAAAGAAAATTTTTATGTTAATAGTTTTATCATTAAAGTTTTAGGAATAGTTCATCTGAATGTGTATTTCTCCGTTGAGCAACTTATGAAATGATAATTTTAATAATTACTTAAGTTTAGACAATTTTCAGCTTTTTAATATTACTTACTTTGTCAATTACTATGAATCAATTATTTAAATATACTTATGAATGAATAAAAGTATCTCTATATTAAGTTATTCCATACTATCTCAATTTAATTTAATTTTGGCTGGTTTCAATGTCTTAATATCACTTTTAAGACTTTTTTTTATGAGACTACAGTCTCATTAATATTTTATCTAGTTGTTGGTAAGAATACATATTATCAAGATAAAAAAAAATATGTTTTTATTCTTATGACCTACGGTCTTATTTAAGATTTTCAGTCTTATTTTTATGTGATATATCAGCAATTGTAATGGTCATGTCTTATTATGAAGGTCTCTAATAATGATATTCGGCAAATATTTAACTTAGGATTAAATCTTAGACATTATTTGCAAAGGGAAGAGTTGCATTCTTGCACCATTCCTTTTCATTCCCCCACTTTCTTTCCAACTACTAACATTTTGCTAAGAATATCAGTGTCATTGTGCTTGACATACAAGGTTCTTTCTCATAGACTTTTCTCAAATCCAAAATTCAGCAAATATTCATCAATTTTGCTATACCAAGCTCTTGGAGCTTGTTTTAGACCATGAAGAGCTTTCTTGAGAAGATAGACTTTATCTCCCTCACTTTCCTTCACAAATCCTTGGGGCTGCTCAACATAAATTTCTTCCTGTAAGATACCATTTAGGAAGGCTGATTTTACATTCAACTGGAACACTTTCCAGCTCTTTTGTGCAACTATTGCAAGGAGTAACCTGATTGTGTCCAATCTACCAATAGGAGCAAAAGTGTCAGAATAATCAACACCAAATATTTGGGCATACCCTTTAACCACCAGCCTAGCTTTGTGTTTGTTGATTGAGCCATCATCATTAAGTTTGGTTTTAAACACCCACTTGACTCCAATTACCTTCCTGTCTTGAGGCCTATCCATTAGGATCCAAGTTTTGTTTTTCTCTATCATTGACAACTCCTCCTTGTTAATCCAAAAACTTGTTGGGCTCGATTTCGGCAAGTGTACCGAATCGTTCAAGTAATAAACCGGTAAGACCGGGTATCGTTTTCCCAAGAGACTCGTAATACTAGAGAATTGTGCGATTAACAACTCATATAAACTCAAGAACATAACATCAATTTAAGAATATGTGCAAAAAGATAAATTCACAAGTAATTACAAGGTTGGACTTTGGTATTGAAGGCACTTGGAAATGGAAAAGACTAGAAATGGTATGAAATGACATTGTTAAGGCTAGTTTTCACCAATGCACTCTTGTGTAAAACCAATTTCATCTTCTCTCTATCAATTTACTAAAGTCAATCCACTAAAACACTCTAGCCCTAATCCCTTAGGTGAAAGAGTCTAGGTTTTCCTTATCAAACTCCAATCCCTTGGATAATCTAACAAGCAAAACCCGCATTAAAGAGCTAGGATCTTAAGACAACATGTGAATCATCTTCCATCCCTAGAATCAATGACCCACAAGGACTCCTATTTCAGTTCAAGGTTTCATCTTACGTCCCCATAATCCATAAAACCCCAAAATCAAGTCATGAACGTCCCCATTACATGCAAGCTTTAAGATTGGAAACAAGAATACTAGCAATTGATAGAAAAGGCATATATATAATCAAATCATTCAACAATTACACAAGAATTCAAAGGCTACAACTAATCCCTAACAAGATGGGTTTGGTTCTCCATTTCCATGGAGAACCCTAAAGCTTACAACATGGAAGATGGAAGAAGAAGGAGAACCCAAGAGGAAGAAGGGAGTGTTCCCACGAACCCTAGCAGCCCTCCAAGCTCTCCTCTGAGTGAATTGCGTCTCCAAAGAACCAAAGACCCAAACCCCTTCGCGTTTTAAGGTTAAATAAGCTAGATCTGACACATCAGCAAAAGTCGCGCCCGGCGCCCTCTCAGTCGCGCCCGGGCGCGAGCCTCTCGGCAAAAGTCGCGCCCGGCGCCCTCTCTGTCGCGCCCGGGCGCGAGGTTCTCGCAAAAAGTCGCGCCCGGCGCCCCTCTGTCACGCCCGGGCACGACCAACACGCAAAACTGGCACCTGGTCACTTTATTGTGCAGCTTGCGCCCGGCGCCCCTGAGCCAGGGGGCGCCCGGGCGCGAGCACACCAGACTTCAATTCTGTGCAGGTGGCGCTGGGCGCCCCTGAGCCAGGGGGGCCCGAGCCTGACTTTTCAGCACTGCATCATTTTCACTTTTTCCGCAGATCTGCTTGCTTCTAGTGGTTGGTTCAGCTTTAGACATTATTGGAGACCCTTAAGCTCATTATTAGCTACAAAATAAGGGATTATTGATGAAAGCACATCAAAGTAGCCAAAGATACAATTATTTAGAAAACAAGACAAAAGAAGAGGATTTAACAAGTTATAAGTTAGAAAGGAGTTGATTTTGCTACTAAAATGATGCTTAAAATATGGTAAAATTTAGCATTATCACTCCTCCATTGCATTTATCCACCTTTGATCATTTTTTGCTTATCCATAGTCAGCAGGTTCACATAAGGAAATATTGCACCTTTCATAAACATCTGAGAGCAACCTTGTTCCTCTCACAAGAGCATCATCCACTGTTTGATTCTGTCAGTCATCATCTTCTTCTTCAATGGTTGAACTGGAAAACTTGAGTTTCAGTTCTGCCATGTTTTGACCCTTCTTTTCTGCATCATCCAGGTTCAACTCTTCATCCTCCATGAAGTGAACATCCTTGCTGACAATAATATTTCCAGTTTGTGGCTGGAAAATTTTATAAGCTTTACTGACAGAACTGTAGCCTATAAAAATGCATGGAGAAGCTCTCCTATCAAGCTTGTCACGCTTAATCTGTGGAACGTGAGTGAAGCACAAACAACCAAATACTTTAAGAAATTTTAGTGATGCTTTATAACCATACCATGCCTCAAATGGTGTCATTTCTCTCTCTGCCTTTGTTGGAAGCCTGTTTTGAAGAAACATAGCTGTATTTGTTGCCTCTGCCCAAAACGTTTTTGGCAAATTCTGCTCATGCAACGTGCATCTTGACATCTCCATGATGTATCTATTTCTCCGTTCACTAACTCCATTTTGTTGAGGTGTGTAAGGAGATGTAAGCTGATGCTCTATGCCTGAATCTTCACAAAACCTGTCAAATTATGCTGAAGTATACTCCTTCCCATTATCAGATCTTACAATCTGAATTTTGCAGCTGCTTTCATTCTCAACTCTTATCTTAAACTTCCAAAAAAACTTGAGCTACTTCTGATTTAAACTTTAAGAAAAAAAATCTAGCACATTCTGGTGAAGTCATCAATAAAGATAATAAAATAAAGACTACCTTTTAAGGAAGGTGTTCTGTGAGGGCCTGAAACATCCGTGTGGGTGAGCTGCAATTTGTGAGTGGCTCTCCATGTTGACTTTGGGAATGAATTTCCTTTTTGCTTTCCAAATTGACATGTCTTGCATGTTGGTATTTGATCATCAAGTTTTGGAAAATCAGCTACCATTTTCTTATATTGCATTTTCAGCAGCCCTTGGTGATGATAATGCCCAAGCCTCTTGTGCCAAACTTCTGTTATGTTCTCCTTGATAGGAAAGGCAACTTGCTCTTCCTCCAATGGATTTAGAGCAAAACTTTTTCCTTTCATTTTGATTTTGAAAATTTCTTGACTAGCTGCATCTCTAATCAAACAAAAATTGTCTTCAAAAGAGACTTTGAAGCCTCTTTCAATCAATTGGCCAACACTCAACAAGTTCTGTTGAATTTCGTGTACAAAAAGGACATCAGAAATTAACTTTGTACCTGAGCAACTTGTTATTGCAACAGTTCCCTTTCCTTTGACTGAAATATAATCATCATTGCCTATTTTGACTTTGGTGATGTTGGTTGGCTTTAAATCTTTGAAAAGATCCTTGTCATAGGTCATATGGTTTGTGCAACCACTATCAAGTAGCCAACTTTCATTTTCTTCACTACGTGCAAAACAGGTGGCCACAAATAATTGATCTTCCTCCTCCTGTTCAACAACTTTAGCTTCTTCCTCTTGTGATTGATTTTTGCTCATGCATATGACTGCTTCATGTCCCATTTGATTGCACTTTATGCATTCGGCATCTGGTCTCCTCCAACATCTGAATGAAGGGTGACCCATTTTGCCACAATGTTGACAAGGAGGGTAATTTTTCTTTTCAGCCTTTCCTTTGTTGTAATTATTTGCACTGCTTTGACTGCTGGCTGGATGATTCTTCTTATAATTTTTTTCTTGTTGGCTTTTGGCTAGAAGAGCACCTTCAGTAGCATAATCTTCCCTCATCAATCTTCGTTGTTCTTGGGCTTGGAAGGCATGTATCACTTCAACAAGAGTGATTTTAGAAATATCCTTTGTAATTTCCAAAGAAGCAATAGATGCTTCATACCTTTCTGGTACGATCACCAAAATTTTCTCAACAATTATGGAATCTATAAAATTACTTCCCAATAATTTTATCTTGTTAGCAATACCCAACAATTTATCTGAATACTCCTTGATTGTGTCAGACTCTTTTATCCTTTGAAGTTCAAATTCTCTCATCAAGTTAAGCACTTGCATGCTTCACATTTTTTCATCTCTAGTATATTCTCTCTTCAGATAATCCCAAATTGCTTTTGCTGATTTGATAGTCATGATCCTAGTAAAGATGGTTGCAGAAATGCCAACATAGAGACATGACTTTGCTTTTGCTTTTCAGGTTTTCTTCTCCTTATGATTTTTTATCTAGGCCACAGTGGGATTGTCAGGCAGCGGAAGGATTTCATAATCTTCTTCTATGGCTTCCCAAAGATCTAAAGCTTCTAGGTAAGCCTCCATTTTAACAGCCCAAAGATCATAGTTTTCCCCATTGAAAATTGGAAGAGTTGTTTGGGAAAAGCTTGTTTCAGAATCCATTCTAAGGTCCCGTAAGAAAAAAAGCTCTAGATACCAATTGTTGATGTTTATAAGAAAGCAAAGTTTCTTTAACAGAGAACAAAAATGAACAAAAAGGAACGGGAAAATATATTGAAGGAGAATATATGGAAGGAGAATATATGGAAGGAGAACAATAAAATCTTATTTTATTAAATCGTTACAATTTATAAAATTTAAAAATAATTGCCCACTAACAATGTGTTCCTAGAATTAAGTCATTAAATAAAATGCATGAATCAAAATTACAAACCTAAACTGATTCCTTAAAACTAGGGAAATAATAAAAAATAAAACAGAATTAAAAGGTGTAGAAACAAAAACAAAATTCAACTCTCCTTCTTTCTTGTGTTTTTCCTTGTATTTACATTTGTTTTGGTGTTATTCAATTGTTGCATCATTGCACTAGTCAAAACAACCCTTTCACCAAGCTCTTCAAAACTAGTTTCAATCAAGCTCCATAAATCCTTGGCACATAGAAAAACTTTTCATCAACTCACTCCAATTATGATAATGCAGACCATCAAAGTGGAGAATTTTATCTTAAATCTGTGTTGTATTCTCTTCTCTCTTAGCTAAATTGCAGCTTAGTTATATACATCATGTCTGGTTAAAACTCTGACATCAGCTTGTAAGGAATAATAAAAATATATAAAACTTCTAAATTGATTGATATAAGGTTGTTACATAACCTTTATAGAACATATATATAACAACAAATACCTCTTCATCTCGTAGTTTATTTATATCAATACTAACACGTTATCATTTACTTTATAGCCTCAAAACTTCTTCAAAGCAAACGATAGACACATAACAATATTGACATAAATCAAACATTTTTGCATGATCAATGTGATTCTGCGGATTGGAAATGAGACCAGTACTCCTTCACAAGTTGCTTGAACAGCGATCCTTCTTTCGCCATCAACTTCGTTGGTTCATCATACTCCACCAACCTTCCTGTAAAAAGCAAGTAAATGATAAAAAAGAAATCATCACATTTATTTTAATAAAAAAATTCAAGTGTGTAAAACAAGTTCTCCATATTCTACAAGGTGTCCAAATCAACTAACCCATTGTTTATCACATTGCCCTTTAACTAGTGAATGCAAGCAAACCCTATGCTAAACAGCATGTCTATGCAATCCATGGTGAGTGCCAAGCCAAGTGTTATAGGTAGAATTCTAGTTAGGAAGGTATAAACTCAACTATTTGCATTCTTTATTAGTTTGATATTAGCATAAGAAAATGAGAATGGAGTTATGGATAGTTTGATGAAGGTTTTGGTTTTCTATATCCAAATTACCATCACTGATTGAAAGAACCATAGTGCAATCCATCACAGTTGGTATCCTGTGTGCTACTGTAATCACTGTGCAATCTGCAAACTCAGTCCTGATTGTTTTCTGTAGAATCAAATCAGTTGCATTGTCAATTGATGCAGTAGCTTCATCCAACACCAATATCCTACTTCTCCTTAAAAGTGCACGCCCCAAACAAAATAATTGCCTCTGTCCCATGCTCCAGTTTGATCCATCTTCAACAACTGTATAACAACATTTTTCTAGCTGTTATTACCCAGGAAAGTACTAGTGACATAATGACCATCAATGTTTGAAAAAAACAACAGTTTACAACCACAACTGTGGCTGCATGAACCTCATTTCTGCATTTTCCAACAATATTATGTATTGTCACAAAACCCAACTGAGATTTCAAACCTTGATTACCAAAAAATTGCCAATGTACCTGGGGAGTTTAGACCCTCAAATTTCTCTTGGACAACTTCTCGTAACTGACATTTCCCAAGAACCTTCATGTTGACCAAAAATTAAGCTTCATTTGAAAAGTTAAGCACAAAAATAAACAGAATGTGGTTGGTTTTACCTCCCATATCTCCTGATCAGAGTATTGAGATAAAGGGTCTAAATTATATCTAACAGTTCCATTAAAAAGGGTAGGATCCTGAGGTATAACTCCAAAACGTGACCTCAAATCATGAAGGCCAATTGAAGATATGTCTATGCCATCAACTACAATTTTTCCACCTGCTGGCTCCACCAGACGAAATAATGCACCGATAAGAGTGGACTTTCCACTGCCTGTCCTTCCAACGATTCCAATCTTGTGTCCTGCTTTGAATGTGCATGTGATTCCATGAAGTATAAGTGGTCCATCAGGCCTGTATCGTACCTGTCTTGGTACAAACAAGCAAATTATATATGCATATCATTTCATGTTTGAACATTATGATTCACATTTGAAGTATCAATTACCTGCAAGTATTTTAGCTCTACTTTACCAGCAACTGGCCAATTTGAAGGAGGACGATTTCCTTCTATTACTTCTGGGGCCTCACTTGGTATATGCATATACTGATTTAGCCTCTCCACAGAAATTATGTAATTTGCTAGATTGCATTGACTCTGAATTGAAAATACTAGTTGAGCATTTAGTGTAAGGCCATAAGATAGAGCCATGCCAATGAATCCTAGAACAAAGGATATTTGAAATTAATAAACTTGCATATAGGGAGATACTGATACTGTTTGATGATAAAAGTAAAACACTATGAAGATAATTGTAGTGCTAAAATCCATTATATTTCACATGTAACATGACAGAAGTCTCACCAGAGCTGAAAGTCCCTGGTGGAAGTGTAACCATGCATAGTGCTGTGGAGGAAAGAAGCACTGCACTAACTATTTCCAATCTCTGAATCAGCCACTCATTTGAGGCAAAACTATGGAAGAAGGGACTAGCATTGATGTCAATTAGATCAAGACTCTTCTCAAAGAAACGATCGTCTTCTTCAAATGCTCTTATTGTCACAACTCCAGCATTAGTTTCTGCTACATGATTAGCTACAAAGGACTTTGTTGTGCCATTCATCCGCATCACTTCTTTTGCGGTGTAAAAATAGTATTTCTAGTTTTAAAATGGAAATACTTTGTTCAGTTTCCAAACATGAATGTCTAATATTGTATACACTAAAAGATCAAGAAAAGGTTACCAAAAGATAACTGCTAAAAGCTAAAGAACAATGAGCATTATATAGTCAAATTGATAGTGCCAGTCAAAATAGAAGACACCATTTTAGTATCACAGTATTTTTCAAAGAAGATTTTGCCATTACCTGCAAGCGTATTGCAATGTAAACCATCGGTACAGCGATAAACAAGATTTGCCAAGTGATAATTGCTAAAACTATGAGGTTGGTATAGAAGTTTGTAGTACCTCCCACAGTATAAGCAATAATAAAAGGGATATCAATATCCATAATGCTTAGATCTGATGAGACCTGCATAGGAAATGACTATCAAAATACTATTATAATTCATAGCATCGAAAGAAATTATTCAACATACATACCCTACTAAGTATTCTTCCCAATGGTGTAGAATCATAAAAGGACATCGGTGCACGGAAAAGGGAGTTCATTAACTGTAAAAATATATATTTTGATGATTGAATGCCCAAGGAAACTAGAAGTACAGTTCTGATCAGCAGAAAAACAGTAGAAAAAGCCCCAATCATGAAGTAAACAACAATCAGCCGCAATGTGCTAACTTTGTTATTGTCAACATTAGCAGCCATCCATGAGTTTTGCAATATCTGGCAAATGACAAACAAGAGGTGACAAAGAGAAGTCACAAAGAAGTATACATAGCCTTTCGTCTGATTCAAATACTGCAAGTAAGGCTTCAACCCCGTGTCTCCTATCTCTCTCTCTTCTTCCTTTATTAGCTGATTTCCATATGTGTCTTTTGATTGGTTCTCCTTGAAAGCTTGTGTAATCTCTTTAGCAGATATTGAAGGCCTCTTGGAAGAAGACACATTCATAGGATTGTTAGAACCAGCAGTTTTTTTGTGAGCATTAACAAGATCTTGGAATTCTTGGCTTGTGGACAACAAATGATGGTAAGGAGTAGATTCTAGGATTTCCCCATTTGACATCAACTGGGGAAAAGATAAAAAAAAAAGGAACGTCAGTAACTTCCAATTCATTTCTAATTTACTATCACTAGTAATGTGCAGGAAACAGAGAAAAGAAGACATTCAGCATAATCATGTTCTGGTTTTATTGAATTACCAAAACAGAATCAAACGCTGGTAGAAAGTCAACTTGATGAGTAACGAGTAAAACAGTTTTCTCTTTCAGACCATCCATGATGTATTCCTGCAAAATTTAAAAACCATATTTGAATAAAGACTGTCACATAAAACATGATGGTAGAGTGTGAAGTAAGGAAGATGACATTACATTAAACAAATTTGTGGCAGTATGTGCATCAACAGCACTGAATGGATCATCCAAGAGATATACATCAGCATTCTGATAAAGAGCACGCGCAAGTTGAATTCGCTGCTTCTGGCCTCCACTCAAGTTAACTCCTCTCTCACCTATTTGAGTGAGGTCTCCGTGGGGAAACAGCTCCAAATCCTTTAGTAGTGATGATCTACGAAGTGTTTCTTGATATCTATGAGCATCCAAATCTGATCCAAACAAAATATTTTCCCGTATAGTACCAGTCTGTATCCATGCTGTTTGAGAAACATATGCAAACTTTCCATAAACTCCAATCTGCAATTCAATAGAGAGAGTTAAACACCTATTGATATTACATCTGAAAAGAAGGATAAGAAAAAATAGTACTCAGTATAGTGAGTTGAATGCATATGCTAAATATAACTACTGATTATGAAGTAGAAATGTCATGAACATTATATATAGCCAATAACAGTACCCAAAGATTCAATAGTGTATTCTATAATATAGAAGCATAAAAGGAATCAAATCTTACAGTTCCTTTTATCCTTGGAACCTCTCCGAGAATTGTAGCCAAGAGGGTTGATTTGCCTGAGCCAACTTCTCCACAAATAGCAAACTTTTGCCCTTGTCTGATCTCCAAGTTTATGTTCCTCAGTGTTGACTTTGATTCATTACCTTCCCATGAAAAGTCAGCAGATTTGATTGTAATTGACCCTTTACTGCCATCAAAACTTTTATTCCTGAAATTTACACTTTGCAATTCAGGTGCATTAAGGAACTGAATAATCCGGTAAAATGCCACTTTTGCTTGAATGACCACCCCAATAACATCTGGGATGGCTGTAATTGGCTCCTGTACAAGGCGTATGGTGGCCACAAATGTGAAAAGATTATTTGCATGCAGAGGAATATTCAAGAAGTAACATGTCCCAAAAGAAGCAGCAGAGACCAAAATCGGTGAGGACCAGAAAAGAAAGATGTTGTACGCCTTTTTCAGTTGCACTGAACGTAAAAGTTTCAGTTCCAAATTCCTAAGTCTTTCTATAGCCTTTCTGAAATGAGTTTCCCATGCATACAGCTTCAGCACTTTCATATTTGTAAGAGCCTCAGAACTCGCCTTCAATCGCTCATCTTGTGCCACCATGAGTTGGCTCTGAAGCTTATGCTGCAACTTTGCTAGTGGAGCGTTGCAAAGCACAGTGAGGACTATCACCACCAATGAGGATATTGTTGCTATTCCAATAGCATGAAAAAGTATAACTATAGCAATACATATTTGGAGGCTTGTTGTCCATGACTGGTGAAACCAATATGGAAATTCTCCAATTCTGTAAGCATCCACAGTCACATAATTCATTATCTCACCACCAGAGTGTGTCAATCTAGCCGCACTAGATAACCTCAATAATTTTTTATAAATGGCTGCAGTAAGCAGTGATCTAACTTTCATTCCAACAAGCCTACTGCGGAAATACCACTGTCTTTGAGACAGGGACTCGATGATCTTTATGATGAAAAGTAATATGACCAATACATAACCCTCGTATTTGAAACTTCCATTACCCTCAGAAACTAATATAAAAGCATTCAGAAGTACAGGACCAGTGGACAAGGTGAGTACCTTTAGCAGAGCAAAAAATCCAGTCATCAAAATCTCTCTCCTGTGGCACCAAACTATGGTCCACAACACTGAGGATTGTGATAATGGTTCTTTTCCTTTTTCCCTGTTCAAACGTTCTAAAAAGGACAAGTAGCAACTTTCTGTTCGATCTGATTCCCGCAACGTGGGTATATCCTCATCCTGAAGTGTTTTCTCTTGACCCCTTTTCATCAACGGATTCAACCACCAAAATGACATCTTACTAAGGAATCCAGCTTTGGCAAATGGAGTCACATAATTATCTGGATCAACCTCACTACAGTGATCATTCAAAGGGTCGTAAAGGCCTTCATCAATTTCTCCATCACGTTTATGTACTTTATAAGTACACAAGAGAAGCAAAACTGATCCTGGAAAAGACAGAAAATCGAAAGCTTCCTTGAAGGTCAATTTTCTGCTACTAATTGCGTAAGACATGGATAGAACACAGAAGATAAATGAAACAAAAAACGTAACAAGAGAAAACAACCACAACCATGCTCTTCGAAGTTGTTTCAACTGAAGACTTACACTTAGGCCTACAAAAAGCCATCTGAATCCTTGAAAAAGCTCTGCCAACCACAACTTAAGAGGGAAGAGAGTGTGTCTCTTTCTTAATTCCTCCTCTAAAATCCAAATGCCTAAGCACACATACAACAGCCCTAGAAAACAATTGGTTATGGCTGAAACTAGCTGCAAGTTTGAATATCTTTCCACCTGAAACTGACCACGAAGTGGTTTGAACAAAGACTTGTGTATCAAAATGAATGCTAGCATGATCAGTAGCAAAACATCAAAGCAGATGATCAAGAATTGAATGGTGCACGTAGAAGGATCTTTCAAAAACTTGAAATCGTAACAGAAGGGTGGTTTTCCTCCATTCCCGAGACAATCAGTTTCTCTACAAGCCATGCTCCAAAAATCCTCCATCACTGTAAGTTTTCTTCGCCGCTTAAACTCTGATATGAAGGACATGAAAGTTACATCTTTATAAACAAAACATTGTCCTATAATGTTTTTTTCTTTTAAAAAGTGGACCAAAAAATGGTCACAATAAGTAGAATAATATCAACGCTACCGAAAGATGAACCCATGAAACTCATTCCGCAAAGAACTATTGTATTTATAAAGAAAATAAAAAAATAAATATAAAAAAAGAGTAAACTTTCGTATTTATGAAAAAATGCTAAACAAAAAAAATAATAAATGCAAAGTAGGTGTAAAAATTTATTTCATGTTAGAGAACTATGGCCCTTATACTAGTACTATATCACTCTTTAATAACCATTCAATTATGAAGGTACTAAAATTCCACTTATCATTTTTAAAAACATTACTTTCATCTAACTTATACATCTTATTTTTACATATATTTATATTAAAATCTAAAATTTTTGGTAGATTTGCAGATCAAACCTATTTAATTATCCAAGGACTAAATGCATCAGACTTAAATATCTGTAATTCAGGTGAACTCAAAATTTTAAAACTCCTCTACCATGCTGTTGCAGGTTTTAGGGTGGTTTAAATCAAAATACTCAGCCCTGTTGGATTTGAAAACATGAAACATGTGTAAACGTCAACACTCAAAAGAATGGAAATTTTGAATTCTTCTAAATGTTTAAGTTGTTATAGTGAGTGACCACATACTTAACAGCAGCAGTTATCGAAAATCACGAAGCTGAATTAAAAAATGAAAGATGAACCATTTAAGTAACGCCCAAAAGGAAAATCTGATGGATATGTAGTGTAGCACAGAAAGATATATAATAATTCTGAAGAACCTTTGTATGGAACAAGATCTGTTTGTAGTTTTATCACTCCAAAGTAGTTCATATATACATGTACTAAAAAACCATTTCGTCAACTTAAAGAAGAGAGAGACAACGATTAGAAAACAAACATGTAAATAATTGTGCAGTGAATTTTTCTAGTGGTACACGTGATTGCATGACTTTGGGTGTAGAAGTAAAACAATTCATTCACACCATCTAACTGAGTATATAATAATCATATAATAAGACACATTGAAACAAGGAGAATGGAACCAATAATATGTAACTAGTTTATTAAATAAATAAAAACTACATGATCGATGGTGGAAAAAGTAAAATGCCAGCCTTTTCTACTGTGCTTATTTTATTGTATGTATAATATAATGGTGAGAGTGAATTAAAAAAATTATATGATGAGCACTGGAATAGAATATCATTGGAAAAATAGCTTCTTAAGAATGTGGTCTTCTCTTTACGTAAAAACGAAAGATTGTTTGTCCATGTTATTGCGAAATCAAACTTGGGGTCAAATATTCTCTTATTTTTCCATTTTGTGGAAGATAACGTTGTCTGAAAGGAAAACCAGAGGTTGTACACCGGAAGAGTGAAGAGACAAAATCGATGGAAACCCTAGTACCATGTCTTCATTGATGTATTTTTAAATCTAATATAACCTTAAAACAAACTAAGTTTGATATAATTTTTACAAGAGCGCTTGGAAAATAAAATTTACATGTACTTAAATAATATAATTTGATCTTACTAGTTGTTAGACAGCAGTATTTTTTATTATTTTCTTAATTTTTTTTAAATAAAAGATAGATTTTAAACCCATCTTAAAAAATCAGTTTTTAAAATGAATTTGCATTTACTATATAATATATAATGTAAATTGATTATATTTTTAGACAATATAAAATTTTTAACACATCTCATTGTGACCAAACATATGAATTTCAACAAATAGCAAATTTAGTTAGAAAAAATCAAATACATGACAAGGTAGGATAGTGATCCAATCACGGAATAAAATAATAGATTTTGCATAAATAAATTCTCACTTAACTAAGCAAATTTTTAAATTTAATTCAATCTTATAGACTGGTTTGTTAGATTAAGTTGAACTTAAAATTTAATTTTTCATCATTTTTAATATATCACGTTAAAAAAAATAAAGATTATTATAAACTCAAATTGTATTAAGAAAAACTCTAAAATTAAGTTAGACTTAAATTTAACTTTTACAAAATTGACTAATTATAAGATAAAGATTCAATTTACATACTCTAATTTAATCTTTTATCTCTAGTAAATATATGAATTTAATTTTAATTCGTGGAATTTCTAACACGATGTGACTTTTCTTTTCACCTATTCTTCTAACACTCCGTATAAAAAATGTAGACTGATAGGTGAAAAAAAATAAAAATACTTAAATATTTCTGTTTCACTTTTACTATTGGAATAATATAAAATTATTGTTTAGAACTTTAAAAAATTAACATAAATATTTAAAATGTATAGTATAGGCTTACGCGGATGTAGTATCTATTTCTTATGCATGAAAGTGAGGAGATCGCGACGGGTTAAAGGTACATGGACAAATGAAATTTGTAAGTATATATGGAATTATAATATAAATTTCATATGATTCGGTATTGACATTAATATAATCTAAAGTTGTCTTGGTTTTGGCGAAAGTAGTTTTGACATATGAGTTTTTATTTAAATTATAATGGAAACCACGAGGTTAGAAAAATACATATGAGCTTTTATTATTGTTTTTATGCTGAGCTGCTTGTCTTTTTTACTTGTTTCTTCTCTCGTCAATTTTGTTTTCATCTTTTCACCTCGAATTATTATATTATTTATATTAGGTTACGTTTTAGCTTTTTATACAGTTTAAACTAAAAAAGATTTTCATTAAAAATTGAAAACAACCAATATTTCATTTATATGATACTGTACGAAAATTACACAATGAATCTTGTAAAAATAAATAAATTCAATGCAATTAATATTAATTTAGATAAATAAAAACTTAAAGTTTTGAAAATAAAAATATATAAATTTAATTAATTCTAAAACTTATTTAATATATATATATATATATATATATATATATATCTTATTTTAAATTTACTAATTAATTTATTAATTAGTTTACCAAACCTTTCGAATTGAATAAGTTAGTTTATCATTTATAAATTTATAAAATTAGCATATTGAATGGTAGCGGATCATTTAATTTTTTTCAAAAAAAATCATAATCACCTATCGAATATAAAAGCGTCATTCACAAGAAAACTTTCATTGAGTTTTAAAAAAGGTATTTGATTTTTTACTTTACCTTTTACAAAAAGTTAATGGTTAAAAAATATATAAAAAAAAATCATTGCATAAGGCTAAGGAAAAAAATAAATTATTAAATCAAAATATTAAGAGAGTAGAAGTGATGAGAAAAGAGAAGGGTAAGCGATAGGAATTGGAAAATGTAAAGTGAAATGTGAAGTACAGGAGAAATAGTGCATTGAATAGTGTTTTAATATTTTTTTTCAAATAAACACTTAATAAACATTGCAAGGTCAGACAATATGCAATCGTTGTTAGATAGGCGCATTTATAATAAAATGTTTAGAAAAACATTTTAAACAAAATAATCAATAACACATTATTTTTATATCCTGAATTACATTTAAACATTTTAAGAACTTTTACGAGGTTATGCTAATTTTATATAAGATTACAAATAAGTACTGATTACTCTTGATATATATAAAGTATTTTCAACCATTTTTAATTTTCGAGTATTCTAAATTATTTCTAATTTTTCTAGTTAATCTTGACTATTTGAGTTTAAGCATATATGGTATCTAAGTATTATCATCACTTTTAGTTTACAAGTATTATCACTACTCTTGGTTTACAAGTATTATCACCATTCATAGTTTACTATTATCACTTCTTAGTTTATAAGTATTTTCACTAGTAAAAAAACTGTTTTTTAACTCGCGTTATAAGCTTTGGTTTAGGGGAAACCGAAGCCTATCAAAACGCGGTGACATTTTTGTAGTTTAAGAAACTTATACGCCTCGGTTCAAGGGAAATCGAAGCATATAAGGCATATTACCTCGGTTGATACTACAACTGATGCCTAAAAGCTCACCTGCTCCCTGATAGGTCTCTGAAATTTGAAGTCTGCGCAGAGCCTATGGCTTTGGTTCATTCAGAGCCGGTGCAAAACCATGTTTATGCATATAACCATTTCATTTTTTTTTATTTTTTCTGAGGACTATATGCCTCTGTAGAGAGTATAACTGAGGCATATATATGTGTATTGCTTCGGCTAAACCGAGGTAGTATTGCTTACCTCTTAACCCCGCTGCCTCAAAAAAACTTAACCTACAACAGTGTTTCATTTCCTTCTTCCATGAGAAACAATTGTTCTTCCTTTCTCGAGCAGAAGACTTTTTCACCATTGTTCTCGCTCTCGCCGCCCTTGTTGCTCCGCCCCCTTCCCCTTTTCCTCTTCTTTTCTCGTGAGCAACCAAATCTACGAGGCAGCTCCAAAATCTCCCCCTCCACGCAGAGACTCAAGGTGACCAAACCCGAAACCGAAAACGAGATCCCTTCGTCTTCCTCTTTGTTCGTCAAAACCTACCGCCAGGAGCCACCACCACCTCGTCGTGTGCGACGGCTGCGAGTGCGGCTTACACCTCACCTGCGAGTGCGTCGCCTCTAGAGGGAAGAGCAAGAGGTGGTCGTTGGGAGTGAAGTGAGGTTGCTGATGAGCAGCGGCCATAGAGGTTGAACGGGGTTGCGCCATGAAGACGAACATGGAGGTTGGCGGTGGCACTAGGTGGTGATGAACGGAGCTTCGTGATGGTATGTCAATGGAGGTTGCTAGTGAAGAAGGTGAGTGTGGCGACTTGCGATTGGGGTTTTTCTGATGTTGATGGTGGTGGTGCGAATTAGGGTTTGATGACGGCAGGGTGAAGATTGGGGGAAACTGTTATGTTTTGTCGCGAGTTCTCTGCACACGATGAAAGGAGGCTGTCACGATTTGTGTGGATGCTGGCGGTGGCTACTTCGAAGGCGGTGGTGGCGCGATCTGCTGGTTGCCTTTTTGATTGTAGGTTATGCGAAGGAGAGAGAGAGCCCTCACGGTGGTCATGGCGGTGGCCTCATGGAGCTTGCGAGGTGTTGTGGCACGATTGCTGATGGCGGCGGCACGACGCGACACAATGTGGTGTCTGATGGTGCGCGAGAAGCGTGGTTATGGGTGGCAATAGTCGCAGCGGCGTCCTGGTTCTCATGCTTGGTTTCTATTTCCTGCAGGTTGCCATGGATAGCGGCGTGATTCTGAAGAATGCCATGGTGGTTGTGACGCATTGGAGAAGAAGACTTCGCGTAGTGGCCTGTGGTGGTCCGATAAAGGTAGCACTATTGTTGGGTGGTGGTCCGATGTGAGAATGGAGGCTGAAACGTTAAGAAGGAATTGTAGAGGCAATCATACCTTTGTATTCTCTCTGTTTACCTATATGATATATTGTTGAATCATAAAAAGCTCTGGGCTAGGGATTATTGATACTTTCTGGATGAATGTTTTCTTAATTTATTCATTAGATACGCACAACAAAACTGTAGGTTGTAATATTTCTTCTACATTGCCTTGAAACAGTTTCTTGATTCAAAGTTATTTTATTTTATGAACTACGTTCTGTGATCTTATATGCTAGGAGACTACCGGTATAGTAATGGATGTGGCAAGCATAATCCCAGGGAGATGGCACGAAAATAGGCAGAGAAAGAAATAAGGAATCTTATGAGGTTCACATTTGTTCTTCTTTCTCTTATTCTAAAATTCTTGTAAAAGTCAAAGTACTTCCTCTAGCCTCTGAGTATACGCAAATCTCGACTAATTTTACTCTATTTAACAAAACTATCTCTAAAAGGCTTTTAACGTTTCAGGCCCTTCGTTCTACTGCCTCGGTTCAACTCCAAACCGAGGCATAAGACCCCCTCTACTGCCTCGGTTCACCAGCAACCGAGGCAAAAGCATACATCTTTTTGTCTCGGTTCAGAACCGAGACTTTTTGCCTCGCCTGTATATACCTCGGTTGCAGAACTGGTGCGGATAAGCGAAAATAACCGCTGTCGTTTCCCTTTACTGCACTAGTGTTTCTTACAAGACAGAAATAACTTTAGAGAGGATATATAAATAATACAAAGTATTTCTAAATTCTTGTAAAGACTCTCTCTTTTTGAATGAAAGCTTTAGATAATGTAAGCTTGGAATAGAGTATGTGCTCAATGATAACTCTCTTGCTTTCTCTCTTCTTTCTTTTTGAGTGAAAGCACTAGGCGCTACAAGCTCGGAGATAAACCATTAGAGTAGATATTAAAAGATAACTTTCTTGTTCTTTTCTCTCTTTTCTTTTCTCTTTTCTACTTTTCTCTTCTCTTTCTTTTTTAATGAAAGCTTTTAGATGCTATGATCTTAGAGATAGAGCAATAGAGTAAGTATGCAATGATAATTCTCTTCTATTCTTTTGTCATCTTTTTTTGTTCCCCTTTATTCTTTTCACGTGTCTTCTCTCCTCTTATCTTTCTTCCTTTCCCATCTTCCATTATTCTCTTCTTCGAGTCTTCTTTATATAGGCTTCCTTGACAGGTGACCATTAGACATAGACTTGACTTCTAGATAGACTTCATAGCCATTTTAGGTGGCTTAGGCAAACTCATATCTACATTGCAGAATTCTTTATCAACACTTTTTCTCACAAATGGCTTGTAGGGTCTTTTTGAGATATAAGCTTTGAGAAAACATTCACGAATGTCTTCTTATCTCTCAACGTCTTTCTAGTCCTTGGGTAGAGCTTCTGAATAAAGCTTGGTGTTGGCATTTTCTGCACACACAAAGAGAGCAAAGCATGTAAGCACAAAAACACTTTATTATACAACATTAAATGTTTTATGCGTTGATGATCATAAAGTACATTATGTGTTCAAAGCACACTTGCACATGTTAACATCATTTAATTAAAGTATTGTTTAATAGCAAGACATTTGAGATATGATACAAATGATATAATCTCGAAACGCTTGCTTCATAAAGTTGTCTACGCAATATCACATAGTTTATATTTTAGCAAGATCTAACGTTTAGACGCTTTATCATTTGGTCAGACACATGTCTCTCTATTCAGATAATGTTTAGACACTCTGTTAGTAGTTCTATAGTGTTTAGTGCTAGTTTGAGTAGTATTTTATTTGATGAGAATGTGATAAACGCATTTGTGATGCGAGATATATTTTTCAATACAGTTTAGTGTGTCTCATTGTTATCAAAACACTACAAGAAAATGGTTAATTACCGAAGGTATATTTTCGACGGCCTTTTGGCCTTCGGTAAAGTTGATTTATCGAAGGCTTTTGACCGTCGGTATTGGTGCAGTGATTACCGAAGGACTTTAACCTTCGGTATTGGTATACTGATTTTACCGAAAGAATATACCCGTCGGTATAAGGTTCGATGATGAGTCAATATTTTGTTCACTTCACTTAGTTTATTGTACTAAAATTAATCAGGGAATTGTGCTTAATTGTCCAGTATTTTCCCGTTTTTATTGATTGTGCTTAATTTGATCAGAAATTCTTATTTTACTTAATTTGAATTATCTGAGACTAATTATTTACATTATTGAGTGCAGGGAAAATTCTGTAAATATTTTAGGACATTTGGAAGAACATTCACACTGTATTAATTGGAAGAAGCTACTATATTTGGTTCATGAAGCTGGGTTTTCGTTTTGTTGCTGGAAGTAATTGGCAAATAAAATGATGGAGGAAGCACATTTTCATTCCTTTCTTCTGCAAGTATCACTTCTCATTAACATGACAAAGGAATAAAAGAAAGGGACCACCATGGTGAAAATTCACGTCCAAAAACCCCAAAGTGCAAGAGCTGAATTTGTTGAAGACAAGCATTATATGCTTTGAATGGAATGTGGGAGCCGCGCCACCTAGGACCATTGGAGAATTTCTCTTTGGTTTAAGAATGAAGTAAGGCCGTGAATGGAGGGACCAGATATTGCAAGTAAGTTCACGGGTTTGCACAATTGGAAAAGCATATAAACATATGGAACACATGAAAAGAGGAGGGGCCACCTTGAAACCAAGCTCACGGTTTTATACTTTCAATTTGACAAGCATTTGGAATAAAAAAATGGAAGGAAATGGAAGGGGCCACCACATGGTTAGAAGCACACGGCCATTACAAAATTTATTGGCTTGGAATCATTCTTTGTTTAATAAGTAAAGCAAATGGAAAGAAGGGACCACTTTGCAAGTGCAGCCAACGTTTTCTATACACATGGCCCCCTTCTTCTTTGTCATTGAATTTTACAATATACTAATGAGACAAGGCTACCATTTCACGGCATTTTGGCTTGTGCAGATTTCTTTTAATTGCTCTTCCACTCCACACGGTTTTGCACCTTCAAAAAATGAAAGAATTAAGTGGACAGCAGCTTGGAAAGGCCACCACGTTTAAAGCACACGGTTATTTATTTTTTATTTTTGGATCAAGAGCACACGGCTGGAAGCAAGTCCAGCAAGTAGAAACAACTCCCATACAGCAGTAGCTTCCATCCAGCAAGCGTGAAGAGGTGCTGCAGCAAGAAGAAGGGTGTTGCACGTCCACAACTTCTTTCTTTGAGAAGATAAGCATGGAGACTAGTGCTGGAAGGAGAGGAGCACGCTGGAATGCTGCAAGCTCATTCAGAAACCTTGGGAGAAGGGAGTGGAATGTGAATCTTGGCTGGAAGCTTGAAGGAAGAAACGTTAAAGAAGCAAGGAGCTCACGGCTTTGAAGAATTGTAGAAAGCTTACGTTCCCAAGCATAGGAAAAGAGAGACACAACACGGCTTTGCTGGAATAGAAGAAAGAGATGTCATGGTTGGGTGTGTGAAAGAGCTACGGCTGGAATGGGGACGTATTGCAGCAACTACATGCAGCGTTGGAAGGGAGATAATTGTTCACCAAGTGCGTTGTTGAAGCAGAACATGATTCATTGGCTGGAGAAAAATTGGAGAAACCGTAGAATGAAGAAGACAAAGGGACCCACCTATTTCCTTGACAAATCTAGGAGTGAGGAAGTCAAAAGCCTACGGGGACAAAAACAAAACCTGCATGGAAACAAGGATGGTAGGCAGGGAATGCACAATATGTCATTGAGAATTTGCTATAAATGAGGCAGCGGCAGAGAGGAGAATGAAGGAGAGTTTTAGGATTGTATTAGGAGTAGTTTAGGAAACACTCTCGGTTCCTCTCTTCCAGAGGCTCTGAGTTTTCATTTCTGAATTTTCATTCTAAACAGTGCAAAAATGTAGCTTTTATTTCTGAAACGTGTATTACAGTTTTATCGTTTTATTGCTTATCTTTACTGTCTTGGAATTTTAATTTAAGAGTTTAATGTTTGATAAATTTCATTTTCAGTCAAGTGATTTTATTTTATTGTCTCTTTATTTTACCGTTTACTGTTTTCTGAACCGTTAAATTCAGTCAATGTGTTTGTCCATTCGGTTTATTTTTAAAATCGTTTTTACTGTTTATTTTCACTGTTGCTTTGGGTAAATTTTATTTACACTGCTGTTATGTTTTCTGTATATTTATTGTTACATGTTTTAATTTCAACCACTGCGTAATTTTCCATTTTTCGTTTTTACCGTTTGTTTTTACCACAGTTAAAATTTATTTCATCGTTTTTAATTTTGCTTTATTTAATTTCTAGTCCGTTTTAATTTTACTGCAACCAAAAATCCACAAAACCCCCCACTTCGTGTTAGATCTAAGACTGAACCGACAAAATTGGTCCTTGAGAGACGACCTAGGAGTCAAATCCTAGTTATACTGCATTAATTTCTGCACATAAAATTTGTGGGGCCCGCGACAGCCTTCAGCAAATTTTGGCGCCGTTGCCGGGGACCAATCAATGGAGGTTTGGTTTTAGATTTTTGTTGTATAAAGTGTTGTTCTGTTAATATGTTTGTTTTGTGTGTTTTGTCTTGTATATTTCTGTAGGCGATAACGACACCTTCAACAAATTTTGGCGGCGTTGTCACTTCAGATCCAGGTTTTTGTTTTAGATTTTTACTGTGTTAATATATATTGTGTATATATGTGTTTAATTGTGCTATGTTCTGTATTTAGTTGTTATTAAAAAAAAAAATTGAAAATTAAAAAAAAAAAAATTAATTAAAAATTTTTACTATTGATGTTCTGTCTTGTGTGTGCTTGTAGCATGTATAAATGTGTTTTGTTTTATCTAATTCGTAATTTTTAGTTTTTAGTTTTTACTTTTTATTTGTCCATGTCTACCAATTTTGATTACGTGAATTCTGCTTATTCTGTCGATGCCTCTAGCTATGACTATCATTCTGGATATTACTGTGATTTTAATTCTGCTGATTTCTATGATGAGAACAATATGTCTCATCCTCAAACTTCTGAGAGCTCCCTTTGGGAGCCGGTTCCACCAGTTCAGCAATATCAGAGTCAGCAGTATGATTCTCCTATTCAAATAACTCCTCAGCCTTCAACTTCTGAACCTACATTGAAGGAGTTACTGGAGCAGATGACCATGCAGAACGTTCAGTTACAGAAAGGGAACATGCAGTTCAAGCAAGAGAGCATGGAAACTCAATCTGCCATTCAGAATCTGACTGATCAGATCAGGCAGATGGCCACTCTTGCACCTGAGGAGACTGATGAATATTTTGAGGACCAGGCAGGTACAAGCAGCTATTTTGAACCAGGTAGACCACTTTCATTTTCCACCAACATACCTCAATTTGATGATTATGCTGTTGAGAGGTATGTTGATAATTATATTGTTGCTGAGCATGATTTTAATTTTCCCTCTATGCATGACGAGAATAATTTTGTGTTATCAGATCTGAATATTTGTTCTCCATGCACTGAACATGATTCTGAACCTGTTATAGATATTGTTTCTACATTTCAAACTGATTCATGTTATGAGGTTGTATCTAAGGCTCAGTATGATGAATTGGGATTGGGTGTTATACCTCTGCATGATATTTTTTTGGAACCATTTTGCACTAACCATATTGCAGGAGGTACATATAAACTCGATGACCAATATGCACCCACAGTGGAAAACATAGGTGCTAACACTGACAAATCAAAGTTCGGAAGGCACCTGCTGTACCCGCTCATCAACAATTGCTGCTTAGATCCGGTGGTGGAAGATATTTCCCTACTTGATCAGATTTGGAGGATGAAGCAGTTCGTCCTCAACACTTTCATGCTGGATCCTGAAGAAGGGAACATCTCCCTACAAGTCCAAAATTGGCAACTGCCACCATGACCAGGGAAGTTTTCTTTTTCTTTCTTCCCGTTTTCATATTTTTAATGCACTTGTCCTTTATCTGTTTAGTGTTTTAATTGATGATCTTATGCTTAGAAAACATTTAGGACAGTGTAGTTTAAGTGTGGTCTCGGGAAGTTTCTGATTTTTGTTTTTCTTTTAAGTTTGTTTTTCCTTTTCTTTTTAGTTTTCGAATTATTATTTTTAAAAATAAAAAAAAAAAAATTTAAAAACATAAAAAGAAAAAAATTTGTGATAAATTTTTTTTATATAGCGTGCCAAATCTGTGTATATTTATTTTTTTTCTTCTTAGTTTTTGAGTTGTTTTCCCTTAAAAAAAAAAAAAAAAAAATTTCAAAAATTCAAAAAAAAAAAATTGTTTTGCGTATTCTTTGATTTTATTTGGACCCTCAGTATCTTATTATTTCATATCAATAAACATTTCATTTCAGATCTCATTTTTTTTTCCCTTATTTTTCTTCACTGTAAAATAATTTCTTAGTTGTTTCATCAGATCTTTGATTGAAAATTTTGTTTAGACTAAGAGAGATTTCATTCATCAATGCAAAAAAATTACAGTAATGGAAAAATGGAAATTTATCAGATCTGAAAATAAAATTGCAGTAGATATATATATAAATAAAAGATGTTCGGGGGGTCGATCTTTAGTGATCGTTAATATTACAGACCATAAAAAAAAAAATAAAAACAACAAAAATATAAGTGTTCTTATTACAGCCCATATTCTGGCCACACTCGGCCAATAAAAACATAAAAAAAAAAAAAAAAATAATAAAACACTAAAACTGAAAGAACTCTCGAGCTGGTTGTGGTGGTCTAAGAGAGAGCTCCGTTGAGGGAGCTCTGGTTCGGAATGCGAGCGGAGGCTTTGGTGGAGGAATTTCTCGTTCATTTCTGTCATCATCGATGATGATCGGAACTAGAAACAAATTCAGCAGCCTCGGTGCCCTCATTATCACCCAGTTTTTTTCTTTCAAACAAAAAAATAAAAAATAAAAAAATAAATAACTTGTGTTAATTATAGAAGAGGAAGTGAAAATTTCAATAAAAATGGAGGTGTGATCAGAGGTCTTACCATACATGTACAGCGGCAGTTGTGAAAAGAGAGTGCCAGTGGGGTCTATCTCCGCTTGCCAGTGCTTGACCCGATTGCCGTGGTTGTTGAACCAGCAGTGTACGTTGTATTCAGTGGCTTCGCCGAAAGCCCTTAGTCGAGAAGCGATCTCGACGACTTGCGCTCGGCTTGGGTGTGTGACCCCATAGTTGAATATTTTGGTCATCATCTGGATTTGATCGTCAGTAGGACGCCACCGTTGACTGGTATATCTCTCTGATTCCGTATCACTCATCCTTCCTCTCGTAATATACAAATACTTAAATAAAAAAAAATAAAAAGAACAAAAACATAAAAAAAAGAAGAAGAAAAAACTAAACATAAAAAAAAAATAATAATAAAAAGAACTAAAAAAAAAAAAAAAAAGAAGCATAAAAAATTTTTAGATTAGTTCTGTGTTTTCTTTATTTGTTCTTGTTTTCCGTTAAATTTATTTTGTCCTGTCTGTCTTTGATTGTTTTTGTGTCTCGTCTCAGATCTGTTTCACGGTCCTTGCAAAGGGTCCTAAACGGATCTACGTCCAGTGTCCTTGTCCATATTGTTCTTGTATATTCAGTTTCTGTGTTTTAGTTTTAAGTGGGGTACGTGGCGTTGTTCTACCCGATTGTCTCTGCCATACCTTCAAACGAAGGGAGATTAACGTCTGGTTTCCAGCCGATATACCCCTTAAGTTTTTAGACAGTTGTGTTTTATGTGTTTTTAAGTGTTTAGCAGGTGAAGAAGAAAGCGAATAAGAACTGAAAAGCAAAGAAAAGAGCAGAAAGCTTAAACGGCAGAAAGAAAAGCAGATCCAGGAGCAGAGGACTTACCTGGAGTAGTAGGCTTGCAGAGGCTCTGCGCAGATCTCAGATCTTCAGAAGGCGCGGGGACAGAGCTTCCTCACAGATCCAGACGCTCAGGTTGAGAGAGAGAGGAGAGCAGAGAACGAGAAGAGAGATGAGAGTTAGAGAGAGTGAGGGATCAGAAATGGCGCTGGACGCGGAGGAGCGGACCCTTTTATAACCAGATTTCTGCCACTGTAGCAACAGTTCCGGTCTCTGCCACCGAGACTGTTGTCACAGTACCGGTATCCTTTTTCAAAAAAAAAAAAAATAAAAATAATAATAATAATAAAATATAATAAAAAAAAATAATAATAAAAAAAAAAAAAAAAAAAATTAGCATCTACTGATGGGTGCTACGTGATTCAGACATCTACTGATGGATGTTACTGAAAAATTTCTTCCCATTTTTCCTAACTTTTTATTGCACTTGTCTATATTTTTTGACTGCTCTGAAATTGATCATCTGATGATTGTAACACACTGAGGACATTGTGTGATTTAAGTGTGGTCTACTGGGAAGAAATTCTGATTTTTCTAATTTTTCTGTTAGATTGTATTTTGTGTGTTAAATTTTTTGTTTTTGAGTGTTAATTTTTTCTGTTTTAAGTTGTTTTAGTGTGTTTTGTGTGCAATAAATTTTACATTTTTCTCTTGATTTCTGGATGATGTTTAAGTTGTAGATTTTTCCTTCACTTACTTAATACTTATAGTTTGTAATCCTTGCTTTTCTCTGCCTGGAAAGATGATTATACGTTTGAGAGGTTGATTTGATTGTGACGAATACCCTGTGTGAGATTTGAGCCACTTAATTTTCTTTCTTGTGTGTGATATGTCTCTTGATTGCTTGCACATATGCCTTGGCTTGATTCTTTTTGATATACTTGATTGATATGCATGTTCAGATGTGATAAAGGCATTTTTGTTCTTGAGCCTCTTTAGCCAAATAAGCCTACCTTGTTATTATCCTTTGATAACCCCTTTGAGCCTATACTGTATATATTTCTTTGTGTTGAAGCTCATACACTGATCCTAAGTGAAAAACAAATGATTACCTTAACCTTAGGAAAGTCTGGAGCTATAGAAGTATTTTGTGAATAAGTGTGGTCTCCTTGGGAATTCTGATGAATTGGCTAGTTGGTTCCTCATCATGTTTTGAAAATATAAATTATATCCTGTTGTGTGATAAAGAGAGAAAAGAAAAGAGACAGGATGAAAAAATGATGAGAAAAAGAGAAAAATGAAAAATAATTTTGTGAATAATGGAGTCGAGAAGAGGATTGAATTAGAGGTTTGGGTGAGATTTCACTGTGTTTACACTTGTTCCCCAGTGTACCTCTATTTCTTCTGAGCTATAGCTACTTATCCAAATTTATCCTCCCCTGTCCTTGGCCCCATTACAACCCTGAAAGACCTTTTGATCTGAACATGCATATGTTTTAAGTATTGATAATTAGAGACTTGCCAAGTCTACTTGTGTTGGTTTTCTTGAGTGCTTTGAGATGAAATTATTTACCCTAGACACTTGAGAGAAACACTGTAGTGCATCTGTGAGGTTATGTTATTTTTAAATCACCTCTTAAGCGGATTGATTATTTTTCCGTGTATTGAATTGCTTGGATGATTTCTGTAAGTATATGCTTTATTTGATTCTGTGTTGGATAATTTCTACATCTTTTATCTGTCCAGATTTCTTGAGAACAGCGTAAATTCTCTTTGTTTCGTTGAGAGTGTTTGTCTTCTGTTTGCTGCGCCTGTGTCAGTCCTTTGATGTCCTATGAACTATTCCCTGATTTGCGTCTTGATTTTGCCCAGGAGTGCAAAAGACTAAGTGTGGTCTATTTTGATGAGTCAATATTTTGTTCACTTCACTTAGTTTATTGTACTAAAATTAATCAGGGAATTGTGCTTAATTGTCCAGTATTTTCCCGTTTTTATTGATTGTGCTTAATTTGATCAGAAATTCTTATTTTACTTAATTTGAATTATCTGAGACTAATTATTTACATTATTGAGTGCAGGGAAAATTCTGTAAATATTTTAGGACATTTGGAAGAACATTCACACTGTATTAATTGGAAGAAGCTACTATATTTGGTTCATGAAGCTGGGTTTTCGTTTTGTTGCTGGAAGTAATTGGCAAATAAAATGATGGAGGAAGCACATTTTCATTCCTTTCTTCTGCAAGTATCACTTCTCATTAACATGACAAAGGAATAAAAGAAAGGGACCACCATGGTGAAAATTCACGTCCAAAAACCCCAAAGTGCAAGAGCTGAATTTGTTGAAGACAAGCATTATATGCTTTGAATGGAATGTGGGAGCCGCGCCACCTAGGACCATTGGAGAATTTCTCTTTGGTTTAAGAATGAAGTAAGGCCGTGAATGGAGGGACCAGATATTGCAAGTAAGTTCACGGGTTTGCACAATTGGAAAAGCATATAAACATATGGAACACATGAAAAGAGGAGGGGCCACCTTGAAACCAAGCTCACGGTTTTATACTTTCAATTTGACAAGCATTTGGAATAAAAAAATGGAAGGAAATGGAAGGGGCCACCACATGGTTAGAAGCACACGGCCATTACAAAATTTATTGGCTTGGAATCATTCTTTGTTTAATAAGTAAAGCAAATGGAAAGAAGGGACCACTTTGCAAGTGCAGCCAACGTTTTCTATACACATGGCCCCCTTCTTCTTTGTCATTGAATTTTACAATATACTAATGAGACAAGGCTACCATTTCACGGCATTTTGGCTTGTGCAGATTTCTTTTAATTGCTCTTCCACTCCACACGGTTTTGCACCTTCAAAAAATGAAAGAATTAAGTGGACAGCAGCTTGGAAAGGCCACCACGTTTAAAGCACACGGTTATTTATTTTTTATTTTTGGATCAAGAGCACACGGCTGGAAGCAAGTCCAGCAAGTAGAAACAACTCCCATACAGCAGTAGCTTCCATCCAGCAAGCGTGAAGAGGTGCTGCAGCAAGAAGAAGGGTGTTGCACGTCCACAACTTCTTTCTTTGAGAAGATAAGCATGGAGACTAGTGCTGGAAGGAGAGGAGCACGCTGGAATGCTGCAAGCTCATTCAGAAACCTTGGGAGAAGGGAGTGGAATGTGAATCTTGGCTGGAAGCTTGAAGGAAGAAACGTTAAAGAAGCAAGGAGCTCACGGCTTTGAAGAATTGTAGAAAGCTTACGTTCCCAAGCATAGGAAAAGAGAGACACAACACGGCTTTGCTGGAATAGAAGAAAGAGATGTCATGGTTGGGTGTGTGAAAGAGCTACGGCTGGAATGGGGACGTATTGCAGCAACTACATGCAGCGTTGGAAGGGAGATAATTGTTCACCAAGTGCGTTGTTGAAGCAGAACATGATTCATTGGCTGGAGAAAAATTGGAGAAACCGTAGAATGAAGAAGACAAAGGGACCCACCTATTTCCTTGACAAATCTAGGAGTGAGGAAGTCAAAAGCCTACGGGGACAAAAACAAAACCTGCATGGAAACAAGGATGGTAGGCAGGGAATGCACAATATGTCATTGAGAATTTGCTATAAATGAGGCAGCGGCAGAGAGGAGAATGAAGGAGAGTTTTAGGATTGTATTAGGAGTAGTTTAGGAAACACTCTCGGTTCCTCTCTTCCAGAGGCTCTGAGTTTTCATTTCTGAATTTTCATTCTAAACAGTGCAAAAATGTAGCTTTTATTTCTGAAACGTGTATTACAGTTTTATCGTTTTATTGCTTATCTTTACTGTCTTGGAATTTTAATTTAAGAGTTTAATGTTTGATAAATTTCATTTTCAGTCAAGTGATTTTATTTTATTGTCTCTTTATTTTACCGTTTACTGTTTTCTGAACCGTTAAATTCAGTCAATGTGTTTGTCCATTCGGTTTATTTTTAAAATCGTTTTTACTGTTTATTTTCACTGTTGCTTTGGGTAAATTTTATTTACACTGCTGTTATGTTTTCTGTATATTTATTGTTACATGTTTTAATTTCAACCACTGCGTAATTTTCCATTTTTCGTTTTTACCGTTTGTTTTTACCACAGTTAAAATTTATTTCATCGTTTTTAATTTTGCTTTATTTAATTTCTAGTCCGTTTTAATTTTACTGCAACCAAAAATCCACAAAACCCCTCACTTCGTGTTAGATCTAAGACTGAACCGACAAAATTGGTCCTTGAGAGACGACCTAGGAGTCAAATCCTAGTTATACTGCATTAATTTCTGCACATAAAATTTGTGGGGCCCGCGACAGCCTTCAGCAAATAAGGAGGACATTATGGTCATTTAACTTTGAGAAGGAGTGCTTCATTATTGGAAAAAGGGGTGACATCCAGCAAATTGAATTACGTAAATGGTGCAGAGTTGGTTTGGACATGATTCAAGGAAGAAGGCACATCTTATTTTTAATAAATGGATTAGTTGTGTGCTTTATTCAATACAAAGAAATGTCACGTTATGCTGCCAGGACCAACATTAACAATTGCAAGCACACTATATTGTCATTGGAAATGGAGGCAGCAGGTGGTGGGCACGCGAGAAACACACAGCCTGGAACCAACCACCACACGCGGAGAAAAGCTGTTGCCACGGTCTGGAAGAAAGCCTCCGAACTATTGGAGCTCACGTGCAACTATGGTGGGAGGCCTGGGTCCTTCAAGCGTCCAACAACCTTCTATATCCAACAGCAGCTGGCTCGTGTGGATTCACGCAGAGAAGAGAAAAGGAGCACGTGAAGCAGAGAATCGTGTAGGCAACGTCTAGCTTGGAGCTCTCTGTCACGGTGTTGGCTGGTTGAAACACAACAAAAACGCATCTCATTCCAAGCTGGAGATCCACCGAAGAGGAGATGAAACTCCCAGCAGCAACACCTTGAGAAGATAGATCACAGCAGCCCCAACGCCGGCCTGTACCACACAAGCATGAAGAAAGTTCACGGTTTTGAGAAGCCATGTCCGGGAAGCAGTTCACGTCAGAATGGAGAAGACTGTCACGGCCCTGGCCCAGTGTTGGAAACGGAAGAAAATATTGAAGCTTGGAGAGCTCATTCCAGCAGCTTGGAGTCACGTGAATTAGCCGGTGATGAAGGTGTGAGGAGATTGAAGGAAGAGTTGCGTTCCAGCTGGAGAAATGGAGGATTCACGGTCCAGCAAGGATTCACTTTGAGGAAGAGTTCACCACGGGGTCTGGTTCAGCTTTGAAAATGAAGAGACGACACAGCCTGGGTTGGTTCCACGTCCAGCAGGTGGAGAGGAAGACATACCGCACTGTCTAGCTGTGATGGAAAACAAGAGAAGTAAGCCAATAACATGGCCAGACCCGTCCAGCACATTGGCAGCGGCTCACACCCATCACACACGTGAAAGGAGAAGGGAGCCCACGACCAAAACAAAGAAGAAGAAGCCAAATGAAGGACCCACCTTTTGCTCATATTGGCTATTGCAAAAAGAAGTCATGAAGCCAGGGAGACAGTCACGGGAAGGCAGGAAAAAAATGCTCACGGCCCTATTTTCTCACGGGAGTTGGTCTGAGTTTTGGGCTATAAATGAAGCAGCATCAGAGAAGAACGAAGGGAGTTTTAGGAGTAGATTTTAGAGTGAGTTTTAGGAGTAGTTTAGGAACCACTCACTGCTGGAACAGAGAAGAAAAAAATCACAGTACAGAAGATGGAGGGTTACGGTTGATGCACACTTCTTGTAATGTTGTATTTCATATTTAATTTTCCCTTTCTTTTGTTGTAATAAATTCATCTACTATTTTAATTCAATGCATTAATTTAATTTACTGTTTCTGAAATTTAAATTCTGTTTTACTGTTTTTTTTTTTTTTTACTGTTGAAATTTAATTACTGCTGTACTTTAATTTCTGTATCCAAATTTCTACAATTTAATTTTAATGTTGTCTATCTTTTGCATGTTGATTATTTCACTGTAATTTTGCTCTCTGTATTTTACTGCAGTAATTTTGACTCTGTTTTTACTGTTTTCGAAATTTACTGTTTTTCTGTATTTTCTGTTTTCTGTGTTTTCATTTTCTCTATTTACTTTTACTGTTTTCTTGATTTTGTAATTCTGTATTTACTGTTTTTACTGCAATTATGTGCTGCTGTAATTTTATTTTCCAAAATTTACTGTTTTCAGTTTTTACTGTTTTCTGTATTTTGTTTTTCTATATTTTATGTTTTTCTGTATTTCGTTTTTACTGTTCCAGAATTATTTTTAATGTTTTAAGTTACTGTATTTCGTTTTTACTGTAGCAATTTCGTTTTTACTGTTTTCTAAAATTTACTGTTTTCTATTTTTACTATTTCTGTATTTACTATTTTCTGTATTTTCTATTTTTCTGTATTTTCGTTTTTACTGTTTCAGATTTATTTTTACTGTTTTATGCTGCTGTAATTTCATAATTACTGTTTTAAATTTCGTTTTATTGTTTTTAAATTTTGTTTTACTGTTTTGAATTTTATTTTAATACTTTTAATATTACCGCAACCAAAACAACCTTCAAACCCCCCCACTTCGTGTGTAAAATCTGAGACTGAACCAACACAAATTGGTCCTTGAGAGACGACCTAGGAGTCACTTCCTAGTAAACTATACTGCATTATTTTCGTGCAATCACTTTTTGTGAGCGGTGCGACCCGTTCATCAAAAATGGCGCCGTTGCCGGGGAACGAATTATTTTGCTATGTATTGAATTGCTTGGATGATTTCTGTAAGTATCTGCTATTCTTGATTTTGTGTTGGATAATTTCTACTTCTTTTATCTGTCCAGAATTCTTGAGAATTGTGTAAATTCTGTTTACTTTTCTGGTGAGTTTTTTTGTTTTCTGCGTGCTGAGTGTGTGTCACCTTCCTAGAAGTCCTTTGAACTATTCCCTGATTTGCGTCTTAATTTTGCCCAGGAGTGCAAAAGACTAAGTGTGGTCTATTTTGATGAATCATTATTTACTTCACTTCACTTAGTTTATTGTGCTAGAATTAATCAGGGAATTGTGCTTAATTGTTCGATATTTCCCCGTTTTTACTAATTGTGCTTAAATTGGTCAGTAATTCTAATTTTAATTAATTTGAATTATTTGTCTTAATTATTTGCATTAGTAATTACAGGGAAAATTATTGGATAATATTCAGGATATTTGGAAGACTGTAAAAAAAAAAAAAAAAAAAAAAAAAAAAAAATTAAAGAAGTATTTACAATAAGGAGGACATTATGGTCATTTAACTTTGAGAAGGAGTGCTTCATTATTGGAAAAAGGGGTGACATCCAGCAAATTGAATTACGTAAATGGTGCAGAGTTGGTTTGGACATGATTCAAGGAAGAAGGCACATCTTATTTTTAATAAATGGATTAGTTGTGTGCTTTATTCAATACAAAGAAATGTCACGTTATGCTGCCAGGACCAACATTAACAATTGCAAGCACACTATATTGTCATTGGAAATGGAGGCAGCAGGTGGTGGGCACGCGAGAAACACACAGCCTGGAACCAACCACCACACGCGGAGAAAAGCTGTTGCCACGGTCTGGAAGAAAGCCTCCGAACTATTGGAGCTCACGTGCAACTATGGTGGGAGGCCTGGGTCCTTCAAGCGTCCAACAACCTTCTATATCCAACAGCAGCTGGCTCGTGTGGATTCACGCAGAGAAGAGAAAAGGAGCACGTGAAGCAGAGAATCGTGTAGGCAACGTCCAGCTTGGAGCTCTCTGTCACGGTGTTGGCTGGTTGAAACACAACAAAAACGCATCTCATTCCAAGCTGGAGATCCACCGAAGAGGAGATGAAACTCCCAGCAGCAACACCTTGAGAAGATAGATCACAGCAGCCCCAACGCCGGCCTGTACCACACAAGCATGAAGAAAGTTCACGGTTTTGAGAAGCCATGTCCGGGAAGCAGTTCACGTCAGAATGGAGAAGACTGTCACGGCCCTGGCCCAGTGTTGGAAACGGAAGAAAATATTGAAGCTTGGAGAGCTCATTCCAGCAGCTTGGAGTCACGTGAATTAGCCGGTGATGAAGGTGTGAGGAGATTGAAGGAAGAGTTGCGTTCCAGCTGGAGAAATGGAGGATTCACGGTCCAGCAAGGATTCACTTTGAGGAAGAGTTCACCACGGGGTCTGGTTCAGCTTTGAAAATGAAGAGACGACACAGCCTGGGTTGGTTCCACGTCCAGCAGGTGGAGAGGAAGACATACCACACTGTCTAGCTGTGATGGAAAACAAGAGAAGTAAGCCAATAACATGGCCAGACCCGTCCAGCACATTGGCAGCGGCTCACACCCATCACACACGTGAAAGGAGAAGGGAGCCCACGACCAAAACAAAGAAGAAGAAGCCAAATGAAGGACCCACCTTTTGCTCATATTGGCTATTGCAAAAAGAAGTCATGAAGCCAGGGAGACAGTCACGGGAAGGCAGGAAAAAAATGCTCACGGCCCTATTTTCTCACGGGAGTTGGTCTGAGTTTTGGGCTATAAATGAAGCAGCATCAGAGAAGAACGAAGGGAGTTTTAGGAGTAGATTTTAGAGTGAGTTTTAGGAGTAGTTTAGGAACCACTCACTGCTGGAACAGAGAAGAAAAAAATCACAGTACAGAAGATGGAGGGTTACGGTTGATGCACACTTCTTGTAATGTTGTATTTCATATTTAATTTTCCCTTTCTTTTGTTGTAATAAATTCATCTACTATTTTAATTCAATGCATTAATTTAATTTACTGTTTCTGAAATTTAAATTCTGTTTTACTGTTTTTTTTTTTTTACTGTTGAAATTTAATTACTGCTGTACTTTAATTTCTGTATCCAAATTTCTACAATTTAATTTTAATGTTGTCTATCTTTTGCATGTTGATTATTTCACTGTAATTTTGCTCTCTGTATTTTACTGCAGTAATTTTGACTCTGTTTTTACTGTTTTCGAAATTTACTGTTTTTCTGTATTTTCTGTTTTCTGTGTTTTCATTTTCTGTATTTACTTTTACTGTTTTCTTGATTTTGTAATTCTGTATTTACTGTTTTTACTGCAATTATGTGCTGCTGTAATTTTATTTTCCAAAATTTACTGTTTTCAGTTTTTACTGTTTTCTGTATTTTGTTTTTCTGTATTTTATGTTTTTCTGTATTTCATTTTTACTGTTCCAGAATTATTTTTAATGTTTTAAGTTACTGTATTTCGTTTTTACTGTAGCAATTTCGTTTTTACTGTTTTCTAAAATTTACTGTTTTCTATTTTTACTATTTCTGTATTTACTATTTTCTGTATTTTCTATTTTTCTGTATTTTCGTTTTTACTGTTTCAGATTTATTTTTACTGTTTTATGCTGCTGTAATTTCATAATTACTGTTTTAAATTTCGTTTTATTGTTTTTAAATTTTGTTTTACTGTTTTGAATTTTATTTTAATACTTTTAATATTACCGCAACCAAAACAACCTTCAAACCCCCCCCACTTCGTGTGTAAAATCTGAGACTGAACCAACACAAATTGGTCCTTGAGAGACGACCTAGGAGTCACTTCCTAGTAAACTATACTGCATTATTTTCGTGCAATCACTTTTTGTGAGCGGTGCGACCCGTTCATCATTTGACTTATGAAATTAGAATTTGGGATTTTTCTCTCCCATTCTCCCAAATTTTGTCTTCGTTAAAACTCCCCCGCACTCCCTCGCCTACCTCCAGCGCCACCCAGAGCCGCCTCCGTTCCTACCACCTCATCGTCTGCCTCGGCTCCGCCGACCGCACCATCGACTCTGCCCTTGCCGCTGACCTCGGCCTTCGCCTCGTCCACATCGACACCTCGTGCACCGAGGAGATCGCAAACACCGTCATGGGGCTCTTCCTCGGCCTCCTCCGCCGCACGCACCTCCTCTCCCGCCACGCGCTCTCCGCCTCCGGCTGGCTCGACTTCGTCCAGCCTCTCTGCCGTGGGATGCGCCGCTGTCGCGGCCTTGTTCTCGGCATCATCGGAATCTCTGCGTCGGCTAGGTCTTTGACCACTTGCAGTTTGGCCTTCAAAATGAGCGTGCTCTATTTTGATACTCAAGCAGTACGTATTTTTAGTCTTTCCTTCATTGAGTAAAGATCCCTTCTTCAGTTGAAATTAAAATAGTAATCGATGTATCAATGCTTTAATTTTGTGATCCACTTGTTGTTTGAGAGACTTGATTCTTAATTGATATTGTAGCATTTGTTTCATGATTCTGAAGCATTTTTTGTTTTTGTGGCACTGTAACTGGTGTGTAACAGTTTGGATTTTATGATTAGCATGTGCGTTAACACTATTGAAACTGGTGTGTAACATAATGAATTCAGTTTTTGATAGAATTAGAATAACATGTATGGATTTGTTGTTCAGTCCGTGCAAACAAGCATTTTTGTTACTGAAATAGTGTAGCTGGATGACTTTCTTCACCTCCTAGTCTTGCCAAAGAAATAGGTGGGCTCCCATTGTTTGTCTTCTTCTTCAATTTGCCGTGTACACTCTTCTTTGCTAGACCCGTGAATCTTCTTCTGCTGCTTCTTCCCAAGATATTGCCACTTGCCCACTTCCCACTGCAATCCGTTGCACACCATTCTTCTCTTCCACGGGCTGCTTCTCTTTGCTGGACTCCAATGTTTCCACCATGAAACAAATCTCCACCTTTTGTCTTGTTGAAAAATAAACTGTTCCAGCCCCTCTCGGTTGTTGTATGCTTCTCAACGGTTACTCTTCAAAATAAGTGGCAAGTGGTGGCTGCAGTTGTTCCAACTCCAAGCTGCTGGATTTTGTAAGCTCCATCACCGTGAAAGGGTGGTCACTCTCTTCTTTACTGGACATTGCTTCTTCACAAAGGCCGGACGTGGCTCCTTCATTTCTACGTGGCCCCTCTATTTATTCCAAATGCTTTGGTTGATGCTTGCTAAGAGAATTGTCATATGGGGCCGTGTAACTTGCTATCTTCCAAATAATAATGTTGTTGAGAAAACCGTGAGGTGCGGTGCAAATGTGGCAGCTTATTTTTTTCACTTGTTAATTGATGAAATCAATGAGTTGCAAGGTGGAATGTAAGCTGGATGTCACTCCAAATCTGCTGCTCCCTTACGTGGCAATTGTCTCCAAATGGTAATGAACTTTTGCCAAGCCATTAAGTAAAAACCGTGAGTGGTGGCAAGACCTCTCTTCTCTTCAAGCCTCTTTGGCTTCACTGCTGCTGTGCATCATTCTCTGCTTCACGTGCTTCTAGCCTTGAACTTCTTCCAGCTTCTACAAACTCTAACATGCTGCACCTTGGACTTCTAAAAGAAATTGTAATGTGCTTCTCCCAAGTGTGCAGCCGTGAGCTATCAAGTGGTGACCCCTTCTCTGTTATTCTGTGATGCAAGGCAAGATGCAAGCCAAAATGAATGGAGAAAACCGTGAGCTTCCCTTCATCTGCAACACTCCATTTATTCTCATCCAAGGTGGCTGTTGCTGGAACGCTTCTTCTTCAAACTCAGCTGCTCCAAAATGCTTGAAGCTGCCTCCATTCTAAGCTGCTATCATGGCCATGAGCTTCTTTCTTATGGGTAGTGTTGGACGGATATCAGCTCCTAAAGGGGAAGGAGGTTCCTCCGAGAAAAGCAAGTGTGCCACACTATTTTTCTCCCATAAATCCAAAACAATATTTAAAACAAAGAGGAAGAAAAGGAGCGAGCCCTCTCTCTAATTGCCAAACTCCTCTTTTAGGTGGCTAGACTTTTCCATGACCCTTGCTGGACATTACCCAGGACTTATCAATCAAAGAATAAAAGTTTATGATGTGTGGAGTGGAAAATCACGTATGGACATAAGCTTTCAATGTGGTCCCCTCCTTTAATTTCAATTGACCTTGTATTTTGTCCTTTTGTGTTGGCTATCTATATTGCCGTGGCTACTCTTCTTATGTGGCTTCAAGTCCATTTGTTTTTTTTTTCACAAATGAAAACCACGTTCCAGCCAACAAAAATGTGGTTGCCCCAATTTTGTTTAATGTGTTTGGTGCTACATCTTGGAGGTAACCGTTCACTTCTTTCCCATTTTATAATTGATTTCTCTTTTGTAAATAAAAGAATTTGATTGCTAGGTGCCAAACGTTCCATCCTCTAGGTTCTATTCTAAAGAGAAACACGGTACTTTTTTCCCCTTCCAGCAAAGAAGCAACAAAAGGCTTTGTTCAAAAACTTAAATGGTAAGATTATGCATTTTATTTCCAGCTGTGAAAAGCATTCAATGAGCCATGTACATTTCCAGCAATATGGTAATTTTTCCTATGACTTCTACTTACATTTATACTTTATGGTTTGCAGGTGTGTGGCACCTTGATCAAAGTCTGCTTCATCATGCCGCTTGAACTTGGATAGTCTTTATTATTAGTTATCGTTTATATTTGCTCTTAGAATTTAAATTTTTTTCCTATGTACTGAGATGTGAAAACTTGTAGTGTTATAGTGTTGTGGCAGCAAATATCTTATGTAAAAGACTACAAACATATTATGCAATATAATTTGATATCTCCTTTTCAATTATCCTTCTCCAATAGAAATATCAGTGGCTAGTTTGACTTGATGTCATGAAAAATTTTATAAACTGCACCACAATGCAGGAGAGTAATAAAAAATCACATGAAATTAGCACCAAAGGAGATCATAAACTGCACCATAATTGGTTACTGGACAGCATAAAATTCGCCCTTCGGAAATTACCAAAGGCTTTTGCCCTTCGGAAATTACCAAAGGCTTTTGGCCCTCGGTAATTACCGAAGGGCAAAAGCCTTCGGTAAATGTTAGCGACAAGGGATTTACCGAGGGCTCTTTGGCCGTCGATAAGCCTTCGGTAATTACCTTTTACCGACGGTTTTGGGCTGTTTTCGAGGGCTTCTGGCCTTCGGTAATGCCCTTCTTTTTTGTAGTGAAAATGATTTATTTTGTCATATACTTAGTGGCTTTACTCTTAAGCATTTATCGTTTAGCTTAACATTCACTAGGATGTCTCTATTACGTCACACGCTATTTGTTTGACAAAATTACTTCAAGTACTATATTCATTATAAATGTTTTACCTTTTTAATATTCCAAATAGACAATCATATTGACAAGCATTCACTTCATTCAATATTATCTTTTAGCTTATTCAATCGTTAGATGCTACTTTTTATAAGCAATCTTTCATTGAGTATAGTTTGATAAACTTCAAAACACAGGTTACTACTATATAGTCTAGTTTCTCTAGACGCTCTTATCTTAATAAAATGGGTTATTGATGGGAAAAATTCGCTACAAAGAATATTAAGTCTTTACCTCCAAGAATTATCCTTTTAATAGAAAAATAAGATAAAAACAATAAACACACCAATATAATATGAAAACTTCAAAATATGAGAAAAGCCACGACCGTTGTTTGATGACAACTAGAAAGTATATGTGAAAATTCATACAGCACAAATACAACTCTGGTATACTCTTTGACCCAATTACACCTACTCTCTCCAAAACAAGAATTTAACCCAAGCTTCACAACACTCTATTGCAAGAATATAAGAAAAGTCAAATACAAGCTTAAGGTGTCTTTGACTTAGGACAAACTAAAACCATGAACCAATTAGAATCCATTATAGAATCATATGGCTTATTCTAGGCAATGTTTTTCCAAGATGTATTATTTTTATCAACTCAACCGTCTCCACCATGATTAAAATAAATACAACTTCCTTTTTATCTTCATTGCCTACATCTTGTTATAATATCCTACCCTTCCATCATCTACTAAATTTCTCTATGACAACACTTGCAAATAACATTGCAACTTGAACAACCAAATATGATTCTCTAACAACAAAGAATTTATCTCTTTTTCTGTGATAGATCAGACTAAACTACAACCATAAAGATATTAAGAATATCCTATCAAATCATATCAGCTCTTGATATAATTTTGATGAAAAAAAACACATTATGAACATTTTTACCCTTGAGAATTATCCTACTAAAAGCAAAATAAGATAAGAAAAAGAGAATCAACATTGGAAATATGATGTGGAAACACCCAAATCAAAGAAAAAACTATAAGGATTGTCTAATGATAACTAGATAATAACATTATGTGAAAATTCGTACAAAACATAGACAACTCTTTCGGACCCTTTAACCTCAAGTACTCACACTCTTTAAGACAATAATTTAACACAACCGTCTACTATAAGAGTATAAGAAAAGTCAAATACAATCTTAAAATCTTTGACTTAGATTATTAAAACCATAAATTTAAAATCCATTATAGAGCTACTAACATTCAGTTTATAACTTATCTTAGATAGTGTGAGACTTTTCAAGATATATTATTCATTTTATCTTTTA
Organism: Vigna nakashimae; assembly: GCA_034642375.1. Classification (NCBI taxonomy): domain Eukaryota; kingdom Viridiplantae; phylum Streptophyta; class Magnoliopsida; order Fabales; family Fabaceae; genus Vigna; species Vigna nakashimae. Next base: position 26,028,905 of record CM067768.1, read on the forward strand.
CTAATGTTAAGGAAAAATATAAAAAAATTAGTGATGAAAAAATAGAAAAGAAAAGGGTATGGGATAGGAATTGGAAAATGTAGAGTGAAATGAGTTATTGAGGTATCAATAAATCATTGTAAGGATTGACTTTTCTTTACTGAAAGAAAATTTAGGCAATTAATAATCGAATTCCAATGTTAAAATCGTTTGATTTTATAATCGCTAATTTTAAAGCTATGCTAATATTAATTTGTAACACTAGTAAAAAAACTGCTTTTTAACTCGCGTTATAGGCTTCGGTTTAGGTGAAACCGAAGTCTATCAAAATGCGGTGGCATTTTTACAGTTTAAGCCAACTTATACGCCTCGGTTCAAAATCAACCGAAGCATATAAGCCATATTATTTCGGTTAAAGTAATGACCGAAGCCTAAAAGCCCACCTACCCCCTGACAGTCTCTGAAATTTGAATTAAGTGCAGAGCCTATGGTTTCGGTTCGTGCAGAACCAGTGTAAAATAGTGTTTATGCCTCGGTTTAAACGGAAACCGAGGTATATAATCATTTCATTTTTTTTTTCATTTTTTTCTAAGAACTATATGCCTCAGTTAGGTGTAGAACCGAGACCTATACGCATGTATGGCTTCGGGCGAGCAGAGAACCGAGTCATATAGTAACCTTTCATTTTCCAGATCTGATTCACTCCCTCGCTCTCCTTACCTCGCTCCCTCACTCTCCCTCCCTCTCACTCGTTCTCCCTCACTCTCCCTCCCTCTCACTCGTTCTCCCTCACTCTCCCTCCCTCTCACTCGTTCTCCCTCACTCTCCCTCCCTCTCACTCGTTCTCCCTCACTCTCCCTCCCTCTCCCTCCTCCATTGCTCTCTCGCTCCGTCAATCTCTCACTCCCTCGCTCTCGCTCCGCCGCTTCCTCGCTCTCGCTCCGTCGCTCCCTGGCCCTCGCTCCGTCGTGCCTCCCACCCTACAACACCAACCCCACCACCAATCGCCACTCAACCGGATGCGATCTCACTCCATTAGCGGACACGATCTCAGATCTAGTGTTGTTCGTGGACCGCTTGGTGCGACCCTTGCTACTGGTGGAGTCGCTTGCCTAGCACCCGGTCCAGCCCCCTTCCGAGCCCTCAACACCCATGGATGAAGCTGTTGCGGGACCTTCCGGCTTTGCTTTGAAGGCCAAGGATGGCAGCGTCAATGAAGAAGAACACGAAAATCCATGTGCGAAGAGGAAGAAACCCATAGTCGGAGATGCTTCTAGTGGTTGGAGATGCTTCTGGTGGTCGGAGATGCTTCTGGTGGTCGGAGATGCTCCTGGTAAGTCCATCTTCATCTCTGCTTCTGAGTTTTTTCAGCTTAAGTCCATCTTTATCTCTGTATCTGAGTTTCTGTATCTGAGTTTCTTGTCATTAGTTGTTGTAATTTGTAATTTGTGGGTTGTAATTGTGGGTTGTAATTTGGACATTGGTGAGTTCATAACACGAAAATCCATGTGCGAAATCAAACAAATCTGCTTTGCTGCTTCTGTAGATAGATTTATGACATTGATTATTGGTTGTTGTAATACTGATTTGTTTGATTTCTGATATGGTTTTTTTGGTTGTGTTTGATTTCTGTTTGTTGGACATTGGTTATGAATCGGAAATTTTGAGTTTGGTTGGCATGATTGAACGAGAACGTTTGGGAAAAAAACACACAAGCTATTGCCTCGGTTATCTAAGAACCGAGGCATATTTCTGTTTCGTTTTATCTCGGTCCATACCCGAGACATAAACTTTAACCTTTTTACTTCGCCTTCGAATGTCTCGGTTGTAGAACCGAGGCCTATAAACATTTACAACCGTTGCCTTAGCTCTTTATTGTACTAGTGTAATTAAATTGCCATAATTTTACGTGAAAATTAATATTTAAATTTATTAAAATATAAAACTGTTCTAGAAAAAAATTCTTAAAATACTTATAGCTAAAGCATTGTCTTATCTTTGAATGGATGACGTAGGGTCCATTTGTAGATGCATAAATTGTCAAGGAAAATGATTCATATGTACCTTGATTTTCTCTACATCTATTACATATTTATTTTTTTCTTTCCATCTTTCTCTTTTTATCGCATCACATAATCTATAAACCTATTATTTCCATTCTCTCTCTAAGTGTATATACGTTTTGATGTCCATGAATTATTACTCAAATGTTGAATACCCACCCTCTCTTTAGGAATAGTGGGTCTTGTGACCCAAGTTTTACTTTTCTGTGATAAGTCCATTAAAATAGATATTTTTTCCAAGTTAATTAGTTCGTATTTCCATGAATATCAAACATAATGAAGGATTTATTTGAGACTTAAATTTAGCTTCATCATATTTCTACCACTTTATCACATTGTAAATCATTGGTAACTAAATTGAGTTTAATCATTTAATCATAATTTACTATTGATAAATTCATGTTTTTTAATCTTTCTAGTAAATTCATCTCCCAGATCATTAATGGAGAGATATGCATGAATTTATGCTTAAAGTATGTCACTCAAAGTTTTTTCTATTCAAAATTATAATTTTTCAAAAGGTTTTCTTTTTCATTTTTAAGTGCTTCCAATCAAACAAATATTTAAGACTTTTATTTTTACTTAAAGTCTCAACTTAGAATGACAACATATTTCGAATGCAAAAACATTAACAATTAGTTTTACATCGTAGGTAGACTAATTTATCTAATGTACTTTTTTCAGACTAATATATAATATAATATAATATAATATGCAACTAAAAGTGATATCAAATATGTTAGTAGAAAGAAAAAGTTTTCTAATTATTTTTCAAATCAAAATTTCTCGTATTAGAAATGTTAAGATTAAAATTTATAGAGAGAATAAGTAAATAAAAATAAACAAATATTCAGATATTATATTTCACTGGAGAGAATTCAAATTTTTTTATTGAGTGTAAATAGATGGAGTATTCCTGAAGGGAAGATACATTATATAGATTTTTTTTATATTTAATGAAATTTTTCATGATAATTTATCACGTAATTTTTTATAAAAAATTTTGCGAAAAATATTTTGTACAAAATATTTTGCAAAAAAAGATTGATAGCAATTTCCTCCAAATTATTATTCATAACAAAATTTATAAGTATTTTGTACGAAAAAAATTTCAAAAGAAAAATTACAGTAAATTTATGTTTTTTAGTAGTGATAAATTTTGATGAGTATTTTTCAATAAATTATAAATATCAAATGATAATATTGCGGTTGGAAAAAACTTGAAAAATTGATCACAAATTATAAAAATGAATGCCTTTATTAGTTTGAATAAGAAGTAAGAGAAGGAATGATATATACGTGAGACTCATCCTTCTCTATAAAGACATGTTATGATATCCTACACTTCCATCATCATCTACTAAATTACAATGTCACTATAAAAACATGTGTAAAACAAGAGCGATAATTGGACTGATATTAACGTGAAAGCAAAAGAGCAGCCAACAGAGGAAGAAGAGTAAACAATAGATAAAGTGAATCATGCTTTTCAAAAAGCAAACTATGATCCCAATTATTTTTCTTCTTTTTTGTCGTGTCGTTGAAGATGGTGTGGTGTTTTGTGAAAGAGATTATCTAAAACTGTAGTTTGTAGAAGATTACAAATGAAGGGTTCTTGCATGCATCATACACCTAAATTGCGAGATAGAGTAGGTAGCTATGTGTTCTTCCTTAAACACGTGAGTTGAGTTATATTACTACTAATGTTAGATATTGATGAGAGACAATTCGGCCAATTCCTCATATATGGCCATAATTTAGTGGATTTATTGGTATTTCTAACCTGTTAGTTTAATATCGTCTTGGGGTCAAACAAGTTTAGTTTTCTCACTTTCTCAATTAAAAATTAAAAAATAAAATTATTTTTTATATTATATTATTTAAATTTTATAAATATATAATAATGTTATGTTTTAAATTAGTGTACTTATAAATTAAATTTAAATAATAAGTTAAATACGGTATTAAAGAAAAGACTTATAAACTCGTTATTTTAAGATTTTGGATTAAAAACAATCTTAATTCTGATGTTGGGCTCATGTTGAATGTATATAACATCTCTCTTAATAAATCCTTTTAAGAAAAATATACTCATGTATAAATTTGTTGACAAAAGTGATCCTCTAAACCTGTTTTATGTTTGGATACTTTACTCCAAGTCTTTATGTTTTGAGTAACTTTACTACATAGATTTTTTTAAATTTTTTTTGATGATGAACGTTCTTGATATAGAACCTTAGATAATCTTGACGAGAAGGTAACATATGTATTAGTTGAGAATTTGTGTGAATGCTAAAATTTGGATGTTATTAGGATTTGTTTGATGAATTTATGATATTTAGGAATTTAATGCGAGTGTAAAGAGACCAAGATTAATTTAAAATGAGTAACGAATAATGTTTGGTAAAATCATTGTTTGGATTGATCAATTGAAAAATGTGGAAGTTGTACTATTAAAATGTTGTCAAAATTATCCTTAAAAATTGGTTAGATATTACTATTAAAATTGATTTTTCTGATCTTTTGGTCAAGTAAAAATAAAACAAAGACTCAAACCTTATTTTTTGGCTCGTACAAAAATAGAATTTTAAATTACCTTATTTTTTATCCTATTTTCGTCTAAGCGAATAAATTTCCACTCATGCAAAAACAACACTGCAATTCAAGCCTAGTCTCTCCAAAATTCGCTCAAACAAAGAATTTTTCGCTTAAGCAAGAGTATTTTCGCTCAAGCTAATTTTTTTTTTTCTTGTATCTTTAACTTATTGAATATGTATGTTTTTTATATCTAAGATGAATATTAACTTTTATATTTGATTGATTTGTGATTTTACCGAGTTATATTGTACTAAAATATTTATTGAGATTAATGGAATTTGTTTGAATTTGAAATCATAAATATGGAATGATGTGTGAACCACGGTTGTATTAAACATTGAAACCACTACTATAATAAAGTTTTCTTTACTACTAATGATTAAATTCATAAACTAAAATATCATATGGAGATAAGCATAGGGGAGAGTTCTTGTATCAAATATTAGTCCTAATAGAACATAAATATCTCTAAAAGATGTCAGTAGATATTCCATTTGTTAGATATTTTTCATATATAGATTCATGTGTGGTTGAGTTTTTTTTTTCTTTTTTTTATTTGATTGAAATTGAATTATTTATGAATTCTTATAAAATTGTTTATTTTATATACAGGTAGGTATGTTTATATGATATTTTGAAATATTTTAGGTTATTTATAGGTCATTAGAATATGTTATAGGTTTTATGTTTTATTTTATATTATAGATTAATTAGATCTCAAAGCTAAAACAAGTTATACGTGATTCATTTTACGTGAAATTTGACATTATCAACCGATAATTGAGTGAAAAAATAAATTTAATAAATAACTAACTTCGCTGAAATAAATTCTAACTTATAACTTTTATGAAAAGATTAGACATTAGAAACCTGATTACAAGTAAAATACAACAATTTATTTTGTTAGAATAAATTCTAATTTATATCTTTAATACCATATTTATAAAATAAATTTTAAATCTGAGTTAATTTTACAAAACCTACCTGTAAATTAAGGTTTTTATTTATTTATATATATTATAAAATGACTTTATTTATAATAAATGTGAAACTTTCAACAGCTCATTCTTTCTCCTCTACCCATTGGCGTTAAAAAGGAATCTTATAATATTATAATACATTATATTGATAGAAAAAAAAATGTAAGTTTAATAAAGAAGATCAAAGAGACGTGTTTAAGTAAAATATGACGGTTTGATGAAAATGATATTATTGACGAAGTAATTATGCTATAAAAAATAATACTTTTAATTTTTTTCTTTGTCTTTTTTAATTAATTGTGATCCTTTTTTACAATTTTACGAAAACTTCAAAACCAGAAAAACAACAAATTACAGTTTTTGATATTTTCTAAAGCATGAACTATGAACGTGTAGTATAGTATATATCAACAACATACAACAACAAACAAAAACAACAAATAAGTTCAACCAAACAACAACAAAAAAGTTCAATCAAACAACAATAAACAAGTTCAACAAATAAGTTCTTCAAAACGAAAACGAAAACTAGCCTTCAAAAGATGAGTTCATTGAAATAAAGTGTTGCAACCTATGAGATAGAAAGCAGAATTCACCTATGAAGGACAAAAATACGAAAATAATCGGTCAAAACAAACGAAAATCATACCTAAGGTAATTAATTAACATGCATTATTTGTATCAAATCAAAGAAAGATTACATGTGATGGCCGTCAAACTTCATTTGAGAAAAGTTTTAATGGAGAAGAGGTTCTCGCACACTAAGATAAAGTGAATGAATTTTCAATCTCCCGCTCAAATTTTTATTGAATTCACTAACCTTTTAACGTCTAACGCTAGGGCATTCGACGTTTTATAACCTTTTGATGTCCAATTCTAGGGTATTTGACGTCATACGTTAGTACATTTTACCTTCGGGCCAAGCATTTTTGCAAAACTTACACAATAGGAAGTCGAACTTTTCAATATTCGACGTCTTATAACAAATTGACGTCGAATTACAATCCTAAATGATGTCTAATAATTGCATTTATTTACAAAAATGTCACCAATCATTTTTAGCGTTGACTATTCAATGGTTGGACATTGAACGCGTGACGTTATACGTTGTTTTTGTATTAGTGATTTTTGTCGATATTTAATAATTACATCTTCTAAGATAACTTTTTTTCTTGTTTTTATGTCATTTATGTGTTGTTGAAGAAGAGAAATGGAGAACGTGCACTGGACAAACAATGAAAGAAAAAGGGTAAGAGAAGAAGAAGATGGAATATGAGATGAAAGATTAATTTAAATAGTAGTAGAGTTAAATTCAAGTTGATACAGTAAAGCAATTATGAACAACTTTTTTAAAACTGATTCCTAATGGTTGAGGCAGATTTTGGTTAAGTACTTGTGAGGCCATGATTGACAGACTAGTTAAGGCTGAATGGTTGAGGAAGAATGGTTGATGCCGAATGGTTGAGGCCGAATGGATGATGTCGAATGGATGATGTCGAATGGATGATGTCGAATGGATGATGTCGAATGGCTGAGGCCGAATGGCTGATGCCGAATGGTTGAGGCCGAATGGCTGAGGCCGAATGAATGAGGCCGAATGAATGATGTCGAATGGTTGAGGCCGAATGGCTGACTACGTGTGAGGCCAAGGTTGTCCGAGAAGTTGAGGCCGAATGGTTGAGGTTGAATGAGTGAGCTCGAATGGTTGAGGCTGAATGGTTGAGGCCGAATGCCTGAGGCTGAATACATGTGAGGTCATGGTTGGTCGAGCAGTTGAGGCCGAATGGGTGAGGTCAAATGGTTGATGCCGAATGGCTGAGGCTAAATTTGGCCAAGTACCTGCGAGGCCATGGTTGGCTGAGCACTTGAGGCCGAATAATTGAGGCCGAATGATTGATCTCGAATGGCTGAGGCCGAATTTGGCCAAGTACTTGTGACACCATGGTTCGTCGAACAATTGAGGTCGAATAGTTGGGGCCGAATGGTTGAGACCGAATGACTAAGGTCGAGCAGTTGAGACAGAATGACTGAGGTCGAGCAATTGACGTCTTTTAAAGTAGCACTCACTGGTTCCTTATGATTACAATAGAGGATACTTGCTCGGCCCCATAATGGACACCAAAATATTTCGGAAAGGGGATTGAAGTCCCTTACTCAAAACATTGTTTGTCCTAACTTCTTTGGCTTTTAAGTTATATACAAGAGACAACTTGATTTTTTTTTTGTATTTTTCTAATTTTATTTAATCTTGTTAAAATATTATTTAATTTTCTTTTTAAAAAAGAAAATTGTATATCTTTTTACATTAAATACTTGATAATATAATATTTTCTTTATTATAATTTTACTTTTTATAAAAGAATTATTTAATCAATATGTAAAGTGCAAATACGGCATAAGAGTATAACCGTTTTCCTGTTTGCTGGTGGAAGTGATGATGATATAAAAACGTCATAGAAAAGGGATGAACGTTTATTTTTGGATGAACAAAATACATATATATTAATTTACATATGATTCATGTAAATCTGTTTATAGTTGTACAAAGTAAACATCAGGACAACTTTGTACTCATTCAAGCTCACATTGTATATATAATTAACATGATATGGTATAATACAACATTATAATACATGCTATAAATTATCGTTCAATACTTGTCATTTTGTTCACTGGTTGTTCTTTCATCGGTTTCCAACCATCACTAGTACAGTAAAGAGCTAAGGCACCGGTTATAAATGTTTATAGGCCTCGGTTCTACAACCGAGGCATTCGAAGGCGAAGTAAAAAGGTTAAAGTTTGTGTTTCGGGTATGGACCGGGGTAAAACGAAACAGCAATATATGCCTCGGTTCTTAGATAACCGAGGCAATAGAACATAAATATATCTCGGTTCCTAAATAACCGAGGTAATAGCTTCTGTGTTATTTTCCCAAACGTTCCTCCTTCAATCATGCCAACCAAACTCAAGATTTCAGATTCATAACCAAACCAGAAATCAAACACAACCAGAAATCAAACACAACCAGAAAAACCACATCAGAAATCAAACAAATCAGTATTACAACCAATAATCAATGTCATAAATCTATTTACAGAAGCAGCAAAGCAGTAAACATCATGAACTCAGCAATGTCCAAATTACAACCCACAAATTACAAATTACAACAACTAATGAGAAGAAACTCAGATACAGAAACTCAGATACAGAGATGAAGATGGACTTAAGCTGAAAAAACTCAAAAGCAGAGATGAAGATCGACTTAACAGAGCATGTCCGACCACCGGAAGCATCTCCGACCATGGGTTTCTTCCTCTTCGCACATGGATTTTCGTGTTCTTCTTCATTGACGCCAGCGACTCCACCAGTAGCAAGGGCGGCACCAGGCGGTCCACGAACAACACCAGATCTGAGATCGTGTCCGCTGGTGGAGTGAGATCGCGTCCGGTTGAGTGGCGATTGGTGGTGGGTTGGGGTTGTAGGGTGGGAGGCACGACGGAGCGAGGGCCAGGGAGCGGCGTAGCGAGAGCGAGATCGAGAGCGAGATCGAGAGCGAGATCGAGATCGAGAGCGAGATCGAGATCGAGAGCGAGATCGAGAGCGAGATCGAGAGCGAGATCGACAGCGAGATCGAGAGCGAGAGCGAGAGCGAGAGCGAGAGCGACGAGAGCGAGAGCGACGAGAGCGAGAGCGACGAAAGCGAGAGCAGCGAGGGCCAGGGCCAGGGAGCGAGAGCGAGAGCGAGGGCCAGGGAGCGGTGGAGCGAGAGCGAGGGAGTGAGAGATTGACGGAGCGAGAGAGCAAGGGAGGAGGGAGAGGGAGGGAGAGTGAGGGAGAACGGCTGAGATGGAGGGAGAGTGAGGGAGAACGAGTGAGAGGGAGGGAGAGTGAGGCAGAACGAGTGAGAGGGAGGGAGAGTGAGGGAGCGAGGTGGGAGAGCGAGGGTCTGAATGAGATCTGAGATCTGGAAAATGAAAGGTAGTATACGACTCGGTTCTCTGCTCGCCCGAAGCCATACATGCGTAAAGGTTTCGGTTTTACACCTAACCGAGGCATATAGATCTTAAAAAAAAAATAAAAAAAAACGGAATAATTATATACCTCGGTTTCCGTTTAAACCGAGGCATAAACACTATTATACACCGGTTCTAAACGAACCGAAGCGTATAACTTGATAGACTCCGGTTTCACCTAAACCGATGTCTATGACGCGAGTTGAAATGCAGTTTTTTTACTAGTGCATTTAAAATTATGGTGTTTGAACCAATCATAAATCTCTCTTTTTTATTTTTCCGGTACCACATTCCTCTTTTCCTTTGCACCTCCAAACAAACTCTCCCATCAAATGAGCATCAATTTTGGTCCATTATCTGTTGGGTATCAGTCATACAGCACAAGCACACACAACTAAAATAGAGAAGAGAAAATACTGATAATAGACAAAAAGGAAATTTTATACTACTGAAAGAAATTTACAACACCTCTCTCTTTCACTAAAGAACTTCTCAAAATTATGAGAATACAAGAAAGGAGAGAACAAAGGAGAGAATGGGATGTATTACAAAGGGAGGCAAGGGGTTTGTTTTATAACCACCAAGCCACATCCCTTTAGAAGTTCCCACCAATGTGGGACTTCATTCTTCATAATCTCCCACTTGAAGATTTTGATGAAACTAATCAAATCTTCACACCATTTTTGCCTTCATGTTGCTCGTTAAACTTTCAGTAGAATCGAATTTACGTAAACCTGCCAATAACCTTTGACACCTAATTCTGATTCTCCGAAACACAATGCAACACCCGATCAATATTTCACTACTCTCCACCAAAACCTGCTACGAACCTACTAACCACTCCCACTACTTGTGCAATGTCTGGGTCTTGTACACATCATAGCAATTACAAGGCTGTCCACCACTGATGCATACGGTACTCGAGACTTCTCCATCCTCTCCGCTTCATTGCTAGGACTCATACTTGAGGATGATTGATAGGAGATGGGGTAAAACTGGCTTGCACTCTTGCATGTTGAAGCGCCGCAAGACTTTCAGTAAGTTTTACTTCTGAGAAAGCCAAATCTTCCTATCTTTTTCTGTCTCGGTGAATTTGCATCCCTAAAATCTTGTTTGTCGGTTACAAGTCCTTCATATCAAACTCCCTAGCCATTGTTCAACCTACAAACCAAGTTTTCTTGTTCTTCAAAGCCTTCTGGTTGGAGCATCATTTTATTCCTGCTTAACAATAACCTTGTGAACGGTGAAACTCACAGGCAATACCCCTTCACATTGTTAGCATATCCAAGCACTTAATTCTTTCCCCAATTTCAAGCTTGTGCTTTAGTTTCCTTGAACTGGTAACAACAGATTTGACTTCCTCTTGATGTAATACACTCAAACTCCTGGAATAAACTTTGCTTCTCCTAGGAATAACTCCGGTGATTCCCTTACATCAGAATGAACCAAGTCTTCTCGTGTTTTCTTTTCTGGTAGTCAAACTAGTAAACCTCGATCTATGTTTAAGCCCGGGTACAGATTACGTTCTGCCTTGCAAACTTCACTCTGACATTTGTCCAAGTACGATGTCACGTCAACACCGCTTCTTCTTGACTTGTCGATGTAACCATTGCATTAGCCTTTTGCAACGTATCTCCCTTAAGCATATGCCATGATCTTCTGAGTTTTTATGACTTACCAGACCTCCCTTCTTTCTCACAGAATATCTTCATCCTCTGAGGTATTTGCCATACAACCTTGTGAGGTTGATGCCTCAGAGTTCTTCTTCCAGTCTTCCCGTGCCAACATTCTTTCTTGACATGCCCCCTCTTACCACAATTGTAGCATTTGAGATGCTTCTTACTTTGAGATATATCATGGGACTGACTCCCACTAGACCCATATTTCGTTGATTTTCCTCTCATCATCACCAAAGCTTGTGTTTGCTTTGAACTTTCCAGCATGTCTTCTTTGTTCCTTCGCCTGGATTCTTCTTCAAGAATTGCTCCGGCAACATCCTCAAAGTGTAGACTACCTTCAATATTATTATTCGTAATATTCATGATGAGTTGATCATACGAGTCGGGTAAACTCTGCAGTAAAAGCTCCGCGCGTTCATTTTCAACTATGTTGAAATCAACCGCTGATAGTTGGGCAAACAAAGTGTTCAGATGGTTGATGTGGTCCGTCACCGTTGTGGACTCACTCATCCGGAGAGTGTAGAGTTTCCTCTTCACGAATATTCTTGTGTGGAGAGACTTCACCTCATATAATTTTATGAGGGCATCCCAAATCTCCCTTGCTGTTTCTTTTTCCGCCACACTGGATAACACTGAATCTGCCATTGATAGGTGCAAATTCGCGATGGCGTTATTGTCAATTTCTTTCCACTTCTGCTCCGTCATTTCTGCAAGTTTTCCTTCAATTGCAGCTATGCAATTGTCCTTTCTCAAAATTGCCTTCATCTTCAATTTCCACAACGCAAAATTGTTGCCGTTGAACCTCTCTATCTCGTATTTTGTTGTCATGGTTTTTAAGAACCGACTTATGCACTTCTCACTATGAATAGTATTGTCTACTGGAACAACACAAGTAGACCGTGAAGTAAAGCACCAAGAAGTTCCCAGTGGGTCACAAACGGACACTCTTAAGTACCAAGTCTTTCCTAGTCAGAACTTTCCCAGACAGCACTTTCACACTACCAAACGTTTCCAGTAATAACTCTTTTCTGATGCAGAAGATCGGATTAAACCGCAACCACAGAGCATACTCAAAATTTTACCAACACTATTCTAATGACAATAGCAGCGGAATACAAACCTAGAGCTCTGATACCACTGTTGGGTATCAGTCATACAGCACAAGCACACACAACTAAAATAGAGAAGAGAAAATACTGATAATAGACAAAAAGGAAATTTTATACTACTGAAAGAAATTTACAACACCTCTCTCTTTCACTAAAGAACTTCTCAAAATTATGAGAATACAAGAAAGGAGAGAACAAATGAGAGAATGAGATGTATTACAAAGGGAGGCAAGGGGTTTGTTTTATAACCACCAAGCCACGTCTCTTTAGAAGTTCCCACCAATGTGGGACTTCATTCTTCACATTATCTACGTAATGCCAACCACATGGACCAAGTTTAATCACTCTTTTAGTAAAACAAGTCTCTTTCTTCTGGCACTGAAAATATTACACCACTAGAAATGACTGCAACTACTTATCCTTATCTGCTTTTCTGGTTTAAATTCATAGTTGTATCTTAAATATTGCACCACTATTTAATTCAACCCTAATTTTTCATTATTATTAAATTCAAAACGTGATCAAACAAATGTATATGTACCCAAAATATGTATCTTATAGGCCAATGTCTCTTTAGATCAACCTATCTACATAACATAATTCCACTTATATTATAACCAGTGCATTAGTAAAGATAGTTCATACCTCTGGTTATTGAAACAGTTATCATTATCTTATTATAATGTTGTGAACAGCATAAAAAGTTACAATATATCTATATATATATATATATATATATATATATATATTAATATAGTCTAGGAGGGAAAAAAATTGCACAATAGTGACGAATGAAAGAAAAAGTATTCCATGATTGATGAATAATAGAGCGGGACACTAACACAGTGTTTTGATACTCACTACTTTAACCTAAGTTCATTTTCTCTCAAGGTATTACACCTATAGTGATAAACTCACAAACAAGTTGTAGCTGTCATGGTGGGTGTTGGAAAAAAAAAAGGGAACTGGTCAATTTCCTTTCGTTATCTTGTCGTGGAAAAGTGTGTTTGAGGCCGACGAGAGTGAAAATTATAATTTGAGTAAGTGAAGAGACGTAGAAGTGGCAGATACTTCCCAAAAGCTGAGTATGACTTCTCTGATCTGTCTATGGTAGAACATGTGTAAAAAATAATTGGACCTTCAAGTAAAAGTTGTTCCACTTTATTATAACATTAAATAAAAAGTTAAGATCTTGTATTAAGTTTTTCAACAAGCAGAAAAGAAAATATTTGCAATAATTGTTTTCTTCAAAACTTTATATGGAAGATTTCATTAGGGAAGATTAAGAATAATAATGATAGCATGTATTAATGCTCCTATATTTTCACGCTGCAAATAGTGTATCAAGAAGCACGTATCACCTCACATATTTTATATTTACACCATGATGTGTTCAATGTAAGGTACTCTGGAATAATGGACCGGCCTCGACCGGCCTCACGGTATCCTAACAATCATAGAAGATTGACAACATAGATTGAGATCATAGCATATAGTTCAACAAGCATCATAGGAGCTAATAAGGTTGTAGTATGCCAACTCAACAATTCAACATATAAGCTCAATAGCAGTATAACCAATCGCATAGGACCTATACAATTCTACACTTCTTTGTAGGCAAACCCTCATAGTTATCTATTTGACGTCATAACCTTTCAACAATCCAAAAGAAATAACCATAATGAGTCTGGTATGAACTCTTTCCAGTATGTTTGAATAGCCCTCAAACATCAAATAAACTTCACTTGATGATATGATTCTTTACTTTTTGAACGAGAAAAGACATGTCGACAATACGACATTTAGTGTGTAAAAATTCCTAGCTATAACATTTAGCAGCATCTCTACTCTGTTGCTGAGAAGGTTTTAGATATCGTTAGGATCAAAAGTTAAACTTGCGTAGAAAAATGTTAGTAAATTTTCTTTAGTGTGTAAAACTAACAAATGCTCAATTTGTTATCTCTAATAAACATAATAGATCTTTTATACAGAGAACAAAAGCAAAAGGAATGGCTTTCTCCTTTTTAGCAAGTCGAGACAATCTAATTTAAATGAACTTAGTCCAGCATATATAATATTCTTCACATATAAACAAACAAAACAACATTTTTTTCAGCAAAAAGGATTTATAAATATAAGAGTATTTGTGGTATTCGAATAATATACATCCACAAAAATAGTTTAAAGAAATCGTAGATTACAAAAGATAAAGATAACACCTAAATTATCTCCAATTTTTTTTATGGTATTACATCCAAACTAACAAAAAGTAGTCTTCAAAAAGTCAATAGAGATATAAGGATACAGGCTGTGAAGCAATTCATATTACTATTTCTTTACAGTAGCTTTTATCTACTTAGTCGAAACAAAACACTATATATACTTCTTTGGAATTGAGCAGAAACATCTTTGGGAACAAATATTAAAACGTATACTTAGTTCAATCACCTTTAAGTTCGTGAGATTGTATGTAGTATTTGTCTTCTTTATATTGATCCACCTTATCTTTTTATTATTAATATTTCTTTTTTATAGTTCAAATTCATAATATTTAGTAGTATAAATGCTTTTTTAATGTAATAAGATTAACCTAATATTGATTAGGTAAAAGACCGATCGAACTAATCATAATTAGGCATAATTCCTTTTGGTCTTAGCCGGTCAGACTATAAAACTAAATAAAAATGTTCTCATATAATAATCGAAAATAGGTCTAAACACCTAATAGAAATTAAGTATAATACCACATAACCTTCTTAATCTTAGTTATAAGACTATAATATTCTCTTATGAATAAAAAACAGATATAAATATCTAATCGGAATTAAGTATATAACAATGTAATTGAGCTTTAAAATTTGAGAATAAAGATATGGACAAAGACATAATGATATATTCAAATTGTCATTGAAAAATAGATTAAAGGATATACTACATTGCTTCTATGCATTAGCATTTGACATGCAAAATGTCAAACTAATCCATTTGTTCAGATGAAAACTCCAATAATTGTATATCAGAACACTTCAAATTGAACTTCATCATGAGATAGCATAATTATAGGGTACCCATATCAAGAACATCACAATCCTCACACAGAAAGAAAGTATAATAAAATTGTTCAACTTTCCGATTAAGGAGAGAGCCAATCATTAATCAAATAGGCTATATAGCAAATTACTACGCATGGTGTGTTAGTTTCCAATTTAGAGGATAATCCCTAAACATTCGACATCAAAGTTGATCTAGTATAACTTTCCCTATGATGTATCTAACCTCTCTAATATAGTTTTAAATGAGAAGCGTACTTTCTTTTAACCTTTCTTTTACCATCATATGATTTTGTTTACAAAGATCCTGAAGCAGCTATTACGGATGCAAAAATGAGTTTGATCCCAGGAATCATTATATAGTTTTCATCTCGTGAGTTTGCCTTGGTTCATTCCTGCTTGTCTATCAAACTTTAAGAGACTCAACCTACTAACTTTTTTTTTTCAATAAAAAATAATTTGAAATATTACTTTTTTTATATATTATATTACTTAAAAAATATAAATATATAATAATATTATAATTTAAATTATTAACATTTGTAAATTAAATTTTAATATTATTTATAATAAAATAATTTAACATGTAAATATAATAGCTATTTTAATTTATTTTATTAGAGATATTAATTAATCGATTATATTTAATAAATTATTGATATGTGTAAGTATGCTTTTTAATATATATATATATATATATATATATATATATATATATATATATATATATATATATAATATAAAAAGTTGGTGGGCTAAACCCTCGGTCGAAGGGCCTGTTCTAAAATAGGTTGTATAATCTAAAAATCATTTTTATTAAAAAAAAAAGAACCTTCAGATTATCTAATCTGGATGGGCAAAATGTGAAGTTTATTTTTATGAGGTGTAGAAGAAGCTCACAGGAGGTGAAGGAAGAAACTACCTTCTATCCGTCTGTGCTGCATTCGGCTTGCCAGGTGGTTGGGCTAAAAATGTCAACCCAAATTAGTGACGATTGGCCTCTTAAGCACTCCTTAAAAGAAGCTTTTTGCATAAACTCAACTTCAACATGCAGCATATCCATGTCTGTAGGTTACATTACATATCTTAGTCTTATTAGATCATAGGTTCCTGTGCTTCAAATGTTGGAATATTATCTCTTTTAAACATTGTGTATTATTAACAAAGGCTTTCTACTTTAGGCAAGACCATAATCTTTGTATGAAAAATAAAAAAGGACTACTCCAGTATAGACCAACAGCACAACATATAAAAGAAAAAGCAGTATATGCAGAAACTGAACTTCCCAAGTCTTAGTGTTACACCTGAGGTTCTTTTGCTTCCAAATTTGGCACGTTGCCATTTCTTCGAATGAGGTGAATAAAGTATTTGTAGTTAATGAAGCATAATGAGGCCACCAATAAGAGAAGCACGCTGGTGCCACACCACCACAGAAACTCATCAACCAGAATCCATAAAAACGTCTGGGTGAATAAGTACTACTACAAAATAGCTTTTAAGTATATTATTTTGAGGTCTATTTTAGAACAGAATTAGATTCGGTAGAGTTATTTAAGTTTGTTATTAAGTAATAAATTTAAATTTTATATCTAATATAAATTAATAAGTTATGATCGATTACCACAAAATTAATCTTTTCCAAGTTATCATACACAATAAAAATAGAATGGAATATAATATAACATAAATACATCCTCACAACAACTCTCTTCCAATTCATCTTCACAATCAAACAAATAGAGCAATAACCCATCAATTTAATCAAATTTTTTACACAACATAATACAAAGCAACCTAATACAAAGAAAATACTGAGAAGAGAAATTGAAGTCATCACCTCTCAAGAAACACCAAAACCCTAAAATTTCTTAACCCAAAAAATCTAACAGAAAGTATTTGAAATTAGGGACTCTAAGGGTGACGAGGACGCCGCGGAACATAGCATCACGAGGCGATGACGATGAAATGAGGCGACAGTGGCAGCAGTAGTGCAAGACAACGATGGCAGCGACAGTGTGAGACAACAGCGACAACGACAACAACAACTCGAGAGGCAATGACGGTATGAGGGACACGCAACAGAGACAACAACAAGACGTAATGGGTGCAGCGGCAAGAGGCGATGGCAGCAACGACAAGACGAGACGGCAGCAGCAACAAGATGCAACTGCGACAGCGACAACGGAGGAGGGAGATCTACAACACCCATGTCCTGGACGCGACAGTCTGTGAGGTGGCGACTACAACACCCACACCGTTGGACGCAAAAGAGGGAGATCTAGCACAAAGATAAAGGGGAGATCTCACACACAGAGGCTACGACACAACTTCTTGGGGTTGGCCAAGAGAAAAGATGAAGAGAGAAAATAATTTCTCACGGTGGAAGAAAATGAAGAAAGAAGTGTTTTGTGTTTTGAGTAGAAGAAGGAAAACTAGGGTTAAGAAAAGTTTGGGAATTAGGTTAAGAAAAGTTTGAGAACTAGGTTAAAGAATTTAGAACTGATAGAAAACTAACAATTAAAGTCTTGTTATGTTTTAAAGAAAATGCTTCTTTAACAACGTTTTCTTGACACAGTTTTGACAACGCCACGTGACGGTTGTGCATTGGTTGATGTTTAGAAAAAGTAATATGCAATTGATCAGGGAAGGGTATTATGGAAAGAAAAAAATACGAAATTTCATTTCGTGCTTTCGCTTCTTTCATTTGAATTTCGCAGTTTCGCTTTCGCCTGACCTCTCGCGTTCCCTCATCTCTCTTAGTTCTCTTATCTTTCTGGTGTTCAAAGACTAACCTTCTCGCTAAACCCTAAAGACTCACATTCTCGCTGTCTTGGACATCTGTCTTCTGCAAAATCGAAGCCCATCACGTGATGTTTTTTGGTAAGTAGAACTGCGCAAACCCTAACCATCTTCTCCAACATTGACATTTTCTTCTTTCGCGCGAAGCGTAACCATCTTCTCCAGCATTGACATTTTCTTCTTTCGCGAACCCTAACAATCTTCTCAACCCTTGTTGCTTTGTTGATGTTATAACTATAGGTCCAATGACAACCCAATGGCAACCCTCTTCTTCGTCTCTCTCTACCATTCTCACTTTGTCTAGAGCATTGTTTTCACTCTCACGGATCTTCCTCTCGATCGAAAGAAATATTTCACTCGAGTTGGAACTTGTACATGTATTTTATATACAAAAGATCATGATTATAAATGTTGGGTAATATGTACTGATAATATATTATATGAATAAAATTTCAATTTTGATCTAGTACCATACGTTCTCTACTAGTGTTGTTCGACCATATATATTGAAACTTTTATTTAGTTATGGGTGTTTGGTGTCTAAAAAAAGAATCACATCACATAGGTGCCTAAAGAAAGATCAAATTCAATTACGTAAAAAGTCTTTGGCTACTTATGTGCCTACAGTACAAGTTTTAGTACAAAACCATATTTTTGTTTGTGTAATCGTTTACAGGTCCTTGTAATCCATTACAATGGCCAAAAAGGCCTACACTTGATTACCAAGGCATAATTTGAAAGGTATTTGAGTCTAGATTCCAACAAAACAAGAATCAACTCACTTGGAGTTCAGTGGAGAAAGTTATGAGCAAAACGACCAGCAAAAGTAAGAGTTGGCAGGAATATATAAAGCGTTAATTTTAAGGAATAAATTGTATCTACTAAGATGTCCACAAATTACAAATTAGTAGTCATTGGAAAGAGTTTTGAGTCTAGTTTCTAATAAAAAAACAATCATATCATTTGGAGGTCAGTGGGAAAAGTTATCATTAAAATAGCCAGCAAAGGTCAAAGTTGACAACATGTTAACTTGGTCATGACACCAACATTGGGTCTTTCCTCGACCAAAGACTGCCCAAAACCCAGTTTTCAGGCTTTACTCACACTTAAACATTAAAAATAACTCTCATTCATTCAAGAAATATGAAAAAATAACGTAAAATGTTTTTGGCTACTTATGTGCTCACAATTGGCTCATACAGCTCAAGTTTTTGTACAAAACCAGATTTTTGTTCGGGTAATCGTTTACAGGATCCTTGTTGTAAGACCCATGAAATATATTTACAATTTTATTACTAGTAGAAGTAAATTTCTTTGTGAATGAAAAATATAATAAGTTTATGTAAAAAAAATAAAATGTGGAAAGTTAAATAAGAAATTTTGGTAGCTTAATTGGTAGAAAATTGTGGTGATGGGTTCAAACTCTTTTATACCTGTTTCTTTAATAAAAACGAAAAAAAAGAAAAATTTAAAATATTGATAGTGGATAAAGCACTCAGATTTGAAGGCATTATTGAGGGATCAAATAGGCCAAGTGGTGATTAAAATATATGAGAGGAGAGGTTATTCTGCACAAAGAGAGGAAAAATCAAGTGAGAGCTTGAGAAATAGAGAAGAAAGAGTTAGGAAGAAATTTTTAGTTGCAAGAAGAGTAGAGGTTCTAGAGAGTTTTCGGGGAAACAAATTTGGAGCAAGAGAAGTCTGGAATAGCGGTAGAGGAGCTAACCTTTCTAAGCTTTTATATTATGATTTAGTATTGCTTTATTACTATTCATGTCTTGAAATTATGTGTGAAGACTGTTAATGCTTACTGTATATCTATCTATATTGAATTTATGTGTTAATATTATATGTTGTTGTTTTGAATCTGTAAATAATAAATTTGTTAAAACTAGTTGAGGAACACTTTGGATAAGGAAAGACTTGGTATTTAAGTTGTCCATTTTAATGCACCTCCCTTTCTTGGAAGTCTACTCGACAAGTTTTTAACTTAAATATTGTTGAACAGATTATGTACTGTTAAACTATTGTGCAATATATCTCGTTGGAATGAAAATGTATGATGAATTCATGTTATTGTGGTATATATGGAATTATGAATTATAATTGTGATGGTAGGATAGAAGAATCTGAAAAACCGGAGTTGGTACATCCCTGATCATAGAGCAGCCCTGGTCAAATCCAGTAAGTTGTGACTAGTCATATGTACTGGCGTTTATGGTGAGTTTGATTCGTCAAACATTTGATTCTTCTCCGGTGACCATTTATAGTAATATTTTAGTATTGTTAATTTATTTATATATTCATTTTGTATGATTTCTATGATGATTGTATTTTATTATATTGGATTTGAATTTATGTATCCGAACATGGTATGAGTATTATGGGGAGATTTTGTAATGGTATAATGTGAGTTGAGAAATATGAGCATGGTATGAGTCTCATGAAGAGATTCAATAATGATATGGTATTTGTGTATATGTTGATGTTGAGGGTCCTATAGTTGGAGGTTATCCTAATACTCTAATTATCATCCAGTCTCAAGTAGAGAAGAATGAATTATGTGGTGAGAAGAGTAGGAGGTCCTGGTCTATGTACCAGTTTTGGACATAGTATTGAGGACTAACCTTGTGGATGATATGAAATATTTTAGAAGTGTATTTGTAAGAAGAAGTAGAAGTCATCACAAGTGCATATCCTCCTGTGACCGCTCATCAACGAATCATTGGGATGAGTATCTATGATGCGATTATTGTATGATGGTATGAAGGTGTCTGACATAATTTTATGAGGTTTTTTGAGTGTATCAAAGTAATTATGCATGTTTTATATATTATTGGATGAACGTTAGGTCACCTTACTTGTTTGTGTTTGTGTATGTGAGACGATCGTATAATTCGTTATACGGGAGCAGATGAAGGAGCGTCGTCTGATTCAATGCCAATGAAGAGAGAGATAGAAGAATAAAGTAGAAGAATTCAAGTTATATTATGATTTTGTAGTTAAAATCTAAGTTTAAAACATGTATAGATATATATATCAACTATAAATTTTCAAGTGTGAGATTATGAGATGTTATCTTAAATGTAATGCTACAATATATAAATTATGAATTATCAAGTGTAAGATTATGGGATGTTACACTTGTAATCGATTACAATGGCCAAAAAGGCCTACACTTGATTACTAAGGCATAATTTGAAAGGTCTTTGAGTCTATATTCCAACAAAATAGGAATCAACTCATTTGGAGTTCGGTGGAGAAAGTTATGAGCAAACCAACTAGCAAAGGTCAAAGTTGGCAGGAATATATAAAGCGTTAACTTTAAGGAAAAAAATGTAAATACTCAAATGTCAAAAAATTACAAATTAGTAGTCATTGGTAAGATTTTTGGGTCTAGTTTCTAATAAGAAAAGAATCACACCATTTGGATGTTTGTGGAAAAAGTTATGATTAAAATAATCAGCAAATGTCAAAAAAGACAACATGTTATCTCACTCAAATTGCTTGAGTCTTTCCTTTACCATGTGTTGCTCAAACCTCAGCTTTCAGGCTCTTCTCACACTTAAACACTAAAAAGAAGTCTCATCCATTAAAATAAAATGAAAAAATTACGTAAAATGTCTTTAGCTACTTATGTGCCCACAACTGACTCTTGCAGCATAATGTTTTGTACAAAACCATATTTTTTTCGTGTAATCATTTACAAGGTCCTTGTAATCGATTACAATGGCCAAAATGTCCTACACTGGATTACCAAGGCATAACTTGTGCAAAAATGGTCATAGACTCACCTACCTTGGTTCAAAAACATATACGGGCTTTGACGTTAATTTTAATCATAAATTTTCCCAAAGACCTCCAAATGATGTGATTCTTTTTTATTAGAAAATAGACTCAAAAAGATTTTCGATAACTACTAATTTGTAATATTTTGACACTTGAGTAGGTACAATTAATTCCTTAAAGTTAACGTTTTATATATTCCGATCACCTCTTACCTTTGCTGGTTGTTTTGCTTTTAACTTTCTCCACGGAACTGCAAATGAGTTGATTCCTTTTTTATTATAAAATAGACTCAAAAATATTTCCAATGAATAGTAATTTTTAATTTTCCCATATAAAATAAGAAACATGAAACAATAACTTGAAAGTAAACTCATTTAGGAAGCTTAGAAAAATGTTGTTTTTGGGAAATTAACTACATATACTACAGTGGTCTACAAATTATGGGTTGGTAGTCATTTTAAGTATATTTGAATCCAGATTCCAGCAAAACAAGAATCAACGCATTTGGAATTCGTTAAAGAAAGTTATGATCAAAACAACCAGCAAAGGTCAAGGGTGGCAAGATTGTGTAAAACGTTAACTTTAAGAAATTAACTTCACCTACTCAGATGTCCAAACATCACAAATTAGTAGTATTTGGAAAGAGTTTTGAGTCTATTTTCTAATAAAAAAGAATCACATCATTTGGAGATCTGTGGAAAAAGTTATGATTAAAATAGTCAGCAAAGGTCAAAGTTGACAGTATGTTATCTCACTTAAATTGCCTTTGGCTACTTATATGCCCACAGTTGGCTCCTGTATTGCAAGTTTTTGTACAAAACCCACTTTTTACTCGTGTAATCGTTTACAAGCAAGTTGTAATCGATTACGAGTGTGTTTTTTGCCGCACAACTTTTAAGACTTCACTTAAGTTGGTCAACTCACAAACATTGTTTCTTTCCTCCATGATGAAGTTCCCAAACATGACTTCTCAGCCTCTACTCACAAGTTAAAACTAAAATCAAGTGAAAAATATTGGATTTATGTCAAAAAGTTATAAATATTAACTATGGTCCCCATGTTATCATAACTGGCTCCTGCAGTACAAGTTTCTGTACAAAACCCACTTTTTACTCGCGTAATCGCTTACGAGCAAGTTGTAATCGATTACCAGTGTTATTTTTGGCTACACAACTTTCAGGACTTCACCTAAGTTGGTCATCTCACAAAAATTATTTCTTTCCTCCATCACAAACATGACTACTCAATCAAATTGGCCACTTTCTTCATTCACATTCCAAACAACACCTCATTTCACAATGACAATAACGAAGGGAATAACAATTCAATTAACATTAACAATAATTAACGGAAGCGATGCATCTTTTATAACATTGAACAATATTGGGTACATTACACGTTTTTGTTCATCTATGTACAATGTTGTATGACTTTCTATAACAAATCAATACAAAAATCACTCATGTCGGATTCTAAGCGCTCTTTTTCCAGTGTATAGAGTCCTAAGTGTTATGCTCTTGTAACGCTTTCATGATCCGCTAAAGCACGCATAAAACTTTCTCTGTGTTTTCTTTTTTGTATGTTTTTTGGTATTGGTTGGTCCTCCTTCTTATCCTCTCCAACTATAGTAGCTGGTGTCTTCACAGAAGAAGAAAAAGTTTTCTTGCTTGAAGTACCAACATCATCATCAACCTGAAATTTAACAATATATATCATAGTATACAATCATTCATATTCTCATCAAAGATCACTGAATATATCATAACATACAATACTCAAACAAGAAACCACAAACTAATCGAAAATACAATCAACAAAATCGAAAACCCAAATACAAATTGGAAATGCAATCAACAAAATGGAGAAACTCATTTACCTTGCTCGATGAACCATGGTCACCGGACATTGCCATTGCGCACGAAAATCGAGGGAGAACAAAAAATAACACCTTCAGCAAAGCTTTGACAACGAAAATGGAGAGAGAGTGAACACAAAACGAGAGAGAACGAAATTTGAAGAGAGAGAACGATGGAGATAATGACAGAATGAAAAGAGATAAAACAAAGCAAGGGGTATTTTTGGAAGCTAAAAACTCTGAACCACAAGCCCCTTTCCATGTCACAATTATACATTAAAATTTATTTAAGAACCCACCAATCCTATGCCACCATGTGGCGTTGTAAAAAAGTTGACAAACCAACGTTGTCAAAATAGCATATCCATTTTTTAATAAACTTAATATATTAATTTAAGTATGTCAAAAAGGTGCTTTATGCAATATTTAAGTTTGTTTATATTTCAAGAGGCTTAAAATCAAAATTTAAATATGTCATGATATTACTAGACTTAAAATTGGCTCCTGTCAACTTTTCAGAGTATACAATTTGTATGCGGTTTAGGTAATTTCAAAGTATATAAAATAGGGAACATAAATGAAGTTTAAGTTTTTTTTTAAAAGAAAAAAATTAAAACATTTTAAGCTAAATGAGGATACGAAACTAGGGGTGTGCATGAGGATTGAATACATGGTGACTTGCATGAATAAGATTTGTGTTTCTCTAACTTTTGCACGTCTCTTTTTTATATGATAAGAAATGGAAGTTTTCAAATTCAATTACAATCTTCAACTCTTCAATATATGCTCCAAATGTGCTTCTCCTTCATCTAACAGTTTGTTTATCTTCTCTATATTCACTTTGGCGCTTTCTTGCATTTGATGTTGACCAAGGATTTCAACGTTTTTCTTTCTGTCTTCTCTCTTATGAACTGACACTTTATTTGTTTATGGTTTTAATAAGAAAAATAGAAAAGGAGTAATAAGAAGAGTCGTGTTTCTGAAAATGCAGGTTCGTTTCTGAAACTGAAAGCAAATGAAATAAATAAGACAATACACATGCTAA
Source organism: Vigna nakashimae (assembly GCA_034642375.1). NCBI lineage: Eukaryota > Viridiplantae > Streptophyta > Magnoliopsida > Fabales > Fabaceae > Vigna > Vigna nakashimae. The sequence continues at coordinate 26,053,864 of CM067768.1, forward strand.
ATGACAAATGACATATAGGCATAGTTGTGGATTATCTCTCCGTTAGTTTTTTAGTCATTTCTTTTGATGGGTATGCCATGTAGTGAGTGGAGTTTGATCTTTTAACAATGTCGATTGTTCTGTGTAATGTTTTCAAATAGTTTCAGTGTAATAAAATCTACAGATACAAACATTGAATGAAGGTGACCTAGGTAGTGCAACTTGATCGATTCAATTTGTGCATATTGTTTTTACTAATTGTAATTGAATCGATGAAGAGAAGTTTGAAGGAGGAAAGTTGGGAGTGGGAAGGAGAAAACGGCTGAAGGTATTCCCAAAATAACCAGAAAATCATTCATCATTCAATACACTCTCCGACCCATTCCCTTCAAACTCATATTTTTGTTTTCTTCGACAGATAATATTTCAAACAATAGTGTCGAATCATTTCCCCCAATCACCCCCTTTGTTAAACTGCGCCTATTTTGTTTTTCATTGTCTACTCCCCTACTTGGTGTCTTTTTCACAGCTCTTTTAGTTCTTCATTTCAGTACAAACCCTTCATTCGTTGTTCAGGTCCCTCACTGCTAAGTTTCCTTTTCCTTTATCCCTAATTTCCTTGCTTGAACCTCGTCGTTCGCGATTTCGCAGTTTAAAACCCAAAATATTTGACGTTGTACGCGATTTTTGTACTTGTGACAGATATATCGTTTTCCTTTCGTGTTTCAATTGATGAGCTGCATTGTTTTCTTCACATATAAGATATGCTTTATGACCCTTGACACTGTATCCTGACAAATTACCATAAGCTGGGAAGTCATTAATAGTGCAAAATAACATTGCACGCATCACAAAAGTTTCAGAAGCGAAGACATCAAATATTTCAATCTCATCAACCCACAACATCTTCAAGTCTTCAACTAGTGGGCTTCGATAAACATCTATGTAATTTCTAAACTGCTTTGGACCAGATATCATCATAAACAACATCATACACTTCCTCTTCATACACAATGCAGGAGATAAGTTGTAAATTATTAAAATAATAAAGTAAAATATTAAAAGCCAAAGACCAACCACGAAAATTATATTTTCTAGGAATTACAACATTCTGTAATGTGATATATAACCCCGACTAAAATAATATATTTTTTAATGATTAAGTCATTTTTCTTTAATTAAAATCAGATTTTGTATGAATGTTCACCTATATAACATTTTAAGCAATTTTTAAGATTTAATAAGTATTTATTTTACACAATTAAAATCTATACTAAATAAAATAATTAACTTAAAATTTAAATTATAATCAAAATTCGAAATAAGTGAATATTTTTTAACAAATAATTGTCTTTTAGATTTATGGTTAATAATTCTTATTATGACGCCATGTTATTTTTTTATCGAAAAAACAGCATTTAGCTTTAAAAAAAATTAAAAATAGTATATAATAAAACATAAAAAATTAAAAAAAAAGCTAAAATATTATTGTAAATTATATATAATGTGAGTCGTGAACGGATAATATATATTTAAATATTTGTGATACACAAAAAGGAGATAAAATGTACACACTAGTACAGTAACTGCTAATGGCACCGGTTCCTTTTCTTTATAGGCCCCGGTTCTACAACCGAGGTGATGAACGGGTCGCACCGCTCACAAAAGTTGATTGCACGAAATTAATGCAGTATAGTTTACTAGGAGGTGACTCCTAGGTCGTCTCTCAATGACCAATTTTGTGGCGGTTCAATCTCAGATCTAACATGAAGTGGGGGGGGTTTTGTAGATGTTTTGTGCGGTAAAATAAAATTGGAAATTGGAATTTAAATAAAACAGAATTTAAAACCTTTTGAAATAAATTTTAAACACTGTAAAACTGAACGCTAAAAGATGGTAAAAATAGAACAGTAAATATCCAGAAACTGTAGAATTGAACGGTGTAGAAAAACATTAAACGATAAAATAAAAGAGACAATAAAAATAGAAAACAATTAACTGGAAATGCAATTTATCAATGCTTTCAACACTTAAATTAAAATCAACAGTACAACTAAAAATAACACGAGCAAAGGTGACACACTTCTACTGCTTCTTCAGAAATTAAAACTACAATTGCACGTTGAAATGGAAATTCAGAGAACGGAAGAGAAAGAGGAAGAGGCGAGAGCCTCTTCCATGGCTGTCCTAAACTACTCTTAAAACTCTACTAAAATCTGATCCTCTCCTACTCTGCCTGCTGCTTCATTTATAGCCCAAAACTCAGACCAACTCCCGTGAGAAAATAGGGCCGTGAGCATCTTTTCCCTGCCTTCTCGTGACTGTCTCCCTAGCTTCATGACTTCTTTTTGCAATAGCCAATATGAGCAAAAGGTGGGTCCTTCATTTGGCTTCTTCTTCCTTGTCCGTAGCCTCCTCATCTCCCAAGCTGCTGGGTTTGTTCAACATCTCCTTCTCCCTTTCTCTTCAAGCTTGCTGCTGTGCACGTGGAGGCTTCTTGTAGTTTGCTGGACGTTTGATGGTTGCTGCTGCTGGTGGACGTGCTTCCATCATCAATCACCATGGTGCTCTCCAAAGCTGCTGGACCGACAAGACCAATCCTTCTTCCCTTGCTGGATGTATGAAAATGGACGTGGTGCTTCTCTTCTGGCGTGTGGCTGCTGTACGTGCAAGTGTGGGCAGCTGCACCTCCATTTTCTCCCTTCGATGGGTTGCTGGACCAGCTACACTACTGGATGTAGCAGCTGCTTTGGTGATCTTTAGCTGGCCGTGAATCACGCTTCATTCTTCTCCAAACACCTTCATGCCTTGCTGGATCGTGCATGCCATCTGCTGGAGTTGGAAAAACCGAGAGCTCTTCCTTCATGTGCGTGATGGTGCTAGAGCTGGATCAGTTGCTGGATGAAGGTCTGGATGCATGGATGTCTGGACGAAGCTGCACCGCTTGCTGGATGTGTGATGGCTGGACCAGCTGCTGCTTATGGGATGTGGAGTGTGCGTGTGTAGCTGCTCCAAATGCTTCTCTTTCTAAAAGTGTGGTGGTTCCCACCTTAATTCCAAAACATAATGCTTTTCCAAATTCTGTTTCTGGTGTAAGAGATATATCCGTGTACTTTAGCCGTCCAAATAATGCATCCAGCTTACACCAATTTTAATCTTATCCATGGCCTCCACTCTTTTGTTTTGTTGTCTCCCACTTCTTCCAATAATAGGAAATTCTCCATCTCGTCTTAGGAGCCGTGAGATGTCTCTCTCTTACGTCAAGTGTTGCCAAATTCCTTGGACAATTTCGTTTTTCTCCTTAGCAACAAAGGCGCTATTCCAGTTTGTGTGGGTTAGCTTCATTCACGTGGCCCCTCCATCATTTTACTTCAACTCCATTATGTGCTGGATAGCCAAATTGATTTTTCCGAATGCTTGTGGCCCCCTCATGTCTTCACGTTTTGTTTCAGCTATTCCCATTCTCTTTTATCAATTAAAACAAGTGTCATGTGATCCAAGACCGTGTATTTCTTTTGATTGGTGGCCAACATTCTGTTCCAATTATTGAATATAAAACTAAATGCACCCTTTCTCCACGTCTAAGAAGTGTTATTCTTGGATGAAAAACTTTGGATGGAAGCTGGCATTACATTTCTCGGTTCAAGATATACCAATTCCACTTCCATTTTTCCAATTTCAACAGAGAGCTATCCAAAGGCCATGTGCTATTTCATTTGTGATTTTTATTCTCAAACAATTTGCTTGCTTCAAGAAGAAGTTAGTCCTTAATTTTATCCAATAATTTTCCTACAATAAATAATGCATATAATTAGTTTCAGATAATTCAAATTAATTAAAATTAGAATTTCTGGTCAATTTAAGCACAATTAGTAAAAACGGGGAAATACCGGACAATTAAGCACAATTCCCTTATTAATTCTAGTACAATAAACTAAGTGAAGTGAATAAAATATCGACTCATCAAAATAGACCACACTTAGTCTTTTGCACTCCTGGGCGAAATCAAGACTCAAATCAGGGAATAGTTCAAAGGACTTTCACGAAGACTGACACAAATGCAGCAGACAGAAAAATATAAAAACTCACAAGAAAACACATAAAATTTACACAGTTCTCAAAAAGTCTGGACAGAGGAAAGAAGTAGAAAATATCCAACACGTAATCAAGAAAAGTAGATACTTATAGAAATTATCCAAGCAATTCAATACGTAGAAAAATAATTAATAAGCTTAAGAGGTGATTTGAAAATAACAAAACCTCACAGATGCACTATAGTGTTTCTCTCAAGTGTCTAGGATAAATAATAATATCAGCTCGATGTACTCAAGAAAACAAACACAAGTAGACTTGGCAAGCTTCTAATTATCAATACTTAAAACATATGCATGTTCAGATCAAAAGGTCTTTACTGGGTTGTAATGGGGCCAAGGACAGGGGAGGATAAATTTGGATAAGTAGCTATAGCTCAGAAGAAATAGAGGTGCACTAGGGAAAAAATGTAAACACAGTGAAATCTCACCCAAACCTCTAATTCAATCCTCTTCTCGACTCCATTATTTACAAAATTATTTTTCAATTTTTCTCTTTTTCTCATCATTTTTTTTTATCCTGTCTTCTTTTTTCTTTTTCTTTTTTTTTTTTTTTTATCACACAACAGGATATAAATTATCATTTCAAAACATGATGAGGAACCAACTAGCCAATTCATCAGAATTCCCAAGGAGACCACACTTATTCACAAAATACTTCTATAGCTCCAGACTTTCCTAAGGTTAAGGTAATCATTTGTTTTTCACTTAGGATCAGTGTATGAGCTTCAACACAAAGAAATATATACAGTATAGGCTCAAAGGGGTTATCCAAGGATAATAACAAGGTAGGCTTATTTGGCTAAAGAGGCTCAAGAATAAAATTGCCTTTATCACTTCTAAACATGCATATAAATCAAGTATATCAATAAGAATCAAGCCAAGGCATATGTGCAAGAAATCAAGATACATATCACACACAAGAAAGAAAATTAAGTGGCTCAAATCTCACACAGGGTATTCGTCACAATCAAATCAACCTCTTAAACATTATAATCATCTTCCAAGCAGAGAAAAGCAAGGATTTCCAACCATAAGTATTAAGTAAGTGAAGGAAAAATCTACAACTTAAACATCATCCAGAAATCAAAAGAAAAATGTAAAATTTATTGCACACAAAACTCGATAAAAAAAAAATAACTTAAAAGAGAAAAAATTTAACACTCAAAAACAAAAAATTTAACACACAAAATACAATCTAACAGAAAAATCAAAATTTCTTCCCAGTAGACCACACTTAAATCACACAATGTCCTCAGTGTGTTACAATCATCAGATTATCAATTTCAGAGCAGTCAATAATATAGACAAGTGCAATAAAAAGTTAGGAAAAATGGGAAGAAATTTTTCAGTAACATCCATCAGCAGATGTTATCAGGGACATCCATCAGCAGATGTCTTAAACACCTAGCACCCATCAGTAGATGCTAATATTTTTTATTATTTTTATTTATTTATTTTATTTTTTATTTTTATTTTTATTTTTTAATTGAAAAAGGAGACCGGCACTGTGACAACAGTCTCGGTGACAAAGACCGGAACTGTTGCTACAGTGGAAAGCAATCTGGCTATAAAAGAGGCACTCCTCCGCGTCCAGCGCCATTTCTGATCCCTCACTCTCTCTCTACTCCTCTCTCTGCTCTCTTCTCTCTCTACTCTCTCCCCACTCTCCTCTCTTCTCTGCTCTCTCTGCTCTCTCTCTGCTCTCTCTCGAGCGTCTGGATCTGCGAGGAAGCTCTGCCACCGTGCCATCTGCTGAAGATCTGAGATCTGCGCAGAGCCTCTGCAAGCCTACTTCTCCAGGTAAGTCTTTCTTCACTAAGGATCTCCTTTTCTCTCTGCTTGCTTGCTCTGCTTCTCTTTAAGCTTTTAGATCTTTCATTTCCGTTTTTTCATTTCCTGCTTTCTTTTCATGCTTTCATTTCTCTTCTTTTCCATTGTTATTTACTTGCGCTTTCTCAGCTTTCCTCTTCCCTGCTCTCCCTTTCTTCTTCTTTTTTTTTCTGCTTTATTTTTTTTTAAAGAAAAACACATAAAACACAACTGTCAAAAAAACTTAAGGGGTATATAGGCTGGAAACCAGACGTTAATCTCCCTTCGATTGAAGGTATTGCAGAGACAATCGGGTAGAACAACGCCACGTACCCCACTTAAAACTAAATAAACACATAAACAGAATATACAAGAACAATATGGACAAGGACAACTGGACATAGATCCGTTTAGGACCCTTTTGCAAGGACCATGAAACAGATCTGAGACCAAAAACTGAAACATCAAATACAGACTGGACAAAATAAATCTAAAAGGAAACAAGAACAAATAAAGAAAACAGAGAACTAATCTAATTTTTTTTTTTATGCTTCTCTTTTTTTTTTTAGTTCTTTTTATTTTTTTTTTTATGTTTATTTTTTTTTTATGTTTTTGTTCTTTTTTTATTTTTTATTTAAGTATTTGTATATTACGAGAGGAAGGATGAGTGATACGGAATCAGAGAGATATACCAGTCAACGGTGGCGTCCTACCGACGATCAAATCAAGATGATGACCAAAATATTCAACTATGGGGTCACACACCCAAGCCGAGCGCAAGTCGTCGAGATCGCGTCTCGACTAAGGGCTTTCGGCGAAGCCACTGAATACAACGTACACTGCTGGTTCAACAACCACGGCAATCGGGTCAAGCGCTGGCAAGCGGAGATAGACCCTACTGGCACTCTCTTTTCACAACTGCCGCTGTACATGTACGGTAAGACTCTGATCAAATCTCTATTTTTATTGAAAATTTTCACTTCCTCTTCTATAATTAACACAAGTTATTTCTTTTTTTATTTTTTTATTTTTTATTTTTTGTTTGAAAGAAAACAACTGGGTGATAATGAGGGCACCGAGGCTGCTGAATCTGTTTCCCGTTCCGATCATCATCGATGACGACAGAAATGAACGAGAAATTCCTCCACCAAAGCCTCCGCTCGTGACTTTTCGAACCAGAGCTCCCTCAACGGAGCTCTCCCTTAGACCACCACAACCAGCTCGAGAATTCTTCCAGTTTTAATGTTTTATGTTATTTTTTATTTTTATGTTTTTGTTGGCCGAGTGTGGCCAGAATATGGACAAGGCATGTAATCTGAACAATTATATTTTTTTATGTTTTTATTTTTATTTTTTTTGTTTTTATTTATTATGGTGTGTAATATTAACGATCACTAAAGATCGACCCCCGAACATCTTTTATTTTCACATATGAATCTACTGCAAATTTTATTTTCAGATCTGTTCAATCTCCATTTTTCCATTACTGTAATTTTTGCATTGATGAATGAAATCTCTCTTAGTCTAAACAAAATTTTCAATCAAAGATCTGATGAAACAACTAAGAAATTATTTTACAGTGAAGAAAAATAAGGGAAAAAAAATGAGATCTGAAATGAAATTTTTATTGGTATGAAATAATAAGATACTGAGGGTCGAAATAAAATCAAAGAATACGCAAAACAATTTTTGAATTTTTGAATTTTTTTTTTATAAGGATAACAATGTGAAAACTAAGAAAAAATAATTATACATATCAGAATACAGATTTGGAACGCTTTTAAACAAAAAAAAAAATTTATCACAAAATATTTTTTTTTTTTTTGTTTTTTTATTTTTTATTTTTAAAGATAACAATTACAAAAACTAAGAAGAAAAGGAAAAACAAACTTAAAAGAAAAAAACAAAATGCAGAATCTCCCCCAGACCACACTTAAACTACAATGTCCTAAACGTGTTCTAAGCATAAGATCATCACTTAAAACACTAAACAGATAAAGGACAAATGCAATAAAAGTAGGAAAATGGGGAAGAAAGAAAAAGAAAACTCCCCTGGATTATGGTGGCAGTTGCCAATTTTGGACTTGTAGGGAGAGGTTTTCCACTTCATGATCCAGCACGGAAGTTTTGAGGAGGAACTGCTTCATCCTCCAGATCTGATCAAGCAATGAAATGTCTTCCATCGCTGGATCTAAGCAGAAAAAATTGTTGATGATTGGGTTCAGCAGGTGCCAATTGATTTTCAAACCGTTTTGTAAGCTTGCACCTTTGTCTTCAATTGTGGGTGTTTGTTGATCAAATTCAATTGTACCTCCTGCAATAGGGTTAGTGCAAAATGGTTCCACCGAAATTTCATGCAGAGGTAAAACACCCAAATCCAGTGTAACAAGCTGAACCTCAAATACATCCTCAGAACATGAATCAATTTTAAAATTACATGCATTATCAACCACAGACTCATATTCATGTTCAGTGCATGGAGAATAAACATTTGAATGTGATAGTAAAAAGCAATTCTCATCATGCACAGAGGAAAAATTAAAATCAGACTCAGCAACAATATAATCATTAGCATACCGATCATCATCACAATCAACCGAATAATCAAATTGTGGTATGCTTACCTCCACTTCCTTGAAGATTTCTAGAGTGTGGGAAGGTGAAGGTGGTCTACCTGGTTCAGGATTACTGCTTACTTCTGCCGGGTCCCCAAAATTTTCATCAGTCTCCTCAGGTGCAAGAGTGGCCATCTGCCTGATCTGATCACTCAGATTCTGTATGGCAGCTTGAGTTTCCTGCTGGAACTCCATGCTCTCTTGCTTGAACTGCATGTTCCCTTTCTGAAACTGAATGTTCTGCATTGTCATCTGCTCTAGTAACTCCTTTAATGTAGGTTCAGAAGTAGAAGGCTGAGGAGTTATTTGAATAGGAGAATCATACTGCTGACTCTCATATTGTGGAACTGGCTCCCAAAGAGAGCTCTCAGAAATTGGATGATGGAACATATTGTTCTCATCATAAAAATCAGCAGATTTAAAATCAAAGTAATATGCAGAATAAGAATCATAATCACAGACATTGGCAGAATAAGCATTATTCACAACATTAAAATAGGTAGACATGGAAAAATAAATAGTAAAAACTAAAAACTAAAAATTACGAATCAGATAAAACAAAACACATTTATACATGCTACAAGCACACACAAGACAGAACATCAATAGTAAAAATTTTTAATTAATTTTTTTTTTTTTTTTTAATTTTCAATTTTTTTTTTAATAACAACTAAATACAGAACATAGCACAATTAAACACATATATACACAATATATATTAACACAGCATAATCGAAAAACACAGCAAAAATCTAAAACAAAAAACCTGGAACTGAAGTGACAACGCCGCCAAAATTTGTTGAAGGTGTCGTTATCGCCTACAGAAATATACAAGACAAAACACACAAAACAAACATATTAACAGAACAAAACTTTATACAACAAAAATCTAAAACCAAACCTCCATTGGTCCCCGGCAACGGCGCCAAAATTTGATGAACGGGTCGCACCGCTCACAAAAGTTGATTGCACGAAATTAATGCAGTATAGTTTACTAGGAGGTGACTCCTAGGTCGTCTCTCAAGGACCAATTTTGTGGCGGTTCAATCTCAGATCTAACATGAAGTTGTGGGGGTTTTGTAGATGTTTTGTGCGGTAAAATAAAATTGGAAATTGGAATTTAAATAAAACAGAATTTAAAACCTTTTGAAATAAATTTTAAACACTGTAAAACTGAACGGTAAAAGATGGTAAAAATAGAACAGTAAATATCCAGAAACTGTAGAATTGAACGGTGTAGAAAAACATTAAACGATAAAATAAAAGAGACAATAAAAATAGAAAACAATTAACTGGAAATGCAATTTATCAATGCTTTCAACACTTAAATTAAAATCAACAGTACAACTAAAAATAACACGAGCAAAGGTGACACACTTCTACTGCTTCTTCAGAAATTAAAACTACAATTGCACGTTGAAATGGAAATTCAGAGAACGGAAGAGAAAGAGGAAGAGGCGAGAGCCTCTTCCATGGCTGTCCTAAACTACTCTTAAAACTCTACTAAAATCTGATCCTCTCCTACTCTGCCTGCTGCTTCATTTATAGCCCAAAACTCAGACCAACTCCCGTGAGAAAATAGGGCCGTGAGCATCTTTTCCCTGCCTTCTCGTGACTGTCTCCCTAGCTTCATGACTTCTTTTTGCAATAGCCAATATGAGCAAAAGGTGGGTCCTTCATTTGGCTTCTTCTTCCTTGTCCGTAGCCTCCTCATCTCCCAAGCTGCTGGGTTTGTTCAACATCTCCTTCTCCCTTTCTCTTCAAGCTTGCTGCTGTGCACGTGGAGGCTTCTTGTAGTTTGCTGGACGTTTGATGGTTGCTGCTGCTGGTGGACGTGCTTCCATCATCAATCACCATGGTGCTCTCCAAAGCTGCTGGACCGACAAGACCAATCCTTCTTCCCTTGCTGGATGTATGAAAATGGACGTGGTGCTTCTCTTCTGGCGTGTGGCTGCTGTACGTGCAAGTGTGGGCAGCTGCACCTCCATTTTCTCCCTTCGATGGGTTGCTGGACCAGCTACACTACTGGATGTAGCAGCTGCTTTGGTGATCTTTAGCTGGCCGTGAATCACGCTTCATTCTTCTCCAAACACCTTCATGCCTTGCTGGATCGTGCATGCCATCTGCTGGAGTTGGAAAAACCGAGAGCTCTTCCTTCATGTGCGTGATGGTGCTAGAGCTGGATCAGTTGCTGGATGAAGGTCTGGATGCATGGATGTCTGGACGAAGCTGCACCGCTTGCTGGATGTGTGATGGCTGGACCAGCTGCTGCTTATGGGATGTGGAGTGTGCGTGTGTAGCTGCTCCAAATGCTTCTCTTTCTAAAAGTGTGGTGGTTCCCACCTTAATTCCAAAACATAATGCTTTTCCAAATTCTGTTTCTGGTGTAAGAGATATATCCGTGTACTTTAGCCGTCCAAATAATGCATCCAGCTTACACCAATTTTAATCTTATCCATGGCCTCCACTCTTTTGTTTTGTTGTCTCCCACTTCTTCCAATAATAGGAAATTCTCCATCTCGTCTTAGGAGCCGTGAGATGTCTCTCTCTTACGTCAAGTGTTGCCAAATTCCTTGGACAATTTCGTTTTTCTCCTTAGCAACAAAGGCGCTATTCCAGTTTGTGTGGGTTAGCTTCATTCACGTGGCCCCTCCATCATTTTACTTCAACTCCATTATGTGCTGGATAGCCAAATTGATTTTTCCAAATGCTTGTGGCCCCCTCATGTCTTCACGTTTTGTTTCAGCTATTCCCATTCTCTTTTATCAATTAAAACAAGTGTCATGTGATCCAAGACCGTGTATTTCTTTTGATTGGTGGCCAACATTCTGTTCCAATTATTGAATATAAAACGAAATGCACCCTTTCTCCACGTCTAAGAAGTGTTATTCTTGGATGAAAAACTTTGGATGGAAGCTGGCATTACATTTCTCGGTTCAAGATATACCAATTCCACTTCCATTTTTCCAATTTCAACCGAGAGCTATCCAAAGGCCATGTGCTATTTCATTTGTGATTTTTATTCTCAAACAATTTGCTTGCTTCAAGAAGAAGTTAGTCCTTAATTTTATCCAATAATTTTCCTACAATAAATAATGCATATAATTAGTTTCAGATAATTCAAATTAATTAAAATTAGAATTTCTGGTCAATTTAAGCACAATTAGTAAAAACGGGGAAATACTGGACAATTAAGCACAATTCCCTTATTAATTCTAGTACAATAAACTAAGTGAAGTGAATAAAATATCGACTCATCACGAGGCGTATACAAACGAGATAAAAAATAGTAAGTTTTATGCTTCGGTTATTGGTCGAGTCAAAAAAAATAGAATTATGCCTCGGTTTTCAAGTAACCGAGGCAGTAACGTATTTTTTTTTTCAGCCGTCCTCAACCGTGCTCAGCGGTCCTCAGCCGTCCAGCCATTTCGGAGTTCACAGCAAAAACAACAATGAACATTTCGGAGTTCACAGCAAAAACAACAATGAACAACAGAGAAGCTTCATAGTCCAGTATACAACAAAAAAAAAAACATCATCAACAAAACAGAAGTAGCAAAAACAACAATGAACAGTAGGAGACGGAGGCAGAGGTGGAGGCGTCCCAGTCGCCGTTGGGGGAGAAACGAGCAATGGTGGCCGAGGCGGAGGCGACCCACTCGCCGTTGGGGGGACAAACGCCGATGGTGGCCGAGGCGGAGGAGAAGAACTCGCGCGAGGTTGAACGCTGATTTAGGGCTTCGCGATCTGGAGCAATGTCGGAGGCAGAGGCAGAGGCAACAGTGACGGTGGCAAGGCGAGCCGTGGAAGTGGTGGAGGAACCCGCGACGCAGAGGTCGCGATTTCGAGCGGCGGATGAAACCCTATTTCCGGCAGAGGCAACAACGACGGTAGAGGCGCGACGACAGAGGCGCGATGGCAGAGGCGCGATGACAGAGGCAGAGGTGCTACGAGTGAGGCGGAGGCGAAGGCGATTGCACGACCGACGAAGATGTTGGTAGCGGCGACGAGGTAGAGGCGGCAATAATGGCCCGCGAGGTGGCGAAAATGGCCCGCGCGACAATGGAAATGACCCGCAAGGAAGATGAAGCACCAATGGCCTCAAGGAAGATGAAGAATGGCTCTTGCACAAGGAAGAAGAAGGAGAACGGAAGAAAGAAGAAGGAGAACGGCAGAGGAAGCAGAAGACCGCGAGGTTGCGAAGAAGAGAATGAAGAGGGTAAGTGAAAGTTTCTGAAGTTATAGTACCTCGATTATTAGCCCACCCGATGCCTATAACCTTTTGACACCAGCTCCCAACCACCCGAGGCAATAGTGATTCAAAAAAGTAGATTTGACATGGTTTTATGACTCGGTTTTTTCTCAACCGAGGCAATAAGCGTTTCCTAAAAGATTTTTATGCTTCGGTTTTTTTTATAATCGAGTTAAAAGACATTTTCTGTTCCGGGTGTCCTGGAACCGAGGCATAAACATTCATTATTATTACAAACGTGCCACCGCATATTTATATACTTCGGTTTGGATAAAACCGAAACCTATATAGCTGATAAGTCAATATTTTATTGATTTCACTTAGTTTATTGTGCTAAAATTAATCGGAGAATTGTGCTTAATTGTCCAGTATTTTCCCGTTTTTACTATTTGTACTTAATTTGACCAGAAATTCTAATTTCATTCAATTTGAATTATTTGAGTTGATTATTTGCATTAGTAATTACAAGGGAAATTTTGGATAAAATTTAGGGACAAATTTATTTTATGGAGAAGCAATTAATTAGGTGCACATTTTATTTTGAATCAGAAGCACACGGTCATCATAAAATTAACACTAGCAGAATACTTATTTGTGGCTTAAAATAAATTGACGTTGAGAGCTTATTGCAGGACTTGCACGTGAAGGGGCACCAACATGGAAAGGAAACACATGTCCTAATTTGGAGAGGTATGGAATGAGTGAATCATTGATTCACGGCAGCATACAAGATTCAATATCAGATTTTCAAATGGGAATATGTTAGATGGATTAAAGTGATGATGGAAGAGAAGTAGTGGGAGACACCATGTCCCATACGGCTGCACATGAGAAGGCACTAAGTTGTGTTATCCGTGAATGAGGGGATCACTACCTACTCTACATACACTCTACAAAAATAAATAATACGGGACCACTTGCTTCATTTATTGTGCTGAAAACACACGTGAAAGATGATGTCTCGGCATGGTCCATCCACCATTTAGAAAATAATATTTTTCTCATTGGAGAAGAGGAGCACATTCACGTAAGAGGAGTATTCTCTTTTGGTTCTGGACAACAGCTTTGAAGAGTGCAGAAACGTCCAGCCATCACCACGTTCCAGCAAGCTCACGGTCCAAAAGAGGTGTTGTCACATGCTGGAAGAGAAGCTTTGGGAAGAAGTGGTGCCCATGGAAAATTCATTTTCTTAAGTATCAAAGCAAAGCTGGAAGAAGTGAAGCCCACGGAATGAAGAGCACACTCATTTAAGGACCAGAAAGCTTGAAGCAGTCCAGCTTTGTCTAGCATCCAGCGAAGCATCATTCATGTCCAGCAGCTTGATGGAAAGAAGAAGCATAAACCATGGAAGCACAGCCACCAGCAGCTGCAACATCCTCCACCAGTACAGCACAAAAGAGGTGTCTCGGCAGGTTTCTCCCATGCAGCAGCAAGCGTCAAATGGAATTGGAGCTGGCTTGGAGAGAGCTTCACGGCCTTTAGCATCCTCCCATCCAAAAGCAGATCACGGGTCCAGCTAGCTTTGAAGAAGCTTCAAGTATCCAACAAGGAGAGCCACCGAAAGAGCTTGGAAGGTGTCACGGCCTGCAGCACTTCACGCCCATGGAGCTACGTAAAGAAAGAAGAGGAAATGAAGTTGGTGGCTCTGAATTTTATTAAACTAGTATTATTAAGGGAAGTGGTTTCACGTCCCCACATGTGCAAGTTCAGATTTTTTTTACCATTCTCTTCCACTCCACACGGTTTAGCACCTTCAAAATTGAAAAGAATTAAGTGGACAACAACTTGGAAAAGCCACCACCTAATGAGACTCACGGGCTGAGTGAGACAAAATCCAAATGATAGATTGAAGGAGAATATGTCAAGAGAAGTGGCTATATAATGGAGCAGCAGCAACACATCAGAGGATATTAGATTTTAGGATTGCATTAGGTGTAGTATAGAATTCACGGCCCTGGAAGAGGCTCTCTGCCTCTTCCTCTCCTTCCTTTTCCAGTTCCATTTTCAAACAGTGCATGTAATTTCATTTCTGAGCGTGTAGTTCATTTCATAGTTTAATCATTTCATTTTATTTCAAGTGTTGAATTTTAATTAAAGTGTTGAATGTTTGATGAATTCCATTTCCAGTGTTTTATTTTTATCTGTTGTATTTTACAGTTTAGTATTTTCTGCATCGTTAAATTCTGTCATTGTGTTTTACTGGTCATGTTATTTTCAAGAATCGTTTTTACGGTTTATTTTTACTGGAACTATTGGTAAATTTTAATTACACTGTTATTTTGTCTTCTGCGTATTTACTGTTCTGTGTTTTAAATTCCAACACTGTAATTTTTCCATTGTCTATTTTTACCATTTTTTTTACTGTTCAGTTTTTACCACCGTTAAAATTTATTTCAGTGTTTTTAATTATATTTTATTTAATTTCCAGTCAACTTTAATTTTACCGCATCAAAACCAAAATCACAAAACCCCCCCACTTCGTGTTAAATCTAAGACCGAACCACAAATATTGGTCCTTGAGAGACGACCTAGGAGTCACTTCCTAGTAATTATACTGCATTAATTTTGCACATCAAATTTGTATGACCGCGACAGTCGTACCAAATTTTGGCGCCGTTGCCGGGGACCAATATAAAGACGGTTTGGTTTTAGATTTTTGTTGTATAAAGTTTTGTTCTGTTAATATGTTTGTTTTGTGTGTTTTGTCTTGTATATTTCTGTAGGCGACAACGACACCTTCAACAAATTTTGGCGGCGTTGTCACTTCAGATCCAGGTTTTTGTTTTAGATTTTTACTGTGTTAATATATATTATGTATATATGTGTTTAATTGTGCTATGTTCTGTATTTAGTTGTTATTAAAAAAAAAAAGATTTAAAATTAAAAAAAAAAAAAGTAATTAAAAATTTTTACTATTGATGTTCTGTCTTGTGTGTGCTTGTAGCATGTATAAATGTGTTTTGTTTTATCTGATTCGTAATTTTTAGTTTTTAGTTTTCACTTTTTATTTTTCCATGTCTACCTATTTTAATTTTGTGAATAGTGCTTATTCTACAAGTGCCTGTAATTATGATTCTCTTTCTGCATATTACTCTGATTCTTGTGCTGATTTTAATACTGAGAAAAATATGGATCATCCTCAAATTCCTGAGAGCTCCCTTTGGGAGCCGGTTCCACCAGTTCAGCAATATCAGAGTCAGCAGTATGATGCTCCTGCCCAAGTAGCTTCTCAGCCTTCAACTTCTGAACCTACATTGAAGGAGTTATTGGAGCAGATGACCATGCAGAACATTCAGTTTCAGAAAGGGAACATGCAGTTCAAGCAAGAGAGCATGGAAACTCAAGCTGCCATGCAGAATCTGAGTGATCAGATCAGGCAGATGGCCACTCTTGCACCTGAGACTGTTGATGATTATTTTAAGGACCAGACAGTTGAAGAATTGGAAATTCATGAGAAAATTTATTCTGAGCAGCATGTTTTGGATTCTGACACTGATAGCCCTGAGGATGCAGCTGATAACTTGGAGTTTGGTAAGAAACTTCTGAGTGAGCAAAAACAGGTTTATTCTGAACCTGAGATTCCAACTTTACCTGATTTCCCTACACATTCAAATGCATGTGATTTGACGCACATTGATTCTATAGGGTTTATGACTGATATTGATACAAATTCGATTGACCAATCTAAAATTTTTAATTCAGTGTCAGCCATTGAACCCATTGGTAAAAGTTGCGTCAATATTGATTTTGAAAGAGAAACTGTGCAATCTGATGATTTTATAGAGTCAAGACTAAACTTTGATTTAACACAGTTTTCTGAAAATTTTGAATGTGACTGTGAATCTGGTTTTTGCTCCATTTGTGCCGAAATTGATTATGTGTTACACCCAGAGTCTAAGTTTATAACAGATGCTATTAATTGTGAGTTTGATGACAAGAATGCAGAGTTAAAAGAAAATGCAGGTGCTGACATTAAGGAATGCATGATTAATGAAGGAAAGATATTGTCGAAACAAATTGTTGTTAAAAGAAAGAAGAAAAATCTTGTTGTGAATGATATGGCAATATTGATGAAGCAGTTCCTCATAAAAATCTTATCGCTGGATCCTGAGGCAAAAGACATCTCCCTGATAATCCAAATTTGGCAGCTGCCACCATAACCAGGGGAGTTTTCATGTTCCTTCTTCCCTTAATTTTCTTAATTTGCGAATTAGGGGAGAATTTTGATTTTCTTAGTTTACAAATTATTATTATTTAAAAAAAAAAAAAAAAATTATAAAAAAATGTGTGTTCTCTTTCACGCGTGTTATTTTGTTAATGTATGTATTGTAAATATGTGTTTTGTCTGCTGTTTTTGACATTTGCGTTTTGTGTGTTTTGATTTTTTGTGTTCGATATTAGGTCTTTTGTTTTGTTAAATTGTGTTCTGTTTTATTTATTTTTTTAGTTTTTGTGTAAAAAAAAAAATATATATATATATATATATATATATATATATATATATAGTCATAAGAGTAGAATTAACATGTAAGGCAGAGAAGTGAAGTTTTAACAGAGACACTAATCTGAGTGCATTTATTGAAACATAACAAATTCGCAGTAAACATTCTGTCTTACATTGATAATAAAAATAAAATTCATAAAAATAAAATAAAGATGTCCGAGGTTCGATCTCTAGTGATCGTTAATATTACAAACCAAATAAAAAACATCATAAAAACATAAAAAAAAAATAAAAACAACAAAAATATAAGTGTTCATATTACAGCCCATATTCTGGCCACACTCGGCCAATAAAAACATAAAAAAAAAAAAAAAAAAAAAAAAAAAAAAACATAAAACATTAAAACTGGAAGAATTCTCGAGCTGGTTGTGGTGGTCTAAGGGAGAGCTCCGTTGAGGGAGCTCTGGTTCGAAAAGTCACGAGCGGAGGCTTTGGTGGAGGAATTTCTCGTTCATTTCTGTCGTCATCGATAATGATCGGAACTGGAAACAAATTCAGCAGCCTCGGTGCCCTCATTATCACCCAGTTGTTTTCTTTCAAACAAAAAAATAAAAAATAAAAAAATAAAAAAATAAAAAACATGTGTTAATAATAGAAGAGGAAGTGAAAAAAATTTCGATTGAGGTATGATGAGAGGTCTTACCGTACATGTATAGCGGCAGTTGTGAAAAGAGAGTGCCTGTGGGGTCTATCTCCGCTTGCCAGCGCCTGACCCGATTGCCATGGTTGTTAAACCAGCAGTGCACGTTGTATTCAGTGGCTTCGCCGAAGGTCCTTAGTCGAGACGCGATCTCGACGACTTGCGCTCGGCTTGGGTGTGTGACCCCATAGTTGTAGATTTTGGTCATCATCGTGATCTGATCATCTGTAGGACGCCATCGTTGACTGGTATATCTCTCTGATTCCATATCACTCATCCTTCCTCTCGTAATATACAAATACATAAATAAAAAATAAATACATATAAAAAGAACAAAAACAAGAAAAATAAGCATAAAATAAAAAAAAAAAAAAAAAAAAAAACATGAAAACATTAGATTCTTAATTCAGTGTTTTCTTTATTTGTTCTTGTTTCCTTTCAAATTTATTTTGTCCTGTCTGTCTTTGATTGTTTTTGTGTCTGGTCTCAGATCTGTTTCACGGTCCTTGCAAAGGGTCCTAAACGGATCTACGTCCAGTGTCCTTGTCCATATTGTTCTTGTATATTCAGTTTCTGTGATTTAGTTTTAAGTGGGGTACGTGGCGTTGTTCTACCCGATTGTCTCTGCAATACCTTCAATCGAAGGGAGATTAACGTCTGGTTTCCAGCCGATATACCCCTTAAGTTTTTAGACAGTTGTGTTTTATGTGTTTTAAGTGTTTAGCAGGTGAAAAAGAAAGCAGAATAATAAAAAAAAAAAATGAAAGATCTGGAAAGCAGGAAAAGGAGAAGAAGGAAAGCAGGAAGGCATAACAGTAGAATAAGCAGTATGACAGGAAAGAAGAAAAATGAAGCAAAAAGACGGCAAGAAAAGTTAAGCAAGCAGAAAGAAAAAGGGATCCAGGTGTAGAGGACTTACCTGGAGTAGTAGGCTTGCAGAGGCTCTTCGCGGATCTCACTCAGACTCTTCAGAAGACGCAGAGACAGAGCTCCTCGCAGATCTCAGACTCTTCAGATGGCACGGTGGCAGAGGCTCCCTGCAGAGATCCAGACGCTCGAGAGAGTTGAGAGAGCAGAGAGAGTTGAGAGAGCAGAGAGTTGAGAGAGCAGAGAGAGTTGAGAGAGCAGAGAGAGTTGAGAGAGCAGAGAGTCGAGAGAGAGCAGAGAGTCGAGAGAGCAGAGGAGTAGAGAGAGATTGAGCGTTCTGAAATAGCGTTGGACGCGGAAGAGCGGCCTCATTTATAGCCAGATTTCTTTCCACTGTAGCAACAGTTCCGGTCTTTGCCACCGAGACTGTTGTCACAGTACCGGTATCCTTTTTCAAAAAAAAAAAAAAAAAAAAATAATAAAATAAAATAAAATAAAATAAAAAAAAATTTAATTAAATTAGTTAGCATCTACTGATGGGTGCTAGGTGTTTTAGACATCTGCTGATGGATGTCCCTGATAACATCTACTGATGGATGTTACTGAAAAATTTCTTCCCATATTTCCTAACATTTTATTGCACTTGTCTATATTATTTGCTGCTCTGAAATTGATAATCTGATGATTGTAACACACTGAGGACATTGTGTGATTTAAGTGTGGTCTACTGGGAAGAAATTCTGATTTTTCTGTTAGATTGTATTTTGTGTGTTAAATTTTTTGTTTTTGAGTGTTAAATTTTTTCTCTTTTAAGTTATTTTTATCAAGTTTTGTGTGCAATAAATTTTACATTTTTCTCTTGATTTCTGGATGATGTCTAAGTTGTAGATTTTTCCTTCACTTGATTAATACTTATGGTTTGAAATCCTTGCTTTTCTCTGCTTGGGAAGATTATTATGATGTTTAAGAGGTTGATTTGATTGGAACGAATACCCTGTGTGAGATTTGAGCCACTTTATGTTCTTTCTTGTGTGACATGTCTCTTGATTGCTTGCACATATGCCTTGGCTTGATTCTTTTTGATATACTTGATTGATATGCATGATTGGAAATGATAAAGGCATTTTATTTCTTGAGCCTCTTTAGCCAAATAAGCCTACCCTGTTATTATCCTTTGATAACCCCTTTGAGCCTATACTTTCCCCATTTCTTTGTGTTGAAGCTCATACACTGATCCTAAGTGAAAAACAAATGATTACCTTAAACTTAGGAAAGTCTGGAGCTATAGAAGTGTTTTGTGAATAAGTGTGGTCTCCTTGGGAATTCTGATGAATTGGCTAGTTGGTTCCTCATCATGTTTTGAAATGATAATTTATATCCTGTTGTGTGATAAAAAAAAAAAAAAAAAAAAAAAAAAAAGAGACAGGATGAAAAAAATTTTGATGAGAAAAAGAGAAAAAAATGAAAAACAATTTTGTGAATAATGGAGTCGAGAAGAGGATTGAATTAGAGGTTTGGGTGAGATTTCACTGTGTTTACATTTTTTTTCCCTAGTGCACCTCTATTTCTTCTGAGCTATAGCTACTTATCCAAATTTATCCTCCCCTGTCCTCGGCCCCATTACAACCCAGTAAAGACCTTTTGATCTGAACATGCATATGTTTTAAGTATTGATAATTAGAAGCTTGCCAAATCTGATTGTGTTTGTTTTCTTGAGTGCATTGAGTTGAAATTATTTACCCTAGACACTTGAGAGAAACACTGTAGTGCATCTGTGAGGTTATGTTATTTTTAAATCACCTCTTAAGCTGATTGATTATTTTTCTGTGTATTGAATTGCTTGGATGATTTCTATAAGTATCTGCTTTATTTGATTTGTGTTGGATAACTTCTACTTCTTTTATCTGTCCAGAATTCTTGAGAATTGTGTAAATTCTGTTTATTTTTCTGGTGAGTTTTTTTGTTTTCTGTCAGCTGCATCTGTGTTAATCCATTGATGTCCTTTAAACCATTTCCTGATTTGTGTCCTAATTTTGCCCAGGAGTGCAAAAGACTAAGTGTGGTCTATTTTGATAAGTCAATATTTTATTGATTTCACTTAGTTTATTGTGCTAAAATTAATCGGAGAATTGTGCTTAATTGTCCAGTATTTTCCCGTTTTTACTATTTGTACTTAATTTGACCAGAAATTCTAATTTCATTCAATTTGAATTATTTGAGTTGATTATTTGCATTAGTAATTACAAGGGAAATTTTGGATAAAATTTAGGGACAAATTTATTTTATGGAGAAGCAATTAATTAGGTGCACATTTTATTTTGAATCAGAAGCACACGGTCATCATAAAATTAACACTAGCAGAATACTTATTTGTGGCTTAAAATAAATTGACGTTGAGAGCTTATTGCAGGACTTGCACGTGAAGGGGCACCAACATGGAAAGGAAACACATGTCCTAATTTGGAGAGGTATGGAATGAGTGAATCATTGATTCACGGCAGCATACAAGATTCAATATCCGATTTTCAAATGGGAATATGTTAGATGGATTAATGTGATGATGGAAGAGAAGTAGTGGGAGACACCATGTCCCATACGGCTGCACATGAGAAGGCACTAAGTTGTGTTATCCGTGAATGAGGGGATCACTACCTACTCTACATACACTCTACAAAAATAAATAATACGGGACCACTTGCTTCATTTATTGTGCTGAAAACACACGTGAAAGATGATGTCTCGGCATGGTCCATCCACCATTTAGAAAATAATATTTTTCTCATTGGAGAAGAGGAGCACATTCACGTAAGAGGAGTATTCTCTTTTGGTTCTGGACAGCAGCTTTGAAGAGTGCAGAAACGTCCAGCCATCACCACGTTCCAGCAAGCTCACGGTCCAAAAGAGGTGCTGTCACATGCTGGAAGAGAAGCTTTGGGAAGAAGTGGTGCCCATGGAAAATTCATTTTCTTAAGTATCAAAGCAAAGCTGGAAGAAGTGAAGCCCACGGAATGAAGAGCACACTCATTTAAGGACCAGAAAGCTTGAAGCAGTCCAGCTTTGTCTAGCATCCAGCGAAGCATCATTCATGTCCAGCAGCTTGATGGAAAGAAGAAGCATAAACCATGGAAGCACAGCCACCAGCAGCTGCAACATCCTCCACCAGTACAGCACAAAAGAGGTGTCTCGGCAGGTTTCTCCCATGCAGCAGCAAGCGTCAAATGGAATTGGAGCTGGCTTGGAGAGAGCTTCACGGCCTTTAGCATCCTCCCATCCAAAAGCAGATCACGGGTCCAGCTAGCTTTGAAGAAGCTTCAAGTATCCAACAAGGAGAGCCACCGAAAGAGCTTGGAAGGTGTCACGGCCTGCAGCACTTCACGCCCATGGAGCTACGTAAAGAAAGAAGAGGAAATGAAGTTGGTGGCTCTGAATTTTATTAAACTAGTATTATTAAGGGAAGTGGTTTCACGTCCCCACATGTGCAAGTTCAGATTTTTTTTACCATTCTCTTCCACTCCACACGGTTTAGCACCTTCAAAATTGAAAAGAATTAAGTGGACAACAACTTGGAAAAGCCACCACCTAATGAGACTCACGGGCTGAGTGAGACAAAATCCAAATGATAGATTGAAGGAGAATATGTCAAGAGAAGTGGCTATATAATGGAGCAGCAGCAACACATCAGAGGATATTAGATTTTAGGATTGCATTAGGTGTAGTATAGAATTCACGGCCCTGGAAGAGGCTCTCTGCCTCTTCCTCTCCTTCCTTTTCCAGTTCCATTTTCAAACAGTGCATGTAATTTCATTTCTGAGCGTGTAGTTCATTTCATAGTTTAATCATTTCATTTTATTTCAAGTGTTGAATTTTAATTAAAGTGTTGAATGTTTGATGAATTCCATTTCCAGTGTTTTATTTTTATCTGTTGTATTTTACAGTTTAGTATTTTCTGCATCGTTAAATTCTGTCATTGTGTTTTACTGGTCATGTTATTTTCAAGAATCGTTTTTACGGTTTATTTTTACTGGAACTATTGGTAAATTTTAATTACACTGTTATTTTGTCTTCTGCGTATTTACTGTTCTGTGTTTTAAATTCCAACACTGTAATTTTTCCATTGTCTATTTTTACCATTTTTTTTACTGTTCAGTTTTTACCACCGTTAAAATTTATTTCAGTGTTTTTAATTATATTTTATTTAATTTCCAGTCAACTTTAATTTTACCGCATCAAAACCAAAATCACAAAACCCCCCCACTTCGTGTTAAATCTAAGACCGAACCACAAATATTGGTCCTTGAGAGACGACCTAGGAGTCACTTCCTAGTAATTATACTGCATTAATTTTGCACATCAAATTTGTATGACCGCGACAGTCGTACCAATAGCGAATTAGAAATCAGATGTTTTACTAGTGACACCTGCTCGTACATAAAATAACACTAAACTTTGAACATTTTGTGATACACAAAATAACATATTTATATAATTAAAAGGTATATTGAAATACGTGTTTAAATCTTGTTAAGTTTACATAATCACTTATTTGAATTGGAAAAGATAAACTGCATTTTCTTTCCAATAACGAATGAAAATAACATCAAAAGAAGAATTATTTGACAATCATTCATCATAAATGTTACGGTGGATTGGAAGGTGGCATTTGTTGTTGTTGTTGAATATCTTGCATGCAGAAATCTTGTGTCACTTTAAGAATCACCCAAAACTTAAATGAATGACCTAAATGACTACCTATCGATTTAAGTGTCATTCAAATGTGAACTTGAATGTATGATTAGTGTCGTAATTTGTTTGAATCCATTAATTTTATCAAAGCATTAATGTATGAGCTTGTGTATTATGTCCAGCTTACATGAATTTATCAGGTTTGAGAAACAATGTGGTCAAGTTTAATGAGCTCAATTATGTTGATTAGTCAGACCAAATCCAGTTCCAACTAGGTGTGTTAGACTTGGACATGACAATTATGATGGATGAAATGCCCGCAACCGTTATAGAGACTAGTACAAGTGATGAGAAGTCTCTTTATGAGGCTTGACATAGGTCTAACAGGCTGTCACTAAACTTGATGTGCTTGTCTATGGCAGAAAATGTAAAGCCTTCTATGCCGAAAATGGAAAACACAAAGGAATTCATGAAACTGAACAAGGAGTACTCACAATCAGACATAACTGACAAGTCTATTGTGGGAACTCTTATGAGTATGCTGACTACCAAAAAGTTTGACTAGTCGCAACCCATACATGACCATGTAACTGGAATGGCTAATATAGCAGCAAGATTGAAGTCAATGGGAATGAAGGTGAATAAGTCTTTTTTAGTAGAATTTATCATGAACTCTCTTCCTCCTGAATTTGGCCAATTCCAAGTGAACTATAACACTCTTAAAGATAAATGGAACTTTCAAGAAATCAAAGTCATGTTGGTACAAGAGGAAGGAAGATTGAAGAAAATGAAAGATCATCCATCTCACAACTCATGAAGGTGCTAGCTTCAGTAAAACCAAATAAGAAAAGAAGAACAAGAAGGACAAAGCCCCAATGAAAGTTAAAAAGGGCAATATCCAGAAGGACCAGAAATGTTTCTTTTGCAAGAAAGTAGGTCACTTCAAGAAAGATTGTCCGAAAAAAAAATCTTGGTTCGAAAAGAAAGATATCTTTTTTATGATTTTGTAAGTTTTGAAGCAAACATAATTAAAGTGCCTAATAATACCTGGTGGTTGGATTCTGGAGCTACCACTCATGTTTCTAATATTATGCAAATATTTCTTTCAATCCAGCCCATAAAAGGAACTGAAAGGTATTTATATATGCAGAACAAAATGAAGCCAAAAATAGAAGGAATTGGGACTTACAGATTGATTCTACACACTAGCTATTGTCTGAATCTTGAAAAGTGTCTATATGTTCCTGGTTGTGCTAGGAATGTAATTTCTGTTGCAAAGTTGGATTATTTAGGTTTTAAACTTTAAGATTGAAAATGATACTTTTCATTTGTATAAACTTTCGTACTATTATGGTTTTGGTACATTATTGGATGGTTTATATCGTTTAAATCTTGATGTTAATTTTTCTGAATCCCTGTTTAATGTTGAACATGTTGTTGATAGAAATTGTGTGCAGGAAAAGAATGTTCTGCTTTCTTATGGTATAAAAGACTAGGTCACATATCCAAAGAAAGGATGTTGAGGTTAGTGAAAAATGAAATTTTACCTCAATTGGATTTTGATGACTGAGATGTATGTATTGATTGTATTAAGGGTAAACAAACAAAACACATATCAAAATATCCCGCCACAAGAAGTAGTCAACTTCTTGAGTTAATACACACTGATATTTGTGGTCCTTTTGACATTAAATCTTGGAGTGGTGAAAAATATTTTATCTCCTTTATTGATGATTTCTCACGTTATTGTTATATATACATATATATATATATATATATATATATATCTATATATCTATTACATGAAAAATCTCAATCAATGAATGCCCTTGAGGTGTTCATAAATGAAGTGGAAATGCAATTAGATAGAAACGTAAAAGTGGTGAGATCTGATAGAGGTGGTGAATATTATGGTAAAACTGATGAGAGTGGACAATGTCCAGGTCCATTTGCAAAGTATCTTGAAAGTCAGGGTATATGTGCACAATATACAATGCCCGATAGACCACAACAAAATGGTGTAGCAGAAAGGCGAAATCGTACTCTTATGATTATGGTTAGGAGTATGTTAAGTGATAGTAATATTCCTTTATCTTTGTGGATATATTCATTAAAGATTGTTGTATATCTGCTTAAATAGGTTCCTAGCAAAGCAGTTTCTAAAAGTCCTTATGAACTATGGACTGGAAGGGAACCCAGTTTGAGACATCTTCATGTTTGGGGTTGTCCGACAGAGGTAAGGTTGTATAATACACATGAAAAGAAGCTTGATGCAAGAACCATTAGTGGTTACTTCATCGGTTATCCTGAAAAATCAAAGGGATATAGATTTTATTGCCCTAACCATAGTACAAGAATAGTTGAGTCTGGAAATGCTCGGTTAATTGAAAATGGTCAATTTAGTGGGAGTGAGGAATCATGAATAGTAGACATTCAAGAGCATACTGATAGTGTTTCTACGTCTAATGTCTCTTCTGAAGTTGTTATCCCTCTTATTGTATCACAGTCACACAACAAGCAGAGACAACCAGTTAATGTTCTAATCCCACAAAATAAACATATAAATGTTGAGCCAATTTACAATGAGCAAGTCACAAATGAGCAAGTCATAAATGAGCAATTGATAGAGGAACCACAAGAAGCAGCATTAAGAAGGTCTGTAAGGCAGAAAAGACCTGCTATTTCGAATGATTATGTGGTTTACTCTGTTGAACATGAATGTGACTTAAGCATTAATGAGGATTCAGTCTCTTTCAGACAAGCCATGGAAAGTAATAATTCAGAGAATTGGTTGAATGTTATGAAAGAAGAATTGAAATCAATGGATGACAATAAAGTATGGGATCTAGTTGTATTACCTAAGGGTTCAAAAAGAATCGGTTATAAATGGGTCTTTAAGACTAAACATGATTCAAAAGGCAATATTAAAAGGTATAAAGCTAGATTAGTCGCCAAAGGTTTCACTCAAAAGGATGGCGTTGACTACAAAGAGACCTTCTATCTTGTTTCTAAGAAGGACTCTTTGAGAATTGTTTTGGCTTTGGTGGCTCATTATGATTTAGAGGTTCAACAAATGGATGGAAAGACCACTTTTCTGAATGGTGACTTAGAAATGGAAGTTTATATGGACCAACGAGAAGGTTTGACAATAACAGGAAAAGAAAATTTGGTGTGTAAATTGAAGAAATCAATATATGGATTGAAACAAGCTTCCCGACAATGGTATCTAAAATTTAATGATACCATAACTTCATATGGTTTTGTAGAGAACACTGTTGACCGGTGTATATAAATATATATATATATATATATATATATATATATATATATATATATATATATATATATAATAAAGATCAGTGGGAGTAAGTTTGTTATATTGGTTCTATATGTTGACGATATTCTTCTTGCTGCTAAAGATGTTCGTATGTTACATGATGTAAAGATGTTTCTCTCTAACAACTTTCAAATGAAAGATATGAATGAGGCATCTTATGTGATAGGAATAGAAATATTTTGTGATAGATCACAAGGATTGTTAAGTTTGTCTCAAAAATGCTATTTAACAAAGTGTTTGAGAGATTCAGAATGGAAAAATGTTCTCCTGAAGTAGTTCCAATTCAAAAAGGGGACACGTTTAGTCAAATGTAATGTCCCAAGAATGATTTAGAATGAAAGGCCATGGAGTCCATTCCTTATGCATCAGTGGTTGGGAGTTTGATATATGCTCAAACTTGTATTCGACCAGATATCAATTTTGGTGTTGGAATGTTAGGCCGATATCAAAGTAATCCTGGAATGGATCATTGGAAAGCTACAAAGAAAGTTCTTAGGTACTTACAAGGTACCAAAGAATACATGCTCACCTATAGAAGGTCAGATCATCTTGAGGTGATTGACTACTCGGATTCAGACTATGCTGGATTCAAGAAAATCCACATTTGGGTATGTTTATCTATTAGCTGGAGGAGCAATTTCTTGGAAAAGTGCAAAACAATCAGTCATTGCTACTTCCACCATGGAGGCTGAATTCGTGGCATGCTTTGAGGCCACGGTTCATGCTTTGTGGTTGCAGAACTTTGTATCGAGGCTTGACATTATTGACAGTATTGCTAGACCAATAAGGATTTATTGTGATAATTCCGCAGTCGTCTTGACTTGAAGTACTTGTCGGTCAAACAAGAAGTGCAGAAACATAGAATGTTAATAGAGAATATTTGTACGAATTTGATGATAGCAGATCCATTAACTAAAGGACTACCGCCCAAAACGTTTATTGGTCATGTTGAAAGTATGGGCATTATGGATAAGTCAATATTAACATGATGATGTTATCTATCTATATGGATATGTATGGTTATATGCTTGTACTGTCATAACACTTGTGAATTGAATTAAAGTTATGTTTCTCTTTATTCTATTGTTATCCATATTAAGTTATATACATGTATTATTGATTGTTGTAACATGTTATATCTTTTTTAGAGACATGAAAGTTATAAGATTGATTAAAGTTATGTTGAGTTGGTTTGATTATTGGATACATGGAAGGAATCTTGTCGTTCATGACTTTTGCCAGCCATGATCCGATCATTCAATTCATATAAGGATGATGACTTGATAATTCTAATGAATGGTGCACACTTAAAGTTTAGTTTTAGATCTTCAAGTCATCACATGAACCAAGTGGGAGAATGTTAAATTATATTAATATTTAACATTGGTTCATGTGATTTAAAGTATAACTTTGATGTAAAGATTCGAATGTGATGATTACTAGAATATAAGGTATTAAAGGTATAGGGATTATTTTAGAGTTATTAAAATTAATCTCTCTCTTTTCATTTCACTAAAGGGCATTTTGGTATTTTATTAAAGTTGATTAAATATCATAAAAGAGGGAAAAAGTTTTTACTGCAATTGACGTTAAGTTTCTGAAAAGAAAAGGAGAGAAGTAATATTCTCAAGAAAGGCAAAGAAATTGTGACTTTGATAGAGAAAAACATCCTTCGAAATTTCTATATCATCAAGAAAACATTAAAGAAGAGTAAGAGAAAGGAGAACATTTGACAGGAAGGAACTATACAATGGATTTAGGTAAGTTCTTTTCTACTGTCTATGAGAGAATAGTGAGTATCATAAAAATTCAAGATCATGTGTTTTTCATTCAATTGAAAATTAAATAATTGCTTATATCTTGAACAAGAGTGTATATAGGTGGATCAACATTAGCTGTTGCATATTTTGGATGGACAAATCTTGAACACGAGGTGTACGTAACTGTTACTCGAATAGGAGATGGACGAACAATAAGAGGAACTGTTACTTAAACCGGAGGTGAATGAAGATTAAGAGGAAAAGTTATATCGTGAATGCTTTTTCTTTTCCTCTTTGATGGCAGCAATTTTTTACGTTCAAAATATTTTTGGGCATGACTGGCAATTTGACTCGGTGTTTTCGTTCGAACAATATCTTTTGAAATCATTTTCCAACTCATGCCATACATTTCAAGGCCTATAAGAAATAACCTACAAAAATAATAGAAAATTTTCAACACAAATTTTGATACATTTTGATTCTCAAATTTTAAAAATAATAGGGAAATTTAGATATATCAAAATATATCAAAATTTTGGATATAAGAAAAATTCAATTTTATGTTAAAATTTAGATATTAAACACGTATTTAACCCAAAATAAAAAGCTGAATTTGAATACATACATGTGTTCTTCAAGCCTCCATCTGGTCCTTGGCTTGCGCTGTTGACGTTGAACCGGAGGATCACCATTCTGGCTCTTAATGTTCGACGGATTGTTGGGTAGTGGAATCAAAGCCGACTCATGGTTAGTCATGTTTGCATTGTGTTGTTTTAGAGGATAATCAAACAAGTTTTGTTGAGGAAATGAACGGCCTTGTAAGTTGTAGGGTTCTTCTTGGCGCTTGACATCTACCGACCATTGATCAAACATGATAGAGTTGACCTCAATAGCTTTAGAGATTGCTTTGCATGAATTCTCTACAAACTCACTCATTTTCTTCAAAGAATTTCACTCTCACAAATGATGTTTTCTTCCTTCTGTGCTACTTTATATAGGCTTTTACTTGTATTTCTATCTAGATTTGTTTGATTGTATATTTTAATAAAAATCTCTTTAAAGATTAGTTTCAAATTATCTTATCTAATCTTTTATCATTTTGTTTGATTATATTATAGATAAAAATCTTTTTAAAGATTAATTTCATTTTATCCTATTTAATCTTTTATAATTTTAAAATATTAAAAAATTAGTAGATAAATAAAATATACGATATTAAAAAACTCTAAAAATATTATTCTAAATTATATACGGAGAGAATAATAGCGCTATTAAAAAATGTTAAACATTTAATTACATTTTTTATTATTTAAATTATTATTTTATAAAGTATGCCACTCAAATCATACCTCCGTAATTCAGGGAACAATTAAATGATTAAAATCTAAAACAGATATAATTATATTTTAAGTATATTTTAACAATCATATTCTATTCTAGCTTTTAAAAAAGACGGTTTAAGTTGTTGGATTTTGTAGCTATGTGACCCAAAATTATTATTATTCTTTTGTCCAAAATATACAATGAACATAAGAATTAAGTAAGAGATATATATGAACACTCTTCAATCAGGAAAAGATAATATTTATAACAATATTTACTATATATTGAACTTATCATATTTATTGTTATTTTGTACATAATAACAAGCTCATAGAAACCTATAAATATATGACAACATAAAAAATTAATTAATTCTAGATTATTAAATAAATAACCAAAAGAATACAAGAACGTAACAAACTAAAATATGAAGATATTGTGATTGAATTTCAAAAGATTTATGTAAATACTATTGGTTAAAAATTAACTTATTACATCTAGTTATTTTTATCTTTTATCTTTTGTAAGTTTGTTAATATTTTTTATTTGTATTTTGGAAATAGTCCACATTTATGCTATTATAATTCATACATAATTATATTAAACATGGTATCTAAAGTCTTAGGTTCTTTGAAAAATATTTGGTTGACCCTCTTCATTACAACTATTGCCACCACCATTACAGTCGTCGTCGTTGTCATCGTGGTTAGAGCATCATTTTTTACCAACAACCACACGATTTTTGCTTGTCTCGGGCAAACGACTACAAGGTCTTCGAGATTACTATCATTGACATCCAGACATGCTATCACGCGTTGATCACAATTTGTTGGACTCGTCACGACCTTCCTCTCTTTGGATCTAGCCTTGCTGCATTGATTAAGCTTGTTTCAAGTTTTTGGCTTTTATATCTCTTATTTATTCCAACCTTTTTCCTCTTCTGAACTCACTTATCTTAGTAGCACGTCTCACCAGTCCATATATACTAACTATGTCAATGTTTATTTGTCTATTAATAAGTTAGATGACACTAATTATGCGACTTGGGCATCAAACATTAAAATTTCTCTTAAGAGTCTGAAGTATGTTGATCATATTACTTATAACGTGACGGCTATTGATTTTGCTATGGTTACCCGTTGGTTGAAAATTGATGCTCAATTATGCATTGCTCCTCTTTAAACATATTTTTCGTTTCTACAAAACATGTTTCGAAATATGGGAACACACCAATTATTATACAACAATGATACTCAACATATTTATGATGTTTTTCATTATCTTTTCAATGTTGTTGCTCCTCGGCATCAAGGCTCTATAGTTGGTTGTATTCTTAAAACTCAGGCTTTTTTCATGAATATAATAAATTATTGACCCCTACTTTTGCTCCTCCTCAAGAAATATAGAGTGGCGATCAAAGCTCTTCATGATATTGGAATTACACGGCCTTAGTAACAAATATTCCATTATTTGTTCTCAGATTTTGGGTTCACCTATTGTACCTACTTTAACGAAAGATGGAGAAATTCATTGGTTATTTTAATTGACCACAAAGTTTGTCAATAAGTACTTGTTGGTAATTAATAATGGATTTGTGTCATCGGTAACATTTGTTGGTAAAATATACAATTCGATCTTCTTTTTCCTCCTTCCTTCCTTTTCTTTTTCCTTTATTTTGTCATCTTTTTCTTCTTATTCTCCTTCCTGCCATCCTAACATCGCACCACCACCACCACCTAAAGTTCATCCTTCTATTTGTCTTCCTATTTCCTACACTAGTGTAGTGAAGGGAAATGTCAACGGTTGTTTTTGACAATATCTTTCGATTTTCGAACCGAGGTATATACGAGTGAGGTAAAAAGGTTGGGGACTTTTGACATCGGTTACAATTGAGGTAATATGTTGGACGATTTGCCTCGGTTCTTCAGCAACCGAGGTAATAACCTGGACCTGTGGCAACGGTTCTAGCTTCAACCGTTGCCAAAGCGCTATTTTTATTTTTCTTGAAATAAATTATCGTGCACCCTATGGCATCGGTTGTAGTTGAACCGAAGCCATATGTAGACTTTCTACCTCAATTTTGGCTACAACCGAGGCCTATTCTCTTGCAATTTTTTTAATAGCAGGTATGTTTTTTGTGATATCCACTATCACAAAAACAGACCTGCATATCACACACAGTATATACAACATAGATTCAACACAGTATTCAATATTTACATCACCTAATGTTTAAAACATAATGTACAAAGTCTAATAACTATGAATCAACATGTTGTAATGTATTTTAAATCTAATAACTATGAACTATTATATAATTTAACTAAATGCTTTGCAAATGCCTTCCTCGAGTATGTAAGTGGCTTCTTAGGAAGTGAAGAAGGAGTCTTGAATCTTTGGAGAAGACAATTGATATTAATTAGTTAGTATACGAATTCCAAATGTTGGAGAAAATCAAAATTCATTAAATTTAAATATTACATATGGAATAAAATTGTTATATATTAAAATCACATATGGATCTTTATGAAGTTAACAAACTTCACTTACCCAAATATATAAGGAATAAAATATATTTCCTTCCCGCTTCCAAATCTACTGGTGAGATACGTTGTGATGTCATCAAAATCATTTGCTTCGTGAATGACTTAGAGATCAACGAACCCATAGACATTATTGTACCAAGTCGTTACTAACACCAAATATATACCTGAAATCAAAAATTACCTTTAGTATAAGTATACTTGATATATAAATAAATTTTATATAAATAATTGCTCATAGACTTACATCATCCATAGCTGAATTAATGTAATATTCAACTCTTCTCTTCCCGACGTAAGCTCCCTGACATCTTGGCTATGTAGGCATATTGGGACTTCAAAGCCTCTCCCAAATACATTAGCATCATATTCAACCTTCATAGGCTCATCTCCAATGATGTCACAAAGTTGCTGCAATGCACCAACATGATCGTCCTCAGATAAATGAATCTTCTCTTGTTCATGCGTTTGTTGTTACATGGAAAAATAGGATAAGTTTCGACATCAATAACATGTAAAATTTAAAATTGACAAGTGTAAAGTAGAAGTCCATACCGGGGGGTCAGAAACCGAACCAACCAAATGTTTAGGCCAAGCAATAAAAGACTAGAATGCCTGTGCCATAGTGAAAATCTCATCTGTGAGTAGAGGAACTGAGGCATCTGGTATGATAATGTCGTGTACTGAGACCTTCACTTTATCCTCTGATAGCTCCATACCATGAACAACACTCGCTGCCTTAAACACTATTCCAGGAGCTACCAGCATCGTCCTAGTACCATCTAAAACGTATAGCAGACATGGACTAGCATCGTCCATGTCATCCCCTAAGATGGCTGGTGCTGAACAACTTCCTTTTCCGCTTCTCCCTATCAGAGTAAAGGTTAGATTATAAAAATAATAAATTATTGAACATTAAATGTTTCTTGATTTTACCTGAGGAAGGCACAATAGGTTTGTGGGCTCATCCCATAACTCTCAAATTGTTACTGGAAGTGGCGTATAACTCTGTCAGTCACTTCTTTAGTGACTTCATCATACAATTTTGTCCTCAGCTCCGCCTTAAGTGTTAGCAAAATGATGAAGATGAAGTTTTGATGATGTCCAAATCAAGTCAAGTGAAATCAAGATTCAAAATGTTATGAAGACTTGTATTGCTATGGAAAGCTTTTGTAATAATTATAGTTTAGTATCTAGGACTTAGATTATGAGTGGATTTATGTTTGCATTCAAAAGAGATGTAAAAATAAGCCAAACAGCAAAATCTGTGCAGTGTTAATCGATTAACACAGGGTGTAAATCGATTGTTCCAGAGACAAATGAAGAAGCACTGCATTAAGCTGTTAATCGATTAACAAGGGGTGTTAATCGATTAACGTTAATCGATTAACAAGGGCTGTTAATCGATTAACACAGGAGCCGTTTGAAAAACTAGCCGTTTTTAGAGCCGTTGAAGTATCCGTTGGGTTGTTAATCGATTAACCACTGTAGCTAATCGATTAACACAGTCAGAAAGTCTAAAAGCGAAAATGGAAGAGCCTTTGGATGAGTCTATAAATAGACTCTCATTTCCTCTCATGTTTGTGGATATACAGAGACACAGAAACTCTTCCCTTGTGCTCAAATACTTAGAAATTCTTGAGACTTGTGTGTTCTTGTTCGGCTTGTGAAACTCTTGTCTGTGGAGCTGGTGAAGTGCTGCTACGGTGACAGGGGAAATAGCCGGTTCATCCTTGGTGTGTCTAAGGAGGTGTTCGGAAGAGAATCATCCTTCGTGAAGTATTCGGAGGAGGTGTTCATCCTTCGTGAAGTATTCGGAGGAGGTGTTCATCCTTTGTGAAGATTCAAAGGAGGTGTTGTCTCATCTCTTGTGGCATCAAGAGAGGTGTTTTCTAAACTTTTACAAATTGTATCTTTGTGATTGTAGTTTGTAATTGTTTTGTGATTAGTGAATTGTTTATCTTGTTTTGAGATACGCGACTGGACGTAGGATTGGTAAGATCCGAACCAGGATAAAATCATCCGTGCAAATTTCTCTCAACCTTACTCTATTTTATTGTCTTTATTATTTGCTAAGTAAGTTTAATTGAGTAGAAATTTTTAAGGCACACGTTTTTAGTAAGAACCAATTCACCCCCCCTCTTGGTTTGTTATTCCACGCTAACCATTCCGCTGCAGCCGCACTCTGACAATTGGTATCAGAGCTTGCTTTGATAGTCATTCAAATGGCAGGATCACATCAAACCTTTGCAGATGGTGCTTCTATCAATAGACCACCACTATTCACAGGTGAAAATTACGCATTCTGGAAGGTCAGAATGCAAATTTTTATGGAATCTATTGATATAGATATTTGGGATGCTGTTGCATTTGGTCCTTTTGTTCCAACTAACAATATGCAGGAACCAAAGTCCCGTGACCAATGGACCATTGAAGAAAAGAGAAGATCTCAGAATGATGTAAAAGCCCGGAATATCATTGCATCAGCGTTGACTGTTGATGAGTTCTACAGGGTCTCTGTCTGCAAAAACGCTAAAGAAATGTGGGAAACTTTAAGAGTAACTCATGAAGGCGGAGATGAAATCAGGTGTGCTAAAACGAATACTTTAATCATGGAAGAGAATAGTTTAAGCTCTTCATCAAGCACAACATCAAGTATGGGTGATTCTGATGAGCAAGCATACATCTGTTTAGTAGTGAACGACGACGCTGGAAGCCAAGTAAGTACATCTAGCGATTCTGATAATTCTAGTCAAATTAGTGAAAATGAATTGCATGAAATTTATGCTGCTTTAATAGTAGAATCTGAAAAACTAGATCTTGCTCATAAGAAATTGAAAAAGGATTTTAAAGAATTACAAAAGAAATATGAAAAATCCTTAGAAGAAATAGAAACTTTAAATAGTAAAATTTCAAATGTAGAAAATGATACAAATATATCTGCTGAGTGTAAATTTTGTGATAAACATAAATTGAAAGTTGATAACGTTGAAAAATCAATAGCAGATGAAAATAAAGAATTAAAATCAAATTTTAAAAATATTTTTGAAGAAAATAAAATTTTGAAAAATAAAGTTTTAATTTTTGAAAAGGGTAAATTTGCTAGTAGTGATGAATGTGCTTCTTGTGAAAATTTTAAGAAACTACTAGAACAAACAACCTCAGGAGAATGTAGTAAAAATAATGAAAATAAGGTTGTTAAAAATAAGTATGTTCCTAAAATTAAAAATAAACACAATCATAGAACCCGTAGAACTTGGGTAGAAAAAGGAACAACTTATAGGAACACAAATGTTATATCATGCTTTTATTGTATGAAAAAGGGTCATACATCTAACAAATGTAAAATTAAGCATTATGGTGTTCCAAGTGGTATATATATTTGGGTTGTAAAATGATTTCAATTTTTTTTAAATTAACCCAAAGGACCCATACAAAATAGTTGGGTACCTATTGTTTAAAATTTAGAATTTCTTTAAAACAATATTTAATTATTATTCCAAGGTAGATGGAATTATTTTAATTTATTTTATATACAAAGCATATATAGTTTTCAAACGGAAAACAATTGAAATAAAAGAATGTGTGCATGTTGTCTTTGATGAAATTGTAGACCTTGAGGCAAAACCTCTTGAGTCATTTGAATTACATGCAGGCAATGATGAAGATTTGTAGAAGATAACAAATGAAAAATGATGACAATCCTCAAGATGAAGATCTAAACAAAATGTGGAAACAACCTAGAGGATTCTCATTCGAAATTGGAGGCATATCTAAAGGGGTACTTTATGCGTCTATGTTTTTAGTAGTGTGTGCCCTTTATATTTCATTGCATGCTTACCTCTTTAAAAATTTAATAAAATATATATATATTGTTTTTCCTTAATATGCATACATGCTTGTATTAAGGGGGAGTATATTTTCTAATAATTTAGGGGGAGCAATTATACATCTCTTTTTAATAATGATCAAAAAGGGGGAGAAATATTTAAAGTCTTAAATCTTAAACTTATTTCTAAGTTTACTAACAATTGTTTCTTCCTTAAAGTTGTATTTTAAATACAGATTATTTTCAAAAGCTTTAAATCAATAAGGTTTTGATCATCATCAAAAAGGGGGAGATTGTTAGCAAAATGATGAAGATGAAGTTTTGATGATGTCCAAATCAAGTCAAGTGAAATCAAGATTCAAAATGTTATGAAGACTTGTATTGCTATGGAAAGCTTTTGTAATAATTATAGTTTAGTATCTAGGACTTAGATTATGAGTGGATTTATGTTTGCATTCAAAAGAGATGTAAAAATAAGCCAAACAGCAAAATCTGTGCAGTGTTAATCGATTAACACAGGGTGTAAATCGATTGTTCCAGAGACAAATGAAGAAGCACTGCATTAAGCTGTTAATCGATTAACAAGGGGTGTTAATCGATTAACGTTAATCGATTAACAAGGGCTGTTAATCGATTAACACAGGAGCCGTTTGAAAAACTAGCCGTTTTTAGAGCCGTTGAAGTATCCGTTGGGTTGTTAATCGATTAACCACTGTAGCTAATCGATTAACACAGTCAGAAAGTCTAAAAGCGAAAATGGAAGAGCCTTTGGATGAGTCTATAAATAGACTCTCATTTCCTCTCAAGTTTGTGGATATACAGAGACACAGAAACTCTTCCCTTGTGCTCAAATACTCAGAAATTCTTGAGACTTGTGTGTTCTTGTTCGGCTTGTGAAACTCTTGTCTGTGGAGCTGGTGAAGTGCTGCTACGGTGACAGAGGAAATAGCCGGTTCATCCTTGGTGTGTCTAAGGAGGTGTTCGGAAGAGAATCATCCTTCGTGAAGTATTCGGAGGAGGTGTTCATCCTTCGTGAAGTATTCGGAGGAGGTGTTCATCCTTTGTGAAGATTCAAAGGAGGTGTTGTCTCATCTCTTGTGGCATCAAGAGAGGTGTTTTCTAAACTTTTACAAATTGTATCTTTGTGATTGTAGTTTGTAATTGTTTTGTGATTAGTGAATTGTTTATCTTGTTTTGAGATAAGCGACTGGACGTAGGATTGGTAAGATCCGAACCAGGA
The DNA here is from genome assembly GCA_034642375.1 of Vigna nakashimae. NCBI lineage: Eukaryota > Viridiplantae > Streptophyta > Magnoliopsida > Fabales > Fabaceae > Vigna > Vigna nakashimae. Next base: position 26,091,339 of record CM067768.1, read on the forward strand.
TAAAATCATCCGTGCAAATTTCTCTCAACCTTACTCTATTTTATTGTCTTTATTATTTGCTAAGTAAGTTTAATTGAGTAGAAATTTTTAAGGCACACGTTTTTAGTAAGAACCAATTCACCCCCCCTCTTGGTTTGTTATTCCACGCTAACCATTCCGCTGCAGCCGCACTCTGACATTAAGCTCTGTCTTAAGTTTTTTTTAGATCTCTTGTGTCAGCCTTTGTTCTTGTTCTTCGTTGTATGCATATGAAGTTTGACGCAAAGAACTCACAAAATAATCTTGAATGCCTACTCCAGTACCAGCAACACGCATATGTCTAGGGTGCTCCGGTCGTCCAATTGCAGTCGTAAGAATATGCTAGCGACCCTTTAGAGTGAATTGACCTAGGGAGCTCTACTCAACCAAGGAGTCATGTAACATAAAAAAAGCACCATTATTTTTTAAAAAGTTCAATGTAGTATGTATAATGAAAATATTATTGTTATATGAATAGTGATAACTTACAATTCTTTCATATATTTGTCGTGCAATCTCAGAAGAGTACTCCATTGATGATCTTAAACGAGCCAACTTCCACTTCTCATGCTGAGAAGGTGGAGAACAAGGCTAGGGGCTACCACCCCCAGATGATGGTCTACCTTGTGTCTTTTGCTTGAGGATTTTCTCCTCAAGCTTCCTATACCCACCACGAGATAATAAGTGGGGGTTCTTAATTTGAGCATTTATTCCTTGTGCTTTGCTTCTTGTTTCCTGTGACATATATTGAATTAATTAGTTCATATGATACATATTTGTTAATTAGGAATTGAATAAACATCAACTATACTAACCTGTCATTCCTCTGATGCCCGACTCTATACAAAGAGGCGCCAAGTCTTCTCATCAACGGCCTTATATTTTTCGGATGGAGACTAATTTTTTTTGCCTCCAAATATATATCTCGAGGTCAACTTAGTCTTAAAACCCTAGAATTTTTCAGCAATAGATGATAAACACTTATTTCTAAGTGTTGCGACATAATAAAGTTGTATCAGTATAAAATTATCAGCAATAGATGATAAACACTTATTTTAAATGTTGTCTACAATAGACATAATAAAGTTGTATCATTATAAAATTATCAATATAAACAAATGATATTAATTAACTTACCATTAGATCGTTCCATATAAAGTTCCGAACAAGCTCGGGCACATGTTCAAAAGATGAAATATTAATCTTATCAGGGACCAGTACTCCAAGGTATGATCTGAAGGCATCAGCATTTGGGCCAAATGCCACACCAATAATGACATTAACATCCATAGGTGTCCTTTCACCACTATTTCTTCTAACCATTAGTTGTTTCAACCTGGTGGCTCCTCTAGTAGGTTTGGATGAGGGAGCTTCATGCCCTGATGAATGTGGGTGGTCAGCCATATATCTGTCAAAATAAATAACAACATAAAATATTAATAAAAGACTTATGTAATATTATATAATTTAACAAAACATGTAATAAGGGTCATATGAAATATTAATAAAAGACTTATGTAATATTAATAAAAAACTTATACACAAATTTGAAATTCATACATAAATAAATCTATTAGTCATATGTATATCCCGTCATCATGATCTGACCGAATTGCATGTACATCGTCAAGTAAAGGGTGGTCATTCAAATTTGTCATTGTTTTCAATGAATGGTTGTCAACAATATGAATATTAATCAAATTGTCTTCGTTAACTTCAATTTGTTTTTTCCTTGAAGAACGACATACCAATGATCAACCATAGGATCTTTGACTTAAAAAACTTGAAATGCTTGATGTACCATGATAAACGGTTCGTCTCGATAACCCACATTTCAAAATGGAACAGAAAACTTAGTGTAATCAACATCCCATATCTCTCATATTATAGCATAATATCTCATTGATCCAAGTACAAGATTTTGATCTTTTGATGTGGAAAATTGGAACGACTCAACTTCTATACTAACTTCACTATTTTGTATTGTGATTTTATCATCCAAAGTCTTCGTATAGAATGTGCAATTATTGATTTCATAACCTGTACAACATATGACATCAAACTTTAAACCATTTTCAAGCCACAACAAAGTCTAAGAAGAATGTGGCTCTTTGTCAACTTCAGATTTGAACCAAGACATAAATGTTCTATTATGCTCCATCAACTGCCATTTCTCTTATTGTCTTGGATTTTTATTTTTCACAATGACTTTGTGTGCTTCCAAAAAAGGGATCACCTCATCTGTGTTATGCAATATATAAAGATGTGCTTGCAACAATTCTTCGCAGTCTTTGGTCACCACATTCAATCCTCAGATGCTTTTACTTGTAGAACATTTATTCAACCATGATGTGCGAGGAACTCCTATTGGATTTGTTGAAGTCATGTAATCTAAACAAAACTCAATATTTTCTTCAACAATATACCTTTCAATCATTTAACCTTCGGGACAATATTGATTTTTAACGTACCCTCTCAAAATCTTCATATAACGCTCAATAGGATACATCCATCTTAAGTATACCGGTCCGCACAACTTCATTTCTCTAACCAAATGAACAAGTAAATGTACTATGATGTCAAAAAAAGATGGAGGGAAAAACATTTATAGTTGACACAAGATGATAACAATCTCTCCTTGAAGTTCATCTAACTTTGTAAGATTGATGACTTTACAACAAATTGATGAGAAAAATGAACACAACCTGTTTATGATCTGCCTAACATTTTTGGGCAAAATTCCACGAATAGCTACTGGTAACAATTGTTGCATTAAGATGTGACTATCGTGAGACTTCATGCCAACAAGCTTTAAGTCATGCATCAACACTAAACTCTTCATATTTGAATAGTATCCTTGTGGTACCTTGATACTCTTTAAACAAAGGCAAAAACTTATCTTCTCTCGTCTGGACATTGTGTAACATGCAGGAGGCAAATATTTACGTTTACCAATCTCCCTAGATGCCAACTCTTCTTGAATCTTCATGTCAACCAAATCCAAACGAGCATTCACTCCATCTTTTGTCTTTCCTTGAATGTTGAGCAGTGTACCAATCAAGCTATCACACACATTCTTCTCTACATGCATTACATCTATGCAATGTCTAACATCTAACTTTGACTAGTATGGAAGATCAAAGAATATTGATTTCTTCTTCTAAGGGGTCGTTACAAATGACTTCTTGGAAGTTTTCCCAAATACATGATGTATTTTATTAACCTTTTCAAGGATTTGAAGGGCATTAAGAGGATTTGGTGCTTCATTCCTCTCTTGATATTCATTGAATGCTTTTTTTAACCTTCGATATGGATGGTTACATTTTAAAAATCTCCGATGACACACACTAGTACAAAAACAACGTATAACGTCACGCTTTCAATGTCCAACCACTAAATAGCCAACGTTAAAAATGAGCGGTGACATTTTTGTAAATAAATGTAATTATTAAACGTCGTTTAGAATTGTAATTTCACGTAAAAGGATATAAAACACCGAATGCCCTTTAAATTCGACGTCATAAGGTTAGGGAATTCAATAAAAATTTGAGCGGGAGATTGAAAATTCATTCACTTTATCTTAGTGCGCGATACCCTCTTCTCTTTTCAAACTTTTCTCAAACAAAGTTTGCCGACTATCACATGTAATCTTTCTTTCATTTGATACAAATTCATGTTAATTAACTACTTTATGTATGATTTTTGTTTGCTTTAACCGATTATTTTCGTGCTCTTGCCTTCATAGGCGCATTCTGATTTCTTTCTCACTGGTGACGAAAATTTATTCCGATGAACCCATATTTTGAAGGTTAGTTTTCGTTTTCGTTTTGAAGAACTTATGTGTTGAACTTTTTTGTTGTTTTTTTTGTTGAAATTGTTTGTTGTTGTTGTTTGGTTGAACTTGTTTGTTGTTGTTTGATTGAACTTGTTTGTTGTTAGTTATTATTGTTTGTTGTTAATACTACACTACACCTTCCTATTTCATGCTTTATAAAATATCAAAAACTGAAATTTGTTGTTGTTTTTTCAGGTTTCGTAGAGTTGTAGAAAAGGATCACAATTAATTAAAAAATAATTATCAACATCGAATATTGACAAAATTTGACGTTAACGTTAACGTCATATATTGATAAAATTTGACGTCATTTTAATGTCTCCTGATATGACGTCGTTTGCGATTTCGCCGTTTACAACCCAAAATATTCGACGTTGTATGTGATTTTTGTACTAGTGACAGATATGTCGTTTTCCTTTCGTGTTTCAATTGCTGAGTTGTAGTGTTTTCTTCACATATAGGACATGCTTTATGACCCTTGACACTGTATCTTGACAAATTACCATAAGTTGGGAAGTCATTAATGGTGCAAAATAACATTGCACGCATCACAAAACTTTCAGAAGCGAAGACATCAAATATTTCAATTCCATCAACCCACAACAACTTCAAGTCTTCAACTAGTGGGCTTAGATAAACATCTATGTAATTTCCAGGCTGCTTTGGACCAGATATCATCATGACAACATCATGCACTTCCTCTTCATGCACAATGCAGGAGATAAGTTGTAAATTATTAAAATAACTGGCCAACAACTGTGATTCGTACTTAAATTACTGTCAATACCCAATTTCGTCCGGATAAATAAAAATATCTAGAATTAAGAAAAAATAATAAAATAAAATATTAAAAGGCAAAGACCAACCGCGAAAAATATATTTTCTAGGGATTACAACATTCTGTAATGTGATATATAACCCCGAGTAAAATAATATATTTTTTAATGATTAAGTCATTTCTCTTTAATTAAAATCAAATTTTGCATGTATGTTGTAGCATCCCAAAAATACAGTAATAAAACCATATGATAGAATAATTACATTAATAATAATCCAGATTAGTCTTACACTAAAGATGAGCGTACGCTTATGGCCTAACGGCCTTACAAGAAGCGAGTTACAAAATAACGAGATGTACAATAAGTATAACTGACCGAACGGTTTACGAAGCAAAAATACCGAACGATCATCTTAAGTAAAAGGGAAGTGGTCGTTCTAAGACAACATACTAAAATCACTAAACTAAACAACTAAGCGAACGTACTACTGTTCGGCCTTCACTTCCACGTCAACGAGGTTCTCTTCCTCCAAAATTCCTTCTTCAAGCATCTCCTCCAGTAACGCATCACCATCTGCTCACATCCACACGGATGATCATTGCAAAGACAAGACGGACGTACAAGGACAAGACAACACATAGAAAAACATAGGGTAAGCTTATGTAATTTAATTCATGCATACACATACATTTCAAATAATCCAACACCAAATAATGTCAACATACGTATTATACAAAGTCTATTTACGAGACTGACTGTCCGGACTGTATGAAATCTGCGTAGCTACAGGCGTTCGTGCACCCGGGTGATGTAGTAACTGGAATAATCTCATCAGCTGCCACCCGAGGTTAGCCCTATCCAAAGTACCCCTAAGGACTAGGACCTTCTGCCGTTCCCACACATGACCTACTCCCCTCTACATGAGGACGAGTACTCACGGAACATCAGGATGAACCGCCAGCATTAGCTTCCCACAATCATACTTTACAAATTCCAATATTCAATACATGAGTCGTTCCTTCCTGGAACGCTCGTTCAAAATCCACAACCGATTATTCATTTCATATATTGTTCACCCTTTATAATCTTTTACTTTATTGTCATTTTCATCATCAGTTTCAAGGACATAAAATACCGAACGTTCAGCCCTCTTCATAACGAGGACGAACGTTAGGAACGAGACCGAAGAATCCCCCGTTCCAGAACAGAATAAAACCGACTATAATAACACCATATATGACGAACATCATTTACCACTTGAATCAGTTGAATGAACTAACTCTCGTAAGTTCAGATCAATACTTCAAAGAATAATTTAAGTACAGAGGCTCTAGGCCGGATCCAATGGACATAGACACCTCAAGACGATGATAGAACCATACTTAAAATAAATCAATTACAGAAACCGACTGCCAGTCAATGATCGAACACGGTAAAAGGATTTACGGAATTTGGACGAACGCTATTTCCACACGTTTAATAATTAAGGACGAGTACGAGCGTTTGGTATAAGACCAAGCGCCACTCATAACGAACGCTTTGGGTCAAGACCCATCACTGATTTGAACTCATAATAGAAATAGAAACAGAGATAATACGAGATGGTGAAGATAGGGTTTCAGAATGACTAAGTATCCAGATATGTACTAGTTTCTCAATTACTCACATAACACTCAGGGCATCCACGTTTGGCCGAACGCTCAAACGTAGCACTATTATAAGAGGGCGTTCGTCCTCACTAGAATTCTTTCCGAATGAAAGAATTCAATTTCAAAGAAGTTTACTAACACACCGAACGGTCATACCCATCTGTGTTTGGCCGAACGTTCATACACACTATTCTGAAGTGCAGACATTCGTTCTCAACTAGAATCCTTCCCGAATGAAAGAATCCACTATAAATTCAATTTCACTAGAAAACCGAACGGTCAAGGATCGCTCAGTAACATACGTACATTCTCTTAGAGGGAATTTCTTATCAGAATCAATATTATTAAGATTTTAGTTCCTAATATATAGTCTCACACATTTATACATTCATACCATATTAAATTAATCACATCTTATATCATCAAACCACAGAAATCTCATACGTTTCATGCACCATATCATATCACCATCATTTTTCATATCCAAATCAAACAAAGAACGTTCATGCAACACATAATCATAAATTAAATTAATAAGCTTCCCTTACCTCTGAGCGTGACCGAACGTTCCCAGGCTCAGAAATACAACTTCACCACTGATAGTGGCATATTTTACTATGAATTCAGTATTGAATTAGAGAAAATATCAACTCTTTCTCATCCTTTTTACCTTGTAAATCCTAGTTTTTATTTAGTTTAAGAAGTGGTTTCATCTTAAGCTTTAATTAGATAAATTGATCATTAACCCCTTTATTTATACAAGTTAATTAGTTGGAAGAAGTCTCTGCATCAAATGAAGAGTGCTGGAACTAGAGAAAACAAGAAAACAGCAAAAACAGCAAAAATATGAAGAACCAGAATCTGGAAAAAAGTTAGCTGGAGCGCCCTTTTTCCATGGGCGCTGGAGCGGGCTCTGCACCAGGACTGGAGCTAGCTGGAGCGCCCCCTACAAAAGGGCGCTGGAGCGCCCTTTTTCCTGTTTTCGCGCGCTGGAGCGCGGTCTCAAGCGCGCCTGCTGCTGATTTGGCAGATTGGGTTTATTTAACCCCAAATTAGAAGGGCTTTGACATCTTTGGCATCCCAGACACAAATTCTCTCAATTGGAGCGTCCAGAGGCGAGCTAGGAGCTGTGGGAACAGCCCTTCTTCATCCTTGGGTCCTCCTCCTTCTTCCATTTCCACCATTGTTGTAAGCTCAAGCTCTCCATTCATGGAGAGCTAGTTTCATTCTTGTTAGGGATTGATGTAACCACGGATCTCTTATGTAATTACAGTTGTTTTGAATGATTATATGCCTCTTTCATTGATTGTTAGTGTTTAATTCCTCTACTTAAAGCTTGTATGAGTAATTCAACCATATCATGATTTTAGGGTTTGCTTGATATTGGGAAATATTGGGTGAATCTAGAACTGGATTAAACACCTAAAGGAAATAGTATCTAGGGATAGAACTAGGACCTTTGGTTGTCTTGAATCTCAATTCTTAAAGCGGATGAACTTGTTAGGTTTTCCAAGGGATTGGAGTTTAAGAAGTAAGTCTAGGCTCTCTCTACCAAGGGATTGGGTTTGAGTAAATTAGAAGATTGACATTGGCTAATTAATGAAGAGGAAGTGATTTTCTATACATAAGAGTGAAGTAGGTGAAATCATCCCCCAACAATATCATTCCATAGCATTTCTAATCTTTCCATTCCAAAGTGTTTGCGTTATCAAAGATCACTTTTACACTTTATGTTTTATCTTTAATTCAATTGCATGAAAACCACAAAAACATGGAATCATTCTTTAGTCTAAATTAGTTAGATATTATACGATTGTCTAGGACACGAGTCTCTTGGGAAACGATATCCGGTCTTACCGGGTTTATTACTTGAACGATTTGGTACACTTGCCAAAGTCTCAACAAGTTTTTGGCGCCGTTGCCGGGGAACCGTGTTAAACTAGACTTTTGTGTGATTTGTAACCGATTTAGACTTTATCTTTTTGTGTATAATTTTCTAATTTTTTGTAATTATTATCTTTATTTTTGGGCTGACTTGTGGCACGAGTTTGGTTGTTTTCTAGTGTATGCAGGGAAACATCCGTACAAGGAGGACTGTGTCATCTGAACCACTCCTTGCGGATCCTGAGATTGAGAAAGCAGCTAGAAGGAACAATAGTGACACTAGGAAACGAAAAGCTCTAGCAGCACAAGCTGCTCTTGAATCTTCATCTTCTTTCAACAATCAAGACATAGAGTCTTTTGATTCTTCTTCTGTGAACGGGATGGCTAGCGCAGGACCACCTCCAAGGAGAACCATAGGGGACTCAATCACTTACACAAGCCCGAGAAATTTCTCAAGCATTGTGAGGCCCACTATGAGTGACAAGCTGGCAGAAATGAAGCCTGCTCTACTCCAGCTCATTAGTTCCAATCAATTTTCTGGCCTGGACAATGAAGACCCTCATGCGCACTTGGTCACCTACTATGAGTTGTGTGGCACTATGGGTGTACAAGGGGAGGATGAAGAAGCATTATACATGAGACTCTTCCCATTTTCTCTGAATGGCAAAGCAAAGGCTTGGCTTCAGTCACAGCCTAATCAAAGTCTTACGAGCTGGGAGGATGTGGAATACAAATTTCTAGCACGCTTCTTTCCACCATCAAAGAGCACAGAGGTGAAGGCTGCCATTGCTACTTTTGTCCAAGGAGTAGATGAACCACTTTGTGAAGCATGGGAAAGATTTAAATCTTTATTGAGAAAGTGTCCCAGCCATGGATTCAGTCTAGAAATGCAAGTGCAAACTTTCTGTAATGGTTTGCAACCTCATACAAAGATGATATTAGACGCATCCTTTGGTGGTTCAGTACTTTTTAAGACTGCTGATGAAGCCATTGCTGTGATAGAAAATATGGCTTCCACTGATTTGAGGAGCCAACATGGGAGAATTCCAGCACAGAGGAGAGGAGTGTATGAACTGAGTGCCGAGGATGCTTTACTTGCACAAAATAAGATTCTGGCCCAACAAATGGAACTCCTAACTCAACATATGGCCAAACTACCTCAGCAGTTGCAAGCAATGCAAGCTCAACCTCAACCACATCATCAAATAATGAGATGTGATTTCTGTGGAGATAGCCACCCCAACGGTCATTGTCAAGCTCCTAGTAGTTCCCAACATGAAGAAGTCAACTATATGGGAAATCAAGGACGACAAAACTTCTTCAACAATCATTTCCCCAATCCTTCAAATCAAGGGTGGAGACAAGCTCAAGAAGCTTCTAGCAGTAGAAATCCGTATCAACCTGCCCAACATTATCCACCTCAAAATGATCGGACTTCAAAGCTAGAAGACACATTGCAGATGTTTATGCAACAGTCCATCCAAAACCAGAAAAACACTGATGCATCCATAAAGAATCTGGAAGTGCAAGTTGGTCAATTGGCCAAGCAATTAGCAAACCAACAGGGTGGACAATTTACTGCAAATACGCAAGTCAACCCCAAGGAAGAATGTAATGTAATATTCACAAGAAGTGGGAAAGAGGTTGGAAGAAAAGAAGAAGAAAAAGAAAAGCCAGAAGAAAAAGATCAAGAAATAATTGAAGAAGAGATTGTTGAAGGTGGAGAAGAGAATAAAAAATTTGAAAAAGAGAAAAACCAAAAAGAGAAAGAAATAGTGAAACACCTCCCTTACCCAAAAATCCCATCTATTAAAGGGAAGGAGAAACAGTTGGCTCGGTTCAAGCAAATATTTGATCAACTTGAGATTACCATGCCATTGACCGAAGCACTACAACAAATTCCTGCCTACGCAAAGTACATGAAGCAAATCCTCAACAAGAAGAATAAGTATTTATATGAGGAAACAATTGAAGTGCAAGGGAATTGTAGTGCCATCATGCAGAAAACCCTTCCTCCCAAATTTAAAGATCCGGGGAGTTTCACCATTCCATGCACAATTGGAAATCATGATATAGGTAGAGCTCTCGTTGACTTGGGAGCTAGCATCAATCTGATACCTTTATCCATGCTCAAGAAGATTGGTGGTCTTGAAGTCAAGCCTACAAGAATGATGTTGCAATTGGCAGATAGATCCATCAAGTACCCATATGGTGTAGTGGAAGATGTGGTGGTCAAAATAGATAAACTCCAATTCCCGGTGGATTTTGTAGTTATGGACATGGAGGAATCTGCAGATATACCACTCATCCTTGGAAGACCTTTCATGAAGACAGCCAAGGTTGTCATTCATGTGGAAGAAGGAACAGTGAAATTGAAAGACCAAGATGAGGAGGTGACTTTCAACGTCTTTGGGGTTGAGCAGCAAAATCAAGACAAAGAGACTAGTCTTGAAGCTACAGATGAACTTCTATCAATTACTAGTCTAACAGATCAAGCTGCCAAGTTGGTAAAGAGGAGCCTTAGTTGTTTATCTCCAAGAGTAAAGGGAGAAGAAGAAGAAAAGGAAGAGGAACTAGTTCACCAAAATCCTGTGATGGCAAGCGATGAGCCCAAACCTGGCAAACCAGTGAGATTCAAGAATAGGTTATGGGTCATCAAGAACATAAAGATAAATGGAGTGCTTGAGATAGAGGCTCCATATTCTAGGAGAGTCAAGTTGGTGACTAGGAAATTGTTGAGAGGATGTTGGTGTCATGACAAGAAGAAGCATTCCAACATCAAAAATCAAACTTGAGCTTAATGGTGTCAAGCTAATGACGTTAAACAAGCGCTTACTGGGAGGCAACCCAGCTTTCTAACCCTTTCTCTATGTGTGATTTTGTTATTTGAGTCTGTTTTTATTGTTTGAATTTGCTTTTGAATGTTTTGATTTGATTTGGTTATTTTGGAGCATGTTAATTTCAATCGTAGTTTTTGTGTTGTTAATGGTTAACTTGTGTAATGTTGAGTTTTATTTTGTATTGTTGTGTTTTAGAATTGTTCAATCTGTTTTTATGTGTTCTAGTGTGATTGAGTATGTTCTGAATGGTTATGTTGAGTTTAGGTATGTTTAAAGTGTTAAATTTGAAGCCTTGAGTTGTAGAATTAGAAAGCTTTGGAAGTGTGCACCTAAATTGGCATTCTTGCACTCAATTTCAATCCTTATGGATTTGATCAAGTTTGTATAGTGAAAACATGTTAATCTGGGCTGAATTGAGCATCAAGAAGTGCCAAATTCCAAAAATCGTAGGTGTAGTTGTGAAATTCTACAAATCTGCAATCTGGTATGGCGCTCCAGCGCCCTCTGCTCAGGGGCGCTCCAGCGCGCTCAGCACGAATCCAGTTTTCTGGCATTCTGACCCATAGCTAGCTCCAGCGCCCTCTGTTTAGGGGCGCTCCAGCTAGCTCCAACCAGACCAGATTTTTCAGCAACTCTATTTTTCTCTTCTGCTTCAAATTTTTCATGCTCCAGGCTGTGTTTTGTGATTTTTCTTGCTTATTTAGTGTGCGTTTGACCTTGTGAACTCATGATCATGTGATCTAATGATTGTTTGTTACAAATACATACATTGTGAGCTCACATTTGCAAACTTTATTTTCAATCTTTTGTGCAGAAATGACTTCTTCATCCAACTCCAAGAGAATAAAAACAAACGCCGCCACAAAGTAGAGATGTCAACAGAGGAATATGCGACCCAAGTAGCATGGCTTGGGGACCAACCCAATTTATTGGGGGAGGTGGTGCAGAAAATGAAGGAGTCTGACAATGAGCTACAAATCATGAGTCACAGGACCTTTTATTTTGCTTTCTTTTACTTTGGTTGCTAGTTAGCTTTTGTTTTTCAATTTTAGTTAAGTTGTTTTAGTTATCTGGCTTGTTAGACTTATGCTGATTCATAATGCTTATGGTTTGATTTGAAATGATGCTTGAGATGGGTCAATTTAGTTCAAATTGTACTGCTTCCTTCATGAAAAAGTCTGAGAATGCTGAATGCTTAACTGAGATCATTATTCATGGCAGTTGCTTGATGTTATTGTGGAACCTCGAGTTGACCTTGTGAGATGTTGTGCCTTAGAATTTTCTTGTGAATGCTATCATATTTGATCACAATTGACTTTGCCTGAGTTTCTCTGATTTGAACCATTTGCTTGTTAGTTGCACATGATCAAGGCCATCTTGCTCTCCTACTTCTTCCACATATTGCCAAAAGAAACCAATTCAAAACCTTTCGACCTTGATTGATAAATGACTCTTTTTGAACCTTAAAGCCCAAATGAAATTTCCCTATTTTCCTTACCTTGAGCTAAATGGAGAAATCATCTGTACTGCAGGAGAATGGTTTAAGTTTGGGGGAGTTGATATGAAAGGATGAATTGAGAAAAATTTGAAAGATACAAAAGTAACAAAAAGGAAGAAAGAAAAAGAGAGAAGGAAAAGAACTGAATGAAAAACAGTTGGGTGTAAGTTCGACATTGGTGGTAATCTAAGTGAAGCAAAAGAGAACTTTTATTCATGATTGTAATTGTTTGATCTCTTAGCTCAAGGTGCTTTGTTATCCAGAAAAACCATGCTCCTTCTTAGCCCAGCCACAATACAAGCCAATGAAAGTCCTTGTGATGTTGACTTACTTGTGAATGTGTTTAACTTGGTTGAAACAAATGGCAAAGTTGATTTGTGTGACAATTTGATAGTAGAGTGATAGACACACATCCTTATACACCAGTGCATTAGAGTGAAACACCATCTTAAGCGAGGATTGGTTCTACATAATTTAGTAAAGCATCCTGCCATGACTGTTGATCTCTTATAAACTATGGCATTTGATTGATTGATTGTGTTGTGAGCATCATAGTGGAAAACTAACATGATACACATTTCTAGTTGTTTCAAGTTAAGCAATGTATTATGAATCCAACTGTAATCTTTGAAATATGTTTTGTTTGACAGTCAGATACCTTTTGCTTGAGGACAAGCAAGGTTCTAAGTTTGGGGGAGTTGATAGTGGCATATTTTACTATGAATTCAGTATTGAATTAGAGAAAATATCAACTCTTTCTCATCCTTTTTACCTTGTAAATCCTAGTTTTTATTTAGTTTAAGAAGTGGTTTCATCTTAAGCTTTAATTAGATAAATTGATCATTAACCCCTTTATTTATACAAGTTAATTAGTTGGAAGAAGTCTCTGCATCAAATGAAGAGTGCTGGAACCAGAGAAAACAAGAAAACAGCAAAAACAGCAAAAATATGAAGAACCAGAATCTGGAAAAAAGTTAGCTGGAGCGCCCTTTTTCCATGGGCGCTGGAGCGGGCTCTGCACCAGGACTGGAGCTAGCTGGAGCACCCCCTACAAAAGGGCGCTGGAGCGCCCTTTTTCCTGTTTTCGCGCGCTGGAGCGCGGTCTCAAGCGCGCCTGCTGCTGATTTGGCAGATTGGGTTTATTTAACCCCAAATTAGAAGGGCTTTGAGATCTTTGGCATCCCAGACACAAATTCTCTCAATTGGAGCGTCCAGAGGCGAGCTAGGAGCTGTGGGAACAGCCCTTCTTCATCCTTGGGTCCTCCTCCTTCTTCCATTTCCACCATTGTTGTAAGCTCAAGCTCTCCATTCATGGAGAGCTAGTTTCATTCTTGTTGGGGATTGATGTAACCACGGATCTCTTATGTAATTACAGTTGTTTTGAATGATTATATGCCTCTTTCATTGATTGTTAGTGTTTAATTCCTCTACTTAAAGCTTGTATGAGTGGTACGACTGTCGCGGTCATACAAATTTGATGTGCAGAAATTAATGCAGTATAACTAGGAAGTGACTCCTAGGTCGTCTCTCAAGGACCAATTTTGTGGTTTAGTCTCAGACTTAACATGAAGGGGGGGAGTTTTGTGTTTTTGTTTTGATGCGGGAAAATTAAATTAAAATTAAAACTGTGCAGAAAACGTAAAACGTAAAAGTAAAAACATCAATAAAATCATAAAAACAACGTTTGGAAATACGATGAACAGTAAAATTATGGAATATAGCGATGCAGAAAATACTGAACGGTAAAATACAACAGATAAAAATAAAACACTGGAAATGGAATTCATCAAACATTCAACACTTTAATTAAAATTCAACACTTGAAATAAAATGAAATGATTAAACTATGAAATGAACTACACGCTCAGAAATGAAATTACATGCACTGTTTGAAAATGGAACTGGAAAAGGAAGAGGCAGAAGCCTCCTCCAAGCCGTGACTTCTCCTAAACTACTGCTAATCTAACACTAAAATCTATTCCCTTTTCCTCTGCATGCTGCCTCCATTTTATAGCCACTTCTTCTCTGGACAAACTCTCGTATCCTTCATTTCAGCTTGCTTGTTTGTCTATTGTCCCCCTAGCTTCCTTTCTATTCTTCCAGATTTTGGTAGCTTTGAAGACTTTTTTTCACCAAATCCTTGGACGTTCCAAAACTGAGCAAATAGGTGGGGCCCTCAAATGTTGTGTCCGTGAACTACTCTTTCTTCCACCCAATGAATGACTTGAATTTCCTTGCAGCCGTGGCCTCCTCTCCAGTCATGACACCATCTTCCTTGTGCTCTTCTTCAATCATTGCAGCTGCTGGACATCTTCTTGTTGGAGATTGAAAGCTGCTGGACTTTCCTTCCATGTGCATCCACCCTTCTCCTTTCCGTTCAGCCATGGCCTCCTCACGTTGCAGCTGCTTGCTTGGGCCACTTTGCTAGCCGTGAGCTTCCATTCCCATTTAAAATCTAGAACCAAAACTTGTGTGGAGTGGAAGAGATGGAGAGTTAAAATAAATCTGCACTCTAAGCTAAAATGTCGTAAGCTTTGCTAAGTAAAATAACGTGAATGGTGGCCCCTCTTTAATTCCAAAGTAGATGCTTTGCTAAATGTTTTGCTGAAACCGTGAATGGCTTTCAACTATATTCCTTTCTTTTAGTTTCTATTATTGGCGGACCCCATGTGTTGTCCAACCAAGATTGTTTACTCTTTGTAGCAAGCCTTTCTTTCACTTTCTTCAATCAAAATGGATGTGCAAAAGTGTGGAGGGGCCGTGTGCTATTTTTACTCCAATAAATTCAGCATTTCATTTTGAAGTTTTGGACATGAGCTTTCAACATGGTGGTCCCCTCCTCTAATTCCAATTTTCCCTTCCTTGTGCGTATATTGTCGTGGCCTTCCATTCAATATGTGATGCTTGCTGAATTTTCCAATGGGCCAAGGTGGTATGGCCGAGACATTTACTTAGTAAATGTGGCACTACAATTGTCATCTTCCAAGAGCTATAAACCGTGAGTTTGCAATGTGGTTTCCAAACCAACCAATATTACTTCTTGAAATGAGCTTTAAAATGTGCCAACATGAGTGTTGAATCCTTGAGTGTTGGGAGGTCTTAGCACCGTTCAACGATCAATTCCAGCCACCACATGTACCAAACAACAAGCAAACAATGCAAACAGATTAGAAATCACTTAAACAGTAATCACTGGACTGACATAGGAGAGTAAAATAAATACTGGGAACAACATAGAACGAATTTGAACAAACGAAAAACTATACGTGAAAATAGACATCCATACGAAACTATGAAAAAAAATTGCATGGAAAACGGATAAGAATTGAACCTGAACGGGGACAAACAAGTTGACACAAAATTTACGCAGCAACCAGCGAAAACTGAAATGGCTGAAATACATTGGGCTCTATTTCCATTTCTTATTTAACCTTCAAATGTCCCAAATTGTATTTCCAAATTTTCCTTGTAAAATAATTAGCTCAGATAATTCAAATTAATTAAAATAAGAATTTCTGATCGAATTAAGCACAATCAAGCAAAATGGGAAAACACTGGACATTTAAGCACAATTCCCTGATTAATTCTAGTACAATAAACTAAGTGAAGTGTAGAAAATATCGACTCATCAAAATAGACCACACTTAGTCTTTTGCACTCCTGGGCAAAATCAAGACGCAAATCAGGGAATGGTTCAAAGGATTTTTAGGTGTATGACACAAAAACTCAGCAGACAGAAAATAAAAACTCGCAAGAAAAATAAAAAGAATTTACAGAGTTCTCAAGAAGTCTGGACAGAGAAAAGGTATAGACAATATCCAACACAAAATCAAATTGAGCAGATACTTACAAAAATCATCCAAGCAATTCAAAACATAGCAAAATGATTAATCAGCTCAAGAGGTGATTCAAAAATAACATAACCTCACAGATGCACTCATAGTGTTTCTCTCAAGTGTCTAGGGTAAATCAATGTTACTCAATGCACTCAAGAAAGCAAACACAAGAAGACTTGGCAAGTCTCTAATTATCAATACTTAAAACATATGCATGCTCAGATCAAAAGGTCTTTACTGGGTTGTAATGGGGCCAAGGACAGGGGAGGATAAAATATAGATAAGTAGCTACAACTCAGAAGAAATAGAGGAGCAATGGGAAACAAGTGTAAACACAGTGAAATCTCACCCAAACCTCTAATTCAATCCTCTTCTCGACTCCATTGTTCTCAAAATTGTTTTTCATTTTTCTTTCTTTTTCTCATCAATTTTTTTCATCCTGTCTCTTTTCTTTTCTCTCTTTATCACACTACAGGATCAAATTCATATTTTCAGAACAAGATGAGGAACCAACTAGCCAATTCATCAGAATCCCTAAGGAGACCACACTTATTCACAAAATACTTCTATAGCTCCAGACTTCCCTAAGGTTAAGGTAATCATGGTTTTTCACTTAGGGCCAGTGTATGAGCTTCAAATCAAAGAAATGAATACAGTATAGGCTCAAAGGGGTTATCAAAGGATAATAACAGGGTAGGCTTATTTGGCTAACAAGGCTCAAGAAATAAAATGCCTTTATCATTTTCTAAACATGCATATCCATCAAGAATTATCAAAAAGAATCAAGCCAAGGCATATGTGCAAGCAATCAAGATACATGTCACACACAAGAAAGAACATTAAGTGGCTCAAATCTCACTCAGGGTGTTTGTCACAATCAAATCAACCTCTCAAACGCATAATCATCTTTCCAAGCAGAGAAAAGCAAGGATTTCAAACTAAGTATCAATGAAGTGAAGGAAAAATCTACAACTTAGACAAACTCCAGAAATCAAGAGAAAAATGTAAAATTTATTGCACACAAAACACACTAAAAACCACTTAAAACAGAAAAAATTTATCACAAAAACAAAAAATTTAACACACAAAATAAAGAAAAATTCAGAATCTCTCCCAATAAATAGACCACACTTAAACTACACATTGTCCTCAATGTGTTCTAGTCATGTCATCAGCAATCAAAACAGGAAACATATTATGGACAAATGCAATAAAAGTAGGAAAAAGGGAGAGAAAGAAAATGCAAACTCCCGTAGGTTATGGTGGAAGCTGCCAATTTTGGACTTTCAGGGAGATGTCTTCAGAATCCAGCAAGGAAGTTTTGAGGACGAACTACTTCATCCTCCAAATTTGATCAAGCAGTGAAATGTTTTCCACTGCTGGATTTATGCAGTTATTGTTGATGAGCAGGTTCAGCAGGTGCCTATTGTTGTTGAAACTTTGGTGAGCGGTGGCACCTTTGTCTTCCACTGTGGGTGCATATTGGTCAAATTCAATTGTACCTCCTGCAATAGGGTTAGTGCAAAATGGTTCCACCGAAATTTCATGCAGAGGTAAAACACCCAAATCCAGTGTAACAAGCTGAACCTCAGATACATCCTCAGAACATGAATCAATTTTAAAATTACATGCATTATCAACCACAGACTCATATTCATGTTCAGTGCATGGAGAATAAACATTTGAATGTGATAGTAAAAAGCAATTCTCATCATGCACAGAGGAAAAATTAAAATCAGACTCAGCAACAATATAATCATTAGCATACCGATCATCATCACAATCAACAGAATAATCAAATTGTGGTATGCTTACCTCCACTTCCTTGAAGATTTGTAAAGTAGTGGAGGATGAAGGTGGTCTACCTGGCTCAAAAGTATTGCTTATTCCTGCCTGGGCCTCAAAATCTTCATCAGTCTCCTTAGGTGCAATAGTGGCCATCTGCCCGATCTGATCAGTCAGATTCTGAATTGCCGCTTGAGTTTCCTGCTGAAACTCTATGCTATTTTTCTTGAACTGCATGTTCCCTTTCTGTAACTGAACGTTCTGCATGGTCATCTGCTCCAGTAACTCCTTTATTGTAGGCTCAGAAATCGAAGGCTGAGGAGTAAATTGAGCAGTAGCATCATAGAACTGCATCTGCTGTTCTTGCTGGACTAGTGGAGGCATCAAAGTATTCTGGAATGGTGGTTCTTGATATCGATACTGTGGAGCACTGTACCATCCCAAGGTAGGGTCATTCCCTCCAGGACCGTTGCTGTATCCATCTTGTGCAGGGAAAAATTCGATCAGAAAATTTTGCTCAAGATCTTCCCATCTGGTAATGAGTCCTCGAGGAAGACAATTCAACCAATCCTTAGCTGCTCCTTGTAATGAATGCTGAAACGCCGTCAAGAAAATGTAATCATCTGGGACATTTGGAGGTTTCATTGCAGAACAAATTCTATAGAAATTTGCCAAATGTTCATGTGGGCATTCTCCTGCAAATCCATGAAACTTAGGGAGCAGATATATCAGTCCAGCGCTTAGAACGCAATGAATATCATCCTTTGTAGGTGGGACCGGCTCACTAGGAGCGCTCTCAGTAATTTGAGGATGATCCATATAATTCCCGACATAGAAATCAACAGAATTATAATCAGAGTAACATGCAGAAGGAGAATCATAATTATGGGCATAGACAGAATAAGCATTTTTCACAAAATTAAAATTGGTAGACATGGAAAATAAAAATAAAAATTAAACACTAAAAATTACTAGACAAACAAAATACAACACATTTATACATGCTACAGGCACACACAAAACAGAACATAAAAATAATTTTATTATTATTTTTTTTTTAAAATTAAATTTTTTTACTTTTTTTTTAATTAACAGACAAAATACATACGACACACATACAAAAAATAGAACATCACAACACAATTAAACATGCTACAGGCACAAACAAGACAGAACATCAACAAAACTTTTTTTTTTTTAAATATAACAACTAAATACAAAACACAACACAATAAAAATATAAAAGACAAAACATATATTAACACAACATAATCGAAAAACACAGCAAAAATCTAAAACAAAAAACCTGGAACTGAAGTGACAACGCCGCCAAAATTTGCTGAAGGTGTCGTTATCGCCTGCAAAAATATACAAGACAAAACACACAAAACAAACATATTAACAGAACAAAACTTTATACAACAAAAATCTAAAACCAAACCGTCTTTGGTCCCCGGCAACGGCGCCAAAATTTGGTACGACTGTCGCGGTCATACAAATTTGATGTGCAGAAATTAATGCAGTATAACTAGGAAGTGACTCCTAGGTCGTCTCTCAAGGACCAATTTTGTGGTTTAGTCTCAGACTTAACATGAAGGGGGGGAGTTTTGTGTTTTTGTTTTGATGCGGGAAAATTAAATTAAAATTAAAACTGTGCAGAAAACGTAAAACGTAAAAGTAAAAACATCAATAAAATCATAAAAACAACGTTTGGAAATACGATGAACAGTAAAATTATGGAATATAGCGATGCAGAAAATACTGAACGGTAAAATACAACAGATAAAAATAAAACACTGGAAATGGAATTCATCAAACATTCAACACTTTAATTAAAATTCAACACTTGAAATAAAATGAAATGATTAAACTATGAAATGAACTACACGCTCAGAAATGAAATTACATGCACTGTTTGAAAATGGAACTGGAAAAGGAAGAGGCAGAAGCCTCCTCCAAGCCGTGACTTCTCCTAAACTACTGCTAATCTAACACTAAAATCTATTCCCTTTTCCTCTGCATGCTGCCTCCATTTTATAGCCACTTCTTCTCTGGACAAACTCTCGTATCCTTCATTTCAGCTTGCTTGTTTGTCTATTGTCCCCCTAGCTTCCTTTCTATTCTTCCAGATTTTGGTAGCTTTGAAGACTTTTTTTCACCAAATCCTTGGACGTTCCAAAACTGAGCAAATAGGTGGGGCCCTCAAATGTTGTGTCCGTGAACTACTCTTTCTTCCACCCAATGAATGACTTGAATTTCCTTGCAGCCGTGGCCTCCTCTCCAGTCATGACACCATCTTCCTTGTGCTCTTCTTCAATCATTGCAGCTGCTGGACATCTTCTTGTTGGAGATTGAAAGCTGCTGGACTTTCCTTCCATGTGCATCCACCCTTCTCCTTTCCGTTCAGCCATGGCCTCCTCACGTTGCAGCTGCTTGCTTGGGCCACTTTGCTAGCCGTGAGCTTCCATTCCCATTTAAAATCTAGAACCAAAACTTGTGTGGAGTGGAAGAGATGGAGAGTTAAAATAAATCTGCACTCTAAGCTAAAATGTCGTAAGCTTTGCTAAGTAAAATAACGTGAATGGTGGCCCCTCTTTAATTCCAAAGTAGATGCTTTGCTAAATGTTTTGCTGAAACCGTGAATGGCTTTCAACTATATTCCTTTCTTTTAGTTTCTATTATTGGCGGACCCCATGTGTTGTCCAACCAAGATTGTTTACTCTTTGTAGCAAGCCTTTCTTTCACTTTCTTCAATCAAAATGGATGTGCAAAAGTGTGGAGGGGCCGTGTGCTATTTTTACTCCAATAAATTCAGCATTTCATTTTGAAGTTTTGGACATGAGCTTTCAACATGGTGGTCCCCTCCTCTAATTCCAATTTTCCCTTCCTTGTGCGTATATTGTCGTGGCCTTCCATTCAATATGTGATGCTTGCTGAATTTTCCAATGGGCCAAGGTGGTATGGCCGAGACATTTACTTAGTAAATGTGGCACTACAATTGTCATCTTCCAAGAGCTATAAACCGTGAGTTTGCAATGTGGTTTCCAAACCAACCAATATTACTTCTTGAAATGAGCTTTAAAATGTGCCAACATGAGTGTTGAATCCTTGAGTGTTGGGAGGTCTTAGCACCGTTCAACGATCAATTCCAGCCACCACATGTACCAAACAACAAGCAAACAATGCAAACAGATTAGAAATCACTTAAACAGTAATCACTGGACTGACATAGGAGAGTAAAATAAATACTGGGAACAACATAGAACGAATTTGAACAAACGAAAAACTATACGTGAAAATAGACATCCATACGAAACTATGAAAAAAAATTGCATGGAAAACGGATAAGAATTGAACCTGAACGGGGACAAACAAGTTGACACAAAATTTACGCAGCAACCAGCGAAAACTGAAATGGCTGAAATACATTGGGCTCTATTTCCATTTCTTATTTAACCTTCAAATGTCCCAAATTGTATTTCCAAATTTTCCTTGTAAAATAATTAGCTCAGATAATTCAAATTAATTAAAATAAGAATTTCTGATCGAATTAAGCACAATCAAGCAAAATGGGAAAACACTGGACATTTAAGCACAATTCCCTGATTAATTCTAGTACAATAAACTAAGTGAAGTGTAGAAAATATCGACTCATCAAAATAGACCACACTTAGTCTTTTGCACTCCTGGGCAAAATCAAGACGCAAATCAGGGAATGGTTCAAAGGATTTTTAGGTGTATGACACAAAAACTCAGCAGACAGAAAATAAAAACTCGCAAGAAAAATAAAAAGAATTTACAGAGTTCTCAAGAAGTCTGGACAGAGAAAAGGTATAGACAATATCCAACACAAAATCAAATTGAGCAGATACTTACAAAAATCATCCAAGCAATTCAAAACATAGCAAAATGATTAATCAGCTCAAGAGGTGATTCAAAAATAACATAACCTCACAGATGCACTCATAGTGTTTCTCTCAAGTGTCTAGGGTAAATCAATGTTACTCAATGCACTCAAGAAAGCAAACACAAGAAGACTTGGCAAGTCTCTAATTATCAATACTTAAAACATATGCATGCTCAGATCAAAAGGTCTTTACTGGGTTGTAATGGGGCCAAGGACAGGGGAGGATAAAATATAGATAAGTAGCTACAACTCAGAAGAAATAGAGGAGCAATGGGAAACAAGTGTAAACACAGTGAAATCTCACCCAAACCTCTAATTCAATCCTCTTCTCGACTCCATTGTTCTCAAAATTGTTTTTCATTTTTCTTTCTTTTTCTCATCAATTTTTTTCATCCTGTCTCTTTTCTTTTCTCTCTTTATCACACTACAGGATCAAATTCATATTTTCAGAACAAGATGAGGAACCAACTAGCCAATTCATCAGAATCCCTAAGGAGACCACACTTATTCACAAAATACTTCTATAGCTCCAGACTTCCCTAAGGTTAAGGTAATCATGGTTTTTCACTTAGGGCCAGTGTATGAGCTTCAAATCAAAGAAATGAATACAGTATAGGCTCAAAGGGGTTATCAAAGGATAATAACAGGGTAGGCTTATTTGGCTAACAAGGCTCAAGAAATAAAATGCCTTTATCATTTTCTAAACATGCATATCCATCAAGAATTATCAAAAAGAATCAAGCCAAGGCATATGTGCAAGCAATCAAGATACATGTCACACACAAGAAAGAACATTAAGTGGCTCAAATCTCACTCAGGGTGTTTGTCACAATCAAATCAACCTCTCAAACGCATAATCATCTTTCCAAGCAGAGAAAAGCAAGGATTTCAAACTAAGTATCAATGAAGTGAAGGAAAAATCTACAACTTAGACAAACTCCAGAAATCAAGAGAAAAATGTAAAATTTATTGCACACAAAACACACTAAAAACCACTTAAAACAGAAAAAATTTATCACAAAAACAAAAAATTTAACACACAAAATAAAGAAAAATTCAGAATCTCTCCCAATAAATAGACCACACTTAAACTACACATTGTCCTCAATGTGTTCTAGTCATGTCATCAGCAATCAAAACAGGAAACATATTATGGACAAATGCAATAAAAGTAGGAAAAAGGGAGAGAAAGAAAATGCAAACTCCCGTAGGTTATGGTGGAAGCTGCCAATTTTGGACTTTCAGGGAGATGTCTTCAGAATCCAGCAAGGAAGTTTTGAGGACGAACTACTTCATCCTCCAAATTTGATCAAGCAGTGAAATGTTTTCCACTGCTGGATTTATGCAGTTATTGTTGATGAGCAGGTTCAGCAGGTGCCTATTGTTGTTGAAACTTTGGTGAGCGGTGGCACCTTTGTCTTCCACTGTGGGTGCATATTGGTCAAATTCAATTGTACCTCCTGCAATAGGGTTAGTGCAAAATGGTTCCACCGAAATTTCATGCAGAGGTAAAACACCCAAATCCAGTGTAACAAGCTGAACCTCAGATACATCCTCAGAACATGAATCAATTTTAAAATTACATGCATTATCAACCACAGACTCATATTCATGTTCAGTGCATGGAGAATAAACATTTGAATGTGATAGTAAAAAGCAATTCTCATCATGCACAGAGGAAAAATTAAAATCAGACTCAGCAACAATATAATCATTAGCATACCGATCATCATCACAATCAACAGAATAATCAAATTGTGGTATGCTTACCTCCACTTCCTTGAAGATTTGTAAAGTAGTGGAGGATGAAGGTGGTCTACCTGGCTCAAAAGTATTGCTTATTCCTGCCTGGGCCTCAAAATCTTCATCAGTCTCCTTAGGTGCAATAGTGGCCATCTGCCCGATCTGATCAGTCAGATTCTGAATTGCCGCTTGAGTTTCCTGCTGAAACTCTATGCTATTTTTCTTGAACTGCATGTTCCCTTTCTGTAACTGAACGTTCTGCATGGTCATCTGCTCCAGTAACTCCTTTATTGTAGGCTCAGAAATCGAAGGCTGAGGAGTAAATTGAGCAGTAGCATCATAGAACTGCATCTGCTGTTCTTGCTGGACTAGTGGAGGCATCAAAGTATTCTGGAATGGTGGTTCTTGATATCGATACTGTGGAGCACTGTACCATCCCAAGGTAGGGTCATTCCCTCCAGGACCGTTGCTGTATCCATCTTGTGCAGGGAAAAATTCGATCAGAAAATTTTGCTCAAGATCTTCCCATCTGGTAATGAGTCCTCGAGGAAGACAATTCAACCAATCCTTAGCTGCTCCTTGTAATGAATGCTGAAACGCCGTCAAGAAAATGTAATCATCTGGGACATTTGGAGGTTTCATTGCAGAACAAATTCTATAGAAATTTGCCAAATGTTCATGTGGGCATTCTCCTGCAAATCCATGAAACTTAGGGAGCAGATATATCAGTCCAGCGCTTAGAACGCAATGAATATCATCCTTTGTAGGTGGGACCGGCTCACTAGGAGCGCTCTCAGTAATTTGAGGATGATCCATATAATTCCCGACATAGAAATCAACAGAATTATAATCAGAGTAACATGCAGAAGGAGAATCATAATTATGGGCATAGACAGAATAAGCATTTTTCACAAAATTAAAATTGGTAGACATGGAAAATAAAAATAAAAATTAAACACTAAAAATTACTAGACAAACAAAATACAACACATTTATACATGCTACAGGCACACACAAAACAGAACATAAAAATAATTTTATTATTATTTTTTTTTTAAAATTAAATTTTTTTACTTTTTTTTTAATTAACAGACAAAATACATACGACACACATACAAAAAATAGAACATCACAACACAATTAAACATGCTACAGGCACAAACAAGACAGAACATCAACAAAACTTTTTTTTTTTTAAATATAACAACTAAATACAAAACACAACACAATAAAAATATAAAAGACAAAACATATATTAACACAACATAATCGAAAAACACAGCAAAAATCTAAAACAAAAAACCTGGAACTGAAGTGACAACGCCGCCAAAATTTGCTGAAGGTGTCGTTATCGCCTGCAAAAATATACAAGACAAAACACACAAAACAAACATATTAACAGAACAAAACTTTATACAACAAAAATCTAAAACCAAACCGTCTTTGGTCCCCGGCAACGGCGCCAAAATTTGGTACGACTGTCGCGGTCATACAAATTTGATGTGCAGAAATTAATGCAGTATAACTAGGAAGTGACTCCTAGGTCGTCTCTCAAGGACCAATTTTGTGGTTTAGTCTCAGACTTAACATGAAGGGGGGGAGTTTTGTGTTTTTGTTTTGATGCGGGAAAATTAAATTAAAATTAAAACTGTGCAGAAAACGTAAAACGTAAAAGTAAAAACATCAATAAAATCATAAAAACAACGTTTGGAAATACGATGAACAGTAAAATTATGGAATATAGCGATGCAGAAAATACTGAACGGTAAAATACAACAGATAAAAATAAAACACTGGAAATGGAATTCATCAAACATTCAACACTTTAATTAAAATTCAACACTTGAAATAAAATGAAATGATTAAACTATGAAATGAACTACACGCTCAGAAATGAAATTACATGCACTGTTTGAAAATGGAACTGGAAAAGGAAGAGGCAGAAGCCTCCTCCAAGCCGTGACTTCTCCTAAACTACTGCTAATCTAACACTAAAATCTATTCCCTTTTCCTCTGCATGCTGCCTCCATTTTATAGCCACTTCTTCTCTGGACAAACTCTCGTATCCTTCATTTCAGCTTGCTTGTTTGTCTATTGTCCCCCTAGCTTCCTTTCTATTCTTCCAGATTTTGGTAGCTTTGAAGACTTTTTTTCACCAAATCCTTGGACGTTCCAAAACTGAGCAAATAGGTGGGGCCCTCAAATGTTGTGTCCGTGAACTACTCTTTCTTCCACCCAATGAATGACTTGAATTTCCTTGCAGCCGTGGCCTCCTCTCCAGTCATGACACCATCTTCCTTGTGCTCTTCTTCAATCATTGCAGCTGCTGGACATCTTCTTGTTGGAGATTGAAAGCTGCTGGACTTTCCTTCCATGTGCATCCACCCTTCTCCTTTCCGTTCAGCCATGGCCTCCTCACGTTGCAGCTGCTTGCTTGGGCCACTTTGCTAGCCGTGAGCTTCCATTCCCATTTAAAATCTAGAACCAAAACTTGTGTGGAGTGGAAGAGATGGAGAGTTAAAATAAATCTGCACTCTAAGCTAAAATGTCGTAAGCTTTGCTAAGTAAAATAACGTGAATGGTGGCCCCTCTTTAATTCCAAAGTAGATGCTTTGCTAAATGTTTTGCTGAAACCGTGAATGGCTTTCAACTATATTCCTTTCTTTTAGTTTCTATTATTGGCGGACCCCATGTGTTGTCCAACCAAGATTGTTTACTCTTTGTAGCAAGCCTTTCTTTCACTTTCTTCAATCAAAATGGATGTGCAAAAGTGTGGAGGGGCCGTGTGCTATTTTTACTCCAATAAATTCAGCATTTCATTTTGAAGTTTTGGACATGAGCTTTCAACATGGTGGTCCCCTCCTCTAATTCCAATTTTCCCTTCCTTGTGCGTATATTGTCGTGGCCTTCCATTCAATATGTGATGCTTGCTGAATTTTCCAATGGGCCAAGGTGGTATGGCCGAGACATTTACTTAGTAAATGTGGCACTACAATTGTCATCTTCCAAGAGCTATAAACCGTGAGTTTGCAATGTGGTTTCCAAACCAACCAATATTACTTCTTGAAATGAGCTTTAAAATGTGCCAACATGAGTGTTGAATCCTTGAGTGTTGGGAGGTCTTAGCACCGTTCAACGATCAATTCCAGCCACCACATGTACCAAACAACAAGCAAACAATGCAAACAGATTAGAAATCACTTAAACAGTAATCACTGGACTGACATAGGAGAGTAAAATAAATACTGGGAACAACATAGAACGAATTTGAACAAACGAAAAACTATACGTGAAAATAGACATCCATACGAAACTATGAAAAAAAATTGCATGGAAAACGGATAAGAATTGAACCTGAACGGGGACAAACAAGTTGACACAAAATTTACGCAGCAACCAGCGAAAACTGAAATGGCTGAAATACATTGGGCTCTATTTCCATTTCTTATTTAACCTTCAAATGTCCCAAATTGTATTTCCAAATTTTCCTTGTAAAATAATTAGCTCAGATAATTCAAATTAATTAAAATAAGAATTTCTGATCGAATTAAGCACAATCAAGCAAAATGGGAAAACACTGGACATTTAAGCACAATTCCCTGATTAATTCTAGTACAATAAACTAAGTGAAGTGTAGAAAATATCGACTCATCAAAATAGACCACACTTAGTCTTTTGCACTCCTGGGCAAAATCAAGACGCAAATCAGGGAATGGTTCAAAGGATTTTTAGGTGTATGACACAAAAACTCAGCAGACAGAAAATAAAAACTCGCAAGAAAAATAAAAAGAATTTACAGAGTTCTCAAGAAGTCTGGACAGAGAAAAGGTATAGACAATATCCAACACAAAATCAAATTGAGCAGATACTTACAAAAATCATCCAAGCAATTCAAAACATAGCAAAATGATTAATCAGCTCAAGAGGTGATTCAAAAATAACATAACCTCACAGATGCACTCATAGTGTTTCTCTCAAGTGTCTAGGGTAAATCAATGTTACTCAATGCACTCAAGAAAGCAAACACAAGAAGACTTGGCAAGTCTCTAATTATCAATACTTAAAACATATGCATGCTCAGATCAAAAGGTCTTTACTGGGTTGTAATGGGGCCAAGGACAGGGGAGGATAAAATATAGATAAGTAGCTACAACTCAGAAGAAATAGAGGAGCAATGGGAAACAAGTGTAAACACAGTGAAATCTCACCCAAACCTCTAATTCAATCCTCTTCTTGACTCCATTGTTCTCAAAATTGTTTTTCATTTTTCTTTCTTTTTCTCATCAATTTTTTTCATCCTGTCTCTTTTCTTTTCTCTCTTTATCACACTACAGGATCAAATTCATATTTTCAGAACAAGATGAGGAACCAACTAGCCAATTCATCAGAATCCCTAAGGAGACCACACTTATTCACAAAATACTTCTATAGCTCCAGACTTCCCTAAGGTTAAGGTAATCATGGTTTTTCACTTAGGGCCAGTGTATGAGCTTCAAATCAAAGAAATGAATACAGTATAGGCTCAAAGGGGTTATCAAAGGATAATAACAGGGTAGGCTTATTTGGCTAACAAGGCTCAAGAAATAAAATGCCTTTATCATTTTCTAAACATGCATATCCATCAAGAATTATCAAAAAGAATCAAGCCAAGGCATATGTGCAAGCAATCAAGATACATGTCACACACAAGAAAGAACATTAAGTGGCTCAAATCTCACTCAGGGTGTTTGTCACAATCAAATCAACCTCTCAAACGCATAATCATCTTTCCAAGCAGAGAAAAGCAAGGATTTCAAACTAAGTATCAATGAAGTGAAGGAAAAATCTACAACTTAGACAAACTCCAGAAATCAAGAGAAAAATGTAAAATTTATTGCACACAAAACACACTAAAAACCACTTAAAACAGAAAAAATTTATCACAAAAACAAAAAATTTAACACACAAAATAAAGAAAAATTCAGAATCTCTCCCAATAAATAGACCACACTTAAACTACACATTGTCCTCAATGTGTTCTAGTCATGTCATCAGCAATCAAAACAGGAAACATATTATGGACAAATGCAATAAAAGTAGGAAAAAGGGAGAGAAAGAAAATGCAAACTCCCGTAGGTTATGGTGGAAGCTGCCAATTTTGGACTTTCAGGGAGATGTCTTCAGAATCCAGCAAGGAAGTTTTGAGGACGAACTACTTCATCCTCCAAATTTGATCAAGCAGTGAAATGTTTTCCACTGCTGGATTTATGCAGTTATTGTTGATGAGCAGGTTCAGCAGGTGCCTATTGTTGTTGAAACTTTGGTGAGCGGTGGCACCTTTGTCTTCCACTGTGGGTGCATATTGGTCAAATTCAATTGTACCTCCTGCAATAGGGTTAGTGCAAAATGGTTCCACCGAAATTTCATGCAGAGGTAAAACACCCAAATCCAGTGTAACAAGCTGAACCTCAGATACATCCTCAGAACATGAATCAATTTTAAAATTACATGCATTATCAACCACAGACTCATATTCATGTTCAGTGCATGGAGAATAAACATTTGAATGTGATAGTAAAAAGCAATTCTCATCATGCACAGAGGAAAAATTAAAATCAGACTCAGCAACAATATAATCATTAGCATACCGATCATCATCACAATCAACAGAATAATCAAATTGTGGTATGCTTACCTCCACTTCCTTGAAGATTTGTAAAGTAGTGGAGGATGAAGGTGGTCTACCTGGCTCAAAAGTATTGCTTATTCCTGCCTGGGCCTCAAAATCTTCATCAGTCTCCTTAGGTGCAATAGTGGCCATCTGCCCGATCTGATCAGTCAGATTCTGAATTGCCGCTTGAGTTTCCTGCTGAAACTCTATGCTATTTTTCTTGAACTGCATGTTCCCTTTCTGTAACTGAACGTTCTGCATGGTCATCTGCTCCAGTAACTCCTTTATTGTAGGCTCAGAAATCGAAGGCTGAGGAGTAAATTGAGCAGTAGCATCATAGAACTGCATCTGCTGTTCTTGCTGGACTAGTGGAGGCATCAAAGTATTCTGGAATGGTGGTTCTTGATATCGATACTGTGGAGCACTGTACCATCCCAAGGTAGGGTCATTCCCTCCAGGACCGTTGCTGTATCCATCTTGTGCAGGGAAAAATTCGATCAGAAAATTTTGCTCAAGATCTTCCCATCTGGTAATGAGTCCTCGAGGAAGACAATTCAACCAATCCTTAGCTGCTCCTTGTAATGAATGCTGAAACACCGTCAAGAAAATGTAATCATCTGGGACATTTGGAGGTTTCATTGCAGAACAAATTCTATAGAAATTTGCCAAATGTTCATGTGGGCATTCTCCTGCAAATCCATGAAACTTAGGGAGCGCGGTCTCAAGCGCGCCTGCTGCTGATTTGGCAGATTGGGTTTATTTAACCCCAAATTAGAAGGGCTTTGACATCTTTGGCATCCCAGACACAAATTCTCTCAATTGGAGCGTCCAGAGGCGAGCTAGGAGCTGTGGGAACAGCCCTTCTTCATCCTTGGGTCCTCCTCCTTCTTCCATTTCCACCATTGTTGTAAGCTCAAGCTCTCCATTCATGGAGAGCTAGTTTCATTCTTGTTGGGGATTGATGTAACCACGGATCTCTTATGTAATTACAGTTGTTTTGAATGATTATATGCCTCTTTCATTGATTGTTAGTGTTTAATTCCTCTACTTAAAGCTTGTATGAGTAATTCAACCATATCATGATTTTAGGGTTTGCTTGATATTGGGAAATATTGGGTGAATCTAGAACTGGATTAAACACCTAAAGGAAATAGTATCTAGGGATAGAACTAGGACCTTTGGTTGTCTTGAATCTCAATTCTTAAAGCGGATGAACTTGTTAGGTTTTCCAAGGGATTGGAGTTTAAGAAGTAAGTCTAGGCTCTCTCTACCAAGGGATTGGGTTTGAGTAAATTAGAAGATTGACATTGGCTAATTAATGAAGAGGAAGTGATTTTCTATACATAAGAGTGAAGTAGGTGAAATCATCCCCCAACAATATCATTCCATAGCATTTCTAATCTTTCCATTCCAAAGTGTTTGCGTTATCAAAGATCACTTTTACACTTTATGTTTTATCTTTAATTCAATTGCATGAAAACCACAAAAACATGGAATCATTCTTTAGTCTAAATTAGTTAGATATTATACGATTGTCTAGGACACGAGTCTCTTGGGAAACGATATCCGGTCTTGCCGGTTTTATTACTTGAACGATTTGGTACACTTGCCAAAGTCTCAACAATACAGCTAAATTAATAAGCTTCCCTTACCTCTGAGCGTGACCGAACGTTCCCTGGCTCAGAAATACAACTTCACCACTACCGGTTTTCCTACCGTCAACGCTCGATAATTACAACTACACAAAGTGATAACCCAACACTATCAGAACCACTCATTTTGAGAATGGTGATCAACACAGGAACCCTGAACTGGGTTTGCATGTTTAGGAAGACGAACGATTTGGTGTAGAGAAAGACTTACCAGCTCAGCTTCACAAACCGAACAGTTTAGCTGGAAGCTCTTGACGCCGGAATCACTTCTACGGTGGCGGAATAATGATAGGAGGAGAGAAAGTGGGTGTTTTCTCAGAGAAAAGATGAAGAGAAGGTTGAGAGAAGGAGGAGAGAATGAGGTTCTTCAAAAACGAGAAAAGAGGTTGCATGCAGAGAAAGTGGGTAGATTTTCTGAAAATCTAAGTTTTGCTTTACACACCAAAACGAACGTCCCCTCTTCAGCCAACACCTGCTTTCCACTAACTGGTTTTCGGATCCTCTTCGCTTGACACCTGGCACTCGTCATCTGAGTGTCAAGCTCCCCTCTTGACACATGAATTCCACTAAACAATACGTGCATGGATTTTACTGGTTTCTGACTTCTGATTTTACTGGTTCTGACATATGTTCACCTATATAACATTTTAAGCAATTTTTAAGATTTAATAAGTATTTATTTTACACAGTTAAAATCTCTACTAAATAAAATAATTAACTTAAAATTTAAATTGTAATCAAAATTCGAAATAAGTAAATATTTTTTAACAAATAATTGTGTTTTAGATTTATGGTTAATAATTCTAATTATGACGCCATGTTATTTTTTTATCGAAAAAACAGCATATAGCTTTAAAAAAATTTTAAAAATAGTATATAATAAAACATAAAATGTTAAAAAAAAAACCTAAAATATTATTGTAAATTATATATAATGTGAGTCGGATAATATATATTTAAATATTTGTGATACACAAAAAGGAGATAAAATGTACACCTGCTCGTACATAAAATAACAATAAACTTTGAACATTTTGTGATACACAAAATAACATACTTATATAATTAAAAGGTATATTGAGATACGTGTTTAAATCTTGTTAAGTTTACATAATCACTTATTTGAATTGAAAAAGATAAACTGTATTTTCTTTTCAATAACGAATGAAAATAACATAAAAAGAAGAATTGTTTGACAATCATTCATCATAAATGTTGTAGTACGGTGGATTGGAAGGTGGTATTTGTTGTTGTTCTTGAATATCTTGCATGCATAAATCTTGTGTCAGTTTAAGAATCACTCAAAGGTGAACTTAAATGAATGACTTAAATGACTACCTATCAGTTTAAGTGTCACCCAAAGGTGAACTTGAATGTATGATTAATGTAGTAATTTGTTTGAATTCATTAATTTTATCACGATATTAATGTATGAGCTTGTGTATTATGTCCAGCTTACATGAACTTATCAGGTTTGAGCAACAATGTGATCAAGTTTAATGGGCTCAATTATGCTGATTGGTCAGAACAAATCTAGTTCCAATTGGGTGTGTTAGACTTGGAAATGACAATTATGATGGATGAAATGCCCGCAGCCATTATAGAGACTAGTACAAGTGATGAGAAGTCTCTTTATGAGGCTTGACATAGGTCTAACAGGCTGTCACTAAACTTGATGCGCTTGTTGTTAGAATTGCTGCAGCGGAATTGTTAGCGTGGAATAACAAACCAAGAGAGTTTTTAATACGAACGTGTGCCTTTTAATTTCTACTCAATTAAACTTACCAAGCAAATAATAAAGACAAATAAAGAGAGTAAGGTTGAGAGAAATTTGCACAGATGATTTTATCCTGGTTCAGATCACTCGGATCCTACGTCCAGTCACTTATCTCAAACAAGATAAACCTTTTTCACTAACACAAAACAATTACAAATTACAATCACAAAGAAACACAATTTGTAAAAGTTTAGAAACCACCTCTCTTGATACCACAAGAGATGAACCTACACCTCCTTTGAGTCTTCACAAAGGATGAACACCTCCTCCGAATACTTCACGAAGGATGATTCTCTTTCGAACACCTCCTTAGACACACCAAGGATGAACCGGCTATTTCCTTTGTCACCGTAGCAGCACTTCACCAGCTCCACAGACAAGAGTTTCACAAGCCGAATAAGAGCACACAAGTCTCAATGATTTATGAGTACTAGAGCACAAGGGAAGAGTTTTTTTGAGATAAAGAGTGAGCCAATTTATAGACTCAGCCTAATACCCTTCCATTCTTCAAAAACGGGCCATGTAACGCATTTAATTGATTAACATAAATATTAATCGATTAATAATGAGTACAACGGCTAGTTTTTCAAATCTGAAACCCCCAACGGCTAGTTTTTCAAATCTGAAACCCCCAACGGCTAGTGTTAATCGATTATTAGGAATAATCGATTAACTAATCGATTATTAATAGCCTTAGTCGATTATTACAAGGGTAATTGGGTTTTCAGTGTCAGCCTCGTTTTAATCTATTAACACTGAGTTTAATCAATTAAAACAGCTTGTGGACGATTCTCAACAGCATATAAATATAAATTACAAGAATCAGTCCTAATACATATTTGAGCACTATTACATCAACTTTGATTATTATAAAAGCTTTATAAAATACAGAGATCTTCAATTTGTCTTTATGGATCTTGACTTGTGCAAATCTGTTCATCATCAAAACTACATCTTTGATTTTTGCTAACATTCTCCCCCTTTTTGATGATGATAAAAAACTCCTTTGATTTAAAGCTTTTAGTAATAATCTGGAAAAAACACAACTTATGAAAGAAAAAGTGCATTAGTGAATAAACACAAATAAGCAAATAAGCTTTAAACATTTTCTCCCCCTTTTTGATCATAATTAAAAAGTTGTGTTTGATGTTCTCCTCCTAAGATAATACTCCCCCTTAATAAAAGCAAGTATGCATATGAGCTAAAAATATTTTAAATTTAAAGATTCATTCAAACATGAACAAAAGGATATATAAAGCAAATATTTTTAGGATAAAGAACTTATAAAACATTGTTTAATCATATATTGAACTATATAAGATAGGAATTTAAAAAAAAATGCAATCCTAAGATATTTCTAAAAAATTCCTAGATCTCTTCTAATGTTTACCCCTTTAGATATGCCTCCAACTTCGTAATGATAATCCTCTATGTTGTTTCCACATTTTGTTTAGATCTTCATCTTGAGGATTGTCATCATTCTTCGCTTCATTTGTTGTCTTCTACAAATATTCATCATTGCCTGCATGTAATTCAACTGACTCAAGAGGTTTTGCCTCAAGGTCTACAATTTCATCAAAGACAACATGCACACATAAACATTTTTCCGATTGAAAACTATATATGTTTTGTATATTAGAAGATATCAAAAAAAATAGTTTCATCGGCCTTGGAATAAAATTTTCTTAAATTTTGTTTAAAGAAATTATAAATATTAAACAATAGGTACCCAACTACTTGTATGGGTCCTTTGGGTTAGATTTAGAAAAAGAGGAATCATTTTACAACGCAAACATATCTACCACTTGGAACACCATAATGCTTAATTTTACATTTATTTGAAGTATGACCCTTTTTCATACAATAAAAGCATGATACAAAGTTTGTGTTCCTATAAGTTGTTCCTTTTTCTACCCATGTTCTATGGGTTCTATTATTATGTTTATTTTTAATTTTAGGAACATACTTATTTTTAACAACCTTATTTTTATTATTTTTACTACATTCTCCTAAGGTTGTGTGTTCTAGTAGTTTCTTAAAATTTTCACAAGAAGCACATTCATCACTATTAGAAAATTTACCTTTTTCAAAAAATAAAACTTTATTTTTCAAATCTTTATTTTCTTCAAAAATATTTTCAAAATTTAATTTTAAATTTTTATTTTCTTCAAGAATATTTTCAAAGTCTGATTTCAAATTTTTATTATCTTCAGAAATATTTTCAAAATCTAATTTTAAATTTTTGAAATCCTTTTTCAATTTCTTATGAGCTTTATCTAATTTTTCAGATTCTACTATTAAAGCAGCATAAGTTTCATGCAATTCATCTTCACTAATTTGACTATAATTATCAGAATCGCTAGATGTACTTACTTGGCTTCCAGCGTCGTCGTTCACCACTAAACAGATGTTTGCTTCTTCATCAGATTCGCTCAAATCGGAAGTTGTTTCGTTGTCATCGTCCCATGCGATGTAGGCTTTCTTTTTCTTGAAGTTTTTCTCTTCCTTTATTTCTTCATTCTTCTTTTGATTTGGGCAGTCCGCTTTTAAGTGCCCCCTTTCTCCGCAACCATAACATTTATACTGTGAGGAAGATCCTTGATTTTCTTTCTTTTCGAATTTTAATCTTCCTTTGTCTTTTGATTTCATGAACCTGTTGAGCCTTTTTATCATGAGTCTCAAATTTTCTTCATCTTCTAAATCTTCATCTTCCATTTTGCTCTTGCTCCTTTCTACCTCAGATTTCAAGGCTAGACTCTTTTTCTTGGTTTTTGCTTTTGCTTCTTCTTCATCTAGTCTTCCGAGGTCAAGTTCATGTTTCCTCAACTTTCCAAAAAGTGCCGCCATAGTCATGGTGTTGAGATTTTGTGACTCCGAGATTGCAGTCACCTTTGGTTGCCACGACCTGTCTAAAGACTTCAAGATTTTAATGTTAAGTTCATCGGTATCAAATGACTTACCCAGTCCAATGAGATGATTGACAATGTTGGTGAAGCATTTTTGAACGTCTGAAATTGTTTCTCCTTGCTTCATCCAGAACATTTCATACTCCTGGATTAAGGAGTTCTTTCTTGCCCTCTTTACGTCATCTGTTCCTTCATGTGTCACTCTGAGCACGTCCCACATTTCTTGAGCAGTTTTGCAGACAGAAACCCTGTAGAACTCATCAACAGTCAATGCTGATGCAATAATATTCCGAGCTTTTACATCATTCTGAAATCTTTTCTTTTCTTCAATGGTCCATTGACCACGGGGCTTTGGTTCCTGTATATTGTTAGTAGGAACAGAAGAACCAGATGCAATAACATACCAAATTTCACAATCAATAGATTCAATAAATATTTGCATCCTTACCTTCCAGAATGCATAGTTCTCACCTGTGAATAGTGGGGGTCTATTGATTGATGCACCCTCTGCAAAGGTTTGATGTGATCCTGCCATTTGAATGACTATCAAAGTAAGCTCTGATACCAATTGTTAGAATTGCTGCAACGGAATTGTTAGCGTGGAATAACAAACCAAGAGAGTTTTTAATACGAACGTGTGCCTTTTAATTTCTACTCAATTAAACTTACCAAGCAAATAATAAAGACAAATAAAGAGAGTAAGGTGGAGAGAAATTTGCACAGATGATTTTATCCTGGTTCAGATCACTCGGATCCTACGTCCAGTCGCTTATCTCAAACAAGATAAACCTTTTTCACTAACACAAAACAATTACAAATTACAATCACAAAGAAACACAATTTGTAAAAGTTTAGAAACCACCTCTCTTGATACCACAAGAGATGAACCTACACCTCGTTTGAGTCTTCACAAAGGATGAACACCTCCTCTGAATACTTCACGAAGGATGATTCTCTTCTGAACACCTCCTTAGACACACGAAGGATGAACCGGCTATTTCCTTTGTCACCGTAGCAGCACTTCACCAGCTCCACAGACAAGAGTTTCACAAGCCGAATAAGAGCACACAAGTCTCAATGATTTATGAGTACTAGAGCACAAGGGAAGAGTTTTTTTGAGATAAAGAGTGAGCCAATTTATAGACTCAGCCTAATACCCTTCCATTCTTCGAAAACGGGCCATCTAATGCATTTAATCGATTAACATAAATATTAATCGATTAATAATGAGTACAACGGCTAGTTTTTCAAATCTGAAACCCCCAACGGCTAGTTTTTCAAATCTGAAACCCCCAACGGCTAGTGTTAATCGATTATTAGGAATAGTCGATTAACTAATCGATTATTAATAGCCTTAATCGATTATTACAGGGGTAATTGGGTTTTCAGTGCCAGCCTCGTTTTAATCTATTAACACTGAGTTTAATCGATTAAAACAGCTTGTGGACGATTCTCAACAGCATATAAATATAAATTACAAGAATCAGTTCTAATACATATTTGAGCACTATTACATCAACTTTGATTATTATAAAAGCTTTATAAAATACAGAGATCTTCAATTTGTCTTTATGGATCTTGACTTGTGCAAATCTATTCATCATCAAAACTACATCTTTAATTTTTGCTAACACTTGTCTATGGCAGAGAATGTAAAGCCTTCTATGCCTAAAACGGAAAACGCAAAGGAATTCATGAAACTAATCAAGGAGTACTCACAATCAGACATAACTGACAAGTCTATTGTGGGAACTCTTATGAGTGAGCTGACTACCAAAAAGTTTGACTGATCGCAGCCCATACATGACCATGTAACTGGAATGGCTAATATAGCAGCAAGATTGAAGTCAATGGGAATGGAGGTGAATGAGTCTTTTTTAGTACAATTTATCGTGAACTCTCTTCCTCCTGAATTTGGCCAATTCAAAGTGAACTATAACACTCTTAAAGATAAATGGAACTTTCAAGAAATGAAAGCCATGTTGGTACAAGAGGAAGGAAGATTGAAGGAAATGAAAGATCATCCATCTCACAACTCATGAAGGTGCTAGCTTCAGTAAAGCCAAATCAGGAAAGAAGAACAAGAAGGACAAAGCCCTAATGAAAGTTAAAAAGGGCAATATCCAGAAGGACCAGAAATGTTTCTTTTGCAAGAAAGTAGGTGACTTCAAGAAAGATTGTCCGAAAAGAAAATCTTGGTTCGAAAAGAAAGATATCTTTTTTATGTTTTTGTAAGTTTTGAAGCAAATAGAATTGAAGTGCCTAATAATACCTAATGGTTTGATTATGGAGCTACCACTCATGTTTCTCATATTATGCAGATATTTCTTTCAATCCAGCCCATAAAAGGAACTGAAAGGTATTGATATATGGGGAACAAAATGAAGGCACAAATAGAAGGAATTGGGACTTACAGATTGATTCTAGACACTAGCTATTGTCTGAATCTTGAAAAGTGTCTCTATGTTCCTGGTTGTGCTAGGAATTTAATTTATGTTGCAAAGTTGGATTATTTAGGTTTTAAACTTTAAGATTGAAAATGATATTTTCATTTGTATAAACTTTCGTACTATTATGGTTCTGGTACATTATTGGATGATTTATATCGTTTAAATCTTGATGTTAATTTTTCTGAATCCCTGTTTAATGTTGAACATGTTGTTGATAGAAATTGTGTGCAGGAAAAGAATGTTCTGCTTTCTTATGGCATAAAAGACTAGGTCACATATCCAAAGAAAGGATGTTGAGGTTAGTGAAAAATGAAATTTTACCTCAATTGGATTTTGATGACTAGGATGTATGTATTGATTGTATTAAGGATAAACAAACAAAACACATATCAAAATATCCCGCCACAAGAAGTAGTCAACTTCTCGAGTTAATACACACTGATATTTGTGGTCCTTTTGACATTAAATCTTGTAGTGCTGAAAAATATTTTATCTCCTTTATTGATGATTTCTCACGTTATTGTTATATATATATATATATATATATATATATATATATTACATGAAAAATCTCAATTAGTGAATGCCCTTGAGGTGTTCATAAATGAGGTGGAAATGCAATTAGATAGAAAAGTAAAAGTGGTGAGATCTGATAGAGGTGGTGAATATTATGGTAAAACTGATAAGAGTGGACAGTGTCCAGGTCCATTTGCAAAGTATCTTGAAAGTCAGGGTATATGTGCACAGTATACAATGCTCGAAAAGAAGCTTGATGCAAGAACCATTAGTGGTTATTTCATCGGTTATCCTGAAAAATCAAAGGGATATAGATTTTATTGCCCTAACCATAGTACAAGAATAATTAAGTCTAGAAATGCTCGATTCATTGAAAATGGTCAATTTAGTGTGAGTGAGGAATCACGAATAGTGGACACTCAAGAGCATACTGATAGTGTTTCTACCTCTAATGTCTCTTCTGAAGTTGTTATCCCTCTTGTTGTATCACAGTCGGAGAACAAGCAGAGACAACAAGTTAATGTTCTAATCCCACAAAATGAACATATAAATGTTGAGCCAATTGACAATGAGCGAGTCACAAATCAGCAAGTCATAAATGAGCAATTGATAGAGGAACCACAAGAAGCAGCATTAAGAAGGTCTGTAAGGCACAAAAGACCTGTTATTTCGAATGATTATGTGGTTTACTCTGTTGAACATGAATGTGACTTAAGCATTGATGAGGATCCAGTCTCTTTCAGACAAGCCATGGAAAGTAATAATTCAGAGAATTGGTTGAATGTTATGAAAGAAGAATTGAAATCAATGGATGACAATAAAGTATGGGATCTAGTTGAATTGCCTATGGGTTCAAAAAGAGTCGGTTATAAATGGGTCTTTAAGACTAAACATGACTCAAAAGGCAATATTGAAAGGTATAAAGCTAGATTAGTCGCCAAAAGTTTCACTCAAAAGGATGGCGTTGATTACAAAGAGACCTTCTCTCTTGTTTCTAAGAAGGACTCTTTGAGAATTGTTTTGGCTTTGGTGGCTCATTATGATTTAGAGGTTCAACAAATGGATGTAAAGACCGCTTTTCTGAATGGTGACTTAGAAAAGAAAGTTTATATGGACCAACGAGAAGGTTTGACAATAACAGGAAAGGAAAATTTGGTGTGTAAATTGAAGAAATCAATATATGGACTGAAACGAGCTTCCCGACAATGGTATCTAAAATTTAATGATACCATAACTTCATATGGTTTTGTAGAGAACACCGTTGACTGGTGTACATATATAAAGATCAGTGAGAGTAAGTTTGTTATATTTGTTCTATATGTTGACGACATTCTTCTTGCTGCTAATGATGTTGGTATGTTACATGATGTAAAGAAGTTTCTCTCTAACAACTTTCAAATGAAAGATATGAATGAGGCATCTTATGTGATAGGAATAGAAATATTTTGTGATAGATCACAAGGATTGTTAAGTTTGTCCCAAAAATGCTATATTAACAAAGTGTTCGAGAGATTCATAATGGAAAAATGTTCTCCTAAAGTAGTTCCAATTCAAAAAGGGGACAAATTTAGTCAAATGCAATGTCCTAAGAATGATTTGGAACGAAAGGCCATGGAGTCCATTCTTTATGTGTCAGTGGTTGGGAGTTTGATATATGCTCAAACTTGTATTCGGCCAGATATCAGTTTTGCTGTTGGAATGTTAGGTCGATATCAAAGTAATCCTGAAATGGATCACTGGAAAGCTACAAAGAAAGTTCTTAGGTACTTACAAGGTACCAAAGAATACATGCTCACCTACAGAAGGTCAAATCATCTTGAGGTGATTGGCTACTCGGATTCAGTCTATGCTGGATGTGTGGATTCAAGAAAATCCACATTTGCGTATGTTTATCTATTAGCTAAAGAAGCAATTTCTTGGAAAAGTGCAAAACAATCAGTCATTGCTACTTCCACCATGGAGGCTGAATTCGTGGCATGCTTTGAGGCCACAGTTCATGCTTTGTGGTTGCAGAACTTTAT
This sequence comes from Vigna nakashimae, assembly GCA_034642375.1. NCBI lineage: Eukaryota > Viridiplantae > Streptophyta > Magnoliopsida > Fabales > Fabaceae > Vigna > Vigna nakashimae. Next base: position 26,132,085 of record CM067768.1, read on the forward strand.
ATCGAGGCTTGGCATTATTGACAGTATTGCTAGACCAATAATTTTATTGTGATAATTTTGCAGTCATCTTCTTCTCTAAAAATGACAAGTACTCAAAGGGTGCTAAACACATGGATTTGAAGTACTTGTCGGTCAAACAAGAAGTGCAGAAACATAGAATGTTAATGGAGCATATTGGTACGAATTTGATTATAGCAGATCCATTAACTAAAGGACTACCGCCCAAAACGTTTATTGGCCATGTTTAAAGTATGGGCATTATGGATAAGTCAATATTAACATGATGATGTTATCTATCTATATGGATATGTATGGTTATATGCTTGTACTGTCATAACACTTGTGAATTGAATTAAAGTTATGTTTCTCTTTATTCTATTGTTATCCACATTAAGTTATATACATGTATTATTGATTGTGGTAACATGTTATATCTTTTTTAGAGACATGAAAGTTATAAGATTGATTAAAGTTATGTTGAGTTGGTTTGATTATGTGATACATGGAAGGAATCTTGGCGTTCATGACTTTCGCCTGCCATGATTCGATCATTCAATTCATATAAAGATGATGACTTGATAATTCTAATGAATGGTGCGCACTTAAAGTTTAGTTTTAGATCTTCAAGTCATCACATGAACCAAGTGGCAAAATGTTAAATTATATTAATATTTAACATTGGTTCATGTAATTTAAAGTATAACTTTAATGTAAAGATTCTAATGTGATGATTATTAGAATATAAGGTATTAAAGGTATAGGGATTATTTTAGAGTTTTTAAAATTAATCTCTCTCTTCTCATTTCAATAAAGGGCATTTTGGTATTTTATTAAAGTTGATTAAATATCATAAAAGAGGGAAAAAGTTTTTACTACAATTGACGTTAAGGTTCTGAAAAGAAAAGGAGAGAAGTAACATTCTCAAGAAAGGCAAAGAAATTGTGACTTTGATAGAGAAAAACATCTTTCGAAATTTCTATATCATCAAGAAAGCATTAAAGGGGAGTAAGAGAAGGGAGAACATTTGACAGGAAGGAACTATACAATGGATTTAGGTAAGTTCTTTTCTACTGTCTATGAGATAATAGTGAGTATCATAAAAATTCAAGATCCTGTGTTTTTCATTCAATTGAAAATTAAATAATTGCTTACATCTTGAACAAGAGTTAGATAGGTGGATCAACATTAGCTGTTGCATATTTTGGATGGATAAATCTTGAACACGAGGTGTACGGAACTGTTACTCGAATAGGAGATGGACGAACAATAAGAGGAACTGTTACTTAAATCGGAGGTGAATGAAGATTAAGAGGAAAAGTTATATCGTGAATGCTTTTTCTTTTCCTCTTTGATGGCAGCATTTTTTTACGTTCAAAATATTTTTGGGCATGACTGGCAATTTGACTCGGTGTTTTCGTTCGAACAATATCTTTTGAAATCATTTTCCAACTCATGCCATACATTTCAAGGCCTATAAGAAATAACCTACAAAAATAATAGAAAATTTTCAACACAAATTTTGATACATTTTAAATTTTGATACATTTTGATTCTCAAATTTTAAAAATAATAGGGAAATTTAGATATATCAAAATATATCAAAATTTTGGATATAAGAAAAAATCAATTTTATGTTAAAATTTAGATATTAAACACGTATTTAACCCAAAATAAAAAGCTGAATTTGAATACATACATGTGTTCTTCAAGCCTCCATCTGGTCCTTGGCTTGCGCGGTTGACGTTGAACCGGAGGATCACCATTCTGGCTCTTAATTGATGACTTAGGGCATGGACCCATCAGTAGAAGTATGGCTAGAAGAATTCAAGAAGAGCTTGAAGATATGGACACAACAGGACACGTTCTTTTCCTTCAATTTAAGTGGAATTTGGAGACACAAAGAGAAGGGGTAAAACTGTCCAGTTGATGGTCAAAATTGCTAGTTGCACCACCACTCTTTGCTAAGCACACCACAGCAGCACCTCCGCCCCTCAACACCATTAGCTCACATGCTACTTTAGTTTTAAGCACATTTTTCATAAATCTTTCACATTTTACACATGGGTCATTTCCTTTCTTATTCGTTGCAGCTCCATGGATCACATATAAATTCTTGGTAGCCACCCTTGTAAAGACACTTTTGATATATGGAATTTTACTCTGCTGATGCATTTTCCAGCACCTAAAACTCTACCCAAAAGTCACTCCAATGAGCTTCCCTTCTCCATCTAGCTTCCTTCCTGTGGAAGGCCTCCTGAGCTAGTTATCCACCTTCCAAAAAGCTCCTCTACCATCACCTATACCACTGCCTTTTCACTCTTCATCTCTGCTGCCATCTCTGAATTCAACGTCTGCACTGCATTTCCATTCTTCATCTCTGCTGCCATCTCTGGATTCAATCTCCCGCTGCATTCAATCAATCCTTAATTTTATGTTAAAATTTAGATATTAAACACGTATTTAACCCAAAATAAAAAGATGAATTTGAATACATACATGTGTTCTTCAAGCCTCCATCTGGTCCTTGGCTTGTGCGGTTGACGTTGAACCGGAGGATCACCATTGTGGCTCTTAATGTTCGATGGATTGTTGGGTAGTGGAATCAAAGCCGACTCATTGTTAGTCATGTTTGCATTGTGTTGTTTTAGAGGATAATCAAACAAGTTTTGTTGAGGAAATGATAGGCCTTGTAAGTTGTAGGGTTCTTCTTGGCGCTTGACATCTACCGATCATTGATCAAACATGATAGAGTTGGCCTCAATAACTTTAGAGATTTCTTTGCATGAATTCTCTACAAACTCACTCATTTTCTTCAAAGAATTTCACTCTCACAAATGAAGTTTTCTTCCTTCTCTCCTACTTTATATAGGCTTTTACTTGTATTTCTATCCAGATTTGTTTGATTGTATATTTTAATAAAAATCTCTTTAAAGATTAGTTTCAAATTATCTTATCTAATCTTTTATCATTTTGTTTGATTATATTATAGATAAAAATATTTTTAAAGATTAATTTCATTTTATCCTATTTAATCTTTTATAATTTTAAAATATTAAAAAATTAGTATATAAAAAAAATATACGATATTAAAAAACTCTAAAAATATTATTCTAATTAATTTTATATACGGAGAGAATAATAGCGCTATTAAAAAATGTTAAACATTTAATTACATTTTTTATTATTTAAATTATTATTTTATAAAGTATGCCACTCAAATCATACCTCCGTAATTCAGGGATTAATTAAATGATTAAAATCTAAAACAGATATAATTAGATTTTAAGTATATTTTAACAATCATATTTTATTCTAGCTTTTAAAAAAGACGGTTTAAGTAGTTGAATTTTGTAGCTATGTGACCCAAAATTATTATTATTCTTTTGTCCAAAATATTCAATGAACATAAGAATTAAGTAAGAGATATATATGAACACTCTTATTTATAACAATATTTACTATATATTGAACATATCATATTTATTGTTATTTTGTACATAATAACAAGCTCATATAAACCTATAAATATATGACAACATAAAAAATTAATTAATTCTAGATTATTAAATAAATAACCAAAAGAATACAAGAACGTAACAAACTAAAATATGAAGATATTGTGATTGAATTTCAAAAGATTTATGTAAATACTAATGGTTAAAAATTAACTTATTACATCTTGAATAGATATCTTATCTTTATCTTTTATCTTTCGTTAGTTTGTTATTATTTTTTATTTGTATTTTGAAAATAGTCCACATTTATGCTATTATAATTCATACATAGTTATATTAAACATGGTATCTAAAGTCTTAGGTCCATTGAAAAATATTTCGTTGACCTTGTCCATTACAACTATTGCCACCACCATTACAGTCGTCATCGTTGTCATCGTGGTTAGAGAATCATCTTTTACCAACAACCACACGATTTTTTCTTGTCTCGGGCAAGCGACTACAATGTCTTCGAGATTACTATCATTGACATCCAGACATGCTATCACGCGTTGATCACAATTTGTTGGACTCGTCACGACCTTCCTCTCTTTGGATCTAGCCTTGCTGCATTGATTAAGCTTGTTTCAAGTTTTTGGGTTTTATATCTCTTATTTATTCCAACCTTTTTCCTCTTCTGAACTCACTTATCTTAGTAGCACGTCTCACCAGTCCATATATACTAACTATGTCAATGTTTATTTGTCTATTAATAAGTTAGATGACACTAATTATGCGACTTGGGCATCAAACATTAAATCTTTGGAGAAGACAATTGATATTAATTAGTTAGTACTCGGGTATGTAAGTGGCTTCTTAGGAAGTGAAGAAGGAGTCTTAAATCTTTGGAGAAGACAATTGATATTAATTAGTTAGTATATGAATTCCAAATGTTGGAGAAAATCAAAATTCATTAAATTTAAATATTACTGTTTCCCAGCCTCTTGTGATATGAGCACGAATAATGTAGGTCATTCAATACATTACATATTATCTGCACTCATATGACCCACTCTGTCTGTTACACTACAATATATCATCACAGTTGTAAATAGTTAGTGAAAATCATTAAAACAAAAAACTATAATAAGAAGGTATGACTTTAGCATATGTCAAACCTTGAGAGCAACCAAGGCAAGCTTTCTACCGCTAGCAGTTGATCTCCCAACCAATATCATACGTGCTGCAATAGAACTATATATAAAAAAGTTTTAGCATTCATTATTATAACAAAGAAAGTCCAAGCATTGAGGTTCTAACCAATCAATTGCTTGTTTGAGATGTTCGGGAGGAGACTTGTGCAATGAGCAGAACCACAAAGCATAGCTCTTCAGTATGGAAATAACAAGTAATCGGTGCCTGAAACTAATAACAACTTAATTGTTATATATTAAAATCACATATGGATCTTTATGAAGTTAATAAACTTCACTTACCCAAATATATAAGGAATAAAATATATTTCCTTCCCGCTTCCAAATCTACTGGTGAGATATGTTGTGATGTCATCAAAATCATTTGCTTTGTGAATGACTTAGGGATCAATGAACCCATAGACATTATTGTACCCCAAGTCGTTACTGACACCAAACATATACCTGAAATAAAAATTTATCTTTGGTATAAGTATACTTGATATATAAATAGATTTTATATAAATAATTGCTCATAGACTTACATCATCCATAGCTGAATTAATGTAATATTAAACTCTTCTATTCCCGATGCAAGCTCCCTGACATCTAGGCTATGTAGGTATATTGGGACTTCAAAGCCTCTCCTAAATACATTAGCATCATATTCAACCTTCATAGGCTCATCTCGGATGATGTCACAAAGTTGCTGCAATGTACCAACAGGATCGTCCTCAGATAAATGAATCTTCTCTTGTCCATGCGTTTGTTGTTATATGGAAAAATAGGATAAGTTTCGACATCAGTAACATGTAAAATTTAAAATTGACAAGTGTAAAGTAGAAGTCCATACTGGGGGTCAGAAACCGAACCAACCAAGTGTTTAGGCCAAGCGATAAAAGACTAGAATGTCTGTTCCATAGTGAAAATCTCATCTGTGAGTAGAGGAATTGAGGCATCTAGTATGATAATGTCGTCTACTGAGACCTTCACCTTATCCTCTGATAGCTCCATAACCATGAACAACAGTCGCTGCCTTAAACACTATTCCAGGAGCTACCAGCATCGTCCTAGTACCATCTAAAGCGTATAGCAGACATGGACTAGCATCGTCCATGTCATCCCCTAAGATGGCTGGTGCTGAACAACTTCCTTTTCCGCTTCTCCCTATCAGAGTAAAGGTTAGACTATAAAAATAATAAATTATTGAACATATATGTTTATTGATTTTACCTGTGGGAGGCATAATAGGTTCTTGTACTGGAGATGGCTGTGGACGCATCCCATAACTCTCAAATTGCTATTGGAAGTGGCATATAACTCTGTCAGTCACTTCTGTAGTGACTTCATCATACAATTTTGTCCTCAGCTCCGCCTTAACCTCTGTCCTAAGTTTTTTTGAGATCTCTTGTGTCAGCCTTTGTTCTTGTTCTTCGTTGTATGCATATGAAGCCTGACGCAAAGAACTCCCAAAATAATCTCGAATGCCTACTTCAGTACCAGCAACACGCATATCTCTAGGGTGCTCCGGTCGTCCAATTGCAGTGGTAAGAATATGCTGACGACCTTCTGGAGTGAATTGACCTTGGGAGCTCTACTCAACCAAGGAGTCATGTAACATAAAAAAGCACCATTATTTTTTAAAAAGTTCAATGTAGTATGTATAATGAAACTATTATTGTTTTAGGAAAAGTGATAACTTACAATTCTTTCATATATTTGTCGTGCAATCTCAGAAGAGTACTCTATTGATGATCTTAAATGAGCCAACTTCCACTTCTCATGGCGAGAAGGTGAAGAACGAGGCTGGGGGCTACCACCCTCAGATGATGGTCTACCTTCTGTCTTTTGCTTGAGGATTTTCTCCTCAAGCTTCTTATACCCACCATGAGATAATAAGTGGGGTTCTTAATTTGAGCATTTATTCCTTGTGCTTTGCTTCTTGTTTCCTGTGACATATATTGAATTAATTAGTTCATATGATACATATTTGTTAATTAGGAATTAAATAAACATCAATTATACTAACCTGCCATTCCTCTGATGCCTGACTTTGTACAAAGAGGCACCAAGTCTTCTCATCAATGGCGTTATATTTTTCAGATGGAGACTAATTTTTTTTTGCCTCCAAATATAAATCTCGAGGTCAACTTAGTCTTAAAACCCTAGAATTTTTCAGCAATAGATGATAAACACTTATTTCTAAGTGTTGCGACATAATAAAGTTGTATCAGTACAAAATTATCCACAATAGATGATAAACACTTATTTCAAATGTCGTTTGCAATAGACATAATAAAGTTGTATCATTATAAAATTATCAATATAAACAAATGATATTAACAAACTTACCAATAGATTGTTCCATATAAAGTTTCGAACAACCTCAGGCACATGTCCATAGGTGTCCTTTCACCACTATTTCTTCTAACCATTAGTTGTTTCAACCTGGTGGCTCCTCTAGTAGGTCTGGATGAGGGAGCTTCATGCCCTGATGAATGTGGGTGGTCAGCCATATATCTGTCAAAATAAATAACAACATGAAATATTAATAAAAGACTTATGTAATATCATATAATTTAACAAAACATGTAATAAGGGTCATATGAAATATTAATAAAAGACTTATGTAATATTAATAAAAAACTTATACATAAATTTGAAATTCATACATAAATAAATCTATTAGTCATATGTATATCCCGTCACTACAGGAAAATCAATTAATACCGACGGTTAATTACCGAAGGCCTTTTGGCCTTCGGTAAATGTAATTTACCGAAGGCTTTTCCGAGGGCTTGTGTTACATCACTTTACCGAGGGCTTTTGGCCGTCTGTAATGGGCCTGAGTGATTATCGACGGCAAACGACCGTCGGTAAGTGGGTAACGTTCATCAAATTAGTAAGTCAGATATTTGGGAAGCATTTCGCGAAAACTCCGTTTTCCCTCCAATCTTCACATTCTCTGCCCTAACTTCATCGACGAACTCAGTGGGTGGCTTGTGCAGACTGGTTCCCACCCTAAGCACAATCTTGGTACGGTTCTTCTCCACTCCGAACTTATAGGTGAAGTGTCCCATTCTCCCATCTCATTTTGTGTTCCTGTTACTGTTTTGGATTACGCGTCAATGGTGTAACCTTTTTCCTTGTAGCGTTTTGCAGTGTTCTGAGCTGAGGAAGGTGGTGGGTGGCTGAGTTGAAGGCTACCATTGTCGACGGAGGATATCGGACGACGCGGCATGGACGAGGCGGCGTAACCAGGGCAGTGTCGCTGGGTGACAAGGTCTTCCACTACTGCTTCAGAGGCTATCGAAGGGGCTACCGTCGAGGTAAGTTGTTATTTGCATTGATGAACTATGAAAGCTAAGAAGCATTTCTTCTGACTTTGTTAAATGTATGGTCTGAATTATTTTGTGCAATATGATTTGGTATAGAAAAATTGTTCATAGTTGGCATTTTGATTGGTAATGCATTTTTTAGAATTAGGCATTTTAAAACTAAAGCAAGCTAATATGAGTAGATTATGAAAACTGAAAAGAGTTACTCACTGAGAGTAAAAAGGTACTGGTACACCTAAAAAGCCAATTTGATATAGCATAAGTACCGAAATACTCAAGATATCTCTGTCCCATAACTATAGAAGGTGTTATATTCCTGTCAAGGTTAATGTATAGACCTAAGGAAGGTAAGCATGTCCTAAAGACATTAGCTTTAATCACTGCTGGGTATAAAAATAAGATATTTTTCTGAAAGTTGACATTTTCTTTACGTTTAAAACAACCTTTCCTAGGAAAAAGACATAACAACAGCAGAAGCATCTTCTCCACTGGAAGATGTGTAGGCTAAGTTTTCCATCCCAAGGGTGTTTTGGGGCTGCATGCTAGTCAGAGACATAACTGCCTCTGATTTTGAAACCATCGAGGAAAAATAGTCTTCTGCCACCATCCCATTCAGATCAAACCAACAACTTTCTTCGTACATGTTTGGACCCCCACTGATTTTGATGTTTGCCTCTACAAAGAAAAGGTCTAATTAATATAACATAGGAACTAATGCAGCTTATAGAAAACAAAAGGGTCAATAAATTACTGATTTGTAATCTTCCAAATGTTTCACAAAATTTCATACAATTGATAGAATTTTTTCTATAAGAGTGGCTGTGTGGGAGAGGTGTAATTCTCTTGGTGGTTTTGAGGTTACACAGACTGTGAAGGCTTTTTCAAGTGTACTGAGCAGATACCATACATGGAATGGTGTGAGTGAGCCAAATGACCATAAGGGGTGTCATTCTGTTACTTGTTCTGCAGATTCCCGTGATGTGGACCCCACCAAGTTATCTCCTCGTTATTGTTTCAGATGGAGACAGCACCAGCGTGCATATGTACTCCTAATGGGAAAGATGCTTCAGCCTTTGTATTATTCTAATATGAAATCAATGTTTACATGGAATGTATGATATTAATATTGCAATATTAAAAAGAACAATCCCTTTCCTAGGCAATGCCTTATGCATGAGGTACCTACAACAAAGCAAGAATGTGACACTGTTTTGCCAATCTGCATAATGAGGCAGAGTGTTTTACTTGAAAAATTATAGGAGAAAATTGGGATTGCTCTTGAGTTTAATTGTATGGTGTGAGTTGCATTGAAACAATAATAACTGCATAATTTGAATATAGGTAGTTCCATGTGTTGGTCATGAATCTTGTTGTACTAGACTTAGGTTCAACAGTAAGTTGAAAGTAATACTCACATGAACAAGACTGTTATAATGTTTCAGCTGTGTCTGTCAATTTAAACTGGTAATTGTTCCACTGCTTTGATTTGGTTTGGAAAGTGATGCCTAATCTTTGTTTAGGGGAAGTAATTTCTGTAAAATATGATCTAGAAATGAAATCATTGTTTGGAGTTGAATGTTGGTGTTGTTCAGTCCAACAAACATGTTATAATTATTTATTATTTGGTGGCCACAGGTGGAACTGTATTAGCAGCAATTAGAGCTGTAGGTGATATCCTCTTGCAGCCTTTTACGATTGAAGGTACTCATTTGTCCTAAATTATCTTTTGTAAGAATAAATGTCTTATTAAGTGAATGTATTTCTGTGGTGAGTAAGTAAAGATGCATTCAGCTTTGATTTGTCATGATTGTAGACCATGGTTCACTTTAAATAAAAGTTTCATACATGTAACTGTCTAAAATGGTTAAGTTTGCTTTCAATTGTAGAAGTTGGTGTTGCTAAAGTACTGGACTGTGCTGCTGTGATTGGTCTCTCTGATCTCAAGGTAATGGCTGAACTAAATCATTGTTTTTGTAAGTTCTGTTTTAGTATGTAGTGTTACAAAATTCCATATTGTTCTTCACATGCTCAAGCAAAGTATGATGCCCAAATTCATTACTGAACTTAGGATTGATTTATCTTTAATCTTACTACTTGATGTAGAAGGATGTATTGATGTAGAAGGATTAAATTCCCCTGAATTGTTAATGTTGAGCTAATCCAGAGTTTGAACATAGTTTTGAACTCTTCTTAAGTTGACACAAAATATTTCACTAACATTAGAACTACAATTGCTCTGTAAAATACATCTCAGTATGTGCCATGACCTGAATTTTCCTCTTTAATTTGACATCCCCTTCAACCATTATACCATCTACTTTAAGCAATTGATTCATCAACTAACATTAGAACTCTGCTTACTAATCGTGCTTGGATATGGACACTCTGCCCTCTTAAATTATGATGTCAGGTTCTGCTGACATTCTTTTCCTATCAAACTGCAAAATATTTTGGTTTCATTTTAAACCGTGAATGCTATTGTTTCTTTAGGTTTTCGTACATATCAGTTCTTGGCTTGCATTTTTATCTCCATGTATCTTTCTTCCTTAAGGATTATTCAGCATGCTGGATTTAACAATCATCAACATTAATCACCTTGTTCTGTTGTTGGATACATATAATATGCTCAAAATTTGTTCAAAAGTGAATTATTTAATGTCATTTGATTAACATATTACTAATTTGCATTAACTTGTTCTGGTTTAACATCTGACTTTTTTTACTGATATAAATAGTTAGCATCCCTTCTTCCCAAACCCAATCCACAAGCTGCATGATACAAATGAATTGAATATGAAGAAAATAAATATAGATTTCAAAGACTGAAAGAATATAGTAATGCTGAGATGTTAAAAAAAAATTCAATCATGGTGTTTGAAACTATATTATTCACACTGTGTTAAGTTTCTTATTAAGAAGTTTTTAACAGCTCTATATATACACAAGGTGAGAATCTAGATGAGTTAATTTCATAATTATGTCTACTGAAAAAACTGTTAGCTAGCTGCTGAGATATATTAATGATTTAAGTTCTGACTTTTGACCATTGAATTTACTGTACAAGTTTTTAACCATTCCTTATTCGTCAAACCTGTGTGTATCAATCCAATAAACAATTACTTTTATGAGATGCTCTACCATTCTGATTTTTTACCCAGCTGGGAAATCACAGGTTTTGTTTTCACCCATTTGAACTTTTTTTTAGTTTCTGTTTTAGTTTATTTTTGGACACTATTTTATTTTATTTTATTGGAAGAAACAAATTCTAGGACCTTCTGTCCCATGAACAAGAGAATGTACTCACATGCATTTTTAGAGAAACACAGTTCATTTATGGTGCTATAATGTTGAGTTAAGTTCATATGTATGTGTTTTTGTGATTTGGTTATGAAAATAATTGTATGTTCTTTATGGTGCTATAATGTTGAGATTGATTTCTAAGAGAAGAGTACCGTGTGAATTCCATTGTTAGATATATAGTACCAATTTGATCGTTTGATGTAAAAGACAATTTTTTGTGTTAGTGTAAGGATAATTCAATTACAAAATATCATTATATATACATGTAAGTTAAACACTAGACACTGTAACTTGTCACAATCAAGGAGTTTGTTTTCTTATTTGGATTTAGTGAAACTTGACATATGTATTCATAAGTAAAAATGTATGCAACCAGAGGAAGAGAAGTGATAACAACTTGTCTGGTTTCATTGCTTTGGCAGAGATTAATTGATGGTTTCTTCATTCTCAAACAAAGAATGTGACAATCCTTAGTGAAGTGGAGAGTTGGACCAGAGGAAGAAGAGCTTGAGTTACTCTCTCTGCACCAAAGAAATATGTTTCAACACATTCTTTAGGTAACTGATAATTGATTCTGATTTTTAATTGTCATGAATTATTTGAATTGTATGGTTGGGGAGTTTATGTTATTTTTAATTATTTAAAAGTGTTTATTAGAAATGAAGTTTGATATATATTGATTGAATGGTTTAAAAGTGTTGTTGAAGTTAACCCAACACCTCACTGTCTTGATACCTGTTAGTAGCACTCTTCAATCTTCCCATTTGAACTTTGTTCACACTTTGGAAAAGTTTAAAAAACGAAGAAAGAATTAAAAGTAAAGTCTTATGCACCTCATTGGGTCATAGTTAGGTTTATATTAAGATTTTCTTTCTAAACCATCAATTTTTGAGTTAAATTGGAAGAAGAGTAGTGATTTTGAGCTGCAAGCTGTTTATAACTCATTTTAGAGTTTAAACACAAATAAAATCATCAAACAAAGTTGGTTGAACATTGAGCTGTGTGTTTAAATACCTTTTTGGATACTATTAGGTAATGCTTAAACTGTTGCTGTGGTTATTAAATTAATGGAACAATATCTAATGAATAACCTTAAATACACTTCTATTTGATGTCTTAGGTGAGTTTTCAAAGCAATTGTGGTCAGAAGGGGAGGAAGAGAGTCTACAAAGAAGACTTGAGTAGGAAAGGATAACAAAGGCGAAGGTATGGTCACCTAAACTAAAATTGCATGATTATATGTGATATGTTATTTTCATTCTTGTTTCATGAATTTGATGTTGTTATAAAATGTTGTGAATGTCCAATCTTGTCTCTTTCTCATGTATCCAGCTTAGAACTCACCTCTGGACATCTTTGAATTCACTCCTAGAGTGTTATTCACATCTCAATTGTTGTCCTAGAGTCAGATTACATGATTACAATCCAATTTGATTCTTATGCTTGAATTTGGTTGGTGAAAATGGTTAAAGTTGGTGTTAAAGAGCAATTGAAACAGTGATATTTTGATTTAATCATATTTAGCATGTGCTGGCAGCTTGTACAAGTCATATTTCATAAAGAAAAGTTGCTAAAACCATAAAATTATGATTATAAACACTTTTGTGCAAAATGACCATTCAAACCACCAATATTTCAGCATTTTTTGTGGTATAGTTGCAGATTTGTGATATAGAAAGCTTATTTTGATTGCTGCATCAAAGGCATTGCACTACGCCAATTTTAATGTGAAAATTCAGTGATAACCAGTTCTTGCATTTTGAAATCTATTCTAGCACATATCTTACGTTCCTTTTGACTCCCTATGTGTTTCATAACTGTTATTTCTTACTTGTATCAATTATTGACATTCTAAGTTCCCAAGCTAATGATATCATTGTTTTAGAGTTAGAATATTTTTCAAATTGATCATGCTTGATTGCTCAGGTTGACTTTTTTTACCCTAAATGTGATCAAACCAAATAAGACAAAACCCACAACCCTCACTCATTCCACCTTCTCTTCCACTTCGAAGAAGAGAAACCCAAAACCCTCACACCCATCACACTCTTTGTAAGAGGTGTAGGAATGTGCCCACATAGGGACCATTTTATAGCTGAAAGGAAAATCACTTTAACCAATCAACTTCTACCAAAGTGAACTAAAGAAAATCACTTCACACCAATTGAATTAAACTAAAATAGCATAAACAAACTTTGAAGAATGAGTTAGGCTAAACTCCACTAACTACACTAAACTACACTAAGTAGAATTAGTCTTAAACTATTCTAAAGTAAAACCTAAAAAAGTGTACTAATAGGTGAGAAATTGGGAATTCACCTAAAGTAACCGAAGTGTTCAAATTGCCTTCCATGTTCGACTTGAATAGTAATAGGTTTATTATTTATGTCGCATGGAGTGTTGCTGTTTTGACAATGATTTTTTTTTTGGCTTGTCACAGAACATGGCCTATTTTCTCAACCATCGTGCATGGATGTACGACCGTTGTTATAGCGGAAGGAGAGGTTTGAAGGAATCTTTTGTCATCGGAGTTCAAGAGTTTGTGGAGACGGCTCGACGCAGTCATTATTATGCCATTGATGGAGGGATTCGATGCCCATGCATGAAGTGCGAATGTACAAGGATTTTGAAAGATGAAGAGATTAAAGTTCACCTATACCAAAAAGGGTTCATGCCTAATTACACGGTTTGGACATTTCATGGTGAAGAAAATCCTTCGACCTCCAATAGAGTTCAAAATCGGCTTGCATCAGGTTCGAATACTGTTGTACATACATCTGAGATAGATCAATTTGCCTATATGCAAGAGATGGTCAACAATGCTCTTCATCGACATGACGAACAAGAAGCAAACGGTAGTCATGATGAAGAGTCTCCAAATGAAGCCACTCAGAGGTTTTACAAATTACTGACAGAGGCAAATCTACCTGTATTTGAAGGTTCATCTGAGTCAAAATTGTCAGTGTCCATCAGACTGTTGGCTGGTAAATCTAATTGGAACGTTCCCAATCAAGCAGTGGATCACTATACAAAATTGATTTTAGATCTGACACCACCAAACAATTCTATTCCGAAGAATTGTTATCAAGCCAAAAGATGTGTTTCAATGTTGGGATTGGAAGCCAAGAAGATTGATTGTTGTGTTAATGGATGTATGTTATTCTATGACAATGATAGTGGCAAAAATGATGCTTTGTTGGTTGAATGCAAGTTTTGTGGCTCTCCTCGATATCATACGATGCATGCAGGACGGAGGCAGAAAAAAGCAATTCCCTTAAAGACAATGTTCTACTTGCCCATTATTCCAAGATTACAAAGAATGTTCACTTCAATGCAAACATCACAACACATGACATGGCATGATGGTAAGAAAACTGAAGGAGTTTTGCGTCATCCTTCTGACGGTGAAGCTTGGAAGCACTTCAATCGTAAACATCCGTCCTTTTCTAGTGAACCGCGTAACGTCAGACTTGGTCTATGCTCTGATGGATTTACGTCGTACATTCAGGCGTCTGCATCACCTTATTCATGTTGGCCCGTCATAGTTACCCCATACAATCTGCCACCTGAGATGTGTATGCCAAAGCCTTATATGTTTTTAACGTGTATAATACCAGGTCCATCTAATCCCAAATCAGGGATTGATGTTTATTTGGAGCCTTTGATTGATGATCTGAAAAAGCTATGGAATGGTGTTTGGACGTATGATGTTTCAAGGAAGCAAAATTTCCTTATGAGGGCAGCTTTGATGTGGACTATTAATGACTTTCCAGCCTATGGCATGTTATCTGGTTGGAGCACCCATGGTCGATTAGCTTGTCCACAATGCATGGAACATACAAAGTCATTCCAATTGACTAATGGTCGAAAAAGTTGTTGGTTTGATTGTCATCGGCGGTTCTTGCCCATTGATCACCCCTTTAGAAGAAACAAAAAGGCATTTCGCAAAGGGCAAGTTGAAACGGATATGCCCCCGCCAAAGTTGAGTGGATCACATGTTTGGAGAAGAGTGAAAGACTATCCAAAAGTCACTGAATCTGGACACAATAGGATAGAAGGGTTTGGAGAATGGCATAATTGGACTAAAAGAAGCATATTTTGGGATCTTCCCTATTGGAAAGACAACTTGCTAAGACATAACCTGGATGTCATGCACATAGAAAAAAATTTCTTTGACAACATCTTCAACACAATTATGAATGTTATTGGTAAGACAAAAGATAATGACAAAGCCAGAAAAGATTTACCTCTATATTGTGCACGAAAAGACTTAGAGTTGAAGGCGCAAGGTAACGGTCGATTCTTGAAACCAAAGGCAAGCTACGTCATGTCAAAAGATGAGGCCAGAATAGTGTGTGGATGGGTCAAAGAGCTTAGAATGCCAGATGGATATTCTTCTAACTTGTCCAGATGTGCCAATGTTCAAAATGGTACTGTTCAAGGGTTGAAGAGTCATGATTGTCATGTATTCATGGAGACTTTAATCCCTCTTGCCTTTAGTTGTTTGCCACAGCACGTGCTACATCCACTGATAGAAATCAGTAACTTCTTTAAAAATCTGTGCTGCACCACACTACAGGAAAACTGCTTAAGAAAGATGGACGAAAATATTCCAATTATCCTCTGCAAATTAGAAAGAGTATTCTCTCCTGCATTCTTTGATTCAATGGAGCATCTTCCAATCCATCTTTCATATGAAGCTTGGCTTGGGGGACCTGTGCAATACAGGTGGATGTATCCCTTTGAAAGGTTTATGGGAGAATCCAAACGTTCGGTTAAAAATAAAGCTAGAGTAGAAGGCTCAATTTGTGCAGCTTACTTGCACAGAGAGACAACTTATTTTTGTTCACATTATTTCAAAAACTTCTTGTTGTCCCCCACTAATGTCAGAAACGAAATGCAATGGCAAGCTGAACAACGTCAAGGTTCATTATCAGTTTTTCGACAATTAGGCCGTCATGCCGGGAAAGAATTCACTCATTGGTTAAGTGATGCTGAATTCTGTCAGAAGCGGCTGCAGTG
Organism: Vigna nakashimae; assembly: GCA_034642375.1. Lineage (NCBI taxonomy): Eukaryota > Viridiplantae > Streptophyta > Magnoliopsida > Fabales > Fabaceae > Vigna > Vigna nakashimae. The sequence continues at coordinate 26,148,372 of CM067768.1, forward strand.
GATGGGTTAGCGTGGGATAACAAACCAAGAGGGTTTTTAATACAAAAGTGTGCCTTTTAATTTCTACTCAATTAAACTTACTTAGCAATTAATAATCACAATTAAATAGAGTAAGGTTGAGAGAAATTTGCACAGATGATTTTATCCTGGTTCGGATCTTACCAATCCTACGTCCAGTCGTTTATCTCAAACAAGATAAACCTTTTTCACTAACACAAAACAATTACAAATTACAATCACAAAGAAACAATTTGTAAGAGTTTAGAAACCACCTCTCTTGATACCACAAGAGATGAACCTACACCTCCTTTGAGTCTTCACAAAGGATGAACACCTCCTCCGAATACTTCACGAAGGATGAACACCTCCTTCGAATACTTCACGAAGGATGAACCTCTTCCGAACACCTCCTCAGACACACCAAGGATGAACCGGCTATTTCCTCTGTCACCGTAGCAGCACTTTACCAGCTCCACAGACAAGAGTTTCACAAGCCGAACAAGAACACACAAGTCTCAAAGAATTCTGAGTTCTAGAGCACAAGGGAAGAGTTTCTGTGTCTCTGTATATGTTGAGAGGAAATGAGAGTCTATTTATAGACTCATCCAAAGGGCTCTTCCATTTTTCGTTTTCAGCCTTTCACACTGTGTTAATCGATTAGCTACAGTGGTTAATCGATTAACACCCCAACGGATAGTCCAACGGCTATAAAAACGGCTAGTTTTTCAAACGGTCACTGTGTTAATCGATTAACAGCCCCTGTTAATCGATTAACGCTAATCGATTAACACCCTCTGTTAATCGATTAGCTACAGTACATTGCTACAGTACATTGCTACAGTATGCGCTACAGTAATTTGCTACAGTATTTTGCTACAGTAATTTTACAAAACACTTTTCTTTTTATAATCTAAGTCCTATACATATTTCTAAGAGTATTACAAAAGCTTTCCATAGCAATACAAGTCTTCATAACATTTTGAATCTTGATTTCTTCTTGACTTGATTTGGACATCATCAAAACTTCATCTTCATCATTTTGCTAACAAATTCAACTCTGCTCATGTCCATGTCTTAATCAATTGCAGTGAAGTTAAACCGTACCTTGAGTATGTTATCATTCAACTCTTACCTTTGCAATGCTTACATTGTTATACACTAATTCATTTCATTTGTACCAGCTCATTTCTTGTGGCTGAGGAAGTCGTAGAAGGAAATGCTTCTGCTAGAATACACTCAGAGTTTCCCCAATGGTTTAGAAATCAGGTCCATACTTTTTCCTATGTTTTGAGCAAGGTTAATTTGACGCTTGCTTTAAAAATGAATTTGGTATCTTTGTAGGTTTTTAATCAGGCATTGACTCCAACGGTTCAAGAGTTAAGACATCTCTCCAGTTGGCCAATGAGATGTGTGAAAGAATGGCACACTTACTTCATCAATGGTTACAAATTCCATACACATGAATGGTCTAAAGGAAAGAAAACAATAAATTGTGGTGTGTACGTCAAGGGCCTTACAGAGGGTTGTTATGATGATTTCTATGGCATCATTCAAAAAATATATGAGCTAGAGTACAACAGCACTACTTCTCCAAACAGAGTTGTACTTTTTTATTGTGAATGGTTTGATCCTTCTAGAGCTGGTACTAGAGTGGATCCTAGGTTTAACATTGTCGAACTCCACTTGAGAAACAAATATAGACCGTTTGATCCTTTCATTCTTCCAACTAATGTCAGACAGGCTTATTACGTGCCATATCCACCATTCCGCAATATAGACAAGCGTGGTTGGGCTGTAGCATTACAAACCAAGCCTAGAGGTCGCATTGACTCAAATGAGGTTGAGGAGGATGTTGCCTACCAACTTGACCAAATGTCACAACCACAACAAATTATTGAAGTTGAACCTATAACCGCATTGCGCGACCCTGATGGTGATGGAGATGAATTAGAAGCACCTGCACAAGGTGGTGGTGATGATGATGATGATGATGAAGGAGAAGAAGAAGAAGATGATGATGATGATGATGAAGCAGAAGAAGAAGAAGAAGAAGAAGAAGAAGATGATGATGATGATGAAGAAGATGAAGATGATGATGAAGAAGATGAAGATGAAGATGACGATGATTGAATTTCGACTATCTTAAATATTGTAGCAAATTGAACTATCATTTCAATAGAGTTATGTAAAATACAATATTTCATTTGTAGTCATCCTTCGTTATTGTCATGCATGTAGTAATTTTAAATTCACTTTAATTTATAGTGATCCTTTCTTATTCTTTTCTATTGTTTCACTTTATTTGTAAACATTTCAAATGCAGCAATGACAGGACAAGGTTCAGATAAACCTGATAAAGGAAAAGGGGTAGCCAGGCCTAAAAAAAGGCAACGGAAGGCCCCAAAGTATGTACTTAGGGTGCCTAGTACACTACCTACCCCTACAGTACAACCTCCCTCTACTCCTGCAGTACACCCTCCTTCTCCTACCCCTGCAGTACATCCTCCTCCTCCTACCCCTGTTGTACACCCTCCTGCTCCTACCCATGCAGAAGAGCCTCTGCCTCCCCCTGTGATTATTATTCCCACTCCTCCCCCTGTCATTATTACCCCCACTCCTCCCCCTGAGGTTATTACCCCCACTCCTCCCCCTGACCCTACTTCTATAGCTTCCTCATCTTCTACACCGCCTTCAGCTGGTGATGCTGAAGATGTTGACCCGCCTTTCCATGATCGACCATGGATTGAGCCATATGGAAAAGGGTAAATACTTTAATCCCAGTTTTAACTTTGATTGATGTTTTAAACTTTCTTTACTGAAATGACTTTTATTTATTTATATGAAGGTTTATTCCCTCCAGAGTTGCTTCCCAGGCCATAACACGTTCAATTAAGCAACAGTATTTGACTCCATGGCCTACTTGGGGAGCCATACCTATAGACGACAGAAAGCCATTCTGGGAGCGTTTTAAGGTCAAGAACACTTTAAATTAATTATGATCCATATCTTACCATGTCTTAATCAATGTTTGTTTTGTTCATCATTACAGAAGAAGGTGCAGTGGAAAGCTGAGCATGAAAGTCAAATTCATAGAAATTTTCACATGAAAGCATCTCATCGGCTCTCAGAGATGTTTAGGGATGCCAGGATTGCAGGGGAGCGCCCTGTCTGGATGGGCGAAATTATTTGGAACTCTTTGCTTGCACATTGGAACACATTAGAGTTTCGTAAGAAGTCTGCTACAGCCCAGAAGAACAGATCGTCTGAAAGGGGTGGTGCCTTGCATACTGGTGGGTCGATCACGATTCACGAGCATGCCATTCGTATGGTAATCTCTTCAAGCTGTTTCTGTCCAGATTTTCTTGTCTCTTAAGCATTGTGCAAGTATGTTTGATGTTGATAAGCATTGCTAAAGGTGTAGCAACTCATATTAATCACTTAATTGCAAAATGAGTGGTTGAGTTCATCATAAACTTATTTAAAAATCTGTGATGAGTCAATATTTTCTTCACTTCACTTAGTTTATTTTACTAGAATTAATCAGGGAATTGTGCTAAAATGTCCGATATTTTCCCATTTTACTAATTGTGCTTAATTTGATTAGAAATTCTTATTTTGATTAATTTGAATTATCTGAGCTAATTATGTGTATTAGTAATTGCAGGAAAATTTTGGAAATAAAAATTGAGACATTTGGAAAAATATTCATTTACACAGAGTGTTATTTACTTGGAAGATTTATTTTGTATGTTGATCCGTGGAAACTTAAGAGGAAATCTTTTGTTTGGATTAGCTAATATTAGAAGTGCACGGTACAAAGGTTTTGGCATCCAAAAATACACATGCTTTCACCTAAAGTTCTTCAATTCTTGGATTTTAAGAGGCATTAATTCTCATGGTTTGGTAGACATGTCACGGCTGAAAATAAATTAGTGGAGGGCCCTCTTGTTAATTTTGATGAAAGAAAATGTGGAAAGGAGGTGCACTTTACTACGGCACTAGGAATCTCCTTATTCTATTGTAAATGGAGACACATTATGGAAGAGGGACCACCAACACATTGGACGCTCTGCTCACGGAACTGCACTATTAAGAATTAATTTTCTTTCTTCATGTGTTTCACAGAGCACTAAGGAACCAGAGTAACACACGTCCGAAAGAGAAAAGCGGTACAACAGTTTGGAGGTGAACAAAGAGGATAACACAACAGCTGCCATGGTAGAAAGGGTGACATCTACGCATGATTAAAAACGCACGAGAGCAAGCAAGATGCAGCAGAAGCACGGAGAAGTGAAGCAAACGGTTCTCCATCCAGCAGCTCTTCACGTCCACGTTCACTCCACAACAGCAGCTTGGAAAGCTTCACGGTCCAGCAGTGCAACCACACAGCAAATAGATAATGGAAAAGGGAGCCCACGGCTGCAAGGAAATTCACGTGATTCATTGGCTGGAAAAATGAAGTGCATTCACGGTCTTGAAGACGGTCCAGCACCTTGTTGAAGCAACCACCAGCAGCAAATGAAAGTGCAGCCCCACACAAGAACACAGCAGCTGAGGTTGTGTTCATCAATATGAAGAAGCTCTTGTTGCAGCATTGCAACCAGCCACACGCACATCTTGGAGTGTCCAGGGGCAGTTCACGGTGCAGCAGCTATCTAGTTGAGAAGGATGCCTCATGGTATTGAAGAAGGAGACGTCATCCAGCAGCTCAACGTGCAACAAAGAGAGCCAATACACGGCCTTGGAAGGAAGGGAAACATGCATTTAAGAGAACCATCCAGCAGCTGGTCCAGTAAAGGAGATGCTCCACAATCTTAGTCTAATTGAAGAAGAAGAAGCCGTGAGCAAGGAGTTGGAATGAAGAAGAAGAAGGGAGCCCACGACCAGAATGGCTCGAAGAATTGGATACACACGGATGGAGGGGATTCTCGGCTCTTCATTCCAGCAAGCCCAGCCACGTGAAGCAGCTTGGAGAAAAGATCAAGGCCTGCTTTCTTTACGCATCCAGCTAAAGATCACCAAACCAGCAGGGTCCAGCTTCAATCACACCAAGAGAAGGAGGCCGTGAGGTGAGAGAATCCAGCAGCTTGGAAGCATAGAGGAAGGCACGGAAGCTGCATATCCAGCAGCCACAATCACGGCTTGATGGAAGTAGAAGAATCCAAGGTGTAAAAGATGACAAAATGGAGGGACCTTCACCTATTTTCTCACGGGCAAGAAGCTATTGCTCAGAATTTTGTGCAAGGAACCAAGTTGAATGGAGAAGTCACGAGAGTTTGTCCAGAGGAGAAGTGGCTATAAATGGCATCAGCATCAGAGAACCAGGAGGACATCAGAATTTAGGAATAGAAATTAGCAGACGTTCTGGTTTTCTCCTCCCCTCTGGGGAGGTTTTGTGATTTAATTCAATTTGCATTTTCCAGTAGCAAACTCTCTCAGTTTTCATTTCCAAACAGTGCACAAATGTAAAATTTTATTTCTGAAGCGTGTAGTTTAATTGTTTCACAGTTTTCTCATTTTCATTTTCATTTTATTTTAAGTGTTTGAACTTCAATTTAAATGTTGAATCCTTGATGAATTTGATTTTTTAAATCCTTGTTGAACTTCAGTTAAATGTTTTTATCTGTTAAAATTACCGTTCATGATTTTCTGCACCGTTAAATTCTGTCATTATGTTTTACTGGTCATTTATTTTCAAGAGTTGTTTTTACGGTTTATTTTTACTGGAACTATTGGTAAATTTTAATTACAGTGTTGTTTTGTCTTCTGCATATTTACTGTTCTGTGTTTTAATTTCCAACACTGTAATTTTTCCATTGTCTATTTTTACCATCTTTTACTGTTTAGTTTTTACCGTCGTTAAAATTTACTTCAGTGTTTTTAATTCTGTCTTATTTTAATTCCAGTTTTAATTTATTTTTCCGTACCACAAATCACAAAACCCCCCCCACTTCGTGTAAAAAAATCTGAGACTGAACCACACAAATTGGTCCTTGAGAGACGACCTAGGAGTCAAATCCTAGTCTTATACTGCATTAATTTCTGTGCACATCAAATTTGTATGACCGCGACAGTCGTATCAAATTTTGGCGCCGTTGCCGGGGATCAAAGACGGTTTAGTTTTAGATTTTTGTTGTATAAAGTTTTGTTCTATGTTTGTTTTGTGTGTTTTGTCTTGTATATTTTTGTAGGCGACAACGACACCTTCAGCAAATTTTGGCGGCGTTGTCACTTCAGTTCCAGGTTTTTCGTTTTAGATTTTTGCTGTGTTTTTCGATTATGTTGTGTGAATATATGTTTTGTCTTTCATATTTTATTGTGCAGTGTTCTGTATTTAGTTGCTATATATAAAAAAAAAAAAATTTTTTTACTATTGATGTTCTGTCTTGTGTGTGCTTGTAGCATGTATAAATGTGTTTAGTTTATCTGTTTCGTAATTTTTAGTTTTTAGTTTTTATTTTTATTTTCCATGTCTACCTATTTTAATTTTGTGAATAGTGCTTATTCTACAAGTGCCTGTAATTATGATTCTCTTTCTGCATATTACTCTGATTCTTGTGCTGATTTTAATACTGAGAAAAATATGGATCATCCTCAAATTCCTGAGAGCTCCCTTTGGGAGCCGGTTCCACCAGTTCAGCAATATCAGAGTCAGCAGTATGATGCTCCTGCCCAAGTAGCTTCTCAGCCTTCAACTTCTGAACCTACATTGAAGGAGTTACTAGAGCAGATGACAATGCAGAACATTCAATTTCAGAAAGGGAACATGCAGTTCAAGCAAGAGAGCATGGAGTTCCAGCAGGAAACTCAATCTGCCATTCAGAATCTGAGTGATCAGATCAGGCAGATGACCACTCTTGCACCTGAGGAGACTGATGAAAATTTTGGGGACCCAGCAGAAGTAAGCAGTAATCCTGAACCAGGTAGACCACCTTCACCTTCCCACACTCTAGAAATCTTCAAGGAAGAGGAGGTAAGCATACCACAATTTGATTATTATGTTGATTGTGATGATGAGAGGTATGCTGATGACTATATTGTTGCTGAGCATGATTTTAATTTTTCCTCTGTGCATGATGAGGACCGCTTTTTACTATCACATTCAAATATTTGTTCTCCATGCACTGAACATGAATCTGAACCTGTTATAGATATTGTTTCTACATTTGAAACGGATTCATGTTATGAGGTTGTATCTAAGGCTCGGTATGATGAATTGGGATTGGGTGTTATACCTCTGCATGATATTTCTGTGGAACCACATTGCACTAACCATGTTGCAGGAGGTGTACATGTATTGCATCAACAAACACCCACAATTGAAGACAAAGGTGCAAGCTTACAAAACGGTTTGAAAATCAATTGGCACCTGCTGAACCCAATCATCAACAATTTTTTCTGCTTAGATCCAGCGATGGAAGACATTTCATTGCTTGATCAGATCTGGAGGATGAAGCAGTTCATCCTCAACACTTTCATACTGGATCCCGAGGCGAAAAACATCTCCCTGATTGTCCAATTTTGGCAACTGCCACCATAATCCAGGGGAGTTTTTTTTTTCTTTCTTCCCCGTTTTCCTACTTTTATTGCATTTGTCCTTTATCTGTTTAGTGTTTTAATTGATGATCTTATGCTTAGAACACGTTTAGGACATTGTAGTTTAAGTGTGGTCTGGGGGAGATTCTGCATTTTGTTTTTTTTCTTTTAAGTTTGTTTTTCCTTTTCTTCTTAGTTTTTGTAATTGTTATCTTTAAAAATAAAAAATAAAAAAACAAAAAAAATATTTTGTGATAAAATTGTTTTTGTTTAAAAGCGTGCCAAATCTGTATTCTGATATGTATAATTATTTTTTTCTTAGTTTTCACATTGTTATCCTTATAAAAAAAAAAAAAAAATTCAAAAATTCAAAAATTGTTTTGCGTATTCTTTTGATTTTATTTCGACCCTCAGTTTCTTACCAATATTTCATTAAAAATTTTCACTTCAGATCTCATTTATTTTCCTTATTTTCCTTCACTGTAAATACAATTTCTTAGTTGTTTTCATACAGATCTTTGATTGCAAATTTTTAGACTAAGAAAATATTTCATTCATAAGAACAAAAATTACAGTAATAAGGGATAAGGAGATTGAACAGATCTGAAAATAAAATTGCAGTTGATATATGAAATTTAAGATGTTCTGGGGTCGATCATTTCTGATCGTTAATATTACAAACCAAACAAAAACAAAAACAACATAAAAAAAATTAAAAACATAAAAAACATAAGTGTTCATATTACAGTCCTCATTAATATTCTGGCCACGCTCGGCCAACAAAAACATAATAAAAAAAAAAAAAAAAAAAAAAAACATAAAATTTTAAAACTGGAAGTAGTTGCTGGGTGGCGATCTTAGGGTAAGCTCCGTCGAGGGGGCTCTGGTACAGAATGCAAGAGGCGTAGGTGGAGGGATCTGTCGTTCATTTCTGTCGTCGTCAATGATGATCGGGACGGGGAACAAATTCAGCAGCCTGGGTGCCTTGATGACTACCCAGTCGTATTCTTTCAACAAAAAAATTGTGTTAATAATAGAAGAGGAAGAGAAAAAAAATAAAAAATAGTGTTATGATCAGAGTTCTTACCATACATGTACCTCGGCAGCATAGAAAAGAGAGTGCCCGTGGGATCTATCTCCAATTGGAGACGCCTGACCCGATTGCTGTGATTGTTGAACCAGCAGTGCACATTATATTCGGTGGCTTCTCCGAAGAACCTCAGTCGAGACGCGATCTCGGCGACTTGGACTCTGCTAGGGTGTGTGACCCCATAGTTGAATATATTGGTCATCATCTTGATTTGATCGTCGGTAGGACGCCACCGTTGACTGGTATATCTCTCTGATTCCATATCACTCATCCTTCCTCTCGTAATATACAAATACATAAATAAAAAATAAATACATATAAAAAGAACAAAAACATAAAAAAAAAAGAAGAAGAAAAAAATAAACATAAAAAAAATAATAATAAAAAGAACTAAAAAAAAAAGAAGCATAAAAAATTTTTAGATTAGTTCTGTGTTTTCTTTATTTGTTCTTGTTTTCCGTTAAATTTATTTTGTCCTGTCTGTCTTTGATTGTTTTTGTGTCTGGTCTCAGATCTGTTTCACGGTCCTTGCAAAGGGTCCTAAACGGATCTACGTCCAGTGTCCTTGTCCATATTGTTCTTGTATATTCAGTTTCTGTGTTTTAGTTTTAAGTGGGGTACGTGGCGTTGTTCTACCCGATTGTCTCTGCCATACCTTCAAACGAAGGGAGATTAACGTCTGGTTTCCAGCCGATATACCCCTTAAGTTTTTAGACAGTTGTGTTTTATGTGTTTTAAGTGTTTAGGAGGTGAAAAATAAAGCGAATAAGAGCTGAAAATAAAGAAGGAACTGAAAGCAGGAAAAAGAAAAAAAATGATAGATCTGAAAGCTGTAAAAGGAGAAGAACTGAAAAGCAAAGAAAAGAGCAGAAAGCTTAAACGGCAGAAAGAAGGAGATCCAAGGTGCAGATGACTTACCCGGAGTAGTAGGGCTTACAGAAGCTTGACGCAGATCTTAGACGCTCCGAAGGCACACAGGCAGAGGCTCCTCACGGATCTCACTCAGACTCTTCAGAAGGCCGGGGACAGAGCTTCCTCGCAGAGGTTCCAGATGCTCAGGTTGAGAGTGAGGAGAGCGGAGAGAGAAGTGAGAAGTAGAGAGAGAGAGCAGAGCAGTCAGAAATGCCGCTCGGGAGCCGAAGTTGGCCTATTAATAGCCAAAATTCTGCCACTGTAGCAACAGTTCCGGTCTTTGCCACCGAGACTGTTGTCACAGTACCGTATCCTTTTTCAAAAAAAAAAATAAAAAAAAATAAAAAAAAAATAAAATAAAATAAAATAAAATAAAATAAAATAAATATAAAAAATAAAATAATATTAACATCTGCTGATGGATGTTTCTGAAAATTTCTTCCCATTTTTCCTAACTTTTTATTGCACTTGTCTATATTATTTGCTGCTCTGAAATTGATAATCTGATGATTGTGACACACTGAGGACATTGTGTGATTTAAGTGTGGTCTACTGGGGAGAAATTCTGATTTTTCTGTTAGTTTCTGTTAGTATGCATTTTGTGTGTTAAATTTTTGTTTTAAGTTATTTTTATTCAGTTTTGTGTGCAATAAATTTTACATTTTTCTCTTGATTTCTGGATTATCTAAGTTGTAGATTTTTCCTTCACTTATTTACTACTTATAGATTGTAATCCTTGTTTTTCTTTGCTTGGAAAGATGATTATACGTTTGAGAGGTTGATTTGATTGTGACGAATACCCTGTGTGAGATTTGAGCCACTTTATTTTCTTTCTTGTGTGTGATATGTATCTTGATTGCTTGCACATATGCCTTGGCTTGATTCTTTTAGATATCCTTGATTGATATGCATGTTCAGAAGTGATAAAGGCAATTTTATTCTTGAGCCTCTTTAGCCAAATAATCCTACCCTGTTATTATCCTTTGATAACCCCTTTGAGCCTATACTTTCCCCATTTCTTTGTGTTGAAGCTCATATACTGATCCTAAGTGAAAAACCATGATTACCTTAACCTTAGGAAAGTCTGGAGCTATAGAAGTATTTTGAGAATAAGTGTGGTCTCCTTGGGAATTCTGATGAATTGGCTAGTTGGTTCCTCATCATGTTTTGAAATGATAATTTATATCCTGTTGTGAAAAAAAAAAAAAAAAAAAAAGAGACAGGATGAAAAAAAAATGATGAGAAAAAGAGAAAAATTGAAAAATAATTTTGTAAATAATGGAGTCGAGAAGAGGATTGAATTAGAGGTTTGGGTGAGATTTCACTGTGTTTACATTTTTTCCCTAGTGCACCTCTATTTCTTCTGAGCTATAGCTACTTGTCCAAATTTATCCTCCCCTGTCCTTGGCCCCATTGCAACCCAGTAAAGACCTTTTGATCTGAAGATGCATATATTTTAAGTGTTGATATTAGAAGATTGCCAAGTCTGTTTGTGTTTGCTTTCTTGAATGCATTGAGTGACATTGATTTACCTTAAACACTTGAGAGAAACACTATAGTGCATCTGTGAGGTTTTGTTATTTTCAAATCACCTCTTGAGCTGATTAGTTATTTTACCAAGTTTTGAATTGCTTGGAAGATTTCTGTAAGTATCTGCCTTTCTTGATTTTGTGTTGGATATTGTCTATTTCTTTTCTCTATCCAGAATTCTTGAGAACTATGTAAATTCTTGAGTCTTTGTTTTCTGCATGCTGAGTGTGTGTCACCTCCCCAAATGTCCTTTGATGTCTTATTCCCTGATTTGCGTCTTGATTTTGCCCAGGAGTGCAAAAGACTAAGTGTGGTCTATTTTGATGAGTCAATATTTTCTTCACTTCACTTAGTTTATTTTACTAGAATTAATCAGGGAATTGTGCTAAAATGTCCGATATTTTCCCATTTTACTAATTGTGCTTAATTTGATTAGAAATTCTTATTTTGATTAATTTGAATTATCTGAGCTAATTATGTGTATTAGTAATTGCAGGAAAATTTTGGAAATAAAAATTGAGACATTTGGAAAAATATTCATTTACACAGAGTGTTATTTACTTGGAAGATTTATTTTGTATGTTGATCCGTGGAAACTTAAGAGGAAATCTTTTGTTTGGATTAGCTAATATTAGAAGTGCACGGTACAAAGGTTTTGGCATCCAAAAATACACATGCTTTCACCTAAAGTTCTTCAATTCTTGGATTTTAAGAGGCATTAATTCTCATGGTTTGGTAGACATGTCACGGCTGAAAATAAATTAGTGGAGGGCCCTCTTGTTAATTTTGATGAAAGAAAATGTGGAAAGGAGGTGCACTTTACTACGGCACTAGGAATCTCCTTATTCTATTGTAAATGGAGACACATTATGGAAGAGGGACCACCAACACATTGGACGCTCTGCTCACGGAACTGCACTATTAAGAATTAATTTTCTTTCTTCATGTGTTTCACAGAGCACTAAGGAACCAGAGTAACACACGTCCGAAAGAGAAAAGCGGTACAACAGTTTGGAGGTGAACAAAGAGGATAACACAACAGCTGCCATGGTAGAAAGGGTGACATCTACGCATGATTAAAAACGCACGAGAGCAAGCAAGATGCAGCAGAAGCACGGAGAAGTGAAGCAAACGGTTCTCCATCCAGCAGCTCTTCACGTCCACGTTCACTCCACAACAGCAGCTTGGAAAGCTTCACGGTCCAGCAGTGCAACCACACAGCAAATAGATAATGGAAAAGGGAGCCCACGGCTGCAAGGAAATTCACGTGATTCATTGGCTGGAAAAATGAAGTGCATTCACGGTCTTGAAGACGGTCCAGCACCTTGTTGAAGCAACCACCAGCAGCAAATGAAAGTGCAGCCCCACACAAGAACACAGCAGCTGAGGTTGTGTTCATCAATATGAAGAAGCTCTTGTTGCAGCATTGCAACCAGCCACACGCACATCTTGGAGTGTCCAGGGGCAGTTCACGGTGCAGCAGCTATCTAGTTGAGAAGGATGCCTCATGGTATTGAAGAAGGAGACGTCATCCAGCAGCTCAACGTGCAACAAAGAGAGCCAATACACGGCCTTGGAAGGAAGGGAAACATGCATTTAAGAGAACCATCCAGCAGCTGGTCCAGTAAAGGAGATGCTCCACAATCTTAGTCTAATTGAAGAAGAAGAAGCCGTGAGCAAGGAGTTGGAATGAAGAAGAAGAAGGGAGCCCACGACCAGAATGGCTCGAAGAATTGGATACACACGGATGGAGGGGATTCTCGGCTCTTCATTCCAGCAAGCCCAGCCACGTGAAGCAGCTTGGAGAAAAGATCAAGGCCTGCTTTCTTTACGCATCCAGCTAAAGATCACCAAACCAGCAGGGTCCAGCTTCAATCACACCAAGAGAAGGAGGCCGTGAGGTGAGAGAATCCAGCAGCTTGGAAGCATAGAGGAAGGCACGGAAGCTGCATATCCAGCAGCCACAATCACGGCTTGATGGAAGTAGAAGAATCCAAGGTGTAAAAGATGACAAAATGGAGGGACCTTCACCTATTTTCTCACGGGCAAGAAGCTATTGCTCAGAATTTTGTGCAAGGAACCAAGTTGAATGGAGAAGTCACGGGAGTTTGTCCAGAGGAGAAGTGGCTATAAATGGCATCAGCATCAGAGAACCAGGAGGACATCAGAATTTAGGAATAGAAATTAGCAGACGTTCTGGTTTTCTCCTCCCCTCTGGGGAGGTTTTGTGATTTAATTCAATTTGCATTTTCCAGTAGCAAACTCTCTCAGTTTTCATTTCCAAACAGTGCACAAATGTAAAATTTTATTTCTGAAGCGTGTAGTTTAATTGTTTCACAGTTTTCTCATTTTCATTTTCATTTTATTTTAAGTGTTTGAACTTCAATTTAAATGTTGAATCCTTGATGAATTTGATTTTTTAAATCCTTGTTGAACTTCAGTTAAATGTTTTTATCTGTTAAAATTACCGTTCATGATTTTCTGCACCGTTAAATTCTGTCATTATGTTTTACTGGTCATTTATTTTCAAGAGTTGTTTTTACGGTTTATTTTTACTGGAACTATTGGTAAATTTTAATTACAGTGTTGTTTTGTCTTCTGCATATTTACTGTTCTGTGTTTTAATTTCCAACACTGTAATTTTTCCATTGTCTATTTTTACCATCTTTTACTGTTTAGTTTTTACCGTCGTTAAAATTTACTTCAGTGTTTTTAATTCTGTCTTATTTTAATTCCAGTTTTAATTTATTTTTCCGTACCACAAATCACAAAACCCCCCCCACTTCGTGTAAAAAAATCTGAGACTGAACCACACAAATTGGTCCTTGAGAGACGACCTAGGAGTCAAATCCTAGTCTTATACTGCATTAATTTCTGTGCACATCAAATTTGTATGACCGCGACAGTCGTATCAATCTGCATAAAAATACTTCTCTGGTTTGACATGTGCAATCTGTTTTGTTCAGATTTTTTTTGCATCTACAACTTTGAACAAATTTATTTGATGATGATAAACATGATTGAAGTGTTTCCTTGAATTCTAGTGCAATTTTTTTAGTAAAAAGTGCTGCATAATTGGCTACAGCAGGGGTGTTTTGTTGAATCTGTCCATTTCAGTGCATTTTACACATTTGTGCAAGTGTATTTTACCATTTGAAACATGTATGCACTGTTCATTTGGTCAAATTTGAGCTCATATGCAAAATCACTTCCTAAACCATCAATTTTGCCTTATTTTGGAAGTGAAGTAGTGATTTTCTAGTGCAGTGTGATTCTTTGCTGTCTTAGTGTCTAAACATGTTCAAATTGATGATAAAAGTTGCCCCAACCATCAAATAATGTTTCCAAACGTGTTTATGCATAATGACCCATTAAACCACCAAATTTTGCCTAAATGTGGAAGTGAACTTGTGATTTTCTGCTGCATTGTGTCCCTTGACTGTCTTAGTGCTTAAACATTTTCAATTTGATGGTTTAAAGTTGTTAGCACTGTTCGTTTGGTCTTTCTCCAGCCACTGTACCAAATCACCTTTTGAACCATCACTTTTGCCTTAAATTTGCAAGTGCACACCTCGTATTGAGAGCTTGACTGTTTTGGTTGTGTTTCATTGCTTATGGAGTCATTTTTGGTGAATTGAAAGTTGTTTTCTATTGTTCATATGGTCAATTTTGAGCCAAACCGAAATATACTTGCTACATGACCAAATTTTGGTCACTTTTAGCAAGTGCACAACTGAAATTCTGCAGTAGATTTTTTCTTGCTTGTTTCACTGCTTCTACATGTTCAATATGATGATATAAACTTCCTTTAGGTGTCATTTGATCCCTAGAACCACTGCCACTCATTTTTACCACTGAAACCATCATTTTTCTACTCATTTTGCTGCTACAGTGTACATTTTAGTTGCTGTTTGGTTTTTAGTCACAGTTAAATTTCGAATTTGGATTGGAAAAAGCTGGGTTTATCTCCTTTGGTTTCCACATTATTGGATTCCATGTTAAGTCTAAATTATGTTTCAGGCACAAGCTCTTGGACGAGCGGTCCATGTTGACGAGGTCTTTGCACAGACCCATGTTCGGAAGGGCACTAATGAATTCGTTGATGAAAGGTCTCGCAAGACTCATGTAAGCAAATAGCACTCCTAGTATTAGTAATCCACATGATTATGTTATCTTCATCATTCTCTGACATTGCTTTTATTGTTTGAACAGGAAGATTTTTCTCTGAGACTTTCACAGGTTAGATCCGAACATGGGTCAGCTCCTACACCGGATGATACGAGTAATACAGATGACGACATCCGTAGGACACAGTGCTGGGTCGATGTCGTTGGTGGGAAGAAAAAGGGACGAGTCTACGGTGCAGGACAACTTGCTGCAAACTATACAGCATCGAAAGGAGGTACACTGAAGCATCAACCTTCTTCTTCCACCTCTTCTGCTGACGAGGCCATCCAGCGCTTGACACAGCTACTGGACCAACGTGACCAGGAAAACCGTGCATTGAGAGAAGAATACAGTGACTTGAGAGATGAGTTCTCAAGCTTCAAGGCCCTGGTCATGAGAGCGCTGCCTCAAACTTCAGACACTCCTTCCATTGTCCCTCCGACCCAGCCACGACCCTCTCTGTCACCCGCCGTCCATAATCAACCCAGCCCACACCAGTCCAGCCCACACCAGTCCAGCCCACACCAGTCCAGCCATCTACAGATGACCAGGACGATGAACATCTTTCTGAAGACTATGTAGATTTTTAGTTTCATTTTGTTATTGATCATAGTACATTTAAATGTTATTATGACATTGTTAGAATATAATTGATGTTAGTACATTATGATAACAATGTTATAGTACTTTATGCTTTTCCATCAATGAATATCAAATTTTGGGATGGACAGTATATATATGCAGGTCTGTTTGTTTGTAAATTGAAACTGTTATACAGGTCTGTGTGTTGTGAATATGATATGCAAGTATGTGTGGTAGAACAGCAAAACAATTAAAACAAATATTTCTCTGCACCGTACCGAAGGCTTTACCGAGGGCCTTCGCCCTTCGGTAATTACCGAAGGCTTGTGGCCTTCGGTAATTACCGAAGGCTTACGGCCTTCGGTAATTACCGAAGGCTTGCGGCCTTCGGTAATTACCGAAGGGCGAAAGCCCTCGGTAATGGTTACCGACAGGGGGTTTACCGAGGGCTTTTTGACCGTCGGCAGGCCTTCGGTAATGGGCCGTTACCGAAGGCTTTTGGCGTTTTCCGAAGGATTCTGGCCTTCGGTAATGCCCTTCATTACTGTGGTGCGTAATCATGATCTGACCGAATTGCATGTACATCGTCAAGTAAAGGGTGGTCATCCAAATTTGTCATTGTTTTCAATGAATGGTTGTCAACAATATGAATATTAATCAGATTGTCTTCGTTAACTTCAATTTGTTTTTTCCTTGAAGAACGACATACCAATGATCAGACGTAGGATCTTTGACATAAAAAACTTGAGATGCTTGATGTACCATGATAAACAGTTCGTCTTGATAACCCACCTTTCAGAAAGGAACAGAAAACTTAGTGTAATCAACATCCCATATCTCTCCTATTAAACCATAATATTTCATTGATCCAAGTACAAGATTTTGATCTTTTGATGTGGAAAATTGGAACGACTCAACTTCTAGACTAACTTCACTATTTTGTATTGTGCTTTTATCATCCAAAGTCTTCATATAGAATGTGCAATTATTGATTTCATAACCTGTACAACATATGACATCAAACTTTAAACCATTTGCAAGTCACAACAAAGTCTGAGAAGAACGTGGCTCTTTGTCAACTTCAGATTTGAACCAAGACATAAATGTTCTATTATGCTCCATCAACTGCCATTTCTCTGATTGTCTTGAATTTTTATTCTTTACAATGACTTTGTGTGCTTCCAAAATAGGGATCACCTCATTTGTGTTGTTCAATATATAAAGATGTGATTGCAACAATTCTTCGCAGTCTTTGGTCACCACATTCAATCCTCAGATGCTTTTACTTGTAGAACATTTATTCAACCATGATGTGCGAGGAACTCCTATTGCATTTGTTGAAGTCATGTAATCTGAACAAAACTCAATACTTTCTTCAACAATATACCTTTCAATCATTTAAACTTCGGGACAATACTGATTTTTAACGTACCCTCTCAAAATCTTCATATAACGCTCAATAGGATACATCCATCTTAAGTTACCGGTCTGCACAACTTCATTTCTCTAACCAAATGAACAAGTAAATGTACTATGCTTCAGACCGTTCGGTCCTTCATAGCACCGTTCGGTTTTAACACTTATTGTTAGAACCGTTCAGTTTTTTGCTTTCATTCAATGCGTTTAATTTTTTTAGGTTGTCTTTAACTTCCAATTTTAATTTAGTTTAATTCTCTCTGTAAAAACACTTTCAAACCCCCCACTACGTGTTTGACCTAAGTCTCGAACCACATTTAGTCCTCCAGAGACGACCTAGGAGTCACTTCCTAGCACTATACTACATTTTTAATGCACATCCAATTTGATGGGCCGCGACAGCCGCATCAGCGTGTCACACATCAAAAAAAAAGAAAAGGATGAAGATGCACGAGAGCAACAATGACAAAGGGCTTCGACGGCTGGAGGAAGATTGTCAGTCTAGGGCGGCGGTGACATTCGATTAAGGGGTGAGAGGGTAGCGGCGACTCGCGGTGAGGAGTTTGACGACAAGCGCCGCGGCGGCGACGACGGATGGCTCGCCGATCTGGAGCGACTTGGCGATTTGGGCTTGGCAATCTAGAGTGGTGGATGAAGATGAAGATACTCTCTTTGATTTTAGTAAGAGGCGGCAGAAACCCTGTTTCTGATTTCTGGAAAAGAAAGAAACCCTAACAGATTTGGCCATATGGGCTTGGTCCTTTTCTATTTTCGGCGAAGGCAGCAATGGCAGAGGCAGCAGCGACAGAGGTAGTAGTGGCGGAGGTAGCAGCGGCAAAGGCTACAGCGGTGACAAAAGAGTGGAGTCGTTGGAGGAAGCATCGCTGGCAGCAGCGGCGGGGCACCAATGGTGCGACGATGAAGGGAGAAGGTGCGATCAAGAACGACAACGAGCTGTGGCAGGCGCGAGCAGTGGCAGCACAAGGGTGGCGTGGCGAGCCAAGGAGTGGCAGTGGTGGAGGAACTCACAGAAGAAAGAGCTACACAGAGGAAGAATAGGAGAGCAGGAGGAAGGAGAAGCTTTTTCTTGTCGCAAATAGGTTAAGTTCAGTATTTGGCACCGGTTAAAAGGCCAACCCGAGGTATAAAGTGTTGGACAGCATCAACAATTTCAGTTCCTGATGAACCGATGCCTTAGGTCTGGCGTAGCAAGTAGTTACAGGCAACGTAGCAGGTGTAGCAGAGGTATAGGCATCGGTTGCCTAGCCATCCGAGGCAATAGGGTCTTTTTTCTGATCTATAGTGAGGTGTGTAGTGGTATAGGCCTCGGGTCTTGGATTAGCCGGTGCAATACCACTATTTTGCCTTAGGACTTAGATTAACCAATGTATATAACGTTATACGCTTCGTTTTTCACATAACCGAAACTTATATAGCGAGTTAAAAACCACATTTTTTACTAGTGCAAACAACAAAACTCAATTTACCTCTAAGGGGAAGAATCAAAATAACCAAATCAAAAAACCATTTCAAACCATTTTGATTAGTTAAAAAGCTTCCTAAATGCTGAAAATGGCCATGCACCAAACAAAAGCAAGTTTAAACAGTGAAAATGGATGGAAAATGGCAGCATTCTGCAATGGAAGTCGGGTGCCAGAGGAGGAGGCTCTGAAACTGTTACACGCGAGGAAGACGATACGATTCCTTTCGCGTTTTCTTTTTTTAACCTACGACATGTTATTACCTCGGTTCCTCACTTTACCGAGGCCTATTCCCCTTAAAAAATTAAAAATTCATTTGAAATGGTAATTTTGAAATTTTTTTCAAACTATATGTATCGGTTCACCGCCAAAATCAAGGCCAAATCCTCTATCAAAAAATACATTTTTATTTAATGTTTTAAATTTGTTTAGATAAGGGAATAGGTCTTGGTTCGAGGGGAAACCGATGCTTATTCCTTTAAAACCAAACTGCTAATTTAATGAAGGAAAATGTTATTTGGACAACGAAATTTTGACACAGATTTGACAACGGCACGTGGCAGCTCTGCATTGGCTCAGTAATTTGAAAATAAACCAGAGAAAGGGTTACGGGGCGAGGGGTATTTTGGGATTTCCATATTAGAATTTTAAGATTTGGGTTTGGCAGTTTAGGGTGGGAAAGACGTTCGTTCAAGCCTTCCTTCTTGTGTGTCGCTCTCTCGCTGTGTCGTCCGTCTTCTCTCTCGCTGTGTCGTCCGTCTTCTCTTTTGCTGTGTCGTCCGTCTTCGAAGCTTCCATCGTCGCTTTCGTTCTCTCCTCCTTCTTCAAGACGTGCGTTGAAACCTTCGAGGATCTCTGTGGCTGTGTATTCCATCTTTACCCTACCCACAGCGTTGAACCCTTCCATCCTTTGTGTGGGTCTGTCGTCCACAGAGAAACCCTTCCATTTTGGCATTCGGAAAGCGGGTGTGGTTGTTTTGTTGTGCATTTCGCGTCTGGTGGAGGAGGTCGTGGAGCAGTGGTATCCGTTTTTATTGGTGTAAGTAAAAATGGGCGAGCCCTGACATTGTGTTTTACACTGTGTTTTTGGTTTTCATTAAGTTGAATGATATAACTGAGTGTGGAATGTTATCTTGTTAGGGTCGTTTCAATGGAAGGGAAAAAAGCAAGTGTAAGAAAAAAATTAAATTTTGTGTTTATATATTATTTAATTATCGTATGAATTGTAGTTAGTAATAAATGTTTATGATTTTTCTTGTAGTGGCGACTTCTTATCTCGATGGATTCATCGATCATTATTGAAATGAATCGTTTACTATGACAGTGTCATGTGGATCGGATTAGGATGACACCATTTATGTGGTGTTTGAATATTCAAAGCCCTGTGGAGGTGAATTTGAAATTATTGAAGGTTATGGTTTGCAGGTGGGTTGGGAATGATAACAGTTTTAGAGTAAGTCAAAAGTTGGTGTCCTTTAGAGTTATTGATGTGTTCATGAGCTTAGGTTTAGAAATAGGAGGTTTAGAGATTCCCTTTGATGAAGTAGTTGGTGGATTGGTTGGTGAAATGTTCAAATCAAAAACCATCAGTTTGAATGACTTGACGGACATTTTTAATGTCATTGTTCATGATAAAAACATTGATGTTGATGTAGTGTGTAGGTTATATATATTAGTTTGTTTGGTTGTTTTCTATTTCCCTAGGAAATCAAGGCATGTTTGTAACATGCCTTTTGTAGTGTTAGATGACTTAGACCGTTTGTGTCTATATGATTGGTGCACCGGTGTACATAAACATATTGTAGAGAATTTAAATAAATGTAAGAAGAAAATTATGGGAGCAAGTATCCCCCAGTCACTCACTCTTAGTGGCAATGTGGCAGTGTTGCAAGTAATATGATATGTAGTTCACTATTTTGATGTAGTGCAGAACATTGTGAATTAGGTTTGATGAAATGATTTTATGATATTGTAGGCTTGGGCGGTTGAAAGACTTTCTTTGCATGGTCATCCTTCGCACAGGTTTTTCCCGCGCATAATGAGATGGTTCCCGTTTAAATCAAGGACCGAAAAAATTGAACATATTTTTATGACCGGAGATGTAAGTGTTTTGTTTTTCGTTATTTTGTATGTTAAAATGGATTGTCTATTTTGTCTGAATTTGTTGTGTGCTATTGGTGCAGTTAAATATGGAGTGGTATGTACGAAAGGAAGATCATCATAGGCCGGAAATCCGTGCAGCTTTCAACATGGATGAGGGAGGGATGAGTGAAGGATCCTTGGGTGAAGGATCCAAGGTTGACAAAGATGATGATGATGACGAAAGCTCTGATGACGGGACATGGGAAGCAGGTGCGGAGGAGAGATTGAGGAAAAACAATGAAGATATCAGAGCATTGAATGCCAAGATTGGAGTTCTTACTAGGGAGTTATTTGAAATTTATCAAACTTCAATCTTTCATGAAGCAGATGCATGTGGCACTGATGAAGAGATTGGTGGTGGAGTTGATGAAGGACATGGAGTTGGAGGTGAGGAGAAGACTGAAGTTGGCGGAGACGAAGAGGCTGAAGTTCGTCCCGATTGTGGATTTGAAGAAGAAGGTGATGGTAATGCAGTTGATGACCCCTAGGTGCACATACTGAAGTAAGAGGGGATGATAAAACCCCACATGAAGAGGAGATAGTTTCAAGAACTGTTGGTAACATTAATTTTATTGAAATAGATGATGATGGTGATGAAGAAGAACGGGAGGTCGTGCCATTGGTTATACCCCCATTGCGCAGTTTTGTTGGTGATCCAAGCACTAGTGTTGATGTAAACCAATTGTATACAGCAGTCAGCATCAGAGAGATGAACGTACACAGGTATATGGTATGAATTGTAGTTGTGGTTGAGGAATATGTATTGTTTGTGATTGACTAATATTTGTATGTTTAGGGTTGTAAGTGAGATAATTGGCTAAAGCTTGAGCACGACTTCAATTTACACTTTGGCCTCAATGAAATACGTTGATAACATGGTTAGTATTGTCACATTTGGTTGTGTTTCATGTTTTAGTTGATGTTAGTAATGTGAAAATTTTTTATTGTGTAGGTGGTGTTATTTGCTTGTATGATCTTTATGTACTTTGAGAAAAGGTTGTGCGGTGTTGTTAAGAGGATTCATTTTAGTCCGTTATACTCGGTAAATAAAATTTGATATTGTATCATATTTATGATTGAAGAAAGTATTTTTGATCGATTTTTTATTGATGATTTTGAAATTGTCCACAGCACCATATTCTTACAGATTATAGGAAACGTCCACAGAATCGCCATGTATTCACGCTTCATAACTATAACAGTTATTTGCGTTCCGATCATTTTGGACTTGGAGAATTAGCCACAGGGGGTTTTGTGAGTAACCTTGAATTTGCAAATTTTGTCGACTTTTGGTTGTAAATGTGTTACTGAAATTGTTTATATTGTTTGTAGTTGTTTCTGCCATTTGTCCACGATGATCATTGGTGGTGTTATTCAGTGAAATTGAGGTCATTGGAGATTTTTATGATTGACTCATTGGGTAAGGGGATCAGAGACCGCAAAAAGATAGACACAGCCGTTGTAATATTCAACATCTTTCATTGTTGATTACCGTGTGATTATGACATAACCCTGTATTGTTTAAGTATTTATTGTATTTGTTAACTGGTAGGCTGAAAATATGGCATGGTTTTTTTGCATCTTGATGACTACACCGGAAGGTAGTATTGGTCCTTTGACTGTTAAACAAGCAAATATCCCATCCTAACCAAACTTGTAAGTTTCTTCAACTGTACTGCCGGATTATATTGTGATGTATATGGGCAAAAGTAATTTGATGTTATGAGTATATTATTTCAGACATGATTGTGGAGTCATAATGTTGAAAGCAATGGAAATCTGGGATGGTGATGAAAAATACAACGGGAAAAGCATGCCTGAATATACAACTGTAAGTTGGAACTGTGTGTTTGATAATATTCTTGTATGTCCTGGTTTCTAATGTGGAAAATGTTGGTTTCAGGAGGAGCTTCTTGGGATTAGAAAGAAATATGTGTGTGAGTGGATCCTGGACAACGAGAACATAAGAAGAATTGAAGCCCTACAGCTATACGGCATTGTTTAGGATTGCTAAGAAATGATCAAATTTTGACATGTATAAGATGTTCAAATATGTACCTAATGTTATTTGACAATGTACAGTATGTGTTAGTAATAAGATTAGTGGTTGGATTTCGAAATGAATTGTTTTTACTTTGTGTTTGTGTTTGTTATAATGACAAAATTAGTGATTGAAAAATGAACGCGTCATTATAATAAAAATTTGACAAGTATGAGACCATTTTCACTAAAATTAATGGTAATTAATGGGAAGGATTTGATCAAGTTCTGACTGGGGAGATGAGTGTTGGTGATTGATGTGAACGCAAGAGGTGTAGAGTGACCCGTGATGAGTAGGGGGACGAAGTAGTGCAAGGGATGACTCAGAGTGTTCAAAAAAGTGTCTGGTAATCGTTTACAGCATCCCTGTAAACGATTACCCGAGAGAAAATGGGAATTTGTACAGAAAGTCCAACACAGGTACTCAGTCAGGTGAACAGGGGTCACCATTGGAAAAAAAGGTGACTTTTAGGCAAATCTGCACCTGTCTGAGGTGGTGCAGGTGTTCCAGTGGTGGGAGAGGGTGGCTAGTGATGTGATTGTGAGTCCAAGGAGTGTGGGGTGACCCCTCATCAGTTGGATGAGCAACCTGTGCAGGGAATGACTCAGAGTGTTGAAAAAAGGCTCTGGTAATCGTTTACAGCATCCCTGTAAACGATTACCCGAGAGAAAATGGGAATTTGTACAGAAAGTCCAACACAGGTACTCAGTCAGGTGAACAGGGGTCACCATTGGAAAAAAAATTGACTTTTATGCAAATCTGCACCAGTCTGAGGCTGGTGCAGGTGTTCCAGTGGTGGGAGAGGGTGGCTGGTGATGTGATGTGAGTCCAAGGACTGTAGGGTGACCCCTCAACAGTTGGAGGAGCAACCTGTGCAGGGAATGACTCAGAGTGTTCAAAAAATGGTCTGGTAATCGTTTACAACATCCCTTTAAACGATTACCCGAGAGAAAATGGGAATTTGTACAGAACGTCCAACACAGGTACTCAGTCAGGTGAACAGGGGTCACCATTGGAAAAAAAGCTGACTTTTATGCAAATCTGCACCTGTCTGAAGCTGGTGCAGGTGTTGCAGTGGTGGGAGAGGGTGGCTGGAGATGTGATGTGAGTCCAAGGAGTGTAGGGTGACCCCTCATCAGTTGGAGGAGCAAGCTGTGCAGGGAATGACTCAGAGTGTTCAAAATAGGCTCTGGTAATCGTTTACAGCATCCGGGTAAACGATTACCCAACGGTAAATGATTACCCGAGAGAAAATGGGAATTTGTACAGAAAGTCCAACACAGGAACTCAGTCAGGTGAACAGGGGTCACCATTGGAAAAAAAGCTGACTTTTATGCAAATCTGCACCAGTCTGAGGCTGGTGCAGGTGTTCCAGTGGTGGGAGAGGGTGGCTGGTGATGTGATGTGAGTCCAAGGAGTGTGGGGTGACCCCTCATCAGTTGGAGGAGCAACCTGTGCAAGGAATGACTAGGAGTGTTCAAAAAATGGTCTGGTAATCGTTTACAGCATCCCTGTAAACGATTACCCAAGAGAAAATGGGAATTTGTACAGAAAGTCCAACACAGGTACTCAGTCAAGTGAACAGGGGTCACCATTGGAAAAAAAGCTGACTTTTATGCAAATCTGCACCAGTGTGCGGCTGGTGCAGGTGTTCCAGTGGTGGGAGAGGGTGGCTGGTGATGTGATGTGAGTCTAAGGAGTGGGGGTGACCCCTCATCAGTTGGAGGACCAACATGTGCAAGGAATGACTCAGAGTGTTTAAAAAATGGTCTGGTAATCGTTTACAGCATCCCTGTAAACGATTACTCAAGAGAAAATGGGAGTTTGTACAGAAAGTCCAACACAGGTACTCAGTCAGGTGAACAGGGGTCACCATTGGAAAAAAAGCTGACTTTTATGCAAATCTGCACCAGTCTGAGGCTGATGCAGGTGTTCCAGTGGTGGGAGAGGGTGGCTGGTGATGTGATCTGAGTCCAAGGAGTGTGGGGTGACCCCTCATCCGTTGGAGGAGCAACCTGTGCAAGGAATGACTAGGAGTGTTCAAAAAATGGTCTGGTAATCGTTTACAGCATTCTTATAAACGATTACCCGAGAGAAAATGGGAATTTGTACAGAAAGTCCAACACAGGTACTCAGTCAGGTGAACAGGGGTCACCATTGGAAAAAAAGTTGACTTTTATGCAAATCTGCACCAGTCCGAGGCTGGTGCAGGTGTTCTAGTGGTGGGAGAGGGTGGCTGGTGATGTGATGTGAGTCTAAGGAGTGTGGGGTGACCCCTCATCAGTTGGAGGAGCAACATGTGCAAGGAATGACTCAGAGTGTTCAAAAAATGGTCTGGTAATCGTTTACAGCATCCCTGTAAACGATTACTCGAGAGAAAATGGGAGTTTGTATAAAACGTCCAACACAGGTACTCAGTCAGGTGGACAGGGTTCACCATTGGAAAAAAAGCTGACTTTTATGCAAATCTGCACCAGTCTGAGGCTGGTGCAGGTGTTCCAGTGGTGGGAGAGGGTGGCTGGTGATGTGATGTGAGTCCAAGGAGTGTGGGGTGACCCCTCATCAGTTGGAGGAGCAAGTTGTGCAGGGAATGACTCAGAGTGTTCAAAAAAGGCTCTGGTAATCATTTACAGCATCCTAGTAAACGATTACCCGAGAGAAAATGTGAATTTGTACAAAAAGTGCAACACAGGTACTCAGTCAGGTGAACAGGGGTCACCATTGGAAAAAAAATGTGACTTTTATGCAAATCTGCACCTGTCTGAGGCTGGTGCAGGTGTTCTAGTGGTGGGAGAGGGTGGTTGGTGATGTGATGTGAGTCCAAGGAGTGTGGGGTGACCCCTCATCAATTGGAGGAGCAACCTGTGCAAGGAATGACTCAGAGTGTTTAAAAAATGGTCTGGTAATCGTTTACAGCATCTCTGTAAAAGATTACCCGAGAGAAAATGCAAATTTGTACAGAAAGTCCAACACAGGTACTCAGTCTGGTGAACAGGGGTCACCATTGGAAAAAAAGCTGACTTTTATGCAAATCTGCACCTGTCTGAGGCTGGTGCAGTTAGTTCAGTGGTGGGAAAAAAAAGGTAGCAAATAACTTCAAGACTTTTGTATGACATAAATAAATTCATTATAACACACCATTAATAGAGATTCAGGTACACAACATACACAACAAAATAATACATTGTACGTTTCAAATATTACAGTTATCCATGAAATACTTATAATGGTGTTCATATAAAATTACAGTTATCCTAAACCCACTATTGGTTGTCTGCTTGATTGGACGTTGATGGTTGGTCAGATGGATGTACAAATTTGCGGAGGATGTCATCCACATTGAGTTCCTTCTCTGCCCACATAGGAAGTCGAATGACAGGTTTTGGTGTCTCCTTAACAAGGTCAATTGTAGGAGGAGAAACTTGAGCTAGAATTACCTTGACTATAGAGCGATGCGTAATATTGAGGTAGTGGTTTTGCCTAAATGCAGTGAAGGGGTGGACCTAAATGTACAAAGGGAATTTGTAAGAAGAAGAACACTTAAATACCAATAAAATAATTATGGTAGTTAAGTACAAATTTGATGGCTTACAAGATTGAGTATGATAATGGAACCAACTCCGATATTGTCTGCAATTTCAGGATCTTCAAGAACTTTCTTGTGCAAGGAAGTCTTATCGTGGCAGTTGGGTCCTTGAGAAGTTGGTAAAATAAGTTAGTAATGTACCATAAAATGTTATGTTGTTCAATATAACAAATATTACCTTAAGAGTCAACTGCATATCTCCCAACCCATTTGGCTTGCACTCTTTCAATATGCAAACAACCAATGGAAGGACCTCAGCTGATTTTGCCTCTTGGAGGGAGTTAACGTTCTTGAATTTTCCATCCTTTACGAGACCTATGATAAAACAATATGAAAACAAATTACAAGTAGTAAAGGTAATAATGTTGTTGGAAGCGTGTATGAGATTCAGTGTACCGTGGTGTTCAATAAACATCTGTGCCCATTTCCAAGCATTGGAGTTGAAATCTCGTTCATAGGTTGCGTCAGCAACATCATGAGCAAATTCTTGTGTCGATTTCGGTTGTTCTGTTCCCGTTCTATTCAGGAAAGCTGCTTGGATGTTACCTGCAGGACCAAGAATAAGCGTTGCGGAAGCATCGCATTTTTTCAAAAACGATTCAAGGACATCATCATCGTAAACAAGGTCTTCCCATGCATCCATGATTATGCAGAAATTTCCTGTCCACATAAAAATTCTAGGTTAAGGACGATACATTAGTAGGATGATTAAAGAAGTCACTCACAACTAAACAATGGTAAACGGGTTACAGATACTGTCACCTGATTGAAGCCTACACAATTGGTTTCTTCCCGAAATTGAAATACAAGTACGTGAACAATCAAATTATATGAAATCAATGTAACCAAAAAATATTAATATTATATCTATTTCCATTAAGTTAACTTATTAAAATCAAGTTACATTAATTGTGGAGAGATAGTCTGATTTGATGGGTAGCCTTTAAAAGTGAAAGGCATTGATTGGGGGTTAGGAGAGAGAAACTTTATGCTGACAACCATCAATGCATGCTTTCACATGATAAGCAAATATGTGTTTGACAAGGCAAAAATATGACCTTTGGCGGGAATACACAGCTGCGTCAACAACCAACGTTAGAATCCAACGTTAACAATTATTTCCATTAACCAAGCACTTCCAGACAACTTACCCGAGTGTTCATTAAAGAGAAGGGCCACAACGAAGTTCGGAGGTTTGGTGAGAAGCACATAAGGATCATTTATGGTGGACTTAAATGTAGAAGATGAGGTTGGTTAGGACCACTGACCTTCATTAAAGGGCACACGATTTTCCACCAGGGTACGTTTTAATAAGTTCTTCGAAAAGATTTTATTTTCATTATTTTTGTAGTTGCCAGTGGTCATAGTGGTAAGTGTGATGAGTGAATATAATTTGCTTTATCTCTAAAGGTGGGTTTAATGTCAACGCACACAATGGATGGGGATCAAGGGAATGACTATAATGACAATGTTGATGAGCCCAATGAAAGTTTAATGGAGATTGACCCAACAGTGCATATGCGTTTTGACTCAATGGTTGAAGCAAAAATTTTTTACACAAACTACGCCATTAGACGTGGGTTTGCCGTGCGGACTAGAACTTCTAAAAAAGATAAAGACAACAACGTCTACTACCTCAGAATAGTTTGTTCAAGGGAGGGAAAATATGTGTCTTCCGTCAAACCAGTGGTAAAAACACTTCCAAGTCAAATTAACCAATGTCCTGCTGGGATAACCATTGCAAAGAAGGAGGACAAGTGGTTTATAAGGACCGTTGTTCTGGACCACAACCATGATCTTTGTCCAAATAACTCCAAACTATTTGCAGCCAATAGAAAGTTAAGCATGCATGCAAAACACACGTTGGAGGTCAACCACGATGCTGGAGTTAGGTTAAATAAGAGTTTCCTTAGCATTGTGAACGATGCAGGGGGCTATGAAAACATGGACTTTGTGGAGCGGGACGCTCGAAACTACATTGGCCAACACAGAAGATCTTTATGTAAGGATGGTGATGGTCAGGCACTCCTACGACACTTTTCGTCAATGAAAGATAGAAATAACGAGTTCTTCTATGACATTGCACTGGATGAAGGGAATAAAATCTGTAGTGTGTTTTGGGCTGATGCAAGAAGTCGTGCTGCATGTGAAGAATTCGGTGATGTTGTTTCCTTTGACACCACTTACTTAACAAATAAGTACGACATGCCATTTGCGCCTTTTGTTGGAGTTAACCATCATGGACACTCGATTTTACTTGGTTGTGGATTGTTGTCTTCGGAAGACACTGTCTCATTTGTCTGGTTGTTTCAATGTTGGCTAAGATGCATGCGTAATAAGAGTCCTCAAGGTATTATTACTGACCAATGCAGAGCAATGGCCAACGCTATTGAACAAGTGTTTCCTCATACGAGGCACAGGTGGTGTTTATGGCACATCCTTAAGAAGTTGCCTGAAAAATTGCACGGGTATAGAAATAATCTCGTTATCAAAACCGAACTACATGCGCTTATATATGATTGTGTTTGTCCAACAGAATTTGAAAATGGTTGGAAGGAACTACTTACCAAACATGGATTGGAGGAAAATGAATGGCTATGTAATTTGTACGAAGAGAGACATAAATGGGTTTCGTGTTATCAATTCTACGACTCAGAGAAGTGAGGGAATGAATGCCTTTTTTTATGGATTTATCAATTCTACAACAACACTTCAACAATTTGTGGTCCAAAACGACAATGCACTTAGGGTAAAGGCGCAGAAGGAAATAGAATCCGACTTCTCCTCCATGAACACCACTATTGCATGTGGTTCTCAGTCACCAATTGAGAGACAATTTCAAGTGGAATACACACATGCAAAGTTTGAGGAGGTCCAAACTGAATTCCGTTCAAGGATGAATTGTTTCATCAAAGACACCTTAAAGGAGGACTTGTGGAACACTTACACTGTAAAAGAGGAACGAATGTGGGAGGGTAATCGTGTACCGGATAAATTTTACAAAGTTCAATTTGATCCCATCACACAGACAACCACTTGCTCTTACCACCTCTTTGAGTTTAGAGGAATTATATGTCGCCATTCCCTTTTGGTATTTGGCCAAGAAGATGTTTACAGTGTTCCCTCACAATACATTTTGAGGCGCTGGAGCAAAAACATTCGAAGAAGACACACACTAATGACAGCATCGTATAGTAATTCGACAAATGAACCACGCATGCAAAGATACAAACTGTTGTGCAAATGTTTTTATGAAATTGCTGAAGTTGCATGTGAGTCTGAGGAAGCTAGTACTGAATTGGAAAAAGAACTTAATTGTTTGGGTACAAAATTTGGGTTCAGTTCTTCCATGACAAATAACATCATCAGTGATGCAGGCCAACTAAGATACAATACTGGTGCATGCACGTCAATACCACTTACTCCAGTTGGAACATCTGATGTCCTTGTACATAGTCCTGCAACTGTTAAGCGAAAAGGACGTCCACGCACAAATAGGTTGAAGTCCACTGTTGAGAAAAAAACCAAAAGAAGAAAGTCAACTTCATTGACAAACACTTCAACACCACCCACCGAACAATGCGTGAGTCATTATTTACGGTCAAAATATTTATTAAATACTTTTTTGTCTATCAATTATGTTTAACTTAGTAGTTGTGTTGTTTCAGGGCGAAAGACCAAGTAATGTTGTTGAATGTGATCACCGTGAACAATTTGAAGCGGACACTATCCAACTATCACAAGATACCGAAATGGGTCATTTTGGATTTTTGTCGTTGTTGTCAGCTGTACATAACAATTTCGATAACAACATCAACTGATATATACAACTTGTTTGTTGTTTATTTTGTTACTTTTTTCTGTTTTTGTAAGTTAAAATGGTCATCGATGAAATTCCTTTAATGAATGTATCTAATGCATATGACCACACCAGTATTTGTTATTGTAATCTGTCAGAGCGGCTGCAGCGGATGGGTTAGCGTGGAAACAACAAACTAAGAGGGGTTTTTAATACTAACGTGTGCCTTTTAATTTCTACTCAATTAAACTTACTTAGCAATTAATAATAACAATTAAATAGAGTAAGGTTGAGAGAAATTTGCACAGATGATTTTATCCTGGTTCGGATCTTACCAATCCTACGTCCAGTCGCTTATCTCAAAACAAGATAAACAGTTTCACTAACACAAAACAATTACAAACTACATTCACAAAGATACAATTTGTAAGAGTTTAGAAAACACCTCTCTTGATACCACAAGAGATGAAACTACACCTCCTTTGAGTCTTCACAAAGGATGAACACCTCCTCCGAATACTTCACGAAGGATGAACACCTCCTTCGAATACTTCACGAAGGATGAACCTCTTCCGAACACCTCCTCAGACACACCAAGGATGAACCGGCTATTTCCTCTGTCACCGTAGCAGCACTTCACCAGCTCCACAGACAAGAGTTTCACAAGCCGAACAAGAACACACAAGTCTCAAAGAATTCTGAGTATTTGAGCACAAGGGAAGAGTTTCTGTGTCTCTGTGTATTTTGAGAGGAAATGAGAGTCTATTTATAGACTCATCCAAAGGGCTCTTCCATTTTTCGTTTTCAGCCTTTCTGACTGTGTTAATCGATTAGCTACAGTGGTTAATCGATTAACAACCCAACGGATACTTCAACGGCTCTAAAAACGGCTAGTTTTTCAAACGGCTCCTGTGTTAATCGATTAACAGCCCTTGTTAATCGATTAACGTTAATCGATTAACACCCCTTGTTAATCGATTAACAGCTCAATGCAGTGCTTCTTCATTCGTCTCTGGAACAATCGATTTACACCCTGTGTTAATCGATTAACACTGCACAGATTTTGTTGTTTGGCTTATTTTTACATCTCTTTTGAATGCAAACATAAAACTACTCATAATCTAAGTCCTAGATACTAAACTATAATTATTACAAAAGCTTTCCATAGCAATACAAGTCTTCATAACATTTTGAATCTTGATTTCTCTTGACTTGATTTGGACATCATCAAAACTTCATCTTCTTCATTTTGCTAACAATCTCCCCCTTTTTGATGATGATCAAAACCTTCTTGATTTAAAGCTTTTGGTAATAATCTGTATTTAAAAATATAACTTAAGGAAGAAACAATTGTTAGTAAACTTAGAAATAAGTTTAAGACTTAAGACTTTAAATATTTCTCCCCCTTTTTGATCATTATTAAAAAGAGATGTATAATTGTCAGAGCGGCTGCAGCGGAATGGTTAGCGTGGAATAACAAACCAAGAGAGGGGGTGAATTGGTTATATTCAAATATTATCCCTTTTTAATATTTTTCTCTTAATTTCTTACTAAGCAGATAATTAAACGTAAATAACAGAGTAAGGGAAAGAGAAAAATTACACAGGTATTTTATCCTGGTTCAGATCACTAGGATCCTACGTCCAGTCGCTTATCTCAAAACAAGATAAACAGTTTCACTAACACAAAACAATTACAAATTACAATCACAAAGATACAATTTGTAAGAGTTTAGAAAACACCTCTCTTGATACCACAAGAGATGAAACTACACCTCCTTTGAGTCTTCACAAAGGATGAACACCTCCTCCGAATACTTCACGAAGGATGAACACCTCCTCCGAATACTTCACGAAGGATGATTCTCTTCCGAACACCTCCTTAGACACACCAAGGATGAACCGGCTATTTCCTCTGTCACCGTAGCAGCACTTCACCAGCTCCACAGACAAGAGTTTCACAAGCCGAACAAGAACACACAAGTCTCAAGAATTTCTGAGTATTTGAGCACAAGGGAAGAGTTTCTGTGTCTCTGGATTATATCTTTTTGAGAGGAAATGAGAGTCTATTTATAGACTCATCCAAAGGCTCTTCCATTCACTAAAAGACAAACTTAACGGCTAGTTTGTCCAACGGCCATAAACGGCTAGTTTCTCCAACGGCCATAAACGGCTAGTTTGTCCAACGGTCATAAACGGCTAGTTTCTTCAACGACTAGTTTCTCCAACGTCCGTGTTAAGTGCGATACTCTTACCGTTAACCGTCACTATTCACGTGAATAGTGTTACTATTCATGTGAATAGTACTATAGTGTTTTGTTGCAATGATTTACTATAGTAATTTTACAAAACACTTTTCTTTTTCTAATCTAAGTCCTATACATATTTCTAAGAGTATTACAAAAGCTTTCCATCACAATATAAGTCTTCATAACATCTTGAATCTTGATTTCTCTTGACTTGATTTGGACATCATCAAAACTTCATCTTCATCATTTTGCTAACATAATCGATTACGAGGCTCTGGTAATCGCACTAGTGCAGAAACGGCTTTTCACGTCCCCCAATAGACGTCCGTCCAACGAATCCCCAACGTATATATGTGACCGGTGGCATAATAATAAATAAGTGGAACTCTAGACGTTCGTCCGTGGTCGAGACGGACGTTTAGAGGACTGACCGAGTGGGTGCGGTAATAATTACTTAAGTCCGCTGAACGTCCGTCCTGTGGGGCGCGGACGTCTATAATATTATAGACGTCCACGCCCCACAGGACGGACGTTCAGAGGACTGACATGGGTAATTGAATCGTTTAGGGTTTTCATCAGAAATTTAGACGTCCGTCTTGGGACGGACGTTGATAAAATTATAGACGTCCGAGCCATGTGAACGGACGTTTAAAGCCCCGCGAAATTCAATTTTAAATTCATTACAACGTCATATTAGTGGCGGGCCGGACGTCTATAATATTATAGACGTCCGGCCCACGTGGCTCGGACGTCTATGTTCATTAAAATGGGAACCGCGAACAGAGACCATTCACTGTTCGTCTTCTTCCCCGCGAACGCGACTCTGCTGCTGCGCCGTTGATATTCCAGGTTGGTTTTCTCACTTTTGGACCGTTTAAAATTACATTTAATCCGATTACATTGCTCTGTGATGAAATGTCTTTGATTTGAACCGATTAAAAATTGTTTTGGGTCCGTTTTTTCGCAGACTCTTGCGTGTTCTTGGGCGGCTTCCTTGACACTTTTTGGACTGCGTGTTAGGCCGTTTACTCCTCCACTTCCCTCCTTCTCATTTGGAATCTACTTTTCAGGTTAGCTTGTTGGTTGAAAATTTTGTGTATGCATGTATGTGGATTTTGTGTATGGACGTTTTTGACTGTAAAATGTGTATTAGTTATGTTATTGTGTTAAACGATTAATGCGAAATGTGTATTAATGTATGGACGTTTTTGACTGTTAAATTTTGTGTATGCATGTATGTGTTATTGTGTAAAATGTGTATTAGTTATTGCCATACATTGAGTGACACTTAGTTCCCGTTTGAAATTTAAGACAAACGATTAATCTTTTAATCGTTTGTGTTAAATTTTGAATTGTCCGATTGGTTTTTTTATGTGCAGGATGAGTTGGTTGAGCAGCAGACTCAGGGCACATTTGCTGGCCAAGGTAGGGACGACATTCTGACAACGGCCATTGGAAGGCCCGAGCACCCAGGACGTGTACGTGGAGTTCCAGGGGCGATTGGTCTTCGTGACTATTTTGGCCCTACACAGAAAACCCCCCAATCAATGAGTCAGGAGACACTGAGGCAGATGGATCTTCAGTGGGAGGAAAGACTCAACCAAAGCATGAGATCAATGGAGCAACGATTCATGGAGCAGCTACAAGAACAAAAACAAATACAAAGAGCGCTTGAAGATGTTAGCAAAATGATGAAGATGAAGTTTTGATGATGCCCAAATCAAGTCAAGAACAACCAAGACTCATGAAGAATGATCTTTGAAGACTTGTAACATTTTGTAATAATTGTATAAACATAAGAAAATTTTTGTATGAACATAGGAAAGTTAGTAGTTTTATGAATACATTCAAAAGTGATGTAAAAATAAGCCAACAACAAATTCTGTGCAGTGTTAATCGATTAACAGAGGGTGTTAATCGATTAACGTTAATCGATTAACAGAGGGTGTTAATCGATTGTTCCAGAGACGAATGGAGAAGCACAGCATTGCAGTGTTAATCGATTAACAGGGGGTGTTAATCGATTAACGTTAATCAATTAACAAAGGGTGTTAATCGATTAACACAGGAGCCGTTTGAAAAAACTAGCCGTTTTTAGAGCCGTTGGACTATCCGTTGGGGTGTTAATCGATTAACCACTGTAGCTAATCGATTAACACAGTGTGAAAGGCTGAAAACGAAAAATGGAAGAGCCTTTGGATGAGTCTATAAATAGACTCTCATTTCCTCTCAAAAAAAACAATCTAGAGACACAGAAACTCTTCCCTTGTGCTCAAAATACTCAGAAATTCTTGAGACTTGTGTGTTCTTGTTCGGCTTGTGAAACTCTTGTCTGTGGAGCTGGTGAAGTGCTGCTACGGTGACAGAGGAAATAGCCGGTTCATCCTTGGTGGTCTAAGGAGGTGTTCGGAAGAGAATCATCCTTCGTGAAGTATTCGGAGGAGGTGTTCATCCTTCGTGAAGTATTCGAAGGAGGTGTTCATCCTTTGTGAAGACTCAAAGGAGGTGTAGTTTCATCTCTTGTGGTATCAATAGAGGTGGTTTCTAAACTCTTACAAATTGTATCTTTGTTATTGTAATTTGTAATTGTTTTGTGTTAGTGAAACTGTTTATCTTGTTTTGAGATAAGCGACTGGACGTAGGATTGGTAAGATCCGAACCAGGATAAAATCATCTGTGCAAATTTCTCTCAACCTTACTCTTGCTTTATTTGTCTTTATTAATTGCTAAGTAAGTTTAATTGAGTAGAAATTAAAAGGCACACGTTAGTATTAAAAACCCTCTTGGTTTGTTATTCCACGCTAACCCTTCCGCTGCAGCCGCTCCTGACAATTGGTATCAGAGCTTGCTTTGATAGTCATTCAAATGGCGGGATCGTTTCAAACATTCGCAGAGGGTGCTTCTATCAATAGACCACCACTATTCACAGGTGAGAACTATGCATTCTGGAAGGTAAGAATGCAAATTTTTATGGAATCTATTGATATAGATATTTGGGATGCTGTTGCATCTGGTCCTTTTGTTCCAACTAACAATATGCAGGAACCAAAGCCCCGTGACCAATGGACTGCTGAAGATAAAAGAAAATTTGGTAATGATGTAAAAGCTCGTAATATTATTTCATCTGCTTTAACTGTTGATGAGTTTTACAGGATTTCTGTTTGTAAAACTGCACAAGAAATGTGGGAAGTACTAAGAGTAACCCATGAAGGTACAAATGATGTTAAGAGAGCTAGAAAGAATACCTTAATCCAGGAATACGAAATGTTCAGGATGAAGCAAGGGGAAACAATAGTAGATGTTCAGAAACGCTTCACCAACATCGTAAACCATCTTATTGGACTAGGTAAGTCTTTCGATACTGATGAGCTTAATATAAAAATTTTGAAATCTTTAGAGAGGTCTTGGCAACCAAAAGTGACTGCAATTTTTGAGTCACAAAATCTCAACACAATGACCATGGCTGCATTATTTGGAAAGTTGAGAGAGCATGAACTTGACCTCGGAAGACTTGATGAAGAAGAATCAAAAGCCAAAAACAACAAGAAGAGTTTGGCGTTAAAGTCGGAGGTTGAAAGAAGCAAAGGTAAATCGGAAGATGAAGACTCAGACGAAGAAGAAGAATTGAGACTCATGATAAAAAGACTCAACAAGTTCATGAAGTCTAAAGGTAAAGGAAAATTTAGATACGAAAAGAAAGATAATCCAGTATCTTCCTCAAATTACCGATGCTACGGTTGCGGAGAAAAAGGACATTTAAAAGCAGACTGCCAAAATCAAAAGAAGGGTGAAGAAAAGAAAGAAAAGAAATTCTTCAAGAAAAAGAAGGCATACATTGCATGGGAAGACGACAATGAGACCATTTCAGATTCAAGCTACTCAGATGAAGAAGCAAACATCTGTTGAGTGGTGAACGACGACGCTGGAAGCCAAGTAAGTACATCTAGCGATTCTGATAATTCTAGTCAAATTAGTGAAAATGAATTGCATCAAATTTATGCTGCGTTAATAGTAGAATCTGAAAAATTAGATAAAGCCCATCAGAAATTGAAAAAGGATTTCAAAAATTTAAAATTAAATTTTGAAAATATTTCTGAAGAAAATAAAAATTTGAAATCAGATTTTGAAAATATTCTTGAAGAAAATAAGAATTTAAAATTAAATTTTGAAAATATTTTTGAAGAAAATAAAGATTTGAAAAATAAAGTTTTAATTTTTGAAAAGGGTAAATTTGCTAGTAGTGATGAATGTGCTTCTTGTGAAAATTTTAAGAAACTACTAGAACAAACAACCTTAGGAGAATGTAGTAAGAATAATGAAAATAAGGTTGTTAAAAATAAGTATGTTCCTAAAATTAAAAATAAACACAATCATAGAACCCGTAAAACTTGGGTAGAAAAAGGAACAACTTATAGGAACACAAATATTGTATCATGCTTTTATTGTATGAAAAAGGGTCATACATCTAACAAATGTAAAATTAAGCATTATGATGTTCCAAGTGGTAGATATATTTGGGTTGTAAAATAATTTCAAATTTTCAAACTAACCCAAAGGACCCATACAAAATAGTTGGGTACCGATTGTTTAAAATTTAGAATTTCTTTAAAACAATATTTAAGAAAAAAAAAATTTTAAATTGTTTTTGTTCTAAATATTTAATTTTTATTCCAAGGTAGATGGAACTATTTTATATACAAAGCATATATAGTTTTCAAACGGAAAACAATTGAAATAAAAGAATGTGTGCATGTTGTCTTTGATGAAATTGTAGACCTTGAGGCAAAACCTCTTGAGTCATTTAAATTACATGCAGGCAATGATGAAGATTTGTAGAAGACAACAAATGAAGTGAAGAATGATGACAATCCTCAAGATGAAGATCTAAACAAAATGTGAAAACAACCTAGAGGATTCTCATTACGAAATTGGAAGGATATCTAAAGGGGTACTTTATGTTTCTATGGTTTTTAGTGTGTGCTCTTTATATTTCCTTGTATGCTTGCCTCTTTAAATTCAATAAAATGTATGTTGATTTTCTTATTATTTCTATGCATACATGCTTTTATTAAGGGGGAGTATATTTTCTAATAAATTTAGGGGCAGCTATACTACATTACTTTTTAATAATGATCAAAAGGGGGAGAAATATTTAAAGCCTTAAACTTATTTCTAAGCTCACTAACAATTGTTTCTTCCTTAAGTTGTATTTTAAAATACAGAATTATTACCAAAAGCTTTAAATCAAGAAGGTTTTGATCATCATCAAAAAGGGGGAGATTGTTAGCAAAATGATGAAGATGAAGTTTTGATGATGCCCAAATCAAGTCAAGAACAACCAAGACTCATGAAGAATGATCTTTGAAGACTTGTAACCTTTTGTAATAATTGTATAAACATAAGAAAATTTTTGTATGAACATAGGAAAGTTAGTAGTTTTATGAATACATTCAAAAGTGATGTAAAAATAAGCCAACAGCAAATTCTGTGCAGTGTTAATCGATTAACAGAGGGTGTTAATCGATTGTTCCAGAGACGAATGGAGAAGCACAGCATTGCAGTGTTAATCGATTAACAGGGGGTGTTAATCGATTAACGTTAATCGATTAACAGGGGGTGTTAATCGATTAACGTTAATCGATTAACAAAGGGTGTTAATCGATTAACACAAGAGCCGTTTGAAAAACTAGCCGTTTTTAGAGCCGTTGGACTATCCGTTGGGGTGTTAATCGATTAACCACTGTAGCTAATCGATTAACACAGTGTGAAAGGCTGAAAACGAAAAATGGAAGAGCCTTTGGATGAGTCTATAAATAGACTCTCATTTCCTCTCAAAAAAAACAATCTAGAGACACAGAAACTCTTCCCTTGTGCTCAAAATACTCAGAAATTCTTGAGACTTGTGTGTTCTTGTTCGGCTTGTGAAACTCTTGTCTGTGGAGCTGGTGAAGTGCTGCTACGGTGACAGAGGAAATAGCCGGTTCATCCTTGGTGTGTCTAAGGAGGTGTTCGGAAGAGAATCATCCTTCGTGAAGTATTCGGAGGAGGTGTTCATCCTTCGTGAAGTATTTGAAGGAGGTGTTCATCCTTTGTGAAGACTCAAAGGAGGTGTAGTTTCATCTCTTGTGGTATCAAGAGAGGTGGTTTCTAAACTCTTACAAATTGTATCTTTGTTATTGTAATTTGTAATTGTTTTGTGTTAGTGAAACTGTTTATCTTGTTTTGAGATAAGCGACTGGACGTAGGATTGGTAAGATCCGAACCAGGATAAAATCATCTGTGCAAATTTCTCTCAACCTTACTCTTGCTTTATTTGTCTTTATTAATTGCTAAGTAAGTTTAATTGAGTAGAAATTAAAAGGCACACGTTAGTATTAAAAACCCTCTTGGTTTGTTATTCCACGCTAACCCTTCCGCTGCAGCCGCTCCTGACAGAAGAAAAGCTGCATTCCATGACGCAAGGCCACATGGGGGCCGATGAAACTCCCACAGCACCTCGTGTCAGCACTAGAGGATCATGCTCTGCTGTAGAACCCAATGAGTATAGCGGTCAATATGAGCTGTTGGTTGATGGGGATCCCCCACGCATTGTGGATGTCGGACGAGTGCTTGAGGGAGGGGAGACCATTCATGGTGTTGCCATATTACCCCAGCATGTGCGTGTGACCATTGACGAGGTTCGGGATCCCCAGGCTCAGGTGCCTGTACCCACTCCAGAAATTAACTTTGTGGGAGAGGCCATAGGAACATTTATTGCCTGGCCTAGAGCATTGATCATGTCCCACATCGCGACTCCACAGGTATAATGTCTTTTTCCTTAGTATTTCTATGTTAATTGTCTTCATATAATTGTTTATAAAGCTTTGACGTAAATTCTTATCTTCAGTTCACACGTCCTCAGAAGCAGCCAATTCATGATACAGTCATACATGAAGATGATGACATGGCTGAAGCAGAGGATGATCCTATATCAAAGTTAGTGACAAAATTACCCAGATTGAAGAAAGCATCATTAGAACTATACTGGGATTTGAGGGTATTTGGTATTCCCCCACATGTGCCAGTTTATATCACATTTTCTGATGCATTGGAGGTGATTGAGGAAGACAGGATGTTGAATATTTCCATCATTCAGCTGTGGTGCATGTAAGTTAGTCAATTTGGTCTTTGATATTACTTTTATTTACATTCTTATATAGTTTCTAACGACTTAACTTTGTTGTTTTAGGTACATGGACACAATCGTTGTAGACCAAGGTCGGTCTTCCATGTACGGATTTGTTGAACCTCAGACCATTCAACCGTCTGGTAACACACTTCAAAACAGACAACATTATTTGCAAACATGGATGGATAAGTCCAAAAGAGACGTATACCTTGTGCCATACATTGACGGGTACGTGTTTTTATATGTGGTCAGTTTATTATTATAGTTTCCTTAATTAGTTGAATAACTATTTGTCCTTCGTGATAGGTCTCACTGGCAGCTGATGGTTATCATTCCCAAACAATGTAAAATTATATGGTTTTGTTCGTTGCACAGGAAGATGAAAAATGACTTGAGAACCATGCTTCAAGGGTAAGTGTTTCTCCAAAAAATGACTTCTATTTGATGTTAACCTTCAACTTTTATGATAAAATAGTCATATTAATTATACTTTGTGTTTTCAATCTGTACAGAGTTATTGGTAAATCTCGTGGTCAATTGGTTCAAATTTTGTATCCAAAGGTTGTAAGTCATTTATAGTTTCTAATTCATTTATGTTATTGAATGATCTAAATTTTTAACTATTTAGTTTGTTATTTTAGTGTAACCAGCAGGTAAATTCATGGGAATGTGACTTCTATGTGATGTGTTGGATTAAGACCATCATTCGAGCTGTCATTACAGATGACTGGAATGAGGTAATGATGTATACCTTCAATACATTACAAATCAAAATCATCTTAAACTATATATGAAACAATAATGAATCTTTCTTAAATTTTGCAGCGCTTCAAGACTACATCGCCTATTACAGAGGACACAATTAACCAGATAAGGCAGGAGTGGACCGCTTATCTTCTACAAAGATGGAGTTAGGAATAGTTATATTTCTTCTTGATTGAACATTGTTTGGTTTTAGTTTTATTTTTATGTTAATAGTTTGGTAGTGGATTGAACATTAAGTAGAATTTTGTTTATATAAAACGCATATTTATGTTATTGGAGAATTGTTCTGGGACATTTTTCTGTTTTTCAGGTGTGGTTCTATTGGAAAAACAAACAAATTTTAAAAAAAAAACGCCCACTAGACGTCTGTTAGTGTACAGTCGGACGTCTATAGAAGTCCGTCTGTGCACATACGGACGTCTCACCCCAGCCCTACACCAAAAGAACTCAGCAAGGTAGACGTCCGTCCTCAGACAGCAGCGGACGTTTATATGGACGTCCGTCCTCAGACAGCGGACGTTTATAATAAACGTCCGTCCTGATGCAGCGGACGTTTATAATAAACGTCCGTCCTCAGGCAGAGCGGACGTTCATATAGACGTCCGTCCTGAGCAGCGGACGTTCATATAGACGTCCGTCGTGCCAGGACGGACGTCTGAGGGACGTCTACCGTATGTACGTCCGGCGTACGCCGGACGTCAAAAGGCCAAAATATCGGACGTAAAAAGCTGTTTCTGCACCAGTGTCGATTACTGTGTTCAGTTAATTAAACCAAATTATCCCACTGCATAACGTGTATAACTTGCAATCGTGTACATAACCGCCCAAAACACATCCTTCCTCAAATTCGTTTCGAAAACCTCTCTTCTCTCAGTGCAAAACCCTAAACGAAATACAATGACTGATCGTGGAACGAAGAAACAAAAGGCATCTTCTTCCGTTGGTGGACGTTGCCGCTGGCGGAGTCCAACCCCATCACCATCGTCATCCCCTCCAACGCCTACCAATGATCTCTTCTCGTCGGATGAGCAACAGGAGAAATATGCCCAACATTTCGTAAATCGGGAAATTTTGGAGAGTAAGTATCTAGAGGACGAATACTTTCAAGGAAAAAATTTTCAATTCTATGACATATTACACGAAGCTGGGTTGACTGAATTTGTGTGTTTAAGAAGACATTACCACCCACAATTAGTCAGAGTGTTCTAGCAACATGTCAATATCGGATACTGGGGTTATTCGAAGCGAAGTAAAAGGTGTAAAAATTACGGTGAGCCCTAATCTTTTTCAACAACTCACTAATCTTCCATCTGATGGTGTTTGTTACGAAGGAAAAGTTGTAGATGAGTGGAAAAACAATACGATTCTGTCACTGCAAGGCAACTAGTGTGTAGAGATGATGCAGCCATACAATCTAGAATACTAGCGGGGCAAATGAAGGTTCAACCAAGGATACTTCATTACATTCTCACTAGAGTATTAATTCCTCATGCAACCAATATTGGTCAGGCATCCGAAGAGGATATTATGCTGCTATGGGCATTTTTCAATTCCATTCACATTAACTGGGGACATCTTATTAGATATAAGATGAAAAGAGCATTAAGGGAGAACGCAAAGTTGTCGTATCCACATTTGATAACCATCTTCATGGAACACTTTGAAGTGCCTACTGAAAGTGATCCCATTTCAAAACTGAAGTTCAAGCAAAGAATTGGTTGTGAAGTTGTAGCATCATTTGGTTATATGCAAAATGATGAAGGAGAATGGGTTCCCAAAGGCAATGCCCCCCATCCCCCCTTACAAGAAGGTCAACATAAACAAGGACAAGATGATGAACAAGGCAGTTCATCTACAACACTAGATAATGTCATCAACCGCATAGAACAACTTCAAACCTTTGTTGGTACAAGATTTGATGCCTTTGAAACTCGATTTGATGCCCTTGAAACAAGATTTGGAAACATGGACATGGTCATCACTACAAGGTTTGATGCGTTGCAATCGCGCGTTGGGAACATTGAAGAACAACAGCAACACTTGCCAAGTGCTTCTGGAAACAATCCTCAGACTTAAAATTGCTTGTTTAGGCTTTCTTTACTGCATTTTAAAGAACTATGTACTACAGTTCCTGCTTTGATCATTTCAAGTATTTAATTAAATGAAGTTGTTTACTTCCAAAATGGTTCCTCAATTCTCGACATTTATTATGTAATGTTCAATTTATGATACACTTAATAGCATGGCAGTTGTGAGTAAAACACCAATACCACTAACCAATACCACTTAATAACACTGCAGTTGTCTGTAAAACTAAAAGTAACTTTTTTTTCCAATGGTGACCCCTGTTCACCTGACTGACTACCTGTGTTGGACTTTCTGTACAAACTCCATTTTTCTCACGGGTAATCAATTACAAGGGTGCTGTAAACGATTACCAGATCCTTTTTTCAACACCCTCACTCATCCCTTGCACAGGTTGCTCCTCCAACTGATGACGGGTCACCCCAACCCTCTTGGACTCACATCACATCACCAGCCACCCTCTCCCACCACTGGAACACCTGCACCAGCCTCAGACAGGTGCAGATTTGCATAAAAGTCAGCTTTTTTTACAATGGTGACCCCTGTTCACCTGACTGAGTACCTGTGTTGGACTTTCTGTATAAATTCCCATTTTCTCTCGGGTAATCGTTTACAGGGATGCTGTAAACGATTACCAGACCATTTTTTGAACACTCTGAGTCATTCCCTGCACAGGGTGCTCCTCCAACTGATGAGGGGTCACCCCACACTCCTTGGACTCACATCACATCACCAGCCACCCTCTCCCACCACTGGAACACCTGCACCAGCCTCAGACAGGTGCAAATTTGCATAAAAGTCAGCTTTTTTTCCAATGGTGACCCCTGTTCACCTGACTGAGTACCTGTGTTGGACTTTCTGTACAAATTTGCATTTTCTCTCGGGTAATCGTTTACCAGGATGCTGTAAATGATTACCAGACCATTTTTTGAACACTCTGAGTCATTCCCTGCACAGGTTGCTCCTCCAACTCATGAGGGGTCACCCCACAGTCCTTGGACTCACATCACATCACCAGCCACCCTCTCCCACCACTGGAACACCTGCACCAGCCTCAGACAGGTGCAGATTTGCCTAAAAGTCAGCTTTTTTTACAATGGTGACCCCTGTTCACCTGACTGAGTACCTGTGTTGGACTTTCTGTACAAATTCCCATTTTCTCTCGGGTAATCGTTTACAGGGATGCTGTAAACGATTACCAGACCATTTTTTGAACACTCTGAGTCATTCCCTGCACAGGTTGCTCCTCCAACTGATGAGGGGTCACGCCACACTCCTTGGACTCACATCACATCACCAGCCA
Organism: Vigna nakashimae; assembly: GCA_034642375.1. Lineage (NCBI taxonomy): Eukaryota > Viridiplantae > Streptophyta > Magnoliopsida > Fabales > Fabaceae > Vigna > Vigna nakashimae. The sequence continues at coordinate 26,192,223 of CM067768.1, forward strand.
CCCTCTCCCACCACTGGAACACCTGCAACAGCCTCAGACAGGTGCAGATTTGCATAAAAGTCAGCTTTTTTCCAATGGTGACCCCTGTTCACCTGACTGAGTACCCATGTTGGACTTTCTGTACAAATTTGCATTTTCTCTCGGGTAATCGTTTACAGGGGTGCTGTAAACGATTACCATACCCTTTTTTCAACACTCTGACTCATTCCCTTACACAGCTTGATCCTCCAACTGATGAGGGGTCACCCCACACTCCTTGGACTCACATCACATGTTACTCAAAATGACCACTCAAACACCAACATCTTACAAACAAGCCTGCAACTTAGGAGATAAAAAAAATTACGACATTCTGAAATCCACAAACCCACAACTCATAATAACAATGGTATTGAATAGATAAAATATGAGACCAATTCAAACCAAAACTCAAATTTTATTTCATTGAACTAAATCGGATACATTAAACATTGTTTTCTTAATCTATTTACAATGATTACAATTTTCATTAATTTCCAAATAACATTTTCAATCAACTAAATACACAAATCACTCATTTTTTATTCTAAGCACTACGGTTCTGGTGTATGGAGTCCTAAGTGCTCTTCCCTTGTAACGCCTTCGTGATCCAACCCTAACATACGTCTTCAAAGGTTGTTCATTTCCGTCAATGTCAGTAGGGGATACAAAACCAGTGTTCACGGATGGTTCTATACGAGGCACACTTTGTCCAACGTCATCTTTATTTTGCCTTCTTGCCTTCTCTTCAGCCAATTGTGCCTCCAAACTTGCAACCCTCCTTTTAAGTTCTTCAATTAGAAATTCTTGTTCCTCTAAGGCACGCATAAAAGTTTCTCTGCGAATTCTTTTTTGTTTCTTCTTTCCTCTTGGTTTAGCATCCTTTCTTTTAGGTGTTGGTCTGTATTCCTCCTTATCCTTCGTTGAAGGACCACCATAAACATCGTCAACAACCTGAAATTTAACAACACATTACAGATTACACAACTTTTGTCAATATATGAAAACATAACAAAACTTTCGATAACAAACAACTTACCAAAACCTGTCTCCATACACCATTTAACGAACTTGTCTTCAACACTTATATTCATCCAATGCAATATTCGTGGAAATTTATCAATAGGACCTTTTGGTGGAACAAAGAGCTCAAAAAACCATACCTAAGACAAATAAATCATCTTAACATGTAAGAAACTTAATTCAAATAACAATTTAAGTAATTACATCAAATACTATTAATTACCTGCAGCATGTAAACACAACCATCGACGTAAACGTTTGAAATACCTTTGCCTTTCTTCAAGCCTTCTGAAGCTTTGCACAAACTATGTAACAGAAAACGATAAACTACACTACCCCAACAATAACTACCCAAAGCACTTAAGTTGTCAACAAGATTAAACATTACGGGAAACACTTTCCCGCTACGTTTTGGAAATAAAATCTCACTTATCCCTACCAGGAGGTAAAGGCTACAAAAATGAGAACAAGGGATCTTTTTCTTGTGTTTTCGCATTAGAATTTTGTATATCGAATTTAATTCCTTTGTTCCTTTGCCTATGTACTTCACACATTCAGTATTGCCCAGTTCTTCCTTTAAGTTAATATTTGCACCATCTGTACTCAATCCCAACCCTAAATAAATATCATTTTCATTTATATTCAAAACTTTATTCCCAACTAAAAAACCACTACTACAGTCGTCCCACTTACCCAATAACTCACTCAATATATTTCTACCTACTTTAACATTGACATTGACATCTAAAAACCATGCAAATGGAGTCCTCCCAATCAATGACCAATGCTCGTCTGTCAAGCGTTCGTTCAAAGTACATATATACTTTGTCGAAAAAGAGTGACGAACACTCAACTGCATAAACCAAAATAAATTCATCAAAACAACCAAACCCAATAACCTAAGAACCACAACACAAGGATACGGACCCCAAACCTTAACCCAAATCAAATAACCATGCTACGAGATGTCCAACCCGAATAACCAAGCTACGACTTGGAATGGAAAACCACTTACCTTCGTCGCCGGACAATCGTCACCGGAACTTTCCATTCCGCACGATAACAGGAGACGAAACTGGACGGAGACAACACCATGCAAATGGAACAAAGTGAAGCGGCACGAACGCGACCTTCGACCTCTCAAGAGAACGGACCTTCGTTTCCAATGGAACAGAGAAAGGGCTATTTTAGGATTTTCACTCAAAACAAGGGTTACGGTCATAGGTTTTTTAAAAAAAATATTTTTAAAACAAACCAATCAGGTGACGACACGTGGCGTTGTCAAAATAGTGTTAAAAATACGTTGTTGGAATATCGCGGTCCTTTAACGAAGGACTAAACGTGGGAAGTATGTCAGAATTTTGCAGTAACTACATGCCAATTTCTCCTTTTGTTTTCTTTTGGCTTGTGGAAAGAGGAATGTGTGGTCTCTATTTCTTGTCTTGCATGGTCTTAGAAGAGAGAGAAAGTTGGTTTGTTTAATTTTTGGGCACGTGAAAGTTTGGGGAGTGTGGATCCCTCCCCCTTTCTTATTTTAGGCTTCGAGAGAGAGGAAGGCCTTTAAAAACCAGAGAAAGACCGTACTTGGGACGTAGAGGCTCTTTTAATCAAATCCAAGACTGAGTTTTGTATAAGGATAGGATCACTTATCCTTCTAGTAGGGGTTACTATTCTTTCTTTAGGTTCAAACTAGGGGACTTTAGGGATACCATTATTGCTACACTTCAAGACTCGGATTACACCCTTTGAGTCTGTTTTAAGTGGGATATTTTGAGCAGATTATGGGGGATATTGTTGGGCCAGAATTGAGAGTGTTATGAGGAAGTTTTAAATTGTTCTAGGGTAAGATTAGAGGAGGTACACCCGATACTTGTGATTGTTTGAGAGAAAACCCTAGCTCTAGCTCTTTTACAGGAACCAAAAGCTTCTACGAGAGAGTTAAGGAGTCACCACTTCTGCACTACACCGTGAGGATGAAGCAGAGGATTCTCGGGATAACTATAGTGAACAGCGTGAGACCCAAGGAAGTGTCGAGTGGTCACGGCTGCTGTCACGGGAGAGTTAGCATTTGCAGACCTTGCTAGGAACCCAAAAACCCTATAGACTCACTAGGAAGTCGTTGTTGTGTATGGGGTTTTGATCAGTGTTTTCTGTTGTGGGGAATGTTTTATGATGTTGTATAATGCTTATACGTTGCTTGAAAATCGTATGAGAAGGGAGTGACCTAATATGCATGCGGGTGTATTATGGGATGAAGACAACACTGTATGATGAATTGTTCTGTCCAGATGAAGTTTTGGTCGTATGAGGTGTTCACACGGGACCTTTATTTCTTTTCCTTGTTGTGTTTGCACTGTGTGATAAGTGAAAAGGATGGAGAGGGAGGATAAGCCGAGAGTGGTGGAGAGGAAGAAGGATTTTGGTGAAAAGGATGAGACTTGGAAAGATAGTTTCGGGTAGGGTTTATGGAAGAAAATGAGTGAGGATTGTTCTGGGTCTCGGTGGGAAAGAGTCCTACGAGTGTAGAAGAGGGTTAAATAGAGAGCATCCTTCCTCCTTTGGCTTCAAGAGGTTACAAGTTGGTCTGCATGGGTTGTGGGAAGTGAGTGAGGCGTGGACGAGAGGGACTTTACAAGGGTATTTAGGAAGGGAAAGATTCTGAAGAATGGGTTTAAAGGAGTAGAATCTAGAGGGGAAGAGCGAGAATAGTGGGCATGTTTACGTAAAAGAAAGTGAAGCGAATGGGTAGAGGAAGAAAGGGAACATGAGTGGTCTCGGGTTGTTAAGAAGAAGGTGATTCTGGAAGAAGAAAAATAAAAGTGAAAGAAAGAAGAAATGGGTGCTTGGATTTATACGGAAGATCGGTTTCTGTTTTGAAAAAAAAAGCAAATGAGGGAATAGAAAAGAGAGGGATGTACGTGAATATTTATGGCAGAAAGAAAAAGAAAAAGAAAAAGAATGTGTTATTGTGAAATAGAGAAAAAGAAAAGAGAGTGCATGAAGCTGCATGGAGTGGGTCCCACTTTGAAAATGAGAGTTTCTTGAGAATTAGGGATCGCGTGAGTCCCACTTTGAAAATTAATAAAAATAATACTCTCTTTTAAACGGGAGTTGTTATAAAATCCTGTGTTTAAAAGTTCTCGTATTTAAAGTTTAATCAAATAATATTGAAACGAATAATCCGAAAACAACTTAAGATCAAAACACAGAACTTAAAACTAGAATTCAAAACCTAAAAAACTTAGGAAAACACTTACGATCTTAGGAAATAGGAAAAACATGTAGGTTAAAACATTCAGACCCATGGCTAAATGTTATAATGTCTAAAGCGTCTAAGAGAGTTGAAGTTAAACGCTTGATGCGTATCATACCTAAAAAAGGTATAACTCTCCAAAACAAAACAGGTCGAGACGATGTATCTGACAAACCGCATTAAAAGATCAAACATTAAAATATAAAAAGAAAGTTTAAACATGCTAAACATTATCTCTAAAAAGAGACAAACCAAAAGAAGCGTTTACTTGACTAAACAATACTTCGTACAATGATGAAGTCTCTATACAACGTTTGGTATCTTTAGAAAAGAGTTTAACTGTAAAACGCTACCTAAAGGTAGAAAATAAAAAAAAAAACTTTGTTATTCTGAGCAAACATTAAATGATATTAAATGTTCAACGTTCAAAAACAACAAAGATGATAAGAAAACACATGTCTGCTGCATGCACAATTTACTCTACTCATGAAGATAAGTTATTCTACACGTATCCACAGAGCAATAGATAAGATATCAAAAAGTGGACGTTAGAGACAAATGAGATATTCACAGAATGTTCTTCACATCAAGCCATACCTAAAAAGAACATACAACCTACTTCAGACAAAGTACTGAAAAAGCATGTTGTAACAAGTTGACTTACCCAATGATTGTTATACAAAGAAGAAAGAGAAAGCACAAGTATAATGGCTAAAAGCTTAGTCTAACAGACATATATCCATGAAGCCTTTAAATAGAAGAACTTTCAAAAGGAAAATCAAGAGGATAATTTAAGGGGATACTCAAGTGAAAAGCTTACAATGAAATATCCATCCTACAAGCATTCAAGAGAAAAGAGAAGCAAGAGCTAAAGAAAAAGAATACATCTGAGCTGAAGAAAAGAAAAAAAGAAGAGAAGAGAGAAAGAGAAGAAAAATACTGTCAAACTCCACTATTGTAAGAGAAAAGAGAGAAAAACATGCGAGTTAGACTGATTTATATTGTAATCACATACTCTATGTGAGAGTTATAGTCTGAACAACTTGTAAGCAATCGTTGATTGCAAATTTGAAGTTAATTAAAACACTTACAATTGAACTCATTTTGAGTTGAGGAACTAGGCGCGGTAGTTTAATATTATGAGTAGTTCAAATACTTAAAGAAAATTTCAACTAAGGTTGTTGAGTACCAAGAGTGGTGCGAATAGTCAAAGAAAATCTCTGCTAGGGTTGCTGAGTACCTAAAGTAGTGTGAATACTCAAAGGAAATCTCGGCTAGGGTTGCTAAGTACCAAGAGTGGTGCTAATACTCAAAGAAAATCTCGGCAAGGGTTATTGAGTACCAGGAGTAGTGCTAACACTTAGAGACCATGAGTGGTGCGAATACTCATTTGTAATCACGTGAAAATTATAGTGGAAACCTCTTCGAAGGAGATTGGACTTCGCTTGTTGAAGCGAACCAGTATAAAAAGACTTGTGCAATTATCTCTTCTCTTATCTAAACGATCCTCTAACAAAGACCTGCAGTTGCGCTTTATTTCCAAACATAAGAATCTTCCAAGATAAATGATCATTTTCATATAGGAAATGTTGCAGTATATATTTTGAATAGCAAGATAAAAACTACCATTGTTTATTCATATTGGCAAGTCAAACGTATAAGCTTTTAGAAGAAAATTTCAAGGCTCGAGAACGTGTTATATTAGAACGGTTGCAAAAAGTTGTTTTCCATTAACACTATTCAACCCCCCTCTAGTGTTTTTCAGGTACTTTAGAAGTGATGCGTGATTTTATATGCAGAGGAGAAGGGATTCCTTTTTGGTTTGGTGGGTTTCTTTTAAAGAAGTTAGTAGGTGAATGTGGGTGGACCACACTTTCCTTAAAGAAGAAAGCAGTAAAATAAACTAGAGTGGTGGTATTTTACAAAGAATAATCATGGCTACCTTTAGTGTATGGGTTGTTGTATTAAAGAAAAATGGTGCCTTATGTGAAATGGCTATTTTTGTAATTATTTTGGTGAGCTTTTATGGACCAGTGGGGTCCACTTGTAGTTATTTGATAAAAAATTTGTCCTTTTGGTATTTGTTAATTTAAAAGAGTAATTAATTCTATGTTTTAAACCTTGTGATTGGTGAGTAGTGCATGTTATTGAAAATATGTATAGAATTGTATAAGAACATAAAACGATGTTATTTTCATGTAATGTTGTCTGTTGAGTGAGCTTTTCATATTGTAATGCATTAAGGAGTTTAAGTCTCGCATGGAGACAAAGATTCGAGTGTGACCCTTTCGTTTGCGAAAGGAATCTAAAGGATTGGATGTCTCACCCAATGACTTTAGCTCATGCACAGTATAATGCACCGATGCACGTAGTCTCGATGGTTTTACTCGTTAGTTCTTCACAAGTCGGGGATATAGGTATGAAGTTACAATAGAGGAGGACTCAAATCGCCTTGTTTTATGAAACAGGTTAGTACGACAAAGTGCAAGGAAATGACATGAGTTTATGTATGGTTTGATTGTGATATTATTCCCGCATTGAGATATGATGATATTGTTGGAACAACCGGTACCGAATTTTGCACAGCGGAAATATTAAAAATAGAGTACAATACAGATTGTTAAAATTGTTGAAAATAGAATGGATTAATTTCTCACACCAAGAGGAGGGTGAATTGGTGAAATGTAAAAACAAAGTTTTCTTTAAATCTTTTTCGCACAATTGATGCCTTTAAAAGTTTTCTCAAAACGCAAGGAAAAAGATTTGTTTATGCAGCAGAAATATAATCGATTTAATGCAGTATGCAGTCGACTGAATAAAAAGTGTAGGGAGAGAAAGATCAAACACTGGGTTTTTATACTGGTTCGGTCAAGCCTACATCCAGTGTCCTTCCAACCACAGGAAGCCAATGCACTACAATGATCAAGGTTTTTACAACAAAAATTTTATAGCGACCTCACATCAAAAATATAAAACACCTCTCTAACCCTCTAATCAAAATATAGACATATACAAAACAGACTAGCAGCAAGAATCCCCTCTCCTGCAGTCCAACCCTTTGAGCCACCCTCAAAGTCAAGAACGCAGCACGCTCTTCTTCCTGTAATCACAACAGGGAAACCTCAAACCAATATTTACAAGATTGTAGCCTCTGATCTTTCAGTAACATCCAAATATGCAGATATGATCAACCTTTGTAAGTGTAGTTAACTTGCTCTTCAAGAATCCGCAAGTAGATGATCACCACAATCACTTCTTGTTTCTTGGAGCTATTTCCCTTTCTCTGTAAGAATGCACTCTCTGCAAAATATCACAAAACTGTTAGAATCACAAAAGTTCTTACAGAGATCAAGTTCGCGTCAATTTATAGATTTTCACAATTCAGACGCATTTTAATCGACTTAGCTACTAATGCAGTCGAATGTAACAATTCAATCAAAGCAGTTAGCAACAATCAACGCAGTTAATTGAAGGTGCAATTAATGCAATCGAATCATAATAAATGCTTGGTCAACATATATAAAAATATAGACATTGTAACATTTAACACAAGCATTAACAGAATTTCAAAACTGTAACAGACTTAGCCGAATGCAAGTTGCTTATAATCGACTATGTAACACAATTAAACAAAGTTTTGAAAAACTTCTTATTTGAAAATTCTCACAACACACTTTGAAACAAGTTTGTGCAAAGCCACAAGTTTTAATCGACTCATTCCATAATGAAGTCAACTTAAAACTATTGTTTTGCCACACAATAAAAAGTTTAACATAAGTGCTTGTGGTTTTCTTTCTATAAAACATCAAACATGCATTCACCAATAAAATCAATTATATAGTACAAGAAATGCAATGTATCAACATAATCATGTTCTCCATGCTTTAAAAAGATTTATACATTGATTAAGATATGTAGCATGGAAGCAATAAAACATGTAAGACATAAACATCACATGTGTTATTAGTTATGTTATCATCATCAAAAACCAGAAGCTCTGAGATTGTAGGTTCAGCGGAACCAGTTCTCTTCTAATCAACAATCTTAACAATCTCACCCTTTTATTATGATGCACAACCATGTATACAACCATGTTGTACAAATCCAATCATATCGTGTAAAAATCTATCAGTGCAAGTGATTAGCAAATATATTAGAGCATGTACCAGAGCAAAACATTACAAACATTTTGAGATATTCTCATTTGATTCAACTAAAAAAATATCATTTCATATTAGAGCACAAACAATTCGTATCAGAGCATAAACAAAATATCAAAGCATAATATGAATATCAGAGTATTCTCCCAGCATTATCAAAAAATTTAACCTAGAATTTCTCCCAGCATTCTCCCTGTTTATGCACAAGCAAAAATAATATGCCTTATGATAATGATATGCTGACAGACAGTTATTCAGAGATACATCAGTAAATCATATTAATTAAACAATGATGCTCCCCCTGTCATAGATAATCACATGATAAAGATATAATCTCCCCCTAAAGTGTAGGTATGTGAAATTATCTAAGATCATATGCAATGCTCCCCCTGCCATTAAGCATGTTTTATAATCAAAATCTAAATGCACAATGCAGTTTTCACAGAACATTTCATAGCAAGTATAAACATGTGACAGTATTGTATCAGATCAGAAATTGTGCAACCACATCAATGTAGCATAGATACAATATCAATCAACAATCTCAATATTATCTCAAGTAATTTCAATCAAATATAAGATCAGAGATATATTGAAAATGAAACAAACAACGATATATGATCAAAAAACAGAATAACCGAATTCCAAATAATGAAATTTATAACCCCTGTTAAAACGATAATCGATTGATCCACTCTTGTAATCGATTTCATTACTTTCCATTTGAGTTTAATCTCCAGTAGTTAATCTAGAAGCAATGTTCTTGCAAAACCTTTCAAGATCTTTCCAGATCAAGCATTTTATAATTATTGTAAATGCAAGAAATATTACAGATATAATCTGTGTGTGTAAATGTATGAGTGCAATGATAAACACTAAATTAAACAACTTTATACACCACACAATCGATTTCAAACAGTTATAAACATTACTCAACTTAAAACAAACTCTGATTTCATTGATATGAAATATGATTACAATCAAATGATATCAAAATAAAATGGCATACAAAGCCATTTACAAAACAAGTACTAAAAACAAATAAAACATTAAACAAGCAAACTTAGATCAAACAACAAAAAACAACCAAACAACTACGACAGACATTACTTGTAACCCTATTCTGAGTTATATGTTTTCATAGTATCCTCATCAGTAGTGTTGTCTTCTATTTGTTGTTGAACCGCATCATATTTCCTTTCCCATTAATCAACCCTTTTATTTAAATATCTAAATTGATCACCACATATCTTTAAAAGTTGGTTTCAGGAACAAAATTCCTCTTGTCATCATTCATGGCACAGGTGCTTCCAGAACTATACACTAACTCTTCTTCTCCTTTAAAGCATCAGCCTCTCATTGTTTTTTTCAGGCCAAAACTTGCAATGGTGTTTATGTTTATTGCATTTGTGCAATCACATGAGCACTTTTGTTCTCCAATAATGTCCACACCCTGCAGAATTAGCATTTGCTAATCAGTACAACATATGGCAAATAAGGAGAGTTACTGAGGGCAGCTTCAGCCATATGATCTTTTAGAATCTCCACCCAGTTGGTGGGAATGTCATTTTTGATAGCATGCAAGAGGCAGATATCTTTTGTAGTCATAACATCCTGCATCAATCTTCTAGGCAGAATCACCCAAGAAAGAAGATGAGTAGTTATTCTTTCTTCTATTTTAAGACCATCATGCATATAAAGTCTTTCTCTTGTGTATATTCCTAGAAATCTAAGCCAACCTCTGTAGATATCCTTTTTCTTTAACCAACAATTTGTTTCAGAGTTTGGTAGAGGAGAGAGTTGACCTTCAGCCTTTAATCCAACAACTTGAAACCACATATCATTGTCAAGGTGAATATTTACACCTTTTACCTTTGACCAGATGTCACCGTTCACTATTTTTGAGTTATGGTAGAACACTCTCACCAAGTTCGGAAACCAGTCACCTTTCATTTGAACTAATTTGGAGAGTTCTTGAGTTTTCAGCCATCTTGGAAATTGAAAGCCTTCCTTTTCTAATAACTTTAAGTCAAGATGCTTGGGAGTTACCACAATCTTGACTCGTCCACGGAGAAATCTTTCTCTTGTAGCATCGTCACTGATCCACCCTTCAGGATCACCACCACTTGTGATTGCCATTTCCTTTCCTTTACTTCCTCTGGAGGGTTGAGATGAAGTAGCCATTTGATGCAAAGTGCTTGGAAACACTTCTTCAGTTTAGGGTTACTTGAAAAATTCTTACCAACCTCACTAAATGCTATCATAGATCCACAAAATTGACATAATATAAGGGCGCGAACCATAATTACCAAAATAAGTCCACATTTAAAATTTCAAATAAAAAAAGCCCAGTAACAGATATATCTAATCGACTTTATTATTTTCAAAGTAGACTACTGTATAACAAAGGTTTTCACAATGTAGAAACAATCATACAGTAACATAATCGACTATACACATAATCCAATCGATTAAAAATTGTAAAATTGATTTTCACAGCAAACAATTTCAATCAATCAACTAACAAACAATCAATCATCAAACAATCATTCAAGCAAATGTCATGCATGATGCAATGTGAAAATGATTGTTACCACTTGCAGATACTCAAGAAATTTTATATCATCAAGTCAGCTCATCCTTGAGTTCTGTACTGCTACAGCAGCTATCGCTCCTTTCCTGTACAACAGTTAAAAGGTTTTGACGCTGGTACCCATTTGAATTTGAGTCATGTCTTGTTAGTAGCAGGAAGTTGTTCTTTGGGAACCCATTTGTACTTTCTCTTTAGAACACCAACATTTCTAAAGTAGCAGTTTCTAACTATATGACCAAGTGTATTGCAGTAAAAGCATGCATTAGTAGTAGGTTTACTCAGATCAATAAATTTCTTTGAGTTTATCCTATTACTTTTGGCTTTATAACCAGTACCTTGTCTATAGATAGCTCCTCCAGAAGATCTCTGCACAACTTCAAGATTTTATTTACCTTGAGTGGATTTAGCCAATGTGCTGGTTAAGTACTGAATTTTCTCATCATGTAGAGAACAACTATCACACTTTTTCTCAATAATTTGTACTTCAGTCTCTACTGTCTTTGCAGATTTGAGAGCTTCTTCAAGATCTTTTTCAAGCTTTTCATTGTCCTTCACAAGATTATTAATCCTGTATTCATTAGAGCAATAGATTTCTTTTCTTCAATTTTTTCTTCCTTCTTTATCCTTCCAAGCTCTAATTCATGTTCTCTCAGTTTGCCAAACAAGGTTGCCATATTCATGCTTGTAAGGTCTCTTGATTCAGTTATAGCAGTGACTTTTGGTTGTCAGCTTCTGTTGAGGATTTTAAAGATATTTATGTTGATCTCTTGTTTATCAAACACTTTCCCTAGAGCCATGAGGTGATTGACTATGTGTGTGAATCGTTTTTGTACCTCATAGATCGTCTCACCAGCCTTCATTCTGAATAACTCATATTCTTGAATAAGAGAATTCTTTTTGGCCCTTTTCACTTCATCTGTTCCTTCACGTGTCACTTCAAGTACCTCCCACATTTCTTTGGCAGTCTTGCATTGTAATATCCTAAAAAAATTCATCCATGGTTAGTGCATAAGCAATAACATTTCTAGCCTTAACATCATATTGAGCTCTTCAGTTCTCATCTTCAGTCAACTCAGAAAAGTTTTTCAAAACAACTTTTCCATTAAGAACATGAGTTGGCTCAAATGGACCGTTTAGAGTTGCATCCCAAACTCCTTTATCCATGGATTGAAGAAAGATTTGCATCCTTATTTTCCAGAAAGCATAATTTTCTCCAGCAAATAATGGTGGTCTATTTGTGGATGGACCTTCACCAAAAGTTTAAAAATTTAAAGTCATTTCTCAGGATCAGTATATTTAAGGAAAAAAATAATCGACTTGTTTTTCAAATATCTTATGAAAATAAGCTCTAGTGCCAATTGTTGAAAATAGAATGGCTTGATTTCTCACACCAAGAGGCGGGTGAAATTGTTAAATGTAAAAACAAAGTTTTCTTTAAATCTTTTTCGCAAAGTGGATGCCTTTAAAAGCTTTCTTGAAACGCAAGGAAAAAGACTTGTTTATGTAGTGAAAATATAATCGATTTAATGCAGTTTACAATCGACTGAATAAAAAGTGCAGGATAGAAATATCAAACACTTGGATTTTATACTGGTTCGGCCAAACCTACATCCAGTGTCCTTCAAACCACAGAAAGCCAATGAACTATAATGATCAAGGTTTTTACAACAAGGTTTTTATAGTGACCTCACGTCAAAAATATAAAACACCTCTCTAACCCTCTAATCAAAATATAGGCATATACAAAACAGACTAGCAGTAAGAATCCCCTCTCCTGGAGTCCAACCCTTTGAGTCACCCTCAAAGTCAAGAACGCATCACGCTCTTCTTCTTGTAATCACAACAGGGAAACCTCAAACCAATATTTACAAGATTGTAGCCTCTGATCTTTCAATAACACCCAAATGTGCAAATATGATCAGCCTTTGTAAGTTCAGTTAACTTACTCTTCAAGAATCCACAAGTAGATGATCACCACGGTCACTTCTTGTTTCTTGGAGCTCTTTCCCTTTCTCTATAAGAATGCACTCTCTACAAAATATCACAAAATTGTTATAATCACAAAAGTTCTTACAGAGATCAAGTTCGCGTCAATTTATAGATTTTCACATTTCAGACGCATTTTAATCGACTTAGCTACTAATGCAGTCAAATGTAACAATTCAGTCAAAGCAGTTAGCAGCAATCAATGCAGTTAATTGAACGTGCAATTAATGCAATCGATTCATAAGAAATTCTTGGTCAACATATATAAAAATATAGCCATTGTAACATTTAACACAAGCATTAACAGAATTTCAAAATTGTAACAGACTTAGTCGAATGCAAGTTGCATATAGTTGACTATGTAACATAGTTAAACAAAGTTTTGAAATACTTCTTTTTTGAAAATTCTCACAACACACTTTGAATAAGTTTGTGCAAAGCCACGAGTTTTAATTGAATCACTCCATAATGAAGTCGACTTAAAATTGTTGTTTTTGCCACACAATAAAAAGTTCAACATAAGTGTTTGTGGTTTTCTTTCTATAAAACATTAAACATGCATTCACCAATAAAATCAATTATATAGCATAGTGAAATGCAATGTATCAACACAATCATGTTCTTCATGCTTTAAACAGATTTATACGTTGATTAAGACATGAAGCATGTAAGCAATAGAACATGTAACACATAAACATCACGTGTTATTAATTATGTTGTCATCATAAAAAACCAGAAGCTCTGAGATTGTAGGTTCAGTAAACCAGTACTCTTCCTTTCAACAATCTCAACAAAAAGCAAAGAGCTTGTTCAGTCAATTTAAAAAATGGTTCCTTTAATTTTCTCTTAAATGTTTTATCGAACAGTTGATGAACAGAAAATATAAAGAGTGTAAGGAGTAGAAAAATCACACAAATGATTTTTATCCTTGTTCAAATCAAAACATTCTACGTCCAATCGTTAATCACTATGAATAGTGATTAACCTTTTCACTAAAACAGTTTCACAGTTACAATGAAAGTGAATAGAAAATAACTATAACAAAAACACCTTCCTTCGACAAACGAACTGGAAGAGTGCAACAAAAACCTTTCTTTGACAAACGAACCGAAAACAACAGCTCTGCCAACTTGAAGAGAACTGCTCCGACCTTTGACACACAAAGCGCGAGCTTCTCCTATTCATAAGACTTGACAAGTGTAGGAACTTGTACTTGAGAACTTCCTCAGATTTCACTGTATTCTCAAATTCGCAAAAGTTACCTTCTAAAGTGTTTGACAAAGGTTTATATAGCCTACTGGTCTGAAAATGAAGAGATGCATTAAACTGCCAGTGATAATCAATTATTATAAGTGATAATCGATTATCTACGAGACTTGGAATAATTTAGAATATTTATTCTTCAACCGATCGGTTCTAGTTCTTCACCTCCTTCTACCGTTCGGTTTGAGCCCTGATTGCCTTCTGCCGTTCGATTTGAGTTTGACATCGTTTGATCTACAACTTGTGTTCGATCAGTGTTCACCATGTGTTCAGTCTTGAACTGCTATACACTGCCAAGCCCTTAACTACTACATATCGTTCGGTCTTCTAACTGTGTTCGGCCATGAACATTGTTCGATGTTTATCAACCATTCGGTCTTCTAGCTATATTCAGTCATGAACAATGTTCAGCCTTTATCTATTATATGTCATTCGACCTTCAACTGCTTGGTGACCATTCAACCTTAATTTGATACGACCGTTCGGTCACGGTCATGCCTTCTACTGCTTATGCAAAAATGCTTTTAAACTCTCATACAACAGAAGTCTTCTTATTCTTCACTTTGTAACATCATCAAAATCATTATCTTCAAGATACTAATGCTCCTCATTGGTAACAGATATGACTTGCTATAGTCTATGTTTGACATTGTTATAGTGTGTTATTTGCTATGATGTTATTTTTTGTTGTTCACCCTTGCATGTTGTGGATATGGTTTTCACCTACGATGATCATACTTGTATGAGAGTATATGGTGTTACAGATGAGGCTAAAGTGCAGTAGATTGATGAGAGAAGGAAAAATAGTGTTTTGTATTTAATTTTGCTATTTAATTTTCTTTTTGAACTTAGTGTTTTGTAAAGAACCTATGTTTTAAGTTTTCGTGTTTTGTAAGGACAGCGTTTATAATTGCGATTTTTGCTTCCGCGATATACTTAAATAAATATTTTTAATATATGAAGAGAATGTTTTTATACAATTTGTATAGAGAAGAATTTATATTTCTTTTACACGTGGCATTCTACCAAGGGTATTACATTTGGTATTAAAGTTTGGTTTTCAAAAAACCTTTGGACTTTTGGGGAGTGAGTGATGAATCAATACTTTCTACTATTCACTTAGCTTATTGTACTACATTTGATTAGGGAATTGTGCTTAATTATCCAATATTTTCTCAGTTTTGATATTTGGGCTTAATTTCACTAGTAATTCTTACTTTAGTTAATTTGAATTATCTGAGGCTAATTTTCTCCATTATTAATTGTAGGGAATTGTTTGGAATATTATTTTGGGATTTCAAGAGGACAAAAACGTCAACAATCACTCTCCACATAGGGGTTTTAGATTTAATTAATGTGTAAATTCATTTTTAGTGGCTTTTTTAAAAGAATTAGTACATTGGGCCGTTTTTGGTCATTTTTAGGATTAGGCCCATTTTTTATTTTGACCTAGGGTTGTGTGAAAAAGGGGGCAGACCCCAAACACACTTCTCATTCTCTCATTTACGCTTTCTATGCTATTGACAACAACGGGGAGTTCTCCCAATTTGGGGTTTTAGGTTTTTCATTTACAATTTGATGCACTTTCACTTCCAGTAATGCAATTTTGTTTCCTTCTCTTTACCATTTCGATTCTGCATTTACTTCCGTTCTCATTCTCGCATTGCACTTTCGTTTTAGAGTTTTGATTTTGTTTCCCAATTTCAATTGGTTTTCTATGTCGGTTACATTTTTCTCCCATTCACTTGCATTTTCTAGCATTGTCTCATTCCCATTTTGATTTTTGTTTTCGTTTTAGGGGTTAGGGTTTTCGTTCCAGCTTGTGCATTTCGTTTTCCAGCTTTGATTTAAATTCATTATGTTTATGGAAGCTTAATTTTGTGGGTTGGTGATTAGTAAGGTTGCAAAGGTTTTCTTGAGATTATTGGAGCGTAATTGTAATTCTGTTTTGTGTGCCCCTGCATATATGCAATCTATTATGTAATTGGTCCTCGCTTAGTGGTCTAATTTAAGCATGATAATCTTTGCTTAGTTGATTACTGTGTGTATGCAAAATTGATGAATTTGTGAGTGTGTTTGCTTAATTCGCATTTTATGAAGACCATTTTAGACTTCGCTTAGTTCTCTATTTTGTGTTGGATTAAGGGTCATATGATTGAGTATCTGTTGTAAATCTATGATTGGAAACAATTGCAACCGAGCTAGCACTAACCTGTCTTTAATCTGCGTTTAAATTCACGTTTTAGTTTGGTTAAATTCAAGTCACAAAACCACCTTCAAAAACCCCCACCATGTGTTTGACCCAATTCCTGAACCACACATTGATCCTTGAAAGACGACCTAGGAGTCACTTCCTAATCTATACTGTAGTTAATTGCATATTAATTTGATTTTGGTACGACCTCGATCAGTGCGTTCAACTAGCTTTGTTGTGTGATTATGATGTTTGTATGATTATTTTCACTAATGTGTTTGTGTTTTAAATAAAAAAGATGTCGAGATGGACAAGAACTCCTACTCCTATATGAAGGTCAAGTGGAGTTGCTTGCATGAGATTTTTGCAAGATCTCTAGAGAACTCATGAATACCAGGCACGCGCATGGTCTAGTGAGCGCAATACTGTGATAACATCAATGATTGTGGGGGTGTATTGTCATTGATAGACCTTTAACACACGTCAAGTTTCCTTGGTTCATATAGCTTATTATACTAACCACATTGTGTTTTAAGTTTCTCAATTTATGACTAATTCATATAGCTTGCTATACCTTCTCTCATGCATTACATCTTATAAAACCCAGGAAAATTCTTTTCTTCTTTCTTTCAATCTTTCAATCTTACCTTCTCTCATGCATTACATCTTCTCAATCTTTCAATCTTTCCTTCTCATGCATTACATCTTATAAACTTGTATTACAAACTAGTTTTTTTTTAAAGCAATGGAAGAACATTGCATGATGAGTGTTTATTCTCTACACGGTCAAATTTCACTTTCCCCAAGGATCGAGATGTAGATTTTGTGAACGATTTTGATCACGACGTAAGGTGCAAACTCCAGAGGCAGCTTTTACCATATTTGAACCGTGGCCTTTTCCTATCTTTTATTTTACTCTATAAATAGTGCATTATTTTACTCTTCCAAAACACATAACATTTTCTCTCATTCTTCTTTCCTCTTAGTTTCATCCTCTCTCCTTTTCTTTCCTAAAAATATCCTGGTTTTATTTTTTACTCTTTTTAGAGTTCATTGCTAGTTCTGAGATCCTCAGAAATTTATGGGATGTTCGTGTTGTATCTTGGGAGATTTGCACAATACACACAAATAAATTCTTAAAGAGAGTGATCTACACGTCTCAAAAAATCTTTGTTTGTGGTTTTTATTATCTTACCTATGACAAAGAAAAGAGTTTTGCATGCTCATTTCAGCATTCGATGCAAGGACATGGCAAAATGTCAAACTAATCCATCTATTGTTCAGATGAAAACTCCAGTAATTATACATCAGAACACTTCAAATTGAACTTCATCATGAGATAGCATAATTATGGCAATAGGGTACCCATATCAAGATCATCACAATCCTCACACAAAAAAAATAAAAGTATAATAAAATTGTTCAACTTTCCGATCAAGGAGAGAGCGAATCATGAATATAGCAAATTACTACGGATTTTGTGTTGGTTTCCAATTTAGAGAATAATCCCTAAACATTCCACATCAAAGTTGATCTAGTATAACTTTCCCTATGATGTATCTAACCATATAGTTTTAAATTATATGAGAATCGTACTTTCTTTTAACCTGTATTCCTACATGTTTAGTTTCATTATATGATTTTTGTTTTCAACGATCCTGAAGTAGCTATGACAGATGGCAAAATGAGTTCGACGAATGAGAGTTTTCACCATGTTAGAAACTCGACCTACTAATCCATTTTTTAAATTAAAAATTAAAGTAAAAAATCATTTAAAAAATTATTTTTTTTGTATTATATTACTTAAAATAATATTGTAATTTAAATTATTAACATTTACAAATTAAATTTTAATATTATTTATAATAGAATAATTTAACATGTAATAATTATTTTAATTTATTTTATTATAGTAATTAAATTAATTAGTGTGGTTTTAATATATATATATATATATATATATATATATATATATATATATTTAGAAATACAAAACTAAAAAAATTGGTGGATCAAACCATTAGTCGAATGGCCTGTCCTTTGGCATTCGGACGGCCGTCAGGGTGAATTAAGATTTTTAGTCGGCTTTTATATATTGGTAAATGTATTCTGTTCAATTGTGCTAAAAATGTCAACCCAAATTAGTGACAATCGGTCTCTTTAGCACTCCCTATAAGAAGCTTTTTGCATAAACTCACCTTGAACATGTAGCATATCCATGTCTGCACATCTTACTCTTATTATATCCGAGGTTCTTGTGCTTCAAATGTTGGAATATGTTCCTGTGTTGGAATATTATCTTTTAAACATTGTGTATTATTAACAGCTTTTCTACGGCAAGATTATAATCTTTGTATGAAAAATGTAAAAGAACTACTCGAGCATATCATTCTTCAAATATAGACCAATAGCACAACATATAAAAGCAAAAGCATTATCCGCAGAAACTGAACTTCCCAAGTTTAGTGTTACATCTGCACTCTTGTGCTTCCGAATTTGGCACGTGACCGTTTCTGCCTCGAATTAGGTGAATAAGGTGTTTGTAGTTGATGAAGCATAATGAGGCCACCGATAAGAGAAGCACGTTGGTGCAACACCGCCATAGAAACTCATCCACCAGAATCCACATCAGTGTTTCACATCCACATTCCAGACACGTGGAATATGAAAAGAGTAGTTGGCAGGCTCATATCAGCACTGGATGCAAGGACATGGCAACACATAGCTGTGACAAAAATCATCTTTGCCGGACTTGAATGCTGGAAGTGATTGTTGATGGAGCCTTCATACTTGATTCCAATGGAAGTTAGCAACATGGCCATGAGAATAGTATAACCTTTATTATGCTTCATTGTGTTGATGCATAGAAAAAAGGAATGAGAAGAAAAAGGGTGAAGTTGATGTTTTATGATATTGAACAAGCAGGACAACATATATATACAAGCAGAGTGGGCAATGATGGTGGGGATCACATAGACATCAACAGTACTTGTCTTTTATTTGAATTTGAGGATTTCTATGGTCCTCCCAGGATTTTGTTGGGAAGTGCAAAATTTTGGATTATAGTTTACATGTGTTAGACAATTTCAATGTGAATCGATTTGAAGAGGATATAGTAGAAAGTTTCTTTCAACTCTTCGATCGATTGTTGTTCATTAATTATTAGTCTAAGATGGGTCACCAAAAAGAGATACAAAGTATGCCCAGATAGGAGATTAATGTAGAAAGACTATTTTTACTCTGGTGAGACTACTTTTATGGGTCTTAGTTATAAATCCAACAAGTCCTAAGTGTTAAATTTCATGTTTTGTTCTTTTTTATGGCCTGAATCTCTCTCTCCATTGCATCTCGCCAAGTTTTGACAGCTTCTTCAAATGTCACTGGATCATCTCTACCACCATCATTGCATCTTCATCAAATAGACCTACTCCCTTTCTATAACCAATCATCCAAATTGGTTCTCTTCTACATCTTCTAATCCTCCCTTTAACTGAATTATCAACTATTGGAAGATGAGACTCATTTTGATCAGTGTTAACTTTAGTAATCATTCAGATTTTCTTCTGTCTGCTACCCTGAAAGTTGTACTCCATTTTGTTCAGTTTCCTCCTCGGTGTCACTGTCATGTGCTGTAATTTTACCCCAACTTAAAGGTGTGTTCACTGGTTTTTGTCATGCTGCTCCTAATCCCAGCGTTTTTCTTCTTCAAATATAACATCTCTGATGTTTTTTTGAGTGGTTAGGTCCAACAGTCTATAAACCTTGGATTCATCACTGATTCCAATGAGAACACACCTTTTACTCTTGTCATCCAATTTGACTTGCTGTTGATCTGATGTATGTACATGAGTTATACACCCAAGCACCTTAACAGAAAGCTTTATTCCACTCCAAGCTTCCTCGAGGGTTTTGTCCTGCACTTCTGTTGTGGAGCTCCTATTAAGAACATGAACACACCATCCTGTTGTTTTTTGCCAAAATACTTTAGGAACACGTGTCCCTATTAGCATTGACCGAACCATGTTCATGATGATTCTGCTTTTTTTCTCAGCAACTCCATTCTGCTTCAGAGTATAAATTGCTGCCAATTATCTTTGTGTACCTTGGTTCACGCAAAAATCACCAAAAAATTTAGAATTGAATTCACCTCCTTTATCTGTCTGTAAACAAAGAAATTTTAGATATTATATTTTTTAGTTCACCTACCTTAGGTTTTATTTGGCCCTCCACATACACACCTTCGCGACCACCTTCTCTTGTCTCCTTTTCTACCTTCTCCAGCCACCTTTCGCCACCTTCGCAAACCCATACTCTTAATCACGCTCATTCTAAACTTACTCAGACCCATTCATTCTTAGCTTAATCTCGCATTTTGGAGGCTGACCTTCAGTTCACTCTCGCACTCCCAAACGATTCTTCTGTCTTTGTTGCTTTTAGTGGTTGGATTTGAGTGCCCTGAATGCATTTGAAATCCCTGAAGGACCATTACCTCGATTAACTAATCCTCTAAGTAACTCCTCGGACTGCCCAAGCAGTTGACTGGCAACTATTTTGGATTCAATTCTAGAGAGCACCCATTCCATCAGAGCTCTTGTTGATACCAACTTCATGCTTGGCTCATCCCTCCACTAACCCACTTGTCACCTAATTTCTGAAATCACACAATATCCATTGACACACATGTATGTTGCTTACAAAAAGACACCTGACTAATCCACAACAGATCTTCTAACAATATATGACAAGATGACAAAAATTGATCCACGCATTTCACCTATCTACCCCATCAATGTTCATTTGTCACCTTCGGCGGGGCCCGTTTCAATTCATCATTAAACAGTTTTACCTTGCCCATCATTGATTTAGGCGTTAAAGTCTTCGCAGCTACACCCCACAGTGCTTGCAACAACTCCATCTCAGTATGACAGATCCAACCAAATGAGCACAAGTACGGTCAACACAACCGAAAAAATATGGACAACAAAATTCTTACTTCCCTCCCTTTTTTATGTATCCCTTGTTGGCTGATTATTCAACCATTGGGTTTTACTATTAGTTTCTTTTTGTTTCTTGACTGTTAAGGTTCTTTCTTTAATGGAAAAAGGTGGGATATTTGAATATGTTTGAAAGAGAAAACTTTTAGCTAATGCGAGTATAGTGTGTAAAATGCACCTCTAAAAATTAGATAAAAAAATTGAAAATGTGTAATTGAAAGAATAAAAAGAGGGCACCCACATAATTGGAGACTAAAGAGGGCACAACCTAACATGTTTACCTGTTTGATGTTTAAGCCAACGAAAGAAAACACCAAATTCTCTCCTTGTTATAAATCAATACCCATCCAACCCACCTACCGCAACAACAGGCGCCAGCGTAATTTCCTTCACCAGTGACGTGAAAGGTGCAAATTACCAATAATACTATAGCCTAGAAGATAACAAATCCTGCAAGAATAGACTCCTCAAGATCTAATACTATTAATTTCAAGTCCGAGCTTCCTAAACCGTGTGGCCGATGTTCTCCATGAAAATTTTCAGAGGGAATGTCACTCAGACGACATCAGTCTCCAGTTTAATAAGCAACTGATAGTCATAAAAGCGTTGTCATGGGAAGTACCATCGATCTTCCAGTAGAACACAAGGTCCCTTTTGTATAAATGATCGAGGTCTCTGCAGAGGTGCTTTGATTTCAACAACCATCATAATGAGATTATTGTTTGTTTTCAAGAATCATTTGTGTATCATTCTTGCACACACTCCTGCTATAACCGGGATCCTTAGGGACCTTTTTATCACTCATCATATCCCTTACAACACGTGCATCATCCCATCTTCCCAAAGAAGAGTACGTGTTGGCAAGAAGCACATATGAAGCAGAATTTTGGGGGTCCAGTCGATAGAGTTCCTCAGCAGCTCTTTTTGCTAAGGTTAAGTTAGCATGAATACGGCATGAACTTAACACAACCTCCCATACAACTGCATCATCTTTACATGGCATGGTATCTAAAAAGACTTCTACTTCATGAAATCTCCCTGCTCGACTCAGACAATCTATAATGCAAGTGTAATGATCCAACTTTGGCACCACTCCAAATTTTGGCAGCATGACATTGAATATTTCAAGTCCTTCATCAACCAAAGACGAGTGGCTACAAGCAGTTAAAACAGCAACAAAAGTAATATCATCAGGTTTCTCACCATATGAAACCATGTCATTATAAAGGCATAGAGCACTACGACCATCTCCATTTTGTGCATAACCGTGTATCATTTCATTCCAGGTAACGGTATTTTTACCAGGCATCACATCAAAAATACATCTGGCCCCATGCACATCACCACATTTACAATACATTTCTATTAGAGAACTCCCCACAAATATGTCATCTAGAAAACCATTTTTTATGATCTGAGCATGAAACAGTTGACCTTGAAACAAGGAAGAAATATTTGCACAAGAGCTCACTATGGTAGCAAAAGAAAACTCAGATGGGAAGAAGCCAAGTGATCGCATCTGTTTGAACAAAGACAAGGCATCTTGTTCAAGAGCATTGATTGAGAACCCTGCTAACATTGAGTTCCAACATACAATATCTAGTTCAGGCAGTTTACGGAACACATGCTCACACAACTCCATTTTCCCACACTTGGAGTACATATTAATAAGGCTACTGGCAACGTAGACATCATCATAAAATCCAAACTTTTGAGCTGCAGCATGAACCTCTTTTCCAACCTCAAGAAGTCTAAGTTCAGCACATGAACTGAGAATAATGGCCAAAGTAGTCCGATCAGGATGTTGGCATTGAAACTGCATTTTTCTAAACAGTTCAATTGCCTCTCTATGGTCCGCAATTTGATTATAGACTGAGAGTATAGCATTCCATGAAGCCAAATTTGGGCATGGCATGCAGTCAAATATTAGACGCCCGATTCTTACATCCCCAGACTTGACACACGCTGTCAGCATATTAATATATGTAACATCATCTGGTTCATATCCATCACACTGCATTTTATGAAGATACTCTGCCGCTTTCTCACTGTTACATCTATTCCCATACCCAGCTATCATTATATTCCAAGAAACATTACTGTACTGATTCAAATTAACAAAAACCATCTCAGCACTGTCCATATCCCCAATTTTCGCATACATATCAAGCAAAGAGTTGCATAAATGGAGGTCTCTATCAAATCCCAGTTTAATTGACATTGTGTGCATTTGTTTTCCTTGTGCATTACATGAGAGACCATGACAGAGACCGATGTCCCTTTCCCCTTTCGCACAGACACCCAATATGCTGGACAAGGAGACAGAATCAACAGGAACCTTTTTTCTCAACATGAGTCTAAACAATTCCAAAGCTTCCTTGAATTGATCTGTCTGAGCTAATGCCCCTATCATGGTGGTGAAAGTAACCTCATTAGGCTCAGGAATGTCCCTAAAAACACGAAGCGCATCCACATTAAGCCTACACTTAGCATACATGCACAAAAGAGCATTAACGACATATATATTACTTTCAAGACCAACCTTGACCACAAACCCATGATTTCTCCTGCCACAGTCCGCATCCAACAAAGTACCACAAGCACTAAAAACAGTAGCGAACGTTATGTGGGAGGGTTTAATTCCATCCAGCATCATCGAATCGTAGGTATCCACTGCTTGGCGTTCATAGCCACACCTGACCATTGTGCTGATTAAGGTGTTCAGTGAGACGGTGTTCCTCTGAGGCATTTGCAGGAACAGACGGCACGCGCGTTGCAAGTTGCGGGTTTTGCAATAAGCAGCCAAAATGGCGTTCCAGGAAAAGATATTTTTGTGAGGTATATTGTCGAACACATTGTGGGCGGAGGAAATTTCATCACACTTTGAATAAAATTCGATGAAGTGGTTGGAGAGAAAGGTGTCAGAGAAAAGACGGAGACGGAAAAGTCGAGCGTGAAGAACCTTGCCGGCTAAAAGATCTTTGTTGGTGACGCAGAGTTGCACTAGATTTGCCAAATTCAAACTCTTGCTTTTGTCCATCCAAATCTCTCCTTTGGTTGCAAAATTACCAAACCTCAAAGGAAGACCATCCCTTTGCTGCAATAAATATAAATCTATGCTCCTGCTCCTTTTACTGTCAACAAATAAGTCACTAAAAAAACTGTTACATTTTTAGAATTCAAACCTCAGAATCAGACAAACATTTTTTCTTTAATTTCATTTCAAATGGCAATTAGACTGAAGAAAAATTCAAATTTCCCTAATGTATAAGGAAAGATTTTGATTGAAAACCAATTATAGATCCATTGCTCTTCTTCCCTCTCTTCCTCTCATGAGACTGACAGTGATTGAAACCCTTGATCTCTTGTGATTGAAAAAGAAATGAAGTGGTAGGACTTGATTGAACACGGAGGAAAAGTAAAGCACACCGTTCAATTCAAGTTGTAAACTGCACTGCAAATATAAGAAAAATAATATTTCTAGCATATAGCAATAATAGTGTAATAAGGTTAAAGAGAGAGAGAGAGTAAAATGTTTACTAATTGATATCTAAACCCGATCACTATGAAAGCCAAATCAACGTGTTCTTGAAAAGATTACTTAAAAAAAACCAAAAAGGCCAGCCAAATATTCAGCAAAGAGCGAAGATAATGACAGGCAAAGAATATTAAAGATCATGGACTTTTCCAAATGGTTTGAGATTTATAGGAAGTAACTGAACCCCAAAAGAAAACATACTCTCCGATGATCACCCTTACGGTGACGGTGATGGTGACCAATGATTCACTCTCCAACTATATTTCTGGTCAAATGAAGGTTCCCACAACGCCACTGCCAAGGTTTCGACACCCTCAAATGGTCGTTCCCAAACCGCCGCTACCAAGGATTGGACTCCTCCGAACACGGCAGCACCATGCCTTCAACAACACCGTCACTTCTCTCTCCTCTCCTTCTCCTAACCAATCTATTCTTCTGCCTCCCAACCCTAGAACATTTAGAAATATTTAAATGTGAATCCATATTACCTTTCTAACCTTTGTCACCTGAGCAATATTTGCTTTATCTTCCATACTGTCAACACAGCATTTTCTTTCTTAAAATGCACACCATCATTCTCCATCTTCTAATAAGAGAGAAAAGTTCTTGTTTTTAACCATGTAACACATTCTATGGTCAATCTTTACTAACTGTGAGGAATACCTGAACATGCGTTATGTCCATTTCAGAAAAGAAAGTGACTCTCTTGAACTTGTAAATCCTTTGCTCTTCTTCCCTCTGTTCCCCTCATTTTTAACATAACAAAAGTAACAGTTTCAATTCATGAAACCAATTGCTCCGTTGACTCACCAATTTCCCAAGTTACAGGCCTTGGTTTCCTCAATTAGAAAATCATCGGGGTCCTCACGAAACCCAGTTCTTGTTTTGGAACTTCTGGGCAAAGCGTTAGACCAATACCCAGATATTAAAACGTTGAAAAATGTGCATTCGAAGGCTTTTAATCTCAGTTTTCATGAAAACCCATCTCTGGGAATCAAACTCATGCGAGCCTATGCTGCCTGCGGAGAACCTGGATTGGCACGCAAGGTGTTTGATGGAATTCCTGAGAGGAATGTTATTTTCTATAATGTCATGATCAGAAGTTATGTGAATAACCATCGGTACAATGATGCATTGCTTGTTTTCAGGGACATGGTTGATGGTGGATTTAGTCCTGATAACTATACTTACCCTTGTGTTTTGAAGGCTTGCTCTTGCTCTGACAATCCGAGAATCGGGTTTCAACTTCACGGAGTTGTATTTAAGGTTGGGTTTGACTTGAATTTATTTGTTGGAAATGGTCTTATTGCGTTGTACGGTAAGTGTGGTTGCTTGCTAGAGGCACGGCGTGTTCTTGGTGAAATGCCTAGCAGAGATGTTGTTTCATGGAACTCAATGGTTGCTGGATATGTTCAGAATAAGCGGTTTGATGATGCGCTACAGATTTGCCGAGAAATGGAGTCTCTAAGGCATAAACCGGATGCCGGTACAATGGCTAGTCTCCTGCCAGCAGTAACTGACACTTCATCAGAAATTATTTCATATGTTAAGCAGCTGTTTGTGAATTTGGAGAAGAAAAATTTGGTCTCATGGAATGTGATGATAACTACGTATATGAAAAACTCAATGCCTGAAAAAGCTGTTGATCTTTATTTACAAATGGAGAAATGTGAAGTGGAACCAGATGCAATCACTTGTGCTAGTGTACTTCCAGCATGTGGCGATCTTTCAGCTTTAATGTTAGGAAGGAGGATTCATGAATATGTTCAGAGGAAGAATCTATGTCCAAATTTGCTTCTGGAGAATTCCTTGATAGACATGTATGCTAGATGTGGATGTCTAGAAGATGCAAGAAGAGTGTTTGACAGAATGAAGTTTCGTGACGTTGCATCTTGGACTTCATTGATATCTGCCTATGGTATGACTGGAAAAGGCTATAATGCTGTGGCACTCTTCACTGAAATGCTAAATTCAGGTCAAAGTCCAGATTCCATTGCCTTTGTCGCAATTATCTCAGCCTGTAGCCATTCAGGATTATACAATGAAGGGAAGCTTTACTTTAAGCAGATGACAGACGATTATGGAATAACACCAAGAATTGAACACTTTTCTTGTTTGGTGGATCTTTTAGGACGATCTGGACGATTAGATGAGGCCTATAATTTCATCAAACAGATGCCAATGGAGCCTAATGAAAGAATTTGGGGAACACTGCTTAGCTCCTGTCGGGTGTACTCCAACATGGATATTGGGCTTGTAGCTGCTGACAAACTTCTTCAGTTGGCTCCTGAGGAATCTGGCTACTATGTGTTGTTATCAAATATTTATGCAAAGGCTGGTAGATGGACAGAAGTAACAGCTACTCGATCACTAATGAAGAGAAGAAAAATTCGAAAAAAACCTGGGATCAGCAATGTTGAGCTCAATAATCAGGTCCACACCTTTCTTGCGGGTGACACGTCACACCCACAGTCAAAGGAGATATATGATGAGCTGAGTGTGCTGGTTGGGAAGATGAAAGAGTTAGGATACGTCCCTGAGACTGATTCTGCTCTTCATGACGTGGAGGAGGAGGATAAAGAATTCCATCTAGCTGTTCACAGCGAGAAGTTAGCAATTGTGTTTGCTATTTTGAATACCCGTGAATCTCCAATCAGAATTACCAAAAACCTCCGTGTTTGTGGAGATTGTCATATTGCTGTCAAGCTTATCTCTAAGATAGTTCAACGTGAAATTGTAGTCAGGGACACCAATCGATTCCACCATTTTAAGGATGGTACATGCTCTTGTTGCGATTATTGGTGAAGCTACTTCAGGCTGATTATAGTTGGAGAGAACTGCAAATTCAAAGGTTTCTATATATGATGATGGATAATTCTCTTATTTCTTAGTTGTTTGGTACATAGGAGGAACAAGAACTTGGATAGAAGGAGGGAATAAATGTTGTAGAGAGAGATGGACTTTCCAACATCATCACACTGCATTGTTACAAATTGGAAATGGTACTAGTTAGCTTCCTATATGATTGTAACAACAAAGAAAAATCTTTTTTGATGCAGGACAATGTATTCTAGTTGTGATTGATTCGTCTTGCAAGATAAGGAAGAACCATTGTTGTTCTTATTCATTACAATGTCACCAGGTTATTAGAAGATTACAATTTTGCATTGGCCACGCTTTAGGGATAATGCTGTTCAAAAATTAGATGACAAAGGTATATATTCCTATTGGCTCTGGCTCTCTTAAAGCCTTTACTTGCTTTCAAAATAATGACCAATTTAGATAAATCTTCTTGTAACTATTTATAGAAGAAGAAAATATGGACTTAAATTGAATCAAACTTTTGAAAGTTAAAATCTACTTTTGTGGCATAATTTGATTATAAATAGAGTAAATTATGTCCAAACTGATCCAAATTCTTTTTGTAGGAACCTTGATGAACTGTATAGTCGCAATAAAGTTCATACAATAATCCAAAGTCTTCCTAATATAGCATAAGGTCATGAGTGTCAATCTAAAGAAATCCTATTTGAATAAGTATTTGTATTATCCTAACCAAGTTTAAAACGAATAATCTGGTGGAAAATAAAATAAATAAAAAACTACAGACAATGAATGGATCTTCAATTGAAACCTAATATGTTAGGTTTCTCGGTATGAAATCTAACTCTCTTACAGCACACACTCACACAATAGCACCCAAATGGTAAGAAAAGAATGAAAATATGTATTCACATGAACCAATGTCATGTACAACCAGTAACTGGGAGCATAATCCCCCTCCAAAGGATCAAGGTTCGTGTCTATACAATTGATATCAAAAAATCTCTCCTCTGTCAGACCCTCCTTGCCTTCTTATAAAGGCAACCCACTTCTAACTACCCAACAACAATTAATTCCTAAACTGTTTTCTCTCTCCTACACACCTATTACCCATTATAACCTATCATATTATATCCTATCATTACACCCTACTGCAAAACAACCTTGTCCTCAAGGTTGGTACAGTAGTGCTTGTTCCCATGGCTAATCATCATAGGAAGGGAACCCACTGGCTGCTGCCTCCAATTCAGGTCTGGAGGCTTGGGTGGTGGTCTATATGAAAAAATTGTTGACTCCTGGAAGGGTTGCTTTTTTTCCAAAATTCCCATGGACCCTATGATTGTTCTACATTGCCTTCTGACCTGGTGACCACTTACATGGGCTTGGATTTTAACTCTTTTCTGATGAATGATCAAGAATTCTTTTCTCTTCTTCCACCCCCAAAACCTTTTTTGTATTTTTATAGCAGCAGTACTGGCAAAGCCCTCTCCTTGCCCAAATTTGTTCATCCTAGAAGCTAAAAAGGAAAGAACTTGTTGATCTGACCATCCAATTCCTTCATCATCATCATCATGTTGAGCTAATTGTTTCCTCTGAATGTTAAATTGCAGCCCTACAAAGAAATATCTCTGCCATTGGTCTTCTAGTGTTTTATATGTTTATGACAACCATATTTTTCCTCATTCAAGACAGCTGCATCTTCTACTTTATTTCCAGCCATCATAATCACCCTGTTCCCACCATATTCTGCTTTCTTTCCTCTGTCTTCACCCTTCGTCACTGTTTTAACATACACATCACAACCTACCCCACTATCTTTCCTAGAAACGGCAGCTTCTGCCACTTCCTGGGCAGCAACACAAACAATGCCTCCATCACATTTTTTGTCTTCTGCACTGATATCTCTTTCTCTTTCCTTCCCAAAAACAGCAGCTTTTGCCACTCCCTGGGTAGCAACACCAACAACTTTCTCAGAAGCAGCTTCTGTGATTTTTGCAGTTTGAGCTAACTTCTCGAAAATAAAACTTCTATCTCTTCCTCTGAACCCCATTATTAATGCCTCTTTCAGCCCTTTCCAAGAAAGGTTCTTAGTTTTATTTTTCTAGGCCCCGAACAAATAGATTGTGCCTCCCTCCATGCAACTGTAAGCCAACCTGAGCCTCTCCTTCTCTGTGACATTTTGGGTGTCAAAAAACTTCTGTGCCTGAGAGATCTATCCCAATGGGTCCAACCCCTCAAACTTGGCCAATTTTACTTGCTGCCTCCAATTCTGTTCACCCATGTCTTCCTCCGTCCCCTCTTCATCTGAACCCTCTTTATGCCCTTTCATGATAGATTCCTTACTTCTTTCTAAGCCCTTTATGTGAATCTTGATTTCTTGCATCATTTCTCTCATTTCTTGCATATTTCTTCTGTATTCTGCCATGTTCATTTTCAGTTCGTTGGTCCGACTCTCCAAGGTATTGTTTCTTCCTTCCATGCCTCCACCCTTTCTTGATCAGTTCTTGATCTGGCAGCCCTCTCCTAAGGAGATCCGACAACTTCTTGATCTGGCAGGTCGGACCAATTTGTTAGGTTTCTGGGTATGAAATCTAACTGTCTTATAGCACATACTCACACAATAGCACCCAAATGGTAAGAAAAGAATGAAAATATGTATTCACATCAACCAATGTCAAGTACAACCAGTAACTGGGAGCATAATCCCCCTCCACAGGATCAAGGTTCCTGTCGATACAATTGTTATCAAAAACTCTCTCTTCTACCAAACCCCCCTTGCCTTTGTTGCAATATATTGTATTGTATAATTGGACTTTTAGTTTTGGGCTTTTAGGGCTGGTCCATTGTTCCTTATATAGGACTTTTCTGTGTAATAGAAACTTTAACACACAGTAATAATATTTTTACCATCTATCAAACTTTCACATGGTATCCAGAACTGGTTAGGGTTCGTCACTGCTCACTGTCCGGGCCGTCATTCACCATCGCTTCCGTCGCCGCCGTCGCCACCGTCCGTCGTCGTTGCCTTTTCTCCGGTGAAGTTAAGGGTTCGGTGCGCCTCGACGAGCGCGACCCATCCCTGGTGGTCGCCGCCTCATCCTTCTCTCGACGCGCCATCACGCGTCGTTTCTCTATAACCTCTCTCGGGCGCGTGGGCTTCACGCGCCGCCTCTCCCGTGTCGGATCTTCACCGCGCCACTGCCGGTCGTTTCGCCTCCGTC
Organism: Vigna nakashimae; assembly: GCA_034642375.1. Taxonomy (NCBI): domain Eukaryota; kingdom Viridiplantae; phylum Streptophyta; class Magnoliopsida; order Fabales; family Fabaceae; genus Vigna; species Vigna nakashimae. Next base: position 26,223,289 of record CM067768.1, read on the forward strand.
TCCTGAGTGTATTGTGGTCTCTGATTTGCTGTTCCGTTGACGGTTGCTCCGTTTAGGGTTTCTTCCCACACCTTTTTCCCCTTTTTTCTTGTTTGATGGCTGGTCTTGGAACACCATCCCTCTCTGCTACTCCAACCATTACTTCTACAAAACTCAATTGGAAAAACTATCTATCTTGGTCTTCTTCCGTGGAGTTATGGTTTCTTGGTCAAGGACACCATGATAATCTTGAACAAGATGTTTCCACCGTTCCTGAAGAAGAGAAATCTTAATGGCAGAAACTTGATTTTCAACTATGTGCTGTCCTATGGCAATCTGTTGAACCGGAAGTCTTAGAAATTTTAAGACCTTACAAATCGTGCTCTTCCTTTTGGAGAAAAGCTCAGGATATCTTTGCTAACGATGTGCAACGTCTCTTTGATGCAACTCAAAGAGTGACTTCCCTCAAACAAAACAATCATGATATGATTACTTACATAAGAACGGCCCGTGCTACTATAGAAGAATTGAAGAATTTCTTTGTGGCTGATTGATGAGTCAATATTTTACTCACTTCACTTAGTTTATTGTGCTAGAATTAATTGGGGAATTGTGCTTAATTGTCCAGTACTTTCCCGTTTTTACTGATTGTGCTTAATTTGATCAGAAATTCTTATTTTAATTAATTTGAATTATCTGAGATTAATTATTTGCATTATTAATTTTAGGAAAATTGTTGGATAATATTTTGGGACATTTAAAGGTTAATTGAGAAATGGCAATTGAGCCAAATACATCTGAGCTATTTCAATTTTCGCACAGTGCTGCGTGAATGTTGTGTCAACTTGTGTGTCTTCGTTCGGGTTCAATTCTTATCTGTTTTCCATGCAATTTTTTTTCATAGTCTCGTCTAGATGTCTATTTTCCAGTATAGTTTTTATTTTGTTCAAATTCATTATGTGTTGTTCCCAGTATTTTTTTTACTCCCTTATGTCAGTCTAGTACACACTGTGTGAGTGAATTCTAATATGTTTGCATTTACTTGTTATAATTTTAGGACTGAAAGATAAATTTCTCATCAATTACATTTTAAACTAAATGAGAAACAAAAATGAAATTTATTTTGATTTCCAATTGAAAATTTTAAGAGAATTGCACAGATTGAAATTTGGGTGTACACAGCAACAATAAACGACATGGCAAATATGATGGAGTGCTACATCCGTGCACAGCATATATGTGGCAGCAGTTGTCCAGGTGGCTAAAAATATTTCATGTAACGTCAAGCACACAACAGGAAGCAGGGGGCAGGGAGCAGAAAAGAGGGGATTGATTTGAAGAAAAATGAAGAAGCTAGTTGCTAGGGGGAGACAAGCTGCTACTCTATGCTCACAAAAATACACACACGGTCTAGAGTGGAGTCTCTAAACTCCTTCTTTTCAGCAAATTCCAGATCATTCATTCCTTCTGCTAGAGATAGAGAATAGATACAGAATAGAGGGATGACTTCTGGTAGGAACTGAGCTGGGAGATGAGGAGGAAAAGCTGCTGTCACAGCTAAAGTGGAGCAGAATTTAGCAAGCACACGTTTCTTTTTTTTTTCTGGAGATGCATGAACTGAGTTGGAGATGAAGCAAGGAGCTGCTGTCATGGTGAAGAGAGACACATATGTGATGAGCTTTTGAGAAAGTGAGCACGGTGATTTGCTTGGAGAAAACTCTTGAAGAAGTAGGTGAATATGGAGGTGTGATTCTCGGTATTCCTTCTTGCAATTTGGAGAAGTGCAGCCTTGGTCCACTAACACATAAAATTCTCGGCAAAAGTGGTAATATAGTAGTAGTTTATCATGCTTTCACTTGATGTAGCTTGTTTGGACGGTAATGTGTTTCAGAATTCAGCAAGTATGCTTTCACTTTGCTTTAAGAAAGTGGGACGGTCCTACTAGTTTGGATGCTTGTTTCCATTTTGCAATACTTTGTCTTGGTAGCTGAACGTAAATTGCTTTCAATTCATTAGCTTTCATTTACTCTTTGTGAATTGGTGGAGCCGTGAAGGAGTATTCACTTGGAAAGAGGTTGACCACACTTCATCTTGTGTTTCTTTTGTTTCTTTGTGAAAATTGCAAAGTTAATTATATATGGTAGTAGTTGCTCGGTGGTATCACTTAATTTTGCTTCAATTGCATTTTTGAAAGATGTGGATTAACGTGGAAACACATGGGGCTCCATGTTGCTGAATGGTTTTTGTGTAGGAACTCATTGGATTTTCTTTAATTCATTTTACATGAAAACTTATGCCAATTGATAGCTGCTGCACGTCCTAATTTTGTGAAAGTTAAAGGTCTTCTTAAATTATATTTCAAGTAAAAAAAATATGCCAATCAAAGGGTGCTGTAACGTGTTTCATCTAGGAGCTACAAATACATTCATTCAAATCACTTTCTTTTGGTAGATGACTATGTCATGGTAGATAAGTTTTATTTTATTTTCCTTCTTCTGCCTTAAAATATTTTGTATAATATGTTGGAATGATTTTCTGTATTTTAGCTGTTTCGGATTGATTTTATTATTTCAAGTTGTTGTAATTTCATTTTAATGTACCAATTTCGTTTTTACTGTCTTAATTTAGTTTTACTGTTTTGAATTTTATTTAAACACTTTTTATTTTATTCACAACCAAAACCATGAAAACCCCCCACTACGTGTCGACAAGAAACTGAACCACATTTGGTCCTTGAGAGACGACCTAGGAGTCACTTCCTAGCACTGTATTGCATTCTTAATTGCACATCAAATTTGATCGGCCGTGACAGCTGTATCACTGATTCTTTAGAAGGCCTAAACAAGAAGCTTGATAAGTTTTATATGGTCTTAATTTTAAGAGGTATACATTCAGATTTTGATCATGTTCATGATCAAATGTTAGCTGGTGATCAAGTTCCATCAATGGACAGCTTAGTTACTCGACTTCTTCGGATACCTTCATAGTTAAAGACGAAATTTCAATTGGTGGTATTGAAACATCAGTTATGGTAGCGCCACAAGGAAGAGGAGAAGGCAGAGGCAACCGAGGAGGACGTGGTGGCCGTGGTATGCGTCCTCAGTGCACATATTGTAAGAGGATAGGCCATACTCGAGAGAAATGTTATGTCTTACATGGATATCCTGACAAAGTCGCTCATGTTTTGAAATCTGATGATCTCGAACCCAAAATTTCAAATGAAGAATACCAAGAATTTTTGAAGTATAAGTTTGGAAAATCTTCTAATCCTGACCAATCCTCTTCCATGTCCAATGTGTCAACTGCTTGTATATCTCAATATGTGGAAGGTCACAATCCATGGATCCTTGACTCAGGTGCCTCAGACCATATCTCTGGTTCTATTTCTTCATTTTCTTCCATGTCCTCTCAGAAAATTCCTCATTTAATTACTGTTGCTAATGGATCCAAAGTTGCATCTCAAGGAATTGGCAGAGTTTCCTTATCTCCTTCACTAAATTTAAATTCTGTTTTGTATATTCCTCATTGTCCTTACAATTTAATCTCCTTGAGCCAATTGACTCGTTCCTTAAATTGTTCTGTAACCTTTACTGCTAATTCCTTTGTTATACAGGAACATGGTACGGGTCGCCTGATTAGAGAAGGACATGAGTCTCGAGGACTTTATTTTTTGAAACATAGCTCTTCAGTTTCCTGTTTTACCACTTCATCTCCAAAACTTTTGCATGATCGGTTGGGCCATCCAAGCTTATCCAAGTTGAAGATGATGGTTCCAAGTCTCAAGAACATTCAAGTCTTAGATTGTGAGTCGTGTCAATTAGGAAAACATGTTAGATCTTCTCATCCTAAAAAGTCTGAGACACTATGTAATTCTCCTTTCTCAACTATTCACTCTGATATTTGGGGACCAAGTCGTGTTACTTCTTTTGGTTTTAATTATTTTGTAACCTTCATTGATGAATTCTCTCGATGTACTTGGGTTTATTTAATGAAAGAGAGATCTGAACTTTTGTCCATATTTGTGTCCTTTATTAATGAAATTAAGAACCAATTTGGGAAGACAATTAAAATCCTTCGTAGTGATAATGCTAAGGAATATGTTTCTTCAGCGTTTTCTTCATTCTTATCTTCCCAAGGAATTTTACATCAGTCAACATGTCCTCACACTCCACAACAAAATGGTATTGCAGAGAGGAAGAATAAACATCTCATTGAAATTGCACGCTCCTTGATGTTGAATACTAATATTCATGTACATCACTGGAGCGATGCAGTCCTCACTGCCTGTTTTCTAATCAATAGGATGCCTTCTTTCCTCTCTTGAGAATAAAATTCCTCATTCTGTCATTTTTCCAAATGACACTCTATATCATATCTCCCCACGTGTTTTTCGGTGTACATGTTTTGTCCATAATGTTTCTCCAAGTCTTGATAAGCTATCCGCAAAGGCTATTAAGTGTGTCTTCTTGGAATATTCTCGTCTTCAGAAAGGGTATAAATGTTATTCTCCCTCCACCAAGAGATATTATATGTCTGCTGATGTCACATTCTTTGAGGATGCACCGTTTTTCTCGTCCTCTGTGGAGGATCGTTCATCTGTTCAACAAATGTTTCCTCTACCATCGTGTGATCCCTTGGTTATTCCTGCTTCTATACCTCAAACTCAAAATGTGAATGACATTGTTCCTCCACCTCTTCTCATATATCAGCGTCGGAGACAATCTCAAGCTCAGAACAATGAAGATCCTCTAGACTCATCTCCTCCTCCATCAGCTCACCAGACCATGGATCCTTCATCCTCCTCGTCTTCTACTGACTCAGATGATAATTTGCCCATTGCCCTTCGAAAAGGTATTTGTTCTACTCGTAATCCATATCCTGTTTATAATTTTTTGAGTTATCATTGTTTGTCTTCTACCTATTTCTCTTTTGTTTCCTCCTTATCCTCCCATAAGACTCCTAATAATATTTATGAGGCACTTGATCATCCTGGATGGCGTCAAGCCATGGTTGATGAAATGCAGGCCCTTGACCACAATGGTACTTGGGACCTTGTTCCTCTTCCTCCTGGTAAGAAGCCTGTTGGCTGCCGATGGGTTTATGCTATTAAGGTTGGTCCTACTCGTGAAATTGATCGTCTAAAAGCTCGTCTAGTAGCTAAGGGATATACTCAAGTTTATGGCATTGATTATTGTGATACTTTTTCTCTTGTGGCTAAAACCAGTACAGTTCGTATTTTACTTGCTATGGGTGCCATTCGTCATTGGCCACTTTACCAGTTGGACATTAAAAATGCATTTCTTCATGGTGATCTGGAAGAGGAGATATACATGGAGCAACCTCCTGGGTTTGTTTCTTAGGGGGAGTCTGGCTTAGTTTGTAAATTACGTCATTCCCTCTATGGCTTGAAACAATCACCTCATGCTTGGTTTGGTAAATTTAGTCGGGTTATGCAAAATTTTGGATTGAAACAATGTGAGGTGGATCACTTAGTGTTTTATGGTCATTTTTCTCCTGACAAATGTGTTTATCTCATGGTGTATGTTGATGATATTGTTATTACAGGGAATGACAACACTAAAATTACTCAATTAAAGAATCATTTGTTCAAACACTTTCAGACTAAAGATTTGGGTCGTCTAAAATACTTCCTTGGTATTGAAGTGGCACAGTCAAAAGAAGGTGTCATCATTTGACAAAGAAAATATGCTCTTGATATTTTAGACGAAATAGGCTTGACAAATTGCAAGCCTATTGACAGTCCTATGGAATCAAATCAAAAGCTAATGAGAGATCAAGGTGAACCTTTCTCAGATCCAAAGAGATATAGAAGGCTGGTTGGAAAACTCATATATCTTACAATAACAAGACCTGATCTTTCTTATCCAGTGGGAGTTGTGAGTCAATTTATGCAGAATCCACATGTTGACCATTGGAATGCAGTGATTCGAATTCTCATATACATAAAAGGAAATCCAGGACAAGTATTGTTGTATGAGGACAAGGGAAGCACTCAGATTGAAGGATATTGTGATGCAGATTGGGCTGGTTCTCCAATTGATCGAAGATCTACTACAGGATATTGTGTTCTACTTGGAGGGAACCTTATATCTTGGAGAAGTAAGAAACAAAGTGTTGTTGCTAGATCTAGTGTTGAAGCTGAATACCGATCTATGGCTTTGACCACATGCGAACTTGTGTAGATCAAACAACTTCTCTAAGAGTTGAAATTTTGTGGAAATGAGTCATTGAAACTGTACTGTGAGAACCAAGCAGCCCTTCATATTGCCTCCAATCCAGTGTTTCATGATAGAACAAAACATATAGAAATTGATTGTCATTTTATTAGAGAGAAGTTGTTGACTAAGGAACTTGTTACTGAGTTTGTCAATTCTAATGAACAACTCAGAGACATTATGACCAAATCTCTAAGGGGGCCTAGGATTCAATGTATATGTTCCAAGCTTGGTGCATATGATCTATATGCTCCAGCTTGAGGGGGAGTGTTGAAATATATTGTATTATATAATTGGACTTTTAGTTTTGGGCTTTTAGGGCTGGTCCATTGTTCCTTATATAGGACTTTTCTGTGTAATAGAAACTTTAACACACAGTAATAATATTTTTACCATCTATCAAACTTTCACAGCCTTCTTATAAAGGCAACCCACTTCTAACTACCCAACAATAATTAATTCCTAAACTAAACAATTAATTCTTCAATTGTTTTCTCTCTCCTGCACACCTATTACCCATTATAACCTATCATATTATATCCTATCATAATATCTGAATAAAAGATGTAGTAAAATACTAAAACAAAGGAAATGAAACTATTCGATAAAATGTGGATTATGCAATGCTAATGCTTGTAACACATTTGAATGATTTTAGCAATGAAAATGAAAGTATTTAGAAAAAATACTCTAAAAAAGTAAAATTACGTATAAAACCAAAATCGGAACAACAAAATAGTCTATGACAGTGAATCAAGTTTTATAGCTTTCTGCTATTATGCAGATAATGTATGAAACTGTGATGCAATGGATGGTATGGTGGAATGATCATGCAAATAAGTATAAAATACTACTAATTTCATTCTGTAACAAAGAATTGCAAGAAATAATCAAAATATAGCAAAATTCTCTAAATCCGGAAACACTAAAAAACCTAACCTCTAGAAATGGAAATGAATTGAATTAATCTATAAAACTAAAATCATATGTATTGAAGATGCTTCGTGCAAGCTTACTAACCTAAAATAAGGCAAAACAATGAATTAAAACATCAAGAATAGTGTAGACTTGAGAAATTGTAAAGCTGAACCAAGAACAACTATATCAATTGTAAAAGGATTGTATACATTGTTAGGTATCAGTCATACAGCACAAGCACACACAACTTAAATAGAGAAGAGAAAATACTGACAATAGGCAAAAAGAAAATTTTATACTAGTGGAAGAAATTTACAGCACCTCTCTCTTTCTATACAAAACTTCTCAAAATTATGAGAATACAAGAAATGAGAGAATAAGAGAGAATGGGATGTATAACAAAGGGGGCAAGGGGTTTCTTTTCTAGCCACCAAGCCATACCCCTTTACAAGTTCCTACCAATGTGGGACTTCATTCCTCACAATCTCCCACTTGAAGATTTTGATGAAACTAATCAAATCTTCACACCATCTTTACCTTTGTGTTGCTTGTTCTTCTTGTGTTTTCTTTTCTAGTAGTCAAATTTACAAACTTCGATCTATGTTGTTGGCTTATCACACAATGCTCGCATAAAGGTAAAACAACCTTCTTAAGCCCGAGTACAGATTACGTTTCGCCTTGCAAACTTCACTTTAACATATGTCCAAGTACAATGTCACGTCAACACTCTTTCTTCTTGACTTGTCAATGCAACCATTGCATTAGCTTTCTACAACGTATCTCCCATAAGCACGTCATGATCTTTTGAGCTTTTATGACTTACCAGATCTCCCATCTTTCTCACAGAATATCTTCATCCGTAATTGCCATACAACCTTGTGAGGTTGATGCATCAGAGTTCTTTCTTCCACTCTTCGCGTGCCAACATTCTTTCTTGACATGCCCCCTTTTGCCACAATTGTAGCATTTGAGATGCTTCTTACTTTGAGATCTATCATGGGACTGACTCCCACTAGACCCATATTTCGTTGATCTTCCTCTCATCATCACCAAAGCTTGTGTTTCCTTTGAACTTTCCAATATGTCTTCTTTGTTTCTCCGCCTGGATTCTTCTTCAAGAATTTCTCCGGCAACATCCTCAAAGTGTAGACAGCCTTCAATATTATTATTCGTAATATCGATGATGAGTTGATCATACGAGTCTGGTAAACTCTGCAATAGAAGCTCTGCGCGTTCATTTTCAACTATGTTGAAATCTGCCGCTGATAGTTGGGCAAACAGAGTGTTCAGATGGTTGATGTGGTCCGTCACCGTTGTGGACTCACTCATCCGAAGAGTGTAGAGTTTCCTCTTCAAGAATATTCTTGCGTGAAGAGACTTCACCTCATATATATTTATGAGGGCATCCCAAATCTCCCTTGTTGTTTCTTTCTCTGCCACACTGGATAACACTGAATCTACCATTGATATGTGCAAATTTGCGATGGCGTTGTTGTCAATTTCTTTCCACTTCTGCTCCGACATTTCTGTGGGTTTTCCTTCAATTGCAGCTATGCAATTGTCCTTTCTCAAAATTGCCTTTATCTTCAATTTTCACAACGAGAAATTGTTCCCGTTGAACCTCTCTATCTCGTATTTTGTTGTCATAATTTCTAAAATATCGGCTTATGCACTTCTCACTATGAATAGTATTGTCTACTGGAACAACACAGGTAAACCGTGAAGTAACACACCAAGAAGTTCCCAAGAAAGAGAGGTGGGTCACAAATGGACACTCTTAAGTACCAAATCTTTCCTAGCCAGAACTTTCCCAGACAGTACTTTCACACTACCAAATGTTTCCAATAATAACTCTTTTCTGATGCGGAAGATCGGATTAAACCGAAACCACAATGCATATTCAGAATTTTACCAACACTATTCTAATGACAATAGCAGCGGAATACAAACCTATAGCTCTGATACCACTGTTGGGTATCAGTCATACAACACAAGCACACACAACTTAAATAGAGAAGAGAAAATACTGACAATAGAAAAGAAATTTTATACTAGTGGAAGAAATTTACAGCACTTCTCTCTTTCTATACAAAACTTCTCAAAATTATAAGAATACAAGAAATGAGAGAATAAGAGAGAATGGGATGTATAACAAAGGGAGCAAGGGGTTTGTTTTATAGCCACCAAGCCAAACCCCTTTACAAGTTCCCACCAATGTGGAACTTCATTCCTCACATACGTATGATAAGAAAGGAAAGAACAATGGTTTGAATTGAAGAAAACAAAATAAAATATCAGAATTGGTGAAAATAGAGCAGAACTTGAATATTCTGAAAAACTAGTTCATAAACTCATCCTTGTTCATGTTACTTTCAATTTTTATTTCTAGTAGTTCATTCCTAGATAAGAAAGATCCTTTAGATAAATTAACTACAACTCAATCAGAAATTGGAGTTTAGGTAGGTACAATTAAACGTAGCTGAACAAAGTGTGATGTCTATGGTTCATAATGAAGAAAAAGTTCAAGTTCAACAGAAAATATAGAAGAGTGAGATGAACAGAACAAAGCTGTATGCATTATGAAATGATGAATTACAAGAGCTGGAGCTAGAATGTGGAACGCCCTCCTAGAGTTGTTGTCCCACTTCCAACTTCACAGAAATGAAAAACATGCTGGAGCTGGAATTTGGAACGCACCAAAGATATTGTACCCCTCTCCCAACTTCGAGAAAAAAATGAAGAAAATCTAAATTAAAGTGAACTCTCCTTTTTTAAAAAGAACACAAATTCTGTATAGACTAAGCCTTATATAGGTTACTAAGAGACTCAAACCTAGAAAACCTATAAACTGTATAAAATAAAGTTATTGAAACTGTTAATAGCGGGTAAAACTAAGTACAAATTACCCAAACTACTGAAACAAGATTACAAGACTAATAGGTAGTAGGTAAAACAACTCTTCTTCTCCACTAGCTAGTGTAGGTCAGATTAATTTTCAAGTTATGTCCAATGGAGTCCTTCACAACCTATTCCAGGTTACCAAGTGAACTTGGACCAATTCCACGTTACATCATCAGCTTAGTCTAACTTCCTTTGCAAGTTACCAATGTGATGCACACATTCAAGTGCAGTTGTTCTCGTTCAAGGACTTTCAAGCAAGCTTCCTTTATCAATATTTATAATTGGACTCAGACTCAAAGCCGGATTGGAGTAAACCCAAAGAAGCTTTTGTTGACTCGAGATTCAGCAAAGGTGTTGATTTGAAGTTGTGCAACATTGCAGCCATGGTGAAGCAAAGGTTAAGTCTTCTTCTTTCTGTTTGTAAGGTAGAGTTCCTTGCTTCTATATAGCAAGCATAGGTAGTATGCGAGTGTATGTGACGAGTCAGAGATAGTGCAAATATGTGTAGAGTGTTTGTGAGTCTATAGAGGATTCAATTGTATAGTGCAGAGTGAGCTTCACTTCCTGTGAGTGCAAAGTAATGCTGGAGAGAGATTGGGTTTGTTGTACCGGGCTGGGTTGTGCTAGACGTTCTTGTGAGTAAAAAGAGACATCAAGAAACTGTAGTGTAATCTTTTGTAATTTTTCACTGAATTCAATACAAATTTTGCTCTTTTTCTTTCTTCCAATTTTATTCTGCACTTGTTCTATTGATTTCACCAATTTGAAATTCTCTTTAGTGCTTCCTTTAATCTTTCTTGGACTGATTATATTTATTGCGATGTGTGATAACTTTCTAATTTCGCATCTTATCTTTTTCTGTGCCAGTCCTTGTATTTTTGTTTTTAATGGTTTAGAATTGGACTAATTTTAAGTTTTTCTTTTAATTCTTTAGTTTTGTAAAATTATAGTTAAAATAGGTTTTTAGGTGTAATTTTTAGTATCTATAAATAATTAGGAAATTAATTCTTTTTTTAGAAAATCTTTTAATAAAATTTTTTGTTTTAATTAGGTTTTAGTCGCGTAATTTTTTTTCTTCTTTCTCTTATTTGCAATTTTACCCTTTAATTCAATAATTTTTCTTAATTGGGCTTATCTGTGCATAGGTAAAATGGGCTTGAAAATCAGCAGGAAGATAATTGGGCTGATAATGATCTGGGCCGCTGAAACTGGGTGCTGAAAGTAAAAATTTGGGTCGCTTGAGCTGTTTGGAGGCAAATTGGAACGCTACTTTTACCAATGTTGTCGTGCCGTTGTTGTTGCACATGGGTTGAGTTGCACTGTTTTGAGCCTACGCTTTAGTGGAACAGTGTCGTTTAGAGAGGCCTAGCTGCTTTCTTTGCAAGGGTCTGCATGAGCATTCCTCGTCTGGAAAAAAAAAACTCACCCTTGAGCTAGGGCTCGCGAGAGAAGGATGCTTGAAGAGAACGTGAGAGGAAGAGAATTCCAACAACCTAAATGCCACTTACCCAGTGAAGCTGAACCAGGGGAGTTCAAACCAGCGAGGAAGATCAAGATGATCGGAGGGTTGAAGATAAAGGAACAAGGATAAGCGTTGGATCATGTTGAACGAAGCATCGAAGGTTCTCGACCCATCTTCGTTTTCTCTTTTCTTCCTTTTTCATATTTTTTACTTTGTTTTCAAACCCTATATAAAAGGGCTTCTTCCATGTAAACATACACACTTCCATACTCTGCAATTTTACGGTCATTCTTTACTTTAGGGTTTTTACATCTCTTTTGTAGGGTAGGGATTTTGTTACTGGATTTCGCTACTGGATTTCGCGAAAGAATTCACGAGACGAGAGTGAAAGAGGTGAGCTTCCTATGTGGTTTCTGGTATGCTTATACGGTTAGATTTTGATTTTAATAAAGCGTTGATCTTGTTTTTGATTTTTCGTTTCAATTTCTATTTTCTGCATTTAAATTTCGTTTAAATTCATATTATTTGATTGTGTTTCTTGTTTGTCATTGAAAATGAGTTGAATTCTGGAACTCTGCACATCTATGATTCCTTTTTGGAATTAAACGGGGCGTGCATGATTTGAATCTCTTCTCATAGATGAGTTCAACAAATAAAAAAATTAATTTGAAAATTGTTTCTATCAATTGTTTTACTTTTAAAATTTAATTTGGACTATGTGACTCCACATAGTTTAAATTCCTTAAGGAATTACATGACTACATAGTGAGCATGACTTATCGAGATGTTTTCTTGAGTTGGAGATGAGTCCAATGAAAGAAAAATATTGTAATTTATATTTTTCTTCTGTTGGTTCATTTCAATTAGGATTTTATATGTTTTAGAGTAGACTGTAGGTTTTATTTGCATTTAGAATATATTTCATATCTGATGTTGATTAGGAGCTGTCGCAACCGGGATCACGACGGGACGACGATCCAATAAAAGAAACGAGTTTGAAAAAGAGATTGGAGTCGCCACCATAATTTATTCTGGAAAACTACGGAAAAACCATAAAATGATAAGGCAATGGTCTTCGAAAAATGAGATTCTTGGTTCGGGAGTCGATTACGTGTAGGGAAGGTATTAGCACCCTACAACGCCTGTCCTAAGGCAATACCTTTAACTAAATACGCAAATGTGATGTGGTTTTTAAAATGTTTAATTATTCCCTAAAATAAAAATCTAAAGAAACAAAATATATTGTTTAGTTTTTTGTGCCCGACAATGATTTATCTCGCTCCTACGTATTCTCATTCAGAATGAGAAATCAGGGTTACGTAGTTTTTTTAGAAAACTGCTTGAAAATATTGTTTGAGAAATTTGTTATGGATAAATTTGGATTTTTGGGAAAGTGAACCTGACAAGGACTAGCCTTGCTCCTACGTATCTCCACTTTTGATGGAGAATTAAGGATCACGTAGTTCTGGCTAGAAAGATTGTTTGTTGTTTGAGATTTTTGATGTTTTTGGTTTTTAAAGATTTTATATTTTTTTGGTATTTTTTTGTATAATATTTAAATTTTTGTATAATGAGCACTAGGTTGATACGTACGATCGCACGAGCACTCACACGGTTTTTTCTTTGTTTTTTATTGTTTTGCGTAATGAGCACTAGGTTTATACGTACGATCGCACGAGCACTCACACGACTTTTTCATTGTTTTTTATTGTTTTGCATAATGAGCACTAAGCTGATGCGTACGATCGCACGAGCACTCATACGGCTCTTTTTTGTTTATCTTATATTTTGGGTAACGAGTACTAGGCTGATGCGTACGATCGCACAGGTACTCATACTGATATTTATATTATTACATGTTTTTTAAAGTTTTATATATTTTTTATTTTTTCCTTTTTTGAAATTTTTATATAAAACGAAACAAACAAATCCACGGAAACAAAGGGAGTTACATGCAATAAAAAACTAAATAATAAAAAAAATAAAACAAAACAAAAGCATGAAAATAAAACAAGAGAACAAGCCCAACAGGAATAGGGGTACAGAGATAAAAACCAGGGGTCCAGAGTGAAATTGAGACTCTTTTGTTTGGGGCAAAACCCTCTTCTCCAACTTTGGATCTGCTACGGGTGTAAGGAGGAAATTTGGATTTGCATCTTGAAATAGTGTGCTTAGGCCCAATTCTCACCTCCGTCGCGCCTCTCCTTCTCCGATCCAACCGCGGCGCCTCTGCTTCCAGCCGCCGCTCACCACTGTGACCCAGCCACCATGCCACTACCTCTCTTCTCTTCCCACCACGTCTTCGCCTGCGCCAAAAACATTGTCGTCGTTCGTGGCGGTCCAAACCTCTCCTTCTTCCTCTGCTTCTCTTCTCCCTCTGTTCCTGTGCAAATAATAAAATTCAATAAAAAAAAAAGAATTGGGCCTAAGCACACTGTTTCAGGATGCACCTCCAAATTTCCTCCTTACACCCGTAGCAGATCCAAAGTTGGAGAAGAGGGTTTTGGCCCAAACAAAAGAGTCTCAATTTCACTCCGCACCCCTGGTTTTTATCTCTGTACCCTTATTCCTGTTGGGCTTGTTCTCTTGTTTTATTTTCATGCTTTTGTTTTGTTTTATTTTTATTTTATTATTTAGCTTTTTATTGCATGTAACTCCCTTTGTTTCCGTGGATTTATTTGTTTCGTTTTATATAAAAATTTCAATAAAGGAAAAAATAAAAAATATATAAAACTTTAAAACACATGTAATAATATAAATATCGGTATGAGTATTTGTGCAATCGTACGCATCAGCCTAATACTCGTTACCGAAAATATAAAATAAACAAAAAAAGTCGTATGAGTGCTCGTGCGATTGTATGTATCAACCTAGTGCTCATTACGCAAAACAATAAAAAACAATGAAAAGGCCGTGGGTGTGCTCGTGCGATCGTACGCATCAGCCTAGTGCTCATTACGCAAAACAATAAAAGACAAAGAAAAAGCCGTGTGAGTGCTCGTGCGATCGTACACATCAGCCTAGTGCTCATTACGCAAAAATTTAAATATTATACAAAAAAATATAAAATCTTTAAAAACCAAAAACATCAACAATCTCAAACAACAAACAATCTTTCTAGCCAGAACTACGTGATCCTTGATTCTCCATCAAAAGTGGAGATACGTAGGAGCAAGGCTAGTCCTTGTCAGGTTCACTTTTCCAAAAATCCAAATTTATCCATAACAAATCTCTCAAACAATTTTCAAACAATATTTTCAAGCGATTTTCTAAAAGAACTACGTAACCCTGATTTCTCATTCTGAATGAGAATACGTAGGAGCGAGGTCAATCCTTGTCGGGCACCAAAAACTAAAAAATATATTTTGTTTCTTTAGATTTTTATTTTAGGGAATAATTAAACATTTTGAAAACCACATCACATTCGCGTATTTAGTTAAAGGTACTGCCTAGGGACAGGCATTGTAGGGTACTAATACCTTCCCTACACGTAACCGACTCCCAAACCAAAAATCTCATTTTCGAAGACCCTTGCCTTATCATTTTATGGTTTTTCCGTAGTTTTCCAGAATAAACTATGGTGGCGACTCCAATCTCTTCTACAAACTCGTTTCTTTTTTTGGATCGTCGTCCCGTCGCGATCCCGGTTGCGACAGATGGCGACTTCACTGCGGATGTCTTCTAGAGAGTCGAGCCATTTAATTAGATGTGTGAATTCGATGTGGTTTTGCTTATGTGTTTTTCTTTCCCTTTTCTCTATCTATGCTTGATATGTGGAATAACTGCAATAACTGTTGAATATTGAACCCTAGGGTAGACAATATGTTTATTTCTGCCTGGGAATTTTTCTGGTTGTTTTGCAGGTGAGGGTTTGGATGTGCATGATGTTCTCCCTTCACACACACACTTTCGACATATCATGAGTGGGACCCTATACCCGGGTCTGAGCGTAACTTAGAATTAGAGGAGTTGTGTAGCGGTGTCACTCTCGGATGTACTTCCTGTTTGGCTATCGTGAGAACTCCAGCTAGAGTATGTTCTCTTCATATGTGTTTCCACACCTAGTTGATTACTCGATTGTTGTGGAGATGCTATGAAGGGGGCCATAGCTCTAGTAACCTTTGACCTTTAGGTTCAGGGAATCATCCTTGTGAGATTGCATATACTTGACCTTGAACTCAAAACAGTGAACCTTTGGTAGGGCACGATGGGAGAAATATGTACTTCTGTAACCCTCACGCTGTTCATTTTTTTAATAATGACATTACATTTCATACCATGCGTGTGCTTTGTTTCGTCATGTTGTTTTATTATCATGCATCATATTCATACATCATTTAGTAACATGTTAATTTTAAAGGAAATCACAAGTACCTACTTGACTTCATACGAGATGAATGTTGACACAAGATCCGATGCTACACGACACACCGACTTTTTCGATTTAAGAAAGAAGTATAGTCTAAGGACCCATGTTGGAAATTTGACCGGGATGATAAACTTGGGCGAAAGGCTTAAGACTATAAAGAGAGAAACCTTTCAGAGAAGATATGGAAATTTGTTGAATTTAATGGAGGTTGAAGTACAAATACCCGCTATCACAGCCTTGGCACAATATTATGATTCTCCGCTTCTGTGTTTCACATTTCAAGACTTTCAGTTGGCGCTAACTATAGAGGAGTTCGAGCATATCTTGGGTTTGCCACTGGAAGGCACCACTCCCTATCAACATTTAGAGCATCATGCCTCTATACCCACTATTGCTGCCATCATGAAACTACATCCCATGGAGCTTGAAGACAAGATGATGATGAGGAATCAATTGCATGGGTTATCACAGGGATATCTAGAGCAGTATTTACATCACCTGGCTGATAAAGAGGATTGGGAAACTTTCATGGATGTATTAGCCCTCACCATATATGGCATCGTCTTGTTTCCCAAGATAGAAGAATTCGTGGATTACACCGCAATAGACGTCTTCGTGGCGAGTAACACCAGATTAGAGAATCCTGTAACAGCAGTTCTTGCGGATGTTTATGGGACCTTGAGTTTTTTCTAGGAGAGAAAGGGAAAGAAGATTCTTTGTTGTTTACCGGTGTTGTATACATTGATGACAGCGCGGGTGTTTAAGGAGATGGTCAACGTCAAGAGTCTAACGGAGATTTTGTCACACCAAGGGCTTAAAGGTAAGGGAGGAAATGATTGGGCCCGATTCCTTGCTGGTTTGAGCGAAAGAAGTATAAAATGGCGCCTTCCTTGGCTCGGAAATAGACTAGCTATACAACATTGTGGTAGTTTTCCTAATGTGCCTCTCATAGGTGCTCGGTACTGTATCAATTACAACTCCCTTTTGGTGCAAAGACAATTCGGGCATCCTATGAGAGGGGCACCTTCATCATATTACCTTGCTACCCTATTCATTTATTATGAAGACGGGCATTTCATCGAACTGTTAAGAAAGGTTAAAAGCGCCTGGGAAAATGTTGTTCGAGTAGAGAAGGACTTGAGGGATGAAGTAGTGGATAGCAGGGTTAGTTATCACACCTGGATTCTGGAGAAAGTGAAAGTAGCCAAGTTGCCTTTCAAGCCAATCAAGGATCAATCAGCTAGTGAAGGACCATCCCAAGCCCCAGAAAGTGAAGAGATGCAACAATTGAAGGCTGAGATGGAGAAATTGAAGGTGAGGAATGCTAGGTTGGAAAACGAATTACAAAGGGCGCGTAATGATCTTGTGGATATGAGAAATGATAATGAAGAAAAGTCGCGGGCTTTTGAAAACATTGTCAAAAGCCAAAAGGCTGAGAGGGATTATACATTTCGAGTGAAACAGAATCTAGCGGTCGCGAGTAAGGAATTATCTATGAGGGTAAATGAGAAGAATGTGGCTTTAGAAGAGGGCAGGCAGTGGAAACAACTCTATGAAGAAGTCAAGAGGGATAAAAGGGAAGCCCTAAAAAGATTAAGAGAAGCGCAGGTCCAAATACAAGAAGCGGGGAATCAAATGAAGGAGATGGCTACATCATTTGAGGCAAAGTTGAATCAGGAGCACTGGAAGTTGGCGGATGCCGAAAAAGAGTACCAGGTCATGTTAAAACAAATGGAGGATTACATCGAGGAACAGGAGGAGCGATGGAGGTCGATGGAATTTGAAGAAAGGCATCAGGCCTTGATAAAGTGAATGAAAGAGCATATCGCAAATCAAGAAATGGCTGTAAAGCACTGGAAGGAAAGCTTCTCTCAGTTGGCTGTTTTGGCAAATCGGGCAATTGAAGACATCCCCAGGATGGTGTCGAATGTTGAAGCAAGTACTCATTTTCGTAACTCACCAGCGGAAATAGAATTGTTTATTAATCATTGTAAATGGTTGGTGGGAGAGATGAAATCTTTCATTGCCCAAGCACGGGATTGATGTACATCAGAATTGCGTGTTTTGTTCCTTAGACGATGTAATGGATCAAATTTTCTTTAAATGAAAGATAAAGGATGTTTGTTTGGTATCGGCTTGTGTTAATTTTCCATCAGTATTGTCATCGTTATACTGTGATTTCCACTTATCACTAGCATGCATCATGTTTTCTTTTGTTTTGCATTTTTCATCCTTATCTAATTTAATTTAATAAAAATAATCATCAGTACAAGTGAGAGAACAACGACAAATTTTCCACGACATCCGTACAAGACCAGAGCTAACTCGAAAGTCATGGAGAATTGGGAGCAGTCACACGAATCTATTAAGGCTGATGTCAGCTAGTTGAATGATCAGATGGCCCAGATTTTGACAGCTCTCGAAGCCCTGAAGACTACGGAAGGGTCAACGCCTGCGCAAGTTGAGGGAAGTGTTCAATATTACCCTCCGTTGTTCAATGCTGGGAGCCAATCTGTTCCGTTCCCAATGTATGGATTACCCCCAGGTTACACTCCACCTGTGGGAGAATACACAGAAGGGGAGCATGCTTCATTCTCTTTCCCTACCACTGCCAACGTACCGCCAATCAGTACTCAGGGACCTGTTGT
Source organism: Vigna nakashimae (assembly GCA_034642375.1). Lineage (NCBI taxonomy): Eukaryota > Viridiplantae > Streptophyta > Magnoliopsida > Fabales > Fabaceae > Vigna > Vigna nakashimae. The sequence continues at coordinate 26,241,802 of CM067768.1, forward strand.
AATGTCCGCACCTATGGTAAATGAAGGAATGAATGCAAACATGTCTGATGGAATACGAGTAACTCCGGTGCCTCATGTGGTTACCGGAGAGGGCTTTTCTACCAGGGCTGCGTCACATACTTCGTTTCAGGGGGTAATTAGTAATGTCAACGGAGCAAAGGATAAACTGGAGAGCCTAGAAGCAAGATTGAGGGCTGTTGAGGGATTTGAAAGTTATGGGTTCGGAGATGTTGCCAGATTGAGCTTGGTTCCTGGCGTCAAAATACCACATAAGTTCAAGGCGCCAGATCTTGAGAAGTATAAGGGAAATACATGCCCTAAGAGCCATCTGACCATGTTTTGCAGAAAGATGTCTGCATATGCTTATGATGAGCAGCTGCTCATCCATGTTTTTCAAGATAGTTTAGCTGGAGTGGCATTAAACTGGTATACCCATTTGGAGTCGACTCGAATTCGTTGTTGGACGGACTTGGCTGATGCTATTGTGAAAAAGTACATATACAATACACATGTTGCGCCAGATCGTTTACAACTGCAAAACATGTCAAAGAAAGACAACGAAACTTTTAAGGAGTATGCTCAACGGTGAAGGGAATTGACTGCACAAATTGAGCCACCTTTGTATGATAGAGAAATGGTGGCAATGTTTGTAAATACACTCCAACCACCATTTTATGAACATATGGTGGGAAATGTATCTTTAAATTTTGCCGATATCATCGTGATAGGCGAACGAATAGAGATCGGGTTGAAAAATGGGAAGATTGCATATGGCTCATCGGTGGTTGCAAATTCCAAAAAACTCAATTTCAACTCAGGAAAAAGAAAGGAAGGAGATGTGCATGCAACATCTGCAACCCCCGTGTGGAGAGGTCAGGCTCTCACTCATAACTATCGACCATACTGGGGTCAACATCCACATGCAGCTAACGCGTCATTTGGTCATCAAATTAGGCCTCAACAACAACCAGGGTACTATCAACCACAATACATCCCGACGAATAATTGAAGGGGAGGGGCAAACGTAGGTTCCAATATGAATGTGGATCCAAATACTTATCCAAGAAGGAACCAGGAAAGAAATTATGTTAACTTTACCCCAATTCCTACAACTTATACGGAATTATTGCCTCATCTTATCAAACAAGGTCTGGTGGTCATTTGTCCCCTGAAGCCTTTGCAGCCTCCGTACCCAAGAGGTTATGATGCAGATGCAAAGTGTAGTTATCATGGAGGGGCCGTTGGTCATTCCACTGAGAGGTGTCTAGCTTTCAAGCATAAAGTGCAGACTCTAATTGATTCTGGGTGGTTAAAGTTCCAAGAAGATAAGCCTAGTATCAAGGCCAATCCTTTATCCGGGCATGGAAGTGCTTCGACGAATGTTGTCGAAGTGAAAGAACATGAGCTGGTGAGAAATGTGAAAGAAGTCAGGAGCTCTAGGAGGTTTATTCTAGAGGCGTTGCTGAAAATGGGTATCTTGAAGGGCGATTATGATGAGAGTATGGCATGCGCGCTCCACGCAGATGCTGAGCACTCTATTGAGGAGTGTGTTGAGTTTGAAGAAATTCTGCAAGACCTGCTAGATCGTGGTTTGATGCAGGTATGCTACAAGAGTGAGGAGGGAGATGTATTTGCACAAATTGGTGATGAATCCGGCATGATTTTCCAGAACCATTGGTGATTCGTTTCACTAGGACTACCTCTATCCCACAAACTCAAGCAACGTCGTCCGTTGTTATCCGTGTACAAGCCCTTTCTTCTTACAAGAACGAAAAAGTCGTCCCATGGAGATATGGGACGCATGCGTTAGGCGAATCATAAAGCGTTGATCCTGTCGTAAAAAACATATCAGGCATAGGTGGAATGACTAGGAGTGGTCGAATTTTTACATCACCAGAGTTGGCACGAGAAAGAGTTAATGATAAGGAAGCAACGATGGCCGCGAAGGCAAAAGAATTCTTAAAGGGGAAGGGTGCACAGACAGAGGAGATCCCCGACAAGGAAGAGAAGAAAGAAGTTTCTGAAGAGGAGGCTTGTGAATTTCTAAAATTCATACAACAAAGTGAATATAAGGTGGTGGAACAATTAAACCGTATGTCTGCTCGTATATCCTTGTTAGACTTGCTCATGCATTCGGCATCACACAGATTGTTGTTAATGAAGATACTCAGTGAGGCTCACGTGGAGCAAGGTATTTCGTTGAATAAATTCAAGGGTATTGTTGGCAATATTGTTGCTAATAATTATCTCACCTTTACGGATGAAGAGATACCTGCTGAGGAAGAGGGCATAACAAGGCTCTTCACGTCTCTGTGAAATGCCTGGATCATGTTATAACACGTTTCTTAGTGGACAATGGGTCTTCTTTGAATGTCATGCCGAAAGCAACCTTGGAAAAGCTACCTTGCGAAGGAATGCATATGAGGCCGAGTTCAATGATTGTGAGGGCGTTTGATGGTAGCAAAAGAGAAGTGATGGAAGAAGTGGAATTACCAATGCAAGTTGGCCCGTGTGTTTTTCAAATCACATTCCAGGTTATGGATATCTTGCCAGCTTATAGTTGTCTGTTGGGGCGCCCATGGATCCATTCGGCTGGAGTTGTGCCTTCTACACTACACCAGAAGTTGAAGTATGTGATGGGAGATAAGCTGGTGATAGTATCAGGAGAAGAGGATCTTCTTGTGAGTGGGGCATCATCCACGCTCTACATCGAGGCGGCTGAAGAAGCTCTCGAGACAGCCTTCCAATCGTTGGAGATTGTGGGAAATGCTTGTGTGGAACCATTTCCAGTAAATCCTCATCTATCATGTGCTTCTATTATGATGGCCAAGATTATACTAGAAGAGGGCTATATATATGGGGAAGGTTTAGGCAAATATCGGCAGGGGCGAGCATTCCCTCTAGAAATCGTTTAAAACAAGAACAGATATGGCTTGGGGTACAAACCTACCAAGGAAGACAGGAAAAGGATGATTGAAGAAAGAAAAGAACGCAGTCTAGCCTGTGCAGAAAGACCAAAGCCCAGAGAGAGCAAAATTCACATTGTTGACTTCAAGGAAAGCTTCCGCAGTGCTGGGTGGATCAACACTAGCCAGATAGCAGCTGTGGAGGATGAAGAAAGGCCTCAAAGTTTGAGCGTTGTGTGGGCTTGCTCCCCTGATACTCAACTCAACAATTGGGAAACACTGGATTTACCTGTGATGCTTAATGTGAACAAAATGTAATAGTTTTAATTAAGTTTATAGTTTCGATTGGGGCTTTAGAACTGAGGTTTTGCGGATTGACTTTTTACTTTTCACTCAGCGTGATAATAAAGTTGCATTTCATCATCATTTGGCATTTTTCTTTGTTTATCTTATTTATTTATACTTTTTCATAAATTTAAATGATGCAGATGTGACAATGATTATTTTGAAAATAACGATATCAATGTTCCTAATTTTGAGCACCGTATCAATAATACGGAAGATGATTTCGAAGATGATGGGAAACCCTCTCCGAAATTGTTGAGATTGGTGGAACAAGAATCTAAGGAGATAAAACCCCATCAGGAGGAGATTGAAATACTCAACTTGGGAGAGAAGGATGAGATAAAGGAAGTGAAAATCGGTACTAGTATGAAAACAGGAGTGAGGAAAAGATTGTGTGCCCTATTGAAGGAGTTTAAAGATGTGTTCACGTGGTCTTACAATGACATGCCTGGTCTGGATACCAATATTGTGCAGCATAGGCTCCCACTCAAGCCAGAATGCCCTCCAATCAAGCAAAAACTAAGAAGAATGAAGCCGGAAATGTCCCTAAAAATTAAAGAGGAGGTATAAAAGCAATTTGACGCAGGATTTTTGGCTGTGGCAAGATACCCACAATGGGTAGCGAATGTTGTACCAGTGCCTAAGGAGAATGGAAAAGTTCGAATGTGTGTTGACTATCGTGATTTGAATCGTGCAAGTCCGAAGGATAATTTCCCATTACCACACATCGATACTCTAGTTGATAATACGGCTAAATTTTCGTTATTTTCGTTCATGGATGGATTCTCGGGATATAATCAAATTAAAATGGCACTGGAAGATATGGAAAAAACGACCTTTATCACGTTATGGGGAATATTCTATTATAAGGTGATGTCTTTCGGACTCAAGAATGCTGGAGCAACATACCAAAGGGCAATAGTGACACTTTTTCATGATATGATACATAAGGAAATTGAAGTTTATGTGGATGACATGATTGCAAAGTCGGAATCAGAAGAAGAGCATATTTTCAATCTAAGGAAATTATTTGAGAGACTGAGAAAGTACAAACTCAGGTTAAATCGTGCCAAATGCACGTTTGGAGTAAAGTCTGGAAAATTGTTGGGCTTTATTGTCAGCCAAAGAAGGATAGAAGTTGATCCTGACAAAGTAAGAGCGATAACAGGAATGTCTGCGCCCAGAACAGAAAAGGAGGTTCGAGGTTTTCTGGGAAGATTGAACTACATTGCTAGGTTCATCTCCCAATTAACTGCTACTTGTGAACAAATGTTCAAGTTGCTATGGAAAAATCAGGCTGTAGTCTGGAATGAAGATTGTCAAGTTGCTTTCGAAAAGGTCAAACAATACTTGCAAGACCCTCCTGTATTGCGTCCACCTATGCCAGGAAGACCGCTCATTTTGTATTTGACCGTATTGGATAATTCAATGGGTTATGTATTGGGTCAGCATGATGAAGACGGGAAAACAGAGCATGCTATATATTATTTGAGCAAGAGATTCACAGATTGCGAACAACGATATTCGTCGTTAGAGCGAACTTGTTGTGTACTGGCGTGGGCTACTCATCGTTTAAGGCAATACATGTTGAGTCACTCTACTTGGTTGATATCTAAAATGGATCCTATCAAGTATATTTTCGAAAAGCCCGCTCTCACTGGAAGAATAGCTCGATGACAAATGCTACTATCGGAGTACGACATTGTATATGTTACTTAGAAATCTGTCAAGGGTAGCGCTTTGGCGAAATAATTAGCCCATTAACCCATTAGTGATTATCAGCCAATGCAACCTAAGTTTCCTGATGAAGATATCATGGCTTTATTTGCTGAGAACAAAGAGGACAAAAATGAAAAAGTTTGGACGGTATTATTCGATGGGGCCTCGATTGTAATGGGGCATGTAATAGGGGCAATGCTTATCTCTCCTAAGAATCAATACATACTGATGACGGCAAGGTTGTGTTTTAATTGCACGAATAATATCGCAGAATATGAAGCCTGTGCTATGGGTATTCGAGCAGCAATAGAGTCTAAAGCAAAAATTCTGGATGTATATGGAGATTCAGCTTTGGTCATCCATCAATTGAAGGGAGAATGGGAGACTAGGGATACAAAATTAATTCCATACCAAGCTTACATCAGGGGATTACTTGAGTATTTCGATTCCATCACGTTTAATCATATACCGCGAGAAGATAATCAATTAGCAGACGCGTTGGCTACTTTGTCATCGATGTTTGAAGTTGATCAAGATGCAAAATTGCCAATGATCGAAATGAAGAGTCATGCGGAGCCAACATATTGTCATTTCATCGAGGAGGAGGTAGATGGTAAACCTTGGTACTTTGATATCAAGCATTATCTTAGGACCCGAGAATATCCAGAGAAGGCATCTAAAAACGATAAAAGGGCGTTAAGGAGGTTCCCCATCTCAACAATTCCGGAGAGGGTTCCCCATCATCTTCAAAATCATCTTTCGTATTATTGATAGGGTGCTCAAAATTAGGAACATTGATATCGTTATTTTCAAAACAATCATTGTCACATCTGCATCATTTAAATTTATGAAAAAGTATAAATAAATAAGATAAACAAAGAAAAATGCCAAATGATGATGAAATGCAACTTTATTATCATGCTGAGTGAAAAGTAAAAAGTCAATCCGCAAAACCTCAGTTCTAAAGCCCCAATCGAAACTATAAGCTTAATTAAAACTATTACATTTTGTTCACATTAAGCATCACAGGTAAATCCAGTGTTTCCCAATTGTTGAGTTGAGTATCAGGGGAGCAAGCCCACACAACGCTCAAACTTTGAGGCCTTTCTTCATCCTCCACAGCTGCTATCTGGCTAGTGTTGATCCACCCAGCACTGCGGAAGCTTTCCTTGATGTCAACAATGTGAATTTTGCTCTCTCTGGGCTCTCGTCTTTCTGCACGGGCTAGAGTGCCTTCTTTTCTTTCTTCAATCATTCTTTTCATGTCTTCCTTGGTAGGTTTGTACCCCAAGCCATATCTGTTCTTGTTTTCAACGATTTCTAGAGGGAATGATCGCCCTTGCCGATATTTGCCCAAACCTTCCCCATATATATAGCCCACTTTTAGCATAATCTTGGCCATCATAATAGAAGCACATGATAGATGAGGATTTACTGGAAACGGTTCCACACGAGCCTTTGCCACAATCTCCAACGATTGGAAGGCTGTCTCGAGAGCTTCTTCAGCCGCCTCGATGTAGCGCGTGGATGATGGCCCACTCACAAGAAGATCCTCTTCTCCTAATACTATCACCAGCTTATCTCCCATCACATACATCAACTTCTGGTGTAGTGTAGAAGGCAGAACTCCAGCCGAATGGATCCATGGGCGCCCCAACAGATAACTATAAGCTGACACGATATCCATAACCTGGAATGTCATTTGAAAAACACACGGGCCAACTTGCATTGGTAATTCCACTTCTCCCATCACTTCTCTTTTGCTACCATCAAACGCTCTCACAATCATTGAACTCGGCCTCATATTCATTCCTTCACAAGGTAGCTTTTCCAAGGTTGCTTTCGGCATGACATTCAAAGAGGACCCATTGTCCACTAAGACACGTGCTATAACATGATCCAGGCATTTCACAGAGACGTGAAGAGCCTTGTTATGCCCTCTTCCCTCAGCAGGTATCTCTTCATCCGTAAAGGTGAGATAATTATTAGCAACAATATTGCCAACAATACCCTTGAATTTATTCAACGAAATACCTTGCTCCACGTGAGCCTCACTGAGTATCTTCATTAACAACTTTCTGTGTGATGCCGAATGCATGAGCAAGTCTAACATGGATATACGAGTAGGCATACGGTTTAATTGTTCCACCACCTTATATTCACTTTGTTGTATGAATTTTAGAAATTCACAAGCCTCCTCTTCAGAAACTTCTTTCTTCTCTTCCTTGTCGGGGATCTCCTCTGTCTGTGCACCCTTCCCCTTTAAGAATTTTTTTGCCTTCGCGGCCATCGTTGCATCCTTATCATTAACTCTTTCTCGTGCCAACTCTGGTGATGTGAAAATTCGACCACTCCTAGTCATTCCACCTATGCTTGATATGTTTTTGACGACAGGATCAACGCTTTGTGCTTCGCCTGACGCATGCGTCCCATATCTTCATGGGACGACTTTTTCGTTCTTGTAAAAAAAAGGGGCTGGTACACGGATAACAACGGACGACCTTCCTTGAGTTGGTGGGATAGAGGTAGTCCTAGTGAAACGAATCACCAATGGTTCTGGAAAATCATGTCGGATTCATCACCAATTTGTGTAAATACATATCCCTCCTCACTCTTGTAGCATACCTGCATCAGACCACGATCTAGCAGGTCTTGCAGAATTTCTTCAAACTCAACACACTCCTCAATAGAGTGCTCAGCATCTGGGTGGAGCGCGCATGCCATACTCTCATCATAATCGCCCTTCAAGATACCCACTTTCAGCAACGCCTCCAGAATAAACCTCCTAGAGCTCCTGACTTGTTTCACATTTCTCACCAGCTCATGTTCTTTCACTTCGACAACATTTGTCGAAGCACTTCCATGCCCGGATAAAGGATTGGCCTCGATACTAGGCTTATCTTCTTGGAACTTTAACCACCCATAATCAATTAGAGTCTGCACTTTATGCTTAAAAGCCAGACACCTCTCAGTGGAATGACCAACGCCCCTCCATGATAACTACACTTTGCATCTGCATCATAACCTCTTGGGTATGGAGGCTGCAAAGGCTTCAGGGGACAAATGACCACCAGACCCTAGTTGATAAGATGAGGCAATAATTCCGTATAAGTTGTAGGAATTGGGGTAAAGTTAACATAATTTCTTTCCTGGTTCCTTCTCGGATAAGTATTTGGATCCACATTCATATTGGAACCTACGTTTGCCCCTCCCCTCCAATTATTCGTCGGGATGTATTGTGGTTGATAGTACCCTGGTTGTTGTTGAGACCTAATTTGATGACCAAATGACGCGTTAGCTGCATGTGGATGTTGACCCCAATATGGTCGATAGTTATGAGTGAGAGCCTGACCTCTCCACACGGGGGTTGCAGATGTTGCATGCACATCTCCTTCCTTTCTTTTTCCTGAGTTGAAATTGGGTTTATTGGAATTTGCAACCACCGACGAGCCATATGCAATCTTCCCATTTTTCAACCCGATCTCTATTCGTTCGCCTATCACGATGATATCGGCAAAATTTGAAGATACATTTCCCACCATATGTTCATAAAATGGTGGTTGGAGTGTATTTACAAACATTGCCACCACCGTTGAGCATACTCCACTGTTGCTCAACTTGTGCAGCCAATTCCCTCCACCGTTGAGCATACTCCTTAAACGTTTCGTTGTCTTTCTTTGACATGTTTTGCAGTTGTAAACGATCTGGCGCAACATGTGTATTGTATATGTACTGTTTCACAAAAGCATCAGCCAAGTGCGCCCAGCAACGAATTCGAGTCGGTTCCAAATGGGTATATCAGTTTAATGTCACTCCAGCCAAACTATCTTGAAAAACATGGATGAGCAGTTGCTCATCATAAGCATATGCAGCCGTTTTTCTGCAAAACATATACAGATGGCTCTTAGGGCATGTATTTCCCTTATACTTCTCAAGATCTGGCGCCTTGAACTTATGTGGTATTTTGACGCCAGGAACCAAGCTCAATCTGGTAGCATCTCCGAACCCATAACTTTCAAATCCCTCAACAACCCTCAATCTTGCTTCTAGGCTCTCCAGTTTATCCTTTGCTCCGTCGACATTACTAATTACCCCTTGAAACGAAGTATGTGGCGCAACCCTGGTAGAAAAGCCCTCTCCGGTAATCACATGAGGCACCGAAGTTACTCGTATTCCATCAGACATGTTTGCATTCATTCCTTTATTTACCATAGGTGCGGACATTACAACAGGTCCCTGAGTACTGATTGGCGGTACGTTGGCAGTGGTAGGGAAAGAGAATGAAACATGCTTCCCTTCTGTGTATTCTCCCACAGGTGGAGTGTAACCTGGGGGTAATCCATACATTGGGAACAGAACAGATTGGCTCCCAGCATTGAACAACGGAGGGTAATATTGAACACTTCCCTCAACTTGCGCAGGCGTCGACCCTTCCGTAGTCTTCAGGGCTTCGAGAGCTGTCAAAATCTGGGCCATATGATCCTTCAACTGGCTGACATAAGCCTTAATAGATTCGTGTGACTGCTCCCAATTCTCCATGACTTTCGATTTAGCTCTGGTCTTGTACGGATGTCGTGGAAAATTTGTCATTGTTCTCTCACTTGTACTGATGATTATTTTTATTAAATTAAATTAGATAAGGATGAAAAATGAAAAACAAAAGAAAACATGATGCATGCTAGTGATAAGTGGAAATCACAGTATAACGTTGACAATACTGATGGAAAATTAACACAAGCCGATACCAAACAAACATCCCTTATCTTTCATTTAAAGAAAATTTGATCCATTACATCGTTTAAGGAACAAAACACGCAATTCTGATGTACATCAATCCCGCGCCCCGGCAATGAAAGATTTCATCTCTTCCACCAACCATTTACAATGATTCATAAACAATTCTATTTCCGCTGGTGAGTTACGAAAATGAGTACTTGCTTCAACATTCGACACCATCTTGGGGATGTCTTCAATTGCCCCAATTGCCAAAACAGCCAACTGAGAGAAGCTTTCCTTCCAGTGCTTTACAGCCATTTCTTGATCTGCGATATGCTCTTTCATTCGCTTTATCAAGGCCTGATGCCTTTCTTCAAATTCCATCGACCTCCATCGCTCCTCCTGTTCCTCGATGTAATCCTCCATTTGCTTTAACATGACCCGGTACTCCTTTTCGGCCTCCACCAACTTCCAGTGCTCCTGATTCAACTCTGCCTCAAATGATGTAGCCATCTCCTTCATTTGATGCCCCGCTTCTTGTATTTGGACCTGCGCTTCTCTTAATCTTTTTAAGGCTTCCCTTTTATCCATCTTGACTTCCTCATAGAGTTGTTTCCCCTGCCTGCCCTCTTCTAAAGCCACCTTCTTCTCATTTACCCTCATGGATAATTCCTTACTCGCGGTCGCTAGATTCTGCTTCACTCGAAATGTATAATCCCTCTCAGCCTTTTGGCTTTTGACAATGTTTTCATAAGCCCGCGACTTTTCTTCATTATCATTTCTCATATCCACAAGATCATTACGCGCCCTTTGTAATTCGTTTTCCAACCTAACATTCCTCTCCTTCAATTTCTCCATCTCAGCCTTCAATTGTTGCACCTCTTCACTTTCTGGGGCTTGGGATGGTCCTTCACTAGCTGATTGATCCTTGATTGGCTTGAAAGGCAACTTGACTACTTTCACTTTCTCCAGAATCCAGGTGTGATAACTAACCTTGCTATCCACTACTCCATCCCTCAAGTCCTTCTCTGCTCAAACAACATTTTCCCAGGCGCTTTTAACCTTTCTTAACAGTTCGATGAAATGCCCGTCTTCATAATAAATGAATAGGGTAGCAAGGTAATATGATGAAGGTGCCCCTCTCATAGGATGCCCGAATTGTCTTTGCACCAAAATGGAGTTGTAATTGATACAGTACCGAGCACCTATGAGAGGCACATTAGGAAAACTACCACAATGTTGTATAGCTAGTCTATTTCCGAGCCAAGGAAGGCGCCATTTTATACTTCTTTCGCTCAAACCAGCAAGGAATCGGGCCCAATCATTTCCTCCCTTACCTTTAAGCCCTTGGTGTGACAAAATCTCCGTTAGACTCTTGACGTCGACCATCTCCTTAAACACACGCGCTGTCATCCATGTATACAACGCCGGTAAACAACAAAGAATCTTCTTTCCCTTTCTCTCCTGGCAAAAACTCAAGGTCCCATAAACATCCGCAAGAACTGCTGTTACAGGATTCTCTGATCTGGTTTTACTCGCCACGAAGACGTCTATTGCGGTGTAATCCACGAATTCTTCTATCTTGGGAAACAAGACGATGCCATATATGGTGAGGGCTAATACATCCATGAAAGTTTCCCAATCCTCTTTATCAGCCAGGTGATGTAAATACTGCTCTAGATATCCTTGTGATAACCCATGAAATTGATTCCTCATCATCATCTTGTCTTCAAGCTCCTTGGGATGTAGTTTCATGATGGTAGCAATAGTGGGTATAGAGGCATGATGCTCTAAATGTTGATAGGGAGTGGTGCCTTCCAGTGGCAAACCCAAGATATGCTCGAACTCCTCTATAGTTAGCGCCAACTGAAAGTCTTGAAATGTGAAACACAGAAGCGGAGAATCATAATATTGTGCCAAGGCTATGATTGCGGGTATTTGTACTTCAACCTCCATTAAATTCAACAAATTTCCATATCTTCTCTGAAAGGTTTCTCTCTTTATAGTCTTAAGCCTTTCGCCCAAGTTTATCATCCCGGTCAAATTTCCAACATGGGTCCTTAGACTATACTTCTTTCTTAAATCGAAAAAGTCGGTGTGCTGTGTAGCATCGGATCTTGTGTCAACATCCATCTCGTATGAAGTCAAGTAGGTACTTGTGATTTCCTTTAAAATTAACATGTTACTAAATGATGTATGAATATGATGCATGATAATAAAACAACATGACGAAACAAAGCACACGCATGGTATGAAATGTAATGTCATTATTAAAAAAATGAACAGCGTGAGGGTTACAGAAGTACATATTTCTCCCATCGTGCCCTACCAAAGGTTCACTGTTTTGAGTTCAAGGTCAAGTATATGCAATCTCACAAGGATGATTCCCTGAACCTAAAGGTCAAAGGTTACTAGAGCTATGACCCCCTTCATAGCATCTCCACAACAGTCGAGTAATCAACTAGGTGTGGAAACACATATGAAGAGAACAGACTCTAGCTGGAGTTCTCACGATAGCCAAACAGGAAGTACATCCGAGAGTGACACCGCTACACAACTCCTCTAATTCTAAGTTACGCTCAGACCCGGGTATAGGGCCCCACTCATGATATGTCGAAAGTGAGTGTGTGAAGGGAGAACATCATGCACATCCAAACCCTCACCTGCAAAACAACCAGAAAAATTCCCAGGCAGACATAAACATATTGTCTACCCTAGGGTTCCATATTCAACCGTTATTGCAGTTATTCCACATATCAAGCATAGATAGAGAAAAGGGAAAGAAAAACACATAAGCAAAACCACATCGAATTTGCGCATCTAATTAAATGGCTCGACTCTCTAGAAGACATCCCCAGTGAACTCGCCATCTGTCGCAACCGGGATCGCGACGGGACGACGATCCAAAAAAAGAAACGAGTTTGAAAAAGAGATTGGAGTCGCCACCATAGTTTATTTTGGAAAACTACGGAAAAACCATAAAATGATAAGGCAATGGTCTTCGAAAATGAGATTCTTAGTTCGGGAGTCGGTTACGTGTAAGGAAGGTATTAGCACCCTACAACGCCTGCCCTAAGGCAGTACCTTTAACTAAATACGCGAATGTGATGTGGTTTTCAAAATGTTTAATTATTCCCTAAAATAAAAATCTAAAGAAACAAAATATATTTTTTAATTTTTTGTGCCCGACAAGGATTGACCTCGCTCCTACGTATTCTCATTCAGAATGAGAAATCAGGGTTACGTAGTTCTTTTAGAAAACTGCTTGAAAATATTGTTTGAAAATTGTTTGAGAGATTTGTTATGGATAAATTTGGATTTTTGGGAAAGTGAACCTGACAAGGACTACCCTTGCTCCTACGTATCTCCACTTTTGATGGAGAATCAAGGATCACGTAGTTCTGGCTAGAAAGATTGTTTGTTGTTTGAGATTGTTGATGTTCTTGGTTTTTAAAGATTTTATATTTTTTTTGGTATTTTTTTGTATAATATTTAAATTTTTGCGTAATGAGCACTAGGCTGATGCGTACGATCGCACGAGCACTCACACGACTTTTTCTTTGTTTTTTATTGTTTTGTGAATGTGCACTAGGCTGATGCATACGATCACACGAGCACTCACACGACTTTTTCATTGTTTTTTATTGTTTTGCGTAATGAGCACTAGGCTGATGCGTACGATCGCAAGAGCACTCATACGACTTTTTTTTGTTTATTTTTTATTTTGGGTAACGAGTACTAGGCTGACGCATACGATCGTACAAGTACTCATACCGATATTTATATTATTACATGTTTTTTAAAGTTTTATATATTTTTTATTTTTTCCTTTTTTGAAATTTTTATATAAAACGAAACAAACAAATCCACAGAAACAAAGGGAGTTACATGCAATAAAAAGCTAAATAATAAAATAAAATAAAAATAAAACAAAACAAAAGCATGAAAATAAAACAAGAGAACAAGCCCAACAGGAATAGGGGTACAGAGATAAAAACCAGGGGTGCGGAGTGAAATTGAGACTCTTTTGTTTGGGCCAAAACCCTCTTCTCTAACTTTGGATCTGCTACGGGTGTAAGGAGGAAATTTGGAGGTGCATCTTGAAATAGTGTGCTTAGGCCCAATTCTCTTTTTTTTTATTGAATTTTATTATTTGCACAGCCCAAATGAAAGGGGTGTGGATGGAAAATACGTTTCAACGTGAAGGAAGCAAACCACATCAGGCCCAAGGCCTCTTAACCCCAATCAGGAACCCTTTAGAGGTTTCCCCAACTTCATTTCATTTTCAACTCAGACACCCTTCTTCCTTCCGCATGGGACCAAAGGAGACTGGGGCTTCTTCATCGTCCAGGTAGCTCTAGCGTCGCCGGAGCCAGAGCTGGCCATTGCACCATGTCTTCTTCCGATCGTCCGCCGCATACCAGACCAACCACCACCGCGTCTCTACCTCGTCGAATCCGGCCACCGCGACCTTCGACACCGGCGCCTCGATCCAGCCACCCAGGGAAGGGTTTCACCTTCGCCGCGCCTCTCCTTCTCCGATCCAACCGCGGCGCCTCTGCTTCCAGCCGCCGCTCACCACCGTGACCCAGCCACCATGCCACTACCTCTCTTCTCTTTGCACCACGTCTTCGCCTGCGCCGAAAACATTGTCGCCGTTCGTGGCGGTCCAAACCTCTCCTTCTTCCTCTGCTTCTCTTCTCCCTCTGTTCTTGTGCTTTTTTTCTTTCTTTTTTTTGATTGAATTAAAGAATGGTAATGAAAGAAACTTTGAACCTGGTTGGATTCAATTTTGGCCTGGAGTTTGTGATTTGGTTTGTTAGATGCAGGGGAAGGGTGAGCTGGAGATTAAATGCAGATCACGCTTTGTTTGATGAAAGATTGGATTCGGGTTTCCATTGGTGGTGAAGGTGGCTTGGGTTTCGGATTGCACTAATGGAAGATGTTTAGATTTGTGTTTCTTGTGATGAATTGGTATCTCTGTGTAACATGAAAAGAATTATTTTATCTTCAACTTATCTTGTGAATTATGGATAGATTGAATGGAATTGAAGATGAATGATGGTTGTTGGCTGTGAGGTCCTGTGTGCGTGGGTGAATATGGAGGATGAAGATTGATGTTGGCCGTGAGTTAGAGGTGAATGAATGGAATGGATTTCAAGAGGAGAGAGATTGAGATCAGTGATTGCTAGGGATGGCTAGGGAGGATGACAGTAGCATGGAAGAAATACTGATTCACATGTGCAAGACCAATAGGGACCAGCAAGCAGACACATATATGCTAACTCTTAAATTGAAACACTTACTAGCTGGAGTAGTAAGACTTACCTCTATGGACCGACTTCGCACTTTGCCATGGCTTGTAGTCGTCGGTCAATGCACCTTACTTATCCTCCTTTCTGAACAGGGCATGTACTCCTTTTTCGTTTTGGGTGTAGTTAGCTCTTAAAGATCTGTTTGTTATTGTTCACCTTGTCTCTCTATTGATTCTCCTCTCTTCCAGTAAGGTCCCCTTTTTCCCCCGATCCCCCTTTTCAATCTGTAATGAAACGTAATTAAAGAACACCATGCACTGCGTCCCAGGAGTTCAGACATGTTCCTCAGACACATTCCTTAATCCGGGATTCTCTTGTTTTATCTTCTTTTGTTTTTTTTTTTATTAATTTTTTCATTTTTTATTTTTTATTTTACACTCATGATGAAAATAAAATACAGCAAACCTATTAGTCAATTCGGACGAAATTGGGTGTTGACAGGGGCATGAATTGAATTTAGATTCATTGTGATTTTGATGAACTGAGTGATGATCATTGACTTTTAAGTTTTGGAAATGAACTTTAAGACCATGTGATGGGCTTATTTTAACAAGATGTCTTCTTGATATATGATTAACCACTCCTTTGTGCATTGATTTTATATGAATTTGATTGATTCTAATGAATACTCTATGTTGATTCTATGATTTGTCACATTTCTTTTGATTTTAATGTTTTTGGTAGTTGATTTGCATGTATGATAGTTTGATTTAGTATTGTTTTACATCTGCATAATTCATTTAATTGTGATTTTAGTTTTAGTTGATAGTAATAGCATGATATTGTTTTGATTAATTCTGTTTAGAGTATACGATTTGATGTTTACTTTAGATTTTAGGTCTTACTTTTGATTCAAATTTAATGCTTAGTTTAGGTGTATCTCTTGATTGTTAATGTGTTCTTTTAGCCTTAGGTTTTGCTTCTGTTTTGTATTTTGTTTAAGATCTATTTTGTTTAATTTGTTTAGTACTTGAGTTTTGTTTAGATTGTATCATGTATGTTTCTATTTCTGTTTTAGGTAGTTTAGACTTTTATTTTCTTCTCTTTTATTTATTTCTTTCCGTAAATAGAGTCTAGATTTTACCTTTTTACTTTCATTTTTAATTTCCCCATCTTGCATTAGTAGTTAATAGTTAGTAAATAAATACAAGAATTAACCAAACACTTTGAGCTTAATTGTACTGAGTCCGAGGATTGATACCTAGGTTGTCCCTTTACTACATTAGTTGGGAAACTTAGTTTGTTCTGATTTTGCGCGACCGGTATCAGTTTAACAATGTGCCTTTCTGTTCTTGCGAATTTATCATTCTTCCCTTGTACCCTTTTACCATTCTTTGTTGATTATAATGTTTCTACCCTGTTACAATTCTTTCTGCTATTTCTTTTTTAATTCTTGGCGCAACACTAATGATAAGGATGAAAAATACATGTTTCCGTACTTGTTAATTAACTCAAATTCGTATTTATTCATGAAATAATATGTTTCTTCATAGAAAAAGTTGTAATTAGAAGTAGGAAAGTTGTGTAATAAATATTACAGGAATTTATACATCAAGTGGAGTGTTGTCAGACATTTCTCGCTAAGCTGGCATTAAATCACTCAGCTAAAAAGAGTTTTATTCGCTCAGCGCACTAACACAACTCGTTGAGCGAATAAAGGACAGTTAAAGATATGCAGTTGAATATTCGCTTAGCCCATGAAGAGCTGTGCGCTTAACGAATTGGTGATCTAGTTATTTTCAATTGGCTTTTAAAGTGGGAAATAGATAGAAAGTTGGTAACTTATGACAGAGAGCAAAGAACCGTAAAAGATTGCAGACTTCAGGAGACTACTTCAAGGTATCAAGACACCATTGTTGCAAGGGATTGCTTCAAATGTGTATGTTCTAGATAACTAGGACTAGCTAGACTTTTCTTTCGTTGGAATTGGATGTAATTAACTCACTGTGATGTAATTTTCCTGTTCAATATATCGTTGTTCGTTCATATGCTCTTTCTTGAATTTACTATCATTGTATGGAAATATAATGTTATTTGAATGTCTCTATTTACTGAAAAGTAACTTTGAACATGGACATAGATAGAGCACCTAAGTGATTTGGGATTTAAGGATAGACTTAATAACTTTGTCATTCTTAGCATCAGACTTAATGCAAATTATATGTTAAATTGACTAAGGGATTAATAATTTGATATATTAATTTAGAACTAGTTGCTAAGGGATTAGGATTAGTATGCCTTGATTTGAATGTTTGAATGAAATAATGAAATATTGAACATAATTTTATCTTCATATGATTCATGAAACTCAATTCTAATGAAGTTTCTTTTAAATTTTCAGCCATAATATTTCAAATTATTGTTGTTACAATTTATTTCAATAATTATGAATTCAATCATTATCATTTCTAAATTGATTTTGGTAAATAATTTCAATTAGATAATGTAACTCAAATTCCTTGGGAGAATAATACTCTAAGCTTACTCTTTATTACTGGGAACGATTTGGTATACTTGCCAAAAGGTTACTAACTTTACTACATGATTTAATTGGTTTTGTTGAGATTATTGATAGGAGGAGCACTGGTTCAGCCAAACCTACAATCTCAAGTTTTTTTATGCTGACAACACATAATTAATAACACATGTGTTTATGTATTACATGTTCATAGCTTTCATGTTTATGATTATTTGAGAACATATTTGTGTTGATTCTTTCATTGCTGCAATTCACTGTGTTTTACACGAGATCTTATTTGTGAATGCATGACATATGTTTTAGAAAAGGAAAATCACATGCACTTTTATTGAACTTATAATATGTGGCAAAACAACAATTTTAAGTTGACTTCATTATTAAGTAAGTCAATTAAAACTCGTGGCTTTGCACAAACTTTTTCAAAGTGTGCTGTGAGTATTTTTGGAAAGAAAGTTTTTCAAAACTGCATTGGAGTGTTACAAAGTCGACTGTATGCGCAAGCAACTCGACTTAGTTAGTTATGTTTGAAATTCTATTAATGCTTGTGATGTCTAACAGTTATATTTTATATCTTTGACTAAGCATTGATTGTGAGTCAACTGTATTAAATGTGAAATCAATTAAGTTGGTTTGATTGTTACTAACTATTATAACTGATTGAGTATAATCGACTCTATTAGTAGCATAGTCGACTTAGGAGCGTCAGTTTTGTAAAAAACTATATATAGACGCAAATTTGATTTCTACAAAGACTTTTGTGAATCTAACGTTTTGATTTAATTGTTTCAGATTATTGATTTCTGGTAGAACGTGATAAAGTTCCAAGAATCCATAAAAAAAGACCGAGGTGTTCATTCTTTGGTGATTGCTTGACAACAAGAATATGTGCGCATTGACTGATTGATCAACCTGCAGTTGAGGTGTCTGATACGTGATCAACTTCTTCTCTCAATCTTGTGAAGATTGTGGCTGCCCTGTTGTGACTACAGGAAGAGAACGTGAGGCGTTCTGGACTTTGAGGATTGTTCAAAGTGATTAAAAACTGCAGGAGAGGGGACATCTTGTTGTGGTTCTTTGTTTGTATATGCCTATATTTTGATTAGAGGGTTAGAGAGCTGTTTTATATTTTGACGTGGAGGTCACTATAAAAGCCTTGTTGTAAAAACCTTGATCATTATAGTGCACTTGCTTCCGGGAATTGGAAGGACACTAGATGTAGGCAGTTTGGTCGAACCAATATAAAAACCTGCATTTGAATTCTCTATCCCTACACTTTCAATTTTCTAAGTCGACTTTACTTTTCACGTAGTCAACTATTTCCGCTGCACTTAAAAAATCTTATTTCTTGCGATTCAAGAAACTTTTGAAAGATCATCCTTTTGTGAAAAAGATTTTTAAAAAACTCTTATTTTTGTGTTTTACCAATTCACCCCCCTCTTGGTATTGAAACTAAGTCATTTTATTTCAACTTGTTTTTATTTTAATATTTCAGGATTTAACCATTTACTCTGTTTAAGATAAAGAACAAAATTTGTATTGAATTCAATGAAAAAAATACAGAAGATTACACTTTCTTGAAGTCTCCTTTTACTCACAAGAACCTCTAGCACAACCCAGCCCAATACAACAAACTCAATCTCTCCCTAGTGTTTACTTTGCACTCACAGGAGGTGAAGCTCACTCTGCACTATACACTTGAATCCTCTACAAACTCACACCTATGTACACAGATTTGCACTATCTCTAACTTAGTCACATACACTCGCATACTATATATGCTTGCTATATAGAAGTAAGGAACTCCACCTTACAAACAGCAAGAGGAAGACATAACCTTTGCTTCACTATGGCTGCAACGCCATGATTTCGTTCGGTCTCAATAGGTTCAATATTATGCTTCGAGTTAGGGCTTTTGAACTTTGAAACAAGTAAAAGTCAAAAACTTAAATCGAATTAAATTTTCTAACCTATTTTCTCTTTATTTTGTTGTTATGAATTTTTACAAATTTTCCTATTGTTGAACTTTTAGGGAAACAAAAAATTCTATCAAAACAAAATTTTTAAACATGTGATTAGCAATATCTATAAAAGACCTATTTTTCCTTTAAAAATCAAAAATCTACTTAAATTATATAAAATTAAGAACTAAATATAACCTAATAATAGAGTTTTATTTAATAAAATATGCTAAATCGGGGAATTAACATTTTGTCACTATATTTTACAAAAAATAATATAAAATCTCCTTCTTAGCAAAGGTAAAGTATTTAATATTTGATAAACGAAGTTTTAGAGTGGATTATAGTATAGCTTTCATTTGTCATTTGTTCCTTATTTGGAAAGAATGTTTTAAATCACTTTTAAAAATATAAAGTATAAAGACGATGTAGATATATAATTTAGTTTACTTGAGATTCAAATTGTAAAATAATTCTCAAGGGCTTGAAAGATCTCTCTCACTCTCATTCAATGTATATACAATTGTCAAGGGCTTGAAAGATCTCTCTCACTCTCATTCAATGTATAAGAAAGTTGTGATACAAAGTACATGATAAATAGAGTAACCCTAGACACATTATAATTATGATAAATAGGGCAACTCTAGACACAATATAATCATGATAAATAAGGTAACCCTAGACATAATACAATAATGATAAATAGAATAAATATTCTAACAAGTTTAAATATAAAATATAATTTTTAGAAATAGCTTAGAAATAAGAAAGATATTTTAATTAGAATTGATAATATTATGTAACTTTGGCATAGGTCAAGTCATCCTAACATTTGATCTATATTAACTCACTATGACTTCGATCTTAGATTACTTATCCCAATCTTTGGTTATAGGACAACTTATCTCGAGACGACTTGCTTTAACCTTTAACTGAGTCGTAATAACTTTCACTTTTAGTTAATGTCGATTTGGTGTGATCATTGGTTCAAGCCAACTTAGTTTGACTTGATACAACTTGACCTTTGACTCAGGACAAGTCGACTCGACCTTTGGCTTAAGACATGTAGACTCAACTTTGGTTTAGGATGAATTAGACCTTCGATCCAGAACAACTTGACTTGACTTTTGATTTGGGTCAACTTGGCTTGACTTTTAGTTTGGATTAACTTGACTTGACTTTTGGTTTGGGTTAGTTTGTCTTAACCTTTAATAATTTCAATTTGCCGCAACTTTGGACTTTTGCCAACTTAGCTCAAGTTTTAGTTTTGAGTCATCTCGTCTCAACTTTCATCTTGGGTTGACCATCGACAAGGCTCAACTTTCGGTCTGACTTAACTTAATTCGTCATTCGATTTGTATTGACTCGTCTCAACATTTAGTCTTTGTCGACTCGTCTTAACCTTTGGTCTAAACTAACTTGATTCGACCTAAAATCTTGGTTGATTCAATACAGTTGTTAGTCTAAAACAATTTAACTTAACTTTTAACTCGAAATGAAGATCTACTATATCATAATTAATTAAAGTTTTTAAATATAAATCTATTTTGACATTGAGCCTAACCTATTTTAAGAGGGAACTACGGAAGTTTAAGCTTGTCCAATATACTCATTTAATAAATCAGCGAAAGGAAAATTTATTTAGGAATGGATAAAGACTAGTCGTATGTCAAACTCACAACTTTAAATCTTATTTGTCATTATATTAGTAAATTATTGCATATAAAAACTGAATGATCTCTTTAGATGAAATATGAATACTTGATAACAACTAGACAGTTCCTAATAATAATTCAAGTACCAGTTGTTGTATTAATTCAAGTATGTTTTTACTTCTTTTAATATGTTCTGAACTTAGACTCTTATAAACTATAAATAAGAGTCATTCTATTTCTTATATACTTAGACAGTAAGAGAATAAAACTTCTTACTAGACACACATTCTCTATGTGCGTGTGTTTTTCTTATGTTCTCTTCTCCCCTGTTTTCCTTTCTTCCAAAACCAACAATGGTATCTAGAGCATGGTTCATTCTGGGTCTGTGTAGTGAGAAAATGGCAAATGGAAGTGGAAATTTTCTAGGTAATCTACCAGTTCTTGATGGGAAAAATTATAACCACTAGGTTATAAAGATCGAAGTCATTCATGGATATCAAGAATTGCTACAAATTGTGAAAGATGGTATCCAAGAGAACGACGAAGCCGCAAATAAGAAGAAAGATTGCAAAGCTCATTGTCTTCTCCGTCAGTGTGTGGATATGGTAAACTTTGAAAAGATTTCCAAAGTAAGAACAACAAAAGGGGCCTGGGATATATTGCAGAAGCCACATGAAGGTGGAAGAAAACCAAGTTAGATTGTAGTCCCTTTGAAGGCAGTATGCGTTATTGTCTATGACTGACTCTAAGATAATGGATGAATACCTCAATCGATTGCAGTTATTGGTGAACTCAATGAGAGCGTGTGAGGAAGTTGAGAAAATACTACGTACGTTGTCTCCAAAGTTCGACTAAATCGTGGTGGCAATAGAGGAATCCAAGGATGTAGAAAATATGACAGTGGAAGACTTGCAAGGTTCTTTAGAGGCACATGAATTGAAACTATTATCGCAAAATGCTGAGAAGGTTGGAGAGGAAGAAACTTTGCAGGCACAGGTGACAAGGAAATAAGGTTTTTTTGGAGGAAAATGGAAAAAGAACAAAGGTAGAAGATTCAATAAAGATCCAAAGCAAGATCAGAATGAAAGGGATCGATCATAATCCACAAGGTCTGGTAAAGGAAGCTTTAGCAAAGGAAAAGGAGGAAAGAGGAATCAAGATAGAAAGAATACAATGTTATAATTGTGAAAAATGGGGACATTATGCGGTTGATTGCTGGCATGGAAAGGGCAAGCTGAAAAGGGAAACTAAGATTGAAGCTCATGTGGCTCAAGATGAATCAGATGAAGAGCCTGTAGTGTTAATGGTCACAATGAATAAAGAGGGGTTTGTTGATACTGGATGTTCCAATCATATTACTGAACACAAGAATTGGATATTAAATCTTGATACTAGGAAGACTAGCAAGATTAGGCTTGTAGATGACAATACAATGGAGGCTGCTGAAGTTGGTAATATTGTAATCAAGAAACAAGGTGAGGAGGGTGCTTTTATTGAAAATGTGTTGTATGTTCCTAAGATGAAATGTAATTTGTTGAATCTTGGTCAGTTAGTAGAAAAAGGTTTTTCAGTAACCATGGGAGAAGATATGTTGAGAGTATATGACTCAAAGAAAATAATGGTGTTGAAATCACCATTGTCAAGAAACAGAACTTTCCAAACAAGATTACATCTAGTGGAAAATCAGTGTCTCTCTACAACGACTGTAGACAAAACCAATTGGCTATGGCATTAGAGGTTTGGTCACTTGAATTTTTTCAGTCTGAAAATGCTAGCTGTTAATATAGTGGTAATTGGACTACCTGAAATAATTGTTCCTGTGAAGAGTGTTTGTTAAAAAAGAAGTGTTTCGTTTCTCACACCAAAAGCCTTGGTAAGTGGACTACCTGAAATGATTACTTTTAAAATTTTTTTCGCAAAATAGGAAGTCTTTAAACTTTTCTTGAATCGCAAGTAAATTTGTATGCAATGAAACAATAAGAGTATTTGAATGCAATGACAGTATAATCGACTTAATGCAAAGAGAAAGGATAAGAAAATTCAAACTCTTAGGTTTTATACTAGTTCGACCAAGCCTACATCCAATGTCCTTCTACTCAACCCGAGATAGAAGCCACTGTACTATATAGATCTGAGTTTTTACACCAAGAGCTTTACAGTGACCTCACATCAAAATGTAAATCACTTCTCTAACTCACTAATCTAAGTATAGGCAATACACAAAACAGACAAACAGCAAGAACAATCCTCTTCTACGGTCAACCCCTTCGAGATCTCCCTCAAAGTCAAGAACCACGTTCTTCTTCCTATATACACCACAGGCAATACCAACAATTCTCAATGTTTGCCAAAGCTTTTCCTGATAATGTAGAAAACACCTTCTTATGCAGAACGATCAGATGTTTCCAATCACATAATCTTGCTTCACAAGAAATCCTTAAGAATTTATCACCACGGAAATTCTTGATTCTTGGAACTTTTCTCTCTTCTGTAAGAATTCAAAAAGCACACTAAAAAGATATGAAAGTGTAAAGATCAATTCATATTTCAGAAATCAAATCATGTTTCTATATATAGTATAAGACAAATAAGACGTGTTTTAATCGATTACGCTATTAATCTGATCGAATGCATTTCATAGTTATAACAGATTAACAACATTCAAATGCATTAATTGAAAGCGCAATTAATGTAATCGATTTGCAATAAATGTTTGGTCAACATATTTAAAAATATAACCGTTGTGACAATTATGTTAAGCATTGAAACAATTTTTAAATCTTTAACAAACTTAGTTGAATACATGATGCATGCAATCGATTAAGTAGTAACACTTAATATATTTTTTAAAACTTTTCTTCTCAAAATTCATCACAGCACAATTGAAAATAATTTGTGCAAACACACGAGTTTTAATCGATTTCACCACCAATGTAATCAACTTAAAAAGTTAAAAAGTTCAGACAGCTGAAACTTGGTGCTTGTGGTTTTTCATTTCCGAAAACTCATATTATGCATACATAGATAAAAACACATTTTCAATACAGTAGTATGCAATAATCAACACAATATGTTCACAATTATGCTTATACAAATATAACACAGTAAGCATATAAACATGTAACATGTAACATAGTACATACACATGTGTTTTTATTAATTGTGTTGTCATCATCAAAAACACATATATCACTGAGATATTTAACTAATCTTGTGCTCCCCTATCAATAATCTCAACAGTGTTTATTAGGCAAAAAACCCAGAAATGCTTTCAATTCACAAATGCACATGAGAGCTAAAGTACTACATGTTGTGTATTCTGACGTATGTGGACCATTTGAGGAGTTGTCTTTGGGGAACAATAGATACTTTGTGACTTTTGTAGATGAGTATAGTCGCATGATATGGTTGTATTTGATAAAAGTTAAAAGTGATGTATTTTTTGTTTTCAAAAAGTTCAAGTTGTTGGCTGAAAAGCAAAGTGGGAAGGCACTTAAAATACTCAGAACAGATGGAGGAGGAGAATATGTTTCAAGATATTTCAAGAATTATTCCATTGAGAATAGAATTCAGCATGAAATAATAGCACCATACACTCCACAACATAATGGCCTTGTTGAAAGAAGAAATAGGACCATACTGAGCATGGTAAGGAGTATGCTAAAACAGAAGGATTTACAACATTCATTCTAGGGAGAAGCAGTGTCTACAACAATGTATGTGCTAAATAAGTGTCCAACCAAAAAGCTGAAAGATAAAGTTCCAGAGGAGGTATGGTCTGAAAGGAAACCAACGGTGAATCACTTGAAGATTTTTGGTTCAGTTTGCTACAAACATGTACCAAGTGTGAAGAGGAGTAAGCTGCAAGATAAAAGTGAGGCCATGATATTATTAGGATATCACTTTACTGGAGCCTACAAACTATACAATCATATAACCAAGGAGATTTGTATAAGTAGGGATGTTGTGATGAATGAGGTTGAAACATGGAACTGGTCAAATAAGGTAAATGGTTCAAAACAGAATGTTTCAATTGTTTTTGAAGATGAGGAAGAGAGACTAGGTGATGAATCAAATGGGAATAGACAAATTGATGATGAGGTGCAACCTACACGGCCACTTGAATAGGCCACTTGAACAAGAGGTGTATGTCACTCAACCTCCTGGGTTTGAGGTTAAAGGGTGTGAAAACAAGTTTGAGGTTAAAGGGTGTGAAAACAAGGTGTATAGGTTGAGGAAGACTTTATATGGCCTAAAGCAAGCACCAAAAAGCTTGGAATAAGGTGATAGATTCGTTTATGATAAAGCATAAATTTCTAAAATGTCTAGTAGAGCATGGTGTGTATGTAAAGTTCCAAGGTGACCCAAATTTACTCCTAATATGCATTTGTGTGGATGACCTATTGATCACAAGGAGTAATATTTCAGAAATTGAGAAATTTAAAGGATTGTTGATGGCTGAATTTGAAATGACTGATTTGGGTAAGTTGAGGTATTTTCTTGGGCTTGAATTTGTTAAATCCAGCAGATTCTCCATCAAAGAAAATATCCAATAGAGGTCTTGAAGAAAATTAGTATGGAGACTTGTAATGCAACAACAACTACGGTAGAGAGAAAGGTTACTGCTTTAGAAAATGATGAAGACAAAGTGGACAACCCACTGTATAAACAAATGGTGGGTTCACTTCGATATCTATGTAATAGCATACCTGATATTTGTTTTGCAGTTGGGATCCTTAGCATATTCATGCATCAGCCAAAGAAATTGCAGTTGTTAGCTGCAAAGAAGGTGTTAATATATATAAAGGGAACATTAGAGCTTGGAGTTTTGTTTCCTAAAAACAGTGAAATGCAAGGTATCTTAGAGGGCTGGTCTGATTCTGATTGGTGTAGGGACAACAGTGACAAGAAAAACACTACTAGTTTCCTTTTCAAGTTTATGGATGCATCGATCTCCTGGTGCAGTAAAAAGCAATAAGTGGTGGCTTTGTCCACCTGTGAGGCAGAATACATTGTTGGATCTGCCACTGCATGCCAAGCTATGTGGCTTGCTTCTATTTTGACAGCAATAAAGGTGGAATTTAGGAGACTCATCTAATTATTTATGAATAACAAATCAATAATCAACTTGGCTTTTAATCCAGTTTCACGTGGAAGGAGCACACACATAGAGGCTAGATTTCACTTTTTGAGGGAACAAGTTAACAATGGAAGGATAAAACTGATCTATTGTCCCACTCAATTACACCTAACAAATGTTTTTACTAAACCTTTGAAAAAGGATAAATTTGGTAGTCTAAGATCTGAGTTAGGCTTGATTGATTTTAGTACTTGAATTAAGAGGAAGTGTTGTATTAATTCAAGTATGTTTTTACTTCTTTTAATATGTTATGAACTTAAACTCTTATAAACTATAAATAAGAGTCATTCTATTTCTTATATACTTAGACAGTAAGAGAATAAAACTTCTTACCATACACCCATTCTCTATGTGCGTGTGTTTTTCTTCTGTTCTTTTCTCCCCTGTTTTCCTCTCTTCCAAACCTAACACCAGTCATGATGTTTTAGAGATAATTTATCAAATAAAATAAAAATAAAAAAATTTATTGAAAATTCACTTCCTCAACCCTTATAAAGTTAACTCGAGTTCTTCCATGCTAGAAAAAGAAATATTAACTTCTTTTCTTGTGACGATAAAGAAACAATATCTAATTTCTCTACTATTTGGTATGATGATGAGGAAGGGTCATTTAATCAAAATATCACCATTTGTATTCCTCCCTTCACCACCTTTATGAAAATCCTCCACAAGGTTCTTAAGTACAATTATAAACAGGACACTTACACTGTCAACTTTTAGATCCAAATGTAAAATTTAAAGCAGTTTCTGGATATGAAACAGATCAAAATGTAAAATTTATCTGAGAACTCTTGTGACTTGTCATAATAATTTTCATGATTCTGGTCCAGAATAACACAGTATATTTATTATTTAGTGAGCTAGTCCAGAGTAACATTCTTCCAATTTAGATAAAACAGAACAAAACATCATTACTAAGGAAATTTCTGCAGAAGCACAACCTTATTGTTTTGAACGCATGACTTTCAACAGAATGATCATAGACATAAGGAATGAAAGTGTAAAAGAACAAAAGAAACTCGGTGGGACCCACTGTGAAATCCAATCCATCAGATTGAGAAAGAAGAGGAAAAATATTATTTGGTTATACCATAGTAGAAGACTGAAGGAAACTCTTACTTCTACAACTTCATTTTTATTAGGAACATTTATATTATTTTATAAACATTATTCCTTTAATCTCTCGGTTAGTTATACTGTTGTTTTTAACATTCTTCCTTTTAATTTTATTTTCTATTAAAAGACATGCATAGACATTTTATGTTCCATTATAGTATCACGTTTGAGCTTCTTGTGCTTCCAAATTTGGCACGTGGGCTCTTATCCCAGAAATGAAGTGAATAACGTGGTTGTAGTTGGTAAAGCAGAATGAGGCGACCAATAAGAGAAGCACGTTGGTGAGATACCACCATAGAAACTCATCCACCAGAATCCACCACAGTGCTTCACATCCAACAATCCCAGACAAGTGGAATATGAAATCAGTGGTTGGCAAGCTCATTTCCACAGCATATACAAGGACATGACAACACGCAGCTGTAACAAAAATCATTTTACTGGGGCTTGCATCTTGGAAGGGATTCTTGTTTGACCCTTCATACTTTATTCCTATACAATTTAACAAAAGAGCCATCAGAATAGTATAAGCTTTCTGCTTCATTCTGTTGATGCAAACACAATCAAGAGAAAACTGCAGATAAATAAAAGCTGGTAGCTAAGCTACTATTTGCAGATATATATATATATATATATATATACACACACACACACACATTTCTTTGTTTCAATCGCCAACTGAGGTAGGGACCAAGTACGATTCCAAAATTTTGTAGTACCACACCTAAAAGTGTTGGCTTATAAAGACAAGTGAGAAGCGATGAAGTTGAAAAGAATAATGGATCCGATTGTCTGAAGTCAGAAAATGAAAGCATCACATAATCAGATAATCATGACCATTTATTTTATTCATAAATTATAGCTGAAACATGCATACAAAATTTGAACCATCCGATCTTCATTTTAATAATATTGGTTATTGTCTGCATGGTTTCGTGAATGCAGCTTATCCAATTCGTAGGATGTTTATGTTATAATGGGGAGGAAGTTTCACCGACGTATATAATACTAATATAACTATCGATACTATTTATTATGAATGTAACCTTGATATTTTAGGTAGTTTTGGCGTCATTTCCTCAGTTTATATTCATATATGTTCACGTCTTTTGTCGTTTGTCGATCGTCTCAAGTTTAGTTGAATTGTTAAGAGGTATTGTAAATGTCAAATGTAAAAGGTATATATCTTTCACAGAATATTTTTCTTCCTTCTAATAGGTATTATAACAGGCGGCGTATGATTCTGATGTCTGGTCTATAGACGTAAGATTTATGAAAAATATTTATAATTTTATTATTAGTAAAAATAGAAATGGAGAATATAACAAGTTTATAAAATGTGAAAAGTTAAAAAAAAGACAAAAAAATAAAATTAAAATTAAAATATTAATAATGAAAAAACATTCATAATTAAAGAATTTATTATGAGTTCATTATGAATCCATTATGTGAGTGGAAATTAAGAAATTAATATAAAAAAATATATTAAAAAAATTGATGAATAGTAAAATTTTTTACTATAAATAGTCATGAAGGGGGAGAATAATTTTGCACAAAGAGAGGAAGAATCAAGTGAGAAACCTTGAGAAATAGAGAAGAAAAAGTTAGGAAGAAATTTTAGTTGCAAGAAGAGTAGAGGCTCTGGAGAGTTTTCGAGAAAACGAATTCGGAGTAAGAAAAGTCTGGAATAGAGGTAAGGGAGCTAATCCTTCTTACATATGATTTTTATACATGTTATGATCATGAATATGAGTTATGAACATGTTAATATTTTGGTAATGGTAGTTATCTATTCACTTGTATAAATTTAGTTTTCATGATTATAATTTTCTTATTTTCGAATTACTATGGTAAAACCTTCCTTTTAATTATTTTTACCTTTGGATTTAGCTAAAAGTTTAATATATCAATCCTGAGACCTATTTCTTCACTTTGACCATTCGGATAATCAATTAGAAGTCTCTACTTGGAGAAATAAATCATGCATGTTTGAGTAAATTAATTACCCCTATAATTTGGTTACTGAGTCCTCTCGGTAAAATATAGATTCTAACTTATTTGACCGTTAGATCAACCTGCAAATTTGATATATGATTCCTAAGATATATTAATACACTTTGACCGTTTGGATTTGTAATTAGAAGTCTATACTTGGAGAAATAAATCCTGCATGTTTGAGTAAATTAATTAACCCTATAGTTCTGTTACTGAGTTCTCTCGGTAAAATATAGATTCTGACCTATTTGACTGTTAGATCAACCTGAACATTGGATATATGATTCTTAGGATATATTACTACACTTTGACCGATCGGATCTATAATTGGAAGTCTATGTTTTGAAAAAGTAATTTTGAAGGTTTGAAAAATCTAATGAACACTATATTTTTGTTCTTAAGTTATCATGGTAAAAACTTCAGATATATTTCATTTACCATTAGATTGAGCCCAAACTCTAGTATGTAGTTCATAAGACATATTAAGTCATATTGACCATTTAGATTTGTAATTAGATGTCTGTGCTTAGAGGAATTTGTTCCGCATTTTGATTATAACCGAAAACCACTTAAAATTATGTCCATGAGTTACCTCGTTAAAACCTCAATATATATCTAGTTAACCGTTGGATCAATCGGAAATTTTAATATGTAGTTTCTAACACATAGTGAATTACTTTGACCGTTCAGATTTGAAATCGGAGTTACAAATTTAGAGATATTAATTTCGTATCTTCTCAGGGATCTCAATATTGCTTAAATTCTATTTTTGGACCATTTATACAAAAATTATGAATTATAATTGTGATGATTGTATTTTATTGGATTTGAATTTATACGTCTGAACATGATGTGATTTATGTGGGAAGTATGTGAATGTATTAGATATGTTGGATTCACTGTGATAATAACATGATATCTGGTTATTCATGTCTTGGGTTAAGTTTCAAAGTGACAGTATGGACGTAATCCA
Source organism: Vigna nakashimae (assembly GCA_034642375.1). Taxonomy (NCBI): domain Eukaryota; kingdom Viridiplantae; phylum Streptophyta; class Magnoliopsida; order Fabales; family Fabaceae; genus Vigna; species Vigna nakashimae. The sequence goes on from CM067768.1 coordinate 26,272,119, forward strand.
TGATCCTCAAGGAGAGGATACATGGTGGTGCCCTGGTAGTGTTTAGAATGAAAGTATGAGCTCAGTCTTGGGGGTCATCCTGAAACTCCAATGGTCTTTCTTCTCACGTAGAGAGGATTGAACCATGTGGTAAGGAGTAGCAGGAGGTCCTAGTCTTGGGTGCTTCCAGTATGATCCAAGGTGAGTGATAATAGACTAACCTCGTGAGTGTGGTAGGGTGGGGAAGTCCAAGTTTCATAAGTCACCACGAGTGCAAGACCCGCCATAGCTCGACTATCATTCTAGTCCGGACAAGTCGGTTTATAAAGTAACAAGTCCTGTGATGTCATTTTACCATGTTTGAGTGATTTTTGCATGTCATGTGAGGTTGAATAATATGCTTTTTATGTTTAGCTCACCCCTACTTGTTTTTGTTTGTGTTTGTGTTTGGGTATGTGCGATGATCACCCACTTGGGTGAGAGCAGATGACAAGGAGGATACTTTGGAAACAGTACTTGATGGGGACAACAACGCTGCAGCTTAGATTCGCTAGCTTTGAAGAACTTTTGTGCATTTAAAGTTTTAAATTCTCTGTAATTTCAAGGAAGAAACTTTAATACTCTAGTTTTCAATTCCATACTATTCTAAGAATGACTGTAATCCTTAAAATTACTCTTGATTTCTTTTTTATATTATGAAATGATGACTTCTTTATTATATATGCTTTCTTTATAATTGGGATGTCACAATATAACTTTGGTTTAATAGGTTCGGAGGTCCTTATATTTGTGGGTTCGTTTCAATTGGGTCCTCCAATTTTGAAAGTGATCAATTTGGTCCCTAATTTAACAAAATTGAGTCAATAATTCTCTTTCCGTTAAATGTAATGGACGGCATTAACTTTTTAAACATGTGGCATGTTGAGGCATTCTTTTATTTGCAGGTTGCACATTTTTATTTGAAGGATGCTTCAACATAGCACATGTTTAAAAAGTTAATGCCGTCCATTGCATTTAACGGATATTATTAACTCAATTTTATTAAATTAGGGACCAAATTGATCACTTTCAAAATTGGAGGACCCAATTGAAACGAACCCACAAATATAGGGACCTCCGAACCTATTAAACCTATAACTTTTATCATTTTTTCATGGAACATGATATTTTAACAACTTTTTAATAAGAGATGATGTGTCACTATTTTATTGGTTCGTATATTTGAAACGAACTAATCACATACTATCATGTAGATTATTGTCAAAAAATGGTTAAAGAAACATTTTCCTTTTCATCCTATATATGCTCAGTATGCAATTTTTGTCTTCGTATATCTGCCCATTATGCAACTTTTGTCTTCGTCTTCAGAGAAAAACCTATTCCTACATGTCATGTATTATTCTAAATATTAATTAAATAATATTTTAATAAAAAGTAAATATAATAAAAACACATGATATTAATAGGTATTCAATCTCCACATAATACATATTTTTTTCTTTAATAATAAACATAGAACGATATAAATAATATATTAGAGTATCAAATAAAGTGAGAATTAGAAAAAGAATTAATATAAGTTTTTCTAGATTATTTAATAAATTAAAGATATTTTAGCATTTTAAAATGAGAATGAATATGACAACTAAGGATAGAGACTAAGACAAGTAAAAACATTACAAAAAAAAAAAGAACTTAAATTACTCTTTGAAAATATTTGTTATTTATGGAATTTATTCATGGATGAAAAATTAGATCGATGTAGAATGACTAGAGGACTTACCTATACTTATACAATTCTAAAATATATATATATATATATATATATATATATTATATCGCATATATATATATATATATATATAATCATTTTCATTTTGAGTCCAATTTAAATAAGTGAGCATTATTCACATATATATTTATATTCAAGCAATTTAATGATTTTCTATTAAAATTGAGGCGAGCTTAAACCATACTTACAAAATAAATTTATTTATTATCTCTAATTGATGTAAAGACAAGTGTATATAAAAAGAATGTTTGGTGATAAAAATACAAAAATTTAAATCACAATGCATATTTGAATATTTTCATTTTTTTCGTGAATTTTTTAATAGAGTTTTAACTACCGCCATTTTAATTGGCTATAAAATATTTTAAACTGAAAATACGAAAACAATATACTGTATTTTATTTTTTCATCTTCACTATGTTTATATTTTCTTTTAAAGTTTAAATTAAATTAACAAAGACATTTATTCCATATACATTTATGATAAAATATTATAAATAGAATAAAGTAGTTTTAAAAGTGTGGTAATTGATGAAACTTATTTTTTACTATAAAAAATTTAAAAACGTATTTGATATTTTAATTTTTAAAATTCTAAAATCCATGAATTAAATGAAATTATTTTAAAGATACCAATTACTTCGTCTTTATATACGTTAATAATATTGTTTCTACCGCCAAAAATAAATTCTTCAACCAGAGAATGCATTAAATATTACCTAAGCATGCAAGTGCTTAGCATATCCTACAGACGTTGGTTTCCCACTAAAAGAGTAAACGGGTTGAGCTAAAGAAGCTTCTGACGTTGGTCACTAAGTGGTATTTTCAACCAATAAAACCACAAAGAGATAAAGCTTCTACACTATAAATTCATTCTCCTTCGATATAAGATGTACTTTTCATGTTAGATAGCATAGCAGCATCTGTTTTTCCTTGTTGTACTGTTATAAATATTAATTAAATATTTTATTTTAATAAATAAAGATTATTATGATAAATTATTGTAACATCTCATTTTAATAGTATAATACTACTAAAATAAAACGTTACATAAATAATGATAGAATAATTACATAAAACTAAAACTTTCACAAGGACAAGATCTGCACATGTAGAACCATATATGACTTTCCATCTGTTTCACCTTCACCTTTCATTGGAACAATTAAAAAGAACGTCTTCCTAAGATTATACCATTTAGGTGATCATCACAAAAGAGAAAACAACACATAGACAAACAATGCAAAAGCAAAGGTAAGTTAAAATCAAAAGAATATACATGCCTTTTTAAAACAATATTAACAAGCGTCCATATATAAATCAAGCAACACAAAAATAATTCCTTCAACTTTGAAACTTTTACTATCTAGATCAATGCATTGGTGTCAAACTCATGAGAAATCTGCACTCGTGTATGATGGAACAACTTGCTTAGAAATAATAATAGCCACAACCTCAACTACCATCAATAATGTCATATACCAAGATTAATCTGTCAAATGTCTATGGCCAAAACCAGTGTACATAAATTTCAATCTATTACACAACATAACCAGCTTAGGATATTCCTCCTTGGAATTCTTTTCTCACATCATACTTAAATTCACACTTCCCATTTCATTTAAATATCATCATACATGTTTCCCATATGTTTCCTTCATACTTAATCATATACATAGCCTCATTGCATACCAAATACATGAATCCACTAAACATCCACCAAAAGAACTAGAAAATAGAGAACACAAACCAATATTGCACCCATGACACTTAGCCCCCAGCATTTTGGTGCTCATCCCTATCCTCACTGGAAAGTGGCGCTCAGCGCTACTTTCCTGGCGCTCAATCCCAGCACCACTAGAATGGTGGCACTCAGTCCTACAATCCTAAAGCTTAGCCCCAACACCACAAGAATGATTGCACTCAACCCTACAATCCCGGCGCTTATCCCTATACCAGAAAATCAGAAACTCTAAAACTAGCTTTAAATGACCCAATATCTATCCACATGATCAAAATGACATCCTAAACAATGAGAATGATTCAAATACATGTTTATAACTTAAATTAAATACCAATTTGATGATTTGGTAAGGAATTAAGGTTCAACCAATCAATTAACAACTAAAACTCATATATCATATTCTAAACATTTTACGTAGATTTAGTTGAACAAAAATGCTATACAAGTCTTAAATGGCCTACACTTTAACCCCAAATATCAAGTTTCTCTTTAAAACCTCTCCTTTAGAAATTCATCACTCAAAACCTCTTATTTGGACCAAAAGCATGCAAATACCCCCTCATTAGTCCACTATTGAACTCCACACAAAATTTTACTAGTTTTACAACTTCAATAAGTCTTATAAATGACTTAAAAATTGTCCCCAAACCTTTGGTTTCTTCATCCAACCAGTTTTGTAGAAAAACACCTATCAAAACCTTTCTTTTTACAAAAAATAAAGACTTGCAACCCAAACCAAACTATCTCTTCTCAACATAACAACTCACTTGATACTACTAACAATTCAACAACAACATTCATAACCAGAATCAGTTCTAAACAAAATTAACCACTCAACCAATAACCACCATTTCAAAAACACTCTAAACTCAATAACAACCATTTTAACATAATTATGAGCATGCATCAGTTTTATAAACTACCAAATATTCTTTCATATTCAATAACTAAAATATAAATTAACTTTAGCTTCCCTGACCTCTTAGAAACTTCAACTAACTTTAGAGAACCTCACTCTGCTCCCTCGACTCAAGGAGACTAAACAACACCTACAGATCATGAAAACATTATCAGGATATATGATTAGAACCACTGATCAGTAAAAAACCTAAGAGGAAGCTCAAACCATACACGCGATAGAGAAAAACCTTACACATGCATTGGAAAACATGAAACTAAAGAAAAAGAGCATAAAAGTAACTTACTTTTTTTGAGAAACTAATCGAGTAGATTTGATGATCCACCGTAAGGATCACACGAGCGGTCTTCGATCTTCAAAGAGATGAACAGGGTGTAAGAACCCTTAGAGAGAAGACATATGATTCTAGAAAAATACTTCTAGAGAGATTGTGTGTTTTAAAATAATGAAACTCGTTCAACACAATTGTTTTTATATTAAAATATTAAAATAATAGAGTCTCATTATTTTTAACTTACTACTACTTCTAAAATACCATTTTTAGGTTTCCACATTAATATCTTATATAAATTTTAAAATAACATAAAACATCACATAAATATTAAAATAGAATATCAAGTAATAATAATAATTGTATAAATATTAAGTAACTTAAAAAGTTATATATAATTGAATTGAAATCGGTTAATAATTAAACCATGTGTTACTTTGAAAGTATCTAGAAAACTTGGTAGATATAAGAAAAAGTTTAATTCTTGATAGAAATAATTAAAAAGTGTGTATTAAAAGACGGTTTTTGAAATGAAATAAAACTAAAATATAAAGAGAAAATTAATTTATGAGTTTTTAGATTATCATAAATCTAAAGGTTTATGATTTTGAATACTCGAAATTGGTAATAAGATATTCTTACATGGTAAACCCTAACCACAAATAAAAGTATTAAAAAGAGATGGAAATGAAAAAAATGTATATATAGAAACCCTTAAACTATTATAAATACTTTTTTAAAATATAATATGGCACGCATGTCATATATTAATTAAAGAAACCGTCATACATTAATTTAAGAAACTTTCAAAAGGAATAAATTTTTACTCATTTGATCAATAGCGACGTATATTTTGGATAGAATTTCCAAATCTACATTTAAAATTTTCGAAGAAGATTTTATTGTATAATTTCTTCAAAATTCTAATTAAGGTAAATGTCAACTTTAATTTATAAGATTATAAATATTTTTTGAGTGAAAATAATATTCAAGTGATATTTAATTAGTGGTTACTAAAGAGTGATACATTATTAAGATACAACTAAAGGCATTTGTAAGGACTTATCTCATCTAGAAGTCCTATTTTCAATTTTACTATAAATATTTTCACTGGTGAATATTTCATTCATGTTCATTAACACAAATAAAATAAAATAATATGTGTCCAATTCCTTTTTCCAATCTATATCAACACAAATTTAAGTTTATAAAATAAGATGAAAAACATGAGTATAACCTATTATAGGTGTATCAATGAATAATAAAAATATTTATTTTTTAGGCGATAGAAAAGAAGTTTCAAATGAAAATAAAACAAATTCAACTTCTTTTTTTATTCAAAATAAAAATGTTAATAATGTTTAATTAGAGACATCTGAACTTCAATATTTTATTTTATTGATGCTCCTATTAGCTATCCAAATTTAAATAATTTATCAACTATTATTAAATTATGTCAATCTTTAATTCATCTTATTTAATTGATCGCTTAATTTATCTTATTTTTAATTTTCCTATTTTTTTAGTTACAACAAAAATAATTCTTTGCAGCTAAGATTATTAAAATAATATTATAAAATAAAATAAAAAATGAATTTCTACATGATTATTTAGACTATTTTTTTAATTCTGATTTAATTATTAATAAATTTAAACATTTAAAAAAACAAATTTATATATATATATATATATTACATTAAATAATAACATCCAAAAGAAACTTATAATAAATTAGGATTCTATGTCAACATAGAACAACATTAATCCTAATAAATTAGGATTTCTATACATAGAGCAACATTGACCAATAACATCCAAAAAAAAATCCTATGATAAATTAGATTTTGTGTCAACATAGAGCAACATACGATAAATATATAAAACTAATTTTTATTTATTTGACAAAATAGTGGTCTCTCTCCGTTATAATCAAGAATGGCTCCACGAAGCTGTATATTTTTAAAAGTCTCTTACCTTTAAAAACTAAATCCTATTTAATATAAGGTTTAATAATTTATTTCATATTTAGTTTTGTTGAATAATGTTAACTGAGTCTCTCGTTCTAAAAGAATGTGAAATTAGTCTTTATTTAATAAATTTTGTGTCAAAGTCATTCCTTCCGTTAAATATATATATATATATATATATATATATAAATGATGTTAGTTTTTTCTTTCTCTCTCTTTTGCTCCTTTGAATAGAACAATTTTTTCTATTTATTAAACACATTTTAAATTTAAAAATCAAATTATATTATTTCAAAAAATTTCATTTCTTTCTTAAAATTTAAGAATTAAAAATATGTTTAACTTTAAAAATAATAAAATAAAAGAAACAAATATCGGTATTGATATTTATTCTGTGATGATGTGTTATGAAGTTTTCCATCTATGGTGATGTAATGAGCAAATGTTATGGATTTATTTTCTTTTGTTGTCAATGGATAAAGAATATTTCTACTGTTGACCCAATCTTGTGTCAATGCCTGAAGTATGTGCTTTTCGGATTGATCCCATCATCCAGAAAAAACTTGTTATAAATTTTTAAGGATGTAGGCCTGAAAGATACTCGCCCAGGTTTAATTTAATCCTTCAAGTGTGGCATTTTGCAACAAGTACATGTTATGATGGTGGGAGGGGTGGAGGTGCAGGGTATGAGGGTGGGAGGGGCAGTGGTTATGAAGGTGGTGGGAGGGGTGGTGGTTATGAAGGGGGGAGGGGTGGTGGTTATGAAGGGTGGTAGGGGTGGTGGTTATGAGGGTGGGAGGGGTGGTGGGTATGAAGGTGCCAGAGGTGGTGGGTATGAAAGAGGCAGAGGTGGAGGAAGGGGTTATGGACGGACATACAAGGGGTGGTGCAAACCAGGCATGATTGCGAATGGTGATGTTGTCATTCTTGCTAAATGCTTGCCTTGACAGTTGGGTTAATGTTTTAAGAATACTGTGTTGATAGTGTGATGTGGCTCATGATCTAGCATTATTAGACAATATTTTATGTTTCATTTGTCATTGAAATGGGCAAGGTTTTGTTCATATCTAGATTTAGTTGCAAAGCATATTTTATTTTGTTATTTTTAAAGTTAAAAATATTTTTAATTCTTAAATTTTAAGAAAGAAATGAAATTTTATGAAATAATACAATTTGATTTTTAAATTTAACATGTGTTTAACCATTGTTGTGTTTAAAAGAGTAGAAAAGAGAGAAAAAAAAGCTAACATTATTTATGCGTATTTAATAAAAGAAATGATGTTGACATAAAATAATTTAGTGAAACAAAATTAATTATTAAACCAATAACTTTGAAAACATGTCCATCTCTGGATTTCCTAATTATAATGTCATATCACAAATTTATGACTTGAAAAATAAGATAAAGTCTTTTTCTTTTTTCTCGTCATAATATAATCCTTTTATTTATTTATTTATTTATTTTCTAATGTGTCTTTTTTCATTTGTTATCTCCTTATATGCCCCGAATATAATAAAAATTATTCGAAACTTTCTAGTCAAACGAAGAGTGGTTATACAAATTAGGATTTGTGAAATCCATCTAAGTTCTAATGTGACTTATCATACCACGTAAGGTTGCAAAAATACGTCGGAGTCATGACTAGATTTTTGTTCTTATTCAATAAAATACCTCCAAAAGCTTCCACATATATACAAGTGACCAACATATGAATATTCTAATATTAAAAAGATACTCGCTTCCATATATATATATATATATATATATATATATATATATATATATATATATATATATATATATATATATATATATATATATATATATATATATATATATATATGCTAATTTAAGTGAGAGTCTTTTTTAGTTGATATATTTTAATAAAATGTATCCAATTTTAATAGACAAAAATATCTCCATTCAAAGAAAAACATACTTTAAACCCAAAACTATTTTAATAATTTTAATATTTAATTTAAAAAAAATAAATAAAAGTTAGTTATTTATCATCCATAACTTAATAACTACTTTTTATTTTTTTATTTTAAAAAAAAACTCTAAACTCTAAACCATAACCCTTAAAGCATAAACCCTAAACCATATCATACATTATTGTCACGTAGTTATTTATCATCCATGATTGTTGTTACGTAGTTATTTATCATCCATAATTGTTATCACGTGTATTAGTAGTTATTACCTTTTATTATATATTTTTTAAAAGATAGTTGTTTTTTAAAATAAAAAATAAAATAAAAGGTAGTTGTGTTTTAAAATAAAAAATAAAATAAAAGATAATAACTACTAATACACGTGGATCAATCAGGATGATAAATAACTACATTTTATTTTTTATTTTAAATTAAATTTTAAAATTATTAAAATATCCTTGATTTAAAGTTAGTTTTTTTTAATAAGGATTTTTTTAACCTAAAACTTGGTATACTTTGTTAAAATGTACCGATTAAAAAAGTCATTACGTAAATTAGCAAACCCATATATATATATATATATATATATATATATATATATATATATATATATATATATATATATATATATATATATATATTTCTAACATGTTTTTTCCAACTATACCGTAAAATATTTATGACACTAAAAGTTGCCAAATATATTGTACTTTAAGATATTCTCAAGCGAATGTGATTGCATGACTTATAGTTAAGTAGAGTTATTTAACAATTTTTTCTATTAAAGTACAGTAAATGATGTAACAATGTATTTACATTGTGGTTCGTATATTAATTAAAGAAAACTACGCATAACATTTAATATGGTTTAAGATAAGTATTTTGTTTAACATTCTTAGTGTTAAAAATACTTTTGAATTGACTTTTAATCTATGCAGCATTACAAAATTTAGAAAGTTATAAGAAACATTTGTAAGCAATAATCATTGTTTATTTAAAAAAGAGTAATAGTAAGGTGACATATTATAAAAATAAAATGGTTATAAATAAATAAATTTTAGTATTTGTTTTTAAAAAAAGAAAGTAAAAGATAAAAAAAAAATAGTGTGAAATGAATGTAAGAAATTTATGTGATAAAGTATTATTTTTCATTTGAAAAATCAGAAAAAAGAAAATTAATCGTTGTAAAGAGATAGTAGGTACAAAGTTTAACAAATCAAAACACTAGCATTTTTTTTTTCCTGTCTCTTGCTTTTGTCCAAAGACTGTCCACGACTCTCATACACTTCCAAAGGTAAAAGACTAACATCTCTAAAAGAATAATTACAATAAATAATTTGTCGGGAAAAATTATATTATTTTAAATAAAAGTGTAAGATGAAAAAAAAATTAAGTACATATTAAATAGAATTCCCTATGTGTTTTTAAGGTTGTTTTTTTAATTAGAATTAAATTTTATCTCAATAAATAATAGTCGCTTTCACTATATATATCCTTATCATAAAAATCATTAAACTAAAACTTTAACTGAATCAGAAAACAACGTCAAAAGCATACAAAGAGTTTTATTGAGCTTCGTTTTAATAAGCATGTAAGTCAGTGTAAGATTTTAAATTGATAGTCAATCTTAAATTAGTGATATTAAAATGACTTTCGAGTTTATGTGTTCGATTCAATTAAACTGAAATTTGTTTAGTTTTTTTAAACGTGAATTAAACTGAAACACTTAACTTATATATTAAAATCAGATTAAAAATATTATAATTATTTATTATTTTTAATTATATGTAAGTTGATAATTTAATATTTTTAAATGTTAAATAATTTGGACATTAATTTATTTATTTTTAAAAATTATGTAAGTTAATATTTTAATTTTGAATTAGTATCTTTATAATAATTTTGATGAAATTGGAGAATATTTCGATTATAATATTATTAAGAGAATCTATTGAGCCAACCTAATCTGTAGTGGGTGAAATTAGGTTACAAAATTTTAACTTATTAAAAAGGTTAGATTGACATTACTCATTTTTAGCTTATGTGTAGCTCATATCACTGACTTTGACATTAACTATTTATATTAAAGTGGCCTTTTTGCACGGTTTAAGTTTCTATATATATCATTGCCACCATATTTTCATCACTGTGTTCCTCTACCGTCTTGAACCAAATGTTTTCTGGTGTATCATTGAGTTATTGAGTATCTGCGTGACCCTTGAGAACGGTTCTCCCTGCATGAGTTGAGAAGGCGTGTATGTATTCACTTTATTCATAACTGAAAAATTTGTTTATTGTGTGTATACAACTTTGTCACAAACTAAACATTTCTCTGTGCAGTGTTGCAGTAAGCTATTAATGTTCATAGATATAGCCTCCATAAATCTTTTCTTGGCTTACTTTGGTGTTTGTGATCCTCTTTTAAATTAGCTCCGGTTGTTTGTTACTAATAGACATAAAGTCATCGTTTAGTATTCTAGCCAAAGGTCTCGAGAATTCAAGTTGAAGCATTCGTATTTGTTACTTATAAGCTCTCAAGAAATTAACTCCCTCTTACTATTTTGGTAATGCGTGTTGTAGGTTAAGACATTTGAGGTCATGAAACTTAACCTTCAAGTTACTTAGTATACTTTTGTTTATAGAATTGGCCTAATCATTGATCACTTGTTGAGCACTAAGGCTTCTTGCCTTGGGTTGGTTAGCTTATTATTGGTGACCCAGTTTTTTGGTTCAATATTGACATTCATAAATTTGTTTTGAATGTACATACAGTGTTTAAGGGGAAATAACAAAGAAGATGGAAGATTTTTGGAGCACGATTTGTGGTGATTCTGTTGGTTCAAAGACTATGGGAAAGCTTTCGTGTTACGATTTCAAGTTTCTGAAAGATCCTTCCTTATGCATCAATCATTTATTGATAATATCCTTTGATGCGTTACTCTTGATCATGTTGTCTTTCGCTATGATCTACAAGTCTTTCTCGAGACCATGTCAGGGTCTAATCCAAGTGGAAAGATATTCAAAATTGCAACTGTGTTCTGCCATAACCAGTGGATCTCTTGGGTTGTTGAATATATGTTTAGGCATTTGGGTTTTGGAGGAGAAGTTAAGGAAAAACAATACTACTTTTCCCCTTCACTGGTGGCTGCTAGAACTTTTTCAGGGATTCACATGGTTGTTTGTGGGATTAACTGTAAGTCTCAAGCTGAAACAACTTTCAAGAGTATGGTTATGGTTGTTCTCTATATTGACATTCTTTGTCTACGGTATTGTCTGTCTTTTATCCATGTCTTACTTAATTACCAGTAGAGAACTATCTTTCAAGATCGTTTTAGATGTTCTATCTCTTCTTGGAGCCTTTCTACTACTTTCATGCACATATAATGCATGTAAAATTGAAAACACAAACAGAGAAACTAGAGAAGGCCTTTATGCCCCTTTAAGCGACCAGTTTAATGGTGTTGATTCTAATAGGTATGTAACCCCATTTGCAAAAGCTGGATTCTGTAGTAGGATGTTGTTTTGGTGGTTGAATCCACTTATGAAAAAGGGTAAAGAGAAAACCCTTGAGGATGAGGATATCCCAAAGTTGGGAGAGTCAGATCAAGCAGAAAGTTGTTATCTATTGTTTCAAGAACACTTGAATAAACAGATAGAAAAAGATCCATCGTCACCTGTGTCAATTTTGTGGATAATAATTATATGCCATCAAAAAGAGATTTTGATATCAGGATTCTTTGCATTGCTTAAAGTGGTGACTGTGTCTTCTGGTCCTGTACTTCTAAATGCCTTTATACTGGTAGCTGAGGGTAATGAAAGTTTTAAGTATGAAGGCTATGTATTGGTCATAGCACTTTTCATTATAAAGGTCATAGAGTCCCTATCACAAAGGCAGTGGTACTTCCGCAGTAGACTTATTGGGATGAAAGTTAGGTCATTGCTTACTGCAGCCATTTATAAAAAGCTGTTGAGGTTGTCCAATGTTGCGAGATTGACACACTCTGGTGGTGAGATAATGAATTATGTGACTGTGGATGCTTATAGAATTGGAGAATTTCCATTTTGGTTTCACCAAACATGGACTACAAGTGTCCAACTATGTATTGCATTAGTAATACTTTTTCGTGCCATTGGGATGGCAACTATCGCCTCATTGGTGGTGATAGTTCTCACTGTGTTGTGCAATACTCCAATAGCTAAGTTACAACACAAGTTTCAGACCGAACTTATGGTGTCACAAGATGAGAGATTGAAGGCTATTTCTGAAGCTCTTTCGAATATGAAAGTTCTAAAGCTATATGCATGGGAAAATCATTTTAAAAATGCTATAGAGAAGTTAAGAAAAGAGGAACTCAAATTGTTAGCTGCAGTGCAACTACGAAAGGCATACAACGTAATTATCTTTTGGTCTTCGCCTGTTTTGGTTTCTGCTGCTTCTTTTGGGGTGTGTTACTTCCTTAAAATTCCATTGCATGCAAATAATGTTTTCACATTTGTGGCAGCTCTACGGATTGTGCAAGAGCCAATTATAGCCATCCCAGATGTTATCGGGGTGGTTATTCAAGCTAAGGTTGCATTCACTCGAATTATTAAGTTCCTTGAGGCACAAGAACTACGAAGTAACAGTTTTATAAAAAAGAGCTTTGTTAACAGTATTAATGACTCAATTTTAATCAAACATGCCAATTTTTCGTGGGAAGATAATGTATTAAAGCCAACATTGAGGAACATAAATCTGGAGATTAAACATGGGCAGAAGGTGGCTATTTGTGGAGAAGTTGGCTCTGGCAAATCAACCCTCTTATCGCTGATTCTTGGAGAGGTTCCTATCACAAAAGGAACTGTAAATTTTTTTTCTCCTTATATGCTTATAGAATAAACTAGTAAATCTTGAAATTCACCATTCTGTAATAACTTGATATTCATACTTTGTAAACAATGATTTATCATTAACACATGAGAAAATATATTTTGACCCAGATTTTTGAACATTTTGACACAACACTGATGTCATTTTTTTACTGGTTTATTATTTATTTGTTACTGTACTAAGGTATGCTGTGTCAAAATGTTGTCAAAAAATCTGTGTTAACTTATCATTGCCTTTAGCACATACATTCAAATTATTGTAAGAAGGGATTTATTTCCCTTTTGTTCATTGTTAGCCAAAACATTATAGTAGGTGTCTGATTCTCTTTTCTGAACTACAGATAGACATTTATGGGAAGTTTGCTTATGTTTCTCAAACAGCATGGATACAAACAGGTACTGTAAGGGAAAATATTTTGTTTGGATCGGAATTAGATGCTGAAAGATATCAAGAAACACTTCATAGATCTTCACTAGTGAAGGACCTGGAGTTGTTTCCCAATGGTGACCTAACAGAAATAGGTGAGAGAGGAGTTACCTTAAGTGGAGGTCAGAAGCAGCGAATTCAACTTGCACGTGCTTTTTATCAGAATGCTGATATATATCTTTTGGATGATCCATTCAGTGCTGTTGATGCCCATACTGCCACAAATTTGTTGAATGTAATGTCATCTTCCTTTTTTCTCATGCTGCATTTATATTGTAAGGGTCGTTTTTTACTTCAACATGGCTTTGAAATATGGCAGGATTACATCATGGAAGGACTTAAAGAGAAAACGGTATTAGTAGTAACCCATCAAGTTGACTTCCTCCCAGCATTTGATCATGTTTTGGTAATATCATTCATCATAGGAAATTTATATCATATTTCATCTTTGTTGTATGTGTGTAACTGCTGATTGATTATAAATTGTAATGCATTTAAAGTTACTTATTTCATTTTTGTAATAATTTGTCTCCATATCCCTTCTATTTATCTTGTGCCTACCAATTTGGAAGGCATGATAGGCTATAGAATGAAATTTATTTTGTGTGACTACAATGTTGCCTTTGTATCATAACTACAAATGTTAAAGTTTACTAAGGAAAAAATCTATTCATTTCTTTTAAAGTTTTCTTCAAAAGGGTCTTGAATAAAGACAGGAGATTCTACTGGTTTCATTAAGTTTTCCACCTTGATATCTGACCTCTATTTCTGGTTTATTAGTTTGGTGCAACACTCAAGTAAATGTGGCTAACTGAGAAGTAAATTAGTGTTGTTCAAATACTTTTGATGACATTACTCCATCTGGGACTTTCTAATTCAATTTTCTTTTATGTATAGTTAATTTCAAAGGGGGAAATCCTTGAAGTTGCTCCTTATCATCATCTATTGAGCTCAAGCAAAGAATTCCAGAACCTCGTCAATGCTCACAAGAAGACGGCTGGTTCTAACAAGCTTGTGGATGTTACTTTTTCCAAGAGACATCCAACTTCTGTTAGAGAGATTAGACAAGCTTTCATGAAAAACCAATTCAACATAGCAGAGAGTAAATTAATAAAGCAGGAAGAGAGAGAGATAGGAGACACTGGGTTGAAGCCTTACTTACAGTATCTGAATCAAATGAAGTGCTATATACTCTTCTCTGTGGCTGCTCTTAGTAACCTTGCATTTTCAATTTTCCAAATATTGCAAAACTCATGGATGGCTACAAATGTTGATAATCATCATGTCAGCACGTTGCGGTTGATTGTAGTTTACTTCTTGATTGGAGTTATTTCCATACTTTTCGTGTTCATTAGAAGTCTAAGTCTTGTTTCTTTGGGGTTTCTTTCATCAAAGTATCTTTTTCTACAATTAATGAACTCACTGTTTCGTGCACCAATGTCTTTTTATGACTCTACACCATTAGGAAGGATACTTAGTAGGGTGAGTATATTAAACAATCTTTTTCCTTGCTGTGAAATGTGATGGTGATGGAAGTAACATAGTATTTTGACTCATTTTCTTTATTAGGTTTCATCCGATCTTAGCATTGTGGACCTTGATATTCCATTTAGCCTCACCTTTACTGTGGGAGCAACAATAAATGCTTATTCAACTCTGACAGTTTTAGCAGTTGTCACTTGGCCAGTCTTGGTTATCTCAATACTATTAGTTTATATTGCAATTCGCTTGCAGGTAACACAGATTATTCTTTGAATTCATTAAAACAGTGAAATAGTGTTCTTTATCAACTATGAGAAATACAACATATTTTAATTTCATAATGTTTTGGACCTTCTACCTTTTGTCCTTGGGTTAACTTATTAATTTTTTTTATAGTATTTAAAATATTAGTTGGAAAGTAAACATGGTAAGTTTTGTTTCTTCTTTTAACAGAGATATTACTTTGCCTCTGCTAAAGAAGTAATGCGGATGAATGGCACAACAAAATCCTTTGTGGCTAATCATATTGCTGAAACTGTTGCTGGAGTTGTGACAATAAGGGCTTTTGAGGAGGAATATCGTTATTTTGTAAAGAATCTTGATTTGATTGACATCAATGCTAGTTCTTTCTTCCATAGTTTTGCCTCAAATGAGTGGTTGATCCTACGTTTAGAAACTGTAGCTGCAGTTGTTCTTTCCTTCTCAGCACTTTGCATGGTCTTGTTTCCACCTGGGACTTTTACATCTGGTGAGACTTGGTCATTCTAACATCTATAATGTAATTGTTTGAGTGTTTTAATCATCTTTAAATTTTTTTTTTTATCCTGAACAAAAGCACTATCACTTTTGAAACAAGCTTCTTATTTGCACTAACCTTTCTCCCAGGATTTATTGGCATGGCTCTCTCTTATGGCCTTACACTAAGCTTTTCCTTAGTATTTTCAATTCAAAGTCAATGCAGCCTTGCAAATTGCATAGTATCTGTAGAGAGGTTAAATCAGTATATGCATATACAAAGTGAGGCTGCAGAAGTAATAGAAACAAATCGCCCTCCTTTTAATTGGCCAGATAAAGGTGAAATAGAAATAAATGACTTGCAGGTAACTGGTACATACTTTAGATTAAGAATGTTTAGAAAGAGTAATGTTGAAGTGAATTGAATAATTTACTGGTTTACACACTAAGACAGGTACGATACAGGCCTGATGGACCACTTATACTTCATGGAATCACATGCACATTCAAAGCAGGACACAAGGTTGGAATTGTTGGCAGAACAGGCAGTGGAAAGTCCACTCTTATTGGTTCTTTATTTCGTCTTGTGGAGCCAGCAGGTGGAAAAATTGTTGTGGATGGCATAGACATATCTTCTATTGGCCTTCATGATTTGAGGTCACGTTTTGGTGTTATACCTCAGGATCCTACCCTTTTTAATGGAACTGTTAGATACAATCTGGACCCTTTGTCTCAACACTCTGATAAAGAGATATGGGAGGTAAAACTTTATTGCATTCTATTTGTCTTTGCTTCTCATAGCAAACGGTGGACTCATTTTGTTGCTTAACATGAAGGTTCTTGGGAAGTGTCAGTTGCGAGAAGTTGTCCAAGAGAAAGAAGAGGGCTTAAACTCCTCAGGTACACTTACAAGTTTCTTTATCATAATTATGTTGCAAGCATTTGAAGTACTTTCTTCCAAGTTAGCAATTAGTAGTGAACAAGAATGTTAAATTGTTACACAGTTGTTGAAGATGGATCAAACTGGAGCATGGGACAGAGGCAGCTGTTTTGTCTGGGGCGTGCTATTTTGAGAAGTAGTAAGATATTGGTGCTAGATGAAGCCACAGCATCAATTGATAATGCAACTGATTTGATTCTGCAGAAAACCATTAGGACTGAATTTGCTGATTGTACAGTAATAACAGTAGCACACAGAATACCAACTGTGATGGACTGCACTGTGGTTCTTTCGATCAGTGATGGTACGTTTCATATTGATCGTTTAGTTATGTCATTTGACAAACACTTTTTCATTCTAGTTCATGACTCTTCTTTCATTTCACTTAGTGTAAACAGTGTGTTCAGTTGCTTAATACCACTTGATTTAACACAGCAAATATATGTTTGTTTTAAACCCGAAAATTAGCTGCATTTACCTATTTACAAGGTAAAGTTAACATTTCAATTTCCATGGCACATATTGATAACATACAAAATATGGAATTCTTGATTTTCACACTCGAACTTTTATCGGTGAAAAAGAGTTAATAGTATGTTTGATCATTTGTTTCTTTCCTTCAAAGAAAAAGAACCTTATGATTCCATTTACAGGAAAATTGGCGGAGTATGATGAACCAAACACCTTGATGAAGAGAGAAGGGTCATTGTTCAGACAACTTGTCCGAGAATATTGGTCTCATTTTCACTCTTCAGAATCCCATTGATGCTATTGTTATATTCTAGAAAAAAAGTAAACGAAGTTTGCTATGAAGATGTAAAGTTTAATAGAACTTTTGTTACTTCATGCATCACAATTGTTCAAATTTAGTTCCAACCGTATGCCAAAGTTAGCCTATCATATTGAGAAATTTTACATTTTCACTTGTACTGTATGCTACTTTTTAGGTATGTGAAATTAGTATTTCTCCACTTCAGCTTTAAATTTAAATTGTACTCTTTAGGTGAAAATCATTTCAAATCAATTAAGAAAATTGTCAGAAGCCTTACATGGGTAATTGATTTTTATTTTTATAGTTAGCCAAGGAATTAACAATAATAATCCTATCAATTAAACGATAGCTTGGTGTGCTGGGCTTCTTAAATAATAGAAAATAAAAGGAAAATATAAATGAGGAATATATTTTAAAAGAGGAACTGAAATTAAGAAATAGAGATGTATGATGAACAAAAGTAGAAACTGAAAAATAATATAAATTAACAAAAGTAGGAATATATTAATATTTTAAAATATGTAATTAAAATTAATAAAGAAATATTTGAAGGATCAACTTAAGTGATGTTAAGGAAGGCTTTATATAAATTAGTGATTTCTGAGAAACTATTTGAACTAGTCTTTTTAAAATTGTTCGCTTCTGTCTTATAGTTTCTCATCCTATTTTTATGATTTAAATATTTATTAAATCTTATTGTTACTCTTTTAAACAAGGTAAGTTATCTATTTAGTTGATTTTTTTTATTTTTTTATATTGTATTATTTATTTTTTAAATAAGTTTATGTTAAACATAACTGCTATTATATGAAAATTTTATTAAAAAAAAACTAAAACATATAAAGATTATATTACATTTATGATAAAATTACTTCGTACATATAACAACAAGAATCTATGATAAAAAAAATTATAATTTTTCTCACGAAAATTATTCATACTTGAATTTCATATAAAATAAAAAGATATTGTGTATTAATTATAAAATTCTAGAAAAATGGTATTTTAGAAGTTATGGTAATTTAAAAATATTGAGACTCGGTTATTTTAATGTTAAATGGTTTATTTATAATAATTTTGTTATAAACGAGTTTCATTATTTTAAAACATATCATTTATCTAGAAACCACTTTTCTAGAGTTTTATACATTCTCTCTAAGATTTCTAACTCTTGAGTCATCTCTTTGACGATCATGAGGTGTCTAATCATCTACGACGACAAGGTCTACATTCCTATTCGATTGATTTCTTCAATAAAGCAAGTAAGTTTCAGCTCATTTTTGCTCTTCGCTCTTTAATTGAGTCTATGCATGGAAGTTTCCATTTGCATGTTTACTTTGGCTTTTTCTCTAAGTTTCCTTATCAATCTAAGGTCCTAAGGACCCTTTCATTTTTCAATTTGGTAATTCGTAGATATTTCTAGAAGTTCCTTGTGCGAGAAGTAATTGGGGTGTTCTTAAAGCTTTGAAAATATGATAAAAGTTCCATAGCTGTTGGAGATGAGATACCATAATCACACCTTGTCTGTTATAATACTTATTAGAAAATAGAAAAATATTCTGTGAAACATATAAAATTTTTACATTTAACATTTACAATAACTCTTACTAATTCAACTAAACTTGAGACGATCGATAAACGACAAAAGACGTGAACATATATGAATATAAACTGAGGAAATGATGCCAAAACTACATAAAATATCAAGGTTACATTCATAATAAATAGTATCGACATTTATATTTGTATTACATACGTCGGTGAAACTTCCTCCCCATTATAATCTAAACATCATACGAATTGGATCAATTGCATTCACGAAACTATGCAGACAGGAACCAATATTATTAAAATGAAGATCAGACTCCTAAGTCATCTCTTTGACGATCACGATGACGAAGTCTACATTCCTATTTGATTGGTTTATTCAATAAAGCAAGTAAGTTTCAGCTCATTTTTGTTCTTCGCTCTTTAATTGAGTCCATGCATGGAAGTTTCCATTTGCATATGTACTTTGGCCTTTTCTCAAAGTTTTCTTGTCAATCTAAGGTCCTAAGGACCCTTTCATTTTTCAATTTGGTAATTTGTAGGTATTTCTAGAAGTTCCTTGTGCGAGAAATAATCGGGGTGTTCTTAGAGCTTTGTATTGTTGGTGTAAGGTAAGGGAAACTAGTTTTACTTAATTTGTTTGATAAACAAGTTCTATATTTGTATGGTGAATTATTGATGGAATTGTGAAATTGTATTGGGTTGAGAAATTTAGTATGTTGAGTTGATTGTATATATATAATATGTGTTGATGTGAAAACTGATTTAATTGTGAGGTGCAATGTGATTCTGATGTAAAGTTTGTGTGTGATGAATTTAAAGATGTTAAATTGGGTGAAGTAGGAGCTGTCAAATTGTATAAAGCTTTGTTTACATTTCAGTTGAAGAAATAAATAGTTATTAGGTTAGAAAAGGGGTTTACATAGGTGAAAAGTTAAGGGAAGGGTTATTTTGGTTAAACTATGTTTTGGCAGAGGTCTAAGGATTGATTAAGACTTGTTTGAGTGTTATGACAACAAAATTTTGATGTAGAACTGATTATTAGCCTTGTGAGTGTGTTTTGTATGGTTTTTGGTTCATTTTTAGGGTTTTCACTAGTGAGATTCTGAATTAGATGGTCTAGAATAAATGTAATGGTTTGGGGATTGTTGTTAAGTCTAGTAAGATTTATTCAAGTTGTTAATTGTAGAAAACTTGTGTTGAAAGGTATAAAATTGAGTTTGAGTGGTTTGAAGTAGTTAAGATAGAAAATTTGAGTTAGGAAAGTGTTTTTCAATGTTGCTCAATGCATAGGAGGTCTTAAAGAACATTATAATGTGTGGGGAAAGTGTCCAAGTTGAGATTTGAAGTGTATCTATGAGAGGTTAATAACTCCTCTGAAAATTTTCATCACTCATGGAAAAATTCACAATCTGCTTGTGCTCTTTTCTGTTTTCAATTTCACACTTCCTAAACTAAATCTACAAGTTGTGAGAAAAGCCACAACTCAGTTGTTGAACTTGTTTTTCAATTTGTTTCTCTCGAGACAAATCCACAAGTTGTGGAAACGTTCACAACTAGGTTGCAGACCTCTCTAGTTTCAAGGTTTGGATCACTTTGTTTACTTTCATGCTTATGTTGTAATTGAATTGTGATGCATTGTTGGATTGCTTATGGTACTTTGATGTATGATTAGTGATGATATATGTTGATATCCAAATGTGGAAGTGTATGAACATATGTATATGGTTTCATAGGATTTCAAATGGTTTTCAAGGTTGGTAAAGAGAGTTCCAAGGATGAACTTCTTAATGGTGGTTTCAAGTATTGTAAGTATGAATATGGGAAGCTCAGTTTTGGAGTTCATCTTGACATTCTAATGGTCACCCATTTTCAAGTACAGAGAGGTGAGGCATGTCATGAGAATAGCAGAAGATCCTAGTCTAGGGGCTCTACCTTAGCCTAAGGCGAGTGATAACGGACTAACCTTGTGTGGTAGCTTGGGATGGACCAGCTGTTTCACCATAACAAAGTGCACAAACTGTCATAACTTGATATTCATACTAATCCGGATAGTCAAGTCAAAGAGTTGTTATGCATAAAGTGTTTGGTTGATTTGATGTGAGATATGTATCATTCACTAGTACAAAAACATTGTATAACATTGGTGTTTTTCGGCTTTTCACGTCGAATTCAAGGTTATCGAGAGACGTTAAATTAACATCGAACATAGAACAATTCGACGTTAACAGTAAAGCAAATTAACTTTGAATTTTATCAATATACAACGTTAATCAATTTTTTTTATTTATTTTTAATTAATTGTAATCCTTTTTTACAACTCTACTAGACCTGGAAAACAAAAAAACAGAAAAAAAAACAATTTCAGTTTTTGATATTTTATAAAACATTACGAAATATGAACATGTAATGTAGTATTAACAACAAACAACAAACAAGTTTAATCAAACAACAACAAACAAGTTCAACAATAAAAAACAACAACAAACAAGTTAAATAAGTTCTTCAAAACAAAAACGAAAACGAAAACTAACCTTCAAAAGGTAGGTTCGTCGAAATAAAGTATTAGCACTAATGAGAGAGAAAGCAGAATGCGCCTAGGAAAGACAAGAACACGAAAATAATCAGTCAAAACAAACGAAAATCATACATGAAGTAGTTAATTAACATGAATTTGTACCAAATGAAAGAAAGATTACATGTGATGGTCATCAAACTTCGTTCCAGAAAAGTTTGAGCACAGAAGAGGGTCTCGCGCTAAGATAAAGTAAATGAATTTTCAATCTCCCGCTCAAATTTTTATTGAATTCACTAACCTTTTAACATCTAACGTTGGACCATTCAATGTTTTATATTCTTTTGAAGTCTAATTCTTGGGAATTCGACGTCATACGTAAATACATTTTCACCTTCACGCCAAGTATTTTTGCAAAATTTACCTAATATAACGAATTGACGTCGAATTAATATTTTAAACGACGTCTAATAATAGCATTTATTTACAAAAATGTCACCAGTCATTTTTAACGTTGGCTATTCATTAGTAAGATGTTGAATGCGTGACGTTATACGCTGTTTGTGCATTAGTGATTAAGATATTTAATATGTGTACTATACCTAGCAACCGACCGACTCTCAAACAAACTAATCAGGAAAGGTAAATATCATTAATGGTCAATTAATAAATTTAATGACCATATTAAATGCAAATATACGTTATTTATGAGTGATTGATAGATTATATTGCACAAGAATATAATATTAATGGACAATTAACAGGTATATTAGCAAGTATTATTGGATTTATTGTCATATCGAATATGAATTAATAAGTTTGATTGTCATAAGCCCTATAAATATCGGGTTAAGGCCTAGATAAAGGCATCCTTTTTTATCCTAATAAAATATAGACCTCTTTATGAAACATATTTGACTTGAGCGTCAAAGTGTCTTCTGTAGGTCAACAACTCATCAAAGTGGATTGCATTCTCAGAGAGGATTGAAGATCAAAAGAGAGCAGAATAAAAAAGAACGACCGACCCTCGGACCAATTCAACCAAAACAATATGTTTTTGATGTGAGCTTAGGAATGATGTTTTTCGAGTCATTCAGTGTGAGATTGAGAATGAAACCACAACAAAGATAGAGTTTTGTTTTCCAAGTATAAAATCTTTTACATCGGTAGTCTCTAGTTTCTGGTAAGTTATCTATGTAATGTTTTATTTTAATAATTTAGTTCACTAAAATGGGATATTACATTAATTTTATCTCAAATTTTAAAAAGACTTATAATTTTTAAAATTTTTTGTTTTAAAGCAATTAATATTAACTTTCTTTTATTTATCTATATCAAATTCTTTTATAGTTTGAATCGATCTACATCATAAACTATATTAATAAAAAAAGTGACATATTAAATAGAGACATATCAATAAATCAAATTTCACTAATCCATCACCGTCAAAATTCAAATTATTATAATAGTTACTACTACCTCAAAGTGTCATTCAGCAATAAATTCTACTACATTTCTTCTATCAATTCAATATTATAATTCCATAAACCGGTAATGATAGATTTATTTTATTCTTTTAATGGTTTGATGTTTTACTATTTATTTTAACACTACACTAAATAACATCACAACAATATTAAAGGATACTTTATTTTTACTTAATTGTAAACTTCATTGAAAATACTTTAAAATAAAAGATGAGATTAATAGTATACTTTAATATATAGTGAAAAACATAAATATTAAAACTAAAAAGTGAAAATGAAATAATTACTCTCCAAATAAAAAAATTCAAGAGTTGAAAAATAATTTTAAAAACAAAAAGTATAGACACCTCACACGGTGTATTTTTCATCAGAATATATATATATATATATATATATATATATATATATATATATATATATATATATATATATATATATATATATATATATATATATATATATATATAATATAAAATATCACCAACATATGTATATATTTATTATTCTACATTTTAAGTTAGTTTATTATATACTTTTATTAAATATTTATGATTTTAGTAAATTAATTTGCACTCATTTATAGATTTATCTTTAAAAAGTATATGGAAAGATAAAAAAGAAAAATATATAATTAAATATTTTTAGACTTCGACTTTTAAGAACCTGAAATTATTAGATATGATAGACAAATAATTTAAATTTATAACACTAATTTAATTGTAGGATATAATTACATTTTATTTTTTTCTTTGGAAAGAAAATAAACCGTGAATTCTGCATGATCTACTCTTAAGTAAAGAATTTGGGTGTTTGTGTAACCAAATTCCCAAATATAAGTGTGAAGCATTTCCCGTGCCTTGCACGTGCAGCCGATAACGAAGATTCATTAGAACAAATAACAGACATAAACCTCCTTCTGCGGCAGCAGGATAACACTTTCCTTTCACCACTGTCTTCGTCTCTCTCACCAAACTCTTATTTCTCTTCTTCTTCTTCTTCTCCATTTTTCTTTCACTTTCATCCATGTCCATGTCTATGTCCATTTCCACACTTTCCTCTTCAACCTTCCCAAACTCTAATCCCTTTCTCACTTTATCTTCTCAAAAGTTCCCTCTCTTCCCCAAACCCCTTCTTCTTCTTCTCCCCTTTCCCCACCCCCTCTCCCTCCGAACGCCCACCTTCCTCTCTCCGCTTCTCTGCAAGTCTCCTGAGGCGGAAGCGGAGGCGCCGCCACCGGAGGACCACTGGCTGCAGAAGCTACCGGAGAAGTCGAAGCCGCTCTACTCCCACAGCCTGCCCTGCATTGAGGCCTGGCTCCGAAGCCTGGGCTTCTGCCAGAGCAAGGAAGACAGGGCCCTCTGGCTGGTTCACAAGCCCGATTGGCACGCCCACCTCTCCCTTGATGTCACTGATCTCTACATAAGGTGCTTCCCTCTCTTTTTATGCTTCCTTCACTACCTTGCTACTTCAACCAATACTTGATTTCTCTTTTTTCAATGTAGATTAACTTGCTTTTGCATTGTTATGAGCATGGAACAATTTTTCTGCAAATTACAGCCATTGATTATGGTACACTGAGACTGCAAAATGCGCAAATGATTCTAACTTCATTGTTTTAATTATTATCATTATTAATAGTGATTTCTGTGTGTGTTTTTTTTTAATTTTTACATTACACTGGTTGATCTAGTCAAGCATATGATTTGTTTTATTTTTCCTCCGATTTTTGTTATTTGTTATCCGTTTGAGTATAATGTGTCGCCGTATTGAGAGAAAGAGAGAAAAACATTATGTATAGTAGTAACGATGGTGAGCAAAAGTAAACTGTGACAATCTTCCTTTCGTTTTGTTCTCAATGAAAAGAATGAGCTGAGTAGTTGTTCATTATGTATAAGCATCTGTCCAAGTACTGAAAAAAGTTGGCAAGCTAAATTTTGTTTAACGGCAAAAAAAGTAGTGACGTTAAAATCCCAAATGTTATTCTCAATGTATGTGAAGAATTCATACTTCATTGTTTAAGAGTCACGTTCTTTTCTAAAATGGGCATAGCACATTTTCATGTATTCCTCGCAGTTTCTAAAGATTGACCATAGAATGTGTTACATGGTTAAAGATAATAGGTTTCTCTTTGATTAAAAGGAGGGAGAATGATAGTGTGCATTTTGGGGAAGAGAGAGGAGCAATTATGGTAATGAAAGTAGAAAGATGTGGGGTTTGCTCCTTTCCTCTTTAATTTTTCTTGTATCACTGATCCGATGTAATTATAGCAGTTTTGTATGGAGAAACATTCCCTTCCCTGCCTCAAGGTTTGTATTTTTCTAAAAGGGTTAGGAGGGTGTGGCAATCAGAAAGCTCGCAAACTGAAAACAAGAATGCCCTTTGTTTTTAATAGTTGAAGTGATGCATAATTTGGATCTGGCAAGTAATTGGTGTCACTATTTGAATACATAACTGATAATATTACTTCAATGTCTATTGAATTTACGAGAAAATGTTGATTGAATTCTTCTTGGAGATTCTGCTGAAGGCATTGAAAATAAATGTACAGACAATATTAAAGGTAGATTTTTTGTCTGCTTTTCTGTGACTAGCTTGTTGTCGATATCTGGTTTGTCTGTTGGGGACAGAGAAGGTCAGGTGCTGGGATTGAACTTCCTCTGATTCATGCATGGTTTGTCTGTTGCATCCTCCTATTAGTCATATTCATAGTTCATACTATGTATAGATCAATAACTTTGATTACAGAGTAAATTGTTGGTCTTCTAATATCAAGTTGAGTGTGAAATATTTGGTTACTATAGATTGAGTAGTCCCATTGTATTGGTGCATACTGAAGTACCTAGAAAGTTAATGTCAATGACTGTATAAATGGTGCAGGTATTTGAAGAGTGGACCAGGGAATCTTGAAAAAGATGTAGAGAGGAGGTTTAGTTATGCCTTAAGCAGAGAAGACATTGAGAATGCTGTACTTGGAGGACCATAATCGTTGTTCTTTCTGTCCGTCAAATATACAAAAATGGCTTGATTATGTGTTGAATCGTTAACTTTCATGTCAGCATGGCCTATTTTAAAGGAAGCACTAAAGAAAATGTTACCCTATGTCTCTTTATAACATAGATACATTTTTTGTGGTCTGACAATACACTGTAATATTAATATATTTTTTTGTTGAAAGATGAGTTAGTATTCCTTCAGTGTAAATTCTTTTTAATTTTTTTCCTAAATAAACTATTTAAAAAAAATGTACTGTCAGCATATAATTATTTTATTAATGAAAGTCTTGTGCCATATGCTTCCATTAGAGATTCTCTGTCTTCTCGTTTACACCCTTGAAACCATTTATTATATTTGATTGGATTTTCAACTTCTGCATTGACGTTAGGCGACGGCACTCGATGAAATTTTGATAATTGAGAATAAATTATTTCAACTAAAAGTAAATGATATTTTCAATTTGCTTCTACTTTGTTTGACTTAATAATTTGTTGTGATTTTTAATTTAATTGCACTAAAGTGGTACGTTCTGATACGTTCTTTTGCTTAAGAAATATATAAAATTTGTGTACGAGAGAATTAGTTCTGATACGTTCTTTTGTTTATGTGATTCTCATGATCAGCTTTTACATAGTATTTTTTGTATGTATTATTTTTACCATCACAAATAAAATATTATATATAGATTATATTCAAGCTATTATTCATCTATTTTAATAAGGAAAGCTATTATTTATCTATTTTTTTAAATAAGGCTTAACTATTAAGATGGTTCATGAAAGTGTCAACTTGATTCTTGTTTTTAACTTTTTTTTTGTCTTAATTTCATTCTCAAATTTATTAATTTATTAATGTATATTGTACTAGCAGAGTCCGTCCGGCGTAGATCGAGCGCTCGCCCATGATGTCAACGAGGACGAACGTCTAGCCATTCAAGAGCTGGACGTTCGCCAAAGGAGGGACGTTCGCCCAAGGTTGGGACGTTCGCCCAAGGTTGGGACGTTCGCCCAAAGGAGGGACGTTCGCCCAAGGTTGGGACGTTCGCCCAAAGAAGGGACGTTCGCCCAAGGTTGGGACGTTCGCCCAAAGGAGGGACGTTCGCCCAAGGTTTGGACGTTCGCCCAAAGATGGGACGTTCGCCCAAAGATGGGACGTTCGCCCAAGGAAGGGACGTTCGCCCAAGGTTGGGACGTTCGCCCAAAGATGGGACGTTCGCCCAAAGATGGGACGTTCGCCCAAGGAAAGGACGTTCGCCCAAGGTTGGGACGTCCGCCCAAAGATGGGACGTTCGCCCAAGAAAGGGACGTTCGCCCAAAATATTATTGAAGACGAACGTCCAGCCATTCAAGAGCTGGACGTCCGCCAAGAATGGACGTTCGCCCATGATATAATTTAGGACGAACGTCCAGCCGCTCAAGAGCGGGACCCGGACGTCCACCCAAGATTGGACGTCCGCCTACCAATTAGGACCGAGCGTCCAATCATCCATACACTGAACGCCTTCCCCAAACGATCCGCACTTAGTTGATAACGTTGTTCAATGCTAATGACACAGTAAAGTCCTTAATGAAGATTAAGGTATTCTTGGGCCGTTTCGAGGCCCCCAAAAGGTAAAAGCCCATTACGATCAGTATAAATAAAGGTCTCAGGTATGACTTCTGGACAGATTGCTTAGAACGCAACACATGCATGCATTATACAATGCTCTGTCATATTACTGACTTGAGCGTCGGAGTGCCTTTAGCAGGTACCCGGCCCCTCCCCAATTGGGAGTGTGGAGCAGCACCATGGAGGAGGAGGACGTCCGCCCAACCTGAAGTGAGGAGCAGCGCCAGAAAGCGTTCGTCCGGCCAGTACTGTTCGTGTTCAACCGTCCGGTCTTCAACAGCGTTCGTCCGTAACCGAACGTCCGCCCGGTCTGCATCAGCTAGAGAGAAAGCGCCCGTCCGCCCGACCCATCCGCTCGTCCACGTCCGTCCCGCCATTGAAGTGTGTTTTAACAGGGTCCGTCCGGATCCAGTCGAAACATTTGGCGCCCACCGTGGGGCCGTGGGATTTCAAAACACCCAATGGAGACCACGAGATATGAGCATCCGGCCCCCATTCCCTTCCGTCCAACCTCAAGTATTGGCCATCCGGCCTCAACCTTAGCTGAATTTGACATTCGCCGTCCGGCCATTTGGCCTCCAAGGTACATATTCTAATTTACACCAATTAGACTTTCGGACCAGGTGCGTAGCCAAATTTGGCCGTTCGGCCTCAACTTGATCTCGGCCGCTCGTCCTCAACATATTTGACCGTTCGGCCTTACACACTAAGCCAAATCTGGCATCAATATTGAGCCGTCCGGTCTCGCCATATTCACGGCCATCCGGCATCAATTTCTGACCGTATAGAGCGCCCGTCCTTCAAGCTTCAAAGAGCGCTCGTCCGTTCTGCTTCAAAGAACGCTCGTCCAATCTGGATTCAAACGCTCGACAATCAGGTCTGAGCGAGCGTCCGTCCTTCAAGCTTCAAAGAGCGCTCGTCCGTTCTGCTTCAAAGAACGCTCGTCCACTTTGCCTCAGTGAGCGAACGGCCGGCCATCTCCCAATAGCGCCCGTCCATCCCGCCTCATCAGGCGCTCGGCCATCAGGCCTCAACTCTAGGCCGTCCGGCCTCAACATTCGGCCTCCCATTTATTTGACCATTATTTTTCTAAGTGTTCCTTGGAAACAACCATTCTCATCCGAGCATGATCAACCCGCCAGTCCACCTTATAAGGTATGGACACATACTTTCTTCAAACTTGAAATTTGCCATCTCCCTTTCATGATGCAGGTAACCCGCAATAATGGCATGAGTGCCTATTTGCAAAAGTAGCTCTCTTCAATCCTCCCGCATCAGACATGGAACGGAGAGTTCCAACCAAGAGCAAAGGACCGACCGTCCCAGTAAGACCAAGCTGGTGAAAAAGAGTGTTCCAACGAGAACAACTCTCAGCTTGGCCGGGCAAGGAAGCCAAGGACCGTCCGCCCTACTAAACTCCAAGCTGGTGAAAATAAGTTCCAACGAGAACAACTCTCAGCTTGGTTGGGCGACGAAGCGAAGGATCGTCTGTCCTACTAAACTCCAAGCTGGTGAAAAAGAGTGTTCCAACGAGAACAACTCTCAGCTTGGTTGGGCGACGAAGCGAAGGACCGTCCGCCCTACTAAACTCCAAGCTGGTGAAAAAGAGTGTTCCAACGAGAACAACTCTCAGCTTGGTTGGGCGACGAAGCGAAGGACTGTCCGCCCTACTAAACCCAAGCTGGTGAAAAAGAGTGTTCCAACGAGAACAACTCTCAGCTTGGTTGGGCCATGGAGCAAAGGACCGGCCGTCCACAACTTAGCCAAATCTGGCATTAATCAAGAGACTGGCCGTCCATAACTTAGCCAAATCTGGCATTAATCAAGAGACCGGCCGTCCATAACTTAGCCAAATCTGGCATTAATCAAGAGACCGGCCGTCCATAACTTAGCCAAATCTGGCATTCATCAAGAGACCGGCCGTCCATAACTTAGCCAAATTTGGCATTAATCAAGAGACCGGCCGTCCATAACTTAGCCAAATCTGACATTCATCAAGCGACCGGCCGTCCATAATCTAGCCGAATATGGCAGGAACAATCAACCGTCCGGCCATTTGTCCTCCAAGGTACGCCAGTCGACCTCCATGTGGACCTAGCAATTCGGGGGCCATCTAACAAATCCCTTCGCAAAGTAAAAGTATGCTCGGGCTTGGGGGGCTTATATACTAACAGGACCTCCCGGCGTAGACCGAGCGCCCAGCCATCCAGTAGATGGGACGTTCGTCCGAAATTGAAATCAGGACGAACGTCCAGCCATTCAGACGTTCGTCCAAAATGGAAATCAGGCCGAGCGTCCAGCCCAGGATGGCATTCAGGAAGCCGAACGTCTTCCAAAAGATAGAGCGTCCGAAATGGCGAGCGTCCACTCGTTCAAGATGGGACGTCCGCCCAAGATTAGGACCGAGCGTCTAGTCATTCCAAAACCGCACGTTCGCCCAAGGATCAGTACTGGACGTCCAGTCATTAACTGGATGTCCGCCCAAGATGGGACGTCCGTCCACGATGGTGAGCGTCCGGCCATTTATGATGGCGAGCGTCCAAAGTAGCTGACGTCCAAAACCGCGCATCCGGTCACAATCTAGGCCGAGCGTCCAAGGCAGCGGACGTCCAATACCGCTCACCCGGTCACAATCTAGACCGAACACCCAAAAGAACAGTTGTCCGAACGTTCATGAATCCAGCAGTCTTCCAATGCCGCCCATCCAGGCATGCACAACCCCTTCGCACAATAAAATTATGCTCGGGCTTGAGGGGCTTATGTACTAGCAGAGTCCGCCCAGCATAGATCGAGCGCTCGCCCATGATGTCAACGAGGACGAACGTCTAGCCATTCAAGAGCTAGACATTCGCCAAAGGAGGGACGTTCGCCCAAGAAGGGACGTTCGCCCAAGGATGGGACGTTCGCCCAAGGTTGGGACGTTCGCCCAAGGTTGGGACGTTCGCCCAAGGTTGGGACGTTCGCCCAAAGGAGGGACGTTCGCCCAAGGTTGGGACGTTCGCCCAAAGAAGGGACGTTCGCCCAAGGTTGGGACGTTCGCCCAAAGGAGGGACGTTCGCCCAAGGTTTGGACGTTCGCCCAAAGATGGGACGTTCGCCCAAGGAAGGGACGTTCGCCCAAGGTTGGGACGTTCGCCCAAGAAAGGGACGTTCGCCCAAAATATTATTGAAGACGAACGTCCAGCCATTCAAGAGCTGGACGTCCGCCAAGAATGGACGTTCGCCCATGATATAATTTAGGACGAACGTCCAGCCGCTCAAGAGCGGGACCCGGACGTCCACCCAAGATTGGACGTCCGCCTACCAATTAGGACCGAGCGTCCAATCATCCATACACTGAACGCCTTCCCCAAACGATCCGCACTTAGTTGATAACGTTGTTCAATGCTAATGACACAGTAAAGTCCTTAATGAAGATTAAGGTATTCTTGGGCCGTTTCGAGGCCCCCAAAAGGTAAAAGCCCATTACGATCAGTATAAATAAAGGTCTCAGGTATGACTTCTGGACAGATTGCTTAGAACGCAACACATGCATGCATTATACAATGCTCTGTCATATTACTGACTTGAGCGTCGGAGTGCCTTTAGCAGGTACCCGGCCCCTCCCCAATTGGGAGTGTGGAGCAGCACCATGGAGGAGGAGGACGTCCGCCCAACCTGAAGTGAGGAGCAGCGCCAGAAAGCGTTTGTCCGGCCAGTACTGTTCGTGTTCAACCGTCCGGTCTTCAACTGCGTTCGTCCGTAACCGAACGTCCGCCCGGTCTGCATCAGCTAGAGAGAAAGCGCCCGTCCGCCCGACCCATCCGCTCGTCCACGTCCGTCCCGCCATTGAAGTGTGTTTTAACAGGGTCCGTCCGGATCCAGGCGAAACATATATCAATCCAGTCTTTTATGTTATCTTCTTGGAAACAATGTTAAGAGGTGGTTATGTGACAAAAGATACCTGTTAAAATTTTGAATTGTATAGTGGAAATGGGCTTTTTTATGTGTCAAAATTTTCCTTTTAATGGAGAAGATTGAAATTTGTTCCAATTAATGGTTTGGGTCTCCACTTTCATCTTCTCCTTCGAAGTTGGTTGATGAAGTGTGGTTTTTAACAGGTATTGGTTGATGAAGTTTGCAATGTCTCGCAATTAGGCGTGGAGGACACAAAAGCACAACATCACTCTCTGGGTAGTTGGTGTAGGGGATAGTTGGTCTAGGGAGTAGGTTACAATGTTGAGAGTGCTAGAATTATTAAGAATGGTAAGAAACAATTTTGGGGTTGTCCTAGAAGGATTTCATTGGATATATATATATATATATATATATATATATATATATATATATATATATATTTCTTTTTTTTTTGAAAAATGAGTGTTTTTTGTTAAAAAAAATCTTTCTTTTTGTTGGATTTTTTTAACATCAGAGTGAAAATGAAGATTTTAAAGGGTGCAATTACTTTAAATGGTACAATGAAGATAATGGTAATGAAAGGAATGCTATTATTGGTAGGCAAAGGAGAAAGATCTATAATATGGAAAAATCTCTTATGATTGCTGAAAAATGGATTAAGTTGTTAACAGGGATGATATATTTTATTGGTTTGATTAACATAATCCTTTTGTCAATGTTGTATACAAATTCATGAAATGTTGTAAAAGTGACGTGTGTAGTTTGTGGGTTCTAGTAAGTGTGATGTACTTGGTTGTATCATTTTGTAATGTTATCTTATTAAATGAATGTTGTATCATTTTGTAATGTTATCTTATTAAATGAATGAGATGTTTGAGCTATATACAGAGAAGCAATGAAGTTAAAATTTGTTGCAAATACACATGATATTAATTCTAAATGCGTTCATGAAGACAACATTCTTCTTCAAATTATATAAGACAACATAATTGCTAAGCAAAATAAGTTGCATAATATATTTATGAAGATCAAAGTTGTTCTTCAAATTTAAGACAACATAGGTACATGTCTTAAACAAATAAGCTACTAAGAAAAATAAGATGCACAATACATATTGAAGTTTCAAATTATATGGCTTCCAAAATGGGTCAAAATACATAGTGAAGTTCCAAATATATATGGTAGCTATCAAATGTACATAGACCAAGTTTCATGACTTCCAAATTGGGACCCTCCTATAAGACAATTTTTGTTTATTCATGGGTCTTGTAGTTGTAGATGATGATGGTATTATTGTTGGTGGTGGTTGTGTTGCGACAATTTGTGGAGGTGATATTGTTGGGTCTGTTGAAGTTGACTGAGTTTTTGGAGGTGGTGTTCTTTCAAGATTTGTAGGAGGTGTGCTTACTGGTTGTGTAGTTGAATGGACTGCTTGAATTGCTTATGGACTATTATTTCTTTTGTGATCCAATATTTTTTCTTTTTTAATTCCTTTTCCAGTCTTTCTTTCTTCTTCTTTTTTTTGAGTTAGGAACATTGACATGAATTTATCTTCTTTCTATTTGTTGCCTATCTTTTCATCAGGTAAATTTGAATGTCTTTTATGATGAGCTTACTCCTTGCATTAATGATTATATGACTTACCTTATTCATACAACCAACCTTATTACCATGTACTTCAACTTCACCTTTTTGCACAATTTCATCACCCTCAAGAGGAAAATATTTCAATATATTTAGTATATGAGGTTCGAACACTATGTGTACAACATACAAGTGAACTTGACCATTGAGTGTGGTAATGTCCACCATATGACATGCACTTTTGTCATTACACAACAATTCTAACCTTTCTTACAACACCAAACCTCCACCTACCGAATACCACATCTCTTTCTCATTGACATAATCCATTTCCTCCAAAATTGTTAAAATCTCGAAGTGACTCCATCTGTTTGGGTCACATGACAAAGCATTGGTTTCTCTAACATATTTTAGTGACCCATTATTCACAAATTCCCTACCATGGTGAAACATGACTTCAAAACCTGACTCATACATCTCAACTAATATATCTATTATATAACCTTGTCAAATATGAAAATGTCCAAAAAGTAAAAGAGATATTACATTCCATACCATCAACAAACCAAAAGATGAATTTAAAATAGGGGGTCACAACCTCAACACACTCACACTTAACGATAGACCACCATTGTCAATTAATTTCATAAAAACTACTAACTCAACCACTTCTCATAAAAAATTACATAAAGCACAATATTGAAAGGCGAAAAACATAAAAAATACTAACCTTAAACCCATTAATGATTACAAAATAAACAGTGAGAAAAACCCAAAATCGACAGACATAATCCATCCAAAACAACCAAATCCGTCGGTAATGGACAATTTTTTATGATTTACCAAATGGTCACAAATTCGTCAGTAATTTTGTTGTCGATAACCGTTCACTACAAGAAATAATGGAATTACATACAAATCATTATATACGGATTTAGAGTCGTATGTAAATCAAATATTATATACGAAAATTATGTACGGATGTTAGAAAAAAGTTTTACATACGGATGTTATATACAGATTTTTATATACAAATTATTCGTATATAAATTTCGTATATAATATTAGCGCGAGGTGGTGAGAAAGTAACCCAAAGATAAGATCCGTATATAATCTGTATTATCCGTATATAACTAAAGCGTTAGCTGCAGATGTTATATACGGATATGGGAAATATGTTTTTTTAAAAAATGAATTTCTGATTAACTCAAGCCGGAACCCCGTATCCACACTCATTCTAAACCTCTCTCGAGCTCGCACACTCACAAAGCACTCTCTTGAACCCTAACACTCACAAAGCACTCGCGATTTCTCCCTCTCCCTCCCACTAGCAGCCTCACAAATCACTCACGAGTCCAATGAGAATCGCCTTTCTATCATTTGTTCTTCAATTTTCCTCCGATTAAACCTCCATTTGCACCGTTTAAACACTTTTGTACCGATCAATCTTGCGTTTGAACTGATTAATCGGTTCATATTGAGTTTCTCCCCCTTTTTAGGGTTCCTTCGGTCCTGATTAGGGTTCGTCCTCCATTTTAGAGTTTTTCCTCAATCGTTCTAGCTTTTATTCATTCGTTTAGGGTTTTCTAACATTTTCTTCCGTTCATTCTCTGTTTCACTCTCGATCTCGAGTTTGTCTCAATATTCCACTATGTTTCCTCATCAAGGAAGCTTCGAAGGAGTTCGAGTCGAGTCCATGTCGCTCTTCTGGTCATCTCGTTGGAGGCTCTTCCATCGAGTGGTATTCAGAGCAAGGTCGAGCACGCTACATGAGATAAGTATTGCTTTCCTTGTTTCTATTCATTTGTCTTGAATTGATTCAAGTTGATTGTTCTCTGTTTTGAGTTTTGCATATCTGCTTGTTGAGTTTTCTTCAATTTTTTCGCATTGTTAATTTTATTTTTCCTTTGGTGTCTTGATTAGTTGTAAGCTGCGTTTTGTTTTCCTTCATTGTTGTCTTGAGTTCTATTTTGTGATTTTTCTCATAAATTGTTTGTTTAAAATGTCTAAGAGAGCTAATATGAAAATGTTCATTCTTGAATCAAGCCTAGCATTCACATTCCTCTTTTCCTTTTTCTTATTCTCTCTTTTCATTTCTTCTTCCTCGCCTATAAGTCATGAAATCCTAGGAATCCATTGTGCAATGGGACGTGAATGGAAGCAATTATGTTCGGAGAAAAATGAAATTAGTAGAGTTAAGAAGGGAATGAGTGGGAGAAGAAGTGGAAATCACAAAAAGGAAAGGCAAAAAGAGTCTGAGGAGCTAACGGAAATAGGAAAGAAAACAAAGGCCAAGGTATGGGGGAGTTAAATTGCTTTTGATCTTGTATCTTGTTGTTCTATGAATTGTAATGGTGTCTTTGGATTCTGGAATTTATATAATATAGTTGATAATAACTGAAATAAGTGTATGAATGTATTTATTTTGAGAAATAAATGTGTATAGGTGTTGTTATCTTCGCTTGGGCTGTAGTTAGTGACATGTATGAGTATGAAAAAGTAAGTATAAGATATATGCTCTGTTTTGGAAATGAAATATTAGAATGTGTTTCCTTGATGAGATAGTTAATGTCAAGGATAAAGGAGTGTATATGTTTGATCTGAATTAGTTTGACTGGGAATTCCCACCAAACCAATGAGCTACGTTGATGTGGGTTGGAGTAATTGATAATTGGTTTATTTAAGTATTGTGCCTTGATATTTGATAGTTCAGATTTAAGTGTAATGAAAGAATGATAGATATTGAAATATGGTGTGTGAGTGCTCATAAATCTTTTTTTTCCATTCCTCCTGAGGAAGTCTGTTGCATGTATCAAGTGTGCAAATTGGTTTTAAAAGTTGTTTAAGCCTAACTATGGTGCAATTACTGTTTTAAAAAGTGTTTTAGTAAATTACAGTGGCTGAAACTTGTTGGATGGTATTTTAAAAAGTGCAATTACATTTCAATGGTCTTATGAGAATTCCTTTTGTTACTATTATTCTGTTACACATTACTATTAAAACTTGGTGTTGACAAAGTTGAAAATATTGTTCTAAAGGCATCCTTTTTCTAGAATTCACAACATAGATCAAAGAACCCTGCAATCATTTGTTAGGGGAAATTCCTATAGAGGAAGAATTACCATACCTGTAAGTTTATAAATAAGCTTGCTCATGTAGTTATTCTTTGAAACTAAATTTATGGCTCATATTTGATTGTGTTTGTGTCTTTATAGTTTATGAGTATTGATGTTACTGCATAATGAGTTATACTGAAACTAATATTCCTACTCTGTATTTTGTATTATCAAATCTTATACTACACTTCATTGTTTTTATTTTGATGTGAAGAGACGAGAATGAAGGCTGGGAGTGAAAGTGCTGGTACTGGTTGCCTCACTTTTTCAGATCCAAAGGTCACTGCTTATAATAAAGCTCTACGAATTTTCTACTATAAATTATTGATTATGTTTTCAAATTTCTACCATTTAATTTAATTTGTGATGTGTCAGTTTTAGACAAATAGTATTTATGACCATCAGTTCATTCCATTACATTAAAGATGAGATTTGATTTATGCAGGTGAGATTTGGGAAACTTATGATATTGTTTTCTTCATTATAATGCAGATTTCTAATGAA
This sequence comes from Vigna nakashimae, assembly GCA_034642375.1. Classification (NCBI taxonomy): domain Eukaryota; kingdom Viridiplantae; phylum Streptophyta; class Magnoliopsida; order Fabales; family Fabaceae; genus Vigna; species Vigna nakashimae. Next base: position 26,309,203 of record CM067768.1, read on the forward strand.
GAGGTTAAGCATGTTAATTTATTATTACACTTTACTTTTTATATTCAATTATTATATTGTTCACTTTTAGGAGTTAATTTCTTATTACAATTTACTATACATTTTTTATAACAAGGTAAATTATCTTTATTTTTCTTATAAACCTTGCAGTTTTAACTATAATATTATGACTCTTTCTATAACTTGGTTTCTCATTATCTTAGGTCATTTCATTGGATTTAACACTAGCTATTAAACTATTCATCAATACAAGAGTTGAAGATTCTCGGTTTAAGGTTTAGAGCCACTACTTTGATGATAAATGGCTAGTTGGTGGAGCAATTCCTGGACAGTTTTTTGCAGATAGCCAATTGTATAAGTAGTTTAGTTTACTACTATGTAAAAGACAAAGACAATAAGTTATTATTTGATAATTTGATACTACTTTTTTGTTAATTTGGCAGTTGTGTTTGACATTTATCAAATATATAAAACTTCTAATTATTGGATGTAGAAATGGGATTATTTAAATTTTTTTATAAAGTCATAAAGTTATATACGGATTTTTCCGTATGTAACCTAATATGAATTTTTCAGATAAATTATATACGGATAAATTCGTATATAACTTATCTACGGATATTATATACGGATTTATCCGTATATAACTTAACCACGCCAGTTTTATATACGGATTTTTATCCGTATATAAGTCGTATGTAACCAAGTGTTATATACGGATTTTAAGTCTTATATACGGATTTTGGCTGTATGTAATTCAATTTTTTCTTGTAGTGGTTATAAAGAGATATAGGTCGTCGGTAATTACCGGTGGATATATCCGCCGGTAATTACCGAAGGATATATCTGGCGGTATATCCTTTGGTAAGTGTGAGACAAAGTCCAATGCAATTTGTAATTTGTCTACCCCATATTCAAATAATCATTAGACCTACACAAAACAATAAACAATCCATATCTAGACAATCAGACATATATTGAGATACATCTGTTGTATAAAATTCAAATCTAATTTTTCATATATTGGTTTAGTATAAGCATCTAAACCTATGTCTTGATTGTGTTGAATAACTTCACCAACAAAGACAAAGTGATGTGTGTTAGTGTTATCTTCAACTTCTACATCATATTCACAATAGTTTTGTTTAATATCAGTTTGAATACCCTTAACTAGGGCATTGGACTCCCTAATACACTCACTCAATCTGGATTGAGTCACTTTATTGATTTCAACTTCTAAATGTAGTTTTATGTCGTTAGACGCATACACCTTACGCATTTAGCTCTATCTCTATAGCCACCTTCTTGACTTTAAGATCCTTCTTAACCAAGTCAACAACATACTTAGAAGGTCACACCATTCACCATTCCTATAGAACATCAAACACTACCGTCTCCCTGCTTGTTGTTTCTCATACGTTTGGCAACCCTGCTCGTTGGTGACACATATGCAGGTCAATAGGCTAAAATTAGTTGTGAAGTTGCACTAAAATGTGCAGCTCGTCAGGTTGCTTGCTTGCGTTCATCGGGTCGTTTTACTAAAATGTGAAGCTCCATTTCTATCTACTAGCCCAATATCTATAAACACACTTAAATATAAAAAGCTCATGTGCAATAGTTAAATAGAAACATATACCTTGAGCAGTTAAATACAAACTTCTCAAGACATGTTCATTTTCCACTCAATCACCACCATCTGAAGACAACTTTAGTGACAATAATGATGCTTAAAGTGAGCTTTTCTAAATTCAAATGCAATTTTGCATATCCAATTCTATACCCAAAATGCTATGCTTATTCATGTTAATGTCATTAAACATAACACATCGGCTTTAATTTGGACAGAATGCATACAACATTGGGGATTCAATTTGGATAGATTGCACAAGGGTTTCAATTTGGACAGATTGCAACAACCACAGACACAAACAACAAAGCACAAATACATTGATACAAAAACAATTCATATACAAGCAAAAAAGGACTCAGAACTAACCTAGAGGGTCCGTGAGGCAGCTAAGAGTTTCGGGCTTCTAGACAACCACAAACTTTCCCTCGACGAAGTTGTAGCAAGCATAGACCTTCAAAAGTAAGCTCCCAAACACATGCGAACAACCCTCGACCAAGAACCCTTCATGAAGAAGCCTTGAACCGTCGAGCAACACTGGTGACGCAATGCCAACAAAGGACGAACCCTTCACTGCTAGCAACAACCATGACACAACACCCACCGTCGAGCAATAGAGAAGGAGGAGATTGGGGAAGAAGGGTCTACACCTTCGAAAATGGGAGAAGGGAAACCCAATTTCTGATCTCATAAACTCGAAGCACTATTATCGGGGATATATCCGTCGGTAAGTTACGAAGTCCACTACCAATGACCATAGCCCGCCTATAACTACCTAATCTTTAATTTGTCGGTACATTTGCCGATAAATGTGTTTTATCGACTGATCATCAACCGTCGATAAAAATCCACTAGTAATTTCAATAACTCTTGTAATGAACCTTCTTTGTTTTTGCATGTAACTTTATTAGCTCCCAAGTATAAATTTTCTTTATAACTTTAATCTTTGCATCCATTGTGGTTCTCCATTTTGTATCCTTTTGAGCCTCTTCAAAACAGGTTGGATCATTTGTTGCAAACAAACAAAATTTGTTATATCTTCTTTCTGTAATAAGCCTTCCCCATTAACATAATCTCTTATCCAAGCTAGTTGTCTTCTCATTCTTTGTTTAGGTAGCTCTTCACCCAAGTTAGATAAATTCCCATCACTTGATCCATTTACTACTTGTTCCTCATCATTATATTCAACAATTTCATCCTCATATTCATTTTCAACAACTAATGTATTTGTTTCATTATTATTATCATTATCACCCCAATTCAAGTAAACCAAAATAACCTCTTCATCATGTTTACTCCAAGTCCAACTACTGTATTTTTCAAACACCACATCTTTGCTTATTATAATTCTTTGAGAAATAGGATCATACAATCTACGTGTCTAACTCCTCACTAACTCAAAGAAAAAGACATCTCACACTTTTGTTATCAAACTTTGCTCTTTAACAATCAGAAATATGAGCATGTGATATACAACCAAACACTTTGAAGTAAGAAACTGATGGTTTGAATCCTCTCAAGGCTTCTTCTAGGGTTTTATTCTTCATTTTTATTATTGGTCTTCTATTGAGAATGTGAACTACCCAATTAAGTGATAAGTGTGAAAAAGAGTTGGTTTTACACTTATAAATGAGCTCAATCTTGTAATTATTCATGCTGTTCCTCATTGAAAAATTGTAATAGGTAGTAGAACATTATGTTAAACATTGTACAGGAAAGGTTGTTATTTGGACACCTTGTTGGTCAATTATCGCAAAGCCAAAGCCAAAATTTACAATGCCAGAACGAGGAAATTCGCATAGCGCACCAATACCTGTGCGTTGTGCGAATATCATCAGTTGAAGTGCAACAGTTAATAAAAATTCGCACAGTTAAGACATCAAGACTTCACTTTCTGCTGTAAATAGTACATTTGAGATGTCTAGGATAGGCTAAATTTTCTGTTTATTGGAATTGGTTGTATGACGACACATTAATGTAAATTTCCTGTGCAATATATGTTTTTTTTCTTGTTCTTTTCTTGACTTGCTTTTGATTATACGAAAGTATAATTCTCTTTAAATGTTCTTTTGTACTGACAAGTATTTTTAGAACCAGAAATGTAAGAAAAGAAACTAAAAGTAACTATGCTAGGAATAACTTATGTGTTTTTGGTCATTCTTAACATCTGAATTTAATGCAAAATTATCTGCTGAATTAATTAAGGAATTAATAATTCAATAGATAATTATAGAACTTGTTTTAAGGAATTAAACCAAGATACTCTTATGTGAATGCTTGAACAGAGAATGTATGTTGTCCAGAATTTTATTGTAATGTTAGTCAAAGACCAATTATAGTGATCTTTTATCGTATTTTTCAACCTTAATTTTTTTATGTTGTTAATTTCATGCTAATTTAAAAATTGAAATCACAAATGTTATCATTAGTAATTGATCTGGATAAATAATTTTAGTTGAATAAAGTGACTCAAACTCCCTTGGGAGAACGATACTCTTAACTTAATTCACTGTATTATTTGAACGATTTGGTATACTTGCCAAAAAGTTATCAAGTTTTTGGCGTCGTTGTCGGAGAATTTGATTGTTATTGTTATTTCAATTATTCATTGTTTATCAATTTCAATTATGTTCCATTATCTGTATATCCATTGTTTTTAATTTTTGTATATATTGTGTTTTGTTTCTGTTGTTATTTCTTTGCGTTGATCACTTGAGATTGTTCTTCTGCATGAGAAGCAGACCAAAATATGAAAATTTATTGTTTGATTATGAGATTGAGAGAACAACCCATAGGAATAACAATAGACGTAGGAGAGAAAATAAAAGAAAAGAAGCTAGAGAAGCTAGCTTGTTTGCTACTTCCAACACTTTTTCTTCATCTGATCAAGCGGATAAGGATATGGAGGGACATAATGATGATGAATTACAAAGAGTTAGGCATACGTTGGAAGATTATGCTTCTGTGTTTGTACCTTCATCTTTCAACAGTATAGCCCGACCTGTGGTGAATGCTGCTCATATGGAAATGAAGCCAGCACTGATTCACCTTGTTCAAAGTAATCAGTTTACATGACTGTCACACGAAAATCCCTACGATCATCTAACAACTTTTAATGAGATTTGTAACACTGTAAAAATTTTACATGTGCCAGATGAAGCCATCAGACTGAGTCTTTTTCCCTTCTTGTTGGTTGGAAATGCCAAGCTTTGGCAAATTCTTTTCCTGAGGGAAGTCTGACTGTTTGGGATGACATTGTGGCAAAGTTTTTGCCTAAATATTTCCCCCAATCCAAAATAAATACAGGCAAACAGGAAATATCCTCCTTTCAACAAGAGCCCTGAAGAGTCGTTGAGTCAAACATGGGATAGGTTCAAGGGGTTACTGAGAAAAACTCCAATTCATGGGTTTGACGTTCCCACTCAATTAAACCTTTTCTTAGGAGGTTTAAAATCTCACACAAAGCTTATGCTAGATACCTTAGCTGGAGGTAACATTAGGTGGAAGACACCTGATAAGGCACATGAAATAATTGAAAATATGGCATCGAGTGACAATGATGTTCAAAGTGAGAGAGTGCAAACCCAAAAGAAAGGAATGTTTGAATTGCAATCCCAAGATGCCTTACTAGCCCAAAATAAAATAATGACTCAACAACTCGACAGACGAACCAGAACAGTGCAGCAAATATCTTCCTTCGACCAACAAACCAGAAGAAAACAACTCTGCCAACTTGAAGAGAACCGCTCTGACCTTTGACACACAAAGCGCGAGCTTCTCCTATTCACAAGCTTGACAAGAGCAATGAACTAACACTTGAGAACTTCCTCAGATCTCACTGTATTCTCAAATGACTTAGATTTCCTATCTAAAGTGTTTGGCAAAGGTATATATAGCCTACTAGTCCGAAACTGAAGAGATGCATTACAACTGCTAGTGATAATCGATTATTATAAGTGATAATTGATTATCTGCGAGACTTGGAATAATTTAGAATATTTATTCTTCAACCGATTGGTTCCAGTTCTTCACCTCCTTCTACCGTTCGGTCTGAGCCGTGATTGCCTTCTATCGTTAGGTTTGAGTTTGACACCTTCGGTCTTCAACTTGTGTTCAGCCAGTGTTAGTGACTGTTTGGTATTACTGAGTTTTGCCAATGTTGAACTTCGTTCAGTCTTGAACTGTGTTTGGCCAGTGTTCAGTCTTTATCGATCGTTCGGTCTTCTAGCTGTATTCAGCCATGAACATTGTTCGGCCTTTATCTATTATATGTCGTTCGGCCTTCAACTACTGAGTGACCGTTCAAACTTAATTTGATACTACCGTTCAGTCACGGTCATGCCTTCCACTGCTTGGTCTTGGTCATAACTTTATCTCTTGGTCCTAAGTTCTTGGTCATGACTGCTCATGTCCTGACTACTTGGTCTTGGTCATGAAGTCTACCGTTCGGTCTTGATGTCTTCTCTTATGCAGAAATGCTTTTAAACTCTCATACAATAGAGGTCTTCTTATTCTTCACTTTGTAACATCATCAAAATTATTAACTTCAAAACACCAATGCTCCTCATTGGTAACAAAATGTTGTGTTAGTTATAATTTAGTTATTATTATAAAGTGTGGAGATTTGTGCACCTGTCATTTCTTTAATAGATGAAGAATTATGGGATCCTTGTATGTATATATATATATATATATATGGTACTCTACTCTTTAAAATAATACATCAGAATTATTCTTTAAACATTTTAATAGGAGTGACCTAGCGAGAAGGATGTTAGAAGGATTAATTACGACATTAAACACCCTCCATTTTACATTCCAAAGACCACCCAAAAACTTTTGCTAAGTGGCCAAGGCGTGGCGTTGAGCGTTGAAGGAAGTCTAAATTGTCTGTTTTTCGATGTCAATCAACGTCCATTTTTTCCTTCTGCCGATAAATTGGTGTCCCTTTATATGATGTTGGTGTTTTTGCAGACGTTAAAGGTCGAAAATAAAAAACATCAAAGTTTTTTTTTGTATTAATGTTTTGGTGTTAATGTTTAGCTTGCCTTCAATTTTTGATAACTTTCCATTTTTATAGTTGAACCAACTCCAAGTCCCCTCATGCACACAATTCAGTCACATTCTAACATTTTGATTGTCTTTGGTTTTACCTTTGACATCCATCACACTATTAAATACATTTATTGAAAAAGTTTTTCTCTATGTGCATCACGTCCGTGTCTTAATAAATTGTCTTTCTAATATGAAAGATAAAAAAAATGATTATTTTTATCCAATGATGATATTATTCATACCTAAAGCAATGTATCAAATGGATAATCAATTATCTAAGACCGATTTTAAATCCAAAAATATGGTTTTGATTTGATATATAAATCCATTTAAATATATTCAAATCAATATAAACTTAAATTATTATGAATTGCATCTTATATTTTGAAAATGTCAACTTGGAATTTGGTTCCATTATCTATACATACATAATGTGTTTTTCAAATCATTATGGAGGTAATTATTTTCCTTTCGGAAGAATCACGCAAGCCAATTAATTTTACTGAGTATAAAAACATCAATAGAGAGTTGGTTTGGTGATCCCAAAACACAAAGGAGAAGGATATGGAAATATTATAAAAATTTTGTGGAAAAGAAGGAAAGAAGGGAACTTTTAAAATTGTTGGAAATGCAGATAGAGTAGTTATTTAGTCCAAAACAGGTACGAGGGTCCTTGGTGAAAAACCAACATTATCAATTTTCATCATCCACAATTATTTGTTCTCAATCTATATGACGACTTCTTTTTAGTAGTACGACTAAGAACTGAAGTGCACCCAAGAGATTAGACAAACATCTTCATTTGTTTTCAGGTTCTTTTTATACTTTATTTTCTTACGTTTTTTCTATATATTTTCTTTTCTATTCTCTTTATCTACTTTCCATTTATTCATTACAAAACAAAAGGTTCTTCTACAGAATCACGTTACCTAGTAATGTTTTTCTTTCTAGAAAAGAACGAAAAAGGTAGAGTTTAAGGAAGTGGGTGAGATGAAAAACAATGGAAACATGGATCTTAAAATATTTATTGAATAGTACAAAGTTGTTTTTTTAAAAAAAAAGAAAACACAATTGAAAACTCTACAACTTAAACGCAAATCGAAAGCTTAAAGAAAAAATATGAAACTCGCCTTAAGAAGTCTTAAAAAATGTTTTCACCTCCACAAAGAATGTTCACCTTCGCTATCAAAACGACCTCTTCATTTACAAACCTTCATCTTAAATACATATATTTACCTTTTCTGTCACCTACTTTTTTTTTGGCTTAATATCCTATTTTGTCTCAGTTTCACTAGAAAATATCAAATTAGTTCATCCTTTAAAAAATGCGTCAATTACGTCCTCACTTAATAAAATTTGCATCAGTGAAATCATTTCCGTTAAATCTGTACAAACGACGTTAATTAAAGAAAGAGAAAAATAATTAACGCCGTTTGTACGGATTTAACGGAAGGAATTTCATTGATGCAAATTTTATTAAGTGAGGACGTAATTAACACATTTTTTAAAAGATGAATTAATTTGACATTTTCTAACGAAATTGGAGACAAAATAGAGTATTAAGTTTTTTTTTTTCTTACAAATTTCTCACATATAACGCAGGCTAGACTGACGTTAAGCCTTTCGTAATAAAAAAAATTATTTTACTTTGCATCTACCAGGCTGACACAACACTTTAATATTAATTAAAAAGTTTATTAAACTAAAAAATATTATTTGGTACATCTAAATTTCTTACTTCCATTTGACATAAGTATTATTTACTTTTTATTCTGTTTTTTTTTCTAAATATAAAAATTTATATTATTATGACTATTTTACTTTTGTATTATGTATTAAATGAAACTATTTTATTATTGTATTATGTATTAAATAAATATAAAAGTTTATTATGATATTGTTACCTTTATTAAAGAGCAGATTTTTAATAGAAAATTTGTTGTGCACATACACAAGGCATTTGGTTTATACATTTTGATTTAATATAGTCTTGCAACTGACAAGCCAACGCCAAAATATAACTTATATAAAATTTTAATCCACTATTCACTTTAGTGTTCTAGCCGCCCATGTGGCATTTTAGTTTTTTTTATATTTATTAAACTGTAATGTTAACATTACTGACATTAAGGATCTTTTTATTTTAACATAAAAATTAACTTTGTGAGCGGACATTAAATTTTTTTTTTCTTTCAAAAAATATTGTTTTTAAAAGTAGCGTGTCTGACATTATTTTGAGTGCTTTCTACTTACTTTAGACTCTGAGATAAATTTGTCTTGAAGTGATATTAGCATCAGACATTTCTCAAACTTTTTGGTATAATTAAGAAGCAACCCAAATATTTTGAAACAAAGTATAGGAGCGGTTTGTATCAAGTAGATAATGTTTAGAGGGATATCACTGCTTTATGATAGAAAATCTATTAATTAAAACAAATTTTTCGTCAGTCAAATTTTGTCAAGTAATATATATTTTATTTATTGGTGAAAATTCATCAGTAAAAGAAGTGAAAATTTTTTCACCCATTTTCATATTTATTGACGGATTTTATATCAGTAATGAAATATACGATGAAAAATTCGTCGGTAAAACGGATAGAAATTTTCTTACTTGTTTGCGAGACAGTATCGTTATATATCATTTTCTCTCACAGTTTTTTTTATTTGCATGAGGGAGCTTCTTCTTTTCATACTTTTCCATTTTTAATGTATTCAATCTTCTGTATTGGTAAAAAAAAATAAAGAAATAGAGAAAAAAAAAAGAAGGAGAACGAAAAGATAAACTAGATTTTTTGTCGATAATTGTCGACGACTTTTTCTGTCAATAATTATCTATGAAAAAAATTTCATCGATAAAATTTACTAACAATAGTTTAATCAACGAATTTTTTATCATTGATAATCCGTCAATAATTTTAGTTTATCAACGGATGCTGCACATTATCGACAGATTTTGACAATCGAAAATATCAATTTTTATTGTAATAAAAATTGTGATCTAAAAGGAAAAACTCTAAGAATATTTATATCTAACTTGATAGAATTAAAATACAAATTAAATTTAATATTTAAATAGTATTGTTACTACCAAGGGCGCGTAGCCAACCGGGAATATTTAAACAACACTGAGCGGATAGAAACGAGTTTAATATGTGCTAGCGGCGTCTGAGTCCAAGCCGTCCGAGTGGATCTCTCAAGTTCAATACGTCCGCTTGGGTAGACTTTTAATGTCTGGACGTGACGTCCGCTCGGATAGACTTCTAACGTCCGGTCGGACAGACCTGTAAAACTGGATTATAAACAGTAGTCGAAGACTCATGAATGTGTAATTAATGAGGTAACGTTCGTTGTCGATTATTTAAGATGTGCATTGAAAGCCATTAAAAGATAAATTAATGGGTAAGATTCTCTGAAAACATATAAATAGCAGACAAAAGGAGAAGGTAAATTTTCTGTTCTTTGATATTATATAGACTTGCAAAGGCTAATTCTGACTTGAGCGTCGGAGTGTTTGCTGCAGGTCAACCCATTTCCGGATGAAGGTTGCAGGAGTTTTTTCCGGTCTCATTCAACAGAAATTATAAATATTGTTTTCAATATTTTAAGAATATTCTATAAAAATGTTAAGCAACTTTGTTTGAATTACTTCATGACTCTACAAGTCAATTATAAATGTATCACTTTTACCTTGAAACGCAACTAGGTACATTCATCCTTAATAATTTTGGTTCACGTCTTTTCTTTCCCTTCATTTTTCCTCACTCTTTTGTTTTGGAAATTTTAAACGTGTTTGCAGTGGACCATTGCTGCCACGCACTGGTTGCATGTGATAGGTCAAGGAAAATTTTCAAAAATAAGATAATTTAACTCCTAAATTATAAAAATGAGATAGTTTACCTTGTAAATTATAAAATTGAGACAATTTAAAATTTATAGTCTAATAAGTTATGATAACTTCTCAGTTTAATTCGTTATGACTTCAAATTACTTCACCATAAAATTCTGAAAATATAAAATAATAGTGAGTTATGACAACATTTTTATAATTATGTTAATAGAATGTCATTAAAAATAGTAAAAACTTTCAGTCTTTTAAAACGACGATGACTTTCAATTAAATCAAAATCGTTCTGACTCAAAACGATTTTAATTAAGCGCATTTTTCGAACTAATTTTATTTATGAAAAAAACTCATCATATTTATTCTTGAAGTGTAGTACTCATCATGATTCATAAAAACTTTTATTAGAAAACCATCAAAAGCATAACGATTTATTATTGAACAGTAAATTACAGGTAAATTATCCCATTTTCTAAAAAAGACATTTCGCATGTGATAATATTATTACCCGAAAATGACAATTGGAAAACACAAATTCCTCGGATACTATAAAGGAGTAACTTTAACGCAGGTCGGCAAAGCTGTTATGGCAATTTAATTTTAAAAATATATTAAATTAGTTTTTACATAATAGTGTCAATTAAGATGTCTCTTTGTTAAAGGCGATTAAGTTAAGAGTATAAAAAGTTAAGAGTAATTCTTGTACCTCCAAAATTTAGTTTTTATCATTTTTTATTAAAAATTAATCGACTTTTGAAAATCAATTAAAAGTTTTACATTTATTAAAATCTTAATTGACAAAATTTTAACTGATTTTCAAAAACTGATTAAGAAATTTTTTTAAGTGGTTTTCGAAAATTGATTAAGAAAATGTTTTTAACTGACAAATGCCAATTAAAATTTTTTATTTTAAATTTTTCTATTTTAGTGTACTTTTTCAATTATTATTATTATTATTATTATTATTATTTTAACATAATTTATAAAATTTAATCTATTATTTTTTAATGCATTATGTATTTTTTATTTAAAAATATTTTATTTGTTTTTAATTTTTTTAATCGGTATTATTTGTTTTTAAAAATATTTAAAAATATTTTTTTTGTATTTTAATTTTTTTGTTTTAATATATATTAAATTATATAAAAAAATATTAAATTAAATAAATGTTTATTAAATATTAAATGAAAAAACAAAATAAAAAAATATGTTAAGTTTAACCGGATTAAAAATTATTATTATTGTTAAATTAAAAGTTATTATTATTAAATTAAAAATTATTATTATTATTAATATTAAAAACAAAAATTAAATTAAAAAAAAAAAAGCAAACTTAACCAATTTTTGAAGCTGGTTAAGGAATTTTCTTAACCAAGCCGGTTAAGACTTAATAAAAAAGATGAAAGAATATTTGAAAGGTGTAGAAAGAAAGTATGAACGTGCCGGAAAAATTGATCTTATGTTCATTCTAACACATCCGAATGTTAACTTTTTAATATATATATATATATATATATATATATATATATATATATATATATATATATATATATATATATATATATATATATATATAATGATTCTTAAATTTAATTTTATAACTTAAAATATTAATATTTATTATTATGTTATTGGAAAGAAGTTATATTAACCACGCAGCATATAATTTTCTTTATTTAATTGGAGATCCATTACATGAACGTAATCAAACGTGCATAGATCAACCTAACGAGTGTCTACAACTTTATTTGGCATAAACACGATTCTGCATGGATCAAACGGACCTGCTCAGCGACGCAGAACCAAGACCATAGAAACGGTTCCATGCATCATCACCATTACACACACATATGCAACCTTTTGGGACGCTGCTTTTTATCTGAGCAGTGTAGTTATTAGCGATATCAAGGGCTCTGTCCCAAATGGCTACCCCACCATAGTTGGAAGATTGCCTTACGGTTGGCAGAACCTTAGAAATAAGATCTTCGGGTGGTATGTACCCTGCTATGCTTGCATCCTCGGCAGCAACGAGGCCCAAGAATATTTTGCTACCGGGAACACCGGCGCTCCATTTGTTCCATTCTTTCAAAAGATTGGAAGCGTCTCCGTTTGCGTAAATGCAAGGGTTCTGGTAGAAGAACTCAACCCAGATGTAGTCAATAAGCCCAGTTCCGATTGCCTTCCCAAGGTAATAATCGGGGTACACACACTCCGGTCCTGCACCCAAGTAGATTTTTCTGTCGGTTGTGGATGCGTTAATGGCCTTCACAACTTCATCCCATTTAAGGTTTTCACCATCCGCCACGTCAGCAATGTTGATGCCATCTAGGGCTACGCTTCCCAGTGGACCAGCGTTGCCACTGAGGTACTTCTCCAAGAGGTAGCTTGCAAGCTTTTCTGCTGCTGCTGTGGAGTCGGAGCTGGAGTAGTAGTGGCCGTGGCTTTTGGCTTTTGGGTCTAATACGTCTTGGCTAATGGAAAGGAATACTTTGATGTTGTTTTGTTGGCAGTATTCTATTTCTGGCTGTAGCTTGGCGGAATGATTTGCCAGGTTTATAGTTGGTTCTCTGCCATCATCGTACACAAGAAGGCTTTGGATGATGACGATGTTGTAGTTTCCACTGGAACATAGGCTCTCTAAGGTGCCCTCAATCGCTTCGGACTTTTGGCCCCAGTAGACGGAAATTTCACCGGCGCCGGTGCCACAGTCGGCTGCGGCGGAAGGGGCTGTGAAGGAGAGGACTACAAGGGCAAAGAGGAGGAATGCACTTAACTCTGGTTTTGGGAAAGCCATGGTTATTTAGGGTTGTGTGGTAGTGCTCTGTAGGTGGATGAGTTTGAAGGCAAGAGAAGGAACCGATTTATTGTGGAGCTTTTTTGTCTGGACATTAACTAATCCACTGTCTCACGATGCCACGTCAAATAGAGTTTCCTTGCACGTGTTTTTCATGTTGGAGCTTAGGTGGCAGGGAAAGAACAAAGGAGATAATGGTTCACAAATTATCATATATTCATTTCATACATTATTTTTAAGTTCGTGAAAATGGAAAAAATTACCTTGATATATTTCCATACTCATTTTATACATTATTTTTTCACTCTAAATGTATCAACCTATTATTCGTTGTGAACATGTTAGGGTAAAATGGTACACTACAGAAAAATCAATTAATACCGACGGTTAATTACCGAAGGCCTTTTGGCCTTCGGTAAATGTAATTTACCGAAGGCTTTTCCGAGGGCTTGTGTTACATCACTTTACCGAGGGCTTTTGGCCGTCTGTAATGGGCCTGAGTGATTATCGAAGGCAAACGACCGTCGGTAAGTGGGTAACGTTCATCAAATTAGTAAGTCAGATATTTGGGAAGCATTTCGCGAAAACTCCGTTTTCCCTCCAATCTTCACATTCTCTGCCCTAACTTCATCGACGAACTCAGTGGGTGGCTTGTGCAGACTGCTTCCCACCCTAAGCACAATCTTGGTACGGTTCTTCTCCACTCCGAACTTATAGGTGAAGTGTCCCATTCTCCCATCTCATTTTGTGTTCCTGTTACTGTTTTGGATTACGCGTCAATGGTGTAACCTTTTTCCTTGTAGCGTTTTGCAGTGTTCTGAGCTGAGGAAGGTGGTGGGTGGCTGAGTTGAAGGCTACCATTGTCGACGGAGGATATCGGACGACGCGGCATGGACGAGGCGGCGTAACCAGGGCAGTGTCGCTGGGTGACAAGGTCTTCCACTACTGCTTCAGAGGCTATCGAAGGGGCTACCGTCGAGGTAAGTTGTTATTTGCATTGATGAACTATGAAAGCTAAGAAGCATTTCTTCTGACTTTGTTAAATGTATGGTCTGAATTATTTTGTGCAATATGATTTGGTATAGAAAAATTGTTCATAGTTGGCATTTTGATTGGTAATGCATTTTTTAGAATTAGGCATTTTAAAACTAAAGCAAGCTAATATGAGTAGATTATGAAAACTGAAAAGAGTTACTCACTGAGAGTAAAAAGGTACTGGTACACCTAAAAAGCCAATTTGATATAGCATAAGTACCGAAATACTCAAGATATCTCTGTCCCATAACTATAGAAGGTGTTATATTCCTGTCAAGGTTAATGTATAGACCTAAGGAAGGTAAGCATGTCCTAAAGACATTAGCTTTAATCACTGCTGGGTATAAAAATAAGATATTTTTCTGAAAGTTGACATTTTCTTTACGTTTAAAACAACCTTTCCTAGGAAAAAGACATAACAACAGCAGAAGCATCTTCTCCACTGGAAGATGTGTAGGCTAAGTTTTCCATCCCAAGGGTGTTTTGGGGCTGCATGCTAGTCAGAGACATAACTGCCTCTGATTTTGAAACCATCTAGGAAAAATAGTCTTCTGCCACCATCCCATTCAGATCAAACCAACAACTTTCTTCGTACATGTTTGGACCCCCACTGATTTTGATGTTTGCCTCTACAAAGAAAAGGTCTAATTAATATAACATAGGAACTAATGCAGCTTATAGAAAACAAAAGGGTCAATAAATTACTGATTTGTAATCTTCCAAATGTTTCACAAAATTTCATACAATTGATAGAATTTTTTCTATAAGAGTGGCTGTGTGGGAGAGGTGTAATTCTCTTGGTGGTTTTGAGGTTACACAGACTGTGAAGGCTTTTTCAAGTGTACTGAGCAGATACCATACATGGAATGGTGTGAGTGAGCCAAATGACCATAAGGGGTGTCATTCTGTTACTTGTTCTGCAGATTCCCGTGATGTGGACCCCACCAAGTTATCTCCTCGTTATTGTTTCAGATGGAGACAGCACCAGCGTGCATATGTACTCCTAATGGGAAAGATGCTTCAGCCTTTGTATTATTCTAATATGAAATCAATGTTTACATGGAATGTATGATATTAATATTGCAATATTAAAAAGAACAATCCCTTTCCTAGGCAATGCCTTATGCATGAGGTACCTACAACAAAGCAAGAATGTGACACTGTTTTGCCAATCTGCATAATGAGGCAGAGTGTTTTACTTGAAAAATTATAGGAGAAAATTGGGATTGCTCTTGAGTTTAATTGTATGGTGTGAGTTGCATTGAAACAATAATAACTGCATAATTTGAATATAGGTAGTTCCATGTGTTGGTCATGAATCTTGTTGTACTAGACTTAGGTTCAACAGTAAGTTGAAAGTAATACTCACATGAACAAGACTGTTATAATGTTTCAGCTGTGTCTGTCAATTTAAACTGGTAATTGTTCCACTGCTTTGATTTGGTTTGGAAAGTGATGCCTAATCTTTGTTTAGGGGAAGTAATTTCTGTAAAATATGATCTAGAAATGAAATCATTGTTTGGAGTTGAATGTTGGTGTTGTTCAGTCCAACAAACATGTTATAATTATTTATTATTTGGTGGCCACAGGTGGAACTGTATTAGCAGCAATTAGAGCTGTAGGTGATATCCTCTTGCAGCCTTTTACGATTGAAGGTACTCATTTGTCCTAAATTATCTTTTGTAAGAATAAATGTCTTATTAAGTGAATGTATTTCTGTGGTGAGTAAGTAAAGATGCATTCAGCTTTGATTTGTCATGATTGTAGACCATGGTTCACTTTAAATAAAAGTTTCATACATGTAACTGTCTAAAATGGTTAAGTTTGCTTTCAATTGTAGAAGTTGGTGTTGCTAAAGTACTGGACTGTGCTGCTGTGATTGGTCTCTCTGATCTCAAGGTAATGGCTGAACTAAATCATTGTTTTTGTAAGTTCTGTTTTAGTATGTAGTGTTACAAAATTCCATATTGTTCTTCACATGCTCAAGCAAAGTATGATGCCCAAATTCATTACTGAACTTAGGATTGATTTATCTTTAATCTTACTACTTGATGTAGAAGGATGTATTGATGTAGAAGGATTAAATTCCCCTGAATTGTTAATGTTGAGCTAATCCAGAGTTTGAACATAGTTTTGAACTCTTCTTAAGTTGACACAAAATATTTCACTAACATTAGAACTACAATTGCTCTGTAAAATACATCTCAATATGTGCCATGACCTGAATTTTCCTCTTTAATTTGACATCCCCTTCAACCATTATACCATCTACTTTAAGCAATTGATTCATCAACTAACATTAGAACTCTGCTTACTAATCGTGCTTGGATATGGACACTCTGCCCTCTTAAATTATGATGTCAGGTTCTGCTGACATTCTTTTCCTATCAAACTGCAAAATATTTTGGTTTCATTTTAAACCGTGAATGCTATTGTTTCTTTAGGTTTTCGTACATATCAGTTCTTGGCTTGCATTTTTATCTCCATGTATCTTTCTTCCTTAAGGATTATTCAGCATGCTGGATTTAACAATCATCAACATTAATCACCTTGTTCTGTTGTTGGATACATATAATATGCTCAAAATTTGTTCAAAAGTGAATTATTTAATGTCATTTGATTAACATATTACTAATTTGCATTAACTTGTTCTGGTTTAACATCTGACTTTTTTTACTGATATAAATAGTTAGCATCCCTTCTTCCCAAACCCAATCCACAAGCTGCATGATACAAATGAATTGAATATGAAGAAAATAAATATAGATTTCAAAGATTGAAAGAATATAGTAATGCTGAGATGTTAAAAAAAAATTCAATCATGGTGTTTGAAACTATATTATTCACACTGTGTTAAGTTTCTTATTAAGAAGTTTTTAACAGCTCTATATATACATAAGGTGAGAATCTAGATGAGTTAATTTCATAATTATGTCTACTGAAAAAACTGTTAGCTAGCTGCTGAGATATATTAATGATTTAAGTTCTGACTTTTGACCATTGAATTTACTGTACAAGTTTTTAACCATTCCTTATTCGTCAAACCTGTGTGTATCAATCCAATAAACAATTACTTTTATGAGATGCTCTACCATTCTGATTTTTTACCCAGCTGGGAAATCACAGGTTTTGTTTTCACCCATTTGAACTTTTTTTTAGTTTCTGTTTTAGTTTATTTTTGGACACTATTTTATTTTATTTTATTGGAAGAAACAAATTCTAGGACCTTCTGTCCCATGAACAAGAGAATGTACTCACATGCATTTTTAGAGAAACACAGTTCATTTATGGTGCTATAATGTTGAGTTAAGTTCATATGTATGTGTTTTTGTGATTTGGTTATGAAAATAATTGTATGTTCTTTATGGTGCTATAATGTTGAGATTGATTTCTAAGAGAAGAGTACCGTGTGAATTCCATTGTTAGATATATAGTACCAATTTGATCGTTTGATGTAAAAGACAATTTTTTGTGTTAGTGTAAGGATAATTCAATTACAAAATATCATTATATATACATGTAAGTTAAACACTAGACACTGTAACTTGTCACAGTCAAGGAGTTTGTTTTCTTATTTGGATTTAGTGAAACTTGACATATGTATTCATAAGTAAAAATGTATGCAACCAGAGGAAGAGAAGTGATAACAACTTGTCTGGTTTCATTGCTTTGGCAGAGATTAATTGATGGTTTCTTCATTCTCAAACAAAGAATGTGACAATCCTTAGTGAAGTGGAGAGTTGGACCAGAGGAAGAAGAGCTTGAGTTACTCTCTCTGCACCAAAGAAATATGTTTCAACACATTCTTTAGGTAACTGATAATTGATTCTGATTTTTAATTGTCATGAATTATTTGAATTGTATGGTTGGGGAGTTTATGTTATTTTTAATTATTTAAAAGTGTTTATTAGAAATGAAGTTTGATATATATTGATTGAATGGTTTAAAAGTGTTGTTGAAGTTAACCCAACACCTCACTGTCTTGATACCTGTTAGTAGCACTCTTCAATCTTCCCATTTGAACTTTGTTCACACTTTGGAAAAGTTTAAAAAACGAAGAAAGAATTAAAAGTAAAGTCATATGCACCTCATTGGGTCATAGTTAGGTTTATATTAAGATTTTCTTTCTAAACCATCAATTTTTGAGTTAAATTGGAAGAAGAGTAGTGATTTTGAGCTGCAAGCTGTTTATAACTCATTTTAGAGTTTAAACACAAATAAAATCATCAAACAAAGTTGGTTGAACATTGAGCTGTGTGTTTAAATACCTTTTTGGATACTATTAGGTAATGCTTAAACTGTTGCTGTGGTTATTAAATTAATGGAACAATATCTAATGAATAACCTTAAATACACTATTTGATGTCTTAGGTGAGTTTTTAAAGCAATTGTGGTCAGAAGGGGAGGAAGAGAGTCTACAAAGAAGACTTGAGTAGGAAAGGATAACAAAGGCGAAGGTATGGTCACCTAAACTAAAATTGCATGATTATATGTGATATGTTATTTTCATTCTTGTTTCATGAATTTGATGTTGTTATAAAATGTTGTGAATGTCCAATCTTGTCTCTTTCTCATGTATCCAGCTTAGAACTCACCTCTGGACATCTTTGAATTCACTCCTAGAGTGTTATTCACATCTCAATTGTTGTCCTAGAGTCAGATTACATGATTACAATCCAATTTGATTCTTATGCTTGAATTTGGTTGGTGAAAATGGTTAAAGTTGGTGTTAAAGAGCAATTGAAACAGTGATATTTTGATTTAATCATATTTAGCATGTGCTGGCAGCTTGTACAAGTCATATTTCATAAAGAAAAGTTGCTAAAACCATAAAATTATGATTATAAACACTTTTGTGCAAAATGACCATTCAAACCACCAATATTTCAGCATTTTTTGTGGTATAGTTGCAGATTTGTGATATAGAAAGCTTATTTTGATTGCTGCATCAAAGGCATTGCACTACGCCAATTTTAATGTGAAAATTCAGTGATAACCAGTTCTTGCATTTTGAAATCTATTCTAGCACATATCTTACGTTCCTTTTGACTCCCTATGTGTTTCATAACTGTTATTTCTTACTTGTATCAATTATTGACATTCTAAGTTCCCAAGCTAATGATATCATTGTTTTAGAGTTAGAATATTTTTCAAATTGATCATGCTTGATTGCTCAGGTTGACTTTTTTTACCCTAAATGTGATCAAACCAAATAAGACAAAACCCACAACCCTCACTCATTCCACCTTCTCTTCCACTTCGAAGAAGAGAAACCCAAAACCCTCACACCCATCACACTCTTTGTAAGAGGTGTAGGAATGTGCCCACATAGGGACCATTTTATAGCTGAAAGGAAAATCACTTTAACCAATCAACTTCTACCAAAGTGAACTAAAGAAAATCACTTCACACCAATTGAATTAAACTAAAATAGCATAAACAAACTTTGAAGAATGAGTTAGGCTAAACTCCACTAACTACACTAAACTACACTAAGTAGAATTAGTCTTAAACTATTCTAAAGTAAAACCTAAAAAAGTGTACTAATAGGTGAGAAATTGGGAATTCACCTAAAGTAACCGAAGTGTTCAAATTGCCTTCCATGTTCGACTTGAATAGTAATAGGTTTATTACTTATGTCGCATGGAGTGTTGCTGTTTTGACAATGATTTTTTTTTTGGCTTGTCACAGAACATGGCCTATTTTCTCAACCATCGTGCATGGATGTACGACCGTTGTTATAGCGGAAGGAGAGGTTTGAAGGAATCTTTTGTCATCGGAGTTCAAGAGTTTGTGGAGACGGCTCGACGCAGTCATTATTATGCCATTGATGGAGGGATTCGATGCCCATGCATGAAGTGCGAATGTACAAGGATTTTGAAAGATGAAGAGATTAAAGTTCACCTATACCAAAAAGGGTTCATGCCTAATTACACGGTTTGGACATTTCATGGTGAAGAAAATCCTTCGACCTCCAATAGAGTTCAAAATCGGCTTGCATCAGGTTCGAATACTGTTGTACATACATCTGAGATAGATCAATTTGCCTATATGCAAGAGATGGTCAACAATGCTCTTCATCGACATGACGAACAAGAAGCAAACGGTAGTCATGATGAAGAGTCTCCAAATGAAGCCACTCAGAGGTTTTACAAATTACTGACAGAGGCAAATCTACCTGTATTTGAAGGTTCATCTGAGTCAAAATTGTCAGTGTCCATCAGACTGTTGGCTGGTAAATCTAATTGGAATGTTCCCAATCAAGTAGTGGATCACTATACAAAATTGATTTTAGATCTGACACCACCAAACAATTCTATTCCGAAGAATTGTTATCAAGCCAAAAGATGTGTTTCAATGTTGGGATTGGAAGCCAAGAAGATTGATTGTTGTGTTAATGGATGTATGTTATTCTATGACAATGATAGTGGCAAAAATGATGCTTTGTTGGTTGAATGCAAGTTTTGTGGCTCTCCTCGATATCATACGATGCATGCAGGACGGAGGCAGAAAAAAGCAATTCCCTTAAAGACAATGTTCTACTTGCCCATTATTCCAAGATTACAAAGAATGTTCACTTCAATGCAAACATCACAACACATGACATGGCATGATGGTAAGAAAACTGAAGGAGTTTTGCGTCATCCTTCTGACGGTGAAGCTTGGAAGCACTTCAATCGTAAACATCCGTCCTTTTCTAGTGAACTGCGTAACGTCAGACTTGGTCTATGCTCTGATGGATTTACGCCGTACATTCAGGCGTCTGCATCACCTTATTCATGTTGGCCCGTCATAGTTACCCCATACAATCTGCCACCTGAGATGTGTATGAGAAAGCCTTATATGTTTTTAACGTGTATAATACCAGGTCCATCTAATCCCAAATCAGGGATTGATGTTTATTTGGAGCCTTTGATTGATGATCTGAAAAAGCTATGGAATGGTGTTTGGACGTATGATGTTTCAAGGAAGCAAAATTTCCTTATGAGGGCAGCTTTGATGTGGACTATTAATGACTTTCCAGCCTATGGCATGTTATCTGGTTGGAGCACCCATGGTCGATTAGCTTGTCCACAATGCATGGAACATACAAAGTCATTCCAATTGACTAATGGTCGAAAAAGTTGTTGGTTTGATTGTCATCGGCGGTTCTTGCCCATTGATCACCCCTTTAGAAGAAACAAAAAGGCATTTCGCAAAGGGCAAGTTGAAACGGATATGCCCCCGCCAAAGTTGAGTGGATCACATGTTTGGAGAAGAGTGAAAGACTATCCAAAAGTCACTGAATCTGGACACAATAGGATAGAAGGGTTTGGAGAATGGCATAATTGGACTAAAAGAAGCATATTTTGGGATCTTCCCTATTGGAAAGACAACTTGCTAAGACATAACCTGGATGTCATGCACATAGAAAAAAATTTCTTTGACAACATCTTCAACACAATTATGAATGTTATTGGTAAGACAAAAGATAATGACAAAGCCAGAAAAGATTTACCTCTGTATTGTGCACGAAAAGACTTAGAGTTGAAGGCGCAAGGTAACGGTCGATTCTTGAAACCAAAGGCAAGCTACGTCATGTCAAAAGATGAGGCCAGAATAGTGTGTGGATGGGTCAAAGAGCTTAGAATGCCAGATGGATATTCTTCTAACTTGTCCAGATGTGCCAATGTTCAAAATGGTACTGTTCAAGGGTTGAAGAGTCATGATTGTCATGTATTCATGGAGACTTTAATCCCTCTTGCCTTTAGTTGTTTGCCACAACACGTGCTACATCCACTGATAGAAATCAGTAACTTCTTTAAAAATCTGTGCTGCACCACACTACAGGAAAACTGCTTAAGAAAGATGGACGAAAATATTCCAATTATCCTCTGCAAATTAGAAAGAGTATTCCCTCCTGCATTCTTTGATTCAATGGAGCATCTTCCAATCCATCTTTCATATGAAGCTTGGCTTGGGGGACCTGTGCAATACAGGTGGATGTATCCCTTTGAAAGGTTTATGGGAGAATCCAAACGTTCGGTTAAAAATAAAGCTAGAGTAGAAGGCTCAATTTGTGCAGCTTACTTGCACAGAGAGACAACTTATTTTTGTTCATTATTTCAAAAACTTCTTGTTGTCCCCCACTAATGTCAGAAACGAAATGCAATGGCAAGCTGAACAACGTCAAGGTTCATTATCAGTTTTTCGACAATTAGGCCGTCATGCCGGGAAAGAATTCACTCATTGGTTAAGTGATGCTGAATTCAACTCTGCTCATGTCCATGTCTTAATCAATTGCAGTGAAGTTAAACCGTACCTTGAGTATGTTATCATTCAACTCTTACCTTTGCAATGCTTACATTGTTATACACTAATTCATTTCATTTGTACCAGCTCATTTCTTGTGGCTGAGGAAGTCGTAGAAGGAAATGCTTCTGCTAGAATACACTCAGAGTTTCCCCAATGGTTTAGAAATCAGGTCCATACTTTTTCCTATGTTTTGAGCAAGGTTAATTTGACGCTTGCTTTAAAAATGAATTTGGTATCTTTGTAGGTTTTTAATCAGGCATTGACTCCAACGGTTCAAGAGTTAAGACATCTCTCCAGTTGGCCAATGAGATGTGTGAAAGAATGGAACACTTACTTCATCAATGGTTACAAATTCCATACACATGAATGGTCTAAAGGAAAGAAAACAGTAAATTGTGGTGTGTACGTCAAGGGCCTTACAGAGGGTTGTTATGATGATTTCTATGGCATCATTCAAAAAATATATGAGCTAGAGTACAACAGCACTACTTCTCCAAACAGAGTTGTACTTTTTTATTGTGAATGGTTTGATCCTTCTAGAGCTGGTACTAGAGTGGATCCTAGGTTTAACATTGTCGAACTCCACTTGAGAAACAAATATAGACCGTTTGATCCTTTCATTCTTCCAACTAATGTCAGACAGGCTTATTACGTGCCATATCCACCATTCCGCAGTATAGACAAGCGTGGTTGGGCTGTAGCAGTACAAACCAAGCCTAGAGGTCGCATTGACTCAAATGAGGTTGAGGAGGATGTTGCCTACCAACTTGACCAAATGTCACAACCACAACAAATTATTGAAGTTGAACCTATAACCGCATTGCGCGACCCTGATGGTGATGGAGATGAATTAGAAGCACCTGCACAAGGTGGTGGTGATGATGATGATGATGATGAAGGAGAAGAAGAAGAAGATGATGATGATGATGATGATGAAGCAGAAGAAGAAGAAGAAGAAGAAGAAGATGATGATGATGATGATGAAGAAGATGAAGATGATGATGAAGAAGATGAAGATGAAGATGACGATGATTGAATTTCGACTATCTTAAATATTGTAGCAAATTGAACTATCATTTCAATAGAGTTATGTAAAATACAATATTTCATTTGTAGTCATCCTTCGTTATTGTCATGCATGTAGTAATTTTAAATTCACTTTAATTTATAGTGATCCTTTCTTATTCTTTTCTATTGTTTCACTTTATTTGTAAACATTTCAAATGCAGCAATGACAGGACAAGGTTCAGATAAACCTGATAAAGGAAAAGGGGTAGGCAGGCCTAAAAAAAGGCAACGGAAGGCCCCAAAGTATGTACTTAGGGTGCCTAGTACACTACCTACCCCTATAGTACAACCACCCTCTACTCCTGCAGTACACCCTCCTTCTCCTACCCCTGCAGTACATCCTCCTCCTCCTACCCCTGTTGTACACCCTCCTGCTCCTACCCATGCAGAAGAGCCTCTGCCTCCCCCTGTGATTATTATTCCCACTCCTCCCCCTGTCATTATTACCCCCACTCCTCCCCCTGAGGTTATTACCCCCACTCCTCCCCCTGACCCTACTTCTATAGCTTCCTCATCTTCTACACCGCCTTCAGCTGGTGATGCTGAAGATGTTGACCCGCCTTTCCATGATCGACCATGGATTGAGCCATATGGAAAAGGGTAAATACTTTAATCCCAGTTTTAACTTTGATTGATGTTTTAAACTTTCTTTACTGAAATGACTTTTATTTATTTATATGAAGGTTTATTCCCTCCAGAGTTGCTTCCCAGGCCATAACACGTTCAATTAAGCAACAGTATTTGACTCCATGGCCTACTTGGGGAGCCATACCTATAGACGACAGAAAGCCATTCTGGGAGCGTTTTAAGGTCAAGAACACTTTAAATTAATTATGATCCATATCTTACCATGTCTTAATCAATGTTTGTTTTGTTCATCATTACAGAAGAAGGTGCAGTGGAAAGCTGAGCATGAAAGTCAAATTCATAGAAATTTTCACATGAAAGCATCTCATCGGCTCTCAGAGATGTTTAGGGATGCCAGGATTGCAGGGGAGCGCCCTGTCTGGATGGGCGAAATTATTTGGAACTCTTTGCTTGCACATTGGAACACAGTAGAGTTTCGTAAGAAGTCTGCTACAGCCCAGAAGAACAGATCGTCTGAAAGGGGTGGTGCCTTGCATACTGGTGGGTCGATCACGATTCACGAGCATGCCATTCGTATGGTAATCTCTTCAAGCTGTTTCTGTCCAGATTTTCTTGTCTCTTAAGCATTGTGCAAGTATGTTTGATGTTGATAAGCATTGCTAAAGGTGTAGCAACTCATATTAATCACTTAATTGCAAAATGAGTGGTTGAGTTCATCATAAACTTATTTAAAAATCTGCATAAAAATACTTCTCTGGTTTGACATGTGCAATCTGTTTTGTTCAGATTTTTTTTGCATCTACAACTTTGAACAAATTTATTTGATGATGATAAACATGATTGAAGTGTTTCCTTGAATTCTAGTGCAATTTTTTTAGTAAAAAGTGCTGCATAATTGGCTACAACAGGGGTGTTTTGTGGAATCTGTCCATTTCAGTGCATTTTACACATTTGTGCAAGTGTATTTTACCATTTGAAACATGTATGCACTGTTCATTTGGTCAAATTTGAGCTCATATGCAAAATCACTTCCTAAACCATCAATTTTGCCTTATTTTGGAAGTGAAGTAGTGATTTTCTAGTGCAGTGTGATTCTTTGCTGTCTTAGTGTCTAAACATGTTCAAATTGATGATAAAAGTTGCCCCAACCATCAAATAATGTTTCCAAACGTGTTTATGCATAATGACCCATTAAACCACCAAATTTTGCCTAAATGTGGAAGTGAACTTGTGATTTTCTGCTGCATTGTGTCCCTTGACTGTCTTAGTGCTTAAACATTTTCAATTTGATGGTTTAAAGTTGTTAGCACTGTTCGTTTGGTCTTTCTCCAGCCACTGTACCAAATCACCTTTTGAACCATCACTTTTGCCTTAAATTTGCAAGTGCACACCTCGTATTGAGAGCTTGACTGTTTTGGTTGTGTTTCATTGCTTATGGAGTCATTTTTGGTGAATTGAAAGTTGTTTTCTATTGTTCATATGGTCAATTTTGAGCCAAACCGAAATATACTTGCTACATGACCAAATTTTGGTCACTTTTAGCAAGTGCACAACTGAAATTCTGCAGTAGATTTTTTCTTGCTTGTTTCACTGCTTCTACATGTTCAATATGATGATATAAACTTCCTTTAGGTGTCATTTGATCCCTAGAACCACTGCCACTCATTTTTACCACTGAAACCATCATTTTTCTACTCATTTTGCTGCTACAGTGTACATTTTAGTTGTTGTTTGGTTTTTAGTCACAGTTAAATTTCGAATTTGGATTGGAAAAAGCTGGGTTTATCTCCTTTGGTTTCCACATTATTGGATTCCATGTTAAGTCTAAATTATGTTTCAGGCACAAGCTCTTGGACGAGCGGTCCATGTTGACGAGGTCTTTGCACAGACCCATGTTCGGAAGGGCACTAATGAATTCGTTGATGAAAGGTCTCGCAAGACTCATGTAAGCAAATAGCACTCCTAGTATTAGTAATCCACATGATTATGTTATCTTCATCATTCTCTGACATTGCTTTTATTGTTTGAACAGGAAGATTTTTCTCTGAGACTTTCACAGGTTAGATCCGAACATGGGTCAGCTCCTACACCGGATGATACGAGTAATACAGATGACGACATCCGTAGGACACAGTGCTGGGTCGATGTCGTTGGTGGGAAGAAAAAGGGACGAGTCTACGGTGCAGGACAACTTGCTGCAAACTATACAGCATCGAAAGGAGGTACACTGAAGCATCAACCTTCTTCTTCCACCTCTTCTGCTGACGAGGCCATCCAGCGCTTGACACAGCTACTGGACCAACGTGACCAGGAAAACCGTGCATTGAGAGAAGAATACAGTGACTTGAGAGATGAGTTCTCAAGCTTCAAGGCCCTGGTCATGAGAGCGCTGCCTCAAACTTCAGACACTCCTTCCATTGTCCCTCCGACCCAGCCACGACCCTCCCTGTCACCCGCCGTCCATAATCAACCCACACCAGTCCAGCCCACACCAGTCCAGCCCACACCATTCCAGCCATCTACAGATGACCAGGAGGATGAACATCTTTCTGAAGACTATGTAGATTTTTAGTTTCATTTTGTTATTGATCATAGTACATTTAAATGTTATTATGACATTGTTAGAATATAATTGATGTTAGTACATTATGATAACAATGTTATAGTACTTTATGCTTTTCCATCAATGAATATCAAATTTTGGGATGGACAGTATATATATGCAGGTCTGTTTGTTTGTAAATTGAAACTGTTATACAGGTCTGTGTGTTGTGAATATGATATGCAAGTATGTGTGGTAGAACAGCAAAACAATTAAAACAAATATTTCTCTGCACCGTACCGAAGGCTTTACCGAGGGCCTTCGCCCTTCGGTAATTACCGAAGGCTTGTGGCCTTCGGTAATTACCGAAGGCTTACGGCCTTCGGTAATTACCGAAGGCTTGCGGCCTTCGGTAATTACCGAAGGGCGAAAGCCCTCGGTAATGGTTACCGACAGGGGGTTTACCGAGGGCTTTTTGACCGTCAGCAGGCCTTCGGTAATGGGCCGTTACCGAAGGCTTTTGGCGTTTTCCGAAGGATTCTGGCCTTCGGTAATGCCCTTCATTACTGTGGTGGTATAGACCGACCACTTGTGCCCTCTTTTTAAAAATGAAAAAAAAAATTGAAAACTTTCTAATATTTTTTAAGAATTTAAATATATAACAATATATATCAATTTGTCCTATACCCGGTGATCGATCGGGTAAAGAGAATTCGAAGCCAAAACAGACAACCGACTAGCTGTTAGACATTAATCAGAAAAGGTCAATATCATTAATGACCACTTAATACGTTTAATGGTCATATTAAATGCAAATATACGCTATCGATGACGGCGAGGCGAAAGGTGGCGTGGAGAAGGAAGAAGAAAGCTATCGATGCGTGGTCGCGGCCTCCATGAAGTTTGGACGAGAACGAAGGCGTTGTGGTGGCGGCGTGGTTGAACGGCAGTGCTTGCGGGTTTGCGCGTGGTGGCCGGCGGCGTGGTTGAACGACAGTGATGGTGGCGGTCTGATGATGGGGTTTGGTGGAGAGAAGAACGAGAGAGGGAGGGAGGCAAAGATGAGAGCGAGAGATGAGAGCGCGAGAGATGAGAGCGACAGTGCGAGAGTGCGTGAGTCTGAGAGAAAGGGTTTTTTTATTTTAACCTAGGGTATACTGCCTCGGTTATATTTAAAACCGGTGCCTAAACTCTTTAACTGCATCAGTTACACAGTGAACCGGTGTTTAAACCATTTAAAATTTATATTATATGCCTCGGTTCGCCTTCTACTCGAGACAGTAACATCTATAGACATCGGTTCAAATATAACCGAGGCATATAATTGCTCAATATTTACCGAAATGTCACCGCACTTTTATACGCTTCGGTTTCAGTAGAACCGAGGCATATATAGCACGTTAAAAAAGCCTTTTTTTACTAGTGTATACTCATTATAAATGAAAAAGATCTATTTATAATAATATATTGTATAGTTAACTTCAGCTTAACATATGTTAAGTTGATATTAACTTTATTTAATTTTAATATTTGTTTTAGATCATAATTTCTTTTTCTAAAATAATAGGTTTAATACCTCTTTTGGTCCCTCGAAAGGGGACAAATGTTCAATTGGGTCCTACCTTTTTTTAGAAGTTCAATGTGGTCCCAACTTTTGTAAAAAGTGTGCAATCAAGTCCTTTTTGGAAACGGCGTTGAGTTTTTAACGGAGCAGCTGACAGGGTGGACTGAAGTTAGCTACGTGGCTGTGAGAGGGTAATACGTGGCTGTGTGAGGGTGATACGTGGGCTGTGTGAGGGTGATACGTGGCATTCATCTTGTTCTTGTCACTCAAAATGATCACGGCATTCAGGCACTACAAGAAAAATCACAATTACGTACGATCAAAATCTGTATATAACCTCCAAAATCCGTATATAAAATGATATTACATACGGATTATATACGGACAAAAATCCGTATATAAAAGAAGCGTAGGTAAATTATATACGGATATATCCGTATATAATTTACATACGGAAAAATCCGTATATAAATTATATACGGAAAAATCCGTATATAAATTATATACGGAAAAATCCGTATATAATTATATACGGAAAATTCGTATATAAAATTCGTATATAATTATATACGGAAAATCTGTATATAATTATATACGGAAAAATCCGTATATAATTTATGATTTTATAAAAAAAAAAATAGGTGATTCTGCATCTACATTTAATAGTTATGAGTTTCAATAGCTGATAAAAGTCAACATAACTAACAAATTGCCAAAAATCATCTAATATAGATAAACATTTATAACTATTTAATAAAAGATATAATTCACTGAAAACTTTCAACATTTATCAAAAATAAGACATAGGTTTCGAGCTAAATGGTTTCTATATATGCAAAAGTAAAAAAGTTGTACAAGAAAATATATAAGGATCCTATACTTGAATGAATAAATAAAATATCTGTCCAAAATGGTAAAATATCAAAGTCTAAAGGCAGAGAAAGATGTTTACAACAACTACAATATCTTCTCTAGATAGAAAAAGATGTCGCCTTGCACTATGCTTTTCCAAACATGATGTCTAGTCCATTGCTCGGTTTCGCATAATGTGAAATGTTATAGGGTAAAAAGCTATCACCGTGTCAATAGTTGTCAAAGCAAACTGCTCCAATACCATCACTTTGCCCCAACCTACAATAATAAGGAAAAAAAGAAATACAATTAATACTTTTAAAAAATTAATTAAAAGATTCTACACTTAACTCATTAAATTAATAGAAATTTATTATGTCACTTTTTGCGAGGAAGACTTTTTTCTTATTTTCTTTTCTTAAGAGTTTTTATCTAAAATATTATGAAAAAGAAGTCAACTAATTAATAACAATTGAATCCAAATTTGCAACAAGATTATACTAAAATCACAAGGTATGGTGCATAATATTAGTTCAAACCTCTTGGTACATTCACACGTTCATACATCCAAATATAATTAATTTTGCAGCAATCCAGTTAATACTTTTAATATAATATACTAATAATCCCAAAGGAAAAAGTTTATTACAAACCATCTAATATATACATATATATATATATATATATATATATATATATATATATATATATATATATATATATATATAATAATATTTTACACCCAAAATTTGAAACGAAAACTTATCTTAGCTTGCTATATAATATATAACGTAATAAATGTAATATATATAACAATATATCAATCAAGACTAACATCCCATACAATAAATATATATGCCCTGCATCCACACTATACAAATATATATTAAACAAGATTTTAACCAACTAATACAATAAAATATTTATGTAGAATTTGAATCAACACAACAAACAATTTTCTGCAGCATTTTTATATCCAAACATCAAATAATTTCCTGCAACATTTTTATCAAAACAGCAAATAATTTTCTGCAGCATTTGAATCAAAACAGTTTTTCAGCAGTCTAACTAATTCAGTTCAAATATATACACGTTCATACACTCCTTTATTCTTGACATATAACCATCCCATAAAGAAAACCCATTCTAATATTTCATTCCCAAAACAGAGCATACATCATATACTTACTTTTTCAGACTCATACATGTCACTAACTGCAGCCCAAGCAAAGATAGCAACACCCATACACATCTATTTCTCAGAATAAATACATTCATACACTTATTTCAGTTATTATCAACAATATTATAAAATTTCCAGAATCTAAAGACACCATTACAATTCATAGAACAACAAGATACAAGATCAAAAGCAATTTAACTCTCCCATACCTTGGCCTTTGTTTTCTTTTCCTATTTTCGTTAGCTCTTGAGACTCTTTTTCTCTCTTTTCCAATGTTTGAAGCTCCACCAACTAGCCTTTTATCATCAAAGTGGTGGCTCTAAACCCCAAACCGAGAATCTTCAACTCTTGTATTGATGAATAGTTTAATAGCTAGCGTTAAATCCAATTAAATGACCTAAGATAATGAGAAACCAAGTTATAGAAAGAGTTATAGTTAAAACTGCAAGGTTTATAAGAAAAATAAAGATAATTTATCTTGTTATAAAAAATGTATAGTAAATTGTAATAAGAAATTAACTTTTAAAAGTGAACAATATAATAATTGAATACAAAAAGTAAAGTGTAATAATAAATTAAGATGCTTAACCTCTTCATTAGAAATCTGTATTATAATGAAGAAAATAATATCATAAGTTTCCCAAATCTCATCTGGATAAATCAAATCTCATCTTTAATGTAATGGAATGAACTAATGGTCATAAATACTATTTGTCTAAAACTGACACATCACAAATTAAATTAAATGGTATAAATTTAAAAACATAATCAATAATTTATAGAGCTTTATTATAAGAAGTGACCTTTGGATCTGAAAAAGTGAGGCAACCAGTACCAACACTTTCACTCCCAGCCTTCATTCTCGTCTCTTCACATCAAAATAAAAACAATGAAGTGTAGTATAAGATTTGATAATACAAAATACAGAGTAGGAATATTAGTTTCAGTATAACTCATTATGCAGTAACATCAGTACTCATAAACTATAAAGACACAAACACAATCAAATATGAGCCATAAATTTAGTTTCAAAGAATAACTACATGAGCAAGCTTATTTATAAACTTACAGGTATGTTAAAGTGGTAATTCTTCCTCTATACGAATTTCCCCTAACAAATGATTGCAGGGTTCTTTGATCTATGTTGTGAATTCTAGAAAAAGGATGCCTTTAGAACAATATTTTCAACTTTTTCAACACCAAGTTTTAATAGTAATGTGTAACAGAATAATAGTAACAAAAAAGGAATGCTCATAAGACCATTGAAATGGAGAAACATATGAGCAATTAACGAAAATAAAGTGTTCACTAGAGTCTGCAATTGACTTCTTTAAAATTTCTAATGCACGGGTTAGTCTTTCAAAATTTCTAATTAATCACAACATTAGGTTAATTCTTAGAGATTTTAAATTGTACCCTTATTACAAACAATTTTATACCGTTTTTAAAACCGGTGTGAAATATCAAAATCTTTTTATACTCTCGGCTCCTGTACCTACTCGAAAATATCTTTTTTAATATGTATAAAAAATCTTTTTTTGCACCAGTGACAGTTTATGCAGAATTCTGAGACAATATACATAGCAAACCACAACCAGAAAAATTTTGGGATTCTAAAAGTTAAATAAAATATCATCCAACAAGTTTCAGCCACTGTAATTTACTAAAACACTTTTTAAAACAGTAATTGCACCATAGTTAGGCTTAAATAACTTTTAAAACCAATTTGCACACTTGATACATGCAACAGACTTCCTCAGGAGGAATGGAAAAAAAAGATTTATGAGCACTCACACACCATATTTCATTTCCAAAACAGAGCATACATCTTATACTTACTTTTTCATACTCATACATGTCACTAACTGCAACCCAAGCGAAGATAACAACACCCATACACATTTATTTCTCAAAATAATACATTCATACACTTATTTAAGTTATTATCAACTATATTATATAAATTCCAGAATCCAAAGACACCATTACAATTCATAGAACAACAAGATACAAGATCAAAAGCAATTTAACTCCCCTATACCTTGGCCTATGTTTTCCTTTCCTATTTCCGTTAGCTCCTCGAACTCTTTTTGAGTTTCCTTTTTGTGATTTCCACTTCTTCTCCCACTCATTCCCTTCTTAACTCTACTAATTTCGTTTCTCTCCGAACATAATTGCTTCCTTTCACGTCCCATTGCACAATGGATTTCATGACTTATAGGCGAGGAAGAAGAAATGAAAAGAGAGAATAAGAAAAGGAAATGAGGAACGTGAATGCTAGGCTTGATTCAAGAATGAACATTTTCATATTAGCTCTCTTAGACATTTTAAACAAATAGTTTATGAGAAAAATCACAAAATAGAACTCAAGACAACAATGAATGAAAACAAAACGCAGCTTACAACTAATCAAGACACCAAAGGAAAAGTAAAATTAACAATGCAAAAAAATTGAAGAAAACTCAACAAGCAGATATGCAAAACTCAAAACAGAGAATAATCAACTTGAATCAATTCAAGACAAATGAATAGAAACAAGGAAAGCAATACTTACCTCATGTAGCGTGCTCGACCTTGCTCTGAATACCACTCGATGGAAGAGCCTCCAACGACATGACCAGAAGAACAACGTGGACTCGACTCGAACTCATTCGAAGCTTCCTTGATGAGGAAACGTAGTGGAATAATGAGACGAACTCGAGATCGAGACTGAAACGGAGAATGAACGGAAGAAAATGTTAGAAAACCCTAAACGAACGGATAAAAGCTAAAACGATTGGGGAAAAACTCTAAAATGGAGGATGAACCCTAATCAGGACCGAAGGAACCCTAAAAAGGGGGAGAAACTCAATATGAACCGATTAATCAGTTCAAACGCAAGATTGATCGGTACAAAAGTGTTTAAACGGTGCAAATGGAGGTTTAATCGGTGGAAAATTGAAGAACAAACGGTAGAAAGGCGATTATCATTGGACTCGCGAGTGATTTGTGATGCTGCTAGTGGGAGAGAGAGAGGGAGAAATCGCAAGTGCTTTGTGAAGGCGAAGGAGAAATCGCGAGTGCTTTGTGAGTGTTAGGGTTCGAGAGAGTGCTTTGTGAGTGTGCGAGCTCGAGAGAGGTTCAGAATGAGTGTGAATACGGGTTTCCAGCTTGACTTAATCATAAATTCATTTTTTTAAAAAACATATTTCCCATATCCGTATATAACATCTGCAGCTAACATTTGATTTATATACGACTCTAAATCCGTATATAATGATTTGTATATAATTTCATAATTTCTTGTAGTGAGGAATCATGTTATTTAGAAGGAATAGAATCTGCTAGCCGAATTCCATACGCAAACATACAGAAATGAATCTATTGTTAGCAAACATAGTATACTTGAATTTTTTTTTTGTTTGAGTTCCCCTCATTCCAAGACCAAAGACTGCCGTTGAAGGAATAAACCAGAAGCTCCGTCCTTCGCCGCCGACGAACCAGGTTGAAGAAGTCGAACCATACCGTGAGGCCAGCCCTCCATCTGCAGAAAACCAGAACCAAAAACAAAAACCAAAACCCAGAGATCCAACGGCCAACCTCGGCGAAGTTTCATTGATCTCCGCAAACCTGTCGCTCGAGACCCACCGCGTGAACCACCATCGAAACCCCAAGGGTCGCGCCTCTGCCGTTGTGTCGCTCACAAGCTCCACTGCCGCGGACCACCCCAAAGCTGTCGCAAGTTGTCCCAACGTGAGAGAAAGGAAGCTACCATATGGTTGCAGAGCAGCGCCGAAGGAGAAGAAGAGAAGGGAAAGCCACGTATTACCCTCACACAGCCACGTAGCAAACTTCAGTCCACCCTGTCAACTGCTCCGTTAAAAAATTAACGCCGTTTCCAAAAAGGACTTAATTGCACACTTTTTACAAAATTTGGGACCACATTGAACTTCTAGAAAAAGGTAGGACCCAATTGAACATTTGCCCCCTTTCGAGGGACCAAAAGAGGTATTAAACCAAAATAATAATATTTAGTGTAAAAAAAGTTAGTACCATGTATTATTAATTGAAAATATAAAAAACAAGATTCGGTATATTGCATGTGATAACAAAAGAGTTCTTCTTCCTTTATCTACAATTCAGTCAATTTTTCTTGGTATTTTATTGTTTTTTCACTTTAATTTTCTTAATATTCTTTTAATTACCATTATTTTTATTCTTCGTATGAAACCATCACAGATAAAATGTTCCCTAATATTGGTTGCGTTAAACTTTCTCACATTCAAATAGTTGACACAAAGACATCTAAACCTGACTTCATCATTACCACTTGTACTCGCATTACGTTATGTAAATTGTATAAATTCTTCTACCCTTCTCTTGTACTCAATGTTGATGCATGGTAGATTAATTCATCCTCGATCCGTACGCATATTTACTGAAATTGTTTACACAATTTCAATAATCTTGAATGATCACTTTGATCGTTTTTGTATTCAAGGTGTGACTCTATCCCATTCAAGAAGATTCACTTTTTTTTAGTTTATTAAACATATAAATTTTAAACAACATATCTAAAATTTCACGAAATTTTTCCAGCATTTCGTATTTGTCTTCAGGTTACACGAAATGAAAGTGATTATAAATCACAATCAAATATGCATCCGAAGATCAATACAAAACACAACTGCAAAATTTCATGAAATTTAAGACATGTATATTAAAATTGATATGTATTAATAAACTATGAAAATTTTATTACTCTTCTTAAACTGTCCAACCGGACAATTCAAGATTCAATACTTGTAAATTAATATTATCAGTTCCTTTCTATTGACTTTTAAAAGTATTTGTGTGGAGATGGTAAATAATTTTTGTATTGAATCTCAAACGGGAAACTAAGATTAATTCACAACAACAATATATTCAACCAAACAAATAATTACATATGCAACATACAATATATTCAACCAAACAATGTATTGAAGAGAACAAATAATTACATGTTCATATTAAAAGGGAAATATTAAGAATAAGAACTTGGAAGTGTGAAAGTCGATCAACTATCGAGAATGTCCGCGAATAAAACCTCACCTCAAAAATACAATATCTAGACAAAAACAAATAATACATTAGTTAGTGTTTTAATAATTTAAATAATGAAATTATTTGTCATCCAATCATCACTTTTGAAGAATAACAAAAGTGATATTACATTCATATATGAAAGAATCCAATCTTGTTTGAAAACTTGCACCACAACATTATAAACATCAAAAAATAAAAATGATAGAAATTGTCATTAAAACTAAAAATATAAAGCTGCATACACACGACTATCATTCTTCACTAAAAACCACAACCCACAACTTTAATCTCATTACGAAAAAACAGAGAAATTCAATAAAATCTTATCATGACCATTATGTAAAAACCATCACCATCCTATCATCATTACATATAAACAAAATTTTAAAAAAAACTTACCTCGAAGCCACGAGAAAGATGAACGTTGTGGAGGAAGCCACCAAGGCCAGCGGGGCGCGAAGCAACGGGGACGGAGCAGCAAGGTTGGTGCAGGGGCGACAGTGAGTGAAATGGAGGCGAGTGAAGATGGCGAAACGGAGGCACCGCGCAAGGGAGATGTTTTGCCTAAGAGCAATGGAGGCGCCTGAGAGCAGAGAGCAATGGAGGCGAGGCGAGGAAGAAGAAAGAAGACGCAACAGTTGCGGGGAAGTAGAAAGAGGAACAGTAGGGTAAAAAAATTTTACGCGTCTTGGAGGTAAGTAAGCTATACTACCTCGGTTTTCCTAATAACCGAGGCAATAGACATATATATGCATTGGTTCATCTACTAACTGATGCCTATACTCATCTGAAAAAAATAAAAAAAAAATATGAAATGACATTTTTGCAATTATCTTCAACTTATACGCCTCGGTTTGCCTCCCAACCAAGGCATAAAGACATTTTCACACCGGCTCTGAGTGAACCAAAGTCGTATGGTTTGAACAGAAAGAATTGGAATGTTCCTTGAATCAGACGTGCTGGACAAGAAGAACTTATTGTAATCAATATTATTTTATTAGTGAAACCTCTTAAGTTATATAATTAAGGAATAATTGTATGTAGTCCAAGTTTAAGGTGGACCAGTATTATTTCAATTTTGTGTTGTGCAAAAAAAATTGAAGACTCTCTTCAACCTTCTTCTATAATCTATTGTCCCAACAAACATATCAAATTAATCATTAACAAATAGTCATCATTAAGTAAATGATTTTATTATATCATAAGACATATTTATATTTTCATATTCAAATTTGTTACACAATGCACTAACCCAAAAGAAATTTAAATATCAACAATTGTGTAATAACATGATAAAAATTATCTCACTATCAGAATCTTCTTCTCTCGGCTACAATAACAAAAAATATACACATATATGACTTTGTTATAAGTGATAATACATTATACGAAATACTATAATAAAGATGCATGTCCAATTTAAAATTTCTATTGATCAAATATGATTTAAATACTTTGATCTATTAATTATTAGATTTGTTTTTATAACGGTCCTTAGCATGATCTTTTGGACAAGTGACATGATTTGAGCAACTTTGAAGTCTCTCATGTGTACTCCTAAGGGTTGGAACACAAGAGAAAATGCACTTAAAAAAGACTGTTTGACATTCAAGCCAATAAGAGAGTTTAAACGTTTCAATAAAAAAGAAAAAAGAATATGAGATTAAGTGAGTATTCTAAAAAATATCAGTTGTATTTATAAGATTAACATGGATCATACACCTATGTTGTAATATCAAATAATATTGTTAAAGTAATACTTACCTCAAATAGATAATAAGTTTAAACCCTCATTTGGTCCTCATATTTGTTGGTCAATCTCAAGTGGGTCATCATTTTTTTTTCGGTCTCAATTTGGTCCATAAACTTGTAAAATTGAGCCAATTAAGCCCTCTCCGTTAAGTTTTCAGTAATGTCATAACAGTTGAAAAACTATTATTTTTATACTTAATTTTGACCTTAAAGACAGCCTATATGACATAAAAATTAGCTTGAAATCATTTTTTTGCTTAAGTTTTGAAAATAAGAGAGTTGGATAGATTTTATACTTGGTTTTCCCTGTTTTTGTAGGAATTAAGATGAATTAGATGAAAGAAGTTGAAGTAGTGAGCAGTTAGACTCAGGAAAGGAAGTAAAAATGCATAAAAGAGGAGTCGTAGGCACCGCTCAGCGCAAATATTGTCGTTGAGCGGCACTCTGAAGTCCTGCAGTCACCATTGAGGGACAAAACTGCAGTTGAGCGTCAAAACTGAAGAGTCGCACTTACCGTTGAGCGCCATTTAGTTTGGGCTTGGGCCTATTTTCTGTAATTTTTAGGGAGCTATATACGGTTTTAGCCGAATTAGAGTTAGTATCTTCGGATAGAAAGAGGCGAAATCACACTTTCTTCACCCCTTGGAGGAGGATTTTGGATGCTCAAGCTCTATTCTTCAACTTCTGGGGTTCTATCTTTCATTCTTTCATTGTTTTTAATCTAGTTTCACCATGCTAATGGTGAACTAAACCTTCATTGTTGTTGGGAATCGATGTAATCCTTTGAAACTCTCATGTATTGAATTGGTTTTATATTCTATATGCTTTCTTTCACTAATTTTTAGGGTTTTTCTTCTATATATGCATGTTTTGTTTAACTCATTCAATTGCATGATCATTAATGTTATTTGTATGGACACATACAAGTAAATCTAGAACTGAAGAAATTCTCCCAAGAGTAATATTGCCTAGACATAGGGATAGGAGAATTGGTTGCCTTTAAGCTTCTGTGCGAATGTAATGCATGAATAATTGCTAGGGAGACAAGACATTGTAAACTAGTGATTAGGAGTAGGCTTTCTTCACCGACACATCGGGTTTAAGGTAAATTAGAAAGTGGCATTAACATTAATGAACAAAGGTGAATTATTGAATACATGAGAGTGGATAGTATGAATCGGAAACCCCAACAACATAATCATTCACATTATACATCAACAGTTTTTGCATCTTTCAAGTCTATTTATCAAAACCTTGCATTCATGTTTATTTTTCATAATTCAACAACAATATTTTTGTTTACAAGTCTAAGATAATCAACAAATCACATAACTGTTTAGGCCGTGAGTCTTTTAGGAAACGATACTTGGTCTTACCATTTTATTATTAATTGATACGATTTGGTACACTTGCCGAGGGTTAACAAGTTTTTGGTGTCGTTGTCGGGGACTCATAGTTTAACTATTCTATTCGTGTGATTATTGATTAGCTTTGACTTGATTATTTTATCTTTTTATCTTTTTGTTTTATCTTTTTATCTTTTTGTGCTAACAAATGTTTTCTAGGGTTTTGTGCCTAATGCTTGCAGGATGCAATTCAGACAAGAATTTAACTATATGGGCACTCAATTCTACCAAGGTAATCTCAATCACTAGTGGGAACCTCACTCAAGCATGGATCAAAGTCAATTTTGGCAAGCTGTCGGACAATTTGAGAGCCAACCATAACAACAATGGCAGCAACAAAGCTCTCTATCAAAGATGAATGACGTCTTTCAACAATTTATGCAATAATCTATCTCCACTTAGAAAACCATTGAAGCATCATGTAAAAGAATGGAGATGCAGATTGGTCACTTAATTGAGAGATTGGAAGATTTTGGGGTTGAAACTGAAGTTAACCCTAGGGAGGAATGTCAAGCCATTATCACTGGAAGTGACAAGACTTTAGATGAGAAAGAGATAGAGAGAAAAGAAAAAGAAGAGTTGAGTGAGAAAGATAAAGATGTAGAAAAAGAAAGAGAAGTGGTTGAGAGAGAAGAGAGAAAGAAAATTTGTGTGAAGATTAAGAAAGTGAGTGGAAAAAGAGAAGGAAAAAAGAAAGTGAGAGAAAAGAAAATTTGTGTGAAGATAAAGAAAGTGAGAGAAAAGAAAGAGAGGACGAGAGGAAAAAAAGAAAGAATCATATGAAAAACCCCTTCCTCATCCAAATAAGTATCATAGGAAGGAGAAGGAATTTGAGCGTTTTATGGAAATCTTCAAGAAATTGGAGATTAAAGTTCCTATGATTGAGACATTAAAATAGGTTCCTGGCTTTATCAAATTGCTGCAGAAGTTCAGCAAAGAGAAGAAAAAAAGAAGATGGAACTTGAGCTTTATTGGGTCAAGCTAGTGACATTAAAAGAGCACTTGCTGGGAGGCAACCCAGTGATTTAAGAACTTTTAATTTTTGGTTTGGTGATGTAATTTTGAACTTTTGGTATTTTTGTTTTGGTTATAAGTTTGTTACAAGGTTTACATCTCCTGATGAATGTTAGGTGGAAGAGTATCTACTGAAGGATACTATGTTTGTATACACCTACTGATGGGTGTTTGTAAGAATGATTTGCACTCACTGAAGGGTGTGCTAGAGGATTTTGGGTCAGACTCGTGACGTTAAACAAGCGCTACCTAGGAGGCAACCCAATTGATTGACTTTATCTTTGTTTGTCTGTTTTGATTATGCTTTAGATGCATTATAGGGATTGAATGTTTGAGTGATGTGAGAAACTAAATGCATTGGAGTAGTGAGAGGCATTGGTAAAGGACACCTAGGGCGAGCTAGGAAGAAGAAGTGTTGAGGGCGCAAATGCCGCTACCGCTGAGCACGACTGCTGTAGATTGGGTGAACTGTTTTGTTTTAATTGGGCTCAGCGGGATTTGGCCCATTAGGCCTCTTTTATACCCTTGGGCGCGTTTTGGTAGGCACTTTCAGATCTCACTCTTCCCACACACTCTCAAGCACTCTCCAAAGAGTTCTCTTCACTTTTCCCTTCATCCCCCTTCACAAAACCTTTCTTCCACTCATTTTTGCATCAAGTTTTTATCCAAGTTTGAGGTTTGGTGAGAGCATTGCTGTTAGGGGCTGATTTCTTCACATTACTAGAGCATTTTTCACTCATCTAGCATCTTCACCCAAGTAAGTATAAGCATTTTACATTCTAGGTTTTTGAAAGCATGAATTGGTATGAACATGGTTGTCTAAGCATGATTTTTATGGGATTGTGATTTTTATGCATGATTAGATGAATTAACTGTTGTTTTTGGACCGATTAAACCGCTTGATTTGGGTCTGGAACTAGGAAGATTCCATGTGGGTGGTGATTAGAACATTTTTAAGACATTTTGCAAAATCTGCAGAATCGCCACTCAGCAGAAATTTCCTTTAAGCGCGATTCTGGCAGACTAGTGTCTTATGCTTTTTGGCTTACTGGTTTGCTGCCCAGGTTGCACTGAGGGGTTCTGTTTGCCCTCAAAGGTGATAGGAATGGTTTTAGGGTGTTTTTTGTGGTTTACTAATGCTTAATGATGTTTCTTGTGGTTTTGTGAATTGTGTTTGATGTAGGAATGGCCTCCTCATCGGACAAGAGGATCAAGACTTTAGGATCAAAGAGGAAGGATAAGGAACCAGACCATTCTTACTCCAATAAGTTCCTTTCCCGCAAGCATGAACGCCACTTCAATGTTATCCAAGATAGGAGGCTATTAATGAAAAGGAAGGCTGGACTAATACCTGATTTTGCTCTACAATTTGGAGAGCAATTGGAGAACAGGAACTAGGGGAGGTTAACCACTTACCCTACACCAACTAACATAGTAGTGGTGAAAGAATTCTACACCAACGCAAGGAGGTTGGGTGATCATCCTATTGAGGATTATTTGAGCTATGTTAGAGGGCACGTCATTTGGTATGACCCTTATTCCATTAATAGATTTTTAGATACTGAATGGGCTAGTGAGCAGTGTCAGTTTGCTCTAAATATGGAAGAAGGAGCAAACTTTGATGATGTGGAGAGTGTGCTATGTGTGTCTAGAGGACACTTTCAGAGAAACAGGAAGGGTGCAGTTGTGAACATAAGAAGAGCTGATTTGACTCCTCTAGCAAAGTATTGGATGGAATTTTCTCATGCTAATATCCAATCGTGCTCACATGTCTCAGATATTACTGTCAGCAAGGTGCTTCTGTTATACTGTGTGCTCAGAAGGATGAGCGTTAACATTGGCCACGTAATAGCCAATGAGATACAGGTGCGTGCAAATACCATGAACAATAAGGCACCTTTGGGGCATCCCTCTTTGATTACACACCTACGTGAGCTAGCTAGAGTGAATATCTCTACACCGCCATTTGAGAGGCCTAAGAAGGAAATTGATGAGACCTACTATAGACAGTATTGTGGTATAGATGAGACAGGTCAGCCAGTACCATCACGTCATCCTCGCAAAGGAAGAGGACCACCACAGGGAGTTGCACAACCTCATGATGCAAAGTCGTTTCAGATGAGAGATATGTATATGTCTGTTAAACTCGCTTTTAGTCGCATCAAAGCCAACAAACTCAGTTTCTCCACTAATGTAGTAAAAGGGATAACCAAGGATCAATCCAAGGACTCAACTATGATTAAGCTTTAGAATGTAAAGTTAATTCTTGTAATTATTTACTACTAAAACTACTAAAGCAAGGTGGGGAAATGAAATATGAAACAATGAAATTAAAGAGACAAGAATAAAGAAATCTAATCTGTATAAAAGAAAAATCAAGAAATAAAATGCAAAGAAATAAAAACAAAACTGGAACCTAAGCTAAATTGTAAAATAAATGCATAACAAAACAGAACCTAAACTAAAATGAGAACTGAATGCAATTAAAACTAACCAATGAATGCTAACAGTTAACAGCACAAGGAAACCAAAACTAAAACTGAACAAGGAACTAAGATCCCTAAAAGAAGTGGTATATACATGTATCAGAACCAAAAGAGTGGATAGTTCAACATCTAATCTACTAAACCTAGTCTATTCACAGGAAGACAAAAATCAAAGTAAGAAGTATTGGCTAATACAGAAATCAACTTGCAATGAAACCAAATCAGTAATACAGATCACTCTATCCTATTCTATATATCACCAGAAATCAATCAAGAACAGAATTTAGAATTGAAACAAATCAAAAACAGTACCTAAATTCTAACTAATCAAAAGCAATATAATAATTCAAAAAACAGAATTGAAGTCATAGGTGAATTGCACATTGGACTGAATAAAAGAGTGCTTAGAGATCTCAGGAAGACATCCTGATAATATGAATT
This sequence comes from Vigna nakashimae, assembly GCA_034642375.1. Taxonomy (NCBI): domain Eukaryota; kingdom Viridiplantae; phylum Streptophyta; class Magnoliopsida; order Fabales; family Fabaceae; genus Vigna; species Vigna nakashimae. The sequence continues at coordinate 26,351,813 of CM067768.1, forward strand.
CCAATCCAGGATATTCTAAGTCATATTTCAGAACTTTAAATTGACTCTTTCCACTAATTTGTCCAATCAATGTTCATTAACCTATTCATCAATCTGAAATTCACAAACAAATTCAAGAAACACAAATTTGAATAAGTTTTTATGCATTGAACTCATCTCTGACTCGAGAAGACATCTCGATAAAAAAATTACTCACTATGGAGTCATTCAATTCCAAAAGGAATTGCAAAGATGCAAAGAATCAGAGTCCAATTCGTTTTCTCAGAACATAACAATGGCAGAATAAAAAACAGTGAACAAAATCAAAACACAAACAAGAAATGAGAAAGAAACACGAAATTGCACTTTACTAATATGAGAAAGGAAAATTACAAACATTATACCAGAGATCACCAAATGAGGAACTCACAGATTGTCACGGTTCCATGAATCTCATCAGCGAAATCCAAAATCAAGAACAGTATCCTACTCTAAGAAAAGCGTAAAAACCCTAATCTCTAGAACGGAGAACTGTAAACTGAAAAGGTAAAAATGTGTGAAGAAGTGTTCTCTATCTATTTACATGCAGAAAAACCCCTTTATATAGGGTTGGAGAACGAAAAGAGAAAGGGGAAAAATTGGGAGAGGGGAACCTCGCTTCACTTGGACGCTTCAATCTTCGCCCTCCACGTGGCATCTCCGGTCAGCTCCATTTGCTCGCCGGTCAGCTTCTCCTTCTCCGGTCAGCTATGGTCAGAGTGTCGCGCTCCTCTTTTCACTTCGCTCTCTCCCTCGCTCAAGGGTGAATTTCTTTTACCCCCTTTTCAAATGAGGATGAAGGGAAGAGATGCCTAAGGAGAAGCAACGCTAAAACGCTGCGTATCAATAATTGGAGCCCAAGGCAGCTGCACTTTGCATCAAAACAGTACGCTTCAATAAGGGAGAGTTCAATTTTACTTTTGTTCTAATTATCCAAATGCAGTGGCCCAATTTCTCGGTGCAGCGGCCCAATCTTCCAATGCAATGTTTAGTCAGTGCAGCAACAACAACAATGGCCTAGCAGCACAATTCAACACTCTGCAACAGCAACCCAATTCCTGAAATCAGATTCACCAAGCAACAAAGAAAAATTAATCAAAAATTAAAGAAAGAAAAGAAAAATTAACAAATAAAATAAAAGAATTTTTTATCAAAAGATTTTCTAAAAAAAATATTAATTTTATAATTATTAACAGAAACTAAAAATTATATCTAAAAACCTATTTTTAACTAAATTTATACAAAACTAAAGAATTACGAGAAAAACATAAAACTAGCCTAAATCTAAGAAATTAAAAACTAAAGAAATCTAAGAAATGATTTTTAACAGAGAAAAATATGTAAATCTAGAGTGTTATCAATGTCTCTTATAGATGCTAGGATGCTAGGATGCAGTCCATCCACAGAGGGCAGGTGGCCACAGCAGAGATCATCATTGGGATGTATGATACACCCCCAAGACATCGATGGACCATGAAGGAGTTCAACAATGTGGTGGCATGGCCAAAGGAGCAAGCTTAGGAAGCTGGAGCAACTGAAGCTCCAGCTATGGATGATGATGATGAGTTTGAAGATGATGGAGAGGAGGAAGATTCAGATGACAGCATGGGTTGATGAGGAGCTGAGATAACATCTATTGATGGATGTTATCACCTCTAGAGCAGGATTTTTTTATCTTTTTTTTTGTACTGTTAAACTTATTTGCTTCTATTATTAGAATAGGTTGTGATGTACTCAGTTTGAAACTTTATCTACTATGATGGTTTGTTTGTGATTTATGCATGATGAGTATTGTTTAATGATGCTTGGATATTGATTGATGTTGAGATTGTGCACTATATGTTGATATATAGGTGGTTGTTCACAAGCTATGTGAACAGATGCATGATATTGTGATTGTGATTAAGATGCTAAGCAGGATGTGTATGTGGAATGATTGAATGAGCCTATATGTAAGGTTTTGAAATCCAGAGTTTGTGATTGAATGGTATTACATTGAAAGCATGAATGACTTTGCCTAGGTTTTTATGATTGAATCACTTGCTTGTATGTATCATATGATCAAGGCCCTTTGTTGGTAACCCTTTATTAGCAAATGCATGATTTTAGCCCAATAAAAGAGAGCACAATGTGTTCTATCCTTTGAACCCTTAGATTTGAACATGATAGAAAACCCTTTTTGAAAAGTTTTACCTTGAGTTGAGTTGAAGATATCTTGTGGTATTGATAAATGTTCAAGTTTGGGGTTGTTGGGAAGTATAGAAAGGAAATATGAAAAGTATTAAGCATATGGAAATCAAAATAAAAAGGAAAGAAAAGAAAGAAAAAGAAAGGCTTAATGCAAAAGAAAGTTGGGAAGAAGGAAGAATGATTGTGTTTAAATGATTCACTTAACTCAAGGATTTTGTGATCCAGAAAAACCAATTTTCTTGTTAGTCTAGCTACATTATAAGCCATAAAAAAGTCCTTGTGATGATACTTGCTTGTGAATGTGTTTGATTGTGGTTAACTGAAAGGCAAAGTTAATTCATGTGACATTGTGATAGTAGAGTGAATGAGTGACCTCTTATACACTTGTGTGTTTGAATGAAACACTTTATCTAGTGAGGAAAGATTCCATGAATGCATGATTACATCTATGCTTAGTTAATTGATCATTCATAAGAATACCATTTGTTGGATAATATGTGATTATGTGAACACCAAAGCATGTGTGCATCTTGACTGAATTCTTTTGGATGAGATGATTTGAGTAATTACTTATCTTGGAAAAAAGAGTTTTGAATGTGGTGAATCATTGTATGGATTGGTGGAAGAGTTAGTTATATCTTGTTTGCTTGAGGGCAAACAAAGTTCTAAGTTTGGGGTTGTGATAACAGTTGAAAAACTGTTATTTTTATACTTAATTTTGACCTTAAAGACAACCTTTATGACTTAGAAATTAGCTTGAAATCATGTTTTTGCTTAAGTTTTGGAAATAAGAGAGTTGGATAGGTTTTATGTTTGTTTTTCCTTGTTTTTGCAGGAATTAAGATGAATTACATGAAAGAAGTTGAAGTAGTGAGGAGCTGGACTAAGGAAAGGAAGTAAAAATGCACAAAAGAGGAGTCGCAGGCACCACTCAGTGCAAATATTACCTTTGAGCGGCACTCTGAAGTCCCACAGTCACCGCTGAGGGGTAAAACTGCAACTGAGCGTCAAAACTGAAGAGTCGCACTTAACGTTGAGCGCCATTTAGTTTGGGCTTGGGCCTATTTTCTGTAATTTTTAGGAAGCTATATAAGGTTTTAGCCGAATTAGGGTTAGTATCTTTGGACAAAAAGAGGCAAAATCACACTTTCTTCACCCCTTGGAGGAGGATTTATGATGCTCAAGCTCTATTCTTCAACTTCTAGGGTTCTATCTTTTGTTCTTTCATTGTTTTTCATCTAGTTTCACCATGTATATTGTGAACTAAACCTTCATTGTTGTTAGGGAATCGATGTAATCCTTTGAAACTCTCATGTATTGGATTTGTTCTATATTCTATATGCTTTCTTTCACTAATTGTTAGGGTTTTTCTTCTATACTCTATGCATGCTTTGTTTAACTCATTCAATTGCATGATCATTGATGCTTTTGTATGGACACATATAAGTAAATCTAGAACTGAAGAAATTCTCCCAAGAGTAATATTGCCTAGACATAGGGATAGGAGGATTGGTTGCCTTTTGAGCTTCTGTGCGAATGTAATATGTAACGTCCCGGCAACTCGCAGGGACCGTTGACTGCCCCCACAGACCACCACCAGGCTTTCCAGTGTGCTTTGTCATCACTCGCACACTTTCTGGGAAAACTTCCCAGAAGGTCACCCATCCCAGAATTACTCCAGGCTAAGCACGCTTAACCATGGAGTTCTTATGAGTCAGGCTACCGAAAAGTAAATGCATTTTGGTGATATGAGTAGTCAAATCAATTCCTTTAAGCTTATCCTTCAACTGTATAGTCCCATACCTATACAGTCTCCAAATCCCTCTCATTCCGGTGTATGTTCGATTCATCCATGTACCCCTTCCACCCGAAGCTGCCAGGAGCCGCTCCTTGTCTGTGCCCCCTGCACCATGCTTCTTGCACCGGCGTCACTCCCCGCCCTCGTCTCCGTGCCCGGGTGTCACATAATACATGAATAATTGTTAGGGAGACAAGACATTGTAAACTAGTGATTAGGAGTAGGCTTTCTTCACCGAGACATCGGGTTTAAGGTAAATTAAAAAGTGACATTAACATTAATGAAGAAAGGTGAATTCTTGACTACATGAGAGTGGATAGGATGAATCGAAAATCCCAACAACATAATCATTCACATTATACATCAATCGTTTTTGCATCTTTCAAGTCCATTGATCAAAACATTGCATTCATGTTTATTTTTCATAATTCAACAACAATATTTTTGTTTACAAGTCTAAGATAATCAACAAATCACATATGCCGAGGGTTAACATCTAATTGTGATGACATGGTGCACACATATGCATACATTTTATATTATGTGAAATTTTTTATTTAATTTGTTATTAAGTCTTGTACAACTGTACAAACGCCGCCTCAGAGCCCTTGACAAAAAAACCTTCCATCAATTAGTTTCTTATTAGATTTTGATGGGTTGAAGTTTTTACCTCTCTCACACTCACCTTTTCCGCGACACATCCGGCACCGAGAAGATCACGTTGTTCTGCCCAATTACACAGGAAATCAAACTATACTCACATTTCCCACCACTGCAACCAAGATAATGCAGGGTGAGGTCGAGGCGGTGAGGGTTGCAATGTGGGCAACAATGTGATTAGGGTCTCACCTTCTGTATTTCTACTAATTGCGCGACGGCGACGAGTTTGATTTGGGTGTTTTGGGTTCAGTTAGTGTCGAGGCGGTGGGGGTTGCAACGTGGGCGACGACGCAATTAAAGTCTCGCCTTCTGCGTTTTTGCTGGTTGTGTGATGACGGCGAGTTCGATTTGGGCGTTTAGGGTTTGGTTGGTGTTGTGCCGCAATGATGGTTCAGGACTGGTTGTGCGATTTCCGGCATGGTGGTGACAACACAACATGGTTCATGGTGATGAAGATGAGCACGCAGTTGTTGGAGGTGCGAGATGGTGATGTTTTGTTGGTATCATTGTATTACTACATTTTTAAAAGCTGGTGGAGTGAAAACTACTTGAGCTTTCTGAAATTATAGACAAGAACTTTGGTAGTGGTTGCATTAAGTGTTTTATGATCAAATGCTTGGATTCTGTTTAATTTTATGATCAAATACTCTTCTACATCACCCCTTTCATTATCTTTGCGAGTATTTTTGTTGCAACTGGGAAAGAAGAGCAAAAGTTGCCATACTTGTTATATTTGCAAGGTGGACTGGGTTTGAGTGTCGGCAACCAACCGAATCTAGTGGATGGGTTCAAAACGTTTGTGAAGAATTTCGTCTCATCTTAATGGATCAGGCATGATTTACTCGGCATTTGTGTAATCATCTTTGTGGTACTGTAAGAACTTTCATGTATAATCTTTTCTGTTGCTTATGTGCATTTCTACAGCGAGGAACAGGCTTATCAACTCCCTTAACTGTGTCATCAATGTTTCAATTCAAGTTTGTTGAGGAGTTGGCTGACTTCTTAAAGATTTTCGAGTTGATGATATTGTGAATGATGCAAACTTTATTCGAGTTTGCCTTGTTCCAGATGCTGGTCCTCGGACAATTTTGGGGCAAGTATTCAAGTTAAATAATATAACATAAAGTCACGTCATATAACGCTTATACAAAACTTAATAATAAATTAAATAATAAATTCCACGTAATATAAGACGTAATCAAATTTTAACGCCGTCAACGAAAACTTAATGGAGAGGGGTTAATACTCTCAATTTTACAAGTTTATGGACACAATTGAGATCGAAAAAAAAATGATGACCCACTTGAGATTGACCAACAAATACGAGGACCAAATGAGAGTTTAAACATGTTGGAACAATCGGTATCGTAGAGTCGCGCAACGGAATTAAATAAGTGGAAAGTGTGTTACGGTCACAACTCAAGTTACGATAGTCTATTTTAGAAAATTTATTTTCTTAGAGAAAATTTATCGAACAGTTGATGTGCGAAAATTATAAAGAGTGTAGGAAGTAGAAAAATTCACCCACAGAATTTTTATCCTGGTTCGAATCAAAAGATTCTACGTTCAATTGTTAATCACTATAAAAAGTGATTAACGTTTTCACTAAAAATAGTTCAACATATTAAAATAGAGAGAAAGAGAATATAATGATAAAAGCTTCCTTTGACGAATGAACCGGAAGGGTGCTTCCTTCGACCAACGAACCGGAACAGTGCAGTCAGAATCTTCCTTCGACCAACGAACTGGAAGATAGCAGCGTTGCTAACTCAAAGAGAACCGCTCCGACCTTTGACACACAAAGCGTGAGCTTCTCCTATTCGCGAGACCAGACAATGAAACGAACTAGCTTTTTAGAACTTTCTCAGTTACATTGTATTCTAAAAAAAGCTTAGTTATTTGCTAAAGTGTTTGGCAAATGTATATATAAAGCCTACTGGTCTGAAAATGAAATGACGCATTACAACTGTCAGTGATAATTGATTATTGTAAGTGATAATTGATTATATGCGAGACTTGAAACAGTTTGGATTTTTAACTCTTCAACTGATCGGCTCGAGTTCTTCATGTTCGACCGCTCGGTTTGATTTATCACAGCCTCCTATCATTCGGTCTTCAACTATGTTTGGCCTGAGGCCTTATCACCTTTTGTCGTTCGGCTTGGTTACTTATATCTTTCCAACGTTCAGTTCTAACTGCTCGGTCTTAGTCATTCCTCGCTACCGCTCGGTCCGAACTACTTGGTCTTGGACAAGCCTCGCTACTGCTCGGTCTGAACTACTTGGTCTCGGTCAAGTCTTAAACCATTCGGTCATGCCTTGTTTGATCATTGTCATCACATGTTCAGTCTGTTGTTGGAAGTCGTTTGGTCATCAATTGTTCGGCCTGTATCTATTAGTGATCGTTCGGTATTCAACTGAGTTTGGCCAATGTTCAACTTCGTTCGATCTTGAACTGCTATACACTGCCAAGCCTTCAACTACTACATATGGTTCAGTCTTTGACTAATAGTGACCGTTCGACTGTTGACATATAGGTACAGTTGGTCTTCTAACTGTGTTCGGTCTTCTAGCTGTATTCGGCCATGAACAGTGTTCGGCCTTCAACTACTAAGTGACCGTTTAGCCATAATTTGATATGACCGTTTGGTCACAGTCATTCCTTCCACTACTTGGTCTTGGTCATGAAATCTACCGTTCAGTGCTTAATGTCTTCTCTTGTGCAAAAATGCTTTTAAACTCTCATACAACATAAATCTACTTATTTTTCACTTTATAACATCATCAAAATTATTATCTTGAAAATATCAATTATCCTCTTTCGGTAACAAAACTTAGATAATAATAACAATGTAATACCTGTTTGTTACAATTACGGTTAACACGTAAATATGTTAATATTTTTCCAAATAAATATATTTTGGATTGTTATAAAATAAAGATATAAAATATAGCTTTTTAAACCATGCTCTTTTAACACGTATAGATATAAGATCCGAATTCAATTATTACATACAATCCAAGTTTAAGTCTTCGATGAAAACAATCATCTGTCTGCAATCTATCATGCTAAAATTATCAGAAGTAAAATTAAATCATATATAAATCCATGATTATTTATAAGATAAAAAAAGCAATTTGACCTTTTAGAATAACAAATTTTCTTGAGGGAAATCTTCACTACTATCTCCAGCATATATTCGTAGACAAAAAAAAGTTCCTTTATTATTTGTATCCTTTACTCATTACAACAGTAAAATAATCCTTCATTGACAGCATATTTAACACCTTATATTCTCTCAAGCATTGGTGGAGCTTATAAGGCTTATAGGGATCTTCACTTCCCCAATATTTTTTCTATTAATATATATATAAATAAGTTTTTTCTAGTATATTTTGTATGTTTAAAACTTTTATATATTTATTTTTCACACTTCAAAATATCTTTTAAATTTTAAAAGTTTGTCACTGCTCTCAAGTCGATGGTATTCAATAGAATTATAATTTCTTAATAACTTTTAATAAATACAACCCTTACAATTATTCACATATATAGTTAGTGTTATATAAAACTTACGATTAGCTTATAAACCCATTCTACCTTCAGAACTACTTAATCCCGATATTCTCGAGTCTTCTAAAATTTTGAAGATTTTGTTACAAAATAGTGCTAAAGGCTATTTTATGTTGTCATTGTCACATTCAAAGTGAAAATGATGTTTTCTGACCGATGCTTTTCCTGTTGAAACTTTTTTCGGACACTCTTACAGTGTTATTATTCTTCCACTTTTTCCATGTTTGGCATTTTGTTGTACTACTGACTGCTCACAGTTCATTGTATCTTTTTCTATTTTTTATTAGTAAAAAATAAAATAACATAAAAATAAAGCAGGGCCGTAACCCATATAGAAAAGAATATAAAGTATTTAAACAATCATCCGATATCTTAATGAAAATAACATTAATTTATATCGAATGTAATAAAAAGTCATATAAAGAATAATTATAATAATGAAAAATGATAACATATAAAAGTTTGTTAGAGTATACAAAACTTAAATAATTATTACTTTTTTACAATAGTATGAAAGTTATCATTTATACAAACATAACATATTGTTTGCGTAACAATAAATCTTAGACCTGTACCACTTAATATACTTAATATCCAATTGAGGGGTAAATATTATTTATGCATATACCTAAATAAGTAGGGTAAGTATTTTGCAAATGTATACTAAACTTTAGTTTTAGTTTTATCAAAATTAAATCTATTCAAAATTAATTTTGCTAACACATACAATAAACTATGTTAAATAAAATTTCTCACCTACAATGAGCACTATAAAAAAAAACACAGAAGTATATTATTGTAATATTTTATGTAGAAGATTTTGCATTGACCCTTTATATAATTTGTTTATGATTGTGTGTGTGATTACAAAAGAAATTTGTCACAACAAGACCAACTTTCGTAAATGAAGAAATTACTTCTTTTTTTATAATTAAAATGAAAATTTTATTGTATAGAAAATAACATTTTATCTATGTCAGGTGAAAATGATGTTTTCTAGCACAATTTTTTTGTGTTGAAAAACTTTTGTCGCTACTCATCTGTATTATATTACAAATTTAGATTGGAGGATCCACAATGTATCTAAGTGGGACCGAATTTTTTAATTATTTATATATTTATTTTAATCAATAATAATCTTGTAAAAGTATTTTAAAATGTTGAAAACATAGTTCTAAGTTTATTATGAAAGACTGATGTTAAAGAAATTATATTATTATTATTATTTTTGTTGAAAAACATTGACTTATCTCACAAAACAAAAGCAAATAAATTAACAAGACCGACAACAAAATTCTCAAAATCTAGAAAATAAACAAACTCATAAAATACAATGATAATTGAATCTCACCGTATCTTATATTATAATAAATTATATAGTGTCTATTAATATATTTTACTTGATCTCTTCTCTTAATATTTCTTATTATTTTTATTATTATTATTATTATTATTATTATTATTATTATTATTATTTAAAGAATTGGTTTAGGCAAGACGTCCTTCTACTAATTTTCTTTACTAACTAGCGAGATCAGTTTATGAAATTCACGGTTGCATAGTAATGAGATTATATAAATAGAGGCAGCTGTAAAAATAAAAAATAAATAAGTTTAGGATCGGTTATCCTCTTTCTTTGTTTAGGTTCTTTCCTAAGGAAGAAGAAGCAAAGGTCTTCGGCAGCGGCTTCGTTGATGCTTCCAACAGTTTCGAGAAATGCAACTGCGGATGCTTCGAGGGAGGAAGAAGAACCTTCAGAAAAAAATAACATTGGCAAAGAAAAAATAGTGTATAAAAATATAATCATAATATATATATATATATATATATATATATATATATATATGTATATATAATAATATTTAATAATATTTAATAATAGTATTTAATAATATATAATAATTATAATTGTTTATTATTATAAATTATAACAATAACACTGATAATTATTATTATAATTGTAATTATAATTATAATTATAATAATCATAATATAATTGCTAATTTACGTAAAATTAAATTTTAATTGATAAAAATATTTTTATATATTATGAATTTTAAGTTGTAAAGTTATGAATATTTGAATAATTTTTTATTTTTTTATTTTAAACTAAAAATAAAAATTATTAAAATACTTCTGTTTTTAAATTATGTTTCTTTTATAAATATTTTTTTTTTCAGTGTGGAGATTACATATGATAGCAAACTTCATGTATAAATTATTTAATATAATTTAGGTTTAATGTCTCAATAGAATAGGTCCTTATTTTCGTCCCAAATTTGAAATAGGTCCTTGTTATATTTGAAGTCTTAATTAGATCCTTATTTTTGTTAATTTGATGCAAATAAATATTTTCCGTCAATTTCAGAAAATAGCGTTAAGGAGTATGTGACGTGGCGTGTGTGAATGCAATTTTTTAATACTCATAAATTTTGAATGAAGTAAATATAGTATAATCCATGCTGAAATTAATTAAACAGAGGGCAAATTTGGAAAAACTTAATGTTTTTTTTTTGCTGAAACATCTTTGGAAGGGAGAAATCAAAATCAAGTTGGGGATTTTTCTATTCTAGGGCTCGTGTCGTCTCAGACTTGGGAAAGAGTGGATGTTGTTCGAGTGGATGCGCGAGTGGGATAGGAATCAGAAAGACGTTATTGTTCGAGTTGATGTGCGAGTGTTGGTGGGTGATTTACCGGTGCATGTGCGTGTGGAAAAGGTTGAAGCACGAGGTGAAGTGTGGGACCTTGTGTCCTTGGAAGCGCGACGCTGAAGTAGGTGTTGACTGGAGTGGAGGTTAATCTGAAGGAAGGTAAGTTTTTGTGGTTTATTGTCTTGCGTTTTATAGTTGGGAAAGTATAATATTCGATTGTGGTCCCCTATGGTTTGGTCTGCGTTCTTCATTGCGTTTTGGTGGTCCCCCATGTATGTTTAAAGTTATATGAGTCTTTGTGAGTGTGTTTTAATATATTATTTTTTTTCGTCATACTGTGTTGTGCGTGTATATATATTGATTCTGTGTTGTGCGTATAATGGGCGACGTTTTTTACTGTGTTTTCCACCATGGGGGGAAGTTCATTACTGATGGTACCTTGAAGTATGAAGGAGAGACAACAACTTTGTCCTTTGACCCTGATGTCTGGAGTTATTTTGTTGTTGTTAGTGTAGTGAAAAGTTTTGGATATGATAACTTTAAAGAATTATGGTACTGTGTAGGAGGGGGTTCAGTTTTGGAAAATAGGTTGGAAGAATTGAGGGATGACACTGGTGCCATGCATATGGCTAACTTAGTAGGCTTAATGGCGAGGTTCATTTATACGTTATACATGTTGTTTCGGAGCCTGAAGTGATAAATATGGTTGAATATGTTACTAATGATGAAGGACAAGTTCATGATGATGGTGAAGTACAAGAAGACGGTGAAGTTGAGGGTGAAGAACATGCTGATGGTGAAGTTGATGGTGAAGTTGAGGGTGACTTAGAAGAGGTGGAACAGGGTGAAGAACATGGTGATGGTGAAGTTGATGGTGAAGTTGAGGGTCAAGTTGAGGGTGACTTAGAAGAGGTGGAACAGGGTGAAGAACATGGTGATGCTGTTGAAGTACAGGTTGAAGGTCATGGTGACATAGAACATTTCCATGAGGTTGAAGAAGATGTTAATTGTGTTGAAGGAGTTGTGGAGGACCAAGGTAATGTTTCTAGTTGAAGTACATCTACTAATGAACGTGATGAACGTGATGAACGTGAAAATAATGAGTGCTTAGAGGGACTCGTGGATGTGAGTGTTAAATGTGATGTAGATGGTGATATAGATGGTAATGTGGAAGTGGAAGTAGAAATAGAAAGTCTTCAAGACAATGATGATGTGAGTGTTGAAAGTGATGACCATGATGAGAGAGGTTTGTCGGATGAGGAGTGGAAATCTGAGGAATTACTTACTGCAACAGATAGTGATGATGAGGTTAATGACATTGAAGGTTATGGGAGGTTTAGTACTTTTTCTATGCCAAAAAGTATGGTGGACTTTACATGGGAAGTAGGGACTTTTTTTACAAAAAAGCAAGATATTGTAGATGGTTTAAAAGGGTATGCGTTGGAAAATGGTAGGAATATAAAGTTTGTCAAAAATGACAAAAATAGATTGAGGATGAAATGCTTTGGTGCAAAAGGAGAATGCCCCTGGACCATATATTGTGCTTATATGGAGGCTGAGAAATCATGGCAACTGAGAACTACAAATGACATTCACACATGTAGCAGGGAGTTCAATCTCAAGTTGCTTGATGCCAAGTGGTTGAGCTCAAAGTTGGAGAAAACAATAAGGGAAAATCCCAAAATGAAGGGTGGAGATATTCGGGAAAAAGTTCAAAGGAAGTGGAACATAGGTATATTTAGGGGTATGGCTTATAGAGCCAAAGCTATTGCTTTTAAGCACATTGATGGGTCCTTTAAAGAACAATATAAGAGGATATATGATTATGCATATGAGTTGTTGGGAAGAAATCTCGGATCTACAGTTAAAGTGGTTGTTGAGAATAATGATGATAAGATAATTTTCAAAAGATTTTACTGTTGTATGAAGGCATGAAAAGACATTTTTCTTTCTTGTAGGCAATTAATTGGACTAGATGGGGCCTTTTTGAAAGGGAAGTATGGGGGTGAGTTGTTAACGGCTGTTGGGAGAGATGGAAATGATCAAATGTTGCCCATTGTATATGCGATGGTAGAAGGGGAAAACAAAGATTCACGGTTGTGGTTTTTGAATCTTTTGATTGATGATCTTGGTGGTCAAGAAGTATGTTCAGCAATAACATTTGTTTCAGACCAACAAAAGGCAACAGTGATATTTTCTGTTGGTTCTTTCTTACATTAATACATTACTTATATTTAATCATATTTAATGTTGTCCACAGGGTCTACTACCAGCAATACAAGAGCTACTCCCCAGTGTTGATCAGAGGTTCTGCGTGAGACACTTATATTCAAACTTTAGGAAGAAATTTCCATGTAAAAATCTAAAGAACCTGATGTGGAGGGCAACTACTGCCACTCATCAACAAAATTGGGAGAGGGAAATGAGAAACATTAAAGATGTCAATGAAGACGCATTCAAGCATTTGATCCATCCCTCCAAGGTTTATTCTTGAACTATAACTTTTTTATTAGAACTATAACTTACTGCTGCATATATAGGCACTGTAAAAGTCTATATTTTATGGTCTAGGTACTGGTCAAAGTCCAGATTCAATCCAAGACCAAAACGTGACACATTGGTGAACAATATGAGTGAGGCATTTAACAGTGTATTGGTTCATACCCGGACTAAACCAATTGTTACTATGCTGGAAGAAATCAGGGTGTACATCATGCAAAGATAGGCAAAAAACAGGACTAAGATACAGTCCTTTAGAGGACCAATTTGTCCAAAAATCCTGAACAGATTTGAAAAGGAATCCCAATGAACCAAGAACTGGATTCCTAGGTAAACTATCTTCTCTATTTCTGAATTGTATTGTACTTTTTTAAGTTGTATGTAAACTTTGTTCATTATTGTTAACATTTGTTCACAGCTGGTCAGGAAATAAATTGTTTGAAGTTAGACACGTCTCCCACATTGGATACAAATATGTTGTAAACATAGACGACTTGTCATGCTCCTGCAGGAGATGGAGCATCACGGGAATCCCATGTTGCCACTCCTTAGCCGCAATGAAGTTTTTGAATATTGATGGATAACAATTCATTCCAACTTGCTTTATGAAGTCCACCTATGAAGAAACATATGCATCAATCGTATTTCCCATCAACGACAACAACATGTGGAAGATACAACCATATTCGGATGTTATGCCTCCTTACAAAAAAGTTATGCCTGGAAGACCTAAAAGGAAAAGAAGAATGGAATAGTGGGAGATCAAAAAAGATGAATCTCGAATGACCAAGGCTGGTTTGCGTAAGAGATGCGACCTATGTAGGCAGCTTGGGCATAACAAGAGTCGTTGCCCCAAAGCTACTCCTTCATCACAACCTGTAATGCCATCATCCCAATTATCTGACATCTGTAATGACCAAGTAGTTGCACCGTAGAAGCTTTTGGATGTAGTGTTTTAATGTACTCTTTTAATGTAATACTACACTTATGAAATACTACTCTTTTAATGTACTCTTTTAATGTAATACTTTGGATGGGCCACCTTGGTTAATATATTATTATATATTCTGAATTCTGCATATTAAGCTTCCTGCTGTGACTTCTGCTATTAAGCTTGCTGCTGTGACTTCTGCATATTCTAGATACTGGTACACTTAAGTTTTATGACTTCTGCTATTAAGTTTTGAATAACAGTTTTATGAGTTCTACTATTCAGCTTTATAACACAGCTTATAACAACTTATAACACAGATTATACACAGTCTCATAAGATTATACACTTATACACTTATTACATAAAGCATTCCTTATTACATACAGATTTATAGCATTCCTTAACTCAGATTATACACTGTCTCATCAGATTATATCTCTGTAACACTAATTGCGCTTTCCTTCCTCAAAACCACGAAACTTCTGATTGTTATAATCATGGACTGTCTTCTATTGCATATACCACTACTAACTGTGACTTTCTAATTTCATCACACTTCCAATCAATTACTTGGTTTATCTAAGAAAATTGCATATACCACTACTAACTGTGACTGTCTACTATTGAGTTCTGCAATCTCAAGTTATTGATTGGCAATGGACAAAACATACTGCATGGCAGTTTACAAACCTTTATTTCTTAATGAGTTACTTAGCCCTACACCATCATTAGTACACTTATTAGATATTTCTTAATCAGTTACTCAACCCTGCAAAATATGATTTTCTTCATTTTGAATCAATAAGGTTTCTCACTGCAACAATTAATTTCCCTGTCTTTGACCTTCCAATAACAGATGAAGTGTAAAATTACAATAAAAAGAAAAACGAAAATAGAACATGATTTCATTCATTTTTGCTAGTTCAATACATTGTTCATCCCGTTTTCATCACCTACTGCATCCTATGACAAAGAAAATGCAGAATACATTATGGATTTTTGATCCATATTGAAATTACAATAATATTAACCACACAAATACAACAAACAGCCCCTATCAACAACTTCATCCATTTTTCCACAACCTTAACAGAATTTTTCAAATCAATCACCATATTCACTACCCCACCCATTTCTTTTGTCTTTGACAAACACTCATGCTTTCCTTCCCACTTCAGATTCGTATAACATCTTTCATTACCATCATCACAACACCATTTGAAGAAATTGCAACCACCGTTTTCATGCCCGTTCTTTAAAAAAAATTAAAACCCAATGAATACGACTTTGAAGTAAAACAAACAACTCATCCACGTTTCAGTTACCTTATACTTAGGGCACCCCCAAAATTGTTTCCCTCTGTTCTTAGTCGTTCCAGCTATTCTCACCACTATTTTCTCTCCACACAGACAAAGGGGTGACGCACCACGAAAAACGACCTTCGCCTCTCCATTCCGCCAGCCATTGGAAGTCGAAGAACATGTTGAACGTGAATTCTACATCGTTTTCACCACTCGCGCATCCACTCGAACAACATCCACTCTTTCCCAAGTCTGAGACGACACGAGCCCTAGAATAGAAAAATCTCCAACTTGATTTTGATTTCTCCCTTCCAGAGATGTTTCAGCAAAAAAAACATTAAGTTTTTCCAAATTTGCCCTCTGTTTAATTAATTTTAGCATGGATTATACTATATTTACTTCATTCAAAATTTCTGAGTATTAAAAAATTGCATTCACACACGCCACGTCACACACTCCTTAACGCCGTTTTCTGAAATTGACGGAAATTATTTATTTGCATCAAATTAACAAAAATAAGGATCTAATTAAGACTTCAAATATAACAGGGACCTATTTCAAATTTGAGACGAAAATAGGGACCTATTGAGACATTAAACCTATAATTTATTTCTATCAATCTCATTTTATTTTTATAAAATATTTTAAAGAATAATTCATATTTTATTTTAACATAGTTTACACTAATTACTTTCTATTTTAAATTACTTTTATATCAAGAATCAAATGCTAATTATCTAATTTTATTCATTAAAATATTTTTTATTCTATTAAACATATTATATAACTCGTTAACTTTTATAAATTTTTATATCAAATATTTTCATTTTTCATTATCTTTCTCTTACTACAAAAAATCACACTTTTAATTCCTTTTTCACACTTTCAAATTCATCTTCAAATCTAAATATAACAATAAAGATGTTATATTACCTCAGTCATAATCTTTTTCAAGTTAATAAATTTTCTCATACTCATATTTTCCATGTCTTCTTCACTCACATTCATTTTGTTCTTCTACACTCATCTTATTCATTCCAACACATATCCTTCATTTATATTTTTTCCTCATCCTTTTTATCCATATTTTTCTCCAAAATTTCATTCATACTCGTCTCTTTTATTCATATTAATCTTCTTCATTTATTTTAATTTCCTTAAACAATTTAATAAATCATTGAATAAAATTACACAAAAGAAGGTGATAAGATGAAAAATACCTAATTAGAGATCTAAGAAAACTTTTCAAATATCAACCTAGTTAAACTATTGAGAGATAACAAAAACAATATTTTAACAAAACAAAAATTCTTCAAATGGAACAAAATTCAATAATAAGATAATAAAGAAGATAAACTTTTTTTTTATATTATCTAGTAAATGAAAAACTTATTCTATTGAACACTTATTTAAAAGTTAAACATTCTCATGTGAAGAAAATACATAATAAATAAACATATTAAAAAAGAGAATAAATATTCAAATATGAAACATAAAAAATATATAATAACATAATTATAGAAATGTTTTAATACGAGAAAAAATATTTGGACATTTGAATGAATTTTCCAATAATCCAAACAAATAGAAAAAATAAAAAATAATATATATATATATATATATATATATATATATATATATATATATATATATATATATATATATATATATATATAACTTTATTAGTGTTGTACTAACTATCTATCACGGAGGAAAAGTAATGATAAATACGAAGATAGATGGGGATTTTTATTCAATTAGGAACACTTTTGAAATTATAATAAGAAACGAACTTTTGAGGTTGTTGATGCCAAATTTGTGAGATCGCTCTTCAATAAAATTCTATATGTTAATTACCCAAAATATAAGATAGATCGTGTTCTGAATTATTTGACATTCCTAGAATTTAAGCTATACAAATGAGAAGAATTGGATTTTTCTTCGATTTTATTAAAATCAAATTGCTTTTTTATTTTCAATCGTAAACCTTGTAAAATTAGTATGTTAGTATAATTTACATATTGAACTGTATGATAAAAATCTTGATGGATGCTCCGATCTTACATTTTTTTTCCAAATTTGAATTCTTCAGCGTGATAATCTTGTTTCCAAAGTTTATCAAAGTTGCTTTATGATCTTAGGATAAGTTTTTTGAATTAAGGAGAAAAAATACTACTCATTTTAGATAGAAAAATATCAATACTTATAAAAATATTTCCATAAATATAATTTATATTTAAGATTGTTGATAACAATATGATCTTGCAATATGTGAGATCATAATTTACTACCCTTTATAGAACTCTTAAAATCTTTATTTTAACATTTCAAATATAAATGAGATTTCATATAGTAATCTATTACTGAATAAATATTTAATTTATCTTAGTCCTTGCTATAACAAATTGGATGTGCTTATATGACCAATGAGTCCTACCTTCAATAGGAAGATTCGTTTCAGAAATATATTTAAGTTACCCAAATAAAGGTTTGTATATTTATTGGGATATCAAATTTCTATAGTGCTATTCGTTTTTATAAATAAATTTTTTTTAAAAAAAAAAGTCATAGATAAGTGAATAGAATTCCACAAAAACAGTTCTAATATCATGATACTGCTTCAATTCTACTTTGGGAGACAACTTGTTTCTTTCTTGAACACCTAAGAAATTAAACTAAGTCGTAAATAAAATCACCTCTCAAGCAAAACTCTCTGATTTTGCGAAAATTAATTTTCATAATCGTTCAAATTTAAAAATTCAAATGTTACTACTGTTCCAGAATTTAACTTCTGAAATCACTGTCATTCATCCAAACATGGCGTGACAAACAAGTCAGTCCTTGATGCTGGAAGCATATTTCTGATTTCAAATTCTTAACCAAAATTTCAATAAAATTTAGACACAACCAAATTACAGAGGAAAAAAAATGATAGCAATAATATTTTAATGAGAATAATATGAAACCTAAAGAAGCCAAACAAACTATGATGCTCTAAAGATGATGCTAAACTTTGCCGTGTCTTGAAACATTATTTGTGGTCACTTTCCATTCCTCTGGGTTACACTTTCCTAACCTGGATATTGTGCGTGGATTGGAACCTCCATATGGGTTGCCTACCACTTTGTACAAGTGCTACTTCTTCTCCTTCCTTCACCATTCCTTGCTTCTGCACATCCAAACCATGCAAATGTGATCATTAACAAAAAGCAAAAACATGTAACATGATCAAGTAACAGAAGAATCTGTTCAGTAGATAGCATCTCCTAAAAAAGATTCCGTAATCATCTCCAAAGTATGTTCTATAAGTTAATGAATATCATATTACAGCCACGTGTAAGCTACTGAATCATACATCAAAGTTAGACACAACATTCATAAGGGTCCTTTTTACTTTGATAGGAAAGTGCATAGGAATTGGAAAGCCAATTGTCCATTTAGTGGCACAGCACAAAAACATGTTTGTCATAATCAATATTAGTTAAAACAAATAGCAGACATT
This sequence comes from Vigna nakashimae, assembly GCA_034642375.1. Lineage (NCBI taxonomy): Eukaryota > Viridiplantae > Streptophyta > Magnoliopsida > Fabales > Fabaceae > Vigna > Vigna nakashimae. Next base: position 26,370,939 of record CM067768.1, read on the forward strand.
TCCAATGGCTTGTTCCATGTGAAGCATTGGCATACATCAAGGGACATGAGATTCAAACAGTAGTGATTAAGTACTCCCATGCATGAATAGTCTAAAAGCATAAATCTTGAATGTAAAAGCTACTACCCTGAAGGTATTGAGGCTGGAAAATCATACGGGGATTTTCAAATCAGTTCAAACAAACATTAACCATGTTACTTGGTACAAGTAATATGAATCCAAGACAACTAAATTATTGTGCACGTCCTCCAAATATTTACCAGCAGAAGGTCCAAGGCTCTTTTGAAGGTTGCTTCAGAATCGTCACAGAATTCCATGTATATGGGACAGACTCCTTGATACAAAGCAAGCCTCTGCTGTACCCTCTTCCTGCATGAACAACAAGATTAGGTTGATAATAAATTAGTCATCAGTCATAGCATAAAAATAAATAAAAAACAAAAAAGCAAAAGTACTCTCATTTTTGGAGATAAGTACGCCAGTGAAACAAAAGAAACAAACTCGTGTAACTGTTACTTTTAATAGCTTCTCAAAAAGTGGAATACTAGTGATTCATCAAATTTATTTTCTGAAAATCTTAGGACTCTGAAAACCAGAACATTTCATGAGGTGACCAATGAAGAAATTCTGTATGTTGCAGACATTCAACCATGTAGGTTTAATTTTCTTTAAGAAAAAGGTCTTTTAATCAGTAAGAGAAAGGGGACAAAAAGAACTCACTCATCTGTAAAAGCAAATATGGTGCCAGAAGGACGATAGTGGCTCAATAAGATAGCCATGAAACCCGTTCTAGTGAAGACAACAGTTGAGGTTCCAAGGGTGTTAGACATCATTGTAGCATGGTAAGCAAACATCTCACTCATGTGGTTCTACATTGAACCAAAAATAAAAGACAATCAAATGAAGTGCAATGGATTAAATAGAAATTCAACATGGTAACAACATAGATTGACTTAAACCTTGAACACTGGACCAATGTTAGGTGGCATTTGACCACCCGGTATAGTGGCTTCTGTCCGCAATGCTACTGTATGCATTACTTTCACGGCTTTTAGTGGGAACCTGCAGTATCATACATTAAATCATTTTTTTTGGCTCAATAATAAAATCAAAATAATTGCATTACTTTCACAGCATCAACCATGCCCCTGTTTGTTATAAACCTTTGTAACATTACCACAAAAAAGCTCATATTTGTCACAAAGTCATATACATGCTACTACAAACCAAACACAGCATTTTATTCACTTATGACTGTTAAGATATTTATCCTATTTTATCATCATTATAGTGTGTCATGGGTTACCCTATTTATCATGATTATATTATGTCTAGGATTACCCTATTTATCATGATTATATTGTGTCTAGGGTTACCATATTTATCATGTACTTGTGTATCAATTTGTTCTTATAAATAGAAGATTGTGAGAGGGATCAATCAAGCCCTCTAGAATTATTTTGCAGTTTCAATCTTAAGTTGGTATCAGAGCCTGGTTTCTATCTCATATATATCTGTCCGGCGCCACATTCTTCGTTGCCCGCCGCTGCCCGCCGCTGTCCACCGCTGCCCGCCGCCAGCCACCGTCAACTGCCGGCCACCGTCGTCCATCACTGTTACAGTTTCTTTGGTCTAAACCTTTAGGGTTTTCTTGTTCCTCACTAGTACTATTCGTCTTCTTCAGAAATGGCGTCTGGCAGTACTCTTTCCTTCTCTGGAAGTCCATCAATTACCTCCGAGAAGCTAAATGAAAAAAATTATCTATCATGGTCCTCCACTTCTATGTTTTCTGAGGATGAATATCAATAGTATTTAAGGTTAAATTCTAACAGCTTGGCACAACCATCTCAATCTCCCAATACATCAACAGCCTGCGTTTCTCAATCTATGGAATGTCAAAATTCATGGGTAATTGACTCAGGTGCTTCTGATCACATTTCTGGTAATACCTCTTTGTTCTCATCTATTTCCTTTCGAGAAAAACCTCATTTCATAACCCTTGCAAATGGATCTAAAACTTCTTCCAAAGGAGTCGGTCATGTTTCTTTGTCTCCCTCCCTCAATCTCAACTCTGTCCTTTTTGTCCCTAATTGTCCTTTTAATTTAATTTCCTTAAGCCAGTTGACTAAAATGTTAAATTGTTCAATAACCTTTGATCATAAATCTTTTGTTATACAGGAGCGTGGTTCGGGGAGACAGATTGGAGAAGGATATGAAGCTGGCGGATTATACCATTTTGGATCTCGTCCAAGGGTGTCTTGTGTTGCTACTCCTAATCCTAAAGTGCTACATGATCGACTTGGCCATCCTCATTTGTCCAAATTAAAAAAGATGTGTCCTGAACTTAGTGGTCTCCAAACCTTAGAATGTGAGTCATGTCAATTGGGAAAACATGTTAGATCTTCCTTTCCTAAAAGGTCTCAATCAATATGTAATTCTAGTTTTTCCATCATCCATTCTGATATATGGGGACCTAGTCGTATCTCCTCCTTTGGTTTTAGATATTTTGTTACCTTTATTGATGAATATTCAAGATGTACTTGGGTTTATCTTATGAAAAATCGTTCTGAATTGTTAGCTATCTTTACATCCTTTTTGAATGAAATCAAGAATCAATTTGGTCAAGTAATCAAAATATTAAGAAGTGATAATGCAAAAGAGTATTTCTCATCCTCCTTTTCTGCCATCTTGAGTTCCCATGGTATCTTACATCAGTCTACTTGTCCTCATACACCACAGCAAAATGGTATAGCAGAAAGAAAAAATAGACACTTGGTTGAAACTGCTCGTACCCTTTTGCTTGGTGCCCATATTCCTGTCCATCACTGGGGAGATGCCATCTTAACTGCATGTTATCTTATTAATAGGATGCCCTCCTCCTCTCTTGATAATAAAGTCCCTTTCTCCATTTTGTTTCCTAATGATCCTCTCTTTCATACATCTCCCCGAGTGTTTGGTTGTGTATGTTTTGTTCATGACATGTCTTCAGGTCTAGACAAACTCTCCGCTCGCGCTCTCAAATGTGTCTTCTTAGGCTATTCTCGACTTCAAAAAGGATATCGGTGTTACTCTCCTGAAACTAAGAAGTATTACATGTCTGCTAATGTCACATTCTTTGAACAAACTCCTTACTTCTCTCCATCTGTTCAGGATGTTTCTTTCCTCCAACAGGTCCTTCCTATTCCAATGGCTGAGTCAAATAGCTCCACTGTCTCTGTCATTCCAACTCTTGATCACAATCTTTCTACACCTGTTCCTCCACATACTGAGATCATCCCACACAGGGCCCCAATGGATAGTCCACCTCCCCAAGACAATGGTGAATCTCCTACTTCAGATTCTTCTCCCTCGTCACCTCCTCCCACGCCTCCTGGTGCAAATGATTCAGCATGGCCTATTGCCCTCAGAAAAGGTACTCGTTCCACTCGGAACCCTCATCCCATTTATAATTTTCTAAGCTATCATCGATTGTCGCCCTCCTATTTTTCTCTTTTATCCTCAGTGTCCTCTGTTGTTATACCCAAGAATGTGAAAGAAGCACTTGATCATCCTGGATGGCGACAAGCTATGATTGCAGAAATGCAGGCTCTTGACCACAGTAATACTTGGGAGCTGGTGCCCCTTCCCCCAGGCAAAAAGGCGGTTGGTTGTCGATGGGTGTATGCAGTTAAAGTTGGCCCTGATGGTGAAATTGATCGACTCAAAGCTCGGCTTGTTGCAAAAGGTTACACTCAGGTTTATGGTCTTGATTATTGTGACACTTTCTCTCCTGTAGCCAAGATGACTACTATTCGTCTCTTCTTTGCCATGGCAGCCATTCGTCATTGGCCACTTCATCAATTGGATATCAAGAATGCCTTCCTACATGGTGATCTTGAGGAAGAAGTTTATATGGAGCAACCTCCTGGGTTTGTTGCTCAGGGGGAGTCTGGTATGGTATGCAAATTGCATCGATCTCTATATCGCCTCAAGCAATCCCCACGTGCTTGGTTTGGAAAGTTTAGCTCCATTGTTCAAAAATTTGGGCTAAAACGCAGTGAAGCAGACCATTCAGTTTTTTATCGTCATTCTTCTCTCGGGAAATGTGTTTACTTAATAGTATATGTTGATGATATTGTCATTACAGGAAATGATGCTGTTGGAATATCTCAATTAAAAGAGTACTTGTGTAGACATTTTCAAACCAAGGATCTTGGAAGTCTCAAATACTTCTTAGGCATTGAAGTAGCGCAATCAAAAGATGGAGTTGTAATCTCCCAAAGGAAGTATGCTCTTGATATATTACAAGAAACAGGCATGATTGATTGTACACCGGTAGACAGTCCCATGGACCCAAACCAGAAATTAAGGACAAAAGAAGGTGAATTATTCTCCGATCCAGAGAGGTATAGGAGGCTGGTTGGCAAACTGATTTATCTCACTATTACAAGGCCAGATCTATCCTTTGCAGTTGGAGTGGTTAGTCAGTTCATGCAGGCTCCATGTGTTGACCATTGGAATGCTCTCATTCGCATTCTAAGGTATGTAAAGAAGGCTCCCGGGCAAGGATTGTTATATGAAGATAAAGGAAGCATTCATGTCTCTGGGTATTGTGATGCAGATTGGGCAGGTTCACCTATTGATAGACGGTCTACAACAGGATATTGTGTTTTTCTGGGAGGAAACATTATTTCATGGAAAAGTAAGAAACAGAATGTAGTAGCTCGATCAACCGCGGAAGCCGAGTATAGGGCAATGGCATCACTAACATGTGAACTTATATGGGTGAAACAATTCCTTCAAGAGATTAAATTTTGTGACATCCATACTATGAAGATGTATTGCGACAATCAAGCTGCTCTCCACATTGCATCAAATCCAGTGTTTCACGAGAGGACTAAACATATAGAAATCGATTGTCATTTTGTTCGTGAAAAGTTGTTGACCAAAGAAATATGTACTGAGTTTATTGAGTCAAACGATCAACTCGCAGATGTATTGACCAAGTCATTAAGGGGTCCTCGGATTGAGTTTATTTGTTCCAAGCTTGGTACATATAATTTGTATGCTCCAGCTTGAGGGGGAGTGTTAAGATATTTATCCTATTTTATCATCATTATAATGTGTCAAGGGTTACCCTATTTATCATGATTATATTATGTCTAGGATTACCCTATTTATCATGATTATATTGTGTCTAGGGTTACCATATTTATCATGTACTTGTGTATCAATCTGTTCTTATAAATAGAAGATTGTGAGAGGGATCAATCAAGCCCTCTAGAATTATTTTGCAGTTTCAATCTTAAGTATGACCAACCCTGCTTTCTTTTAATACTTCTAGAATCTAGTGGGAGCAGGAGCAGTGAGTGGAGACATGGTTGATATTGACTCCTCTTCATATCTGACCTGATATGCTTCCTATACGTGTGTATGTAAAAATACTTGTATTATGGTGTCTTTGGGGGACTAACAGAGGCGATATACAAAAAAAAAGTGGTTTGAACCGAAAGGATAAATGGTTCCACATGTTACCAGTCCCTAACTTCCTAGACCAGTTGGACACTTGTGGGGCAGGAAAACTATTTACTTACTTTCCATGAGCTGTTTCTCCAGACAACATTATTCCATCTGAGCCTTCTCTAACAGCAATTGCTATATCTGACACCTCTGCTCTTGTTGGAGTTGGGTGAACAATCATGCTTTCTAGCATATTTGTTGCCACAATAACAGCCTTTCCCATGCTACGACACAAGTTGATTATCTCTTCCTACATTAACAGGCATTACAATTGTTAATATGAACTCAACTCAGTTGACATTTGTCCAGCGGAATACATGATACTGATAAAAATCTAGCATTACTATAGATCCTTGGTTATTAGGTAAAAGCAGTTTACCTGCAAAAGTGGAACCTCTTCGATAGGGAGCTCAGCACCAAGATCTCCTCTGGCAACCATGGCCTAGAAAAGCAAGAAGGCATCAACAATCAGTACAGAAATTATATTAGTTAGAACCACTAAGCAAAATAAATGAAATATAAAAAACGCAAGCCTAAAAAAAATAATGTCAGGAATAGGTTAGCACCCCATCAGATGCTGTGATAATCGAGTGCAAATTTGGTATAGAGTCTGCACTTTCAATTTTTACAATGACATGTATATCAACACCACTTCCTGCAGCATTGAATGAGAAATTCATCATATATATAATCTAAATACACAGCAAACTAATCAGATATATTTTTAATTCTTTTAGATATATACTCTTCAAATAATTCTTCAGTTCATGAACCACTTCAGCATCCTTAACAAAGGAAACAGCGTAGAAGTCAACTTTGTTATCAACTCCAAACTTGATATCATCCCAATCCTTCTCTGCAACAAATGAATGTAAATATTAAGTCCATAGGAAACCACCATAACATCAATCCCCAGTAACTACCCTCCCACCCAACTGAAGCACACAGATATACACTAGAATATTGTCAAGATTGAAATTAATAATCTGAATTCTGACCAGTGATTGAAGGCAGTGTAGCACTTTTTCCTCTAACATTCAAATGTCGCCTAGACTTGAGCTCTCCTCCATCAACAACTTCACATTTCACAGAATCCTCTGTCTTAGACTTAACCACCATAGACATCATACCACCTACATAACACATTAAAAAGAAAGGAACATTATGTTTAAACCAAAAGTTCAACAATTTTAAGTGCAAAGGACAAGTGTATACTACTATAAGAGTGTTAAATAATGGGTCCAAACCTTTTTCGGATCCCAAATAGTGGGAACTTTACCCTTGTGAGTGTCAAGTAAGTTGCTTATATGTTATACATTCTATCTAGCCTATAATATTCTTCTTTGGGATAACATCAGCCTAGCATCTTTCAACAGTTTAATTCATTTAATAAGTCAATTCAAATTCATGTAACGGAGCTAAACAGCATCCCATTATCCTGCGCAAACCATCAAGAAAGATGGAAGGCAGCATAAACAGTGTTATCACTTGTTTGTTTGCAAACCTGATGACAATATGCAATACTTGAGTACAAGCAAATGCTTTCATGATTAAGGCCTTAACCAGAACAAATTATAGCATAATTTCACCACCAGGTGGCCTCAAGTGGCAAATCTCTGAGAAGGCATTAACTCTGTAACGACCGAGATTAATGCCCTATCGCAAAGAAAACTTTTTAATGAAATTTAAAATTATATGGATATATCACCATAATGTTGGAGTGCTAATTTATCAATCCATGAGTAAAACAAAAAGTTTGAGGAATTTGGACACTCTAATTGATCGGTAGATAAACATCATACCATCAACAAGAAGCATATCCCCCACTTCAACGTCATTGACAAAATCATCGTAGTTCACACTAACACAATCTGCAGTTCCAACACCTCTCTGAATAGTAAAAGTGAATTCCTGCCCAGGATCCAATATAATAGGTTGTGGCAAATCCCCACTCCTAACTTCAGGACCCTGAAAATGAAGAATGATAAATATTAAGTAACACAATCAAATACTCTTGATTTGAAAAGTAGGATGCTTGGGAGGAATTGTTCGCATATGATGCATACTTGACGTTGTGTGAAACAGCATATATCAAAAACTTAGTGAGAGATTTTGAAAGGGAAAATCAACTACTCTCAAATTTTATGAAATCAGGCTTGAGCTCTTATTTATAGCTTGAATACAATAAATGAATCAAGAGAAAATGCTGACAGTCTAATAAGCAGTAGTCAACTTAACCTAATTGCTAGCTAGTCATAATTGCATTGCCAAGTGCTAAAATTCTAAACACGAGCTAAGGATTGCTCTTGATCCTTCAACAGTAGAATACTTTCTACTGATTAGCTTTAGGGGCTATGGTATAGGTAAAGAGGTTAACTTTCAGAGGCAATGTGCACTCTATGCTATTATTCGGAGCACAAAATAGAAGAATAGCAGTATATCACTCATATTTTTCTCAATATTTTAATCAGAGTTAATTTTTTTATCAAGAGATTAACTATGCACACCACTATCCAGGATTCATACCTATGCTATAAGACCTAACTACAAATACATCGCATTCTCCATTGTTAAAGAAAGAGTATAATTACACCCACCAAATTATGAATAACTGGCTGTATAACAACGTTAAATAAGACTTACATGACAGAGATTAATGGCACATGCTTCCATATTAAACTATAGCTATATATGTAGCATAATAAGTCAAACTCCTATCTCTTAGCCATTTAATTATGATTCCCAGAGCAGAAACTAAAGTAAAATAATTATCAGCAATCATTATCATAATGGAAAGTGTCACAACAAAAGGCTAAATCATTGCAGCACCCTCCACGATCTGCGTCATCTTGAAAGCAGTATAACAATCCCAAAGTTATTGACCAAACTATATTAAAAACAGTTAGTGGCTGCATTTGTCCAAAATTTCCCACAATATCAAGGATCACAGGAAATCGCAACCACAACCACAATACAAAACCTTGAATCAAAGTAGACAAAAGTAAACTTTTAATTTAGCAGGTACGCCTTCTGATTACCATGTCCAATACAAAATTGTGACGAAGCAAATATACAAGAACAACAAATCCCTGTCCAAAAAAACAAAAGTGAAAACAAGATGTTTGAGTATAGAACTAACCAACCTTGGTGTCAAGCATGATTGCAATCACATTGTCCTTGCTTTGAGCATTATATTCCTTAACCAAGTCAATGACTTTCTGATGCGATGCATGGTCTCCATGAGACATATTCAATCGAGCCACGTTCATCCCAGCCTCAGCCAGCTTCCAAATCATTTCCTTCGTATTGGTAGAAGGTCCAATGGTACACACTATCTTTGTCTTACGTCTAAACGTGGGTTTCGACCACATCCCAGCCGAATTCTCCCCGAATGACTGCACCCCACGTAAATGTTGCAAATGCTGCTCAATCTAATCACCACGACACAAAATGGGTCACAACAATTACCCCCGGAAAACCCATCCAATGAAAAAAATAGAAAAACAAAAGCAGGAACCTTTGGGTCATCTTCTGGTGACACAGGGATGACTTCAGAAGGGGCAGATTTCCTTGCACTGATCTGAAAGCTTCTGGGGGCGAGTTGGGAGCGTTTGCTATTGTTCCCATGGGAAGGTAACACCGTGGAAGCAAAAGATGGGAGCTTTAACAGGTTTTGAGACCTGTCACGTGCAGATCCAGAAGAGGGACATAAAAGGGAGCCTTGAATGGATCGTGAAACCGCAACCTGAGCCATAGTTAGAAGAAACGAAATATTGTTGTTTGGGAGAGGAAGGAGGGAATGAGAGGCGTATAAGAAGAAGGTGAAGAGAAAATGGAAGTTGGAAAAATCGCCGCTATGTTTGACGGATATTCTGAGGAGGCGGGACAGGGGCAACTTGTTAAGGAGGCCTAGTTCCTATCGAAAAACAATGAAGACTGTACTGTGTTTGTACCTTGTTCAAAGCGTTTTGACGGTCGAAATTTAATTAAAAAGAAAATGGTTTATGTTTCTTTAAACATGCCCATAACCTACTTTCCTACTCACTTTTTACTCAATTTATTTCAACTTGTAAAATAGTAAATAATTTGTGTTAATTAACAAGTAAAACTGAACAACTTTGAACAAATGCAACGACAAAGAGTATTTTTGGAAGAGGAATTTTAGGATCAAACCTTTTTTAACTTGTGAATTTGTCAACTTATTTAGAAAACAATGATCAAATATGTATAAAATTAAAGTCTTCTTTCAATAAATTAAAACAATAATAATACAAATTCTTTCAAGACACATTACGACCATTTTTAATTTGAATTGGTTATTTAACTAAGACTATCATAATCCAATAATGTATGTTACTAATGTATTTTATTAATTCTAGTTTTATCAACCATTTTTATTAAAATTTTAGCTAAATTCATTGTTAATATTTAATTTCATCTAATTTAATTCAATATAAATAAATTTCTAACTTATTTCATTTTTGTATATCCTACATTTATGTTTTTAACCTAAGTCTTATGATGTAATTAAATTATTCTTTGTCAACAATAATCTTTGCATTTTTATTTTTCTTTATATATATATATATATATATATATATATATATATATATATATATATATATATATATATATATATATATATATTTAATATGTTGTTGCAAGAAAAGTCATGAACAACTTTGAACAAATGCAACGACAAAGAGTATTTTTTGGAAGAGGGATTTTAGGATCAAACAGCTGAATTTGTCTACATCTGTCAACTTATCTAGAAAACAATAGTCAAATATGTATGAGGTTAAAGTCTTCTTTCAATAAATTAAAACAATAATAATACAAATTCTTTCAGAGACATTACAACAATTTTTAATTTTAATTGGTTATTTAACTAGGATTATCATAATCCCAATAATATATGTTACTAATGTATTTTATTAATTTTGGTTTTATCAACCATTTTTATTAAAATTTTAGCTAAATTTTTTGTTAATATTTAATTGCATCTAATTTAATTCAATATAAATAAATTTTTAACTTATTTCATTTTTTATATCCTTTTTAACCTAAGTCTTATGTTGTAATTAAATTATTCTTTTGTGAACTATAATCTTTGCTTTTTTATTTTTCTTTATATATGTAATGTGTTGTTGCAAGAAAAGTCATGACAAATATAGTAGAGGTGGTGGAGAGAGTGGTGATCATGATAGTCTAGACATCATAGTCAAGAACAAACTTGAGGAGATAACGATTTAATAGTTGGAAAGGACTTACTAATGTCCTTGAGCATGACCTCATGGTATGTTGCTAGATTTTTTATGTTTTTTTTATCATTTTGGTGTAATTTTATATGCAATTTCAAGAATGGTGCAAGCTTTAAAAATTTTCGAGATTGGACAAGTTGTGCCAAGTTATCATGACTTCAAAACGAAGAACTTGTGTCATGTTAAAGTGACTTCACTACGAATGAACTGAAGTTATGTCATGTTGACACGACTTTTGTCTATAACAAAATAAAGTGAAGTCATGTCATGTTATAACAACTTTAATTTGAAATGAACTGAAATTGTGTCATGATGTGACGACTTAATGAAATGAAATGAAGTCATTACATAACTAAATTCATCATAATATGTAGTACCGTCAAAATGAGTTGAAACGCGTGAGCCAACCCGGCTCACCACGGGTTTGAGCCGGGTTGGGTTGGAAAAAAATACAAAATTTTTATGCAAGCCAATTTTGACCCGACTCACTAAGAACCCTGCTCACACGAGCTAAACTCGTGGTGGGTTAGGATGGCTCACCAACCCACCTATTTTTTTTAATTAAGTTAATTATTCAAATCCTATTTTTTTGTTGGAATCAAATTAATTAAATTAATTATTCAAAATGCACAACCTCTACTAAGCAATAGAACTGTTCACGTTGCTGTCTTTCCAAAAGTTCCCCTTTACAAATAAAATCCTAAGATTATAAATTGGATAATATTATAGATGGAGATAAAAAAGAAGATGCTTCAAGAGAGCATAATACTATGAATTTATCCATTCAGGACTCCAATTTAATAGATGAATAATATTATAGATTGGATAGTTCAGGAATATATAATTTATTTTATCTTGTTTTTAGTCCTATCTACAAGCATGACAGTTTTATCTTATGCTATATATTTTTGTTAAGGGCTATATGTAGTTTCTTGGTCAAACAGTTGTGTATGTCTCATTAAACAAAATTGGCAAAATTTTATGCTTGATAGCTTATAATATATATAAAAATATATTTTTTGTTTCGTTTTCTTTTATATCAATTGGTCCAATTATTACTGTTTCAATTTAATCGATCAAAGTAACATGTTATAAGAATCTGAGAAGATAGGGTGAAAAAAAAGTTAATTAAGTTAACCAATGAGCCAACTCGTTTAACCCACCAACCCGTGGTGGGTCGGGTCGGGTAGGGCTAAGTTACCCGTTTAGACAGCTCTAATAATATGGTACAACTTTAGTTCATTTCACTATATAACTGAAGTTGTCTTAAGTTGTGATGACTTGAACTTTTCCATTGAAATTGTCGTGACTTGATATGACTTCAATCCATTTGTAGTATAGTTTTAACAGTATTATCATGAAGTCACTTTAGCATGACACAACTTTTTCATTTTGAAGTCATGCCAAGTTGGCAGACTTGCCCAAGCTCATAAGTTTTTAAAACTTGCACCCTTATTGTAATTTTATAATGAAATTACTCTAGAATGGTAAAAAACCTGATTTTGATGATCTAGTCTTGCACTATAGTTTTAAAAGTCATATAATATATCCATTTTTTTTAGATGCTAAGACATTTCAATATTTTAGCCATAGCAAAGAATATTAAATTTTGATAGATTAATAACTTATACAATTATGGAAGATGAAAGCAAGCCATTTAAGAATTTTAAGTGGGTTGAAAGCCCAAGTTTCAAACAAAGTTGAACAATGACTTTCCATTTACCTTTTTAAATTATGTATGTCTATAATGGTTAGATAAATAAAGGAAGGACATTTTCTTTCCAAAGTAACATACTTTTAAATCTAAGATATCTCAAGCCTTAGAGGCTAATGTGTTGTGTAAGGTTGAAACAATGTTGTCAACCTGAGACAATACCACCTCAGCATGAATATCTCTATCATAAGAATAATATGCATCTCGGTCCTGTTGGCATCCAAAAACAAGATTAATATGGTTAGTCAAGGGTTAGATAAACAAAGTTAGAAAAATCCTAACCACATAGGAAAAGTCTTAACCTACATAATTTAGGCTTACCTAGTTAAAAGCTCACAAAGGTACTACAAATAGGATTGTTCATGATGTAAGAATTACTCACTCAATATAACATTTATTGCTTTTATACACATATACCTGACTTGCATTGGAGTGTCTTTACAAATATCTCGATCATTGGAACATCGAAGAGAGAGAACCTTTCAGCTTTGTAGTAGGATAACTAAATACATCTAGGATTAAAAAAAAGATAGTTGAGAATTATTTCTTGTGGACATGTCCCACGAGCACATTTTATTAGAAATAATAATAAGAATAAGAACTTGAGTTTTCTTCCCCTTTTGGTTATTGAACAATTAGCTAATCAGTCTTCAAGAATGACAAATCTAATAAAGAAGGAAATAAGATAAGGGAAAGAGGTGCAAAATCTGATGGAATGGAAACAGATTGGAGTTGCAGACACCACGAATGAGTGAAACAGGTGTGACACAAGGAGAATGATAGGAAAGGAGAAAGTAAGGTTAGGATTTATACCTTTTACTTACGGGTAAATTTGGGATTTTATAATTTAAGAGAGTGTAGAAGTAATAGTCATTAAAAATCTTGCCTTAGTTTTGGAGAAGGCCAATTTCGACTCTTTTCAGTTTAGGGCTTCTTCATGCACCTCGCGTTTATTTCCTACATCCCCAAATTTTCTAAATATCATAAATGGCCTCCTTTGACTTTGAGTAGTAAAAACATAATCACCCCCTCTTTTTTTATTTGTTCCCTTAACAACCCTCACCCCTTACATTTATCCTAGCACTACACACTCACCCTTCATAATCTTTCCCCACCTTTACAACCTTTTTCTTTCGAATTCCTTCACACCACAAGCACAACCCTTCCTTCCTACATCTCCTTCACACCATAAGCACAACCCTTCCTTCCTACATCTCCTTCACACACCTCTTCTTCTCATAACATTCCCTTAAAGGCAAATTTCATTTTTTTTACTTTATATTGCTTATTAATTTGGGGTACGAAATTTGAAATATGAGGGTTTAGATGGTTAATTTTAGTTTATAGGTGAAACAAATTTATAATTTTGCAAAAGGTGAGATCTATAAAGGAAATCATTGAATTTTGAGGATAAATATCATATTTCAAAACCAGGTTTAGGAAAGCACCAGGTTTCAAAATCTGATTTTGAAAAGCACCAGATTTTGAAAATCGATTTAAGAGTCTACAAGATTTCGAAATTTAGTTTAGGAGTGGACTAAAAGAGGGCTATGTTTGAGCTTAGGTAATCTCGTGGTCCTCACGTAAGACCGAGTTGGTTGAGAGACGTATATAATGACTGCCGTGTGAACCAATAATAGGAGTATGTAGTACATGCCTATTTGTTGCATCTTGTTGGATGCACAATTTTCGTGAATATGAGTGCCACTTACGTTTGTGTGTCCTACTTAATTGTCTTTAGAGATATGCATCATGTGACAGATATGAATGGAGAGTTGTTGCACTTGCACACCTGTACAATCAGCTTGGAGATGCTAACTTTGTAGAGACAAAACAATAAGGTAGCTCATCCTTATGTTATTCATGATATTGAAGATGATCGACCGAGTCTAATGCCTTGACTTCACCGACACCCCTTAGATGACATTCCAATAGTCAAGAGATTAAAGTCAAGTTTTGGGTTATCAATATGTAACTAAACAATGTTTATGAATTTATGTAATGAAGCAATGTTGTTTAATTTTCCTTTGTTGTCATTTTAAGGAACCATTAGACGTATTATGATCATCTTAAAAGGATGATTGATTTCTGTGATGTAAGTGAGGACATTATACCATGACACCGGACTAACGAATTATAGATAACTTGTAAGGCATCCAAGCAACATGCCCTCAACAGCAGATGAGGTCACAATGTACGAGGCAAATGTTCATCTACATATGGTTAATATTGTGTTTATTTAATATTTTGTTGAACTTGGTTTACTTACATGTATTAGCAACATTTTTATTATGTTTTAAAATTCGTTTAATGTTTCTAACTGAACAACTCCATTTTTATTATTTGCATTTATATAAAGTGGTTACGTAATACAAACATCAGTCTTCCACCAAGTCTACATGACTGGTATTCACACCTATCAACTGTACAAGTGTTTGTGTCATACTCACATAAAAGGAGAACCATGCCCGAGCCTCGAGATAATAATGGGTAGGTGATATAATATTCACCATTGGTTTAAGACAACCTTCTTGTAAATGAACCTTTAAAGATAAAATTAGTAAATGAAAATAATATACTAATTACTAGTAGAAATAATAATCACCTTACCTACACAAAAATTGAACCATGAACATGTCATATATTGATTAGTTGATGTTGTCTTATATCGAAAGGTGGTGTAGTACATAGTTGGAAGATCGTAATATTTTGAACTCATGACAAACAGACTAAGATGACATTATATAAATTAGCAATAATATAGTCCATGTTGAAAGGTTTTTGGTCGCACAAAAGTCAACAAACCTAAATTCCCCGCTAATGTAGTATATGGGCAACCTAAGGTCTAATCCGTGGACTTAGTACTTGTTAAGATAGAATTGTAGAATTAAGTCCTAAACTTTATTCAAACAAGGTGAGGAAAAAAATCTAAAGAAAGAAACTAAATGATAATGCAATGATTGTATCTACTAAAATGATTAATGCTAAGAAATTAAACTATTAAACCTAAAAGCCAGATGCATGAAAAACAAGTAAAGAAACTGAATGCTTAATTCTAGATGCAGGAAAGAATATGTAAGTGAAGATTCCTAGTTCTATCAATGAGAAGTTAAAATAAAAGACCTGAAAATAAATCTCAAACAAAAACAACAAGATAGAAAACTGAAATAGAATTGAAACATGAAAGAAACCAAAATTAAATCCTGAAAATGAATGCAATGCATCAAACATGTAATCAACAATGTAGACTGCCTATATACACAGTCTAGAAAATAAAATCTAAATGTATTGAATTTGGAACTTCATATAACAGAATAAATTAAAAGGAAACAAGGAAATTCATATTAAAACTAAACATACCTAAGATCTACCCAACAGTGGTACCAAAAATTCAAATGAAAACATTTTAGAATTGAATCAGAACCGAAGCATCTATTCTATAATATGAAAAACTCATCAAACTTAGAAATGAATATCAAAAGAATAGGATCAATAATAGTGCAATTACAAAAACATAAATGGAATCAATAAGGACAAATGATAATCAAATGTAAAGTGAATCAAGACTGAAATGTAAAAACTCTTATTGAAAACTGGAAATAAGAATACAATTAATATCAGAAATCAAAGAAAATTGCAAAGTCTACCACACCCAATGTGATCATCTTCGAGTTCTAGTAAAAAGAACAGAGTTCTACCTCTATGAAAAGTTGATAAAGTCTAAGACTAAAGGCAAGAATTTGGAAAAAGTGGCGTTTGTCACCCATTACCCATTTCTACCCTAAGTAGACCGTCTGTTACCGAGTGCACGTACTATTCATTACAAAACTTCCCTTTTTTTATAGGGGAAAATCCAAAACAGAAAAAGAAAGAAAGGGGGAAAGGAGGAAGAACTTAAAAAAAAAACTTGGAAGCTTCGAGAGTCAACTCCAACTAACTTTGAATCACTTTGCTCTTCAAACGTCGACCGCTTTCGATCATCCTTCTAGTCTGATTAGCTTTTGGGCCAAACATCCTTTTGGGCTTCTTCCTCTATCAACTCTCAAATCAACCATTGAGCCCGCGCCTAATTCTACTCTACTTCTTTTCTTTTCGCAAGAACTCTAGGTTGAGGGTTGAGGGAGTTGGGGAAAGGGTGTTGCTCCCTCCACCACCACCAATGCTCCCTGCACCTCCCCAAATTTTCCCAAAAAAAATTTAATTACAAAAGTATCCATTTTTACTTTAATCATATTTATTTACTTTTTTTTTCTGAAATCTTAAATCTCTAATTCATTTTCACCCTCTCGCACAGCCCCACCCCCCCCCCCGTCTCATTTTTTCAAACCCTTTTGTTCTCACCCCCAACTCTCACTTCCAGATTCGTTTCTTCCCATCTCCCAACTCTCACTTTCTCTCCTTCTTCATATCCGTTTCCATTTCTTCTTCATTTTGGTTTTGGTTGGTGGCGCGGTAGTGTGGCTGTTTGTGGTGCCACGGTACAACGGTGTGTGCGATGGTCATTCTGCGGCGGTGCGGTGGTGTGTGCGGTGGTCATTCGTTGGTGGTGCTTCATTTCTGCATCTACCGTGCATCCACTCATGTTCAAACTGGCTAGTGAAGAGAAAGACAACTCAGCTCGTTCCATCCACCTAAAAGCTGATAGAACATCACTACAAGAAATAATGGAATTAGATACGAAATGTTATATACGGATCTAGAGTTGTATGTAAAGTGGGAATTATATACGGAAATTATGTACGGATGTTAAAGAAAGGCATTATATACGGATATTATATACGGAATTTTATATACGGATTATCCGTATATAATATCCGTATATAATGTTGGCGCGGGGTGGCGGGAAAATTACCCAAGGATAGGATCTGTGTATAACCTGTATTATCCGTATGTAGTTGGAACCAAATTTTATCTGCAGATATTACATACGGATTTGGGAAATAATATTAGAAAAATGTATTTCTAATTACGCTGAAGCTGGAACCCTACACTCTCAGCTCGAGCTTTCCTCTCATTCGAACCTGGTGCTTTGTTTTCACTTGAACCGTGGTGCATTCTTATCTCTCTCGAACCCTGTCGTATCCCTTCTTTCGAGCCCTTTCGATCTGGTTGTTGTTGTCTCCATCCCTCTTCTGTGTGGGTTTGGTTCTTTATCGTCTCTCTGTTTCGAACTGTGACTTTCATCAATCCTTCATCAAACACTGTCGTTGGGCCTCATTGTTCGGTGCGGTGCCGTAGTTGGGCGCTGAAAGAGTAGCTTCATCTGGTAAGTAAATTGTAATGCTTAGTAATTGTTTAATGGTGAAAATCGTGAACCCTAATCTCATTTTTGTGTGTTTTATTTGTCACATCTATGGTTCGGGTCGCAAGCCGTGGTTGGAGTGTTTGGAAGCATCGATTGAGGCTACTGTGTGGCGGGTTAAGTAGATTCGTACTGGTTTTATGGACTGAGACATATAGCATCTGGAGTTGCGAATGTGAGTGAGTTCGTTTGCATTTAAAGTTTGTTAGATGTAGAAAAATGATTTGTATTGTGTTATTTTGCTTCGTTTGGTAAACAATATGTTGTTTTGTATTTGAATTGTATAGATTGGTACGATTCTTTCTTCTTTAGTGTCACAGTGACTAAGTCTCTTTCCTTGTCAAGTGGCTGGGCCTGTAAATATTTAATGCAGTGCTAGAATGTTCTGTATCAAAATTTAGTATTGCAACGTACTGAAGTAAGCTTAAGTCCCTTTTGAGGTTGTCATAATTGGTGTGGGTTGGTAGTAAAGGAAGAAGTTGGTTTCATGCATAAGTTCTTTGTATCAAGTACTGGTTAGGTTATATATATATCACATAGTTGGAAGAAAAAGGAAAGAAGGGTAGAGTGAGGTGTGAACATTAAAGGGAATGAGAGTCGATTGGTAGAATAATTATGGAGAAAGGAGGTGGTGGGTGTAGGTGTTGTGGAAAAGGAGTATGAGTGGAAGAGAGGGAGAGGTTGGTAGGTTGCAGGTGAAGGACTTAATAGTGAGAGTGCCTCGGGTTGGGTAGCATGAATGAAATAATGTGTGAAGGGCTTAGTTTCTCATCGTGGTTATGTTGGGAAAGAAAGATAATAAGAAAGGGTTCGGCATGTGCAGGGAACATGCAAGGAATATTGTAACTAGGAAATATAGTTGGTTTTAGGGTGGAGATGATTCCAGGGGTCATAGTGAGTTTAAGGGTAAATTATTTGGGAAGAATAATGGTGGTATAGGGGTATAAGGGATTATAGAAGGGTTGAGCAGGGAATGGGTATACACATTCATTATATTGTACTAACTAACCCTAAACATATATATAACTAAGCTTAATTAGGTGTATAACCAGCCATAACAAACCTCTGAAACGCCATTGTGAAGGGTTTCAACTCTTGAAACGATGCATGTATTGTTCATGTGTTTTTTCAAATCATAATTGTAAACAAAAGCATTACAATTACTAGAACTCTCCACTGTTTTCAATGGCAGCAGCTGGAAGAGATAGTCTTAGCTCCAAATCTGGTTCTGTGGTGTTGAAGGATGTTCCACCAAGGTCTACTACTGTTAAATGTTTAGAAGTAATTTAGAAGTGCCACTCTATTTTAGATAAAATTTAGAAAAACTTGGCATCACCACAACTTTGTGACGTTAGTCTTGATGATATTGATGATCAACACTTCCTGTGCTAATTAGTTGTTTTTAGACCATTATTAGTGTAGTGTCTTAAATTGATAGATTTCACTCACTTAGTTTAGTAGTAGTTTAAATTGTTTGGCTTTTCATTCTAAAATTGATTTGAATTTCACCAAAAGAAGTACTTCTTAGTTGTGTTAGATGAACATTAAAAACTGTTTTAGACAACTTAGTGGATTTTTAGATTACCCTTAGATAGATTTTGTTGTAGTTAGTGTGCATGTTAGTTGAACTGACTTTGTGGATGCTGATGAGTCAATATTTTCTTCACTTCACTTAGTTTATTGTACTAGAATTAATCAGAGAATTCTGCTTAATCGTCCGTTATTTTCCTATTTTTCCTAATTGTGCTTAATTCGATCAGAAATTCTTATTTTAACTAATTTGAATTATTTGAGCTTATTATTTTGCATTATTAATTATGGGAAAATTTTGGATATCTTTTTGGGACATTTGAAGGCTAAATGAGAAATGACAATTGAGCCCAATGCATTTCAGCCACTTCAATTTTCGCTGGTTGTTGCGTGAATTTTTTGTCAACTTGTTTGTCTTCGTTTGAGTTCAATTCTTATCCGTTTTCCATGCAATTTTTTTTCATAGTTTCGTCTAGATGTCTAGTTTCACGTATAGTTTTTACTTTGTTAAAATTCCTTTTGTGTTGTTCCCAGTAATTGTTTTACTCCCCTGTGTCAGTCAAGTTCTTACTGTTTAAGTGGCTTCTAATTTGTTTGCATTGTTTGCTTATTGTTTGATACTTCTGGTGACTGGAATTGATCATTGGACGGTGCTAAGACCTCCCAACACTCCTAAGCAAGTCCTTCAATTATTGAATTTTAAGAAGCACTTGGTCATGTCTAGGAAGAGTGGCAACGTGAAATGGTGGTGCAGCACTAGCACACGGCACATGGACACTCATTTTAGCAAAACACATGTTGGAACAAAGGTGAGAGCCACCACATTTCTTCTTGGCTGACACAAGATTTTCAAGGGCTGGAAAGAGCTTCTACATAGAGACAAAATGGAAGGGGCCACCACTTATTGAATGTCACGGATGTGGGAGAGAATAATGGACACACTTTGGTTTTCATTTTTTTTAAGAAATGTGAAATGCATGCAAATGCAGAAGCAAATGAAGAGAGGGGCCACTACATTGGAAGCTCCCGGTTTCTTTTGAGGAATGGTAAAAAGCTTGGCACAAATTAATTGAAGCTCATGGCCCACAATGGAAAAGATGATTCAATTGGAAGAATTGCTATCACATGCAGGAGCATATCACGGCCAAGAGAAGTTCTGAATTTTAGTGGAAGTAAGAATCAAAAGAGAATTGGACCACCTTGTGCAACTCACGACTTTTAAAGAAAGAGGCTTCAAGAATGAAAAAAAGAGGGGGACCACTCATGGTTGGCAACACTTCACGGCCACATGGAGGAATTCCAAAAATCAAGCAAGCAAAGAATCATTTTTAATTGGAGTATACAAATGCTGAATTATGGGGTCCATTCACAAGTGTTACAGCAAAACTCACGGAACCACACGATTTTCTTCATTCAATTGGCATCACATGAAATAGAAGAAAGGGAGCCACCACTTCACGGTTTTGACCTTGTTTGGTGCAGAATTTTTGAAGTACTTTTCCACTTGGGAGCTCATGGTTTTAAAAAGAGAAATATGCAGCAAGCTTAGATGGTTTCACGTCCCACTTTGGTTTGAAGAGATGTGCAGATTTGTTTCACCCATAATACACTTGCATTCCATTTTAAAAGCACATTCTACATGCACATCACGGGCCACATGGGAGAGAATGCTTCAAAGCTTCTCCTTTTCATTTGAAGAATGAGATATGAAGGTGGTCACGGCCTTGGTTATGGAGAAAGAGCACCCAGCATTTGATGAAAGCACCACGGTCCACATGAGAAGCACATCAGACGTCCAACAATCACACACCTCTCAATGCAAAATAAAAGAAGTTTTGGAGTGCACAAGAAAGCCAATAGCCTTGGAAGAAAGGAAACACACCACACTTTCTTCCATCCAGTAGCAGCCACCTTGGAATGAAGGAGGAGCTCACGATTTCTTTGAGAAGCATGGCAGCAGCTGGTCCAACAGAGGAGATGCAGCAACACATCCAGAAAAGAAAAGCATGCAACTGCGTGAAGAGAGGCCGGAAATGGAAAGGAAGAAGAGTTGATTGCCTTGGAATGGAGAAAGTGTTCACGGTCCAGCTGGATGAGGAAGTGTCTCGGATTCAAGCTTGTGCTACCATGAGTAGAAGAAGAAGTGCAAATCATGGTTGGCTAGAGAATAGCTTACGGTACAGCAGCTTGAAAGGGAGCCCAAGGTTGAACACCATTTCCGTGAAAGAGGAAGAAGTGTGCTGAAACAAATTGAAGAAGAAGACAAGCTGAGGTGGAAAATGAAGGGCCCTATCTTCTTGATTTTGGCACGGCTAGGAGCAAACTAGGGGAAGACATTGCATAAAAAAAACAAGGCTGCTAATTGAAGACAAAAGCACAAAAACGTAAAATCAGGAAGGAATTTAGGGGCTGCCTTGAACAAAGTCAAGAATAGGAAGGAAGCTACGGGGGACAAAGACAAAACCAAAAATGCTGAATTGAAGGAGGAGGTTCTGAGTTTGGCTATAAAAGAGCAGCAGAAGGCAGAGAAGAAGGGCATTAGATTTTAGGAGTAGGATTTAGGATAGTTAGGAAGCAACTCTCGGTTCCTCTCTTCCAGAGATTCTGAATTTCCATTTCAAACAGTGCCAAAATGTAGTTTTAATTTCTGAAGCTGTGTCACCTTTGCTCGTTCATTTTTAATTGTATTGTTCAAGAATTTTAATTTAAGTGTTGAAAGCTTTGATGAATTTCATTTCCAGTTAAATGTTTTCTATTTTTATTTTACTGGTTCTGTTTTCCATATCGTTAAATTCAGTCATTACGTTTTACCGTTCAGTTTATTTTCAACGTCGTATTTACTGTCATTTTCACTGTTGCTTTGGGTAAATTTTATTTACACTGCTTTATGTTTTCTACATGTTTATTGTTACAGTATTTTAATTTCAAACACTGTTGAATTTTCCATTTTACGTTTTCCATTTTTACCGTTCAATTTTTACCGTGTTTAAAATTTATTTCAGTGTTTTCGTAAATTCAGTTGTGTTTAAATTCTAGTTTTAATTTATTTTTCCTCAACGAAAAACAATCACAAAACCCCCCCCCCACTTCGTGATAAAATCTGAGACTGAACCGGCACATAAATTGGTCCTTGAGAGACGACCTAGGAGTCACTTCCTAGTTATACTGCATTAATTTCGTGCAATCAACTTTTGTGAGCGGTGCGACCCGTTCACCAAAATGGCGCCGTTGCCGGGGATCAATAACGGTTTGGTTTTAGATTCTTGTTGTGCAAATTTTTGTTCTGTTAATATGTGTATTTTGTGTGTTTTGTGTTTTGTATTTTTGTAGGCGATAACGACACCTTCAGCAAATTTTGGCGGCGTTGTCACTTCAGTTCCAGGTTTTTTGTTTTAGATTTTTGCTGTGTTTTTCGATTTTTACTGTGTTAATATATGTTTTGTCTTTTATATTTTTATTGTGTTGTGTTCTGTATTTAGTTACTGTATTTTAAAAAAAAAATAAAAAAAAAAAACGAAAAAAAATAATAATTTTGTTCTGTCTTGTTTATGCTTGTAGCATGTTTAATTATGTTGTGTTTTATCTTGTGTTGTGATGTGATGTTCTACTTTCTGTATGCGTGTCGTATGTGTTTTGTTTGTTAATTAAAAAAAAAAGTAAGAAAAAAAAAATTTAATTTAAAAAAAAATAATAATAAAATTATTTTTATGTTCTGTTTTGTGTATGCCTGTAGCATGTATAAATGTGTTGTATTTTGTTTGTCTAGTAATTTTTAGTGTTTAATTTTTATTTTTATTTTCCATGTCTACCGATTTTAATTTTGTGAAAAATGCTTATTCTGCCTATGCCCATAATTATGATTCTCCTTCTGCATGTTACTCTGATTATAATTCTGCTGATTTCTATGTCGAGAATTATATGGATCATCCTCAAATTCTTGAGAGCGCTCCTAGGGAGCCGGTTCCACCTAAGGAGGATGATTTTTATTACGTTCTAAGCACTGGACTGACATATTTGCTGCCTAAGTTTCATGGTTTTGCAGGAGAATGCCCACATAGACATTTGGAAGAGTTCCACATCATATGCTCTTCAATGAAGCCTCCAGATGTCCCTCTTGATCACATTTTCTTGAGCGCATTTCCGCATTCATTACAAGGAGCAGCTAAGGATTGGCAAGACTCTCTTCCTCTAGGATCCGTTACCGATTGGGGATATCTTGAGCTTCAGTTTCTGAACAAATTCTCCCCTGAGCAGTATGGATATATCAATGATCCTGGATGGAATGACCCTAGCTTGGGATGGTTCGATGCTCAACAGGAATATCAGGAAGCACCATCTCAGGATACTTTTATGCCTCCACCAGTCCAGCAATACGAGAATCAGCAGTTTGATGCTCCTGTCCAAATAACTCCTCAGCCTTCTACTTCTGAACCTACATTGAAGGAGTTACTGGAGCAAATGACCAAGCAGAGAATTCAGTTTGAGCAAGAGTGCATGAAGATCCAGCAGGAAACTCAAGCTGCCATGCAGAATCTGAGTGATCAGGTTGGGCAGATGACCACTCTTGCACCTGAGGAGAATGTTGAAGATTTTGAGGACAAGGCAAGAATAAGCAGTAATTCTGACCCAGGTAGACCCATTTCATCTTCCACTACTTTACCAACCTTCAGGGAAGTAGAGGTAAGCATACCTAAATTTGATTATGCTGTTGATAATTATGCTTTTCATGATTATGCAGTTGATAGGTATGTTGATGATTATATTGTTGATGAGTCTGTTTTTAATTTTCCCTCTATGCATGATGAGAACCAATTTTTTATATTACATTCGTATGATTATTCTCCATGCATTGAACATGAATCTGAGTCTGTGGTTAATATTCTTTCTGAATTTAAAATTGATTCATGTTCTGAGGATTTATCTGAGGTTCAGCCTATTACATTGGAATTGGGTGTTCTACCTCTGCATGACATTTCTTTGGAGCAATATTGCACTAACCATGATGCAGGAGGTACACATGAATTTCATCAACAAACACCCACAATGGAAGACCAAGGTGCGAGCCTGCAAAACAGTTTCAACAGCAACAGGCACCTGCTGAACCGGCTCATCAACAATCACTGCTTGGATCCAGCTGTGGAAGACATTTCACTGCTCGATCAGATCTGGAGGATGAAACAGTTCGTCCTCAAAACTTCCTGGCTGGATACTGAAAAGGAAGACATCTCCCTGAAAGTCCAAAATTGGCAGCTTCCACCATAACCTACGGGAGTTTGCATTTTCTTTCTCTCCCTTTTTCCTTACTTTATTGCACTTGTCCATAATATGTTTACTGTTTTGATTGTTGATGACATGCCTAGAACACATTGAGGACAATGTGTAGTTTAAGTGTGGTCTATTGGGAGAGATTCTGAATTTTTCTTTATTTTGTGTGTTAAATTTTTTGTTTTTGTGATAAATTTTTTCTGTTTTAAGTGGTTTTTAGAGTGTTTTGTGTGCAATAAATTTTACATTTTTCTCTTGATTTCTGGAGTCTGTCTAAGTTGTAGATTTTTCCTTCACTTGATTAATGCTTATAGTTTGTAATCCTTGCTTTTCTCTGCTTGGAAGATGATTATAATGTTTAAGAGGTTGATTTGATTGTAACGAATGCCCTGTGTGAGAATTTGAGCCACTTAATTTTCTTTCTGGTGTGATATGTATCTTGATTGCTTGCACATATGCCTTGGCTTGATTCTTTTTGATAGACTTGATTTATATGCATGTTTAGAAATCATAAAGGCATTTTATTTCTTGAGCCTCTTTAGCCAAATAAGCCTACCTTGTTATTACCCTTTGATACCCCTTTTGAGCCTATACTGTATCCATTTCTTTGTGTTAAAGCTCATACACTGATCCTAAGTGAAAAACCATGATTACCTTAACCTTAGGAAAGTCTGGAGCTATAGAAGTGTTTTGTGAAAAAGTGTGGTCTCCTTGGGGATTTTGATAAATTGGCGAGTTGGTTCCTCATCTTGTATTATTTTGGAATTTATATCCTGTTATGTGATAAAGAGAGAAAAGAAAAAAAAAAGACAGGATGACAAAATTTTGATGAGAAAAAGAAAAAAATGATGAAAAACAATTTTGTGAAGAATGGAGTCGAGAAGAGGATCGAATTAGAGGTTTGGGTGAGATTTGACTGTATTTCTACTTGTTCCCCAGTGCTCCTCTATTTCTTTTGAGCTATAGCTACTTATCCAAATCTATCCTCCCCTGTCCTTGGCCCCATTACAACCCCGAAAAGACCTTTTGATCTGAGCATGCATATGTTTTAAGTGTTGATATTAGAAGCTTGCCAAGTCTATTTGTGTTTGCTTTCTTGAGTGCATTGAGTTGAAATTATTTACCCTAGACACTAGAGAGAAACACTGTAGTGCATATGTGAGGTTCTGTTATTTTTTGAATCACCTCTTGAGCAAATTAATTATTTTGCCGTGTATTGAATTGCTTGGATGATTTCTGTAAGTATCTGCTTTATTTAATTTGTGTTGGACATTTTCTACTTTTTTATATGTCTAGAATTCTTGAGAACTGTGTAAATTATTTTCTTGCGAGTTTTTATTTTCTGTATGCTGCGTCTGTGTCAGTCCTTTGAAGTCCTTTGAACTATTCCCTGATTTGCGTCTTAATTTTGCCCAGGAGTGCAAAAGACTAAGTGTGGTCTATTTTGATGAGTCAATATTTTCTTCACTTCACTTAGTTTATTGTACTAGAATTAATCAGAGAATTCTGCTTAATCGTCCGTTATTTTCCTATTTTTCCTAATTGTGCTTAATTCGATCAGAAATTCTTATTTTAACTAATTTGAATTATTTGAGCTTATTATTTTGCATTATTAATTATGGGAAAATTTTGGATATCTTTTTGGGACATTTGAAGGCTAAATGAGAAATGACAATTGAGCCCAATGCATTTCAGCCACTTCAATTTTCGCTGGTTGTTGCGTGAATTTTTTGTCAACTTGTTTGTCTTCGTTTGAGTTCAATTCTTATCCGTTTTCCATGCAATTTTTTTTCATAGTTTCGTCTAGATGTCTAGTTTCACGTATAGTTTTTACTTTGTTAAAATTCCTTTTGTGTTGTTCCCAGTAATTGTTTTACTCCCCTGTGTCAGTCAAGTTCTTACTGTTTAAGTGGCTTCTAATTTGTTTGCATTGTTTGCTTATTGTTTGATACTTCTGGTGACTGGAATTGATCATTGGACGGTGCTAAGACCTCCCAACACTCCTAAGCAAGTCCTTCAATTATTGAATTTTAAGAAGCACTTGGTCATGTCTAGGAAGAGTGGCAACGTGAAATGGTGGTGCAGCACTAGCACACGGCACATGGACACTCATTTTAGCAAAACACATGTTGGAACAAAGGTGAGAGCCACCACATTTCTTCTTGGCTGACACAAGATTTTCAAGGGCTGGAAAGAGCTTCTACATAGAGACAAAATGGAAGGGGCCACCACTTATTGAATGTCACGGATGTGGGAGAGAATAATGGACACACTTTGGTTTTCATTTTTTTTAAGAAATGTGAAATGCATGCAAATGCAGAAGCAAATGAAGAGAGGGGCCACTACATTGGAAGCTCCCGGTTTCTTTTGAGGAATGGTAAAAAGCTTGGCACAAATTAATTGAAGCTCATGGCCCACAATGGAAAAGATGATTCAATTGGAAGAATTGCTATCACATGCAGGAGCATATCACGGCCAAGAGAAGTTCTGAATTTTAGTGGAAGTAAGAATCAAAAGAGAATTGGACCACCTTGTGCAACTCACGACTTTTAAAGAAAGAGGCTTCAAGAATGAAAAAAAGAGGGGGACCACTCATGGTTGGCAACACTTCACGGCCACATGGAGGAATTCCAAAAATCAAGCAAGCAAAGAATCATTTTTAATTGGAGTATACAAATGCTGAATTATGGGGTCCATTCACAAGTGTTACAGCAAAACTCACGGAACCACACGATTTTCTTCATTCAATTGGCATCACATGAAATAGAAGAAAGGGAGCCACCACTTCACGGTTTTGACCTTGTTTGGTGCAGAATTTTTGAAGTACTTTTCCACTTGGGAGCTCATGGTTTTAAAAAGAGAAATATGCAGCAAGCTTAGATGGTTTCACGTCCCACTTTGGTTTGAAGAGATGTGCAGATTTGTTTCACCCATAATACACTTGCATTCCATTTTAAAAGCACATTCTACATGCACATCACGGGCCACATGGGAGAGAATGCTTCAAAGCTTCTCCTTTTCATTTGAAGAATGAGATATGAAGGTGGTCACGGCCTTGGTTATGGAGAAAGAGCACCCAGCATTTGATGAAAGCACCACGGTCCACATGAGAAGCACATCAGACGTCCAACAATCACACACCTCTCAATGCAAAATAAAAGAAGTTTTGGAGTGCACAAGAAAGCCAATAGCCTTGGAAGAAAGGAAACACACCACACTTTCTTCCATCCAGCAGCAGCCACCTTGGAATGAAGGAGGAGCTCACGGTTTCTTTGAGAAGCATGGCAGCAGCTGGTCCAACAGAGGAGATGCAGCAACACATCCAGAAAAGAAAAGCATGCAACTGCGTGAAGAGAGGCCGGAAATGGAAAGGAAGAAGAGTTGATTGCCTTGGAATGGAGAAAGTGTTCACGGTCCAGCTGGATGAGGAAGTGTCTCGGATTCAAGCTTGTGCTACCATGAGTAGAAGAAGAAGTGCAAATCATGGTTGGCTAGAGAATAGCTTACGGTACAGCAGCTTGAAAGGGAGCCCAAGGTTGAACACCATTTCCGTGAAAGAGGAAGAAGTGTGCTGAAACAAATTGAAGAAGAAGACAAGCTGAGGTGGAAAATGAAGGGCCCTATCTTCTTGATTTTGGCACGGCTAGGAGCAAACTAGGGGAAGACATTGCATAAAAAAAACAAGGCTGCTAATTGAAGACAAAAGCACAAAAACGTAAAATCAGGAAGGAATTTAGGGGCTGCCTTGAACAAAGTCAAGAATAGGAAGGAAGCTACGGGGGACAAAGACAAAACCAAAAATGCTGAATTGAAGGAGGAGGTTCTGAGTTTGGCTATAAAAGAGCAGCAGAAGGCAGAGAAGAAGGGCATTAGATTTTAGGAGTAGGATTTAGGATAGTTAGGAAGCAACTCTCGGTTCCTCTCTTCCAGAGATTCTGAATTTCCATTTCAAACAGTGCCAAAATGTAGTTTTAATTTCTGAAGCTGTGTCACCTTTGCTCGTTCATTTTTAATTGTATTGTTCAAGAATTTTAATTTAAGTGTTGAAAGCTTTGATGAATTTCATTTCCAGTTAAATGTTTTCTATTTTTATTTTACTGGTTCTGTTTTCCATATCGTTAAATTCAGTCATTACGTTTTACCGTTCAGTTTATTTTCAACGTCGTATTTACTGTCATTTTCACTGTTGCTTTGGGTAAATTTTATTTACACTGCTTTATGTTTTCTACATGTTTATTGTTACAGTATTTTAATTTCAAACACTGTTGAATTTTCCATTTTACGTTTTCCATTTTTACCGTTCAATTTTTACCGTGTTTAAAATTTATTTCAGTGTTTTCGTAAATTCAGTTGTGTTTAAATTCTATTTTTAATTTATTTTTCCTCAACGAAAAACAATCACAAACCCCCCCCCCCCCCCCCCACTTCGTGTTAAAATCTGAGACTGAACCGGCACATAAATTGGTCCTTGAGAGACGACCTAGGAGTCACTTCCTAGTTATACTGCATTAATTTCGTGCAATCAACTTTTGTGAGCGGTGCGACCCGTTCACCAGATGCCCACACTGGCCACCTGCTAGCAGGGTTAAGCTCTGCAACTCCTTTCTCTGCCTCATCAAAAAACATCCTTGTCCTCTTTATTTGTCCCTTCATGAATTTACTAGGTTTATCTATAACTTTACCCAGGAAAATGTCATCATCTAAAAGCCTAGCTTTTGCCAATTCATCTTGTCCCTCCTCCTAGTTTACTTCCCCTTTGTTGATAATGGCATAGTACCTTATATGCTACTCTTCTTTCTCTTAATTAGGAATAATCTTCTGCAGATCAAGCTTTGTTTGTCAAATCTGCTTCTCCTTCTTTTACTGCATTATTTGTTTAGGTGGATGATATTGTTTTAATTAGCAATGATATGGCAGAAATTAATCATCTTACGCACATCTTAGATACCAAATTTAAAATCAAAGACCTAGGATCTTTAAGATACTTTCTCGGTCTTGAAATTACAAGGTCCAAATCTGGAATTCACATGAATAAGAGAAAATATATTCTTGAACTTCTCGATGACAGTGGTTTGATTGGTTCTAAACCTACTAACACTCCTTCTGATCCTTCTATTAAACTTATGGCAAATCATGGACAACTTTTATGTAATGCTGTTGGTTACTGGTAGTTAGTTGGCAAACTTTTGCATCTCACCATCATCAAGCAAGATATTAATTATGTGTACAACAACTCAGCCAATTTCTATTGATACGACTGTCGCGGTCATACAAATTTGATGTGCAAAATTAATGCAGTATAATTACTAGGAAGTGACTCCTAGGTCGTCTCTCAAGGACCAATATTTGTGGTTCAGTCTCAGATTTTTCTACGAAGTGGGGGGTGTTTTTGATGTTTTGGTTGAATGCGGAAAAATTAAATTGGAATTTAAACACAACTGAATTTAATTTTAACGATGGTAAAAACTAAATGGTAAAAGACGATAAAAATAGAAAACGTCTGAACGGTAAAACGTAATTACAAAATATAACAGTGCAGAAAATCATTAACGGTAAAAGTCAACAGATAAAATAAAAACATTTAACATGAAAATGAAATTCATCAAATACTCAACATTTAAATTAAAATTATGGACAGTGAAGATAAACAATAAAACGAGTAAATTGTTCCAAACACTCTGACATTACAGAAATAACATTCTACATCCTATGCAGCAAAAGATAAAAAGTGCTGAAAATAAACAATGAGCGAGCTATTGGAAGAGGGAAAGAGGCCAGAGCCTCTCCCAGACCGTGAGTTTCTTACACTACACCTAAACTACACTAAAATCTACTAAATTCTCCCTCCTCTTTGATTCTCTGCTGCTACTGGTTTTATAACAAAAAAAATCTGAACAATTCCCATTGCATAGTCTCTTCCCGTGACTTCCTTCACTAATGTGCCAAGGAAAAAAAAAAGTGGGGGCCCTCCAATTTTTATCTTTCTGAATCACGTTACACACCACCCTTGATTTGTAGCTGCTGAAATGTAACTCTCTGTTGCTCTCCGTGACTCTTTCTCTCCAACTGTGATACTTCTTGCTTTTGCATATCTTCACGGAAATGGTTTGCAGCCGTGGGCTCCCTTCTCCATTTTTCTCCATTCCATGTTTCTCTTTTTCACACGTCCAACTCCATTCAGCCGTGAACTCCTCCTTCAAACGTCCATCATCCTCCGAAACGTTTAGCAAGTGGCAGCTGCTCCTCTTCAATGACGTTGCAGCTCTCTGGACATAGGTGGTGTTGCTCAAGAGATATCACTCTCCATTCACAAGTTGTAGGTGCTGGACGTTCTTTTCTCTGGACCAAACCGCTGCTCTCTTTTGCTCCATTAATCATCATGCAGCACCTTCATTCTCCGTAACAATTTCAAGTGTTGCTGCAAGTTCCTTCATCAAGGCTTGTCACTGCACCAAGAACTTGGTCGTGTTTTCTCTTCAAGGGCCGTGAGAGCCTCTTCTTCCCAAGCTGCTGGAATAACCGAGAGCTCCCCTGGATGTCTTCTTCTCCGGGCGTGAAGAATTTCCTTGTGCTTCCTTTCTTCAAGTTTGGTGGGTGGAAGCTGATTTGATGCTGGAACGTGTGAAGGCTGAATGTGGAGTCTAAACAAATGCACCTACCACTTTCAATTGAGTTTTTCGTTGTAAGTGGTTAATGGACCCATAGGTTGAATGTGATTTCCTCCAAATTAATTAATGGTTGCTTTCTCCCACAATTCAAAGTCACGTTCCAGCCAAGAAAAGTGGCTCCCACTTTTATTCCAAATGCTTGCCAAAATAAGTTGTTCACGGGCTGTACATGTTTAAGCCGATTCCCTTCATAATAAACCAATAAAATTTATCATTTTGCAATTTGGAGCTTCTTTCATACGTGAATTTTAACCAAGTGGTGGCCCCCTTTTTCAATCAAGCTTCACGTTAATGGTTGAATGAAAATTTGTAATGTGAAAGCAATGTGGTCCCTCCATTATCTTACTTCAAAGTCCATTATTTGTGCTCTTCTATGTGTGCACACATGACCATAGTTTTGCCAAGCCATTCATCAAATGCTTCTTCAAGTGGTGGCCCCCATATGTTGACTCCTTTAGCCTATCATATTGTATAACTTTCTCCAATGACAATATAAGAAAAAGAAGGGGCCGTGTGCTATATACTTCCCTTACTATTGCTCATAAAATCTAACATTTCATCTTTGAACTCTTTCCATGTGCCGTGACCTTCCAACAAAGGTGGTCCCCTCTTTTAATTCTAATTGGCCTTATATCTACATTGTCGTGGCATTTATTTACAGAATGTGGCTTCTTCCAAAATAAAAAATCACTCTTCCAAGAGCTACAAAACTGTGAGCTTCATTTCAAAGTGGTAGCTCCATTCTCCTTTCATTTCACAAGTTCATTATATCCTTTGATGTTTTCCACGTCAATTGCTATTGTCTTCCAAAATTACTTCGTGGACACTTGCACATGTGGTCCGTGTGCTATTCCAACTGAACGGGGACAAACAAGTTGACACAAAATTCACGCAGCAACCAGCGAAAACTGAAATGGCTGAAATACATTGGGCTCTATTTCCATTTCTTCTTTAACCTTCAAATGTCCCAAATTGTATTTCCAAATTTTCCTTGTAAAATAATTAGCTCAGATAATTCAAATTAATTAAAATAAGAATTTCTGATCGAATTAAGCACAATCAAGCAAAATGGGAAAACACTGAACATTTAAGCACAATTCCCTGATTAATTCTAGTACAATAAACTAAGTGAAGTGTAGAAAATATCGACTCATCAAAATAGACCACACTTAGTCTTTTGCACTCCTGGGCAAAATCAAGACGCAAATCAGGGAATGGTTCAAAGGATTTTTAGGTGTATGACACAAAAACTCAGCAGACAGAAAATAAAGACACACAAGAAACAAAGAGAATTTACACAGTTCTCAAGAAATCTGGACAGAGAAAAGATGTAGACAATATCCAACACAAATCAATTAAATCAGATACTTATAGAAATCATCCTAGCAATTCAAAGTATGGCAAAAATAATTAATCAGTTCAAGAGGTGATTCAAAAATAACATAACCTCACAGATGCACCAGTAGTGTTTCTCTCAAGTGTTTAAGGTAAATCAATGTCACTCAATGTACTCAAGAAAACAAACACAAGTAGACTTGGCAAGTCTCTAATTATCAATACTTAAAACATATGCACTTTTAGATCAAAAGGTCTTTCAGGGTTGTAATGGGGCCAAGGACAGGGGAGGATAAATTTGGATAAGTAGCTATAGCTCAGAAGAAATAGAGGTGCACTAGGGAAAAAAATGTAAACACAGTGAAATCTCACCCAAACCTCTAATTCAATCCTCTTCTCGACTCCATTATTCATAAAATTATTTTTCAATTTTCTCTTTTTCTCTTCAATTTTTTTTTTCATCCTGTCTTCCCTTTTTTTTTTATCACACAGCAGGATATAAATTATCATTTCAAAACATGATGAGGAACCAACTAGCCAATTTATCAGAATTCCCAAGGAGACCACACTTATTCTCAAAATACTTCTATAGCTCCAGACTTTCCTAAGGTTAAGGTAATCATTTGTTTTTCACTTAGGATCAGTGTATGAGCTTCAACACAAATAAATATATACAGTATAGGCTCAAAGGGGTTATCAAAGGATAATAACAAGGTAGGCTTATTTGGCTAAAGAGGCTCAAGAATAAAATTGCCTTTATCACTTCCAAAAATGCATATAAATCAAGTAGATCAAAAAGAATCAAGCCAAGGCATATGTGCAAGCAATCAAGATACATATCACACAAGAAAGAAAATTAAGTGGCTCAAATCTCACACAGGGTATTCGTCACAATCAAATCAACCTCTCAAACGTATAATCATCTTTCCAGGCAGAGAAAAGCAAGGATTACAAACTATAAGTATTAAGTAAGTGAAGGAAAAATCTACAACTTAAACAAACTCCATAAATCAAGAGAAAAATGTAAAATTTATTTGCACTCAAGAACACTAAAACAATTTAAAACAGAAAAAAATTTAACACACAAAACAAAGAAAAATCAGAGTCTCTCCCAATAGACCACACTTAAACTACACATTGTCCTCAATGTGTTCTAAGCATACATCAACAATCAAAACAGTAAACATATCATGGACAAGTGCAATAAAGGTAGGAAAAAGGGAGAGAAAGAAAATGCAAACTCCCGTAGGTTATGGTGGAAGCTGCCAGTTTTGGACTTGTAGGGAGATCTCTTCTACTTCATGATCCAGCACGGAAGTTTTGAGGACGAACTGCTTCATCCTCCAGATCTGATCTAGCAGTGAAATGTTTTCCACAGCTGGATCTGAGCAGTTATTGTTGATGAGCAGGTTCAGCAGGTGCCTATTACTGTTGAAACCATTTTGCTGACTCGCACCTTTGTCTTCAATAGTGGGTGTTTGCTTATCAAGTTTATGTGTACCTCCTGCAACATGGTTAGTGCAATGTGGTTCTACAGAAATTTCATGCAGGGGTATAACACCCAAATTATCATACTGAACCTCAATTACATCCTCAGAACATGAATCAATTTCAAAATTAGAAACAATATCAACCACAGACTCAGATTCATGTTTAGTGCATGGAGAATAATCATTTGGATGTGATATCAAAAAGTGGTTCTCATCATGCACAGAGGAAAAATGAAAAGCATGCTCATCAACATCATAATTATCAACATACCTCTCAACAAAATAATCATCAACACAATCAAATTGAGGTATGTTTACCTCCACTTCCTTGAAGATTGGTAAAGTGGTGGAAGATGAAGGTGGTCTACCTGGCTCAAAAGTATTGCTTATTCCTGCCTGGTCCTCAATGTTTTCAACAGTCTCTTCAGGTGCAAGAGTGGCCATCTGCCCGATCTGATCAGTCAGATTCTTCATGGCAGCTTGAGTTTCCTGCTGGATTTGCTCGAACTGAATGCTTTTCATGGTTATCTGCTCCAGTAACTCCTTCATTGTAGGCTCAGAAGTTGAAGGCTGAGGAGTAAATTGAGCAGTAGCATCATAGAACTGCATCTGCTGTTCTTGCTGGACTAGTGGAGGCATCAAAGTATTCTGGAATGGTGGTTCTTGATATCGATACTGTGGAGCACTGTACCATCCCAAGGTAGGGTCATTCCCTCCAGGACCGTTGCTGTATCCATCCTGTGCAGGGAAAAATTCGATCAGAAAATTTTGCTCAAGATCTTCCCATCTGGTAATGAGTCCTCGAGGAAGACAATTCAACCAATCCTTAGCTGCTCCTTGTAATGAATGCTGAAACGCCGTCAAGAAAATGTAATCATCTGGGACATTTGGAGGTTTCATTGCAGAACAAATTCTATAGAAATTTTCCAAATGTTCATGTGGGCATTCTCCTGCAAATCCATGAAACTTAGGGAGCAGATATATCAGTCCAGCGCTTAGAACGCAATGAATATCATCCTTTGTAGGTGGGACCGGCTCACTAGGAGCGCTCTCAGTAATTTGAGGATGATCCATATAATTCCCGACATAGAAATCAACAGAATTATAATCAGAGTAACATGCAGAAGGAGAATCATAATTATGGGCATAGACAGAATAAGCATTTTTCACAAATTTAAAATCGGTAGACATGGAAAATAAAAATAAAAATTAAACACTAAAAATTACTAGACAAACAAAATACAACACATTTATACATGCTACAGGCACACACAAAACAGAACATAAAAATAATTTTATTATTATTTTTTTTTAAAATTAATTTTTTTTTTACTTTTTCTTTTAATTAACAGACAAAATACATATGACACGCATACAAAACAAATAGAACATCACAACACAACACAAGATAAAACACAACAAAAATCTAAAACAAGAACCTGGAACTGAAGTGACAACGCCGCTAAAATTTGCTGAAGGTGTCGTTGTCGCCTACAAACATATAAAAGACAAAACACACAAAATACACATATTAACAGAACAAAAATTTACACAACAAGAATCTAAAACCAAACCGTTATTGTTCCCTGGCAGCGGCGCCAAAATTTGATACGACTGTCGCGGTCATACAAATTTTATGTGCAAAATTAATGCAGTATAATTACTAGGAAGTGACTCCTAGGTCGTCTCTCAAGGACCAATATTTGTGGTTCAGTCTCAGATTTTTCTACGAAGTGGGGGGTGTTTTTGATGTTTTGGTTGAATGCGGAAAAATTAAATTGGAATTTAAACACAACTGAATTTAATTTTAACGATGGTAAAAACTAAATGGTAAAAGACGATAAAAATAGAAAACGTCTGAACGGTAAAACGTAATTACAAAATATAACAGTGCAGAAAATCATTAACGGTAAAAGTCAACAGATAAAATAAAAACATTTAACATGAAAATGAAATTCATCAAATACTCAACATTTAAATTAAAATTATGGACAGTGAAGATAAACAATAAAACGAGTAAATTGTTCCAAACACTCTGACATTACAGAAATAACATTCTACATCCTATGCAGCAAAAGATAAAAAGTGCTAAAAATAAACAATGAGCGAGCTATTGGAAGAGGGAAAGAGGCCAGAGCCTCTCCCAGACCGTGAGTTTCTTACACTACACCTAAACTACACTAAAATCTACTAAATTCTCCCTCCTCTTTGATTCTCTGCTGCTACTGGTTTTATAACAAAAAAAATCTGAACAATTCACATTGCATAGTCTCTTCCCGTGACTTCCTTCACTAATGTGCCAAGGAAAAAAAAAAAGTGGGGGCCCTCCAATTTTTATCTTTCTGAATCACGTTACACACCACCCTTGATTTGTAGCTGCTGAAATGTAACTCTCTGTTGCTCTCCGTGACTCTTTCTCTCCAACTGTGATACTTCTTGCTTTTGCATATCTTCACGGAAATGGTTTGCAGCCGTGGGCTCCCTTCTCCATTTTTCTCCATTCCATGTTTCTCTTTTTCACACGTCCAACTCCATTCAGCCGTGAACTCCTCCTTCAAACGTCCATCATCCTCCGAAACGTTTAGCAAGTGGCAGCTGCTCCTCTTCAATGACGTTGCAGCTCTCTGGACATAGGTGGTGTTGCTCAAGAGATATCACTCTCCATTCACAAGTTGTAGGTGCTGGACGTTCTTTTCTCTGGACCAAACCGCTGCTCTCTTTTGCTCCATTAATCATCATGCAGCACCTTCATTCTCCGTAACAATTTCAAGTGTTGCTGCACGTTCCTCCATCAAGGCTTGTCACTGCACCAAGAACTTGGTCGTGTTTTCTCTTCAAGGGCCGTGAGAGCCTCTTCTTCCCAAGCTGCTGGAATAACCGAGAGCTCCCCTGGATGTCTTCTTCTCCGGGCGTGAAGAATTTCCTTGTGCTTCCTTTCTTCAAGTTTGGTGGGTGGAAGCTGATTTGATGCTGGAACGTGTGAAGGCTGAATGTGGAGTCTAAACAAATGCACCTACCACTTTCAATTGAGTTTTTCGTTGTAAGTGGTTAATGGACCCATAGGTTGAATGTGATTTCCTCCAAATTAATTAATGGTTGCTTTCTCCCACAATTCAAAGTCACGTTCCAGCCAAGAAAAGTGGCTCCCACTTTTATTCCAAATGCTTGCCAAAATAAGTTGTTCACGGGCTGTACATGTTTAAGCCGATTCCCTTCATAATAAACCAATAAAATTTATCATTTTGCAATTTGGAGCTTCTTTCATACGTGAATTTTAACCAAGTGGTGGCCCCCTTTTTCAATCAAGCTTCACGTTAATGGTTGAATGAAAATTTATAATGTGAAAGCAATGTGGTCCCTCCATTATCTTACTTCAAAGTCCATTATTTGTGCTCTTCTACGTGTGCACACATGACCATAGTTTTGCCAAGCCATTCATCAAATGCTTCTTCAAGTGGTGGCCCCCATATGTTGACTCCTTTAGCCTATCATATTGTATAACTTTCTCCAATGACAATATAAGAAAAAGAAGGGGTCGTGTGCTATATACTTCCCTTACTATTGCTCATAAAATCTAACATTTCACCTTTGAACTCTTTCCATGTGCCGTAACCTTCCAACAAAGGTGGTCCCCTCTTTTAATTCTAATTGGCCTTATATCTACATTGTCGTGGCATTTATTTACAGAATGTGGCTTCTTCCAAAATAAAAAATCACTCTTCCAAGAGCTACAAAACCGTGAGCTTCATTTCAAAGTGGTAGCTCCATTCTCCTTTCCTTTCACAAGTTCATTATATCCTTTGATGTTTTCCACGTCAATTGCTATTGTCTTCCAAAATTACTTCGTGGACACTTGCACATGTGGTCCGTGTGCTATTCCAACTGAACGGGGACAAACAAGTTGACACAAAATTCACGCAGCAACCAGCGAAAACTGAAATGGCTGAAATACATTGGGCTCTATTTCCATTTCTTCTTTAACCTTCAAATGTCCCAAATTGTATTTCCAAATTTTCCTTGTAAAATAATTAGCTCAGATAATTCAAATTAATTAAAATAAGAATTTCTGATCGAATTAAGCACAATCAAGCAAAATGGGAAAACACTGAACATTTAAGCACAATTCCCTGATTAATTCTAGTACAATAAACTAAGTGAAGTGTAGAAAATATCGACTCATCATCTATGCAAACCTCTTGATACTTATTACAATACTGCTCAAAGAATCTTTCATTACCTCAATGGATCCCCTGCTCATGGCTTGTTCTTCTTTGCTTCATCAGACCTTAGACTCTCGGCCTTTGCCAATTCAGATGAGCTTGCTGTTTGGATACCAGAAGGTCTATCATGGATCCCCTGCTCATGACCAACCATCACTTCAAACACACCATTCTGTTAGTTTTTCTCATGCCATCACCATCTTCATCTTCCTCTACATATTCCCTTTACAATTCTTACATGGTTTCGAACTTCATGGTCTCTATCATAGTCCCCTTATTCCTCTTCTCCTTGTTTGTTGTTCATGTTTCCTCTTGTAGTCAGATTGATAAACTCTCCCTCTTGGCTTTCTCTGGGAACATATCAACCTCTCCTCCTTTTCCTTATCTCAATTGGTCTGATTCTCTTGACTGCTGTGCTTGGGAAGGAATTACTTGTGATGGGGATCTTAGAGTCACACATCTTTTGCTACCTTCTAGAGGCCTCACTGGCTTCATCTCCCCCTCTCTCACAAACCTCTCTTCTCTCTCTCACCTTAATCTCTCCCATAACAGATTATCTGGTGGTCTCCAGCACCAGCTTTTTTCATTGCTCAATCACTTGGTGGTTCTTGATTTGAGCTACAATCATCTGTCTGGTGAATTGCCACCTTTTAGGATTGATAACAGTGGCAAAAATAGCAATGGTGCTGGTATCCAGGAGCTGGATTTGTCCAGCAATTTTTTCAACGGGACACTTCCAATTTCTTTGCTCCAGAACTTGGCAGCTGCTGCAGCTGGAGGAAGTTTGGTGTCTTTGAATGTTAGTAATAACAGCTTCATAGGTCATATTCCCACTTCCCTGTTTTGCATTAATGACCGTAACTCCTCCTCTCTAAGATTCTTGGATTATTCCTCCAATGATTTTGATGGTGCCATTCAGCCTGGACTTGGAGCATGTTCCAAGCTGGAGAGATTTAGAGCAGGCTTCAATTTTCTGTCATGGCCTATTCCAAGTGATCTTTTTGATGCTGTTTCTGTCACAGAAATTTTACCAACATTGGATACCTAACTTATTGAATGTGACAAGGAAATAGTACAACCAATATAGTAAGCACAGCTCCAGCCATCAAACCAATTTCTGCAATTTGACTTCATCTTTATAGCGAACAAGTCAACAGAATAAATTTTCTAAAGACGTTTCATCCAATTCATTTAAAACATTAAAGAATATTTCAAAGATTATAAAACATATAAAATATAATCAAATATGGACATCATATCTAGTACTAGAATTTTTAACGAAAAAAAGCGTACAACATTGTACTCCTAACTCTGTTTCTACAGCATCCATACAATTTTTACTGGTAGCTTTCATTTGAAAAGAATGTGGGGAGTTCTGAGTAAATCTCCCTTTAAGAGAGATTCCAGATTTTGGCTTTAAGTTTTATGATACAAAAAAGCGATAGAAAGAAGATAAACTAAAACTGACATGAAAAGTACATTTTAGCTGGCCAACTCAACGTAGGGTACATGACACCACAATTGAGTTTTTATGAACCAAGTCAATTTATTGATGTCA
Source organism: Vigna nakashimae (assembly GCA_034642375.1). Classification (NCBI taxonomy): domain Eukaryota; kingdom Viridiplantae; phylum Streptophyta; class Magnoliopsida; order Fabales; family Fabaceae; genus Vigna; species Vigna nakashimae. The sequence goes on from CM067768.1 coordinate 26,410,781, forward strand.
TGATAATGAAAAGATAATACTGATTCTCTAACAGGTCACAGACTCGAAATTTCTGAATCTTTGAATCCTTCTTACGTGACATAAGAAGCCACTAAAAAACACTAAAAAAAGTATTTTAACTTGTAGTCAAAGTTCACAAGTAATCGAGACTTCTTCAATCCATCTTATAAATTTTCCTTCTATCATTTGCATACATGACAACATTCCCGGTATATATATGGACAATACCAATCAAATCGGTTCAACTTCAATGCAACCATCAAACTAGTCATGTCATTCTACTTGATCTTCGTTGTCTGGATACACATTATTTAACAGGTGCAATCAATCTCACTCCATTGATTCCCTTGCAATACATTCAACATCTAGACCTCAGCAATAATAATTTTTTGTGGACTCACATCCCACAAGCCATTGGAAATCTTTCACTACTAAGGTATCTAGACCTTGGAAGAAATAATCTTCTTGGACCAGTTCCTTTTCAGATTGGGAATCTTAGACAGTTACAATATCTTCATCTTGGAGGAAATTCTCTATCAGGTGTAGCCTTCATCTACAAGACCTTTATCTCACAGATAATGACATTGCCTTGTCATCTTTTCTTTATCCAAATTTTCCATCTCTTAATATCCTTGATCTCTCTAGAAATAATCTAATAGCATCAGTATTTGGAGATAATTTTAATGTTGGCTCCAAACTACGGGAGCTTCGTTTGTATAATTGCAGTTTTACAGATAAAAGTTTTCCTATTTCCTCTGCTTCCACAATTAATTCTTCATCTTCTCTTGTCATACTTGATCTCTCCTCAAATCTATTGAAATCATCTACTGTGTTTTACTGGATTCAGAATTGCACAACGAATCTTCACATCCTTTCCCTTGATGACAACCTGTTAGAAGGTCCCATTCCAGATGGATTGGGAAAAGTAATGAACTCTCTTGAACAATTCTATGCCTCCAGGAACAGACTACAAGGAAAGATTCCATCTTTCTTTGGAAACATGTGCAGACTGCAGACCTTATACCTTTCAAATAACAAGTTGAATGGGGAAATTTCTCATTTCTTTCAAAGTTCTTCATGGTGCAATAGACACGTATTTCAAAATTTGGATTTATCATATAACCAAATTACTGCCAAGATACCAAAAAGCATCATATTGTTATTTGAGTTGAAGGATTTAAACTTGGAGGGGAATTGTTTAGAGGGTGATGTCACTGAATCTCATCTTTCTAATTTTTCCAAATTAGAAACCTTATTCTTATCATTCAACACATTGTCTCTAAGATTTTCCTCTAGTTGGGTTCGTCCTTTTCAAGCAACAAGTTTGAGATTAGCATCTTGCAAGCTAGGTCCGAGTTTTCCTGGTTGGCTCCAGACACAAAATTCCTTAAGGTGGTTAGATATATCTGATAATGAGCTAAATGATTCTGTACCAGCATGGTTTTGGAAGAACTTGCAAAATTTATATGGGTTAAACATGTCTCACAATAATCTCAGTGGTGCAATTCCTGATATACCATTAAAGCTTCCTTATAGACCATCTATAGTTCTAAATTCAAATCAATTTGAGGGAGCACTTCCACCATTTTTGCTACAAGCTTCAGGGCTGTTACTCTCTCAAAATAAAATTTCTGATTTGTATTCTTTTTTGTGTAATCAAATCATTGCTCCGAATTTGGCAACTTTATATTTATCAAACAATCACATAACGGCACAAATTCCTGATTGTTGGCAATCTTTACACCAATTACAACTCTCAGATTTTACATGCATTTTACATGTTTTGACTCATTAAGCACATTTTAGCCTACCCAGACTTAAGAATTTTGTAGTTGACTGCCCCTCTATTACTTTATTATAAATTGATATGTGATGTTCTTTCTTTTGTAGTTGCACTCGGTACCTGCAATCCAGTATAGAACAACTCATTTTGACAATCAACCAAGGCTCCTAGTAAGACCTAAACCTTCAAATAATTGTCCTTTTGCAAATGTATGCTCATGCAACTGTATGTAACATATTAGGAGGGTTATTTAATTCTTTATATGTTTATTTTTTAATTAAAATTATTTAGCTAAACAATTAAACACATCAAGCACTATCTACCGTAATTTGATATTTCTTTAACTATGCTTGGTTGTAGTGAAAGTTTTAGCTCAACGTTGTAGGTTGGCCAATATCCTTATATCAAGAAAGCTTAAAACAATATTGTACATAGTGATTAATATAAAACAATAATATTGTACATAGTGATTTACATGTACAAAACAAGTATTAAGATAGAGACATGTTGAAGAGGACCTAAATTAATTTAGGTTATTGTTTAGGAAGCCATTTGATAGGGCACGTGTCCTAATATGGAGACGTGTATTAACCATTGGCTAATTGTTTTGTAATCGATTTATGTACAGAACATGGATGATGCTCAACCAAATCGTTCATGGATGTACGATAAGTGTCATAGAGGAAGAGGTGCTTTGAAAGAGTCTTTTGTATTGGGTGTTGAAGAGTTTATAAGTAAAGCTTTTGAACAAGAACGTTATCGTAGAGACGGGGGTCTTCGATGTCCATGTTTAAAGTGCGATTGTACAAAGATTCTGCACGAAAGAGTTGTGAAGGTTCACCACAGTACAAAATTACAGCAGCAACATATAGAGAACAAAATTACAGCTAATGATTTAAAGTGCAATAATCAACAACACAGTACAAACAACAGTAGAAATTAAACGGCAGGTAAACAATGACAGAGACTAAATTGCAGCAGAAATTAAAAACAGTAACAAAATTGTAGCAGAAATTAAAGACAGACAACCTAGCAAGACGGGTAGAATGATCATCATCTTGAAAAACTGGTTTGAATATTGTATGACCAAGGAAGAGACTTCTCAAGAAAAGCTGCTCAGAAGAAAGTTTCTGTGATGACAATAACTAAAACTTCTCCAGGCTAGTCAAGCAGTAGCATAATTGAGGAATTCAGAAATGGAAATTGAAATTAATGGTTGTCAAGACTAAACAGAAACAGAAAATACCATGACTATTAATCATGATTGGAAGAGAAATTACCAATGTGATATGATATGATTAATGGTGAGAGGAGAATATCGCAGCAGTGATTCATCTGTGGTTAAAAATTGCATCTTTATTTCATATACCAGGCGAGTATTGGAAACCAATAGGCCAAAATGAAAAATGAAAGAAAGCAAAGATGAAGACTTCAATCAAGTAAATTGGAAAGGGCACCCAGGAGAAGATCACTGTAAAAAGAATAGTGAAACAATTTCATGTAGATGGAAGAAGATAAGAGTTTTGCCTGGTGTAATTGACAAACAAAATCATGGAGATCAAACATTGTAAAAGTGTAATTTTATATTTTAGTGACAAAATCAAGTTATAGAAGATGGTACTGCCATAATGCTATGTTGAAATTATAGGGCTTAGGCATGGGTGGAGAAACAAGATAAAGAATATTTGAAAATAATAAAATATTATTGATATGGTGTGAAATGATATTATGACAACACTGACTTAGTGATTCGTTTTACATTGAGATACTTAAATCAAGAAAGTAGCACAAGCCCAAGCACACAAATGCAAAAAGACTACTAACTAATTATAATGAAATGTGGAAAATACTCCTAACAGGTTATCTGAGATGCTCTAAAGTGTTCTTAAATGATATTGTGAGCCGTTTTCAACTCTAACAAATACAAACATGATATCACAAAATCAGACACATCATAAGAACAAAAGTATCTGTTAACCAAACTTCACCACACTAAAAAACCTTAAGCCTTGGAACAAAAATTATTGCACAGTGCATTTTTCATGACAAAATGACAAAAGTAGTTGTACTACATCACCAGAAACATTCGATAAAAACAAGGTCCTACCAAGTGATACTGAATCATATTAAAAATCTTTTGGCAACACCAGAATATCACAAATATGTTCATAAAGCAACTAACATTGCAAGTGTTCATCTAAATACTCATTTTCTCCCTTTCCCCCCCCCCCAAGTCTTAACTAACTCCTTTGATTTTAAGTACTCAATGAATGATCCACCTCATACAAGCAAACCCCACATGTGAAATCACACTGTAATCTTAAGAGCTATAAGCATAACACTAGTTAGATAATGACAGGTCTAAAATGAAGATAAGAGGAAGGTTTCAAAAGAACACGTGGCTAATGGATATTGGCATCTGCAAACAGCACCATTCAAACAAATCATCTCCATGCATATCATACCTCATTGGACTGTACTTTCAACCATGCACGTAGTGCAGGGTTCTCTAGCTTCTGGATAAGTACTCCAAGGCAAGGGAAACCTGGGAGTAAAAGTACATTTTCAAACTATCAGTATAGTTGCCATATTTTTCTTATAGTATTATGGTCTGAACTTTATTTTTCTTATAGTTTTATCTTTTAAAATTATCACGATGAATTAAAAAAAGAAAAGTATTCGTAAACTATTCCTTTCCTTCAATTTCTAAATTATATTAAATTTTTGGATATACCAAACACCTTTCATGTGTATAAATGAATCATATAGTCAGATTTTTCAACTACATCTTTGAATCAAAAGAGAGGAAGCTTATAAATAGTTTATTGAACCAAAAAAACTACATTTTTCTGTCGATGGCTTCTACAGAATTAATTAACAGTACTTCTTTTGGATGTTGATGAGCTTGATTTAGGTATTGGAAAGTGGACCACTGCACGTTCAAAGACAAGCTAAAGTATATTGTTTTGGTGTTATATATATGATCTGTTTGTGGGAAAAAGAATAGTGGAAATATGTTGTGTTAGATGTTTGATGGCATTGAGAGGCATAATTATGGATGTAACATGTTATTTGGCAAGAACTTTTCATGGTTCATACCTGTTATTTCCCACATTATCTAGTTATTATTAATGGGTTGTCTAGATTGTGCTTATTTACTAATTGATGTGTGAGATATTTTCTTTTTCCTAGGTTTCCTGTTGCTGCGTGTCTCTTCTATGCAATAAATGTTCTTACTTGGTATATATGTAATTAGGGTTGCTGTGTGTTTTTTCCTCTGTCACTTTCTTTCCTGGTTTGTTAAAGTGTTCTGTTCATTGAACATTACTTATGATGAAGTTTTCACCAGCTTTTTCAATTTTTATTTTTAACTTATACAAAATTTGGTTTTTATTTTCTTAAAAAAATCAAAGACAAACTCTAGCAAAAGGTGTATATGTCACATGGTCTTGTGTTATACGTAACTTAACAGCTAAGCACACTGAATCTATTGGTGATTAATTAAGGTTTAATACCTATTTTGGTCCCTTTTTTCGGAAGGTTTGTTCAAAGTGGTCCTTCCTTTTTTCAAAAGTTCACTTTAGTCCTACCTTTCGCAAAAACTGTTCAAGTTGGTCCTTTTTGGTAACGGCGTTAAGTTCACTAACGGTAGAACTGCCAGGTGTGCAATGTTTGATGATGTGGCATTATAATTTGTTTTAAAAAATAATTAATAATGACGTGTAAATAGGGTAAAATACTCCTCTGCTTGCACCCAGAAAACACTATAGAAAATGGTAGCAGAATCAAATGCATTTCCAGAATGAACATACCCAAATCACAAATCCCATGCCGATAGGTTTAAAGCTTATCTTTTTGAAACAACTCATATCCCTCATCTTCCACCATCACCCAAATCAACCACCGCCGAAAGAAAATCAAACAACAAATCAATTTCTGAAGCAAAACGCCTTACCATCACAACTTGAGAATTTTGAACACCCTCTCCTTCATCTCCAGAAGTTCAACCCAAACATAAACCCATTTTTTCCCCAACCCAATGCTTAACAGAAAACATTCACTACACCAATCAGAAAATCAATTTTTCACGCCCCAAGACTCACGCCCAACACAATACAGTACAAACAAGAAGGTGATTGCCGATGGCGGGTGTGAATTGATTTATTTCACCTTCGACTTCGCATAACAGAGGAAGAGGAGTTTTATCGCCGGCATTGGAGTGGCGACCCTTTCTGGCATCAACGTCTTAAGACGAGGCGCAGAGGGAGAACCTCGCACGAAGAGGAGAAGGAAGAGGCACCTTGGTGCGGTGGTCGGCAGAGATTGTGGCAGCGATCGCGCGACGAGCGGCGGAAGAGGGGAACTCTCACCTTGATCGGCAACGAACGTGCCGGCGACGCCTTGTACCACAACTCGCGGTGGCTGGTTGGGTGGAGGCCTGTTGCAGTGGCAAATCAGTGAGAGGCAGTGGGAAGCAAACTCTCCCTAGGGTTTCTGGTTGAGAAATTAATTTTTTTTTAACCCATATAATGAAGTGACACTGCCAACACATATAAAAGGTTCCAAGTCATCAAACATTGCACACCTGGCAGTTCTACCGTTAGTGAACTTAACGCTGTTACCAAAAAGGACCAACTTGAACAGTTTTTGCGAAAGGTAGGACTAAAGTGAACTTTTGAAAAAAGGAAGGACCACTTTGAACAAACCCTCCGAAAAGAGGGACCAAAATAGGTATTAAACCATTAATTAATTGTATATGACTTCTATGCAGAGGAATGAAAGGAATATTTCACTAAAAAAATCTGTTTTATCGATATCAAGTAACCCTTTGTACTTCCCTATTCTAAAAGTGTGCTCTTTAAAAGATATACATTCATATGAAATGCAACTACATCGTATTGTTGTTCATGAAATTATTGAAAATTTGATGCACCCTGTCTTTTGTTGAGGTATGCTAGTAGTGTACTCTGTACCATATTATGCTTTGAAATTTATTATATATGTAAAACCATGATTTGGTTAAATCTGCATTTATCTTTGATTGTACTATTTCTAAATTTTCTTTTCTTCTATTGTATAAAAATATATATTATGTTCAAGAATATGGCATCAGGTCCTTCTGGCCCTCCTATTCCACCTTCAGGAAATTCTAATAAGGGCAAGGGGAAGAAATCTTACGTAGTGAAGTTGATGACACATTTCAATAATGAAATTGGTTCAACCAGTCAACCAACTACACCTACCTCTACCTCTACTGGTAGATCTGTTCCACCTCCATTAGTTGTTCCTGCCTTCACTCCCACTCCACATCAAGTTCCTACATCTTCACCTACCTCTATTGGTACATCTCTTCCACCTCCAATACAAGTGCCTGGCTTGACACCCACTCCATACCAAGTGCCTCCTTATCTTCAGGCTTCACTCTCTCCCAATGTTGGTTCTAACCCATCAACTCCCACAAATATTGCAGCATCACCTGGTATAGAGGATGCAGATCCACATTCTAGTTCAGTCGCCAATAACATGGAAGAATGTTCCAATAGTCGTCAATGATTACACCCGTTGGAGGAGGGTAAGAAAAAAAATAACTCAATTAATATATACACAATTCATTGTTGTATTATTGTAATGTTTGAGTTTAATTTTGTTTTAGGTTTTATCCTACAAAAACTGCATCCAAGGCAATCACAGCAACCATCAAGGAACAGTTTGATGAGCCATGGCTAACATGGGGTGCAATCCCTAAGTCAACCAGAGATGTCTTCTTCGAACGTTTTAAGGTAAACACTTTTCATTCCTAATCCTGTTACAAGTCAATAGTTGGTGTCCTGCATTTAATTTATACTTTGAACTTGTTTACTTATTCAAACCTATTATTTCTAATATAACAACAGAGAAAGGTTTCATGGAAGCCTGAAGATGAGGAAAAGGTCAAAAAAAATTATCACACCAAGGCATCGCATAGACTCTCAAAGATGTATAAAAAAGCTAGAACTCTAGGAAAAAGACCTGATTGGCTGGGGACGATACTTGGAATGCTCTTTTGGAAAAGTGGAACATGCCACTTTATAGACAAAAGTGTGAAACGGCAAAGAAGAATTGGACATCTGAAAAGGGTGGTTGTTTGCACACTGGAGGATTTATAAGCGTGCATGAGCATGCTATTCGTTTGGTATATAACTTGTACATTTTTTTTCTTATATTTGTAATCATAAACTTTACAAATATTTATTAACAACTCCTTTTGTTTGCAGTCACAAGAGCTTGGTCGGTCTGTGCATGTTGATGAAATATTTCAGCAGACACATATTCGTCAATCAACGGGAGAATTTGTGGACGAAAGGTCTAGGCGGACCCATGTAAGTTTGTACTAACTCTATCACATTATAAATTTTCGTTTTTTAAAACTCATGTGTAATGATAATATTTATTCATTTAACAGGAACAATTTGTTGCAAAATTTTCTCAAATTAGATCTGAGACTGCATCTGTTGGTGTCTCAACATCTTCTCCTCTAGACCCTGCGGAGGAGGAAAGATTGAGAAACAGATGTTGGTTAGAGGCTGGTGGTGGAAAATACAAGGGACGCGTATACGGCATTGGAAATGTCACTTCCCAAGATGACTGTGTTGATAGTTACATCCAACAGACACAGGCATCTTCTACTGCTCAACCTCAAAATTCAGAAGAAATTCTTAACCTGAAATCGCAGTTACAACAATATGGTCAGCAGCTTCAAAAGTTTGAAGGCTTTATTGGCGTCCTCCTGCCATTCCTTCCGCCTTCAGCAGCCGCGGCTGCACAACAATTTTTAAACCTTCAAAATCCTCAAGTTCAAAATGACGTACCCAATATAGTCCAACCAGAACAGCAACCTCCAGAACAGCAACCACCACACCAGCAACCACCACATGAACAACCAGAAGATGGAAATGATGATTACATGCATTATTAGGAATTTTATAGAACTTATTTCCATTACTGTTGAACTTATTTAGAACCACAACTACAATCTGTTTATGAACTCCAAATGTTGCAGTTATATTTACATTATACAATATTTATGTATTCATATACAATGTTTTCTTTGTGGATTAAGTGTATCTGAAAACCTTATTAAATTTATATGTCAATGTGCAATGTATAATGTCCAGGTCTGCTTGTATATTGTGCATGGACAACTGTTATATACAGAGAATTTATTTAGCTGTCGTTAAACCATTATATACGGATATATCCGTATATAATTTTCGTATATAAGTTATATACGGATTTTTCCGTATATAAGTTATATACGGAAATATCCGTATAAAACTTATATACAGAAATTATATACGGATTTTTCCGTATATAAGTTATATACGGATTTTTCCGTATATAAGTTATATACGGATAAATCCGTATATAATTTATATACGGATAAATCCGTATATAATTTATATACGAATAAATCCGTATATAATTTATATACGGATAAATCTGTATATAATTTATATACGGATAAATCCGTACATAATTTCCGTATATAACTTATATACGGAAATATCCGTATATAATTTCCGTATATAAGTTATATACGGATATTTTCGTATATAACTTATATACAGAAAAATCCGTATATAATTTCCGTATATAAGTTATATACGGATAAATCCGTATGTAAACTTAGCTACGATGGTATTATATACGGATTTTTTTCCGTATGTAATTCATATATAAACAGAATATATACGGATTTTGGGTCTTATATACGGATTTTTGCTGTATGTAATACACTTTTTTCTTGTAGTGCATCAGGTACCTTCACCGTATGCTTGCAAGGCTTTCACCCACACAATGCCCACAAGCCTTTGTGGGTCTCCGAAGAGTGTCACCTTTCATTACAAAAGTTAAACCAGGTGGTTGTAGTAAATTGTAGAAGCAGGCGCAATTATATGAGCTTATGTATTGTTAATGGTCACCCTATAGGTGGTGATGATGCTATATATATATATATATCTATATCTATATATATATATAATCTTTTATTTGAATGAATGTTTGTGATTGATGTAGTGGTAGTAATATCTGGTTTTGCAAGGAAGAACGAGACATGAACAGGAAGCATTTAGGAGTAGCAAAAAGTGGGTACGGGAGTGGGTAGTTTATGATGATAATATGAAATTGGAATTCCAGTTAATGTTTTTTAAGTTAGTTTGGATTGGGTATTTGTACAAAGAAGAGGTAGCATGGCACTGCATTTATTAAAAGGAAAAATGGAATTGTGAATTTTGTTGAGCATGAAAATGGCATTACAGTGGTCCTGTGATTCAGCCTTTTTTTGGTGGCATTAATTAGTTGGTATTAAGTGTCCTTTAAAACATAAAGCTAAAGTGTTTGATACGAAAATGAGAAAGAAATGTCTGCACTAATTAATCAAATCCAATCATCAATGCTTTACAGGATTAGGTTGGAAAAATCAAAAAGCAAAAAACACATTAGCAGGAAAGCATCCACTTCTTTTAAACAGATTTCAACGTCCATAAACAGATGTCCAGATTCATTTGTACTTCAATGGATATTGATATCCGTTTAAGAATACAATGCATATTCACATTTGTTCAATTCACATCCGTTTAAATATTTTTAAAGGGTAAAAAAGAGATGGGGAGTGGAGGAAACACTCTGTAGTGGTGCAGAGAGTAACACCCTTGGGGAAAAATCCCATAATGAACGAGCTATATGCCCATTCGCAAAGGTAGTAGCTACCAAGCTTCTCTAAACGGTGTCGTTCCACTAAAACCAGTCCATGCCAGTAGCCCAATCCATTTGCCTAACACCAACTCAAGCAGCATTTCCCTAAAGGAAATTCAACCCATAACGCGGTTGTGCAATTAAAGAATCTGCCAGCATCTTAGTCTCAAATGCAGCAGTCCAATAGATTCATTTCTTGTGGCCTAAATCAACATTGTAGTGGCAATCTTTCAAATTAACGGTGGCCCAGATTGCTTGGCCCAACACAACACTTTCATCACAGCCATTTCAGCACTTGATCTGCAGAAAGTATTAGGAATTTTAAAGAGAAAAAAGAAAAGATAAACGCCTAAAAAAACTTATTCATTAAAAAAACTATTTATTTAACTAAAAAGGGAAAATTAACACTAATTTTACAAAACCTATTTTTATCCTAATTACTCTAAACTATACTATTTCTAATGAATTAAAAACTAAAATATCCTAAAAGAAGAGTATTAAGATAGAAAAATGGAGAAAATATCGAGTTAACAGTCCATGTCTAGTATAATTATCCATTTCTCTATATTCCCCTATAATTAATGAAACAAATCAATATGGAAGACAAAAGCAAAACATAATAAGTAAAATGTAAAGTATAACATAAAGTACCCCTAATTGTGAATTGACTAATAATGACTTTCTTAGTTCTTCTATTCGATCATAATTTCCCACTAAACTTGCATATTCATCATGTCAATGACTAAGTTTTTTAAAGAAATCATGTTGGATGGATAAGGGGCATGACTCTTCACACATCTCCCACAATGGTCATCAACAACGACATCAATAGTGTAAGGGTGACAAGTTGGATGAAATTGATCTAACATAGGTATTTTTCTTTGTTGCATAGATCCGAATCTAGCATGCCTCTTTTCCTTAGATTGGACGTCTTTCTTTGCAAAAAGAATTATATATCATGTTTGGAATGGAAGGCATTTACATGCTTACCTAATTAATTTAGTAATATGTATGTATATATATATATATGTATATATATGTGTATATATATATATATATATATATATATATATATATATATATATATATATATGTATGTATATATATGTATTTTGTTAAGAAGTGAACTTTAAGCCTAACTCAACCCCACAAAACCAACTTGTAAGGTGAGATTTGCACCTACTTCTATAATCTAAATTGGCCTTATCTCTAGTCAATGTGGGACTTCCAACACACACCCCTCACGCCAAGGTATATATATCTCGAGGGTGAGACTAGACATTAATGGATGGTCTGATAACGGTCCGATAGAGAGTGGAACAATATGCCCAACAAACAACAAATATCGCTAGGATAAGCTCTAACCTGACTTTGATACCATGTTAAGAAGTGGACTTTAAGCCGAACCTTAACCCCACAAAACCGGCTTGTAAGGTGAGGTTTGCACTCACTTATATACTTTAAATTGGCCTTATCTCGATTGACTAGAGATAAGGCCAATTTAAAGTATATTAGTGAGTGCAAACCTCACCTTACAAGCTGATTTTGTGGGTTGAGTTGCACTTAAAGTCCACCTCTTAACATGGTATTAGAGTTATGGTTAGAGCCTAACTTAGCGATATTTGTTCTTTGTTGGGCATATTGTTTCACTTGCTATCGGACTACCCATTAATGTCTAGTTTCACACTCGAGATGTATATACATCGGCGTAAAGGGGTGTGTTAGAAGTCTCACATCGACTAGAGATAAGACCAATTTAGAATATATAAGTGGGTGCAAACCTCTCAGGCAGCTAATCAGAGCATCGAGGTTGCCCCTTTTCCTTTTTCAAGTGTCTTGATGTGAGAATATTGGATTTTTATGGTTTCTCTCTCCATTTCATCCATGGCTTCTTCCATTGTCGTCTCTTCTGACCTCTCTTTTTGTCACCATTGCATTTGACCTGTCCATACATGCTTTGGAAAAGATGGCTTTTGTTAGTTTATTTATAGTCGTGGTCGCTCTTTAACAGTGACCTCTCTAACATAAGAAATTTACTTGGAGCAACCTCCCAAATTTGTTGCTTAAGGCGAGTCTTTTGGGTTGATATTTCGTCTTCTAGGTTGTCTTGCAAATCATTAACAATTTGGTGTCAATTGAGTGCAAACATCACCTTATAAGCCGATTTTGTGGGATTGAGTTAGACTTAAAGTCTATTTCTTAATATATATATATATATATATATATATATATATATATATATTATATATAATTATATATATCGAATTATAATTGGCATTAGTGATATTTAGGGGAATAGAAAGAAAAACGTAGGGTGCTGAAACAAAGCCCCTTCAATTTTGAGTCTAATTGAAAATTAATCTATTGATATAGTTCGATTTGACTCATTTATTTTTCTGTTTATATTTATTTTGAGATGATATTGTAATAGTTTGGTGCATAAGTTGTTAAAAAAATGATAAAAGCGGCATTTTACTAATACATTTTGTTTTTAAAATCACTAAGTACATAAGTTCCTTTAAATGGGCTCAATTCATTTGCTTTGAAGGCACTTTTCAAATGAAAGTTTCATCTTGCACCTCCAAGCATTTCATCCTGCAGCTCCAATTTCCTAAAATGACCTTAATTAATAAGTGGTTTAAAAGTTTAGTTTTTTTATTATTGAAAATTTATGTGTCATCATTGACTCCACCTTTATTTGCCACCAATTACCAAACATGCACTCCTGCCCTCTACACCCCTACACCCCTTCACCCCTGCACTCCTGCACCCCTACACCCCTGCACCCCTACACCCCTGCACCCCTGCACCCCTGTACCTCTGCACCCCTACACCCTTGCATCTCCTGCATCCCATTTCATTTTTATAAAGAAACCCTACACCCATGCACCTTTAAATTACAACTCCTTAATAATTTTTTTCTCTTGAGTTTTTAACTTTGCAGCTGATATCAATTGTTATATTTTTGTGTGAGTATTTTCTAAAGATATTTGAGAAGGATTGTTCGAGTGAGGTTTGGAGTGGTGCATCCACGCAGCTTGACTCTTTGTGTTGGTGTAGTTTCGGGTGCTTAGTTGTTAACTCGTTCTTCTTTGTGTTTTTGCTAAAGACAGAGGTTAGTATTTGTTTTTAATCTATGTGCATAGATACATTTCATGGTTGCAGTGATATTGATGGAGAGGTATTTTATTTTTGTAACATCCCAATATCTCACGCTGGATAATTCATAATTTATATATTGTAACATTACATTTACGGTAATATTCCGTAATCTCACACTTATAAATTCATAGTTAATATATGTCTACACATGTTTTAAACTCAGATTTCAACTATAAACTCATAAATATAATTCGAATTCTTCTAGCTTATTCTTCTGTCTCTCTCTTCATTGGCATTGGATCAGACGGCATTCCTTCATCTGCTCCCGTATAACGAATTATACGATCATCGCACATACCCAAACACAAAAAAAAAACAAACACAAACAAGTAGGGTGAGCTAACATGCAACAAATCATTTATAAAACATGTAATGTTACAATATAAACATCATATAATAATTATGTTCGACACCCTCATACCACAATTCCTATTAGATACTCGTCTCACAATACCCAATAGACACCACAATACCCAATAGACACTCATCCGGATGATACGTTGATGAGCGGTCACGGGAGGTTATGCACTTGTAATGACTTCTACTTCTTTTTTTTTTTTCAAATACTCTTCCAAAATACTTCATACCATTCACAAGGTTAATCCCCTCACTATGTCCAAAACCGGCACATAGACCAGGACCTCCTGCTCCTCTCACCACATAATTCATCCCTCTCTACTTGAGACTAGATGATTATTAGAGTATCAGGATAACCTCCAACTACGGGACCCTCAACATCAACATATACACAAATACCATAATATTACTGAATCTCTCCACGAGACTCATACCATACTCATATTCCTCAACTCACATTATACCCCTACAAAATCTCCCCATAATACTCATAACATGTTCAGATGCATAAATTCAAATGCAATATAATAAAATACAATCATCGTATAAATCACACAAACTCAATATATTGCATAATAATTTAACAGTTCTCAATCTGTTCAATAGGATTTAAGTTAAAAACTTGTCGAGTAGACTTCCAGGAAAGAGAGGTGCGTCACAATGGACAACTTAAGTACCAAGTCTTTCCTTAGCCAAAGTGTTCCTCAACTAGTTTTTAACAAATTTCTTATTTACAGATTCAAAACAACAGCATATAATATTAACACCGAAATTTAATATAGATATAAAAAAAATAGAAATTAAGCAATATTGAGATCCCTAAGAAGATACAAAATTAATATCTCTAAATATGTAACTCTGATTTCAAATCTGAATGGTCACAATAATTCACTATTTGTTATAAACTACATATTAAAATTTCCGGTTGATCCAACGATTAACTAGATAGATATTGAGGGTTTACCGAGATAACTCAGGTGCAGAATTTTAAGTGGTTTTCGGTTATACTCACAATGCGGAACTAATTTCCCTAAGCACAGACATTTAATTACAAATCGGAACGGTCAAAATGACTTAATATGTCTTATGAATTACATACTAAATTTTGGGCTCAATCTAACGGTAAATGAAATATATATGAAATTTTTACCATGATGACTTAAGAACAGAAATATAGTGTTCATCAGATTTTTCAAATCTTAAAAATTATTTTCTCCAAACATAGACTTTCAATAAAAAATCCGATCGGTCAAAGTGTATTAATATATCGTAGAAATCATATATAAAATGTTCAAGTTGATCTAACGGTCAAATAAGTCATAATACATATTTTACCGAGATGACTCAGTAACAGATCTACAGGGGTAATTAATTTACTCAATCATGCAGGATTTATTTCTCTAAGTACAGACTTCTAATTACAAATCCAAACGGTCAAAGTGACGCAATAGGTCTTAGGATTCATATATTAAAATTTTAGCTAAATCCAACGGTCAAAATAATTAAAAGAAACATTTTACCATACTAACTCGAAAATAAGAACATTATAATCATGAAAACTAAATTTATATAAGTGAATAGATAACTACCATTACCAAAATTTTAACATACTCATAACTCATATTCATTATCATAACATGGATAAAAATCATAAACAAGAAGGATTAGCTCCCCTACCTCTATTCCAGACTTAATCTTCTGCTCCGAATTTGTTTCTCCGAAAACTCTTCCGAACCTCTACTCTTCTTGCAACTAAAAATTTCTCCCTAACTATTTCTTCTCTATTTCTCAAGCTCTCACTTGATTCCTCTTCTCTTGGTGCAAAATACCCTTCCCTCCCATGGCTATTTATAGTAAAAAAAATTTACTATTCCTTAATATTTTAATATTATTTATTATTTTAATATTATTTAAAAATAATATTTCAATCATTTTCTCACCAAATCTGATCCTAATTTCTACCTACTACTTTCTTCCATGCTAAGGAATCCAATTGCTGAAAATTTATTTTTTTTCTATTTACTTTTTACTATTTACTATGTACTTTTTACTATTCAATTTAAAAAATTTACTAAATAAGTTACTAAAAATTTGAACCTCTCCTTCTAAAATTACTATAATTTTATATCCAAAATTTACAATTTTCTATCCATTAAAATTATTATTACTAATAAATACTAAAATTTACTACTATAAATATATATATATATATATATATATATATAAATTTTTTTTTTCATGAATCTCACATTCTCCCCAACAACAAAAATTTTCGTCCTCGAAAATTCGAAAATAAAAATTTTTAATTTAATACTCATCTGAACGCATTCAACTAGAAAAGTCTCACACTCATAACCTGAATCATTTCTCTACTTATTTTGTGCATAAAATTTCTAGCATCTCAAATTGAAATGTACTCACAAAAATTAAAATCATAAACCTTCCAAATACTCTTACTTTAGCCTTATCACAACCATCATTAGACCTACCTAACTAGTCTCAAAATAATTCATTAATGTTTTAAAAGAACTCATCACTCATAAACTATAAATCACAAGATTAGAGAAAACTTTTCATTCCTACTATAATCAGAAAGTGATTCTCCTTAGAGTCCTTATTTAAGACTTCTATGACGCTCTAAAACTCTAAGAATTATTCTTTTTCCGTAACAACTTTCCATTATATTTTCTCAACACAGTTTCCACTCCTAGAAATCGTACGCCTCCAAAAGCCACTTATGTTTACCAAAATTTTATACTAGATTGCTCCACCTTACCCTATACTTCTATTTTTCGTAAAATTTCTAATTACTCTAATGATTACACAGAGTCCAAAACACTATTACTAAATATTTCATCCTTATGTTTTCTTTTCTATACTCATTTATCAAGAACTTGTCCAAAAGTAATACCTATATTGAGTATGCTTTATAACATCCATAGAAACCCTTCCACACTTATGCATCATTTCCTTCACTCGTCCTTGATGAACTTATCTGATTCTCGGTAATATTGCCTTTACCCTTAACTACAACGGTCAACTCACAATTCTTGAAGACCATAAACTTCTAAAAACATATTGGAACATGACCAAACCATTCTTTCGATCATACTCTAGAGTACAATATCTATCCTTCACTTGCAGTCAGATATCCCTAAAATACTAGTCCTCATCCTTTATTTAACCTACACTAAATGTTGAACTACTATTTTCTTCACCTGATAAAACTTCTTAACAAAACTAGAATAATCAAACATCTTTCGAGATTATACTCCAAATTACCTTAACCTTCATGTAATTATTTTCCTAGCAAACATTACTAGCCTAAGTTAGAACATTCTTCAAGAATTAACTTATAAACTCTAAATCTTAGGAATATAAACCTTGTCCTCAAAATACCTTCCCACATCCTAAGCTAATATGAATTCACAAACTTAATGTTGTCTCTAATCCAGTACCTAACAATTGTGTATCTCTGATAAGACTCAGCAGATCACTCAATCAACAATGTTATAAATTCTGAAACCACTTATTTTAATCTCAATAAGGCCGAATTTAAAACTAACTAGATTCCTTATCAGTACTGCACCCACTCATTTAAATAAACCACTTATGCCACATAAGTTAAATGATCTAGAGATATTATCAGGGCAATCAACCACAACCCACCTCAATTATAACGTGTTTCCCGAGATCAAAACCATACCCCAGGATATTTAGTGTTAACTAAATCTAAAATTTTTATCTTATGCGAACTAAAAGTAAGTATCAACAAGTTCACTCACACACATCACTTGATAGAGATCAAGGTGCGACATATAAATCTTTATCTATCCTTTACATCACCATTGAGGTTTGAATACTACCATATAACTATGCCTGATGAAATTGCTCCAATCACAACCTACAACTTCTTAATTATTCCTAATTCCCTAATCACATTAGTATTGCAACCCTCCTTTTTATCTATTTCCAAACTCTTCTTCTTCCTTATCTTGCCATGTTCATAATAATATCAATTCAACCTACACTACCTCTACTAACTTTAACATTCCAAAATCAATAAAATTTACAATCGTAAATCATGACATTTTAATCCTATCATAAAATACCGAATATTTGCATAAGCCGAAAGCCAAAATTTTTGTACTTGGATTTTCTCCACTACTCCTCATACCAAAATCACATACTCTCAAATCTTATCTCTAATACATTTTACTAAAAAAAAAATCTAACCATCTCTTTTTAATCATCCATTTAGCTTAGAATCCTTTCAATACTTCCTTCTTCTCTAAAGACCTTGTGTTCTCTTAACTTACAAATTTCTCCTCCTATTAAACTTTCTCTCAATCCTCTTTATGCCTTATACCACTTCTCATATACTCTTCTTCGTCTAATATTTGATTTATTCTTAATCTACTTCAGTATTCCTATCCCTTTTTATTTTTAAACTTTATGTTCAAATCTTCCACCATTTTCTTTCTTCAGATTCCAATCTTCACTGATACATCAATCCATGTTACCAATCTCACACAATGCCACCCTGTTTCTTATCATCACTTCCTTCTTCTGACTTCTAACGTTACTGATATACTAAACCAAACTGATTTCTCAAATCTTGCTACATCCATGCTTATCCAAAGCTTCTCTTAATCTAGCCTTCGAACTCAACTCCTTTTTATGAAACGTAAGATATCTCATCTATTAATTTTGTTCTAGAAACTTCTAAAAATTTTACTTCTAAACATCAACATCTTCACTCATCCTTTGAAACTTAAACTCTAGTATTATATCTTCCTATCAAGGCTTTAACTAATTCTAATATCTTTCCTCAAACCCTCAAAATTAAGAAAGGAAAATCATCTATAGTAAAAGTCATGGTAGTTAGACACAATACTCTACTATCTAGATTTGGAGGAAATGGTAAATTATACCATTTAGACTCAATTCTTCACAGAGAAGACACGGAAGACCCACAACACAGAGGTCATCCTAAGGACGAACTGCTCTGATACCATTAATGTAACATCCCAATATCTCACGCTGGATAATTCATAATTTATATATTGTAACATTACATTTACGGTAATATTCCGTAATCTCACACTTATAAATTCATAGTTAATATATGTCTACACATGTTTTAAACTCAGATTTCAACTATAAACTCATAAATATAATTCGAATTCTTCTAGCTTATTCTTCTGTCTCTCTCTTCATTGGCATTGGATCAGACGACATTCCTTCATCTGCTCCCGTATAACGAATTATACGATCATCGCACATACCCAAACACAAAAAAAAAAAACAAACACAAACAAGTAGGGTGAGCTAACATGCAACAAATCATTTATAAAACATGTATAATTACCTTGATATAAACATCATATAATAATTATGTTCGACACCCTCATACCACAATTCCTATTAGACACTCGTCTCACAATACCCAATAGACACCACAATACCCAATAGACACTCATCCGGATGATACGTTGATGAGCGGTCACGGGAGGTTATGCACTTGTAATGACTTCTACTTCTTTTTTTTTTTCAAATACTCTTCCAAAATACTTCATACCATTCACAAGGTTAATCCCCTCACTATGTCCAAAACCGGCACATAGACCAGGACCTCCTGCTCCTCTCACCACATAATTCATCCCTCTCTACTTGAGACTAGATGATTATTAGAGTATCAGGATAACCTCCAACTACGGGACCCTCAACATCAACATATACACAAATACCATAATATTACTGAATCTCTCCACGAGACTCATACCATACTCATATTCCTCAACTCACATTATACCCCTACAAAATCTCCCCATAATACTCATAACATGTTCAGATGCATAAATTCAAATGCAATATAATAAAATACAATCATCGTATAAATCACACAAACTCAATATATTGCATAATAATTTAACAGTACTCAATCTGTTCAATAGGATTTAAGTTAAAAACTTGTCGAGTAGACTTCCAGGAAAGAGAGGTGCGTCACAATGGACAACTTAAGTACCAAGTCTTTCCTTAGCCAAAGTGTTCCTCAACTAGTTTTTAACAAATTTCTTATTTACAGATTCAAAACAACAACATATAATATTAACACCAAAATTTAATATAGATATCAAAAAAAATAGAAATTAAGCAATATTGAGATCCCTAAGAAGATACAAAATTAATATCTCTAAATCTGTAACTCTGATTTCAAATCTGAATGGTCACAATAATTTACTATTTGTTATAAACTACATATTAAAATTTCAGGTTGATCCAACGATTAACTAGATAGATATTGAGGTTTTACCGAGATAACTCAGGTGCAGAATTTTAAGTGGTTTTCGGTTATACTCACAATGCGGAACTAATTTCCCTAAGCACAGACATTTAATTACAAATCTGAACGGTCAAAATGACTTAATATGTCTTATGAATTACATACTAAAGTTTGGGCTCAATCTAACGGTAAATGAAATATATATGAAATTTGTACCATGATGACTTAAGAACAGAAATATAGTGTTCATCAGATTTTTCAAATCTTAAAAATTATGTTCTCCAAACATAGACTTTCAATTAAAACTCCGATCGGTCAAAGTGTATTAATATATCTTAGGAATCATATATAAAATTTTCAAGTTGATCTAACGGTCAAATAAGTCATAATATATATTTTACCGAGATGACTCAGTAACAGATCTACAGGGGTAATTAATTTACTCAATCATGCAGGATTTATTTCTCTAAGTACAGACTTCTAATTACAAATCCAAACGGTCAAAGTGAAGAAATCGGTATTAGGATTCATATATTAAAATTGTAGCTAAATCCAACGGTCAAAATAATTAAAAGAAACGTTTTACCATACTAACTCGAAAATAAGAACATTATAATCATGAAAACTAAATTTATATAAGTGAATAGATAACTACCATTACCAAAATTTTAACATACTCATAACTCATATTCATTATCATAACATGGATAAAAATCATAAACAAGAAGGATTAGCTCCCCTACCTCTATTCCAGACTTAATCTTCTGCTCCGAATTTGTTTCTCCGAAAACTCTTCCGAACCTCTACTCTTCTTGCAACTAAAAATTTCTCCCTAACTATTTCTTCTCTATTTCTCAAGCTCTCACTTGATTCCTCTTCTCTTGGTGCAAAATACCCTTTCCTCCCATGGCTATTTATAGTAAACAAAATTTACTATTCCTTAATATTTTAATATTATTTATTATTTTAATATTATTTAAAAATAATATTTCAATCATTTTCTCACCAAATCTGATCCTAATTTCTACCTACTACTTTCTTCCATGCTAAGGAATCCAATTGCTGAAAATTTATTTTTTTTCTATTTACTTTTTACTATTTACTATGTACTTTTTACTATTCAATTTAAAAAATTTACTAAATAAGTTACCAAAAATTTGAACCTCTCCTTCTAAAATTACTATAATTTTATATCCAAAATTTACAATTTTCTATCCATTAAAATTATTATTACTAATAAATACTAAAATTTACTACTATAAATATATATATATATATATATATATATATATATAACTTTTTTTTTTCATGAATCTCACAATTTTCGTTAATATGTTTGCATGCATCAAATGACCGAAACTGAAGTTATTGAATGTGAGAAATGAAAAACTGAAATGAACTTATCAATTATGGAGAACCGATGCATGCAGATCGGATGTCGACAACCGATGCATGGGGATCGGATGTGGACATCCAATCTATGAAAATTCGGATTTGGATATCCGATACACAACTTACATTATATTGAATATTCTATATGTTTAACTTATGTACTTCTTATATTAGTTTATTTATTTTTAATACTTACTTTATTAGTTTAAATTATTTTTTTAATTTTTCATATGAGTTTATAATGTATTATATAATTTCTATTTAATATAAAATAATTTGTATGAATTTATTAAAATTAATAAAACTGATTTTGAAACAAAATAAACTTAATATCTTATTGGATATGAATAGTCGAACGCATAGGAATCGGATGTTAAGATCCGATTGTGAGAATTCGGATATAATATCATATACATGTTTAATGTTATATATAAAACTTTAATTATACTACTGTTTTAATTATTTTATTAATTTATAATTAATTTTAAAATTATTTATGATTTTGTATTAGTTTATAATGAAATTAGATATTTTTTAATTGATATTATTATTTTTTCTGAATTTATTCAAATTAATAAAACTAATTTAGATTAAAAAAAATTATACGTTACTATCGCATATGGAAATTCGATTATATATATATATATATATATATGGGTTTGCTAATGCGCATATGCCTGTTTTTTAGTTGGTACATTTTAGTAATGTGTATCGGGTTTTAGTAGACAAAAATACTCTTATATATCATGGATTATAAGTTTTAAGGTTAAGGATATTTTAATAATTTTCATTTTCAAAACTAAAAAAAAAAAAAGAAACCCCCAAACTCAGTTCTTTTATTCTTCTAAGCCCTTTCTCTTTCATCTCTCTCACTCCAACATTTTCTCTATCATCCTTATTATAGCTCCAATTCAAAAAATCAGAAACACTTGCTGGAAAACAATCTTACAAAAAATGATTTTATAATGAGTTTTCATTTTATAATTTTTGTCTTATCTAATCTTATCCAATTTTCACAAGCATAAAGGAATTGGTAATTGACCTGAAAAAATCAGAAATACTCACTGTTAAATAATTTTTTACAAAAAATGATTTTATAATGAGGTTTCATTTTATAATTTTTGTCTTATTTAATTTTATCTAATTTTCACAAGCATAATGACATCAAAGGAATTTGTAATTGGCCTGGAAAAAATCAGAAACACTCGTTGTTAAACAATTTCTTACAAAAAATGATTTTATAATGAGTTTTTATTTTATAATTTTTGTCGTATATAATTTTCAGAAGCATAATGATATCCGAAGGAATTTGTAATTGGCCTGGAGGAGTTTTTTTGTAGAGATGATGATTCAACATATGCAGATGATGAAATTAGAGAGGTTAGTGAAGATGGTGAAATTGAAGAGATCTTGAATGAACCTTTGCCTGAAGGTGAATATGTCAATGACTCATCTCTTTACAAAGGCAAATTTTTTAACGACAAGTGTTTCTGATTTTTTCAATTGAGGCTACAGTAGGGATGACAAAGAAAAGGTTGGAGTGAGAGATGAAAGAGAAATGGTTGAGAGAAATGAGAGAGGTGAGTAAGGGTTTGGGGGTTTCTTTTTTCTTTTTTTAGTTTTGAAAATGAAAATTATTAAAATACCCTTAACCTTAAAACTTAGAATCCATGATATATAAGGGTATTTTTGTCTACTAAAGAATGCTTCCATAATTTGGGTTTTAGTGCAATTAAAGTAAACATGAAACATAAATGATAAAAGTGATCTTAGATACTCAAACACTTGGAAATGGAAAGATTAGAAATGATATGGAATGATATTGTTGGGGGTATGATTTCACCTACTGCACTCTTATGTATAAAAAAATCACTTTCTGTTCATTAATATGCCAATGCCAATCTACTAATTTACTCAAACCCAATCCCTTGGTAGAGAGAGCCTAGACTTCCTCATTAGGCTTCAATCCCTTGGAAAACTTAACAATTATTTCCGCATTAAGATTGGAGATTTAAGACAACCAAAAGTTCTAGTTCTATCCCTAGATACTATTTCCTCTAGGTGTTTAATCCAAGTCCAGATTTACCCAACACTTCCCAATATCAAGCAAACCCTAAAATCATGTCATGGGTAGCAATTTGACAACAAACATTAAGAGAAGGAGTTAAACACTAACAACCAATGAAAGAGACATATATTCATTCAAAACACAGTAGTTTACATAAGAGTTCATGGTTACATCAATCTCCCAACAACAGTGAAACTAGCTCTCCATGAATGGAGAGTTCAAGCTTACAACAATGATGGAAATGGAAGAAGAAAGAAGACCCAAGGATGAAGAAGGATTGTTCCCATAGCTCCTAGCTCGTCTCCAAGAGCTCCAAATGAGAGAAATCGTGTTTGGGCAGCCAAAGATGTCAAGCTCTTCTTGCCTCTGAGTTAAATAGGGCAAATCTGCCTTGTCAGCAAAGTTGGCGCTCTAGCCCCCCCAGAAGGAGGGGGCTCAAGCGCATGACAATCATGATGCACTGGCGCTCAAGCCCCCACAGACTAGGGGGCCCCGAGCTAGCTGCAGTAGAATTATGGTTCTTCATTTTTGTTGTTTTTCTTGCTTTCCTTGGTTTCCAGTGCCTTCATTTGATGCATAGACTTCTTTCAACTACTTTAAACACATAAAAGCAGGGATTAATGATCAAAATATCTCATTAGAGCTTAAGGTGCAACCACTTAACAACTAAAAGAAAACTAGGATTTACAAGGTAAAAAGTTAAGGAAGGGTTGACATTTTCTCTTAATTCATTACTGAATTCATGGTAAAATATGTCATTATCAGAAGGCATGGACAAACAACGTTATGCATTTAGGGAATACAACAACGAACAAGTATGCTTTAATGTTATATTAGTTTATTTTGTATTTGAATGTTTGATAATATTGTTGTTTATTTGTGTAAGGGCTGAGTCTGGTCATTGGAACTTAAAGAAAGTATTGGAAAATAGTATGGGAGATCTTTGTTCTTGTTGGGATGCCATTCGTAATGTCATTATGTTGCAGCATAATAAGATTAAAGCGTCATTCAAAAGCAGTCTCAATGTTATGAGTGAAGCTTATAATATAAAGGCATAAGAAATAAAAGACTTGTTGGACGAGTATCCAAATATGCTTTGGAACTAATAGTTGAAGAATTAGAACAAGTACAACTTATAGGACTCGATAGGGGAAGATGTGGATGCATACTCAGACGGACCTACGGTGTCACATGTGCCTGTGAATTAGCACGTTATGCCCCTGGCATGATTCCTTTGGGTGAATTTCATGTGATGTGGACAAGATTGTCTATTTCAGATATTGTATCAAATGAATCACAACCAGAGTTATCCATACAACGTGAGCTTGCTATTGTTGAAGAAAAATTTAAGGAGGTTGAGATTGGAGGTAAAGTGACGATTAAACAAAAGTTACTTGACATTGTTTGTCCTCCAATGATATCTATGATACCTCCATTGCATAAAGTTAAGACAAAGGGTGTACAAAAGAAAAAACTTCAGAGAATAGAGAGGTCTACAAAGTGTGATCCCTTTGAGCATGTAGACACATTTCAGTCAACAATTGAATCTTCGTTTGCGAAAAACAAATCTCAACTCAAGGATAAACCTATGTAACAAAGGAGAGTACCTATGATAAACCAATTTCATCCTATTTGTCAACCATACATTCTCAATGTTGTTGATGTCGTTGTTGATGCTCATTATGGCTATAGATGCATTGCTGCATCATTAGAACTCGGGGAAGATTCTTGGCCCATTATACGAAATGATCTTTATAAAGAACTGAGTCAGTGGCGTGATGAATATGTGACACTAGTGGGAGGCTATGATCGACTAGAAGAGCTAAGGAGGTCTTTGATGGTGGACCCACTGTCAATAGTACGCGTTCCTATGATCGATCATGTATTTATTATTTGTTTTATTAGTTTTATCATAACAATTTGTTTTATTCCTTATAGGCTAATGCAACCAAGTGGATGACTATACTAGACATTGGGTATCCAATTGTTAATCATTATAACGTCATCCTAGTATGTCTTTCATATAGTTAGAACTATACGATATTCCCACTACGTACCAGACCCCCTTCTGATGTAAGACAACATCACTTAGTATGTATAGGATACGTTAACGACAATCATTTCGTACAGGTAATGTTATTATTATTATGTTTAATTTGAAAATAAGATTTTTTACTAATAGGGAATTGATAGGTTGAACTAGAAGATGGTTGTCCTTTGCCTATGATAGATGTGATATGCTCAAGTCATTGTTATCCAGAGGCGTGAATGTTGTCATATTCGTATACAAATAGGATGCAAGCATTTTCAGAGTTGATGGGTGTTATTACCTCCTATTTTAACTTAGTAGATTCATGATGTAATGTAAAGAAACATTAAATATCATGCATATATAAAGTCTAATGTTATTTTACAGGAAAAAATAACATAAAAAATGAGTCCAAAATAATTATTTAATGGGATACAATAAAAGTATAAAAGTTAATTCAATTTGAAGTAGATCGTCTTCCATGAACATGCCTGTCATGAATATTCCTGGCAGTTATCCTGGTTGGTGAATACTCTTCAACGGTTGCTTCAGCTAAATCCAGTAGCTCCTGTGCATGAGTGTATCCTAGCGTTTGGGAATTTCCCTACAAGAAAGCATTTGTTGTAACCTTCTCACAAATGTCCTCACTACACCCTACATTATAACGATGACACACAATTATATAGACAATCACAACAGAATTATATAACATAAACAACGTAGGTAAACATACTAGCAAACCAGACTGTGAAGCCAATCTACGACGCTGCGACACTTCATCAGGAATGTCACGTCGGAGTCTGGGAGCAAGACTCGGTCGGTCGTCATCGGCAGTAGGAATAATGAAAGGATGAGATATCGTCCTAAACAAGGGAAGGTAACCATCAACACAATCAGATGGGAATTTTTTGACGGACACACCCCTAACAACGTGATCACGATAGTGCAACCAGACATCATCGGTCGTCAGTATGTCCGCATCTACAACAACAGGTGGGTCTCGATGGATGGACTGCTGAAATCCAAATTTCCTCAAAACACGCTCAGGCAAATGTCGGCACAACGTATCACCAAACCAGATCCATCCCGAGAACATACAAACGTCGTAAAAAGGACTAGTCTCCCAACGTGACTCATAAGGGTACCAAATGACTGAATTGTTAGGAAAATGATGAAGATGAAGTTTTGATGATGTCCAAATCAAGTCATGATATATCAAGATTCATGAAGATCCTTTGAAGATTTGATTTTGTTATAAAAAGCTTTTGTAATAATTATAGTTTAAGGTTTAGAACTTAGATTTGTAGTAGGTTTTAATTCTTGTACTTTCATACTTTGTATTTGTTGTTCAGAATCAAAAACACATTGTTTTAATCGATTAAATCAAGTATTAATCGATTAAAACGTTGCAGGTGCTGAAAACTCTACTGGCATGGAAATAATCAATTAATACCTATTTTAGTCGATTAGTTAATCGATTAATCCTTAAAATAATCGATTAAAGATTACCGTTGGAGTTTTCTGACTTTTGAAAACTAGTCGTTGTACTCATTTTAATCGATTAACACTTGTATTAATCGATTAAAAGCGTTAAATGGCTGAAAACGAAGAACGGAAGAGTATTTGCGTGAGTATATAAATAGGCTATCATTTTCCATCAACGGTAACTCTTCCCTTGTGCTCTAGTACTCAGAAATAATTGAGACTTGTGTGTTCTTGTTCGGCTTGTGAAACTCGTGTCTGTGGAGCTGGTGAAGTGCTGCTACGGTGACAGAGGAAATAGTCGGTTCATCCTTGGTGTGTCTAAGGAGGTGTTCGGAAGAGGAAGTTCATCCTTTGTGAAGTATTCGGAGGAGGTGTTCATCCTTTGTGAAGACTCAAAGGAGGTACAAGTTCATCTCTTGTGGTATCAAGAGAGGTGGTTTCTAAACTTTTACAAATTGTTTCTTTGTGATTGTAATTTGTAATTATTTTGTGAGTAGTAAACTGTTTATCTTGTTTTGAGATAAGCGATTGGACGTAGGATTGGTAAGATCCGAACCAGGATAAAATGATCTCTGCAAATTTCTCTCAACCTTACTCGTGTTATTAATTTATATTATATGCTTAGTAAGTAAAATCAATAGAAATTAAAAGGCACACGTTCGTATTAAAACCCCTCTTGGTTTGTTATTCCACGCTAACCATTCCGTTGTAGCCGCTCTGACATGAATCATATGTCAGCACATCCAAGTGTACCCTGACCTCTAAGAGGGTGGAACCCTGTCTCGGTGACTCCCACTTTGCAACATGCGGTCTGTCTTCCATGTACGAAGACACCAGACGCCATATTCCCAATGTAGGGAAGTGCTCATATATCCAACTCTACAAAACAAAAAATTACAAATTATTTCATAATCCACAGCGAAAAAAATTCGACCAAATCAAATTATAAACTAAGTTTCTACCTGTAAGAGAGTCGAATAACCTGTCATTTGTCTTGTCGAAGCCAAGTTTGCATCTCTTAGCTGCTCATACATATATGCTAGTGTAGCAATGCCCCAGACATATCGGTCACATGCGTGTACGTCTCTAAAGAGAGAAAGATAACACACGTGAATGGATGTGGCAGTCTTATCAGCAAATATGCTGCATCCAACTAGATGCAACAAGTATGCCCGGGCAGCGTACTCCCACTATTGTTGCTCACAATGCTCAGCGTAGATTTCTTAAAGCCAACTCAATCTGACTTTTGCACTGTGCGCTGCATGTAACCCAACACCACCTCTCCTGCCATCCACGCCTAAAAGCTCCATAATGGCGCGTCTACTTTCTTCAAAATCTACTTCCTCCAGATGACATAACTGGCCAAAAATTGGGAGGTGCAGCAACAATGACACATCATCTAAACTCACGGTCATCTCACCCACTAGGAGATGGAAACTATTGGTCTCAAAATGAAATCTCTCTACAAATGGCATCAGTAGACCCCTATTGACATAGTCATAGGAGAAGTTCACTAGAGACATCAGACTAGAACCGTTAACTATGTCTCTAATGCCCTCGTGGCAGGATCCAAATCTGTTTAACTTCTTCCTATGGGAGATTAACTTGATCTCCTCTCGTTCCTAAACAATAATATCTAATATAAAATTATTTCAACTACACAATAATCATTAAAATTAAAGTTTTTCCCGGTGGTTTTTTTAACCGTGGGAAACATATTTAGGGGGGTTAAAACTCCCGGTAACGTAAAAAAAAACCCTGGTAAAATTAGACATTTTTGTAGTGTTAGTGGCACTATTAAATATAATATTTAGGAGATCTTATTTATTTTAAAAATTAATAAATTCCCACTAAAAGTATAATTTTGTATGATATAGCGAAGTATATGGGATAGCGGAGGACTGGATGTTTTCCCTGGCTGGCTCATTGCTGGCTGGAGTGAATGACTTTGACTAGTTTTCTGCTAGTTTGGTTTGGTATATGCATGGCGTTTTATTCAGAATTTCATATTTTTAGAAGTTCTGTATAGGAACAAGGACAAACATTTGTTTTTAAATCATCTTTAAATGTGGGTACCAAAACATATATGTTCAGGTTTTCGATAATATGTGTGATATTTTTTTTAATAGTTACCTTCTTTTTATAAGAAGATATGTTTTTTTTAGTGGTCTAGGTCTAGAGGATTGAAAAAATTATTTCTATGGATGTATTTATTGGTAAAAAAGAAATAAACCCTTTACATATTTAAATATGTAAAGAACTTGTTATAGTTTAGAAACATTTGATCGATGGAAGACAGTTCGAAAAATTTTATGATTTTTTTTTATTTTTAGAGGACATGCGAAAGGTTTTTGTAACATTCCATTTTAATAAAATAAAACTACCAAAATAAAATATTACATAGATGATAACTTACCAAAACT
The DNA here is from genome assembly GCA_034642375.1 of Vigna nakashimae. Taxonomy (NCBI): domain Eukaryota; kingdom Viridiplantae; phylum Streptophyta; class Magnoliopsida; order Fabales; family Fabaceae; genus Vigna; species Vigna nakashimae. Next base: position 26,440,499 of record CM067768.1, read on the forward strand.
ACATACTACCGATGAAGAAAATCTTACAATTGGAGAAACAAACTTTATCTATGTTGCTGCTTCATTCTCATCTTCGCACTAGTGCAATTAAAGGAATAGACAACGGTTATTTTCGGCCATAGAAATCGGCTTAAGAACCGATGCATATGCAGGCGAGACAAAAAGTCAGGAGGATTCACCTCGGTTCTCTTTAACCGAAGCAATATCTAGGATTTGACTTGGTTCTCTTTGAACCGAGCAATATCAGTTCTTCCAGAATTTGATTCCTTCTGGGAGCCTTCAGATTGAGTATCCTAAGTGAATGTCATCTTCTAGAATCAGAACATTATTCACATAGCTATTGATAGGGGGTGTCCATCCTGTTGGGAGAGAACGGGATAAGGAGAAAGGACAACAGAGGGAAGTGGGTGGCGTCGTCAGTGTCGTCGGGGCCTTGACGCATACGTCCTAGAAGAACTTCTTCTGATCGAAGATGACCTGGAGGAGTAGAAATTGGAGACGGGAGGACCATGGCGACGACGTAGTCGGAGGGTAGGGAGAGATTGGAGAGGGCAATGTGAGCCTCCATGTGCGAACACTGAACAAAAGCCCTAAATCAGGGAATTGTGCTTAATTGTCCAGTATTTTTCCGTTTTTGCTAATTGTGCTTAATTTGACCAAAAATTCTTATTTTAATTAATTTGAATTATTTGAGCTAATTATTTGCATTATTAATTGTAGGGAAATTGTTGGATAATATTTGGGACATTTGGAGGTGAAAAGAAATACCACATCAATTATGTTTTAAACTAAAATGATTGAGGAGGTGTGGATTTCAACAAGGGAGGTGCTGGAAAAAACAAAAGGTACCGAGAGAGATCAGGAGGTGCAGCCCATGAGCACATTTGGAAGTGCATCCAGCAAAGGTGGAGGTGCACACGGTGAGCAGAAACAGGTGAAAGGGTGTCAAAAGCAAGAAGGGCTTCAGCAGTTTGGAAGCAGGGGGTGCATCCAGCATTCCAGCTTGGAAATGTGGAGTCACGGGAGGTGCACACAGAGCAGTCCAGCTTTCATCCGCAAGCTTGCAGGGGTATAGGAAGGAAAAAGAGGAGACACATGCGCTGATTTGGGGACGGCCTTCACACGTCCACGCGGGCTTCACGCTTCCAGCAACATCCAAGCAGCTCCCGTCCAGCAAGTGAAGAAGCACACGGTCCAGCTTGGGAGATCCTCGTCCAGCAGCAGCAACACCTGTCCACAGTAGCAGAGAAGCATCCAGCAAGCGGTCCAAAAAGCAAATGCAGCATGGGCTGAAAGAATGGAGACCTGGACCCAGCTGCAACCTTGGAGAAGGGCTTCACGCGGAGCTTCATTTTCCATCAGCTTCACCACGCAATCCAGCAGGCTGCACGTCTAATAGTTGAAGCCACGTTGAGGAGAGAAAGCGGTGCACACAGTAAAAAGAGCAAGGCGTCCAACAACGTGAAGGAGCGTCCAGGAGGTGGCATCCAGCATTGAAGAAAAGAGATACATACGCACATCTGGGAGGCGCCCACGGAAGCAGCCCCAGTAGCACACATCCAAGGGCTTCACGGGGAAGTTGGTCCAGTGGAAAAAAAAGCAAGGGCTCCAACAGTGTTGAAAAGGGGGTCTCGACCTAGTGAAGAAGGACGAACATTTTTAGCTATGGAAGGTGACGGGATGGAGAATGACTGATGCTGAACGAAGAAATGGACGTGGAGAAGAAGGGAGCAGCCTGCCGCCACTTGCAGGGGTGTTAACGCTGGTCTCATCCTAATAAGCAAGCTGGTTCCTTTTCTTTGCAGAGAAGCGGTGCAGCAAGGATAGTGCTTGACGTGTGGAAGGAAGCTTGACCGAGAGAAGGAGGAAGAGCAATTGGTCTGCACGGTGAAGAAGTGAGTTGGAGTGGTAGCAGTAGATGTCACGGCTGCTGGAAGAGAAGAGTTCTGGTTGAGTTTTGATGAGCACGGCACCCAGTAGAGAATGGAGTTCAGCTTCATTAGGTTCTGTTTGTCTTACTATTAATGCTTGAACCAAGAGTGAATTTATTGTTCTGAACATGTGGAAGAATACGTACCCTTACCTCTTTGCTGTTAACGTGTTTGTGTAGTGTCATTTCAAATATGAATTGAATTTGGTTGCTTATTTTACTAGTTACAGGTTTATTTTATTCCATGCACCATTTGTCTACACGACTGTACTCAATGTTTGTTGTGATGGAAAGAGTAGTATATTTATTTAATTGATTTTGGAGAGGAATAAGTCTGTGGTTGTGCGGTGACAGTGAGTGGTCATGAATGAAGAAGCACATTTCATTGTATTAAAATTAGAAAAGAGAGTTGTCTGGAAAGAATGGTACATGCGGTGATGAGTAAAAAAAAAGTGGAAGTTAGAAGAGTAGGTGTCACGGTTTTAAGAAGGTGTGCATGGAAGTGGAGCCCTTTTTTCTCTACTGCTCCGAGGAAGCAAGCAAATTGGTACTAATAGTTGCTCCAATGTTCATTACTTTATTCTAATGGAATTGAATTCTTGCTGGAAGAATATGCCGTGTGATACCACGTGAAGAAGCCATAAACTTTTGTATTAGAATAGAATTTTCATTTTGGTTTCATATGGAATGTGTTGGAGTTAAAGTGGTTGAATGTAGAAAGTGAATAGGTAGGCTACGGTTTTGGATGAGGGAAACAATTTCCTATTCTATTTTTTTTATTTGAATTTTTACTGTTCCAATTTCATTTTCACTGTGTTAATTTCATTTTACTGTTTTAGAGTTTACTTCGCCATTTTTAATTTCCAGTCAGTTTAATTTAATTTTATCCGCACAAAAAAAAAACCTTTCAAACCCCCCCCACTACGTGTTTGACTTGAGACTGAACCCAATTTGGTCCTTGAGAGACGACCTAGGAGTTACTTCCTAGTACTATATTGCATTCGTTTATGCACAACTTTTGTGGGAGGTGCGACCCTCTCATCACATACATCCTAGAAGAACTTCTTCTGATCGAAGATGACCTAGAGGAGTAGAAATTGGAGACGGGAGGACCATGGCGACGACGTAGTCGGAGGGTAGGGAAAGATTGGAGAGGGCGATGTGAGCCTCCATGTGCGAACACTGAACAAAAGCCCTAAATCAGAATCGCTTCGTTGCTTGCCTCCACCTGCAACCACAATCAGACTTGTAGAAACCAGATTTAACACCATATAACCATCACGCAAGGATCCAATTTAGAAATCGCGCCTCCGGAAGCAACGCAAACTGCATCAACCATAATCGCACAACCATCGCAACTCTCGCCACGACGACGACGTGCTTTAGGGATTCTGAACTCAGATTTCTGCGAGTTGATTTCTCTGATTGCCACTACAAAAAAAAAGGGCATTACCGAAGGTCATATTCCGTCGGAAAGAGCCAAAAACCGTCGGAAAAGAACATTTACAGACGGCTTACCGACGGCCAAAGAGCCGTCGGTAAATCCTTTGTCGCTAACATTTACCGACGGCTTTTACCCTTCGGTAATTACCGAGGGCCAAAAGCCGTCGGTAATTACCGAGGGCCAAAAGCCTTCGATAATTACCGAGGGCCAAAAGCCTTCGGTAATTACCGAGGGCCAAAAGCCTTCGGTAATTTCCGAGGGCCAAAAGCCTTCGGTAACGACTAAAGGAGGCAAACTAAGAAAATCGTAGGTAAATCAAAACACACACCCTTTGAACATTATATTTCTTAAAAACAAGAAAAAATATACCAGAGAAGGAAAATGCATGAATTTTAAACACTTCTTTATAAAATAAAAATTAAAGAATGGAAAGTACAACTGACTAAGGTCTAAAACAAAGGGTGCCTTATGTGGCAGCAATCTCAAAACTAAACATCTACATAAAAATATAAGAAAATGTCCTAATGCCCCAGCTGCTTGGATTGGTCTATTTGATCTAAATCCACAGTCCCTTCCACGATATCCACCCCTGCTACAACCACGACCTGCAACAAAATTTAATTATAATTATTAAATAAAATTAAATGCAGCTTATTAGTTAACTTAATATAGTTAACTTAATATGAGTCACAATAACAAAAATTATTGTTACATAGAGCATCTTAATAAGCTTGAAAATCAAAAGGTGCTGGGTGAAATATTTTCCCTTCCCTATCAGCAATATTGACAGCAAAACTATCATCTACTGAGGCGAAAACAGAAAACATGTTCAGGGGGAAGGATTCATGCACTTGATCAATTCATACATAACACACAAAGAAAGCTAAATTTTACACGATATTTTAATACCACTTCAACATTATTTTAATACACTGTATACCTGCAATCATATACCATAACAGTAGCACCATTAGTTTATAACCAATAATTTAGTCCCCTTTTCAATAGAAGATATATGATCAATAAAACAGAGTGACAAAGAGATCAGAGCAATTTAATTATCACATAAGGCATTATTAGTACTTATTGACTATCCTGTAGCAAACAAAAAATGGTTAAAGATGTTATACTTATTTTCAACTTATTTAAGTTTCCATTTAATCTAAGCATTTTTTTTTAAGTTTTGAGAGAGTTTATGAAAATAAGCAAAAGTGAAATAAGTTTATCCCATAATCTAAAATCAACAATAAGAAGTTAAATGATTTTAACTTTCTCTAAAAGGTTATTTTAACTAATACGTAAATACATTTTATCGTATAATAATGTTTTTTCATTCTTAATTTTTCCCTATCAATACTTTTGAAAAAAATTATCCAAACATAATCATATTCAATGTGCCCAAACATGATCAAATACCTCAATTCATTTTATCATATTTTACATAAGACTTCATTATTCATTCAGTTGTTTACCCCAAACTGTAATTTTTCTTTGATTAATACACCACATTATTCCATGAATTTACAAGAATCAATCAATCTAATCTCGGAAACGATAAAATGTTATTTTAACCCTTGAGCCAATCTTTTGTCAGTTCACCAATAAAAATAATATTTTTGTAGTTAAAAGTTGATGGGTTCTAGTAATTCTCAAACTAATTTGGTGGTTTTCAGAATCTCAAGTGGTATTTAATTCCAAATGCCCACAGGGACAAATTGACACAAAAGCAAACACATCATAATAGCACAGGATAAACTAAAAATATAGCTACTAGCAATTCCTCCAGACTTAACGTTATCAGTTCAACCCTCAAACATAGGTGACACAAATAAGTAACTAGCGGACGCAACTAATGGAGGAATATGATTCTTTCTTATGCATAACGAGAGAGGAAAAACAAAAAGAAAACAATTAGAAAATGGAAATGAAGAGGAAGCCTAACCTTGAGAGAGAAATCGAGGGCCACAGAAGAAATTGAAGCCTAAGCCTTAAATCTGCGATGCCCACAACGCACATCAACGCCCCAGCCACCAGATTGCGCTGGAAATTCTTCACACCACAATTGAACACCTTATCTTTCCAAAGTTTCAATCTTTTCCCCTTTGAGTCATCTTCCTCTGCGCTCATGCTTCAATTCCCTACCACCGCCTCTACAACTTACTAACTTTGCTCAAAAGGGAACACACCCATCAATATCATTTGTTTTTTCTCAGAGAAAACCCAATTCGGAGCAATTTATATCACTCTGGAACCAAGCTTATCCCTTTGCGGAATTGGGTCAATTTTTTGGTAGTGAGAGAGAAAGCAAAGGAAAAATGCGGAAAGATGAAAAGGAGTTTATTTGTAGAGATGGTAGCCTTCACAACGGGCACGACGCGTGGAGGTCGAGCCACGACGTGATGCAATCGGCATAGGGCAACTGTTTGGCCTCACCGTCGAGGAAAATTTGGTCTTTGCACACAGCGGATTAAACGATGCTGTTGGGGTCGAGCGCAGAAAGGAGTGAGGGTGTGACGTTGACGAAGGGGAGAGGGTGGGGTTTGGCGGAGAGGGGCTTGGAGGAGAGGAGTAAGAGCACGTCTTGGAAAACGACAAAGAGGGGTGATTCGGCATCGTTTTGGGAGAAGGGAGAGTTCATCAGTTCAAGAAAGGAGGTATGGCAGTGGGGACAAAGGAGAGGCGAGGGAAGGAGCGTAAGGGACACACTCGTATCGCATTCATGGCACCAGTAGGTCTTCGCTTCTGGCTCCGCCGCTGTCGCCATCGGAGGTGTTTCCCTCTGCAAATGATTATGAACTTAAAAGGGAGGCACCCTCCGCGATTGCACGAACCCGCTCAACCACCGGAAATGCTCGCGCTCTTCACAAAACCGCTATGTCAACAGAAGATGGAAGGGACCGATGATGTGCAAACAAAAGGAAACCAAACGAAGGAGGAGAAATTTGGGAGGGAACCAAACGAAGGAGGAGAAATTTGGGGGTACCCTCACACGCCCTTAGATTTCAATTTCGAGGGAAGAGAAGAGAGAAATTTGGGGGAAAGGGAACCGCTGAAATTGCAAATGAGCGAGATAATACCCAAATTTTAGGTTAAGTTATCGTGCACAATACCGAAGGTTCAAATCCGTCGGTAACTTATGATATATCGTAAATTAGCGAAGGACACTTGGCCGTCTGTAATTATCCGCCGGTAATAAATGTGTTTCTTGTAGTGTGCAAGTTGACGATGAAGGCACAGGAAGATGATTGCGACGTTCTGGTGACGGTGGCGCGATTAAGGGTTTTTGTCATAGAGTTGCAAGTCCGGTGATGGTGAGGAAGAAGGTTGAAATGCAGTGGCTAGCGCGACAGTGGAGAAAAGGGGTAGATGAAATTCATGGCTAGGGTTCTGTTTCTGGATCTGTTTGAGGAATGGTTGTGATTGCGTTCTCCGGTTGACAGCCATGGATGTGCTCATGGCAGAAAAGATGAAGATGATGGTCGCGACGTCCATGGAGTTTGGACGAGAACTAAGGCGCTGTGGTGGCGGCTTGCGAGTTTGCGTGTGGTGGCCGGTGGTGTGGTTGAACGGCGGTGCTTGCTACAACCCTAATGATTGGTGATAGTGGCAGCTTGATGCTTGGGTTTGGTAGAGAGGAGAAATCGCGAGGGGGAGTGAGGCAAAGATGAGAGAAATCACGAGAGTGCGAGAGAGAAAGAAGAACAGTAACTTCTTTTTTAGATTTTAACCTAAGGGCTACTACCTTGATTATATGAAAAACTGGTGCCTAAACCCTTTAACTGCATTAGTTACACAACAAACCGGTGCCTAAATAATTTAAAATTCATATTATATGCCTTGGTTGGCCTTCTACCCGAGGCAGTAACATCTATAGGCATCGATTCATATATAACCGAGGTATATAACCACTCAATATTTACGAAAATGTCACCGCGCTTTATACTCTTCGATTTCAATAAAACTGAGGTGTATATAGCGCATTAAAAAAGCTTTTTTTCATAGTCTCGCACTGAACGACTGAAAAGGTGTCCTCCCTAAACTCACACCATTTTAGGGTGATCATTGCAAAAGAGAAAACACACAAACAACAAAGACAAAAGCAAGGGTCAAAACATTTTCATAATACATCAAAACATATATTAAACATTTTACTTAAAGATACACATCTTACACCAAATCAACCAAACAATTTATGATTGACAACCACCCTTTGACTTGACTATCTGGATTAGTATGAATATCAAGCTATGGCAGTTCATGCATTTGTTGTGGTGAAATAGTTTGCCCACCCCAAGCTACAACACAAGGTTAGTTCGTTATCACTCACCTTAGGCGAAGGTAAAGCCCCTAGACTAGGTACTCTTACTTTTCTCATGACATGCCTCACCCTTCTCTACTTGAGAATGGATGACCATTAGAATGTTAGGATAAACTCCAAGACTGAGCTTCCCATATTCATACTTACAATACTTAAAACCACCACTAAGAAGCTTCTCCTTGAAACTCTCTTCCACACCTTTGAAACCATTGATATTAATTCATATTCACATAGTACACGAATACTTGAGACTATTGGTCATGCATTAAAGAAATTAAAACACAACTACAAGTCATAAAAAATCACCCAATAACAATATTTATTCATGGCATAATGATACTCATATTTAGCTAACGAAAACAATTATGAAACGCTTACCAACAGCTCTAGAAGGGTCCAAAACCCCCAAAACGACCTAAAGAACGTCAAAAATCGATTTCTTTGTACTTTTCTTAGTTTATGTTTATTTGTTATCTTATTAGCATACTCAAATTTTGGGGGAAATGTTAGGATTTGCATTTATTTGTTTATAAGGAGTATGTGAAATTGTCTCTATCTTGTTCAAACTTTAAACTGATTGGTCATGATTTATCTAATTATAGATGATTACAATAGGATGTCAATGTTATTTTTAGTGAGGAGAAAGAAATTGTCAAAAAATTACAACAACATTAGGCTTTTGCACCAAAATAGGCATATTTGCCTTTAATATTACCGAAATGGACAAATTCAACCAAAATTACGAAAATAGGAAAGTCGTGGGGGACCTAAACGACTTCAATTGAAGAAGTCGTGCCCCCCCTGCACGACTTCAACCTGTTCATTTGACTAGGGTTGAAGTCGTGCACCCTAAAAACGACTTTAGGGTATGATAATCGATTACCACATGTTATAATCGATTACCATATACCGTTTTTAATAAAAAAATTGAAATCGTAGGGGGGGTTCACGACTTCAATAAGAGAAGTCGTGCACCCCCAACACAACTTTACTTTATTTTAAATTTTAACTTTTATTAATTAAAATCATTTATAATTTCTAAAAAATATTTTTAAATGTATTTAAAATAATTAAAATCATCTTTAATTAATAATTAAAGTTTTTTAATATTATTAAATAAATAAATTTTATACTTTTAATCATTTTTGTAATTAAATTAAATTTTTTATAAAAGAATTTTAATTAAATAATTTATAACTATAATTATTATAATTATCTAATTAAAAATTCAAAAAATTTATATTTCATTATAATTTATTTTTTTAATTTTAATTATTATAGTATATTTTTTTACAAATTATAATTAATTAATAATTTTTTTTTCATTATAAATTATTTATGCATTTTAATTTATGTAACTATAATAATAATAGTTATAAATTATTTAATTAAAATAATTTTAAAAAATGTGATTAATTTAATAACAAAAATAAGTTTATTTATTTAATAATATTTAAAAACTTTAAATATTAATTATATATAATTTTTAATATTTTAAATACGTTTAAATATATAATTTAAAAATTATAAATTATTTTAAATAAAAAAAAATAATAAAGTGAAAGTGTGTCGGGGGAGCACGACTTCAATACAAGAAGTCGTTAACCCCTCCACGATTTTAGATTTTAGTTATTTAATCTTTTTATTAATTTAATTAGTTTATATTTAATAATTTTATTAATTTAAATAGTTTATAATGAAAGAAATTATTATTAAATAATTATAATTTTGTAAAAAAATATACTATAGTAATAAAAATTAAAAACAATAAATTATAATAAAATATAATTTTTTTTGAATTTTTAATTAGATAATTATAGTTATAAATTATTTAATTGAAATTATTTTATAAAAAGTTTAATTTAATTACAAAAATAATTAAAAGTATGAAATTTATTTATTTAATAATATTGAAATTTTTTTATTATTAATTAGATATAATTTTAATTATTTTAAATACATTTAAAAATATTTTTTAGAAATTGTAAATGATTTTAATTAATAAAAGTTAAAAATAATAAGAAAGTAAAGTTGTGTTGGGGGTGCACGACTTCTCTTATTGAAGTCGTGAACACCCCCTACGATTTCAATTTTTTTTATTCTTTTTATTAAAAACGGTATGGTAATCGATTACAATATGTGTGGTAATCGATTACCATACCCTAAAGTCGTTTTTGGGGTGCACGACTTCAACCCTGGTCAAATGAACAGGGTGAAGTCGTGCAGGGGGGGCACGACTTCTTCAATTGAAGTCGTTTTGGCCCCCCACGACTTCACTTTCGGTCAAAATTTGCCCATTTTGGTAATAAAGATGGCATATTTGCCTAGTTTGGTGCAAAAGCCACAACATTATCATCCTAAGGTGTTTGGTGCATAGGATAGGACTAGGGTTTATCTAGCTCAACCTGTGTTGGAGCTGGTGGAGCCTACAGTTGCGTCTGTGATGGAACTTGTGGTTTAGCCTATTATGGTGCAATTTGTTGTAGTACTACTTGTTGCTCAATCATAACTTGAGCCAATAGTGGTTAATTATGATAATATTTGTATTGTAAATAGATATTCTTTTGATAAGAATCTAGATATTTCTACTGGAGTGTGTTAGTGAAGTTTGATTCCTTGATTAATATGTCTTCTTTGTAAAATGTCACTCTCGTATTCAATAGTTTACAGGATTTACAACAATTGGATTCATCTCAGTAATTATGACATAATTTCTAATTCTTTGATGTGTAAGGAAGCTCATTTTACGAAAGAATTAAAATTATCTTGTAAATAAACTAATATGCTTCAGGAGAGGAAAAAGTCTAATATTGAAGATTATGATAAGTTTGTTCAAACTACAAAGAAACCTCATAGTAGTACGCGAAAGAAAGTTATTACTAAATCCTTCAAAGCAAGAACTTTTAAACAACACTAATGAGTTTTAAAGGGTTTTTTTTTTGGTTTCCTTTATCTAAGTATATAAAGTTTAAAATATTAAATGAATTTTGGTAAGGAAATCATAACTTTACTATTATCCATCCATGCTTTAATTTAGTTTTTTATTATAAGTTATTTGTTTTTACCTATATGTAACTTTTTCACAAGTTTGGTGTGGTTACTCATTTTTATTTTTAAATAAAATCTTCATGTAATAATGGACATGAATTACACATAAGATACTTAAAGCAAACTTTTGCATATTTTGATTAGTGTACACACTCAATTAATTGTGTTAAAGGGATTCAATGATAAAAGAAGATAGATTTGAGATGAAACTCAGATAGATTTGAGATGAAACTCTCAGTTACTTGTGATTTCATAAAATTTAAAGGATAATCTTTCATATTAAATATCTACATTATAACCACTTACAACCTGATATGTGCATAAAATACTTCACTTGTTCAATAATAATAACTAAAATGAAGATCAACAACAAATTCATAAAACAAAACACACCAAATAAGTAAAATAAAAAAATAGAAAAAAATAATATACCAAATTTCAAAATTTGGGAGAATCCTTCACTGGATTTTGGAAATACAAGAGAATAGGTAACCTAATTTTGAAATTCAGAAGGCATCTAAACTGAATTTCGAAATTCAATACACTTCTAAACCAAATTTTGAAATATGGTACAGTCTTAGACCAGATTTCAACATAGGGTATGCTCAAAATTCGCAACAATCTTAAATCAAATTTTGAAATCAGATGCATTCCTAAATCAGATTTTGGAATCCGGTGTACTCTTAAACCAAATTTTAAAATTTGGTATGTTTGAAATTTAAAACACTCCTAAATCGAATTTTAAAATATGGTACAATTCTAAACCAAATTTTGAAATCTAGTACACTCCTAAATCAAATTTCAAATTTCAGAATTTAGTAAGTTCAAAATCCAAAATTTAAAAAACTCGTAAACTTAATTTTAAAATCTTTAAAATCTAGAACCAAATTTCGAAAATCTAAAATCAAATTTGAAAATCTAAGAAAATTGAAAATCAGATTTCCAAATCTTGAAAACTTTTAACTAGATTTTCAGAGCTTTTATGGAGAAGAAATCCGTAAGAAGAGAAGAAAGAAGAAACGAAGTACATAGTCAAAATGACTTGGAATGTTGAGTAAATATAACATGGTGAATAAATAATAATTATTTCTTACCTTATTAATCTAATATATATATATATATATATATATATATATATATATATCTATATATATATAAGTATATATATATATATGTATATATATATATAATTTATACGATTATAAGGAACATTACAGTAAAATTTAGGAGTGCAGGATGAAAAACGTGAGGTACAAGACAAAAGCCCTTTGAAAAAGGAATTTATATGGTATAGTCACTTTATTTTTTAAATATATCCAGAGTTTTAATTTGGGCCCAGTGCCAAAGTCTCTTCGGCATGGGCAGTTTTTTTATAGAAATCTAAAAATCTGAATTCATTTTAACAAAATAAAATTTGTCTTATATACTTTAGTGCCAAAGTCTATTTGGTATAGGCAGTTTTTTTTATAGAAATTTAAAAATCTGAATTCCTTTTAACAAAATAAAATTAGTCTTATATACTTTAAAATAAATTTTTGATATGTCAATAGTTATTTGATATCTGATTTTTTTGAAAAATTAATTAAAAAATAATTTTATGTGCTTCTTCTTCGGATATGTGTATATATTTGTTCACGTCATCTAATATTTCAAAATAAAAATACGAGTACGTGTGTGATTATCTTAGAATTTAATACATTTTTTCCAATAATTGATAATTACACTTTTTTGTTTCTTTTCTTTTGGTGTTTGTATCACAGTTCAAGTTGTTGGACACCTAATTTCGAATAATTTAAAAATATTAAAAAGATAACTTTTAAAAAAAAACTAAAAAAAAAAACATTCCAATAGTTTCTTTTAAGAACTATGTAATTCATAATTTTTTATTACATAAGAGGGAGGTTATTTTTATTTGGTTCATAACACATAAAAATTTTCCAAAATTAATTTTCAAAATCATTTTCCAAATTGTTATTATCTAGAACAACGTAAATTTTGATTTTCCGTTATGGATAGAAATAAGTAAGAATGAGGTCAATTCATGTTGGAACCAAAATTTGAAAGTAGTTTTGTATAAAAATCACATTCATTTTTGTATATTTAATTAGATATATTATGTTCGGATGGGCGTAGTAGAGGTGATAACATCTTTCACTATGCAAAATAGAGTTTTGGATTCAAAATCTAGTTTCACATATTACACTTTATTTTTACTATATTTCTATAGTTTTTTAAAATAAACTTGGTCGTGAATCTAAAACTTTTGTTTTTAAAATTTAGATTTTTTCGGTTCACCGTTGCGTCGCAATTTTAGTTGTGATTCTAAACAAGTAGTTAATGCTCATAATATTATTTATTTTTAACATTGATATTGCACACTCAGAAGACATGATATTAAATTTAAATTAGTATTTAATAAATTTTAAATTAAATTTCAGCCATGGAAAATAGTATCATTATTGTAAATTGTTTTCTATAGTTAATATTTAGGTAAGAGGTTAAGATTTAAAACTACTTAAACATTTCTTCTCACTTATTTCTATTCATAGCTTCTTTGGTGATAAACCCTACCTTATCATAGCTTGAAAAAACAACTTAAACTAACTCAATAACATGTTTTACTTATATATAATCATTTTCTTACACCACACCTTCATACAAAAAGAAAACAAATACTATAAAATCTTCTTCTCTTTTTCTTCCTTCTATCTTATATTGATTTGGCTTAAGAATAAGCATTATTTGCTATGGCCTTTCCTAAACCTCAATACTTGATTTTGGGTCTTTTGATTTTAATTTTTCTTTCACAATTTAGTTTTGCAAAGCAATCGAGAATAAATGGTTTGAATTTGAATGTTATTGATAAATGTTGGAGAAAAAATCCTGAATGGAAGAGACACCAATATCAATTAGCCACTTGTTCTGTGGGTTATGCTGGCAAGATGATAAACAACATTGGTAATGACCTCATTCATTATAAAGTTAGTGACCCTAGTGATGATCCTATAAATCCCAAGCCCAACACCTTAAGGTACGGAACTTCTATTATCCAAGGTAAAGTGTGGATCACATTCCAAAGGGACATGCAAATTAAACTAGAGAAACCTCTTCTCATCAGTAGTTTTACCACCATCGATGGTCGAGGTGTTAATATCCACATCGCTAATAATGCATGCTTAATGATTTTTAAGGTAATTAATACTTGCTACTAATTAAGCTTGTGAAGATAATAAACATTAAGAAATTATTTTCATGATTTATTAATATGTATGCAACTTTTCTTATTTAATTATAGGCCACCAACATAATTATCCATGGCATTCAAGTTCACCATTGCAAACCTCAAGCCCCTGGGATTGTGATGGGGCCTGAAGGAAAGGTGATTCCTTTAGGTCAAGTAGATGGAGACGCAATAAGATTAGTTACTGCTTCAAAAATTTGGATTGACCATAATACACTTTATGATTGTCAAGATGGTTTGCTTGATGTAACACGGGGTTCTACTGATGTGACTATCTCCAATAATTGGTTCAAAAACCAAGATAAGGTTATGCTTCTTGGACATGATGATGGATATGTGAGAGATAAGAATATGAAGGTTACAGTTGTGTACAATCATTTTGGACCTAATTGCAATCAACGTATGCCAAGGTGAATAAGCATTAGTTAAAAATACGCAAAGTAATAAACAATTCTATTTACTCTTATTAACAAACAATTAACCTTCCAGGATTCGTCATGGATATGCACACGTAGCCAACAATTTTTATCAAGGATGGCTTCAATATGCCATTGGTGGAAGCATGGAACCTAGTCTCAAAAGTGAAGCTAACCTCTTTGTAGCACCAACAATAGGAAATAAGGAGGTAATAAATTATAAAATTTTTGCTTGAAGTATTTGTTATCCAATTTATTATCAAATTATTTGTTATATATATATATATATATATATATATATATATAATACTGAGATTTTATTAATGTTAATTATTTATTATGTGTAGGTAACATGGAGAAAAAATAGTGATAAAAGTGGAGGTACATGGAACTTTCACTCGATAAGGGATATTTTTGAAAATGGAGCTTCCTTTCATACAACAAAAGAAGGAGATGTGAAAAAACCAAATTATACTAAAGAACAAAATTTTAAAGTTCTTGATGCGAAATTCGTGAAATTGTTGACACGTTCATCTGGTGCGTTACGATATAATAAAAATGGTGTATAGAAGAAATTATTTAGCACTTTTATTATTTAGACTATGTAAGTGTGGAAAATTTAATTTTTCTTCAATTGTATTAAAATTAAATTGTATTTTTAATTAAACCTTGTAAATTTACTCTAAAAGTATATTATAAAAATCTTGAAAGATGTTCCATATATACTTAAAATTTTATCGAAGTTGTTTAGGGATAAGTATTTTTTTCTCGTATTTTAGGGATAGAGAATACTATTGCAATTTGTAAAGGGATTCAGTAGCTATTACACATGATACTTAAAGCATATTTTGATTAGTGTACATGCTCAATTGTTAATGGGATACAGTAGCTATTCAAAATCTAGCTATGAATGGAAATTTAATTTTTTTATTCAAATTGGCTAGACCGTTTAAAGTTTTGTATGATGATTCAAAACAACAAGCTACATTCGGGTTAAGGTATATTCTGATTTTGTATGTTAACTTGAACACTAATATAACCATTGTTTTATATAAGGGACTCTGTCACAAGTTTTCACGAATAACCTAGTAGTGTATATTGTTAATGGCTAGGCAAATTCTTGGTTTTAAGGATTCATAGAAGGCATCTTGAAGTGCGGAATTACATTAAGTAAATCTGCAAAAGGGCTAAGGATATAACAATATTTGTAGTGTGAAAGCAATATGGTTATCATACATGGTTATCATACATAATACATAATACATGTACTTTATACTTTTATATCTATTACACTAGTACAAAATAGACTTTTTAAGTCTGTTATTTTTTGTTTTTTTTAAGTCTGTTTTACGAAAGACTTAGATTTAGTAGACTTAAATTTTAAGTTAGTTATTGACCGAAAGACTTAAAATTTAAGTATGTTGTTATTCAACAGACTTAAAATTTTCACCCAAAATTGCAAATCCAATCATATATTCCATTGGCACTTCAATGAATTACGAGAAATTTCATCTTTCTTATATAAGTTTCCATACCCAATTTTCACAAAACCAAAGAAATACACCAAGAATCCATTAATCCAATCACAATCTTTACATAACAAAATACAAATTAGGAACAGGGAAAATAAATTGGAGTGATTAGTAATCACTCCCAAAAAAAGACCATAAAAATTCTTAATCCTAAAAATCACCATAACATCAAGATTAAAATCTAAAACCCTAAAAACAAAACAAAGTTCCTAATTCTTAATCCTTACAAACCAAGACCAATTTTTTTTTATTTGTACAACAATGACAACACAACATGATGCATCAGCAGCAACGCGAGAGGCACCGAACACAGCGACGATGCGAGAGGTGACATGATGTGAGCAAAGGTGACGCGAGAAGCAAACAACGACGACATCGGTGAGGCAAGAAGCGAAAAAGGTGACATGAGAAGCGAACAATGACGATAGCGGCGAGGCAAGTGGCGACAAAGGTGACGCGAGAGGTGGCGGAGGCAACGGGAACAACGGTAGAGGCGGTGACTATAACATGTGTGCCCTAGGACGCAAAGACAGAGAGATCTGGCATGAAGATGAAGGTGCTACGCGTGACCAGGTGTGAGAAGGCGGGAGAAAGTAGAGAAAGAGAAAGTGGAGGAAGAAGTGTTATGTGCTCTGTGATGAAAAATTAGGTTAAACATGGATTTAGGTTTAACTCATATAAAATTAAAGTCTTGTTTTATTTGAAAAGACTTAAAATATTAATTTAAGTTTGGTAAAAAACTTAACAGATACAAAATTCTAACAGATTTAAAATCAAAATTTAAGTCTGTTAACAAATTAACAGACTTAAAATATGGATTTTTATTTATAAAAGTGCCACCGCATATTTACTAAGTTTGTTATTATTAAAAGAGACTTAAATTTGAAGACTTAAAAAACTTATTTTGTACTATTGTTAAGTTCATAAATATGTAGAAGATATCTTAATAACATGAGTGATGGATGTATTTGAATGAGCTTCCCTTCCATAAACTTTGAAGAAGATTAGATTGGAAAGGTGTAACTTGCTAGAAAGTGACAAAAGTACTTAAAGTCTATGCAAAAATAGCTTAGGAGTTTCCACTTATAAAGAAAAGGTTGTGTGAGCAAAGGAAAAATGTAACGAAAATAATATGGAATAAGATTGGAAATTGAAATCTGGATTGTTAAGGAAGTGTGTAAGTCTAACTTTAGATTTTCAATATATAGTGGTAGTATGATGGCAACCTCCTTGAGCTAGGTTGGGTCAAAGCTTAGAAAGAAGCAAGGAGATGGTCCCGATGATGGATATGATTGCGGAAATAGGTGAGAAAGGGTTGATATGATTTGAAAATGATGGTGGTGTGGTGATAGGATGGAGATGGTGTGTAGTTTGAAGGTTCAAGGAGAGGTTAGGACAACTCCATGAAGTAGGTGGCTAGAAGGGCCTCTAGGGTTGTTCTAGTCTTGATCAAGGGAGAATGAGGCTATAATTTGGCAGCATAACATTACTAATTTCCAAGATGAAATATAAGGGTGAAGACACCTCTATTTATAGGCCAAGGGTGTCTCCTTCTAACACTAAAAGCATGATCTCCCACCTTTGCTCTCATTGCCCAAAAATGAGGCCTTCTAAGGAGTGGCCAAGTGTCCACTAATCCTCTCCAATGATGGGAAGACATGTGGCCACTCACAAAACACAATCCTCTCCATTCCTAGAGTGTCATGTGGCCACTGTTGAAAGTAAATCCTCTCTACTCCTAGGGTGTCATGTGACTACCTTTTAAAAAGTAAATCCTCTCCAATGGAAGCATGACACATGGCACACACTTTTCACTTGGTCTGGATGTCTAACTTTAAGGAAAATCTTATGCTACTTAGGCATTACTACAAGCCTGAAACAAACCTACACTACACGACCTAATGTAATAGCCTAAATTCCTACACTACTCTTCAATCCATGCTTCATGATGACTCCAATGGTGGTCCACAAGGTAGAGTTGACACCATCTTCAATGATAACTTTCACTCTCTTGAAAGTGTTTGACCATGGCTAAGGGATTTTCCATCATAGTGACTCTATTTCTATTACGAAATTAGGCATATGAGATGTATTATGAACACTTTAGAATAAAAAATATCATAATAGGTCCATGGTATAATACTAGTAAAATGTATAGGTTAGAATAATCCAATTGCACAAAATATAACACTACTATTATGGCCTTACAATTGTTGAAAAATTGGATTCACTTTATTGTTCGAAGGCATGTTATATAGGTGATGAATGCATATTTTTGTCTATATTTTAAGTCTAATTTTAAATTTTTAGTGAAATAATTGGGACTGCAGCAAAGGAAAATGACAACGGTTGTTTTTGACAATATGCTTTGATTTTCGAATCGAGACCTATACTGGCGAGGTAAAAAGGTGAGGGATTTTTGGCCTCGTTTCCAACTAAGGTAATATGCTCAAGGTTTTTTCTTTGTTTTTTCTGCACCCGAAGTAGTAAGGAAGAAAAAAAAAAGTGGTGGAGGAGTATTTACCTCAGTTCAACCGAGGTAATAACATGGGCCTATGACAGCGGTTCAGGCTAGAATCAATGCAAAAACTTTTTTTTTTAAAATCACATGCTCTTATATGAAATTTTTTAAAATCACTATCGCCACTAACATCCAACCTGCATCCACCCTCTAGGTTGCTTGAATGTGGAAACCACCACAGCCAGACCCAACCGCAAAACAAAATACATAACAAGCAAGACCACAAGATCAAAAACCCAACTCGAAACGAAAACCCTAAATCCTCAAATCGAAAATTCAGATAACAAGACCAAAAATTACCAAAACCAGAGAACAATTAAAACCCTAATTTCAAATCTCAAATTGCAAGAACATTTTGCAAGCACAAAACCCCCAAATTTCTAAATCATAATCCAAAACCCTAGCCCCAAAACGCACGAATTAGATTAGAAAAAAAATCCGAAATCACTACAAGTTCAGAAACCCTATACTTCGTGCTGCCAATTTGTATAAAAGAAAGAAAGGAAATCACCTACAAGTCGAGTCAAATGCGACTTTCCTTCGCCACGAAGACACCATGACACAAACCCTCCCAGAGGCGCCTTTGCCACCACATCACGAGAAAGAAAGATGTGCCTAAGTTGTCGAAGTCGCCTCCCTTCTTGCAGAAACGAACCAACACCGAGAATGGAGTCTTTCCTCCATACGAAACACGAACCAGAGTTGGAGAAGAGGAAAAGGAGGTTTGCGCCTCCCTCACTACAAGGCGAAATGAAACAAGAAGAAAAGAAAAAGATGAAGATGGGTGCTTCCCCCTTCTTGTGAAGCCGCGACAAAGGAGTGAAGAAGAGAACAAAACATTGCGCGAAGAGAACCCAAGGGCAAGAGAGAGAAACAACACAATTTAAACATAAACGAAGAAGGCCTTTTGTCTAAAAATGCCTCTATTCGCGAAATTTAAACTTAAACACATGTTATTACCTCAGTTATTTTTTTAACCGATGCAATAAGCCTCTATCGCCTCGGTTCTATAAAGAATCACTATCTAAAGTCTATTATTAGACCCCTTTTGGCCTTAGTTCTTTTTAAACCGAGGCACATACGTTTGCGATAATTACTAAAATGCCACCACGTCATTTTAGGCTTCGGTTGTGACAAAACCGATGTCAAATAGGCAAGTTAAAATCCCTATTTTTACTAGTGTTTAAATTGTTGATTTGAATATGATTTGTAACAGTTGGATTTATCAGGTTTAGAAATTAAAGAGACGTAAAAAGTGATTTTTAGCGCATAAATTATTCCTGAATGTCATAAAGTTTATTGATGCAGCTGATTTTAGATTTTAATTGATTCAAAGCATGGAAATAAATGGCCCAACTTGCAAATCAAGGCCTAAAATCACAATTCTCAAAAGGAAATTAGTTTATTCAAGAAAAAGGGCTTAATGCACTCCTATTTTTACAAATGTATAGTCTTATTTCTAAAACATGCCCATCAAATAAGCCTAGACACTAATCCTTTTCTCCAAAACCCTCTAATTCCCTATACACACCTATCCTTCCACTACCTAGTCAACAACTCTCAGATTCTGCCACGTGTCCAAATCCTCACCAACAGATCAAATCACACAGATGATGCCAAATCACTGATCCTTGTACTCATTAGTGAACCAACTAGAACATGCCACCTAATCCCTCTTGACATGTCATCATCATCTTTATCAGAAAACCTAATCCTCATCTCCGTACACCATGTCGCATCGCCACCACCAAGCTAGCCTTTAAAATCGCAGAATGTCACTACCCAAGCGTCACTACCACCAAGCCACTACCTCCACCACCCATAGCCTCTTTTTTGCGCCGTAGCAGCTCCGTTTAACCACCACAGTGAGGGCATATCGTCAACCATGGAAACATCTCCATTCTCGCGTTCATCATCAAGCTTAGATTCACCTGCAAGTCCTAAATCACAAAAACCTAGCTGTTAGCAATGAGAAGCATTAATGGTTTAAAGAGGTTTTGATGATGATGCACTCGAAGACTTGTAGAAATAAATACATTAATTATGAAAAACATGCTTTGTAGAAATCAGTTGTGCAAGAGTTATCTTTATATTGTAAGCAATTAGAAGTCTTATAGCTTATTGTTTGTTATTGATTTCTTGCGGTAATAATCGATTATCACAAGCAAAAGTAGAAAATGCTTCATCTCAGCAATAATAGATTATCACTAAGGATAATCAATTATCTCCGCAAGTTTTAATATTGTCCAAGGTTTTACAATAATCGATTATCATTTATGATAATCGATGATCTTTGGTAATTGGGAGTTGTCTTCTCATTTTCTGACCCTTATCCTATAAATAGAAACCTCCTAAACCTTTTACAGGCTACTTAAACTCTTGAGAGCACAAAATTGGATCTGAGGAAGTTCTTAAGTTTAAGTGTGAGCTTGGTCAAAGTCTTGAAGAAGGAGAAGCTTGATTTTAGTGTATCTAAAGGTTCAAGAGGTTCTTTATCAAGAGTATTAAGCTGTTGTTCATTCCCTCGTGTGTTGAAGGAAGGTCTCTTCTGCTCTTATCATTCCATTACTCTTATTGTAATGTTAAACTGACTTTTAGTGAAAAGTTAATAACTCTTTTATAGTGATTAACAACTGGACGTAGAATCTTTTGATTCGAACTAGGATAAAATTTTGTGTGCTTTTATCTATCTCTGCATCCATTATTTATAAAGTGTTCGACGAAAGCCTTAAAAGAAAACTAAATTTTCAAAAGAACTAATTCACCCGTCCCCTCTTGGTTATTGTCCTAAATTTTTGGTTAAACCAGTTTCCGACCCCTCGGTATGAAATTCTTCTTTACACTTCTCAATTTTAAAGGTTTTTGATGTCAAAACTTATCTTATCTTTTCATGTAACAACAGACGCAGGAACAACAGAAGATTCCTCTATCTGAGGATGACCCTCTTTCTTCATTGCATCTACTTGCTGACATCCTTGATGATAAGCCTTTGGAGGTTGAGTATGATGCTAATGCATTTGGGCATGGCTCTGAGGTCCCAATATACCTTAATAGCCAAGATGTCCGTGAGCTTGCGTCGGGAACACAAGAGTTGAATATTTCAATTATTCAACTATGGACGATGTAAGTCTATGACCAATTATTTATATATAAAATTGATTTATATATCAAGTATCCTTATATCAAAGTTAATTTTTGATTTCAGGTATATGTCTGGGGTCACTAATAAGTTGGGGCGTTCTGATGATTATGGATTCATTGATCCCCAATCAATTCATGAATCAAATGATTTTGATCATATCAACATGAGTCTGATAAGCAGTTTTCGAAGGGGCAAGAAAATCTACTTTTTGCCTTATATATCCGGGTAAGTGAACTTTGTTAACATAATAATGCTCCATATGTGATTTTAATATTTAATAGTTACGTTATTATGAATTTCAGGCGCCATTGGCAACTTCTTGTTATGTCTATGCAAGACAACTATGCTTTGTGGTTCTGCTCATTGCACAGGCCTCCTCCCACACAACTCAAACAAGCAATTGATTGGTAAGAACCTCAATGTTTGGACTTTCTTTGTTATATAACTGAATGCTAAAACCTTTTTTTATATACAGTTCTATTCCAGCAAGTATGATGATGGACGGGAGATCAATTGTTAAGAGTAGAAAGATTGCTTGGATTTCTCTCAAGGTTTGACATATGCTAAAGTCATACTTTGTTATAATTGTTTTATAACAAATGTTATTCACTAACTATTATCAACTGTGATGATATATTGTAGTGTAACAGACAAAATGGGTCATATGAGTGTGGATACTATGTAATGTATTGGATGACCCATATTGTTCGTTCTCACATCACAAGAAGCTGGGAAACGGTAATATTTAACTTTAACAAATTTTGATTTTTTAACAAATGTTGAATTCATATACACTAATTAAAATGAATTGTCTTTTGCAGAGATTCAAGACTACTACACCAGTTCCTGAGAAGTCACTATTATTCATTAGGAACGCTGCTGCGAAGTATATAGTTAGATTATACAATAGCTCTTAGATTTAGATTTAAACAATGCATTTGATTAGATAGAATTTTCTTAGACTCTGTACTTTATTTGATGTTGAAATACATTTGAACATGTGTTTGTTATGTTGAAATTGAATTTCTGTACATGTTTTTATATGCAGGTCTGTTTTTGTGGTAGTGGATATCACAAAAACAGACCTGCAATTTTAAAAAACTGCAGGGGAATATGCCGCGGTTCTAACCACAACCGCGACATATAGTGTTTCGTTTTTTTACAAACGAGACATATGGCCGCGGTTTTGACACTAACCGCGGCATATGCTTCAGTCTATATGCCGCGGTTGAACCGCGGCATATAGTGCATTTTTTAATTTTTTTTTTTTAAAAAAAATGAATTTAGGCAGCGGTTCCCTAGACAACCGCGGCGTATTCGGCAACCTATATACCGCGGTTAGAACCGCGGCATAAAGTGTCTGACTTACTACCGCGGCTGAATATGCCGCGGTTCAAGAACCGCGACGTATAGTGAAAATGAACCGCGGTAAAAGCCCCTCGCTGCACTAGTGAATGTTCGTACAAATAATGGTATGCATGTGTTTCATTACATAATATCCAAATTATTCATGACGCCAGTTTCTCAATTTTTTTTCTACTGATATTCTCGTTATTTATCAATATATATATATATATATATATATATATATATATATTATTGAATTGTATTATACTCTAAGTCAATTAGATAACTTTGTGTCACAATATTTCCTTTGTTATAATTTATAAATAAATTTAGAGTACAGACAGATGAAACCTAGGTTGTATTAATATTCTTGGTAAGTAGTTTTACTTTCAAAGTTCAAGCTAATAATACTATCTGAGAAATTGAAGGGAAAAAGTGCTTCCACAGAATTTAATGTTAAGAAACACGATGGCATCTAATGAATTCTTTGACGCAACACCTCGTGAATGGATTTTACAAAAAAAAAGCAGAAATTAATATCAGCTTTGAGGACAGAAAGAAAGTCCCAGAAGGGTTTGTTTGGCATATATTATCTGCAGAATCTTGACGCGCTTTTATTTCCCTTATTTCCTTATCCTCACATCTATAATCAACACGAGTATACATATATATGATGATATTCTTAACTTTTTAAGTCTTCAATGCTAAGGACCATCCTTCAAAATCAACACAAGTATACATCTATAATCAACACGAGAAAAAGAGAGACACTCCTTCAAAATCATTGAGGCTGCTACGGACCATCCAGTCCCACACTTTTTAAGTCTCCAATGCCAACAAAACCATCCATTTACTTTTCAAACACCCAACCATTTAATGTCTCGGTATCAAAAATCATTTTACATTCCCCTCCAATCCCACGTGATCTAATTGGTGGATATAATAATAATAATAATCTATTTATATTTACTGCCGAAAAAGGACAAATATCATTTGCATAATTTAAGGCTTTTTTTCTGTTTGCGAACGTCAATACTGGGGAATGTAGTTTTCTACTTGAATTGTTATGTTTTAGGAGATAAATTATTAGCTTTTAATTAGAAAGGAATTAAGGGTAGAAGAAGAAGAAGGAGAATAGATGATTGGAATGCGCATGCATGAGAAGAAATTTACCAAAAAGATTAGTTACCAAAAAGTGTAATCCAACTGAAATCACATGGCATCAAAGAAAACAGTATCCAAAATATATCATTTGAAAAGGATAATACCAACCTTGGTAAGGCCTTAATGCGTAATTTCTTCAAGTATGTAGCACCACGGCCCAAAGTAGGTGAAGCCTTTTCTAACTCAGATTTTAAACCCTACAACAGTAAGCTAGGTTAGTAGAAGCTGACAAGTGTATTCATCATAGCAAACGATATTTAATAAGATTAAACAATATGATAGACCTAAATTAGTCAAACTATTGAATTTAATAAGAGGAACTTTGATTCCATGATTGTCGGCATGACTGCCAACTTGCTACAACTTTCTAGTTTTCAATATACTAGCTCTAACAGTCTAGAAATATTATAAGTGCATTTGGATAAGCAGAATAAGTTCTTTTTCAAGATTAATATAACATAAGAGCCTATATAATAAGCGTACTAAAATAAGAAGAGATTATGTTTATATTCACCTTGAAACTAATTGAAATAAGCTAAAGGGACTCATAAGAAATTCATAAGTCACTTAAAAATTAGCTCAGTATAAGCTCTTCTAAACACCCAATATTCAAATGAGAAGAAACTAAGGGAGCTAAACAAGTGTATCTGTATAACAGTGCCCTGTCTATGGTAAAGGACAAAAGTTGGTACCACTTGAGTTGTGTTTAAGCATTTAGCAGTGATGAACAAAAATTAAGCTAAAGTGAGATATGCTTCTAATCTAGTTAGTCAATGAGAAAGCTACTTTCTACCCCAACTATGTTCTACTTTTCCTAGAATGAGTCCCTCTACTAATTTAGTATTATGGAAGAAAGGCATACCAGTTTTGGTAGGTTCCAATCAATCCACGTTCATATATGACACCGAGGGTGTTGAACTCGGCCTCAACAGGGACAGTGTTCATGACCCACAGAGGATCATCAATCACGGCAGCTGCAAAGCCTCCCAAGAAACTAAGGGAGATAAACACCATCCACTCTGTCAGAGCTTAAACTGCGGAAAATACTGGTATTCCTTTAGCAGTCATTGTCAATTTCGAGATTTTCCTATCCCTGTTGTTGTAATATTAAACTTAAATACTTTCAATAGTACATATAACTTCACAAAAATTCCAACCAATAAGAGTAAATTTCAATGTGCATATTAGAAAAGCTACCCTTCAAAGTAGACTATAAGCTTAAGCGATTAAAGGAACTCGTGGTCAATAAATTTTTGAGAGTGGCAAGTGACAAGCTATATAGATAGCACAACTTGCACAACTTGCACAACCTAAAGTTAAATCTCAAATGGTTAACAGAGAGAAAAAATCAGCACATCCTGTTTCCTTACTAATTCACCACTCAGATTCATGTAAGTATGAGGCTTTGCAAGGAAGGCATGAACTTCACCAACAAAACTTGCAACAAACCAACTTGCGCAAAAATTCATGAATACAATAAACATAGAGAGAAATAGAAAATAGAAATATCTAAGCAAGGGAACAAGCAAACCTTTTCCGAAAATGGCTTTGGAATGGGCAGTGTTCATAGGAATCCCTTACGACTCAGCAATTGCATCAATCATCTCAAAGCCTACCTAGACAAACACTGAGGGAACCGATTTCAATGAAAAATGTAGGAAAAGTCAAAACAATTGGTAAAAAGGTGAGAAGATGAAGATTCGAAGAAACCCTATCAGTTGAGGGTGAAAGATGTAGGTGAAAGGCTGAAAGGTAAAGGAGAGTGCTTACTGCTTGAACTGTGGTTCAACGAGATGATGAAGAGGCAGCAAGAGCCTTCGATGATGGAGAGGCAGCAAGAGCCTTCGATGATGGAGAGGCAACGAGAGCCTTTCGATAATGGAGACGAGAGAAACGCTCTCGTAAGGCAGTGAATGAACGACTGATGGAGAGTGAATGGTTGAGTGAACAACGGATGATGGAGAGTGAAGAAGAGAGGAAGAATGGTTCAATGGTAGTGCTGTATTACAGGGAACGAAAGTGAGGAAGAGAGGGAAGAGAAATTAGGGGGAAAAAGTGAAAATCAGATTGGGATATTACAACTGGTTTCTAAAAATAAGTTATAATACATTAAAAAAAATTTAAGGTGTTCATAACTCTGTAATAATAAGATTTGAACTTATTTACAAATTTGCCACCGCATTTTATATTATGACTGATTTTCATAACTACGTTATAATATGTTTTAAACTTATTTACAACTTTGCCACCGCTTTTTATATTATAACTGATTTACAAAACTACGTTATAATATGTTTAACTTTTATTATAAGTTTGCCACCGATCAACCTATTATGATGGATTATTTTTACCAGTTATAATAGGTTAGTCATAATATACTATTTTTCCACTAGTGATTGGGGAGGACATACATAATGAATTGTAGGTTAATGTAGCAATGCATATAAGAAAAATCATAATTGATATCTTTCATAGGGTATGAGATGAAACAACCCACTCTATAGAAACAATTAATGGCTATGAGATCATTCCTCCAAAGAGAATATTGGATTGATCAAATTCCATTAGAAAAATGGACTCAAGCATACAACAATGATAATAGGAATATCCTGATTTGTTGAAAGAGTAATAAAGATTAAGTGCATGTTACAAATAGGACATAAATATATGAAAGATATTACCACTATATTGAGAAAAAAATTATAAACAATCTATATTGTATATTGTGTCATGTGTAAAGATTTTATAGAAAAAAATTCAGATCTAATTTCTTAATAATACGATGGAAATAGCCTTCACTCATACGTATTCATATTAACGAAGAAGTCGTGTGCTATTTCCACGACTTCATCTTCAATAATCACAATTCATCGTGATTCCAAAAACTTCTTTAAAACAACAATTGTACATACAAAACACAATTTAGCCCTTTAGGTAATTTTTTTAAAAAAAAAAATCCAAAATCGTAATATCAAAAGCAAATTAACCTATTTTTGAAAAAAAAAAAACTAAAGTTCCACGTAACCAGACTATATACGTGTGGGATGCAGTCCCTTTCCACAACCATGCTCTCTGTCTTTGTTTAGGGTATAACTTTTGCTAGCTCTTTTTTGTAATGCATGCACACAATTTTCAGCAATCATGCCCCATTCCATTTTCCATGTATTGTCGTTTCAAACACCCTTTTAACCTATTGTAGCATCCTCAATTATTTAATGAATTCGTATATAAAACTGTTCGATCCTGTCTCTTTTTCATTTCTCTTATATTGTATATAAATCTGTACTTAATGCTGTTCGGCTTTTGAGCGTTAGTATTAATGTAAGACTGCACTGTTTTATTATGAAATGTAATTAATTCTATGATATAGTGATTACTGTATTTTTGGGATGTTACAATGTCCCATTCCATTTTCCATGTATTTTCGCTTCAAACACCCTTTTAACCTATTGTAGGATCCTTAATTATTTAATGAATTCGTATATAGTATAGGATTTCTATCAATCAATCTATGTTAGATCACCCTACCACTTAGCATCCCAAAATCTCATCTTATTAAAAATGAATTCGTATTGTGTCAATGCATCATCTTATATACAATAGCTTTTACAACAATGCAAATACATGTAATTGGCAAAAATTAATTATAGATAATTGCAGCATTTTTAATGAGAATTTGCTTCTCCTTTATATTATCATTTGATCATATTAGAGTTCAATACAGTGAAGATTTCGATTTGCGTCCTCGTGGTATAGTAGTGTCTTTTCTCCATTTGGTTTTCACTTTTCCCGGCTTTCCCAGTATTCTTTTTGTTTTCAACATTTTCTCCATTTTTCTCTATTATTTGCCAGTATTCACCTATTTATTGTAATATTTCCAACCCAAACTGACAATGAAGAAAATAACTTGAACCTGCACAGTTTAAGCACAGAGACGAAATTCATCAATTGATAAATTTAGAGCTTCAACTTCAGTGAAATTTGAAGCAACTGCAATCAAAGTTTTCAGTTAATATAAATTACTTGCCTACAACATTGCTAGAAGTAAAAGTTGAAACTAACCACTTAAAAACAACCTTCATCCATTGATGTTCGTTCCGTTAGTCAAAAAGTTTTATCCAAAATCAGAAATATACAGTAAAATCTGTAGCATGTTCATAGTGTCAGCTTAATATCAATGCAACTTTTTATGAAAACTAATTTATATTACTATAACAAAACAAAAAAAAATGCATACAAACAAACATTGGTGTTGAATAGTGTAATAACATTCCAAAATTCTCACTTGAAAATTCATAGTTGATATATGTTTATATATATTTTAGACTCAGATTTCAACTACAAAATTATAACTTGAGTTATTCTACTTTATTCTTCTATCTTTCTCTTTATTGGCAGTGAGTCAGACCACGTTCCTTCATCTGCTCCCGTATAACGAATTATACGATCATCGCACATACCCAAACACAAACAAGTAGGGTGAGCTAACATGCAACCAATCATTTATAAAACATGCATATTTGCTTTTATGCCCTCAACAAACCTCATATAATAATTATGTCAGCCACACTTATACCATCATACAACAATCACATCAAAGATACTTATCCATTACTTTGATACACTCAATATACACTCAATATACACTCATTCCACAATACCCAATAGACACTTATTCCGACGATATGTGTTGATGAGTGGTCAACGAGAGGTTACGCACTTGTGATGTCTTCATAGTCCTCAACACTATGTCCAAAATCGACACATAGACCAAATTCAAAAATATCCGTAAAATAAGTAGCATGATCATAGTTTCAGCTTAATATCAATGCAACTTTTAATGAAAACTAATTTATATTACTGTGAGCACAAAATAACAAAACAAAACAAAAAATATGCATACAAACAAACATTGGTGTTGAATAAGAGTAACTAGAAATCAGCTACCTTTGGTACTTCCCTAATTTGATTTTGAGAAGAATATCTCACTCTTGGAAAAATATATGTTTTCGATCGTCTTTATTTTCTTCATTTTTGCTTAATTGTTTCTGTTCAGAACTCGGAGAATATGCTCTTTATATAGATGCAAAACGAAACATATGAGATGAATGGCTCAAATAAAAGTTATTGATATTAATTATATATTTTAATAATTTTAATTTTTTTAAACTGAGTCATTATTATTATTAAATTATCATTTCAGTTTCGTTGAGACTTCTATGAATCTCCGTTTCATAGTATTTATTATTAAGGATCGTCTATTAATTATTTTGATAAATTTAATATATATTCATATGTTACTTTTTCATGGTTTTAATTTTAATTTCATTCTAGACAGTTTATTATTATAAAATTACAATAAACATTAAATAATATAATTATTACATTTAGCAACTACAACGTGTAACAATTAAGATTTATTCTTTTTGTAATACACATATTTAATATTTATTTTATGGAAGAAATAATCATAGTATTAATGATCTTATTAATTAACTATTTGTGCATGTGTACGTGTGTATATAAGTGTGTAGTGTATGTTTGTATCCGCGGGCGTACGAGTGTGTGAGCGTGTGTGCAGGTGTGTGTGGGTATGCATATGTGTGTGTGCATGTGCATATGTTTGTGCCTGTCCATATATGTTTGTTTGCATGTTTGTGTGTGTGCATGTGCTTGTGTGTGTGTGTCTTTATGTGTGCGATGTCTTTGTGTATATGTGTGTGCGTGTGTCTGTGGGTATGTACGTGCATGTGTGTGTGGACGGGTGTGTGTATTTGTATCTGTGTGTGTTTGCATGCGTCTGTGTGTTTAGTTTTAATGATAATTTGACACTTATCTTGTTTTAATTTTGTTAAATATATATATTAATCATCTTAGTTTTACTTGTTTTGTTGTTTTGATGAAATCCTCGACCCAAAGTTTAATTATGAAGATAATAGAGAAATTCTAAATATTTTAAAACAAACTGATTTTAGTGTAACTGTAGCATGAAATCTAGGACTTGAGCCATACGAAGAAAACCTATCTTCGAAAGGAAACCTCAAGCCTTGACTTGTGGCTTAAGCCATAAAGAATCCTTCATCCAAAAGGAATCTCAGGAGACTCTAGCCCATAAACACATACCTTAAGTCATAGAGGAAATTCACCTTGGAAGGAAGCCTTACAATTGGAGCAATGGAAGCCACTGTTGAAGCCACACTATTACTATTTATGAATGTTTTCTTTTGATCACACATTTGTGAATTGATTTATGTTTGTTGTTGGGAGAACTAAACACTCATCTTATTTCACTACTTTAAGATTGAGTGGAAATTAATTTCAAGTTGTGGTCCAATCAATTCTCCTATATGCTTTTAGATGTCAGAAATATATCACATATAAACATCACATTCAAACATAAAATTGTTGTAACCATTAATAAGAAGTTTCTTCTTGAAACTCTTTTCCACAACTTTTCATTCATAGAGATAAAATCATATAAACATCACATACAAACACATGAAACTACTAAATCTCCATTAAAGGATAAAAAACAACCCATCAAGTGATCATAGACATACTCATCATCATATTCATTAACCATAATCATACACATAAACATGTTCACAAATCATAAATATACATATATATATATATATATATATATATATATATATATATATATATATATATATATATATATATATATATATATATATATATATATATATATATCACTAGTACAGAGAATAGAAATGGCATCGGTTAGATTCGTTTATACGCACCGGTTTTACAACCGGTGCATATAGAGGTGAGGTAGAAAAGTTCCGTTTATACGCACCGGTTTAGAACCGGGTCAAAAAGAGATTGATTTTTGTCTCGGTTATCTTTTGAACCGAGTTAGTATCTTAAAAAATTCAACAAAAAAAAATTTCAGAATCCATGTCTCAATCCTTTTCGGTCCTGAATCATTTTCTGGTCTTTCCTCAATCCTTTAACACAGAAGCCATGTCTCAATCCAGAATTCGAACTCAAGCAGCTATAATTCCAAAACAGAAACCAACTCCAAAAATCAGAATAAGATACATCACAGCATCACAGAGCAGATAAAACCATAAATCAGAGTAAGGATACATCTAAGAACAGATAAAACCAGTATAACAAAAATGAAAGAAAATCTTCATTTGACGCTGCCATCGGCCCCCATTTCCCAGCTCCTTCCTTCTCCCCCATTTCCAGTACCATTTCCAGTACAAAGAAATCACCTTTTCAATTGGTAGAACCCAGCCTTCGAAGCGAAGCCGGACGGTCCCACAACGGCTTCATCCATGGTGATTGAGGGCTCGGAAGGGGGCTGAACGGGTGCTAGGCCAGCGGCTCCACCACTGGCACGGGCCGCACCAGGCGGTCCACGAAAAACACTAGATCTGAGATCGCGTCAGCTGGTGGAGTGAGATCGCGTCCGGTTGGGTGGCGATTGGTGGTGGGGTTGGGGTTGGGGGGTGGGAGGCACGACGGAGCGAGGGCCAGGGAGCGGCGGAGCGAGAGCGAGGGAGCGGCGGAGCGAGAGCGAGGGAGCGGCGGAGCGAGAGCGAGGGAGTGGCGGAGTGAGAGCGAGGGAGTGGCGGAGCGAGAGCGAGGGCGTGAGAGATTGACGGAGCGAGAGCGAGGGCGTGAGAGATTGACGGAGCGAGAGAGCAAGGGAGGAGGGAGAGCGAGGGAGAGCGAGGGAGAGTGAGGGAGAGGGAGGGAGAGTGAGGCAGAGTGAGGCAGAACGGGTGAGAGGGAGGGAGAGTGAGGGAGAACGAGTGAGAGGGAGGGAGAGTGAGGGAGCGAGGCAGGGAGAGCGAGGCACTGTTATTGAGATCTGGAAAATGAATAGGTCTCGGTCCTCTGCTCGCCCGAAGCCATAAACGCGTATAGGTCTCGGTTCTACACCTGACCGAGGCCTATAGTTCTTAAAAAAAAAAAAAAAAAATTTCAGAGACTGTCAGGGGGCAGGTGGGCTTTTAGGCTTCGGTCATTATTTTAACCGAGGTAATATGACTTATATGCTTCGGTTGATTTTGAACCGAGGCGTATAAGTTGCTTAAATTGCAAAAATGCCACCACATTTTAATAGACTTCGGTTGCACCTAAACCGAAGCATATAACGCGAGTTAAAAAGCAGTTTTTTTACTAGTATATATATATATATATATATATATATATATATATATATATATATATATATATATATATATATATATATATATATATATATATATATATATCTCAATTAATCACCTCAGATCCCAAAAGAGTGAAAAAAAACTCTTACATGCAAAGACTAAGAGTAAAACAAGTAACAAGCCGGATGCAAATTAATGCCTCATTGGGTATCTCTAGTTCTCTGTTGATGCCAAATTGCAGCCCCTTTTACTACTTGTTATGATGTGTGGAACAAATCCAAGAAAATATATGCTAATGATGTTTTATAATGTTATTTTCAATCTTATCACAGTGAAGTTCGAGAATCATGATATACAAACATATCTTAGTAAGCTCGATCGCTTAATTGTTAATTTGGAGTGACTTATGCCTTTCACTAATGATGCAGACAAACATGTCAACGGAACAAGTTTTGTATGGTCCTTGCACAAACTTCCTCTTGAATTTGAATATGTCTGCAATCAATTCTTATCTAGCGAAATGCTCCATCTTATGACATTATTATTGAACAATTATTTCGCCGCTCCATTCTTCACAGGTTTGCTCAATCATTTATACCTCTAACTGATTCCTCTCTTTTTTACTCCCAATTTTACTTTTTAAATATTATCAAACATAATGTAATTGCAGTTGGTCATACATTTAGTTTTAAAGCATTAACGTTCTTTATATTGCAATGCAATTAAAGTTAACTTAGCTAACCCTTGTACAACAATAAATATTAATTAATTTAAAATAAAGTTTAAGAAAAATTATTTTCAACTTTTTTAATAAATAAATATTTGTTTTCATATCGGCTTAACGAATACAAAGTTAAATAAATATTAAAATAAATAAGTAAGAGTTGTCATATCTTTAACTATACATTACTAACACAATATCTAGTAATCACTTGGAGAAAACTACCTTCAATCACTTGGAGAAAATTTTAGAGATATATTAGAAAACTTAAAATTACACTTCAAAGGAGTAAAAGTAGAAATTACATTTAAATTATGACTTCTTTTTTCTTCTGACATGATAATTACTAATGAAAAAAAATAACATTACATTAAAAAGCTAAAATGACGTTGTAAATTCAGAATCTCCTCTCTCGTCTTTCTTTTCACCAAATCATATCCTTTGTATTGCGCAACCCATTTCTATTCATCTCATCACATTTTTCAAATAATATGAGGATTCATGGGCTGCGAGTACATTCAACATATTGTTCATCTGGATTCCTCATCCTTCCTACAAACATATCAAGCATGTTGAGATAATATTGTACGAGAACAGTATTAATAATGATAATTTACATATACGTTTTAAAAATAAAATAAAAATTGTAAAATATAAAAGATTTCAAAGTTGTACCAGCCAAAGGTTTAAAGCAAGGAACTAATGTAAAAATGCAGATATTTCAATTAAATAGGGAAGTTCGTACAATTAGAGAATGTGTAGATATAATAAAAATTGAATCTAGTGGGTGAATAATGAGCAATTATAACATTACATATCAAATCAGAATCATACATTAATCA
Source organism: Vigna nakashimae (assembly GCA_034642375.1). NCBI lineage: Eukaryota > Viridiplantae > Streptophyta > Magnoliopsida > Fabales > Fabaceae > Vigna > Vigna nakashimae. The sequence goes on from CM067768.1 coordinate 26,474,315, forward strand.
AGAATGGTCTTACCATTATATGTTGCACATCGAATTAAGAGAATTGTGGATGTGAAATTTGGGGCAACTGTAATAAAAGTTGTTGGTTAATAGAAAGTAGTTGTTTGTGATGTAATATGAAAGAAGAGAAGAAGAAAACCTAAATATAAAAGTGAAGTAAGAACTAACCATTTAATGGAGGAAGAACCCTTAACCTTTACTCGGAAGATTATCCCTTCAATCATAAAGGTTTCTCCTAATTTAAAAAAAAATATAGAAAAATTAGTATGTTAAACAAATTATAAGATGCAGCGTTGCTTTAAAGTTGGTTCAGTGAACTTTAATAGCGTCCTCTGCATAGGTGTTTTGTGTTGAGTGTGATTAACTATAAATCAGATACCTTTGGTATTTCCTTGATTTGATTTTGAGATTAGGATCTCATTCTTCAAAAAGTATACATTTTTCTCCTTCTCGTATTCTTCATCCTCGCATAGGCTGTCCATTTCATAACTTGCCTGACATCTCTTTCAATCTCACCTATATATAGATGAAATAAGTAGGTTAAAAAGAATAAATTATTTTAGTAATTTCTTTTAAAATGAATTATATTTTCATTAAATTATTAAATTTATTATTGAATAATCAATTATGTTTTTTTTATAAATTATATATATTCCTCTAAAATTTACATGGTTGGTTTTTTAATAAAAAATTGTTGTGTCTTGTTTATCATTTTCTAATATCAAGATAATATTTTTATTTCATACCTTTAATTTATACAAACAGAAAAAAATCATTTTTTTATTATTCCAAATTTTATATTTTCATAAGTAATTTAGTAAGATGTAGGATAAGTTCATAACCACATTACTCAATTATTGAAAAAGATATAAGTAAAGAGCTAATTGAAAAATATAAAAATTCTAAATACTTTATATATAAAATAAATTAATAAAACATTAATTGAAAATAGTTATATTTATGACAAATTTAAAACTTAATTAAGAATAAAATTAATACAAACATTAAATAAAGTTTATTTAATTTATCAACCGTCACATGTAGCAATTAGAAATTAATATTCTGCAGTTTAAAATACACGGGCAAGTTTATTTATTCAATGGGTGCATTCATATCAAACTCAATAATATTAATTATTATATTAATTAAAAGTAACATATAATTAAGTTTAATATATATATATATATATATATATATATATATATATATATATATATATATTGGTTTGCTAACTATAAGGTGTTTTATCAGTTGGTACATCTTAACAATGTGTACCGAGTTTTAGTAAATAAAAATATTTCATATATTATGAATTCTATGTTTTAAGGTCAATGCCATTTAAATAATTTTCATTCTCAAAACTAAAAAAGCAAAAACAATCCTTAAACCCTTACTCACCCCTCTCTCATTCCTCTTCCTCTTAATCATTTCTCTTTCATCTTTGTTACTCTAATTCTCCCTGTAATCCCTAAAGTAGTCTCAACTGAAAAAATCAGAAACACTCACCTAACCCTAATTCACCTTCCTCAGTTATCCAATTTGTTTCTCTCTCATTTCCATCCTCCTTATCACCTACACACAATAATCAGCGACATTGCAATTTGTTGTTTTAGCTTTGTTAGTTCATTTGTTTTCAACTTTAACAACAAAATAATTGATAATGTTGATTTTTTATTTGAGGGTTGTGTTATATTTTTTTCCATTCGATTGTTATTTAATTTTATTTTTAAATTTTAGAATTAGTAGGTTATTTTTAGGATAAGTTCATAACCACTTTACTCAATTATTGAAAAAAATATAAGTAAAGAGCTAATTGAAAAAAATATAAAAATTCTAAATACTTCATATATAAAATAAATTAATAAAACATTAATTGAAAATAGTTATATCTATGAGAAATTTAAAACTTAATTAAGAATAAAATTAATACAAACATTAAATAAAGTTTATTTAATTCATCAACCGTAACATATAGCAATTAGAAATTAATATTCTGCAGTTTAAAATACACGCGCTTGTTTATTTATTCAATGGGCGCATTCATCACAAACTCAATAATATTAATTATTATATTATTTTAAAAGTAACATATAATTAAGTTTCATATATATATATATATATATATATAATATTCAATCCATGGAGTAATTTTTCATTACTATAAAATTAATACGAACTTTAAATAATATTTATGAGATGTATGTTGTCCTTAACAATTAATATTCTACTGTTTACAAAAAATACATTTATTGATTTAATGGGTGCATTCATCACAATTTCAATGATATTTATTATTATATTAATTAAATGTAATATATAATTTAATGCCTTATATATATGAGATAATGTATTTAATCCATGGAGTAAATATTATACACTCTTTATTGGTATAAAATTAATACAAATATTAAATGATATTTACGAACTATAACATGTAGAAATTAATATTTTGCAGTTTACAATATACCTCTTTATTTATTGATTTAAAGAGATTCATCACAATTACAATAATACTAACTCATTTGTTTTCTTTAAAATAATCAAGGGTTAAATATGTTTTTAGTTCATGAACTATCAGACGATTTTGTTTTTAGTCCCTGCTCAGAACTTTGATGGTTTTTAGTCTTTATAGTTTTGAAACTCTGAGTATTAGTCCTTAAAAATGGACGGTGTTAAGTTTTTGTGGATGTGGCAAACGGCGATGCCACGTGAGCTGTGATCTCTGCCTTCACTCTCTGCCACGTGGAATGTTTAACTGTTGAACTGAGATTAAGTCAGTTAATTACGTTGTTGATTGAAATTAGATATAGGGTTCAGAATTTGTCAAAAGTAAATATTTCAATTGGGGGGAAAACGTAGTTTTACTGGAAGCATTGTAGTGGAAAGCTTTGACAGGAAGCATTGTATCTTGGTTGTCCTTGCGGTGGTGGTTGCGGTGGTCGTTCCGGTGGTCGTCAAAGACAAGCGTAAAGACAAGCTTAAAGGTAAGTTAAGCTATTGTTTTTGTTTTTCGGTTATGGTTGTTCCAATTTATGCGTAAAGCGTTGATGTGTGAATGTAGGTCTAGAAATGGTTTTCGACATTTGTTTGCATCACATGGGGAAGTTTGTTAGTAATAAGGGGTTACAGTATGTTGGAGGAGAGATACACGTGATCAAAGGAGTTGATCCGGATCGTTGGTCATATTTTGAAGCGGTTGGAATAGTTAGAGAATTTAAGTATGATGCAGACTTCAAACTTTGGTGGAAGGGGTCCAAACAAAGGCTGATGAATAATGTCAGATTATTGAGTGATGACAGAGAAGCATTGTACTTGGCTAATTATGCAGAGGAGAATAACGAAGAGGTAGAAATTTATGTTGAACATGTTCCTAGTGAGGCAGTGGAAGTTCACTTCCTTAGTTGTGGTGAAGTGGCTGAGGAAGTGGAAGAGGGTGATGTTGAAAAAGGAAACATAGAGACGGAAGAAGTGGTTTCCAAAGTGGATGAGATTGTACAAGAGGGTGGAATGGGTCTAGAAGAGGGTGAGGAAGACTGTGATGGTGGTCATGAACAACAGGAGGTTGATAAGGGCGAGGAAGACTGTGATGGTGGTCATGAACATCTAGAGGTTGAAAAGGGTGAGGAGGAAGAGTGTGATGGTGGTGAGGAACAGCAAGAGGTTCAAATGGGTGAGGAGGAAGAGTGTGATGGTGGTGAGGAACAACAAGAGGTTCAAATGGGTGAGGAAGAAGAGTTTGGTGGTGGTCAAGAGGTTCAAATGAGTGAGGAAGAAGAGTTTGGTGGTGGTCATGAACAGCAAGAGGTTCAAATGAGTGAGGAAGAAGAGTGTGATGGTGATGATGAGCATGAAGACGTTGAAATGGGTGAGGAAGAAGAAGAGTGTGATGGTCATGATGAACATGAAGATGTTCAAATGGGTCAGGAAGAACAAGAGTTTGTTGTTGGTGATGAATATGATTATCTTGGGGAAGAAGAGGAAGGGGGGAATGTTGTTGAGGGGGAAGTAGAAGCTTCAGCTAAAGAATGTATGGATGACAGTGAAGAAGACAAAATGGCTAATGAAGATGATGGGTTTGATGTTCAGAATGATAGGGTGGACCAATTTCGGAGAAACATTAATCCAGTTTTGGATAGGTGGAATAGAATGAAAAAGAAGAAGAAATGTGTGCGTAGAAGAGGCAATGTTGGGGAAGGTTCATTTTTACTGAATGAAGAAGTTGGAGAGCATGAGATCAATGAAGAATACAACAGTGATGAATTGGATTCAAATGTAGATAGTGATGAGGATGTGAGGTTATCAAAGGGGAAATTTAAAAAGTTTAGAAAAGATGATATGAACAAGAACTTCAGATTTGAATTGGGGATGGAGTTCTGTTCTTTAAAGGAATTCAAAAATGCACTATTGGAGCATAGTGTATTAAATGGAAAAGAGGTTAAGTTTGTGAAGAATGACCTGAACAGAGTAAGGGCAGTTTGTAAAAACAAATGTGGTTTTCTGATTATGGCTAGCAAGGTAGGAGGGACCCAAACATTTAGGGTGAAAACCTTGGTTGGACGACACAATTGTGGAAGGACCTTTGGAAACAAAAGTGCAAGTGTGAACTGGATTGCACAAGTATTAGTAGATAGGTTTGTAAATGTGGCTAACATGACTGTCAACCAAATAATTGATGACATTAAGAAGTCATTCAGTGTTGGAATCACTGCTTGGAAAGCTGGAAAGGCAAAGCAAATTGCCTTGGATTCTTTGGTTGGTGATGGAGAGCGACAATATGGTCGTGTATATGATTATGTGGGTGAATTGCTAAGAGTGAAGGCTGGAACATTTAAAATTAAAGTCAATCAACCCCAACCAAGTTTGCCTCCAAGATTTGGCTCATTCTATATGTGTTTAGAGGGCTGTAAGCAAGGCTTTTTAGGAAGTTGCAGGCCCTTCATAGGGGTAGATGGTTGTCATCTGAAGACAACATATGGGGGTCAGCTGTTGGTGGCAGTGGGCAGAGACCCGAATGACCAATACTTCCCACTAGCTTTTGCTGTGGTTGAAAATGAATGCAAAGAGAGTTGGAGATGGTTTTTGACACTACTACTGGAAGATATTGGAGGAATTGATTGTCAACGTTGGGTTTTCATCTCTGATCAACAAAAGGTATCTTCATTTTAATATTTCCCTATTTTTATATAGTAGCAATTGGAATACTTACTCTTGAGCAAGTGATGAATCATTATTTTCTTCTCTTCACTTAGTTTATTGTACCAGAATTAATCAGGGAATTGTGCTTAATTATCCAGTATTTTTCTGTTTTTGCTAATTGTGTTTAATTTGACCAGAAATTCTTATTTTAATTAATTTGAATTAATTGAGTTAATTATTTGCATTAGTAATTGCAGGAAAAATATTGGAAATACAATTTGGGACATTTGGAAGGATATTCATTTTGCACACAAGGTTGATTAAATTGGAGAGAAGCAACACGTTAATGATGAAGCACATCCTCAATTCTTTTCTCTATAAGCAAATTTTTGACTCCCAACTCACGTAAAGAAGAAGAGGGAAGTGGCCACAATTGAAAAACCAAACAAGAATGATAATGCTCCAATTGGCCTTCACGTGAAAAGGGAAGCAAATCCTTCATTTAATTTTAAGAAGCATTATACAATGCATCTCACGCGGTCCTCTTTTCTTGTAACAAAAGTTGAATGAAGAAAATTATTCAAGGTGTTAATGGGCCACCACCACTCACGGTTTTGTTGAGAGGCACTTAGTTGATGATTTGGAAAAACTTACATTAAACACGTTGAAGGAAGTGAATGCACGTTCCAAATCTATAATGTAACATGCATATGGACAAAAAGTGGGGGCTGCCACTAAGAGAAAAGAATATTGTTTTCAATTGAAAAGCATGACACATGAATGGAGGGGCCACATTGAAATGAACTCATGGCTTTGAAGATAGGAGTTACACGGCCATGCATGTAGCAAACTACATATTTTTGAATCAAAAGGGGGCCACTATTTGTGAAAGGTGTGACGGCCCACATGGAATAAAAGAGAAGCTTTAGGATATTTTTTTTTTGAGTGTTGGTGGAAGCACACATCATAGGCACGTTGCAGCAAGGTCTTCAATTGGAAAAGAATTTCACGGCCCTGGAAGAAGGTGAAGTCCATAAAGAGTTTGTCCAGCCATTGGAAGAATGAAGGGAGAAAGTTGGAATCCAGCAGCAAAGAGAATGAAGCCGTGCTTGGCAATGAGAAGATAATAGCAGCCGCCACTTGCAAATTGTTTTGGAAAATGATGGACGTGTGAAAGAAGAGCAACGGTTGAAAAGAGAGAGCAGCTGCAACGTGATTGAAAAGAGGCAGCATGTAGCTTGGATTAGCCACCCAAAGGGGTAGAAGAATGGCACGGTGATTGGGAACTGCTGCTGCCACATCCAGGAGGTGCTCACGGTGATCTTTATTTTAGAAGAGAAAATACATGTTAGTCTTTGAGAGAGCACATCCAGCAAAGCCATGACAGCAGCTGAAGCTACCTTCACGGTCCAGCCACATCCAGCAGATGGTCACGGCCATGAAAACTTCCATCCAGCAGCTACAAACAAACAAGTAATTTGGAGAGGGTCCCACCTATTTTCATACATGCAAGGAGTTGGTGAATATTGGTTAACAAGTCACGGGGGAGACAAAACAAAACGGGAAATAGGAGGATGTTCAGAATTGTTGCTATAAAATGGAAGGCAGCAGCAGAGAAGGAAGGAGATTTGAGTAATCAGATTTTAGGAGTAGGATAGGAAGCACTCTCGGCCTCTCTTCCAGAGGCTCTGAAATTCTAATTCAAACAGTGAAAATGTAATTTTATTTCTGAATCGTGTAGTAGAGTAGAAGTTTGTCATCGTATTTGGATCTGTTCATTTAATTTTTTTTACCTTCACTGTTAAAGGTTTTATTTCAAGTGTTAATCTTTGATGAATTTTATTTTCAGTCAAGTGTTTCTATTTTTACCGTTTACTATTTTCTGAAACGTTAAAATTCTGTCAATGTATTTTTCTATTCATCTTATTTTCAGACGTTGTTTTTACCCTTTATTTCTACTGATGCTTTTGGTAAATTTTAATTACAATGTTTTTACCGTTTCTGCATATTTACTGTTCTGTTTTTTACCATCTTTTACCGCTTGTTTTTACCGTTGTTAAAATTTATTTCAGTGTTTTTAAATTTTGTTGTCTTATTTAAATTCCAGTTCATTTTATTTTATTTTACCACACAAAAAAATCCACATCAAAAATTGTTTTGCGTAGTCCATGATTTTTTTTTTTCGGCCCTCAGTTTCTTACCAATAATTCATGTAAAAATTTTCACTTCAGATCTCATTTATTTTCCTTATTTTCCTTCACTGTAAATACAATTTCTTAGTTGTTTTCATACAGATCTTTGATTGCAAATTTTTAGACTAAGAAAATATTTCATTCATAATAGCAAAATTACAGTAATGGAAAATAGGAGCTTGAACAGATCTGAATATAAAGATGCAGTAGATATATATGAAAATAAAAGATGTTCGGGGGTCGATCTTTAGTGATCGTTAATATTACAAGCCAAATAAAAAACATAAAAACATAAAAAAAATAAAAACAACAAAAACATAAGTGTTCATATTACAGTCCTTAATTCTGGCCACACTCGGCCAATAAAAACATAAAAAAAAAATAATAAATAAACAAAACTTTAAAAATGAAAGAATTCACGAGCTGGTTGTGGTGGTCTAAGGGAGAGCTCCGTTGAGGGAGCTCTGGTTCGAAAAGTCACGAGCGGAGGCTTTGGTGGAGGAATTTCTCGTTCATTTCTGTCGTCATCGATAATGATCGGAACTGGAAACAAATCCAGCAGCCTCGGTGCCCTCATTATCACCCAGTTGTTTTCTTTCAAACAAAAAAAATAAAAAAAAAAATAAATAAAAAACTTGTGTTAATAATAGAAGAGGAATGGAAAATTCAATGGAGGTGTGATGAGAGTTCTTACCGTACATGTATAGCGGTAGTTGTGAAAAGAGAGTGCCAGTAGGGTCTATCTCCGCTTGCCAGCGCCTGACCCGATTGCCATGGTTGTTAAACCAGCAGTGCACGTTATATTCGGTGGCATCTGCGAAGGTCCTTAGTCGAGACGCGATCTCGACGACTTGCGCTCGGCTTGCGTGTGTGACCCCATAGTTGTAGATTTTGGTCATCATATTGATCTGATCATTTGTAGGACGCCATCGCTGACTAGTGTATCTCTCTGATTCCATCTCACTCGTCATAATTCCTCTTGAAATATTCTAAAACTTAATAAAAAAAATATATAAAAATAAAAAGAACAAAAACATAAAAAAAAAAAAGAGAAAAACAAAACATAAAAAAAAAGAAGCATAAAAAAAAAAATTAGATTAGTTCTGTGTTTTCTTTATTTGTTCTTGTTTCCCGTTAAATTTATTTTGTCCAGTCTGTATTTGATGTTTCAGTGTCTGGTCTCAGATCTGTTTCACGGTCCTTGCAAAAGGGTCCTAAACGGATCTACGTCCAGTTGTCCGGTTGTTCTTGTCCATATTGTTCTTGTATATTATGTTTCTGTGTTTTATTTAATTTTAAGTGGGGTACGTGGCGTTGTTCTACCCGATTGTCTCTGCAATACCTTCAATCGAAGGGAGATTAACGTCTGGTTTCCAGCCGATATACCCCTTAAGTTTTATGGCAGTTGTGTTTTATGTGTTTAAGTGTTTTCAGTTTCCAAAAAAAAAATGAAAATATTGAAAAGGAGAAGAAAGAAAGCAGGAAAGCAGGAAGGTATAACAGCAGAATGAAAGGAAAAAGCAGAAAGAAGATGGAAAGCAGTAAAGAGAGCAGGGCAGAGATGAAAAATAAAGGAAATACTGAAAGGGAAAGACTGGAAAGCAGAGAAAGGAAAAGAAAGCAGTGAAAGATCTGGAAACTTAAGCAGAAAAAGAAGAAATAGAGATCCAAGGTGCAGAGAACTTACCTGGGGAAGTAGGCTTGCAGAGGCTCCTCGCAGATCTCACTCAGACTCTTCAGAAGACGCAGGGACAGGGGCTCTGCGCAGATCTCAGATCTTCAGAAGGCGCGGGGACAGAGCTTCCTCACAGATCCAGACGCTCAGGAGAGAGCAGAGAGAGAAGAGAGCAGAGAGAGAGTTGAGAGAGAAGCAGAGAGGAGAGAGTGGAGTAGAGAGAGAGTGAGGGATCAGAAATGGCGCTGGACGCGGAGGAGTGACCCTTTTATAGCAGAATTGCTTTCCACTGTAGCAACAGTTCCGGTCTTTGCCACCGAGACTGTTGTCACAGTACCGGTCTCCTTTTTCAGAAAAAAAATAAAAAATAAAAAATAAAAAAAAAATAAAATGAAAAAAATTATTAGCATCTACTGATGGATGCTAGGTGTTTTAGACATCTGCTGATGGATGTCCCTGATAACATCTGCTGATGGATGTTACTGAAAATTTCTTCCCATTTTTCTATTTTTATTGCACTTGTCTATATTATTTGACTGCTCTGAAATTGATAATCTGATGATTGTAACACACTGAGGACATTGTGTGATTTAAGTGTGGTCTACTGGGGAGAAATTTTGATTTTCTGTTTGTTTCTGTTAAGTTTGTATTTTGTGTGTTAAATTTTTTGTTTTTGAGTGTTAAATTTTTTCTGTTTTAAGTGGTTTTTAGTGTGTTTTGTGTGCAATAAATTTTACATTTTTCTTTTGATTTCTGGATGATGTTTAAGTTGTAGATTTTTCCTTCACTTACTTAATACTTATGGTTTGAAATCCTTGCTTTTCTCTGCTTGGAAGATGATTATACGTTTGAGAGGTTGAATTAATTATGACACAAATACCCTGTGTGAGATTTGAGCCACTTAATTTTCTTTCTTGTGTGTGATATGTATCTTGATTGCTTGCACATATGCCTTGGCTTGATTCTTTTTGATAATACTTGATTGATATGCATGTTTAGAAATGATAAAGGCATTTTATTTCTTGATCCTCTTTAGCCAAATAAGCCTACCTTGTTATTATCCTTTGATAACCCCTTTGAGCCTATACTGTATATATTTCTTTGTGTTGAAGCTCATACACTGATCTTAAGTGAAAAATAAATGATTACCTTAACCTTAGGAAAGTCTTGAGCTATAGAAGTATTTTGTGAATAAGTGTGGTCTCCTTGGGAATTCTGATGAATTGGCTAGTTGGTTCCTCATCATGTTTTGAAATGATAAGTTATATCCTGTTGTGTGATAAAAAAAAAAGAAAAAAAAAAAAGAAAAAAAAAGAGAAAGCAAGAAGACAGGATGAGAAAAAATGATGAGAAAAAGAGAAAAAAAAAATTGAAAAATAATTTTTGTGAATAATGGAGTCGAGAAGAGGATTGAATTAGAGGTTTGGGTGAGATTTCACTGTGTTTACATTTTTTCCTAGTGCACATCTATTTCTTCTGAGCTATAGCTACTTATCCAAATAAGCCTACCCTGTCCTTGGCCCCATTACAACCCAGTAAAGACCTTTTGATCTGAACATGCATATGTTTTAAGTATTGATAATTAGAAGCTTGCCAAGTCTACTTGTGTTTGTTTTCTTGAGTACATTGAGTTAAAATTCTTTACCCTAGACACTTGAGAGAAACACTATGAGTGCATCTGTGAGGTTATGTTATTTTTGAATCACCTCTTGAGCAGATTAATTATTTTGCTATGTATTGAAATTGCTTGGATGATTTCTGTAAGTATCTGCTTTATTTGATTTGTGTTGGATAATTTCTACTTCTTTTAACTGTCTAGAATTCTTGAGAACTATGTAAATTTGGTTTATTTTTCTCGTGAGTCTTTATTTTCTGTATGCTGCGTCTGTGTCAGTCCTTTGAACCATTCCCTGATTTGCGTCTTAATTTTGCCCAGGAGTGCAAAAGACTAAGTGTGGTCTATTTTGATGAATCATTATTTTCTTCTCTTCACTTAGTTTATTGTACCAGAATTAATCAGGGAATTGTGCTTAATTATCCAGTATTTTTCTGTTTTTGCTAATTGTGTTTAATTTGACCAGAAATTCTTATTTTAATTAATTTGAATTAATTGAGTTAATTATTTGCATTAGTAATTGCAGGAAAAATATTGGAAATACAATTTGGGACATTTGGAAGGATATTCATTTTGCACACAAGGTTGATTAAATTGGAGAGAAGCAACACGTTAATGATGAAGCACATCCTCAATTCTTTTCTCTATAAGCAAATTTTTGACTCCCAACTCACGTAAAGAAGAAGAGGGAAGTGGCCACAATTGAAAAACCAAACAAGAATGATAATGCTCCAATTGGCCTTCACGTGAAAAGGGAAGCAAATCCTTCATTTAATTTTAAGAAGCATTATACAATGCATCTCACGCGGTCCTCTTTTCTTGTAACAAAAGTTGAATGAAGAAAATTATTCAAGGTGTTAATGGGCCACCACCACTCACGGTTTTGTTGAGAGGCACTTAGTTGATGATTTGGAAAAACTTACATTAAACACGTTGAAGGAAGTGAATGCACGTTCCAAATCTATAATGTAACATGCATATGGACAAAAAGTGGGGGCTGCCACTAAGAGAAAAGAATATTGTTTTCAATTGAAAAGCATGACACATGAATGGAGGGGCCACATTGAAATGAACTCATGGCTTTGAAGATAGGAGTTACACGGCCATGCATGTAGCAAACTACATATTTTTGAATCAAAAGGGGGCCACTATTTGTGAAAGGTGTGACGGCCCACATGGAATAAAAGAGAAGCTTTAGGATATTTTTTTTTTGAGTGTTGGTGGAAGCACACATCATAGGCACGTTGCAGCAAGGTCTTCAATTGGAAAAGAATTTCACGGCCCTGGAAGAAGGTGAAGTCCATAAAGAGTTTGTCCAGCCATTGGAAGAATGAAGGGAGAAAGTTGGAATCCAGCAGCAAAGAGAATGAAGCCGTGCTTGGCAATGAGAAGATAATAGCAGCCGCCACTTGCAAATTGTTTTGGAAAATGATGGACGTGTGAAAGAAGAGCAACGGTTGAAAAGAGAGAGCAGCTGCAACGTGATTGAAAAGAGGCAGCATGTAGCTTGGATTAGCCACCCAAAGGGGTAGAAGAATGGCACGGTGATTGGGAACTGCTGCTGCCACATCCAGGAGGTGCTCACGGTGATCTTTATTTTAGAAGAGAAAATACATGTTAGTCTTTGAGAGAGCACATCCAGCAAAGCCATGACAGCAGCTGAAGCTACCTTCACGGTCCAGCCACATCCAGCAGATGGTCACGGCCATGAAAACTTCCATCCAGCAGCTACAAACAAACAAGTAATTTGGAGAGGGTCCCACCTATTTTCATACATGCAAGGAGTTGGTGAATATTGGTTAACAAGTCACGGGGGAGACAAAACAAAACGGGAAATAGGAGGATGTTCAGAATTGTTGCTATAAAATGGAAGGCAGCAGCAGAGAAGGAAGGAGATTTGAGTAATCAGATTTTAGGAGTAGGATAGGAAGCACTCTCGGCCTCTCTTCCAGAGGCTCTGAAATTCTAATTCAAACAGTGAAAATGTAATTTTATTTCTGAATCGTGTAGTAGAGTAGAAGTTTGTCATCGTATTTGGATCTGTTCATTTAATTTTTTTTACCTTCACTGTTAAAGGTTTTATTTCAAGTGTTAATCTTTGATGAATTTTATTTTCAGTCAAGTGTTTCTATTTTTACCGTTTACTATTTTCTGAAACGTTAAAATTCTGTCAATGTATTTTTCTATTCATCTTATTTTCAGACGTTGTTTTTACCCTTTATTTCTACTGATGCTTTTGGTAAATTTTAATTACAATGTTTTTACCGTTTCTGCATATTTACTGTTCTGTTTTTTACCATCTTTTACCGCTTGTTTTTACCGTTGTTAAAATTTATTTCAGTGTTTTTAAATTTTGTTGTCTTATTTAAATTCCAGTTCATTTTATTTTATTTTACCACACAAAAAAATCCACAAACCCCCCCACTTCGTGTAGGAAAATCTGAGACTGAACCCAAACAAATTGGTCCTTGAGAGACGACCTAGGAGTCACTTCCTAGTCTATACTGCATTCATTTATGCTTAACTTTTGTGAGCGGTGCGACCCGTTCATCAGCAAGACCTTTTCTGAATTGCAGGGACTAATGACAAAGTTTTATGATTTGCAGGGACTAATGACAGTTTTTGATGAGATCTTGGAAGGAGTGGAACATAGATTGTGCTTAAGGCACTTGTATAACAATTACAAGAAGAAGTTTGGTGGAGGAGTGCTTATTAGAGATCTTATGATGGGGGCTGCAAAGGCCACATTCAAGCAGGATTGGGAAAAGAAAATGGGTGAGTTGTCCAATGTTAACACTGATGCTTACAATTGGTTGCTATCTATTCCAACTAATCGTTGGTGTAAACATGCATTTAGTAGTTATCCTAGATGCGATGTCTTGTTAAATAATTTGTTTGAGTCATTTAATAGTACAATTTTACTAGCTAGAGACAAACCTATCATAACTATGATGGAATGGATTAGAACTTACATTATGAGGAGGTTTGCAACACTTAGAGAAAAAGCAAAGACATATACAGGGGTTGTGATGCCTAAACCACGAAATAGGCTTGCTGGGGAAGTTGAGAAGAGTGGAAATTGGATTCCAACTTGGGCAGGGGGAGCAAAATTTGAAATCACTCACGGGTTTACTATGGATAAATTTGTAGTTGACCTTAGTAACCATTCATGTAGTTGTTATTTTTGGGATTTGGTAGGAATTCCTTGTAGGCACGCTGTGGCTGCCATCAATTACAAACAAGAAAACCCTGAAGACTATGTACATCCTTATTACAAGAGAGAGGCTTATGACACTTGTTATGGCCCTGAGATTGTTCCAATCAATGGACAACAACTGTGGTCTACTTCTGAATTTGGTTCCCTACTGCCTCCAATTTATAAAACACCCCCTGGGAGGCCTAAAAAACTAAGAAGAAGGGAGGCTGATGAATATGTCACTCATACAAAATTATCAAAGAAGAATCTTCTTATGAAGTGTAGCAGCTGCAATGAATTTGGTCATAATGTAAGAACATGTAAAAGGGCAAACAAAAAGGTACAAAATCAATCTTTTACAACTTCACTTATTTACACATTCAAACTTATTTACAATCTTACAATTGCAATGTTGCTTACTTCCATTTACAGAACACAAGGGCCACTTCCAGTACAGGAGGATTTGGCAGCAGAAGGGCCACTTCTAGTGCAGGAGGTTCTCAACCACAACCACCTCCATCAACGTCAGAAGGAGGACCAACATCAACAAGGGGAAGAACAACTGCCAGTGAAGCAGGAGCTGCATCAAGTCACCAAGGAGGAGGAACATCCTCAAGGGGAAGAAGAAGTGCCAGTGGAGCAGGACCTACATTAGGGCACGAAGCTGGAAGAAGAACATCCTCAAGACTGGCTGCACAACATCTAGGGTCCCAAGCTAGTACCAATTGAAGATGCCTTTGTTCCAACCCTTTATTGTATTGAATTTTGTAATTGAAAGTGACCCACTAAGGGAACAATTATAGTACTGGCTACAGTGGTTGGTGTGGTTGCTTTTAATATTTTTTTGTAGTGGAAAGGGACCACTAAACTTATGTTATTTAATAGTATGTGACCACTTCATTTTCAAAGGGACCACTAAACTTTGACTTGTATTCCATCTTTGCATAATGGCAAGTTAACTTTATTTATTCCAAGTCCACATTTACAGATACTCTGCCTGTGCTTTCTTATGCTGTGAACTGTTTTCTTTATCAACATAAATGAATACACCAGTAACAGTAACAGTCCAATGTTAAAGGGAAAACAAACAACAACATAAACAATTTCCAGACAATCCTCATTTTATTCAACACCATAATTCTTAGTTACAATTCATCTTTAACAAAAACATAATACAAAAGAAAATTGTTAACGCCCATGACAAGATAAACAACAACAACATCATTTTTCCAACTTTCTTCTCTTCTTCTAACTTCCTTTTCAACTTGTCGTTCTTCTTCCTTAAATCCAATACGAGTTTTTCATTTTCCAAACACATTTGAAGTTCTTCACATTTTCTTTCAAAGCTTCCTTCAGTTTCAGAAACTCCTTCATCATGCCATTCAAAGTAATTACAACTTGAATTACTCTGCAATCAAAACAACACAGGATTAATTCAAAATTCAGCAAATGAAATGAAATATTTAATCACTTACTGCCCAATTTCTACATCTATAAAACAATCTTCCTTTGTTCTTCACAGTAGTTGCCTTCAAAACCAACAATGCTTCACCACAACCACACAATTTAGAAGGTAGCCGTGAAGATGATCCACAGCTTTGCGACTTAGACGAACCAATTGACCTTCGCGTCCAACCATTTCCTCCACTGTCACCTTTCATTTCACTACAACAAAACAATCCCTTCATCAGCTTTGGTGCCCACAGAAACCCTATATCCCAAATCCTCATATTTACACGAAGAACAGAAGAAGACCAAAACCAAAACATACGAACTTACCTCAACAATGTACCCAAGTTCTTTCACCTTCAGATGTACCCAAGTTCTTTCTCCTCAGCTGCAGCCACGAAGAAGAACCAAACTTCTTCAAATCTCATTTATAAAACATCACGAAGTGCTTAACTGACTTAATCTCAGTTCAACAGTTAAACATTCCACGTGGCAGAGAGTGAAGGCAGAGATCACAGCTCACGTGGCATCGCCGTTTGCCACATCCACAAAAACTTAACATCGTCCATTTTTAAGGACTAATACTCAGAGTTTCAAAACTATAAGGACTAAAAACCATCAAAGTTCTGAGCAGGGACTAAAAACAAAATCGTCTGATAGTTCAGGGACTAAAAACATATTTAACCCAATAATCAATTACCAATTTATGATATCACTTATCATAATCGATTAATATTAATAATGATGAGAGTTTTTAATTAGATAAATAATTATCTCATTTAGATAATCGATTATCAGACATTAAATAGCTCACAACAGATCTTTTGAGGTACTTTTGAGTAAGATCTATATATTGGATTGGGATTCTCATTGCAAAATACGAAATACGTGAATTTCGAAAGTCTTATATGTTTTTTTTATTGCGATAAGTGTGTTCTAGGATTTGTGTATTGTGGCTTTGAGAACTTGGTGTGGGCATAAAGAGATAACTTTTGCGGGAGTTGTGATTGAGTGTTGTTGCTCATGTTGAGTTAAAGCTTGTCATCTTTTTGTGAAGATTCAAAGGAGGTGGTCATCCTTTGTAAAATATTCGAAGGAAGTGTTCATCCCTTGTGGCTTTCAAGGAAAGTAAGTTATATCTCTTGGAGTAACAAGAGAAGTGTTCTAACCTTAAACTCACTAGTGCAAAAACAGCGTATAGTGTTACACGTTCAACGTCGAACCACTCAATAACCAACGTTAAAAATGACCAGTGGCATTTTTGTAAATAAATGCAATTATTAAACGTTGTTTAGAATTATAATTCGACATAAAAAGATATAAAACTTCGAATATCCCAGCGTTAGACGTCAAAAGGTTAGTGAATACAATAAAAATTTGAGTGGGAGATTGAAAATTCATTCATTTTATCTTAGCGAGCGAGACCCTCTTCTCTACTCAAACGTTTCTCGAACGAAGTGTGACAACCATCACATGTAATATTTCTTTCATTTGATACAAATGCATGTTAATTTACTACTTTATGTATGATTTTCGTTTGTTTTGACCGATTATTTTCGTGTTCTTGTCTTTCATAGGCACATTCTGTTTTCTCTCTCACTTGTGGCAACACTTTATTTTGATAAACCAAGGTTAGTTTTCGTTTTTGTTTTGAAAAACTTATTTGTTGTTATTTTTTGTTCAACTTGTTTGTTGTTGTTGTTTGGTTGAACTTGTTTGTTGTTGTTTGATTGGACTTGTTTGTTGTTTTTTGATTGAACTTGTTTGTTGTTTGTCATTGTTGTTTGTTGTTCATATTATATTATACACGTTCATAGTTCATGCTTTACAAAATTCCGAAAACTGAAATTTGTTGTTTTTCTACTTTTCAGGTCTATTAGAGTTGTCAAAAAGGATCACAATTAATTAAAAAAATAAAAAAAGTGATTAATGTCATTTATTGATAAAATTTGACGTTAAATTTAACGTCAAATTTTTTAAATTCGACGTCAATTTAACGTCTCCCAATATGACGTCGTTCTCGAATTCGACGTGAAAGACCCAAAATATTCGACGTTATATGTTGTTTTTGTACTAGTGACTTGTTTATTTTTTTTGTGATTGTAATAATTTCTTGGTTTTTGATAGTGGATAGTTAATTCTCATTTGACATTTACAATTGGATGTAGGATCCTCGTGATCTTAACCAATATAAAATCATTTGTGCAAATTTTCTGTCTACCTTACTCTCTTAGTTATTTTAAATTATTAAGGAAATTAAATAACAAGAGAAAATAGTTAAAGGCACAATTTACAGTAAGAAATAAATTCACTCCCCTCTTGATTTGTTGTTCATGTTAACCATTCTGCTGCATCGCTCTAACAAGACATATGATCGTTGTGATCTTAACAAATATAACATCATTTTGTGCAAATTTTCTCTCTTCCTTACTCTCTTAGTTGTTTAAATTATTGCTAAGGAATTTAAATTACAAGAAAAAATATTTAACGGCATGATTGACGATAAGAAACCAATTCACTCCTCTCTTGATTTGTTGTTCACGCTAAACATTCTGTTGCACCAGTCTGACAACCCATTGGCCTAAGAAAGTGTGATATTCATGTAAGAAAGATTTTAAAAGTTGTAGGACACTAATTTCTCCTCTATAGAAAACAAATATATTATCAACATAGAGAGTATGAGAAGGAAATGGTATCTCTCGATGGCCAATAATGAGAAGCATAAGTCTTTAGAAATAAGCTTTGAGATACCCTTTCTTAAAATCTCCTCGGTAAAACCAAAAAGCAAAAGAGATGATTCTTCTGTCTAATCGCTCTACCGTTAAGTGAAGTAACAAGTCAAACCACCGTTAATAAGAATAAAAAGATGAAAAAATTGTATAATATGAATACACATAAAAAAGCCTTCATAAAACCAAAACAACCCAACACTGAAATAAGAAACGCCTAACAAACTTTATTCTCACTATCATTTATCATACAATTAAAATAGAAAAGATGGTTTAATTTTTTTAATTATTTTATTAAATTTTTCAAATTTTAGAAAAATATTAGTTCTTTTTTAGTAATTTTTATGATCAATAATTAAATTATGTATTCTAGTTAAATTTATTTTAAATGATAATAATTATAATAATTTTTCACATAAAAAATGGATAGTCTGATTGTAGAATATAACAAAAAAATTAATCTTAGACATATATTAAAAGTCAGAAGTTTAGCTTTCTTAATTAAGTTACTAAATCAATATTGTCTTAGACAAAGTATTTAACTGTATGTATTATAAATTATCTCAATTCTCAATAGGATAGTAAATTAATTTACTGACTATAAATATCACAATGTAAAATTAGTTTATATATTACACTTTATTCAAGTAATATACTCACTAGTACAAAATGTGCTTTTAAACTCGCACAATAAACCTCGGTTTACACCAAACCGCTGTCTATTCAAACACGGTGGCAGTTTTGTAATTAACGAGACCTTATAGGCCTCGGTTCAGACTAAACCGGTGTCAAAGAGAGCTACCACTTCGGTTGTGAAAGCAACCGGTGCCTAATTAGTGGTTTCTGACACGGTTTCTGATGCGGTTAAGAGAAACCCGAGGTGGAAGGAGTATACTGCATCGGTTGGTAGGAAGGACCGAGGCGTATAAGCCTCTACTACCTCAGGCCCAAGAAGGACCGAGACATATAAGCCTCTTATTTCCCCAGACTTTTTCCCCAAATTGCACGAAGACCTAGCCCCCTCGATCGCTCTCGCCTCCCCTCGCGCTCGCTTCCCTCGCTCTCGCCTCCCTCCCCTCACTCTCGCCTCCCTCACTCTCGCCTCCCTCCCCTCAGTCTCGCCTCCCTCGGTCTCGCCTCCCTCCCCTCGGTCTCGCCTCCCCTCGGTCTCTCCTCCCTCGCTCTCGCCTCCCTCCCCTCGCTCTCGCCTCCCTCCCCTCACTTTCGCCTCCCTCACTCTCGCCTCCCCTTGCTGTCGCCTCCCCTCGCTCTCGCTCCGTCGCTCTCTCGGTCTCGCTTCGTCACTCTCTCGGTCTCGCTCCGTCGCCCTTTCGGTCTCGCTCTCTCCTGCGAGTGTGTCGCCTCTAGAGGGAAGAGCAAGCGGTGGTGGTGCGTCAATGGTGGCGGCGGTGATAGTGGTGGTGGTGGTGGTGCGAATTTGAGATTAGGGTCAGATTAGGGTTTTGCAAATCTGCAAAAGATAAATGTGTTAATTTGCTTGTGTTAATTTGCCTGAGGCACCAAAATTAAATTCCTGTGTTAATTTGCCATCATTTTCTAAGCAGGCTAATGTGCTCAAATCTGCAAAATGGGTGAGGGTTGTGGAGAAAAATGAAGAACTCCATGGTTTTTCTTAATCCAGTTCTCTCCTTGTTCAAAGTTTCTTATTTGTCTCCTTGATCAAAGTTTCTTATTTGTGTAATTTGCAACGAAGATGTAAATTCTTTGGGCAAGTTAGTGTGTAATTTGTTAATGAAAATTAACTAAGGTAGATTATTTGTGTGCATGTTTTCAGTCTTTGAAATTACATTGAGCATAATAACGCTCATAGTTTTGTGCCACTGCCAGAATACTCTATGACAGTCTAGGAAAATTATAACGAAAAAAAAAAAATACCCTGCTGCCTCGGTTAAGCCTCCAACCGAGACAGTAGAGGGAGAAGAACAATCTCGGTTCTCTTAACCGAGACCGAATCGGACTATTTTTTGTCTCGTTTTAAAACCGAGGCATAAAGTCTATCACTTTTTACCTCGCCTGAATATGCTTCGGTTCATGAACCGGTGCCTATCAGTGAAAATAACCGGTGCCATTTCTTTTATCTGTACTAATGAATCTAGAGATATTACATTTTATGATTTACCATTTTCAATAGGATGGTAAATCTTTTCCACTCTCTTCATTTTGTGAAAGAAAAGTATATCATGTTAATCTATCTAAACAATATACTCTATAGATATTACACTTTATTCAAGTAATAAACAATATATATAATTTTATTTGATATGAAAACTATAATATATAGTTAAAATATTACTTGCACTACCAAACATCGTACTCAATTCAGGACAATATGTACTTTGTGTTTTATGCATCAAAATATTTAGTTGTATTTTGTGACATTATAACCCATAATTTTTAGCATATTATGATATAGTTGGATAAACTTTATAGATAGTTTTTATACTAGAAGTCAGTTATCCATATAGGTCTAAATTATCAATCCTATCAACCTCTCCCTCTTTGGGTAAGAGTCAGTTGGTTGTGAATAGGATATATATTTGCACTGAACATATGAATGATCTTGTAATACTTCTCATAAATGAAAGCACCAAAACCATCTGGTGCAGGAATGATATTATATTTAGTCATGGAATTCAACACAATCTTGAATGTGTATTACATTTAGTGTAGCTTCTTGAACTTTGAGATGAAAATCCTGAAAGGTATTTCTTTCTATTCTAGTTTTTGTAAAGTTTGCTTAGTCACTTTTAGCTTTTGCTTAAAACAAAAACACACGGCAAACAAATAGTGCTTTATTCAAGACATTTTGTACGATGTTCTCACCATCTTATTCAGAGGATTACCTTTGATGATGAAATTGTTCTTTAGGTGTCAACAAGATGGAAAATTGTTACCACGAAGGTTTACGGATGCCATAAAGAACCGAAGCTCATGGTTAATGGAAAGGCTTATGTTGAAACACAAAGACTAGATCAGTAAAAAGAGAAGAAAATTTTATATTCTGATTGGTTAAAAACAAACATTCAGTGTCAACTACGAATTCATGAAATTTATTGGAATAGTTTGAAGATCAAATTAATATTACACTCAACTGATAATTACTATGAAATGTAGTATTACATTGAAATGTTATAATATTTACAAAAGATCAATAAATGTTTCTCTTATTCTCTCTTTTCAGAGAAGCCTCCAACCATTCAACAGTGCTCAAAATATTCTCTCTTTTCAGCAACTCTCAGACCCTTAACATCCTTTTCTTATTCTCCTTTTAAATTTCCAT
The DNA here is from genome assembly GCA_034642375.1 of Vigna nakashimae. Classification (NCBI taxonomy): domain Eukaryota; kingdom Viridiplantae; phylum Streptophyta; class Magnoliopsida; order Fabales; family Fabaceae; genus Vigna; species Vigna nakashimae. Next base: position 26,495,608 of record CM067768.1, read on the forward strand.
CAGAGGTAGGAGCTCAAGATATTTGACAGATGGGAAATTATTAATGAAATGGGGGAATCCTACGTTGACATCCTTGACAGCAAAACTGTCCCCATTTCTAAATAATCCCAAATCATCATCCTGTCATTCATAAAAAAATGGCTTCTGTTAGAACTTAGAATCATTTTGAAATCAAAGATTATGCTGCACTCATTCATATATGTTAAGGTTGACATGTTTATAATCTCCATTTTCATGTATGTTTTTTGACAGAAAAATTCTGAAACAGTTCTCAATATGTGTGTCTCACTAAAAAATGCAATGTTCAGTTCGAAATGTTTTTTAATTTGAAAAACTAAATAAAATAAAACAATAAAAAAGTGGAGGATCTAATTAATGAAATGCTTATATATACGATACCTTTGGTATACTTCCTTGATTTGATTTTGAGATAATCTCATCACTCTTTCAAAACTTTATGTCTGCGTCTTCCTCGTCTTCATCATTTTCCATGATGATGCCCATTTCTCTGAACTCTAAATATTCAGAGACAGCTGAAAGAATTACTGTTGACAATGGTTTAAACTTCGACAATGGATTAATATTAATTTTTGTAGTATTTCCCGTTTCAAAAAGATTTAAAATAAGAAAAGTAATAAATGAATGCATTTGATTAATAAATAATGTCATTAATGTAATAAATTAATGCATGCGTTATAATATTTATGCAATATCATTAAATATGTTACACCAAATTAATGTATATATTAATGTAACATAAATAACCTTAATTCATTTATTTATTTGTAAATATTAATATAAGTATACAAGAAGGAGGAAAATAAGGATTTTAAGAATAAAGTAGTTTTGATATTTTAGGTTTTTGTTTGCAAATTAGTATTTTTGAGTGTATATTTTTATTAGAACATAATTGTTATGTTATTTTTTTATTTTTATATTTTTGCCTAGAGTCAAAAGGGTCTTTTATCTTTATTTAATTGGTGTAGAAATTAATTAAGGGGTGGTTTGGTGTTTAGAAACTCTAGAAACTCTAAATCAAAGAGAAAAAACAGAGAAAGGGTGGAGATTGGCGTTCTGGGAGAAGAAGAGAAAGAGAGACATATTCATCAAACTTGACAACTCAATAAGGTTGTGCCACGATGGCATTTGCACTGTTAGATTTTTAACGGTGTGAGCGAAAAGGACTGAACATTTTTTAACAAATTACGAGACCTTATTGAATTTTTTTAAAATGTAGGATCATTTTGAACCAAACCCATAAAAGTAGGGACCAAAATAGGTATTAAACCTTATATATACATTAAAGTAAGGCATGTATTATGTAACACCCCAAAATATAAAACATCTCACACCCAAATTTATTTCATTAATAAAGAAAACATAGTACAATATTACAATCCTCCATTTAGGAGTAACATAGTTCACACTGGAAATACGTTATATTTTCACACGTAAATAAAACACTCTTAATTTTATTTTTTTCTTCTTAAAATATTCTTCATTTTTCTGCTGCTTCCTCCTTCACTTGAATTGGTTCAGATGTCGTTCCCTCATCTGCTCCCGTATAACAAAAACATTATACGATCATCGCAAAAATAAGATTTTTCCGGCACAAACAAACAAGTAAGGGTGAGCTACCATGCACAATTCAAAGAAAAGCATGACACTATTAATATACGTAATACATTCACCATAAATTCTTGTAAGATGCAATTATCATACTAGACTCTATTATCCGGATATAATGTTGATGGAAGTCTTGGGTGGTCATGCACTTGTGGTGATTTCAACAACAAAATTTTTGGCCAAATAGAATATATCATATCACCCACAAGGTTAATCCATTAATGTCTATAAACATAGACTAGGACCTCCTACTACTCTCACCACATAACACATCCTTCTCTAATTGAGACTGGAAAATTATTAGAGTTTTAGGATCACCACCAACAACAGGACCCTCAACATCAACATATACACTAATACCATGCCAAGTTAGAGTCTCTCCCCGAGACTCATACTATATCTCAAATGCATAATTTCATATCAAACATCACAATAAACATTCATAATAGAATTCATACAAGATAATTATAAACAATTAACAATAATAAAATATTACTATAAATGGTCATATAAGAATACAATATTTGACAATCATAAAAATAATCTTAATATAAAAATTCATGGGGAAACAAGAAGTTGAATCTGGCAGAGTCGGTTAGACAACTTCTAATCCATCCAAAAATACAATATAATTAAATAACAAGAACAATAACATGTATGGGAAAATAAGAAGTTGAATCTGGCAGAGCCGGTTAGACAACTTCTAATCCTTCCAAAAATGCAATAAAATAAATAAGTAAAGAAATAAAACATTTGGGGAAACAAGAAGTTGAATCTGGCAGAGCCGGTTAGACAACTTCTAATCCTTCCAAAATACGATAAAAATAAATAAGGAAAGCAATAAAATGTTTGGGAAAACAAGAAATTGAATCTGGCAGAGCCGGTTAGACAATTTCTAATCCTTCCAAAATACAATAAAAATAAATAAGGAAAGCAATAAAATGTTTGGGGAAACAAGAAATTGAATCTGGCAGAGCCGGTTAGACAATTTCTAATCATTCCAAAATACAAAAATAAACAACTAATAACATACAAATGACATAACATAATCAACATCACATTTTACAACTATCACACTTGGATATCAACACAAAAGCATACTCTCATTTAAATTCAAGATCATACAGAAACAAAATACTCCATATTCAAGATTTAAGATCAGACAAAAGCAAAATATAGCATATTCAAGACTCAAGATAATACAAAAGGAAATACTCAAGGTTAGCTCCCCTTATCTCTATTCCAAACTTAGTTTCCTCTTCTCAAACCGTTCTCCGGAAACTTCCAGAATTTCCCCTCTTCAACTAGAATTTCCTCCAACCCTCTTCTCTCACAATTTCTCTAGAATTTTGGTGCAAATCTTCAGCCTCCCCCCCTTGGCTATTTATAGCCAAAAAATTTTACTATTCATTTTTACTATTCACTTTTACTATTCATTTTTACTATTCAAAAATTATTTTTTTATTCACCATTCTTATCTCTGAATGATTAATTCTACGTGGAGTGTTCTCTTCCACAATTTATTTTAATATTTTTTTTAACTATTCACTATTCACTATTCACTATTTACTATTCATTTTTTTTTTAACTTTTAAAATAAATTCTCAAATTTTTAAACTCCTTCCTTTGAATTATTATTATTGTTACCTATCATAAATTTTAATTTTTTTTTCTTACCATACTTTTATTAACTTTATAAAAATAAAAAAAAAATAAAAAACAAGTATTTATTAAATTTAAATATTTTTTTCATGGGTCTTACATATTACTAAAAAAACAATTATTTAGTTTTCAGAGATATTTGAAACTTCCACAGTTAAAATCGAAGCTATTAATTTGCAGAGATTTTTAATGACATTTGATATCCAATCCCTACTATCAGATATATATTAGGGAGGATTTTAACGTCTTTTATTAGTGACTATTATTTTGTAAAATTTCAAACCTTCTTTATTTATAATTATCCACCTACATTCATAATAACTTTTTAATTTAATAAAATATGTTTTTTATAATAAAAAATAAATAAAATATATAAAATTATAAAATACAGAAAAATTATTCAAAATTAATTTTATTGATGACTAAAAATAACATATTGACAATTACAATGTAAATATAAAAAAAAATACATAATATTTAAATAACATTGTAATATTGACTAAAAAAATCTAAAATTCTAGCATAAACTATCAATCCAATTAAAAACATATAAGTTAATGTTGATGATCTAAACAAAATTCCTAAGTGATATAAAAGTTTAACATGAGACCAATAGCTCTCCATTTGCTTCGAGTCCTTCCTTGTAATTTGATTCCAACAATATGTCCAACAAGTAATTGTCCGTGTAAACTTTACTGCTTCTATTGCTTTTAATCTTTGTTGATGATTCCCATAAAAGATATTCTTATTGTCAATTGTTTTCATCCTCTATTAGTACACATTGGCAAAAACCTCTTATTACAGTAATTTATAAATGGTTTGAGCATCTAGAAGACCATGATTGTATAATTTGACCATAAGTAGACTTTAGTGCTTCCATTGCTTTTAATCTTTGTTGATGATTCCCATAAATGATATTCTTCTTTCGTTGTCATTGTTTTCATCCACCTATTAGTACACATTGCCAAAAACCTCTTACAGTCATTTATAAATGGTTTGAGCACCTAGAAGACCATGATTGTATAATTTTACCATAAATATTCTCCAACCTGCATGATATTTCAATATTATTATTCTTAGTGTTTATAAATATTCTTCAAAAAGCAGAAAAATACATACACAAACAAAAGATCGTGAATTAAACTTGAAAGAAGTTTGTCATGATTAGCATAAAAAATAGCAGGCAATCCTAACAACATCTTGGCCATGAGTAATAAAAAAATTAATAGTATACCTGAGAGCATTAAGTCAAGTCTTGTGTAAACTCCTCTCGTCTCTTTATGATGTTTTTAAACGACAATGCTGTAATTCAAATAAATGTTTGTGTCAGGAAAATAGAATTAGTTTCAATTAAAAGATTAAGTTTCTTTGATATATAAAGAGTACCTTTGGTATACTTCCTTGATTTGATTTTGAGATAATCTCATAACTCTTTGTAAAGTTTATGTCTCCGCCTTCTTTGTCTTCGTCATTCTGCACGCTGCTACCCATTTCTGTAAACTCTGAATATTCAGAGACAACTAAAACTATTATTTTGTTACTGATTAAAATTCGATAACTTTGTTCTGAAACTCTGAGTCTCCGCTTTATTTATAGATGAAAAAAGAAAGCAAGAGGAGATGAGCAGTTCATTGAATGAGGTTTAATATTAATTTTTACAGTAATTTTCGTTTCAAAAGATATAAAAAAAAAGCAATTAATGTATTCATTTAATTAATAAATAATGCCATTAATATAGATTTGTACGTTATATTTTATATTACTGTTGTAATATCATTAATAGACATGTCAATTTGTCACTCAATGCATATATTTTATCATTAATATAGATGTACTAACGCTACATTAATTTATTAATCAATGTATTACATTAATGACAAGATTTAATAATTAAATGTATATATTAATTACTTTTCTTATTTTAAATACATATTTAAAACAAAAATTATATTAGGACTTGTAAGGGAAGACACTAAGAGTTTTGAATAAGTCCATATAACATATCATGACACGAGTTATCATGACACCGCTTGTAACTCAAAACTTATATTAAAGTAATGAGTATATGGTATTTTACTTATATATTAGTCAATTTATTTAATTTTATCTTTAATTCATTGAACTTTTAACAATCTCTTCCTTATTATATTAGAACTCCTCTCTCTCAAACATAAGTATCCTATTCGTTATTATTCCATTTTACAACGAAACATACTTTCATGAAACGAAAAACTTTCGACATAAGATATCCTTAAACTTTAGGATTCTTCAACTACTTTATACTATATTCTTCCAAACCATAATAAGGATAAATCATTGACTCTAATATTGTTGGAGAATTTGGAAGAGAAAAGTGAACAATAGAGAGTCTATTATTGAACTGAAATATAAAGCAATGTTTATATACAACGTGTATGTGATAACAGTATATCAGAAAACGAAAACTTTCTAAACTGAAAACCAGTAGGCTATTTAAAAGCTGTTTGACTTGACTTTTCCAATACTCCCCTTCAAGGGAAACTCCACTCAAATCTTTCAATCTTCACTGCTTTCGTAAAGACATCCGCAAGCTGGGTTTCGGTGCTGCAGTAAGTCAGAGCTATTTTTCCTTTGTTCACCATATCTTTGAGAAAGTGATATCTCACTTTTATATGCTTGCTTCGACCATAGCACACGGGGTTTTTAGAGAGATTGATAGCAGACACATGGTCTATCTTCAACTGCAAAGGCATTTTCACTGGAATCATCAACTCTCTCAATACTTCTTCCAACCAGATCCCCTGACAAGCTGCATAGCTACCCGCTATGTACTCTGCTTCACAGCTGGACAGAGCCACCACATGTTGTTTCTTCGAGCACCACGAAATGGGTGATTCATTCAGCATAAACATATAGCCTAATGTGTTCTTCCTCTCAACACAGTCTCCACCATGATCTGAATCCGTGAACCCAATAAGTTCTAAACTTCCACTTAACTTTTATGTTTTTGCATGCATAGAATACTTTTGGAGGAGGATGCTAAACCAGTGAGGCAACCTCAAGGAAGACTAAATCCTCAACTGATGGGGGTTGTAAAGAAAATGGACATCAAGTTGCTACAAACATGTCTTATATATTCATATTATGATAACACTTGGGTGGGCCTTATACATATGGTTCCCAAGAAATATGGAATCACAATGGTCAAGAATGAGAAGGACAAGTTGACTCCTATTCAAGACAGAAGTGGGTCACATAATGTAGTAGTTGACCATCTCAGTAGGATTGAAAAGGGAAAAGTTAACATTCCTATCCAGGATGACTTTTCCAATGAAGTCCTACTAGCATTCCTTCCACCATGAAGGAGGTAAGTTCCCTCATACTTTTTCTTTGCATTTTATATATAAGGCATACATTGAGGACAATGCATAGTTTAAGTGTGGGGGTGTGGGGAAACAATTAATTTTGTTCCCTATTTTATTTTGTCTATTTTGTTTGCTTTTAATAAATATTTGCATTGGATTTGAGTGTTTGAATCAATAACTGGAATGATCATGAATTCAAGGGAAAAAAATGAGTCATGTTGATATGAGTAAATTGCTTTTATGATTTGCTGATTGAGTTGACTTGAGAATTTCCTGATTAAATCTTTTGTCAAAGAAATTTGAACCATGTGAGTTTTGAACTTAATGTTAAGGATGGACCACCGTGTGCCATACCTATTTTTCTTGTGTGAACTGCCTATGTTTTGTTGATACTCTAATAATTAGCTTGATTCTGTGTTGTGCAACTAAGGAGAATATGCATGATTTGATATGATTGAGGCATTGTTTTAGCTACTTGGCCAAATAAACTTGTCCTAACAGTAATCCATTGGAACCCCCTTTGAGCCTTAAGCCTATTTTTTCTTATTTCCAGTCATTGTCAAATGAGAAAAGAAGAATCATATGTTCCTTACCTTAGGAAAGAAGAAGGAGTAATGGATTCTATTAGAAGTAAAGTGATGAATAAGTGTGTGGGTGAGTACCTCACCCACAAAACAATAAAAAGGGTAAAAAGGAAGATGAAAAGTTGGAATTAAAAAAAAAAGAAAAGAAGAAGAAAAGAAAAGTAAATCTTCCTTAAAAGAGAAAGAAATAGAGTTGTTTTTGAAATCAAGTGTCATTACTCTTTCTATATCAATTTCAAAAGCTCACAAATTCCAAGAAAATTTCCTACCTTTGCCTTGGCCTTAATACAACCTTTAAAAGGTTCTCATGATCAATAATTGCATGTTTTCTTAAGTATGTGAATGTTAGAATCTTGCTAAAAATCAAGGGTGTCTACTTACATGGGTATTTTGAGTGTAAACACAAGCGAAAAACACTAGAGTTGGAGAGGAATAGATACATATTGACTTGAGTGTTATCTTTCATATTTTATTTTCTTGGGAATTCAAAAAGGTCAACTTATGTGTGAAGAATAGAGTGATTTCATTTGCATGTCCATGACAAAGTAATGTCTAGATGATTGATCTATGTCTAGTGTTACTCATTCTTTTGATCCAAATACAAATATGGAATAAAATGACTCAGAACAAAGTCTTGGAATTAATCAATTTTGCCCAAGAGTGCAAAAGGATAAGTGTGAGGGTGTGATGAGTGCATATTTATGCCCACATTTATGCTTTAAAATTAAATTTTTGATGAAATTCATGTTCTTGAATGATTGATTTAAAGAGGATTTGTGATTATTTGTTATATTGTGTTTGGAATTAAAAGAGACTTAAAAAGTGATTTTAATTGCATAAATTATTCTTAGAAATTCTTACGTTTATTTGTGCAGTTGAAATTATAAGTTTTATTGGTCCAAATGGAAATTCAAGGCCCAAAATAAGATTCTGTTGCAATTTTGGAGAATGCTAAAGGGGCTAAAGTGCAGATAGAGAAAATTTCAGAGCATTTGTGCAATTTTGAAAAGTCAGAAAAATTAAAAGATAAAATTTAGTGTTGAAATAATTTAATTTGGGAATATCAACAGAAAATATCTTCCAAATAATTATCTAAATCTTTTATTTGGGAATATCAACAAAAAATATCTTCCAAATAATTATTTAAATCTTTTATTTGGGAATACCAATAGAAAATATCTTCCAAATAATTATCTAATCTTTTAGTTATTTGGAAGATATAAGATAAAAGATTTTTGTCAACTAAATATTCAGAGTCCAAGCCCAATCAAGCCCTATATAAAGAGACCCAGGGGGACTTCACTTCATTCCTCTCACTTTTCTTTCATCTTGTATTCAACTCAATTCATGGAAAGCTAAGCATCTAGGGCTATTCTGATTTAATTCCATTATGGATTCTGAGGTTAGATTGAGTTAATGCAATTGTTTATTTTGATTATTGATTTAAGTTGTTCTCTCTCTCTATGTCTTTCATCTCTCTATCAAATTAAAAGCAAAGATTTTTGCATCATAATGTGTTTGAATCTACATGCTTATTGATTATATGAGTTCTAGGATTTCTAGGTTTAATTGAGAATCTACTTTGATTTAATTTAGGAACTTTCATATGATTAAATGGTTTTTACTATCAATTAAGAATGTACTTTGATTGATTAGTAACAATTTCAACTAAAAGCAAAGATTTTTGCATCATAATGTGTTTGAATCTACATGCTTATTGATTATATGAGTTCTAGGGTTTCTAGGTTTAATTGAGAATCTACTTTGATTTAATTTAGGAACTTTCATATGATTAAATGGTTTTTACTATCAATTGAGAATGTACTTTGATTGATTAGTAATAATTTCAACTAAAAGCAAAGATTTTTGCATCATAATGTGTTTGAATCTACATGCTTATTGATTATATGAGTTCTAGGGTTTCTAGGTTTAATTGAGAATCTACTTTGATTTAATTTAGGAACTTTCATATGATTAAATGATTTATACTGTCAATTGAGAATGTACTTTGATTGATTAGTAATAATTTCAACTAAAAGCAAAGATTTTTGCATCATAATGTGTTTTAATCTACATGCTTATTGATTATATGAGTTCTAGGGTTTCTTGGTTTAATTGAGAATCTATTTTGATTTAATTTAGAAACTTTCATATGATTAAATGGTTTTTACTATCAATTGAGAATGTACTTTGATTGATTAATAATAATTTCAACTATAATCAATTGAGAATTTACTTTGATTGATTAGCTTTTAATTTGGTTAGGAGATTTAAGAATAGACATGATTAAACACAATAGAATTTGATTGAGAATGTACTTTGGTTGAATTTATTGTGAATAATCTAGTAAGGTTTTGCATTTGGTTGAGAATTTACTTTGGTTAAGTACATGATCGCCCTCAAATTAATTAAGAATGTACTTTAATGAATTTGAAACTTAAATAATAATCAATTGAACAATTATCTGTGAATAATCGATGATGAATCTATCTTGGAAAAGCAGTGGAATTAGCCTATTTCATCGTAATTGTTTTTAAGTTTCTTATTTATTCTTTAAACACTCTACAAACATTACTTTTATTCATAAGCATTGCATAACATTTATAAGAGTCAGATATTCGAAAGCAATTCTGTGTTTGTTGGGAGACGACTCAGGGTTACGTTAACCCTATCTACTTTCTGAAGTTGCCCTGAAAAGTAGTATTAATTTGATAGCCTCAACGACAGCATATCACACTGTAACCACTCAAGTTTCCATATGTTGGGAAATCATTTATAGTGCTTGTCAACACCCAATTTCGTCCGGGTAAGTAAATTTTTAAAAACAATAAAAAAACTAAGAATAATAATTAATGGTGGGTAAAAAGAGATAAAATAATAACTTTAGTATCAAATACAATATTTTTGAAATGTTAGTTTAATATGGTAATAATTCGAATTAATATTCTGCTAATAATTATAAGCAATAATGAAAATAGTATATTAATATAATTTGTTGCATCAGTTGCTTTTAAAGAGGAAAATATGATTTTCTGACAATAATGATAATCAATGTTTTGAATATTATTTAATTTTGTTTTCTGGAAACCATGACATTTCTTTCTTTTTTTACTAGAGCAATTCTTTCCCTATTTTGTTCTATTCACAATTAGAGCAATTCTTTCCCTATTTTGTTTTATTGTCAATTAATTCACAATTAAGTCAAGATTTCCATAATATTGCAATGTGTGTATAAATACGCACTCTACCATAGAGGGAGGGGGATCTGAAAAAAATATGGAGGAGATATCTTAAAAAAAATATAGATAGCATGAGTACTGAATAATATAGAGAAAAGTAAGTTATCAGGTTGGAGGAACTCTGCCAAAAGAGATCATCAAAGAAGAAAGAAAGCTAAAAAGGTATGTCATCTCTACACCATTATTTTCCTCTTTTCATTGTACTCTCTGAAGTTTTCTTAAAAATATTTATTTTTTCTTTCTACACACAACTAATGTTATTTTTTTAAATTAAAATTTCTTTTTATAAGTATGTGTCGGCCTATGCCGGTTTCTTCCTTTTTTCCACCATTTTTCAAATAAGTAAAAAATACAAAATCTCCAAAAACCAAAAAGAATGTCAATCTTGTTTAAACCAAATCTTTTTTTGGATTCATTGTTTTCAAAAAACATCCAAATCAATCGATAATAATTTTCAAAACAAACTCACAAACCTTTTTCTACATAAAAAACTACGTGATCCCTGATTGTCCATTATAAATGGATGTACGTAGGACCAAGGTCAATTCTTGTCGGGTTCATAAAACAAAAAAAAAAATATTTTTGTTTCTTAATAATTTGTTTTATTTTATTTGGTTATTTTGTTTTAGGGAAAATTAAACATTTTTGCAAAACCACGTCAACTTTATATATTTAATTAAAGGTACTGCCTTTGGACAGGCGCGATAGGGTGCTAACACCTTCCTTATGCGTAACCGATTCCCGAACCTAGAAATCTCTTTTTCGTTGATCATGCCTTATTTTTTAGTTTTCCATAGTTTTTCCATATAAATTATGGTGGCGACTCAAAAACCTTTTTCCCAAACTCGTTTGTTTTTCGGGTTGCCGTCCCGTCGCGATCCCGGTTGCGACAGTGCTCATTGTACGCAAATGAAAACTTTCTTGAACATCTGAATCGAATACTTCGACCCCTTCTTCCCACAACATTTTTAAATCATCAATTAACGGTTTCAAGTAAACATCAATACATTTCCAGGTTGTCTAGGACCCGATATTATAATGGACAACATCACATATTTTCTCTTCACAAAAAAGGAGAAAGATTGTAAATCATCAACATAAGTGGCCATGAACTTTGTTTGCTACTTAAGTTCCCATAAGGATTCATACCATCAGTTGCAAGTGCAAGTCTTAAGTTTCTTGGATCTGCACCAACTTCTGGAAATGTTTCATCAATCTTCTTCCATTGTGGTGAATCAGTTGGGTGTTGAAAAAGATTATCGCACTTTCTTCCGGCAACGTGCCATTTAAGGTTCTTTGCATCTTCTTTAATAGAGAACATACGTTTCAACCTAGATATTATAGGCAAATACCACATCACCTTGGCAGGTGCACCATCATTACCTTCATCACCATTGTTTTTGTCATCTTTCTTTTTAAAACGGGATAAACCACATGTTGGACAATACTTTAGCGAAGCAAACTCCTTTGTGTACAAAACACAATCATTAGAACAAACATGTATCTTTTGATATTCGAGACCCATTGGGCATAAAATTTTCTTTCCATCGTAATGACGAATAGGCAAAGTATTATTTTCTGGAAGCATCTCCTTCAACAAATCTGTGAAACTTTTATTCATCCATCCATTCCTGGCTTTTAAACTAAACAACTTCAAAGTTGTAGACAGACGTGTAAAGTTGAAGCATCTTGGGAACAACGGTTGCTCTGAATCATGTCCTCTAACTGATCACTCAATCATTCTTCCACATAATTTGTTCCTCATGACGTGGTAGGCTGGTTCAGTACTTCTCCATGCCAAGTCCAAATGGTATAAGTTCTCATTATGCCGAACATGAATAGATAGTCACGCATATTGCCTAAGTCTTGGAGTGTTTGATTAAGACAACGAACACAAGGAAAAAAATATGTCTCGTTCACAGACTATGTATTTTGTTCAACATATTGCACGAACTCCGAAACACCCTTCTCATATTCATCACTGATGCTACGTTCATTCATACAACACAAATAATCTGAACCAAAATTTTATCAATCTTATCCATAAACTCCAACGTACATGTTATAACAAATTATGAAAAATAATTTTCCCAAACTGTCCAATCGGACAATTCAAAATTTAATACAAACGATTAAAAGATTAATTGTTTGTGTTAAATTTCAAACGGGAACTAAGTTTTACTCAATTTGATATTAATAATCTAACATACCAATCATAATAACACAACACAACTTTAACATGCATACCCAAAAGCCAATAGCATGGATACGCAAAAGCCAATAACATGCATACACAAAAGTTAATAACATGTATATATCCAAAAGCCAACAACATGCAAATCCAAAAGCCAATAACATGCATATCCAAATGACAAAAACATGCATACCGAAAATCCAATAACATGCATAAACAAAAACTTTTAAACAAGAATGCAAACCTTGTTAACAAATTAAAAACTTAGTGGAGGGAAATGGAGAAGACCAATGCAATAAATTACCGCCAAGAACACGAGAAATCGCCGCCCAAGGACACAAGCAAAACTGCACCAAAACACAATGAAAATGCATTTTAATCAATTCAAATGGAAGATAATTCATCAAAGACTAATTTAATCGAAGCAAAACAAAGTTTAAACAGTCCAAAAGAGAGAAAATGCACCTGGAAAATGCAACCCGGGGAGAGAAAACAAGAGGAGGAAGATGATGAATAGTGCGTGTAACTGCCCGCAAGTTTGCGCTGCTGTTCTAAATTGCTTATAGACGTCGTGGGCCCTACAAACCAAACGTCTACAAACATTTAAACGTCGGGGCCACTCCAAAGCAAAGCTTTAAAGCCTTTAAACATTTAAATTTTCCAGAGCCTTTAGGCGTCCGACATAAGGGGCCCCGACATCTAAGGTCCATTTAGAAGTCAGGGTTGTCCACCAAACGTTTAAGAGCACTGGAATAATCACTTTTTACCTACTTCTGCAGGCCATTTGACGTTCGGCATAGGGGCTCAGACGTCTAATTCGTATTTAGACATATGGGGTGGCGGGGTTGGACGTCTAAATGACTTTTGAGATTCTGGCGCGACCATTTTGGCGTCCGATGGATCTGTCTGACGTCTAAAATAGACTATAGACGTCTGACCTCCCATATCAAATGTCTATTATGAATAAAAAATCATTTTTTTTTACTTTTGCGTATCTTTTTTATGTCAAACGGAGATGTCTAACCTCTAATAAACTATAGACGTCCAACCCCCACAGATCAAATGTCTAAATATTGTCTTTAATTATAAAAATATCACCAGTCATTTTTTACGTTGGATATTTGGGAGTCGGACGTCTACACGATGACGTCAAAGACCTTTTCTACACTAACGAGTCTTTAAAGATAAGCTTTGAGATGCCCTTTCTTAAAATCTCCTTGGTAAAACAAAAAAGCAAAAGAGATTATTCTCTTGTCTAATCGCTCTACCGCTAGTGAAGTAACAAGCCAAACTACCATTAACATGGGTAAAAAGATGAGAAAATTATAAAATATTAAGAATACATATCAAAAAGCCTTCATAAAACCAAAACAACCCAACACTTGAATTAAGAAATGCCTAAGAAACTTTATTCTCACTATCATTCATCATACAATTAAAATAGAAAAACAATGTTTAATTTTTTTTAATTATTTTATTAAAATTTTCAAAATTTAGAAAAATATTAGTTATTTTTTAATAACTTTTATGATCAATAATTAAATTATGTATTCTAGTTAAATGTAATGATAATAATTATAATAATTTTTTCACATAAAAAATGGATAGTCTGATTGTAGAATATGACAAAAAAACTAATCTTAGACATATAATTAGACAATATTAAAAGTCAGAAGTTTAGCTTTCTTAATAAAGTTACTAAATCAATATTGTTTTAGACAAAGTATTTAACTGTATGTATTATAAATTATCTCACATTCTCAATAGGATATTAGTTTACTGACTTTATAAATATCACAATGTAAAATTAGTTTACTCTATATATTACACTTTATTCAAGTAATAAACAATATACTCTATTGATATTACACTTTATGATTTACCATTCTCAATAGGATGGTAGATCTTTTCCACTCTCTTCATTTTGTGAAAGAAAAGTATATCATGTTAATCTATCTAAACAATATAGATATTACACTTTATTCAAGTAATAAACAATATAATTTTATTTGATATGAAAACTAGAATATATAGTTAGAATATTACTTGCACTACCAAACATCGTACTCAATTCAGGAGAATATGTACTTTGTGTTTTATGCATCGAAATATTTTGCGACATTAATCCATAATTTTTAGCATATTCTGAGCAATTTAGTTGGCTAAACTTTATAGATAGTTTTTTATACTAGAAGTCAGTTATCCATATAGGTCTAAATTATCAATCCTATCAACCTCTCCTCTTTGGGAATAATCTCAAGTTGAGTAAGAATCAATTGGTTGTGAAAACAATATATATCTGCACTGAACATATGAATGATCTTGTAATACTTCTCATAAATGAAACCACAATCTTGAATGTGTATTATATTTAGTGTAGCTTCTTGAATTTTGAGGTGCACATCCTCAAAGGTATTTCTTTCTATTCTAGTTTTGTAAATTTTGCTTAGTCACTTTAAGTTTTTGCATAAAACAAAAACACACGGCAAACTAGTGCTTCATTCAAGACATTTTGTACGAAGGTTTACGAATGCCATAAAGAACCGAAACTCATGGTTAATGGAAAGGCTTATGTTAAAACACAAAGTCTAGATCAATAAAATGAGAGAAGAAAATTTTATATTCTGATTGGTTAAAAACAAACATTCAGTGTCAACTACGAATTCATGAAATTTATTGGAATAGTTTGAAGATCAAATTAATATTACAATCAACTGATAATTACTATGAAATGTAGTATTACATTGAAAAGTTATAATATTTACAAAAGATCAATAAATGTTTCTCTTATTCTCTCTTTTCAGAGAAGCCTCCAACCATTCAACAGTGCTCAAAATATTCTCTCTTTTCAGCAACTCTCAGACACTTAACATCCTTATCTTATTCTCCTTCTAAATTTCCATCTGATGTTGGAGCTCAAGATATTTGACAGATGGGAAATTACTAATGAAATGGGGGAATCCTACGTTGACATCCTTGACAGCAAAACTGTCCCCATTTCTAAATAATCCCAAATCATCATCCTGTCATTCATAAAAAAAAGGCTTCTGTTAGAAACTAGAATCTTTTTGAAATCAAAGATTATGCTGCACTCATTCATATATGTTAAGGTTGACATGTTTATAATCTCCATTTTCATGTATGTTTTTTGACAGAAAAATTCTGAAACAGTTCTCAATATGTGTGTCTCATTAAAAAATGCAATGTCCAGTAAACGAAATGTTTTATAATTTGGAAAACTAAATAAAAGAAAACAATAAAAAAAGTGGGTCTAATTAATGAAATGCTTATATATATACCTTTGGTATACTTCCTTGATTTGATTTTGAGATAATATCATTACTCTTTCAAAACTATATGTCTGCATCTTCCTCGTCTTCATTCCATGATGATGCCCATTTCTCTGAAAATATTCAGAGACAGCTAAAAGAATTACGGTTGACAATGGTTTAAACTTGGACAATAGTTTAAGGGAAGAGGATTAATATTAATTTTTATAGTATTTCCCGTTTCATAAAGATTTAAAATAAGAAAAGTAATAAATGAATGCATTTGATTAATAAATAATGTCATTAATGTAATAAATTAATGCATGCGTTATAATATTTATGCAATATCATTAAATATGTTACACGGAATTAATGTATATATTAATGTAACATAAATAACCTTAATACCTTTAGTTATTTATTTGTTTAAATATTAATATATGTATACATTCTATTTATTATATAATTAGTTTAAACACAAGCGCTTTATGCATTTTTTAAATATTTTCAAATTTTTAAATTTTAAATATAGTAATTGGAATGATAAAATTAAATAAGCATAAAATATATATAGTTACAAATATATATTTATAAATATAACTATAGATAAATTAATTTTAGTTATAAGTAACATTGTGTAAAGAATTATTTTTTATTATAATTATTTGAATTTGAGAAAATAATTCTTAAAGTTATAAAACTGAGAAATAATTTTCTTATGAATAATTATTTAAATTTAAAAATAATTATTAAAAAAGTAAATTTGAAAAATAAAATAGGATACCTATTTATATAATATAGTTATAGCTTAATAATGTAAAACATAAACGGTTATGTCTCTTCTCTCTCTCACTTACTCAATACACAACAACTTGTCCATATTTTTTATCTTGACTCTAATATTATCTACTTTCATACTAATTACCCACAGGATGGAGCATTATGAGAGTCTGAGGTGCTTTTGTTTCCGACTCTCTCAAATGAAGTTTTTTTTTTTGAAGAAAAGAAGAGAGTTAAATATAAAATGTAAAATCCTACTTTTATTTCTTATTAGTTTTGGTTTATTATTGAAGAAAAAAAAAAGTAATTCTCTCTTATCCTATTTGATAGGTGTTACTACCAAGGGCGAAGTAACCGACCGGAAATGTTTAGACAATGTCGAGCGGGTAGAAATAAGTCTAATATGTCCGATCGGGTGTCTCAAGACCTATATGTCCGATCGGCTCTCTCAAGTCCAATATGTCCGGTCAGACGAACCTCTGAAACTGTGGACTGGAGACAGTAGTTAAATGCTCATGAATGTGTAGTTAATGAGATAACGATCGTTGTCAAGTATTTAAGATGTCCATTGAAAGTCATTAAAAGGTAAATTAATGGGTAATATTCTCTGAAATCATATAAATAGCAATCGAAAGAGAAGGTAAACTCTGTGTTATATATATATATATATATATATATATATATATATATAGACTTGCAAAGGTAGATTTTGACTTGAGCGTCGGAGTGTTTGTTGCAGGTCAACCCATTTGTATTGAGAACGAGCGTAAGGAGAGCGAAAGATGAAGGACCGATCGATCGAGGAGGAGTGTTTCCGGGCAGAGGCAGCAGGAGTTTTGCCCAGTCCCATTCAGCAGAAACAATAGGAAAATATTACTTTCAGAGTATATATATATTTTTTATTTCATGAACATTTTGTAAGTAATTCTTTTATGAATGTAAAATGAGAAGTTAACTCGTGTTAGGTGCTCAATCAAAACCGTTCGGTTAACTACTGCCTCGGTTCTAAAAATAAGCGAGGTCGTTCGGTCCACCCAGAAAGGGTTATATGCCTTGGTCACTCAAACAATCGAGGCATTATTATCTTTAGGCATCGGTTCATCAATAACCAAGGCATATAAGATGGTTAAAATTGTGATATTGCTACCGCGTTTTGATACGTTTCAGTTTTAATTGTGGTGAAGGGGGACATCCATTGGTGAATAAGTTATACCATGAAAGTCATTGAAAAACATGACTATCTCATTATCCAATACATTTTCAATGAGTGTAATAAAGTTCATTTTTCGTTTTACATTAACCAAAATATTATTTTTATATTAACTATAAAACTTTAAAAAAAGTCTTTTTAACGCGCTATATACATCTCGGTTTTACTGAAACCGAAGTGCATAAAAATGCAGTGGCATTTTTGTAGTTTTAGGGAAGTTATATGCCCCAGTTCAAACGGAGCCGAAGCGTGACAGGTATACCGTCTCAATTAAGTCAGCAACCGAGACATAAAACACTAGTAAAAAGGAGGTTATATGACTCGGTTCAAGGGAACCGAAGCATAAGGTGTATATTATCTCGGTTAAGTAAACAATCGAGACATATAACCTTACTAAGAGCACATTTCATTTCTACAAAGTCAGACTGTACACCTGACGCAATGGCTTACTACCTTGGTTTCCTAATCAACCGAGGCATAACAGCCTGCCCTACCATAAAATTCTTCTCACGTGAACAATGCTTTTTCTTCCTCCTCGAGCAAAGAGGGCTTTTTTCTTCCTCCTCCACGAGCTTTCTTATTTCCCTCCTATTTTTTCACAAATTCTCTTTCGTGCCCTAACATTTCTCTTAGTAATGTTTGTATCTCTACTCTTTCCTTTATCTCTCAGAATCGAGGAATTTGATTCACATTTAAACTTACAAAAAAAAAGTATGAGTCGTCTATTTGCGTTCAACAAACTATAGGAAATCTTACTCCCAGAAGGTATTGATTGTTGTCTGTGACAAAGTTTTCGGCTCTTACAACAGTTTCTAATTTTGTTTAGTTACTCATAAGTCGCGAGTTATGTCATATTTTAAATTTTCCGATGATGAGTTTTATTTCTCTATTTTGTAGAAATTGAAGCATATAATGAAGGAGCTCCAGGGGCTATATTTATTGGTTCAACTTTTTGAACTTGGATATACTGGACTTATCTAACAGTTAGTAACGTATTATTTTGAGATTTTTTTCTACTACATTATTTTTACATGTACACAATTCAACTTCTCACTAAACTGAATAATCGTGCATGATGCAAATGGTGTTCCAAAAGCACAGAAATTCACGTTAACTGAATCGTACAGTTTGCAGTGGAACTTACACAAAAGTAAACCTTTGGATATCTATTCATGGAAAATTGTTAATGAATGAATTAGATGAGATTTTTTTGTCAAATAGATAATGGTTGAATCGGATTTTTTTAATAGATAAAAAATAAGTTAACGATTTAGTTTTATCTAATTTATCGAGATTGTCATTCCTAATTATATTTAATAAACTAGAAACATATAAAAGAAATACCAAAGTTATTGGACATATTATATATGAATTCGATGCATGAATATTTATGCAATATTTTGAGAATAGAATGTTTTAATGATATATATTTTTATGCATTTTAGTAAATGTTTGTTATGTATTTTGTCGTAAATAAAAGTATTTGAAGAAAGTTTACAAATAGATATTGTTGAAAAAAAATATAAACATCTCAAATGGTAATATATATTGTCATGAAATTTTTAATTATTAATAAATTATTGTATTAAGAAGATTAAAAATACCATAAGCAAAATATAAAAATACATTTACAAAATAAATAATACAAATGAAAAGGTGTTAAAATTTTTACGATATAATTATTAAATTGAATAGGATATTAACATAAAAAATTAAAAGAAAAATAGAAAATAAGGTATATGAATAAGACGAATATATATGGAAAATTTTAAAAAACCCTCATAAATTAATTCCTAGAAAATAAAATTCTCTACAAAAGGAAACAAAAACTTCCATAAAATAACTTTTTGTTTTGTAATCAGTTTCAAATTAAAAATTTTAGTTTATTAGATAACTTAAAAAATTTATATAAACTTATATTTTTCCTTACTTGCGGAACATATTTAACACGCAATTGATTAATTAAACTCTTTTTTCATAATTATTTAACTTTTATTAAATCATTATTCGATAAGTTTACATAATTGTAATTTGTTTTTTAATATTTTATAATGAAATGCAAAAAATATATATGTTTTTTTATATTAAATATATGATAAGATTGTATTTCATTTATTATGAATATGATTTTTATTTTTAAAAATTATTTAATTAATATTCATAATAGAAAGAGCCAGGTATGCTATACATATTATTTAATGAAAATGAGGAAGAAATAAAAGGTTCATATCTATTAAATATGAATACAAGGATAAAGATAAAATTTTATTTCGAACATAAAGACGATGTAAAGCGCATTGAATAAAGTTTTGCACTATTAACTATATCATTCATTAAATAAAAGCATATACAAATATGTTACATAAATAAATAAATACATAAATTATTGTATAGTATAAAATATTAACCGAGTGGTTACAAACAAACAACCGGATATTCAGGTAATCTGTTTATATCTTATTCTGTTTATATTTTATTGGGCTTATACCAGCTCAGGATCCATGAGGTAAATTATAAATACAAAGCCAAGGCCAAAAGTCAGGTACGTTCGACTTATACACTATTCACTAAATATTCAACCAAAGAGCCGAGGCTCTTCAAACCACACGCCTAACTTGAGCGTCGGAGTACCTTTTGCAGGTACATCCTCCCACGTCAAGAGGAAGACCGATCGGTTTGTGCCAACACCGATCGGCCAATAGCAGGAGTTTGGAAGCAAGCGAGCGGCCCAGACACATCAACAGGTTAGTCTCTCGGTCCCAAAATTATCCATCGAAACATTTTGGCGCCCACCGTGGGGCTGAGCGTCAAACCCAATGATGACCACGAGGAGCATGGATGAACAACAAAGCACCAGAAAGATGATTAGAAACCACAAGAAACCAAGACGAGCGTTCGGTCTCGACATCACTATTTCAGACCAACAGTTTAAACTTTCAACAAAGTGAACACTACAGTAGATGAATCATCATCTCTACGTGAGACGTCATCAACAAGATAAGTATTTTTTGAAATATGAATATTTCATAAAATATCTAATTGATATTATAACAACTATTTTTATAATCCCTAATATATTATATGATATATGATATATTATATATAATATAGTATATAACTATAAATATAGTTATCTAATTATTATAACCGAAACATTTTTTGGCATGATTCCAATAGTCAAAGAAATTGTTGTGTTAGAGATAACTATCAACAGCAATATTCTAAAATCTCAAGACGGTTTTGATACCTTGTTTATTATATATGTTATTTATTCGGTGCAATTCGTAATATATGGTAACCGAATCATTTACTATACGGTTGTATACCGTAATATATATCATCATCAGAATTTTAGCAAGACAACATCTCGAAGAAATATATATCAAAATCCACCCCATCAACTATGTAAGTGCAGACTAAGATCTAGTCATAAACGAACTTCATGCTTAAAGTATCATGGAATTCAATTAACGAAGGGGAAGTCTCCTATTGCAAATACTGATTGCCAATTTCGTCAGCAAAGTTCATAGTTAACGATCAAGTTCAAGACCGAGCGGTAAATCCCTCTCGGAAGAGAGGTAAAATCCTCTCAAAGCCGAACGGTAAAGCCCGTTCACTAGGAAGCACTCCTAGCTCAAAGCGGAGAGGTAAAGCCCTCTCAAAGCCGAACGGTAAAGCCCGTTCACTAGGAAGCACTCCTAGCTCAAAGCAGAGAGGTAAAGCCCTCTCAAAGCCGAACGGTAAAGCCCGTTCACTAGGAAGCACTCCTAGCTCAAAGCGGAGAGGTAAAGCCCTCTCAAAGCCGAACGGTAAAGCCCGTCCACTAGGAAGCACTCCTAGCTCAAAGCAGAGAGGTAAAGCCCTCTCAAAGCCGAACGGTAAAGCCCGTTCACTAGGAAGCACTCCTAGATCAAAGCAGAGAGGTAAAGCCCTCTCAAAAACCGAACGGTAAAGCCCATTCACTAGGAAGCACTCCTAGCTCAAAGCAGAGAGGTAAAGCCCTCTCAAAGCCGAACGGTAAAGTCCGTTCACTAGGAAGCAATCCTAGATCAAAGCAGAGGTAAAGCCCTCTCAAAAACCGAACGGTAAAGTTCGTTCACTAGGAAGCAATCCTAGATCAAAGCAGAGGTAAAGCCCTCTCAAAAACCGAACGGTAAAGTCCGTTCACTAGGAAGCACTCCTAGAGCAAAATTGAAGGACGAGCGGTAAATCCCGCTCGGTTAGTGTCGATCGTCGAGCGTCGATCGTCGAGCGGTAAAACCCGCTCGCTTATTGTCAAAGATCGAGAAGTAAATTCCTCTCGGTTACTGTTGAAGGACGAGCGGTAAATCCCGCTCGGTTAATGTCAATCGTCGAGCGTCGAGCGGTAAAACCCGCTCGCTTATTGTCGAAGACCGAGAGGTAAACTCCTCTCGTTTCCTATTGAAGGACGAGCGGTAAATCCCGCTCAATTAGAGTCGATTGTCGAGCGTCGATCGTCGAGCGGTAAAACCCGCTCGGTTATTTTCGAGAACGAGCGGTAAATCCCGCTCGGTTAACGTTGAAGAACGAGAGGTAAACTCCTCTCGGTGCCTGTTAAAGGACGAGCGGTAAAACCCGCTCGGTTATTGTCGAAGACCGAGAGGTAAATTCCTCTCGGTTCCTGTTGAAAGACGAGCGGTAAATCCCGCTCGGTTAGTGTCAATCGTCGAGCGTCGAGCGGTAAAACCCGCTCGCTTATTGTCGAATACCGAGAGGTAAACTCCTCTCGGTTCCTGTTGAAGGATGATCGGTAAATCCCGCTCGGTTTATGTCAAAGGTCAAGAGGTAAAACCCTCTTGATAAATGTCGAAGACCGAGAGGTAAATCCCGCTCGGTTACTGTTGAAGGTCAAGCAGTAAAACGCTTTCAGTTCCGCCAACGCAGCCTCCCTCAAACTCATCAGTCCTATAGTTAACCACGGCTAAAGCCAACCGCTTAACTCGGACTTGGAGGGCATAATGTATAGTATAAAATATTAACCGAGTGGTTACAAACAAACAACCGGATATTCAGGTAATCTGTTTATATCTTATTCTGTTTATATTTTATTGGGCTTATACCAGCTCAGGATCCATGAGGTAAATTATAAATACAAAGCCAAGGCCAAAAGCCAGGTACGTTCGACTTATACACTATTCACTAAATATTCAACCAAAGAGCCGAGGCTCTTCAAACCACACGCCTAACTTGAGCGTTGGAGTACCTTTTGCAGGTACATCCTCCCACGTCAAGAGGAAGACCGATCGGTTTGTGCCAACACCGATCGGCCAATAGCAGGAGTTTGGAAGCAAGCGAGCGGCCCAGACACATCAACAGGTTAGTCTCTCTGTCCCAAAATTATCCATCGAAACAATTATGGTTATGATGTTGTTTTAATATATTAATGTTTATATTAATTTCGAGTAATGTATCACAAATAAGATAAGGCAAACATTTATATATTACATATTAATGCATTTTCTATTATTTTACATTACCAATTAAAAAGAAAATTACCAAAAATTGAATTAATATTCCCTTTTCATTGAATTTAGAGGTGTCAAAATGGGTCATAACCCGCGGGCCAACCTGGCCTACCACAGGTTGGAGCCGAGTTGAGTTTGAAAAAATTGTATTTTTTTATGCTGGTCAGATTTCAACCCGGCTCATGCGGGTTGAACCTGTGGTGGGATGGGTTGGCCCACCAACTCACCTACCTAATTTTATTTTATTAAAATTTAATTTTAATTATATAAAAAAAATATTATTATTTTGTTTTTGCTTGAAAAAATTATTTAAGTTTCTTATTTTTAAAATTAATTAAACACCTATCTTGGGAGTGAAATTTGTTTATATTTGAATAATAGAAAGTTTGTAATTTTTTTATTTTAAAAAATGTAATTAAGTGAACCAGTGAGCCAATGAGCCAGTGAGCCAACCCATTTACCCACTAACCCATGGTGGGTCGGGCCGGGTTCGAATTTTTCTGGCTCGCTAATAAATGAGTCGGATTGGGTTGGCTCACTAAGTGACTATTAAACAAAACAGAGAAGCAAATTGAGGAGAGGAACAAAAACAACAATTGTTCTGAAAACTAAGGGAATACCAACTACTTGAGGCACGTGGACTCTAAAGCATCTAAGGGCAGTTCTAATGTACTTATGAGCCACGTGTGTGTGTGTGCATCTAAGGGCAGTTCTAATGTACTTATGAGCCACGTGTGTGTGTGTGTGCATCTAAGGGCAGTTCTAATGTACTTATGAGCCACGTGTGTGTGCGTGTGTGTGTTTGTGTGTGTGTGTGTGCGTGTGTGTGCGTGTGTGTGTACGTGTGCGTGTGTGTGTGCGTGCGTGTGTGTGTGTCTGTATATGTGTCTATGTGTGTATGTGTGTGTCTCTGTGTGTGTGTGTGTGTGTCTGCGTGCGTGCGGGCGGGCGGGCGTGTGTGTGCATTCACAAACATCTCAATTCTAATTTCATGTTAAAATCAATTCACATACATACATAAATCATATCCCTAAAGCCTCTTAGTCTATGATAAGTCATCAAAGTCCAATTCCTTGGATCATCAACAAGTGAAACCATGTATTAAGTTCAAAAGTTCTTAGGATTACTGATGAAACTACTTCTCTCCCTATATATAATTTCCATTAGATATTTAATTTCAATTCTAAGTTCAAGAGACATTTTTCAACACCTCAAAAGCCACAACAAACATTTGTTATGATATTAACAAGTGTACTAAATTTTGCAAGTAATAAAAATGAAAAGTCCATATATTGTTTTCCAAGGAGAGTAGTGTTGATTGGTGAAATTATGATTATTTAGTGATTTAGGCGAAAAAAATTGAAGTAATGAAAAATTAGAAATTAGAATCAATTTCAAGGCAAAGATCATCCATTTACATGTATGGTTTTTGACAGAGAAAAGTACTCAATATGTGTGTATCACTAAAAAAATGCAATGTTCAGTAAATGAAATATTTTTTTTATTTGAACTAAATAAAACAAAACAACGAAAAAAATTTGAGGATATTGGTAAAATTGTGATTGGTAATAATCTCATTTCTGTTTTGGAATTTGTAAGTAGGTCTTCATTAATCATAACATAGTTTAATATTGTATTCAATAATTTATTTTATTATTTATTGATATTAAAGGTATTTGCATCATCTTTGTATAAAAAAGAATGTTAATATTTATGAATTTTTTTCACCTTGTTTTTATAAAGTGTTGGAAATAAATAGAATGAGATGTAAAATTACTTAATTGAAATATTTGAAAAAGCTGATAAAGAAGTGTATTTAGCACTTTACTCGCATAAATACACAATTGTTGAATTATAGGTATCTAAATGTCACATTAATATTATTCTAACTTATAGGACTCAATGTTGCTAATCATTCTTCCTAATTGTTCTTTTATGGTTCTCTTGTGTTTCTTGTATAAGAAAGCTAATAAATTGTCCATAAAAATATATTAAATGTGTATTTTCTTTCCTTCCAATGTGATCAATATGATTTAATGAATATCTACTTTTTTTTTTTAGGTTTTTGGAAACTCATTGGAGGTTGCAGGATGTTTCATCTATATGTAGGAAGAAGATGCAAATAATTGCAAGCTAAATAATTTATATGCCTGACTACAATTTAAGTTGTTATATAAAACATATTATAATTATTTGTATTTGACTTTCAATGTTGATGTTAATTGGAGAGCTATCAGTGTGAGTATTATCTCATGAAACACACACGATTATATGTACAAACATTACTAACTCATGTAATGAGGTAATAAAAACTGACTAAATACTTATCTAATTGTGAATTACAATATTGTTTAACTTCATAATGTTTTTATAGATATTTAATGATTTATCCCGTTGAAAGGTAGTAGAAATTAAAACTATGTGAGTTTCATTTCTTTTGAATGTTGATGATAACTTGTAGAAATATCTTAGTTTTATAGTACTTTACAATCTTTTAGAGAGTATTTTTAAATGTTGCCAATGCTGTAGGTTATGTATATACAATTTCATGTTTTAAAATTTGTTGGATAACTTTAACTATATGAATTGATTTGCTTGAAAGTTATTTGGTTTGGTGGTATGAATTGTCTAAGACCTACAGGTAAATTGAATGAATAGAAAAATAATAAAACAAAAATAAATCATTAAAAAAAATCTAATTTACTATGATGAATTTTGTATTAGCTGTCATAGTACCTTTAAACGTATTATGACCCCGTTACACTTTTTATAATAAGTTTACTTACTATAGCAATTAGCAAGTATCCAAATATTTGTATAATAAGTTAGAATGATATGTTTTCAAAAATGTATAAGTTGAATTTATTATGATAGATTTTCAAAAATGTGTTACAGTAAATTAAACATTTTTTATAATAAATCAGATTTATAATGATAGGTTTTTGCAGTGTCATACAAAAAACATTTTCTTTGATTTTCACAACTATGAAGTCATGATACATATCATAGTAAATCCATTTTACCTATCAAAATATTCTCGTAATGGTCACAGATAAGTAGTGGTCACATAAGTTTGTGAATGTGATCAGTTCAAATATCATAAAAACATTTTGCACAACATCATTTTCATATTGCTAAATATCCTTCACTTTTTTCTTGGTCACGGTTCCTTCCCTTTGGATTTATTTGTTCAGCCCTTGATCCAGTAATCTAAAGTTACTGGTTTCCAAATACTGTTGTGAAATATTATTCTTACATTCAAAAGCTCCTAGAACAATTCCCCTATATCCCAAAAATGTTCAACAAGCTCTTTCTTTTTCTCATTTTGGCTCATTGAGGTTTTCGATTTTATTATTCTGATGTATCATAGTCTTTTAATAAGAAGTTTTAAAATCGTTTGTGACTGGAATAAAATTGAAAATTGACGAGAAGATTACTTATTTTTCTTAAGTCTCAGTGTTTAATATTGTTGGCTAGAATTGATATAGTTAAATATGTTGAGAATTTGGTTGTTTCTCTGACTTCATAAATTTTCTTAGTTGTTGTTGTTATTTTGACTATAGGGACTTCAGCTACAAAATTTTATTTCACAAAAAATTTGGCGTATGGTATATAGGATAAAACGAATGCTTAGCATTCCTAATTGTTCGGTCAATTTCTTGGGTCAACAATAAAGGAAATTAAATGTTGGGTCAGCCTTGAGTTATTGATATGGACCATAATTGAGTCAACATTTAAGATATTGTTACTGGACCAATGATTTGAGCAAATAAACAATAAATTAATGACAAAATGATAATGATCAGAGATATTGATAATTAATTGCAGATTAAGGAAGCTATTTATGAGTAACAAACCGAATTTAAAGATAAGTTCGTTTTATTGGACCTATGCCAGTTTAGGATCCATGAAATAACATATAAATAGAAGACTAAGCCGCAAAGGTAAGCAGGTTGAACTAATTTTGAATACTCACTCGCTATTGAATATTATACTATTATCACGCAAAGCCACTGACTTGAGCGTTAGAGTTCCTTTTGCAGGTATCCTCTCACTCAGCTCGGATTGAAAGAATTTGAAGTAGGAGGTTCAGAGGTCAAAGAATAAGGAAGGCGACAGTAGAAAGGTGTGTCTCTTGGCCCTACATAATTATATACAGAAACATTTTGGCGCCCACCGTGGGGCCCGAGCGACCTCCCATGAAACCACGAGAAACCAGACGCATGCTCGGCCTCAACATCACTATTTCGGATCAATACCAGGTTTTGCAACAAAGCAAAAAATTCTATAATAATTTCTAAAGGCATGTCTTTTGTTTTAAAAACTCTTAGGTAACCATAAGAGATTTACAAGGCAAAAAATTAAATGCCTCCACAAAAAGGAAGATTACAAAATATTGAAGCGTTTACTTTATTTAATGCATATTTTTGTGAGTAAAAATATTTTCAACAGGAAGTTTCAGCTCCTTCCCAATTGCTTAGTTGGACCACCTACGTTCGACCTTGTTAGATTCTAATGACTTTTAATTATAAATTATAAATTATAAAATATTGAAGCATTTACCTTATTTTTGTGAGTGAAAATATCTTGCATAGAAAGGTCCAGTCCCTTCCCGCTCGGACAGTTGGACAACCTATGTTTAGCATTGTCAGGTTTCAATGGCTTGGCTCTTGTGCGAAGATCAATTGAGCACCTCTACCCTCGTTCAGCGTATCCCAAGCGATGCCTATTTCTATTATCATAGTTAATGTCCTCATCTATTCTGTAGGTCACAAGATAGTTAAACACCTATAACTCATCCGTGACACATCCTAATACGAATTTCTCAGTTTTCGCCTTCAAACGTTCAACAGAAGACCGAACGGTCTCACCTGCTCGGCCATCCGGCCTCATAACCCGAAATATTTTAATATTAATTTGATTGGTTATATTTTTCTGACCATTCGAATTCAAATTTTTATTTTCTCTTCAGTACAGATGACATGACCCTATATACAACCACTTAGTCAACCTGAAGCTTATCGTTCATTGAGGATCACTTCTGTAGCTCTCACTTGAGCCTCTTCGACCTAGGGAACGTTCTAAGTGAATTCCTAGAGTTTGTCGCTCGGTCTAGAGAGGAGTATCGACTTATCTTTAACTGGCATAGGTCCAATAAAACGAACTTATCTTTAGGGGATGTGTATGGTATTGATACTTGTCAAGCCAATTGACTAGCTAGACAAAACAATTAACAAATCTTAACCAATCGGTTAAAATAGATGTTGAGAGTATAGTTCAAGCAGACCTTGGTTTCTCTCTCTCGCTCGGTGAGGAACATTCTCCGTGAACTCTTACTCGAGTCTCTTCGACGAAACGATCTTGCTTACTTGGTCGTCCGACCTTGTAGCCTAATTCATTTTGATACTAATTCTCTAACCTCATAAATGCGTTAGTGTGATTGGCTATACTTTTTCTGACAAGTTCAAATTTGAATTGTTATTTTTTCTTCAGTGCAGATGACAAAACCCCATTTAAACCACTCGGCTAACTAGATCCTACTACTCAGTGGGGAACATTCTCAATGAAATCCTAGTCCAAACCGAGAGGTGATAAAAGTTCTCAATGAATTTTTACTCTCGTCCACTAAGGAACGTTCTCAATAAACTGTCACTCTCGTCCACTAGGGAACATTCTCAATGAACTCCTAGTCCAAACCGAGAGGTGATAAAAGTTCTCAATGAACTGTCACTCTCGTCCACTAAGGAATGTTCTCAATGAACCCCTAGTCCAAACCGAGAGGTGATAAAATTCTCAATGAACTGTCACTCTCATCCACTAGGGAACGTTCTCAATGAACTCCTAGTCTAAACCGAGAGGTGATAAAAGTTTTCAATGAAATGTCATTCTCGTCCACTAGGGAACATTCTCAATGAACTCCTGGTCCAAACAGAGAGGTGATAAAAGTTCTCAATTAGCTGTCACTCTCATCCACTAGGGAACGTTCTCAATGAACTCCTAGTACAAACTGAGAGGTGATTAAAGTTCTCAATGAACTGTCACTCTCATCCACTAGGGAACGTTCTCAATGAATTCCTAGTCAAAATCGAGAGGTGATAAAAGTTCTTAATGAACTGTCACTCTTGTCTGCTAGTGAACATTCTCAATGAACTCCTAGTCCAAATCGAGAGGTGAGGAATGTTCTCAACGAACTCTCACTCTCGTCCACTAAGCCTAGGGAACGTTCTTAATGAACCCCTAGTCTAAACCGAGTAGTAAGTAAGAAATAAATATTTCAATTACGCTCTGATCTTCAAAATCGAGGCTACGGTCTTCATAAATAGGGTTTTTCATTTCAACAATTTGTGGATCTTAGGATGGCAGTGTTGCAGCCAGGGCATCCTTTTCAACTCGGATATTACGACAAGTCATGCCAAGTTTTTTACTATAGGCCATCAGCTCAGTTGCTCTTCAGAGTCATAATAGTTGCAGTATGTTCTTTTTCTATCTTCTTAAGGTTCTTTTTGTTTTTGCAAGTTCCTCGTTCTGACCTTTAAGTTAAAAAATAACCTTGTGTGCATCTCAAACTATGTGCTGGGCATCAACCAATACTTGGGTAGATTCTTTTTGTTTCTTTTCACATTATTCCAATTCGCCAGTGCCGCTCGACAAGATAACTAAAGTGTTGAGTAGGTCGTTGGTGATCAGATATATGCTCAACTACATTTTTCTCGTCTTCGACTAGGTTAAAGTCTATGGCCTAAACAGAAGGCAGAGCTCCAAATACCACCAGGGAGCAAACGAGAAGGAGTAATAGCTTTCTTATACTTCTTAACAGCATCATCCTTCTCAAAATATTGTCCAACAGTGCACAATTCTCTTCTTTTGGCAAGAGCGGTTACAGTATTGAGCCTCAATATTTATGCCTATTATAAGTCCTATAGTTAACCTGGGCTTAGGCCGAATGGTTAACTTGGACTTGTGGAGACATATGTATGGTATATAACATAGAACAAAAGATTAACATTCGTAACCGTTCGGTCTATTCATTCGGTCAACAATCAAGTAGATTAAATGTTGGGCCACAATTGGGCCAACGATCAAGATATTGTTATTGAACCAATGATTTTGGAAAATAAACAATAAATTAATAACAGAATGATAATGATCATAAATATTGATAACTGATTGCAGATTAAGGAAGCTATTTACGCGTAACGGACCAAATTTAAAGGTAAGTTCGTTTTATTGGACTTATGTCACTTTAGGGTCCAGGAAATAACTTATAAATAGAAAGTTAAGCCTCAAAGGCTAAATAGGTTGAACGAATTCTACATATTCACTCTATTGAATATTATCACTATTGTCATGCAAAGTCACTGACTTGAGCGTCATAGTGTCTTTTGCAAGTATCTTTCACTCAATTTAAATTGAAAGAATTTGAAAAAAAAAATTCAAAAGTCAGAAGGTTAAAAAAACGATAATAGAAATGTGAGTTTCTTAACCCTACACAATTATATACATAAACACCTTGTAACAATAATATATCATGTGTATCGAAATTTTATAAGAATTGAACAGTTTCATATACGCGTATTAATAAAGTAAAAGATTGTGGTTTTTTTCAAACTACTCAAAACCTTTACCCCATCACGACCTACCGTGTCCCTCAATTGTCAATTGCTCAATAGTATAATATAAAATCTAAATTTAATATTTATGTTTGAGTCATAATAACCGACGCTTAATATTTTGATTTTACTTTTTTATTTTTATAAAGATTTTGAGTTCCTATCACCGACTCTAATATTTAGATTTACTTTTATATCATTTTTGTGTCTGTTTGCCCGACAACATTAATTTTCCAATTATGATCGACGCAAAAATGTGTAATCTATTTCTATGAGTTCTATATATACATTTTTGTCTGTTACATCCCGATCCATTGGTTCAGAACTAGTTTTGCTTGCATTACACAGATGATTATGCGTTGTCCTCTACAAAGTTTTGAATATGCAGATCTTTTAGTTCATATGATCGATCTCTCACACATATCTTACGTTGGAACATATACAATGGCATGGACTTTGTTAATTTTACATCTTCACATTATAAAAGGGAGAGTTTTTCTTAGAGAGTGAAAGTAATGGGATACAAACAAAAACAATAACAATTAAAATTACATTCATAACTCAAATCACACTTTCAGACTTTTTCTTCTTCTTAATTGCATTATAATTACAATCAAATATGGTATTACATTGAAAAGTTAAATCACGCGTATATATATAAATTATCAATAAATGTTTCTCTTATTCCCCTTTAATCCTTTCCATCATATCAAACTTGTTGGAGTATTGTTTGATGACACGTATATTTAAAAATTATCATTAAATGTTTCTCTTATTCTCCTTTAATGCTTCTCAGGAGCTCTCGGCCATGTCCTATTTAATTGGCATTTCATCCTAAAGATAAAATAGCACATTCTTTAAGCAAATGGCAGCAGAGGTTCTCCTTAAGCATATAAAAACTGGCACCCAGTTTCTTTGAGCCCAATGAGACTTTCTTCAGACCATCGAGAGCTCCAAACCAACCGACAAGCCTCAAAAATCTTGTCATTTTTGGTCGTTCCTACAAACAAAGCCAGCATAATCTTAGGTTTCACATCTTTTATGACAACAATCATCATTTTTACAAATCGTGTTTTAGAAAACAAACTGTAAAATAGTATTCAATATATGTATCACAAAAAACTGCAATTTTCTTCAAACCAAATGTTTTTTAGTTTAATAACAAAATATAAACTAATGAACAAAGAGTGAAAAAGATATATGTAAACTATGAATCTTATTAATCAAAAGACTATATAATACCTTTGGTACCTCCTTAATTTGATTTTATAACTCCTAGAAAGAAGTATATGTTTGTGTTTTCATCGTCTTCATCATTATTGCCCATGGTACTGATATTTACCCGAGCTCTAAATATTCAGGGATACCTGGAAATATTGGCTTTGTCACTGATGAAATTTAGATCACTTGGTTGAGAAAACTCTTCCAATATCCACTTTATATAGATGCAGAAGAGGAGATGAGAGGTTCAGTGAGAGGATTAACATTAATTAATGTGTTTGAAGTTTTCCTTTTGAACTCATTATATAAACAGATTTAAAATAAAAAAAATTAAGTGATACTTATATTTAACTATTAAATATTGTATTTATGTAATATATTAATGTATGCATTGTATTATTTAAGTGGTATCATTAAATATATTAAACGAAATCAATAGATGCATTAATATCTTAACATATGTAACGTCAATAACCATAATTACGCATTCAATTACTTGCGTAATATATTAATATATGCATTAATTTAATCTATTATATGCAATTAATATAGTAAAACTTTAGTGATAACATTCACAAATACTCTTTTCTACATGTCTATCTATTTATGCATGTATTTATCTATATACTTATTGTTATATTAATATATATATTCGAGAGAAAATAGATTTAATTTTTCGAATAACCATACAGATCTCTTACCTTATACATGTATTCATTACAAAAAATAGTGTTATGTAGTAAGATATTTATTAGATAAAATATCTTAGATATTTTAAGCGGTTAAAATATTTATGAATAACTAACCACATTTTTAGGTAAGGTTATTTTTATTTGGCTTATAAATACAATGACAGGGCAAAAGTCCAGGTACGTTCCCTCTATGTTCTAGAGACTCTA
This sequence comes from Vigna nakashimae, assembly GCA_034642375.1. Taxonomy (NCBI): domain Eukaryota; kingdom Viridiplantae; phylum Streptophyta; class Magnoliopsida; order Fabales; family Fabaceae; genus Vigna; species Vigna nakashimae. Next base: position 26,528,732 of record CM067768.1, read on the forward strand.
AATAATATTTCAAAGCGATATTATAATCACTCTCTTGAGAGCTGATGCTCCCTAATTCACATCTGACTTGAGCGTCGGAGTATCTTTGCAGGTATCTCCCCTCCTTTGGCGAGTATGAACGACAACAATTGGAGAAAAACAAGCGTCCCAGACAGCCAGAAGCAAAAAAGACACACTGAAAAACATCTACACCGAAACATTTTGGCGCCCACCGTGGGGCAGAGTGTCATCCCGCAGAAGCCGCAAGAGGAGCACTCGGTCTCGACGAATCACTTCTTCGGATAAGGCAACTCCAACGAGATGAAGCCACCGCATCACCGCAAGGATTGTCCTCCGTGAGCCATTGACGCCGCTGTGAGCATCTTTCCGAAATCGTGCCTCTTTGCGAGTCAAACCCAGCCCAGAGACAAACCCTTTCGGCGCCCCCAAGTCCGCCGCATTGTCCGACCCATCATCCGCGTCTTCCGCGGCACCCGCGGCATCCACACGCAGTTCGGTTCTGCCTCCACGTCATCCGTCCAGGTAGACCAATAAGAACGAGTAGCGCCCCAAGGTCGTCCATCCAGGTCAACCGACAAGACCGAGTGTCCATGGTGACCGATCAGCACAACCGAGTGGATGCCAACCAGGGATTGACATCCTTGGCCGAACGCCCTGCTGCCGGCCGTCACGACCGCCCCTCACTAAGTCCATTATACTACAATCAGGACTTGTCGATGAGAGAGCCCGTTCGGCCGTTCCCAGCGCGTCCAGCCTTCAGCAAAGAGGTAACCGTCCTGTTTTCACCAGCTTTTTGTGCCCCTTAGAGACGAAGCTACTCGGTCTGCTTCAGCTCGTGAGAAAGCGGCCATTAGTGACCACAAGCGTTACAGCACTCGACCGTTCGGCATCACATGTGGTCGCTCCTTCAGACTCAAACGTTCGGCCTTTCGGGGCCTCAAGTTTTCCAGCTTTTCGCCGATCGCCCTCACATGTTTTTGGTCATTCGACCTCACCGTTCGACAATCCGTGGTCACAAGCGTTCCAACACTCAACCACTCAGCCTCACTGACGTTCGGCAACTCGACCTTTACGGCTCGGCCATTTGCGTCTCAAACGTTCCAGCATTCGTTCTCGCGGCCGTTCGGCCTAAAGCGTTCGACACTTCGCTCATCATTGACGTTCGGTCTCTAGCGCTCGGCCACACATGGTCTCATGTGTTCAAACCTTCAACCGTTCGGCCATTCGGTCTCATTGTCGTTCGGCAATTTTCAACCTCGAGCGTTCCTGCTTTCAGCCACTCAGCCTCATTGACTCTCGGCCTTTCGGCCTATATCGCTCGGCCACCAGTTGCCTCAAGCTTTCCAACGTTCATCCATCCGGCCTCAATGACGTTCATCCTTTTGGCTTCAATCGTTCGGCCATTAGGTCTCACGGACGTTTGGTCACTTGTCCTCAACCCTTCGGCCTCAATTGTTCAGCTTTCCGTGGCCTCAAGCGTTCAGCATTTGGCCTCACGTGTCTTTCGGCCTCTACCGCTCGACCACACATCGACACGAGCGCTCCAGCATTCGGCCCTACTCATGTTCGCTCTCCCTGACGTTCGGCACCTCGGCCTTAACCGTTCGACACTTCGCTCTCACTGACGTTCGGCAGCTTGGCCTCAAGCGTCCAGCACTCAGTCTCACTGACGTTCGGCCACTCGGCTTCAACCGTTCGGTCATCCTTGATTTCTAGCATTCCAGAATTCGGTCTCACGGACGTTCGACCCTATTGATGTTCGGCCATTCGGCATAATTGACGTTCAGCCTTAAGCGTCCAACATTCGGCCTAACTGACGTTCGACCGCCAGTGCAGATAAGCACATCTTGTACATAAAAGCGGACGCCAGAGAGCCGTTCATGCTGAAACACTAACAATTGGGGAAACACTCCTAGACCTGGTAGATGTTCGCCCTAGAACACCCAGGTGCATTAAATAAAGGGATACATTCCCGCTGGTAGATGTTCGTCCTAGAACACCCAGACCATCAAACCTTGGGGACCATCCCCTAGCCTAGCTTATGTTCGCCCAAGAACATCAAATTTTCAAACATTCGGCCGTTCGGCCTAAAAGATATTCGTCATTTGGTTCGAATCGCTCGACCATCCATGGCCACGAGCGTTCAAACATTCGGCCGTTCATTCTCAAAAGTATTCGCCCTTTGTTTTCAACCGCTCGACCATCCATGGCCACGAGCGTTCAAACATTCGGTCGTTCGTCCTCAAAAGTATTCGCCCTTTGTTTTCAACCTCTCGACCATCCATGGCCACGAGCGTTCAAACATTCGGTTGTTCGGCCTAAAAGAAATTCGTCACTTGGTTCGAACCACTCGACCATCCATGGCCACGGGCGTTCCAACATTCGGCCGTTCGTCCTCAAAAGTATTCGCCCTTTGTTTTCAACCGCTCGACCATCCATGGCCACGGGCGTTAAAACATTTGGCCGTTCGGCCTAAAAGATATTCGTCATTTGGTTCGAACCGCTCGACCATCCATGGCCACGAGCGTTCAAACATTCGGTCGTTCGTCCTCAAAAGTATTCGCCCTTTGTTTTCAACCACTCGTCCATCCATGGCCACGAGCGTTCAAACATTCGGCCGTTCGTCCTCAGAAGTATTCGCCCTTTGGTTTCAACCACTCGACCATCCATGGCCACGAGCGTTCAAGCATTCGGCCGTTCAACCTCAAAAGCATTCGTCATTTGGTTTCAACCACTCGACCATCCATGGCCACGAGCGTTCAAGCATTCGGCCGTTCGACCTCAAAAGCATTCGTCATTTGGTTTGAACCGCTCGACCATCCATGGTCATGAGCGTTCAAACATTCGGCCGTTCGGCCTCAAAGGTATTCGCCCTTTGGTCTCAACCGCTCGACCATTGCCACGAGCACTCAATCAGTCGACCGCTCGACCCTACTGATATTCGGCCTTTCGGCCTCAAAGGTATTCGTCCCCTTGGCTTCAACCGCTCGTCAATCCATGGCCACGAGCGCTCAAGTATTCGGTCGTTCGACGCCACTGATGTTGTCCATTCGGCCTCGATGACGTTCGTCCGCTTGGCTTCAATCATTCAGCCTCACATGCCACTCGGCCTCTACCGCTCCACCATACATGGTAACATGCACATATTCAACTGTTAAACGTTCGACCTTCGCGGCCTCAAACGTTCCAGCTTGTGGCCATTCGGCCTCGCATCTTTTTTGGTACTTCGATCTCAGCCGCTCGGTCATCCTTGGCCTCAGTTGTTAAAACGTTCAACTGCTTTGCCTAAGGCAAAGAGAAAACCCATAAAAACCTGTCGTTCAGTCCACAACAACCTGAAACACGCTCCCTAACACAGCGAATACAGCCTCCCTCAAACTCATAAGTCCTATAGTTACCACGTCCATAAAACAGAACGGTTAACTCGAACTTGGGGGGCATGTTATGTAGTAAGATATTTATTAGATAAAATATCTTAGATATTTTAAGCGGTTAAGATATTTATGAATAACTAACCACATTTTTAGGTAAGGTTATTTTTATTTGGCTTATAAATACAATGACAGGGCAAAGGTCCAGTAATATAGCAGTATTGTAGGGGTTTGTTTCCCGAGGTTTAAAACCTCTCTTAACTATCCATGGTTTTAAAGAAAAACCAGTCGCGCCTCCAGTAATATTTTGCTGCCAAAGTTGCCCCTTCAGTGCTTTGTTTTTCACCTTCATCAGAGCTGCGGGTATTCTAGACTTTCTTCACTGTACTGTTTCTATCTTCACCTTCTCCTCTCGACCTCTTTATCTTCAGCCTTCGCGTCTCAATTTCTCCATCTTTGTAACCTTTTGTCACTTTGCAATTCCTGGTTTCTTTGTTTTCTCCTCCTCCAAATTCCTAATTTCGAAAATCCAAAGCTCACCGACCTTGCGATTGACTTTTTTAGGAGCTCTCCGATGGTGTTTTCGAGAAGCTTGTGATTTGCTCAGCCTTCGTGTCTCACCATTTCCATCTCCCAACCTTCGTGTCTCGCCGTTTCCATTTTCACCGCCATCGCGTCTCGACTTCTCCATTCTCACAGTCCTTCACTTTGCAATCCCTTGTCTTTCCCTGCTTCAAATCTCTAATTATGAAAATCCAAGCAGCATTAGGAGCTTGCGGATCTTGCAATTAACATTTTTGAGGAGCATGTGAGTTGCACAAGATGAAATCAGTCGTTGACCGGAGCCACCTCCTTCTTCACCGCCTCCTCAACGGTGTTAACAACTTCTTTAGAGGGGAGATTCCTCAATCTCTAGGACACCTGAGAAGCCTCCAATACTTTGTAAGCATACATGAGCTTGGGTTTGATATCTTGAGATGAATCCATCTTCAGTATCAAGATAAAAGAGAGTAAGCTTTCTTAAGCGCATGGTGACAGTAATTTCTGGTCCATGAAACATTTCCCATAGCTAAAATATTGATAGAAGTTGTTCGAGACTTTGTTTAATTCAAGTAAAATTGTCTTGCTATTTGGGAAACATAGAAACTAGGCATGTTGCTATATAGTAGAACAATGGTTGAAATTTTTGAGAACTTGTTGATAAGTGTGAAAAACAGATGTTTTGATACTTATAAAGGATCTCAATTTTGTAATTATTCATGTTATTACTCAGTGAAAAGTCGTAATAGGAAGTAGATTGTGTTGTAAATTATTGTTCAGGAAAAGTTGTACAAAAGTGAATGTGTCAGCCAATTCTCGCATAGCAGAAGCAAAATTCGCAGAGCCAGGAGAATACATTCGCACAGCGCACCACCATTGGTTCGCTGAGCGAATCATGCCAGTTGGATATTTCAAGTTTTGAATTCGCACAGCGCACCAGAGGCTGTGCGCTTAGCGAGTTGGTGCAGTTGATTGCTGAATTAATTTTAATTCGCACAGCGAATCTGCTTCTGTGCGCTGAGCGAATGGAGCAGTTTTATGAGAAATAAACTGTCTCTTAAAAGACGTGCTTGTAAGGATAGAGGTATCAGACTGGAAAATAGAATTTGGAGAACTGCTCTGGAGACCATCAGGAGACCTCTCTGAAGACATCAAGACTGCACATCATGCAAGGAATTGCAGAAATGAGTATGTTTGTGATGTCTAGGATAGGCTAAACTTTTATTCGTTGGAATTGACTGTAATGGCTGACATTTGATGTAATCTTTCCTGTTCAATATAAATGGTGTTCGTATGCTTTTCTTGTTTACTTTTTATTTTATTTTACGGAAGTAAAATAAACTTGATTTTATATTTAAATTGTACTGGGAAGTAAATTTGAGTATTAACGCAAGAAAAGCAACCAGAAGGAAAGATGCTAGGAATAGTTTCAATTCTCCTGGTCATCAATAACATCGTTCTTAATGCAAAGTTTATGTTTAATTACTTAAGAAATTAATAATTGAACATAATTCTTTAGAACTTGTTTTAAGGAATTAAACCAAGATACTGTGATGTTGATGTTCGAACGCAAGTTATATTGTTCAGAACAGTTACTGTAATGTGGTCATGAAGTCAATTCCAATGAAGCTTTCTTTAAATTTTAATTTCAATTTTAAATTGTCATCTAGTTTGATACTGTTAATTCACTTAAATTTTGTTGTTCAATTGATTTTGATAAATAAATTTTAATTGAATAACGTAACACAAATTCCCTGAGGAGAGCGATACTTGACTTATCACTGTATTACTTGTAACGATTTGGTATACTTGCCAAAAAGTTATCACTTGTCACATACAGAGGCTTTTTCATATCTCTAGATTTTACTTCATTGCTGAAATTGTTGAAAACTGTAAGTGAATGACGTTGTATAGGTGGCAAGTCTTCTGTCCTACTCGATGTCAAGCCTTGGGATGATGAGACCGACATGAAGAAGCTGGGAGAGGCTGTCCGCAGTATTGAGATGCGTGGTTTATTGTGAGGAGCATTTATGTTCAAAGTTTCATAAACTTTTATCCCTCAAAGTTTCATAAACTTTTCTCTCATTCATTATCAGAATTAACTACCCTTTTGCTACTTTCTTTACTTTTTTCCTATAAATTTGTCAAACTCTGCATAACCAGAAGAAGGTCAGAACATAAAACTTCACCAATTTTCTAGTTTAATGTGTACTGCATTTGGATTTGCCTTCAAAGTTTGCATTTTCCAACAAAGTTGGAGCAACACATCTTTCTTAATCCTATTTTAGAATTTTAATTTAATATTCAACGTCTTTCTTTCCAATTTTTATATAAATTATATTAATATACTGAAGAATGTAGTTTATTTTATATATAATATTCAGTTTTAGTATATTATTTCATGTGGACTTCAAAAAAATAATTTGATTATAATTCCATTTTATCATAATCAAAAACTAAAAAAAAATAATAATTTGCACATATATTTGGCGGTTTTAACAAACCTCGATTGGTTTAGGCGGTTTTAATAAACATCGGTTGGTTTCAGCGGTTTTTGAGGAACCTCTGTTAATACCGGCGATTTTTCCAAAACCCCTATAAATATCGGTGGTTTTTGAGAAACCCCTACTAATACCGGCGATTTTCCCAAAACTCCTGCTAGTACCGGCAGTTTTTGCGAAACCTTCACTAATACCGACGATTTTCACAAAACCGCCGGTATTTATTTAGCGACGTAGCTTTTCCCATGAGTTTTCCGAACAGCGTGTAATGCATTTTTCGGGGGTTAAAACCACTAGAAACGAAAAAATAACTACGGAAAAATTGTAAATTTTTGTAGTGTAACATATATATTATCTTGTTAACCACGATTATAATAATTTAAGTTTCAAGTCTTTTATACATTTAGGTATTTTTAATTGGGTTTTTATAAACTTTTTTTTATATATTCCCCATTAAATTCATGCTAGGCATTATTACTACGACATAAAATTTTTATCAAACAAATTATAAAAACATGACGAATCACACCAAATTTATGTCCATGTGAGGATGGTAGTCCCCAGCCTCCTTCTCTACCTTCTTGGCATGAGAAATAGAAGTTGGCTCGTTTAAGATCATCAGACGCTTACTCTTCTGACACTGTACAAGAAATATCTGAAAGAATTGTAAGTTATCACTGTTCCTAAAATAATAATAATTTCATTATACATACTACCTTGAACTTTTTTAAGAATAATGGTGTTTTGTTATGTTACAGGACTCCTTGGTTGAGCAGAGCTCCCAAGGTCAATTCACTCCAAACGGTCGCTAGGATATTCTTACCACTACACTTGGACAACCTAAGCACCCTAGACGTGTGCGTGCTGCTGGAACTAGAGTAGGCATTCGAGATTATTTTGGGAGTTCTTCTCGTTAGACTTCATATGCATACAACGAAGCACAAGAACAAAGGCTCACACAGGAGATCACAAAAAAGCTTTGAGCAGACCTTAGGGAGGAGCTTAGGACGGAGCTTAGGACAGAGCTTTAGATGGTACCGGGACGATGTTGGTAGTTCGTGGAACAGTGTTTCAAGCAGCGACTGTTGTTCAGTGTATGAAGCTATTAGAGGATGAGCTGAAGGTCTCAATAGACGACATTATCATACCAGATGCCTCAGTTCCTCTGCCCACAGATGAGATTTTCATTGTGGCACAAGCATTCCAATCTTTTATCATTTGGCCTAAACACTTGGTTGGTTCGGTTTCTGACCCCTCAGTATGGAATTCTACTTTACACTTCTCAATTTTAAAGTTTACATGTTATTAATGTCAAAACTTATCTTATTTTTCCATGTAACAACAAATGCATGCACATGAGAAGATTCGTTTATCTGAGGACGATCCTCTTGGTGCATTGCAGCAACTTGCTGACATCATTGGAGATAAGCCTTTGGAGGTTGAATATGATGATAATGTATTTGGAAGAGGCTCTGAGGTCCCAATATACCTGCATAGCCAAGATGTTAGAGAGGTTGCATCTGGAACAGAAAAGTTGAATATTACATTAGTTCAGCTATGGATGATGTAAGTCTATGAGCAATTATTTATATAAAATTGATTTATATATAAAGTATACTTATATCAAAGGTAATTTTTGATTTCAGGTATATGTTTGGTGTCAGTAACAACTTGGGGTACAAGGATGTCTATGGATTCATTGATCCCCAAATCATTCACGAAACAAATGATTTTGATGAGATCACAACATATCTCACAAGAAGATTTGCAAGTGGAAAGAACATACTTTTTATTCCTTATATATCTGGGTAAGTGAACTTTGTTAACATAATAAAGTTTCATATGTGATTTTAATATATAATAATTAAGTTATTATGAATTTCAGGCGCCACTGACAGCTACTTGTTATTTCTGTACAGGAGAGTTATGCTTTGTGGTTCTGCTCATTGCACAAGTCTCCTCCCAAACATCTCAGACAAGTAGTTGATTGGTAAGAACCTCAATGTTTGAACTTTCTTTGTTATATAAATGAATGCTAAAACCTTTTTTTATATATAGTTCTATTTCAGCAAGTATGATGTTGGTTGGGAGATCAATTGCTAACAATAGAAAGCTTGCATGGATTGCTCTCAAGGTTTGACATATGCTAAAGCCATACTTTCTTATAATTGTTTTGTTTTAATGATTTTCACTAACTATTTACAACTATGATGGTATATTGTAGTGTAACAAACATAATGGTTCATATGAGTGTGGATACTATATATGTAATGTATTGGGTGACCCACATTATTCGTGCCCATATCACAAGAGGCTGGGAAACGGTAATATTTAAATTTAATGAATTTTGATTTTCTTCAACATTTGGAATTCATATACACTAACTAATTACAATTTTCTTGTGTAGAGATTCAAGACTTCTACTCCAATTCCTGAGAAGCCACTTACATTCCTGAGGAAAGCAATTGTAAAACATTTAGTTAGATTATATAATAGTTCTTAGTTATTAGATTTAAAATACATTAGAACATGTTGATTTATAGTTATTAGACTTTGTACATTATGTGATGTAAATATTGACTATTGTATTGAATCTGTGTCGTTATGATATTGTTTGATATTCAGGTCTACTTTTGTGATAGTGGATATCACAAAAACAGACCTGCTATTAAAAAAAATTACAGGAGAATAGGTCATGGTTGGGGCCAAAACCGCTGTAGAAAGGTTATACGAAAATTTAAACAAAAAGGGTTTTGGTCGCGGTTCCAGCATGAACCGTTGTCATATTTTCAAGTTATTACCGTGGTTGGAACCGCGGCCAAAGCTTACACAAAAAAATTATTTAAAAAAAAGGGTTTTGGTCGTGGTTCAAGAAAGAACCACTGTCACATCCCCAGGTTATTACCGCAGTTGTAACTGTGGCCTAAAGTCCCAGACTTTCTACCTCGTCTGTATATGTTGCGGTTCTACAACCGCGACGTATATTCAAAAACAACCACAGTCATTTCCCTTCGCTGCACTAGTGATAGGGGGAGCTAAACCTATCCTTATGTCCATGTTTTTTATGATGAACAAAAGAATGATTTTATAGTTTCTTACACAACAAATAGTATAACAATTTTCTTATATGTGTCTTGTTTAATTGATTGTTATGAGAATTAATTTGTATTAAAATTAATCATGTTTAAAATAGATTGAATATATCATTTCTGAGTGAAATAATCGATTTAACAAAGTATATAATCTGTTAGATTTCACCAGATAGCATTTTATGCTTAAGATGGGCAAATTACTCTGTAATAATCGATTATGTAAGGTTTATAATCGATTAAAACAGATAGTTATGCCATTATACGTTTCATTTGTGATATATCTGTTTAAAATGAAAATTGAATTGAAAATTTGCTTAAGTATAAGATTAATCGATTGTATAATTGGTTAAATCAATTTACTTTGTTTAAATTCATTTCATTTAATAGTCTAAACTGTCACAATGATCAAATAAATTTATAATTGATTAAATAATCAATTACATACTTAGGATAATATGTTAAAATAGAAACAAATTTGTTAAAGCACAAGAAAAATTTTAACCAATTACATAAATACCTTAATTATTGATTATAATGCGTTAAGATTCAAAAAATCATATAGAGATATATATATATATATATATATATATGTGGGACAATTGTCGCAACCGGAATCGCGACGGGACGACGATCCGAAAAAGAAATCGTTTTTGAAAAAAGAGATTTGGAGTCGCCACCATAGTTTATTCTGGAAAACTACGGAAAAACCATAAAATGATAAGGCATGGTCTGCGAAAATGAGATTCTAAGTTCGGGAGTCGGTTACGTGTAGGAAAGGTATTAGCACCCTACAACGCCTGCCCTAAGGCAGTACCTTTAACTAAATATGCGAATATGATGTGGTTTTCAAAATGTTTAACTTTCCCCTAAAAATAAAATTCTAAAGAAACAAAATATTTTTAGTTTTTTGGGCCCGATAAGGATTGACCTTACTCCTACGTATTCTCATTAAGAATGAGAAATCAGGGTTCCGTAGTTCTTTTAGAAACTGCTTGAAAATATTGTTTGAGAAATTGTTTAGAAAATTTGTTTGGAAAATGATTATGGATAAATTTGGATTTTTGGGAAAGTGAACCTGACAAGGACTGGCCTTGCTCCTACGTATCTCCACTTTTGATGGAGAATCAAGGATCACGTAGTTCTAGCCAGAAAGATTGTTTGTTTGCTTGAAAGTGTTGTTGTTTTTGGTTTTTTGAAGATTTTATATTTTTTTGTATTTTTTGATGTAATATTTAGATTTTTTTGCGTAATGAGCACTAGGCTGATGCGTACGATCGCACGAGCACTCACACGGCTTTTTCCTTGTTTTTTATTGTTTTGCGTAATGAGCACTAGGCTGATGCGTACGATCGCACGAGCACTCACACGGCTTTTTTTGTTTATTTTAGATTTTGCGTAATGAGCACTAGGCTGATGCGTACGATCGCACGAGTACTCATACGGCTTTTTTTGTTTATTTTATATTTTGGGTAATGAGTACTAGGCTGATGCGTACGATCGCACGAGTAGTCACACCGATATTTATATCATTACATGTTTTTTAAAGTTTTATATATTTTTTATTAAGAAGAGAAGTGAGTTGAAATATCTATGACATAAAAATATGAAAAAAAAACATAGGATAAAATTGTGGTAGAAAATGTTAGCAAAATGATGAAGATGAAGTTTTGATGATGTCCAAATCAAGTCAAGAAGAAATCAAGATTCAAAATGTTATGAAGACTTGTATTGCTATGGAAAGCTTTTGTAATACTCTTAGAAATATGTATAGGACTTAGATTATAAAAAGAAAAGTGTTTTGTAAAATTACTGTAGCCAAATACTGTAGCAAATTACTGTAGCGCATACTGTAGCAATGTACTGTAGCAATGTATTGTAGCTAATCGATTAACAGAGGGTGTTAATCGCTTAGCGTTAATCGATTAACAGGGGCTGTTAATCGATTAACACAGTGACCGTTTGAAAAACTAGCCGTTTTTAGAGCCGTTGGACTATCCGTTGGAGTGTTAATCGATTAACCACTGTAGCTAATCGATTAACACAGTGAGAAAGGCTGAAAACGAAAAATGGAAGAGTCTTTGGATGAGTCTATAAATAGACTCTCATTTCCTCTCAAGAAATATCTAGAGACATAGAAACTCTTCCCTTGTGCTCAAATACTCAGAAATTCTTGAGACTTGTGTGTTCTTGTTCGGCTTGTGAAACTCTTGTCTGTGGAGCTGGTGAAGTGCTGCTACGGTGACAGAGGAAATAGCCGGTTCATCCTTGGTGTGTCTAAGGAGGTGTTCGGAAGAGAATCATCCTTCGTGAAGTATTCGGAGGAGATGTTCATCCTTCGTGAAGTATTCGGAGGAGGTGTTCATCCTTTGTGAAGATTCAAAGGAGGTGTTGTCTCATCTCTTGTGGCATCAAGAGAGGTGTTTTCTAAACTTTTACAAATTGTATCTTTGTGATTGTAGTTTGTAATTGTTTTGTGATTAGTGAATTGTTTATCTTGTTTTGAGATAAGCGACTGGACGTAGGATTGGTAAGATCCGAACCAGGATAAAATCATCTGTGCAAATTTCTCTCAACCTTACTCTATTTTATTGTCTTTATTATTTGCTAAGTAAGTTTAATTGAGTAGAAATTCTTAAGGCACACGTTTTTAGTAAGAACCAATTCACCCCCCCTCTTGGTTTGTTATTCCACGCTAACCATTCCGCTGCAGCCGCTCTGACAATTGGTATCAGAGCTTGCTTTGATAGTCATTCAAATGGCGGGATCGCATCAAACATTCGCAGAGGGTGCTTCTATCAATAGACCACCACTATTCACAGGTGAAAATTACGCATTTTGGAAGGTCAGAATGCAAATATTTATGGAATCTATTGATGTAGATATTTGGGATGTTGTTGCATTTGGTCCTTTTGTTCCAACTAACAATATGCAGGAACCAAAGTCCCGTGACCAATGGACCATTGAAGAAAAGAGAAGATCTCAGAATGTTGTAAAAGCCCGGAATATCATTGCGTCAGCATTGACTGTTGATGAGTTCTACAGGGTCTCTGTCTGCAAAAACGCTAAAGAAATGTGGGAAACTTTAAGAGTAACTCATGAAGGCGGAGATGAAATTGGGTGTGCTAAATCTAATACTTTAATCATGGAAGAGAATAATTCAAGCTCTTCATCAAGCACAACATCAAGTATGGGTGATTCTAATGAGCAAGCATATATCTGTTTAGTAGTGAACGACGACACTGGAAGCCAAGTAAGTACCTCTAGCGATTCTGATGATTCTGATCATATTGATGAAGATGAATTACATGAAATTTATAGAGAATTATTGATAGAATCAGAAAAACTAGATCTTGCTCATAAGAAATTGAAAAAGGATTTTAAAGAATTACAAAAGAAATATGAAAAATCCTTAGAAGAAATAGAAACTTTAAATAGTAAAATTTCAAATGTAGAAAATTAATCAAATATATCTGCTGAGTGTAAATTTTGTGATGAACATAAATTGAAAGTTGATAACGTTGAAAAATCAATAGCAGATGAAAATAAAGAATTAAAATCAAATTTTAAAAATATTTTTGAAGAAAATAAAATTTTGAAAAATAAAATTTTATTTTATGAAAAAGGTAAATATACTAGTAGTGATGAATGTGCATCTTGTGTTAATTATAAGAAACTACTAGATGAAACAACCTTTGGAGAATGTAGTAAAAATAATGAAAATAAGGTTGTTAAAAATAAGTATGTTCCTAGAATTAAAAATAAACATAATCATAGAACCCATAGAACTTGGGTAGAAAAAGGAACAACTTATAGGAACACAAACTTTGTATCATGCTTTTATTGTATGAAAAAGGGTCATACTTCAAATAAATGTAAAATTAAGCATTATGGTGTTCCAAGTGGTAGATATATTTGGGTTGTAAAATGATTTCAAATTTTTAAATTAACCCAAAGGACCCATACAAAATAGTTGGGTACCTATTGTTTAAAATTTAGAATTTCTTTAAAACAATTTTGTTTTAAATATTTGAAAAGAAAAATTAAGAAATTTTTATTCCAAGGTAGATGGAATTTTTTTTTTAAGCATATATAGTTTTCAAACGGAAAACATTTGAAATAGAAGAATGTGTGCATGTTGTCTTTGATGAAATTGTAGACCTTGAGGCAAAACCTCTTGAGTCATTTGAATTACATGCAGGAAATGATGAAGATTTGTAGAAGATAACAAATGAAGCAAAGAATGATGACAATCCTCAAGATGAAGATCTCAACAATGTTTTATAAGCTCTTTCTCCTAAAAATATTTGCTTTAAATATCCTATTCTGCATGTTTGAATGAATCTTTAAATTTGAAATATTTTTAGCTCATATGCATACATGCTTTTATTAAGGGGGAGTATTATCTTAGGGGGAGAACATCAAACACAACTTTTTAATTATGATCAAAAAGGGGGAGAAAATGTTTAAAGCTTATTTGCTTATTTGTGTTTATTCCCTAATGCACTTTTTCTTCCATAAGTTGTGTTTTAAATACAGACTATTACCAAAAGCTTTAAATCAAGGAGTTTTTGATCATCATCAAAAAGGGGGAGATTGTTAGCAAAATGATGAAGATGAAGTTTTGATGATGTCCAAATCAAGTCAAGAAGAAATCAAGATTCAAAATGTTATGAAGACTTGTATTGCTATGGAAAGCTTTTGTAATACTCTTAGAAATATGTATAGGACTTAGATTATAAAAAGAAAAGTGTTTTGTAAAATTACTGTAGCAAAATACTGTAGCAAATTACTGTAGCGCATACTGTAGCAATGTACTGTAGCTAATCGATTAACAGAGGGTGTTAATCGCTTAGCGTTAATCGATTAACAGGGGCTGTTAATCGATTAACACAGTGACCGTTTGAAAAACTAGCCGTTTTTAGAGCCGTTGGACTATCCGTTGGAGTGTTAATCGATTAACCACTGTAGCTAATCGATTAACACAGTGAGAAAGGCTGAAAACGAAAAATGGAAGAGTCTTTGGATGAGTCTATAAATAGACTCTCATTTCCTCTCAAGAAATATCTAGAGACACAGAAACTCTTCCCTTGTGCTCAAATACTCAGAAATTCTTGAGACTTGTGTGTTCTTGTTCGGCTTGTGAAACTCTTGTCTGTGGAGCTGGTGAAGTGCTGCTACGGTGACAGAGGAAATAGCCGGTTCATCCTTGGTGTGTCTAAGGAGGTGTTCGGAAGAGAATCATCCTTCGTGAAGTATTCGGAGGAGGTGTTCATCCTTCGTGAAGTATTCGGAGGAGGTGTTCATCCTTTGTGAAGATTCAAAGGAGGTGTTGTCTCATCTCTTGTGGCATCAAGAGAGGTGTTTTCTAAACTTTTACAAATTGTATCTTTGTGATTGTAGTTTGTAATTGTTTTGTTATTAGTGAATTGTTTATCTTGTTTTGAGATAAGCGACTGGACGTAGGATTGGTAAGATCCGAACCAGGATAAAATCATCTGTGCAAATTTCTCTCAACCTTACTCTATTTTATTGTCTTTATTATTTGCTAAGTAAGTTTAATTGAGTAGAAATTTTTAAGGCACACGTTTTTAGTAAGAACCAATTCACCCCCCCTCTTGGTTTGTTATTCCACGCTAACCATTCCGCTGCAGCCGCTCTGACAGAAAATAGGATAAATTTATAAACTAAAGAAATGATCAAAATGCATATAAATAGAATGAAAAGAAAATGTGTACCTTGTTGAAGATTTGAAAGATGAAGCAAGATTTTGCTTGTAATAAGTTGTGAGAAAGATAGATGGAAGATGAAGAAGATAACTTTATGGTAGAAATGGGGTATGGGATTTATTATGTATAGAGAGATTAAGAAATAGTAAAATGTGAGAGAAAAATGAAGTAGAGTTTTGGGATGGAATGAAGAGATTTTGAGAGAGAAGAGATGGATATTATGTAATTGTGTGTGTGTGAAGTGAAGGGAATGTAGGTATTTATAGAGTTAAGGATGAAGAAAGTTGATGAATAAAAATAATATAATAAGTTGGTGGAAAATTTAGAGGAAATAAAATATAATTAAAAAAAGATGAATAGAAAAAGTTAATGTGGAAAATAAGTGAAAGAAATAATATAAAAAGTTGATGGAGAAATTAGGTGTGGAAATTAAGTGGAAGAAATAATATAAAAAGTTGGTGGAGAAATTAGGTGTGGAAATTAAGTGGAAGAAATAATATAAAAAGTTGGTAGAGAAATTAGGTGAAATAAAATATAGTGAATAGTAAAAGTTAATGTGGAAAATAAGTGAAAGAAATAATATAAAAAGTTGGTGGAGAAATTAGGTGTGGAAATTAAGTGAAAGAAATAATATAAAAAGTTGGTGGAGAAATTAGGTGAAATAAAATATAGTGAATAGTAAAAGTTAATGTGGAAAATAAGTGAAAGAAATAATATAAAAAGTTGGTGGAGAAATTAGGTGTGGAAATTAAGTGAAAGAAATAATATAAAAAGTTGGTGGAGAAAGTAGGTGAAATAAAATATAGTAAATAGTAAAAGTTAATGTGGAAAATAAGTGAAAGAAATAATATAAAAAGTGAGTGGAGAAATAAGGTGGAGAAAAATGGATAATAAAAAATGTTGATGGAGAAGATATAATTAAAAAAAAGTAAGTGGAAAAATTAGAAAAGTTGATATATAAAATTAATATGGAAATGATGTGGAAAAAGTAAATGAAAAAGGTAGATGATGTGGAATGAGATGTGGAGGGTGAGGTGGATGGTGATGTGGAGAATGGGGTGTGATAAGAAAAGATGGGTGGTGAGGAAGTAAAAAAGTGAGATTATTTTGGGCCATTGGATTAAGTATTTAAAAGAAAATTTGGGGGTGCAAAAAGTAAAATAAATAGTGTTTTTCATTTTGGTGTTTTTATGTTTTTTTTTTTATTTTTTTTTTGTGATGAATTTTATTTACCCGGACGAAATTGGGTATTGACAGCTGCCCCTCTTTACTTAGATTTTACTA
This sequence comes from Vigna nakashimae, assembly GCA_034642375.1. Classification (NCBI taxonomy): domain Eukaryota; kingdom Viridiplantae; phylum Streptophyta; class Magnoliopsida; order Fabales; family Fabaceae; genus Vigna; species Vigna nakashimae. The sequence continues at coordinate 26,545,246 of CM067768.1, forward strand.
GATAATATGAAAATTTGACATTTTCGTATTATTAGAGTAACAGCTAAGTAAAGAAAAAGACACTAATTTCGTCCGGATTTCAAAATCAGCGAGAAACGAACAGGGAAATCTAAACAAATATGAACACGGCTAAGAGAATTAAGGTGTGTAGACATTGCAGAGGGTGTAACAACCCTATGGAAGTGAATGAGGTGTAATAACCTCGTGGAGGGTGTACCAACCCTATGGATGAAGTTGATGAGGTGTAGAAACCTCGTGGAGGGTGTACCAACCCTATGGAAGTGAATGAGGTGTAATAACCTCGTGGAGGGTGTACCAACCCTATGGATGAAGTGGGTGAGGTGTAGAAACCTCGTGGAGGGTGTACCAACCCTATGAAAGTGAATGAGGTGTAATAACCTCGTGGAGGGTGTACCAACCCTATGGATGAAGTTGATGAGGTGTAGAAACCTCGTGGAGGGTATACCAACCCTATGGAAGTGAATGAGGTGTACCAACCTCGTGGAGGGTGTACCAACCCTATGGATGAAGTTGATGAGGCGTAGAAACCTCGTGGAGGGTGTACCAACCCTATGGAAGTGAATGAGGTGTACCAACCTCGTGGAGGGTGTACCAACCCTATGGATGAAGTTGATGAGGTGTAGAAACCTCGTGGAGGGTGTACCAACCCTATGGAAGTTAATGAGGTGTACCAACCTCGTGGAGGGTGTACCAACCCTATGGATGAAGTTGATGAGGCGTAGAAACCTCGTGGAGGGTGTACCAACCCTATGGAAGTGAATGAGGTGTACCAACCTCGTGGAGGGTGTACCAACCCTATGGATGAAGTTTATGAGGTGTAGAAACCTCGTGGAGGGTGTACCAACCTTATGGAAGTGAATGAGGTGTACCAACCTCGTGGAGGGTGTACCAACCCTATGGATGAAGTTTATGAGGTGTAGAAACCTCGTGGAGGGTGTACCGACCCTATGGAAGTGAATGAGGTGTAATAACCTCGTGGAGGGTGTACCAACCCTATGGATGAAGTTGATGAGGTGTAGAAACCTCGTGGAGGGTGTACCAACCCTATGGAAGTGAATGAGGTGTAATAACCTTGTGGAGGGTGTACCAACCCTATGGATGAAGTTTATGAGGTGTAGTAACCTCGTGGAGGGTGTACCAACCCTATGGAAGTGAATGAGGTGTAATAACCTCGTGGAGGGTGTACCAACCCTATGGATGAAGTTTATGAGGCGTAGAAACCTCGTGGAGGGTGTATCAACCCTATGGAAGTGAATGAGGTGTAATAACCTCGTGGAGGGTGTACCAACCCTATGGATGAAGTTGATGAGGTGTAGAAACCTCGTGGAGGGTGTACCAACCCTATGGAAGTGAATGAGGTGTAATAACCTCGTGGAGGGTGTACCAACCCTATGCATGAAGTGGGTGAGGTGTAGAAACCTCGTCGAGGGTGTACCAACCCTATGAAAGTGAATGAGGTGTAATAACCTCGTGGAGGGTGTACCAACCCTATGGATGAAGTTGATGAGGTGTAGAAACCTCGTGGAGGGTGTACCAACCCTATGGAAGTGAATGAGGTGTACCAACCTCGTGGAGGGTGTACCAACCCTATGGATGAAGTTGATGAGGCGTAGAAACCTCGTGGAGGGTGTACCAACCCTATGGAAGTGAATGAGGTGTACCAACCTCGTGGAGGATGTACCAACCCTATGGATGAAGTTGATGAGGTGTAGAAACCTCGTGGAGGGTGTACCAACCCTATGGAAGTTAATGAGGTGTACCAACCTCGTGGAGGGTGTACCAACCCTATGGATGAAGTTGATGAGGCGTAGAAACCTCGTGGAGGGTGTACCAACCCTATGGAAGTGAATGAGGTGTACCAACCTCGTGGAGGGTGTACCAACCCTATGGATGAAGTTTATGAGGTGTAGAAACCTCGTGGAGGGTGTACCAACCCTATGGAAGTGAATGAGGTGTACCAACCTCGTGGAGGGTGTACCAACCCTATGGATGAAGTTTATGAGGTGTAGAAACCTCGTGGAGGGTGTACCGACCCTATGGAAGTGAATGAGGTGTAATAACCTCGTGGAGGGTGTACCAACCCTATGGATGAAGTTGATGAGGTGTAGAAACCTCGTGGAGGGTGTACCAACCCTATGGAAGTGAATGAGGTGTAATAACCTCGTGGAGGGTGTACCAACCCTATGGATGAAGTTTATGAGGTGTAGAAACCTCGTGGAGGGTGTACCAACCCTATGGAAGTGAATGAGGTGTAATAACCTCGTGGAGGGTGTACCAACCCTATGGATGAAGTTTATGAGGCGTAGAAACCTCGTGGAGGGTGTACCAACCCTATGGAAGTGAATGAGGTGTAATAACCTCGTGGAGGGTGTACCAACCCTATGGATGAAGTTGATGAGGTGTAGAAACCTCGTGGAGGGTGTACCAACCCTATGGAAGTGAATGAGGTGTAACAACCTCGTGGAGGGTGTACCAACCCTATGGATGAAGTTTATGAGGTGTAGAAACCTCGTGGAGGGTGTACCAACCATATGGAAGTGAATGAGGTGTAATAACCTCGTGGAGAGTGTACCAACCCTATGGATGAAGTTTATGAGGCGTAGAAACCTCGTGGAGGGTGTACCAACCCTATGGAAGTGAATGAGGTGTAATAACCTCGTGGAGGGTGTACCAACCCTATGGATGAAGTTGATGAGGTGTAGAAACCTCGTGGAGGGTGTACCAACCCTATGGAAGTGAATGATTTGAGTTTGATTGCTGGGCTCGACCATTGCCTTGTAGAGGGCCAAGATACCAATGGCAGAAAGTAAAATTGGGCTCGACCATTGCCTTGCAGAGGGCCGAGATACCAATAGCATAAATGTAAAATTTTGTGATTGAATTGAAAACTTTGAATTTGTTCAAGTTTTTTGAAATTTTGAGATGTTGATTTTTTTTTTATTTTTGATTTTTGATTGATGTTTTTTTTTTATTTTTTTTTAGACAACAATGAGTGTCCATGTTTATGAAATGAGCAAACAAGGATTTAAAAATTTTGCAATGTTGAAATCAATGAACCAGGGGAAGCAAACTTTGATGTATGTTGATTTTTTTTTTGTCTTTTTGAAGAAAGAAGATTTGATGTAATTTTGAAATTGGAGGAGAAAACTTTGATGTATTTGATTTTTTTTTGTCTTTTATGTAATTTTAAAATTGGAAGAGAACACTTTGATGCATGCTGATTTTTTTGTCTTTTTGAAAGAAGAAAATTTGGTGAAAATATGTAATTTTGAAATTGGAGGAGAAAACTTTGATGTATTTTGATTTTTTTTTGTCTTTTTTGAAGGAAGAAGATTTGATGAAAATATGTACAAGATGCTGACTTTTGATATGTGATGGAAGATTATGAAACTACGACACTTTTGTTTTTTTACTGAGTCAATTTGTTTTCTTTGAAATCATCAAATCCATGAAGATTTAGACTTTCATTTTTTTTTAATGGATGTCAAATTCTAAAGTTAAATGTTCAAAATGAAGCTTCTGTGCTTGAAATTTCTTGACGAAATATTAGTGCGTACATGCTTGATATCAAGGGTTGGGACAAATATGTGTGGAGGATGATTGGAAGGATTTGGAGAGTACCGGGTTGGCTACTTGGGCCTCTTACTCCTTAAAACAATTACAAATGCCAATGTGAAGTCGTAGATACTCAGAAGTTGTCCCAGTTTGGGGCATGGTAAAAAGATAGGTATGGACAAATGTATCTATGAATTGTGAGGGTGTGAAATTCATATAACTTTTGCAAAATTGCCCCTGGTTTTGGGTATGAGTCACTTAAGTGAGGTTCAAAAAGAAGTTGTCCCCCATTTCGGGTTTACGAACGATGGACTCAAAGCCCCAAAGTGTCTGCCCCTGTTTTAAGGGTGGATTTATGAATTTTAGTGCGGACAAATCCGAGAGGCCCAACAAGGGATGCCCTGGTCTTGGTACGAACTTTGAATATACAGATGAAACAAATGTGAGATTAACAAAGTTGCCCCAGGTTCTGAATGGGCCAAAACATATGAACTTCACAAAGTTGCCCTAATTTTAGAGAACGGGCGAAAAGGTTATGTAAAACATACAAAGTTGCCCCCTAGTTTAGGAATCGGGGGAAGAGTTTGAATGAGATATGAATTTGTTCAAATATTTGTGATGGATATGGAAATGATTGGCTTGAAAGGATTGCCCCAATTTGGTGGTGAAGGATTTTTGAAGTTCGAGGCGAACCAAAATCATGAGAGGCCCAACAAGGGATGACCTAGTTGGGTGAATGGATTGATGAACGTTAGGATGAATGAGGCTCAACAGGGCTGCCCCTCATCTGAGGATGGGTTTGGAAAGGATTGAACAAAAGGATGCCCTTAAATGACCTTTCTTTTTAGCCAGTTAGCAAGAAAATCCTCTTTTCCTAAGACATTTTGTTTCTTCATTTTTATTTTCTCTTTTTTTACAACTACATTGCAAGTCATTTCAACTTATCACACAATTAATCTTTATGAAAATTAAAGAAATCATCATTCAATCAGTGTGGACTTTTATTCGGCTTGTAATGATGCTGTGGGCTGAAGGGTATTCAAACAACGGATAAGGCCCAAACAAATGTTTTCAGGTTATTATTTTTTTGAAACAAGAGTTACCATTTTGGTCCTGAATTTGCTATTTGTCGACCTCCTCAATGCTTTTCTCTTCTTAAGATCACCACTCAATGTTTCTTCTTTCTATTTGCTCTTCTTGATGAACTTACTTTCTTTGATCACTAAGGCCTTGTTCACTTGAAGGGATTTGGGGGAGAGTAATTGAAGGGATTTGAGAGAATTTGAAGATAAATTTTTTTGTTGTTTATTTGAGTGAATTTGAAGGTAAATGAGAGTGGATTTTGAAGTAATTTTTTTTAATCTGTCACGTCAATAAAATTCTACACTAATTCTCACAAATTTTATTTCCAAATACACTCTAATTTATCTCCAAATTCACTCAAATAAACAACGAAAAAATTTATCTTCAAATCCTCTCAAATCCCTTCAATTCCTCACCCTCAAATCCCTTCAAGTGAACAAGGCCTAAGTGTCTTTTGTTTGCATCCTGAGTCGACTTCTATTGTAATGGTAACTCTTACTCGGGTAAATTTTAAAGAGAATTATTTCTTGGCTCAAATAGGTATCAATGGATATATTTTTTTTGTTTCTTTTTTTGGATGAAGGAAAATGGCCACACATCATCTTGAACTCTGATCACTTTATTTTCGAAAGATTAACTCTATGACAAATCAATTGACTTCAGCACAAGTTGTTTTTTTCTTTTTATTTTCTTTTTGAAACTCTCTCTTTTTTTTTCTTTGAAGGATTCAGGGATCACCTAACTGACAAAATTATGGACAGGCACATTTGCCCCAAAATATAATTTTGTTCATCTTGGGTAACGATCGGGTCAATCCTTTTGTACAATGAGGGCCGGAGGATGGATGTTTTTCAAACAAAGGCCCAACTAAGGCTGACAGGTAGATGTTTACAAACAAAGGTTCAATTAAGGCTGAGTATGAGGGATATTACTAAGGAATGAGTATTCTCAAGCAATGCACACACTGAGGTTCAAATGGCAAATGTGACCCAATTATCTGACCCAACAAAGAATGACATCCATTTTCTTTTTAGACTTAGAATAACATAAACTTGATGACTTACCTCAAAAACAATTGACTCAATTATCTTTTTGAATTTTTCAAATTTGTGTTCTCTCTTTTTTTTTTTAAGAAATGTAATGATGAAACTAACTGAAATAAATCTTTTTGAATTTTCAAAATTGTGCATCATGCGAATCATTCAAACATATTTTTTTTGTATTTTTTCACTTGGGCTATCCTTTTTTTTTTTGAATGGAAATATGCATCATGAAACGAAAACTAATGCACTTATTGAAAGAAATATTTTTGTATTTTTCACACTTATATTCCTCTTTATTTAATGAATGGAAGATATGCTAATGAGGGAAAATTATGCAATTCACTGAAAGAAATCTTTTTGTATTTTCAAACTTATGCTGTATTTTATTTTATGAATGAAAAATGTGTTAATGAGGAAAAATTATGCAGTTTATTGAAGGAAATATTTTTGTATATTTTTTTTAATAGAGAACGAGAAATGGACTTAATGAGCTTAGAATTGGACTTTTCTTTTTGACACGGGAAAAATCCAAATTGGATTGGATCTGAAGAGAATTGACATAGAAGGAAGTTGGACTTATTAGGCACATTGACCCAATGGATCAGATGACCTGAGCCGTGAAAGCTTGACACAAGAAAATGACAAAGAAATTATTTTTTCATTTTTCATATTTTATGGTACAAGCTAAAAAGAAATTCATATTTTTTTAGAGGATTTCAGAAAATTTCACAACACTCTCGACCCAATGGGACCAAAAACTATTCTTCTTATGTTCATAACAAAAATCTTGAACAGGGTCTGAATTCCTCTATTTTTATTTTTAGCAATTATGAATTTGATAACACAAAACAAACAGAGATAATCGTTTCCTTCTATTTTTTAGGATTTCAGATGCACTGACTCAAGAGAAACCACATATGCCAACTGGGCCTAATGGGCTCGCAAACTGTTCATCTTTAATTCTTAATTTTATTGACAACAAATTCCAAGCAAATCATGCATGATAATTTGGAAGACTGTACTGAAAACACATTGTTAACAATTTGTATCTTCCACAATTATGCTGCTTTTTTATTTGACAATTATGCAATTTACGGAAAGAAATCTTTTTGTATTTTTTTTACAGAGAAGGACAATTGGACTCAATGGGCTCCGAACCGATCTTTTCTTTTTTTGTTTTTTTTTTGTTTTTTACTTTCCGACACGGGAAAATCCAGATCGGATCGGACCTGAGGAGAAGTAACATAGAAGGAAGTTGGACTTACCAGGCACATTGACCCAATGGATCAGATGTCCTGAGCCGTGTGAACTTGACATAAGAAGATGACAAAGAAAACATTTTTTTCATTTTTCATAGTATATGGAACAAGCTAAAAGAAATTCATTTTTTTCATTTTTTGTTATGAAAGGATTTCACAAGATTGAACTAAAGAAAATTTTGCAACACTACTAGACTCAATGGGCCCAACACTATTCTTTTTACAACCATGACAAAATCTTCAGACAAGGGTCTGAATTTCTCTATTTTTATTTTTTGCACAAATACTTGTTCACACAAATGGAAAGGGAAATTATGAATTGAAAACACAAAATAAACATGTATTTTTTATTTTTTTAGAAATTCAGATGCACTGGTTCAAGAGAAACCACATATGACAACAGGGCCTAATGGGCTCAAAAACTGTTCAGCTTTCATTCTCGGATTTTTTTTTTTGACAAATCTCAGAATGATACATCATTCCACAGCAAAAATTTGAAAACAAAATATTTTTGACATATTTTCAAAAGAAGTAGACTCGAGAGAAAACCACGAAGGTCATTGGGCCTAATGGGCTCGAGCACTGTTCCCTATTTTCAATATTTTTTATTTTTAGATTTATTCAAAATGTAGAAGAAGAAGGAGTAAAATCAAACAAAATGGTGTGATGTGAAATTACAAACATGCCAAAATAATTCTTCACTCAAATTTATATTTCAGAAGAATTGGGTTCAAAGAGGGCTAACATGACAATGAGGCCCAATGAACCTGAAAAATGTCCTTTATCATGCAAATGAAAAACAATTTTGAACACTTCAGATTTTACATCACTCCATTTATTATTTTTGAAAATTTTCTATTTATCATATTTTTTATATTTTGTTTTATTATTTTTTCGGTGAAATCGGATCATCTAAGAAGTCTTGTATTGGGTCGGATTGACCCAACAAAACCCTACCCATATTCAGATTTTCAATTTTTTTCAATTTTTTTTTATTTTTATTTTTGAATTCAGAAAGACCGGGACTGTGACATCAGACGATGGCAACGACCGAAACTGTGGCCACAGTGGGAAACTTTGGCTACAAATCGAGCGCTCCTCCGCGTCAGCCGACATTTCAGTCTGATCACTCTCTCTCTTGCTCTCCCTTTCTCTCTCTTCTCTCTCTTCCTTGAGCCTCTGGATTTCTACGAGGAGCCTCTGCCCCAGTGTGCCTTCGGAGCGTCTAAGATCAGCGAGGAGCATCTGCAAGCCCTTCTTCTCCGGGTAAGTCTTTACCGTCCTTCCTTCTCTTCTTTCTTTCATGCTTTCTTTTTCTTTTCTCCCTTTTAAGCTTTCTGTTCCTCTTTCATGTTTTTTTTTTTTACTTTTTACGCTCCCTTATGCTTTCCAGTTTTTGCTTCTTTCTTTTATGCTTTCGTGACTTTTCCGTCCTTCCCTTATGCTGTTCCATTTTCTTTTAAGCTTTTATGTTCTTTTATGCTTTTATTTTTTTTTTATGCTTTCCTTTACGCTTTCCCTGCTTTCTTTTCTTTTCTATATTCTTCTCCTTTTAAATTTTTCATTTTTCTAAACTTAAAACACTTAAAACACAACTGTCTTAAAACTTAAGGGGTATATCGGCTGGAAACCAGACGTTAATCTCCCTTCGTTTGAAGGTATGGCAGAGACTATCGGGTAGAACAACGCCACGTACCCCATAAAAACAGAAAACTTAAAAGAGAATTTTATTTGTATGAACTGGACATGAACAATATGGACATAGATCCGTTTAGGAACCTTTGCGAGGACCATGAAACAGATCACAAACTGGACAAAGACACTGATGGACCCAAAAACTGGAAAATGGACAGACCTGAGTTAAAAGAAAAACTAAAAATATTTTTTTGTTTGTTTTTTTTTTAGAAAAGAAAAATGGAACGAAACTTAACAAACCCACAAGCTAAGGACAAGATAGCGTATAAAAGATGGGCACCAACTAGAGAACAAGTGGCCTTATTGGAGGCACTGTTCGCGTTCGGGATAAGGAACCCGAACAGAGAACAAGTTTGTGAAATCGCGACAAAGCTTAGGGTTTATGGGGAGATAGGGGAATATAGTGTCTATTGCTGGTTCCAGAATTATGGATACCGTGAGAAACAGAGATGTCAGAGACGAAGCGCCGCTACTTCATCCTACTCTCCAATACCCCTCCTGCCGCCTTTCATGGAAGGTAAAAAAAAATGCATTATTATTATTATTATTATTTTTTTTTTTACATTTTAACTTTTCTAATTTTTTTTGTTCCTCTTTTTTTTTTTTTTAGATATAACAAAGACATTGTCGCTAGAGCCAGATCGGGTGACGCTTGATCTCTTCCCGATTCCTCCAGTTCCTGTAAAAGTTGAGGTCCCGACCCCCTTTCGGTTCCAGCTGAGACCTCCTTCTGTTGAACTCAAGCTGCGACTGCCCTCGGCTGACGAATAGTCTCTTTCAAGAGACTGAAATTTGCCCCTTATGTACCTTATTTATTTTTTGTTTTTGTTGTTTTATTTTTTTCTCTGGACTGTAATCCTAACGTTCACCAGTGGTCGAACTCTGCACATCTTTTATTTTCTATGTTTGTTATGTTTTTTTTTATGTTTTTTTTAGTTGGACTGTAACCCTAAGGATCACCAGTGATCGACCCTTGCACATCTTTATTTTTAATGTTGTTAAGTTTATGTTTTTTTCTTTGTTTTTGTTTTTATTTTATTATTTATTTAGACAAATTATAGAAGAGAAATGAATGAGAAGGGAATGGAGATGGAGAGACAGACTTGCCCAAGGTGGCGTCCGACAGACGACCAAATCAGGATAATGACAAACATTTATAATTACGGAGTCTCTCACCCAAGTCGAGCTCAGATTTTTGAGATCGCTGCTCGACTCAGGGCATTCGGAGAAGCGGGGGAGTACAATGTCCAGTGCTGGTTTAACAATCATGGGAATAGAGTAAGACGTTGGCAAGCAGAATTGGACCCCACTGGCACCATCTTTTCTCTACTGCCCCAGTACATGTATGGTAAAACCCTAACTTCATCCTTGTCTTTTTAATTTTCTCTCTCTCTCCCTTCTTTTGACACAATTATTTCTTTTTATCATTTTATTTTTTTTATTTTATTTTTTTTTTCGAGAAACCGGTTGGGTAATCATGAAGGCTCCGAAGCTTCTGGACCTCTTCCCCATTCCTATCATAATCGATGGAGAAACAGAGATTCCTCCGCCTCCACCCGTGACTTTTCGTGCCAGAGCTCCCTCAATGGAGCTCTCCCTTAGACCACCACAACCAGCTCGAGAATTTTTTTTCCATTGAAATTTTTTTTTTGTTTGTTTTTGTTGGCCGAGTGTGGCCAGAATTTGAATAAGGACTGTAATATGGACACTTAATATTTTCTTTTTTGTTTTTGCTTATCTATTTTCTTTCTTTTTTTGTTTTTAATGGAGGTCGAACTTGAACGAATTTCGTAATATGTATTTTTAATGTTTCCTTTATTATTATGTGTTTTTTTTGTTATATTTTTGTTGTTTGAGATCTAACCCCTTTTTGTGCAGATTGTCATTTTACCGAACTCGAGAGTGTTGGCAAAAGACAATAACCTAAGAGATCTCCAAACGCTTTGTAATTTTTTTAATTTTTTGTAATTTTTTTTTTTCTGTTTTGGCCACCTAAAGGCCTTTATTTGTAATAATTAGGACACTGCAAAATTGAATGTATTTTTATTATATATTTTTTTTTTCATGTACATGTTCACAAATTAATTTACACATATTATGCAATCTGGGTTCATGGAACTCTTCTCAACATTTTTCTCTGCTGTTACTTGGTCCGAAAGAAAAACAATTAATTTATCATTGAATTTGAAACAACATCTGAATAATCATGTATAAAATTGTTCAAGATTTTAAAAATGCTTCAACATTTTTGAGGTAAACATACATGAACACAAATTTGCCCCAATCTGGAAAAATTTATGCACCGAGAGACTTAATCAATATGAATCCACATTAAGGCAAAGACACGAACAATGCCCCTATTATCAAAATATTGATGTCTTTGAACAGACGTTTGATATGACCGGAATGGGTGTAAATGGAAAATCAGATTGACACTTAACGACCATGAAAATGAATGACACTTGTAAACAGAAGACGCATTCGGGTTTAAACACAGGGAGGTTGATAACCAATAACGAGACATGTTAATGAATGAAGGTTTAAGGTTGGACATGACTCGGTTAGAACACGAGGTTGATGACAAACACAATGTGGACAAGGTTCATACCTAAACACGAGTGATGGGCCAGGCTCGACACGACTTGGGTTAAGACAGACAAGGTTTAAACTCATAATGGATCATGATTTGGGCTTCACACCAGGTTAGACAAGGTTGAACTGGTGAACCTAAGAAATGCCCCTTGTATGACGATTTTACTTTTACGAACTAAAATGGGCGATGGGGATCATGGACAAATGATGATCTTGAATAGTTTCATATCATGAAAGCCGGATGAACATTTCAAATTAATGATAAAATTGAATTGAACGATTGGACCAAAAATCTTTATTTTGCTTCAAAAGCATTTTTATTTGAAAACTTTATTTTCTTGAGAATTATTCCATGAACTCGATAACAAGATAAATGCGAAACAAATACATATGAATCAGAACATGTACATTTTTATTGCTCTAATTTTTTTTACATTTTTTTATTATGGTACATTTATTTGCTGTATACAAAGAAAAGATGAAAAAGAAATGACAAAACGATCTCCCTTTCGTGTCTTAATCGAAGGATGGTACTTAAAGTTCTAAAGCCACATACATGCACTCACCAGGATGGTTTCCTAATTCTTAAATCAAGGCCACCAGAGCTATGGCTCTTTTCACTGTTTCTCCACAACAGTTAGAGTAATCAACTAGATGTGGAGACACAAATGAAGAGAACAGACTCTAGCTGGAGTTCTCACGATAGCCAGACAGGAAGTACATCCCAGAGTGACACCGCTACACAACCCCTCTAATTCTAAGTTGCGCTCAGACCCGGGTATAGGGCCTCACTCATGACATGCATATTGTATGTGTGTGAAGGGAGAATGCAATTGTACACCCCAAACCCTCACCTGCAAAACAACCAGAAGATTCCCACGCAGATATAACATGTTTTCTACCCTAGGGTTCAATATAATCAAAACAAACACACATGGAATTATGCCAAATATCAGATAAAGATAAAGAAAAAGGGGAAGAAAAACACAAAGAAAAACCACATTGAATTCGCATATCTAATTAAATGGCCTGACTCTCTGGAGTTTCCCCACCGGAGTCGCCATCTGTCGCAACCGGAATCGCGACGGGACGACGATCCGAAAAAGAAATCGTTTTTGAAAAAAGAGATTTGGAGTCGCCACCATAGTTTATTCTGGAAAACTACGGAAAAACCATAAAATGATAAGGCATGGTCTGCGAAAATGAGATTCTAAGTTCGGGAGTCGGTTACGTGTAGGAAAGGTATTAGCACCCTACAACGCCTGCCCTAAGGCAGTACCTTTAACTAAATATGCGAATATGATGTGGTTTTCAAAATGTTTAACTTTCCCCTAAAAATAAAATTCTAAAGAAACAAAATATTTTTAGTTTTTTGGGCCCGATAAGGATTGACCTTACTCCTACGTATTCTCATTAAGAATGAGAAATCAGGGTTCCGTAGTTCTTTTAGAAACTGCTTGAAAATATTGTTTGAGAAATTGTTTAGAAAATTTGTTTGGAAAATGATTATGGATAAATTTGGATTTTTGGGAAAGTGAACCTGACAAGGACTGGCCTTGCTCCTACGTATCTCCACTTTTGATGGAGAATCAAGGATCACGTAGTTCTAGCCAGAAAGATTGTTTGTTTGCTTGAAAGTGTTGTTGTTTTTGGTTTTTTGAAGATTTTATATTTTTTTGTATTTTTTGATGTAATATTTAGATTTTTTTGCGTAATGAGCACTAGGCTGATGCGTACGATCGCACGAGCACTCACACGGCTTTTTCCTTGTTTTTTATTATTTTGCGTAATGAGCACTAGGCTGATGCGTACGATCGCACGAGCACTCACACGGCTTTTTTTGTTTATTTTAGATTTTGCGTAATGAGCACTAGGCTGATGCGTACGATCGCACGAGTACTCATACGGCTTTTTTTGTTTATTTTATATTTTGGGTAATGAGTACTAGGCTGATGCGTACGATCGCACGAGTAGTCACACCGATATTTATATCATTACATGTTTTTTAAAGTTTTATATATTTTTTATTAAGAAGAGAAGTGAGTTGAAATATCTATGACATAAAAATATGAAAAAAAAACATAGGATAAAATTGTGGTAGAAAATAGGATAAATTTATAAACTAAAAAAATGATCAAAATGCATATAAATAGAATGAAAAGAAAATGTGTACCTTGTTGAAGATTTGAAAGATGAAGCAAGATTTTGCTTGTAATAAGTTGTGAGAAAGATAGATGGAAGATGAAGAAGATAACTTTATGGTAGAAATGGGGTATGGGATTTATTATGTATAGAGAGATTAAGAAATAGTAAAATGTGAGAGAAAAATGAAGTAGAGTTTTGGGATGGAATGAAGAGATTTTGAGAGAGAAGAGATGGATATTATGTAATTGTGTGTGTGTGAAGTGAAGGGAATGTAGGTATTTATAGAGTTAAGGATGAAGAAAGTTGATGAATAAAAATAATATAATAAGTTGGTGGAAAATTTAGAGGAAATAAAATATAATTAAAAAAAGATGAATAGAAAAAGTTAATGTGGAAAATAAGTGAAAGAAATAATATAAAAAGTTGATGGAGAAATTAGGTGTGGAAATTAAGTGGAAGAAATAATATAAAAAGTTGGTGGAGAAATTAGGTGTGGAAATTAAGTGGAAGAAATAATATAAAAAGTTGGTAGAGAAATTAGGTGAAATAAAATATAGTGAATAGTAAAAGTTAATGTGGAAAATAAGTGAAAGAAATAATATAAAAAGTTGGTGGAGAAATTAGGTGTGGAAATTAAGTGAAAGAAATAATATAAAAAGTTGGTGGAGAAATTAGGTGAAATAAAATATAGTGAATAGTAAAAGTTAATGTGGAAAATAAGTGAAAGAAATAATATAAAAAGTTGGTGGAGAAATTAGGTGTGGAAATTAAGTGAAAGAAATAATATAAAAAGTTGGTGGAGAAAGTAGGTGAAATAAAATATAGTAAATAGTAAAAGTTAATGTGGAAAATAAGTGAAAGAAATAATATAAAAAGTGAGTGGAGAAATAAGGTGGAGAAAAATGGATAATAAAAAATGTTGATGGAGAAGATATAATTAAAAAAAAGTAAGTGGAAAAATTAGAAAAGTTGATATATAAAATTAATATGGAAATGATGTGGAAAAAGTAAATGAAAAAGGTAGATGATGTGGAATGAGATGTGGAGGGTGAGGTGGATGGTGATGTGGAGAATGGGGTGTGATAAGAAAAGATGGGTGGTGAGGAAGTAAAAAAGTGAGATTATTTTGGGCCATTGGATTAAGTATTTAAAAGAAAATTTGGGGGTGCAAAAAGTAAAATAAATAGTGTTTTTCATTTTGGTGTTTTTATGTTTTTTTTTTTTTTGTGATGAATTTTATTTACCCGGACGAAATTGGGTATTGACAACAATATATCCAATTCAAGGAATAAATATAAAACGCGCTTCATTACTATAAAATTAATAATATTTATATTTATGAGATGTGTGTTGTCCTTAACAATTAATATTCTACTGTTTACAATGAATACATTTATTTATTGAATGGGTGCATTCATCAAACTTTCAATAATATTTATTAAATGTAATATATAATTTAATGCATTATATATATATATATAAAAGATAATGTATTTAATCCATGGATTTAATATTATACACACTTTATTAGTATAAAATTAATACACACATTAAAAATGATTTACGAACTATAACATCTAGCAATTAATATTCTGCAGTTTATAATATACCCCTTTATTTATTTTATTGAGTTAAAGGGCGCATTCATCATAATTACAATAGTATTAATGATTATATTAATATTTTTTAATTAGTTTTGTTTTTTTTTGTTTTTTTAAAATAAAAATTTATCACGTGTCAAACTAATATTGTATTATATAATAATAACAATGTGATGTGACCCTAATCATTCCAAACATCACTATCATGTTAGTTGTCATTGCGTTTGTTTGTTTCGTATTTTAATTTTGTCTCGAGTCTTATCTTTTGTTAAACAATTTCACTGACTCTAAATTAAAATCAAATTTAATTTTAAATTAATATTTTTTATTAAAATTGATATTTTTATAAATATTTTTAACAATATTAAATTAATTTATATTTATATTTTATATTGAATTTTATTTGAAATTATTTTAAAGTTGTTAAAAGAAAGTGATATTTATTGAAAAAATTCAAAATTAATTTCAACTAACAAATGTTAAATTTTTTTATCAATTGCATCTCATAAAATAAAATAAATTTATTAACTTTTCTTATTATTTTAAATAGATGTATATTTTTAAAATGTGTGGAATTCAATAATTTCTATTCAAATCTTTGAGTTGACTTACAGATAACAATTTTATAAATTCAAATAAAGTTTAAAATAATTTAAAACAATTTTACAACAACTTAAAACAAATAAATTTAAAAATTGAAAACAAATTTTAAATAAAGTTCAATATAAAATATAAATGTAAATAAATTAAATCTTGTTAAAAATATTAAATAAAACTATCAATTTTAATAAAAATATTAGTATAATATTGATACATCATTCAAATTTTGTTTCAATTTTGAAAAGAAACAAAATTATTTATTTTTAAAAGAATTAGAATTTAATTGAGACAAAATAAAAATATATGGATCAAATTAAAATTAAGACAATAATATCTGACATAAAAATCACACATGATATTGTTATCGTCACATTATTACTATCACATGACATGACATTAGTTTGATATATAAGAAAATTAAAATTAAAAAAAAAATAAAAAAAAAACTACAAACTGACACATGACACAAGTAACGTTGTTATTACGATAATAAAGAAAATAACTTGATTCCATTTTGAAATTGAAAATAAATTGAAACACATAAAAGGAAAATAAAATTTCTCTAAAAAAAATGAATGATATGATTTAACTAGTAAAAATCGATATTTATAACCAATAGTATTAGATTTGTGTCGTACATGAGTACAACTTTAAAGTTATAAACACTAATTTATCAGTGTTAGCTTTTGAAAGTTAACTGAGGCTAATTTATTACTAATTTTAAATTTTTTTTAATTAAAAAATGTAGCACCAACTAAAACCACTAAGATTAGTTTATTTTAAAATTTTATTTAATTTAATGTTACTCTAGCCGACGATACTAATGATAATAATTCGAAAAAGAAATTTATCATATAACGCTTTCATCTTTAAAATAATAAAATAATAAAATACAAACAAAAGAATAGAAAAACAATTGTAATAGATGAAAAAAATTAGTGTGTATGAAGGAGATGAATGTAAACGAAGGATATGAATATGAATAAAGATGAGAAGAAAAATGTAAAGGAAAGAGACGAGTGTGGAAGAAAAAAATCAATGTAAACATGATATAAAAAATGAGAAAAAGAAATTGTAAAGAAAAAAAATTGTTATCTTTAAATCTTCATTGTCATGAAAGTTTACATATTTAGAACATATAAATTAGTGCTAGCTTAGCTGAGACTAACTTGCATACATATAAACATTAAAAATAAATAGCTAGTGTGTCGTACAGTTTATTAAATCAACTATTAGCATCAAACGTTAAGCATCTGTCAGTTAACTTCACACTAGTTTGACACAAACAAATATTTATTTATTATAAAATAAAAGATAAAACTAATTTTTTTTTTTTTTAATTTTTTTAAATGAACATTTTTGTGTTGCGTTAGAATCGACTAGACCGACTTTCACAGTGTCCAACATGAAGCGGATTCTATTAATATTGGCTAAGACAATGTTAAATAACACATATTTGTTTTTGTAGCTTCTACTCATGTTTGCATTAATCTCCATGTTTAGCTACATTTTCCTCCATAAAATTTGCTTACTACATAGACTTTAAGCATTGTGTAGGACATAAACACCATTCTAAATATGAATATTTCGCCTTAGAATTTTTGTCTACTGAGAGAAACTGAAAATTTCTTACTACCGATACCATTCTGTTCATAAAAGAGTTAATTTTACAAGCAATACATCAATGTTTAGAAGATATTATTGCTGTATTAAGAAAAGGGTTTAATAGGTTCGGAGTCCCTATATTTGTGGGTTCGTTTCAATTGGGTCCTCCAATTTTGAAAGTGATCAATTTCCGTTAAATACAATGGACGGCATTAACTTTTTAAACATGTGGTATGTTGAAGCATCCTTCAAATAAAACTGTGCAACCTGCAAATAAAAGGATGCCTCAACATGCCACATGTTTAAAAAGTTAACTTCGTCCATTACATTTAACGGAAAGGGTATTATTGACTCAATTTTGTTAAATTAGGGACCAAATTGATCACTTTCAAAATTGGAGGATCCAATTGGAACGAACCCACAAATATAAGGACCTCCGAACCTATTAAACCTAAGAAAAATTATCAACAATTTGCAATGTGTCATGTGCAAAGTTTTGATTAAAAAAATTTAGAATTTGTTGTTCAAGTGATTGTATTATTGTGGTGAGTTTCAAACTCTTTAATTGACTTGAACTCATGTTTTCGTCGTTTGTTATTTTTGTTAACTAAATTTAACGATATTTGGTTCTCATGTGTATAGGTTTTACAATATTTTCAAAGCTTATGAAAATCAAGACTATTGATCTACTTAGAGTATATTATTTCGTACCCAACCCCACTATGAGATGTCAATTAAAAAGATTAACAATTAACCTTACCCATAACGAAATACATCAGTAAACTCCTAACAAACCCAAAAACTCATAATCATATGTTTGTAATTTCAATCATTAATAAATGTTTTACTTTTTCATTCAATTTTTCTCATATCTCTATACCATATTATCTTCTAACATTAACATTTAAATATTATAACTCAAATTTTTCAAAAAAAAAAGTACACCACGCAAGTTAAAAATTCAGAAGCAAAAATAACTACACTAAACCTTAAACTCTAAAAATAATTATACTAAAGTTATCATATGTAAGCACAATTTAAATTCAAATCAATTGCATTGAAGTCGTATAACATGTAAGGATGACTACAACCCAAAATCAATTTAACTAAAATCATCATACCATTGCATAGCTTTAGTTCAACTTAGTTTTTGACAAAATTCATCGACGATTTTAGTTGAAATTATTTTAAAAGAAGTTGTAACACTCAATGACAGCTTTAATTGAATTATTTTTCAAGAAATTGGTACATTCAATAAAGACTTTAGTACAACTTATTTTCGAACAAAGTTGTCAATGTTTACCACGATTTAACTTTGGAAGAAGTCCCAAAACCTTCACCTTAATAAGAAATTTAAATACATAATTAAATAAAATTTGATGGAAATCGTCTTTAACCCCTATCACTTCATATTAACGAAGAAGTCATCCACTATTTTCAGAACTTCATTTTCTTTCCACACACCTGTTTAACCTATCATAGCATCCTTAATTATGTAGAGAATTCGCAAATAGTCTAGAAAGTTATATTACCTATTCACTTATCATTCCAAAATCTCATCTTATCCTTTTCCATCTCTCCAAAAACAAGTTTCACCTATTCATGGATTCTAAAAAACACTTCTTAGGCACCGGTTCTACAACCGAGGCATATACCGGCGAGGTAAAAAGGGGTAGGTTTTATGCCTCGGTCGTGAACTGAGTTAAAAAGAATAGGATTTATGCCTCGGTTTTTACGTAACCGAGGCAGTAACTTGTTTTTTTTTTTTTTAAGCTTCAGGATGTTGTTGATGTTTGTTCTTATGCATCACCCATCTTCCACTGCCATCACCCATCTTCCACTACCACCAGCATGATTTCCCACTTTCAGAGCTACCAACACAACAACGCAATTCCACATTTTTCAGTGAAACAAGAATGATTCTCCACCAGCTTCTCTTCCTCTGTTCCTGGAGGTCTCAGCTCTGCCGCCACTCAAAAACTCCAATCAAAAATCCAAAAATTGAAACTCCAATCAAAAATCCAATAGAAAACTCAAGCAGAAACTCCAATCAAAAATCCAAAAATTGAAATCGGAACCCTAGACGAATCGGAACGAGAATGACGTGCTCCCACCACCACCTGCAGAGAATCAAACTTCACCACTCTTGCAAAGCATCAATTAAACATAAAACAACCCAAACAAAATTAGAAAAAGGAGACGGAAGGAAGTTTCCTCCTTCCCTGCAAATCAGAACAAAGAGAAGAAGAACGAGAATGACCGCCCTTGCGCCCCCACTGCGTCTTCGCCGCGCCTCAATCACGCCATTGAATATCCTTCGTCGCGCCTCCATCAGAGCAGAGAAGAGGAAGGAAGGGAAACAAAAGAAAAAGGGAGAAAAGAGAAGAGCGGCGCAACTTCTATCTCTGTTTGCGAAATTTAACCCTAAACACATGTTATTACCTCGGTTATTTTTTTAACCGAGGCAATAAAGGTCTACGGCCTCGGTTCTATAAAGAACCGAGGCCTAAACACTCTCAAAAAAATAAAAAAATAATTACAAAATGTCATCGCGCCAGTTTTAGGCATCGGTTCCTTTTGAACCGAGACATATACCTTTGCGCGATAATTACAAAAATGCCACCGCACCAGTTTTAGGCATCGGTCCTTTTTGAACCGAGGCATATACCTTGCGCGATAATTACAAAAATGCCACCGCACCAGTTTTAGGCATCGGTTCTTTTTGAACCGAGGCATATACCTTGCGCGATAATTACAACAATGCCACCGCACCAGTTTTAGGCATCGGTTCTTTTTGAACCGAGGCATATTCATTTGTGATAACTACAAAAATGCCACCGCACTATTTTTTGCTTCGGTTACAACTTAACCGATGTCAAATGCGCGAGTTAAAATCTTGTTTTTTTACTAGTGTAGAATACTCGTAAAAATTATTAGGTTTATACATAATATGTACGTAAGTGTCTCGATCCATATACATATATAGTGATCAACATATGAAATGGTTTATCAGAATACATTAAAACATAGTTATATCATTTTCTATTTTCAAAACACCAACAAGACCTACTTCTATATTAATACTCTTATTGTGTCAATACATTATCTTATACAGTAAATAAGTAATCATTTACAACAATGAAAATACATGTAATTGGAAAAATGAATTATAGATAATTGCAGCATTTTTTAGTGAGAATTTGCCTCTCCTTTATATTAACATTTGATCATATTAGAGTTCAATACAGTGAAGATTTCGATTTGCGTCCTCGTGGTGTAGTAGTCTCCATTTGGTTTTCATTTTTCCCAGCTTTCCCAGTATTTGTGGTTCTTTATTCGTTTTGTTTTCATCATTTTCTCTATTATTCTCCAGTATTCACCTCTATTTTATTGTATATTTCGAACCTACATTGAGAACGAAGAAAAAACCTTGAACCTGCATAGTTTAAGCACAGACACAAAATTCATTAATTGATAAATTTAGAGCATCAACTTCAGTGAAATTTGAAGCAACTGCAATCAAATTTTTAGTTACTATAAACTACTGCCTGTGATATAATTTAAAATATACCAAATTAAACTATAGAAGTAAAAGTAGAAACTAACCACTTAAAAGAGAACCTTCAGCCCTTTTTGTTTGTTCCATTAGTGAAGAAGTTTTGTCCTAATTCAGAAAATATACAGTAAAATCAGTAGCATGATCATAGTGTCAGCTTAATATCAATGCAAACTTTTATGAAAACTAATTTATATTATTCTTCTAGTGAGCACAAAATAACAAAACAAAACAAAAATTATCTATAAAAACTAGCATTGGTGTGGAATAAGAGTAACTACAAATATCCTACCTTTGTACTTCCCTGATTTGATTTTGAGATGAATATCCTCACTTATGAAAAAATATATATGTTTTCGTATTTGATTTCTTCTTCTTTTTCTTACTTGTTTTTGTTCATAACTATGTGAATATCCTCTATATAGATGCACAAAATGAAAATATGAGATGAATAGCTAAAATTAAAGGTATTGATATTAATTATATATTTTAATAATTTTAATTTGTTTAAAGTGAGTCACTATTATCATTAAATTATCATTTCAGTTTGGATGGAACTTCTATGAATCTCCGTTACATGTATTTATTATTAACCATCATCTGATAATTTTTTTGATAAATTTAATATACATTCATATTAAATAATATATTTAATTAATATCCATTAACAAATACATTAATAATATATTTGTATGTGTGTGTGTTTGAGTGTGTGTATGACTGTGTTCGTATATGCATGTGTGTGAACATATTTAGTGTGTTGGTGTGTGCGTGCATGTGTGCTTGTGTACGTGTACGTATTCATGTGTGTATGTGAGGTTGCTTGGGTGTGCATGTGTATATGTGGTTGTGTGTATGCATGTGTCTATATATGCGTGGGTGTGAGTGCATGTCTAAACGTGTGAGTTTCTGCGAGCGTGTGTGCATGTGTCTATATATGCGTGGGTGTGAGTGTATGTCTAAACGTGTGAGTTTTTGTATATGTGTATGCATAAAAATATGTAAACTAGTGTCTTAAAGTCTCACGTGTATTGTGTATCTATTTGTGTGTGTGTGGATCTGGGCGTAGGTCTTTGAATTATTGTGTGTGTAATAGTAAGTAGGTAAATGCTTGGAAGCTAATGTTAGAGACTAATTCACACTCGTATGTAAGGCCGCGTGTATAAAATTAAGTAGCTAAAACTTTGTAGCTAGTGTTAGAGATCAATATAGACTTTAATTTACAAACCAATTATAATTTTTTATTCATAATAGAAACTATTTTAGATACTAATATTTTTTATTTTATAGAATGATATCTAACTTAGTCAATGTAGTGACTATTTATTTTGGTCTCCAAAATTGGTTGTTATTTAATGATTTTCTTGGAATGCATAATAACAAGTCATTCACTTTAGTGATAAGGTAATCATAATTATCTACTAAACACAATTTTGTTTCACATTACAAACAAAGTCATAAGGTGGGCGTATGTGTAGGTGTATGCGTGTGTCGGTGCGTCCTTGTGTGTGTCAGTTGGTGTGTGCGTGCGTGAGTGTGTTTGTATGCATGTGTAGGGGTATATATGTATGCACACGCTATGTATGTGTGCATGTGCGGGTGTGTGTGTGGTTGTGTTTGTGTGTATGTTTCGGTGTGGGTGTGTGTGTGAGTGTGTGCATGCTCTTTCTATGTGTGTGCCAGTGTGC
The DNA here is from genome assembly GCA_034642375.1 of Vigna nakashimae. Taxonomy (NCBI): domain Eukaryota; kingdom Viridiplantae; phylum Streptophyta; class Magnoliopsida; order Fabales; family Fabaceae; genus Vigna; species Vigna nakashimae. The sequence goes on from CM067768.1 coordinate 26,567,689, forward strand.
ATGCGTGTGTTTGTGTGCGTGCACGTGCATGCATATGTGTGTATGTATGCATAAAAATATAAAAACTATTGTTTTAAAGTCTTACATGTATGTTTGTGTGTTGTGCATGAATGTGTTCGTGTGTGTGCACGGGCATGTGTGTGTGTGTATGCATAAAAATATGTGAACTAGTGTCTTAAAGTCTCACATGTATCTATGTGTGTGCTTGTGTATCTATTTGTTTGTGTGTGTGGATCTGGGTCTAGGTCTTTGCATTAGTGTGTGCATGCGTGTGTGTGTGTAATAGTAAGTAGGTAAATGCTTAAAATTAAGTAGCTAAAACTTTGTAGCTAGTGTTAGAGATCAATTTAGACTTTAATTTACAAACCAATTATAACTTTTTATTCATAATAGAAACTACTTTAGATACTAATATTTTTTATTTTATAGAATGATATCTAACTTAGTTAATGTAGTGACTAATTATTTTGGTCTCTAAAATTGGTTGTTATTTAATGATTTTCTTGGAATGCATAATAGGAAGTCATTCACTTTAGTGACAAGGTAATCATAATTATCTTCCAAACACAACTTTGTTTCACACTAACTAAGCCATAATAACCTCCTTCAATTTTCACTAATTGATTTTTTATGAGTTTAATATCTATAAAGTTATGATATCTCTTATATAACATTTATGTTATTTATTCCTAGGAGTGAGACCAAATATGCATCAATTTTCATATTCTTTTTGTTTATATTTCCTTTTTCATAGGTTTCACTACTGGTTATGATAATCTATTAATTACACTTTCGATTCTACACCTTTATTGTATAAAAAAAATCCAAAGACTAGATTATACCCTTCGAAATTTGGAGTCTAATGGCAAAATTATCCCTACATACATCTTAACTGCCCAATTAACGGGTGAAAATTTATCAAGTGCATTGGTTCTCTTGTAGCACAACAAGGTCATATCCACATGCAATTGGTTTGAAAAAATAGTTTAACCTATAATCTATTCAAGTTTGTAATAAAGTAGTGAGCTTTTGATAGTTTGAAAACAAGTTTGCACAAAAATGAAGATAAGTAATGTTGATTAAGATGTTAGGATTGAACCTGGCTTCTTTTCTCTCAACTACACTAACCTTAATTCTCTATAAGTTATGTTTTCTACTTTAGTGATCTTGGAAATTACTCTTTTATGTAAATTATAATCCCATGATTACAGTATTAGAACCTAAGGTTATCAAACTCAAGGTGATGTCTCTCCCCTAGTTGAATGATTCCTTGCATTAATGAACAAAACTCTTTAAACCAATTAAAGTCGTAGATCCATGTCTGGTATCTACCAAACATTAGGAAATCTAATTAGATCTAAACTCTAAACCATTTTTCACTACATTTAGGCTGATAAAGTATGATGATTGATCAAGTCATCAAAACAATAAAAGTAAACCAGTTAACCAACATCTAAAGTAAACACATAATATATATTGAATTAAGTTCAGAACAAAGAGTACAATGATGTTTACAATAAGCACAAGGATATGCTTCATTTCTCCCATGGTTCTTTTCTAAAGATGTTGCAATAAGTGTCTAATAACTCTACTAAGTCTCTCTCTAAATGGTCTACAAAATTAGCATACAAATAACATACACAAGTTATGCTTTTATGGAAAAATATTGTTTTGTATGAGCTCCCACGAAGTAAACCGTGAGGTTTTCTCCCTAGGTGAGTTTCCTTCATGTTTGGGCTTCCATCTTGGTTTTATAGAAATGGAGCTTTCCTTACCAAGTGAGTTTTCTTGTGAGGCGCATATGTCATTTTGCAGCTTGAGTCCTTGTAGTGAAAGTTTCTTCATGTATGGCTCAACACCCACCAAAGTCGCTACTTAGCCACAATGCTGATATTTTGAATCTTCATAAATCGCCTTATGTGGCTTAATGACAACTCTAGAGCATAGGGTCATCTTCACAATTTCTTTTATTTTACATGTAAAAAAAAACACAAATATATCAAATTTCACGTTTTCTAATTTTTCTACTCCTCGTTATGTAATTAAAGGAAAAAGGAGTTGTTTTACTAAGATTTACATCAAATTCATGCTAAATGTCTAAATGATATACAATTATAAAGTAAATTAGACACTTATTAACGCACTATTTTTATTGCAAGCTCATAGGATGCCTATTGATACGTTGTCATTGAAGCTATCAACTTAATACCACTTTTCAAGGAAACATTAGTATTGTCAAGTAGTATTCAAGAAAGTAGATAGGATTAAAGTAACCCTGAGTCGTCTCCCAATGAATACGGAATTGTTTTTCAATATTTGACTCTTATGAGTGTTATGCAATACTTAAGAATAAAAATGAGAGATTATGTTAATGAAGTTAATGTTTGAAGAATGTTTGAAGAGCAAATAGAAAACATAGACACATTTAAAATGAAATAGGCTAATTCCACAGCTTTTCCAAGATCGATTCATCGTTGGTTATCCATAGATTATTGTTCAAATGATCATTGTTCAAGTTTTAAATTAATTAAAGTACATTCTTAATTAATTTGAGGGCGATCGTGCAGTTAACCAAAGTAGATTCTCAATCAAATGCAAGACCTTTCTAAATTATTCACAATGAATTCAACCAAAGTACATTCTCAATCAAATCCTATTGTGGTTAATCATGATTTTTCTTAAATCTCGTAACCAAATTAAAATTTAATTAATCAAAGTAAATTCTTAATTAATTATAGTTGAAATTATTACCACCAATCAAAGTACATTCTCAATCACATGAAAGTTCCTAAATTCAATCAAAGTAAATTCTCAATCAAACCTAGAAACCCTTGAACTCATATGATCAATATGCATGTAGATTCAAACACCTTATGATTCAAAAATCATTACTTTTAATATGATTGAGAGATGAAAGACATAGAAGAAGAACAACCGAAATCAATAATCAAAAGAAACAATTACATTAATTCAACTTAACCTCAGAATTCATAATGAAATTACAATGGAATAGCCCTAGAAGCTTAGCCCTCCGTGAATGGAGTGAAACACATGGTAAAATAAAAGTGAGAGGAGTGATGAATGATTGCTTAAAGTGGAGGAGTCTGAGAATAAATGAGTTATCCTTTTTGCGTCCCCTAGGTCTCTTTATATAGGCTTGATTGGGCTTGGGCTCTGAGTATTTTGTTGATAAGATATCTTTTGTTGATATATTTCCATATTAAATCAATTATCTTAAAAATATCAATTGAATTATCTCTTAAATTTCATTAATTTCCTTCTTTAGTTTTCAAAATTATAGAAACCCTCCCTGAAAGTTTATCTAATTACACTTTAGCCCCATTTGAATTTCCCAAATTTCACAAAAGCCCTTCAGTTGACTAGTCTTGACCAGGATTTGTTGATTCTTTGACCAGGTCTTACCATGTTGATTTGTTTGAACCAGAAAAATTTTTCCAATTAAGGTTTGCCACGTGTAGATACCCTTTCCACCCAAAAGGGTTTCAAATTGAGAAAGGGGTTTCATTCTACGCCACGAGAATTTGCAAAACAAGGTTTCCCCTTTGCAACGACGCATGCGAGAAGGGATTATGGTTTGGTGATTTCTGATGCAGGTTTGATTTTGCTAGGTTGAACACTCGTGGTGGTTGAAGAATGTTCTCGAGGATGAGGAAGAATGGTGGTTGATGTGATTTGCGATTTGATGCTTCAACAATGGAGGGGGTTTTGCGTTTTGCGATTTCTATTTATCCGGGATTTTGGATTTTACATGTCTGATGGAGAAGATAGTTGTGAAGCGCTAGGATGAAGGTTGATGATGGAAGGTCGTGCGACTACGACAAGGTTGTTGGGTTGTGGCCTAAGGGTTTACGCGAAGGAGATGCACGAATCTACGAGATATGGCGGTGCGATTGGGCATCGTGACGGTTGAGGCATTGACGACTAGAGTTTTTGTAGTCGCGACGGCTTGCGGCATTGGCAACTAGTGTAGGCCAAGTGATAAACGACTTATATGCTTGTTCCACAGTGAAAATCTCTTCCGTGGACAGTGGAACCGAGGCATCTGGTATGATCATTTCATCCACTGAGACCTTCACCTCATCCTCTAATAGTTGCATACCATGACATACAGTCGCTGACCTAAACTCTGTTCCACGAGCTACCAGCACCATCTCAGTATCTTCTAAAATGTATAGCAGACATGGACTACCATCGTCCATGTCATCCTCTGGGATGGCTGATGCGGAACAACTTCCTTTGCCGCTTCTTCCTGTCAGAGTAAATGTTAGATTATACAAGAGATAGAAATAATTGCATATAAATGTTTATTAAGTTTACCTGTGGGAGGGGGAGGGATAACATGTTCCTCTATAGGAGACTGCACCGGGCGCATGCTCTGAAACTGCTCCTGGTATAGCATCTGGAATTCAGCCCTCACCTCGGCCCTGATCTCCTGTATAAGGTCTTGTCGAACCTTTTTTGTGATCTCTTCTGTCATCCTTTGTGTATCGCTGTATGAATATGAAGGCTGACGAGAAGAGCTCCCAAAATAATCTGTAATTCCTACTCCAGGACCTGCAGCACGTACACGTCCAGGGTGCTCAGGTCGTCCAATTGCAGCAGCAAGAATATCCTGGCGACCCTCTGGAGTGAATTGGCCTTGGGAGCTCTGCTCAACCAAGGCGTCCTGTAACATTACAAAACACCATTATTCTTTAAATAGTTTAATGTAGTATGTATAATGACAATATTTATTATTTTAGGAACAGTGATAACTTACAATTTTTTCAGAAATCTCTCGTGTTGTGTCGGAAGAGTAGGTGCCCGATGGTCGCATACGGGCCAACTTCCATTTCTCATGTCTAGACGGTGGAGAAGGAGGCTGAGGAGGGCTACCACTCTGAGATGGTGGTATAGCATCTGCCTTTTGCTTGAGGATTTTCACCTCAAGCTTCCTATACCCACCACGAGATAATAGGTGGGGGTTTTTGTTCTGAGCACTTGTTCCTTGTGCTTTGCTTCTAATTGCCTGTCACATACACATTAATTAATCAGTTCATATGATATATATTTGTTAATGAGGAATTGAATAATATGAACTACACTAACTTGCCATTCCTCTGACATCCGACTCTCTTTAAAAAGCCGCCAAGTCTCCTCATCAATGGACTTATATGAACTGCATGGACTTTTATGTTTAAGGTGTCCAAAGATGTACCTTGATGTCAACTTGCTTTTAAAGTTTCTGAAATTTTCTGCAACAGTTGACAAACACTTATTTCTAAGTGTTGGGACATTTGGAATGTCAAATGTCATCTGAAAAAAACATAATAAAGTTGTATTAGTACAAAATTATCAATATAAACAAATTTTAATTCAAATGCTATTAACTAACTTACCAATATATCTTGCCAAATAATGTTCCGATCACCCTCGGACACATGATCAAAAGATGGAATGAGAATGCTAATCCTATCACGTGCCACTACTCCAAGGTATGATCGGAAGTCATCTGCATGGGGGCCAGTTGCCACACCCGTGGTGACATTCACATTCACCGGAGTTCTTTCACCACTATTTTTCCTGATTAATAGTTGTTTCATCCTAGTGGGTCCTCTAGTGGATCTGGTTGGGGGAGCCTCATCCCCTGAAGAATGTGGATGATCAGCCATATATCTGTCAAAATAAATAACAACATTAAATTTTCTTTCAAGACTTATGTAATATCATATAAATTAACAAAACATGTAATAGTACAAAAATTGAAAATTCATACATAAAGATATGGATTCATCATATGTATATTCCCTCATCATGATCTGACCGAATTGCATGTACATCATCGTCAACTACAGATTGGTCATCCAAATTTGTTGTAGTTTGAAATGAATGGTTGTCAGCAATATCAATATTAATCAGATTGTCTTCGTTAACTTCAATTTGTTTTTTGCCTTGAAGAGCAACATACCAATGGTCAGACGCAGGATCTTTGACATAAAAAACTTGAGATGCTTGATGTACCATGATAAACAGTTCGTCTCGATAACCCACCTTGCGAAATCAACCAGTGTCATACCCGAGTCATCTATTTTCACACCACTCTTATTGTCAAACCACTTACACTTGAACAATGGAACAGAAAACTTGGTGTAATCAACCTCCCATATCTCTTCTATTATACCATAATATCTCATTGATCCAAGTACAGGAGATTGATCTTTTGATGTGGAAAATTGAAGTGACTCAGCTTCTAAACTGACTCCACTATTTTGTACTGTGCTTTTATCATCCAAAGTCTTCGTATAGAATGTGCAATTATTGACTTCATAACCTGTACAACACACGACATCAAACTTCAAACCATTTGCAAGCCACAATAAAGTTTCAGAAGAATGTGGCTCTTTCTCAATTTCAGATTTGAACCAAGACATAAATGTTTTGTTATGCTCCATCAATTGCCATTTCTCTGATTGTCTTGGATTTTTATTCTTAACAATGGCTTTGTGTGCCTCCAAAAAAGGGATCACCTCATCTGTGTTGTTCAATATATAAAGATGCGCTTGCAACAATTCTTCGCGATCTTTTGTCACCACATTGACACCTCGGATGCTTTTACTTGTAGAAAATTTATTCAACCATGCTGTGCGAGGAACTCCTATTGGATTAGTTGATGTCATGTAATCTGAACAAAACTCGATACTTTCTTCAGCAATATACCTTTCAATCATCGAACCTTCAGGACGATATGGATTTTTAACGTACCCTTTCAAAATCTTCATATAACGCTCAATAGGATACATCCATCTTAAGTATACCGGTCCGCACAACTTGATTTCTCTAACCAAATGAACAAGTAAATGTACCATGATGTCAAAAAAAGATGGAGGGAAAAACATCTCTAGTTGACACAAGATGATAACAATCTCGCCTTGAAGTTCATCTAACTTTGTAGGATCGATGGCTTTACTACATATTGACGAGAAAAATGAACACAACCTGTTTATGGTGTGCCTAACATTTTTGGGCAAAATTCCACGAATAGCCACCGGTAACAACTGTTGCATTAAGACGTGACAATCGTGAGACTTCATGCCAACAAGCTTTAAGTCCTGCATTGACACTAAACTCTTCATATTTGAAGAGTATCCTTGTGGTACTTTGATACTCTTTAAACATACACAAAAACTTATCTTCTCTTGTCTAGACATTGTGTAACATGCAGGGGGCAAATAAGTACGTTTACCAATCTCCTTGGGTGCCAACTCTTCTCGGATATTCATGTCAACCAAATCCAAACGAGCATTTACTCCATCTTTTGTCTTTCCCTGAATGTTGAGTAATGTACCAATCAAGCTATCACACACATTCTTTTCTACATGCATCACATCTATGCAATGTCGAACATCTAACTTTGACCAATATGGAAGATCAAAGAATATTGATTTCTTCTTCCAAGGGGTCGTTACAGATGACTTCTTCGATGTTTTCCCAAATACATGATGTATTTTATTAACTTTTTGAAGAACTTCAAGGCCAGTAAGTGGATTTGGTGCTTCGTCCCTCTCTTGATCTCCATTGAATGCTTTTTTTAACCTTCGATATGGATGATTACGTTTTAGAAATCTCTGATGACGCAGATACACCGTCTTTCTTCCATGTTTCAATTGATGAGCTGCAGTGTTTTCTTCACATATAGGACACGCTTTATGACCCTTGACACTGTATCCTGACAAATTACCATAAGCAGGAAAGTCATTAATGGTGCAAAATAACATTGCACGCATCATAAAAGTCTCTGAAGCGAATGCATCAAATATTTCAACCCCATCAACCCACAAAACCTTCAAGTCTTCAACTAGTGGGCTTAGATAAACATCTATGTCATTTCCAGGCTGCTTTGGACCAGATATCATCATAGACAACATCATGTACTTCCTCTTCATGCACAATGCAGTAGATAAGTTGTAAATTATCAATATAACTGGCCAACAACTGTGATTGGTACTCAGATTACCAAATGGGTTCATTCCATCAGTGGCTAAACCAAGCCTAAGATTTCTACACTCTTTACCAAATTCGGGGAATTGTCGATCAATATTTTTCCATTGCTTTGAATCAGCTGGATGACGAAGCAGCCCGTCAATTTTTCTCTCATCTGCATGCCATCTAAGATTTTTAGCATCTTTGGGATTCGCAAACAAACGCTTAAGTCTGGGCACTATTGGAAGGTACCAAACTACTTTCAAAGCAGATCCATTTTTTTCTATCTGACCATTATCTTCACTATTGTTTTTTGACTTGTATCGTGATAAGCCACATTTTGGACACTTTGTCAAAAATTCAAACTCTTTCCTATACAAAATGCAGTCATTGGGACAAGCATGTATCCTTTTATACTCCATACCCATTGGACAAAGAATTTTCTTCGCATCATAATTACGAGTGGGCAGTGTATTTCCATCTGGCAACATTTCATTCAACAACGTCAACAGTTCTGTAAAACTCTTATCAGTCCATCCATTGCTCGCCTTCAAATTCATGAGCCTTAACACCGCTGATAAACGTGTGAACTTAGTTGAACCGACATACAAAGGTGTTTCTGCATCAGTCGACATCGTCTCATACACATGAGCTTTGGCAAAATTTTCTGCTCCAACATCGCGGATCATGTCCTCCAATTTGTCTTCATCCGGTCGATCTTCTTCCATGGTGGAATCAGTAACATTTACACTTTGAGAGTCAGTGGGAAAATCCATTTCTTCGCCGTGCCAGATCCATGTTGTATAGCATCTTAGAAAACCATCACATATAAGATGTTCTCTAATTTGAGTTGCGTTCAACTTTCTCCCATTCAAACAGTTCACACAAGGACATCTAAACTTCACTTCATCATCAGTTCTCCCCTCATTACGTTGCGCAAATTGTATAAATTCCTCTACACCTCTCTCGTACTCAGCACTAATACGTGGTAAATTAATCCAATTTCGATCCATATTCCTAAATATTACATAAAACGATAAGCTACTAAAAATCAAACTTGCAATTTCATACATATCATTGAAACTTAGTGAATAATATTTTAAGGTTTATAAATAATACAAGAACTACAACACACATTACCAAAACTATAGCAAAAACCATACCATACATTACCAAAACTATAACAATTTCATGCATTATCAAAATTAAAGCAAAAATTATACCATACATTACCAAAACTATAGCATTATGCAAAAACTAATGAAGAAATCACGTTAAGAATGCAAAAGGGCATAAATACCTCGAAGACGAACCGCGAAAACGCTTGGTGCAAAGAAAACGAAGTCGCACCGGAGAGGGAATGACGCGTTTCCAACGATTTTGATCGGCTAAAACTGTTTTTTCTCGTAAAAAATGAATAATGACCGAACAATATAAGGTTTAAACGGTGAAAAATGAGCAAACGGAGATGAACAGAGTCGGAGGGAGCGAAAACGCGAAACAGAGACGCGAGGAAGACGACACTGTTCCAAGTTTTAATTTTTAACTCTGAACGGGGGAATCTACCGCGGTTCACCACTTACCCGCGGTATAAGAGGGGTATATGCCGCAGTTTAACTCCCAACCGCGGCATATACTAATTTAAAAAATTATTCCAAATGGCATTTTTGAAATTATTTTCAAACTATATGCCGCGGTTCAGCGGGCAATCGCGGCATATACATCGAAATATTTGAAATATATATTAAACTAATTTCAGATAAGAGAATATGTCGCGGTTGCTCGTAGAACCGCGGCATATTCCCCTGTAACGTGCTGAACACAACTGTCTCCCCAACTCCCTTCTGGGGAATTTCAGAAGTTACAGGGGGTATATGCCGCGGTTGTTCAGAGACCCGCGGCATATACCCCCCGTAACTTCTGAAATTCTCTGACTGGCAGAGAAGTTGAGAAGTTACAAGGGGTATATGCCGCGGTTGTCTAGAGAACCGCGGCATATACCCTTGTAACTTTTCAAATTCTCTGACCCAGTCAGCACCTGCAATAAATTTGCAGGGGTATATGCCGCGGTTCTACGAGCAACCGCGACATATACTCTGTTATTTAATTTTTTATTCATACGTGGCGTCAAAGGCAATGGTTGACTGGAGTATATGCCGCGGTTCTACTCCAAACCGCGGCATATATGTTCGATTTATTTACAAAACTGCCACCGCGCACCATTATGCTGCGGTTTCTGTTGAACCGTGGCATAATGTGCGCTGTAAAAACCCAATTTTTTACTAGTGATTATTGAATCATGGAATAAGGTATTAAAATATTAACTAAATACTTATCCAACTATTCATTACAATATTGTTTTAACTCTATTATTTTATTTGTAGATCTTTAATGATTCATCTCCCATGGTAGCTGCAGACATTGAAGACATTAGAAGGAACTGGGCTTCTTTTATTTTAAGTGTTAGTAGAAATTGGCTACACTTAAATAGTATATGTATATTAATGTAATATTTGGATTTAATATATAGTTTCATGTATAAATGATGTATTAAATATTAGACTATTTAACTTTTGAAATGAATTCTATTTTGTTAGTTTCAATAAATTTGTTTATTTAAAGCTATATTTATTATAAATGGATTGGATGAGATGACAGGAATATTATTATAATTTCATTGGATGGTCAAATTTAATAATCAATTTTTTTTTAAAAAAACATTTATTATAACGTACTAAGCAAGGTATGATATGTTACGTTGATCACATATTATAACGTACAATAATATGTACGTAATAATATATAACATATTATAACGTACAAAATCTTCTACGTTATAATATCTTCCACCTATTACAACGGACAAATGAAAAATTTTTGCTATAACGTAAATTTTTGCTACGTTATAAAATGCGCAGACTTATTATATCGCCCAGAACTATGTCCCCAGTAACTACGATATAAAAGATCATTTTTGTACGTTATAAAAAGTCATTTTTCCACTAGTGAACCGACATATAGTGACAATGTAAGTTTAATTCCTAAACCATTTACTCGTGTGTTTCTTTTCTATTTATAACTAAGTTTCATTCTCTTTCCACAATATGTCATTCCACTAAAGTCTTAATCTCAATATCAACATGTTAAGTCTTCTTCCTATGGTTAACAATTTCATGATCACAAAGTTGGTTAGTCTAGTCTATCTGGTCTCAAACTTCGATGTTCGTACGCATAGACCATCACCAAAACATGTCTTTTCAGTCACTACACTCAGGAATTTCATAGACATAATATTTTTCCTACTTAACCAAATCCTTTTTGTGGTCCACCAAACATGTACGTAATTTTGCATTTACCCCACAATCTACATAAAATCCCACATAATTTATAAGATATTATCATTGCTCAATGGTCCTAATGTAGAGTTGATGAAGGTGACAATAGTGAAAATGAAAAAAACGCTAATGATGATAAGCTGCCAACTCCATCTTCCCACCATCCCCAACAAATGCCTAGAAGACAAACACAAAGACCATGTTAAGGGACTTCGTGTCACAAATGAATTTCTTGCACTACGTATCAATCATGAAACTATGAAAAAATATTTGTATTAATAATTCTCTAATCAACTTTATATTTGTTGTCTTCCAAAAATTCATAACTATATGGTTTCCAGATTTATGATGTGTGAACTTGTTGGTGTGTGAAATGTTTATTTGAGATATTAGTAGAAGATTCCACTATGTAGCTGGTAAGATCAACCATCTTTGTCTCAATATTGTCTTCTGCACTTGCTGGAATTATAACAACATTAGGAAAGTGATAACAACCTCCTTAAGCTAGGTTAGGCCAAAACTAGAAGAGATGTTATGACGAGGATGAAGTTGCGGAAGCAATAGAGATAAAGGCTAAGACTCATGATTTTGGTGATTTGGTGATGATGGGATGGTGTTTAATGGTACCTTTAGAGAGATTAGGTCAACTCTAAAAGAAGGTGGCTAGATGAGGCAACATGGGATGCTCTAGCCTTGACTTTAGACATTGATATAATGGCTCAACATTTTGGCTCATTTTATTATTATTCTCAAAGTGGGAATACAAGGGTGGAAAACATCTCTATTTATAGGCTAAGGGTGTCTATAAAATGTAGAAGCAGAACCCTAAAAATACTACCTTGACCTAACTTGGAGACAAAAGCAAAAATCTTTTCCAATAGGAGAACATGTGGTCATTACCCATGAAGAATCCTATTCAATCTTAGAGTGACATATATGACCACTAACTATGAGAAAACCTCTCCAATGTGAGCATGACATATGACTACTCTTATTTGGGACATCTCACACACCCTTGTCCACCAAACTAGGTAAAACTTTGACCACATGGTCAACCTAAGCTCATAGACATCCACTTTTGATCAACATTGGGCCTTGATCTTTGTTGGCTCAAGTGGTCAAAAAAACCTATACTACTTGGCCCAAAATATAAGGCCTAAATTAAATCCTACACTACTAAGACGTGATATTAAATTTAAATCAATATTTAATAAATTTTAAATTAAATTTCAGCCATGGAAAACAATATTATTAAAATTTTGTAGATTGGCTTTTATAGTTAATGCATATATTTAGGTAAGAGGTTAATATCTAAAACTACTTAAACATTTTTACTCACTTATTTCTATTCATAGCTTCTTTTGGTGAACTATCCCGCTTTATCATAGCTTGAAAAAATAACTCAAACTAACTAAATAACAATTTTGCTCATATATAATACTTTCTTACACCACAACTTCATACAAAAAGAAAAAAATACTATATAACCATCATTCTCCTTTTTTTCTATCTATCTTATCTTGATTTTGCTTAAGAACAAGTATTCTTCACAATGGCCATTCTTAAAGCCCAATACTTGTTTATCCTTCTTTTGATTTTCTTTCTCCTTCCAAAACTTAGTTTTGCAAATCAATCAAGGATAAATGGTTTGAAAATGAATGTTATTGATCGATGTTGGAGAAAAAATCCTGAGTGGAGGAGACACCGATATCAATTAGCCACATGTTGTACGGGTTATGCTGGCAAGATGATAAAGAACATTGGGAATGACCTCATTTATTATAAAGTTACTGACTCTAGTGATGATCCTATAAATCCCAAGCCCAACACCTTGAGGTATGGAACTTCTGTTATTCAAGGTAATGTGTGGATCACATTCCAAACGGACATGCAAATTAAACTAGAGAAACCTCTTCTCATTAGTAGTTTTACCACCATTGATGGTCGAGGTGTTAATGTCCATATCGCTCATAATGCATGCTTAATGATCTTTAAGGTAAGTAACACTTGCCATTAATTAAGCTTGTGACAATAATAAACATTAATAAAATGATTTTCATGATTTACTAATATGTATGTAACTATGCTTATTTGATTATAGGCCACCAACATAATTATCCATGGCATTCGAGTTCACCATTGCAAACCTCAAGCCCCTGGGATCGTGATGGGGCCTGAAGGAAAGGTTATTCCTATAGGTCATGTAGATGGAGATGCAATAAGATTGGTTACTGCTTCAAAGATTTGGATTGACCATAATACACTTTATGATTGTCAAGATGGTTTGCTTGATGTAACACGAGGTTCTACTGAGGTGACTATCTCCAATAATTGGTTCAAAAACCAAGATAAGGTTATGCTTCTTGGACATGATGATGGATATGTGAGAGACAAGAATATGAAGGTTACAGTGGTGTACAATCATTTTGGACCTAATTGCAATCAACGTATGCCAAGGTAAATAAGTATTTTTATACTAGATAATTAAAAATACATGAAATAATAAACAGTTCTATTTTCTCTTATTGATAAACAAATAAATTTCCAGGATTCGTCATGGATATGCACATGTAGCAAACAATTTTTATCAAGGATGGCTTCAATATGCTATTGGTGGAAGCATGGAACCTAGTCTTAAAAGTGAAGCTAACCTCTTTATAGCACCAATCATAGGAAATAAGGAGGTAATAAATTTTAAAAATTTTGCTTGAAGTATTTGGTATCCAACTTATTACCAATCAATTAAGTATTTGTTTCTATATATAAATATATATAATATTGAGATTTTATTATTGTTAATTATTTATTACGTGTAGGTTACATGGAGAAAGAGTAGTGATAAAAGTGGAGGTACATGGAACTTTCATTCGATAAGGGATATTTTTGAAAATGGAGTTTCCTTCAATATAACAAAAGGAGGCGGTGTGAAAAAACCGAACTATACTAAAGAACAAAATTTTAAAGTTCTTGATGCCAAATTCGTGAGATTGTTGACGCGTTCATCTGGTGTGTTACGATACAATAAAAATTCAGTATACTGATTAGCCAAAATAAAAGGGAGGTCACCTTTTGAATGATTTGGAATTCTTATGATTTAGTCTATATAAGTGAGGGGAATTTAATTTTTCCTCACACCAAATAAACTCTAAATTTTATTTTTAAAATGGGTTGCGCAATTCACAAGATATGATTTGGTGAAAAGAAAGACGAGAGGAGATTTTAAATTTACAGCGTCATATATTAGCTTTTTAATGTAATGTTAATTTTTTTTTTCCATAGTAATTGTCATGTAAGAAGAAAAAAGAAGTCATAATTTAATTTCTAGTTTTACTCCTTTTAAGTGTAATTTTAAGTTTTCAATTTAATATCATCTCTAAAATTTTATCCAAGTGATTGTAGGTAGTACTCCCAATTATAATTCATATAACATTCACTAAAGATAGGTGATTACTTAGATATTGTTTTAGTAACGTGTAGTTAAAGATATGAGACATACTAAGAGAATAAATGCGTAAAAGTTAAAACGGGTCATATTACATGCGGAAAGCGTGATCGCGGTCAAACTCGTAATAAGATAGTTTATTTTAGAAATTTAATTTTCTTAGAGAAAATTTGTCAAACAGTTGATATGCATAAAACAGTAAAGAGTATAGGGAGTAGAAAAATTGACACACTGGATTTTTATCCTGGTTCGATTTAAAAGAATCTACGTCCAGTTGTTAATCACTATAAAAAGTGATTAACGTTTTCACTAAAATCAGTTTCACAAATTACAATAAGAGTGAATAAAAACAGATAGAGAAAACCTTCCTTCGACGAAAGAACCAGAAATTTTCATCCTGCTTCCATCGAAAGTGATTTTTGAACATCATAAAAAAGGGGGAGATTGTTACCAATGAGGAGCATTGGTAAATTTGAAGATAAATGATTTTGATGATGCTGAAAGACGATAGACTGTTGTAATTGTTTTAAAAGCACTTTATAGATTATAAATGTATTAGGAAAAGCCTTAAACATGTAATACTTAGAAAAATTCGTATTTCTAGAACTATTACACATTTAATCGATTATTAGAAGCTATAATCGATTATCCTAAGCCCTTTTGGAAAACCTCATTGCTATGGAATAATCGATTATTAGTCCAAATAATCGATTATCACTAGTTCTGATGAGAACTGCCAAAGTCTCCGGAATAATCAATTATTCCTCAAGATAATCGATTATCACTTTTGAAAAGCCCTCTAACGGACTCAAATAATCGATTATCACTAACAATAATCGATTATCTGTGGCAGTTATAATTCATCTCTGCGAACTTAGACCAGTTGGCTATATAAGGTGGTTCCAAAACTCTTAGAAGATAACTCTGAGCTTTTTAAGAATACAGTTTGTTTGAGGAAGTTCTCAAAAGCTAGTTCAAGTGTTTTGCCTGGTTTCGTGAATAGGAGAAGCTCGCGTTTTGTGTGTTGATAGTCGGAGCGGTTCTCTTCGAGTTGGCAAGGTGGTCATCTTCCGGTTCGTTCGTCGAAGGAAGGTTTTATCTATCTGTTTTCATTCACTCTTATTGTAATTTTTGAAACTGATTTTAGTGAAAACGTTAATCACTTTTTATAGTGATTAAAACTGGACGTAGATTCTTTTTAGAACCAAGATAAAAATCCAGTGTGTCAATTTTTCTACTCCCTATACTCTTTACTATTTTATGCACATCAACTGTTTGACAAATTTTCTCTAAGAAAATTAAATTTCTAAAACGAGCCATCTTATTACGAGTTTGACCGAACATGCTTTCCGCTTTATTAATTTATTCCGCTGCGCGACTCTATAACGGTATCGATTGTTTCGACATTAAATTCACCTTCAACTCTCTTATTCATCAAAACTATGATTTCAAGCTAGTTTCTAAGTTAAAAAAAAGGTGACTTTAGAATCAAAATTATGTATCAAATAATTGTAAATTAAATTGTTATCAGTGGTCCTGTGCCATCCATTTCGTTCAATAGAGAAGTATCAAGAAGCTAAGTATTTTGATTGTTGAAAGAAGGTGAAGATTCAGGGGCAGCTTCTTGACTTATGGCTCGTCGTCTCCTTGTGTGACTATTGTTTCTGCGAGATATTTTCTCGATCTCAGGGTCGACAAGGAGTGGTTCTGAAGACACAGTCCTCCTTGTATGAATGTTTCCCTCCATATACTAGAGAACAACCAAACTCGAGCCTCAAGTTAGCCCAAAAATATAGAGATAGTAATTACAATAAAATAGAAATTAAACACAAAACAATAAAGTCTAAATTGGTTAAAAATCACACAAAAGTCTAGTTTTAAGCACAGGTCTCCAGCAATGGCACCAAAATCGTTTAAGTAATAAACTGGTAAGACCCAATATCGTTTCCCAAGAGACTCGTGTCACCAAACAATTGTATAATTTTTAATTAAATTAGACTAAAGAATGTTTCCATATTTTTAGGTTTTGATGCAATTAATGTAAACATGAAACATAAATGATAAAAGTGATCTTTGATACTTAAACACTTGGAAATGGAAAGATTAGAAATGATATGGAATGGTATTGTTGGGGGTATGATTTCACCTACTTCACTCTTATGTATAGAGAATCATTTCCTCTTCATTAATATGCCCATGTCAATCTACTAAATTGCTCAAACCCAATCTCTTGGTAGAGAGAGCCTAGAGTTCCGTATTAGGCTCCAATCCCTTGGAAAGCCTAACAATTATTTTCGGATAAAGAATTTAGATTTAAGACAACCAAAGGTCCTAGTTCTATCCCTAAATACAATTTCCTTTAGGTATTTAATCCAAGTCCAGATTTACCCAACATTTTCCAATATCAAGCAAACCCTAAAATCATGCCATGGGTAGCAACTTCACAACAAGTATTAAGAGAAGAAATTAAACACTAACAATCAATGAGATAAGCGTATATTCATTCAAAACACAATAGTTTACGTAAGAGTTCAGTGGATACACAATTGATAACTTTTTGGCAAGTATACCAAATCGTTACAAGTAATACAGTGATAAGTAAAGTATCGTTCTCCTCAGGGAATTTGTGTTACGTTATTCAATTAAAATTTATTTATCAAAATCAATTGAACAACAAAATATAAGTGAATTAACAGTATCAAACTAGATGACAATTTAAAATTGAAATTAAAATTTAAAGAAAGCTTCATTGGAATTGACTTCATGACCACATTACAGTAACTGTTCTGAACAATATAACTTGCGTTCGAACATCAACATCACAGTATCTTGGTTTAATTCCTTAAAACAAGTTCTAAAGAATTATGTTCAATTATTAATTCCTTAAGTAATTAAACATAAACTTTGCATTAAGAACGATGTTATTGATGACCAGGAGAATTGAAACTATTCCTAGCATCTTTCCTTCTGGTTGCTTTTCTTGCGTTAATACTCAAATTTACTTCCCAGTACAATTTAAATATAAAATCAAGTTTATTTTACTTCCGTAAAATAAAATAAAAAGTAAACAAGAAAAGCATACGAACACCATTTATATTGAACAGGAAAGATTACATCAAATGTCAGCCATTACAGTCAATTCCAACGAATAAAAGTTTAGCCTATCCTAGACATCACAAACATACTCATTTCTGCAATTCCTTGCATGATGTGCAGTCTTGATGTCTTCAGAGAGGTCTCCTGATGGTCTCCAGAGCAGTTCTCCAAAAAATTCTATTTTCCAGTCTGATGCCCTTCTCTATCCTCCAAAGCACGTCTTTTAAGAGACAGTTTATTTCTCATAAAACTGCTCCATTTGCTCAGCGCACAGAAGCAGATTCGCTGTGCGAATTAAAATTAATTTAGCACTCAACTGCACCAACTCGCTAAGTGCACAGCCTCTGGTGCGCTGTGCGAATTCAAAACTTGAAATATCCAACTGGCATTATTCGCTCAGCGAACCAATGGTGGTGCGCTATGCGAATGTATTCTCCTGGCTTTGCGAATTTTGCTTCTGCTATGCGAAAATTGGCTGACAAATTCACTTTTGTACAACTTTTCCTGAACAATAATTTACAACACAATCTACTTCCTATTACTGACTTTTCACTGAGTAATAACATGAATAATTACAAAATTGAGATCCTTTATAAGTGTCAAAACATCTGTTTTTCACACTTATCAACTCCCTCAAACTTGAACTATTTCATGCCCTCAGGAAATAACAGAAACATATGAACAACACATAACACACCTTTGACGTTTTGATAGAATGACTTTACACATCAGACAAATCACATGCATTCCTAAAGATTCAAACAGGTATGGCACAGTACAATACTCAAAAATTCACCTGTGTATAGAATATGTAAAACCAGATCATCGTTTATCAGTCTCACCACTCACGGTGTTTGTCCTCACAGCAGAATTGTACTAGAACTTCATCAGCTTTTGCATTTCATTTGATTCACACACTTCACACACTATTGGTTAAGTCAAAAGGTCTTTTCAGGTTAAGGCTTGGCTAGGCTAGGAAAAGAATCATGGTTTTTCTTGGATTCAAAGACACCTATTAAGAAGAGAACAACTTCAATTCCCAATACAGTACTCAAATCCCAAAATATATCATTTATCACATACCATTTTCTTTCACAGCTCAACCTTTTCTTTCATTTTGAGCTTCTTTCTTTTTTTTTTTTTCTTGTATTGATCTTTTCTTTCCCCCAAACTTGAATTCAACCTTAACCTCTTTTAAAGCATAATGCATGTTCTCTTCTAGGTGTAAGGTAGGATATCATCTCATAGGCTCAAGGTGGAAGGAAAAATTTAAGTTCAAGGCTCAAAAAGGTTCACAAATGTATCACAGTGTCTAAAGGTAGGCTATCTGGCCAAGTAGCTATATAATCAATACAAACAGGGCCTTTTTCATCCTTAACCAAAAAGTGTGTATCTACGTAGAATCAAACTCATGCAAAATCCAAGTCCATATCCAGACAATTCAATATCTCTCAATCAATATATGTTCTCTACACTCACAGATCTGGTCATATTCATACACACAGATAAAAATTTTGAAGCACAGTAACCACAAACATACATGTCATCATCATCAGGAATCACATAATATCATCAGAAC
This sequence comes from Vigna nakashimae, assembly GCA_034642375.1. Classification (NCBI taxonomy): domain Eukaryota; kingdom Viridiplantae; phylum Streptophyta; class Magnoliopsida; order Fabales; family Fabaceae; genus Vigna; species Vigna nakashimae. The sequence continues at coordinate 26,587,121 of CM067768.1, forward strand.
ATGCATAGTCATTAAATCAAAACCTCAAAGTCTTAACAACCACAACCAATCATCACAAATAAACTGAGTTCCACAATAACATCTAAACTGAAACATCTAAAAAACAACATAACAAAAACATAAATAACACATCAATAACAGCTGTCCATCAGCCTCTACCAAGATGCATCTGGCCTGGATCTCCACTGGCTCTCCTGTGAATGATAACTCTGTTGTACCCATCTGGGATCTGGCTCCTCTTCCTCCTCATCACCATCACCTGCCATCATGTCCTCCTGCTCATCTAACTCTGGCTCTGGTGCTCCTGGAAAGGCACTCCCCCACCTAGACTCTGGCCTGCCCTCAGGCCATGGAATCTGCGCTGCAAACTGGTCTCCAGTCATCAGTGAATCTGGAGGAAAATCAGGGATGCCCAAGGACAAATTATACATGCTCTCCTGTAAGGACACCTGACCCTGCCGCATAGTAGTGCACCAGTCATGGATGTCGTCCTGTCTAGCCAGACTCTGCTGCATGTAGCGAGTGAAAAGATCAGGTGAAGGAACAGACGGCGCTACAGGTGGTCTAGCCGCTCTGGCATTCCGGCGTGGAGGAGGAACTGGAGGAGGAGCATTCATAGTAGAGAATTCTTCCCTGTTGCTGCAATTCCTATCAAAGAATTTCTTGTTGAGAGGGGGTTGAAGTTTCAAAGTGATATCAGAAACTCCAGGTACTCCACTGGCCTTGCACAATGCGGTCACCAAGGCAGGAAATCCAAGCTTACAGGTATCATTATCAGCAATCAGTGCCATTTCCTGAGAGATATAAGCTCCCACATCCATGTCAATCCCTGTCATAATTCCATATACCATATAAGATCTTTCCAGATTGATGTCGGAAGTATGAGAATTGGGACAAATGTTGGTGAATGTGAAGAGACTCCAGATAGTGGCCAGTGAATTCAAATGTTTCCTTAATATTCTCACTGGTGTCCCACTAGTGCCAAGCTAATAGCCATATCCGGGAAGGCATAAAGTGGAGGCAATAAGGTCATGATCAGGATAGCTAGACATAAAAGCACCTAGAGGGCAAGGCTGAAACATCAGTGTATTCAGAATCCTGTTCAATGATCTGCAATCATAGCATACTAGCTTGCCTCTCACTTTTGAAACTCTAGAGTGAGGCTGAGAGTGGTCAGGTTCCCAAGCATTTGCATAAAATTCTTTAACCAAGACTTCATCAATCTCATCTGGAAGACTGGCTAAAACAAAATTCCATCTTCTCTTCTCCAATTCTTCCTGGATATGGTCATACTCTCCAGGTTTCAATTCAACCCTCCTCTCAGGTAATAAAGCCCTGCCCATGATGACCTGATGAAACCTATCAGAATGAGCCTCTGAAATAAATCGGTCCTGATCATAGTTTAGGACAAGATTCTCCTCTTGGGTTTCTGAAGGTTGGGATCTAGAAGAAGACCCTCGGGTAGTCTTCCTCTTCTTTTCTTGTGTGCTCTTGGGAGGGGCCATCTGCAAGAAATAATGCACAGTGCAAAAAATTGTGGAAAAGTGGTCAGAGCAAGTGAATAACTCAAAACACAGTTGCTGGCAGATGGAATTCGCTATGCGCCAGTGTGCGCTGTGCGAATTTGCACTTTCAGTGTCTGCTGTCAAGACTAATTCGCTATGCGACTAGATTCGCTATGCGAAAAATGCGAAATAGGTGTCTTCACTCAGGGGCCATTCGCTATGCGACTAGAGTCGCTGTGCGAATTTCATATCAGAATTTATCTATAATTCGCTTTGCGACTTTCTCGCCAAGCGAATTTCATGTTCAGAAAACCAGACCTCTAATTCGCTATGCGAATGTGTCGCCTAGCGAGAGACAGTGCAGAGGATCCCATTAACAGTGTAAATGCATGTTCATCTTATCAGCAAAATCAGAGTTGGATGAAAAACTATATGCAAAATTTTGCTTGATATGAACAAAGCAGTAAACTAGAAACCTTTCATATTCCTATGAACACTAAGAACAAAGAAGCAAATGGAATAGGAGTGAAACCTGTGGAGAGGAACCAAGATCAGAGAGTGAAGAGACACTTGAGGAAGCAAAAGCACAGCCAAGAATGGAAAATGGTGGCAATGGAGATATTGGCACAAGTGCGTTCGCTGTGCGGAAATGGAAGAGAATGGTGGCTAGGGTAAAATGAAGAGTGGTAAAATGAAATGGGGAAGAAGTAGGTTTTTTTTTTTTTAAAATAACTGAACGAGTCAATTCGCATAGCGCACCACAGCTGTGCGCTGTGCGAATTTCTCTCGTTTTCTGCACCTTTGAATATTTTATTATTTTTTTTTGAATTTTGATGTTCAGTCCCATAGCGCACCTCAGCTGTGCGCTGTGCGACTAATTTTTAAATTTTTTTTTACGAACAAAATTCGCAGAGCGCATGTCAGCTATGCGCTATGCGAATTAAAACACTCAAACCACTCTCATTTAATTCGCTCTGCGCAAAAGTTCGCTGTGCGAATTTTGACAGAGCTCACCCCCAACTTTAAGTAGCATAGCGAATTAAATCACTCAAATTGCTCTAGTGATTTTATTCGCCTTGCTTATCAAACGCGCTATGCGAATACTTCCACAAAGAGAAAAATTAAGCTTTTAAATCGCAAAGCGAATGTTATCGCTATGCGAAATTCAATCTCAAAACAATTTCTTTTTCTCTCTCGCAGAGCGCATAAAATTCGCTGTGCGAATAAATCACTGCTTCATAAAATCATCTAGTCGCATAGCGCACCTCAGCTGTGCGCTGTGCGAATAGAGCGTCAGAACTCATTCATCAAGCATCTCAACACTTCCTTTCCACACTCAAACTTAACCATTACAGAAACACAATCAACAAACACAAATATATACAAACATGTGCTAGGGTGCCTCCTAACAAGCGCTTCTTTAACGTCACTAGCTTGACCCAGAATCTCATGATTAAGTTGGATTGTTGATGTTGGTGTGCTTCTTCCTCTCATGACACCAACATTTTCTGAGTAACTTTCTTGTCACCAACTTAATTCTTCTTGAATATGGAGCCTCAATTTCGAGTATTCCATTTGCCTTTATGTCCTTGATGACCCATAACCTGTTCTTAAGATTCACAGGTTTTCCAGGTTTGAGTTCATCACTTTTCACTTCAAATTGTTGGTGAACTCTTTGCTTCTCCTGATCTTCATCTCTTTCCTTCACTTTTGGATTGAAACAATTAAGATTATTCTTGGCCAACTTGGCAACTTGCCTTGAAAGACTAGTAATTGCTAAAACTTCATCTTTTACTTTGGAACTAGTCTTTTCCTCTTGATTTTTCTCCACCTCTTCAAAGACATTAAATATCACCTCTTCATCTTGGTCTTTTAATTTTACAGTTCCATCATCAACATGAATGACAACCTTAGCTGTCTTCATGAAAGGTCTACCAAGAATGAGAGGCATATCTACACCTTCCTCCATTTCCATTACTACAAAATCAACAGGGAATTTTAGTTTATCAACTTTAATCACCACATCTTCCACTACACCATAAGGATGCTTAATAGACCTATCTGCCATTTGCAAGATCATTCTTGTTGACTTGACTTCAAGGCCACCAATCTTTTTGAGCATAGATAGGGGCATCAAATTAATGCTAGCACCTAAGTCAACAAGAGCCTTCCCTATATCATGATTTCCAATAGTGCAAGGGATAGTGAAACTCCCTGGATCTTTGACTTTTGGAGGTAGAGCTTTCTGCATAATTGCACTGCAATTTCCCTGCACTTCTATTGTTTCCTCATCTAAATACTTCTTCTTTTTACTGAGGAATTGCTTCACATATTTTGCATAAGCAGGAATTTGTTGCAGTGCTTCAGTCAGGGGCAAAGTAATCTCAAGTTGATTAAATATCTTCTTGAACCGATCCATTTGTCTTTCCTTATCCTTCTGTGAAGTATTTTTAGGATAAGGAAGTTGCTCCACCAACACTTTTTCTTTTTGTCTTCCATCTTCATTCCTGTTTCTACTTTCTTCTTCTTCAATCACCTTCATTTGGTCATCCTCTATGTGTGCTTCAACCTCTTTATTTGTCGGCTTCTCCTTGGAATCAAACCCCACTTCTTTTCCACTTCTGGTTATTATGACATTACATTCCTCCCTGGAGTGAACTTCATTCTTAGCCACAAATTTCTTTTCAGATGTCTCATCCAGCTTCTTTGCAAGTTGACTCACTTGTGTCTCCAAGTTTCTAATAGAAGCTTCAGTGCTTTTATGGTTGGAGATGGATACTTGCATAAATTGTTGCAAAGTTTCTTCAAGCTTGGATGTCCTATCAGAAAGAGTAGGTTGTTGTTGAAACTGTTGTTGTGGTGGTCTACTAGAACTAACCTGACCCATGCTAGGATGAGGTCTCCATCCTTGATTATAATTTCCATAATTACCAGAACGGCCTTGATTTCCCATATAATTAACCTCTTCCTTTGCATTAGACTGAATAGTACACTGTCCATTTTGGTGCTCTCCACCACACAGTTCACATCCTTGCACAGTATGTTGTGCCTATGATACATTTTGGATTTGTAGCTGTGATACCTTTTTCATCAGAGACTCAAGCTGTTGAGTCATTATTTTATTTTGGGCTAGTAAGGCATCTTGGGATTGCAACTCAAACATTCCCTTCTTTTGATTTTGTCCTCTCTCACCCTGAACATCATTGTCGCTTGATGCCATATTTTCAATAATTTCATGAGCTTCATCAGGTGTCTTCCACCTGATGTTACCTCCTGCTGAGGCATCTAGCATCAATTTTGTGTGAGATTTTAAACCTCCTAAGAACAGGTTCAATTGAGTGGGGACATCAAATCCATGTATGGGAGTCTTTCTTAACAATCCCTTAAACCTATCCCATGTCTGACTCAAAGTCTCTTCAGGTTCCTGTTGGAAAGAGGATATCTCTTGCTTGCCTTTGTTTATTTTTGATTGAGGGAAATACTTCTGCAAAAACTTTGACACAACGTCATCCCAACCTGTCAGACTTCTCTCAGGAAAAGAATTTAACCATTTCTTGGCATTGCCTGCCAAGGAAAATGGAAAAAGACTAAGTCTGATTGCCTCCTCTGACACATTCAACATTTTCACAGTGTTGCAATATTCATTAAAAGTTGCCAGATGATCATAGGGATTTTCGTGTGACAATCCTGAAAACTGATTACTTTGAACAAGATGTATCAATGCTGGCTTCATTTCCATGTTAGCCGCAATTATCACAGGTTTGGCTATACTGTTGAAAGATGTAGGTACAGACACTGAAGCATAATCTTCCAACGTACGCCTTCTTTGTTCATTTTCACCGTTTTCCTCCATCTTTTTACCCTCTTTGTCAGATGAAGAACAAGCGTTTGAGGATAAGCTGGATTCTTTAGCTTCTTTTTTTCTATTTTCTTTTCTACGCCTACTATTATTTCTACGGGCTGTCCTTTCAATCTCAGAATCAAACAATAAATCTTCAGATTTTGTTCTGCGTGGCATACAGAACAAAAATCTCCAATGACCAACCCAAGAAATAACAACAGGAACAAAACACAATATATACAGATACACAGAAAACTAAAACAATGAATTTACGGAGATGGGAACAAAATTGAATTTGATAAACCACTAATTGAAATAACAAAACAATCAAATTCCCCGGCAACAGCGCCAAAAACTTGATAACGTTTTGGCAAGTATACCAAATCGTTACAAGTAATACAGTGATAAGTAAAATATCGTTCTCCTCAGGGAATTTGTGTTACGTTATTCAATTAAAATTTATTTATCAAAATCAATTGAACAACAAAATATAAGTGAATTAACAGTATCAAACTAGATGACAATTTAAAATTGAAATTAAAATTTAAAGAAAGCTTCATTGGAATTGACTTCATGACCACATTACAGTAATTGTTCTGAACAATATAACTTGCGTTCGAACATCAACATCACAGTATCTTGGTTTAATTCCTTAAAACAAGTTCTAAAGAATTATGTTCAATTATTAATTCCTTAAGTAATTAAACATAAACTTTGCATTAAGAACGATGTTATTGATGACCAGGAGAATTGAAACTATTCCTAGCATCTTTCCTTCTGGTTGCTTTTCTTGCGTTAATACTCAAATTTACTTCCCAGTACAATTTAAATATAAAATCAAGTTTATTTTACTTCCGTAAAATAAAATAAAAAGTAAACAAGAAAAGCATACGAACACCATTTATATTGAACAGGAAAGATTACATCAAATGTCAGCCATTACAGTCAATTCCAACGAATAAAAGTTTAGCCTATCCTAGACATCACAAACATACTCATTTCTGCAATTCCTTGCATGATGTGCAGTCTTGATGTCTTCAGAGAGGTCTCCTGATGGTCTCCAGAGCAGTTCTCCAAAAAATTCTATTTTCCAGTCTGATGCCCTTCTCTATCCTCCAAAGCACGTCTTTTAAGAGACAGTTTATTTCTCATAAAACTGCTCCATTCGCTCAGCGCACAGAAGCAGATTCGCTGTGCGAATTAAAATTAATTTAGCACTCAACTGCACCAACTCGCTAAGCGCACAGCCTCTGGTGCGCTGTGCGAATTCAAAACTTGAAATATCCAACTGGCATTATTCGCTCAGCGAACCAATGGTGGTGCGCTGTGCGAATGTATTCTCCTGGCTTTGCGAATTTTGCTTCTGCTATGCGAGAATTGGCTGACAAATTCACTTTTGTACAACTTTTCCTGAACAATAATTTACAACACAATCTACTTCCTATTACTGACTTTTCACTGAGTAATAACATGAATAATTACAAAATTGAGATCCTTTATAAGTGTCAAAACATCTGTTTTCACACTTATCAACAATCCCCCAACAACAATGAAACTTGCTCTCCATGAAGGGAGAGCTTGAGCTCACAATAATGGTGGAAACGGAAGAAGGAATAAGACTCAAGGATGAAGAAGGATTTTTCCCACAGCTCCTAGCTCACCTCCAAGAGCTCCAAATGAGAGAAGACGCGTCTAGGTGTCAAAAGATCCAAAGCTCTTCACGCCTCTAAGTTAAATAGGACAAATCTGCCATGTCTACAAAGTTGTCACTCAAGAGCCCAAAAGGAGGGGCACTCAAGCGCGTGCTCCAGTGCCCTTGAGCCAGGGGCACCCGGGCTAGCTTCACCAGAATTCTGGTTCTTGATTTTTGTTGTTTTTCTTGCTTTCTAGGTTTCCAATGCCTTCATTTGATGCATAGACTTCTTCCAACTACTTTAAGCACATAAAAGTAGGGATTAATGATCAAAATATCTCATTAGAGCTTAAGATCCAACCACTTAACAAAGTAAAAGAAAACTAGGATTTACATAGTAAAACGTTAAGGAAGGGTTGACATTTTCTCTTAATTCGTTACTGATGAATTCATGGTAAAATATGTCATTATCAACTCACTTATAGCAGTCACTTTTAGTTGTCAAGTCCTCTCCAACGAGATGATTCACAATATAAGTGAAGCATTTATGGACATCTATGATAGTTTATCCTTGTTTCATTCAGAACATCTCATATTGTAGGATAAAGTACTCCTTCTTACTCTTCTAACATCATTTGTTTCTTCGTGAGTGATCCTTATCATCTCCCACATCTCTTGAACATTCTTACAAGCAGTGATCTTGTAAAAGTCATCAATAGTTAAAGCATATGATATTATGTTACGAGCCCTTAGTTGAGATCTTCTTCCATCGTCAGCATTCAATTGGTCACGAGGTTTAGATTCCTGCAAATTGTTAATAAAAATAGTAGGAACAAAATTACCATTTGTGACAGTTCCCCATATCTCACAATCAACAAATTCCATAAAAAGTTGCATTCTAACTTTCCAAAAAACATAGTTTTCTCGAATAAACAATGGAGGTCTATTGATAGAGGTATCCTCAGCAAAGGTTTGATGTTGCCCCGTCATTGAATTGCTATCAAAGTAAGCTCTGATACCAACTGTTAGAGCGATGTAGCAAAATGGTTAACATGAACAACAAATCAAGAGGGGAGTGAACTTATTTCTTATCGTAAATTGTACCTTTAACTATTTTCTCTTGTAATTTAATTTCCTTAACAATAATTTAAAATAACTAAGAGAGTAAGGTAGACAGAAAATCTGCACAAATGATTTTATATTGGTTTAGATTACGAGGAACCTACATCCAATTGTAAATGTCAAATGATAATTAACTATCCACTATCAAAAACCAACAAATTATTACAATCACATAGAAAATAAACAAGTCACTAGTACAAAAACAACATACAACGTCGAATATTTTGGGTCTTTCATGTCGAATTCAAGAACGATGTCATATCGGGAGACGTTAAATTGACGTCAAATTTAAAAAATTCGACGTTAAATTTAACGTCGAATTTTATCAATAAACGACGTTAATAACTTTTTTTATTTTGTTTAATTAATTGTGATCTTTTTTACAACTCTACTAGACCTGAAAAGTAGAAAAACAACAAATTTCAGTTTTTGGTATTTTGTAAAGCATGAACTATGAACGTGTAATATAATATCAACAACTATGACAAACAACAAACAAGTTCAATCAAATAACAACATACAAGTTTAACCAAACAACAACAACAAACAAGTTGAACAAAAAATAACAACAAACAAGTTCAACAAATAAATTTTCAAAACAAAAACGAAAACAAAATTGAAAACTAACCTTGGTTTATCAAAATAAAGTGTTGCCACAAGTGAGAGAGAAAACAGAATGTGCCTATGAAGGACACGAACACGAAAATAATCAGTCACAACAAACGAAAATCATACCTAAAGTAGTAAATTAACATGCATTTGTATCAAATGAAAGAAATATTACATGTGATGGTCGTCAAACTTCGTTCGAGAAAAGATTGAGCAGAGAAGAGGGTCTCGCTCGCTAAGATAAAATGAATGAATTTTCAATCTCCCGCTCAAATTTTTATTGAATTCACTAAGATTTTGACGTCTAATGCTGAGATATTCAAAGTTTTATATCCTTTTATGTCGAATTACAATTCTAAACGACGTTTAATATTGCATTTATTTACAAAAATGTCACCGGTCATTTTTAACGTTGGTTATTGAGTGGTTCGACGTTGAATACGTGACGTTATACGCTATTTTTGCACTAATGAGTTTAAGGTTAGAACACTTCTCTTGTTACTCCAAGAGATGAAACTTAGTTTCCTTAAAAGCCACAAGAGATGAACACTTCCTTCGAATATTTCACAAAGGATGACCACATCCTTTGAATCTTCACAAAAAGATGACAAGCTTTAACTCAGCATGAGCAACAACACTCAATCACAACTCCCGCGAAAGTTATCGCTTTATGCCCACACCAAGTTCTCAAAGCCATAATACACAAATCCTAGAACACACTTATCGCAAAAAACAAAACATATAAGACTTTCGAAATTCACGTATTTCGTCTTTTGGAATGAGAATCTCAATCCAATATATAGATCTTACTCAAAAATACCTCAAAAGATATGTTGTGAGCTATTTAATGTGTGATAATCGATTATTTAAATGAGATAATTATTTATCTATTTGAAAACTCTCATCATTACTAACAATAATCGATTATGATAAGTGATATCATAAATTGGTAATTGATTATTTTAAAGAAATAAATAGTTAGTATTATTGTAATTGTGATGAATCTCTTTAAATCAATAAATAAAGAGGTATATTGTAAACTGCAAAATATTAATTTCTACATAGTTCGTAAATATCATTTAATATTTGTATTAATTTTATACCAATAAAGAGTGTATAATATTTACTCCATGGATTAAATACATTATCTCATATATATAATGCATTAAATTATAAATTACATTTAATTAATATAATAATTAATATCATTGAAATTGTGATAAATGCACCCATTAAATCAATAAATGTATTTTTTTGTAAACAGTAGAATATTAATTGTTAAGGACAACGTACATCTCATAAATATTATTTAAAGTTCGTATTAATTTTATAGTAATGAAAAATTACTCCATGGATTAAATATATTGTATATATGTATATATGTGAAACTTAATTATATGTTACTAATAATTAATATAATAATTAATATTATTGAGTTTGTGATGAATGCACCCATTGAATAAATAAACAAGCGCGTGTATTTTAAACTGCAGAATATTAATTTCTAATTGCTACATGTTACGGTTGATGAATTAAATAAACTTTATTTAATGTTTGTATTAATTTTTGTTCTTAATTAAGTTTTAAATTTCTCATAGATATAACTATTTTCAATTAATGTTTTATTAATTTTTTATATATGATAAACAAGACAGAACATTTTTTTATTAAAAAACCAACCATTTAAATTTAAGAGGAATATATAACTTATAAAAAAAACATAATTGATTAATCAATAATAAATAATAATTTAATGAAAATAATAATTCATTTTAAAAGAAATTACTAAAATATTTAATTATTTTTAACCTACTTATTTCATCTATATATAGGTGAGATTGAAAGAGTTGTCAGGCAAGTTATGAAATGGGCAGCAATAGCCTAAGCAAAGATGAAGACGAAGAAAAGGAAAAAAATGTATACTTTTTGAAGAATGAGATCCAAATCTCAAAATCAAATCAAGGAAATACCAAAGGTATTTGATTTATAGTTAATCACACTCAACACAAAACACCTATGTAGAGGACGCCATTAAAGTTCACTAAACCAACTTTAAAGCAACGCTACATCTTATAATTTCTTTACTGATTTTTCAATATCTTTTTTTTAAATTAGGAGAAACCTTTATGATCGGAGGGATAATCTTCCGATTAAAGGTTAAGGGTTCTTCCTCCATAAAATGGTTAGTTCTTACTTCACTTTTATATTTAGGTTTTCTTCTTCTCTTCTTTCATATTACATCACAAACAACTACTTTCTATTAACTAACAAATTGTATTACAGTTGCCCCAAATTTCACATCCACAATTCTCTTAATTTGATGGGCAACATATAAGGGTAAGAACATTCTTGATTAATGTATGATCTTATTTGATATGTAAATGTTATAATTGCTCATTATTCACCCAGATTCATTTTTTATTATATCTACACATTCCTTCATGTTATTTAAGAGTATTTGTTTATTATCTCAACATGCTTAATATGTTTGTAGGAAGGACGAGGAATCCAGATGAGCAATATGTTCAATGTACTCGCAGCTCATGAATCTTCACATTATTTGAAAAATGTGATGAGATATAGAAATAGGTTGCGTAATTTAAGGGATATGATTTGGTGAAAAGAAAGATGAGAGGAGATTCTGAATTTACAATGGCATTTTAGCTTTTTAATGTAATGTTATTTTTTTTTCCATAGTAATTATCATGTCAGAAGAAAAAATAAGTCATAATTTAAATCTAATTTCTACTTTTACTCCTTTTATGTGTAATTTTAAGTTTTCTAATATCATCTCTAAAATTTTATCCAACTGATTGTACGTAGTACTCCCAATTATAATTCATATAACATTCACTAAAGGTAGGTGATTACTAGATATTGTGTTAGTAATGTATAGTTAAAGATATGACAACTCTTACTTATTTATTTTAATATATATTTAACTTTGTATTCGTTAAGACGAGATGAAAACAAATATTTATTAATTAAAAAATTTGAAAATAATTTTTTTAAAACTTTATTTTAAATTAATTAATATTTATTGTTGTAAAAGGGTAAGCTAAGTTAACTTTAATTGCATTGCAATATAAAGAACGTTAATGTTTTAAAACTAAATGTATGACCAACCTGTGCCTTCGCAAAGACCCCGAGGCTCAGCTCAAGACTTGGAGTGGGCTAGCCAGCAAGTTGCAAGCCAGCTCAAGAACGTTAATGTTTTTAGTCATAACCTTGTTCAATCACAAGCTTACGTTATTTAGTTCGGTGGACTGACACGTTCGTCAGAAGATTTATATAGATTATTTACGTAATACGTTCTAACCTTGTAACCCAACAGGTTTCATTGAGTCATTTTAAGGTGAGGAGAAAAACATAAAAGTGGCATTTTAAAGTGTTGATTCCACTTTGATTAATACCCTCGTCAGAAAAAGTTCAATTTTTATTATATCTTTTAATTTACTTCTTTACGGATCTGCAATTCGGAACCACCGGGTCCAAAGAATGGAATATTGTTTGTGCACCTTCATCATTTCTTCGTACACCCCTTAAGTGTGATCAAGGTTAAATTCCACTTTTTCTTTTCCACTATATCCATCTTAGTAGGAAAATTGGGAGTAAAAAAGAGAGGAATCAGTTAGAGGTATAAATGATTGAGCAAACCTGTGAAGAATGGAGCGGCGAAATAATTGTTCAATAATAATGTCATAAGATGGAGCATTTCGCTAGATAAGAATTGATTGCAGACATTCCAATTCAAGAGGAAGTTTGTGCAAGGACCATACAAAACTTGTTCCGTTGACATGTTTGTCTGCATCATTAGTGAAAGGCATAAGTCACTCCAAATTAACAATTAAGCGATCGAGCTTACTAAGATATGTTTGTATATCATGATTCTCGAACTTCACTGTGATAAGATTGAAAATAACATTATAAAACATCATTAGCATATATTTTCTTGGATTTGTTCCACACATCATAACAAGTAGTAAAAGGGGCTGCAATTTGGCATCAACAGAGAACTAGACATACCCAATGAGGCATTAATTTACATCCATTGGGCATGATCATGGTGGAAAATGCCTTTGGCTTGTTACTGGTTTTACTCTTAGTATTTGCATGTAAGAGTTTTTTTCACTCTTTTGGGATCTGAGGTGATTAATTGAGATGTGTATATATATGTATATTTATGGTTTGTGAACATGTTTATGTGTATGATTATGGTTGATGAATATGATGATGAGTATGTCTATGATCACTTGATGGGTTGTTTTTTATCCTTTAATGGAGATTTAGTAGTTTCATGTGTTTGTACGTGATGTTTATATGATCTTATCTCTATGAATGAAAAGTTGTGGAAAAGAGTTTCAAGAAGAAACTTCTTATTAATGGTTACAACAATTTTATGTTTGAATGTGATGTTTATATGTGATCTATTCCTAACATCTAAAAGCATATAGGAGAATTGATTGGACCACAACTTGAAATTAATTTCCACTCAATCTTAAAGTAGTGAAATAAGATGAGTGTTTAATTCTCCCAACAACAAACATAAATCAATTCACAAATGTGTGATCAAAAGAAAACATTCATAAATAGTAATAGTGTGGCTTCCATGGCTCCAATTGTAAGGCTTCCTTCCAAGGTGAATTTCCTTTATGACTTAAGGTATGTGTTTATGGGCTAGAGTCTCTTGAGATTCCTTTTGGATGAAGGATTCTTTATGGCTTAAGCCTCAAGTCAAGGCTTGAGGTTTCCTTTCCAAGATAGGTTTTCTTCGTATGGCTCAAGTCCTAGATTTCATGCTACAGTCACACTAAAATCAGTTTGTTGTAAAATACTTAGAATTTCTTTATTATCTTCATAATTAAACTTTGGGTCGAGGATTTCATCAAAACCAACAAAACAAGTAAAACTAAGATGATTAACATATATATTTAACAAAATTAAAACAAGATAAGTGTCAAATTATCATTAAAACTAAACACACACACGCATGCAAACACACACAAACACAAATACACACACTCGTCCACACACACATGCACGTACACATCCACACACACGCACACATATACAAAAAGACATACATACACATCCGCACACACAAAGACACACACACACAAGCGCACGCACACACACAAACATGCAAACAACATATATGGACAGGCACAAACATATGCACACGCACACATACAGATGCATTCCCACACACACCCGCACACACGCTCACACACATGTACACCCGCGGATACAAACATACACTACACAAACACACTCATATACACACATGCACAAATAGTTAATTAATAAGATCATTGATTATTTCTTCCATAAAATAAATATTAGGCTTAATTACCTTAGTCCCATGTTAGGAGGTAATTTTCTGTTTAGTACCCGGTTTTAAAAATGTAGGCATTTGGTACCTATGTTTTGAAATTTGTATCAATTCAATCCTATCCAGTTAACGGCGTTATAATTGATGCGAGAAATTAAGGACGTTAATGATAGCCTGGGTGGAATAGCTATCAAATGTTTGAATGCATCTTCATTAACGTCCTTAATTTCTCGCATCAATTATAACGCCGTTAACTGGATAGGATTGAATTGATACAAATTTCAAAACATAGGTACTAAATGCCTACATTTTTAAAACCGGGTACTAAACAGAAAATTACCTCCTAACATGGGAACTAAGTAGGTAATTAAGCCTAAATATTAAATATGTGTATTACAAAAAGAATAAATCTTAATTGTTACACGTTGTAGTTGCTAAATGTAATAATTATATTATTTAATGTTTATTGTAATTTTATAATAATGAACTGTCTACAATATTTATATATTATCTTCATATTACACAATTAAAAGATTGAAAAGAGCAAGTTATACTTAAAATTAAAACCATGAAAAAGTAACATATGAATATATATTAAATTTATCAAAAGAATTAATAGATGATCCTTAATAATAAATACTATGAAACGGAGATTCATAGAAGTCTCAACGAAACTGAAACGATAATTTAATAATAATAATGACTCAGTTTAAAAAAATTAAAATTATTAAAATATATAATTAATATCAATAACTTTTATTTGAGCCATTCATCTCATATGTTTCGTTTTGCATCTATATAAAGAGCATATTCTCAGAGTTCTGAACAGAAACAATTAAGATAAAATGAAGAAAATAAAGACGATCGAAAACATATATTTTTCCAAGAGTGAGATATTCTTCTCAAAATCAAATTAGGGAAGTACCAAAGGTACCTGATTTCTAGTTACTCTTATTCAACACCAATGTTTGTTTGTATGCATATTTTTTGTTTTGTTTTGTTATTTTGTGCTCACAGTAATATAAATTAGTTTTCATTAAAAGTTGCACTTGATATTAAGCTGTGATCATGCTACTTATTTTACGGATACTTTTGAATTTGGTCTATGTGTCGATTTTGAACATAGTGTTGAGGACTATGAAAGCATCACAAGTGCGTAACCGCTCATCAACATATCGTCAGAATAAGTGTCTATTGGGTATTGTGGAATGAGTGTATATTGAGTGTATCAAAGTAATGGATGAGTATCTATGATGTGATTGTTGTATGATGGTATAAGTGTGGCTGACATAATTATTATATGAGGTTTGTTGAGTGCATCAAAACAAATATGCATGTTTTATAAATGATTGGTTGCATGTTAGCTCACCCTACTTGTTTGTGTTTGGGTATGTGCGATGATCGTATAATTCGTTATACGGGAGCAGATGAAGGAATGTCGTCTGACTCACTGCCAATGAAGAGAAAGATAGAAGAATAAAGTAGATAATTTTGTAGTTGAAATCTGAGTCTAAAATAACATATATCAACTATGAATTTTCAAGTGTGAGAATTTTGGAATGTTACACTATTCAACACCAATGTTTGTTTGTATGCATATTTTTTTTTTGTTTTGTTATAGTAATATAAATTAGTTTTCATAAAAATATGCATTGATATTAAGCTGACACTATGAACATGCTACTGATTTTACTGTATATTTCTGATTTTGGATAAAACATTTTGACTAACGGAACGAACATCAATGGATGAAGGTTATTTTTAAGTGGTTAGTTTCAACTTTTACTTCTAGCAATGTTGTAGGCAAGTAATTTATATTAACTGAAAACTTTGATTGCAGTTGCTTCAAATTTCACTGAAGTTGAAGCTCTAAATTTATCAATTGATGAATTTCGTCTCTGTGCTTAAACTGTGCAGGTTCAACTTATTTTCTTCATTGTCAGTTTGGGTTGGAAATATTACAATAAATAGGTGAATACTGGCAAATAATAGAGAAAAATGGAGAAAATGTTGAAAACAAAAAGAATACTGGGAAAGGCGGGAAATGTTGACACAATACGAATTCATTTTTAATAAGATGAGATTTTGGGATGCTAAGTGGATAGGGTGATCTAACATAGATTGATTGATAGAAATCCTATACTATATACGAACTCATTAAATAATTAAGGATGCTACAATAGGTTAAAAGGGTGTTTGAAGCGAAAATACATGGAAAATGGAATGGGGCATTGTAACATCCCAAAAATACAGTAATCACTATATCATAGAATTAATTACATTTCATAATAAAACAGTGCAGTCTTACATTAATACTAACGCTCAAAAGCCGAACGACATTAAGTACATAATTATATACAATATAAGAGAAATGAGAAAGAGACAAGATCAAACGGTTTTACAAAACTTAGTACCGAACGATCATTTACAACTCAATTAACATCTAATACTACCGAACGACCTAGGGTTCAGCCTTTACTTCAACGTCCACCAGGTTCTCCTCTTCAATCACTTCTTCCAACAGGGCGTCACCTTCTGCTCACATCCACACGGATGATCATTGCAATGACAAGACGGACGTACAAGGACAAGACAAAACAATGAAAAACACAGGGTAAGCTTATGTAATTTAATTCTTGCATCAACATATAAATTAAACATGCCAACAATACAAGAATAGTTCAACACATATAACCATCCAAAAACTCTCACTAGACGGACCATCCGGACTGTATGAATCTATGTATCTACAGGCGTTCGTGCACCCGGGTGATGTAGTAACTGGGAAACACTCAACAGCTGCCACCCGAGGTTAACCCTATCAGTCCAAAGTACTTCTAAGGACTAAGACCTCCTGCCGTTCCCACACATGACCTACTCTCCTCTACGTGAGGACGAGCACTCACGAAACATCAGGATGAACTGCCATCAGTAGCTTTACCATAGTCATACTATACAAATTTCCAATATTCAATGCATAGAGTCGTTCCTCCCTGGAACGCTCATTCAAAATCCACCATCGTTTATTCATCTATTATATTGTTCAACATTTATAATCTTTCACTTTATTTTCATTTTCGTCTTCCATTCCAAGTTCATAAAATAACGAACGTTCAGCCTTCTTCATAATGAGGACGAACGTGAGGAAAGAGAACAAGAAATCTCCATTCCAGAGCAGAATAAATCCGACTACAAATACGCTTCATATTTGACGAATGTCATTTACCACTTGAATCAGTTGAATGAACTGACTCTCGGAAGATCAGATCAATACTCAAAGAATAATTTAAGTATAAAGGTTCTAGGCCGGACCCAATGAATAAAGCCACCTCAAGACGATTACAGAACCATACCGAGAATAATTCAATTACAGAAACCGACTTTCAGTCGATGACCGAACGCGGTAAAAGGATTTTCTGAATTTGGACGAACGCTATTACCACACGTTTGATAATTAAAGACGAGGACGAGCGTTCGGTATAAGACCGAGCGCCACTCATAACGAACGCTTTGGGTCGAGACCCATCACTAATTCGAACTAATAATAGAAATAGAAATTAATATAATACGAGATAGTGAAGTTAGGTTTTTAAGAATGACTAAGTGTCTGAATGTATATTTACAAGGTTCTCAATTCCTCACATAACACTCAGGGCATCTACGTTTGGCCGAACGCTCAAACGTAGCACTAGTACAAGAGGGCGTTCGTCCTCAACTAGAATTCTTCCCAAATGAAAGAATTCAATTTCACAGAAGATTACTAACAACACCGAACGGTCAAGGACCGTTCAATGACGAACGTACGTTATCATAGGGAAATTTATATTCAAAGTTTCATTTACATTTACTCATTTCTCAGCATATACATTTCATATTTTCACATACTCATATCATAGTACATTTCATATTCATCATACATCAGCTCAGACTTATGATCATATATCAAAAATCAAATATCACAGATTCATGCTTCATACAACTTCACAGAACGTTCATACAGCACAATACAAACATACGAATTAAATTGAATAAGCTCCCCTTACCTCTAATGTGAACGATCGTCCTAGAGTTTGCAACTTGGCTTGCCAACTACAATCCCTTCTACCCGCAACGCTCACTACTCTTCGAACCAACATCAACGACAGATGAAAAGGGTTCAGAATTCAACTTAAGGACTCATGCACCCAGAGTTGGGTGTGCATGTTCACAAGAACGAACAATTGAAGGAAAGTGAACTTACCGGTTTCAGAACTCTAAACTGTTCGGTTCAGGTTGAAGCTCAAGACGCCGGGAATACTCCTACGGTGCCTGAACGATGATCGGAGCAGAGAAGAGTGAGTTACAGTAGAGAGAAGGGGAAAATTTCTAGAGAGAAGGAGGAGGAAATGGAAAGTCAGAGTTTGGGAAGAAGAAGGTGCATGCAGGAGAGTGGGCAGGGTTTTCAGAAAATCATTTTTGTTTACCCCACGTCCAAACAGTCGTGCGTTCTCCTGTTAACACCTGCACTCCACTTACTGACTTCCGAATCTTTCATTGTGACACTTGGCGTGAGCGCAGAGAGTTTGGGAGTGCGTTTTTAATGCACCTGAGCAGGGGTTTTTGGTGTAATAATTAGAGTAAACAGGTGGGATTTGGGTTAAGTTTCCGAGGTCTCATAGGCATGATTGCTGAAAATTGTGTGCATGCATTACAAAAAAGAGCTAGCAAAAGTTATACCCTAAACAAAGACAAAGAGCATGGGTGTGGAAAGGGACTGCATCCCACACGTCTATAGTCTGGTTATGTGGAACTTAAGTTTTTTTTTTCAAAAATAGGTTAATTTGCTTTTGATATTACGATTTTGGATTTTTTTTAAAAGAATTACCTAAAGGGATAAATTGTGTTTTGTATGTACAATTTTTCTTTTAAAGAAGTTTTTAGAATCACGATGAATTGTGATTATTGAAGATGAAGTCGTGGAAATACCACACGACTTCTTCGTTAATATGAATACGTATGAGTGAAGGCTATTTCCATCGTATTATTAAGAAATTCTGAATTTTTTTCTATAAATACGTATGATCTCATAGGCATTAATTTTTTCTATAGAGTGGGTTGTTTCATCTCATACCCTATGAAAGATAACAATTGTGATTTTTCTTATATACATTGCTACATTAACCTATAATTCATTATGTATGTCCTCCCCAACCGACATATATTGACAATGTAAGTTTAATTCCTAAACCATTTACTCGTGTGTTTCTTTTCTATTTATAACCAAGTTTCATTCTCTTTCCACAATATGTCATTCCACTAAAGTCTTAATCTCAATATCAACATGTTAAGTCTTCTTCCTATGGTTAACAATTTCATGATCACAAAGTTGGTTAGTCTAGTCTATCTGTTCTCCAGCAAACTTCGATGTCCGTACGCATAGACCATCACCAAAACATGTCTTTTCAGTCACTACACCTAGGAATTTCATAGACATAATATTTTTCCTACTTAACCAAATCCTTTTTGTGGTCCACCAAACATGTTCGTAATTTTTGCATTTACCCCACAATCTACATACAATCCCACATAATTTATAAGATATTATCATTGCTCAATGGTCCTAAGGTAGAGTTGATGAAGGTGACAATAGTGAAAATGAAAAAAACGCTAATGATGATAAGCTGCCAACTCCATCTTCCCACCATCCCCAACAAATGCCTAGAAGACAAACACAAAGACAATGTTAAGGGAATTCGTGTCACAAATGAATTTCTTGCACTACGTATCAATCATGAAACAATGAAAAAATATTTGTATTAATAATTCTCTAATCAACTTTATATTTGTTGTCTTCCAAAAATTCATAACTATATGGTTTCCAGATTTATGATGTGTGAACTTGTTCGTGTGTGAAATGTTTATTTGAGACATTAGTAGAAGATTCCACTATGTAGCTGGTAAGATCAACCATCTTTGTCTCAATATTGTCTTCTGCACTTGCTGGAATTATAACAACATTAGGAAAGTGATAACAACCTCATTAAGCTAGGTTAGGCCAAAACTAGAAGAGATGTTTCGACGAGGATGAAGCTGCGGAAGCAATGGAGATAAAGGCTAAGACTCATGATTTTGGTGATTTGGTGATGATGGGATGGTGTTTAATGGTACCTTTAGAGAGATTAGGTCAACTCTAAAAGAAGGTGGCTAGATGAGGCAACATGGGATGCTCTAGCCTTGACTTTAGAGATTGATATAATGGCTCAACATTTTGGCTCATTTTATTATTATTCTCAAAGTGGGAATACAAGGGTGGAAAACATCTCTATTTATAGGCTAAGGGTGTCTATAAAATGTAGAAGCAGAACCCTAAAAATACTACCTTGACCTAACTTGGAGACAAAAGCAAAAATCTTTTCCAATAGGAGAACATGTGGTCATTACCCATGAAGAATCCTCTTCAATCTTAGAGTGACATATATGACCACTAACTATGAGAAAACCTCTCCAATGTGAGCATGACATATGACTACTCTTATTTGGGACATCTCACACACCCTTGTCAACCAAACTAGGTAAAACTTTGACCACATGGTCAACCTAAGCTCATAGACATCCACTTTTGGTCAACATTGGGCCTTGATCTTTGTTGGCTCAAGTGGTCAAAAAAACCTATACTACTTGGCCCAAAATATAAGGCCTAAATTAAATCCTACACTACTAAGACGTGATATTAAATTTAAATCAGTATTTAATAAATTTTAAATTAAATTTCATCCATGGAAAATAATATTATTAAAATTTTGTAGATTAGCTTTTATAGTTAATGCATATATTTAGGTAAGAGGTTAATATGTAAAACTACTTAAACATTTTTACTCACTTATTTCTATTCATAGTTTCTTTTGGTGAAGTATCCCGCTTTACCATAGCTTGAAAAAAAAACTTAAACTAACTCAATAACAAGTTTTGCTCATATATAATACTTTCTTACACCACAACTTCATACAAAAAGAAAAAATACTATATAACCACCATTCTCTTTTTTTTCTATCTATCTTATCTTGATTTTGCTTAAGAACAAGTATTCTTCACAATGGCCTTTCTTAAACCTCAATACTTGTTTATGCCTCTTTTGATTTTCTTTCTCCTTCCAAAACTTAGTTTTGCAAATCAATCAAGGATAAATGGTTTGAAAATGAATGTTATTGATCGATGTTGGAGAAAAAATCCTGAGTGGAGGAGACACCGATATCAATTAGCCACATGTTCTACGGGTTATGCTGGCAAGATGATAAAGAACATTGGGAATGACCTCATTTATTATAAAGTTACTGACTCTAGTGATGATCCTATAAATCCCAAGCCCAACACCTTGAGGTATGGAACTTCTGTTATTCAAGGTAATGTGTGGATCACATTCCAAAAGGACATGCAAATTAAACTAGAGAAACCTCTTCTCATTAGTAGTTTTACCACCATTGATGGTTGAGGTGTTAATGTCCATATAGCTCATAATGCATGCTTAATGATCTTTAAGGTAAGTAACACTTGCCATTAATTAAGCTTGTGACAATAATAAACATTAATAAAATGATTTTCATGATTTACTAATATGCATGTAACTGTGCTTATTTGATTATAGGCCACCAACATAATTATCCATGGCATTCGAGTTCACCATTGCAAACCTCAAGCCCCTGGGATCGTGATGGGGCCTGAAGGAAAGGTTATTCCTATAGGTCATGTAGATGGAGATGCAATAAGATTGGTTACTGCTTCAAAGATTTGGATTGACCATAATACACTTTATGATTGTCAAGATGGTTTGCTTGATGTAACACGAGGTTCTACTGAGGTGACTATCTCCAATAATTGGTTCACAAACCGAGATAAGGTTATGCTTCTTGGACATGATGATGGATATGTGAGAGACAAGAATATGAAGGTTACAGTGGTGTACAATCATTTTGGACCTAATTGCAATCAACGTATGCCAAGGCAAATAAGTATTTTTATACTAAATAATTAGAAATACATGAAATAATAAACAGTTCTATTTTCTCTTATTGATAAACAAATAAATTTCCAGGATTCGTCATGGATATGCACATGTAGCCAACAATTTTTATCAAGGATGGCTTCAATATGCTATTGGTGGAAGCATGGAACCTAGTCTTAAAAGTGAAGCTAACCTCTTTATAGCACCAATCATAGGAAATAGGGAGGTAATAAATTTTAAACATTTTGCTTGAAGTATTTGGTATCCAACTTATTACCAATCAATTAAGTATTTGTTTCTATATATAAATATATATAATATTGAGATTTTATTATTGTTAATTATTTATTACGTGTAGGTTACATGGAGAAAGAGTAGTGATAAAAGTGGAGGTACATGGAACTTTCATTCGATAAGGGATATTTTTGAAAATGGAGCTTCCTTCAATATAACAAAAGGAGGCGGTGTGAAAAAACCGAACTATACTAAAGAACAAAATTTTAAAGTTCTTGATGCCAAATTCGTGAGATTATTGACGAGTTCTGGTGTGTTACGATACAATAAAAATTCAGTATACTGATTAACCAAAATAAAAGAGAGGTCATCTTTTGAATTGTTTGGAATTCTTATGATTTAGTTTATATAAGTGAGGAGAATTTAATTTTTCCTCACACCAAATAAACTCCAAATTTTATTTTTAAATATTCACAAGATATGATTTGGTGAAAAGAAAGACGAGAAGATATTCTGAATTTACAGCGTCATATTAGCTTTTTAATGTAATGGTAATTTTTTTTTCCATAGTAATTGTCATGTAAGAAGAAAAAAAGAAGTCATAATTTAAATGTAATTTCTACTTTTACTCCTTTTAGTGTAATTTTAAGTTTTCAATTTAATATTGTTTCGGTGTACATTTTCCTGTGTGTTTCTTCCTGTTCTTGGCTGTATGGGTTGCTTGTTGATTGTCCGGGACGCATGCTCCTGTGTGTCTCTGTTGCTCCTGGATTTCTGGGATGCTTGCATTCCTTCAATTGTTGTCCTTCATACTCGCCAAAGGAGGGGGAGGTACCTGCAAAGATACTCCGACGCTCAAGTCAGATATGAGTTATGGAGCTGAAGCTCTGAAGAGAGTAATTGGATACTGCTCTGAAATATTATTCAGGATCTCTAGAGCATAAAGAGAACGTACCTGGAATTTGGTCCTGTCACTGAATTTATAAGCAAAATAAGAATAACCACCTTACCTAAAAATGTAGCTAGTGGCTTTGACAAATATCTTAACTGTCTAAAATATCTAAGATATTTATGTTATTACATAAATATCCTTACTACATAACATGCCCCCCAAGTCCGAGTTAACCGTTCCGTTTTATGAACGTGGTAACTCTAGGACTTATGATTTTGAGGGAGGCTGTAATTAGAGAGCGTGTGCAAGTGAGGAATTTGATGGACCAAAAGGAGGCGAAGACGAACGGCAAAAAGCTGGAGCAAGTGAGGCCGAACATGAGGATACGTATGACCGAGCGGTAGAGGTCGAGTGGTATGCGAGACCGATCATGAGGACTGAGTGGTTGAAAGCAAAGGGAAGTCGAACGGCCGACTGTCTTGAACGCTCGTACACATGGGTTGTCGAGCGCTTAAAACCAAAAGGTTGAACAAATTTGGGGTCGAATGGCCAATTTCTTGAGCGCTCGTAAACATGGATTGCCGAGCGGTTGAGCATGAGGATGGTTGACGAGCGTTCGTTGACATGGATGGACGAGCGGCTCTTTGACATGGATGGTCGACCGGCTGTTGAGTGCTCGTTGTAATGGATTGACGAGCGATGTTTGGATGCTCGCTGACATGGATTGGCGAGCGCTAATGGAACGCTCGTTGAATTGGAATGTCGAGCGATGTTTGGACGCTCGTTGACATGGATTGGCGAGCGCTAATGGAACGCTCGTTGAAACGAAATGTCGAGCGACGTTTGGACGCTCGTTGACATGCATTGGCGAGCGCTTCTTGAACGCTCGTTGAAATGAATTGACGAGCGGCTCTCGAACGCTCGTTAAAATGGAATGTCGAGCGATGTTTGGACGCTCGTTGACATTTGAGTGTCGAGCGTTGAGGCTGAACGACGGACTGAATGGACGCTCGTTGACATTTGATTGTCGAGCGTTGAGGCCGAACGACTGACTGAATGGATGCTCGTTGACAACTGAATGTCGAGCTTTGAGACCAAATGACGAACGCTTTCGATGTTGAACGACAGAATCTTTGAAAAGTTGATGTTCTTGGGTGAACATAAGCTAGGCTATGGGGATGGTCCCCTAGGTTTGATGGTCTGGGTGTTCTAGGGCGAACATCTACCAGCAGGAGTGTGTCCCTTTGTTCGATGCACCTGGGTGTTCTAGGGCGAACATCTACCAGCGGGAGTGTATCCCTTTATGCACCCGGGTGTTCTTGGGCGAACATCTACCGGGTTTAGGAGTGCTTCAGGATGAACGGCGCTCAGGTGTCCGCTTTTACGTACAAGATATGCTTATATGCACTGTAAGAAATAATTATTAAACATATAGGTGAGACCGTTTGGTCGAGTTGCAAACCTGGTGACCGAACGTTCATTAGGCCGAATGCTGGATGCTTGAGGCAGAATGACCGAACGCTTCCTACGGGAATTGTCGAACGTTAAGGAAGCTATTGCCCGAACGGTTGAATTTTTGAACGCTCGTCCACAGGTATTGTCGAGCGCTCTAATCCGAATTGCGAGGACGAACGGTCTGCTGTCTGAACGTTCGTCCACATTGAGTGTCAAGCGTTGGCGCTCGAATCCGAATGGCGAGGACGAACGTTATTCATTCCAGTGGGCGAACGCTTGGGAACCGAGTGGACGAACGTTGATGACCGAGTGGGTGAACGTTGAGGACTGTTTGAACGTTCGTCCCATTGCTTGTCGAGCGGTATTCTGAACGCTCGTTGATATGGACTGTCGAGCGGTGTTCGAACGACCGTGGTGCTCGAACGCTGAAGTGATCGTGTTGATGTATTGTCGAGCAGCAGTGACCGAGCGACATGTGAGGGGCACGTGAGGTCTATTGCTATAATGAGGAGCGAAGCGCGGAGCGTTCTAGACCGAACGTTAATTATGAGGGAAGCGTGGAGCGTTCTAGATCGAACGTTAATTACGAGCGAAGAGCCGAACGTTCTAGACCGAACGTCAGGGGACGCTCCATAATCGAGCATCATTTTGGTCGAATGACCGAACGCTGATTGAGCCGAACGTTCGGTTAAGGACGACCGTATGTTGGATCCCTCGTGTTGAAGTTTGGTCGAGCGGTACGCAGTAAGAAAGGCGAGCGTTACTGTCGAGCGTTCGAATAAGAAAGGCCATACGGTCCATGGCCAGCTGCCGAACGTCGATGAGACGGATGGTCGAACGGTCGAGGCCAAAGATGGCCGAACGTTGTTGAGACCGAGAGAACGAACGTCATTGGCGTCGAGGAATGTTCGTAGGCTTGGATTGTCGAGCGTCTTCGAAACCGAAGTCCGAACGTACACAAGGCTGAGTGCGGGACGTCTCAGGACGAACGGTAGAGAGATCGAGTGACCGAACGCACAGAGGTCGAACAACAGCATGGCCGACGAAGTGACGAACGGCCTAGGCCGAACGTTTGGCTCCGAACGTCAATGATGAGCGAAGTTCCGAACGCTATTGAAACGAATGGCCGAATGGTTGAGGCCATGGATGGCCGAGTGTTGGTGACGTAGTGAACGAACGTTGGGGACGGTTTGAACGTTCGTCCCATTGCTTCCCGAGTGGCCTAAACAAAGTGGAGTGTCGAGCAGTGTTTGAACGCTCGTTGAAATGGATTGACGAACGCTCGTCCACATATTGACTGTCGAGCGTTCGTCTACGAAGTCGAGGCGGAGCGGTCTATTGTTTGAACGCTCGTCCACATTGATTGTCGAGCGTTCGAGTCCAATGGTCGAGGCCGAACGGCCGATTGCTTGAACGCTCGTTCACAGTGATCGTTGGACGTTTGAGGACGAACGTCTTTGTCGCCGGATGGCTGATCATCAGTTGGGTCGAACGATCGTGACGCTCGAATGTCAGAGCGCTCGTTACGAGGCCGAACGACCGACCGACGCTCGTACACAGTGATTTTTCGAGCGTTCAAGTGGGATGTGAGGTCGACTGTTTGGACGCTCGTACATAGTGATTGTCGAGCGTCCTCGAAGCCGAAAGTCGAGGTCGATCGCTGGAGTATCTGAGGAATAGAAATTGGGTTGGATGACGTGGAGGCAAAACTGAATGACGCGTGGGTTACGCGAGGGTTGCGGAAGATGTGGAGAATGGGTCTCCCTAGAATCCTCTCTGCCCCAAAAAACCCTAGAATCAGCCATACTGCTGAACGGCTGATCCGGATGCTGTTGTTGTCAACAGAAGTCGCGATCCAAGGTGATCGAAGACAATGGAGTTCCCAGGCTTGGGATGAACTGGCGGCTTTGCCTTTGCGGTGGCACTTTGATGGTGATGGCCCTGATGCGGTTGTCACTTGAGCCGCACCTGACGGAGTTTGGAGATGACGGAGGTGGCGCCACCGCTGCGACATCGAAGAGGATAAGAGCGCGTCAGTGGCTCTTGAATCACGACGGTGATGCGTGGTCAGGACAGGGCCCGATTTAGGGATTCTCTATTCTCAATCTCGATTCTGATTTTGGGGTTTCGGTTCCTGTGTGAAGAGTTCGCCATTTTCGAATGCTGTGCAGATGGCGAGGGCAGCGACGCTGTGATCGGAAAAGACGGTGGCGACATGGAGCTTTGAGGGTTCCTGTTCTTCTCCGATTTTGGAATTGGGGTTTGTGAAAATTGGGAAATTAGGGATTCCTGGTGTAATTGGATTTTCACTGGTTGGAATTGTGGTTTTGATCGTTTTGTTTTTGCGAGTAGAGGTTGTGAAGTTTTCGAATTGGGGTTGGTTTAGATTGTGCGTTTTGGGATCTGAAGAGTGACGCTAATGAAGGTGCTGGTGTGGGTTTGAGCTTTGTGTCTTGGATTATTGCGTTTCAGTGGTGGAGATGGATGGTGGATTTGTGGTATGGTGATACGAACTGAGTTTCGCGATTCTGGAGGGATGATGATACGAACTGAGTTTCGCGATTCTGGAGGGAAAATGCGAGTTTGATAATGGCTTCCTCGTTTACGGGTTTTTGCAGTTTTGGTTTTGTGGCTTTGATCTTCGCAGATGTGTTCGCGGTGGTGCTAATGACTCGCGGTGGCGGTGATGAGACAGTGGCTTTATTTGAAGAAAGGATTCGTCAAGGCCGAGGCTCCTCTTGTGGCTTCTTTGGGTTGGCACTCGGCCCCACGGTGGGCGCCAAAATGTTTCGGTGTACATTTTCCTGTGTGTTTCTTCCTGTTCTTGGCTGTGTGGGTTGCTTGCTGATTGTCCGGGACGCATGCTCCTGTGTGTCTCTGTTGCTCCTGGATGTCTGGGATGCTTGAATTCCTTCAATTGTTGTCCTTCATACTCGCCAAAGGAGGGGGAGGTACCTGCAAAGATACTCCGACGCTCAAGTCAGATATGAGTTATGGAGCTGAAGCTCTGAAGAGAGTAATTGGATACTGCTCTGAAATATTATTCAGGATCTCTAGAGCATAAAGAGAACGTACCTGGAATTTGGTCCTGTCACTGAATTTATAAGCAAAATAAGAATGACCACCTTACCTAAAAATGTGGCTAGTGGCTTTGACAAATATCTTAACTGTCTAAAATATCTAAGATATTTATGTTATTACATAAATATCCTTACTACATAACAAATATCATCTCTAAAATTTTAATTGGATTGCAATATAAAGAAAGTTAATGTTTTAAAACTAAATGTATGACCAACTTCAATTACATTATGTTTGATAATAATTAAAAACTATATTTATATTTTCATGTAATATAACAGTTTGTTTCACAAACTCTACAAGATAATATGAGTTTTCCTCTTATACTTCGATTTATTGATTAAATCAAACAAATGATAGCAAGACTTTGTTTCACCACTGTTCCTTTAAAAAGCTTATTATCGTGGAGAACATACTTATCCTGCAACCAAACTAGCTTTAAATTTAATAATGAACTTTGAATATAACTACCAAATCAAAAATTACTTATCCATATAAAATGTACTTATATAACTCAAATTATAGCTACAAATTTGATACACTTAATAGACACTCCTTCCATAATTCCCAATAGACACTCATTCCAAAATATTCAATGGACATCCATTCCACAATACCCAATAGACACTCATTTTCACAATACACAATAGACACTTATTCCAATAATATGTTGATGAGCGATCGACGAGAGGTTATGCACTTGTGATGCCTTCTTAGTTCTCAACACTATGTCCAAAACCGGCACATAGACCAGGACCTCCTGCCCTCCATACCATCCACAACGTTAATCCTCAACACTATGTCCAAAACCGGCATATAGACCAGGACCTCTTGCCCCTCTCACCACATAATTCATCCTTCTCTACTTGAGACTTGATGATTATTAGAGTATCAGGATAACCTCCAACTCAGGACCCTCAACATCAACATATACACACATACCATGGCATTACATAATCTCTCCGCGAGACTCATACCATGCTCACATTCCTCAACTCATATTATACATTTACGAAATCTCCCCATAATACTCATACCAGGTTCAAATGTATAAATTGAAATCCAATATAATAAATTACAATCATCACAAAAATCATACAAAATGAATATATCAAGAAATAAATTAACAATACTAAAATATCACCGTAAATAATCACCGGAGAAGAATCAAATGTTTGACGAATCAAAATCACCATAAACGCCAATACATATGATTAGTCACAACTTACTGGATTGGACCAGGGCTGCTCTATGATCAGGGATGTACCAACTCCGGCTTTTAAGATTGCTCTATCCTACCAACAAGATATATTGCACAATAATTTAACAGTACATAATCTGTTCAATAGGATTTAAGTTAAAAACTTGTCGAGTAGACTTCCAGTAAAGAGAGGTGCATCACAATGGACAACTTAAGTACCAAGTCTTTCCTTAGCCAAAGTGTTCCTCAACTAGTTTTAACAAATTTCTCATTTACAAATTCAAAACAACAACATATAATATTAACACAGAAATTCAATATAAATAGATATACAGTAAGCATTAACAGTATTCGCACATAATTTCAAGACATGAATAGTAATAAAGCAATACTAAATCATAATATAAAAGTTTAGAAAGGTTAGCTCCCCTACCTCTATTTCAGACTTCTCTTGCTCTGAATTTGTTTCTTCGAAAACCCTCTAGAGCCTCTACTCTTCTTGCAACTAAAAGTTTCTTCCTAACTCTTTCTTCTCTATTTCTCAAGGTTTCCCACTTGATTCTTCCTCCCTTTGTGCAAAATAGCCTCCCCTCTCATGGCTATTTTAGTCCAAAAAATTTACTATTCATCAATTTTTTAATATTATCTATTATTTTAATATTATTTTATTATATTAATATCTTAATCACCAATTACATAATGGATTCCTCAATAATGCCTTCAAATCTGGCAAGGTGGTCATGTTCCGGTTCGTTCGTCGAAGGAAGGTTTTATCTATCTGTTTTTATTCACCCTTATTGTAACTTGTGAAATTGATTTTAGTGAAAAAGTTAATCACTTTTTATAGTGATTAACAGCTGCACGTAAATTCTTTTGAATCGAACCAGGATAAAAGTTCTGTGTTGAATTTTCTTTCTCTCTATTCTCTTTACATTTTACGCATATCAACTGTTTGATAAATTTTCTCTAAGAAAATTGATCTTCTAAAACGGACCATCTTATTGCGAGTTTGACCGAACACGCTTTCCGCTTTATTAGTTTATTCTGTTGTGCAACTCTATAACGGTACCGATTGTTCCGACAAAAATAAACCCAAAATAATTTTAAGAAATAAAAGAACAAAGGGGTGTGAAAGTCTGTGTTTGGAATGAACAAGGACACTCTATTTATAGAGTGGGAAATCAACAAAGATTGGCCCAAGGCCCAAAGCCAACGGGAAAAAAATCATGTGCCTTGCAGTTTCAATGAAACCCTTTTCACTGAGAGTGGTTTTGACCACTAAAACTTGCAGCAAAAATATTAACATTGCACATTAAAAAGAAACGTTGGCCGCACCGATTTTGTTGGAAGCACGAAGTTACAGTTGCAATGTTCCAATGATTCTTGCGGAACGTGCATATCACAACAAATACTATATATTTTGCAATATCGACACTGCTTTTATAACATAAGTTTTTGCAAATGGAAAATCACAAGCACTTTGGTTGAACTTTAATGTGTAGCAAAACAACAATTTTAAGTCAATTACATTATGGGATAAATCGATTAAAACTCGTGTGTTTGCACAAACTTTTTTATCAAGTGTGTTGTGAGTTATTTTGAAGAGAAAAATTTTCAAAAATTTGCTAAGTGATTTTTCTTAATCGACTGCATGCAATTTGTATTCGACTAAGTTGGTTGTTATTTTGAAAACTGGTTGAATGCTTGACATAACTGTTTTAACGGTCATATTTTTAAATATATTGACCAAGCATTTATTGTGAGTCGACTATATTAAATGTGCATTCAATTAATGAGCTTGACTGATGTTAGTCTGTTATAACTACAAGATGTATTCGACCACATTAGTAGCAAAATCGATTAAAGTGCATCTAATGTGTGTATTACTATAAATTGATGCTGATTTCAATTCTGTAAGAAATTTCGTGCATTTTGACACTTTCATATCTTTTACAGAACGCTATGTAATCTTATAGAGAATAGAAAAGCTCCAAGAACTAGGATTGACTACAGAAATCAAAGACTTGAGGTTTCTTGAGAAGAAGGGCTTGCTGATTTGAACGTCTGGTCAATCTGCACAATTTGGTGTATTCTGTGCGATCAGGATTTGCAACCTTTGAAGATTGGCTTAGATTCCATGCAGTGTTTGCGGGAAGAAGAATAATGTTCTTGACTTTGAGGGTGCCTCAAAGGGATAGACAATAGAAGAGGGTGTTCTTGCTGCTTCTCTTATTTGTTTGTTGCCTATCCTTAGATTTGAGGGTTAGAGAGGTGTTTTACACTTTTGACGTGAGGTCTCTGTAAAAACCTTGTTGCAAAAACCTTGATCTTTATAGTGCATTTGCTTCCCGTGGTTGAAAGAACACTGGATGTAGGCAGGTTGGTCAAACCACTATAAAAATCAGAGTTTGAATTCTCTGATCCCTACAGTCTTTTATTAAGTCGATTAAGCTATCAGTATATTCGATTAAGTTTACTACTGCATTACATATCTTTTAACTTGCGATTCAAGAAAAGTGTAAAAGCATCTTATTTTGTGAAATAGATTTTGAAAGCTTATATTTTTACACTTCACCAATTCACCCCCCCCCTCTTTGTGTGAGAAACTAAGCCATTCTGTTTTAACAAAAAGGAAGAAAAACGATCATTCAACAATAACAACAAAAAAGGAGGTCCTCCTTAGAGGGATTCCATTTGGATACCCAAGTTCAATCAATATACAACCCTCAATGCACCGAGGGCTACAGTTCTCGAGGAAGCTCTCAATGCTGAACTTCTCACACTCTGAGAGAAGCAACTCCCAAGAACGCAGACGAGAGAAAAAGCTGCAATTTCCATCCGAACTGCGGCCATACTACGGAAGAGTGTCTAGTACTAAAAGATGAAATAGAAAGACTCGTTCGAGCAGGCCACCTCCAAAAATATGTACAAAAGGAGAGCGGCCAAACAAGAAGGCTCGAACGGTTGTACCAAAGGGACGACCGAAGTCGGAGGCACTACCGTAGCCATAATCGCAGTCATGAACATGACCGCTCGGTCCGTGGGCGTATCGATACCATTTCTGGAGGTTTCGCTGGAGGAGGGATGTCATCCTCGACCCACAAAAAGCATCGAAGGAATTTGAAAAAAATCAACATGGTGGAGAGAAAGCCTCAATCCTGGCCACCTATTGCCTTCACTGATGCCGATTTTCATACTTCTAACCTTGATCAGGATGATCCCATGGTCATCACAACTGAGATAGTTCGATACAGTATCAGCAAGGTCTTGGTTGACCAATGAAGCTTGGTCAATATCCTGTATTGGAAGACATTACTGAAAATGGATTTGTCTGAGGATTTAATAGCCCCATTTAATGAGCAGATTATGGGTTTTTCAGGGGAAAGAGTTGATACTCGTGGATATTTAGATTTGAGGACGTGACTTGGAACGGGCGAAGAAGCAAAAGAGCTCAAAATAAGATTTTTATTAGTAGAAGCACATACTCCGTATAATGCCCTATTGGGACGACCTTGTTTGAATGCCTTCGGAGCTGTGGTCTCCACTCCTTATTTAACTATGAAGTTTCCATCGGACAGAGGAACCATATGTACTATGTGGGCGGATCAACGGATCAACGGATAGCTCGACACCTTACCAGAGGAGCTTATCGGCTCGAGTTACTTCAGTGGAACATTACTATCACATTTTATTTTAATTTCTTAAGACATAAACTTTTGTTGTTTAAATTCTTTTGTTGGAATAAATAGTGTCAAATAGTTTTTTTTAATCAAGTGATCAAGAACTCGACCTTTCGACCTCACAGGTGCTCGACCATACGACCTCACAGGTGCTCGACCATACGACCTCACTAGTATTCGACCTCACAGGAATTCGGTCATTCGTCCTTACAGGTGCTCGGTCACTTCGGCCTCAACTGCTCGGCCCTTCAGCCTCACAAGTATTCGGTCATTCTTGTCTACTAGGAAGTTCTATAGGAACTCCTGGGCCATGGACGATCATTCTTGTCTACTGGGAAGTTCTCCAGGAACTCCTAGGCCACAGACTCGTCTACTAGGAAGTTCTTCAGGAACTCTTGGGCCACGGACAGTCATCCTCATCCATGAATATTCAATCGAATAGTCTCGTTATCGGCCCGTCCAACCTTATAAAATGTGTTAATTTAATCATCTACATTTTTT
The DNA here is from genome assembly GCA_034642375.1 of Vigna nakashimae. NCBI lineage: Eukaryota > Viridiplantae > Streptophyta > Magnoliopsida > Fabales > Fabaceae > Vigna > Vigna nakashimae. Next base: position 26,620,185 of record CM067768.1, read on the forward strand.
TTGACAGTACATATTCGATTGTTATTTTCCTTCAATGCATATTAAGGATATTATTCGTCAGTGATCCATACGAGAAAAAGTTCTAAAAATAACTCCGATCAGCTACCGCTCGGCCTACAAAAAAGTTCCAAGTAGAACTTCTAATGCCTCCGGTCAACACAGGAAAAGGTTCCAAGAGAACTCCTATTACTCACTGCCCGGTCCAGCCTTGCCAGGAAGATTCTGTCAGGATCTTAGAGTCTACTGCTCCACATGAGAACAAGTTCTCGAAAGAATTTCCATATCCTCTAGTTTGTCGTTCGATCCCGAGATGACTAGCGCCTTTAAACACACGGAAAGCAACCTCCCCAATACAACGAGAATGACCTCTCCCAAGTTCATATAAGTCCTATACTTAACCTTGGCTAAAGCCGAATGGTTAACTCAGACATAGGGGGCATATGTATGGTATATAGTATGGATCGAACGATTAACACTCAGCAACGTTCGATTCATCCATTAAAGATCGTTCGGTCCACTTGGTATATCAATACTGGGTCATAATTGGGCCAACGTTTAAGCTACTATTGTTTAAATTGTTATTGGACCAAAAGTCCAACACACGGTTAAAATAACCAAAGATCCGATTAGAGATATTGATAAAGCTGTTTATGAGTAACTAATCAAATCTCTAAGAAAGTTTGTTTTTATCCGGCCTTTGAAACACTTATAAATACAATGACAAGGCCAAAGGCCAGGTACGTTCTACTCACACTCTATTAGATCCAAATACTCAACGAATATAAACAATCCATTGAACATTCAATTGTGAGCAGAAGCTCTTTCAACACACACCTAACTTGAACGTCGAAGTGTCTTTTGCAAGTACCTCCCCCTCCGATCAAGAGAACAACCGATCGGAGCAGGCGATGGCCGAATGGAGCAGTTGACAAGCGAGCGGTCCAGACTGAAAATGAGCGGGTCAGACGATCCAAACGTTCGGAAGCAAGAACGACACGTCAGAAAGGTTAATCTCTCTATCCTACACAATCTCCACCGAAACAAATACTATTTTACAGTTTGTATTTTAAAACACGATTTGTAAAAATGATGATTGTTGTCATCAAAGATGTGAAACCTAAGATTATGCTAGCTTTGTTTGTAGGAACGACCAACAATGACAAGATTTTTGAGGCTTGTCGGTTGGTTTGGAGCTCTCGATGGTCTGAAGAAAGTCTCAATGGGCTCAAAGAAACTGGGTGCCAGTTTCTGAATGCTTAAGGAGAACTTCTGCTGCCATTTGCTTAAATAATGTGCTATTTTATCTTTAGGATGAAATGCCAATTAAAGGAGAAAAAGAGAAACATTTATTGATAATTTGTCAATATACGTGTCGTTTTAACTTTACAATGTATCACTACATTTGATAGTAATTATGATGTAATTAAGAAGAAGAAAAAGTGTGAAAGTGTGATTTCAGTTATGAATGTAATTTTAATTGATATTGTTTTTGTTTGTATCGCATTACTTTAACACTATTGAAAGCTACAACCTGTGCATATTACACAGCCTACATCCATATGCCAATAAACATTTTCACAAGAGACATGAATTGTTCATTAAATGGTAATAATAATGAAGAATAAACTAGTATTCCGAGCTAATGAGTAACACCTTTTTATTATTTAATAAATCTAGCAGATTAATGTTTATGTGTTTATAAATTCCTGACGTTTTTCAGTCATCAAATAAGAGAGACGGTAAAATAGATAATCAAAGTGAGTGGAATATTGGTCGTTATTCATCTAATTGAATTTACAGATTAATAATGAAGAGAAAGCTCTCATGGAGAAAGACCGCTAGAGTCAATGATCTAATTTAATATCTAGAATATTAAAGAATAACCTACACATACTTTTTCTTAGTGTATGTAAAAATGACGTAATTTTAAGACCATTGGTTTTCAATGTTATGCAGTTATTTGAAAATCGTTATGTTTTTAACATGTGGTATATTAGATCATGATTTTGAAATTATGTTATTCTGCTCGTTTGTTTTTTTTTTTCAGATTTTATGAATCTTAATAATGAAATTTAGAAAATTTTAATTGATGAGGGTTTTACGTATTGCGCATATGAAAAAAATAAATTGATCCTATATTACGATTATGGAGTTTTTTTTACTGGAAGATAAAGTTATATACTTTTTGTTATACACACAAAATAATTATATTCCCGCTACAAGTTGAATGATTATTTTTTGTGATTCATGTTTTTTTTTCAACGATAAATAAATAAAATATATTCATGTTATAGAGAAATTATCAGTCCTTTTCTCAATCAGAAATAAATAAAATATATGATTTTACAAGTAAAAAATCACTTTTTTATAACGATATTTTACATCAGTCCACTTATATAATAAGTGACGCGGTTTGAGGAAAGGACTAAACCCTGACCCTTTCACTACAAATCATACATTTGTTTTCTGCACCACTAAGGGTTTGCTAATTCATGTTTTTTTCTCTTTAGTTGCTGCATTTCAACAAAACATTAATCACATTTATTTAGTTAATGTTGCAAGGAAAATGGCTTATCTTAGATTCTTGTTTTTCTTAAGAAAAGCAAAGCATCCTGCTGTGAGTATAATTGGTTTCACTAGTACAATAAGGGGAAACGACAGTGGTTATTTTTGGCTATAGGCACCGGTTTTCCAACCAAGGCATATTCAGGCGAGGTAAAAAGTCTAACACTTTTGGTCTCGGTTCTGAACCGAGGCATAAACTCACACCCTACGGCCTCGGTTCATCCCTAACCGAAGCATATACCTTTCACGTTTTTTTAATTTATTTTTTTCGTACCACATTAGGCCTCGGTTCTTTGTAACCGAGGCATAAAGTTCGACTTTACTGCCTCGGTTCTTGCCCAAACCGAGGCAGTAGATCCATTTTATGTTTTTTTTTTCTCCTCCGCTACACATTCTACCTCGGGTTTGACCATAACCGAGGCAGTAAGTTGGCTTTTGACCTCGGTTTTGACCAGAACCGAGGCATATAAGCACGTTTTTTTTTTTAAAGTGGGGTCTGTTTCTGCAACATTCCCAATCACAGAAACAGACCTGCATATTTTTTTATAACCAGAACAGTCCAGAATATTACAGAAACGTATATTCTAAATGAAATTGATATTAAAACATAAAATATATTGAATGGAATCATAAATCAAATTCTTAGAAGCATAAATCAATCCAAAATGTAATCATAAATCAAGTTTCAAGCATAAATCAATGCAATGTACATGTTCAATTTATAGTAACGTAGAAAAGCATAAAACAACTTAGAAACATAAACTTAAAACTTAGTCTATCCTAATATCTACTACATACTATTATATAAATGAATTACATATCTTGCAAGTGTTTTCCTCACAAGTTGGATTGACTTCTCTGGAATTGCAGCAGTCCTATTAAATCTCTGCATAAAGTACAATGATTTCAATTAGTGTATATGAAATCCAAATATAGAGAACATAAAATTCAAACCTAAATATTACCGTTTCCCATCCAGTGGTGTAATGTGCACGAATGATGGTCATCATCCAAAACATAACGTAGTAACCGCATTCATATGACCCCATTTGTCTATTACACTACAATACATCATCATAATTATAAAATGTTAAGTAACATCATTTGAATGGAAGCAAATGTAACAAAGTATGGACTAAAATACCAAACCTTAAGAGAAACCCATGCAAGCTTTTTAGCTGTAGCAGTAGATCTCCCAGATAACATCATATGTGCTGCAAGGGAACTATCAAAAGAAATTCTTTTAGCATACATTTATATAAAAAAAATGAGCAGACATTGAGATTCTTACCAATCTACTGCATGTCTAAGAGGGCTGGGAGGAGACTTATGCAATGAACAAAACCAAACAGCCGTGTTCTCCGGTACGGAGATCACAAGTAGCTGCCAATGACACCTGAAATTGGTAATAACTTATGAATGATATACCAAAATTAATAAATGAATGTGTTGAAGTTAACAAACTTAACTTACCCATGTATATAAGGGAGAAAATATATCTCCTTCCCCGTTCCAAAGCAGGTGGTGATGTATGTCTGGATATCATCAAATTTATTTCTCTCATGAGTCATAGAAGGGTCAATGAACCCATATACATCATTGAACCCCTTCTTGTTACTAACATCAAACAGATACCTAAAATGAAGAAATAATATGATGTAAGTAAGTTCATAAAATACCAATATATATAAAAGTTTTCATAAACTTACATCATCCACAGCTGAATGAGTGTAATATTAATTTCATCTCTCCCCGACGCAAGCTCCTTAACATCTTGTTGATGCAAGTACAATGGGATATGAGATTCTCTTCCAAATGTAGTAGAATCCCAATGTACATTCATCGGCACCTCTGAAATGAGTTTAGCAAGCTCGTCTAACGCACCAAGAGGGTCATCCTCAGATAAATGAGTCTTCTTCGGTCTAGGACTTCCCTCTTGACCTATCTGCTGTTAAATGCAAAAATGGTTGTTATAACGTAAATTAAAACTAAATATTAAAATTGAGAAGTATATAGTACGAGTGTTTACCGGGGGATTAGATACAGAACCAACCAAATGTCTAGGCCAGGCGACAAAGGACCTAAATGCTTCTTCCACAGTGAAGAACTCATCTGTAGGCACAGGAAGAACGGCATCCGCTATGACAACTTCATCGACCGTGACCTTGACCTCATCTTCTGCAAGCTGTACCCCATGCACTACAGTGGCCGTCTCATACACTGTACCACGAGCCACTAGCATGGTCCCAGTATCAGAGAGAATATATAACTCACATGGACGAGTGTCATCCATGTCGTCTCCTGGGGCACCGGCAGCTGAGCAACTTCCTTTACCGCTTCTACCTGTCAAATTAAATGTTAGTTTATGCAAAAAGTAAATTAGTAAGCAAAAATAAATAACCTTACCTGTAGGGGGCACAACATGTTCTGCTACAGGAGATGGTGGAGGACGATTGCCATAATCCTCATAATGCTGCTGGAACTGGCGCGCAACCATTTCAGCAACTTCATCATATAACTCTGCTCGAACCTTCTTTGTGATCTCCTGCGTCATCTCTTTTCTTATTTCCTCCTTCATCTTTTCATATGAATATGGACGCGAGGAAGACCCAAAAAACTGTCGTATGCCTATGCCAGTCCCAGCAGCACGCACCCGTCCTGGATGCTCAGGTCGTCCAATAGCTGTGGCAAGAATATCTTGACGACCTTCTTGTGTGAATTGACCTTGGGAGCTCTGCTCAACCAATGAGTCCTATAACATAACAAAAGTTCAAAGTCATTTGAAATAGCTATGTAAGATATATAACAAAATTAATGTAATATAATAAGAAATGAAATCTTACAATTCGTTCAGATATTTCTCTGGCCGACTCCGAAGTGTAGGAGCCCGATGGTCTCATACGGGCTAACTTCCACTTGTCGTGCCGAGATGGTGGTGAAGGAGGAGGAAGAGGGTCATCACCCTCAGAAAGTGGAAGTCTACTATCTGACTTCTGCTTCATTATTTTCTCTTCAAGCTTCCTATATCCACCACGAGACAAGAGGTGTGGATTTTTATTCTGAGCGCTTATTCCCTGCGCTTTTGACCTTTTTTCCTGTGACAAAATTAAACAATTGTCATGGTAAATAATTATGAAGGATGAATTGAGTGAATTTACTACACTTACCTGCCACGCCTCAGAAGAACGAAGCTCTACAAACTGACGCCATGTTTCTTCGTCAATTGCTGAATATTTGGAACATGGACTTTCATTACTTTTTGGTCCAAATATATATCTAGACGTCAATTTTGTCTTAAACCCTCTAAATCTTTCTGCAATTGCAGATAAACACCTATTCCTTAAGCTCTCGACGTTTGGCATATCAAATGTTATCTGCAACAAAGAAAGTAATAACGTCATATAAATACAGATTTATCAATATACTGAATATAGAAGATTGAGCAATATTGCTTAACTTACCAATAGATCTTGCCATATGAGATTCCGATCAGAATCAGAAACATGGTCAAACGATGGAGTAAGTATAGAGATACGATCACGTGCCAATACTCCAAGGTAAGACCTAAAAACATCTGCATTTGGGCCAGATGCAACTCCAGTGACCACGTCAATAATGACAGGTGTCCTCTCACCTGCATTTCTTCTAAGTATAAGCTGTCGTAACCTCGTTGCTCCTCTCGTCCGTCTAGAAGTGGTGGGGACTTCATCGCCCGACGAATGAGGTGACTCAGCCATATATCTGTCACAATAAATAAGATGAAATATAAATAAAACACTTATAAATTGTGCAATATATTATTTAATAAAAGCCATAAAAATTTACACAAACATGAAATTCATACATAATCATATGGATTGGTCATATATATATTCCCTCATTGTGATCTTCTCGTATTGCTTGTATATCATCAATTAGAGGGTCGTCATCCAAATTTATTGTCGTTTTAAATGGATGGTTGTCAGCGATATGAATATTACTTAAATTCTCTTCTTTATCTTCAATTTGCCTTTTTCCTTGGAGAGCAACATACCAATGGTCAGATGCAGGATCTTTGACATAAAAAACCTGACTTGCTTGATATGCCATGATGAATGGTTCGTCTCTATAACCAACCTTTCGAAAATCAACCAGTGTCATACCAGATTCATCTATTTTGACACCACTCTTATTGTCTACCCACTTACATTTGAAGAGTGCAACAGAAAACTTAGTGTAATCAACTTCAAATATCTCTTCAATTCTACCATAGTATCTCATGGAACCAACTATAGGATTTTGATCTTTGGATGTGGAAAACTGTAGCGACTCAGCTTCTAGACTGACGCCACTATTTTGTACTGTGCTTTTATCACCCAAAGTTTTGGTATAGAATGTGCAATTATTAATTTTGTATCCTGTACAACATACAACATCAAACTTCAAGCCATTTGCTAACCAAAACAAAGTCTCAGAGGAACGTGATTCTTTTGAAACTTCAGATTTGAACTAGGACAAGAATGTTCTGTTATGCTCCATCAACTGCCATTTCTCTGATTGTCGTGGATACTTGTCCCTTACAACGGCTTTGTGAGCTTCCAAAAATGGGATCACTTCATCTGTGTTGTTTAATATGTATAAATGTGCTTGCATCAATTCTTCACGACTTTTCGTCACCACATTCACACCTCGGATGCTTTTACTTGTAGAATATCTACTCAACCATGATGTCCGAGGGACTCCTATCGGATTTGCTTTAGCCATATACTCAGAGCAAAACTCAATACTTTCTTCAGCAATATATCTTTCAATCATCGAACCTTCTGGACGATATTGATTTTTGACGTACCCTTTCAAAATCTTCATGTAACGCTCAATAGGGTACATCCATCTTAAGTATACTGGTCCACACAACTTTATTTCTCTGACCAAATGAACAAGTAAATGCACCATGATGTCAAAAAAGGATGGAGGGAAAAACATTTCTAGTTGACACAAGATGATGATAATTTCGTTTTGAAGTTCATCTAACTTTGTAGGATCGATGACTTTACTACAAATTGACGAGAAAAATGAGCACAATCGAGTTATGGTCAGCCTAACTTTTTTGGGCAAAATTCCACGAATTGCCACTTGTAACAACTGTTGCATTAAGACGTGGCAATCGTGAGACTTCAGTCCAACAAGCTTTAAGTCCTGCATTGACACTAAGTTCTTGATATTTGAAGAGTATCCTTGTGGTACCTTGATACTCTTTAAACAAAGACAAAAACTTATCTTCTCTTGTTTGGACATTGTGTAACATGCAGGGGGCAAATAAGTACGTTTACCAATCTCTCTTGGTGCCAACTCTTCTCGGATTTTCATGTCAACCAAATCCAAACGCGCATTCACTCCATCTTTTGTTTTTCCCTGGATGTTTAGTAGTGTACCAATCAAGCTATCACAAACATTTTTCTCAACATGCATGACATCGATGCAATGTCTAACATCTAACTTTGACCAATATGGAAGATCAAAGAATATTGATTTCTTCTTCCAAGGGGTCGCTACAGAAGACTTCTTCGACGTTTTCCCAAATATATGATGTACTTTATTAACTTTCTCAGCAACTTCAAGTCCAGTAAGTGGAATGGGTGCATTGTCTTTCTCTTGTTCTCCATTGAATGCTTTCTTTAACCTTCGATATGGATGATTAGATTGTAAAAATCGCCGATGACGCATATACACTGTCTTCCTTCCGTGTTTTAATTGTTGAGCTGCAGTGTTTTCTTCACATATAGGACATGCTTTATGACCCTTCACACTGTACCCCGACAAATTACCATAAGCTGGGAAGTCATTAATGGTGCAAAATAACATGGCATGCATCATGAAAGTTTCTGAAGCAAAGGCATCAAATATTTCAACCCCATCAACCCACAACAACTTCAAGTCTTCAACTAGTGGCCTTAGATAAACATCGATGTCATTTCCAGGCTGCTTTGGACCAGATATCAACATTAACAACATCATGTACTTTCTTTTCATGCACAATCCAGGAGATAAGTTGTAAATTATCAGTATAACGGGCCAACAACTGTGATTGGTACTTAAATTACCAAATGGATTCATTCCATCAGTAGCTAAGTCAAACCTAAGATTTCTACATTCTTCACCAAATTGGGGGAATTCTTGATCAATAATTTTCCATTGGTTGGAATCAGCCGGATGACGAAGCATCCCATCAGTTGTTCTCTCATCTGCATGCCATCTTAGGTTTTTAGCGTCTTTGGGATTCGCGAACAAACGCTTAAGTCTGGCAACTAGTGGAAGGTACCAAACTACTTTCAAAGCAGAACCATTCTTTTCTGTGATGCCACCTTCTTCACCGTTGTTTTTTGACTTGTATCGTGATAACCCACATTTTGGACACTTTATCAAAACTTCATTCTCATTCCTATATAATATGCAATCATTCGGACATGCATGTATCCGTTTATATTCCATACCCATCGGACAGAGAATTTTTTTTGCATCATAATTACGATTGGGTAACGTATTTCCATCTGGCAGCATTTCATTCAACAACGACAACAATTCTGTAAAACTCTTATCACTCCATCCATTGCTCGCCTTTAAATTCATCAGCCTTAACACCGCTGACAACCGTGTGAACTTAGTTGAACCCGCATACAAAGGAGTCTCCGCATCAGTGGACATCGTGTCATACACATGCGCTTGGGCAAAAGCTTCTGCGCCAACATCGCGGATCATGTCCTCTAAGTTGTCTTCTTCTGCTTGATCTTCCATATCCATTGTGGAATCATAAACATTTCCAGTTGGAGAGACAGTTGGAAAGTCTGTTAATTCGCCGTGCCATATCCATGTTGTATAACTTCGTATGAAACCATCACAGATAAGATGTTCCCTAATATCAGTTGCGTTCAACTTCCTCCCATTCAAACAGTTCACACAAGGACATCTGAACTTGACTTCATCATCACCACTTGTACTCGTATTACGTTGCGCAAACTCTATAAAGTATTCTACCCCTCTCTCGTACTCAGTGCTGATGCGTGGTAAATTAATCCACCCTCTATCCGTACGCATGTTGACTGAAATTGTTTACACAATTTCAATAATCTTGAATGATCACTTTGATCGTGTTTGTATTCAAGGTGTGACCCTATCCCATTCAAGAAGATTCACTTTTTTTAGTTTATTAAACATATCAATTTTAAACAACATATCTTAAATTTCACGAAATTTTGCCAGCATTTCGCATTGATCTTCAGGTTACACGAAATGAAAGGGATTATAAATCACAATCAAATATGCACCCGAAGATCAATACAAAAACACAACGGCAAATTTTCATGAAATTTAAGACATGTATATTAAAATTGATATGTTATAATAAACTATGAAAAAGTTATTACTCTTCTTAAACTGTCCAACCGGACAATTCAAGATTCAATACTGTCAAATTATGTCTACCATCTCTTTCTATTATTTGTAAAAAGTACATTTGTTGAAAAAAATCTAGAGATAGTAAACAATTTTTGTATTGAATCTCAAACGGGAAACTAAGGCTAATTCACAACAACAAACAATATATTAAAGCAAACAACTCATGATTTCCAACCTTAAACTTTATCTAATCATCAAATCAACCAATTTAATACAATAATCATTACACTGCCAAAAAGAAGGACATTACCGAAGGCCAGAAGCCCTCGGAAACAGCCAAAAACCGTCGGTAAAAGGTAATTACCGAAGGCTTATCGACGGCCAAAGAGCCCTCGGTAAATCCCTTGTCGCTAACATTTACCGAGGGCTTTTGCCCTTCGGTAATTACCGAGGGCCAAAAGCCTTCGGTAATTACCGAGGGCCAAAAGCCTTCGGTAATAACCAAAGGACATTCTGAACCTAGTCCTGTCATGCACCACTGGACTTTCATCAAACAATTTAGTTGCAGGATTTTCCAACAAATTAAATAAAGCAATTAATAGGCTTGCAACAAAAGGTGGCACTCAAAATGAACTTAGGAGAGACTCTAAAGTGGATTTAAAAAGCAAGAAACAATTATAAGTTGCAGATATAGCTAATTTGAACTCAATTTTAAAATAGGCAAAAGTGTTTGATGAAATGCCTAAGAGAGCTACTGTAAAATGTGCATCAGATTTTGAAAATTTAGCTTAGCACTAGTTCACTCGCTTTTTACAATGCAGGCTGTTTGTTAATTTTGAATTGTGCACTTCTTTTTAATCAATTGAACCAAGCTTTTGCTACTAATTTAAGATGAAATTCAGTGCAATAATCACAGCAACACAGATTCAAAAAATTCTGCAACTCATATCAGAAAAGTGTTGAAAACTTGATGGTTTGAATGACAATTTTGCTCAAACGAATTTGGACACTTAATTTTATGATTTGAGCAACTTTGTTTTACCAAGTAAGACTTGTTTAAGCTGCCATCAGAGGCTAAATACTTACAAATCAGAATTTCACTGTTTGAGTTGCTCTTAACACCAAAATTCAAGCTAATTCACCAACCAAAATTCAATAGATGAATCAAACTGATTTGGAAACTATTAATATGACTCTAGGACAATGATTAAAAGTTGAACAAGACTCTAGGAATGAATTAAAAGATGTCCAGCAGGAAGTTCTAAACTAGACAAATGCACTGCAACTAGAGAAAAGCACTTCTATTATAACTCAAAAAGTGATGGTTTAGAAAGCATAAACCCAAAATCAACCCTTGCTATTCCAAATCAGTTGTGGATACTTTTGCATCAAGGAAAGCACATCAAATAAGCTATGAAGTGCATTTCCACAGCTTGACTGCTTAAACCATATGACTGCACAGTTTTCAACTTATCACCATGCTAGCTTTGCTTTGAATCACTAATTCCAGTTTAATTTCACCTAGTTGATATTTTCCAGCTTGAATATATCTATATCTATATAATTTCTATATCTATATCTATATCTATATAATTATGATCTATGTTGTTTCTGTACCAATTCCCAGCTTAAACAAATCTAATTTCATAATATAAAGTTGCTGGAATTGATTAATTGACCTTAGAGCAACTTGTGTGCATTTTCACATCTCAAAAATCCATTCTCAGTTCATCTTAGGAGGTCATACCTCTGTGTTCCCTCTAACAAAAAAATTTCTCTCTTATTTTGTTCCATATTTTTATAATTTGGCTATAATAACGTTATTTGATACAAAATTATATATATAGTTCCATAGGAAGATGTGCTTAAATATACAAAAGAATGAGAAGCACTTGTATAACTAAAAAACCATTATTTACTACAAGTTTTTAGTCTATAAACACTAATTTAATATACAAAAGAATGAGTAGCTCTGTTGTTATTGTCGGGGATCTTTAATTACATGTTGCAGATGCTTTCTATGATGTGAACACTCACCCTTTGGAAGTTTGATTTGTTTTAATGTTTGGATTGTGAAATTGAAAGCTTAATGGTGAATGGCATATGGCATTAATAATGACTGAATATGTTTCAGAATTGGAACCACTGGAATGTGTGTTGTTTTCTAGCTAGATGTTTCTTTTGTAGATATATACTGTGGCTTTTGGGATGAAGTGGATTTGGACTTGTGATATGCTCCTTTCATGCACTTTGGATTCTTAGACATTATGAAAGACAGGTCAATCTATGGTCAATTAATGTTACAGTATGTGCTCATTTTAACTTGTCCCTGATCTTTCAAACTTGTGTCTGGTCTAATCTAGTCTACTGTCTACTATTTTTAGCTTTTAGTGATATTGCAACGTTCTTTTAATTTGTCCAAATATGGAGCAACTTTCTGTCCTTATAATAGATATTCATACATACTTTAATGCCTATGTGAAAAACCCCTAAAATAGTTATTGGTAACTTATAGTTACTAGAACATAGTCTAGTTCTACTGGTTTTTTAGTTATATATATATGATCATAGAATTTGAGAATTTCTATTTTTCATTTGAAGTCTAATGGTTTTAACCTTTTAATTTTAGTAAAAAATTGAGTATATATTGTATCTAATGAACATTTATAGTCTACAAGCACTTGTATAATCTTTGTAGTAAAAAGTAGATAATAATTTTCCTTATTTATTTACTAAATGTATTTAGTATTTACAATCTAATATAACAACAACAAATTTAAGAGAAAGTTTTACTGCAACTATAAGTCTACAATGGAGATGCCAAGACTTAGAATTCAAACCACAATGAACTTACCTAATTTTAAAGGAAGCAATATCTCAGCAGCAACTATTCTGTACATGCTTATATCAACTTGAAATAATCTAGAAAATGGTGTAAACTCCTTCCAAAAGTACATAGGAAAGTGAGTGGGTTTGAAAAATATTCACACTAGTATGGACTTGTACCCTTCATTTTTCAATAGCAACCACTGCATAAAGCATTCTTGTTCCTTCACTCTTTGCTTGTGGCTCCACTCAATCCTCCACACACTTATCATGCTACCTATTTTTCCTATTCACCTTTCATTCCCATAAAATTAAAAAAGGTTTCATAATTTTTCCAACTCATCAAAATCTTCTATAATTAGGAGATATTTTCAAAACTCACACTTCCTATGTTCGGAGCAGAGGAACTTCAGTTGCAGGTAGTCCTCATCGTGGCAACCCAGACTAGCCAGAAACATTTACAAAAACTATCACATTCAATCCAATATAATCATGTTGAATCAAACAATAATACACTAATTCCATACAACAAGAACTCCTAATCTATATATCAGATTTATTAACTGAACAAAGCATCCAACACATATATCCTTTCCAAAACTCCACAACCCCTCTCATATCAACACAAAACATCAACAACTTAATTTCATTTCCACCGAACATAACATTATCTTCTTCAGTTTACTTTCCAACCCAATTTTTTTCAGTTAACATCCAAACAAGAACTGATCAAAACAGTCCCACTTCTTTTCATTATTCTACGACTATTCAATCAATATTACTATACCCACTCGTTCCGGACTCATACAACAATTCCAGTTCAGAAATGTTAAAACATCACATAGGGAAAAAAATAATATTAACAAACAGGGCAGCCACCAAAAGGTACATAATTTGAAGCAATAACTTACCTCTACGGCAGCAACAACCCTAGGTGTATTAGCACCTCCAATAGCCTCTCTTGCGAAGCCCTTCTCACGCATAGAAAGCCAAATCGTCACGCAGCCCTTGGATTAGCCTCCTTCGCGAACTCGAAGCTGTGTGCACGCCGCAACACCACCCACTGACTCGGAGACACACCTCCTCACACCGCCAAAGGATCGTCATTAACAAACCCTAAGAGAAGCATCGTCCATAATGGAAGGCGTCACGTCAATGCCTTCGTCCTTCAACCACACATGCTTTTGAACAATGGAGAGGAGCTCGAGAACGGTCAATGGTGATGGCGAAACCGTAATAGACGAGTGGGAAACAATGACAATGGTGTTTTCGAAGTCTGAACGAGAAAGGTAGACGTGGGTAGAGGGGAGAGGGCGGAGCAGTGAACGAGAGAAAGGGGAAGCTTACTTTTGCGAAAAGGGATTTTGGGAGAACAGAGGAGGGAATTTCCAATTCCTGATTTCATTAAGTCTATGTATATACCGAAGGCCAAAAGCCTTCGGTAAGTTCGTTGCCCAAGCACCTTAATTGACCGTCGATAAATCCTTCGGTAATACATCTTTACCGATGACCAAAAGGCCGTCGGTATGAATCCTTCGGTAATTAATGTGTTTCTGGTAGTGTTATACCAATATAATCATCAAATAACAATCTAATAAATACATCAATCTCACAACAACAATTATCAAACAAATATCAAAACTTTATAATCAAATAACTATATAATTCTATTTCTAATTTTATTAATAATTGTATTTCTAATTCTATTTATCACCAATATATCATCTCACAACAATTATTATCAAACAAATACCAAAATTTTATTATCAAATAATTCTATAATTGCTACTATGGCCAATATATCAATCTCTAATCCATTATTATCAATCAAACAGTAAATTTACTACCAAAGTCGAATATATTCAACTAACCGTGAAATGCGCGTAAGAAATGCAAGTGGACGATTGAGGCACGGTGGCAGACTGTGACCGGTGGCGGCTGCAATGACGGAGTGTGACCGGCGCAGGCAGCAGCGTCCTCGGAGGCAGCAGCGTCGTCGGAGGCGGCAACGTCGTCGGAGGCAGCAGCGTTCTCGGAGGTGGCAGCGTTGTCGGAGGTAGCGCACAGCGAGAGGACACTGTCGTGGACGGTTGAGGCCGGAGAAGGAGAGCAAACGAAAGCAAAGAAGAGCAAACGAAAGCAAGACCGCGGAGGGGGAGTGGCGGCAACGAAATCGCAGAGGAAGAGGAACAGTGAGTGATGAACAAAACTCGCGTGAAGAAGAAGAAGCGTTGCCTGGGAAAATATAAAAAGGAATATACCTCGGTTAAGCAAAAAACCGAGTCAGAAAAGGACTCTACGGCTTCGGTTATATGTCAGACCGAGGCATAAACATTCCAGTAAATTCAATTTTTGAAAATAAATTTGGCTATATGCCTCGGTTTTCCGCCAACCCGAGGCGGAAAGTCCTCTACGGCTTCGGTTTCCAGCAACCGAGGCAGTAGCCTGATAAACTGAAGGGACAGTTAAGCATGTTCAGAAGAAGCAGTTCACAGTGGTCAGAGTGGTCAGACATCGATACGACCTCGGTTCTTAGTACTAACCGAGGCCATAGCACTGTTTCGAAAAGGTTGTCAGTGGCATCAGGGCAACGTGGCAGGAAAAGCAGGGTATACTGCCTCGGTTGGAAGTGTTAACCGAGGCAGTATCTTTGTCCTAAAAAAGTGAGCAGTTGAAACGTCTGACTGTGTAATATTTTAAAACGTATATGCTTCGGTTGCCTCTACGAACCGAGGCAGTATGGGGATTATGCTTCGGTTATGTTCGAACCGAGGCATATAAGATCATTCAGAATTACAGATATGCCACCGCGTTGGAATACGCTTCGGTTTTGACAAAACCGAAGCGTAATGGGCGAAGTTAAATCTACTTTTTTTACTAGTGTTTAGTGAAGTAATAATAATAAGGGACTATTTTCAGCATTCAGCAATAGCTTTCAATTAAGAAAGGTAGTGTTCCAACTTCCAATCCAGTTAATGTCACGTTATCCTAGTGAAATAATTATATGGATTTGGTCTAGATGAGTTTCAGAGAGACAACTTTAAAGAGAAAAATGAAGCACCTCCCCCAACGACATATCAACACTTTCCAGAAGTTACTCCTTCCATTTTCTCAATCTTTGTCATCCTTTCAACGCAAAAGAAAAATCTTTCATCAAAAAGATAGATGCAAAAACAAAAAGGAAGGAAGAAACATTCAAACACTAAAGGAAAAAGACGGTCTATAATGTACGAGTTTATTGAAATTCATTATTGTAAGACTTTTATCAATCATCCAAAAATTAATTACTTTTTTTTATAATTAATGAATATATAATTAGTGACTAACACTTAACCCATCCAAATCTTTCTAGTATGAAAATCTCAACCATTGAATATCATAATAGTAGCTTTTACAAAAAGCTTTCTTAACTTCTCATGATATTTTAATTTACGTGATAGTGAAGTAAAAGGGTCTCCTTTCATTAAAGAGCTTTTGTACTTAATATTGTACAAACGCTTGAAGCTTAAGCACAGAATATCATCAACCCTCTCTGCGTTCATCATCAGCAACAAGATCATTTGGTTGTGGCCTGGATTCTATCATATATGTCTCTTTCCTTGCTTACAAAGATGGTATATGTTCGAATACTTCTTTGGATATTTGGCAGAAATTGAAGGTTTTCTGCGCCAGTTAATCTAGAGCCAAGATCAAGAAACTTCAAACCCACTCAAGGCTGCCAAGAAAGAACGCTCCATAGCTTCCTATCTTCTAGAAGTAAAGAAAATTATTGATTCACTTTCTGCGATTGATTTTGCTGTTTCCGAAGAAGAACATATAGAAGACATTCTTGACGAATATGACGGGTTTGTCACTTCCATTTTGTCACGTCGTGAGCCATGTACAGTGGAAGAAATAGAAGCTTTGCTTCTTGCTCAGAAGAGCGACTGGAAAAACACAGACAAACTGAATATTCTCCGCAACTCAATGCAACCAACACATCATATATATCACAATTTCCATATATGTGACCAATTTTCTGAGTTCTTTCCTAACTTTTCACTGCAAAACATCAGGTAACCAAGGAGACATTGCTTCAATGAATTCGTAAGGATGGCATTTAATGTTCCCCACGTTGCAACGATCTCCCACACCTACAGTCAATCACTCATCTATATCTGGTTCTTCTAATACGGTAGATCTTTGGCATGCCCAAATGGGTCATGCAGCTATTCCTACTGTTAAAAAAAAGTGCTCTGAATTTCTTCAATATCACTGTAAATTCTGATTTTTCCTTTTGTGCTTCATGTGCTGTATAAAAAATACAACAGTTGTCGTTTTCTTCTTCCAACACTAAGTACACCCCTCTAAAACTAAACTCTCTAAAAGATTTAATTCCAAGAGAATCCTTAACTTCTTAGACGTGTTTTGCCTTAAAGCATTGGTGAAAATGTTTGCAATTTGTTCTTCTGTAAGACAGTATACTAATTCTAGTTTACCTTTGCCAACTTGATCTCTTAGATAGTGAAACTTGGTTTCTATATGTTTACTCCTGCCATGAGAGACAAGATTTCTGAATAGGCTGATGGCAGATTGTTAAGACATCGACAAATGTACCGAATCGTATCAAGTAATATAAAATGGTAAGACCAAGTATCGTATCCCAAAGCACTCACGGTGCTAAACAATTATGTAATTGCTTAACCAATTAAGACATAAAAACAATTTTTGGGGGTCGGACATCTAAACGGTAACGTGAAAGGTCTTTTCTACACTTGTGTTTACATTGTGAGAGTGTGTTCTCTGTAAAACCTTTTGTGTAAATCTCAAATCATTATAGTGAAAGATCCTTCAATCTAAGATTGATTGCAAAGGTGATTGGATATAGGCATTGAAGCCGAACCAGGATAAAAAAACCTTGTGTTTGTTCTTCTCTCCTGATCTGTTTTACTTTGAATTGCATGTATTTTACGTAGATTGCAAGAAAGATTCAAGATCATTCAAAATTTACAAAAAGATTTAAAAGACATTCGTTTTTAGTAATCACCAATTCAACCCCCTCCTCTTGTTGTTGAGAAACAAGGCAATTCATTTCTAACAACTACAACTTGTTATATGCCTATAGGAACAAATTGAAATGGGTTTGAGTCAAAGAACTACTAATGAATCACAGGTTTCCCCTTATGATGTTGTTGGTAGAGTGTTAGACCCATAACATTTTGGGTGAGTGCGATGCATGGGTTTGGGAGCAGATCCTACTAACTCATTCAAAAATACAAAAATTCGACTGTCAAATTTAAGCATTGGTTCATCTGGCACTGCCACATCATCAACATCTTCTAATAAATTGAGTACTTATTGACTAAGTTGTAAGGACAAGTTTTATTTTAAATTGCTTTTATGTTACTATGATGATTTTGACAATGGAACTACATGAATTTGTGATGTCTTTTGTTACATTAATATATCGTTACAAATAGATATTTTTGATTAAAAATATAAACACCTCAAATGGTGACATAAATTAAATAGTACTAGCAAAATAAAGTAATAAACCTCAAACTAAATAATACAAATGAGGAAGGTTACAACTTCTACAAAATAATTGTCAAATTGAATAGCATATATTAATCCAAAAAAATAGGGTAAAAAATATAGGTATTTTTTTTGTGATAAAACAGTTTAAAATAAAGGAGGTTAGAAACTCCCACAAAATAATAGCTAGTAATAGAGGAAGTTTTTACCCTATGCCGGAAAACCTAAGCAAATTGAATATGATACCAAGGTCACAGAAAACCCCTACAGTTAGGTTGTGGCAACTCAAACTACGACAGTTTGAAAAACTTTCGAAAATTACTTTACGGAGGATAAAAATCCCTGCAAATCAAAAATAAAAAACCTCCACTAAATAATTTTTTTTGTAGTGACAAGGTGGTTCGTGGTTCTTACTGGTTGGTGTTGGACTCATGATAGTGATGTAATTTGATGCATCACAATGACGGAGGAATAAAGTTACTATAAGAGTGATTCCAATGGTAGTTGACAATGTGGTTAGATGACAACATAAAATATTTTCATTATATACTATAATCACGTGTCCAACAATTCAACAACTCGTATAAACACCGTCAACGAGGACAATCTATCGTTAACTATTTAAATTCATATATATCTCACTTTAAATTAAAATTAAAGCAGATTATATGAACTTTTTGCCACCGTTTGATTTATTATACGAGATAGATTAGAACTAAAGTAATATAATAAGTTGTTATTACATTTGCTTTTTGCTATGGTATGAAGTTTACTTTGAGTGAGAAAAGGTGAATTAGTTAGATTGAAGATATACAAAATCTTATATATTGAGATTTTACTTCCGATCCAGTGGGTCACAATTGAGTCTGCTTGCATTACATATTCTTCATTACAGTACACGAATTTCTTAATATAATTATACTAAATAAATAGTGTCACATATAAGTAATATAAACATTTGAGTATCCACAACGTTAAGTCATATCAAACATGTTGAAGTATTGTTTGAAGATCAAATTAATATTACATTCATAACTGAAATCACACTTTCAGACTTTTTCTTTCTTAATTTCATGATAATTACTATGAAATGTAGTATTACATTGAAAAGTTAAAATGACACGTATATTTACAAATTATCAATAAATGTTTCTCTTATTCTCCTCCTTTCCATCATATAGCTCGGCAATTTCCCAGAGAAGCGTCGAACCAATTAACAGTGTGCAAAATAATATTTGTTTTGTTGCATGAACAGCTTCATCTATGAGAGTGGAGCTCAAGAAAATAAGAGGAGAATTAAGTGAAGTCCATGTAGACTCCTCCTCCACCTCATCATGATGTCCCAAAAGACAATGCTGTAATTCATAATAAAGGTTTTTATTTAAAAATTCAATTAGTTTCAATTCAAAGATTAACTAAATAAAACACAACAATTAAAAAAACACTACCTTTGGTATACTTCCTTGATTTGATTTTCAGATAATCTCATCACTCTTTAAAAACTTCATGTCTCCTTCTTCCTCCTCTTCATCTTTCACAACCAAACCTATTCTTTTTCTCATTGATTAAAGTTCAATGCCTTCAATGAGAAAACTCTAAGAATCTCTGCCTTATATAGATCAAAAATGTTAGCAAAATGATGCAGATGAAATTTTGATGATGTCCAAATCAAGTCAAGACCAATCAAGAATCAAAATGATCTGAAGATTTGTATTGTGATGGAAAGCTTTTGTAATACTCTTAGAAATATGTATAGGACTTAGATCAGAAAAAGAAAAGTGTTTTGTAAAATTACTATAGTAAATCATTGCAACAAAACACTATAGTACTATTCACATGAATAGTAACACTATTCACGTGAATAGTGACGGTTAACGGTAAGAGTATCGCACTTAACACGGACGTTGGAGAAACTAGTCGTTGAAGAAACTAGCCGTTTATGACCGTTGGACAAACTAGCCGTTTATGGCCGTTGGACAAACTAGCCGTTTATGGCCGTTGGAGAAACTAGCCGTTAAGTTTGTCTTTTAGTGAATGGAAGAGCCTTTGGATGAGTCTATAAATAGACTCTCATTTCCTCTCAAAAAAAAATCCAGAGACACAGAAACTCTTCCCTTGTGCTCAAATACTCAGAAATTATTGAGACTTGTGTGTTCTTGTTCGGCTTGTGAAACTCTTGTCTGTGGAGCTGGTGAAGTGCTGCTACGGTGACAGAGGAAATAGCCGGTTCATCCTTGGTGTGTCTAAGGAGGTGTTCGGAAGAGAATCATCCTTCGTGAAGTATTCGGAGGAGGTGTTCATCCTTTGTGAAGACTCAAAGGAGGTGTAGTTTCATCTCTTGTGGTATCAAGAGAGGTGGTTTCTAAACTTATACAAATTGTATCTTTGTGATTGTAATTTGTAATTGTTTTGTGTTAGTGAAACTGTTTATCTTGTTTTGAGATAAGCGACTGGACGTAGGATTGGTAAGATCCGAACCAGGATAAAATCATCTGTGCAAATTTCTCTCAACCTTACTCTATTTAATTGTTATTATTAATTGCTAAGTAAGTTTAATTGAGTAGAAATTAAAAGGCACACGTTAGTATTAAAAACCCCTCTTAGTTTGTTGTTTCCACGCTAACCCATCCGCTGCAGCCGCTTCTGACAATTGGTATCAGAGCTTGCTTTGATAGTAATTCAAATGGCAGGATCACATCAAATCTTTGCAGAGGGTGCTTCTATCAATAGACCACCACTATTCACAGGTGAAAATTACGCATTTTGGAAGGTCAGAATGCAAATTTTTATGGAATCTATTGATATAGATATTTGGGATGTTGTTGCATTTGGTCCTTTTGTTCCAACTAACAATATGCAGGAACCAAAGCCCCGTGACCAATGGACTGCTCAAGATAAGAAAAAATTTGGTAATGATGTAAAAGCTCGTAATATTATTTCATCTGCTTTAACTGTTGATGAGTTTTACAGGATTTCTGTTTGTAAAACCGCTAAAGAAATGTGGGAAACTTTAAGAGTAACTCATGAAGGCGGAGATGAAATTGGGTGTGCTAAAACGAATAATTTAATCATGGAAGAGAATAATTCAAGCTCTTCATCAAGCACAACATCAAGTATGGGTGATTCTAATGAGCAAGCATATATCTGTTTAGTAGTGAACGACGACACTGGAAGCCAAGTAAGTACCTCTAGCGACTCTGATGATTCTAATCATATTGATGAAGATGAATTACATGAAATTTATAGAGAATTATTGATAGAATCAGAAAAACTAGATCTTGCTCATAAGAAATTGAAAAAGGATTTTAAAGAATTACAAAAGAAATATGAAAAATCCTTAGAAGAAATAGAAACTTTAAATAGTAAAATTTCAAATGTAGAAAATGATACAAATATATCTGCTGAGTGTAAATTTTGTGATGAACATAAATTGAAAGTTGATAACGTTGAAAAATCAATAGCAGATGAAAATAAAGAATTAAAATCAAATTTTAAAAATATTTTTGAAGAAAATAAAATTTTGAAAAATAAAATTTTATTTTATGAAAAAGGTAAATATACTAGTAGTGATGAATGTGCATCTTGTGTTAATTATAAGAAACTACTAGATGAAACAACCTTTGGAGAATGTAGTAAAAATAATGAAAATAAGGTTGTTAAAAATAAGTATGTTCCTAGAATTAAAAATAAACATAATCATAGAACCCATAGAACTTGGGTAGAAAAAGGAACAACTTATAGGAACACAAACTTTGTATCATGCTTTTATTGTATGAAAAAGGGTCATACTTCAAATAAATGTAAAATTAAGCATTATGGTGTTCCAAGTGGTAGATATGTTTGGGTTATAAAATAATTTCTTTTTTCTAAATCTAACCCAAAGGACCCATACAAGTAGTTGGGTACCTATTGTTTAAAAATTTAAGAATTTCTTTAAAACAAATTTTAAGAAAATTTTTTCAAGACCGGTAAAACTATTTTTATATCTTCTAATATACAAAGCATATATAGTTTTCAATCGGAAAAATTTTTATGTGAGCATGTTGTCTTTGATGAAATTGTAGACCTTGAGGCAAAACCTCTTGAGTCAGTTGAATTACATGCAGGCAATGACGAAGATTTGTAGAAGACAACAAATGAAGCAAATAATGATGACAATCCTCAAGATAAAGATCTAAACAATGTTTTATAAGATCTTTCTCCTAAAAATATTTGCTTTAAATATCCTATTGTGCATGTTTGAATGAATCTTTAAATTTGAAATATTTTTAGCTCAAATGCATACATGCTTTTATTAAGGGGGAGTATTATCTTAGGGGGAGAACATTCAACACAACTTTTTAATTATGATCAAAAAGGGGGAGAAAATGCTTAAAACTTATTAAAGCTTATTTGCTTATTTAGCTTATTTGTGTTTATTCACTAATGCACTCTTTCTTCCATAAGTTGTGTTTTAAATATAGATTATTACCAAAAGCTTTAAATCAAGAAGTTTTTGATCATCATCAAAAAGGGGGAGATTGTTAGCAAAATGATGCAGATGAAATTTTGATGATGTCCAAATCAAGTCAAGACCAATCAAGAATCAAAATGATCTGAAGATTTGTATTGTGATGGAAAGCTTTTGTAATACTCTTAGAAATATGTATAGGACTTAGATCAGAAAAAGAAAAGTGTTTTGTAAAATTACTATAGTAAATCATTGCAACAAAACACTATAGTACTATTCACATGAATAGTAACACTATTCACGTGAATAGTGACGGTTAACGGTAAGAGTATCGCACTTAACACGGACGTTGGAGAAACTAGTCGTTGAAGAAACTAGCCGTTTATGACCGTTGGACAAACTAGCCGTTTATGGCCGTTGGACAAACTAGCCGTTTATGGCCGTTGGAGAAACTAGCCGTTAAGTTTGTCTTTTAGTGAATGGAAGAGCCTTTGGATGAGTCTATAAATAGACTCTCATTTCCTCTCAAAAAAAAATCCAGAGACACAGAAACTCTTCCCTTGTGCTCAAATACTCAGAAATTATTGAGACTTGTGTGTTCTTGTTCGGCTTGTGAAACTCTTGTCTGTGGAGCTGGTGAAGTGCTGCTACGGTGACAGAGGAAATAGCCGGTTCATCCTTGGTGTGTCTAAGGAGGTGTTCGGAAGAGAATCATCCTTCGTGAAGTATTCGGAGGAGGTGTTCATCCTTTGTGAAGACTCAAAGGAGGTGTAGTTTCATCTCTTGTGGTATCAAGAGAGGTGGTTTCTAAACTTTTACAAATTGTATCTTTGTGATTGTAATTTGTAATTGTTTTGTGTTAGTGAAACTGTTTATCTTGTTTTGAGATAAGCGACTGGACGTAGGATTGGTAAGATCCGAACCAGGATAAAATCATCTGTGCAAATTTCTCTCAACCTTACTCTATTTAATTGTTATTATTAATTGCTAAGTAAGTTTAATTGAGTAGAAATTAAAAGGCACACGTTAGTATTAAAAACCCCTCTTAGTTTGTTGTTTCCACGCTAACCCATCCGCTGCAGCCGCTTCTGACAAAAAAAATATGAATAGTTCAATTAAAGAGGATTAATATTTTTGGCAACATTCGTTTTAAATAGATTTAAAATAGGAAAAAGTAATTAATATATGCATTTAGTTATTAGATAATGTCATTAATGTAATAAATTAATGAATATAAAATATCATTAAATATACTAGATCAAATTAATACATATATTAATGTAACATTTTTAATCAATTCATATACACAAAAATATCAATATATATATATATATATATATATATATATATATATATATATATATAATAACTATTGTTTTCTTTTTTCTATTTCAATTTGTTGATGTCATTCTTTAGATTTTGTTCACTTGAATGGATTTCGAGGAAAGTAATTGAGGGAATTGAAAGGATTTGAAGATAAATTTTTTTATTGTTTATTTGAGTGAATTTGGAGGTAAGTGAGAGTGAATTTGGAAGTAAGTGCGACTGGATTTGGAAGTAAAGTTAGTGAGAATTAGTGTAGGATTTGATTGATGTGACAGATTAAAAAAATTTACTTCGAAATCTATTCTCACTTACCTTCAAATCCACTCAAATAAACAATAAAAGATTTTACCTTCAAATCCTCTCAAATTTCCTCAATCACTTTCTCCAAATCCATTTAAGTGAACAAAAGATTAGAGATTTTTTTATCAATGTCATGATTAGAGTTGTAAAAACTTCCTTTTACGAGGTTTCGTCGAATGGGGTAAAAAAGATGCATCAATTTTCAAAACCCTCTCTTTTTAGGTTGGAATCAAGCATAAGATGAATTATAATCTTATTACAAAACTTTAATTAATCCTGAAAAGAAATATAATTTATATACTCATATAAAATTATATTTTTATTAGATATGTTTGATCGACATGATTTTTTCAATAATAAACTTTTATGGTCTTACGATTGTCCGAGTCCATATGTGAGTGACAAATTGACATGTCTATTAATGATATTACAACAGTAATATAAAATATAACGTATACATCTATATTAATGGCATTATTTATTAATTAAATGAATACATTAATTGCTTTTTTTTTATTTTATATCTTTTGAAACGAAAATTACTGCAAAAATTAATATTAAACCTCATTCAATGAACAGCTCATCTCTTCTTTCTTTTTTTTTTCATCTATAAATAAAGCGGAGACTCATAGAGTTTCAGAACAAAGTTATCGAATTTTAATCAGTAACAAAATAATAGTTTTAGTTGTCTCTGAATATTCAGAGTTTACAGAAATGGGTAGCAGCGTGCAGAATGACGAAGACAAAGAAGGCGGAGACATAAACTTTACAAAGAGTTATGAGATTATATCTCAAAATCAAATCAAGGAAGTATACCAAAGGTACTCTTTATATATGCGTTTCATTTATTAGATCCACGCCTTTTTTTCATTGCTGTCTTTTATTTAGTTATTCAAATTAAAATAAACTATTTGCATTTTTTTAGTACTTTTTCACAATTTTTTTCTTAAAATACATGTAAATAGGGATTATCTTCATAAAACATGTCAAAGTGAAAAATGAACATATATGATCTAATTTGACGTCAAACTCATTCATTCTAAGCCTTTTTTTTCTTCTGAATTTCAGTCTTCTGTCCTGGCATGTAAGAAGAGATGAAGAAGTTCTTTTCATTTTCTTGACCTATACATTCAATTTTGTTTTTCAAATTTTTCTTTGTTTTTTATTTTTCGTTAAGATTATTACATTAAACATGTAAAACTTAATCTTTTAATTGAAACTAATTCTATTTTGCGTAACACAAACATTTATATGAATTACAGCATTGTCGTTTGGGACATCATAAAGAGACGAGAGGAGTTTACACCAGACTTGACTTAATGGTCTCAGGTATACTATTAATTTTTTATTACTCATGGCCAAGATGTTATTAGGATTGCCCGCTATTTTTTATGCTAATCATGACAAACTTCTTCCAAGTTTAATTCACGATCTTTTGTTTGTGTATGTATTTTTCTGATTTTTGAAGAATATTTATAAACACTAAGAATATAATAATATTGAAATATCATGCAGGTTGGAGAATATTTATGGTTAAATTATACAATCATGGTCTTCTAGATGCTCAAACCATTTACTGTAAGAGGTTTTTGGCAATGTCTACTCATAGGTGGATGAAAACGATGACAACGAAAGAAGAATATCATTTATGGGAATCATCAACAAAGATTAAAAGCAATGGAAGCAGTAAAGTCTACTTATGGTCAAATTATACAATCATGGTCTTCTAGATGCTCAAACCATTTATAAATTACTGTAATAAGAGGTTTTTGCCAATGTGTACTAATAGAGGATGAAAACAATTGACAACGAAATAAGAATATCTTTTATGGGAATCATCAACAAAGATTAAAAGCAATAGAAGCAGTAAAGTCTATACGGACAATTACTTGTTGGACATATTGTTGGAATCAAATTACAAGGAAGGACGCGAAGCAAATGGAGAGGTCTCATGTTAAACTTTTATATCAGTTAGGAATTTTGTTTACATCATCAACATTAACTTATATGTTTTTAATTGGTTTGATAGTTTTCTATCATGCTAGAATTTTATATTTTTTTAGTCAATATTACAATGTTATTTAAATATTATGTATTTTTTTTATATTTACATTGTAATTGTCAATAAATGTATGTTATTTTTAATCATCAATAAAATTAATTTTGAATAATTTCTGTGTATTTTATAATTTTATATATTTTATTTATTTTTTATTATAAAAAGTTTTCATTAAATTAAGAAATTATGAATGTAAATGGGTAATTAAAGATAAAGGAGGTTTCAAACTTTTACAAAATAATAGTCACTAATAAAAGACGTTAAAACCTTCCATAATATAAATCTGATAGTAGGGATTTGATACCAAATGTCATTAAAAATCTCCACAATTTAATAGCTACATTCTAACCGTGAAAGTTTAAAAAATATCTAAAATTTAAATAATTGTTTTTTTAGTAATACATGCCTTATTTTAATGTATATATAATTTTGCAACTTTTATAATAACATGTAATTTTCAACTACTATCATAAAGTAAAAATATCACAAAATCATATAAACACTTAGTTAATATTAAACAATAGATCATTAAGAAAATATAATTTAATATAGATACAATATATCATTACCAATTGAAATCAGTAATTAATATTTTCTGATATATTCAATGTGTTCTAAAAGACTAATATTTACATGTTTTATCAAATACTATCGTCTAGGTGCAAACCTTAACTAAGTGGTCTTAGGATAGTTGTTTGCAAAAGACTAACGTCTTTATTTTTCACCACTACATATCTTAATACACTATTGTAGAAAAAACTTTAGCCGTTTGTTGTTTTGGAATTTTTACGTCTGATCTCAACCCGACGTCTTTATGGGTGACGTTGATGAGACGTCAGTTTGCACTGTCAGACATCTAAATAGACATTTGACACTATAGATCAGATGTCTAAAGCGTTGTCGTATTTGATTGGATCTTTCTCCGCTTGAGGCCTCTCGGGTTGCTCTCACCGTGATTCGACTTTACAACTTTTATATTTTAGTTGAAGAGAATAAATTGTACGTTTTTTTGTATTGGATGGTTTTGAAAACGTAGTAGAGGGTATTGGAGGAGTGGAAAACGCAAGAAGTTGCCGCCCAAGAACGCCGCCTAAGGACACGAGCAAAACTGCACCAAAATCCAATGAAAACACATTTTAATCGGTTCAAATGAATGATAATTCATCAAAGAGTAATGTAATCGAAGTAAAACTAATTTTAAACGGTGCAAATGAGAGAAAATGCACTTGAAAAACATAGCTCGTGGAGAGAAAACGTGAGGAAGATGATGAATATTAAGTGCGCGTAACTGCTGCCTCGCGTTCGCGGTGTTTTAATGCTGCCATATAGAAGTTTGTTCCCCTCAGATCAAACTTTTATACGGCTTTAGAAGTCCGATTGGCGGGATCTGACGTCTAAATGGAGTCAAAAAGTGACCTTTTAGATTTAAAAAATGAGTATATAGAAATTTGTTCCCCCTACATCAGACGTCTATATGGCTTTAGAAGTCAGATTGGCGAGATCTGATGTCTAAGTGGAGTTAAAAAGTGACTTTTTAGATTTAAAAAATGAGTATATAGAAGTCTGTTCCCCCCAAATCAGACGTCTATATGGCTTTAGAAGTCAGGTTGGCGGGATCTGACGTCTAAATGGAGTTAAAAAGTGGCGTTTTAGATTTAAAAATTGAGTATATAGAAGTTTGTTCCCCCCACATTAGACGTTTATATGGCTTTAGAAGTCAGATTGGCGGGATCTAACGTCTAAATGGATTCAAAAGGTGACGTTTTAGATTTTAAAAATGAGTATATAAAAGTCTGTTCCCCGCACATCAGACGTCTATATGACTTTAGACATCTGTTCGCTCCAGAACAGACGTCTATATGGTTGTTTTATTTATGAAAAATGTCACCGATTATTTTTTACGTTGAATATTCGAGGGTGAGACGTCTAAAGGGTGACGTTAAAGGTCTTTTTTGCACTAGTGATATATAGTATTTAAGCTATTAGCGATCAAGAGATTCTCCTTTCCTTGATGAGTTATTCTATTCAACATTACTATCTTTAGTGTGATGATTCAAGTTGTTAACTTGATTAATGGACAAGTCATAATTTACCTTTGAAAAAACTCTCTTTTATGAGGTATTTTCTCAAGCGGGGTGAAAAAAAATGTCTAAGTCCCTAAAGCCCCTTCTCAAGTAGGTTAAGGTCAATATTAGTGTGGATTTTGATCCTACTACAAGACTTTAATTACTCTTAGAAACAACATGATTTATGTACACATAAAAAATTATACATTTTATTCGACATCTAAGATATAATTCTTTTTATATTTAAATCAATATTTTTATATCACACTTATTATCATGTTATTAAATAAAATACATAAAATATAGTTTAATACATTTATTAACTATAATCTATTTATTAATTTTATCAATTTCTTAGAAAAAAAACTTATAGCATTTAATAAAACTGTGTGTGTGTGTGTGTGTTTGTGCTGGTGTGTGTGTTTGTGTCTGTGTGTGTATGTATGTGTATGTGTGTGTGTGTGTTTGTGTGTGTGTGTCTGTGTGTGTATTTGTGTTTGTGTTTGTGTGTCTATGTGTGTGTGTCTGTGTTTGTGTGTCTCTCTGTGTGTGTATTTGTGTGTGTGTGTGTCTGTGTGTGTGTGTGTTTGTGTGTGTGCGTGTCTACGTATGTCTGTGTGTGTTTGTGTTTGTGTCTGTTTGTGTGTGTCTCTGTGTGTGTGTGCGTGTGTGTGTCTTTGTGTGTGCGTGTTTGTTTGTGTTTGTGTGTCTGTGTGTATCTGTGTGTGTCTGTGTGTGTGTTTGTGTGTGTGTCTCTTGATGTGTGTGTTTGTGTGTGTTTATCTCTTTTTTTTCTTCTTGACCAATAACATTTTTATAATGAATAAAAAATATTTTTAGATATATTATAATTATAACTGATATAGAAAGTAGTTTTTTATTTTTTTTAATTATTCAAGCTCGCATTGCATTTTCGATCCTACTTTCGCCTTTCCCCTTCTAAAGCAACTCATGCAGTATGTTTGGATGTCATCAAATTTATTTTCTTTGTGAGTGACTTAGGGGTCAATGAAACCATAAACATTATTGTACCCAAAATTGTTACTTACATCAAACATATATCTAAAATAAAAAATTACATTTGATATAAGTAACTTGATATATAAATCAATTTTATAGAAATAATTGTTCATAGACTTACATCATCCATAGTTGAATTGATGTAATATTCAACTTTTCTTTTCCTGATGTAAACTCTGTGACCTCTTGCCTATGCAAGTAAAATGGGATCTCAGAGCCTCTCCCAAATATATTAGGATCTCATTCAACTATCATTGGCTTATCTATAATGATGTCACAAATTTGGTATAATGCACCAAGAGGATCGTTCTCAGATAAATGAATATTCTTCTTTCCACATGTATGTTGTTAAATGAAAAAATGGGAAAAGTTTGGACATCAATAACACATAAACTTTAAAATTGAAAAGTGTAAAGTAGGAGTCCATATTGTTGTGATAGAATCTCTCTTTCAAACATTCCAAGTATATGCTAGTAATTTACAACATTCATTATGTCTAGCCTTATCATTGTCAAGTACATTAGACTTGCCACAACTTACATGTAAATGGTGTTTTCAACCTTCTTACCTCCAAATTCTTTGACCAACTTCAAACTAGTTTTCATATGTGCGTAACTAGGTTGCAATCCTTCATTGTGAATCTGTCCAAAATTTCATTCACATATTGAGATAATGCAATTTTTCAAGATTTGTCATATTAAATCATAGACTTCTTAAAATTCTCAAACATAACACCATCATTTTCAATGAAAATTAAATCATCAACATATGAACACACAAATAACATAATCCTTCCATCACCAATCTTGACCAAACAAATCCTTCCTATGTGTATTCATATATGAATATTTTACATCCTTCCTTCAAAAAATAAGCGTCAATTTAACTATACCAAGCTCATGGGACTTTTTTAGTCCATACAAGGCTTTGTTTAACATATAAATCTTATGCTCATTTCCAACTTAATATAGCTACGACGTTGATCAATGAATACTTGTTTCGCAAGTTCTCCATGCAAGAAAGTTGATTTCACATTCATCTGAAAGGTAGGCCTAAGAGTTATGTGCCACCAAAGCAATCACAAGTTTGATTATATCATGTTGAGCGACTAGAGCATAAACTTATCTATAATCCATACCAAATTCTTGCTTGTAGCCTTTTGCCACTAAATGTGCCTTATGTTCATCAATCTCTCCATTGTCTTCAATTTTTTCTTGTACACCCATTTAACACCAATTGTATTTTTCCCTGTTGGAAATTCTGTTAATTACTAAGTATTATTTTCTCTATGGCTGCGATTTCATCTTTTATTGCTTGTCTTCATTTTTAGTCTTTGGCTGCTTCCTTAAAGCATACTAGATCACAATCAGGAGAGAGGGAAAAATGAACAAATGGATCATCAGATTGGGTTATTCCTACTGTTTTAAAATCATTCATCCATGCAGGTCTCCTTCTATTGTGTGGTGGTCTGAAGTCTCTTGTAGTTGCTAGAAGTTTTTGGGTTTCACTTTCTCATCTTGTGAAGTGCTTGTTGATTGCTTTTCTATTCCATTTTCATCATTAAAATCTGGCAAAATAAGTATTTAGCCTTGTTGACTTGCATTTTCTTTAAATCTCCAAAAAACTTCTTCACAAAATACAACATTTTGGCTTGTGACAATTTTCTTAGTGTTAGGATTATACAATTTATAAGCCTTTGAAATATCACTAACACACAAAAAAATACACTTATCTCCTTTATTGTCCATTTTTCTCTTTTTGCTGATCTAGAATGTGAGCATATGCAACACACCCAAAAATTTTAAAGTGACTAACATTTAGTCTCCCATCACTCCATGCTTCCTTCGGTGCCTTATTTTTAAATGCCAATATTGAACTTCTATTCAGAATTCAATTGACTAATTCAGGCAAAAAACTTTTAGAGATCCTGCTCATTCTCAAAATAGTCCTCACCATGTTGAAAATGATATTGTTTTTTTCCTTTCTGATACACCATTCTGTTGTGGTGGATATGTTGTTGTCAACTCTGTTAGAAATATTATATCTTTTATCTTTCAGTTTATCTTTCAGTTAGTTTGTTATTATTTATTATTTGTATTTTGGGCTTAGTCCATATTTTGTATATTATAAATAGAGAACCCTATGTGTGTTTAACAAAAGGGAGATTAATTCCATATATAATTTTCACTATATTTAA
This sequence comes from Vigna nakashimae, assembly GCA_034642375.1. NCBI lineage: Eukaryota > Viridiplantae > Streptophyta > Magnoliopsida > Fabales > Fabaceae > Vigna > Vigna nakashimae. The sequence goes on from CM067768.1 coordinate 26,651,879, forward strand.
CATGGTATCAGAGCAAGTTTTCTGATCTCTTCCGGTGGTCTTTGCTGTCTGCCGGTGGCCGGCCGTCATGGCTGCCGGCAGCCCCTAAAAATTTCGTAAGATTCATTTTCTCTTCTTCTTAAATCTCAGCACCCAGAATCAGAGACAAGTCTCCTGGGAACCACTGCCTCCTCTGAATCACCGGACCTCCCTCTCTCTGTTTAGACCTTCCAGAGCAGCCATTGCTGCCATCGAAATCTGTCTTCTTCTCGCCGCATGTTTTCGCATCTTTGGACCTCCTTCTTCTTTCTGCATTTTTTTGTGTTTCCTCTCTGTTGTAGAGGGTTTCGCCTCTGTATTGCTGTTCTTGCCTTGTTCTTCCTTTCCTATTGTATTTGCCGCACAGATCTGCTGCGTTTATTGCCTCCTTCTCCGCTGCTCTCCTTCATCCACTTCTGAAGTTGAAGTGTTTATTGCCTCCTTCTCCGCTGCTCTCCTTCATCCACTTCTGAAGTTGAAGTGTTTATTGCCTCTTTCTCCGCTGCTCTCCTTCATTCACTTTTGAAGTTGAAGTGTTTATTGCCTCCTTCTCCACTGTTCTCCTTCATCCACTTTTTGAAGTTGAAGTTTCACAAGCTTGGTTCACACTTTTGAAGTTGAAGTTGAAGTGTTTATTGTCTCACTCTTGAAGAAAAATCATCTAGTTCAAAACCTAGTTTAGTTATTTCAAGCTTGGTTCATACAATTTGTATGCTCCAGCTTGAGGGGGAGTGTTAGAAATATTATATCTTTTATCTTTCAGTTTATCTTTTAGTTAGTTTGTTATTATTTATTATTTGTATTTTGGGCTTAGTCCATATTTTTTCTATTATAAATAGAGAACCCTATGTGTGTTTAACCAAAGGGAGATTAATTCCATATATAATTTTCACTATATTTAACAAACTCCCTTCGAATTTCATGCTCTTAAAAAAAATTCAAAACTCATTAGACTAATATTCTCCACCAGATATGTGCGAAGGGTCTAATCTTGAAAAGCTTTCCTGATTCCCATTACTTGCACACTAGAGCAATTACCAAAGGTTACACTGAAGTGAAAATTTTCATATAAATAAGAAAAAGAAGACTTGTTACTCATCATGTGATTGCTACAACCTATATCCACATACCAGATATTTAACCAACATTCTTTGTTAATATCCACAAAAGTTGAACTTTCCTCTGTTTCCATGTTATGACAAGGCAACTTGGTATAATATTCAGAAGTGTAATGTCCAAAGGTATGACATAAAGCACTCTACCTTGGACTTGTCGTTTCCTTTCCTTTTCCTTTGTATTGAAATTAGTCATTATTGTTTCTATAATTCATGCAAGAATTTATGTTTTCTCCTCGTGCTCTACCTCTACCTCTACCAATAAAGCTATTTGAATGAGTATTGGTAGAAGCCTTCAAAGCTTGCTCCTCAATATCTAGTTGTTTGAGCTTGTGCTTATGCACTTGCAATGAGCTTTGTAGTTTTTCAAGTGAGAGTTTATTAATGTCTTTAGACTCTTTGATAACACATACCATAAAGTTGAAATTGGGTGACAAAGACCGAATTATTTGCTTCAACAATAGTGTGACTTCTTTAATTTTTTCTCCATTGATGTGCATCTTGTTCATGATTGCCATGACACAAGAGAAGTAATGTGAAATTCATTCACCCGATTTCATTCGAGTTTTTAGCTTGGAGTTGCTGTCACTTTGCATATCCTTGATATTTCTCCTTCATTGACTCTCAAATATCCTCGAAACACTCTTTGTTGGGAATGATATCTAAGATCGATCTATTAATGACTTAAAATAGATAGTTCTTAGCTTTCAAATCTTTCAACTTCATGGCTTCCAACTCCTTTTGTTGCATATTAGTGAGCACCACACTGGCTTTACACTAGTAAAAAAATGGGATAAGAAAGCGCCCCATACGCCTCGGTTTTACCACAACCGAAGCGTATTAAAACGCGGTGGCAGAATCGTAATTAAAGCTACACTATATGCCTCGGTTCTTCAAAAACCCGAAGCATATGTGTCTGCCAGCAGACCTACTAACTCGGTTCTAAATGAACCGAAGCGTAAAATGGAGAATCGAACTCGGTTCCTGCAGGAACCGAGGTATATTACCCTGCTGCACACCTGCCACCTGCAATCTCTGACGTTTAAGCTTCATTTTAGGCACCGGTTGATTCTAAACCGAGGTCGTAAGCCCTGTTTAGGCACCGGTTTGGTTTAAACCGAGGCAGTAACCCGTGTTTAGGCACCGGTTGCCTTTTAATCGAGGCAGTAAGCCTCTTTATGCACCGGTTATATTAAGAACCGAGGCATATATATTTAAATGAATTTCGCAAAAACCGCCCTCGCGTTCATCTTCTTCACAGACCCTTACACTCGCGAAAACCGCAACAGTGCTTCCGTTCTCTGCTCCGTTCATCTCCTCCGTTCATCTGCTCCGTCGCCCCTTGCAGCGTTTGCCTCCGGTGTGGTCGTCTCCGGTGTGGTCGCGTGTGCCTCCATTTGCGTCTGCCAGAGCTTCCGTTCGCGTCTGCCTCGCGTGTGCCTCCGTTGCGGTTGCGGCTGTGCCGGTGCCGGTGCCGGTGCTGTGTTGGTTGCATCTGTCTGTGCTGCTTCCATTTCATTCAGATATTTCATTCTCCCCCAACTGCCACGCTCCCAGGTACAGCTTGCGCCGTTTTCTCCATTTTGAATTGCACCGTTTTCTCCATTTTGATTGTTGGTGTAACTGTGATATTAGAAATTTGGCATGAAAAACAGTAATATTTGTTTGATTGATATTTGTTTGAATGAGGAAATGGTGATTGATATTTGTTTGAATGAAGAAATGATGATTGATTTTGGTATTGGCGTGTACGTTGGTGGAAGCTGAGAACCCAAATTTTGGTGTTGGCGCATATTTTTATAGACTTACACAGTGCATATATAAACTGAGGATATACTTACATAGTGCATATAATAACTAGTTAGCACCACCCTAGCACCACCCTTGCTTTCTCAGTATCGAAATTGCCTCTCAACCAAGAAAACAAACGATCAACAATAAAAGTGGAAAAGAAAATATTGGTTGAAAAACTCTAAATTAACTCGTGACTAAATTTAGAATTTTAATACTTATGAAAAACATTTCATAGTTGCTTTTAAAAGTATTTGACTGTGGTGATTTTAATAGTTCTTTGCTTTTATTTGATGTTGTATGTAGCATATGTAATTATTTGTTTGTTTTGGATATATTCTTGTTTTTAATTAGCCTTAGATTCCCGTTTGAGATTCAATACAAAAATTATTTACTATCTCCCAATTTTTCTAAACAAATGTACTTTTTAAAAATAAATACAAAGGAGATGGTAATAATAATTTACAAGTATTGAATCTTGAATTGTCCGGCTAGACAGTTTAAGAAGAGTAATAACTTTTTCATAGTTTATTATGACATATCAAATTTAATATACACGTCTTAAATTTCACAAAAATTTGTCGTTGTGTATGGTATTGATCTTCGGGTGCATATTTGATTGTGATTCATAATCACTTTCATTTCGTGTAACCTGAAGACCAATGCGAAATGCTGGCAAAATTTCGTGAAGATTAAGATATGTTGTTTAAAATTGATATGTTTAATAAACTAAAAAAAGTGAATCTTCTTGAATGGGATAGGGTCACACCTTGAATACAAACACGATCAAAGTGATCATTCAAGATTATTGAAATTGTGTAAACAATTTCAGTCAACATGCGTACGGATAGAGGGTGGATGAATTTACCACGCATCAGCACTGAGTACGAGAGAGGGGTAGAAGACTTTATAGAGTTTGCGCAACGTAATGCGAGTACAAGTGGTGATGATGAAGTCAAGTTCAGATGTACCTGTGTGAACTATTTGAATGGGAGGAAGTTGAACGCAACTGATATTAGGGAACATCTTATCTGTGATGGTTTCATACGAAGTTATACAACATGGATATGGCACGGCGAATCAACTGACTTTCCAACTGTCTCTCCAACTGGAAATGTTTATGATTCCACAATGGATATGGAAGATGAAGCAGAAGAAGACAACTTAGAGGACATGATCCGCGATGTTGGCGCAGAAGCTTTTGCCCAAGCGCATGTGTATGAAACGATGTCCACTGATGCGGAGACTCCTTTGTATGCGGGTTCAACTAAGTTCACACGGTTGTCAGCGGTGTTAAGGCTGATGAATTTAAAGGCGAGCAATGGATGGAGTGATAAGAGTTTTACAGAATTGTTGTCGTTGTTGAATGAAATGCTGCCAGATGGAAATACGTTACCCAATCGTAATTATGATGCAAAAAAAATTCTCTGTCCGATGGGTATGGAATATAAACGGATACATGCATGTCCGAATGATTGCATATTATATAGGAATGAGAATGAAGTTTTGATAAAGTGTCCAAAATGTGGGTTATCACGATACAAGTCAAAAAACAACGGTGAAGAAGGTGGCATCACAGAAAAGAATGGTTCTGCTTTGAAAGTAGTTTGGTACCTTCCACTAGTTGCCAGACTTAAGCGTTTGTTTGCGAATCCCAAAGACGCTAAAAACCTAAGATGGCATGCAGAGGAGAGAACAACTGATGGGATGCTTCGTCATCCGGCTGATTCCAAGCAATGGAAAATTATTGATCAAGAATTCCCCCAATTTGGTGAAGAATGTAGAAATCTTAGGTTTGGCTTAGCTACTGATGGAATGAATCCATTTGGTAATTTAAGTACCAATCACAGTTGTTGGCCCGTTATACTGATAATTTACAACTTATCTCCTGGATTGTGCATGAAAAGAAAGTACATGATGTTGTCAATGTTGATATCTGGTCCAAAGCAGCCTGGAAATGACATCGATGTTTATCTAAGGCCACTAGTTGAAGACTTGAAGTTGTTGTGGGTTGATGGGGTTGAAATATTTGATGCCTTTGCTTCAGAAACTTTCATGATGCATGCCATGTTATTTTGCACCATTAATGACTTCCCAGCTTATGGTAATTTGTCGGGGTACAGTGTGAAGGGTCATAAAGCATGTCCTATATGTGAAGAAAACACTGCAGCTCAACAATTAAAACACGGAAGGAAGACAGTGTATATGCGTCATCGGCGATTTTTACAATCTAATCATCCATATCGAAGGTTAAAGAAAGCATTCAATGGAGAACAAGAGAAAGACTATGCACCCATTCCACTTACTGGAGTTGAAGTTGCTGAGAAAGTTGATAGAGTACATCATGTATTTGGGAAAACGTCGAAGAAGTCTTCTGTAACGACCCCTTGGAAGAAGAAATCAATATTCTTTGATCTTCCATATTGGTCAAAGTTAGATGTTAGACATTGCATAGATGTCATGCATGTTGAGAAAAATGTTTGTGATAGCTTGATTGGTACACTACTAAACATCCAGGGAAAAACAAAAGATGGAGTGAATGCGCGTTTGGATTTGGTTGACATGAAGATCCGAGAAGAATTGGCACCAAGAGAGATTGGTAAACGTACTTATTTGCCCCCTGCATGTTACACAATGTCCAAACAAGAGAAGATAAGTTTTTATCTTTGTTTAAAGAGTATCAAGGTACCACAAGGATACTCTTCAAATATCAAGAGCTTAGTGTCAATGCAGGACTTAAAGCTTGTTGGACTGAAGTCTCACGATTGCCACGTCTTAATGCAACAGTTGTTACCAGTGGCAATTTGTGGAATTTTGCCCAAAAAAGTTAGGCTGACCATAACTCGATTGTGCTCATTTTTCTCGTCAATTTGTAGTAAAGTCATCGATCCTACAAAGTTAGATGAACTTCAAAACGAAATTATCATCATCTTGTGTCAACTAGAAATGTTTTTCCCTCCATCCTTTTTTGACATCATGGTGCATTTACTTGTTCATTTGGTCAGAGAAATAAAGTTGTGTGGACCAGTATACTTAAGATGGATGTACCCCATTGAGCGTTATATGAAGATTTTGAAAGGGTACGTCAAAAATCAATATCGTCCAGAAGGTTCGATGATTGAAAGATATATTGCTGAAGAAAGTATTGAGTTTTGCTCTGAGTATATGGCTAAAGCAAATCCGATAGGAGTCCCTCGGACATCATGGTTGAGTAGATATTCTACAAGTAAAAGCATCCAAGGTGTGAATGTGGTGACGAAAAGTCGTGAAGAATTGATGCAAGCACATCTATACATATTAAACAACACAGATGAAGTGATCCCATTTTTGGAAGCTCACAAAGCCGTTGTAAGGGACAAGTATCCACGACAATCAGAGAAATGGCAGTTGATGGAGCATAACAGAACATTCTTGTCCTGGTTCAAATCTGAAGTTTCGAAAGAATCACAGTCCTCTGAGACTTTGTTCTGGTTAGCAAATGGCTTGAAGTTTGATGTTGTATGTTGTACAGGATACGAAATTAATAATTGCACATTCTATACGAAAACTTTGGATGATAAAAGCACAGTTCAAAATAGTGGCGTCAGTCTAGAAGCTGAGTCGCTACAGTTTTCCACATCCAAAGATCAAAATCCTGTAGTTGGTTCCATGAGATACTATGGTAGAATTGAAGAGATATTTGAAGTTGATTACATGGATGACAATAAGAGTGGTGTCAAAATAGATGAATCTGGTATGACACTTGTTGATTTTCGAAAGGTTGGTTATAGAGACGAACCGTTCATCATGGCATATCAAGCAAGTCAGGTTTTTTATGTCAAAGATCCTGCATCTGACCATTGGTATATTGCTCTCCAAGGAAAAAGGCAAATTGAAGATAAAGAAGAGAATTTAAGTAATATTCATATCGCTGACAACCATCCATTTAAAACGACAATAAATTTGGATGACGACCCTCTAATTGATGATATACAAGCAATACGAGAAGATCACAATGAGGGAATATATATATGACCAATCGATATGATTATGTATGAATTTCATGTTTGTTTAAATATTTATGGCTTTTGTTAAATAATATATTGCACAATTTATAAGTGTTTTATTTATATTTCATCTTATTTATTGTGACAGATATATGGCTGAGTCACATCATTCGTCGGGCGATGAAGTCCCCACCACTTCTAGACGGACGAGAGGAGCAACGAGGTTACGACAGCTTATACTTAGAAGAAATGCAGGTGAGAGGACACCTGTCATTATTGACGTGGTCACTGGAGTTGCATCTGGCCCAAATGCAGATGTATTTAGGTCTTACCTTGGAGTATTGGCACGTGATCGTATCTCTATACTTACTCCATCGTTTGACCATGTTTCTGAGGGTGATCGGAATCTCATCTGGCAAGATCTATTGGTAAGTTAAGCAATATTGCTCAATCTTCTATATTCATTATATTGATAAATCTGTATTTATATGAGGTTATTACTTTCTTTGTTGCAGATAACATTTGATATGCCAAACGTCGAGAGCTTAAGGAATAGGTGTTTATCTGCAATTGGCGAAAGATTTCGAGGGTTTAAGACAAAATTGACGTCGAGATATATATTTGGACCAAAAAGTAATGAAAATCCATGTTCCAAATATTCAGCAATTGACGAAGAAACATGGCGTCAGTTTGTAGAGCTTCGTTCTTCTGAGGCGTGGCAGGTAAGTGTAGTAAAATCATTCAATTCATCCTTCATAATTATTTACCATGACAATTGTTTAATTTTGTCACAGGAAAAAAGGTCAAAAGCACAGGGAATAAGCGCTCAGAATAAAAATCCACACCTCCTGTCTCGTGGTGGATATAGGAAGCTTGAACAGAAAATAATGAAGCAGAAGTCAGATAGTAGACTTCCACTTTCTGAGGGTGATGACCCTCTTCCTCCTCCTTCACCACCATCTCGGCACGACAAGTGGAAGTTAGCCCGTATGAGACCATCAGGCTCCTACACTTCCGAGTCTGCCAGAGAAATATCTGAAAGAATTGTAAGATATCATTTCTTATTATATTACATTAATTTTGTTAAATATCTAACATGTATATTAAAAATCCTTTGAACTTTTGTTATGTGACAGGACTCCTTGGTTGAGCAGAGCTCCCAAGGTCAATTCACACAAGAAGGTCGCCAAGATATTCTTGCCACAGCTATTGGACGACCTGAGCACCCAGGACGGGTGCGTGCTGCTGGGACTGGCATAGGCATACGACATTTTTTTGGGTCTTCCTCGCGTCCATATTCATATGAAAAGATGAAGGACGAAATAAGAAAAGAGATGACGCAGGAGATCACAAAGAAGGTTCGAGCAGAGTTATATGATGAAGTTGCTGAAATGGTTGCGCGCCAGTTCCAGCAGCATTATGAGGATTATGGCAATCGTCCTCCACCATCTCCTGTAGCGGAACATGCTGTGCCCCCTACAGGTAAGGTTATTTATTTTTGCTTACTAATTTACTTTTTGCATAAACTAACATTTAATTTGACAGGTAGAAGCGGTAAAGGAAGTTGCTCAGCTGCCGGTGCCCCAGGAGACGACATGGATGACACTCGTCCATGTGAGTTATATATTCTCTCTGATACTGGGACTATGCTAGTGGCTCGTGGTACAGTGTATGAGACAGCCACTGTAGTGCATGGGGTACAGCTTGCAGAAGATGAGGTCAAGGTCACGGTCGATGAAGTTGTCATAGCGGATGCCGTTCTTCCTGTGCCTACAGATGAGTTCTTCACTGTGGAAGAAGCATTTAGGTCCTTTGTCGCCTGGCCTAGACATTTGGTTGGTCATGTATCTAATCCCCCGGTAAACACTCGTACTATATACTTCTCAATTTTAATATTTACTTCTAATTGACGTTATAACAACCATTTTTGCATTTAACAGCAGATAGGTCAAGAGGGAAGTCCTAGATCGAAGAAGACTCATTTATCTGAGGATGACCCTCTTGGTGCGTTAGACGACCTTGCTAAACTCATTGCAGAGGTGCCGATGAATGTACATTGGGATTCTACTACATTTGGAAGAGAATCTCTTATCCCATTGTACTTGCATCAGCAAGATGTTAGGGAGCTTGCGTCGGGGAGAGATGAAATTAATATCACACTCATTCAGCTGTGGATGATGTAAGTTTATGAAAACTTTTATATATATTGGTATTTTATGAACTTACTTACATCATATTATTTCTTCATTTTAGGTATCTGTTTGATGTTAGTAACAAGAAGGGGTTCAACGATGTATATGGGTTCATTGACCCTTCTATGACTCATGAGAGAAATAAATTTGATGATATCCAGACATACATCACCACATGCTTTGGAACGGGGAAGGAGATATATTTTCTCCCTTATATACATGGGTAAGTGAAGTTTGTTAACTTCAACACATTCATTTATTAATTTTGGTATATCATTCATAAGTTATTACCAATTTCAGGTGTCATTGGCAGCTACTTGTGATCTCCGTACCGGAGAACACGGCTGTTTGGTTTTGTTCATTGCATAAGTCTCCTCCCAGCCCTCTTAGACATGCAGTAGATTGGTAAGAATCTCAATGTGTGGTCCTTTTTTTTATATAAATGTATGCTAAAAGAATTTCTTTTGATAGTTCCCTTGCAGCACATATGATGTTATCTGGGAGATCTACTGCTACAGCTAAAAAGCTTGCATGGGTTTCTCTTAAGGTTTGGAATTTTAGTCCATACTTTGTTACATTTGCTTCCATTCAAATGATGTTACTTAACATTTTATAATTATGATGATATATTGTAGTGTAATAGACAAATGGGGTCATATGAATGTGGTTACTACGTTATGTTTTGGATGATGAGCATCATTCGTGCACATTACACCACTGGATGGGAAACGGTAATATTTAGGTTTGAATTTTATGTTCTCTATATTTGGATTTCATATACACTAATTGATATCATTGTACTTTATGCAGAGATTTAATAGGACTGCTCCAATTCCAGAGAAGTCAATCCAACTTGTGAGGAAAACACTTGCAAGATATGTAATTCATTTATATAATAGTATGTAGTAGTAGATATTAGGATATACTAAGTTTTAAGTTTATGTTTCTAAGTTGTTTTATGCTTTTCTACGTTACTATAAATTGAACATGTACATTGCATTGATTTATGCTTGAAACTTGATTTATGATTACATTTTGGATTGATTTATGCTTCTAAGAGTTTGATTTATGATTCCATTCAATATATTTTATGTTTTAATATGAATTTCATTTAAAATACACGTTCTGTAATATTCTGGACTGTTCTGGATATGCAGGTCTGTTTCTGTGATTGGGAATGTTGCAGAAACAGACACCACTTTAAAAAAAACGTACTTATATGCCTCGGTTCTGGTAAAAACCGAGGTCAAAAGCCTACTTACTGCCTCGGTTATAGTCAAACCCGAGGCAGAATGTGTAGCGGAGGAGAAAAAAAAAATGAATCTACTACCTCGGTTGCAGCATGAACCGAGGCAGTAGAGTGCAACTTTATGCCTCGGTTATGAAGAACCGAGGCCTAATGTGGTACAAAAAAAAATAAATTAAAAAACGTTAAATGTTTATGCTTCGGTTACACCTGAACCGAGGCAGTAGAGTTGGACTTTATGCCTCGGTTCACAACCGAGACCAAAAGTGTTAGACTTTTTACCTCGCCTGAATATGCCTCGGTTCATAAACCGGTGCCTATACTCAAAAATAACCGCTGTCGTTTCCCCTGACTGTACTAGTGTTGGGCAGACCATATTCAATTACTTGCCAAAATTTTTTGAACCTCAAAAAATTCTCCATTAGCATACTTCAATGGACATATTGAATATCAAAACGAATAAGAGAATACCAGCTGGCTGCACAAAATTAAATCAAAAGCCATTGACATGTGCTACTTTCCCTTCCAAGTTTACTATTGCAACTAAGAGAATAAAACTACAATTTTATTCTCTATCTCACTCTCCCCTTTGTGAATTGAGCTCTAGTATCACTGTAAAAGTGAAAGAAACTTTAGGAAAAGTAGAAAATAATTGAGAGAAACTCGGTTGCTTATAAATTAATTAGGAAATAAGTCTTTAAATAGAGGTACATTAACAATCATGATAAAAACTCTCTTAGTAATTAAAAAAAGTAACTTAAGCATCAGGAAAAATAACAACCAATATCTACTAACAATCTTTGTTATTAAATAAAAATACAAATTTATCTAAAAAGAACTTGTTAGCGAAAGGAGATTCTCTCATTCACTAATAGTTTAAATCCCGTAGATTAAGATTTGAAGTGATGATACGAAAAAGGATATTCTTTCACTATTATTGTGATGGTTCTTTTGTGGGGAACTATACTAGCACACCATTCAATTGAGTTTTGCGGACCGGCTTAATACCCTATTTTATCTCCAGTTTCATTCGAAAATGTCAAATTAGTCCATTCTTTAAAAAATGCGTCAATTGCGTCCTCATTTAATAAAATTTGCATCAATGAAATCTCTTCCGTTAAATCCGTACAAACGGCGTTAATTTTTTTCTCTTTCTTTAATTAACGCCGTTTGTACAAATTTAACGGAAGGAATTTCATTGATGCAAATTTTATTAAGTGAGGACGCAATTGACGCATTTTCTAATAGATGGACTAATTTGACATTTTCGAGCGAAACTGGGGACAAAATAAGGAATTAAGCATTTGCGGACCAAAAGGATTTAGAATGAATTAAGTTAGTCTCAGGTGAAACATTTTTAGAAGGTTTCAAATGTGATAAATTACTGTAAACCATTGAGATGTAATTGAAAATTTGTGAGTGATCTTTTCTGGGTGTATTTATATATATTGAATTATATCTTATAAATGATGTATTACGTAATATTAACTAACCTTTTGTATGATTTTGTTATATTTTTATTTTTCTTATCATAATTAGCAATGACAGATCTTAAGTAAAATTTTGGAATGGTCAAAAGAATATACTTAAAATTTATATATTTAATCACTGTCGTTAATATAACAAAAGTAGCATTGAAACCTCTTTAGATGTTTCTCTTTAAAAAAATTAATAATTTTGAAGTTATATTTGATATGAACCTCGTTATAAATAAGTGTTCTAATTTCATAATCTCTTTCACTAATTGGATATACTCATATTTGAGGATGTTTTCTACATCACATTTTAAAAAAATTAATATGAAGAATACCTCACTTGTTATTCTTTGAATCTTAAGAAGAGACACTTCTAATTGAATAGTTAAATCATTAGTATCATGCTTTAAAATACATAAAAATATTGAATTTGTGTGGTTTTGTTTTCACATATAGAACTTTTCTTTTGTCACTTTTTTTAAAAAAAATTATTCTTCATCAATATAACTATTTAAAAAAATAAATTCTTTTAGAAAATAAATTCAAAATTAAAACGGGTCATGAAAAAACACGAGTTAACTTCTCATTTTACATTCATACAAAAATCACTTTACAAAATGTTCATGAAATAAAAAAAAATATAGTGATAAAATAGTGTAATTCTCTCTTTACACAATATTACTTATAACTAAAATTTATTTTATCTATAGTTCTATTTATAAATATATATTTTTATAACTATATATATTTTATGCTTATTTAATTTTTTCATTCTAATTACTATATTTAAAATTAAAAAAATTGTAAATATTTAAAAATGCATAAAGCGCTTGTGTTTAAACTAATTATATAATAAATAGAATTTATACATATATTAATATTAAAAAAAAAATTAGGTTATTTATGTTACGTTAATATGTACATTAATTTGGTGTAACATATTTAATGATATTGCATAAATGTTATAACGCATCCATTAATTTTTTACATCAATGACATTATTTATTAATCAAATGCATTCATTTACTACTTTTCTTATTTTAAATCTTTTTGAAACGGGCATTACTATAAAAATTAATATTAATCCTCTTCCCTTAAACTACTCATCTCCTCTTCTTTCGTCTATATAAACCATTTACAAAAGTAATATTTTTAGCAGTATCTGAATATTTAGAGTTTAGAGAAATGGGCTGCAGCAGGGACAATGAAGAAGACGAGGAAGAGGCAGACATAAAGTTTTGAAAGAGTGATGACATTATCTCAAAATCAAATCAAGGAAGTATGTTTAAAAATGAATATTATAAAACACATTTCTAGCTTTAAAAGTTTGTTCATGGTAGTAAATGGCTTTATATAGCCAACACAGTAACTAATATAAAAAAAAAGAGATATCACATAAATAGAGCATAACTGAACGTGGTTGAACATAATTGAACATGACTAATTTTATGGAACAGAAAAACTAAACATCCTATTTCTAGGGGATAATATTTATTAACAAATAAGTGAAGGATTGAGTCAAAACGTGGCTAACATTTCTCCCTTAAATTGAACTGTTATTTTAGTAAATACAATCAATTTATCTGCTCAATATGGCATATACCAAGTCTTTCTTTTAACTGCATAAATGCTTCCAACTTCAAGGCTTTGGTCATGATGTTAGCTAGTTGATCCTTAGTTCCACAATATACTAATTCAACTTCTCTTTGGTTTGTCAACTCCCGAAGAAAATGAAATCGAACATGAATATGCTTACTTCGACCATGCATGACTGGATTCTTTGAGAGTTTAATTGTTGAGTTGTTATCACAATAAATGATACATTTATTTTGCTTAATCCCCAAATTCTCAAGTACACGCTTCATCCAAATACTCTGAGTAGCATTAGTTGTTGCAGACATATATTTAGCTTCGGTAGTGGATAATGATACCACAGGTTGCTTCTTAGAACTCCAAGCAACCAATCCATTTGACATCTTAAAAACATACCCTGAGGTACTCCTTCGGTCATCACAGTCTCCAACATAGTCACTATCACAGAATGTTACCAACTTCTCTCTTCCTTCTCTTTTGTAAAACAAACCTAGGTCAGTAGTTCCTCTCAAATATTGCTTGTTGATGCATGACAGTTGGTGCTTTCATGAAACGAGCCACTAGACTTACACTATACATTAAGTCTGGCCTAGTGACAGTTAAATACATAAGGCTTTCCACCATTTGCTTATATGCAGTAGCATCAACCTTCAATCCTCCAACATCCTTTATGAGCTTACACCCTGGAACAATTGGATTTTTTACAGCTGAACAATTTTGGAAACCAAATCTTTGAAGTATTTGGTTAACATATTTTCTATGACAAATAAAAATGCCATTTGAAGTATGCGTGACTTCCACACCAAGAAAATATCTCATCCTGCCCAAATCGGTCATCTCAAATTCCTTTTTCATTGAGTTTATGAATTCTTGGAACATTTTTTCACTATTTCCTGTAAAGATAAGATTATCTACATACAGGTTCACAATAAGAACATTTATTGCTCCTTCTTTCTTTGTAAATAACGTGTGATCACTCGTGCTTGTTTCAAAACCTTCCTTGAGGAAGTATGATTCTTTCTTGTTGAACAATGCTCTAGGTGCCTGTCTCAACGCATAGAGAGCTTTCTTCATTTTATACACCTTGTCTTCTTCATCGATTACCTCATATCTCTTTGGTTGTTCCACATACACATCTTCTGCTAACTCTCCATGTAGGAATACACTTTTGACATCTAGTTGATAAACTGTCCAACCTCAACTGGCTACAATAGATAAAGTCAATCGAATGGTATCCTATCTTTCCACAGGTGCAAATACTTTAGTGTAATCAATTCCAGCTTCTTGAGCATACCCTTTTGCTAAGAGACGAGCCTTATATTTGTCTACTTCTCCTTTTTTGTTTATCTTGGTCTTAAATACCCACTTCACACAAATTTTCTTTGCTCCTGTCGGTAATGTTGTTAGTTCCCACGTTCCATTTTTGTTGATCGTTGCAATCTCATTCTCCATTGCATCCCTCCATATCTGACTTTTGGATGCTTCCTCAAATGTGGTGGGATTAATTGAATCATATGATGTGAACATGGCAAATTGTTGCATCCCTTGAGTTAGTTGTTCCACTTCCTATGCCATTCCTTCTTCGTCTTCTTCTTCTGACAGTCCAATTCCATAATCATAGTCCCTCATCCATACTGGTGGTTGTCTTCTCCTTTCTGGGAGTTTGGTTCTTTAATCTTCTGTACTTTCTTCTGCATGCTTAATATCTTCTTTAATTGTCAATGCTACATCTTTATTTCCTTTATTTTAGTCCTCTTCTTCACACTTTATTTCAAGAGAATTAGCTCCTTTTGACTTCTTCTAGTCCCACTTTTCCGTTTCATCAAAAACTACATCTCGGCTAATAATAATTCTCTTTGCTTATGGATCATACATTCTGAAAGCTTTGGACTCTTCACTAACTCCCATATATACACTCTTGATACTTTTTTCATCCAGCTTCTTCCTTGTAGCATCAGGAACGTGAACATATCCTATGCATCCAAACACCTTGAGATGTGTGACTGAAGGTTTTCTCTCTTTCCAAGCTTCTTTAGGTGTCATATTTGGAAGGAGTGAGGTGGGGCATCTATTCAGAATATGAGTGGCCAGGTTTGCCGCTTCAGGCCAATATTTCTTTGGAACATCTCGTGCTGTGAGCATGCATCTCACCATATTCATCAAGGTTCGGTTTCTTCTTTCTGCCATTCCATTCTGTTGTGGTGAGTAAGGCGCAGTGAGTTGTCTTGTTATTCAATTATTACTACAATAGTCATTGAATTCTGATGAGTTGAACTCTCCTCCTCTATCACTACGCAAACAGGTTATGTTGTATCCTGTTGCTTTTTCAATCAATGATTTAAACCTTTTGAATGTATCAAAGGCTTCATGCTTGGCATGTAAGAAACGACTATAATCATCTATAAAGGTAAGGATATACCTTTTATGACTGTGAGATTCAAGAGTAATTGGACCACATATATCTGAATGAATGAGTTGTAGAGGTTTAGAAGCTCTCCAAGTGCTTTTCTATGGAAAGGAAATTCGTTGTTGTTTTCCAGTCATGCATATGGAGCACAACTTGGATTGATTCTTCAATATTGGCAGGCCTTGAACCATCTTCCTATATGCAAGAGTCCGTAGTCCTTTCTGTTGGAACAATCGGTACCGTTATAGAGTTGCGCAGCGGAATAAAATATTCGGAAAGCGTGTTACGGTCACAAATCAAGTTTTGATGGTTCGTTTTAGAAAAACAATTTTCTTAGAGAAAATTAATCAAACAGTTAACATGCGTAAAAGGTAAAGAGTATAGAGAGTAGAAAAATTGATACACTGGATTTTTATCCTGGTTCGAATCAAAAGATTCTACGTCCAGTCGTTAATCACTATAAATAGTGATTAACCTTTTTCACTAAAAATGGTTTCACAGATTACAACAAATAGTGAATAAAGCAGATAAATAAACCTTCCTTCGACGAACGAACAGGAAGAAGAACACTCTGCCAACTCGAAGAGAAACGCTCCGAATATCGACAAACGAAACGCGAGCTTCTCCTATTCACGAGACCAGGCAGAGCACCTTGCTAACTCGAAGAGAGCTTGCTCCGACTATCGACACACGACACACGAGCCTCTCCTGTTCACGAGACCAAGCAAGGGAACTTGAACTATAGCTTCTGAGAACTTCCTCTGACAAACAGTATTCTACAAGAGCTTCTGTTCAACAACATTTTCTTCTGATTTCTCCAAATCAAAATATATAGCCAAGTACACTGAATGCCAAAGGACAGCTCCCAACCGCCATGAATAATCGATTATTGTAAGTGATAATCGATTATTCAAGTCCGTTACAGGTTTTCAAAGATGTGATAATCGATTATATGAAGTGATAATCGATTATTCAAGTATGACTTGTGATAATCGATTATTGCTTAATCATAATCGATTATTGCAGGTTAAAAATGCAAGTTTTACAAGGTTTACAAGAATTTCCTACTACATTTAATTTCTACAACTTGCTTTTAACTAATTCTAATATCTTCTTCAACTAAAACTTCTTGTAGCATCATCAAAACAAATTTCTTCAAGATTTACCAATACTCCTTATTGGTAACAATCTCCCCCTTTTTGATGATGATCAAAAATTCAATTTTAAAAGCAAGTTTGGCTTACCTGCAAAACATACAAGCTAACAAACAACAACAAGGTTAGCAATACCTGTAATAATTTATACTTCTCCCCTTGTATTATTCTTCTCCCCCTTTTTGATCAGAAGCAAAAAGATCAAATGTTAAAGGCTCCCCCGAAATATGATCTCCCCCTCAATTAATCAAAGGATGCATATAATCAAGAGATCATTTTATTTATGAAAATAAAGATTGCATTGGAAGAAGACACATAACAGACTGAGTTATAACATAGATGAAATGGCAAGAAAACAACAAAACAGTCTAACAGAGAACCTATATCTAAAACTCAGGACTAGGAGATCTCTCGGGAGGTTGAATGTTGAGATGATGCTCGATGTTAGATAGGCGAACATCAAGATCAAGAAATTGATCAACCATGTACTCATCAACAGATCGTTGCCAATCATAAATCTCCTCAAAGTGAGTCTTTTGTGCAAGACTCATATCCTCCAATTGTTTAGATAACCTTGCAAAATGTTCTTCCATAGAAGTTGAGGAAGAAGAGGGTATGTTGGATGGTCCAGCATCAGATGGAGCAGCAGCACTTACTGGGTCAGCCATATGAGTGTCAATGTCATCATCTTCATCTACATCAGGATGATCATCATCTTTGTGAATGAGGACTCTTCCTCTAGTAATGAATCCCATTTGACGAAAGGTTGTATCTCCAATTTCTGATCCCACAGCTTCAATATTTTGAACTAGTTCTCCTTCAACAGGTACACCTTTGAATTCTAAAATCCTAGAGATAAGAAGAGCATAGGGAAGTTGATATGAATGGGATTTCTTGGCTTTTACCATTGTGTCAGCAATGAGAGCAGGCCAGTCGATGTGTATGTGATTTAGAATCCCATACAATAGAAGTAAATCCTGCTCAAAGCATTGAGCATGGTTGGTTGCTCTAGGACATAAAATCCAGACAATCAAGTAGTGGATCATCCTTTCTTCAACTTTAAAACCTCCAACCAGTAATTGCCTTCTATTTGTTTGTCGTTCAGGATGACGTAGGAAGGATTGAAAAGTCATCATCCTGTTGAAATCTTCAAGTCCTAAGTGGACTTTGACAGCATCATCCCAGATGGGAAGTTGAGCAACATTGGTCCATATGTCATCATCTAAAATGATGCGTACTCCCTTGACCTTAGTAGATATTATCCCATCTCGATAGCGCAAGTTGAAGTAGAAGACTCTTATCAGATCAGGATAAATGCAGCCTTTTTGTTCTAACAGATGCGTTAACCCCTGTTCAGCAAAAGTGTTTGGAAATTGAAAGCCGTAGAAGCGGAAAAAGTCAAGACAAATAAACTTTACCGCCATGATCTTCCTTTCTTGCCAAGAATTAACAAAGTCTGCGTGTTTCCCTTGATCTGAAATCCATCCATCTATGTTTGCAAGACGTGGTTGAGAAGAAGAGGAGGCTCCAGCTGTTCTGCGACGGTGCCTTCTTGAGTCAGCCATGGAGGAAGAATGGGAAAATGAGATTTTGAGAAGGTGAAGGGAAATGAAGAAGATGTGAGCTCTAGATTTGATTTCAGCAGTAATTGGGTGCAAAGGAGTGTCTAATAATCGATTATGGGGGGCTTTTTATAAGAAAAATGGACAAACTAGCCGTTTATGGCCGTTATGGGATGCTCCAACGGCTCTATTTTTGAAACTGTCAGCGTGATAATCGATTATGGCTCGAGATAATCGATTATCAGTTCAATAATTACTGCCCAGAATTGCATGATAATCGATTATGCATAATGATAATCGATTATCTGCTCAAGATTTTCTAGAATTGAATTTGATGCATGAATAATCGATTATAACTTAGTGATAATCGATTATGAAGCGTTAAGTTTACGAAAAATGCAAAAATTTGCATAGATTTTGATTCTAAGATATGTCTGACACTCCTAACTCTCTTCTAAGCTCAAAAAATCTATCTCCAGGTTTAACAAGAAAGCATTTCAGCTAGCACAATCAGTTCAAAAACTAATTTTGACAACACAAATTTCAACTTATCAAACACCAACTATGTTTCATGCACTCTCATATCCCAATTTGTTCAACTTCATATATTCAACTATACATATCAAAACAACATATGCAAAAATTCAATCACAAGAGCTGAATTAGGTGCTATTTTTCAACAATTTTTAAACAAAATAATTTACATCAAAATTATGCAAATTTGATAAGTTCATTTTCTGCATCCAGGCTCTCAATGTATATTATCATAGCTCATTCGTTATGCATTTGAACTTAAAAACAAATCTCCACAGAACCAACTTTGAAATAGAAATGACAATTTAATTTTCACATATCTTAATCATCAAGAATTGCTAATGAAAATCTGTCAGCCAACTCATTTAAATGACTTTTTCATAGTTTTTATGCTTGACAGAGATTACACCAAAGTAACTTCAAAGTACTCATGAAATTGAATACTAAGCCAGTTAAACACAAATTCAATAGATAAATATCAACAAAGCACTGAAATAACAATGCACATGGCTTTACATGACATGAATGAAATTCAACACATGAATATTTTAAATAAATGAATTCACTTGATCAAAATGTGTAAACAGACATGAACATACCACAGGATGAATGAAACAGCGATCAACATATCATTTTCTCAACCAGGCATGAATATAACAGTAACTAAATAATGGAAGATCAAGTAAATACAAGATGCAACATCACAGTTTAAACAACACTTAGCTCAATTACTTGGTGCTTGAATGAAGGCTTTTGGATACCACTTGATGGAGTTACATCCTGGTTTGTAGCATCACTTCAAAGAGCATAATACCATAGAGCTCTCTTATCCTTTTGAAAACTTAACCTGCAAAGTAAAAACAATAGATTTTTGGTCCCCATAATCTCATTTGGGTCCTTTGAGGTTAGAGACAATTTACTTTATAACAGGAATCCAAGCATATTTTCCATTTGGAACATCAAAATGTTTAATTTTACATTTGTTAGAAGTATGTCCCTTTTTCATACAATAAAAACAACAAACATCATGCACCTTGTTTTTCACAAAAGTCCCTTTCTCAACCCAAACTCTACGAGTTCTCTTAACTTTAGACTTTTTATGAAGATGCATGTTTCCACTTCTAGCATTGCTTCTCTCAAAGTTTGTTTTGGCATGTGACTTAGACTTAGTTGCCTTTGCAAGTAAATTCTCAAGAATGTCAATATCAAACATATGACTTTTACACGATAAACATTCAACAGGTTGTACAACAACATCAGATTCAAATAACTTAGTTTCTAGATTACTAACTTTGTTTCTCAAAACAACTTCGTCATCTAGTACTTTTTCATACTTCAATTTCAATTCATTATGCTCTTTCTTTAACTTTTTATGAGCAACATCAAGTTTTTCAGATTCATTTAACAAATCAAGAAATGCCTTTTGTAAATCAAATTCATCACTTGACTCTAAGCTAGAATCACTTACTTGGCTTCCTGCATCTTCTGAGTCTGCCATTAAGCACAAATTAGCTTCTTCATCTGAATTGCTTGAACTTGAAGAACTAGAAGCATTGTCTTCCCAAGCTATGTAAGCTTTCTTCTTCTTTGAAAATTTTCTCTCCTTCTTTTCTTCACTTTTCCTATTATTAGGACAATCAATCTTCATATGTCCTTTTTCTCCACATCCATAACATTTAACGCTTGATGGAGATCCTTGATTTTCTTTCCTTTCTCCACGGTATTTGTCTTTTCCCTTTGCTTTCATAAATTTAGCAAACTTCTTAATCATAAGACTCATGTTTTCCTCATCGTTATCGGAATCATCATCCTCAATTCTCTTATAACTTTTTCCTTTTGAAATTTCAGATTTGAAGGCAAGTGTCTTTCTTTTGCCTTGATCCTCTTCTGTAGTTAATCTTTTCAGCTCAAGCTCATGCTCACGAAGCTTTCCAAAGAGAATCGCCGTTGACATCTGAGTGAGGTTTTGAGACTCCGAGATGGCAGTCACCTTTGGTTGCCAAGACCTGTCTAATGATTTCAAAATTTTCACATTCAATTCATCAGTGTCAAAAGTCTTACCTAAACCTGTTAGGTGGTTCACAATGTGAGTGAAACGCTTCCGGACATCAGAAATTGGTTCTCCAGGTTGCATTCTGAACATCTCATACTCCTGGATGAGTGTATTCTTCCTTGCACGTTTCACGTCGTCTGTACCCTCATGCGTGACTCTGAGGACCTCCCACATTTCCTGTGCTGTCTTACATACTGAAATTCTATAAAATTCATCAAGTACAACAGCAGATGAAATAATATTACGAGCCTTAATATCAAATTGGGCTCTTCTATTTTCCTCAGGAGTCCAGTTAAAGTATGGTTTTTCTACTTCTACACCATCAACAGTTCTTTTAGGAATATAGGGACCATTTAGTACAGCTTCCCAGATGCCTCTGTCAATAGACCCCATAAAAATTTCCATTCTGACTTTCCAGAATGCATAGTTATCACCAGTAAAGAGTGGTGGTCTGTTGATGGAAGCACCCTCGGCATATACTTGAGTTTGATGACCGGCCATTTTCGAAAAGATTTGGAAAAATATCAAAGCAAGCTCTGATACCAATTGTTGGAACAATCGGTACCGTTATAGAGTTGCGCAGCGGAATAAAATATTCGGAAAGCGTGTTACGGTCACAAATCAAGTTTTGATGGTTCGTTTTCGAAAAACAATTTTCTTAGAGAAAATTAATCAAACAGTTAACATGCGTAAAAGGTAAAGAGTATAGAGAGTAGAAAAATTGATACACTGGATTTTTATCCTGGTTCGAATCAAAAGATTCTACGTCCAGTCGTTAATCACTATAAATAGTGATTAACCTTTTTCACTAAAAATGGTTTCACAGATTACAACAAATAGTGAATAAAGCAGATAAATAAACCTTCCTTCGACGAACGAACAGGAAGAAGAACACTCTGCCAACTCGAAGAGAAACGCTCCGAATATCGACAAACGAAACGCGAGCTTCTCCTATTCACGAGACCAGGCAGAGCACCTTGCTAACTCGAAGAGAGCTTGCTCCGACTATCGACACACGACACACGAGCCTCTCCTGTTCACGAGACCAAGCAAGGGAACTTGAACTATAGCTTCTGAGAACTTCCTCTGACAAACAGTATTCTACAAGAGCTTCTGTTCAACAACATTTTCTTCTGATTTCTCCAAATCAAAATATATAGCCAAGTACACTGAATGCCAAAGGACAGCTCCCAACTGCCATGAATAATCGATTATTGTAAGTGATAATCGATTATTCAAGTCCGTTACAGGTTTTCAAAGATGTGATAATCGATTATATGAAGTGATAATCGATTATTGAAGTATGACTTGTGATAATCGATTATTGCTTAACCATAATCGATTATTGCAGTTAAAAATGCAAGTGCACAAGGTTTACAAGAATTTCCTACTACATTTAATTTCTACAACTTGCTTTTAACTAATTCTAATATCTTCTTCAACTAAAACTTCTTGTAGCATCATCAAAACAAATTTCTTCAAGATTTACCAATACTCCTTATTGGTAACACTTTCATGTTCAGGTGACCAAACCTCTGATGCCACAAGCTTGTAATATTTTCAGAAGTTACATTTAAACATGTTGCCTTTGATATATTAGTATCAATGATGACTAATTTATGAACACCGAAAAATGGCGTCACAAACTTGTTTAACAATCGGCAAGTGTGACCGAATCGTTTCAAGTAATAAAACTCGGTAAGACCAAGTATCGTTCTCCCAAAGGACTCACGGCCTAGTTTAGTTATGTGATTTGTTGATTATTTAAGACTTAAGAACAAATTAATTGGAGTTTAATATGCAAAAGAGAGAAAATAAACATGTATGCATGAATTTGATCAATGGCTAAAACAAAATACAAACACTTTAATGGAATATATGGATGAGTATGTTGTTGGGGTTATCAATTTCATCTTATCCACTCTCATATACTTTAGGAATTCAACATTCTTTTCATCAATTGTTAATGCCACTCTCTAAATCACCTTGCAAGAAGGCCTATCCTTAATTACGAGTTCATACAATTCCTAGCATTCCTAGTAATTAGTTCTTAAGTGCAGGAGCTTAACGGCAACCAATATACTATTGGGAGAAATTCCCAGGATCTAGATTTCCCCGTACGTTCCCATATCGACAAAATCAATAATCATGGCATTGAATGAGTTAAACAAAGCAAGAATTAAGCAAAGAGGAAAAACCCTAACTAATGATGAAAGAAAGCATAGGTCTTAAAAGTAAGATGTAAAAACAAATTCCATATATGAGAGTTTCACAAGACTACATTGATTCCCCAACAACAATACAAGGTTTAGTTCACCATATTCATGGTGAAACTAGATGAATAATAATGGAAGAATGAAAGATAAAACCCTAAAAAGGTGAAGAGGTAGCCTGAGCATCCAAGATCCTCCTTCAAAAGGGTGGAAGAGAAAGTGTTTGCTTCGTTTCTGCCAAAGATACAAACTCTAGGACGTCCTAAAGCTTATATACTATTCTAAAAATACAGAAAATTTAGGCCCAAGCCCATAAGAGTGCCGCTCAGCGGTAAACTTTCGCTCAGCGGTAAGTGCGTGAGTTGGTTTCTTCTCCTTAGCGGCCATTTTGCCCCTCAGCGGATCCAACGCGAGCTTCTGAGTGCCGCTCAACGGTAAACTGCCACTGAGCGGTAACTTCGGCTTCTCCTTTTGCACTTTTTGATGTCTTTTCTAATTCCATCTCTCTCCTTCTTCACTTCTTTCACCAAATTCACCTTAAAACTTGCACAAAAACACTGAAATCAAGCATAAACCTGTCCAGCTCTCTTATATATGAAAATATGAACAAAAATATGATTTCAAGCTAGTTTCTAAGTGTTAAAGGTTGCTTTTAGTATCAATTTTAAGCATAAAAATAACAGTTTTTCAACTGTTATCAATCAACAATAGGGATAGATGCCATAAGCACAAACATACGACTTGCAGATATCATGGTTTGTATAATCAGACCTTCATTATCATGATAAATGCTACAACATCCATTCTTAATTAGTATAGACAACTTTCGTTCTTGAAGATGACCAATGCTAAGCAAATTTGTTTTGAGATCAGGAATGTAAAATACCTCTGTGATGGTCACAATTCGGCCTTTTAACTTCATTCGAACATTGCCTTTTCCCATGACATTCAATTTGAAGTCATTTCCTAGTTTAACATTATGTCTGAATGATTGATCAAGTTCAATGAACCATTTCTTGTCTCCACTCATGTGATTGCTACATCCAGAGTCCAGAAACCACATTTCATCTTTTTTGACTCCTTGCATTTCCACATATGACATAAGTAACATATCCTTTCCTTCATCCAACTCTGTGTGTTCTGCATAGTTGGCATATGTGGGACATTCATATTGAAAATGTCCAAGATTGTGACATCGATAACACTCAACTGTAGATTTATCAAAAACCCTACCTCTACCTCTGTATCCACCTCGCCCTCTACCTCTATTACTGAGATATTCAGTAACTTGTGGAGCAGAGTAGTTTATTGTGACTTTCAATGCTTGTTCATTTATTTCCTGCCTTTTTATCTTATTTTCATGTATAAGTAATGAACTCTGCAACTCATCTACTGTCATTACATTGATATCCTTAGATTCTTCGATTGAGCATACAATATAATTGTATTTGTCAGATAATGTACGAAAAATCTTTTCAACAATATGTCCATCCTCCATGGTCTCTCCTGCTCCTCTCATGTCATCTACAATGATCATGACTCTAGAAATGTAATCATTCACGCATTCACCGTTTTGAATTTCTAGAATTTCAAACTCCCTTCGAAGTCGTTGAAGTTGCGCGCGTTGAACTCGAGCATTCCCTTAATACTTTTGCTTCATTGAATCCCAAAGTGCTTTGGAAGTAGCTTTGTTGGCGATGGTTTTCAAAATATTATTGTTAATGGATTGAAACAGATAGTTCTTTGCTCATAGATCGTTCAGTTTCTACTCTTCCAGAGTTCTACGTTCTGCTCCTGTGAGTGACTCCAGTATTTTAGGTTCTTCATAGCCTTGCTCCACCACGTTCCAGTATTCCTTGGATCTCAGCAAATTTTTCGTTAGCATGGACGAATGATCATAGTCTCCATCAAACTTTGGAATGCTGAGGAAGCTATTGTCGTCAGCCATATGTTTTTGCTCACCTCTTTTCTCTCGTATTTTGTTAATATATGTATCATGCCCGTGAGTGAGCTCTGATACCAGTGTTTAAAATTGAATATTATCAAAGCACAGTTCTAGCTGTAAAAGTTTACTTTATTCATTGTAGTAAATGGTTTTATATAGCCAATACAGTAACTAATATAAAAGAAAGAGATACCACGTAAACAGAGCATAACTGAACGTGGTTGAACATAATTGAACGTGGATAATTTTATGGAACATAAAAACTAAGCATCCTATTTCTAGGGGATAATATTTATTAACAAATAACTGAAGGATTGAGTCAAAACGTGGCTGACAAAGTATACCAAAGTGTCGTATATATAATTAGATCCTCCATTTTTTTCACTCTTTTGTTTTATTTAGTTTTTCAAATTAAAAGACATTTTGTTCATTGAAAATTGCATTTTTTTTTAGTGATACACTGATACTGTCATTGAAGTTATCAAATTAATACTACTTTTCAAGGCAACTTCAGTATTTCCATGTAGTATTCAAGAAAGTAGATAGAGTTAAAGTAACCCTGAGTTGTCTCTCAACGAATACGGAATTGCCTTTCAATATTTGAATCTTATGAATGCAATGATAAAAGTGATGTTTGGAGAATGTTTAAAGAACAAATAAGAAACTTAAAAACAATTATGATGAAATAGGCTAATTCCACTACTTTTCTAAGATAGATTCATCATCAGTTATCCACAGATAATTGTTCAATTGATTATTGTTTAAGTTTCAAATCAATTAAAGTACATTCTTAATTAATTTGAGGGTGATCGTGCAATTAACCAAAGTATATTCTGAATCAAATGTAAGACCTTTCTAGATTATTCACAATAAATTCAACCAAAGTACATTCTCAATCAAATTCTATTGTGTTTAATCATATCTATTCTTAACTCTCCTAACCAAGTTAAAAGCTAATCAATCAAAGTAAATTCTCAAATGACTATAGTTGAAATTATTACTAATCAATCAAAGTACATTCTCAATTGATAGTAAAAACCATTTAATCATATGAAAGTTCCTAAATTAAATCAAAGTTGATTCTCAATTAAACCTAGAAACCCTAGAACTCATATAATAAATATGCATGTAGATTCAAACACATTATGATGCAAAAATCTTTGCTTTTAGTTTGATAAAGAGATGAAAGACATAGAGAGAGAACAACTTAAATCAATAATCAAAATAAAAAATTGCATTAACTCAATCTAACCTTAGAATCCATAACGAAATTACAGCAAAATAGTCCTAGATGCTTAGCTCTCCATGAATGGAGTTGAATACAAGATGAAAGAAAAGTGAGAGAAGTGGTGAATGAATGAATGAAGTCCTTTCTACCTTTCCTGGGTTTCTTTATATAGGTTTGATTCACTAGTGCATAAAGTGCTTTAGACGTATGTTATTTTGGCTTTTTAACGTCCGATATGTATCTAACGTCTTTGTGGGTGATGTTACTCAAACGTCGGGTACGCTGCCCCGACGTCTATATAGACGTCAGAGGGGGTATACTCGACGTCTATATAGACGTCGGATATGGGCATCTCCGACGTCTATAGGCTCTGAAACGTTTTGTTTACTGTAACTCATTGGACGTTGATTTGTGCATTAACAGACGTCTATAGACGTCGGTCAGTGCACTAACCGACGTCTACTAGGTGTTTATTTTTAAAAAAATAATTTATTTTTGTAATAAAATCACACCTGAAAAATAGAAAATTGTCCCAGAACAATATAGTATAATATATATATGCGTTTCATATAAAGAAAGTTCTACTTAATGTAAAAAACAATCCAATACCAAAACTATCAAAATATAAACCTAAACTAAACCTAAGTAATGTTCAACAACAAATATAAGTGTTCCTAGCTCCATCTTTGCAGAAGATAACTTGTCCACTCCTGCCTTATCTACCTAATTGTGTCCTCTGGTATAGGAGATGTACTCTTGAAGCACTGCAAAATGAAGAAAGATTCATTATGGTTTCATATATGTTTAAAGATGAATTTGATTTGTAATTTATTCAAGGTATGCATCATTACCTCATTCCAATCATCTATAATGACAGCTCGAATAATGGTCTTAATCCAACACATGACATAGAAGCCACATTCCCATGAATCTAGCTGTTGGTTACACTAAAATGACAAACTAAAAAGTCAAGAATTTAGATCATTCAATAACATAGAAAATGAATTAGAAGTATAAATGACTTACAACCTTTGGATACAAAATTTGAACTAGTTGACCTCGAGATTTACTAATAACTCTATTTAGATTGAAAACACAAAGTAAAATTAATATAACTATATGTATCATAAAACTTTAAGGTGAACATCAAATTCAAAGTCATTTTTTGAGAAACACTTACCCTTGAAGCATGGTTCTCAAGTCAGTTTTCATCTTCCTGTGCAACGAACAAAACCATATAATTTGACATTGTTTGGGAATGATGACCATCAGCTGCTAGTGCGACCTAGCACGAAGGACAAATAGTTATTTAACTAATTAAGGAAACTTTAATAATGAACTTTTACATATAACAACACTTACCATCAATGTATGGCACAAGGTATACATCTCTTTTTGACTCATCCATCCATGTTTGCAAATAATGTTGTCTGTTTTCAAGTGTGTTACCAGAAGGTTGAATGGTTTGAGGTTTAACAAATCCGTACATGGAAGACAGACCTTGGTCTACAACGATTGTGTCCATACCTAAAACAACAAAGTTAAGTTGTTAGAAACTAGGAATCTAAATAAAACTAATATGGAAGACAAAATTAGCTATCTTACATGCACCACAGTTGAATGATGGACATGCCTCCCCCAATCACCTCCAATGCATCAGTCAATGTGATATATATTGGAACATGGGGGGGGGGGGGGAAGACCAAATACTCTCAAATCCCAGTATAGTTCTAATGGTGCTCTCTTCAACCTGTATAATCCTGTCATTAGCTTTGATAGAGGATTATCCTCCGCTTCAGCCATGTCATCATCTTCATGTATGACTGTATCATGAATCGGCTGCTTTTGAGTACGTGTGAACTGAAGATAAGAATTTCATAGTTTTCAACAAATAGTTTTTAAATTTAACATAGAAAAATACTAATAACAAAGACATTATACCTATGGAGTAGCAATGTGTGACATGATCAATGCTCTAGGCCAGGCTATAAATGATCCTATGGCACACAAAATTAATTTTTGGAGTGGGTACAAGCACCTGAGCCTAGGGATCTTGAACCTCGTCAATCGTCACACGCACGTGGTGAGGTAATATGAGAACACCATGAATAGTCTGCCCTCCCTCAAGCACTCGTCCGACAGCTACAATGCGTGGGGGATCCCCATCAACCAACAACTCATAATGACCACTATACTGAGTAGGTTCTACAATAGAGCATGATCCTCTAGTGCTGACACGAGGTGGTGTGGGAGTTTCAACAGGCCCCATGGTGCCCTACGTCATGGAATGCAGCTTCTCTTCAAGCGCTCTTTGTATTTCTTTTTGTTCTTGTAGTTGTTCCATGAATCATTGCTCCATTGATCTCATGCTTTGGTTGAGTCTTTCCTCCCACTGAAGATCCATTTGCCTCAGTGCCTTCTGACTAAGTGATTGAGTGTTTTCCTGTGTAGGGCAAAAGTAGTCACAAAGACCAATCGCCCCAAGAACTCCATGTACACGTCTTGGGTGCTCGGGCTTTCCAATGACCGTTGTTAGAATGTCATCCCTACCTTGGACAACAAATGTTTCTTGAGTCTGCTGCTCAACCAACTCATCCAATACACAATCAAACAATCTTTAGAATTTGAACCTACAATTCTTTGTGAGATCAAGACAGTTGAGGAAGATGTCATGTTCCCATCAGATTTAGTCCGAGCGGCCTTCCACAACTCGTATCTAGCAGGTGCAGGTGCTAGGTCTGGGGACTCAAGCCCTAAGGCATCCGTTGTAGACTTTCTAATTTTCTTTTCCAGTTTTGTATAACCACTTCGTGATTACAAGTGTGGTGCATCGTTTATCCTTTGCCTTTCTTGGGTGGCTAACCTTTTACCATGTGAAACCATGTATATTCATAAGTGTAAAATCATAAGAACTCAATGAAAGACTTTGTAGATGTTAAGAAACATACCTTCCATTCCTCAGACTCTCTAGATGCACGAAACTGTATCCACTCCTCCTCTGTGAAGGTATAATGCTGACATGGATTTTCATGTTGTTTGTCTCCAAAGACATGGTCGTGTCAGCCTTGTCTTGAAATCCCTCCATCTTATTGCTATATGCTATAACACTTTCTTTCTATTCTTTATTGTGTTTGGAATATCATAATGTTGTTGTTTAAAACAAAAAACATGTTAATGACATAATAAGATGAAAAAAATAAGTATATTAAAATTATTTTAAGTAAACATACCTGAATATGTTGCCATAAGAGGTTCTTGTCGACCTCTGGGACGTCATCCCAAGATGCATGAAGGATAAAGACATGACTTTTTGCTAACTTACCCAGATAACTCTTAAACGTATCAGCATTTGGCCTTGATGCCTTACCTGATCTAAGGTCAATATCAACATGTCTCCTCTGCCCATCAACGCGTCCGGATGTCACATCTTGCAATCGTGTGATGCCTCGACCACGTCTGGTCTGTCCTGATCCAGAGTTTGAGGCCGACATACCTGAAAAATGTATACAAGGTTAGTAATAATTCAATTATGATGAAACTACATATGAAGTCAATACAAAAAATATCACAACCTATTAAGATATTTTTTTTCTACTAGATCCCTTCATTGTGATCACTACGAATTGCCTGGATGTCATCGGCAACGTCATCAGCTAAGTCTTCAATGGGTCTTGATGCAACAAATGTTGTCTCAAGTATATCAAGAGAATCTTCATCATCATATCCTTGCATGTTTTTCCCTTCTAAAACCACTGATCATTTTTTATTCGCTGGATCATTTACGTAGAATATTTGTGTTGCTTGACTAGTCATGATAAATGGTTCATCAGTGTAATTCATTTTGTTCAACTCTACCAATGTGAAACCAAAGTCATCTGTCATGACACCAAAATTTATATCAACTCATTACACTTGAAAACTGGGACTCTAAAAGTGACATAATCAACTTCCCATATTTCTTGTATTATTCAAAAATAACTCATGGATGCTGTGATTTGATTTTTGTCTTTAGAACTAGCAAAGTGCACAACTTCTGCTTGTAGTGTAACGCCACTATTTTGAACTCTACTTTTGTCATCTTCTACCTTTGTCTAAAAAGAAATATTGTTTATATAGTACCCACCATTTGTAATGACATCTGTGTTCGGCCCACAAGATAACCTCAATAAAATTTCAGAAACATGTGGAGTCGCATAAATCGTTTTCTTAAACCATTGTAAAAAGGTTTTGACATGTTCATCAGGATGCCATTTTTCACTCATTCTTGGGTGTGATGCCTTTATTTCATTAATGCGTTCAGAAATGTAAGGAATCACATCAATAGTGTTGTTTAAGATGTATAAATAAGCTTGGTCAACTTCTTTTCTACTAACACTTTGAATTCTCACACCTCGAACACCATTACCTTCACATTTTCCTTCATGTCTACTCTTGGGAAGACCCACTGGTCCACAAGATGGCATATAACTTGAACAAAATTCAATGGCTTCTTCTGCAAGGTATCGCTCTATGATTGAAGCTTCTGGTCTGTACTGATTCTTGAGATATCCCTTTAAGATCTTCATGTATCTTTCAACTGGGTACATCCACCTTAAGAAGATCAACCCACATATTCAAATTTCTCTAACTTGATGAACAAGCAAATGAACCATGATATCCAAAAAAGAAGGTGGAAAATACATCTCCAATTCACATAATAGTCTTATTCATTCATTTTCCAATTGATCTAAACCTCGAGGGTCAACAACTTTCTTGCAAATGGCATTAAAGAACAAACTCATACGTGTTAGAATACCCCTAACAGAAGGAGGTAATATGCCTCGAATAACAACAAGTAACAATTGTTGAATCAATACATGACAATCGTGAGACTTTAAACCAACTAACTTTAACTCTTGCATAGAAACAAGGTTATTAATATTTGAAGAATAACCTTGTGGAACCTTCACACTTCTTAAACAGTTAAAAAAACTTTGGTTTTCTTTTTTAGAAAGAGTGTGACAGGCTGGGGGCAGATAGGTGCATCTTCCTATTATCTGTGGATGTAACTCAAATCGGATTCCCATGTCAGCCAAATCTTGTCGTGCTTTTATTTCGTCTTTGCTCTTTCCTTTCACGTTTAATAAAGTTCCGATGACACTGTCACAAACATTTTTTTCAATGTGCATCACATCAATATAATGTCTAACATCGAGTTTACACCAGTATGGAAGCTTAAAAAACATTGATCGTTTCTTCCAAATGTTTTTTTGAAAAGGTACTTTTATGATGTTTTCCAAACACAATGTCAATGTTTTTGACTTCGTTGTACACCTGTTCACCACTCCAGGGTCTGGACACAACCTCATCCTCAGCACTTCCATTAAATGCTTTCTTCAATCTACGATAAGGATGATTATGAGGATGGAATTTCCGATGTCTTGTATATAGCGTCTTCTGATCATGCTTCAATTGAAGGTAACTAGTGTTTTCTTCACATATGGAACATGCAAAATGACCTTTAACACTATAATCGCTCAAGTTTCCATACGCTGGGAAATCATTTATAGTCCAAAACAACATTGCACGCAAACGAAACTATTCCTCAACATGTGAATTAAACACTTCCACCCCTTCTTCCCACAACAATTTCAAATTATCAATTAAAGATTTTAAGTAAACATCAATGTCATTTCCAGGTTGTCTAGGACCCGATATCATCATGGACAACATCACATATTTTCTCTTCATGCACAACAAAGGAGAACGATTATATATCACCAACATAACTGGCCATGAACTGTGTTTGCTACTTAAGTTTCCATAAGGATTCATACCATTAGTTGCAAGTGCAAGTCTAAAGTTTCTTGGATCTGCACCACATTCTGGAAATTTTTCATCAATTTTCTTCCATTGTGGTGAATCAGCTAGGTGTCGAAGAAGATTATCACACTTTCTTTCGTCAAAGTGCCATTTAAGGTTCTTTGCATCTTTTTTAACAAAGAACATACGTTTGAACCTAGGTATTATAGGCAAATACCATATCACCTTAGCAGGTGCACCATCATTACCTTCATCAGCAGTGTTTCTGTCAGATTTCTTTTTAAAACGGGATAAACCACATGTTGGACAATACTTTATCAAAGCAAACTCCTTTATGTACAAAACACAATCATTAAGACAAACATGTATCTTTTGATATTCAAGACCCATTGGACATCTCCTTCAACAACTCCAACAACTCCTTCAACAACTCCAACAACTCTGTGAAACTTTTATCGGTCCATCCATTCCTTGCTTTTAAACTAAAAAACTTTAAAGTTGTATACATACGTGTAAAGTTTGAGCATCCTGGGAACAATGGTTGCTCTGAATAATTTATAATAGAATCATACAAATTAGTTCTTCCAAAATTATCTTCACCGACATCACGTATCATGTCCTCTAAATGATCGCTCATTCATTCTTCCACATAATATGTTCCCCGTGACGTTGTAGGCTGGTCCAATACTTCTCCATGCCAAGTTCAAACGGTATAAGTTCTCATTATGCCTAACATGAATAGATGGTCACGCACATTGCCTAAGTCTTGCCGTATTTGATTAAGACAACGAACACAAGGACAAAAATATGTCTCGTTCACAAACTTAGCATTTTGTTCAACATATTGCAAGAACTCGGAAACACCTTTATCATATTCTTCACCGATGCGACGTTCATTCATCCAGCTTCGATCCATACTATGTTTGTAAAATCATTCATCAGTTTCAGTTTTTTAACTCTCACAAGGTTAGGCCCTACCCATTCAGAAAAATTATTTTTCATAATTTTGCTAAGACACATGAAAAAAACTCTACATCATAAATTTGATAAGATTTCGGCAACATTTCGCATTGGTCTCCGAGCTACACGAAATGAGAGTAGTCAAGGATGACCACAATCAAATATGCATCCGGAGAACAACACAAATATTGAACTAAAATTTTATTAATCTTATCCACAAACTCCAACGTACATGTTATAGCAAATTATGAAAAATAATTTTCTGAAACTGTCTGATGAATCATTATTTTCTTCACTATACTTAGTTTATTGTGCTAGATTTAATCAGTGAATTGTGCTTAATTGTCCAGTATTTTCCCATTTTTCTTGATTGTGTTTAATTCGATCAGAGATTCTTATTTTAATTAATTTGAATTATTTGAGATAATTAATTGCATTATTGATTGCAGGGAAAATTTTGGAATTATAAATTGAGACATTTGGAAACATTTATTCTTGAAGAAGCTATCTCTTAAAATTTTTAATGTAATACTCCTCTGGAAACCATATACACACACGTACATTTGTTTGATTGGGAGAAGCATATTTATTTGTTTTATGGCCAATTTGATGACCCATTCCACGTGGAAGGAGTAGAATTTACGGTTCTTACAAGAGAAAGAATGTTGGAAAATCATTTGATTCTTATTGCCAAAGTATTTTAATTGTGGGCGTGACTTATTGCAGGAGAAAGAAGGAATAATCAATTTTCACCCAACACATCACACTGACCCATTTTTCTTTTGGTGAAAGGCATTTGGAATAAAACAAAAGAGGTGGGCACCGCTTTTTGGCTTATGAGAAGGTAATGTATAAGCACACGTGAATTACAAAACTCACGGGAATAGCATACACAAATGGGAGTCTTCTTTCTCTCTTAAATGGGAGACAACATGGGAGCCACCACACTTTTCTTGGTTTGAAACCTGCACATGAAAAAAAGCAAAACAAAATGAAAATCCAACTACATTCTACGGCTTTGTTGGGTGAAATCTGACCCACCTTGTCACTCATTTTCATTCCAAAAGAGACAAGCATGGCTTCCTAAAGAGCTCACGGGGTTGGTCCTGTTGCATGCAAGAGAGGTGCACGTTGAAGCTGGAAGGAGCAGTCCAGCACGTCCAAGAAGATTGCTCCACGGTCCACCAGCAGCTGCAGCATCCTCCATCAGTGCAATACACATCCATCACAACCAAGGCAGCACATGTTCACCTTGATGATCACCCGTCCAGCAGCTTGGAGGAAGATGGACACAATCCAGCAGAGAGATCTCGGTCCAGCACAGTAGTAGCAGTTTGGATTCACACGCTGTCCAGCACATTCCGCACCTCCACCAACAATCCAGCAGCATCCAATTTTCTTCATTTTTCCAGCAAAGAACGTGTGTCCAGAGGGGGGGTGCATCCAGTGAATCCAGCAAGCAGCTACCATGTCCAGAGAAAGCAAAAATCCAGCAGCTTGAACAAAACAGCAGCTGCAACGTTCAAGGGAGAAGAGTTATGGAGGTGCACGGTGATGGATGGAAGAAGCAAAGAACAGAGGTCGTGAGTGAAGGTTTGGTCTAGAGAAAAGAACGTCTAGCAGAGGTTGTTCACGGTTGAATGGAGGAGAAGAAGTGGTCCAGCCTCCATGCATCCAACAAGTCTTGCATCCAGGGGAGCCCACGGCCAAAGCAAAGTTTGCGTTTTAAAAGATGGAGGTGCACTCGGTATTGAACTGGAAGCAGCGTCCAGCAACAAAACCATGAACATTTGGAGAGGGAGAAGGCGCTGATAGCTAGAAACCAGGGGCAGCTACTCAGTATTTGGTCCAGCACATGAAGGAGTTTCTTCTTGCACGCCCAGCAGTGGAAGCAAGAACACGGACCAACAGCCCCACACTCACGGCATCATGCAGAAGCAAATAGAGGAGAAAAGCCACACACTCAAAGGAAATTATTTGTTTATTTTGCATGGGAATGTTTTTGTCTGCACGTAGGAAATGGGTGCAACTTTCCCGTGAAGTGAGAAAAATGGAGAACCTATAATTCATTCATTATTGGCAGTTAGAAACAAAAGGGGGCAGCAAGACCCACACACAGTGGGCAACAAATTGAAGAAAGTGTGCTGAAGGAGAAGTCACGGGAAGAAACTATGTTACGGGAATTGATCAGAAAATTGCTTATAAAAAGAAGGCAGCACCAGAGAAGAAGGGGAGATTTAGATCAAATTTTAGGAGTAGTTTAGGAACCACTCACTGCTGGAACAGAGAAGAAAAAAATCACAGTAAAGAAGATGGAGGGTTACGGTTGATGCACACTTCTTGTAATGTTGTATTTCATATTTACTTTTCCCTTTCTTTTGTTGTAATAAATTCATCTACTATTTTAATTCAATGCATTAATTTAATTTACTGTTTCTGAAATTTAAATTCTGTTTTACTTTTTTTTTTTTTTTTTTTTTTTTACTGATGAAATTTAATTACTGCTGTACTTTAATTTCTGTATCCAAATTTCTACAATTTAATTTTAATGTTGTCTATCTTTTGCATGTTGATTATTTCACTGTAATTTTGCTCTCTGTATTTTACTGCAGTAATTTTGACTCTGTTTTTACTGTTTTCGAAATTTACTGTTTTTCTGTATTTTCTGTTTTCTGTGTTTTCATTTTCTGTATTTACTTTTACTGTTTTCTTGATTTTGTAATTCTGTATTTACTGTTTTTACTGCAATTATGTGCTGCTGTAATTTCATTTTCCAAAAATTTATTGTTTCCTGTTTTTACTGTTTTTTGTATTTTGTTTTTCTGTATTTTCTATTTTTCTGTATTTTCGTTTTTACTGTTTCAGATTTATTTTTACTGTTTTATGCTGCTGTAATTTCATAATTACTGTTTTAAATTTCGTTTTATTGTTTTTAAATTTTGTTTTACTGTTTTGAATTTTATTTTAATGCTTTTAATTTTATTTTCCGCACAATCACAAAAACATCCAGAAAACCCCCCCCACTTCGTGTTAAATCTGAGACTGAACCACTCAAATTGGTCCTTGAGAGACGACCTAGGAGTCACTTCCTAGTAAACTATACTGCATTTCTTTTATGCACAATTTTTGTGAGCGGTGCGACCCGTTCATAAAAAAATGGCGCCGCTGCCGGGGACCAATAACGGTTTGGTTTTAGATTCTTGTTGTGTAAATTTTTGTTCTGTTAATATGTGTATTTTGTGTGTTTTGTGTTTTGTATTCTTGTAGGCGACAACGACACCTTCAGCAAATTTTGGCGGCGTTGTCACTTCAGTTCAGGTTTTTGTTTTAGATTTTTACTGTGTTAATATATATTTTGTATATATGTGTTTAATTGTGCTATGTTCTGTATTTAGTTGTTATTAAAAAAAAAATTTTAAATTAAAAAAAAAAAAATTAATTAAAAATTTTTACTATTGATGTTCTGTCTTGTGTGTGCTTGTAGCGTGTATAAATGTATTTTGTTTTATCTGATTCGTAATTTTTAGTTTTTAGTTTTTACTTTTTATTTTTTTCATGTCTACCTATTTTAATGTTGTGAATAATGCTTATTCTGCCAATGTCTGTGATTATGATTCTTATTCTGCATATTACTTTGATTTTAAATCTGCTGATTTTTATGATGAGAACAATATGTTCCATCATCCAATTTCTGAGAGCTCTCTTTGGGAGCCAATTCCACAATACGAGAGTCAGCAGTATGATACCGCTCAAATAGCTCCTCAGCCTTCAACTTCTGAACCTACATTGAAGGAGTTACTAGAGCAGATGACAATGCAGAACATTCAGTTTCAGAAAGGGAACATGCAGTTCAAGCAAGAGAGCATGGAGTTCCAGCAGGAAACTCAAGCTGCCATTCAGAATCTGACTGATCAGATCAGGCAGATGGCCACTCTTGCACCTGAGGAGACTGATGAATATTTTGAGGACCAGGCAGGTACAAGCAGCTATTTTGAACCAGGTAGACCACTTTCATTTTCCACCAACATACCTCAATTTGATGATTATGCTGTTGAGAGGTATGTTGATAATTGTATTGTTGCTGAGCATGATTTTAATTTTCCCTCTATGCATGACGAGAATAATTTTGTGTTATCAGATCTGAATATTTGTTCTCCATGCACTGAACATGAATCTGAACCTGTTATAGATATTGTTTCTACATTTCAAACTGATTCATGTTATGAGGTTGTATCTAAGGCTCAGTATGATGAATTGGGATTGGGTGTTATACCTCTGCATGACATTTCTGTGGAACCAATTTGCACTAACCATACTGCAGGAGGTACGTATAAATTTGATGAGCAGACACCCACAATTGAAGACAGAGGTGCAAGCACCCAGAACGATTTCAACATCAACAGGCACCTATTGAATCTAGTCATCAACAATAATTGTTTGGATCCAGCCGTGGAAGACATTTCACTGCTTGATCAGATCTGGAGGATGAAGCAGTTCATCCTCAACACTTTCATACTGGATCCCGAGGCGAAAAACATCTCCCTGATTGTCCAATTTTGGCAACTGCCACCATAATCCAGGGGAGTTTTCTTTTTCTTTCTTCCCCGTTTTCCTACTTTTATTGCATTTGTCCTTTATCTGTTTAGTGTTTTAATTGATGATCTTATGCTTAGAACACGTTTAGGACATTGTAGTTTAAGTATGGTCTGGGGGAGATTCTGCATTTTGTTTTCTTTTATGTTTATTTTTTATTTTTTTTTTTATTTTATTTTCTTTATTAGTTTTCGAATTATTATATTCTTTCAATAAAAAAAAAAATTCTTTTTGATAAATTATTTTATTTTAAGCGTGCAAAATCTTTCCTTTCAATTAAAATTTAATTGTTATATGATATACATATATTTATTTTTCATATATTTAAAAAAAATGTGTTTTGTGTTTTATTTGCTTCCTGATTCTTAGTGTTTTTACTAAAAAAAAAAAAAAAAAGTTTTTGTGTTTTGTTTCAAGTCTGTTAATGTATGTTTTGTAAATATGTGCTTTGTTTGATGTTTTTGACATATGTGTTTTATCTGCGTTGATATTTTGATTCTGTATTAGGTCTTTTGTTTCGTTATTATGTGTTCTGTTTTTATTTTTTTATTTAGTTTTTGTTAAAAAAAAAAAAAATATTTTAAGAGCAGATTTAACATGTAAGGCAGAGAGGTGAAGTTTTAGCAGAGACACTAATCTGAGTGCATTTATTGAACATACCATATGCGCAGAAAACATTCTGTCTTACATAATTATTAAAATAAAATACATAAAAACATAAATAAAGTTGTTCGATCATTTCTGATCGTTAATATTACACACCATAATAAATAAAAACATAAAAAATAAAAACAACAAAAAAAAAATTAAGTGTTCATATTACAGTACTTGTTCAAATTCTGGCCACACTCGGCCAACAAAAACATAAAAATAAAAAAAACATAAAACTTTAAAACTGAAAGAACTCTCGAGCTGGTTGTGGTGGTCTAAGAGAGAGCTCCGTTGAAGGAGCTCTGGTTCGGAATGCGA
Source organism: Vigna nakashimae (assembly GCA_034642375.1). Taxonomy (NCBI): domain Eukaryota; kingdom Viridiplantae; phylum Streptophyta; class Magnoliopsida; order Fabales; family Fabaceae; genus Vigna; species Vigna nakashimae. The sequence goes on from CM067768.1 coordinate 26,690,715, forward strand.
GCGGAGGCTTTGGTGGAGGAATTTCTCGTTCATTTTTGTCGTCATCGATAATGATCGGGACTGGAAACAGATTCAGCAGCCTCGGTGCCCTCATTATCACCCAGTTTTTTTCTTTCAAACAAAAAAAAAAAAAAAAAATAAATAAAAAAATAAAAAAAATAAAAAAACATGTGTTAATAATAGAAGAGGAAGTGAAAATTTTCAATAAAAATGGAGGTGTGATCAGAGGTCTTACCGTACATGTACAGCGGCAGTTGTGAAAAGAGAGTGCCAGTGGGGTCTATCTCCGCTTGCCAGTGCTTGACCCGATTGCCGTGGTTGTTGAACCAGCAGTGTACGTTGTATTCAGTGGCTTCGCCGAAAGCCCTTAGTCGAGACGCGATCTCGACGACTTGCGCTCGGCTTGGGTGTGTGACCCCATAGTTGAATATTTTGGTCATCATCGTGATCTGATCGTCGGTTGGACGCCACCGTTGACTGGTATATCTCTCTGATTCCGTTTCACTCATCCTTCCTCTCGTAATATACAAATACATAAATAAAAAAATAAATATAAAAATAAAAAGAACAAAAACATAAAAAAAAGAAGAAGAAAAAACTAAACATAAAAAAAAAATAATAATAAAAAGAACTAAAAAAAAAAAAAAAAAAAGAAGCATAAAAAATTTTTAGATTAGTTCTGTGTTTTCTTTATTTGTTCTTGTTTTCCGTTAAATTTATTTTGTCCTGTCTGTCTTTGATTGTTTTTGTGTCTCGTCTCAGATCTGTTTCACGGTCCTTGCAAAGGGTCCTAAACGGATCTACGTCCAGTGTCCTTGTCCATATTGTTCTTGTATATTCAGTTTCTGTGTTTTAGTTTTAAGTGGGGTACGTGGCGTTGTTCTACCCGATTGTCTCTGCAATACCTTCAAACGAAGGGAGATTAACGTCTGGTTTCCAGCCGATATACCCCTTAAGTTTTTAGACAATTATGTTTTATGTGTTTTAAGTGTTTAGCAGGTGAAAAGAAAGCAGAATAAGAAAAAAAAAAATGAAAATGAAAGATCAGGAAAGCAGGAAATAAAGAGGGAGAGCAGGCAAGAGGAATGCATAAAAAAATGGAAAGCAGGAAAAGCGGTAAAGGACAGAAAGAAAGTAAAGCTAGCAGAAAGAAAGGCAGATCCAGGAGCAGAGGACTTACCTGGAGTAGTAGAGCTGGCAGAGAAGCTCCTCGAGGATCTCAGACTCTTCAGTTGGCACGGTGGCAGAGGCTCCTTGCAGGGCTCGTACACCTTCAGATGGCACCGGGGCAGAGGCTCCGTAGAGATTCCAGACGCTCGAGAGAAGAGAGGGTAGAGAGAGAAGAGAAGAGCAGAGAGAGTGGAAGTCAGGAAATGGCGCTGGACGCGGAGGAGTGGGCCATTTATAGCCAAATTGTTTCCACTATAGCAACAGTTCCGGTCATTCCCACCGAGACTGTTGTCACAGTACAGGTCATCATTTTTTAAAAAAAAATAAAAATAAAAAAATAAAAAAATAAATAAATAAATAAAAAAAATATAATAAAAATTAATTAGCATCTACTGATGGGTGCTACGTGATTTAGACATCTACTGATGGATGTCACTGAAAACATCTACTGATGGATGTTACTGAAAATTTCTTCCCATTTCCTAACATTTTATTGCACTTGTCTATATTATTTGACTACTCTGAAGTTGATCATCTGATGATTGTAACACACTGAGGACATTGTGTGATTTAAGTGTGGTCTACTGGGAAGAAATTCTGATTTTTCTGATTTTTCTGTTAGATTGTATTTTGTGTGTTAAATTTTTTGTTTTTTGAGTGTTAAATTTTTTCTCTTTTAAGTTATTTTTATCCAGTTTTGTGTGCAATAAATTTTACATTTTTCTCTTGATTTCTGGATGATGTCTAAAGTTGTAGATTTTTCCTTCACTTCATTAATACTTATGGTTTAAAATCCTTGTTTTTCTCTGCTTGGAAGATGATTATACGTTTGAGAGGTTGATTTGATTGTGACGGATACCCTGTGTGAGATTTGAGCCACTTAATGTTCTTTCTTGTGTGATATGTATCTTGAATGCTTGCACATATGCCTTGGCTTGATTCTTTTTGATATACTTGATTGATATGCATGTTCAGACGTGATAAAGGCATTTTTGTTCTTGAGCCTCTTTAGCCAAATAAGCCTACCTTGTTATTATCCTTTGGTAACCCCTTTGAGCCTATACTATATATATTTCTTTGTGTTGAAAGCTCATACACTGATCCTAAGTGAAAAACAAATGATTACCTTAAACTTAGGAAGGTCTGGAGCTACAGAAGTGTTTTGAGAATAAGTGTGGTCTCCTTGGGAATTCTGATGAATTGGCTAGTTGGTTCCTCATCATGTTTTGAAATGATAATTTATATCCTGTTGTGTGAAAAAAAAAAAAAAAAAAAAAGAAGAAGACAGGATGAAAAAAAAATATTTGATGAGAAAAAGAGAAAATTGAAAAATAATTTTATGAATAATGGAGTCGAGAAGAGGATTGAATTAGAGGTTTGGGTGAGATTTCACTGTGTTTACATTTTTTCCCTAGTGCACCTCTATTTCTTCTGAGCTATAGCTACTTATCCATAATTATCCTTCCCTGTCCTTGGCCCCATTACAACCCAGTAAAGACCTTTTGATCTAAACGTGCATATGTTTTAAGTATTGATAATTAGAAGCTTGCCAAGTCTACTTGTGTTTGTTTTCTTGAGTACATCGAGCTGATATTATTATTTACCCTAGACACTTGAGAGAAACACTGTGAGTGCATCTGTGAGGTTTTGTTATTTTTGAATCACCTCTTGAACTGATTAATCATTTTGCTATGTATTGAATTGCTTGGATGATTTCTATAAGTATCTGCTATTCTTGATTTTGTGTTGGATAATTTCTACTTCTTTTATCTGTCCAGAAAGTCATGAGAACTGTGTAAATTCTATGTGTTTTCTTGTGTCTTTATTTTCTGTCTGCTGAGTTTATGTCACCCTTAAAAGTCCTTTGAACCATTCCCTGATTTGCGTCTTGATTTTGCCCAGGAGTGCAAAAGACTAAGTGTGGTCTATTTTGATGAATCATTATTTTCTTCACTATACTTAGTTTATTGTGCTAGATTTAATCAGTGAATTGTGCTTAATTGTCCAGTATTTTCCCATTTTTCTTGATTGTGTTTAATTCGATCAGAGATTCTTATTTTAATTAATTTGAATTATTTGAGATAATTAATTGCATTATTGATTGCAGGGAAAATTTTGGAATTATAAATTGAGACATTTGGAAACATTTATTCTTGAAGAAGCTATCTCTTAAAATTTTTAATGTAATACTCCTCTGGAAACCATATACACACACGTACATTTGTTTGATTGGGAGAAGCATATTTATTTGTTTTATGGCCAATTTGATGACCCATTCCACGTGGAAGGAGTAGAATTTACGGTTCTTACAAGAGAAAGAATGTTGGAAAATCATTTGATTCTTATTGCCAAAGTATTTTAATTGTGGGCGTGACTTATTGCAGGAGAAAGAAGGAATAATCAATTTTCACCCAACACATCACACTGACCCATTTTTCTTTTGGTGAAAGGCATTTGGAATAAAACAAAAGAGGTGGGCACCGCTTTTTGGCTTATGAGAAGGTAATGTATAAGCACACGTGAATTACAAAACTCACGGGAATAGCATACACAAATGGGAGTCTTCTTTCTCTCTTAAATGGGAGACAACATGGGAGCCACCACACTTTTCTTGGTTTGAAACCTGCACATGAAAAAAAGCAAAACAAAATGAAAATCCAACTACATTCTACGGCTTTGTTGGGTGAAATCTGACCCACCTTGTCACTCATTTTCATTCCAAAAGAGACAAGCATGGCTTCCTAAAGAGCTCACGAGGTTGGTCCTGTTGCATGCAAGAGAGGTGCACGTTGAAGCTGGAAGGAGCAGTCCAGCACGTCCAAGAAGATTGCTCCACGGTCCACCAGCAGCTGCAGCATCCTCCATCAGTGCAATACACATCCATCACAACCAAGGCAGCACATGTTCACCTTGATGATCACCCGTCCAGCAGCTTGGAGGAAGATGGACACAATCCAGCAGAGAGATCTCGGTCCAGCACAGTAGTAGCAGTTTGGATTCACACGCTGTCCAGCACATTCCGCACCTCCACCAACAATCCAGCAGCATCCAATTTTCTTCATTTTTCCAGCAAAGAACGTGTGTCCAGAGGGGGGGTGCATCCAGTGAATCCAGCAAGCAGCTACCATGTCCAGAGAAAGCAAAAATCCAGCAGCTTGAACAAAACAGCAGCTGCAACGTTCAAGGGAGAAGAGTTATGGAGGTGCACGGTGATGGATGGAAGAAGCAAAGAACAGAGGTCGTGAGTGAAGGTTTGGTCTAGAGAAAAGAACGTCTAGCAGAGGTTGTTCACGGTTGAATGGAGGAGAAGAAGTGGTCCAGCCTCCATGCATCCAACAAGTCTTGCATCCAGGGGAGCCCACGGCCAAAGCAAAGTTTGCGTTTTAAAAGATGGAGGTGCACTCGGTATTGAACTGGAAGCAGCGTCCAGCAACAAAACCATGAACATTTGGAGAGGGAGAAGGCGCTGATAGCTAGAAACCAGGGGCAGCTACTCAGTATTTGGTCCAGCACATGAAGGAGTTTCTTCTTGCACGCCCAGCAGTGGAAGCAAGAACACGGACCAACAGCCCCACACTCACGGCATCATGCAGAAGCAAATAGAGGAGAAAAGCCACACACTCAAAGGAAATTATTTGTTTATTTTGCATGGGAATGTTTTTGTCTGCACGTAGGAAATGGGTGCAACTTTCCCGTGAAGTGAGAAAAATGGAGAACCTATAATTCATTCATTATTGGCAGTTAGAAACAAAAGGGGGCAGCAAGACCCACACACAGTGGGCAACAAATTGAAGAAAGTGTGCTGAAGGAGAAGTCACGGGAAGAAACTATGTTACGGGAATTGATCAGAAAATTGCTTATAAAAAGAAGGCAGCACCAGAGAAGAAGGGGAGATTTAGATCAAATTTTAGGAGTAGTTTAGGAACCACTCACTGCTGGAACAGAGAAGAAAAAATCACAGTAAAGAAGATGGAGGGTTACGGTTGATGCACACTTCTTGTAATGTTGTATTTCATATTTACTTTTCCCTTTCTTTTGTTGTAATAAATTCATCTACTATTTTAATTCAATGCATTAATTTAATTTACTGTTTCTGAAATTTAAATTCTGTTTTACTTTTTTTTTTTTTTTTTTTTACTGATGAAATTTAATTACTGCTGTACTTTAATTTCTGTATCCAAATTTCTACAATTTAATTTTAATGTTGTCTATCTTTTGCATGTTGATTATTTCACTGTAATTTTGCTCTCTGTATTTTACTGCAGTAATTTTGACTCTGTTTTTACTGTTTTCGAAATTTACTGTTTTTCTGTATTTTCTGTTTTCTGTGTTTTCATTTTCTGTATTTACTTTTACTGTTTTCTTGATTTTGTAATTCTGTATTTACTGTTTTTACTGCAATTATGTGCTGCTGTAATTTCATTTTCCAAAAATTTATTGTTTCCTGTTTTTACTGTTTTTTGTATTTTGTTTTTCTGTATTTTCTATTTTTCTGTATTTTCGTTTTTACTGTTTCAGATTTATTTTTACTGTTTTATGCTGCTGTAATTTCATAATTACTGTTTTAAATTTCGTTTTATTGTTTTTAAATTTTGTTTTACTGTTTTGAATTTTATTTTAATGCTTTTAATTTTATTTTCCGCACAATCACAAAAACATCCAGAAAACCCCCCCCCCACTTCGTGTTAAATCTGAGACTGAACCACTCAAATTGGTCCTTGAGAGACGACCTAGGAGTCACTTCCTAGTAAACTATACTGCATTTCTTTTATGCACAATTTTTGTGAGCGGTGCGACCCGTTCATCACTGTCCAATCGGACAATTCAAAATTTAATACAAACGATTAAATGATTAATCGTTTGTGTTAAATTTCAAACAGGAACTTAGTTTCACTCAATGATTTGATTCTTATAATCTAACATGCCAATTATAATAACACAACTATCACATGCATATTCAAAAGCCAATAACACATGCAGACCTTAAAGTCAAAAACATGCATACGCAAAAGCCAATAACATGTATACACAAAAGCCAATAACATGCATACAAAAAATTATCAACAAAGAAGCTAACCTTTTTAGCAGATTAAAAAAACAATGTAGGGAAATGGAGTAATGCAGGCCCAAACATGTAGGCCGAAAAGAGTTAAAAGCGCCGCCCAAGAACAAGCTAGAAACTGCACCAAAACGTAATGAAAACGAATTTTAATCGGTTCAAATGGAAGATAGTTCATGAAAGAGTAATTTAATCGGAGTAAAAGTAAATTTAAACGGTCCAAAAGAGAGAAAACACACTTGGAAATGCAATGTCTAAGAAAGAAAACGCGAGGAAGATGATAAACATTGAGCGTAACTCCTCGCGGGTTCGCGTTTTTAGTAAGAATGACTTATAGGAATCGGTTTAAAGGTGCCCCGACGTCCCACTGAACGTTTCACATACCCTGTCAGCCATATAAACGTCCGTTAGGAGGGGTCCCGACGTTTGGAATATTATAGACGTCGGGGCCGCCCTATCGGACGCCTAAATGGCTGAAAAAAATAACTTCTCACCTACCCTATCAGCCATTTAGGGTTCCATTAGGAAATTGACGCATAACTCTCTGCATTAAACAACTTTTGAATAATATCTTTTATATCTGAAAAAGTTTGTTGAGTTCTTAAATTGCAAGAGCGTTTATTCTCCAAGAATCAAGAATCATTTCTTTTGGAAAGAAATCAAAGCAAGGATTCTTGAAGAGTTGCTGAATTTTCAAAGGTTGATCAATCTGCATTGTGAGATGTACTGTTGGAAGATCATAATATTTTGCAATCTTGTGAGGTTGTGGTTTCCCTATTGCTGTTTGACAGGAAGAGAACTTTGGAGTTCAGTTACTTTGAGTGTGATATCTCAAAGAGGGTTTAAAAAGAGGATTGTTCGTTTTGTGTTTTACTATAGTAGATTTAGAGTTAGAAAGGAGGATACATTGAGAGGGTGTCTCTGTATTGCTTGTTGTAAAACTTAATCTATATAGTGGATTACTTTCAATTTCAAGTTGATTGAAAGAGACTGGATGTAGGCATTAAGGCCGAATTAATAAAAAACTTGGTGTTGTTCTTTCTATCATTTATTTCTTTTATTTCCTTGTATTCTTTATTTGCTTGCATTCCAAGAAAAGCTTAAAGATTTTAAAAAGATTTTTCAAAGGACATGTTTTATTAAACAAAACAAATTCACCCTTCCTCCTCTTGGTTGAATAACTAGACCAATCTATTTCTACAATATGTTATGCCCCCAATAATAGGGTGTGAAAGAGTCTTTGATAGAAACACCAAATAGGGTTTTCAATGAGCCAAACTAATTAAGCATAATGCTTACAAATGAGAACCAAGAAGATGAAAATTCTCCAAAACAAAGTTGCTGATGCGAGGCTGTTTTCTCTCGAACTAGATCTCTGATTAACGATCCGAATGGTCAAAATGAATAACCATACGTTTGGAACCCACTGCCCAAAAATCAGTCTGATCCAATGGTGAACAAGTTCACAACCACGAAAAAACCAATGCAGATTTTATGAAATTCTCCGAAAAAAAGTTGTTGGTGCGAGAATGATTATTCCCAAACTGGACCTCCGATTAACGATCCGAATGTTTCGAATGAAGAACCCTAAGTCTGGAATCCAATGTCCAAAAATCAATCTGATACAACGGTGAACTACTTCACAATGTCGAAAACAACAGTGCGATTTTATGTTGCGGGAATGACTTCTCCTCTTTCTTTCTCTCTCACTTGGCTTTTTCCTCTCGTCAAATGACTCTAATGTGCCCTACTAATCTGACCTATCTCCACTAAAACAAAGTGAGACATAATGGTCCACATTATTTGGCTTATTCTCCACATAGGAAGGGAACCTAGAAACCCAACACTTAACATCAAACCCTTTGTTGGGATAACCCAACAAAACATACATAATACATTCATATGGAAAACTCATCACAAATGCTAGATAATCCCTATGCCCATTCATACACAAACTCTTACCCAACAATAACACATATAATCATAATCATATACACATGTATCAAAACAAAGATTATTAATCAAGATAATCAAGAACACATATAACATAAAACCATAAACAAACAAAAGTAAGTTTTCCCATACCTTGACCAATCATAAGGCTTTATCTACAACCCTAAACCACCATCAATCTTTCTTTACATTAAGAGTTTCTCGTCGCTCTCTCTTCTTCTCCCAAAACGCCAATCTCTACCCTTTCTTTGTTTTTTCTCTTTGATTTAGAGTTTCTAAACACCAAACCACCCCTTAATTAATTTCTACACCAATTAAATAAAGATAAAAGACCCTTTTGCCTCACTAGTGCAGAAAGGGCTTTCGACGTCCGATATTTTGGGCTTTTGACGTCCGACGTACGCCCGACGTTTATGTGGGTGACGTCTCTTCGACGTCCGTTGTGCCAGAACGGACGTCTATGTAAACGTCCGTTGTGTCAGGACGGACGTGTACATGAACGTCCGTTTTGTCTGCACGGACGTATACATGAACGTCCGTTTTGTCAGGACGGACGTCTATGTAAACGTTCGTTGTGTCAGGACGGACGTGTACATGAACGTCCGTTTTGTCTGGACGGACGTATACATGAACGTCCGTTTCGTCTGGACGAACGTCTAGGTAAACGTCCGTTTCGTCTGGACGGACGTCTAGGTAAACGTCCGTTTCGTCTGGACGGACGTCTAGGTAAACGTCCGTTTCGTTAGGACGGACGTCTACCTTGCTGAAATGTTTTAGGTAGGAGCTGGGGGGTGGACGTCCGTGTGTGCACTGACAGACGTCTATAGACGTTCGACTGTGCACTAACAGACGTCTACTGGGCGTTTTTTTTTAAAAAATTTGTTTATTTTTTCAATAAAACCACACCTGAAAAGCAGAAAAATGTCCCAGAACAATTTTGCAATAATATAAAAATGCGTTTTATATATAAAGAAAGTTCTACTTAATGTGGAATTCAATCCACTACCAAACTATCAACATAAAACATAAACTAAAAGTAAACAATGTTCAACAAGAAATATAACTATTCCTAACTCCATCTTTGCAGAAGATAAGCGGTCCACTCCTGCCTTATCTGTTTAATTGTGTCTTCTGTAATAGGCGATGTAGTCTTGAAGCGCTGCAAAATTCAACAAAGATACATTATTGTTTCATATATAGTTGAAGATGAATATGATTTGTAATGTATTTAAGGTATACATCATTACCTCATTCCAGTCATCTGTAATGACTGCTCGAATGATGGTCTTAATCCAACACATCACATAGAAGCCACATTCCCATGAATCTAGCTGCTGGTTACACTAAAATAACAAACTAAATAGTTAAGAATTTAGATCATTCAATAACATAAATGAATTAGAAACTATAAATGACTTACAACCTTTGGATACAAAATTTGAACCAGTTGACCACGAGATTTACCAATAACTCTGTATAGAATGAAAACACAAAGTATAATTAATATGACTATTTTATCATAAAAGTTGAAGGTGAACATCAAATTCAAAGTCATTTTTGGAGAAACACTTACCCTTGAAGCATGGTTCTCAACTCATTTTTCATCCTCCTGTGCAACGAACAAAAAAATATAATTTTACATTGTTTGGGAATGATGACCATCAGCTGCCAGTGCGACCTATCACGAAGGACAAATAGTTATTCAACTAATTAACGAAACTATAATAATAAACTGACCACATATAACAACACCTACCCGTCAATGTATGGCACAAGGTATACGTCTCTTTTTGACTCATCCATCCATGTTTGCAAATAATCTTGTCTGTTTTGAAGTGTGTTACCAGACGGTTGAATGGTCTGAGGTTTAACAAATCCGTACATGGAAGACCGACCTTGGTCTACAACGATTGTGTCCATGTACCTAAAACAACAAAGTTAAGTTGTTAGAAACTATATAACAATGTAAATAAAGTAATATGAAAGACCAAATTGACTATCTTACATGCACCACAGTTGAATGATTGAAATATTCAACATCCTGTCTCCCCCAATCACCTCCAATGCATCAGAAAATGTGATATAAACTGGCACATGTGGGGGAAGACCAAATACCCTCAAATCCCAGTATAGTTCTAATGATGCTTTCTTCAATCTGGGTAATTTTGTCACTAACTTTGATATAGGATCATCCTCCGCTTCAGCCATCTCATCATCTTCATGTATGACTGTATCATGAATTGGCTGCTTCTAAGGACGTGTGAACTGAAGATAAGAATTTACGTCAAAGCTTTGTCAACAATTATATGAAAATAAACAAGGAAAAAGACATTATACCTGTGGAGTAGCGATGTGGGACATGATCAATGCTCTAGGCCATGCAATAAATGATCCTATGGCCTCCCCCACAAAGTTAATTTCTGGAGTGGGTACAGGCACCTGAGCCTGGGGATCCCGAACCTCGTCAATGGTCACATGCACGTGCTGGGGTAATATGGCAACACCATGAATGGTCTCCCCTCCCTCAAGCACTCGTCCGACAGCCACAATGCGTGGGGGATCCCCATCAACCAACAGCTCATATTGACCGCTATACTGAGTGGGGTCTACACCAGAGCATGATCCTTTAGTGCTGACACGAGGTGGTGTTGGAGTTTCATCGGCCCCCATGTTGCCTTCCGTCATGGAATGCAGTTTTTCTTCAAGCGCTCTTTGTATTTGTTTTTGTTCTTGTAGCTGCTCCATGAATCGTTGTTCCATTGATCTCAAGCTTTGGTTGAGTCTTTCCTCCCACTGAAGATCCATCTGCCTCAGTGTCTCCTGACTCATTGATTGGGGGGTTTTCTGTGTAGGGCCAAAATAGTCACGAAGACCAATCGCCCTAGGAACTCCACGTACACGTCCTGGGTGCTCGGGCCTTCCAATGGCCGTTGTCAGAATGTCGTCCCTACCTTGGCCAGCAAATGTGCCTTGAGTCTGCTGCTCAACCAACTCATCCTGCACATAAAAAAACCAAGTTACTTAGAAGACATGCTGTGATAGATACACAATCAAATAACTGCTTATAATTTGAACTTACAATTCTCTGTGAGATCAAGGCAGCTGAGGAAGATGTCATGTTCCCATCAGATTTAGTCCGAGCAGCCTTCCAAAGCTCGTACCTAGCAGGTGCAGGTGCTAGGTCCGGCGACTCAAGTCCCAAGGCATCGGCTCTAGACTTTCTCAGTTTCTTCTCTAGTTTTGCATATCCACCTCGTGATAACAAGTGGGGTGCGTCATTTAGCCTTTGTCTTTCTTGGGCGGCTGATGAGTCGATATTTTATTCACTTCACTTAGCTTATTGTGCTAGAATTAATCAGGAAATTGTGCTTAATTGTCCGGAATTTTCCCGTTTTTACTTATTGTACTTAATTTGACCAGAAATTCTAATTTTAATTAATTTGAATTATTTGAGTTAATTATGTGAATTAGTAATTGCAGGAAAAATTTTGGAAATACAATTAGGAACATTTGAAGATTAAATGAAATTGGAAATTTGAAGTTGTGCACGGTTCATAGATGCTCACTGCTGTATTTACAATTTGGACGTGAAAATGGTCTTGGATGTGAAGTTAATGTGGAAGCAAATGCAACAATGAGTGTACAAGACTCTTGGTTTTATTTTTATAAAATAGAAGGAAGTGCACACTCTCTCACGGAAACAACACTAAGCCTAGAGCCCATGGAAAATTTATTTTTACAAGCATCACATGTTGAGTGGAGTGCCACGGCTGCAAAATGATTGATTTCAAATGGCTTCTTGGCCTTTAAAGAAAAAAAATCTGAGATTGAACCACCAAAAATTGGTCCTTGAGAGACGACCTAGGAGTCACTTCCTAGTAAACTATACTGCATTCTTTTATGCACAACGTTTTGCGAGCGGTGCGACCCGTTCGTCAAAATGGCGCCGTTGCCGGGGATCAATGGAGGTTCAGTTTTAGATTTTTGTTCTGTAAATTTTTGTTCTGTTAATATGTTTGTTTTGTGTGTTTTGTCTTGTATATTTTTGCAGGCGATAACGACACCTTCAACAAATTTTGGCGGCGTTGTCACTTCAGTTCCAGGTTTTTTGTTTTAGATTTTTACTGTGTTAATATATATTGTGTATATAAGTGTTTAATTGTGCTATGTTCTATATTTAGTTGTTATTAAAAAAAAAATTAAAATTAAAAAAAAAAAAAAATTTAATTAAAAATTTTTACTATTGATGTTCTGTCTTGTGTGTGCTTGTAGCATGTATAAATGTGTTTTGTTTTATCTGATTCGTAATTTTTAGTTTTTAGTTTTTACTTTTTATTTTTCCATGTCTACCTATTTTAATGTTGTGAATAATGCTTATTCTGCCAATGTCTGTGATTATGATTCTTATTCTGCATATTACTTTGATTTTAAATCTGCTGATTTTTATGATGAGAACAATATGTTCCATCATCCAATTTCTGAGAGCTCTCTTTGGGAGCCAGTTCCACAATATGAGAGTCAGCAGTATGATTCTCCTATTCAAATAACTCCTCAGCCTTCTACTTCTGAACCTACTTTAAAGGAGTTACTAGAGCAGATGACAATGCAGAATATTCAGTTTCAGAAAGGGAACATGCAGTTCAAGCAAGAGAGCATGGAAACTCAAGCTGCCATTCAGAAGCTGACTGATCAGATCAGGCAGATGGCCACTCTTGCACCTGAGGAGACTGATGAAAATTTTGGGGACCCGGCAGAAGTAAGCAGTAATCCTGAACCAGGTAGACCACCTTCACCTTCCCACACTCTAGAAATCTTCAAGGAAGAGGAGGTAAGCATACCACAATTTGATTATTATGTTGATTGTGATGATGATCGGTATGCTAATGACTATATTCTTGCTGAGTCTGATTTTAATTTTTCCTCTGTGCATGAAGAGAACCGCTTTTTACTATCACATTCGAATGGTTATTCTTCATGCACTGAACATGAATCTGAATCTATGATTAATATTGCATGCAATTTAGAAATTGATTCATGTTATGAGGATTTATCTAAGGCTCAGTATGATGAATTGGGATTGGGTGTTATACCTCTGCATAACATCTCTTTGGAACCACATTGCACTAACCATGTTGCAGGAGGTGTACATGTATTGCATCAACAAACACCCACAATTGAAGACAAAGGTGCAAGCTTACAAAACGGTTTGAAAATCAATTGGCACCTGCTGAACCCAATCATCAACAATTTTTTCTGCTTAGATCCGGTGGTGGAAGACATTTCCCTGCTTGATCAAATCTGGAGGATGAAGCAGTTCGTCCTCAACAATTTCATGTTGGATCTTAAAGAGAAGAACATCTCCCTACAAATCCAAAATTGGCAACTGCCACCCTGACCAGGGGAGTTTTCTTTTTCTTTCTTCCCCGTTTTCCTACTTTTATTGCATTTGTCCTTTATCTGTTAGTGTTTTAATTGATGATCTTTTGCTTAGAAAACATTTAGGACAGTGTAATTTAAGTATGGTCTCGGGAAGATTCTGAATTTCGTTTTCTTTTATGTTTATTTTTCCTTTTATTTTTCTTTATTAGTTTTCCAGTTATTATTTAAAAAAAAAAAATTTATTTGTGATAATTTTTTTTTTTTAAGTGTGCAAAAATTTTTCTTTTCAAATTTAATTGTTATGAGATGTACATATATTTATTTTTCATATATTTAAAAAAAAAATGTGTTCTGTGTTTTATTTGCTTCGTGATTTTTAGTGTTTTTACTAAAAAGAAAAAAATTCGAAAAATCAAAAATTCAAAAATTGTTTTGCGTATTCCTTGATTTTATTTCGACCCTCAGTATCTTATTATTTTATACCAATAAAAATTTTCACTTCAGATCTTATTTTTCCTTATTTTCCTTCACTGTAAATATAATTTCTTAGTTGTGTGCATACAGATTATTGATTGAAAAATTTGACTAAGAAAGATTTCATTCGGTCATAAGAGCAAAAATTACAGTAATGGAAAATTGGAGATTTAACATATCTGAAAATGAAATTGCAGTAGATTCATATATGAAATTAAAAGATGTTCGGGGGTCGATGTTTAGTGATCGTTAATATTACAAACCAAATAAAGAACTAAAACAACATAAAAAAAAAAAAATTAAAAACATAAAAAAATATAATTGTTCAGATTACATGCCTTGTCCATATTCTGGCCACACTCAGCCAACAAAAACATAAAAATAAAAAATAACATAAAACATTAAAACTGGAAGAATTCTCGAGCTGGTTGTGGTGGTCTAAGGGAGAGCTCCGTTGAGGGAGCTCTGGTTCGGAATGTGAGAAGCTTGGGTGGAGGGATTTGTCTCTCATCTCTATCATCGTCAATGATGATCGGAACGGGAAACAGATTCAGCAGCCTCGGTGCCCTCATAATCACCCAGTTGTTTTCTTTCAAACAAAAAAAAAATAATAAATAAAAAAAAAAAAACTTGTGTTAATAATAGAAGAGGAATGGAAAATTCAATGGAGGTGTGATCAGAGGTCTTACCGTACATGTATAGCGGCAGTTGTGAAAAGAGAGTGCCTGTGGGGTCTATCTCCGCTTGCCAGCGCCTGACCCGATTGCCATGGTTGTTAAACCAGCAGTGCACGTTGTATTCAGTGGCTTCGCCGAAGGTCCTTAGTCGAGACGCGATCTCGACGACTTGCGCTCGGCTTGGGTGTGTGACCCCATAGTTGTAGATTTTGGTCATCATCGTGATCTGATCATCTGTAGGACGCCATCGTTGACTGGTATATCTCTCTGATTCCATATCACTCATCCTTCCTCTCGTAATATACAAATACATAAATAAAAAATAAATACATATAAAAAGAACAAAAACAAGAAAAAAAAAGCATAACATAAAAAAAAAAAAAAAAAACATAAAAACATTAGATTCTAAATTCTGTGTTTTCTTTATTTGTTCTTGTTTCCCGTTAAATTTATTTTTTCCTGTCTGTCTTTGATTGTTTTTGTGTCTGGTCTCAGATCTGTTTCACGGTCCTTGCAAAGGGTCCTAAACGGATCTATGTCCAGTTGTCCTTGTCCATATTGTTCTTGTATATTCAGTTTCTGTGTTTTAGTTTTAAGTGGGGTACGTGGCGTTGTTCTACCCGATTGTCTCTGCCATACCTTCAAACGAAGGGAGATTAACGTCTGGTTTCCAGCCGATATACCCCTTAAGTTTTAAGACAATTGTGTTTTATGTGTTTTAAGTGTTTAGCAGGTGAAAAATAAAGCGAATAAGAGCTGAAATGCAAGGAAAAGAAAGCAGAAAAAGAAAAAAAATGAAAGATCTGGAAAGCAGGAAAAGGGAAAGGGAGAGCAAAATAGGGAAAGCACAATAAAGAGCAGAAAGCTGAAAATAAAGAAGGAACAGAAAGCAGGAAAAGAAAGCAGAAAAAGAAAAAAAAAAAGCGAATAAGATCTGAAAGCAGGAAAAGAAGAAAAATGAAATATCTCGAAAGCAGGAAAAGAAAGCAGAAAAAGAAAAAAAAAAGCGAATAAGATCTGAAAGCAGGAAAAGAAGAAAAATGAAAGATCTCGAAAGCAGGAAAAGGTAATGCTTAAGAGCAGAAAGCTTAAACGGCAGAAAGAAGGAGATCAAAGGTGTAGAGGACTTACCCGGAGTAGTAGGGCTTACAAAAGCTTGACGCAGATCTTAGATGCTCCGAAGGCACACAGGCAGAGTCTCCTCACAGATTTCACTCAGACTCTTCAGAAGGCGAAGGGGCAGAGCTTCCTCGCAGATCCAGACGCTCGAGAGAGAGAAGAGAGAAGATAGCAGAGAGCAGAGAGTTGAGAGAGCATAGGAGAGAGCAGAGAGAGTAGAGAGAGTTGAGAGAGAAGCAGAGAGGAGAGAGTGAGAGTCAGGAAATGGCGCTGGACGCGGAGGAGCGGCCTATTTATAGCCAAAATAATCTACTGTAGCAACAGTTTCGGTTGTTGCCACCGAAACTGTTGTCACAGTACCGGTCTCCTTTTTCAGAAAAAAAAAATAATAAAAAAAATAAAAAAAAATAAAAAAATAAAAAAATGAAAAAATATAATAAAAGTTAATTAGCATCTTCTGATGGGTGCTACGTGATTTAGACATCTACTGATGGGTGTCACTGAAAACATCTACTGATGGATGTTACTGAAAATTTCTTCCCATTTCCTAACATTTTATTGCACTTGTCTATATTATTTGACTGCTCTGAAGTTGATCATCTGATGATTGTAACACACTGAGGACATTGTGTGATTTAAGTGTGGTCTACTGGGAAGAAATTCTGATTTTTCTGATTTTTCTGTTAGATTGTATTTTGTGTGTTAAATTTTTTTGTTTTTTGAGTGTTAAATTTTTTTTTCTGTTAAGTTATTTTTATCGAGTTTTGTGTGCAATAAATTTTACATTTTTCTCTTGATTTCTGGATGATGTTTAAGTTGTAGATTTTTCCTTCACTTACTTAATACTTATGGTTTGAAATCCTTGCTTTTCTCTGCTTGGAAGATGATTATAATGTTTAAGAGGTTGATTTGATTGTAACAAATGCCCTGTGTGAGAATTTGAGCCACTTAATTTTCTTTCTTGTGTGATATGTATCTTGAATGCTTGCACATATGCCTTGGCTTGATTCTTTTTGATATACTTGATTGATATGCATGTTCAGACGTGATAAAGGCATTTTTGTTCTTGAGCCTCTTTAGCCAAATAAGCCTACCTTGTTATTATCCTTTGGTAACCCCTTTGAGCCTATACTATATATATTTCTTTGTGTTGAAGCTCATACACTGATCCTAAGTAAAAAACAAATGATTACCTTAACCTTAGGAAAGTCTGGAGCTATAGAAGTATTTTGAGAATAAGTGTGGTCTCCTTGGGAATTCTGATGAATTGGCTAGTTGGTTCCTCATCATGTTTTGAAATGATAATTTATATCCTGTTGTGTGATAAAAACAAAAAAAAAGAAAAAAAAAAAGACAGGATAAAAAAAAATGATGAGAAAAAAAAAAAATTTGAAAAATAATTTTGTGAATAATGGAGTCGAGAAAAGGATTGAATTAGAGGTTTGGGTGAGATTTCATTGTGTTTACATTTTTTTCCTAGTGCACCTCTATTTCTTCTGAGCTATAGCTACTTATCCAAATTTATCCTCCCCTGTCCTTGGCCCCATTACAACCCAGTAAAGACCTTTAGATTTGAACATGCATATGTTTTAAGTGTTGATATTAGAAGCTTGCCAAGTCTACTTGTGTTTGCTTTCTTGAGTGCATCGAGTTGAAATTATTTACCTTAAACACTTGAGAGAAACACTATTAGTGCATCTGTGAGGTTATGTTATTTTTAATTCACCTCTTGAGCTGATTGATTATTTTTCCATGTACTGAATTGCTTGGATGATTTCTGTGAGTATCTGCTTTTCTTAACTATGTGTTGGATATTGTCTACTTTCTTTTCTCTGTCCAGACTTCTTGAGAATTCTGTAAATTCTTTTTATTTTCTCGTGAGTTTTTATTTTTCTGTCTGTTGAGTTTGTGTCACCTCCCTAAAAGTCTGTTAAACCATTCCCTGAATTGCGTCTTAATTTTGCCCAGGAGTGCAAAAGACTAAGTGTGGTCTATTTTGATGAGTCGATATTTTATTCACTTCACTTAGCTTATTGTGCTAGAATTAATCAGGAAATTGTGCTTAATTGTCCGGAATTTTCCCGTTTTTACTTATTGTACTTAATTTGACCAGAAATTCTAATTTTAATTAATTTGAATTATTTGAGTTAATTATGTGAATTAGTAATTGCAGGAAAAATTTTGGAAATACAATTAGGAACATTTGAAGATTAAATGAAATTGGAAATTTGAAGTTGTGCACGGTTCATAGATGCTCACTGCTGTATTTACAATTTGGACGTGAAAATGGTCTTGGATGTGAAGTTAATGTGGAAGCAAATGCAACAATGAGTGTACAAGACTCTTGGTTTTATTTTTATAAAATAGAAGGAAGTGCACACTCTCTCACGAAAACAACACTAAGCCTAGAGCCCATGGAAAATTTATTTTTACAAGCATCACATGTTGAGTGGAGTGCCACGGCTGCAAAATGATTGATTTCAAATGGCTTCTTGGCCTTTAAAGAAAAAAAATCTGAGATTGAACCACCAAAAATTGGTCCTTGAGAGACGACCTAGGAGTCACTTCCTAGTAAACTATACTGCATTCTTTTATGCACAACTTTTTGCGAGCGGTGCGACCCGTTCGTCAGCGGCTAACCTTTTATCCCGTGAAACCATGTATATAAGTAAGTGTAAAATCACATAAACTCAATGAAAGACGATCTTAAGAAACATACCTTCCATTCCTCAGACTCTCTAGATGCACGAAACGGCTTCCAATCCTCCTCTGTGAAGGTATAATGCTGAGATGGATTTTCATGTTGTCTATCTCCAAAGACATATAGCCGTGTCAGCCTTGTCTTGAAATCCCTAAATCTTATCGCTATATGCGATAACACTTTCTTTCTGATTTGCAATGTGTTTGGAATATCAAAATGTTGCTGTTTAAAACAAAAAACTTGTTACCAAGAGAAAAGTTAACAGATAAGTATATCACAAATTGCATGAAGTCTAAACATACCTGAACATCTTGCCATAAGAGGTTCTTGTCGACCTCTGGGACGTCATCCCAACATGCATGAAGGATAGAGACATGACTTTTTGCTAACTTGCCCAGATAACTCCTAAACCTATCAGCATTTGGCCCTGATGGATGACCTGATCTGGGGTCAATGTCAACATGCCTCCTCTGACCATCCACGCGTCCGGATGTCACATCTGCCACTCGGGTGACGCCTCGTCCACGTCTGCTCTTTCCCGATCCTGAGTCTGAGGCCGACATACCTGAAAAATTATACAACGTTAGTAATAATTCAATTATGATGAACATACATATAAAGTCAATAAAAGTGAAAATATTAACCTATTAATTAATTGTTTTTTCCCAAATGCCTTCGTTGTGATCACTACGAATTGCCTGCATTACATCGGCAACGTCATCAACTGGGTCTTCAGTGGGTCTACATGCAACAGATGTTGTCTCAAGTATATCAAGAGAATCGTCATCATCATGTCCATGCATGTTTCTACTTTCTAAAACCACTGACCATTTGTTATTCGATGGATCACTTACGTAGAATATTTGTCTTGCTTGACTAGCCATGATAAATGGTTCATCAGTGTAATTCATCTTGTTCAAGTCCACCAATGTGAAACCAAGGTCATCCATCATGACACCAGAATTTATATCAACCCATTTACACTTGAAAACTGGTACTCTAAAATTAACGTAATCAACTTCCCATATTTCTTGTATTATTCCAAAATAACTGATGGATGCTGTGATTGGATTTTTGTCTTTAGAACTAGCAAAGTGCACAGCCTCAGCTTGTAGTGTGACGCCACTATTTTGAACTCTGCTTTTGTCATCTTCTACCTTTGTCTGAAAAGAAATATTGTTTATATAGTACCCACCATATGTAATGACCTCTGTGTTCGGTCCACGAGATAACCTCAATAAAGTTTCAGAAACATGTGGAGTCGCATACATCTTTTTCTTAAACCATCCCAAGAAGGTTTTCACATGTTCATTAAGATGCCATTTTTCACTCATTTTTGGGTTTGCTGCCTTTATTTCATTAACGTGGTCAGAAATGTAAGGAATCACATCAATAGTGTTGTTTAAGACGTACAAATGAGCTTGGTCAATTTCTTTTCTGCTAACACTTTGAATTGTCACACCTCGAACACCCTTACCTTCACATTTTCCTTCGTTTTTGCTCTTGGGAAGACTGACGGGTTCACAAGATGGCATATAACTTGAACAAAATTCAATGGCTTCTTCTGCAACGTATCGCTCTATGATTGAAGCTTCTGGTCTATACTGATTCTTGACATATCCCTTTAAAATCTTCATGTATCTTTCAATTGGGTACATCCACCTTAAGAAGACCAGCCCACATATTCGAATTTCTCTGACTAGGTGAACAATCAAATGTACCATGATGTCAAAAAAGGAAGGTGGAAAATACATCTCCAATTGACATAGTAGTCTTATTCCCTCATTTTCCAATTCATCTAAACCTCGAGGGTCAACAACTTTCTTGCAAATGGCATTAAAGAAAAAACTCAGACGTGTCAGAATACCCCTAACAGAAGGAGGTAATATACCTCGAATAACAACTGGTAACAACTGTTGCATCAATACATGACAATCGTGGGACTTTAAACCAACTAGCTTTAAGTCTTGCATAGACACAAGGTTACTAATATTTGAAGAATAACCTTGCGGAACCTTCACACTTCTTAAACAGTTACAAAAACTTTGTTTTTCTTTTTTGGAAAGTGTGTGACAGGCTGGGGGCAGATAGGTGCGTCTTCCTATTATCGATGGATGTAACTCATATCGGATTCCCATGTCAGCCAAATCTTGTCTTGCTTTTATTCCGTCTTTGCTCTTCCCTTTGACGTTTAATAAAGTTCCGATAACACTGTCACAAACATTTTTCTCAACGTGCATCACATCAATACAATGTCTAACATCAAGTTCACACCAATATGGAAGCTTAAAAAATATCGATCGTTTCTTCCAAATGTTCTTTGCAGAGGTACTTTTATGATGTTTTCCAAAGACAATGTCAATGTTTTTCACTTCGTTGTACACCTCTTCACCATTCCGGGGTTTGCACACAACCTCATCCTCAGCACTTCCATTAAATGATTTTTTCAATCTACGATAAGGATGATTACGAGGAAGAAATTTTCGATGTCTTGTATATACTGTCTTCTGACCATGCTTCAACTGAAGGTAACTAGTGTTTTCTTCACATATGGGACATGCAAAATGACCTTTAACACTATAACCGCTCAAGTTTCCATATGCTGGGAAATCATTTATAGTGCAAAACAACATTGCACGCAAACGGAACTGTTCCTGAACATGTGAGTCAAACACGTCGATGCCTTCTTCCCACAACAATTTCAAATCATCAATTAAAGGTGCTAAGTAAACATCAATGTCATTTCCAGGTTGTCTAGGACCCGATATCATCATGGACAACATCACATATTTTCTCTTCATGCACAACGAAGGAGAAAGATTGTAAATCATCAACATAACTGGCCACGAACTGTGTTTGCTACTTAAGTTTCCATAAGGATTCATACCATCAGTTGCAAGTGCAAGCCTTAAGTTTCTTGGATCTGCACCAAATTCAGGGAATTTGTCATCAATCTTTTTCCATTGTGGAGAATCAGCAGGGTGTCGAAGAAGATTATCGCACTTTCTTTGGTCAGAGTGCCATTTAAGGTTCTTTGCATCTTCTTTAACAGAGAACATACGTTTGAACCTTGGTATTATAGGCAAATACCACATCACCTCAGCAGGTGCACCATCATTACCTTCATTACCAGTGACTCTGTCAGATTTCTTTTTAAAACGGGATAAACCACATGTTGGACAATACTTTAACGAAGCAAACTCCTTTGTGTACAAAACACAATCATTAGGACAAGCATGTATCTTTTGATATTCAAGACCCATTGGACATAAAAAATTTTTCGCCTCGTAATTACGAATAGGTAGAGTATTATTTTCTGGAAGCATCTCCTTCAACAACTCCAACAACTCGGTGAAACTTTTATCGGTCCATCCATTCCTTGCTTTTAAACTAAACAACTTTAAAGTTGAAGACAGACGTGTAAAGTTCGAGCATCCTGGGAACAACGGTTGCTCTGAATCATTAATAAGAGAATCATACAAATTAGCCCTTCCAAAATTTTCTTCACCGACATCACGTATCATGTCCTCTAAATGGTCACTCATCCATTCTTCCACATAATCCGTTCCTCGTGACGTGGTAGGCTGCTCCAGTAGTTCTCCATGCCAAGTCCAAACAGTATAAGTCCTCATTATGCCGTACATGAATAGATGGTCACGCACATTGCCTAAGTCTTGCCGTATTTGATTAAGACAACGCACACAAGGACAAAAATATGTCCCGTTGACAGACTTAGCATTTTGTTCAACGTATTGCAAGAACTTCGAAACACCTTTCTCATATTCTTCACTGATGCGACGTTCCTTCATCCAGCTTCGATCCATACTATGTTCGTAAAATCATCAGTTCAAGTGTTTTAACTCTCACAAGGTTAGGCCCTACCCATTCAAAAAAACTAATTTTCATAATTTGCTCAGCCACGTGCATTGAAGTCTACATCATAAAATTGATAAGATTTCGGCAGCATTTCGCATTGGTCTCCGAAATACACGAAATGAGAGTAGTCAACGATGACCACAATCAAATATGCATCCGGAGAACAACACAAGTACTGAACCGAAATTTTATCAATCTTATCCTTAAACTCCAATTGACATGGTATTGCAAATTATGGAAATTAATTTTTTCAAACTGTCCAATCGGACAATTCAAAATTTAACACAAACGATTAAAAAATTAATCGTTTGTCTTAAATTTCAAACGGGAACTAAGTGTCACTCAATGATTTGATACTTATAATAACACAACTAATACAGATATATTCAAAAGCCAATTACACAGTCACATTTTACAGTAAATAACGTGCATTCATAAAACTCAATTACATGCATACAAAAAATTTTCAAGCTAACCTGAAAAGTAGATTCGAAATGAAAAGGAGGAAAACGGAGGAGTGAACGGCCTAAAACGCAGTCCAAAACCAGTCAAAGAAGCCGCCCAAGAACACGCAAGAGTCTGCAAAAAAAACCGAGGGAAAAAGATTTTTAATCGGTTCAAATTAAAGGTATTTCATCACAGAGCAATGTAATCGAATTGAAACTCAATTTAAACGGTCCAAATACGAGAAAACGCACCTGGAAATCAATGGCGCAGCAACGTTTTGCGGAGGAAGACGATGAACAGTGTTTTCGCGTTTCCAAATGGTAACTGGTCACGTTCGCGGGAGCACACGTTTTATAATCTTAGACGTCCGACACTCTGGGGGACGGACGTTTATAATACTATAGACGTCCATTTCGTTACTAATATGACGTCTTTGACGATTTAAAAATCATATTCGCGGGTGGCTTTACACGTCCGTCCTGGATTGCGGACGTCTATTGTACTCAACAACTGAACGTTTCAACTCCCCATGGCAGCCCATAAACGTCCGTCCTGGGAGGGCACGGACGTCTATAATATTATAGACGTCCGTGCCCTCCAGACTGGACGTGTAAGGACCTGAAGAGAATTAAATACCCAACCACCCTGTCAGTACATTAAATGTCCGTCCTGGTAGGGCACGGACGTCTATAATATTATAGACGTCCGGGCCCTCCAGACTGGACGTGTAAGGACCTGAAGAGAATTAAATACCCAACCACCCTGTCAGTACATTAAACGTCCGTGATGCGGGGACGAACTTCTATAATGGCTGCCATGGTACTTGAAAACGTTCAGCATATAAACGTTCAGTTGTCAGCCTATTAAACGTCCGTCACCTAGGACGGACGTTCATAACCTTACGAACGTCCGTCACCTAGGACGGACGTTCATAACCTTACGAACGTCCGTCTTGGCCAGGAACGGACGTACCCAAATGCACATGATTTTCACTGTTGAGCCTATTAAACGTCCGTCACCTATGACAGACGTTCATAACATTATAAACGTCCGTCTCGGCCAGGGACGGACGTTTAAAAAGCTACACATGTCTTTGTTCAGCCTATTAAACGTCCGTCACCTAGGACGGACGTTCCTAACCTTACGAACGTCCGTCACCTAGGACAGACGTTCATAACCTTACGAACGTCCGTCTCGGCCAGGAAAGGACGTTCCCAAATGCACAAGATTTTCACTGTTGAGCCTATTAAACGTCCGTCACCTAGGACGGACGTTCATAACATTATAAACGTCCGTCTCGGCCAAGGAGAGACGTTCAAAAAGCTACACATGTCTTTGTTCAGCCTATTAAACGTCCGTCACCTAGGACGGACGTTCATAACCTTACGAACGTCCGTCACCTAGGACGGACGTTCCTAATCTTACGAACGTCCGTCACCTAGGACGGACGTTCATAACCTTACGAACGTCTGTCTCGGCCAGGAACGGACGTTCCCAAATGCACATGATTTTCACTGTTGAGCCTATTAAACGTCTGTCACCTAGGACGGACGTTCATAACATTATAAACGTCCGTCTCGGCCAGGGACGGACGTTCAAAAAGCTACACATGTCTGTTCAGCCTATTAAACGTCCGTCACCTAGGACGGACGTTCATAACCTTACGAACGTCCGTCTCGGCCAGGAACGGACGTTCCCAAATGCGCATGACTTTTAATGTTGAGCCTATTAAACGTCCGTCACCTAGGACGGACGTTCATAACATTATAAACGTCCGTCTCGGCTAGGGACGGACGTTCAAAAAGCTACACATGTCTGTTCAGCCTATTAAACGTCCGTCACCTAGGACGGACGTTCCTAACCTTACGAACGTCCGTCACCAAGGACGGACATTCCTAACCTTACGAACGTCCGTCACCTAGGACGGACGTTCATAACCTTACGAACGTCCGTCTCAGCCAGGAACGGACGTTCCCAAATGCACATGATTTTCACTGTTGAGCCTATTAAACGTCCGTCACATAGGACGGACGTTCATAACATTATAAACGTCCGTCTCGGCCAGGGACGGACGTTCAAAAAGTCTGTGTTCAGCCTATTAAACGTCCGTCACCTAGGACGGACGTTCATAACCTTACGAACGTCCGTCTCGGCCAGGAACGGACGTTCCCAAATGCACATGACTTTCACTGTTGAGCCTATTAAACGTCCGTCACCTAGGACGGACGTTCATAACATTATAAACGTCCGTCTCGGCCAGGGACGGACGTTCAAAAAGCTACACATGTCTGTTCAGCCTATTAAACGTCCGTCACCTAGGACGGACGTTCATAACCTTACGAACGTCCGTCACCTAGGACGGACGTTCATAACCTTACGAACGTCCGTCTCGGCCAGGAACGGACGTTCCCAAATGCACATGATTTTCACTGTTGAGCCTATTAAACGTCCGTCACCTAGGACGGACGTTCATAACATTATAAACGTCCGTCTCGGCCAGGGACGGACGTTCAAAAAGTCTTTGTTCAGCCTATTAAACGTCCGTCACCTAGGACGGACGTTCATAACCTTACGAACGTCCGTCTCGGCCAGGAACGGACGTTCCCAAATGCACATGATTTTCACTGTTGAGCCTATTAAACGTCCGTCACCTACGACGGACGTTCATAACATTATAAACGTCCGTCTCGGCCAGGGACGGACGTTCAAAAAGCTACATGGTTTTCACTGTTCAGCCTATTAAACGTCCGTCACCTAGGACGGACGTTCATAACATTATAAACGTCTGTCTCGACAACGGACGGACGTTCAAAGGGCTGACACGTGTTCACTTGTTCAGCCTATTAAACGTCCGTCAGCTAGGACGGACGTACATTATGTTGGAACAATCGGTACCGTTATAGAGTCGCGCAGCGGAATAAATTAATAAAGCGGAAAGCGTGTTACGGTCACAAATCAAGTTTTGATGGTCCGTTTTAGAAAAACAATTTTCTTAGAGAAAATT
Organism: Vigna nakashimae; assembly: GCA_034642375.1. Taxonomy (NCBI): domain Eukaryota; kingdom Viridiplantae; phylum Streptophyta; class Magnoliopsida; order Fabales; family Fabaceae; genus Vigna; species Vigna nakashimae. The sequence continues at coordinate 26,716,574 of CM067768.1, forward strand.
TATCAAACAGTTAACATGCGTAAAAAGTAAAGAGTATAGAGAGTAGAAAAATTGATACACTGGATTTTTATCCTGGTTCGATTCAAAAGAATCTACGTCCAGTTGTTAATCACTATAAAAAGTGATTAACGTTTTCACTAAAATCAGTTTCACAAATTTACAATAAGAGTGAATAAAAGAAAAGATAAAACCTTCCTTCGACGAACGAACCGGAAGATGATCACCTTGCCAACTCGAAGAGAACCACTCCGACTATCGACACACGAAACGCGAGCTTCTCCTATTCCGAGACCAGGCAAAGCACTTGAACTAGCTTTTTAGAACTTCCTCAGACACACTGTATTCTCAAAAAGCTCAGAGTTCAACAACGTTTTTTTCTAATTTCTCCAAAACAAAATATATAGCCAAATACACTGAGTGCCAAAGGTCAGCTCCCAACTGCCATGAATAATCGATTATTGTAAGTGATAATCGATTATTCAAGTCCGTTACAGGTTTTCAAAAATGTGATAATCGATTATATCAAGTGATAATCGATTATTCAAGTATGACTTGTGATAATCGATTATTGCTTAACCATAATCGATTATTGCAGTTAAAAATGCAAGTTCACAAGGTTTACAAGAATTTCCTACTACATTTAATTTCTACAAATTGCTTTTAACTAATTCTAATATCTTCTTCAACTAAAACTTCTTGCAGCATCATCAAAACAAATTTCTTCAAGATTTACCAATACTCCTTATTGGTAACACATTACATTATAAACGTCCGTCTCGATAAGGGACGGACGTTCATAGGCTGACAGGGGTTCACTTGTTCACCCTAGTAAACGTCCGTCTGCCAAAGCCGGACGTGTATAATATTATACACGTCCGGCTCGACCCAGGACGGACTTCTAGAGTTCCAGTTATTTACTAATATGCCACCGGTCAATTATATACGTTGGGCCTTTTGTGGACGGACGTCTATTGGGAGACGTTAAAAGCCCTTTCTGCACTAGTGCCTCTAGGAAAAAATATAAAAATAAACAAGTAACATAACAATTATGTTCTAATAAAAATATACACTAAAAACACTAATTTGCAAACAAAAACCTAAAATCTCAAAACTACTTTATTCTTAAAATCCTTATTTTCCTCCTTCTTACCAATAGAATGTATACATATATTTATATTTTGAAATAAATAAATGAATTAAGGTTATTTATGTTACATTAATATATACATTAATTTGGTGTAACATATTTAATGATATTGCATAAATATTATAACACATGCATTAATTTATTACATTAATGACATTATTTATTAATCAAATGCATTCATTTATTACTTTTCTTATTTTAAATCTTTTTGAAACGGGAAATACTATAAAAAAATAATATTAATCCTCTTCCCTTAAACTATTGTCCAAGTTTAAACCATTGTCAACCGTAATTCTTTTAGCTGTCTCTGAATATTTTCAGAGAAATGGGCATCATCATGGAATGAAGACGAGGAAGATGCAGACATATAGTTTTGAAAGAGTAATGATATTATCTCAAAATCAAATCAAGGAAGTATACCAAAGGTATATATATAAGCATTTCATTAATTAGACCCACTGTTTTTATTGTTTTCTTTTATTTGGTTTTCCAAATTATAAAACATTTCGTTTACTGAACATTGCATTTTTTAATGAGACACACATATTGAGAACTGTTTCAGAATTTTTCTGTCAAGAAACATACATGAAAATGGAGATTATAAACATGTCAACCTTAACATATATGAATGAGTGCAGCATAATCTTTGATTTCAAAATGATTCTAGTTTCTAACAGAAGCCATTTTTTTATGAATGACAGGATGATGATTTGGGATTATTTAGAAATGGGGATAGTTTTGCTGTCAAAGATGTCAACGTAGGATTCCCCCATTTCATTAGTAATTTCCCATCTGTCAAATATCTTGAGCTCCAACATCAGATGGAAATTTAGAAGGAGAATAAGATAAGGATGTTAAGTGTCTGAGAGTTGCTGAAAAGAGAGAATATTTTGAGCAGTGCTGAATGGTTGGAGGCTTCTGTGAAAAGAGAGAACAAGAGAAACATTTATTGATCTTTTGTAAATATTATAACTTTTCAATGTAATACTACATTTCATAGTAATTATCAGTTGATTGTAATATTAATTTGATCTTCAAACTATTCCAATAAATTTCATGAATTCGTAGTTGACACTGAATGTTTGTTTTTAACCAATCAGAATATAAAATTTTCTTCTCTCATTTTATTGATCTAGACTTTGTGTTTTAACATAAGCCTTTCCATTAACCATATGGCATCCGTAAACCTTCGTGGTAACCATTTTCCATCTTGTTGACATCTAAAGAACAATTTCATCATCAAAGGTAATCCTCTGAATAAGATGGTGAGAACATCGTAACATGATATATTTTTCTTTCACAAAATGAAGAGTGGAAAAGATTTACCAACATAACAAGGAGAGGTTGATAGGATTAGTTATTTTGTTATATTCCAGAATCAAACTATCCATTTTTTATTTGAAAAATTATTACTATTATTATTATTTAAAATAAATTTAAGAATACATAATTTAGTCATTGATCATAAAAGTTATTAAAAAATAATTAATATCATTTTAAAATTTGAAAATTTTAATAAAATAATGAAAAAAATTAAACAATTTTTTTTTTGTTTTAATTGTATGATAAATGATAATGAGAATAAAGCTTGTTAGTTTTTTTAATTCGAAATGTTATGTTGTTTTGGTTTCAGAAGGTGTTTGACGTGGATTCTTCATATTTGTTAATTTACTCTTATTTTGTAATTTGCTCATATTTCTATTTGAGTTAACGGTGATTTTGCGGGTTACTTCACTGGTGGCAGATCGGTTAGATAGGATAATCCTCTCTTTTGCTTTTTTATTTTATTGAGAAAATTTTGAGTAAAGATATCTCAGTTTATTTCTAAAAACTTATGTTTCTCGTTGTTGGTAATCGAAAGATATAATTTCCTTCTTATACTCTCAATGTTGACAATATATTTGTTTTCTATAAAGAGGAAAATAGTATCCTGTAACATTTAAAATATTTCTCGCATGAATACGACACTTTCTCAAACCAATGGGTAAGTCCAATTAAAAGTCCTTTTTACAACGTTGAGGTTTTTTGTTAGACATCTCAAGAGACTTTCTTTTACAACGTTGATGTTTTTGTTAGACATCTCAACAGACTTTCTATCTTGTAACCAAATTTTTATAGGGGTTCCTATGGATCAAGTTTTTTAACCTTTGGTTAATAAAATTCATAATAAACTTGTTTCTTGAAAATTGAAGTAGCTTAGTATGATAGGAAAAGTTCATCCAGTAAATTTGTTAATTGTTGGCTTATTTTCTTATATCTTATATTTACAAATAGCTTATGAAGCTAATTTTTTTAGGTAAATAATGGATTCAAAATTTTGTTTTGACTGATACACAAAAATAGAGATTTCATACTATTGAATAGTCTATCTAATGTGGTTCTAAGGTTAATGGTGGTTTGTAAGTTACTAATATTCAGTTAAAGAACAAAGCCTATCTATTACGTTTTACTTAGGAGTTTGTTTATGAAAAAATAACTACACTGAACTCATGCGTATTCAAATCCTCGTCAATATGACATGGTATTAAGGATGCATATGTTGTTCAAATATTTTGGCATGACATGGATTTTATTTGTGAAATATTTTGTAGAGTAAGTCAATCTCAAAAGATTTGAAGAATATATCAAAGATATGGAAATATTGGAAGTTGAATATATATATATATATATATATATATATATATATATATATATAAGGATTATCAGTTACAATTCAATCAAGTATAGATTCCAAGCCTAATCAATGCGACATAATTTGCCTGGTGAGCAAGACCAATTTAACCAATGAGAAGGATTAAATTGCCTAGCAACGGTAGCTAGCCCACTAACATACGCGTTTCAAAAATAATATAATGCATCACACTTTCAATCTTTTAGAGAATAGGGAACTAACTGAATGGCAAGAGGACAAAGGCACATTCGTGAGACTGGAGACACTCATCATTACCATTATTTTAAGCTTTTATCCATTCACTAGTGCTTAGAATGTCTAGGAGTAACTAACTCCATTATTCAATGGGGTTGGACGTAATGTATTTTTATTCTTTGTGATATGTATTATTCAATGTAGTTCTTTCCCATTACTCTTGTATTATGTTCTTATTCTTAACTACATGATATTTGATTGCTTATTTTATCTTATATGATTATTAGAAAATAATTTAGAATCTTAATTAGAATATAATAACTATTAGATTTTGCCTCTAGATATAGAGTTTTATTAATTAGTAAATTTAAACATCTAAACTTAATGTAAACTTTTTGGTAAAAATATCTAAGGAGTTATAATTTTTATTAGTAAGGTTTATACTTGTCTACGAGGAATCAAGGCTTGTTAGGAGTATATAGTTTATTTTTGTTACATTGAATTGGAACATGAAATCCAACCTCATGAAGTCTCTATCACATATTTTATTTTCTAAGTTTAATTGCTTTCTACAATTTAGAATTTCATTATTAAAAATTAAACATTTTCATTTTTCCAAATTTCTTAGCCTTAATCAATAAATAATCATAGTTTTTCTGAACAAACGCAAGTCTCTTGAAAAACCATATAAGGAATTTCCTCTTTATTACTTGTGTGATTTGGTACACTTGTTAATATCTTAACAGTGTGTTGTCTTAAAATGTTGCAAAAAAGTTTTACTCTTTTGATATGGAATGTGTACATTGAGGAAATTTGATTTGGTAGGATGAATTGTCATCGTCTAAAACTTTTGTTCTTTGGAATTTGGAGATTAAAAAAAAGGAGTAATTTTATGCGCTATGTGTTCATTATGTTGTAATGATGTTGAATCTTTCTCTCATTTGTTATTTCATTGTTCTATTATTATACGATTTGAGCCATGGTTGAAGTCAACTTTTCAAGATGTGCAATTTTCTTCATTGGATTTGGTTGTTCATTTTATGAAGTCTGCTTGTAGTCATTTTCTTAAAGTAATTAATGTGCAGTTTTCGTAATTGGATTAAAGTGGACGATGAGAAATCATAATAGATTTCAGGATTCAAATTAGGTGCGTATGATTAGAAATAAATCTAAAAACCATGAGTAATACTATATCTTATTTTTTGGTGGTGAAATTTTTCAATATTCAAACTAGAGAAGGTAGGGTGCTTTCATGTATGGAATTAATACGACAAGTTTCATCTGCCAATTGGCTTAAGGTGGATATTGGTGATACAACTAGGCGTTATCCTAATTTGGCCTTATGTGCTAGTATTTTGAGGGGAAGTGAGAGTTAATATGTGAGTAATTTTTGAGATTTTGTTAGTAGTACAACTTTTATTTATGCCAAATTTATGGGGATCATTTATACATTGGAACATGCTTGGAGGAAAGGCTTTAATTAGAGATTGATTCTTCTTTAGTGTGTCATGATTTTTTGGATTAATAAATGGTTCTTTGGAGTCTTAAAGGGAGATAACATCAATGCTTGCAATTGTGTAAGGATATGAAATTCAAAGTTTCTCATGTTTTTTGTGAAAGAAATCTTTATGTCAATAAATTAGCTAATTTAGCTTTGATTCATAAAGAAGAATATAAGTTTTAACTTTACTTCCATGTATTTATTTAGATATCTTCATAATAGGTATCATGGATTTCGTGTTGTCCCTTTATGCCTTATATTCTTTTTTTTAAAAAACTTTCATGTAATGGTAAATGATTGATGTGTTTTCGGGTGTCAATATAGCTTAAATGTCAAAATTCATAATAATGTCTAAGATGACCTTATTTGAAAAGTTTGTTATTGATGAGTTAATATTTTCTCAACTTCACTTACCTTATTGTGCTATATTTAAACAGGGAATTGTGTTTAAATGTTAAGTATTTTCCCGTTTTTACTGATTGTGCTTAATTCGATCAGAAATTCTTATTTTAATTAATTTGAATTATCTGACAATAATTATTTACATTATTGAGTGCAGGGAAAATTCTATAAATATTTTAGGACATTTGGAAAAATATTGATTTATGAACTGTGCTATCTAGTCGAATCCGCGCTGCGTTGAATTAATCTGTGTGTCGATATGTGGAAACTTGAGGTGGAATAATTTTATTTTGAGTTGGGAAGGTGGTGTCACGATTTATAGTTTCTGAAAGATGACAATTGTGCTGCCACATTTACTAAGTAAATGCCATGGCCATAGACAATTTCATTTGGCAACCATCTAGAAAATGATACATGTGGCAAAAGTTGGGAGCCACCACATTTTCTTTCTTGGCTGGAACGTGCACACAAACTAAGCAATATAGCATTTCCACTCACGGCTAAAACAATAAATTGCTTCCCTCCAAAATTCAACAAGTAAAGAAATGAAAGAAAGGGACACACATAGCAAGTGTTCACGTTTTTCTCAAATAATTTGGAAGCATTCAGCAATTACACAATGCAAAAGTCACGGCCATGGGAAAGAATTCCAACATGAATTGGTTTTGTTTATTTTGTCCAAAGGAGACAACACATGGGCCACGGTATTATGCATTCATTTTGGCATCATGTGAAGGAATAAAAGATGAAGGGGACCACCACCTATGAAGGTCATGGCTGCATTCTTTCTTGTGAAAAATTTTGCAAAGTTGGACAACAAATGGGAGCCACCACTTCACTAAAGGCTCACGGTTTTCCTCCTTCCTTTTGCAATAGCTCACATAGCTTTTACAAATTGTCATCCAACAATTAAATAAGTTAAACTTGATGGGAAATCATGGCCACCTCTCACAGCTTTGTAGAGAAAGTTCAAATGAAATGCTAAATTTTATTTATTAAGTGAAAATGTTTCATGGCCCACTTTTCACTCATTTCAGAGATGCTTCAGAAACAACACATACCACACGGTTATTGCAAGCCAAACAACCTTCTTAAAGCACATGGAAAAGGGGACCACGTCTACATTAGAGGAGCAGTTCATCAGAGTTTTGGAAGTGCATTTGGAGCAGCCACACCACCGAGAAGACCTCTTCACCAACTTGTTAACACACACAAATTGGAAGAAGCAAAAAGACATGGCAGCAAACATCCAACGCTGGAAGCAAGGAGATGAAGCACTTGGTGTCATAGCTGGATGAAGTGAAGTTACTGATTCCAGGTTAAGCTTGAAGGCTGTCACGGCCCACACCAGCTGGAAAGAAAGAAAACGCTAATTTGGCTTTGAAGCATGGTCGTGAAGAGGAGTTAATGTTGCTACGTTAGAAGGTGCATTCTTGTGTGGTGATTAATTAATTGAATGAAGTCACTAGAGACAACACTGTAAAAAGCAAACACGGCTGGATGCACTAGGAGCTACCACCGGAGAGGAGCTGGAGCAAGAAAAGAAGTGGCGTTCAAGCATTCATAGCAGAGGAAGCCACATCGGTTTGGATGGGATCCCACGGTTGATGCATAGAGAGCACATCCAGTCATTTTCACCATGGCAGCAGAGAACACACAGAGCAGCCACCACCAAAAGAAAAACATACTCTTTGGTCCAGCAGAAACACTTCTCGGTCACAGCACAAGGAGAGGAGTTCACGTGGGCAGCAAACCTCATTTTCTCAGCTGATTCACGTAGCCATCCTGTAGCAAAGAAAAGGAGATGCTCCACGGTCTGGTCCAACACATGCAGCAGCTTCACATGCTGTTACAGTTGGGAGAAGGACGTCCAAACTGATGCACGGAAGGAGGAGCAAAAGGATGATGTGCTGGAATGGTGTGTAAGATGATAAGATTGAGGGGTCCTCACCCTGTTTTCTCACGGAGAGAAAACTATTGCTCAGCATGCAAGAAAATATGCTCACGGGTTCAGAGAATTGGCAATATAAAATGAGGGGGCAGCAGCAGAAGAAAGCATTAGATTTTAGTATTAGATTTTAAGAGTAGGAAGCCACGGCCTGGAGGAGGCTCTTGCCTCTTCCTCTTTCAATAAATCTCTCGACTTTCCATTTTCCAGTAGCTCTCTGTTTATTTTTCAGCAGTGTAGAATTTTATTTCTGAGCGTGCAGTGTATCACAGTATTTGAAACAATTTGTTCGTTTTATTTTTATCTTTCAGTATTTTGGAATTTTAATTTAAGTGTTGAATGTTTGATGAATTCCATTTCCAGTGTTTTATTCTATCTGTTGTTTTTTACAGTTTAGTATTTTCTGCACCGTTAAATTCTGTCATTGTGTTTTACTGGTCATGTTATTTTCAAGAATCGTTTTTACGGTTTATTTTTACTGGAACTATTGATAAATTTTAATTACACTGTTGTTTTGTCTTCTGCATATTTACTGTCTGTGTTTTAATTTCCAACACTGTAATTTTTCCATTGTCTATTTTTACCATATTTTTTTTACCGTTCAGTTTTTACCACTGTTAAAATTTATTTCAGTGTTTTTAAATTCAGTTATGTTTAAATTTTAATTTAATTTTTACCGCACAAAACATCTACAAAACCCCCCCCACTTTGTGTAAAAAAATCTGAGATTGAACCACCACAAAATGGGTCCTTGAGAGACGACCTAGGAGTCAAATCCTAGTTATACTGCATTAATTTCTGCACATCAAATTTGTATGACCGCGATAGTCGTATCAAATTTTGGCGCCGTTGCCGGGGACCAATGGAGGTTCAGTTTTAGATTATTGTTGTGTAAAGTTTTGTTCTGTTAGTATGTTTGTTTTGTGTGTTTTGTCTTGTATATTTTTGTAGGCGACAACGACACCTTCAACAAATTTTGGCGGCGTTGTCACTTCAGTTCCAGGTTTTTTGTTTTAGATTTTTGCTGTGTTTTTCGATTATGCTGTGTTAATATATATTGTGTATATATGTGTTTAATTGTGCTATGTTCTGTATTTAGTTGTTATTAAAAAAAAAAATTTAATTTAAAATTAAAAAAAAAAAATTAATTAAAAATTTTTACTATTGATGTTTTGTCTTGTGTGTGCTTGTAGCATGTATAAATGTGTTTTGTTTTATCTGATTCGTAATTTTTAGTTTTTAGTTTTTACTTTTTATTTTTCCATGTCTACCTATTTTAATGTTGTGAATAATGCTTATTCTGCCAATGTCTGTGATTATGATTCTTATTCTGCATATTACTTTGATTTTAAATCTGCTGATTTTTATGATGAGAACAATATGTTCCATCATCCAATTTCTGAGAGCTCTCTTTGGGAGCCAGTTCCACAATATGAGAGTCAGCAGTTTGATTCTCCTATTCAAATAACTCCTCAGCCTTCTACTTCTGAACCTACATTAAAGGAGTTACTAGAGCAGATGACAATGCAGAACATTCAGTTTTAGAAAGGGAACATGCAGTTCAAGCAAGAGAGCATGGAGTTCCAGCAGGAAACTCAATCTGCCATTCAGAATCTGAGTGATCAGATCAGGCAGATGGCCACTCTTGCACCTGAGGAGACTGATGAAAATTTTGGGGACCCGGCAGAAGTAAGCAGTAATCCTGAACCAGGTAGACCACCTTCACCTTCCCACACTCTAGAAATCTTCAAGGAAGAGGAGGTAAGCATACCACAATTTGATTATTATGTTGATTGTGATGATGATCGGTATGCTAATGACTATAATCTTGCTGAGTCTGATTTTAATTTTTCCTCTGTGCATGATGAGAACCGCTTTTTACTATCACATTCGAATGGTTATTCTTCATGCACTGAACATGAATCTGAGTCTATGATTAATATTGCATGCAATTTAGAAATTGATTCATGTTATGAGGATTTATCTAAAGCTCAGTATGATAATTTGGGTGTTATACCTCTGCATAACATTTCTTTGGAACCATATTGCACTAACCATGTTGCAGGAGGTGTACATGTATTGCATCAACAAACACCCACAATTGAAGACAAAGGTGCAAGCTTACAAAATGGTTTGAAAATCAATTGGCACCTGTTGAACCCAATCATCAACAATTTTTTCTGCTTAGATCCAGCGATGGAAGACATTTCATTGCGAGATCAAATCTGGAGGATGAAGCAATTCCTCCTCAAAACTTCCGTGCTGGATCATGAAGTGGAAAACCTCTCCCTACAAGTCCAAAATTGGCAACTGCCACCCTGACCAGGGAAGTTTTTTTTTTCTTTCTTCCCCGTTTTCATATTTTTAGTGCACTTGTCCTTTATCTGTTAGTGTTTTAATTGATGATCTTATGCTTAGAAAACATTTAGGACAGTGTAATTTAAGTATGGTCTCGGGAAGATTCTGAATTTCGTTTTCTTTTATGTTTATTTTTCCTTTTATTTTTCTTTATTAGTTTTCCAGTTATTATTTAAAAAAAAAAAAAATTTATTTGTGATAATTATTATTTTTTTTTAAGTGTGCAAAAAAATTTTTCTTTTCAAATTTAATTGTTATGAGATGTACATATATTTATTTTTCATATATTTAAAAAAAAAAAAAAAATGTGTTCTGTGTTTTATTTGCTTCGTGATTTTTAGTGTTTTTACTAAAAAGAAAAAATTCGAAAAATCAAAAATTCAAAAAATTGTTTTGCGTATTCCTTGATTTTATTTCGACCCTCAGTATCTTATTATTTTATACCAATAAAAATTTTTCACTTCAGATCTTATTTTTCCTTATTTTCCTTCACTGTAAATATAATTTCTTAGTTGTTTGCATACAGATTATTGATTGAAAAATTTGACTAAGAAAGATTTCATTCGGTCATAAGAGCAAAAATTGCAGTAATGGAAAATTGGAGATTTAACATATCTGAAAATGAAATTGCAGTAGATTCATATATGAAATTAAAAGATGTTCGGGGGTCGATCTTTAGTGATCGTTAATATTACAAACCAAATAAAAAAAAAACAAAAACATCATAAAAACATAAAAAACAATAAAAACAACAAAAATATAAGTGTTCATATTACAGCCCATATTCTGGCCACACTCGGCCAATAAAAACATAAAAAAAAAAAAAAAAAAAAATAAACAAAACTTTAAAAGTGAAAGAACTCTCGAGCTGGTTGTGGTGGTCTAAGGGAGAGCTCCGTTGAGGGAGCTCTGGTTCGAAAAGTCACGAGCGGAGGCTTTGGTGGAGGAATTTCTCGTTCATTTCTGTCGTCATCGATAATGATCGGAACTGGAAACAAATTCAGCAGCCTCGGTGCCCTCATTATCACCCAGTTGTTTTCTTTCAAACAAAAAAATAAAAAATAAAATAATAATAAAATAAATAGCTTGTGTTAATTATAGAAGAGGAAGTGAAAATTTTCAATAAAAATGGAGGTGTGATCAGAGGTCTTACCGTACATGTACAGCGGCAGTTGTGAAAAGAGAGTGCCAGTGGGGTCTATCTCCGCTTGCCAGTGCTTGACCCGATTGCCATGGTTGTTAAACCAGCAGTGCATGTTGTATTCAGTGGCTTCGCCGAAGGTCCTTAGTCGAGACGCGATCTCGACGACTTGCGCTCGGCTTGGGTGTGTGACCCCATAGTTGTAGATTTTGGTCATCATCGTGATCTGATCATCTGTAGGACGCCATCGTTGACTGGTATATCTCTCTGATTCCGTTTCACTCATCCTTCCTCTCTTAATATACAAATACATAAATAAAAAATAAATACATATAAAAAGAACTAAAACAAAAACAAGAAAAATAAGCATAACATAAAAAAAAAAAGAAGCATAAAAAAATTAGATTCTTAGTTCTGTGTTTTCTTTATTTGTTCTTGTTTCCTTTCAAATTTATTTTGTCCTGTCTGTCTTTGATTGTTTTTGTGTCTGGTCTCAGATCTGTTTCACGGTCCTTGCAAAGGGTCCTAAACGGATCTACGTCCAGTGTCCTTGTCCATATTGTTCTTGTATATTCAGTTTCTGTGTTTTAGTTTTAAGTGGGGTACGTGGCGTTGTTCTACCCGATTGTCTCTGCAATACCTTCAATCGAAGGGAGATTAACGTCTGGTTTCCAGCCGATATACCCCTTAAGTTTTAAGACAATTGTGTTTTATGTGTTTTAAGTGTTTAGCAGGTGAAGAATAAAGCGAATAAGAGCTGAAAATAAAGAAGGAACTGAAAGCAAAAAAAAAAAAAATGATAGATCTGAAAGCTGTAAAAGGAGAAGAACTGAAAAGCAAAGAAAAGAGCAGAAAGCTTAAACGGCAGAAAGAAGGAGATCCAAGGTACAGATGACTTACCCGGAGTAGTAGGGCTTACAGAAGCTTGACGCAGATCCAGACGCTCGAGAGAGAGTAGAGAGCAGAGAGAGCAGAGAAGAGAGGAGAGCGGGGAGAGATTAGAGAGAAGAGAGGAGAGCGGGGAGAGATTAGAGAGAAGAGAGCATAGGAGAGAGCAGAGAGAGGAGTAGAGAGAGAGTGAGGGATCAGAAATGGCGCTGGACGCGGAGGAGTGCCTCATTTATAGCCAGATTTCTTTCCACTGTAGCAACAGTTCCGGTCTTTGCCACCGAGACTGTTGTCACAGTACCGGTCTCCTTTTTCAGAAAAAAAAAAAAAAAGAAAAAAAAAAATAAAATAAAATAAAATAAAAAATAAAAAAATAAAAAATAAAAATAAAAAATATTAGCATCTACTGATGGGTGTTACGTGATTCAGACATCTGCTGATGGATGTCACTGATAACATCTACTGATGGATGTTACTGAAAAATTTCTTCCCATTTTTCCTAACTTTTTATTGCACTTGTCTATATTTTTTGACTGCTCTGAAATTGATCATCTGATGATTGTAACACACTGAGGACATTGTGTGATTTATTTGTGGTCTACTGGGAAGAAATTCTGATTTTTCTGTTAGATTGTATTTTGTGTGTTAAATTTTTTGTTTTTGAGTGTTAAATTTTTTCTCTTTTAAGTTATTTTTATCAAGTTTTGTGTGCAATAAATTTTACATTTTCTCTTGATTTCTGGATGATGTCTAAGTTGTAGATTTTTCCTTCACTTGATTAATACTTATGGTTTGAAATCCTTGCTTTTCTCTGCTTGGGAAGATTATTATGATGTTTAAGAGGTTGATTTGATTGGAACGAATACCCTGAGTGAGAATTTGAGCCACTTAATTTTCTTTCTTGTGTGACATGTATCTTGATTGCTTGCACATATGCCTTGGCTTGATTCTTTTTGATAATTCTTGATGGATATGAATGTTTAGAAAATGATAAAGGCATTTTATTTCTTGAGCCTCTTTAGCCAAATAAGCCTACCCTGTTATTATCCTTTGATAACCCCTTTGAGCCTATACTTTCCCCATTTATTTGTGTTGAAGCTCATATACTGACCCTAAGTGAAAAACAATGATTACCTTAAACTTAGGAAAGTCTGGAGCTACAGAAGTGTTTTGAGAATAAGTGTGGTCTCCTTGGGAATTCTGATGAATTGGCTAGTTGGTTCCTCATCATGTTTTGAAATGATAATTTATATCCTGTTGTGTGAAAAAAAAAAAAAAAAAAAGAAGAAGACAGGATGAAAAATATTTGATGAGAAAAAGAGAAAATTGAAAAATAATTTTATGAATAATGGAGTCGAGAAGAGGATTGAATTAGAGGTTTGGGTGAGATTTCACTGTGTTTACATTTTTTTTCCTAGTGCACCTCTATTTCTTCTGAGCTATAGCTACTTATCCAAATTTATCCTCCCCTGTCCTTGGCCCCATTACAACCCTGAAAGACCTTTTGATCTGAACATGCATATGTTTTAAGTGTTGATATTAGAAGCTTGCCAAGTCTGCTTGTGTTTGTTTTCTTGAGTGCATTGAGTTGAAACTGTATACCCTAGACACTTGAAAGAAACACTGTGAGTGCATCTGTGAGGTTTTGTTATTTTTAAATCGCCTCTTGAACTGATTAATTATTTTTGCCATACTTTGAATTGCTAGGATGATTTCTGTAAGTATCTGCTTTATTGGATTTGTGTTGGATAATTTCTACTTCTTTTCTCTGTCCAGACTTCTTGAGAACTTTGTAAATTCTGTTTATTTATCTCTTTAGTCTTTATTTTCTGTATGCTGCATTTGTGTCACCTTCTTGAAAGTCCTTTGAACTATTCCCTGATTTGCGTCTTAATTTTGCCCAGGAGTGCAAAAGACTAAGTGTGGTCTATTTTGATGAGTTAATATTTTCTCAACTTCACTTACCTTATTGTGCTATATTTAAACAGGGAATTGTGTTTAAATGTTAAGTATTTTCCCGTTTTTACTGATTGTGCTTAATTCGATCAGAAATTCTTATTTTAATTAATTTGAATTATCTGACAATAATTATTTACATTATTGAGTGCAGGGAAAATTCTATAAATATTTTAGCACATTTGGAAAAATATTGATTTATGAACTGTGCTATCTAGTCGAATCCGCGCTGCGTTGAATTAATCTGTGTGTCGATATGTGGAAACTTGAGGTGGAATAATTTTATTTTGAGTTGGGAAGGTGGTGTCACGATTTATAGTTTCTGAAAGATGACAATTGTGCTGCCACATTTACTAAGTAAATGCCATGGCCATAGACAATTTCATTTGGCAACCATCTAGAAAATGATACATGTGGCAAAAGTTGGGAGCCACCACATTTTCTTTCTTGGCTGGAACGTGCACACAAACTAAGCAATATAGCATTTCCACTCACGGCTAAAACAATAAATTGCTTCCCTCCAAAATTCAACAAGTAAAGAAATGAAAGAAAGGGACACACATAGCAAGTGTTCACGTTTTTCTCAAATAATTTGGAAGCATTCAGCAATTACACAATGCAAAAGTCACGGCCATGGGAAAGAATTCCAACATGAATTGGTTTTGTTTATTTTGTCCAAAGGAGACAACACATGGGCCACGGTATTATGCATTCATTTTGGCATCATGTGAAGGAATAAAAGATGAAGGGGACCACCACCTATGAAGGTCATGGCTGCATTCTTTCTTGTGAAAAATTTTGCAAAGTTGGACAACAAATGGGAGCCACCACTTCACTAAAGGCTCACGGTTTTCCTCCTTCCTTTTGCAATAGCTCACATAGCTTTTACAAATTGTCATCCAACAATTAAATAAGTTAAACTTGATGGGAAATCATGGCCACCTCTCACAGCTTTGTAGAGAAAGTTCAAATGAAATGCTAAATTTTATTTATTAAGTGAAAATGTTTCATGGCCCACTTTTCACTCATTTCAGAGATGCTTCAGAAACAACACATACCACACGGTTATTGCAAGCCAAACAACCTTCTTAAAGCACATGGAAAAGGGGACCACGTCTACATTAGAGGAGCAGTTCATCAGAGTTTTGGAAGTGCATTTGGAGCAGCCACACCACCGAGAAGACCTCTTCACCAACTTGTTAACACACACAAATTGGAAGAAGCAAAAAGACATGGCAGCAAACATCCAACGCTGGAAGCAAGGAGATGAAGCACTTGGTGTCATAGCTGGATGAAGTGAAGTTACTGATTCCAGGTTAAGCTTGAAGGCTGTCACGGCCCACACCAGCTGGAAAGAAAGAAAACGCTAATTTGGCTTTGAAGCATGGTCGTGAAGAGGAGTTAATGTTGCTACGTTAGAAGGTGCATTCTTGTGTGGTGATTAATTAATTGAATGAAGTCACTAGAGACAACACTGTAAAAAGCAAACACGGCTGGATGCACTAGGAGCTACCACCGGAGAGGAGCTGGAGCAAGAAAAGAAGTGGCGTTCAAGCATTCATAGCAGAGGAAGCCACATCGGTTTGGATGGGATCCCACGGTTGATGCATAGAGAGCACATCCAGTCATTTTCACCATGGCAGCAGAGAACACACAGAGCAGCCACCACCAAAAGAAAAACATACTCTTTGGTCCAGCAGAAACACTTCTCGGTCACAGCACAAGGAGAGGAGTTCACGTGGGCAGCAAACCTCATTTTCTCAGCTGATTCACGTAGCCATCCTGTAGCAAAGAAAAGGAGATGCTCCACGGTCTGGTCCAACACATGCAGCAGCTTCACATGCTGTTACAGTTGGGAGAAGGACGTCCAAACTGATGCACGGAAGGAGGAGCAAAAGGATGATGTGCTGGAATGGTGTGTAAGATGATAAGATTGAGGGGTCCTCACCCTGTTTTCTCACGGAGAGAAAACTATTGCTCAGCATGCAAGAAAATATGCTCACGGGTTCAGAGAATTGGCAATATAAAATGAGGGGGCAGCAGCAGAAGAAAGCATTAGATTTTAGTATTAGATTTTAGTATTAGATTTTAGGAGTAGGAAGCCACGGCCTGGAGGAGGCTCTTGCCTCTTCCTCTTTCAATAAATCTCTCGACTTTCCATTTTCCAGTAGCTCTCTGTTTATTTTTCAGCAGTGTAGAATTTTATTTCTGAGCGTGCAGTGTATCACAGTATTTGAAACAATTTGTTCGTTTTATTTTTATCTTTCAGTATTTTGGAATTTTAATTTAAGTGTTGAATGTTTGATGAATTCCATTTCCAGTGTTTTATTCTATCTGTTGTTTTTTACAGTTTAGTATTTTATGCACCGTTAAATTCTGTCATTGTGTTTTACTGGTCATGTTATTTTCAAGAATCGTTTTTACGGTTTATTTTTACTGGAACTATTGATAAATTTTAATTACACTGTTGTTTTGTCTTCTGCATATTTACTGTCTGTGTTTTAATTTCCAACACTGTAATTTTTCCATTGTCTATTTTTACCATATTTTTTTTACCGTTCAGTTTTTACCACTGTTAAAATTTATTTCAGTGTTTTTAAATTCAGTTATGTTTAAATTTTAATTTAATTTTTACCGCACAAAACATCTACAAAACCCCCCCCACTTTGTGTAAAAAAATCTGAGATTGAACCACCACAAAATTGGTCCTTGAGAGACGACCTAGGAGTCAAATCCTAGTTATACTGCATTAATTTCTGCACATCAAATTTGTATGACCGCGACAGTCGTATCAGTTATTGTTATGAATGACAGGAAAATAAGAATATAAATGTAACATTTTTTTCAATCATTAAATTTTTTTAGACAAAATATTAAAGTTTAAAAAGTTAAATTGGAAACCACTACTCAACCCAAGATTTGAATATTCTTTAAAAAAACATTAAGTGTTTGGTGCTGTTTTCGAAAGATTTTTTATCATCAAAGAAATAGACAAAAACAAAGCAAAAGAACACAACAATATTTATATTGGTTCGACTCTAAACAAGTCTATATCCAATCATCCTCCAACTACCTGAGTTGAAGAGAATTCACTAATCTTTGAAAGTTAAGAATACAAGATTCACTCAATCTTTTTCTCATCACACTCAAAATACACAAAAAATCCAACCAAAAGAAGCTACACACACACTCTTTAGGAGTCTTACCTACCTAGCTAAGACTAACACAAAGAATACACAAGGAATATAGAACCTAGTGCACCACAGGTGCATATTGTTACCAATAAGGAGTATTGGTAAATCTTGAAGAAATTTGTTTTGATGATGCTGCAAGAAGTTTTAGTTGAAGAAGATATTAGAATTAGTTAAAAGCAATTTGTAGAAATTAAATGTAGTAGGAAATTCTCGTAAACTTTGTAAACTTGCATTTTTAACTGTAATAATCGATTATGGAATGGCAATAATCGATTATCACAGAGTCATACAGGAATAATCGATTATCACTTCATATAATCGATTATCACACTTTTGAAAAACTATAACGAACTTGAATAATCGATTATCACTTACAATAATCGATTATTCATGGCAGTTGGGAGCTGACCTTTGGCATTAAGTGTACTTGGCTATATATTTTGTTTTGGAGAAATTAGAAGGTAACGTTGTTTTTGAACTGAGAAAGCTAAGAACACTGTGTGTCAGAGGAACATTCTCAGAAAGCTTTTTGTTCATTGTTCCCTTGCTTGGTCTTGTGAAAGGAGAGGCTCGCGTATCGTGTGTCGATAGTCGGAGCAGACTCTCTTCAAGTTAGCAAGGTGTTCTGCCTAGTCTTGTGAAAGGAGAAGCTTGTCAATCGTTGGTCGATTGCTGAAGCGGTTATCTTCAAGTTGGTAGAGTGGTTCTATTCATTTTTATTGTTCACTATTTCTTGTAATCTGTTAAATAACTTTTTAGTGAAAAAGGTTAATCACTATTTATAGTGATTAACGAATGGACGTAGATTCTTTTGAATCGAACCAGGATAAAAATTGCTTGTGTGATTTTCTATTCCCTACACTCTTTACCTTTTACGCATGTTAACTGTTTGATTAATTTTCTCTAAGAAAATTGTTTTTCTAAAACGAACCATCAAAACTTGATTTGTGACCGTAACACGCTTTCCGAATATTTTATTCCGCTGCGCAACTCTATAACGGTACCGATTGTTCCAACACATATTTCACAATGAAATACAATGCAGATCTTTTGATTGATCACTTTTTCTTCTTGGGACCCTAAGAGACATTGAATTTCTTCAAAAGAGTGGTTGATGCCTCCAAGATTTCTCCAACACAACTCATAACATGTTCTTGCTTTAACTTAATCAATATCATAATGTTCTTTGTTACTGAAAAGGATTTAGAACACATATAAGTAGCCTAGGCACAAAAATGGTATATTTAATTGATTATGTAATTTTCATAATCAATTAAGCTTTACATACTATTTGAATCGATTAGGTCATTCTCTTAACCACTTAAAATAGAGAGGAAATGCATGGTGTGCTTTAGATATATTTGAATCGATTATGTTATTATCTTAATAGATTAAAATTTGTTCACAGCTTTAATCGATTAAGGAATATGCTTAATCGATTTTAATAGTGGCACATCCCCAAACTTGTACCGTTTTGACCCTAAGATCATATTAACGATTCTAATCAATCAAAAACCTATTTTACATGAAATTTGCACAGAATCTAACCTAATCTAACAGCCTAACTATTTAAGAAATGTTGAGAATGTTGATAGGGGAGCACAGTGTTAGCTGAACCCATAATCTCTGTGATATTTGTTTTTGATGATCACAGCACATTGTTAATAAAAACACATGTGTATGTACTGTGTTATTTATGTTGTATATGGTTATGCTTACTGTGAGATTTGTACAAGCATAGTTATGGACATATTGTGTTGATTATTGCATACTACTGTGTTTGAAATGTTATTATATTTTTGTATGCATAATGTGAGTTTTGGAAATGGAAAAACCACATGCACCAAGCATATATGTATGACTTAATCATTTATAGGGGTGTGTTAATCAATTAAAGTCATCAGAACACTTAAGTTTTGAATCGATTACGTTAGTGATTAAGTCAATTAAAACTCGTAAGTGTGCACAAATATTTTTCAAGTATGCTGTGATGTTTTTTGAGAAGAAAAGTTTTCAAGAATATGCTAAGTGTTAAAGCTTAACCGATTACATGAATCATGTATTCAATTAAGTCTGTTAAAGTTTTGAAAACTATTTTATTGCTTGACATAACTATCTTAACGGTCATATTTTTAAATATGTTGATCAAGCATTTATTGTAAATCGATTACATTAATTGAGCATTCAATTAATGGGTTTGACTACTGTTAATCTGTTATAACTGTGAAATGAAATCGATTAGATTAATAGCATAATGGATTAAAATGCATCTGATTTGACTTACACAATATATAAACGCATGATTTGAAATTTTGTTGGACAATTGAGTTTAACAATTTTCATATCAATTTCAGAT
This sequence comes from Vigna nakashimae, assembly GCA_034642375.1. NCBI lineage: Eukaryota > Viridiplantae > Streptophyta > Magnoliopsida > Fabales > Fabaceae > Vigna > Vigna nakashimae. The sequence goes on from CM067768.1 coordinate 26,736,331, forward strand.
AGAGCTTTGAAGTTTTACAGAAGAGAGAAACGCTCCAAGAAACAAGAATTGTCGTGGTGTACAAGTCTTGAAGATTTTATGAGAAGCAAGATTGATTGATTTGTAAAGTCTGATCGTTCTTGATAAGTCAATATATTCTTCACTACACTTAGCTTATTGTGCTAGATTTAATCAGGGAATTATGCTTAAATGTCCAGTATTTTTCCATTTTTGCTAATTGTGCTTAATTTCATCAGAAATTCTTATTTTGATAAATTTGAATTATCTGAGCCTATTATTTTCATTATTGAATGGAGGAAAAATATTGGATAATACAATTTGGGATATTTGAAGGGTTATCACATATTTCAAGACTCTCCATTAAAGAAGTGTGCAGAAGAAGGAGGACATTATGGTAATTGGCCTTTGAGTGAGGAGGTGTGGATTTAAGTTATGGGAGTGCACACGATGAGCATGATTGGAAAAGCTTCGTGGTGCTGGATGGAAATTCACGCTGCTGAAAGAAAAAGTAAGCACATCATGGCCCACAAATTGAAAGAATTTTCTGTTCTTTGTTGCTTTCAAGTAGAACGTCTAGGATATGCTTTGAGAGGTGCATCTGCCCACACTTGGCACATACAACAGCAAGGCATCCAGCAGCTTGGGAGGCACTCACGGCTTGGAGGAGGCTCTTGCCTTTCTCCCTTTTCCAGTAGCCAGCTCTCAGTTCTCATTCCAGTAGCTCTCTTTGTGTTTTTATTTTCCAGCAGTAAAAATTGTAGAATTTTATTTCTGAAAGCATGTAGTGTTTGGATCAGTTTTACTCGTTTTATTTTTACCTTCACTGTTCAAGAATTTTATTTCAAGTGTTGAATCCTTACATGAATCTTTTTCATTTTCAGTCGAGTGTTTCTATTTTTATTGTCTCTTTTATTTTATCGTTTACTTTTTATGCATCGCTAAATTTTACCGTTTCTGCATATTTACTATTCCATTTTTATCGTCTTTTACCGTTTGTTTTTACAGTCGTTAAAATTTAGTTCAACATTTTTTATTCTGCTTTATTTAATTTCCAGTTCAATTTAATTTTCCGCATTAACAAAACATCCACAAAACCCCCCCACTTTGTGTTTGATCTGAAACTGAACCACAACATTGGTCCTTGAGAGACTGCCTAGGAGTCACATCCTAGTTATACTGCATTAATTTCGTGCAATCAAATTTGACAGGCCGCGACAGCCTGCATCAGTTCTTGACTTTGAGAAGGCTCTCAAACTGGTGACTACAGGAGAGGATTGTTCTTGCTGCTAGTCTTTTTGTATTTTCCTAAATTAGATTAGTTAGTTAGAGAGGTGATTTAAATTTTAACAGTGTGGTCGCTATAAAGCCTTGTTAACAATATTTTTTATCTCCAGAAATGAAACCAAAAACTTGTTGATGAATCAGCAAGTGTACTGAATCGCATAAGTAATATAAAATGGTAAGACCAAGTATCGTATCCTTGAAGACTTTCACCATTAAACAATTGTGAGATAACTCAATTAATTAAGACTTAAATAAAATGAGATTGTTGGTTTCAAATGCAAAGACATAAAATTAAATATGAATGCAAATTGATCAATAGTAGAGTAACACAAAGATGAACGAAGGTTGTTTATAAAATGAGATGAGTATGTTGTTAGGGTTTGATTTCACCAAATTTACTCTCATGTATATAAGAATTCTTCTTTTTACATTAATATTAACGTCACTAACTAAATTACTTAGAACCCGATCCCTCGGAGAAATAAGCTTGTCTTAATTCCTAGTTTATGCAATTCCTAGCGTTCCTAAAAAATTATGCCTGAAGATCAAGATCTTAAGAAGACCAAGTACTCATACCCTCATCCCTGAGAAATATTACCCTTAGGAGAATTCAACAAGAACCTGAATTGTAAGAAACCTCCTGGCACTCATGCAATTCATAAATCATGCTACTAAATGAGTTAAATAGAGCAAGCATTGAAACATATGAATTCCCTAATAATTAATGGAAAAACATATAAATTAAGAATCAATTCAAATACATGAGAGTTCACACGGTTACATCATTCCCCAACAATAGGGCCCAGTCCAAAAGAGTTGGAACAGAGAAAAACTAGGTCGGATCTACAATGCGCGATGCTCGGGCGCCCGAGCGGTGGACGATCCTCATGTAGGGCTCGAACCTTCTATTGGATGCCTAGGCTTTGAGGGCCGCCGCCCGAGCGACCTAGGAGGGTGCCCGAGCGGTGGACGTCGATTTTCGAGGCTCAAGCCTTGGACGTGCGGTTCCTCCTTTAGGTTCTTTTCCAGTCCTTTTTTAGCGCTAAGTCCTTAGCACTTCATCTCTGCTTTCCGCATTCTCTCATTACCTATCAAAACAAGGGTAATTAGTCATAAAATCATCAAATTCAACCTCAACTCTCTATTCACACAATTAAATGAAAAAGCATGAGTCCAAGCAAGTTTCTAAGTGAAAAAAGTGTGTATTTAATATCAAAATTATATCACAAATAATGGTATTTTCAACCCTTAACACAACCCCAAACTTAGAACTTTGCTTGTCCTCAAGCAAAACAAAATGTAACTTCGCTCTTCATAACAATCACTACAATGACTCAACCTGTTTTTTAAAAAAGAAACTTTTTCTTCCAAGACAAGAAATTACTTTTATTAATTCAGCATAAAGATCTTAATCAAGATGTGCAGATGCCTTAATATTATCAAAATCAATGTGATGCTCATATACTTTCAACAGATGCTATCCTTAAGAATGATCAATCAACCAAGTAGAGATGCAATCAAAAATTCAGAGAGCTACTCCTCACCAAAGAAAGTGTTTCACTTAAGCACTCAAAAGTGTATCACTCAAGCACTCAAAAGTGTATCACTCAACTCACAGATGTATAGTGAGATCTCTCAATCACTCTGCTATCACAATGTCACACAAATGAATTTTGCCTTTCATTTAACCAAAATCAAACATACTCACAAGCAGGTTTCCATCACAAGGGCTTTTCTTGGCTTGTAACTTGGTTCGCTAAGAAGAAACATGGTTTTTCAGGAATGCAAAATCCTTGAGTTAAGAAAGATTTTTATGAAATTAACAATTACACACAATTTCTCTTTTCAAGAAGATCTTTCCCACCTCTTTCCCGTGTAGTGAGCTTTTCTTTCTTTTCTTTTCATTTTTCTTTTCTTTTGATTTCTCTTTTTCTTTTTCTTTTCTTTTGATTTCTCTTTTTCTTTTTCTTTGTGCTCACTACTTATTTTTCTAGCAACCCCAAACTTGAACCTGTATCAATACCTCACAAATATTCTCAACTCAACTCAAGGTAAAGAATTTAAAACAGGATTTTCAAAACATGCTTAATGATAAAGGTTCAAAGGATGGATCAAACTGTTCTCTTTTTATTTGGAAAAATTCATGAGTAGGCTAAAAAAATAAGGGATAACAAAAGATGGCCTTGATCATATGAAACCTGAAAGCAAGTAGTTCAATCATAGAAAATTTGGGCAAAATCATTCATCCTTCCAAAGTAATAGCAATTATTCATAACAACTCTAAAGCTCAAAACTCACACAAGTAAACTCTCAAGTCCAAGAATTTAGGAAAACATCATGCTCAATATCTCAATCATATGTTTTTTTTCAAGCACCTATTTCACATCTTGCATTATCTCAACATCAATCAATACACTATAATATCATAAAGCAATACTCATCACAAAAAACATCACACTCGAATCAAAGTAGTGTAGTAAAATAAAGCAAAGTACATCGTTCCTATACTACAGAAACACAATAAAATAGGAATATAAAAAGAGTTCAACAATAAACAAACTAGGAACAATAAAATAAAAGCAAGGGAAAGTAAGAGAAATCCTGTCTAAAACAAAGAAGTGTCCATCAGTAGACGCTGAATACAAGGAATCTTTAATCATTAACGTCCTCATCCTCATCAGCTGCTCCACCTACTGCTCCACCCTCGGCGTGTGTCGGGTCCTCTGGCCATGCCATACGAGCTCTGAACTCGTTCATAGACATGTGGTGCCGAATCTCAGGTGGATCATATAATTTGTTGATCATCCCAACTACCGCCATCTGGCCTCTGTAAAGAGGCTCCATCCTTGCATCCATCAGGGACATGTACATGTCCCTCATCTGAAACGGGGGGGGGGCGCCTCATGGGCAGGCTCTTGTATTGGTGGTGGTGCCCTCATGTGCACCCTAGGAGCCTGCTGTGGTGGCATAACTAGACCCTGCTCCTCTATAGCGTAGTAGTAGTGAAATAAGCCTCTTCTAGCTCCTTCCTTGGATGCTCTAATGGCGACACTGACACATCAACATCCATAATCTCACACAAATGTGTGATCAGAGAGGGGTTTCCTACCGTTCCCAACACGTGCACAGCTCTTAATCTCCTAAAAAATTACTACCCCTAAGTTGACCTTCTTTCCACTCAAAATACAATATAAGAGAAAAACCCTCTGAGTGATGATATTAAACATATGGGAGCAAGGCAGGATGTTGGCCTAGGAGAAGGTCATCCAATATTTTCGCAGTGGTATCAAGGATGCCCTCTTGATGTGGATGGGTACATAAGATCTGCTCCTCTCAAAGTGCCCTCCAAGCAAGCATAGGGTTCTCTCCACATCTCATAGTCGACCCCTTCAGCCATAGCACGCTCATACTGACACTGCTCTCCTTCCCAGCCAGTGCCCAAAAAAGTGTTGATTTTCCCCTCACATAGCTGAAGTACGTCTCCTTCTCTCCACCTAACGCCTTAGCGTTAGTATAGAACTCCTTCAAAATAGCGATGTTGGCAGGAGCAAGGTAAGTAGCCAGGTTCCCCCAGCCTCTAGTGTTGACCTCCCTTCCAAACTAGGGAGCCAAAGTAGGGATCAGTCCCACCCTACGTTCTATGAGCAACTTCCTGGAATTCACTTAGGGGAAGTATCTCTTGTGGGCAACCGTCCTAAACTGGTGGGAGTAGTACTGCTCCTTTTCCTTTCTCTTGTTTCCTGTAGTTTTCACTCTCCTGCCAGATGAGGATGTCATTCCTACATACAGAGATTCAAAGACAAAGCCAGAAAACATCAAACATTAGTTCCAAAAATCTAATAACTTAGTACCACTGTTCCCAAGACCAATAGGTAACCATCATTTCCATCTGCATAGGACCACACAGCCAAAAAACAGAAAAATCAGTGTGCTATCACAAACGTCCGCCGCACGGGCACCCTAGGCCGCCCGGGCCGTGAGCGTTGCTGCCAGGCATGGGTTTGCTTCAATTTTCCCTTTCCAAAACAGTTTCTACTAAATCTCAGCCAAAATTAGCACACTTTAATTAGTCTAGATTGTGGCAAAACAATTTTACACAACCCCAATCAACAAAATCTCTGAATTTCATCACTATTCATCAAACCCTTTTCAAGAACATGCATCTTCATAAAAAATTCATCAATTGAAAGTTTATGCCTTATGACATACTTGAATGTAAGCAAAGAATCACAGAAAATTCTCAAACAATGGAAGGAAAAGTGTGCTCCTAATTGTCACCACTTCAAAACCCCAAACTTGGATTCTTGGATGGTACAAAATGATGAAATCTTAGGGTTTTGGTGAAATAGAAAGGGGAAAGTAGAGAGAGCACTTGGGAGAGGTGTTTAGAGAGGCTAGGTTGAGGGAAATCAGAGAATGGAGGCTTGGGAGAAACCCTTGAAGTTAAAAAGAGTGAAAACGGATCAAGCCCTCTCAAGCTTCGGGCTAAAAGGCCCACTTGTAGAGCCAACCCCGGGTGGCCTAAGTGGGGCGCCCGGGCGTCGGGCAGTACTGTACCCCTTCTTAATTTAAACTGTTTTGGGTTTTGCCCGACCCTGGGTTCTTAGATTCAACCTAAAATTTTTCGGTTTCTTTTCCCTAGTCCTCACAATAATTCTTAGATCAATTAATTAATATCTCCTCACCCCTCAAACATTCAGCTATTACAGATTAGGCCCACTAGAATCACACACAAACAAAAACAGAAAAAATAAAAGTTATAAAATATAAAATATAAAAGTTTGTAGGAACACTGGGTTGTCTCCCAGTAAGTGCTTATTTAATGTCACTAGCTTGACCTAGAGCAATCACAAAATAAATAGAAAATAATTGAAAATAAAATAAAATAAATAAACAAATAACAGTTTGTAAAACATTGAGTTGCCTCCCAACAAGCGCTTCTTTAACATCACTAGCTTGACACCATTAAGCTTAATCTAGATCACCTAATTCCAACTTTAATCTTGGTGTTCTCCGTTCTGTCTCCACACCAACTTATCTTCAGCAACTTCTTCTTTGTAGGCTTGACTTCAAGACCACCAATCTTTTCTAGTACAGATAAGGGCATCAAGTTGATACTGGACCGTAAATCAATTAAGGTTTTCCCTCTTTCATGACTCCCAATAGTGCAGGGGATATTGAAACTTTCCGGATCTTTAGCTTTTGGAGGAACTGTCTTTTGCAAGATCACACTACAATTTCTTTGTACCTCAATTGTTTCTTCCTCTGGACTTTTTCTCTTTTTGTTGAATTTCTTCAAGAAGTTAACATAATCGGGTACCTGTTGCAATTCTTTGGGTAAGGAAGAGGTTTTTCATATAATTCTTTCTCTTTTTCCTTATCCTCTTCCTCTCTTTTTTCTTGTCTTCCCTATCTTTTTCCTTTTTTTCTCTCACTTTCTTCTTTTTCTTTCTTTTTATCTACATCTTTCTCTTTCTCACTCAAACTTTCTTCTTCCTTCTCTCTATATTCATCTTATTTAAAACCTTGCCACTTTCAGTAACAACAACTGTCCACTCCTCTCTAGGGTAATCCTTCATGTTACTCCCAAGATCGTCCAACTTCTGAAGTATGTGATCAAGCTGGCTCCCTATCCTTCTGAATGCCGCTTGTTTGTTTTTATGATGAGAATCAGACATTTGCATGAACTATTGAAGGACATCATCCATATTTGTCAATCTTTCTTATAGAGAGGGTTGTTGCTGCCATTGGTGTTGTCCGACAGCTCGTCCAAATCATCCTGGTCCCATGTTTGAGTAAGGTTCCCACGAGTGGTTGAAATTATTTTGGTGGAATTGAGTGCCCATATAATTAACTTCTTGTCTAAATTGCATCCTGCAAGCACTAGACACAAAACTCTACAAAACACTATTAGCAGAAAAATAAAAATTGAAGTCAAAATTAATTAAGAATCACACAAATAGAATAGTTTAAACCGTGAGTTCTCGAAAAGGGCGCCAAAAACTTGTTAACAATATTTTTGATCTCTAGAAACGAAACCAAAAACTTGTTGATGGATCGGCAAGTATACCGAATCGAACAAGTAATATAAAATGGTAAGACCAAGTATCGTATCCCTGAAGACTCTCGACACTAAACAGTTGTGAGATAACTCAATTAATTAAGACTTAAATAAAATGAGATTGTTGGTTTCAAATCCCAAGACATAAAATTAAATATGAATGCAAATTGATCAATAGTAGAGTAACACAAAGATGAAAGGAGGTTGTTTATAAAATGAGATGAGTATGTTGTTAGGGTTTAATTTCACCAAGTTTACTCTCATGTATACAAGAATTTTTCTTTTTACATTAATATTAACATCACTCACTAAATTACTTAGAACCTGATCCCTCGGCGCAATAAGTCTGCCTTAATTCCTAGTTCGTGCAATTCCTAGTGTTCCTAAGAAATTAAGTCTGAAGATCAAGATCTAAAGAAGACCAAGTACTCATACCCTCATCCCTGAGAAATATTACCCTTGGGAAAATTCAACAAGAACCTGAATTGTAAGGAACCTCTCGGCACTCATGCAATTCATAAATCATGCTACTAAATGAGTTAAATAGAGCAAGCATTGAAACAGATGAATTCCCTAATAATTAATGAAAAAACATATAAATTAAGAATCAATTCAAATACATGAGAGTTTAGAAGGTTACATCATTCCCCAACAATAAATAGAGTTTAGTTCCCCATAGACATGGAGAAACTATATGAATAATGGAAAAGCATGAGATAGTGAAACCCTAAGAGTAGAAGAGGAAGCTCCCGCCTCCAGATCCGCCTTTAGAGAGTAGAAGAGTGTGTTGTTGTGTTGCTCCAGCCAGAGATACAAAACCTAGAGTGCCTGAGTCCTTTAAATAAAGTTATAGAAAGAGTAGAAACAAGGTTTTATCCAAAAGAGTCGAAACAGAGCAAAAACTTGGTCGGATTTGCAACGTGCGACGTTCGGGCGCCCCATTTAGGGTGCCCGGGTGGTGGACGATCCTCATGTAGGGTCTGAGTCTTCAATTGGATGCCCAGGCTTCGGGGGCTGCCGCCCGGGCGGTGGATGTCAATTTCTTGACTCTCAAGCCTCGGACAAGGCGCCCAAGCTTCGTGCGATTCCTCCTTTAGGTGCTTTTCCAGTCCTTTCTAAGCTCTAACTCCTTAGCACTTCATCTCTGTTTTCCGCATTCTCTCATTACCTATCAAAACAAGGGTAATTAGTCATAAAATCATCAAATTCAACCTTAACTCTCTTATTCACACAATTAAATGGAAAAGCATGAGTCTAAGCAAGTTTCTAAGTGAAAAAAGGTGTATTTAATATCGAAATTATATCACAAACAATGATATTTTCAACCATTAACAAGCCCTTGTTGTAAAAACTCATATCTTTATAGTGCATTGGCTTCCAATCTCGGGCAAAGCGGAAGGACATTGGATTTTAGCAGATTGGCCGAACCAATATAAGCCTCAGAGTTTGAATTTTATTCTCCCTATCTCTCTGCATTAAATCGATTATACTCTGTCTGTATTCGAATATGCATATTGTTACATTGCATACATTTTTATTTACGATTCAACAAAAGTTTAAAGACTTATTGTTTTGCGAAAAAAGATTTCAAAAGCAATCATTTTTATACAGCACCAACTCAGCAGCCCCCTTGATGTTAGAAACAAAGCACATATTTTCTAACAAGAAAGGACATTAATAATTTCATCATGAAAAACACTAAAACCACACACTTTATCACACCCTTTTCAAGGTGGAAGAGCTTGAGAGACTCCTCTATCCACATAAAATACTTTTGTATCAACTTTTTTTTTTCAACATGATAATTTTAATTGTCAAAAATTTGATTTATAACGATTTTTAATTAATGATAAGTGTTCCAATCCCAAATTCGTTGAGTGACATAGTTAGAATAAATCACCATATATCCAAGATATTGTTCATTTTGGAGAGTGAAACTTCGTCATGATTTTATCCTTAAAAGATGCCTCAAAGGATGAAGGGAAAAATGAATATTTAGATTCTCTTGAGTCTTGACTCCTAAATGATCTTGATTATTGGGTGTAATAAGAATAATAAGGATATTTTATACAGAGTCCTACAAAATGAATGAGTTAATTTGTTTTTCTTTTATATATTTTAAATGGGTTATTTAATATATTTTTTCGATAAAAACTAAAAAACAATGCTTTTAATTATTAAACTTACGACTTTAACCATGAAATGTATTTTTGAATGTTTTGAGTAATGTTTTATACTATTAATTATATAAGACCTTCCATTAATGCATATATTAATGTATGTGTCAAGTTTATAAAGTAAAGATCTATAATCATTAGTGTAGTAAAGGAAAATGACAACAATTATGTTCACCTATACGCAGCAGTTTATGAACCGAGGTATATACAAGTGAGGCAAAAATGGGTAGGCTTTTTGTTTAGGTTCAGATGTGGGGCTCTTTTGCCTTGGTTAAATGCAACTGAGGTGAAAGAGGGTATTTCATTTAAATTTGGCGGTAAAGGTCATTTTTATTTATTTTTTTAGAAAATAGGGTCTTTCGCCATAGACTCCACATTGTCTCAGTTATGGTCATAACCGATGTCTATTCTACAAATTTTTTTTAGAAGACAAGACTATTTTTGTAACAATCCTTACTACAGAAACATAACTGCATATACAGAAATTGTCCACAACACACAAATACAATCCAAAAGCTTATTTTCAATGAAAATTATAATAAATCACAAATTAATGCAATGTATATAAAATTCTAACCATAAATTAACTTAGAATCATAATTCAATCCAATGTACATTAATTAACCTAATCATAAATATGCTAATGTACAACTTACTATATCTTAATATCCACATACTATTATAGAGTTGAATTACATATTTTGCAAGTGTTTTGCTTATGTATTTAAGGGACTTCTCAGAAATTGAAAGATAGAACTGAATCTCTACCCATGACATAATGATTTCAATTAGTATACTAGTGTAGTAAGGGGAAATGGAATCGGTTATTTTTGCTTATAGGCATTGGTTCTGCAACCGAGACATATATGGACGAGGTAAAAAGGGGTAGGCTTTATACCTCAGTTCAGAACTGGGGTAAAACGAGATGGGATTATTCCTCGGTTCTTAGATAACTGAGGCAATAACATATTTTTTTTTTCATTTTTTCAACATCATCGTCCTTTATTCTCAGTATTTTTTCAACATCATCATCCTCGGTTCTTATTTTTTTTTCAACATCATCGTCTTTTGCCTTGTTTTACTTTATCAGATTGCAACTCTTTATCAACTGCTAAGGCAACATACACAATGCAAGCATGCTCTTCAGATCCAAATGATCCTAAAACAAAGTGGTGCAAGTCAAAGTGTTTTTCAGTTGATGTTGGAAACATGGAACAATACACAACTAGAAAATCGCAATCCGAGATCAAAATAGAGATCCAAGATTTCCCAATTTCAGAAACCCAATTTGAATGGCAATTACTTGTACTTGTTCTTCAATGGGCTCAAGAATAATGCGGAAAAAAAATCCCCATTTCGTTTCCAAATGTCCACTGCACCAGCACAACCTCCGGTGAAGTCCAACCTCTACACAACTTCGCCCTTCCCTTCCTAAAATGGGGAGCCAGCGGCAAGAAGAGAAAGAGTTTTGGTTTGGTAGTAGCAGTAGAGTAGTAGTAATAATGGAAGGGTTTGGTAGTAGCAGTAGAGGCAGCTCCTTATGCCTCGGTTCAGCTATTAACCGAGGTCGTAGCTTTCTGTCAGATGAAAAGCCTCATTCACTTGAAAGTCCTTATGCCTCGGTCCTTTATCAACCGAAGCAGTATAAGATCCTTACTTTTTATGTCTCGGTTCTTTGTACACCCGAAGCATATAACTTCATCTTAATTTCAAAACTGCCACCGCGTCTTTAAATGCTTCGGTTTTTACGAAACCGCGACATATATGGCAAGTTAAAAAAGTGTTTTGTTACTAGTGTATATATTAATTCTAAACTATAGAGAAAAAAATTCAATAAAACCAAATATTACCATTTCCCATCCACTTATAATATGGACACGAATAGTGGTCATCATCGAATACATTATATAATAATCACACTCATGACCCATTTTCTCTATTACACTACAATATATCATCATAATTATAAAATGTTAAGGAACATCACTGGAATGGTACAAAATGTAACAAAGTATGGACTAAAATAACAAACCTTAAGGGTCAACCATGCAATCTTTCTAGTGTTAGCAGTTAATCTCTCGAACAGAGTCATATGTGTTGCAAGGGAACTATTAAAAATAAGGCTTCAACATACATTTACATAACAAAGAAAGTCCAAAAATTAAGGTTTTTACCAATCTACTATTTGTTTGAGATGTTTGGGGGGGGGGGGAACTTGTGCAATGAGCAAAACCAAACAGTACTGTTTTATAAAATGGAAACAACAAGTAGCTGCCAATGATGCCTGAAATTGGTAATATCTTAATTATTATATATCAAAATAAAAAATGAAACTTTAAAGTTAAGGAACAAAATATAAATCCTTCCCCATTGCAAAACAACTAGTGACATAGGTTTGGATGTCATCAAATTTATTTCCTTTGTGAGTCATTTGGGGGTCAATGAACCCATATACATCATTGAACCTCATCTTGTTAGTAACACCAAACATATACCTAAAATGAAAAAAAAGTGCTCATAGATTACCCACATACACATTTGATATAAGTAACTTGATAAATCAATTTTATATAAATAAGTGCTCATAGATTACATCATCCACAACTGAACGAGGGTAATATTAAGGTCTTCAAAACATCTTGTTTATCCAAGTACAATGGGATCTCAGAGTCTCTTCCAAATATAGTAGAATCCCATAGAACAATCATCAACGCAAATGCAATGATGTTAGAAATCTCATGTAACACACTAAGAGGGTTGTCCTTGGATAAATGAATCTTCTTGGGTGTAGGACTTTCTTCTCGACCCGTTTACGGTTACATGAAAAAATAGTTATGTTTGGACGTCAATAACAAGTAAATTTTAAAATTAAGAAGTGTATATTAGGAGTCCATACTGAGGGGTAAGAAATATAACCCACCAAATATCTAGGCCAAGCGAGGAAAGATTGAAATACATGTGCCATAGTGACAATCTCATTTGTTGGCATAAGAATTATCGCATCTGGTACAATAATTTCACCTATCGTGACCTTCACCTCATCTTCTGCTTGCTCATACCATGAACTATAGTGGCTACCTCAAAGAATGTGGCACGAGCCTATTGAACTAAACAACTTCCTTTGCTGCATCTACCTACCAAATTAAATTTTAGCTTATACAATAAGTAAATTATTAAACAAATATGATTATTAATTTTACTTGGGGGTGCATCCCATAACTCTCAAATTGTTGTTGAAACTGGCGCAAAACCCTTTCAATCACTTTTGAAGTGACTTCATCATACAACTGCGCTCTAACCTTCTTTGTGATCTCCTGCATCAGCCTTTCTTTATACTCTTGATTGGGTGTGTATGAAGTATGACACAAGGAACTCCTAAAAAAATGATTAATTCCTATGCTAGATTCAGTAGCACACACTCGTCCTAAGTGCTTAGGTCGTCCGATTGCAGTAGCAAGAATATCTTGACGACCGTTTTGAGTGAATTGACCTTGGGATCTATACTCACCCAAGGAGTCGTATAACATAACAAAACTTCAAACTTATTTCAAATTTCTGTGTAATATGTATAACGAAAATCTTGTCAAAATAAGATAAATGATATCTTACAATTCTTTCTGATATTTCTCTAACACTGTTAGAAGTCACTACAAGAATCGCGCTTATTACCGGCGGAACATTATCGAAGGACTTTCGATCGTCGGCAAAACTGAATTACTGAAGGCCTCGGAAAGCATTACCAAAGGTGTATGGTGATTTAATTTAGTGAGGGTGTTTGGCCTTCGATAAGTGGCTCGACTTAAGCATTTGGGCGTATTGGTGGAGTTTGTCTCCAATTTCGTTCCACTCGAATCCCTATTGGTGCCCCAATTAGAAATTTCCCTCTCGTCCTATGCTTCCATTCTCACCCTCTCCCTTCGCGTTTATCTCCCTCTCCCTTGGTGTTTATCCTTACTGGTGGTCATTGACATTGTGTGCCGATATCGTTGACAACATAACCTCAGTGGGTGGTTGGGGTTGTTTGTTTGGCTAGGGTTCTTCGAAACATTGTCGGTGTTGCGGTTGGGGTGGTGGTTCGTGGTGTGCGCTTCAGGCTGTTGCGGTGGCAGGGGTGCTAATTCGTGGTTGTTGGCGTGTGTAAATCATTGCGGTGAAGCCAAGGTTGGATGTTGTATTGAGAGCTCGCAGTCTTCCTTCAATCATTATGGAGTGCGAGGTAAGGTCTTTATTTAAGAATGCATCCTCAATAAATGGTTTGCCCAGTTCATGACGATATGTGTGGAATGTGTTTTGTGTTTAGGGATATTTTATAAATGGGCATGTGTTTAGAGTTAAATAAGAATGATTGTATGGAGTGAAGTAAGTTAAATTGAATCTGGTTAGGCTGTAAATGAACATGATAACGTAGTAACTAAATTATTCTTACTATGTCCTTCATTGTGTTAACTAATGAACAGGTGTATTAGGTAAGGGAGGGGTTCGGTTCATGATAAATCAGGATTAGCAGGGGTTTCATTAAATGAAATGGGGTTGTTTTGGGAAGTACGATAATACTGAATGAAGTCTTATAATTGTTTCTTTTGTGGTTGTCATAAACTAGTGGCTGCACTATCAACTCAACATTAAAAATGTTTCTCTTCATTTGAAACCTTCCCTTTCTCTAACTTGAACTCTCAATTTTCAATGGACTAATTATACCACTAATTGAACTCTGCTAGCAACTTTTAAACATCATTTTAGACTTGCTCAAACTGTCACATAGCATAGAAATGGTAGCAATTGAAATCTGACTTTGTTATGGCCAAAAATGCAGAAAAATCACTCCATCACAAAAGCAAAACTGAGTTTATAAGATTCAATGGACTAGGCAATGTTAAAAGTGACTCTAGAATTTATAACTACACAAGACCAAGCTGGAAAACAGCAGCTAGGTGGAGTTTAACTCGAATTAGACTCACCCACAACTGAAACAACACGGTCCAAACTGCACTAAATTAGAATGCACTGGAATGGTCAAATTTTGCTAACTACACTAAACTAGCCTAAGAAACTACAAAGAAACTATCATAAGAAGTTTATAATGGTAAAACAATGCTAACTAGACACCCACACTACAAGGAAACCTAGAACTCAAAATATGATGCCCTAGAACCTCAAAAGTGTAGTAAATAGATGACAATTTTGAAATTTGTTACCAATAAGGAGTATTGGTAAATCTTGAAGAAATTTGTTTTGATGATGCTACAAGAAGTTTTAGTTGAAGAAGATATTAGAATTAGTTAAAAGCAAGTTGTAGAAATTAAATGTAGTAGGAAATTCTTGTAAACCTTTTAAAACTTGCATTTTTAACCTGCAATAATCGATTATGATTAAGCAATAATCGATTATCACAAGTCATACTTGAATAATCGATTATCACTTCATATAATCGATTATCACATTTTTGAAAACCTGTAACGGACTTGAATAATCGATTATCACTTACAATAATCAATTATTCATGGCAGTTGGGAGCTGTCCTTTGGCATTCAGTGTACTTGGCTATATATTTTGATTTGGAGAAATCAGAAGGTAACGTTGTTGAACAGAAGCTCTTGTAGAATACTGTTTGTCAGAGGAAGTTCTCAGAAGCTATAGTTCAAGTTCCCTTGCTTGGTCTCGTGAACAGGAGAGGCTCGTGTGTCGTGTGTCGATGGTCGGAGCAAGCTCTCTTCGAGTTAGCAAGGTGCTCTGCCTAGTCTCGTGAATAGGAGAAGCTCGCGTTTCGTTTGTCGATATTCGGAGCGTTTCTCTTCGAGTTGGCAGAGTGTTCTTCTTCCTGTTCGTTCGTCGAAGGAAGGTTTATTTATCTGCTTTATTCACTATTTGTTTTAATCTGTGAAACCATTTTTAGTGAAAAAGGTTAATCCCTATTTATAGTGATTAACGACTGGACGTAGAATCTTTTGATTCGAACCAGGATAAAAATCCAGTGTATCAATTTTTCTACTCTCTATACTCTTTACCTTTTACGCATGTTAACTGTTTGATTAATTTTCTCTAAGAAAATTGTTTTTCTAAAACGAACCATCAAAACTTGATTTGTGACCGTAACACGCTTTCCGAATATTTTATTCCGCTGCGCAACTCTATAACGGTACCGATTGTTCCAACAAAATTGACCTAAAGTGACCTAAGAATTTCTAATGAAGATTAATTTTAAGTAATTTTCACATCCTAACAAGTCTAAAGTAGTGGAATGATGCTAGGAAAGTGGTGAAAAACAAATAATTCCCTAAAACTCAAAATCACACTACTTTAAACCTTAAAAAGTGAAGTAAAATTGAGTCCTTGCAGGTCATTTTTTGTTTTGCTGTGATTCTGTGATGTTTGGAAGTTTAAACAAGTCCAAATTTATGTATTAAAGTTGTTAGAACCATTGATGTGAAGTTACAAAGACGTGTATGCAATTTAGTATGTCAAACCATGAAATTTGAGCCAATTTTGGAACTTGCAAAGTGAATCTGAGTTCCAGTTCTGTTTTGTGCGTAATTAGAATTCAAACAAGTGTTTTTTGATGAATGAAAACTGTTGAAATAATTAACAAAGTGTCAGAATGACTTAGGTACAAAATCACTTCCAAAACCACATATTTTGAGTCAATTTTAGGAACTAGAAAGGTGATTTTGATTACCAGTTTGGTTTTGAGTTAAATATTAGTTTTAACATGTTTCAATTCATGAAAAAAAGTTGTTGAAGTGGTTAGTATTGATCTATAGCTATTGTTGTGTAATTTTATTTCCTTGCAAAATTGTGTTATCAAACCTGCATTTAGACCATGAGCGAATGTTGATGTATATGTTGTATGTTGATGTATATATTGTATGTTCCTGTATATTGTAAGTTCATTTATTAGGCTACAACTTCATTAAGTTAAGTAGTCATTTAAAGTCCTATGGTACTACACACATTCTCAATGGAATGAGAAGGGTAAAAGTACCATGAACACTTAGAACGTACAAAATATGTGGAAGTACTCTATAAAAGAGAACTTTAGTAATGTCAGAAAGTTGACTCCCCCAAATTTTATACACAACCACTTAGGATGTCAAAGGCATTTCAATACTGGAGACTTCTCTTTGGATGCCCTTATTGAATGCCTATGACAATAATGTTGAAATTGCCTTCCATGTTTGACTTGAGTAGTAATAGGTTTATTACTTACGTCACATGGAGTGTTGCTATTCTAGCTATGTTTTTATTTGTTTGGCTTGTCACAGAACATGACCCATTTTCCCAACCATCATAGATGGATGTACGACCGTTGTTATAGTGGAAGGAGAGGTTTGAAGGAATTTTTTGTCATCGGAGTTGAAGAGTTTGTGGAGACGGCCGGACGATATCAATATTACGCCCTTGATAGAGGGATTCGATGTCCATGCGTCAAGTCCGAATGTACAAGGATTTTGAAAGATGAAGTCGTCAAACTTCACCTTTACCAAAAAGCGTTCATGCCTAATTACACTTTTTGGACATTTCATGGTGAAGAAATTCCTTCGACCTCCACTGCAGCTGAAAAGCGGCTTGCATCAGGTTTGAATACTATTATACATACATCTGAGATAGATCAATTTGCCTATATGCAAGAGATGGTCGACAATGCTCTTCGTCACCATGTTGAACAAGAAGCAAACGATAGTCATGATGAAGAGCCTCCAAATGAAACCACTCAGAGGTTTTACAATTTACTGACAGAGGCAAATCTACCTGTAATTGAAGGTTCATCTGAGTCAAAATTGTCAGTGTGCATTAGACTCATGGCTGGCAAATCTAATTGGAACATTCCCATTCAAGAAGTGGACTTCTATACAAAATTGATGTTAGATTTGACACCATCAAACACTTTTATGCCGAAGAATTATTACCAAGCCAAAAAATGTGTTTCAAAGTTGGGATTGGAAGTCAAGAAGATTGATTGCTGTGTTAATGGATGTATGTTTATCTATGACAATGATAGTGGCAAAAATGATGCATTGTTGGTTGAATGCAAGTTTTGTGGCTCACCTCGATATCATACGATGCATGCTGGACGGAGGCAAAAAAACCAATTCCCTTAAAGTCCATGTTCTACTTGCCTATAATTCCAAGATTACAAAGAATGTTTACTTCAATGCAAACATCAGAACACATGACATGGCATGATGGTAACAAAACTGAAGGATTTTTGTGTCATCCTTCTGATGGTGAAGCTTGGAAGCACTTCAATCGTAAACATCCATCCTTTGCTAGTGAATCGCGTAACGTCAGACTTGGTCTATGCTCTGATGGGTTTACCTCGTACATTCAGGCGACTGCATCACCATATTCATGCTGGCCCGTGATAGTTACCCCATACAATCTACCACCTGAGATGTGTATGACAAAGCCTTACATGTTTTTATCGTGTATAATACCAGGTCCATCTAATCCTAAATCATCAATTGATGTTTATTTGGAGCCTTTGATTGATGATTTGAAGAACTTATGGAATGGTGTTCTGACGTATGACATTTCAAGGAAGCAAAATTTCCTTATGAGGGCAGCCTTGATGTGGACTATTAATGACTTCCCAGCGTATGGTATGTTATCTGGTTGGAGCATGCATGGTCGATTAGCTTGTCCACATTGCATGCAACAGACAAAGTCATTCCAATTGAGTTATGGTCGGAAAAGTAGTTGGTTTGACTGCCATCGACGGTTCTTGCCCATTGATCACCCCTTTAGAAGAAACAAAAAGGCATTTTGCAAAGGGCAAGTTGAAACGGATATGCCCCCGCCGAAGTTGACTGGATCACATGTTTGGAGAAGAGTGAAATACTATCCAAAAGTCACTGAATCTGGTCAGAATAGGATAGAAGGGTTTGGAGAATGGCATAATTGGACTAAAAGAAGCATATTATGGGAACTTTCCTATTGGAAAGACAACTTGCTAAGACACAACCTCGATGTCATGCACACAGAAAAAAATTTCTTTGACAATGTCTTCAACACAGTTATGAATGTTATAGATAAGACAAAAAATAATGAAAAAGCAAGAAAAGATTTACCTTTGTATTGTGGACAAAAAGACTTAAAGTTGAAGACGCAAGGTAACGACCGATTATTTAAACCAAAAGCAAATTATACCATGTCAAAAGACGAGGCAAGAATAATGTGTGGATAGATCAAGGAGCTTAGAAGGCCAGATGGATATGCTTCTAACTTGTCAAGATGTGCCAATGTTCAGGTACTATTCAAGGGTTGAAGAGTCATGATTGTCATGTATTCATGGAGACTTTCATCCCTCTTGCGTTCAGTTGTTTGTCAATGCACGTGTTAAATACACTGATAGAAATCAGTAACTTCTTTAAAGATCTGTGGAGAATTCCCTTAAAAATATGGATGAAAATATCCCAATTATTCTCTGCAAATTAGAAAGAATATTCCCTCCTGCATTCTTTGATTCAATGGAGCATATTCCAATTCATCTTGCATATGAAGCTTGGTTTGGGGGACCTGTGCAATACAGGTGGATGTATCCATTTGAAACATTTATGGGAGAATCCAAACGTTCAGTTAAAAATAAAGCTAGAGTAGAAGGCTCAATTTGTGCAGCTTACTTGCATAGAGAGACAAGTATTTTTGTTCACATTATTTCAAAAACCTCATGTCCCCCACTCATGTCAGAAATGAAATGCAATGGCAAGTTGAACCACGTGAAGGTGCATTATCAGTGTTCCGACAATTCAACTTTGCTCATGTCTATGTCTTAATCAATTGTAGTGAAGTAAAGTCGTACCTTGAGTATGTCATCATCAATCTCCTATCTTTCCAATGGTACAATTGTTATACACTAATGAATTTCATTTGTACCAGCTCATTTGTTGTGGCTGAGCAAGTCGCATAAGGAAATACTTCTGCTACAATACACACATAGTTTCCCCATTGGTTTAGAAATCAGGTCCGTACTTTTACCTACGTTTAGAGCAAGGTTAATTTCACTCTTGCATTTATAACTTTATTAGTATCTTTGTAGGGTTTTAATCAGGCATTAACTCCCACGGTTCAAGAGTTAAGACATCTCTCAAATTGGCCAATGAGATGTGTCAAAGAATGGCACACTTACTTCACCAATGGTTACAAATTCAATACACATGAATGGTCTAAAGGAGAGAAAACATCAAATTGTGGTGTGTACGTCAAGGGCCTAACAGAGGGTTGTTATGATGATTTCTACGGCATCAGTCATAAAATATGAGCTAGAGTACAACAACACTACTTCTCAAAACAGAGTAGTATTTTTTTATTGTGAATGGTTTGATCCTTCTAGAGCTGGTACTAGAGTGGATCCACGCTTTAATATTGTCGAACTCAACCAGAGATTAAGATATGAACCGTTTGATCATTTCATTCTACCAACTAATGTCAGACAGGTTTATTATGTGCCATATCCACCATTCCGCAATATTGACAAGCGTGGTTGGGTTGTAGCAATACAAACCAAGGCTAGAGGTCGCATTGACTCAAATGAGGTTTAAGAAGATGTTGCCTACCAACTTGACCAAATGTCACAACCACAAGAAATTATTGAAGTTGAACGTATAACCACATTGGACGAGCCTGATGGTGATGGAGATGAATTAGAAGCAACAATACAAGGTGATGAAGAACAAGAAGAAGAGGAAGAAGAAGAAGAAAAAGAAGAAGAAGAAGATGATGTTGACGATGACAACGAAGAAGAAAAAGAAGATGATGATGATGATAATAACGATGATGAAGAAGAAGAAGATGAAGATGAAGATCATGATGACGACGATTGAATGTTGGACATCTATTGCAGCTAATTGAACTATCATTTGAATAGAGTTATCTAAAATATCATCTTAAAAGTTGTATGCAATTATTTATACATTTACTTTAAAAAACCATTGATCCTTCCTTATTCATTTCTATTTTTTCGCTTTATGTGTAATCATTTCAATGCAGTAATGACAGGACAAGGTTCAGAACGTCCTGATAAAGGAAAGACAGTAGCAAGGCCTAAAAAACGCAACGACAGGCACCAAAGTATGTACTTAGGGTGCCTGCTAAACTACCTACCATTGTTGCCCGCAGTACATCATCTGTGGGGCCTCCTCTTACCCCTACAGTAGACCCTACTCCTACCTCTGCAATACACCCTTATCCTACCCTTGCATTACACCCTTCTCCTACCCTTGTAGCACACCCTTCTACTACCCCTATAGTAGACCCTCTTCCATACAGTAGACCATCTTCCTCCTCTAGTGATTATAACGCCCGCTCCTCCCCTTGTGGTTATTACCCCCACTCCTCTCCCTAACCCTACTTCTATACCTTCCTCATCTTGTATACCGCCTTCTGAGACTGTCACACCATCTGCTAATCCAGATTCAAGTGGTGATGGTGAAGGTCTTGACCCGCCCCTCCATGATCGACCATGGATTGAGCCGTATGGTAAGGGGTAAGATTTTAAGCTCTTGATATAATTTGATGTTTAAACCCTGTTGTACTTCAAATGACTTTTATTATGCAGGTTTATTCTATCTAGGGTTGCTTCTCAAGCCATCACACGTTCAATTAAGCAACAGTTTTTAAGTCCATGGCCTACTTGGGGAGCAATACCTGATGACAACAAAAAGCCATTCTAGGAGCGCTTTCAGGTGAACAATCCATTAAACTAATTGTCCCTCTTATTTTAGTATGTTCATTGATAATTGTTTGTTCTGTTTAATGTTACAAATGAAGGTGCATTGGAAACCTGAACATGAAACACAGATACAAAGAAATTTGCACATGAAAGCATCTCATCGGCTGTCAGAGATGTTGAGGGATGCCCGCAATGCAGGAGAGCACCCTTACTGGCTGGGCGAACAAATTTGGAACTCTTTACTAGCTCATTGGAATACAGTACAGTTTCGCAATAAGTGTGTCAAAGCCCAGAGGAACAGAGCATCTGAAAAGGGTGGCACCCTGCATACTGGTGGGTCGATAACCATTCATGAGCATGCCATTCGTATGGTATAATTTCATTACATAACTTTTTCTTTCATATATAAGTTATGTATTTTCTATTTCATATGTACACTTCTAATTCTAAATTATGTTACAGGCACAAGCTCTGGGATGGGTGGTCCATGTTGATGAGGTCTTTGCACAAACTCATGTAAGGAAGGGCACCAATCAATTCGTTGATGAAAGATCTCGGAAGACTCATGTAAGCAAATAACACTATTACTATTACTAATTTTTCATTTATGTTATTCTATCATTCCCTAACATTGCTTTTAATGTTTCAACAGGAAGAATTTTCTACGAGACTTTCATAGGTTAGATATGAACATGAGTCAGCTCCTACACCGGATGATGACAGTAATGCAGAAGATGAAATCCGTAGGACACAGTGTTGGGTCAACATCGTTGGTGGGAAGAAAAAGGGATGAGTGTACGGTGTAGGACAACTTACTACAAACTATACAACATCGAGAGGAGGTACTCTGAAGTACCAACCTTCTTCTTCCACCACTACTACTGACGAGGTCGTTCTCCGCCTCACGCAGGAATTAGAGCAACGTGACCAGGAAATCACTGATTTGAGAGCAGAGTTTACAAACTTTATGGCCCTGTTCATGAGAGTGTTTCCTGATACTTCACAGGATGAATTCAATATCCCTCCAACCCAGCCACGTCCACCTCGTCCTCTGCCACCAGGACCTCGGCTCTGAGCAATCCGAGTTTTATTCGAGTCAAACTGTACCTGTAGTACTTGGTCATCGGGTTCAACTTGATCATCCCAACTCCTTCTCCTTTGTTTGTGGGCTTCTAATGACCCAATAAGTTCATCCACTGTGAGAAACGACAAGTCCTTCGATTCTTCGATGACGCACACGATACTTTCAAAATCTTTTGTAAGAGATCTTAAAATTTTTCCCACAAGCCGGCTAGATGGCATTTGTTCTCCATTCCTACCGAGTTGGTTAGCCACCTTCTATACCCGAGTTATGTACTCGGTTATATGCTCTTTGGGTTCCATCTTCAACTGTTCAAACTTTCCTCTGAGAGCTTGTATTCGGATTTGTCTAACGCGGGTGTCACCTTTATATGCAACCTCCAATATCTCCTAGGCTTCCTTTGTTGATTTGGCATTCGCTATCTTTTCAAATTCTGACTCATCTACTGCATTGTAGATGAAATATAATGCTGACCCATCTCTTGCACGAGTTTTCTTCAACGCTGTCATCTGTGCCACCATTTGATGTTCGTCTGTATCAGGTTCAACATACCCGTCTTCCACCATATTCCAAATGTCTTGGGATCTCAATAACGCCTTCATCTGTAGGCACCAGTTATCATAATGGTTTTTCTCGTCATTTGTGGCACACTCATACCATTGACAACCTTTGTCATCTCTCAAAAAATCAAGCACTCACTTTTTCTCTCACGATGTTTGACTATTTCCTCTCTCTCTTTTTCTCTGTCTCGGTACTCTGAGTATAAAGCTCTGATACCAATGTTGGAAAAATCTCACAATATACGCACTCTAATATTTCCCTGAAATTAAGTCTTATTATTCATTATAATTAAAGGGCTTTAAATAGTCATAACACTTACAATATTACGAGGAATAAAAATAAAATATCAACTATCTTAAAAATAAAATCTACTTAATCTATCATAAAATAATATTGTACCTAGATAAACCAAAAATCATAACTATGTGTATCTCTATCAAATCAAACTAAATATTACTATACCCAAAAACTAATAAAATAAAATTGAAACAAAATTATTAATAAAACCCTAAAATTTAATTTTATCCCCATACGTAATATAAACAACTAGTTTCAACTACGTTAATTCATCAAATTTGTTCGAGTATTGGTTGGAGATCAAATTAATATTACATTCATAATTGAAATCACACTTTCACACTTTTTCTGCTTACATCACATGAAATGTAGCATTACATTCAGAGGTTAAGAAAACATACGTGTATTTACAAACCATCAATAAGCGTTTCTCTTATTCTCCTTTAATCTTTCCCATCATATAACACTCTTCAATTTTGTTTGGACCCGTGAAACAAAAATATTCATAAATTTCTATCTGAGGTTGGACCTCAAGAAATTTGGGAAATAATATAAAGAAATGGGAAAATCCCACGCTGACAACTTTGACAGAAAAATTATCCCCATTTCCAAATAATGTCCCAAATCATCATCCTGTCATTCATAAACAAAAGGCTTCTGTTAGAATTTAGAATCAATTTCATGGCAAAGATTATCCAGCACTCATTCATATATATAAAGATAATCTCCATTTTCATGTATGTTTTTTGACAGAGAAAAATTGTGAAACAGTACTCAATATGTGTATGACTAAAAAAATGAAAAAAGTGGAGGATCTAATTATATATACGATACCTTTGGTATACTTCCTTGATTTGATTTTGAGAATCTCATTTCAAAACTTTATGTCTGCATCTTCCTCGTCTTCATCATTGTGCATGCTGCTGCCCATTTCTCCAAACTCTAAATATTCAGAGACAACTAAATCTATTATTTTCTTACTGATTAAAATTCCATAACTTTGATCAGAAACTGTATCAATCTCCGCTTTATATAGATGAAAAAAAAAGGAGATGAGTAGTTTAAGGAAAGAGGATTAATATTAATTTTTATAGTAATTCCCGTTTCAAAAATATTTAAAATAAGAAAAGTAATAAATAAATGCACTTGATTAATAAATAATGTCATTAATGTAATAAATTAATGTATGTGATATATTATTTATGTAATATCATTCAATACGTTACACGAAGTTAAAATATATAAATCAAAGAAACATAAATAAGCGTAATTTATTTATTTATTTATATGCGTAAAATATTAATATATATGTATAAATTTTGTTTATTATATAATGGTCTATTAAAACATAAATAGTCTATTAATATTAAGTTTAGGAATAAGGACAAAATTGTTATAAAAGATTGTTAACACTAGTACAATCAAGAGAAACGACAGCGGTTACTTTTGTCTATAGGCAGCGATTTTCGAACCGAGACATATTCAGGTGAGACAAAAAGTCTAATACTTTTGACCTCGGTTGAGAACCGAGGCATGAAAGCAGAGGATTTTGCCTCGGTTCGGTATTACCCGAAGCAGTAACGTTTTTTGTTTTTTTAATTTTTTTTTCGTATGACTTTATGCCTCGGTTATAGCTAAAACCGAGGCAGTATGGCTACTCTACTGCCTCGGTTATGGCTGGAACCGAGACAGTAGACTCTTTTTTTTTTACTCATCCGCAAGACTTTCTGCTTCGGGTGTGACCATAACCGAGGCTGTAAGTGGTCTTTTTACTTCGGTTGTGACCATAACCGAGACATATATCCTTTTTTTTTAAAATGAGGTTTGTTTCTGCAACATTCCCAACCACAGAAACAGACCTGCATATATTTTTATAGCCAGAACAGTACAGAATAATGTAGAAACGTATATTTTAAATGAAAATTATACTAAAACATAAATATATTGAATGGAATCATAAATCAACTTCTTAGAAGCATAAATCAATCCAATGTAATCATAAATCAAGTTTCAATCATAAATCAATGCAATATACAAAGTTAAACTTACAATAATGTAGAAAAGCATAAAACACAATGCGTTAACACTAGAAACCCAATGCAGCAGAAATAAAATAAAAACAATGCTGAATGCAATAAAAAAATATCATTGTGTCTGAAAAAGAAACAAAGTTTAAGCTAAAAAAAATTAAAATGCATACAGCGGAAATAAAGAAACAAAGCTTAACTAATAAATGAAGTGCATATTCCAACAGCATCCACGCACACATTGCAGCTCCATCACCGTGAGTTTCTCAAAGAAAAGAAAAAGAAATAAGCCCTGAATGAAATCAGCGACTACAACTATCTAAAAGCAAATTTGGATTTGACATGGCAGCCTTGTGCATATACTAATTGCAAAGTAAACCTGCATTTTCAACAAGAAAAATGAATTGTCCGTATGTGTGTGCACCGCTTCCCTCTAATAATGCATCTCTGCTACCGAATTTCTAAAGGCAAGTTAAATTAATTAAAAAAAAATTCTTCCCTGGACCGTATGCAGCTTGCAGGTCACATTCACGTGCACCCCATTCTCTCCCTCTCGGTGGCTGTTCCAACATCCATAAAAAAAATGATTCTCACAGCCAAGCCGTGACAGCTGCTTCTACTTTGCTTCACCGTGCCATTTCTCCTCTATGCTTCCACGGTCCCGCGCATCTTCTTGCAAAATAAAAATCACCGTCTGGATGTGGCAGCAATAGCGTGTGCACCTGCTTCTCCAGCCAAGAAAGAAATCCATCACCGTGCCACCAATTCCTTCTCAATCTCCATGCGCTATTGTCACTTCTTCCAGGCTGCAACTGAATCAGCCCGTTGCTCCCTAACGTGTTGTTGTCCTTCTAGCAGTCGTAACATCCTTGCAGCCACCGTTCTCAATAATTAAAAATCACCGTTGGAATCAAATCACTATTGGAAGCAAAATTAAGGCATTGCTCATGAATCCAGCAAAAATGAAATGGAAAATTTTAAAGTGTGCTTTTCATTCCTCATCCCAAAATCAGCGTTCCAGAAAACGTTCAAAGCCAAAAGCTAAAACCAAAAAAAAATAGAGAGACCGGAAGAGAGTGGCAAGTGGCGGCTGCCCTCTCTAAGGCCGTGTGTCCTCCCTTTAATAGGGGTGGGGTCCACACAAAAACCCTAAGGTGCCAAGTCATCTATCTCCATTTTTGGGTCTAGTCTACTTTACCAAAAATTGTCCCAAAATGTAAAAGTTGATACAGAAATTCTAAACTACTGAATTACAATTTAATTAATTCTAAAATGTCTATGTGGAAGGTCTTGAATTTATTTGGCATTCTTCCTGATGTCCCAAAATGTATTTCCGAAATTTTCCTGCACTTCAAAAATGCACTTAATCAGCTCAGAAAACCCAAATTAGCACAAGTACAAATTTCCGACCAAATTAAGCAGAATTCGGAAAACGGGGAAATAACAAACAATTAAACACAATTCCCTGGTTTATTTAAGTGCAATAAACTAAATATAATTCAAGAAATAACGACTCATCAAAATAGACCACACTTAGTCTTTTGCACTCTTGGGCAAAACTAAGACGAAAACCAGGGAACTACTCAAACATCAGGGAGCTGACACATACTCGACAGACAGAAAACAAAGACTAAACAAGGACAGAAACATAATTACACAGTTCTCCAGGAATCTGGACCAAGAAAAGAAGTAGACAATATCCCACACAAAATCAATCAGAGAAAGCAGATACTCATGAAATCATCCAAGCAATTCAAGACATGGCAAAATGATCAATCAGCTCAAGAGGTGAATCAAAAGTAACAAAACCTCATAGATGCACTATTAGTGTTTCTCTCAAGTGTCTAAGGTAAAGAATATCAACTCAATGCACTCAAGAAAGCAAACAACAACAGACTTGGGAAACCTCTAATATCATCACTCAAAACATATGCATGTTCAAATCAAAAGGTCTTTTATGGATGTAATGGGGCCAAGGACATGGGAGGATAACATATGGATGAGAAGCTATAAACCAAAAGAAATAGAGGAGCAATGGGGAACAAGTGTAAACACAGTCAAATCACACCCAAAACCTCTAATTCAATCCTCTTTTTGACCCCATTATTCACAAATTTTTTTTTTCATCATTTTGTTTTCTATTTTTTTTTCCATCCTGTCTCTTTTCTTTTCTCTCTTTTCAAAACAAAACTGTAAAAGACAAGATTTACAAAAACAAAACAATAAGAGGAACCAATTAGCCAACTCATAAGAATCCCTAAGGAGACCACACTTGTTTCCAAAACACTTCCAAAGCTCCAAAATTCCCTAAGGTTAAGGTAATCATGGTTTTTCACTTAGGGCTAGTGTATGAGCTTCAAAACAAAGAAATGGGGGAAAGTATAGGCTCAAAAGGGGTTATCAAAGGATCAAAACAAGGTAAGCTTATTTGGCTAGAGAGGCTCAAGAAAAAAATTGTCTTTATCACTTCCAAACATGCATATCAATCAAGAGTTATCAACAAGAGTCAAGCCAAGGCATATGCGCAAGCAATCAAGAGGCATATCACACACAAGAAAGAACATAAAGTGGCTCAAATCTCACACAGGGTAATTCTGTCACAATCAATTCAACTCTCAAAAATCATAATCATCTTCCAAGCAGAGAAAAGCAAGGATTTCAAACAAATAAGTATCAATCAAGTGAAGGAAATGATAAGTCTACAACCCAAACAAAGTCCAGAAATCAAGAGAAACATGTAAAATTGTACACAAAACGAAACAAAAACTACCTAGAAAAGAAAAAATTTAACACGGAAAACAAAAACTAACGAAGAAAAATCAGAATCTCCTCCAATAGACCACACTTAAACTACACAGTGTCCTCAATGTGTCATAAGCATAAGATCGAAAATCAAAACAGTGAACAGATCATGAACAAGTGCAATAAAAGTAGGGAAAGGGGGAGAAGGGAAAAGAAAACTCCCCTGGTCATGGTGGTAGTTGCTAATTTTGGACTATCAGGGAGATGTCTTCCACGACAGGATTCAGCAAACAAGTTTTGAGGAGGAACAACTTCATCAGTACTGCCATATCATCCAGAACGAGATGTTTCTTCTTTCTTCTCCCAGCAAACTGTTCCATCAGTAGCTTTCCTTCCACTGGCAGTTGTTCAGTGTGTGACACCGGAATGGAGATCTCTGGCTCAGTCAAAGAAGTAGCAGTACACTCTTCCTTAATGTCAGCACTTGTATTCTCATTTAATTCTGCAGCATGGTCATCAAACTCACAATTAATAGCATCTGATATACGCTTAGAATCTGTCTGTAACACATAATCAATTTCAATACAAATCGGGCAAGAACTAGATTCACAATCACATTCAAAGTTCTCAAAGAACTGTGTCAGATCAAAGTTCAGTCCTAACTCTATAGAGTTATCAGATTGCACAGTTTCTACCTCAAAATCAATATTGATATATGCATCATCAACAGAATCAAAGGTCAGTTCAAGGCTATTATCATTCAAAATTTCATCGAGGCAATCATGTCCATTCAAAACAACCTTTAGACCAATGGGTTCAATGGCTGATACTGAATCACAAATTTTAGAATGGTCAATCAAATATGTATCAGTATCAGTCATGAATCCTATAGAATCAGTGTGCATCAAATCACAGGCATTTGAATGTATAAGCAAATCAAGTAAAGTGTTTGGAATCTCAAGTTCAGAATAAACATGTTTTTGCTCATTGAAAATTCTCTTACCAATCTCCAAGTCATCAGCTGCATCCTCAAGGCTATCATTTAAATCAAGATCAGTGCAAGGATAGTGAACATCAGGTATGTCAATGTGCTCTACAGGGAATAATGAATCCACAACATGAGTGTGCACATGTATATCAATATCAGAATCCAGAACAGGCTTAAATGGTTCAAATTTTACCAATTCAAAAACATTAAAATTTTCTTGAACCTCAGATACATGAGTAGGGATTTCAAGTTTACAGTAAACCTGCTCAGGTTTTTCCTTTACTACCTCACTTGGATTTTGACCCGCCAGCCTGCAGAGCAACTTCTTTGCCTCTGTTGGAGTTCTGTCCATCAAAGATCCACCAGCAACTACATCCACTAATATCCTTTCATTGTCCAGGAGCCCTTCATAAAAGTAAATCAACAGCAAATGCTCTGAAATTTGGTGGTTTGGACAGGCTGTTCAGAGCCTGTTAAACCTCTCCCAATAATCTGTCAGGCTTTCTTCTTGAAATTGCTCAATGGTAGTGATCTCCCTCCTAATGCTGATTACCTTTGCTGCTGGAAAGAACTTGTTGAGGAATCTCTATTGTGTTTCCTGCCAACTATCAAAAGGATACTGGTATAGGAACCAGTCTCTTGCTGCACCTTAAAGGGACATTGGAAACACTTTCATCAACACTGTCTCCTTTGAAACACCAGGAGGCCTCATCGACAAACACACCAAACAAAACTCCTTGAGGTGCCTGTATGGATCTTCATGTGCCAACCCATGGAATTTGGGAAGACTCTTGAACAGCTCATATATCCAGTCTTGAGAATATGTCATCTCCTCTATTGTAGTGCAAAACCTGTCTCAAACCTGGACTTCCACTTCAAACAAAGATTAAACCAAACATATAGAAACATAATATGGGGGAAAACCATTATTTACATAATTTGAAACTTCCAGAAACAACAACTAAATGCACAAAATACAAAAAATGATAAAAATCTAAAAACACAAAAATCGATAAAAGAAGTAAACCCAAACAAGACTAACTAAACATCCTAAAACGCATCACGCAACACAACACTAACACAACAAAAGACACTAACACAACAAAAGACCTAAGACTGAACCGTTGGTCCCCGGCAACGGCGCTAATTTGTTGAGAGGGTCGCGCCTCACACAAAAAGTTGTGCATAAAAGAATGCAGTATAGTGCTAGGAAGTGACTCCTAGGTCGTCTCTCAAGGACCAAATTTGGTTCAGTCTCAGATCAAACACATTGTGGGGGGTTTTGTGAAGAGTTTTGAGAATGCAAGTGAACTAAATTAAAACACGAACATAAACACGGATGTAAACACAGATATAAACACATAATTAAAATGATTGGTCACTTAAGCTAACATCGTAACTAAATTAAATGAAAACACTAAAATAAAACATTCAATGTAAAAGTGCGTGAACTAAGTGCAATGCAATAAATAAATAAGAAAACTCATCTACTTAAATTAAAACACAATGCGTTAACACTAGAAACCCAATGCAGCGGAAATAAAATAAAAACAATGCTGAATGCAATAAAAAAATATCATTGTGTCTGAAAAAGAAACAAAGTTTAAGCTAAAAAAAATTAAAATGCATACAGCGGAAATAAAGAAACAAAGCTTAACTAATAAATGAAGTGCATATTCCAGCAGCATCCACGCACACATTGCAGCTCCATCACCGTGAGTTTCTCAAAGAAAAGAAAAAGAAATAAGCCATGGACGAAATCAGCGACTGCAACTATCTAAAAGCAAATTTGGATTTGACATGGCAGCCTTGTGCATATACCAATTGCAAAGTAAATATGCATTTTCAACAAGAAAAATGAATTGTCCGTATGTGTGTGCACCGCTTCCCACTAATAATGCATCTTTGCTACCGAATTTCTAAAGGCAAGTTAAATGATAAATGAAAAAAAATTCTTCCCTGGACCGTGTGCAGCTTGCAGGTCACATTCACGTGCACCCCATTCTCTCCCTCTCGGTGGCTGTTCCAACATCCATAAAAAAAAATGATTCTCACAGCCAAGCCATGACAGCTGCTTCTACTTTGCTTGACCGTGCCATTTCTCCTCTATGCTTCCACGGTCCCGCGCATCTTCTTGCAAAATAAAAATCACCATCTGGATGTGGCAGCAGTAGCGTGTGCACCTGCTTCTCCAGCCAAGAAAGAAATCCATCATCGTGCCACCAATTCCTTCTCAATCTCCATGCGCTATTGTCACTTCTTCCAGGCTGCAACTGAATCAGCCCCTTGCTCCCTAACGTGCTGCTGTCCTTCCAACAGTCCTAACATCCTTGCAGCCACCGTTCTCAATAATTAAAAATCACCGTTGGAATCAAATCACTGTTGGAAGAAAAATTAAAGCATTGCTCATGAATCCAGCAAAAATGAAATGGAAAATTTTAAAGTGTGCTTTTCATTCCTCATCCCAAAATCAGCATTCCAGAAAACGTTCAAAGCCAAAAGCTAAAACCAAAAAAAAATAGAGAGACCGGAAGAGAGTGGCAAGTGGCGGCTGCCCTCTCTAAGGACGTGTGTCCTCCCTTTAATAGGGGTGGGGTCCACACAAAAACCCTAAGGTGCCAAGTCATCTATCTCCATTTTTGGGTCTAGTCTACTTTACCAAAATTGTCCCAAAATGTAAAAGTTGATACAGAAATTCTAAACTACTGAATTACAATTTAATTAATTCTAAAATGTCTATTTGGAGAGTCTTGAATTTATTTGGCATTCTTCCTGATGTCCCAAAATGTATTTCCGAAATTTTCCTGCACTTCAAAAATGCACTTAATCAGCTCAGAAAACCCAAATTAGCACAAGTACAAATTTCCAACCAAATTAAGCAGAATTCGAAAAACGGGGAAATAACAAACAATTAAACACAACTCCCTGGTTTATTTAAGTGCAATAAACTAAATATAATTCAAGAAATAACGACTCATCACTTACTATATCCTAATATCTACTACATACTATTATGTAAATGAATTACATATTTAGCCAGTGTTTTCCTCACAAGTTGAATTGACTTCTTTGGAATTGGAGCAGTTCTATTAAATTTCTGCATAAAACACAATGATTTCAATTAGTGTATATGAAATCCAAACTATAGAGAACATAAAATTCAAACCTAAATATTACCGTTTCCCATCCACTGGTGTAATGTGCACGAATGATGGTCATCATCCAAAACATAACGTAGTAACCACATTCATATGACCCCATTTGTCTATTACACTACAATATATCATCATAATTATAAAATGTTAAGTAACATCATTTGAATGGAACCAAATGTAACAAAGTATGGACTAAAATACCAAAACCTTAAGAGCAACCCATGCAATCTTTTTAGTTGTAGCAGTAGATCTCCCAGATAACATCATATGTGTTGCAAGGGAACTATTAAAAAAAATTCCTTTAGCATACATTTATATAACAAAAAAGTCGAAACATTAAGATTATTACCAATCTACTACATGTCTAAGAGGGCTGGGAGGAAACTTCTGCAATGAACAAAAACAGACAACAGTGTTCTCCGGTATGGATATCATAAGTAGCTGCTAATGACACCTGAAATTGGTAATAACTTATGAATCATATACCAAAATTAATAAATGAATGTGTTGAAGTTAACAAACTTCACTTACCCATGTATATAAGGGAGAAAATATATTTCCTTCCCCATTCCAAAGCAGGTGGTGATGTATGTTTGGATATCATCAAATTTATTTCTTTCATGAGTCATAGAGGGGTCAATGAACCCATATACATCGTTGATCCCCTTCTTGTTACTAACATCAAACATATACCTAAAATGAAGAAATAATCTTATATAAGTAAGTTGATAAAATAGAATTATATAAAAAAGTTTTCATAAACTTACATCATCCACAGTTGAATGAGTGTAATATTAATTTCTTCTCTACCCGACGCAAGCTCCCTAACATCTTGATGATGCAAGTACAATGGGATCTGAGCTTCTCTTCCAAATGTAGTAGAATCCCAATGTACATTCATCGACACATCTGAAATGATCTTAGCAAGCTCGTCTAACGCACCAAGAGGGTCATCCTCAGATAAATGAGTCTTCTTTGGTGTAGGACTTCCCTCTTGACCTATCTGCTGTTAAATACAAAAATGGTTATGTTATAACGTCAATTAGAAGTAAATATTAAAATTGAGAAGTATATAGTAAGAGTGTTTACCGGGGGATTAGATACATCACCAACCAAATGTCTAGGCCAGGCAACAAAGGACTTAAATGCTTATTCCACAGTGAAGAACTCATCTATAGGCACAGGAAGAATGACATCCGCTATGACAACTTCATCCACCGTGACCTTGAACTCATCTTCTGAAAGTTGTACACCATGCACTACAGTGGCTGTCTCATAAACTGTACCATGGGCCACTAGCATGGTCTCAGTATTAGAAAGAATATATAACTGACATGGATGAGTTTCATCCATGTCGTCCCCTGGGACACCGGCAGCTGAACAACTTCCTTTACCGCTTCTACCTGTCAAATTAAATGTTAGGTTATGCAAAAAGTAAATTAGTAACCAAAAATAAATAAGTTTACCTGTAGGGGAGACAACATGTTCCGCTACAGGAGATGGCGGAGGACGATTGCCATAATCCTCATAATGTTGCTGGAACTGGCACGTAACCATTTCAGCAACTTCATCATACAACTCTGCGCGAACCTTCTTTGTGATCTCCTACATCATCTCTTTTCTTATGTCTTCCTTCATCTTTTCGTATGAATATGAACGTGAGGAAGACCCAAAAAATTGTCATATGCCTATGTCAGTCCCAGCACCACGCACCAGTCTTGGGTGCTCAGGTCGTCCAATAGTTGTGGCAAGAATATCTTGATGACCTTCTTGTGTGAATTGACCTTGGGAGCTCTGCTCAACCAAGGAGTCCTGTCACATAACAAAAGTTCAATATCATTTTAAAGATCTATGTAATATATATATATATATATATATATATATATATATATATATATATATATAACAAAATTAATGTAAAAATATAAGAAATGACATCTTACAATTCTTTCAGATATTTCTCTGGCAGACTTGGAAGTGTAGGAGCCCGATGGTCTTATACGGGCTAACTTCCACTTGTCGTGCCGAGATGGTGGTGAAGGAGGAGGAGGAGGGTCACCACCCTCAGGAAGTGGAAGTCTACTATCTGACTTCTGCTTCCTTATTGTTTCTTCAAGCTTCCTATATCCACCACGAGACAATAGGTGTGGATTGTTATTATGAGCACTTATTACCTGTGCTTTTGACCTTTTTTCCTGTGACAAAATGAAACAATTGTCATGGTAGAGAATTATGAATGATTAATTTAATGATTTTACTGCACTTACCTGTCACGCCTCGGATGAACGAAGCTCTACAAACTGACGTCATGTTTCTTTGTCAATTGCTGAATATTTGGAACATGGATTTTCATTACTTTTTAGTCCAAATATATATATCTAGACATTAATTTTGTCTTAAACCCTTGAAATCTTTCTGCAATTGCAAATAAACACTTATTCCTTAAGCTCTCGACGTTTGGCATATCAAATGTTATCTGCAACAAAGAAAGTAATAACCTTATATCAATACAGATTTATCAATATAATGAATATAGAATTTGGAGCAATATTGCTTAACTTACCAATAGATCTTGCCAGATGAGATTCTGATCAGCCTCAGAAACATGGTCAAAGGATGGAGTAAGTATAGAAATACGATCACGTGCTAGTACTCCAAGGTAAGACCTAAATACATCTGCATTCGGCCCAGATGCAACTCTAGTGACCACGTCAATAATGACATGTGTCCTCTCACCTGCATTTCTTCTAAATATAAGTTGTCTTAACCTCGTTGCTCCTCTCGTTCGTCTAAAAGTGGTGGGGACTTCATCGCCTGACGAATGAGGTGACTCAGCCATATATTTGTCACAATAAATAAGATGAAATATAAATAAAGCACTTATAAAATAACATATATTATTTAGCAAAAAGCCATAAATATTTACACAAACATGAAATTCATACATAATCATATTTAAGTCATGCATTGACACTAAGCTCTTGATATTTGAAGAGTATCCTTGTGGTACCTTGATACTCTTTAAACAAAGACAAAAACTTATCTTCTCTTGTTTGAACATTGTGTAACATGCAGGGGGCAAATAAGTACGTTTACCAATCTCTCTTGGTGCCAACTCTTCTCGGATCTTCATGTCAACCAAATCCAAACGCGCATTCACTCCATCTTTTGTTTTTCCCTGGATGTTTAGCAGTGTACCAATCAGGCTATCACAGACATTTTTCTCAACATGCATGACATTTATGCAATGTCTAACATCTAACTTTGACCAATATGGAAGATCGAAGAATATTGATTTCTTCTTCCAAGGGGTCGTTACAGAAGACTTCTTCGACGTTTTCCCAAATATATGATGTACTTTATTAACTTTCTCAACAACTTCAAGTCCAGTAAGTGGACTGGGTGCATTGTCTTTCTCTTTGATGGACAAGCGCCCGAGGAGAGGCCGATTGAAGTTGTGCGAGCACAAACCTGACCTCCTTGAAGCTTCTCGACGAAGAAGGATGCAGCGGAATATTGAGGAACTCAAAATCGAAGAATGACTCGAATGAAATCTAAGGAAACCGGGAGTGAACACAATGAAACCCTAAACCTAGGTTTAAACAGTGAAAAATGGATTTTAAACGGAGAGAAAGGTGTTTAATCGGTGGAACATGATAAACAAGGTGAGGAGAGGTTTTTAATCGATCCAAAAGCTAGATCAAACGGTGAAAATGAAGAAATGGTGAAAAGGATGTGGAATCTGTGAAGAGAATAAGGTTTATAGATGATGAAGAGTGAATCTGTGAAGAGAGAAATGGAGTAGAGGCTTACTGTGATGATGATGCGTTTAAGAGGGAGAAACCCTAGCAGATGAGGTTTCTTCGAAGTGGAAATGTGAGTAATGAGGATACGTGCACTAGTAAAAAATTGGGTTTTTACAGCGCACATTATGCCACGGTTCACAGGAAACCGCAGCATAATGGTGCGCGGTGGCAGTTTTGTAAATAAATCGAACACATATGCCGCGGTTCTCCTCTGAACCGCGGCATATCCACCGGTCAACCATCCCCTTTGACGCCACGTGTGAATAAAAAATTAAATAACATGGGAATATGCCGCGGTTCTCTGGACAATCGCGGCATATACCCATAACAATTTATTGCAGGGCTGACTGAGTCAGACAATTTAAAAAGTTACATGGGTATATGCTGCGGTTCTCTGGACAACCGCGGCCTATACCCATGCCAATTTATTGCAGGTGCTGACTGGGTCAGAGAATTTCAAAAGTTACAGGGGGTATATGCCGCGGGTCTCTGGACAACCGCGGCATATACCCCTGTACTTCTCAACTTCTCTGCCAGTCAGAGAATTTCAGAAGTTACAGGGGGTATATGCCGCGGGTCTCTGGACAACCGCGGCATATACCCCTGTAACTTTTGAAATTCCCCAGAAGGCAGTTGGGGAGACAGTTGTGTTCAGCACGTTACAGGGGTATATGCTGCGGTTCTACGAGCAACCGCGACATAATCTCCTATCTGAAATTAATTTAATATATATTTGAAATATTTCGAGGTATATACCGCGGTTACCCGCTGAACCGCGGCATATAGTTTGAAAATAATTTCAAAAATGCCATTTCGGATAATTTTTTTAATCAGCATATGCCGCGGTTGGGGGTTAAACCGCGGCATATACCCCTATTATACCGCGGTTAATGGTCGCTATTCGTGGAATTTTGCCCAAAAATGTTAGGCACACCATAAACAGGTTGTGTTCATTTTTCTCGTCAATATGTAGTAAAGCCATCGATCCTACAAAGTTAGATGAACTTCAAGGCGAGATTGTTATCATCTTGTGTCAACTAGAGATGTTTTTCCCTCCATCTTTTTTTGACATCATGGTACATTTACTTGTTCATTTGGTTAGAGAAATCAAGTTGTGCGGACCGGTATACTTAAGATGGATGTATCCTATTGAGCGTTATATGAAGATTTTGAAAGGGTACGTTAAAAATCCATATCGTCCTGAAGGTTCGATGATTGAAAGGTATATTGCTGAAGAAAGTATCGAGTTTTGTTCAGATTACATGACATCAACGAATCCAATAGGAGTTCCTCGCACAGCATGGTTGAATAAATTTTCTACAAGTAAAAGCATCCGAGGTGTCAATGTGGTGACAAAAGATCGCGAAGAATTGTTGCAAGCGCATCTTTATATATTGAACAACACAGATGAGGTGATCCCTTTTTTGGAAGCACACAAAGCCATTGTTAAGAATAAAAATCCAAGACAATCAGAGAAATGGCAATTGATGGAGCATAACAAAACATTTA
The DNA here is from genome assembly GCA_034642375.1 of Vigna nakashimae. NCBI lineage: Eukaryota > Viridiplantae > Streptophyta > Magnoliopsida > Fabales > Fabaceae > Vigna > Vigna nakashimae. Next base: position 26,773,684 of record CM067768.1, read on the forward strand.
TGTCTTGGTTCAAATCTGAAATTGACAAAGAGCCACATTCTTCTGAAACTTTATTGTGGCTTGCAAATGGTTTGAAGTTTGATGTCGTGTGTTGTACAGGTTATGAAGTCAATAATTGCACATTCTATACGAAGACTTTGGATGATAAAAGCACAGTACAAAATAGTGGAGTCAGTTTAGAAGCTGAGTCACTTCAATTTTCCACATCAAAAGATCAATCTCATGTACTTGGATCAATGAGATATTATGGTATAATAGAAGAGATATGGGAGGTTGATTACACCAAGTTTTCTGTTCCATTGTTCAAGTGTAAATGGTTTGACAATAAGAGTGGTGTGAAAATAGATGACTCGGGTATGACACTTGTTGATTTTCGCAAGGTGGGTTATCGAGACGAACCGTTTATCATGGTACATCAAGCATCTCAAGTTTTTTATGTCAAAGATCCTGCGTCTGACCATTGGTATGTTGCTCTTCAAGGCAAAAAACAAATTGAAGTTAACGAAGACAATCTGATTAATATTGATATTGCTGACAACCATTCATTTCAAACTACAACAAATTTGGATGACCAATCTGTAGTTGACGATGATGTACATGCAATTCGGTCAGATCATGATGAGGGAATATACATATGATGAATCCATATCTTTATGTATGAATTTTCAATTTATGTACTATTACATGTTTTGTTAATTTATATGATATTACATAAGTCTTGAAAGAAAATTTAATGTTGTTATTTATTTTGACAGATACATGGTTGATCATCCACATTCTTCAGGGGATGAGGCTCCCCCAACCAGATCCACTAGAGGACCCACTAGGATGAAACAACTATTGATCAGGAAAAATAGTGGTGAAAGAACTCCGGTGAATGTGAATGTCACCACGGGTGTGGCAACTGGCCCCCATGCAGATGACTTCCGATCATACCTTAGAGTAGTGGCACGTGATAAGATTAGCATTCTCATTCCATCTTTTGATCATGTGTCCGAGGGTGATCGGAACATTATTTGGCAAGATATATTGGTAAGTTAGTTAATAGCATTTGAATTAAAATTTGTTTATATTGATAATTTTGTACTAATACAACTTTATTATGTTTTTTTCAGATGACATTTGACATTCCAAATGTCCCAAGACTTAGAAATAAGTGTTTGTCAACTGTTGCAGAAAATTTCAGAAACTTTAAAAGCAAGTTGACATCAAGGTACATCTTTGGACACCTTAAACATAAAAGTCCATGTAGTTCATATAAGTCCATTGATGAGGAGACTTGGCGGGTTTTTAAAGAGAGTCGGATGTCAGAGGAATGGCAGGTTAGTGTAGTTCATATTATTCAATTCCTCATTAACAAATATATATCATATGAACTAATTAATTAATGTGTATGTGACAGGCAATTAGAAGCAAAGCACAAGGAACAAGTGCTAAGAACAAAAACCCCCACCTATTATCTCGTGGTGGGTATAGGAAGCTTGAGGAGAAAATCCTCAAGCAAAAGGCAGATGCTATACCACCATCTCAGAGTGGTAGCCCTCCTCAGCCTCCTTCTCCACCGTCTAGACATGAGAAATGGAAGTTGGCCCGTATGCGACCATCGGGCACCTACTCTTCCGACACTGCACGAGAGATTTCTGAAAAAATTGTAAGTTATCACTGTTCCTAAAATAATAAATATTGTCATTATACATACTACATTAAACTATTTAAAGAATAATGGTGTTTTGTAATGTTACAGGACGCCTTGGTTGAGCAGAGCTCCCAAGGCCAATTCACTCCAGAGGGTCGCCAGGATATTCTTGCTGCTGCAATTGGACGACCTGAGCACCCTGGACGTGTACGTGCTGCAGGTCCTGGAGTAGGAATTACAGATTATTTTGGGAGCTCTTCTCGTCAGCCTTCATATTCATACAGCGATACACAAAGGATGACAAAAGAGATCACAAAAAAGGTCCGACAAGACCTTATGCAGGAGATCAGGGCCGAGGTGAGGGCTGAATTCCAGATGCTATACCAGGAGCAGTTTCAGAGCATGCGCCCGGTGCAGTCTCCTATAGAGGAACATGTTATCCCTCCCCCTCCCACAGGTAAACTTAATAAACATTAATGTGCAATTATTTCTATCTCTTGTATAATCTAACATTTACTCTGACAGGGAGAAGCGGCAAAGGAAGTTGTTCCGCATCAGCCATCCCAGAGGATGACATGGACGATGGTAGTCCATGTCTGCTATACATTTTAGAAGATACTGAGATGGTGCTGGTAGCTCGTGGAACAGAGTTTAGGTCAGCGACTGTATGTCATGGTATGCAACTATTAGAGGATGAGGTGAAGGTCTCAGTGGATGAAATGATCATACCAGATGCCTCGGTTCCACTGTCCACGGAAGAGATTTTCACTGTGGAACAAGCATATAAGTCGTTTATCAGTTGGCCTAAATTTTTGGTTAAACCGGTTTCTGACCCTCGGTATGAAATTCTTCTTTACACTTCTCAATTTTAAAGGTTTTTGATGTCAAAACTTATCTTATCTTTTCATGTAACAACAGACGCAGGCACAACAGAAGATTCCTCTATCTGAGGATGACCCTCTTTCTTCATTGCATCTACTTGCTGACATCCTTGATGATAAGCCTTTGGAGGTTGAGTATGATGCTAATGTATTTGGGCATGGCTCTGAGGTCCCAATATACCTTAATAGCCAAGATGTCCGTGAGCTTGCGTCGGGAACACAAGAGTTGAATATTTCAATTATTCAACTATGGACGATGTAAGTCTATGACCAATTATTTATATATAAAATTGATTTATATATCAAGTATCCTTATATCAAAGTTAATTTTTGATTTCAGGTATATGTTTGGGGTCAGTAATAAGTTGGGGCGTTCTGATGATTATGGATTCATTGATCCCCAATCAATTCATCAATCAAATGATTTTGAGCATATCAACATGAGTCTGATAAGCAGTTTTGGAAGGGGCAAGAAAATATACTTTTTGCCTTATATATCCGGGTAAGTGAACTTTGTTAACATAATAATGTTCCATATGTGATTTTAATATTTAATACTTACGTTATTATGAATTTCAGGCGCCATTGGCAACTTCTTGTTATGTCTATGCAAGATAACTATGCTTTGTGGTTCTGCTCATTGCACAGGCCTCCTCCCGCACAACTCAAACAAGCAATTGATTGGTAAGAACCTCAATGTTTGGACTTTCTTTGTTATATAAATGAATGCTAAAACCTTTTTTTATATACAGTTCTATTCCAGCAAGTATGATGATGGGTGGGAGATCAATTGTTAATAGTAGAAAGATTGCTTGGATTTCTCTCAAGGTTTGACATATGCTAAAGTCATACTTTGTTATAATTGTTTTATTTTAATGTTATTCACTAACTATTATCAACTGTGATGATATATTGTAGTGTAACAGACAAAATGGGTCATATGAGTGCGGATACTATGTAATGTATTGGATGGCCCATATTGTTCGTTCTCACATCACAAGTCGCTGGGAAACGGTAATATTTAACTTTAACAAATTTTGATTTTTTCCCAAATGTTGAATTCATATACACTAATTAAAATGAATTGTCTTTTGCAGAGATTCAAGACTACTACACCAGTTCCTGAGAAGTCACTACTATTCATTAGGAACGTTGTTGCGAAGTATATAGTTAGATTATACAATAGCTCTTAGATTTAAACAATGCATTTGGTTAGATAGAATTTTCTTAGACTTTGTACTTTATTTGATGTTGAAATACATTTGAACATGTGTTTGCTATGTTCAAATTGAATTTGTGTATATGTTTTTATATGCAGGTCTGTTTTTGTGGTAGTGGATATCACAAAAACAGACCTGCAATTTTAAAAAACTGCAGGGGAATATGCCGCGGTTCTAACCACAACCGCGGCATATAGTGCTTCGTTTTTTTTTTAAAAACGAGACATATGGCCGCGGTTTTGACACTAACCGCGGCATATTCGGCACTCTTTTGCCGCGGTTCAACCGCGGCATATAGTGTACTTTTTTTTGTTTTTTAAAAAAAAAATGGATTTAGGCCGCGGTTCCCTTGACAACTGCGGCATATTCCGCAACCTATATACCGCGGTTATAACCGCGGCCTAAAGTGTCTGACTTACTACCGCGGCTGTATATGCCGCGGTTCAAGAACCGCGACGTATAGGGAAAATGAACCGCGGTAAAAGCCCCTCGCTGCACTAGTGGTGAGTGGAAAAATGGAAAGTGATGCGTTGAAGATGATCTGACAGAGAACGCATGGCTGAAGGAGCTTTGACGCGTGCTTCAAGCAGATTGGAGGAGAAGTGATTATGCGTGGATGATGAGAGAGAAGCACCGTGAAAATGGAATATGGAAGGGAAAGAATGTGCTTGGAAGGTGGATAGAGGGAGTCTTTGGACTCTCTAGCATGTGACTTTCAAGAGAGAATAATTTCTGATTTCAGAAAATTTAATTCTCATTAAGCTCAAAAGTGCTAATACAAGAGAGGAGTTGGGTATTTATAGTAACCCATGCTCCTTAAGAGTTAAGCTATGAAAGGTAAAAATACAAAAGAAGGACAACGTCAAGCAAGATTCCATCACTCTTGTTCTCCATTGAATGCTTTCTTTAACCTTCGATACGAATGATTAGATTGTAAAAATCGTCGATGACGCATATACATTGTCTTCCTTCCGTGTTTTAATTGTTGAGCTACGGTGTTTTCTTCACATATAGGACATGCTTTATGACCTTTCACACTGTACCCCGACAAATTACCATAAGCTAGGAAGTTACTAATGGTGCAAAATAACATGGCATGCATCATGAAAGTTTCTGAAGCAAAGGCATCAAATATTTCAACCCCATCAACCCACAACAACTTTAAGTCTTCAACTAGTGGCCTTAGATAAACATCGATGTCATTTCCAGGCTGCTTTGGACCAGATATCAACATTGACAACATCATGTACTTTCTTTTCATGCACAATCCAGGAGATAAGTTGTAAATTATCAATATACAGGCCAACAACTGTGATTGGTACTTAAATTACCAAATGGATTCATTCCATCAGTAGCTAAGCCAAACCTTAGATTTCTACATTCTTCACCAAATTGGGGGAATTCTTGATCAATAATTTTCCATTGATTTGAATCAGCTGGATGACGAAGCAGCCCATCAGTTGTTTTCTCATCTGCATGCCATCTTAGGTTTTTAGCGTCTTTGGGATTCGCGAACAAACGCTTAAGTCTGGCAACTAGTGGAAGGTACCAAACTACTTTCAAAGAAGAACCATTCTTTTCTGTGTGACCACCATCTTCACCGTTGTTTTTTGACTTGTATCGTGATAACCCACATTTTGGACACTTTATCAAAACTTCATTCTCATTCCTATATAATATGCAATCCTTCGGACATGCATGTATCCGTTTATATTCCATACCCATCGGACAAAGAATTGTTTTTGCATCATAATTACGATTGGGTAACGTATTTCCATCTGGCAGCATTTCATTCAACAATGACAACAATTCTGTAAAACTCTTATCACTCCATCCATTGCTCGCCTTTAAATTCACGAGCCTTAACACCGCTGACAACCGTGTGAACTTAGTTGAACCCGCATACAAAGGAGTCTCCGCATCAGTGGACATAGTTTCATACACATGCGCTTGGGCAAAAGCTTCTGCGCCAACATCGCGGATCATGTCCTCTAAGTTGTCTTCTTCTGCTTGATCTTCCATATCCATTGTGGAATCATAAACATTTTCAGTTGGAGAGACAATTGGAAAGTCTGTTAATTCGCCGTGCCATATCCATGTTGTATAACTTCGTATGAAACCATCATAGATAAGATGTTCCGTAATATCAGTTGCGTTGAACTTCCTCCCATTCAAACAGTTCACACAGGGACATCTGAACTTGACTTCATCATCACCACTTCTACTCGCATTACGTTGCGCAAAGTCTATAAATTCTTCTACCCCTCTCTCGTACTCAGTGCTGATGCGTGGTAAATTAATCCACCCTCTATCCGTACTCATGTTTACTAAAATTTTTTACACAATTTTAATAATCTTGAATGATCACTTTGATTGTGTTTGTATTCAAGGTGTGACCCTATCCCATTCAAGAAGATTCACTTTTTTTAGTTTATTAAACATATCAATTTTAAACAACATATCTTAAATTTCACGAAATTTTGCTAGCATTTCGCATTGGTCTTCAAGTTACACGAAATGAAAGTGATTATAAATCACAATCAAATATGCACCCGAAAATCAATACAAAACACAACAGTAAATTTTCATGAATTTAAGACATGTATAATAAAATTGATATTACTCTTCTTAAACTGTCCAGCCGGACAATTCAAGATTCAATACTTATAAATTATTATTACCATCTCCTTTGTATTCATTTTTAAAAAGTACATTTGTTTAGAAAAATCTGGAGATAGTAAATAACTTTTGTATTGAATCTCAAACGGGAATCTAAGGCTAATTAAAAACAAGAATATATCCAAAACAAACAAATAATTACATATGCTACATACAACATCAAATAAAAGCAAAGAACTATTAAAATCACCACAGTCAAATACTATTAAAAGCAACTATGAAATGTTTTTCATAAGTATTAAAATTTTAAATTTAGTCACGAGTTAATTTAGAGTTTTTCATATTATAAATTGCGTTACCCCATTTAAATAGTAAAATTCTCATCTCTTTTATTCTCATGATAATGTGCATTTTCGTTCCAACCTCTTACTTCTTTACCTAATTTTCTTAACCACTTACCATTCTCAGAGTAGTTTTTTTTATTTAATTATAATTAGAAGTAATTAGAATGACTCATGTAAGTGAATTGGTAAATATAACTTTAAGACTTAAAAGTATTTTTTTCCTTACATGTTATTTAATTTATTTTTATTTAATGTAAAATTTTTAATTCATATTTTTATTTTTGTAAATTTTAAATAGTGTATTCAGAATAGGGTATTTTAATGTAATAGGGTATTTTTCTTCTATATCTGCATGCCAATGTTGATTCCATTTTCGTCCAATATGGTTCTATTTTTTAAAATTGTACAGAGTAAGTCCCATTTTGTTTCATTTTTTGTCAATTATGTGATAGCCGACCAATTAGGCATGTGAGGTTCTCAAGCAATATTCCAAGTTCCACATGCGAGACACCCTAAAATGGTTGGAGAAATGGGGCTCTTAATTTAGAAGGAAATAGTGAGAAGAAAAAACAAAAGAATATTCAATTTCTCTCTATCCGGTTTCTCACTGTATATGATTTGCCTGCTACACATTTTGCATTATTTTCCAAAACAGAAGGATATCTCATACACAAAAAAGAATAACAAAGAATACAAATTTCAAAGCTTATCATTTTTGTCTTGACAGCAAAGGCAGGTAAAAAAAACAAAACACAAAGAAAAGATATCATCGAGACGCTATTCCAAGTTTGGGTCCCATTTCGTGAATCGTCAGCTTCCACCACCCAACGTACACGCCAAGGACAACATCCACAACAGAGATACTACCACCACTGTCTCGATACAATAAAAAATAAGCCAAGCATGGATCAAAAATCTGGTGCATTAATTACAGAATCACACTAATTCATGCTTCAATGTGGAGAAAATTAATTCCAATCAAGGGGAAAAAATCAGGGAAAAAAACCAATATCAATAACCACAGACATTCCTTTCTTCATTCAAACAAATATCAATCACCATAGACAAATGAAATTGTAAAGAACTTACCGTGGCGGCAAACAACGACAGCAAAGGTAGTTGAGCGACGGTGGAGAGGCGGGAACGATGGTAGAAGCAACGCTTGGAGAGAATACTCCTACTGTTTGCAAGAGAAATAGAGCCACCCAACCTGGACAACGCTTCGCCGGAGACAATGGAGGTGAAGAAGGGGGTGGAACTGTAGCGGCACGGCGGTGGATGCACGGAGAAGACGACAAAGGCCACCCGCGAAAAAAATCGAAACTGAGGTCACCTTGCAGCAGTTCGCGTTTGGTCTTTGGTCGAAGAGAAATCGAAACCAAAACCGAGGTTTGCTCTGGTCGAAGAGAAAGAAGGGATGGTGGAAGAGAGAACTCTCAGAGAGGAAGGTGGAAGACAAAGCACTGTTAATCGCTTTGGTAAAAATAAAACAAAGGATATTACCTCGGTTTCAAAGAAACCCGAAGCCGTACGCCAGCTACTAACTCGAATCTACTCAAACCCGATGCCTAAACATCTTTAAAAAAATTCAAAATAATTATATATGCTTCGGTTTCATTCACACCCGAGGTCGTATCGTATTTCATCACTGCCTCTAAACTAACCGAGGTAGTCTATGCTGCAGCGCACACAAGTTCAGAAAAAAATCAGAGACTTTTATGCCTCGGTTTCCTTGTAGACCGAAGTCGTATACCCTTTAGACACCGGTTCTGCAAAGGACCGAGGCGGTATCACTTTGTCAGTCTGACTTGCAGAGAACAGCAGAGGGCAACAGCGAGAGCAGGTGAGTTGCAGAGAGTTTTATGCCTCGGGTGCTTTTATAACCGAAGTAGTATCATGTATAGGCACCGGTTCTTCCAAAACCGAAGCATATTAGATGTGTTCTAAAGCTATTTTTTTACTAGTGATTTTCAAAAATATCTCTTATCGAATGAAAGTTCCATGTACCTCCACTTTTATCACTACTCTTTCTCCATGTCACCTACACGTAATAAATAATTAACATTAATAAAATCTCAATATTATATATATTTGTATATATAAACAAATACTTAATTGATTGGTAATAAGTTGGATATCAAATACTTCAAGCAAAAATTTTGAAATATATTACCTCTTTATTTCCTATGATTGGTGCCATAAAGAGGTTAGCTTCACTTTTAAGACTAGGTTCCATGCTTCCACCAATAGCATATTGAAGCCATCCTTGATAAAAAATTGTTGGCTACATGTGCATATCCATGACGAATCCTCTGGAAATTTATTTGTTTATCAATAAGAGAAAAAAGAATTGTTTATTATTTCATGTATTTTTAATTATTTAGTATAAAAATACTTATTTACCTTGGCATACGTTGATTGCAATTAGGTCCAAAATGATTGTACACCACTATAGCCTTCATATTCTTGTCTTTGAGATATCCATCATCATGTCCAAGAAGCATAACCTTATCTTGGTTTTTGAACCAATTATTGGAGATAGTCACTTCAGTAGAAACTCGTGTTACATCAAGCAAACCATCTTGACAATCATTAAGTGTATTATGGTCAATCCAAATCTTTGAAGCAGTAACCAATCTTATTGCATCTCCATCTACATGACCTATAGGAATAACCTTTCCTTCAGGCCCCATCACAACCCTAGGGGCTTGAGGTTTGCAATGGTGAACTTGAATGCCATGGATAATTATGTTGGTGGCCTGTAATCAAATAAGCACAGTTACATATATATTAGTAAATCATGAAAATCATTGTATTAATGTTTATTATTGTCACAAGCTTAATTAATGGCAAGTGTTAATTACTTTAAAGATCATTAAGCATGCATTATGAGCGATGTGGACATTAACACCTCGACCATCAATGGTGGTAAAACTACTAATGAGAAAAGGTTTCTCTAGTTTAATTTGCATGTCCTTTTGGAATGTGATCCACACATTACCTTGAATAACAGAAGTTCCATACCTCAAGGTGTTGGGCTTGGGATTTATAGGATCATCACTAGAGTCAGTAACTTTATAATAAATGAGGTCATTCTCAATGTTCTTTATCATCTTGCCAGCATAACCCGTAGAACATGTGGCTAATTGATAATGGTGCCTCCTCCACTAAGGATTTTTTCTCCAACATTGATCAATAACATTCATTTTCAAACCATTTATCCTTGATTGATTTGCAAAAGTAAGTTTTCGAAGGAGAAAGAAAATCAAAAGAGGCAAAAACAAGTATTGAGGTTTAAGAAAGGCCATTGTGAAGAATACTTTTTCTTAAGCAAAATCAAGATAAGATAGATAGAAGAAAAGGAGAATGGTGGTTTTATAGTATCTCTTCTTTTTGTATGACGTTGGGGTGTAAGAAAGTATTATATATGAGCAAAACTTGTTATTGTGTTAGTTTAAGTTATTTTTTCAAGCTATGATAAAGTGGGATACTTCACCAAAAGAAGCTATGAATAGAAATAAGTGAGTAGAAATGTTTAAGTAGTTTTACATATTAATCTCTTACCTAAATAAATGCATTAACTATAAAATCCAATCTACAAAATTTTAATAATATTGTTTTCCATGGCTGAAATTTAATTTAAAATTTATTAAATACTGATTTAAATTTAATATCACAGTGTATTGAATATCAATGTCATAAATGGATTTTGTAATTAGCATTACCTATTAGAGTTACAACTACAACAAAAACTATAAATTTTAAAAATAAAAGTTTTAGAGTCATCATCATAATTTATTTTGCACAACTATAGAAACACCATAAAGATAAAGTTTGGCCAATGCGTTCCTTGCAAAATTTCGAGCAACTTTCATAGATAAAGTGTCTCAATCCGGGTTTCCTATCAAGTTATAAGCATTTCAAGTTTTATGGTATAAAAGTGTTACATGAAAATTTGTTTAAGAGTGATATACTCTTTAACCATTTTAACCACATATATATATATATATATATATATATATATATATATATATATATATATCATTATAAGATTTTAGATCAATGTACCTCTCTCACTAAATTCAAGCTTCTTGTTAGAACTGAAAGAGCTACAATAGTTCCAACAAAAAAAATAACATTATAGTAGCATAAAGCGTCATATTGGAAAATTTGAAACTTAAAAAAGGTTATTATACAAGCAATCAACACAGATGGGAAATGATGGCATACCTCCTAGCAATAGCCAAGCACAGTAGAGTTGTGGTCATCTGTAGAAGATGAGTTTGGACTCTCTCTCTCTCTCTCTTGGGTCATCTTGGGTCATCATGGAGCTTCTAGTAGGGTAGGAATAATTTAGGCCTTGTATTTTAGGCAAAGTAGTTAGGATTAATTTGGGCTTTGTATTAGGAGCCAAGTGTAGGATTTAATTTAGGCCTTATATTTTGTGCCATGTAGTATAGGTTTTTTTTACCACTTGAGCCAACAAAGATCAAGGCCCAATGTTGACCAAAAATGGGTGTCTATGAGCTTAGGTTGACCATGTGGTCAAAGTTTTACCTAGTTTTGTGGACAAGGGTGAGTGGGATGTCCCAAGTAAGAGTGGTCATGTGTCATGCTCACATTGGAGAGATTTTCTCATAGTAAGTGGTCATATATGTCACTCTAAGACTGAAGAGGATTCTTCATGGGTAATGACCACATGTCCTCCTCCTATTAGAAAAAAATTTTGCTTTTATCTCCAAGTTAAGTCAAGGTAGTGTTTTTAGGGTTCTACTTCTATATTTTGGAGACACCCTTAGCCTATAAATAGAGTTGTTTTCAACCCTTGTATTCACACTTTGAGAATAATAATAAAATGCTGCCAAAATGTTGAGCCATTATATCAATCTCTAAAGTCAAGCTTAGAGCATTCTATGTTGCCTCATCTAACCATCTTCTTCTAGAGTTAGCCTAATCTCTCTAAAGATACCATTAAACACCATCTCATCATCACCAAATCACCAAAATCATGAGTCTTACCCTTATCCTCCATTGCTTCCGCATCTTCATCCTCATCATAACATTTCTTCTAGTTTTGGTCTAACCTAACTTAAGGAGGTTGTTATCACTTTCCTAAGGTTGTTATAATTCCAGCAAGTGCAGAAGACAATATTGAGACCAAGATGGTTGATCTTACCAGCTACATAGTGGAATCTTCTACTAATGTCTCAAATAAACATTTCACACACCAGCAAGTTCACACATTATAAATCTGGAAACCATATAGCATGTTCACACACCAGTTCAAGAAAACCTAAATAAAATAAAATCAAATATGTGATAAAATCAAGAAAAACCAAAACGTAAAACCCATCATAAAACTCCAGATAAATCAGAGAAATAAACCAATAGACATTGTATTCATTTACTTGATTAATTAATTTTTTGCAAAGGGTTTATGCTTTCCATTTGTGCTTCTTGGTCTAGTTCATGAAAGTCGTTCGTTAAGCTTGTTCGTGAAGGGTCATCCTCAAGCTGGTTCAGGAATGGGTCTGCTTTTAGTTCGTAAGAACCTTGTTCAAAAAGAGCCTGGTCTGGTTAGTGAAGTGGCCTACTCCGACTCTAATGGTTGGTAAATAATGAGGGGAGGGCAACTTTCGTGGTTAGTGAAAGGTGAGGGCGACTCTGGTGGTTTTTGTCAATGTATTTTGTAAAAATGCACATTAAAATTAGTCATTATTTTCCATTTTTTTAGTAGTAAAAATATTGTAACTATGAGAAATATACATACACACATATATATATTGTTGAATGGTTATGAAATACATGAATATACATTCATGTCCTAACAAAATTGAGTTTGATATATTAAAACTCTCACATTGAATGTCATGATTAAAAAAAAACTTGATGGAAATAGAAATAAGGAAAAAACACATTGTCATTCTATTAAAGTGTCATGATACTTATCAATAATATCAAGATTTAAAAGATTGGTTATCGATAAACTAGATGCAAAAGACTTGATGCAAATAGTAGAAAATATAAAAACCATTTTTTATATTTAATTGATTCTCCACAGTAGAAGATAATTGATTGATGAAATATTTTCAAAATTTACGACAAAGTTAAAAAATTTGAAAATTGGACTAGAGGATTTTTATCACAAATATAACAATATGGATTGTTATACTAATTAAATATAACATATAATTAAAATTAAATGTATTACATATATTAAACAAGGTATATAATTAATATTAAATGTTGAGTTTGCTTAACTTAAGAAATAATAATTTAGTTTCTATATATTGGGTTTCTATATCATATTGACTTTATTATTTCTAAATTAAAATTGGGTTTGTTAAATTACGGTATGGCCTCCTATTGGAGACCTACTCGATACTCGAAATGTACAAAACAATCAAAAATATCGATCCAAAAATTTAAGGTATCAACCTTGGACCAGTTGGAGAACTTGAAGATACAATCATTCAACCTACAACAACAAGGACTAGGAGGAGCGTGAATCATCAAGGTGACTATGGGAAGACTAACACACTAACACTAACAATGTTGCACATTATGCCTCCACAATCATCACAAGAAACCTTCGACATGTGTAACTCATGAGAAGATGGTGGGTTTCTACTTAGTCACCCGTTATAACTCAACAATTAATCCTTGTGATCGAAGCTTGCCTTGGTTCGAGACATTATCCCTCCATCTTGGGACATTTATACTCTTTTAGTCAAGAATCAAAGTCCTTACAAGTAATCTCATCATCCCACAATCATAAATATTTTTTTTTTATATTACCTAAAATTCACAGTCACAAATTTAATGAAATAATTTCTTTTGTTAAAAAAATTATTTTTTAAACAAATAACTGCCAAATGATTAATTTCATAAAAATAATAGTGCTTTATAAAAGACTTATATTATTTAATTTAAATATACTTTCATTGTTATTTTATATTGAAAGATAACGTTATTATATACACATTAGAGATAAATAAATTTACATTATAGTTTACAATATATACACATCACACAATCGTCATTTTAGAATATGTTATACAATATAGTTTAATTTTTTAAAATTTATTTTTAATTATTTTATCTTCAAAAAATAAAATAATGAAATTTATGAATCATAAAAGTTTCATAAATTAGTTTTTCGTTTAATTTTTTAAAATATAAAAAAAAACTGTCTTCTAACAAAAGTTTTAACTTTTGAATATTTTATGAAATATAGGTTGTTCTATTTATATTAAATATACTTTCAGTATGAAAACTTTGTTTGTTTGAAATTATATTATAAAATAAATTATTTTAATAAGAAAGATCTTAGATTTTGAGACATTTTAGGTGAGATTTTCAAAAGAATAATTTAGGATAAGGTCTTTTCAAAATCTCAATATACTTATTTCAGCTTATACTTTAATAATAAAATAAAATCATTTTAATGCATTTAAAATTAGATTAACATTTTAATACATTTTGATAGTGTACGTGTATTTTATTAAATATTGGTAGTTATTATATTTAAAATTGTTTGTTTTATAAATAATATACGATTTAGGTTGAACAATATTTTTATAAACATATTCTTAAATATTCTGTCATCTTAACTAAATTATTTAATGTGGACATTTTTATGTTATAGGTATACGTTATGAGGATTTTTAAATTTGATTTTGTAGCTATAATTTGAGTTATATAAGTATATTTTATATGAATAATAATTTTGATTTGGTAGTTATATTCAAAGTTCATTATTAAATTTAAAGTTAGTTTGGTTGCACGACAACTATGTTTGTTAGTGACTAACATAAGGTCACTTATGTCTTGTTGACTATTGATTTGAGAAAGAGTGATTGAATAGATTTGAGAAAATTTGAAGGTAAATTTTTTGTTGTTTATTTAAATGAATTTTGTAGAGGCATATGAAAGTAAATTTAGAAATAAAGTTTGTGAGAATTAGTGTCTAGAATTTGATTGATGTGACAGATTAAAACATTTACTTCTAAATCTACTCTCACTTACTAAAAATTCACTCAAATAAACAACAAAAAATTTATCTTTAGATCCTCTCAAATTCATTCAATCATTCTCTTCCAAATTTATTAAAAAGAGGCTTAAGATTTAAGGATGAGTATGCCGATGTAAAGTGACTGATTCTAGTTCGACTAGTGTAGGAATGTTTGTTTAAAAATCAACTAATACATAAAGATGGACAGAACACTCAAAGGTCGGTCCAAACATTTAAGATATCTACTATGGACCGGTTAGATTTAATTAACATATCTTATAATATTAAAGATATTTTAGCAAAATATAAAAAGATTTATATTTTATTATTATCTATATCTTGGACGTGACTGAAATACTTATAAATAGAAACACATTAAAGGCTTAAACACTTCGAATTTCTGGCTTGAAGTATTATTAATTTTGAATCATATTATTCGGTCTTTGTATATTTTTTCTACACGATAATAAGCTCTTTAAAGGAACAGTAGTGAAACAAAGTCTTGCTATCATTTGTTTGATTGAATCAATAAATCGAAGTATAAGAGGAAAACTCATATTATCTTGTAGAGTTTATGAAACAAACTGTTATATTACATGAAAATATAAATATAGCTTTTAATTATTATCAAACATAATGTAATTGAAGTTGATCATACATTTAGTTTTAAAACATTAACGTTCTTTATATTGCAATCCAATGAAAATTTTAGAGATGATATTAGATTGAAAACTTAAAATTACACTTAAAAGGAGTAAAAGTAGAAATTACATTTAAATTATGACTTCTTTTTTCTTCTTACATGATAATTACTATGGAAAAAAAAAATAACATTACATTAAAAAGCTAATATGACGCTGTAAATTCAGAATCTCCTCTCGTCTTTCTTTTCACCAAATCATATCTTGTGAATTGCGCAACCCATTTCCATTCATCTCATCACATTTTTCAAATAATATGAGGATTCATGGGCTGCGACTACATTGAACATATTGCTCATCTGGATTCCTCGTCCTTCCTACAAACATATTAAGCATGTTGAGATAATAAACAAATACTCTTAAATAACATGAAGGAATGTGTAGATATAATAAAAATTGAATCTAGCATAAGCATGTTGAGATAATATTGTACGAGAACAGTATTAATAATGATAATTTACATATACGTTTTAAAAATAAAATAAAAATTGTAAAATATAAAAGATTTCAAAGTTGTACCAGCCAAAGGTTTAAAGCAAGGAACTAATGTAAAAATGCAGATATTTCAATTAAATAGGGAAGTTCGTACAATTAGAGAATGTGTAGATATAATAAAAATTGAATCTAGTGGGTGAATAATGAGCAATTATAACATTACATATCAAATCAGAATCATACATTAATCAAGAATGGTCTTACCCTTATATGTTGCACATCGAATTAAGAGAATTGTGGATGTGAAATTTGGGGCAACTGTAATAAAAGTTGTTGGTTAATAGAAAGTAGTTGTTTGTGATGTAATATGAAAGAAGAGAAGAAGAAAACCTAAATATAAAAGTGAAGTAAGAACTAACCATTTAATGGAGGAAGAACCCTTAACCTTTACTCGGAAGATTATCCCTTCAATCATAAAGGTTTCTCCTAATTTAAAAAAAAATATAGAAAAATTAGTATGTTAAACAAATTATAAGATGCAGCGTTGCTTTAAAGTTGGTTCAGTGAACTTTAATAGCGTCCTCTGCATAGGATCTCATTCTTCAAAAAGTATACATTTTTCTCCTTCTCGTATTCTTCATCCTCGCATAGGCTGTCCATTTCATAACTTGCCTGACATCTCTTTCAATCTCACCTATATATAGATGAAATAAGTAGGTTAAAAAGAATAAATTATTTTAGTAATTTCTTTTAAAATGAATTATATTTTCATTAAATTATTAAATTTATTATTGAATAATCAATTATGTTTTTTTTATAAATTATATATATTCCTCTAAAATTTACATGGTTGGTTTTTTAATAAAAAATTGTTGTGTCTTGTTTATCATTTTCTAATATCAAGATAATATTTTTATTTCATACCTTTAATTTATACAAACAGAAAAAAATCATTTTTTTATTATTCCAAATTTTATATTTTCATAAGTAATTTAGTAAGATGTAGGATAAGTTCATAACCACATTACTCAATTATTGAAAAAGATATAAGTAAAGAGCTAATTGAAAAATATAAAAATTCTAAATACTTTATATATAAAATAAATTAATAAAACATTAATTGAAAATAGTTATATTTATGACAAATTTAAAACTTAATTAAGAATAAAATTAATACAAACATTAAATAAAGTTTATTTAATTTATCAACCGTCACTTGTAGCAATTAGAAATTAATATTCTGCAGTTTAAAATACACGGGCAAGTTTATTTATTCAATGGGTGCATTCATATCAAACTCAATAATATTAATTATTATATTAATTAAAAGTAACATATAATTAAGTTTAATATATATATATATATATATATATATATATATATATATATATATATATATATTGGTTTGCTAACTATAAGCTGTTTTATCAGTTGGTACATTTTAACAATGTGTACCGAGTTTTAGTAAATAAAAATATTTCATATATTATGAATTCTATGTTTTAAGGTCAATGTCATTTAAATAATTTTCATTCTCAAAACTAAAAAAACAAAAAAAATCCTTAAACCCTTACTCACCCCTCTCTCATCCCTCTTCCTCTTAATCATTTCTCTTTCATCTTTGTTACTCTAATTCTCCCTGTAATCCCTACAGTAGCCCCAACTGAAAAAATCAGAAACACTCACCTAACCGTAATTTATCTTCCTCACTTATCCAATTTGTTTCTCTCTCATTTCCATCCTCCTTCTCACCTACACAGAATAACTCGCGACATCGCAATTTGTTGTTCTAGCTTTGTTAGTTCATTTGTTTTCCACTTTAACAACAAAATAATTTATGATGTTGATTTTTGATTTGAGGGTTGTGTTATATTTTTTTCCCTTCTGATTGTTATTTAATTTTGTTTGTAAATTTTAGAATTAGTAGTTTATCTTTAGGGAGATTTGATATTTTGACTATTAAGTTGTTCGAAAATATTTTCTAGAAGAGAAAAAACCTTATGTGGAAAGGGAATTCCGGAAGGGGTAAGTCAGTGTCCAGAAAATTGATTTTTGAAGTCAGGTCTTAAAAATAATTCTAAAAACATATTTTTCGTTGAAAATAATATTTCGAAATATACTTTTCACTTTCCTGCATATAACCAACATCAAAACACAACAAAAAATGAAGCTCCTGCACACCATACTAAATGATTTAAAAGAAACAAATTATTGAAGATAGTTATGAATAGAGAAAATTATTGTGGTTGACTCTATCCCTTATTCAGAAAAGAGACCATTGCTCGTTCCCTTTCGAATGTTTCATATTGATAAGCATATTTTCATTTCATTTATGTAAAAAGAATAAAAATATTCTAACAAATTACACATCTTTTAGATTTGAGTAGATTGTAGAATATTGAGTAGTTTCCAAGAACAACTGCATTAATATACCAACTAATTAAAAATGAAGCAGAAATTAGTAAACTAGTCATAATGAACCTTTTAGCTCTCAATTGGACCGGAAAATTACTTTTCAAAGTAAATCATATCATGTAAGTTTATTTTAAAGAATTCATATCTCCAACTTGTTTGGTCAATATAAACATGATGTTGTCATTTTGATTTATCATTTGCTGTAGAAGCGAAATTAAGAGAAACAAAATGCACTGAATTTCAAATTGGAATTTAAACTTAATAAATTTGTTACCATCATGCTCATAGTTTAACTTCTACTCCTTTCATTTCTATGTTTTTATCAAAATTTGTATTAAGAAACTAAATGTTTTGCAACTATTATGGTTTGTTGCTAACGTCTTTTCGTGGGGGTTTCCTGTTTTTTTTTTCTTTTAGTTTTGAAATTATTCTAGACTTTAGTTTTTTACAAATTTAATAATCATCAGAAGGGAAAAGATATAACACAACCCTCTAATCAAAATCAACATCATCAATTATTTTGTTATTAAAGTGGAAAACAAATGAACAAACAAAGAAAGAGCAACAAATTACAATGTTGCGGGTTACTGTGCGTGGGTGAGAGAGAGGATGGAGATGAGAAAGAAACAAATTGAATAAGTGAGGAAGATAAATTAGAATTAGGTGGTAGTTTCTGAATTTTTAGTTAGAACTACTGTAGGATGAGAAAGAGATAAAAGGGAAAGACTTGAGAAGAATGAGGGATGAGAAAGAGAGGTGAGTAAGGGTTTGGATTTCTTGTTTTCTTTAGTTTGATAATGGAAAGTATTCAATTATCCTTGATCATAAAACATAGAGTCCATAATATATGAGACTATTTTTGTTTTCTAAAATTTGATATACTTTGTTAAAATGTACCCACTGATAAAAGAACTTACCTATTTTATCAAACCCATATATATATATATATATATATAATGTATTCAATCCATGGAGTAAATATTAAACTCACTTTTCATTACAATAAAATTAATACGATCAACATTAAATAATATTTATGAGATGTTTGTAGTCCTTAACAATTAATATTCTACTGTTTACAATCAATACATTTATTGATTTAATGGGTGCATTTATCACAATTTCAATAATATTAATTATTATATTAATTAAATGTAATATATAATTTATTGCATATTATATATATATATATATATATATATATATATATATATATATATATATATATATATATATATATATATATGAGATAATGTATTTAATCCATCGAATTGATATACACTCTCTTTATTACTATAAAATTAATACAAACATTAAATAAAATATTTACGACTATAACATGTAGTAATTAATATTCTGCAGTTTACAATATACCCTTTATTTATTGATTTAAAGAGATTCATCACAATTACAATAATATTAATGGTTATTTTAATTACATTTAATATATATATATATATATATATATATATATATATTGTTTAATATAAACAAAAATGTGATTTAAACAAGCAAAAATGATATTTATTAACTAATAATGTTATTTTTGTTACATGAATACAACATGAAAACCGTAGATTTTAATTAATTAGTACCGCTTTTTGACAATCGACCACTAGTGTAGAATTGACCTTTAAGGTCACTCTGTAGACGTCGGTCCACCAAATAATCAACATAAATTATTGATCAGTGATATTTTCGTAAATAAGTGAACATATAGACGTCCGTTAGGAGGGGTTCGATGTCTACTATATTGTAGACGTCGGGGTCCCTCCTAGCAGACGTCTATATGACTGACAGGGTAGGTGAGAAGTATTTTTTTCAATGTCTACAACCAGTTATATATACTACAAAACGCGAACCCGCGAGGAGTTACGCTCACTGTTCATCGTCTTCCTCGCGTTTTCTCTTTGAGAGATTGCATTTCCAAGTGTGTTTCCTCTCTTTTGGATAGTTTAAATTTACTTATACTCCGATTAAGTTACTCTTTGATAAAATATGTTCCATTTGAACTGATTAAAATTCGTTTTCGTTACGTTTTGGTGCAGTTTCTGGCTTGTGCTCTGACGGCGCTTATGACTCTTTTTTGGCCTACGATTTTGGGCGTGAATTACTCCATTTTCCCTGCATTACTCCATTTCCTGCATTTGTTTTTTAATATGATCAAAAGGTTAGCTTCTTTGTTGATAACTTTTTTGTATGCATGTTATTGGCTTTTGTGTATGCATGTTATTGGCTTTTGCGTATGCATGTTTTTAGCTTTTAGGTATGCAAATGTTATTGGCTTTTGAATATGCATGTGATAGTTGTGTTATTATAATTGGCATGTTAGATTATAAGTATAAAATCATTGAGTGAACCATCGGACAATTCAAAATTTAACACAAACGATTAATCTTTTAATCGTTTGTATTAAATTTTGAATTGTCCGATTGGACAATTTGGGAAAATTATTTTTCATAATTTGCTATAACATGTACGTTGGAGTTTATGGATAATATTGATATAATTCTGGTTTAGTATTTGTGTTGTTATCCAGATGCATATTTGATTGTGGTCATCCTTGACTACTCTCATTTTGTGTATTTTGGAGACCAATGTAAAATGTTGCCGAAATCTTATCAAATTTATGATGTAAACTTCTTTGCATGTGTCTTAGCAATTTATGAAAAATAATTTTTCTGAATGGGTAGGGCCTAATCTTGTGAGAGTTAAAAAACTGAAACTGATGAAGTATGTTACGAACATAGTATGGATCGAAGCTAGATGAATGAACGTCACATCGGTGAAGAATATGAGAAGGGTGTTTCGGAGTTCTTGCAATATGTTGAACAAAATGCTAAGTCTGTGAGCGGGACATATTTTTGTCCTTGTGTTCGTTGTCTTAATCAAATATGGCAATACTTAGGCAATGTGTGTGACCATCTATTCATGTTCGCCATAATGAGAACTTATATCATTTGAACTTGGCATAGAGAATTATTAGACCAGCCTACCACGTCACGAGGAACAAATTATGTGGAAGAATGAATGAGTGATCATTTAGAGGACATGATATGTGATTTCGGTGAAGATAACTTTGGAAGAGCTAATTTGTATGATTCTCTTATAAATTATTCATAGCAACCGTGTTCCCAGGATGCTCGAACTTTACACGTCTGTCAGCAACTTTGAAGTTGTTTAGTTTAAAAGCAAGGAACGAATGGACCTATAAAAGTTTCACAGAGTTGTTGAAGTTGTTGAAGGAGATGCTTCCAAAAAATTTGATGGGAACATGACATCTTCCTCAGCTGCCTTGATCTTACAAAGAATTGCAAGTTCAAATTCTAAACATTGTTTAATTGTGTATTTATCAAAGCATGTCTTCTAAGTAACTTAGTCTTTTTTTATGTGTAGGATGAGTTGGTTGAGCAGCAGACTCAAGGAACATTTGTTGTCCAAGGTAGGGACGACATTCTAACAACAGCCATTTAAAGCCCGAGCACGCAAGATGTGTACGTGGAGTTCCTGGGGCGATTGGTCTTCGTGACTACTTTGGCCTGACACAGAAAAAAACTCAATCAATGAGTCAGGAGGCCCTGAGGCAGATGGATCTTTAGCGGGAGGAAACACTCAACCAACGCACGAGATAATTGGAGCAACGATTCATGGAGCAACTACAAGAACAAAAAGAAATACAAAGAGCGCTTGAAAAGAAGTTGCATTCCATGACGCAGGGCACCATGGGGCCCTCTGAAGCTCCCACACCACCTCTTGTCAGCACTAGAGGATCATGCTCTATTGTAGAACCTACTCAGTATAGCGATCAATATGAGTTATTGGTTCATGGGGATCCCCCACACATTTTGGATGTCAGACGAGTGCTTGAGGGAGGGCAGACTATTCATGGTGTTCTCATACTACCCCACCATGTGCGTGTGACGATTGACAAGGTTCGGGATCCCCAAGCTCAGGTGCCTGTACCCACTCCAGAAATTCATTTTTTGGGGGAGGCCATAGGATCATTTATAGCCTGACCTAGAGCATTGATCATGTTACACATCGCTACTCCACAGGTATAATGTCTTTGTTATTAGTATTTCTATGTTAAATTTAAAAATATTTATTGATAACTTTGAAATTCTTATCTTCAGTTTACACGTCCTTAGAAGAAGTTGATTCATGATATAGTCACACATGAAGATGATGACATGGCTGAAGCGAAGGATGATCCTCTATCAAAGCTAATGACAAGATTACCCAGGTTGAAGAAAGCACCATTAGAACTATGCTGGGATTTGAGAGTATTTGGTCTCCCCCCATGTGCCAGTATATATCACATTGACTGATGCATTGGAGGTAATTGGGGGAGACAAGATGTTGAATATTTTCATCATTCAACTGTGGTGCATGTAAGATAGTTAATTTTGTCTTCCATATTAGTGTTATTTACATTCCTAGTTTCTAACAACTTAACTTTGTTGTTTTAGGTACATGGACACAATCGTTGTAGACCAAGGTCGGTCTTCCATGTATGGATTTGTTGAACCTCAAACCATTCATGGATGGATGAGTCAAAAAGAGACGTATACCTTGTTCCATACTTTGATGGGTAGGTGTTGTTATATGTAAAAGTTCATTAAAGTTTACTTAATTAGTTAACTAACTATTTGTGATTCGTGATAGGTCGCACTGGTAGCTGATGGTTATCATTCCCAAACAATGTAAAATTATACGATTTTGTTCGCTGCACAAGAAGATGAAAACTAACTTGAAAACCATGCTTCAAGGGTAAGTGTTTCTCCAAAAATGACTTTGAATTTGATGTTCACCTTAAACTTTTATGATAAATATAGTTATATTAATTTTACTTTGTGTTTTCAATCTAAATAGAGTTATTGGTAAATCTCGAGGTCAACTAGTTCAAATTTTGTATCCAAAGATTGTAAGTCATTTATACTTCTAATTAATTTTCTATGTTATTGAATGATCTAAATTTTTGACTATTTAGTTTGTCATTTTAGTGTAACTAGCAGCAAAATTCATGAGAATGTGGCTTCTATGTCATGTGTTGCATTAAGATCATCATTCGAGCTGTCATTACATACAGATGACTGGAATGAGGTATGCATACCTTGAATACATTACAAATCAAATTCATCTTTAAACATATATGAAATCATAACGAATCTTTCTTCATTTTGCAGCGTTTCAAGAGTACATCTTCTATACCAGAGGACACAATTAGGCAGATAAGGCAGGAGTGGACAACTTACCTTCTGCAAAGATCGAGCTAGGAACACTTATATTTCTTGTTGAACATTACTCTGGTTTAGTTTAAGTTTATATTTTGATAGTTTTGGTATTGGATTGTTTTTTACATTAAGTAGAACTTTCTTTATATGAAACGCATATATATATATATATATATATATATATATATATATATATATATATATATATATATATATATATATATATATATATATATATATATATATATATTGTTATGGGACAATTTTCTGTTTTTCAAGTGTGGTTTTATTGCAACAATAAATTAATTTTAAAAAAACAAATACCCAGTAGATGTCGGTTAATGTCATGCCCGACGTCCAATGAGTTACAGTGAACAAAACGTTTCAAGGCCTATAGACGTCCATATGCCTACATGTAACGTCTATATACACGTCTGTTATATCCAACATCTGACGTATATATAGACGTCAGTTATATCCACCTCTGACGTCTATATAGATTTCTGATATATCCAGTCCGACGTCTATATAGACGTCGGGTACACACTGTCTGACGTCTATATAGACGTCGGGTACACACTGTCCGACGTCTGATTAACGTCACCCACAAAGACGTCAGATATGAATCCGACGTTAAAAGGTCAAAATAAGAGACATCTAAAGCCCTTTTTACACTAGTGGACTTTAAGTACACTAGTACAAAATAGACGTATAACGTCTAACGCTCAACGTCTTACAATCAAGCATCCAACATTAAAAATGACTGGTGGTAATATTGTAAATAATATCACAATATTGACATCGGTTGGTTAAAGAAACAAACGGTAATTTCCTTTTTAAAGTTTGTTAGTGAAAAAACATATGTCTTTTAGTGTTCAAATTCATAAAAAATTAAGCGCGAAGATATTTTTAGAGACCCATTAGAGGTAGGTTGGTTAAAAGAACAAACGTTAATTTCCTTTTTGAAGTCTGTTGGTGAAAAAACAAACGTTTTGAGTGTTCAAATTCATAAAAAGTTAAGCACGAAGATATTTTAAGAGACCCATTAGACGTTTGTTGGTTAGAGGAACAAATGTTAATTGCCTTTTCAAAGTCTATTGGTGAAAGAACAAACGTCCTTAAGTGTTCAAATTCAAAAACAATTGAGATTGAAGATATTTTAAGAGACTCATTAGATGTTTATTGGTAAGAAAATAGACGTTAATTTGAGCGTAAAGATATTTTAAGAGCGCGAAAAAGAACACTTGCTTCATTATTTTTGTGTGCACTTTCTTCATTGCAGGTCGAACGTCTCTAAGGAAGCTTTCGATGACCACCAAAGGTAATGTTTTTTCCATTTAACACAAATGTTCGCTGAGGCAAGACTTCATTTCTTTAAACCTCTATCTTCTCTCTAGATATTCTAACTTCTTACTCATCTATCGGAAGATCAGAGACCGCTTAAGGGTTCCTTGAGGCAAGACTTCATTTCTAACCTATTGATTTCAGCTATAGAGTAAGTTGATTTCTACATTCTCTAAGTTTTGGTGTCTTTGCATAGGGGTTTTCTCTATACTTTTGGAGTCTAAGTATTCTCTAAGACACTTTGTTGATAAGTGGTACAGAGGGTATACTCTGATCAAATTGTCATGAATTGTAGGAGCAAATAAAGATCTTGGAGCCATAGGAAAAATTTTAGAGTTTTTAGAACTGTTGGACCATCAACTAGGTAAGGGAAGCTAGTTGATTTGGTTTGAGTTTTGTATACATGTGATATTTGATGTTTGTATGATGATGTGATGATTGATTCGTGAAATTTAAACAAATTATGGAATTTGTTATGTTGTGTGCGTAAAAAGAATGACGTGTTGAATTCAAAACTTATGCACACTAGTGTCTAGTTGGTCTGTTGATGGGAAAAGTTGTTTATTGATGAATTTGTGAATGTAGATCTAGTGAATCTGAGTTGATGTATTTATACAGAACTTTGATTTCGAATAAATTAGAAGGAGGGTGAGTTTTGGACATAAATATGGGCTTTTTACAGATAAAATTTTAAAATCACGATTTTAGGGAAAGTCTACAATTTTGGGTTATGTCTGAGGCCAAAATAAAAATCACATTACCTCTATATTGACAATATACTTGTTTTCTATAGAGGAGAAACCTGCAACATTTAAAATCTTTCATGCATGAATATCACACTTTCTTAGGCCAATGGATAAATCCGGCTAAAAGTCACTTTTACATAATTGATGCTTCTGTTAGGCATCTCAAGAGACTTCTATCTTGTAACAAAGATATATTCCTTTTATGTATTTAGGTGTACAAATTTTTATAAGGGTATCTTGGATTGATCAAATTCCATTAGAAAAATAGCCTCAAACATACAACAATGGTAAGATATATGACCACATGACAACAAATCTAGCCGAATGCATAAATTCAATTTCAAAAGTCATACAATCCTTACCAATTTATGCTCTAGTAAAAGTGACATTTAAAAGAACAATATCTTGATTTGTTGTTGAACGAGTACCAAAGATCGAGCGCATGTTATGACTAGAACATAAATATCTGAAAGATATTACCATTATATTCAGAAAAAATTATCAATAATTTGCAATCTGTCATGTACAAAGGTTTTATCTTCAATATGTAATCTGTTAATTCCACGACTTCATCTTCAAAAATCACAATTCATCAGTGATTCCAAAAATTTCTTTAAAACAAAAATTGTACATATGACAACTTAGTCCTTCAGGTAATTTCTTAAAAAAGAAATCCAAATATTTTTGACAAAAAACAAAAAAACTAAATTCCACGTAATCATATTTGACTATATACGTGAGGGATGCAGTCCCTTTCCACACCCATTCTCTCTGTCTTTGTTTGTTTAGGGTATAACTTGCTATTTCTTTTTTGTAATGCATGCACACAATTTTCAGCAATCATGCCCCATTCCATTTTCCATGTATTGTCGTTTCAAACACCCTTTTAACCTATTGTAGCATCCTTAATTATTTAATGAATTCGTATATAGTATAGGATTTCTATCAATCAATCTATGTTAGATCACCCTATCCACTTAGCATCCCAAAATCTCATCTTATATATCTCCTTTTCCAAAACAAGTTTCCCCGTAACCACTGTTCTTGTACTTGTTCCCTATACACACCTTTATCATAAATAAATTAAATATATGAATGAATAACTCGCAACTATATCATATACATCACATCAAAGTACTATACTTTCTGCATCATGTTATGTTAAATCAATAAATTAAATGGAACATAAATTTATTTACTTAAGGTAAAGTTAAATTTAATTAGAGGTTACTAGCTGCTCGTTAAAATCATTAGGTTTATACATAATATACTTAAGTGTCTCAATTCTTATATATATATATATATATATATATATATATATATATATATATATATATATATATATATATATATATATATATATATATATATATATATATATAAATAGTGATCAACATGTGAAATGATTGATCAGAACACATTAAAACATCATTTTTTATTTTCAAAACACCAACAAGACCACCTTCTATACTAATACTCTTATAATTGTGTCAATACATCATCTTATACAATAGATAAGTAATCTTTTACAACAATGCAAATACATGCAATTGGAAAAAATTAATTATATATAATTGCGGCATTTTTAATAAGGAATTTGCTTCTTCTTTATATTATCATTTGATCATATTAGAGTTCAATACATTGAAGATTTCGATTTGCGTCCTCGTCGTATAGTAGCGTCTTTTCTCCATTTGGTTTTCACTTTTCCCAGCTTTGCCAGTATTTGTGGTTCTTTATTTTTTTTGTTTTCAACATTTTCTCCATTTTTCTCTACTATTTGCCAGTATTCACCTATATATTGTATATTTCCAACCTAGACTGACAATGAAGAAAATGACTTGAACCTGCACAGTTTAAGCACATAGACGAAATTCATCAATTGATAAATTTAGAGCTTCAACTTCAGTGAAATTTGAAGCAACTGCAATCAAAGTTTTTAGTTAATATAAATTACTTGCCTACAACATTGATAGAAGTAAAAGTTGAAACTAACCACTTAAAAAACAACCTTCATCCATTTATGTTCGTTCCGTTAGTCAAAAAGTTTTGTCCAAATTCAGAAAATATACAGTAAAATCAGTAGCATGATCATAGTGTCAGCTTAATATCAATGCAATTTTTTATGAAAACTAATTTATATTACTGACCACAAAATAACAAAACAAAAAATATGCATACAAACAAATATTGGTGTTGAATAAGAGTAACTAGAAATCTGCCTTTTGGTACTTCCCGAATTTGATTTCGACATGAATATCCTCTTGGAAAAATATATGTTTTCGATGGTCTTTATTTTCTTCATTTTTGCTTAATTGTTTCTGTTCAGAACTCTGAGAATATCCTCTTTATATAGATGCAAAACGAAACATATGAGATGAATAGCTAAAATAAAAGTTATTGATATTAATTATATATTTTAATAATTTTAATTTTTTTAAAGTGAGTCATTATTATTATTAAATTATCATTTCAGTTTCGTTTAGACTTCTATGAATCTGTTTCATAGTATTTATTATTAAGCATCATCTATTAATTCTTTTGATAAATTTAATTTATATTCATATGTTACTTTTTCATGGTTTTAATTTTAAGTATAACCTGTTCTTTTCAAACTTTTAATTGTGTAATTTGAAGATAATATATTAATATCATAGACAGTTTATTACTATAAATTAAAATAAACATTAAATAATATATTTATTACATTTAGCTACAACTTGTAGCAATTAAGATTTATTCTTTTTGTAATACACATATTTAATATTTATTTTATGGAAGCAAATAATCATAGCATTGATCTTATTAATAAAATATGTGTGCGTGCGAGTGTCTCTGGGTATGTGTGTGATTGTGTGTGCGCGTCCGTGTGTGTTTCTGTGTACGTGTATAAGTGTGCTTGTGCATGTGTGGATGCGTGTGTGCGTGAGCACGTGTGCAGCAGTGTGTATGTGTGGCTGTGTGTAGGTGTGCATGTGTGTGTGCGTGGGTGTGCTTCTGTGTGCGCGTGTGCATGTTCATACGTGTGTGTATTTGTGTGTGTGTGTCTGTATGTGTGCGGGTGTCTATGTCTATGCGTATGTGTGTGTGTATGTGTGTGGGTGTGTACATGCATGTGTGTGTGGGTGGGTGTGTGTGTGCTTGCATGCGTGCCACACTGTTTAAGTCTATATAAATAGGATTTCACCTTTGTTTTAGAGAGTTTTTTGGGAGAGCTTTTGAGATACTCATTTAGAGAGATTTAGAGAGAGACTTTAAAGAGTCTTCTCACACACTTCTTCTCTGTTTTAAAGAGCATCCTTCAAAGGCTAGGAGATGAAGTTTCTTCCATGTATTAACTTCTTTCTATCCATTATGAGGAGCTAAATCTCCTAAGTTTCAAAGTAACATTTAAAGAACTTTGAACTCTCTTGTATTTAGTACTATTACTATTTATGAATGTTTGCTTTTGATCACACATTTGTGAATTGATTTATGTTTGGTTTTGGGAGAACTGATCTCTCATCTTATTTTGCTAGTTTGGGATTGAGTGGAAATTAGTTTCAAGTTGTGGTCCAATAAATTTTCCTATATGCTTTTAGATTCTAGGAATAGATCACATATAAACATCACATACAAACATCAAGTTGTGGTAACCATTAATAAGAAATTCCTCCTTGAAACTCTTTTCCACAACTTTTCATTCATAGAGATGACATCATATAAACAACACATACAAACACATGAAACTACTAAATCTCCATCAAAGGATCAGAAACAACCCATCAAGTGATCACAGACATATTCATCATCATATTCATTAACCATAATCATACACATAAACATGTTCACAAACCATAAATATACATATACACATCTCAATTAATCACCTCATAACAACCATTATTATCATCACATACTCAAAGTATTTCAATTATAAAGTTATTTATAATATTATAGAAATCACAACCATATAATAACATAATTTTCTTCATATTAGCTTGACACTCACACTAGGCAAGGAAAACAACTTAGAAACCCTCACCAACAACTTTGAAAAGGGTCTAAAATGACCTAAAGAACGTCCAAAACTTTGCTCGGAACCCTAAATTCAAGATTCCTAACACTTAGTTCCTGTCAGACAACTCATACCACCAGACGCTTATCACTAGACAATTCCTTGCCAAACGATCTATCATATAACTCCTTACCAAATGACTCCTTACCAAAGGACTCCTTACCAAAGGACTCCTTACTAGACGACTCTTCACTAGATAAATCCTTACCAAACGATCTATCAGACAACTCCTTTCTAGACGACTCCTTTCTAAACGACTCCTTTCTAGTCGACTCCTTACTAGACAACTCCTTCCCAAACGACTCCTTACCAAACGATTTGCTAGATTTTTAGTACAATAAGAGACCAACTAAGCCCTAAATGGCCCCAAGACAGTTTCCAAAACTACAAACTTTCCCCAAAACCCTAATCTTAGAAATTTTACCTATCATGACCCTATTTTATGCCCAAAACTCACCCTTCTTCTAATTTGTTCCAAACCCACGTTTTGTAAAAATACACCACCCTTTTCAAACACCCAACATACCAAATTTCACAATTTAATTAAAGTTCACAATTCAATCATCACATCATCATATAAATATCAAATATCACATGCATATACAATTCAAACCAAATAAACTAGCTTTCCTTACTTAGTTGACGCTCCGACGATTCTAAGAACTCAAAATTTCCTTCTACGACTCCAAGATCTCTATTTGGTTCTAAAATTTATGACAATTTGATCAGAGTATATCCTCAATACCACTAATCAACGGAGAATCTTAGAAAAGATTCAGACCCCAAAAGAGTGAAGAAAACTCTTACGTGCAAAGACTCAGAATAAAACCACTCACAAGCCAAAGACATTTTCTACCATGATCAAGCCCAATGGATGCAAATTAATGTCTCATTGGGCAATGTTCTCTAGTTCTCTATTAATGCCAAATTGCAGCCCTAATACCATGTTTTTACTACTTGATGTGTGGAACAAAGTAGTATATTCCAATGTGGAATTTATCGATTATCACACTTAAGGGGTGTACGAAGAAATGATGAAGCTGCACAAACAATATTCCATTCTTTGGACCCGCTGGTTCCAAATTGTAGATCCATAAAGAAGTGAATTAAAAGATATAATCAAAGTTGAACTTTTCCTGACGAGGGTATTAATCAAAGTGGAATCAACACTTTAAAATGCCACTTTTATGTTTTTCTCATCACCTTAAAATTACTCAATGAAACCTTTCTGGTTACAAGGTTACAAGGTTATAACGTATTATGATGTATCATATCATAACATGGAGAAAATAGATGGAGCCTCAGTTTCCAACTCAAGACTCTACGTATTTAATATTGCCATTTGGAAGTCCCACATGGTTCAGAATATTAGACAAAATAATCTATATAAATCTTTTGACAACATGACATTTCGCCGAGCTGAGTAACGTAAGCTTATAACCTGAGTGGGGGCATCAAGGTGATTGAAGAAGGCTTTGGCTTGCTAAGCTGGACTTGGAGGTTTGCATCTTGCTGGCTTGCCCACTCCAAGTAGGGAGTTGAACCATGGGGCCTTTGCGAAGGCAAGGGTTTCCTAGTTCCTAGACAGGAGGGCACCGCGTGAGGCTGGTTTCACAGAGCAGCGACAACCTCCGATTCTTGACAGTGGAGGGATAACAGACGGCTGCGCCTCCAGTCCCAATCGAGCTTGGTGAGCCTTGCTCTTGAACAATTATTTTTTATTATTAAGATGTCCAGTGTCATAAATCAATACCAGGCAACATAATTCTAATCTATACATATACATTTTTGCTTTGGCAAAACATTGACACAATCCACAAGATGGAACTAACAGAATACAAAATGGTGCATATTTGGTAATATGTAGTATAAGTTCACCCAGCAGTAACAGTTTTCCCTCAGCAGCTCCCACTTGTATCACAATTTGAGGAGCATTTACAAAAATTGAGGGGTTCTGAGTCCACTTCATCATCATCGTCTTCAGTGAGCCACAAACTCAGTGAAATGCAGGATTTGCATGACTGTATTTGCTTCAATTGCCATTGGAACAGAATGTTTTAGTGCGACAATGCCATGGCAAGTGGGTTGATGACTTACTGGAGGGGTCTCTTAGGCTCTTGTATATTTGTACTACTGCTAAAGATTTCCTTCTGAAATCAAAGGATCAAAAAACTGAATTCAAAATCCCATTTCCATGCTCGTTCAAACAGCTTACCTCTACACCACACCCACTTATCCTACAATGCAAGGTTAAAGGCTTCCCATGAAACCTCCTCTTCCTCTTCAACCCTTAGCCACAAGCTAGGAGGGTTGCAAGATCTACATCAATGTGTAGAAAATCATGAATTAGACCTAAGTCTTATAATTTTTTTTTTATTTAATTAACAAATCTTATAATATTGAAGATATTTTAGCAAAATATTAAGAAAATTATATTTTAATATTATCTATGTCTCTTAGGCTCTTGTATATCTGTACTACTGCTAAGGATTGCCTTCTGAAATCAAAGGAAAGCTTGAGTGACTTAGTTGGAGAGTTTCCATGTGGGAGACACTAAAATAATTCAATTAGATTGACGTTAATGTCGTTTTTTACATCGTCACTATCATTAAATTGTGAATACTACTTAGATCTAATTAAATTTTTCAAACGAGTGAGAGAATTAAAAAAAGAGATTTTAACCAAAGAAAACATATAATTAAGGATGTTTTTTCTAACCTTTTCTAAATAAGACTGAAGCAATCTCAAAACATGCAACATGTTAACATGACCCGTTTTAACTTTTACGCATTTTTTCTTAGTATGTCTCGTATCTTTAACTAACAATATCTAGTAATCACCTACCTTTAGTGAATGTTATATGAATTATAATTGGTAGAATTACCTTCAATCACTTGGATAAAATTTTAGAGATGATATTAGATTAAAAACTTAAAATTACACTTCAAAGGAGTAAAAGTAGAAATTACATTTAAATTATGACTTCTTTTTTCTTCTGACATGATAATTACTATGCAAAAAAAATAACATTACATTAAAAAGCTAATATGACGTTGTAAAATCAGAATCTCCTCTCTCGTCTTTCTTTTCACCAAATCATATCCTTTGTATTGCGCAACCCATTTCTATTCATCTCATCACATTTTTCAAATAATATGAGGATTCATGGGCTGCTAGTACATTCAACATATTGCTTATCTGGATTCCTCGTCCTTCCTACAAACATATTAAGCATGTTGAGATAATAAACAAATACTCTTAAATAACATGAAGGAATGTGTACATATAATAAAAAATGAATATGGGTGAATAATCAGCAATTTTAACATTTACATATCAAATAAGATCATACATTATTAAAGAATGGTCTTTACCCTTATATGTTGCCCATCGAATTAAGAGAATTGTGGATGTGAAATTTGGGGCAACTGTAATAAAAGTTGTTGGTTAATAGAAAGTAGTTGTTTGTGACGTAATATGAAAGAAAAGAAGAAGAAAACCTAAATATAGAAGAGAAGTAAGAACTAACCATTTAATTGAGGAAGAACCCTTAACCTTTAATAGGAAGATTATTCCTCCGATCATAAAGGTTTCTCCTAATTTAAAAAAGGATATAGGAAAATCAGTATGTTAAACAAATTATAAGATGCAACGTTGCTTTAAAGTTGGTTCAGTGAACTTTAATGGCGTCCTCTGCATAGGTGTTTTGTGTTGAGTATGATTAACTATAAATCAAATACCTTTGGTATTTCCTTGATTTGATTTTGAGATTAGGATCTCATTCTTCAAAAAGTATACATTTTTCTCCTTCTCGTCTTCTTCATCTTTGTTTAGGCTCTTGCTGCCCATTTCATAACTTGCCTGACAGCTCTTTCAACCTCACCTATATATAGATGAAATAAGTAGGTTAAAAAGAATAAATTATTTTAGTAATTTCTTTGAAAATGAATTATATTTTCATTAAATTATTAAATTTATTATTGAATAATCAATTATGTTTTTTTT
Source organism: Vigna nakashimae (assembly GCA_034642375.1). NCBI lineage: Eukaryota > Viridiplantae > Streptophyta > Magnoliopsida > Fabales > Fabaceae > Vigna > Vigna nakashimae. Next base: position 26,807,335 of record CM067768.1, read on the forward strand.
ATATATTATATATATTCCTCTTAAATTTACATGGTTGGTTTTTTAATAAAAAATTGTTCTGTCTTGTTTATCATTTTCTAATATCAAGATAATATTTTTATTTCATACCTTTAATTTATACAAACCGAAAAAGTTATTTTTTTATTATTCCAAATTTTATATTTTTCATAAGTAATTTTGTAAGATGTAGGATAAGTTCATAACCACATTACTCAATTCTTGAAAAAAATATAAGTAAAGAGCTAATTGAAAAAAATATAAAAATTCTAAATACTTCATATATAAAATAAATTAATAAAAAATAGTTATATTTATGACAAATTTAAAACTTAATTAAGAATAAAATTAATAAAAACATTAAATAAAGTTTATTTAATTTATCAACCGTAACATGTAGCAATTAGAAATTAATATTCTGCAGTTTAAAATACACGCTCAAGTTTATTTATTCAATGGGTGCATTCATATCAAACTCAATAATATTAATTATTATATTAATTAAAAGTAACATATAATTAAGTTTAATATATATATATATATATATATATATATATATATATATATATATGAGTTGACGTGATTTTTTTTTTAATTGATGCATTTTAACAAAATATATTTACGAGAAATTTAAAACTTAGCTAAGAATAAAATTAATACAAACAATAAATAAAGTTTATTTAATTTATCAACAGTAACATGTACTATTAGAAATTAATATTCTGCAGTTTAAAATACACGCGCTTGTTTATTTATTCAATGGGTGCATTCATCACAAACTCAATAATATTAATTATTATATTAATTAAAAGTAACATATAATTAAGTTTAAATATATATATATATATATATATATATATATATATATATATATATATATATATATATATATATATATATATATATATATATATATATATATATGAGACAATGTATTCAATCCATGGAGTAAATATTAAACGCTGTTTTCATTACTATAAAATTAATACGAACATTAAATAATATTTATGAGATGGGTGTAGTCCTTAACAATTAATAATCTACTGCTTACAATGAATATATTTATTGATTTAATGGGTGCGTTCATAACAATTTCAATGATATTAATTATTATATTAATTAAATGAAATATATAATTTAATGCATTATATATAGAGATTTGCTAACTTATTTAACCTTGTGTACCAAATTTTAGTTGATAAAATATTCTCTACTCATAAAAAAGACATACTTTAAATATATGGATATTTTAAAATATTTATTTTTATTTTAAAATAAAAATTAAAAAAATTAAAAATTATTCAAATCCTCTTAACTTTTAAACTTAGAATTCATATTATATATATATATATATATATATATATATATATATATATATATAATAATTTTTATTTTTAACTTAAAATAAAAAATAAAAAATTATTTAAATATCTTTAACCTTAGAACTTAGAATTTATAATACATAGAGATATTTTTTGTTAATTTAAAATTTAATATATTTTAAGAGTCTCAAAAGGAGTAAATACTTGGATAGACTTAGCTAATTATTATGACTATGGCTTTTGTTTCACAGTTAAAACCTAAGAACGTAAAGGAAGCTCTCCAAGATGACCAATGATGTATAACAATGTAAGAAGAACTCAACCAGTTTGAAAGGAATCAAGTGTGGGAGTTAATCCCTAGAGAAAACACTCATCAAGTAAATAAGAACTAAATGAGTGTTCGGAAACAAACTGGATGAAGATGAAAACATCACCAAGAACAAAGCTAGGCTTGTTGCACAAGGTTATAATCAAGAAGAAGGTATAAATTATGATGAAACATATGCTCTTGTTTCCAAGTTAGAGGCAATAAGCTTACTTCTTGCTTATATATCTATTATGAAATTTAAAGGCTTAATACCATTGTTGGTCTCAATTTTTGTCAGCTTTGTTCGAAATGGTCCTAATTTTTTTAAAATGTTCAATGTAATCGTAAATATCGTAATTTATGTTCGATTTAGTCCTTTTGGCTAACGACGTTTAAATCGTTAATGGCTAAATGTCTAGTTGAGAAATCAGTGACACATCACCCTTGACACGTCATTATCATCTCCTACCTCCAGAAACCCTAATTTCCCCCTATAGAGAAACCCTAGCCACCACCTAACACTAACCTTTGCTGCCACGCTAACGGCCAGCCACCATATTCACACCTCCATCATCAGACATTTTGTAACCCTAACCAGATGGTCACGCCGCTGTTCCAAAGGCTCCGCCACAAGCATCGTGAAACCGAATCGCGAGTTCCTTGCACCTTTGACCAATGTTGTCGTGAAGCTTCTTCATTCTCCACCAGCCAGCATCAACCTGAAACACAGAAGATCAAAACCCATAGAACCAAAAATCTCCTTCAAACCAGAAGCGTGATTTGCACCACAACTGTGAAGAGCCACCAACATCATCACTAACCTCTCGCAAGCAAAACCCAAATCGCAGAAACGCAAAGTCGAATTATGCAATCATCTTCAACCGTCGCACCAACGCCTCTCCGCAAGCTTCTCCACCGCGCCTTCTTCATTCACCTGCAAGAGAAAAACCTAGAAGGAAACCAACTATCACGAAGTTCACGATATCCACCATGAAGGAGAAACCTTATTCTTGAGTGACGGCATTGGAGCAAGTTTTTCGCCAATCTGTAGATGCAAATCTGAAACCCTAACTTTTGGGTGAAGAAAGGCGTTGCCATAGGTCAACCCCTCATTGGCGCAACCATCCTTTGTCAACTCTAGTCCTAATCACATGCCAATAACTGCCATGTAATTAATTGATTGATGATGTGTTGTTAACGATTTAAACGTCGTTAGCCAACATGATTAAATTGAACATAAATTACGATGTTTAGGACTACATTGAACATTTTAAAAAAATTAGGTCCATTTCGAACAAAGCTGACAAAAATTGGGACCAACAATAATATTAAGCCAAATTTAAGTTATATCAAATGAATGTCAAAATTGCTTTCCTAAATGGTTTTCTAAAAGAATATGTATTTATTGAAAAACCACCTGGTTTTGAAGATCATAAATATCTAAATCACATCTTTAAATTAAAGAAAGCTCCTAGATCTTGGTATGAAAGGCTTAGCAATTTTATGTTAAAAAATAGATTTAATTAAGGTAAAGTTGATTCCACTTTATTTATAAAAAGAATAGGAAAACATATTTTCCTTACCCAAGTATATGTTGATGATATTATATTTGGATTAACTAATAAATCTCTTTGCGAGGATTTTGCTAAGACTATGCAGGGTAAGTTTGAGATGTCAATTATGGGTGAGTTGACATTTTTTGTTAGTTTACAAATAAAGTAAACGAAATAGGGTACGTTTCTTTCCCAATCTAAATATTTTAAGGAAATTCTGAAGAAGTTTGAAATGGACAAAGCTAAGGCGACATCCACTCCTACGTCAACGTCATGTTGTCTTGACAAGGATGAATCAGGTACGCTCGTAAACCAAACTCTGTATAGAGACATGATAGGATCTTTATTATATCTTACTAATAGTAGACTAGATATCATGCAAAGTGTGGGTGTTTGTGCTAGATACCAAGCTAGTCCTAGAGAGTCTCATCTTATCGTAGTTAAGTATATCCTTTACCTTAAGGAAACTGTGTCTTTTGAGTTGTGGTATCCTTCTGAGTCTAGACCTAGTCTTATAGGATTTTCAGATGCAAATTATAGAGGTTGTAAGATAGATAGAAAAAACACTAGTGATAGATGTCACCTCTTAGGCAGTTCCTTAGTTTCCTAGCATTTTAAGAAATAAGCCTGTGTAGCCCTTTCTACCACTAAGGTTGAGTATATTGCTAGAAGTCAATGTTGTACTCAAATTTTATGGATGAAACAATAATTAAAGGATTTTGATATATACCTTGACCATATACCTCTTAAGTGTGATAACACCAGTGCCATCAATCTTACTAAGAATCCCATTATGTACTTTAGAACCAAACACATAGAGATTAGGCACTACTTTCTTACAGACCATATCCAAAAGGGGGTTTGTGAGATATAATAAGTAGATACCAAGCACCTATTAGCAAATAAGTTCACTAAAGTTTTGTCCAAAAATAGATTTTGTTATCTTAGAAAGGACTTGGGGACCCTACATGATAATCACCTGGAGGGTATTGTTTGTTGCATTTTTCATGTTTTCAAAAATCACCATGCAAAAATCGATTATCCCTAGATGATAATCGATTATACCTCCCTTTAGAATATGTCATGGGTTGTGGAATAATCGATTATTTCAAGTTATGGGCTTTTGGTTTTTGAAGCGATAATCGATTATCTCTTAAAAATAATCGATTATCTCTTAAAAATAATCGATTATCACGATTTCAGACTGTTAGAACTATAAAACTAGAAGTTGTATATAGGGGTCCATTTGCTATATATAGGGGTCCATAGTAGATTGTTTGGATATATTTTTTTCTTGTATGCTTACTTGATCATTTTGTGCAATCTTGCTTATTCTTTTGCATTTTAGCTTCCCACCCCTTAGTTTTCCATTGCTTCTACCTTCTTCATATGGTTGATAGAAGAAAGTTACCAATAAGAAGGAGCTCTAGCTCATCCTGCTCTACCAATCCAAGAAGTCGTGACAATAATCTTAGCGATGGATCTCCGATGAAGAAAAGCAGTATGAGTTCACCTCGTTTTGGAAGGAAAGAAAGTTGATATCCCCAAAGTACATTGATCTCAACTGGTTTCACATATATGGGTTTCAGTTTCAGCCACTTATCTTCCACCAAGGCATTCAGCCCCTACTAGATGCAAGGTAAGTTCTACTAGATTTGGTTTGAGTTTTCTTCTTTAACTTGAAGGTACGAGATGCAGTCTACTCCATCAGAGTCAAAGAAGTAGATATTTGGACAACAGTGTCTCAGATTCAGTTGAATGAAGATGTTGTGATGTTGACTCAAGGTATTGAAGGTGATAGACGGCGCTGTGAGGAGAATCGATGAGAAGACATAAAATCTGGAGTAGATCGAGCTGATGAACTGAAGAAGCAGCGGAAGAAGCAAAGAGATGAGGAACCCTAGGTTTTGGTGTCAAAGAGGTATGGAGAAGGAATAAGGATTTGGTGATGTGTGGGACCGAAATGGAGTTCTTCGAAGGAGATAAGAACTCTCGTGGGAGAAATGGCTGAGATAGGGTTTGGACACACGAATGAAGATGTGCTTCTACGAGGAGGAATTCTCAAGTGAGAAAATGCGAGTGAAGTCGTGGCTGATGATGTGCATGTGAGGCTGCTAAGCGTGTTGACACATGCGCATAAAGGCTGTAATGGCGAGGCGACAGGTTCTTAGGTGGAGGAGTGAGAAAATGGATTTTGGAAAATGAAAGAAATGAAAATGTGAGTGGAAGGTGGCTAGAGGAAATTGAGTTCTGGAGTTTTCTCTATAGAAAAATTAATTCATTATTCTTAAAAGTGAGTTACAAATGGTGTTGACATGTCTATTATTGAGATTGTTGATAGGGGGAGCACTAGTTTAGCTGAACCCACAATCTCAGTAATATCTGAGTTTTAATGATCACAACGCATAATTAATAACACATGTGTATTGTGTATGACATGTTCTATGCTTACATGTTATATGCGTCTATGAGAACATGATTGTGTTGTTGTTGTGTTGTTCATTGCATTTCACTGTGTTATATATGTGATTTTATACATGAATACATGACACATGTTTTTGGTTGAGAAAAACCACAAGCACTAATGTTCAACTTTAATTGTGTGGCAAAACAACAGTTTAAAATCGATTACATTTTGGGGTGAATCGATTACAACTCGTGTTTTTGCACAAACTTTTTCAAGTGTGATGTGAGAAGTTTTTCAAAGAGAAAAGTTTTCAAAACTTTGCATAACACGGTTGCATAATCGATTGCATACGATATGTATTCGATTAAGTTTGTTACTGTTTTGAAATCTATTAATGCTTGATATAATTGTCACAACGGCTATATTTTTAAATGTGTTGACCAAACATTAAATGTTATTTGACTGCATTAATTATAAATTCAATTAATTGCTTTGACTGTTATTATCTGTTATAATTGAATTGGTGTATTCGACTTCATTAGTAGCAAAGTCGATTATGTTGCGTCTGATACAAGTTTATCTATATATTGATGCGAATTTGATTTCTGTAAAGACTTTTGTGATTCTAACATTTTCATATTCTTTTGCAAAAAAGTGTAAAGTTTACAGAAAGAGAAAAAGCTCCAAGAAACTAGTTTGACTGTGGTGATCAACTAATTGTGATGTCTTGAAGAGCAAGATTGCTGAGTTTTCAAAGTCTGATCTATCTGCACATTTGGGTGACTATTGCAAGATCAGGTTCTACAATCTGCTAAAGATTGGGTTAAGTTCCCTTTTGTGATTATGGGAAGAAGGACGTGCTGCGTTCTTGACTTTGAGGGTGCCTCAAAGGGGTTGGACTACAGAAGAGGGGATTCTTGCTTTGTGTACTACCTATATTTTGATTAGAGGGTTAGAGAGGTGTTTTATATTTTTGACATAAGGTCTCTATAAAAACCTTGTTGTAAAAACTTTGATCATTATAGTGCATTGGCTTCCTGTGGTTGAAAGGACACTGGATGTAGGCTTGGCTGAACCAGTATAAAAACTCAGCGTTTGATCTTTCTTATCCCTACTCTTTTACATTCAATTGATTATAGTTTATACGCATTGATTAAATTTTTGCTGCATTGAAAATGTTTTAACTTGCGTTTCAAGGAAAGTATAATGGCATCTCTTTTGGTGAAAAAGATTTTGAACGTTTTAAATTTTATACTTCAACTATTCACCCCCCTCTTGGTGTGAGAAATTGAGCCATTCTATTTTAACATCTATATATAGGACTAAAAGTCCCTCTTATCTTCCACATGCCTAACACATTGTACATATGTTGTATAACAAATAAAAGAAATGCTAAAAGGATAATTGGGCTTGATCCCCATCTATCAAAAGGCTTCAAAAAGATTTTGGCCTTCTGCTTCTTTTTGAAGAATCCTAAGGTTCATATTAACAGGTAGTATGCTTGTGGATGGTCTCAAGAAGGATGAGAGGTTAATCCACTTCTTGATTGTGTGGCTGCTTTGTCCTTGTGCTTCTAATAAGGCACAATGCTTATAGGCGAATTTGATGATAATTTATAGGATAATCAATGAATTTACGATTCATTGGCCCAACCTTATCTGTGAAACTATGATGAAGGCTAAGAGTTTCACTCATTACCCTCTTCCCTATGCTCTTTTGGTATCCAGGATGTGCGAGTACAAGGGAGTTGATGTCTCTAATGAGGCCTTTCAGAGTATGCACAATAGGAGTCAGATAAAGAGCTCTTCCCTCCGTTAGATGGGATTCATCTTGCAAGGAAATACCTACGTCCATCATGATGATGTGGGGTACATAGAGGATGAAGATCAAAACTAGTAGATGGATGGTATCCAAGATGAAGCGGGACCGTCTGCGCCAGCTCTAACCAACTCCTCTTACTCTTTAGAGAGTCTGTCTTGGTAGTTGTCCGATATGTCTCTTCTTCAAGCATTTAGGCATGAAGAAGTATGTTCTCTCCTTATGAGTCTATACGATAGGGTCCATGCCTTAGAAGACTTAGTTAAACCCTTAGTTAATGATGACAACAACGAGTTCCAAATGTCCTTCATGCATCCCATTTGGGTTTTATTCTCTTCATGTCTTATGTTTCATGTGTTTAATAAAAATGAATAATTTGCCTTATTTTTTTTATTGTCTTATTTTTGTTATGGTTATATTCAGGGGAGTTCTTATATTAAGGAGGAGTTATAAGATAATCATACATAACTTTTCTTTTAAAAATGATAAAAAAAAGGGGAGAAATATATTTAAAGAGAACTTAATTTATTTATCTCTTATCCATTAATCCTTTTTCCTAAAGTTATGTATGCATTACAAATTAGTACATGTTACAAAAGCCTTTAAATTAAAGGAGTTTTAATCATCATAAAAAAAAGGGAAGACCGTTAGCATAAAGGTGAAGCTTAAGAGTTATGATGATGTCTCAAAGTCCAGTCTCAAGCTCTCAAGTTGCAAGATCTTCATGAAGAATATTTTTTTGTTAAAGCTTTTTTAATTCATTAGTTTTATGGATAGGATTATTTATTCCTTATTACATGTATTATGTATTAAAAAGGTTTTCCAAAAACTAATTTTGTCTTGGAATAATCGATTACTAACTTATGATAATCGATTATCCATACTTGATTAAGACTTATCATAATCGATTATAACGAGCAATTATGAGAGTTTTCAAGCACGTTTTTGACCATTGTGCATACATTAAATGCATAATCAATTACGTCATTTAGATAATAGATTATCATGCATGAAATAATTGACAAGGAATTTTTGGAGGAATTGTTGAGTGAGATCTCTCTATATTGGATTGAGACTATCATTCTAAAAGACAAAATACGTGAATTTCGAAAATTTTATCTGTTTTGTTGTGTGCTGTGATAGGTGTGTTATAGGGTTTGTGTAACCCTTGTACTTGTGGCTTTAAGAACTTGGTGTTGGCATAAAGCAAGAACTTTCACAGGAGTTGTGATTTAGTGTTGTTGTTGTTGCTGAGTAAAAGCCTGTCATCCTTTGTGAAGATTCAAAGGAGGTGGTCATGCTTCATGAAGCATTCGTGTTCATCCTTGTTGGTTCCAAGGGAAGTGAGTTTCATCTCTTGGGATAAAAAGAGAAGTGTTTTAAAATTATTTATTTTCGTTGGGATTGTAACAGTTTATTGGTTTGTGACCGTGGATCCTTAATTCTCATATGAGATTAGCAACTGGACGTAAGATCATTGTGATCTGAACCAATATAAAATCATTTGTGCAAATTTTCTCTTAGTTGCTTTAAATTATTGTTAAGGAATTTAAATTATAAGAGAAAATATTTAAAGACACGATTTACGATAAGAAACTAATTTACTTCTCTCTTGGTTTGTTGTTCATAATCATTTCGTTGCACCAGTCTGACAACCCATTGGCCTAAGAAAACAACATGCAAAAAAGATTTTAAATGTTGCATGATACTAGTTTCTCCTCTAAAGAAAACAAATATATTATCAACATAGAGAGTATGAGAAGGAAATTGTATCCCTCGATGACCAATAATGAGAAGCATAAGTCTTTAGAAATAAGCTCTAAAATACACTTTCTCAAAATCTTCATGATAAAACAAAAAAGCAAAAGAGATTATTCTCGTGTCTAATCACTCTACCACAAGTAAAGTAACCAGCCAAACCACCATTAACATAGATAAAAAGATAAACAAATTGTAAAATATGAAGAATACACATAAAAAATCCTTCACGAAACCAAAACAACCCAACACTTGAATTAAGAAATGCCTAGCAAAATTTATTCTCATTATCATTTATCATACAATTAAAATAATAAAAAAAAAATTTAATTTTTTTTAATTATTTTATTAAAATTTTCAAATTGTTAAAAATATTAGTTATTTTTTAATAACTTTTATGATCAATAATTAAATTATGTATTCTAGTTAAATTGATTTTAAATTATAATAATTTTTCACATAAAAAATGGATAGTCTGATTGTAGAATATAACAAAAAAACTAATCTTAGACATATAATTAGACAATATTAAAAGTCAGAAGTTTAGCTTTCTTAATAAAGTTACTAAATCAATATTGTTTTAGACAAAGTATTTAAATGTATGTATTATAAATTATCTCACATTCTCAATAGGATAGTAAATTAGTTTACTGACTTTAGAAATATCACAATGTAAAATTAGTTTACTGTAAAGAATCACATCATATGTCAAACTCTATGATAATTATTATTATTAGATGAAGATTTGACTTGTTATGTTGGTAAATCTTTTCCACTCTCTTCATTCTGTGAAAGAAAAGTATATCATGTTAATCTATCTAAACAATATACTCTATAGATATTACATTTTATTCAAGTAATAAACAATATAATTTTATTTGATATAAAACTATAATATATGGATAGAATATTACTTGCACTACCAAACATCGTACTCAATTCAGGAGAATATGTACTTTGTGTTTTATGCATCGAAATATTTTGCGACATTAATCCATAATTTTTAGCATATTCTGAGCAATTTAGTTGGCTAAACTTTATAGATAGTTTTTTATACTAGAAGTCAGTTATCCATATAGGTCTAAATTATCAATCCTATCAACCTCTCCTCTTTGGGTAAGAGTCAGTTGGTTGTGAATAGGATATATATTTGCACTGAACATATGAATGATCTTGTAATACTTCTCATAAATGAAAGCACCAAAACCATCTGGTGCAGGAATGATATTATATTTAGTCATGGAAGTCAATCTTGAATGTGTATTACATTTAGTGTAGCTTCTTGAACTTTGAGATGCAAATCCTGAAAGGTATTTCTTTCTATTCTAGTTTTGTAAAGTTTGCTTAGTCACTTTTAGCTTTTGCTTAAAACAAAAACACACGGCAAACAACTAGTGCTTTATTCAAGACATTTTGAACGACATCTTATTCAGAGGATTACCTTTGATGATGAAATTGTTTTTTAGATGTCAACAAATATATTGTCAACATTGAGAGTATAAGAAGGAAATTATATCTTTCGATTACCAACAATGAGAAACATAAGTTTTTAGAAATAAACTGAGATATCTTTACTTAAAATTTTCTCAATAAAACAAAAAAGCAAAAGAGAGGATTATCCTATCTAACCGCTCACCAGTGAAGTAACCCGCAAAATCACCGTTAACTCAAATAGAAATATGAGCAAATTACAAAATAAGAGTAAATTAACAAATATGAAGAATCCACGCCAAACACCTTCTGAAACCAAAACAACATAACATTTCGAATTAAGAAAACCCTAACAAGCTTTATTCTCATTATCATTTATCATACAATTAAAACAAAAAAAAAAATTGTTTAATTTTTTTCATTATTTTATTAAAATTTTCAAATTTTAAAATGATATTAATTATTTCTTAATAACTTTTATGATCAATGACTAAATTATGTATTCTTAAATTTATTTTAAATAATAATAATAGTAATAATTTTTCAAATAAAAAATGGATAGTTTGATTCTGGAATATAACAAAATAACTAATCCTATCAACCTCTCCTTGTTATGTTGGTAAATCTTTTCCACTCTTCATTTTGTGAAAGAAAAATATATCATGTTACGATGTTCTCACCATCTTATTCAGAGGATTACCTTTGATGATGAAATTGTTCTTTAGATGTCAACAAGATGGAAAATGGTTACCACGAAGGTTTACGGATGCCATATGGTTAATGGAGAGGCTTATGTTAAAACACAAAGTCTAGATCATTAAAATGAGAGAAGAAAATTTTATATTCTGATTGGTTAAAAACAAACATTCAGTGTCAACTACGAATTCATGAAATTTATTGGAATAGTTTGAAGATCAAATTAATATTACACTCAACTGATAATTACTATGAAATGTAGTATTACATTGAAATGTTATAATATTTACAAAAGATCAATAAATGTTTCTCTTATTCTCTCTTTTCAGAGAAGCCTCCAACCATTCAGCACTGCTCAAAATATTCTCTCTTTTCAGCAACTCTCAGACACTTAACATCCTTATCTTATTCTCCTTCTAAATTTCCATCTGATGTTGGAGCTCAAGATATTTGACAGATGGGAAATTACTAATGAAATGGGGGAATCCTACGTTGACATCCTTGACAACAAAACTGTCCCCATTTCTAAATAATCCCAAATCATCATCCTGTCATTCATAAAAAAATGGCTTCTGTTAGAACTTAGAATCATTTTGAAATCAAAGATTATGCTGCACTCATTCATATATGTTAAGGTTGACATGTTTATAATCTCCATTTTCATGTATGTTTTTTGACAGAAAAATTCTGAAACAGTTCTCAATATGTGTGTCTCATTAAAAAATGCAATGTTCAGTAAACGAAATGTTTTTTAATTTGAAAAACTAAATAAAATAAAACAATAAAAAAGTGGAGGATCTAATTAATGAAATGCTTATATATACTATACCTTTGGTATACTTCCTTGATTTGATTTTGAGATAATCTCATCACTCTTTCAAAACTTTATGTCTGCGTCTTCCTCGTCTTCATCATTTTCCATGATGATGCCCATTTCTCTGAACTCTAAATATTCAGAGACAGCTGAAAGAATTACTGTTGACAATGGTTTAAACTTCGACAATGGATTAATATTAATTTTTATAGTATTTCCCGTTTCAAAAAGATTTAAAATAAGAAAAGTAATAAATGAATGCATTTGATTAATAAATAGTGTCATTAATGTAATAAATTAATGCATGCGTTATAATATTTATGCAATATCATTAAATATCTTACACCAAATTAATGTATATATTAATGTAACATAAATAACCTTAATTCATTTATTTATATGTAAATATTAATATAAGTAAGAATTAGAGTCGCCAAAACGGGTCACACGGCCCGACTCGACTCGGCCCACCACGGGTTGGTCACTTAGTGAGCCAACTCAACCCGGTTCATTTATTAGCGAGTCAAAAAAATTCAAACCCGGCCCGACCCACTACGGGTTGGTTGATAAACAGGTTGATTCACTAGCTCACTTAATTACAATTTTCTTAAATAAAAAAATTACATACTTTCTATAATTCAAATCTAAACAAATTTCACTCCCAAATTTCACTCTCAACATGGGTGTTTAATTAATTTTGAAAATAAGGAACTTAAATAATTTTTTCAAGTAAAAAATTATAATAAATATTTTTTTATAAAATTAAAATTAAATTTTAATAAAATAAAATTAGGTAGGTGACCAACCCAGCACACCATGGGTTCAACCCGCATAAGTTGGGTTTAAATGAGCCGGGTTGAAATCTGACCCACATAAAAAAAACCCAACCCGGCTCGAACACGTGGTGGGCCGGGTTGGCTCACGGGTTGTGACCCATTTTGACAACTCTAGTAAGAAGGAGAAAAATAAAGATTTTAAGAATAAAGTAGTTTGAGATTTTAGGTTTTTGTTTGCAAATTAGTGTTCTTGAGTGTATATTTTTATTAGAACATAATTGTTTTAGGGTTTTAGATTAAGTCTTATGATTGGTCAAGGTATGGGGAAACTTACTTTTGTTTGTTTATGGTTGTATGTTATGCGTGTTCATGATTATCTTGATTAGTAATCCTTGATTCGATACATGTGTATATGATTATGATTATATGTGGTTATTGTTGGGTAAGAGTTTGTGTATGAATGAGCATAGGGATTACCTAACATTTGTGATGAGTTTTCCATATGAATGTATTATGTATATTTTGTTGGGTTATCCTAACAAAGGGTTTGATGCTAAGTGTTGGGTTGTTGGGTTCCCTTCCAATGTAGATAATAGGCCAAATAATGTGGACCATTATGCCTCACTTTGTTTTAGTGGAGATGGGTCAGATTAGTAGGGCACATTAGAGTCATTTGAAGAGAGACAAAAACCAAGTGAGAGAGAAAGGAAGAGAAAAAGTCATTCCCGCATAACATAAAATCTGCACTGGTGTTTTCGTCATTGTGAAGTAGTTCACCGTTGGATCAGATTGATTTTTGACAGTGGATTCCAAACTTAGGGTTCTTCATTCTAATCGTTCAGATCGTTAATCGAAGGTCTAGTTTGGCTCATTGAAAACCCAATTTGGTTTTTTTATCGGAGACTCTTTCACACCCTATTATTGGGGGTATAACATATTGTAGAAATAGATTGGCCTAGTTTCTCAACCAAAAGGGGCGAGGGTGAATTAGTTTTGTTTAATAAAGAATGTAAGGAAATAAAAGAGATAAAGGATAGAAAGAACAACACCAAGGTTTTTACTAGTTCGGCCTTAATGCCTACATTCAGTCTCTTGCAATCAACCTGAAATTGAAAGTAATCCACTATATAGATCGAGTTTTACAGCAATCAATAAAGAGACACCCTCTATATGTATCCTCCTCTCTAACTCTAAATATACTATAGTGAAACACAAAGAAGAACAATCCTCTTTTTGAACCCTCTTTGATATATAACACTCAAAGTAACTAGAACGAAAAAGTTCTCTTATTGGCAAGCAGCAACAAGGAAACCACAATCTCACAAGATTGCAAACAATTTTGATCTTCCAGCAATACACCTCACAGTGCAGATTGATCAGACTTTGAAAATTCAGCAACTCTTCAGGAATCCTTACTTCTTGAAATGCTTCTTGATTCTTGGAGAATAGACGCTCTCGATATTTAAGAACCCAACAAAGTTTTTCAGATATAAAAGATATTATTCAAAAGTTGTTTAATGTAAAGAGTTATGCGTCAATTTATAGAAATGATTCTGATGCAAATTAATCGATTACGTTATTAATGTAATCAGTTAAGCAATTAACATTACTGTAACAGAAATACATTTAATGCATTTAACAGATTAAGCATAGCACGTAATCGATTAAGCAATTAATGCAAGTCATAGCATGTAAAAATATAACCGTTAAGGCAGTTATGACTTATCAAGAAAACAGTTTTCAACTAATGAACATTTTAACCGATTAAGAAAAAGGTGTAATCGATTAAGTATAACACTTAAGAAAATTTGAAAACTTTTTCACACCAAAACTCATCAATGCACTTAGTAAACAAGTATATGCAAAGACACGAGTTTTAATCGATTATCTACATAATATAATCGGTTAAAGCTTGCAGTTTTTCCATTGTTAAGCAAATATTCATATTTGATGAATCTAATAAATTACATAAACACTGTAATCGGTTAATTCATATAGATATGCAATATGCAAAGAGTTTTTATCAATCTTAACCAATAAATATGCATACCACAGATACAGTCACAGATATAAACATGATGAATATGCATATCATATAGTTCAAGTACAATCAAATATATAAACAACCACCTGGTTTGAAAGATCATAAATATCGAAATCACATCTTTAAATTAAAGAAAGCTCCTAGGTCCTGGTATGAAAGGCTTAGCAATTTTCTATTACAAATAGATTTAATGGAGGAAAAATTGATTCCACTTTATTTATAAAAAGAATAGGGAAAACATATTTTGCTTACCCAAGTATATGTTGATGATATTATATTTGGATTAATTAATAAATCTCTTTGCGAAGATTTTACTAAAGAATATGCAGGGTAAGTTTGAGATGTCAATTACGGGTGAGTTGACATATTTTGTTGGACAAAGCTAAGGAGGCATTCACTCCTATGTCAACGTCATGTTGTCTTCACAAGGATGAATCAGGTACGCTCGTAAACCAAACTCTGTATAGAGGCATGATAAGATCTTTATTATATACCTTGACCATGTACCTCTTAAGTGTGATAACACCAATGCCATCAATTTTACTAAGAATCCCATTATGTACTCTAGAACCAAAGACATAATAGGCACTACTTTCTTAGAGACCATATCCAAAAGGGGGTTTATGAGATATAATATGTAGATACCAAGCACCTATTAGCAGATAATTTCACCAAAGCATTGTCCAAAAATAGATTTTATGATCTTAGAAAGGACTTGGGATCCTAGAAATTACTGGAGGGTATTGTTTATTGCATTTTTTATGTTTTCAAAAATCACCGTGCAAAAATCGATTATCCCTAGTCGATTATCCCTCCCTTTAGAACATGTCATAGGTTGGGAAATAATCAATTATTTCAAGTTATGGACTTTTGGTTTTTGAAGCGATAATCGATTATCTGTTAAAAATAATCGATTATCAGGATTTCTGACTGGTAGAACTATAAAACTAGACGTTGTATATAGGGGTCCATTTGTTGTATATAGGGGTCCATTTGTTATATACAGGGGTCCATAATCGATTGTTTGGATATATTTTTTTCTTGTATGCTTACTTTATCATTTTGTGCAATTTTGCACGTTCTTTTGCATTTTAGCTTCCCACCCCTTAGTTTTCCATTGCGCCTACCTTCTCCATATGGCTGATAGAAGAAAGTTACCAATAAGAAGGAGCTCTAGCTTGTCCTCCTCTACCAGTCCAAGAAGTCGTGACAATAATCTTAAAGGTGGATCTCCGACGAAGAAAAGCAGTGTGAGTTCACCTCGTTTTGAAAGGAAAGAAAGTTGATATCCCCAAAGTACATTGATCTCAACTGGTTTCGCATATATGGGTTTCAGTTTCAGCCACTTATCTTCCACCAAGGCATTCAGCCCCTACTACAAATGCAAGGTAAGTTCTACCGAATTTGGTTAAAGTTTTCTTCTTTAACTTGAAGGTACGAGACGGGGTCTACTCCATCAGAGTCAAAGGAGTAGATATTTATTCTGGATGATGATGTTTGGACAACAGTGACTCAGATTCAATTACATGATTATTACATCGAAAAGTTAAGATCACACGTATATTTATAAATTATAATAAATGTTTCTCTTATTCTCCTTTAATCCTTTCCATCACATATCTCTCTACAATTTTGTATGAATTCGCATTTCACCCAACAGACGAAGAGCTGATGCTTTAATTAAGCAAATGTCTGCATAAGTTCGTCTTCGAAATATTCTTTCATTTATTGTTGTTCATCTTGAGAATGGAATTGGTGAAATAACATAAGGAATCCGAAAAATTATTATACATGAGACCATTAAGTCAAGTCTCGTGTAAACTCCTCCTCCATCTCTTTATGATTTCCAAAACGGTAATGCTGTAATTCAAATAAATGTTTGTGTTAGGAAAATAGATTTAGTTTCAATTCAAAGATTAAGTTTCACATGTTTAATGAAGATAATCTTAACAAAAAATCAAAAACAAAGAAAATTTTGAAAAAAACAAAATTGAATGTATAGGTCAGGAAGAAAAAAAAAGGATAAAAAGGTGAAAATTGAAAATGAAAAGAACTTCCATCTCTTCTTACATGCCAGGACAGAAGACTGAAAATTCAGAAGAAAAAAAAGGCTTAGAATGAATGAGTTTGACGTCAAATTAGATCATATATGTTCATTTTTCACTTTGACATGTTTTATGAAGATAATCCCTATTTACATGTATTTTAAGAAAAAAATTGTGAAAAAGTACTAAAAAAATGCAAATAGTTTATTTTAATTTGAATAACTAAATAAAAGACAGCAATGAAAAAAAAAGGCGTGGATCTAATAAATGAAACGCATATATAAAGAGTACCTTTGGTATACTTCCTTGATTTGATTTTGAGATAATCTCATAACGCTGCTGCCCATTTCTCTAATCTCATAACGCATATATAAAGAGTACCTTTGGTATACTTCCTATGAATCTCCGCTTTATTTATAGATGAAAAAAGAAAGAGGAGATGAACAATTCACTGAATGAGGTTTAATATTAATTTTTACAGTAATTTTCGTTTCAAAAGCAATTAATGTATTTATTTAATAAATAGATAATGTCATTAACAGTATACGTTATATTTTAAATTATCAATAAATTTTATCCATAAATAATATTACATTATATTTCATATTACTAATATAATATAATTAATAGACATGTCAATTTGTCATCATCACATATGGACCGGGCAAGAAACACTCATAAGACCATAAAAGCTTAGCTTTGAAAAAGCTCATAATTAACTCATGATCAAAATATTCATAAAAGTCACGTGTTTAGAGCTTCATTTTAGAAAAAAATTTCATTTTGAATGCTAGAAAAATACAATTAACTCATAATTTGTGATAAATCTAAATATTTTTAATTTATCTAAGAAACATATACAAACATTTTAATTAGACTAAGTTGTTTTTGATGTTTTAATAGTTTTGGTTGCTTACTTATATAAAAGAAATTACACAACAATATAGGACTTCGAAAATCTTATTAACTAAACATATTTAATTTTTCTTAGAATGTTAAACATATTTTTAAAGTATGTAACATACTTATTTAATATTGTTGTTCAAAAAATTCATCTAGATGAATCAAAACTAAATAAGACATCAATTTTTTGAAAGTTTAAAACAATAAATTTATGAATAATAAGTTTATGGATTTTTTTTTATTATGTGTTGTTTATTTCTTTTTCTTTTTTCATGTATCACTTAAATTTATACTTAAATTTTACCAATTATTTATTTCTCTTTAATAATCAATAAATATACATATATATAATAAATATATATTTAGTAATTGTTAAAAAATTTAGTGTGAATTTTATTAGAATTAATATAATAATCTCACATTAAACTCTGTGTTTTTTGTATCATGTTTGAGATTTTTTCACAATGTACGTGTATTTTTATAAGTTTTTTCTAAGAAATTTATAAAATTAATAAATAGATCATAGTCAATAATTATATTAAACTATATATTATATACTTTATTTAATAACATAATAATAAGTGTGATATAAAAGTATTGATTTAAATATAATAAAATTGTATCTTAGATATCTAATAAAATATATAATCTTCACTAGTGCAGCGAGGGGCTTTTACCGCGGTTCATTTTCACTATACGTCGCGGTTCTTGAACCGCGGCATATTCAGCCGCGGTAGTAAGTCAGGCACTTTAGGCCGCGGTTATAACCGCGGTATATAGGTTGCGGAATATGCCGCAGTTGTCGAGGGAACCGCGGCCTAAATCCATTTTTTTTAAAAAAGAAAAAAAATACACTATATGCCGCGGTTAGTGTCAAAACCGCGGCCATATGTCTCGTTTTTAAAAAAAACGAGTCACTATATGCCGCGGTTGTGGTTAGAACCGCGGCATATTCCCCTGCAGTTTTTTAAAATTGCAGGTCTGTTTTTGTGATATCCACTACCACAAAAACAGACCTCCATATAAAAACATATACACAAATTCAATTTGAACATAGCAAACACATGTTCAAATGTATTTCAACATCAAATAAAGTACAAAGTCTAAGAAAATTCTATCTAATCAAATGCATTGTTTAAATCTAAGAGCTATTGTATAATCTAACTATATACTTCGCAACAGCGTTCCTAATGAATAATAGTGACTTCTCAGGAACTGGTGTAGTAGTCTTGAATCTCTGCAAAAGACAATTCATTTTAATTAGTGTATATGAATTCAACATTTGTTAAAAAATCAAAATTTGTTAAAGTTAAATATTACCGTTTCCCAGCGACTTGTGATATGGGTCATCCAATACATTACATAGTATCCACACTCATATGACCCATTTTGTCTGTTACACTACAATATATCATCACAGTTGATAATAGTTAGTGAATAACATTTGTTATAAAACAATTATAACAAAGTATGACTTTAGCATATGTCAAACCTTGAGAGAAATCCAAGCAATCTTTCTACTATTAACAATTGATCTCCCACCCATCATCATACTTGCTGGAATAAAACTGTATATAAAAAAAGGTTTTAGCATTCAGTTATATAACAAAGAAAGTCCAAACATTGAGGTTCTTACCAATCAATTGCTTGTTTGAGTTGTGTGGGAGGAGGCCTGTGCAATGAGCAAAACCACAAAGCATAGTTGTCTTGCATAGACATAACAAGAAGTTGCCAATGGCGCCTGAAATTCATAATAACGTAACTATTAAATATTAAAATCACATATGGAACATTATTATGTTAACAAAGTTCACTTACCCGGATATATAAGGCAAAAAGTATATTTTCTTGCCCCTTCCAAAACTTCTTATCAGACTCATGTTGATATGCTCAAAATCATTTGATTGATGAATTGATTGGGGATCAATGAATCCATAATCATCAGAACGCCCCAACTTATTAGTGACCCCAGACATATACCTGAAATCAAAAATTAACTTTGATATAAGGATACTTGATATATAAATCAATTTTATATATAAATAATTGGTCATAGACTTACATCGTCCATAGTTGAATAATTGAAATATTCAACTCTTGTGTTCCCGACGCAAGCTCACAGACATCTTGGCTATTAAGGTATATTGGGACCTCAGAGCCATGCCCAAATACATTAGCATCATACTCAACCTCCAAAGGCTTATCATCAAGGATGTCAGCAAGTAGATGCAATGAAGAAAGAGGGTCATCCTCAGATAGAGGAATCTTCTGTTGTGCCTGCGTCTGTTGTTACATGAAAAGATAAGATAAGTTTTGACATCAAAAACCTTTAAAATTGAGAAGTGTAAAGAAGAATTTCATACCGAGGGGTCAGAAATTGGTTTAACCAAAAATTTAGGCCAAGTGATAAACGACTTATATGCTTGTTCCACAGTGAAAATCTCTTCCGTGGATAGTGGAACCGAGGCATCTGGTATGATCATTTCATCCACTGAGACCTTCACCTCATCCTCTAATAGTTGCATACCATGACATACAGTCGCTGACCTAAACTCTGTTCCACGAGCTACCAGCACCATCTCAGTATCTTCTAAAATGTATAGCAGACATGGACTACCATCGTCCATGTCATCCTCTGGGATGGCTGATGCGGAACAACTTCCTTTGCCGCTTCTCCCTGTCAGAGTAAATGTTAGATTATACAAGAGATAGAAATAATTGCAGATTAATGTTTATTAAGTTTACCTGTGGGAGGGGGAGGGATAACATGTTCCTCTATAGGAGACTGCACCGGGCGTATGCTCTGAAACTGCTCCTGGTATAGCATCTGGAATTCAGCCCTCACCTCGGCCCTCTACACCTCTCTCGTACTCAGCACTAATACGTGGTAAATTAATCCAATTTCGATCCATATTCCTAAATATTACATAAAAAGGTAAGCTACTAAAAATCAAACTTGCAATTTCATACATATCATTGAAACTTAGTGAATAATATTTTAAGGTTTATAAATAATACAAGAACTACAACACACCTTACCAAAACTATAGCAAAAACCATACCATACATTACCAAAACTATAGCAATTTCATGCATTACCAAAATTAAAGCAAAACTTATACTATACATTACCAAAACTATACAAACTTCATACATTACCAAAACTATAGCATTATGCAAGAACTAATGAAGAAATCACGTTAAGAATGCAAAAAGGCATAAATACCTCGAAGACGAACGGCGAAAACGCTTGGTGCAAAGAAAATGAAATCGCAGCGGAGAGGGAATGACGCGTTTCAAACGATTTTGATCGGCTAAAACTGTTTTTTCTCGTCAAAAATGAATAATGACCGAACAATATAAGGTTTAAACGGTGAAAAATGAGCAAACGGAGATGAACAGAGTCGGAGGGAGCGAAAAACGCGAAACAGAGACGCGAGGAAGACGACACTGTTCCAAGTTTTAATTTTTAACTCTGAACGGGGGAATCTACCGCGGTTCACTACTTAACCGCGGTATAATAGGGGTATATGCCGCGGTTTAACTCCCAACCGCGGCATATACTAATTTAAAAAATTATCCTAAATGGCATTTTTGAAATTATTTTCAAACTATATGCCGCGGTTCAGCGGGCAACCGCGGCATATACATCGAAATATTTCAAATATATATTAAATTAATTTCAGATAGGAGAATATGTCGCGGTTGCTCGTAGAACCGCGACATATACCCCTGTAACGTGCTGAACACAACTGTCTCCCCAACTGCCTTCTGGGGAATTTCAGAAGTTACAGGGGGTATATGCCGCGGTTCTCTGCACAACCGCGGCATATACCCCTGTAACTTTTGAAATTCTCTGACCCAGTCAGCACCTGCAATAAATTGGCAGGGGTATATGCCGCGGTTCTCTGGACAACCGCGGCATATACTAATGAAATTGCTTTACAGCTTAACTATAGATCCCCAATCTTCATATTTTTCAACCCATTCTTACTTAATTCTTATCAACCAAGAACCTGAATCTTTTCTCTGTTCAAACTAACAGTTGACATTTCCTTACGTGTAGATTGCCACTATAACTCAAAACCATAGCTCAAACTATCTCCTTCGCCAACTGACTCACTCTTCCTGTTACAAATCTATTAATAGTTCCTCACTTTAAAGTTGATCCTGTAGCTTGAAACCGTAGGCTCACTCATCTTATCTGCCTGATACCTCTTTCTTCCATACCTAAACTTACTTCTGACTCTTGAAGATTACCAAACCCTCCCAACTCATTCTCATATAACAACACCAATATTGTTTCAAAGAACTTGTCCCTCACAAACCACCAATCCACAATTATAAAAGCTCTTCATGCATGCCTATTACTAACAATAACATGCTCACCATCATTCGCTGCGCTACTCTGATCCTCAAACTCGCTTACTCACTAGTTGACTCAAAGGACACTTCCTTTATGACTATTGTAACCAGAAAATGCTCACCCTTGAAGAACCTTCTTCAAAACTTCTATGACCTCGCAAAAACCTTGAGAAATCTTCTCTTCCACGATAACCTTGTCATTCCATTTCCCCAACATTATTTCTACAACTCGGACACGTACATGCTTGAACCTACTCCTAATTGCTAAGATTTATATTAGACTGTTCCAACCTGCCCTCTATTTCTCTTTTGAGATTCTCCAACCTTGTAGTTCTTCTCATGTTTGAACTGAGTCCAAACTATCACTGTTTTACCAAATTCATCACCCACCTCTTGTACACCTTACACTTAACAGGAACTATCCCATTAGGAACCATTAACATCGGATAATAGCAAACTCCACCACTCTAATGTGGAAATTCTAGTACTTGCTTCAGAACACCAACCAAGAACTCATACACCATAAAGATTTGTCTTCTCTTCTCTACTTATCTTCGTTAAACTCTTTTTGACTTTACAATCCCTAGTCTGCACATTTTTAACTTGATCCACTTCTGATATATAATCGTTTGTTCTCCTTAAACTCAACACTTCTTCTTAAAACCATAACCACCCAAAATCGAATTGAAACAATCAAACCTCCCTTATGATCACACCCCAAATCTATGAAAGAACAACCCCATCTCTTCTTTCCTTACAATTATCAAACATCTTAACCTATGCTCAAACCTTTCTTCTATGTGAAATACTAATCTTTAAACATCCAACTAAACTTGACTCTGAATCATCCACTTGCTAAGAAAACTTGATCATCTCCTTCCAATTCACTTAACTTAAGATCTTTAATATACTTCATTCTTCTTCAAAGACCTTATGTTCTCTCAACTTGAAAATTATGTCTTCTAATAATTTCTCCTTAACTCTACTCTATGCCTTATCTGACTGCTTCTCAAAATCTTCTTCTTCTACTTCCTTTCTTGATACTTACACTAGTAAAAAATTGGGTTTTTACAGCGCACATTATGCCACGGTTCAACGGAAACCGCAGCATAATGGTGCGCGGTGGCAGTTTTGTAAATAAATCTAACACATATGCCGCGGTTCTACTCCGAACCGCGGCATATATTCCAGTCAACCATTACCTTTGACGCCACGTGTGAATAAAAAATTAAATAACAGAGTATATGCCGCGGTTCTCTGGACAACCGCGAAGTAAGAAATGTATTAATATTTTACACAGATGAATAAATAAATTAAGTTTATTTATGTTACATTGATATATGTATTGTTTTCGTGTGATATGTTTA
Organism: Vigna nakashimae; assembly: GCA_034642375.1. Classification (NCBI taxonomy): domain Eukaryota; kingdom Viridiplantae; phylum Streptophyta; class Magnoliopsida; order Fabales; family Fabaceae; genus Vigna; species Vigna nakashimae. Next base: position 26,830,938 of record CM067768.1, read on the forward strand.
ATGATATTACACAAATAATATAACGCCTACATTAATTTATTAATCAATTTATTACATTAATGACAAGATTTAAAAATTAAATGTATTTATCAATTACTTTTCTTATTTTAATAAATACATATTTAAAACAAAAATTATATGAGGACTTGTAAGGGAAGACACTAAGAATTTTGAATAAGTCCATATAACACATATCATATCATGTGACTACTTGTAACTCAACTTATATTAAAACAACGAGTATATGGTCTTTTACTTATATATTAGTCAATTTATTCATTTTTAATCTAATATGAGACTTTTAACTCGTTGAATTTTTAACAATCTCTTTCTTAAGTCTCACTTCATCCATATTAGAACACCTCTCTCAAACATAAATATCTTAGTGATTATTATTCCGTTGTACAACCGTTTTATAACGAAACACACGTTCATGAAACGACAGACTTTAGATATAAGGGATCTTTAAACTTTAGGATTTTTCTACTACTTTATACTCTATTCTTCCAAGCCATAAACAGGATAAATCATTAAATTTGATATCACTCTGAAAGTTTCTTATGAAGAGACTCTAGGAAATACGATACCAATAATCGTAACCGAAAATAAGAAGACAATAAATTATCACTCTTTCTAGTATATATTAGTTATCTACTTATTTTTATCCAGTGTGAAACTTCTAACAACTCAACTTAAAGTCCTAACAAGTTACTCAAAAAGTTAATCTTCATCTATATAAAGGGGAGACTCGTAGAGTTTTCTCATTGAAGTAGTCAAAATTTAACCATTGACAAAAATATTTTTTTTACTGTCACTAATGTCTAGAGTTTAGAGAAATGGCCAGCAATATGCACAAAGATGAAGCCGAGGAAGACGCATATATAAAGTTTCGAAAGAGTGATGAGATTATCTCAAAATCAAATCAAGGAAGTATACCAAAGGTATTGTGTAAAAAACCATTTGATTAATTATATCCACACCTTTTCTATTCAGTACTATTTCACAATGTTTTTTTCTCAAAAAAGGAAAAAGAAAAAGAGACTTGTAAATGGAGATTATCTTCATAAAACATGTCAAAATGAACATATATTGAATTACCCCTGGAGTGAGGATAGTCTAATCTTTGTCTTCAAATTCATTCTATTCTTTTAACACAAATCTTTATTTGAATTACAGCATTACGACTTCAGACAGAAGAGACGGAAGAAGATAATGTTCAGTGTGTGATTTGAGATATGGATAATAAGAGAAACATTTATTGATGGTTTGTAAAAATACATGTAATCTTAACCTCTCAATGTAATGCTACATTTCATAGTTATTATCATTTAAGACGAAGAAAATGTTTCAGTGTGTGATTTGAGTTATGAATGAATATTAATTGTTATTGGTTTTGTTTGTATCCCATTAACTAGATTACTCAATGAGAAAGTCAAGATCTATAAGCTGCTTTTGGAGAACTATGGTTGGGTTCAGAGTTTCGTATCTTATGGTATTTTGTAAATCCACTTAATAAAATGTCTCCACCTTAATGTTCCTTTTAAATAATATGTGGAGCATTTGCTTTAGTTATCAACATATTTCACTCGTTATAGATGGATATTGGTCGTTTGTAATACCAAATTCTTTTGTAGTAAAATCAAAGAAATATGATTGAACAATTAAAAATGATTTTGAGGAAAAATACCTACACTAGTGCAGAAAGGCCTTTAGACGTCCATGCTTTTGACTTTTTGACGTCCGACCTTCCACCGACGTCTTTGTGGGTGACATTACTCAGACGTCGGGGGGTCTACATCGGACGTGTATATAGACGTCTGATGTGTCAGGCCTGACGCCTATCCAGACGTCCGGTGTACACCCTTGGACGTCCATGTAGATGTCTGTCTCCTTCCTCCCCCGACGTCTACACAGACGTCCGAGGTGTATCCCCCGACGACCACCTACCTGAATTGTTTTGTGGTAGAGATGGGGTTGGACGTTCGTTTGTGCACTGTCAGACGTCCATTTATGTACTCGGTTGACTGCTTCTATAGATAAAGCAGAGCGTCCTTGGCTCAGAATTTTAGCACATAGGGCTTCGGTCGGCGCTACTACAGCGCTTCGCTAACTCAAAGCCTCTCGCTAAATCTAGCTTCGCTAACGCTCTGCTAAGTCTTGAACCGTCGCGCGTTCGCTTTCTCAGTAGCAAAAGCGCTTATCTTTGCTCCCGCTTCCTCGCATCTATGCTCGTCAAGCCAACTTTGCTTTTTGGGAGGTGAAACTATGGTTGAAGCGGACATTTCGAAATGACAGCATCGAAGATCCCCCTGCTTGGAAAAATGAATGGATCAGAAGGTGGGGTTGGGTTCTATTTCCGGGCCGGGTGGGAGGTGAAGGCCATAAGATTGCCCTCCCAGTAAGGAAGAGAGGAAAAGGGCGTTGAAAATCCAGACCGGCTCAAAGAATCAATGGCGCTATTTAGCCCTTCATTTCACCATTCGAAGTACTACCCCTGCCTTCCCCTTTTGTAACATACCCAGGCGCCCTCCCTTCCAATCACTAAGAAAAAGAAATACCAATCAAAACCCTATCTAAGTAAATAAGTGAAACTCTCGACGTCCGTTGTGGGGGGTGGGGGGGGGGGACGGACGTCTAAGAGGCTGGACAATCACCTTTTCAACTCCCTTATGTCAGTCCCTTAAACATCCGTCGTGGAGGGGGACAGACGTCTATAATTAGACGTTCGTTCCCCTCCACAACGGACGTTTCGGGTGCTGACATGGTGGTTGAAAATTTAATTGTCTTCAGCCCCTTAAACATCCGTTGTAGAGGAGGACGAACGTCTCTAATATTACAGACGTCTGTAGCCCTCCACAACGGACGTTTCGGGTGCTGAAGACAATTAATTCTTCTATCACCCTGTCAGCACCTGAAACATCCGTTGTGGAGGAGGACAGACGTCTATAATATTATAGACGTTCATCCCCCTCCACAACGGACGTTTAAGGGGCTAACAGAGGGGAGTTGAAGAGCTGATTGTCCAGCCTCTTAGATGTCCGTGGGTGGGGCTCGGACATCTGTAATATTATAGACGTTCGTCCCCCTCTACAATGGACATTTAAGGGGCTGAAGACAATTAATTCTTCAACCACCCTGTCAGCGCCCGAACTGTCCATTGTGGAGAGGGACGGACGTCGATAATATTATAGACGTTCGGGCCCCACCCACGGACGTCTAAGAGGCCGGACAATCACCTCTTCAACTCCTTTCTGTCAACCTCTTAAACGTCCGTTGTGGAGGGGGACATACCTCTATTATACTATAGACGTTCGTCCCCCTCTACAACAGATGTTTCGGGTGCTGACAAGGTGGTTGAAGGATTAATTGTCTTCATCCCCTTAAACGTCCGTTGTAGAGGGGGACGAACGTCTATAATATTAGAGATGTCTGTCCCCCTCCACGATGAATGTTTGAGGGACTGCTAGAGGGGAGTTGAAGAGGTGATTGTCCAGCCTCTTAGACGTCCGTGGGTGGGGTCCGGATGTCTATAATATTATAGACGTCCGTCCCCCCCACAACGGATGTCGATAGTTTCACTTATTTACAGATATGTCACCGGTCAATTATTTATGTTGGGGCTGTTAAAGACGGACGTCTATGAGGTGACGTTAAAGATCGTTTCTGCACTAGTGGCATGTCGGGCACCATAACACGCCAATTGCTCTGAACAGAGAACAAACCTAACTGCAGGGTTTTGAGAGCTGGTTGACACAATCTGGCATTAGGGCCACCAACCTTTAAGAAATTGTCATTGGGTACCACTTAGTTGGCGTTGTCACCACTCCTACTTGAAGTAACTACTAGTGACTTGGGAAAGGAGATTCATCTTTTCTTTAGTCTCATTTTCTTCCATAGTTCTTGAATGTGTATGCTCTAAGTTTTCCACGATAGAGAGTTAAACCTATTTGTTGGATTTAGATGTAATTAATTCAGTTTTCATGTATGTGTGTTTTTGTATCATTTTTGTCTAAATTAGTTGTGGAATACAAGAATTATCATGTGTTGGATAAGAATTTAGTTATCAAATAATAATCATTCTTATCTTCAGACAACGGGTATACTTATATTCATGTTCATACTTACTTTTTTACTATTTTAATATCAATTAATTAATTTATATAAATAATTATGAAAAATTATATTATAAAATATTTAATATTAAAAAAATATATTTAATTTTAATTATTTAGAAATAAATGATAATTTTATAAATTTTAAATTATAGTACCAAATAATAATTGAATAAAAGTGAAAGAATTATATAAATTATTACGTAATCACACATAAATAAAATTTGATTACAATTAAAACATCCATTCATTTAATAAAATATAGTTGATAATGTTAAAAGATATTTTTTAAAATTATAAAAAGAAAATAAATACTTTAGTTTAAAATATTTCAAATGTCTCTTTAGTTTTGTTTTTCTAAATTACAACTAAATATATTTTTTTATACATTAATAAATATTATAATACATTGCTTGAATGCAATCATACTTAAAAAATATTAAATTAATACTAATTTGAATTTAGAAATAGATTTTTTGTAAAGTCCATTTAAATTATGCATTTTAATAAATAGTAGTATTTTTTTGCAGTAATAAATTTCGGAAAATATAACTAATAAGCTTATATAAACAAAGAAGATGTGATAAGTTAAACAAAAATTTATAGTAACTCAAATGGTACACACCTTGTAACACTAGGAACATGGGTTTAAACCTAGTAAAATCATTTCCCAAAAATATATTTTTATAAAATAAATAAATTAATTAAAAAATATTTATATACATATAAGGACAAAACAACTTTTGGTGGTGCAAGCCAAACTCTTTCGGTGGTTGATTGGTAGAGTGGGAAGGATTTTAGTGTGGAGATTCTGGAAGTTTTCCGGGAACAACCTTTGATCATTAAATATGTAAATATGAAATTTGTTAAAAACTAGTTGATGAACACTTTGGCTAAGGAACCCCAGAGTTTATATTTGTGATGGTAGGATAATGAAATCTTAAAAACCGGAGTTGGTACATCCTTGGTCATAGAGCAACCTTGGTCAAATCCAATAAGTTTTGACTAGTCATATGTACTGGCGTTTATGGTGAGTTTGATTCTTCACCGGTGACCATTTATAGTGATATTTTATTATTGTTAATTTATTTTGTGATATATTCATTTTGTATGATTTCTGTGATGATTGTATTTTATTATATTGGATTTGAATTTATGCATCTGAACATGATATGAGTATTATGGGGTGATTTTGTAATGGTATAGTATGAGTTAAGGAATATGAACATGATATGAGTCTCATGGAGAGATTCTGTAATGACATGGTATTAGTGTATATGTTGATGTTGAGGGTTCTGTTGTTGGAGGTTATTCTGATTCTCTAATAATCATCCAGTCTCAAGTAGAAAAGGATGAATTATGTGGTGAGAGGAGCAGGAGGTCCTGGTCTATGTATCGGTTTTGGACATAGTGTTGAGGACTAACCTTGTGGGTGGTATGGAGTATTTTAGAACTGTATTTGTAAGAAGAAGTAGAAGACATCACAAGTGCAGAACCTCCCGTGACCGCTCATCAACGTATCATCCGGATGAGTGTCTATTGGGTATTGTGGGATGCGTGTCTATTGGGTATTGTGGGATGAGTGTCTATTAGGGATTGTGGTACGAGGGGATGAGTGTCTATGAGTGAGTGTGGTATGAAGGGATGAGTGTCTATTAGGGATTGCAGTATGATGGGATGTGTGTCTATGGTGTGATTGTTGGATGATGGTATGAGGATGTCTGACATAATTATTATATGACGTTTGTTAAGTGTATCAATGTAATTATGCATGTTTTATAAATGATTTGTTTCATGTTAGCTCACCCCTACTTGTTTGTGTTTGTGTTTGTGCGATGATCATATAATTCGTTATACGGGCGCAAATGAAGGAATATCGTCCGATTCAGTGCCAATGAAGAAAGAGATAGAAGAATAAATTAGAAGAGTTCGAGTTATATTTATGAGTTTTTAGTTGAAGTATGAGTTTAAAACATATATATATATATATATATATATATATATATATATATATATATATATATATATATATATATATATATATATATATATATATATATATATATATATATATATATATATATATATATATATATATATATATATATATATATATATATATATATATATATATATATAAATATATATGTCGTATGAAATCCTTATATTCATTATGAGTGGTGGTGTAATACTACAATATATCAACTATGAATTATCAAGTGTGAAGTATGTATATTACCGTGTGACCGAATGTAGAAATGTTACAATATTTATAAAATCTATTAAATATCGAGTGTGAGATTATGGGATGTTACATTTTTCATCAACTTTATAAAAATAAAATAAAATTATTATATTATAGTAAATAAAATGTCTTTATACAATATTAAGAGGCTTAATAGCTTACTTGGTTCCTATGTTAAGTGGTTTTTTTCAGTTTAGTACCCATTTTTAAAAGTGCATACATTAGGTCTCAAAGTTGTAAAAATTGTATGAATCAAGTCTTATCCATTAAGTTGGTAACAATGGCGCTAACTCTGCTGTGACTTTTGGGATACTTTGCAGCTTATTGACGTTTAGGAAAGGGGATCCGACGTCTAATGTGTATTAGACGTCGGCCCCTGCTATGTTCGATGTCTAATGTCTGCAAAAGGAATCTTTCAATTCTGATTTTGCAGTTTCTAACAAAGGATTTGACGTCTGATCTAGGGGGCACCGATGTCTAAAGAAGGATTTGACGTCTGATTTCGGGGGCCCAACGTCTATGTCGTAAAAAAAATTAATATTGATGCTTAAAATGAGATATTTTTGGACCTTTATAACGTCTGATCTGGGGCTCGACGTCTAAAGAAGGATTTGACGTTTAATTTGGGGGACCTGACGTCTATGTCGTAATAAAAAAATTAATATTTACGATTAAAATGAGATATTTTCGGACTTTTTTGAAGTCTGATCCGGGGATCGACATCTAAAGGAGGATTTGAGGTTTGACCCTCGAGGAACCGACTTCTATAATGACGTTTTATTTACAAAAATGTCAACTGTTATTTTTTACGTTGAATTTTCGATGGTCAGACGTTATTAGTGTGACGTTTAAGGTCATTTTGACACTAATGATATATATATATATATATATATATATATATATATATATATATATATATATATATATATATATATATATATATATATATATATATATATATATTTGTAAACTGCAGAATATTAATTTTTAATTATTACATGTTACTGTTGATAAATTAAACAAACTTTATTTAATTTTTTCATTAATTTTACTCGTAATTAAGTTTTAAATTTCTCATCAGTATTTTTAATTAAGTTTTTATTAATTTCTTTTGCCTATGAAGTATTTAAAATTTTTATTTTTTTCAATTAGTTCTTTGTTTATCATTTTTTTTTATAATTGAGTAACTTGGTTGTTATCTTATGCATGTTAAGAATGTGAAAGTTTGTAACTAATAAAATAATAATAGAAAAGTAAGAATGATTACGTGTGTCTAAAAATTATTTAATATATCATTAAACAAAATTACACAAAAGAAATGATTTAATATATGATTAAACAAAATTACACAAAAGAAGTGTAATACCCTATAAAATTTTATTAAGTAGAATAATAAAAATGATGGATTATAGTTTAAGTTATAATTTTCAAGATAAGTGAAAATGATCAAACTAACTATATAACTACTTTTGTGAATTATATAAAAAGAATTGGCCAGGTAACTTTGGCATTATTATAAAAAAAATTGTGATTTGTTTTTTTTTTCAAAAACTATAAGGGATGACAGCAACTTAAAATAGAAAAAAAAACAATAGTAACAAATATATATATATATATATATATATATATATATATATATATATATATATATTGATATTTTTGTGTATATGGATTGATTAAAAATGTTACATTAATATATGTATTAATTTGATGTAGTATATTTAATGATATTTTATATTCATTAATTTATTACATTAATGACATTATCTAATAACTAAATGAATATATTAATTACATTTTCCTATTTAAAATCTATTTAAAACGAATGTTGCCAAAAACAATTAATATTAATGCTCTTTTATTGAACTATTCATATTTTTTGATCTATATAAGGCAGAGATTCGTAGAGTTTTCCCATTGAAGGCATTGAACTTTAATCAATGAGAAAAAGAATAGGTTTGGTTGTGAAAGATGAAGAGGAGGAAGAAGGAGACATGAAGTTTTTAAAGAGTGATGAGATTATCTGAAAATCAAATCAAGGAAGTATGCTTTAACGAGACATGTGCTATCTAAATGCCAAATTTAAGACATTTTTTTACCTAATTTGGACTCAGTTCGCAAAAGTCATTAAAAATTATGCTTTAACGAGTCTGGTCCTATTTTGGAAGTCTAAATCTGTAAGTGTACGATTTAAAATCTCTATAATTAACCTGATGTTGTGATTAGTGACACTAAAAGACTAACCCGTACATTAGAAATTTTTGAAGAAGTCAATTGCATACTCACTTTTCATGAACATTATACATACGTGCCCAGAATTTATTTCTTTGAAATGGCATGCTTAGAAAATAATTAACAGAGATAGTACAACTTTGGCTACTTACATAACTTTTGTAGTTTATCTGTTATTATATTTTGTAGTGCTTCCCTAGCTTGCATTATGTTCAATATTGATTAAATTGACCCTTGAAGTTGGCCTTTGTTGTTGCTACCATAACCGTGAACCTGTTATGCTTAATTAGAAGTATTGGATGTTGTTATGTGGGTGTGCGAGGGGTTAGTTTGCTTATGTTTGTGTTATCTTTATTCACTGTTTGAATGTGAATGAGAATGTATGTTTTATATTGTGGGTTGAAGCATGACTTACTATTAAGAGTTTAAACTTATATATAATATATAGTTATTTGTTATCATGCACTGAATTTATTTGGATTTTACTTGAGTTTTTGTTTGTTGTTATGTTTAAATTATAAAGATATTTTTTACTTTTGGCTTTTCAGTGTTCAAGACAACCCAACGAAAATGATTGTGGGTATTACGTGTGTCAATATATGAAGAAAATAATCACATACTATGAAGGAGAAACAATTCCAACTGATGTAAGCTATTTTTCATTGTTATAATTAATTTGTAGAAAAATTTAAATAACTAATTTTATATTATTTTATTCTTGCAGTATTTTTCTAGTTGTAGATATCAACAATATTGTGACAGTTAAATCATTGAAGTTAGAAAAAAATTGGTGTTTACATGTAATTAGTACATGTTTATAAGTTCTGTTATGGTGATGTACAAGCTTATAAACATTGATAGAACATTGATAGAATATAATGAAGAATATGTAATACAAGCATACTAAATTGTGATCCACGGAAGTAAAATCTCAAAATATAAGATTTTGTATATCTTCAATCTAACTAATTCACCTTTTTTTTCACTCAAACTAAACTTCATATCATACCAACTAAGCAAATGTACTAACTTATTATATTATTTTAGTTCTAATCTATCTCGTATAATAAATCAAACGATGGCAAAAAGTTTATATAATCTGTTTTAATTTTAATTTGAAGTGACATATATATGAATTTAAATTAGTTGTTGGATTGTTGCATACATAATTATCTTGCAAAACTTGCAAAATGAAAGTAGTTTACGTTGTTATCGAACCACGTTGTCAACTACCATTGGAGTCATCACCGGAGCAACTTTGTTCCTCCACCATTGTGATGCATCAAATTACACCATTATCGAGAGTCCAACACCAACAAGGAGGAACCATGAACCACCTTACGCCACCAGCGTTTGCATGTTATCTTGTCCACTTGCACTTCGAACCACCATTAGCCTTCAACACAAAATGGTAATCCATCTTCTCGAAGTCCCTAATCGCAAACCACAAATCCATAATCAAACTACTGTGAGACGAAAACAACAACTTATAAACAAAACGTATTGAACCCTAAATCACAAAAATTCAAATCGTGAGCTGCACATGATGAACCACCTCACGTACGCAACTCACTACAAGAAATCAACCATCACAATAGAGTTAATGTCGTACCACTACAAACGTGAAAACACTATGAATCAGAAACACTTTTGCCATGCAAACAGAGAGCACCTGTATCAGAACACAAATCAGAGCATTTCATGACCTAGACGAAGCATATATGTAACCTCGTCATAGTTTGTTAAATTGGTCTCGTCAGTCGGGTAAGCAAATCGAACCCTAAATAAAATATAAAAAAACCCACTATTGAACCCTAAATCACAAAACCCCAAATCGTGAGCTTTACAAGATGAACTGCCCTACGAAGCAACTCATCGCGAGCAATCATGTCACTGTCAAACCCTAGATAACGTCAATGTCATGTCACTACAAACATGAAAATGCTATGAATTAGAAACACATATTTACCATGCACACGGAGAACACTTGCATCAGAATGCAAATTGGATCATTTCATGACCTAGACAAACCATATATGTAACCTCGTCATGGTATGTTAAACTGGTCTTGTTAGTTGCACAAGCAAATCGAACCCTAAATCACTAAAACAACCATTGAACCCTAAATCACTAAAACTACCATTGAACCATAAATCGTGAGTTTCACAAGATGAACCACCTCACGAACGCAACTCATAACAAGAAATCAACCATCATAATAGCATCAATGTTGTGGCACTGCAAATGTGGAAATGTGTTGAATCATAAATGCATTTGCACCACACACACAAAGAGCACATGCACTAGAACGCATATCGGAGCATTTCACGACCTAGACAAACCAAATTTGTAACCTCGTCATGGTATGTTGTACGATTAGTTGCATAAGAAACTCTTATTGTGCAGGATAAGACACATAAGCAATAGTTCATTCGAACATTGTCAATATATGTATAGTTTGTCATCAACGATTTAGATGGCGTCATGAAAAAAAAGACCAAATTAAACATAAATTACAACATTTGAGAGCATATTGAACATTGAAAAAAAATGAGTCTCACATTGAACAAAGATAATAAAAATAAGGTTTTTGAGTTTCAATGAAGAGAAGAAAAAAATTAAAGGAAAAAAGGAAGTTCTGCGTTCACAAAGTTGAAGGAGATCAGAATGAGTTTACTCGTGGGTTCTTTTGGTCCACACTAGTGCAGTTAAACGAATTGGCACCATTTATTTTTGGCCATAGACCTCGGTTTGGGAACCGAGACATATGTAGACGAGGTAAAAAGTCGCTACGTTTCGCCTCGGTTTTCTTTAACAGAAGCAATACCTAGGATTCGACTCGATTCTCTTTGAACCGGGTCATATCAGTTCTTCCTAGTTTCAGATTGGGTTCTCTTTGAACGCTGTCACCGACCCCACCAAACTCAGTCAAACAGAAAACCACCGGGCGCAGCTTCAACGACGGCTACACCGGAACACCACCCAGCACCAGAAAGTTGTTGATCGTGTTCCTCTGCCAGAAGAAAAGTGAGGCCAGCGCCGCCACCCATAGGAACGCGAAGAGGGTCTTGTGAGAAGCGAAAGGTGGCGTTTTAATGTTAAGGAGGAACCACCCGAGTACCCGAGGAGGAGCCCTTGTGCCTCCGCCTCCGCCACAAGAACAAGAATAACCACCGTGCCTTTTGCCCCCGTCGCGTCTCCGACGCGCCTCCCTCTCGACGACGCAAAAGAGAAATCCCTCTTTGTGTTGATACAAACACCCCCCTTAATTTGGGTTATCTGATACAAAAATCAGAAAATAAAAAAAATAATTAAAAGATTTTTGTGCTATGGAGGATAAAGAAAGCTCGTGGAGAAGGAAGAAGAAAGTTGTCGATGCTCGAGGAGGAAGAAAAAACCTTATTCGAATGGCGTGAGAAGATGAAGATGATGATCGCGGCATCCATGGAGTTTGGACGAGAACGTAGGCGCTGTGGTGGCGGCTTGCGGGTTTGCGCGTGGTGTCTGGCGACGTGGTTGATCGGCGGTGCTTGGAGTAACTTTTAAAGAGCAAGCTATTTATATCTTTTAAAGAGCAAGATATTTATATTTTTTTAGAACATCAATTATTGAGGGAGAAAGAACATCAAGAATGACTATCGAATAAAAACAACAACTGTTATGAAACTTAAGTCACTAATACAATAAACAGAAACGACATCGGTTGTTTATGTTTATAGGCATCGGTTCTACAACCGAGTTATATCTAGACGAGGTAAAAAGGTTAAACTTTATGCCTCGGTTATAGGCCCGGGATAAAATGAGACAGGAATATGCCTCAGTTCTTAAATAACCGAGGCAGTAGAGTGTATTTTTTTTTTCATACTTCAGACTCTCATTCACGGTTCATTCATTCTCGGTTCATTCATTCTTTGATGCCAATCAAACCCAAGAATTCTCCCAAAATTTCTTCCAATTTCAGCTCCCAAAATTTCTTCCAATTTCAACAACACAGTGTCATCAATGTCCAAAGCCAGAGAAGCAAAATGCGTGATGTGTGTCACAAATGGCGGTCCATACTCAATCAGCAACACAGTGTCATCAATGTCCAAAGCCAGAGAAGCAAAATGCGTGTGACAAAGCAAAGGGCATACCCGAATTTCTTCCTTTTCGGTGAAACAGAGCCAGAAGCATCTCCCCCACAGATCTGCCCACAGACCATGCAGTTTCGACTACCACCAACGGCGTGATTCAGCTTCGTCGCGCCACCTCAACCGTCGACATAAGCATCTCCGACCACTACCATCTCCCCCACAGATCTGCCCTCCGCCACTCCATGCGCGCAGATCTGTCCTCCATGCACCCAGATCTGCCCGCCGCCCCCTCTATGAGCGCAAATCTGCCCACCGTCACCTCCCTCCGTCACCGCTGCGTCCTCGCAGTCGCATCCTCACCGTCGTCGCGTACTCGCTGCATCCTCGCGTCCACCGTCGTCGAACGTCGCAGGAGAAGAGGAAGAGAAGAAGAGGTCGTCGCAGGAGAAGAGAAGAGTGTCCTTGCCGCAGTCACGTCCTCGTTGCGTCCACCATCGTCGCACATTGCAGGAGAAGAAGAAGAGAAGAAGAGGTGGTATCGCAGAAGAGAAGAGAAGAGGAAGAGAAGAGGGGAAGAGGAGGAGAATTTTGGGGAAAAGTTTTTCTGGCTCTCGATATAAGTCCCGAACAGTCGAACCCAATATGCCTCGGTTCTATCTTCCAACCGAGGCCGTATCTTTGGTATGTGAGGATTAGGCTTCGGTTCACTCTAGCAACCGAATCAGTATCTTCTTTAGACACCGGTTGCTTAACAACCGGGGCATATAATATTTTTAAAATTACGAGACTGCCACCGCGTTTTGATATACTTCGGTTCCATAAAAACCGATTCATAATGTCTGAGGTTTAAAACGTCGTTTTTTACTAGTGAGTAGATACGAACTACTCGAGTCACGTGGACTCTAAAACATCTAAGGGCAGTTCTAATGTACTTATGTGCACTTTATTCAAATTTGAAATTCAAGTAATTATCCAAAGAGGGATAGAATATATATATATATATATATATATATATATATATATATATATATATATATATATATATATATATATATATATATATATATATATATATATGTTTCTTTTGTATTTTAAAGGGTGATAAATTATGGAACAATTATTAAAATATTGGTAAGTGTATCAAATTGTACAAGTAATAAAGTATAAAGTCTATATATAATTATTTTAAGAGACTTGTGCAACATTCAACAATTCTTGCAATACACAAGTCAATTAGAAAATAGAGTTCACAAAAACACATATAAATTCTTTCTGTCTTTTTATCAAATAGTTTATGGGTAAAAGAAATTTAACATAAAGTATTTACAATTGTCAAAATACTAAATTTCATTGACTTCCTTGTCATGCATTCACAAACATTTCAATTCCAATTTTATGTTAAAACCAATTCACATATATACTTAAATAATATCCCTAGAGACTCTGAGTCTATGATAACTCATCAAAGTTCAATCCCTTGGATCATCAACAAATGAAATCATGTATTAAGTTCAAAAGTTCTTAAGATTACTAATGAAACTAGTTCTTTCCATGTATATAATTTCCATTAGGTATTTAATTTTAATTCTAGATTTAAGAGACATTTTCCAACACCTCAATTGTCACAATCAAACCACAACAAACATTTGTTATGATATTGACAGGTGTACAAAATTGTGCAAGCAATAAAAATGAAAAATCCAGATATTGTTTTCCAAGGACATTAGTGTTGATTGGTGAAATTATGATTATTTAGTGATTTAGGCAAAAACAATTTGAAGTAACGTATGTTTCTTCAAAGAGAAAATTTTTGAAAACAATACTATGTGTGTATCACTAAAACAATGCAATGTTCAGTAAACGAAATTCTTTTTCATTTAAATAACTAAATAACGTATGTTTCTTCATAGAGAAAATTTTTGAAAACAATACTCTGTGTGTATCACTAAAACAATGCAATGTTCATTAAACGAAATTCTTTTACATTTAAATAACTAAATAAAACAAAACAATGAAAAAGATTCAAGAATATTGGTAAAATTGTGATTGGTAATAATCTCGTGTCTGTTTTGGGATTTGTAAGTAAGTCTTCATTAATCGTAAAAGTAGTTTAATATTGTATTCAATAATTTATTTTATTATTTCTTGATATTGAAGATATTTGCATCTTTTTTACATTAAGAAGAATGTTAATATTTATAATTTTTTTGACTCTGTTATTATAGAGTGTAGGAAATAAAGAATGAGATGTAAAATTACTTAATAGAAATATTTGAAAAAGTTGACAAAGAAGTGCATTTAGCACTTTACTTACATAAGTACACAATTGTTGAATTATACGTATCTAATTTAAAGTTTATTTTTAATTAATATTATTCTAACATGTAGGACTCCATGCTGCTAATCATTCTTCCTAATTTTTCTTTTATGGTTCTATTGTGTTACTTGTATAAGAAAGCTAATAAATTATCCTCAAAAAATATGTTAGATGCGTAAATGCTTTATGGTATTTTCTTCCCTTCCAATGTGATTAATATGATTTAATGAATATCTACCTTTTTTTTTTAGGTTTTTGGAAGCTCATTCAAAGTTGCAGATGTTCCATCTGTATCTAAGAAGAAGATTCAAAGTTACAGGATGTTCCATCTGTATCTAAGAAGAAGATGCAAATAATTGTAGCTAATGTAATTTATATGTCTCACTACAGTTTAAGTTGTAATATAAAACATATTATAATTGTTTGTATTTAATTTGCATGTCAATGTTAGTTGGAAAGCTATCTGTATGAGTATTATGTCATGAAACACATGCACATGATATCTACAAACATGACTGACTCATGTAATAAAGTAATAAAAAACTTACTAACACTAGTAAAAAAAAGGAGTTTCTAACGCGTCATATTAAAAGACGGTGCAGTTTTATAATAAAAGCCAAGGTATACGCCTCGGTTCTTGATTAACTGGTGCCTAAAGCAGTAACTGCCTCGGTATCTAAGTGAACCGAAACATGTAACTCTGCGATATTCCTATACTGCCTCAGGTTTTTGCGCGAAGCAATATGTGCTATTGTATTACATCGGTTCCTAATAGAGGCGTATGCTTTTTTAATAAATTTTTGTTAAGGGATTAGGCATCGGGTGTTTTGGGAACCGAGCTAGTAGCCTGGTCTAGGGCAGTAAAAACATATGTTATTATTTTCCTTCTTCGAATGTTTCTCCTGTGTTGCTGCCTCCACAACTATGCTACTTCCTCCTTTGCTGCCTCAAACCACTTCATTCAGACGGTGCCTCCATTTAATCGCGCTGAGGATGGTGCATCTCGCTGCCTCCAACGACACCGGTGCTCTCTCCACCGCTGCTCCCACCGCTGCTCCCACCGCTGCTCCCACTACTGCTCCCATCGCTACTCCCACCGTTGCCTCCAACGACCACAGTGCCTTCATTTTTGTCGTGGTGTGGGTTGTGTATCTTGCTGCCTCCAACGATGTTTCTGTATTACTGCTCCCTCCGCTGCTTCCTCCCTCCGCCGCTGCCCCATTCCTTTCTTTGCCTAGCGGCAAAAACCCTAGCGGCCCCATTCCTTTCTTTTCCTCTTTATTCTGCCTTCTATTTTAACCTACCGAGTGGGGATTACCCTTACTACCCTCCCTCGGGACCGTCGTCATCTCCACCGCATCCCCTCCAGCGCCGTCGTCTCCTCCTTGCGTCTTCACTTGGGATTTCCTCAGCGTCTTCGATAGCTTTGAGAACGGGTTGAGAGCGAGCAGTCTGAATTCGAAGGAGGTGAGGGAGAGAGAGGGGATTCCCGAATTGGAAGATGAGATGGAGCATGAAGTCCCAAGAGAGGCTCCTACGAAGGAGAAGGAAGGTAAAAAGGTGGCTGGGGAAAATGGATCTACTAGAGTGAGGGATTTCAGGGAAGGGCCTTCGAACACTAAAACGGTCCCATTGCAGCAGGTGAGTAGCAGCGAGGGGAGTTCCAAGACGGTCTCTATTTTTATTCATCCTTTCCAGATTCTTGTTATTTCCTATGTGTTTTCTGGGTTCCATTGTTCTCTCTGGATTTTTAGTAGTTCCAATTTTCGAATTTTTTTGCTTTAATATTTTTGCCCAATATTACTATGATTATGATGTGCCTTTAAATTCTTGATCTTGCTTTGGTTCTTCTGTTTTTGTTAATTGGTTCATGTCTTTACTTTCTTGCTTCTTGGATGAATTGAGTCTTCTATGAGGAATGGAGGAATATGACCCATTGAAAAAAAAAACCACCTATTGCCTCGGTTGACCAACAACCGAGGCCAAAAGTTTGGCGAAAAATAAAAAAAAAACACTTTCTACTGCCTCGGTTGCATTTGAACCGAGACAAAAGCATACATCTTTTTGACTCAGTTTACAACTGAGGCAAAAAGCCTACCACTTTTTACCTCGCCTGTATATACCTCAGTTGTAGAACCGCTGCGGAAAGACAAAAATAATCGTTGTCGTTTTTCTTTACTGTACTAGTGTAAATACTTATATAATTGTGAATTACAATATTGCTTAACTTCATAATGGTTTTATAGATATTAAATGATTTATATCCATTGAAAGATAATATAAATTAGAACTAAGTGGGCTTCATTTCTTTTGAGTGTTGCAGATAACTTGTAGAAATATCTTAGTTTTATATTACTTTACAATCTTTTGGAGAGTATTTGTAAAAGTTGTCAAAGTTGTAGGTTTATGTATATACACTACAAAAATCTGTAATTTTTTCAGAGGTTTTTTTTATCATTTCCAGGGATTTTAATCTCCGAAAAATATGTTTCCCGCGGTTGCAGAAAACCACTGGAAAAATCACCGTGACAAAATTACCGGCGATTTTCGGCAAAACTACCCCTATGTCCTGCCAAAAGTTGACAACCTCTGTATTTGAATGTTTCAAATCCATTTTGACAACCTCTACTACCTCGGTCCCATTTGAACTGATGTCATAAGGCTTTTATGCCTCGATTTAACCACGAACAGATGCCTATAGTTAGAAATATCTTAAAATTTTTCTATTTATAATTTTATTTTGAATTTTTTCTGAAAGGTTTACGCCTCGGTTGTCTTTAGAACTGAGGCAGTAGAGTCTTATTTCCTCGGTTATCTACTTAACCGAGGTAATAGCTTCTTCGATTTTTAAAATTTAGACCTTTCATTCTCAGGTTTCATTCTTTCCTTTCATTCTCCTCTTCCACAAGCTTCTCACCACCACCATCCTCAACTCGTACTAGTCAAACTCAACCTTAGACTTACCTGCAAATTGCTACTTCTCATCTCGGACGAATATCTTGCAGATCTACCGCCGCTGCCTCCACCACTAGTCGTCGTCGCTATCTTCACCACTGGTCATCGTCATTGCCTCTACCCCGTCGCTACCTCCACCACTGGTCGCCATGATAAAAATTTTTAACCTATTGTTCCAAGTTGTTTCCTCTACTTCTCTCGCTCAAACTACGTTGTTTCTTGTTGCCAATGACTGTTTGTCGTCGCCACCAATTGTTCGTCATCGTCTTTCACCGTTTGTCGTCACCTTCGATCGTTCGTTGTCGCCTTCGGTCGTTCGTCGCCCCCTTTGACCGTTCGTCACACTGTTTTGTTGTCGCCTCCGTTGTTGCAGATAAAAAAGAAAGAAAAATGATTTTAAAAGGCAAAAGTCTGAATTTTCTGGAAAAAAAACGTCTACCGCCTCGGTTCGAAACCAACCGAGGTAAAAGACCCTCACATAGTGCCTCGGTTATGACCCGAGGCAAAAAGGCTACCCCTTTTTACCTCGCCTGTATATACCTCGGTTCAGGAACCGCTGTGTATAAACGAAAATAACTGTTGTTGTTTCCCTGAACTGCATTAGTGAAGCAGTATTGTACATTATGAACTTAATTATATATTTAATCGTATAAATTTCTCGTAAACAGGTGTATCACTAATAAAACAACATAACACTACAATAAAGTGATTAATTACCGAAGGTGTATTTTCGAAGGCCTTTGAGCCTTCGGTAAAATTGATTTTAGCGAAGGAATATAACCGTCGGTACAAGGTTCGACTTTATGAAATTAGAATTTGGGTATCCCATTCTCCCAAATTTTTTCTTCGTTACAACTTCTCCACCCAAACAACAAGCAAACCTTTAATCCTCTTAGAAGGCAAGATCGAGTCTGCTGCCGCAGTCCTCCTGCACTCCCTCGCCTACCTCCCGCGCGCCGCCCAACGCCGCCTCCGTTCCTACCACCTCATCCTCTTCCTCGGCTCTGGCGACCACGCCGTCGACTCCGCCCTTTCCGCTGACCTCGGCCTTCGCCTCGTCCACGTCGACACCTCGCGTGCCGAGGAGATCGCAAACATCGTCATGGCACTCTTCCTCGGCCTCCTCCGCCGCACGCACCTCGTCTCCCGCCACGTGCTCTCCGCCTCCAGCTGGCTCGGCTCCGTCCAGCCTCTCTGCCGTGGGATGCGCCGCTGTCGCGGCCTTGTTCTCAGCATCGTCGGAATCTCTGGCTTGGCTAGGTCTTTGTCCACTTGCAGCTTTAGATCGGGCAATTCATTCTCCACATGCCTCTACTCAGGTAATTATTTCTGTTTTCTTCTATTATTTAGTGATAAATTTCTTTGTTTTGTGCAGCTGAAGCAGATTCATGAGGTTAAAGACTTCCTCCTCACTGCGAGGAGCAAGGATGCACGCTCTGTGAAAATCAAGAGGAGCAAGGATGTGGTAAAGTTTAAGGTTCGGTGCTCCAAGTACCTGTACACCCTCTGTGTGTTTGACTCTGAGAAGGCTGATAAGTTGAAGCAATCACTTCCTCCAGGTTCGTTACTCAACTATTTCTGGTGATATTTTTTATGGTTCTATAGTGCTGCATGTTAGTATGTGTATATGGAAACTTTAGGTAGGAGAAGTAGGTAAAAGGTATATTTCTGTTTTGGGTTTAATTGGAGTGGTTCTTCAAGTGGGAAAACTACGGTATAAAATTGTATTATGGCCAAGAAAATGAAACAAGTTGCATTGCAAATCGCCACTGGGTCTTGTTTTTTTTTCTTAATTTTGGATGAAGTGCTTTGTTTAAGTGTTGATTTTACATGTATATGGGTCTTTGGGTACTGTCTTGAAGATAAAATCTGCTTTTGCCGTAGATCATATGAAAGGTTTTGTATACATTGAGGCTGAAAGGCAGTGTGATATAAATGAGGTGATCTCAATACTTGGTATTTTTGTTTGGTTTAATTTTATTGCTTGGCATGGTTTTAAATTGCGGTCTCGGCAGGTTTTCTATTCTTTGAGTAAGAATTTGCAGACTAATGTGGCTGAAATTTTGTCTAGCACTATATTGCTAGTTTTCAGGTGAAACATTTCTACCATGGGCTGATTCTATTCACATTTGTTATTAATTTATGGTTTCAGGCATGTCAAGGGATTCCCGGAATCTATGTTACTCGAGTAGCTCTAGTACCAAATAGTGAGGTCTATCATCTTTTTTCTGTTAGAAATATAACCCCTGAAATTTCTGAGGGTATGTGGGCTCGAATAAAAGGTGGTAATTACAAAGGGGATTTAGCACAGGTACTGCATGATTGCAAAAATAATGTTTTTTGTTTTATTTTTGCTATTCAACTTGTGGAATGCATCGTTCCTTCTATTAATTATGGTTTTTGTAGGTGGTGGCTGTAAATAATACCAGGAAAAAGGTTACAGTTAAGCTCATTCCAAGAATTGATCTGCAAGCTTTGGCTGCCAAATTTGTAAGGAGACCTGTGTCCACTTGATTTGCTACCCACTTTTTTAGGCAATTAATTAATTAACTTTGATTATGCTTGTTTTGTTTTAGTTGCTGTATATATGATATATCTGCTGGTAATGTATTTATTGTCTCAAGAACTAATGTTAAAGTATTACTTTTTATTTAAACTTAATTTTAATTAAACATATTTATTTATCTTTTCCTTACACTTACATTCATTCAAACAAGAATTATTTTTACTTTTACCTTATTTCTATATGTTCAAACAAAATATTCTTCTATTTTATTTATTTCTATTTTTCCTATTTTTTTTCCTCTTTAATTTACTTGTAACCCAAACAGAGCCACAGAGTGAGCAGATTGTTGATGCATCTCTTCTCTCGTGTACAGGGTGGAGGTTATAGTCGCCAAAAGGTTGTTGTATCAGCCCCTAGATAAGTTTGTTTTTGTTATGCATCTGATAAGTTTGTTTTTGTTCCTTTAATTTCCACTTTGTTGTACTTTCCAGTATTAGGCTTAGAAGTAGTTCTTGATTTATATTCTTGTTGATTTATATTGTAGGTATCTTTTCTTTCGTGAATAGTTGAGTTTTTTTCTTTCGTGAAAACATATGTAAATTAGGATTTGCTGTTTTAGGATCTGCACCATAATTGGTTACTAGATAGCAGAAAATTCGCCCTCGGTAATTACCGAAGGCTTTTGGCCCTCGGTAATTATTGAAAGCTTTTGGCCCTCGGTAATTACCGAAGGCTTTTGGCCCTCGGTAATTACCGAAGGCTTTTGACCCTCAGTAATTACCGAAGGACAAAAACCCTCGGTAAATGTTAGCGACAAGGGATTTACCGAGGGCTCTTTGGCCGTCGATAAGCCTTCGGTAATTACCTTTTACCGACGGTTTTGGGCTATTTCCGAGGGCTTCTGGCCTTCGGTAATGCCCTTCTTTTTTGTAGTGTAAGCTAGTTTGAGGATTTCCCCGTTTTTTTGTCATAACAAATACAAGAATCTTCAATGTTTTGCTACTAATATTATATACTTCTCTTTCTCTCAGTAACATTAAATTAAAAAAATGCTAATGTATTAAGACAAATGTCAAATTTACTATTTACACAAAACATAACCATGAATGAAGAAAATTGTTTTTGTTTCCATCACCTTATTGGAGAAACCTTGAGAGACAAAAGGTTATCCACATCTGTCTCATAGTTATTACTTACAGGTGGCCCAAATATATTTCAAAAGCGAAGAGTTTCATTTGCTCCAGCTGACACAACTGTTAAACCATTTGGACTCTGCAAAACATATTAATAATCTAATTTTACTTTCAAGAAGTAACTACCAAATCAAATATTAAATTCTTATTGCTGCATATTTAGTTAATTGCATGTCATTTTTTGTCTTTATTCGTGCAATTCTTGATTCTGTTCTTCCTTCTCAATCTTTGTTACCTATGAAAAACTTATCAGCTTCCTAGGTATGTCATTTTCAACTTTACTGTTTCAAAAAAAAAATTCATTGGTCTCTCAACTACACTCAAGTGGATTTCAAGTTCCAACACTGTTTTCACTATGAGGGTGGGCCAAATGTTCCTCATTTACAATAAGAATTGTGGACACCACACTCTGATGCACTCTTACATTGATGATAATACCAAATACATCTTCTTTTTCCTCTCATATATATCTTGTCTTGGAGTGATAGATGGAAGATTTTTGTAATGTGAATCTCCTCTCTCTTGAACATGAACATTACTAGCCACCAGATAGCGTTGGGGAGGAATTTCTAACTAAATCTTTTTACAATACAAATGTTTATACTCAAAGTTCTTCATGTACAAAATAATTTTTTACTTGAAAACTATGAGGCAAGGATAGAACAAGATTATTCACAGTATAAGAAAACAAGGACTTGAAATCACAAATACAACATGCCTTTGAGTTGACACACCAATCAAGAAAATTAGCACACATTCAATTTAAAATTAGCAGTCTTAAGTGAAAATGGTAACTTAAAAATTATAAGATTGAAGATTAAAGTAAGTGATGCTAATAATAATCGTAGTGTACTGATAGAGTAACCATCCACATATAAATTAAAAAATCATATCTATTAAGACATTTGAGCAAAGAGCACTAGTGGGTTAAGATGATAGTTTGTGTAAGAGTGGCGAAAGTATAATCCAGCTCCTTCAAGGAACTAATTAAATAATCGTAAAATCATACCTTCCAAGAATGCAAAGATTTTAGTGTAAATTCTGCTACTAAGTGTATCGATTCATTATAGCCTTCAGGAAAATTTAATTATGCAAATTCAAGTGAACAAAATCAAACAAGAGACTAGGATGCGAGCAGTCACGGAAAACCAGGTTGGAATAGTTCCTCTATACCTATTAATCTTTATCAAGAAAGAAAAAAGAAAATAGAGAAACAATGGAAAAGTGAAAAGGAAAATAGTAAGACAACCTCTAAAACTGGGAAGAGGAGATACAAAAGAAACATGAAAGCAACACTTAAAAGCTTTGAACATAATCCCTCAATATTTGTAGGCAAGTGCACGAAGGGGATTGTTGTTTAAGAAGGATGAAAATTAAAAATGGAGATGCGCATTGTTGTAGACCATTTGTTAATAATTGGAGATTCACTTGTGCACGTTCTTGGATGGAAACTTAGTAACTTGGAGAAGAAAACTCTACAAAAGGTAATTATAGAAAAAACAATTCATACTTTAATCATTGAATTTTATTTCCTTAGTACCTCTTGTTTCTCCTTGTGAAGAAAGCATTGAAAAGGAACCAAACAAACTAGACATTCGCTCCAAGGTTACCTTCAATATTGACCTTTTCAAAGACTATGGAAACATAAGCAAATAAGTCAAGAAAATATGTAAGACTATCCAAATTTATTCTGCAACTGTTCAAGGGAAAAACGTATAAAGTAAGAATATATGAAAGTGACAAGCTAAAGCAAATAAAATTAGAAGCAATGAAAAAGTACCTTCACACAGAAGTCATTAATATCTAGCAACAACAACTTTGATTCAAAGTAATGAGCCAAGCAAACACCACCAAACCACCATATGCGTCTTTCAAGTCAGTAGTACCTAACAAAACTTAACAAGCTTACATCTTAAAACAATGTCGAGGAGGTAAATGAAGTGTTAACACCGTCGAGGAGGCCGTGAAGAAGGATGTGGCTCCGGTCAACGACTGATTCCACCTTGTGTGACTCACTTCCAAACTCCTCAAAAACACCAATCTGAAGATCTGTGAGCTCTAGGTTTTTGGAACTAGGGATTGTAAAGTGATGAAGGACTGTGAGGATGGAGAAGCCAAGACGAGAAGGTTGTGAAGATGAAAATGGCAAGACACGAAGGTTGGGAAGATGGAAATGGCGACACATGCAAATCATAAGCTCCTCAAAACTGTCATCAGAGAGCTCCTAAAAAATGTCAATCGCAAGGTTAGTGAGCTCCTAATGCTTGCGTTTTCGGAATTAGGGATTTGGAGGAGGAGAAGGCTAGAGATTGTGAAGTTACGAAGGGTTATGGAGATAGAGTAGTCGAAATGCGAAAGATAAAGATGAAGAAGTGGAGACGCGAAGGTGAAGATGGAAATGAGGAAATGAAAAACAAAGCTTTGAAAGCGCGACTTTGGGTACCAAGTATTTTGAAAGTATATTTTGTATAGTTCCAATGGTTTTATAAAAAAAACTCCTGAAACCCTCGAAAATTATGATAAAAAAAAAAAAAGAAAAAAGACTTGACTGCAGTTTTGTTAATCCGCCGATAGTTAGGAGAGCTTTTTAGAACTCCTATAAACAAAGCTCTACTATAATGTTTTATTTTTGTAGTGATACAGTTTCATCTTTTAAAATTTATTGGATAACTTAACTGTATGAATTGATTTGCTTCAGAATTGTTTTGTCTAATTATATGAATGTTTGAGATTTGCATGTAAATGAATGAATAGAAAAATAATAAAACAAAAAAGAATTAATTCACTATGACAAATTTTGTATTAGTTGTCATGTCATAGTAACTTTAAACGTATTATGATTGATCGAATTATATTTGTTACATTAAGTTCATTTACCTATAATAAGTGTTAAAATATTTGTCATAGTTGGATTAACTATAACATATGTTTTAAAAAATGTGTCATAGTAAATTAAAATTATTACGATAAATTTTTAAAAATGTATTACAGTAAATTAAACTTATTATGATTTGAATATTTGTGATAATAAGTCAGATTTGTAATGACAAATTTTTTCAGTGTCATAAAAAAAACATTTTCTTTAATTTTTACAACTAGTCGTGATACTTATCATAATAAATCCATTTTATCTATAAAAAATTCTCGTAATGGTCACACATAAGTAATGGTCACATAAGTTTGTGAATGGTGATCACTTCAAATATCATCATAAAAACATATTGCTAAAGCTTCCTTATATCACAATATCATTTTCATATTGCTAAATATCCTTCACTTTTTTCTAGGTCACGATTCCTTCACTTTGGATTTATTGTTTCGGCCCTTGATCCAGTGATCTAGAGTTACTGGTTTCCAAATATACTGTTGTGAAATATTATTCTTACATTCAAAAGTTCCTATAGGTACAATCCCCCTATATGTCAACAGTGTTCAGCAAGCTCTTTCTTTTTCTCATTTTGGCTCATTGAGGTTTTCGATTTTATTATTCTAATGTATCATATGTTAGAATTTATGATTGAGAGATTAACAAGAGCAATAAACCCATTAATCAAAACCAATATTCCTTAGAATAGTAAAGCATAAGCATACATGTGAGACTAGACATGAGAAACAATGAATAAGGAATTGGTTTCTGATATGTTGGTTTCTGATCTTCTCTATGTACACTATCTTAGGTTCATTTTGGATTTTCTCTTCTAATGGAGATAAAGAGAAAGAAATAAGAATGATACAATGTGCTTACAGACTTATAATTTGGTTCCTTCAACAAATTAAAATTATTGTTGGTCTCTATACAATATACCTTTCATGACAAATATACCCTTAGCCATATTTATCTTAATTAGATCATTTTATAAAGTTGGCTAATAAAATATAATAATCCTAACATATTTAATAATTGTTATATATATATATGTGACCCAAATTACTAACATCATAACTTTTAATAAGAAATTTTAAAATAGTTTGTGATAGAAGAAAATTGAAAATTGACGAGAAAATTACTTATTTATCATCAGTCTTAGTGTTTAATATTAACTTTCCAATTATGATCGATGCAAAAATGTGGAATCTAATTCTATGAATTCTATATATACATTTTAGTCTGTTACATCCCGATCCATTGGTTCAGAACTAGTTCTGCGTCGCAATCTTTTAGTTCATATGATCTTGCACACATATCTTACGCTGGAACATACAAGGGCATGTACTTTGTTAATTTTACATCTTCACATACACACTGTTATAAAAGGGAGAGCGAATGTTCCTTAGAAAGTGAAAGTAATGGGATACACAAAACAATAACAATTAAAATTACATTCATAACTCAAATCACACTTTCAGACTTTTTCTTCTTCTTAATTGCATTATAATTACAATCAAATATGGTATTACATTGAAAAGTTAAATCACGCGTATATATATAAATTATCAATAAATGTTTCTCTTATTCCCCTTTAATCCTTTCCATCATATCAAACTTGTTGGAGTATTGTTTGATGACACGTATATTTAAAAATTATCATTAAATGTTTCTCTTATTCTCCTTTAATGCTTCTCAGGAGCTCTCGGCCATGTCCTATTTAATTGGCATTTCATCCTAAAGATAAAATAGCACATTCTTTAAGCAAATGGCAGCAGAGGTTCTCCTTAAGCATATAGAAACTGGCACCCAGTTTCTTTGACCCCAACGAGACTTTCTTCAGACCATCCAGAGCTCCAAACCAACCGACAAGCCTCAAAAATCTTGTCATTTTTGGTCGTTCCTACAAACAAAGCCAGCATAATCTTAGCTTTCACATCTTTTATGACAACAATCATCATTTTTACAAATCGTGTTTTAGAAAACAAACTGTAAAATAGTATTCAATATATGTATCACAAAACTGCAATTTTCTTCAAACGAAATGGTTTTTAGTTTAATAACAAAATATAAACTAATGAACAAAGAGTGAAAAAGATATATGTAAGCTATGAATCTTATTAATCAAAAGACTATATAATACCTTTGGTACGTCCTTAATTTGATTTTATAACTCCTAGAAAGAAGTATATGTTTGTGTTTTCATCGTCTTCATCATTATTGCCCATGGTACTGATATTTGCCCGAGCTCTAATTATTCAGTGATACCTGGAAATATTGGCTTTGTCACTGATGAAATTTAGATCACTTGGTTGAGAAAACTCTTCCAATATCCACTTTATATAGATGCAGAAGAGGAGATGAGAGGTTCAGTGAGAGGATTAACATTAATTAATGTGTTTGAAGTTTTCCTTTTGAACTCATTATATAAATAGATTTAAAATAAATAAAAATTAAGTGATACTTATATTTAACTATTAAATATTGTATTTATGTAATATATTAATGTATGCATTGCATTATTTAAGTGGTATCATTAAATATATTGCTCGAAATCAATAGATGCATTAATATGTAACGTAAATAACCATAATTACGCATTCAATCAATTACGTAATACATTAATATATGCATTAATTTAATCTATTATATGCAATTAATATAGTAAAACTTTACTGATAACATTCCAAAATACTAGGTTGTCTAGATGTCTATTTATCTATTTATGTATGTATTTATCTATATATTTATTGTTATATTAATATATATATTCGAAAGAAAATATATTTAATTTTTCGAATAACCATACAGAACTCTTACCTTATACATTAACATATATATTATCTCGTTAACCACGATTATAATAAAAAAAAAGGTTAATTTAAGTTTCAAGTCTTTTATACATTTAGGTATTTTTAATTGGGTTTTTTATGTATTCCCCTTTAAATTCATGCTGGGCATCATTACCCATATAAGTAAAAAAAAATACCCATTACGAAAAAGTTAAGAAATTACATAGATGAAAAAAAATAAATGAATAAAAAACTAAAACTCAATAATCAAATTTTTCATTATGTTATGATATTTATTGTTAACTAAACCGTTCATAACTTTTAAAACTTATTACTGCTTTTAAGAAAAACTTGTTTTCATGTTTTAGTATTAACTTTTTTTTAGTCTACTCGGATAAAGTTTCCGTGTAGTTTATGTTAGGAAAGGAAGAGAAAAGTGTTTTGAACGAGAAGTTACCTTGACTTAGCGAGTCTGAACGTGCAACGACTGCAATCGAACGGTGTGAATGTGAGCATGAAATGACCGAGCAGCGTAACGGAAAGCACTACGTGACCGAACGGTATAAACGTAACGAGAGTAAAAATGAAAGTGAATTATATTTCATGCGTTAAAAAAGTACAAGCAGTGTAGTGTATTTATGCACGTATACGAGTAACGGAAATACAAAATTTTAAAATCCTAACTAACTGGAGGCTTGAGTTATACTCTCCTAACACTCTCCCTTAATTCAAGCATTAAGAGATATAACCCCGATCTCCTTTCTCAAGTGCTCAAATGTGTCAATTTTTAGTGATTTTGTGAAAAGATCTGCACACTACTGTTCGGTTTTGCAGTAGACTAACCCAATCTTCCCTTTGTTCACCATGTCCCTCAGGAAGTGATACTTAACTTCGATGTGTTCGCTCTTGCCATGACTTATAGGGTTTCTTGCTAAGTTTATGGCAGATGTATTATCCATTCTCAGTTGCACTGGCCTCTCCCCGAGTAACTTTAGTTTCCTTAACAATTCCATAAGCCATATTCCTTGGCATGTGGCATAGCATTCTGCTATGTATTCAGCTTCACAACTTGATAAGGCAACGACCGACTACTTTTTGGAGCACCATGAGATGGGTGCTTCATTGACACTACAAGAAAAGTGGTAATTTCCGAAGATATTAGCGACGGCCTTTGTGCCCTTCGGTAAAATTTGTTTACCGAAGGATGTACCGACGGTCATGTATGTTGTTCATTACCGAAGGTTTTTTGAATTTACCGAAGGCTCCGTTAGCCGTCGGTATAGGCATCGACCTAGTGAAATCAAAATTTGGGATTTCCCTCTCCCATTCTCCAAATTTTAGGTTCCACAGAAGCTTTCCCCCAATTTTTCGTCTCTTACCTGAGAACCCCCTAGCGTTTTCCTCTGTCGTTCTACTATCAAAATTAACCCTGTTTTCCTGCAATTGGTTTGTCCACGTTAGGATTGTGCTGGTGAGGAGGGTGGTGGTTGAGGGATAACATTATTCGGAGGGGGTTGTTGGAAGGTGGTGGTAGCGGCGTGACAACGGTGTTGTGGTGACCTCAGGAGGGTGTGCTCAGAACTTGAAGGAACTTGGTTAAGGGAGTTGGAGGGGTCGTTGTGGGCTTGTCTGGCTCTCGTGCTGTACAAAGGTTGCCAACGTCTACGGCTTTCTTGGTTGAGGTAAGTTGTGCGTTTAAAAATTCATGAAGTAACAATGTTGTTGAATTTGGTTGATGTTCTTGTGGCAATGTATGATGTTGTTTGATTTGTGTTAGTTTATTGGTTTGTTGCCTTTGCTGAAAAATGGGTGCAACTGTGTGCTCTAAGTAGGCAAAACTTCAACTACGAAGTGAACCTTTGATATTGATTCAATGGTTTAAAGTGTATTTAGTAGGACTTGTAGGTTAAAAATTTTAGGTCTAAGTCTAAGTCCAACCTCCATAAAAATCAAATAGTTAGACTAACCACTTATATCGAGTAATCCGTTTAATCGGTTTGATCTTAAATCCACTAGCTGATCACCCTACAATGAAGAATGGGCGCCCTCCTGGCGCCCTCACCATACCACATCATGCCTGAGGTGTAGTTCACTGATATGGGATTGCATTCATTGCTTGGTTTTAAAGGCTCATCATTTTGTCCAGTTGCAAGAAGCTCATTGTAGTTTAAGGTACCTGGGGGGATTTCCTTAACTGAGAAAGATGGTTCTTGGTCATAACATGGCATTAGAACAATATGGGGTGGCTTGCATTTTCTCTGGGAGAGAAATTCAAACGCCTTGAGGGCAGAATGAATTAAGTGGTAGTCCACAAACATGATTTTGCATGGCTCTAATTGTTCCAATATCAGAGCCAATACTGTCACATCCAATTGAGTATTCAGTGCAGAAAGAACACCCCCTGCCATGGGAACACCAAAATGAAGCTCGTACAGTGCTGGAATATTTGGTGCCAAAGCTGCAACCTGCTTATATTTATGGAAGAAAATGAAGGTCTAAAGAGCATAACATCTTTTGCTATAAAATATAAGAGAAAATATTTATATATAAAAATGTTGATCTATGTAAAATATGAAGTTTGCACAGAATAAATACGAGTTTCATGAACAGTGTGAAAATATTAAACAAACACAACTGCAAGTTGACATAGAAAATGAAACAATAATCATATGCATTTAATAAGATCACTGAGTTAGAGCAAAGAGCGATTTTCCACTTGAGTGAGTGTAATATGCTAGAAAAGGTGTACATTATGTTATGTTTTTTCTTAATCAAGAATGTTTCAGTTATTATTTTTTAAAGGTGTGGAAACCATGATCTCACTTTCTATGGATTGAGAATGTAAAAATTTACTTAAGGGTTTAATTTGAACATATCAACGTAAATTTACACTAAACTGTTAGGATATAATAGCTCTGCAATAGTAAACAGAACATAGTTAGCTTGATATGATAGTTTATCTGTCTTATATTTATTAGCATATAAAAGTGTAAATACACTAAACTAATGTAGCAAATTATACAACTACACACCTCATTCTAAGTTATAATGATTGAAACAGCTAGCTGTCAATGTAAATGACTGTAGAAAGTGTAAATACACTAAACTAATCTTGAAAACAACAACTAAGCATGATCAAACTCGAAGTGGACATTGCGAGGACATTTTAGACGATAAAAACCATCACTTTTTGAGTTAAAATACAAGTGGAGTAGTGATTTTGAGTTGCAGGTTGTTTATAACTCATTGTAGAGTTTAAAGACAATTAAAATCATCAAATAAACTTATTTGAACATTCAGTTGTGTGTTTAAATCACTTCCATATGTTTTTTAGTATCAAACCACCAAACTAGGACTTTTTGTAGTGCAGAATATTTTTTCCAGCTAAGGTTTGATTCTTTTCTCTAGTTGCAGTGCATTGGTAGTCATTTATGAATGATATAAGGGAATGAGACAATGTGTAGCCTTGATTATATGTGCTACATCAGTTAAAACATGATTCTATTTAAAAAATTCTGCACAAAATAGAATAAATCTGGTGCAATCTCATAAATCTGTTCCAGTGTAACTGTTTTGTTTATTAAGTAATGTGGAAGTTTGTATAATGATATTAAACATGTTCCAATTAATAGAAACCTGTATTAATCACAAAACTGCAAAAACCATAGTTGAGTTGGTAATAAATCCTGAAACAAGGTGCTATTATTGCTTTTTTGATCAATCTTTTCACCGTGTTTCATATCATTGCTTGTGCCTTAGGTGTTTAAATTCTTCCAGGTTATTCTCTGCAGTTATATCAAGTGTTTTAGGATGTCTTAGAGTCATTGCAACTGTTGTCTTCATTTAATTTCACTGAATTCTGAATTCTATTGTAGTTTTGGTAACATTTTCATGCATATTTGGCAATGTGTGGTATGATTTGTTGAATGTTGTTGTGTTTCTGCATAAGCAAAGTTTGAGCAAGTTTATTTTTCCATTTTAAAGTTGTGTGCAGTGTTCAAATGCTCATTTTTATGCCTATATGCATAATCATCTCTTAAACCATGAAAATTGCCTTTAAAATGGAAGTGAATGAGTGAATTGTCTATTATTGGGATGGATGATGAGTCAATATTTTCTTCACTTCACTTAGTTTATTGTACTATAATTAATCAGGGAATTGTGCTTAATCGTCCGTTATTTTCCTATTTTTCCTAATTGTGCTTAATTCGATCAGAAATTCTTATTTTAACTAATTTGAATTATCTGAGCTTATTATTTTGCATTATTAATTATGGGAAAATTTTGGATATCTTTTTGGGACATTTGAAGGCTAAATGAGAAATGACAATTGAGCCCAATGCATTTCAGCCACTTCAATTTTCGCTGGTTGCTGTGTGAATTTTGTGTCAACTTGTTTGTCCTCGTTCGAGTTCAATTCATATCCGTTTTCAATGCAATTTTTTTTCATAGTTTCGTCTAGATGTCTAGTTTCATGTATAGTTTTTATTTTGTTCAAATTCGTTCTGTGTTGTTCCCAGTATTTTTTTTACTCCTCTATGTCAGTCTTGTGTTTACTGTTTGAGTGACTTCTAAATTGTTTGCATTGTTTGCTTGTTGTTTGATACTTGTGGTAGCTGGAATTGATCATTGGACAGTGCTAAGACCTCCCAACACTCAAGGATTCAACACTCATATTGGCACATTTCATACCTCATTTCTCGTAGAAATATGATGAATTAGAAGACATGCCACACAGCCTCCAATATTTTTGCACGTCCAAAAAGATGCTAAAAGATTCAACAATTTGCTTTGGAATAGAAGTGGGAGCTGCACCCTTTCTTTGGCTAACGTACATTTCCAATTAGCTTGGCCATTAATTGAAGAGAAACTCGGAACTATTAGCTGCAAAAAGCACACGTTTTTTTTTATTAAAGGAAATGTGCAACAACATCCATACGGCAAATTGGCTTGGAATCTAATAAGTAAAGTAATTGAAGGAGGGGACCACCACATTGTACACCATCTCACGGCCACATGAACTCCAAATGTGCTGAATTATTGGATTGAATTTTATTCAATTATTAATAAGGAGGTGGAATCAAGGTGTAAGTTATTTTAGCAAGCATCCAACAAAAACATTTTTTTGTATTAAAGTGGGAGCCACCTTTGGAACGTGAATTGTAGTGAATTAGCCATTGTTTTGGAAAAGCAACCAAACCTCACGGCCATGCATTACAAAATAGAAAAAGAAGGGACCACTTCTTCAAGGAAACACACGGACTTAGTTAAGAAAGTGTAGGGGATTCATTGAATGGAGGTCACTGGAAAACTAAAGCACACAGCATAGTGAAGATATAGCTTATTTTATTGGCTGAAAAGAAACACAAGCATCTTTCATGCTGGTCCGGAAGCAAGCAACCGAAGAAGGGAGCTCCAAGACACAACTGCATGCTGATGCAGTAGCTGGCTGGAAGGAAAGATGTCTCGGCAAGAGGGAGATCTTCATCCAGCTTGGAGAAGTGCAGCTTATGAAACTCTCGGTCCAGCACATCCAGAGGAGCGTGAGTTTGAATCACGGATCTGCACTTGGAAGAGACGGTGCAGTAAATAAGAAAGAGGTGCTACCGTGGCTGGAAGATGGCAGTAGCAAAGTCACGGCTGGAAGCGTGTGGTGGTAGACGGTCCAGCACCTTCACTATCCACCTTGCACATGGTTCAGCAATCATAAGCCTGTACAATTCCCCTAAGCTCCATTCAACGTCCAGCAGCTGCAAAGTGTGAAGCAAAGGGCTGGAATGAAGGAGAGAGTGTTGGATGTGTGAAACCGTGAAGGTTGAATGGAGAAAAGTGGTCCAGCAGCTCACTTCCAAAAGAAACACACTACATGGAAGGCATGCGTCAAGCATGGGAAATACTTTTGAAGCCATGGCTGAATGGAAAGGAGAAAGGTGTGTACAACATAGAGAACAAGATGACAATTGAAAAATGGAGGGCCTCACCCTGTTTTCTCACGGAGAGAAAATTATTGCTCAGCATGCAAGAAGATATGTTCACGGGTTCAGAGAATTGGCAATATAAAATGAGGGGCAGCAGCAGAAGAAATTATGAGATTTTAGGAGTAGTTTTAGGAAACCCACGTCTGGGAGGAGGCTCTCGCCTCTCCCTCTTCCTTTTCCAATAGCTCTCTGAATTTCATTTTCATTTCATTCTCAGCAGTGAAAAATGTAGTGTTTTATTTCTGAAGTGTATCAGTGTTTGGAACTTTGTTAATTTTATTTTTACGGTATTTTATTTCAAATATTGTGTCTTTGTCAAATTTGATATTCAATTTAGTGCTTTTAATTTTATTGTCTCTTTTATTTTATCGTTTAATGTTTTTTCTACACCGTTAAATTATGTCAATGTGATTTATCGTTTAGTTTATTTTCAAACTTTATTTTTACGGTTATTTTCTGTCAATGTATTTTCACTGATGTTTTTATTTCTGCGTTTAATTTTACCGTTTTCAACATTTTTTACCGTTTGATTTTACTGCTTTTAAAATTTATTTCAGTGTTTTTTCAGTTGTGTTTAAATTTTCACTTTTAATTTCAATTTCCGCACACAAAAATCATAAACCCCCCATTACGTGTTTAAATCAGAGACTGAACCGCCACAATATTGGTCCTTGAGAGACGACCTAGGAGTCACATCCTAGTACTGTACTGCATTCTTATCTGCAAACAACTTTTGTGAGCGGTGCGACCCGTTCATCAATGGATATAGGGTGTTTGATGATGAATCTGTTGCTGTTGTTGCGTTTTGGTAATTAAAATTGTCTATTATTGTACAAGGTTTTGGGGTTTCAATTAGGAGCACATAACATTTGGAACCTTCAAACGGAGTGGGTTAAAGGAGGTAGCAAAAGTGTCATTGTTTAAGGGCTACACTCAAGTTTCGAAGATTTCATCATTTCCAGGTAGGTAAATGATGTCTTATTTTGTTTGCCTTGCTTTATTTTGCTCATGAATGATATGTTCACGGGTTCAGAGAATTGGCAATATAAAATGAGGGGCAGCAGCAGAAGAAATTATGAGATTTTAGGAGTAGTTTTAGGAAACCCACGTCTGGGAGGAGGCTCTCGCCTCTCCCTCTTCCTTTTCCAATAGCTCTCTGAATTTCATTTTCATTTCATTCTCAGCAGTGAAAAATGTAGTGTTTTATTTCTGAAGTGTATCAGTGTTTGGAACTTTGTTAATTTTATTTTTACGGTATTTTATTTCAAATATTGTGTCTTTGTCAAATTTGATATTCAATTTAGTGCTTTTAATTTTATTGTCTCTTTTATTTTATCGTTTAATGTTTTTTCTACACCGTTAAATTATGTCAATGTGATTTATCGTTTAGTTTATTTTCAAACTTTATTTTTACGGTTATTTTCTGTCAATGTATTTTCACTGATGTTTTTATTTCTGCGTTTAATTTTACCGTTTTCAACATTTTTTACCGTTTGATTTTACTGCTTTTAAAATTTATTTCAGTGTTTTTTCAGTTGTGTTTAAATTTTCACTTTTAATTTCAATTTCCGCACACAAAAATCATAAACCCCCCACTACGTGTTTAAATCAGAGACTGAACCGCCACAATATTGGTCCTTGAGAGACGACCTAGGAGTCACATCCTAGTACTGTACTGCATTCTTATCTGCAAACAACTTTTGTGAGCGGTGCGACCCGTTCATCAAATTTTGGCGCCGCTGCCGGGGACCAATGACGGTTTGGTTTTAAATTCTTGTTGTGTAAATTTTTGTTCTGTTAATATGTGTGTTTTGTGTGTTTTGTCTTTTGTATTTTTGTAGGCGACAACGACACCTTCAGCAAATTTTGGCGGCGTTGTCACTTCAGTTCCAGGTTTTTTGTTTTAGATTTTTACTGTGTTAATATATATTGTGTATATATGTGTTTAATTGTGCTATGTTCTGTATTTAGTTGTTATTAAAAAAAAAAAAAATTATGTTCTGTCTTTTATGTTCCTGTAGCATGTATAAATGTGTTGTGAATTATCTGTTTAGTAATTTTTAGTATTTACTTTTTATTTGTTTTATTTTTACTTTTCGATGTCTACCTATTTTAATGTTGTGAATAATGCTTATTCTGCCAATGTCTGTGATTATGATTCTTATTCTGCATATTACTTTGATTTTAAATCTGCTGATTTTTATGATGAGAACAATATGTTCCATCATCCAATTTCTGAGAGCTCTCTTTGGGAGCCAGTTCCACAATATGAGAGTCAGCAGTATGATTCTCCTATTCAAATAACTCCTCAGCCTTCTACTTCTGAACCTACTTTAAAGGAGTTACTAGAGCAGATGACAATGCAGAACATTCAGTTTCAGAAAGGGAACATGCAGTTCAAGCAAGAGAGCATGGAGTTCCAGCAGGAAACTCAATCTGCCATTCAGAATCTGAGTGATCAGATCAGGCAGATGGCCACTCTTGCACCTGAAGAGACTGATGAAAATTTTGGGGACCCGGCAGAAGTAAGCAGTAATCCTGAACCAGGTAGACCACCTTCACCTTCCCACACTCTAGAAATCTTCAAGGAAGTGGAGGTAAGCATACCGCAAATTGATTATTCTGTTGATTGTGTTATTAAAGATTATGCTGATGATAGGTATGCTTGTAATCATATTGTAGCTGAGCATGTTTTTAATTCTCCGTCTGAACATGAATCTGAGCTTGTTATAGATATTGTTTCTACATTTGAAACTGATTCATGTTATGAGATTGTGTCTAAGGCTCAGTATGATGAATTGGGATTGGGTGTTATACCTCTGCATAATATTTCTGTGGAACCACATTGCACTAACCATGTTGCAGGAGGTACGTATAAACTTGATGAGCAGACACCCACAATTGAAGACAAAGGTGCGAGTACCCATAACTGTTTCAACAACAATAGGCACCTGCTGAACCTGCTCATCAACAATCACTGCTCAGATCCAGCTGTGGAAAACATTTCACTGCTTGATCAAATCTGGAGGATGAAGCAGTTCGTCCTCAAAACTTCATGGCTGGATCGTGAACATGAAGACCTCTCCCTGATGATCCAAAATTGGCAACTGCCACCATAATCCAGGGGAGTTTTCTTTTTCTTTCTTTCCCGTTTTCCTACTTTTATTGCATTTGTCCTTTATCTGTTTAGTGTTTTAACTGATGATCTTATGCTTAGAACACGTTTAGGACATTGTATTTTAAGTATGGTCTCGGGAAGATTCTGAATTTTGTTTTCTTTTATGTTTATTTTTCCTTTTATTTTTCTTTATTAGTTTTCCAGTTATTATTATTTAAAAAAAAAAAAAAATTTATTTGTGATAATTTTTTTTTTAAGTGTGCAAAAATTTTTCTTTTCAAATTTAATTGTTATGAGATGTACATATATTTATTTTTCATATATTTAAAAAAAAAAAAATAATGTGTTTTGTGTTTTATTTGCTTCGTGATTTTTAGTGTTTTTACTAAATATATATATAAAAAAAAATTCAAAAATTCAAAAATTCAAAAATTGTTTTGCGTATTCCTTGATTTTATTTCGACCCTCAGTATCTTATTATTTCATACCAATAAATATTTTCACTTCAGATCTCATTTATTTTCCTTATTTTCCTTCACTGTAAATACAATTTCTTAGTTGTTTTCATACAGATCTTTGATTGCAAATTTTTAGACTAAGAAAATATTTCATTCATAATAGCAAAATTACAGTAATGGAAAATAGGAGCTTGAACAGATCTGAACATAAAATTGCAGTAGATATATATAAATAAAAGATGTTCGGGGGAGTCGATCTTTAGTGATCGTTAATATTACAGACCAAAACAACATAATAAAAAAAAAACATAAAATTAAAAACATAAAAAAAAAAAAAACATAAGTGTTCATATTACAGTCCTTAATATTCTGGCCACACTCGGCCAACAAAAACATAAAAAAAAAAAAAAAAAAAAAAAAAAAACATAAAACATTAAAAATGAAAGAACTCTCGAGCGGGTTGTGGTGGTCTAAGGGAGAGCTCCGTTGAGGGAGCTCTGGTTCGAAAAGTCACGAGCGGAGGCTTTGGTGGAGGAATTTCTCGTTCATTTTTATCGTCATCGATAATGATCGGAACTGGAAACAGATTCAGCAGCCTCGGTGCCCTCATTATCACCCAGTTGTTTTCTTTCAAACAAAAAATAAAAAATAAAAAAATAAAAAAATAAAAAAATAAAAAACATGTGTTAATAATAGAAGAGGAAGTGAAAAAAAAAAAATTTCAATGGAAGTATGATGAGAGTTCTTACCATACATGTACAGCGGCAGTTGTGAAAAGAGAGTGCCAGTGGGGTCTATCTCAGCTTGCCAGTGCTTGACCCGATTGCCGTGGTTGTTGAACCAGCAGTGTACGTTGTATTCAGTGGCTTCGCCGAAAGCCCTTAGTCGAGACGCGATCTCGACGACTTGCGCTCGGCTTGGGTGTGTGACCCCATAGTTGAATATTTTGGTCATCATCGTGATCTGATCGTCGGTTGGACGCCACCGTTGACTGGTATATCTCTCTGATTCCGCTTCACTCATCCTTCCTCTCGTAATATACAAATACATAAATAAAAAATAAATACATATAAAAAGAACAAAAACAAGAAAAAGAAAAACAAAACATAAAAAAAGAAGAAGCATAAAAAATTTTTAGATTAGTTCTGTGTTTTCTTTATTTGTTCTTGTTTTCCGTTAAATTTATTTTGTCCTGTCTGTCTTTGATTGTTTTTGTGTCTGGTCTCAGATCTGTTTCACGGTCCTTGCAAAGGGTCCTAAACGGATCTACGTCCAGTGTCCTTGTCCATATTGTTCTTGTATATTATGTTTCTGTGTTTTATTTTAAGTGGGGTACGTGGCGTTGTTCTACCCGATTGTCTCTGCCATACCTTCAATCGAAGGGAGATTAACGTCTGGTTTCCAGCCGATATACCCCTTAAGTTTTTAGACAATTGTGTTTTATGTGTTTTAAGTGTTTAGCAGGTGAAGAAGAAAGCGAATAAGAGCTGAAAATAAAGAAGGAACTGAAGGCTTAAATGAAAGCAGGAAAAGAAAGTAGAAAAAGAAAAAAAAAATGAAAGATCTGGAAAAAAGGAAATGGAGAAACAGGAAAGCAGGAAATAAAGAGGGAGAGCAGGCAAGAGGAATGCATAAAAAAATGGAAAGCAGGAAAAGCGGTAAAGGACGGAAAGAAAGTAAAACTAGCAGAAAGAAAGGCAGATCCAGGAGCAGAGGACTTACCTGGAGTAGTAGAGCTGGCAGAGAAGCTCCTCGTGGATCTCAGACTCTTCAGATGGCACCGGGGCAGAGGCTCCGCAGAGATCCAGACGCTCAGGAGAGAGTAGAGAGAGAAGAGAGCAGAGAGGGCGAAGAGAGGACTAGAGAGAGAGACTAGGTCAGGAAATGGCGCTGGACGCGGAGAGTGCCTCATTTATAGCCAGATTTCTTTCCACTGTAGCAACAGTTCCGGTCTTTGCCACCGAGACTGTTGTCACAGTACCGGTATCCTTTTTCAGAAAATAAAAAAAAAAAAAAATATATATATATATATATATATATATATATATATATTATAGCATCTACTGATGGGTGCTAGGTGATTTCGACATCTACTGATGGATGTCACTGATAACATCTACTGATGGATGTTACTGAAAAATTTCTTCCCATTTTTCCTAACTTTTTTATTGCACTTGTCTATATTTTTTGACTGCTCTGAAATTGATCATCTGATGATTGTAACACACTGAGGACATTGTGTGATTTAAGTGTGGTCTACTGGGGAGAAATTCTGATTTTTCTATTAGATTGTATTTTGTGTGTTAAATTTTTTGTTTTTGAGTGTTAAATTTTTTCTGTTTTAAGTGGTTTTTAGTGTGTTTTGTGTGCAATAAATTTTACATTTTTTCTCTTGATTTCTGGATGATGTTTAAGTTGTAGATTTTTCCTTCACTTACTTAATACTTATGGTTTGAAATCCTTGCTTTTCTCTGCTTGGAAGATGATTATAATGTTTAAGAGGTTGATTTGATTGTGACGAACACCCTGTGTGAGATTTGAGCCACTTTGTTTTTCTTTCTTGTGTGTGACATGTATCTTGATTGCTTGCACATATGCCTTGGCTTGATTCTTTTTGATATACTTGATTTATATGCATGTTTAGAAAATGATAAAGGCATTTTTGTTCTTGAGCCTCTTTAGCCAAATAAGCCTACCTTGTTATTATCCTTTGATAACCCCTTTGAGCCTATACTGTATATATTTCTTTATGTTGAAGCTCATATACTGATCCTAAGTGAAAAACGATGATTACCTTAACCTCAGGAAAGTCTGGAGCTATAGAACTGTTTTGTGAATAAGTGTGGTCTCCTTGGGGATTCTGATAAATTGGCTAGTTGGTTCCTCATCATGTTTTAAAAAAATGATTTATATCCTGTTGTGTGATAAAGAAAAAAAAAAGAGAGAGACAGGATGAGAAAAAATGAAAAATTGATGAGAAAAAGAAAGAAAATTGAAAAAAAAAAAAAAAAACATTTTGAGAACAATGGAGTCGAGAAGTGGATTGAATTAGAGGTTTGGGTAAGATTTGACTGTATTTCCATTTATTCCCCATTGCTCCTCTATTTCTTTTGAGCTGTAGCTACTTATCTATATTTTATCCTCCCATGTCCTTGGCCCCATTACAACCCAGAAAAGACCTTTTGATCTGAACATGCATATGTTTTAAGTATTGATAATTAGAAGCTTGCCAAGTCTGATTGTGTTTGTTTTCTTGAGTGCATTGAGTTGAAATGTTTACCCTAGACACTTGAGAGAAACACTGTAGTGCATCTGTGAGGTTATGTTATTTTTAAATCACCTCTTAAGCTGATTGATTATTTTTCCGTGTATTGAATTGCTTGGAAGATTTCTATAAGTATCTGCTTTATTTGATTTGTGTTGGATAATTTCTACTTCTCTTATCTCTCCAGAATTCTTGAGAACTTTGTAAATTTCGTTTATTTTCTTGCGAGTTTTTATTTTCTGTATGTTGCATCTGTGTCAGTCCTTTGATGTCGTATTCCCTGATTTGCGTCTTGATTTTGCCCAGGAGTGCAAAAGACTAAGTGTGGTCTATTTTGATGAGTCAATATTTTCTTCACTTCACTTAGTTTATTGTACTATAATTAATCAGGGAATTGTGCTTAATCGTCCGTTATTTTCCTATTTTTCCTAATTGTGCTTAATTCGATCAGAAATTCTTATTTTAACTAATTTGAATTATCTGAGCTTATTATTTTGCATTATTAATTATGGGAAAATTTTGGATATCTTTTTGGGACATTTGAAGGCTAAATGAGAAATGACAATTGAGCCCAATGCATTTCAGCCACTTCAATTTTCGCTGGTTGCTGTGTGAATTTTGTGTCAACTTGTTTGTCCTCGTTCGAGTTCAATTCATATCCGTTTTCAATGCAATTTTTTTTCATAGTTTCGTCTAGATGTCTAGTTTCATGTATAGTTTTTATTTTGTTCAAATTCGTTCTGTGTTGTTCCCAGTATTTTTTTTACTCCTCTATGTCAGTCTTGTGTTTACTGTTTGAGTGACTTCTAAATTGTTTGCATTGTTTGCTTGTTGTTTGATACTTGTGGTAGCTGGAATTGATCATTGGACAGTGCTAAGACCTCCCAACACTCAAGGATTCAACACTCATATTGGCACATTTCATACCTCATTTCTCGTAGAAATATGATGAATTAGAAGACATGCCACACAGCCTCCAATATTTTTGCACGTCCAAAAAGATGCTAAAAGATTCAACAATTTGCTTTGGAATAGAAGTGGGAGCTGCACCCTTTCTTTGGCTAACGTACATTTCCAATTAGCTTGGCCATTAATTGAAGAGAAACTCGGAACTATTAGCTGCAAAAAGCACACGTTTTTTTTTATTAAAGGAAATGTGCAACAACATCCATACGGCAAATTGGCTTGGAATCTAATAAGTAAAGTAATTGAAGGAGGGGACCACCACATTGTACACCATCTCACGGCCACATGAACTCCAAATGTGCTGAATTATTGGATTGAATTTTATTCAATTATTAATAAGGAGGTGGAATCAAGGTGTAAGTTATTTTAGCAAGCATCCAACAAAAACATTTTTTTGTATTAAAGTGGGAGCCACCTTTGGAACGTGAATTGTAGTGAATTAGCCATTGTTTTGGAAAAGCAACCAAACCTCACGGCCATGCATTACAAAATAGAAAAAGAAGGGACCACTTCTTCAAGGAAACACACGGACTTAGTTAAGAAAGTGTAGGGGATTCATTGAATGGAGGTCACTGGAAAACTAAAGCACACAGCATAGTGAAGATATAGCTTATTTTATTGGCTGAAAAGAAACACAAGCATCTTTCATGCTGGTCCGGAAGCAAGCAACCGAAGAAGGGAGCTCCAAGACACAACTGCATGCTGATGCAGTAGCTGGCTGGAAGGAAAGATGTCTCGGCAAGAGGGAGATCTTCATCCAGCTTGGAGAAGTGCAGCTTATGAAACTCTCGGTCCAGCACATCCAGAGGAGCGTGAGTTTGAATCACGGATCTGCACTTGGAAGAGACGGTGCAGTAAATAAGAAAGAGGTGCTACCGTGGCTGGAAGATGGCAGTAGCAAAGTCACGGCTGGAAGCGTGTGGTGGTAGACGGTCCAGCACCTTCACTATCCACCTTGCACATGGTTCAGCAATCATAAGCCTGTACAATTCCCCTAAGCTCCATTCAACGTCCAGCAGCTGCAAAGTGTGAAGCAAAGGGCTGGAATGAAGGAGAGAGTGTTGGATGTGTGAAACCGTGAAGGTTGAATGGAGAAAAGTGGTCCAGCAGCTCACTTCCAAAAGAAACACACTACATGGAAGGCATGCGTCAAGCATGGGAAATACTTTTGAAGCCATGGCTGAATGGAAAGGAGAAAGGTGTGTACAACATAGAGAACAAGATGACAATTGAAAAA
Organism: Vigna nakashimae; assembly: GCA_034642375.1. NCBI lineage: Eukaryota > Viridiplantae > Streptophyta > Magnoliopsida > Fabales > Fabaceae > Vigna > Vigna nakashimae. Next base: position 26,873,251 of record CM067768.1, read on the forward strand.
TGGAGGGCCTCACCCTGTTTTCTCACGGAGAGAAAACTATTGCTCAGCATGCAAGAAGATATGTTCACGGGTTCAGAGAATTGGCAATATAAAATGAGGGGCAGCAGCAGAAGAAATTATGAGATTTTAGGAGTAGTTTTAGGAAACCCACGTCTGGGAGGAGGCTCTCGCCTCTCCCTCTTCCTTTTCCAATAGCTCTCTGAATTTCATTTTCATTTCATTCTCAGCAGTGAAAAATGTAGTGTTTTATTTCTGAAGTGTATCAGTGTTTGGAACTTTGTTAATTTTATTTTTACGGTATTTTATTTCAAATATTGTGTCTTTGTCAAATTTGATATTCAATTTAGTGCTTTTAATTTTATTGTCTCTTTTATTTTATCGTTTAATGTTTTTTCTACACCGTTAAATTATGTCAATGTGATTTATCGTTTAGTTTATTTTCAAACTTTATTTTTACGGTTATTTTCTGTCAATGTATTTTCACTGATGTTTTTATTTCTGCGTTTAATTTTACCGTTTTCAACATTTTTTACCGTTTGATTTTACTGCTTTTAAAATTTATTTCAGTGTTTTTTCAGTTGTGTTTAAATTTTCACTTTTAATTTCAATTTCCGCACACAAAAATCATAAACCCCCCACTACGTGTTTAAATCAGAGACTGAACCGCCACAATATTGGTCCTTGAGAGACGACCTAGGAGTCACATCCTAGTACTGTACTGCATTCTTATCTGCAAACAACTTTTGTGAGCGGTGCGACCCGTTCATCAATGGATATAGGGTGTTTGATGATGAATCTGTTGTTGTTGTTGCGTTTTGGTAATTAAAATTGTCTATTATTGTACAAGGTTTTGGGGTTTCAATTAGGAGCACATAACATTTGGAACCTTCAAACGGAGTGGGTTAAAGGAGGTAGCAAAAGTGTCATTGTTTAAGGGCTACACTCAAGTTTCGAAGATTTCATCATTTCCAGGTAGGTAAATGATGTCTTATTTTGTTTGCCTTGCTTTATTTTGCTCATGAATGATATGTCTAAAAGCCTATAGCCATGCAACAATTTCATAAATAAACATGCTGGCCCCTCCTTTTGTTAAATAAAATTTTGTTTCCCTTTTATCTGTCTCTCTCTTTTGGCTTTTGTCTTGTCTCTTATGTTGTCTGTGTTGCATATTCTTCTTATATATAATGTCCACACCTTGTTCCCCACCCTTGTACCGAAATTCCGTCTTGGAAAAAGACAATGACAACACCCTTAAAAATTTTATTTCAATACAGGGTAAGACTTAAAATGAGTAACTATAAGGATGAAGTAGAGTACAAGGACAAACCAACATGCATATATGTTGGTTATATACTATCATGAATCCCCCAAGTTACGAAAGTAGAAGGAGGAACCAAAGTTATAGTTGTTTTATAGTTTATATATTAACTAAAAAACTGAAAATTCCTTACTAAGGCTAAAGTAGACCACCTCTTAGGTTAAACTTTATTAACTTTACTCCACCTGGTAGTGGTTAAGGGCACTCCAGTGATTAATTTGGCCTTCAACATGTTCAAAGATACTTCTCTTAAAGTTGAACATATGATTTTGGACTTCAATTGTGAAGTCTCAAAATTGAAGTAGTTAAAACATAAAAAGTGTTCTAAAAATAGTTGACAATTTTGATATTCACCTAATATAACCAAAGAAAGTATATTGTTGTTATCCTAACAACTTTAAAGTACTTAAATGAAGCTAATAGAGATGTCAAATTGGATGAAGTAGCAAAATCTCAAAATTTGACTACCTAAACCCTAAAAAGATTTGTTTTATATTTAACATCGTAACAAGTTTAAAGTAGTAGAATGAAGCTAGAAAGACTATCCAAAAGTAAAGAATGACCTCAACTTCAAATTTTGAGTATGTAGAACCTATAAAAGTCTACTAAAAGGGTGAGAAAGAGGCAATTCAGCTAAAGTAGACTAACAATAACTAATGTTAATATCCTAACAAGTCTAAAGTAGTGAAATGAGACTAGGAAACTACTCAAAAGCAAACATTTACCTAAAACTCAATTTTTGAGTTGTTAGAACCTAAAAAAGTTTACTAAAAAGGAGACAAATGGGTTTAAATCGTCTTTGTACTTGTTGTGCTTGTACTTCCAGTGTTCCTTAGTGTTACTTCATCATCTTAATCAGTGAATTTGGTTTGGCTGAGTTGAATTCCAGCTTACATATTAATTTCCTAGTTTTGTCTAAAGTCATGTGCCTAAAATTGGAAGTGAACCAGTGATTTTCTGCTGCAGTGTGTTTGTTGGCTGTTTCAGTGTTTAAACACATCCAAATTGATGATACAAAGTTGCTCAAAACTGCAAATTATGTGTCCAAACGTGTTTGTGCAAAATCACCCTTTAAACCACCAAATTTTGCTTCAAATTAGAAGTAGACCACTGATTTTCTGGTGTAGTCTTTATCTTTATTGTTTAAGTGATTGCACACCTTCAAATTGATCATATAAACTTGCTTCAAGCATCACTTTTGCTATTGAAACACTTCCAAGCATTTTTGGCCTTAAAACCACCATTTTGAAAGTCATTTTGTGGTGCAGTGGGCATTTCACATGGTTTTTTAAATTTACCAAACATTATTCTTTAGATCTAGTGTATTAGGACCTCCTTGAGTCATTGATTCTATTGTCCAGTTTTGATTCCATTGATTTCTACATTGTGGTCCAAATTTTGTGTAAAAAGTGTTGCATATTTGGCTACAATAGGGTTGTTTTTTTTAATCTGTCCATTTCAGTGCAGTTTAAACATTTTTCCAAGTGTATTTCACCTTTTCAAACATGTATGCACTGTTCATTTAGCCAAATTTGAGTTCATATGCAAAATCACTTCCTAAACCATCAAATTTGCCTTAATTTGGAAGTGAACTAGTCATTTTTTAGTGCAATGTGTTTCTTGGCTAGGTCAGTGTCTAAACACCTTCAAATTGATGATACAAAGTTGCTAAAAACATCAATTTATATTTCCAAACGTGTTTATGAAGATTCACCCATTAAAGCACCAAATTTGGCCTAAAATTGGAAGTGAACTAGTGAATTTCTGCTGCAGTGTGTTTGTTGGCTGTTTCAGTGTTTAAACACATCCAAATTGATGATACAAAGTTGCTCAAAACTGCAAATTATGTGTCCAAACGTGTTTGTGCAAAATCACCCTTTAAACCACCAAATTTTGCTTCAAATTAGAAGTAGACCACTGATTTTCTGGTGTAGTCTTTATCTTTATTGTTTAAGTGATTGCACACCTTCAAATTGATCATATAAACTTGCTTCAAGCATCACTTTTGCTATTGAAACACTTCCAAGCATTTTTGGCCTTAAAACCACCATTTTTGGCCTTAAAACCACCATTTTGCTATTGATATCATTTGATGTTTAAACCATATTGTAATTGAAATGAGTTTTGTTATGCAGGTTTATTCCATCTAGGGTTGCTTCCCAGGCCATCACACGTTCAATAAAGCAACAGTTTTTAAGTCCATGGCCTACTTGGGGAGCAATACCTCATGACGACAGAAAGCCATTCTGGCAGCGCTTTCAGGTGAGCAATCGATTACACTAATGTCCGTCTTATTTTAGTTTGTTTTGTAATCAATGTTTGTTCTCTTTAATGTTACAGATGAAGGTGCAGTGGAAACCTGAACATGAAACTCAGATACACAGAAATTTCCACATGAAAGCATCTCATCGGCTGTCAGAGATGTTTAGGGATGCCCAGAATGCAGGACAGCGCCCTAACTGGCTGGGTGAGCACATTTGGAACTCTTTACTGGCCCATTGGAATACAGTAGAGTTCCGCAATAAGTGTGCCAAAGCCCAGCGGAACAGAGCGTCTGAAAGGGGTGGCACCCTGCATACTGGTGGGTCGATCACCATTCATGAGCATGCCATTCGTATGGTATAATCTCATTACATAACTTTTTCTTTCATACATAAGTTATGTATATTGTATTTCATATGTACGCTTGTAATTCTTAATTATGTTACAGGCACAGGCTCTAGGACGGGCGGTCCATGTTGATGAGGTCTTTGCACAGACTCATGGTCGGAAGGGAACTAATCAATTTGTTGATGAAAGATCTCGGAAGACTCATGTAAGCAAATAACACTATTACTAATTGTTCATTTATGTTATACTATCGTTCCCTGACATTGCTTTTAATGTTTCAACAGGAAGACTTTTCTACGAGACTTTCACAGGTTAGATCTGAACATGAGTCAGCTCCTCCACCGGATGATGCCAGTAATGCAGATGATGACATCTGTAGGACGCAGTGCTGGATCGACACCGTTGGTGGGAAGAAAAACGGACGAGTGTATGGTGCGGGACAACTTGCTGCAAACTATACAGCATCCAGAGGAGGTACTCTGAAGCACCAGCCTTCTTCTTCCACCAGTACTCCTGACGAGGTTCTTCAACTCAGGCAGGAACTCCATCAACGTGACCAGGAGCTCACTGATCTCAGAGTATAGTTTACAAATTTTAAGGCCCTGGTCATGACTGTCTTGCCTCAAACCTCACAGGACGTACAAAATATCCCTCCCACCCAATCACGACCGTCCTCATCACCTGCTGCCACTCAGCAGCCCACATCAGTCCAACCCTCATCAGTCCAACCCACACCAGTCCAGCCATCAGTAGAGGAGCAGGATGATGAAGATCATTCTGATGATAGTTATGTACATTATTAGTTTCATTTTCTTCTTACTTTGTTAGACAAACATTTAGATATTAGAACATTTTAGACTTGATATCATTTCAGTGTTAGTTCGATCTACTTCCAGACTTTGGATGTTAGAACATCCTTTTGTTACATTGTTTTATATTTGAACTATAATTACATAATTTATACATTAATGGATGTTCTATGGATTAATTGATGTTCAATGGATATTGATAATTGATTGCATCTTTGAGATGCACATTATGCATGTTTGTATGTGCTTGAAAACTGATATGCAGGTCTGTTTGTAATTGGAATTTGATATACAGGTGTGGGTTGCAAAGAAATATCATTTCTCTGAAACCTGATCTGCATTTTACCGAAGGCTTTTGCCCTTCGGTAAATGCCCACAGCAGGTCATTACCGAAGGCTTCTGCCCTTCGGTAAATACCCTCGAATGGCCATTACCGAGGGCTTTCGCCCTTCGGTAATTACCGAGGGCTTCTGCCCTTCGGTAATTACCGAAGCCCTTCGGTAATTACCGAGGGCTTCTGCCCTTTGGTAATTACCGAGGGCTTCGAAGGGCAGAAGCCCTCGGTAATTGTTAGCGACAAGAGATTTACCGAAGGATTTTTGGCCGTCGATAAGCCTTCGGTAAACACCCATTATCGACGGCCTTTGGCATTTTCCGAGGGCTTCTGGCCTTCGGTAATACCCTACTTTTTTGTAGTGTGATGAAGAAAATGTACTCGGACGTACTCTTCCTTTCCACTGGATCTCCTCCATAGTCTGAGTCAGCGTAACCTATGAGCTTCAATTCATCTTTATGTCTCTCGGCTTGAAACAAAATTCTACAATCAGTTGTTTCTTTGATCTACCTCAAAATTCATTTGGCGGCAAGCATCTGGCTTTTCTTTGGTTGACTCATAAACTTGATGATTAACCCACCGGTGAACATTAAATCTGGTCGGCTATTTCACAAAAAATGTAGTGATCCAACTATCTGCTTATATGTTGTCTTGTTCACTTCCTCTTCAGCCTCATCTTTCCTTAGCTTGACATTAACCTCCAAAGGACTTTTAACCGAGTTGTAGGAAGTCATTTTAAACCGTTCGAAATCTCTTTGATGAGTCAATATTTTCTTGACTTCACTAAGTTTATTATACCGGATTTAATTAGGGAAATGTGCTTAAATGTCCAGTATTTCTCCATTTTTGCTAATTGTGCTTAATTTGACCATAAATTCTTATTTTAATTAATTTGAATTATCTGAGCTTATTATTTTCATTATTAATTGTAGGAAAATTGTTGGATAATATCTTGAGCTAAAATGAGAGAGGAGGTGCGGATTTCATGTTTAGGAGTACACACGGAGATGGGTAGAATGAAGAGGCACGTTTGCTGTCTCGGAGAATGAAGCTTTTATTCAAATTTATTTTTAGCTTTGTCTTGTGCACGCTGTTACAAAAATTTATTCACATTCATGATGATTTTGCCTTGACACTGATTTCATTGAGAAGTGGCACACACGAGATTTATTGATTCTTCATTTCCTTGCTGGAGATTAAGCACACAGTTGTCTCGACTACAGGGGAGCATGTTTTAATTTTGGAGAAAAGATGAAGCACGGGGCATTTATTTAGAGGTTCATGTCAAGCTTCGGTGTGCACGCGCTGATTACTTTGCAGAATTGAAAACGTTGAGCTGGAAAGGGAAGCAGTGCTGCCATGGCTTGCTGGACACATGGTGATTCACACCAGCCTAGGAGCATCATCATCTTTCATTTAGAGGGGATTCGTTTTGCTGGGGGAAAGGAAAACAAGGTCACATCATGAGAGTTTATTCCCCTTGACACGACTGGTTGGATTGAATAATGGAAGCACGGTGATTCACAGGAATGAAGAGAAGCAGACAGTTGCATATTTAATTGCACGAGATTTAGTTTTCTTTATTGAGGGAATAGAATGGTGATTATCCTGGGAAGAAGTGAATTGTTGATTTAATTACACATTTTTTTTCATAAGTTGGGACCACATTTAATTTTTTTAAAAAACATAGGACGTACTTGAACATTCTCTCTCTTTCGAGGAACCAAAAGAGGTATTAAGCCAAGAATTAAATACTCTTTTATCGTGGGACCCACCCCAATCTAAATAATAAAAATACAATTTTCTCTCTCACGTAGACATGGAATGTGAATAATAGTAATATTACCATGACACACTTCTACGTTAAGTATAAGGGTAAAATGTAAAATGGTTATAAAAATAAATTTTTGTATTTTTTTTAAGAAAGAAGAGAATAAAAAGTAAAGATGAGAGTAAAAACTTTTGTATCATTGTTCACTCACCAAACTCTTCTACTATTCTTTCCTCCATGCTTCTCTTTCTTCTCATACATAATCCATTCACTAGTGCAAATCGGGGATAAGAACACGGGTAATACGTCTCGATTTTTAGAAAACCGAGACATATGTAAAAACGGTGGTATTTTTGCAATTTTGACGAACTTATACGCCTCGGTTGCAGAGGAACCGAAGCATAAAAGCAAAATTAACTCGGTTAAAAGCAAAACCGAGACCTAATCACTAGTAAAAAAACAAAACCGGTAGCATTTTCGTAGTTTACGTTAACTTTTTTGACCCGGTTTAAGGGGAACCGAGGCATATAGATAATATGACCTCGGTTCAAACCCCACCCGATGCCTAACACCCCATAGAACGCGTCAGTGCACTTAGAACCAAGGCAATATACCTATCTTGCCATAACCCTCTCCTCGCGCTTCGCCCTCACATAACCATCTCCTCTTCCAAAAGCGCCCCCTGCTTCTCTTCCTCCCCAAACCCTAACGACTTTCACCTTTCGCCGTCGCGGCAATGGCGTCTCCTCCACCTTCGCTTCCTTCGCCTCCTCCAGATCCCTCGAAACCCCCTCATCATCGCCCACAACTACCGGATCGCCATCGCCCTAATTCCAACCGCCTTATTCCTCCTCGACCTTGGTGGCACCCTCGTCGTCGCCCTCAGCGTCAAGCTCGCCGCCTTCTTTGCCGTGTGGTTCTCTCTTATCTTCGCCCACCTCGCCTTCTTCCTCTTCGCCCCCTCCTCCCTCCTTGCCGCCTTCAACTCCTCCGTCGTCATGGCTGCCATCGCCTTTGTCCTCTACGCCACACCACTTTTCTCCTCGGCGTCTGGTCCTCTCTCCAGTTCAAGTGGCTCCTGCTCAAAATCTCTTCCATCGCCGTTGCCCTCGAGCGCCTACTCTTCGCGTGCCTCCTCGTCTCCGCCTCGGCGGAGGGTTTCGTTTGGGGATTTTTGGCCAATTTTCTGCAAGACATTGCTCTGTGCCCATCCCCAATTTTCTGGCCCCTCCATGCTGCCCCAGCTCTCGCTCCAAGACATTGCTCTGTGCCACACCGACGGTGGCTTCAACTGCTCTAGATGCGGTGGAGGTGTCGAGGTTGGAGCCTGGAGTGGAGAAGAGAGATGAGTACTAGGTTTTGAAGGAAGAGTACAAGGGGGCATCAGCCCTCAAGAAACGTTGAAGCTTGAGAGAGATCCCATGAAGATGTTCATGGAAGGTGGGATTTGAATGGTATTTTGGAACTATTGGCTCAAGGCATTTGAATTCCCTGTCTTGATTGCCTTGATAATGGGCTGCTAGTTGAAGTTTACACATTTGATGCGTTCAGCTTCATATGCATGACACTTATTGATGATGAGGTTTTAAAAATGGTTTGTCTTGCTGGGGAAAATAAATAATTTAGAGTCTGCTCCTCTTATTCTCCTATTATAGTTCACTCTTGTTGCTTGCAGTTTTGTGGGTTTGATCTCTTGAGATGTAAGGGACACTCCTATGTTTGTGATGTGAACGGATGGAGCTTTGTTAAAAACTCACACAAGTAATATTTTGTGATTTTATTATTTTGGCTTTGGTAGATGGTTCTTAGTACATTGTATTTGTTCACTCTTCAAGTGACTGCAATCAGAAAATTTTATCTACCACTCTGTTTTTATGAAATTTATGAGTTGTCTATTTTGTCTTCTATTTGTAACACAAGCTTACATGACAAAAACTAATCCCTGCTATTTGCAAATTGAAAGATATTCTGATAAATGGTAACTTGTGACTTTCTTTGATGATTACAAATTTGCGTTCTACATAATGCTGAATTTTTTAATTATATCACTGGATAAGAAAACTGCAATCAAAGTGGTAATGGCTTTTTTTGATTTATCATTTCAGGTTGGTGAATTTTTCTTTTCATCAAAAAGTAATGTCGTAGCTCAACAGAGAAAGCTTATTGACAGCCCATTACTATTGGAACAGAGAAAGCTTGAAGCCCAGATAATTGTTGACCTCTGTTTTACTTTCATAATAATATGTTGCTTTCATTTCAATTGTACAAATTCACTTCACCGTGGAATCTAATTTAGCATAATTTAATTTACAATTACATTTTCATTATTGTATTAGTGATTGTATTGGTCATTGTATTGGTGAATGTATTGGTGAATGTCAATAAGCTTTCTCTGTTGAGTATACTTTCAAGCTTTCTACTGGAAAAAAGGAATAATCCCTCTTTACTGGAAAAAGAAAAAACTCTCTTCTACTGCCTCGGTTCAACTTCAAACCGAGGCATAATCCCCCTCTACTGCCTCGGTTTACCAATAATCGAGGCCAAACGTTTGGCGAAAAAAATAGTAAAAAAAGGAACACATCTTTACTGTCTCGATTGCATTTGAACCGAGGCAAAAACATACACCTTTTTGCCTCTGTTCTGAACCTTTGTCTCGCCTGTATATACCTCGATTGTAGAACCGGTGCATATAGACGAAAATAACTATTGTCGTTTTCCTTTATTGTACTAGTGATTATTTAAGCCACCCCACATAACCGCCTGTGCTAATTTGATATATTTACAGGTTAAAAGATATGTCATGAGATATTATTAGATGTTATTGTTGGATGATAATTATAATAAAATATATATAATTTATGGACTTATTAGAATCAATTAGAGTAAAGATATTTTTTTTTTAAATAAGGTTCAAAAAATAAACCCGATAATGTTAGATATGTTGCTATTTATATTATGTTATAAGGTTGAAACACTGGTTATTAGGAAAAAGAGGTCGAAACTTTGAAGGTATTGTGAGAATGAGAGTTTGATCGAGTAAACTATTATTGGTAAATTATTTATTTAATTGTTTTAATAATTTACTAGTATATGAAAATGCATGGTGTATAATTTATATTTATATGTTTGCATGTATTTATCGATGAAATGTGAGTAACATCGTGGTTAAGGCTTTAGGATTGTGTTTCTATATTTCATGTTTATTTTAATATGTTGCTTTGGTCACTCGTGTCTATTAAGTCAATTAAAAAGAAAAAGGAAACTTTGTGAATGTTGTGAAGGATCATATAAGAGGGAATGGAAAGGAAACATGCTTACCATTTTGGAAAGTGGTTTATGAGTAGAACCCGTGACTTTTCATAGTTATAGCCTTCCTTGTGCTTTGTATCTTGTTTTTAAATAGTAAAAAAAATGTTTTCACGTTCTGTATAGGAAAATGAGAAAGTGTTTTGGTGCATTTATTTTGGGTGGGACCCGCGGCAATTAAGGGTGATAGTTTTTTTGGTTTTATTATACTTTATAAATCATTTTATTGTAAAAGCATGAGTGAATAGGAAGAAACACTAATACAAAATTAGGTTTTTACAGCGCACATTATGCCACGGTTCAACGGAAACCGCAGCATAATGGTGCACGGTGGCAGTTTTGTAAATAAATTGAACACATATGCCGCGGTTCTGAGCAGAACCGCGGCATATACTTCAGTCAACCATTACCTTTGACGCCACTTGTGAATAAAAAATTAAATAACAGCGTATATGTCGCGGTTGTCCAGAGAACCGCGGCATATACCCCTGCCAATTTATTGCAAGTGCTGACTGGGTCAGAGAATTTCAAAAGTTACAAGGGTATATGCCGCGGTTGTCCAGAGAACCGCGGCATATACCGCAGTAACTTCTCAACTTCTCTGCCAGTCAGAGAATTTCAGAAGTTACAGGGGTATATGTCGCGATTTCGCAGAGCAACCGCGGCATATACCCCTGTCATCTACTGAAATTCCCCAAAAGGCAGTTGGGGAGACAGTTGTGTTCATCACGTTACAGGGGTATATGCCGCGGTTCTACGAGCAACCGCGACATATTCTCCTATCTGAAATTAATTTAATATGTATTTGAAATATTTCGAGGTATATACCGCGGTTGCCCGCTGAACCGCGGCATATAGTTTGAAAATAATTTCAAAAATGCCATTTAGGATTATTTATTTAATCAGTATATGCCGCGGTTGGGCGTGAAACTGCGGCATATACCTATATTATACCGCGGTTAAGTAGTGAATCGCGGTAGATTGCCCCGTTCAGAGTTAAAAATTAAAACTTGGAACAGTGTCGTCTTCTTTGCGTGCCCGTCTCTGTTTCGCGTTTTTCTTCTCCCTCCGACTCCGTTCATCTCCGATTCCTCATTTTTCACCGTCTAAACTTGATATTGTTCGGTCATTATTCATTTTTGACGAGAAAAAACAGTTTTAGCCGATCAAAATCGTTTGAAACGCGTCATTCCCTCTCCGCTGCGATTTTGTTTTTTTTGCACCAAGCGTTTTCGCCGTTCCTCTTCCAGGTATTTATGCCCTTTTGCATTCTTAACATGATTTCTTCATTAGTTTTTGCATAATGCTGTAGTTTTGGTAATGTATGAAGTTTCTATAGTTTTGGTAATGTATGGTATAATTTTTGCTTTAATTTTGGTAATGCATGAAATTGCTATAGTTTTGGTAATGTATGGTATGGTTTTTGCTATAGTTTTGGTAATGTGTGTTGTAGTTCTTGTATTATTTATAAACCTTAAAATATTATTCACTAAGTTTCAATGATATGTATGAAATTGCAAGTTTGATTTTTAGTAGCTTATCTTTTTATGTAATATTTATGAATATGGATCGAAATTGGATTAATTTACCACGTATTAGTGCTGAGTACGAGAGAGGTGTAGAGGTGTTGTGACTTTGGCAAGTGTACCAAATCGTTCAAGTAATAAAACCGGTAAGACCGGATATCGTTTCCCAAGAGACTCGTGTCCTAGACAATCGTATAATAACTAACTAATTTAGACTAAAGAATGATTCCATATTTTTGTGGTTTTGATACGATTAAAGTAAAGATAATGCGGGAATGATAAAAGTTGATCTTTGATAACTTAAACGTTAGAAATGCGAGTGATTAGAAATGGTATGAAATGGTATTGTTGGGGGTATGATTTCATCTACTTCACTTTTGCGCATACAATTCACTTTCTTTCCATTAATTATCCAATGTCAATCAACTAAATTACTCCAACCCAATCCCTTGGTAGAAGGAGCCTAGACTTACTTCTTAAACTCTAATTCCTTAGAAACTTTAACAAGTTCATCCGCTTTAAGAGTTGAGATTTAAGACAACCAAAGGTCCAAGTTCTATCCCTAGATACAATTTCCCTTAGGTATTTAATCCAATTTCAGATTTACACAACATTTCCCAATATCAAGCAAACCCTAGAATCAGGCAATGGTGGAACACAACATCACAAGCTTTAAGAGAATGAATTAAACACTAGAAATCAATGGAATAGACATATACTTAATCAATTCAACTGTAATTAGCACAAAAGATCCGTGATTACATCAACCCCCAACAATAATGAAACTAGCTCTCCATTGTCATGGAGAGCTTGATCTTACAAATTGATGAAATGGAAGAAGGGAGAAGACCCAAGGTGGAAGGAGAAGTGTTTCCACAGCTCCAAGATCGCCTCCAGCTGCTCCAAGGTGTAGAAATCGCGTCTGGGCTGCCAAAGATGCCAAACCCTTCGCGTTCCAGAACTAAATAAGCCGTTTCTGCCACATCAGCAAAAGTCACTCCCGGCGGCCCGACAGACAGGCGCCAGGCGCGCCCTCGGTCAGCATTGTCACGCCCGGCGCCGCCTAGGTCAGTAGGCGCCCGGCGTGACTCTCTGCAGCAGGCCTGGTTCTTCATCTGTTCAGCTACTCTTCTCTCTTTTCTTGGGTTTTGGAAATGTTCTTTGGTGAGTAGCTTCTTCCAGATTCTTTGAATGGGGATTAGCCAACAAATGGGCTAATTACAACTTATGATGTAATCACTTACAAAAAACAAGAAATTGAGTTAAACAAGACTAGAAGTAAAGGAAGAGTTGACAATTTCCATCAATTTGATGTTGGATAATGACGTAAAATTGGTCATTATCAACTCCCCCAAACTTAGAACCTTGCTTGTCCTCAAGCAAAAGGTAAACTATCCTAAGATACAAACATTCCAATGCATTGGTTTCAAATTTGAAATGTCCTTTAAGCTCATGAAGTAAAAATCCTATGTTTGCATCTAATGGAAAGAACATAATGGATATATACAGCTTTCATCAATCAAGCACAACAGTGTTTTTCACCTATCAACAATTATGATTACAATGCAAAGGGTGAAAAGAAATCAACAAACATGACAGAGTGTTTCACATGATGTATGGAATCAATCCTCACCCGGAAAGTGTTTCACTCTGATGCACTTGTGTATATGGGTGTATAAAGCTCACTCTACAATCATATTATCACACAATTTAACTTTGCCTTTCGTTTCAATCAATTCAAAATAATTTACAAGCAAGTTGATATCACAAGGACTTTGATTGGCTTGTATTGTGGTTGGGCTAAGAAAGAATCATGGTTTTTCTGGAAATCAAAGGTTCTTGAGCTGAGAGATTACATAATTCACGTCATTCATATAAGCTTTTCTCTTGCTCCTCATACATCATTACCAATTTCAAACTTACACCCAACTGTTTTTCATTCAGTACTTTTCTTTTTCTCTTTTTCTTACTTTTCCATCTTTGTCTTATTCTCAATACACCATATTTCCCCCCCCAAACTTGGATTGTTCTCCTGTAATGCAGATGCATGTTCTACTCAGCTCAAGGTACAAGGTTCAGGGAATTTTCAATATGTTTAAGGTACAAAGAGGCAAGATCTTTTTACATTTATGGTTGAATGGCTAATGTATGTGTAAGGTGAGAAAAGAATGCCTTGATCAAATTCAACAAGCAAGTAAATAGTTCAAATCATAGAAAGTCAGGCAAAATCAATTGTGATCTAGCATGATAGCATTCGCACGTAAAAGAAAAATCTGAGGCACAAATTCTCACCCTGTTAATTAAGATTCCATACTTTGCTAACACAATGTCATGAATATTGACTGCAATTGACTCCCCAAGCATTATCATAACTCAGTGAAGACATCCACAATCAATGCTCAATTAACTCAACTATTTCCACACATTCAATCACATAAAGAAAGCAAAACAACCAGATTTCCACACATCATTAACTCATACTGTCAAACCAAATTCATAGAATATGTTCATGAAAAGGTTCTACACATAAAAACTTCAAAAAAATAAAAGGGGTCTAAAAGTAACAAAAAGATTGAAAAAGAAAGGAGGAAAAAAAAAGAAAGTCGACTACTGCTGTGATGGCCCATCAATCAGTCTGAGTCCTCCTCATCTGCTTCATCATCGTCCTCCTCCTCGTCGTCATCATCGTCCTCATCCATAGCAGCAGTGCCCTCCTGAGGTCTACCCCCCCCAGAAGGAAAGGACTGGTCCCCAGGCCAAGCAACGAAGGTGCTGTACTGGTCCGATGTCATAAAACCTGGATGGGATGCTGCATAAACATGCCTCATCATCTCTGCATGCGCCTGGCCAATCCGGTTCACCGCCTCCAACTTTGAGTCAATCGGTGCGAGTCTCATGTCCATCATCTGGTAAGGATCGGACGGAGGTGCTGGTGGTGGTGGCTGAGGACGTCTGGGGATAGGTCGCTGTCTGGCATGTCTCCTCGGCGATCTCGGTGGTGGACTGGCAGCTCCATCATCTGCATCCAAACAAAATTGGGTATAATACCCCATATCAATAGGTTTCCTAGGATGCTCGAATGGTGGAATAGTGATGTCCACTCCTTCTTGTTTGCAGAGATGGGTGATAAGAGAGGGATGTCCAAGGGGGGCTTTTGTAGAGTTCGCACAGTTGCGTATCTCATTTGCGATTAGCTGCCCCAAGTTTACAGAGCGTCCAGTGAGAATGGCATAGAGGAGGACCGCTCTGTTAACCGTGACGTCAGAGACATGCGTGCACGGTGATATGTTGGAATGCACCAGAGGCATCCATAGGCGGCTGAGAGAATGCAGGTGTACTCTTTTGATATGAAGAGGTTGCTGCTGCCTATTTCGTTGAAATGATCCTCCTGCAATACATATGGTCTGTTCAATCTCTTCATAATCCAACTCAGTCGCCATCAGCTCGGCGTAACCGCATAGCTCATCATCATCTTCCGACTCTGTGTTTAGGAACTCATTAATAGCGTCAGCACTAAATGATATCCGCTGACCACGCACATAGCTCCAGAAAGGTTCTGAGTCCAGAGAGAAGGATTTAGCATTGGCATAAAACTCCTGGACAACTGCAATATTGGCGGGCTCTGGGTACGTGCATAAAGAGCTCCATTGTCTCTCCACAATCTCATTGGAGAATTCTGGCACATCTTGAGGGAGGAGGGTTACTTTTCTCTCCATTAAGAGTTTTCTGCTCTGAACATTGGAGAAGTGCTTCTTATGTTCTGGGGTTAAGAAGATAGCAGAAAATATCTTCTCCTTCCTTTTGTTTTCCCTAAGACCAGCAGTAGTCTTGGTTCGCTTAAACCCAGATGAAGAAGCCATAGCTGCAAAATAAGGTAGAGTTCAAGAAGATAAATGTGTTTAGATTCATGAGTAAATTCATCATTAGCTTACAGCATGATGTACCAAATGTTGTCAATGGTATGCACACAAACCACACAGTCAAAACATATCAAAGAAAAGCCCTGATCAGTGAAGAAATGAAGCAAAGCAGGAAAACAACAAAAATTCTAGTTGCTGTCAGGGGTGGTCACGCCGGGCGCCGCACAAGTCAGTAGGCGCCGGGCGTGACAGAAGTTTGTGCAGATTGTGGTTATGGCCTCGTAGCTGCGAGCTCAGTATCCAGACATTGAAATAAGCTTAAGCTCATGCAACATGCAGCATTTAATAAATCAATCATCACAAGTCAAGGTACAAGCACAAATTCTCATGAATCAACACATGTTTTCAAACTTTAAATAGCTCAAACTCAGATTTAATCACAGTTCAGTCAAAATTTCATAACAATGAACAATGAAGCATAACACGCAAGCTGCAGGACACATCACAACAAACAACAAAACTGGGCAGGGAAAGTCGCGCCGGGCGCCACCTAGGTCAGGAGGCGCCGGGCGCGACATGCAGGTTTGGGGTAAACCCAGATTCTGCATTCTAACCACTGTGCGTGTGTGTCTATGTTCAATGAAAGCACTGATAGTATTACAACACTGCAGCTATATCATACAACATGCAAATTGAATTGAATTAAACTACCCTAGGTCAAAAAATCAAAACCAACTAAATGATGAACAACCAAAACAAAGCATTGTGAAGGTTATAACAAAACAAAGAATGAAAAGCCTACTTGAAGTGCAGAGATGGTGATTGCTTGGTGTGGAGATTTTTGAATTGGGGAAGTGCGTGGGTGGAGAAAGCCGAGAGTGAGGAAGGAAGAATGGATGTGTGGGTTGAGAATTTGTGAGAAGGAATTTGATTGTGATGATATGGAGTGGAGAAGAGTGAAACCGTGAGGAGGAGAGAAGAGGGAGTGAGTGAGAAGGTGCGTGAGAGTGGGCAGAGGTTGGGTGTGGGTTTAGGGTTAGGGTATTTTAATTTGGGCCTCACCACTGTGCACTCAGACTTAAGTGAAAAAATCTGCTGCAGAAGTCGCGCCGGGCGCCTGTTAGGTCATGCGGCGCCGGGCGTGAGATCGTGACCCAGCCAGATGCTGAATCTGAGAAATGTGTGGCTAAGCTGGACGAGCCTGCGCCGGGCGCCCCTAGTGCTTGCGGCGCCGGGCGTGAGTTTCTGCAGAATTATGCAGAAACTGGTTTTTCAAGTTACCTAACACGGGTTTTTGAGAATTTGAACTTCAAATCACTTGCAATGCTCCAGAATCTCATATTACCATTAACCAAACGTGCTCAAAACCTAAGGAATTGAATTTGAGCATTCAAGTGACAAATTGAAGTCATTCTTTTAAAACTTTAAAATTCCACAAATTAGGCAACACTTTTGGCTTTTGGCTTGCGTAAGGTAATTTGAAATCATGTAAAAACAGCCCAGAAAATAGCCAAAACAGTTTCACATCTCCTATTCACATCAATTCACTATAGCCTTCACAAATTTAACAATCAACTCTACAAATCACCTTGGTTGTTCCTCACACAAACATGCTTCAAAAACAATTAAATCACACCACACACTAAAACAAACCATCAACTAATCAAACAACACTCAAGAATTAAAATCACACAAGAGAAAAGGGGTAGAAAGCTGGGTTGCCTCCCAGTAAGCGCTTGTTTAACGTCATTAGCTTGACACCATTAAGCTCAAGTTTGATTTTTGATGTTGGAATGCTTCTTCTTGTCATGACACCAACATCTCAGCAATTTCCTAGTCACCAATTTAACTCTCCTAGAATATGGAGCCTCTATCTCAAGTACTCCATTTATCTTGATGTTCTTGATGACCCATAACCTATTCTTGAATTTCACTGGTTTGCCAGGTTTAGGCTCATCGCTTGCTATCACAGAATTTTGGTGGACTAGTTCTTCTTCTTTTTCTTCTTCCTCTCCCTTTACTCTTGGGGATAAACAGCTGAAGCTCCTCTTGACCAACTTGGCAGCTTGCTCTGTTAGACTAGTAATTGATAGAAGTTCATCTGTAGCTTCAAGACTAGTCTCTTTTTCATGATTTTGCTGCTCAACCCCAAAGACGTTGAAAGTCACCTCCTCATCTTGGTCTTTCAATTTCACTGTTCCTTCTTCCACATGAATGACAACTTTGGCTGTCTTCATGAAAGGTCTTCCAAGGATGAGTGGTATATCTGCAGATTCCTCCATGTCCATAACTACAAAATCCACCGGGAAATGGAGTTTATCTATTTTGATCACCACATCTTCCACTACACCATATGGGTACTTGATGGATCTATCTGCCAGTTGCAACATCATTCTCGTAGGCTTGACTTCAAGACCACCAATCTTCTTAAGCATAGATAGGGGTATCAGATTGATGCTAGCTCCCAAGTCAACGAGAGCTCTACCTATATCATGATTTCCAATTGTGCATGGAATGGTGAAACTCCCTGGATCTTTAAATTTGGGAGGAAGGGTTTTCTGCATGATGGCACTACAATTCCCTTGCACTTCAATTGTTTCCTCATCTAAATACTTATTCTTCTTGTTGAGGATTTGCTTCATGTACTTTGCGTAGGCAGGAATTTGTTGTAGTGCTTCGGTCAATGGCATGGTAATCTCAAGTTGATCAAATATTTGCTTGAACCGAGCCAACTGTTTCTCCTTCCCTTTAGTAGATGGGATTTTTGGGTAAGGAAGGTGTTTCACAATCTCTTTCTCTTTTTGATTTTTCTCTTTTTCTTTCTTTTTATTCTCTTCTTCTCTTCCAACCATGTCTTCTTCTTCTTCATTTTCTTTCTGATCTTCTTCTTCTGGCTTTTCTTCTTCTTCTTCTTCTTTTCTTCCAACCTCTTTCCCACTTCTTGTGAATATTACATTACACTCCTCCTTCGGGTTGGCTTGAGTGTTTGCAGTAAAATGTCCACCTTGTTGGTTTGCTAATTGCTTAGCCAATTGACCAACTTGCACTTCCAGGTTCTTTATGGATGCATCAGTGTTTTTCTGGTTTTGAATGGACTGATGCATAAACATCTGCAATGTGTCTTCTAGCTTTGAAGTCCGATCATTTTGAGGTTGATAATGCTGGGCAGGTTGATACGGATTTTTACTGCTAGAAGCTTCTTGATTTTGTCTCCACCCTTGATTGGAAGGATTAGGGAAATGATTGTTGAAGAAGTGTTGCCGTCCTTGATTTCCCATATAATTGACTTCTTCAGGTTGGGACGTACTAGGACTTTGACAATGGCCGTTGGGGTGGTTATCTCCACAGAAATCACATCTCATTACTTGATGATGTGGTTGAGGTTGAGCTTGCATTGCTTGTAACTGCTGAGGTAGTTTGGCCATATGTTGAGTTAAGAGTTCCATTTGTTGAGCCAGAAGCTTATTCTGTGCAAGTAAAGCATCCTGGGCACTCAGTTCATAAACTCCTCTCCTCTGTGCTGGATTTCTCCCATGTTGGCTCCTCAAATCAGTGGAAGCCATATTTTCTATCACAGCAATGGCTTCATCAGCAGTCTTGAATAGAACTGAACCACCAAAGGATGCGTCTAATATCATCTTTGTATGAGGTTGCAAACCATTACAGAAAGTTTGCACTTGCATTTCTAGACTGAATCCATGGCTGGGACACTTTCTCAATAAGGATTTAAATCTTTCCCAGGCTTCACAAAGTGGTTCATCTACTCCTTGTACGAAGGTAGCAATGGCAGCCTTCACCTCTGTGCTCTTTGATGGTGGAAAGAAGCGTGCTAGAAATTTGTGTTCCACATCTTCCCAGCTTGTAAGACTTTGATTAGGCTGTGACTGGAGCCAAGCCTTTGCTTTTCCATTCAGAGAAAATGGGAAGAGTCTCATGTACAATGCTTCTTCATCCTCCCCTTGTACACCCATAGTACCACATAGCTCATAGAAAGTGACCAAATGAGCATGGGGGTCTTCATTGTCCAGGCCAGAGAATTGGTTTGAACTGATGAGCTGGAGTAGAGCAGGCTTCATTTCTGCCAACTTGTCACCCATAGTGGGCCTCACAATGCTAGAGAAATTTCTCGGGCTTGTATAAGTGATTGAGTCCCCTATGGTTCTCCTTGGAGGTGGTCCTGCGCCAGCCATCCCGTTCACAGAAGAAGAATCAAAAGATTCTATGATTTGATTGTTGAAAGAAGTTGAGGATTCAAGAGCGGCTTGTGCTGCTAGAGCTTTTCGTTTCCTAGTGTCACTATTGTTCCTTCTAGCTGCTTTCTCAATCTCAGGGTCCACAAGGAGTGGTTCAGATGACACAGTCCTCCTTGTACGGATGTTTCCCTGCATACACTAAAAAACAACCAAACTCGTACCACAAGTTAGCCCGAAAATAAAGATAATACTTACAACAAAATAGAAAATTATACACAAAAAGATAAAGCCTAAATCGGTTAAAAATCACACAAAAGTCTAGTTTTAACACGGGTCCCCGGCAACGGCGCCAAAAACTTGTTGTGACTTTGGCAAGTGTACCAAATCGTTCAAGTAATAAAACCGGTAAGACCGGATATCGTTTCCCAAGAGACTCGTGTCCTAGATAATCGTATAATAACTAACTAATTTAGACTAAAGAATGATTCCATATTTTTGTGGTTTTGATACGATTAAAGTAAAGATAATGCGGGAATGATAAAAGTTGATCTTTGATAACTTAAACGTTAGAAATGCGAGTGATTAGAAATGGTATGAAATGGTATTGTTGGGGGTATGATTTCATCTACTTCACTTTTGCGCATACAATTCACTTTCTTTCCATTAATTATCCAATGTCAATCAACTAAATTACTCCAACCCAATCCCTTGGTAGAAGGAGCCTAGACTTACTTCTTAAACTCTAATTCCTTAGAAACTTTAACAAGTTCATCCACTTTAAGAGTTGAGATTTAAGACAACCAAAGGTCCAAGTTCTATCCCTAGATACAATTTCCCTTAGGTATTTAATCCAATTTCAGATTTACACAACATTTCCCAATATCAAGCAAACCCTAGAATCATGCAATGGTGGAACACAACATCACAAGCTTTAAGAGAATGAATTAAACACTAGAAATCAATGGAATAGACATATACTTAATCAATTCAACTGTAATTAGCACAAAAGATCCGTGATTACATCAACCCCCAACAATAATGAAACTAGATCTCCATTGTCATGGAGAGCTTGATCTTACAAATTGATGAAATGGAAGAAGGGAGAAGACCCAAGGTGGAAGGAGAAGTGTTTCCACAGCTCCAAGATCGCCTCCAGCTGCTCCAAGGTGTAGAAATCGCGTCTGGGCTGCCAAAGATGCCAAACCCTTCGCGTTCCAGAACTAAATAAGCCGTTTCTGCCACATCAACAAAAGTCACGCCCGGCGGCCCGACAGACAGGCGCCAGGCGCGCCCTCGGTCAGCATTGTCACGCCCGGCGCCGCCTAGGTCAGTAGGCGCCCGGCGTGACTCTCTGCAGCAGGCCTGGTTCTTCATCTTTTCAGCTACTCTTCTCTCTTTTCTTGGGTTTTGGAAATGTTCTTTGGTGAGTAGCTTCTTCCAGATTCTTTGAATGGGGATTAGCCAACAAATGGGCTAATTACAACTTATGATGTAATCACTTACAAAAAACAAGAAATTGAGTTAAACAAGACTAGAAGTAAAGGAAGAGTTGACAATTTCCATCAATTTGATGTTGGATAATGACGTAAAATTGGTCATTATCAAGAGGAATTTATACAATTTGCGCAACGTAATGAGGGGAGAAGTGATGATGAAGTGAAGTTTAGATGTCCTTGTGTGAACTGTTTGAATGGGAGAAAGTTGAACGCAACTCAAATTAGAGAACATCTTATATGTGATGGTTTTCTAAGATGCTATACAACATGGATCTGGCACGGCGAAGAAATGCATTTTCCCACTGACTCTCAAAGTGTAAATGTTACTGATTCCACCATGGAAGAAGATCGACCGGATGAAGACAAATTGGAGGACATGATCCGCGATGTTGGAGCAGAAAATTTTGCCAAAGCTCATGTGTATGAGACGATGTCGACTGATGCGGAAACACCTTTGTATGTCGGTTCAACTAAGTTCACACGTTTATCAGCGGTGTTAAGGCTCATGAATTTGAAGGCGAGCAATGGATGGACTGATAATGGGTGGGAGATCAATTGTTAATAGTAGAAAGATTGCTTGGATTTCTCTCAAGGTTTGACATATGCTAAAGTCATGCTTTGTTATAATTGTTTTATAACAAATGTTATTCACTAACTATTATCAACTGTGATGATATATTGTAGTGTAACAGACAAAATGGGTCATATGAGTGTGGATACTATGTAATGTATTGGATGACCCATATTGTTCGTTCTCACATCACAAGTCGCTGGGAAACGGTAATATTTAACTTTAACAAATTTTGATTTTTTAACAAATGTTGAATTCATATACACTAATTAAAATGAATTGTCTTTTGCAGAGATTCAAGACTACTACACCAGTTCCTGAGAAGTCACTATTATTCATTAGGAACGCTGCTGCGAAGTATATAGTTAGATTATACAATAGCTCTTAGATTTAAACAATGCATTTGATTAGATAGAATTTTCTTAGACTTTTTACTTTATTTGATGTTGAAATACATTTGAACATGTGTTTGTTATGTTCAAATTGAATTTGTGTACATGTTTTTATATGCAGGTCTGTTTTTGTGGTAGTGGATATCACAAAAACAGACCTGCAATTTTAAAAAACTGCAGGGGAATATGCCGCGGTTCTAACCACAACCGCGGCATATAGTGTTTCGTTTTTTTTTAAAATGAGACATATGGCCGCGGTTTTAACACTAACCGCGGCATATGCTTCCGTCTTTTGCCGCGGTTGAACCGCGGCATATAGTGCATTTTTTTTTTTAAAAAAAAAATGGATTTAGGCAGCGGTTCCCTCGACAACTGCGGCATATTCCGCAACCTATATACCGCGGTTATAACCGCGGCCTAAAGTGTCTGACTTACTACCGCGGCTGAATATGCCGCGATTCTTAAACCGCGACGTATAGTGAAAATAAACCGCGGTAAAATCCCCTCGCTGCACTAGTGAAAGTTATATTGGCTACGTAAAAGCATGGAAAGAATGATGCATGTGGATTTGTAATTTGTGAATTGGTGGGACCCGCTACATTAATGGCTAGTAAGAGAGAGACTTTTTATTTGTTCAAGTGGCGCCACTTCATGAAAAGTGAAGTTGATGTTCATTTTAATATGAATCAACGTGAATTGAGAGGAAAAAGAGGGATGGGTGCGCTTAGAAGAAAGAAAAGAATGTGTGTATGTTAGTTAACTTTTGATGGTGTTGACCTTTATTAGAAATTGGATGGAAATGTTTTTATACGAGAATGAACAGGTGACTGAGGTTACAACGATTAATTAAAATGATAAATGATTTATTAATTTTGGATTGGTATGGAATGTTATTTTATTTATTTGTTTTATTTATTTTATTGTTTGAGTAGAACTCGTGAAAAGTTCATATTCAATATATTAAGTTTCGAATGAATTTTAGGTAACGATGAATGAATAGTGTTAGACAGAGAATGAAAATAGTTGTTATACTTAAGTATACGATGAACTTTGACTAATGAGTGGAATGAGTGAGTGTTGAAGTTGTACTTGAGTGTGACTAATTATTTTCATTATGGTACTGTGGAGGCTCATGGTGTTATTGATGATGAATGATTCATGATGAGGTTATTTTTAATGGAGGTACATGTGATGATGATTCGTAGTGATGATGTGTTTCGAAACGATGTTGATAAGGATGACATTGATGACATAGTCATGATATAGTTAATGAGGATGTTGATGAAGATCATGAATTATAAATGATTATGTTAGGAGGCTATGACTGTAGATGATTGATTTGTTATTAAGTTGTGTTGCTTTCCTATGCACAAATTTTATTGTTATTGATTGTGCTATGGTAGCTTACTCATATATTTGTTTGTGTTTGTAGTTGTGTGTCTTGCGATGATTGTATAACTTTTGGTGATACGGGAGGAGATGTTGTAGATGCTCCAGATGCATGATAGAGACGCAAGAGTGGGAAAAAGACTCGTGTTATTTAAAGTTTTTATACTATAAGTGTTAGAGACAATATAATCGGGTTTATTTTATTTCGTTTTTATTTTACTAATTTTAGTCTTATATAAGTGGATTTTCGCGATAGTATTGTGATTTTAAAAATTTTAAATTTTTCTTGTAATCGGAACATCTAAAAAATCGAGATGTTATAACAACCAAGGCAAAAGGGTTGACGAAAAATAAAATAGAAAATAAAGGAAAAATCACTCTACTGCCTCAGTTCATCCCAAAACTGAGGCAAAAAAACCCCTATATTGCCTTCAAAGGAAATCGAGGCATAAAGTCTGGCAAAAAAAAAGAAAAAAGAAAACACTTTAGTGCCTTGGTTCAAAAGAAACAGGCAAAAGACTAGCCTCTTTTTGTCTCAATTCATAACTGAGGCAAAGCACCAACCACATTTTGCCTGGCCTGTATATACTTTGGCTGCGGAACCACTGCAGATAGGCAAAAATAACCATTGTCGTTTTCCTTTACTGTACTAGTATAATATTAATTAATGAATAAACATATATAATTTTTCTAAACAATGCAATTCATTGTGGGAAACGATATCTGGATTTATTCACTTTATTATTTTTACGATTTGATACACTTATCAATTTTGTAACGAAATCAACTATCATTCGAAAAACAAAAATATATTATTGTTAAGAATACGAGTAAGTTTAAGTTTTACATTGAATAAAAATGAGAAAATTGAATATCATATAAAAAAAATATTTATAATTTAATATGTTAATGTTTTATGTTGAAAGTGATTTCAATTCCTATAAGTTTGGTTTTAGTTTACATCTATGTATTCTCAAACTAATTAATCTTTCCTCGAGAAGACCTAACTGCAATGTCAAAGTCTGATACATTTCAGTGATGAATTTGAATCAAGAAAACAACAATATCATCACTGCACCAACATCACCACTACCACAGCAAATGGTATAAGAAAATCCCAACTTCCTTTGTTGATTCAGTGGTATCATCCTCCACTTCTCTTGTAGATTGAGGGACTGTAAATAAACAAAACAATTGAAAATAACATTATTGCATGTAAAAATGTAAAGCATAGCATGAGTTAAGAAGATGTGGTTGTTCTAAATCAAAACCTTCTTTTGAAGGGATTGAAACAAAAACCGAGAACGTGCGTTCCATTTGCATAGTTCACGCACGAGCTTCCTGTAAACGAAATGTTTTCTCTTGTTTTAGTTTAAGAACCAAATACAAACTATTAAACAAAAAATCAAAAACCATATATGTAAGAATTACAAAAATATGAATCTAATTATTAAAAATCTATAATACCTTTGGTATTTCCTTGATTTGATTTTGAGATGAATCTCATCACTCTTAGAAAAATTATGTCTGTGTTTTCGTCGTCTTCATCATTGCCCATGCTGCTGGCCATTTGCCCAAACTAAATATTCAGAGATACATAGAAATCTGTCTTTGGAGAAATTTGGATGGCTTAGGTTGAGAAAACTCTCTGAATATCCTTCTTATATAGTTGGGAAACAGGAAATGAATGGTCAATCAAAAAGATTAAGATTAATTAATTTTTTTCAAAATTTTCTTTTTAATTCATTATTTAAATATATTTAATATAAAAAATTAATTAAAGCGTTTGATTAACAATTAAATAATGTCATTAATGTAATATATTAATGCATACGCTATATTATTTATGTGATATCATTAAATATATTGGATGAAATTAATGCATATATTAATGAAACTTAAATAACCATAATTTATGTATTTAATTATTTGTTTGATATATTAATATATTCATTAATTTTATGCATTAGATAATTAATATTATAAAACCTTATCGTTATGAAATTAATACATACATTAATATATTAATGTAATAATACCATAACTCATGTATTTATTATTTGTCTAATATATTAATATATGCATTAATATAATGTGTTATATAATCCATACTATAAAATTTTATTGGTAACATCTCAAAATACTCGTTATAGAAATTAGTAGTAATAATAAATTCTATAAGCGTGTATTTGTTTGAAAAAATAATAATCAGAGTTTTATAATTTATGCTTTTTAAGTATAACAAAGGACTAACACGTTTTACATAATTAAAATTAAATTTGAAAATAATGTTTTTAATCTTTAATAAAAGATTGTGTTATGTTAGAATCTGATTCTAATATTATAATGTTACATCTGACAGAATTGCTTAAAAGCTATATTTGATCATCTTTTTCAGTCTCTATATATAAATTACAACTAAAATCAATCTAAATGAGGTTTTCAATACTTTTAACTATACATGGATAATTGATTATGGGTCTACAAATTATTATAAAATTTAACTTTAGACAAGGTAACCAAATTAAAGCATCGTCAAAATAATAATAATAATAATAAATAAATAAATAAAAGAGATAAAAGTTTGTACTGCCAGTGGAAACCAGGTTCCAACATTGGGGATCTTTAGATTGTACAAATACTTTAAATGTGGATTTCTAATTGATTTTCCTTCTTTACATTACTTTTACCTCTGTCAAATAACAATTGTTTTATCATATGGGGTTTATTATTGCACTAAACTATTTAGTTACACTTAATGAAAATCAAACTTGAGATAAGCTTATCATTTCAAAATTTTTATAAAATGATGGTAAGAACTCAATATAGTCATAATGGTGGAAAATATCAAAATATCTAGAAGCTAACAAAATCATTATAACACTCCTACTTACATCTATTAGAAGTTGCTTGCGTTGCCTTCATTAGGGAAATCTATCATTGTATTATTGGGAAAAACTCTTACTTCAGCAACATATTTAATAAATCAAACTACCATAAGTTTTATTGTGTTTGGTACACTTTTTCAAATCTGTTTTATTTACAATCATTCCAGTAGTTTATATTTACAAGCATGGTTTCTAAGATTTACAAAATCTATGATTGGATTTGGATATCATCAAAACAATTCAAACCATGCTTTACTTTTCACAAGATAAATAAATTGTACTCGTTGTAGATGTAGATTTGTTAAAATTGATAAACTAAAATATAAAAAACTTATAAGGAGCTCAATGATATTATCACACACAAGTCTAGACCTTGCAATGTAATTGGTCAATTTTTAGGTACTTAAAATCAACATCTAGAAAAGATTATAGATAAAATAATACAAATTTTAAATGAGTTGATATTTATATTGATGTGGATGGAAGATAAATGTTCATCCACTGGTTATTTTATATTTGTTGATGGTAATCTTGATACACAGACAATCAAAACAAACAAAAATGAAATGAAAGAGAAAAAACTATATATAGCGAAACAAATACTTGATGTTCCACACCTTTTTCTTTCATGAAATGTATCTCAACAACTTTAGCTAAATAAAAAATAACGTGTCATCCTAACACTTCATAAATGTTAAGCGAAAAAATACTATAAAAAATATTAAAACAAATGTTAACATTAAATTATAACTTACTTAAATAAAATATAATGGACATTTTATCATTTTGTTTGAATATTTTAATTATCTTATGTATAGTAAAAGAGAATAAAGAGGAATAGTGGATAGTTATAGTTGTTTATTCTTCCTTCTTTGTTTTCAATATATTAATAAAGAGGATAGAGATCTAAAATAGTGAGGACCACATTTCATTAGGGTGGGGTTGGTTAGAATTTAAACATATATATTACCCAATTCATTGAAAAATTATGTTTCTGTATTTGTTTTGTTAAACACAATTCAATCTGTGCAGCACTAGTAAAAAAATTGTTTATTAACGCAACATATACGCTTTGGTTTTATAAAAACCGAAGCATAAAAAACATGATAGCATTTCTATAATAATAGTGAAGTTATATGCTTTGGTTCCTTGAAAATCGTAGCAGAAAGGATCTAGTCTCAGTTATAAGAGCAACCGAGGCATAATAACTTGCAGAATTCACCTATTTTTCTGCAAGTCAGACGACACCTTTTTTGGAAGAGACCTACTGCCTCAGTTGAGAGGGAAACCGAGGCATAACAAATCCCTAACAACTGCTTTTTGAACATTCCATCAACCCCTATTGCCTCAGTTTCTTTAGACCTGTTGTCAAAAGTGCATTATGCTTCGGTCATACTGCCAACCGAGGTGTATAAGTTGAAAGTAATTTCAAAATTGTCATTTCCTTTTCTATTTTGATTTTTCTCTGAGCACCTTAGGCATCAGTTGTACTAATAACCGAGGCAATAAGGGGTCTATTGCCTTGGTTATTGGAAGAACCGAGGTAGTATGACTTACTTAGGGTGTGGCGAGGGCACGACGAGGGCGTAGTTGGCAGTGTAGTGATAGCACGACTTAGGGAAGCATTTCACTTCTCTATTTCGTTGGGATTGGATGAGTTTCGCAGGAATGAGAGTAAACTCCTTTCTTGCAGCACAATGAGGGCTGCAGTGGCGTTGCCTCCACAAGGGTTCTATCTTCGTCGTCTTTGCGATGTTAGAAGCCTGTTTGGTGGCGATTAAGAGTGGGCTCGCGTTCGCATTATGATGGTGTCCGTTCTCTAGCGGTTTTGCGACAACAGAGCTCGTGATTGAATGTTTTGATTTGGGGCTTGGCATGAACTCTTCTTCTGGCATCATTATAATTGAAAAATTGCAACCTTGGAGTTTTGTCAAATTGGGTTTCTGAAATTGGAAAATCTTGGGTTACCTAAAAAAAAGGAAACGAGGCGAAAAGTAAAATAAATAAAAAAGAAAAAACTTTATTGCTTCGATTACCTAAGAACTGGAGCAAAATCCTACACTTTTTGCCTCGGTTCTGAACCGAGGCAAAAAACTTATCCCTTTTTGTATCGCTTGTATATACGTCGGTTGCGGAACTACTGTCTATAGGTAAAAATAATCGTATCGTTTCCTTTTACTATACTATTGCAAGTTGGAATGAGATCGATAAATTAGCTGAAATTAAAAAATTTTGCTAAAATATTAAATTGTAATTTTGAAGCATCAATTTAACTTAAAAAATAACATAATATTTATAAAATTAAGATAATATATCAGGTCATAATAAATTTGAACAAACTAATTCAAGACATAAAAATAAAAAGGTTTAATTAAGTTTAAAGTTTCTCATCAATTTAATTATCTTTAATTGAGTCTTTCTTAAATTTGTTTGGTCCATTGAGTCCTCAAAATACTTTTATTTTTCAATTGAGTATTAATTATTTAATTTTTTCGTCAAGTGGGTGACATGGTTATCTTGTTCTATTATATTCTTTACTTGTCTCAACGTCTTAAAAAATGTGAGATTTAGTGATTAATACACAATTATATTGCTGTAAATTGAAAACAACGAATTATTTTTTTTCATTGAAAACGTATTTGATAACAAAAACGATTTCATCAAGGATAGTGAGAGAGACCAATCCCTTTGTTATTGTAGGTGATAAAGTGAAAGTTATTAGAAAACATGATGACATCATTATTCAACACAGTTTTAATTAGTAGTCAGCGATGATCTTCATTAACTACAAAAAAGTTTTTATATTAACACTAAACCTTACATTTCCTAACACGTGAAAATTAAAAAGATAACGAGGTAATGTAACAACTACATTACTCACTTAACATAAAAACTAAATAACATCAACTCAATTAAACATACACAAACTTTTTAAAAAATATTCAAATTTATGAGGAACTTGTAACTTAATTAAGTCAAATAAAAGAATAACACAATTTGTATATAAAAAATATATTTATGTTTTATTTTTTTAGTTTATTATTATTTTTTAATTGTATTTTGGACTTAACTCTTTTTTTTTGTTGATTGAGGAAGCAAAGTGAATGTTAATCCCAACTCCCATGTGTTTGATTTTTTATGATGACAACACATATATGTTATTATGATAACAATAAAAATGTGTCTTTATGTTTTATACGTGTGTTGCTAAACAGATTGTTCTACATACTTACTATGATCATACATGTGTTTACATTAATTGTATGCATTTTCATGTGATCATATGCTAAAACAACTTGCACAAAGCAAATCTGAATGAAGTGATTACACTGGTTTAATAATAAATTAAGTTCATAAGATAACTTATGCTTAAAATTGTGGCAAACTACACAAGTTTCAATCAATTACATTAATTATAAAATCGATTACAACTCGTCTCTTTGCAAATACCTTTTGAAAATGTGCAATGATGAGCTTTGAGAAGAAAAAATTTTCAAAATTGTCTAAGTGTAGGATTTAACCGATTACACTGGTTATGTAATCAATTAAGTCTAGTATTCTTTGAAAATTATTTTCAAGATAAGTTATAAATGTAATAACATATTTTCAAATATTTTGACTTATTGTTAATAGGCAATCAATTACATTATTTACGTATTAAATTAAATTTTTTGTAATGTAATTGCTATATAACTCTAATAAAGCATAACTGATTACATTATTTTCGTAATCGATTAAAGTGCGTCTGATATGGGAAAAACTATATAATATCATGTTGTGCGCTGTATTAACAACTTTTGACACTTTGATCATTTTGAGAACTTTCATATTTGTTATCAGAGAGTTTAGAAAGAGATTGCAGGTGCGCCTAGTTCTCTAAGAATGAAGATTCAAACGTTTTGAAGATTTTGAAGAATTCTTGAAGGCTAGCATTGAACGTCTATTGGCTGATCACTTCTGCATAATTCAGGTGTGTTCGTTACTGATTAGTACTTTTTTTGCAATCAAGAATATTGTTGTTTCCTTGTGCGTGTTGTGAAGAAGAAGAACTTGGTGTTCTTGGTACTTTGAGAAGGGTCTCAAAGGGTCATTGCAGTGAAGAAGATTGTTCTTCTACAGGGTGTGTTTTTTATATTAGATTGATGTGAGTTCAAAAGGATATTTACATTTTGAGAGTAGGTCTCTGTAATTCCTTGTTGTAATCTTTATAGTGGAAAGTCTTTCAATTTAAGGTTGACTGAAAGAGATTGGATTGAGGTATTGAAGTCGGACCAGATAAAAAGATTGTGTTTGTTTTCTATCCTTAATATCTTTACTGTATTATTTTGATAACTGTATTGTGTGCTTTTAAAGATCATCTAAAGCTTCAAAAAAAAGTGTAAAAAAGAAAGCGTTTTTATTGATTACCAATTCATCCCCCTCCTTGTAACAGAAACAAGCAATAACTTTTCTAACAATTGGCACCAGAGTTGGTTTTTGAAAAATAACCGATTACTCTTTTTGTGAAATCGATTAATTGATCCTGATGGCTTATGTTTCTTTGATCATGAGTAAGAATGAATCTGATGATTGTTTGAATACTATTTGTAAAGAAAAATGCAATTCTATTACTAATGGTTTTCATAAGTTTTTAAGGACACTAACTATTCAAAAATCTTTTCAGGAAAGAAAAAGTAGCATTAATATTTTGAAACCTGAAGATAAGGAAGCAGATCTGTTGGGAGAAAAGTTCACCAGATTCCTGAACATAAAGAAGACTGATATCAATCCCAAGGTTGATAAAAAAATGAGTAAGTACCAAAATTTATAGTGTGTTGATCTTGGTATGATGGCAAAATCAAACACTGTTGAAACATGTGATTAATAAGGAGAAAAACAATTAATGTGGTATCTGGACAACGGGTGTTCGAGACATATGACAGGAGATTCAACCGAGTTCATTAGTCTCTCTCACATGACAATCGATCATGTTACTTATGGAGACAATAATAAAGGTAAAATCATTGGAATTAGAAAAATCCAAACACCTTCTTCATATGTAATTGAAAATGTGTTGCTTGTTGAAGGATTAAAACCTAACTTACTTAGTATAAGCCAACTTTGTGACAAAGGGCTGAAAATAACTTTTGAACCTAATTGTCTTATTTGTAATGGCTCAATAGATGAACTTTTGCTAATTGGAAAAAGGTGTAACAACATCTACATGATTGACTTTAGCAAAACATCCTTTAAATTTGTTATATGCTTGCTGTCTAAGGATAATGATGCTTGGTTGTGGCATAAGAGACTAGCTCACATTCACATGGCACAATTAAATAAACTTGCTTCTAGGAATCTTGTTTTTGATTTACCAAACATAAAATATGTCTCTGATAGGCTTTGTGAGGCTTGTCAAAATGGAAAGTAAACAAAAATATCTTTTAAAAAAAGGAGAGAAATTTCTACCACTAGACCTCTTAAACTGCTTCACATGGATTTGTGTGGTCCCTCTAGAATCAAAAGCCTTGGAGGAAATATTTATGGATTGGTAATCGTAGATGACTACTCTAGATATACCTGGACTTTTTTTCATACTGTCAAAAGTGATACTTTCATGGTATTCAAGAAGTTTGCAGCCATGATACATAATGAAAAGGATCTCAAAATCAAGTCAATCAGAAGTGATCATGGCAGGGAGTTTCAGAATGAGTGCTTTGATGATTATTGTGCTGAAATGAGGATTTCTCACAACTTCTCTGCACCCAGAACTGCTCAGCAAAATGGCATGGTTGAAAGAAAAAATAGAGCCCTGGAGGAACTTGCACGAACAATGCTGAATGAAAGGGATATGCCAAAGTATTTCTGGGCAGACGCTGTCAGCACTGCTGGCTATGTGCTAAACAGAATGATTATCAGACCTGTATTGAAGCTTACACCTTATGAGCTGCTCAAAGGGAGAAAAAAAAACATCACACATTTGAGAATCTTCGGCAGTAAGTGTTTTGTTCTCAACAATGGTAAAGAGATCCTTGTTAAATTTTATTCAAAAGTCGATGAGGTTATCTTCATTGGTTACTCTCTTTCTAGAAAAGCTTATAGAGTATATAATAAAAGAACATTAGACTGTTCTTTAGTGTCTTGACAATCAAAGCAATAAGCCTGTGTGATACTTCCACTGCAGAGGTCGAGTACATAACAGTAAGAAGTTGTTGTGCTCAATCTCTTTCGATCAAGAGTCAACTAGTAGACTATGACATATTTTTAAATCATATACCTTTGAAATATGATAATACAAGTGCAATAAATTTAACAAAAAATCCTATACTTCATTTCAAAACCAAGCACATTGAAATAGGCACCATTTTATAAGGGATCACATTTTGAAAGGAGAATGTGTGGATACCTTACATCAATGGGCATATATTTTTACAAAGCCTTTAAATAAAGAGAGATTTTATACTATAAGGAATGAACTAGGAATACTTGATCAAAACTGCATAAAATAACATTGAATATAATTGTATCTGATGAATGAGTGCAAACTGTTTTATCAATTATCATACATTTTCTTTGCACACTCATATTCAATTGATGAATTTATCATTTCACAATTGTACTTTGTATTTGTACTAACACTCAACAAAGTTGATAAGAATGTGATATGCAGGTCTATGACTGAACAAAATAAGTCTATATAATTTTGCATTGATCTAAAATGGACTATATGTTAATCTGCAGAATGTAATCAACTGCAAAAGCAGTGCCATTGATTAAAACATGTAAATGTGGTTTGAACTTTCTATCTAATAAGTCATTTACTCTAAACAACTCATTTGGATGATATATCTGCTCATGCATTATTATACTCATTGTATTATATCCACTGTTAAATCATCTAGAGTATTTTGAATGTTGCATACATAAATCCATTAGCTTCAAGCACTAGTTGTTATACTTTTTGATATTTGTTTTTTAATCTAATACTTGTTTTTAAATCTGATACTTGCTTGAAACTGATTTTGAAATTAATACTCTGTCAAAATCATTACTGATAGCTCTGTCACAAAATGATAGTGGGAGTACTTAAGAAAAATAGAGCTACTACATAATGATAGGGGGAGCATCATCTTCTGATATAAATTTGTAACATTACATGATTGATGTATCTCTTAATGATATTCTATTTCTATTTTTAAATACTTTTTTTGCTAATGCCCAAAGCGAAAGAGATATTAGAAATTGAAATCTGACTTGAAAACTAATATTACTGAATATAATTGATAGAACAATTTCTGGTTGTGTTGTTGATAAGTGTCAAGAATTGCATATCCTGAGCACTTATTATAATCTCCTTTGATGCATTATGGAGTATAATCTCATGAAAAGTTGTATAAAATGTATATTTTATTGATTTTATATTAGTTTCAGTGTTTTTGTGTGTTTAATTTGCAACAGAATAAGGATTGGGAAGAACCAGTGAGCTAGGACGCTCGTCCAGCGAGCAGTGAACGCTCGTCCAGCGAGTGGTCGCCCGTGATCAGCAAGTGGACGCTCGCCCAGCGAGAGGACGCTCGTCGACCAGCGAGGACGCTCATCCAGCAAGCAGTGGACGCTCGTCTAGCGAGGACGCAAAAGTGGACGCTCGCTCAGCGCGCAATGGACGCTCGCCCAGCGAGCGCGTGCGCCCAACGAAAATTAGCGCTCGCCCAGCGAGCCAGCACTAGTTGCCCAGCGAGCCAACCCTGTTCGCCCAGCGAAAAATCACTTACGACTCATCTCTTTAAGAATGCGAACCAGAGACAGAGAACTCAGTTTTTGGAGGGGGGAAACCCTCCCAGAGCTCAAGG
Source organism: Vigna nakashimae (assembly GCA_034642375.1). Taxonomy (NCBI): domain Eukaryota; kingdom Viridiplantae; phylum Streptophyta; class Magnoliopsida; order Fabales; family Fabaceae; genus Vigna; species Vigna nakashimae. The sequence goes on from CM067768.1 coordinate 26,907,540, forward strand.
ACAATGGTGTGGAGGCGCGACTTCACTGCAGGAGCTCATGGAGGCCGCTTGGGGCATGTGGAAGCATCTCTTTTCTCCTCCTTGGGTCTTCTTCTTCTCCCATCCACCATGTTTGTAAGCTTGAGGTTCTTCCATGGAAATGGAGAATCAGTTTCATTTTGTTAAGAATTGATGTAATTACTGAATTCTTGTGTAATTGATGAATGGTTTGAATATATATGCCTGCTTTGTTAATTTCTAGTATTCTTGTTTCCGACCTTAAAGCATGCATGTAATGGGGACGTTCTTGACAAGAACTAATTTTTGGGTTTCATGGATTATGGGGACGTAAGATGGAACCAGAACTGAAATAGGAGTCCTTGTGGTTATTGATTCTAGGGATGGAAGATGATCACATGTTGTCTTAAGATCCTAGTTCTTAATGCGGGTTTACTTGTTAGATTGTCCAAGACATTGGGATTTGATAAAGAAAACCTAGACTTTTTCACCTAAGGGATTAGGGCTAGAGTGTTTTAGTGGATTGACATTAGTAATTAATGGAGAGGAGATGAAACTTTTTATGCACAAGGGTGAAAGTGGTGAAATCTAATCTGAGCATATTCGTTCCATATCATTTCTGACCTTTTTCCATATCTAAGTGTCTTCACTACCAGAGTCAAACTTTATAATTATGTATGAATTTACGTTTCCGCACTTGTTTTGTAAATTGATGTTATGTTCTGGAGTATGGATGAGTTATTAATCGCACAATTCTTTAGTATTACGAGTCTCTTGGGAAAACGATACCTGGTCTTACCAGTTTATTACTTGAACGATTCGGTGCGCTTGTCGAAATCGCCCAAGAGTTGTACATCATGGTTATGCATCATAAAAAAAAGAAAGAGATTGTTGATAGGGGGAGCAAAGTTAATGCTAATAACAAACTCCCATGTGTTTTGGTTTTTGATGATGACAACACATATATGTTACTATGACAACAACAAAAATGTGTCTTTATGTTTTATATATGTGTTGCTAAACTGATTGTTTTGCATACTTACTATGATCATAAATGTGTTCGCATCAATTGTATGCATTCTCAGGTGTTCATATGCTAAAACCACTTGCATAACGCAAATCTGAATGAAGTAATTGATTACACTAGTTTAGTAATCAATTAAGGTCATCAGATAAATTATGCTTAAAACAGTGGCAAACTACACAAGTTTCAATCGCTTACATTAGTAATAAAATCGATTAAAACTTGCGTCTTTGCAAACACCTTTTGAAAATATGCAGTGATGAGCTTTGAGAAAAAAAGTTTTCAAAATTTTCTAAGTGTAGGACTTAACCCATTACATTGATTATGTAATCAATTAAGTTTGGTATTCTTTGAAAATTGTTTTCAAGCTAAGTCATAACTGTAATAACTGTCATATTTTCAAATATTTTGACTTACTATTAACATGCAATCGATTACAATGTTTGTGTATTCAATTAAATCTATTGTAACATAATCTTGATATAACTCTGATAAAGCGTAACCGATTACATTATTTTCGTAATTGATTAAAGTACGTCTGATATGGGAAAAACTATATAATAACATGTTATGTGGTGTATTAACAACTTTTGACACTTTGATCATTTTGAGAATTTTCATATTTGTTATCAGAGAGTTTAGAAAGAGAGTGCAGGTGCACCTAGTGCTCCAAGAATCAAGATTCAAAGGCTTTGAAGAATTCTTGAAGGCTAGCATTGAATGTCTATTGGTTGATCACTTATGCACACTTTAAGTGTATTCGTTACTGATCAGAACTTGTTTTGCAATCAAGAATATTGTTGTTTCCCTATGTGTGTTGCCAGAAAGAAGAACTTGGTGTTCTTGGTACTTTGAGAAGGATCTCAAAGGGTTATTGCAATGAAGAAGATTGTTCTTTTGCCGGATGTGTTTGCTATATTAGATTGGTGAGAGTTAGAGAGGAGATTTACATTTTGATAGTGGGTCACTATAATTCCTTATTGTAAAAACTCAAAATATTTATAGTGGAAAGTCTTTCAATCTAAAGTTGATTGAAAGAGATTGGATGTAGGGATTGAGGCTAAACCAGGACAAAAAGATTGTGTTTGTTTTCTATCTTTAATCTTTTTACTGCATTATTTTTATAATTGTATTGTGTGCTTTTAAAGATCATCTAAATCTTCCAAAAAAAAGATTTAGAAAGAAAGCGTTTTTGTTAATTACCAATTCACCTCCCTCTTAGTAAGAGAAATAAATCATAACTTTTCTTACACTTTTCCTATAAATAAAGTATTTTATGTGTATATTTTTTCACAAGAGAAATTAATCTCATATATTGACATGGAAACTGCATCATTGACTAAATAAGTTGTAAAATATAACACATCAATTTATAGAAGTGTTTATTGTTTTATCTTCTTTTGTGACAAGTAGTTTCCCATCCGAAATATCTCAGGATGCAATTGGAATTCCCAACTACTTCTGCAATTTCTTCACAACAAACACTTATGGCTCTTCATATATGGTTAGCAACCATTCCTACCAAGCCTACCAGTTCAGCTCGGTGTGCATAATGAATTTGAGATGGGATCTACATTTGATCTCCTCCCTACATGCTCCAATATTCTGTGCATGTCTTCCCGACAATTGAAAGACAAGAACTCATCAACTTCATCCAATACCACAAGAATGCAGCATTAGAGATTCCAATGTACACCGCCTATATATGTCAAGTATTCATTAGTAGAAACAGAATAAATGTAAAGTCTCAACCAGTTCAGTGAAAAGTAGCAAGAAATTTAATTAAGAAAGCTACCTCCATAGGGATTGCTCTTGATGGAAGTCACTCTTATACATTTATTCTGCAACTAAACACAACAGAGATGTCAAAAATAAGAAAAAACAAGGTTAGAGCACCTTAGCTTATATGTTTTCACTCATTTCGCGTAGAAGATAAGTATCATGAAACAAATAAATTGGGATGTGAAGGTAGTAGAAGTTCAAGTTAAATTCTTAATGTTCACAAAGAAAATTATATCATATTTCACAAAATTCACTATAAACTTTTCCGATTAAGAAATTTGCAAGCAAACCATAAAATAAATAACACATGAAAAAATGAGAAAGGATATACTCTACTCCAGCCTTATAAATTGTAAGAGTGTGAGTGAAGAAGATGTGGTTGTTCTAAATCAAAACCTTCTTTTGAAGGGATTGAAACAAACACCGAGAACGTGCGTTCCATTTGCATAGTTCACGCACGAGCTTCCTGTAAACGAAATGTTTTCTCTTGTTTTAGTTTAAGAACCAAATACAAACTATTAAACAAAAAATGAAAAACCATATATGTAAGAATTACAAAAATATGAATCTAATTATTAAAAAACTTAATACCTTTGGTATTTCCTTGATTTGATTTTGAGATGAATCTCATCACTCTTAGAAAAATTATGTCTGTCTTTTCGTCGTCTTCATCATTGCCCATGTTGCTGGCCATTTGTCCAAACTAAATATTCAGAGATAAATGTGTCTTTGGAGAAATTTGGATGACTTAGGTTGAGAAAACTCTCTGAATATCCCTCTTATATAGTTGGGAAACAGGAAATGAATGGTCAATAAAAAAGATTAACATTAATTAATTTTTTCAAAGTTTTCTTTTTAATTTATTATTTAAATATATTTAATATAAAAAATTAATTAAAGCGTTTAATTAAAAATTAAATGATGTCATTAATGTAATATATTAATGCATACGCTATATTATTTATGTGATATCATTAAATATATTGGATGAAATTAATGCATATATTAATGAAACATAAATAACCATAATTTATGTATTTAATTATTTGTTTGATATATTAATATATTCATTAATTTTATGCATTAGATAATTAATGTTATAAAACTTTATCGTTATGAAATTAATACATACATTACTATATTAATGTAATAATACCATAACTCATGTATTTATTATTTGTATAATATATTAATATATGCATTAATATAATGTGTTATATAATCCATACTATAAATTTTTATTGGTAACATCTCAAAATACTCGTTATAGAAATTAGTAGTAATAATAAATTCTGTGTTTAATAATTTCCGAGGTATCTGTTTGTGTATAATTTTATCAAATAGGTCCTATTTTTTTTTATTTTTTTCTATAAAATTGAATCAATTTTAATTTTGCTGTTAAATTCAGTGAATAACATTAAAATTTGTGTCTTGGCTTACTGATCGTTTTGATTCTTGGCTTACTGATCGTTTTAGTGACGTGTGAAATTTAATTATTTTAAATTTTAAAAATTTGTACTCAACCATCGGAAAATGATTCTCTCCGGCCCTGCGTCCCAAAAAGTCGACCCACCGCGAATCCCCCTCTTAGAAGCCTTCAGATAGCCAACCCTATCGCCACCTCATCGATCTAACTCGGAGCCCTAGTTTCCAAAACGGAAGGAAGCTCGTGGTGGCACACCGGACAAGAGTTTCACATGGAGTTGAAACGCGCCTACGCGTGGAGTTGAAACGCCTACGCGTGGAGTTGAAACGCCTCCTTGCACACGGCATAGTGTGCCTCGGTCTCGACCTGCGCTTCACCGATCAAAGGTGTTGGAGCCTTCGTGTTCAAAAATCTCCCTTGTTTCTGTTGAAGGCAAACCATTAACCACAATATCAGCATCCCAAACACCTTCTTGCAAGTTTGTGACCACCTTCAATGGACAAAGTGGTGTATCTATCATATTCAAACAAAATCCATCTTTCCGAATCTCATCAGCTAGGAGATTCCTATCACCAAGCCTGGCCTCAACATATTTCATAACAAGGCTGCGAAGATCATCAAGCTTCTTCTCTAAACCATTGTAGGTCTAAATAGAGCCATTTGAGTACTCATTACTAATTACTTCCATGATGCTTCCCATCATGCATAAACACAAGCCTTGAAATGAAATCTTAACACTTTATTTGCTTCTAGTTCCATGAACTTTTCGAAAGGTGACTTCTTTCTATTCTAGGTTTTATGCCCATAAATAAATTAAACACATCAGAATCCTATATGACCCCCCTAAATCTTAGGCCTTTCACATTCCTGTAACTCAACTACCCAATTTCACCCTTTTAATCAGAGGCTTGTGTTACCGCTAAGATGTAAAATAAACTGCAAAATCAAATCTTTCTGGTGGATCTTCATGGACAAAAAACTAACTCAGAGATTTTCGAACAAAAATTCTTCACTCCCAAACTTTAGTTCAAATAGAAGAATGAATGAAATATATCATACAATAACCACTAAAAAGATGCCCCTTTTGACTTTCTAGACAACTCACATGCCCAAAATCGAGAGGAAAAAAAATAAAAATATATAATGTAAAAACTTTGTTTTCTCTCTCTAGAGTTGTTCATCTACCCAACTAAGAACGCAGCCACAACTAGTAAAAGACAAAGCAGAATACAAATCACCTTTAACTTTTTTGTGGGGTTAAAGGGTGAGCGGTTGCCAGCGGCATCGTGACGACAACAGTGTTAACTCATTGTTAAGTGTATCAAATCGTATCAAGTAATATAAAATGGTAAGACCAAGTATCGTTTCTCAATAAACTCGTGTTTACTAAATAATCGTGTAATACCTTAACCAATTAAGACTAAAGAATAATTCCAATGATTATGGTAAAATGCAATAAAAGTAAACCTAAACTTGAATGTAAAATCTTGATCTTTTGGAACTAAAAGCAAGAATGAATGAATGATATTGATGATATGAGGAGATGATGTTGTTGGGGTTAGATTTCACCTACTTCACTTGTATGTATATTAGAACTCATCTTCTTCTTTGGAATGTTAATGTCACTTACGAAATTACTTAGAACCTGATCCCTCCGCGTAAAAAGCCTAGTCTTAATTATTAGACCTCAATCCCTGGAATCCTAATAACCAATTCCGCATTAAGAAAAGAAGCTTAAGTTAACTAAACGTCATATCCCTATCCCTAAGCAATATTTCCTTTGGGTGAAATCCTCCAGAACATGATTCATAAGATATTTCCCAATACTCAAACAAATCAAACATCAAGTCATGAATGGCTAAACAAAGACAAGCATTAAGAATAGGAGAAAATCACTAACATTCAACGAAATAAGAATAAAATATTTAAAATATGTTCAAATACATGAAAGTTTAGAGGTTAAATCATCCCCAACAACAAATGAGTTTAGTTCTCCATTGTCATGGAGAACCTTGGTGTACAATGGAAGAATGAATGAATGGAAACCCTTGAGAGTGATAAGGAAAGCTCCTGCATGCCTAATCTCCCCCCAAAGGGTCAGAAATTGTGTTTTTGTGCTTCAGCCATCCAAAGATACCAACCCTAACGTGTAAAGGTCCTTAAATATATCAGAAACAAAGTCCAAGGCCCAACATGCTGGCGCTCACCGCCCCTACATAGGGCAACTAGGCGAGCTTGCGAGAGAAGTGGCGCTCAGGGCCTTAAAAGGGGAAACCAGGCATCCTGCGGTACGTGGAGTTTGGCGCTTAGCACCCCTCAGAGGGCAACCAGGCGCTGGTTCGAGCTACCTAGCGTTGAGGATCCCAAAAAGGGCAACCAAGCGTGGTTGTGTGAGCTCCTATGCCTAGGGCTCTAGAAAAGGGCAACCAAACGTCATGCGACCTTCTATAACCTTTTCTTCTGGTGCTTTCTCTATCCTTCATGGGTTCCAACTCCTTGATACTTCAACTCCTCTTCCAATTCATTCCAATAATAACCTACAAAATCAAGGGAATTTAGTGATAAAATCATCAAGTATAACCTCAACTCTCTTATTGCCAAAATTAAACTAAAAACAAGAGTTTAGGCAAGCTTCAAAGCCAAAACTGGTTAATTTAGTATCAAAATTGAATCACAAATCACGATAAATTTAACCATTATCCGACAACGAAATCCTTGTCGACAGAGTGAAAGATGGTCATTAGGGAAAGGGCTGAGAGAGTGGCGCGACGAGGCGTCGGTGTGGATCTCTTCAACGAAGCCACTTTGGCAGTGAGGGCAGGCGATGGTGGCCTATGATGAGAGGTGAACGAAGCGGGTACGGTTGTAGCACCAATATAATAGCATTCCGTAAATAATGTTTCTAACGAAAATAAATTAATTCCACGTAAGAAGACCTCACTCTGCCACGTGCTTTATAATTTCTAGCATAACATTTCACCAGACACAAATTTTAATGCTGTCCACTGAATTTAACGACAAGGTCAAAATTAATTCAATTTTACAGAAAAATGGACCTAATTAGGATAAAACAATACAATAACCTATTTGACACAATTTTCACAAATAGGGACCTCCGAAATGATACTCACAGTTTTATAATTTATGCTTTTTAAATATAAGTTAGCTGGAAATATAAATTACTCTGAACTGGAGTAAAACAAAGAAGAACCGCTAATGAGGGAGTTGCTTTTGGATGAATTAGATGTGAAAAGTGGGATGGTTCGCAAAAGAAATGCGAATGAAAAAATTTATTAAAAGAAATACACAAAATGTGTTGTGCCAATGTTACTTAATTTTTTGAATTTAAGTCCATGCAAGCTATTCAGACGAGTCCATCTATGGAAGATGTAGGCTATAGGTTATGCAAGATGGGCTTAAGAAACCAAGTTAAAATACTCAGCATGCCCCACACTTTAAACTACGAGTCAATGTTAGTGTATTCACAATATTAGGTATATGGAGGAGGAGGTTCATTGGGTAGTTACAATACCAATGAGATATAAGTCTAACCACATAAGAGATTGACATCACTCTCTACCAAAAACCTTAAGACAATTGGTTAATGGATCTTTAAACTTATATGATGTTCTACTTTCTCATTTCTACTCAACGTAGGACTTAGACTCACACTTGAAATACTAACACAATATGCAACAAAGGAGTAACACGTTTTACATAATTATAATTAAATTTGAAAATAATATGTTTTTAATCCTAAAAAAAATATGTTATGTTAGAATCTGATTCTAATATTATAATGTTACATTTGACAGAATTGCTTAAAAACTAATTTGATAATTTTTTTCTTTCTCTATATATATAAATTACAACTAAAATCATTATTATGAAATTTAATGTTAGACAAGGTAACTAAATTAAAGCATCGTCAAAATAATAATAAAAAGAGAGAGAAAAGTTTGTACTGCTAATGGAAACCAGGTTCTAATGGAGATCTATAGATTGTACAAATACTTTAAGTATGGATTTCTAATTAGTGTTCCTTCTTAAAATTACTTTTGATCTCTGTCAAATAGCAATTGTTTCATCATATGGGTTGATTATTGCATAAACTATTTGGTTACACTTAATGAAATCCAAACTTGAGATAAGTTCACTAGTGTAGTCAAGAGAAACGACAATAGTTATTTTTTCTTATAGACAACAATTCCGCAACCGAGACATATATTGACGAGACAAAAAGGGTAGGCTTTTTGCCTCGGTTCAGAATCGAGGCAAAAAAATGTAGGATTTTGCCTTGATTCATAGACAACTAAGGCACTACAATTTTTCCTTTTTTATATTATTTTTTCTCGAATGAATTTTCGCCTTGGTTCCTACTGAACCGAGGCAGTATCCCCCCAATATAAATTAAGAACATTCATGGTGACACTACGTTGAATGCCTCACACAACTTCTTACTTTCTTTGAAATACTCATTTGCTGCTTGTAAAGCAGCTACAACCATTCCATGATATTTTTGTGTATTTCCCCTACGCTTAGCAAAAGAGACCTTACCCCAATGCTTTGATTGTTTCTTCTTCATCATCCTCGTCATTGTCGCACTTTACACCAGACGCCTCCTTCTTTGATGTATTCTACAGGTTAGTGAACTTGCAGTCCCAGGTTCTCTACGGTGGGCACAAGTCAGAACTGGAAGCAAGAATCAGAAAGAAAATCATGTCTTTCATGAATCTCTCAGAAGCTGAGTACACCCTGGTTTTCATTTCCAATGAGGTATCTACTTTAAAAAATGTTGTTGATTCTTTCCAATTTCAATCCAATAAAAGCCCACTAGTAAAAAAAGAGGTTTTTAACTCGCACATTACGCTTCGGTTTTTTTGAAACCGAAGCGTATCAAAACACGATGGCAATTTTGTAATTTTTACTAAACTATATGCCTCGGTTCAATTGGAACCGATGCCTAAAGGGTATACTGCCTCGGTTCTCTGACCAATCGAGGCAAAAAACTCTGCTTTTCTTCTGCAAATTAGCTTTTTCGCCTGCCAACTTTTTCAAAATAGGCTTACTGCCTCGGTTCTCTGACAAACCGAGGCAAAAAACTCTGCTTTCCTTCTGCAAATTAGCTTTTTCACCTGCCAACTTTTTCAAAATAGGCTTACTGCCTCGGTTCTGTGCAGAACCGAGGCAGTATGTCCTGCCAAAAGCTGACATCCTCTGGATCTGAACGTTTCAAATCAATTTTGTTAGCCTTTACTGCCTCGGTTCCATTTGAACCGATGTCATAAGACCTTTATGCCTCGGTTCCATTTGAACCGATGCCTATAGTTTTTTTTTCTTGCCATTTATAATTTTTTTTTAATTTTTTATGATAGGTTTAGGCATCGGTTCAAATGGAATCTCGGTTCAAATAGAGTCTTATTACCTCGGTTGTCAATTTAACCGAGGTAATAGCTTCTTCGATTTTTAAATTTCAGACCTTTCATTCTCCCTTTTCATTCTCCCCTTTCATTCTCCCCTTCCACAATCTTCTCACCACCACCATCCTCAACTCCCACCAAACAAACTTAACCTCAGACTCACCATCCTCAACTCGCTCCGCCACTGCTGCCTCCACCATCAGTCGTTGTTGCTGCCTCCACCATTGGTCGTCGTCGTTGCCTCCACCATTGGTCGTCACTGTTGCCTCCATCGTTGGTCGTTGTCGCTGCCTCCACCATTAGTCGTCACCACTGCCTCCACCACCGATCGTCGCCACTGTCTTTACTTCTCTCACGCGAACTACTTTGTTCGTTGTCACCTTTGGTTGTACGTCGTCGGCACTGGCTGTTCGTCATCGTCTTTGACCGTTCATCATCACCTTTAGTCGTTTGTCGTCGCCTTTGGCCGTTTGTTGCCGCCTTTGACTGTTTCGTCGCCGCCTCCGTTGTCCCAAATAAAAAAGAAAAAGAAAATATTTTGAAAAGCAAAAGTCCCCATTTTCTGAAAAAAAAAATAAAATAAAAAAAAGGCATCTACCGCCTCGGTTCGAAATCAACCGAGGCAAAAAACTCACACATATTGCCTCGGTTCAGAACCGATACCTCGATTCAAGAACCGCAGTCATAAACCCAAAACAACCGAAGCAATAGCCCTTCGTTGCACTAGTGGCCTCCTCATAGTGTATGACCACAGCAACAACGCATTGGATGTGATGATTGAGAGTTGCAAGAAGCAAGGGGTGAGTGTCTTGTCATCGGAATTCTCCTGGCCCAATCTCGGAATGTAGAGGAGAAGCTAAACAAGAATCAAACCATGATAATAGCCTAGTAATTATTACAACAAAATTATTTCAACTTCATATCACATGCTTTTTCAGAACGGACCCCTATACTCATTCCTAGATTATATATGAATTTTTATTCGTTTTATTCTCCTCATCACCACTCTACTTTTTCATACGGGTCAAATTATTGAGCATCACAATCTTTTGTATGTAAGACTATTACAAAACAAACCTGTGGGCCACCAACTCCTTCGCTCTCTCAAAGATCTTAGGGTCCTTCTTAGCGAACGACTGATATCCAAAGATCATCTCACCCTTCTTGATCACGTACGCCGCAACGTGGCTCTCCACCACAAGATCTTCCTTGGCCTTCCCGTACTGGAACGACACTGCCGACTCTATCCTCATCACCTCGTACACCATAGATTTAGTCAAAGTCATCCTATCCAATGGACGGAGACTCACCCCATTTTCTTCCTTAACAACGCTCCTGATTTCCTCTACAACCAACCTGTGCAAACTCTCCCCCCCCCAACATAGCCCACTTCATCAAAATTGGAAACTGGATGAACACAAGTTGTGGAAACCTTCGTCACTCTTTATCCCCAACCTCTCCACTTCGTTCAGAACAGAAGAACCCACACTTCGTAATCCGAACTAGATAAAGAAAACTTGCAACTGTAATAAAACGTTAACCGGTTCAGACTAAATGGCGATCACATTACCTGCGCTGGCAAAACCCTCGCAGAGTTTCTTATAGCTGGATTTCCCAATCCACGCAAGAAAGGGGTTTGTTCGAATAAGGAAATCTTCTTACCTGTGCGTGATAAACAAATTTTTAATCCCCGAAAACGGAATCAAAAACTTGTTAAGACCTCGACAAGTGTACCGAATCGTATCAAGTAATAATAAATGGTAAGACCAAGTATCGTTTCCCAAGAGACTCACGACACTAAACAGTTATGTGATTACTCAACTAATTAAGACTCTAGAGAACAAATTTTGGGATTTTTGGATGCAAATTCAATAAAATAAACATGAATACAATTTGATCAATTGAGGCTAAACACAAGAATGAATGGATGAAGTTGATGATATTGTTGTTGGGTTTAGATTTCACCTAATTTACTCTCATGCATATATGAATTCCTCTTCTACATTAATGTTAATGTCACTTTCTAATTTACCTTAAACCCGATGTCTCGGTGAAGAAAGCCTACTCCTAATTACTAGTTCACAATGTCTTGTCTTCCTAGCAATTAATCATGCATTACATTCGCACAAAAGCTTAAAGGCAACTGATCCTCCTATTCCTATGTCTAGGTAATATTGCTTCCGTGAGAATTTCCCCAGTTCTAGATTTTCTCGTATGTGTCCATATTGACAAAATCAATGATCATGCAATTGAATGAGTTAAACAAAGCATGCATATAGTGTAGAGGAAAACCCCCTAACAATTAATGAAGTAAAGCATATATAATTAAGAATCAATTTCATACATGAGAGTTTAAGAGCTTACATCTTTCCTAACAACAAATAAGGTTTAGTTCCCCATTATCATGGAGAAATTAGATGAACAATGGAATGAAAGAATGAAAGAGATAGAAAAACCCTAGAAAGAAAAGAGGAGACTCCCGCATCCACAAATCTACCCCCAAGGGTCACAAGTGTGTTTTTATGCTCAAGCCATCAAAAGATATAAACCAAGAAGTCCAGGTCTTTAAAGAGGGCAGAAAAATAAGAAAAAACGAGTCCAGGCCTAAAACAGGTAATAAAAATAGCAGAAAACTGGCTCAAAACACGCGTCGTCGGCGCTTAGCGCCAAAATGGAGCTCAGCGGCAGCTGCAGCACTCAAATGACGCTTAGCGATGGCGCTCAGGCACAAAACAAAAGAAAATTGGCGCTCAACACATCTTTTTTGCACTATGGTTGACTTTTCTGCACTCTAGTTGACTTTTCTGCATTCTCGTTGACTTTTTTGCATTTTGGTTAACTTTTCTGCATTTTGGTTGACTGTTTTGCATTCTAACCATTTGGTACTTTAACTCTTCTTTCAAATCATTCAATTAGACTACCAAATCAAGGGAATCTAGCACAAAATCATTAAATTCACCTTCAACAATCACACTCATGACCTAAAACAAAGACCTTGGCGGTGGCATGAATCTTCCAATTGCCTTCGTTTTCGTCTATAATGTTCCAATTATTTGCCAGAATGGACTGTGAGCCCATCAGAGGTTGAGGGCTCAGAGGCAGTGGCCTGAGAGGACCAAAAGCAAATTTGGAGAAGTGCATTAGAGAAGCTGAAACTTGGGATCGAATTTGAAGCGAAGCAAGGAGTGGGTTTCCATGGAAGGGAGTGTGAGGATTGGCGACACCGTTGGAGGTGAATGGTCGCTCCGACGACACAAAGCTCTTATTCGAAACCCAGCTCTCCAATTCGTCAGCACACGACTGCGAATCGAAGAACCCTCCTTTATCCCTCTCCCTCCTCTCAAACCCTCTCGAAGGTTTCTTTGTCGCTGCCCAACAAGAAAGGGGAAGCTCATGATTGGAATCCCTAGCCCCACTTGGCATGAGACAATGGAGGCGCCGGAGACAATGGAGACACTAGTGGCGGAGGAACTGTGGCGGCACGAAGATGGACTTAATGAGCAACCCGCGAGAGAAACCAAACCGCGAAGTGGAGATTTCTTTGTGCGAGAGAAATGGAGGACGCGAGGACTATGCGTTTGGTGGTAGAGGTTCGTCGAGTGGTTATGAAGGTCGCAGGGGAAGAAGAAGAACGAGGAGGCGTAGGGAAGAAGAAGAACGATGAAGCGCGTTAGGGGAAGAAGATAAGGTTTCAGTATTTTGGACAAGGGCTATTACCTCGGTCCAACGAATAAACGAGGCATGAAAAACACTACTAACTCGGTTCATTTGTTAACCGATGCAGTAGGGCTTGGAGGAAAAGTTGTTAGTCTAACTTACAAACTTCGGTGGATTTGCAAAGACTTTTATGCTTTGGTTTCGTAAATAACCGAGGCAATATAATGAATAGATTTCGATTTTCAGTGAACTGAGGCATATAAGTTCGCCTTAATTACAAATCACTGCATTTTAATATGCTTCGGTTTTATAAAAATCGATACGTATTAGGCACGTTAAAAAGTTGTTTTTTTACTAGTGGTTATCATTTCAAAATTTTCATAAAATGATGGTAAGAACTCAATATAGTATTAGGGTAGTCATAGAGACAATGGTGAAAAATACCAAAATATCTAGAAGCTAACAAAATCATTAACACTCCTCATTGAGGGGAAATGTATCAAGCTACCATAAGTTTAATACATCAAGCTACCATATTTATTTTGAAAAACTCTTACTTCAACAACATATTTAATAAATCAAGCTACCATAAGTTTTAAATGAGTAGATATTTATATTGATGTGGATGGGATAAATGATCAACCATTGGTTATTTTACATTTGTTGATGGCAATCTTGATACACAGACAATCAAAACAAACAAAAGTGAAAAATGAAATGAAAAAGAAAAAACTATAGCCAAACAACACTTGATGCTCCACACCTTTATCAGAGCGGCTGCAGCGGAATGGTTAGCGTTGAATAACAAACTAAGAAGGTTTTTAATATGAACGTGTGTCTTTTAATTTCTACTCAATTAAACTTACCAAGCAAATAATAAAGACAAATAAAGAGGCTAAGGTTGAGAGAAATTTGCACAAATGATTTTATCCTGGTTCGGATCCTACCAATCCTACATCCAGTCGCTTATCTCAAAACAAGATAAACAGTTCACTAGTCACAAAACAATTACAAATTACAATCACAAAGAAACAATTTGTAAAAGTTTAGAAACCACCTTTCTTCATACCACAAGAGATGAACTTGCACCTCCTTTGAGTCTTCACAAAGGATGAACACCTTCTCCAAATACTTCACGAAGGACGAACTTCCTCTTCTGAACACCTCCTTAGACACACCAAGGATGAACATGCTATTTCTCTGTCACCGTAGCAACACTTCACCAGCTCCACAGACACGAGTTTCACAAGCCGAATAAGAACACACAAGTCTCAATGATTTATGAGTACTAGAGCACAAGGAAGAGTTCCTGTTGATGGAAAATTAGAGCATATTTATAGACTCACGCAAATACTCTTTCGTTCTTCGTTTCCAGCCATTTAACGCTTTTAATCAATTAATACAAGTGTTAATCAATTAAAATGAGTACAACGACTAGTTTTCAAAAGTAAGAAAACTCCAACGGTCACCTTTAATCGATTATTTTAAGGATTAATCAATTAATTAATTGATTAAAATAGGTATTAATCGATTATTTCCATACCAGTTGAGTTTTCAGCACCTGCAACGTTTTAATCGATTAATACTTGATTTAATCGATTAAAACCGTGTGTTTTTTATTCTAAACAGCAAATACAAAGTATGAAAGTATAAGAATCAAAACCTACTACAAATCTAAGTTCTAAACCTTAACTATAATTATTACAAAAGATTTTTATAACAAAAACAAGTCTTCAAAGGATCTTCATGAATCTTGATATATCTTGACTTGATTTGGACATCATCAAAACTTCATCTGCATCATTTTGCTAACAACTTTGTCCTCCATGTATCTTAGCTAAATAAAAGATAACGTGTCATCCCAACACTTCATAAATGTTAAGCGAAAAAATATTATAAGAAAATATTAAAATAAATATTAACATTAAATTATAACTTACTTAAATAAAATATAATAGACATTTTATCATTTTGTTTGAATATTTTAATTATCTTATGATTAGTAAAAGAGAAAAGAGACGAATAGATAGATAGTTATAGTTGTTTATTCTTCCTTCTTTATTTTCAATATATCAATAAAGAGGAAAGAGATATGAAACAGTTACGACCACAATTCATTAGGGGTGTGTGCGGGTTGGGTTGGTTAGAATTTAAACATATATATTACCCAATTCATTGAAAAATTATTAGGTTTTATTTCTGCATTTGTTTTGTTAAACACAATTCCATCCGAGCAGGTTGGACTGAGATGGGTAAATTAGGTCAAATTAAAAACAATTGCCAAAATATAAATTGTAATTTTGAAAAATCAATTTAACTGAAAAAATAACATATTACTTACAAAATTAAGATAATAAATTTGATCAAACTAATCTAAAGAAAAAAAAAATAAAAAAGCTTAAAGTTCCTCATTATCTTTAATTGAGTATGTGACATCCCAAAAATACAGCATAAACCATAAAATCAGAAAATCACATTTAATAATATTTCAATACAGTTTTCCAACTAAAAACAAAACAACGCTCAAGGACGAACGTCCTTGAGTACAGTCTTACAATAATAACAAAGCGGACGCGCAAAGCCGCACGTCTTCAGAGTTACAAATGAAAAAGCTGAACGTACACGAAACTTAACCGAACGGTTTACACAGCACAAATACCGAACGGTCTATCAGAATAAAATAACAAGACAAGATGGTCTAACGACCACTCTAATACTGGCTACATAACTGGCCGAGCGCCTCACTGCTCGGTCTTCACTTCGACATCAACCAGGTTCTCTTCATTCAGCGCCTCTTCCAAACGCTCGTCTTCCTCTGCTCACATCCACACAGATGATCATTGCAATGACAAGACGGACGTACAAGGACAATAGACAACACAAGGAAACGAAAGGGTAAGCTTACTTAATTTAACTCATGCATCAGTCATACAATTCATTACATAATTCATCACATATCAAGGCATTATAACGCATGCACAAAATAAAACTCGACACGACTGACTGTCCGGACTGTATGAAATCTGCGTAGTTACAGGCGTTCGTGCACCCGGGTGGTGTGGTAACTGGCATTCTCATCAGCTGCCACCCGAGGTTAGTACGTCCGTCCAAAGTACCTCTAAGGACGACGACCTCCTGCCATTCCCACGCATGACGTGCGCCTCTACTTGAGGACGATCACTCACGGAATATCAGGATTGAACAGCCAGCATTAACTTCCCACAGTCATACTTTTACAAATTCTCAAATTCTCAATCAGGAGTCGTCCCAACCCGGAACGCTCATTCAACATCACAACTTTCTTTCCATCTCATATAATGTCTACCATTTATTATTCATCATTCTATAATTATTTTCATTATTTATAAGGTTGACCATCAAAAACCGAACGTCTCGTCCTCACCAAGAAACGAGGACGAACCATGCTGACTGGACAAAAAGGACGCTCGTTAAGAATTAGGAAACGAACGCTACCGATTTTGAGCGAGCGCTCAATCTAAGACCGAGCCCCTGTTTAGGACGAACGTTTGGTATAGGACCGAACACCCTTTTGAACGAACGTTCGGTATAATACCGAACCCCAATTTGAACGAACGCTCACATTAAAACCGAGCACACAAAAGGACGAACGCTAAGTTCAGAACGAGCACTAATAGGACGAACGCTCAGTTTGAGACCGAGAACCATTTTGGACGAACGCTCAATTCGGAGCACTTTTGGACGAACGCTCAGTTCAAAACCGAGAACAAATAGGACGAACGCTCAGTTTGAGACCGAGCACCAACTCGAGCGAACGCTCAGATCAAAACCTAGCACAATTAGGACGAACGCTCAATTGTGAGCACTTTTGGACGAACGCTCAGTTCAAAATCGAGTGTCATTTTGAACGAGCGTTCGGTTTACGTCCGAACACCATTTGGACGAGCGTTCGGTATGAGACCGAACACTCCTAAGTATGAACGTCAGTTTTGAGACCGAACGTTAATAACCTTAAAATAATAGATTTTACGAACGGGAATAGACTATTTCAACATACCAGATACAACGAAGTTTGGTCGAACGCTCAACAAGGCAGTGGAACATGAGGACGCTCGTCCTCGACCAGGGATTATTCCAAATGAACGAATCCCATTCTTGACTATTAAAAAGGGAGACCGAACGGTCAAAGACCGTTCAGTACGAACGTTCAATATGAAGGGAAACTCTTTTTCAATTCATTTACATTCCAATTCAATATCAACATGAAATTCTCATAGTTTCTTACGTTCATATCAACATCACTTCCACATTTTATTCAATCCACATCATGTAAACTCATACATCTCATTTCACCAAGAAAACGAACGTTCATGCAGTTCAGTAAATCAAATATCATGCATTTTACTCATACCACTAAATGACGAACGTTCATACAATTCATACATATCATACATCATGCATTAATTTCATGCAGTAAATTAACGAACGTTCATACAAGGCACACCACATGAATTAAATCAAATAAGCTTCCCTTACCTGGAATGAACGAACGTCCACAGACGCGCAATTACACTTCTCCACTACGTTGCCCTTTCCCACGCTCGTAAACGCTCGTTAACCAAACTACAATGAACGAGCCCCAACCAAATCAGATCTAATCAATTCTAAGAAGGGTAACGTACGTACACAAAACTGGTTTCGTATACCAGTAAGACGAACGACCGAGAGGGAGAACGAACTTACCAGTTCAGTTTCTCCAGACGAACGTTTCTTCTGGAATCCTTCACGCCGTGCGTCCTTAAATGTTGCCGGAATGCTGATTGGAGGAGATGAATTGGGTGGTTCCTTAGAGAGAGGGTGCAGAGAACGTAGAGAGAAGAAAGAGAGAATTCAGAAACGGAAAATGGTGGAGTGATGCAGCTGTCGCGGCCGATCAAATTTTACGTGCAATTAAGAATGCAGTACAGTGCTAGGAATCGACTCCTAGGTCGTCTCTCAAGGACCAATTTGTGTGGTTCGGTCTTAGATTAAACACGTAGTGGGGGGGGTTTTGTGATATGATTTTGTGCAGTAAAATTAAAGTGGACTGGAATTTAAACGAGACAGAATTTAAAAATACTGAAATAAACTTTAAAGACAATAAAAACTGAACGGTAAAAGATGGTAGAAACATAACAGTAAATATGCAAAAACGGTAAAATTAAACGATGCAGAAAACAATAAATGGTAAAATGACGTTTGAAATTAAAACGAACATAAAAATACATTGACAGAATTTTAACGTTTTAGAAAATAGTAAACGGTAAAAATAGAAAAGAAAGTAAAATTTAAAACATTTAACATGAAAATAAAATTCATCAAAGATTAAACATTAAATTAAAATTCTGGACAGTACAATTAAAAATGAAACGATCAAGAGTGACACATTCAGAAATGAAAACTTGGCTTTTGGCACTGTTGAAATTAAATTACAGAGAGTTTGGAAGAGGAAGAGGCAAGAGCCTCCTCCGAGACGTGAGTTCCTAAACTACTCCTACTTTAATTCTAATCTCCAATCTCTGATCCTTTTTTTCTCTGCTGCCCATTCCATTTTATAGCCAAAACTCATCCTCCCGTGACTTCCTTCACTCCTAGATGTGCCAAGGAAATAGGTGGGTTCCACTTCCAACTTCTTGCTGAACCGTGAACCTTGCTTCTCCCTCTTTCACGGGAATTTTGCTCCCCCTCCAAATCAAGGATCAATTCTTCTTCACATTCTTCTCTTTTGCTTGGACCGTGGAAGTGCAGCTCTTCACGTGTGCACCTTCTTCTTCCTTTATCTTGTTTTTCTTAAAGCAAAGAAAAAGAAGCTTCTCCTTCATCCAGCCCGTGTGGACATTCCTTGACCAAATAAAAAAAATCTGCACCTCTTATTAATAAATGAAATCAGCCCTTCTTCTATTAATCACGTTGCAGCTGGTCCAAAACGTCCCAGCTCCCTTCTCTTCTCTTCAATGTTGGATAGGTGCTGCATCCTCTCATGTTTCCATCATCAAAATGTTATGTGCTTTGAACGTGGCAGCTGCTGTAGTCCAGCCAAGATTCACGTGAATCTTCTTCGAGTAGGCTCCCTTCACCATTCCATGACAATGAATCAACTCTTCTCCCTTTGGTTCTCCAAAACAATATTCAAGAAAACATCCAAAATAGCATGCAAGTGGTGGCTGGATGCGTGAGGAAAACTGCTGGAATGATGAAGTCTTTGCTGCCATGGGGTATCACCTTGAGAGCTCCTCCTTTTGCTGGCCAACCATCCATGTGTATTAACGTGAAATCCATGCCTCTTTCCCGTGAATATATGTCTCTCTTCCAAGCAAAAAAATAGCATTTCCTAAGTGGTGAATGGACACATAAACCGTGAGCCTTTAGTGGAGAAACCATGTCAAAAATTCTGCACACCAAGTCAAGGTGATTAACGTGAAGTGGTGGCTCCCATTTCTTGTCCAACTTTGCAAAATTCTTCACAAAAAAAATGCAGCCGTGAACTTCATAGGTGGTGGTCCCTTCTCCATCCAACTTCACGGTTTTAGTTTCAATTCATAAGCCAAAGAAAGATTTTCCAAATGGTGGCTCCCATGTTATTCCTTTTGGCAACTTGCATAATGTCCAGCAACTTAACAAAAAAAACAAGAAGAGGGACCATGTAATTCACAAATACGTAAACTTCTTTTCCTTGCATGTGGTCCCCTCCATTAATGCCATTTACAAATAATGTGCCTTATGGTGTTGAATTTGTTTCAAGAAATTTCCAATTCCAAAATGAATGTGCCGTGAGATGCACTTGTAAGGTGGTCCCCTTCATCATTTTAAACCAAAACAATTGTTGAAGCTTGTAGCAATTTTGGACCTGCAAAAATATTGGATGTCGTGTGGCATGTCTTCTAATTCATCATATTTCTACGAGAAATGAGCTATAAAATGTGCCAATATGAGTGTTGAATCCTTGAGTGTTGGGAGGTCTTAGCACCGTCCAATGATCAATTCCAGCCACCACAAGTATCAAACAACATGCAAACAATGCACACAGATTAGAAGTCACTCAAACAGTAATCACTGAACTAACATAGGGGAGTAAAATAAATACTGGGAACAACACAAAATGAATTTGAACAAAGTAAAAACTATACTTGCAAATAGACATCCATACGAAACTATGAAAAAAAACTGCATGCAAAACGGATAAGAATTGAACTCGAACGAGGACAAACAAGTTGACACAAAATTCACACAGCAACCAGCGAAAAGTCAAATGGCTGAGATGAATTTGGCTCAATTGTCATTTCTCATTTAACATTCAAATGTCCCAAATTTATTTCCAAAATTTTCCTTGCAATTACTAATGCGAATAATTAACTCAAATAATTCAAATTAATTAAAATTAGAATTTCTGGTCAAATTAAGCACAATTAGCAAAAACGGAAAAATACTGGACAATTAAGCACAATTCCCTGATTAATTCTAGTACAATAAACTAAGTGAAGTGAGGAAAATATTGGTTCATCAAAATAGACCACACTTAGTCTTTTGCACTCCTGGGCAAAATCAAGACGCAAATCAGGGAATGGTTCAAAGGACTTTTAGGACGGTGACACAACTCAGCAGACAGAAAAATAAAAGCTCGCAAGAAAAATAAACCAAATTTATACAATTCTCAAGAATTCTGGACAGATAAAAGAAGTAGAAATTATCCAACACAAATCAAATAAAGCAGATACTTACAGAAATCTTCCAAGCAATTCAATACACGGAAAAATAATCAATCAGCTTAAGAGGTGATTCAAAAATAACATAACCTCACAGATGCACTCATAGTGTTTCTCTCAAGTGTCTAGGGTAAAGAATTTTAACTCAATGTACTCAAGAAAACAAACACAAGTAGACTTGGCAAGCTTCTAATATCAATACTTAAAACATATGTATGTTCAGATCAAAAGGTCTTTCAGGGTTGTAATGGGGCCAAGGACAGGGGAGGATAAATTTGGATAAGTAGCTATAGCTCAGAAGAAATAGAGGTGCACTAGGAAAAAATGTAAACATAGTGAAATCTCACCCAAACCTCTAATTCAATCCTCTTCTCGACTCCATTATTCACAAAAATTATTTTTCAATTTTTTTTTTCTTTTTCTCATCATTTTTTTTTTCATCCTGTCTTCATGCTTTCTCTTTTTTTTCTTTTTTTTTTTATTTTTTTTTTTTTTATCACACAACAGGATATAACTTATCATTTCAAAACATGATGAGGAACCAACTAGCCAATTCATCCGAATCACCAAGGAGACCACACTTTTTCACAAAACACTTCTATAGCTCCAGACTGTCCTAAGGTTAAGGTAATCACAATTTTTTTTTTTTTCACTTAGGGCCAGTGTATGAGCTTTAAAACAAAGAAATGGGGAAAATATAGGCTCAAAGGGGTTATCAAAGGATAATATCAGGGTAGGCTTATTTGGCTAAAGAGGCTCAAGAACAAAAATGCCTTTATCATTTCTAAACATGCATATAAATAAGGTATATCAAAAAGAATCAAGCCAAGGCATATGTGCAAGCAATCAAGATACATAGCACACAAGAAAGAAAATAAAGTGGTTCAAATTCTCACAGGGTATTCGTGTTATAATCAATTCACCCTCTCAAACATCATAATCATCTTCCAAGCAGAGAAAAGCAAGGATTTCAAACCATAAGTATTAATGAAGTGAAGGAAAAATCTACAACTTAAACAAAATCCAGAATTGAAGAGAAAAATGTAAAATTTATTGCACACAAAACACACTAAAAACAACTTAAAACAGAAAAAATTTAACA
This sequence comes from Vigna nakashimae, assembly GCA_034642375.1. Classification (NCBI taxonomy): domain Eukaryota; kingdom Viridiplantae; phylum Streptophyta; class Magnoliopsida; order Fabales; family Fabaceae; genus Vigna; species Vigna nakashimae. The sequence continues at coordinate 26,929,669 of CM067768.1, forward strand.
CTTAAAAACAAAAAATTTAACACACGAAATAAATACTAACAGAACTAACAGAAAAATCAGAATTTCTCCCCAGTAGACCACACTTAAATCACACAATGTCCTCAGTGTGTCACAATCATCAGATTATCAATTTCAGAGCAGCAAATAATATAGACAAGTGCAATAAAAATTAGAAAAATGGGAAGAAATTTTCAGTAACATCCATCAGTAGATGTTATCATTGACATCCATCAGCAGATGCTAACTAATTTTTTTTTTTTATTCTAATTTTGTGGTCTATTTTGATGAGTCGATATTTTATTCACTATATTTATCTTATTGTGCTAGAATTAGTCGGGGAATTGTGCTTAAACGTCCGGTATTTTCCTGTTTTTCCTAATTGTGCTTAATTTGATCGGAAATTCTTATTTTAACTAATTTGAATTATCTGAGCTTATTAATTTGCATTATTAATTACGGGAAAATTTTGGATAACTTTTTGGGACATTTGAAGGCTAAATGAAAAAATAACAATTGAGCCAATTTCATCTTAACCATTTCAATTTTCGCACAGTGCTGCCTGAATTTTGTGTCAACTTGTCTGTCTTCGTTCGAGTTCATTTCTTATCCGTTTTGCATGCAATTTTTTTTCATGGTTTCGTATGAATGTCTATTTTTACGTATAGTTTTTCTTTTGTTTAAATTCGTTCTATGTTGTTCCCAGTAATTTGATTACTCCCCTGTGTCAGTCCAGTGCTTACATTTTGAGTGTTCTAATATGTTTGCATTGTTTGCTTGCTGGTTAGTATTTGTGGTGGCTGGAATATCAAAGTATTGGTTTAGAGATGCATCTCACAGTTGAAATGAATTGGAAACCAAGCACATAAGCACACAAAGTTTTATGTGAATATTGTTGCACAAACAATGTACATGGATGATGGAATGAAGCATGAAGGTGCTGCCACAAATTTTCTGAATTTGTCACACTCTTCCAATTCATGCATGAAGCACATAGAGAATTATTTTGGAACATCTTTGGTGTGTCACATGAAGCATCCAACCAAGGAGAGCATGGGACAAGTGGACCCAAAGCAAAGAAAGCAAAAGACCCATGAAAGAGCACACATTCACGTGGAAATGGGCAGCCAACATTGAATGGAGTCTTGCTTCCTTTATTTTATTAGCACATGCTCATGGAAAGGTGAAGTGGAGCACCAAAGGAATCATAACTCTCAGCAGCCATCACACCCATGGAAGCCAATGGATTTAACACAAGCAAGAGAGCTTCACTTTCCAGCAGCAAAAACTTCACTTTCCAGCTGCAACATATCTTGGTTCAGCAGGAAAGTGGAGCTAGTGGAAGTACTCCATGACTTTGAGGGCTCCATCCACTAAGGAATGCATCATCATTTTGAGTGGAGAAGAAAGAAACAATTTTAATTTTGCTGAGTTGGGGAGAGAGAGCCGTATGGAAACCAAAGAAAGAAAGAAGAGTTTTGGAGTTGGATGAGAAAAAACCATGATTCCTAGAAAGAATGAAGGATGATGTAGCTTGAAGTTCTTGGTGCCTTCACCTTTGGTTTTGTACACTTTTCCATTTAAGCTTTCATTCATCTATTGTTTTCATCTTGGTATTAATTTGTATTTTGAGTTTGTAAGTTGTTGTTGTAATTTTATAAGCATTGTAATTTCAATTTGGAAGTGTTTCATTCTATTCACTTGTGCTGAAAAAATAAAAAACCAATGGATGTGTAAGTGTTATTCTTTCATTTGCTTGTTTTTGGTAAGTTTTTGTTTGAATCCTTTTATGGTTTAAGGTTGAATGTTCATGGCTGTTTTGAGGTAAGTAATGAAGTATTGATTCATGATTTTATTTTAAAGTTGTAAGAAGTAAAAAAAATAAAAACAAAGCAATTGGTAACTTATGGAAATTGTCAAAGCTCCTTCTCTTTTAATTCATCTTTGATTTTGTTTTAATTAAGAAGGAAAGGAAAACTTGGAACTGTGGTTGGCTTAGTGTGCATGTGGAGAATAAAATTCAAATTGGTGTTCAATTCAAAAGATGACAAGAAGTGCTAAAAAGAGGTATGTTTTCTTTGCAAATTAAATTGATATAGATGTTGGATGCTTACGGTTTTGGATGTCCATTTACAATTATCATTTCAATGAAACCAATCAAATTTGTCACGGCACATGAGGTAAGTTTTAGAAGCATTTCAATTTCTATTTTTTTAAATTTCAGATTTTACTGTCTCTTTTTACTGCTGTAATTTAATTTCTGTTGTAATTCAATTTCAGTTGTTGTTTTCTGCAATTTAATTTCTCCTCTTCTTTATTTTTGCATTGTTGATCATTTACTGTAATTTTATTTTCTGTATTTTACTGCAGTAATTTTGAGTCTGTTTTTACTGTTTTCCAAATTTACCATTTTCTATATTTACTGTTTTCTGTATTTTTGTTTTCTGTATTTTGCTGTTACTGTTTTACAGATTTTGAAAATTCTGTACTTACTGTTTTTACTGTTATTATTTACTGCTGTAATTTCATCTTTTTTGTTTTTACTGTTTTACTATTTTTACAGTTTTCTGTATTTTATGTTTTACTGTATTTTCGTTTTTACTGTTCCAGATTTAATTTTTATTGTTTCATGTTACTGTATTTTCGTTTTTACTGTTTTCTAAAATTTTCTGTTTTCTGTTTTCACTGTTTTCTGTATTTACTGTTTTCTGTATTTTCTGTATTTTCTGTTTTTCTGTATTTTCGTTTTTACTGTCCCAGATTTATTTTTACTGTTTTATGTTGCTGTAATTTCATTTTTACTGTTTTAATTTCGTTTTACTGTTTTTAAATTTCATTTTTTTTTACTATTTTCTGTTTTATTTTTACGGTTTGTTAATTTACTGCTTTCAACATTTACATTTTTCCGCAACCAAAAACAGTCACAAAACCCCCCCCCACTACGTGTTGATCCAAAACTGAACCACATTTGGTCCTTGAGAGACGACCTAGGAGTCACATCCTAGCTATACTGCATTCTTATCTGCAATCGAATTTGTACGCGGTGCGACCCGCGTATCAAATTTTGGCGCCGCTGCCGGGGACCAATGGTTCGGTTTGAGGTCTTTTGTGTAAATATGTGGTTTGTCATCTATATTTGAATCTGTGGATATTTTGTCTGTTTGAATTTTCTGCTATCGTTTCTTGACTATAGGGTGTTGTAACTTAGTTCATGACTAGGAGCAATCCTGGAACCATACAACCCTTTGATCCTGAGATTGATAGAACGTTTTGTAGGTTAACCAGTAATTCTCGGAATTTATCTTTAGAGTCAATTATTGAGCCAGTTGCAGTAGATACGGAACATCCCACTACTGATTCTGATTCTGATTCTGTTATTTTTCACACTGAGAACGATATGGCACAACCTCCACCTCGCGGAAGGACTCTTAGAGAGATGGCTGCACCTGATTTCACCTACGAAAGTTTGTGCATCCAGTATCCAGATGAAGATGTTCCATATGTTCTAAAAACTGGACTAATCCATTTGTTACCAAAGTTTCATGGCCTTGCAGGAGAAAGCCCGCATAAACATCTGAAGGAATTCCATATTGTGTGTTCATCAATGAAACCTCATGATGTTCCTGAAGACAGTATCTTTCTGAAGGCATTCCCGCATTCGCTAGAAGGTGTAGCGAAGGATTGGTTATACTGTTTGGCGCCTAGATCCATCACCAGCTGGGGCGATCTGAAGAGGTTATTCTTGGAGAAATTTTTTCCAGCATCCCGAACCACTGCGATCAGGAAAGATATATCTGGGATTAGACAGTTTGGGGAGGAAAGCTTATATGAGTACTGGGAAAGATTCAAGAAACTTTGTGCAAGCTGCCCTCACCATCAGATAAGCGAGCAACTGCTTCTCCAGTATTTCTATGAAGGAATGAATAACATGGAGAGGAGTATGATCGATGCTGCCAGTGGTGGAGCGCTTGGAGACATGACGCCTGTTGAAGCTAGGCAATTGATTGAGAAAATGGCTTCTAACTCCCAACAGTTCAGTGTGAGAAATGATGCTATTGTGGTTAGGGGAGTTCATGATGTTGCTACCCATTCTTCATCTACTGATAAAAATGTTGAAAACAAGCTTAATGCTCTTGTGAGTTTGGTGACACAGTTGGCATCCAGTCAGAGATTAGCACCTCCTTCTGCTTCTGTTGCACGGGTGTGTGCTATTTGTTCTAGTGACCATTACACTGATGCTTGTCCTTCTCTGCAGCAACCTAGTGCTCATGATACACCTCAAGCTTATGCCACCAACATTTACAATAATAGACAGCAACAACAGCAAAATTATGACTTGTCTACCAACAGGTATAACCCAGGATGGAGAGATCACCCTAATCTTAGATGGAACAATGCTCCATATCAGCAGCAACAACAACAGCAAACACCGCCCTTCAATAATGTTGCAGGTCCTAGACCATATGTGCCCCCACCTGTTCAGAGATATCAAAGGCAACAACAGCAAGATGCACCTGCCCAACCAGTTGCCCAACCTTCCACTTCATCTGAAACTTCATTGGAAGAGTTAGTGAGACAAATGAGTATTCAAAACATACAGATGGCAACTCAGATAAACCAGATGGGAGCTTCCATACAGAGTCTCAATAACCAGATGGGACAGATGGCGACTCAGATAAGCCAGGCGCAGTCTCAGAATTCTGATAAGTTACCATCCCAGACTGTGCAGAATCCTAGGAATGTTAGCGCCATAACCCTCAGATCAGGGAAGCAGACTGTTGTACCTTCAGAGGCCACTTCTACACCTACACCCGTGCCTGCCACTTGTCCTAGAGAGGACGACCACGATGGTCCACGCAGGGCATTTGAGGTGGGTGGATCTTCTTCTCCAGTCAGTGGTTCTTCTTCAGGTGGATCTTCTTCTTTTTCCACCACCACTGTTGCCTCACCTTCTCCATTGATTGACCGACCTATCCCTCTTCCATTCCCTTCACGAGCACTTGCTAGCAAAAATATGGAAGATCTGGATAAGGAAATTCTGGAAACCTTCAAGAAGGTAGAGGTGAACATACCTCTACTCGATGCCATCAAGCAGATACCGAAGTATGCCAAATTCTTGAAGGATCTGTGCACACACAAAAGGAAGATGAAAGGCAACGAGAGGATCAGCATGGGAAGGAATGTATCTGCGCTTATTGGTAAGTCGGTCCCACACATTCCTGAAAAGTGCAAGGATCCAGGTACGTTTTGCATTCCTTGTGTGATTGGAAACAATAAATTTGAAAATGCCATGCTCGATTTGGGTGCTTCTATTAATGTCATGCCTTTGTCCATTTATAAATCTTTGTCTTTGGGTCCTTTGAAATTTACGGGTGTGGTCATTCAGTTGGCCAACAGGAGTTTTACCCACCCAACAGGTTACATAGAGGATGTCTTGGTTAGGGTTGGTGAACTAATTTTTCCTGCCGACTTTTATGTTCTGGAAATGGAGGAGGGATTCTCTCATGGATCCGCCCCCATCATCTTAGGCAGACCATTTTTGAAAACTGCTCGAACCAAGATTGATGTGCATGCTGGAACCTTATCTATGGAAATTGCTGATATTGTGGTTCACTTTAATATTCTTGATGCAATGAAGTTTCCAGCTGAGGACCATTCTGTATTCAAGATTGACATGATGGATGACATTATTGATAAATATGCTGTTGATGAATTTGATTCTTTGCATAAGAAAGGACATTCTTTCCTATCTCCTCTTGATACATGCATTGAATCTGAAGCTGAAAATGATATTGATTGTGATGAGGATTTTGATATTGATGATGTTGAGAATGGACCTGTCATAGATATTGATTTAGAGTCTAATGAGATGGATGTTTTGCCCTCACATGTAAATTCTTTAGAGTCAGAATGCACTAACTACTTTGCTGAGAGTACAAATGAATCTGACTTGCAAACACCCACTCTTGAGTTGAAACAACTTCCAGATAACCTCAAGTATGCTTACTTGGAGGATGATGAGAAAAACCCTGTGATCATTTCCACTTCCCTTGATGCTGTTCAAGAGGAGAAATTGCTGAATCTACTGAAAAGGCACAAGAAGGCAATTGGTTGGACATTAGCTGACATACCTGGCATCAGTCCATCCACTTGTATGCACCGTATTTTTTTGGAAGAAGGAGCAAAGCCAGTTAGGCAACCACAACGAAGGCAGAACCCCGTAATTATGGATGTCATCAAGAAGGAGGTGACCAAGCTTCTGCAAGCTGGGATCATCTACCCCATTTCAGATAGTCAATGGGTTAGCCCGATTCATGTTGTTCCCAAGAAGACTGGCCTCACAGTGATAAAGAATGAGAAGGACGAGTTGATTCCCACAAGAGTGCAGAACAGTTGGAGAGTCTGCATTGACTATCGGAGGCTTAACCAAGCAACTAGGAAGGATCATTTTCCCCTGCCATTCATTGATCAGATGCTGGAGCGCCTGGCAGGTAAGTCTCATTATTGCTTTCTTGATGGGTTTTCTGGCTATTTTCAAATCAATATCGCTCCTGAGGACCAAGAGAAAACCACGTTCACCTGCCCCTTTGGCACTTTTGCCTATAGGAGGATGCCATTTGGTCTATGCAACGCTCCTGGTACTTTCCAACGATGCATGCTTAGCATCTTCAGCGATTATCTTGAAAGTTGCATAGAAGTATTCATGGATGATTTTACTGTTTATGGATCCTCATTTGATACATGTTTAGAGAGTCTGGAAAAAGTTCTAAAAAGATGCATAGAAACAAACCTTGTTCTCAATTTTGAGAAATGTCATTTTATGGTAGAACAAGGTTTAGTTCTAGGGCATATCATTTCTGGCAAGGGAATAGAGGTAGATCCTGCAAAATTATCTGTGATTTCAAAATTACCTTACCCCTCTTGTGTGCGAGAGGTCCGATCTTTTCTTGGGCATGCAGGCTTCTACAGGCGCTTCATCAAAGATTTCAGTAAGAAGGCACTTCCCTTGTCCAGACTGCTGCAGAAGGATATTGACTTCGATTTTGATGGCAGATGCAAGCAGGCGTTTAATTGCTTGAAGGAAGCTTTGACCACCGCTCCGATCATCCAGGCACCAGATTGGACAGCCCCTTTTGTTCTTATGTGTGATGCATCCAATTATGCATTGGGGGCCGTCTTGATGCAAAAGATTGATAAGTTGCCTCGAGTGATATACTATGCTTCACGCACTTTGGATGCTGCTCAAGCAAACTACACCACCACTGAGAAAGAGCTCTTAGCCATTGTGTTTGCTCTTGATAAGTTTAGATCATATTTGCTTGGTTCACCTGTTATTGTATTCACTGACCATGCAGCTCTGAAGTTTCTTCTGAAAAAGGCTGAGTCAAAGCCAAGATTGATAAGATGGGTGCTGCTACTCCAAGAATTTGACTTGAAAATCCAAGACCGAAGTGGAGCACAAAATTTGGTTGCAGATCACCTCAGCAGGATTGAGGGAGCTGAGGATGAAACATATGTTTTTCCTATTCAAGATAACTTTCCTGATGAAAGTTTGTTGACGGTTTCACTTTCCCACCCTACTCCTTGGTTTGCAAATATTGTGAATTATTTGGTTGCTCATGTTTTCCCTCCATTAGCATCTCGTACTCAAATTGCTAAAATTAAGAGTGATGCTAAATATTATGTTTGGGATGACCCATATCTGTGGAAGTTGTGCAGTGACCAAGTTACTAGGAGATGCATTCCGGACCATGAGATTGACTCGGTCCTGCAGTTTTGTCATGCCTCATCACCTGGTGGTCATCTGGGGATACAGAGAACAGCTCGCAGGGTGCTTGACTGTGGTTTCTATTGGCCTTCCATCTTCAAGGATGCGGAGAGGATCTGCAGCACCTGTGAGCCTTGTCAGAAAGCAGGAGGATCGATTTCACAAAGACAAGAGATGCCTCAACAACCTATGTTGTTCTGTGAGGTATTTGATGTCTGGGGTATAGATTTCATGGGTCCTTTTCCTGTTTCTTTCGGTTTCTCTTATATTCTCCTTGCTGTGGATTATGTTTCAAAATGGGTGGAAGCTAAAGCCACCCGGACTAATGATGCTCGGATTGTTGTAGATTTTGTTAGATCTCACCTCTTTTGCAGGTTTGGAGTGCCTAGAGCAATTGTTAGTGATCAGGGAACCCATTTTTGCAATAGATCGATGCAAGCTTTGCTCAAGAAATATGGTGTGACGCACAGAGTTTCTACACCTTACCACCCCCAAACGAATGGGCAGGCTGAGATCTCCAACAGGGAGATTAAGAGGATTTTGGAAAAGATTGTCCAGCCCAACAGGAAAGATTGGAGTAACAGATTGGACGATGCTCTTTGGGTCCACAGGACCGCGTACAAAGCACCAATAGGGATGTCTCCCTACCGGGTTGTTTTTGGAAAGGCGTGTCATCTACCAGTTGAGATTGAGCATCGGGCATACTGGGCTGTAAAAACTTGCAACTTGTCTATGGAACAAGCTGGAGAGGAAAGAAAGTTGCAACTGAATGAACTGGATGAGATCCGATTGGAGGCCTATGAGAACTCGAAGTTCTACAAGGAAAGGACAAAGAAGTTCCACGATAGTTCTATTGTTAGAAAGGATTTCGAGGTTGGCCAACAGGTTTTGTTGTATAACTCTAGACTCGGCCTCATGGGTGGTAAATTGAGATCTAAGTGGACTGGACCTTTTGTTGTGACTAATGTTTATCCTTATGGTGCAGTAGAAATCCAAGGTCCATCATCAGCTACAAGCTTCAAGGTGAACGGGCATAGACTGAAGCCTTTCCTCAGCAATCCTGCTTTGTTGGACGTAGTGGTGGAGGAGACGTCTCTGGACCGGCCCACCTACCCTCCCAATTGACCAGGGAGTTTCTTTTCTCTTTCCCTCCTCACTTTTATTGCACTTGTCCATAATATGTTTCCGGTTTTGATTGCTGATGTATGCTTAGAACACATTGAGGACAATGTGTAGTTTAAGTGTGGTCTATTGGGAGAGATTCGGATTGTTCTTTGTTTTGTGTGTTAAATTTTTGTTTTTGAGTGTTAAATTTTTTCTGTTTTGAATTGTTTTTAGTGTGTTTTGTGTGCAATTTTACATTTTTCTCTTCAATTCTGGACTCTGTTAAAGTTGTAGACTCGTCTTTCATTTCACTTGATTGATACTCATGGCATGAAATCTTTGCTTTTCTCTGCTTGGAAAATGATTATGATGTTTAAGAGGTTGATTTGATTGTGACAAATACCCTATGTGAGAATTTGAGCCACTTTATTTCTTTCTTGCGTGTGACATGTCTCTTGATTGCTTGCACATGTGCCTTGGCTTGACTCTTGTTGATGATTCTTGATGGATATGCATGTTTAGAAATGATAAAGGCATTTTATTTCTTGAGCCTCGTTAGCCAAATAAGCCTACCCTGTTATTATCATTTGATAACCCTTTTGAGCCTATATTGTATCCATTTATTTGTTTTAAAGCCCATACACTCGACTTAAGTGAAAAATCATGATTACCTTAACCTTAGGAAGTTTTGGAGCTTTGGAAGTATTTTGGGAATAAGTGTGGTCTCCGTGGGGATTCTTATAAATTGGCTAGTTGGTTCCTCATCTTGTTATTTTTGGAAATATGATCCTATTGAGTGATAAAAAAAAAATTATATCAACATCTACTGATGGATGTCACTTGAAAAAAAAAAATATATTTTAGCATCTACTGATGGGTGCTTTGAAAAAAAAAAAAGAAAAAAAAAAGAAAAAAAAAACGAAAAAATAATTTTGTGAATAACGGAGTCAAGAAGAGGATTGAATTAGAGGTTTGAGTGTTATTTGACTGTGTTTACACTTGTTTCCCATTGCTCCTCTATTTCTTTTGGTTTGTAGCTACTTATCCATATTTATCCTCCCTTGTCCTTGGCCCCATTATAACCCAGTAAAGACCTTTTGATCCGAGCATGCATATGTTTTAAGTGTTGATTTTAGAGGCTTGCCAAGTCTACTTGTGTTTGTTCTCTTGAGTACATCGAGCTGATATTATTATTTACCCTAGACACTCGAGAGAAACACTGTTAGTGCATCTGTGAGGTTTTGTTATTTTTGATTCACCTCTTAAGCTGATTAATCGTTTTACCATGTTTTGAATTGCTTGGATAATTTCATGAGTATTTGTTTTCTTTGATCATGTGATAGATATTGTCTACTACTTTTATTTGTCCAGATTTCTTGAGAAATATGTAAATCGATTTGTTTCTTTGTGAGTTTTTGTTTTTTTTGTGTGTTGAGTTTGTGTCACTTCCTTGATGTCCCTTGAACTATTCCCTGATTTGCGTCTTAATTTTGCCCAGGAGTGCAAAAGACTAAGTGTGGTCTATTTTGATGAGTCGATATTTTATTCACTATATTTATCTTATTGTGCTAGAATTAGTCGGGGAATTGTGCTTAAACGTCCGGTATTTTCCTGTTTTTCCTAATTGTGCTTAATTTGATCGGAAATTCTTATTTTAACTAATTTGAATTATCTGAGCTTATTAATTTGCATTATTAATTACGGGAAAATTTTGGATAACTTTTTGGGACATTTGAAGGCTAAATGAAAAAATAACAATTGAGCCAATTTCATCTTAACCATTTCAATTTTCGCACAGTGCTGCCTGAATTTTGTGTCAACTTGTCTGTCTTCGTTCGAGTTCATTTCTTATCCGTTTTGCATGCAATTTTTTTTCATAGTTTCGTATGGATGTCTATTTTCACGTACAGTTTTTATTTTGTTCAAATTAATTCTGTGTTGTTCCCAGTAATTTGATTACGCCACTGTGTCAGTCCAGTGCAGCGTGAATGTTGTGTCAACTTGTGTGTCTTCGTTTGAGTTCAATTCGTATCCGTTTTGCATGCCGTTTTTTTTCATGGTTTCGTATGAATGTCTATTTTTACGTATAGTTTTTCTTTTGTTTAAATTCGTTCTATGTTGTTCCCAGTAATTTGATTACTCCCCTGTGTCAGTCCAGTGCTTACATTTTGAGTGTTCTAATATGTTTGCATTGTTTGCTTGCTGGTTAGTATTTGTGGTGGCTGGAATATCAAAGTATTGGTTTAGAGATGCATCTCACAGTTGAAATGAATTGGAAACCAAGCACATAAGCACACAAAGTTTTATGTGAATATTGTTGCACAAACAATGTACATGGATGATGGAATGAAGCATGAAGGTGCTGCCACAAATTTTCTGAATTTGTCACACTCTTCCAATTCATGCATGAAGCACATAGAGAATTATTTTGGAACATCTTTGGTGTGTCACATGAAGCATCCAACCAAGGAGAGCATGGGACAAGTGGACCCAAAGCAAAGAAAGCAAAAGACCCATGAAAGAGCACACATTCACGTGGAAATGGGCAGCCAACATTGAATGGAGTCTTGCTTCCTTTATTTTATTAGCACATGCTCATGGAAAGGTGAAGTGGAGCACCAAAGGAATCATAACTCTCAGCAGCCATCACACCCATGGAAGCCAATGGATTTAACACAAGCAAGAGAGCTTCACTTTCCAGCAGCAAAAACTTCACTTTCCAGCTGCAACATATCTTGGTTCAGCAGGAAAGTGGAGCTAGTGGAAGTACTCCATGACTTTGAGGGCTCCATCCACTAAGGAATGCATCATCATTTTGAGTGGAGAAGAAAGAAACAATTTTAATTTTGCTGAGTTGGGGAGAGAGAGCCGTATGGAAACCAAAGAAAGAAAGAAGAGTTTTGGAGTTGGATGAGAAAAAACCATGATTCCTAGAAAGAATGAAGGATGATGTAGCTTGAAGTTCTTGGTGCCTTCACCTTTGGTTTTGTACACTTTTCCATTTAAGCTTTCATTCATCTATTGTTTTCATCTTGGTATTAATTTGTATTTTGAGTTTGTAAGTTGTTGTTGTAATTTTATAAGCATTGTAATTTCAATTTGGAAGTGTTTCATTCTATTCACTTGTGCTGAAAAAATAAAAAACCAATGGATGTGTAAGTGTTATTCTTTCATTTGCTTGTTTTTGGTAAGTTTTTGTTTGAATCCTTTTATGGTTTAAGGTTGAATGTTCATGGCTGTTTTGAGGTAAGTAATGAAGTATTGATTCATGATTTTATTTTAAAGTTGTAAGAAGTAAAAAAAATAAAAACAAAGCAATTGGTAACTTATGGAAATTGTCAAAGCTCCTTCTCTTTTAATTCATCTTTGATTTTGTTTTAATTAAGAAGGAAAGGAAAACTTGGAACTGTGGTTGGCTTAGTGTGCATGTGGAGAATAAAATTCAAATTGGTGTTCAATTCAAAAGATGACAAGAAGTGCTAAAAAGAGGTATGTTTTCTTTGCAAATTAAATTGATATAGATGTTGGATGCTTACGGTTTTGGATGTCCATTTACAATTATCATTTCAATGAAACCAATCAAATTTGTCACGGCACATGAGGTAAGTTTTAGAAGCATTTCAATTTCTATTTTTTTAAATTTCAGATTTTACTGTCTCTTTTTACTGCTGTAATTTAATTTCTGTTGTAATTCAATTTCAGTTGTTGTTTTCTGCAATTTAATTTCTCCTCTTCTTTATTTTTGCATTGTTGATCATTTACTGTAATTTTATTTTCTGTATTTTACTGCAGTAATTTTGAGTCTGTTTTTACTGTTTTCCAAATTTACCATTTTCTATATTTACTGTTTTCTGTATTTTTGTTTTCTGTATTTTGCTGTTACTGTTTTACAGATTTTGAAAATTCTGTACTTACTGTTTTTACTGTTATTATTTACTGCTGTAATTTCATCTTTTTTGTTTTTACTGTTTTACTATTTTTACAGTTTTCTGTATTTTATGTTTTACTGTATTTTCGTTTTTACTGTTCCAGATTTAATTTTTATTGTTTCATGTTACTGTATTTTCGTTTTTACTGTTTTCTAAAATTTTCTGTTTTCTGTTTTCACTGTTTTCTGTATTTACTGTTTTCTGTATTTTCTGTATTTTCTGTTTTTCTGTATTTTCGTTTTTACTGTCCCAGATTTATTTTTACTGTTTTATGTTGCTGTAATTTCATTTTTACTGTTTTAATTTCGTTTTACTGTTTTTAAATTTCATTTTTTTTTACTATTTTCTGTTTTATTTTTACGGTTTGTTAATTTACTGCTTTCAACATTTACATTTTTCCGCAACCAAAAACAATCACAAACCCCCCCCCCCACTACGTGTTGATCCAAAACTGAACCACATTTGGTCCTTGAGAGACGACCTAGGAGTCACATCCTAGCTATACTGCATTCTTATCTGCAATCGAATTTGTACGCGGTGCGACCCGCGTATCAAATTTTGGCGCCGCTGCCGGGGACCAATGGTTCGGTTTGAGGTCTTTTGTGTAAATATGTGGTTTGTCATCTATATTTGAATCTGTGGATATTTTGTCTGTTTGAATTTTCTGCTATCGTTTCTTGACTATAGGGTGTTGTAACTTAGTTCATGACTAGGAGCAATCCTGGAACCATACAACCCTTTGATCCTGAGATTGATAGAACGTTTTGTAGGTTAACCAGTAATTCTCGGAATTTATCTTTAGAGTCAATTATTGAGCCAGTTGCAGTAGATACGGAACATCCCACTACTGATTCTGATTCTGATTCTGTTATTTTTCACACTGAGAACGATATGGCACAACCTCCACCTCGCGGAAGGACTCTTAGAGAGATGGCTGCACCTGATTTCACCTACGAAAGTTTGTGCATCCAGTATCCAGATGAAGATGTTCCATATGTTCTAAAAACTGGACTAATCCATTTGTTACCAAAGTTTCATGGCCTTGCAGGAGAAAGCCCGCATAAACATCTGAAGGAATTCCATATTGTGTGTTCATCAATGAAACCTCATGATGTTCCTGAAGACAGTATCTTTCTGAAGGCATTCCCGCATTCGCTAGAAGGTGTAGCGAAGGATTGGTTATACTGTTTGGCGCCTAGATCCATCACCAGCTGGGGCGATCTGAAGAGGTTATTCTTGGAGAAATTTTTTCCAGCATCCCGAACCACTGCGATCAGGAAAGATATATCTGGGATTAGACAGTTTGGGGAGGAAAGCTTATATGAGTACTGGGAAAGATTCAAGAAACTTTGTGCAAGCTGCCCTCACCATCAGATAAGCGAGCAACTGCTTCTCCAGTATTTCTATGAAGGAATGAATAACATGGAGAGGAGTATGATCGATGCTGCCAGTGGTGGAGCGCTTGGAGACATGACGCCTGTTGAAGCTAGGCAATTGATTGAGAAAATGGCTTCTAACTCCCAACAGTTCAGTGTGAGAAATGATGCTATTGTGGTTAGGGGAGTTCATGATGTTGCTACCCATTCTTCATCTACTGATAAAAATGTTGAAAACAAGCTTAATGCTCTTGTGAGTTTGGTGACACAGTTGGCATCCAGTCAGAGATTAGCACCTCCTTCTGCTTCTGTTGCACGGGTGTGTGCTATTTGTTCTAGTGACCATTACACTGATGCTTGTCCTTCTCTGCAGCAACCTAGTGCTCATGATACACCTCAAGCTTATGCCACCAACATTTACAATAATAGACAGCAACAACAGCAAAATTATGACTTGTCTACCAACAGGTATAACCCAGGATGGAGAGATCACCCTAATCTTAGATGGAACAATGCTCCATATCAGCAGCAACAACAACAGCAAACACCGCCCTTCAATAATGTTGCAGGTCCTAGACCATATGTGCCCCCACCTGTTCAGAGATATCAAAGGCAACAACAGCAAGATGCACCTGCCCAACCAGTTGCCCAACCTTCCACTTCATCTGAAACTTCATTGGAAGAGTTAGTGAGACAAATGAGTATTCAAAACATACAGATGGCAACTCAGATAAACCAGATGGGAGCTTCCATACAGAGTCTCAATAACCAGATGGGACAGATGGCGACTCAGATAAGCCAGGCGCAGTCTCAGAATTCTGATAAGTTACCATCCCAGACTGTGCAGAATCCTAGGAATGTTAGCGCCATAACCCTCAGATCAGGGAAGCAGACTGTTGTACCTTCAGAGGCCACTTCTACACCTACACCCGTGCCTGCCACTTGTCCTAGAGAGGACGACCACGATGGTCCACGCAGGGCATTTGAGGTGGGTGGATCTTCTTCTCCAGTCAGTGGTTCTTCTTCAGGTGGATCTTCTTCTTTTTCCACCACCACTGTTGCCTCACCTTCTCCATTGATTGACCGACCTATCCCTCTTCCATTCCCTTCACGAGCACTTGCTAGCAAAAATATGGAAGATCTGGATAAGGAAATTCTGGAAACCTTCAAGAAGGTAGAGGTGAACATACCTCTACTCGATGCCATCAAGCAGATACCGAAGTATGCCAAATTCTTGAAGGATCTGTGCACACACAAAAGGAAGATGAAAGGCAACGAGAGGATCAGCATGGGAAGGAATGTATCTGCGCTTATTGGTAAGTCGGTCCCACACATTCCTGAAAAGTGCAAGGATCCAGGTACGTTTTGCATTCCTTGTGTGATTGGAAACAATAAATTTGAAAATGCCATGCTCGATTTGGGTGCTTCTATTAATGTCATGCCTTTGTCCATTTATAAATCTTTGTCTTTGGGTCCTTTGAAATTTACGGGTGTGGTCATTCAGTTGGCCAACAGGAGTTTTACCCACCCAACAGGTTACATAGAGGATGTCTTGGTTAGGGTTGGTGAACTAATTTTTCCTGCCGACTTTTATGTTCTGGAAATGGAGGAGGGATTCTCTCATGGATCCGCCCCCATCATCTTAGGCAGACCATTTTTGAAAACTGCTCGAACCAAGATTGATGTGCATGCTGGAACCTTATCTATGGAAATTGCTGATATTGTGGTTCACTTTAATATTCTTGATGCAATGAAGTTTCCAGCTGAGGACCATTCTGTATTCAAGATTGACATGATGGATGACATTATTGATAAATATGCTGTTGATGAATTTGATTCTTTGCATAAGAAAGGACATTCTTTCCTATCTCCTCTTGATACATGCATTGAATCTGAAGCTGAAAATGATATTGATTGTGATGAGGATTTTGATATTGATGATGTTGAGAATGGACCTGTCATAGATATTGATTTAGAGTCTAATGAGATGGATGTTTTGCCCTCACATGTAAATTCTTTAGAGTCAGAATGCACTAACTACTTTGCTGAGAGTACAAATGAATCTGACTTGCAAACACCCACTCTTGAGTTGAAACAACTTCCAGATAACCTCAAGTATGCTTACTTGGAGGATGATGAGAAAAACCCTGTGATCATTTCCACTTCCCTTGATGCTGTTCAAGAGGAGAAATTGCTGAATCTACTGAAAAGGCACAAGAAGGCAATTGGTTGGACATTAGCTGACATACCTGGCATCAGTCCATCCACTTGTATGCACCGTATTTTTTTGGAAGAAGGAGCAAAGCCAGTTAGGCAACCACAACGAAGGCAGAACCCCGTAATTATGGATGTCATCAAGAAGGAGGTGACCAAGCTTCTGCAAGCTGGGATCATCTACCCCATTTCAGATAGTCAATGGGTTAGCCCGATTCATGTTGTTCCCAAGAAGACTGGCCTCACAGTGATAAAGAATGAGAAGGACGAGTTGATTCCCACAAGAGTGCAGAACAGTTGGAGAGTCTGCATTGACTATCGGAGGCTTAACCAAGCAACTAGGAAGGATCATTTTCCCCTGCCATTCATTGATCAGATGCTGGAGCGCCTGGCAGGTAAGTCTCATTATTGCTTTCTTGATGGGTTTTCTGGCTATTTTCAAATCAATATCGCTCCTGAGGACCAAGAGAAAACCACGTTCACCTGCCCCTTTGGCACTTTTGCCTATAGGAGGATGCCATTTGGTCTATGCAACGCTCCTGGTACTTTCCAACGATGCATGCTTAGCATCTTCAGCGATTATCTTGAAAGTTGCATAGAAGTATTCATGGATGATTTTACTGTTTATGGATCCTCATTTGATACATGTTTAGAGAGTCTGGAAAAAGTTCTAAAAAGATGCATAGAAACAAACCTTGTTCTCAATTTTGAGAAATGTCATTTTATGGTAGAACAAGGTTTAGTTCTAGGGCATATCATTTCTGGCAAGGGAATAGAGGTAGATCCTGCAAAATTATCTGTGATTTCAAAATTACCTTACCCCTCTTGTGTGCGAGAGGTCCGATCTTTTCTTGGGCATGCAGGCTTCTACAGGCGCTTCATCAAAGATTTCAGTAAGAAGGCACTTCCCTTGTCCAGACTGCTGCAGAAGGATATTGACTTCGATTTTGATGGCAGATGCAAGCAGGCGTTTAATTGCTTGAAGGAAGCTTTGACCACCGCTCCGATCATCCAGGCACCAGATTGGACAGCCCCTTTTGTTCTTATGTGTGATGCATCCAATTATGCATTGGGGGCCGTCTTGATGCAAAAGATTGATAAGTTGCCTCGAGTGATATACTATGCTTCACGCACTTTGGATGCTGCTCAAGCAAACTACACCACCACTGAGAAAGAGCTCTTAGCCATTGTGTTTGCTCTTGATAAGTTTAGATCATATTTGCTTGGTTCACCTGTTATTGTATTCACTGACCATGCAGCTCTGAAGTTTCTTCTGAAAAAGGCTGAGTCAAAGCCAAGATTGATAAGATGGGTGCTGCTACTCCAAGAATTTGACTTGAAAATCCAAGACCGAAGTGGAGCACAAAATTTGGTTGCAGATCACCTCAGCAGGATTGAGGGAGCTGAGGATGAAACATATGTTTTTCCTATTCAAGATAACTTTCCTGATGAAAGTTTGTTGACGGTTTCACTTTCCCACCCTACTCCTTGGTTTGCAAATATTGTGAATTATTTGGTTGCTCATGTTTTCCCTCCATTAGCATCTCGTACTCAAATTGCTAAAATTAAGAGTGATGCTAAATATTATGTTTGGGATGACCCATATCTGTGGAAGTTGTGCAGTGACCAAGTTACTAGGAGATGCATTCCGGACCATGAGATTGACTCGGTCCTGCAGTTTTGTCATGCCTCATCACCTGGTGGTCATCTGGGGATACAGAGAACAGCTCGCAGGGTGCTTGACTGTGGTTTCTATTGGCCTTCCATCTTCAAGGATGCGGAGAGGATCTGCAGCACCTGTGAGCCTTGTCAGAAAGCAGGAGGATCGATTTCACAAAGACAAGAGATGCCTCAACAACCTATGTTGTTCTGTGAGGTATTTGATGTCTGGGGTATAGATTTCATGGGTCCTTTTCCTGTTTCTTTCGGTTTCTCTTATATTCTCCTTGCTGTGGATTATGTTTCAAAATGGGTGGAAGCTAAAGCCACCCGGACTAATGATGCTCGGATTGTTGTAGATTTTGTTAGATCTCACCTCTTTTGCAGGTTTGGAGTGCCTAGAGCAATTGTTAGTGATCAGGGAACCCATTTTTGCAATAGATCGATGCAAGCTTTGCTCAAGAAATATGGTGTGACGCACAGAGTTTCTACACCTTACCACCCCCAAACGAATGGGCAGGCTGAGATCTCCAACAGGGAGATTAAGAGGATTTTGGAAAAGATTGTCCAGCCCAACAGGAAAGATTGGAGTAACAGATTGGACGATGCTCTTTGGGTCCACAGGACCGCGTACAAAGCACCAATAGGGATGTCTCCCTACCGGGTTGTTTTTGGAAAGGCGTGTCATCTACCAGTTGAGATTGAGCATCGGGCATACTGGGCTGTAAAAACTTGCAACTTGTCTATGGAACAAGCTGGAGAGGAAAGAAAGTTGCAACTGAATGAACTGGATGAGATCCGATTGGAGGCCTATGAGAACTCGAAGTTCTACAAGGAAAGGACAAAGAAGTTCCACGATAGTTCTATTGTTAGAAAGGATTTCGAGGTTGGCCAACAGGTTTTGTTGTATAACTCTAGACTCGGCCTCATGGGTGGTAAATTGAGATCTAAGTGGACTGGACCTTTTGTTGTGACTAATGTTTATCCTTATGGTGCAGTAGAAATCCAAGGTCCATCATCAGCTACAAGCTTCAAGGTGAACGGGCATAGACTGAAGCCTTTCCTCAGCAATCCTGCTTTGTTGGACGTAGTGGTGGAGGAGACGTCTCTGGACCGGCCCACCTACCCTCCCAATTGACCAGGGAGTTTCTTTTCTCTTTCCCTCCTCACTTTTATTGCACTTGTCCATAATATGTTTCCGGTTTTGATTGCTGATGTATGCTTAGAACACATTGAGGACAATGTGTAGTTTAAGTGTGGTCTATTGGGAGAGATTCGGATTGTTCTTTGTTTTGTGTGTTAAATTTTTGTTTTTGAGTGTTAAATTTTTTCTGTTTTGAATTGTTTTTAGTGTGTTTTGTGTGCAATTTTACATTTTTCTCTTCAATTCTGGACTCTGTTAAAGTTGTAGACTCGTCTTTCATTTCACTTGATTGATACTCATGGCATGAAATCTTTGCTTTTCTCTGCTTGGAAAATGATTATGATGTTTAAGAGGTTGATTTGATTGTGACAAATACCCTATGTGAGAATTTGAGCCACTTTATTTCTTTCTTGCGTGTGACATGTCTCTTGATTGCTTGCACATGTGCCTTGGCTTGACTCTTGTTGATGATTCTTGATGGATATGCATGTTTAGAAATGATAAAGGCATTTTATTTCTTGAGCCTCGTTAGCCAAATAAGCCTACCCTGTTATTATCATTTGATAACCCTTTTGAGCCTATATTGTATCCATTTATTTGTTTTAAAGCCCATACACTCGACTTAAGTGAAAAATCATGATTACCTTAACCTTAGGAAGTTTTGGAGCTTTGGAAGTATTTTGGGAATAAGTGTGGTCTCCGTGGGGATTCTTATAAATTGGCTAGTTGGTTCCTCATCTTGTTATTTTTGGAAATATGATCCTATTGAGTGATAAAAAAAAAATTATATCAACATCTACTGATGGATGTCACTTGAAAAAAAAAATATATTTTAGCATCTACTGATGGGTGCTTTGAAAAAAAAAAAAGAAAAAAAAAAGAAAAAAAAAACGAAAAAATAATTTTGTGAATAACGGAGTCAAGAAGAGGATTGAATTAGAGGTTTGAGTGTTATTTGACTGTGTTTACACTTGTTTCCCATTGCTCCTCTATTTCTTTTGGTTTGTAGCTACTTATCCATATTTATCCTCCCTTGTCCTTGGCCCCATTATAACCCAGTAAAGACCTTTTGATCCGAGCATGCATATGTTTTAAGTGTTGATTTTAGAGGCTTGCCAAGTCTACTTGTGTTTGTTCTCTTGAGTACATCGAGCTGATATTATTATTTACCCTAGACACTCGAGAGAAACACTGTTAGTGCATCTGTGAGGTTTTGTTATTTTTGATTCACCTCTTAAGCTGATTAATCGTTTTACCATGTTTTGAATTGCTTGGATAATTTCATGAGTATTTGTTTTCTTTGATCATGTGATAGATATTGTCTACTACTTTTATTTGTCCAGATTTCTTGAGAAATATGTAAATCGATTTGTTTCTTTGTGAGTTTTTGTTTTTTTTGTGTGTTGAGTTTGTGTCACTTCCTTGATGTCCCTTGAACTATTCCCTGATTTGCGTCTTAATTTTGCCCAGGAGTGCAAAAGACTAAGTGTGGTCTATTTTGATGAGTCGATATTTTATTCACTATATTTATCTTATTGTGCTAGAATTAGTCGGGGAATTGTGCTTAAACGTCCGGTATTTTCCTGTTTTTCCTAATTGTGCTTAATTTGATCGGAAATTCTTATTTTAACTAATTTGAATTATCTGAGCTTATTAATTTGCATTATTAATTACGGGAAAATTTTGGATAACTTTTTGGGACATTTGAAGGCTAAATGAAAAAATAACAATTGAGCCAATTTCATCTTAACCATTTCAATTTTCGCACAGTGCTGCCTGAATTTTGTGTCAACTTGTCTGTCTTCGTTCGAGTTCATTTCTTATCCGTTTTGCATGCAATTTTTTTTCATAGTTTCGTATGGATGTCTATTTTCACGTACAGTTTTTATTTTGTTCAAATTAATTCTGTGTTGTTCCCAGTAATTTGATTACGCCACTGTGTCAGTCCAGTGCAGCGTGAATGTTGTGTCAACTTGTGTGTCTTCGTTTGAGTTCAATTCGTATCCGTTTTGCATGCCGTTTTTTTTCATGGTTTCGTATGAATGTCTATTTTTACGTATAGTTTTTCTTTTGTTTAAATTCGTTCTATGTTGTTCCCAGTAATTTGATTACTCCCCTGTGTCAGTCCAGTGCTTACATTTTGAGTGTTCTAATATGTTTGCATTGTTTGCTTGCTGGTTAGTATTTGTGGTGGCTGGAATATCAAAGTATTGGTTTAGAGATGCATCTCACAGTTGAAATGAATTGGAAACCAAGCACATAAGCACACAAAGTTTTATGTGAATATTGTTGCACAAACAATGTACATGGATGATGGAATGAAGCATGAAGGTGCTGCCACAAATTTTCTGAATTTGTCACACTCTTCCAATTCATGCATGAAGCACATAGAGAATTATTTTGGAACATCTTTGGTGTGTCACATGAAGCATCCAACCAAGGAGAGCATGGGACAAGTGGACCCAAAGCAAAGAAAGCAAAAGACCCATGAAAGAGCACACATTCACGTGGAAATGGGCAGCCAACATTGAATGGAGTCTTGCTTCCTTTATTTTATTAGCACATGCTCATGGAAAGGTGAAGTGGAGCACCAAAGGAATCATAACTCTCAGCAGCCATCACACCCATGGAAGCCAATGGATTTAACACAAGCAAGAGAGCTTCACTTTCCAGCAGCAAAAACTTCACTTTCCAGCTGCAACATATCTTGGTTCAGCAGGAAAGTGGAGCTAGTGGAAGTACTCCATGACTTTGAGGGCTCCATCCACTAAGGAATGCATCATCATTTTGAGTGGAGAAGAAAGAAACAATTTTAATTTTGCTGAGTTGGGGAGAGAGAGCCGTATGGAAACCAAAGAAAGAAAGAAGAGTTTTGGAGTTGGATGAGAAAAAACCATGATTCCTAGAAAGAATGAAGGATGATGTAGCTTGAAGTTCTTGGTGCCTTCACCTTTGGTTTTGTACACTTTTCCATTTAAGCTTTCATTCATCTACTGTTTTCATCTTGGTATTAATTTGTATTTTGAGTTTGTAAGTTGTTGTTGTAATTTTATAAGCATTGTAATTTCAATTTGGAAGTGTTTCATTCTATTCACTTGTGCTGAAAAAATAAAAAACCAATGGATGTGTAAGTGTTATTCTTTCATTTGCTTGTTTTTGGTAAGTTTTTGTTTGAATCCTTTTATGGTTTAAGGTTGAATGTTCATGGCTGTTTTGAGGTAAGTAATGAAGTATTGATTCATGATTTTATTTTAAAGTTGTAAGAAGTAAAAAAAATAAAAACAAAGCAATTGGTAACTTATGGAAATTGTCAAAGCTCCTTCTCTTTTAATTCATCTTTGATTTTGTTTTAATTAAGAAGGAAAGGAAAACTTGGAACTGTGGTTGGCTTAGTGTGCATGTGGAGAATAAAATTCAAATTGGTGTTCAATTCAAAAGATGACAAGAAGTGCTAAAAAGAGGTATGTTTTCTTTGCAAATTAAATTGATATAGATGTTGGATGCTTACGGTTTTGGATGTCCATTTACAATTATCATTTCAATGAAACCAATCAAATTTGTCACGGCACATGAGGTAAGTTTTAGAAGCATTTCAATTTCTATTTTTTTAAATTTCAGATTTTACTGTCTCTTTTTACTGCTGTAATTTAATTTCTGTTGTAATTCAATTTCAGTTGTTGTTTTCTGCAATTTAATTTCTCCTCTTCTTTATTTTTGCATTGTTGATCATTTACTGTAATTTTATTTTCTGTATTTTACTGCAGTAATTTTGAGTCTGTTTTTACTGTTTTCCAAATTTACCATTTTCTATATTTACTGTTTTCTGTATTTTTGTTTTCTGTATTTTGCTGTTACTGTTTTACAGATTTTGAAAATTCTGTACTTACTGTTATTATTTACTGCTGTAATTTCATCTTTTTTGTTTTTACTGTTTTACTATTTTTACAGTTTTCTGTATTTTATGTTTTACTGTATTTTCGTTTTTACTGTTCCAGATTTAATTTTTATTGTTTCATGTTACTGTATTTTCGTTTTTACTGTTTTCTAAAATTTTCTGTTTTCTGTTTTCACTGTTTTCTGTATTTACTGTTTTCTGTATTTTCTGTATTTTCTGTTTTTCTGTATTTTCGTTTTTACTGTCCCAGATTTATTTTTACTGTTTTATGTTGCTGTAATTTCATTTTTACTGTTTTAATTTCGTTTTACTGTTTTTAAATTTCATTTTTTTTTACTATTTTCTGTTTTATTTTTACGGTTTGTTAATTTACTGCTTTCAACATTTACATTTTTCCGCAACCAAAAACAATCACAAAACCCCCCCCCCACTACGTGTTGATCCAAAACTGAACCACATTTGGTCCTTGAGAGACGACCTAGGAGTCACATCCTAGCTATACTGCATTCTTATCTGCAATCGAATTTGTACGCGGTGCGACCCGCGTATCACCTGCTCTGCCTCTTTATTTCCTGCTTTCCTGTTTCCTGCTTTCCATTTTCTCCTTTTCCTGCTAAACACTTAAAACACATAAAACACAATTGTCTAAAAACTTAAGGGGTATATCGGCTGGAAACCAGACGTTAATCTCCCTTCGATTGAAGGTATGGCAGAGACAATCGGGTAGAACAACGCCACGTACCCCACTTAAAACTAAAACACAGAAACTGAATATACAAGAACAATATGGACAAGGACACTGGACGTAGATCCGTTTAGGACCCTTTTCAAGGACCGTGAAACAGATCTGAGACCAGACACAAAAACAATCAAAGACAGACAGGAAAAAATAAATTTGAAAGGAAACAAGAACAAACAAATAAAGAAAATACTGAACTAAGAATCTAATATATTTTTATGCTTCTTTTTTTTTTTATGTTTTGTTTTTCTTTTTTTTTTTTTTTTTTTTATATGTATTTATTTTTTTATTTATGTATTTGTATATTACGAGAGGAAGGATGAGTGAAACGGAATCAGAGAGATATACCAGTCAACGGTGGCGTCCAACCGACGATCAGATCACGATGATGACCAAAATATTCAACTATGGGGTCACACACCCAAGCCGAGCGCAAGTCGTCGAGATCGCGTCTCGACTAAGGGCTTTCGGCGAAGCCACTGAATACAACGTACACTGCTGGTTCAACAACCACGGCAATCGGGTCAAGCACTGGCAAGCGGAGATAGACCCCACTGGCACTCTCTTTTCACAACTGCCGCTGTACATGTACGGTAAGACCTCTGATCATACCTTCATTGAAATTTATTTTTTTTTTTTTCACTTCCTCTTCTATTATTAACACATGTTTTTTTATTTTTTATTTTTTTATTTTTTTGTTTGAAAGAAAAAAACTGGGTGATTATGAGGGCACCGAGGCTGCTGAATCTGTTTCCCGTTCCGATCATCATCGATGATGACAGAAATGAACGAGAAATACCTCCACCAAAGCCTCCGCTCGCATTCCGAACCAGAGCTCCCTCAACGGAGCTCTCTCTTAGACCACCACAACCAGCTCGTGAATTCTTCCAGTTTTAATGTTTTATGTTTTTTTTTTTTTTTTTTTTTTTTTTTATGTTTTTGTTGGCCGAGTGTGGCCAGAATTAAGGACAAGGCATGTAATCTGAACAATTGTTTTTAATTTTTTTATGTTGTTTTTTTTTTATTATGGTCTGTAATATTAACGATCACTAAAGATCGACCCCCCGAACATCTTTTATTTATATATATATCTACTGCAATTTTATTTTCAGATCTGATAAATTTCCATTTTTCCATTACTGTAATTTTTTTTTTTTGCATTGATGAATGAAATCTCTCTTAGTCTAAACAAAATTTTCAATCAAAGATCTGATGAAACAACTAAGAAATTATTTTACAGTGAAGAAAAATAAGGGAAAAAAAATGAGATCTGAAATGAAATGTTTATTGATATGAAATAATAAGATACTGAGGGTCGAAATAAAATCAAAGAATACGCAAAACAATTTTTTTGAATTTTTGAAATTTTTTTTTTTTTTTTTTTTTTAAGGATAACAATGTGAAAACTAAGAAAGAAGGAAGAAAAAAAAAATATATACATATCAGAATACAGATTTGGCACGCTTTAAACAAAAAATTTTATCACAAATTGTTTTTTTATGTTTTTAAATTTTTTTTTTTTTTTTTTATTTTTAAAAATAATAATTCGAAAACTAAAAAGAAAAGGAAAAACAAACTTAAAAGAAAAACAAAAATCAGAAACTTCCCGAGACCACACTTAAACTACACTGTCCTAAATGTTTTCTAAGCATAAGATCATCAATTAAAACACTAAACAGATAAAGGACAAGTGCATTAAAAATATGAAAACGGGAAGAAAGAAAAAGAAAACTTCCCTGGTCATGGTGGCAGTTGCCAATTTTGGACTTGTAGGGAGATGTTCCCTTCTTCAGGATCCAGCATGAAAGTGTTGAGGACGAACTGCTTCATCCTCCAAATCTGATCAAGTAGGGAAATATCTTCCACCACCGGATCTAAGCAGCAATTGTTGATGAGCGGGTACAGCAGGTGCCTTCCGAACTTTGATTTGTCAGTGTTAGCACCTATGTTTTCCACTGTGGGTGCATATTGGTCAAATTCATTTGTACCTCCTGCAATAGGGTTAGTGCAAAATGGTTCCACCGAAATTTCATGCAGAGGTAAAACACCCAAATCTAGTGTAACAAGCTGAACCTCAGATACATCCTCAGAACATGAATCAATTTTAAAATTACATGCATTATCAACCACAGACTCATATTCATGTTCAGTGCATGGAGAATAAACATTTGAATGTGATAGTAAAAAGCGATTCTCATCATGCACAGAGGAAAAATTAAAATCAGACTCAGCAACAATATAATCATTAGCATACCGATCATCATCACAATCAACAGAATAATCAAATTGTGGTATGCTTACCTCCACTTCCTTGAAGATTTCTAAAGTGTGGGAAGATGAAGGTGGTCTACCTGGTTCAGGATTACTGCTTACTTCTGCCGGGTCCCCAAAATTTTCATCAGTCTCCTCAGGTGCAAGAGTGGCCATCTGCCTGATCTGATCACTCAGATTCTGCATGGCAGCTTGAGTTTCCATGCTCTCTTGCTTGAACTGCATGTTCCCTTTCTGAAACTGAATGTTCTGCATGGTCATCTGCTCCAATAACTCCTTCAATGTAGGTTCAGAAGTTGAAGGCTGAGAAGCTACTTGGGCAGGAGCATCATACTGCTGACTCTGATATTGCTGAACTGGTGGAACCGGCTCCCAAAGGGAGCTCTCAGGAATTTGAGGATGATCCATATTTTTCTCAGTATTAAAATCAGCACAAGAATCAGAGTAATATGCAGAAAGAGAATCATAATTACAGGCACTTGTAGAATAAGCACTATTCACAAAATTAAAATAGGTAGACATGGAAAAATAAAAAGTAAAAAGTAAAAACTAAAAATTACGAATCAGATAAAACAAAACACATTTATACATGCTACAAGCACACACAAGACAGAACATCAATAGTAAAAATTTTTAATTAAATTTTTTTTTTTTTTTTTTTTTTTTTAATTTTAAATTTTTTTTTTTTTTAATAACAACTAAATACAGAACATAGCACAATTAAACACATATATACACAATATATATTAACACAGCATAATCGAAAAACACAACAAAAATCTAAAACAAAAAACCTGGAACTGAAG
Source organism: Vigna nakashimae (assembly GCA_034642375.1). Lineage (NCBI taxonomy): Eukaryota > Viridiplantae > Streptophyta > Magnoliopsida > Fabales > Fabaceae > Vigna > Vigna nakashimae. The sequence goes on from CM067768.1 coordinate 26,956,571, forward strand.
TGACAACGCCGCCAAAATTTGCTGAAGGTGTCGTTGTCGCCTACAAAAATATGAAACACGAAACACACAAAACACACATATTAACAGAACAAATATTAACAGAACAAAAATCTAAAACTGAACCTTCATTGGTCCCCGGCAGCGGCGCCAAAATTTGGTGCAGCTGTCGCGGTCGATCAAATTTTACGTGCAATTAAGAATGCAGTACAGTGCTAGGAATCGACTCCTAGGTCGTCTCTCAAGGACCAATTTGTGTGGTTCGGTCTTAGATTAAACACGTAGTGGGGGGGGTTTTGTGATATGATTTTGTGCAGTAAAATTAAAGTGGACTGGAATTTAAACGAGACAGAATTTAAAAATACTGAAATAAACTTTAAAGACAATAAAAACTGAACGGTAAAAGATGGTAGAAACATAACAGTAAATATGCAAAAACGGTAAAATTAAACGATGCAGAAAACAATAAATGGTAAAATGACGTTTGAAATTAAAACGAACATAAAAATACATTGACAGAATTTTTACGTTTTAGAAAATAGTAAACGGTAAAAATAGAAAAGAAAGTAAAATTTAAAACATTTAACATGAAAATAAAATTCATCAAAGATTAAACATTAAATTAAAATTCTGGACAGTACAATTAAAAATGAAACGATCAAGAGTGACACATTCAGAAATGAAAACTTGGCTTTTGGCACTGTTGAAATTAAATTACAGAGAGTTTGGAAGAGGAAGAGGCAAGAGCCTCCTCCGAGACGTGAGTTCCTAAACTACTCCTACTTTAATTCTAATCTCCAATCTCTGATCCTTTTTTTCTCTGCTGCCCATTCCATTTTATAGCCAAAACTCATCCTCCCGTGACTTCCTTCACTCCTAGATGTGCCAAGGAAATAGGTGGGTTCCACTTCCAACTTCTTGCTGAACCGTGAACCTTGCTTCTCCCTCTTTCACGGGAATTTTGCTCCCCCTCCAAATCAAGGATCAATTCTTCTTCACATTCTTCTCTTTTGCTTGGACCGTGGAAGTGCAGCTCTTCACGTGTGCACCTTCTTCTTCCTTTATCTTGTTTTTCTTAAAGCAAAGAAAAAGAAGCTTCTCCTTCATCCAGCCCGTGTGGACATTCCTTGACCAAATAAAAAAAATCTGCACCTCTTATTAATAAATGAAATCAGCCCTTCTTCTATTAATCACGTTGCAGCTGGTCCAAAACGTCCCAGCTCCCTTCTCTTCTCTTCAATGTTGGATAGGTGCTGCATCCTCTCATGTTTCCATCATCAAAATGTTATGTGCTTTGAACGTGGCAGCTGCTGTAGTCCAGCCAAGATTCACGTGAATCTTCTTCGAGTAGGCTCCCTTCACCATTCCATGACAATGAATCAACTCTTCTCCCTTTGGTTCTCCAAAACAATATTCAAGAAAACATCCAAAATAGCATGCAAGTGGTGGCTGGATGCGTGAGGAAAACTGCTGGAATGATGAAGTCTTTGCTGCCATGGGGTATCACCTTGAGAGCTCCTCCTTTTGCTGGCCAACCATCCATGTGTATTAACGTGAAATCCATGCCTCTTTCCCGTGAATATATGTCTCTCTTCCAAGCAAAAAAATAGCATTTCCTAAGTGGTGAATGGACACATAAACCGTGAGCCTTTAGTGGAGAAACCATGTCAAAAATTCTGCACACCAAGTCAAGGTGATTAACGTGAAGTGGTGGCTCCCATTTCTTGTCCAACTTTGCAAAATTCTTCACAAAAAAAATGCAGCCGTGAACTTCATAGGTGGTGGTCCCTTCTCCATCCAACTTCACGGTTTTAGTTTCAATTCATAAGCCAAAGAAAGATTTTCCAAATGGTGGCTCCCATGTTATTCCTTTTGGCAACTTGCATAATGTCCAGCAACTTAACAAAAAAAACAAGAAGAGGGACCATGTAATTCACAAATACGTAAACTTCTTTTCCTTGCATGTGGTCCCCTCCATTAATGCCATTTACAAATAATGTGCCTTATGGTGTTGAATTTGTTTCAAGAAATTTCCAATTCCAAAATGAATGTGCCGTGAGATGCACTTGTAAGGTGGTCCCCTTCATCATTTTAAACCAAAACAATTGTTGAAGCTTGTAGCAATTTTGGACCTGCAAAAATATTGGATGTCGTGTGGCATGTCTTCTAATTCATCATATTTCTACGAGAAATGAGCTATAAAATGTGCCAATATGAGTGTTGAATCCTTGAGTGTTGGGAGGTCTTAGCACCGTCCAATGATCAATTCCAGCCACCACAAGTATCAAACAACATGCAAACAATGCACACAGATTAGAAGTCACTCAAACAGTAATCACTGAACTAACATAGGGGAGTAAAATAAATACTGGGAACAACACAAAATGAATTTGAACAAAGTAAAAACTATACTTGCAAATAGACATCCATACGAAACTATGAAAAAAAACTGCATGCAAAACGGATAAGAATTGAACTCGAACGAGGACAAACAAGTTGACACAAAATTCACACAGCAACCAGCGAAAAGTCAAATGGCTGAGATGAATTTGGCTCAATTGTCATTTCTCATTTAACATTCAAATGTCCCAAATTTATTTCCAAAATTTTCCTTGCAATTACTAATGCGAATAATTAACTCAAATAATTCAAATTAATTAAAATTAGAATTTCTGGTCAAATTAAGCACAATTAGCAAAAACGGAAAAATACTGGACAATTAAGCACAATTCCCTGATTAATTCTAGTACAATAAACTAAGTGAAGTGAGGAAAATATTGGTTCATCATGGAGCGTGTGGAGGGTGGAGGATTTATCAGAGTCTCATCCGTTTTTCCACCTCGCCAGCGCACGTTCACACTGCCAGCGCACGTTCACACTACGTTTTGACTAAATTCACGCGCACGGTTGACGTTCGTTAGCGGATGTCGGACGCTTGCTGTCTCCACGAGCGTCGCTGAGGTGGCGCGCTCGAGGCTCGCCACGTCATCATTTTTTTTTTTTTTTTTAAACCTCACAGAGTCTCTATTAAGTTCGATTAGTCTCTTGAGTTCTCAAAATGTTTTTATTTTCGATTGAGTCTTTACAATTTAATTTTTTCGTTAAGTGAGTGTTATCTTGTTGTCGTATCATATTCTTTACTTGTATGCACATATTAAAAAATGTGAAGTTTTTGTGATTAATGTACAATTATATTACTGTAAATGGAAAATAAGGAATTAGTTTTACTGTTTTGACTGAAAACGTGTTCGATAACAAAAACGATTCGATCAAGGATAGTAACAGGGAGAAAACTTTGGTCATTGTAGGTAATAAAGTGGAAGTCATTAGAAAATTCATCACATAAAAGAATGGCTCTTATGTCGCACATAAAAAATTCATCAATCAAACTCTACAAAAATTGGCTATTGAGCTAAGCCGAATTTGATCTGATGATAAATTAAATTATTAGATATATTATATTATTAGATATTTTAGATAGATATTTTATCTTTATATTTTTGTTTATTTTTTATTATTTCTTATTTTAGACTTAGTTAATATTTTTTTATTATAAATATAGTATATATATGTATATTTAGAAGAGAGATTAATCTCATACATAGTTTACTATATTGATCATGGTATCAGAGTTAGCATATAAACCTTATTTTACAAGCCAGCTTTTTGGGATTGAGTTAGGTTTAAAATTCACTTTTTAACTAGGTATCTACAACATAAAGTTAGTTTTTTGTCTACTATCATCGTTAGAGTTCCAGTTTCGACCAATAACTACACTGTTTAGATAGTTTCAGTTAGGCGATCATCGTGCCTTCAACGACAGCTTAATAGGAGCTCTTAGCGCTCTCAATGCCTTCAATGTTGTGGATCTGCTCCCTTTTCTATCGTATATGATGACGTCTCCCACCTCCTCTTAGGCATCGCTTTAGAACATCAATGTCACTTTTTTTTCTCTTTTAGGTTCGTTGTGTGGTCGCACGTCCAATCTCATCTCAAGAAGCTATTCAAAGTATCGAGCTCACTCTTTTTTGTCTTTAAGGTGCCTTATGGAAGAATCTTGGTTTTTTAGGATTTTTCTCTCTTATTAATATGTGACTTCTTCAATTGTTGTCTCTTCTGACTTCTCTTTTTTCACTAGTGTATTTGACTTGGTCATATATGTTTTTCCTAAGCGACAAAAACAGTTTTTGTTAGTTTATTTATAGTTATGATGATTCTTCAAAAATAGTTTCTTTATCCTCTAAATGTCAACAATGACCTATTTATCCACTAAATGTTAGCAATGCATTGCTCAATGATGATTTATAAGAAGAGATTTACATGGGGCAGCCTTCCAGATTTCAACCTTAATGAGAGTCTTTTGAATTAGTATTTTGTCTTCTATGTTTTCTTCGCAAATTATTAAAAATTTGGTATCATTATAGTGCAGAAACATATATTTCGACTAAGTTTTTATTAATTATATTAGTAACAACCTTATTCCATATCATTTCTATGTACGAACTTGATGGAGAGGATTAAATATATTATATTATTATATATCTTAGATAGATATCTTGTATTTATCTTTTATCTTTCTTTAATTTGTTATTATTCTTTATTTATATTTTGAACTTATTTCATATTTTTTTATTATAAATAAAATATTTTTTATATATATTTAACACAAATATATAATTTTCATTGTTTAATAGAGAAATCAACTCAATTGAATTGAATTAAATTAAATAATCAATTATGATTTTTAATATCTTATCTGTGCGTAACAATGCGACGAGACCGGTTTAATAAACACCCTTACATTTGACAATAGATGTGATTATTTCCATATTAGCTATGCATGTATACCCTAGTAAAAAATATAAGAAAAGAAAACCGAAAGAGTAATATTTTGAGAAGTAAAGTTTTATAACATTAATTATAGTGTATTAAATTAATGCATAATTAATATATTACATAAATAATTAAGTACATGCATTAATGTAGTGCATAAATGACATTGTTTAATGGTTAAATACATACATTAATAATTTTCTTATTTTTGATCTATTTAAATTAAATAATAGATAAATATGTTTTTAATTCATTTATTTCTTTTATTGATAAATATTATTTGTTAGTATTTTTTTTATTCGGAAAATTTGAATTTATGATTCTTCTCATCTTTCTTTTCAATTTTACCACCAAACCACATTATAACTCTAAAAAAATAATTTAATTTAATTAAAAAATATATTATTTATTTTGAAATTTGAAAAAAAAATGTCTTATTTTTATAGAGACAATTCTAGTTTTACTTTAAAATTCAGAAACTAAAAACATGTTTAATTCTCAAATAATCAATTAATAATTAAGAAACAAATAAAAGCATGAAAAAAACAACTAATGTTGATCCTTATCACAAAGCTACCCATGTCTTCTGCATCTATATAAAGCGGATATTCATAGAGTTTTCTCAACCGAGTGGCCAAATTTCACCAACCACAGAAGAAATATTTCTAGATATATCTGAATATTTAGAGTTTGAGCAAATGGCGAACAGTATAGGTAAAGACGAAGAAGATGAAAACGCAGACTTGCACCTTTCAAAGATTGATGATATCTGAAAATCAAATTAAGGAATTACCAAAGGTATTATATAGTCTTTTGATTCACGTGACACACTCAATAACTCTGTTTGATGAAATTGACAAAAATGATTTATTTGCATCAAATTATAAAAATAAAGATCCAATTGAGACGCCAAAAAAGAAAGGAACCTATTTAAAATTCTGGACAAAAATAGAGACCTATTGAAACATTAAACCTATATTATTTTTTCAGAAACAATGCATGTAAATGATGATTTTTTTGATAAAAGATGTGAAACCTAAGATTATGCTGAATATTGGATTTAAATGTAGGAACGAACAACAATTAGAAGACTCACTGCAATCAAAGAAACAGGAATGACAGTTTCTATATGCATAAGGAAACTTTCATCAGACATTTGTTTAAAGAATGAGCTTCTTCATCTTTAGGATGAAATGCCACTTCAAAGAAGACATGGGAGTCATAATGAAAATAGTTTAGGACAAAGAAATAAAACATTTATTGATCATGTATTCTATCTTTTTCAATATTTCATAGTAATTATGATGTAAGAAGAAGAAAATGTCTAAGTATTAGTACTACATTTCTCAGTAATTATGAATGTAATACAAAATTGTTGTTGTTGGGGTTTGTATCCCATTATTTTCATTCTCTTTGATGACAGTGTGTGTTTGTGAAAGGCATGATTGTAGCGACCTCGTTTTCATACAATTTTCCATTTTTGATGATTTCAAAATTGTGTATATCAAACAGAATTTTTGTTAAATATTGTAGATGTTGAATTTTACGATAATTAAATCTTTAGATGGTACTAAATCGATAATTAACACGGCCAATCTTTAAATTCTGAAATTGGTGAAAATTTAAATGAGTTTATGTTTTGGATTAAATAAAAATAAGAAAATTTAGTATCATGTAAAAATCAAGATCATAAATTTATTGTTCTAACTTTGGGTAGATTTAATTCTTCAAATGAACCACGTTAAATAGTAATGTTTGATATGAAGTATCATAAGATTTTCTTTTAGTATGTACTTTAAATAAAACTCAGCAACTTCTTTTAAAATATATATTTCAGAAACATTCTGTAAAACAGTAACAATAGAATTTACCAAATAAACATTGATAAAATACAAAGAAAACTTATGAAACATAAGTATTAAAAACATCTAATTAAATGTGTTGGAAGTCTCACATCAACCATAAATAAGACCAATTCATACTTTATAAGTGGGTGCAAACCTTATCCTATAAGCCGGTTTTGTGGAGTTGAGTTAGGTTTAAAGTCCACTTATAACAAAGTGTGCGAGTTAATTCAATTTAGTTTTTTTTAAAATTTAAGAATACGTAGATTTAATCTTTGAATTGTAACGAATTAAACAATAACATCTTATACGAACTTTTATATGATTTTCTTTTAATATTTATTTTCAATAAATTCAACAATTGAGTATATCTTTTAGAGGACATTTTCTAAAACAATAACAATACAATTTACTAAATTAAAATTGATAAAATAGGGAAAAAAAGTTGAAACATAAGTGGTAAAAACATATAATTAAGTGCGTATGAATTCACTCTTAATATAATTTTAAGAATTAAATATTTTTTGTCCTTTAATTTTAAGTAAAATTTAAAATTAATTTAGGTTAAAATTTTTCTCAATTTGATCTTTTAACTTTAAGAATGTAAAGATTTAGTCATCAAAATGTATTAACATTCAACAGTAAAATCTGTTAGGAACTCTTATAAGATTTTTTTTTTTAATATATACTTTCAATAAAACTCAACAACTTCTTCTCAAATATATCAGGACATTTGTAAAACAGTAACAATACAGTTTAACAAATAAAAATCGATAAAATATTGTGAAACACAAATGCTGTAAACATTTAATTAAGTGTGTGTGAATCAACTTCTAATACATAAATATATTTTATCCGTTAACTTTCAGTTAAATTTGTAATTAGTTTATCTGTGATACTTTGACTCAAGTTAATCTCTTTATTTTATAAATACGTAAATTTAGTTTCATAGTATAACGACATTAAGCAGTAAGAAATGATAGAAACTGTTATAAGATTTTATTTTAGTATGTACTTTTTATAAACTCAAAAACTTCTTTTAAAATATATCTTTTAGAGGACATTTTGAAAAATTAGTAAAAATACAATTTATCAAATTAAAATTGATATAATACGAACAAAATTGTAAAACACAATTGTTAAAAACATTTAATTAATTGTGTGTAAATCAATTTCTAATATAATTTTATAGATCAAATATGTTTTTCGTTATTTAACTTTTATAAAAAATTATGAATTAATTCATATTCAAAACTTTGATTCAGTCTCAACATTAAAAGTACATAAATTTAGTCTTCAAAATATAACAATGTTGAAAAATAACATTTGATTGGAACTCTTATAAGATTTTCTTTTAACATGTACTTCCAAAAAGCTCAACAATTACTCCTCACAAAGATATCTTACTCACCCATCCTTTTCACAACCATATTTTTATGTTCAATTTTGTTGGAAATTTCACATCGATTAGAGACAAGGTCAATTCATAATTTATAAGTAAGTGCAAACCTTATTTTATAAGTCGATTTTGTGAGATTGAGTTAGACTTAAAATCCACAGTCAAGACTCAATTATAAGATATTTCTGTTAAGATGATCACATTTTTAAGAAATTAAAGGATGATGCGTGATGATAAATTTATTATTTAGGCGTCAATAAGATGGGAAAATGATTATGAGCAAGGGTTACACAAGTGATAAAAGCTCGAGCCAATTATTACTATGAGATGTAGTAATATTACATTGAAAAGTTAAAACAACACGTATATTTACAAAAGATCAATGAATATTTGTCTTATTCTCCTTTAATCCTTTCCATCATACAGCTCTCTGCAAATTTCTATGAATTCGCATTTCATCTAAAAGATAGAAAAGCTCATTCTGTAATGTTCTTTAAACAAAAATCTGTGTTATGAGCCTCCTTAGGCTTTTCCAGACAAGCCTCCAACCATTCAACAGTTCTTTTCAGCACCTCTCAGACACTTAACATCCCATCTTGTTCTCCTTTAAATGATAATTACTATGATTGAAAAGTTAAAATGAGACGAATATCTAGAAAAAGATGAATAAATGTTTGTCTTATTCTCCTTTAATCATTTCCATCATACAGCTCTCTACAATTTCCTTTTTGCACATGTCAGCAACTCTCATCTTCTTCAGCAAATTTCCATCTTCTTTAAACAAGATATCTGGGAAATTACTAATGAAATGGGAAATACTCAAAACTTTGACAGCAAAACTATCCCATTTCTAAATAATGTCCCAAATCATCATCCTGTATCATTCATAAAAAATAAAATGCTTCTGTTAGAAATTAGAATCATTTTGAAATCAAAGATTATCCAGCACTCATTCATATATGTTAAGCTTGACATTTTTTATAATCTCCATTTTCATGTATGTTTATTGCCAGAGAAAAATTGTGAAACAGTACTCAATTTGTGTATCACTAAAAAAATGAAAAAAAGTGGAGGATTTAATTATATATACGATACCTTTGGTAAACTTCCTTGATTTGATTTTGAGATAATCTAATTTCAAAACTTTATGTCTGCGTCTTCCTCGTCTTCATCATTCTGCATGCCGCTGCCCATTCTCCAAACTCTTAAATATTCAGAGACAACTAAAACTATTATTTTCTTACTGATTAAAATTCCATAACTTTGATGACAAACTCTATCAATCTCCGCTTTATATAGATAGAAAAAGGAGATGTCTAGTTCATTGAAAGAGAATTAATATTAATTTTTTCAGTAATTTCGTTTCAAAATTATAAAATAAGAAAAGTAATTAATGTATGCATTTAATTAATAAATAATGTCATTAATGTAATAAATTAATGTATGCGTTATATTATTTTTGTAATACCATTCAATACGTTACACGAAGTTAAAATATAAATCAATGAAACATAAATAACCGTAATTTATTTATTTGTTGATTTCTGTAAAATATTAATATATACATTGATTTAGTTTAATGGTTTAATTGCTTCCTTTGTCCCCAGTTTGGTTGAATTGTGTCAAATTCATCCTCATTTTTTAAAAAGTTTCATTGTCGTCCTCACGTGGTGTAAAAGTGTCAATTGAATCCAAACATAGAAAACAATCAAGTACAGATATTCATTTTACCTTATCCAATTTAAGGCTTTTCATAGCTCCAGAGAAGTGACATATGAAAGGAAGACACAGAGATATAGGAAAAATGACTACTTTGACACAAATTTTTCTATGTTTGGATTCAATTGACACTTTTACACCACGTGAGGACGACAATGAAACTTTTTTAAAAATGAGGATGAATTTGACACAATTCAACCAAACTGGGGACAAAGGAAGCAATTAAACCTAGTTTAATACATAATTAACAGTGTAAAACTTTAGTGGTCACGTCTCCAAAACATCTCTCTCCCTGGGGCATACATATCTTATTGATAACTTTCATCTCAACATGTAATATTTATATATGACAAATAAATTTGTATTTATATACAAGAGTTTGCTAACATGTATAAGCTTTTATTGATTTGGTACATTCTAACAAAATTTATCCATTTTTAGTGATTTCAGTAAATAACACAACCAATTATACAGTGTTTAATATGTAATTCCTGATGTGATTTATTGGCCTTTTGATCAATATTTAAAGAATTTAGCTTAAGAGGATTTTGTAAAAGTGTCTAAGCCAATAAGGGAGAGACATTATGTTGAGCAGGTTGGTTTCATTTTAATCATTCTTAAATTATACTTCTTATTTTTCTTAATAATATGCTTAACTTTTACTTGCTTTTCAGATTAGCTGTTGGTTTTCCTTTGGATATTTGCATGGCTACGTTCTATTTTATAAGTAGTTTCTAGCATATGTAAATAGGCCAACAGGCTAACACCATTAGTGCAAATATAACGTCACGTTCAACTTATAACCAACGTTAAAAAGACCGGTAGCATTTTTATAATAAATTCAATTATTAGACATTTAAGCGGGAGATTGAAAATTCATTCATTTTATCTTAAGGCGCGATACCCTCTTCTATGCTCAAACTTTTCTGAAACAAAGTTTGACGACCATCATACATGTAATCTTTTTTTTTCATTTGTTAATGCATGTTAATTAACTACTTTGGGTATGATTTTCGTTTGTTTTGACCTATTATTATTTTCGTGTTCTTGTCCTCGTAGGCACATTTTGCTTTCTCTCTCACAGGTGACAACACTTTATTTCGACGAACCCACCTTTTGAAGGTTGGTTTTCGTTTTCTTTTTGAAGAACTTGTTTGTTGTTTTTTTGTTGAACTTGTTTGTTGTTGTTGTTTGGTTGAACGTGGTTGTTGTTTGATTGAAATTGTTTGTTATTGTTTTTTTGTTGTTGATACTACATTTTATGTTCATAGTTCATGCTTTATAAAATATCAAAAACTGAAATTTGTTGTTTTTCTGGTTTTCACGTTTCGTAGAGTTGTAAAAAAAAATGACAATTAATTTAAAAAAACAAAAAAAAATTATTAACTTCTAATATTGACAAAACTCGACGTTAATTTGCTTTATTATGAACGTCGAATTGTTCTATATTCAACATCAATTTAACGTCTCCCGATATGACGTCGACCTCGAATTCGACGTAAAAGGCCGTAATATGGTATTTTTGTACTAGTGCACTTATTTAATAAGCAACTTTATGCATTATTTTTAAATGGTATTATTGGAATAGAACACCATGCCCTATTTTGATGGGAATGTATACACGCTTCATTCTATACCATGTCTTTCTCAGACCCTGTAACTCGACACTGCTACTATTATGTATACTTGGGAAATGCACCTCTTTGCATTATTGGTGTATGATTTTTATGGGTAAAAATTTGTTAACAGCAGCAAGTTTTGGGATAATAAATTTGTTTATAAGATGGTTTATGTGTATAATCTACAATCATAACAATCATTAATCTTAATTTGGTTATTTTCTTGATTGAAGAGAGGGGGACAAAGTAGTGTTTAATGTTGAAGACATTCAAGAGTATGATCATTCTACAAATGAAAAACCAATGATCCTACTTATTTTTAATATGATTTTATTTAAGTTTTCAATTTTTTATTTCAAGATATTCCGTGTGAATTCTGTTATATATAATTTATATTTGAATGTTAGAATTAAAAGTGTATGTTTACTATTAAAAAATTATTTCTACGAACTTTGAACTGATTCATGCATCTCAAATATTTATGATAATCTTCTGCTATTTCCTTGGTAAAATCTTCTGCTCGTATTTGAATTACCTACTCTACTTGGTGTTTTTTTATATTTGTGTTGTTCGCTTGTTAGGATGGTCCACCCCATATAGAACCAATAGTATTTTTGAAAATGCTACCCCTGAGATGGTGAATTCAGACCTAGATGGGACGACTTGTTTGCAAAGTCCTCAACTATTGAAGAGTGTTCAACTACTGGTACCATGAAAGTGCAATTGATACGAAAGGTGCATAACAAATTTCTCCTGATTTAAGTGTATTTAATTGTTCTTTCTCAGTGTGCTAATGGGTGCAAACTATTTGTGATATTATATTCTTTTAACAGTGGAATCAAAGAGAGGTACTAGTCAATTAACTGCCTGTGAAGTAAGGAAAACAAGGTCAGAAGATTGAACCTGAGAAACCACAAGGCGTGAACATTCCCAAGAGGCTAGTTATAGGTGGTGTTGTAGCTCTTGATTGTAGTTTGGATAAGGGTCTAGTGACCAAGTATCTTTTATTTGGTGTTACTATAAGATTTGTTAATATAGGTAAACAATAGTTGAAAACGGAAAAGGAATGAATGCTTTGAATGACATTCTTTTACATAATAATATTTTGGTTTACATTTAATTTTTGTTTCATTTTATTTTATTATATTAAAACACTTTTATGCTCACCAAATCATTTGAATAATAAAAAAAATAAAATTATTTATATTATCGACTGTTCTGAAAATTTTAACTATGTAAATCTAATAATTACTAACGGTTTTGATAAAACTCTTAGCGGTTTTGTTGAACTTTAGCAAGTATCGACAATTTTCATAAAAACTCCTACAAATATCGGCAGTTTCTAAGAACCCTAGCAAGTATTAGGATTTTTAAGAATCCCCGGAAATAGTGGTTGTTACTTACAAAACCGTCGAAAATTATTTGTCAACGGTGTTTTTTCCAACCGATTTTTCCAACTGTGGGAAAGGTATTTACTAGGAGTTAAAATCATCTAGTATAATTCCTGATTTTTATGGTGGTGGAAGTTTCCATTCCTCTTTAACGATGTCATGCCCACCTGGTCGAAACTATTGGACTCAAATGAATACACAAGCCTTTTTGATGTTACAACAATGCTACGACTAAGACATGCTATTGCCAATGATTTCTCCCTTTAGCAACATGCTTCTCCCTTTAACACCATAAAAAACCACAAAACCAATTTCCAAGAACCACCACATCTTTTCTTGAATTAAGGTTGTTGTTCAGTTGACATTGGTTTAAAAATGGATTTTTTTGGTCATGTTTAATTTAGCAAGCTTTGATAAGGATAAGTCGTGGCACATGAAAATGATGAGGGTTTTGACGAGTGGTGGCTTGGCGATCTCGAAGGGGTCGCGACTCATGAGCACGATCAGGGTTTTGATGAGCATCGACTTAGTGATCTAGGGTCCCGACATTGTAGACGTCGAGGGTTTTGAACTCTGCGTTGATGTAGAGGAGTTCGTCAAGGAGGAAGTGTAGCTAGGACATGGAGAAGAGATGTCTAGAAGGCTTTTTTTTCCCGTTAGCTAAGATTCAACCACTACAAAAAAGAAGGGCATTACTGAAGACTGTAAGCCCTCGGAAATAGCCAGAAACCGTCGGAAAAGGGCATTTACATACGGCTTATCGACGGCCAAAGAGCCCTCGGTAAATTCCTTGTCGCTAACATTTACCGAGGGCTTCCGTCCTTCGGTAATTACCGAAGGCTTTTGCCTTTTGGTAATTACCGAGGGCCAAAAGCCTTCGGTAATTACCGAAGGACAAAAGCCTTCGGTAAAAATCAGACAGGATTAAAGGATAAAGAATCAATGAACTACATTTAAAATCTCTAGCAAATTGTAACGCAACTGGTAATGCGATGAACTCTATAATTTCCTTTCAAGTTAAATCATTTTCCGGAACATATATCTTGAAGAAGGTAATAATGAATGTAATCTTGTCATTCAACAAAGAATAAAGCATGATTCTTATATTCCAATACATATATCTCCAGAAGAAAAAAGGCTACAAATTATAAAATCTAACTGTAAATAGAAAGCTCTTATGAATTGTCATTTACATTCTTGGCAATCTTCAAAAGAAATTCGACGAAGAATGAATAAGAAAATCGAAAGACTTCTATCTGGTGAAATTGAGTGAGAATACCAAACAGGGATTGTCCAACTTGGCAAACTCGTAGCTGGTTATCGATGGGCTGCTTTAAATGAAACAATTGTTGCAATAACTATAATACCAAAAAGGAACCCATAGCCTATCTTCCAATCACTTCCTGTTGGTGTATACTGTGAAGGAACTTTGTAATAAGAGGGATTAACAATGTTAAGGAAATAAAAAACCAGGATATATAAATAGGACACTAGAATAAATATAATAAAAAATAAATATTTATTTATTCTTTTATGAAAATCTGCAAGGATTTGACTATTAACCTTATATATGAAATAAATTTAAGTATTAGCAATATATAAATAAAATAAGGGTGTTGCTCCCTCCACCACCACACCTTTCTCCCTCCACCTCCCCAATTTTTTTTAATTCCAATTATATCCTCAAATTAAAATTTTTTATTTTTATTATTTTAATTTATTCCAAACCTAGTTCTCCTACTTTACTCCCTGCACCCAATCTTTCCATCTCTCAATTCCGTTTAACAATTTGTCTTCTGTTTTACTTTACAACTCCATTTGTCTTCTCCGTTTCACTTCTCTTCATTCGTTTCTTTCTTCTTCATTTTCCTTACATTATTAAAATACATTAAAAAATAATAAATCAAAACATTTAAATTAAATTATTAAAATATTTTCAAAATAAAGAATAAACTAATAAAACAAATCCTAAAATTAAAAACGTAACTCGGAGTCCGTTTAAGGAAAGAACTGATGTTTTATGGAAAGAACGGATGTCAACATCCGTTTATGGAAAGAACGGATGTCAACATCTGTTTATGGAAAAAATGGATGTCAACATCCGTTTAAGAAAAAAACGGATGTCAACATCCGTTGAAGGATTTTGACATCTGTTGAAGGATGTCACCTCTGTTTAAAGGTTACATTTTTTATTTTAGGGTTTTATTTGAAGGTTTATTCGAATACACACCTTAAGAAGCAACACACGCACTGTACCACTCCACACACTGCACCACGAGAGCGACACTGCACCACGAGAGGGAGACTGCTTGATAATTCTTTCCATCACCACCAACCTTTACAACTTGTAGTATCTCATCGCGACGAAAGAAAGAGATGAAGAAATATAATGTTAAAATAAAAGAAAAATATTTTACTGGGAACTAGAATAGGTTATTAGTGGAATAGGTTGTGAATGGATAAAATTAAAAAATAACCCTAAAAATAAAATTTTACTTTAAGGGCAAAATAGTAAAGGGGAGGTGGAGGGAGAAAGGTGTGGTGGTGGAGGGAGCAACACCCATAAAATAACTATGACATAACAATACAATAAAAATTACAATTGTGCAAGAACAACAAACACAACATGATAAATTTTCAATTTAATAAATAGTCTTGATTTTGAATGTAATTATATATGGATTTGAGTTAAACATTTGAAGATTTTGTTTTTTATCACACATATATGTTATACTGTTATTCCATTTGAAACATAAATATCTTTCATCAAATATAGAATTCAAAAAATAGAAAGAACATTACAATGATCATACATAACACAATTAAATAATTGCATCCCCAACACTATGTTAATTTGAACGCAAACATAAGTTTCCTTAATTAACTTATTTTTCTTAATTCCTTTTGCTATCATAATTTATATAGAAAATTATCTAGGCAAGGTTAGATATGGATCAGTGACAAACCTGAAGAATAGTTAGTACAAGGGAAAATATGCCTATGCCTCTGTGAGCTTGTATATGGGGATCCTTGTGCCTGAAATATCTAGCAATAAGTGCCCCTACAGGCAGGATCAAACCCCACCCTATTATGACCAAAATTCAATGTTTTGTTCTCATCTGAGTCAATTCATGGGATACAGGACCCGTAGAACCTGTCAAAGTATAGTTCATCAAATTTATGCAGGTTATACATCACAGATTGCCATGCTTCATCATGCAGAGCTATATATATATATATATATATATATATATATATATATATATATATATATATATATATTGTTTCGGTGTACATTTTCCTGCGTGTCTTTACTGTTCTTGGCTGTCTGGGTTGCTTGCTGATCTTCAATTGTTGTTCTTCATATTCGCCAAAGGAGGGGGAGGTACCTGCAAAGATACTCCGACGCTCAAGTCAGATGTGAGTTATGGAGCTGAAGCTCTCAAGAGAGTAATTGGATACTGCTCTGAAATAATACTTAGGATCTCTAGAGCATAAAGAGAAAACGTCCCTGGACTGTGGTCCTGTGGCTGTATTTATAAGCAAAATAAAAATAACCACCTTACCTAAAAATGTGGCTAGTGGCTTTGACAAATATCTTAACTGTCTAAAATATCTAAGATATTTATGTTATTACATAAATATCCTTACTACATAACATGCCCCCCAAGTCCGAGTTAACCGTTTTATGAACGTGGTAACTATAGGACTTATGAGTTTGAGGGAGGCTGTCTTCGCTGTAATTAGAGAGCGTGTGCAAGTGAGGAATTTGATGGACCAAAAGGAGGCGAAGATGAACGGCAAAAAGCTGGAGCAAATGAGGCCGAACGTGAGGATACGTATGACTGAGCGATAGAGGTCGAGTGGTATGCGAGGCCGATCATGAGGACTGTTACATAGGTCGAGCGGTCGAGTGGCATGTGAGACTGAGTGGTTGAAAGCAAAGGGAAGTCGAACGGCCGACTGTCTTGAACGCTCGTACGCATGGGTTGTCGAGCGCTTAAAACCAAAAGGTTGAACAAATTTGGGGCCGAACGGCCAATTTCTTGAGCGCTCGTAAACATGGATTGCCGAGCGGTTGAGCGTGAGGATGGTTTGTGAGCGCTCGTAAACATGGACTGCCGAGCGCTCGTTGATGTGAATTGACGAGCGGCTCTTGAACGCTCGTTAAAATGGAATGTCCAGCGAAGTTTGGACGCTCGTTGTTTGTCGAGCGTTGAGGCCGAACGCTGATTGAGTGGACGCTCGTTAACAATTGAATGTCGAGCGTTGAGGCCGAACGACTGAACGAGTGGACGCTCGTTGACAATTGAATGTCGAGCGTTGAGACCGAACGACGGACTGAGTGGACGCTCGTTGACATTTGTTTGTCGAGCGTTGAGGCCGAACGCTGACTGAGTGGACGCTCGTTAACAATTGAATGTCGAGCGTTGAGGCCGAACGCTGATTGAGTGGACGCTCGTTAACAATTGAATGTCGAGCGTTGAGGCCGAACGACTGAACGAGTGGACGCTCGTTAACAATTGAATGTCGAGCGTTGAGGCCGAACGACTGAACGAGTGGACGCTCGTTGACAATTGAATGTCGAGCGTTGAAAGACAGAATCTTTGAAAAGTTGATGTTCTTGGGTGAACATAAGCTAGGCTATGGGGATGGTCCCCTAGGTTTGATGGTCTGGGTGTTCTAGGGCGAACATCTACCAGCGGGAGTGTGTCCCTTTGTTCGATGCACCTGGGTGTTCTAGGGCGAACATCTACCAGCGGGAGTGTATCCCTTTGTTCGATGCATCTGGGTGTTCTAGGGCGAACATCTACCAGCGGGAGTGTATCCCTTTATGCACCTGGGTGTTCTTGGGCGAACATCTACCGGGTTTAGGAGTGCTTCAGGATGAACGGCGCTCAGGTGTCCGCTTTTACGTACATGATATGCTTATCTGCACTGTAAGAAATAATATTAAGCATATAGATGAGATCGTTTGGTGAAGTTTCAAACCTGGTGACCGAACGTTCATTAGGCCGAATGCTGGACGCTTGAGGTCGTACGTCAAAGAGATTGATTGACCGAAAGCAAGCGAGTCCGAATGACCGAACGCTTCCTGTGGAAATTGCCGAGCGTCAATTAAGCGATTGGCCGAACGGTTGAAACCAAGATGCCAAACGGTTGAAACCGACATGCCTAACGTCATTGAGGACAAGTGTGCGACCATCAGGTTTTAGTTGAATGGGCGAACGCTTGTGGATCCGAGTGGACGAACGTTGTGGAGGCGGGTGGCCGAACGTCGGGAGACAGAGTGGACGAGCGTTGGAGATCGAGAGGACGAACGACGGGGACAGTTTGAACGTTCGTCCCTTGAGCGTGAGGATTGCTTGCACGCTCGACACATACTTTGTTGAACTGCCACACACAGATTGTCTTGGACGCTCGTACACCAAGATAGTCGAGCGTTTGAATTCGAAGGCCGAACGATTGCTGTTTGAACGCTCGTCCACATTGAGTGTCGAGCGTTCGAGTCCAAAGGGCGAGGACGAACGGCCTTTCGTAAAAAGAAGGCTAGGACGAACAATCTTTTGTTTGAACGCTCGTCCACCTTAAGTGTCGAGCGTTCGAATCCAAAGGTGAGGACGAGCGGCCCGAGGACGAACGGCTGATTGCTTGAACGCTCGTTCATAGGCCTTGTTGAGCGTTATTCGAACGCTCGCTGAAGTGGATTGGTGAGTGGCATTTGAACGCTCGTTAACAAGGGTTGTCGAGCGGTGTTGGAAGTACACATGAATTGACAAGCGGTCGAGAGGTATTTGAACGCTCGTACACACGAATTTGAGAACGCTCGCTCAACAAAATGACGAACGCATTTGAGGCCGAACGACCGACTCTTTGAACGTTCATTGATATTGATGGTCGGATTGTTAATGGCGAACGCTTTTGAAGTCGAACGTCTGATTCCTTGAACGTTCGTGTGGTACGTGTGGTCGAGTGCTCGAGCGTCCTCGTAGCCGAAAGGCCGAACGTACCCGAGGACGAGTGCGGGAGGTTTGAGGACGAACGTCTGAACCTTTGAACGCTCGTCCACATGCATTGTCGAGCGAACGGTCCGAGGACGAATGGCTGATTATTTGAACGCTCGTCCTCAGGCTCGTTGAAATGGGTGGACGAGCGCTCGTTGAAATGAATGGACGAGCGCTCGTTGAAATGGATAGACGAGCGCTCGTTGAAGTGGATGGACGAGCGCTCGTTGAAATGGATGGACGAGCGCTCGTTGAAATGGATTGACGAGCGCTCGTTGAAGTGGATGGACGAGCGCTCGTTGAAATGGATTGACGAACGCTCGTTGAAGTGGATGGACGAGCGCTCGTTGAAATGGATTGACGAACGCTCGTCCACATATTGATTGTCGAGCGTTCGTTTACGAAGGCAAGAGGCTTAGCAATCTACTGTTTTAACGCTCGTCCACATTGATTGTCGAGCGTTCGAATCCAATGGTCGAGGCCTAACGGCCGATTGCTTGAACGCTCGTTCACAGTGATTTTTCGAGCGTTCAAGTGGGATGTGAGGCCGACTGTTTGGACGCTCGTACATAGTGATTGTCGAGCGTCCTCGAAGCCGAAAGTCGAGGTCGAACGCTGGAGTATTTGAGGAATAGAAATTGGGTTGGATGACGTGGAGGCCAAACTGAATGACGCGTGGGTGGAGCGAGTCTTGCGGAAGATGTGGAGAATGGGTCAGACAATGCGGTTTTCTTGGAGGCGCCGAAATGGCTTGTCCCCGAGTTTGGGAATTTAGGGTTTTCGGTTTGCGGATTGTGCGATCGTGGAGATGATAGGGATGACCTAACAGTGCTCCTGCAACAGCAGTGCCTGGTGGCGCGACGGAGGCTGATGGGTGGACCCGATTTGGGGATTGTTTTTGGAACACGTTGGGTGCAGTTTTCAGAAGAGATGTTGCCATTGAAGACGAAGAATGAGAACCTGCGCTCAATTTGGGGATTTGGGGATTTCTGTTGTAATTGGATTTTCATTGATTGGATTTGATCTTCGCAGTGGCGACGATGAAGGCATGGAGATGGTGATGACGACATAGGTGCATGATTGCTGATGGAAGATGAGTTTGGTGACTTCTGTTACGAGACCCGCATGAGGGGTTCACAGATTTGGGATTTCAAAGTAGTTATGGAAAAAATAGCTGATTATTAAAGGGTGAGGGAGTAAGGATGGTCTTTCCGTGGTGAAGGCGGAAATGAATGAGTTCTGATTTGCACCGTTTCCTCTTTGCAGATATGAATGAAGGTCTCCGAGGAAAATGATGAACGACCTCGTGAAACTCGTGATCTGGGTTTGGTTTGATTGCGCGCTTTGGGATCTGAGGAGTGGCGTCAATGGAGGTGCTGGTGTGGGTTGTTCCTGTTGAGATGCATCGGTTCGGTGGTCTCCACCACTGTCGTAGGATCAACGTTTTCGTAGAGGTGCTCGTGGGGGAGCCAATGGCTCACGGAGGAGAGTCCTGGAGTGATGCAGCAGCTTCATCTTGATGGAGTAGTTTTATCCGAAGGAATGCTTGGTAGAGGCCGAGGCTCCTCTTGTGGTTTCATTGGGATGGCCCTGGGCCCCACGGTGGGCGCCAAAATGTTTCGGTGTACATTTTCCTGCGTGTCTTTACTGTTCTTGGCTGTTTGGGTTGCTTGCTGATCTTCAATTGTTGTTCTTCATATTCGCCAAAGGAGGGGGAGGTACCTGCAAAGATACTCCGACGCTCAAGTCAGATGTGAGTTATGGAGCTGAAGCTCTCAAGAGAGTAATTGGATACTGCTCTGAAATAATACTTAGGATCTCTAGAGCATAAAGAGAAAACGTCCCTGGACTTTGGTCCTGTGGCTGTATTTATAAGCAAAATAAAAATAACCACCTTACCTAAAAATGTGGCTAGTGGCTTTGACAAATATCTTAACTGTCTAAAATATCTAAGATATTTATGTTATTACATAAATATCCTTACTACATAACATATATATATATATATATATATCAAAAAGACACCAGTTTAGATAAAATAATTTTCTACTTCAATTGCTGAATGTGGTAATTTTGAGTTAGTATTATATTATGTGGTTCACTGAAATGAGGTTTATGTAGAAAGATATGAGAAGAATCCTATTTGGAATTGGAAGGAAACAACTGTCACTAAGTGCAACAAATTATAAAATGACATATCTACTTAAATTTTGAAGGCATCATCTCTTAAAGTAATCCAAGTATTCACTATTTTAAAGCTCTGTTAATTTTTGCACCGTATGTTAAGTATCATTAATTCATACAATCTTCACAAGAACAAAACCATTTTTAAGAAATACACAATGCATTTAAAATCAAAGCTGAAATGTCTACTTTCTATTTCAAAACTAAGTTCAAAACTAAACTTTATTCTTTAAAAGGACTAGCATTCTACAAAAATTATAAACAATAAATAAAAAATTTAATAATTACTTTTAAAATCATGATAACTAGAATCCGATTATACATTTTAAGGTGATATAATAATTTAAAGTAATATAACATATCCTAAGTATTGGAACATCACGTTCGTGCCAAAAATTTATAGATTAACGTGTTGAGGTATTAATTATAGCAACCACCCAGGTCTAATGCAATGTATCATCACGTTTCAGCCAAAATTTCCTACATTAACGTGCCAAGATTTTATTTATCAACTACCACCTAAGCCTGGTGCAGTTAGATATAATTCTAAACATTCCTCAACAAGAGTCAATGTAATTATGTTAAAACTAAACATGTGTCGAAACAATTTAAATCAATTTCCAGTTCTCAATTTCCATTCCAAGCAACCCAGATATACTCAAAAAGATTTAAACTATTCCAGAACTAGATTCAGACATTTTAATGAAACTTGTACTTATCTGCATCACTGGGATAATTATTGCAGAATCGTATTCTATGCAATGCATGACCATTACTGAATATGAATCGATAACATTTTAAAGCAAATTATTCATCGTAACTTCCTCTGTTCCAAACATTAAGCTAAATGCAAATTACCATTCTGGAGCTTTCAGAAGAGAATCAAGACATTCCAGATGATATATATATAGATAAGTACACTAGTAAAAAATTGCATTTTTAACTCGTATATTATGCTTCGGTTTTTTCGGAACCGAAGCGTATCAGACGCGGTGACAGGGTTGTAATTTTTAAATCATTATATGCCTCGGTTGCTAAACAACCGGTGTCTAAAAGGCATACTGACTCGGTTAACAGAATGGACCGAGGTATATACCTCAGGTGAAAAAGTTACTGCCTCGGTTAACAGATGGACCGAGGCATATATCTTGGGCCTGCACTGATCCACTTCGAGAAAACCTAGCAGCTACCTCTTTTTCCTTTTATTTTTCTCACTTCTCTCTCATTCCAATCTCACTTCTCTCTCGTTCCAATCTCCACTTCGAGAAAACCCCGCCGCTGCCCCTCTCTCGTTCCAATCTCCACTTCGAGAAAACCCCACCGCTGCCCCGCCGCTACCCCGCTGCTGCCTCGCCGCTGCCTCGCCACTGCCGGGAGCCACCACCACCTCGTTTTGGGCTACGGCTCGAGTGCAGCTTCTACCTCACCTGCCATTGCGTCTCTGGAGCGAAGAGCAAGCGACCCCGCCGCTGCCCCGCCGCTACAAGGAGCCACCACCACCTCGCCTGTGCAAGCGGCCCCGTCTCTGGAGTGAAGAGCAAGCGGCCCCGTCTCTGGAGCGGTGGCTGTTGGCGGTGGCTTTTGGCGGTGAAAAATCTCAGATCTACAGATCTGAAGGCCCGGCTGTTGGCGGTGGCTGTTGGCCGTTCGCAACCTCACGGTGAAGCCGAGGCCAGTCGTCGGACCGCTGTTGCTCAACAAAGTCATCGTCGTTGGCTCCATTTTACGCAGGTGAAGGTGAAGAAGGAGCAGAGCACGGGCTTAAGGATTTTTTCGTTTTTGTGTTTTCTTTTTTGTATTGTATGATTCTGTTATATTTATGAAAGAATCTGAATATGATTTTAGCCTCTCTGGATATTTTCCTCTTTGGTTGTGAGATTTTGCTCTCTTTTTCTGGTTGTGGTTTCATAGAGTTTGAGATTGAAAGATGCAACAGAGGAAATGATAATAAAGATGCAACAGAGAAAATGATAAGTTAATCTGATGGAAGGTGATCTGTTAATGGAAGGTCATCGGCCTAGAAAATCGAAAACCACTATACTACCTCGATTCAGGTCTCAAAAGAGGCAAAATCCTATCGTTTTTCGACTCGGGTCACAACCGAGGCAAAAAGAGGTAAACTTTTTACCTCGTCTGTATATGCCTCGGTTAGAAAACCAGTGTCTATAACCGAAAATAACCGAGGCCATATCTCTTTAGTGTACTAGTGGTACAAGTTATTACAACTGGACTTTTCATGCATGTTTCCTTTTCTGCTTATACTATTCTTAGATCGAGTCACAACAGTTATCTAATTTCTCATTATTTTCAATTTTAACATGTTCTTAATTTATGACTTGATCATTTCCTTTGATAGATATAACAAAAGAATATACTGAATAAAATACTTACAAAATCTCCAATTCAGACAGGGATCCAATATCTCCATAAAGCTGGCCACCCAAACCAGTACTTGCCAGTGTTCTGAAATAAGTAAAATTAATCGCTTAAACAAGTTGAATACTGATATAGAACTATGTAGTCTGATACAACATTACCATATTCACAAACGACAAATGCTCAATACACTTTAGCTTCTACTTCCTCGAGGTCGCGAGAAGCTGCCACAAAGCCCGCCCAAAGGCATTACCAATCAACTTCATTGCATTACCATGAGCACAATTGAAAGCCCTCTTCACAGAGCCAAAACTATCCTTCTTATACTCTGTTATAGGCGTCAAAAGCCATGGCAAAAATGGAAAAACAGGATTCTCCCATAATATACTAAGGAATCAAATTACCGTCGTTGAGATTATAACATGGTCCACTCGAGAGAATGGTTGGATGAAGATGCGGTTTGCATATGATGAGGCATTAGGCATTACCTAAAGGCCGTCGGTAATAAACTTTCGGTAATACAGGCTTTTATTGTAGTGCAAGATTCACTTTTGACCAAAGGAAATGGTACCCTACCAAGCTAACCAAGGAGTTGTGATAGTATTTACACTTGAACCAACACACAACAACATAGATGAAGTGAAACATGAACAAGAAAAAAAGAGAAGGAGCGCGTAGAGAGATAATGAAGCGCGAAAGGAGGGTTGGGAAAGAATATCAAATATTTTATACTAGTTATAGTGAAAAAATGGTATAGAAAATTTTTTCCATTTTTCCAACCACACTACTTTTACATTAGTTATAGGTCTAATCGATATAGAAAAACGATTTTCTATACCTATTTTTAAGTGGAACAGTTATAAAAATCTTTGAAATTTATTACAGATTTACAATCATTCCACTTTCTATACTTGTTCTCAATAGAACAGGTATAAAAAAGTGACATATTTGTAATATTGTCACTACATCACTTTTTATATTTGGTAGATTTCATTGTTACAAAACGTCATTATAAAATTTGTATTTTACACTAACAGGCATACAACATTTTGGTCTTGTTGTAGGTTCGTAAGATCGTGCTTTGATGCATTACTCATACCTTCTCCTTCCATTATTGAGAAATTATTCATTCTGTATTTCATTGCTCAAAGCACGCTCTGATTTCATACCGGCGTTTATTTCTACCCAAATCAATATAAAAAACCCCACTTATACTTATGTATACATAGTGTAGGTATGGCAATCTATAAGTAACATACAACAATAGATTTACATCACAAAAGTCTCAAGTCTAAATTACTGCCATGAAACATCATTTTCAATGAAGTAAGAGGTAGTTTTTTTTTCAGTATTACTTCTTTCCGATAAATTCATAATATAGTTTGCCTAAAGAATTTATCATAATAACAACTAGTTGTTGGGATCAAGGTTAAAACGAAAATAAAATAATAGCAATATAGTATATACGAGACCGTTATTTTAAACTTATTTTTGAACTATTTCAGGACATATTGCATACATGTTTGTGAAAATTAAAACCAAGTTGGATTTACTTTTGATATTTTGTTTATCATCCATGTCCAACTCTTTTAAACGTGTCATTCTAAAAATGTCCTCACCATCTCTTTGTCCATTTTTTAATATGATCGTATTTTTATGATATACTTCTCATCATAGTTATCTACATAATTTTTCAAATCTTATTTTCTTTATATATATATATATATATGAATGATGATATGAAGTCTTTTGTTTTGTTTTGGAAGCGAAGGAAAGATAATTTAATTATATTAAAGATGTAAGGAAAAACTTAGTTTCTTACATATTACTTATGAATACATTTATAAACAAAAAACTTGTAGATATCAATTACCTACATATTATGAAATCTAAGGTAACTTACGGATTTACCTATAATTAAATAACCTACTGATAAATCTATAAGCAATTTAATAATAAATCCCGTATATATCTTTGCTTTTAAAATTGAATATTCATTTTAGAATCAACCCTTTCCTATTTTCTACTTATCACATGGCAATCAAATATATATATATATATATATATATATATATATATATATATATATATATATATATATATATTATTTTTTCTTAAGAAATCGACATATTTTCCTACCTCATCATTCAAATTAATAATGAAACAATATATATAAATTCAAGTACACAAGTGCGATCTTCTTTAAGAAAATAATATATTATATAGATATCTAAAAGTTTATTATTTTAAAAATAAATACTTATTTTATGAATAAGGAAGTGTAACAAATAAATTCTGACTATAAACATATAAACATTAATAGGTTATCGTCCCATATACAACACCCAAATAAATAACTTGCGTTAGGAATATTTAACTTGATATGAAAGTTTGAACACGATAATATATAAGTAAAATAATTAAAATTTTAGGTTGGAAAAAATATCATATTCTCTTATATATTTTTATTCACAATTCATTGATATAAAATTGGGATGGAATCCCACATTAGATAAAGACCAATAGAATAAATACAAGATAACAGCTTACTAAGAATAATGAATTTTATTCAAATGATATAGCTATGTGCAAATATTTTACAAAAGTATGTTAAACATTAATTTTGATTTAAATGCTTACTTCGTCTCCATGGTGAATTTCTGTTTAGTATCCGGTTTTAAAAATGAAGACATTAAGTCCCTATATTATGATAATTGTATCAATAAGGTCCTCTCCGTTAGATGGACAACGACGTTAATTTCTTGCTGATGTGGCGTACTTTTTCTCTTTTCTTTTTTGTCCAGCTTTTTCTTTTTCGGGTTCAACTTTTTCTCCCTTTGTTGTACTATTTCCAAAAACCCAAAAACACAAAGAAGTTCCTTCTCTCTTTGCAAGGAAAACAATTTCTGCTCTCACACTCCTGAAATATTTTGCACTCCTTGCAAAACCATCACTTCCCACGCTATCACTTTATGGCAGTGGATGCAAACATAAAACTACAATAAAATCTTCCTTGAAAGGTGATATGGTTTGTCTCAGCTGGTTATAGGGTGGTAAAAAGAAAAGGAAGAAAGATCAAATACCAGCAAATAAATATGGATCATCATTTCATTCAAACATATATAAAAGAATATATTCCACTGGATAAGATTCATTTACGTAAATATAGAACAATATACAACAGGGAAACTGCAGATAAATATCATATCGGTCTACAATTAACTAATAAAAACAGACAGAGGAAAAGTTGAAAGAGTCAGATTTATAGACAAAGTAGTAGTAGAATAACGATGACATGGACTAATTTCAATATCTAATAATGCAGGACTAAGGGTGCCTTTGTTTAAGTAAGAAAAACTAATAGTCTGACATGATATCTATCTGTGTTCATGGTACCTTTGTTTTATCTATCTTTGACAAATCTCTTTTAAAAAAAAACTCAACTATAGTATTAAAGTTGAATTTGTTTTTATGATTGACTTAGACCGTTTTGACGAAATCAACAGCAACACCATCACTATCATATCAACAACACCAGCGCCACCAAAAGAACCACTGACGGTGTAAGAATCACCAACATATATGAATATAACAAATCAAAAGCTACATAATACCTTTGGTATTTCCTTGATTTGATTTTGAGATGAATCTCATCACTCTTAGAAAAATTATGTCTGTGTTTTCGTCGTCTTCATCATTGCCCATGCTGCTGGCCATTTGCCCAAACTAAATATTCAGAGATACATAGAAATCTGTCTTTGGAGAAATTTGGATGGCTTAGGTTGAGAAAACTCTCTGAATACCCCTTTTATATAGTTGGGAAACAGGAAATGAATGGTCAATGAAAAACATTAATTAATTTTTTAAAAGTTTTCTTTTTAATTTATTATTTAAATATATTTAATATAAATAATCAATTAAAGCTTAATTAACAATTAAATAATGTCATTAATGTAATATATTAATGTATGCATTATATTATTTATGTGATATCATTAAATATATTGCAAGAAATTAATACATACATTAAGATATTAATGAAACATAAATAACAATAATTTATGTATTTAATTATTTGTGTAATATACTAATATATGCGTTATACAATTAAAGGTTAAATATGTTTAATATCTTGAAATTTGATGTAAAATTAGAATTTGTTCTTATTTAAAATTTTGATACATTTTGATTTCAAACTTTAAAAATGAATGAATATAGTTATTTTAACTCAATTATATTAAAAAATATTCATTGTCAACCGGAAATTCTAGCATTTGAGTTGTTTATACCATTTGACATGTTTTCGTTTTTGTTGAATATAGTGAAAACTATGTATGAGATTAATTTTCCTTGGGCTGAATATACACATAGGTCTTGTATTTATAATAGAAGAAATATGGGTTAAGCCCAAAATACAAATAAAAAATGACAACAAACAAACTAAAGATAAAAGATAAAGATAATTTATTCAACACTCTCTCTCAAGCTAGTGCATACAAATCGTATGTACCAATCTTGTTACAAATATAATTAATTCTTGGATGTAGACCTTCTATCAAAAAGAGATCCTACCCAATCAACATCAAAATAACAAACCACTCTTGTATGATTATTATAACCATATAACAACCCCTTTTCAAGAGATCCTTTAATGTACTTTAATATACGAAAATTGCATTCCAATGATCTTCGTGCAAGGAATTAAGGAATTGACTTACCACACTAACTGCAAAAGAAATGTCAAGACGAGTAACTGTAAGATAATTCAATGGGTGTCTGACATAGGCTCCCCGTGTTTTGGTAGAAGTTTAGTATTAGGATTCATGGGTGTCTTTGAATTCATCAACCTAGTTTCCTCTAAAATATTCAATGCATACTTCCTTTGAGATATAACAATACATTCGTTGGATTGTGCCACCTCAATATCCAAGAAATATCTAAGTCTGTCAAGATCTTTAGTCTAAAAATTGTTGCAAACATGTTGTTTCATCTAAGAGATGTCATGACTGTCACTGCTTGTAAGAACAATGTCATCAACATATACTATCAAGTAGACACATCTAACACTCGAGTGACGATAAAAGACTAAATTATTTATCTCACACCGAGTCATACCAAATTTGTTGAACAACATTACTAAACTTTCAAAACTAGACCCTAGGAGATTGCTTTAGTCCTTATAAGGATTTGTGAAAATGACATACCAACCTAGACGACATCCCCTTGGCAAAAAATAGTAGAGGTTGCTCCATATAAATTTCTTCTTCAAATCTTCATTAAGGAATCCATTTTTTGACATTCAGTTGATAAAGAAGCCATTGTTGAAGAGTCATCATAGCTACAAATAAACGAATATATGTCATCTTTGCCACTGAAGAAAAAGTATCACAATAATCCAACTCAAAAATTTGTGTGTAACCTTTAGCCACAATACGAGCTTTGAGGCAATCAATAGTTCCATCAGGACCAACTAACAATATATTTTTCACACAGTAATGGGACAAGCTCCCAAGTTCCATTATTCTGAAGAGCACTTAGTTCATCTAGCATGGCCTGATGACAACCACGATGGGCTAAGGCATCAGTAACAAATTTTGGGGTGGTCACAAAAGAAATAGATGAAAGATAGGTATAAAAAGGTGAAGACAAATTATGATAACTTAAAGAAATATAATGTGAAGAGGGCTTACAAGTACAACAATATCTTTTCAGAGGGAAATTGAAAGGGTAAATTCAGTTGTCGGAGCCAGAGGAGACAAGGTAGTTCACACTTCAATTGACTCACTATTGAGAAACACCTAATGGACTAGGCGGAATTGGTGGAGCACAAATAACAAGAATATTGGTAGTATTAGAAGGAGACATATTAGAAAAAGAATGATCGTTAAAAAAAAAAAAACTCATTGAAGGTGACATCTCCAGGTATAAAATAGTAATTAAGAGAAGAAAAAAACACTTGTATCCTTTTTTTTATGGTTTAATACCTATTTTGGTCCCTCGGTTTGTAGGGTGTGTTCAAAGTTGTCCTTCCTTTTCTCAAAAGTTCACAACCGTCCTATATTTTGCAAAAATGGTTCACGTTACTCCTTTTTGCTTACGGCGTTAAAAAAATTAACGGCAGAGTTGTCTACCTGGCAAAACCTGAATGAGCTGTACAATTTCTTATTACATGGCATTGCTTTGCATTTCTCGTACTATTCTGCAGCTTCCTCCTTCTCCTCCTATGAAAACCTCTATCTAGTGGAAAAACTTTCTCTCTCCACTTCCTGAAACTCCACCATTTCTTCCTAACTCTACGCCCTCACCCTGCACCTCACCTCGTCGAAACAAAACTGCCTTTTAAAAGGAAATTATGTACTTAATTTTCAAATTTAGTTAAGAGGGCGCCAAAAATACTTGTTAAACTTTTGGCAAGCGTACCAATAGTCAATTATAGTATAATGATTTTTTTAAGTAAGAGTGTCCAACCCACGAGGAACAGTTTCGATTAAATAGATAAATTGTTATCTCAAACAATATATATACAAGGATGTTCAATTTGATTCATGATGGATGTTGATAAATAAAACTACTTTGCGTGAAAGTGAAATAATAACAACCAATAACTTAACGAAGATTAATATTAGAAGTTGGGATTGAATTCATCTATCTCACTCGTCTGCAATCTGGATGAATACAAACATATAACAACTGAAATTACCAACATTGATGCAACACACCAAAGTCATTTATATCGATTCCTCGCATATAAAATTCATAAGAGCAGTTCCTTGAATATTGATTCCTCACATATCCAACAAATTGTCCAGCATTATATTCAAGTGTTATAAGCAATTGATAAACTGAAATATATCCCTAGCATCGTAGAATATCAAGTATTCATGTTCAGATCAAATTTTAGAAATACTTTCCAATCAAAACTAAAACCCACATTCATGAAACTATTGATCAAATAGAATCAAGCACTAAGAGTAGAACACAAATACCAATATTGAATAAAACAAAAATGCTATATATAAATATCACCAGATTACATCCGAGTTCGAATCGATTACATTCAATCCCAAGAGAAAAGATCAGCCACTCATGGTGGCCATTGACATTCTAAGAGATGAAGAAGAAGATCCTACAGCTAAAGTGGAAGAAAAACTCTTTGGGTCGCTCTGTGCTTCTTTTCTCCGCGCTTTCCCCCCTCCTCCTCTTTCTTTCTGCTTCGTATGTATATAAACTGCCCGAATTCTCGCTTAAGCTAAACTATTCTCGCTTAAGCGAGAAGAAACTTCTCAGAGAAGATAATCATTTTCGCTTAAGCTAAAATATTCTCGCTTAAGCTAGAATGACTTTTAAGGTAATGGCTTCCTAAACAAGTCTAGCTTAAGCGAAATCATTCTAGCTTGGACGAAATGTTGCAGGATTTGCTCTTCTCTCTTAGTTTACCTGAAATGTATACAAACTAGGGATCAAATGATTTCCTTTTACTTAACAACTCAGAGACATGTGATTATATTTCATCTTTCTTAGATTAGGGAAAATTGATACAAATGTACTCAATTCAAAACACAAGTGCTAAAATTTCATATGAAAATTAACTACATTTTTACACTTATCAGGTATTAGGAGACAAACATGTGAAAGAGAAGAGGCACAAGGAAGGGTTGAGGGAGGAGAGAGACATAAACGCAGGCAGAGCTGCAATTGCCAGAGTGGAAGCGGTACTCCCCGACTTTCCTTTTTTGTTAGTCTGATATAGTTTTAGTTCTTCTCAATGGCACACAATTAAAGCGAGGTTAAGATTGAATTTAAGTTTGGAAAAGGGAACTTGTGTCACTATATATTTTCAGATCTTGTAATACTGTATTTCCTCAGATCTTGTGCCACTGTATATTTCCAGATCTTGTAATACTCTTCTCTTTCTCGTATATGAGTAAAGATTGTATTGATTGAAATTGTTTCAATGCCCTCACCAACATGGCTATCTACACCACACTCCTCCATCACGCTTAGGGTGCGATGGGAATGAACGTGAGCGAGTGCATGGTGATCATGGGGAAGGGTAGGAAGATGGGGCGCAATGTAGTAGTGGAGAGAGCGAAGGCGCACGGGGCGGCGACGATGTTGGTTTACGGCGAGGGTGAAAAGGGGACTAGGGATTGGGAAGCAGCGTGCGATTGAAAAAGATGAAGAAGTGTTATAAAGCTTTTGAGTGAAAAGGGGACTACCATGTGCCAATGTCTTATTGGCTGAGCTTGCCAACTAATTGGACAGGTCATTTAATTTTTGCCAGGAGAGCAACCTGCCTTTAGTTTTTTAACGCTGTAAGAAAAAAGAATCCACTTAAACTGTTTTTGCAAAATATAGGACGATTGTGAACTTTTGAAAAAAATGAGGACAACTTTGAACACACCCTACAAACCGAGGGACCAAAATAGGTATTAAACCTTTCTTTATCTAGTAAAGCCTAAAAAAAACACATTTGTATGATTCAAGAGCTAACTTATCAAGACCAAGACTAAAATTATGAATAAAACATGTAGACCCAAAGCTTCTATAGGTAAGGGGTGAAGGGGTTCATGAGGAAATAAAATAGAATGAGGTATTTTATTATCTAACACAGAAAGGGGCATACGATTAATGAGATAACATGTAGTAAAAATAGCACTTGCATCTCCAAGGTAGAGATATAGTCACCGACTTCTTCTAGAAGCTTTGGGAACGATACCTTCCGCCAACCAGGGATTAATCGTTTGAGAGAGCGCGCTTTCTTTTACAGTAGCGACGTCGTTCTTCGAATCTTCGGCGTCTTCTTCTTCATCAATCCAGCGTGGGTCTTCTTGTGGTTCCTCCGCTTCTACTGGCCAAACAGATTTAAGAGAATCACGCTACTAGAGCGAGTTCGGCCTTTGGCCATGGCGGCAAGAGAATGGTCGACGGTTGCGCAGACATCGCCAGCAGCGGCAGGGTGTGGACATCGTCGATTCGCATGCATAAGGATTGGCAGAAGAAAGATTAGGGGAAGTTGCGTAGTGGAGAGAAAGCAACATGAACCTACATAGTGGAGAAGTAAGGACTGTAAAGAGGAATGTGAATTTGCATGGAGAAAAGGATAGAAATCGAAAAGAGAAGCGCAAACATGAAAAAATTAGGGATTGAAAGCGAAATGAAGAAGTGCGAGAAATGAAAAATCATATGCTAAATATGTTTAATTGAAACCGCTGGAAACTAAGAGGGGTTTTTTAAAACGCCAAAAAAAAATCCCTTCTAAAATCTATTATTTTTGTAGTGATACAGTTGAAGGTGAAATATGTTTAATATATTGAACTTTGACACGAAATTAATTGTCAATAAAAAAATTGTAACATTTGAGTTGTTTGTACCATTTAATATGTTTTTGTTTTTGTTAAATATAGTGAAAATTGTATATAAGATAAATTTTTCCTTGTGTTGAATATAGGGTCATGTATCTATAAGAAGAAGTACGCCCAAAATATAAATAAAAAGTGATAACAAACTAACTAAAGATAAAAGATAAATATAAATATAATTAAATATTTTTATATAATAATTAATGTAGGATAAAATATGGTGAGAAACTTAGAAATATTTTATAAAATCACTCATTAATAAAAGAATGTAGAAAACTAGTTTTTATGTTGCTCCATCAACAAGCAACATATAAACTTTTAAAATCCAAAGCCGCTTCAGAAGGAATACTTTCTTCTTTCTCATTGTTGATATGCTTATGCTTAGTCTCGCTCTTACTCTTGCTCTATCACAAGTTGTTATCATAAGTTGTTAACACGCTCATTTTTTTTTCTCATTCCTCTTTAAATAAAAGAATGTAATAGAGATGTGTATAAAAACATTAATAGTACTAGGATGTGAATATGAAACCTTTGAATATTGGATTCTCGTTTCAACCCTATTTATACCTATTTATACAACTAACATACAACAATAGATTTACATCACAAAAGTCTCAAGTCTAAATTACTACCGTGAAACATCATTTTCAATGAAGTATGAGATAGTTTTTTTTTTTCGGTATTACTTCTTTCCGATAAATTCATAATATAGTTTGCCTAAAGAATTTATCATAACAACAAATAGTTGTTGGTATCAAGGTTAGAACGAAAATAAAATAGTAGCAATATAGTATGTACGAGACCTTTATTTTAAACTTATTTTTGAACTATTTCAGGACATATTGGATACATGGTTTTGAAAATAAAAACCATATGAAAAATTTGTTTCTGATATTTTGTTTATCATCCATGTCTAAATTTAAATCTCTCATTCCTTCATCATCTCTTTGTCCATATTTGAATATGATCTCATATAACTGTTATCCGTATAATCTTTCAAATCTTATTTCCTTTATATTCAATAGAACATTGTCACTGCTACTTACTCACCCTTCATAGGATCTCATAGCTCAAACAATAAAAGTAGAGAAAAAACATATGTGTATAATATTGAAAGAAAAGTGTATTGCATTACAAAAGAAAAAAAAGCAAAAGAATGAATATATAAGATACAAGGTATAACAGGAAAAGCAGAAAGAAAAAAGACTTTGAAAACGAAGTTAGACACCACATAGTAAGCTTGGCAATATATGGTAAGCACCACCACATGATAAGCTAGGCAACACGATAAACTCAACCTCACAATTTGATCTTATCAACTCTCTCAATCTCGTGTTTTCTGTAACGTCCCCATTCAAGAGGTCATGGATTATTACAAAAAGTGAACAATTCAAAACTTTCTTATAATGTGAAAAAATATTTTTCAAAAACTCAACATATAAACTACATAATTAAATCAAATCATAATAGTTCCAAAAAATGTCTAATTAACATTATTCAAAAGTAATTAACATAATCAAAGAAATAAAAATAACTCTAAATTACATGGTCTCAAATGTGTAAACAAAAAAAACTTCAAAAATCCAATTTTGTTTTCATCAACTCCCAAATCTATCACGCTTTTAAAACATATGCAATATCATCTACTCACTTATAATTTATTCTACACGATTATTATAGGTGATAACATTCTAAAAACACGTTTCTCTCTCTTTCTCTCTCTTACGTTGGTATTAGGGTTTTCATAAAGTGCAGCCCTCTCTCCTATCTTTCTTTTATTTTTCAACTCTATCTAAAACTCTTCCTAACTGATTTTTAAAATAACAATTGCCTTTGACCCTTTCTTTCTTCTAAGTTACATATTTTCAAATCCCAATCTGATATAAATTCAGTTTTTCCTCCCTTCCACATTGATTCCATCTCTATCTTTTTAGTATATTTTATTTAAATTTGCATGTTTTTCCTTTCTACACCTCATATTTTAATTTTTACATCAATTAATAAAGGGAAAGAACCCTTTTGTCCTTAAGAAAAAAATATAAGATACTTTAAACTTTCTTTCTAAGAATTGAACCCACCTCCATTCGCTCTTAGATATATCTTTGTCAATAAGCCAACACATCATATGTCACAATTTAACAAACGCACCAAAACATGGGTTACACTTTAATAAAACAAACTTAAATCAATAACATAGCATTTATGTTCTAACAAAGATGTAATCACAATATCACTTAGTCCATTCAAAGAACTCTAACCAACTGAGCTAACCAACTGAGCTACATAACACCTTGTTAAATATATCATTTCTTAAAGAAAAATATACTCAACCCTCAAAAGAATTTTACTTTTAAAATCCTTTATTTTGTTCGGATCTTATATTTTCCTCTACAACTTAAGTCTCCCCGTTAAAATTTCACCTATGCCACACTTGGACCTTCCGCTCTCTTGCCCAACCACATTCGTGCCTTCCCTCTCTTCTCGAACCATGTTTTTCTAGGTTAGTTTATAAACTTGTTCATACATTTTTTAAGAAAATGTATATGCTTGTATGGAGTTATGTAAGGGTCCTTGTATAGTTGAGTCATAGTAGTAAAAAAAATTAAACTAGGAAATATTGTGTTTGAGACGAAATAAAACATTCAAATATTAGGTATACATTAAGCTAGAATCTAAGTTTATTTGAAAGGCCCAAAAACGTGAAAAACAAAACATAAAAATTGTTTTGAATGTAGAAAATATGCCAACTTAGTCATATAATTAGTATAAATTGTAATGAATCATAAGTTTTTTTAGTAATAATGTTAGAAAACGATAAGCATGTTAGTAGGAAATAAATTAGTATATTAATGTTTAGCATAGTCTATTCTAATCAAATAGAAAATATTTTAATTATTTTACTCTATTGGGATTATTGATGATTTTTATTAACTTCCCGACTGAATCTTAGTTTCATAAGATGATTAATGTAGTACTATTATTTTTTAATTAAATATTCAATTTTTCAATCAGACAACTTGAAAAAAATATCATCATTATTTACTTAATTAATAATTATATATTAAGTCTTCGACTTTTATGAAATTTTGATATATATATATATATATATATATATATATATATATATATATATATATATATATATATATATATATATAATAACAGATAGATAGATAGATATATATAGATAGATATATGAGTGATGATATGAAGTCTTTCTTCTTCTTTTGGAAGTGAAGGAAAGATAATTTAGTTAGATTAAAGATGTAAAAACACTAAAAGAAATAGTACTACGATCAATTAATACAAGAAATGACCAATTAATACATGAAATTTACAAGGAAAAACTTAGTTTCTTACATATTAAATATAAATAATTATTTATGAATAAGTGTAACAAATCAATTCTGACTATAAACATATAAATATTTCTAGGTTATCGTCCCATATACAACACCCAAATAAATAACTTGCGTTAGGAATATTTAACATGATATGAAAGTTTGAATAAAATAAAGATTATATAAGTAAAATAAATATACTACTTTAAAATTTTAGTTTTGAAAAACATATCATATTTCTCCTATATGTTTTTATTCACAATTCATTGATATAAAATTGGGATGGAATCGCACATTAGATAAAGACCAATAGAATAAATAAAACATAACAACTTACTAAAAATAGTGAATTTTATTATATAACTATGCAAATACTTTACAAAAGTATTAAAAATTAACTTTTATCTGGTACTAAGACACTTCTCAGACGCTAACTTGGAGAGGCTATAACATGAAAAGCTATAACGTGTTCTAATGATAGGATGGATAATCCATCTAAAATTCAAATAATAATAACAATACATTGCGCATTATTCATTAGAGAATCCATTGCAAAGGAAATACAATTATCATTCCAGAAACAGAATAATATATATCGTTGAAAATATCAAGTCTAAGTTTAAGTTTTATATTGAGTAAAAATAAAATATTAAATATTATATAAGAAAAAATATTTATAAATTTATTGTCTCTAAGATTTTAGGTTTAAAGAAATATTAATTTCTTCTGTGAATTGAATTCGGTTCATATTTATGGATTCTTTTACTAACGAATCTCTTTTAAAAGAAACTCAACTATAATATTAGAGTTGGATTTGATTTGATGACTGACTGAGATCGTTGTGATGAAAACAACAACACGACCACTAGCAGATCAACAACACCAGCACCACAGAAAGAACAAATGAGGGTATAAGTAAATCCCAACTTCCTTGTGGCTTAAGTGGTATAAAGTGTTACCATCCTCCACTTGTGTAGATTCAGGCACTGTAAATGAACAAAATAATTGAAAATAACATTATTATATGTATAAATTGAAACCATAGCATGAGTCAATAAGAGAGAATGGCACAAATACCTTGAAGATGCGTTCCATTTACATAGGATATCACGATCTTCCTGTAAAAGAAATTATTATTTTAGTATATGTGTAAGAATTACCAAAATATATGAATATAATTAATCAAAAGCTACATAATACCTTTGGTATTTCCTTGATTTGATTTTGAGATGAATCTCATCACACTTAGAAAAATTATGTCTGTGTTTTCGTCGTCTTCATCATTGCCCATGCTGCTGGCCATTTGCCCAAACTAAATATTCAGAGATACATAGAAATGTGTCTTTGGAGAAATTTGGATGACTTAGGTTGAGAAAACTCTCTGAATATCCCCTTTTATATAGTTGAGAAACAGGAAATGAATGGTCAATGAAAACCATTAATTAATTTTTTAAAAGTTTTCTTTTTAATTTATTTTTTAAATATATTTAATATAAATAATTAATTAAAGCGTTTAATTAACAATTAAATAATGTCATTAATGTAATATATTAATGCATGCGCTATATTATTTATGTGATATCATTAAATATATTGGATGAAATTAATACATATATTAATGAAACATAAATTATGTATTTAATTATTTGTGTAATATAGTAATATATGCATTATACACTCCACCGAAAAATATGTTGTGGTTAGCAAAACTGTTAAAAAAATTGCGTCATTAAGTTTTTATTGACGATTTTTCGAGAAACCGTCAGTATTAGTGGGAATTTTTGTCAAAATTGCCGTTAATAGTGGGAGTTTTGTCAAGACCACTGGTATTAGCAAAGGTTTTGACAAAACCACCGGTAATAGCAGGGCCGCCGATACTAATGGAGGTTTTGTCAAAACCGTAAAAAATGTGTACAGTTTTAGTTTTTTTTTTATAATAAAATGAGATTATGATAAAATTAGCTTTACTAACCAAATAGACAATGGAATAATATGAATTGAAACTATATATTATATATAAAATAAACTACATTGTTCAACATATTAATATGTTCATGAAACTAATTGTTCATATATTAAAAAGAATACGAAATTAAAATACTAAAAACATGACTAAGATTACATAACTAAAAAAGAAACAATGTCTTGAAAATGAGCCCTCATATGCTGTAACATCCAATTCTTGAAGATGGACTCCTTTAAAAAACTTGGGAAGGAATCTTGATGTACTAGGATAAGATGCAGAGAAGCAAGTAAGTTGTCTAGAATAATGTAAACATGGCCACCACTTTGAAATTTGGTGGGCTAATGGAGTCTGCATTTGATCACATGCTTCTTGCATACATTGGTATAGCTGATTCAAGTTCATATTTTTCTGCATGCTTTTTCGTGCGACAGATACAATGTTTTTACGCAACAATTGCTCCAAACAAAACAAGTAACAATGATAGCCACAAACAACCAAAAGTTAGCAACATGGACTATACAAGTTTGTCAGAACATAGAAAAATTAGTGAAACAATGACAGACAAAATACTACAAGAGGAGGTAATGAAAGGGTAACAGTTTTAGTTTCATAATGAAACTGATATAGTTTTCACTAGAAACATGCATTAGATATCCAAAACAATTATTAGAAACATGCATTAGATATCTAAAATTCATGAGCACGATCAAGGTTTTGATGAGCAGCGACTTAGTGATCTAGGGGTTTCGACATTGTAGACGTTGAGGGTTTTGAATTCTGCATTAATGTAGAGGAGTTCGTCAAGGAGGCAGTGTAGCTAGGAGATGAAGAGGAGATGTCTAGAAGGCTTTTTTTCGTTAGCTGAGATTCCAAGATTCAGTTTTGACCAAAGGAAATGGTACCCTACCAAGCTGACCAAGGAGTTGTGATAGTATCTACACTTGGACCAACACACGACAACATAGATGAAGTGAAACATGAACAAGAAGAAAGGAGAAGGAGCGCTTAGAGAGAAAATGAAGCGCAAAAGGAGGGTTAGGGAAGAATATCAAATATTCTATACTAGTTATAGTGAAAAAATGGTATAGAAAAAGTTTTCCAATATTATATTTTTCCAACCACACTACTTTTAAATTACATCTAGGTTTAATCGATATAGAAAAACGATTTTTTATACCTATTTTTTCTTATAAAAGCAGCTTCGATATTGCAAAATATCTCATATTTTAATATGCACGTTCTCTGCAACTTTCGTGCTTCCAAATATCTCGGCTGCCAACGTCTCTTTTTATGCAACGTTCATATTTTGATGCACAAGACTCGGGAGTAAATATAGCAACGTGGAAATCGTAAGGCATGGGATTTTCCCGTTAGTTTTGGGCCTTGGGCCAATCTTCCTTGGTTTCTCACTCTATAAATAGAGCACTTTCATTCTTTCTTATTCTTCTCTTTTCTGAGTTTCATTCTTTAGCTCTTTTTCTCTTCTAAAATTATTCTGGGTTATTCTTATACTCTGTTTAGAGTTCCTTGCTAGTTCTGAGATCCTCAGAAATATCTGAGAAGTTCCTGTTGTATCCTGGGGGGCTTGCGCAATACACCACGGATAAGTCCTTAAGGACAATGATCTACACGTCTCAGGAAGTATATTGTTCGTGATCTTTATTCTACTTTTGTCAGCTTTTACAACAATCTTAAGGACTTATGGCTGACAACAACAACTCAATCCCGGAGAATCAGAATAATGTTTCCAGAACTCAGACGGTCTTCGCGAAACCTTTCCTAGATGTATCAAAAATTGAAGTCTTCTCTGGTCAGAATTTCCGACGCTGGCAAGAACGCGTGTCAACCCTCTTAGACATGTACGAAGTCGCTTTTGCTCTTTCATCTTCAAAACCTGACTCCAGTCTCCCTCCAAATTCAAAACAAGTTGAAGATTGGGTTCATGCAAAAAAGGTATGCCGTCATACTTTACTTAGTGCACTCTCTAACGATTTGTTCGATGTATATTGTTCCTATAAGGAAGCGAAAGAAATTTGGGATTCGTTGATTCTCAAATACACTGCTGAAGATATAGTCAGACAAAGATTCATCATTGGGAATTACTATCGCTGGGAAATGGTTGAAGATAAAGACATAAAGTCGCAAATTAATGAGTACCACAAGCTACTCGAAGATATCAAAGCGGAGAACGTTCTTCTTCTAGATGAATTTGTTTCAGAGCTTCTGATCGAGAAACTGTCGCCTTCCTGGACTAATTACAAGCAACAACTAAAACATAGGCACAAGCAAATGTCACTTTCAGAGCTGATCACTCACATAATTATTGAAGATACCAACAGGAAAGAATGTGCTGCTGTAAGGGCCAAAGCATTGTCTGCAAAAGCAAACATGGTAGAAGACAAACCTGCTCCAAAAAGGTACGAACACAAACCTGATCACAATAAGAAAAATAATTTTCAAAAATTTCGCCCCAACACATCTAACCCCACCTTTAAGAAGAAAGGAAATTGCTTCGTATGTGGGAAGCTGCCATCATGCACCGCAGTGCAGACACAGAGTAAGAAACGACAATCCTCCTAAGGCTAATATAGTCGAAGGAGATGACATTATTGTTGCGGTCGTTTCTCAAGTAAATTTGATGACCAATGTGAGCAAGTGGGTGGTAGACTCTGGTGCTACTAGGCATATCTGTGCAAACAGAAGTGCTTTTACCTCTTACACTAGTGTAGGGGATGGAGAAGAACACGTTTACCTCGGTGATTCCAGGACCACTCCTGTTCTGGGAAAAGGGAAAGTTCTTCTCAAACTCACATCTGGAAAGACTCTGGCCTTGAGTGATGTGCTACATGTGCCATCAATCAGAGTTAATTTAATCTTTGTAGCACTACTGGGAAAAGTGGGGGTTAAAGTGTCATTCGAGTCTGACAAGATTGTAATGACAAAAAATAATGTTTTTCTGGGGAAGGGATATTGTGATCAGGGTCTCTTTGTACTTAACATTTCTGAAAATATTAATGAATCATCTTCTTCTGCTTATATTATTGACTCATATGATATATGGCATGCTAGATTAGGACATCTAAATTCTTCATATGTTATGAAATTAAAACAACTAGGATTAATTAATATGCATGATAAACAGAGTAGTAAATGTGATATATGTGTAGAATCTAAAATAACAAAGAAAACATGTTTTACTATAGAACGTCAAACTGAATTGTTAGGGTTAATTCATACTGATTTAGCTGATTTGAAACAAACAATGTCTAGAGGAGGTAAAAATTATTTATTGACCTTTATAGATGATTATTCTAGATACACTAAAGTATACTTAATCAAACATAAAGATGAAGCCTTTGATGTGTTTCTTACCTATAAAGCAGAAGTAGAAAATCAATTGAATAAGAAAATTAAGAGGATTAGATCAGATAGAGGTGGTGAGTATGTGTTATTTAATGACTATTGTGTTAAAGAATGTATCATCCATGAAGTAACCCCACCGTATTCACCTGAGTCTAATGGAGTAGCTGAGAGAAAGAATAGAACTCTTAAGGAGATGATGAATGCTATGCTTATTAGTTCTAGTGCACCTGATAACCTTTGGGGAGAAGCCTTGCTTACTGCGTGTTTTTTACAAAATAGAATACCTCATAAGAAAACTGGTAAAACTTCGTATGAGCTGTGGAGAGGTTATCAACCTAACCTTAAATATTTAAGAGTGTGGGGGTGCCTAACTAAGGTGATGTTACCCGATCCTAAGAAAAGGAAAATAGGCTCTAAAACCTCTGATTGTATGTTCTTAGGTTATGCTGAACATAGTGCTGCCTATAGGTTTCTAGTTCTTAAAAGTGATACACTTGAAAGAAATTCTATAATGGAGACGAAAAATGCTGAGTTTTTTGAACATGTTTTTCCTTTAAAGGTTAGTGAGACGTCTCAACCTATAGAAAATAATAATAATAATGATGCCATGTGCGAGGAATTAAGAAGAAGTAAAAGGCAGAGGAAGGAAACTTCATTTGGTAATGATTTCTATAACTATCTAGTTTATAATGATCCAAGTAACTTTGTAGAAGCCATTAGTGCTCCTGATGCAGAACAGTGGGAAAAAGCCATTAAGACTGAAATTGAATCAATTCAGAAAAATAATACTTGGACCTTAGTAGATTTGCCTAAAGGAGCAAAACCCATTGGTTGTAAGTGGATCTTTAAGAAAAAGTATCATCCTGATGGATCTATAGAGAAGTATAAGGCAAGATTAGTAGCAAAAGGTTTTACTCAAAAACCCAACATAGATTACTTTGATACTTTTGCCCCTGTGACTAGGATTTCCTCTATTCGAGTTTTGTTAGCCTTAGCAGCAATCCATAAGCTAGTGATACACCAGATGGATGTTAAAACTGCCTTTCTAAATGGTGATTTAGAAGAGGAAATTTATATGACTCAACCTGAAGGGTGTGTTGTACCTCGTCAAGAAAATAAGGTATGTAAACTTTTAAAATCTTTGTATGGATTGAAACAAGCACCAAAACAGTGGCATGAAAAACTAGATAATGTATTGTTATGTGATGGTTTTTCACTTAATGATGCTGATAAATGTGTGTACTCTAAATTTGAAAATGGTGATTGTGTCATTATTTGTTTGTATGTGGATGACATGTTAATTTTTGGTACATGCAATGAGATTGTTAGTAGAACTAAATTGTTTCAAGGATCGAACTTTGAGATGAAAGACATGGGTGAAGCCAACGTAATTTTAGGTGTTAGAATCATAAGGAAGGAAGATAGTATATTACTATCCCAAGAACAATACATTGAGAAACTTCTTAAGAAGTTTGGGTATTATGATTTCAAAACCGTGAGTACCCCTTATGATGCTAACTCTAAATTAATGAAAAATAGAGGAGAATCATTATCTCAGTCTCAGTATGCCCAGATAATTGGGAGCTTACTGCATTTGATGAGCTTTTCTAGACCTGATATTGCTTATGCAGTAGGTAGACTTAGTAGGTACACTCAATGTCCAAATCAAGAACATTGTGATGCACTTTCCAGGCTTATGAGATACTTAAGATGTTCAATGGATTATGCCATTGAATATAGTGGATTTCCCGCTGTACTAGAAGGGTATAGTGATGCTAACTGGATCTCTGATTCAGATGAGACAAAATCCACTAGTGGTGCGATTACATGGAGATCTTCCAGACAAACTATTATTGCAAGATCAACAATGGAATCTGAGTTTGTAGCTCTTGAGATGACTGGAAATGAGGTTGAGTGGTTGAAAAACTTCTTAGCAAACATTCCACTAGGAATGAAACTAACCCCATCGGTGTCAATACACTGTGATTGCCAATCGGCAATAGCTATAGCTAAAAACAAGAATTACAATGGAAAGAATAGACATATTCAATTGAGACATAATTTGGTGAAGCAGCTGCTAAAGAGTGGAACTATTTCCATTGACTATGTGAAGTCAGAACGGAATCTAGCCGATCCTCTGACAAAACCCTTGGGAAGAAATATGATCTTAGAAACATCAAGGGGAATGGGACTTAAGCCACTAGCAAACAAACAAGTGATGGTAACCCAACCTTTGTGATTGGAGATCCCATGAATAAGGTTCATATGGGTAAAAACAAGTCATTTGTTAGTTCTGATAGCACTAATTTGATTTCAAATCAAATATGTCCATTCCTATGGTGTCTGTGTGAAAGTGCTAGAGACTGCATTATTGAGAGGTTAAACTTTGTAATTAATCAAAGTTTTAATGATCTTCATATCCCTTACGGGTGGTGTATGATTTGCAACATACACTTGATGAAATCACCTATATGAGTGTCAAGTGGGGCCGCTTGCATGAGATCTTGGCATGATCTCTAGAGCACTCATGAATATCGGGCACGCGCATGGCCTAGTAAGCGCATCACAGCGATAACAGCAAGGATTGTGGAGGTGTACTGTGATTAATAAACCTCTAACACACTCAAGTGTCTTTGGTTCATATAGCTTGCTATACCAACTACACTATGTGTTAAGTTTCTCAATCTAGGACTGGTTCATATAACTTGCTATACTAGCTCTGATGCAATACATCTTATGAAACCCAGAATAATTTCTTCTCTTTCGTTTGTATATATATTTTGCAATATGTGGG
This sequence comes from Vigna nakashimae, assembly GCA_034642375.1. Classification (NCBI taxonomy): domain Eukaryota; kingdom Viridiplantae; phylum Streptophyta; class Magnoliopsida; order Fabales; family Fabaceae; genus Vigna; species Vigna nakashimae. Next base: position 27,000,764 of record CM067768.1, read on the forward strand.
GGATTGTTATAAAAGCAGCTTCGATATTGCAAAATATCTCATGTTTTAATATGCACGTTCTATGCAACTTTCGTGCTTCCAAATATCTCGGCTGCCAACGTCTCTTTTTGTGCAACGTTCATATTTTGATGCCCAAGACTCGGGAGTAAATATAGCAACGTGGAAACCGTAAGGCATGGGATTTTCCCGTTAGTTTTGGGCCTTGGGCCAATCTTCCTTGGTTTCTCACTCTATAAATAGAGCACTTTCATCCATTTCAAAACACACAAAATTTCATTCTTTCTTATTCTTCTCTTTTGTGAGTTTCATTTTTTAGCTCTTTTTCTCTTCTAAAATTATTCTGGGTTATTCTTATACTCTGTTTAGAGTTCCTTGCTAGTTCTGAGATCCTCAGAAATATCTGAGAAGTTCCTGTTGTATCCTGGGGGCTTGCGCAATACACCGCGGATAAGTCCTTAAGAACAATGATCTACATGCCTCAGGAAGTATATTGTTCGTGATCTTTATTCTACTTTTGTTAGCTTTTACAACATTTTTAAGTAAAACAGTTATTTGAAATTTATTACAGATTTACGATCGTTCCACTTTCTACACATGTTCTCAATGGAACAGGTATAAAAAAGTGTGACATATTTGTAATATTGTCACTGCATCACATTTTATACTTGGTAAATTTCAATTGGTAAAAAAATCGTTATAAAAAATGTATTATACTAGACATACAACATTTTGGTCTTTGTTGTAGGTTCGTAAGATCGTGCTTTGATACATTACTCATACCTTCTCCTTCCATAGGAATTATTCATTCTGTATTTCATTGTTCAAAGCACACTCTTATTTATGCATTTAAATAATTTTAATTTTTTTTATCATAGACTTTGGTTACCGATACATATTTGAAAAATATGATTGAAGTTAAGAATCAAAGCCTAAAACCATCTTTTTGTTTTGCCTCACTTTGATATGTTTCGATTATAAAATTAAAATAAAACTTTCAAAATAACCGAGGTTAAATCTATTAATGGGTAAAAGAAAATGAATTATTTTTCTCTAAAAACTGGTAAGGAATAATAAATATAAAAATTATTCAACGATAGAATCAACTCATCTCCACTCATGAATAACATGTGTATTCTCTTAATAGACTACTAGCATTAAATCAATCATTCATACTACAACACTTAAAAAGATTAGACAACATATCATTAATAAGATATAATTCGATTAATATATATATATATATATATATATATAATAATTATTGTTTGTTGAATTGTGTTTGAATGATTTATAGGAATTTTTCACATTTAATATTTTCTAAACAATTTCTATTGAACTGGTCTCATAAGGGACTAACATCTAATTTCATTTTTGAGTTTTGTTTATTCGCTGGTGTTAGGATAGTTCTAAGAACTATCACAATAACAGTGGAAACATCCATTTTGTTTTTCAACACTTCATGTCTTAATATATATATATATATATATATATATATATATATATATATATATATATATATATTATGGGTTTGCTAACTTGCGTATGCATATTTTTTAATTGGTACATTTTAGCAATGTATACTTGGTTTTAGTACACAAAAATATCTTAATATATTATGAATTCTAATTTTTAAATTTGAATAATTTTATTTTCAAAAATTAAAAAAAAAAAATCAAGAAACCCCAAACCCTTACTCACTTTCGTTATTTCTCTCAACCATTTCTCTTTCATCTCTCTCACTCTAACATTTTCTCTGTCATCCCTACTATATCCCTAAGTGAAAAAATCAGAAACACTCGCAGTTAAACAATTTGCCTTTGTAAAGAGTTGAGTCATTGGCATATTCACCTTTAGGCAAAGGTTCATTCAAGATCTCTTCAATTTCATCATTTTCACTAATCTCTCTAATTTCATCATCTGCAGATGTTGAATCATCATCTCTAAAAAAAACCCTCTAAGCCAATTACTAATTCCTTTGGATGTCACCATGCTTGTGAAAATTAGATAAAATTATGACAAAAATAATAAAGTGAAAACTCATTATAAAATCATTTTTTGTAAGAAATTGTTTAACAACGAGTTTTTGATTTTTTCCAAACCATTTACCAATTCCTTTGATGTCATTATGCTTGTGAAAATTGGATAAAATTAGATAAGAGAAATTATAAAACGAAAACTCATTATAAAATCATTTTTTTGTAAGAAATTGTTTAATAACAAGTATTTCTGATTTTTTTTCCAGGCCAATTATCAATTCCTTCATATGTCATTATGCTTGTGACATTAGATAAAATTAGATAAGAAAAAAATAATAAAATGAAAACTCATTATAAAATAATTTTTTGTAAGAAATTGTTTAACAGCTAGTGTTTCTGATCTTTTTCAGTTGGGGCTACCATAGGAAGACAGAGAAAATGTGGGAGTGAGAGAGATGAAAAAGAAAAGGTTGAGAGGATAAGGGTTTGGGGTTTCTTGTTTTGTTTTTCAGTTTTGAGAATAAAAATTATTCAAATATCTTTGACTTTAAAACTTAGAATCCATAATATATGGGGATATTTTTGTCTACTAAAAGCTGGTACACATTGCTAACAACTGAAAAATAGACATACGCAAGTTAGCAAACCCCATACATACATACATATATATATATATATATATATATATATATATATATATATATATATATATGTATGTATATATATATATATATATATACATATATATATATATATATATATATATATATATATATATATATATGTATGTATGTATGGGGTTTGCTAACACGCGTACGCTTGTTTTTCAGTTGGTACATTTTAGCAATGTGTAACGGGTTTTAGTAGACAAAAATATCCTTATATATCATGATTCTAAGTTTTAAGGTTAAGGGTATTTTAATAATTTTTATTTTCAAAACTAAAACAAAAAAACGAAACCCCAAACCCTTACTCACCTCCCTCATTTCTCTCAACCCTTTCTCTTTCATCTCTCTCATTCTAACATTTTCTCTGTCATCCTATGATAGCCCCAATTGAAAAAAAGATCAGAAACACTAACCGTTAAACAATCTTATAAAAAATGATTTTATAATGAATTTTCATTTTATAATTTTTGTCTTATATAATTTTATCCAATTTTCATAAGCACAAAGGAATTGGTAATTGACCTGGAAAAAAAAATACTTGCTATTACACAATTTCTTACAAAAATGATTTTATAATGAGTTTTCCTTTTATAACTTTTGTCTTATCTAATTTTATCTAATTTTTACAAGCATAATGACATCAAAGGAATTGGTAATTGGCTTGGAAAAAAATCAGAAACACTCGTTGTAAACAATTTCTTACAAAAAAATGATTTTATACTGAGTTTTCATTTTATAATTTTTGTTGTATATAATTTTATCTAATTTTCACAAGCATAATGACATTCTAAGGATTTGGTAATTGGCCTGGAGTATTTTTTTAAAGATAATGATTCAACATATATGCAGATGAAATTAGAGAAGTTAGTGAAGATGGTGAAATTGAAGAGATCTTTAATGAACCTTTGTGAATATTAGTGTTTCTGATTTTTTTCAATTGGGGTTACAGTAGAAATGACAAAGAAAATGTTAGAGTGAGAGAGATGAAAGAAAAAAGGTTGAGAGGAATGAGAGACTTGAGTAAGAATTTGGGGTTTTGTTTTTTCTTTTTTTAGTTTTGAGAATATATGAGGGTATTTTTTTCTACTAAAACCCGATACACATTGCTAAAATGTACCAAGTGAAAAACAGACATACGCGCGTTAGCAAACCCATATATATATATATATATATATATATATATATATATATATATATATATATATATATATATATATATATAATAGGAATGATGATACGAAGTCTTTTGTTTTATTTTGGAAGCGAAGGAAAGATAATTTAATTAGATTAAAGATGTAAAAACACTAAAAGAAATAGAATTACGATCAATTAATACAAGAAATTTATAAGGAAAAACTTAGTTTCTTACATATTACTTATGAATACATTTATAAACAAAAGACTTGTAGATATCAATTACCTACATATTATGAAATCTAAGGTAACTTACGGATTTACCTATAATTAAATAACACTGATAAATCTATAAGCAATTTACTAATAAATCCGCATATATCTTTGCTTTTAAAATTGAATATTCATTTGTAGAATTTCCTATTTTCTACTTATCACATGGCAATCGAATATATATATATATATATATATATATATATATATATATATGTATGTATATATATTATTTTCTCTTAATAAATCCACATATTTTCCTATCTCATCATTCAAATTAATAATGAAATACTATATATAAATTCAAGTACACAAGTGCGATCTTCTTTATGAAAAATAATATGTAATATAGATATCTAAAAGTTTATTATTTTAAAAATAAATAATTATTTTATGAATAAGGAAGTGTAACAAATAAATAACTTGCGTTAGGAATATTTAACTTGATATGAAAGTTTGAATACGATAATATATAAGTAAAATAATAAAAATTTTATAGGTTGGAAAAAATATCATATTCTCTTATATATTTTTATTCACAATTCATTGATATAAAATTGGGATGGAATCCCACATTAGATAAAGACCAATAGAATAAATACAAGATAACAACTTACTAAGAATAATGAATTTTATTCAAATGATATAACTATAGGCAAATACTTTACAAAAGTATGTTAAACATTAATTTTGGTTTAAATGCTTACTTCGTTTCTATGGTGAATTTCTGTTTAGTATCCGATTTTAAAAATAAAAATATTGAGTGTCTATATTATGAAAATTGTATCAATAAAGTCCTCTCCGTTTGAGTGGACAACAACGGCGTTAATTTCATGCTGATATGGCGTACTTTTTCTCTTTTCTTTTCTGTCCAGCTTTTCCTCTTTCCAGTTCAACTTTTTCTCCCTTTCTTGTACTATTTCCAAAAACCCAAAAACACAAAGAAGTTCCTTCTCTCTTTCCAAGGAAAACAATTTCTGCTCTCACACTCCTGAAATATTTTGCACTCCTTGCAAAACCATCACTTCCCACACTCTATCACTTTATGGCAGTGGATGCAAACATACTGAAGTTGAACTACAATAAAATCTTCCTTGAGAGGTGATATGGTTTGTCTCAGCTGGTTATAGGGTGGTAAAAAGAAAAGGAAGAAAGATGAAATACCAGCAAATAAATATGGATCATCATTTCATTCAAACATATATAAAATAATATATTCCACTGGATGAGATTCATTTACGTAAATATAGAACAATATACAACAGGGAAACTGCAGATAAATATCATAACGGTCTAGGATTAACTAATAAAAACAGACAGAAGAAAAGTTGAAAGAGTCAAATTTATAGACAAAGTAGTAATAGAATAACGATGACATGGACTAATTTCAATATCTAATAATGCAGGACTAAGGGTACCTTTGTTTAAGTAAGAAAAACTAATAGTCTAACATGATATGTATATGTGTTCATGAAGAACAACTTCCTGTTTTATTAATCCGAAAATGTTACCAATTGAACTGTTTTTCTTTGATTATTAGATCTCAAACTCCAATGTCCCTTTATTTAATAACCGGTTCAATCTTCATAAGAAGGATTTGATAAACAAACTAAACTATCAAAGAAGAACCAACTATGAAGAGTTAATATATCAAACAGACGAAGGTTAGAAACTTACCTTCTGCATCACTAGAATATCTTTGGCAGTTGCTTTGGAAAGATTTACCCATCCCATCGACTTTAAAGATCTGCTTGGTATTAATTTCAGCATTTTTTCACGGTTTCCTCTCGTATGCTGTTCAATCTGGTTGGCTTTATCCATAGCAGCACCAGACCAGAAGTCTCCGTCAAAGTAAGGCAAACGAGCAACTGTTACCTTGGATTCACATTTTCCAGTAGGAAGAAAGAAATGATCGTATATGTTAGATAAACCAACAACAATATCCTCTTCAACAGCCTTTCTTAGAGCTCAATGATACCTGCATGATTAAACAAACAATATAGTGCTAATTTTCCAGAGACAGTTTTATAGTGCCTACATGAAAACGAAAAACAGGTAAGGAGAAAAAAAAAAGACGTACCAATGTCGTAGTTGATTTTTCTTCGGAGTTTTTTGAGATTCAGGATGACAGTAGAATATATAATCTTCTCCCTTTATAGGTGGACAAGACCATATGTAACAAGTTGTAAAACCTCTTTTCTTGGAAAAATCAACATATCCAATCTGAGGACAAAAAAGCAAAAGAGACTTTGTCTGGTAATTGAAGAGACTTCTCAGAAGCTAAGAGGCTAACATGAAAAGCTATAACCTATTCTAATGATAGGAGTGGATAATCCATCTAAATTTAAATAATAATAACAATACACTTCGTATTATTCATTAGAGAATACATTAATTTCTTGTATTAGATTCAGTTCATATTTATGTATTCTTTTTTGACAAATCTCTTTTAAAAAAAACTCAACTACAGTATTAAAGTTGAATTTGTTTTTATGATTGACTTACACCGTTTTGAGGAAATGAACAGCAACACCATCACTATCAGATCAACAACACCAGCGACAGCAAAAGAACCACTGACGGTATAAGAATACCGTCATTGGAACGAATACCGTGAAGATGCGTTCCATTTACATGTTCACGCACGATCTTCCTGTAAACCAAATTATTATTTTAGTTTATAAAAGAATCACCAAAATATATGAATATAACAAATCAAAATCTACATAATACCTTTGGTATTTCCTTGATTTGATTTTGAGATGAATCTCATCACTCTTAGAAAAATTATGTCTGTGTTTTCGTCGTCTTCATCATTGCCCATGCTGCTGGCCAGTTGCCCAAACTATATATTCAGAGATATATAGAAATGTGTCTTTGGAGAAATTTGGATGACTTAGGTTGAGAAAACTCTCTGAATATCCCCTTTTATATAGTTGGGAAACAGGAAATGAATGGTCAATAAAAAACATTAATTAATTTTTTAAAACTTTTCTTTTTAATTTATTATTTAAATATATTTAATATAAATAATTAATTAAAGCGTTTAATTAACAGTTAAATAATGTCATTAATGTAATATATTAATGTATGCGCTATATTATTTATGTGATATCATTAAATATATTGGATGAAATTAATGCATATATTAATGAAACATAAATAACCATAATATATGTATTTAATTATTTGTGTAATATATTAATATATGCGTTGTACAATTAAAGGTTAAATACGTTTAATATATTGAAATTTGATGTAAAATTATAATTTGTTCTTATTTAAAATTTTGATACATTTTGATTTTCAAACTTTAAAAATGAATGGATATAGTTATTTTAACTCAATTATATTAAAAATATTTATTGTCAACTGGAAATTCTAGCATTTGAGTTGTTTATACCATTTGACATGTTTTGGTTTTTGTTGAATATAGTAAAAAATATGTATGAGATTAATTTTTCTTGTGTGAAATATACACATAGGGTCCTCTATTTATAATAGAAGAAATATGGGTTAAGTCCAAAATACAAATAAGAAATAATAACAAACAAACAAAAGATAAAAGATAAAGATAATGTATTTAACACTCCCTCTTAAGCTAGTGCATACAAATCGTATGTACCAAGCTTGCTACAAATATAATCAATTCTCGGATGTAGATCTTCTATCAAAAAGAGATCCTACCCAATCAACATCAAAATAACAAACCACTCTTGTATGATTATTATAACCATATAACAACCCTTTTTCAAGAGATCCTTTAATGTACTTTAATATATGAAAATTTCATTCCAATGATCTTCGTGCAAGGAATTGACTTACCACACTAACTGCAAAAGAAATGTCAAGACGAGAAACTGTAAGATAATTCAATTTTTCAACTAGTCTTCTATATTTCTCAGGGTCTGGCATAGGCTCCCCGTGTTTTGGTAGAAGTTTAGTATTAGGATTCATAGGTGTGTCCATAGGCTTTGAATTCATCAACCCAGTTTCCTCTAAAATATCCAATGCATACTTCCTTTGAGATATAACAATACAATCGTTGGATTGTGCCACTTCGGGGTCTTGTCGACATGATGAAGCTTCCGAAAGACGTCTCGGGAGGGGACGCGTATTTGTGGGCCTCGCTGCAGAACCCTTACAGTTTGGGAAGCCGTGGGGGGTCGATGACCAATAAGAGGGACTACGGTGGGTTGGGAGGGGGGCTTGTAAGGTTGGCTCAGGTTTTTTCGTTCCGCAGCTCGGTCTTCGAATCCTCTCACCCAGAGGTTTGATTTGTACCATGTAATTGTGGGATTTTGCTTCGCCACTTTTTTATTCCCAAATTTTTGCTCTCTATTTCCTTGGTTAGGTTTTTTGATTCTAGGATTCGATCGCCGGTTTCGAGTACACGAGGCTTGGGTCGTGTCATATTGTTGGGGTTTTGGTTTTGATATTGAAAGTGGTAGTTTTTGGTGTGGGTGATTGACGTTGTTTGGTTTTTGCTCACGATCGAGAATGGGTGAGGCTTCAGGAGATGGTTTCATTGATTGCTTCAGCCAGATGATGTCGTTTGAGCCACTGTCAGAGAGGGAAAAGAGGCGGGAATTGCGTATGCAGAGGAGGTAGATGTTGCAGAGCAAAGAGAGAGAGAAAAAATTAATAAAAATATAGAAAAGAGAGAAAAAGTTGGAAGCATTTCAGGAAAAGACAAAGAGAGAAGAAAAAATGCAGATTCCTTTGTCACGTGAGTTGGAAGTTAACTTCGTTACTGCCCCTCAATCCATACAATTTTGACAACTTTGGAATCTAATGTCTACACTTTTAGAATCAGGTACTAAACAGGAATTCACCTCTTAACATAGGACGAAGTAAGCAGTCTATTCTTAATTTTTGAGTTGCATTGAAAATGACCTAAAGGAAAATAATATTGGAAAGCAAATTCTCCTCCTGCAAATCTTCTCCAATCACCGAGATGAGCATCCCACAAATTACTGCCTTGAATCATTCTCAAATCTTTAGAAATGAATACAGTAAAATCGTTCAAATCCATTCTTTTCCATCTCTTTAAACAATAAATCATGCAAAGTGAACACAACATTAACTAGGAGTAACAAATCAATTTTTTGACATGTAATATAAACTTGTTATGCCTTCTAATATCCTATATTTTGAAAGTGAACCAATTTCTATCATCAATTTTAACACCAATCTTTTTGGAACTCACTTATATTTGAAAACTTTCACACAAAAAACTTGGTATAACAAAGCTCCTTCATCTTCCCATAAAGTAATTCCATTATATATATATATATATATATATATATATATATATATATATATATATATATATATATATATATATATATATATATATATATATATATATAAGACTTTGTATAAAACGGAAAAATTATTAATTTTGTAAACAAAACAACATAACACATCAAACACGAATTCACTTCCAAGTCGTCTTAATATTTTAAATGTTGAGGAATTATTCATAATTTCTTATTTAAAATATTATGTCATTAATATATTGTTATACTCTGTCAATATCTACCTTTCAGATTGTTTTGAATTCTTCTCTTTGATAATATCTTTGTGTGTAGATAAGTATGTTCATAAATAAAAGCTTCTACGTGACATTTACTTTTAAAACATTAACAATACAATTTACCAAATTAAAATTGATAAAACAGGAAAAACAAATAGTGAACATAAGTGCGCGTGAATCAACTCATGATATAATCTTATTATATCCAACGGCTGAATTTGTTGATTCCACAATCACTGTATCGTTGGTGTTTTTGTCCAATTGGAAGAGCAAAGAGATCCCGCAGACATGAAGCATCATTGGAGACAAACCTCACCTCGTACCTGAGCAAACCCACAATGTCATTGTCATTGTCAAGGTTAAGGTTTCTTATCTCTACTTCTGTTTACTTGCCAAAGTTTCTTCCTTTTTTGTTAATCCTTAGTCCCAGCCCTTATTCATTCACATTGCTGATGATGGTGTTGCTTTATTTAACCGCTCTCTTCATATGCATATTGCCCCACCCATGATCGAATTTAACGAGATTTGAGGATCCCATGTGAAGTTGAAGAAGCACTGACTGCTATTTCCCTTTCTAAACAATTGGAACTCACAGGAATCATGCCAACGCTTGTTACTTTGAGCATCTTGGTCACTGTTTCTGCCATCTAAGAGGAATGGGTTCCGCTTTTTCTGCGTATGGCAAGATTCTCAAGATGGGTTATCAGCCAAATACCATAATCTTGATTACAATTATGAGGGGTCTCACTCAAAATGGAGAGGTGAAGACAGCGTAGCACTTTCATAACAGGGTGATAGCCAGAGGATTTCAGATGAGCAACAAAACATTGATAGGCTTTGTAAGGATAAACCGGTGACTTATGCAAGTGAATTGTGTCTGAAATGTAAGGGCAGGCAAAAGATTCAAATTTTAAGTTTTAATCTATGATACTCTAAATCCATATGGTTTTATATCCATTTAAATGGATTTATCCAAATCCAAATCCATATTTTTGGATTTTAAATTTAATCCACTTAATTGGATATTTTTGATTTTGAAAATTTAAATATCAATCCACTTAATTGAATTTGGATTGAATTTAGATTGAATATTTTATATTTTGAAAATCTAAAATAATATGTGTTTATGTCAGGTTAAGGTGGATGAGAACTAGTTGAATATTGGCACGAGTCAAACTTGATCAAAGGTTAGTCAAGTCAATATGAGTTGACCTAAATTGTTGACGGAATCGGCCCAACCAAAGATCTGCCTGAGTCGATCCCGATCAAAGGTTAACCTTATTCAATTCTAGTTGAAAATTGAGCTGAATCATCTAAGGTTTAAGGTCAAACCATGTTAGTCTAAATTGAAAGATCGGGTTAAGTCGACTTAAGCCTAATGGTCGAGTTGAATTAGGTTTACCCATGTGTAATGGACCTAATAATAATCATTTATATTAGATCAATCCGATTGAATTTAATATCATTGACAAATTGAATTCAGTCTAGTTTGTTTCCAATTTAAATTGGATTATGAAGAATCCAAATTTAGCTGATTTAAATTGGATTTTAATCCAGATCCATTTTAACTAGATCGATTAGATTTGAATTATCAACCCAATCCATTTGGATCTAGATTGAATCTAGACTAAATATCGAAAAGTCCAATCCATGCCCACCTCTACTGAAATGGTTGTCAATGGAATATTTTTTGTGATGTCGTGACTTACAAAACACTAATTTATGGCTTTTTGCATTGTGGGTCAGAGGAAGCAATTGGTTTCTTAATGAAATGGTGGTGGAAAATATGAAGTCTGATAGTCATATCTTCAATACATTGGTTGATGCATTATGTATGAAAAAGGAAGGGTGAAAGAAGCTGAAAGTGTCTTGGGTATGATGATGAAACAAGGTGTAAAACCAGACGTTGTTACATACAGTTCTTTAGTGGATGGTTCTTGGTTTGTTAATGATGTGAACTGGGAAAAGCTTGTTTCAACACTATGGCTCGAATAGGGGTAACTCCTAATGTCCGCAGCTATCATATAATGGTCCATTGATTATGTAAGATTAAAATGGTGGATGAGGCCATCAATCTCTTTGTACAAATGCATCACAATAATACGATTCCTGATATAGTGACTTACAGTGGCCATGGTTTGTGAAAATCTAATACAACATCTTTTGTTTGGAGGCTTATTGATGAGCATGATAGAGGTTGATCTGCCGATATAATGATCTTCAATTCTATATTTTATGTTTTATATATAATTTAGACAAAGCTATTGGATTATTCAGGAAAAGCAAAGACCTAGGAATTCAATCCACTATGAACCTATCAAGCACTCTTACACATTACGTATCGATGGACTGGGGAAAGGAGGAAGATTTTATGCAAAAGGTGGTTTTTTCAGGATCTATTGACTAAAGGACAGCAACTAAGTATGCCTAATGTTATGATTCATGGGCTTTATATACGGGGATTGTTTGGTGAAGCATTGATCTATAAATCTAGAAATGAAAGACAAAGACCAGGGTTGCATCCTAATGCTGCAACTTTTGATATTATTATCCATTCGCTCCTTGAAAAAATTGGGAATCATAAGGCAGAGAAACTTCTTCATGAAGTGATTGAAAGAGGCTTAATGCAAAAGTAAAACTTGTGGAGTTGCATTCATATTACACATAAAGTTATTCAGTTTTGGATGACAACACAACCAGCTAATATTTATTTCATTTGATTGTTAAACATTATAGAGAAGATGCACTGTGTAAATATGTAATGGCTTACTGTCACGCTAGTTTCCTTTAAAAGCCATATACATTGTAAGATTGTTTTTGATATTGGTGACTGCATAAATATTCTTTTTCTTCTCAGTGTACTTTAGGTCTGATTCATTACTTTGAGGGATTGTTTGAGTCACTGGTAACTGTCTGTGTTTCAAAAAACAAATGACGATGAAACTGACATGATTATTTGAAATGCTTTATTTCTTATGGTTGACTCAAATTTTCTGTTTATTTCGTGTTTTTTTTTATAGAAGATTTAAAATACCAGCGCATTTTGCTAGCATAATCGAAGATGTCTTGATGTGAAACTGCTACATTTTCCTGGATGTTTTTTTCTGCTTAATTAATTGGAGCCATTTCTAAATCTCTGTTTTATGATGTTGGTGATGAATGGCTGCACACTAAACTGGAACTGTTTTAAAAATTAATTTATGATTCTTTATCATGATGTCAGGAATCTGCTTTAAATTAGTGATAATCTGAGTTTAGTATTTAATTATATAAAAAGAATAAACAAACGAAATATAATCACCAGATGAACAGAATAAAAATTAAATATAAAGAAATGGTTTTTGATTTTATTCGTTGAATATTTAGATGATATTTCAATGTTAAGTTATTTTTGTGGATGTTTTCATATGATTTTTTGCATACATAAGCTTACTTTTTGCTCTCATTCCATTCCATGATTCAGTCATGTGAGAAAGTGATTTAGCAGGAAGCGTTATTTTCCCTGTTGTTTTGTCCTAAGGATTCTAATCCTTTGCCCAAATAGCAACCCATGGCACAATGATCCTTAATTTCTGTCTCTTATTGGCTCACAGTTTTTAAGTCTTTAAATCAATCATTTTGTTCAGTTGGTGGCGAATGCTGTTATATGGCCTTAGATGGCTTACAAGACTTAGAAGATAGTCCTCATCTTCTAAGCTAGTTTTTTTAGGTTTAAGCAAGATCTTAAACTCAAATTCTAAGATACATGATGTTTAAGAATTGGTGACTGTAACGAAATTTGAATTTCAGTCAAAGCATCAATCTCGCACCTTAGGTTCTGCGCCTCATCAGTAAACATGATAAGCTATTAGCATTTGGCAGGTAGCTGTTTCCTTGCTCAATGAGTAGTTGGTAAAAATCAGTACAGCCATGTTGTGGACTTTTAGTGATGTGGATAGGCTTTGTTTTTGGGAATAAAATTAGCTCCAATACAAGTGTATCATAAATTGAGTCATTAGCTATTTGTCTTTGAACTATGTTAGGTTTAATATATAGGAGCCTCATGGGTAGTGAAATTATATTTACTTATTTATGGTCCAGATTACTGATAGATTTCTGCGTGTAGAACTTTGGATAACAGATAATTGTTAACGTAAAGCATGTCCCTTTTATCATTTAGAATCAGATACAGCTATGCATGGAATATATGCTTAGATTTTGGAGTGCGAAATAAATCCGTTTCATGCATTTAATGAACTTTGGCTAGTTTTGATATCTTTGAAAATACCTCTATACTATATAGATTGATATCTCTGAAATGTGAGTTCATGCAAGTTGAAAATAGACTGAGCTAAATAGGGTGTACACATTCTGTAGCAGAGCATTTTCTTCCTATTCTTGTATTTTTCCTGAATTGATTTCCAGGTATCTGCAACTTATCTGTATTGAATCCTCCACCCTCCCAATCTTAGTAGAAATACCAGATGTGTGAGAAATTCAAAATTCAAAACTTAATTGAATTATCCAAAGTGATGCAAGTTAAAAATCCTATATTGAAGTTAATAAAATATTAAAGTTATAGTATACAAGATAGTTTATGTTAGTTTCCCTTGGTTATTTCCAGCTTTGAAATTCAGTTTGGATATTATCAAGTACTTCTTCTCGCTTCTAAGATTGGGAAAAAATTTATTTCATCTGAATGTTGTATTTCCCTCTACAACTAGCAGTCAGCAGTGAACCTAAAGATTTAAACTTGATGTGAGTTTAGGCTGCTTCATGTTTCCCTCTACAACTAGCAATCAGCAGTGAACCTAAATATTTTGTTTCTTCACCCAACTACCATGTTACCATCTTAATTGCAGAGCAACCAGTTGTGGCACAAGACCCTGGTATCGTCCCTCTGTAGGTATATTCTGTGGTTCTCTCAGTTTGTGCCACCTTAAGGGAAGCAGTTGGCTTATGTGGTTCTTTTTTCCTTGAACTAAGTACTTGTCTATATGCTATGCTGTGCCTTGTTAGATTTCTTTTTCCCCTGATACATTCTATAAGGCAGTGGATGCCACATCTTGTATTTCTTAGCACATTGATGGATCTGTCTTCATATGGTTAAGAACCTGTTGCCACGAATTTTGTTGGATACATGTTAAATGCTTTTGTTTGTTTTTCTAGATCTCATGCAATGATACTTGACTACTTTCTTTTCATGCTGGCATCATCTCTGCTTCTCAGCCTGCTTTGACCATGATTAGTAAAAGCTTACATATTTACCAAGAAAGTTAAAGAATTTCCATTCCCCATTGACCAAACAATAAAAGGAAGGCAAAAAGATTTGGTTGCATAACTCTTGTCAGTATAACTATTTCTGGCATCAGGGTAGCATCAGGGTAATATTTCCAAAAATGTTAGCTTGGATGGTACAATACAAGAACAGCATTCATAATTTGTACCTGGTAGAGAATGTCACATGAAATTTCCTAGGAACTCTCAGTGAAGCTGGTTTGTTTGGAAATTTAAACTCCTGTGGTTGACATAATTTCGAAAAAGAAAAGAAAAAAGAAGTGGTATAGTCTAAACGGTTAAGGATATTTCTGAAACTAAAATTTGTGGCTTCATTTAGCAGTACAAAGCCATATAATATAGGGAATGTCATTGCTCTGGCCCCATAGAGGGGAGACTTGATGACAAACAGTTCGAGGTCTGCTAGCTGGCTTGATTCTCTTCTCCATTTGAAGTTTATCCCTAACTATATTCTTGCAGTTAAATTTTCTGTCGTACTTAGGTTCCTTTGTACTTGCATGAATGGTGTAACGTCTTTTCAGAATTAGACTGCATTAATGAGTGATGGATTTAGCAGCCAATACTCATTGTCCTCAATGGGGACAACGGAAGGGGACCAATTGGTTTCAAGTCACTCTGTAATCCTTCCTTAGTGGCTTTTGTCCCAAAAACCTTTGTTGATGTCTACCTCTTTATCCGACATCCCTTGGGACCCTTGTCTCCTCCTATTTTCCATTTTTCAATAAATTACATTCTTTTTAATTGGAGTCTCACCTACTTTAAAGTTTAGTGCTAATTTCTTCATAAACTGATTTGCTTCAAAGATTAATATCTTTTTACAAATGTTTTTTATAATACAACTCATGATCTGCTTTAGAATTACAGAGTAATCTTTTGAAGTATCGGTATCTGTTTGGAATATTGAGTTTTCATCTGCTAGATATGCAGATTCCAGTATGGAATATCTGACTACAAACATGTTTAAGAAACATAATTATCTAAAATATTAGACATTAGATTAGTATTTTTAGTTAATTGGTTGTGGTGTGTTATTAGCTAATTTCTCGATGAAAAGGACAGAATTTGATGATGAATGTTTTATGCTAGAGAAGATTTGTATGCAACACCACACATGGGTTGTAGTGGATGACAAAGGCTGAAATTTCCTTGCCATGAAAATCATGATATTTATTTAGTTCATATTTGAGAGTTGTGTTAAAGTGATTGAAGGACAAGAATACAGCTACGTGCGTCTGTCTGAAGGAGTCTAGCGGTAATGGTATCATGTAATTTATCCATTTCTGCGCGTGAGATCTCAACATACCTATTGTCCCTTTTTTCATTTGTTTTTATGCTGTAAATTGTAAGTACTATACAATTTTGCAGTTCGCTTCTAATTCATATTTCTATGCTTTTAGTTAGAAAAACTATACAAAAGATTTTTTTATCGAAATATAAATCTAAGTCTCCTATTAATTAAAATTAAGAAATCTGAACATGTAAAGAAAAAATTAATAAATTTACTGTTTTAAAATTTTGAGTTGAAAGTAATATTAATTTTTTATATAAATTGAGTTGATATCTCATTGTTGAGTTTTCTACTAAATTTTCTAAAAATATTGAAAATAGAAGTATTTATGAATTTTTACTAAAATAAAATAGTCGGAAGTGTCCTGTATGGGAAGTAGTTATCAAGTTTTGGGCTGAATTAATATCACATTCTGTGATTAATGAATGCCCACCTTTTTTTTGTTTTCAGAAGATAGAATATATGCGACTTTATTATCCATGTGTTGCATTAAATTCAACTTTAGGGACCAAATTAATTTTCCTTAAATAAAATACTATTTTTTCCTTGCAATTGAGGTTTTAATTAAAGGAACATGTATATTTTCTTTTTTCGAAAACGTAACCATCTTTTATCAAACAAATGCTTAATCATATTCTTTTTCTACTGTCAATCTTTTGAGAATTTCTTTATTCTCTCTTCCACCCATGTCACTATTCTTATAATTTCACTATTTACTCACGTATAATTTTATACTTAATAGAAAAATTGTCAAAATATTAACATAAAAAGGTATTTTTTTTTTAAATTTTACAAAAACTAGATATTTTCATTTTTAAATTATGGGCAAGTGTTTTTTGTAGAACACTTTAAAGGAAAAAAAAAGTCCCATTTCACAATATATTTTTAACTTTTGTTCTTGGAATTGTAAATGAAAGCACCACTTTTACTTTTTTTTTAATATATAAATGGAATTCGAGTCCACAAAACACAACATACTAAAAATAAATCTTACTTATAAACCCAATTTTTAACAAAATAAAAATTAGGAAATTATTTTTAGAAACATGAATTAAAATGAAGTACATAATATTCATGTGTAAAAATATGATTCATTTTTTACTTTTGCATTTTAAATTTCTAGAAAATAAATTATGAATTCGCATTTCAAAACATATATATTTGAAGCACGACTTAAATTTTTGAAAAATCTACTTTCTATTTTATACATTTTTCTTTTAAAATACCGAATTTTGTTAAAAACCCCGAAAATAATTTCGTACTTGAAAACGAAATAAGTACGATTTAGAGTGAGAGAATTTGCAAGACAGATTTAACGGCAGTGAGATTTTAACGTTCACCAAACCACGATTGGTGTGTGTGACAGAAACGGAGGCTTAATAATGAAAACTTTTGTTTGAACGGTTTGCTTTATAGTTTGGAGACATTTTGCCCCACTAGCCATAGATTTGCCTACGGAATATTTTCACGACGGAGCTTACTTATGGCATAAATTCTTCAATGTCTTGATTAAGACTCTAATCTGACCCATAAAAAAAAATACACACACACATGGAACACCTCTTTTTCCTTGCTTCTTCCATGAAACAATTATTTTGTCTACAATATCTCATCCGTGTAATAATGCTCCAATACAATATGCATATCAATGTCCTTTAGGTTTCATGCACGTAATCAATATGCTACCATCCGATATTTTATCACTTCTCTTCAACCTTATGTTGCAGCAGTTGGTATGTGATCATCATCATCATCATCATCCAACTGATCAAAACATATGCTCATATCCATCCATCTATAAATGAACACATCACAATGAGACAATGCAAAATCAACAACATGGTCCCTCTTGTTTCATGAATTTGGTTTCTGACATAACTTCCCCAAGGATTTCAGCTAACTATTCTTTTCCTTATTCAACATGTCTGGTTACAAAGATTCCCTCTGCTTGCTTTTTGATTTTACTCAGCAAAAAGCTCTGCCGGGGCTACACATTCTAAAGCACAAAACTAGTTCTATTCTTCTTAATGTGCCACTTCTGAATAACATGCACGATTCATGAATCTCTTCATGCTTTTCATTAAATTTAATTTTGTATGATAAACCAGTCCCAAGTTCTAGAAACAAAAACCGTCCAACTCCCTTTGTAAAATTTTTAAAGTAGCAAATGATTAAAAAGGAAGGGTGAGGTTAACTACTGATGCAACAAGACATTATGGGTCTGGTGGGCCTCTCTTTTGTGTTTTTCTTTTCTTTTTTTAATTCCAATTATTAAATTTCATTGTCTCTTGCCAGACAGCCATTTTCTCAATTGTTGGAGAGAGATGATATCTTAAGGTATATATATATATATATATATATATATATATATATATATATATATATATATATATATCTATATATATCACAGAAGTTAAAAGATATGCTGCATAAGATTAAGTAAGAGGAGAGGCTTAAGGATTTTCTGTACACTGTCCAGATTGTGAATTGTTTGAAGCACACATTCAAAGTTGAAACCATGGAAACTTCTCATCCTCTTTCTATTGAAAGTTTCTCTTACAGTTGGTTGGTGAACCTGAAGCCATCCATAGAAAGCCTTGAAGGCTCCCTCAGAGCTTCTCTTGATGCTTCTGATGAAGCTTCCTTCATTGAAATGGACCCAAGAATGCCACCTTCTAAAAGGTTCTTCAGAAACTCTCAAGATTTCAAATTTGACTTCCCCGCTTCACAGTCTCCTCTCACTCTTGTTGATGCTGATGACCTCTTTTCCAATGGTTATCTCATGCCCCTTTTTGTTGAGTCTTTGAAAATGGAAGCATATGAGGCCTCAGATTCCAATCCAAGTCTACCTTCCTCATCACATGTGCCAAAAATTGTGGTTCCTAATGCTCATTCTAGATGCCCTTCATTGAAAAGGTGCAGAACATTGTCAAGGAGAATATTTCAGAAGTACCTCAACTTCTTGAGGCCCTTGTGTAGAAGATTGAGGAGTGCCAAATCAGGTTCAAAATCTGAATCTGTTATTAAAAGAACTGAGTCAGCAAAGAATAGGGGATGCTACTCTGAATCATCCCCACGGATTAGTGTAGCTTATTCTGCTGACGACTGGCGCAAGTCCTGTGATTCCGAAAGTTCAATTTATGAAGCAGTTCTTCATTGCAAAAGATCCATCGGTATGTTCATGTTCCGTTTGTATATCATTAACCATGTGTTGTGCTCAAGGTTTTAAACGTTTGTGATCTCTTTGCAGTATTTGACACTGCAAGAAATTGCAGACAAATGAGGTTGTGATTTGTCAAAAACTTGATAACGTTCTGTTCAATTTTTGTGGATCTAACAAGCATTTTTGTCACTTTGCTCATTGCAGAGAGGATGAATTAAGGATGCTGCAAAAGGGTTGCATTTGGAGATTAAAATTGAAAGAGAAGAGAGAAGATAAAGGGAAAAGAGAGATGATCAAAAGGCTAAACCATGATCAGCCACTGCTCTGCTACATCATCCTCTGCTTGAATGATTTTAAAATGTCAATAGGAACTAAAGACGTGGTTGGTCAAGCATTATTCAAGCACTACGATCAAATTCTGGGAAAAGGAAGAAGAAAAATTATAGTACAATTTTGTATGTTGATGAAATTTATAATGAGAATGAACACTTTTACTAAAGACGAGAATCTGCCTCCTGTTTCAGTAAAGTTATTCTTGAACTGATTTTTGGAATCAGAAACGTGTGTTACAGATGAATTATGTATATAAGATTCTGATAACTTGATATATATCTTATCTTATGTTGTTGCCTCCCTGTTCCATAGATATTCCTTGAAAGAGGGTTTTTGATTTTATCTTTCTCCCTCTCTGTCTTTCTCTTGTTGTTCTCTTGTAGATGTGAAACTAAGAAACTTGGAAGATGGAAAAGTTTCGCGATAAGGGATTTAAGAAAGTGAGAAGTTTGAAAATTTCTCTGCAAACTTGACAGACTTGTTAGCTATGCAAATTTCAAGGCAATGATGAAGAAACGACACTTAAGGAGACAAAATCTGACGACAAATGTGCGGAGCCATTGAATTGTATGTGGACACTTTTAGCACAAATTCATAATAAATCTAATGATGGAGAAATAATGAGTGATTTTTCTTTTCTTTTAAATTTTATTTTGTATGTATCCCCCAATTATTACCATTTCTGTTATTTTGAGAAGTCTGGTGCTGTTTCTGACAAAAAG
Source organism: Vigna nakashimae (assembly GCA_034642375.1). Classification (NCBI taxonomy): domain Eukaryota; kingdom Viridiplantae; phylum Streptophyta; class Magnoliopsida; order Fabales; family Fabaceae; genus Vigna; species Vigna nakashimae. Next base: position 27,021,137 of record CM067768.1, read on the forward strand.
ATGCAACAGGAACTAGGTGGATTATATTACAGATATGAATAGCCAAGATTTGAATAATCGATTACAGATATGTTTATTTTTGGTGTAAAGTGGAAGAAGAACTTAAATCTTAGTAGTGTAATGCAACACAAACATTTTTTCCACTCAGAATAGAATTTGTAGTGCAAAGTTAAGAATGTAGAAATTAGAGACTTTATAAACGCAATCAGAGTCATTTTTTTATGAAAGAATCATTTACAAATTTTTTATATGTTTTTTTAACTTTCTCATTTTTATTTAATATAATATATATATTTATACTTAAATTTTTAGATAATTATAATTTTGCACATGAGAATCCTTCAAAACATAAATGTTTTGTAAGTAGAAGAAATTGAATGTAGGGTCAAAAAGATTTATGGCCTCAGTATTGGGTTGACTTTAGAAACCAATCCTTAAGCTTACTGGGAGTGTGTTAACTTTATTCTTTATTGTGGGCCTAAATTCCCTCATGAGATCTGGGACAATATTTAATTCCTAGTTCAAATAAGATTATCTTGTTTTTTGAAAAAAATAATCTTGAAAACTATAAAGAAAGCGACCTTATAACTATTAATTTAAAAACATGGATTATTTTTAAATGAATGGTTAATATTGTTTTTTTTTCTCATTTTTCTTTCTATTTTATACTTTTCCTTACACTCTCTACTTCCTTCCTTGCTATACCTTTTGAATTCGAATTTACATAGTTTTAAGGTTTTTGTCTGTGCACATTATGAATAACACTAAAAGTGGCACTTACTGAAATAATTGCTGTGAAATAACTTTACTCTTTCACTATACTCCAATTATAAATTCCCATGCAATTTATTTGGGATCAAATTACAACTAATAAAATTAACATTTCATTGAAAATTGAAATGTGAAAATATTGGTCAGCTTAAAAACAAAAACTACAATAATTTTTCTATTAAGGTAGACGAATTTGTTGCAATTTTCTTCATATTGATTAGTTGATAGAGATTTTCTACGGTTAGAGTCAGCCAATTATAATTAGTGCAAAATCTTATAATTGACAGGGTTGTTTTTAGTGCAAATTCAAGTTAGGGGAAGCTTCCTCAGTTGACTACTTGCATGAAATCTATAAAATAATGTTTGTTAGAATTTAAATATGAGTTGAGAGTCCCTAATTAAATTAAAAATAAAATGTTGAGTAGTATATAATAAAAATAAAACACATATGCATTGAATCTTAAAACCAATTATTCCCTAAACACATATGTTTTATTAATTTATTATTTTATTTTAGACATTAACTCTTTCTATTTAAAAAATGGATCCATTCAAACATTATTGGAAAGTAATTTACTTATTTAACCTTCACTAGGAGACAAATGATGCATAGTCACAGTATTATTGGCCTAGTATAAATATATCTATGTCCTATAGGCTTAGATAAGTGGTTGGAGAGACAAATATTCGTCAATTACTTATTATGTTTACAATATTCCATGTTGAATTTGGAATTTTTCCTAAAATTTGGGGGAATTACTAACGTATTTATGAAATAATTAAATAATATAGCAAAGGAAGAATTGCTCATAAGATTTAAACAAAAGTCAACGTTAGAAGAAAATGTAGAAATCCAAAATTTAATAATATAATTATATTAATTACAATGCTATAAATTCTTCTATACAAAATGGAGGAGTTTTTTATTTTTTATTTTTTATGTGTGCTAAGTTATAATCTAAAATTCATTTATATAAAATATAAAGTTTGTTTTACGGATTTTCTTTTAATTCTCCAGAATATCATACAATAAGAATATTTATTCTTAATTTTCCTAAAATAAAATTATTTTAATTTTTAGAAGGTTACTGAAAGTTACTCTTTTATTTTGCACTCATAAAAACTTCACTATTATATCAATCCAATTTTTATTTCCATGTAAATAGGGTAAATTATTTTCTAACTTCACTATAGTTCTAAATTTAGCTAGTTTAAAATTTCAATGAATTTCTACAAATATTAAAAGTTAATAAGAAGGATAGCTCTGAGTTCCTAAACTCACATTGCCTTGGCTTGGCAATTAAATTGTCCTTTTCGTGCATGTAAATGAGAAATCATAAAAGGTTTCATGAAAGCAAATTGCATTTGCAAAGAATTTGTAAAAATTTGAGTTGATAGAAATGGTTAAATCATAGAAAATTAATTGAATTACTGCATGATGAATGTAAACCCTAATTTGGAAATGTTTCTATTAGTCTTTGGGCGGGCACAAGTTCATATTGTTTTTGAATTTTACTTTTTGAAATTGAAAAAAAAAAAGCTAACTAGAATAGGAAAACATAAAGCATGGAACCAAGGTCGAAGACAAAGCTTTTATGAGAAAAGGCAACGTTTGATTCCAAATGTATAAGATGGTTTGGTGCATGAAACTTGCACCAACTAACTTGTAGTCAGAAAAATAAAAGGCATAAAAAAAGTGAGGTGTTTCAAAGATAAAGCATGTAGTCTTGTTTGGAGCTAAGTTTTGAACATCTTGAGGGGCACCTCTTATCATGTTGTTATGCCTCATTTTGAGTGATTCTTTAATTCATGGACCATGTGATGGGCCCCACTTCATGCATTTATCTTATCATCATCTCTTACAACAGTGAGGTTTGTGAATGACAAAGTATCAGTTTCTTGTGTCTAAATTATTTACCGTTTCTCTGTCTCAGTACAATTGTCAGTTTGAGTAATGCTGTCAATAGAGACATGTCCATCCAACAAACTACACCACCCAAGTTCATAATACATCCAATTCAATTTCATAATACACTTTCCAAATATTAGTTCTTTATAACTAGTTTATACTCAAAAATAAATTATTACTTTAGTTAGACTGTATTAAATTGGAGTCTTTTCTGAAATCATATTTGAATGGTTAATGTAAAGAGAGAAAATGATATTAATGAAATTTTAATTTATAAAGCTGTATGTGTTTAGTTCTCCTATCTTTATGGGAGAAAAAGATAATTCATAACATTTATTATTTATTCATAAAAATAATTGGTTAAAATGATTAATTTAAAAGAAAATTATGAACTAATCTTATATCACTAAGAAAATAATTAAATAACAACTAATTTAGAGACAAAAAATAATTAATTATTATATTGATTAAGTTAGATACAACTTTATAAACTTAAAATTATTAACATCTAAAATGATTTCTATTATTAATAAATATTTATAATTGATTTGTGAATCAGATCTTAATTGGTCTCTAACATCAAATATCAAGATTTTTAGATATAAATTATCTCTAACATTAAATACCAAAATTTTAGGTAGTTATTTTTATTATAGAGACTATAATAATAGTAAGTAGCTAATCTTGACAACTAATATTGTAGACCAATTTACACTTTTTGACTTACAAACCAATTATAAATTTTTATTAATAGTAGAAATTTACGAATAATTTTTAGTTTATAAAATAGTGTCTAATTTAATTAATGTAATTACTAATTATTTTTTATTTCTAAATTATTTGTTATTCAATGATTTTATATAAAAGAAAAGAAAATTTGAAGTCAACCTAGCTATTATGTTAAATATATGCATTTTACTCATCACTTTCTTTCATTTTTCATATTTATACTTCATTATTTTCATCCTGTGGCATGTAATTATTCTTATGTGTGTGATTAACACTCCAAACCAAATATATCTTATAATAAATATTTTTCTTAGTTTATAAAGAAAGTATCTAAAAAGGGTAAATGTATGGATAATATAAAATACAGTCAATATTTAGCATATGAAGAGATGACAAGATTAGTTGGAAGATGTTTTGTATGATGTGAGTGATTAATGGAGGTTGCAAAGCAGTGAGTACAATAGTGTGTGCTTAGAAAGTTAGAAGGTAGCATAGTGCCATAGAGATGAAGTAGAAAGCATTGTTGTGTGTTGGGAACACCATATACAAGTATTAGTTATTAGCACCTAATGCATGCTGAGATGTAACCAGCAATTATGGTTGAAACAATGAGAGTCATTATTAGAAATGACAATCATAATGGAAAATGCTAGAGAACCCCAAAAGACAGGCAACTTCCACAGGCACATCAACATGTCAGTGTCTAACTTAAATTGTCTGCACAAAAGGTAGATGTGCCTCTTCCAAAGGTAAACTGAAACTGTTAAAAGCATAAAACAGAATCATTGTTGCTGACTGAGATAGAACTAGGAGTAATCTATGGTGTAGTGTATTTGAATGAATGAATGGCATGCATGGTATTCCTGTTTAGTATTCTTGTTCTACAAGCTGATCTTCCATTGGAAAGGTCTAAGTTGTAGGCACCACTTTTGGTTTAACTTAAGCTTAAAGGTTCATTCTGGTGGTGGTGAAAAGACATGATAAAAACATAAAATGGTCCCAAAAGTAATGGGCCCAACATGTGATGGGTCTTGGAGGCTCAAGTGTGAGTGAGTGAGTCATTGCCATATGGAATCTAACCCAAAGTTTTGCTGGGCCAATGTTAGCCATTGATAGTGGTAAGGGATTTGGCTAAGAGCTACAAGTTCATCACATGCCAACAGGAGTGAGAAGGGGACATGGACAAGATGTGCTAGGAGAAATGCCAATGTCTGATAACTCTACTTTCTCTGTTTCTTTCTACTTCTTTTTGTCTTCCTCGTTGGATTTTATACTTTGCGGTGAGAAAAGCACAACAGTGCCATTATCACTTTGCTTCTCTCTTGTTTCTACATCAGCTTAGGTTGTGGGGGACCAGAACTTACACATGATGCATGTTCATGACATCGATCATTCCACTGTATATGGCTCTTAGCAAAATTATGCAAATCATAACTACGACATCTCTCAGCAAACCAGAAACCATACATGCATTCTTCAATTAATTAACACAACAACTATACCAGTATATTTAATAAATTAGTAGATTGATCTAGCAAAACAAATATTCAAAGTTTCTGCTAAGTTAAACTGTGAGACATGAATTACAACTGTACATGTTTGATCTCTTACAATACACTCTTCTCCTTTACCATTTTCTTATTTGCTTTCTCTTTCTTCAATGAATGGCCTATTATGGGGTGGGAAATGAAATGATAAAATGCATGTTTTTTCCTTTTGCCCTACTTTTGCGGGAGAAGGGGTGACCAAAAGTTCAATAATTAACCAGAAAGATATTAATTAATTAGTAACAAATAACTCTTTTGTTTCACTTTTATCATAGACCTTTGATCTGTACGTGAAGCATTAAGGTTATAATAACGTAGAAACTTTGAATTTGGTAATGGTTTTCACATGACCTTCAATGATGAATCTCCAAAAAAAGTGAGAGACATAGGGCTCAATTTTGAAAACAACCATAGGGATAAAATATTAATATATAGGTTACTGAGCTAAAATAGCTCTCCCAATGTTTGTAACAGCACCGACATTGTAAGAACATAAACCTAAGTCTAAAAGAATGTAGATAAGGAACCTTTTTCATTGTTTAGGTGTAATGATTACTTGGTAAAATTATGTAATAATGAACTCAAACCCAACTTTGAGACATGGAGCCGACACAACTTCATATTGATGCTGACAGACTACGTTTCTTGTGGCATATGCTATTGAACATAATATCAGATATATATCTTTATGATGGTTAATTGCTGCCCCTTCCCTCCAAGATAAATCTTGTATTTTATGTGCTTTTTTTCTAAGATTCGGTTTTGTCTAATAGCTAAACAGCGTTTTTCATTGAAAGTAGACAAAAATGGATAAGGAAAACCTAACAAATTGTACAACTATTGTTGTGTATGCAATGTTTTAGTATCACTAATATATAAAATTCATGAATAATGTGGTATATGTGAGTCCGAATATCATATTACATAAGAAAAGTAAGATAAGAATGTTGAACAATGTACATAAAAATAAGACTCATAAATTTATTAGTCTCTATCTCTTATATGACTCATTAGCCTAATCGAAAAGGTAATTAATAAGATATGCAAACTTAAAAACACTTGTAATATTCTTTAAAAGATTAGTTAAGCCCTTCATATAGTCACAATTTATGTCCTCAGTATTTCAAATCAATCACTTAAAATATAATTTATAAATGATTTTAGAAGATAATATTTGAACTTATTTTTATATTATAAATTTGTTAAACATTTATGAGGAATACGATAATGACATAAAATCCATCAACAAATAACCAGTATAATTAGGATAAATTTTTTAAATAATTTTAATATCACCTTAAAAAATAGATTCTAAATTTAATTTAAATTTACAAAATTAACTGTTAGATTGTACTCACATGTATTATAAATTTATTTTATATTTAATTAATATAGAATTTTCAATTCAAAATTATGTGATATGTCAAGTTGAATGCAAGAGCACTTTATTAAAATGCATTTGGGCCACTCGAACATCATCAGATTCATAAGGTTTTCATGGGAAAAATACCGTGAAAATATATATTAATTCTCTGGGTATTATAAATTTATGTGCAGTCTCACTTTCACTCTGATAATTATCTTTCTTTTTCTTTTTATCACGTCACATATATTAGACCCGTCACTTTCTGTCTTTTTTTTTTCTTATCTCTTTGCTTTTCACCTCTATTCACTCCATTTTAGGTTGAACGAGTATCATTACTTTTAACTAAATATATGGTCAACTTCATGGAAAGAGACATGGACAGCCACGAGCTTTTTGCATATGAACAGTTTGCATGGTTTTGTATTATCATAATTGGCAAAAGTATAGAAAGGAAATGAACTAAACACAAAAGGTTCACCGTAACCTTGTCCTTAGAGTTTACCTACATTGTTTGGAAGGTTGCGTATGAATTTGAAATCAACTTGAAGGGATATATATGTTGAAGCTTGTGGTAAAAGCAGTGAATGAATCATGAGATGATAGGCATGTATAAGACTGCTGGATGTTAGTAGCAGTTGGCCATATAATGCAGTATGTGTCACTTAATAAAAAAAATTACCACCTACTATGTTTTCTTGAACTGGTATACTTCTTGGACCAATCACTATTATTATCTGTATTTGAAAAAAAAAACAGTTGATGTTATTAAAATTTAGGACACTAAGTTTGTTGATAGCCCAAATAATTGAGACAAGATAGGATAATTTATATTTTAATCTAACATTTATTAAACTATGGAATATCAAATTCATATAGAAAATCAGATTAAAAAACATAATAAAGATAAGATGGTTATGATATATTTATCTACCAAAGAGATAAATACTAGATAATCATGTTTACTAACCAAATCAGAATCTAAAAGGGACCAAAGAAATACAGACTGATTCCACTCAACCTTTAACTCGTCAGTATGATTCCCCTCTGCAGAACTTGTTTCCCTCAAATTTTAACCAAGGATATTGTGTTCAAATGAGCTCCTCTGCTACAGCTGTAATATGACAGCAACTTCTAGCACCCCTGAACACCTACACTGGCAGTGTTCATGAGGTCATTCACCATGCTATTCCCAACACCAGTTTATCTGCTACAACATTCACGGCAAACAAAGATGTTCATATTGTAATGGAAAATACATACGTTTGGGTAAATGTACAAAATATTTGAAATCTTATAGGAGAGTAGTATACCATCTATAAAGACATGGTATTACAATTTTTTTGCTATGTATGTATTTTCGACTTTGTATACGGTTAAGACATCTCAAATGTGCTCTTTATTATTTTTTTATTATTGCCTATCAAGAAAAAGAAAAAAATTGCTACAACATCCTTCTGTCAGGCCCTGATTGTATTGAGACTATGATGTGATTTTTTGAAAACATAGGCTTTGCTATCATGTTTGGATGTGGAGAATGTTATTTTTATTTTTACTGGGATTAATGATTGGGGAAAATTGTACAAATGGAAACCAAAAATTTAAGAGTGAGATTTTGTGTTTTGGAGTTTATATTTATTGAGTGCAACTGCTTTTCATTTACAATTAGCTTTACTTGAATTTCATTGCTAATTGTTCTTCATTTGTCTACATAAATTCAACTTTGCTTTTCAAGATTAAAATATTTGACGACATCACATGTAATCTTTCTTTCTTTCATTTGATACAAATGCATGTTAATCAATTATTTTATGTATGATTTTTGTTTGTTTTAACCGATTATTTTCGTGCTTTTGTCCTTCATAGGCACATTTTCCTTTCTCTCTCACCGTGACGAAACTTTATTCCGGCGAAATCCACATTTTGAAGGTTAGTCCTTTCTGCATTGGTTTAACCGTGAACCGATGTGTATAGCGTGAAATAATTTCAAATTTGGCACTTTGATTTTTTTTTTCAATATTTTCTAAGGAGTATATGCCTCGGTTCTTTTACTTAATCAAGGTAATAACCTTTACGTAAGTTCAAATTCAGAACCCTAAACACAAACACATTTTCTCGTGTAGTCTTCTTCCTCTTCTCTTTCGCGCCTCCAAAGAAGTTCCTCACCACACTATCGTTGCTCCACCGCTGCACCGTCATAGCCGTCTCGTTGTGGTGTCGTCTCCTTCGCGTTAGCACCGACGCTACACTACTATCGTTTCGTCATGGTGTCGTCTCCTTAGCATCTCCATCGTTGCTGCTCTGTCGTTGCACCGCTACTGTTTCCTTGTTGTGGTGTCGTCTCATTCGTGTCTGCATTGCCGCTGCATCGCTATCGTCTCCTTGTGGTGTCGTCTCCTTCGCGTCTCCACCACCGCTGCTCCGTCGCTGCACCTCCATCGTCGTTTCGCTGTGTAGTCCTCTTTGTCGCCTCGACACCGTCATCTCGCCTCCACTGGCATGCTTGTTGTTCGCGGCTACCTCCACTAGTAGTCATCATTGTTGGACGTTCATCCCTTCTCTTTACGAACTGAGGCCTAAAGTCTGAAAAAAACATAAAATAAAACACGCAACTACTTCGGTTATGTATGAACCGAGGCAAAATCCTACCCGTTTTTGCCTAGGTTCGTAACCATGGCAAAAAACTTACCCCTTTTTGCCTCTCCTGTATATGTCTCGGTTGCGGAACCGCTGCCAATAGGAGAAAATAACCGTTGTCGGTTCCCTTTACTGCACTAGTGTTAGAAGAGAGTAGTCATAACATCAAATAAAGTCTTGTTGTGTTTGCATGTTTTTGAAAATTCTTGACTCTTGAAATAAAAAATAAAATCAAATTATTTTGGAATTAGTGGTTAAAGAGAGAATAATGCATATCCTCATATACTAGTATATATACTAGTCTTAAGTAAAACACTTGTTATAATGATGATTGATTCCTTTAGTTGATCAATAAAAATATTTTCTGTCATGGTTATTAGAAAGTGGTTTTAAGCCTAACTCAACCTCACAAAACCAACTTGTATGGTGAGGTTCGCACCCCACTTATATATTATAATTTGTCCTTATCTCTAGTCGATGTGGAACTTCCAACACACCTTCTTCACGCCGAGGTATAGACATCTTGAGCGTGAGAGTATAATTAATGGGTGGTCCGATAGTGGCCCGACAACGGGTGAAACAGAATGTCTACATAGATCTTGCTAGGAAAGAATCCAACCATGACTCTAATATCATGTTAAGAAGTGGACTTTAAGCCCAACTCAACCCCACAAAACTCAATTAGAGGGTGAGGTTTGCACTCCACTTATATATCATAATTTGACCTTATCTCTAGTCGATGTGAGACTTGGTTGTTAGTCTTCCTCTTAAAACATGTTAATGCATTATTCTTTTATTTATATTGTGTGCACTATAGTTAAGGCATTCAAGGAAACATTTATTTTGTTTACAAATGGTTTGAAAGAAGAGCACAAGGATGAATGTTATTTGAAATGTTTGTGTGAATTTCTTTCTTAGTTGTTTGATCATTGTTGAGCATATGTTTTTGTGAGCCAATTTACCTTTTGTTTCAGGACAAACAATGTTTTAAGTTTGAGAAGAGTTTGATAATTTTGATTTTTACCTTTTATTTGTGTTAAGATTTGTTAATAAAATCAACTATTTTCATAACTTTTATCTTATTCAATTTTTAAATTTATTTTGTTTTTGTATTTTTGTTATCTTTTAGTTATTTTGTGTTTGTTTTACCTTTAATCTTGATTTAAGTACGTGAAATAAGTGAATAAAAAGTAGTTTTGGTGGAAAAAAACAAATTCGACTTAAAAAAAGTATGATCCGATAAAAAAAATATGTAGAGGAAAATACATGCCTTGGATGTCATTGTTGTCACTAGGGGACCAATAAGTTCATTCGACAAGACATTTGAAGAAGCGGCATGGGTAGGGATGTCAAAAAAATCCATGCCCGCGGATATCCGCGGATAAAATCCGCAACGGATAGTTGATACCCGCGGATATTTACTACCCGCAATCCGTGGGTAGCAGATATTTTAATACCTGCTTATAAACGGGTCGGGTGCGGGTATTATACTATCCGTACCCGCGAATACCTACTACCCGCAAAAAATAAAAATAAAAATTTAATTTATATTTTATTAAGTTAAATTTAATTAAAATTAACATTAATTTATATTTTACAAGATTAAATTTAATTAAAATTGAATTTAAATTTATATTTAATTTAATTTATATTATATTTTATATATTTTTTGTAATTCTATTTAAATTTCATTTTAATAATTTATTAAAATATATATTTTTTTAATATTAGCGGGTATCCGCGGATATTTTTTAAGCGGGTATCCGTGCGGATAACGAGTCAGGTAGCGGGTGAATTTTTTTTTTCGGGTCGGGTTGCGGATAAGCACTATCCGTGCCCGACCCGACCCATTGTCATCCCTAGGGGTGGGCAGTGGTTGAAGTTATTTTTGTTATTACAACTTTAAAGATACCAAAATTTTGTCTCTGAAATTAAAGTTGTGTTTATGTGCACAACTTCAAAATCACTCTCTCCTACACTATTTACTCATCGTTGTAATATTTTTTAAATTTATCTATTTCAGGAAAAAGCAACTGGATTTTTCCAATAAACCAAAAAAAATGAATCATTTGGAATATGCTTCTGGAATTCGGGTGAGTGAATTCTTGGAGTTCATTGTTCATACAAAAGGGATAGAAGCTTATACAAAAAAAGTAAAGGCCATAATCAAAACCTCAACACTTCAAAATAAAAAAAACAACTGGAATATTTGGTAGGAAAGATAAATTATTTGACAAAATTGATTTCGAAGTAGGGAGTAAAGTAATATATATTCTCCTCCTTGAAGGCAAAGGAGAAAACCCATTTTAAATGGCATAGAGTTAATGAAAAAACTAAAAAATCAAAGCTAATATGGTCAATACTCTAATATATATTCCAATTAATTTATAAAGCAAAATTTATATTTTCTTTTACATTAATTGATTTTATCTTTAGTTAATATAAAACTTTTAACAACTCTTTTATATAAAAGTACATTCATACTTTTATATAAAAGTACATTCATACATTCATCTTGTATATGAAATTAAATATTAATAAGTAATCTAATAATAAGTAAAATAATAATCCAACAAATAAGAAATTTTTTTAGAATAGATTCTAATTATATAACTTTAATATTATATTAAGAAATAGATTTTAAATATAAATTTTACAAAATCAACTTACATTCATTTATATATTATGAATTAATGTTATAAATAGTAAATATTAGTTGTGGCCAATTTTAAAGCAGCACATGTAAAATTGGATGGATTTTATGTTAAACTATATTAATGAATATTGTATGTCGATGGTTACTGATAAGGAAACTAGAGTAAGAATTGTAATAATTTCACAAAAGATGTTCCTACTTAGTTATTTTTAAAACTAAACAAAAATGTTTGAATAATGATACTATGTATTCACTCGAGACATTCACAACTGATAAAAACTAAGGGAATAGAAAATATAAACGTGTAAATTTGAATTCACTTAATTACAAACGTTAATAGAAAAAGAAAAATGTTCTTTTAATAATTTTTGTTGCCAACTTTTTTACGTGTATACGTGTGTACTTTCTACACGTAGAAAGTGAAAAATTAGCAGCATTTGAATATGCTTCTCAACACCATGACAAACGAGTGAAACCAAGTTTTACAGTTTTGGCTTAACATCTAGTTCAGTGAGCTTCAGAATAGACCAGTCTCACATGAGGCTGCATCGTTGACAATACATGCAACTGGCTTCTCCATTAGGTAGGGACATGATCATTGATCAACCACATTTTTTTCATTACAACAAATTTTTGGGTTTCGTAATTTGTGGATAAAAAGGAAAGAAAATGGACAATAAAAAGTTCATAAACCTAGTCCTTCGACTTTGCTATTGCTTGGAAATGTGCATGAACTTGGAATCAATTTGCCACTGCTTCGGTAAACACATTCCTTTCTTTTTTCGCTGTGTTGTTGCCACTATTTAGTCCTTTTGGCTACCATAAGTTGGATGTTGGATGAGATCAAGAAGAAAAAGTCGAAACTATAAAGCAACCTAGGATTTTTAGGTCAATAAACAGTTCAGACATGTGACTGTAAATATCAGGATCTGATTTCGTAACTATGATGCTCTACCATGTTTATTTTCATGGCAAAATTGTTGACATGTTGACGTGAACATTAACCTTTCGCCATTTATATGGGCCTAACATGATAATGATTCTTTCTTTCTGCTGGCATGGATCAAACAATCATGGACCCTTCTCCTCTGATTCCAGCTTTGACGATGAATCTTCATTTTCGTGAAGCTTGACAAGTATGTGACGACATTATAATACTTGGATTTATCATCTCTGTGTCTGAATGCTATAGGCATCCTCGGACGGGGAAATGGAATTCATTCTATCCAAATTGTTCGTTCATTATCACACCATCTGATATTTTAAGATTGTCCAACACAATCCTCGTACAACATTGTTAAAGGTCGATGAAGACAACCATGAGTGTGTGTTCAATATCATTGATTTTCGCCAGCTCTTAAATTAATAATTGCGACGTTGAAAAGACTGGGACTAGATCTTCTTATATTAAAACAATTTTGATATACGTTGTTTTTGTAATTAAAATATAACTACATTTTCTTATAACTTTCAAAAAAAATGTTGTCATTAGAACATATAATATAGTGTCTTTAATGTCATGGTTATTAAATTGCTAACATATTATATATATATATATATATATATATATATATATATATATATATATATATATATATATATATATATATATATATATATATATATATATATATATATATATATATATATATATATATATATATATATATATATATATATATATATATAATATTGACGTAAAAAGTGAACCATTTTCCTTGAGATGGGCCTATATGAAAACGATACTCCTTTCCCCTTTCATGGAGGTATGAACCCTTTCTCTTAGACTGTTTTGGCGATGAATCTTCAATTTCCTAAAAGCCTGACAAGTATGTGACGACAACATTTGCCTGCTGTAAAGCAAAAACATGACTCAAAATTAATCAAACTAACTCATTTGGAGATGTTCAATGCACACCACGTACTGCTCGTGCAAAATCATGTCAAACATTGTTAAACGTGGAGGAAGACCAATCATGAAGGTCGTGTGTTTGATTTCATTGATATTTATACAAGCTTTGTCATTTATTATTAACCCATACTAATTTGGGTTCTTTTGTAAATAATAATAATTTAACCATTTTTATTATAGAGGAAGGTGTGAAAATGTAAGTATGATAGAACTTTACTCTGGTATTTATTTTTATTAATATAAAAGTTACACCTTATATTTGATTTTAGTAAAACTCACTAAAATTATCTGCCTTATTTATTATTCTCATTTAGTGTATAAGAAAAAGAAAAATTAAGAGAAGAAATTGTACTTCTTTTATTTGTAAGTATTTTTATTGGAACTTAGAGCATAAATCTTTGGACATATAGCAAGATTTAAGTGGTTTGATGATTCCTCATTAATGCTTCAAAGGATTGAAATATAGGAAAGATTCACCTATAAAAGACTCTCTGACACCTAAGTTAATAAAAGAGTATAAATCTATATAAGTATATAAGTGAGTATGAGTATGAGTATGTGTATTTACTATGAAATACCATATGTATTTATATGGTTTATGGGTTCTATGAATCATTTCATAAAAACAAATAGTATTAAGGTTGATATTAAATAATATTAATAAAATAACAACTATAATAATTAAGAGCATAATGACAATAATCTGATACCTTATTTAATATACCATATAATTTGTAAATATATGGTATTAAGAAATATTATGATGTAATCAAATTATCGAGATTTGGTTTCATATACGGTTAATATGTGGATATTTTCACCAAATATATCTCAGAATATTCTCCAACCACTTTAGGTCACTAAAGCTTAAAGGACCTAGTTAGGCCACATTACTTAACATATTTGTTAAGTCGGGTATGTACATAAGCTCCTGTGGAATAAAAGTTTGATTAACGCATGAGGGATGCTTGTTGCGATAGTAACTGACCCTTTGGACGAGTTTTAATTGGCCTTAAGATTTGCATGTGGATTGGCCATTTGGTCGGGTAGTATGTGGTCATTGACCATGCAGGTGGACTGGATATATCTATTGTAGTTTAAGCATGCTTTGTTATATGAGTATTGTCCACTTAGGCATGTTTTTCTTAGTGTTGTCGAGTTATACAAGCTTTACTTCATGTTGCCAATTTCGGCAGGCTTTGCTTTGTGTTTGTATCTTAGGTAGACTGGGCTTTATACTACTAACTTAATCAGGCTTTGCTTTGTGTTGTCAACTTAGGCAGGCTTTTCTTATGTTACTACCTAAGTAACTTGGTGTCTCGTTTTGAATGTTTTTCTTACGTAATCGTCTACATAACTCGAGAGAGTTTTTCTTTTTATGTTACTATCTAGGTAACTCGGTGCCTCCTTTGAGAAGTTTTCTTTTTATGTTACATCTAGGTAACTTAGTGCCTTTTTTAAGTTTTTCTTTTTATGATTTCATCTAGATAACTCAGTGTCTCCTTTAAAGACTTTTCTTTTGATGTTACCGTCTAGGTAACTTAGTGCCTCCTTTGAAGGCTTTTTTTCTTTTTATGTTATCGTTTAGATAACTCAATGCCTCCTTTGAGGGCTTTTCTTTTAATGTTACCATCTAGGTAACTCGATGCATTCCTTTGAGGATTTTTCTTTTTATATTATCGTATAGATAACTCAATGCCTCCTTTAAGGAATTTTCCTTTTATGTTACCAAATGTTTTGATCCCAAGTTTATCAAGACATAATTAACGTCAATCACCATATTCCTGAGGTATTTCCCACTTTGGAATTTGGAGCTCCATCACGATTTTGTCTTAAAAGGCACCTCAAAGGTTAGAAAAAGGAATGAGTTTAAATTACCTTAGGTCTCAACTCCTAAGCGATGTGAGATTATTAAGCATGGTAGGAGCATAAGCCCCCTAGTAAAGGTTTAAGGGAAATGAATATCATCATCAGTGGAGGGCTTAAGGGACTGATAGTTGTCTTAGAACCTCGTTATCGGCTTCATGTTGGGCGTTAATGTTCTGATCCCAAAGTATGTTGAGTGATATCATTAGGGTCAATCACTCATGATCAAAGGTATTGTCAACTTTGGAGCCTTTGTTCTGTCATAGATTTGTCCTTAGAAGATGCCTCATCGAGAAAAAAAAGGAAAAAATATTTAGGGGTTCCATTAATCTTTAAGAAGATTAGACAAGTTGTTAAGATTGTGGATAGGGAGAGAAAAGGTTTAGCTTAATTCACAATCTCAGTAATATCTAATTTTTTTATGATGACAACACATAATTAATAGCACATGTATATTTTGTTACATGTTCCATATTTACATGTTATATGCTTTTGATCATTGTGTTCAATCTGTTCAAGCATATATGAGAGCGTGTATGTATTATTGTTCATTGCATATCATTGTGTTACACGTGTTTTTCTATGTGAATGCATGACATATGATGCTGAAAAGGAAAACCGTAATCACTTATGTTAAACTTTAAATGTGTGGTAAAACAACAGTTTTGAGTCGATTTCATTATGGGTTGAATTGATTAAAACTCATGTCTTTGCACACACTTTTTTCAAGTGTGCTGTGAGAGTTTTCAAAGAGAATGTTTTTCAAAATATGCTTAACATTGTTGCATATTCGATTGCATGCATGTTGTATTCGATTAAGTTAGTTATGGTTTTGAAATAGTGTTAATGTTTGACATAACTATCTAAAGGTCATATATTTTATTGTGTTGACCAAGTATTAAATGTTAGTCGACTGCATTACCTGCATAATCAATTAATTGTCGTGTGTGCTGCTAAGTGTTATAACATAATTGTTGTATTCGATTGCATTAGTAGCTAAGTCGATTAAAATGCGTCTAAGATAAGTTATTCTATAAATTGACGTAGATTTGATTTCTGTAACGACTTTTGTGATTCTAACATTTTCATATATTTTGCAGAAAGTTGTGATCTTACAGAAAGTAAAGAAAAGCTCAAAGAAACAAGAGTGACCGTGGTGATCAACTACTTGTGATTTCTTGAAGAGCAAGATTGTTGTGTTTTTCAAAGGCTGATCAACTTGCACATTTGGGTGGCATTGAGAGATCAGATTCTACAATCTTTTGAAGATTGATTTGAAGTTCCCTGTTGTGATTACAAGAAGAAGAGCGTGCGACGTTCTTGACATTGAGAGTGTCTCAAAGGGTTTAGACAATAGAAGAGGAGATTCTTGTTGCTGGTGTTGTTATGTATTGCCTATATTTTGATTAGAGGGTTAGAGAGGTGTTTTATATTTTTGAAGTGTGGTCGCTATAAAAGCCTTGTTGGAAAAACCTTGATCATTATAGTGCATTGACTTCCTGTGGTTGGAAGGACACTGGATGTAGGCTTGGCCGAACCAGTATAAAAACACAGTGTTTGAATTTTCTCTTGCCTACTTTCTTTATTCAATCGATTATGTTCTGCATTCATTCGATTAAATTTTCATTACAGTGAAAATCTTTTACCTTGTGATTCAAGAAAAATATCAAGCCATCATTTTTGTGAAAAAGATTTTATTTTTACATTTCACCAATTCACCCTCCCTCTTGGTATGAGAAATTGAGTCATTCTATTTTAACAGTTGGCACCAGAGTTGATTTTCATTAAACATTTGAAAAACTATTCGATTACTATTTCCGTTTAATCGATTGATCTTGGAAAATGGCTTCTGTTTCTCAAACAAGAAAGACAAGTGAATTTGGGTTTGAATTAGTGCATGTTACTTGTAATGTTAAGTCAAACTCCACTACTAATGGCTTTTATGAATCTTTTGAAATAGGTGAAAGGATAAATCTACAGGCGGAAAAGTTTACGAGATTTATAAATGAGAAGAAAGTGCATAGGCATCAAAATGACAATAAAGAAAATGTGTCAGGAAGCAATCTTATCATGATGGCTAAATCTGAGAAGGAAAAATAAGTCTTAGAACAAGAAACGAAAGGCTCCCTATGGTATCTAGATAGCGGATGTTCAAGGAACATGATAGGAGATTCAACAAAATTCACAAGAATCTCCTATAAGACTACTGGACATGTCACTACCGGTGACAACACCAAAGGGAAAATCATTAGTATTGGTAAAATTCAAACTCCTTCTACATATGAAATTGACAATGTGCTGGTTGTTGAAGGATTGAAACATAATCTGCTCAACATTAGTCAGTTGTGTGATAAAGGGATAAAAATAACTTTTGAACCAAAATACTATTTGATTAGCAATAGTTCAACCGATGAGTTATTATTAATAGGGAAAAGGTACAACAACATTTACATAATCGATTTCAGACAAACCTCCTTCAAATCTATTATTTTCCTAATGTCCAAAGAAGAAGATGCATGGTTATGGCACAAGAGACTAGCTTATATTAACATGGGTCAATTGAACAAGGTAGTGTATAAAGATCTTGTCATTGGTCTTCCTAATATACGCTATATTTCTGAAAGATTGTGTGATGCATGTCAAAAGGGGAAAGAAAGAAGACAATCTTTTAAGAATAAAAGAGAAATGTCAACCACCATACCTCTGCAACTCTTACATATGGACTTATTTGGTCCCCCAAGGGTTATGAGTCTTGGAGGAAACTTGTATGGCTTAGTTACTGTTGATGAGTATTCTTGATTTACTTGGACTTTCTTCATTTTTGCCAAGAGTGAAACTTCAGGGTATTCAAGAAATATGTTGCATCCATTCAAAATGAAAAAGAGCTCTGAATCAAGTGCATAAGAAGTGACCATGGGAAAGAGTTCCAGAGATGGGAATCACTCACAACTTCTCTGCTCTAAGGACACCTAAGCAAAATGGAGTTGTAGAAAGGAAGAATAAAGCACTAGAAGAACTTGCAAGAACCATGTCAAATGAGAGAGACTTGCCGAAGTACTTCTGGGCAGATGTAGTGAGCATAACATGTTATGTACTAAATATAACAGTGATAAGGTCAATGCTGAAATTGACTCCCTATGAATTGTTCAAGGGAAGAAAGCCTAACATCTCACGTCTACGAATCTTTGGATGCAAATGCTTCGTTCTAAACAATGGTAAGGAAAATTTTGGTAAGTTTGATTTCAAAGTCAATGATGTTATCTTTATTGG
This sequence comes from Vigna nakashimae, assembly GCA_034642375.1. Taxonomy (NCBI): domain Eukaryota; kingdom Viridiplantae; phylum Streptophyta; class Magnoliopsida; order Fabales; family Fabaceae; genus Vigna; species Vigna nakashimae. The sequence continues at coordinate 27,039,797 of CM067768.1, forward strand.
TTATTCTCTTACAAGTAAAGCTTATCGTGTTTATAACAAAAGAACAATGTGTTTTAAAAAATCTGTTCATGTAGCATTTGATGAGTATATTGATATTATCACTAACCATGTTCAATCTAGAAAGTCAATAAATGCAAATGATTTTGTTGATGAAGAAAAAGAAAATGAAGATGTTTCAGAAGAGGAAAATTCTGAGAAGACAATCGAATCCCCCAAAGCTAAATCGATTAAAGAGTGGAAAACACCAAGAAATGTCTCGATAAGCAACATCATTGGTGATATCACGAGAGGAGTTTCCACAAGGCGACAACTTAATCAATTCTGCATAAATGTAGCTTTTGTTTCTAAAATTGAGCCCAAAAATATTGAAGTTGTTATTGTAGATGAAAATAAGATGATGGCCATGCAAGAGGAATTAAATCAGTTTAAGAGGAATAATGTATGGGAGTTGGTTCCAAGAACTGAAAAGTTACAAGTTATAGGCACAAAATGGGTCTTTAGGAACAAGATGGATGATTTAGGGGAAATCATAAAGAACAAGACAAGGTTAGTTGCTAAAAGCTATAGTCATGAAGAAGGAATTGATTATGATGAAACGTATGCACTAGTAGCTAGACTAAAAGCAATAAGAATACTGCTTGTTGTTGCCTTTGTAATGAAGTTTAAACTGTATCAAATGGATGTCAAGAGTGCGTTCTTGAATGGTTATATTAAGGAAGAAGTCTATGTGGAAAAACCACCAGGATTCCAAGACTATTAGCATCCAAATTATGTCTTCAAACTCAAAAAGACTCTGTATGGGTTAAAACAGGCACTAAGGTCGTGGTATGAACGCTTAAGTGAGTTTCTATTAAAGAAGGGATTTTCAAGGGGTAAAGTTGATCCAACTCTCTTCATTAAGAACTCAAATAAAGACAGATTATATGATCAAATTTATGTGGATGATATCATCTTTGGATTGTGCAAAGATTTTTCTAAGACTATGCAAGAAGAGTTTGAGATGTCCATGATGGGAGAACTCTTATATTTTCTAGGACTCCAAGTCAAGCAGATGTCTACATATTCGACCTTAATTTCATAATAGAAGGTTTTGCAGGAACATCAATTGCTGACAAAGATGATGTGGAAAATCAACTTATAGAAAGCAAGAAGTCGATTACGACGGAGATCGAATCAATTGAATACCAACAGGGGTTAAAGATTCCAAACTTTGGGATATCTGTTATCTTTAAACCTTGCTTTATATTTTGTGAATTCTTATTCTGCTTATATCTTAATGCTTATCCGCTTTATCTATGCTCTGAGATGATAAGAGAATAAATTGTGTTTGATGATTGAAATTGTATCAATTATGCTTTATTATTATTATGTTACATTTTCTTTAATACAATGTTGGAATATGCTTTTACATGCTCTGATATATAATCTGATTAGTACATTGTACATTTGTGTTTTAAGATTGAACTTGTATAATGATAGGGGGAACATTGCATATCATTAATATATTTCACATGTATTCATTTAAGGGGAGAAAATCCTAAATCATGTGAATCATATTGTTAGGGGGAGCATCATAATCTGTTTTTGATATATCCGATGCATCTGTATGTTACTGATTATCTGTGTATCAATCACTGTTTGCTTACCTTTTTTTGCTAAAGCCCAAAAGGGGGGAATTATGACGATTGGTAATTGGTTGATAATCTGTATTGACTTGAGTAACATGGTTGTTTATTAATCCTGGTTGTGCATCATCAAAAAAGGGGGAGATTGTTGAGATTGTTGATAGGGGAAGCAAAGGTTTAGCTTAACTCACAATCTCAGTAATATCTGAGTTTTTGGTGATGACAACACATAATTAATTACACGTGTATATTTTGTGTTACACGTTCCATATTTACATGTTATATGCTTTTGATCACTTCGTTAAATCTGTTTAAGCATATATGAGAGCATGTTTGTATTGTTCATTGCATATCATTGTGTTACACATGTGTTTTTATATGTGAATGCTTGACATATGATGCTAAAAAGGAAAACCACAAGTACTTATGTTAAACTTGAAATGTGTGGCAAAACAATAGTTTTAAGTCGACTTCATTATGGGGTGAATCGATTAAAATTCATGTTTCTGCACAAACTTTTTTCAAGTGTGTTGTGAGAGTTTTCAAAGAGAATGTTTTTCAAAACTATGCTTAACACTGTTGCATAATCAATTGTATGTGTGCTGTATTTGATTAAGTTAGTTATTGTTTTGAAATACTATTAATACTTAACATAACTGTCTAACGGTCATATATTTTATTGTGCTGACCAAGCATTGAATGTTAGTAGAATGCATTAATTGCTCATTCAATTAATTGTCATGATTTTTGCTAACTTTTATAACAAAATTGTTGTATTCGATTGTATTGGTAGCTAAGTCGATTAAAATACGTCTGAGATGAGTTATTCTATAAATTGACGTAGATTTCATTTTTGTAAGGACTTTTGTGATTCTAACATTTTCATATCTTTTGCAGAAAAGTGTGATCTTACAGAAAGTAAAGAAAAGCTCAAGAAACAAGAGTGACCGTGGTGATCAACTACTTGTGATTTCTTGAAGAGCAAGATTGTTGTGTTTTTCAAAGGCTGATCAACTTGCACATTTGGGTGGCATTGAGAGATCAGATTCTACAATCTTTTGAAGATTGGTTTGAAGTTCCCTGTTGTGATTACAGGAAGAAGAGCGTGCGGAGTTCTTGACTTTGAGAGTGTCTCAAAGGGTTTAGACAGCAGAAGAGAGGATTCTTGTTGTTGGCCTTGTTGTGTATTGCGTATATTTTGATTAAAAGGTTAGAGATGTGTTTTATATTTTTGACTTGTGGTCGCTATAAAAGCCTTATTGTAAAAACCTTGATCATTATAGTGCATTGGCTTCCTGTGGTTGGAAGGACACTAGATGTAGGCTTGGCCGAACCAGTATAAAACCATAGTGTTTGAATTTTTTCATCCCTACTCTCTTTATTCAATCGATTACGTTCTGCATTCATTCGATTAAATTTCTGCTGCATTGAAGATCTTTTACCTTGTGATTCAAGAAAAATATCAAGGCATCATTTTTTGTGAAAAATATTTTAAAAGATTTTATTTTTACATTTGACCAATTCACCCCCCTCCCCTTCTTGGTGTAAGAAATTGAATCATTCTATTTTAACACAATTTTTACCTCTCCAAGTTTGCAACGAGTATTTGTGTCACTCGTAGTTCACCTAGTCAACACGACTTGTCTGAGTTTAACCTCTCTTGGTATCAAACGTAAACAATTGTCTAGACTGTTTAACTCAACTGATTTAAACACTAAGTGTTTTAATTCTTTTCAGAATATCCAACACAATAAGTGTTATGAGCAAATACATATTCGTAATTCTCAAAGAGTGGATAAAATCAATACAATGAAATCTGAGATTTTGCAAAGTTCTTTCTCTTAGAAAATTTTGCTTTAGACGATATATGGACATAGTAACAATAAGCTTGTATGAGCATTCAAAATTTATCCATGATATTCTTCTTTTTTCATCTTCTCTTCATGTGTTTGTCTATTTATAGCTTTCATTGAGAAATGTTTGTTAGACAAAGAGGTTGAACTATCGGTTCTTTAAGCCCTCTATTCAGGATGAACAATCATTCCTTAGACTTTGATGGGGGGTTTTATGTTCCTACCACGCCCAATAGTCTAACATCGCTTAAGAGTTGAGTCTTAAGGCAATTTTAATGCTCTTTCCTCCTTCAAACCTCCGATGCACCTTTTAAGGACAAAATCATGACACAACACAAGCTCTAAAGCAAACAATACCTTAGATGAGCAATGATTGACCCTAACGATTTCACTTGACAACTTTAATCAGAACAATATAAGACCCACCATGGAGTCGACAACGAGGTTTTGAGACGAACCATCAGTCCCTTAAGCCCACCATTAGGGATGAATAATTATTCTCCTTAGACCTCGATTGGGGAGCTTATGTTCCTACCTTGTCCAATAGGCCTACATTGCTCAAGGGTCGAAGCCTAAGACAGTTTAAACACTTTTTCCTGCTTTCACCCTCTAAGTCGCCTTTTCAGGATAAAATCGTGATGGATCCAGACTCCAAAGCAAACAATACCTCAGTAATGCGGTGATTAATCGTAAAGATGTCTTAACGAACTTGGGATCGGAACTTTGACGCCCACCGTGGGGCCGATAACAAGGATTTAAGATGAACCATCGGTCTTTTAAACCCTCCAATGGAATGAACAATCATTCCCCTTAAACCTCGACTTAGGGGCGTTATCTTCCTACAATGCCTAATAGTTCCACATTGCTAAGGAGTCGAGGCCTAAAGAAGTTTATATACTACTTCCTCCTTACACCCTCTGAGGCATTTTTTAATAAGAAAACTATGACAAAGCACAAGCTCCAAAGCAGATAATACCTCGCATGAGAGGTGATTGACCCTAATGATGTCACTTAATGAACTTGGAATCATTGGTTTCCATCGTGGAATCGATAATCAGGTTCTAAGATGAATCATTGGTCTCTTAAGCCCTTCATTGAAAATGAATAGTCATTCTCCTTAAACCTTGACTAAGAGACTTATGTTCCTACCATCCTCAATAGTTTCACATGTCGAGGCCTAAGGCAATGTAAATACTATTCCTTCCTCAAACCTTCAAGACATCTTTTAAAAACAAAATCGTGATGAAGTTTCGCTGGACAAGTGATTGACCCTAATCAGAATATTAGCATCCATTGTAAATCGAAAACAAGGTTCTAAAGATGAATCATTGGTTCTCTTAGGCCCTACATTGAGGATGAACCTCATTATTCTTAAACCTTGACTGGATGTTTATGTTCCAGTATGTTAAATAGTCTCACATTACTTAGGATTCGATGTCAAAGGTAATTTAAATAATTTTTCTTTCTTCAATCCTTTGAGACTCATTTTAAGATCAAAACTGTAATTGAATATTGGTTTCCAAATCAAACAATACCTGAGATTATCTCTAACGATGTCTGGGCTAACTTAGGATCGGAACAATAAAAAAAATTATTGTTGTGTAATTGGTTATTGTCAATTTTTTTTATAGTTAAGTTTTTGTGCATTTATTGTGAGACTCATGCTTATCACTCTTGAATGTTAACTCGTAACGTCGTTTGGGTTTGCATTTCTACACTTCCAATTGATTTGGAAGCAAACTCATTATTAAAATAAGTAAGCTCGATTAATATTTTATGTTGATAATTGAGTTGTTGAGTTCAAAGTAGTATTTTCTTAAAATGAAACACCACCATTGACGGTCATTTGATGTGCGAAAATAAATAAAAATTACTATAGGATTCCTTATGCTCCTCTAATTCTTGCAGATTAGGGTTTTCTCTTTATCTCTACTACTCGTTGTAGTTCCCTCTATCAGACACCTCATCGTTCTTCTATTTCTAATGCCATCGTTCGATGGTTCGATCTATTTGTCATGTGCATTATTTTCTTTATTTGTCACACTGTTGTTGTTGCCAATTTTCGTGGCATCGTTCCAATCCTTCATAGTCGAAGTTGTCGTTTTCTTCTCAAGTCACGCCAAACTAGGCCACCTAGCTAGTTTCAAATCTTGAGTTTCTTTTTCCCCACTTTTATGTTGTTCAGTTTATCTCTAAACCACTTTATATGCAATTCATTTTATTTATTTTTTTCTTTACTTTAATTTTTAAGGTCTACTTCAAACATTGTTATCATCAATTTTATTTAAAAAATTTCTTGTTTCAAAACATAGTTTTCTTATTTAAAAACTTAAATTGCTAATATACCAAATAAAAACCTAACTATATTAGTCCTTAATATGCAGTTCTATATATATATATATATATATATATATATATATATATATATATATATATATATATATATATATATATTAAAAAAAGAAAGTGGAAGGAATAACAAAAAGCTAAAGCCATTTTTTATTTGTCTATCACAAAAGATAGTTCTATTATACTACAGATAGCGAAGTCATTTATTTCTCATTTTCATTAATCTAAATTGAAAATCTTAAAATATATAATTTACTAAATTTTGAAATTCCTAATAATATTTCTAAGTAATTCCCAATAAGATTTTTAAGTAATGACCACTTTTAGTGATCAAATTTAAAGACAATTTTTTTTATAATCAAAATTTTGATAACTAATATTAGTAACCAATTCATAATAAAAATTATTTTAATTACTAATTTAAAAATTAATTATATTTTTTTATTAAGAATAAAATTTATTTTAATTATTAATAATTTTTAATTTATAAATTAGTATCTAAAATATTCCCTAAATAATTAACTACTTTTAATCATTAAAATCGGTCATTTTTTAGTAATTTTTTTAGTAATAAGAATTACCCACACTTGTAAAATTCTTGGTAAATGTGATTTTCATAATGCCAGCGATTATTTTAGAGTTTATTAACCTACGTTAATATGTAAGTTTTTGTGTTCATAGTTATATATATATTGATTTTCTGATATGGAAAAGTTGTAATTAAAAATTTAAAAAGATATTGAAGTCTTTATTTTTATTATTATTGGATCTTGAACTTATTGATAAAGTAGCTAATATAATTGTGGAACATTCTCATCTTGTCAATCAATTTTATGACACTGAGTTAAAACTAATATAAATTCCAAGAATCTATTAACCACGATGTTTACTGTATTAAGACATGCGTACACAAAATGAAATTACAAAAAGATAACAAGCTTCTATAGAACTCCCACATCCAAAACAGCACTTCAATATGCTGCAAAACCATGACACGTGAGTGAAACACATTTTTACAGTTTTGGCTGAACATCTGAGAGAACTTCAGGTATAGGGAAATCACCAACCACCATTTTTTCATTTGAACAATGTGTACCTATAGTCATAATTTAGTCCTTATTGCTTGGAAGGTGTGCATGAACTAGGAATCAACTTGCCACCCTTTTGGTGAACATAGTCGTTTTTTGATTTGGAAGCCTTTCTTTTTTGCTTGTGGTTGCCATTTCTTAGTCCTTTTAGCTAACATGAGTGAGATGTTCGACAGGATCAAGAAGAAAACGTTGAAACTATAAAGCAACCTAGGATGTTTAGGTCAATACAAAATTCAGACACGTGACTTTAAATATCAAGTCGGGTTTCATCTTTATGATGTACCATTTTTATTTCCATGAGATAAAATTGTTGACACGTTGACGTGAACATTAACTTTTCCACTGATATGGACCTAACATGACAATGATGCTTCTTTCTTTCTGGTGGAACATTGATCGTACAATTATGGACCCTTCTCCTCTGATACCAGTTTTGGCGATGAATCTTCAATTTCATGAAGCTTGACAAGTATGTGACGACATTAATGCTAGGGTTTATCATTTTTACGTGTCTAAATCTTAGGCCTCCTCGCATTGGGGAAACAGAATTCATTCTATAGTAATCGTTTCTTCATTATTCCACGATCTGGTATTTTAAGATTATCCAATATAATCCTTGTACAACAAACATTGTTAAAGGTTGATGAAGACAACCACCATGAGTGTGTGTTCGATTTCAATGATATTCTTCAGCTTTTAAATTAATTATTGCGTCGTTGGACAGACTGGAAACTAGACTATAGCCTTTACGATGTTGGAGATTTTCTTTTCAGAAATACAGAACAATCTTTTAAACTTAATTAAAAGACATTCAAAGAATAACTGGTTTTATGGTCTAATTTAGTATAACTCTTGTGTTTAATGATAAAAGTTGACTAAATAACTTTATATATTTGAAGAAAATAGTCTTATGAATTATGGGGCAGCTAAGCCGACAAAATACTTTGTGAATATTCTAAAAGCTTTTAATTTGTATACCTTGTGTGCATGTTGATATAGCAATAGCTATAATATATAATTACGTTTCAAAAAATAAATGTGAATGAATATTTGCAGTAGTTTTATTGTTGAGCCTTATGTTATATCTCAAGCTGCTTTCAAATCCAAATACTCAAAATATCTAATGTATTTCAACAAAAGTCAAAAAATAAAAATCTCAACTGAAAAAATCCATAACATCAATCAAGCATATATGACTCTATGATGCACTTAAAATCTAAAACGACACACATACCCGACCACGAAGCTAAAGTCACACCATGAAGCGACGTTGATACTGAAAAACAAGCATTTTGACGGATTGAAGCTTCGAATTAGGCCGTTCCGAACGAGAGTTGAAGATTCTTACGGAAATAGTCCTCCTACTATTAGGGTTCAAGCTAGTATCTTTAGCTTTTTTTAACGAAATCATGTTAGGAACTATTATGAATTTAGATATTTTGGTTAAACGGTTTGTTCTCACATAGAACATATCATAAAATAATATATATATATATATATATATATATATATATATATATATATATATATATATATATATTTGTTTTAGGTATAGGGTGGAAGTTCCTTATTTAAAGCAATACAAGTTTTCATGAAGATCGAACGGGCTTCTTAGTGGTTCTCTATCCTTCAAGTTGTGTTCGTTCTCCCTCCTTCTTGTCAAAGTCGTGTGAGCGAGTACTTATTAAAGGCACTTTGACGCTCAAGTTAGTAATATAACTGATCGGTTAGTTATGCAAGTCATCCATATAATGTGCATCATGATCCTAAAGTCATACATGGGACCTTAATTTATACTAGTTGGTGATGGACCTTTACCTTTCGCTAGCCTAATGACGACCCAATCACAACTTAATCTACATTAGGGGCTTAATGAGTTATTACTAGTTGGCACAACCTAAGTAGACGACCATGGGAGGACATCCTAGGAGGACAATGGACGACCTGGGAGGTCGGCCTGGGAGGACTATACGGCAAGACGACCATGTGGGAGGATTGTACGGTACACAAGCCCCCCAAGCCCGAGCATGAAATTATTCTGCGAAGGGGTTCTAATAGGGACGAGTTCTCCGGTTGGTTTTTTGTCCTCCATATTCAATGATCAAGATGGGTGGTTGGAAAAACGGGTCTTGCCTTTGTCGGCTGAGCTAGATACGCTATTGATCCTTCGATGAGGCCGGCCGGGATTCCTTTGGTGAAGATCCACGGTCGCCGACCTTCGGTGAGGCCGACCGAGATTCCTTTGGTAAAGATCTACGGTCGCCATCCTTCGGTGAGGCTGGCCGGGATTCTATTGGTGAAGATCCATGGTCGCCGACCTTCGGTGAGGTCGGCCGGGATTCCTTTGGGGCCAAGGCATAGCCAAACGATTTAGGTTGAACAGTTGTGACCGAACACTTGAGGCCAAATTTGGCTAAGTACGTGTGAGGCCAGATAGCCGAGCAGTTGAGGCTGAAAGGCCGGATGGTTGAGGCCAAATTTGGCTAAGTCCCTATGAGGGTGGATGGCCAAGGCCAGAAGGTCGGATTGTTGAGGCTAAATTAGGCTAAGTTCCTGTGAGGCCAGATGGCTGAGGTCGGAAGACCAAATGGTTTAAGGCAAATTTGGCTAAGTACCTGTGAGGTCGGATGGCCGAGGTCGAAAGATCGGATGGTTAAGGCCAAATTTGGCTAAGTACCTATGAGGCCGGATGGCGGAGCAGTTAAGGCCGAATGGCCGAGGCCGGAAGACCGAAAGGTTGAGGCCAAATTTGGCTAAGTACCTATAAGGCCGGAAGGCCAGATGGTTGAGCCCAAATTTGGCTAAGTACTTATGAGACCGAATAACCGAGTTGTCGAGGTCGAATGGTTGATATCAAATTTGGCTAAGTATTTGTGAGGTCGGATGCTTGATGCCAAATTTGGCTAAGTATTTGTGAGGTTGGATGGCCTAGTACTTGAGGCCGGATGATTGATGTCAAATTTGGCTAATTATCTGAGGTCGGATGACCAAGTAGTGGAGGTCGGATGATTGATGCCAAATTTAGCTAAGTACCTATGAGGTCGGATGGCCGAGCTGTTGAGGCCGGATGATCGGATACTTGATGCCAAATTTGGCTAAGTACTTGTGAGGACGAATGACCGAGTAGTTGAGGTCGGATGATTGATACCAAATTTGGCTAAGTACTTGTGAGGCCGAATGGGCAAGTAGTTGAGGCCGGATGGTTGATGCCAAATTTGGCTAAGTAACTGTGGGGCCGGATTGCCGAGCAGTTGAGGCAAGATGGCCGGATGCTTGATGCCAAACTTGGCTAAGTACCTGTGAGGCCGGATGGCCGACCAGTTGTGGGTGGAGGGTCGAATGCTTGATGCCAATTTTTGCTAAGTACTTGTGAGGACGGATGGCCGAGGTTGGAAGGCTCGATGGTTTAGGCCAAATTTGGCTAAGTACTTGTGAGGCCGGATGACCGAACAGGTGAGGCCGGCTGGTCGAGGCCGGAAGGCCAGATGGTTGAGGTCAAATTTTACTAAGTACGTGTGAGGCTGGATGGGCGAAGCCAGAAGGAAGTATGGAGGAGGCCAAATTTGGCTAAGTACTAGTGAGATTGGATGGGCGAGCAGTTGAGGTTGGATGGTTGATGCCAAATTTTGCTAAGTACCTGGGAGAACAAATGGCCGAGCAGTTGAGACCGGATGCTTGATGCCAAATTTGGCTAAGTATCTGTGAGGCTGGATTGCCGAGTAGTTGAGGCCGGATGATTTATGCCAAATTTGGCTAAGTATCTATGAGGCCGGATGGTTGAGCAGTTGAGGCCGGATGATTTATGCCAAACATGGCTAAGAACTTGTAAGTTCGGATGGTCGAGCAGTTAAGGCCGGATGGCCGGATGCCTGATGTTAAATTTTGCTAAGTATCTGAGAGGTCGGATGACCGAGTAACAAAATGTTGTTTGTAGAGCTGCAATTTGACAAAAACCAAGTCACCAATTCACAATTCCATGAACTTCCTTTTTTGTCAGCATGTTTCTTCATGTACTATTGAGCTTTATGGAGGTTCAATTTCAAGTTATTAAGTGTTAGATCGCGGTGCAGTAGTTGTTCTTGAATTGAAGGAGGGTCATGTGGATTAAGGGTGTATTTCTGCCATAGACAATATTAAAGGGAGTCATGCCACAACTATCATGATAGGAAGTGCTATACCAATAATCTGCCCAAGGTAATAACCTGACCCAATCTTTAGGAGTGTCATAAGTGAAACATCTCAAATACATTTCCAAGCATTTGTTCAAAGGTTCGGTTGGGCATCGAACTGTGGGTGGTAGGCAGTGGACATGTGCAGTAAAGTACCACTTAGCTTAAATAGTTGCTGCCAAAAGTGGCTAAGAAACACCTTGTCCCTATCAAACACAATAGTTTGAGGAATACCATGCAATTTGACCACAGTTTTAACAAAAACTTATGCTACTAACTTATAAGAGTAATCAGCCTTTAATAGGGAAAAATGGGCATATTTTGATAATCTATCAATGACCACTAGTATGACTGTAAAGCCATTGGAAGAAGGAAGCCCTTTGATGAAATTCATAGGAATGTCATCCCAAATTTGCTCTGGAATGGGTAGAGGTTGTAGTAAGTCTGCCAATAGGGTGTGGGCCATTTTTTTCTTGTTGACAAACCAAGCAAGTTTGAACAAACTGCTTAATATCTTTGTTCATGCCTTTCCAATAAAACTGTGCTGAAATTCTAGCTAAAGTTCGGGTAAAGCCAGTATGTCCCCCGATCAAAGAGCTATGGAATTCCTGTAAAATCTGCTGAATCATAGGATGAGATTTAGGAATTATTAATCTACCTTTCCAAAAAAAGGAAGTTATCATGCACTGAATAATTAGGATTTGGAGGCTTATTAAGTAAACATAAATCTAGAACAGCCTTGAGGTAAGTATCTTGAGAAATAGCTTCCCTTAATGCAAGCAAAATGGTTAAGGTAGGTTGAGACTAGGCCATGAAATAAGATCTGGAAAGAGAATCTGCAGCAATATTGTCTTTCCCTCGTTTATATTCAATGGTAAAAGCATATCCCAATAATTTGTGGAGCCACTTTTGTTGTTCTGGTGTTTGAATAACCTGCTCAGTTAAGTTTTTTAAGCTCTCTTGATCTATTCGGAGCACAAATCGATGCCCCAGCAAATAATAACAAAACTTGGCAATAGCTTCGGTGATAGCATAAAATTCTCTAGTATAAGTATATTGATTTTGCATGGTAGCAGAGAGGTTCTTAGAGGAAAAAGCATATGGATGATGCTCTTGGTTGAGGATTGCACCAATACGCACTCCTGAAGCATCTGTTTCTAAAACAAAGGGTTTAGAAAAATCAGGTAAAGCCAAAACAGGTGCTTGAGAGATTACTAATTTTAAGCCCTCAAAGGCTGCAGAAGTTGAGTCACTCCATTGAAAACTATATTTTCTTAATAAGTTGGTGAGAGGAACAACCACTAATGCATATTGCTTGATGAAACAGCAATAATAGCCTGTAAGGCCGAGAAAGCCTCTAAATTGCTTCAAATTGATTGGACATGGCCAATCTAACACAGCTTGCACTTTACATTTATCCATTGCTACCCCTAGGTCTGAAATAGTATGGCCTAAATAGTCTACTTGTTGAAGGCCAAAAGAACACTTAGATAATTTGACAAAGAGTTTATGTTGTTGTAGTTTCTACAAAACAACCTTAACATGCAATAAATGAGTAGACCAAGAAGAGCTATAGACCAATATGTCATAAAAAACACAAGGACAAATTTTCTTAATAAGCCTTGGAAAATTTCGTTCGTCGGGCTCTGAAATGTGGCAGCTGCATTAGTGAGACCAAATGACATAACAGTCCACTCATAATGGACCTTGATGGGTTCTAAAGGCATTTTTGAACATGTCCTCTTCCTTGACCAAAATCTGGTGGTAGCCAGATCTCAAATCCAATTTAGAAAAGAAAAGAGCTCCATGGAACTCATCAATGAGTTCATCAACGGTTGGGATAGGGAAACTATCCTTAACGGTGATAGCATTCAAGGCTTTATAATGTATGCAAAAACGCCAAGTTCCATCTTTCTTCTTGACCAGAATAATTGGGGAGGAGAAAGGCCTCGTGCTAGGAAGAATAAGACCTTCTTTTTACATCTCTTGAACCATTATCTCAATATGTTGTTTTTAGTTGTGTGGGTACTTGTATGGCCTAACTTTCACAGGCTCTGATTCGTGTAATGAGGGAATAGCATGGTTCTTTGATCAATGAGGAGGAAAACCTGAAGGCACCGAAAACACCATGTTATAGGTATTCAACAGCATCACCAATTCAGATGGCATGTCAGAAGGTAAGTCTAGCGGTTGGTCGGGGGAAGGTAGTCGAAATGTTGGAATTACAAGGTAAAAAACTCGGCTATGGCATGTGTATGATTCATGTGTTTGAGATTATTATACTGAGCTTGTACAGGTAATGTGGGTTGCTCTGCATGCAATGTGACAAATTAGTTGTCCGAGTAAAACTTCAAAGTCAATGTACTGTAATCTGAAATGTGAGGACCAAGGGTAGCTAACCAAGCAAACATGTGGCCACCTTGTGCAACCGATTCACCCACCTCATTACTGTTCGTGTATGCTGCATGTGTTACATTCGGCCTCACAAGTATTCGGCCACTCCGCCTCACAGTTATTCGGTCACTTCGCCTCATAGGTATTCGACCATTCGACCTCATAGGATCTCAGTCATTCGGCCTCACAAGTATTCGTTAATTTGACCTCACAAGTATTCGGCCACTCGGCCTCACAAGTATTCATCTACTCCGCCTCACAGGTATTCGGTCATTCAGCCTCACAAGATCTCAGCCATTCGGCCTCACACCTATTCGGCCTTTCGGCCTCAACTATTAGGTCCTTTGGCCTCACAACTATTTGGTCATTCGGCCTCATAGGTATTCGACCCTTCGGCCTCAACTGTCCAGCCTTCCACAACCTCAAGTACTTAGCCACATTTGACATCAGGTGTTCAACCATTTGGTCATTTGGCCTCATAGGCTTAATGCGCTTCTGTATTACTTCCTTGTTATTTCCAAATGTACCAATTGCCAGCAAGTCATCAGGTCGATCGCTCTTATCCATATGACCGCAGAAAGTTTGTGCAGAAAATTAATATTTATAGGGTATAACCCGAGCATACCTTAGTCTCTCTACTATTCGGTCAGTTGGACTACATATATTCAGCCTTGCTAGCTTAACTATAGTTCGAGCCTCAACCCGGCACCTCAACTCTTATTTAGCATCTCCTGAGCGGTGATAGTTGATATAGTCATCATCAACACCTTCTGCTATTCTTTTATAAAGGTTGGAAGGCAGTAAAGCACCTACAAGCTCATCTGTGACACATCCTAACATGGATTTCAATTTTTGTCTCCAAACATTCAACTAAAGATCGCTCGCTCTTACTTGCTTGGCCATCTGGCCCTATAGCATAAGCTATTTCGATATTAATTGTCTAAACTTGTAAATGCATTGGTTTGATTGGTTACATTTTCCTCACCATTCAAATTCAAATTGTTATTATTTCTTCAGTGAAGATAATAGGATCTTGCACACAAAAATCACTTGGCCAATCAGAAGCTTACCGGGCTGCCTCCAAAAACCTAGGGAATGTTCTCCAGGAACCCTTAGTCTAGGGAATGTTCTCCAGGAACCCCTAGTCTAAACCCGAGCAGTGAAGGTAGTCCTCGATGGACGATCAATCTCATTCTAGGACGTTCCAAAACGAACTCCTAGGTTGAAAACCGAGCAGTGAAGGAAGTCCCCGATGGATGATCACTCTCGTTCAAGAACGTTCCAAAACGAACTCCTAGGCTAAAAATCGAGTGGTGAAGGCAGTCCCCGATGGACGATCACTCTCGTTCTAGGAAGTTCCAAAATGAACTCCTAGGTCGAAAAACCGATAGGTGAATCCATCACTCTCGTCCACTAGGGAAGTTCTTCAATGGACCCCTAGGCCAGAACCCATACCTAAGGAACAATCGCTCTTAATCAAGCATCTACAACTAAATAGTCTTTCCTAAATTAATAAAACATCATTAAGGTTTCTTTCCTAAAGAAGACTTGTTGACTTTTGATACCATTTGTTACTAAAAAACACTATCTTACTTGATCATTGAAGTTTATTTTTCAAGTACGTCCAAAAACAAAAAAAAAAGTTTAATACATAATTAAGAAGAATGCAATCCAAAGAGTGCAATACTAACACAATCATCAAAAGAGTAGATAGTTAAAGGTGTAGGTAATTGTGGGATGCACTAGTACAAAAACATCGTATAACGTCATTGTTTTTTGGTCTTTCATGTTGAATTCGAGATTGACGTCATATCAGGAGACGTTCAATTCACGTCATGTCAGGAAACGTTAAATTCACGTCGAACATAGAACAATTCGACGTTAATCAAATTAATGTCGAATTTTATCAATATTCGACGTTAATAAATTTTTTTGTTTTTTTTAATTAAAATTGTGATCTTTTTTACAACTCCTCGAGAGCTGAAAAGTAGGAAAACAACAAATTTTAGTTTTTAATATTTTATAAAGCATGAACTATGAATGTGTAGTGTAGTATCAACAATAAACAATAATAACAAACAACAAACAAGTTCAATCAAACAACAACAACGACAAACATGTTCAACCAAACTAAAAACAAGTTCAACAAACAAGTTCTTCAAAGCGAAAATGAAAATTAACCTTCAAAAGTAGGTTCGTCGAAATAAAGTATTGCCACCAGTGAGAGAGAAAGCAGAATGCGCCTATGAAGGACAAGAACACAAAAATAATCCGTCAAAACAAACTTAAATCATACCTAAAGTAGTTAATTAACATGCATTTGTAACAAATGAAAGAAAGATTACATGTGATAGTCGTCAAACTTCGTTCCAGAAAGGTTTGAGCAGAGAATAGGGTATCGCGCGCTAAGATAAAGTGAATCAATTTTCAATCTCCCGCTCAACTTTGTATTGAATTCACCAACCTTTTAACTTCTAACGTTGGGCATTCGACGTTTTATATCCTTTTGACGTTTAATTATAAGGAATTCGACATCATAAGTAAATACATTTTCACCCTCTCGCCAAACATTTTTGCAAAATTTGTCCAATATAACAAATTGACATCGAATTACTATTCTAAATGACGTCTAATAATTGCATTTATTTACAAAAATGTCACCATAACATTCGTTATTCAGTGGTTGGACATTGAACGCGTGATGTTATACGCTGTTTTTACACTAGTGATTATCTCCTTCTAAGAAGAACAAGAATATTTGCAAAGTTGTCGTTGAAGTTATCAAATTAATACTACTTTTGAAGGCAACTTGAGTAATGCCAAGTAGTATTCAAGAAAGTAGATAGGGTTAAAGTAACCCTGAGTCGTCTCCAAACAAATACGGAATTGTTTTTAAATATTTGAATCTTATGAATGCAATGCAATGCTCAAGAACAAAAGTGAGAAACTATGCTAATAGAATTAATCTTTGAAGAATGTTTGAAAAACAAAGTGGAAACTTAGAAACAATTATGATGAGATAGGCTAATTCCACTGCTTTTCCAAGATAGATTCAGCATTGGTTATCCACATATCATTGTTCAATTGATTATTGTTTAAGTTTCAAATTAATTAAAGTACATTCTTAATTATTTTGAGGGCGATCATGCAGTTAACCAAAGTAGATTCTCAATCAAATGCAAGACCTTTCTAGATTATTCACAATGAATTCAACTAAAGTACATTCTCAATCAAATTTTATTGTGTTTAATCATGTCTATTATTAAATCTCCTATCCAAATTAAAAGCTAATTAATCAAAGTAAATTCTCAGTTAATTATAGTTGAAATTATTACCACCAATCAAAGTACATTCTCAATTGATAGCAAAAACTTGTTTAATCATATGAAAGTTCCTAAATTTAATCAAAGTAGATTCTCAACCAAACCTAGAAACCCTTGAACTCATATGATTAATATGCATGTAGATTCAAACACCTTATGATGCAAAAATCATTGCTTTTAGTATGATTGAAAGATGAAAGACATAGAAAGAGAGCAACTCAAATCATCAAAAGAAACAATTGCATTAATTCAACTTAACCTCAGAATCTATAATGAAATTATAGTGGAATAGCCGTAGGAGCTTAGCCCTCCATGAATGGAGTAGAATACATGATGAAATAAAAGTGAGATGAGTGGTAGATGAATGCTTCCAATTGGAGGAGTCTAAGAATTAATGAGTTGTGCCTCCCCTGGGTCTCTTTAT
The DNA here is from genome assembly GCA_034642375.1 of Vigna nakashimae. Taxonomy (NCBI): domain Eukaryota; kingdom Viridiplantae; phylum Streptophyta; class Magnoliopsida; order Fabales; family Fabaceae; genus Vigna; species Vigna nakashimae. The sequence goes on from CM067768.1 coordinate 27,057,025, forward strand.
ATAGGCTTGATTGATCTTGGACTCTAAATCTTCTGTTGATAAGATCGTTTATCTTATATATAATATCTTTCAAATATTCAATAGATTTAATCAGTTTTTGAGAATATTTGATAATATCTTTTTTAGATTCAAAAAGATTTGGCAAATATTATCTTTTGATTTTTATTGATATAGTTAAATAAGGCAATTATTTGACATTATCAAATAAATATCTTAAGATATATTTTCTCCAAATTATCTTTTAAAATAAACTTTCCCAAAATTACATTTTAACCCTTTTTATTTTATTGAAAATTGCACAGAAGTCCAGAAATTTTCTCTAATTGCACTTTAGCCTTTTCCTTCTTTTGAGACTTTCAATTCAAACTTTAATTTCAGCTGCATCAACAAACATTAGACTATCCAAAATAATTTATGCAACTAAAATCACATTTTAAACATCTTTAATTCTCAAACCCGATAAATCCAATTATCACAAATCTTATTTTAAGTCAATTTACGCACAAAAATCTCATAAAAAAAATTTGAATTTTAAATCATAAATGTGAAATATATATATATATATATATATATATATATATATATATATATATATATATATATATATATATATATATATATATATATATATATATATATATATATATATATATATTTATTGTTTTAAAGGACGAAAACTAGTGCAAATTATTCCTAACTCCTATTTAAGCAAATAATTCATTGATTGAAAGTGTACAGGGTTTCTATATACTGTCATCCACCGGTAAACAATACCTAGGTTTAAGTAAATAAACAATACCTATGGCAACAAAGGTTTACGTGTAAGTATAACTAATGCTAAGTTTATAGTTACATCATTTGTATATCAACTATAGAAGGAAAAAAAAAAGAGAAAGGAAAAAAAAACACATAGCAATGAGAAATAACGGCAAAAAGCAATGAAATAGGCAACAACTGACCCATATTCAAAAAGAACCCGGAATTTTGGCCCATGTCATGGAAGCAACACTTTGTGCTCCAACAAACAGAAAGAACACAAAGGATGCATAAAGCTCTTTTTGGAAGGGGGCCGTTCCTTCCTGCACCCCAATATTTTGTTTCCTGCACCCAATTAGTCTAATGAAAAACAAACAAAATCTTACTTTTCCTTCTTTTCCTCTCAATCTTAGAGTTTTATTGCCCTCGTTACATTGTTTGGAGATGTAGGTTTTTAAAAAGTTTTTGCTTTTGACTTTTTTATGGTTATTTTCTAGATTTGGTACTCTGAATATGATTTAGAATACACAATTTGAAATGTAATTCCAGATCTAAAATAATCTTGAATTTATTTAAAATTTACATTTTAAATTATATATTTTAGAATGTATTTTTTATCCAAGTACATTTTAAAATGTACACTTTCACTCTTTCATTGAAAAACAACCATAATAGATAGGAAGGCGAGTACAATAATTGGTGCAGTTGGAATGGAAGAGAAGAAGGAAAAGTGTGATTTTGTTTATTTTTACAATGAGGACAAAAATGTATTTCACTATATGTATGGGTTGTAGGGATAAAATACAGGGTGTAGGAACCACTTGCCTTGGAAGGGTGTCATTCGTCCTAAAAGAGAATTACAAATATGACAGTGGACCAGCCTAACAACATAGAAGAAAGTGAGCCCTTCTATAGACCCATAGAAGCTCCAAGTGAGGCCCCCACAAATATTTCTTACGTCTCCTCAATTTTTTTTAATTCCAAAAATACTTTTATTTACTTTTATTCTTTTTTTAACTTTTTCTTAAAAAAAATCCTAAATTTTTACTCTCTTATTCACTCAGTCACACACCACACCCCCACCTCTATACTCTTACTTTCTCTCTTCACCTCTTATTCTCCTTTTTCTCTTTCCTCAATTTTCCATCTTTCTCTTTTCCCATTTACCATTTCTGTCAAGATTCTTTTCTCTTTTGTTTGGTTTGTGTTGGTGCTTGGTTGATGGTGGGTTCGTGTTGTTGCTTGATTCATGGTGGGTTCATGGTGTTGTGGAGTTTGGTGCTTCCTTTGTTGTTGTCTCTGATCCAGGTTAATGATTCTATATGCGTTTGTGTTAAACGAAGAAGAAGAGAAATGCCAAAGGCTGCAACGGATATGGGACATCCGTTGAGCTTCAACGAATCTCAATATCCATGGAAGGATCTCAATATCCGTGAACGGATCTCGAGATCCGTTGAAGGCTCAACAGATGTCCCATATCCATTGAAGTCTTTCAACATTTTGGGTGTTTTCCTCCGTTGAAGGTCCAACAGATCTTCCATATCTGTTGAGGCCTTAAGGTTATGTATTCTTTTTTTTTAGGTTATTAATTTAATTTTATTTAGGTTGTTAATTTTTTTACATTTATTTTAATTTAATATTTTTTGTAGTATTATTTATTTATAAATGAAGTGTTTGTAAAAAAAAGCATGAAAAGCTGAACGGATTCTTTTATTTTTTTTACTTTTTAGTTTATTAATTTATTGATTTATAAATTAATTTTTAGATACTTTTAAAGTTAATTAATTATATTTTAATTGTAATTATAGTTTAAGTAAATTATGTATTTTTAATTAAATTAATTTTTTTATCTAATGAATTAATTATTATTAATTTAATTAAAGTTAATTGATTTTTATTTTAATTGTTTTATTTTTAAAGAAGAACAATTACCGGGAAAAAGGAAAAGAAGAGAAAATTGATTTATATGGAATGGTGGAGTGTGGGGGTGCATTCATATATTGGTGGGAACCATTAATGAAGTGATGGAAAGTTGGAGAAAGTTAAAAACTTTTAACCACCACATTAAATAAAAAGGGCAAAAGAGGAATGGGAGATGCATGAAGCACTTTGTGGTGGTGGAGGGAGTAATGCTCAATTTCTAGTAACTCATAAAGAGAGTTGCTTCCTCTACCACCTCAAATGTTTTTTACATCTCCACACTATTTTTTTTATTTTAAAAATACCCTACGTTAATTTAACTTTATTTATCTTTTATAAAATCCTAAATCTCCCTATACACCCTCACCTTCCATGTCAGCTTTCCTTTCTACACAGAAACCCTAATTCCATCACCACCAACCTTGCAATCGCTGCCAGCAACTTTCCCGCCACCAAACCTTATCTCCACCACCATTAACCTCACCATCAGCCGCAAGCCTGCATGGCCACTACCATCAGAACTGCAAATCGTTGTCATATTCAATCATCACCGCAAATCCTCCATTAACGCCGCCAAACCCTAGCATCGCCACAATCCTCACCACCAGTCCTCAGCGAGCCGCCTCTGCCATTAACAGACTAGTACCTCTCCATGAGCTACTCACACCAGGCCGCACCACGAGAACCACTTTGCATCGCTGTCGCACCACCTACAACAGCGAGATCATCTTTTTCACTAGAAACCTCCAATGTGAAACCTTCGCCAACCTAAATCGCTCCACTGCCCGAGTGTCTTCTTCTCCATCATCTCCTCCCTCGCGTCTTCAGTTTCAACCCTGCACTCAGAAAAACCAGCCTAAGAACCCAAATAAAACCCAAAACAAAAACCCTAAAAACCCAATGTTGTCGTTGCGACTCGCGAGACCTGCAAGAAGAAACCAGAGCAAACCCAAAACCCAATCGCTCTCGTGACAGTCAGGATTGATGAGAGGAAGGCCGGGGTCGGGACGTTGTTTTCGCCATTGAGGAGTGTCCCCGGCGCTAGAAAGTCACTGAAATTAAGAGGGTCGCCGGAGAAAAAGGAGTGACCACTGAAGTTTTCTCTTACACGGGTGGAGAGAGTAACTCTCACCTCTTTCTTCGGCAAGGTTGGTGGCAACAGGTTGATGGTGATGGAATTAAGGTTTCTGTGTAGAAGGAAAAGCTGACGTGGCAGATGAAGGAATGTAGGGAGATTTAGGATTTTTAAAAAGATAAATTAAATTAAATTAACGTAGAGTACTTTTGAAATAAAAAAAATAGTGTGAAGATGTAAGGAGTACTTAGAGTGGTGAGGGAACAACTCTCATTGGTAAATGGCTTATTGGGTTGGCTTCCTTGAGAGATAGTCTTCATGGATCTTGGACTGTTTCTTTCTGCATCTCCATGTTCTTTCTGCACCCATATAAATTTATAAACTCCAAAATATACCTCATTAAAAATTATAATAAAAGAATAAAAAGTATCTCCACACTTCCAACTTTTAATGCATTTTAAATTGTGTAATATGAAATATATTAAAAAAAATACATTATGAATCATATCATCTTAAAGATATTTTCAAGTCCGAAAATATCTTTTGGACTGCATGTTTAAGAAATTATTTTAAAAAAAACGACATTTAAAATACATATTTCGTAAGATATTTCTAGATTGGAAAATACTTTCAGAATTATATATTTCGACAATTTTAATACATTTCACATTATGTAATTTTGAAGGTTATTTTAGATTTAAAAATACCTTCAGGTTTTAGATTGGTGAATTCATAACCTTTTTTGTTGTGATTTTTAATTCCTTCGTTTCTAGATGTGTTTTTTTAATTTCTTCTTCCTCTTATCTGCTCATTGCTTCTTTTTCGTTTTCTTTTTCTTTTCTTTCTCAGCTCATGATTAATACAGTGTGCAACTGTAATTTTGTCTATGAAGTGGGTGGTGTAGAAGAAATCTTTGTTTTTTTAGTGTTAATGGCATATATTGACTAATTAAAATTTATATGTTTAGTCATTATTATTAATACAACAAAAAAATATATGAATCATTTGCATTATGATTCAGAATAGCTAAAAAATTAAATTTTTTGTGCTTTCATATTTATAAAGTACCTTCTCTTTTATCATTTTAAAAATATTTATTATTTATTTATTCTTCATAACTATAACTAATTTGAAAGTATTTAAAGACTAAAAAATAAATTATTAAAATCTAATTCAATATTGAGAGATATAATTATTAAAAAGAAAATTTATATTGAAAACGGATTATAAAGAAACATATAATAGTTAATTTTTTCTTTTATATTCATAAAAGATTGTTATACAAAAACATTTATGAAATAAAAAATTTATAAAACTAATATTTTAATATCAAGTATTAATGAATTACCTTTTTTTCTTCATAATATAACAAAACGTGTGAAAAATGACAACAAAAATAATAATTTTGTATATACCTTTTTCAGAAATTAAAAATAACCTGAAAAATAAAGATAAACAGCAAAAAGAAAAGAAAATAAAAAATATATTAGTAATTTTTTATTATTTATTATATTTAATTTTATGTTTTACTATTTATTAATATTAAATGACGTGTTTTATAAAAAAATCAAAATCATCTAATATAGTTTTCATAAATTATCAACTTATAGTTAAGATGTCTTCATGCATGCGTTCTTTAAAGACACAATGTGTTAGGAGCTCAATTGGCACCTAAAAAGGTAATAAACATTTTTGCAAGACATAATGATAAGGTTAAATTTTCTACAGAAGTTACTAATGAACAATAACTGTTTTTTTTTTTGGACAGAAATGTATTCAAGATATAAATGTTTTAAAAACTTTTTGTTAAAATTATAAAGTTTTTTCAACTAGAAAATTAAAAAAAAAATCTCTTCAATCATTATTAGAAAATCATGACATTAGTATTAATTTTTAAAGGATCAACCTAACTAACATCAGGTAATATTTTAATTAAAGCAGTCTACAATATACTTACTCGATACTTTTTATTTTAAACAAACTAATCAAGAAAGGTAAATATCATTAGTGGCCAATTAATACATTTAATAACCATATTAAATGCGAATATATGTTATTTATGAGTGATTGACATGTCATATTGCACAAGAATACGATATTAATAGACAATTAACAACATGTGTATTAACAAATATTATTGGATTTATTGCAATATCAGTAATGAATTAATGAGCTTGATTGTCATAAGCCCTATAAATATAGGGTTAAGGCCCAGATAAAAAGCTTCTTTTGTATTCTAATAAAATATAGACCTCTTGATCAAACATATCTGACTTGAGCGTTGGAGTGTCTTCTACAGGTCAATAACTCATCAAAGTGGATTGCATTCTCGGAGAGGATTGAAGATCAAAAGAGAGCAGAGTAAGGAAGAACAACCGACCCTCGGACCAATTCAACCGATCAATCTAAACTGAAAACGTACAAGCGGAGCACACAAATCGAAGGTTAGTGTCTTGGTCTCACAAACCCCACCGAAACATTTTTGCGCCCACCGTGGGGCCGATAGCAAGCTGAAGACACCCAATGATGAACACAAGAAATATGGAAGAGCAGAGCACCAAAGATTTAATCAAAGAGTTACAAGCCCAGATTGAGGCACAGGCGCATACCATACAAGCGCAGGTGCATGCACAACAATAGATGCAATGGAGGCATGCAGAGGAAATGGCGGCACTAAGGGCCGAACGGGTTCCTCCCAAGCGGTCTGCCTCAAATCGGGAAAATGACGACCAAGCAAGCCATAATCACGCCAACCCGAACGATCAAGGTAGAAGGGAACCAACACCCCTACAGATCGTTCGGCCTACCAGTTTATCATTACTTCCCTTTACGACAACCATTATGCAAACTCCAATGCTAGAAAAAAAAACTCCGCCCGCATTGGATAGGTATGATGGTTCAGCTGATCCGGACGATCACCTAAGGACGCTCGTTAATGCAATGACATTCTATACAAACAGCGACCCGATCATGTGCAGAGCGTTCTCATTATCACTCAAGGAAGAGGCATTGGAATGGTACAACACTCTTCCTCCCAGCATAGTGGATTGCTTTGCCACTATGGAAACCCTCTTTAGAAGGCAATACGCCTCTAATCGGAAACAGGAGATAACACTAGTAGAATTGGTAAATATTAAACAGGAGAAAGGGGAAACTTTGAAGGCCTTTATGAAAAGGTATACCGAAACCGTCCGACGAGTTAAAGAGGTCAATCACTCTTTTATCATTAACAATTTTCCTTCATGCTTAAGGCTAAGATACTTTGCTGAAAAATTGTATGCACGACCACCAAAAACTATGGAAGAGCTCCAAGAGAAAGTAGTTGAGTTCATCCGCATGGAGGAAATGTGATTGTCACAAAGGAAGCGACAACATGAGGCAGATGTAGGCAGGGTAGAAGGGACGACAAGCGACCGTTCGACAGTAATGATAAAAGTGGGGAGCTTCCCTGAACGTTCAAGTTTCACCATTATACAGCCCTCAATGCACCTAGGGCAAAAGTTCTCCAAGAAGCCCTAAACGCGGAACTTCTCACACCTCGAAAGAAACCATCACCAAAAAATGCAGATAAAAGGAACAGTTGTCGGTACCATCAAAATCATGCACATACTACAAAACAATGCATCACACTAAAAAATGAAATAGAGAGTCTCGTTCAGGCGGGAGACCTCCATAGGTATATAAATGAAACAAGAAGCCTCCCCAAGGAAGGATATTTGCGAAGAAGTCCTGAGCGGACGTATCGTAAGGACAATCGGAGGCGGAGCTATTGCCGCAGTCCAAGTCATCCTCGTGAACGATCGGTCTGTGGATTTATAAACAGAGGAGAAGCATCCAAAACTTTATTAATGTCATGTTTAAATTCAATTTCATTTGAATTAGATTCTTGTTCTTGTCTTATGCTTTCATTATGGAATAAATTAAGCCTAGCAATTCATGTTCAGTCACTGGTTGCTAACTTTGTTAAAGTTCATATTCAACGACGAAGTCTCTCAGGAAGAGTTTCAAGACAAAGACCACTCGGTTGAGAGGAAAACTCCTCTTGTTGAAATTAAAGACCAAGAGGTAAATCCCTCTTGGTCGAGAGGTAAATCCCTCTCGTCAAGATTGAAGACAAAGACCGAGCGGTAAATCCCACTCGGCCGAGAGGTAAACTCCTCTCGTTGAAATTAAAGACCAAGAGGTAAATCCCTCTTGGCCGTGAGGTAAATCCCTCTCGTCAAGATTGAAGACAAAGACCGAGCGGTAAATCCCACTCGGCTGAGAGGTAAACTCTTCTCGTTGAAATTAAAGACCAAGAGATAAATCCTTCTTGGCCAAGAGTTAAATCCCTCTCCTCAAAGCTGAAGTCAAAGATCGAGAGGAAAATCCCTCTCAACCGAGCGGTGAAGAGCGTTCGTGAACTCTCACTCTCGTCCACAAAACCCAAGGAACATTTTCTGAGAGCTCCTGGTCCTAAACCGAGTAGTCACAAGTATTCGGTCATTCGGTCTCAAACCACAGGACATCGCCCGATGATTCAAAAGGGTAATCACTCTTTCCTGCCTCTTTAAATTCGTCCGGCGAATTTAAACCCCTTCGCACCTGCAAACAACTGCTCAGGGCTTGGGGGGCTTAATGTACTATACCTGACAACCGACTAACTGTCAGACAAACTAATCAAGAAAGGTAAATATCATTAATGACCAATTAATAGGTTTAATGGTCATATTAAATGCAAATATACGCTATTTATGAGTGATTAATAGGTCCACAAGAATATGGTATTAATAGACAATTAACAGGTATATTAGCAAGTATTATTGGATTTATTGCAATATCAAATATGAATTAATGAGCTTGATTGCCATAAGCCCTATAAATATAGGGTTACAGCCTAGGTAAAGAGCTTCTTTTCTATCCTAATAAAATATAGACATCTTGATGAAACATATCTGACTTGAGCTTCAGAGTGTCTTCTGCAGGTCAACAACTCATCAAAGTGGATTGCATTCTCGGAGAGGATTGAAGATCAAAAGAGAGCAGAGTAAGAAAGAACGATCAATCCTCGAACCAATTCAATCGATCGATCTAAACTAAAAACATACAAGCGAAACACCCAAAAGTGTTTCGGTCTCACAAACCCACCGAAACAAATTTAGTATTGTTAGAAAAAAATAAAATTTATTTTTAATATTAATTCAATTTAAATTAGCTATATATTAATGATAATAAGGAATTATAATAGATTAATACAGATAGCGTTTATCTACTGTTCAACCAGTAAAAAAATCAAATATATTATTTATATCATATATTCATTTAAAAAATATTTATGAATTTTTTAAAATATGTAGTAGATATTCAAATATATCCGCAAATATCTAACAAAATAGTTTGTAAATTTTTAAAATAAAATTAAAAAGTATAAACAGAATGGAAATTAATTTAAATATAAAATAAATTTTAATTTTAATTAAATTTAAATTAATAAAATATAAATAAAGGAGATGGACTCTGTGAACTAAATAAATGCAAGGAGATTTATAAATGTAAATAAAGAAAATACGTGTAATGAAATCTATATAAAAAAGTGAAAAAAAAATTATGAATGAAAAAAAATATTATTTTGAAATCTAAACAACTATATTAAAATTAATTTTTGTTCATATCAAATAGGAAGAAAATGCATTTAGAATATTCAAATAAATTTCAAAATGTTAATATAAAAAGAAGTAATAGTAGGATGAGATACATTTAGATTTATTTAATACATATTATAAAAATAAAATAATTATATGTTTTATATTTTTTGCGAAAAAAAGGTAAAAATAAATTAAATGGATGTAAAAAATTTGTATGTAATATATATATATATATATATTTTTATTTAGAATGTAAAATTGTTTCGTAATGACATCCAAACATCACACAAAAACACCACTATTCATTTCTTTTGTGGTAATGATATTGACTATCTACTCATACAGTAAAACAACTCACTTAAAGGTGGGAAATGATTTTACAGTAAACTGCTCTTCCTAACACAGATCTTCATATTCAGCTATACATGGTCACTGGAACAGTCAAAACTCCTACTTCTGTTCCTCACATGTTTGGCTAATGAAGATTATAAAGCAATAAACTCGTAAGATAATATTTTTTCTTTTTCAAAGACACATTACTATGTAACAAAACAAATATCCTCAGATAGAAGGTGACTCCTCTGTGCCATTTGGTAGTGGGGTAGAAGCTTCCAGATCAATTGTATCAGGGTTCACAAACTTCAAGTAATTTTCAATCTCTTTGGACTCATGGCTTCTGTATCTGAGACCTAGCCACTTCCTTTGTGGCTTTCTCTTTCTGTCACTGATGGCAATGGCAAGGTCATTGGGAAAGAGGTTTTTGAAGACAAAGGCATGCAATATAGTTGATACAAGCAGTGCTACTACTATCAGTGTGGAGATTAGACTCAGTACCACACACATTGTCTTTGTAACCCCATTTGTGACCTTGTTTGAGTATCTGATTGTTGCAATTGCTGCACCTGTCATTGGAAAAGTGTAGGCCCACCATGCAAGCGAAAAGCTGCAGAATAATAACACCCAAAAGAGTTTATATGAAAATTCAGTAATGTAACTTTATAAAGTAAACAAATTAGAGCAACAAGATATGTAACATACACGAATCCTCTGAAGAAATTGATCCTGACAGCCTGCAAAAGCATTTGAAACTACTTAGTACTAAGTAACTTTGATATAAACAATCTATAAGTGTTGTACATGAAAATTATAGAATGCCCTGTTTAGGAATACATATGAAAACTACCCAACATTGAGTGTGCTTATTTCAAAAGGGCTAATTACATTCAGTTTTCTTGAAATTTGAGAAAATTATACTTAAATCCTGCTTGTTTAGAAATGAGAAACTAGTTTGCATGCAGAGTTTTTATACTATCATGTAATCATTGTTATGTATAACAAGTTTGTCAACAATCATTTCTGATCGGTAAATAACATAAATCTTTTTTACAATGACAGTGAATAAATATGTGCTGCATTTTCTCTTAAAAAGATAAACTTTCATCATCTTTTCTTTATGTACTAACATTACACAGTATCTTTAAAATAAGAAAGAGAGTAAGTATAATTAATGCTTACTTTGAAAGTGAAAAAGGCTTACCAGAGAGAAATAAAGGAAGAGGGCAATGAAATAGGCAATCCGTGATCCATAGTCAAAAGAACCCTGAATGTTGGCCCATGCCATGGAAGCTACACTTGGTGCTGCAACAAACAGAAAGAACACAGGATGCAGCTCTTTTGGGAGGGTCTCATTTGTTGGAAGTCTCTGATAGAGAGTTACAAACAGGACAATGTAGTGAGCTAGTCCAATAGCAAAAAAGAAAATAGGCCCTTCTTTAAGACCCATAGATGCTCCTAGCAAAGCCCCTACAAAGTTTCCAACAATTGACAAATGATTTGAAGGATTGGCCACCTTTGAGAGCCTCCTTTGACCCCCTGACATCCACTGTCCATAGATCTTAATTTCAAGACAGAATATTGGTATCATTAGAATGTACCAAAGGGCATGGTGCAAGTTTTTGGTCACTGATGGGGGAACCCCAAGAGCTAAGAACAAGAGGGCTATCCATGGTGCAAAGAAGAAGTTAACACGGATTGGATGGTAGTACTCACGACGAACCGCTTCAAAGTAGAGAATTATTTTGAGAAGATAGGTGGTGAAAATTATGGTAACAAGAACAATGGATATGATCCATAAGACTAAGTTGACTTTGAGGCTTATGTGAAGAAATTGAGTGGATGGAGATGTGGCAAGTGCTTTCCAAAGAATTGCTTGGCTGCTAACTCCAAGGCAGACACCAAAGCATGAAATAGGAAACCGAAGAAGAAATGGCCATTTCTTATCCTGAGGTAGCACTGTCTCTTCTGAAGCCTGTTTGTTGAAGTAGGAAAACAAAATATGTTATAATCTTCAAGAACTAATAAGCAAAAGCAACCATGTAAGAAATTGTTTAGGAGGATAATAAAGTCACTCAAGTACTTCATTGAACATCTCATACCATTCAACATGAGATTGATGGAAGAAAGTAATCACATACCCTAAGAGTTTCTAACTCTGGACCTTCCAAGGCATCGAAATACCGATCGACAGGTAAAGGCCTCTCAATGTTCCTGGGGGTGTTGTTACCATCTTGTGCAGTTGCTTTGGGTGACTTTCCTCGTAGAATTGATAACTGTCTCTCAAGTGTTCCAGACCATGTTTTGAAAGAGTCAAACCTCTTGTCCTTGAATGCTTTGATGCCAGGATTGTTGTTTACCTTGTCTCCATTAGCTGCTTCTTGGAGCACATGTCCTTTTGGCATTGGTTGAGAGTAACATTTTGATTGCTGGGGATGGTTAGTGGTAGCAGTTGCTGATTGAGAAGAGGAAATGTGAATACCATCTGTTTTTGCATCCAGTGGTGGAAGCTCCACTTCTTCAGAAGAAAGTGGCATGCTGACAGAATACTTCCTTTGATGATTGATGACTACAGGTGCATCATGTTGTTTTCCTTGTGAGGTTGCTTCACTTCCCTGATGCAAACATGGAAACATAAATTTGAGAAATTGGGTTTATAATATTCAATTTTGCTGGTGAAATATTCAAAAAGAGCTTACTTTGGATGATGGGCTGGGAAACTGAAAGTCAGAAGTATCAAAGCCAGCAACTTCACTTGATGATATATACTTGATAAGTGATGGAACTTCTGGAGAGCCTTGTTCTACAATTTCAATGTTTATGTTGTTTTCCATACTAGACCTGAGAAAGATATATATGTTAGACTCCCTTTGCACTAATTCAGAAAAGTTTTTCACAAAAATTCACAAAAAGCTTTGCCACCAATTAATAGAATCTCATTGGTGAGCACAGAACCATACATAGTGAAACAAGTGGAGCAGATCAAATGCAGATCTGAATTAGATGAGCAAAATGAGTAGATGGTATTGGTTAACAAAGAACTAGGAATTTATTGTCACTTATATCTTGCTCTAATTTCAGAGACACAGACAATCCTCTACATTCAATAAGATGATCACATTCATCCACTTAGATCACAGATTACTTATTCTTTTCGTAGAAACTACGTTCCTGCCAGACACAGCAGATCCAAAGGGAATTTCTAAGCATTTATGCATTCAAAATCAGTGACTATGCATATCTTATTTTCTAATTTGAAACTCTTCCCTCTTTTGAATGGTTCTTGTCTGCTAAATTAATACAACAGGGAAAGGTCCTTTTTCCCTCCCCACAAAAAATAGACAAAACAAAGTGAGTGAATGAAGATCAATAAGCATTATTGGATAATGACTGCAGAGTGTCAAATCTCAGTCCCTTCAGTCTTCTCCAAAACGCTGTTTACATTGATTTTGTTTGGTGAAGCCATAAATGCAGCACCCCTTAACTATTAATTCAATCCCTATTGGCCATGGATCCATATCCCATATAATGGTGACGTCAAAATCAGATAAATCCATGTAGAAAAGAAATCAAGGGCTAATGCAACCTCAAACACATGGCAGACTTGAAATTTGAATAAGTGAAACTATATTCACATAATACATAGCAGAATAATGGAGAAGTTCATTCAAGGGAAGGAAACAAGATCAAAAGTAAAAGGAATACGAATCATAACCTTTACCCTTTTCTCTTCTCTGCCACAGGACTGATGTTTAGAAAGCTTGGAAAAAATTCTAGTGAGTTGATGATCAAAAAGATAGATTTTGAATATGAACAAAATTGGAATTCAGAAGAGAAAATGCACCATAAGCTTAAAAAATGGCGATGGAAAAAGATGTGGCAAGAAGTCATAGAATTAGAAAAGATGATTATATATGGTCCAAGGCCAGGGTAGGCCAAGTGTAATTTGCATCCGTAATCTTGAAAGGTCCTCATTTTTTATAATCACAGCTGCTTATTTGTTTGAAAAAGACGCTTCCGAGGAAGAGGACAAAACATCATAAAATATTGTAGGACAGGTTAGAAGGTACAAACTTTGAAATACCAACTTTTTTGAGGATGAAGTGATGAACAACTGTGTTTGACAAGATATATAAAAAGAAAAAAAGGAACTATTGAGTAGGTACGTAGTTGGCCTACAATTGAATACATTGGTGCTTTCCTGGAAGATGAACGATGATGAAATTATGAAAAGAGATTGTCCCAAACAGTGTAATACAATTTCTATAATGCGTCTCTGTAAACTTACTTGAACTAACAAAATTATACTTGTTACTCATAAACATGAGAGAACCTTACACCATTTCATGTGTTTTCAATAAATTTTAGTTAGTTTATCGTAAAGATATTGTGTCTAAAAAAGACTAAGTTGTTCTTGTTTAATTAGTAATCTCAGGTTTGAGTCATGTATATATGTATAAATGTAACGAATTTAGCTTATATTTTGACATTAGATTTGTGTAGGACTTGGAAATATTTTAATAATAGATTTTAAAATGAATTGAAAGTGAAAGTTTATAAATAGAAGTTAGATCCATATTTGTTTTTAGTTCATATTAAAACTTTATAAGTGGTCTATTAACTTGGAGTTATATGGTTAAAACCATATATTAGCTCGTATAAGTGTTGATATTATTATAAACATTAAATAACAATTCTATGAGTGTTTTCCAATCAACAAAACCTAACAAACTATTAACAAAGAATAATATTAGTGTCAATTAAAAAAAAATATCGTCGACATCCACAAAAATATAACCATGAAAAATGTCAAATAAAAGAAAAAGTTTAGCTAAAGTTCATTGAGAAATGATCTCAACCTTCAATTTTCCTAAAATAAAAAAAAATCTAATATATGGTTTGGAAAAAGAAAATCGTAACTGTTATCAGATGAAGATAAATTCACTTAACGTGAATTAAAAGAAAAAGTGTTTGATATCAATAAAAGAAAACATCATTAATATTAACAAAAATAATTATAAGTAACAATGCTTAAAAAAACAACTTTGACCTTATATCAACAATGAAATAATTACAATCGACTTTTAGTTTAAATAAAATATTTCTCTATCAAAAAACAATATAAAGATTCTAATATCAAATATCGATCAAATCAAAGTTGTTTTAGTAATTTAATTACTCTTACAAAAGTATAAAATTTTAATCTCTTTTTAAATTTATTATTCATACTACATATATTTTTTCCTTATAAATTACTTCAAATTCCAATAAAAAAAATTATTTATTAAAATTTCCTATAAATACACTATTAAAAAAGTAAAGATTTGAGAATGTTGGTTCTTCACAGAATTATCTCTTACAATTATAGAAAATGCTTGTAGGGAAGATGAAACCAAGTCCAACCTAATTCCACAAGGTCTAAAAAGTGTAACTCAAATATAAATTTCAGATGAACTGTATGTCTAACTTCAATTCCGAAATGACGGATTATTTTAGATCACTTTAGTAAATAAAATATTTTAAATAAAAAATAATAAATACATAATTTTAAATTTTAATTCACATACCTAAGATGAAAGTAATATAGTAAATTAAATTAATTTTGGTTTTTAGATTAAATAATTTATTATATAAAATTCTAAAATGTATATATTTTAATAAAATAATATTTTTTTTATTTTTTTTAAATATAATTGCTGTTTAAAAAGGGTCTAAATCAATATAAGTTGTGAACTAAACGAGCAATAAATCACATCTTTTGTCGATCCATAAATCTATGTTTACACCTTTTATTATAAAAGATGCATGAATATCATGAAGATAAAGAGTAGAAGCTAAAATATTTATATATCATCACATACCTAAGATGCCAACTATTTGATTTTTAAATAATGAGAGTGTAGATTTTATGGTATAATAGCTATTGCAAGCATGAAAAAGTAGAGAGTGAAGTCAGCACCAGAAGCCAAAGTCAAAGGGTTATCACGTTTTCGATTTTCACATTGTGCTGGTCTTTATCAATACAGCAAATTGTTGCTAAGTTTTGAACAGAGGGATTTCAGGTTTGAAACCTCACAATTTTATCTTAGAGAGAAGACATGTTTAGCACGGAAGTGTAGATGTCACCAACTCATTACTCACATTCTTAATATTACAAAAGTAAATAAATAAAAAAATTAATTAGTAATTTAATTTTTATATTTAAAATTATGAATAATTTCTTTGTATATCTATTTTTATTCAATTGAGTATTTTTGTAAAAAAAAAAACTCAATGTAATTTTGTTTTATATTGGTGTTGTTAAATCGTTTAGAGAAATAATTTCATAGATTGAAATGGACATGTGAAATTTTGTTAATGATTTTGAATTGCAGAGATGCATTCTCTTATTTATCTTTTGCTTCTTGTATTGTGATGATGGTGATCGGTTGAAGGGTCTAGCCAAGCAAGAATTCAAGAGGTATTATTAGACATGTGAATTCTATCATTGCGTTCATATTTCCAGTTTTCACTAATTCCTAGAATCTAACTTTTCTAGTTTGTTAAAATTTGAAATATGAGTTTACTTTTGTGATTTTTATCAATTATTTGCTCTACATGCTAATTAGTACTATTGTAAATATGTTTAGATAGTAAAAACGTGCTTTCATACATTCTATCTCATTCAAAATCATTAATTGCATACTCATGTGTGGTGTGAAATCCTAATGAACAAGTTTTGCCTATTTTGGTACCAATACTTGATATGAACTATGAATTTGTGTTTTTTGACTAGTTTGATAGTTTTATACACATCTTATACATAAACATTCATTTTTTTGTTTCATTGTAGTGAAAGAAAGCAATCATCATATTCATTTAAACTTTACTAAATTGTATTTATTTGCTTGTTCTAGCATCAAAGTTGTCAACCATACTAACTAGAAGCCAAATCAAATAGAAACTACAATTACTAATTTCATTTGTTTGAACTTAACATAAAATCAACATAATTAATAAACTAACCCCAAATTCAAGTGCTTGATCTCAAATAGTATGAATTAAAAAGACGCAACGAACAGGGCTAATTGGGCATAATTTGGCAAAAAAAAAATGCAAAGTCAACACATAAACTAAAAGATATTTCAAAAAACATAAAACAAGCAATGAAGATGGATAAAATGATAAGCTTGAAGTAACGATTGAAACAATTACACTAACACTAGTAAAAAGTTGCATTTTTAACTCGCGCATTAGGCCTCGGTTTTTGTGGAACCGAAGCGTATCAAAACGCGGTGGCAGTCTTGTAATTTTTAAAATAGTATATACCTCGGTTGTTAAGTAACCGGTGCCTAAAAATAATACTGCTTCGGTTGGCAGGGTAAAACCGAGGCATAAAGCTCATGTGACAGTGATACGACCTCGGTCACAGATGAACCGAGGCATATGGGCAGTGATACGACCTCGGTCACAAATGGACCGAGGCATATGGGCTTGACTGATAAAAGGCCAAAACATAGCCTCTGCGACTACGAACGTTTTTTCCCCAATCCTAGCAGCACTCTCCTCTTCTCCTTTCTCCAAACGATGTGCGATGATGGTGGTGAGAGCGGCCGCGAGACGACGACGACGGTGCGACGAGAGAGCGGCGATGGTGCGACGAGATAGCGGCGACGGTGCGGTGCGACAGTGGCGACAGTGCAGCAATGGCGAAAGCTCTTTTTTCATGGAGTGGCAAGGACGCGACAACGAGGACGCGGCGGCGACGGCGGAAGCTCTGCGATCTGCGATGGCGGAAGCTCTGCGATCTGCGACGGCGGAAGCTCTGCGATCTGCGACGGCGGAAGCTCTGCGATGGCGGAAGCTCTCGAGAGCGCATCTCCCAACCTCCATCACAGATCCACCTCTCCTTCGCACTCTAAGTCTATTTTCCTCTGTTCATTCCTCTTTTCCACCGTTTAAAACCTTGGTTCCACCGATTAATCGGTCAAGATAATGTCTCTGCAGGTGGATGGTGAAATGGATTTGGGGTTCTACTTCTTAGGTTGCTTTGCGGCTTCTATTGCTCTGCGGCTTCTATTGCACCTCCGTCAGGGGTTTCTGATTGGGTTGTTAATGCAGGTTGGAGTTTGGGTGGCACTGGTTCGTGATAATCAAAGGATTGGGTTGATGGAGTTTGGGTGCTTTCTTCCTTGTGTTGTTCTCTCTTGTGTTGTTTTCTGTGTGTTTTCTTCGTGTGTTTTCTTCCTTGTTTTAGTTCTTTCTTCCTTTCTGTGTGTTTCTCAAAATTGGGTGTTTCTTCCTTGTGTTTCTGTATGTTTCTCAAAATTGGGTGGCATTGGTTCATGATACCAAAATTTGGGTTGTTCATGTAGCTTCATTGAATAATCAATAGACGTGAACCGTGGAAAAAAGAGGAAGAACTCTTAACTCTGTGCAACATAATCAATACTCTTAACTCTGTGCAACATTGAATAATCAATAGACGTGAACCGTGGAAAAAAGAGGAAGAACTCTTAACTCTGTGCAACATAATCAATACTCTTAACTCTGTGCAACAAAGTAAATCTGTGCAAAATAGAGGAAGAATCGAACTCTGTACAACAAAGTAAAAAACAAAAGACCCTATTGCCTCGGTTATGGAAAAACTGAGGCATAATCGAATATCATTTTGACCCGGTTCAGAACCGAGGCACAAAACTACCTTTTTTTTACCTCGTTCGTATATGCCTCGGTTAAATAACCGATGTCTATAAGCAAAATTAACCGATGTCTTATCCTTTTACTGTACTAGTGTAAATTCAAATATATTAATTAGATTATAAAAGTATCGAAATAAAACAATAAATCCAAATTCAAATAAATTAACATAACCAAAATCAAAAGCTTAATTATGTAGAATAAGGAATGTGATACCTTGCAACAGTCTCATAAAACACATTCTTTAAAACACAATACAAAAATCCAATATCAAGCTTCAAAAGTGAATTAAGGTAAGCAACTGAGAACAACATTGCGAGACAAAGATAGAGAAAAATAAATAAAAAATTGATAGAGTGAGGAAAAAATGAGAGGCTTACCAAATCTAATCATAACAACATTGAAAAGGAAACAAAGATTAGTAAAAAAATTGGATAGAACAAGATGACGATCAATAACAAAGTGAAAAAGTGTTGGTGACAAAGTGGGAGAGAATGAATTCAATCTTTTCTGTCATAAGAAAGGGAACAATTCACATATTTGCTATCAAAAGGAGGAAGAATGAATTTTTCAATTATTAATTTATTTTACATAAATTATTACCAACGAACAAAATTTGTCAATAAGAATACATACACTTTACCGACGAATTATTTTAAAGAACTACTTCCATCATAATAAAACTAAAATACTTTATTAATAATATCCATTAGTAATACAATATTACTAACCGATCGAGTTACGTAACTAAATATCTATATGTAAATATTCATAAGTAAATATTAGTAAATATTGTGTGTTTTGTAGTGTATGTTAAATCATAAATCAATAAGTACGGTCCCTATTTCCGTCAAAGAGGAACCTATGCTCCTCCGAGTGTAATGTTGGTGCTTTAAACTTGTGCAGATTAATTAGAAAACAGAAAAGCATAACCATATTATTTGAATTGGAAACTAGAATGGTGATGAAAAAAAAGGCAAAAAGAGGAAAAGGACTGTGGAAGATAGATACTGAAAGAAAGAGGGAAATGATGGTGTAGGATAGTGCAGAGGAAGGTGGGGAAGAAGAAAAAAGAAATGAAAAAATATCTCAGAATTATCTATTTAATAAAATCATATAAAATCTTTTTAAATAAAATGATAATTAAATTTAAAATAACAAAAATTAAAAAATCACATACTCCCAAATTTGAAACAAAATTACTAATTAAACAAACCTAAATAAAAAATAAGATATTTTAGATTAGATGCAAGTCAATGGAAACTAGTCCTTCAATGCAAAAACTGTTTAATGTATATGCATGAAATTAAGGTGATGATAACTTATAAGAAATAACTCTATAAGAGATAATCTTTTAAAAAATACAGTCAACGATAAGAAAACGAATGAATGAAAAATAAACAGAAGGGAAAATATGTTTCATGTTGATTGTGTTTGTTGTCGTTCTCACACCACTGGACATGACTCAGTTGTGTTTAATGTTTTTTCCGCTAACGCTTTATTCCTTTTTACCATGCACAACTGTGTATTAATGAAATTGAATTTTTTACGAAAATATTCTTTTATTATACCAAACAATTGTGTATACTTTGTGAAAAGTGTGTATTATGCTAAAATAATGAATAATGATATTTTAACAACATTTTTTAACAATATTTTAATATTATTTATGTGTTATTATTATGTAGTTGATTTATATTAGTGTTTGTGATTATCATTATTAATTATAAAATAATTTTAGACCAATCAAAAAATAATACATAAATAATATTAAAATATTTTAAAAAAAATATTATCAAAATATTATTATTTTAAAATTATTCTAAAATAATAGAGCACTATTTTTAAAAGTTGAACGCCTTAACACGGCAATCTCTTTCGCACCTTACATTTTAAATGAAATAGACAACACGAATAACTTTTTTTCTTTTTGGTATTTATATATTTTCATTACATATTCATGTGGGGTCCATTTCCGACAACCAAGGAATATAATAAACTTCGTTATTGTTGTCTCATACTCTTTGGTCGGAATGGGACATGATTAAGATTTCTTAATTAAGTATTGGATTTGAGTTTTACAAATAGTGATTACTTTTTTTAAGTACAGCTATTTTCTTTTTTTCAAAAATAAAAGAACTACACAAATAAAATTTCAACTTTATTCACGTAAATCAGTTTGTTATTGTTTATATTTAAAAATTTAGCTTCTTAGAAAAATAATTTTTGATTAAAAGTATTTTTTTTCACGAAGAATGGTTAGTATGAATGTTTATTTTATACAAATGATTACTGTTCATAGTTAAGAATTGAGTTTAGAAATCTAGTTCTGACCTGCGAACAATAAATAGATCTATTTGCCTTTCGGAAAAGGTCATTTGCCTAACTCTTTTTAAATAAGTTTAATTGTAAAAAGAAATTCTACAAGTAGATAAAAAGTACAACTAAAATTATTATGTAAATTTTTTAACATTAATGTAATTAGTATTTAAAATTAACTAATATTTCATATATATATATATATATATATATAATAAATTAAAATAACATATTAATTATGAAAACTAAAGTAACATAAGTGGGCTTTAACTTTTTTTCCAGAAAAAGACATAATAAAATTACGAAATAATAAATTTTATAAAATAAATTTCAAACAACTCTATTTAAAAAAGTAAAACTTACACTTATTTTATATATTGTGAATCGATCGCCAACAATAACCTATTTTCTGATTTATTGATACAAAAACAAAAAATTTAAATTGTTAATTGAAGTAATACCAATTTTAGAGATAACAATACTTCATTTTGAAAACGATGAAATGGAAAACTTGATGATGAGTGGTGTAAACTATGGCACCATAGGTGGTAGAGGAAGGTACATTGCAGCCTTACCTACTGCTAGATAAAACAATGAGATGTGACATTAGTTTGCAATAAATTTTGAAGCATGATAGGCTAAAAGTTGTAGTTTTAATTTGTGACACGCCATCTGATCTGTAGTCAAGAGCATATGCGTTGGCGTTGTTCCCAAAACATGCAATGTATCTAAATTTCTGGGATCTTCTGAAACAAATAGTTTTGAGAATGTTCGTAGAACATGCCGTCTAAATTATAGGTTCTTTCTTCTGACTTACGAAAAAAAAGAGGTTAATTTATATTGGATTGTAAGTTATCCTCGTCATATTAACCCTTATACACTTGTTCGTATTTCATATTAACAAAAGTTTGCTACACATACACATGTTTTCAGTGATTTATTTATTTGCCTATATGCTAGGCTATCTTTCCCTTCTCCTTATACTTCCTA
Source organism: Vigna nakashimae (assembly GCA_034642375.1). Taxonomy (NCBI): domain Eukaryota; kingdom Viridiplantae; phylum Streptophyta; class Magnoliopsida; order Fabales; family Fabaceae; genus Vigna; species Vigna nakashimae. The sequence continues at coordinate 27,078,721 of CM067768.1, forward strand.
AATATCCTTCTTACTATATTTCATTACACGTGTCAAATAATTATCCATTTTCCTTGACTTTAAGGTTTGTTGCATTTATGTTAGTTACACAAAATTAAATATTGTATTAAATATCTTTATTTATTAGTAGAATTCACAACATTAATTTTTATGGTGTAATATTATAGTAATTAGTATAATTATTTATCAACATCATATTTAACAAAATATTTGTCTATATTATTATAATTGTAGGATCTTGATTATAATATTATTTATATATAAATAATACATGTTTTATGTAAATTATCACATTCAATATCATTTTTATTAGAGCTAGTAAGCAAACAACTCTTGATTTATAACCACAACCATCATATCATTTGTTGTCAATTAGAAAAATGACACACTTTTTACAATTTTTGTCAAGTTGGACATAGACAAGTATCTACTATAAGAATCTCTAGTCTTACCAGTTATTAGAGGATTTAAACTTGATGACTATATACTAGGGACAATAGAATGTCTAGACAATTCATTGTTGCAGAAAACACGACAACAAAAGTCAATTCTAGCTATGAGGATTGGCAAGCCCGAGATTAAACCATTCTAGGATGGTTGATGGATTATATGTCAATTGACATTGTAACTCAATTGCTTCATTGTGAAACATCCAAACAACTTTTGGATGAAACTCAAAGCTTTGCTAATGCACACACCAAATTCAGAATCATCTATCCAAAATCTGAATTTCACAACACACGTATAAAAGACATGAAGTTAGAACAATATCTTGTCAAGATAAAAAATCTTGTTGACAAGTTAAAGTTGGTAGGTTCACCAATCTCTAACTTTGATTTAGTGATTCAAACATTAAATGGTTTGGATTCTGATTACAATTCAATGGTTGTCAAGGTGTCTAACCAGATTAACATTAGTTGGGTTAAATTGCAAACTCAATTATTAACCTTTGAAAGCATATTAGATCAACTCAATAATTTCAACAATCTTAACATGAATGTCTCTGTAAACTTTGTTGCCAAGAAGGATTCCAGAGGCAACATATTTGGATCCCAAGGTTATTAGAGAGACTCTAATTTCAGAGGCACGAAAGGTGACAAAGGAAGAGGTAGGATGTCAAAACCAATATGTTAAGTATGCAAAAGGATTGGTCACACTACAATACAATGTTATTATCGATTTGATAAATTCTAGATAGGGAAAACTCAATCTGTTGAAAGTGAAAAATAAGGAACTCATAATGGTCAAGATTACGAATGGTATTTTGATAGTGGAGCCAACAACCATGTGACTCATCAAAGTGACAAAATTTAGGAACTTGGTGAAAATAATGGTACAAATTCTTTACTTGTTAGTAATGGTGAAAGATTTAAAGTAATGGTCTCAGGATCAATCAAATTGAATAATCTTCATCTACATGATGTTCTTTATGTTCCAAAAATCACCAAAAACTTGTTGAGTATTTCAAAATTAACTTTTGACAACAATATTCTTGTTGAGTTTGATGAAAATTGTTACTTTGTGAAGGACAAACAAACATGGAAGGCTCTTCTAAAAGGGGAACCTAAAAATGGCTTGTAACAACTATGTGGCAATAAAGACTCTTATGTCTACATGTCTCTTAAAGAAAATTGGCATAGAAAACTTTGACATCCCGATAATAAAGTTATCTTGAAGGAATGCAATGTGAAAACATCATCTAGTGACTCATTCACATTTTGTGAAGCTTGTCAATTTGGAAAATTTCATATGTTGCCTTTCAAAAGCTCTTCCTCACATGCTAATAAAATTTTAGATTTAATTCATACTGATGTTTAGGGTCCTGCCCCAATTTTTTCTCCATTTGGGTTCGTAATTTATTTTCAATTTATTCATGATTTTAGTAGGTTCACATGAACTTTCCCCTTAAAGAAAAAATTAGAAACTATATGTGTCTTCGCTCTTTTCAAAGCTATGGTTGAAAATCAGTTTAACAAAAAAATTAAAGTCATTCAATGTGATGGAGGTGGTGAATTTAACATGTCCAAAGGATTGCCTAAGAATTAGGAACTATTTTTAGAATGTCTTGTCGCTACCACTAGTACAAAAACAACGTATAACGTCATGTGTTCAACATTGAACCATTGAATAACCAACGTTAAAAATGAGCGGTGCCATTTTTGTATATAAATGCAATTATTAAACGTCGTTTATAATTGTAATTCAACGTAAAAGGATATCAAATGTCGAATGACTTTTAAATTCGACGTCAAAAGGTTAGTGAATTCAATAAAAATTTGAGTGAGAGATTGAAAATTCATTCACTTTATCTTAGCACGCGATACCCTCTTCTCTTCTCAAACTTTTCTTGAACGAAGTTTGACGAGCATGACATTTAATCTTTCTTTCATTTGATACAAATGCATGTTTATTAATTACTTTATGTATGATTTTTGTTTGTTTTAACCTATTATTTTTGTGTTCTTGTCCTTCATAGGCGCATTCTACTTTCTTTCTCACTGTGACGAAACTTTATTCCGACAAACCCATATTTTGAAGGTTAGTTTTCATTTTCGTTTTTGTTTTGAAGAACTTGTTTGTTTTTTTTTTGCTGAACTTGTTTTTTGTTGTTGTTGGGTGTTGCTCCCTCCACCACCACCCCTTACTCCCTCTACCACCCCATTCCTGTTTTACACCTCTCTTTATTTTTCCATTCCTATTTTACCCTTAGTAAAATTTTAGGGTTAATATTTTTAACCTCTACCCACTCCAATCCTCTACATGTATGCAGCGACAACTCTTCTTCCTCTTTATCGTTCGTCCACTCATTGTTTCATTGTGCTCTTCTTCCTCTTTTTCATGTTCCACTTCTACCTCTCATTCTTTAATTGTGATAAAATTGTGGTCTTAGAGTATGGTGGACTTTCATTAACTAGTGTGCTTAGTGAGAGATTGCAAGTGGTGGTGGAAGCAATTGATTAGCCGTGCCAAGATTGGTGTGTGGTGGTGGTGTGGTGGTGCTTGAAGGATTCGTCGTGAAGGTGCGTAATAAACCCTAAAAAAATAAACGTATAATCTTTTAATGGATGTGAGCATCCCTCAGCGGATGTCAACATCCGTTTAAGGAAAAACGAATGTCGTTATCGTTTTGCCTTAAACGGATGTTGACATCCGTTGACGGATGCTCACATCCATTTAAAGTTACATTTTTATTTTCCAGATTATTTTTATTAGTTTATTTTTTATATTAATTTTGGAGATATTTTAATAATGTAATTTATATGCTTTGATGTATTATTTTTGAATATATTTTTGATGTATTTTAATAATGTATTTTTGAAGATCTTTATTGTTATTGGTTTATATTTATATTTTTTTTGTATTTTGTAGTTATATATAATTAGTTTTTTGTTTTAATGTTTTTGTATAATATGTATTTTTTATATATGGTTTTTGTATTCTTTAACAATTTTATAATTATATAAAAAATTATTTATTAGTTTAATTATATGAAATATATAATTTTATTATATAAATATTTTTATAATTAAAACAAACGGATGTGGTGGAGTTGGGGGGTGAGAATCGGAAAAGAACAAGAAGGAGAGTTGGGAGGTGGGACTGAGTGAAAAGTAAAAATGGGTAGAAAGATAGGGTTTGAGTTTAAAGTGAATAAATAGGGTTAAAAGTAAAAAAAAAGTTATTTTTTTTTTGCAGAAGGTTGGGGAGATGGAAGGAGAAGTGGTGGTGGTGGAGGGAGCAACACTTGTTGTTGTTTAGTTGAACTTGTTTGTTGTTGTTTGATTGAACTTGTTTATTGTTGGTTATTATTGTTTGTTGTCGATACTACACTACACGTTAATAGTTCATGCTTTATAAAATAGCAAAAACTAAATTTGTTGTTTTTTTTCTTTTCAGATCTCGTAGAGTTGTAAAAAAGGATCACAATTAATTAAGAAAAAACAAAAACAAAATTGATTAACGTTGAATATTGAAAAAATTTGACTTTAAGTTAATGTCGTATATTAACAAAATTCGACATTAATTTAACGTTGAAATTTTTAAATTCGACGTAAATTTAACGTCGAATGATATGATGTCGTTTGTGAATTCGCTGTTAAAAGGCCAAAATGTTTGACGTTGTATGCGATTTTTGTACTAGTGTACACCTCTCAACAACAAAAAAAGAAAGAAGATCTCTAAGACCCACGAAATTTACCATCACTAAGGTTTGTACACAAAGAACTTTTCTTTTATAATAGACAATAAAGTATACAAAGAAGAAGTTGAAGAAGAATCAAGAGCATAGGAAGGCGGCGTCAACTACACAAACGTGAGATTCATGGTGTCACAGTGGCTCTCCGTGTGTGTAGCGGATGATGGAGAAATTGAGTTATCACGAAGAATGACGGCGCTTTCAACGTAGGTAAGCTGGTCAACAGTCTTCATGGCTCTGATCGGTGGCAATGGCGGCGGTTGGCCAGAAACTTGTTGGCTTAGCGATGGCCATGAAGGATCTACCGAGGAAGGGGATGAGAAACTTCATTTCTCTTTTGATTGAGTAACAGAAACCCTAAAAGATTTGGCCTGGGATCTTTTTGCTTGTTCTGTTTCTATTTTCTTTTCTTTTATTTATTTATTTTTTTTAGGTTTAATCTTTTGCTTTTTCATTTATAAATTACACGTAATGCGAGCTTTTTGTGCCACATGCTTAACAATTTCACAGCCACCATGTTGGAAGTCTCACATCGACTAGAGATAAGGTCAATTTATAATATATAAGTGATGTGCAAAAAACTCACTTTCTAATATGGTATCAGAGCCATGGTTATAGCCTATCCTAGCGATATTTCTTGCTTCTTGGGCATTTCTATTCCACTCGTTGTCGGGACACTATCGGACCACTCATTTCTACTATCACGCTCGAGATGTCTATACCTCGGCGTGAAGGGGGTATGTTGGAAGTCCCACATCGACTAGAGATAAGGTCAATTTATAATATATAAGTGAGGTGCAAACCTCACCTTACAAGCCGTTTTGTGGGGTTGAGTTAGGCTTAAAATCCACTATCTAATATGGTATCAAAGCCATAGTTAGAGCCTATCCTAGTGAGTTCTAAGTGGGCATTTCTGTTTCCACCCATTGTAGGGCTGCTATCGGACCACCCCATTAATTTCTACTCTCACGCACGAGATGTCTATACCTCGGCCTGAAGGGGGTGTGTTGGGAATCCCACATCGACTAGAGATAAAGCCAATTTATAGTATATAAGTGAGGTGCAAACCTCATCTTACAAGCCGGTTTGGTGGGGTTGAGTTAGGCTTAAAAACCCATTTTCTAATATGGTATCAAAGCCATGGTTAAAGCCTATCCTAGCTATTATTTCTTGTTTCTTGGACATTTCTATTCCACCTGTTGTCGGGCCACTATCGGACCACCTATTTCTACTATCACACTCGAGATGTCTATACCTCAACGTGAAGGGGGTTTGTTGGAAGTCCCAGATCGATTAGAGATAAGGTCAATTTATAATATAAGTGAGGTGCAAACATCACCTTACAAGCCGGTTTGTGGAGTTGAGTTAGACTTAAAACCCACCTTCTGAATACCCCATACCACGACACAACAAAAAATTTAACGTCATCCAATCCAAATAATGACACAGTTCCAATTGACTCAATTTTACAACAACATGGAATAAGAACCTAACTGAGATAAAAAAATACGAAAACATATTTATCTCAAAAATGATTAAACATATTCATTATTATATCAAAGCTTTATAAGATAGTGTTGTTGTAGCAGAATTTCTTACGTGGGATATATAGCAAAGTTAACTCAATCGATTAAGGGAATAAATTATAGTTTTCTTTTATCATGAAACGATAATGGTATTTTAATAAATTATTAAGTTTATTTTAATGCATTTCAACATACTGATACGAAAAAGTAGGAAAATTAACTGTGTTATTTTAATCAATCATTCAACTCAGGTTTAAAGTTTTAACTATATAATCAGTCTAAGTGAAATTATAAGTAGACGATTTAGATATTATTGTTTTCATTTAATTTTTAAGTATTATATTCATTAATCAAATAAAAATTATAAATTATTTTGTATATATTAAAATTTGTAAGAAACATTTTTTTCAAATGTGGGGAAGAAACATATTCATAAAAACAATTTTGCTAGAAAAGAAACATGCAAATTTAATTTCATCTAAATATTTTTGTAAGAACATAACCTCGAAACATTGTTACCGGGAAATGTTTCTGGCTAATTTTAAATTCCTAAAAGAACTTATGATACACTAATGAATTATATATATATATATATATATATATATATATATATATATATATATATTGTTTCTATATATAATTGTGTAGGATCAAGAGACACACTTTTATGTTGTCGCCTTCCTTATTCTGTGACCTCTAAACTTCATACCTCAAATTCTTCCGGTTTGAGCCAGGTGGGAGGGTACTTGCAAAAGACACTCAAACGCTCAAATCAATGACTTTCCATGATAATAATGATAATGTTTAATAGAGAGTAAGTACTCATAATTAGTTACCTCCTGTCAAACATATATTTATAAATATTAAAATGAGCTTACCCTTAGACCTGACCATTTACCAATAAACGATTAATATTTTTATTAACTTTCAATCAGTTGTAATTACCTTAACAACTATCTTAACTGATTGGTTAAGAGTTGTTAATTGTTTGTTTGTCCAGTCCATTGGTCCAATAACAATAACTTTAGTGTTGGCCCAATTATGGCCCAACACCCATGAAGCTTTCTCATTTGTTTACCTTTAGCACTGGCTCAATTAAAGAGATGACCCAAACGGTACGCGTTTACCGTTCAGGTTAGATACCATACCATACATACGTCCCCCAAGTTCGAGTTAACCATAATTAATTATAGGACTTATGATAAGCCTAAGTGATACCACTCGAGACATGGTACTGTAACCGCTGAAAAATATTAGGGAGACTGTGTTCGATGCGCCTTAAGTCTTCATTCCTCTTTGCACCAAGAGGCAGACTCTAGGAGTTCACTTAGAACGTTCCCTAGGTCAAAGAAACTTGGGTGAGAGTTCATGGAGAACGTTCTCAATGAATTGTCACTCTCGTCCGCTAGGGTACGTTCTTCGTGAACTCCTAGGCCAAAACTGGAAAATGAGGAACGTTCTCAATGAACTATCACCCCTGTCCGCTAGGGTACGTTCTCCGTGAACTCCTAGGCCAAAACTGAGAAGTGAGGAACATTCTCAACATACTGTCACTCTTGTCTGCTAGGTTACGTTCTCCGTGAACTCCTAAGCCAAAACCGAGAAGTGAGGAACGTTGTCAATGAACTGTCACCCCGTCCACTAGGGTATGTTCTCCGTGAACTTCTAGGCCAAAACCGAGAAGTGAGGAATGTTCTCCATAACTATCACTCTTGTCCGCTAGAAAAATGTTTCGTAACCATGAGATCAATAAATATTGATTTATCCATGTTCTTTTTCTCTTTGGGATTTTGTTTTCTATACCCACATTACACTTAACCTTGGTTATATATATATATATATATATATATATATATATATATATAAGTATCTTAATATTATTTCAAAAATAGTGGGCCCTAAAATATTATCAAAAGAGAAGAATTTATGAGATGAATAAATTAGGAACGAATGTTCCTTTCACGTTGAATTCGAGAACGGCGTCATATCAGGATACGTTAAATTGACATCGAATTTATATCAATAAACGACGTTAAATTTAATGTCGAATTTTATCAATAAACGACGTTAAACGTGTAATAGAGTATCCACAACAAACAACAATGACAAACAACAAACAAGTTCAATCAAACAACAACAACAAACAAGTTCAATCAAACAACAACAACAAACAAATTCAATCAAACAACAACAACAACAAACAAGTTCAACAAAAAATAACAACAAACAAGTTCAACAAATAAGTTCTTCAAAACGAAAACTAACCTTGGTTCATTGGAATAAAGTGTTGCCACAAGTGAGAGAGAAAGCAGAATGCACCTATGAAGGACAAGAACACGAAAATAATCGGTCAAAATTAACGAAAATCATACTTAAAGTAGTAAATTAATATGCATTTGTATCAAATGAAAGAAAGATTACATGTGATGGTCGTCAAACTTCGTTCGAGAAAAGTTTGAGCAGAGAAGAGGGTCTCGCGCGCTGAGATAAAGTGAATGAATTTTTAATTTCCCGCTCAAATTTTTATTGAATTCACTTACCTTTTGACGTCTAACTTTGGGGCATTCGACGTTTTATATCATTTTACATCGAATTACAATTCTAAGCAATGTTTAATAATTGCATTTATTTACAAAAATGACACCGGTCATTTTTAACGTTGTTAGTGGTTTGACGTTGAACACGTGACGTTATACGCTGTTTTTGCACTAGTGTTTGGAACAAGGTTTCCTCTTTAATTAATTTTAGTTATTCTAAAATTTCAATCATATTTTGAACCCTAAATTAGTTTCTTGATAAACTATTCACGTAATTCAAATTTTATTTTCCCTAAATCTTTGAGTACTTCTCCTGCAGAAAATAGGTTATCTTCATCTTTTTCGTTTTGATCCTAAACTAGAAGCTTCAAGCTTCTTTATTTTCTCTTCATCATGGATGTTCAATATAACAATGGATAAACCAACCTGGGGTGTTATTCAGGGCGTGGCAACGACGCGACTAAGGCACTGCGAAAGTGCGTTTCAAGCGAAGTTCATCGTCACGCACTAAACCATGGCTAGGAGGTTTTCATTCCTCCTTTTCACCTGAAAATTCTCAAAACAAAAGACATACCTTTAGAAGTTATTATTGAATTTTTTTCCCTTACTGCAAAACCTGGTATTGATCTGAAGTAGCGATGTCGAAATCGAGCACTCATCTGGTTGCTCGTGGTTTCAGGGGATGTCGTTTGGCCCCACAGTGGGAGCCAAAATGTTTCTGCATATAATTGTGTAGGGTCAAAAGACACACCTTTCCGTTGTTGCCTTCCTTATTCTCCAACCTCTGAACCTCATACTTTAAATTCTTCCAGTTCGAGCCAGGTGGGAGGGTACTTGCAAAAGACATTCTGACGCTCAAGTCAGTGACTTTGCGTGATAATATTCAATAGAGAGTAAGTACTCATAATTAATTACTTGACCTTCCTGTTAAACATATATATTTATAAATATTAAAATGAGCTTACCCTTAAGTCTGACCCATTACCAATAAACGGTTAATATTTTTATTAACTATCAATGAGTTGTAATTACCTCAACAACTATATTAACTGATTGGTTAAGAGTTGTTAATTGTTTGTTTGTCCAGTCCATTAACCCAATAACAATAACTTTAGCGCTGACTCAATTATGGCCCAACACCCATAAAGCTTTATCATCTGTTTTTCGTTTAGCACTAGCCTAATTAAAAAGATGACCCAAATAGTATGAATTTACCATTAGGTTAGATACCATACCATACTGTTAGGGTTAGATTATAATGTACAGAAAAAACCTTAAAAAAATCATTTATTACGAATTCTTAAAAACTCACAAGAAAACTCTTTCGAAATAAAGGGAATGTGTCTTGAAAAGTACCTTGTAATTTTCACATTTCAAAAAGTACCATTTGGAAATCTATTTTTGTTTTCTTAACATCAATAAAAATAGTTTTTCTATTCTTTATAGTTTTAAGAAATTACTTTCCAAATATCAAACCAAAAAAATGTTTTGAAAAATATTTTAGAAATACTAAAAACCAAAAATAAATATTTTGAAACAATGATTGTATTGCATTTCATGACGGTAGTTCAGGAAAGGTAAAGAAGGAACTCAATGTACTGAATATATTTTGATTAATTGTTTTTCTTGTTCAATAAAAGAACTAGCAAAATTATAAGTAAAATTCTAATACGTTTAGACAAGAAAGAGAGAGAGAGAGTGTTTAGAGAACATTTATATATAATATGGTATTAAGCGGTATACAAAGGAGTATATATAGAAAAGGAATAGGGAGTTGCTCCCTCCACTCCAACGCATCTCTTCCTCCACCTCCCCTTGACTTTTTTGCCCCTTCCTCTACCTTTTTTTTTTACTATTTTGCCCCTCAGTAACATTTTATTTTAAAAATTATTGTTTTTTAATTTTATTCATTTATAACATATTTCACTGATAACCTACGTAGTTCCTTGTATGAGTAAAATATTTTTCTGCAAAGTTTGGTGATCGTGAAAAGAATTATCAAGCAATCTTCCTCTTGTTCTCGGTGCAGTACGTGGTGCAGTGCGTTTGTGGTGTAGTGTCCTTATTGTGATTCCTCTCCAGGTACGTAGTCATAATCCTTCCTATAATCCCAAACCCTAAACCTTTCCCATACTTCCAATAATCTTTTTAATATCAAGCATATAATCTTTGCATGACCAGTAAAATAAAACCGAAACGTAAAAGGAACCTGCCTCTGGACGGATGACATCCTTCAACGGATGTCAACATCCGTTGAAGGCGAAACGGATGTCGACATCCGTTTTGCCTTCAACGGATGTTGACATCCGTTGAAGGATGTCATCTGTCCAGAGACAGTTTCCTTTTACGTTTCGTTTTTATTTTATTTGTTTATTTTATTTACAGTAACTTATATTTAAATTTATAATTTTAAATGTTATATATGGTTAGTTTCGTTTTTATTTTATTTGTTTATTTTATTTACTGTAACTTATATTTAAATTTATAATTTTAAATGTTATATATGGTTAGGTTTTAAACGTAATAATTTTGTTAAAATATGAATTTGTTATAGATGATTTTTGTATCTTTAATTCTTTAATAATTTGATAATTATATAAAAAAATTATTTATTACTCTATTTATATCAAATATATAATTTAATTATATTAATATTTTTATATTTGTTTGATTAATTATTAATTATGTTAATAAGGGTCATTATAATTTTGTAGGTGATTATTATTAAAAATGAATGAATATCTTCATATGGACTCTCAGATTGGTTGTAGTTTGAAATCTGATTTGTCTTCATCAATTAGCAAAGTTGTAGAGAGAGATTTAACAAATAGATTTACAACAAATGAAATATTTCATTCACGGGAGCACTTAATTCAATGGGTAAGAGGGATGGCTTTTGATTTAGGATTTGTTGTGGTAATAGTAAGATCTGACATAGCTACTGGTGTACGGGGAAGAAAAACGTATGTCATACTTGGATGTGAAAGAGGGGGAAAATATAGGAAATACAAAGCTGATGCAGTGGCTAGTGTATACGGCACTCGTAAATGTGAATGTCCGTTTAGATTAAAGGGTAAACCATGTTCAGATGGGGCCGGATGGGTGTTGAAGGTGATGTGTGGACATCACAACCATGAGTTGGCTGAAACTTTAGTGGGTCACCCTTATGCTGGTAGGTTAAATACGAGTGAGAAGTCATTACTGGTTGATATGACAAAGAGTAAAGTTACACCTGCCAATATTTTATTAACACTCAAACAAAATAATGATCGAAATGTCACAACGATTAAACAAATCTACAACGCAAGGCATGCGTATAAACGATCATTAAGAGGGTCCAGAACTGAACTACAACAACTTATGATGTTGTTGGATCGGGATAAGTACATTCACTGGAGTAGGTGTGCTGATGATTCAAAGGTTGTTACTGACTTGTTTTGGACACATCCTGATGCGGTGAAATTGTTAAACTCATTTAATGTTGTATTTATGATGGATTCCACATATAAAACAAATAGATATAGACTTCCGTTGCTTGAGATTGTGGGTATGACGTCTACAGGGTTAACCTTCTCAGCAGCATTTGCTTTCTTGTCTACTGAAAGGCAGAGTAATTTCACATGGGCTTTGGAAAAGTTGAAAGGTTTATTTTTAACATCTGAGGGTGGTCCTAAAGTTATTGTGACTGACCGAGACTTGGCTTTGATGAATGCCATATCAAGTGTATTCCCTGAGTCATATCAGATGTTATGTCGGTTCCACATCCTTAAAAATGTTAAAGCTAAATGCAAAATGTTAGTTCATTCTACTGAGGTTTGGGAAGTGTTGATGGATGCATGGGAAAATGTGATGGATTGTGCTGATGAAAGCTTGTTTGCTGAGCATGTGAATGGTTTTGAATACGCAAGCAGATCATGGCCTTTGTTCTTTGAATATGTTAATCAGAATTGGATTATTCCGTACAGCACATACTTTGTAAAGTTCTGGACGAACAAAGTAATGCATTTAGGGAACACAACCACAAATAGGTATGTTGTAATGTTATTTTATTTATTTGTTTTGTACATAAATATTTATTTGTACTTGTTGAACTTTTTTTTTGTTTCAGGGCTGAATCTGCTCATTGGAGCCTGAAGAAAGTTCTGGGCAATAGTATGGGTGATTTGTGTTCTTGTTGGGATAGTATTCATAACGTCATTATCTTACAACACAACAAGATTAAGGCGTCATTTGAAAGTAGTTTGTTGCTCAGGAGTGACTATTTTAAAGGCTACATATATAGAGAACTTATTGGGCGTGTGTCTCGATATGCATTGGATCTCATTGCTAAGCAATTGAAAATAGTGCAGCAGATAGGATTGGACTCCTCAAAGTGTGGATGCGTATTGAGACGTACATTTGGTGTCCCATGTGCATGTGAATTAGCACGATATGATCCTAGGATGATCCCTATAGGTGAATTTCATATCATGTGGCGAAGATTGCATTTCTCAAATGTTGAATTAAATGAAACTAAGCCTCAGTTATCCATTAAAGATGAGTTGAAACAAGTAGAAGAACGATTCAATGAGGTTGACATTGGCGGTAAAGTCACCATCAAGCAGAAGTTACTTGAAATTGTTTGTCCTACATTGACATCAATGGTCCCTCCATTACATAAATTCAAGACAAAGGGTGCACAAAAAAGTAAAGTTAAACGAAGTGAAAGGTCTACTACGCGGGATCCATCATATTTTGAGTATGTGGACGCCTTTCATTCAACCATAGAATCTTCATCTGTGAGAAGTAAATTACAATCAAAGCCAAAAGCAATGAAGAAAAGGAGAATTCCAATGATAGACCAGTTTCATTCTACTACTCATCCCTTCATTGTGGACGTTGTTGATGTTGTGGCTGATGGTCACTGTGGGTATAGATGCATTGCTGCGTTGTTGGGACTCGGAGAAGATTCATGGCCCGTTGTGAGGAATGAGTTGTACAAAGAACTGAGTGCATGACGTGATGAATATGCAAGCCTAGTAGGAGGCTATGATAGACTAGAAGAACTGAGGTCCTCTTTGTTGGTGCAGTCACTGTCTGCGGTAAGTGTTTCCCGTTTTATGTAGTTTCTTTATTACATGGTTTTTTCTAACAACTTTTATTCATAATAGGCTAACACGAGCAAGTGGATGACATTACCAGACATTGGTTATGCAATTGCTAACCGATATAACGTTATCTTAGTGTGTTTGTCATACTCTCAAAATTATACTATCTTTCCACTACGTTCCACACCACCTTCTGATATCACTCAACATCGCTTAATTTGTATAGGACATGTTCATGGATGTCATTTTGTGCAGGTAAGTGCATTTTGTTATGAATTTATTTTAAAATTACTTATCACTCAATTATATTTTGTTATTTGTATAATGTAGGTTAAGCTACAAGAAGGTTTTCCGTTGCCCACGGTGAATATCATGTCCTCAACCCACTGTTATCCTGAGGCACGAGCGTGGTCATCTATTTATACTAGTAGGATGCACGCATTTGAACAGTTGATGGACATAACAACATCTTATGTTGACTTAGGTGATTCATGATATTTATATTATGTATGAAGATATGTAGAAATACACTATTATATTTTGTTATTTAAGTACTTATTGTCAGTATTCATGATAATTATATTTTTATTACTTGTTGTTAATTAAGTTCTTTTTTTTTTCCACTTAAACATATAAATATTTGATCATCTATATAACCAATATAAAAGAACATGTAACTCAAAATGAAAACATTGAAATTATAAGAAATTATAAATGTCTATTACAAATACAAAGATAATATAAAGTCCTGTAATACATAATCAGATAAAGGAAATATAAAGTCCTATCAATTAGACGTCGACCGTCTACCACGCACATGCCTCTGCTCTCTCCTAGGCGTGGAATATTCGTCGATGCCTTCATTAGCAATCTGAAGCAGGTCCACTGACACCTGATGTGCAACAGTACCCTCGGTGACATGACGACACGATATCAAGGACTGTAACATTCTCGCCATTCGCCTAAATCTAGCCTGCATTATAATTATATCAAACAATTAAATAAACAAGGTGATCAAAATTTAATAATATAAGCAATGAAAAATAATATACCAGGGCGCCAGATGGTGAAGGTGGAGACGATCTACGATGGGGTCGTGCCTCCCGTGGAACATCGGGGCGTTGTCTAGGTGAAAGAGCCGGTCGCGCGTCATCTGCAGCAACAATAATATAAGGATGCGAAACCCTTCTGAACCACTGAATGTACCCATCAACACAGTCAGAAGGGGATGCTGCATGTCTGACATTACTCACAACGTGAGCTCTGAAGTGCAACCACATATGATCAATGGCCACTACATCTGCATCTGGAACTGTAGTCGGTGATCGTGGAATGTCTTGCTGAAACCCAAATTGCCTCAGCACACGCTCAGGCAAATGACGACAAAGGGTGTCACCAATCCGAATCCATCCAGAATACATACAGATGCCGAAGAATGGCCGAATGCCTCGATGCCCCTCATACGGATGCCATACAACTCCACTGTATGTCAGCGCATCCAACTGTGACCGAATCTCTGCGAGAGTGGAACTCTGTCTAGGGCTCTGCCACCTCATGGCACGTGGTGTGGTATCATCGTAAGAAGTCACCAACCGCCTCCTCCCCAAGCCAGGGAAATGTTCGTATATCCAACTCTAAAAAAATAATCATTCAATTAAATTACATCCATGTTCGAACATGGAAATAAATACATGAAATAAATGTCAAAGTTATAACTGTACCTGAAATAGAGTCAAATATCCAGCCATCTGCTTCGTGGACGCGAGACTCACATCCCCGAGCTGCTCGTACAAATAGGCGAGTGCAACAACACCCCAGGCATATTTGCCATACGCGTGTACGTCTCTAAATAACAATAAGTAAGACACGCGTATAGAACTGGCACTCTTATTTGCAAAAATCGTACATCCTACTAGATGCAACAAATATGCTCTAGCAGCATAGTCCCAATGCTGCGACTCACACCTCTGAACATATATCTCTCTAAGCCAGCTGAGTCTGACTTTCGGACCACGTGCGTCCTCCATCTCAGCACCTGCTGTGCCACCATCAACGCCGAGCAGTTGCACAAGGGCTATACGAGCCTCCTCAAACTCCAACTCCTCCAAATCACACATTTGTCCCATCACGGGCAGGTGAAGTAATGTCGAGACGTCATCAAGAGTAATCGACATCTCCCCTATAGGGAGATGGAAACTACTGGTCTCAAAATGCCACCTCTCTATGAATCCGAGGAGTAACCCCTTATCAACGTAATCATAACAAATCCCTGTAAGAGGCATCAAACTGGAATTCAACACAATGTCTTGAATTCCCTCGTGGCATGGTCCTAACTTATTTACTTTTTTTCCGTGGGAGATCAACTTCAGTGTGTCCCCTCGATCCTACACATCAATATTTAATAAATTTTCTATTAAAAAAAATAATAAAATAAATTTTATTTTTGCACTCACCCGGCCTTGGGAAATAGCATAAGCTACATGCTGAACATAGTGCGTCAGCAATGAATGATCGTGTGGACCTCCAGGAAATCCAGCGACATCCTCTTCTATGTCATGAACATCTGCATGCTCCTCTCCATGAGTCTCATACGCCTCATATGTTTGTTCCTCAACGGCTCGCTCCTCAGCTATGGGGTCATGCTGGATAGGAGCTGCCCGACTTCTACGAGCAGAAACGGTAGGTCTTCTCCGAGCTTCGCCCTGCGACGAACTCTCTCCTCGAGAACTCTCTCCTCGAGAACTCTCTCCTCGAGAACTCTCACCTCGAGAATTAAAAGATGCACCACGTGTTCTTGCCATTTCTAACAATAATTTGTTTATTTAATTTCAAAAATTAAAATACATTATTGTTTCAAATATCATTAATAAACTATAAAAAATGCAATTCAAAATAAATTAAAGTAATAATAATTAATTTATTAACTTACAACAAAAATTAAATAAAAGAAACAATTAGCTAATTAATTAAAATAATATATTTAAATACATTTCCATTTAATTATTATTAAATTAATTATTATTACAAATACAAATTTACTATAAATAAAATAAATACAAATACAAATTTACTAATATTAAATAAATTAAATTGATAATATTTATTTTAAGAAATAAAAATAATTTAAATATATAAAAATTTTCGTATCTAATTCTTAATCAATTTATTTACAAACTACAAATAAAAAAATTTATAAAATATTCAAATAATAATCTAAGTCAAAATAAAATTTAAAAACATTTAACAATAAATATATCTAATATATAAATATATATTTCAGTTATAATAATTTAAAAACAATTAAAAAAGTAAAAAAAATTCAGCACAGCCGAAACGGATGTGGGATATCCGATTGGCCTTCAACGGATATCCCACATCCGTCGACGGAAGTCGACATCCGTCGAAGGCAAACGGATGTCCCAAATCCGTTTCAGCCTTTCCTGCACAGTAAAATCTCGACAAAGCACGGGGTGAAAGACGAAGCACGGGGTGAAAGACGAACCTGGAGTGGACGCAGATCTGCTCGTTTCCTCCGCACACGCCTGTTTCCTCCGCACCAGTCTTGCTCTACACCAAGCGATCTTCTACAAAAACGAAAAACAAAGAAGAAATGGAGAAACAAATGAAGAAAGAAATGGAAAAAAATGGAGAAGTTGGAGAGTGAGAGAGACCTTACGGAAGTGAGGGAGAGGTTACGGAAGTGGGAAGTGAGAAGTGAGAGATGGTGGGAGCATGTGGGGGTGGAGGGATTAAAATAAAAAAGGTAAAAAAATTTAACTTTAGGACATAATTGGAATTATAAAAAATTGGGTTAGGACATAATTTGAATTATATAAAATTGGGGAGGTGAAGGGAGAAGCATGTGGGGGTGGAGGGAGCAACTCCCAAAGGAATATGTAAGCGAAGCCCATAAGGTGTAGTGAGATCTTTGGGTGGCAGCTTCTTCCTGCACCCATATATATTTTCTCTTGTTCCCCATGTAGAGAGACTTCCCATTTTACCCTTCCAGATTGTGAAATTTGGAAATGAAATAACTTTTTTATTATATAATTTAAAATTGAAAACGACTTTTGAATTATATCATTTGAAAATGAAATAACTTTTTTATTATATAATCTAAAGGTTAATTTTTTCTTAATCTTCTCCGACTTTTAAAATTTACTTTTGGTTTTTAGATTACATAACCTAGAAGTCAATTTTATCTTTTTAATTTTACAATCTAAAATTTTGTCTTTGAGAAAAAAAAACTTTTGAATTAAACAACGACAAAATGAAAAATTTCTTTACATAGAAGGTGCAGAAAAAACATATGGAGGTGCAGGAAGAAATAGCCTCTCTAGGTACATAGGTAGGGCCAAGCCCATAATGGGTCAAAGAGCTTTTGATATGTGTGATTTGATTTAGTAATTATGAATTGTTTTATATGGTTGTGTGTGAATAAAGTGAGTTTGCCTTAAATAATTTTGGTCCCTCTGTATGAACATGTAATGTTGGTCTTTCTGTTTTAAACTAGAGACATTTGGTATCATGTTTTAAAAAGTCCATAATTTAGGTTTAATCTTTAACTTATCTAAATTTATTTGTTATATTATAATTAACATATTATTTTATAAAATACATTAAGTAAATATAGTAGGTTTAAGGTATCCAAAATCCTAAAAGCTTTTAGGCAAAGTGCAATTTAAAACAAGTGTGTGTGCCTAAAACAATGTGAAGCAGCACAAATGGTTTTCCATTGTTTGGTGAATTGGGTAGTTTGAGGTTTAGATGAGTAGGACCATGCTATGAGTAATCTTTGTGATGTTACAATATTCCATAGATCCTAATTCTTGGTGACAAGGAAGGCACATACATGCATATAGATTCAACGTTTGCAACTGAAATTTATATTTTTGGAAAAAGAAAGATTCAGCATCATGAATTCCGCCAACACTACTTGGCATACCCTTTTCACTGTTTCTGCAACTTTTCTTACATATGAAGGATGTGATATATTCGGTTACATTCCTTTTCTTTTTTCTGTAGCTTTTATTCTCAAAATCAATATTATCATTAACTTCTTTTTAACATATTTTCTCTATGAAATCTATATTATTGAGCACAACTTAAAACTATGAAATTGTAACATTAGAAAAATATTATTAAATAATAACTAATTTAATGATAAAAAATAATTTAATCACTATATTAACTAAAGTTAGATACTCTTTTATAAATTACAAGTTATTGATATTTAAAACATTCTCTATAATTAATAAAACATTACAATTTTAAAATTCAGTTGATGTTTTTGAATCCGATATCGACATAAAATTCATGAAAATAGAAGCTAAAGGACATTGAGTATCTGGCCAACAAAAAGGACATAAAAAGTTAGAAAGAAAAGAGGTTGAACATCAATAATTAATTAACTTTGTGGGGTTTGGTTGTTTACTTCCATTCCAATGTAGTTTTCTTCAGGTTTGGGCGGTTTGTCCTTATCTATGTATTCCAAAAGGAAAAATAAACTTTGGTGGAACACTTAATGTGAGAGGAAAACAAACTTGTGTTTTCCCAGGTTATGTTCTATAATTACTTACAAAATGGCTGCATTTGAAAAATAGTGTTCAAAATTCTTGAGAATTCTCTCAACAATGTAATTAACTAAGCCTTGCCCACATGATTTTAACTTTTAATCCACAATTAGAACAAAAGAACAAAATATCACATCGATGGGAATTACAAAGAGACTTTCCAAAACACAAGATTATTTAGAATCCTCTAAGTTCAAGTGATTCATTTGTCCACCTAACAATCCATATTTATTAGCATAAATGTAGAAATTTGCATTAGAATGAAATTAAATATTTCGTGAAAAATTTGAAGTAATTGAGTGTTCAATTAAATAATGTACATTTCTAAATTTATATATATTACAAATGAAAGAAAATAGAAACTTCTGTATAAACTAAACTGTCTTTGTATTTATATAAAAAAAAATATATGTATTTATATATTGGCCTACATAAGCTTATTTTAGTTTATTTAAAGAAATTTTATTTTCCTAGAAGTACTTTTGAAAAACTTTTTCAAGCCATACATAACTTTAACGGTTGAGACTAGGGTTACTTGATGATTCTTAGAATTTACAAAAGGAACGTTTTAACTTATACATGAAGTAATTTCAGTTTATATATAAAAAAAAATCATGTTTGAAAAGTATTTTCTCATTAATCTATTCAAACATCCCCTAAATGAACAAAGCAAGTGATTTTTATTACAAATCTTAATCTAAAAAGTCATGTGACAAGACACTATGACTAGGATAATGATATTTGACAACATTTTTTTTACAACATTTTAACACGATCTACGTGTCATTCTGTGATTGATTTATGTTGATGTTTATGATTATTATTATTAATTGTGAAGTAATTTTGGACCAATCACAAAATGATATCTGGATGATATTAAAATATAAAAAAAAATATTGTCAAAATACCTTTATCCTTATGATTAATTGTGTCTTATTAAATAGTACATTAATGGTCAGAGCCATCAGAAAAGGAGAAGACGTATTAAATGTTACTTAGTCTAAATGAAAAGCAGCATTTAAATTAGGGTTATGAGAAGTGAAGATGTTGAGTTCATGCACCATGATGGCGTCTTCTGAAAAGGACATAGGGAGAAGATTACTTTTGAGTGAATTTTGTGCAGGAAAGTCTTTTTCCATGGCCAAAAGGAAAAACAAAATTTGATTGGAGAATGATAGCCTCATAACTTTTCCAGCATGCAAAGTGCTTTAGGCCACAAACATCTCATTGCTTTTATTGTAGCCAAAGTGTGAAGATGGTACACTCATATCACACTTTCTCACTGACTCCTATTTTCACTTCGACTCTAATCACTTTTCTATATTCACAACCTTTTTTATGTATATTAATAATTTGAAGTTAACTATATATATGTAATAAAAAAAATCAATTATTATAATGACTAATTTATAAATTAAAAATTATTGATCCTAAAATAATCAATATTATAATAAAATAATATAACTAGTGATCAATAAGTCTTCAAATTAGTCACTGACATTAGTTATTAAAATTTTGACTAACAAATAAATTAATATATAAATTGATCACTAATTAACATAGTAGTTATTATTTGTTCTGTTTCATTGGACTTTTTAGTTCTCTTTAGGGTTGATATTAATAAAAAAGAAATTAAAATAGACATCAAAAAGTATAAGGATTAAGGATGGTTATATATATATATATATATGTCATCCAATAACTAATTACCTTATTTATAAATTTTAATTTGGAGTCAACTATATGCTACACAACGAATTTGGCCAAAATGTGTGGCAAGAAAATTTTCATTTTCCACTAAATATGTAACATAGAGGAAGTGAAAACGAAAGCAATGGTTTGAATAAGAGAGTGCATAAGTTATAATATTCTATATACATATAAATGATTGTGACTGAATCGTTACTAAAAACTATTCCAATATAATGTGTCAGTTGGCACAATTGCAAGTTGCAAATGAGAAAAAAACGAAAAATAATTGAGATGAAAAAGTGGCACCCACTTGCATATAAAGAAAGCCACTGGGCAGCTTCTGATTGGACCAATCTGCCTTTTTTTTGTTCTTTTCTCATTTTTTTCTTACTGCCAATTAGGTATGTTAGGTTTACACTCTCTTTGTCGGTTCTACTTTTGTGTAGTTTCATGCATCATAGGAGTTGGGTAAGATTTTCAGCACTAAGTTTCACAAATGTAAATATAGTTTACACACAAAAGGAAAGGATCTCATCAATCACTTGCTGTTAATACTTTCACAAACTTAGGTCCACAAAAATTTTATGTACCAACACTATTTATTCTCTTATTTAATAAAGTCTACTTTGTATATAATAACTTATTTATGTACTTCTTTTTGTTAGATATGCTAACAAACAATCTCAATAGACATGCTTCAAGAAAAATTGTTTATTTATCAAAATGGACATTTTTCTTTGATAAAAGGTATGATGTGAAAAGATCATTACTATATTACTAATAAAACATAAAACGTGATACAAAAGAAATTTTAGCATAAAAGTGAAGTGAAAAGATTGGAGATCACTTATAATTAATCAAGCAATGTCACTTATACATTATGTACGACCCATATGAGATTTTGGACATGGAAAATGAGCAAAATTCAAAAGATCAATTTTTTATATTGAGATTGGTATAGTTACCATGTGGAGTATGGGGATGTGCTGATAAAAAATTTCCATTAATCTAACTATTGAAGACTGTTTAGATTAAAATTAACTAGTTTGTCAACACATATTTATTTATATTATGAAAATATATGAGAAGTATAAAAGGTTAAAAAAAAAGTAGAATGTCGTTCATTTCTTCCACTACTAAGTTAATGTAAAGTAACAATGAGTTCATTGTGAAAAGTTTGTGAATTCAATTTTAAATCACATTTCAATTAACCAATTAAAGAAATTTTCAACCTAGTTTATTTAACTTGTTATAGAGCAATAACGATTGACATAAATTTATAAATAAACTAATATACTAATTATTTTTTTTGTATTGAACTTCTCCTTGATGAGAACACAAATTTGAATATATTTATTATTATTGTTTTTTGTCCTTGCTTGAGTGTAGTTATTTTTATATGGATAGATTTTGTTATATGATGAATTTACAACTCAATTATCAAGTCATTAAAATTAAACATATAAGAAATAGTGAAAAATACTTTAAATAACGTAATATCACTACAAAAAGATTAGTAATTAGCAGAGGTTTATTAGATATCCAATATTGAATTTAACTTAGGGGGTTTTTTTAACCTCAGTTAAGTTTTAAAGGTATATTCCAAAACCTCATGAAACTATTTAGACTTATTTCATCATGCTGTGGTGGTTTCTCTTTAGTGATTAAGTTGAAAAAAGAAAAGAAAAGAAAGGAATGCGCACAACATAGAGGTTTTTATCAGTAAGTAATTATATGTACCTAATTGCAAATTATGACCCTTAATAAATTTTTAAATCCCACTCCATTTTCTGTCATTGTTTACTGTGTAATGATTCTCTTATTGTGTTTTGTTATTTTTTTCATTCAAAAAGTTTGAATTTGAGACTTGTATACTTATAGAAATTGAGTTATATATGTTGGTTGTTAGATGCATTATTTAAATTATATGATAATGTCACCATAATTGCAAATGTTGTTTACAAAAGCCCAATATATTTACTTAAACTTTTCTATTTTAGTTGTTGAAAAACTCAAACTAAAGCATAGAAAATTATCTATTGAAACACATAAAAGGAAAGATGAATCATTTGTAAGTGATGCAGCATGAACTAGTAAGCTTTTATTAACGAAGAAAAGTGTTGTAATTTTAGTATTAACATTTTTATAACTGATGTTATAATGATTACATGCTCTTGAACAAATTGAATTGGGTTTGTTGTGAAGAAAAAAGATAATCTAGTATAAATATTTATTATAATGCATATATGAGCATTTCATTTTGCATAACCTTTCTTTTTACTCACTTGTATATTTGTGATTTTAAATTCTATCTATTAATTATTTTTTGATATTTTCTTTTATTTGCAGTCAAATGGATGTTTCAAGTGTTCCTAATTAATACTCGAGTGGAAGGAAGAGAATCATGTGCAACTAGCAACCCTTAGCTTATTTTTCTATATTTATTTTTAGTTTATTTTTCTATATTTATTTTTAGTGTTAGCTAGGTACAATATCACTTCTTTTTTGTTTGAGAGAAAAAAATTTGTTTGAAATTTTAGTATTTATGTTTGAATAGTCAATCAGTAGTTTGGTTTTTGTTATAATGGGCTCATAGCCGACCGAACGGTAAAGGTGCAGAAGAGTCGTCCGATCGATGTTACCTCTCAGGTCAATGAACCAATCGGTAAAATCAGCCCGACTGGTAATACCTCTCAAGTCAATGAACCGATTGGTTGTCGCAACCGGGATCGCGACGGGACGACGATCCGAAAAGAAACGGGTTTTGAAAAGAGATTTTGGAGTCGCCACCATAGTTTATTCTGGAAAACTACGGAAAAACCATAAAATGATAAGGCATGGTCAATTAGAACCAGATTCTTGGTTCGGGAGTCGGTTACGTGTAGGGAAGGTATTAGCACCCTACGACGCCTGCCCTAAGGCAGTACCTTTAACTAAATGTGCGAATATGGATGTGGTTTTCAAAATGTTTAACTTTCCCCTAAAATAAGACTCTAAAGAAACAAACAATATTTTTTAGTTTTTTTTGGGCCCGACAAGGATTGACCTTGCTCCTACGTATTCTCATTCAGAATGAGAAATCAGGGTTCCGTAGTTCATTTTGAAATTGTTTGAGAAATTTGCTTGAAGAAATTGATTTTGGATTTTTGGGAAAGTGAACCTGACAAGGACTGGCCTTGCTCCTACGTATCTCCACTTTTGATGGAGAATCAAGGATCACGTAGTTCTGGCCAGGAATATTGTTTGTTGGCTTGAAAGTGTTGATGTTTTTGGTTTTTTGAAGATTTTATATTTTTTTTTGGTATTTTTTGATGTAATATTTAGATTTTTTTCGTAATGAGCACCAGGCTGATGCGTACGATCGCACGAGCACTCACACGGCTTTTTCTTTGTTTTTTATTGTTTTGCGTAATGAGTACTAGGCTGATGCGTACGATCGCACGAGCACTCACACGGCTTTTTTATAGTTTTTTATTGTTTTGCGTAATGAGTACTAGGCTGATGCGTACGATCGCACGAGTACTCATACCGCTTTTATTACATTACATGTTTTTTACAGTTTTACATTTTTTTTTATTTTCTTTTTATTAAGAAAGAGAGGTGAGTTGAGATATCTATGACATAAAAATATGAAAAGACACAAAAATATTGTGGTAGAAAACAGGATAAATTCATAGACTAAAAAAATGATCAAAATGATATTTAGCTATTTGAAACAAAAGTAGTAAAAATTGTTTACACAAGTGTTTTTAAGAAAGTCAAAATAAATAGAAAATAAAAATAAACCATATTTGCTAAACGTAAAAAAAACACACTAAAACCATTTCTTAATTTTAATCTTATATATTTTAGAAAAAAAAACAATTGCTTAAAGGAATAACGTTACTAAAAAAATTCTAAAACCATTTTATAATGCTGCAATTTTATATATTTATTTCTTTTGTATCTTTTTCATTTTTTTTAGGTTGTAGTTTTTTATGGTTGTGTCATTTTCTATTAACAAATAAAATTGAAGTTTAAAATAAAAATAAAATACAATTAATAAAAATAAAATACAAAACACGAGAAATATATTATAATTGTGAGACAAATACTAAAAGAGTGAAGAAAAAAAAAATAAAACAAATGAAGCAACCAATACGGAACCAAACAAATACTAAGAGCATAAAAACCAATTAAATAAGGATAGGGGTGTATAGAAAAAAAACCAGGTGTGTCGGAAGACTCCGGTTCTCAGGCCCAACGGACGGTAGGAGTGCAACTGTGAGGTTTAGGGGTGTCGCATAGCAGGTGCTGGTCAGGTCGGAGGCCCTTTTCTTGTTGTTTGCAGGGGTGTAAAGATGCAAAGTGGGGTGTGCGCCTAGGAGAGAAAAGGTTTAAAACCGAATGAGCCAAAGCCTAATGGGGTTCAAGATATGAATAAAATGGTGTAGGAAAAGAATTTTCTCTTGGTTTTTTGTTTTGGGGTGGAAATGAAAAGGTTTGGTGTGAGAGAAAAAAAAAAGATGGATCTTGTGTAAAAAAATGTGTGTGTGAAATGAAAGGAACGTAGGTATTTATAGAGTTAAGGATGAAGAAAGTTGATGAATAAAAATAATATAATAAGTTGGTGGAAAATTTAGATGAAATAAAATATAATTAAAAAAGATGAATAGAAAAAGTTAATGTGGAAAATAAGTGAAAGAAATAATATAAAAAGTTGGTGGAGAAAGTAGGTGAAATAAAATATAGTAAATAGTAAAAGTTAATGTGGAAAATAAGTGAAAGAAATAATATAAAAAAGTTGGTGGAAAATTTAGATGAAATAAAATATAGTGAATAGTAAAAGTTAATGTGGAAAATAAATGAAAGATATAATATAAAAAGTTGGTGGAGAAATTAGGTGTGGAAATTAAGTGAAAGAAATAATATAAAAAGTTGGTGGAGAAATTAGGTAAAATAAAATATAGTAAATAGTAAAAGTTAATGTGGAAAATAAATGAAAGATATAATATAAAAAGTTGGTGGAGAAATTAGGTGTGGAAATTAAGTGAAAGAAATAATATAAAAAGTTGGTGGAGAAATTAGGTAAAATAAAATATAGTGAATAGTAAAAGTTAATGTGGAAAATAAGTGAAAGAAATAATATAAAAAGTTGGTCGAGAAATTAGGTGTGGAAATTAAGTGGAAGAAATAATATAAAAAGTTGGTGGAGAAGATATAATTAAAAAATGTAAGTGGAATAATTAGAAAAGTTGATATATAAAATTAATATGGAAATGATGTGGAAAAAGTAAATGAAAAAGGTAGATGATGTGGAGGATGAGGTGGATGGTGATGTGGAGAATGGGGTGTGATAAGAAAAGATTGGTGGTGAGGAAGTAAAAAAGTGAGATTATTTTGGACCAATTGATTAAGTTTTTTTTAAAAGAAAATTTAGGGGTGCAAAAAGTAACATAAATAGTATTTTTCATTTTGTTTTTTTTTGTATTTTTTTTTTTGATGAATTATATTTATCCGGACGAAATTGGGTGTTGACATTGGTAAAATTAGCCGTTAAGGTAATCAATAGTAATAACGGTCGGGGAGTTAATGAAAATAATTGTCATTTATTGATAATTAATATTGTCATTCATTGGTGGTTAATGAGTCAGACCTAACGGTAAGCTCATTATAATTTATAAATATTTCTCTCGCAAAGAAGACAGGTAACTTTGACTGAACTTAGAGCTCTGATAACTAAATCTTGATTACAAGATTATTACGCAAAAAGTCACTGACTTGAGCGTCAGAGTGTCTTTTGCAGGCACCTTCCCCAGCGGCATGGACAAGGAGAAGAGAGAAGACATCACAACTGGACATCAGAACAGACAACTTTGAATGTTTTTTATTAGGGTTCTAAATCCTGCCGAAACATTTTGGCGCCCACCGTGGGGCCGAGCTATTATTCCCACTATAGCCACAACAACCTGTGAGTGATGCATCAAAAGAACGCCAACCTATCAACCCCTTCCGCTTGGCTCCCTTTACCCAACCTCGCTGGCTAAGCCGTTCAGCCACTGAGTCAAGCCTTTTCAGTCGAAAGGCCACTTAGGTGATGTCTTCGATTTTTCGTATTAAACCATTTGGCCGTTCCGTGGTCCCGGCGTCTAGCCTCAGCTCTCGGCCATTTGACCGCGAAATCTCAACCGTTCGGCATCCACCTTTCAGGCATCAGACGTTCGGTATCAACATGGCCTCCTAAGGCCTAAGTCGTTCGGCCTCGGCGCGGACACCTTAAGGCCTCAGCCGTTTGGCCATGATGATTCGGCTTCGCGGCCTCACTTCTTTAACCATTTGGTTCCCCGCCTTCTTCGTCGGATCGTTAGGCCTCATCTTGGCCCCTAAAGGCCTCACTCATTCGGTGTCCAGAGGCCTCACGCATTCGACCTCCAAGGGCCTCACTCATCCACCATCCTTGACTTCTAATGGCCTCAAATGTTCGGCCTCGGCTCAATCTTAGCTTCTCGGCCTGACGAGATCTATCGTTTGGCCCTCCGCCATTCGAGCTTCGACAGTTCGGCCTCAAGCTATTAGCCAAATTGGTGCTCAACTATTCGGTCGGTCGGTCTTCAAGGTAAGTCTTAGACCTCAACCATTGGGCTATAAGGCCTTATCTACTTAGCCAAATATGGCATCCAGCTTTAGGCCCTTCAACCTCGACCTCTCGGCCGGTCAGCCTCAACCTATCGGCAGATCGGCCTTACGATGGCCTCAAGTACTCTCAAATCAGGCCTTACAAGTACTCTGCCGACCGTTCGACCTCTAACACCCGGCCTCGTCAACACAACAAATCGGTCTCAATCGTTCTGCCAATTGGCCTCGCTCGCACGACCATTCAGTCTTCACCATGTGATCGCTCGGCCTAGTACGTTCGGTCATTACGCGCAAGCTTTTGTGATTGGCCTCGCTCGCACGACCATTTAGTCTTCAACATTTCGACCGAGTGGTCACGACTATATTAATATTATCTTGCAGGTCATAAGACTCTAAAACAGTTACATCAAGACCGAACGGTCTCACTCGCTCGGTCGTCTGGCCTCAACTCAAACTAAATTCAGCTACATTTTTCTGATTGTTCAAAATTCTAGTGTTGTTTTTCTTCGATGCAGATAACAGGACTCTATACAAACTACTTTGCCAACTTTGAGCAACCAATCGACAAGGAACATATTTCAACTCGGTGAGGTAGACTCTCCGTGAGCTCTCACCTTGGTCTTAGGGCACGCTCCTAGTGAACTCCTAAGACCTAAACCGAGCGGGTGAGACAGATTTCTTTCGTGAACGCTCACCTTGGTCTTAGGCCACACTCCTAGTGAACTCCTAAGACCTAAACCAAGCGGGTGAGGCAAATTTCTTTCGTGAACTCTCACCTTGGTCTTAGGGCACGCTCCTAATGAACTTCTAAGACCTAAATCGAACAGGTGAGGCAAATTTCTTTCGTGAACTCCCACCTTGGTCTTAGGGCACGCTCCTAGTGAACTCCTAAGACCTAAACCGAGTAGGTGAGATATATTTCTTTAGTGAACTCTCACCTTGGTCTTAGGGCACGCTCCTAGTGAACTCCTAAGACCTAAATTGAGCAGGTGAGGTAGATTTCTTTCGTGAACTCTCACCTTTGTCTTAGGACACACTCCTAGTGAACTCCTAAGCCCTAAATCAAGCGGCAAAGCAAGCTCTTTCCGGAACTCTCGCCTTGGTCTCGGAACACTTCAAAGGAACTCTTAGCATAAAACCCGCTCGGACGATAAAGAACGCATGCTAGTATGAATTGAAACTGAGGTAAAATCTTCCACCGATCGATATAACTTTATAAATCCAACGCAATATCAAAAATTTTGCTAGGGCTTGGGAGGCTTATGTTACAATGGGCTCAGAGCCGACCGAACAGTAAAGGTGCAGAAGAGTTGTCCGACCGATGATACCTCTCAGGTCAATGCGATCGGTAAAATCAACCCGACTAGTGATACCTCTCAGGTCAATGAACCGATCGGTAAAATCAGCCGTTAAGGTAATCAATAGTAATAACTGTCGGGGAGTTAATGAAAATAATATTCATTTATTGACAATTAATATTGTCATTCATTGGTGGTTATGAGTCAGACCTAATGGAAAGCTCATTATAATTTATAAATATTTGTCTGGCAAAGAAGATAGGTAACTTTGAACTGAACTTAGAGCTCTGATAACTAAATCTTGATTACAAGATTATTATGCAAAGTCACTGACTTGAGCGTCGGAGTGTCTTTTGCAGACACCCTCCCCCGTGGCTTGGTGATACGACTGTCGCGGTCATACAAATTTGATACAGATAAAGAATGCAGTATATTTTCTAGGATGTGACTCCTAGGTCGTCTCTCAAGGACCAATATTGTGGCGGTTCAGTCTCTGATTTTTTACACACGAAGGGGGGGTTTGTAGTTTTTGGATGTTTGTTTTTTGTGCGGTAAAATAAAATTGGAACTGGAAATTAAATAAAACAAAATTTAAAACACTGAAATAAAATTTAACCACAGTAAAAAAAACTGAACGATAAAATATGGTAAAAATAGAAACACTTGATTGCAAATAAAATTTATCAAAGATTAAAAATGACGTTTGAAAATAAAATGAAAAGTAAAACACAATGACAGAATTTAACGGTGCAGAAAACCATAAACGGTAAAATAAAACAGATAACAAAAATAAAACACTTAACTGAAAATAAAATTCATCAAAGTTTCAATATTTAAATTAAAATTCTTAACAGTGAAACAACTACACGAAATGCTCTCCAAACACAGAAATAAAATTCTACAACTTTTGCACTGTTTAAAATAAAAACAGAGAGAGAGGAAGAGAAAGAGGCGAGAGCCTCTTCCCATGCTGTTCTCTGTCCTGAGACTACTCGTAAAATCTCCTAAAATCTACTGCAAATTCTACTCTCCACTTCTCTGCCTGCTGCCATTTTTATAGGGAATTCTCTGACCAACTCCCGCATAGTCTCCTCCCGTGACTTCTCTTTCATTTGTTTGTGCCATCTTCTTTTCTGCTAGCTGCCAAATTCTTTTGAAATGTGGTGCCCACATTCCATGCTGGATGTGCTGATATGGATGTTGCTCATGGAAGTGGCTGGATCAAGATGCTTCTGCTTGCTCTCGGTGAAGTGTTGGTGTTGTTGGATGCAAATGCTGCTGCTGCTGTGTTGCTAGACCAGGCCGTGAACTTCATCTTTGCTTCATCGTGCACCTCTCCTTGCTAGGTGGTTTCAAGCTGGACTTACTTCTTTGCTGGACCAAGCGTGAAGTGTGCTTGTGCAGCTGCTGGACATGCTTCCCTTTAAAGCTAAAAACCATGTGCAGATCTCCTCTCAACGTGTGCATCTTCTTCAATCACGGTTGCAGCTGCTCCAATGGTTCCAGCTGGATGGTCTTCTTTATCTTGTTGTGCACACCATTCTAGCCCCTGCCTTAGCTATAAGTTCAAGAACCAAGTCCCAAAACAAGTGATGGCTGTAGCTATTCCATCTCCAAGCTGCTGGATTTTTGTGGAGCTGGAACGTGATCTTCTCCCTTAACACATTGCAGCTGGAACGAAACTCTCTTCTACTGGAATCAACCATGAGTTTCTCTTCCCATTGAAAATCTAGAACCAAAACTTGTGTGGATTGGAAGAGATGAGAATTAAAATAAATCTGCAATCCAGGCTTCTATTAAAACGTAACCTTTCATAAGTGGTAGCTCCTATTATTGTTCCAATTTCTTTGGTTGATGTTTGACAACATATGGGGCCGTGTGTTCATGCTAAACTAAAAAGAAAGAGCAAAACCAATCCATCCACGGTGGATTGCAAAAACCGTGAGCCATTTCAATGTGGTGGTCCCCTTTCTTCTTTTATGCCATGTAACCCATTTATACAAAAAAAACAAAAGAAGATTCCTTGATTGCCGTAAGTTCATTTCTACGTGCCACTTCTTTCTTTGTTAATTTGTTGGATGGCAAACAATGTGGTCCCCTCATTTCCATTCAATACATGTAATTCTTGTTTGGATTTTTGGAGATGGATATGGACGTGAGAATGTGGCAAAGGTGGTCCCTCCTTCATCTTTTGTTTCTTCTCTTTATTCAATCAATTAAATTCCCTTCTTGGTGGCTTGTTGTGGCCGTGTGTTTCCCTTCAATAGAATTCAGCATTTTTGATGTTGTGGACGTGACTTTGCCAAACCATGAGTGGTGACCCCTTCCAAGCTAGAAACCAAAATCAAAACAAGAGAAATGTGCTTGCATTATTCTCTCCAAAACCGTGAGCACTTGCAACGTATGGTCCCCTTCTTTCATTCCATTTGATTCACTTCTTAAAAGATTGCAAGCAAATGGCCGTGTAGTGTATGAGTCCCAATTGAAATTTTGCTTCTACAAATTCAACAAGAAAAATATTCCATCATTCACAGAGAATAAACCAATGCAGTGCAACTTCTTTCAACAGAGTGTGTACTGAATATTCTTCCAAATGTCCTGAAGTATTTACAGAATTTTCCCTACACTCAATAATGTAAATAATTAGTCTCAGATAATTCAAATTAAGTAAAATAAGAATTTCTAATCAAATTAAGCACAGTCAATAAAAACGGGAAAATACTGGACAATTAAGCACAATTTCCTAATTAATTCTAGTACAATAAACTAAGTGAAGTGAGGAAAATAATGATTCATCAAAATAGACCACACTTAAATCACACAATGTCCTCAGTGTGTTACAATCATCAGATTATCAATTTTAGAGCAGTCAAATAATATAGACAAGTGCAATAAAAAGTAGAAAAATGGAAAGAAATTTTCAGTAACATCCATCAGTAGATGTCGTCAGATAACATCCATCAGTAGATGTTAATATTTTAATAATTTTTTTTTTTTTTGAAAAAGGATGACCGGTACTGTGGCAACAGTTTCGATGGCAATGACCGAAACTGTTGCTACAGTGGCAGAATTTTGGCTATAAATGAGCCAATCTCAGCGCCTGAGTGGCATTTCCTGACTTCCCACTCTCTCTCTGCTCCTGTCTTCTCTCTGCTCCTCTTTCTTCTCTACTTCTCTCTCCTCTCCTCTGAGCGTCTGGAGCCTGCGCGGAGCCTCTGCCACCGCGCCTTCTGAAGAGTCTGAGATCAGCCAGGAGCTCCTCTGCCAGCCTACTACTCCAGGTAAGTCATCTGCACCTAGATCTACCTTTCTTTCAGCTTTCATTTACATTTTTCTTTCTTCTTGCACTTTCTCAGCTTTTCTCACCCTCTCCCTTTTCCTGCTTTCTTGTATATATTTTTTTTTTCTTTTCTGCAATACTTGTCCTCTCCCCTTGCCCGATCTATCTTATTTCTTTTCCTTTTCAATTTTTTTTTTATTTTTCAGAAACTTAAAACACTTAAACACATAAAACACAACTGTCTAAAAACTTAAGGGGTATATAGGCTGGAAACCAGACGTTAATCTCCCTTCGATTGAAGGTATTGCAGAGACAATCGGGTAGAACAACGCCACGTACCCCACTTAAAACTAAAAAACACATAAACATAATATACAAGAATAATATGGACAAGGACAGCTGGACGTAGATCCGTTTAGGACCCGTTTGCAAGGACCGTGAAACAGATCTGAGACCAGACACTGAAACATGAAATACAGACTGGACAAACAATAAATCTAAAAGGAAACAAACACAAATAAAGAAAACACAGAATTAAGAATCTAATATATTTTTATGCTTCTCTTTTTTTTTATGTTTTGTTTTTCTTTTTTTATGTTTTTGTTCTTTTTATTTTTATATTTTTTTTATTATGTTTTAGAATATGTCAAGAGGAATGATGACGAGTGAGATGGAATCAGAGAGATACACTAGTCAGCGATGGCGTCCTACAGATGATCAGATCAAGATGATGACCAAAATCTACAACTATGGGGTCACACACCCAAGCCGAGCGCAAGTCGTCGAGATCGCGTCTCGACTAAGGACCTTCGCAGATGCCACCGAATATAACGTGCACTGCTGGTTTAACAACCATGGCAATCGGGTCAGGCGCTGGCAAGCGGAGATAGACCCCACAGGCACTCTCTTTTCACAACTGCCGCTATACATGTACGGTAAGACCTCTGATCACACCTCCATTGAATTTTCCATTCCTCTTCTATTATTAACACAAGTTTTTTATTTTTTATTTTTTATTTTTTATTTTTTTGTTTGAAAGAAAACAACTGGGTGATAATGAG
Organism: Vigna nakashimae; assembly: GCA_034642375.1. Taxonomy (NCBI): domain Eukaryota; kingdom Viridiplantae; phylum Streptophyta; class Magnoliopsida; order Fabales; family Fabaceae; genus Vigna; species Vigna nakashimae. The sequence goes on from CM067768.1 coordinate 27,111,585, forward strand.
GGCACCGAGGCTGCTGGATTTGTTTCCAGTTCCGATCATTATTGATGACGACAGAAATGAACGAGAAATTCCTCCACCAAAGCCTCCTGTATTCCGAACCAGAACTCCCTCAACGGAGCTCTCCCTTAGACCACCACAACCAGCTCGTGAATTCTTTCATTATTAATGTTTTATGTTATTTTTGTTTTTTTTTTTGTGTTTTTGTTGGCCGAGTGTGGCCAGAATTAAGGACTGTAATATGAACACTTATGTTTTTTTATGTTTTTAATTTTTTTTTATGTTTGTTTTTGTTTTTTATTTGGTTTGTAATATTAACGATCACTAAAGATCGACCCCCGAACATCTTTTATATATATTTACTGCAATTTCATTTTCAGATCTGTTCAATCCCTTTTCTCCATTACTGTAATTTTTGCATTGATGAATGAAATATTTTCTTAGTCTAAAAATTTGCAATCAAAGATCTGTATGAAAACAACTAAGAAATTGTATTTACAGTGAAGGAAAATAAGGAAAATAAATGAGATCTGAAGTGAAAATTTTTAATGAAATATTGGTAAGAAACTGAGGGTCAAAATAAAATCAAGGACTACGCAAAACAATTTTTGATTTGATTTTTTTTTTTTTTTAGGGATAACAATTTGAAAACTAAGAAGAAAAAATAAATAAATATACATATCATAATACAGATTTGGCACGCTTAAAACAAAATATTTTATCACAACAAAAAAAAATTTTTATGTTTTTTTTTTATTTTTATTTTTTTTAAAGATAACAATTCGAAAACTAAGAAGAAAAGGAAAAACAAACTTCAAAGAAAAACAAAATGCAGAATCTCCCCCAGACCACACTTAAACTACAATGTCCCAAATCAGTTAAAGGCATAAGATCATCAATTAAAACACTAAACAGATAAAGGACAAATGCAATAAAAGTAGGAAAACGGGGAAGAAAGAAAAAGAAAACTCCCCTGGTCAGGGTGGCAGTTGCCAATTTTGGACTTGTAGGGAGATGTTCTCCTTTTCAGGATCCAGCATGAAATTGTTGAGGACGAACTGCTTCATCCTCCAGATTTGATCAAGCAGTGAAATGTCTTCCACGGCTGGATCCAAACAATTATTGTTGATGACTAGATTCAACAGGTGCCTATTGATGTTGAAACCGTTTTTCAGGTTCGCACCCTTGCCTTCCACTGTGTGTGCATGTTGGTCCAATTCATCTGTACCTCCTGCAATAGGGTTAGTGCAATATGGTTCTACAGAAATTACATGCAGGGGTACAACACCCAAATCCAGTGTAACAGGCTGAACCTTAGATACATCCTCAAAACACGAATCAATTTCAAAATTAGAAACCAAATTAATCGCAGAGTCAGATTCATGTTCAATGCATGGAGAATAATTATTCGAATGTGAGAGTAAAAAACGGTTCTCATCATGCATAGAGGAAACAAGTGGGGAATTTTTAGAGGAATTAGGAGTAGGAGTAGGAAACACTCTCGGTTCCTCTCTTCCAGAGGCTCTGAGTTTTTATTTTCCAGCAGTGTAGAATGTTATTTTTGAACGCTTGTTAAATTAATTTGATCATTTTCATTTTCATCTGTTCAAACATTTTAATTTCAAGTATTGAAACTTTTGATGAATTTCATTTTCAGCCAATTTTTGACGAACGGGTCGCACCGCTCACAAAAGTTGATTGCAGATATTAATGCAGTATAGTGCTAGGAGGTGACTCCTAGGTCGTCTCTCAAGGACCAATTTATGTCGGTTCAATCTCAGAATTTTTACACGAAGTGGGGGGGGTGTTTTTGTGATTTTGGTTGAATGCGATAAAATTAAATTGGAATTTAAACACAACTGAATTTAAAAACACTGAAGTAAATTTTAAAGATAGTAAAATCAAAACAGTAAAAGATGATAAAAACGAAAAGCGGTAAATTGAGAAACGGTAAAATTAAACGATGTAGAAAACAATAAACGGTAAAATAAAAGAGACGGTAAAATTAAAAACACTTGGACTGAAAATCAAATTCATCGAGGATTCAACATTTAAATTAAAATTCAAAACTTCAAATAAAATGAAAACCAAATGATCAAATGAACTACACCCTTCAGAAATAAAATTCATACAGTATTTGAAAATAGAATTGAAAGTACTTGCTACTGGAAATGGAAATGGAAAAGGAAGAGGCATAAGCCTCTTCCAAGCCGTGAGTTTCTTGCTTCCTACTCCTAATTCTCTAATTCTAAATCCTAATGAATTTTTCCTTCTCTTCCTGCTGCTCTTTTATAGCCAAACTTCTTTGAATTCTTTACTATATTAATGAGCTTTTGTGGTGTGCGTTTCCAAGCTAAGGTTCACGTGAATTCTCCATTCCAAACTCTTGTCTTCTTCTTCAATATGATTCGGGTGGGCTCCCTTCTCCTTTCACGTGTGTGCTGGGTGTGAGCTGCTGAAGTTGATGGTGCTGCTGCCGATGCTGCTGATGGAGGACGTTGCTGGAATAGTGTTGTGCTGCTGCTCACGTGAAGAATCGTGAGGGTGGTGGCTCCTACATTTTCTCCTCTCTACTTTTCTGGATAAGGCCGTGAGCTTCCTGGAGACAAGACCAAGGTGCAGCTCATCCATGCTTCTTCATTTTATTTCTCTCAACATCTCATTACTGGATTTGCTTTCTGCCTTCCAAACTGATATGACCGTGTCTTCTGCTGGTATGGTGAAACTGGACCGAGAGCTTCCCCTGGACGTGAGGTGGTGCTGTTGCAGCTGTCCGAGAGCTTCTCTTCCGTGTGCGTGATGGTGCTGGAGCTGGACCAGCTACTGCTTCTCCCATTGTGCTCCTCCTTCAAACATTGCCGCCCTTGCTGCCAAGACCGTGAAGCACCTTGCTGCTGGATTCCTTCAACGTGGCCCTTCTTCTTCATGAGAATATTATTTTCTAAGTGGTGAACGGACCCTTGGCCGTGAGCTTCCTGTTGGCTGTTGTTCTCTTTCCGTGTAGATGTTTCTCTTCTCAAATGAAAAAAGATCATTTTCCAAGTGATGGATGGACCCCATAGGTTGAAACATGTTCCTTGTGACTTTCTCCAATTTGCTTAGTCACGTTTCCAGCTGCCAAAATAAGTTGTCCTATGTGTAATGGAAAATCTGCACATTAGCCAAAGTGAATGGACTGTAAGACCACTTTTATTAATTCAATAAATATTTAGCACTTCATTTTGGAGTTCCTCCCAACTAAACCGTGACTTTCAATAGGTGGTGGCTCCCACTTTCTAGGAAATTTCTCCATTTTGTTTAGGCCGTGAATCATTTTTCCAGAACAGCCTCCACTATAATGTTGTCTCCACAATATTAAAAATAAAGGAAACATTGGTGGCCACTTCCAACGTACACACTCAATCATGGCCGTGAGATGCATTAGGAAACCATCAAAGAATTAAGTTGCTCTCTTCTACTCATTTAGCCAATTCGGTGCTCTTTCAAGTGTTCCAAAATATTATTCAATATTTTCCCTGCAATTACTTATACAAATAATTAGCTCAGATAATTCAAATTAGTTAAAATAAGAATTACTGGTTAATTTAAGCACAATTAGTAAAAACGGGAAAATACTTGACAATTAAGCACAATTCCCTGATTAATTTTAGCACAATAAACTAAGTGAAATGTAAAAAAATATTGATTCATCAAAATAGACCACACTTAGTCTTTTGCACTCCTGGGCAAAATTAAGACGTAAATCAGGGAATGGTTTAAAGGACTTTTAGGAAGGTGACACACACCCAGCACGCAGAAAGCAAAGGCTCAAGAAAAATAAAAGAATTTACAAAATTCTCAAGAATTCTAGACAGATAAAAGAAGTAGAAATTTTTCCAACACAAAATCAAGAAAAACAAATACTTACAGAAATCTGCCAAGCAATTCAAAGTATGGCAAAAATAATTAATCAGTTCAAGAGGTGATTCAAAAATAACAAAACCTCACAGATGTACCAGTAGTGTTTCTCTCAAGTGTTTAAGGTAAATCAATATCACTCAATGTACTCAAGAAAACAAACACAAGTAGACTTGGCAAGTCTCTAATTATCAATACTTAAAACATATGCACGTTTAGATCAAAAGGTCTTTACTGGGTTGTAATGGGGCCAAGGACAGGGGAGGATAAATATGGATAAGTAGCTATAGCTCAGAAGAAATAGAGGAGCACTGGGAAAAAATGTAAACACAGTGAAATCTCACCCAAACCTCTAATTTCATCCTCTTCTCGACTCCATTATTCACAAAATTATTTTTCAATTTTTTTCTTTTTCTCATCAAATTTTTTTCTCATCCTGTTTTTTTTTCTTTTCTCTCTTTATCACACAACAGGATATAATTTATATTTTCAAAACATGATGAGGAACCAACTAGCCAATTCATCAGAATTCCCAAGGAGACCACACTTTTTCACAAAACACTTCTATAGCTCCAGACTTTCCTAAGGTTAAGGTAATCATGGTTTTTTTCACTTAGGATCAGTGTATGAGCTTAAACACAAAGAAATGGATACAGTATATGCTCAAAAGGGGTATCAAAGGATAATAACAAGGTAGGCTTATTTGGCTAAAGAGGCTCAAGAACAAAAAATGCCTTTATCATTTCTAAACATGCATATCCATCAAGATTTATCAAAAAGAATCAAGCCAAGGCATATGTGCAAGCAATCAAGATACATATTACACACAAGAAAGAAAATTAAGTGGCTCAAATCTCACACAGGGTATTCGTCACAATCAAATCAACCTCTTAAACATTATAATCATCTTCCAAGCAGAGAAAAGCAAGGATTTCAAACCATAAGTATTAAGTAAGTGAAGGAAAAATCTACAACTTAGACAAACTCCAGAAATCAAGAGAAAAATGTAAAATTTATTTCACCCAAAACACACTAAAAACAACTTAAAATAGAAAAAATTTAACACTCAAAACAGAAAAAATTTCACACACAAAACAAATAAAATTCAGAATCTCTCCCAATAGACCACACTTAAACTACACATTGTCCTCAATGTGTTCTAAGCATACATCAGCAATCAAAACAGGAAACATATTATGGACAAGTGCAATAAAAGTAAGGAAAAAGGGAGAGAAAGAAAATGCAAACTCCCGCAGGTTATGGTGGAAGCTGCCAATTTTGGACTTTCAGGGAGATGTCTTCAGAATCCAGCAAGGAAGTTTTGAGGACGAACTGCTTCATCCTCCAAATTTGATCAATCAGTGAAATGTTTTCCACTGCTGGATTTATGCAGTTATTGTTGATGAGCAGGTTCAGCAGGTGCCTATTGTTGTTGAAACTTTGGTGAGCGGTGGCACCTTTGTCTTCCACTGTGGGTGCATATTGGTCAAATTCAATTGTACCTCCTGCAATAGGGTTAGTGCAAAATGGTTCCACCGAAATTTCATGCAGAGGTAAAACACCCAAATCCAGTGTAACAAGCTGAACCTCAGATACATCCTCAGAACATGAATCAATTTTAAAATTACATGCATTATCAACCACAGACTCATATTCATGTTCAGTGCATGGAGAATAAACATTTGAATGTGATAGTAAAAAGCAATTCTCATCATGCACAGAGGGAAAATTAAAATCAGACTCAGCAACAATATAATCATTAGCATACCGATCATCATCACAATCAACAGAATAATCAAATTGTGGTATGCTTACCTCCACTTCCTTGAAGATTTGTAAAGTAGTGGAGGATGAAGGTGGTCTACCTGGCTCAAAAGTATTGCTTGTTCCTGCCTGGGCCTCAAAATCTTCATCAGTCTCCTTAGGTGCAATAGTGGCCATCTGCCCGATCTGATCAGTCAGATTCTGAATTGCCGCTTGAGTTTCCTGCTGAAACTCTATGCTATTTTTCTTGAACTGCATGTTCCCTTTCTGTAACTGAACGTTCTGCATGGTCATCTGCTCCAGTAACTCCTTTATTGTAGGCTCAGAAATCGAAGGCTGAGGAGTAAATTGAGCAGTAGCATCATAGAACTGCATCTGCTGTTCTTGCTGGACTAGTGGAGGCATCAAAGTATTCTGGAATGGTGGTTCTTGATATCGATACTGTGGAGCACTGTACCATCCCAAGGTAGGGTCATTCCCTCCAGGACCGTTGCTGTATCCATCTTGTGCAGGGAAAAATTCGATTAGAAAATTTTGCTCAAGATCTTCCCATCTGGTAATGAGTCCTCGAGGAAGACAATTCAACCAATCCTTAGCTGCTCCTTGTAATGAATGCTGAAACGCCGTCAAGAAAATGTAATCATCTGGGACATTTGGAGGTTTCATTGTAGAACAAATTCTATAGAAATTTGCCAAATGTTCATGTGGGCATTCTCCTGCAAATCCATGAAACTTAGGGAGCAGATATATCAGTCCAGCGCTTAGAACGCAATGAATATCATCCTTTGTAGGTGGGACCGGCTCACTAGGAGCGCTCTCAGTAATTTGAGGATGATCCATATAATTCCCGACATAGAAATCAACAGAATTATAATCAGAGTAACATGCAGAAGGAGAATCATAATTATGGGCATAGACAGAATAAGCATTTTTCACAAAATTAAAATCGGTAGACATGGAAAATAAAAATAAAAAGTAAAACTAAAAATTACGAAACAGATAAAACACAACACATTTATACATCCAATACGTACACAAGACAGAACAATTTTTTTTTTATTTAACAGACAAAATACATACGACACGCATACAGAAAATACAACATCACATCACGACACAAAATTAAACACAACACAATTAAACATGCTACATGCACAAACAAGACAGAACAATCAACAGTAAATATATTTTTTTTTAAATATAGCAACTAAATACAGAACACAACACAATAAAATATAAAAGACAAAACATATATTAACACAACATAATCGAAAAACACAGCAAAAATCTAAAACGAAAAACCTGGAACTGAAGTGACAACGCCGCCAAAATTTGCTGAAGGTGTCGTTGTCGCCTACAAAAATACAAAACACAAAACACACAAAATACACATATTAACAGAACAAAAATTTACACAACAAGAATCTAAAACCAAACCTCCATTGATTGGTCCCCGGCAGCGGCACCATTTTTGACGAATGGGTCGCACCGCTCACAAAAGTTGATTGCAGATATTAATGCAGTATAGTGCTAGGAGGTGACTCCTAGGTCGTCTCTCAAGGACCAATTTATGTCGGTTCAATCTCAGAATTTTTACACGAAGTGGGGGGGTGTTTTTGTGATTTTGGTTGAATGCGATAAAATTAAATTGGAATTTAAACACAACTGAATTTAAAAACACTGAAGTAAATTTTAAAGATAGTAAAATCAAAACAGTAAAAGATGATAAAAACGAAAAGCGGTAAATTGAGAAACGGTAAAATTAAACGATGTAGAAAACAATAAACGGTAAAATAAAAGAGACGGTAAAATTAAAAACACTTGGACTGAAAATCAAATTCATCGAGGATTCAACATTTAAATTAAAATTCAAAACTTCAAATAAAATGAAAACCAAATGATCAAATGAACTACACCCTTCAGAAATAAAATTCATACAGTATTTGAAAATAGAATTGAAAGTACTTGCTACTGGAAATGGAAATGGAAAAGGAAGAGGCATAAGCCTCTTCCAAGCCGTGAGTTTCTTGCTTCCTACTCCTAATTCTCTAATTCTAAATCCTAATGAATTTTTCCTTCTCTTCCTGCTGCTCTTTTATAGCCAAACTTCTTTGAATTCTTTACTATATTAATGAGCTTTTGTGGTGTGCGTTTCCAAGCTAAGGTTCACGTGAATTCTCCATTCCAAACTCTTGTCTTCTTCTTCAATATGATTCGGGTGGGCTCCCTTCTCCTTTCACGTGTGTGCTGGGTGTGAGCTGCTGAAGTTGATGGTGCTGCTGCCGATGCTGCTGATGGAGGACGTTGCTGGAATAGTGTTGTGCTGCTGCTCACGTGAAGAATCGTGAGGGTGGTGGCTCCTACATTTTCTCCTCTCTACTTTTCTGGATAAGGCCGTGAGCTTCCTGGAGACAAGACCAAGGTGCAGCTCATCCATGCTTCTTCATTTTATTTCTCTCAACATCTCATTACTGGATTTGCTTTCTGCCTTCCAAACTGATATGACCGTGTCTTCTGCTGGTATGGTGAAACTGGACCGAGAGCTTCCCCTGGACGTGAGGTGGTGCTGTTGCAGCTGTCCGAGAGCTTCTCTTCCGTGTGCGTGATGGTGCTGGAGCTGGACCAGCTACTGCTTCTCCCATTGTGCTCCTCCTTCAAACATTGCCGCCCTTGCTGCCAAGACCGTGAAGCACCTTGCTGCTGGATTCCTTCAACGTGGCCCTTCTTCTTCATGAGAATATTATTTTCTAAGTGGTGAACGGACCCTTGGCCGTGAGCTTCCTGTTGGCTGTTGTTCTCTTTCCGTGTAGATGTTTCTCTTCTCAAATGAAAAAAGATCATTTTCCAAGTGATGGATGGACCCCATAGGTTGAAACATGTTCCTTGTGACTTTCTCCAATTTGCTTAGTCACGTTTCCAGCTGCCAAAATAAGTTGTCCTATGTGTAATGGAAAATCTGCACATTAGCCAAAGTGAATGGACTGTAAGACCACTTTTATTAATTCAATAAAAATTTAGCACTTCATTTTGGAGTTCCTCCCAACTAAACCGTGACTTTCAATAGGTGGTGGCTCCCACTTTCTAGGAAATTTCTCCATTTTGTTTAGGCCGTGAATCATTTTTCCAGAACAGCCTCCACTATAATGTTGTCTCCACAATATTAAAAATAAAGGAAACATTGGTGGCCACTTCCAGCGTACACACTCAATCATGGCCGTGAGATGCATTAGGAAACCATCAAAGAATTAAGTTGCTCTCTTCTACTCATTTAGCCAATTCGGTGCTCTTTCAAGTGTTCCAAAATATTATTCAATATTTTCCCTGCAATTACTTATACAAATAATTAGCTCAGATAATTCAAATTAGTTAAAATAAGAATTACTGGTTAATTTAAGCACAATTAGTAAAAACGGAAAAATACTTGACAATTAAGCACAATTCCCTGATTAATTTTAGCACAATAAACTAAGTGAAATGTAAAAAAATATTGATTCATCACTTGGACAAGGAGAAGAGAGAAGACAACACAACTGGACATCGGAACAAACAACTTTGAATGTTTTGGATTAGAGTTCTAAATCCTGCCAAAACAGTTTTATATTTTGATTTTTAATTTTTAATAATATATGTCAACCTACTTCTACATCATTATGGATAGTTCTATAATAATTTTCAGGAAATGTTCAATTGTGAATATTTAACTATGTTATGTACTTTTTATTCCTTAAAGTGAATCTCTTTTTTATCAATGTTGTATTTTATATAATTCATAGAGAAGGAAAAAAAAATTCTCATTTGTATATATAAAATTAAATAAAAACTTGTTTCATAAAAAAATAAGGTTTCGTTTTTATTGTTACGAATGGTTAAATTACTAATGTTTCAAGATTTTTTAATCAAATAAAATAAAATTACTTTATAATAATATCCTCCGCTATAAATATAGGTTTATAATAATAATAACAGATCTATAGTCTCTATTACAAAAGTGTCTAAATTTCTTGTAGGTTTAAAACTTTTATCAAAATTCTTTTGATAGCTTCTACACGTAGTAAAGGTTTAAAAGCTCTTCAATATAACTGCCACAATATATTATAGGTATAAGAGGATTTAAAAAACCTACTAATTGTGGCAAATCTAATTGTAAAGATTTTAAAAACTTTTACAATTTCATTACCTCCACTAAACTAAAATAAAACCTTATTTAGTAGTTATTTGGGTTAAATATGTTTTTAATCCCTAAACTATTGATCGTTTCTGGTTTTCGTCCCGCTTTCAAAATAAGATACAATTTGGTCCTCATTCTTTTCGAAACGTTTGTTTTAGACCTCAAAACTTTGGTTTTAGTCCTCATTTTGTTGACTAAATGAGGACCAAATTTTTAACGGTGTTAGTTTTCGAGGATTAAAACGAACGTTTTGAAAAGAATGAGATCAAATTGTACCTTATTTTGAAAGAGTGACGAAAACCAGAAACGACTAATAGTTTAGGGACTAAAAACATATTTAACCGTAATTATTTTAGTGTATATGCTTTTATAGATATGTTGAGTTAATATCTAATTTTCATCTAACAATTTATGTTCTCTTAGTCTTATCTTTCTTTTCTCTCTCCCTTTCTTTATTCTTATTTTCTCTGTTTTTTTTTCCTCTATGTTTTCTCTTTAACTTTTCTCTACTTTTTTTTCTCCAATTTGATCACAGCTGGCAATAACCAAAGAGCTAAGAATCATTTCTAATAGTTAGATTTTCAAACGAAGTAAGATTTTATTTATTTAAACATTATTTTTTCTTTAACATTTCTTATGAATTTGTCATCAATCTTGATGGATTAGTTGGGAAAAGTGATCATCTTGATTAAGTTCATACTAAAATTTATTTATATTTTGATACTTTTATCTAGCAGTCTAGATTTTGAGTTCTCTTTTTTGAACTGGAACTTTCTTTCGGATAAAAAATTATAGTTAAGGGAAACTATTCATTACTTTTTTATAGAATCTTAGGATTAATGATTTGAATGTGAAGGTGACGTAGTCACAATATTTTGAGTTTTATGCAATGTTTATTATTTTAATATATTTTAGATATTTGAGCTTGAGATGACATTTTTATAGTTTAAATGAATAAAATTTGTTTTACGAGTAATTTTGTATTAGAATAATCCATTTGAGACAATGAAAAAGAAGACAAAGAAGAAGCCTTAATCACGATATTTTTTGGACAGATTTTACCGATAGTCAGAATTCACTATTATTGACCAACAAATTTATGGTCACTAGTAGCTATCAACAAATTTTGAAATCTGTTAGTAAATTTATCAACAACTACTTTACTAACAAATTTTTGATCATCAGTATTTCACCATTTTCTTGTAGTGGGATGAGGAGTGAAGGTACGAAGATAGTATGGATTAAATTGTAAAAGGTATGTAAATAAAAGGAAGGATGAGGATTTGGTGTGAAAGATATAAACCTATTCAATGGTAATGTTAGGAAAATGGAAATGGAGATTGGGGGAAAATATGCATTATGGGAAGACATATTAGAATCTAAATATGGGAGATGGAGGAACTTAAAGAATAACAACGATGCTAAGCATCACTCATTTCTAGTGGAGTGATGTTAGGAAAGTGTGTCTTGAAGGAGAAAACAAGGATTGGTTTAATGATAATATAACATGAAAAATAAGATCGGGAAAGAAAATTAGTGTTTAGGAAGATAAGTCAATAGGAAACATATAGTTTAGAGAGAGATTTTCAAGGTTGTATGCAAACTCAAATTGTAAAGAAGCAACACAAGAATTGGTTAAATAATAAGTAGGTATGGAAATTGGAATGAAGATCGTGGTTCGAGTGAGAAACATGTTAAGTATATTTATTTATGCAAAAATTTTAATGTTAAACGTTGAATAAGAAAACAGAGAATGAATGATAGATCATGAGACACTTGTTTATACTGCTAAATCAATATATAAGAAACTAGAGCGAAGTCTTGATAAATAAAGAAAAATGTATGGTATGGTTGGAAAGTTGAGGCTTTACCTTTTGCTGGGACATTTGCATGGAGTGTGATACAAAATAGAATGCCCATGAAGGATAATTTGTACAAAAAAGATGGATTGAGATAACATGTAAATTTTGTATGATGTGTGGCAAAAAGGAGTCCATTAGTCGTTTATTTTTCAAATGCATGGTAATCAAGAGCATATGGAACATGTGTGATAAGTGGTTTGGGGTCAAAACAACACATCATAACTTAGTTAATAATCACTTTAACAAGTTTGACGAGCATATGGAACATGTGTGATAAGTGGTTTGGGGTCAAAACAACACATCATAACTTAGCTAATAATCACTTTAACAAGTTTGACTTTAATGCTTAATAGGGAAGGAATAATAGTTCTTATTGTATGTGCACTATAAGGAAATTCCTAAATAATTACAAATTTTAGTGGCAAAAAATATGTTTAGAGACCAATTTCCAAATTAAAAGACCAATTCTCTTGATATCCAAAGCCTTGGTAACTAATATTAGTAACCAATTTAGAGACCAATTCATAATAGAAACTATTTTACTTACCAATTTAGAGACCAATTATAATTTTTTAAAACTATTTTAGTTATGAGTAATTTTTAGTTTATAAATTAATATCTAAATTGGTCACTACAGTGATTAATTACCTTTTGTCCCTAAAATTGGCATTATTTAAGGATTTTCTTGTAGTGGTAGATGACTAATATAAGTAAAATATGAGGCAAATGAATAAAATTATTTTTAGGAATGAAAGAGTTGATATTGAGGATATATTCTCGATGTTAAGAAAAAAAAATTCTAGAGAAAAGATTGTCTAAGCAACCCAAGTTTTAAAGTTTAACAAAAAACATTAAACGATATATTATTATATAGAAAAGGTTGTTTAAAACAAATAGCTCTAGTCAAAAAGCATTTTATAACGTATGAAACAATGCTTTCTAGACCAAACTGTTTAAGTGAATTAGAAAATCACAAACAACGTTTAAGAACAAGTATCTCTCATTGAAATCTCTCAATAGACTATATGAGCAAAATAAGTTAGTCTCTTAACGAAAGTCAAATTCTTATATAAAACTAAAAATTAAAGAGATGATTCAATCCAAATAGTGTTATATCAAGCAAAGCCTTTTATAGCTTTAGCCTTGAAGAAAAGCATCTTATGAATACACCTTATGAATATACACAAACGATGCATTTATTTGTGAAATGACATGTGACAAAGTGTCTTGAACACACTACACTACTTATCGCTTATCAACATTAAAAAATGTTTAATGCGTATATGAAAAAGTGATGTGATACTATATACTCTATTTCTTGATATCCATGTAGATCAATAAAGTAGAAAGATATTATCATAATCATGACATCCAAGAAAAAGTCATTTTGAGAGAAGAATAACATTCTGGTAATGTTTCCATGAAGCCATTTGTCTTGTCATGTCATACAATTTCAAATTTTGCTTAAGATTATGAGAAAAATCTCTAAACCCTACAAAGTAAACTAAAGTCATACTTTACATCCAAAGGCTACGAACTCTTCAAAACTCAACTTATTGGTCTAACGGTCATCTTTCAAGAGAAGATGTGTATAGAAGAAAGCTTGAAGAGAAGACAATGTTGAAAGTATTGATAGAGAAAGTGCAAGACAATATAAGAAGAATATCAACGAGAAAAGAGAGAAAATCTTAAAGTGTTCCTATATCGTCTATCGCTCAATATCTTTTTGAGAGAGAAATCTTTGTAAAGAGAGAAACACTTTCAAGTGTCACAGATTGTATTGTATTTGTACATGTATCCTCTCACTAAGAGTCATTCATCTATCCCTTGCGAAAAATCTTTTTGTGGATTTGTTGTAAGTTTTGGAGAGAACTCAAATACTTGTTTGTTTAGCTCAAGTTGAGTTGACTTGTAAAGAGTTCTCTAGGGTTACATCCTAGAGAGGCTAAAGTCGGTCTAGTCAAGTTGACTAAGAAACCAGGAGTGGTACTAATACTAGTTGTAGTAAGGAATGGTGAGAATACTCGGTGAGATATTCGAGAGTCAAAACTCATATAATATTGAAAAAGATTAGTGGAATCCCTTAAGGATTCTTAAGGGAGAACTAAATGTAGCTCAAGTTGAATGAACCAGTATAAAAATATGGGATATAATGTTTCTCTATTCAAACACTTTCCATTTACTTATATCATTACAACCTGTTAACTAATTGGCAAGCGTACCAAATTGTTAAAGTAATAAATTGGTAAGATCGGATGTCGTTTCCCAAAAGACTCGTGTGACACCAAACAATCGTATAATTGCTAACTAATATAAACTAAAGAATGATTCCATTAAATGAGTTTTGGGTGCAATTAAAGTAAATATGATGCATAAATAGTAAAATGAACTTTTGTAGTTATAACACTTGGAAATGAAATTATATTAGAAATTATATTTGTTGGGTAAGATTTAACCTACTTCACTTTTATGTGTGTAAAATCACGTCATCTTCATTAATATGCTAATGTCAATGTACTAATTTACTCAAACCTGGTCCCTTGGTATAAAGAGCCTAGATTTCCTTATTAGACTTCAATATCTTGATAATCATAATAAGTAATTATGCTTTAAGAATTAAAATTTAAGACAACTAAAGGTCTAAGTTCTATTCCTAGATATAATTTCCTTTAGGTATATTATTCCAAGTCCAGGATCACATGATATTTCCCAAAATTAAACAAACCAAATATCAAGATATCAATGGCTAAATCATAACGAGCATTACGTGAAGGAACAAAATATTAGCACTCAATATAAGAGACAAAAATATATTCAAAACTTCTGCATATTACATAAGAGTCCAGTGGCTATATCTATCTCCAACAAGAATGAAATTAGCTCTCCATTGTCATGGAGAGCTCATGCTTACAAATGGAAAGAATGGAAAAAGGTGGAGACCTAAGGAAGAAGAAAGGAATGTTCCCACACACCCTAGCTAGCCTTCAAGTTCTCCAAAAGAGAGTTCTCGTGTCCAGTTGTCAAAAGATCCAGCTTCATTCATGTTTTTTTTATCTAAATAGGTTAAGTTTGCCACATCAGCATAAGTGGTGCTCAACGACACTCAAGCAGTGAAAAATCGAGAAGGATGGCGCTCAATGGTAGCCTAGCAACACTCAAGCGATTAAAAGCTGAGAAGAATGGCGTTCAACGCCTAGGAAGGGGCGCTCAACGCTGGAAATGAGAACCAAATGGCGCTCAACAGCTAAGAGGGGGGCTCAGACGTGGGATTTGCGAGGTAATTGGCGCTTAGCACTAAGGGTGGAGCGCTTAGCTCCACTCTAAACTTCTTGAACTTTTTTTTTGTTATTCTTGCTTCTCTTGAGTGTCAATACCTTGATTTAATCCAAAAGCTTCCTCTAACTAATTTAAGTACACAAAAATTTGGGATTAGTGATAAAATTGAATCATTTAAGCTCAAGATTCAACTACTTAGTAATACAAGACAAGTTAAAGGATCTAGAAGGTAAAAAGCTAAGGAAAAGTTCATTTTGTTCACAATTCAAGACTATAATAATGGTAAAATCTGACTTTATCATAACCTAGCGTCTAATCATCTAAAAATTCTTGTACTCCATATTTATAAACTATTTGATGCTAATTTGCAAAAAAAAAAAGTTGAAAACACTATTCATCCCTCTAGTGTTCTTGCATCTTCATTTTGGTGCACAATTAAAAGTTAAGTCTAGATGATAGGTAAAGAGTCCAAAGCAACCTTCTCATACTCATTTTATTCTCTTAACCCAATAATTTGTTAAGTTAAAAGAAAATAATTTTAAGATATAACTAGGAAAGATATAACAGATGATGATGAACAATATATAAAGAATAGATGTCATATAATGAGAGGAGTGATACCTATATGAATTTCAAGGGTTGTTTATAATAAATTCCTTACAAATATTTTTTAGATAGTCTTGTAATAACATATTATGTTGGTAGTGTCAGTCGGTGGTTTTAACTTATGATGCAGAAAAATATGACAATGTTCTTTAGGCATCTTATTTAAAGAGATGGTGAAAGAACATAATTTCATGATATAGATATGATGGTGGTTGACCTCTTAACTTAGAAGTGGTACAATTACATTTTAACCTATATGCACACTTGGTTAAAGATAAAAATGAATGAATTTGAAAAAAAAAATCTCTGATAAAATTTCTCATAATAAAAAGTACTAGATTAATATGACAGTTACTACTTATGTTAGATAAAATACGTTGTAATATTACAAAAGTTAAATGTTCGTGTTGGAACGTTTTACAGTGTTAATATTCTTTTATTAATTGGAAACATTAATATTTGTATTAATTAGTAACAGTCAAATTTTTAAGTGTTGCAACAATCAAATTATTTATTGCTTTTATTGTCTTTTATTGATTTTATTCTTTCCTATTTCTATAAATAGAGAGCTCTTCCCTCATTCTAAACACACAAAAAGAAGTCTTCTCTCATTCTTCTTTCTTCTTCTACAAATATTCTGGATTTATTTTATACTCTTTTTATAGATCCTTGCTAGTTCTGAGATCCTCAAAGATATTCTGGAAAGTTCCTGTTGTATCTTGGGGGACTTGCGCCATACATTGCGGATAAGTCCTTAAGGACAGTGAATCTACATGCTTCAGGAAATATTGTTCGTGATTATGTCAGCTTTTATACAACAATCTTAAGGACTTATGGCTGACATCAACAACTTAATCCCGAAGGATCACAACTTTGTTTTCAGAACTCAGACGGTATTTGCGAAACCTATAACTTCCAGAGGCTGCCAAGGTGCTTACATCAATGATGGCTTCTGATCGCATTTGTAAGGACTGTGGATGAGGACGAAGAAGATGAGGTACTTGAGTAAATTTTCGTATAATTTACCTACAAAGAGAAAAACACAACTAGGTATTTTCTCGTTTACCAATCTTAAATATTTTAAAATTGTGGGGGTGTAGGTAATTTTATTTAATTACTCGAAAAAATAAACTTTGGCTTTTCACTTAATGATATGGATAGTATTCTAAATTTGAAAATGGTGATTGTGTCATTATATGTTTGTATGTGGATGACATGTTAAATCTTTGGTACATGCAATGAGATTGTCGCTAGAACTAAATTATTTGAGAATCAAAATTTGAAATGAAAGACATGGGTGAAGCCAATGTGATTTTAGGTATTAGAATCATAAGGAAGGGACATAATATCTTACAATCTCAAGAACAATATATTGAGAAACTTCTTAAGAAGTTTGGGTTTTATGACTTAAAACCAATAAGTACCCCTTATAATGCTAATTCTAAATTAATGAAAAATAGAGGAGAATCATTATCTCAGCCTCAGTATGTCTAGATAATTGGGAGCTTACTACACTTGATGAGCTTTTCTAGACCTGATATTGCTTATGCAGTAGGTAGACTGAGTAGGTACACTCAATGTCAAAATCAAGAATATTAGGATGCACTTGCTAGGCTTATGAAATACTTAAGAGGTTTAATGGATTATGCCATTGAATATAGTAGATTTCCCGCTGTACTAGAAGGGTACAGTGATGCTAATTGGATCTCTGATTCAGATGAGACAAAATCCACTAGTAGTTATGTATTCACACTTGGAAGTGGTGCGATTACATGGAGATAGCCAGACAAACTATTATTGCAAGATCAACAATGGAATCTGAGTTTGTTGCTCTTGAGATGGCTGGTAATGAGGCTGAGTGGTCGAAAAACTTCTTAGCGAACATTCCACTAAGAATGAAACCAACCCCATCAGTATCAATACATTATGATTGCCAATCGGCAATAGCTATAGCTAAAAACAATTACAATGAAAAGAATAGACATATTCAATTGAGACACAATTTGGTGAAGCAGCTGCAAAGAGTGGAACTATTTCCATTGATCATGTAAAGTCAGAATGGAATCTCGCAGATCCTCTGACAAAACCCCTAGGAAGACAAATGATATTAGAAACATCGAGGGGAATG
Source organism: Vigna nakashimae (assembly GCA_034642375.1). Classification (NCBI taxonomy): domain Eukaryota; kingdom Viridiplantae; phylum Streptophyta; class Magnoliopsida; order Fabales; family Fabaceae; genus Vigna; species Vigna nakashimae. The sequence continues at coordinate 27,129,283 of CM067768.1, forward strand.
AGACTTAAGTCACTTGCAAACAAACAAGTGATGGTAACCCAACCTTTGTGATTGGAGATCCCATGAATAAGGTTCATATGGGTAAAAACAAGTCACTTGTTAGTTCTAATAGCACTAAATTGATTTTAATCAATTATGTCCATTCCTATGGTGTCTGTGAAAGTGCTAGAGACTACATTATTGAGAGGCTAAACTTTGTTATTAAAATTTTCTATGGTGAAAGAATTTTAGCTTAAACAAAGTTTTTAATGATTTCCATATCCCTTATGGGTGGTGTATGATTTGCAGCGTACATTTACGAAATCACCTATATGAGTGTCGAGTGGGGCCGCTTGCATGAGATCTTAGCATGATCTCTAGAGCACTCATGAATATCGGGCACGCGCATGGCCTAGTAAGCGCAACACAGCGATAACAGCAAGGATTGCGGGAATCTGTTGTGATTGATAAACCTCTAACACACGTCAAGTGTCTTTGGTTCATATAGCTTGTTATACCAACTATATTGTGTGTTAAGTTTCTAAATCTAAGACTAGTTCATATACCTTGCTATACCAGCTCTGATGCATTACATTTTTGAGACCTAGAATAAAAGTTTATTATCTTTTGTTTCAACTCTCTTTTACAATATGTGGGGGATTGTTGTAATATTTCAAAAGTTAAACGTTGGTGTTGGAACGTTTTACAATGTTAATATTCTTTTATTAATTGGCAACGTTAATATTTTTATTAATTAGCAACAATCAAATATTTAAGTGCTGCAACGGTCAAATTATTTATTGTTTTTATTGTCTTTTATTGATTTTATTCTTTCCTAACTCTATAAATAGAAAGTTCTTCCCCATTCCAAACACACAAAAAGAAGTCTTCTCTCATTCTTCTTTCTTCTTTTCTTCTTCTACAAATATTCTGGATTTATTTTATACTCTTTTCAGAGATCTTTGCTAGTTCTCAGATTCTCAGAGATATTATGGAAAGTTCCTATTGTATCCTGGGAAACTTGTGCAATACACTGTAGATAAGTTCTTAAGGACAGTGAATCTACACGTCTCAGAAAATATTGTTCGTGATTATGTCAGCTTTTATACAACAAAAATATTATGAGTCAATCCCATATATATATATATATATATATATATATATATATATATATATATATATATATATATATAATAACCTACTTAATATTCTTTATTGATTAAAAAAAAACCTTAAACAAGAGAATTATCTTTTGCACAAACCAATGACACATAATGATAAACTACTTGACAATTAGGTCAAGCCTGAATAAAGTGGGACAATGCTCGTTCCTATTGTTGACACAACCGTGACCTAAAGATTCAAAAGTTTCTCGTCCACTTTGTTCAAACAAATGTTGGCAAACAAACTTCTTTGCTTTGATATCACGGAACAAAACATTCTTTCCCATCACTACTTTGTTATGATGCAGTTAATTTATTGAAGCATATTTGTGTCTATATATCAATTCTTTTTCTTCTTCATGCTTTCTCTTTGTTCATGTTTTAAAATATTTTATTGGATGGGTGGGTGGTGAGGGTCTATGCATGCCCTAACGCTACAATCAAGGATTTTGTTGGGTCCATATTGTAAAGGCATGCAAATGGCTCTAAAGTTGTGACTTTTGGACTTCCTCAAATATGCTACAGATACAAGATGATGAAGAAAGTTCTTACAAAATGTGAGCAGTGAGAGCTCTTATCAACTTATCAAAAGGCCACGCAATTCTTCAATATCGATCTCTTATTTATATAATTTAGGTTTCAAATTAACTAATTTCATTAAACTCACTAGTAAAACAAGTCTACACCCATTTTTCTGTATATTTTCATTCAGTTTATATCTCTAAAATAATGAAATGTTAAATATAAAGCTATGATCAATAAATATCGTTGTCATCTTAAAATGTAAGTATAAACTTAACTCAATCTTAGGACCATTTTAGACATTTTTTTTTCTTGGTTAAACCTATATATGTTTTTGAAGATTCCTAGGGTATCCTTGCCATCTTGTTTTGTCCTGTAGTCCCTTTTTCCAACTCAGCATCACATGCTTTGGTGTCAATATTTTTTGTTAACGTTTTGATTTGTGGGTTACACGCAATGCCACTACTGTTTTTATTGAATGATATACACTTACTTTACCCTGGAAAGCTCGCATCACTCCAAAAGCTTCTTTTTGAAAAGAAAAATGAAAGAAGCTGGGAAAGTAGAAACACAAAGACAACATTAGTGGTTGTAGTCAAGAGCCATGGTATATTCTAAACCCACGAGAGTGAGCTTTTTTCTCGTTAGGCCCTCTTCATGGGACATTCATCGGATTTAATTTTAATGGTGTTGTGCTTTATAATGTCAAACATATTATGAAATTTTCATTCCGTTTCTTTCTGATCCCTCCGTTTTATGCAAATTGTTTAAATGAGTAACGTAGTAGTTGTTATTCTTAATATATATGAAACTCTTAAACTATAAATTCTAAATTTGAGATGAAGAAAGTATATATAACTCTACTTCAATAAAAAATAAACAAAAATAAATATTTCACACACTAATTAAAAAATTAATTAATATAATTTCTCTAGTCCCAATTTAAGCATAATTTTCTACCTCCTAAACACCAATAAAGTATAAGTTGTTAATCATATAAGACATGATTACATCACCTTTAATATAAGATCTTAAGATTAAATGTTTATGAGTTTTTCTTTTATATTTCTTAATATGTCATTCAGTTTTTCTTATTTCTACTCAATCTATAACTTTTAAATCTTACTTAAATTTCTAACAATTATCACTATTTGTATAAAAATTAGCAAGTACATATCTTATTTTTGTTTTTTTCATACAAAATATTGTCTTTACTGTGTATTTTAATAATACTATGATACATGTGTTTTTGCATTTGTGCAAATTAAAAACTAAAAGACATTTTTCTTTCTCTACATGAAAGATGATAATAGAACAATATATTTGGTAGATTGTCTGTATGAGATAATATCTAGAGTGTTATCAAATAGATCAAGAAAGTACTTTTTAAAACATTAGTACAGTCAAGAGAAACGACAACGGTTATTTTCGCTCATAGGCAGCGGTTCTGGAACCGAGGCATATACAGGCGAGACAAAAAATCTATCATTTTTACCTCGATTGTGGACCGAGGCAAAAGGGATAGGATTTTGTCTCGGTTCAAAAGTAACCAAGGCAGTAGGATTTTGCCCTTTTTTTTAAATGACTTTTCGCATCGGTTCTCTTTTGAACCGAGGCAGTATGTTGGAAAATTCAACAAAAAAAAAATCTAGCCAATTTCTTAATGCAGCATAATTATTAAAAGTGAATTTATTTTGTGATTGATAATTAATGATTATAGTTATAATCATGAATATATGTCAGACATAATAAATTATAGTAATTAATTCATTTGACAGCTAAATGAATTAAACAAATTATACGTAGTATATGTAGATAACAACAACTTCAGTAGTTTACCATCTCTTTAATATAACTATTGATTCATTTAATTACATAATAAATGTGTAATGATTCAAGTAGTTAAATTTCTTTTACATTTTCAACATTCATGCGAAATGAGACACACCTACATATTGACATATTATTGAGGAAAGACATAGTTTATACAAGGCAGTGAATCAAGCAGTGAATCCCTATCGTGAGATATAAAACTATCGAGGAAAGACATAGTTTATACAAAGCAAGATTCATTTCATTGAACAATTGTTCCAATAATATAAGTAATTTGTTCCAAACACAAGCCGAATTCATCCCGTTAAATTACAGAAATCGGTGACTGAGAAACATGAAGTACATGCAGTGTAAGAACATAAAAGATGATTAATTTGTTGAAAGGGGGAAGCCAATTCCATGTCTCTGTGTAGGAAACACAACAAAGAACATGCTGCCGAAAACGCCAATTCCCACTGCAATGCCGTGAGGATTTCCTGTATCTTAGTCGAGGGTGCTGGAAAGAAGCAATTCAACACATTTTAATTGAATAATGCAATTGTTGCAAACACCAAAACTGACATAACTGCATGCATGATATCTATGAACTTCAGGTAATATTTTACTCAATACTATATTCAATGTTTCAAACAAGAGCTAACTAACTATCCAACAAAGTGAAAAAAATCGAATATCAACTGCTTACCATCATCTTCCAAGCAAGATAACCGGTTGACCCTCCTTTATGCCCTTCTTTATCCTCCGAAGCATAAGGGATTCCGCGCCTCAAAACCTGTTCCACAAACAAGACAACTCCTTTCTTCTCCCCCATTCATCTTCCCTAGCCCCACTCGCATTGACGCAAACCCCTCTTCCTTTCTCATCCCATTCATCCGCAACATAACTTCAATCCCCGCCAACCTTCCTCCTCTAAGGATATCCAACAGCACCCCTGTCACCCCTCCAAGCGCAAGGCTGACTTCGATTCCCTCTCCAACGCTTCCTTCTGCCACTCTGTTTTCGCCACCTCCGCCCCCTCCAGTCCCTCGTGCCGCCACCACGTCGCGACTTCCACCATCCCCGAGTGCGACGAGTCCAACGCTTCCACCGTCGACTGTCTCCGGTCGTTGGGTTAGTTTTCACTGTCAGACCCCCGCCGGTCCCCCTTCCCCTACTTTCAACCTCATGAATAGATCTAAATCATGAAATCGGTAAAAAAAAAGAAATGGAAAGCGAAAAAAAGGTTGAACCTGATGTTGGAGATCTGATGTTGGAACCTGGGTAATCGCCCTTCATCTTGAGGTAAAAGACCTTAGAATCACCGGAGGAAGCCGAGGGAATAAGGCGAGAGTTGAGGAGCTTGAGAATATCGTCACAGATGTTGGAGAGCTTGGACTCGATCTTGGATCGGTAGGCTATAGAGAGGAGATTCCTCTCTTCGACGTTCAGTTCCTCATTGTCTGCGGCAGCGAAGTGGAGAGCAATGCGCCAAACATATGAAGGCAGCGGTGGAGGGAGGAGGCGGCGTAGGGAGCATAAACGCAGAAACTTCTGAAGTGGTTGGAGGCAGCAAAGGAGGAAGCAGCGTAGTTGTGGAGGCAGCAACGCAGGGGAAACACACGAAGAAGAAAAACAATGGCATACGTTTTTATTGCCCTAGACCAGGCCTACTAACTAGGTTACCAAAACCCGAGGCAATATCTAGCCTACTGTCTCGGTTATGTTGCCACCCGATGCCTAATCCCTTAAAAAAAAATTAAAATAGCATATGCCTCGGTTAGGGGAAACTGGGGCAGTATGGGGAATATCGCAAAGTTATATGCTTCGGTTCACTTAGATACCGAGGCAGTTACTGCTTTAGGCACCAGTTAGTGGAGAACCGAGGCGTATACCTTGGCTTTTATTACAAAATTGCCACCGTCTTTTTATACGCTTCGGTTTTTACGAAACCGAAGCGTATATGGCGCGTTAGAAACTCCTTTTTTTACTAGTGAAATCATTGATAAATCTTAAACAACATTCATTTAAGAAGAGGATTATTATACAACATATACTTGTAGCTAATAAGGTGATAGACTATGAAAAGGCTTATGATTTAGTAAGGTGAAAATTCTTGTACTCATGGGCATGTTAGGTTTTAATTTTAAAAGGAATGAATGGATAAAAAAAGTGTTTAAAATCTTCTACAATTTTGGTCTTGATTAATGGAAGTCGAACACAAGAATTTAGACCTATAAGAGGATTGAGACAAGAAGCCAATAACACCTTTTATGTTCCTAATTGTAGCACAATGATTGTTCGTTATGATAAGACAAGAATCTAAGAAATTTGTTTAGGAAGGAATGAAATTAGGGAAAAAATTGTTGATAGGGAGAGCATAATGTTAGCTAAACACAATTCCTGTGATGTTGGTTTCTCATGATGACAACACATTGATAATAAAAACATATGTATTTTGTTAATGTGTTGTATATGTTAATGTTTACTGTAAAATATGTAAATATTGTGTTTATCAGATTTGTTGACATATTGTGTTGATTGTTACATACTATTGTGTTTGTGAAATGATCATATTTGTGTATACATAATATATGTTTTGGTGATATAAAAAATCACATGCACAAAAGCATATATGAATAACTTAATCAATTACAGTGATGTGATAATCAATTAAGGCCATTAGACAACTTGAGTTTTAAACTGTGGCAAAACAACTAATTTTAAATCGATTACATTAGTTGGTGAATTGATTAAAACTCATGTGTTTGCACATATCTTTTTCAAATGTGTTATGATGTGTTTTAAGAACAAAAAGTTTTCAAAAATCTTCTAAGTGTTAAAGCTTAACCGATTACATGGTTTATGTATTCAATTAAGTTCATTATGATTTGAAAACTTACTTATGCTTGTCATAACTACTATAACGGTCATATTTTTAAATGTGTTTGACCAAGAATTTAATGAGAATCGATTGCATTAATTGTATATTCAATTAGGCGCTGAATTGGTTGTAATTTTGTTACATGTGTTTAATGTAACCGATTACATTAATATGTTAATCGATTTGATCTGCGTAAGAACTGATATAAACTATATATTGGCGCATTATTTGATTTTCGAAAGAGAACAATTGAGAATTACACTTTCATATCTGATTGATTTTCATATGAGAAGTTTTACAAATTGATCAAAGGCTCCAAGAATCAAGAACTAGGAATGGTTTACAGATCTTGAAGCATTCTTTAGAAGTAAACGTGACTGGACTAAAAAGGCTGATCATTTCTACACAACTGAAGGTGCATTCTATTTGATCATGAGAAGAAGACTTACAATCTTTGATTTGTTGTTCCCTGTACGTGTGGCGTCAGGAAGAAGAGTGGTGTACTCTTGACTTTGAGAGGGGATATCTCAAAGGGGTTGCTGCGACAAGAACAGGGTAGTTCTTTGTTGGCAAGTTTTGTTGTTCTATATTTGATTGAGAGTTTGTGAGGTGTTTACATTTGAGAGTTGCTCTGTAAAGCCTTGGTTGTAATACTCTGATCATTATAGTGAATTACTGTCTAATCTAAGGTTGATTGGGAGGGTGACTAGATGTAGGCATTGAGGCCGAACTAGTATAAAAATTGAGTTTGATTTTCTTCTCCCTATCTCTTTACATTTGCGCATACATTCTGTAATTGTTTTACACGCATACTATTTTCATAGCACACCATTGCTTACGGCACAAGAAAGGTTTCAAGAACCATGCCATTTGCGAAAAAGATTTGAAAATTGCTATTTTTTTATAAAACACCAATTCAACCCCCCTCTCCCCCTCTTGGTGTTGAGAAACAAAGCTCATCAATTCTAACAAAGATGTTGAGGTGAACATGCTACAGTTTGTCGATAGTTTGTATGCGAGGCTAAACAACAAAATATTTTAGTTGTAAAAAGCATACTTTGGTTTTTTGAGCTAATGCCAAGTTTAAGGCTCAACTTTCATAAAAAGTAAGATAAGAGCTTTTGGGGTACAGAAGGATATATTTGAAAGGTTCTCAATTATCTTGAACTACATTCGTATGAAAGTTCCATTTAAATACTTAGGTATGATTGTTGATAGAAATCCAAGGAGAGAAGAATTTTGGCAAAGTGTAGTGAATAAAATTAAAAGTAAATTGGAAAGTGGAAGGGTATGTTTCTCTTCTTTGCAAGAAAAATATGCCTTATTAAATGTTATTAAAGCATTCCCTCTTTATTACTTTTCTTTCTTTAAAGACCTAATCGATGTATGTAAACAAATAAGGAAAATACAAACAAAGTTTCTACGAGGGTTGGAAAAAAAGGGTAAAAAGATTGCATGGATTAGGTGGGAGAAATTGTGCAGATCAAAGGAAGACGAAGAGATAGTGATCCAAGATATAGAGCAGTTTAATATAGTCTTAATAGCTAAACTAAAATTGAGACATGGAAACGAAGACTAGGAACATAGGAATAAAGGTTATGGAAGGATATTTTAGAGTCTAAGTATGGCTCTTGAGAAGCCTAAATGTTAATAGAAACACAATATATGAATCTTGGTGGTGGAGAGATTTACGCAAGGTATGTGTGAAAGGGCAAAAAGAGAATTAGTTTGATAGTAAGATAAAATTTTGGGAGGATAAATGGTTGGGTGAAATACCGTTAAGCAATAAGTTCCCTAGGTTAAATGCGATTGCAAAAGATAAAACAAAAACAATTGAGAAATTATGAGGTGGAAAAGTGATAGGAGAGAATGGTGTTTGGCATGGAGAAGAGAGAGATTTGAGTAGGAAAGAAGCCAAAAACAAATATTACAGCAAGAGATATCAAGCCTGCCATTTGATAAGGAATTTGAGGATACATGGCTTTGGGAAGAATAAGATATGAGAGTGTTGATAAGTGTGGGAATTACCTATTATTCACACTTATTATAACTCCTTATTTGTCTTTATATCATGCGTTTTGTATTCCATGAAAAGATATAAGATTTGTGTATAGTCTTTTGAGATAGACATAATTATTTGTTTTTGGTTTATTTTGTAGGAAATTGGAAGATTGGAGAAGAATAGAGAGTTGTTGCCAGAAGTTACTAGCCTAATCACAAGCACCGCTAACAAAGCTAGACATGGACTCTTGCCTAGCTAAAAAGTCTTGTGACCCAACTAGTAGAGCAGTTTAGCCCAACAAGAGGATTATGTGGTTCAACAAGAATGCACTTTTTGAAGAAGGTTCTAAAGTGTCAATAGTGGAAGAAAAAATGAGTTTTTGGATGTGGGAGCACAACTGAAGGTTGGGGATGCGGGTTAGAGGCACAAAACACATTTCGGAGAGCTTGGAGGGCTGGTAGGGGCTTGTAGGAACAACCTCTTCTTCCTCCTTGTATCTCCATCAATCATTTTGAGCATATGTAGGCAAAAAAATAAAATGATCTTTAACAAAGGAAAGCTAGATGTCGAGGAAGTATTTTGTATGGCCCAATTTAAAGCTTGGAAATGGTTAAGACACAAATATCCTCATGTTATGTTCTCCTATTCAAATTAGTACCAATGTCTAGTGGCATGTATAAAAACATTACAATGGTCATGATTATGGTGAATAGGGAACAATTATGCATGTTATAGAACAACCACGTTTAAGTTAATGAAAAATGTTATTGGATAAGTGATAGAGTAGCACTACAAGTATGTAGCACAATATTTATACAAATTAACTCTGAAGTGCATACTTATTAGTAGGCTAAGTTTAAATCACAATAGTTGGAATGCATATGTTTTTTTTTCTTTGTTATTTTTTCTCTAGCAAGACAAAAAGGAATGGACATGACTTAAAGAAGATTTAATAGAATCTTGAATCAAGCACTTAGAACAATAGGTGTTGCCTTAACAACCCACGTATTGACAATTCCTATTAGAGTTTGATAAAAATATAGGGAACGTTGTTAAAGTAATAACTATGCATCAAAACACTTAATTAGACTAGGTGCTAGATTATTGATGATTTATTTGTTAATTTGTTTCATACTCAGTTTGTTTTTATTAATGAACACAATGTTGTAGTGTGAGGAGTGTCTTATTATACATAATTAAAAAAAAACACATTGAAGCTTGTTTGAAAATAAATGTTTAACCATTAATCACTATCTTCACAATTTATATTTTTATCGTGATATGAAAGATATTGTTATATATAATTAATATAAAAATAAGACAAATTTAAAAGACAAATAGAGAAAATAAAAGAATAAAGCTGAAGATTAAATTTTAAAAAATATAGGAGAGAACATATTTATGTAAATAATATTATAATTAAGCTATATAATTGTCATCAACAAGAGGCTACACATTAATCAAGATCTTGTCATAGTGACCCATATGTAATTGTTAATGTTATTGATTTCACTTTGAAGTCACAGTGGCTCTCTAGTCTTAGGTCTGGTATGAATCAATATTAGTGGGATGTAATAGGAATTATAAAATTAATTAATGCAACTTGCAATTAGCATAGAGTTTGATACCAAGTTTTTTGGACCATTAATTATAATTATGCACTAAAGGTAATATATATATATATATATATATATATATATATATATATATATATATATATATATATATATATATATATATATATATATATATATGAGGTGGAAAGCATATCAATCACTGTTGGTGTGCTTTTAAAATCTCATGATAAAAATGCAAAAATAAAATCAAACATAAATAATCATTAACTTGATAACTACATGACACTGTATACATAGAAATATGCAGGATCTTCAAATTTAAAAAAAAAAAAAAACATGTTATCTTTTAATTATCTTAGGCATATAAATGAGATTCCTGATGGAAAGTGCACATTAATCAACCTTTATATATGCAAAGAGATATTGGTGTAATGGTTTCCTTTCCTTTAAGGGAAAATTCATTGTGGATGATATAGACTAAATAGGGTTACCAGAATATACAATTACTGATTAGGATAACAAAGGCTCTGAGTAACTTATTTTTCCCTAACTTCTGTCATTTCATCTTCTTTTTGACTCATATGAATCAAAAAGCACTTCATTTTATATATAAATAAAAATCACTTTTGTTTCTGTTTTACTTCACTGTCCTTTGCTGTTCCGCTAAGTAAAGCTTTGGTGGTCAAAAGAGAGGGTGGAAAAGCAAAAGGGAGAAGTGGAATTGAAAACTTGATTAATAAAGATAAAAAGATTAAAGCATGTTTCAGAATTGAATAGAACAATTTTGATAGGTGAACCAATATGTGCACTTTCCATATGCTGAAAGTGATGATCTCAAAAGACTAATTATAGATGCCAAATTACCAATACTGTGTAATTACAGGGTTGAAAGAGATGAAAACTATCTCTAATGCTGAGTAGACTAAGAGAGAAGAAGATGGTGACATGCATTTATTTTCATTTATTTACGGAAAAATAAAATTAAAGATAGAAATGTGATCATGTATACTTTAATAAGTGGAAACATATAGGCAACATGGATAATTTATACTTTAATTTTAGAATGGTAGATAGTCTAGAACGTATATTTAAAAGTATCACTAATTAAAAAAACCTTCTAACACGCATATTACACTTTGGTTTTCACAAAATCGAATAGTATAAAAAGATATAATGATATTTTTGTAATTATCATAAATATATAAGTCTCAATTCAAAAACAACTGATGGTTTATTAAAAATGAAATAGACATAAATTTAGGTTTGTTATTAGGTCAATAAATGTCAAATTTTAACCTTGTTTTTACTCAAAATATACACTAAATTTAGAAAGAGATGCAACATATCCCATGTATGCAAAAATTAGAAAGGGCTATACTAGTAATGTGAAAGCTACCTAAGATTTAATGACATCTAATTCATTTATCTATACTCTGAAATCTTTATTTAGTTTTATTGAGAATGCATAAAAATAACCCAAAGCAACATGCATTGCCTTCACTCCTGACACAGTATCACAAGAAGATTAATCTCACTAGTTGTTAATAAAATTATCTATATAATGACATAGTATCACAAGAAGATTAATTTTACTAGTTGTTAATAAAATTATCTATATATTATAGATGCTTATGAAAAAAAGACAATATTATGTATACCTGTGATTGAAAGCACAACTCTGAATGGAGAAAATGACCATTAAAATGACACGAGATTATGACAACATAACATGCAAAAATAATGTAAAATATTTTTTGAAAAATGTGGATAGACATAATGGTTGTGAAAGATGCTTGATGGACTTATTGTCATGGAGTTCTTTGATCTTAACTTGAACTCTTGAAACTCCTAAAACAATTGAAAGTAAACACGAGAGATGTTTATATATCCAAAGGAAAAACTCAATGTAGAAAAATATTTTAAGGGAAAGATGTTTCCCAATGCCCCCACACATGAGAATGGCCAAAAATGCACCTTTTAGTCACTAATGAAAGTCTTAAAATGCATCAAATGCTTGTCGTCGTCAAGAGTGAAGTTTGCTTAGGAGAAAGTGAGGAGAAATGTAAAACACAAGATTTTTAAAACACATTTATGTCTAGCCCTACGAGCACCATACATAAAAAAAGGTTTCTATGTATGGTGTTCTTATGGGTCAAACATAAATTTACCTTTGATGTGTACACAACCTATAAGTGTCTGATGTAAAAACTTTTTTTTACGTATGCACTTACAACCAAATGTAAATATTGATAATTTAATTACAAAAATGTCACCATATGTTTTTTATTTATATTGTTTATATGTGAGATTAAATTCAGGTGACATTCTTTTTTCTTTTAGTGGAAGTTATAGAAAAAATGAAGAGTGAAGGGAAACAAAAATGTATCATAATTAAGTTAAATTATGAGAAAAAATATGATTTGTTTGGATAAAGTTTTCCTTTGTATATAATGAGAAGAATAGAGTTTTGCAAGAGATGAATTGAATGGATTATAATGTTTGCAATATAAGTTAATCTTTTCAATTAGTAGTCCCATAACAAAACTTTTCACCATCCAAATGTTTATGAGAAGGGGATCCACTTGGACCTCATACTTATTATGTTGAAGGTCTAGCAAGTTTGGTAAAACAAATAGTTGTAAGTATTTTTTTAGTAGATTAGATGACAATACAAACTAATATGTCTATTTTGATCTAAAAAATAGGTTGATTGAATATAAGAAATGTTGACTAATTTTTTTACTTGTCTTGAATAATATTTGATTTGCTAACTACAAAATGATTTGCATAAGAATTATTTATTTTACAATTTTCTTCTCATTCATAACTTATAAAATATCAAAATTCATAATTTTAATAACATTATTTGTATTTAATTAAATTATTAAAAATAAAAATTCTATAAATCTATTTTTAGAATAAAAAATATACATAATTTTATAATTTTTAATTTTTAAGTAATATGTTAGAAATTATTCAATTGATTCAACAAATATAGGGAAATATTAGTTAAATATGTATACCTATAGCTAAATATTTGTGAAATATCTAAACATTGACCTTAGCAACTATTCCATTTGTCAGTTGTTAATTTGCCTAATGTATGAATTCTTATTGGACGATCCAAAGAGTTTGCAAAAGGACACGAACCGTCCTTTGGTTTGGTCTGATAAATTTGACCCTAATGATGCCAAACAAACTTTTGTAGCCGCCTTTTGATGTGTTGCTTTTGTGGTGGCACGCACTGCCGCACCCCACACTTCGCTGTATCCACCTATGCTCCTATTATTGTTTAACCTTCATATTTCATGTTTTAAGTTAATCAAAAATTTACATCACAATTTCTACCAATACCTTTTACTATTTTTGTTGTTTCTTATTTTTTATTGCATCTCACAATAATAAAATTAGATAAACATTTCTAAATTGTCCTATGACATATTATAACATTATTATCCTTAGATATACTATTGTAAGGAATTGCGTATATTTATAAAATCCAGTGTTGGGAGAGCTAATATCACTTTAGATACATAAGTTAATAGGAAATGATACTATTAATGTCAAGTAATATAATTATGTAAATCTATGTAAGTTTTTGTATTAATTTTATAATTCTATTAAATGGAAGGCTGTTTTTGCAATAATTAAATTTTAAGGTGTTTTGAGTATTTGATAATATAAAATAGTTATAAATAATGTCATGAAATTAAACTCTTCAATTTATTATATGAAATTTGGTTTAAGTTTGGGAATTTCGAATATTTTTAATCAATTGTTTATCTGGTTTTTAATCAAATATGTTTCATCTTTTACGTTTTCTTTAATCATAGTATTTTATTTTATGCACTGTAATATATATATATATTTATTTTATATTAATATAAAATAACAATAAGTAAACTTCATAATTATATATAATGTTCATTAAAATCAAAACTAATAACAGATAAATTATATATATATATAGATATATATATATATATATATTTTTTGTATTTAGAATGGACAATTAAAATTCTGGTATATAATTGTTTTAACTTGATTAGAAAAAGAGAATTGAATGCAACACTTGGATGTAGACAATAAATTAGATTAAAAAACTATAGTTAAGAAGATGAATACAAATGAAAATAAATTAAAGAAACTGTGTGATATGATAGAAATAATTTTTTTTTAAGTAGAGGTGAGCGTAACATGCGAAATGCAATCTTTTCAAAAAGAGAAAAAAAACTTTAAGAACTTCTAACTATTACAGTAAATAGAGTGAGATTTCCCTCTCTAAATTATATACTTTAATAATAATAATTTTAGGCATAATTTATAATACAAAGGTCATAATCAGGTTTTGATTTTAATAAAAAAGAATTAGTATAGGAATATAGGACTATAAAATTGATATAAGGAACACAAGGTTTAAAATACATAGAACGTGCAAGGAAAAAAAGAAGACACTTTGTGTTTGGCGTCTTGCCATGTGCATTATAAAAGCAGCGTGACCGAAAGCACTTTTATAAATCATATATTTGAAGAATTTGAGCTCGGCCTCTACTTTTTAACCTTTCATTTTAATTCACTATGTAGTGCATGGACCATCCTATACTAGCTACGTAAAGCTTGTAAATTCTAATTTAATTTATCAAATATTTTATTATTGTTATTTATAACAATTTGATATAATTATCAGAAGAACTTGGCTCAATCTAAATTATTATTACTAATATAATCATTATATAATAATATATAAAACCCTGTCATGGCGTAACTAATAATAGCTACACCAAATGTAAAGAGTTGAGGTTGACGTGAAAAAACAAATATTATTTTTAAATAAAAAATGTCATTCTATGCGTTAACAGAAAATCATTTGCTATAAAAGCTTGGGATATATGGTGAGAGTGAAGTTAAAGTCTTTCTCAATTTAAAACAACAATAGGCATTGACTTCCGGAGATTATAAATTTAGTTGAAGGTTTGCCTTTGAAGTGTGTTACACCAACAAACAATCCCAAAACACTAAGACATTAAATATATTTGTACTTGTTGTGTGTTGATTTTCAATCTTATTTTAATTTCAACAAAATATATTTTGCTTTTCCTTCCTAAAAAAAGAAATCGATCATTTTGATTTATAATTTCCATTATAAATAAAATACGCTTTATAACCTTAGAAGTTTTTGTAAAAGCATTATTAATAGACATTACTGTGAAACATCTTAGAAAATATATATAGTTATCTCTCGTATATAATTAACCGTACACATTTTACAAATATAATTCTTATTATACTCAATTTTCACAATATATAATCATTTCTAAATAAATAATAACTAAAACAATATTTTAAGTATACGTGAAATTTGTAAAAACTGTAAATTATACTTGATTAATAATTTATTTCTGTAAAAATTCTCACTTAATTATTTATAAAATTAGAATAATTTTCACTCTCCTTAATGCCTTTCAAAATATATGTATATTATTATTTTTATTACAATATATATACATGATATTTTAATCATGTGATTTGAACTAATATTAACGTGTGATTTGGAATCAAATCTATTTACTTAATACCACATATTAGATGTTGGGAATTCAAGTGTCCCACATTAGATACAAATGAGAAGAACAATATATAAAGGTGAAAGACCCATTAACTCATGGCCTTAAGGTTTTGTGTACAGAGTTGTGTCAATCCCTTATATGGTTGAGCTCAGGTCTTATTGGTGTTTGTGTCTCCCCAGTAAACCTCCTCCTCGTACATCAACATGTATGTGGATTTATCAGGCAGTTTATTGATGATAATGTTTATAATTTTGTTGTTAATGAGACACATGCGAGAAGCCTATGGGATAAGCTTAAGTCCTTGTATGCTTCTAAGTTAGGGACTAATAAATTGTACTTGCTGAAAAATTTTGTGGCATTGAAGTACAAGGAAGGAACTCTTGTTTCAAATCACTAGAGTGAATTTCAAGGACGTTATGATCAATTAGCAGGTATAAAATTTGATGATGATATATTGGGTTTATTCTTGTTAAACTCTTTACCGGATTTGTGGGAGACATTTCGGGTTTCCATGATAAGTGCTACCCCTAATGGTGATATTTCTTTGCAAATGGCAAAGAGTGGTGCCCTTAATGAGGAGATGAGAAGGAAGACACATGGTACTTAATCTCATTCAAAAGTGCTTATTATAGAGAATAGGGGGAGAAGTTAGAAGAAAGAACAAAATAGTGGTAGAGATAAAAGCAGAAGCAAGTCCAGGTCTTTGTATAAGAATGTGGAGTGTCACTATTGTCATAAAATAGGGCGTATAAAGAAGAATTGTTTTTTTGTGGAAGAAAGAGAGCAAAGACAAAAATGGTAAGCAAAAAGAAAGAGATATCGATGATGGTGATCGTGTTACTACTACTACTACATGTGGTGACCTTGTTTGTCTTCGTGATTATGACACTATTAATCTTGTGTCTGAAGAGAGCATGTGGATAATTGATAGTGGTTCTACACTGCATGTTACATCCAGAAAGGAGTTCTTCACATCTTATACACCTAGTGATTTTGGAGTATTGAAGATGGGTAAATGATGGGGTGTCTAAGGTTATTGGTGTTGGTGATGTTCACTTGCAAACCAACATGGGGATGCTTTGCTTAGAGGAGTTAAACATGCTCCAAATGTTCGGTTTAACTTGATAACCACTTTGGTTCTGGAAAGTGGAAGCTCACAAAAGGTAACTTGATTGTGGCTAAAGGGGAGAAAAACTCTAAGCTTTACTGGACAAAAGCTTTGATTGCTAAAGATAGTGTGAATGTCGTGTATATGGAGTCATCTTTGTGGCACAGAAGGCTTGGCATATTAGTGAAAAGGGACTTAACTGCTTAGCTAAAAAGGATGTTCTCTCAGGATTGAATAGTGTAGAGTTGGAGAAATATTCTCACTCCATGGCTAGTAAACAAACCAGAGTATCCTTCAAGAAGCATCTTTCCTCCAAGAAGTCAGAGTTGCTTGAATTGGTGCATTCTGATTTTTGTGGCCCATTAAAGGTAAAGTCTTTTAGTGGTGCACTTTACTTTGTAACTTTTATTGATGATTGTTCCATGAAGCTTTGGGTTTATGCACTATAGAGAAATGACCAAGTTTTGGAAAAGTTTAAAGAATTTCATGCATTGGTTGAGAGACAATCAGGCAAGAAGCTGAAGCGCATTTGTATTAAGAATGGCAGTGAATATTGTGGATCATTTAATGCTTATTGTAGAGAATATGATATTGCACATGAGAAGACTCCTCCCAAAACTCTTAGCTGAATAGTTTAGCGGAGGGATGAACAGGACATTGATGGAAAGAGTTAGGTGTATGCTTTCTGAAGCAAAATTGCCTAAACATTTTTGGGGTGAGGCATTGCTTACACCAGTGCATGTTATTAAGCTAAGTCCTACAATTGCTTTGAACTCTAAGGTCCCAGACAAGATTTGGTTTGACAGGAAAGTTACTTATGATCATTTGCTTGTCTTTGGTTATAAAGCATTTGTTCATGTTCCAAAGGATGAAAGTTCCAAGTTGGATGTGAAGACAAGGCAATGCATCTCCATTGGTTTGGTCAGGATGAATTTGGCTACAAGTTGTATGACCCCATTGAAAAGAAAGTTGTTAGAAGTTGTGATGTGAAATTCATGGAAGATCAAACCATTGAAGATATTGATAAAGTGGAGAAGTCTACACCTAAGAAAGATGGTAATGTGGCTGATTTTGATCCAATTCAGTTTTCTATTAATGATTTGGAGATGGTGAACAACATGGTGATACTGATAATCAACAGATTGAAGATGGCTTGGATGTTTCTATTGATAATGTTGATGAAGAGGAACATGATGTGTCAAAAGATAAGTCTTGGTGATGTACTTGAGCTACCTGAAGCTCAACCCAGAAGATCTGACAGGCCAAAACAACCTTCTAAGAAGTACTTTACTAATGAGTATGTGATGTTGACTGAGGGAGAACCTGAATGTAGAATGAGATGAAATCTCTGCATGATAATCACACTTATGACTTGGTGAAGTTTCCTAAGGGTAAGAGAGCCTTAGAGAATATGTGGATTTTCAGGGTGAAGCAAGAGAACAAATCTACATCTACCAGATATAAAGCTAGATTAGTGGTGAAAGGCTTCAGACAAAGAAAGGGTGTTGACTTCAATGAGATTTTCTCACCTATGGTGAGGATGACATCCATCAGAATTGTGTTAAGTTTAGCTGCTAGTCTAGATTTGAAGGTTGAGCAAATGGATGCGAAGACAACTTTCCTTCATGGTGACTTAGAGGAAGAGATTTACATGAAGCAATCAGATGATTTTCTTGTTGAAGGCAAGGAAGACTATGCGTGTAGGCTACAAAAGAGCCTATATGGTTTGAATCAGGAGTCAAGGCAGTGGTATAAGAAGTTTGAGTCTGTTATGTGTGAGCAAGACTACAAGAAGACTACTTCTAACCATTGTGTTTGTGTCAAGAAATTATCTGAGAATGATTTCATTAGATTGTTGTTATATGTTGATGACATGCTTATTGTTGGGAAAGATGTATCCAAAATTGATAGGTTGAATAAGCAACTGGGCAAGTCATTTGCCATGAAAGACATGGGAGCTGCTAAGAATATTCGTGGTATAAGTATCACTCGTGATAGAAAATGGAAGAAACTTTGACTATCACAAGAGCACTACATTCAGAAGGTGTTGCAAAGATTCCAAATGAAAATTTCTAAAGTTGTAAGTACTCCTCTTACTACTCATTTTAATTTTAGTGTTAAACAAAGTCCTTCAAATGAAACTGAGAAGACAGATATGAGCAAAGTTCCCTATGCTTCTGTGGTGGGTAGTGTGATGTATGCAATGATATGTACAAGGCTTGATATTGCACATGTTGTTGGTATAGTTAGTAGATTTCTGTCAAATCCAGGTAGAAAGCATTGGAATGCCGTGAAATGAATTTTGAGGTATCTTCGTGGTACTAGTGGTTTGAGGCTTTGTTTTGGAGGTGATAAGCCTACTTTTGTGGGTTACTCAGATTCTGATATGGCTGAAGACATTGATTCTAGAAAGTCTACTTCAGGCTATTTGATTCATTTTGCATGGGGAGCCTTGGCTTGGCAATCAAATTTGCAAAAGTGTGTAGTGTTGTCTACTACTAAGGTAGAATTCATTGTACTTACTGAAGCATGTAAGGAGTTGTTATCGGTGAAGAAATTCTTGCAGGAGCTTGGTTTTGTGCAAGATAAATACTTGTTGTATTGTGACAGTCAAAGTGATATTCATCTTGGTAAGAATCCAACTTTTCATTCTAAATCCAAACATATCGATGTGAAGTATCATTGGATACGTGATGTTTTGGATGTTAAGCTGTTGGAATTAGCTAAAGTTCATACATATGATAATGGTGATGATATGATGACCAAGGCATTGCCAAGAGGAAAGTTTGAAGTTTGTTGTGAGATAACTGGTTTGGCAGATATCTCCACATAGTCATGAGGGGGTGATTTGTTGTGTTATTGGGCTCCCTTCCTATGTGGAGAATAAGCCTAAATAATGTGGACCATTATGATTCACTAGGTTAAATAGAGACGAGTCAGATTAGTAGGGCACATTAGAGTCATTTGAAGAGAGACAAAAGTCAAGTGAGAGAAAAAGAAAGAGAGAAAGCCTTTCCCCTCATAACCCTAAACTTACACTGGTGTTTTCGTTGTTGTGAAATCGTTCATCGTTGGATCGAGTTGATTTTTGGACAGTGGGTTCCAAACATATGGTTCTTCATGATGACCGTTCAGATCGTCAATCGAAGGTCTAGATTGGGAGAAATCAGTCCCGCACCAGCAGACCTATTTTGAAGAATTTTTATCTTCTTTGTTCTCATTTGTAGCTTTGGATTCTATTTTTTGTTTTATTTGTTTAGTGCTCCTCGCAGATTTTCGCAAGAAGGAGGATTGAATTTTTGATGTGTTATTACTCTTTGCTAAGTTGTTATATTTTTTGGCCCTTCCCCATCAGAGTGCTATCAGAGTCGATGATTTGTCTTAATGACCAGTTCAAGCGAGTACAATGGGCCCTGTATCCAAAGTCTTCCTAGCAAGGGGTTCTAGGTAAGTGTGTTCCGTTAAGATGAACGGCGATACGAATGAGTATTCGTAATTGGGAATGCTTCCGCTAAAAGGGGAGTGTACCAATGTGGAAGGGACTCACCCTTGAGGAGGAGATTGTTGAGAATCTAAGTGTGAGCCTAAGAATCACATTGGATAAAAATGAGAAGGTAGAACACTATATAAAGGTGAAAGACCTATTAACCCAATGCCTTAAGGTTTTAGATACAAAGTGGTGTTATTCTCTTATATGGTTGAGCTCAAATCTCATTGATATTTGTTTCTCTGTTGTAAACCTCTTCCTTGACCCAGCCCAAATAGAATACCATCCTTGTTATCTACCTTTTCTGAATTCAATTTATCACATTATACCTCTACTAAATTCATTCTCCATTCAATCCCACATAAATGTAATAATCTCTTCCATACGTAATAATAATAATAATAATTAATATAATATACAATATTATTTCAACTAAAAGTAACTCCTCACCTCAGTTTTTTTTAATATATCTCGTGTATAGTTTAGTGAGGTGAAATTTTAATTTTAATTAAAAATAACTTCACAGATAATTTCGTTTATTTATTAGAAAAAAAGGAAACGTATATTTAAATTTAGATGAAATAAAATAAAAACTTCGATGACAGTCTGTGTATTGATGAAATAGAAGAAAATTCCTTTCACGTAAATATAATATTTAAAGGAGCATTGTGAAACGTGCACTGAAGAAAATTCTCAAGTGATAATGAATGCTTTTGATTTTTTCGAAAAATCCATAGCAATCAAGTCTTGATTTGTCTGATGTAAGGAAGAATTGTTTATGCATAATGATGAATAACTATATCCATCAATCTAATTTTCTACCATGTTATTTTTCAGAAATTAATGTATACTTGAAGCTATTATATATATAGTTATACTATATATATTTATTCTTTAAATTTTAGTTTAATGTTTTAACTTTTAAAAGAATAATTTGTTTTCTTAAACTTATGTTTATTTTTAGTTGTTTCAAAATAGTTTTAGGACAAAATTTTGAATTATTTTTAACTGATTCAAGACATCTATTAGATTTGCCACGAAAAATAATAATTACGTGACTAATGTGATATTCAAACAAAAAGTAATCATAAATAGAGTGAAATTTATGTAAAGTTTGAGTCTCACAAATAATAGAAAAATATATTATATTGGATTTTTAATTTATTGGTTTTAGTATAATCAATTTTTACAACGTCATGACTTCTTTTCAACATTAACTATTCAATATAATTTCATGTCTGATCTAACTTTAAATTATTTTATATTTACTATACTAAATAATAAATAAATAAAGTTAATATTTATATAACCAAAATATTTTAAGAAAAATATATATGTGTATCAAATCACATAAAATGTTATCTCCACGTAATTTAAATCTCGGATAAATTCAATCTTATAAAATTCAGAGAGGCCAACTGATTCACATAATAAAACAATTTTTTTATTAAAATAGGTTATAATAAATATAAGTGAAAGTGACGTAATAAATCTAAAAATAAGTTTTAATAGTTCATGCAAATTCAAAAGTTGAACTTTAAAGCATATTTTAACATAACTAAAATCAATTTAATAATAAGTTGACGATACTTTTTTTTTGTACATAGCATTTTTAAAAAATAATTTTTAAATCTAATTCAACTATTTTCAATATCTTTTCTCATGTTGGGAATATTGTTTATTGCTTGGATAGACTCGATCAATTGACTTGATCAAATTTTAATTGACTTTTTTTTCAAACTTGATTGAATTTTGATAAGTAACCATTTGATCAACCTTTGTCTTGAACTGATTCATTATTCTGTTGGAGTCAACTTTGTCAATTTTTAGCTAAGGATAACTTGAGTTGATTTTCGACCATAGACGACTTAGGTTGATATTTGGTTAGGATTGACCATGTTGACCTTTAGTCTTGATTGAGTTGGTCGAGATTAACACAAGTTAGTTGAGTTTAATCAAGATTGACTTAAGTTGTCCGAGGTCAACCTTCAACGACACTAATATGGGCCAACATACTATCAGAATCGACTCAAGTCGACCTTTGACTTGATTCAACTCGGGTTGACGTTCGGTTAGGATTAATGATGGTGGGTCTTCAACAACAACTAACAAAGGTGGATTTTCAGTCAAAATCAATTTGAGTTGACATTCGACAAGACTGACTTGAACAGATCTTCAATTGAGACTTATTCGATTGATATTCAACTTGTCTTTAATAGTTTTGGTTTGACTTAAACACATCTTAATTTTGAATTTTTAAAATTTAAAAAAAAGTTTGATTAAAATTTAATCCAAATCTAATTAAGTCCATTAAGATTTGAATTTTCAAAATAAAATCTAAAATATAAATTTGAATTTGAAATAAATCTATTTAAATAACTTAAAATAATGTAGATTTAAATTATTATAGATTTTCAGAGTGTTATAAGTAGTTCGTTTAAGAGAAAGATTTACCACTCGTTAAATTCTTGCTAATAAGATAAGAAAATAGATAATACGAAGAAAAGATTTCAACGGTGAAGATGTTATACAACATGTCAAATTATTGTGTTGAACTTGACATAAGATAATAGATGATTTGAGTTGTTATTTTTTTACTCATGGTGTTATTGTCCAGTATTTTCCAAAGTACTTCCAAATCTAGTAGGTAGAAAGAATTGAAAAGCAAAATTTGCTGAAATTGAGTAGAATCCCAAGATGGAATTATGAAGAGGTAAAAGTAGTGTTATATATATAATATTAAAAACCTTATACATTTAAAATTTTCTTCCAATGGATCGAAGATTCGCACGGACACATTGTTGGTATTTGTAATTGTAACATCCTATAAAATATAGTAATAAATTATATAGAATAGAATATTCACATATATTAATATATCAATTCAGTCTCACACTTAAAAAAATAAATAAAGTACGTTCGTGACCGAACGACCTTAAATAAACTAATATAAATAAAGATGTTTAATAACCAGAAATGACCGAACGGTTTACAAAATAGAATACCGAACGATCAAATTAAGCAAAAGGAGAGGGGGTAGTTCTAATACAGCACTCTAATATAACTAAACTAAGCAGCTTAACCGAATGTACTACTGTTCGGCTTCACTTCAACCTCGACAAGATTTTCTTCCTCTAAGCTTCCTTCTTCAAGCGTCTCCTCCAGCAACGCCTCTCCATCTGCTCACATCCACACGGATGATCATTGCAATGACAAGGACGGACGTACAAAACGAGACAACACAAGGAAAACGCAGGGTAAGCTTATTGAATTTAATTCAAGTAAGACATACACATTTCATAACACATCAAACATATCAAATACATTCAATATACAATTCAAACAACTCTTTAAAATCAATCAATTCCTGATACTAGACTAACTATCCGGACTGTATGAACTCTGTGTAGCTACGACGTTCGTGCACCCAGGTGGTGTAGTAATTGCTCCCATCAGTTGCTGTAAGATTCTTGAAAATATTTGTAAGTTAAATGCTAAAAAAAAATGATGAATAGTAAATTGTGAATAGTAAATTGTGAATAGTAAATTGTGAATAGTAAAAAGTGAATAGTTAAAAAACAAAATAATAATATTTGGAAAGGATAAGTGTTCCACGTAGCTTTGAGATCAGAATTCATCAAATTGCAAATAAAAAATTATTTTTGTAATAGTAAAATGAATAAAAAAAATGAATAGTTAAAATGAATAGTAAAAAATGAATAGTAAATTTTTTTTGCTATAAATAGCCAAGGGGGGAGGTTGAAAATTTACACCAAAGAACTTAGAAAATTTTTGAGAGAAGAGAGTTGGAAGAATTTCTAATTTCAAAGGGGATATTCTGGAAGTTTTCAGAGAGCGAGGAGATTAAGTCTGTAATAGAGGTAAGGGAAGCCACTCTTATACTTTGCTTTGCTCAAATCCTAAATCTTGAATATGTAGTATTTTGTTGTTGTATGGTCTTGAATTTTGAATGAGAACATTTATTTGTTTCTTTTGTATTTTTGGAAGGACGAGAAGTTGTCTAACCGGCTCTGCCAGATTCAACTTCTTGTTTCCCCAGAAATTTTATTTCTTAATTATATTGTATTTTTGGAAGGATGAGAAGTAGTCTAACCGGCTTTGCCAGATTCAACTTCTTGTTTCCCCAAACCTTTTATTTCTTATTTATATTGTATTTTTGGAAGGATGAGAAGTTGTCTAACCGGCTCTGCCAGATTCAACTTCTTGTTTCCCCAGAAATTTTATTGTTTTATCTATTTTTTTATTGCATCTTTCTGGAAGGATGAGAAGTTGTCTAACCGGCTCTGCCAGATTCAACTTTTTGTTTCCCCTGAATTTTTATATTAATATTATTTTGATGGTAATAGGAGCTAATTATTTTTGTATGTATTTATTTTATAAAATATTTGCATATGAATGTTGAACTGGTGTGCTCTTGTGAAACTATTTCATGACTTTTATTATATTGGGTGTGATAACTGAAACTGTGAAATTGTACATGTTGTGATGTGATGAATTTAATCTGTTTTGAATGAGTTTGTTAGCTGAAATTGATCTTGTTGGAAGGTTGAAGTAAAGGTTCTGTAAAAGCTTGTATATGGGTATGAAATAAATGTATAGATACTGTTTGAGGTTGCTGTGAGAGGAAGTGAAAATATTAAAATTTGGCATTTCAAATTTAGAGCATAAGAGAACATGGTAGATAATTTAAATAAATCAATTGTTAATTATTGAGGGCCCTTCTTTGTTGGTAGGATAGAGGAACCTTAAAAACCTGAGTTGGCACATCCCTGATCATAGAGCAGCCCTGGCCTGGTCCAGTCAGTTGTGACTAGTCATATGTGCTGGCGTCGAAGGTGAGTTTGATGCGTTCAGACATCTGGGTCCTCTCCGGTGACCAATTGGGGTAAAGAAAAATCTCTACTAGGATGAAAATAAAATAAAACAAGTTGATTGTAGATGCATAATATTATCATGGTAAAAATATCATATATTTTATTTATCATTACATTGAGCCCAGACTTTAGTATGTAGTTCCTAAGATATGTTGACATATTTTGGTTGATCCATGATCTTTGTTTGGTGAAAATATGTTGAGTTATACTCGTTATGGCCAAAATGAGTTTATAATATGAAGCATGATATCTGGCAATATGTTTAATTTATTGATACCAAAACGGGTTATTATGAATTTATGATTAAAGAATGAACATGATTGAGTTAGGTGGATAAGAGGGTATGAATTGTTGATTTTATGAAATGTTGGAATGGATATGAGAAATCATTACTTATGAAATGAGATTTACTACCGGGAGTAGTATGTTCGAATTATACCATGAGAGTTTGGTATGAGCAAAGTAACACCTGAGGTTTATGAAAGCAGGCAGAAAGTGGTCTGACCATAAGGCTTTGACATAAACATATGATTCGTAAGTTTTATAGAAGCAGGCAGAGAGGGGTCTGACCATAAGGCTTCAGAAAGTAGGACATAGTATACAGGTGAGGCTTAAGGAAGCAGGCAGAGAGCGGTCTGACCATAAGGCTTCGTGAGTAAGCATGGTAAAATTGTAAGGTTTATGAAATTGAGGAAGATGATTTTGATAATGATGAATTAATGACATCGGGGTAATGATATTTTAGTAATTGTAGAAATACATGATTGAAATATTTTTATTACAAGTTTAATGATTGATATGATATGGTTGGCTTACCCTTATTTGTTTGTGCTAAGATCATATAACTCATGTTATATGTGAATAGATAATGTTGCAGATGCGGTTGAAAAAGCTTAGAGATGAGAGAGATGCGGGGAAAAACTTTCAGGGATATTTTGTAAAAAGAATAAATTTGTATTGGAAAAATTATGTTGTGTAAAACTTATAAGTTGAAATTTGAATTTATGTTAAGTGGTGAAGACTATATTGTTTAAAGTTTGTAAGTTTGGTATTGTACTTTGAGAGAATTGAAATAAAGTTAGATTGAAGATAAGTTAATTTAGTCTCTACTAAAAGTAATACTCTTTAAAATATTAGGGTATTATAATTTGGTATCAGAGCAATGGTTTTCGAAAATATTTTGGGACTCTGGGGAGTGAAATTATTATGCTTAGTAAAATTATTAATGGTTTATGATGAAAATGACTATTTGAGGAAATTGATATCATATGCTAAATTGTATTGTTATCTTTTTGAAGAAATCATTTAAAACTCGACAAAGATGCAACAACAACAAGTTGATCAAGCACCTCAAAATCATTCTAGCTTGAATGACTTTTTAAGGCATGATCCAACTAAATTTAATGGGGATGCTACTCCTGATGAGGCTGACTCTTGGCTAAGGCAGAATGAGAAGATTTTCCGGGTAATAACTTGCTCAGAAGAACAAAAATTAACTTATGCATCATTTCTTTTGGTGGGTGAGGCTGAATATTGGTGGGAAAGTATGCAACAGTTGATGACGATTCGTGGTGAGGTTGTGAATTGGGAGAACTTTAAGATAAGGTTTCTGGAAAAATATTTTCCAAACAGTGCAAAATTTGCAAGGGAGGCAGAGTTTCTGACCTTACAACAAAGAAGGCTATCAGTACAAGAGTACGTAGTAAAATTTAATTATCTCTCAAGATTTTATACTCAGAATATCACAGAAGAATGGAGATGTCGAAAATTCGAGGGAGGACTAAGGCATGAACTGAAGAAGGTACTTATGCCATTGGAAATACAAGAGTTTCCAGCATTGGTAGAGAAAGCCAGAATGATAGAATTGTTAGAGTTTGATCCAAGTAGAGTTTCCAGACTTGCAAAGGGAGAATCTTCAATAAAATTCAACAAAAAGCCTTATGAAAAACCACAATTATCGTATCGAGGAACAGTGAAGTGTTTTGAGTGTGGAGGAGCACATTTCAGACGTGACTGCCCTAAACTTATTGGAGAAAAAGTTGAAGGGAAGAGATGTTTCATCTGCAATGATCCGGGACACTTTGCTAATGTTTGTCCAAAGAAAAAGAAGGTGGGAGAACCACAACAACAAGATTCTGCTGAAGTAAAGCCCCGGGCAACAGGAAGAGTATTCGCAATGTCTGCAGAAGAGGCTACTAAGCCAGGTACATTAATCTTACACACCTGTATGCTGTTAGGAGAATGCGTATATGTTTTGTTTGACTCTGGAGCCACACACTCCTTTATATCCCTAGCATGTTTAGAAAGACTCGGATTACCGATGCTTGATCTAGGGTGTGAATTAGTAGTTTCTACACCAGCATCGGGACCAGTTACGACCAGTTCAGTCTGTGTCGGATGCCCGATCCAAATTGCAGGACGCAAGTTCAAAGTGAACTTGATCTGCTTACCCCTTCAAAATCTAGACATTATTTTAGGAATGGATTGGTTGACTGCCAATCACGTTCTTATTGATTGTGGGAAACAAAAGATAGAGTTTCTAAATTTGAACAATTTAGAACTAAGCTCAACTCGAGTCGCTGCGAAGGATATCAAAGATGGAGCTACCTGCTATGTGGTGTTAGCTCAGGAGAAAAGAGAGAATACTGAAGAACAAATCATCGGAATACCTGTGGTAGAAGAATATGTTGATGTTTTTCCAGAAGAAGTGCCAGGTTTACCACCTAGTCGAGAGATCGATTTCACAATAGATCTAGTGCCCGGAGCTGGCCCGTTTTCTATGGCTCCATACAGAATGGCTCCTGCCGAACTAGCAGAGTTGAAAAAGCAAATCGAAGATCTGTTGGAGAAGAAGTTTATCCGTCCAAGTGTGTCTCCATGGGGAGCTCCTGTATTGCTGGTGAA
The DNA here is from genome assembly GCA_034642375.1 of Vigna nakashimae. Classification (NCBI taxonomy): domain Eukaryota; kingdom Viridiplantae; phylum Streptophyta; class Magnoliopsida; order Fabales; family Fabaceae; genus Vigna; species Vigna nakashimae. Next base: position 27,157,180 of record CM067768.1, read on the forward strand.
GAAGAAGGATGGAAGTTCAAGGTTGTGCGTGGATTATCGACAGTTGAACAAGGTTACAATAAAGAACAAATATCCTTTGCCAAGAATCGATGATCTATTAGATCAGTTGAGAGGAGCAGAGGTGTTTTCAAAAATTGATCTCAGATCTGGGTACCATCAGATTCTTGTCAAGACGGAAGATGTACAAAAGACGGCTTTCAGATCTCGCTATGGACACTTTGAGTACGTGGTAATGCCGTTTGGTGTGACGAATGCCCCAGCGATTTTTATGGACTACATGAACAGAATATTTCGGTCATGTTTAGATAAGTTCGTGGTAGTATTTATAGATGATATTCTTATCTATTCAGAGAATAAGGAAAAGCATGCAGAACACTTGAGGGTGGCGTTGGAAATTTTAAGAAAACATCAACTGTATGGGAAACTGTCAAAGTGTGAGTTCTGGATAGAGAAAGTACAATTTTTGGGTCATGTGATTTCTGCTCAAGGAATCTCAGTGGATCCAGCAAAAGTGGAAGCTGTGCTAAAGTGGGAGCGGCCGAAAACTGTAACTGAAGTACGAAGTTTTATAGGATTAGCCGGTTATTACCGACGTTTTGTCGAAGGGTTTTCCAAGATTGTAGGTCCTCTAACTCAGTTAACTCGTAAAGATCAACCATTTCTTTGGACTGACAAGTGCGAAGCCAGTTTTGAAAATATGAAGCAACGACTAACGTCAGCACTAGTATTAATCATTCCAGACTCTAGCAAATCTTTTGAGGTGTACTGCGATGCGTCATATCAAGGATTGAGGTGCGTTCTAATGCAAGGAAGGAGACCTGTAACTTATGCATCTAGGCAGCTAAAGGCGCATGAGAAGAAATACCCAACGCATGACATCGAACTTGCAGCAGTAGTATTTGCATTAAAGACATGGAGACACTACCTCTATGGGGCAAGTTTCCAAGTTTTTAGTGACCATAAGAGTCTAAAGTATTTGTTCGATCAAAAGGAGTTGAACATGCGACAAAGAAGATGGATGGAATATATGAAGGACTATGACTTCGAGCTTTTATATCACCCAGGAAAAGCCAATGTGGTGGCAGATGCATTGAGTAGGAGACAAGCTCAGATAACAACAATGATGGTGAAGGAATTAGAACTGTTAGAAAAGTTACGTGATATGAACTTGGGGTTGTAGTTAAACCCAGATCACATATGGTGTAGTCATTTAGTAATCACTAGTGACTTCTTAGAACAAGTGAAGGTTGAGCAGTCGATGGATCAAGAGTTGCAGCAAAAGATCAGGTTGTTGGACACCGATCAAGCTAAGGAGTTCGTTCTAAGTAAAGATGGCATACTTCGATTTAAAAACAGAGTGTGTATCCCTGCAAAGAGTGAATTAAAACATTTAATTTTAGACGAAGGCCATAAAAGTCGTCTTAGCATACATCCAGATATGACTAAGATGTATAAGGACCTGAAAGAGTCATTTTGGTGGAATGGAATGAAGAGGGATGTGGCCGAGTTTGTAGCAGCCTGCTTGGTGTGTCAAAAGGCAAAAGTGGAGCATCAAAAACCGGGAGGGATGTTACAACAGTTAGACATTCCTCAATGGAAGTGGGACAGTATCTCGATGGACTTTGTAACACATTTACCAAAATCATCAAAAGGTCACGATTCTATCTGGGTTATCGTTGATAGACTAACCAAGAGCGCTCACTTTTTGCCTATTAATCAACGTATGTCACTAGAAAAGCTGACGGAGTTATACATCGGGGAAGTAGTGAGGTTGCATGGCATACCTACAAGCATTGTGTCAGACAGAGATCCAAGGTTTACTTCAAGGTTTTGGCAGACGCTACAGAAGGCTCTAGGAACACAGTTGAAGATGAGTTCGGCTTATCACCCTCAGACTGATGGTCAAACAGAAAGGACTATTCAATCTTTGGAGGATTTGCTGAGAACTTGTGTATTAGATCATCTTGGAAGTTGGAATGAGATACTACCATTAGTAGAATTTACTTACAACAACAGTTATCATTCCAGTATCGGTATGCCACCATATGAAGCTTTATATGGAAGAAGATGTAGAACACCGTTGTGTTGGTTTCAAGACGGGGAAGCACTGACAGTGGGACCCGAGCTATTACAACAAACCACAGAAAAAATAAAATTAGTCCAAGATCGGATGAAAGCAACTCAAAGTAGACAAAAGTCATATGCCGACAAAAGAAGAAGACCGTTAGAATTTGAAGAAGGAGATCATGTATTCTTACGAGTAACGCCAACTACAGGAGTTGGGAGAGCTATCAAGATGAGGAAACTGACACCAAAATTTCTCGGACCGTATCAAATTCTCAAAAAGATTGGGCCAGTGGCTTATGAGATAGCACTACCACCTCGATTGACAAATTTGCATAACGTTTTTCACGTATCCCAACTAAGGAAGTATATTCCAGATCCAAAGCATGTGTTAGAAGTTGATGAAATTTAGGTCAAGGAAAATTTAACAATGGAAGTTGGCCCAGTGCGTATACTAGATGTTCAAATGAAAAAGTTAAGAGGGAAGGATATTCGCACGGTAAAGGTACTTTGGAATGAAGACACACAGGAAATGACTTGGGAATTGGAAGAATTTATGATAAAGGAATATCCATATCTCTTTTGTAAGTAATTTTTTTTGTTAAATAGTCTTTGTTTAAATAAATAATTTTCGAGGGCGAAAATAATTGTTGTTGGGGAGATTGTAAGATTCTTGAAAATATTTGTAAGTTAAATGCTAAAATAAATGATGAATAGTAAATTGTGAATAGTAAATTGTGAACAGTAAATTGTGAATAGTAAAAAGTGAATAGTTAAAAAAAAAATAATAATATTTGGAAAGGATAAGTGTTCCATGTAGCTTTGAGATCAGAATTCATCAAATTGCAAATAAAAAATTATTTTTGTAATAGTAAAATGAATAAAAAAAATGAATAGTTAAAATGAATAGTAAAAAATGAATAGTAAATTTTTTTTGCTATAAATAGCCAAGGGGGGAGGTTGAAAATTTACACCAAAGAACTTAGAAAATTTTTGAGAGAAGAGAGTTGGAAGAATTTCTAATTTCAAAGGGGATATTCTGGAAGTTTTCAGAGAGCGAGGAGATTAAGTCTGTAATAGAGGTAAGGGAAGCCACTCTTATACTTTGCTTTGCTCAAATCTTAAATCTTGAATATGTAGTATTTTGTTGTTGTATGGTCTTGAATTTTGAATGAGAACATTTATTTGTTTCTTTTGTATTTTTGGAAGGACGAGAAGTTGTCTAACCGGCTCTGCCAGATTCAACTTCTTGTTTCCCCAGAAATTTTATTTCTTAATTATATTGTATTTTTGGAAGGATGAGAAGTAGTCTAACCGGCTTTGCCAGATTCAACTTCTTGTTTCCCCAAACCTTTTATTTCTTATTTATATTGTATTTTTGGAAGGATGAGAAGTTGTCTAACCGGCTCTGCCAGATTCAACTTCTTGTTTCCCCAGAAATTTTATTGTTTTATCTATTTTTTTATTGCATCTTTCTGGAAGGATGAGAAGTTGTCTAACCGGCTCTGCCAGATTCAACTTTTTGTTTCCCCTGAATTTTTATATTAATATTATTTTGATGGTAATAGGAGCTAATTATTTTTGTATGTATTTATTTTATAAAATATTTGCATATGAATGTTGAACTGGTGTGCTCTTGTGAAACTATTTCATGACTTTTATTATATTGGGTGTGATAACTGAAACTGTGAAATTGTACATGTTGTGATGTGATGAATTTAATCTGTTTTGAATGAGTTTGTTAGCTGAAATTGATCTTGTTGGATGGTTGAAGTAAAGGTTCTGTAAAAGCTTGTATATGGGTATGAAATAAATGTATAGATATTGTTTGAGGTTGCTGTGAGAGGAAGTGAAAATATGAAAATTTGGCATTTCAAATTTAGAGCATAAGAGAACATGGTAGATAATTTAAATAAATCAATTGTTAATTATTGAGGGCCCTTCTTTGTTGGTAGGATAGAGGAACCTTAAAAACCTGAGTTGGCACATCCCTGATCATAGAGCAGCCCTGGCCTGGTCCAGTCAGTTGTGACTAGTCATATGTGCTGGCGTCGAAGGTGAGTTTGATGCGTTCAGACATCTGGGTCCTCTCCGGTGACCAATTGGGGTAAAGAAAAATCTCTACTAGGATGAAAATAAAATAAAACAAGTTGATTGTAGATGCATAATATTATCATGGTAAAAATATCATATATTTTATTTATCATTACATTGAGCCCAGACTTTAGTATGTAGTTCCTAAGATATGTTGATATATTTTGGTTGATCCATGATCTTTGTTTGGTGAAAATATGTTGAGTTATACTCGTTATGGGCAAAATGAGTTTATAATATGAAGCATGATATCTGGCAATATGTTTAATTTATTGATACCAAAACGGGTTATTATGAATTTATGATTAAAGAATGAACATGATTGAGTTAGGTGGATAAGAGGGTATGAATTGTTGATTTTATGAAATGTTGGAATGGATATGAGAAATCATTACTTATGAAATGAGGTTTACTACCGAGAGTAGTATGTTCGAATTATACCATGAGAGTTTGGTATGAGCAAAGTAACACCTGAGGTTTATGAAAGCAGGCAGAAAGTGGTCTGACCATAAGGCTTTGACATAAACATATGATTCGTAAGTTTTATAGAAGCAGGCAGAGAGGGGTCTGACCATAAGGCTTCAGAAAGTAGGACATAGTATACAGGTGAGGCTTAAGGAAGCAGGCAGAGAGCGGTCTGACCATAAGGCTTCGTGAGTAAGCATGGTAAAATTGTAAGGTTTATGAAATTGAGGAAGATGATTTTGATAATGATGAATTAATGACATCGGGGTAATGATATTTTAGTAATTGTAGAAATACATGATTGAAATATTTTTATTACAAGTTTAATGATTGATATGATATGGTTGGCTTACCCTTATTTGTTTGTGCTATGATCATATAACTCATGTTATATGTGAATAGATAATGTTGCAGATGCGGTTGAAAAAGCTTAGAGATGAGAGAGATGCGGGGAAAAACTTTCAGGGATATTTTGTAAAAAGAATAAATTTGTATTGGAAAAATTATGTTGTGTAAAACTTATAAGTTGAAATTTGAATTTATGTTAAGTGGTGAAGACTATATTGTTTAAAGTTTGTAAGTTTGGTATTGTACTTTGAGAGAATTGAAATAAAGTTAGATTGAAGATAAGTTAATTTAGTCTCTATTAAAAGTAATACTCTTTAAAATATTAGGGTATTACAGTTGCCACCCGAGGTTAGTCCGTTCCGTCCTAAGTACATTTAAGGACTAGGACCTCCTGCTGTTCCCACACGTGACATACTCCCCTTTACATAAGGACGAGCACTCACGGAACATCAGGATGAATCGCCAGCTAAGCTTTGTCTACATTCAAACTTTACAATTCTCACTTTCATCTAAGAGTCGTTCCTCCCTGGAACGCTCGTTCAAAATCCACAACCATAGTTTCACCTCATATACTGTTCATTCTTTATAACTTTCCACTTTAATATCATTTTCATATTCCGTTCTAGTTTCATAAAAAGATGAACGTTCAACCCTCTTCATAACGAGGACGAACGTTAAAGCCGAGACCGAGAAAGACTTGTTTCCGAGCAGAATAAAGCCGACACATGTTATTTGACGAACGTCATTACCACTTGAATAAGTTAAATGAACTAACTCTAGTACGATCCAAATAATACTTAGAATAAGTTAAGTCCCAAGGCTCTAGGCCGAATCCAAATGGATATAAACACCACCAGACAAATAAAGAACTATAACGAGATCAATTCGCTTAGGAAAACCGACTGCCAGTCAATGACCGAACGCGATAATACACATTTACTAAAATATTTGGACGAACTCTATTTATACTCGTTTCGTAATTAAAGATAAGAACGAGCGTTCGGTATAAGACCGAGCGTCACTCATAACGTACGCTTTGGGTCGAGACCCATCGCTGATTCGAAATAATAGAAATAGGAATTTATATAAGACGAGATGATAAAGTTACATTTTTAACAAAATGACTAAGTGTCCGAATGTATATTTTCAAGCTTCTCAATTCCTCACACAACACTCAGGGTATCTACGTTTGGCCGAACGCTCAAACGTAGCACTAATATAAGAGGGTGTTTGTCCTCAACCAGAATTCTTTCCAAATGAAAGAATTCACTTTCAAAGAAATTCACTAATAACAACGAACGGTCAAGGACCGTTCAATGACGAAAGTACGATATCATAGGGAGATTCATATTTAAAGATTCAATTCCATTTACTCATTTTACAACATATACATTTCATACTTCCAAATAATCATATCATAGTACATTTCAGATTCAACATACTTCAGTTCGTACTCATGATCATATATCAAAATCCAATAACATAAATCATACTTCATGCAACACCAAAAACGTTCATACATCACAAATAAAAACATACGAATTAAATTGAATAAGATTCCCTTACCTGGATTAGTGATGAACGTTCTAAGAGTATAAACTTTGGGTGTCTGTCTACAGCTTCCTACCCCAACGATTTCTCAATTCTTCCAACTAAGTCAGCTTCAGACTCTGAAACTGTTCGGTCCAAACTGAAGCTTAAGGCACCGGGAGTACTTCTATGGTATCTGAGTGATGAACGGAGAAGGAAAAGGGTGAGTTTCGGTAGAGAGAAGGAAGAGGGTTCTAGAGAGAAGGAGGAGAAAATGGATATTCATAGTTTTGGGAGGAAGACGGTGCGTGCAGAAGAGTGTAGCAGATTTTTCAGAAATCATTTTTGTTTGTCCCACGTCAAACGGTCGTGCGCTCTTCTGCTGACACCTGCACTCCACTTACTGACTTCCGAATGTTCCATTTTGACACTTGACAATTTATACGTTCAGAGTTTGAGTGCATTTTTAATGCATCTGAGCAAGTGTGTGGGTGCATTTATGAGAGCAAACAGGTGACTCTGCGGTGCATTTAATGAGACGTGACAGTAATCGATTATATTTTAAAATAGTTAAAATAAAAAATAAAATAAAATAAACTAATTACAATTTTAATATTTTGTTATTGTAATATACTTGTATTTTGAATTTATTTTTATTTATTAAAATTTTATAGTACTTTTTCATTTTAATTTAAATTTTTTATTCTAATTTTTTAAATTATTTTTATATCAAATTATTTTAAAATATATATATATATATATATATATATATATATATATATATATATATATATATATATATATATAACTCTATCATTTCAATAAAATTAAACTATCAAATTTCCATTCATTTCTACACTTTCTACCTCTTACCCTCCCCAAAAACAACCGTTAAGGATAACAAAATAAGACAAATAAACTATAACATGAGATGGATCGATTAAGTTTCATAAATTATGTTCGATGAAGAATAGTATTATACATAGCAAGAAATGAAGGAACACTATTTTAGAAGCGATCAATGCAACGTCGAATCATATACCAATATGATATGTTTTAGGGTGTATGAATATGATTATATAGTATTCATTGCTTGTATAAATACACCACAATCGCTTAATGCATATTTTTATTTTCTTTCTTCTTTGTTTTAAAAGGTATGAACATTCCTTGTACAATTTATAATATTTTTATTTATTTATTGATGAAAAAGGAAATAAAAATAAAATTTATTATATTAGTTTATCTTATAGTATTAAAGGTGTATATGTAGTGAGTTCCTTTGGACATCCAACGAGAAATTGGCAAAGCCGCAAAGTTTTATTATGATGCAGGCTTTTACAAAAGCAACCACAGTATGTTTACGAATGAATTTACTTTTTTTTATAAATAAGAAAAAATGTCGTTATTAACGTTGTGAGTTAATTACAAATACTTTTAAATACAATTTTGAAGTAGCTGTTTTAGAAATAATTATTTTTTTATGTATTTATACTGCCCATTACTATAAAATCAACTCATAAAATGAACAAATGTTGATTTATCGCATTGTGATTAAAAGAGAATGTAAACTCTTTTTACATTATACAAGTTATATATTATTTATTTTTATAAAAATAAAGTTATCCGACATCTATGATTTGATAATAGTAGGAAATACTTTGACACTGTAAATGCATTTTTAAAGAAATAGTTTAAAAACACCTAATCTCTCAGAAAATGTGGGAGATGAATCTGATCCAACTCTTGCAGAAATCACGATCCCTTCTCAGTAAAATATGCAGAATTAGAATGTGTACCATGAAAGGGTAGGTATGAACCAATTTATTTTTTCTTTTTTCTTTCTCGAAATCTTCATGAATGGTCCTGACTTTAACATGCTTTTATAGAAAACAAATAAGCCAGGCACCAACCATACCGTTTCATTGCCTTTACATTTATTTATTGAGAAAAAACCAAAATGACACTGCACCAAGCAAACCAGGGGCAACAATGATAAACCACAAGAAATTATTAGCCAAAGCCATGATATATTAAAAAAACCCTTTAAAAAAAGGTTTCCAAGTGGACAAATAATAAAAAATGAAGATAAATAAAACATGACAGTCTAATCTAAGTAAGAGAGAGAACCCAGATTTGGTGTTACCACCACTCACCACTATGCCAAAAAAGAAGGCATGGAAAAGTAAAAATCTCAACTTTTTTTTTTCCTTTTTGAAAATTGGGTTCATGGCAAGCAATGTGTTTTAACGTCCATTAGTTGGGGCATGCTATATATAGGCATTGAGGAGGGACACACAGAGAGCGAGTCATTGCCTTGTCAAAATCCTTTAGACCAACGTTGTCTTCGGAGCCTCTTTTTACATGGGTTGTTAACTTATTATTTTTGTTGTCGTTGCTGTTGTTTTTGTCATCCAGAATATCCGGGCTACCCGTTTCTCAGAATCATACTTTGCTTAACAATCTTGATACCCTTTGGTGAAAACTCGCTTCTGGGTTCTTAAAGGACCAAACTTGGATTGAGAGTCGTGATGGAACAGAAACACGTTCTGTTGTCAGCATTGAGCGTTGGGGTTGGGTTGGGTGTGGGGCTTGGGTTGAGTTCAGGGCAGAAATGGGTTGGCGGGAATCGTGACTCTGATGAACTTTCCCTGGAGCAGATTATGCTGGAGCTCAAGAAGATGGTGGTTGAAGGAAGGGACGGAAAGCATACATTCGAGGACTTTCCATATTACTTAAGGTGATTTTGAGATTTCATTGGAATATAATAATGACATAATATGACTCAAAGTCAGTGTTATTGCCTTCTGTGTTTTTGTTACTATTTTGACCCTTCAGATTGATATTTAAGCATTGACAGCATTTTCTGAGGGGTATGTTTGAATTTATGATATAATTATGAATTATGATAAACTTGGGTGTCAAAGGTGTTTTAGACATGGATCTCTCTCTGTTTGACTTATAAATTTCATGGCAATCTGCTATGAATGTTCTGGTAGATATGATTTTGATACTCAATATAAGGCTTCTATGATGGGTTTGATCTCTTTATCTTTGAGATTTTGTTGGTTGTTTGTTGTTGGGTTTATCTTTGCTTCTTTGTTAAACCGAAACTTCCATAGATATTCTCTTGCCATAGGTTTCTGTGGTTTTTAAAAATAAATTGTTGCATTTTGAGTATATGTTGGGTCAGAAACAGGGAAGCTGCTGATACTGTGATGTGTTTGTTCCTGATAAACGTGCGCAGTTTCACTGAAATAGATTGAAGAATGAATCTGATAGCACACTTTTATTGTGTACTTTTTGTAATAAAAGGATAGCTTATTTTAATATTGTACTTGGTCCTTATTATGTGTACTTGCATTCATTGGAGAATTGTTATAGGTCATTATTTTTCTGATTGAACATGTATACTTCAGATTAGAGCTTCATCGACTTCATAGATTATGGGACAATTGTCGTTTAGACTTCTCTATGTTTCTTTGTCTACTTAACATTAGTGGTTCCATTCTTCTTCAGAACATATAAACAGTGATCACAATAAATCTTCACACCCTAATTCAAATTATTAATACCAGTTAAAATCAAAAGATCACACTTCTGTTCTCTGAAAAGCTACAGTGATTGAGACTCTAATTCAAGTTGTGGTAACAACCCCTTGATGTGAAAGGGTGAACAGGTGCACAAGATTCTCACCATTGTGTGGCTTAAGAGGGTCAGATGTAAACAACTAGGGAGTGTGGTCTGAGAGGTTTTTCTGCATCTACAACTACAAATTATGACCTCCATGATGCAAAGACACAATCTGACAATTCCTTGATGTACTAAAAATGAAAAAAAAAGATGCTATGTAACTTTATAGTCTTCGTAAATTTCTGATACCTTGATGCTCATACAGTCTTTACAACAGCAACTGGGATCTTCGACATTCCTTTTCTTTTTTTCTATTTTCTAGTTCATAGGTCCGTAAGTTGGTATATAACTAATATTAAGGAAAGTTTAGATATGGGAATGTCGTATACAAATTTAATTCCTTCTGTTGTTAATTCTGCATCTTGAACTTAACTGCATTCATGTTCTAAATTTTTGCCTTCTGATTTTATATTCCAACAATTATATGCTACGCTAAATGAGCCAATCATATCACGCCTCTAGTTTCTAAATGAGTTTCCCATCTAGGACAAAACAGGTTTTGTAAAAGCATTGATTCCCTATATATTGTCTATATTATTGTGAAGTTCATGCGCTGTTCTTGTTCCAGGTGGATTTGATCTACCAATGGAGGAATTTGATATAGTAATACCCTTTTTCCTTATAGCACCATATCTTACGCATGCATATAATGTGACAATGCAGTGAAAGAATTCGTGCTTTGTTGACAAGTGCTGCATATATTCATTTAAAGCATCTTCACTTTTCCAAGCACACCAGGAACCTCTCACCAGCAAGCAGGTCTATTTTACTATCTGGTCCAGCAGGTATAGTATGATAGAATTAAACATTAACGTTGTTCTGCTGAATTTTGTTTTTTAATTCCAGATTGGTTTGACTAAGGCTATTTATGTATAAATTTTGAAGAATCTTACCAGCAAGCCCTTGCCAGAGCTTTAGCTCATTGCTTTGAATCAAAGTTGCTGTTGTTAGATATTACTGACTTCTCTGTGAAGGTAATTTTTCATTGCTTCTCATTTTATTAGCTTTAGCTGGTCATTTACATATATATTCTTACTTTATATGTTTTTCCTTGAACAGTTGCAGAATAAATTTGGATGTTCCCGAAAGATACCGGTAAGTTCACCTTGCTTAGATCTCTGTCATTCTTAACATGATGAAATTGGAACTTGCTAGCTTCATTTTATATTTATATAATTTGTAGTTCATAGTGATATTTTCTTGACTTATTTGCTTCTCTTTCCACAGTCGTTGAAAAGGTCAATATCGGAGGCAACCTTAGAGCGAATGTCTGGTTTGTTTGGTTCTTTTTCGATGCTTTCTTCACAAGGAGAAACAAGAGGTAATAAGGAAATAAAAGTCAATGTTTAAAGTATGAAATGTTTTATTCTATAATTACCTTTTATAGATAGAGTTTGGTAGTTGAAGACTTGAAGATATGGAAGATTTTACAATGCATGTATTGCTTTGACATATGGTAATAGGTTTTTCTTTTAACGTTATTATAACGAACAGTGATCATAGTTCAGACATTGCAAATGGATGTGGAGACTCCATATTATCTCTTCTCATTTTTTTAGATACCTGTATTTGCCGTAATACTTATGTTGCTAACTTAATATATATAACTATTGCATCATTGATTTTGATTGGTACTTTTTTTTGAAGGAATTGTGCGTCAACAAAGCAGTGCTGCTGAAAGTTTCAATCCTCCAAAGCTTAGGAGGAATGCTTCTGCTGCATCTGATATAAGTAGCACTGCTTCCCAGGGTGGTCCAACACTTCCAGGTTATACTTTAGAAATATAGTTTACCTTATTAAGCAATAATGAAGATGCTAATCCAGCTAAAAGATTAATGTGAACATCTACTTTGAATTCAGTTGTGTACTCCGTAAGCTTCTTTTTAACACACTGCTGTATATAATAAATCAACCTGTCAATCTGTTTGTTCACCTGCGAAGATGAAGGGGACAGATACTATTTCCAAGGATGTTTATAGAAGTTTTGAATGAGTGCTAACAAGAACTAATCTGATATATGAATATCCATGTTATAAATTCATGATTATTCTGCAAACTTTGGTAGGAAAATAGTTTTATCCATAAATATCTTCTTTTAAATAATTGAAAACGTCATGCAGCTAAATGCTTGATTCATTGTATTGTTGTCACGAATGCATGAAATATCAATTTTCTCCTCCCACATTTTGCTCACTTCATTGAATTATGATTTCAGCACGTTTGAAGCGCACAAGTAGCTTGTGTTTTGATGAGAAGCTCTTTGTGCAGGCACTTTACAAGGTGATTTAATTACTGAAAGTTCATTTTAAAACTGTGTCTAGTGACAACCTTTATAGGCAACATTTACATAAGACGAGAGTCATATATCACGAATTTTCATTACATAGAGTTTTCACTCTAATAACAAGATCGTTTTCATTTTTTCAGCTTTTGGTTTCTATCACAGAAACTAGTTCCATCATTTTATACATAAGGGATGTTGAGAAGCTCGTTCTTCAATCAAGGTTATATAATTTACTACAAAAAATGATAAAGAAACTATCAGGCTCGGTGTTGATACTTGGGTCCCAGATATTAGATTCAGATGACGATTGCAAAGAAGTTGATGAAAGGCTCACTGCGCTATTCCCCTACAACATTGAAATCAAAGCTCCTGAAGATGAAACTCATTCTGGCAATTGGAAAGGATCACTGGAAGAGGATATGAAAGCTATTCAGTTTCAAGATAACAGAAACCACATTGCTGAAGTACTAGCAGCAAATGACATTGAATGTGATGACTTGAACGCAATCTGCCATTCAGATACTATCGTACTCAGCAATTATATTGAAGAAATTGTAGTATCTGCAATATCTTACCATTTGATGCATACCAAGGATCCAGATTACCGAAATGGAAAGCTAGTTATATCAGCCAATAGGTAAATATCTTGTCAAATGACTGTAAGCACTTGATTACATGAAATTGTTTTGCAGTAACTGATCTTGGATGTGGCAGTTTGTCCCATGGATTGAGTCTGTTCCAGGAAGGCAAGAGTAGTGGGAATCTGAAGACTAATGAATCTAACAAGGTATGCTTGTTTACAGTTATTTACAGCAGCAGGAATAGCAAGAGAATCTAAGGAAAAAATAATGATAGATAGTGAGTACCATTGTATATATTCAGTTTTTTTTTTTTAATTTTCGTATTTCTCTGTAACATTAGGAAAATGCTGGAGAAGATGTTGCTGGTGCAAAGAATGAAGTTAAGAGTGACAATCAAGCACCTGAAAACAAGAATGAGACAGAGAAATCCATCCCGGTAACAAAGAAAGAAGGTGAAAATCCCACACCTTCAAAGGCGGTAAGATCAATTTTCTGAGCACCTTAAGCTGAAAAAAACTTCTCACCTTATCAAATCCTACACATTTAACATGGACAATTGATGGTTTCAACATGGACAATTGATACACTATAATCAACAATTTACTAGTCATCTAGATGGAGGCTGGTTATCTAACTTCTAAAAATAGTTTCTTCTTCAAGTCTATTTTCTTTTATTCCCTATCCGATTTTGTGTTCTTATATACTAATTGTTTGTTTGCAGGAAGTTCCTGACAACGAGTTTGAGAAGCGCATAAGACCTGAGGTTATCCCAGCAAATGAAATAGGGGTTACATTTTCAGATATTGGTGCATTGGATGAGATCAAAGAATCACTTCAAGAGCTGGTAATGCTTCCCCTTAGAAGGCCTGACCTCTTCAAAGGCGGGCTTCTAAAGCCGTGTAGAGGTATATTGCTTTTTGGGCCTCCTGGTACTGGGAAAACAATGCTAGCAAAAGCCATTGCAAATGAAGCTGGTGCAAGTTTCATTAATGTCTCAATGTCCACTATTACATCAAAATGGTTTGGAGAAGATGAAAAGAATGTCCGAGCTCTATTCACACTGGCAGCTAAGGTTGCCCCAACAATCATCTTTGTTGATGAGGTCGACAGCATGCTTGGACAGAGGACTAGAGTAGGAGAGCATGAGGCCATGAGGAAGATAAAAAATGAGTTCATGACACACTGGGATGGGCTATTAACAGGACCTAATGAGCAAATTTTGGTTCTTGCTGCAACCAACAGACCATTTGACCTTGATGAAGCTATCATAAGACGGTTTGAGCGCAGGTAGGACACCCCTTTTGCCTAATTGTTTGCATGATCATCTGTTTTTGTTTTGCTTCCATTCGGACAATGTGTGCATTTGCTTTGTTACTATGATGAACAAATGTGTGATCTTAAGAAAAGAAAATTGGTAACATGTGGTTATTAATCTATTTCCTTCTGAGACTACCTTATGGCTACCTTAGAAGGCAGATCTTTCTGTAGCTTTTAGCTGCACTTTCTTCCTCTTTGGCATTTAAATTGTTCACCAAATTGATCTTGTCACATTTCTTTTAAGGACACTGTAAAATCCAATGTTTGTTTTTGACTGTATAATATCAATATTCTTTGCTTTTCAGTTCAATTAGTGTTGGCAATTTTTGAATGCAATATCTATATACCTTTCTGTCATTGAGCAGGGTCCTGGTTGGTCTTCCATCTGCTGAGAACAGGGAGAAGATCTTGAAGACTCTTCTGGCCAAAGAAAAACATGAAAACTTAGACTTCAAAGAGCTGGCAACCATGACAGAAGGATATACTGGAAGTGATCTTAAGGTGAGTCTTGGTAGTGCTTACTGGTTTGATTTTTTTCTGGTTACAATCTATTGATGTTAATGACTATGAACAGAACTTGTGCATCACTGCGGCTTATCGACCTGTTAGAGAGCTAATACAGCGGGAGAGAGTGAAAGAAATGGTAGTTATTAAACAACTTTCACTATTCTAAGATTAACGTCTCTATCCAATTCAAGACAAAGATTTAACTAAATATCAACTGCATCATATTTTAGGAAAAGAAGAAAAGAGAGGCTGAAGGCCAAAACTCTGAGGATGTTTCAAACAACAAAGATAACGAAGACCAAGAAATTACCCTCAGGCCTTTAAATATGGAAGACATGAAGCAGGCCAAGAGTCAGGTAGGGTGAACTCAATTTTTTTCACTCAAGTGGCTTGAGAGTACTAGATTTGGGAATCTATACAATGCTACATGAAGTATTTAAAATTGGATTTCTTAAAATCTAGGAATTAAAAACAGAAGTTCAATTGATGTGATTATAGATATCTACCACTACATAGTCATTAATCCATTTTTAAGACTTATATCGTAACTTGTACATCTAACTAAGGATAGAATACTTACAATGTCACAGAAGTGGAAGAAGAAAACTGTGTTAAATGATGTATAAAAGTTTTTTTCTATGTACATGAGCTTACAAATATTTGAGTAAACACAGGTGGCTGCAAGTTTTGCATCAGAAGGATCCGTAATGAATGAGTTGAAGCAGTGGAATGATTTATATGGAGAAGGAGGTTCAAGGAAGAAGCAACAACTCACTTACTTCCTTTAGATTGGAGAATGCTACTTATATTTTGAATTTGTCACCATTCATCCTCAATCATACATTTCAACAAAGGAAGCAGACTTCAAAACAGATGTTGAAATCAAAATGAAGCATGGTCATATTTCTCACTATACCCCAAATGTTACACTTCTTATGATTCCCAGAAAAGCACAAGTCCTTGCACACGTGTATTCTCTAAAGAATGTGTTGATCATCATGTATTGTGTTGATGAGAGGGTTCTCAAGTTTCGTTTGGGTTTTTCTACAAATAAATGAAGAGCTGTTTTAGGGAATATATGTTTTGTCATGCACGGTTTTGGAAGATGCAATGGCTTTGTAGGAATAGGAATATTTTACACCAAACCTTTTAGGTATGCTGTATCATATATGATCAGAATTTTAAGACATTAGAATTTTGTAAATTGGTTGTGAAACTGTATTGCTCATACAGTTTGGTTCAATTATTTATGTGAATTGTGTCTCAGTGAATGTTTCATATTTACGTGAATTGTCTATGGGAATTCTGGGATGAAGTCACAAAAATGATAGAAACTATTACTATACTCTTAGTATACTACATTAGAAATAATTGTCCTTTTTTCCTAAAGATTTGAATGTATAAAGATAAAATTCATTAAAGTTATTTGTTGTAACTTTCTCCTTAAAGATTTAAATATATAAAGATGTTTCAGTTTATGAAATTGAGGTTATAAATCTTCTAAGTTCTTTTCGTCTAACTATTTGTCTTGATACCATTTGTCCTTCACTCTGTCTGATTGGACTGGGATGTTATTATTAACATTTCTTAGTGTTTGAAGGAATGCAGCAGAGAAATGTAGTAAAGTATATGTGACACGAGAAGGAGAGAAAACGAACATTCTTTTCTCGTTAATAAACAAAGCAATATGTACAACAAAAACACAGTTACAAAACGGTTAATACCGTTTTAGAGAGTTTTGCTTTTATCTACAATACACCTCTCTAAAACTAAACTCTCTAAAGATTTAATTCCAAGAGAATCCCTCAACTTCTCAAACCTGTTTTGCCTTAAAGCCTTGGTAAAAATGTCTGCAACCTGTTCTTCTGTGGACAGTGCACCAATTCCATCTTCCTTTTGCTAACTTGATCTCTTAGATAGTGAAACTTGGTCTCTATATGCTTGCTTCTACCGTGAGAGACAGGGTTTTTTGATAAGTTGATTGCTAATTTGTTGTCCACCAATAACTGTATTGACTTACTATATTCGATTTTCAATTCATCTAGAATCACTTCAAGCCATGCACATTGGCAGACAGTCTCTATAGAGACTATGTATTCCGCTTCACAGGATGAGAGTGCAAAAACATTCTGCTTCTTTGAGCAACAAGAAATCGATGCCCCCATACACTTAAACAAGTAACCATAAGTGCTCTTCCTATCCACCTGAGTTGGAATGGACAGGGAATGGACTGGGCTCCTCATAAGGTTGGGGAGTAGTGTCCTACTTCATCACGGGACGCTCCTTGGAGGAATTCGCTCGTATGGTGGACTTAATTACGGCAACATTAGACACTGAACATTTCAAGCTTGTCGTGTGCAAGAGGAATGTGCAGGTCTTCCACAGAAAGGAGGGTGCTGCGCAGGATTTCTTTTACACATATATTTAAGGATCGGCTCGTCTAGTTGCCCTTTAGCAAATTTTAGATGGGCAACCTGAGGGAGTTAAACATGGCTCCCACCCAACTGCACTCGAACATGTGAGCCTTCATGCAGGTATTCGAAATGATATGCAAAACCTTGGACATTACTCTCACCCCCTTGCTTTCTCTTCCTCTTCCGGACTCGACCGCGTGCTAATAGGGCTTGGGTATCCCTCGTATCTTAAAAAGGGAAGTGGTTGCTCACATTTTTCCATGCTTTCTTTAAAGGATTTAAAACTAATTACTTAAAGATAGTAATAAAGAAAGTTGGTCGATCAAAGTATTACATAGATAATGGCCGACAAAAAATTACATTCTATTGGATCGAGAACCCAAGGAGGTTGATTTTGTGGGTGAAGTCCATGATGACGCCCGAAAAGCCAGAGGCAGTCAGCCTGATCGACCAATTACCCTGTCGCCTCTCCTCCCGAAGTCTCATTTGTCTCATTGACTCTGACGCGCTTTATAATAGAGTTCACTTAGAAAGTTTCTTGTCAGTCGGTCGAGTGTCGGGAGTTCACCAAAAATGTTCCCCAAACTCACTAAGAATGTTCCTTGCCGATCGATCGAGTGATGGGAGTTCACTAACAACGTTCCCCAAACTCGTTTTTACGATGCGACAAGAGTTCACTAAGAACACTCCTTACCGATCAGTTGAGTATTGAGAGTATACTAAGAAAGTTCCCCAAACTCGGTTTTGCGATATAACAAGAGTTCACAAAGAGCGTTTCTTGTGGATCGGTTTAGAGGTCGGTGTTCACCAGGAACGTTCCCTAAATTTGGTTTTGCAATGCAACAAAAAGTTCACTAAGAACGTTCCTTTTCGATTGATTGAGTATTAGGAGTTCACTAAGAACGTTTTCCAAACTCGCCTTTGCGATGCAACTAGAGTTCACTAAGAACGTTCCTTGCCGATTGATTTAGAGGTTGTTGGGAATTCATTGAGAATGTTTCCCAAGCAACCTTTGTCGGATGGGCTGGACTCGATCATTTGGACATGAAAGAATAGTTGGAAATCCTGATTTTATTGATTAACATAAAAGAGATTACATGTAGGATTTCAACTAAAATAAAATTTGATGTGGTAGCGTTCCACATGTTAGGGATTATTATGTCATCCAGATATGTCAATCGGTAAACTCCTTTCTTAAGATCTCCAACAACTCTAAATTATTCCTCCCAATTTGTTCCCAGCTTTCCATAGGCGAGTTTCTTATGAGCTTTACATGTCTTTCTCCGTACCAAGTCCCCTTCATGAAAGTTCCTCGACTTTACTTTAGTGTTGTACCTTCTTGCGATTACTTGTTTATATGCCTGATAACAGTTGAAAAACTGTTATTTTCATGCTTAAAATTGACACTAAAAGCGACCTTTACACTTAGAAACTAGCTTGAAATCATGCTTTTATTCATATTTTCAGAAATAAGAGAGTTGGACAGGTTTATGCTTGATTTCAGTGTTTTTGTGCAGGTTTTAAGGTGAATTTAGTGAAAGAAGTGAAGAAGGAGAGAGATGGAATCAGAAAAGACATAAAAAAGTGCAAAAGGAGAAGTCGAAGTTACCGTTGAGCGGCAGTTTACTGCTGAGCGGCACTTAGGAGTTCAGGTTGGAACCGCTGAGGGGCAAAATGGCCGCTGAGGGGAGAAAACTACTCACGCACTCACCGCTGAGCGGCACACTTATGGGCTTGGGCCTGAATTTTCTGTAATTTTAGAATAGTATATAAGCTTTAGGACGTCCTAGGGTTTGTATCTTTGGCAGAAACGAAGCAAACACTCTCTTCTCCACCCCTTTGAAGGAGGATCTTGGATGCTCAGGCTACCTCTTCACCTTTCTAGGGTTTTATCTCTCATTCTTTCATTATTTTTCATCTAGGTTCACCATGAATATGGTGAACTAAACCTTGTATGTTTGTTGGGGAATCAATGTAATCTTTTGAAGCTCTCATATATGGAATTTGTGCTTGCATCTTAATCTAAGATTTATGTTTTCTTTCATCATTAGTTAGGGTTTTTCCTCTTTGCTTAATGCTTGCTTTGTTTAACTCATTCAATGCATGATTATTGATTTTGTCGATACGGGAACGTACGGGGAAGTCTAGATCCGGGGAATTACTCCCAATATTATATTGGTTGCCGTTAAACTCCTGTGCTAAAAGAACTAATTAATAGGAATGCTAGGAATCGTATGAACTCGTAATTAGGGATAGACCTTCTTGACAAGGTAATTTAGAGAGTGGCATTAACAATGATGATTTGAATGTTGAATTCCTAAAATATATGAGAGTGGATAAGATGAAATTGACCCCCAACAACATATTCATATATATATATATTTTATTGGAAGTGCTTGTCTTTTGCTTTTGCCATTGATCAAAACCTCATGCATTCATGTTTATTTTCTGTTTTGCATATTAAACTTCAAATATTTCGTTCTTAAGTCATAGCTAATCAACGAACCACACAACTAAACTAGGCCGTGAGTCCTTTGGGAGAACGATACTTGGTCTTACCGAGTTTATTACTTGAAACAATTCGGTCATACTTGCCGATTGTTCAACAAGTTTGTGACATCATATTTTGGTGATCATAAATTTGTGCATCAACGCCTCTGCCCACACGACTACTACCTATCTTCTTTCGTGTATGGTGTCTAACTCTGTTCTCAATTCAACTTCGTTGACATCCATGTCTTTTAATCAACGCTTAAGAAAAGTCTCTCTCAGTTCAACCAGGAGCATGACATCAGTACCATATGTGAGGTTGAAGGGTGTTTTTCTCGTAGTACCGTTCGGTGACTAGTGGTATCCATACATGTTCTTTGGGAGTTCATCTACCCAAGCTCCCTTAGCATCCCTCAAACTACATTTGAGCTCGACCACTATGGTTTTGTTGACAACTTCAACTTGATCGTTTGTTTAGGGGTGCTCCATCAAACTTGTCACATGTTTGATGCTTAAGTTTTTGTAAAACTTGACTAACCTATTGTCGATGAATTGTTGGCCATTATCAGTAATAATCGTGCAGGGAGATCGAAAGAACATATAAGTTTCCACATGAACTTTTGCACTTGTTGCACCGTTATTGTTGCTAAAGGTTTCGCCTCCACCCATTTGATGAAATAGTCTATGGCCACAAGGAAAAACTTCTTTTACGCCCAACCAACAGGAAAGGGACCCACGATGTCCATTCGCCACTAAGAAAACAACCACAACGAGATGATGTTATGCAGCTCGGATGAGGGCACCTGGATGTTGTTTCCATGCACTTGGAAACTCTTTCACCTTTGGACAAAGGTTTTGCAATCTTCATCCATTGTTGGCTAGTAATACCTAACTCGTAGGGCTCAAGACTTCAGCGTTTGTCGCCTAGTATGTAAATCGCACACACCGTTGTGGAGTTCATTCAGCACGTACTCAGCTTCTTCGAAAGATACACACTTCAAAAGAGGGGTGGAGAAGCCCCTCTTGTAAAGGTCATCTCCTACAAAAACATATCAAACGATCTTCTTGCTTTCGGCAAAACCAAACCATTTCCCACTGTCTTGCTTCTTCATAAGTAGCTTGATCTCCTCCCTCTGGTCTTTGCTACTAGTTGATGAGGTGGATAGACACTCCACAAAGGGTTTGACAAGCACTTTTCTAATTATGGTAGACATAGAGCCTTCTCCCTTCCACTCGCTAGCTTAGATAGTATGTCCACCCGAGTGTTCTCCTCGTGCGGGATATGCTTGATGTCTACCTTCTCAAAGGCATCTATTAGCGTTGTCGCTTTATGAAAATACTGGAGAAGATGATCGTTTTTAATTTAGAATTCCTTACTCATCTGCCCAACCATGAGCTGTCAACCTGTTTGACATTCTACCCATCGATCACCTAAATCCTTTGCAAGGGATATTCCTGCCACCAAGGCCTCATACTTAGCCTAATTATTGGACACTTTGAATTTGAACACCAGAGAGTGTTTGATCAGTCCTTCCAATACGATTCCAGCTCCTCCACCTCTTTTATCCGAAGACCCATCTACAAAAAGCTTCCATGAATGGACCTGGAGTAGCTCTGCAACGAAGTCCACAAGATGTTGCCCATTCACCGAACCATGTGGCTTGTACCAAAGACCGAACTCTGACAACTCCACTGATCAATTAACTATCCTTCCTGTTAGATCAGGTTTCTTCAGAATCTTGGTGACCAAATGGTCAGTTCAGACGACCACCTAATGATTTTGGAAGTATGCCCTTAGTCAACGGGCGACCGTGAGCAACACCAAGGCTACCTTCTCGATCTGTTAATAACGCATCTGAGTCCTACAAAACATGACTTATTAAATAAATCAATTTTAGTTTCAAAGCCTCTTGGAAGAGGGTCACACTGATCGATCCTTCATACACGGTCAGGTAAAGTTATAGCTCTTTGCCCTAAGCTAGTCGGGCCATGACAAGGGGATTGGCCAAGATAACCTTCACATCCGCTAATGCGACTTCGCATTGCTTGTCCAATTTAACGATGGTGTTCTACTTCATTACCTTCAAAATTGGTCATATCCTTTTGACCAATTTAGGGATGAATCGGATTAAAGAAGTCAAACGATCGTATCCTTCAGGTTTTGGTGGCTACTCATCTCCATGATAGCGTGCATTTATCAGGATTGACTTCAATGTCTTGTGCGGTGAGCATGAAACTGAAGAATTTACCTACATATCCTTGTTAAACGTGCACTTGATGGGGTTCAAACATTTGACTAAAAATCTTCTCCAAATATTTGACGTACCACCATGAAAAAAAATGTTAAAATGAATTACTTTGGAATTAATATTTAGTTTATTTTTGGTTTGTTATAAAACTTTTATAATTAAATTAAAATGAAAATTAATTTAGAAGTTGAAATTTTATATTGAATTATTTGAAAGATATTAATATATAATAAAAATATAATTTAGATTAAAAATACATCGATATTAAGTTTTAATTAAAGAATTTAACATGTAAAATTAGTAATTTTCTCAGTTTATCAAATTAGAAACTTTAGTTAACTTGTTAAGAACTTAAAAGAGGTTTATATGGTTAAGTTTGCTTGTATTATATATATATATATATATATATATATATATATATATATATATATATATATATTTAAACATAAAAAAAAAGCCAAAATAATAGTCCATTAAGTCATTGGATAAATTTCGATTCATTGTGAGTATGACGAATAAATTGCGATGACAATAAAATATTATTTATTGAGGAGAAAATTTGACACCTCAGTGGAATGATATTTAAAATTGCAGATGAATTTATGAAATTAAAATTTGAATATAACTTTAACACTAAAATGAATTAAGAAATTTAATAGTTGATATTGATTATTTAACAAATGATAAAATAAATTCAAGGGGTGTTTTTTTATAAATTTTTCACTTATAATCTAACTTTCACTTTCATGTAATTGAAACCACTTTACTCTATTTGAGGTAAAGTTTTACTAAAATAATTCACATTAAATTAATTAACATATGAACCCTTTTAATTACATAGAAGAGATCAAGACAGAAAGGAACAAATCCATATCATCAATAAGAACCCATTACAAAATAAAAATGCACAAAAAATAATTTGTTTTAAAAGAAAATAAATGTGTAGAAAAACCTTCCTCAGTTCTGTCTGCTCTGTTCTTTGATTTCCTTTCTACATTGCTACCCTTTCAACCACATTTCTACTTTTCCACATGCTACTTCACAATCATAATCCAGATTTTTAGAGATGAGCCAAAATGGGAGGCGATGAACAAAAACAAGAAGAGACTGAAAAAAAAAATATACTAAAGATTTTTAATTGTTTTACTATTCTTAGACATTAATTATTATCTTAGTAATATTCTTATTTATTAGCATCTCAATTCAAAATGTTATAATTTACAACGCTTAATACCTCTTTTGGTTTCTCTTTTGGAGGCAATATTCAAGTCCGTCCTACCTTTTTTAAAAAGTTCAATGTGCTCCCAACTTGTGAAAAATCAGATTAAATTAATCCTTTTTGGTTACGGCATCAAAATTTTAACGGTAGAGCTGTCTAGTTGGCCAACACTTAATAAGCTGTCCTATTTTTCTCATACGTGGAATATAATATGTTAATTTTGAATTTTAAAAGAACAATTTACTTGCCACACATCAGCTTTATGATAACTCTGCCATGGATCAAAGCTTTATGATAACTCTGCCATGGAAAATCTCTCGCTCTCCATAGCAACCTTCGAATCAAGCCTGCCGATGGCCATGCGGCTCTCCGCTGCGATTAAAATGGTACCATTGTGGGAAAAAGCACAATGACTGTCCATCTTCTTGCATGCCTCCTTTTTCAGATCCCCAAGCAGCAACACCAGCTCCTTGTTGAACACCACCGCTAAGTAGAACCCCTCCAGCGGCTCAGGCCCGAAACCAAACTTGGCACAACTCAAATCCCAAAAGATATCAATTTTACAAGATTGGACCTCCAAATTCTTGGACCCTTTTCTCTTTGAGAATAGCGATGACTTTATCTCAACCTTGCAGAGACAATGATTTCCCAAATCATCAATTCC
The DNA here is from genome assembly GCA_034642375.1 of Vigna nakashimae. NCBI lineage: Eukaryota > Viridiplantae > Streptophyta > Magnoliopsida > Fabales > Fabaceae > Vigna > Vigna nakashimae. The sequence goes on from CM067768.1 coordinate 27,181,099, forward strand.
CACGCTTAAGCCTTGACCCATCAGAGTTTTGGTCTAGGAGACCATGATCAAACATGAACGGCGTCTTAATTTGCACTGGTACACACACGTGCCAACATTTTGAGCCACTCTTGTGGTGCTTGATGAGGATGAGTCAACAACCTGAACCCCATTTTCTCCAAAACAAGAGGGAAACTCCTTCATGGCAACACTAGCAACAACAAACAATTGGATGCAAAAGTGTTGAGTTTGGACATGTGCTTCTAATCGTGTTTCTTCAGAATGGGATAGTTTGCTCACCCATGCTCCGCCGCCACCCAAAGAGACCCATTTCAGAGGCGTCCGCTAGCGTCTTTGGGGCTGCTTCACCGTAGAGGAAGTCGCCAGGGCCTACGACACCGTAGCCACCTGCCCCAACGATCGCAGCTCTACAGCCGGGATTCTAGTTCTCAAAGGAACCCAAACTCAAGTCAAACAAAAACCCAAATTCGAAAACCCTAATCCCAAATTGCAAGATTTGGGCCGCTATCCATATCAAAATGTCTACTTATATCCTGGAACATCAAAATGAAGATGAAGATTCTTCTAATGATTCAAATACTTCCATATCTGAGGAAGAAGCCTTACCTTGTGAAGGAGAGTTGTTATTTGTAAGAAGACTTCTTGGAAGTCAACATATAGAACTAGAACAATCACAAAGGGAGAATCTATTTCGCACAAGATGCAAAGTTTTTGAAAATACTTGTTCATTGATTGTGGATAGTGGGTCCTCTTGTAATTGTTGTAGTTCTAGAATGGTGGAAAAGTTGGCCTTAACTACTACTCCTCATCCCAAGCCTTACAAGCTTCAATGGATAAAAGAGGATGAAGAAATAATAGTCAAAACACAAGTAAACATACCTATCTTCATTGGAAACTATGAAGAAACAGTTTTATGTGATGTTGTGCTAATGGATGTTGGACATGTTCTACTAGGTAGGCCATGACAATATGATCATAACTCCACTCATGATGGCTACACCAATAAGATAACTTTTCTCCACAAAGGAAATAAAATAACTTTGATTCCTCTTACACCTCAACAAGTGAAAGAGGATGGAATAAAAATAAAAATGAAAATTGAAAAATAAAGAAAAGAAGAAGAAAGGTTAGATAAGAAACCTTCAAAAGGAGAAAAAGATAAAGGAGAAGAAGGTATGCATGCTTTTAAATTCTTCCAACAAAGGTAAATACCTTGAATCTTCTTCTCAGAAAAATCACTTTGTTTCATCATATAATGAAGGGGAATGCTCAAAACAAAGTGAAAAAAAAAAGTAAAGGCCAAAGATGCTTATAAGAAAATATTTTTCAAAGATAAAAGGCCTTCATTCTGTATTATTTTCCTTGCATACATCCTTTTAATAATATTCATCTTTGTTTTTTGTAGATATACTTTTGATCCAGGAGGGAAGAAATAGCTCCTAAGTTGTGCTTCTTTATACCTTCCGATTTGAGGACAAATCATTTTTCAAGAGGGAGGGTATGATGGAAACCAAACTAGGGAAGCCATTCAAAGAAGTAGCAACTCAAGCTAAGGCCAAGAAAGGGAAGTTGAAAAAGAACTTTTAAAGGCTTTCTTGATTTTCTTTCTATAAGTCTTAGAAGGATTATCTTTTAATATGTTCATATGTTGTTTTATAGGGTCTAAATAAAGCTTGGAGACCATGGTTGAGTCATCCAAGATGCTAAATAAGCCAAGGAAAGTAAAGGAGCTAAAAAAGGGAGAAAATGAAGTTGCTTACGGATTGGATAGTTTAGCTTCCGAAATGGAAACACAAAGCTTTTTGACTTCTAGATTGAAGCTCGCGCCCAACCCAAACCCTGTGTGGCCTATCGTCTGTGAGTGGGTTTCTTCCATGTGACTTGGCTGACTTGGAATGCGTCATTGATCTTGCTTGTTTGAATAGAGAGCGCCTTCTACACGAGATAATTTGAATTTATGAGGGAATTTGGGTCAGAAACATGGCTCATCTTCACCTATAAATAAGAGAGCCATGCTTATGTAAAACTTCACTTTTGAGCTTAGTGATATGCTGCTGAAATTGTTTTCCAGCCCTATTGCTCTTAAGTCACTCTTGATTTTCGACTTCTTCACCCTTCCTCTAGCTTCCTTCCTCCATAGGAAGACCCTCTGAGCTATGAGGCATCACTCACACACTTCTATTCACCTTAAACACTTCAAACACCTCATTATTTTCACTATTCCCACTAGTGCAGTCAAGGAAAACGACAGCGGTTATTTTTGCTTATATACAGCGATTCCGTAACCGAGGTATATACTGACGAGGCAAAAAGGAGTAGGCTTTTTGCCTCGGTTCTGAACCAAGGTAAAAAGTGGTAATATTTTGCCTCGGTTCATAGATAACCGAGACAGTACAACTTTTCTTTTAAATTCTGCCCAAAATTATGATGGTTACACTACCTCACACAACTTCTTACTTTCTTTGATTTACGGCTTTTTTTTTCTTAGGTCTAATAAATCCATTTTATTTACGACTTCTTTTCTTAAAAGTAAATAAATCCATTTTATTTACGGCTTCCTTTTTAGCCACATAATTACAACAAAATGCCAACATGGCCACCAATCTATTGCAACCGTTTGGTAATGTAAATCCAACTTTAGCATTACAGAATATAACAAGTATCAAGGATCTAACTCCTCTAAACCTACAAAATATATATATATATATATATATATGTATATATATGTATATATGTATATATATGTATATATGTATATATATGTATATATGTATATATATGTATATATGTATATATATATATATATATATATATATATGTATATATATATATATACCCTTGATTTGAAGAGTATTAAATCTGTCAGGCACATTCAAATCAAGAGTGAATATGTAGAAAAATAAACCATAGCCATGACTTCCCATGACAAAGGTATCAGCCTCTAGTTTCTTCTCCTACCTTAACTACCCTCTCCATGTTCACCTGTAAAATCACCAATTTCAGACAATCAAAACCAGAACAGCAAAACCAAACCCCCAAAAATCACTATGTAAGGTGGATCTACATTTGTAGCCTTCAAATTTCTACATGTTATCATCGTAAATGCATTGAACCCAATATAATTGAAATGCTTTGGAAGCAATTAATTACCGATATAATTGAAATGCTCTGGAAGCAATTAATTTCCAAAAACCTTAAGCTGTGATTAACCTTTACATGTCACCGTTCCAAATCGTAATACCAACAATATATTCATGAAATTAAAGAAGATAATAGTTAAGGTGAGACAATAAAAACATCAAACAAATATATAAAAGGCTATGAAATTTTAGTATTGATATATATATATATATATATATATATATATATATATATATATATATATATATATATACACACACTATATACCTTTCATCAAAGTTAGTTGTTACAACTAAATTTATGATGACAAATGTTATCAGTACTAATACAAAACATAATTGATAATACAATTTTTCTTATCATCAACATGATTTACACCATCTTAAAGTTCACAACTACAATTAAGAAGAATAAAAAAATTCCTTGTGTCGACATGTTTTTACCTATGTTAATATTGCTTCTGAAGTTCTTGAAGATTGTTTGTGATTGATTTAGTTAGTGAAATGAGACTTCTGTTGTGTATAAAGTAACTAATAATTGTTATCATGTTCAAGTATAAAGTTGTTATCCATCAATACATGACATATGAATAATAGATTCATAGATAAATGTAAATAGTAGGTCTCAGCTTTAACAAAATAATTTAGGAGAAAATAGAAGCTCTAATCACAACAGAGATAGAAATAGAAGGTGGCTTAGTAGGGTCTCACTAAGGTAATTGAGTTCTTGAGAACCATTAAAATGTAATTCTTCTTAGAAAACCATTAGGCAAATTTAAACCAAAAGGAATTTAATTAAGCATTCATATCTTAATCATAATTGTAAGAAATCCAACTAGATCATATATATCAGAAGTTGTCTCACCTTGTTGGGTTGTTGAACCAAGAACAACTATATTAATTGTAAAAAGACTGTATATAGCTAGCAACCAGAGAATATCACTACACTGGAACTATGAGAAATGAATTATGGATACTTGAAAATCAAAACTAACTCTTTCCTTCCTCTATTCGTTCCATCACCCATGCAAATAACATTAGTTTATACATTACTTTCCCTCAAAAGGGGCGTGAGAAATGAATTATGGATACATGAAAATCAAAACTCGAGAAAAGTAAAACAAAGAGAAAAAGAAGATTTACTGGAAGTAAGTGAAATCTGGAGGTGGAACCGAGTGTTCTACGAAGAATAGATTTGGCGGAACCGAGAAGTCTTCTCTTCAAGCACCAATTATACCTCAAAAATCAAGAAACTATAAAGACACAAACGACCCTGATCAATAAAAGTGATTGTGTTTATTAGGAGGAGAAACCCCAACAAGCAACAGAAGTCCTAAGAAATCTGAATATGCCAATGAGTAACTGAAGCAAGGAATGAGTTGGAACAACAGCAAAAACCCCAACAAGATTATATATGAATTTTTATTCGTTTTATTCTCCTCATCAGCACTCTACTTTGCACACCAAATCAAAGGAACACAGGTCAGATTATTGAGCATCACATTCTTTATTTTGCACACCAAATCAAAGCACGTTTAATTTAAGAGAAAACAAGTATTTACCTGCAAGCGGCGTTTGATCAAATCAATAGATTGAGCTATAGCGGTGGCATGACTCTTCCAATCGCCTTCGTTTTCGTCCAGAATGTTCCATTTATTGGCTAGAATTTGTTGGACCGTGATCCCATCAGAGGTTGAGGGCTTAGAGGCAGCGGCCTCAGAGGCCCAAAAGCAAATTTGGAGTAGCGCGTTAGAGAAGCTGAAACTTGGGATCGAATTTGAACCGAAGCAAAACAATACAATGTAAAAACTAAAACTAACAAGTCTATGAGAAGAAGAAAAGAAACAGTACCCCCACCTTTCAGCTTCAAGAGCACTCTATGAAGACGATGAAGATGCTAATGCCAACTGGCAGGCCCGCTGGAGCCAAACCCAATAACCTCCCTCTCTCCCTCAAACCCTCCACCGTTGGAGGCGAATCGCCGCTCCGATAACACAAAGTTGTTATTCGAAACCTAACTCTCTCATTCGTCAGTGTGCGATTGCGAATCGAAGAACCCTCCTCTCAAACCCTCCCGAAGGTTTCTTTGCCGCCGCCCAATTATTAGTCTCGTCAGTGCGAGAAAGGCGAAGCTCGCGATTGGAAGCCCTAGCCCCACTTCACCGGAGACAACGGAGGCGTTGGAGACAATGGAGATGCCGGTGGTGGACGAACTGTGGCGGCATGGCGGTAGACGCAGCGAGCAACCCGCGAGAGAAACCAGATCGCGAAGTGGAGATTTCTTTGCGCGAGCAAAATGGAGGACGCGAGGACTATGCGTTTGGTGGTGGAGGTCCGTCCAGTGTTGATGGAGGTCGCAGGGGAAGGGGAAGAACGAGGAGGCGTAGGGGAAGAAGAAGAACGAGGAGGCGTAGGGGAAGAAGAAAAACGAGGAGGCGTAGGGAAGAAGAAGAACGAGGAGGCGCGTTAGGGAAGAAGAAAAGGTTTCATTAATTTTAACAAGTAAAAAGGGTTACTACCTCGGTTCACGAAATAAACGAGGCACACAAGAACACTACTAACTCGCTTCATTTGCTAACCGATGCAGTAGGGCTTTGATGAAAAGTAGTTAGACTGACTTACAGGATTGGGTGTATTTGCATAGGTTTTTATGTCTCAGTTTCTTAAATAATCGAGGCAGTAGAGTGAATAGGTTTCGGTCATCAATAAACCGAGGCGTATAAGTTTCTTTTAGTTACAAAAATGTCATTGCATTTTAATATGCTTTGGTTTTGTAAAAATCGAAACGTATTAGATGCGTTTAAATACTATTTTTTTACTAGTGTCTGCTGCACCTACCTTCATTGTTGTACTACTCTGGTTTGAAGCTTCTGCTTGCATGAGTCGAACTGGGAGTAGTTTCCATCATAAGGATTCTTAGAAACAAATTTTCAAACTTCAACTACTAAAATCATTTTATATCTTCAAAGAAAGAGAAAACAAATTCATAAAATATTTTGTTAAGAGGAATTGTTTTGCATTTATCCAAATGTTTCCAAGCAACGACAAGATCTTACAAAGATGTAAATGCATTAGAGATTTATTTATTTTTGTTAGGAAAATACGCCTACACAAATGATTTTTGCACTCCTTTAGATCAACAAGATAAATTTCTTCAGTAATTCGCAAGGGCTGTTAATGAAATAATTGCGAAGAACTCTACGAAACCCACCAATCGAAACTTAAAACAAAGTAAGTTTCTCTTCTACCTCTTCTTCTAGAGTCAAATTGTAACTTTTTTTCCTTGGGTGTTTTGAGTTGCATGTAGTCCAACTCCATCCCAATTCAGTTCTTGCATGTAGATCATTTCAGTGTAGTCCGTAGATCATTAATTTGATCTTTTGTGGGTGTAGTTAGGTTTTCTTATGAATGGAAGTTGTGGAAAAGTGTGGAAGAATTTAAGGTCTCATTTTGGGCTGAGGGAAGCTGATTTAACTAAGTGTTGATTGATTTTAGAATGCAAACTTATCTGAGAATTTGAAAATTCTCTGTTGTATAATTTGTGATTGTGGATTGAGATGATTGGAACTGGTGAATTCAATTGTTTGAAATTGAGGGTTGTCGTAAATTGTGTATAAACATGATGATTAGTTTGAGTTGGTATTTATTTGTGGATTGTTGAGAATTTGGTAATTGGGTTAAGCAATTGGTTCATAATCAAGTCTTAAAGTGGTTAAATTTAATTAGAATAAATTACAAAAAAAAAAATAGATTGAGTCATAGCGCAAACCAATCATCACATTTTTTTTGAACTAGTATGACAGTAAGCGTCAAGTAGATACCCTTGGGTGCCACCTTTAATAGAGTCAAGTCAGAGAGCTCCAATGACCAGTGCGTTGGGCGTCACTAGGCACTATTGGGCGATATTCTAGAATTTAAATTTTAGAGAGCTCTAGGGCTTGGGAAGCTAAGCACAAAAGCTCACCGCTGGGCAGAAGCTTCAAACCGCTAGTCACAAGTTTGAACTTTCTCCTAGGGGGCTTTTGCCATGATTTTGTTGCACAGTGTTGCTTGGCTTTGGGTAGTATAAGCTGAGCAATTTTTGGTTTTTGAAATCTTTGAATGGAATTGAAATGTTTGATGATGAGAATTGTGATTTATAGAAATGTGACATGTTTAAGAGTATCAAAGGGATTCAATGTTTTGGAGAAATGAAAGTTAATGGAATTTATGTTTGTTTGAGGGATGTGGTTCTAAGGAAGAGGTACAACATTTATAGTGTAGTGTTATGCATTAACTAGAGATAAGTGTTGGTGAGAGTTAAAGAAGGTTCTTATGGCAAGATTAAGGGTGAGACCACTAATCTGGAAATGCCATAAGTAACTTACCATGTCCAAAGAAAATTGATTTATGATTCGTTAGGCCAAGTAGAGCGAGGCCCTTTGCGTCAATCCACTTATAACAAGGCTTTTTTGTCTAAGTCAATGCATAGATCCAAACAAATCGAGTCTAAAGTTATCTATGTATGAATATGACTTAAACTACAAAATATGTGTTTGATTATATTATGATTGAACTTATTTAATTTTATAATTTCTCAAAATTTTCTTTTACTTACCCGTGTGTTAATTGTCATGTCTCTTTTGCTATAATTGCTTCTATAGCGCGTACAAATGGGGTTACAGGTGATGATTTGACTTGCCATTCGGTTAAAGGTCGTCTTTGAAACTCTTTTAAAGAAATATATGGAATGGTATAGTCATTAGTTCTTAAGTGTTTTTTAAAAAAACTTTTGGTAGCTTGATTAAATCTAGATGAGTGTAAAGTGTAGCTGTACCTTGGTTAAATCTAACAATTAAGTTTTTTTTGCACAATTTGTATTTTTTAGATTATAATAACCTCACTATCATTCTAAAGTTATGATAGGATAAATGTATTCTTTATTGATTTCATGGTATGTGGCTCATATAATGTGACTAAATTAATTTACTTTTTGTATAATTCATATTATACTTTTTCAACATGCAGTCAATCTTTTTTCCTTAGATTCTTTTAATGAATTGTGAGATAATATAGAAAATGATTTTTCATTATATTACATTGAAATTTTTAAAATTATTAGTTTATCCCTTAATAATATAAATTTAGAAGTTATATTTTTCAATGAGGATAAATATAGAAGTTAAACATTATCATTTACATAATATTTTTGGAATATTCCTTTATCTATGTGTGATGTTTTCTGTTCTATATTTTTCAATTTAGACATATATTTATTTTTGTAATAGGATCGTATTGTGAGACAAAATCTGAAATGTATTCCACCAACCTGTTATCTGGTAAGATAAATTAGGACTTTCAGTCTGCCACGGCTATGTAGAATCAATTGAGACAAGTTGGAACGAAATAGATAAATAATGTAAAAAATATTATTTAAAAAGAGTAAATTTGACACCTAAATCAAATGCTACTTAAATTATAAAATGACTTTATGAAATTAAAAATTGTATTTAACTTTCTAATATTAAAATGAATTATAAAGAAAATTAATAATTAATAGATTATTTGGCAAATGACAAAAGAAATTCATGAGTGCTTCTATAAATTCTTCAACTTAAAATCAAATTTCAATTTCATGTAATTCATACCATCTTACGCTGCTTAAGTTTAGGGTAAAATTTTACTAAAGTAATTCACGTAAAATTAATTATCACATGAAAGAAATGAAGGTAGAAGGGAAGAAAAACACATAATTTATTAGTTTTACATAATCGAAGAACATGACTAAAAAATCAATAAGTAACTACCAAACATGTCATTCCAACGTTTTAAAGATTCATGAAATTATTTTATGACTAACAATTTCACAGATGAAAGGCTTAAGCTATGAACAAAGTATTTAGACAAAAAAATGAACATCACAATCACAATGGGCTTCCTCAAGCCCAAAGGAGTTCAACAACAATTACAAAATAAAAATGGACTTTTATTGCTTATCAATTTAAGAAAAAATAAGGACTTTCTTTTACCTTCAAGTTTTACCGTGAAGATAAATTTAACTTTTGTAAATATACATATATAAAATAAAAAATAAATTAGATAAATAGTAATTATTTCATATCAAATATATTTATTGTGGTGTCTATGTTTACTAAACCACCATTCATCCCCAAGTCATTTTTGAACGATTTTTTCTTTTCTATCGTCTTTTTCGGTTCTTTTCTTCGTTTAAGAGTCGCGTTCGTGGTCTTACTTCATTTTGCTTTTATTTTATCTGCGTTTTTTTAGTTTGGTTTGAAATTTTATATTTATTTCATTTAAAAAGTTTATATTTATTTTTATTATATTTTATATTAATTGGATTATGAAGTTTGATGCAGGAAATTCATCGGATATCGAAATCTATTTTGAAAACTTACTGAATTTTAAAATTCAGTGAAGATTCTTTTTATTTCAAAATTTAATGTTTATTTCTTCTGGATTTCGAAGCCCAGTATTGATCTTTTTATTATTTTCTTTCTTTCTTATATTTTTAATTTTTAATTTTTATTTTTACTTTTATTTTTTTTTAAATTGTTTTACTAGTTTTGTTTAAATAATTTCTTCCAACTTTCTCAACACCCATGGAGAAATAAAATACATCGCAAAAATAAATAGATAAAAATAGAACTTTCTCCACCTAATTTCTCTATTAACATTTTTTATTATTTCCTTCACCCACTTTCTTCATCTAATTTCTTCACTCACTTTTTATATTAATTCTTTCACTTATTTTTCACACTAACTTTTTCTATTCACTTTTTTTTATTATATTTTATTTCACCTAATTTCTCCATTCACTTTTTTTTATTATATTTTATTTCACCTAATTTCTCCATTCACTTTTTATATTATTTCTTTCACTTATTTTCCACACTAACCTTTACTATTTACTTTTTTTATTATCTTCTATTCTCACCTTACTTTCATCACTCTTACCATATTATCCTCATTCCTATTTTCCTTCTTCATACTCCACAATCATCAAACACTTCAACACATCTCTTCCCATCCATATCACCATCTTCATATCTTAAAGCTTCTATTTTTCACCTACATCTCACTTGGACTATTTTTGTTTTCTCCATCCAGGTTTTTATTCCCTCACTTTTATTTTTCTTAATATTGAATTATCTTGTTAAATTTTTTTTTTATACTTCTACATTTTCTTAATTGTTTTACTGTATTCTATTCTACATTTTCACTTATAGCCCATTTTATTATTTTTAATAAAAAATCACAATAATTTCGATTGTCATATCAAATATCGGATTTGCTTGATAATTGAATTTGTTTCATAATAATAATTTTGGTTGTCATGTCAAATCTCGGACTTGCTTGATAATTACATAATTTATAATTATTTTGAGTGTCATGTAAAGTCTCGGATTTGCTTGATAATTGATTTTTTTTTATAATAATTAAAAATGTTGATTATCATGTCAAGTCTCGGATTTACTTGATAATTAAATAAAAAAGTGAAAAGATAATTATCTTGCAAATAAGTGTAAAATATTTGTGTGATTGTCTTTTGTCATCTTAAATTTTCATAATCAAGTCAAAGATCATAAAAAATACAAAACTCTTCAAAATTCACAAAAATAATTTTATCTTTCACTTGTTTCGTATCTAGCTTATTGTTTATGTCATGACACTTTTTTTACGTAATTCAAAAATACTAAAAAAATCATAAAATCTCAATTATATTGTATTGTTTTTTTTTCGGAAAAATAATCATTTCGAAAACCACATCAACTTTGCGCATTTGATTAAAGGTACTGCCATTTGACAGACGTTGTAGGGTGTTAATGTCAGAAGCGGCTGCAGCGGATGGATTAGCGTGGAACAACAAACCAAGAGGGGTTTCTAATACTAACGTGTGCCTTTTAATTTCTACTCAATTAAACTTACTTAGCAATTAATAATAACAGTTAAATAGAGTAAGGTTGAGAGAAATTTGCACAGATGATTTTATCCTGGTTCGGATCTTACCAATCCTACGTCCAGTCGCTTATCTCAAAACAAGATAAACAGTTTCACTATCACAAAACAATTACAAACTACAATCACAAAGATACAATTTGTAAGAGTTTAGAAAACACCTCTCTTGATACCACAAGAGATGAAACTACACCTCCTTTGAGTCTTCACAAAGGATGAACACCTCCTCCGAGTACTTCACGAAGGATGATTCTCTTCCGAACACCTCCTCAGACACACCAAGGATGAACCGGCTATTTCCTCTGTCACCGTAGCAGCACTTCACCAGCTCCACAGACAAGAGTTTCACAAGCCGAACAAGAACACACAAGTCTCAAGAGTTTCTGAGTATTTGAGCACAAGGGAAGAGTTTCTGTGTCTCTGTATTCCTTACTTGAGAGGAAATGAGAGTCTATTTATAGACTCATCCAAAGGCTCTTCCATTTTTCGTTTTCAGCCTTTCACACTGTGTTAATCGATTAGCTACAGTGGTTAATCGATTAACACCCCAACTGATAGTCCAACGGCTATAAAAACGGCTAGTTTTTCAAACGTTCCTGTGTTAATCGATTAACAGCCCTTGTTAATCGATTAACGTTAATCGATTAACACCCCTTGTTAATCGATTAACAGCTCAATGCAGTGCTTCTTCATTTGTCTCTGGAACAATCGATTTACACCCTGTGTTAATCGATTAACACTGCACAGATTTTGCTGTTTGGCTTATTTTTACATCTCTTTTGAATGCAAACATAAATCCACTCATAATCTAAGTCCTAGATACTAAACTATAATTATTACAAAAGCTTTCCATAGCAATACAAGTCTTCATAACATTTTGAATCTTGATTTCTCTTGACTTGATTTGGACATCATCAAAACTTCATCTTCATCATTTTGCTAACAATCTCCCCCTTTTTGATGATGATCAAAACCTTCTTGATTTAAAGCTTTTGGTAATAATCTGTATTTAAAAATATAACTTAAGGAAGAAACAATTGTTAGTAAACTTAGAAATAAGTTTAAGACTTTAAATATTTCTCCCCCTTTTTGATCATTATTAAAAAGAGATGTATAATTGCTCCCCCTAAATGTATTAGAAAATATACTCCCCCTTAATACAAGCATGTATGCATATTAAGGAAAAACAATATATATTTTATTGAATTTTTAAAGAGGTAAGCATGCAATGAAATATAAATGGCACATACTAATAAAAACATAGAAACATAAAGCACCCCTTTAGATATGCCTTCAATTTCAAATGAGAATCCTCTAGGTTGTTTCCACATTTTGTTTAGATCTTCATCTTGAGGATTGTCATTATTCTTCACTTCATTTGTTGTCTTCCACAAATCTTCATCATTGTCTGCATGTAATTCAAAATGACTCAAGAGGTTTTGCCTCAAGGTCTACAATTTCATCAAAGACAACATGCACACATTCTTCTATTTCAACTATTTTCCGTTTGAAAACTATATATGCTTTGTATATAAAAATATAAACATTTTCTTTGAAATAAAATTTCTTAATTCTTCTTTTAAAAAAAAATTAAAACAAAATTGTTTTAAAGAAATTTTAAATTTTAAATAATAGGTACCCAACTGTTTTGTATGGGTCCTTTGGGTTAGATTTAAAAAAAAAGAAATTATTTTATAACCCAAACATATCTACCACTTGGAACACCATAATGCTTAATTTTACATTTGTTAGATGTATGACCCTTTTTCATACAATAAAAGCATGATACAACATTTGTGTTCCTATAAGTTGTTCCTTTTTCTACCCAAGTTCTACGGGTTCTATGATTATGTTTATTTTTAATTCTAGGAACATACTTATTTTTAACAACCTTATTTTCATTATTTTTACTACATTCTCCTGAGGTTGTTTCATCTAGTAGTTTCTTATAATTAACACAAGATGCACATTCATCACTACTAGTATATTTACCTTTTTAATAAATTAAAACTTTATTTTTCAAATTTTTATTTTCTTCAAAAATATTTTCAAAATTTAATTTTAAATTCTTATTTTCTTCAAGAATATTTTCAAAGTCTGATTTCAAATTTTTATTTTCTTCAGAAATATTTTCAAAATTTAATTTTAAATTTTTGAAGTCCTTTTTCAATTTCTGATGGGCTTTATCTAATTTTTCAGATTCTACTATTAAAGCAGCATAAATTTCATGCAATTCATTTTCGCTAATTTGACTAGAATTATCAGAATCGCTAGATGTACTTACTTGGCTTCCAGCGTCGTCGTTCACCACTAAACAGATGTTTGCTTCTTCATCTGAGTAGCTTGAATCTGAAATGGTCTCATTGTCGTCTTCCCATGCAATGTATGCCTTCTTTTTCTTGAAGAATTTCTTTTCTTTCTTTTCTTCACCCTTCCTTTGATTTGGGCAGTCTGCTTTTAAATGTCCTTTTTCTCCGCAACCGTAGCATCGGTAATTTGAGGAAGATACTGGATTATCTTTCTTTTCGTATCTAAATTTTCCTTTACCTTTAGACTTCATGAACTTGTTGAGTCTTTTTATCATGAGTCTCAATTCTTCTTCTTCGTCTGAGTCTTCATCTTCCGATTTACCTTTGCTTCTTTCAACCTCTGATTTTAACGCCAAACTCTTCTTGTTTTTGGCTTTTGATTCTTCTTCATCAAGTCTTCCGAGGTCAAGTTCATGCTCTCTCAACTTTCCAAATAATGCAGCCATGGTCATTGTGTTGAGATTTTGTGACTCAGAAATTGCAGTCACTTTTGGTTGCCAAGACCTGTCTAAAGATTTCAAAATTTTTATATTAAGCTCATCAGTATCAAAAGACTTACCTAGTCCAATAAGATGGTTTACGATGTTGGTGAAGCGTTTCTGAACATCTACTATTGTTTCTCCTTGCTTCATCCTGAACATTTCGTATTCCTGGATTAAGGTATTCTTTCTAGCTCTCTTAACATCATCTGTACCTTCATGGGTTACTCTTAGTACTTCCCACATTTCTTGTGCAGTTTTACAAACAGAAATCCTGTAAAACTCATCAACAGTTAAAGCAGATGAAATAATATTACGAGCTTTTACATCATTACCAAATTTTTTCTTATCTTGAGCAGTCCATTGGTCACGGGGCTTTGGTTCCTGCATATTGTTAGTTGGAACAAAAGGACCAGATGCAACAGCATCCCAAATATCTATATCAATAGATTCCATAAAAATTTGCATTCTTACCTTCCAGAATGCATAGTTCTCACCTGTGAATAGTGGTGGTCTATTGATAGAAGCACCCTCTGCGAATGTTTGAAACGATCCCGCCATTTGAATGACTATCAAAGCAAGCTCTGATACCAATTGTCAGAAGCGGCTGCAGCGGATGGGTTAGCGTGGAACAACAAACCAAGAGGGGTTTCTAATACTAACGTGTGCCTTTTAATTTCTACTCAATTAAACTTACTTAGCAATTAATAATAACAGTTAAATAGAGTAAGGTTGAGAGAAATTTGCACAGATGATTTTATCCTGGTTCGGATCTTACCAATCCTACGTCCAGTCGCTTATCTCAAAACAAGATAAACAGTTTCACTATCACAAAACAATTACAAACTACAATCACAAAGATACAATTTGTAAGAGTTTAGAAAACACCTCTCTTGATACCACAAGAGATGAAACTACACCTCCTTTGAGTCTTCACAAAGGATGAACACCTCCTCCGAGTACTTCACGAAGGATGATTCTCTTCCGAACACCTCCTCAGACACACCAAGGATGAACCGGCTATTTCCTCTGTCACCGTAGCAGCACTTCACCAGCTCCACAGACAAGAGTTTCACAAGCCGAACAAGAACACACAAGTCTCAAGAGTTTCTGAGTATTTGAGCACAAGGGAAGAGTTTCTGTGTCTCTGTATTCCTTACTTGAGAGGAAATGAGAGTCTATTTATAGACTCATCCAAAGGCTCTTCCATTTTTCGTTTTCAGCCTTTCACACTGTGTTAATCGATTAGCTACAGTGGTTAATCGATTAACACCCCAACTGATAGTCCAACGGCTATAAAAACGGCTAGTTTTTCAAACGTTCCTGTGTTAATCGATTAACAGCCCTTGTTAATCGATTAACGTTAATCGATTAACACCCCTTGTTAATCGATTAACAGCTCAATGCAGTGCTTCTTCATTTGTCTCTGGAACAATCGATTTACACCCTGTGTTAATCGATTAACACTGCACAGATTTTGCTGTTTGGCTTATTTTTACATCTCTTTTGAATGCAAACATAAATCCACTCATAATATAAGTCCTAGATACTAAACTATAATTATTACAAAAGCTTTCCATAGCAATACAAGTCTTCATAACATTTTGAATCTTGATTTCTCTTGACTTGATTTGGACATCATCAAAACTTCATCTTCATCATTTTGCTAACAGTTAATACCTTCCCTAAACGTAACTGGCTCTCGAATTCGTAATCCAATTTTCATACCCTTAAAGAAAATAATGACTGTAATGTGACAACATTCAAGCAAGTATATAGTGCAGATACATTACAGATGATCATTAAGAGCTTCAGGAACTGAATTACAGTGACAAATAATGATGTTAAAACGTGATAAATACATCTATTAAAGTATATGTGTTGATGAGTTTGAGGTGGTAGTGACCTCTTTTAATGACATCTTAATGCAATAAAATTGTTGAATGCATGTAATATTATTTTCCTCATGGATTACTGTTGGGATGATACAATAGAATCGGCAAGTGTACCGAATCATTTCAAGTAATATAAAATGGTAAAACCAAGTATGGTTTTCCCAAGAGACTCGTAATACTAAAGAATTGTGCGATTAACAAACCATCTAGACTCAAGAACATAACATCAATTTACAAACAAGTGTAGAAAGATAAAATTACACATAATTACATGGTTGAACTTTGGTATTTAAGGCATATAGATATGACATAGACTAGAAATTATATGAAATGACATTGTTAAGGTTATTTTTCACCTATTTCACTCTTGTGCTTACACAATTTCATCTCCTTTCCATCAATTATCTAAAGTCAACCCACAAATTTACTCAATCCCCAATTTCTTAGGTAAAAGAGCTTTTTCCTATTAAACCATAATTTCTTGGACAATCTAACAAGGACTCCTGATTTAGTTCTAGATCATGCAAAATATGTTTCCATACCCATGAATAACAGATCAAGCCATGAAATATTCCTATTACATGCAAGCTTTAAGATTGGAAACAAGAATACTAGCAATTGATAGCAAAGACACACACACATACACACACACATATATATATATATATATATATATATATATATATATATATATATATATATATATACATATATATTCAAATCAATCATCCATTACACAAGAATTCATAGGCTACAACAATCCCTAACAATATGAATCTAGTTCTCCACTTTCATGGAGAACGTTAAGCTTACAAACATGGTGGATGAAAGAAGAAGGATACCCAAGGAGGAGAAAAGAGATGTTCCCACAAGCTTCAAGTGGCCTCCATGAGCTCCTGTAGTGAAATCGTGCCTCCACACCTTCGTCCTTGAGTTTTGGGAGCATTTCCCCTTCCAAAACTACCTTCTATTTGCGTTCGAGAGCTATTAAATGAGCTCTGCAATAAGTCAACTCGCTCGAGCGACTTTTGGGACTCGTTGGAGCGAGTTCTTGCTCAAGCGAAAAAGTCAATACGTGAACAGTAAAGTCAAGGTGTGAACAGTACCTGGTTAACAGATGAATAGTTCCGGTCAACGGATGAATAATGCATAGTGAAATTTTTATGGAGTTTTTTTTTTATCTTCTCCAATCTTTATTCATCTGCAAAATAAACACACAAAAAGAATTAAACTAATCTATGAACTATAAAACACAATTTTTACATCTTTTCGTGAGACAAATTACACAAACACATGAAAAAGAGATTAAATTAAGTGTGAATATAAGGTAAATATCACACTTATCAATTACACATAAAAAATCAACAAGAATATTGGTTGCCATTGCTTGAGATAGTTTGGGTCATATCAATAAGATTGATATTCTTATTAAGTAAATTGAAAAATAATTTCACTTGAGCTCCAAAAAGGCTAAAAGAATTATGTTTTATTTCTGAGGACAATCCACATGTTATCATTAGCGATAGAGATCTAACTTTGATGAATGCCATTAATAGTGTATTCCTTGAATTTTATCATCTCTTATGTCATTTCTACATTCAGAAAAATGTACAAGCCAAATGCAAAATGTTAGTCAATTCTGTTGAGGCATAAAATGTGGTCATGGAAGCATGAGAAAATGTCATGGATTGTGAACATGAGTCAATGTTGATTGATTGTATTGATCGCCTTTATCATGCTTGTATTTCATGGCCTTTATTCATTAAATATTTCACTGACTCTTGGATAATTTTGTATAAGAAATATTTTTTTAAAGTGGACAAGTCAAGTACTGCATTTAGGAAATTCAACATCAAACAAGTATGCTTTAATCTTATTTTATTTAGTTGTTTTCATTAGATATTTTATCATTTTGTTCGTGGGATTTATGTTAGGGTTGAGTTTGTTCACTAGAGCCTAAAAAAGGTATTGTAAAGCAATATGGGAGATCTTTGTTCGTGTTGGGATACAATTCATGACGTCGTCATTCTACAACATAATGAAATAAAGACATCCTTTGATAAAAGTCTAATTCTTATAAGTGATGCTTTTAAACCAATCATACATAAAAGATTAATTGGATGTGTATCAAAATATGCTTTGAGACTCATTACTAAGAGTTCGATTGAGTTTAGCATATAGGATTTGATAGTGAAAGTTATGGTTGCATTTTGAGACAAACATATGGTTTACCATGTTCTTGTGAATTAACATGATATGACCTTGGGGTGATTCCTCTATCTAAAATTCATATCATGTGGACTAGATTGAACTTTTCAAATATTTCATCAAATGAATCACATGCATTCAAAAGGAATTTGATTTGGTGCTCAATTGTTTCAAAGAAGTTGACATTAAAGGAAAAATGACAACAAATAGAAGTTACTTGAAATTGTTTGTTCTGCTGTGAATCAATGGTACTTTCAATGCATAAATTTAAATTGAAGGTTGAACAAAAGAAAAAAGTTCATCGATCTCAAAGGTTTAGAAATTGTAAACTCTTATATTTTGAGCATGTAGACACCTTTCACTCATGAGAGTTCTTCACCAAAAAAAGAAAAGTAATCTAAGGCTAAATCATTTATAACAAAGGAGAATACCCATGTTAGATCAGTTCTATCCGATTTGTCACTCGTAGATTGTCGATGTTGTTGATGTCGTTGTTGATGGTCATTGTGGGTATATATGCATGTTTCCTTTGTTAGGGATAAGTGAGAAGTCATGGTCCCTTATACAACATGATTTGTTTAAAAAGTTAGTTAGTGACACGATGAATACACAAGATTAGTTGGAAGTCTTTTCTAGTTGAATCATAATCAGGGGTATCTGTTGCCATACTTTACACTTTACTTACTATGTCTTACCTTTTTCTTTCATAATAACGTTTTTCATTAATTACAAGTTAATATGGACAAGTGAATGACTGTAGTAGACATTGGCTATGTGATTACTAATCGATATAATCATCAACATATTATCATCTTCTTATTATGTACTACACCACATTCTAATGTAAGACAACATCGACTAATATGTATAGAACATAAGTTCATGAATCCCATTTTGAGTAGATAAAGTGATTATTATTTTCTACCATTATAAAATAAGTTAAATCTACTAGTTTTATCTTTATAGGTTCACCTACAATGCTTGATCATCTTTTTATGTCAGTAGGATGCAAATATTTATAGAGTTGATGAACGTTAATAGTAGTTATGTAGACTTGCATCAGGACTGATATTTGTGTCATGTAAATAAATTATACAAATGAAAATACAAAGTTCCTTAATTATATAAAAATGAAGTTGTTTAATTACAAATATCACTTCCAAGTTCAAAAACACCAAATACATTGTGGCCTCCTCTATTGTTGGGTGCATGTTCTTTAGACATTGCATCTATTTGTAATGCCTCATCGGTCCAGTCCCAATTGTTGATTGGTACCAGACAGAGTGTAACGCAGCGGAATAATGCTTAAGTAGCAGAAAGCGTGTTCGGTCACCTTTTTAAAATAAATTGGTCTGTTTTTAGAAAATCAATTTTCTTTTAGAAAATTGATCGAAGAGTTGATATGCGTAAAAGATAAAAAATATAGGAAACAGAAAATCACACGAGTAATTTTTATACTGGTTCGATTCAACAGAATCTACATCCAGTCGTTAATCACTATAAAAAGTCATTAACAATTCCACTAAAAAGATGTTTCACAGATTACAACAAATAGTGAATAAAGTAGATAAATAAACATTCCTTCGATGAACGAACCGGAAGAGAAACACTCTGCCAACTCAAAGAGAACCGCTCCGACTATCGACAAACGAAACGCGAAGCTTCTCCTATTCACGAGACCAGGCAGAGCACCTTGCTAACTCGAAGAGAGATTGCTCCGACTATCGACACATGAAACGCGAGCCCCTCCTGTTCACGAGACCAAGCAAGAGAACTTGAACTATGGCTTCTGAGAACTTCCTCTGACAAACAGTATTCTGCAAGAGCTTCTGTTCAACTTCTACTTTTGATCTTCACACAAACCCAATATATAGCCAGTTGTTTTGAATATCTAAGGTTAAGTCTCAACTGCCACGAATAATCGATTATTGTAAGTGATAATCAATTATTCAAGTCCGTTACAGGTTTTTCAAAAATGTGAGAATTGATTATATGAGGTGATAATCGATTATTCTTGGATGACTTTGTGATAATCGATTATTGCCATTCCATAATCGATTATGGCAGTTAAAAATGCAAGTTTTACAAAGTTTACAAGACTTTCCTACTATATTTAATTTCTACAAATTGCTTTTAAATAATTCTAATATTTTCTTCAACTAAAACTTCTTGCAGCATCATCAAAACAATTTTCTTCAAGATTTACCAATACTCCTTATTGGTAACACCAATCTATAGTGCCTTTATTGATATTGCGACAATCAATCATCGTTTATAACATTCTTTTATAGAGCCTTGCAATGACGGTAAGAACAAATTAATTAAAATTCTTTGATAGCATAAAGACAACATTGTATGGTTACATACCAAAAACCAGATTATGACTTCAATCTCTTATGAACTAGAATGTCATTTTGGAGATGTCAAGAAATTCGAGGTATGAGGCTCGACCGATCATCCTCGACAACATGAATAACATAGGGATGTGATATCCTTCTTAACCACTTGAGCTATCCCTCAATGCATGAAGACAGAGAGGACACCACTGTGACATTCATCAACACATGCTTGAGAAAGTGCAACCAACGATTATAAGAGTTCCTATGTCAGCCTCTAGAACAATGTTTAGTAACCACGAGTTCAATTGCTAATATCCAAATTGCCTTAATATGTGTTCAGGCAGATGTTAGTGTACAATCAGATCCACTCTGATCCAACTAGAGAACATGCTGATTGACAGATGTAAATGATTAATTTGATGTGCTTCATATGAGGCCTAGATCATCCCATCATATATCAAGGCATCCGATTGTGCCATGGCGTCATGTAGACTGAAAATATTCCTCCTCATCACCTAACGTGCGGCTTAAGGTGTATCTTCATCATAACTAAGCAACATATGCTTCTTCTCATGATAGGAAAGTGCTCATATATCTAACTCTAAAAAAAAGTAAAAATGTTTTTCAATAATGAAACAATAAAGGAATCAAAGATTAATATATATATATATATATATATACACACACACACACACATAGACACACACACACCTCTAAAATGCTTTGTCTCTACAAAGTTGGCACCAAACTGCTTGTATAGTACAAATGAGCCAATTTAGCAACTCCCTAGACATATCTACCACATGTTAGTAGGTCTTTGAAGAACATCAAGTATGATATACGGATGAAAGTGGAGTTCTTATCTATAAAAATAGTGCATCCACAAGATGAAACAAGTAGGCCAGTGCGTCACATTGTCATTCCTAGTTGTCATAATAGTCCTTATATAGGTCTCTCAATCAACCCAGTCTTACTTGGGGACCATGATATTACCTCAGCTCATATGTATCCCTTGTGTAGTCCATGCCCAATAGGTCCATGAGAGTTTCCAAAGCCACTTCAAAGTCTAAGACTTCATTCAGACAAAATGGTCTTACTATAGACAAATAGCAATGTGGACATGTCATCTAATGTGACAGTCATCTCACTAACAAGGACATGAAAAATGTTTGTCTCTCTATTCCATCTCTCAATGAACTCCAATCTCAACCTCTTATTGGTGTAATCATAATAAATATTGCATAGAGGCATCAAACTAAAAATCATGACAAAAATTTGAACAGCCAAACTTTTTTTCCGTGGAAGACCAACTTTTATCTCTCCTCGGTCATAGATAAAACAATTGCGTATAAAATTGAAACAACTAAACAATCATCAAAAGGAAAATAATTCAACTACTTTATTAACTTGACCCTACCACAAACCGAAAATGCAACATGATCAACATAACTTGTCAACAATGATGTATCATGTGGACCTCCAAGAAATCTACCTACTTCATGTTCTTCTTAAACAATATCTATGTGTTACTCAACAACATTATACTGATCTTCATTAACATCCTCTTACTGCTTATCAAGATAAGAATGAGAAATGGCGTCGCTTCTCCAAGACTACCCCTTCGACGAGCAAATGATGTAGATCTCCTTTTGTTTTCACCTTGTATAGAACTCTCACCAGAGTATGTAGAGACACCTCGAGTTATTGCCATTTTGATAACAAACAAATTAAGAAAAAAAATTAAAACCAATACACCTAACAAATAACTAAATTTAAAGAGAATAAAAAAAACAGCAACCGTATAAATCCTAAAACCATAACAAATAAACAAACCCTAAAGTATAAACTCTAACGAAGAACAAACAAAATCCATAAAATTAAAATAAATTAATAAAACCATAAGCCATTAAAAATAAATTAAAACAAAATTAAAAAAAAATATTAAAATAAAAATTATATATATATATATATATATATATATATATATATATATATATATATATATATTTAAATCCTTTACCCATCCCAAACTCTAAACAACAACCTATAAAATAAATAAAATTAAAAATTTAACAAAACCATAAGCAATTAAAAATAAATAAAAAAATTAAAGAAAAATAAAAATAATGATTTTATATATATATGGGACTTTGAAATTTAGTCTAATTATTATCGAATTTAGAGATAATATCAGATTTTAAATAAGGAGTTCATTGGTTCTCAATGAAACATTTACAAATTTAGATAATAGTTTAGGAAACGAAGGTACCTTATATAGTTTGGTGGCACGAAATGCTTGAAGGTTGATTGTGGGAATGTATGAAGATGTGCTATGCAGTGATGTAAGTGAAAGAAGTGATGAAGAGGAAGAGGAAGTAGGGATGCGACACTAGAATTTAGGAGAAAAGATGAGTAAATAAAAGTGAATGGGTGAAGGTAAATATAGAAGAGAAAAATAAATTGCCTCTGTAAAAAGGACAGTTTAAATATTTCAAAAAGTTATGAAAAAAAACTTCGAAGTACACGAAGAAAGTCCCAGAAAATAAATGTGTAGAAGCCTTCCTATCTTCAAATCCAACTGGCTTTTCATCTCAGAATACCTCTTTCCTCTGCTTTTTTTTTTCACGTCCTTTGAGCATGGTACCCACACAATCCTTCTAATTTTCAACAACAATTTCACTTTTGCACGTACACTGCTTTCCACCTATAATTCATATTTCCTCTGCCAAAAATTAAACAAATAATTAATTTGGCCAAAAATGGAAACCATAAAAAGATAATGTAAAAAAACAGAAATTCAAAGAAAACTCATGTTAAAAGACAAAGAATAGAAAACTCCAATAATTTAAGTGACTACTAATTAAATTCTTTTATTTTTTTTTATACTTTGCAACAACAAATTTTTTTCATAAGAATCATCTTATATCATTAAAAAAGAAAATAAAAAAAAGTATTTTTACAAGCAAAATTAAGACTAGAAATCATCAAATTAATATAGGAGATCTTTATTTGAATTACAACTTACCATTTACACTAGTGCAGAAACGGCTTTTCACGTCCCCCAATAGACGTCCGTCCAACGAATCCCCAACGTATATAATTGACCGGTGGCATAATAGTAAATAAGTAGAACTATAGACGTCCGTCCATGGTCGACACGGACGTTTATAACATTATAGACGTCCGTCACAAGGGGACGGACGTTTTAAAGGCTGCCGTAGTCAATCTCTGAACGTCCGTCTTGGGTCGAGCTGGACGTTTATAACATTATAGACGTCCGGCCCAGGGGGACGGACGTTTTTAAAGGCTGCCGTTGTCAATCTCTGAACGTCCATCCTGGGTCGAGCTGGACGTTTATAACATTATAGACGTCCGTCACAGGGGGACGGACGTTTTCAAAGGCTCCTGGAACGTCCGTCCTGAGGTGAGCGGACGTCCGTGCGCGTGGCGAGTACGTTCATTAACCTCGAACGTCCGTCCTGGGAGAGCCCGAACGTCCGCCCCTCAGAACGGACGTTCAGAGGACTGACAGAGTGGCTGGGGTAATAATTACTTTAAGTCCGTAGAACGTCCGTCCTGTGGGGCGCGGACGTCTATAATATTATAGACGTCCGCGCCCCTCAGGACGGACGTTCAGAGGACTGACCGAGTGGGTGCGGTAATAATTACTTAAGTCCGCTGAACGTCCGTCCTGAGGAGCGCGGACGTCTATAATATTATAGACGTCGGCGCCCCCGCAGAACGGACGTTCAGAGGACTGACAGAGTGGGTGCGGTAATAATTACCTTAAGTCCGCTGAACGTCCGTCCTGTGGGGCGCGGACGTCTATAATATTATAGACGTCCGCGCCCCTCAGGACGGACGTTCAGAGGACTGACATGGGTAGTTGAATCGTTTAGGGTTTTCATCAGAATTTTAGACGTCCGTCTTGGGACGGACGTTGATAAAATTATAGACGTCCGAGCCATGTGAACGGACGTTTAAAGCCCCGCGAAATTCAAATTTTAAATTCGTTACACGTCATATTAGTGGCGGGCCGGACGTCTATAATATTATAGACGTCCGGCCCACGTGGCTCGGACGTCTATGTTCATTAAAATGGAAACCGCGAACCGAGACCATTCACTCGTCTTCTTCCCTGCGAACGCCGACTCTGCTGCTGCGCCGTTGAGTTTCCAGGTTGGTTTTCTCACTTTTGGACCGTTTAAAATTACATTTAATCCGATTACATTGCTCTGTGATGAAATGTCTTTGATTTGAACCGATTAAAAATTGTTTTGGGTCCGTTTTTTTGCAGACTCTTGCGTGTTCTTGGGCAGCTTCCTTGACTCTTTTTGGACTGCGTGTTAGGCCGTTTACTCCTCCACTTCCCTCCTTCTCATTTGGAATCTACTTTTCAGGTTAGCTTGTTGGTTGAAAATTTTGTGTATGCATGTATGTGGATTTTGTGTATGGACGTTTTTGACTGTAAAATGTGTATTAGTTATGTTATTGTGTTAAACGATTAATGCGAAATGTGTATTAATGTATGGACGTTTTTGACTGTTAAATTTTGTGTATGCATGTATGTGTTATTGTGTAAAATGTGTATTAGTTATTGTCATACATTGGGTGACACTTAGTTCCCGTTTGAAATTTAAGACAAACGATTAATCTTTTAATCGTTTGTGTTAAATTTTGAATTGTCCGATTGGACAGTTTGAGAAAATTAATTTTCATAATTTAAAATACCATGTCAATTGGAGTTTAAGGATAAGATTGATGAAATTTCGGTTCAGTATACTTGTGTTGTTCTCCGGATGCATATTTGATTGTGGTTGATGAACCAATATTTTCTTCACTTCACTTAGTTTATTGTACTATAATTAATCAGGGAATTGTGCTTAATCGTCCGTTATTTTCCTATTTTTCCTAATTGTGCTTAATTCGATCAGAAATTCTTATTTTAACTAATTTGAATTATCTGAGCTTATTATTTTGCATTATTAATTATGGGAAAATTTTGGATATCTTTTTGGGACATTTGAAGGCTAAATGAGAAATGACAATTGAGCCCAATGCATTTCAGCCACTTCAATTTTCGCTGGTTGCTGTGTGAATTTTGTGTCAACTTGTTTGTCCTCGTTCGAGTTCAATTCATATCCGTTTTCAATGCAATTTTTTTTCATAGTTTCGTCTAGATGTCTAGTTTCATGTATAGTTTTTATTTTGTTCAAATTCGTTCTGTGTTGTTCCCAGTATTTTTTTTACTCCTCTATGTCAGTCTTGTGTTTACTGTTTGAGTGACTTCTAAATTGTTTGCATTGTTTGCTTGTTGTTTGATACTTGTGGTAGCTGGAATTGATCATTGGACAGTGCTAAGACCTCCCAACACTCAAGGATTCAACACTCATATTGGCACATTTCATACCTCATTTCTCGTAGAAATATGATGAATTAGAAGACATGCCACACAGCCTCCAATATTTTTGCACGTCCAAAAAGATGCTAAAAGATTCAACAATTTGCTTTGGAATAGAAGTGGGAGCTGCACCCTTTCTTTGGCTAACGTACATTTCCAATTAGCTTGGCCATTAATTGAAGAGAAACTCGGAACTATTAGCTGCAAAAAGCACACGTTTTTTTTTATTAAAGGAAATGTGCAACAACATCCATACGGCAAATTGGCTTGGAATCTAATAAGTAAAGTAATTGAAGGAGGGGACCACCACATTGTACACCATCTCACGGCCACATGAACTCCAAATGTGCTGAATTATTGGATTGAATTTTATTCAATTATTAATAAGGAGGTGGAATCAAGGTGTAAGTTATTTTAGCAAGCATCCAACAAAAACATTTTTTTGTATTAAAGTGGGAGCCACCTTTGGAACGTGAATTGTAGTGAATTAGCCATTGTTTTGGAAAAGCAACCAAACCTCACGGCCATGCATTACAAAATAGAAAAAGAAGGGACCACTTCTTCAAGGAAACACACGGACTTAGTTAAGAAAGTGTAGGGGATTCATTGAATGGAGGTCACTGGAAAACTAAAGCACACAGCATAGTGAAGATATAGCTTATTTTATTGGCTGAAAAGAAACACAAGCATCTTTCATGCTGGTCCGGAAGCAAGCAACCGAAGAAGGGAGCTCCAAGACACAACTGCATGCTGATGCAGTAGCTGGCTGGAAGGAAAGATGTCTCGGCAAGAGGGAGATCTTCATCCAGCTTGGAGAAGTGCAGCTTATGAAACTCTCGGTCCAGCACATCCAGAGGAGCGTGAGTTTGAATCACGGATCTGCACTTGGAAGAGACGGTGCAGTAAATAAGAAAGAGGTGCTACCGTGGCTGGAAGATGGCAGTAGCAAAGTCACGGCTGGAAGCGTGTGGTGGTAGACGGTCCAGCACCTTCACTATCCACCTTGCACATGGTTCAGCAATCATAAGCCTGTACAATTCCCCTAAGCTCCATTCAACGTCCAGCAGCTGCAAAGTGTGAAGCAAAGGGCTGGAATGAAGGAGAGAGTGTTGGATGTGTGAAACCGTGAAGGTTGAATGGAGAAAAGTGGTCCAGCAGCTCACTTCCAGAAGAAACACACTACATGGAAGGCATGCGTCAAGCATGGGAAATACTTTTGAAGCCATGGCTGAATGGAAAGGAGAAAGGTGTGTACAACATAGAGAACAAGATGACAATTGAAAAATGGAGGGCCTCACCCTGTTTTCTCACGGAGAGAAAACTATTGCTCAGCATGCAAGAAGATATGTTCACGGGTTCAGAGAATTGGCAATATAAAATGAGGGGCAGCAGCAGAAGAAATTATGAGATTTTAGGAGTAGTTTTAGGAAACCCACGTCTGGGAGGAGGCTCTCGCCTCTCCCTCTTCCTTTTCCAATAGCTCTCTGAATTTCATTTTCATTTCATTCTCAGCAGTGAAAAATGTAGTGTTTTATTTCTGAAGTGTATCAGTGTTTGGAACTTTGTTAATTTTATTTTTACGGTATTTTATTTCAAATATTGTGTCTTTGTCAAATTTGATATTCAATTTAGTGCTTTTAATTTTATTGTCTCTTTTATTTTATCGTTTAATGTTTTTTCTACACTGTTAAATTATGTCAATGTGATTTATCGTTTAGTTTATTTTCAAACTTTATTTTTACGGTTATTTTCTGTCAATGTATTTTCACTGATGTTTTTATTTCTGCGTTTAATTTTACCGTTTTCAACATTTTTTACCGTTTGATTTTACTGCTTTTAAAATTTATTTCAGTGTTTTTTCAGTTGTGTTTAAATTTTCACTTTTAATTTCAATTTCCGCACACAAAAATCATAAACCCCCCACTACGTGTTTAAATCAGAGACTGAACCGCCACAATATTGGTCCTTGAGAGACGACCTAGGAGTCACATCCTAGTACTGTACTGCATTCTTATCTGCAAACAACTTTTGTGAGCGGTGCGACCCGTTCATCAAATTTTGGCGCCGTTGCCGGGGACCAATGACGGTTTGGTTTTAAATTCTTGTTGTGTAAATTTTTGTTCTGTTAATATGTGTGTTTTGTGTGTTTTGTCTTTTGTATTTTTGTAGGCGACAACGACACCTTCAGCAAATTTTGGCGGCGTTGTCACTTCAGTTCCAGGTTTTTTGTTTTAGATTTTTACTGTGTTAATATATATTGTGTATATATGTGTTTAATTGTGCTATGTTCTGTATTTAGTTGTTATTAAAAAAAAAAAAATTATGTTCTGTCTTTTATGTTCCTGTAGCATGTATAAATGTGTTGTGAATTATCTGTTTAGTAATTTTTAGTATTTACTTTTTATTTGTTTTATTTTTACTTTTCGATGTCTACCTATTTTAATGTTGTGAATAATGCTTATTCTGCCAATGTCTGTGATTATGATTCTTATTCTGCATATTACTTTGATTTTAAATCTGCTGATTTTTATGATGAGAACAATATGTTCCATCATCCAATTTCTGAGAGCTCTCTTTGGGAGCCAGTTCCACAATATGAGAGTCAGTAGTATGATTCTCCTATTCAAATAACTCCTCAGCCTTCTACTTCTGAACCTACTTTAAAGGAGTTACTAGAGCAGATGACAATGCAGAACATTCAGTTTCAGAAAGGGAACATGCAGTTCAAGCAAGAGAGCATGGAGTTCCAGCAGGAAACTCAATCTGCCATTCAGAATCTGAGTGATCAGATCAGGCAGATGACCACTCTTGCACCTGAAGAGACTGATGAAAATTTTGGGGACCCGGCAGAAGTAAGCAGTAATCCTGAACCAGGTAGACCACCTTCACCTTCCCACACTCTAGAAATCTTCAAGGAAGTGGAGGTAAGCATACCGCAAATTGATTATTCTGTTGATTGTGTTATTAAAGATTATGCTGATGATAGGTATGCTTGTAATCATATTGTAGCTGAGCATGTTTTTAATTCTCCGTCTGAACATGAATCTGAGCTTGTTATAGATATTGTTTCTACATTTGAAACTGATTCATGTTATGAGATTGTGTCTAAGGCTCAGTATGATGAATTGGGATTGGGTGTTATACCTCTGCATAATATTTCTGTGGAACCACATTGCACTAACCATGTTGCAGGAGGTACGTATAAACTTGATGAGCAGACACCCACAATTGAAGACAAAGGTGCGAGTACCCATAACTGTTTCAACAACAATAGGCACCTGCTGAACCTGCTCATCAACAATCACTGCTCAGATCCAGCTGTGGAAAACATTTCACTGCTTGATCAAATCTGGAGGATGAAGCAGTTCGTCCTCAAAACTTCATGGCTGGATCGTGAACATGAAGACCTCTCCCTGATGATCCAAAATTGGCAACTGCCACCATAATCCAGGGGAGTTTTCTTTTTCTTTCTTTCCCGTTTTCCTACTTTTATTGCATTTGTCCTTTATCTGTTTAGTGTTTTAACTGATGATCTTATGCTTAGAACACGGTTAGGACATTGTATTTTAAGTATGGTCTCGGGAAGATTCTGAATTTTGTTTTCTTTTATGTTTATTTTTCCTTTTATTTTTCTTTATTAGTTTTCCAGTTATTATTATTTAAAAAAAAAAAAAAAAATTTATTTGTGATAATTTTTTTTTAAGTGTGCAAAAATTTTTCTTTTCAAATTTAATTGTTATGAGATGTACATATATTTATTTTTCATATATTTAAAAAAAAAAAAAATAATGTGTTTTGTGTTTTATTTGCTTCGTGATTTTTAGTGTTTTTACTAAATATATATATAAAAAAAAAAATTCAAAAATTCAAAAATTCAAAAATTGTTTTGCGTATTCCTTGATTTTATTTCGACCCTCAGTATCTTATTATTTCATACCAATAAAAATTTTCACTTCAGATCTCATTTATTTTCCTTATTTTCCTTCACTGTAAATACAATTTCTTAGTTGTTTTCATACAGATCTTTGATTGCAAATTTTTAGACTAAGAAAATATTTCATTCATAATAGCAAAATTACAGTAATGGAAAATAGGAGCTTGAACAGATCTGAACATAAAATTGCAGTAGATATATATAAATAAAAGATGTTCGGGGGAGTCGATCTTTAGTGATCGTTAATATTACAGACCAAAACAACATAATAAAAAAAAAACATAAAATTAAAAACATAAAAAAAAAAACATAAGTGTTCATATTACAGTCCTTAATATTCTGGCCACACTCGGCCAACAAAAATATAAAAAAAAAAAAAAAAAAAAACATAAAACATTAAAAATGAAAGAACTCTCGAGCTGGTTGTGGTGGTCTAAGGGAGAGCTCCGTTGAGGGAGCTCTGGTTCGAAAAGTCACGAGCGGAGGCTTTGGTGGAGGAATTTCTCGTTCATTTTTATCGTCATCGATAATGATCGGAACTGGAAACAGATTCAGCAGCCTCGGTGCCCTCATTATCACCCAGTTGTTTTCTTTCAAACAAAAAATAAAAAATAAAAAAATAAAAAAATAAAAAACATGTGTTAATAATAGAAGAGGAAGTGAAAAAA
The DNA here is from genome assembly GCA_034642375.1 of Vigna nakashimae. Lineage (NCBI taxonomy): Eukaryota > Viridiplantae > Streptophyta > Magnoliopsida > Fabales > Fabaceae > Vigna > Vigna nakashimae. The sequence continues at coordinate 27,211,431 of CM067768.1, forward strand.
AAAAAAATTTCAATGGAAGTATGATGAGAGTTCTTACCATACATGTACAGCGGCAGTTGTGAAAAGAGAGTGCCAGTGGGGTCTATCTCAGCTTGCCAGTGCTTGACCCGATTGCCGTGGTTGTTGAACCAGCAGTGTACGTTGTATTCAGTGGCTTCGCCGAAAGCCCTTAGTCGAGACGCGATCTCGACGACTTGCGCTCGGCTTGGGTGTGTGACCCCATAGTTGAATATTTTGGTCATCATCGTGATCTGATCGTCGGTTGGACGCCACCGTTGACTGGTATATCTCTCTGATTCCGCTTCACTCATCCTTCCTCTCGTAATATACAAATACATAAATAAAAAATAAATACATATAAAAAGAACAAAAACAAGAAAAAGAAAAACAAAACATAAAAAAAGAAGAAGCATAAAAAATTTTTAGATTAGTTCTGTGTTTTCTTTATTTGTTCTTGTTTTCCGTTAAATTTATTTTGTCCTGTCTGTCTTTGATTGTTTTTGTGTCTGGTCTCAGATCTGTTTCACGGTCCTTGCAAAGGGTCCTAAACGGATCTACGTCCAGTGTCCTTGTCCATATTGTTCTTGTATATTATGTTTCTGTGTTTTATTTTAAGTGGGGTACGTGGCGTTGTTCTACCCGATTGTCTCTGCCATACCTTCAATCGAAGGGAGATTAACGTCTGGTTTCCAGCCGATATACCCCTTAAGTTTTTAGACAATTGTGTTTTATGTGTTTTAAGTGTTTAGCAGGTGAAGAAGAAAGCGAATAAGAGCTGAAAATAAAGAAGGAACTGAAGGCTTAAATGAAAGCAGGAAAAGAAAGCAGAAAAAGAAAAAAAAAATGAAAGATCTGGAAAAAAGGAAATGGAGAAACAAGAAAGCAGGAAATAAAGAGGGAGAGCAGGCAAGAGGAATGCATAAAAAAATGGAAAGCAGGAAAAGCGGTAAAGGACGGAAAGAAAGTAAAACTAGCAGAAAGAAAGGCAGATCCAGGAGCAGAGGACTTACCTGGAGTAGTAGAGCTGGCAGAGAAGCTCCTCGTGGATCTCAGACTCTTCAGATGGCACCGAGGCAGAGGCTCCGCAGAGATCCAGACGCTCAGGAGAGAGTAGAGAGAGAAGAGAGCAGAGAGGGCGAAGAGAGGACTAGAGAGAGAGACTAGGTCAGGAAATGGCGCTGGACGCGGAGAGTGCCTCATTTATAGCCAGATTTCTTTCCACTGTAGCAACAGTTCCGGTCTTTGCCACCGAGACTGTTGTCACAGTACCGGTATCCTTTTTCAGAAAATAAAAAAAAAAAAAAATATATATATATATATATATATATATATATATATATTATAGCATCTACTGATGGGTGCTAGGTGATTTCGACATCTACTGATGGATGTCACTGATAACATCTACTGATGGATGTTACTGAAAAATTTCTTCCCATTTTTCCTAACTTTTTTATTGCACTTGTCTATATTTTTTGACTGCTCTGAAATTGATCATCTGATGATTGTAACACACTGAGGACATTGTGTGATTTAAGTGTGGTCTACTGGGGAGAAATTCTGATTTTTCTGTTAGATTGTATTTTGTGTGTTAAATTTTTTGTTTTTGAGTGTTAATTTTTTCTGTTTTAAGTTATTTTTATCGAGTTTTGTGTGCAATAAATTTTACATTTTTCTCTTGATTTCTGGATGATGTCTAAGTTGTAGATTTTTCCTCCACTTACTTAATACTTATGGTTTCAAATCCTTGCTTTTCTCTGCTTGGAAAAATGATTATATGTTTAAGAGGTTGAATTGATTGTGACAAATACCCTGTGTGAGATTTGAGCCACTTTATTTTCTTTCTTGTGTGTGATATGTATCTTGATTGCTTGCACATATGCCTTGGCTTGATTCTTTTTGATAATTCTTGATGGATATGCATGTTTAGAAAATGATAAAGGCATTTTATTTCTTGAGCCTTTCTTTAGCCAAATAAGCCTACCCTGTTATTATCCTTTGATAACCCCTTTGAGCCTATACTTTCCCCATTTCTTTGTGTTCAAGCTCATACACTGGCCCTAAGTGAAAAACCATGATTACCTTAACCTTAGGAAAGTCTGGAGCTATAGAAGTGTTTTATGAAAAAGTGTGGTCTCCTTGGTGATTCTGATAAATTGGCGAGTCGGTTCCTCATTTTGATTTGTTTTAGAAAATATGATCCTGTTGTGTGATAAAGAAAAAAAAAAGAAAAGAGACAGGATGAAAAATGAAAATGATGAGAAAGAAAAAAAAAATGAAAAAAAAAAAAAACAATTTTGTGAATAATGGAGTCGAGAAGAGGATTGAATTAGAGGTTTGGGCGTAATTTCACTGTGTTTACACTTGTTCCCCAGTGCTCCTCTATTTCTTCTGAGCTGTAGCTACTTATTCATATTTATCCTCCCCTGTCCTTGGCCCCATTACAACCCAGTAAAGACCTTTTGATCTGAACATGCATATGCTTTAAGTGTTGATATTAGAAGATTGCCAAGTCTACTTGTGTTTGCTTTCTTGAGTGCATCGAGCGAAATTGATTTACCTTAAACACTTGAGAGAAACACTATAGTGCATCTGTGAGGTTTTGTTATTTTCAATTCACCTCTTAAGCTGATTAATCATTTTGCTATGTTTTGAATTGCTTGGATGATTTCTGTAAGTATCTGCTTAATTTGATTTTGTGTTGGATAATTTCTACTTCTTTTCTCTGTCCAGACTTCTTGAGAACTTTGTAAATTCTGTTTATTTATCTCTTTAGTCTTTATTTTCTGTATGCTGCATTTGTGTCACGTCCTCTGAAAGTCCTTTGAACCATTCCCTGATTTGAATCTTAATTTTGCCCAGGAGCGCAAAAGACTAAGTGTGGTCTATTTTGATGAACCAATATTTTCTTCACTTCACTTAGTTTATTGTACTATAATTAATCAGGGAATTGTGCTTAATCGTCCGTTATTTTCCTATTTTTCCTAATTGTGCTTAATTCGATCAGAAATTCTTATTTTAACTAATTTGAATTATCTGAGCTTATTATTTTGCATTATTAATTATGGGAAAATTTTGGATATCTTTTTGGGACATTTGAAGGCTAAATGAGAAATGACAATTGAGCCCAATGCATTTCAGCCACTTCAATTTTCTCTGGTTGCTGTGTGAATTTTGTGTCAACTTGTTTGTCCTCGTTCGAGTTCAATTCATATCCGTTTTCAATGCAATTTTTTTTCATAGTTTCGTCTAGATGTCTAGTTTCATGTATAGTTTTTATTTTGTTCAAATTCGTTCTGTGTTGTTCCCAGTATTTTTTTTACTCCTCTATGTCAGTCTTGTGTTTACTGTTTGAGTGACTTCTAAATTGTTTGCATTGTTTGCTTGTTGTTTGATACTTGTGGTAGCTGGAATTGATCATTGGACAGTGCTAAGACCTCCCAACACTCAAGGATTCAACACTCATATTGGCACATTTCATACCTCATTTCTCGTAGAAATATGATGAATTAGAAGACATGCCACACAGCCTCCAATATTTTTGCACGTCCAAAAAGATGCTAAAAGATTCAACAATTTGCTTTGGAATAGAAGTGGGAGCTGCACCCTTTCTTTGGCTAACGTACATTTCCAATTAGCTTGGCCATTAATTGAAGAGAAACTCGGAACTATTAGCTGCAAAAAGCACACGTTTTTTTTTATTAAAGGAAATGTGCAACAACATCCATACGGCAAATTGGCTTGGAATCTAATAAGTAAAGTAATTGAAGGAGGGGACCACCACATTGTACACCATCTCACGGCCACATGAACTCCAAATGTGCTGAATTATTGGATTGAATTTTATTCAATTATTAATAAGGAGGTGGAATCAAGGTGTAAGTTATTTTAGCAAGCATCCAACAAAAACATTTTTTTGTATTAAAGTGGGAGCCACCTTTGGAACGTGAATTGTAGTGAATTAGCCATTGTTTTGGAAAAGCAACCAAACCTCACGGCCATGCATTACAAAATAGAAAAAGAAGGGACCACTTCTTCAAGGAAACACACGGACTTAGTTAAGAAAGTGTAGGGGATTCATTGAATGGAGGTCACTGGAAAACTAAAGCACACAGCATAGTGAAGATATAGCTTATTTTATTGGCTGAAAAGAAACACAAGCATCTTTCATGCTGGTCCGGAAGCAAGCAACCGAAGAAGGGAGCTCCAAGACACAACTGCATGCTGATGCAGTAGCTGGCTGGAAGGAAAGATGTCTCGGCAAGAGGGAGATCTTCATCCAGCTTGGAGAAGTGCAGCTTATGAAACTCTCGGTCCAGCACATCCAGAGGAGCGTGAGTTTGAATCACGGATCTGCACTTGGAAGAGACGGTGCAGTAAATAAGAAAGAGGTGCTACCGTGGCTGGAAGATGGCAGTAGCAAAGTCACGGCTGGAAGCGTGTGGTGGTAGACGGTCCAGCACCTTCACTATCCACCTTGCACATGGTTCAGCAATCATAAGCCTGTACAATTCCCCTAAGCTCCATTCAACGTCCAGCAGCTGCAAAGTGTGAAGCAAAGGGCTGGAATGAAGGAGAGAGTGTTGGATGTGTGAAACCGTGAAGGTTGAATGGAGAAAAGTGGTCCAGCAGCTCACTTCCAGAAGAAACACACTACATGGAAGGCATGCGTCAAGCATGGGAAATACTTTTGAAGCCATGGCTGAATGGAAAGGAGAAAGGTGTGTACAACATAGAGAACAAGATGACAATTGAAAAATGGAGGGCCTCACCCTGTTTTCTCACGGAGAGAAAACTATTGCTCAGCATGCAAGAAGATATGTTCACGGGTTCAGAGAATTGGCAATATAAAATGAGGGGCAGCAGCAGAAGAAATTATGAGATTTTAGGAGTAGTTTTAGGAAACCCACGTCTGGGAGGAGGCTCTCGCCTCTCCCTCTTCCTTTTCCAATAGCTCTCTGAATTTCATTTTCATTTCATTCTCAGCAGTGAAAAATGTAGTGTTTTATTTCTGAAGTGTATCAGTGTTTGGAACTTTGTTAATTTTATTTTTACGGTATTTTATTTCAAATATTGTGTCTTTGTCAAATTTGATATTCAATTTAGTGCTTTTAATTTTATTGTCTCTTTTATTTTATCGTTTAATGTTTTTTCTACACCGTTAAATTATGTCAATGTGATTTATCGTTTAGTTTATTTTCAAACTTTATTTTTACGGTTATTTTCTGTCAATGTATTTTCACTGATGTTTTTATTTCTGCGTTTAATTTTACCGTTTTCAACATTTTTTACCGTTTGATTTTACTGCTTTTAAAATTTATTTCAGTGTTTTTTCAGTTGTGTTTAAATTTTCACTTTTAATTTCAATTTCCGCACACAAAAATCATAAACCCCCCACTACGTGTTTAAATCAGAGACTGAACCGCCACAATATTGGTCCTTGAGAGACGACCTAGGAGTCACATCCTAGTACTGTACTGCATTCTTATCTGCAAACAACTTTTGTGAGCGGTGCGACCCGTTCATCAGTGGTCATCGTTGACTACTCTCATTTCGTGTATTTTGGAGACCAATGCGAAATGCTGCCGAAATTGTATCAATTTTATGACGTAGACTTCAATGCACGTGGCTGAGCAAATTATGAAAATTAATTTTTTTGAATGGGTAGGGCCTAACCTTGTGAGAGTTAAAACACTTGAACTGATGATTTTACGAACATAGTATGGATCGAAGATGGATGAACGAACGTCGCATGAGTGAAGAATATGACAAGGGTGTTTCGCAGTTCTTGCAATACGTTGAACAAAATGCTAAGTCTGTCAACGGGACATATTTTTGTCCTTGTGTGCGTTGTCTTAATCAAATACGCCAAGACTTAGGCAATGTGCGTGACCATCTATTCATGTATGGCATAATGAGGACTTATACCGTTTGGACTTGGCATGGAGAAGTACTTGAGCAGCCTACCACGTCACGAGGAACAAATTATGTGGAAGAATGGATGAGTGACCATTTAGAGGACATGATACGTGATGTCGGTGAAGATAATTTTGGAAGGGCTAATTTGTATGATACTCTCATTAATGATTCAGAGCAACCGTTGTTCCCAGGATGCTCAAACTTTACACGCTTGTCTTCAACTTTAAAGTTGTTTAGTTTAAAAGCAAGGAATGGATGGACCGATAAAAGTTTCACCGAGTTGTTGGAGTTGTTGAAGGAGATGCTTCCAGAAAATAATACTCTACCTATTCGTAATTACGAGGCCAAAAAATTTTTATGTCCAATGGGTCTTGAATATCAAAAGATACATGCTTGTCCTAATGATTGTGTTTTGTACACAAAGGAGTTTGCTTCGTTAAACTATTGTCCAACATGTGGTTTATCCCGTTTTAAAAAGAAATCTGACAGAGTCACTGGTAATGAAGGTAATGATGGTGCACCTGCTAAGGTGATGTGGTATTTGCCTATAATACCTAGGTTCAAACGTATGTTCTCTGTTAAAGAAGATGCAAAGAACCTTAAATGGCACTCTGACGAAAGAAAGTGCGATAATCTTCTTCGACACCCTGCTGATTCTCCACAATGGAAAAAGATTGATGACAAATTCCCTGAATTTGGTGCAGATCCAAGAAACTTAAGGCTTGCACTTGCAACTGATGGTATGAATCCTTATGGAAACTTAAGTAGCAAACACAGTTCGTGGCCAGTTATGTTGATGATTTACAATCTTTCTCCTTCGTTGTGCATGAAGAGAAAATATGTGATGTTGACCATGATGATATCGGGTCCTAGACAACCTGGAAATGACATTGATGTTTACTTAGCACCTTTAATTGATGATTTGAAATTGTTGTGGGAAGAAGGCATCGACGTGTTTGATTCACATGTTCAGGAACAGTTCCGTTTGCGTGCAATGTTGTTTTGCACTATAAATGATTTCCCAGCATATGGAAACTTGAGCGGTTATAGTGTTAAAGGTCATTTTGCATGTCCCATATGTGAAGAAAACACTAGTTACCTTCAGTTGAAGCATGGTCAGAAGACAGTATATACAAGACATCGAAAATTTCTTCCTCGTAATCATCCTTATCGTAGATTGAAAAAAGCATTTAATGGAAGTGCTGAGGATGAGGTTGTGTGCAGACCCCGGAATGGTCAAGAGGTGTACAACGAAGTCAAAAACATTGACATTGTGTTTGGAAAACATCATAAAAGTACCTCTGCAAAGAACATTTGGAAGAAACGATCGATATTTTTTAAGCTTCCATATTGGTGTGAACTTGATGTTAGACATTGTATTGATGTGATGCACGTTGAAAAAAATGTTTGTGACAGTGTCATCGGAACTTTATTAAACGTCAAAGGGAAGAGCAAAGACGGAATAAAGGCAAGACAAGATTTGGCTGACATGGGAATCCGATCTGAGTTACATCCACAGATAATAGGAAGACGCACCTATCTGCCCCCAGCCTGTCACACACTTTCCAAAAAAGAAAAACAAAGTTTTTGTAACTGTTTAAGAAGTGTGAAGGTTCCGCAAGGTTATTCTTCAAATATTAGTAACCTTGTGTCTATGCAAGACTTAAAGCTAGTTGGTTTAAAGTCTCACGATTGTCATGTATTGATGCAACAATTGTTACCGGTTCTTATTCGAGGCATATTACCTCCTTCTGTTAGGGGTATTCTGACACGTCTGAGTTTTTTCTTTAATGCCATTTGCAAGAAAGTTGTTGACCCTCGAGGTTTAGATGAATTGGAAAATGAGGGAATAAGACTACTATGTCAATTGGAGATGTATTTTCCACCTTCCTTTTTTGACATCATGGTACATTTGATTGTTCATCTAGTCAGAGAAATTCGAATATGTGGGCCGGTCTTCTTAAGGTGGATGTACCCAGTTGAAAGATACATGAAGATCTTAAAGGGATATGTCAAGAATCAGTATAGACCAGAAGCTTCAATCATAGAGCGATACGTTGCAGAAGAAGCCATTGAATTTTGTTCAAGTTATATGCCATCTTGTGAACCCGTCGGTCTTCCCAAGAGCAAAAACGAAGGAAAATGTGAAGGTAAGGGTGTTCGAGGTGTGACAATTCAAAGTGTTAGCAGAAAAGAAATTGACCAAGCTCATTTGTACGTCTTAAACAACACTGTTGATGTGATTCCTTACATTTCTGACCACGTTAATGAAATAAAGGCAGCAAACCCAAAAATGAGTGAAAAATGGCATCTTAATGAACATGTGAAAACCTTCTTGGGATGGTTTAAGAAAAAGGTGTATGCGACTCCACATGTTTCTGAAACTTTATTGAGGTTATCTCGTGGACCGAACACAGAGGTCATTACATATGGTGGGTACTATATAAACAATATTTCTTTTCAGACAAAGGTAGAAGATGAAAAAAGCAGAGTTCAAAATAGTGGCGTCATACTACAAGCTGAGTCTGTGCACTTTGCTAGTTCTAAAGACAAAAATCCAATCACAGCATCCATCAGTTATTTTGGAATAATACAAGAAATATGGGAAGTTGATTACGTTACTTTTAGAGTACCAGTTTTCAAGTGTAAATGGGTTGATATAAATTCTGGTGTCATGATGGATGACCTTGGTTTCACATTGGTAGACTTGAACAAGATGAATTACACTGATGAACCATTTATCATGGCTAGTCAAGCAAGACAAATATTCTACGTAAGTGATCCATCGAATAACAAATGGTCAGTGGTTTTAGAAGGTAGAAACATGCATGGACATGATGATGACGATTCTCTTGATATACTTGAGACAACATCTGTTGCATGTAGACCCACTGAAGACCCAGTTGATGACGTTGCCGATGTAATGCAAGCAATTCGTAGTGATCACAACGAAGGCATTTGGGAAAAAACAATTAATTAATAGGTTAATATTTTCACTTTTATTGACTTTATATGTATGTCCATCATAATTGAATTATTACTAACGTTGTCTAATTTTTCAGGTATGTCGGCCTCAGACTCAGGATCGGGAAAGAGCAGACGTGGACGAGGCGTCACCCGAGTGGCAGATGTGACATCCGGACGCGTGGATGGTCAGAGGAGGCATGTTGACATTGACCCCAGATCAGGTCATCCATCAGGGCCAAATGCTGATAGGTTTAGGAGTTATCTGGGCAAGTTAGCAAAAAGTCATGTCTCTATCCTTCATGCATGTTGGGATGACGTCCCAGAGGTCGACAAGAACCTCTTATGGCAAGATGTTCAGGTATGTTTAGACTTCATGCAATTTGTGATATACTTATCTGTTAACTTTTCTCTTGGTAACAAGTTTTTTGTTTTAAACAGCAACATTTTGATATTCCAAACACATTGCAAATCAGAAAGAAAGTGTTATCGCATATAGCGATAAGATGGAGGGATTTCAAGACAAGGCTGAAACGACTATGTCTTTGGAGATAGACAACATGAAAATCCATCTCAGCATTATACCTTCACAGAGGAGGATTGGATGCAGTTTCGTGCATCTAGAGAGTCTGAAGAATGGAAGGTATGTTTCTTAAGATCATCTTTCATTGAGTTTTTATGATTTTAGACTTACTTATATACATGGTTTCACAGGATAAAAGGTTAGCCGCCCAAGAAAGACAAAGGCTAAACGACACACCCCACTTGTTATCACGAGGTGGATATGCAAAACTGGAGAAGAAACTGAGAAAGTCTAGAGCCGATGCCTTGGGACTTGAGTCGCCTGACCTAGCACCTGCACCTGCTAGGTACGAGCTATGGAAGGCTGGTCGGACTAAATCTGATGGGAACATGACATCTTCCTCAGCTGCCTTGATCTCACAGAGAATTGTAAGTTCAAATTATAAGCAGTTATTTGATTGTGTATCTATCACAGCATGTCTTCTAAGTAACTTGGTTTTTTATGTGCAGGATGAGTTGGTTGAGCAGCAGACTCAGGGCACATTTGCTGGCCAAGGTAGGGACGACATTCTGACAACGGCCATTGGAAGGCCCGAGCACCCAGGACGTGTACGTGGAGTTCCAGGGGCGATTGGTCTTCGTGACTATTTTGGCCCTACACAGAAAACCCCCCAATCAATGAGTCAGGAGACACTGAGGCAGATGGATCTTCAGTGGGAGGAAAGACTCAACCAAAGCATGAGATCAATGGAGCAACGATTCATGGAGCAGCTACAAGAACAAAAACAAATACAAAGAGCGCTTGAAGAAAAGCTGCATTCCATGACGCAAGGCCACATGGGGGCCGATGAAACTCCCACAGCACCTCGTGTCAGCACTAGAGGATCATGCTCTGCTGTAGAACCCAATGAGTATAGTGGTCAATATGAGCTGTTGGTTGATGGGGATCCCCCACGCATTGTGGCTGTCGGACGAGTGCTTGAGGGAGGGGAGACCATTCATGGTGTTCCCATATTACCCCAGCACGTGCGTGTGACCATTGACGAGGTTCGGGATCCCCAGGCTCAGGTGCCTGTACCCACTCCAGAAATTAACTTTGTGGGGGAGGCCATAGGAACATTTATTGCCTGGCCTAGAGCATTGATCATGTCCCACATCGCGACTCCACAGGTATAATGTCTTTTTCCTTAGTATTTCTATGTTAATTGTCTTCATATAATTGTTTATAAAGCTTTCACGTAAATTCTTATCTTCAGTTCACACGTCCTCAGAAGCAGCCAATTCATGATACAATCATACATGAAGATGATGACATGACTGAAGCAGAGGATGATCCTATATCAAAGTTAGTGACAAAATTACCCAGATTGAAGAAAGCATCATTAGAACTATACTGGGATTTGAGGGTATTTGGTCTTCCCCCACATGTGCCAGTTTATATCACATTTTCTGATGCATTGGAGGTGATTGAGGGAGACAGGATGTTGAATATTTCCATCATTCAGCTGTGGTGCATGTAAGTTAGTCAATTTGGTCTTTGATATTACTTTTATTTACATTCTTATATAGTTTCTAACGACTTAACTTTGTTGTTTTAGGTACATGGACACAATCGTTGTAGACCAAGGTCGGTCTTCCATGTACGGATTTGTTGAACCTCAGACCATTCAACCGTCTGGTAACACACTTCAAAACAGACAACATTATTTGCAAACATGGATGGATGAGTCCAAAAGAGACATATACCTTGTGCCATACATTGACGGGTACGTGTTTTTATATGTGGTCAGTTTATTATTATAGTTTCCTTAATTAGTTGAATAACTATTTGTCCTTCGTGATAGGTCTCACTGGCAGCTGATGGTTATCATTCCCAAACAATGTAAAATTATATGGTTTTGTTCGTTGCACAGGAAGATGAAAAATGACTTGAGAACCATGCTTCAAGGGTAAGTGTTTCTCCAAAAAATGACTTCAATTTGATGTTAACCTTCAACTTTTATGATAAAATAGTCATATTAATTATACTTTGTGTTTTCAATCTGTACAGAGTTATTGGTAAATCTCGTGGTCAATTGGTTCAAATTTTGTATCCAAAGGTTGTAAGTCATTTATAGTTTCTAATTCATTTATGTTATTGAATGATCTAAATTTTTAACTATTTAGTTTGTTATTTTAGTGTAACCAGCAGGTAGATTCATGGGAATGTGGCTTCTATGTGATGTGTTGGATTAAGACCATCATTCGAGCTGTCATTACAGATGACTGGAATGAGGTAATGATGTATACCTTCAATACATTACAAATCAAAATCATCTTCAACTATATATGAAACAATAATGAATCTTTCTTGAATTTTGCAGCGCTTCAAGACTACATCGCCTATTACAGAGGACACAATTAACCAGATAAGGCAGGAGTGGACCGCTTATCTTCTACAAAGATGGAGTTAGGAATAGTTATATTTCTTCTTGATTGAACATTGTTTGGTTTTAGTTTTATTTTTATGTTAATAGTTTGGTAGTGGATTGAACATTAAGTAGAATTTTGTTTATATAAAACGAATATTTATGTTATTGGAGAATTGTTCTGGGACATTTTTCTGTTTTTCAGGTGTGGTTCTATTGAAAAAACAAACAAATTTTTAAAAAAAAAACGCCCACTAGACGTCCGTTAGTGTACAGTCGGACGTCTATAGACGTCCGTCTGTGCACATACAGACGTCCCACCCCAGCCGTACACCAAAAAAACTCAGCAAGGTAGACGTCCGTCCTCAGACAGCAGCGGACGTTTATATGGACGTCCGTCCTCAGACAGCGGACGTTTATAACAAACGTCCGTGCTCAGGCAACGAACGTTTATATAAACGTCCGTCCTGAGGCAGCGGACGTTTATAATAAACGTCCGTCCTCAGGCAACGGACGTTTATATAAACGTCCGTCCTGATGCAGCTGACGTTTATAATAAACGTCCGTCCTCAGGCAGAGCGGACGTTCATATAGACGTCCGTCCTCAGGCAGCGGACGTTCATATAGACGTCCGTCGTTCCAGGACGGACGTCTGAGGGACGTCTACCGCATAGACGTCCGGCGTACGCCGGACGTCAAAAGGCCAAAATATCGGACGTAAAAAGCCGTTTCTGCACCAGTGTTACTATAAAAATGTATTTATATAAAAAAAACAAACATACAAGATTTATCACACATCACATTTCATACAATAGTTAAACAAATATCCTAAACATACCATGAACCTAAACCCAATCATCCGGATATATGTATTGATGTTAAACTATGATAAGTTTTTGCACTTGTAGTAGTGGAACAACTGCCCCCCTCCCCCAAGCTACCACGCAAGGCTAATGTGTTTACCACCTATGGACAAAGAATACTAGACCATAAACTAGGATCTTCTGCTACTCCTCATCACATAATCTCCTTCTCTATTTGAGATGGAGCAATTAATATTAATTAATATTAGAGTGTTAGGATAAGTTCCAAAACTGAGTCCCTACATCAATACATCACTTTACTTGAAACCACCACCAATCATTTCACCCTACAATTCTTGTCCAATCACTCCTCAATTGCATACTCAACATCAAGTATAAAACATCATACAATTCCATAATTACTTTTAAATAAACTTAAGTCCATACTATAGTTCATAATTACAAGAAATTAAAAGAAATAAAACTTCCAATCCACTTCTAAACAAGTTGCTCATTGTATGCATCACCCATTAAGACCAATTCCCCCTTGCTCAACGAGCCATCACTCGCTCTACGAATAGCAAAACAGAGGGTTCTCGTTGCTCAATGAGAACTCTCACTCAACCACTGTTATACTCATATTTTTCACCCAAACCAACTCGCCCAATCATATGGCTCGCTCTATGAATGCAGAAATAGAGAGAGTTGCTCGCTTAGCGAGCCTAGACTCACTTAGTGAGTTTGCATAATTATGCAGAACCTGCACTCCCTAAACCTCACATATCCTAACTTATACACTTCTACAAACATCTACAACTTCCATATGATATTTTAAACCTCAATTGGCCTATCCAAATATGCATTATCCAACTTAAACCTTATTAAACTCATTTTACCATGAATTTCCAAACTCACTCCAACTAAAACACCACTCTATAGTCCATAAATCAATCCCACTCATCTATCATCATAATTTGTTAGTTCAGACTCTAGAAAAGTCACAATTGACCCAAAACCAGATCGTAAACCCTCACTTTCATCATAAACCCTGTACTTTAAAATCTCACTAGTCAAAACCCCTAAAATGAGCCAAAAACCATACAAAATCACACCCTATTAACCACCAACGAATTCGACGTCAGATTTCTACTAATTTAAAGTTAGAACAAGCTTTAAATGACCCTAGAACAAACCCAAAAACTCAATTCTTCCCATTCGACCCTTACTTCAAAATCTCACCTATCAAAACCTCCTCTTAAGGTTCAAAATCAACCTACAATTTAGCCTACTCTTTACTTCTCAATACAACATCAAATTTTTAACATTGTTCTTCAAATCCGATAGACGCAGAAGATTAATCAAGTACATATCAACATCATCCATGGCATCATACATCAAATAACCAAGTACTATCATTAAAGAACCAATGACACTAAAACAATCATTGTAATTAAAACCAAATTAACATAACATCGTATCAACCACCACTCATACCTGTAAATTAAATTTATAAAAATCACTAGCTTCCCTCACCTGATTGGGAAAACTGTCACAGCTCTATACAACGTACTACCCCTACCTTAGCTCAAGAAACTCTAAAAACACCTACAAACCATATAATCATGATTAGAGCAAGTCCTTAGGACGTTTGATCGATAAGAAGCTAGAAATAGAGATAAGATGACACATGCATTCAAACTATTTGATGTGCGTTAAACATAAAAATTAAAAAAAAAGGAGTGGAAACTAACTTACTCAATAGGAAAAACTGATTAGTAGATAATAGAGAACTCACTGTTGTGATCTCCTAGACACTTTATGACCATCAAATAAATGTCTCAAAAAGCTTATAGAGAAGGGAAAATAAATTCAAAGAATGAGTTAGAGAGACAACAGGTATTTCAGATAATGAGACTGAGTTTATGAAATCTTATTTATATTATTGAATTTTTAACATAAAAATGTCCGGTCTCATTATTTTAAGATACCTATAAATTCTAATACTATATTTTCTAGGTTCTTACAAAAAAGTAAAGTAAAGAGACTAAAAATATGTCTTATACTAACAATTTTTTATTATATTATTGTATCCATAGACAGTAGTTATTATGTTTAAATATTCTTATTTATAATTACATTGATAATCTTTCAATAAGTTTCTTTTTGTCCAATAAAAAATCGATTTAACCATGATATTTTTGTAATTGTTACTATATGGAAATGTGAACCATTTATGACAAGAAAATTATTAAATCAAATTTAGAAATCCAAATAATTAGTCACTATATTAATTATGTAAATATTAATTAAAAATTTTGTGTGTGTAAAATAGTCTTTTTATAAATAAAAAAATTATAATTAGTTAGTTAATTAGACTTTAAATTGGTTATTGTCATTAGTTTTAAAAGTTTTAGATATTTAATATTATTGATTTTAAATTAGTCTCAAATTTTAAATTAAAAACTAATTTAGTGACAAAAAAATGTAATAATATTAGAAACCAATTTACACTCTAATTATTATGAATAATAATAATTTTTTTAGTTTATAAAATAGTATTTAAATTAGTTAATAAATGACTAATTATTATTCATTTCTTAAATTAATTATTATTCATAAAATAGTATTTAAATTTTTTTCTTTACGCTGCTAAAATTTTGTTTTCTATGTCATATATTTTCTATTACATGGTGATATGCTGAATTAGAAAAATCACTAAGCCATCACGAAATACAGAATAATAAGAAAAATAAAGGATGAGGAAAAAAAATAAGGTTAAATATGTTTTTGGTCTCTTAATTTTCAGCGAAAATTGTAATTAGTCCTTCTTCAAAACTTTAGCCTCCCGTTTGACACATTTTTGATTCAGTGTTCACTGATAAATGCTTTTGAAACATCAAATAAAATTAACAAAATTTGGTTAAAAGGATTAAATTCACACATTTTTAAAGTTTGGGGACTAAATTAGTTCAAAGTTTTGAAGAGAGACTAATTCCAATTTTCGCTGAAAATTAAGGAACGAAAAACATATTTAACCAAAAGAAAAGAATATGGATGAATACACTGGAGAGAAAAAACATATTTTAATCTAAAATCTGTAGTTAATTTTTTTTTTTTTGAGATTCCATTTACAAGAATTATTTTATATTGAAATACGAATATTGAAATTTACCATAAGAATGGTCAATATTGATCTTAATATCACAGGAAAGTAATTCCTATTATAAGGAATATGAAAATTATTTATTTAAAATAATAATAATAATCATAATAATAATAATAATAATAAGAAAAAAAATCAAAATTTAAAGTTTAAATTTTTTAAACACAAGTTTAAAATAATGTTACCTGCTTTAGTTTGTACCAGATCTTGAAAACTTTCACTATTGTCATGTCATATTAAGATTGAGCCAAACACTCCCCAAAAGCTTATATTATGTCATTAATATAATGGAAAATGATACTTGAACAACCATTTTTGACAACATTTAGACACGCGCACACGTGTCTAAATTTGAGTGGTCCATTTTCATTTAATTTTTCCAACTAGACCACTCAAATTTAGACACGTGTGCGCGTGTCTAAATGTTGTCAAAAATGGTTGTTCAAGTGTCATTTTCCTAATATAATATAACCTTTTGGGGAAGATTCATTAATCACATGCAAGAGAGAGGAAGGTAGTAGAAAGGAAAAAAACACATAATGTATTAGTACAGAACATGACTCAAAAATCAATAATTATGTCATTTCCAACGTTTTGAAGATTCATCAAATTATTGTATGACTAACAACTTCACAATCACAATAGGCTTCCTCAACAACCATTACAAAATTAAAATGAAGAAGAAAGAAACATTTAAAGAAAATAAATGTTTAGAAATCTTCCTCAGTTATCGATATCCAGAGTACCTCTTTCCTCTCTTTTTTTTGTCCTTTGAGCATGGTACCCTCACAATCATTCTAATCTTCAAATTCCATTTCTTCTCTGCCAAAAATTAAGCAAATTATATTAATTTAGCCAGAAATACAAACAATAAAAAAATATAAGCTTTTGGGAAAGATTCATTAATCGCATGCAAGAGAAAAAGGTAGTAGAAAGGAAAAAAATTCATAAGGTATTAGTACAGAAGATGACTCAAAAATCAATAATTATGTCATTTCCAACGTTTTGAAGATTCATCAAATTATTGTATGACTAACAACTTCACAATCACAATAGGCTTCCTGAACAACTATTACAAAATAAAAATGGAGAAGAAAGAAACATTTAAAGAAAATAAATGTTTAGAAATCTTTTTTCCTCAGTTATCGATCTCCAGAGTACCTCTTTCCTCTGTTTTCTTTATGTCCTTTGAGCATGATACCCTCACAATCATTCTAATTTTCAACAACAATTCCATTTTTCCACTTACACTCTTATAATCCAGATTTCCTCTGCCAAAAATTAAGCAAATAATATTAATTTCCCCAGAAATAGAAACAATAAAAAAACTAACGTAAAAAAACAAAAATTCAAAGAAAACTCATGTTTAAAGACAAAGAATATAAAACTCCAATAATTTAAGTCATTACTAAATAAATTCTTTCAATTTATTTTATACTTTGTAAAAAAGATCATTTGTCATAAAATAATTATCTTGTATTATCAAGGCAAATAAAAAAAAATTGTTTGTAGAAGCCAAATTAAGACTAGAAATCTTCAAATTCATATTGGAGATCTAAACTTGAATTACAAACTTACCATTTACTACAAAATATGTATTTATAGAAATAATTGTATCTATCATCCATGAAACTAATATTGTAATGTTTAAACATACAAAAGAAAAATCAACTTATTATGAGAATGTCACAAACAATTTTGAGACATGATTGAAAGAGATAAAAATAAAGAAACTGAAAATATGTCTTATGCTAACGATTTTTTATTATTTTGTTGTATCCATAGACATTAGTTATTATCTTTAAGTAATATTTTTTCAAATACATCGTTAATCTTTCAATAAATTTCTTTTTATCTAATAAAAAATCGATTTAACCATAATATTTTTGTAATTGTTATTATTTGGAAATGTGAATCATATGACAAGAAAATCATTAATCAAATTTAGAAATCAAAATAATTAATTATGTAGATATCAATTAGAAATTATTAGTATTTAAAATAGTCTTTTTTATAAATAAAAAATTATAATTAATTTGTTAATTAGACTTAAATTGATCATTGTCATTAGCTATCAAAGTTTTACATATTTAATATTATTAATTTTAAATTAGTCTCTAATTTTAAATTAAAAACTAATTTAATAAAAAAAACTTAATAATTATTATAATAATAAAACAAACAAAAAATAAAAATTTTAACACAAGGTTAAAATAATGTTACCTGTAGCTATGTTTTGTAGCAGATTTTGAAAACTTTCACTGTTGTCATGACATAAAGAGTGTCTCCTAAATAATTTAAGAACTTGAAATATGCATGACGCCAAGAATGTACTATTAAGATTGAGCCAAACACTCCCCAAAAGCTTATAGCAAAACCAATTGTCATACTTATATAATATTCATGACTGAAATCCCCGTCCTCTTGAAATTTAACAATTGGTTGTTGTCTTGGTTCTCCATCAATACACAATTTCTCTAATGGTAGTCCACAAAGATCGGTATTATCTTCATATTTTGATGCATCGAAACTCTGTAATTGTGTGCCAATTGGAATTTTTCCAGATAAATAATTATGTGACAAATCTAACAGAGTGAGTCGATCAATTTGAGCAAGACTTGAAGGAATAGAACCAACAAGTTGGTTTTGTGACAAATCAAGAAATTCAAGTGATGTCAACTTTCCAACGTTTGAAGGAATTTTTCCTGTCAATTGGTTTCTTGATAAATTCAATGACAACAATCCAAATAAACCCTCTATTTCTTTTGGAATTTCTCCTGAGAATTGATTGCTGGAGAGATCAATGCTTTTTAAAAGTGATAATCCCATGTCTGTGAACATTTGTTCTGAACCTTTCCACATCAAGATTGCATTCAAATCATATGAATAGTCACCTGAGCTAAAACTAGTGTTGACCGAATAATAATGACTTTGATAATCTCTCAAAGAAGTCATTTGAGCCATTGAGGAAAAGTTTTTTATGCATGTAGGAATTTCTCCAGATAGATTGTTTTGCGAGAGATCTAAGAGTTGAATGCTTTTTAGATAACAAATTTGTAACGGTAAACTCCCACGGAAATAGTTGCTTCTTAAGCTTAAAAATTGCAACTGCGATAATTCGTTCCCGATCCAATTTGGGATAGATCCTGATAATCTATTTTCTGCTATGTCTACCATCACCAACTGTGTGCAATTCTTCAAGACGGAAGGGATTTTACCTGTTAAATTATTGCTTCTCAATAACAAAACTTGAAGTTCAAGGAGTGATCCCATTGAAGAAGGAATCTCTCCTGACAACTTGTTCTGACTCATATTTAAGTAAGCCAATGACTTAAAATGGGTCCAACAGTCTGGAATTTGTCCAGAAAACTTATTATTTGAAAGGTCTAATTGGTATAAAGATTCAGCTACACCATTAGAACATAAAAATGAAAAAGAATTTGTGAATTTATTGTTTGATAGATCAAGAGATATTGAGCCTCGTAAAAATGGCGGAACATGACCTTCAAATTGATTTGATGCAAGACTAAGAGAATAATAATCATTCTCTATTGGCAAATTTGGAATCGTACCTTGTAAATTATTAGATGAAATATCAATACTCATCCAATTTGACAATCCAAATTTGGTCCAAAACCATTCTGGAACCGTACCTGATATTCCACTATTTGAAATGTCAAGGTATTGAAATACATTTTGTTTCTCGAGCCATTTGGGAAATAATGAACCAAGCTTACAAGACCTCAATTCAATATTAACCAATTGAAAAGTTGAAGCCCAATTTTGAGTAACTTCTAAAGTAAGTAAGTTATCTGACAACCTCAATGTCCTTAACTTTGTCATATTAAAAAAATGAGAGTCAGTTAACACACCTTTCAAAGAGTTTGAGTACAAGGATAATACCTCAAGTTGTGTTGGAAATCGAAGATCTTCAGAAATTGTCCCATTTAGCTTGTTACTATCAAGGTACAATTCTTTTAATGATGGGAACATTGTTGCGAGGTTGCGAGGCAAAGTACCCCTAATTTGATTCATGCCTAGATTTAAACTTTGCAATGATGAGGATAAGTGATGCATTATTGTTGGAAGGTTTTCACTTAAACTGTTATTAAATAGGTTCAATGAACGCAAAACAGTACCATTGTGAAGTAATTTTGGAACTCCATCCAATCGATTTCCTGATATATCCAACGTTTCCAACTTTGCAAATATTGAGAAATCAGGTAATGTGCCATTGATTTTATTCTGACGGAGATATAGTTCTCGCAATGAGTATCTAGAACATCCAGACAAATGATTAAACATCACTGTGAGATCTTCACTCAACTTATTATCAGACAAATCCAATAACTCTAAAGTACATGTGCTCCCAAATGATTTTGGAACACCACCTTCTAAAGAGTTAGACATAATTAACAACTGCTCCAAATGAGATGGTAATCTAGTGCCTTCAGGTATCTTCCCACTCAATTGATTATCATAAAGATACAACATTTTTAAATTTGAAAATGCTGAAAGGTCAGGCAAGGAGCCTCTGATTTGATTGTATTGCAAACTCAACTCTTGTAGTGAGTATCTAGAACATCCAGACAAATGATTAAATATCACTGTTAGATCTTCACTCAACTTATTATCAGACAAATCCAATAACTTCAAAGTACATGAGCTCCCAAATGATTTTGGAACGCCACCTTCTAAAGAGTTAGATCCAATTGACAACTGCTCCAAATGAGATGGCAATCTAGTGCCTTCAGATATCTTCCCACTCAATTGGTTGGAAGAAAGATCGAACGTTTTTAAATTTAAAAATGCTGAAAGGTCAGGTAGGGAGCCTCTGATTTGGTTGTCTGTCAAACTCAACTCTTGTAGTGAGTATCTAACACAAGCACTGGAGAAATTATAAAGAATTGACGAAAGGTCTTCGCTCATATTGTTTCCAGACATGTATAATGAACGTAGGGTGCATATATTCATTAATGATTTCAAATCTTCACCCTTGAACACATTTCCAGACAGGTAAAGGTGCTCAAGCGAATTCATGGCCAAGCCAAAATGATTTGATGTCAAACCCTTCAAGAGGTTCCCACTAAGGTCAAGCTCAACAAGGTTGGAAGTGGTGTTTGACACCCACTGGAATATCATCGGTTGTGTGAAGGAGTTACTAGAAAGATCAAGGAGAGATAGAGAAGTAGAAAAATTGAAGTTGGAAGGGTTGAATGAAAGGAGGAAATGATCGGAAAGGCCACATTCAATTAAACTGAGTTCTCTTAGTTTTGGTAGCTTGGCAATGGTTCGAAGGCAGCTAGGAGAAGTGTTAAAATTAGATATGGAAATGAAGGAAAGATGGGTTAAAGAATTAAGATTAGATAACCATTGATCACTAGTGACAATTTTGAGAGCACTATGATATCCTCCAAGATAGAGTTTATGCAAATTTGAAAGGTTTCCAAGTTGGGAAGGAATGAATCCTTCAAAAGAATTGTGACTGAGATCAAGATACTCCAACCGAGAGAGATTTCCAAGTTCACGAGGGATTGAACCATTCAAATAATAATTATGAGCAAGATTCAAATATTTCAAATGAGAAAGAGAACTTATCTGAGTTGGAATTTGTCCGCTAAAATCACATGAAGAGAGATCAAGATATCTCAAGTTGGTAAGAGAGCCAAGAAACTCTGGAATATTAGTGTCTAGAAAATCATTGAAACTGAGGTTCAAATACTGTAAGTGTCGTAACTCCATTAACGACTTGTGGATCTCTCCACTGATGTAACGCCGAGAGACTTCATTATACTGTCCAGGAAGGTGAAGGCTTATAATATGAGCGGTGAGGTTGGTGCAGCGAATCCCCTCCCATTGGCAACAGTCAGGAGTGGTCCAAGAGGAGAGCATGCCGTAACGATCGACAATGGCAGCCTTGAATTGAACGAGTGCTTCCCTCTCTTTTGGAAGGCATCTGATATGGTGTTGTCCAAAAGCAACCTGCAACACCACACTCACCACAAACATAAACATCATTACTTTAAGAATATTCATCATCAAACAGAGAGAGTGAATAGTATAGAATTAGATTGATATGTGTTCTGAATTTAGCACTCCCAATACCCACATTTATACTCACCAACTCCTTCATTACCTATTCTTCTCACTCTTCTACATTTCAATAATATCAATTGACTACGAAGAAGACTTGTGTATTTTCATTTTAAACGACAATATTATATGAAAATCAAAACATCAAACTCCTCCTTACAAATAATTAATGAATTGGAAGTTAATATTTGAAAACAAAATTAAGAAAGTGCTCTCAAAATTAAAAAAATTGTAAGTTCCACTAAATACTTAGAAAATATTTTAATAGTGAAAGGTTATGTCACCATTGTTGTAAAATTTGAATATAATATTACAAAATATCTTTTACAGAGGACGTTGATGTTGTTCGGCAATATTTTCATTCCGTTTCTTTCGCAAGGATTGTATTTTTGAATTTTCTGTTCCCGCAAGGCTTGTGATTGAGTTGTTGAACTCTTCCCTAAGCCACGACGTATTTTCCTGGTTTAGTATTTTCCTGGTTTAGTGAACACGTTGACTCACTCTTAACTCTATAAATAAAGTCTTTATTTTTAAAACATTGTCAGAAATCATTTTTTTCTTATTTTCTCTTTTCATAGTTTCATTTTTTTTAAAAAATATTCTGAATTAATTTTTTTATTTTTTTTAGAGATTCTTGTTACGGCTTATGTTCGTAATGTTATTCTTTTTAATTTGGGGTATTGGGACAAAATGTAAAAAATATTGCCAAATTAAAAAGAAAACTTCAATACATCTTGTCATTATTGGAAAATTAGACATTGGTCTTTATTCAAATAAAATGACATGCATGGAAACGCCTCCACTTTTCCACCCTTGTCACTTTTCTCATTATCAATGGTGGGAAATTTTTGGGAACAATAATTCTATTCCAATCGATTGACTTATCCGAAGACTTTTGAAAAAGAAAGGTAACTAACATGAACTTGGAATTTTTAAATTAAACGACAATTTTATGTGAAAAATAATCGATCAAATGTTTCCTTTAGGTAATCGTCTTTTAACTTTTAACAAGTTCTAATATTTGCAATAGCTTCTTTTATGAATAGCAAGATGGTTTATTTGACATAGAAAGAGTTCAAATAAACAGTCCAACAGTTTACAAATGACTAAAAAAATAACGTTATTTATTTCCATGTAGAAATAAAACGTTATATAAAATAAATACCATTAGGAAATTTATATTTTGTCTGATTTTTATTAAAATTTGTGAAATTATTTTTATTTTTTTTTTATAAATTTTTTAAGTTCTACGAAAAAAATTATTTAAATAATAAAAATCCAGATAGGTCATCTGTCGAAGGCCCTTCCATACCATCATTAAAAGATGGCATCTCATTGAAAACCTCTTCTTCCAGCCGTCTTATACTTCTTTGTAACTCCAGAAGGCGTTCTGCATGGTTATCAACCCTTGTCCTCAAGAGCCTTTGCTCTTCGACAACTCTAGCAAAGTCAAAGTTGTCATTGTAGGACTTTCTATTACTCTCCCCAATAGAACCAAGTGATTCCTTGATTTCCTCATTCTGAAATTGTTCTTCACTCAAATGGAAATCCAATAATATCTTGAAAAACAAATACAATTTTACATAAACAACAAATAATATCAAGTCAATAACACGACAAATGTAAACAAAATATCAAAACAAAT
This sequence comes from Vigna nakashimae, assembly GCA_034642375.1. Classification (NCBI taxonomy): domain Eukaryota; kingdom Viridiplantae; phylum Streptophyta; class Magnoliopsida; order Fabales; family Fabaceae; genus Vigna; species Vigna nakashimae. The sequence continues at coordinate 27,234,948 of CM067768.1, forward strand.
GGAATTACCTCAGTGCGTTCAAAAGTTGATATTATTTTTCTCCTTTTATCTTTAATTACAATCCAATGAAGAATTCGAGGATAAATACTCCTACCGCCAATATGATACAAACTTATGTGTTCCACAACCCATAACTGCAAAGTTCATCAAAATAGTTCAAATTGTTTCGACAAAAAATACACACTTATTTTGTAACAATTAAATAAATATTTGTTAAAACACACCTGTAATACTGCTGCACAACCAGCTATGTGTATAGCATCATGGTATGTTTTGCGGTTGTATTTATCCGCTGCCCGATTCAAACTACTTTCTATCAAACTATATAGAGTATCACCCCAGTTGTATATATTTAGTTCATCAATGTTATCTAATTTACTAAAAGGGACACTGTTTATCACATTACTATTCCTAGTGTCGCAACCGGAATCGCGACGGGACGACGATCCGAAAAATAAAACTGTTTTTGAAAAAAAAGATTTTGGAGTCGCCACCATAGTTTATTCTGGAAAACTACGGAAAAACCATAAAATGATAAGACCTGGTCTGCGAAAATGAGATTCTAAGTTCGGGAGTCGGTTACGTGTAGGGAAGGTATTAGCACCCTACAACGCCTGCCCTAAGGCAGTACCTTTAACTAAATATGCGAATATGATGTGGTTTTCAAAATGTTTAACTATCCCCTAAAATAAGATTCTAAAGAAACAACATGTATTTTTTAGTTTTTTGAGCCCGACAAGGATTGACCTTGCTCCTACGTATTCTCATTAAGAATGAGAAATCAGGGTTCCGTAGTTCTTTTAGAAAACTGCTTGAAAATTTATTTAAAAATTGTTTAGAAAATTTGTTTGAAAAATGATTATGGATAAATTTGGATTTTTGGGAGAGTGAACCTGACAAGGACTGACCTTGCTCCTACGTATCTCCACTTTTGATGGAGAATCAAGGATCACGTAGTTCTGGCCAGAAAGATTGTTTGTTTGCTTGAAAGTGTTGTTGTTTTTGGTTTTTTGAAGATTTTATATTTTTTTGGTATTTTTTGATGTAATATTTAGATTTTTTTGCGTAATGAGCACTAGGCTGATGCGTACGATCGCACGAGCACTCACACGGCTTTTTCCTTGTTTTTTACTATTTTGCGTAATGAGTACTAGGCTGATGCGTACGATCGCACGAACACTCACACGGCTTTTTATTTATTTTATATTTGGGCAATAAGTACTAGGCTGATGCGTACGATCGCACGAGTACTCATACTGATATTTATTACATTAAATGTTTTTTAAAGTTTTATATATTTTTTATTATTTTTTTGTCCTTTTTTTGAAATAAAACGAAACGAACAAATTCACTAAAACAAAGGGGTGGGGGTTATTTTACAAGGGGGTTACATGCAATAAAAAAAAACAAAGAAAGAAAAAGCATAAAAAATAAAACAAGAGAAAAGCTCAACTGAATCAGGGATACAGAGATAAAAACCAGGGGTGCCGAGTGAAATTGAATCTCCTTTGTTTGGGCCAATGCTCTTCTTCTCCAAATTTGGAGGTGCCATTGAGTATTTGTACTTATAAGGTCCAATTCCCGGCTTAAGCCCAACTAAAAGGGGTGTAGATGGGATTGTGCGTGTTGTAGGCTGTAAGCTGCGGCCAGGGGAACCATCCCCCCAAACGTTAGGGTTTCTTCATCGTCAACGGCAGCTCCACGGCTAACGCCACCGTTCATCTCCTTGGCCGACCACAAGTCACCGTTGGTGGTGTCGCCTGCGTCGGAAACATTCCCGTCGTCCGTGGCGGTCTAAACCTTTCCTTCTTCCTCTATTTCTCTTTTACCTCTGTTCCTGCGCTTTGTATTTTGGCGTTAGCAATGAAGATGATGAGGTTTAGGGATTACCAATTCTCTGTATTTCAGGGACTGAACAAATGAAGGATGAATTGATGATAAGAACGAATGTTGAAGAGGAATCAATTTCTGCGTGTGGATGAGAATCGTCCAATCTTGTTCTGTTTGTGTTTGAGTTTTGATAGTTGAATGATGAAGCGGTAATTGGGTGAGACGATGGTTGCGTGTGATGGGGGGAAATGGTTTCTGAAGGTGTGATTTTGTTGAGCGTGGAATATGGGAAAATGGTGAGTTCTCTGGCTTTGAGTATGTTGAAGAAGATGGAAGGGGAAAATAAGGAATTGAGAGTTTTGCGTGTAAGGGATGAAAATGAAGAATTGTCTGGTTTGGTGTGGTTCACGGTGATCGACGGCAGAGTTTGCCTGGTAATGGGCGAATGTTGAGGGTGGAGAGGATGGTCCAGTAGCTATGGAGGCTTTGGGTGCAGATGGTGGGTGTCGGCCATAGTCGTGAGTGTCACAATATGGCCATGGGTGAATCTGGATGGTACAGGGATACTTGCCTAGTTAATGGAGGCATCAATAGTATCTTTTTTAGCAATGAAAGTTGTAGTGGATGATGGATTGTGGTTGAAGGTGGAGATGATGTGTTGAAAATGAAGAAGATAAGGGATGAAAATGATGGGTTGGCCGTGGGGTGTAAGGAGGAAGATGGTGATCGTTGGCCGTGAGGGAATAAGAAACGTGATCCTCCCCGTAGCTGTGGGTGTCTTTTTAATTCCTACTCCTCATCTAATTTAAAATCTGATATCTTCTCCTCTCTGCTTGCTACCATTTTATAGCCAATCATCTGAACATCCGTGACTTCTCCTTCCCGTGACTTCTCCTTCATTTCTGCTTTGGTTCTTTGTCTGTTTGTGTAGCTGGAAGACTTTCTTCACCTCCTCCTAGCCATGCCATGCCAAAGAAATAGGGTGGGACCCCTCAAATTGTCTTCTTCTTCAATTTGTTGCCGAACAACTCTTCGAAATGGTTTTTCAACCGTGGGCTCCCTCTCTAAGCTGCTGGTCCGTGAGGCATCCTTTCTCCAGCTATACTCTCCCGTGACAACATGCTACTCCTCCATGAAGTGAATGAATCCTCTTTTTCCTCCAGCCAAGCCGTGACAAGTGGTGGTTGCAGCTGCTCCATGCCTCTTCTTGATTCAATCGTGACACCACTCCTGAACAAATGGCAAGTGATTGCTGTTGCTCAAGACCGAGACTTCTTCAAGGTTGTGCACACCATTCCAGCCCCTTCCAAGCTAATGGGCGTGGTCCCTTTATTAATGTGTCATGCTTTTCATTTCTCTTAAGCAAAGAAGAATTCTTCAATCCTAGGTGGCGTTTGGATGTAATCACCGTGCACTTCTTCTTTCTTTCTAATAAGGAAATAAAAGAATACTTTTTGTGGATGGTAGGCCGTGTGGTGTGTAATGCTTCTAAGCCAATTTTGTTCTTCCAATTGTCCCAATTTTTATTTCCAAAATTTTTCCTGCAATTACTAATACAAATAATGCTTAGATAATTCAAATTAATCAAAATAAGAATTTTTGATCAAATTAAGCATAATTAGCAAAAATGGGAAAATACAGGACAATTAAGTATAATTCCCCGATTAATTCTAGCACAATAAACTAAGTAAAGTGAAGAAAATAATGATTCATCAGTAGGTGATGTGGAATGAGACGTGGAGGGTGAGGTGGATGGTGATGTGGAGAATGGGGTGTGATAAGAAAAGATGGGTGGTGAGGAAGTAAAAAAAGTAAGAGATTATTTTGGGCCATTTGATTAAGTGTTTAAAAGAAAATTTGGGTTGCAAAAAGTAAATAGTATTTTTTTATGTTTTTTTTTTTTTGTGATGAATTTTATTTACCCGGACGAAAGTGGGTATTGACAACTGCCCCTCTTTACTTAGATTTTACTAGATCATATGATAAACAATGTTTTCATATTATCAGAGTAAAAGATAAGTAAAGATAGAAATACTAATTTCGTTCGGATTTCGAGATACACAAGAAAATAGAGAATTTTTAAATAAGGAACCAGGAATAATTATTATTATTATTATTATATTTTTTTTAGTGCATAAATAAAATGAACAAGATTAAGTGAATGAGAGATTTGAATTTGATTGGGTTCAACCATTGCCTTGCAGAGGGCCGAGATACCAATGGAAGAAATGTAAAATTGGGCTCGACCATTGCCTTGCAGAGGGCCGAGATACCAATGACAGAAAGTAAAATTGGGCTCGACCATTGCCTTGCAGAGGGCCGAGATACCAATAGCAGAAATGTAAAATTGGGCTCGACCATTGCCTTGCAGAGGGCCGAGATACCAATAGCAGAGGAAAATTTAAATTCGACCATTGCCATGCAGAGGGTCATTTGACAATCTGGACTTGACCATTGCCTTGCAGAGGGCCAAGATCGCAGAGGAAAATTTAAATTCGACCATTGCCATGCAGAGGGTCGTTTGACATTCTGGACTTGACCATTGCCTTGCAGAGGGCCAAGATCGCAGAGGAAAATTAAATTTGACCATTGCCATGCAGAGGGTCGTTTGACAATCTGGACTTGACCATTGCCTTGCAGAGGGCCAAGATCGCAGAGGAAAATTAAATTTGACCATTGCCATGCAGAGGGTCGTTTGACAATCTGGACTTGACCATTACCTTGCAGAGGGCCAAGATCGCAGAGGAAAATTTAAATTCGACCATTGCCATGCAGAGGGTCGTTTGACAATCTGGACTTGACCATTGCCTTGCAGAGGGCCAAGATCGCAGAGGAAAATTTAAATTCGACCATTGCCATGCAGAGGGTCGTTTGACAATCTGGACTTGACCATTGCCTTGCAGAGGGTCAAGATCGCAGGGGAAAATTAAATTCGACCATTGCCATGCAGAGGGTCATTTGACAAATAGCAGAAATGTAAAATTGGGCTCAACCATTGTCTTACAGAGGGCCGAGATACCAATGACAGAAAATAAAATTGTTTGATTGTTTTGAATTTGAAATTTGGATTTTGTTGAAATTTTTTATTTTTGATTGATTTTTTTAGATAGAACTGAGTGTCCATTTTTATTTTTTTTGAAATGAGAAGCATGGTTGATGTAAATTTGGAAATTGCAGGAGAAAGCTTTGATGCATGATGATTTTTTTTGTCTTTTTGAAAGAAGAAGATTTGATGAAAATATGTAATTTTGAAATTGGAGGAGAAAACTTTGATGCATTTTGATTTTTTGTCTTTTCTGAAGGAAGAAGATTTGGTGAAAATATGTAATTTTGAAATTGGAGGAGAAAACTTTGATGCATTTTGATTTTTTTTTTTTTGTCTTTTTTGAAGGAAGAAAATTTGATGAATATACATGGAGGCAAATTCAAAGTTGATGAAAATATGTACATGATATGATTATTTGTAATGGAAAACTATGATATATATATTTTTTTTTAGTCAATTTGCTTTCTTTGAAATAATCAAATTTATGACGATTTAGACTTTCAATTTCCTTTCAATGGATGTCCAATTCTAAAGTCAACTGTTCAAAATGAAGCTTGTGTGCTACACATTTCTTGACGAGATACTAGTGTGTATATGCTTGATACCAGGGGTTGGGACAAATGTGTGGAAGGATTTGGAGAGTACCGAGTTGGCTACTTGGGCCTCTTACTCCTTAAAACAATTACAAATGCCAATGTGAAGTCAGGAGTTGCCCCAGTTTGGGGGCATGGTAAAAAGATAAGTATGGACAAATGTATCTGTGAATTGTGAGGGTGTGAAATTCACATAACTCTTGCAAAATTGCCCCTGGTTTTGGGTATGAGTCACTTAAGTGAGGTTAAAAAAAAGTTGCCCCCCATTTCGGGTTTACGAATGATAAGATGGACTCAAAATCATACAAAGCCCCAAAGTGTTTGCCCCTGTTTTGAGGCTGGATTTATGAATTTGAGTGCGGACAAATCTGAGAGGCCCAACAAAAGGGGTGCCCCGATCTTGGTACGAACTTTGAATATGCAGATGAAACAAATGTGAGATTGACAAAGTCGTCCAATATTCTGAATGGGCCAAGACATATGAAACTCTCAAAGTGGCCCTAGTTTTGGAGAACGGGCAAATAGGTTATGTAAAACCTACAAAGTTGCCCCTAGTTTGGGAATCGGAATTTGTTTGGGAATAAGGGGGAGAGTTTGAATGGGATAGGAATTTGTGATGGATACGAAAATGGTGGGCTTGAAAGGATTGCCCCTAATTGGCTTGATTTTCCTTCATATAATTTTGATCAATAGGGAGTTCCCTTCTTCCGAGGACATTTTTTTTTTAATGGATTGTTAGTCATTTTGTCTTGTCTCAAAATTAAGTTTTATGAAAATTTAAGCAACCATTATTCAATCTGTGTGGACTTTTATTGGGCTTGTAATGTGGCTTGGGCTAAGGGGTATTGAAAGAAAGGATATAAAGGCTCAAATAAATTTTTGTGGATATATTTTTTTTTTTTGAAACAAGAGTTACCATCTACACCTTGTATCAGCTATTCGTCAAATATGTTTTGACTATCTTGCCCTTTTTCAAATTTCATTCTTTGTTTGCCATCACTTTGTGGTTCTTTCCATTTTTGCTTTGCTTTTGCTGAATTCTCTTCATTTGATCACTAAGTGTGTTCTTCTTGCAATTTGAGTCGGCTTCTACTGTGATGATAACTCTTGTTCGGGTAAAATTTGAAAAGAAATTTCTTTTTGGCTCAAATTTGGTACAAAGGATATAAACTTCTTCTTTTTTTTTTTTTGGATGAAGAAAGATGGCCACACGTCATTTCAAATTTTGGTTGTTTTATTTTCAAAAGATTAATTAGGAGACAAGACTAAACGATCTTAACAAGAGTCATTTTTTTTTATTTTTTTTTTTATTTTTTTTTTGTGTCCCAAAGGAATCAGGGACCTCCCAACTGAAAGCCAGTGGAGGTAACGGAAAATTTGCCCCAGTGTAAAACTTTGTATTTATTACTTGGGCTCAAGAACATGATTGGGCCAATCTTTTGGTATAGCGAGGGCTGAAGGATGATGTTTTCAAGCAATGCACACACAAATATCTCTTAAGAATATATGACTTGATCATTTGACTCCAGGAGATTATGACATCCATTACATTTTTTTTTGAAATCTCATAAAAATGGATAATTTGCATCGAAAACAAATGACTCAACTTTTGCGTATTTTTTTTATTTTATGCATGAAGAAAAGTAATATGAAATGAAAATGATGATACTGGTTGAAAAACAGATTTTTTTCTTAGAGCAAATTAGGTTTTGGTGGCCAGTATAAAAACTGGGCTTGGGGTCAGCATGGGAAATAGGTTTTGTGAGCCATTGGGAAAATTGGGATTTCTTGGCCAATGGAGACTGGGCCTTGCGGGCCAGCATGAGATCTGGGCTTTACATGCCAGTATGGGAAATGGGATTTCCGGGCCAATGTGGAATTTGGGCCTTGTAGGCCAGCATGGAAACTAGACTTTGCAGGCTAGTATGGAAAATGGGATTTGTGAGCTATTGTGGAAATGAGGATTTCTCGGCCAATGGAAATTGGGCCTTGCGGGCCAGCATGGAAACTGGGCTTTGCAAGCCAGTATGGGAAATGGGCTTTATGAGCTATTGTGAAAATTGAGATTTTTGGCCTTTGTGGAATCTGGGCCTTGCGGGTCAGTATGGAAACTGAGCTTTGCAAGCCAGTATGGGAAATGGGCTTTCTGGGCCAATGTGGAAATTGAGATTTTTGGCCCCTGTGGAAACTGGCCTCTTTAATTCTTAAATTTTTTTTCATTTTTTTTTGACAATAAATTCCAAAAAATCATGCATGATAATTTGGAAGGCTGTACTGAAAATACATTGTTAACAATTTGTATCTTCCACAATTATGTTGCTTTTTATTTGACAAATATATTACTGAAGGAAAATTATGCAATTTACGGAAAGAAATCTTTTTTTTTTTGTATTATTTTTTATTTTCCAACACGGGAGAATCCAGATCGGATTGGACCTGAGGAGAAATAACATAGAAGAAAGTTGGACTTACCAGGCACATTGACCCAATGGATTAGATGACCTGAGCCGTGAAAGCTTGACACAAGAAAATGACAAAGAAAACATTTTTTTCATTTTCATAGTTTATGGTACAAGCTAAAAGAAATTCATTTTTTCATTTTTTGTTATGAGAGGATTTCACAAGATTAAACTAAAGAAAAATTTGCAACACTACTAGACTCGATAGGCCCAACACTATTCTTTTTACAACCATGACAAAATCTTCAGACAAGGGTCTGAATTCCTTTGCCTTATTAGTATTATTATTATTTTTTTTTGCACAAATATTCGCTCACACAAATGAAAAAGGAAATTATGAATTGAAAACACAAAATCAAGAGAAACCACATATGCCAAAAGGGCCTAATGGGCTCAAAAACTGTTCATCAATCATTCTCAGATTTTTTGTTATAAATTCAAAGAAAATCACACATGACAACTTGGAAGATTGTACTCTAAAGACATTGTTGAAAATTTGCACTTTGATAATTTTTGAGTTCTTTGGATTGACTTTTATTTTACAAGACTTCAAAGAAAAATGGGTCAAACTTTGACCTGAAGCAAAATGAATGTAGATAGCGAGCCTAATGGGCCGGACAAACCCAATACCAAAGCGACTCAAGGAACTGAAATTGCCTTTTACATTTTTTTTGGTGTTAAATGAAATATGACATATGTGAAAATTATGCAAGGGAAATATTCTTTATATATATATATATATATATATATTTTTTTTTTTTTGAGAAAACAAGCTAAGGAAAAATTAATATTCAAAATGGGCCCAAATGGGTTCGACAACTACTATTCACGCTCTTGCACTAAATTAATTTTTTTTTTTTTTTTTTAACATGAACTCAAACTCCTTTTTTGCCATTTTTTTACAACAACTACAAAGCAAAGTGCGAAAACAACATATTTCTGACATTTTCCAAAAGAAGTAAACTCAAGAAAAAACACAGGCCATTGGGCCTAATGGACTCGAGCACTGTTTTTTTTTTTTCAAAATCTTTTTAACTACAAACTCAAAGAAAATCACACAGGACAATTTGAACAAATGTACTAAACTTCATTCAACAGCAAAATGTGAAAATAAAATATTTTTGACATATTTTCAAAAGAAGTAGACTCGAGAGAAAACCACGAAGGCCATTGGGCCTAATGGGCTCGAACACTGTTCCTTTTTCTCAATATTTTTTATTTTTAGATTTATTCAAAATGTAGAAGAAGAAGGAATAAAATCAAACAAAATGGTGTGATGTGAAAATACACACATGCCAAAATAATTCTTCACTCAAATTTATATTTCAGAAGAATTGGGTTCAAAGAAAGTTAACCTGACAATGAGGCCCAATGAACCTGAAAAATGTCCTTTATCATGAAAATGAAAAACAATTTTGAACACTTCAAATTTTACATCACTCCATTTATTATTTTTGAAAATTTTCTATTTATCAAATTTTTTATTTTTTGTTTTATTATTTTTTTTTTGGTGAAATCAGATCATCTAAGAAGTCTTGTATTGGGCCGGATTGACCCAACAAAACCCTACCCGTTTTCAGATTTTCAATTTTTTTCAATTTTGTTTTATTTTTATTTTTGAATTCAGAAAGACCGGGACTGTGGACGTCCCCGGTAGCAATGACCGGAATTGTGGACACAGTGGCAGAATCCTTGGCTATAAATAGGTTACCCTTCAGCGTTGGCCGACGTTTCATTCTGCTCTCCCTCTCTCTCGTTCTCCCTTTCTCTCTCTATCTTCCTCCTTCTCTCTCCCTCTTGAGCGTCTCTGGACTTCTGTGAGGAACCTCTGCCCAGTGTGCCTTCGGAGCGTCTAAGATCAGCGAGGAGCCTCTGCAAGCCCTACTGCTTCCGGGTAAGTCCTCTTTCCTCTAGATCTTCCATTCTTTCCTTTAAGCTTTCTGTTTTTGCTTTTCCTTTTACTCTTTAGCTTTCTGTTTTTTTATTTAAGCTTTCTCTTCCCTTTCCTTTTCTGTTATTCCTTTCCTTTATGCTTTACTTTCCATTTGTTGCTCTTTCTGCTTTCTGATCTTGTTATTCCTTACTGCTTTCCGTTCATTTTTTGTGTTTTTTTTTTTTGTTATGCTTTTTGCGTTATTTACTTTTACTCCTTTATTTGCTTTCTTGTTCCTCTTTTATTTTTCTCTCTAAAAAAAAAACTCTAAGAACACACTGTCTTAACAAAGATAAGGGGTATATAGGCTGGAAACCAGACGCTAATCTCCCTTCGTTTGAAGGTATGACAGAGACAATCGGGTAGAACAACGCCACGTACCCCATTAAAAACAGAAAACTTAAAAAGAATATTACTCGTATGAACACAAGGACATGGACATGGACAATCTGGACGTAGATCCGTTTAGGAACCTTTGCGAGGACCATGAAACAGATCACAAACTGGACAACGAGACTCGAAAGACCCAATACAAAGAACAAAATTAGCTTAAAAGAAACACAATGGAAGAAAACATTAGACTATGAACATAGTATTTTTGTTATTTATGGTTTGTTTTTTTTTTATTTATTATTTATTTAGACAAATTAGGGAAATGGATGAGAAGGAAATGGAAATGGAGAGACCGACCTGCCCAAAGTGGCGTCCGACAGAAGACCAAATCAGGATAATGACTAACATTTACAATTACGGAGTCACTCACCCAAGTCGAGCTCAGATTTTTGAGATCACTACTCGAATCAGGGCATTCGGAGAAGCGGGGGAGTACAATGTCCAGTGCTGGTTTAGCAATCATGGGAATAGAGTAAGACGTTGGCAAGCGGAATTGGATCCCACCGGCACCCTCTTTTCTCTACTACCCCTGTACATGTATGGTAAAACCCTAACTTCATCCTTGTCTTTTTAATTTTCTCCCTCTCTTCCTTCTTTTGACACAATTATTTCTCTTTATCATTATTTTTTTATTTTTTTGGAGAAACCGGTTGGGTAGTCATGAAGGCTCCGAAGCTTCTGGATCTGTTCCCTGTTCCGATCATCATTGACGACGACAGAGATGAACGACAATTCCCTCCACCAGCGCCTCCTGCATTCCGCGGATTCCATATCAGACCTCCCTCGACGGAGCTCTCTCTTAGACCACCACAACCAGCTCGAGAGTTTTTTTACCATTGAAATGTTTTTTTGTTTTGTTTTTGTTGGCCGAGTGTGGCCGGAATTTAATAAGGACATGTAATATGGACACTAAATTTTTTTTTGTTTTATCTTTTCCCCGGACTGTAATCCTAACGATCACCAGTGGTCGAACTCTGCACATCTTTATTTTTATGTTTGTTATGTTTTTTTTTTTATGTTGTTTTTTTTTGGACCCTTGGTACGGTCAGGTAACTTTGTATCCTATCCGTTAGATCTACCTGTTTTTTTTTTAATTTTTGTTTATTCTGATGTCAAGATCGTTTCAATATATTCAAATTGGTATCCTTGTTCAAAACCTTCGCTCTGTCCTTACTGTAATTTCCTCTCTGATGATGAAATAAATTAGATTTTTTTTTTATTCATTCAGCCTAAACAAAAATTCCAATAAACCTTTTGAAACAATGAAGCGGAGAACTTTAAAAATATTTACGATGAAGGAAAATAAGGAAAATTAACTTTGAAAGATGAGAATTGAAGTAAATCTCAAAATTATTTGTATGAAACAATGAGTAAATGGGTTCAAAAGAAAATAATTTATTTACAAAGAGAATAAGGGAAAAGGACTTTAAATAAAATGAGATCTGAAGTGAACGTCATGAGCAAAATTTGAACCATTATGCGTATGAGACAATGAAATGGGAAGAGAAGAACAAAGAACTCGTAAAATAGATTGAACAATTTGAAATTTTGATGACCCCCCCTTTTTTTTTATTGTTTTTCGCGGTTTTGTTTTCTCTACGACACCCTATTAGGACATGATTTCCAGTAAACCTTGAAGATAACGAAAATTCTCATTAAAGTCACGGATGAAAGCGTAATATCCATGAGCATAACCCTCATAGCAAGGCAATTCAAAACAACATCAGTTTCGCCTTTTACAACAACCTATGCTTTCTTATAAAGTTCTTCATTTGTCCATGGCATTTGTAGAGGCGAACTCGCGCCTTGCCACAGTGGTCGTGTAGGCCTAGTTGGACAAACCTCTATGAGGTTACTGCGGAGAAGATCGGGCAGTAGCTCCGTATAGGTCATGGGAATCGGAGTGAAGTTGGCGACCTTCTCATCATGATTGCAATCTCCTCGCTCAATGCTCGATTGGACCCATAGGAATGCGACATTTGAGGATAGGCAATAAAATTAGCTCTTCGTTCTATATCTCTCTCATGTCTAGGACCATGGCCATGCGAGAAGATGAAGAACCCAAGAGGAAGAAAGGAGTGTTCCCTTCGCGTTTTAGGGTTATATAGGCACATTAACAAAAGTCATGCGAGGCCCCCACTGATCTCTGGACGAGCGTCCCCTGAGCGCTCATCTGGACGAGCGTCCTCTTAGCTCGGTGGACGAACGTCCTCTTATTCTTGCGAGCGTCCTCTTCTACTACTACGCGAAGGACGAGCGTCCACTTCTGATCGCTGGACGAGCGTTTATTGAAATCTTGACGAACCGATATCTTGACGAGCGTCCACTTATGTCGAGCGTTTTTCAGAACGAGCGTCCACTTAGACGAGCGTCAACTTGTGTTGCCGGACGAGCGTCCAACTCTTGGTGCTGGACGAGCGTCCTCCTGATAATGTAGGTCGAGCGGCCGATTCGAGCGTCACGATGTCAATCTGGACGAGCGTTCAACTCAATTTGGTGGCAGAGCGTCCGCATCTGCAAGCATCCACGAGCGTCCGCTTCACGAACGAACGTCCAACTCTTCTGGTGGACGAGCGTCCACCACTATTCGGTGGACGAGCGTCTTCTACTATCTATAGGACGAGCGTCCATTTGTGTTGCCGGACGAGCGTCGAACTCTTGGTGTTGGACGAGCGTCCTCTTGATAATGTAGGACGAGCGGCCATTTCTCTTGGACGAGCGTCCAATCTGGACGAGCGTTCAACTCAATTTAATTGCCGAACGTCCGCATCTGCAAGCATCCACGAGCGTCCGCTTCACGAACGAACGTCCAACTCTTCTGGTGGACGAGCGTCCAGTGCTGTTGGCTAGACGAGCGTGGACGAGCGTCCACTTTCTGGACGAACGTCCTCTTCTGGACGAGCGTTTCGAGCGTTATGGACGAGCGTCCACTTTCTGGACGAGCGTCCTCTTTCTGGACGAGCGTCCACTTTCTGGACGAACGTCCTCTGCGCGCTGAACGAGCGTCGCTATGGAACGAGCGTGCGCTCGCTATATGACGAGCGTCCGCTCACTTGGCGACGAGCGTCCATGCAACACTTTCAAACTTGACGCTTCATCCACCTTTTATGGCTTTCACAATTTTTCTAGCACCTCAAATTTGTGCCTGACAACCTCAACATTGACTTGGTGAGAAGATTTCAACTCAGGCAGCTTTGTTCTCATCGTGCTCACAATACTTGGCTTAATAATTTCCCCAAAGGACCATGCAAGTGGTTGTCCCCAGCTTGTTTCCTCTTTCAAATGTGTTCTCCTTGGTCTTTTGTGGGCTTCATGACCCGAGTCTGCCTCTCACGACGGAGTGTAATACGAGGAAAGACCAATAAGGAGGGAAAATTTGTGCCACTCAAACTCTATTGTAGTTGTGGTGTGTACAAATCTCCAAGTCATTGTAAGGCGTTTAGGGCCTCTAAGATTAAGCTCATTTGTTCCTTCAGTTGTTGGATATCGACTTTCATTCCTTCTTTTTGGTTCTCCAAGATTTGTGAACTGGTTCGAGTCCTTTAGGGTATCTTAGATGTTTAGCTGTATTTTAGTTTTTTTAGTTTTTTTTTTTTTTTTTTTTTTGAAAGAAATTAAAAAAAAGGAAAAGAACAGACAACGCAGTTCAAAATCTCTAGTCAGAAATTATAAAGCTGTGAAAATAATTGCCCCGGTATAATTTGGAAATTAACACAAAACAGAGTCAATAAGGCGATTCATCATTCAGAAATCCCCAAAATGCGAGACACAGGAATTCTTGGTCCACCATAACAGGCTTTAATCATCACATTCTTCATTTATCATGATCAGTTTCTCGCAGCAATTTAGGAATGTTTCAATCCCCTTAGGCGAGTTGATGATTGACATTACAGACCCAGCAGCAGCTAAGAACTTAGGGACGTCTTTAATGGCTTCATTGGCAAGGGAAGCTAGCTGTGAAAGGCTTCTCTTCCGATTCTTTTAACTTGTCCTTATTCAACGACATATTCTTTCTTCATCTGACTCACCAATCTTTTATGTTCCCTCTTAGCTAACGCAAACATTCCTTCTAGTTTTGTCAATGCTGCTTCTATCCACTGCTCCTCATTTTGAAATTTCTTTTTGCAATTTGGGTAAGGGAAATTAATTACAACTTGATTGTCTTAACCCTTTCCGTGATTCATTGGCTAAGGGGAACTTCCACTAACAGTCCATGATCTTGGGCTTTTCTTCGAAGCGAACAACATTGCCCCCAATTGTCTTTAACTTGATGGAACATTTTAGCGAAGATTCATTCCTCATATGATCTGCAATGTGGCGAGAGATGCAGGTGTTAGCGATCCTCTCAGGATACTCAAATTATTTTTTGCGCTAACACAAGATTGCTATTAATACAACACCTAATACCCATGAGGGGTACATTAGGATACCTCCCGCAAATGATATGTAATCTGCGATCTATGCTGCCAAGGGACACACCATTTAACTTGTTCTTCATTTAAACTTGCACAAAGTTGCACCCATTCATTTGCTCCTTTCATATTTGGTTTGCACTGCAATAGCTCGTCCATTTGGTACGGGGAATTTAAGGCGTCTCCAGTCTCACGGGAAATGAAACACATATACAACACTGGTAGACAACATAACATCTTTTCCCCCTTTAAGTTCGTAACAACGATTAAGGGTCCCATAAACTTCAGCCAGGACGGGACATGGGCATATTGCCCGATTTAGTTGTATAGAGCTTTGGCCTCAAGACTTGCATTTAATATTTTCCCAAATTCTTCCCCTCTGACAAACTCACCAAATTCTTATACCCCTTGACTCAAATTCCATGTTAATTTCCATTTTTAGCTTAAAGGCCTTAATAACAACTTTATAATTTTGACTAGAATCCACAAAATGTGACAAGACTATAAAAACGTGAGCTAAGACAAGAAGGAAAGAAAGGAAAAAAAAAAATAAAGAGATATGATGATATGTACAAGGTGCGTGATTTTTATTAAGCGAACATGAGGGTTATAAGAATACATGTTTCTCCCTTCATATTTCTCCCTTCATGTTTCTCCCTCTTGTGCCTTATCAAAGGTTGAATGACAAAAGTTCTAAGGCAAAATATATGCACTCACAAGGATAGCTTCCTAATGCTTAAATCAGGCCACCAGAGCTATGGCTCTTTTCACTGTCTCTCCACAACAGTCAGAGTAATCAACTAGATGTGGAGACACAAATGAAGAGAACAGACTCTAGCTGGAGTTCTTACGATAGCCAGACAGGAAGTACATCCCAGAGTGGTACCGCTACACAACTCCTCTATTTCTAAGTTGCGCTCAGACCCGGGTATAGGGCCCCACTCATGATATACATATTGTGTGTGTGTAAAGGGAGAATGCAATTGTATACCCCAAACCCTCACCTGCAAAACAACCAGAAAATTCCCAGGCAGATATAACATGTTTCCTACCCTAGGGTTCAATATAATCAAAACAAACACACATACAATTATGACAAATATCAAATAAGGATAAAGAAAAAAAGGAAGAAGAACACAAAGAAAAACCACATTGAATTCGCACATCTAATTAAATGGCCTGACTCTCTGGTGCTCCCCAGTGGAGTCGCCATCTGTCGCAACCGGAATCGCGACGGGACGACGATCCGAAAAATAAAACTGTTTTTGAAAAAAAAGATTTTGGAGTCGCCACCATAGTTTATTCTGGAAAACTACGGAAAAACCATAAAATGATAAGACCTGGTCTGCGAAAATGAGATTCTAAGTTCGGGAGTCGGTTACGTGTAGGGAAGGTATTAGCACCCTACAACGCCTGCCCTAAGGCAGTACCTTTAACTAAATATGCGAATATGATGTGGTTTTCAAAATGTTTAACTATCCCCTAAAATAAGATTCTAAAGAAACAACATGTATTTTTTAGTTTTTTGAGCCCGACAAGGATTGACCTTGCTCCTACGTATTCTCATTAAGAATGAGAAATCAGGGTTCCGTAGTTCTTTTAGAAAACTGCTTGAAAATTTGTTTGAAAATTGTTTAGAAAATTTGTTTGAAAAATGATTATGGATAAATTTGGATTTTTGGGAGAGTGAACCTGACAAGGACTGACCTTGCTCCTACATATCTCCACTTTTGATGGAGAATCAAGGATCACGTAGTTCTGGCCAGAAAGATTGTTTGTTTGCTTGAAAGTGTTGTTGTTTTTGGTTTTTTGAAGATTTTATATTTTTTTGGTATTTTTTGATGTAATATTTAGATTTTTTTGCGTAATGAGCACTAGGCTGATGCGTACGATCGCACGAGCACTCACACGGCTTTTTCCTTGTTTTTTACTATTTTGCGTAATGAGTACTAGGCTGATGCGTACGATCGCACGAACACTCACACGGCTTTTTATTTATTTTATATTTGGGCAATAAGTACTAGGCTGATGCGTACGATCGCACGAGTACTCATACTGATATTTATTACATAAAATGTTTTTTAAAGTTTTATATATTTTTTATTATTTTTTTGTCCTTTTTTTGAAATAAAACGAAACGAACAAATTCACTAAAACAAAGGGGTGGGGGTTATTTTACAAGGGGGTTACATGCAATAAAAAAAAACAAAGAAAGAAAAAGCATAAAAAATAAAACAAGAGAAAAGCTCAACTGAATCAGGGATACAGAGATAAAAACCAGGGGTGCCGAGTGAAATTGAATCTCCTTTGTTTGGGCCAATGCTCTTCTTCTCCAAATTTGGAGGTGCCATTGAGTATTTGTACTTATAAGGTCCAATTCCCGGCTTAAGCCCAACTAAAAGGGGTGTAGATGGGATTGTGCGTGTTGTAGGCTGTAAGCTGCGGCCAGGGGAACCATCCCCCCAAACGTTAGGGTTTCTTCATCGTCAACGGCAGCTCCACGGCTAACGCCATCGTTCATCTCCTTGGCCGACCACAAGTCACCGTTGGTGGTGTCGCCTGCGTCGGAAACATTCCCGTCGTCCGTGGCGGTCTAAACCTTTCCTTCTTCCTCTATTTCTCTTTTACCTCTGTTCCTGCGCTTTGTATTTTGGCGTTAGCAATGAAGATGATGAGGTTTAGGGAGTACCAATTCTCTGTATTTTAGGGACTGAACAAATGAAGGATGAATTGATGATAAGAACGAATGTTGAAGAGGAATCAATTTCTGCGTGTGGATGAGAATCGTCCAATCTTGTTCTGTTTGTGTTTGAGTTTTGATAGTTGAATGATGAAGCGGTAATTGGGTGAGACGATGGTTGCGTGTGATGGGGGGAAATGGTTTCTGAAGGTGTGATTTTGTTGAGCGTGGAATATGGGAAAATGGTGAGTTCTCTGGCTTTGAGTATGTTGAAGAAGATGGAAGGGGAAAATAAGGAATTGAGAGTTTTGCGTGTAAGGGATGAAAATGAACAATTGTCTGGTTTGGTGTGGTTCACGGTGATCGACGGCAGAGTTTGCCTGGTAATGGGCGAATGTTGAGGGTGGAGAGGATGGTCCAGTAGCTATGGAGGCTTTGGGTGCAGATGGTGGGTGTCGGCCATAGTCGTGAGTGTCACAATATGGCCATGGGTGAATCTGGATGGTACAGGGATACTTGCCTAGTTAATGGAGGCATCAATAGTATCTTTTTTAGCAATGAAAGTTGTAGTGGATGATGGATTGTGGTTGAAGGTGGAGATGATGTGTTGAAAATGAAGAAGATAAGGGATGAAAATGATGGGTTGGTCGTGGGGTGTAAGGAGGAAGATGGTGATCGTTGGCCGTGAGGGAATAAGAAACGTGATCCTCCCCGTAGCTGTGGGTGTCTTCTTAATTCCTACTCCTCATCTAATTTAAAATCTGATATCTTCTCCTCTCTGCTTGCTACCATTTTATAGCCAATCATCTGAACATCTGTGACTTCTCCTTCCCGTGACTTCTCCTTCATTTCTGCTTTGGTTCTTTGTCTGTTTGTGTAGCTGGAAGACTTTCTTCACCTCCTCCTAGCCATGCCATGCCAAAGAAATAGGGTGGGACCCCTCAAATTGTCTTCTTCTTCAATTTGTTGCCGAACAACTCTTCGAAATGGTTTTTCAACCGTGGGCTCCCTCTCTAAGCTGCTGGTCCGTGAGGCATCCTTTCTCCAGCTATACTCTCCCGTGACAACATGCTACTCCTCCATGAAGTGAATGAATCCTCTTTTTCCTCCAGCCAAGCCGTGACAAGTGGTGGTTGCAGCTGCTCCATGCCTCTTCTTGATTCAATCGTGACACCACTCCTGAACAAATGGCAAGTGATTGCTGTTGCTCAAGACCGAGACTTCTTCAAGGCTGTGCACACCATTCCAGCCCCTTCCAAGCTAATGGGCGTGGTCCCTTTATTAATGTGTCATGCTTTTCATTTCTCTTAAGCAAAGAAGAATTCTTCAATCCTAGGTGGCGTTTGGATGTAATCACCGTGCACTTCTTCTTTCTTTCTAATAAGGGAATAAAAGAATACTTTTTGTGGATGGTAGGCCGTGTGGTGTGTAATGCTTCTAACCCAATTTTGTTCTTCCAATTGTCCCAATTTTTATTTCCAAAATTTTTCCTGCAATTACTAATACAAATAATGCTTAGATAATTCAAATTAATCAAAATAAGAATTTTTGATCAAATTAAGCATAATTAGCAAAAATGGGAAAATACAGGACAATTAAGTATAATTCCCCGATTAATTCTAGCACAATAAACTAAGTAAAGTGAAGAAAATAATGATTCATCAGTAGGTGATGTGGAATGAGACGTGGAGGGTGAGGTGGATGGTGATGTGGAGAATGGGGTGTGATAAGAAAAGATGGGTGGTGAGGAAGTAAAAAAAGTAAGAGATTATTTTGGGCCATTTGATTAAGTGTTTAAAAGAAAATTTGGGTTGCAAAAAGTAAATAGTATTTTTTTATGTTTTTTTTTTTTGTGATGAATTTTATTTACCCGGACGAAATTGGGTATTGACACCTAGGAAAATAAAATATTCCAAATGTTAACAATATATACAACCTACAAAAATTGTCAACATTTTTTTTTGTTTTAAATTTCTTATCCCTCAACTTTTCTATTATAGTAAAACTTGTTATGTCCTCATCCCTAAAAAAGTTATTAACAATGCCACCAACATCCTTTTCTAGATTAAAAGTTTGACCACAATTTGACAAACCTAAAAAAGAACACACATTCTCAACTGTAAAAGGAACTAAATTCTCCCTAATCCTAAAAGACTTATGTACGACATCCCACCTACTAATTAATTCTACAAGAATAGGGCTAGAAATAACGATATTGTCCACCAAATCGACTAAAAATTTAAAAGGAGTCGACTTTATTCTTTCCTTCTGAAAGGATGACAAGGAAGCATTTAATTCAACTATAGGTTGGGTTTGTACTCGGTGCCTAACTCTAACTGTACCCTGCAAGTATAAACCAAAACATATCTTAGTATAATCAATGCAACAATCTACCTAATAAATATTAAATTGAAACAATTACAGCATACTTACAGGTTCATTAACTTCTCTGTCCATATCACTATATCCTGCCCATTTTACCAAACACAATCAACATCATTGTATAATTACAGTGAAAAGTTCGGTTTATTATGTATTTAACTCATTCAAACCATATTTTAGTACAACCAACCATGATTATTCAAGCATCCACCAACCTATATTCACACACAACATCTGCACATTATTTCATTGTTCATACAATAGTAGACCACATTTATATATGAATGAAACGTGCACTCTTAATTTGAAACCAATGCCACCCAATTACGTCCGCTTATGTACCATCATTCACAAGCCTAATTTTTATTCAATTACAACAAAGGTATACACTTACCATATTAATATCAGTATTTAAGACTCGTATAACTCATGCACTGTGTATTAGAAATGCTTTAATTTATATCACGTGTTAATTCAAAATTAAATCATGACATCCTACCTTAAGTTCATATCACATCATTTGTTTAATCCACATACCAATATTAACTTCAGCCGATGACCCTATTTCAAAATTTAAGGATAATAATAAATAAACCTATATAATCCACATCATGTATACCTATAAGTCATAAATTATTAGTCTAAAAGAAATCTAATTAACTTAACAGAGCAAAACATAAAGTCTTAACCCTTACAAGTTTGAAACAGCAAAGTATGCAAGGTTTTCCATCATTATTAAACATTGTATTTATGGAGTATGGATTTTAAGTTTTACAGGACAATGATCCTAGTTTTATCAAGCTAAAACATGTAACATTAAGATTTGTCGGTCATCCATCCAACATACCTAACCAGCAACATTTCAAATACATTTTAATTCAATTTTTAAATGCATACCCAATTAACTATAACTACAAAACAACCTTCCATAATCCAATAAAATATTGATTCACTCAAACCGAAAACCAAAACAAAAACCAAAACAGGTTCATACATATATATACATGCTCTGCACCCACACCATACAATTATATATTAAACAAGATTTATCAAATTAATACAATAAAATATGTTTGTAGCATTTTAATTCAAACAGAATTCCTACAACAATTTTAACCCAAACAGCAAATAATTTTTCTGCAGCATTGGAATAAAAACAGCAAACAATTTTTTGTAGCATTCTAATCAAAACAGCAAACAATTTTCTGCACTAATTTAATGTTAAAACAGTAAAGTTTTTGGTGCAGTAACAATAATCAAAAGAGACTAATAGAACAAGATTTTCTACTGCAATAACAGCAAAAATAACAAGCAGTTTATACAACCTTTTTCATCCAAACAGCAACTACAAACAAAAAAAAACAACATCATCACTGGCGGTGCTCAAAAGGGTAAAACTAACAAAACAAATTTGGAAAAAACCTACGTCAAAGTCACACAACACAGAAGCTACACAAGTCGAAACGCAAACCGGAGACCACAACCCTCAACTCCACAACCACACTAAAAATAATCTTGCAGAAATGGGTTTACACCACAATGTACTTCAAAAAGGAAATGCGAAATCAAAATAGAAAAACTCTCACTTAGGAGAGATCAAAAAACACCCTACCTCAAACTCATAAACGAGAGACGAGATTGGGAGCGGCACCAACGATGGAAGCACTGATTGAAGCATCGAAGAACCAGAAATCAAAATAGATGCACTACTGATGGAGAAGAATGCTTGTGACAAAGAAAACCTAAATGGATTTTCTAACAACGAGCGCCAAAGAAGAACGTTTCCCAAATTCTTTTTTTTCCAATTTTACCTTTATTCACTGTGCACTCTTTTTTCAAAAACACTGATGTAGACCGTGTCATATGAATGTAACTGACACGTATATTACTGCTCTATTACAAAATATCTTTGAGTCATTCTCCCTGCACCTCACCACCCTCATCCTGCACCTCCAAAAAAAATTATAATTCCAAACGTGCCCTTTCAGAGTCAACGAGGAGAGAAAAAAAAATTGTTTAAAAAGGTTCACTCAATTTGAAACCCTAAAACTTTAACTCATCTTCTTCTTCCCTTGCCGCATCTCACTCCCTGCTGCATCTCAGTAAAACCCTAGACCTACACCCCCTCCTTCCTCCCTCTTTTTCTCTCTGTCATTTGTCTCTGGCATCCGCTGCTTTGCTCGCATTCCTCGCTGGCGTCCAGGTTAGTAGCTTCCATCATGTAATAGATTTGTTTCCTGTTATGTGCTTGGTTGGTTGGGTTCGTGGGTCGTGATTGGGTTCGTGGGTCGTGATCGAATCGGAGCTCGCAGAGGTGCACGCCGCAGTTGGAAGTGCGGCAAGGATCAGAGCCGCAGTTGGAAGTGCGGCTCGCTGGAGGTGCACGCCGCAGTTGGAAGTACGGCAAGGATCAGAGCCGCAGTTGGAAGTGCGGCTCGCTAGAGGTGCATGCCGCATTTGGAAGTGCGGCTCGCAGGAGGTGCACGCCACATTTGGAAGTGCGGCAAGAGGTGCATTTGGAAGTGCGGCAAGAGGTGCACTTGGAAGTGCGGCAAGAGGTGCACTTGGTATCCATGAAGGCATTTGGTATGTTCACTGTTAAGTAGAATATATAACCTATGTAAGATTTATTCATTTCTTTTGTATCATTCTGTAGATTTTAATCTTTTCCTCAATCACCTTACACATTGTTTACACTTTTTATATAAGCTTACGTTTTTTTCTCCAACTTCTTTTTAACCTACTCTTTTAAAGTTCTCTTAAAGTTTATAATCTGTGAAATTAGTTTTACTATTAAGGATGTTTCCTAATTTCTGAAAAAATACTTTTGTGAAAGGATATAAATTTTTTTTCCTTTCTCGCTCACGCTCACAGTATATAAATCTCCCAAAACCCACCACTATGACCACCATCCCAGCATTGTACTAATATAATTAAAAAAATATTAAATAAAAAATTTGCAGGGTTTATAAAGAAGGAATATTTTTGTGCTTGTGGTTGGGAGTTAGAAAAATGGTTGGAGGTTAAAAAAATTTAATTTATTAATTACTGTTTTGACTTTTTATTAAATAAAAGGTAAATAGGTAAATTTGGAGATGCAGGATGAGGTGAGGGAGGTGTAGGACACTCAATATCTTTTACAGAGGACGTTGATGTTGTTCGGCAATATTTTCATTCCGTTTCTTTTGCATATTTTTGATTTTTCTGTTCCCGCAAGGCTTGTGATTGAGTTGTTGAACTCTTCCTTAAGCCACGACGTATTTTCCTGGTTTAGTATTTTTCTGGTTTAATGGACACGTTGACTCACTCCTAACTCTATAAATAAAGTCTTTATTTTCAAAACATTGTCAGAAATCATTTTTTTCTTATTTTCTCTTTTCATAGTTTATTTTTTTTTTAAATATTTTGAATTAATTTTTATTTTTTTTAGAGATTCTTGTTACGGCTTTTGTTCGTAATCTTATTCTTTTTAATTTGGGGTACTGGGACAAAATGTAAAAAATATTGCCAAATTAAAAAGGAAACTTCAATACATCTTGTCATTATTGGAAAATTAGACATTGGTCTTTATTCAAATAAAATGACATCCATGGAAACGCCTCCACTTTTCCACCCTTGTCACTTTTCTCATTATCAATGGTGGGAAATTTTTTGGAACAATAATTCTATTCCAATCGATTGACTTATCCGAAGACTTGTGAAAAAGAAAGGTAACTAACATGAACTGAAAATTTTTAAATTAAACGACAATTTTATGTGAAAAATAATCGATCAAATGTTTCCTTAGGTAATCGTCTTTTAACTTTTAACAAGTTCTAATATTTGCAATAGCTTCTTTTATGAATAGCAAGATGGTTAATTTGACATAAGTTCAAATTAACACAGTCCAACAGTTTACAAATGTGTAGCAAAATAAAGTTATTTATTTTCATGTAAAAATAAAACATTATAAAATAAATACCATTAGAAAATTTTATATTTTTTGTGATTTTTTATAAAGTTGTGATTTTTTTAAAAAATTTTCTTTATAAATTTTTTGAGTTCTATGAAAAAAATTATTTAAATAATAAAAATCCAGATAGGTCATAAGTTAATTCATATGGAATCAACGTTGGCAGCAGCATCTGGGCCGACAAAAGGAGCAGTGGAAGTGAAGGAATGATCAAGAGAGTAATGAGAAGAAAGGTTTTGCTAATGCGTTTTCAAACAATTGTTTCCTTCAAATTAAAAGGAAAAAACAATAACAAGCCGGATAAAATACTCGTTATTGTAATACAAACAGTTTATGTCACAACTTTTACCTCGGTTGAAAAAAAGTTAACAATTACATTAAAAATATATGGTGCAAAGTAATTTCCAAATCATATTTATAAACAAGAATAAAAAGAAAAAGTGCATAGAAATAAAAGTAGAAATGAAAGTAATTTCACATTTTATTATGCAAAAGATTGACTTATATTTAAAGTATTATTTTTTATATTATTTTTTTCATTTTTTTTTTAACATCCCAATAATATAGTATAAAACTATATAATAGAATAATCACATGTTAATAATACTACAAATCACTCTTACAAAAGATAGGTCGTTCGGTCATAAGCGTACGACCTATCTTTTGTAAGACCAACCACAAGACCATAAACGTGATCAGAATCTTAGAAGAAGAAGATAAACTCATGCAAACAGAAACTTGGTTTGCATGTGCCAAAAACTAGATTTTCTTAGAAATAGAAAGACCTAGCAGCTCAAACCACCACTTGATCGTTTGAAAAGAGTACTCCTGCTACCAACCAATCTTAGACACAATATGATGAATGATCAGATGAAGAAGAACGTGATAATTTATTAGAGAAAAGAAGGATAGTTTAGAGAGAAGTTAGAGAGAAGGAGGAGAAAATGAGAGTTCAGAAAGTTGGGGAAGAAAGTGCACGCAGAAAGTGGCACCAGATTTGAAATTTTTACTTAAATAATACCGTAAAAAACCGATTGGTCCACTCTCCTGCTCACACCTGTCTTCCACTTTCTGAATTTCTAAATTCTCACCCCTCCACCTGGCTTCCACTTTCTCTACATAATTTAATGGTTCTGACACTTTATACTCATCATAAATTGGATTAATTTTTTCTTTATACTGAATTAAATACTCATATTTCTTTTATATTCATCATAAATTATATTAATTGGTTCCTTTATACTTCGTTAAATAATTTATACATAATTTAAATAATTTACACTCATGTTTTCTTTATATTTGTTAAATATAGTGAAAAATTATATATGGGATTAATCTCCCTTATGTTCAATATACACATAGAGTCCTTTATTTATAATAGAAGAAATATAGGCTATGCCTAAAATACAAATAAAAAATAATAACAAACTAACTAAAGTAAAAGATAAATATAAGATAAAAATAATATAGCTAACAATATTCATCACAAATTGGATCAATTGTTTTCTTTATAGTCAATTGAAATAATTTACATCATAAATTAGATTTGTTGTTTAATTTATATACTAAATTTAAATTCTTTATATTCATTATAAATTGGATCAATTTTTCATTTATACTAAATTAAACAATTTATACTTAATTTAAATAATTTAAGTATAAGGTAAAAGATAATCTAACACTTCCCCTCAAGCTACCAAGCTTGTTACCAATATAATTCATCAAGTCATAGTGAAAATACATGCTTCTACACCCGAGTGACACCAAAGTGCAAATCGTCGTTGAGAAATGCCACTAGTGGATAAAGAGGTAATTGTTGGAGAGTCACCACGACTATAAATAAACTAACAAAAACCATATTTTTCATGGAAAAAGAAAGCATATATGAATGGGTCAAACACAATTGTGACAAAAGAGAGGTCAAAAAGAGACAACAACAGAATAAGTCATGGATGAATAGGAGAGAGAAACTATAAAAGTCCAAGATTTTCTAATCAAGACACCTGAAAAAGGAAAAAGAGAAACCTGGATGCTCTAAATAGCAGCTTGAGAGGAGATGAGACGTGCAACAACACATGATGAACCTGAATGAGGAAAACGAGCAACCTCGACGCTCTAAATTACTACTAGATATGCCACCATGCACGATGAAAAAAAAGGAGCAAATCCATAACTTCAAAAGGCGCTGAGAGCGCGTAAGAGCTTCGATAAAGGCGTCGTTAATGGCATGGTGGTCGCTTGGTCGAGACAGTCAAAACCATGTGATCGTCGATCGAAACTAGAACTTTGGTAGTGACAATGGTAGACGATGGCGCCGACAATGGTAAATGGCGTCGTCGTTGTCGGCGACGGGTGTAGCTACAGAGGCAACTAGAATTTTTTTTTACTCAAAAGAACCTTAGGCTTTAGATACCATGTTCAATATAGTGAAAAACTATATATGGGATTAATCTCCCTTGTGTTCAATATACACATAGAGCCCTCTGTTTATAATAGAAGAAATATGGGATAAACTCAAAATATAAATAAAAAATAATTACAAACTAACTAAAGATAAAAGATAAATATAAGATAAGATAATATAGCTAACAATATTCATCACAAATTGGATCAATTGTTTTCTTTATAGTCAATTGAAATAATTTACATCATAAATTAGATTTGTTGTTTAATTTATATACTGAATCTAAATTCTTTATATTCATTATAAATTGGATCATTTTTTCATTTATACTAAATTAAACAATTTATACTTAATTTATACTTAATTTATACTTAATTTAAATAATTTACTTGACTTGTCGTCTAATTTCGAAACATACAGGAAAATTCTTCATGAAGTTGAAGCTGATCATACAACACATGATAAGTGTTGGCATATATGAAAGCAGGAGATGAAGAAGAGACTTATGATCATAATGGTTGTAATGTTGAATATTTGGATTGAAATAGTGTATTTTGACCAAGAAGATGAATCATGAGTACATGAGCAGTTTCATTATTTAATTCAATGTCTCATGTTATTCACATGTGAAAAGGCTTGAAGGTGAGAGCACAGGTGGGAAAAAGACTCTTTTATAGAAAGTCTACACTGCCAAAGCATGAGAAACGTTGCTTAATTTGCTTTTATAGAAAGAAGTCTATGAAAGACTAACGATTTCGTGCAATTCTTTTAGTTTCCATTTGATGTGATTGATGACTCAATTTTCTAAAACGTTAAAACCAGTTAGAAAAAAAAAATTATAATGTCTGATCAATTATTGTATTTTTTCTATCATTTACTAATTTAAAAAAATATAAAGTATGATAATAATAATATATAAAGATAAATTAACTTAGATAAAAAAATAAAAAATAAAAACCTCAATTTTGAAAATAAACTTACCCAAATTTGGAAAAAAATAACCTTTTCGGAAAAATCTTTTCCTTCCTTAAAACATTTTTGAAATGATTATTTTTTAATATAAACTAACAATCGGACTAAGAACTATTATACCTAATGACTAATTTTTTAGTGATACAAAATTTTACAAATGTAAGTATTTTATCTTTTAAGAGACCTTAACTGTAAGAAGTATTTCGCTTTATATGTTTTTATTCCATGTATTTATAATCATTCTCTACTTAATTAACCCCGTAATCAAGTACATATATACATTTAATTTCCTTAATTTAGGACTCGATATCCCTAGTATTTTTTTTTATCCTTCAATTCCTTGATTTGTTGAAATACAAGTGCATATATCCGTGTTTAATAAATCTAAATTTAATTTACTTCATTTTAATTTTTTAATATTTTAATCTGAGTTTATAATTGTTTTCTTAACAATATAATTATATGTGAAATTAAATTATTATTTTTTCCATAATAATTTCAATAGAAACTATTATATTATTATCGTTGTGTTATTATGAAAAAAAGTTTTTAAAGGTAATAGAATTTGTAACATTCCAAAATATAGTATAAAACGATACAATAGAATAATCACATAATAATATTACAACTCAGTCTTCCAAAAGAGATTCAGTACAGATATGGCCGAACGACCTTACAATATAACGGGAAGTTAAAACTGCACACTAGCTATAAAGAACGGTTTACAAAAGAAAAAAGGGTAAACAATGATTAAACGATCATCGTACAATTAAACTAACTAATGACCGAACAGTTCTACAAAAGAAGTAGCCAAGAGAGGTACAAACGGTAATACAAAGAAAACCAACAGTTGACCGAACACTTTTACTGTTCGATCTTAACTTCCACCTCCACCAGATTTTCTTCTACTAGCGTTTCTTCCAGCAACTCATCTCCTTCTGCTCACATCCACACGGATGATCATTGCAACAGGACAAACGACCGAACGTACAAAACGGACAAGACAGGAAAATAGGGTAAGCTTATGTAATTCAATTCAAGTATCAACATAGATTTCACACAATTTAATTAAACGAGCTAGTTCATTCACTTATACATGCAAAACCTAATACTAGACTCTGACTGTCCGGACTGTATGAACTCTGTGTAGCTATGACGTTCGTGCACCCGGGTGATGTAGTAACTGGATACTCTCAACAGTTGTCACTCGAGGTTAGTCCTATCTGTCCAAATTAACCATAAGGACTATGACCTCCTGCCATTCCCACACACGACTCACCCTTCTTTACGTGAGAACGAATAATCACGGACTATGAGGATGAACCGCCACCTTAGCATGCCCACATTCATACTTTATCAATTCAAATATACATTCATGAGATATTCCTCACCGGAATACTCGTTCATAACCATACTCATTTCTTCTATATCATATTTCATCATCTTTCATTATAATTTAATATATATATATATATATATATATATATATTATATTCTATATATTTTTTGTAATTTTATTATAATATTTTATAAAAATATATATTTTTAAATATTTGTGGGGTATCCGCGGATATCTGCGGGTTTTAAAATATCTGTGGATATTTTTTAAGCGGATATCCGTGCGAGTAACGAATGAATTTTTTTTTGTCAGATCGAATTGTGGGTAGGCACTATCCGTACCCGACCCGTTGCCATCCCTATCTACGTGAGACGTCATCAACAAGATAAGTATGTTTTGAAATATGAATATTTCATAAAATATCTAATTAATAATAGATATTATAACAACTATTTTATATAGATATTTTAAATATATATAGTATAATCCATAATATATTATATGATATATGATATATTATATATAATATAGTATATAACTATAAATATAGTTATCTAATTATTATAACCGAAACATTTTTTGGCATGATTAAAATAGTCAAAGAAATTGTTGTGTTAGAGATAACTATCAACATCAATATTATAAAATCTCAAGACGGTTTTGATACCTTGTTTATTATATATGTTATTTATCCGGTGCAATTCATAATATCTGGTAACCGAATTATTTATTATACGGTTATATACCATAATATATATCATCATGAGAATTTCAGCAAGACAACATCTTGAAGAAATATATATCAAAATTCACGCCATCAACTATGCAAGTGCAGACTAAGATCCTGTCATAAACGGACTTCATGCTTAAAGTATCATGGAATTCGATTAACGAAGGGGAAGTCTCCTATTGCAAACATTGATTGCCAATTTCGTGAGCAAAGTTCATAATTAGCGATCAAGTCCAAGACCGAGCGGTAAATCCCTCTCGGAAGAGAGGTAAAACCCTCTCGGGAGAGGTAAAACCCTCTCAAAGCCGAACGGTAAAGTCCGTTCCCTAAGAAGCAATCCTAGATCAAAGATCAAGCGGTAAATCCCTCTCGGGAGAGAGGTAAAGCCCTCTCAAAGATGAACGGTAAATCCCGTTCACTAGGAAACACTCCTAGCTCAAAGTAGAGAGGTAAAGCCCTCTCAAAGCTGAACGGTAAAGCCCGTTCCCTAGGAAGCACTCCTAGGTCAAAACCGAGCGGTAAATCCCTCTCGGGAGAGACGTAAAGCCCTCTCAAAGCCGAACGGTAAAGCCCATTCACTAGGAAGCACTCCTAGCTCAAACTAGAGAGGTAAAGCCCTCTCAAAGTTGAACGGTAAAGCCTGTTCCCTATGAAGCATTCCTAAGTCAAAGACCGAGTGGTAAATCCCTCCCGGGAGAGAGGTAAAGCCCTCTCAAAGCCGAACGGTAAAGCCCATACACTAGGAAGCACTCCTAGCTCAAACCAGAGAGGTAAAGCCCTCTCAAAGCCGAACGGTAAAGCCTCTTCCCTAGGAAGAACTTCTAGGTCAAAATCAAAGACCGAGAGGTAAATCCCTCTCGGTTTATGTTGAAGGCCGAGCGGTAAATCCCTCTTGGTTAATGTCGAAGGTCGAGCGGTAAAACGCTCTCGGTTAATGTTGAAGGCCGAGAGGTAAATCCCCCTCAGTTCATGTTGAAGGACGAGAGGTAAATCCCTCTCAGTTCATGTTGAAGGACGAGAGGTAAATCCCTCCCGGTTCATGTTGAAGGCCGAGCGGTAAATCCCTCTCGGTTAATGTCGAAAGCCGAGGGGTAAATCCCTCTCGGTTCATGTTGAAGGACGAGAGGTAAATCCCTCTCGGTTCATGTTGAAGGACTAGAGGTAAATCCCTCTCTATTCATGTTGAAGGCCGAGCGGTAAATCCTTCTCGGTTCATGTTGAAGGACGAGCGGTAAATCCCTCTCAGTTAATGTCGAAGGTCGAGCGGTAAATCTCTCTCGGTTATAATTTTTCAATTGACATTCATATTATAAATTAAATACAAATAGTTATTAACTTTAAAGAGATCTCGTGGTATATATATATATATATATTATATTTATTAGATTATTAGATTTTTTATATAAATATTTAATTTTTAATTAATTTGTTATTATTTTTTATTTGTAATTTTAGTTTAACTTATATTTTTTTTATTATAAATAAAATATATATATATATATATATTGTATCGTATAAAATAATAACCGAGTGGTTGGTGACTAAGACCGGTCGGTCCATCTACTCAGGTCAAAGATTGGGCCGGAATTGGGTTAACACTTAAGCTATTGTTGGGTCAACAGTCCAACAGATGATAAAATAAGCAAAGAATATCTAATTAAAGATATTGATAAAGCAGGTTATGTAAGATCCTTGAAAATATTTGTAAGTTAAATGCTAAAAACAAATGATGAATAGTAAATTGTGAATAGTAAATTGTGAATAGTAAAACGTGAATAGTAAAAAAAAAAAAATAAAAAAAAAAATAATATTTGGAAAGGATAAGTGTTCCACATAGCTTTGAGATCAGAATTCATCAAATTGCAAATAAAAAATTATTTTTGTAATAGTAAAATGAATAAAAAAATGAATAGTTAAAATGAATAGTAAAAAATGAATAGTAAATTTTTTTGCTATAAATAGCCAAGGGGGGAAGGTTGAAAATTTACACTAAAGAACTTAGAAAATTTTTGAGAGAAGAGAGTTGGAAGAATTTCTAATTTCAAAGGGGATATTCTGGAAGTTTTCAGAGAGCGAGGAGATTAAGTCTGTAATAGAGGTAAGGGAAGCTAACTTTGAGTATTTCTTTTTGTATTATC
Source organism: Vigna nakashimae (assembly GCA_034642375.1). NCBI lineage: Eukaryota > Viridiplantae > Streptophyta > Magnoliopsida > Fabales > Fabaceae > Vigna > Vigna nakashimae. The sequence goes on from CM067768.1 coordinate 27,266,211, forward strand.
TTGAGTCTTGAATATACTATATTTTTCTTTTGTCTGATTTTAAATCTTGAATATGGAGTATTTTGTTTCTGTATGATCTTGAATTTTAAATGAGAGTATGCTTTTGTGTTAATATCCAAGTGTGATAGTTGTAAAATGTGATGTTGATTATGTTATGCCAATTGTATGTTGTTAGTGGTTTATTTTTGTATTTTGGAAGGATTAGAAATTGTCTAACCAGCTCTGCCAGATTCAATTTCTTGTTTCCCCAAACATTTTATTGTTTTCCTTATTTATTTTATTGTATTTTGGAAGGATTAGACATTGTCTAACCGGCTCTGCCAGATTCAATTTCTTGATTCCCCAAACTTTTATTTCCTTCCTTATTTATTTTTATTACATTTTTGGAAGGATTAGAAGTTGTTTAACCGGCTCTGCCAGATTCAACTTCTTGTTTCCCCAAACTATTTATTGCTTTACTTATTTATTTTATTGCATTTTTGGAAGGATTAGAAGTTGTCTAACCGGCTCTGCCAGATTCAACTTCTTATTTCCCCAGACATGTATTGTTCTTGTTATTTAATTATATTGTATTGTTGGATGGATTAGAAGTTGTCTAACCGGCTCTGCCAGATTCCACTTCTTGTTTCTCCATGAATTTTTATATTAAGATTATTTTTATGATTGTCAAATATTGTATCCTTCTATGACCATTTATAGTAATGTTTTATTATTGTTAATTGTTTATAATTATCTTGTATGAATTCTATTATGGATGTTTATTGCGATGAATTTATTGAATGAGTTTGTTGGCTGAAATTGATCTTGTTGGAAGGTTTGGAATAAGGGTTCTGTAATAACTTGTATATGGGTATTAAATAGATATACAGATACTTGTTTGAGGTTGTTGTGAGAGGAAGTAAAATTAGGCATTTTAAGATTTAGAGCATAAGAAAATAAGGTAGATAAATTAAATAAATAAATTGTTAATTATTGAGGACCTCCCTTTGTTGGTAGGATAGAGGAACCTTAAAAACCTGAGTTGACACATCTCTGATCATAGAGCAGCCCTGGCCTGGTCCAGTTAGTTGTGACTAGTCATATGTGCTGGCGTCGAAGGTGAGTTTGATGCGTTCAGACATCTGGGTCCTCTCCGGTGACCAATCGGGGTAAAGAAAGATCTCTAATAGGATGAAAATAAAATAAAATAAGTCAACTGTAGATGCATGAAGTTATCATGGTAAAAACTTCACATATATTTTATTTGTCGTTACAATGAGCTCAGATTATATTATGTAGTTGCTAAGATATGTTGAAATGTTTTGGATGATCTATGAATCTTTGATTGGTGAAAATATGTTGAGTTATACTCGTTATGGTCAAAATGAGTTTATAATATGAAGTATGATATCTGGCAATATGTTTAATTTATTGACACCAAAATAGGTTATTGTCAAATTATGATTAGAGAATGAACATGATTGAGTTATGTGGAGAAGAGGTTATGAATTGTTGATTTGATGAAATATTGGAGTGGATAAGAGGGTTTGAAATGTTGATTGGATGAAATGTTGGGGTGGATATAAGAAATCGTTGCTTATGAAATGATGTTTCCTACGAGAAGTAGTATGTTCGATTTATACCATGAGAGCTTGATATGATCAAAGTAACACCTGAGGTTTATGAAAGCAGGCAGCAAGTGGTCTGACCATAAGGCTTTGACATAAATATGTGGTTCATAGGTTTTATAGAAGCAGGCAGAGAGAGGTCTGACCATAAGGCTTCAGAGAGTAAGACATAGTATACAGGTGAGGCTTAAGGAAGCAGGCAGAGAGCGGTCTGACCATAAGGCTTCGTGAGTAAACATGGTAAAATTGTAAGGTTTATGAAATTGAGGAAGATGATTTTGATAATGATGAATTAATGACATAAGGGTAATGATATTTTAGTAATTGTAGAAATACATGATTGAAATATTTTTATTACAAGTTTAATGATTGATATGATATGGTTGGCTTACCCTTATTTGTTTGTGCTATGATCATATAACTCATGTTATATGTGAATAGATAATGTAGCAGATGCGGTTGAAAAAGCTTAGAGATGAGAGAGATGCGGGGAAAAACTTTTAGGGATATTTTGTAAAAAGAATAAATTTGTATTGGAAAAATTATGTTGTGAAAAACTTATAAGTTGAAATTTGAATTTATGTTAAGTGGTGAAGACTATATTGTTTGAAGTTTGTAAGTTTGGTATTGTACTTTGGGAGAATTGAAATAAAGTTGGATTGTTTATAGAAGATAAGTTAATTTAGTCTCTACTAAAAGTAATACTCTTTAAAATATTAGGGTATTACAATTTGGTATCAGAGCAATGGTTTTCGAAAATATTTTGGGACTCTGGGGAGTGAAATTGTTATTCTTAGTAAAATTGTTAATGGTTTATGATGAAAATGACTATTTGAGGAAATTGATATCATATGCTAAATTATATTGTTATCTTTTTGAAGAAATCATTTAAAACTCGACAAAGATGCAACAACAACAAGTTGATCAAGCACCTCAAAATCATTCTAGCTTGAATGACTTTTTAAGGCATGATCCAACTAAATTTAATGGGGATGCTACTCCTGATGAGGCTGACTCTTGGCTAAGGCAGAATGAGAAGATTTTCCGGGTAATAACTTGCTCAGAAGAACAAAAATTAACTTATGCATCATTTCTTTTGGTGGGTGAGGCTGAATATTGGTGGGAAAGTATGCAACAGTTGATGACGATTCGTGGTGAGGTTGTGAATTGGGAGAACTTTAAGATAAGGTTTCTGGAAAAATATTTTCCAAATAGTGCAAAATTTGCAAGGGAGGCAGAGTTTCTGACCTTACAACAAAGAAGGCTATCAGTACAAGAGTACGTAGTAAAATTTAATTATCTCTCAAGATTTTATACTCAGAATATCACAGAAGAATGGAGATGTCGAAAATTCGAGGGAGGACTAAGGCATGAACTGAAGAAGGTACTTATGCCATTGGAAATACAAGAGTTTCCAGCATTGGTAGAGAAAGCCAGAATGATAGAATTGTTAGAGTTTGATCCAAGTAGAGTTTCCAGACTTGCAAAGGGAGAATCTTCAATAAAATTCAACAAAAAGCCTTATGAAAAACCACAATTATCGTATCGAGGAACAGTGAAGTGTTTTGAGTGTGGAGGAGCACATTTCAGACGTGACTGCCCTAAACTTATTGGAGAAAAAGTTGAAGGGAAGAGATGTTTCATCTGCAATGATCCGGGACACTTTGCTAATATTTTTCCAAAGAAAAAGAAGGTGGGAGAACCACAACAACAAGATCCTGCTGAAGTAAAGCCCCGGGCAACAGGAAGAGTATTCGCAATGTCTGCAGAAGAGGCTACTAAGCCAGGTACATTAATCTTACACACCTGTATGCTGTTAGGAGAATGCGTATATGTTTTGTTTGACTCTGGAGCCACACACTCCTTTATATCCCTAGCATGTTTAGAAAGACTCGGATTACCGATGCTTGATCTAGGGTGTGAATTAGTAGTTTCTACACCAGCATCGGGACCAGTTACGACCAGTTCAGTCTGTGTCGGATGCCCGATCCAAATTGCAGGACGCAAGTTCAAAGCGAACTTGATCTGTTTACCCCTTCAAAATCTAGACATTATTTTAGGAATGGATTGGTTGACTGCCAATCACGTTCTTATTGATTGTGGGAAACAAAAGATAGAGTTTCTAAATTTGAACAATTTAGAACTAAGCTCAACTCGAGTCGCTGCGAAGGATATCAAAGATGGAGCTACCTGCTATGTGGTGTTAGCTCAGGAGAAAAGGGGGAATACTGAAGAACAAATCATCGGAATACCTGTGGTAGAAGAATATGTTGATGTTTTTCCAGAAGAAGTGCCAGGTTTACCACCTAGTCGAGAGATCGATTTCACAATAGTTCTAGTGCCCGGAGCTGGCCCGGTTTCTATGGCTCCATACAGAATGGCTCCTGCCGAACTAGCAGAGTTGAAAAAGCAAATCGAAGATCTGTTGGAGAAGAAGTTTATTCGTCCAAGTGTGTCTCCATGGGGAGCTCCTGTATTGCTGGTGAAGAAGAAGGATGGAAGTTCAAGGTTGTGCGTGGATTATCGACAGTTGAACAAGGTTACAATAAATAACAAATATCCTTTGCCAAGAATCGATGATCTATTAGATCAGTTGAGAGGAGCAGAGGTGTTTTCAAAAATTGATCTCAGATCTGGGTACCATCAGATTTTTGTCAAGACGGAAGATGTACAAAAGACGGCTTTCAGATCTCGCTATGGACACTTTGAGTACGTGGTAATGCTGTTTGGTGTGACGAATGTCCCAGCGATTTTTATGGACTACATGAACAGAATATTTCGGTCATGTTTAGATAAGTTCGTGGTAGTATTTATAGACGATATTCTTATCTATTCAGAGAATAAGGAAAAGCATGCAGAACACTTGAGGGTGACGTTGGAAATTTTAAGAAAACATCAACTGTATGGGAAAATGTCAAAGTGTGAGTTCTGGATAGAGAAAGTACAATTTTTGGGTCATGTGATTTCTGCTCAAGGAATCTCAGTGGATCTAGCAAAAGTGGAAGCTGTGCTAAAGTGGGAGCGGCCGAAAACTGTAACTGAAGTACGAAGTTTTGTAGGATTAGCCGGTTATTACCGACGTTTTGTCGAAGGGTTTTCCAAGATTGTAGGTCCTCTAACTCAGTTAATTCGTAAAGATCAACCATTTCTGTGGACTGACAAGTGCGAAGCCAGTTTTGAAAATATGAAGCAACGACTAACGTCAGCACCAGTATTAATCATTCCAGACTCTAGCAAATCTTTTGAGGTGTACTGCGATGCGTCATATCAAGGATTGGGGTGCGTTCTAATGCAAGGAAGGAGACCTGTAGCTTATGCATCTAGGCAGCTAAAGTCGCATGAGAAGAACTACCCAACGCATGACATCGAACTTGCAGCAGTAGTATTTGCATTAAAGACATGGAGACACTACCTCTATGGGGCAAGTTTCCAAGTTTTTAGTGACCATAAGAGTCTAAAGTATTTGTTCGATCAAAAGGAGTTGAACATGTGACAAAGAAGATGGATGGAATATATGAAGGACTATGACTTCGAGCTTTTATATCACCCAGGAAAAGCCAATGTGGTGGCAGATGCATTGAGTAGGAGACAAGCTCAAATAACAACAATGATGGTGAAGAAATTAGAACTGTTAGAAAAGTTACGTGATATGAACTTGGGGTTGCAGTTAAACCCAGATCACATATAGTGTAGTCATTTAGTAATCACTAGTGACTTCTTAGAACAAGTGAAGGTTGAGCAGTCGATGGATCAAGAGTTGCAGCAAAAGATCAGGTTGTTGGACACCGATCAAGCTAAGGAGTTCGTTCTAAGTAAAGATGGCATACTTCGATTTAAAAACAGAGTGTGTATCCCTGCAAAGAGTGAATTAAAACATTTAATTTTAGACGAAGGCCATAAAAGTCGTCTTAGCATACATCCGGGTATGACTAAGATGTATAAGGACCTGAAAGAGTCATTTTGGTGGAATGGAATGAAGAGGGATGTGGCCGAGTTTGTAGCAGCCTGCTTGGTGTGTCAAAAGGCAAAAGTGGAGCATCAAAAACCGGGAGGGATGTTACGACAGTTAGACATTCCTCAATGGAAGTGGGACAGTATCTCGATGGACTTTGTAACACATTTACCAAAATCATCAAAAGGTCATGATTCTATCTGGGTTATCGTTGATAGACTAACCAAGAGCGCTCACTTTTTGCCTATTAATCAACGTATGTCACTAGAAAAGCTGACGGAGTTATACATCGGGGAAGTAGTGAGGTTGCATGGCATACCTACAAGCATTATGTCAGACAGAGATCCAAGGTTTACTTCAAGGTTTTGGCAGACGCTACAGAAGGCTCTGGGAACACAGTTGAAGATGAGTTCGGCTTATCACCCTCAGACTGATGGTCAAACAGAAAGGACTATTCAATCTTTGGAGGATTTGCTGAGAACTTGTGTATTAGATCATCTTGGAAGTTGGAATGAGATACTACCATTAGTAGAATTTACTTACAACAACAGTTATCATTCCAGTATTGGTATGCCACCATATGAAGCTTTATATGGAAGAAGATGTAGAACACCGTTGTGTTGGTTTCAAGATGGGGAAGCACTGACAGTGGGACCCGAGCTATTACAACAAACCACAGAAAAAATAAAATTAGTCCAAGATCGGATGAAAGCAACTCAAAGTAGACAAAAGTCATATGCCGACAAAAGAAGAAGACCGTTAGAATTTGAAGAAGGAGATCATGTATTCTTACGAGTAACGCCAACTACAGGAGTCGGGAGAGCTATCAAGATGAGGAAACTGACTCCAAAATTTCTCGGACCGTATCAAATTCTCAAAAAGATTGGGCCAGTGGCTTATGAGATAGCACTACCACCTCGATTGACAAATTTGCATAACGTTTTTCATGTATCCCAACTGAGGAAGTATATTCCAGATCCAAAGCATGTGTTAGAAGTTGATGAAATTCAGGTCAAGGAAAATTTAACAATGGAAGTTGGCCCAGTGCGTATACTAGATGTTCAAATGAAAAAGTTAAGAGGGAAGGATATTCGCACGGTAAAGGTACTTTGGAATGAAGACACACAGGAAATGACTTGGGAATTGGAAGAATTTATGATAAAGGAATATCCATATCTCTTTTGTAAGTAATTTTTTTTTTGTTAAATAGTCTTTGTTTAAATAAATAATTTTCGAGGGCGAAAATAATTGTTGTTGGGGAGATTGTAAGATCCTTGAAAATATTTGTAAGTTAAATGCTAAAAAAAATGATGAATAGTAAATTGTGAATAGTAAATTGTGAATAGTAAATTATGAATAGTAAATTGTGAATAGTAAATTGTGAATAGTAAATTGTGAATAGTAAAAAGTGAATAGTAAAAAAAAAATAATATTTGGAAAGGATAAGTGTTCCACGTAGCTTTGAGATCAGAATTCATCAAATTGCAAATAAAAAATTATTTTTGTAATAGTAAAATGAATAAAAAAAATGAATAGTTAAAATGAATAGTAAAAAATGAATAGTAAAAAATGAATAGTAAATTTTTTTGCTATAAATAGCCAAGGGGGGAAGGTTGAAAATTTACACCAAAGAACTTAGAAAATTTTTGAGAGAAGAGAGTTGGAAGAATTTCTAATTTCAAAGGGGATATTCTGGAAGTTTTCAGAGAGCGAGGAGATTAAGTCTGTAATAGAGGTAAGGGAAGCTAACTTTGAGTATTTCTTTTTGTATTATCTTGAGTCTTGAATATACTATATTTTTCTTTTGTCTGATTTTAAATCTTGAATATGGAGTATTTTGTTTCTGTATGATCTTGAATTTTAAATGAGAGTATGCTTTTGTGTTAATATCCAAGTGTGATAGTTGTAAAATGTGATGTTGATTATGTTATGCCAATTGTATGTTGTTAGTTGTTTATTTTTGTATTTTGGAAGGATTAGAAATTGTCTAACCAGCTCTGCCAGATTCAATTTCTTGTTTCCCCAAACATTTTATTGTTTTCCTTATTTATTTTATTGTATTTTGGAAGGATTAGAAATTGTCTAACCGGCTCTGCCAGATTCAATTTCTTGATTCCCCAAACTTTTATTTCCTTCCTTATTTATTTTTATTACATTTTTGGAAGGATTAGAAGTTGTCTAACCGGCTCTGTCAGATTCAACTTCTTGTTTCCCCAAACTATTTATTGCTTTACTTATTTATTTTATTGCATTTTTGGAAGGATTAGAAGTTGTCTAACCGGCTCTGCCAGATTCAACTTCTTATTTCCCCAGACATGTATTGTTCTTGTTATTTAATTATATTGTATTGTTGGATGGATTAGAAGTTGTCTAACCGGCTCTGCCAGATTCCACTTCTTGTTTCCCCATGAATTTTTATATTAAGATTATTTTTATGATTGTCAAATATTGTATCCTTCTATGACCATTTATAGTAATGTTTTATTATTGTTAATTGTTTATAATTATCTTGTATGAATTCTATTATGGATGTTTATTGTGATGAATTTATTGAATGAGTTTGTTGGCTGAACTTGATCTTGTTGGAAGGTTTGGAATAAGGGTTCTGTAATAACTTGTATATGGGTATTAAATAGATATACAGATACTGTTTGAGGTTGTTGTGAGAGGAAGTAAAATTAGGCATTTTAAGATTTAGAGCATAAGAAAATAAGGTAGATAAATTAAATAAATAAATTGTTAATTATTGAGGACCTCCCTTTGTTGGTAGGATAGAGGAACCTTAAAAACCTGAGTTGGCACATCTTTGATCATAGAGCAGCCCTGGCCTGGTCCAGTTAGTTGTGACTAGTCATATGTGCTGGCGTCGAAGGTGAGTTTGATGCGATCAGACATCTGGGTCCTCTCCGGTGACCAATCGGGGTAAAGAAAGATCTCTAATAGGATGAAAATAAAATAAAATAAGTCAACTGTAGATGCATGAAGTTATCATGGTAAAAACTTCACATATATTTTATTTGTCGTTACAATGAGCTCAGATTATATTATGTAGTTGCTAAGATATGTTGAAATGTTTTGGATGATCTATGAATCTTTGATTGGTGAAAATATGTCGAGTTATACTCGTTATGGTCAAAATGAGTTTATAATATGAAGTATGATATCTGACAATATGTTTAATTTATTGACACCAAAATAGGTTATTGTCAAATTATGATTAGAGAATGAACATGATTGAGTTATGTGGAGAAGAGGTTATGAATTGTTGATTTGATGAAATATTGGAGTGGATAAGAGGGTATGAAATGTTGATTGGATGAAATGTTGGAGTGGATATAAGAAATCATTGCTTATGAAATGATGTTTCCTACGAGAAGTAGTATGTTCGATTTATACCATGAGAGCTTGATATGATCAAAGTAACACCTGAGGTTTATGAAAGCAGGCAGCAAGTGGTCTGACCATAAGGCTTTGACATAAATATGTGGTTCATAAGTTTTATAGAAGCAGGCAGAGAGAGGTCTGACCATAAGGCTTCAGAGAGTAAGACATAGTATACAGGTGAGGCTTAAGGAAGCAGGCAGAGAGCGGTCTGACCATAAGGCTTCGTGAGTAAACATGGTAAAATTGTAAGGTTTATGAAATTGAGGAAGATGATTTTGATAATGATGAATTAATGACATAAGGGTAATGATATTTTAGTAATTGTAGAAATACATGATTGAAATATTTTTATTACAAGTTTAATGATTGATATGATATGGTTGGCTTACCCTTATTTGTTTGTGCTATGATCATATAACTCATGTTATATGTGAATAGATAATGTAGCAGATGCGGTTGAAAAAGCTTAGAGATGAGAGAGATGCGGGGAAAAACTTTCAGGGATATTTTGTAAAAAGAATAAATTTGTATTGGAAAAATTATGTTGTGAAAAACTTATAAGTTGAAATTTGAATTTATGTTAAGTGGTGAAGACTATATTGTTTGAAGTTTGTAAGTTTGGTATTGTACTTTGGGAGAATTGAAATAAAGTTGGATTGTTTATAGAAGATAAGTTAATTTAGTCTCTACTAAAAGTAATACTCTTTAAAATATTAGGGTATTACAGGTTATAAACAACCAACCGAATTTTCAGGTAATCTGTTTATATCTTATTCTGTTTATATTTTATTGGGCTTATATCAGTTTAGGATCCATGAGATAAATTATAAATACAAAACCAGGGCCGAAAGTCAGGTAGGTTCCACCTACACATTATTCACTCTACGCTACTCTCAAATACTCAATAGTGATAATCATTCACTAAATATTTAACTAAGAGCCGAGACTCTTCAAATCACACGCCTAACTTGAGCGTCGGAGTATCTTTTGCAAGTACATCCTCCCTCGTCAAGAAGGAGAGCGATCAGTTTTTGCCAACACCGATCGGCCAATAGCAGGAGTTTGGAAGCGAGCGAGCGGCCTAGACACGTCAGCAGGTTAGTCTCTCAGTCCCAAAAATATCTACCGAAACATATATATATATATATATATATATATATATATATATATATTCAATCGACAAAAGATTAATGTTATATATAGTTTTTGTGATATTAAATAATTTACCTTCATGTGTATCTCTTACAGTTTATGAATAACACATGTTTTACCTAGTTCATTTAAAAAGAACACTCTCATAACAACGGCTAAATACTAGTTTTACTAACCTCGAAGAATATGCCCAATTGGCCTTCCAGTTGCATAGGAAGCATCTATTACCAGAGTTGTTCTCAAGTTCGTATGTCTTATAGTAGCAAAGCATTGAAAGAAAAGGCAAGCAGAGACACACTCTATAAGGCATTGCATGAAGCCATTGTTCGCAACATTCAATCTATCTGCAAATTAAAACAACATACTAGTGGAAAATATACATTTTATAACTATCTTTTATATTTATCAAAATTCAACGGCTATAGAAAGTGGTATAATGGAAATTTTGTAAATATAAAAAAATATTTTACACCGGTTACAATAAAAATAAATATAAAAAGTTTCTTTATAGCCGTTAATTTTAGAGGAGGTATAAATTATTGATTTACACCGGTTAAATATTATATCAGGTATAAATTATTTTACATTTTCAGTTTGTTTTTCCCGCAATACTTTCTTTTTTGTGCAAAACTTCATTTCGATTACCATTGTTGTCTGTTCAGTCGTGTTGAGGTGGTTGGGTAAAGCTCTTGTTCCCGTTTGAAGTTGCTCGTGTTTCTCATTCACTGTGCGTTTCTCATCTTCTTTTTTGCGTTTGAAGTTGTTCACGTTTGGGTAAAGCAACATTTCTCAGCGTCGTCTTTTTCTCTTTCGCACATCAGAGAGCATTTCTCAGCGTCGTCTTCCTCACTTTCAGTGGCTCGAGAGCTCATCCTTCACCATCACAGAGCATCTTCCTCACTTTCAAGTTAGGGTTTCTCCCGCACTTCCTCATCTTCCACCGATTATAATCTCATTCTACCAATTATAATCCCTTTCCACTGTTTAAGACCCCTTTTCCACGGATCAATCGGTCCATTCTAGGGTTCCTTGGTTCCTTCACGGTTTTGCATGGATTAAACAAGTTCTCTTGAGGGTCCGAGGCAAACATTTTGTATTTTATTAGTTTCTTTTTGCCGCTTCAATTTACGGTTAGAAGGTGGTCGTGAGCGTGTGCTACCAGGGAACAACTCTTACAACTTAGAGAGGTATTTTTTATGTTATTGTTGCTTTAATGTTATGGTTAATTAATTATACTTTTTCCTGAGAAAATATGTTTATTGCCTGCCTAGATGTTATTCTTTTCCTTTTAATTTGAAAATTGTGGCTAATTAAAATTCTTTGATGTTTAGTGATTGGATTCTTCTGTGCATATTGCTTTCCTTGATTACCCTGTAAACATGATTACAAATATATAAATCCACTTTCATTCACATTTTCTAGATATATATGAATGATTTCTAGAAAGCAACGATATATATTAAAATATTATTCTTATTAGTATATAATAGAAGATCATTTTTTTTTATTTCAGTAAAGTCTACCATGTATGTTTAGCTATTTGGATTTGTAGAGTTATAATTATATATTTTACAACATGTATCATGAGAGTTTTAAAGCATATGTATCCTATCTGGTTAGATGCATGAATATGTTTTACTGCTATGTGTTATTTACCTTAATTATGGTTGGATGGTTTCTTCGTTCTGTATTAGAGAAAACTGTGAATTCTTCATCAATTTGTAGTGGAATTTGTTTCCTTGTGGCATCTTGAATTTTGAGGATAAGATTGTCATACATATCCTGCAGTTACAGTAGGATATGGAAGTGACATCATTCATTGATTGAAGAGGAATAACAATATTGTATAGTTACCTTCATTCGTGACCATTCTTGCTTGAATTTTGGCGAGTGTTCACTGTCGATGGTGGTAGCGCTGGAGAAGTAGCTGAAGAGTGCTCTCAGTTGAATTTTGTCCAAAACTGAGCGAATTTAGAGGCTTCGACAAGAGCATAGAAGGTAAGAGGGGAACAACCATCATCAGAAACATAGCAAGCAAGTTTGTTGGTGGGACAATAGTGTGCTAGAAGAGACAACACAGTGTTGGCTGTGATGATGGGTGGTTCAAGAACAGGGTTTGTTGTTGCCACAAACAAATATACTCGTGGAAGTTCATGAAACTTAATTAGGAAACTTCTAGATTCCACTTCCATTCACATTTTCCAAGCACATGTACATTTTATTGTTGAATTCTAAGCCAGCCATTTTCTTCATAATCATCTTTTTCAGATTCCTAGTGAGCATCATTGTGTTTTCACTCTGAAATACAAATCCATTCTTGGCCTCTATATATTGGGAGAGTTAGCATTATGACAGTTCATTATGGAAGGCTTTGTTAAAAGCAAAGAAGCTAACATTTTAGGAGTTTACAATGAGCAACCTTTTGTTGCATTTGGTTTCAGCAGAATGCTAGCATCCCATCTTAACCATTAATATATGGGTTGTTGTTGGGAAACAGCGGTATTTGTTCCCTCCTTTGCTAACCCAAAATGGGCACTATGCGGAAGCATAAAAATAAAAGTGTATGCGTAGGGAAAAATAACACCGAAAATTTTAATGTGGAAAATTCTCTCGGAAAAAACCACGGGACCTAGTCCAGAAAATTATCTCCACTATGAAAGTAGAATTACAGTGTTTCTCTGACTCTCTGAGGATTTCTCAATAAATCTCATCCTCTCGGATGGTATAGAAAAACACTTTCTTTTGCACACTCATAGTTTCTATAACACAGTGTCTTTCACCTCTCGATGATGTTTCTCTCTTCACGGTAGTACCCGTGGCTTTCTCTCCTTCTCCTCTTGAATTATTTCTTCACCGTTTTGATTCTTGGTGAGTTGTGTTTTGATGCACATTTTGCATTCATTTTATAATGAATGAAGGAAGAAAGGACAAGAAACATGGTTGGTGCATTGGAGCAATTTATGGAGCTTTAGTGAAGGTGGAAGACATTCTTCCTCAATATATGGTATATGAAAACATTGACCCTTCTTTTTGGCATGTGGATGGATCCCATTTTTGTTTTTATCCAATAGTTGTTAAGTATATTTTGTTAGGGAATTACTAAAGTGTCACTCCCCTATGGATATTTCGTAGAATTCATCTTTCAATGTATAATACTTCATCTTCTTTCTTTCGTGGTTTCCTTCTAAAATGAATTATGTTGAGGTTTTCAGAGTTGCAACCAAACTATGCTGAAGCATTTCATGGCTAATGTGATATGCACTTGCTACTAGCTTATAATTAAACATCAAATCATATTTAAAACCAGCTCATAATTAAACATCAAATCAGATTTAAAACGAATGCAATTTCACTTTCAGAATTAAAACTAATACTTAAAAGTTTAGATTGTTAGCTTGCCCTGATAATTGGATCATAGAGAAAAAATTAAACTGTAAGAGTATATATTCTCCAATGTAGCTGATCCTTGATAGAGAACCTACAAAATCATTCTGAAGTTAACGATATTTACAAAAACAATAATTATTACAATTATTATATCAGATTGCATACTTTCCTAAATAGTATCTTTAGATTCCGTGTATCCTAATTTAAGGTTTTTTAATTAAAGACAGCATTACTTTTGTTGGGTACCGATGTCACACGTCATGTTATGCATTGTTGACTGCACATTTAGCTCCCAGACTTGAGGTATTTTAACCCAAAGTCTTATTTTGCAAGACAAACTTGTGTTGGTATAGACATCATAAAAATACATATTTTAAATAAAAACCAAATATTTGATATATAATAGGCACACACACACACACACACACACACACACACACACACACACTATATATATATATATATATATATATATATAAGTATTTACTTTTTCCATCTACGCCAGTGTGTCTGCTGCAGAATAGTGGTGTGTCAGAGCCATTATTTTGCAGCAGCAAAAGATGGTTCTGTTAAGATCTGGTGCAATATAAGGTGATTCGATTTATACTATATACCTTCTAATAGGTAGGGGTGGGTAAACTGCACTATAGTGTACTGTATTGTAAAATTTTATAATTAAGTATAAACTAGTTTAAAAAAATTGTACTGACACTAGTACAAGCAGGGGAAAAGACAGCGGTTGTTTTTCATTATAGGCACCGGTTCTCGAACAGAGGCATATGCAGGCGAGGCAAAAAGTGTACCACTTTTGGCCTCGGCTTGAACCGAGGCATAAAGGGAGGGGATTTGACATCGGTTCATCTAGAACCGAGGCCGTATGTTCCACCATACTGCTTCGGTTGTAGTTTGAATCGAGGCAGTAAAGGTCATTTGACATCGGTTCATCTAGAACCGAAGCCGTATGTTCCACCCTACTGCTTCGGTTATAATTTGAACCGACGCAGTAGAGGTCTTTTTTTTTTACGCAGTACTTTCGTCCTCTGTTGTGGTCATAACCGAGGTCATTCCACCCTATTGCCTCGGTTGTAGTCTGAACCGAGGCAGTAGAGGTCTTTTTTTTTTTACGCAGTACTTTCGGCCTCTGTTGTGGTCTGAACCGAGGCATATATCGCTTTTCTACCTCGGTTTTGACACTAACCGAGGCATATATCGCTGTTTTTTTTTTAAGATCAGGTCTGTTTCTGCGACATTCCCAACAATAGAAACAGACCTGCATATATATTTACAGCCAGAACAGTCGAGAATAATCCAGAAACGTATATTTTGAATGAAAATTATAATAAAACATAAATACATTCAATTGAATCATAAATCAACTTCTTATAAGCATAAATCAATCAAATTATAATCATAAATCAAGTTTGAAGCATAAATAAAACTGAATGTACAATGTTAAACTAATAATAATGTAGAAAAACATCAAACAACTTAGAAACATAAACTTAGAACTTAGTATATCTTAATATCTAGTATATACTATTATATAAATGAATTACATATTTAGCCAGTGCTTTCCTCACAAGTTGAAGTGACTTCTCCGGAATTGGAGCAGTCCTATTGAATCTCTACATAAAATACAATGATTTAACTTAGTGTATTTGAAATCTAAACTATAGGGAAAATAAAATTGAAACCTAAATAATACCGTTTCCCATCCACTGGTGTAATGTGCACGAATAATGGTCATCATCCAAAACATGACGTAGTAACCACATTCATATGACCCCGTTTGTATATTACACTACAATATATCATCATAATTATAAAATGTTAAGTAACATCAATTGAATGGAACCAAATGTAAATGAGTATGGACTAAAATACCAAACCTTAAGGGCAACCCATGCAAGCTTTTTAGCTGTAGCAGTAGATCTCCCAGATAACATCATATGTGTTGCAAGGGAACTATTAAAAGCAATTCCTTTAGCATACATTTATATATAAAAAAAAGTAGAAACATTGAGATTCTTACTAATCTACTACGTGTCTAAGAGGGCTGGGAGGAGACTTCTGCAATGAACAAAACCAGACAATAATGTTCTCCGGTATGGAGATCACAAGTAACTGCCAATGACACCTGAAATTGGTAATAACTTATGAATCATATACCAAAATTAATAAATGAATGTGTTGAAGTTAACAAACTTCACTTACCCATGTATATAAGGGAGAAAATATATCTCCTTTCCCATTCCAAAACAGGTGCTGATGTATGTCTGGATATCATCAAATTTATTTCTTTCATGAGTCATAGAGGGGTCAATGAACCCATATACATCGTTGAACCCCTTCTTGTTACTAACATCAGACATATACCTAAAATGAAGAAATAATATGATATAAGTAAGTTGATAAAATAGAATTGTATAAAAAAGTTTTCATAAACTTACATCATCCACAGCTGAATGAGTGTAATATTAATTTCTTCTCTACCCGACGCAAGCTCCCTAACATCTTGATGATGCAAGTACAATGGGATCTGAGTTTCTCTTCCAAATGTAGTAGAATCTCAGTGTACATTCATCGGCACATCTAAAATGATTTTAGCAAGCTCGTCTAACACACCAAGAGGGTCATCCTCAGATAAATGAGTCTTCTTCGGTGGAGGACTTCCCTCTTTACCTATCTGCTGTTAAATGCAAAAATGGTTATGTTATAACGTCAATTAGAAGTAAATATTAAAATTGAGAAGTATATAGTACAAGTGTTTACCGGGGGATTAGATACATCACCAACCAAATGTCTAGGCCAGGCGACAAAGGACTTAAATGCTTCTTCCACAGTGAAGAACTCATCTGTAGGCACAGGAAGAACGGCATCCGCTATGACAACTTCATCCACCGTGACCTTCACCTCATCTTCTGAAAGTTGTACACCATGCACTACAGTGGCTGTCTCATAAACTGTAGCACGAGCCACTAGCACGGTCCCAGTATCAGAAAGAATATATAACTGACATGGACGAGTTTCATCCATGTCGTCCCCTGGGGCACCGGAAGCTGAACAACTTCCTTTACCGCTTCTACCTGTCAAATTAAATGTTAGGTTATGCAAAAAGTAAATTAGTTACCAAAAATAAATAAGTTTACCTGTAGGGGGCACAACATGTTCCGCTACAGGAGATGGCGGAGGACGATTGCCATAATCCTCATAATGCTGCTGGAACTGATGCGCAACCATTTCAGCAACTTCATCATACAACTCTGCTCGAACCTTCTTTGTGATCTCCTGCGTCATCTCTTTTCTTATTTCCTTCTTCATCTTTTCGTATGAATATGGACGCGAGGAAGACCCAAAAAACTGTCGTATGCCTATGCTAGTCCCAGCACCACGCACTCGTCCTGGGTGCTCAGGTCGTCCAATAGCTGTGGCAAGAATATCTTGACGACCTTCTTGTGTGAATTGACCTTGGGAGCTCTGCTCAACCAAGGAGTCCTCTCACATAACAAAAGTTCAAAATCATTAGAAAAATCTATGTAATATATATAACAAAATTAATGTAAAAATATAAGGAATGACATCTTACAATTCTTTCAGATATTTCTCTGGCAGACTCGAAAGTGTAGGAGCCCGATGGTCTTATACGGGCTAACTTCCACTTCTCGTGCCGAGATGGTGGTGAAGGAGGAGGAGGAGGGTCACAACCCTCAGAAAGTGGAAGTCTGCTATCTGACTTCTGCTTCATTATTTTTTCTTCAAGCTTCCTATATCCACCACGAGACAGTAGGTGTGGATTTTTATTCTGAGCGCTTATGCCCTGTGCTTTTGACCTTTTTTCCTGTGACAATATGAAACAATTGTCATAATATAGAATTATGAATGATGAATTGAATGATTTTACTGTACTTACCTGCCACGCCTCGGATGAACGAAGCTCTACAAACTGACGCCATGTTGCTTCGTCAATTGCTGAATATTTGGAACATGAATTTTCATTACTTTTTGGTCCAAATATATATCTAGACGTCAATTTTGTCTTAAACCCTCGAAATCTTTCTGCAATTGCAGATAAACACTTATTCCTTAAGCTCTCGATGTTTGGCATATCAAATGTTATCTGCAACAAAGAAAGTAATAACCTTATATCAATACAGATTTATCAATATAATGAATATAGAAGATGGAACAATATTGCTTAACTTACCAATAGATCTTGCCAGATGAGATTCCGATCAGCCTCAGAAACATGGTCAAAGGATGGAGTAAGTATAGAGATACGATCACGTGCCAATACTCCAAGGTAAGACCTAAATACATCTGCATTTGGGCCAGATGCAACTCCAGTGACCACGTCAATAATGATAGGTGTCCTCTCACCTGCATTTCTTCTAAGTATAAGCTGTCGTAACCTCGTTGCTCCTCTCGTCCGTCTAGAAGTGGTGGGGACTTCATCGCCTGACGAATGAGGTGACTCAGCCATATATCTGTCACAATAAATAAGATGATATATAAATAAAGCACTTATAAAATAACATATATTATTTAACAATTGCCATAAATATTTACACAAACATGAAATTCATACATAATCATATGGATTGGTCATATATATATTCCCTCATTGTGATCTTCTCGTATTGCTTGTATGTCATCAATTAGAGGGTCGTCATCCAAATTTATTGTCGTTTTAAATGGATGGCTGTCAGCGATATGAAGATTACTTATATTCTCTTCTTTATCTTCAATTTGCCTTTTTCCTTGGAGAGCAACATACCAATGGTCAGACGCAGGATCTTTGACATAAAAAACCTGACTTGCTTGATATGCCATGATGAACGGTTCGTCTCTATAACCAACCTTTCGAAAATCAACAAGTGTCATACCAGATTCATCTATTTTGACACCACTCTTATTGTCTACCCACTTACATTTGAAGAGTGCAACGGAAAACTTAGTGTAATCAACTTCAAATATCTCTTCAATTCTACCATAGTATCTCATGGATCCAACTATAGGATTTTGATCTTTGGATGTTGAAAACTGTAGCGACTCAGCTTCTAGACTGATGCCACTATTTTGTACTGTGCTTTTATCATCCAAAGTCTTTGTATAGAATGTGCAATTATTAATTTCGTAGCCTGTACAACATACAACATCAAACTTCAAGCCATTTGCTAACCACAACAAAGTCTCAGAGGACCGTGATTCTTTCGAAACTTCAGATTTGAACCAGGACAAGAATGTTCTGTTATGCTCCATCAACTGCCATTTCTCTGATTGTCGTGGATAGTTGTCCCTTACAACGGCTTTGTGTGCTTCCAAAAGTGGGATCACTTCATCTGTGTTGTTTAATATGTACAAATGTGCTTGCATCAATTCTTCACGACTTTTCGTCACCACATTCACACCTCGGATGCTTTTACTTGTAGAATATCTACTCAACCATGATGTCCGAGGGACTCCTATCGGATTTGCTTTAGTCATATACTCAGAGCAAAACTCAATACTTTCTTCAGCAATATATCTTTCAATCATCGAACCTTCTGGACGATATTGATTTTTGACGTACCCTTTCAAAATCTTCATATAACGCTCAATAGGATACATCCATCTTAAGTATACTGGTCCACACAACTTTATTTCTCTAACCAAATGAACAAGTAAATGCACCATGATGTCAAAAAAGGATGGAGGGAAAAACATTTCTAGTTGACACAAGATGATGATAATTTCGCTTTGAAGTTCATCTAACTTTGTAGGATCGATGACTTTACTACAAATTGACAAGAAAAATGAGCACAATCGAGTTATGGTCAGCCTAACTTTTTTGGGCAAAATTCCACGAATTGCCACTGGTAACAACTGTTGCATTAAGACGTGGCAATCATGAGACTTCAGTCCAACAAGCTTTAAGTCCTGCATTGACACTAAGCTCTTGAAATTTGAAGAGTATCCTTGTGGTACCTTGATACTCTTTAAACAAAGACAAAAACTTATCTTCTCTTGTTTGGACATTGTGTAACATGCAGGGGGCAAATAAGTACGTTTACCAATCTCTCTTGGTGCCAACTCTTCTCGGATCTTCATGTCAACCAAATCCAAAAGCGCATTCACTCCATCTTTTGTTTTTCCCTGGATGTTTAGTAGTGTACTAATCAAGCTATCACAGACATTTTTCTCAACATGCATGACATCTATGCAATGTCTAACATCTAACTTTGACCAATATGGAAGATCAAAGAATATTGATTTCTTCTTCCAAGGGGTCGTTACAGAAGACTTCTTCGACGTTTTGCCAAATATATGATGTACTTTATTAACTTTTTCAGCAACTTCAAGTCCAGTAAGTGGAATGGGTGCATTGTCTTTCTCTTGTTCTCCATTGAATGCTTTCTTTAACCTTCGATATGGATGATTAGATTGTAAAAATCGCCGATGACGCATATACACTGTCTTCCTTCCGTGTTTTAATTGTTGAGCTGCAGTGTTTTCTTCACATATAGGACATGCTTTATGACCCTTCACACTGTACCCCGACAAATTACCGTAAGCTGGGAAGTCATTAATGGTGCAAAATAACATGGCATGCATCATGAAAGTTTCTGAAGCAAAGGCATCAAATATTTCAACCCCATCAACCCACAACAACTTCAAGTCTTCAACTAGTGGCCTTAGATAAACATCGATGTCATTTCCAGGCTGCTTTGGACCAGATATCAACATTGACAACATCATGTACTTTCTTTTCATGCATAATCTAGGAGATAAGTTGTAAATTATCAGTATAACGGGCCAACAACTGTGATTGGTACTTAAATTACCAAATGAATTCATTCCATCAGTAGCTAAGCCAAACCTAAGATTTCTACATTCTTCACCAAATTGGGGGAATTCTTGATCAATAATTTTCCATTGCTTTGAATCAGCTGGATGATGAAGCAGCCCATCAGTTGTTCTCTCATCTGCATGCCATCTTAGGTTTTTAGCGTCTTTGGGATTCGCGAACAAACGCTTAAGTCTGGCAACTAGTGGAAGGTACCAAACTACTTTCAAAGCAGAACCATTCTTTTCTGTGTGACCACCATCTTCACTGTTGTTTTTTGACTTGTATCGTGATAACCCACACTTTAGACACTTTATCAAAACTTCATTCTCATTCCTATATAATATGCAATCATTCGGACATGCATGTATCCGTTTATATTCCATACCCATCGGACAAAGGATTTTTTTTGCATCATAATTACGATTGGGTAACGTATTTCCATCTGGCAGCATTTCATTCAACAACGACAACAATTCTGTAAAACTCTTATCACTCCATCCATTGCTCGCCTTTAAATTCATGAGCCTTAACATCGCTGACAACCGTGTGAACTTAGTTGAACCCGCATACAAAGGAGTCTCCGCATCAGTGGACATCGTTTCATACACATGTGCTTGGGCAAAAGCTTCTGCACCAACATCGCGGATCATGTCCTCTAAGTTGTCTTCTTCTGCTTGATCTTCCATATCCATTGTGGAATCATAAACATTTTCAGTTTGAGAGACAGTTGGAAAGTCTGTTAATTCGCCATGCCATATCCATGTTGTATAACTTCGTATGAAACCATCACAAATAAGATGTTCCCTAATATCACTTGCGTTCAACTTCCTCCCATTCAAACAGTTCACACATGGACATCTGAACTTCACTTCATTATCACCACTTGTACTCGCATTACGTTGTGCAAACTCTATAAATTCTTCTACCCCTCTCTCGTACTCAGTGCTGATGCGTGGTAAATTAATCCACCCTCTATCCGTACGCATCTTTACTGAAATTGTTTACACAATTTCAATAATCTTCAATGATCACTTTGATCGTGTTTGTATTCAAGGTGTGACCCTATCCCATTCAAGAAGATTCACTTTTTTTAGTTTATTAAACATATCAATTTTAAACAACATATCTCATATTTCACGAAATTTTGCCAGCATTTCGCATTGGTCTTCAGGTTACACGAAATGAAAGTGATTATAAATCACAATCAAATATGCACCCGAAGATCAATACAAAACACACCGACAAATTTTCGTGAAATTTAAGAAATGTATATTAAAATTGATATGTTATAATAAACTATGAAAAAGTTATTACTCTTCTTAAACTGTCCAACCAGACAATTCAAGATTCAATACTGTAAATTATTATTACCATCTCCTCTATTTTCATTTGTAAAAAGTATGTTTGTTCAAAAAATCTGGAGATAGTAAATAATTTTTGTATTGAATCTCAAACGGGAGGCTAATTCACAACAACAATATATATTCAAGCAAACAAATAATTACATACGCAACATGTAATATATTCAACCAAACAATATATTCAACCAAGAGTAAATAATGTCATTTCAATTAACTTTAGGGTTTAGATACTATGATATTGATTAATGGAAAAATCACAAATATTTATGGTAGTGGTGGGTGTGGAAAATGAGAAAACTCGAAAACTGAAAAAGTGCAGTGGATTTAATCTCATAACTTATGCATCATTCCTTTCAAATAATTCATCAACTTAATATTATTACTGTGTAAAGTTCACTGTTGGCAAACTTTTTTTATTCAAATAGTTGTTGCTAAAATTGGAATTAAACCTAATATGAGCATATAATAAAGATATTGAATATTTGAATAGTTATTTAGCATCTTTAAAAATGGTTTTGACTTTTTATTTAACAGTCACTAATATTCAAATAGTTTTACTAATTTTATTTATTTAAGGGTCGTGGTAAAAAATAATTAAAATATATAATATGAGCATATAATAAAGTTATTATGATAATTTTAAAAATAAAATTGTAATGAAATTATAATATTTAGAGTGGGTAATTTTTTAAATACAATTATACCTTAAATTCAACTCTAAAATTATCATAATAACTTAACATTAGAAGAATTTGAGTCAGAATAATCAACTTAATATTATTACAAAATAAATTTTAAAGAAAAAAATGCAACAATTACTGAACACGTCTAACCTTGCTTTTATTTTATTACCCATCTTGCATTGGCCATAATTTATTCAAAAACTATAAATAAGATTCATGCCATTTGGTTGACGCAAAGTTAATATTAACATTAACGTTTGGTTGACGTTAATATTGTAGTAATAAAACACATCCAAATACTTCACTGTAACACTATTTATTTTATCCAGGCAACTACAAATTCATGCCGATAGCTATCTTAATTATGATAAAATTTTATTTTTGGTATGATATTTTTATTTAAAATTTAACAATAAACTATATAAAATTATTGTTCATAATTAAAATAATTAGTAAAATCACATGTGTAAAATGAAAGTTACATTTATTAAAAAGTAAAATGAAAGTTTTTTAGAAAAAAAATTATTCAAAATGAACCCACGACCCATAATCCAACTAAATTAGCTTGCAATTCAAAATGAACGCACTGCAGTCCTCAATTCTCTCTGCAATACTTTTTCATTCTTAAACAACTCAAATTTTCCATCTGCATCAATTTCATCCTAATTATGAGCCAAATTACTTAACAATATGATAATACATACACTACCAACAAAATTAAAAAAATCAAAACAACTAATACATACAATTTGATTCTCCTCCAGAAACAACAATTGTTATCAGTAAGAAACAACAATTATTATTAGCAAAAACACGATAAACTAACCTCAATGCAGACCGGAAGAATGAAACAACGTTGGAGGCAGTACCGTTAGAGGCAGTACCGGCGGAGGCAGTAGTAGCGGAGGAAGCACCGGCAGGCGAGACCACTGGCGGAGACCGGCGACGCACCAATGGCAGCAGCAATGGCGGAGACCAGCAAGGCACCAATGAAACCAGCAGTGGCAGAGACCGACGAGGCACCAATGGCAGCAGTAGTGGTGAAGACCGGCAAGGCACCAATGGCAGCAGCAGTGGCGGAAACCGGCGCGGCGAGACGGCGAAGGCATGACGCAGGTGAGAGAACTGGAAGCGGTGGCGCGGCGACAGAAAACAAAAATGAATACGAGGAAGAAGAAGCTGTCTGGTTGGGGTTATGAATCAGAGCTACTACCTCGGTTACAGAAACACACGAGGTAATAACCCAATACGACATCGGTTCACCAGCCCAACGGTGTAGAACGTGTCCCTAATAGACCTCGGTTCACGAGTAAACCGATGCCATAGGTCAGGCGTGGCAATCAAGGAGCAGGCGTAGCGGCAGTTGGAGCTGGTGTAGGGAGGGTTTCGGCCTCGGTTCCCCTGAAGCCCGATGCAATACGTGCTGCTTTAGGCACCGGTTTCCAACACAACCGATGCGATAGGTCTGGCGTGGCAATCAAGGAGCAGGCGTAGCAGCAGTTGGAGCAGGTTTAGGGGGGTTTCGGCCTCAGTTCCCCTGAAGCCCGATGCAGTACGTGCTCCTTTAGGCACCGGTTGCCTGCGAAACCGAGGCAGTAGGTAGGCGTTCTAACTTTTCAGTTACGAGCAGAGAACAGTGAGAGGGGTTTAGGCTTCGGTTGCTTAACAAACCGATGTCGTATCTGTGCGCAACGACTTCGGTCGCTTCTAAACCGAAGCAATAGAGCCTGACAGAAATGTCAAATGTCTTAAGACAGAAATGTCAGGGTGTCGTGTAGCAGGTGCAGAGTAGAGTTTTAGGCTTCAGTTGCGTGGCAGAACCGAGGCAGTAGAGGTATATGCTTCGGCTCTTGTTCTAACCGAAGCAGTATGTGGCTTCCGCTTCGGGCCCTGTTGCAACCGAGGTATACATTGTGATATGCTTCGGTTTTGTCATAACCGAGGCATATATGGCGCGTTTAAATCGGAAATTTTTACTAGTGTGAACTAAAAAATAGTTCAAAATAATTGAATTGAACTATTTTCTGGTTCAATTATACTGCAGTACAGTTCAGTTAATTAGTTTTTAATTTATCACACTACAATTCAATTAACTATATTCCATGTTCAATTAATTCATGACAACTCATCAACACTAAACTCTTCCCAAATACATAAATCAATAAACTGCGGAAGAAAATAAAACACGATAAAGTAAAATTCCTATAATTAATTATACGCCACAATAATATTAATTTGGTAGAAACAAAAAATAATAAAATAATTTATCCACACAAACATTATGTCATCTGCGTAATGGTGTGAAGATGTTAGCATCCTTCTTCACCAATCCTCTCGAGAGAAGATGTTGCAGAACCAAAGCCCTCAGAACGAGTCCTTTCTCCAAATTGTACCTAAACAACCAAGGGTACGCAATAAACACAAAACTATTCCATCCAAGCTTACCCACCCAAAACCCCGTCACTACATCAAGTTTCTCCATGGAACAGAGCATCATTGTAGGATGTTTCCTAAACCCATCATAAAAATGACCTAAACCACTATGATAGAAAATGACATAAATCATAGTTCACAATTAACTGTACATTTCACAGTTAACTGTTCACTAAGTTCAGTATTTTTAAACTTAACTGCTAAACAGTATAATTAATTTTTAGTACAAATAGTTTAAGTTTTTTAAGTACCAAATAGTATAGATTAACTATAGTTTACAGTTTTTTACTGTGCCCAGCCCTAATAATAGGTTAAGAAATGAGGTGATCATATAATTCTGTATGAAATGGAAACCCATTTATAGATAATTTTATTTTGCTTGTATACCTTTGTTAATTAACATGTCTGTATTTAGTATACGATAAACTTCTGTTCTAATAACGAGTATTATCTTGTACGTACTTGAGGCATAGGTTAGACTCTAGAAATTGGTTTTATATTTGTAGGGAGTTTCTATTTGCATGTCAATGTGGCATTCATTTGTTTCTTTAACTCAGACTTATGCTCTCTGTTAAGATTCCTCCAACAACATTTCTGAAATGTTTTGTGGAAAACTAGTCTTCAAAAAAAGAATCGTTAGAACATATTGAATTATATTTTCCAAGAGATATGTCATTTATTCCCATTGAAATTTGTGCATGATTGTATGCCATGGATGGACGCTGATTTTAAACTAATATCTTTGAACCATACATGTTGCTTCTCTACTTACACTTTTTGGGTTCGCTGTTAATTTACTAGGTAAAGAGAATATACGTACCTTTACCACATGAAAATGTTCGAAAGCTTATGTTAAAACACAAGCTCAAGGGTCAAGCATTCTCCTTACCTAGTAACCAATGTGCTCATATTTTATGTTGTGATATTTCTTTTGATATATGAGTACTCGGTGATACTACAGAGTGTATTTCCTGGTTATTTATTCTTCTATAGGGTAATTCTGAGTTTACTGTGGCTAGCTTGTACCTTCATATATTCTGGTTTCATCTAAAACTTAATGCCAAATCTAGTCGAATTAATCTACTGCTTATCGTTTGCCAAAGAAATACTTGAAAATGCAAAAGTTTTATTAGTTGTTAGAGATGTTATTTTCTTGATATAACCATCTAATTTAAACTGATATAAAATTAAAACTGATATATTAATAAATTAAAATTAAATAACAAATATATCATTCCAAAATTTAAACTGCTATAAAAGAATAGTCATACGTCAGAAAATTAAAAATATCTTGATAATAAATTAAAATCTCAATTTGTCAATTGTAAAGTCAATAGTTAAACATTCCGATCAATTGGTTATCTTAATTTTATCAACATATTCTTACACTATATACTTTGTTTACAAAGGATTAAAACAGTAGCTGACAATCTAGCTGTAACAAATGTGACTCTCCTTTTAGACGACGTAGTTGATTTCCAAAGCCTAAGTTCTCTTACATCATGATGAAATAGAGATATATAACAAGGTTTAGGTTTAAGATAGTTAGTTATGTAACAAGTTTTATAACTTCAAAACAATGGAAGTATATTATTTAAAATGCTTAAAATAATATTTTATACCAAAATAAAAAAGGCCTCTTAATTGTTGTATGCGTTGAATGTTTGAAAGAAACCTACAAAAATGAATAAATATATATTACCTTAACCACCTTAGACTTTGAACTTCCAGTATAAAAGAGTAATGAAACCTTTCCTTCCTTCTTTCTTTTACCATAAATAGGAGGAAAAACTGTACTATATAAAATAAATAAAATAAGTGTTTGAAGGAAACTGTTTTTTTCTTTAACTTTTCTAAATTAATTCATAAAATATAACTATTATTTCAATAGATCCTTCTGTCAAAGGTTTAATTACTGATTAACAGAAGACATCACATGATAATATTTATCTTCAATAAATCTTCATTGTGTAGATATTTGATGACACGTCTCCAATGAAACAACATGTTATAAAGGATATTTGGGAAGAATGAGCTGCATTTCTTTTAACCACCATTTGTAAATGATTGAATGTTTCAATATTACATTTTGAGTTTAGAAACTATTTTATGTGTAATATGTTAAGTACTTATGTTAGGTAAATATATTTAGGAACTTTGTTAAGTAAATATTACTTTTTGATGTGTTAGTGAAAACAATATTGATTATTTTAATTGTTATTGATTATTTAAACTGTATTCTGGGGTTGAATCTTGTGCAGGTCTAAATATGGATAATAGTACATACAAATAAAATATTTAAAAAAAACATCACTTTTTACACCGGTCAAAGTCACATCAGGTATAAAAAGTCTTATTTTTTACACCTATTATAGCATTAGTAGGTATAAAAAGAAAATAGCAATGAAAAAGACTTTTTATACCTGTTCTCATAGTACCAAGTAAATATAAGACTTTTATACTTATTATGAACAACACAGTTATAAAAAGTAAAATTTTCTACACCGATTCAAGAGTTGGTATAAAAAATCATAAACTTTTTATATCCCTTGCTTCTATACCTATTCAAAAATAGGTATAAAAAACTTTTTTAACAGATATAAAAAATCATTTTTGTACTAGTGATAAGGTAATGGAAACGAAAAATACTTAGATTATAGAGGAGGAAACGGGAAAAATAAAATGATAAACAAAACAATCAATATGTGAGATAACAAGATAAAGGAAGAAAAAAGAAGCACGTTTACTATCACCACCACTTGATCTGCAATATCACAATAATAATAATAATAATAATAATAATAATAATAATAATAATAATAATAATAATAATAATAATAATAATAATAATAATAATAAAGAAAGCGAAGGAAATTGTTAGTAATGAATGCTTATTTGCTAATGTTTTAATAGACAAATTAACATGAACTACGATTAAGGGAAGGGTCACCGAAGGAGGAACTAGTGACAGTGCCAAACAATAAGTTATTGGAAAAGATAAATATTACATTTGTTCTTTGCGTAATGGATGTAATATATTCTTTTATATTAATGAAAATACCATCGTGTCGTATTTGACATCAGTTTTAAAAATTCTCCAATATAAAAAAAAGCCCCAATTAAACCCTAAAACTTATTTTATAGCTTTTTCATTTAAAAGTAACAAATGAAATAAAACACTTAATTAAAACGGGCCATGTAAAATCAAATTATCACCCTAGACACCATGTTGTTGACTATGTAAACGAGGTTAAGAAGAAAAACTAAATTGTATGAAATTAATGAAAATTAAGATCTGATTGAAACAAAAAATATTATCACCGAATTGAAAAATCTCAATAAAAATAGGAACTAAATATTTAAATCATTATTTTATTATAATTGAATTGTATAACCCCATTTTACAATAGGTATCTATTGAGGGAAAACGTACCAAAATGGTCCAATTATTTTCAAATTCACAAAAATAATGTAAATTTTTAAAAAATTAAAAAAAAGTAAGTTGTGCTAATTTAGTATAATTTTAATGTATTATGATATAAATTGAAGTCATATCAGATCGGTACCATTTTAATGTATGGTAATTTTTGTTTTAATTGAAGTCGTGCACTTGAAACGACTTCAATGTATTTTTAATATAAAGTGAACTTTTGTTAACTTTGTAAATAATTTTTTTAAAAAAGAAAATTAATTGTTTCACATTAATAAGTCAAAATCATATCAAGTTGACAACTTCTTAACTATCAAATCACACAAAGCTAACATGATTTCTTCATTTTTAAAATTGCACCATTTTTCAGTAATTTTAAAGACAAAATTACACCATTTTAGTGCTTTTGTAGAGAGTTATTGTTCATTTATCATCAAGGTAGACCTTTTTGTTCAACAAAACTTAAATTTAACTTATCTTAAAGTCCCACGTTTATAAGTACTCAGAAATGTTCAAATTATGTTGAAAATACGATTAGTTCAATGAAGTTGATAAAATAGAAGTAGAAATATATTTCATCTTATTACATAAAAGTAAATTACAAAAATGACCATTGTGCCTTTTATTTAATGAAAAAAAGTAAGGAATTACGGGTGATGTGATGAAAGATAAAAGAGTTTATCAAGGGATGAATTATTAATGTTAAATTGGAATCCTATAGGGTGAATTGGATTTAAACCAGTTTTTCATAATTCTTTAAAAAAACTTAAGTTTTTGAAATCTGTTTACAAATGATTTTCACCAAAAAAAAAATGCAGAAACTTAAACAGAAACACACCACTATTTTATACTAGATTGATTCTTAATCTAAGTCTAAATCCAGTCATTTTCCAACAACCTGATTTAGAGAAACTTCACTATATTGTAAAGGTCAAGAAAATAAAGAATTTCTCAATTGTATCCTCACATACTCTAATATACAGAAATACAAACAAGAGAGGCTCAACACACTCTTTCACAGCCCTGCCTCTCTAGCTAAGGCAACTACGAAATTTATACAAGAAATACAAAACTTGGGTGCACCGGTGTGTGCAGATCTCATAGATGAAAAACACAACAACCCTCTTGACTATTCTTTCTTGAAACCTTCTAGATCTTGAGATCCTTCAAAATGTTTAGTTGATTGCTCCAAGAATGTCTCAAGACAACTCTTTGATGTGTTCTTTTGTTATTGTTTCACTTTTTTTTTCAGAAAAAATTTACTTCATTATTGAAACAAGTTAGAACGTATATATGTACGATCTACAAAAATTGATACACTTAATCGATTAATCTATTAGGTTAATTCCTTAATCGATTAGATTCAACTCTCTGTTTTAATCAATTAGGTTATCTAAGTTAATAACTTTGTGGTGGCTGAAGACCTTTCATCAATCGTTAATAACTTATCTATGGTGGCTATGTGAGAAACTCGCTACGAGAGTTTTATCTAAGTTACAATCTTTCAATGTTCTCCAATTTGAAAATATTGGATCTTTCAGTGAACCGGTTGAGTGGAAAGATACCTGATAGTAGCAAATTTCCACCTCAATTGCAGTCTCTATCACTTGAATCAAACTCATTGGAAGGTGGAGTTCCAAAATCTTTGGGGAGCACATGTACTTTACGTTCGTTACACCTTTCAAATAACAGTTTGAATGAAAAACTTCCACTGATAATGCAAAACTTGTCAGGATGTGCTGGATCCTCACTGCAAGAGTTAGAACTGAGAATGAATCAAATCAAGGGTACACTTCCTGATTTCTCAGTATTCTCATCTTTAAAAACTTTATCTCTCGATGAAAACAGGCTAAATGGTAAGATTCCCAAATATATTCGATTTCCTACTGATGAGTCAATATTTTGTTCACTTTGCTTAGTTTATTGTGTTAAAATTAATCGAGAAATTGTGCTTAATTATCCAGTATTTTCCTATTTTTACTAATTGAGCTTAATTTGACCAAAAATTCTAATTTTAATTAATTTAGATTATTTGAGCAAATTATTTATATTATTAATTGCAGAAAAATTCTGGAAATACAATTTGGGACATTTGGAGGTAAAATGAGTGAAGAGCACAAAAGCACAGTAGTTGTCACGTCAACAATTAAAAAAAGTGATTATTAATTGGTGACGTGCTGGAATGGAAAGCTCCAAAGTTATTTCCAGCTCACAACTACGTCCAGAGGCGGCCCAGCAGCATGAGAAAAGGTGCACAAGGCAATTGGTCCAGCAGCTTGGATTTGAGCAGGTGTGTTTGGAGAGAAGCGGAGGTGCACACGGAGATTAGGAGTGTCACGGCCTGAATTTGGAAGCTCACGGCCCAAAGGAAGAAACAGTGCACTTGGAGCGTCCAGTTGGCTGTGAAAGGTGGATCCAACAACGTGAGCGTCCAAGAAAGCAAGGGCTCCAGCAGTGAAAAGGGGGTGTATCCAGCAAGGGCTTCAAAGAGCAGCAATGTGAACCAGGTCTGGAGGCACATAGCTGAAGGGAATTGGGGGTTGGATTTAAAGCTCCAGCCGCCACTTGTTTCAGGGGAGAGACATTGTACTCGTTACTTTCTTCTTGGTTGGACGAGCGAAGGGAGGCCGCCACTTACACGTTCTATTGGATTGGAGATGTAGGAGCTGTTGCACGTTGAGTTGGACGCAGCAGCGGTGCTGGTTCATGAGGGGAGAGACGAACATGAGGAAGTGTGGAGCTTTTATTTTTTTCTTTTGGGTTTCAGAAATTAGCCGCCACTTTCTCGGATGGGATTTTAGAGGCTTTTGCTTTGAACATCTTTTGAAGTTTTTGAATGTTTTTATTTTGAAGAACGTTCACAGCCACTACTGGCCACTTGCCATTTTGACTCTCTCGGTCCTTAGTTTGCAGGCCATTTATTTTTGGATTTTTGAACTTTACTTTTGGCTGAATGTTGTTCTTGAACGGAAGAAATGAATAGCTGACGGGTTGGTGATGATGGGATGGAAGAAGTATGTTTAAGCACACGGAGATTGAGAGTGGAGACCTGGAGCACGTAGCATCCAACGTGTCACGGAGAATGGATGGAGCAAGGCTTGTTACGTTTAGAGGAGAAGAGTCTAGGATTTTTGGAAGCACAAGGACAATAAATGGATGGTCCAGAGTTGGTGTGCACGGTGTTCGAGAATGAATGAAGAAATAGAGTGTTGTCCGTGATGTGGAGCAAGGAAGAGGTGTTTGGTTTTTACTTTTTCACGCTTGAGTCATTTTATTTTCGTACCTTATATATTAAAGTGGATTTAGGTTGAAGCAGCTAGCTCATTTCATTCTCATCTTTTTCACTTTCACGTTTGAATTCAATAAGTATAAATTATATTATATATATGCATTCAAGAAGCAGCATGTTTATTTAAATCACTTTATTTCTTACGTATTTTTAATTCATTGATTTTTGTGATGAAATGCATTTAATGTTAAGCTAAAAGTTCATATTCAATTGGTTCATGAAGACGTGCATTGAATTTTAATTCTTGCTGCACGTGAATTAATGCTTTGCAATCGATGTTTTATGGATGTCCATTTCTTCAACAATTTATTTCACTGCTCCAATTGCTTTAGCTGTAACGTGGGAATATTTAAATGCCGCTAGTTTGTTTTTTTTTTTTCTATTTTTTTTATTTTAATACTTACTTTAAATGTTGTCAATTATATTCTGTTGTATTTAATTTTTAATTTTAATTTAGTTATTTGCATTCATAAATACTTTCAAAACCTCTCACTACGTGTTTGATCTAAGACTCGAACCACATTTGCATTCTTTAATCGTTTTTTGGGAGAGGCGACCCTCTCATCACCTACTCAGCTGGAGACTCTCAAAATGAATTTGAACTCTTTGGGAGGTGTGATCAGTGACTCTCATTTTGCTAACATGTCAAAGTTGCAGTTGTTAGATCTATCAGACAACTCATTGGCTTTAGAATTTAGCCAAAACTGGACCCGTCCTTTCAATTGGGTTATATAGGGTTGAGATCTTGCAAGTTAGGTCCAACTTTTCCTAAATGGTTCCACACACAAAATGACATTGAAATTCTTGACATTTCTAACTGTGGAATATCAGATTCTGTTCCAGAATGGTTTTTGAGTAAAGTTGCAATACAAGGAATGACAAAAATGAATATTTCATTCAATAACCTCAAAGGTACAAATCCGAATTTTCCCTTGGAGGTTACTCCTCATTTTGTAGTCCTTGCATCCAATCAGTTTGAAGGCCCTGTTCCACCATTTCTTAGGGGATCAGCATTTCTTGATCTATCTCAAAATAAATTTTCTGACTTTTCTTCTTTTCTTTGTGCAAATGGGACAGTTGAAGCTTTAGGCTAGCTTGACCTTTCAAACAACCAATCTATCTCAAATCATTGGCGTATTTAGATTTGAGTCACAACAATTTTTCAGGAACGCTTCCTACTTCAATGGGATCACTTGTTGAACTTCAAGCGTTACTACTAAGAAACAATAGCTTAACCAAGGAGATCCCTTTCTCCCTAAGGAATTGCATAAAGTTAGTAATGTTTGACTTGGGAGAAAATAGATTATCAGGAAGTATCCCTTCTTGGATTGAGGAAATATATCAAGATTTGCAAATATTAAGCTTCAGAAAGAATAACCTCTCTGGAAGTTTACCAGTTCAACTCTGTTACCTACAAGGCATTCAGCTCTTGGATCCCTCACTCAACAGTCTATCAGGAAGAATTCCCAAATGCTTAAAAAATTTTACTTCAATGACTCAAAAGACTTCATTAACAGATTATACACACCAGGGGTATTCTGTCAGCATTAGATCGATTGGAAAGTACATGAACTACTATGATTTGTATTCATTGTTGACATGGAAAGGTGCAGATCATATATTCTTAAACAATGAGCTATTGCTGTTGAAAAGCATTGATCTTTCAAGCAACCAATTATCAGAAGAAATTCCAATTGAGATAGAGGATTTGTTTGAGCTCATATGATTAAATTTATCAAGAAACAATTTGACAGGAGAATTTCCCTCTAACCTCACTTGAATTTCTTGATTTGTCAAGAAACCAGATATTCGGTTCAATTCCTACTAGCCTTACCCAAAATGATCGCCTTACCATGTTGGATTTATCTAATAATAATTTATCAGGGCAAATTCCAATTGGCACTCAACTACAAAGTTTTGAGGCTTCAAGTTATGAATATAATTCCAATCTTTGTGGGAAGCCACTTGACAAATTGTGTGGCGCAGAGGAACCACCACATGAAGCAAATGTTGATGAATCAAACGAAGATGAAAATTTTGTTGTTAATCGTGCATTTTATGTGAGTATGATGCTTGGATTCATTACAGGCTTATGTGTAACTTTTGGCTTCATTTTGGTCAATATAGTCCATGGCGACAACTATATTTTAGGTTCTTGAACAACTTAACCGACAATATCTATCGCATGATCACAGTAAAAGTTCCCAGTTACAAGAGGTAGCTTAAAGGCTTGATGTTATATATTATCTTAGTCATTCCATATTTACGTTTTTTCCTTTCAATAGCAGTTATAATATATAGACTTTATAAATAATGTATAGTTCCTCTATATATTTTGTATGATTTGTCCTTTTTCTTAATCTTGAGTTTAGAGTTGTCAAAAGTAGATAAGAGTTTGACCAAATCTAATTTACCAACTTTAAATAAAAAACACATGTCCTTTTTAGATTTCATTCTCACACCATGATGTTTTTTCCCTATGCAAT
This sequence comes from Vigna nakashimae, assembly GCA_034642375.1. Lineage (NCBI taxonomy): Eukaryota > Viridiplantae > Streptophyta > Magnoliopsida > Fabales > Fabaceae > Vigna > Vigna nakashimae. The sequence goes on from CM067768.1 coordinate 27,300,201, forward strand.
TAATGTGAACCTAATGTTGGCTTAATGACAAATGGTGATTCAACTGCTGGATCATTGGTAAACAGTCATATATGCACATAGTTGGATCGATGTATGTAATTATTATTTTATAAATTTAAGTATGTGATTTAATCTCAGCAGCAATTGGAACTTGATTCACAGAAGTATAATTTATTTTAAAGAACCTTCTATTAGCCACACGAACATAGCTTTAAGTTCGAATGATGAAAGAAGATGTAGTGGAAAGAATTGACATGGTCTGACTATGTTAAAGCATTAGAAATAGAAGTGACAGTCTAATTATGCTAAAGCATCATAACAAGTGGCGGTTTAAAAAATAGCTTTTACATTTTGGATTAAAATGAGGTGATAAAGTTGTTGATGATGTAGATGCGGTAGGGAGCATAACTTGGTGTTTCTCCATTCAAAACTAGCTAGCTAATACTAGTACAAGAGTTCCCATAATAAGCACCGTAGTTTGACCGGATCAGCTTAACAGCTCTGCCAGATAAGCTCGGCAACCCCACAAAGAAGATTGGCGGCCTAGCTAATAAATATCTTATTGACGTGGTATGCTTATACAATTATATTAATTTATAATTATTTATTAAGATATTTTATCAATTAGCTGACTTGTTTAATTTATAATGTTTTAGGATTCTACTTTATGTAAAAAAGAAAATCAATGATAAAAATGAATTTCTCATTCCTGAAAGGAAATGTCAAGGAAAAATATCATTGAACATATTTATTATTGTAAAATGATTCATCCTAATTTTCTTGAATGATGCAATTATCCTTCTTAGTACATGAAATTAAAACCTGTAAAGTCACTTTTCCCAATAAAAATTGAAAAAGACATATTTGTTTGGACTAGATGACCATAAAAAAATTGTTATTAAAAAATTATTAAAGAAGTTATTGATTATGTATAGATAGATGCAATTACAATTTTTATATATGTCGAGTAATATACTACTTTTTATCATTAACTTTGTTTTTTTATTAATAGCTTTTTTAATATTATTAATATATTTTTATATTTTTCTTTTATAAAATAATTATATCAAAATTTTATTAAGTCAAATCGTTCTTTTTATCAACTGTCGCAACCGGAAATCGCGACGGGACGACGATCCAAAAAGAAACGGGTTTTGAAAAGAGATTTGGAGTCGCCACCATAGTTTATTTTGGAAAACTATGGAAAAATCATAAAATAATAAGACACGGTCCGCGAAAACCAGATTCTGGGTTCGGGAGTCGGTTATGCGTAGGGAAGGTGTTAGCACCCTACAACGCCTACCCTAAGGCAGTACCTTTAACTAAGTACGCGAATATGATGTGGTTTTCAAAATGTTTAACTATCCTAAAATAAAATTCTAAATAGACAAAATATATATTTTTTAGTTTTTTGGACCCGACAAGGATTGACCTTGCTCCTACGTATTCTCATTCAAAATGAGAAATCAGGGACACGTAGTTCTTTTGGAAACTGCTTGAAAATTTTGTTTGAGGAATTGTTTGAGAAATTTGTTTTGAAATAATTTTGGACTTTTGGGAAGTGAACCTGATAAGGACTGGCCTTGCTCCTACGTATCTCCATTTTTGATGGAGAATCAAGGATCACGTAGTTCTAGCTAGAAATACTGCTTGTTGTTTGAAAAAAGCCAGATGTTTTTTATTTTAATAGATTTTATGGTTTTAATATTTTCGAGAAAAAGAAGGTAATGAGTACTAGGCCGACGCGGACGGTCGCACGAGTACTCATACCTTTAGAATGATATTTAAATATTTTTAATTATTTTTTTAAAAGAGAAATAACGATATTAAGCACTAGGACGATGCGAACGATCACACGAGCACTCATACCGTTATCTACTCCTCTAGGAAGACTTGAGAGTGTCGAGTGCTAGGCTGATGTGGACGATCGCACGAGCACTCATACCATTATTTAAAATTTTTAATATTGAGGATATCAAGTACTAGGCTGATGCAGACGATCGCACGAGCACCCATATCCTCATTTAATATTACGTAAATAAGAGAGAAATGTATTGAACACTAGGACGATGCGGGCGATCACACGAGTGTTCAACATTTAAAATGTATTTTTGTATTTTTTTTTATAAGAAAGAAGAAGAGGTTTTTAGCACAAGGACGACGCGAGCGGTCACACGTGTGCTTAACCTTTAAAACGTATTTTTATAATTTTAATTTAAGAAAAGAGAAAAGGTTTTTAGCACAAGGGCGACGCGAGCGGTCACACGTGTGCTTAACCTTTAAAACGTATATATTTTTTTTTTGTAATTTTATTTAAGCTATAAATATTGTATTATTAAATATATATTTTAGGATAAGTAGGTATTTAAAATAAATAGATAAAATAAAATAAAATAAAACAATAAAAAATAAAATAAAAATAAAACAAAAATAAAAATAAAAATAAATAAATGAAAATAAAGCAAATAATGGGGGTCTAAATTATTTTTCTTTTATAAAAAAAATTGGGCCTAAACCCAAACTGGTATGGGGGTGCGCGGGTGAAAAGCGGGGGCTGCGGGAGAAAAGGTTTTTTTCTTCTTGGGCTTGACCTAGCTCTGGCCCGAAGATGTATGGAGGTGTGTGGGTGAAAAATGGGGGTTGCGCAAAGGAGGCTGGGTCAACAACAGGCCCAAGGGCCTTTTAATTCTCCAGCTCAGAAACCCTTAGGGATTCTCTCATTCTGTGCATCACACAGCCTCATTCAAACGAGACTCAGGGTCTCTTTCTCTCTGAGCGAGGAAACCAGGGGCGCGACCTCCGTCCAGACGGCCACCGCGCCACTGCCTCTTCGAACCAGACCCCCGCGCCGCCACCTTCTACCAGTCTCAGCGTCGGCGATGACACCAAGCGCTACCAGAATTATAGTCGGCCACGGCGCCACTACCTTTTCCCTTTCCTCACTTCGAAAACGGCAACCCAGGGAGGGTTTGCCTCCACCGCACATGTGCCAACACTTCTTCAAATCGATCGCCGCGAAACGTCGTCTATGGCGTCGCCAGTAGCGTCGCATGCCGCCGAAGTCATCGTCCGCCAAGGCACCAAGTCGCCTCCTTCTCTTTCCGCGCGGCGATAGCCGTTCACCGAGCCAACGCCGCCGCTCCCGAGATGCGTTATACCCGACACCGGCGAAGTCTGCTGCCATCTGTGCAGGGGCGGTTTCCTTCGCCGTAGCCCGATCCAACGAGAATAGCACAGAGACCCTTCTCTTCTTCCCCTCCGCACTACTATCCTAATCTAGTGTTCTACAACGGGATGGTGAGCCTGAAGGTGGTGGCGTGTGCCTCTTCCTAGATTGGACAAGAATGAATGGAAGGGGAGATTGGTGTTGCGTGGTTGAAGGCGACGGTGAACGACACAGTGGCCAATCCCCGTTTTGGCTCAGTGAAGGTAAAGTATGGGCTTGTGTTTGGGTGCTGGAAATTGGTCTTTGTTCTAGGCTGTGGCTTTGTATAATGTAGGTTGAGGATGATGGTGTTATGTGTGAGTTGGAATGGAGTTTCAATGGGTGAATGAGGCGGTGGCCGTGAGGTGTTGGTAGTGGCCGTGGGAGAATATGGAGGATGGTTGATGATTGGATGAGGGAATGAGGTTTGGTTGAGTAAATGGAGGAATACAAAGTTTGCGTGCCCGTGATGATGGGTGGGAGTTGCAGCAGGGAATGAAGATGATCACGGGTATTGGAAATCAAGTGTTGGAGGTGAAGATTGATGATGTTTGGTAATAATGAGCATATACAAATATCCAGTGCATTCAACAACATTCATATACAAATTTAACAACAATCGTAACGGAGATACGTTCATGGGCAAGTAACCAACTTAGTAGAACATGGAGTGTCAGATATTACTTACCTATCGAAGATCTGTTTGCTATTGCCAACCTCCAATGGGTTTTTCCTTCTCCTTTGGCTGGCGTTCGTCTTTTTCTCCCGGTCAAAAATGGTGAATCTGGATGATCCCAGATGAAGGTCCCCGAATATCCTCCTTCTTTCTTTTTTTTTTCTTTATCCACCCAAAATCCCTCCTCGCAAAATCTTGGAAAATATTCCCTTCTAACCACCTGTCTCCCTCACCCCAGACACGCCTCCCATACGCCCCTTTTCCCACTTTTTTTTATTTTCTTTTTATATATTTTATTTCAATTTTATTTTATTTATATTTTTTTTAATTTTATTTTAATTTTATTTTTCAATTTTTCAATTATCTTGATTAATTAACTCTATTAAAACAACATGAATATAAGAAATAAAATAGAAATTGATTTAAAAGCAAAGATCTAAATATATTAAAATAGAATAAAACAAAAAGGTAAAATAAAATAAAAGGAAAATAAAAAAAAATCAATAAAAACACATTTTTTACAATCCGGACAAAATTTGGGTGTTGACATCAACCAAAATAACAACACATGAACTACGTACCAATAAAAGAGAGAATACAAAAAATAGTCATTATTTTTCTTGATAATGGAGTGATTGATAAGTTTCTTCTTGCACCTATCAATACAGGATAATATCTTTCTTTTCAACTTTATCAATAATGTATTATTTTCAAAGTTAGATGAAAGAAATGTAATTTTATTGATTCATTTCAAATTTTAGCCCACAATTGGGTCTTGTTCGAAATCAATCTTAAAATAGAGTTAATTAATTATCTTGATCAATTGAGGAAAGATATTAGTACGAGACAAAATTTTGAAGAAACTTTTTAACATGTAAAAATATACAATAATTCACATATATATATATATATATATATATATTTAGTTATATTTTTTTACTTACATATGTTTTATTTTTATTTATTAAACTAGGGATATGTAAACCTACCAAGTTCAAAAAGAGATATATGGTTTCAAAGTCTAAGTTAAAAAATATCAAGTCAACACAAATTACAATTGTTTATTTATAACTACAATATTATAATATGTTTATATATGTTTGCTCCCTCAGCCGGTAAATATTTACCTTAATAGTAATAATTTTATTACTAGTAGTAATAAATTTCTTTTTTGAATGGAAAATATAATAAGTTTATAAAATGTGGAAAGCTAAATAAGAAATTTTGGTAGCTTAAATGGTAGAAAATTGTGGGGATTTCAAGAACATGGGTTCAAACTCGTTTCAACCTTTTTCTTTAAAAAAAATTGAAAAACAAAATTTAAAATATTGATAGTGGATAAAGCACTCTAGGTTTGAAGACATTATTGAGAGATCCATTGTGATGCACATCTCTTTCCTGGAAGTCTACTCGACAAGTTTTTAACTTAAATCTTGTTGAACAGATTATGTACTGTTAAATTATTGTGCAATATATCTTGTTAGAATGAAAATTTCTGATGAATTCATGTTATTGTGGTACATATGGAATTATGAATTATAATTGTGATGGTAGGATAGAGGAAACTTAAAAACCAGAGTTGGTACATCCCTAATCATAGAGCAGTCCTGGTGAAATCCAACAAGTTGTGTTTAGTCATATGTACTGGTGTTTATGGTGAGTTTGATTCGTCAAACATTTGATTCTTCTTTAGTGACCATTTATGGTGATATTTTAGTATTGTTAATTGATTTTGTGATATATTCATTTTGTATGATTTCTGCGATGATTGGATTTTATTATATTTGAATTTATGCATCTGAACATGATATGAGTATTATGGGGAGATTTTGTAAGGGTATAATGTGAGTTGAGGAATATGAGCATGGTATGAGTCTCGTGGAGAGATTCAATAATGATATGGTATTTGTGTATATGTTGATGTTGAGGGTCCTGTAGTTGGAGGTTATCCTAATACTCTAATAATCATCCAGTCTCAAGTAGAGAAGGATGAATTATGTGGTGAGAGGGGTAGGAGGTCTTGGTCTATGTGTCGGTTTTGGACATAGTGTTGAGGACTAACTTTGTGGATGGTATGAAGTATTTTGGAAGTGTATTTGTAAGAGGAAGTAGAAGTCATCACAAGTGCATAACCTCCCGTGACCGCTCATCAACATATCATCGGAATGAGTGTCTATTGGGTATTGTGGAATGTCTATTGCGGAATGAGTGTCTATTGAGTATTGTGGAATGAGTGTCTATTAAGTATTGTGGGATGAGTGTTTATTAGTAATTGTGGTATTGTGAGATGAGTATCTATGATGCGATTGTTGTATGATGGTATGAGGGTGTCTGACATAATTATTATATGGGGTTTGTTGAGTGTATCAAAGTAATGGATGAGTATCTATGATGCTATTGTTGTATGATGATATGAGTATCTATGATGCGATTGTTGTATGATGGTATGAAGGTGTCTGACATAATTATTATATGAGGTTTGTTGAGTGTATCAAAATAATGGATGAGTATCTATGATGCGATTGTTGTATGATGGTATGAGGGTGTCTAACATAATTATTATATGAGGTGTGTTGAGTGTATCAAAGTAATTATGCATGTTTTATAAATGATTGGTTGCATGTTAGCTCACCCTACTTGTTTGTGTTTGTGTATGTGCGATGATCGTATAATTCGTTATACGGGAACAGATGAAGGAATGTCGTCTGATTCAGTGCCAATGAAGAAAGAGATAGAAGAATAAATTGAAAGAATTCGAGTTATATTTATGAGTTTATAGTTGAAATCTGAGTTTAAAAGGTATATATATATATATATATATATATATATATATATATATATATATATATATATATATATATATATATATATATATATATATATATATATATATATATATATATATATATATATATATATATATATATATATAAACTATGAATTATCAAGTGTGAGATTAAGGGATGTTACCTTAAATATAATGCTACAATATATTAATTATGAATTATCAAGTGTGAGATTACGGGATGTTACACAGCCTATAGTCTTTTATACTAATAACTCTGGTAAGAAATTTATATTTTCTTGGGTTGTTATTACACTAGTGTTTGAATGAATTTTAATTATAATGCAATGTAAATGCATAGTAGTTATTTATTTCATTTAGAACTAGTGTGATCTTTTATTTGTTTAAAAATTAATACAAGTAAAATCTATTATTTTATATAGATTTATAAATAGTAAAAAGTAGGATAATAGTGATTATTAATGCATAAAAACGTATAGTTTAAAATTACTATACTTTTTAAAATAATATTTTTATTCCTCAAATATTTTTATTATTAGTCTTTTACACAATTTAAATTAGATCGTAAAAATAGTAATAAGACTGCCTTTTAATAATATATTTTATTTTTTATTAAAATAATGTTATTATAATATATATATATATATATATATATATATATATATATATATATATATATATATATATATATAAGCATTGAGAGGAGATTTAAATATGTTCAAATGTTACGTAGATAATGAATATTTTATAAACTATTTGAAGATAAAATGAAAAGAAAACATGTATGTATGTAATTGTTTGAATGAATTATAAACAATTTAATATTGTAGTTTTTTTTATTAGTGCTTTATGCAAACTCTTGTATAGGTAAATTTTTTCTTGTACCCGTTGTAATATACTGACATATGAGCTTTGATATATAGACTTATTACTTTGTGCGTTGTATTTATTGTATTTGTTTATTAATTATAGTTTTAAAATGTGTTTACTAACTATTAATACTTTGGAATAAAAAAGTAACATTGAAGTAAGTATAATCCAGAAGATGAGTGTAGTAAGTGTAGTTGCATATTGGTTAAATCAAACAATTAAGTTTTTGTGCATAATTTGTATTTTGCACAATATTTTGCACTAACAATAATTACATATATGCACTTAATCTCAAAACTGAAGGTTGTTGTGGAGATCCCAAAACAATTAGTCATATATATTTTGAATTTAAAAAATTCTTGTTGTTGTTCAATTTATATATCTATTTCTTTTATGGTTTAAAATCATAATACTTGCTCACAATTCCACTTTGGTAGGTACAATTGGAACTCAAATACAAAACCTTATTTCATAAATTCAAGATCAAAGAGTTAAGTTTGCGAAAAATCATAGTCTTCATTGTAAGTTGTAGAAACTACAATTCTTGTAAAACACTTGATCGTCATTTCTAATGTGTGAGATAATTATTCTGCTAGAGTTACACATAACTCATAGTTCTGGAAGTTCTGGAAGTGCTAATTCTGTTGAATTGTAATCGCAGAAAGAACAGAGGAATGATTCTTCCTTTTTGAACCATATTCTATCACATTTTATCAAATAGTGTACTCTGCTGATATGCCACAAGTAATTCACTTGAAATTTTGAGTGTCCTCTTTAGTTGTTATTAGGTTCGGCTAACCCAAGTTCTTTTTAAATATTTTAAAAAGAATCTGAAATATTTTAAAATTAATTATCAAGAAATTTAATAATTAATAGATTATTTGCTAAGTGACAAAAGAAATTCATGTCGTGCTATGAATTCTTCAACTTACAATCGAATTTCAATGTAATTCATACCATCTAACTCTGCTTAAGTTTAAGGCAAAAAAAATCTAAAGTAATTAACGTAAAATTAATTAAAAGATGAACCCTCTTAATCACATGCAAGAGATGAAGGTAGAAAGGAACAAAAACACATAATCTATTGGTTTTACATAATCAAAGAACATGACTCAAAATAATTATGTCATTTCTAACGTTTTGAAGATTCATCAAATTATTGTATGATAATAACTTCACAGGAAAGGCTTAAGATATAAACAAAGTATTTAGAAAAAAAAAAGATCACAATCACAATAGGCTTCCTGAACAACCATTACAAAATAAAAATGGAGAAGAAAGAAACATTTAAAGAAAATAAATGTTTAGAAATCTTCCTCAGTTATCGATCTCCAGAGTACCTCTTTCCTCTGTTTTCTTTATGTCCTTTGAGCATGATACCCTCACAATCATTCTAATCTTCAACAACAATTCCATTTTCTCACTTACACTCCTATAATCCAGATTTCCTCTGCCAAAAATTAAGCAAATAATATTAATTTTCCCAGAAATAGAAACATTAAAAAGATAACGTAAAAAAACAGAAATTAAAAAAAAATCATATTAAAATGCAAAAGGAATAGAAAACTCCAATAATTTAAGTCATTACTAATTAAATTCTTTCAATTTATTTTATACTTTGTAAAAAAGATCATTTGTCATAAAATAATTATCTTGTATGATTATCAAGGCAAATAAAAAAAAATTGTTTGTAGAAGCCAAATTAAGACTAGAAATCTTCACATTCATATTGGAGATCTAAACTTGAATTACAAACTTACCATTTACTATAAAATATGTATTTATAGAAATAATTGTATCTATCATCCATGAAACTAATATTGTAATGTTTAAACACACAAAAGAAAAACCAACTTATTATGAGAATGTCACAAACAATTTTGAGACATGATTGAAAGAGATAAAAATAAAGAAACTGAAAATATGTCTCATGCTAACGATTTTTTATTATTTTGTTGTATCCATAGACATTAGTTATTATCTTTAAGTAATATTTTTTCAAATACATCGTTAATCTTTCAATAAATTTCTTTTTATCTAATAAAAAATCGATTTAACCATAATATTTTTGTAATTGTTATTATTTGGAAATGTGAATCATATGACAAGAAAATCATTAATCAAATTTAGAAATCAAAATAATTAATTATGTAGATATCAATTAGAAATTATTAGTATGTAAAATAGTCTTTTTTATAAATAAAAAATTATAATTAATTTGTTAATTAGACTTAAATTGATCATTGTCATTAGCTATCAAAGTTTTACATATTTAATATTATTAATTTTAAATTAGTCTCTAATTTTAAATTAAAAACTAATTTAAAGAAAAAAACTTAATAATAATAATAATAAAACAAAAATAATCAAATTTTAACACAAGGTTAAAATAATGTTACCTGCAGCTATGTTTTGTAGCAGATTCTGAAAACTTTCACTGTTGTCATGACATAAAAGATATAATATTTCTAACACTCCCCCTCAAGCTGGTGCATACAAATTGTATGAACCAAGCTTGAAATAATTAAACTAGGTTTTCAACTTCAAAAGTGTACGAAGGAGAGCAGCAGAGAAGGAAGCAATAAACACTTCAACTTCAGAAGTGGATGAAGGAGAGCATCGGAGAAGGAGGCAATACACACTTCAACTTCAGAAGTGGATGAAGGAGAGCAGCGGAGAAGGAGGCAATACACACTTCAACTTCAGAAGTGGATGAAGGAGAGGCAAAACCCTCTACTACAGAGGCGAAACCCTCTACTACAGAGGCGAAACCCTCTACTACAGAGGCGAAACCCTCTACTACAGAGGCGAAACCCTCTACTACAGAGGCGAAACCCTCTACAGCAAATTACGCAGAAAGAAGAAGGAGGTCCGAAGATGCGGAAGCATGCGGCGAGAAGAAGACAGATTTCGATGCCAGCAATGGCAGCAATGGCTGCTTTGGAAGGTTTAAACAGAGAGAGGGAGGTTCGGTGATTCAGAGGAGGCAGTGGTTTCTAGGAGACTTGTCTCTTATTCTGGATATTTTTAGGGGCTGCCGGCGACCATGACGGTTGGCCGCCGGCAGACAACAAAGACCACCGGAAGAGATCAGAAAACCTGCTCTGATACCATGTTAAACATAGTGAAAATTATTTATGGGATTAATCTCCCTTGTGTTAAACACACATAGGGTTCTCTATTTATAATAGAAAAAATATGGGCTAAGCCCAAAATACAAATAATAAATAATAACAAACTAACTGAAAGATAAACTGAAACATAAAAGATATAATATTTCTAATAGTCTCCTAAATTATTTAAGAACTTGAAATATGCATCACGCCAAGAATGCACTATTAAGATTGGGCCAAACACTCCCCAAAAGCTGATAGCAAATCCAATTGTCATACTTATATAATATTCACGATTGAAAATGAAATTGTCATCCCTGTGATATTTAACAATTGGTTGTTGTCTTGGTTCTCCATCAATACACAATTTCTCTAATGGTAGTCCACAAAGATCGGTATTATCTTCATATTTTGATGCATCGAAACTCTGTAATTGTGTGCCAATTGGAATTTTTCCAGATAAATAATTATGTGACATATCTAACACAGTGAGCCGGTCAATCTGAGCAAGACTAGAAGGAATAGAACCAACAAGTTGGTTTCGTGACAAATCAAGAAATTCAAGTGATGTTAACTCTCCAACATTTGAAGGAATTTTTCCTGTCAGTTGATTTCTTGATAAATTCAATGAAACCAATCCAAATAAACTCTCTATTTCGTTTGGAATTTCTCCTGATAATTGATTGCTTGAGAGATCAATGCTATTTAAAAGTGACAATCCCCTGTTTGTGAATATTTGTTCTGAACCTTTCCACATCAAGATTGCATTCAAATTGTATGAAAAGTAACCCATGATAGCACTAGTGTTGACCAAATATTGATGACGTTGATAATCCCTCAAAGAAGTCATTTGAGTCATTGAGGAAAAGTTTTTTATGCATTTAGGAATTCTTCCAGATAGGTTGTTTAGCGAGAGATCTAAGAGTTGAATATTTTTTAGATAACAAATTTGCAATGGTAAATTTCCAGAGAAATATTTGCTTTTCAAGCTTAAAAATTGCAACTTTGATAATTCCTTCCCAATCCAATTTGGGATATATCCTTCAAAAGAATTGTAGCTGAGATCAAGATATTGCAACCGAGAGAGATTTCCAAGTTGCGAAGGAATGTATCCTTCAAAAGAATTCCAACTGAGATCAAGATACTCCAACCGAGAGAGATTTCCAAGTTGAGGAGGGATTGAACCCTCCAAATAATAATTTCTTGCAAGATTCAAATATTTCAAATGAGAAAGAGAGCTTATCTGAGTTGGAATTTGTCCGCTAAAAAAACATGAAGAGAGATCAAGATATCTCAAGTTGGTAAGAGAGCCAAGAAACTCTGGAATATTAGTGTCTGAAAAATCATTGAGACTGAGGTTCAAATACTGTAAGTGTCGCAACTCCATTAACGACTTGTGGATCTCTCCGCTGATGTAACGCCGAGAAATAGATTCATAATAATAGTAAAGAGAAAGAGATTGATAATGATACTGTCCAGGAAGGTGGATGCTTATAATATGAACGGTGAGATTGGTGCAGCGAATCCTCTCCCATTGGCAACAGTCGGGAGTGGTCCAAGATGAGAGCATGTCGTAGTCATCAACAATGGCAGCCTTGAATTGAAGGAGTGCTTCCCTCTCCTTTGGAATGCATCGGATGTGGTGTTGTCCATAAGCAGCCTGCAACACCACACTCACCACAAACATAAACATCATCACTTTGAGAATATTCATGATGATGAAATAGAGAGAGTGAATAGTATAGAATTAGATTCATATATGTTCTGAATTAAGCACTCCCAATACCCACATTTATACTCACGCGAATAATAAATAATGTTATTTATTCTTAGAGACAAAATATTGTATGAAAATAGATACAATTAGAAATTCGTATATTGTATGTGACTTTTTTTTATAAAATTCATAAAATAGATATTTTTCTTTAGGATATTTTTAAAAAATTGTAAGTCCAGCTAAATACTAAGAAAATATTTTAATAGTGAAAGTTTATGTCACCATTTCTATGTTGTTCCTATAAAATCGTCATCTCATATTACTAGCAAATGACTTTGTTATAGTAAATTAATTTGGGGTAATGGGACAAAATGTAAAAAATATTGCCAAATTAAAAAGGAAACTTCAAAAAATATAGTCATTATTGGAAAATTAGACATTGGTCTTTGTTCAAATAAAATGACAAGGGAAGCCTCCACTTTTCCACCTTTGTCACTGATAATGCTAAATTTTACCATTATTTAAGCATCATTTTAGTATCAAAATTAACTCCTTTCTAACTTATAATTTGTTAATTCCTCTTCTTTTATCTTGTTTTCTAAATAATTGTGTTTTTGGCTACTTTGATGTACTTTCATCAATAATCCCTTATTTTGTAGCTAAAAATGAGCTTGGAAGAGTCTCCAATAAATTATAGAGCTGAACCAACCACAAGGCACGCAAAAACGCTCGTCAGCCGCGAACGAACGCTCGCTCAGAGAAATGGACGCTCGTCCAGCGAGTTAAGAGGACGTTCGTCCAGAAAACAGAGAGGACGCTCGTCCTGCAAACATAGAGGACGCTCGTCCAGAAGGCAGATGGGGACGCTCGTCCAGAGAGACAGAAGTGGACGTTCGGTCAGGCAGAGGAGAGGATGCTCGTCCAGCAAAGACGATCAGTAGACGCTCGTCCAAGATTCAGGACGCTCGTCCAGCAAAGAGAGAAGAGGACGCTCGTTCGTCCAGAGCGCAGTGGACGCTCGTCAGCGAGATGCTCAGCGGACGTTCGACCAGGAGAATAGGACGCTCGTCCAATTTAGAGGCGCTCAGTACGCTCGTCACTTTCAGTGGACACAGTTTTTGTGAGAAGGCCGTGCCCGGGCGCGAAACAGGGAGGGCACTGGGCGCGATTTTTACTGATGTAGCAGCAGAGTCTATTTAACCCTAAAACGCAAAAGGGAAAGGGTCTTTGGTTCTCTGGAGGCGCGATTTCACTCAGAGGAGAGCTTGGAGGGTTGCTAGGGTTCGTGGGAACACTCCCTTCTTCCTCTTGGGTTCTTCATCTTCTTCCATGGCCATTTTGTAAGCTTAAAGGCTCTCCATGGAAATGGAGAGCCAAACCCATCTTGTTGGGATTAGTTGTAGCCTTTGAATTCTTGTGTAATTGTTGAATGATTTGAATATATATATGCCTTTTCTATCAATTGCTAGTATTCTTGTTTTCGATCTTAAAGCTTGCATGTAATGGGGACGTTCATGACTTGATTTTGGGGTTTCATTGATTATGGGGACGTAAGATGAAATCTAGAACTGAAATAGGAGTCCTTGTGGTTCATTGATTCTAGGGATGGAAGATGATTCACATGTTGTCTTAGATCCTAGCTCTTAATGCGGGTTTTGCTTGTTAGATTGTCCAAGGGATTGGAGTTTGATAAGGAAAACCTAGGCTCTTTCACCTAAGGGATTAGGGCTAGAGTGTTTTAGTGGATTGACTTTAGTAAATTGATAGAGAGGAGATGAAATTGGTTATACACAAGAGTGCATTGGTGAAAACTAACCTTAACAATGTCATTTCATATCATTTCTAGTCTTTTCCATTTCCAAGTGCCTTCAATACCAAAGTCCAACCTTGTAATTATGTATGAAGTTACATTTCTGCACTTGTTTTGTAAATTGATGTTATGTTCTTGAGTCTATATGAGTTGTTAATCGCACAATTCTCTAGTATTACGAGTCTCTTGGGAAAACGATACCCGATCTTACCGGTTTATTACTTAAACGATTCGGTACACTTGCCGAAATCGAATCCAACAAGTTTTTGGACTAACAATTTCCTCATTATCAATGGTGGGAAATTTTTTGGGACAATAATTCTATATTCCAATCAATTGACTTATCCGAAGACTTGTGAAAACAAAGGTAACTAACATGAAATTGGAATTTTTAGATTAAACCACAATTTTATATAATAAATAATCGATGAAATGTTGCCTTAAAAAATAGTGAAAGAATTATAAGTCAATATTCTGAAGATAATAAAATTAAAAAAGTACTCTGAAAATCCATTTCGCAACGCAATTGTTTTTTAACAAGTTGTAATATTTGTAATAGCTTCTTTTATGAATAGCAAGATGGTTAATTTGACATAGAAAGAGTTCAAATTAACACAGTCCAATAGTTTACATATGAGTAACAAAATAACGTTATTTATTTGTATGCAGAACTAAAACATTATATAAAATAAATGTCATTAGAAAATTTTATAGTTTGTGTGTTTTTTTTTATAAAAATTTGTGAAATTATTCTTTTTAATTTTGTTTTATAAATTTTTTAAGTTCTACGAAAATGTTTTATTTAAATAATAAAAGTCCAGATACGTAAGTTCGCTATGGTAAACTGTCTTAGTTACAAATTATAAAGAAATATTGACAAATAAAAATGGAAACTTCCTTTTTTCTAAGACAACAAAATATAAATTAATTACTATTTAAGACAACAACAATAATTCTTTGTTACTTTTCCAAATATGAAAATTTGTAAACCTTGTGAATTTACTGTAACAATGACTTAAAAAGTGATATTTCTAGACATTTTCTATTTTATTTTCATAATTTGTTTTGCATGCAAAATTGCTAATTAAACACGAGATGGTATATTTTTAATTTTAACTATTTTTACATTATATTTGAATATTTTATTTTATAAGTGTTCTATTTCCCGTTCAAATCAGTGTTTTTCTTTTTTGTCGTCATATAAATTTGAGGGTCATTATACACTAATACTATTCATTGTTTGTCATATCATACTTATGTGATGGGTTTACTTTACAATTTTCCAAGTCCTCACCCTAAATGTTACTCCAACTCCTATATAATATTTAATTAGTTAAATACATGTTTATATATTATAATTAAAACTGGTAAACAGCAAAATTCGGATAAAACGTATTGTGGATTATTGTTTTCTTTTTTAAAATTCAAATATCTATTCAATTTACATAAAGTAATAACTTAATTTACGATGCATAAAATAAACTACAAATTACATGGCATCTACAGTGAAATTGTTATCAAATGAAATTTGGTATTTGTAGAATAAATCAAATCGTGAGAAAGGTTTTAGGGAAATAATTTTATTCCAATCTATGGACTTATCTGAAGACTTTTGAAAAGAAAGGTAACTTACACAAGGAATTTTTAGATTAAAAGACAATTTTATATAAAAAAATAATCCATCAATATTTCCTTAAAAATAGTGGCGAAATTATAAATATAGATAGAAAGGTCTGAGATGAATTTAAGACAAATATATCCAGCTTCCGGTGGAATTGAGTCACCTTATACCTAGGTAAAATGAATTCAGTCTGACCCATGTTTGTTCAAGTTAGTTTTACTAATGTTAAGGTAGAATGACCCTGACCCGAGTCAGAACATCAAATTGTAGTTATTAAACAACTTCTTCTATCTTAAGATTCAAATCTCTCAGCTATCCAATTCAAGATAAAGATCTAACTAAATCTGAGTTGCATCATATTTTAGGAAAAGAAGAAAAGAGAGGCTGAAGGCCAAAACTCTAAAGATTATTCAAACAATAAAGATAAGGAAGACCAGAAAATTACCCTTAGGTCTTTAAATATATCACTAAAGACAAGTGGCTGCAAGTTTTTCATGAGAAGGGTTTATAGGTGTGTTAATGAAATGGCTTTGGCTTAGGAATTAATGATTTACACAACACTTCTTACGTATGTTGTATTATATATAATAATAAATTTCAGATATTAAAGTTTTTAAATTGATTGTGCAATTTTACTGATGTAGAAGGAGGATATAGAAAATTTTCTCTGGTCCAAAATTGGGGTAAAAAGTGTTATCTTTTATAAAAAGTATAAAAAGACAATCAGTATAAAAAGTAATACTTTTTACATCAATTAACCACACAATTGGTATAAAAAAGTATTTCAATCATCAAAATCATTCTTCCTCGTCAATCAGAAATATCAACACTTTGTTGGATTTCATCAAAATCACTTCTACCAAGCAAATCATATATCCTCAAATTCTCTCAACGCATATAACACAACATCATTCAAATCAAACATCAAAACATAAACTCCTAAATAGGTGAAAAATAATAACAAAATTTGTTTTTAAAATTTTGGGGATTTTGTGTTGTTAGGATTTTGTGAGGGAGTGAAGAGTTTTCAAATAAACTAAAAAATAAAAAACTATTTTCTATACCAATTATAATTAAAACTGATATAAAATGTTTTTTCTTATTTATTACAAAAATATCATTGTATCCACTTCTATATCGGTTATAATTATTATAAAAATTTTCTTATTTGTTAAAAAAAGAGCATGACATCCACTTTCTATGAGTGTTATAACTAGAACCAACATGTAAAATTTTATTATTTATTATAAAAATATCATTACACCCATATTTTATATCGGTTATAAATACAATTGGTATAAAGTGTTACCATATTTATAGTTATGCCATCATGCTATTTTTTATTTTTTATAACTGATGGATTATAGTTGGTATAAATAGTTGTTATAAAAAATATTTTTTTGTCAAATGTAATTGATAAGCTTCACTTATTGTATTCTACATAAGAAATGCTAAGCTTCACTTATAGTACACTACATAGAAGTATTTTTCGTTCTTCTTAAAGATTTAAAGGTATAATTATAAAATCATAAAATTTATAGAGGAAATAATAATGGAAAACACCCAATTTTTCGTTCTTCCCAAAAAATTAAAGGTATAATGATAAGAGTCATAAAAGTTACCGAGGAAATAATAATGGAAAACAACTAATTTGGTAAATGAGTAACAATTAGAAGTGAGAAAATGAGATAGCAAACTTTTGACGACTCCTTCTCACATGTGCACATGGCAAAGTGGGTCTTCTTGATTTGTTAGAATTTTTTTTGTAGTTAAATTATAATAAAAAATAATTTAAATGATTAAAATTTGGTGTTGTCTTATTTGAAAGATATAAATATGCAACAAAATTATAATGTTGATTAAAAATACTTAGATATTAAGTTTTAATTGTTGATTTTAATTAAGTAATTTAACATGTAAAGTTAATAATTTTTTTAATTAAATAAATTTGAAACATTAATTAAAAAACATAAAAAATTATATGGTTCAAATTTGTTATCATTTAAAGTTTTAATTTATTTTTTCAAAAAATTATGATAGTTGAATTCATCCCTAGGGAAAACAAAATAAGTATAATTCACAAGACAACAATAAAATAAAAACGAAAACAAAATGTGTACAATAAATTTTAAATTTGTTCACTCTGTCTTAGAGTTACATCCGGTTGCTAAGACAAGCTAATAGTGTAACAATGTATATATATAAACATGCATATAATACAACCAATGCAAGAAATAAGCTCTTTAGACAATGTACATCCTCGTCCCGATCTCCATCTATACCCATATCGAGTTAATGTAGATATTTCTAGTTAAAACGAGAATGAGTTTAGAGAATGAATTTATTTCTCATCCATATTTCTAATTCAATAACAAAAAATTAAATTACTAATTTAATCATTAATTTTTATTATAAAGTTTCCCTAACAATCATTTTTATTGATGAAGTTGGTAGTATATTCGGATAGAGGATTAGAGTAGGAGAGTATTAGACCATTGGAAAGATAAAAGAAGAGTTCATGACAAGCTGGGTTGGGCTATTAACTTTTGCTAATGAATGCATTTGCTTTGTTACTATGATGAGCAAATGTGTGATCATAATAAGAAAACAAGAAAATTGATATAACATGTGGTCATTTAATCTATTTCCTTTGTAAGCAGTAGAATGATTTATACGGAGAAGAGGTTCAAGGAAGAAGCAACAACTCTCTCCAAATCCAAGTGAAGTTGTAAGATCCATGAAAAATATTTATAATAGTAAATTTTAGCATTTTATTAGTAATAATAATTTTAATGGATAGAAAAATGTAAATTTTGGATATAAAATTATAGTAATTCTAGAAGGAGAGGTTCAAATTTTTGATAACTTATTTAGGATTTTTTAAAAAAAGAATTGAATAGTAAAAAGTGAATAGTGAATAGTAAAGTGAATAGTGAATAGTACAAAAAAAAATTAAAAAAATGAATAGTGCCAAAGTGATAAGAAAGCCACGTTGGTGCAAAGAGGATCAGATAGAATTTGAATTAAAACAATTTTAATAAAATAAGGAAGAGTAAAAAAAAAACAAATAGTGCCAAAATTTTGGCCTATAAATAGATATCAGAGGAATGGAGTTTTTGCACCAAGAAGTAGAGAGAATTATGAGAAAAGAAGAAATTAGGAAGCTTTTGGACTAGGAAGAAATTTTAGAGTAGAGGTTCTGAAGAGTTTTCGGGGAAACAAATTCGGAGCAAGAGAAGTCTGGAATAGAGGTAGGGGAGCTAACCTTTCTAAGCTTTTATATTCTGATTTAGTATTGTTTTATTACTATTTATGTTTTAAAATTTTGTGTGAATACTGTAAATGCTTATTGTATATTTTTATATTGAATTTCTGTGTCAATATTATATGTTGTTATTTTGAATCTGTAAATAAGAAATTTGTTAAAACTAGTTGAGGAACACTTTGGCTAAGGAAACACTTTGACGCACCTCTCTTTCCTGGAAGTCTACTCGACAAGCTTTAACTTAAATCTTATTGAACAGATTATATATGTACTGTTAAAATATTGTGCAATATATTTCGTTGGAATGAATTCATGTTAATGTGGTAGATACGAAATTATGAATTCTAATTGTGATGATTTCAATTTATTATATTGGATTTAAATTTATGCGTCTGAACATTGTATGAGTATTATGGGGAGATTTCGTAATGGTATAATATGAGTTGAGGAATGTGAGCATTGTATGAATCTCGTGGAGAGATTCTGTAATGATGTGGTAATTGTGTATATGTTGATGTTAAGGGTCCTGTAGTTGGAGGTTATCCTGATACTTTAATAATCATCTAGTCTCAAGTAGACAGGGATGAATTATGTGGTGAGAGGAGTAGGAGGTCCTGGTCTATGTGTCGGTTTTGGACATAGTGTTGAGGACTAACCTTGTGATGGTATGGAGTATTTTGGAAGTGTATTTGTAATAAGAAGTAGAAGTCATCACAAGTGCATAACCTCCCGTGACCGCTCATCAATGTATCATCCGGATGAGTGTCTTTTGGGTATTGTGGTGTTCATTGGGTATTGTGGAATGAGTGTCTAATAGGAATTGTGATATGATGGTTTGAGGGTGTCTGACATAATTATTATATGATGTTATTATCAAAGCAATTATGCATGTTTTATAAATGATTTGTTGCATGTTAGCTCACCCTACTTGTTTGTGTTTGGGTATGTACGATGATCGTATAATTCGTTATACGAGAGTAGATGAAGGAATGTCGTCTGATCCAATACCAATGAAGAAAGAGATCGAAGAATAAGTTAGAAGAATTTGAGTTATATTTAGGAGTTTATAGTTGAAATCTGAGTTTAAAATATGTATAGACATATATCAACTATGAATTTTTAAGTATGAGATTACGGGATGTTACCGTAAATGTAATATTACAATATATAAATTATGAATTATCCAGTGTGAGATATTGGGATGTTACATTAATGGTATCAGAGCAGTTCGTCCTTAGGATGACCTGCGGGTTGTACGTTTAAGTTGCCTTTCAGTGAAGAGGGCTAAGTGACATGATTTGTCATGTGTTTTTAAGTTTAAATCGTAGAGTGAGTGCAACCCACTTAATGTTTTAAGAACAGAAAAACGTCTTGATAAGAGTAATGAGGGTGCACACTCATGACTTTATTAGGGACAAATTTCTTTTTTTAATTCTTATGGTTTCGGGAGGGAAGAGTTATGGTCTGAGTCCTTTTGTGGTGTGCTTTATAGTGACATAGGGATACAGATTCAAGGATAACTTTACCTTTATACCTTCTTTAGATTTAATCAAACCCTTTGAGACAAGTTTTTTTTTCTTCTCAAAGATAGCTAGATGTTGTGTATTGGAGCTTGAAAGTAAAAACACCAGAGTTTTGGTCTTGAAGTATAAAATCGTCGTTTTTACTTGGAAGTGTTTCAAGAACCGAGCGAGAGGATCATATATCAATAGTTGTACAATAACAGTTAAGTTCAAAGGTTTAAATGAAATGAGTTTTGGGGTAAGCATCAGTGTGGCAAGGTTTGAGAAATCAACTTAGTTCTGCATATAGGTGATGCTTGAAGATTGGAGAAAAGAAAATAGTGAAATAGTTGAAGTTAAAATTTTTTTTTAAAAAAAAGAGATAGGAATACTGAAGTAGATTAAGGAGAAATCAAATATTAGACGAAGAGTAGAGGAGGAGTTGTATAAGGCATATAACGGATTTAGAGAAAGTTTAGTAGGAGAAGAAATTTATAAGTTAAGAGAACACGAGGTGTTTAGAAAAGAATGAAGTATTGAAAGGATTCTAAGCTAAGATGATTAAAAGGAGATGGTTAGATTTTTTTTCATTAAATGTATTGGAGTTAAGATTTGAGAGTATGAGATTTTGGTATGATGAGCAGTGGAGAAAATCCAGGTACGAAAATTTTGGCTTTCGGCTTGTGCAACATGTTATAGTTGTTAATTCTCAAAGGAAAAAGTATAAGAGGATTAAAGGATCACGGTTCATGGTTTGATGGTGGTAAATCTTATTGGTTTTGAAATATTAAAGTTAATAGAGGTAGTGTAGGTTGAATTAATATGAACATGGTAAGATAAACTGGAAGGGGAAGTAGTTCAAGTTTAAATTGGAAATACAATTAGAAGTTGATTTGTTAAGTGTCAGTTTAAATAGTAATACAAGTTAATAAGGGTTGATACAAGTTTGGATGGCTATGTGTTATGAGAATGAGAGTTGTATTGCAAGAATTAGAGGATTAATTAGTACAACCATTAAACTATATTTTAATGTCATAAGATGGATTTAACTAATGTGACATAAGTGGTTTATTTAAATGAGTAGGTGGAATATTGATAAGGTATGATAGTGGGAAATTAGTTAGTTTTAAATTCGGCCCTATCGAGATTAAAATATATGGTTTCAGAATTTATAACATTGGTGATATTGAGTGATCTGTTGAGTCTGATCAGAAAGGTATAGTTGTTAGGTGCTAGGTTACAGACAACAGTGAGCTTATAGGATTAGGTTGGGTTAGAAAGTGGGATTAAAATTGTTAACCTCAATGGTTATGTGAAAGATGGGTGAAGATTTGTATGTCTCACCTTGATCTTTGACTAGTGATGCGTGTGTGAGTTTATACTTATTACTCTTAATTCACATAAGATACAAATTTGAGATTTGGTTAATACTAAATATCCTTGGGATATGGTATTGGTCTAGGGAAGCACGTTACAATTGAGATAGCGTTGTTGTCATCAACCCTAATAAGCTCCCTAGGAGAGTGGTGGGAAGTACACTTACACTTACCCGGTGCAGCTCCGGAGGGGGGTGGCGTTGTGTACTTGCCCTGATAAGCTCTTTGAGTGGTGGGAATTGCCCTGATAAGCTCTTTGAGTGATGGAAATTTCCCTGACAATCTTTAGGCGAGTGGTGGGAAGTAACATGGTGGTTAAATGGTTGGGAGGATGTAATTACCTAAAAGAGCTCTTGAATAAAGTGGTGGGAAGTGATACTTGGCACAATGATTTTGTGTTATGACATGTTTTGGTGATCCATAAATTCCTTATACCTTTGGGTGTAAGGTTGTAAGAGGAGAAAATATGATATATAAATGTATAAAAATTAGGGTGTTTCAAAGCCAGTCGTGATGCTTGAATGGATATATTGTTTGGCGCAGTTAGTAGTATAATTTGTGTAGATACTTTGAAGGATATAATCTTATGTGCTCTTGTTTCATGATTGTGGTATTACTAATATGTGTTATGTTGATAAAAATATGTGCCATATCGATGATTATGATCCTATAATATTCGATCCTTTTGAATTCTGTAAAGACGACATTAAATATGATTTTTAGCTTGTGTGGTCATGTGAAATTAATAATTATGCTAGTTGTTCCATTATAGTTTAAATTTGAGTTTGAATTACAAATATGTGTTAGCATAAGAGTATACAAATGAGAGTTATTCTCAAAGAAATTTCAATTTCATTATTGAAAATGAATAAAACAATGGTGTATGATATGACAAATATCATATATTTCGATAACTCAGGTCTATAAAGTCATTAGGACTACACAATTTTTCAATTGATGCAATTTTGTATTGTCCGAATCTCATAAGTATAACCATATGCCTTAATCTTCGTGTGAAAATGATATATCACCCATGTGCTAAGCAAAGATATCTTATAGGGCTGTAGAAAAAAAAATCATTAACTAGCAAAACAGATAAAGATCACAATGCATAAATAAAATAAAATGTTCACGTGTCGGCCACAAGTGGCCGTTAAGAGTACAGTCCATAAAAATATAATAAATAAATAAAAATAGTCTCCTTAAGGAGACTATTGATCGGCGAACGGCAATCTCAAAGAAAGCTCTATGGAAGGGGCTTTGATGCGAAACGGCATGGGTTGAGTAACTTTCTCTTCTTCTTCATGTATAACGGAGATGGGAAAGAGATCTAGGAGCCTTGGAGCCTGTGGAATTACCCATGAAGGATCTCCGGTGGTGCAAAAATAATAGTAGTCAGAGATAAATAAAATAAATAAAGAAATTAGAAAAAAACAGAGGAAAAGAAAGAAAGTTTACCATACATAAACGACGGAAGGAGGGACTATGAAGGGTCGGATGTACCAGGGACGTCTTGTGGCAAGCGTCGATGCTTCACCCGATTTCCATGGTTTTGAAACCAACAATAGACGCTGTATTCTTCAACTTCTCCGTACTCCTTGAGTCGTCCTGTAATCTCGCGAATTTGATCTCGACTAGGATTAATGATCCCATGGTTGAAGATGTTCAACAAGATGTTAACTTGTTCCGGGGTGGACCGCCATCGTTTATAAACTGTCTTGGCTTCGATATCCATTTTTCTAAGTTTTTGTTCATAAAGTAAAGTAAGAGTAAAAAGATTTATTACATTAAAGTCAAGTTTCCAATTTAAGTCAAGTTTTCCATTTTGCTTCTTTTCTTTTTAGTTTAATTTTTATTGTTCAGTCTTTGAAGTCTCAATGTCCAAAAGTAGATTTTTTTCACGGTCCTCGCAACGGATCCTAACTAGATCTAAGTCCACAGAGTCCATATTTTTATTTAAGTGGAAATAAAAGTTTGTTTTGGTTCGTTTTAATTGGGGTACGTGGCGTTGTTCTATCCGAATGTCTCTTTCATACCTTCAAACGAAGGGAGATTAACAACAGTTTTCCAGTCTATATACCCCATGTTTTAAGACAAAGTGTTCATTCATATGACAACATATATATAACGAGTAAGAAAAAGAGAAAAAGGAAAGAGAAGTAAAGAACATAATACTAAATAAGCGTAAAGCAGAAAAACATAGAAGAAAAGCTTGAACAAAGAGAAAAAGGGTTGAGAGAGAAAAACTTACGAACGTATAAGTAGAGACAGAGTCTCACTTGGCAGAGGGTTCACTAAGAAGCTCTTGGACACACTCGAAGGAGAATCTCACTCGTGCTTAGATCCCACAAGCTCTCACACTCAGAACTCTCAGCGTTCAAATCTCACTCACACCCAGAAGATCGCTCGAAAGCTCTCTCACTTAGAAGATCTCACACGCTCAAAATCGTAACGCCTCAAAGTGTCAATCAACACAGTTCACTCCTCAGTATATAGCCAAAATCTCATTGTGTCCACAGTTCCGGTCATGCATATCGGAGGCTTCAATAGTATCAGTATATATATATATATATATATATATAAAGGTAGTAGTATCTGATCTCGCCCACATTTTGGAAGTATGAAATATTCAAAGTAGAGAGGATCTCTTAGTAGAAGTTTAACCATTCGGGATAGAAGGCCATAAAATAAAATGGTTTAGGACAAATATCAACTTAGTTATAGTAGTTTGGGATGAGAGAACATGTGACTTTACAAGGGAACTAGTAGATCATATGAAATAGTCGTGACCCCTTTGGTTTCCTTAATATGATGAATTTTCGGGGACGAAAATTTTTGTTGTTAGGGAGAATGTAAGATCCATGAAAAATATTTATAATAGTAAATTTTAGCATTTTATTAGTCATAATAATTTTAATGGATAGAAAAATGTAAATTTTGGATATAAAATTATAATACTTCTAGAAGGAGATGTTCAAATTTTTGATAACTTATTTAGGATTTTTTTAAAAAAAATTGAATAGTAAATAGTGAATAGTGAATATTAAAAAGTGAATAGTACAAAAAAAATGAAAAAAATGAATAATGCCAAAGTGATAAGAAAGCCACGTTGGTGCAAAGAGGATCAGATAGAATTTAAATTAAAATAATATTTTTAATAAAATAAGGAATAGTAAAAAAAAAACAAATAGTGCCAAAATTTTGGCCTATAAATAGAAATCAGAGGAATGGAGTTTTTGCACCAAGAAGTAGAGAGAATTATGAGAAAAGAAGAAATTAGGAAGTTTTTGGAGTAGGAAGAAATTTTAGAGTAGAGGTCACTAGTGCAGTGAAAGGAACCGCCATCGGTTGTTTTTGACAATACGTTTAAGTTGTGGAACCGAGGCATATACGAACGAGGTAAAAAGATGGGAGACTTTTGGCCTCGGTTCCAACCGAGGTAATATCTCAAAAGATACTGCATCGTTTCTTCAACAACCGAAGTAGTAAGGAAGAAAAAAAAGGGGGAGGGTGGACCTATGGCACCGGTTCTAGGTTGAACCGCTGCCAAAGCCCCTTTGTTTTTTAAAAAAAAAATAGTAATGGAGAAAGAACTGATCTTGAAAGAACTGAACCAAATGAGTCAATTGAATGTTCTTCAACCTTCCAGACAAGGTTTTGCTTCCCATCTTCCATCTGTGTCGGGTTTAATATTACAGGAATTGAAGCAGGCCAAGTTGAATTTAACCAGAATTACTATTGATCTCACTGATGTCCGAACTTCTGTCAACTTTCTAAATAAGAAGTTAGAGAAGGAAAGAATCTCACTTGAGAAAACGCGTGAGAGGTTAGCTCAAAATACTTCAAAAATATCTTCTCTTAAGGAAGAGCTAAACCATACCAGATTAAGGCTTCTAATAGTAAAAAGGGCTGAAATTAAAGATGCTTCAGATGATCCTTCGGTTATTACTAGAGAGCTCCAGCGATTGAGTTTTGAGGCCGAGAATTTCAAAATAATGGAAGAATCTGCAAAAGCAGAAGTTTTGAGAACAATGTCCGAGATTTAACAGAAAAAACCATGATAAGAAAATCAGATTGGTTGCTTCCAGGAAAATGAAAGAAGTTGCAGAAGCTTTTGCCCTTGTAAAAATTAACGCATTATCTAATAATGAAAATGAGAGTTTACCTGGAAATCAGATTACTTTTTCATTTACAGAGTATACCATTATGACATGCAAAGCCCATGATGCAGAGGAACAGTCTACGAAGAGAGTTGCAAATGCAATGCTTGAAGTTGATGAAACAAATTTGTCAAACATGAACATTTTGAAAAGGGTAGAAGAAGCTAAAGAGGAAGTTAAAACCAACAAGAAGGCCCTTTTGCAATGACTTAAGCAACATAACAAGAAAACTTGAAGACCTAACACAGAAATGCAGATTCAAGAACAAACAAAAAAATTGAATATCATTCAGACCTTTAATCAAACAGTTCATAAGCAAAAACTGAACTATTGAAACCACCCAAGCAATGTTCCACCAGTGGCGCACCAACATGTTCAAAAATATACAGCTAAAAAACCAGACATGAAAGTGCGTCAAACACCGAAATCAATAATTCTGAAGAAGCGAGAAAGGCAAGAGCGGCCTTCGTCCTTAAGTTGAAAATGGGGGAAGAAGCATCAATGACGACGGTGGAAACTGGGCAACGACGACAACCGGGGCGACGACGACGGCAGATTAGGCGACGACAGCGACGACTGCAGGGACAAAGGCCGTGAGGGAGAACGGAGAAACTTCAGCTGTACAAGATGAAGAAGACAGGTCGCGAGGAAGGAGGAAAACAGAGGTTCAACCGAGGAAGAAAATGGAGGTTCAACAGGTGGTGATGGCTAGAGAGAAAATGCAATAGAGGGAGGCGTCAACACCCAATTTCGTCCGGATAAGTAAATATTTAAAAATAATAAAAAATAAGAGAATAATAATTAATGGTGGATAAAAAGGGATAAAATAATAACTTTAATATCAAATACAATATTTTTGAAATGTTAGTTTAATATGCTAATAATTTGAATTGATATTATGCTAATAATTATAAGCAATAACTAAAATAGTATATTAATATAATTTGTTGCATCAGTTGCTTTTAAAGAGGAAAATATGATTTTCTGACAATAATGATAATCAATGTTTTGAATATTATTTAATTTTGTTTTCTGGAAACCATGACATTTCTTAGAGCAATTCTTTCCCTATTTTGTTTTATTCACAATTAGAGCAATTCTTTCCCTATTTTGTTTTATTGTCAATTAATTCACAATTAAGGCAAGATTTCCATAATATTGCAATGTGTGTATATAAATACGCACTCTGCCATAGAGAACGAGGGGGAGAGAAATAATTTTAAAAAATAGAGAGATAGCAAGAGTACTTAAGAATATAGAGAAAAGTAAGTTCTCAGGTTTGAGGAACTCTGCCAAAAGAGATCATCAAAGAAGAAAAAAAGCTAAAAAGGTATGTCATCTCTACACCATTATTTTCCTCTTTTTATTGTACTCTCTAAAGTTTTCTTAAAGATATTTTTTTTCTTTATACACACAAACAATGTTTTTTTTAAATCAAAATTTCTTTTTATATGTATGTGTCGGCCTATGGTCGGTTTCTTTCTTTTTTTTCCCACCATCTTTCAAATAAATAAAAAAATACAAAATCTCCAAAAATAAAAAAGAATGTCAATCTTATTTAAACCAAATCTTTTTCATATTCATTGTTGTCAAAAACATCTAAATCAATCAATAATAATTTTCAAACAAACTCACAAACCTTTTTCTACATAAAGAACTACGTGATCCCTCATTGTCCATTATAAATGGATGTACGTAGGACCAAGGTCAATTCTTGTCGGGTTCATAAAACAAAAAATATTTTTTTGTTTCTTAATAATTTGTTTTATTTTATTTTATTATTTTGTTTAGGGAAAATTAAACATTTTTGCAAAACCACGTCAACTTTATATATTTAATTAAAGGTACTACCTTTGGGCAGGCGCGATAGGGTGCTAACACCTTCCTTATGCGTAACCGATTCCCGAACCTGAAAATCTCTTTTCGTAGACCATGTCTTATTTTTTTGGTTTTCCATAGTTTTTCCATATAAATTATGGTGGCGACTCCAAAACCTTTTTGCCAAACTCGTTTGTTTTTCGGGTTGTCGTCCCGTTGCGATTCCGGTTGCGACAGATGGCGACTCCATTGGGGACGCTAGAGAATCAGGCCTTCTTAATTAAATGTGCAAAATTGATGTGGTTTTTCTTTATTTTATTTTATTTATTTATTTTCCCTTTATTATATATGATTGTCTTTATTTATTTTGGTAATTTATTTATACTCGTTTTTATTATTATGATTACTTTGCATATCATGAGTGGGACCTTATACCCGGGTCTGAGTGTAACATAGAATTAGAGGGGTTGTGTAGCGGTGTCACGTCTGGACTATTTCCAGTTTGGCTATCGTGAGAACCCCAGCTAGTGTCTGTTCTCTTTACTTGCAATTTCACACCTAGTTGCATTTCAACTGTTGTGGAAAAGCTATGAAAAGGACTATAGCTCTGGTGGCCTTAATTTTAGCTTTAGGAAGCTTTCCCTGTGAGATTACATATGCATTGCTTAGATCTTAAGACATTGGACCTACATTAAAAGCATAATAAAAATATGTTGTCTTTTAATCATTATTTTGGCATAAACATCTTCATGCATCATATGCGTTAGCAACATTTTCATCTTTTTTTTTCCTTCATTTTCTTTATACATAACAATAAATGTGTCATGTTTTTCTTTAAATATGAGAACAAGAACAAAAATATCATGCTTTAATGAATAAATTAATAAGGAAAAATAAACACTTTTTAGTCAAATGAATTAATAAAACTTTCATTTTTGAAGCATTTATTAACATGAAATCTTCTTCATCATTTTCTATCATCCATTTTATCCATAAAAAAATCAGTTTATAAGGGGCATTATCTCAAAGTGATCCCAAACAATCTTTTTAGCAAAAAAAAAAAATAAAATAAAATAAAAAAATTGAAAATGAAAAAAATAGGGGCAACTTGTCTAAGTTAAAATTTTCGAAAATAAGGCGATCATAATTTAATGGGAAGATATGTTTCTTCATAAAAAAAATTTATAATTCTTTGTAACCTATTTTGAGTCTTAAAAATAAAAAAAACGTTTTTGAACAAGTCAGATTGACATCATGTTATTTAAGAAAGAATTGTTTTTTTTGAAAAACAAAATCAATCAAAATTTCAAAACACAAGGAAAAATGAAAATGGCAAACTTAATTTTCATTTCACTCTAACAAGAACTTGTTTTTTTAAGTCCATTGGGCCCAGTTGTTAGTTTTCTTTAAATTCAATTTCTTGAAAAAAAAATGGCAAACGAATGCGATAACTGGAAAATATATAAAATAAAATAATATTTCTCAACAAAGTTTTATCATTTTCATTTTGCAAAAAAAAAAACATAGAAAGAGAAATCATTACATTTTGAGTAATTTATTATCATACGTTTTTGCGACGAAATATTTTAAATAAACAATAGCATCTTCTGTTAAGACATGGGTGTGTGCATTGCTTGAAAACACTCATTTTCCAGCCTTCCCAAAAGAAAAAAGATTGACTCTAACAAACAATAACACTACCGTATACTAGAGCATATTTGTCTTGCCAAAGTTATTCTCGCTTGTGTTATTTGAGAACTCCCTAACTAGCCATGCAAAAGAAAATCAAACCATTTGGGGCAACCCTTTTTCAGTAAATCATTTCCATACCTGTTCCCTATCATGAACAAAACCCATGCCTAAAAACTGGGGCAACTTTGACATTCACGGATACATATCTCCGTACTTATTTTACCAAACACCAGTATCCTTTTCGTGTGTTGTATCTCATATTCACATATTACATGCCAACGTGGTTATTTAGTGTCCTTTAAATCCTTACCACTTTCAACTTTTATGTGAATTCAAGCATGCACATATCAATGTCAAAAGAAAATGCCAAGCACTGTTTTGAATATCCGACTTCAAATTTTTTTTGACATTCATTGTTTTCAATTTGACTCCGCAAAAATAAAATAATATTACAAAAAAAAAGTCAATCAAAGGAAGGACATTACTTTTTTTTAAAAAAAAAAACTACTTGCACAGTATTGCATCATAAAAAAGTCATAACCATTTATCTGCATAAATAACTATCATGTATAGCTTCGTCGATGAGAAACTTTATTTGGAACTTTCAAATCTCTTTCATTAAAAAATAAAAAAAGATTAACATACATCTAGGTTTCCTCTTTCTAGTTAGCCAGGTTTTCTACTAGGCATTGGTCGAAACAAGGTTTTTCATTATAGGTTCGTGCATTCATACATTCAGCATCATGCATGCATCATCATAGGGGTTCAAAGAGAAGAAATAACATAACACACCATGCATCACCAACTGACGAACGGGTCGCACCGCTCACAAAAGTTGATTGCAGATATTAATGCAGTATAGTGCTAGGAGGTGACTCCTAGGTCGTCTCTCAAGGACCAATTTATGTCGGTTCAATCTCAGAATTTTTACACGAAGTGGGGGGGGGGTTTGTGGATATTTTTGGATGCGAAAAATATAAATTAAAACTGGAAATTAAATAAGACAACAAAATTGAAAATACTGAAATAAATTTAAAAGATGGTAAAACCAAACGGTAAAAGACGGTAAAAGTGAAAAATGAAAAATTCAACAGTGTTTGAATTTAAAATGCTGGAAGAATATACATGCAGAAAACATAACAGCAGTGTAAATAAATTTTACCCAAAGCAACAGTGAAAATGAATAGTAAAAACGAGGTTGAAAATAAACTCAACGGTAAAATACATTGACAGAATTTAACGGTGCAGAAAAATATTAAAGGGTAAAATAAAGAGACAATAAAACAAAATAACTTGACTGAAAATGAAATTCAACTCAACATTTAAATTAAAATTATGGACCGTGAAGATAAACAATGAAAGGAGTAAATTGTTCCAAACATTCTGACATTATAGAAATAAAATTCAACATCCTATACTGCAAAAGATGAAAAGTGCTGAAAGTAAACAGTGAACGAGCTATTGGAAGAGGGAAAGAGGCAGAGCCTCTTCCAGGCCGTCTGCTATCCTAAACTAACTACTAAAATCTGATCCCCAAACTCTGCTGCTGCTCCTGGTTTTATAACCAATTCCTTCAATTTAGCATTTTGGATTTTTGTCTCAATTGCCAACCCGTGACCCTCTCCATTTTGTCTTATGTAGAAGCTCTTTCCAGCCGTCTCTGCAACAGCCGTGTATTATCCTCCACAATCACATTCCTTTCTCCATTTTCTAATCTTCACTTGGGTGGAGGCTTGGACCCACTTCCAACAACTTTCTCATTTCCAATGCCTTTCACAGTGCGTGCTTCTCCAGCCCTTGGACGTGACTCTAGCTAATCCTCTTCTTTGTGTGCTTTCAATTCAGAACCCCTTGTGCCAAGCTAGTGCCTTCCTTCATTTTACTCATCCTGGTGCTCCCTTGGGTGTTGTTACTTCCTCATTGCTACCTTCATCCATGTGGGCTGCTCCAAAGAGGCCGTGAGCTTCCATGAGAGGCTGTTTCACGGTGCTGGAACGGTGGAGGATTCTGGACTGGTGCTGTTGCATGCTTGAAGATAGCCAGCTTGCACACTTCTTCATCTTTTCTGGATGTGAAATGAATCCAGCCGTGAGCTTCACTTCTGCTTGTGCACCTCCTCTTGCTTTCCTTCTCCCAGCTGAATTGTGAAGCACCATGCCTTGTGTTTACTGGAAAACGTTGAATGCTGGAGCGTGATGCTGCCATGAAGAGCGGTGAAAAGGTGGCCACTGCTGGATGCGTGCTTGGAGTGTGCTGCTGTCCGCGTGAAGCTGCTGGACGCTGCTGAAGGCTGCACCAGTTTGGACGTCTGCTGGACTTCCCTTCCAGCCGTGGATCTTCCTCACTCAACGTGCTGGATTTGGAGCTCTTTGCTGCTCCAGAGGGACGTGACTGTGTGTGTGAAGAGTGGTGCAGCTGCTGGAGTTGTTTTTGGCAGTAGCCGTGAGCTTCTTGTCTTGGTGTTTCATGGCTGCACTTAGTGTATTTACTTGAAGCTCCTCAATAGAAAGAAGGAGATTAAATTCCAATAGTGCAGCTGGGTAGAAGAACCATGAAATACTTCTTCATTTAGTGCTGGCTGCTGCCATAAGCCGTGAGGAGTGCTCCTTCCATCTCTTCTCCAAAGAAAAAAAACAAGGAGGGCCCTCCACTTCTTATGTACATCCGTGAAGATTGTCCACCTTCTTCCCATTCTCCATATAAAATAATAAAACCCAAAAGCTTCCCAATATCAGCATTATGTGCCGAGTTATTGGCTTCTTCACATGTCTCTCCAATTGCATTATATTAAAATAAAAGAAACATTGGCTGCCACTTGTCCACACTTCCACTTAATTCTTCTACTCATTCACGTGTGATTCCATGTCATGCTTCCACATATGCATTAGGTGCTGCATGCTTCTTCATTTGGTGTTGCATTCCACGTAATGTGTCTCCATTTACATCATGCACTTAATATTAAAATAAGGGAGACAAGGCTATCCATTTCCACGTGAAGCTTCATACAAATTAACTTGAAAGCAGCCACTTCCTCTTTTCTTTCATATCAAATGATGCCAAAATGAAAGGACAAAACCGTGAGATTATTGCAATGTGGTCCCCCTCTTCCATTTCAATTCATTTGCTTCTTAAATGATTCCAAGCAATGGCCGTGTGATGTGTCTTGCAAATGCATATTGAATTTTCATTTCCAAAATAATATGCTATGATGTAGCATTTAATCAAATTGGAATCCCATTTCTCTATCCCCTCCATTAATGCCATGTTAGCCAAAGAAAGGGTGCAGTTTCCACTTCAATATTAGTGTTGAATCCTTGAGTGTTGGGAGGTCTTAGCACCGTCCAATGATCAATTCCAGCCACCACAAGTATCAAACAACAAGCAAACAATGCAAACAAATTAGAAGCCACTTAAACAGTATGAACTTGACTGACACAGGGGAGTAAAACAATTACTGGGAACAACACATAACGAATTTGAACAAAGTAAAAACTATACATGAAAATAGACATCCATACGAAACTATGAAAAAAAACCGCATGCAAAACGGATAAGAATTAAACTCAAACGAAGACACACAAGTTGACACAACATTCACGTAGTACTAGGCTGACATAGGAGAGTAAACAAATTACTGGGAACAGTACAGAACGCATTTGAACAAAGTAAAAGTTATACATGAAACTAGACATCTAGACGAAACTATGAAAAAAAATTGAATGGAAAACGGATACGAATTGAATTCGAACGAGGACAAACAAGTTGACACAAAATTCACACAGCAACCAGCGAAAATTAAAATGGTTGAAATGCATTGGGCTCAATTGTCATTTCTCATTTAGCCTTCAAATGTCCCAAAAAGTTATCCAAAATTTTCCCGTAATTAATAATGCAAAATAATAAGCTCAGATAATTCAAATTAATTAAAATAAGAATTTCCGATCAAATTAAGCACATTTAGCAAAAACAGAAAAATACCGGACGTTTAAGCACAATTCCCCGACTAATTTTAACACAATAAACTAAGTGAAGTGAATAAAATATTGACTCATCAAAATAGACCACACTTAGTCTTTTGCACTCCTGGGCAAAATTAAGACGTAAATCAGGGAATGGTTCAAAGGACTTTTAAAGGATTGACACAAATGCAGCATACAGAAAACAAAGACTTACAAGAAAATAAACAAAATTTACAAAGTTCTCAAGAAATCTAAATAATGAAAAGATGTAGACAATATCCAACACAAAATCAAAGAAAGCAGATACTTACAGAAATCATCCAAGCAATTCAAAGCATGGTAAAATAATCAATCAGCTCAAGAGGTGATTCAAAAATGTCAAAACCTTACAGATGCACTCACAGTGTTTCTCTCAAGTGTCTAGGGTAAATAATTTCAACTCAATGCACTCAAGAAAGCAAACACAAGTAGACTTGACAAGTTTCTAATATCAACACTTAAAACATATGCATGTTCGGATCCAAAGGTCTTTACTGGTTGTAATGGGGCCAAGGATAGGGGAGGATAAATTTGGATAAGTAGCTAAAGCCCAAAAGAAATAGAGGAGCACTGGGGAACAAGTGTAAATACAATGAAATTACGCCCAAACCTCTAATTTAATCCTCTTCTCGACTCCATTATTCACAAAATTGTTTTTCAATTTTCTCTTTTTCTCATCAAATTTTTTTTCATTATTTTTTTCTTTCATCCTGTCTCTTTTCTTTTCTCTCTTTATCACACAACAGGATCATATTTTCTAAACATGATGAGGAACCAACTAGCCAATTCATCAGAAACTCCCAGGAGACCACACTTATTCACAAAATACTTCTATAGCTCCAGACTTTCCTGAGGTTAAGGTAATCATGGTTTTTCACTTAGGATCAGTATATGAGCTTCAACACAAAGAAATGGGGAAAGTATAGGCTCAAAGGGGTTATCAAAGGATAATAACAGGGTAGGCTTATTTGGCTAACGAGGCTCAAGAAATAAAATTGCCTTTATTACTTCCAAAAATGCATATAAATCAAGTATATCAAAAAGAATCAAGCCAAGGCATATGTGCAAGCAATCAAGATACATATTACACACAAGAAAGAAAATTAAGTGGCTCAAATCTCACTCAGGGTGTTTGTCACAATCAAATCAACCTCTTAAACGTTATAATTATCTTCCAAGCAAAGAAAAGCAAGGATTACAAACTATAAGTATTAAGTAAGTGAAGGAAAAATGTACAACTTAAACAAACTCCAGAAATCAAGAGAAAAATGTAAAATTTATTGCACACAAAACATACTAAAAACCACTTAAAACAGAAAAAATTTAACACTCAAAAACAAAAAATTTAACACACAAAACAAAGAAAAATCAGATTTAACACACAAAACAAAGAAAAATCAGAGTCTCTCCCAATAGACCACACTTAAACTACACATTGTCCTCAATGTGTTCTAAGCATACATCAACAATCAAAACAGTAAACATATCATGGACAAGTGCAATAAAGGTTAGGAAATGGGAAGAAATTTTCAGTAACATCCATCAGTAGATGTTTTCAGTGACACCCATCAGCAGATGTCTTAAACACCTAGCATCCATCAGTAGATGCTAATAATTTTTTCATTTTATTTTTTTTTATTTTTTATTTTTTTATTTTTTATTTTTTTTTTCTCTGAAAAAGGAGACCGGTACTGTGACAACAGTCTCGGTGGCAAAGACCGGAACTGTTGCTACAGTGGAAAGCAATTCTGCTATAAAAGGCTGCTCCTCCGCGTCCAGCGCCATTTCTGAACGCTCAATCTCTCTCTACTCCTCTGCTCTCTCTCTCTGCTCTCTCAACTCTCTGTTCTCTCAACTCTCTGCTCTCTCAACTCTCTGCTCTCTCTCGACTCTCTGCTCTCTCAACTCTCTCGAGCGTCTGGATCTCTGCAGGGAGCCTCTCCTCTGAGCATCTGGAGCTGTGCGGAACCTCTGCCACCGTGCCATCTGAAGAGTCTGAGTGAGATCCGCAAAGAGCCTCTGCAAGCCTACTACTCCAGGTAAGTCCTCTACACCTGGATCCCTTTTTCTTTCTGCTTGCTTAACTTTTCCTGCCGTCTTTTTGCTTCATTTTTCTTCTTTCCTGTCATACTGCTTATTTTGCTGTTATGCCTTCCTGCTTTCCTTCTTCTCCTTTTCCTGCTTTCCAGATCTTTCATTTTTTTTTTCTTTTTCTGCTTTCTTTTAAGCCTTCAGTTCCTTCTTTATTTTCAGCTCTTATTCGCTTTCTTCTTCACCTGCTAAACACTTAAAACACATAAAACACAATTGTCTTAAAACTTAAGGGGTATATCGGCTGGAAACCAGACGTTAATCTCCCTTCGTTTGAAGGTATGGCAGAGACAATCGGGTAGAACAACGCCACGTACCCCACTTAAAACTAAATAAACACATAAACATAATATACAAGAACAATATGGACAAGAACAACCGGACAACTGGACATAGATCCGTTTAGGACCCTTTGCGAGGACCGTGAAACAGATCTGAGACCAAAAACTGAAACATTAAAGCATGACTGGACAAAATAAATCTGAAAGGAAACAAGAACAAATAAAGAAAACACTGAATTAAGAATCTAATGTTTTTTTTTATTGTTATTTATGTTATGCTTATTTTTCTTTTTTTTTCTCTTGTTTTAGTTCTTTTTATATGTATTTATTTTTTATTTATGTATTTGTATATTACGAGAGGAAGGATGAGTGAAATGGAATCAGAGAGATATACCAGTCAACGATGGCGTCCTACAGATGATCAGATCACGATGATGACCAAAATCTACAACTATGGGGTCACACACCCAAGCCGAGCGCAAGTCGTCGAGATCGCGTCTCGACTAAGGACCTTCGGCGAAGCCACTGAATACAACGTGCACTGCTGGTTTAACAACCATGGCAATCGGGTCAGGCGCTGGCAAGCGGAGATAGACCCCACAGGCACTCTCTTTTCACAACTGCCGCTATACATGTACGGTAAGACCTCTGATCACACCTCCATTGAATTTTCCATTCCTCTTCTATTATTAACACAAGTTTATTATATTTTTTTTTTATTTTTTTATTATTTTTTTTTTGTTTGAAAGAAAACAACTGGGTGATAATGAGGGCACCGAGGCTGCTGAATTTGTTTCCAGTTCCGATCATTATCGATGACGACAGAAATGAACGAGAAATTCCTCCACCAAAGCCTCCGCTCGTGACTTTTCGAACCAGAGCTCCCTCAACGGAGCTCTCCCTTAGACCACCACAACCAGCTTGAGAGTTCTTTCATTTTTAATGTTTTGTTTATTTATTTTTTTTTATGTTTTTATTGGCCGAGAGTGGCCAGAATATGGGCTGTAATATGAACACTTATATTTTTGTTGTTTTTATTTTTTTTATGTTTTTATGATGTTTTTGTTTTTTTATTTGGTTTGTAATATTAACGATCACTAAAGATCGACCCCCGAACATCTTTTAATTTCATATATATCTACTGCAATTTCATTTTCAGATCTGTTCAATCCCTTTTCTCCATTACTGTAATTTTTTCATTGATGAATGAAATATTTTCTTAGTCTAAAAATTTTCAATCAAAAACCTCTATGAGACAACTAAGAAAATATTTCCAACGAAGAAAATAAGGAAAAAGATAAGATCTGAAGTGAAAATTTTCAATGAATTATTGATATGAAATAATAAGAAATTGAGAGCCGAGAAATTATGGACTACACGCAAAACAATTTTTGAAAATGTTTTTTTTTTAAGGGATAACAACTCAAAAACTAAGAAATAAATATACATATCGGAATAAAGATTTGGCACGCTTAAAACAAAATATTTTATCACAACAGAAAATTTTTTTATGTTTTTTTTTTTTTTTTTTTTTTTAATTCATGCTCACAATTTTAAAAATGAAATAAACACAACCATGAAAACACACCAGAAAAGCTAAATAATATGTACATAATGAGGAAAAAGAGTGCTCCCTGGTCGTTGTAGTATAGTGGTGAGTATTCCCGCCTGTCACGCGGGTGACCCGGGTTCGTTCCCCGGCAGCGGCGCCATTTTTGACGAACGGGTCGCACCGCTCACAAAAGTTGATTGCAGATATTAATGCAGTATAGTGCTAGGAGGTGACTCCTAGGTCGTCTCTCAAGGACCAATTTATGTCGGTTCAATCTCAGAATTTTTACACGAAGTGGGGGGGGGGTTTGTGGATATTTTTGGATGCGAAAAATATAAATTAAAACTGGAAATTAAATAAGACAACAAAATTGAAAATACTGAAATAAATTTAAAAGATGGTAAAACCAAACGGTAAAAGACGGTAAAAGTGAAAAATGAAAAATTCAACAGTGTTTGAATTTAAAATGCTGGAAGAATATACATGCAGAAAACATAACAGCAGTGTAAATAAATTTTACCCAAAGCAACAGTGAAAATGAATAGTAAAAACGAGGTTGAAAATAAACTCAACGGTAAAATACATTGACAGAATTTAACGGTGCAGAAAAATATTAAAGGGTAAAATAAAGAGACAATAAAACAAAATAACTTGACTGAAAATGAAATTCAACTCAACATTTAAATTAAAATTATGGACCGTGAAGATAAACAATGAAAGGAGTAAATTGTTCCAAACATTCTGACATTATAGAAATAAAATTCAACATCCTATACTGCAAAAGATGAAAAGTGCTGAAAGTAAACAGTGAACGAGCTATTGGAAGAGGGAAAGAGGCAGAGCCTCTTCCAGGCCGTCTGCTATCCTAAACTAACTACTAAAATCTGATCCCCAAACTCTGCTGCTGCTCCTGGTTTTATAACCAATTCCTTCAATTTAGCATTTTGGATTTTTGTCTCAATTGCCAACCCGTGACCCTCTCCATTTTGTCTTATGTAGAAGCTCTTTCCAGCCGTCTCTGCAACAGCCGTGTATTATCCTCCACAATCACATTCCTTTCTCCATTTTCTAATCTTCACTTGGGTGGAGGCTTGGACCCACTTCCAACAACTTTCTCATTTCCAATGCCTTTCACAGTGCGTGCTTCTCCAGCCCTTGGACGTGACTCTAGCTAATCCTCTTCTTTGTGTGCTTTCAATTCAGAACCCCTTGTGCCAAGCTAGTGCCTTCCTTCATTTTACTCATCCTGGTGCTCCCTTGGGTGTTGTTACTTCCTCATTGCTACCTTCATCCATGTGGGCTGCTCCAAAGAGGCCGTGAGCTTCCATGAGAGGCTGTTTCACGGTGCTGGAACGGTGGAGGATTCTGGACTGGTGCTGTTGCATGCTTGAAGATAGCCAGCTTGCACACTTCTTCATCTTTTCTGGATGTGAAATGAATCCAGCCGTGAGCTTCACTTCTGCTTGTGCACCTCCTCTTGCTTTCCTTCTCCCAGCTGAATTGTGAAGCACCATGCCTTGTGTTTACTGGAAAACGTTGAATGCTGGAGCGTGATGCTGCCATGAAGAGCGGTGAAAAGGTGGCCACTGCTGGATGCGTGCTTGGAGTGTGCTGCTGTCCGCGTGAAGCTGCTGGACGCTGCTGAAGGCTGCACCAGTTTGGACGTCTGCTGGACTTCCCTTCCAGCCGTGGATCTTCCTCACTCAACGTGCTGGCTTTGGAGCTCTTTGCTGCTCCAGAGGGACGTGACTGTGTGTGTGAAGAGTGGTGCAGCTGCTGGAGTTGTTTTTGGCAGTAGCCGTGAGCTTCTTGTCTTGGTGTTTCATGGCTGCACTTAGTGTATTTACTTGAAGCTCCTCAATAGAAAGAAGGAGATTAAATTCCAATAGTGCAGCTGGGTAGAAGAACCATGAAATACTTCTTCATTTAGTGCTGGCTGCTGCCATAAGCCGTGAGGAGTGCTCCTTCCATCTCTTCTCCAAAGAAAAAAAACAAGGAGGGCCCTCCACTTCTTATGTACATCCGTGAAGATTGTCCACCTTCTTCCCATTCTCCATATAAAATAATAAAACCCAAAAGCTTCCCAATATCAGCATTATGTGCCGAGTTATTGGCTTCTTCACATGTCTCTCCAATTGCATTATATTAAAATAAAAGAAACATTGGCTGCCACTTGTCCACACTTCCACTTAATTCTTCTACTCATTCACGTGTGATTCCATGTCATGCTTCCACATATGCATTAGGTGCTGCATGCTTCTTCATTTGGTGTTGCATTCCACGTAATGTGTCTCCATTTACATCATGCACTTAATATTAAAATAAGGGAGACAAGGCTATCCATTTCCACGTGAAGCTTCATACAAATTAACTTGAAAGCAGCCACTTCCTCTTTTCTTTCATATCAAATGATGCCAAAATGAAAGGACAAAACCGTGAGATTATTGCAATGTGGTCCCCCTCTTCCATTTCAATTCATTTGCTTCTTAAATGATTCCAAGCAATGGCCGTGTGATGTGTCTTGCAAATGCATATTGAATTTTCATTTCCAAAATAATATGCTATGATGTAGCATTTAATCAAATTGGAATCCCATTTCTCTATCCCCTCCATTAATGCCATGTTAGCCAAAGAAAGGGTGCAGTTTCCACTTCAATATTAGTGTTGAATCCTTGAGTGTTGGGAGGTCTTAGCACCGTCCAATGATCAATTCCAGCCACCACAAGTATCAAACAACAAGCAAACAATGCAAACAAATTAGAAGCCACTTAAACAGTATGAACTTGACTGACACAGGGGAGTAAAACAATTACTGGGAACAACACATAACGAATTTGAACAAAGTAAAAACTATACATGAAAATAGACATCCATACGAAACTATGAAAAAAAACCGCATGCAAAACGGATAAGAATTAAACTCAAACGAAGACACACAAGTTGACACAACATTCACGTAGTACTAGGCTGACATAGGAGAGTAAACAAATTACTGGGAACAGTACAGAACGCATTTGAACAAAGTAAAAGTTATACATGAAACTAGACATCTAGACGAAACTATGAAAAAAAATTGAATGGAAAACGGATACGAATTGAATTCGAACGAGGACAAACAAGTTGACACAAAATTCACACAGCAACCAGCGAAAATTAAAATGGTTGAAATGCATTGGGCTCAATTGTCATTTCTCATTTAGCCTTCAAATGTCCCAAAAAGTTATCCAAAATTTTCCCGTAATTAATAATGCAAAATAATAAGCTCAGATAATTCAAATTAATTAAAATAAGAATTTCCGATCAAATTAAGCACATTTAGCAAAAACAGAAAAATACCGGACGTTTAAGCACAATTCCCCGACTAATTTTAACACAATAAACTAAGTGAAGTGAATAAAATATTGACTCATCACCAACTCCGACGAGAATTCATGAATCCAATGTAAATTATTTCAAAAAGTACATTAGTGAAAAAGTTCAGAATTAAAAAAAAAAAGGGGGTGGATGAGGATCTCACGCGAATTTCCACCCATATATCAATACATCAAGCACGCATTACCATGGCGTAGAATGCAGGGAAGTACAAAAGGCCAAAAGGTATAGAAAGTAAAAAAAAAACGACGGGACTTCCACAACATCCTTATACGACTTGAGCAAATTCTGAAGTTATGGAAGTTTGAGGAAAAGGAACGTGGAGATGTAAAGGCTAATATTAACCAACTAAAGGATCAAATCGGTCAAATCTTGGAAGTTTTGAAAGCCATGAAGGTTACAAGAGAGACTTCATTTGTAAAGGCTGAGGATAAGGCTCATCCTCCGGCACATAACGTTGTGGACACACAATTCACTTTTCCAATGTATGGTTTGCCACTAGGTTACACACCACCCATTGGAGATCACTCAATGGCGGAGCACACTTCTTTGGCATTTCCCATAACTAATAGCGTACTAGCGCTCAAGGGCCTATCAACACGATACAGACGAAGACATAGAGGAAGCGAAAAGTAAACTTAAAGTGTTGGAAGTCAGGCTAAAGGCCATAGAAGGGTTTGAAAGTTACGGATTTGGTGACATGGTGAAGTTGAGTTTGGCCCCAGGAGTGACAATTCCACACGAGTTCAAGGTGGCAGAATTCTTGAAGTACAAGGGTAACACATGCCTCAAGAACCACTTGACCATGTATTTCCGAAAAATGGCTGCTTACGCTATGACGAAAACTTACTTATCCATTTCTTGCAAGACAGCTTGGCCGAAGGAGCGTGAATTGGTATGCACATCTGGAATCCTCTCATATCCGTTCTTGGGCAGATTTGGCAGACACCTTTGTAAGGCAGTACAATTATAATATGCACATCACGCCAGACAGGTTACAATTACACCACATGGGAAAGAAAGAGGAGGAGTATTTTACCATAGAGAGAATTGGCAGCACAGGTGGAATCACCTCTATACAATAAGAAGATAGTTGTAATGTTTGTGAGCACACTACAACCACCTTTTCATGAGCATATGATTGAAATTGTGACTCCTAATTTCGTTGAAATCATCATCATAGACCGAAATAATCGAGATTGGGCTGAAGATTGGGAAAATTATATCTTCGACCACTATTCCAAACATTTGTTTTAAACCGAAAAAAGCAAAGAGGAGTGCATGCAACATCAGCAATACCCATGTAGGGAGGTCATGCCTCCACTCATAACTATCACCAAAGCCCAGTTTTCATTCTGGCACCAAAGAACTCAAAAAAAAAAAAGTCCAGTTCTCATTCTCGCACTAAAGCTCAGTTTTCATCCTGGCACCAAAGACCAGTTTTCATCCTGGCACCTAAGCCCAGTTTTCATTATGGCACTAAAGCCCAGTTTTCATCCTGGCACCAAAGCCCAGTTTTCATCCTGGCACCTAAGCCCAGTTTTCATCCTGGCACCAAAGCCCAGTTTTCATCCTGGCATCAAAGCCCAGTTTTCATCCTGGCACACGGGAAAAAAAAGTTCAGTTTTCATTCTAGCACTAAAGCTCAGTTTTCATCCTGACACCAAAGCCCAGTTTTCATCCTGGCACCAAAGCCCAGTTTTCATCCTAGCACCAAAGCCCATTTTTCATCCTGGCACAAAAAAAAGGGGTTTTTACGAGGTTCGTACGCCTCTCCATTTACTTTTACGAGGTTCGTGCGCCTCTCCATTTAATTTTAAAGGTTGTTACGAGGTTCGTACGCCTCACCATTTAATTTTACGAGGTTCGTGCGCCTCTCCATTTACTTTTACGAGGTTCGTGCGCCTCTCTATTTAATTTTACAAGTTATACGAGGTTCGTGCGCCTCTTCATTTACTTTTACGAGGTTTGTGTGCCTCTCCATTTAATTTTACAAGTTATACGAGGTTCGTGCGCCTCTCCATTTACTTTTACGAGGTTCATGCGCCTCACCATTAAGTTATACGAGGTTCGTGCGCCTCTCCATTTAATTTTACAACGTTCATGCGCCTCACCATCAAGTTACAAGGTGTCATGGCTCTTCAGCAAGGTCCACAAGGTTGCTACATGCTCTACCAGGTACGCTCCGAGGTAATCTCTTTCCTTTTCCTTGGACCCAAACGAAATTAATGTCTTTATCTTTATTTAGCTTTTACAAGGATAACACAAAAACCGTAAGGTTCATGTTATCCGGCAAAATCCAAATAAAGAGGGGCAGCTGTCAACACCCAATTTCGTCCGGGTAAGTAAATATTTAAAAATAATAAAAAATAAGAGAATAATAATTAATGGTGGGTAAAAAGGGATAAAATAATAAGTTTAATATCAAATACAATATTTTTGAAATGTTAGTTTAATATGCTAATAATTTGAATTGATATTATGCTAATAATTATAAGCAATAACTAAATTAGTATATTAATATAATTTGTTGCATCAGTTGCTTTTCAAAAGGAAAATATGATTTTCTGACAATAATGATAATCAATGTTTTGAATATTATTTAATTTTGTTTTCTGGAAACCATGACATTTCTTAGAGCATTTCTTTCCCTATTTTGTTTTATTCACAATTAGAGCAATTCTTTCCCTATTTTGTTTTATTGTCAATTAATTCACAATTAAGGCAAGATTTCCATAATATTGCAATGTGTGTATATAAATACGCACTCTGCCATAGAGAACGAGGGGGAGAGAAATAATTTTAAAAAATAGAGAGATAGCAAGAGTACTTAAGAATATAGAGAAAAGTAAGTTCTCAGGTTTGAGGAACTCTGCCAAAAGAGATCATCAAAGAAGAAAAAAAGCTAAAAAGGTATGTCATCTCTACACCATTATTTTCCTCTTTTTATTGTACTCTCTAAAGTTTTCTTAAAGATATTTTTTTTTCTTTCTACACACAAACAATGTTTTTTTAAATCAAAATTTCTTTTTATAAGTATGTGTCGGCCTATGGTCGGTTTCTTTCTTTTTTTCCCACCATCTTTCAAATAAATAAAAAAATACAAAATCTCCAAAAACCAAAAAGAATGTCAATCTTGTTTAAACCAAATCTTTTTCAGATTCATTGTTGTCAAAAACATCTAAATCAATCAATAATAATTTTTAAACAAA
Organism: Vigna nakashimae; assembly: GCA_034642375.1. Taxonomy (NCBI): domain Eukaryota; kingdom Viridiplantae; phylum Streptophyta; class Magnoliopsida; order Fabales; family Fabaceae; genus Vigna; species Vigna nakashimae. The sequence goes on from CM067768.1 coordinate 27,344,338, forward strand.
CTCACAAACCTTTTTCTACATAAAGAACTACGTGATCCCTCATTGTCCATTATAAATGGATGTACGTAGGACCAAGGTCAATTCTTGTCGGGTTCATAAAACAAAAAATATTTTTTTGTTTCTTAATAATTTGTTTTATTTTATTTTATTATTTTGTTTAGGGAAAATTAAACATTTTTGCAAAACCACGTCAACTTTATATATTTAATTAATGGTACTGCCTTTGGGCAGGCGCGATATGGTGCTAACACCTTCCTTATGCGTAACCGATTCCCGAACCTGAAAATCTCTTTTCGTAGACCATGTCTTATTTTTTTGGTTTTCCATAGTTTTTCCATATAAATTATGGTGGCGACTCCAAAACCTTTTTCCCAAACTCGTTTGTTTTTCGGGTTGTCGTCCCGTCGCGATTCCGGTTGCGACAGGAGGAAATGCACAGCGGAAGCAGAAGAAAGAAGATGCATAATAGGTTAAGTGGCTACGCGAAAAAGTGTGAGTGAGGATATGCTTCGGTTATTCAAGTAACTGATGCCTTAGCTCCAAACATATGCTTCAGTTCCACCAACTAAATGACGCAATAGCACAGTCCTAAGTGGTTTGGAGTGGGGTTGCAGGATGTGGCAAGCCTATAGGCATCGGGTCTGCTACCAACCGATGCAATAGGACCTTTTCTAAAAGTTGTCAGCCAAAAATCTGATTTGCACGACACCATGCAGAAGGATAGGCATCGGTTCTATAGCTAATAGATGCAGTATGCTTCTTCCACCTCGGGTTTCTCTAAACCGAGGTATATACTTTTTTATGCTTCGGTTTTTGCTTAACCGAAGCTTATATGACGCGTCAGTAACCACTTTTTCTACTAGTGAGTTCTGAAGAGTTTTTGGGAAAACAAATTCGGAACAAGAGAAGTCTGGAATAGAGGTAGGGGAGCTAACCTTTCTAAGCTTTTATATTCTGATTTAGTATTGTTTTATCACTATTCATGTTTTGAAATTCTGTGTGAATACTGTAAATGCTTATTGTATATTTTTATATTGAATTTCAGTGTCAATATTATATGTTGTTATTTTGAATCTGTAAATAAGAAATTTGTTAAAACTAGTTGAGGAACACTTTGGCTAAGGAAAGACTTGGTACTTAAGTTGTCCATTGTGATGCACCTCTCTTTCCTGGAAGTCTACTCGACAAGCTTTTAACTTAAATCTTGTTGAACACATTATGTACATTTAAACTATTGTGCAATATATCTCATTGGAATGAATTCATGTTAATGTGGTAAATACGAAATTATGAATTCTAATTGTGATGATTGTAATTTATTATATTGGATTTAAATTTATGCGTCTGAACATTGTATGAGTATTATGGGGAGATTTCGTAATGGTATAATATGAGTTGAGGAATGTGAGCATTGTATGAATCTCGTGGAGAAATTATGTAATGATGTGGTAATTGTGTATATGTGCCGGTTTTGGACATAGTGTTGACGACTAACCTTGTGAATGGTATGCAATATTTTGGAAGTATATTTGTAATAAGAAGTAGAAGTCATCACAAGTGCATAACCTCCCGTAACTGCTCATCAATGTATCATCCGGATGAGTGTCTTTTGGGTATTGTGGTATTCATTGGGTATTGTGGAACGAGTGTCTAATAGGAATTGTGATATGATGGTTTGAGGGTGTCTGACATAATTATTATATGATGTTAGTATCAAAGCAATTATGCATGTTTTATAAATGATTTGTTGCATGTTAGTTCACCCTACTTGTTTGTGTTTGGGTATGTACGATGATCGTATAATTCGTTATACAGGAGTAGATGAAGGAATGTCGGCTGATCCAGTACCAATGAAGAAAGAGATCGAAGAATAAGTTAGAAGAATTCGAGTTATATGTAAGAGTTTATAGTTGAAATCTGAGTTTAAAATATGTATAGACATATATCAACTATGAATTTTTAAGTACGAGATTACGAGAGGTTACCGTAAATGTAATATTACAATATATAAATTATGAATTATCCAGTGTGAGATATTGGGATGTTACAGAAGTAGCTCTCTTCTCTGATTTTTTATATCCTCAAGTAGGCTACCCTCACAACTTTCGATCTTCAACAATAATTCCATTTCTTCCCTTACACTACTTCACACCTTTAATCCACATTTCCTCTGCCAAAAATTAACAAAATAATTAATTTCACCAAAACTAAAGACAGCAAAACATGATGAAAAGAAAAGAGAAATCCAATGATTAGAAAATATTAAGATTTAGATTGCAGATCTTTCCTTTAATTACAACTCATAAAAAAAATGTACTTATAGAAATGATTATGTCTATCATCCATGGCACAAACATTGCAATGTTTAAAAGTACGAAAGAGAATGACAGAACAATTTTTAGACATGATCAAAAGAGACTAAAATATTAAGTTTGTAACATAAGGTTAAAATATATTACCTCCCATGTTGTGTGCAATTTCTTCAAAACTTTCACCATGGTCATGACATAGAAGGTGTCTGATAAATGAATTAAGAATTTGAAATATGCATGACGCCAAGAACGTATTATTAAGATTGAGCCAAACACTCTCCAAAAGCTTATAACAAATCCAATTGTCATACTTATATAATATTCACGATTGAAAATCAAATTATCATCCTCTTGAAATTTAACAATCGGTTCTTCTCTTGCCACTCCATCATTACACCATTTCTTTAATGGTGGTCCATAGAGATCAACATTATCTTCATATTTCGATGCATCGAAACTCTGTAATTGTGTGCCAGTTGGAATTTTTCCAGATAAATTATTATGTGACAAATCTAACCCAGTGAGTCGATCAATTTGAGCAAGACTTGAAGGAATAGAACCAACAAGTTGGTTTTGTGACAAATCAAGAAATTCAAGTGATGTTAACTCTCCAACATTTGAAGGAATTTTTCCTGTCAGTTGATTTCTTGATAAATTCAATGAAACCAATCCAAATAAACTCTCTATTTCTTTTGGAATTTCTCCTGATAATTGATTGCTAGAGAGATCAATGCTTTTTAAAAGTGATAATCCCATGTCTGTGAACATTTGTTCTGAACCTTTCCACATCAAGATTGCATTCAAATCATATGGATGGCCAGCTGAGGTAAAATCAGCGCTGACAAAAAAATAATGACGTTGATAATCTCTCAAAGATGTCATTTGAGCCATTAAGGAAAAGTTTTTTATGCATGTAGGAATTTCTCCAGATAGATTGTTTTGCGAGAGATCTAAGAGTTGAATGCGTTTTAGATAACAAATTTGTAACGGTAAACTCCCACGGAAATAGTTGCTTCTTAAGCTTAAAAATTGCAACTGCGATAATTCGTTCCCAATCCAATTTGGGATAGATCCTGATAATCTATTTTCTGCTATGTCTACCATCACCAACTGTGTGCAATTCTTCAAGACGGAAGGGATTTTACCTGTTAAATTATTGCTTCTCAATAACAAAACTTGAAGTTCAAGGAGTGATCCCATTGAAGAAGGAATCTCTCCTGAAAACTTGTTCTGACTCATATTTAAGTAAGCCAATGACTTCAAATGGGTCCAACAGTCTGGAATTTGTCCAGAAAACTTATTATTTGAAAGGTCTAATTGGTATAAAGATTCAGTTACACCATTAGAACATAAAAATGAAAAAGAATTTGTGAATTTATTGTTTGATAGATCAAGAGATATTGAGCCTCGTAAAAATGGCGGAACATGACCTTCAAATTGATTTGATGCAAGACTAATATGAGAATAATAATGATTCTCTATTGGCAAATTTGGAATCGTACCTTGTAAATTATTGTGTGAAATATCAATACTCATCCAATTTGGCAATCCAAATTTGGTCCAAAACCATTTTGGAATGGTACCTGATATTTCATTATTTGAAATGTCAAGATTAATAAATTCATTTTGTTTCTCTAGCCATTTGGGAAACAATGGACCAAGCTTGCAAGACCTCAATTCAATACTATATAATTGAAAAGTTGAAGCCCAATTTTGACTAACTTCTAACATCAATGAGTTATCTGACAATATCAAGCTCTTTAACTTTGTCATATTAAAAAAATGAGAGTCAGTTAACACACCTTTCAAAGAGTTTGACTTCAAGGATAATTCCTCAAGTTGCGTTGGAAATCGAAGATCTACAGAAATTGTCCCATTTAGCTTGTTATTATCAAGGTACAATTTTTTTAATGATGGCAACAATTTGAGGGTGTTAGGCAAAGTACCGCTAATTTGATTGATACTGAGATCCAACGTTTCCAACTTTGCAAATATTGAGAAATCAGGTAATGTGCCATTGAATTTATTCTGACGGAGATATAAATTTCGCAATGAGTATCTAGAACATCCAGACAAATGATTAAATATGATCGTAAGATCTTCACTCAACTTATTATCAGACAAATCCAATAACTCTAAAGTACATGTGCTCCCAAATGATTTTGGAACGCCACCTTCAGCTGTCTTCCCACTCAATTGGTTGGAAGAAAGATACAACATTTTTAAATTTGAAAATGCTGAAAGGTCAGGCAAGGAGCCTCTGATTTGATTGTATTCCAAACTCAACTCTTGTAGTGAGTATCTAGAACATCCAGACAAATGATTAAATATCACTGTTAGATCTTCACTCAACTTGTTATCAGACAAATCCAATAACTTCAAAGTACATGAGCTCCCAAATGATTTTGGAACACCACCTTCTAAAGAGTTAAAGCTAACTGACAACTGCTCCAAATGAGATGGCAATCTAGTGCCTTCAGATATCTTCCCACTCAATTGGTTGGAAGAAAGATCGAACGTTTTTAAATTTAAAAATGCTGAAAGGTCAGGTAGGGAGCCTCTGATTTGGTTGTCTGTCAAACTCAACTCTTGTAGTGAGTATCTAACACAAGCACTGGAGAAATTACGAAGAATTGACGAAAGGTCTTCGGTCATATTGTTTCCAGACATGTATAATGAACGTAGGGTGCATATGTTGATGAATGATTTCAAATCTTCACCCTTGAACACATTTCCAGACAGGTAAAGGTGCTCAAGCGAATTCATGGCCAAGCCAAAATGATTTGATGTCAAACCCTTCAAGAGGTTCCAACTAAGGTCAAGCTCAACAAGGTTGGAAGTGGTGTTTGACAGCCACGGGAATATCATCGATTGTGTGAAGGAGTTACGAGAAAGATCAAGGACAGATAGAGAAGTAGAAAAATTGAAGTTGGAAGGGTTGAATGAAAGGAGGAAATGATCGGAAAGGCCACAATGAATTAAACTGAGTTCTCTTAGTATTGGTAGCTTGGCAATGGTTCGAAGGCAGCCAGGAGAACTATTAAAATTAGATATGGAAATGAAGGAAAGATGGGTTAAAGAATTAAGATTAGATAACCATTGATCACTACTGACAATTTTGAGAGTACTATGATATCCTCCTCCAAGATATAGTTTATGCAAATTTGAAAGGTTTCCTAGCTGGGAAGGAATGAATCCTTCAAAAGAATTGTACCTGAGATCAAGATACCGCAGCCGAGAGAGATTTCCGATCTGAGATGGCACACTTCCCTCAAAAAAATTGTTGCTGAGATCAAGATACTCCAACCGAGAGAGATTTCCAAGTTCACGAGGTATTGAACCATTCAGATAATTATTATGAGCAAGATTCAAATATTTCAAATGAGAAAGAGAGCTTATCTGAGTTGGAATTTGTCCGCTAAAAAAACATGAAGAGAGATCAAGATATCTCAAGTTGGTAAGAGAGCCAAGAAACTCTGGAATATCAGTGTGTCGAAAAGAATTGAAACTGAGGTTCAAATACTGTAACTGTCGTAACTCCATTAACGACTTGTGGATCTCTCCGCTGATGTAACGCTGAGAGACTTCATAAGAAACATAATAACCATCAAGAGAACGAGATTTATTATATTGTCCAGGAAGGTGGAGACTTATAATATGAGCGGTGAGGTTACTGCAGCGAATCCCCTCCCATTGGCAACAGTCGGGAGTGGTCCAAGAAGAAAGCATGCCGTAGTCATCGACAATGGCAGCCTTGAATTGAAGGAGTGCATCCCTCTCTTTTGGAAGGCATCTGATATGGTGTTGTCCATAAGCAACCTGCAACACCACACTCACCACAAACATAAACATCATCACTTTGAGAATATTCATGATGATGAAATAGAGAGTGAATTGTATAGAATTAGATTGATATGTGTTCTGAATTTAGCACTCCCAATACCCACATTTATACTCACACCAACTCCTTAATTACTTTATTCTAAGTCGTCGTCATTGTCGTGTTTGCCTGTTTCCATTTTTTTTTTATTCATCATATCAAATAATTTTCGTGGTCCATAAATAACTTTATTATGCATTTCATTAATGCACGCAAGATTTCAATAGTATCAATTGACTTCGAAGAAGACTTATGTATTTTCATTTTAAACGACAATATTATATGGAAAAAAAACATCAAACTCGACCTTACAAATAATTAATGAATAATAAATGCACTTCAAAATTAATATTTGAAAACCAAATTAAGAAAGTGCTCTGAAAATGCACTTCAAAATGCAGTTGTGTCGAACAAATTGTACTATTTGCATTATCTTTATTATGGGTTGGTTATTTTGTCCTAACGACATAGAAAGAGTCCAAATTCATAGTTTTACATGAATAATAAATAATGTTATTTATTCTTAGAGACAAAATATTCTATGAAAATAGATACAATTATAAATTCGTATATTGTCTGTGATTTTTTTTACAAAATTCATAAAATAGATATTTTTCTTTAACGAGATTTTAAAATATTTGTAAGTCCAGCTAAATATTAAGAAAATATTTTAATAGTGAAAGCTTATGTCACCTATATCTTGTTCCTATAATATTGTCATCTCATATTATTAGCAAATGACTTTGTTAAGTAAACTAGTTTGGGGTAATGGGACAAAATGTAAAAAATATTTCCAAATTAAAAAGGAAACATCAATAAATATAGTCACTATTGGAAAATTACACATTGGTCTTTATTCAAATAAAATGACATGGAACCCTCCACTTTTCCACCTTTGTCACTTTCCTCCTTATCAATGGTGGGAAATTTTTTGGGATGATAATTCTATTTCAATCAATGACTTATTCGAAGACTTGTGAAAACAATGGTAACTAACATGAAATTGGAATTTTTAGATTAAACTACAATTTTATATAAAAAATAATCGATCAAATGTTAATAGTGAAAGAATTATAAGTCAATATTCTAAACATAATAAAATTAAAAAAGTACTCTGAAAATGCATTTCGCAAGGCATTTGTTTTCTTAAGAAGTTGCAATATTTGCAATAGCTTCTTTTATGAATAGCAAGATGGTTAATTTGACATAGGAAGAGTTCAAAGACAGTCCAACAGTTTACATATGAGTAACAATTAAGTTATTTATTTTTATGTAGAACTAAAACATTATATAAATAAATACCATTAGAAAATTTTATATTTTGAGTGATTTTTTATAAAAAAAATGTTGAAATTATTTTTTTTATTAATTTTTTAAGTTCTACCAAATTTTTTTATTTAAATAATAAAAATCCAGATAAGTTATAAGTTCGCTATGGTAAATTGTCTTAATTACACATTATAAAGAAATATTGACAAATAAAAAAGGAAACATTCTTTTTTCTAAGAGAACAAAATATAAATTAATTAATATTTAAGACAACAACTTCTTTGTTACTTTTTCAAACGTGAAAATTTTGTAAACCTTGTGAATTTCTATTGTAACAATGGTTTAAAAGTGATTTTTCTAGACATTTTCTATTTTATTTTCATCATTTGTTTTACATGTAAAATTACTAATTAAACACGGGATGGTATATTTTTAATTTTAACTATTACATTATATTTTAATATTTTAGTTTATAAGTGTTCTATTTCCCGAAATGACAGTGTTTTTCTTTTTTGTAGTTATATAAATGTGAGGGTCATTATACACTAATACTTTTCATTGTTTGTCATATCATACTTATGTGATGGGTTTACTTTAGAATTTTCCAAGTCCTCACCCTAAATGTCACTCCAACTTCTATATAATATTTAATTTGTTAAATACATGTTTATCTATTATAATTAAAACTGGTAAGTAGCAAACTTCGGATAAAATTTACTGTGGATTAATGTTTTTCTTTTTAAAAATACAATATCTATTCAATTTACATATACGTTATGCATAAAATAAACTACAAATTATATGGTGTATACTATGATATATAGACCAAATGGTAATCATCAAAGACCGATCGGTCGATCTACTGTAGTAGCTCTTGTCAACCAGTTCAAACTGCGACAACACTCGTCAACCAGGTTAAACCGGGACAATGCTCGTCAATTATGTATTATACCTAGTAGAGATCGAATGATCATACAGTCAGCACCGTTCGATCACCATTATGGCCAACCAAGGCAAATGGATCTATTAAAGTTGGGCCACAATTCGGCCAATGCTTATATTATTATTGGGCCCGATGTTCAGCGGATGATAAAATAATCAAAAATATCTTATTAAAGATCTTGATAGATGATTTATGAGCAACCAATCAGATTTTAAGGTAAATTTGTTTATATTTTATTGGACCTGTGTCATTTGAGGGTCCATGAGACAACCTATAAATACAGGATCAGGGCCAACAACCAAGTACGTTTCACTTACGTTCTACTCACTCGAAAATATTCCACAGTGATAACAAAATCACTTTCTTGAGAGATATGGCTGCATAACCTATGCCTAACTTGAGCGTCGAAATATCTTTTGTAAGTACTTCCCCTCTCTATCAAGGAGGCAACTGAGCAGTCGAACTCTAGAAGCCGAGTAGTCCAGGTGGAAGGACAAGGTGGAACACGTGATTCAAGCATCAGAAATGTTAGTGTCTCAGTCTTATAAAATCTCTACCGAAACATATGGCATCTACAATGAATTTGTTATCAAATGAAATGTTATTGGTTTTATAGTATGAACACAAATTAGATTGTCAGAAAAGTTTTAGAGCAATAATTCTATTCCAACGGACTTATCAAAAGACTTTTGAAAAGAAAGGTAACCTACACTTTTGGAAGTTTTATATTAAAAGATAATTTTATATTAAAAAATAATCCATCAAATATTTTCTTAAAAAATAGTGACAAAATTATTATAGGTGCCTTATAATAGGTGCCTTGTAAAATAATCAATTCAGCCAATGCTTATATTATTATTGGGCCCGATGTCCAGCGGATGATAAAATAATCAAAGATATCTTATTAAAGATCTTGATAGACGATTTATGAGCAACCAATCAGATTTTAAGGTAAATTTGTTTATATTTTATTGGACCTGTGTCATTTGAGGGTCCATGAGACAACCTATAAATACAGGATCAGGGCCAACAATCAAGTACGTTTCACTTATGTTCTACTCACTCGAAAATATTCTACAGTGATAAGAAAATCACTTTCTTGAGAGTTATGGCTGCATAACCTACGCCTAACTTGAGCGTCGGAGTATCTTTTGTAAGTACTTCCCCTCTCTATCAAGGAGGCAACTGAGCAGTCGAACTCTAAAAGCCGAGTAGTCCAAGTGGAAGGACAAGGTGGAACACGTGATTCAAGCATCAGAAATGTTAGTGTCTCAGTCTTATAAAATCTCTACTGAAACATATGGCATCTACAATGAATTTGTTATCAAATGAAATGTTATTGGTTTTATGGTATGAACACAAATTAGATTTGTAGAAAAGTTTTAGAGCAATAATTCTATTCCAACGAACTTATCAAAAGACTTTTGAAAAGAAAGGTAACCTACACTTGGAAGTTTTAGATTAAAAGATAATTTTATATTAAAAAATAATCCATCAAATATTTTCTTAAAAAATAATGACAAAATTATTATAGGTGCCTTGTGAAAAACAAGCCATCAAATATTTTCTTAAATAATCATTTGGCTTAACAAAATTTTGATACAGCTGCCTTATAAAAGAAAACTATAAAAGTGTATTAATAATATGATAAAGATGATGAAGTTAACTATAAAAAGTAATATATGTTGTATCCGATATATATATATATATATATATATATATATATATATATATATATATATATATATATATATATATATATATATATATATATATATATATATATATATATATATATACATTAATGATTTTTTTATGATTATGTAGTCCAAATATGTTTTTCTCCATTTTGTATCAGAAGAAGTGACTCTCATGACTTTAGTTTTAGGAACGAAGAGAGGTAGTTACACCATTCAGGAAGATTATGATGAAACAATTTACGAGGACTATGTTGAATGACCATTTTCTTTTGACATTTCTTTTTAAGTGCACACATTCATTTGTATTATTCATCTTTTTTGTTTTAGATTGAGTGAAATCCTAAAACAATATCAATTAAACAAGTTAGGTAATAGATAAAATATCCTCATAAATGTGAATGAATATAATTGTATAAACATACCTTATCAACAACCTGTATGAGATTGATTAGTCATGTCATCATGTCATCATCAACAATAGGTATAGACATGGATACATTTAGCTCCAAAGCAATATCTATACTAACTTTTACATGTCGCTTAGGTAGAGGTCTACCATGTAGTTTATCACTTTTAAAATTATACAATTTTTCAAGGGCAACCAAGCAAAATGAAGGTGATTGATACAAACAATTTACAACTTGAGATCCCTACATTATAAAATATAATTATAAGATAAATCATTTAAAGTGGCCAAATGTAAAGAGCTTTTAAAGTAAACAAATTACACTAACATTACTTTTAATATAGAAAATAAAAGGTTTAATAGGTTCGGAGGTCCTTATATTTGTGGGTTCGTTTCAATTGGGTCCTCCAATTTTGAAAGTGATTAATTTGGTTCCTAATTTAACAAAATTGAGTCAATAATATCCTTTCCGTTAAATGTAATGGACGGCGTTAACTTTTTAAACATGTGGCATGTTGAGACATCCTTTTATTTGCAGGTTGCACAGTTTTATTTGAAGGATGCTTCAACATACCACATGTTTAAAAAGTTAATGCCGTCCATTGCATTTAACGGAAAGGGTATTATTGACTCAATTTTGTTAAATTAGGGACCAAATTGATCACTTTCAAAATTGGAGGACCCAATTGAAACGAACCCACAAATATAGGAACCTCCGAACCTATTAAACCAAAATAAAATTATAAGACAATCTTCAATGTGACTAAATATGAAGACCTATGTAAGTTTAAAGTAAGCAAATTAAAGTAATATTGAAAGTAATCTAGATTAGTTAGTTACCTCAACAAAACTATTTGATGACAATGTACAACTCTCTTGGCCACTATTGAGACCAAAAGGAGCTTCTTCAATAGTATTTGGTGTACCAATTTTTTTAAGTGAAATAATCTCATTTTTCATCCATGTTATTCTTTCAGTCACGTCTTTTATTTGAGTAGTCAATGTATCATGCTCATGATGTGTATGACACTTTTTGGACAAAAAATAATCTTTTTAACCTACTCCAAATATCATCCCTAACATGACCTGAATACTCTTAGAGACATAAAGTTTGACTCAAAATGTCAGAATGATCATTACTCATCTCCTCTGAATTAGTTTGTGACAATATGATCTAAACAACAATCAAACATATCACATTTATTCTCATTTCACACACACAAATATATAATATATAAATATATTTTACTTACACATTTGTCCCAAACTTGTTAAATTTTTTCTTTTTCAATTATTTCACTTTTGTTCACATAAGCATGCTTCCACACTTGACGGAAACGTTACTAACATTAATCCCGATTTCTTTTTTTAATTATTGTGAAAAAAATCAAACTACTTAAAAAATTGTAATAACTGAAATTGGCAAAATTTGTGGTCTGTCACGTAACAAATATCTAAAGTATGGATAATGGGATAAAGAAAACCATATTTTTAATTGGACTTAAGGTAGAAGGTGTGACCAAAATAAATTAGTATCATACACCATTCGGTTAAAAAAAATACTACACTAAGTGGTATTATTCAAGCATTGCAGATTAGTCTTTATCTATAACAGCTAACTTTTCATGTATGTTATTTAACTAACAATAAATTCAATTAGAATTTACATCATACTGCATATTCAATAATATTCACCAGAAAGCCAGAGACAGGATATATAGGATCACAAGTATTTCATCCAACGAATACACACAGGCTAAATGTAATCTAATTAAGTTTATGAGCATGCATTGTGACACTTCAAAACAGTTTATTCAGTAACTCAGATTTCCAAAACAATTTCCACAGAAAACATTATTAGTTGCATCACACTAATTGGAATTTACGATCATAAAAGACAATATCTCGTTTTATACCACAGAGAGAGTTTAACTTCTACTTACATATGTTCCAATCAACCATAATTACACCCAGTTATTGTAAATCCGCTAAAATCTTTGGGTTCAAATCAGAATGGGACAGAACATAACACAAAACCCAGTCATACAAATTTAATCATCCAGTGCAGTTAACCTTGTTTAAATCTTTCTAACATTTCTATTCAGTCTTTTCCATATGCCTAATAAACATCATGGTTTTATCACTTCATAACAACATACACAACATAAACTAGACCCTCAATAATCCCATATTCATCAAGTAATGCAGCATAACATTTTCACACATGAAATAAAATTCTGAACTCAAAACTGACGAAGAATGCTGTACAGAACCACCAAATCCTATAGGTGCACCTAGGCCAGAATCACTAACAACAATCTGTCATTCAGCCAATCATTGTAATAAAATAAAAAAAAGGATTATCAAAGTTGAAACTACATACATCTAGGTAAAGATCGGAAACGTATGGATAAAATCTTAATAAAAGAATAGTGCATTAATCTATGGTTGAATAATAGAATGTCTTATTAACATATGTTTTGTAATAATGCTTTGAAAATACAATGCTGTATCCTTTAATTATACTGATACTTGATAGTCTACTAGATTTCCAATCATAATTAAGTAATTAAAAAAATTATATTTTATTGTTATAATCACATATGTCTTTTGCAAAATTGTCATCATAGTTTTCAATTAATGATAAATGATCAATGTCTCTTTATTTATCAATATTCTACATTTATATAAATTATTTAACAACTTTTTGCTAATGTATCCTAAATTTGAAAATCATTGTTGTGTCCCTATACCGTCCTAATTCCATATTGAGTATATGTGCTTCATTGAATAGAAGGAAGCAAGATGACTGCTATTTTAAATATTAGGTTTAATTGTGTTGAATATAGTGAAAAACTATATTTAGATTAATCTCCCTTGTGTAAAATACACACATAGGGTTCCCTATTTATAATAGAAGAAATATGGGCTAAGCCCAAAATACAAATGAGAAATAATAACAAACTAACTAAAAGATATAATATATCTAACACTCCCCCTCAAGCTGGAGCATACAAATTGTATGAACTAAGCTTGGAATAGATGAACTCAGTATTGAACTAGATGATTTGTCTTCAAGAGTGTGAGGCAAACATAGATGAACTAACAGCAGCTTGTGAAACTTCAACTTCAAAAGTGGATGAAGGAGAGCCGTGTGTACAATGATAAACTGCAAGGACTGATTCCCAATCAATGATGGAAGAGTGACGGGATCAACAGTGGTAGCTGAAAGCTAAGAGCTACAAAACTGCAGGGACTACACTAAATCATCATCAATGATGGATGGGTGACGGGATCAACAGTAGTAGCTGAAATCTACAAAACTGCAGGGACTACACCCATATATATGTGACTTGCAGTGTCTTGGAAACGTACTCCCCCTTAGTGTGAAGGGTGAAAATGTGGAATATCACAGTTGCTGGACCACTAAAACAAAACCAAATATTAAGCTACAATGCTGAAACAAAGGCATCAAAGATCCAAAGACATGTTGGAAGTCCAAAATTCTTTGTTGGACAACTTCCAAGTGGTGATACTTAGCAGTGTATCACAAGAAGATCGAGCTAAACTCTAGTCCAAGAAGAACTGACGCAGTTGCGTCTGTCTGAGGCGGTAGCGACTGCAGCGACGGTTGACTGCTATAAAATTGTAGGGACTAAATTGCCATCACTGACTGATGGGGCCTGTAGTGGCTAGAAGCGACAAAACTACAGGGACTGCCATCACTAACTGACGAGGTGATGGGGGCCTACAGTGGTTGGAAGCATACGGCGTCGGACAGCGGCAAACGGCGTCGGACAGCGGCAAACGGCGCGGAACAGCGGCAAACCACGCCTGGACCGCGGCAAACGGCGTCTGGACAGCGGAAACCCTAGGTATGAGCCCAAGCCAACAAAACGGAGAAACAGGAACCAAAACACACTCAAGAAGCTCCGGCGAGACGATCTGCAGTGACGCGGTGAAATTCCGACACCGGGAAGGCGGTGCGTGCAGAACACGCGGCCGAGACTGGCCGAGAAGAAGCGGCGCGTGGAGGCGCGTGGTGAGGAGTTTGGTCATCACTCCGGCAGGGTTGGCCGTCGCTCGAGGAGGCGCTTCCGATCCGCTGGTCACCGGTCGAAACTGTGACGGTGGCCGGCGGGCACGGCGGCGGCGACGGTGGCCGGAGACGGCGACGAACTGGCCGGAAAGAAGCAGCGGCGACGGTGGAGAGATCTGACTGCACTGGTGCTGACTGTGGCACAGATTTAAGAGAAAAAGAAAGAGAGAAGGGCTGCCCACTGAAATTTTAGGGGCTGCCAGCGGCCATGGCGGCCGGCCGCCGGCAGACAGCAGAGACACCAGAAGAAGATCAGAGAACCTGCTCTGATACCATATTGAATTATAGTGAAAAACTATATTTAGATTAATCTCCCTTGTGTAAAATACACACATAGGGTTCCCTATTTATAATAGAAGAAATATGGGCTAAGCCCAAAATACAAATGAGAAATAATAACAAACTAACTAAAAGATATAATATATCTAACAAATTGATTCGGAGGTCTATAGTTTTGCGTCAATTAAGTCCATGTATTTTAAAGTAGTTCAATTTGGTCCCTATTTATGAAAAATTGAAGCAATATAGTCCCTGCCGTTAAATTTTGTGGACGGCGTCAAAATTTTTGCCTAGTGGCTAGTTGAGGTGGCATTTCATTTGAAAAGTACGTGGCACGTGTCATCCCCTTCCCCACCCAAAATTAGGATTTGCCAGATTGGGGAAAAAGAACTTCCGCCATCAAGAAGTCTCTGCGCGAGAGAAGGAATTCCACTAATGGAGATAAGGTAATCACTCACGGTGCTTGGCTGGTTGCAGGTTTGGTTGCGCGATTGGGGTTTCTTCTTCATGGCGGCGCGATTACTAGAGGGTGGTTGCTGGGTTTCTCTGTTGTTTGGTTGTCTTCTTAGGTTTTCCTCTCTTTGCAGGTGCGAGGCAGAAGCTCATGGTGGTGGCCTCTTGCGGATGGCGATTCAGAGTTCGAAGGGTTTCTTCAAATTGGGTCTTTGTGTGTGTGATGGTTGTTGGTCCTCTGGTTTTTCTAAGTGCAGGTGGTGAGGATGGCGGCACGAAACGTCAATGGAAGATGGCCATGGTTGCGTGTGAATCAAAATAATAAAAACTAAAAACAAAATATAACTGAATCAAAATAAAACAACTATTTAATATATCTCTATCTTATATCAACAAACTAAAATAATATTGCACCTAAATAATATCCAGCCAACTCCACAGTCTCCGGCACCCATCACCACCGTTGTCGCTGTAGTCGCCGTCGCCGCTGCCGTCGCCGGAGTTCCAGAATCGACCGACGACCACACCATCGGAATCGTCTCGGCAGGGCGACCACCGTGGTACGAAGATCGCGACGAACGGACCACCCACGTGCCTCCACGCGTTGCCGCAACAGTCACCGCTGTCGCCACTTCCCGCCGCGCGTCGCCGGAGAGTTCTGCCGCCGATCAGAACCGTCGTGATCGCATCCTCGTCCTCTTTTTGGATCTGTGGTCGTTGCGTCAATCGGAGCACTTTGAATTTTTAGGGTTTCTCCCTCTCCATGGCGTCTTCCTCGTCTACAAACACCTATGTTGGTGGCTCATCTTCTGATCCTCAATATATACCAATTATTGTGAATGTACACTTGTCCATTGACAAGTTAGATGGCACAAATTATGCAACATGGGCGTGCGACATCAACCTTTGGTTGAGTAGTCAAGGGTACTTAGATCACCTTACTATAAATGTGACTACTGCTACCATAGATGACACTTCTCGCTAGATGAAAATTGATGCTCAGTTATGCATTGTTATAAAGTCCACCATTCAGTGCTCACTGAAACAAATGTTTCGATCATATGAAACATGTTCAAAAGTATGGGCACAAGCGAAGTTGTTATACACAAATGACACTCAGCGTCTTTATGGTGTTTGTCAGGACCTATTAAATGTTATTGGTTCTGTTGGAAGTCCCACATCGACTAGAGATAAAGGCCAAATTAAAGTATATAAGTGGGTGCAGACCTCACCTTACAAGCCAGTTTTGTGGGGTTGAGTTAGGTCTCAAGTCCACTTCTAACATGGTATCAGAGCTATGGTTAGAGCCTATCCTAGCATTATTGGTTGTTTGTTGGGCATATTGTTCCACCCATTATCGGGCCGCTATTGGACCACCCATTAATGTCTAATCTCACGCTCGAGATGTATATACCTCGGCGTGAGGGGGGTGTGTTGGAAGTCCCACATCGACTAGAGATAAGGCCAAATTAAAGTATATAAGTGGGTGCAGACCTCACCTTACAAGCCGGTTTTATGGGATTGAGTTAGGCCTCAAGTCCACTTCTAACAGGTTCGCGCAATCCTGGTCCCATGGCAAAATATTTGGGTAAAATTCAAGCCCTTCTTCATGATTTTAATGATATATTACCTCCTTCTTCCACTCCTGCTGAAGAATTGGAACAACGATCAAAATTCTTCATGTTGTTGGCATTATACGGACTCTTGATGATGTCTCATGTCCGTGATCAAATTTTGGGTTCTCCTGTCATACCCAACTTTACTTCTACTTATTCTGCTCTTTTGCGTATACCGAGCAAACCCATCACTGAGACATCTCCTCATACTGATGATTCCTCTGTTATGGCTGCCCAACGTGATGATCGAAGTCGATCTCGCAAACCAAGTAAAGGACGTCCAAAATGTGACCATTGTGGCAAGTTAGGCCACAAAATTGATAGATGTTATGCGCTTCATGGACGTCCTCCTCGACCTGTAGCAGTGGCTAATTCTGATCCACCTCCCCGATCACCGTCTGCAGACCATCCTATTCATCTAATACCTTAGAAAAACCTGCAATCTTTAACGAATTTCTCAAATGTTATGAGGATCGTCAGCACTCTAGTTTCACTACATCTGCTTCTGTTGCACGTACAGGTACACCTTTTGTTGGTTTGACTCACTCTCACTCCCTCGGACCTTGGGTCCTTGACTCAGGCGCCACCAATCATATCACTGGTAACAAGTCCTTTTTTTCTTCCTTGTCATGTCCGGATAATTTACCCTCGGTAACAATGACTGATGGGTCTAGAGTTTCATCTCATGGTGTTGGTACTGTTAATATTTTTCCATCAATATCCATTGATCATGTACTTTATGTCCCTGGATCTCCCTTCAACTTATTGTCCATTAGTCGTCTAACTCGTACTTTTAATTGTGTTATTTCATTTACTAAAGATTTTGTTTGGTTGCAGGACAGGAGTTCGAAACACATGATTGGCACAGGATATGAGTCTCATGGCCTTTATCATTTCTGCCCTTCTCCACACGTCAAAATTATCAAGTTTGTCGTGTGAGTCTTGTCAGTTAGGGAAGCATACTCGTAGTTCCTTTCGTCGTAGTGTCTCACAACGGGCGTTGTCCCCCTTTTCATTGGTTCATTCTGACATTTGGGGACCTAGTCGTGTTAAGTCAACTTTAGGATTTCAGTATTTTGTTACCTTTATTGATGACTATTCCAGATGTACTTGGTTGTTTCTCATGAAGAATTGTTCTAAGTTGTTTTCTATTTTTCAAACTTTTTTCAATGAAATAAAAACTCAGTTTGGGGTTTCTATTCGCACTTTACGTAGTGATAATAGCTGTGAATACCTTTCTCAACAGTTTAAACATTTTATGGCTTCTCATGGCATTCTTCACCAAACCTCATGTGCTTATACCCCTCAACAAAATGGGGTGGCTGAGCACAAGAATAGACACCTTATTGAAACAACTCGTACCCTTCTTGTTCATGGTCAAGTACCCTCACGTTTTTGGTGTGATGCTGTTCTCACGGCATGTTATCTTATCAACTGCATGCCATCTTCCGTCCTAGCGAACAAAATCCCTCATTCTATATTATTTCCTCAAGACCCTCTACATCCATTACCTCTTAAGAGTTTTTGGGTCTACATGTTTTGTTCATGATTTTAGTCCTGGTCTTGATAAGTTATCTCCTAGGTCTCACAAATGTGTCTTCTTAGGATTTCCACGGTCACAAAAGGGCTATAAGTGTTTTACCCCTTCCCTCAATCGTCATTTTATCTCTGCTGATGTCACTTTTGATGAATCTTCTTTTTACTTTACACATTTATCTTCTAGTTCTGTACCTCTCCCTGTTACTGTTGATATTCCTCTTATCTGTGATCCTCCTGGTGATGCTCCACCCATTTTGTCTCCTCCTTCTTTAGACTCTCATTCACCACAAGATCGTCCTTCACCACCACCCCTTCAGGTTTATAGTTGCCGCAATTATCTCCCTCATGATTCACTTCCAGTGCCGCCTCCTATGTCTCCTCCGGCTCCAGCAAATGAGTCTGACTTGCCTATTGCCCTCCGTAAAGGTATACGCTCTACCCGTAACCCTTTCCCCCATTATATTGTTCTTAGTTACCACAGATTATCTCCATCTTTTTACACTTGTCTCTCATCCATTTCTTCTGTGTCAATTCCTAAATCTGTGGGTGATGCTTTAACTCATCCTGGCTGACGTCAAGCTATGCTAGATGAATTAAGTGCTTTACAGAAAAGTGAAACTTGGGAGCTTGTCCAATTACCATCTGGAAAGTCTGTTGTTGGTTGTATGCTATCAAGGTTGGCCCTGATGGCATAATTGATCGTCTAAAAGCTCGACTGGTTGCCAAAGGCTACACACAGATTTTTGGTTTGGATTATGGTGATACTTTTTCTCCAATGGCAAAAATGAACTCTGTTTGCCTATTCATTGCCATTGCCGCTCTTCGACAATGGCCTCTTTACCAACTTGATGTCAAAAATGCTTTCCTTAATGGTGATTTGCATGAAGAAATTTATATGGAGCAACCGCCTGGCTTTGTTGCTCAAGGGGAGTCATCTGGATTGGTATGTCGTCTTCGCAAATCCTTATATGGCCTAAAACAGTCTCCTCGGGCCTGGTTTGGTAAATTCAGTTGTGTTGTTCAATAATTTGGTATGTCTCGCAGTGAAGCGGATCATTCAGTGTTCTATCTTGTCACAGGAAACGACTATCTTGGCATCACTCAGATGAAACAACACCTTTGTCATCATTTTCAAACCAAAGATCTTGGCAAACTCCGGTACTTTTTGGGTATTGAAGTAGCACAATCCAATGATAGTATTGTCATATCTCAGAGGAAGTATGCGTTAGAAATCTTGGAGGAAACAGGGTTAATGAACTGTAAATCTGTTGAGACACCTATGGACCCTAACATCAAACTCCTACCAAATCAGGGGGAGCCTTTCTCAGATCCTGAACAGTACAGAAGATTAGTTGGTAAATTAAACTATCTTACTGTTACGCGTCCTGACATTTCCTTCGCAGTGAGTGTGGTGAGTCAATTTCTAAACTCTCCATGTGAAGACCATTGGGATGCATTGTTCGCATACTAAAGTATATTCAAGGATCACCTGGAAAAAGTTTGCTATATGGCCCTAACAACGATACAAAAATCGTTTGCTATTCAGATGCTGATTGGGCTGGTTCCCCTTCTGGTAGGAGGTCTACTTCTGGATATTGTGTCTCTATTGGTGGCAACCTGATATCTTGGAAAAGTAAGAAGCAAAGTGTTGTGGCAAGGTCCAGTGCAGAAGCAGAATATAGAGCTATGGCATCATCTACTTGCGAGCTTGTGTGGCTTAAACAATTGCTTAGTGAATTGAAATTTGGAGATGTCACTCACATGACACTTATATGTGATAATCAAGCTGCTCTCCATATTAGCTCTAACCTTGTCTTCTATGAGAGAACCAAGCACATTGAAGTTGATTCTCATTTCATTCGAGAAAAAATCATATCCGGAGATATCAAGACTGAGTTCGTTAACTCAAGCAACCAGTTGGCAGACATATTCACTAAGTCTTACAAGGACCTAGAATTGATTATCTTTGTAACAAGCTTGGAACATATGATTTATATGCTCCAGCTTGAGAGGGAGTGTTAGATGTTAAGATGTGTGTTTTTGTTATTTGAGCTCAGCCTATTCTGTATTAAGGACATTGGCCCATATCTTATAATATAAATAAGCTACCTTATGTGTATGCAAAACACACAAGGGATACTTTCTTCCAAACTTCTCTATTTCTCACAAAGGGCATTGGCCCATATCGTACAATATAAATAAACTACCCTATGTGTATGCAAAACACACAAGGGATATTTTCTCCCAATCTTCTCTATTTCTCACAAGTAACATATGGGAGGCCTTCAAAGGCTAACAACCATAAACCTGTAGGGACTTTAACCACTCTGAACAACAACAAACCTTAAGGGACTTAACTGCCCTAACAACAACGAACCTACAGTAATTGAACTGTCTGCAGTGGCTAACAGCAACAAAGTTATAGGGACTTAACCACCCTACAGCAGCTGAAACAGCAACAAACCTTCAGGGACTAACTACCCTGCGGCGGCTGAAACTTTTCTTCCCCTCACGACTGAATGACATATGCACGTCAATGACAGAACGTGAAGGTGAAAGAACTAGTGAGAATCGATCCGTACTTGGGGAAAAATCTGAAACCCCTAACATCGAACGAGCCAAATCAGCGGGCAGTCTCATAAAGCAACTCTCAATGAGCTGTTATAACGATAGAAACCAAAAACACCAAAGATTGGGACTTATGATGGCATCAAAAGGCCAAAGACAGGTTAGAGGTCCAAAGTTCTTTGCTGGACTACTCCAAAATGGTGATACTTAACACTGTATCACAAGAAGTTTGGGCTAAACTCTAGCCCAAAAAGAAAGTTCTCTACAGGGGTTGAAAAATATTTCCCCTCACGGCAAACAACGGGAACAACGGCTAATACAATTCACGAAACACTCTTAATCTTGACCAAAGAAAATATGGTAGCTTATGGAGGCAACATCAACAAATTACAGAGGTTACAACAACTGACTGCAGCGACAGCGGCATTAAAGCACCCGCCAACAAGGCTGATGAATTGTTGACTGGAACATTACAGCTACAGAAATAGACTCCCCTTCACCCTTTTATACAAACAAAGTAATTCATGTTGTAACATCAACACACGTCAATAAGATTCTATTAATTCTAAAAACACAATATATGCATACATGTTTCAAGAGGTTTAAACAGCGTAGGTATATAATCTGGTCCTTATAATATATACTTCTAACCAATTATTTAGAATCACTATACTGTACTACACACATTAACAACAACATAGTCCAAATCGTAATCATTACAACACCTGTACATGCTAACTTAAACAGAATTTACATAAAATCACTCCACCTACTACCCATAATTGATCCCTGGGTAGACCATTAACCCTTACAAAACAAGTTATCTTCAGACCGTGAAATCAAGTTTTGTTATTCAAGTTGAGTGTTCTCACGTCATTTTCAATCAAAAGTCAGAACATCTATACTGATTCAGAGTGTTGAAGCAACATAATACTAGTTTATGATCATGCCTCAACAACCTAATGTTTAACAATACAGAAGGGCCAACATCAAGAGTATTCATATATCAGCAAGTTGAGTAAAGCCCTTAGATTATACTGAACAACCTTCAACCCACCAGAAATGTTCAGAGCAATTTCACCACCTATAACAATTTAAAACCTAGTTCACTCTTATCATTCAATCATCTAGAATTAAGTTCTGAAATAAACTTAAGCATGCACTGGAAATTCTTTCATACCAATAATTTCAGAGAAGACCATTTACCACCTCAAAGCACAAAACTTCCAACAATTTATCATTTAAAAGCATCCCTCCTAATTAATCTACTCCTTATTGACACCGAAAATCATACCAATATAACATTTATAAACATATTTACTCTTTAAAACAAAATAGTGAACAGAAAATATGTTTTTATGCATTCCAATTAACATTCATTATTGAGATAAATACCTCCACATAGGTCTTGTTAAAAAATATCACTCAAGTTAATCCATAAATTATTTAGGCTGCTAGACAGGAAATCATCACTCTCAAATTTAAAAGGAATATTATTTCTTTCTTATTCTCATTATGAGATTATTAACCTCTATAAATATACATGGGTTAGCTGCATATTTTAGGAAATGCAGACGGTTAATTCTAAGAAACACATCCCTATGATTACGAAATCAATCATACATAAATAAACCTAATAAATGCAGCACATAACTGTTGCATAAATACAGCCCATCAAATATTAAAACATCCTAAAATATATCATGACAATTACTACCACGTCAATCATGGTTTTTGACACTCCCCCTCAAGCTGGTGAATAGGTGTTTTCCATTCCCAGCTTGGATATAATCCCTTCAAATTTACTGCAGTTCAGGCCCTTGGTGAGATGTCCGCAAGTTGGTTCTGAGTGGACACATATGGTGTGAAATCATGCCACTGTCAAGGTTTTCCTTGATAAAGTGTCTATCGACTTCAATATGTTTAGTGCTATCATGTTGAACCGGATTATGAGTTATGCTAATTGCAGATTTATTGTCACAATATAACCTCATAGGTTCGTCTCACTTTATCTTCAAGTCTTCCAATATAATCTTCAGCCATAGAAGTTCACTTATTCCGTGGGCCATTGCACGAAATTATGCTTCAGCACTTGATCTAGCCACTACACTTTGTTTTTTACTCTTCAAAGTGACTAAGTTTCCACCGAGGAAGGTGCAGTATCCCGTGGTTGACCTTCTATCTACAACTGACCCTGCATAGTCCGCATCTGTATATGCTTCAAGACTTACACTCTTGTTCCGCGTGAACAAGATTCCTCTTCTAGAGGTTCCTTTTAAGTACTGAACAATCCTAAGGGCAGCTTGTAGATGAGCTTCCTTTGGTTGGTGCATAAATTGGCTGACTAGACTTACAGCAAAAGCAATGTCTGACTTAAGATTGAAACTGCAAAATAATTCTAGAGGGCTTGATTGATCCCTCTCACAATCTTCTATTTATAAGAACAAATTGATACACAAGTACATGATAAATATGGTAACCCTAGACACAATATAATCATGATAAATAGGGTAATCCTAGACATAATATAATCATGATAAATAGGGTAACCCTTGACACACTATAATGATGATAAAATAGGATAAATATCTTAACACTCCCCCTCAAGCTGGAGCATACAAATTATATGTACCAAGCTTGGAACAAATAAACTCAATCCGAGGACCCCTTAATGACTTGGTCAATACATCTGCGAGTTGATCGTTTGACCCAATAAACTCAGTACATATTTCTTTGGTCAACAACTTTTCACGAACAAAATGACAATCGATTTCTATATGTTTAGTCCTCTCGTGAAACACTGGATTTGATGCAATGTGGAGAGCAACTTGATTGTCGCAATACATCTTCATAGTATGGATGTCACAAAATTTAATCTCTTGAAGGAATTGTTTCACCCATATAAGTTCACATGTTAGTGATGCCATTGCCCTATACTCGGCTTCCGCGGTTGATCGAGCTACTACATTCTGTTTCTTACTTTTCCATGAAATAATGTTTCCTCCCAGAAAAACACAATATCCTGTTGTAGACCGTCTATCAATAGGTGAACCTGCCCAATCTGCATCACAATACCCAGAGACGTGAATGCTTCCTTTATCTTCATATAACAATCCTTGCCCGGGAGCCTTCTTTACATACCTTAGAATGCGAATGAGAGCATTCCAATGGTCAACACATGGAGCCTGCATGAACTGACTAACCACTCCAACTGCAAAGGATAGATCTGGCCTTGTAATAGTGAGATAAATCAGTTTGCCAACCAGCCTCCTATACCTCTCTGGATCGGAGAATAATTCACCTTCTTTTGTCCTTAATTTCTGGTTTGGGTCCATGGGACTGTCTACCGGTCTACAATCAATCATGCCTGTTTCTTGTAATATATCAAGAGCATACTTCCTTTGGGAGATTACAACTCCATCTTTTGATTGCGCTACTTCAATGCCTAAGAAGTATTTGAGACTTCCAAGATCCTTGGTTTGAAAATGTCTACACAAGTACTCTTTTAATTGAGATATTCCAACAGTATCATTTCCCGTAATGACAATATCATCAACATATACTATTAAGTAAACACATTTCCCGAGAGAAGAATGACGATAAAAAACTGAATGGTCTGCTTCACTGCGTTTTAGCCCAAATTTTTGAACAATGGAGCTAAACTTTCCAAACCAAGCACGTGGGGATTGCTTGAGGCCATATAGAGATCGATGCAATTTGCATACCATACCAGACTCCCCCTGAGCAACAAACCCAGGAGGTTGCTCCATATAAACTTCTTCCTCAAGATCACCATGTAGGAAGGCATTCTTGATATCCAATTGATGAAGTGGCCAATGACGAATGGCTGCCATGGCAAAGAAGAGACGAATAGTAGTCATCTTGGCTACAGGAGAGAAAGTGTCACAATAATCAAGACCATAAACCTGAGTGTAACCTTTTGCAACAAGCCGAGCTTTGAGTCGATCAATTTCACCATCAGGGCCAACTTTAACTGCATACACCCATCGACAACCAACCGCCTTTTTGCCTGGGGGAAGGGGCACCAGCTCCCAAGTATTACTGTGGTCAAGAGCCTGCATTTCTGCAATCATAGCTTGTCGCCATCCAGGATGATCAAGTGCTTCTTTCACATTCTTGGGTATAACAACAGAGGACACTGAGGATAAAAGAGAAAAATAGGAGGGCGACAATCGATGATAGCTTAGAAAATTATAAATGGGATGAGGGTTCCGAGTGGAACGAGTACCTTTTCTGAGGGCAATAGGCCATGCTGAATCATTTGCACCAGGAGGCGTGGGAGGAGGTGACGAGGGAGAAGAATCTGAAGTAGGAGATTCACCATTGTCTTGGGGAGGTGGACTATCCATTGGGGCCCTGTGTGGGATGATCTCAGTATGTGGAGGAACAGGTGTAGAAGGATTGTGATCAAGAGTTGGAATGACAGAGACAGTGGAGCTATTTGACTCAGCCATTGGAATAGGAAGGACCTGTTGGAGGAAAGAAACATCCTGAACAGATGGAGAGAAGTAAGGAGTTTGTTCAAAGAATGTGACATTAGCAGACATGTAATACTTCTTAGTTTCAGGAGAGTAACACCGATATCCTTTTTGAAGTCGAGAATAGCCTAAGAAGACACATTTGAGAGCGCGAGCGGAGAGTTTGTCTAGACCTGGAGACATGTCATGAACAAAACATACACAACCAAACACTCGGGGAGATGTATGAAAGAGAGGATCATTAGGAAACAAAATGGAGAAAGGGACTTTATTATCAAGAGAGGAGGAGGGCATCTTATTAATAAGATAACATGCAGTTAAGATGGCATCTCCCCAGTGATGGACAGGAATATGGGCACCAAGCAAAAGGGTACGAGCAGTTTCAACCAAGTGTCTATTTTTTCTTTCTGCTATACCATTTTGCTGTGGTGTATGAGGACAAGTAGACTGATGTAAGATACCATGGGAACTCAAGATGGCAGAAAAAGAGGATGAAAAATACTCTTTTGCATTATCACTTCTTAATATTTTGATTACTTGACCAAATTGATTCTTGATTTCATTCAAAAAGGATGTAAAGATAGCTAACAATTCAGAACGATTTTTCATAAGATAAACCCAAGTACATCTTGAATATTCATCAATAAAGGTAACAAAATATCTAAAACCAAAGGAGGAGATACGACTAGGTCCCCATATATCAGAATGGATGATGGAAAAACTAGAATTACATATTGATTGAGACCTTTTAGGAAAGGAAGATCTAACATGTTTTCCCAATTGACATGACTCACATTCTAAGGTTTGGAGACCACTAAGTTCAGGACACATCTTTTTTAATTTGGACAAATGAGGATGGCCAAGTCGATCATGTAGCACTTTAGGATTAGGAGTAGCAACACAAGACACCCTTGGACGAGATCCAAAATGGTATAATCCGCCAGCTTCATATCCTTCTCCAATCTGTCTCCCCGAACCACGCTCCTGTATAACAAAAGATTTATGATCAAAGGTTATTGAACAATTTAACATTTTAGTCAACTGGCTTAAGGAAATTAAATTAAAAGGACAATTAGGGACAAAAAGGACAGAGTTGAGATTGAGGGAGGGAGACAAAGAAACATGACCGACTCCTTTGGAAGAAGTTTTAGATCCATTTGCAAGGGTTATGAAATGAGGTTTTTCTCGAAAGGAAATAGATGAGAACAAAGAGGTATTACCAGAAATGTGATCAGAAGCACCTGAGTCAATTACCCATGAATTTTGACATTCCATAGATTGAGAAACGCAGGCTTTTGATGTATTGGGAGATTGAGATGGTTGTGCCAAGCTGTTAGAATTTAACCTTAAATACTCTTGATATTCATCCTCAGAAAACATAGAAGTGGAGGACCATGATAGATAATTTTTTTCATTTAGCTTCTCGGAGGTAATTGATGGACTTCCAGAGAAGGAAAGAGTACTGCCAGACGCCATTTCTGAAGAAGACGAATAGTACTAGTGAGGAACAAGAAAACCCTAAAGGTTTAGACCAAAGAAACTGTAACAGTGATGGACGACGGTGGCCGGCAACGGCAGGCGGTGGCCGGACGGCGGCGGCGGCGGTGGCCGGACGGTGGCCGGCGACGGACGACGGTGGCCGACGGTTGACGGTGGCTGGCGGCGGGCAGCGGTGGACAGCGGCGGGCAGCGGCGGACAGCGGCGGACAGCGGCGGGCGACGAAGAATGTGGTGCCGGACAGATATATATGAGATAGAAACCAGAGCGGGATCGACCCGCTCTGATACCAACTTAAGATTGAAACTGCAAAATAATTCTAGAGGGCTTGATTGATCCCTCTCACAATCTTCTATTTATAAGAACAAATTGATACACAAGTACATGATAAATATGGTAACCCTAGACACAATATAATCATGATAAATAGGGTAATCCTAGACATAATATAATCATGATAAATAGGGTAACCCTTGACACACTATAATGATGATAAAATAGGATAAATATCTTAACAGTCTGGTCTAGTATGAGATAAGTAAATAAGTCTGCCCACAAGTCTTTGAAACATTTCCTTGTCCATTGCAATATCCTCCTCCATACTTCCCAATTTTATATTTGGATCAACTGGAGTACTTGCTGGTCTGCAGCCTGTCTTTCCTGTTTCTTTGAGCAGATCAGTAATATATTTTTGTTGAGATATGAAGATCCCTTTCTTGGAATGAGCCACTTCAATTCCCAAAAAATATTTAAGCCTCCTAGCGTCTTGATCTCAAATTCAGTGGCAAGACACTCACTTAACACTTGTTGTTCCTGCTTGTCGTCCCCACTTACTATAATATCATCTACATACACTAATAAAAATGTTACTCCCCCTGAAACTGAATGTTTGATAAATAATGTGTGATCTCCTTGGCTCTGTTTGTTGCCCAGACCTGTCATGACCTTGGTAAATCTTTCAAACCATGCTCTTGGAGATTGTTTTAGCCCATATAAAGCCTTTCTTAGTTTGCAAACAGTTCCAACAGCAACCCGATCATTGTAACCAGGGGCAATTCCATGTATATTTCTTCTTCAAGATCTCCATGCAAAAAAGCATTCTTCACATCAAATTGCTGCAGATCCCAATCATTATTAGATGCCAATGAATATATTACTCTGACCGTGTTCATCTTAGCAACCGGGGCAAATGTCTCCAAGTAATCAACTCCATAGGTTTGAGTGAAGCCTTTAGCTACCAACCTTGCCTTGTGACGTTCAATGGTCCCATCAGCCCTATACTTTATTGTATATACCCACTTACATCCAATTGGTTTTTTTCCAAGAGGTAGAGTGACAAGTTCCCAGGTTCTATTTTTGTTTAACGCATCCATTTCCACATCCATGGCATGTTTTCATTTCCTGTCAGACAATGCTTCAGATACAAAGAAAGGTGTGTGTGTGGAGTTGAGGTTAGTGAGAAAAGTTTTATGGGTATGAGAGAATTTTTCAAAGGATAAAAAATTTGACAGTGGGTAAAGAGTTTGTTGAGTGCATGTTCTAGTTCCCTTTCTAAGGGCAATGGGCAGATCCAGAGTTTGGTCCACTTGTGCTTCTATATTTTCAGACAAAAGCTCATTAGAATCACTTAAATTTATAGGATTTGAAGGTGTTACCTCATGCAGTGACGGTGGGTTGGATTCTTGGACATTGCCGGATCGTGGAATGGCCTTTTCTTTCCTTGAATATACCAGATTTTTCCCAAACTTTCCGCCTCCATCAGGTGCAGGTGCAGGCTGTTTTGCTGGTTCAGGTGCGGGAGTTGCAGGTGCAGGAGTTGCAGGTGCAGGCTATTTTGTTGATTCAGGTGCAGGAGTTACAGGTGCAGGTGCAGGCTGTTTTGCTGGTTCAAGTGCAGGAGTAGTTTCAGGGTCAATTTCTGGGCCAATTTCAGGTCCAAACGTCATATTTAGGGACATGAGAGTCTCATCTTCCTGTCTTACATTCTCCCCCTGAAGATGAGGCTGTTTAAAGTAGCTTTCTTGTTCGTTGAAGGTGACATCTCTTGACACATAGAATCTTTTTGAGAGGGGTTGAAAACATTTGTACCCTTTTTGTGTGGTAGAGTACCCTAAGAAGACACACTTGACAGCCCTAGGATCCAACTTTCCCCTTTCATTACTATGAATATACACAAAGGATACACACCCAAATATTCTAGGTTGAAGGTTATTTGTAGGATCTAAGTGTGGGTAGAACGAGGATAGAACTTCCATGGGACTTTTAGAGTTTAAAACCTTAGTGGGTAACCTATTGATTAGATAGGTGGCAGTAAGAAGGGCTTCCCCCCAAAATCTCTTAGGAACATGGTTTTGAAAAAGTAGAGCTCTAGTTTGACCTAATAGGTGCCCATTTTTCCTTTCTGCAATCCCATTCTGTTGAGGTGTGTTTACACATGAGGACTCATGGATTATCCCTTCCCTTTGGCAAAAAGAGTTTAGTACAAGGTTAAAGTAGTCCCTGGCATTGTCAAACCTAATTCTTTTGATACTAACCCCAAATTGATTTTTAATCATTGAGACAAATTGGATAAACATAGAGCTAACTTCAGATTTTTGTTTCAATAAAACACCCAAGTCACCCAGGTACAATCATCAATGAATGTTAAAAACCATTTAGCACTTGAGATATTAGGAACATGGGCAGGACCCCATACATCAGTGTGAACAAGAGAAAACGGGAGAGAACTCATCTTATTGCTAATGGGAAAAGGTACACGCTTGTGTTTTGCAAACTCACACACCTCACAATGGAGACTCTCCACATTTAAATTTTTAAACAGGGAAGGAAACAACACTTTTATAACACGGAATGATGGATGTCCTAGCCGGTAATGATGAAGTTGGGCTTTCTCTTTATTGGTCATGATGGATGTAGATATAAGACTCTTGGTAGGCAGATTAGGGTTCTCCATGTAGTATAGGCCATTCCATTCTCTAGCATGTCCAATCGTCCTCCCCGAGTTCTTGTCTTGCAAGATACAAGCGTTGTTGTAAAAGACAACATTACATGAAAGATCTTTGGTAAGTTTTTGTATGGAAATCAAGTTGATGGATAGTTTAGGGATGGGCTTTGGTAAGTTTTTAAGGTCATGGATGGGCTTAGTTGGACCTCTCCTTGTCCGACTGCAGTTATAAGGGTTCCATCTGCGGTAGAAATTTTCTTGTTGCTAGGACATGGGGAATACGTGGAAAAGTATTTGGGTAAGGGAGTCATATGGTCAGTGGCTCCAGAGTCTAATATCCAGTAATGTGTAAATGGTGTATCTGAAACATTGAGCCCAAACAGAAATGGAAACTCACCAGAGTATGTCAATGTACATGTACCTGTACTGGTGGGCTTCTCCAATTTACTAAGAAATGCTCTTACCCGCTCTATCTCTTCATGATTCAACTGTACAGATTCTTCACTTTGACCATTAGCAATGTATGCTCGCCCTTGCCCTCCTTTTTTGTATACGCCTCCTTTTTGCCCCCACTCTCGGCTTGGGTTTTTTGGCCCCCATTCTCGGCTTGGGGGTTTTCCGTGTAATTTCCAACACTTTTCCCTTGTGTGGCGTGGCTTATTACAATGAGTACACCAAACCTCCTCATGTTTTTTCTCCATATTGGGAACCCAGTTGTTTTTCTGGTTGGCAATCATGATTGTTCCTCCTTCAGCTATCATTGCAGAATTTTCGGTGGTTGAGGTTTCCAGCATCAGCCCTCCATTGCTTTCTTCACTCCGGATAATGGCCACCACTTTATTAAGCCCTGGAACCTTTTCTTTTCCCAGGATTTGGATTCGAACTTGGTCATATTCAGGGTTTAGGCCTACCAAAAAATCATAGACCCTATCTTGTTCAATATACTCCTTTAGAATTGCTGAGTCTTCTGAGCATTTTGCTTTTATAACTCGATAGTGATCTAGTTCCATCCATAGAGACTTGAGTTGGTTGGCATATTCTGTGACTGATTTATTTCCCTGTTTGGCAGCCACAGTCTTCACTTTTACATCACAAATTTGAGCAGCATCCTTGCCCTTAAAGTAAGTTTGTTCAGCTGCCTCCCAAATTTCTTTTGCTGATTTCAGAAACATACAGGTATCACTGATTTCTGGGACAATTGAATTCCATAGCCATGCCATGATCATGGAGTCTTCTTCATCCCATGATTTGAATTTGGGATCAGTCTCATCTGGTGCATTACCAGTCAGGTGACTGATCTTCCCTTTACCTTTCAAGATGATCTTAATGATTTGAGACCATTTGAGATAGTTCTTCCCATTTAACCTATAAATGGAATGAATATTTTGCATTTCTCCAGTGGTTTGGGGACTGTCCCCAGTTTCCAGATTCACTACTTCAGCCATAACAAGGAGGAATCAAGGAGGAGTTACGCTGCAATGAAGGCTAGCTCCGAGGCGCAACAATAAAGGCTGCAATTTTAGGTTACAGATCGTGCAGCAATGAAGGTTGTGGCTACAGTTTGGTTGCACGGTCAGAGACTCCCAGAGATCGGGAGCTCTGATACCATCTCAAATTTAGAAGGAATATTATTTCTTTCTTATTCTCATTGTGAAATTGAAAATGTATATTGAATAACTTCACTTGGTTCCCTTACACCCTTCTCCTTAATCCTATACTTATAGGATTAAGTTAGTGTAACACACCTCACATACAGCACATACACACTCATACACACTCACATACATTTCCAACTCACTCTTAGTTGGAACACACTAACAATAATTCTAACACTCCCCCTCAAGCTGGATCATACATATCGTATGAGCCAAGCTTGGAATAAACATACTCAAATGGAAATAACATCAATCAACCAAATTGTAAATACAAGCACTAAGAAAAATACAAGCATTAAGAAACTTCAACTTGGGAAGTCTTCAAACACATGAGATTTCCTTTGCAGTGTTGTCTTGGAACGATACTCCCCCTCACTGTAGGAACTAAATTGTCATCACTTTCTGATGGGGCCTGTAGTGGCTGAAGCGATAAAACTACAGGGACTGCCATCACTAACTGACGAGATGATGGGGACTTACAGGGACGGCCATCTAGCATTGACTGATGGGGCTTGCAGGGACTTAAATTGCCATCACTGATTGATGGGGCCTGTAGTGGCTGGAAGCGACAAAACTACAGGGACTGCCATCACTAACTGACGAGGTGATGGGACCTACAGGGACGGCCATCTAGCACTGACTGATGGGGCCTGCATGCCATCACTGACTGATGAGGTGATGAGGGGCCTACAGTGGTTGGAAGCATACTCCCCCTCACGACAAACGACGTGAACGTGAAGGTGGAAGAACGGGTGAGAACCGATCCGTACGAGGGTTTGGACAAATCTGAAACCCATAACTTCGAAAGATTCAATTCAGCGGGCGGTCTCAAAGAACAACTCCACATGAGCTGAAAGCGGCAAAACGGCGCCTGGACAGCGGCAACGACGCCTGGACAGCGGCAGACGGCGGCTGGACAGTGGTCAAACGGCGCGAACAACAGCAAACAGTGGCTGGATAGTAGAAACGGTGGCTGGACAGCAGAAACGGTGGCTGGACAGCAGCAAAAACGGCACCTGAAAGCGGCAAAACGGCGCCTGGACAGCGGCAACGGCGCCTGGACAGCTGGACAGCAGCAAAATGCAAAGAGCTCCACCTCCACATTTGGAACACACGGACTTAATAAAAAAAAGGAGGAACTTCATACTTTTTCATGCTTCACTCCCCGCACATGGTCACGACTTACACCACTTTCATCCAACAAACCAACACTAGGAGAGCACTAATTCTCGGCACATGGGAAGAGGACAATTGATGAATAAAAAATAGAAGTGGTGTTGGAGAGGTGCACACGAATATAATTAATTGGAACCATGGGGAGCAACACCTTGGCAGCATGGTAGCTCCACATTCACGGCCCACAATATAAAAATGACTCATCATCCTTTTAGAAGATACCACAATTGAAAACGGGGCCACCAATTCTTCAAGAAAAGCACACGGCCTTAGAGAGGACAGGAAGCCCTTCACATTAGTGAAGGTAGAGAGCCCTTCTCAATGGAGAAGGAGATGACGGAAGCAAGCTTGGTCATTGGTCACAGGTTAAATCAACGGAGCAGCAACATCAAAACATCACTGTTAAGAACAGTAGTACCCTGGTTCAGGTTCTCCAAACAGAAACTGAACAGGAAGAAGAAACCCAGTGGTGGAGAAGGGAGCCCTTCACAATAGAGAAGAAAGGAGACGAAGATTGCAGCTGCTCTGGAGGGTCTGAAGAAAGAGAGGGAGGTCCAGCACTTCACGATGGGCAGCAGCTCACTTTAACGGTTGAGCTTGGATTCAAGCAGATGCTGGAAGCACATGGTCACGGCCTTGGTACAGCAAGGAAGGCAGCAGCGTTTTCCATGTGGGCAGCAATAGCATTACGGAGAAATGTGTGATTTTTAATTTTGAGAAAGAAAGTGGTTGCCACATTTTTTGAAAGCACTCACGGTCAAAATGGTAATGTCCGGCAGAAAAATCCAGCTGCCACATGGGACATGGACATTAAAGAAGAGTATTTTGCCAAGTAGTGGGAGGCTGCAGCTCGCCCA
This sequence comes from Vigna nakashimae, assembly GCA_034642375.1. Lineage (NCBI taxonomy): Eukaryota > Viridiplantae > Streptophyta > Magnoliopsida > Fabales > Fabaceae > Vigna > Vigna nakashimae. The sequence continues at coordinate 27,378,031 of CM067768.1, forward strand.
ATGAGAGGAGCACACTTATTTTCTTGGAGAAATCTTCTTCCTCTCTAGGAGCTTCGTCCAACACTGCCAACAAGAAAGAAGCTCACGGCCTTGATCCGAAAAGATGAGATGGAGATTCTGTGAAGACCAAAGAAGATGGAAGCTATGGAGGGTCAAAACAGAGAGAGGAAGCTCCGGCGAGACGACCGGCATCGGCGAAGTGTGATTCCGACAGCGGGACAGCGGCGCGTGAACAGTACGCGTCCGAGTTGAGCCAGAGACAAGCGGCGCGTAGAGGCGCGTTGATCGGATACAGAGACGGCGACCACCGGGGTTAGGTCGCGCTCGAAGAGGCGATCCAGATCCGCTGGTCACCGGTCGAATTTGCGACGGTGGCCGGCGGCGGATGGTGGTCGACGGCGGACTTATTTGGCGCTCGTGGCGGCGCGTTCGGAGGATTCTGGTCTTGTCTCCGGCGGGGTTGGCCGTCGCTCAAGGAGACGCTCCAGATCTGCTGGTCACCGGTCGAAACTGTGACGGTGGTGGCGGCGGCAGCGGCGGCCGGCGGTGACGGAGTTAGCAGCGACGGCTGCGGAAAGAGGAGGCGACAACAGTGGCTGGCTGGGTCTGGACTGGTGCCGACTGTGGCACAGATTTAAGAAAAAGAGAAATGCCCACTGAAATTTGAGGGGCTGCCAACTGAAACTATAGGGGCTGCCGGCGGCCTTGGCGACCGGCCGCCGGCAGACGGCAGAGACTAGTAGAAGAGGATCAGAGAACTTGCTCTGATACCATGTGAAATTGAAAATGTATATTGAATAACTTCACTTGGTTCCCTTACACCCTTCTCCTTAATCCTATACTTATAGGATTAAGTTAGTGTAACACACCTCACATACAGCACATACACACTCATACACACTCACATACATTTCCAACTCACTCTTAGTTGGAACACACTAACAATAATTCTAACACTCATTATGAGGTTATTAACCTCTATAAATATACATGGGTTAGCTGCATATTTTAGGAAATGCAGACGGTTAATTCTAAGAAACACATCCCTATGATTACGGGATCAATCATACATAAATAAACCTAATAAATGCAGCACATAACTGTTGCATAAATACAGCCCATCAAATATTAAAACATCCTAAAATATATCATGACAATTACTACCACGTCAATCATGGTTTTTGACAATCACGTAAATTGGTTCATGTATAACTCTAGTTTCTCGAAAACGCATTTTAAATATTCCAAATTTATGAATAGAGCGTAACACTAATTTTATTGTTCAGAAACATAGACTTCGGTAAGACAGTCACATTCACACTTAAGCAGCAAACATATGCAGATCATTTCTGACTCGAACCATTTGTACTACATACCACATTATATCCTAAAACCATACGAACATTATCATTCATAAGTCAAGGAAAAACATAAAATTTTCAGAAACAACCCATCACACATGCATACATTATGTGACCAGACCAGTGAAAGCAACAGACCATGATTCAATAATCTCGTATAGTCAACAGAATTACCACACTCACAGCCATGATAAACCTTGGCAATCACCCATACAACTTTAGCATATCAAATTGATACTGCATGCATTGCATCAAGCCTGTCACGAATCAAAACATGAACACAACATATATCTAATGTTTTTATAACAAAATAAAACTATAATTACTTTCAGTATATTGTAAATAGCATGATAACAATGGCAGAGTAGCATGTCAACCACGACATGACAATGCAATTCAAATAAAAATAAAAGAAATCATTAGCAGAGCATACCATTCAAAATGATAGATTCTCCATCCAACTATATTTTATCATCGAATCAAATTCCAATATTAACCAACCATTATCAAAAGCAGAGTAACAATGTGAGACTTAGACAATGCAGAATCAATCATATTATCAACACTCATTCAAGCAAGAAGTCGAAACACAAAGGTTAACTCCCCCATACCCAGTTCTAGCTCTTCTCACGGTCAATACCCCGACACCAAAAACCTTCAAGCCTTTATTATCCTTACCATTCCTTACCCCCAATGAACTTCCGCCAGTTTAATACCCTCATTGCAGTAACAAAATACTCTGCAACCCTCACTTTCGTGCCTCTAGGGTTTTAAAAAAGAGAAAACAAAAGAGAAAAGAAGGAGGGAACATACCTAAACCCAGTACACGAACAGAGCAAAACGAAGCACCAAGAGAAACGAGCGAAACCAAGCATGAAGCGAAACGAAGCACGAAGCTGAACGATCCTATTCGAACCACAAGCCAAACGAGCGAATACGAGCACGATGTTGAACGAGGAAAACAAAAACCAAGGAAACGAAAAAAAAGGAGGAGAACGTAAAAGAAGCATGAAGATACCACTAAACTAAAAACCTTTTTTCAAAATTTTTTTAAACGCCAAATAGGACTTACACAAAGAAATGTTATCTATTGTAATAGACAGCATTTTTTTAGAGGATATTTTTTTCTCTATTTTAAATTATATATTAAAAAAATAATATTAATTACTTATAAATAGTACTTGTCTCAAAAAGTGTTATTTATTATCATAGTAATTTTTTAAATAAACATTATTTATTGTTTCACATATTCATGAATAATATTTTTTTTATATAAGCGTTATTTATTTATGTTAACACTTTTTACATCAATTAAATACAAAATCGGTATAAAAAAATATTTCAAACAGTAAAATCTTTCTTTTTCAATCTTTCAATACTTAGTTGGATTTCATCAAAAATCGTTTCTACCAAGCAAATTAGATATCTTCAAATTATCTCAACACACATAATAGCAAAATTCAAATCACCATTAAAACATAAATTTCCAAATACGTGAAAAATATAAACAAAATTTGTTTTGGCAGTTTCGGGGATGCTAGGGTTTTGTGAGGAATTGAATAGTTTTCAAATAAATAAAAATAAAAAACTACTTTCTATAACCATTATAATTAAAACTAATATTGAAAGTTTTTTTATTTATTACAAAAATCTCATTATGTACAATTTCTATAAAACTTATAATTAGAATACTATAAAATGTTTTCTTATTTATTACAAAAATATTATGACGTATACTTTCTATACGTTTTATAACTAATATAGATATAGAAAGTTTTATTTTTTATTACAAAAATGGCATCGCATCTACTTTTTATACTTGTTATAAATATAGCCGTTATAAAAGTGTTACCATATTTATAGTTATGTCACCATACTATTTTTTATACATGGTGGATTATAACTAGGATAATTAGTTGCTATAAAAAGTATTTTCTTTGTCTTATGTAAATGCTAAGCTTCACTTATAATATACTAAATAAGAAGTATTTTTCATTCTTCGTAAGGATTTAAAGGTATAATGATAAAATTCATAAAAGTTATCGAGAAAATAAAAATGGAAAACAACTAATTTGGTAAATTAGTACGAATGAGAAGTGAGAAAATGAGACAGCAAACTTTTGACACCTCCTTCCATAGGTGCATTGAGTTGTTAATTTGACCCATGACCTAGGATCAGTCTTAACCCACTCTTAAAAAGGCCATCTTTTATGAAGTCCCCTCAAGTGAGGGCTAGAAAAAGGTCACAACCCCTAAAACACCCTCTCAAGCGGGTTAGGATTAGGGTTAAGGTGGATTTAGTTTAGGGATGACAATGGGTCGGATCGGGGCACAGATAGTGCCTACCTGTAGCCCGACCTGCAAAACGAAAATCCAATCCATTACTCGCGTGGATACCCTCTTAAAAAATATCTGCGAATATTTTGAAACCTACTGTTGAATATAGTGAAAAACTATATTTAGATTAATCTCCCTTGTGTAAAATACACACATAGGGTTCTCTATTTATAATAGAAGAAATATGAGCTAAGCCCAAAATACAAATGAGAAATAATAATAAACTAACTAAAAGATAAAAGATATAATATATCTAACACTCCCCCTCAAGCTTGAGCATACAAATTGTATGAACTAAGCTTGAAATAGATGAACTCAGTGTTGAACTAGATGATTTGTCTTCAAGAGTAAGGCAAACACAGATGGACTAACAGCAGCTTGTGAAACTTCAACTTCAGAAGTGGATGAAGGAGAGTCGTGTGGACAATGATAAACTGCAAGGACTGATTCCCAATCAATGATGGAAGAGTGATGGGACCAACAGTGGTAGCTGAAAGTTAAGAGCTACAAAACTGCAGGGACTACACTAAATCCCCATCAATGATGGATGGGTGACGGGATCAACAGTAGTAGCTGAAATCTACAAAACTGCAGGGACTACACCCATATATATGTTGTAACATCCCTTATAGGATATATTAATAATAATAATAATAATCTTGAAGCTTGAATCTTATGAAAGTGTTTTTTTTTTCATCACATAAACAAACCATACACACATCATAAGTTCATACATTATAACAAACCAAATCTTAATTGTTTTCTTGAAATAACAAAATCAAACGAACCCAAATAAGAAAACATTATAAAAATCCCAACAAGTTTTATTTCCCGTCTCTCGCGAAGAGCTATTCCCATCCAACTTTGTCTGCAATACCATATACTCCCGTACAAGTACGATCATCGTAGGTGGAAACCACTACCACAACATTTCAGGGTGAGAAACCAGAAATATCACATCATAAACACATTACATATAAACTATATAATTTCCATGATTTAATATAAATCGACACACATGACCTGGCAGACTAGTCTTTCATAAACTAATGTCGTTTCCTTGTAATTCGTCGTCATAACCTGTTCTCAATAACAGGCGACTCGAGTCGTCTTCCATCGCAACTTCAGACCTATCTCCCCGACTCCTCAAGGACTAACAAGTAAAAACATCGATACTACGCGTAACGATGCACTATACTCAACACGAGCCGAAGTCATTGGGCGAGACATTCATCTCCTCGCGCAGAAGAAGGTGACACTCGAATCTCAGTCTCACGCGAGACTCGCATTTAAAATGCTCATAAGACAGACGAAGTTACAAGCAAATAACATAGTGTATGTACCAACATCAACAGAATAAACGTGCTCAATCACGAATTCATACATACTCTCAATAATATGTATAAATAAACCAACAATAGACCAAGAAAATAACCAACAATTCTCAATAATTGTTTTAAAATAATACCAAAGAAATTAACCAACAATTCTCAATAATTGTTTAAAAGAGAGTTTTTTTTTTTTTTTTTTTACTAGCGCACCCCTTAAAATTGCTAAGTTTACACCCCTGTCTTCAAAACAGAATTTCTGGGCACACCCTAACATGACGGAGTTCACACCTCTATCTATTAAGACAGATTTTCTGACACACCCCCTATAATTACGAAGTTCACATCTCTATCCACTAAGACAGAATTTCTGAAGTACCCCTTAAAATTACTGGATTCACACCCTGTCTACTAAGATAAGATTTCAGATGCACCCCTGGAACTACTAAGTTCACAGTCCGACCCATATTCCAACATTTCTACAACACCCTCTTATTTTCTTATGTTCACCCCCTATAATTTAAAATAAAATAAAACATTATTTCTCCATGGTAGGGCCTACGCGGGTCCATCTAAATTCCTAAACTTCTCTTCTTTTCTCTCTCTTGTTACGTAACATCATATCCACCCCACTTTCATTCTTCTTCTTTTCTTCTACCTTTAAAAATCAACTTCTTCCTTCTCTTTCTATTTTTTTTTTTAAACCAACTTTCTTCTCTCACCATCTTTATGTAAATCATGTAACCCATCTTTTATCTCTCTCTCTTTTCTTTTTTAACTACCCAACATTTAACTCCATTTATTCATCACTATCCCTACTCTGTAACACACATTTCTTTCTACTATTTTATTTCACTTTTTCAAACAACCCCAAATCCACACTTTCTAAAACCAAGGGTCTCTCACTCACATATCTATTCTCTCACTTACTACTGGAATATAGATTATTCATGCACATACATTCACTTTGTTTTCACTTGATTTCAAAGACCCATCTCTTACCAACCCCTTCTTCCATTTTAATATCAAAACCTCACCACTTTACGTAAAACATGTACCCCTCCCTTTCTTTTCCTTTTAGTTCATTCTTCCCACACAACTTCAACTTCTCCAAAACTACACTTAGAAACCTCTAACCCACAACTACCACTCTTACTCTTCATCATCTCCTCTTTCTCCAACTAAACCTAAACCATTCTTTTTTTTTTGTTTTCCTCCTCACTTTTGTCACTCACATGCACATAAAACAATCTCTTTTGGTTTCACATAAAGTCACCATGCAAACTCTCCACCTCTCATTATTCCACCTTACGTAAAACCTATACAACTAAACAACCCCTATTCCCTTATTTTTCACTTCTTCTTACTTTGCACACAAATACAAGACAAAAACACACACACTCATTCTCTTCCTCTACCTGCAAGAGAAAACTCAAACCACCTACCCACAACACTTTTGGTTAAAGGGTGTAGAAATGTGCCCCTCAACAACCCCTCTCTCATTTTATGCAAAGTAAATAGTATAAGGAAAGAATACAACCATGGCTTAAACATACTCATAAGAATAAACACATACCTGCAACATCCCAAAAGAACCAAAACATGCACATCTTATCAACATGCATAAGTTTCAAAACAAGCATGGTTAAGTTCCTTCACGTAACAACCCAACATACATCTATACATGCACCATCAAACATACATATATAGTCTAGTTTTTAACTACCCCAACATGCATACAGTTATATGAAATCCTAGTTTCCTCCCTTACCTCTAGTTCTAGTGAGTTTCCACAACCCCTTGAGATTCAAAGCAAAGGCCTAATATGACTTCCTTTCCTTGCGTAGCAATAGTGCTTCCCACAATTCAAAACTACACTCCCAACCTATGATTTAGCATAGTATGTGTATATTCCTCCACTCTCTCACACATAATATGGTTTATATAAGATGGTAGGTTAAGTCCTCACTCATGTTTTTAATATGCACCATGTAACTTAACTATATGTTTCTTACTTAACTTTATAATCTATCCAAAACCCTACCAAACAAAAGAAGCCAAGCTATGGAAACATATTTCAACACCTACTGCCGACATTGTCATCTTCAGAACTCAAATCATGCAAAAAGAGGAAGGACAAGTATATAAAAATATATTTTCTCTCCTATCATAAACATGAAAAGCCAAAAAGCATAAAAACTTTAGAAAATTCCTCTCAAGCCTCTCACACTTTCACGTGCTCCACCCAACAATGCCTTCTCACCATTCTTTTATTTTTTATTACTATGAGACCCACACCTCCCCACCAATAAAATAAAAGAACTAGGAAACATTACTTAACTATTCTTTCAAACAATTTTTGAAACTTAAAATAAAATTAGTTCTAATTATTTTTTTTTCACTTTCTTAATATTTTCATTACACAAATACATATCATAATTAATTATTTAGTAACACAAAATATAGTAAAATAAAAATATATTTTTATTTTACACAGGTCTTACATATGTGACTTGCAGTGTCTTGGAAACGTACTCCCCCTTAGTGTGAACGGTGGAAATGTGGAATATCACAGTTGCTGGACCACTAAAACAAAACCAAATATTAAGCTACAATGCTGAAACAAAGGCATCAAAGATCCAAATATATATTGGAGGTCCAAGATTCTTTGCTGGAAAACTCCCAAGTGGTGATACTTAGCCATGTATCACAAGAAGATTGGGCTAAACTCTAGCCCAAGAAGAACTGACACAGTTGCGTCTGTCTGAGGAAGTAGCGACTACAGGGGCGGTTGACTGCTATAAAATTGTAGGGACTAAATTGCCATCACTGACTGATGGGGCCTCTAGTGGCTGGAAGCGACAAAAGTACAGGGACTGCCATCACTAACTGACGAGGTGATGGGGGCCTACAGTGGTTGGAAGCATACATTGCCTGAACAGCGGCAAACGACGCCTGGACAGCGGCAAATGGCGCCGAACAGCGGCAAACGACGCCGGATAGCGGCAAACGGCGCCGGACAGCGGCAAAACAATGGTGGGACAGCGACAACCAGTGCCTGTACAGCGGAAAACAGTGCCTAGACAATCAACGGCGGAGACGAAGATAGACGAAAATGGCAGCAATGGCTGCTCTGGAAGGTCTGAACAGAGAGATGGAGGTCCGGCGAGAGCTATGGAGGTGTCGCGGTGAAACTCTGACACCGGGAAGGCGGCGCGTGCAGAACATGCGCCCGAGATCTTAAGAAAAGAAGGCGGCGCGTGGAGGCGCGTTGAGCGGAGTCTGTGCTTGTCTCCGGCGGGGTTGGCCGTCACTCAAGGAGACGCTTCGGATCTACTGGTCACTGGTCGAAACTGTGACGGCAACCGGCGGCCGGCGACGGACTGGCCGAAAAGAAGCGTTGCGTGGTGGTGCGTGACTGAGAACTGGCTCTCGAAACCGGCGTGGTTTGTAATACCCTAATATTTTAAAGAGTATTACTTTTAGTAGAGACTAAATTAACTTATCTTCTATAAACAATCCAACTTTATTTCAATTCTCCCAAAGTACAATACCAAACTTACAAACTTCAAACAATATAGTCTTCACCACTTAACATAAATTCAAATTTCAACTCATAAGTTTTACAAAACATAATTTTTTTTTCCAATACAAATTTATTCTTTTTACAAAATATCCCTGAAAGTTTTTCCCCGCATCTCTCTCATCTCTAAGCTTTTTCAACCGCATCTGCAACATTATCTATTCACATATAACATGAGTTATATGATCATAGCACAAACAAATAAGGGTAAGCCAACCATATCATATCAATCATTAAACTTGTAATAAAAATATTTCAATCATGTATTTCTACAGTTACTAAAATATCATTACCCCTATGTCATTAATTCATCATTATCAAAATCATCTTCCTCAATTTCATAAACCTTACAATTTTACCATGCTTACTCACGAAGCCTTATGGTCAGACCGCTCTCTGCCTGCTTCCTTAAGCCTCACCTGTATACTATGTCTTACTCTCTGAAGCCTTATGGTCAGACCTCTCTCTGCCTGCTTCTATAAAACTTATGAACCACATATTTATGTCAAAGCCTTATGGTCAGACCACTTGCTGCCTGCTTTCATAAACCTCAGGTGTTACTTTGATCATATCAAGCTCTCATGGTATAAACCGAACATACTACTTCTCGTAGGAAACATCATTTCATAAGCAATGATTTCTTATATCCACTCCAACATTTCATCCAATCAACATTTCATACCCTCTTATCCACTCCAATATTTCATCAAATCAACAATTCATAACCTCTTCTCCACATAACTCAATCATGTTCATTCTCTAATCATAATTTGACAATAACCTATTTTGGTGTCAATAAATTAAACATATTGCCAGATATCATACTACATATTATAAACTCATTTTGACCATAACGAGTATAACTCAACATATTTTCACCAATCAAAGATTCATAGATCATCCAAAACATTTCAACATATCTTAGCAACTACATAATATAATCTGAGCTCATTGTAACGACAAATAAAATGCATCTACAGTTGACTTATTTTATTTTATTTTCATCCTATTAGAGATCTTTCTTTACCCCAATTGGTCACCGGAGAGGACCCAGATGTCTGAACGCATCAAACTCACCTTCGACGCCAGCACATATGACTAGTCACAACTGACTGGACCAGGCCAGGGCTGCTCTATGATCAGGGATGTGCCAACTCATGTTTTTAAGGTTCCTCTATCCTACCAACAAAAGGAGGTCCTCAATAATTAACAATTTATTTATTTAATTTATCTACCTTATTTTCTTATGCTCTAAATCTTAAAATGCCTAATTTTACTTTCTCTCACAACAACCTCAAACAGTATCTGTATATCTATTTAATACCCATATACAAATTACTACAAAACCCTTATTCTAGACCTTCCAACAAGATCAATTTCAGCCAACAAACTCATTCAATAAATTCATCACAATAAACATCCATAATAGAATTCATACAAGATAATTATAAACAATTAACAATAATAAAACATTACTATAAATGGTCATAGAAGAATACAATATTTGACAATCATAAAAATAATCTTAATATAAAAATTCATGGGGAAACAAGAAGTGGAATCTGGCAGAGCCGGTTAGACAACTTCTAATCCATCCAACAATACAATATAATTAAATAACAAGAACAATACATGTCTGGGGAAATAAGAAGTTGAATCTGGCAGAGCCGGTTAGACAACTTCTAATCCTTCCAAAAATGCAATAAAATAAATAAGTAAAGCAATAAATAGTTTGGGGAAACAAGAAGTTGAATCTGGCAGAGCCGGTTAGACAACTTCTAATCCTTCCAAAAATGTAATAAAAATAAATAAGGAAGGAAATAAAAGTTTGGGGAATCAAGAAATTGAATCTGGCATAGCCGGTTAGACAATTTCTAATCCTTCCAAAATACAATAAAATAAATAAGGAAAACAATAAAATGTTTGGGGAAACAAGAAATTGAATCTGGCAGAGCCGGTTAGACAATTTCTAATCCTTCCAAAATACAAAATAAAACCACTAACAACGTACAATTGGCATAACATAATCAACATCACATTTTACAACTATCACACTTGGATATTAACACAAAAGCATACTCTCATTTAAAATTCAAGATCATACAGAAACAAAATACTCCATATTCAAGAATTAAAATCAGACAAAAGAAAAATATAGTATATTCAAGACTCAAGATAATACAAAAAGAAATACTCAAAGTTAGCTTCCCTTACCTCTATTACAGACTTAATCTCCTCGCTCTCTGAAAACTTCCAGAATATCCCCTTTGAAATTAGAAATTCTTCCAACTCTCTTCTCTCAAAAATTTTCTAAGTTCTTTGTTGTAAATTTTCAACCTCCCCCCCTTGGCTATTTATAGCAAAAAATTTACTATTCATTTTTTACTATTCATTTTAACTATTCATTTTTTTATTCATTTTACTATTACAAAAATAATTTTTTATTTGCAATTTGATGAATTCTGATCTCAAAGCTACGTGGAACACTTATCCTTTCCAAATATTATTTTTTTTAACTATTCACTTTTTACTATTCACAATTTACTATTCATCATTTTTTTTTAGCATTTAACTTACAAATATTTTCAAGGATCTTACATGGTTGGTCGTCACTCGAAGAGACGGTCCAGATCCGCAGGTCACCCGTCGAAACTGTGACGGTGGTCGGCGGCGGCAGCGGAAAGTGGCGGCGACAACGATAGCAGCGATGGCAGCAGAAAGCGGCGATGGTCGGCGACTGGCTGCACTGAGAAGAAGAGAAAATGGTGTCAGAGCGGCTGCAGCGGAATGGTTAGCGTGGAAACAAACCAAGAGGGGGGGGTGAATTGGTTATATTCAAATATTATCCCTTTTTAATATTTTTCTCTTAATTTCTTACTAAGCAGATAATTTAACATAAATAACAGAGTAAGGAAAAGAGAAAAATTACACAGGTATTTTTTCCTGGTTCAGATCACTAGGATCCTACGTCCAGTCGCTTATCTCAAATAAGATAAACCTTTTTCACTATCACAAAACTATTACAAATATTAGTCACACAGAAAAACAATTTGTAACAGTTTAGAAATTACCACCTCTCTTGAAACCACAAGAGATGAACTTACACCTCCTTTGAATCTTCACAAAGGATGATCACCTCCTTCGAATGCTTCACGAAGGATGATTCTCTTCCAGACACTTCCTCAGACACACCAAGGATGATCAAGCTATTCCTCTGTCACCGCAGTACCACTTCAGGACTTTGCAGACAAGAGTTTCCTTAGCTTCAGCAATTTCACAGAGTTCTCACAAGAGTTCAGAGTACTTGAGCACAAGGGAAGAGTTTCTGTGTCTCTGTATATATTTTGAGAGGAAATGAGAGTCTATTTATAGACTCATCCAAAGGGCTCTTCCATTTTTCGTTTTCAGCCTTTCACACTGTGTTAATCGATTAGCTACAGTGGTTAATCGATTAACACCCCAACGGATAGTCCAACGGCTATAAAAACGGCTAGTTTTTCAAACGGTCCCTGTGTTAATCGATTAACACCTTCTGTTAATCGATTAACGTTAATCGATTAACACCCTCTGTTAATCGATTAACACTGCACTGCTGAATTTTTCCATTTTTCTCTGGAACAATCGATTAACAGCCTCTGTTAATCGATTAGCTACAGTACTTTGCTACAGTACCGTGCTACAGTAATTTGCTACAGTATTTTGCTACAGTACTTTTTACAAAACACTTTTCTTTTTCTAATCTAAGTCCTATACATATTTCTAAGAGTATTACAAAAGCTTTCCATCACAATACAAATCTTAAAATCATTTTGATTCTTGATTGGTCTTGACTTGATTTGGACATCATCAAAACTTCATCTTCATCATTTTGCTAACAATCTCCCCCTTTTTGATGATGATCAAAACCTTCTTGATTTAAAGCTTTTGAAAATAATCTGTATTTAAAATACAACTTTAAGGAAGAAACAATTGTTAGTAAACTTAGAAATAAGTTTAAGATTTAAGACTTTAAATATTGCTCCCCCTTTTTGATCATTATTAAAAAGTGATGAATAATTGCTCCCCCTAAATTTATTAGAAAATATACTCCCCCTTAATAAAAGCATGTATGCATATTAAGGAAAAACAATATATATTTTATTGAATTTTTAAAGAGGTAAGCATGCAAGAAAATATAAAGAGCACATACTAATAAAAACATAGAAACATAAAGCACCCCTTTAGATATGCCTTCAATTTTGTAATGAGAATCCTCTAGGTTGTTTTCACATTTTGTTTAGATCTTCATCTTTGAGGATTGTCATCATTCTTCACTTCATTTGTTGCTTCTTCAAATCTTCATCATTGTCTGCATGTAATTCAAATGACTCAAGAGGTTTTGCCTCGAGGTCTACAATTTCATCAAAGACAACATGCACATATTCTTCTATTTCAAATATTTTCCGTTTGAAAACTATATATGCTTTGTATATAAAATAAATTAAAATAATTCCATCTACCTTGGAATAATAATTAAATATTGTTTTAAAGAAATTCTAAATTTTAAACAATAGGTACCCAACTATTTTGTATGGGTCCTTTGGGTTAATTTAAAAAAAAAAATTGAAATCATTTTACAACCCAAATATATCTACCACTTGGAACACCATAATGCTTAATTTTACATTTGTTAGATGTATGACCCTTTTTCATACAATAAAAGCATGATACAACATTTGTGTTCCTATAAGTTGTTCCTTTTTCTACCCAAGTTCTACGGGTTCTATGATTGTGTTTATTTTTAATTTTAGGAACATACTTATTTTTAACAACCTTATTTTCATTATTCTTACTACATTCTCCTAAGGTTGTTTGTTCTAGTAGTTTCTTAAAATTTTCACATGAAGCACATTCATCACTACTAGCAAATTTACCCTTTTCAAAAATTAAAACTTTATTTTTCAAATCTTTATTTTCTTCAAAAATATTTTCAAAATTTAATTTTAAATTCTTATTTTCTTCAAGAATATTTTCAAAATCTGATTTCAAATTTTTATTTTCTTCAGAAATATTTTCAAAATTTAATTTTAAATTTTTGAAATCCTTTTTCAATTTCTGATGGGCTTTATCTAATTTTTCAGATTCTACTATTAACGCAGCATAAACTTCATGCAATTCATTTTCACTAATTTGACTAGAATTATCAGAATCGCTAGATGTACTTACTTGGCTTCCAGCGTCGTCGTTCACCACTAAACAGATGTTTGCTTCTTCATTTGAGTAGCTTGAATCTGAAATGGTCTCATTGTCGTCTTCCCATGCAATGTATGCCTTCTTTTTCTTGAAGAATTTCTTTTCTTTCTTTTCTTCACCCTTCTTTTGATTTGGGCAGTCTGCTTTTAAATGTCCTTTTTCTCCGCAACCGTAGCATCGGTAATTTGAGGAAGATACTGGATTATCTTTCTTTTCGTATCTAAATTTTCCTTTACCTTTAGACTTCATGAACTTGTTGAGTCTTTTTATCATGAGTCTCAATTCTTCTTCTTCGTCTGAGTCTTCATCTTCCGATTTACCTTTGCTTCTTTCAACCTCCGACTTTAACGCCAAACTCTTCTTGTTGTTTTTGGCTTTTGATTCTTCTTCATCAAGTCTTCCGAGGTCAAGTTCATGCTCTCTCAACTTTCCAAATAATGCAGCCATGGTCATTGTGTTGAGATTTTGTGACTCAGAAATTGCAGTCACTTTTGGTTGCCAAGACCTGTCTAAAGATTTCAAAATTTTTATATTAAGCTCATCAGTATCGAAAGACTTACCTAGTCCAATAAGATGGTTTACGATGTTGGTGAAGCGTTTCTGAACATCTACTATTGTTTCCCCTTGCTTCATCCTGAACATTTCGTATTCCTGGATTAAGGTATTCTTTCTAGCTCTCTTAACATCATCTGTACCTTCATGGGTTACTTTCAGTACTTCCCACATTTCTTGTGCAGTTTTACAAACAGAAATCCTGTAAAACTCATCAACAGTTAAAGCAGATGAAATAATATTACGAGCTTTTACATCATTACCAAATTTTTTCTTATCTTGAGCAGTCCATTGGTCACGGGGCTTTGGTTCCTGCATATTGTTAGTTGGAATAAAAGGACCAAATGCAACAGCATCCCAAATATCTATATCAATAGATTCCATAAATATTTGCATTCTTACCTTCCAGAATGCGTAATTTTCACCTGTGAATAGTGGTGGTCTATTGATAGAAGCACCCTCTGCGAATGTTTGAAACGATCCCGCCATTTGAATGACTATCAAAGCAAGCTCTGATACCAATTTTCAGAGCGGCTGCAGCGGAATGGTTAGCGTGGAAACAAACCAAGAGGGGGGGGGGGTGAATTGGTTATATTCAAATATTATCCCTTTTTAATATTTTTCTCTTAATTTCTTACTAAGCAGATAATTTAACGTAAATAACAGAGTAAGGAAAAGAGAAAAATTACACAGGTATTTTATCCTGGTTCAGATCACTAGGATCCTACGTCCAGTCGCTTATCTCAAATAAGATAAACCTTTTTCACTATCACAAAACTATTACAAATATTAGTCACACAGAAAAACAATTTGTAACAGTTTAGAAATTACCACCTCTCTTGAAACCACAAGAGATGAACTTACACCTCCTTTGAATCTTCACAAAGGATGATCACCTCCTTCGAATGCTTCACGAAGGATGATTCTCTTCCAGACACTTCCTCAGACACACCAAGGATGATCAAGCTATTCCTCTGTCACCGCAGTACCACTTCAGGACTTTGCAGACAAGAGTTTCCTTAGCTTCAGCAATTTCACAGAGTTCTCACAAGAGTTCAGAGTACTTGAGCACAAGGGAAGAGTTTCTGTGTCTCTGTATATATTTTGAGAGGAAATGAGAGTCTATTTATAGACTCATCCAAAGGGCTCTTCCATTTTTCGTTTTCAGCCTTTCACACTGTGTTAATCGATTAGCTACAGTGGTTAATCGATTAACACCCCAACGGATAGTCCAACGGCTATAAAAACGGCTAGTTTTTCAAACGGTCCCTGTGTTAATCGATTAACACCTTCTGTTAATCGATTAACGTTAATCGATTAACACCCTCTGTTAATCGATTAACACTGCACTGCTGAATTTTTCCATTATTTAAGACAAAACATTTGCATCCAAAAATTCTTAAATGTGAAACATTTGGTTTTCTACCTTTAAAAAGTTCATAAGGAGTACATTTCAAAATAGGCCTAATAAGCATTCTATTCAATACATAACATGCAGTACTCACAGCATCAGCCCAAAATTGTTTAGGAACACTATATTCATTTAACATAGTTCTAGCAAGTTCCTCTAAGGATCTATTCTTTCTTTCTACAACTCCATTTTGTTGAGGAGTTCTAGGTGCAGAAAAATTATGAGAAATGCCATATTCTTCACAAAAATTTTCAAAAGATTCATTTTGAAATTCACCTCCATGGTCACTTCTACTAGCTCATAATTAAACATCAAATCAGATTTAAAACCAATGCAATTTCACTTTCAGAAATAAAACTAATACTTAAAAGTTTAGATTGTTAGCTTGTCCTGATAATCGGATCACAGAGAAAAAATTAAACTGTAAGAGTATATATTCTCCAATGTAGCTGATCCTTGACAGAGAACCTACAAAATCATTCTGAAGTTAACGATATTTACAAAAATAATAATTATTACAATTATTAGATCATATTGCATACTTTCCTAAATAGTATCTTTAGATTCCGTGTATCCTAATTTAAGGTTTTTTAATTAAAGACAGCATTACTTATGTTGGGTACCGATATCACACGTCATGTTATGGATTGTTGACTGCACATTTAGCTCCCAGACTTGAGGTATTTTAACCCAAAGTCTTATTTTGCAAGACAAACTTGTGTTGGTATATACATCATAAAAATACATATTTTAAATAAAACCAATATATTTTATATATAATAGACATATATATATATATATATATATATATAAGTATTTACTTTTTCCATCTACCCAGTGTGTCTGCTACAGAATAGTGGTGTGTCAGAGCCAATATTTTGCAGCAGCAAAAGATGGTTCTGTTAAGATCTGGTGCAAAATAAGGTGATCCGATTTATACTATATACCTTCTAATAGGTAGGGGTGGGCAAAGTGTACTGTAGCAAGGTGTAGTGCACTCTAAATATTTATAGTTAATTATAAATCAGTTTAGAAAAACTGCACTGAATTAAAAAATAGTTCAAAATAATTGAACTGAACTATTTTCTAGTTCAATTATACTGCAGTACAGTTCAGTTAATTAATTTTTAGTTTATCACACTACAATTCAATTAACTATATTCTATGTTTAATTAATTCATGACAACTCATTAACACTAAACTCTTCCCAAAAACATAAATCAATAAACTGTGGAAGAAATTAAAACACGATAAAGTAAAATTTCCATAATTAATTAATATACGCTACAATAATATTAATTTGGTAAAAACAAAAAATAATAAAATAATTTATCCACACAAACATTATGTCATCTGCGTAATGGTGTGAAGATGCTAGCATCCTTCTTCACCAATCCTCTGGAGAGAAGATGTTGCAGAACCAAAACCCTCACAACGAATCCTTTCTCCAAATTGTACCTAAACAACAAGGGTACGCAATAAACACAGACCTATCCCATCCAAGCTGACCCACCCAAAACATTGTCACTGCATCAAGTTTCTCCATGGAACAGAGCATCAGTACAGGGTGTTTCCTAAACCCATCATAAAAATGACCTAAACCACTATGATAGAAAATGACATAAATCACAATTCACAATTAACTGTACAATTCACAGTACACTAAGTTCAATATTTTTAAACTGAACTGTTAAACAGTATAATTGGTTTTTAGTACAAATAGTTCAAGTTTGTTAAGTACCAAATAGTATATATTAACTATAGTTTACAAGTTTTACTGAACTGTGCCTAGCCCTAGTAATAGGTTAAGAAATGAGTTGATGATATAATTCTGTATGAAATCGAAACCCATTTATAGATAATTTTATTTTGCTTGTATACCTTTGTTAATTAACATGTCTGTATTTAGTATACGATAAACTTATGTTCTAATAATCAGTATTATCTTGTACGTACCTTGAGGCATAGGTTAGACTCTAGAAATTGGTTTTATATTTGTAGGGAGTTTCTATTTGCATGTCAATGTGGCATTCATTTGTTTCTTTAACCCAGACTTATGCTCTCTGTTAAGATTCCTCCAACAACATTTCTGAAATGTTTTGTGGAAAACTAGTGTTCAAAAAAAGAATCGTTAGAACATATTGAATTATATTTTTCAAGAGATATATGTCATTTATTCCCATTGAAATTTGTGCATGATTGTATGCCATGGATGGACGCTAATTTTTTAGACTTTAATATATATTATCTTAACCACTTTAGACTTTGAACTTCCAGTATAAAAGAGTAATGACATTTTGGGATCCCTCAATTTTTTAGGCTATCTCTACACCTCCTCAAGGAAGATAATGAAACCTTTCCTTCCTTCTTTTTTTTACCATAAATAGGAGGAAAAACTGCACTATATTATAAAATAAGTGTTTGAAGGAAACTGTTTTTTTTTTTTAACTTTTCTAAATTAATCCATAAAATATAATTATTCTTTCAATGCATCCTTCTGTCAAAGGTTTAATTACTGATTAACAGAAGACATCACATGATAATATTTATCTTCAATAAATCTTCATTGTGTAGATATTTGATGACACGTCTCCAATGGAACAACATGTTATAAAGGATGTTCGGGAGCAATGAAGTGCATTTCTTTTAACCATTTGTAAATGATTGGATGTTTCAATATTATATTTTGAGTTTAGGAATTATTTTATGTATAATATATTAAGTAATTATGTTAGGTAAATATATTTAGAAACTTTGTTACGTAAATATTACTTTTTGATTTGTTAATAAAAATAATATTGATTATTTTACTTGTTATTGATTATTTAAACTGTATTCTAAGACTGAATCTTATGCAGGTCTGAACAGGTATAAAAAATATTTTTGTACTAGTGATAAGGTAATGGAAACAAAAAATACTTAGATTATAGAAGAGGAAACAGGAAAAATAAAATGATAAACAAAACAATCAATATGTGAGATAATAAGATAAAGGAAGAAAAAAGAAGCACGTTTACTGTCACCACCGCTTGATCCGCAATATCACAATAATAATAATAATAATAATAATAATAATAATAATAATAATAATAATAATAATAATAATAATAATAATAATAAATAAATAAATAAATAAATAAATAAATAAAATAAAGAAAGCGAAAGAAATAATATTCCAATAACTACGTGCAACTGTTCCAGTCAACTTTATTCAAAAAAATCCAAAATCTAGAAGTTCTTTAAAGAATTTGGTTAATTTATCACAAACAAAAAAAAAAAATAGTAAATCAAAGTCGAAAGCAAGTTCTGAGGTCGAATTTGAGGTTCTGAATGAAATAATTACTATATATGCCTTATTACATACATACTGTGTGAATTCAAATCATGTCAAAAAATTCAAAGATTCTTAGCAATGAATTATTGCAATAGGTGCACCCATGCCATGTTTACTAATAATAGCAATAAATAATCCATAGATTATAAAACAATTCTCACCCATTACACTCATCGAAACTTGGTTTGAACAATAAGTACCATTTTATTTATTTTATTAATTAAAATCATTTTCTTAGTGTTAGCACCTATAAATTTATATTGAAGAGTGACCTAAAGAAAATGAATCCTTTTAACTAGCATAATATATGATGTTTAAAGTGATAGAAAGGGCAGATTAAGTAGATGATAGATAAACAAACAAAAGAATTAAAAGTTTCAAAATGGTGAGGATAAATCTTATCATATTAGCGTTATAGCGAATCATGAATGCTTCTCCGATTGAATTCCCAAAGAGAATTCCCTATAACTTACACAAGCAATAATAATGAATTACTGTGGAAATTGTTAGTAACGAATGCTTATTTGCTAATGTTTTAATAGACAAATTAACATGAAGTACGATTAAGGGAAGGGTCACCGAGGGAGGAACTAGTGACAGTGCCAAACAATAAGGTATTGGAAAAGATAAATATTACATTTGTTCTTTGCGTAATGGATGTAATATATTCTTTTATATTAATGAAAATACCATCGTGTCGTATTTGACATCAGTTTTAAAAATTCTCCAATATAAAAAAAAGCCCAATTAAACCCTAAAACTTATTTTATATTTTTTCATTTAAAAGTAACAAATGAAATAAAACACTTAATTAAAACGGGCCATGTAAAATCAAATTATCACCCTATACACCATGTTGTTGACTATGTAAACGAGGTTAAGAAGAAAAACTAAATTGTATGAAATTAAGGAAAATTAAGATCTGATTGAAACAAAAAATATTATCACCGAATTGAAAAAACTCAATAAAAATAGGAACTAAATATTTAAATCATTATTTTATTATAATTGAATAGTATAACCCCATTTTAAAATAGGTATCTATTGAGGGAAAAAGTACCAAAATGGTCCAATTGTTTTCAAATTCACAAAAATAATGTAAATTCTTAAAAAAATTTTAAAAAGTAAGTTGTTGCTAATTTAGTATAATTTTAATGTATTATGATATAAATTGAAGTCATATCAGATTGGTACCATTTTAATGTATGGTAATTTTTGTTTTAATTGAAGTCGTGCACTTGAAACGACTTCAATGTATTTTAATATAAAGTGAACTTCTAGTTAACTTTGTAAATAATTTTTTTAAAAAAGAAAATTAATTGTTTCACATTAATAAGTCAAAATCATATCAAGTTGACAACTTCTTAACTATCAAATCACACAAAGCTTAAATTTAACTTATCTTAAAGTCCCACTTTATAAGTACTCAGAAATGTTCAAATTATGTTGAAAACACGATTAGTTCAATGAAGTTGATAAAATAGAAGTAGAAATATATTTCATCTTATTACATAAAAGTAAATTACAAAAATGACCATTGTGCCTTTTATTTAATGAAAAAAAGTAAGGAATTACGGGTGATGTGATGAAAGATAAAAGAGTTTATCAAGGGATGAATTATTAATGTTAAATTGGAACCCTATAGGGTGAATTGGATTTAAACCAGTTTTTCATAATTCTTTAAAAAAAACTTAAGTTTTTGAAATCTGTTTACAAATCATTTTAACCAAAAAAAAATTCAGAAATTTAAACAGAAACACAACTTAAGTCTAAATCCAGTCATTTTCCAACAACCTTACTTAGAGAGACTCCACTATATTGTAAAGGTCAAGAAAATAAAGAATTTCTCAATTGTATCCTCAAATACTCTAATATACAGAAATACAAACAAGAGAGGCTCAACACACTCTTTCACAGCCCTGCCTCTCTAGCTAAGGCAACTACGAAATTTATACAAGAAATACAAAACTTGGGTGCACCAGTGTGTGCAGATCTCATAGATGAAAAACACAACAACCCTCTGGACTATTCTTTCTTGAAACCTTCTAGATCTTGAGATCCTTCAAAATGTTTAGTTGATTGCTCCAAGAATGTCTCAAGACAACTCTTTGATGTGTTCTTTTGTTATTGTTTCACTTTTTTTTTTTCAGAAAAATAGAATTTACTTCATTATTGAAACAAGTTAGAACATATATATGTACGATATACAAAAATTGATGCACTTAATCGATTAATCTATTAGGTTAATTCCTTAATCGATTAGGTTCAACTCTCTGTTTTAATCAATTAGGTTATCTAAGTTAATAACTTATCTGTGGTGGCTGAATGTTGGGAACAAGGGCAATAAAGAGAGAAGAGAGAAATAAACAACACTAAGAAGTATTTGTTTTGGTGCATTTGTAAACCTTACATAAGCTTTCTTATATAGCAAAGGGGAGAACACCATCTCACAATACTAAGCAATGTGGGACTAAAAACACACTACAAAAACTTAATCAAACTACACAAAATACTAACAATTCTCCCACTTGGAGTTTGATTTCCACATAGTGTAATTGCCTTCATCATCAGTTATTCTTGAAGACCAATTGAGGTACTGCAAAGCCTCAATTTTTCTGTTGTGACAACCTTTGTCAACATATCCGCTGGGTTCTTACTTTCCAGTATCTTCCTCAACATTAGTACTTCATCCTCAAGCAGAGATCTGATGAAGTGATAACGGAGATCAATATGCTTCGTTCTGGAGTGAAAAGTTGAATTCTTAGCCAGATGTATTGCACTTTGACTATCACTATGCAAAACAGTCATTTCCTGGATGAATCCCAACTCTGTCAACAATCCTTGAAGCCATATCAATTCTTTGCTAGCTTCTGTTACTGCTACATATTCAGCCTCTGTAGTGGATAGAGCAACGATCTTTTGTATTTGTGACATCCAACTAACAGCTGTAGTTCCAACAGTAAATATGTAGCCAGTGGTGCTTCTTCGATAATCAATTTCTCCAGCAAAGTCTGCATCTACGTAACCTTGTACTTTTAGTTCACCTTTACTAAAGTACAAACACCTTTCCTTAGTTTTTCGTAGATATCGCAAAATCCATTTCACAGCTTCCCAGTGAGCTTTACCTGGATTTGACATAAACCTGCTTACAACTCCCACTGCATAGCCAATGTCTGGCCTTGTGCATACCATCGCGTACATCAGACTTCCAATGGCTGAAGCATACGGAATCTTAGCCATAATCTCTTCTTCTTCTTTTGTCTGAGGAGACTGATCCTTGGATAGACGAAAATGACTGGCCAAAGGAGTACTGACTGGTTTGGCCTTATCCATGTTAAATCTCTGCAAAACACGGTTGATGTACTCTGCCTGAGATAACTGCAAAACTCCTTTTTTCTTATCTCTCGTGATTTGCATTCCAAGAATCTTCTTTGCTGGGCCTAAGTCCTTCATGTCAAATTCTTTTGACAATTGCATCTTCAAATTTCTGATATCTGTTATATCTGATCCTGCTACTAACATGTCATCAACATAAAGTAGCAAAATGACATAGCTGGACTTGTACCTTTTGAAGAAACAACAATGATCAGCATTGCACTTCTGGAAACCTTCCTTGTGCATGAAGCTTTCAAACTTTCTATACCACTGTCTTGGAGCTTGTTTCAGGCCATACAGGCTCTTCTTCAATTTGCACACCATGTTTTTCTTCTTTCCTTCTGAAAAACCTTCAGGTTGGTGCATGTAAATCTCCTCATCTAGATCTCCATGAAGAAATGCAGTCTTCACATTTAATTGCTCTAGGTAGAGCTCCTCACTAGCCACAATACTTAGCACAGTCCTGATAGTATTGAGCTTGACAACTGGAGCAAAGATTTCAGTGTAGTCAACTCCTTCTTTTTGCTGAAATCCTTTGACAACCAGTCGGGCCTTGTATCGCTTGGAACCATCATGGTCTTCCTTTACTCGGTATACCCATTTGTTGTGAAGTGCTTTCTTTCCCATAGGTAACTCAACTAGTTCCCATGTCTGATTTGAGATCAAAGACTTTATCTCATCTTTCATAGCAAGCTCCCACTTGTCAGCATCCGTGGTTTGACAAGCTTCCTCATAATCTTCAGGCTCCCCTCCATCAGTCAGTAACATGTAGTCTATGTATCTCCTGTTAGGCACATGGGGTCGAGACGATCTTCTCAATACAGGAGTTGGAGTAGGAGGTTCTGATTGCTCATTGTTTTCTTCATTTGATTCCTCTGGCTGAGGACTCCTCAATATAGGACTTTCTAGGATATCTTCCACCTCTACATAAACTGGTCCACTCGTTTCAGAGTTTCTGGTGTCAATATTATGCATGTCCTTGTACATCACCTTTTCATTGAAGATTACATCTCTGCTGCGGGTCATCTTTTTGTTTTCATCATCCCATATGCGGTAGCCAAACTCATCTTCACCATAACCAAGAAAAGTACACTTCTTTGATTTTGGATCAAGTTTATTTCTAACTTGATCGCTGATATGCACATATGCTACACAACCGAAAACTCTAAGATGTGAGAGTTTTACCTCTTTTCCGCTTCATTCCTCTTCTGGTATCTTGTGCTCCAATGGTACCGATGGACTTCGGTTGATCAAGTAAGCTGCTGTGTTGACTGCTTCTGCCCAAAACTGTTTTGGTAAGCCTGACTGTACACGCATGCTTCTGGCTCTTTCAGTCAACGTTCGATTCATACGCTCAGCTACACCATTGTGTTGAGGCGTACCTGGCACGGTTCTCTCCATTCTGATTCCATGCTCATAGCAAAACTTCTTGAATTTGGTGTCTACATACTCACCACCATTGTCGGATCTGAGCTTCTTAATCTTCAATCCTGTCTCATTCTCCACCATAGCTTTCCAAATCTTGAAAACTTCAAATACTTCAGACTTATGTTTCAGAAAGTAAACCCATACCTTTCTGGAGTGATCATCGATAAAAGTCACGAAATATTGCTTTCCACCAACGGATGAGATAGTCGTTGGTCCCCAAACATCAGAGTGAATGAGCTCAAGCCTTTCTTTCTTTGGGGTTCTTCTACTTGTCTGAAAGCTCACTCTCTTCTGCTTTCCAAGTATACAGTCTTCACACATGTCAATTTTTACTGACTGAAGACCTGGTAGTTTTCCTTTTGAGTGCATGACCTTCATCCCCTTCTCACTCATATGCCCAAGTCTTTGGTGCCATAGATTGGGACTTTCATTTGTTGCAACTGCAATCAAGTGACATGCTCCTGCTGTCTTGTAAAGAGTACCACTCTTTTTGCCTCGAGCAATTGTCATCGCACCTTTTGAAATCTTCCAATCATCACCATGGAAGATTGTTGTATAGCCTTCACTGGCTAGCTGGCCCACTGAGATTAAGTTCTTCGTGAGGTCGGGAATATGTCTGACATTTTTCAATTCCCATACAGACCCATTTAACTTAATCTTTACTACACCTTTACCTACAATCTCACATGATTGCTCATTACCAAGGTAAACCTTACCAAGGTTTCCAGGAACATAATTCTCGAATAGTTCTTTTTGTGAGGTTGCATGGAAGGATGCTCCAGAGTCTAACACCCAAGACTCTTCCTTGTTTTCCAACGAACATATCAGCGCATCACCTCCTCCTGAGGTCGTAGCAACATTTGCTTCATCTTTCACCTCCTGTTTCTTCGAGGCACTCTTGCATTGATTTTTGTAGTGACCAGCCTTCCCACAATTCCAACATTCGATAGTTTTCGATTTGTTAGAGCTTTGATGATTTCTGGATTTGGATTGCCTCTCCCTTGATTTGCCGCGTCCAGTTCCTCTGGTTGAACTTCTACCTCTTGACTCTGTATGAAATACTGAAGAGGTTGTTGATTCACCTGTCTCTGTCCGACGGACTTCTTCACTGAGGACTAAGTCACGAACATCATCAAACTTTAACTTGTTACTTCCTGAGGAGCTACTCACAGCTGTGACAGTAGCATTCCAACTTTCTGGTAGGGAAGAAAGAAGTATTAGAGCTCGTACTTCTTCATCGAAATTGATTCCAACTGAACTCAACTGGATTGTAATTGTGTTGAGTTCGTTTATATGTTGTGCTGTTGATGCGCCTTCTGTCATCCGTAGGTTGAACAACCGCCTCATCAAGTGAACTTTGTTTGCGGCCGATGGCTTTTCGTACATGTTGGAAAGGGCCGCCATAAGACTAACTGTAGTCTTTTCATTTGCAATGTTGAAAGCAACATTACGAGATAACGTCAAACGGATGGCTCCGAGAGCTTTTCTGTCTAGAAAGCTCCACTCATCTTCCTTCATAGCTTCTGGTTTCCTGCCTGTGAGAGGTTCTTGCATGCCTTTCTGATACAAGTAGTCCTCTATTTGCATCTTCCAAAAGCCGAAGTCTGCACCATTGAACTTTTCAATCTTCATCTTGCCTTCGTCCATTGCCATTGCTCCTACTGCTGCTTTTGAAGAAAAGCTCCCACTAGTTCTCTAAACTGAGATCCCAAGAACAAGAGAAAAAATCTTTTCTGATGTGGAAGATCAGACACAGCTGCAGCCACAGAGCATACTAAGAAAATTTACTCTGACCAAATCTTTTCTGATGTGGAAGATCAAACGTTGTTGCAACCACAGAGCATACTAAGAAATGGGCTCTTGATACCAATTGTTGGGAACAAGGGCAATAAAGAGAGAAGAGAGAAATAAACAACACTAAGAAGTATTTGTTTTGGTGCATTTGTAAACCTTACATAAGCTTTCTTATATAGCAAAGGGGAGAACACCATCTCACAATACTAAGCAATGTGGGACTAAAAACACACTACAAAAACTTAATCAAACTACACAAAATACTAACACTGAAGACCTTTCATCAATCGTTAATAACTTATCTGTGGTGGCTCTGTGAGGAACTCGCTACGAGAGTTTTATCTAAGTTACAATCTTTCAATGTTCTCCAATTTGAAAATATTGGATCTTTCAGTGAACCGGTTGAGTGGAAAGATACCTGATAGTAGCAAATTTCCACCTCAATTGCAGTCTCTATCACTTGAATCAAACTCATTGGAAGGTGGAGTTCCAAAATCTTTGGGGAGCACATGTACTTTACGTTCGTTACACCTTTCAAATAACAGTTTGAATGAAAAACTTCCACTGATAATGCAAAACTTGTCAGGATGTGCTAGATCCTCACTGCAAGAGTTAGAACTGAGAATGAATCAAATCAAGGGTACACTTCCTGATTTCTCAGTATTCTCATCTTTAAAAACTTTATCTCTCGATGAAAACAGGCTATATGGTAAGATTCCCAAAGATATTCGATTTCCTACTCAGCTGGAGACTCTCAAAATGAATTTGAACTCTTTGGGAGGTGTGATCAGTGACTCTCATTTTGCTAACATGTAAAAGTTGCAGTTGTTAGATCTATCAGACAACTCATTGGCTTTAGAATTTAGCCAAAACTGGATCCCGTCCTTTCAATTGGGTTATATAGGGTTGAGATCTTGCAAGTTAGGTCCAACTTTTCCTAAATGGTTCCACACACAAAACGACATTGAAATTCTTGACATTTCTAACTGTGGAATATCAGATTCTGTTCCATAATGGTTTTGGAGTAAAGTTGCAATACAAGGAATGACAAAAATGAATATTTCATTCAATAACCTCAAAGTACAATTCCAAATTTTCCCTTGGAGGTTACTTCTCATTTAGTAGTCCTTGCATCCAATCAGTTTGAAGGCCCTGTTCCACCATTTCTTAGGGGATCAGCATTTCTTGATCTATCTAAAAATAAATTTTCTGACTTTTCTTCTTTTCTTTGTGCAAATGGGACAGTTGAAGCTTTAGGCCAGCTTGACCTTTCAAACAACCAATCTATCTCAAATCATTGACGTATTTAGATTTGAGTCACAACAATTTTTCAGGAACGCTTCCTACTTCAATGGGATCACTTGTTGAACTTCAAGCATTACTACTAAGAAACAATAGCTTAACCAAGGAGATCCCTTTCTCCCTAAGGAATTGCATAAAGTTAGTAATGTTTGATTTGGGAGAAAATAGATTATCAGGAAGTATCCCTTCTTGGATTGAGGAAATATATCAAGATTTGCAAATATTAAGCTTCAGAAAGAATAACCTCTCTGGAAGTTTACCAGTTCAACTCTGTTACCTACAAGGCATTCAGCTCTTGGATCTCTCACTCAACAGTCTATCAGGAAGAATTCCCAAATGCTTAAAAAATTTTACTTCAATGACTCAAAAGACTTCATTAACAGATTATACACACCAGGGGTATTCTGTCAGCATTAGATCGATTGGAAAGTACATGAACTACTATGATTTGTATTCATTGTTGACATGGAAAGGTGCGGATCATATATTCTTAAACAGTGAGCTATTGCTGTTGAAAAGCATTGATCTTTCAAGCAACCAATTATCAGAAGAAATTTCAATTGAGATAGAGGATTTGTTTGAGCTCATATTATTAAATTTATCTAAGAAACAATTTGACAGCAGAAATTCCCTCTAATATTGGAAGGCTAACCTCACTTGAATTTCTTGATTTGTCAAAAAACCAGATATTCGGTTCAATTCCTACTAGCCTTACCCAAAATGATCGCCTTACCATGTTGGATTTATCTAATAATAATTTATCAGGGCAAATTCCAATTGGCACTCAACTACAAAGTTTTGAGACTTCAAGTTATGAATATAATTCCAATCTTTGTGGGAAGCCACTTGACAAATTGTGTGGCGCAGAGGAACCACCACATGAAGCAAATGTTGATGAATCAAACGAAGATGAAAATTTTGTTGTTAATCGTGCATTTTATGTGAGTATGATACTTGGATTCATTACAGGCTTATGTGTAACTTTTGGCTTCATTTTGGTCAATATAGTCCATGGCGACAACTATATTTTAGGATCATCACAGTAAAAGTTCCCAGTTACAAGAGGTAGCTTAAAGGCTTGATGTTATATATTATCTTAGTCATTCCATATTTACGTTTTTTCCTTTCAATAGCAGTTATAATATATAGACTTTATAAATAATGTACAGTTCCTCTATATATTTTGTATGATTTGTCCTTTTTCTTAATCTTGAGTTTAGAGTTGTCAAAAGTAGATAAGAGTTTGACCAAATCTAATTTACCAAATTTAAATAAAAACACTTGTCCTTTTTAGATTTCATTCTCACACCATGATGTTTTTTCTCTATTCAATTAATGTGAACCTAATGTTGGCTTAATGACAAATGGTGATTCAACTGCTGGATCATTGGTAAACAGTCATATATGCACATAGTTGGATCGATGTATCTAATTATTATTTTATAAAGTTAAGTATGTGATTTAATCTCAGCAGCAATTGGAACTTGATTCACAGAAGTATAATTTATTTTAAAGAACCTTCTATTAGCCACACGAACATAGCTTTAAGTTCGAATGATGAAAGATGTAGTGGAAAGAATTGACATGGTCTGACTATGTTAAAGCATTAGAAATAGAAGTGACAGTCTAATTCTGCTAAAGCATCATAAGAAGTGGCGGTTTAAAAAATAGCTTTAGATTTTGGATTAAAATGAGGTGATAAAGTTGTTGATGATGTAGATGCGGTAGGGAGCATAACTTGGTGTTCAAAACTAGGCTAGCTAATACTAGTACAAGAGTTCCCATAATAAGCACCGTAGTTTGACCGGATCAGCTCAACAGCTCTGCCAGATAAGCTCGGCAACCCCACAAAGAAGATTGGCGGCCTAGCTAATAAATATCTTATTGACGTGGTATGCTTATACAATTATATTAATTTATAATTATTTATTAAGATATTTTATCAATTAGCTCACTTGTTTAATTTATAATGTTTTAGGATTCTACTTTATGTAAAAAAGAAAATCAATGATAAAAATGAATTTCTCATTCCTAAAAGGAAATGTCAAGGAAAAATATCATTGAACATATTTATTATTGTAAAATGATTCATCCTAATTTTCTTGAATGGTGCAATTATCCTTCATATTACATGAAATTAAAACCTGTAAAGTCACTTTCCCCAATAAAAATGGAAAAAGACATATTTGTTTGGACTAGATGACCATAAAAAAATTGTTATTAAAAATTTATTAAAGAAGTTATTGATTATGTATAGATAGATGCAATTACAATTTTTATATATGTCGAGTAATATACTACTTTTTATCATTAACTTTGTTTTTTTATTAATAGCTTTTTTAATATTACTAATATATTCTTATATTTTTCTTTTATAAAATAATTATATTAAAATTTTATTAAGCCAAATCATACGGAGTTCTTTTTATCAACCAAAATAACAACACATGAATTACATACCAATGAAAGAGAGAATACAAAAAATAGTCATTATTTTTCTTGATAATGGAGTGATTGATAAGTTTTTTCTTGCACCTATCAATACAAGATAATATCTTTCTTTTCAACTTTATCAACAATGTGTTATTTTCAAAGTTAGACGAAAGAAATGTAATTTTATTGATTCATTTCAAATTTTAGTCAACATCGGGTCTTGTTCGAAATCAATCTTAAAATGGAGTTAATTAATTATCTTGATCCATTGAGGAAAGATATTAGTACGAGACAAGATTTTGAAGAAACTTTTTAACATGTAAAAATATACAATAATTCACACATATTTATATATATGTATACTTTTAGTTATATTTTTTTTACTGACATATGTTTTATTTTTATTTATTAACTAGGGATATGTAAACCTACCAAGTTCAAAGAGATATATGGTTTCAAAGTCTAAGTTAAAAAATATCAAGTCAACACCAATTAAGATATATTACAATTGTTTATTTATAACTACAGTATGATAATATGTTTATATATGTTTACTTCCTCAGCCTGTAAGACCCATGAAAAATATTTACCTTAATAGTAACAATTTTATTACTAGTAGTAATAAATTTCTTTGTAAATGGAAAATATAATAAGTTTATAAAATGTGGAAAGTTAAACAAGAAATTGTGGGGATTTCAAGAACATGGGTTCAAGAAAGTTAAAAAAAAAATTTAAAATATTGATAGTGGATAAAGCACTCTAGGTTTGAAGGCATTATTGAGGGATCCAATAGTAAAATTTTTGGACTATAAATAGCCATAAGAGGGGAGGCTATTCTACACAAAGAGGAAGAATCAAGTGAGAAAGCTTGAGAAATAGAGAAGAAAGAGTTAGGAAGAAATTTTTAGTTGCAAGAAGAGTAGAAGTTCTGGAGGGTTTTCGGGGAAACAAATTCTGAGCAAGAGATTAAGTCTGGAATAGAGGTAGGGGAGCTAAGCTTTCTAAGCTTTTATATTATGATTTAGTATTGTTTTATTACTATTCATGTCTTGAAATTATGTGTGAATATTGTTAATGAAAAACATGGGTGCTTGTTATATATCTATCTATATTGAATTTCTGTGTTAATATTATATGTTGTTGTTTTGAATCTGTAAATAAGAAATTTGTTAAAACTAGATGAGGAACACTTTTGCTAACGAAAGACTTGGTACTTAAGTTGTCCATTATGACGCACCTTTCTTTCCTGGAAGTCTACTCGACAAGTTTTTAACTTAAATCTTGTTGAACATATTATCTGTTAAATTATTGTGCAATATATCTTGTTGGAATGAAAATTTCTGATGAATTCATGTTATTTTGGTACATATGGAATTATGAATTATAATTGTGATGGTAAGATAGAGGAATCTTAAAAATCAGAGTTGGTACATCCCTGATCATAAAGCAGCCCTGGTCAAATCCAACAAGTTGTGACTAGTCATATGTACTAACGTTTATGGTGAGTTTGATTCGTCAAACATTTGATTCTTCTCCGGTGACCATTTATGGTGATATTTTAGTATTGTTAATTTATTTTGTGATATATTCATTTTGTATGATTTCTGTGATGATTGGATTTTATTGGATTTGAATTTATGTATCTGAACATGATATGAGTATTATGGGGAGATTTTGTAAGGGTATAATGTGAGTTGAGGAATATAAGCATGGTATGAGTCTTGTGGAGAAATTGAGTAATGATATGGTATTTGTGTATATGTTGATGTTGAGGGTCCTGTAGTTGGAGGTTATCCTGATACTCTAATAATCATCCAGTCTCAAGTAGAGACAGATGAATTATGTGGTGAGAGGGGCAAGAGGTCTTGGTCTATGTGTCGGTTTTGGACATAGTGTTGAGGACTAACCTTGTGGATGGTATGGAGTATTTTGGAAGTGTATTTGTAAGAGGAAGTACAAGTCATTACAAGTGCATAACCTCCCGTGACCGCTCATCAACATATCATCGGAATGAGTGTCTACTAAGTATTGTTGAATGAGTGTCTATTGGGTATTGTGGAATGAGTGTCTATTGAGTATTGTGGAACGAGTGTCTATTAAGTATTGTGGGATGAGTGTCTATTAGTAATTGTGGTATTGTGAGATGAGTATCTATGATGCGATTATTGTATGATGGTATGCGGGTGTCTGACATAATTATTATATGGGGTTTGTTGAGTGTATCAAAGTAATGGATGAGTATCTATGATGCGATTGTTGTATGATGATATGAGTATCTATGATGCGATTGTTGTATGATGATATGAGTATCTATGATGCGATTGTTGTATGATGGTATGAGGGTGTCTGACATAATTATTATATGAGGTTTGTTGAGTGTATCAAAGTAATGGATGAGTATCTATGATGCAATTGTTGTATGATGGTATGAGGGTGTCTGACATAATTATTATATGAGGTTTGTTGAGTGTATCAAAGTAATTATGCATGTTTTATAAATGATTGGTTGCATGTTAGCTCACCCTACTTGTTTGTGTTTGTGTATGTGCGATGATAGTATATTTCGTTATACGGGAGCAGATGAAGGAATGTCGTCTGATTCAGTGCCAATGAAGAAAGAGATAAAAGAATAAATTAGAAGAATTCGAGTTATATTTATGAGTTTATAGTTGAAATCTGAGTTTAAAACATACATACATACATATATATATATATATATATATATATATATATATATATATATATACATACATATATATATATATATATATATACATACATATATATATATATACATACATATATATATATATATATATATATATATATCAACTATGAATTATCAAGTGTGAGATTAAGGGATGTTACCTTAAATGTAATGCTACAATATATCAATTATGAATTATCAAGTGTGAGATTACATGATGTTACACAGCCTATAGTCTTTTATACTAAATTTGTAACTCTTGTAAGAAATTTATATTTTCTTGGGTTGTTATAGTGTTTGAATGAATTTTAATTATAATGCAATGTAAATGCATAGTAGTTATTTATTTCATTTAGAACTAGTGTGATCTTTTATTTGTTTAAAAATTAATACAAGTAAAATCTATTATTTTATATAGATTTATAAATAGTAAAAAGTAGATAATAGTGATTATTAATGCATAAAAACGTATAGTTTAAAATTACTATACTTTTTAAAATAATATTTTTATTCCTCAAATATTTTTATTATTAGTCTTTTACACAATTTAAATTAGATCGTAAAAATAGTAATAAGACTGCTTTTTAATAATATATTTTATTTTTTATTAAAATAATGTTATTATAAATATATATATATATATATATATATATATATATATATATATATATATATATATATATATATATATATATATATATATAAAAGCATTGAGAGGAGATTTAAATATGTTCAAATGTTACGTAGATAATGAATATTTTATAAACTATTTGAAGATAAAATGAAAAGAAAACATGTATGTATGTAATTGTTTGAATGAATTATAAAGAATTTAATATTGTAGTTTTTTTTATTAGTGCTTTATGCAAACTCTTGTATAGGTAAATTTTTTCTTGTACCCGTTGTAATATACTGACATATGAGCTTTGATATATAGACTTATTACTTTGTGCGTTGTATTTATTGTATTTGTTTATTAATTATAGTTTTAAAATGTGTTTACTAACTATTAATACTTTGGAATAAAAAAGTAACATTGAAGTAAGTATAATCCAGAAGATGAGTGTAGTAAGTGTAGTTGCACATTGGTTAAATCAAACAATTAAGTTTTTGTGCATAATTTGTATTTTGCACAATATTTTGCACTAACAATAATTACATAGTGTGAGATAATTATTCTTGTAAAACACTTGATCATCATTTCTAATGTGTGAGATAATTATTCTGCTAGAGTTACACATAACTCAAGATTTCGATATGATCATAAAAGCTTATCTACATTGTCTTTTAAATTTCAGAAAGTATAACTATGTAGAAGTTAAATTTTGTATATATTTTACAATAGAATTATCAATATTAGACTTCAAGTCACACGTAGTTTTATCACTACATTCTATATACTTTGAAGAATACGAAGATATACAAATTAGAATTTATATATGACTATTTAAAAATATGACATATGTTTGCATAGGTTGAAATTCTTTAAAGAAAAATGTAATCTCGAGATTATTTTTAAAATGTGGAAATACAAGAAAAAATGTGTGAAGGTGCAGGGAGAAACAGTTCTTGTAGAACACATCGTTGCTGTGAAGATTAGAAGATACGAAGAAAAAATGGCCTTTTGTTTCATACTTTCATTTGCATGTGACTTCGTTCCATCTTTCTTCATAGTTTTATTAGTCAGAATTTGGTTTTCAAATATTTAGGAGATTGATCCTCCAAATAATATTGGTTTCTCTGAGCAGTTATCTATATTTCCTATCTTGCCGCTTGACTTTGATATTGCTAGTTCTGGAAGTTCTGGAAGTGCTAATTCTGTTGAGTTGTAGTCGCAGAAAGAAGAGAGGAATGATTCTTCCTTTTTGAACCATATTCTATCACATTTTATCAAATAGTGTACTCTGCTGATATGCCACAAGTAATGTAAGAGAACAGAGAAAAGAGGAAGAGAGAACCAGAGAGCAAAGAGGAAAAGAATTGTATTACAAAAATTACTCAAAAAATACAACAAGGAAAAGGTATATATACAGGAAGAAAAGAAAACTATAAAAGCTTCCTAGACCGAACGTCCTAAAAAGGGAACGAACGGTAATAAGAAGACAAACGGAAACAAATGAAACAGAACGAACGACAGAGCAAAAGACGAGCGTTCCTGTCGAGCAGTGTGAGCGACAGTCACGAGGACGAGCGTTCCTGTCGAGCAGTGTGAGCGACAGGCACGAGGACGTCACGAGGACGAGCGTTCCTATCGAGCAGCGTGAGCGACAGGCACGAGGACGAGCGTTCCTGTCGAGCAGTATGAACGACAGGCACGATGTCGAGCGTTCCTGTCGAGCGGTACGAACGACAGGCACGATGGTGATCGTACCTGTCGATCGGTACGGAAGATGGGCTCAATGACGAGCGATTACTGCTGGACAGAGATGCTCAATAACGAATGACACAAACGACAGGCACGATGACGATCGTACCTGTCGAGCGATAAGACGAGCGACAACAAACAGATGAGGACGAACGACCATAACAACTCTATCAAGTAATTCACTTGAAATTTTGAGTGTCCTCTTTAGTTGTTATTAGGTTCGGCTAACCCAAGTTCCTTTTAAATATTTTAAAAAGAATCTGAAATATTTTAAAATGAATTATCAAGAAATTTAATAATTAATAGAGTATTTGCCAAGTGACAAAAGAAATTCATGTCGTGCTATGAATTCTTCAACTTACAATCGAATTTCAATGTAATTCATACCATCTAACTCTGCTTAAGTTTAAGGCAAAAAAAATCTAAAGTAATTAACCTAGAATTAATTGAAAGATGAACCCTCTTAATCACATGCAAGAGATGAAGGTAGAAAGGAACAAAAACACATAATGTATTAGTTTTCCATAATCAAAGAACATGACTCAAAATAATTATGTCATTTCTAACGTTTTGAAGATTCATCAAATTATTGTATGATAATAACTTCACAGGAAAGGCTTAAGATATAAACAAAGTATTTAGAAAAAAAAAAAAGATCACAATCACAATAGGCTTCCTGAACAACCATTACAAAATAACAAAATAAAAAAGAAGACAGAAACATTTAAAGAAAATAAATGTTTAGAAATCTTCCTCAGTTATCGATATCCAGAGTACCTCTTTCCTCTCTTTTTTTTTGTCCTTTGAGCATGGTACCCTCACAATCATTCTAATCTTCAAATTCCATTTCCTCTGCCAAAAATTAAGCAAATTATATTAATTTTGCCAGAAATAGAAACAATAAAAAGATAACGTGAAAAAACAAATTCAGAGCAAACTTATATTAAAAGGCAAAGGAACAGAAAACTCCAATAATTTAAGTTATACTACTAATTAAATTCTTTCAATTTATTTTATACTTTGTAAAAAAAATCATTTGTCATAAAAGAATTATCTTGTATGATTATCAAAGCAAATAAAAAAGTGTTTGTAGAAGTCAAATTAAAACTAGAAATCTTCAAATTCATATTGGAGATCTTTACTTGAATTACAACTTACCATTTATTATAAATAATGTATTTATAGAAATAATTATATCTATCATGAAACTTTGCAATGTTTAAACATACAAAAGAAAAACCAACTTATTATGAGAATTTCAACAATTTTGAGACAAGATTGAAAGAGATAAAAATAAAGAGACTGAAAATATGTCTTATGCTAACGATTTTTTATTATTTTGTTCTTTAAGTATTATCTTTAAGGGATATTCTTATTTTCAATTACATCGCTAATCTTTCATTAAATTTCTTTTTATCTAATAAAAAATCGATTTAACCATAATATTTTTGTAATTGTTATTATTTGGAAATGTGAATCATTTATGACAAGAAACTCATTAATCAAATTTAGAAATCAAAATAATTAATTATGTGGATACCAATTAGAAATTATTAGTATGTAAAATAGTCTTTTTTATAAATAAAAAATTATAATTAATTTGTTAATTAGACATTGTCATTAGCTATCAAAGTTTTACATATTTAATATTATTATTTTAAATTAGTCTCTAATTTTAAATTAAAAACTTATTTAATGAAAGAAAACTTAATAATTATAATAATAATAAAACAAAAAAAAAAATAAAAATTTTAACACGAGGTTAAATTAATGTTACCTGTAGCTATGTTTTGTAGCAGATTTTGAAAACTTTCACTCTTGTCATGACATAAAGAGTGTCTCCTAAATTATTTAAGAACTTGAAATATGCATGACGCCAAGAATGTACTGTTAAGATTGAGCCAAACACTCCCCAAAAGCTTATAGCAAATCCAATTGTCATACTTATATAATATTCACGATTGAAAATCAAATTGTCATCCTCTTGAAATTTAATAATTGGTCCTTGTCTTGCCACTCCATCAATGCACAATTCCTTTAATGGTGGTCCACAGAGATCAACATTATCTTCATATTTCGATGCATCGAAACTCTGTAATTGTGTGCCAGTTGGAATTTTTCCAGATAAATTATTATGTGACAAATCTAACATAGTGAGTCGGTCAATTTGAGCAAGACTCGAAGGAATAGAACCAACAAGTTGGTTTCGTGACAAATCAAGAAATTCAAGTGATGTTAACTCTCCAACATTTGAAGGAATTTTTCCTGTCAATTGGTTTCTTGATAGATTCAATGACACCAATCCAAATAAACTCTCTATTTCTTTTGGAATTTCCCCTGATAATTCATTGCTTGAGAGATCAATACTATTCAAAAGTGACAATCCCCTGTTTCTAAACATTTGTTCTGAACCTTTCCACATCAAGAATGCATTCAAATCATATAAAAAGTTACCTTTCGTAGCACTAGTGTTGACCAAATATTGATGACCTTGATAATAATCTCTCAAAGAAGTCATTTGAGCCATTGAGAAAAAGTTTTTTATGCATTTAGGAATTTGTCCAGATAGATTGTTTAGCGAGAGATCTAGGAGTTGAATATCTTTTAGATAACAAATTTGCAATGGTAAATTTCCAGAGAAATAATTGCTTTTCAAGCTTAAAAATTGCAACTTTAATAACTCCTTCCCAATCCAATTTGGGATAGATCCTGATAATCTATTTTCTGCTATGTCTACCATCACCAACTGTGTGCAATTCTTCAAGACGGAAGGGATTTTACCTGTTAAATTATTGCTTCTCAATAACAAAACTTGAAGTTCAAGGAGTGATCCCATTGAAGAAGGAATCTCTCCTGAAAACTTGTTCTGACTCATATTTAAGTAAGCCAATGACTTCAAATGGGTCCAACAGTCTGGAATTTGTCCAGAAAACTTATTATTTGAAAGGTCTAATTGGTATAAAGATTCAGCTACACCATTAGAACATAAAAATGAAAAAGAATTTGTGAATTTATTGTTTGATAGATCAAGAGATATTGAGCCTCGTAAAAATGGTGGAACATGACCTTCAAATTGATTTGATGCAAGACTAATATGAGAATAATAATGATTCTCTATTGGCAAATTTGGAATCGTACCTTGTAAATTATTAGATGAAATATCAATACTCATCCAATTTGACAATCCAAATTTGGTCCAAAACCATTCTGGAACCGTACCTGATATTCCACTCTTTGAAATGTCAAGGGATTGAAATACATTTTGTTTCTCGAGCCATTTGGGAAATAATGAACCAAGCTTACAAGACCTCAATTCAATAATAACCAATTGAAAAGTTGAAGCCCAATTTTGAGTAACTTCTAAAGTAAGTAAGTTATCTGACAACATCAATGCCCTTAACTTTGTCATATTAAAAAAATGAGAGTCAGTTAACACACCTTTCAAAGAGTTTGACATCAAGGATAATTCCTCAAGTTCTGTTGGAAATCGAAGATCTTCAGAAATTGTCCCATTTAGCTTGTTACTATCAAGGTACAATCCTTTTAATGATGGGAACATTGTTGCGAGGTTGCGAGGCAAAGTACCCCTAATTTGATTCATGCCTAGATTTAAACTTTGCAATGATGAGGATAAGTGATGCATTATTGTTGGAAGGTTTTCACTTAAACTGTTATTAAATAGGTTCAATGAACGCAAAACAGTACCATTGTGAAGTAATTTTGGAACTCCATCCAATCGATTTCCTGATATATCCAACGTTTCCAACTTTGAAAATATTGAAAAATCAGGTAATGTGCTATTGAATTTATTCTGACGGAGATATAAATTTCGCAATGAGTATCTTGAACATCCAGACAAATGATTAAATATGATCGTAAGATCTTCACTCAACTTATTATCAGACAAATCCAATAACTCTAAAGTACATGTGCTCCCAAATGATTTTGGAACACCACCTTCTAAAGAGTTAAAGCTAACTGACAACTGCTCCAAATGAGATGGCAATCTAGTGCCTTCAGATATCTTCCCACTCAATTGGTTGGAAGAAAGATCGAACGTTTTTAAATTTAAAAATGCTGAAAGGTCAGGTAGGGAGCCTCTGATTTGGTTGTCTGTCAAACTCAACTCTTGTAGTGAGTATCTAACACAAGCACTGGAGAAATTATAAAGAATTGACGAAAGGTCTTCGGTCATATTGTTTCCAGACATGTATAATGAACGTAGGGTGCATATATTCATTAATGATTTCAAATCTTCACCCTTCAAGAGGTTCCAACTAAGGTCGAGCTCAACAAGGTTGGAAGTGGTGTTTGACAGCCACGGGAATATCATCGGTTGTGTGAAGGAGTTACGAGAAAGATCAAGGACAGATAGAGAAGTAGAAAAATTGAAGTTGGAAGGGTTGAATGAAAGGAGGAAATGATCGGAAAGGCCACAATCAATTAAACTGAGTTCTCTTAGTTTTGGTAGCTTGGCAATGGTTCGAAGGCAGCTAGGAGAACTGTTAAAATTAGATATGGAATTGAAGGAAAGATGGGTTAAAGAATTAAGATTAGATAACCATTGATCACTACTGAAAATTTTGAGAGCATTATCATATCTTCCTCCAAGATAGAGTTTATGCAAATTTGAAAGGTTTCCTAGTTGGGGAGGAATGTATCCTTCAAAAGAATTGTAGCTGAGATCAAGATACTCCAACCGAGAGAGATTTCCAAGTTGGGAAAGTATATTTCCATTTAAAGAATTGTCACTGAGATCAAGATACTGCAACCGAGAGAGATTTCCAAGTTGAGGAGGGATTGAACCCTCCAAATAATAATTATGAGCAAGATTCAAATATTTCAAATGAGAAAGAGAACTTATCTGAGTTGGAATTTGTCCGCTAAAATCACATGAAGAGAGATCAAGATATCTCAAGTTGGTAAGAGAGCCAAGAAACTCTGGAATATTAGTGACTCCAAAATCATTGAAACTGAGGTTCAAATACTGTAAGTGTCGTAACTCCACTAACGACTTGTGGATCTCTCCGCTGATGTAACGCCCAGAGACT
This sequence comes from Vigna nakashimae, assembly GCA_034642375.1. NCBI lineage: Eukaryota > Viridiplantae > Streptophyta > Magnoliopsida > Fabales > Fabaceae > Vigna > Vigna nakashimae. The sequence continues at coordinate 27,417,624 of CM067768.1, forward strand.
CCATTATACTGTCCAGGAAGGTGAAGGCTTATAATATGAGCGGTGAGGTTGGTGCAGCGAATCCCCTTCCATTGGCAACAGTCAGGAGTGGTCCAAGAGGAGAGCATGCCGTAACGATCGACAATGGCAGCCTTGAATTGAAGGAGTGCTTCCCTCTCCTTTGGAAGGCATCTGATATGGTGTTGTCCAAAAGCAACCTGCAACACCACACTCACCACAAACATAAACATCATTACTTTCAGAATATTCATCATCAAACAGAGAGAGTGAATAGTATAGAATTAGATTGATATGTGTTCTGAATTTAGCACTCCCAATACCCACATTTATACTCACCAACTCCTTCATTACCTATTCTTCTCACTCTTCTGCTTTTCAATAATATCAATTGACTACGAAGAAGACTTGTGTATTTTCATTTTAAACGACAATATTATATCACTTTTCCACCCTGTCACTTTTCTCATTATCAATGGTGGGAAATTTTTTGGAACAATAATTCTATTCCAATCGATTGACTTATCCGAAGACTTGTGAAAAAGAAAGGTAACTAACATGAACTGAAAATTTTTAAATTAAACGACAATTTTATGTGAAAAATAATCGATCAAATGTTTCCTTAGGTAATCGTCTTTTAACTTTTAACAAGTTCTAATATTTGCAATAGCTTCTTTTATGAATAGCAAGATGGTTAATTTGACATAAGTTCAAATTAACACAGTCCAACAGTTGACAAATGTGTAGCAAAATAAAGTTATTTATTTTCATGTAAAAATAAAACATTATAAAATAAATACCATTAGAAAATTTTATAATTTTTGTGATTTTTTATAAAGTTGTGATTTTTTTAAAAAAAATTCTTTATAATTTTTTAAGTTCTACGAAAAAAATGATTTAAATAATAAAAATCCAGATAGGTCATAAGTTAATTCATATGGAATCAACGTTGGCAGCAGCATCTGGGGCCGACAAAAGGAGCAGTGGAAGTGAAGGAATGATCAAGAGAGTAATGAGAAGAAAGGTTTTGCTAATGCGTTTTCAAACAATTGTTTCCTTCAAATTAAAAGAAAAAAACAATAACAAGCCGGATAAAATACTCTTTATTGTAATACAAACAGTTTATGTCACAACTTTTACCTCGGTTGAAAAAAAAGTTAACAATTACATTAAAAATATATGGTGCAAAGTAATTTCCAAATTACATTTATAAAGAAGAATAAAAAGAAAAAGTGCATAGAAATAAAAGTAGAAATGAAAGTAATTTCACATTTTATTATGTTAAAGATTGACTTATATTTTTAAAGTATTATTTTTTATATTATTTTTTTCATTTTTTTTGTAACATTCCAATAATATAGTATAAAACTATATAATAGAATAATCACATGTTAATAATACTACAAATCACTCTTACAAAAGATAGGTCGTTCGGTCATAAGCGTACGACCTATCTTTTGTAAGACCAACCACAAGACCATAAACGTGATCAGAATTTTAGAAGAAGAAGATAAATTCATGCAAACAGAAACTTGGTTTGCATGTGTCAGAAACTAGATTTTCTTAGAAATAGAAAGACCTAGCAGCTCAAACCACCACTTGATCGTTTGAAAAGAGTACTCTTGCTACCAACCAATCTTAGACACAATATGATGAATGATCAGATGAAGAAGAGCGTGATAATTTATTAGAGAAAAGAAGGATAGTTTAGAGAGAAGTTAGAGAGAAGGAGGAGAAAATGAGAGTTCAGAAAGTTGGGGAAGAAAGTGCATGCAGAAAGTGGCACCAGATTTGAAATTTTTACTTAAATACTACCGTAAAAAACCGATTGGTCCACTTTGCTGCTCACACCTGTCTTCCACTTTCTGAATTTCTAAATTCTCACCCCTCCACCTGGCTTCCACTTTTTCTACAGAATTTAATGGTTCTGACACTTTATACTCATCATAAATTGGATTAATTTTTTCTTTATACTGAATTAAATACTCATATTTCTTTTATATTCATCATAAATTAGATTAATTGGTTCCTTTATACTTCGTTAAATAATTTATACATAATTTAAATAATTTACACTCATGTTTTCTTTATATTTGTTAAATATAGTGAAAAACTATATATGGGATTAATCTCCCTTATATTAAATATACACATAGAGTCTTTTATTTATAATAGAAGAAATATAGGCTATGTCTAAAATATAAATAAAAAATAATAACAAACTAACTAAAGTAAAAGATAAATATAAGATAAAGATAATCTAACACTTCCCCTCAAGCTACCAAGCTTGTTACTAATATAATTCATCAAGTCGTAGTGAAAATACATGCTTCTACACCCGAGTGACACCAAAGTGCTAATGATTTGAAGACAACATAGAAGACGCAATACCAACCCAAAAGACTCCCCCTGAGCAACAAATATGGGAGGTTGCTTCATGTAAATCTCTTCTTGCAAATCATCGTTGAGAAATGCCACTAGTGGATAAAGAGATAATTGTTAGAGAATCACCACGACTATAAATAAATTAACAAAAACCATATTTTCCATGGAAAAAGAAAGCATATATGAATGGGTCAAACGCAATTGTGACAAAAGAGAGGTCGAAAAGAGACAACAACAGAATAAGTCGTGGATGAATAGGAGAGAGAAACTATAAAAATCCAAGATTCTCTAATCAAGACACCTGAAAAAAGAAAAAGAGCAACCTAGATGCTCTAAATAGTTGCTTGAGAGGAGATGAGACATGCAACAACACATGATGAACTTGAATGAGGAAAACGAGCAACCTCGACGCTCTAAATTACTACTAGACATGCCACCATGCGCGATGGAAAAAAGGGAACAAATCCATAACTTCAAAAGGCGCTGAGAGCGCGTAAGAGCTTCGATAAAGGCGTCGTTAATGGCATGGTGGTCGCTTGGTCGAGACGGTCAAAACCATGTGATCGTCGGTCGAAACTAGAACTTTGGTAGTGACAACGGTAGACAATGGTGTCGACAACGGTAAATGGCGTCGTCGTTATCGGCGACGGGTGTAGCGACAAAGGCAACTAGAATTTTTTTCTACTTAAAAGAACCTTAGGCTTTAGATAGCATGTTCAATATAGTAAAAAACTATATATGGGATTAATCTCCCTTGTATTCAATATACACATATAGCCCTCTGTTAATAATAGAAGAAATATGGACTAAACTCAAAATATAAATAAATAATAATAACAAACTAACTAAAGATAAAAGATAAATATAAGATAAAGATAATATAGCTAACAATATTCATCAAATTGAATCAATTGTTTTCTTTATAGTCAATTGAAATAATTTACATCATAAATTAGATTTGTTGTTTAATGTATATACTGAATTTAAATTCTTATATTCATTATAAATTGGATCAATTTTTCATTTATACTAAATTAAACAATTTATACTTAATTTATACTTAATTTAAATAATTTACTTGACTTGACGTCTAATTTCGAAACATACAGAAAAATTCTTCATAAAGTTGAAGCTGAACATACAACACATGATAAGTGTTGGCATATATGAAATCAGGAGATGAAGAAGAGACTTATGATCATAATGGTTGCAATGTTGAATATTTGGATTGAAATAGTGTATTTTGACCAAGAAGATGAATCATGAGTACATGAGCAGTTTCATTATTTAATTCAATGTCTCATGTTATTCACATGTGAAAAGGCTTGAAGGTGAGAGCACAGGTGGGAAAAAGAGGATTGAGAAAGTCTACACTGCCAAACCATGAGAAACGTTGCTTAATTTGCTTTTATACAAAGAAGTCTATGAAAGACTAAAAATTTCGTGCAATTCTTTTAGTTTCCATTTGATGTGATTGAAGACTCAATTTTCTAAAACGTTAAAACCAGTTAGAAAAAAAAATTATAATGTCTGATCAATTATTGTACTTTTTCTATCATTTACTAATTTAAAAAAAATATAAAGTATGATAATAATAATATATAAAGATAAATTAACTTAGATAAAAAAATAAAAAATAAAAACCTCAATTTTGAAAATAAACTTACCCAAATTTGGAAAAAAATAACCTTTTCGGAAAAATCTTTTCCTTCCTTAAAACATTTTTGAAATGATTATTTTTTAATATACACTAACAATCGGACTAAGAAATATTATACCTAATGACTAATTTTTTAGTGATACAAAATTTTAAAAATGTAAGTATTTTATCTTTTAAGAGACCTTAACTGTAAGAAGTATTTCGCTTTATATGTTTTTATTCCATGTATTTATAATCATTCTCTACTTAATTAACCCCGTAATCAAGTACATATATACATTAATTTCCTTAATTTAGGACTCGATATCCCTAGTATTTTGTTTTATCCTTCAATTCCTTGATTTGTTGAAATACTAGTGCATATATCCGTGTTTAATAAATCTAAATTTAATTTACTTCATTTTAATTTTTTAATATTTTAATCTGAGTTTATAATTGTTTTCTTAACAATATAATTATATGTGCAATTAAATTATTATTTTTTTCATAATAATTTCAATAGAAACTATTATATTATTATCGTTGTGTTATTATGAAAAAAAGTTTTTAAAGGTAGTAAAATTTGTAACATCCCAAAATACAGTATAAAACGATACAATAGAATAATCACATCTAATAATATTACAACTCAGTCTTCCAAAAGAGATTCAGTACAGATATGGCCGAACGACCTTACAATATAACGGGAAGTTAAAACTGCACACTAGCTACAACTAGGTCGAACGGTTTACAAAAGAAAAAGGGGTAAAAAATGATTGAATGGTCATCGTACAATTAAACTAACTAATGACCGAATAGTTCTACAAAAGAAGTAGCCAAGAGAGGTACAAACGATAATACAAAGAAAACCAATAGCTGACCGAACACTTCTACTGTTCGGTCTTAACTTCCACCTCGACCAGATTTTCTTCTGCTAGCATTTCTTCCAGCAACTCATCTCCTTCTGCTCACATCCACACGGATGATCATTGCAATAGGACAAACGACCGAACGTACAAAACAAACAAGATAGGAAAATAGGGTAAGCTTATGTAATTCAATTCAAATATCAACATAGATTTCACACAATTTAATTAAACAAGCTAGTTCATTTATACATGCAAAGCCTAATACTAGACTTTGACTGTCCGGACTGTATGAACTATGTGTAACTACGACGTTCTTGTACCCGTTGTAATATACTGACATATGAGCTTTGATATATAGACTTATTACTTTGTGCGTTGTATTTATTGTATTTGTTTATTAATTATAGTTTTAAAATGTGTTTACTAACTATTAATACTTTGGAATAAAAAAGTAACATTGAAGTAAGTATAATCCAGAAGATGAGTGTAGTAAGTGTAGTTGCACATTGGTTAAATCAAACAATTAAGTTTTTGTGCATAATTTGTATTTTGCACAATATTTTGCACTAACAATAATTACATATATGCACTTAATCTCAAAACTGAAGGTTGTTGTGGAGATCCCAAAACAATTAGTCATATATATTTTGAATTTAAAAAATTCTTGTTGTTGTTCAATTTATATATCTATTTCTTTTTATATATGGTTTAAAATCATAATACTTGCTCACAATTCCACTTTGGTACAATTGGAACTCAAATACAAAACCTTATTTCATAAATTCAAGATCAAAGAGTTAAGTTTGCGAAAAATCATACTCTTCATTGTAAGTTGTAAAAACTACAATTCTTGTAAAACACTTGAACGTCATTTCTAATGTGTGAGATAATTATTCTGCTAGAGTTACACATAACTCATAGTTCTGGAAGTTCTGGAAGTGCTAATTCTGTTGAATTGTAATCGCAGAAAGAACAACGGAATGATTCTTCCTTTTTGAACCATATTCTATCACATTTTATCAAATAGTGTACTCTGGGGATATGCCACATGTAATTCACTTGAAAGTTATAACTAACATTTGAGAGTGTCCTCTTTAGTTGTTGTTAGGTTCGGCTAACCCAAGTTCTTTTTAAATATTTTAAAAAGAATTTGAAATGTTATTATTCCTTCACCTGTTTTGTGGTAGGATAAATTAAGACTTTCTATGACTATGTAAAATCAACTATGAGACAATTTGGAAAGAAATAGATAAATAATGTATAAAATATTATTTAAAAAGAGTAAATTTGACACCTTAATTAATCAAATGCTACTTAAATTATAAGATGACTTTATGATATTAAAAATTGTATTTAATTTTCTAATATTAAAATAAATTATCAAGAAATTTAATAATTAATAGATTATTTGCCAAGTGAAAAAAGAAATTAATGTCGTGCTATAAATTCTTCAACTTACAATCGAATTTCAATGTAATTCATACCATCTTACTCTGATTAAGTTTAAGGCAAAAAATTTCTAAAGTAATTAACGTAAAACTAATTAATACATGAACCCTCTTAATCACATGCAAGAGATGAAGGTAGAAAAGAACAAAAACACATAATGTATTAGTTTTCCATAATCAAAGAACATGACTCAAAATAATTATGTCATTTCTAACGTTTTGAAGATTCATCAAATTATTGTATGATAATAACTTCACAGGAAAGGCTTAAGATATAAACAAAGTATTTAGAAAAAAAAAAAGATCACAATCACAATAGGCTTCCTGAACAACCATTACAAAATAAAAATGGAGAAGAAAGAAACATTTAAAGAAAATAAATGTTTAGAAATCTTCCTCAGTTATCGATCTCCAGAGTACCTCTTTCCTCTGTTTTCTTTATGTCCTTTGAGCATGATACCCTCACAATCATTCTAATCTTCAACAACAATTCCATTTTCTCACTTACACTCCTATAATCCAGATTTCCTCTGCCAAAAATTAAGCAAATAATATTAATTTTCCCAGAAATAGAAACATGAAAAAGATAACGTAAAAAAACAGAAATTAAAAAAAAATCATATTAAAATGCAAAAGGAATAGAAAACTCCAATAATTTAAGTCATTACTAATTAAATTCTTTCAATTTATTTTATACTTTGTAAAAAAGATCATTTGTCATAAAATAATTATCTTGTATGATTATCAAGGCAAATAAAAAAAATTGTTTGTAGAAGCCAAATTAAGACTAGAAATCTTCACATTCATATTGGAGATCTAAACTTGAATTACAAACTTACCATTTACTATAAAATATGTATTTATAGAAATAATTGTATCTATCATCCATGAAACTAATATTGTAATGTTTAAATACACAAAAGAAAAACCAACTTATTATGAGAATGTCACAAACAATTTTGAGACATGATTGAAAGAGATAAAAATAAAGAAACTGAAAATATGTCTCATGCTAACGATTTTTTATTATTTTGTTGTATCCATAGACATTAGTTATTATCTTTAAGTAATATTTATTCAAATACATCGTTAATCTTTCAATAAATTTCTTTTTATCTAATAAAAAATCGATTTAACCATAATATTTTTGTAATTGTTATTATTTGGAAATGTGAATCATATGACAAGAAAATCATTAATCAAATTTAGAAATAAAAATAATTAATTATGTAGATATCAATTACAAATTATTAGTATGTAAAATAGTCTTATTTATAAATAAAAAATTATAATTAATTTGTTAATTAGACTTAAATTGATCATTGTCATTAGCTATCAAAGTTTTACATATTTAATATTATTAATTTTAAATTAGTCTCTAATTTTAAATTAAAAACTAATTTAATGAAAAAAACTTAATAATAATAATAATAATAAAACAAAAAAAATCAAATTTTAACACAAGGTTAAAATAATGTTACCTGCAGCTATGTTTTGTAGCAGATTCTGAAAACTTTCACTGTTGTCATGACATAAAGAGTGTCTCCTAAATTATTTAAGAACTTGAAATATGCATCACGCCAAGAATGCACTATTAAGATTGGGCCAAACACTCCCCAAAAGCTGATACCAAATCCAATTGTCATACTTATATAATATTCACGATTGAAAATGAAATTGTCATCCATGTGATATTTAACAATTGGTTGTTGTCTTGGTTCTCCATCAATACACAATTTCTCTAATGGTAGTCCACAAAGGTCGGTATTATCTTCATATTTTGATGCATCGAAACTCTGTAATTGTGTGCCAATTGGAATTTTTCCAGATAAATAATTATGTGACAAATCTAACACAGTGAGCCGGTTAATCTGAGCAAGACTGGAAGGAATAGAACCAACAAGTTGGTTTCGTGACAAATCAAGAAATTCAAGTGATGTTAACTCTCCAACATTTGAAGGAATTTTTCCTGTCAGTTGATTTCTTGATAAATTCAATGAAACCAATCCAAATAAACTCTCTATTTCTTTTGGAATTTCTCCTGATAATTGATTGCTTGAGAGATCAATGCTATTTAAAAGTGACAATCCCCTGTTTGTGAATATTTGTTCTGAACCTTTCCACATCAAGATTGCATTCAAATTGTATGAAAAGTAACCCATGATAGCACTAGTGTTGACCAAATATTGATGACCTTGATAATCCCTCAAAGAAGTCATTTGAGTCATTGAGGAAAAGTTTTTTATGCATTTAGGAATTCTTCCAGATAGGTTGTTTAGCGAGAGATCTAAGAGTTGAATATTTTTTAGATAACAAATTTGCAATGGTAAATTTCCAGAGAAATAGTTGCTTTTCAAGCTTAAAAATTGCAACTTTGATAATTTCTTCCCAATCCAATTTGGGATAGATCCTGATAAGCTATTTTCTGCTATGTCTACCATCACTAACTTTATGCAATTCCTCAAGATAGAAGGGATCATACCTGTTAAGTTATTGCTTCTCAATAACAATACTTGAATTTGAACGAGTGATCCCATTGAAGTAGGAATTTCTCCAGAAAATTTGTTCTGACTCATATTTAAGTAAGTCAATGACTTGAAATGAGTCCAACAATTTGGAATTTGTCCAGAAAACTCATTATTTGAAAGATCTAATTGGTATAAATTTTCAGCTACACTGCTAGAGCATAAAAACCAAGAAGAATTTGTGAATTTATTGTTTGATAGATCAAGATGTATTGAGTCTCGGAAAAATGATGGAACATGACCCTCAAATTGATTTGATGCAAGACTAAGAGAATCATAATGATTCTCTATTGGCAAATTTGGAATCGTACCATGTAAATTATTGCATGAAATATCAATACTCACCAACTTTGACAATCCAAATTTGGTCCATAACCATTTTGGAACAGTACCTGATATTCCACTATTTGAAATGTCAAGGTATTGAAATTTGTTTTGTTTCTCTAGCCATTTGGGAAACAATGGACCTTGCTTACAAGACCTCAATTCAATACTATATAATTGAAAAGGCGGAGTCCAGTTTTGACTAAATTTTAACGTCAGTGAGTTATCTGACAACATCAATGTTGTTAACTTTGTCATATTATAAAAATGAGAGTCAGTTAACACACCTTTCAAAGAGTTTGACATCAAGTTTAATACCTCAAGTTCTGGTGAAAATCGAAGATCTTTAGAAATTGTCCCATTTAGCTTGTTACTATCAAGGTACAATCCTTTTAATGATGGGAACATTGTTGCGAGGTCGCTAGGAAAAGTACCACTAATTTGATTCATGCCCAGATTTAAATGTTGCAATGATGGGGATAAGTGATGCATTATTGTTGGAAGGTTTTCATTCAAACTGTTATTAAATAAGTTCAATGAACGCAAAATAGTACCATTGTGAAATAATTTTTGAACTCCGTCCTTTAATCGATTTTTTGATATATCCAACCTTTCCAACTTAGAAAATATTGAGAAATCAGGTAATGTGCCATTGAATTTATTTTGACTGAGATATAGCTCTCGCAATGAGTATCTAGAACATCCAGACAAATGATTAAATATGATCGTAAGATCTTCACTCAACTTATTATCAGAAAAATCCAATAACTTCAAAGTACATGTGCTCCCAAATGATTTTGGAACACCACCTTCTAAAGAGTTAGATTTAACTGATAACTGCTCCAAATGAGATGGCAATCTAGTGTCTTCAGGTATCTTTCCACTCAATTGATTGCCAGAAAGATCCAACGTGTTTAAATTTGAAAACGCTGAAAGGTCAGGTACAGAGCCTCTGATTTGATTGTTTCCCAAACTCAAATCTTGTAGTGAGTATCTAACACAACCACTAGAGAAATTATGAAGAATTGACGAAAGGTCTTCGATCATATTGTTTCTAGACATGTGTAAAGAACGTAGGTTGCATATATTCATGAATGATCTCAAATCTTCATCCTTCAACGCATTAAAAGAGAGGTCAAGGCGCTCAAGCAAATTCATGGTCAAGCCAAAACGATATGAAATGGTACCCTCCAAGAGGTTGAAGCTAAGGTCAAGCTCAACAAGGTTGGAAGTGGTGTTTGACACCCACCGGAATATCTTCGGTTTGGTGAAGGAGTTTTCAGAAAGTCTAAGGACAGAAAGGGAAGTAGAAAAATTGAAGTTGGAAGGGTTGAATGAGAGGAGGAAATGATCGGAAAGGCCACAATCAATTAAAATGAGTTCTCTTAATTTTGGTAGCTTGGCAATGGTTCGAAGGCAGCTAGGAGAACTATTAAAATTAGATATGGAATTGAAGGAAAGATGGGTTAAAGAATTAAGATTAGATAACCATTGATCACTACAGACAATTTTGAGAGCACTATCATATCTTCCTCCAAGATAGAGTTTATGCAAGTTTGAAAGGTTTCCTAGTTGGGAAGGAATGAATCCTTCAAAAGAATTGTACCTGAGATTAAGATACTCCAACCGAGAGAGATTTCCAATTTCACGAGGGATTGACCCATTCAAATAATAATTTGTTGCAAGATTCAAATATTTCAAATGAGAAAGAGAACTTATCTGAGTTGGAATTTGTCCGCTAAAACCACATGAAGAGAGATCAAGATATCTCAAATTGGTAAGAGAGCCAAGAAACTCTGGAATAGTGCCTCGAAAAGAATTGAAACTGAGGTTCAAATACTTTAAGTGTCGCAACTCCATTAACGACTTGTGGATCTCTCCTCCAATGTAATAGACTTCATAGTCATAGGGTTCATAATAATTGCTAAGAGAAAGAGATTCATAATGAAATCCTCCGTGAAGGTCGAGACTTATAATATGAGCGGTGAGGTTGGTGCAGCGAATCCCCTCCCATTGGCAACAGTCGGGAGTGGTCCAAGAGGAAAGCATGCCGAAGTCATCAACAATGGCAGCCTTGAATTGAAGGAGTGCTTCCCTCTCTTTTGGAAGGCATCTGATATGGTGTCCATAAGCAACCTGCAAAACCACACTCACCACAAACATCTTCACTTTGAGATTCATGATGATGAAATAGAGAGAGTGAATAGTATAGAATTAGATAGATATGTGTTGTGAATTAAGCATTCCCAATACCCACATTTATACTCACACCAACTCCTTCATTACTTTATTCTAAGTCGTCGTCATCGTCGTGTTTGCCTGTTTCCATTTTTTTTTATTCATCATATCAACTAATTTTTGTGGTCCACAAATAACTTTATTATGCATTTCATTAATGCATGCAAGATTTCAATGATATCAATTGACTTCGAAGAAGACTTATGTATTTCATTTTAAACGACAATATTATATGGAAAAAAAAAACATCAAACTTGACCTTACAAATAATTAATGAATTGGAAGTTATTATTTGAAAACCAAATTAAGAAAGTGCTCTGAAAATGCAATTCCAAATGCAATTCCAAATGCAATTGTGTCGAACAAATTGTACTATTTGCATTATCTTAATTTGTGGGTACCAAGATGGTTAATTTTTCCTAACGACATATAAAGAGTCCAAATTCATAGTTTTACATGAATAATAAATAATGTTATTTCTTCTTAGAGACAAAATATTATATGAAAATAGATACAATTATAAATTCGTATATTGTCTGTGATTTTTTTTACAAAATTCATAAAATAGATATTTTTCTTTAAGGATATTTTAAAAAATTTGTAAGTGCAGCTAAATATTAAGAAAATATTTTAATAGTGAAAGCTTATGTCACCATTTCTATCTTGTTCCTATAATATTGTCATCTCATATTAGCAAATGACTTTGTTAAGTAAATTAGTTTGGGGTAATGGGACAAAATGTAAAAAATATTGCCAAATTAAAAAGGAAACATCAATAAATATAGTCATGGAAAATTACAAATTGGTCTTTATTCAAATAAAATGACGAGGGAACCCTCCACTTTTCCACCTTTGTCACTTTCCTCATTATCAATGGTGGGAAATTTTTTGGGACAATAATTCTATTCCAATCAATTGACTTATCCGAAGACTTGTGAAAACAAAGGTAACTAACATGAAATTGGAATTTTTAGATTAAACTACAATTTTATATAAAAACTAATCGATCAAATGTTAATAGTGAAAGAATTATAAGTCAATATTCTAAAGATAATAAAATTTAAAAAGTACTCTGAAAATGCATTTCGCAAGGCAATTGTTTTTTTAACAAGTTGTAATATTTGCAATAGCTTCTTTTATGAATAGCAAGATTGTTAATTTGACATAGGAAGAGTTCAAATTAAGACAGTCCAACAAATGGCTTAAAAAATAACGTTATTTATTTTTATGTAGAACTAAAACATTATATAAAATAAATACCATTAGAAAATTTTATATTTTGTGTGATTTTTTATAAAAACTGTTGAAATTATTCTTTTTTATTTTTTTATTAATTTTTTAAGTTCTACGAAATTTTTTTATTTAAATAATAAAAATTCAGATACGTTATAAGTTCGCTATGGAAAATTGTCTTAGTTACAAATTATAAAGAAGTATTGACAAATAAAAAAGGAAATATCCTTTTTTCTAAGAGAACAAAATATAAATTAATTAATATTTAAGACAACAACAACAATTCTTTGTTACTTTTTCAAATATGAAAATTTGTAAACCTTGTGAATTTCTACTGTAACAATGATTTAAAAGTGATATTTCTAGACATTTTCTATTTTATTTTCATCATTTGTTTTACATGTAAAATTACTAATTAAACACGGGATGGTATATTTTTAATTTTAACTATTTTTACATTATATTTGAATATTTTAGTTTATAAGTGTTATATTTCCCGTTCAAATGATAGTGTTTTTGTTTTTGTAGTCATATAAATGTGAGGGTCATTATACACTAATATTTTTCATTGTTTGTCATATCATACTTATGTGATAGGTTTACTTTACAATTTGTTGGAAGTCTCATGTTGACTAGAGATAAGGTCAAATTATAATATATAAGTGAGGTACAAACCTCATCTTACAAGCCGGTTTTGTAGGGTTGAGTTAGACTTAAAGTGCACTACTAACATGCTATTAATTAGTTAAATACATGTTTATCTATTATAATTAAAACAGGTAAACAACACTCTTTGGATAAAATTTATTGTGGATTATTGTTTTCATTTTTAAAAATACAATATATATTCAATTTACATAAAGTAATAACTTAAGTTACGTGAAGCATAAAATAAACTACAAATTATATGGCATATACAATGAAATTTGTTTATGCTAAAAGGGACCGGGCAAAACTCCTGCTGCAACCGCTCGGGAACACTCCTCCTCTATCCATCGGTCCTTCTCACTTCCACCTTCCTTCTTGGCTCTTGCTCTCTCAATCTCAAAATGGGGTGACATGTAGAAAACACTCCGACGCTCAAGTCAGAATTTGTTTTTGCAAGTCTATCGAATTTTAGTAAAAAACAGAGAGTTTACCTTCTCCATCAACTGTTATTTATATGGTTTTAGAGAATATTGTCTATTAATTTACCTCTTAATGACGTTCAATGCTCACTTTAACTACTCGACAATGACCGTTACCTCATTGATTACGCATTCATGATCATTCAAACGTTGTCTCCAACAAACGGTTGGCGAGGCCCGATCGAACAGATTGGGCTGTCGTACCCACATACTCAGTATTGTCTAAACACGCCCGGTCAGTCAATCCTACTTGGTAGTAACAAAATTGTTATCAAATGAAATGTTATCTGTTTTATAGAATGAACACAAATTTGGTATTTGTAGAATAAATCAGATCGTGAGAAAAGTTTTAAAGCAATAATTCTATTCCACGGGACTTATCGGAAGACTTTTGAAAAGAAAGCTAACTTTCACTTGGCATTTTTAGATTAAAAGATAATTTTATATAAAAAAATAATCCATCAAATTTTTCTTAAATAATCATTTGGCTTAACAAAATTTTGATATAGGGGCCTTGTAAAACGAAAACTATAAAAATGTATTAATAATATGATAATCTAAGAATGAAGTTAATGATAAAAAGTAGTATATGTTGTATCCGATATATATATATATATATATATATATATATATATATATATATATATATATATATATATATATATATATATATTTGTAGTTGCACGTTAATAAATTATTCAATAATTTATACATTAATGATTCCTTTATGATCATTGATAACGGTTGAAATATCGTTATTTTATATTCAATTTTGATATTAAAAACACTCTTTATTACTTAGAAACTAGCTTGAAATCATGTTTTTGCTTAAGTTGTGAGAATAAGAGAGTTGAAGGTGGTATTATTGGTTTTATGCTTGGTTTTCCTTGTTTTGACAAGAATTAAGATGAATTCGATAAAGAAGTTGAAGTAGCAAATAGCTAGAATACAGAAAAGTCAACCAGAGAACCGAAAAGTTAATCAGAGTGCAGAAAAAGTAGCGTTGAGCGCTAGTTTAGTGACGCAACCACTGTCTCACGCCTGAGCGTCATCGTTGAGCATTAGTTTAGTGCTGCAACCACCGTTGGGCGCCCTTTTGGGGCGCTGAGCACCGACAACATGAGCTTGGACCTGTTTTATGTTATTTTTATGAACTATTTAAGGTTTTGGACGACTTAGAGACTGAATCTTTAGACAGAAATATATGCGCAAAAGCACTCCTCTAGTTTGAGGGTTTTATCCTTCGGAGGCGAATTTTGGATGCAGAAGCTCCAATCTTCAAATTTTAGGGTTTTATCTTTCATTCTTTTTCATATTTTCATCTAGTTTCATTATGTCTATGGTGAACTAAATCTCCATTATTGTTGGGGAAACGATGTAATCCTTTGAAACTCTCATGTATTGAATTGATTTATATTATAAATGCTTTACTTCATTAATTGTTAGGGTTTTTCTTCTACCTCTATGCATGCTTTGTTTAACTCATTCAATTACATGATTATTGATTTTGTCG
The DNA here is from genome assembly GCA_034642375.1 of Vigna nakashimae. Classification (NCBI taxonomy): domain Eukaryota; kingdom Viridiplantae; phylum Streptophyta; class Magnoliopsida; order Fabales; family Fabaceae; genus Vigna; species Vigna nakashimae. The sequence goes on from CM067768.1 coordinate 27,432,922, forward strand.
ATATGGATACATATGGGAAAATCTAAAACTAGAGAAATTCTTCCAAAAACAATATTATCTAGACATAGGAAACTCATCACACTCACCACCAACATGGTCACTTTGAGGTTCATGATGATGAAATAGAGAGAGTGAATAGTGTAGAATTAGATTGATATGTGTTGTGAATTAAGCACTCCCAAACATTTATACTCACACCAACTCCTTAATTACTTTATTCTATGTCCTCGTTGTGGTGCTTGCCTGTTTCCATAATTAATGTACTAAAACACCACTTATTTTATTTAGAAGTATAACTCAGTTTAATTGAAGGCAACAAATATAAAACATAAGACATTAAATGAACTACATGGTTACTTTTGCAATTCAGTTTAATTTTTGCTTTTCTGTTTAAATAATAAAAAAATTAATGACATGTCATTTCAACTTTACAATCTAGTAATGTTATTAATGCATTCAAGATTTCAATAATATCAATTGACTTAGAATAATTTTTCAATAATATCAATTAACGCATGCAAGATGGTTAATTTTTCTTAACGAGTTCATATTATTATGTTTTATTTATTCTTATGTAGAGACAAAATATTGTATGAAAATAAATACAATTAGAAATTCGTATATCGTTTGTGATTTTTTTTATAAAATTCGTTATTTTTTTATAAGATATTTGAAACAATTTGTGAGTCCAACTAAATATTAAGAACATATTTTAATAGTGAAACCTTATATATGTCACCATTTACTATTTTGTTCCTCTAATATTGTCATCTCATCACTAATGCAAATTTGACGTATTAACTCGGGTAATAGATTTTGGTTTTGAAAAAATCAATACAAATATAACGACATTTTCACATTTTTGAAATTTTCCGAACTTATTAGTCTCGGTTGCAAAATAACTTAAACATATACTACTTTTAACATCAGTTAATCGAGAACAAGGTCTAATGGTACATTAAAATTTTCATAAATTGAGCTTTTTATTTATTAACTCGCATAATAGGTTTCGGTTTTGAAGAAATCGATACAAATACAACGACATGGTAACCTTTTTTAAATTTTCCGAACTTATAGGTCTCAGTTGCAAAATAACTGAAACATATACTACTTTTAACATTAGTTAATCGAGAACCAAGGTCTAATGGTACATCAAAATTTGCAAAAATTTTCATATATTGTGCTTTTTATTTATTTATTTTTAATATGATGAGCCTATAATTTTCTTGTAAGACCCATGAAAAATATTCACCTTAATAGTAACAATTTTATTACTAGTAGTAATAAATTTCTTTGTGAATGGTAAACACCATGTAACACTTCGGACATGGGTTCAAACTTAGTAAAATACATTTATATTGAATTTTTGTGTTAATATTATGTTGTTGTTTTTAATTTATAAATAAGAAATTTGTTAAAAACTAGTTGAGGAACACTTTGACTAAGGAAAGACTTGGTACTTAATTTGTCAAATTTCGCGTATTAACTCGCGTAATAGATTTCGGTTTTGAAAAAATCAATACAAATATAACGACATTTTCACATTTTTGAAATTTTCCGAACTTATTGGTCTCGGTTGCAAAATAACTGAAACATACACTACAAAAAAGAAAGGCATTACCGAAGGCCAAAAGCCCTTAGAAATAGCCCAAAACCATTGGTACAAGGTAATTACAGACGGCTTATCGACGGTCAAAGTGCCCTCGGTAAATCCCTTGTCGTTAACATTTACCGAGGGCTTCCGCCCTTCGGTAATTACCGAAGGGCACAACCGAAGGGCAAAAGCCTTTGGTAATTACCGAAGGGCGGAAGCCCTCGGTAATTATTAAAGGGCGGAAGCCTTCGGTAATTACCTAACGTGGGTAATTACCAAGGGCATAAGCCTTCGGTAAGTTCGAGGCAGATCTAAGGCACAATTATATTTCTTATGAAACCAAACAAACCTGTATAATTTAATAACAACACTGGTACATATATTCTAAATGATATAAACATCAATCTGGATTATGTATTTTACTACTGCAACTTGAAGAGAACCAAAACCAACATCAAGATAGGGCTGACCCAGATACAGAAAATGAAGGTTAAGTAATGATTGAGACAATCAACAATTATACTATGGACTATTTAAGAGACCTGACAAAAGTATAGGTTTTAATATTTCTCAGGATGAAGTTTTCACCATGATCACTAACTGCATATATAAAATCTAGTTTCCAATGACTAGTTTTCCTCACTGCTTCACATAACTTTGATGTCCATATCAGAAGTGTCAAAGACAGGTAGAACTAGTTACCCAACTTTGTCTCGTAGATCAAAATTTTATCATAATATTGCTCTTAAAAAGTTAGAAACAAGACAACTTAAAAAATATCATTTCCTATAATGTAAATAATGAAGATCAATTTCCTTTGACTAAACTGTCAAAATTGAGTTCCTATTATGTATATCCACTTCAGATCCCACTGTTTTTAGTATTTCTTGATATACGTTACATTAAGAATATATTGGTAAGTGTATGTATAATTTACTGGTATAAAAATATACTGAATGCTGAGAAAATGTTTCAAGTTTTAAATTAACATTTTGAGGTTTAAAGTTCTATTATGAATTATTTTTTGAGGAAGTTTTTGGTTATTTTGAGCTAAATAGAACTTGTGTAGATAGTTTAGTCACTATTTCAGGTATCTGTTGTAGATTGTCCACCTTTACTATTGCATTATTGTCAATTTCATGATGTGTATATATGTAGAAATTTATGAACTGAGTAGACAGCTTTCCAACTACCTTTTACACTCCTTTCATTGTTGGATAGGTATCTTATATGTTCAAACACTATACACCTATTTTGGCACATTCTATACTTAGAGAGATTTGACCATAATTGTTTGATTCTAGTGTGATCCACTTATGTAAGCTACATTCTAGAACTTGTGGAGATTTTTGTTAATGCCAATTGTTTTGAGCACACTTGAGGTAGTAAAGGAAAATGTAGTTAAGTTTGGTGTTGAAGAAAAGTAGGAGTGGCTGTTGTATTGTGGTGTGAAAGGTGAATGATGAAGCGGGAGTCTTAGTGTTGATAGAGGGAACTTGCAGGGGAGAGAGAGTGTTGGAAAATAAGAGATTAAGAAAGGAGAAGAATAAGATATAGAATGGAGAAATAGAAAAGAGAAAGAATAAATTAAGTGAAATAGAATTTTAGGCTGATTTTCCTACTTCTGTCACAATTTAGGCTGATTTTTATACTCTTTCTTTGCACTCATAACACGATGATGGTGTTTGAGTCAAGATCCATGTTTGGGAAATTGAGAGAGTGGAGGCCAAGTGGCCCAGTATGAAATTGTGTAAATGGTAAATGAGAGAGGGAAAATAAAAGGTAAATGTAAAGTTATTTCTGGTCATGGTGAAGGGCACACTTAACTGGTATAAAGGTAAGAAAAAGAAGGGTAATGTGTAGTGAGTACATTGTATGAATATAATATTATATTGAAGAAGAGGACTCACCCTAAAGAGAATAAAACCTCTATGCTGATGTTGATTTGGTTTTGAAGTCTGGGAACTTAATTTGTTGGTTCAGTTAGTACTAGTTTAGTTCTGAATAAAGAATTGTAAATTAGACTGTATCTTACTCATGTATAAAAAATGTTTTTTAAGGAACTTATTTAAAAACAATAAAAGAAATTGTGCAACAAATAAGCGATTGAATCAGAAGTATTGGTTAGATTGCTTGACTGTAATGTATAGATTTAGATAAAACAACCAGAAAAGCCGATACATAGTTTTCACATAGTGATGTACAGATTCAGATCAAATCAAGAAGCAGAAGCTAACAATATCTGATGGTGTTCGATAAAAACAAAGATACAAGTTTGTGCATAAATCTTTTGTTACATTTTGATATAGTGTTTAAATTCTTCCAGAACATACATAACGAGCAAGGATTCTATTATCGAGCACTAAAAGAGGAACTTGTAAATCTTGTGCAAGAGTTCTAACCAATCTCTCACATAATGAAATTCTTCCAAAACATACATAATGAAATTTTAAGCACTAAATGCTAGTCAAATGGCATCCAAAATAAACATAACAATTTCAATAAATTAACAAGGACAAAAAATAAGTAACAAATGACAAACCACCAATGCTCTGAAGCAATATTCTCCCACTTGAAAGATACCAAAAGTGTAGTTAACTACAACGGTGGAAGTTAGCAAACCTGTTAAAGAGCTCGACAACACCCTCTACAATGGCAGCCCCAGCCCCAATAGACCAGTACACCTCGACCACTCAACGCAGCATCCACAACACGTCACCACCGTAATGCCCTCGTCACGCTATCCACGAAGCACGACCTCTGGTGCCACAGCCACAATCCAATATAGAATGACTTGCAAGGAATTGCAAGAAATTGGAAGCAGGAAAACAAAAAGCAGTCAATTAAGGACCAAGTGCCAAACCTAAAATTTACATGAACAGAACACTAACCTTATTGCAGTCCTAGCGGCAACACCCTCCCAACTCCACGACAGCCGCAATAAATGCCCCAATCACTGTCCACCAACACCCTTCAAGGAGAATCACTCAACAAAAGCTCCAAGCGTACCGAAAATCATCCAATGCGCCGCCTTAGTCACCAACCGTCCTCACACCGTCAACGACAACCATTGTCCCGCCTTACTAACACGACCGAATGAAGGATGACAATGCGGGAAGAAAGGATGACGCAGTTACGCCCTGAGAACAACAACGACGACAGTAAGACAATGCGCCTGAGATAACAATTCGTCGGGGAGAGGGAAATAGGGTTTGGTCGACGAGCTCGAAATGGGAGATGGAAAGCAGTATGTTTGGTTTTAATTCACCCTCAAACATATTGACGGCCTTGGACCGTCATTTAAAATCACCACTAAATTACCCACAGCCTAAGGACCCTCGGTAAAGGGTCGCCAGTATTTTGTGCTTTTTTGGTAGTGATATACTACTTAACATCAATTAATCGAGAGAACCAAGGTCTAATGGTACATTAAATTTTCATAAATTGAGCTTTTTATTTATTAACTCGCATAATAGGTTTCAGTTTTGAAGAAATCAATACAAATATAATGACATGGTAACATTTTTTAAATTTTCCGAATTTATGGGTCTTAGTTGTAAAATAACTGAAACATATACTACTTTTAACATCAGTTAATCGAGAACCAAGGTTTAATGGTACACCAAAATTTGCAAAATTTTTCATAAATTGTGCTTTTTGATTTATTTATTTTTAATATGACCCTATAATTTTCTAGTATGATGTTTATTTTTTTAATATGTTGGATATGTGATTATATGCTTAAATATATTGTATTGAATTAGTCTTAGTTTCTAGTTTGAATTATTTATTATCTTCAAGCTTTTTGAATAAATGTATATTTTAAAACATTAATTTAAGAAGAGACAATACTAATAATTTATAGATATTAAATCTTGAATTGTTTAGTCGGACAGTTTAAGAAGATTAATCATTATTTCTGTTTTTAAATCATTACTATTGCATATTACAAACAAATGACTTTGTTGTAGTCAATTAGTTTGGACAAAATGTAATCGACATTGCCAAATAAAAAAAGAAACATGAAATAAAATGATAAGGGAAACTAATAGAATTGAATCAAACTATACTATTTCATTTAAGCAATTCAATTGTAAATTAAATAATGTCAATATCAATTATACTTCAATTAAGAGAGTGGCAAATAAAGAAGTTAATGTAAACAAAGTTTCATCTTTGCAAACAATAATCATAATATAGTACTTCAATTACTATATAAATAGGTTTAATACGTATTTTGGTCCCTCTTTTCGTAGGGTCTGTTCAAAGTGGTCCTCCTTTTTTTCAAAAGTTCACTAACATCCTACTTTTCGCAAAAACGATGCATGTTAGTCCTTTTTTGTTACGGCGTTAAAAAGACTAACGGCACAGCTGCCCAGCTGACACAAAACTGATGAGCTGTACATTTTTCATTGAGGTGGCACTGTGAATTGCTGATTCATCCTAAAAGCAAAGGATTCATGGTTGTTTTTCCCAAATTAAAAAGCAAAGTTAGGGTTGTTGGTGATTCGTGCTACATTTGTTCTGAAATCTAAAAGCAAAGGTTAGGGTTGTTGGACATTCGTGGTATTGTTGTTCTGAAATTTAAAAGCACAAGTTTAGGGTTAGGGATGACTTCATCACAAAGTTGTTCTTCCTGTTCGAAGGCAACATCCAAAGGATTTTCGCAATCCTCACACGGTGCTGTTTCCAGGGGAGTTGGGATAACCCTTATTTGCCACTGTGGTGATATTGTTGTAATGAAGGTTGCTAGAACTTCAAGGAATGTTGGGAGGAAATTTTGGGGATGTCGCCATTACAAGGTGTTTTGAATACCGTAGTGACTTTTATGTGTTTTGGAATTTATTTGTTTTAACATTTTTGTGTTCTTGGTGAATAATAGGGTGGAATTTCAAGTGGGATGTCATGTAATTTTTTCAAGTGGTGTTCTGAGGACAATGTTGATGATAGAGATGGTACAATTGTGAGACAAAGCAACAGGATATTTGATCTGGAAAATAATGTCAAAGAGTTGCAGAGAAGGATAAAGTTCTTACTTGGAGTTGTGTTTGTTGTTATTGTGTTGAACATTATGACATTGTGGTTGTGTTTAGCTTGATCTTAGGTGTGCAATGTGCAATTTATGTTTTGTTCATGTAATGGCTTAGGTGTTTAGCATCATGTTTTGTTGATGTAATATCAGTTGTTGTAATATGAGTGAACAATCTGAGTTCGTGCAATAAAGTTCGTTTTAGTCCCCCCTTTGCTTTAAAAATGTTAATTGTGGTCCCCCTTTGCTTTTAAAATTGTTCACGATGGTCCCTTTTTCCTTTAAAAATTGTTCAAGGTGGTCCCTTACTATATTACTATAATACATATTAAGGATACCTGGCAAAAAACATATATTATTACATAATATCACTACTTCCAAATATCAGTACAACTATAATAAGATATTTAATTAAAGTGCTTAATAAGAATTCAACATACACAATGAAAGTGCTTGATAAGAATTCAACACAGACAATGAAAATGCTTAATAAGAATTCAACATACACAATTAAAGTAGTTAATAAGAGTACGTCATACATCCAAATACATCCAAATTTTCATATAAATCTATGGATCTTTTCTTCTAATGTTTAACTTTTGCCTTTGTATTGGCTGACTTAAATCTCGGATGGAATCTTGACTTGGTGGTGGTGGTTGAGGAGATTGGGGACTTGATGGCTGTGAAGGTGCAATGGGTTGTGAACTCTGTGCCTGTGTTGGTTCTGTTGGTTCGATGATGGCTGGATGTAAAGGGCACATTTTTTTGTTGTGCCCCAGTTCACGGCAGATACTACATCTCTTTCGCTGCCCACCAACACTCATCTGGGTCCCATCTTTCGTTAGCTCCCATGGCTCCATTCTTCTTTTTTTCTTGGGTCTCCCAGGCATGTTCATCTTAAGTGGTGGCAGTACATCAAGAGAACTAGTTTTTTCCCATAGGAGGTGGCCATTCACAGGATAGATGATGGACGCATATGCTTCTTCATATGTGGATTTCCTGAACCAAATTGGTATAAAACTTTCTGGATCTACATTTGTAATCTGACATTTACTTCTTTTTTCCAAATGTAGGAAAGGGACCTCTACTTGGTCTGTCCTGAGTTTCATCCTCCTCACTTGCACTATTATCTGGAGTTAACAGCACATCTGACTCCCATTCATCATCTGACAACCCCCTACCATGTCCTTCTGCTTCGTTATCACTGTCTTCCATCCTGTATTATGAATCACTATTATCCAAATTACCTACCTCCTCCAAGTTCTCTTCAACAGAAACATGTGCTTCATCCTCCTCAGTATCCACTTCCACTTCTTCCTCACTGTCCACTTCCACTTCTTCCTCACTGTGCATTTCCACTTCCTCCTCACTGTGCAGTTCTACTTCTTTCTGACTATGCAATTCTACTTCTTCCTCACTGTCCACTTGCACTTCTTCCTCACTCTACACTTCCACTTCTTCCTCACTATGCATTTCTACTTCTTCCTCCACTCTACCTAGTTCCTTTGTGTCAACCTGCACTCCATCATCTCTCCAAGTCACCACCACGGTTAAGAGGACCTTCCTCAACCTCCTGTTGCACTTCAACAAGACCTTGTACACCAACCTCAACACCACTACCCTCACCACTGTCTGCAGGCATTTGGCAAAGGTAAAGAATTTCATCCTCATTTTCTACAACCACTACTTCGCTCACTTTATGTACAACATACAAGTTGACTTTCCCCAACAATTTTCCCACATTCATCATGTTCAAAGCTCCTTTATCGTCATATAGCTTATATAAAACATGCTCAATATCGTAATATAACTCATGTACTTCAATGTAACCCAAATCTTTAAGTGAACCTACTACTCCAAAATAGCTCCATGTATCGGGGTCAATGTCCCAATAACATATTTCACCACCTATATATTTAAAGGGCACTTCCTGTATCAAGGTCCCACCGTGGTGGACAACTACCTCAAACCTATCGTTAGACATCCCTACACTGCAAATGGAAAAGGGGGACCACTCATTAACTTAAATTAACACACCATGGGACCAATTCCAACACCCAACGACAATACTTTTTCCATAAACCCCCCACCATGCCACAAATATAATCATATTTTAAACCTATCAGTTTTGTGTCAAGATTTTTTTAAGAGTGGATAAGACGTCAAATGTTTTTAACCCTATCTTTTAAATTAATTAAAATTAATTTATTTTAACACATATCAGCAATTCACAGTGCCACCTCAATGAAAAATGTACAACTCATCAGTTTTGTGCCAGCTGGGCAGCTGTGCCGTTAGTCTTTTTAACGCCGTAACAAAAAAGGACTAACGTGCATCGTTTTTGCGAAAAGTAGGATGTTAGTGAACTTTTGAAAAAAAGAAGGACCACTTTGAACAGACCCTACGAAGAGAGGGACCAAAATACGTATTAAACCTTATAAATACATACTTTTTTATTCTAAAAGGACCATAAAGTCAATCATGTATTGATAAAGCATCCCACATACAATAAAAATATCAAGTATCACTAATTGAGTCATCTTTGACTAAGTCACATTAAACATAAATTCATCGCAATAAAATTTAAATCATCAATAATTAAATATAATATAAATAATTACAAATCATAAAAGACCATGCTTGTCAAAGTCTAAGTCAATAACCATGTTCTATTTCAAAATTATTGGAGGCATCGTAACAATAAGTCCCTCCACATTTCCACGTTTGTCACTTTCCTTATTATAAACGGTGGGAAACTTTTTGGGCAATAATTAATCAATTGACTTATCCGAAGACTTGTGAAAAGAAAGGTAACCAACAAGAACTTGGAATTTTTATATTTGTTTCCGCAGCATTTAGATTTTTAATCCAAAACATTCGAAGTTGTTCGCTCCATTATCCAGTTGCGTTGTCTTCTCTCTTCTTCTTGTCCAAGCCGCGGGGGAAGGAGCCTGCAAAAGACACTCCGACGCTCAAGTCAGTGACTTTGCCTAATAATCTTGTAACAAAGATTAGTTATCAGAGTTAAAAGTTACCTGTTCTCATTGTCGGACAAATATTTATAAATTATAATGAGCTTACCGTTAGATCTAACTCATTAATCACCAATAAATGACATTATTCCTATTAATTGTCAATAAATGACAATTATTTTCATTAACTCCCCATCAACGACAATTATTATTATTGATTACCTTAATGACTGTTTTTACCGATTGGTTAGCTGTTTGTTCGCTCAGTTCATTGGCCTGAGAGGTATTATCGATCGACCATGAGCCCAAAATAACTTAGAGGCTCTCTTGCGTTGGGTTGTAAAGTTATACCGATCGGCACAGGAGTTTCAAGGGTTATGACGATTCATACAATAACATGCATTCTCTATCGACCGAGGGGGTTTTGTACTAAGAGTTTTCTTGGAGCATCTCTCAGATTAAGGTGAGAGTTCACGAAGAGCGTTCCTCACCGAACGATTTTAGGTCTTAGGAGTTTACTAGGAGCATTCCCTAATACCAAGGTGAGAGTTCACGGAAGAACGTTCCTCACTGTTCGGTTTAGGTCTTAGAAGTTCACTAGGAGCGTTCCCTAAGACCAAGGTGAGAGTTCACTGAAGAGCTTGCCTCACCGCTCGGTTTAGGTCTTAGGAGTTCACTAGGAGCGTGCCCTAAGACCAAAGAGAGAGTTCACGAAAGAGCTTGCCTCACTGCTTGAATTAGGTCTTAAAAGTTCACTAGGAGCGTGCCCTAAGACCAAGGTCAGAGTCTTGAAGAGCGTTCCTCACCGAGTTGAAAAATGTTCTCTACTGACCGGTTGCTCAAAGTTGGCCAAGTGGTTTGTATATAGTCATGTCATCTGCACCGAAGAAAAATAACACTCGAATTTTGAATGGTGAGAAAAATATAACTAAATGGGCTAGTTTGAGCTGAAGTCAGACGACCGAGTTAGTGCTCAACATCTTGAGAAATCCATGTTTGGATACATCACGATCGAAGCTTGGTGGCCAATGTCTTGTGAACCTATGAACATTAATTTTCATCCATTTTCGAAGATGTTTGTTGCGGTGAGCTGCGTCCACCATGTCCATGATATTCTGAGCAGCCCGACGGTTCGGAGAATGCCTAACAAATATTTTGTGTTTATTTTCACACCAAAATGGGTTGGCTTCATAGTTAACTAGAAGGCTTCTTTTTTCTAACCCATTTCAGCACTCTCACTCGGCCTAGGGAGACCATGGGGTCTGCTGTCAAAGTTAAGAAAGTTCTCGAACTACAAGAGGAGGAGCGCCGGATCGGTGGGGTTAGATTCGAGCTTTTCTTTGAGGAGGCTCTGAATATCTTTGAAAATATGACCCGGAGAAGATTAATGAGCGAGATTGAAAATGCGAGGGCGAGAGCGATGACGAGGGTGACGGTGACGGCGATGTGTGTTGCGGAACCGGTTGGGTGAAAACGCTATTATCGCACCAACCCCAAATCACAACCTGCGATGGCCATGGACGAGACTACGTCAATCGCGAAGTCCTCACTTCATCTCCAACCAAACCTGCACTCAGAAAAAACCAGAAGGAATCTCCATGAGCAATATTGCAAACCCAAGAACTCCGTTTCGCTAGCAGTTGTTGCGACGCAGGGGCAAGCAAGGAGAAATTGAATTGTCGAAACCCTAACTTTTGGGTGAACATGTGGCCAATTGAAGTGTGCCAGAAAGCTGTTTGACCGAATACCCTAGAGAAACATTATTTCTTGAAGTCTTTTAATGGTAGGGTATTTGCCCAAAGGGGATGTTGCTGACTCCGAGGGAGTGGAGCATTTCGAGGGTTTGCTTGTCGACCTCGACGTGGTCAGTGGTGATGGCATAGAAATCGGGGACGAAGTCCATGCACCGCTCATGCTCCTCCTCTTGCAGCTTGAACGAGATGCCATGAACTGCCACAAACTGCCACAAACAACGCTCATCTGGATGCACTTCATGAAACGATCACCACCTCTTCTCACGAGGCCACCAGAGAATGACCCTGCATTAGTTCAAAGATTCTGGTTGGTTCCTCCAAGGTCCATGGAGGGCACTGGGATGCGCAAGCGGCTGTTGATGCAGAGGCCACCGAAGTCGCCGGCTGCGCGGTCCCTGCCGAAACTGGGGTAATCAAAGCATTCAATCGGATATTGAATTAAATTAAATTATTCAATAAAGAATAATAAAATAAATTTAGGATAAGGAGACGTCGGAGTCCTCCTGTTGCAAGTGGATTCCTGCCATTGAAGAAAGAGAGAAAGGAATTTGGAATCGCACTCTGAATCGTCTGTAATATGTATACGTGTGAAGGAACTATGAATTTCAATATCTCCAGCACATCAGATTTTCACATCTTCAAATTGTGAGAATGGTAGCCCGGTTGATGGAGCTCTCCATCTAAACGCCTTCATCGAGCTTTAATAGCCATGACCAGATGGCAATGAATATATCGGAGGTGTCGCCGGCGTCAACATTCCTCTCTCTGTTTCTGGACCCCTCTTCACATAACATATATATTCTTTCTCGGGACATCGGAACTGTCCTGATGAGTCAAGAGAAAACAAACTGTTGAAAAAACATTTTTAATTTTCATTATTGAATTTCGTCTTAACGAGACCATTCTCTCTATTGTGTAGATATTGCTCTTCCCTTTAAGAGTGGATAAGACGTCAATTCTTTTGGTCGATTTCGCCATCTATGTGACTGGTTATTTTGGTTTTCTCTAGCCACAATGGAGTTTGGTGATAGTACTCTCCGAAGATCATGGTAATCTCCGTTGGATCCTCCTACCTGGCTTTTTCAGAGCTTAAGGATGAAAGAGTCCTCTCCCTTTATTGCCCAAACCATCATTGAAACATTCTACATGCTTCCTTATATTGACCTTTCCACGAGGCTCCTAATGTTCCATTCTGACAGTGTCGCAAATGCAATAATAATTGTATTAAGTACGATGCTGTATGAAACCTGCTTAATCACGGGGTTGGATGCGATTTCCATCATCATGTGTTCAAAAATTTTTCCAACAAGTGTTTGTTGAATATGCATTTCTATTTCCTCCCTTACATTACCCAGATGAAGAGTCATTACTACTAAACCATCCTCTTCCCGCATCACACGGCCGAAAGAGAATTTCTTTTCCGCATCACACGGTCAAAAGAGTCATCACTACTGAATCATCATCTTCCCGCATCACACGGCCGAAAGAGTCATCACCACTGAATCATCATCTTCCTGCATCACACGACCGAAGAGAATTTCTTTCCCGCATCACACGGTCGAAAGAGTCATCACCATTGAATCATCATCTTCCCGCATCACACGGCTGAAGAGAATTTTTTTCTCGCATCACACGACCGAAAGCGTCATCACTATCAACATCATCTTCCCACATCACATGGTTGAAGATAATTTCTTTCTCGCATCACACGACCAAAAGCGTCATCACTATCAACGTCATCTTCCCGCATCACACTCAATGCATATTTTTAATAACATACATTGGTCAACAATCACAATGAAAATAATACAATTCTTCTTACTAGCCTATTTCTTTTTCAAAACAAGGTTTCAACGCTTTTATTCACGTAACCCTGCATGAGTTTGCCCCCCTCTTAACAATCTAAATCAATCACACACAGTTACCAAATTCTTGTAACGACTCCTACGTTAGATTCACTCTATCCATCTTACTCACTTACGCCCATCACAAAGATGTTACTCTCTTCTCTTTCAAAATGAATCCCACGTAGAACCCTTTTATTTTAATCTAACTGTACATGAAACCAAAATCCAATTACACCCTCGTGTCCACTTAGGTAACACACAAACATATCTAGATGGATATGTATTTTTTTTAGGTTTAATAGGTTCGGAGGTCCCTATATTTGTGGGTTCGTTTCAATTGGGTCCTCTAATTTTGAAAGTGATCAATTTGGTCCCTAATTTAACAAAATTGAGTCAACAATACCCTTTCCGTTAAATGCAATGGACGACATTAACTTTTTAAACATGTGGTATGTTGAAGCATCCTTCAAATAAAACTGTGCAACCTGCAAATAAAATGACGCCTCAACATGCCACATGTTTAAAAAGTTAACGCCGTCCATTACATTTAACGGAAAGGGTATTATTGACTCAATTTTATTAAATTAGGGACCAAATTGATCACTTTCAAAATTGGTGGGCCCCACACCAATCTATCCACTTTTTAATACACTTTTCACCATTTTCCATGGTCTCTCTTTCCTACGTTACAACACCACACTTTCTAATTCTCACACAATTATTCACATCTAATATAATATTACACCTTCTCTCTTTCACTTTATTTTACCAATTAATGCATGCTGGCCCTTACTCAAAAACTTAAAACTCATATCTCCCCTGCACTATCAAACCCCAAAAACCTCACCCTTTACGTAACCTTCTTTTCTCTACCCAGAAACTAAACACACCTATTCATTGTCCATTCTTTGTACCACTAAAGATTCGTGACAACTCACTGGTTCTCAGACCACCATACACAAGAGAGGTAACAACTATCTACATAATATTCATCAATCCACAAAACTGAAATTCAACAGTGAGCATGAAAAACCAACATGCCTTATACGACATAAGAACACTCATCCCCAAACCACGAAACATATATATATAATCTAAACAAACACCCAAACAACGTACAACGTCATCCCCTTAGCCCAAACCGAAACCCTACACCCAGGCACTAGGTGTATCTCACGCAACATATCCTTATATAAATCAGAACGCACAATTCTCATGATATATATACGAACGGAACAAAAGCAATGCAAAAATAAAGACCCAGAATATCACCCAACACTATTCACACATGATAGTTCCTAGTCACTCGCCTTACCTCTTAGTCCAGCACGTTGCTAAGGCTTCTATGCATTCCAAATCCGCTCGAGAGAACTCCTCCACGTACAGATCTAGGATAGAGCAATGAATACCATGGTTGTCTTTCCAACACTCGCGATTGTTGTGTAAGGGCAGAGGTTCTCTCATTCCTTTCCCTCACGCTCACCGGTCAAGTTCTGGTGTAGGAAGCCAGGACTTTCTCTCTCGAACACTGCTTTGATTTGAAACTAGAGGATATCTATTAGGGTTGTTTCCTAATTCTCTTGACTGCCGTGTCCTTTCTCATATTTTTAACCTAATATATCTCTCAACTAACCCTAATCTCCAACGGCCCACAATCTCTCTTTTCACTCTAAATATTTTCTCTTATAATCCCCCTTTTTCTTCGAATAAACAACGAGAAATATACCTAACGGATCCTCTAGCTAATGAAGGTTTTTATTTTCTCCCTTCCTGCCCAACACGTAAATCATGCAGAATATTAAGGTCCAAGCGCCTTTCTCTCACCTAACTTATAAAGCTTGTAACGAGGCCAAAACTAATTCCTCACATCCATGTAAAAACCAAAGTAAAAGATCAAATCCTATTAGCTAATAAAGTCTTCCCGTGCCCAATTATCTATTTCCTTCTTTCTTTCTAAAGTTAAAACAAACAGTTCAAAAGGGAATTCACCCCCAAACATGTTGCATGCAATGTAGATAATAAATACCAAGCTTCCTCTTTCAAATAAAAATATAACCTTTCTTTAACTTATTTCGAAAATTAAATAAAAATAATTATTAATTAATTTTTCACACATCGCCTAAACTATTATCATAAAAATCCTACAATGATTAAACATTAATATTAGAAAATATAAAATAAAAATAAAAGATATTTTTATTTTATCCGGGTCTTACACAGTGGAGTGTTTTTTTAATTTTTATTTTTGCTTTTTCGCTGACTTTCTGCCTCGGTTGTGGCTTTAACCGATGCCATTGCACTAGCATAGTGGAGGGAAACGACAATGGTTATTTTTGCCAATAGGCAGCGGTTCCTGAACCGAGGCATATTCAAGCGAGGCAAAAACTAGACTTTTTGCCTCGAGTCTGAACCGAGACATAAAAAGGTAGGATTTTGCCTCGGTTTAGCCTTAACCGAAGCAGTAAACGTGTAATTTTTTTTATTTTTTTTTCGCATGACTTTATGCCACGGTTCCCACTGAACAGAGCCAATATATCCCCCTCTAATGCCTCAGTTGTGACCTTAACCGAGGCAGTAAAGTCCTTTTTTGTGTTTTTTTTCATCCGTCAGCCAGTCTGCTTTGGTTGTGACCTTAACCGAGGCCATAGGGGGCTTTTTTGCCTCGATTATGGTCTCAACCGAGGCATATTCCCTTGTTTTTTTTTTAAATTAGGTCTGTTTCTGCTACATTGCCAACTACAAAAACAAACCTGCATATAATTTTATAGCCAAAATAGTCCAGAATAATCCAGAAACGTATATTTTGAATGAAAATTATATTAAAATATAAATACATTCAATGTAATCATAAATCAACTTCTTATAAGCATAAATCAATCCAATGGAATCATAAATCAACTTTGAAGCATAAATCAATGCAATGTACAAAGTTAAACTAATAATAATGTACAAAAGCATAAAACAACTTAGAAACCTAAACTTAGAACTTACTATATCCTAATATCTACTGCATACTATTATATAATTGAATTACATATTTAGCCAGTGCTTTCCTCTCAAGTTGAAGTGACTTCTCTGGAATTGGAGCAGTCCTATTGAATCTTTACATAAAACACACTAGTAAAAAATAGAATTTTTAAATCGCCTATTATGTCTCGGTTCTCGAAAACCCAAGACGTATAAAAATGCGGTGGCAGAAATGTAATTATAAAAACACTATATGCCTCGGTTCTTCTAAACTCGGTGTCTAAAAGGGTATACTGCCTCGGTTAATTAAAAGACTGAGGTAGAAAATTGTGCTGACCAATTAAAAAAATAATATTTGTTTTCTCGAGGAGAGTTATTGCACCGGTTGTAGATTAATCGAAGCCGTATAACATTTATGCCTCAGTTTTATTGTAACCGATGCCTATACAACTTTCAATACTCAGACATTTCCTTTCCCAACGTTCCAAAACTTTTCGTCTTTCTCTCTCAAAACTTTTTGTCTTTCTCTCTCTCAGTCCAATATTTCACATTTTTCTGCTTCTCCCTAGTGTAGTACTCACCCTTCACCGGCGACATCTTTGAGGTCAATGACGGGGATCTCGAACTGGGTATCGCTCCGATCGCTAGAGACGGCGATGTCTTCCGGCGACATGAGGTGGGTGCGGGTGCCTGAGTTGCTACTGTGGTCTATTTTGATGAGTTAATATTTTCTCAATTTCACTTAGCTTACTGTACCGAATTTGATCAGGGAATTGTGCTAAAATGTCCGGTATTATTCCGTTTTTGTTAATTGTGCGTAATTTGATCGAAAATTCATATTTTAATTAATTTGAATTATCTGAGCTTATTATTTTAATTAATGATTGCAGGAAAATTTTGAATTACATTTTTGGTCATTTTGAAGAGCATTCATTTGTACACGGTGTTATTTAATTGGAAGAAGTACGCTGCATTGATTTATTTTGTATGTTGAAGTGAAAAGAAAAAAAAATGAAAAAGATGTTTGGCTCTCGTTTTGTTGTTTCTTTGTTGAATGCAAAGTGCTCCACGGCTTCACTCATTGTTTTTGTCCAACCATTAACATATGAAGAAGTGCATTCACACACGGCCATACCAATCATACAAAGAGAATCTCCCCACATGGAAAAGGGGCCACACTATCACGGTTTTTCTTTTACAATGGCTTGGCATAAATATTAAATGAAATTGAAGATGCAAGGTGTATGTATGTAAAAGGGGAAAACTATCTCATCCAATTATTTAAATTTAAGAAGCATAATGGAGGGGACCACTACAAGTGCAGCTGCTCACGGTTTCTTCTCAAATTAGTTTGGAAGAATGGAGGTTACACAAGGGCCCCATGAACAATTCATTTTGTCTAGCTCCTCCATCCAGCACAACACATTGCGGGGCCACCACACTTTTTATTAAACATGGTGTCCAATTGTTTTGAGAGAAAGCATTTCACCATCCTTTGGGCTGTTACGGAAAGGGAGTGCACGGGAGATGGTGTGCACGGTGATGCATGGCAGCAGCTCTGTCCAGCGTGCTCCCAGCAACGTCCAGCTGCACGCATTTTGGAGGTGGCATCCAGCAAAATGAAAGCACGTGGAGCTGGAAGGGAGTCCAGAAATTGCACGCAGAAGCACTTGGCCTGGTCCAGGAAGCAACACGCGGAAGGAACTCCAAAAAGAAAATGCATCCAGCAAAGCAGCGTGATCCAGAGACAGCAGCACATCACCGTCCAGCAGTGCAGCCACCACCAAAAGAAAGCAGCTCACGGTGTTCCAGTAGCTTGGAGGAAGCTGGACACAGTCCAGCAGAGAAATTAACGTGCCAGTAAACGGTCCAGCAACTCCACGGATGGCAAGCAGAAAGCGTCCAGTCCGGAGGCAGCCCTTACGCACATCTTGGAACATTCAGAGACACTCACGGACATCCAGCAGATTGAAGGGAAGCAACGTCTAAAGCAGCTTGAGAAAGCGTTCCAGCTGCCACCGGGAGGAAGATCTTCATCCAGCAGATTGAGACGGTCCAGCAACAAGAACAGCAGCAGCGGGTTTGATGAGTAGAGCAGAGAGTGATGAAGTTCTCACGGCTGGATGGAGAAGGAGGCACGGTGAAAAGCTTGGCACACGGAGAGCACACAACACAAGCAAGAGCATCACGGTTTTGGCTGGAATGCAGCAGCAGCAGCAGCTAACGCTGTAGCAGTAGAGAGGATGTCTCGGCCTTGAAGAGTCCACGAAGATGATGGACGAAGATGATGATGGACGAAGGTGGTCTACGGTGGTGTTTTGGGTGGTCCGATGTGAGAAAGACGGTGGTGTTTAGCGACGTGTGGTGTTTGGCGACGTATGGTGTCTGGCGACGTGTAGTGTTTGGTAGCGTGGGAAAGACGGGGGCGTCCTGATGGGGAAACCAGGAAGATCATACTATCTCGGTTCCCTTTGAACCGAGTTCTAATCCTATGTTGTTTTGCCTCGGGTTCATAGCTGAGGCATAAAAATGCAGACCTTTTACCTCCTCTGGATACGCTTCGGGTCAAGAACCGATGCCAATAGGCTAAAATAACCGGTGCCATAACCTCTGACTTCACTAGTGACACAATGATTTCAATTAGTGTATATGAAATCTAAACTATAGAGAAAATAAAATTCAAACCTAAATATTATCGTTTGCCATCCACTGGTGTATGTGCACGAATAATAGTCATCATCCAAAACATAACATAGTAACCACATTCATATGACCTAGTTTGTCTATTAGACTACAATATATCATCATAATTATAAAATGTTAATTAACATCATTGTAATGGAACCAAATGTAATAAAGTATGAACTAAAATACCAAACCTTAAGGGCAACTCATGCAAGCTTTTTAGTTGTAGCAGTAGATCTCCCAGATAACATCATATGTGTTGCAAGGGAACTATTAAAAAAAATTTGCTTTAACATACATTTATATCACAAAGAAAGTTGAAACATTGATGTTCTTACCAATCTATTACATGTCTAAGAGGGCTGGGAGGAGACTTGTGCAATGAACAAAACTAGACAGTAGTATTCTCCGGTATGGAGATTACAAGTAGTTGCCAATGACACCTAAAATTAGTAATAACTTAATTGTCATATACCAAAATTAATAAATGAAACTTTAAAGTTAACAAACTTCACTTACCCAAGTATATAAGGGAAAAAATATATCTCCTTCCCCATTCCAAAGCAGGTGTTCATGTATGTTTGGATATCATCAAATTTATTTCTTTCATGAGTCATAGAGGGGTCAATGAACCTATATACATCGTTGAACCCCTTCTTGTTACTAACATCAAACATATGCCTAAAATGAAGAAATAATCTTATATGAGTAACTTGATAAAAAAGAATTACATAAAAAAGTTCTCATAAACATACATCATCCATAGCTAAATGAGTATAATATTAATTTCTTCTCTCCCCGACACAAGCTCCATAACATCTTGTTGATGCAAGTACAATGGGATCTGAGCTTCTCTTCCAAATGTTGTAGAATCCCAATGTATAGTCAACGACGCATTTGAAATGATTTTAGAAAGCTCGTCTAACGCACCAAGAGGGTTGTCCACAGATAAATGAGTCTTCTTCGGTGTAGGACTTCCCTTTTGACCTATCTGTTGTTACAAGAAAAAATGGTTATGTTATGACGTCAATTAGAAGTAAATATTAAAATTGAGAAGTATATAGTACGAGTGTTTACCAAGGGATCAGATACATCACCAACCAAATGTCTAGGCCAGGCGACGAAGGACTTAAATGCCTCTTCCACAGTGAAGAACTCATTTGTACGCACAGGAAGAACGACATTTGGTACGACAACTTCATCCATCGTGACCTTGACCTCATCTTCTAGTAGCTGTACACCATGCACTACAGTGGCTATCTTATAGAATGTACCACGAGCCACTAGCATGGTCCTGGTATTAGAGAGAATATATAACTGACATGGACGAGTGTCATCCATGTCATCCCCTGGGGCACCATCAGCTGAGCAACTTCCTTTACTGCTTCTACCTGTCAAATTAAATATTAGGTTACACAAAAAGTAAATTAATAAACAAAAAGGATTAAGTTTACCTGTAGGGGGCACAACATGTTCTGCTATAGGAGATGGCGGAGGACGATTGCCATAATCCTCATAACATT
Source organism: Vigna nakashimae (assembly GCA_034642375.1). Taxonomy (NCBI): domain Eukaryota; kingdom Viridiplantae; phylum Streptophyta; class Magnoliopsida; order Fabales; family Fabaceae; genus Vigna; species Vigna nakashimae. The sequence continues at coordinate 27,453,293 of CM067768.1, forward strand.
GTTGGAACTGGTGCGCAACCATTTAAGCAACTTCATCATACAACTCGACCCGAATCTTCTTTGTGATCTCCTGCGTCATATCTTTTCTTATTTCCTCCTTCATCTCTTCATATGAATATGGACGCGAGAGGAAGACCCAAAACTGTCGTATGCCTATGCCAGTCCCAATAGTCGCACCCTTCCTGAGTGCTTAGGCCGTCCAATAGTTGTGGCAAAAATATCCTGATGACCTTCTTGTGTGAATTGACCTTGGGAGCTCTGCTCAACCAAGGAGTCCTATAACATAACAAAGCTTCAAAATAATTTGAAAGATCTATGTAATATATATAACAAAAATGTTGTAAAAATATGAGAAATTACATCTTACAATTCTTTCAGATATATCTCTGACAGAGTCGGAAGTGTAGGAGCCCGATGGTCTTATATGGGATAACTTCCACTTCTCGTGCCGACATAGTGGTGAAGGAGGAGGAGGAGGGTCACCACCCTCAGAAAGTGGAAGTCTACTATCTGACTTCTGCTTGATTATTTTTTCCTCAAGCTTCCTGTATCCACCACGAGACAATAGGTGTGAATTTTTATTCTGAGCACTTATTCCTTGTGCTTTTGACCTTTTTTCCTGTGACAAAATGAAACAATTGTCATAAAAAAGAATTATGAATGATGAATTTAATGATTTTACCTACACTTACCTGGCATGTCTCGAATGAACGAAACTCTACAAACTGATGCCATGTTTTGTTAGTCAATTGCTGAATATTTGGAACATGGAGTTTCATTACTTTTTGGTAAAAATATATATCTAGACGTCAATTTTTTCTTAAACCCTCGAAATCTTTCTGCAATTCCAGATAAACACCTATTCCTTAAGCTCTCGACATTTGACATATCAAATATCATCTGCAACAAAGAAAGTAATAAACTTATATCAATACAAATTTATTAGTATAATCAATCTAGAATTTGGAGCAATATTGATTAACTTATCAATAGATCTTGCCAGATGAGATTCCAATCAGCCTCAGATACATGGTCAAAGGATGGAATATTTATAGAGATATGATCACGTCCTAGTACTCCAAGGTAAGACCTAAATACATTTGCATTTGGGCTAGATGCAACTCCAGTGACCACGTCAATAATGGCAGGTGTCCTCTCACCTGCATTTCTTCTAAATATAAGCTGTCGTAACCTCGTCGCTCCTCTCGTCCATTTAGAAGTGGTGGGGTCTTCATCCCTTGACGAATGAGATGAGTAAGCCATATATCTGTCACAATAAATAAGATGAAAGATTAATAAAACACTTATAAAATAACATATATTATTTAACAAAAGCCATAAATATTTACACAAACATGAAATTCATACATAATCATATGGATTGGTCATATGTATATTCCCTCATTGTGATCTTCCCGAATTGCTTGTATATCATCAATTAGAGGGTCGTCATCCAAATTTATTGGCTTTTTAAAGGAATGGTTGTCAGCAATATGAAGATTACTTAGATTCTCTTCTTTATCTTCAATTTGTCTTTTTCCTTGAAGAGCAACATACCAATGGTCAGACGCAGGATCTTTGGTTTAAAAAACCTGACTTTCTTGATATGCCATGATAAATGGTTCGTCTCGATAACCAACCTTTCGAAAATCAACAAGTGTCATACTAGATTCATCTATTTTGACACCACTCTTATTGTCGACCCACTTACAATTGAAGAGTGCAACGTAAAACTTAGTGTAATCAACCTCCCATATCTCTTCAATTCTACCATAATATCTCATCGATCCAATTACAGTATTTTGATCTTTGGATGTCGAAAATTGTAGCGACTTAGCTTCTAGACTAATGCCACTATTTTGTACTGTGCTTTTATCATCCAAAGTCTTTGTATTAAATGTGCAATTATTAATTTCATAGCCTGTACAACATACAACATCAAACTTCAAACCATTTTCTAGCCACAACAAAGTCTCAAAAGACCGTGATTCTTTCAAAACATCATATTTGAACCAGAACAAGAATGTTCTGTTATGCTCCATCAACTACCATTTCTCTCATTGTCTTGGATACTTGTCCTTTACAACGACTTTGTGTACTTCTAAAAATGGGATCACTTTCATCTGTATTGTTTAATATGTAAATATGTGCTTGCATCAATTCTTCACGACTTTTCGTCCCCACATTCACACCTCATATGCTTTTACTTGTAGAATATCTATTCAACCATGATGTCTGAGGAACTCCTATCGGATTTGGTTTCGTCATATAATCAAACTCGATACTTTCTTCAGCAATATATCTTTCAATCATTGAACCTTCTGGACGATATTGATTTTTGACGTACCCTTTCCAAATTTTCATATAACACTCAATAGGGTACATCCATCTTAAGTATATTGGTTCACATAGCTTTATTTCCCATGACCAAATGAACAAGTAAATGCACCATGATGTCAAAAAAGGATGGAGGGACAAACATTTCTAGCTGACAAAAGATGATGATAATTTCGCTTTGAAGTTCATCTAACTTTGTAGGATCGATGACTTTACTACAAATTGACGAGAAAAATGAGCACAATCGAGTTATGGTCAACCTAAATTATTTGGGAAAAATTTCACAAATTGCCACCGGTAACAATTGTTGCATTAAGACGTGTCAATCGTGAGACTTGAGTCCAAGAAGCTTTAAGTCATGCATTGACACTAAGCTCTTGATATTTGAAGAGTATCCTTGTGGTACCTCTATACTCTTTAAACAAAGACAAAAACTTATCTTATCTTGTCTGGACATTGTGTAACTTGCAAGGGGAAAATAAGTATGTTTACAAATCTCTCTTAGTGCCAACTCTTCTCGAATCTTCATGCCAACCAAATCGAGACGCACATTCACTCCATCTTTTGTTTTTCCTTGGATATTTAGTAGTGTACCAATCAAGCTATCACAAACATTCTTCTCTACATGCATGACATTTATGCAATGTTTAACATCTAACTTTGACCAATATGGAAGATCAAAGAATATTGATTTCTTCTTCCAAGGGGTCGTTACAGAAGACTTCTTGGACGTTTTTCCAAATACATGATGTACTTTATTAACTTTTTCAAGAACTTCAAGTCCAGTAAGTGGAATGAGTGCATTGTCTTTCTCTTGTTCTCCATTGAATGCTTTCTTCAACCTTCAATATTAATTATTAGATTGTAAAAATCGCCAATGACGCATATACAGTGTCTTCCTTCCGTGTTTGAATTAATGAGCTGCAGTGTTTTCTTCACATATAGGACAAACTTTATGACTCTTCATAATGTATCCTGACAAATTACCGTAAGCTGGGAAGTCATTAATGGTGCAAAATAGCATATCATGCATCATGAAAGTTTCTGAAGAAAAGGCATCAAAATATTTCAACCCCATCAACCCACAACAACTTCAAGTCATGAACTAGTGGTCTAAGATAAACATCGATGTCATTTCCAGGCTCCTTTGGACCAAATATCAACATTGACAACATCATGTACTTTCTTTTCATGCACAATATAGGATATAATTGTACATTATCAGTATAACAAGTCAACAGCTGTGATTGGTACTTAAATTACCAAATGGGTTCATTCCATAAGTAGCTAATCCAAACCTAAGATTTGTAGACTCTTGACCAAATTGGGGGAATTCTTGATCAATATTTTTCCATTGCTTTGAATCAGCTGGATGACGAAGCAGCCCATCAGTTGTTCTCTCATCTGCATGTCATCTTAGGTTTTTAGCGTCTTTCGGATTCGCGAACAAATGCTTAAGTCTGGCCGCGAGTGGAAGGTACCAAACTACTTTGAAAAAAATATATTCTTTTCTGTGCTACCTTCACCGTTGTTTTTTCCTTATATCATGATAACCCACATTTTGGACACTTTGTCAAAACATCATACTCATTCATATATAATATGCAATCATTCGGACATGCATGTATCCGTTTATACTCTATACCCATTGGACAAAGAATTTATTTTGCATCATAATTACGAGTGGGTAATGTATTTCCATCTGATAGTAGTTCATTCAACAACAACAATTTTGTAAAACTCTTATCAGTCACCCATTGCTCGCTTTTAAATTCATGACCCTTAACACCGCTGACAACCGTGTGAACTTAGTTGAACCAACATACCAAGAAGTCTTCGCATTAGTGGACAACGTTTCATACACATGCGCTTGGGCAAAAGTTTCTACGCCATCATCGCGGATCATGTTCTTCAAGTTGTCTTCTTCCGGTCGATCTTCCATACCCATGGTGGAATCATATACATTTTTAGTTGGAGAGATAGGTGGAAAGTTTGTGAGAAACCATCACAGATAAGATGTTCCCTAATATCGGTTGCGTTCAACTTCCTCCCATTCAAACAGTTGACATAGGGACATCTAAACTTGACTTCATCATCTTGTACTCGTATTACGTTGCGCAAACTACATAAATTCTTCTACCCCTCTCTCGTACTCCGTGTTGATGCGTGGTAGATTAATCCTCCCTCGATCCGTATGCATATTACTTGAAATTGTTTACATAATTTCAATAATCTTAAATGATCACTTTGATCGTTTTTGTATTCAAGGTTTGACTCTATCCCATTGAAGAAGATTCACTTTTTTTAGTTTATTAAACATATAAACTTTAAACAACATATCTAAAATTTTACGAAATTTTACCAGCATTTCGCATTGGTGTTCAGGTTATACGAAATGAAAGTGATTATAAATCACAATCAAATATGCACCCGAAGATTAATACAAAACACAACTGCAAATTTTCATGAAGCTTAAGACTTTGTATATTAAAATTTATATGTATTAATAAACTATGAAAAAGTTATTACTCTTCTTAAATTGTCCAATCGGACAATTCAAGATTCAATACTTGTAAATTATTATTACCATCTCCCCTCTATTCATTTGTAAAAAGTACATTTGTTCAAAAAAAAAAACTAGAGATAGTAAATAATTTTTGTATTGAATTTCGAACAGGAAACTAAGACTAATTCACAACACCAATATATATTCAAGCAAAAATAAAATTCATATGCAACATGCAATATATTCAAGCAAACAATACATTGAAGCAAACAAATAATTACATAGGCAACATATACAATATGTTGAAGCAAACAATATATTCAAGCAAACAAATAATTACCTAGGAGCGTGAAAGTCAGTCAACAATGGAGAATGTGAGCGTTTTAGAAGCTATAAAATCTCACACAAAAATACAATATCTCACAAAAAAACATAATGAATGACATTAAAATTGATTCTAGAACATGTTTGTAATACTAAATGCATCACACACGTTCCTTTGTTGGTTTAATAATAACAACAACAACTACAATTATACTAAGTTCATTATCTTAGCTTCATTCCAACACCCAACTTAATTCTTCTTGTCAATGACCAAACATAACACAATTCCAAATTTAACTTCCATGACATAAAACTTATTAATTCTCGTTTTAAATGTTCCTTGGAGTTCAAACTTCTAATAATCATATTAATCATGATATATTTCACTTCATACTCCAAATGTAAAACATAATTACCTCAATTTATCTCCAACCAACCCAAACACCATTTTTCAAACAAACACATAATCAATCCATCTAGCTAATTCACAATCATACAAACACAAAATTTTTCAGATTATAACAAAACAACACAAAATCAAGATAAATCTCAATCAAAGCTACCAATTTCGCAGTAGGAAGCAGCGACAATGGGATGGACCGCTACGACAATGTGTGGAGGCAGCACGCCGACGATGGTGCGGAGTGAGCTGGTGGCGTGGCAACGACTCAATTGCGGGAGAAGATCGACAATAGGGTACATCCTTCTTAAGTATACTAGTCCACAAAACTTTATTTTCCATGACCAAATGAACAAGTAAATGCACCATGATGTCAAAAAAGGATGGAGGGAAAAACATTTCTAGCTGACACAAGATGATGATAATTTCGCTTTGAAGTTCATCTAACTTTGTAGGAACGATGACTTAATCCAAATTGATGAGAAAAATGAGCACAATCGAGTTATGGTTTGTCTAAATTTTTTCGGCAAAATTCCACAAATTGCCACCGGTAACAATTGTTGCATTAAGACGTGACAATCGTGAGACTTGAGTCCAAGAAACTTTAAGTCCTGCATTGACACTCAGCTCTTGATATTTGAAGAGTATCCTTATGGTACCAATGTACTCTTTAAACAAAGAAAAAAATTTATCTTCTCTTGTTTGGACATTGTGTAACATGCAAGGGCAAATAAGTACGCTTACGAATCTTTCTTGGTGCCAACTCTTCTCGGATCTTCATGTCAACCACATCCAAACGTGCAATTCAATCATCTTTTGATTTTCCCTAGATATTTATGCAATGTCTAACATCTAACTTTGACCAATATGGAAGATAAAAGAATATTGATTTCTTCTTCCAAGGGGTCGTTACAAAAGACTTTTTTTTCAAGAACTTCAAGTCAGGTAAGTGATGTGTGAGTAAAATATAATTGCATTCATATCTTAGTTTAGGTCATTTGCATATGTAATTGCATTCACTGAAGGATTTAGTCATGCATTATCTCTGTTTCGGATCATACATTGGGATTTTGTTTTTTTTGTGTAGATTGGTGAAATCTAAGTGTCAAAAATCACAACTTGGGATGAATTGATGTACAAGAGACAAAGATGAAACAGAGAGTTCAACAACCGAGCTGTGAACAGTCTCACAACCTGTGGATTTTGCTTCTAAATGCAGTGCAAAACAGAGAGTTCAACAACGGAGTTGTGGTTTTTACCACAACCTGTGGATTTTCGTTAGAATTACAGAATGAAAACAGAGGAAAGCACATGCAGAGTGGGGATTTTTCCATGGGTTGTGCAACGTTCCAGGAGCAGTTGCGAATTTCTTCTGTAACAGATTCAAAGAGAATAAAAATTAAATAGAAAAGGGAGGAAGTTATTGTGGAGGGGAGTAACCACTCTCCTAAAATAGAGGAACAAGTGGAAAAAGAGGGGAGAGTTTTTGAGAACGTGGAAAAGAGAGACAAAAAGGGATTGGGGAGTTTTTTTCGGCATCATCTTCTTCTGCTGTAGCTTTTTTAGACTTTGGTTTGAGGACTTCTCTTACATTATGCAGAACTAATTTTCCATTTTGTTAGAGGATTGATGGAGTACTTTTGATTATACTTTCTGAACCTTTTCAATTGATGTTGTTTAATTTTAATTATCCTTGTGTTCTATTTATGTTTTAATGTCTATTCCATGAGCAGTTTCACAATTGGGAGATTGGTAATTGCTTGCGTTTATAATTAGAACAGATTAGATGTTGTCACAATTGGGAAATTGGGCACAACTAGTTAGTTTGAAATTGAGATATAATTGTTCTTCATGATCTTATTGGAATTGTAACTGGCCTAAGGGATTAGGGGTTCAAATTCAATAGATATGTTTGCCTATCTAAGGGATTAGGGGTAAACAAGCTCATAATAAACTTAAGGGGATAATTATAATTGACACATCTATTGAAAAGGGGAAGAATTTATATGAAAAAGGTATGAACCCAATTCTCTAACATTGTTTATATCATTTGAATTTCCATCACTTGTTTATGTTCATCATTTCACTCGATAAATTTCATCACTCAAAATTAAGTAAGTTAGTAAACTGGTACTCAACTCATTCAATCCCAGAGGACGATATTTTGTTACTACAATTACGATTGGTACACTTGCCAAACGTACATCAGTAAGTGGAACGGGTGCATTGTCTTTCTCTTATTGTCCATTGAATGCTTTCATTAATCTTCAATATGGATGGTTAGATTGTAAAAATCGTCGATGACGCATATATATTGTCTTCCTTCCGTGTTTTAGTTGATGAGCTGCAATGTTTTCTTCACATATAGGACATGCTTTATGACCCTGCACACTATACACCGACAAATTACCGTAAGTTGGGAAGTAATTAATGGTGCAAAATAACATGACATTCATCATGAAAGTTTCTGAAGCAAAGGCATCAAATATTTCAACCCCATCAACCCACAACAACTTCAAGTCTTCAACTAGTAGCCTGAGATAAACATCTATGTCATTTCCAAGCTACTTTGGACAAAATATCAACATTGAGAACATCATGTATTTTCTATTCATGCATAATACAGGAGATAAGTTGTAAATTATCAGTATAACGGGCCAACAACTGTGATTGCTACTTAAATTACCAAATGGGTTCATTCCATCAGTAGTTAAGCCAAACCTAAGATTTGTACACTCTTGACCAAATTGGGGGAACTCTTGATCAATATTTTTCCATTGCTTTGAATCAGCTAGATGACGAAGCAGTCCATCAGTTATTCTCTCATTTGCATGTCGTCTTAGGTTTTTAGCATCTTTCGAATTTGCGAACAAACACTTAAGTCTGGCCACAAGTAGAAGGTACTAAACTACTTTCAAAGAAGAACTATTCTTTTCTGTGTGACCACCATCTTCATCGTTGTATTTTGCCTTGTATCATGATAACCCACATTTTGGACAGTTTTATCAAAACATCATACTCATTCATATACAATATGCAATCATTCAGACATGTATATATCTGTTTATACTCCATACCTATCGGACAAAGAATTTTTTTGCATCATAATTACGAGTGGGTAATGTATTTCCATCTGACATTGTTCATTCAACAACGACAACAATTCTTTATAACTCTTATCTGTCCATCCATTGCTCGCCTTTAAATTCATGACCCTTAACACCGCTGACAACTGTGTGAACTTAGTTGAACTGACATACACAAGAGTCTCCGCATAAGTGGACATCGTTTCATACACATGCGCTTTGGCAAAAGCTTTTGCGCCAACATCGCGGATCATGTCCTTTAAGTTTTCTTCTTCTGGTCGATCTTCCATATCCATGGTGGGATCATATACATTTTCAGTTGGAGAGATAGGTGGAAAGTTTGTTGCCTCGCCGTGCCGTATCCATGTTGCATAACTTTGTATGAAACCATCACAGATAAGATGTTCCCTAATATCGGTTGCGTTCAACTTCCTAACATTCAAATAGTTGACACAGGGACATCTAAACTTGACTTCATCATCACCACTTCTACTCGCATTACGTTGTGCAAACTATATAAATTCTTCTACCCCTCTCTCGTGCTTTGTGTTGATGCGTGGTAGATTAATCCACCCTCGATCCGTATGCATATTTACTGAAATTGTTTACACAATTTCAATAATCTTGAATGATCACTTTGATCATTGTTGTATTCAAGGTTTGACCATATCCCATTCAAGAAGATTTACTTTTTTTAGTTTATTAAACATATAAACTTTAAACAACATATCTAAAATTTTACGAAATTTTACCAGCATTTCGCATTGGTGTTCAGGTTACACGAAATGAAAGTGATTATAAATCACAATCAAATATGAACCCGAAGATCAATACAAAACACAACTGCAAATTTTCATGAAGCTTAAGACTTTGTATATTAAAATTTATATGTATTAATAAACTATGAAAAAGTTATTACTCTTCTTAAATTGTCCAATCGGACAATTCAAGATTCAATACTTGTAAATTATTATTACCATCTCCCCTCTATTCATTTGTAAAAAGTACATTTGTTCAAAAAAATCTAGAGATATTAAATAATTTTTGTATTGAATCTCAAACGGGAAACTAAGACTAATTTACAACACCAATATATATTCAAGCAAAAAGAAATTACATATGCAACATGCAATATATTTAAGCAAACAATATATTCAACCAAATAATTACATAGGCAACATATACAATATGTTGAAGCAAACAATATATTCAAGCAAACAAATAATTACCTGGGAGCATGAAAATTGGTCAATAATGGAGAATTTGAGCGTTTTAGAAGCTATAAAATCTCACACAAAAATACAATATCTGGAAAAACAATAAACAAATTAATGAATGACATTAAAACTGATTCTAGAACATGTTTGTAATACTAAAATGCATCACACGTTCCTTTGTTGGTTTAATAATAACAACAACTACAATTATACTAAGTTCATTATTTCAGCTTCATTCCAACACCCAACTTAATTCTTCTTGTCAATGACCGAACATAACACAATTCCAAATTTAACTTCCATGACATAAAGCTTATTCATTCTCGTTGTAAATGTTCCTTGGAGTTCAAACTTCTAATATTTATATCAATCATGATATATTTTACTTCATACTCCAACAATAAAACATAATTACCACTTTCATTAACAGTGAAATATTAACATAGAAGCCTCAACTTATCTCCAACCAACCCAAACACCAAATTTCAAACAAACACATAATCAATCCACCTAACTAATTCTCAATCATACAAACACATAAAATTCTTCAGATTATAACAAAACGACACAAAATCAAGATGAATCCCAATCAGAATTACCAATTTCGCAGCAGGGAGCGGCGACAACGGGGATGGATTGCGGCGACAATGTGTGGAGGCAGCAGGGAGCATGGTGGCAATGGGGAGGGAGCGTGATTGTAATGGTGTGAAGGCATCACGCTGGCGATGGTGCAAAGGGAGCGTGGTGGCGAGGTAGCGACGAGGCAGCGCAAGGCAATGCGAGGCTTCTTCTTGCGCGAGAACACCCACGACATGGTGGCGACGGAGAGAGTGGTGGAAACGGAGATGACACTGATTCGAGTGGTTGGAGAACAATAGTGAGAGGGGAGAGTTTGGCGAGAAGAAGAGGAACAATGATGAAAGGTTAGTTTTGAATATAACAAGCTATAGTGCCTCGGTTCCAAACTTAACCGAGGTCATATAGCCATACTACCTCGGTTATTAAGGTTAATCGATGCCGAAACTATATGAAAATAATTAAAAATGAAAAATATAATGCAATTTTGAAAATATATTGACTCGGTTGGGGCCTAACCAATGCGATAAAGGCATATTGACTTGGTTCTTAGAAAATCGATGCAATAGCGTGCACCAGAGCGTCCCTGCAATTGGAATGTCAATCTGAGAAGTTTCTGATTTGTAGAGGAGTAGAGTGTACGTGTCAAAGTTTACACCTCGGTTCTGATTTTGTAACCAAGGCAGTATATGATTTTCATAAAGTTTGTCAGCGTATCTCAGAGGTAGCAGGGTGATTTGGCAATAATTTATGCCTCGGTTTCTTACTTAACAGAGGTAGTAGACCTTTTGCGCTTTGGTTCTTTTTGAACCGAGGCATAAAACTTTCCTAAAACTATGAAAATGCCACTGCGCTATTATATGCTTCAGTTTCAGTAAAGCCGAGGTGTATATAGCGCATTAAAAAAGAATTTTTTACTAGTGTATCGTTGTCTATCTACCCCCTAACATGGACGCTCCTTCCTTTCTAGACTTCACCGTCTTGGTCTCTTCTCCTACTTCTCACTCTTAACGCTAGGGTATTAGGTCTTGCGTTCGGCTGCCTGTGAACTGCTCACCAAACATGTTTCTTATGTTAGAAAAGTTCTCTATCGAGTTTGGTGGTAAGGAGTTAAGCCACTCCAAGGCTTCTCCCTCTAGGGACAAGGAGAAAGTTCTACACCATATGGCATTATTGGTCGTATAGAATGCCATCTGATTAGGAACTTATTAAAAAAGGAGTGCTTAGTTTCTCACACCAAGAGGGAGGTGAATTAGTGATGCGCAAAAATGTTTGCTTTCAAAATCTTTTTCGCAAAGTAGGATGTCTTTGGACTTTTCTTGAAAGGCAAGTAAATTTGTATGTAATGAAACAATACGCTTGATCGAATGCAATAATAGGTTAATCAACTATATGCATAGATAGGGAAGAGAGAATTCAAACACTGTTTTTTATACTGGTTCGACCAAGCCTACATCCAATGTCCTTCCAATCAACCTGAGTTGAAAGTCAATGCACTATAAAGGTTTGAGTTTTTACACCAAGGTTTTTACAGTGACGTCATGTCAAAATGTAAAACACTTCTCTAACTCACTAATCTAAATATAGGCAGTACAACAAACAAGATACGTAACAAGAACACCCTCTTCTGCTATCAAACCCTTTGAGACACTCTTAAAGTTAAGAACACAATTCTTCTTCATGTAATCACCACAGGGAATACCAGCCAATCTTCATGATTGCAGAGTTCCTAATCAAGCAAAATACACCTCGTTGTGCAGAGAGATCAGACGTTCAAAACACAGTAAACCTTGTTGCACAAGAAACCTTCAAAACTCTAAATCACCACGATAGATATTTGGTTCTTGGAGCTTCTCTTCCTTTGTAAGATATTACAGCGTTTTCTGAAAGATATGAAAATGTAAAAGATTAAAACTTCTTACAAAAATCAAGTCAGGCGTCAATATATAGTTTTTCACAAAACAGACGTGTTTTAATTGATTTGACTATTAATGTAGTCGAATACATTTGACAGTTGTAACATAATAATAACAATCAAATGCATTAATTGAATGAGCACTTAATATAATCGATTCATAATAAATGCTTGGTCAACATATTTAAAAATATGACTGTTGTGATAGTTATGTCAAGCATTAAAACAATTTTCAAATCAATAACAAACATAGTCGAATACAAGTTGCCTGCAATCGATTAAGTAGAAACACTTAGCACATTTTTGAAAAATTTTCTTCTCAAAATATCTCACAACACACTTGAAAGGAATTTGTGCAAACCGACGAGTTTTAATCGATTTGAACAATAATGTAATCGACTTAAAATTGTTGTTTTGCCATACTTTAAAGTTCAACCATAGTGCTTGTGGTTTTTCATTTTTGAAAACATATGTTATGCATCCATAGATAAAATCACATATCAATCACAATGTTATGCATTGATCAACATAATATGTTCATAGATATGCTTTTACAGATATAACAAAGTCAGCATAAGCATATGACATGTATAACATAGTACACACATGTGTTATTATTAATTATGTGTTGTCAACATCAAAAACACAATTATCACTAAGATTGTGGGTTCAGCTAAACCAGTGCTCCCCCTATCAACAATCTCAACATAACTTCTCAGAGATGTGAGCCTCCATGATGGCCAGTATGAACTGTAGCATCCCAGCGTTGTGCTCCATTTTCACCGGATGACGATCCTTGCTGGTCGTGATACTCTCTTCCTGTACGATTCGTGTTGGATTGTCCCTAATCTTGGTACTAGTGACCTGGTCCGGTTTGGCTAGACCAGAATGTTGTGTCGTCAACTCTATGCGGACGATCTTGTCCTCCTCTTCATTAGCTTTCTCCCTAGCAGCATTTTCTGCCCTTAGGGCGGCCAATTCTTCTGAGCTCATGTTTCTCGTGGTCACCGTTGGGTATACTTCTGGATTCTTCGACCCCACGGTGAGCACCAAAATATTTCAGGTGTAGGGTCTTTCCTCCGAATTAACTTAGGTTATGTTGAACACTCTTAGTCAAATTTCTTCCTTACCCGAGCTCCAAATCATCCGTGTTGTACCTGTCAAAGACATTCTTACACTCAAGTTAGAGATTAATCCAATCAACAGTCACAGTAAAATCTCAAATTTGTAATAAATGCAATCACCTATCGTCTTACGTTTGACCTGCATTTATAGTTGTTGAGTTGGACTTATGATTAGCAAAATTATAATCACGATCCATAATCTTAATAAACAAAACTTATTGGCAAACCTGATTAAGACTATTCTTAAGGTTGCTTATGACTATGATCGATCGTCCATTAAGATTAAGAAAGAGACCTTATGGTCATGCGATACACACTAGTAGGATAACGAGAAAAGGCACCGGTTAGATTTGGTCATAGGCATCGGTTTTACAACCGATGCATATCTGAGCGAGGTAAAAAGCCACACTTTATAACTCGGTTACGGACCAAAATAAAACGTGATAAAAGTATGCCTTGGTTATTACATAACCGAGACAGTAGAGGGTTTTTTTTTCAGATTTAGAACTCAATTCATCATGGCAAACAGAACTTCCCAGCTAAAGAATCTAAAACAATCAAAAGAAAACCATATATGAATCAAACAAGAAACAACACACAATATTACAACAATGTTAAACCATTGATTGAACAATCTAAAACAATCAAAAGAAAATCATACAGGAATCAAGCAAGAAATAAGACACAATATTACAATAATGTTAAACCATTGATTGAACAGAGTTTGACAAGAAACAACTGAAACTTATGAGAAGAAACTCAGAAGCAGAAACAGCAGAAACAACTAAAACCAGAGAACCGTCAGAGCAGTTGCAAACGCTACTATCTAGGACGGTGACGACATTCGAACGGGTGAGAGGGTGGCAGCGACTCGCGGTGAGGGGTTTGACCACAAGTACCGCGACAGAGACGATGGAGGGCTCGCCAATCTGGAGTTGTGGATCTGGAGCGGCGAATCTAGATCTGGAGCAGTGGATCTTGCCGATCTGAAGATCTGCATCTGGAGCGGCGAATCTAAATCTGGAGCGGCTTGGCCCTTTTCTATTTTCGGCAGAGGTAGCAGTGCGGAGGCAGCAACGGGGGATCTGGATCTGGAGCGGCTTGGCCCTTTTCTATTTCCGGCGGAGGCAGTAGGGCGGAAGCAGCAACGACGGATCTGGAGCGGCTTGGCCCTTTTCTATTTCCGACGAAGGCAGTAGTACAGAAGCAGCAACGACGGAGGTAGCAGTACGAAAGCAGCAACGGCAGAGGCAACAACGGCGGAGGCAACAACGATGGCGAAAGAGTGGAGTCGTTGGTGGAAGCACCACAGGCAGCAGTGGCGAGGCAGGTCACCAATGGGCCGAGCACTGGCACGCGGAGAGCAAGAGGAAAGAGAAAGGAGAAGGAACGCGCAGAGGAAAATAGGAGAGTAAAGGAAGGAGAAGCGCGGATTAGGTTAAGTCTGAATAAAGGGTAGAGGTATAGGCATCGGTTGCCTAGTCATCCGAGACAATAGGGCCTTTTTTTTTTAACTGGGTAGTGGTATATGCCTCGTTTCTTGAATTAACCGGTGTCATATCATTATTCTACCCCAGCTTTTAGGTTAACCGATGTATATAACTTTATACTAGTGACAGTGTTTATAAAGCCGTAAGATAGATAAAAAGGAGAGACATTACTTATTCAATATACCATAATACATTGAGGGACCAAATTAAGTGTTTCTCTCAACTCTATTAATAAAAGACCATGCTTGTGAAAGTCTAAGTCAATAACTATTTTTAATTTTAACTATTTTTACATTATATTTGAATTATTTTAGTTTATAAGTATTCTATTTCCCGTTCAAAAGACAGTATTTTTCTTTTGTGTAGTCATCTAAATTCGAGGGTCTTTATACACTAGTACTTTTCCTTGTTTGTCATATCATATCATACTTATGTGATGGGTTTACTTTACAATTTTCCAAGTCCTCACCCTAGATGTCACTTCAACTCCTAAATAATATTTAATTAGTTAAATACATGTTTAACTGTTAGAATTAAAACTGGTAAACATCAAAATTCAGATAAAATTTATTGTGGATTGATGTTTTATTTTAAAATTACAATATCTATTCAATTTACATAAAGTAATAACTTATTTTATGTGATGCATAAAATGAACTACAAATTACACCGGCGTCCAGAATGAAATTGCTATCAAATGAAATGCTATCGGTTCTATAGTATGAACACAAAATTAGTTTTTGTAGAATAAACACATAACTATGTTCTTTCTTCTTATATTTATGTTTTTTATTTTCTACACAATGAAAAAGCAAATAAATATTGGACCGTCCGATCTGACCGGGTGTCTGTATTGAGTAAGTGGGATTTAAGGCGATAGTCAACCTTGTCGGCTTAAGAACGACTACTTATCGTCCCATAGCAAGCAAGCAGTTCGCACCACCCTGCATTGGCGGTTCCACTTTAGGCAGTTTGTGTGGAGTCGCATAATGCGAAGACAATTCTTGTAATGGGAAGATAGTAAGGTGCAGAACTCTCGTAGTGACACTAGACAAGGAGAATTGGAGATGAGAACATGTATGCTTTATCTTCGTCCTTCTAACCATTTTTTTTTTAAATTACTAAAACACATTTAGTTTATTAGATAACAAAAAAATGTATACTCATAATTCACTTTGTTCTTATTTTGTTTTGATTGAATATTTTTTTATTAGACATATTTTCATATTCTCTCGTTTATGTAATTTGTTTTATATCCATTATATTTATTTACATATTTGAATTACTTTTTCGCTCTTCACAACCTCAATTAGATATTTGAATCTTTTGTACCGTTTTGCTAAAACAGCATTGCAATTTAAGAAACACATGCCTTAATTTCATAAAATTTAATTTATTTTTAAGATATACATTTTATCATCTCTTCGTCTTTTTATATTCATATCTTTATTTTTTTTTTACTCTAAATTTTCATTAAACAAAGAAATATGAGAATTATTTATTTAAAATAATAATAATAATAATCAGTAAACAATAAATAAATAAATTTTTAACACAAAGTTTAAATAATGTTACCTATAATTTGTACTGTAACAATGATGTAAAAGTGATATTAGTATACCTTATGTTATATGAAGATATTGGATCCTTTCTAGGCATTTTCTATTTTATTTTTACCATTTATTTTGCATGCAAAATTATTAATTAAACACGGATGGTATATTTTTAATTTTCGCTATGTTTACATTATATTTGAATTATTTTAGTTTATAAGTGTTCTATTTCCCGTTCAAATCACAGTATTTTTCTTTTGTGTAGTCATCTAAATTTTAGGGTCATTATACATTAATACTTTTCATTATTTGACATATCATACTTATGTGATGGGTTTACTTTAGAATTTTCCAAGTCGTCACCCTAAATGTCACTCCAACTCCTAAATAATATTTAATTAGTTAAATACATGTTTCTCTATTATAATTAAAACTGGTAAACAGAAAAATTCGGACAAAATTTATTGTGGATTAATGTTTTCTTTTTAAATTACAATATCTATTCAATTTACATAAAGTAATAACTTAATTTATGTGATGCATAAAATAAACTACAAATTACATGGCATCCACAATGAAATTGTTATCGGTTTTATAGTATGAACACAAATTTGGTATTTGTAGAATAAATCAAATCGTGAGAAAAGTTTTAGGGCAATAATTCTATTCCAATCAATGAACGTATCCCAAAACTTGTAAAAAGAAAGGTAACTTACACGAACTTGGAATTTTTAGATTAAACGAAAGCTTTATATAAAAAATAACCCATCAAATATTTCCTTAAAGAATTATAACTCAATATTTGAAAGATAATAAAATTAAAAGGTCGGATCGAATCAACATATGTCAAGAGTGAACACGAGTTGGTCAGAGTTAAAATTCAAAACAAGTCAGTCCAGACTTTTTGATGGAGCTAAATCAACATGAACCCAAATAAAATGAACTCGATCTTACTTATGTTTGCTCAAGTTAGGTTTTGCTAATGTTAAGGTAGAGTGACTCAAATCCAAGTCGAGCCACATAAACCAAACTCATGTCAAAATGAATTATTTGAGTTTAAATTGAGTAAATTAATCTCATGTCTAATAGACTTAATAGTCAAATATATTAAATATTTTTTCTAAATTTAGTTTAATTGACAAAGTAAATCTAATATAGATTTAATGCAAATTAAATTGTATTAAGAATTTAAATCTAGTTGATGCAAGTTAAAATGGATCTGGACTATATCTAATTTACTTTGGGGAGTTACTCCCTCCACCATCACACACTGCTTCATGCACCTTCCTATTTCTCTTTTACCCTTCACTGATATTTAAACGGATGTGAATATACGTTGATTGTTAAACGGTAACGGTTGTCATCATCCGTGTACGGATATCAACATCTATTGACGGATAAACGAATGTCGATATTCGTCCATGGATGTTGACATCCGTTTAAAAATATATATACTAATCCTCTCAATAGGTTTATGTGTCAACAGTCATGAAATATGCCGGATGAAGAACGAAAAGACTAAACAAGTCGGTCATTAAAAACACCGTGAGGTTTATGCATCAAGAACAAAATTATATGCTCTCTTGAAATGGGCTTCTGATATTTTACTATTGTGTTACTATTGATTAAAGGCGTGCGCATAGGAAAAACTTTTCTCCGCGTCTCTCCGTCTTTCTTTTTGTGGTTTGCAGAACACAACGAAAGCAACCATGGCGGAACGAAGCAACGGGGAAGTTCTAATGCTGGAAGCGCCACCGTCTTACAATAAACCTACCAGCTCGAACACCGAAAATATCGACGCATTACCTTACATTGACGATGACTACACCCACCCCGGGGTCAAACTCGATGTTGATCGTCTCGTCAAGGATGAGATGCGCAATAGCTTTAAGAAACCCACATATTTCCTCAAAGATTTCCCTCCTCTTCCCAACTCCAATTTCAAGGTTCTCTTTTTCTCTATTCACTTTTTCTTTTGGAAGTTTAAGATGAGATATAACACTCGTAATTTCGATTCCTAACCTAACTGTTATTTATTTTTTATTTTTTAGTGATTTCTATGCAATTTAATGTATACTATTGTCTTTCATTACTCCAATTCTATCTATATCTATGGAGTTTATGCGTGTCATAAATATATATATATATATATATATATATATATATATATATATATATATATATATATATATATATATAAAATACTACAAGAAAAAATTGAATTACATACATCCAAAATCCGTATATAACACTTGGTTACATACAACTTACATACTGGTAAAAATGTGTATATAAAATTGGCGTATAGTTAAATTATATACGGATATATCCGTATATAAGTTATACAGATTTATCCGTATATAAAGTATACAGATAAATCCGTATATAATATCCGTAGATAAGTTATATATGAAAAAATCTGTATATAATATCTGTATATAAGTTATATACGAATTTATCTGTATATAACTTATCTGAAAAATTTATATGTGGGTTACATACGGAAAAATCTGTATATAACTTTATGGCTTTATAAAAAAAATTAAATAATCCCATTTCTGCATCCAATAATTAGAAGTTTTATATATTTGATAAATGTCAAACACAACTGCCAAATTAACAAAAAATAGTATCAAATTATCAAATAATAACTGATTGTCTTTTACATAGTAGTAAACTAAACTACTTATACAATTGGCTATCGGTGAAAAATTGTCCAAGAATTGCTCCACCAATGTTTTAAGCTCCACCAACTAGCCATTTATCATCAAAGTGGTGGCTCTAAACCTCAAACCGAGAATCTTCAACTCTTGTATTGATGAATAGTTTAATAGCTAGCGTTATCCAATGAAATGACCTATCAAAGAGATAATGAGAAACCAAGTTATTAAAAGAGTCATAATATTATAGTTAAAACTACAAGGTTTATAAGAAAAATAAAGATAATCTATCTTGTTATAAAAGATGTATAGTAAATTGTAATAAGAAATTAACTCCTAAAAGTGAACAATAATAATGGAATATAAAAAGTAAAGTGTAATAATAAATTAACTCCTAAATTGTAATGATAAATTAATTCAATTTGATTAGTTGAACATGGATTATTATAATAATTCTAACACTACAAAAAAGAAGGGCATTATCGAAGGCCAGAAGCCCTCGGAAACAGCCGAAAACAGTCGATACAAGGTAATTATAGACGACTTATCAACGGTCAAAGAGCCCTCGGTAAATCACTTGTCGCTAAGATTTACCGAGGGCTTCCGCTACCGAAGGGTACAAGCCTTCGGTAATTAGCGAAGGACGCATGCCTTCGGTAATTACTGAAGGACACAAGTCTTCGTAATTACCGAAGGGTGGAAGCCCTCGTTAATTACCGAAGGGCAGAAGCCTTCGGTAATTACCTAACGTGGGTAGTTACCGAAGGGCATAAGCCTTCGGTAAGTTCGAGGCAGATCCAAGGCACAATTATATTTCTTATGAAACCAAACAAACCTATATAAATTGTTCAAAGACAAACAGACCTGCATAACATTTTCCAACAACATACAGACCTGCATAATGTGCATCTCAATGATGCAATCATTGATCAGAATGACAATATAACATCTAAATTATCCAATCATCCATAGAACATGTATTTATAAATAAAACATAAAACAATGTAACATAATGATGTTCTAACATCCAAATCATCCAATTGATCTAACATCCAAATGATCGAAACTCCAAATGTTCTAATATCCAAATGTTTCTATAACAACTAATAACAAAATAAAACTAATAATGTACATAGTTATCATCAGAATGATCTTCATCATCCTGTGGGTTGGACTGATGTCGGCTGGACTGATGAGGGTTGGATTGATGTGGGCTGCTGAGAGACAGCGGGTGACGGGGAGGGTCGTGGCTGGGTCAAAGGTATATTGAATTGATCCTGTGAAGTTTCAGGCAACACTCTCATGATCAGGGCCTTAAAGTTTCTAAACTCTGCTCTAAAATCAGTGATTTCCTGGTCACGTTGCTCTAGTGCCTGCGTGAGGCAGACAATGGCCTCGTCAGCAGTAGTGGTGGAAGAAGAAGGTTGGTGCTTTAGAGTACCTCCTTTCGATGTTGTATAGTTTGCAGTAAGTTGTCCTACATCATACACTCGTGCCTTTTTCTTCCCACCAACGATGTCGACCCAGCACTGTGTCGTACGGATGTCGTCTTCTCCATTACTCGCATCATCCGGTGTAGGAGCTGACCCATGTTCAAATCTAACCTGTGAAAGTCTCGTAGAAAATTCTTCCTGTTCAAACATTAAAAGCAATGTTAGGGAATGATAGAATAACATAAATTAAAAATTAGTAATAGTAATAATGTTATTTGCTTACATGAGTCTTCCGGGATCTTTCATCAACGAATTCATTAATGCCCTTTCAAACATGAGTCTGTGCAAAGATCTCATCAACATGGACCGCCCGTCCCAGAGCTTGTGCCTATAACATAATTTATAGTTACAAGTGTACATATGAAATAGAAAATACATAACTTATATATGAAAGAAACAGAAAAGTAATGAAAGTTTACCATACGAATGACATGCTCATGAATCGTTATTGACCCACCAGTATGCAGGGTGCCACCCTTTTCAGAAGCTCTGTTCCTCTAGGCTTTGGCACACTTATTGCGAAACTCTACTGAATTCCAATGAGCCAGTAAAGAGTTATAAATTTGCTCGCCCAACCAGTAAGGGCGCTCTCCTGCATTGCGGGCATCCCTAAACATCTTTGACAGCCGATGAGATGCTTTCATGTGGAAATTTCTTTGTATCTATGTTTCCTGTTCAGGTTTCCACTACACCTTCATCTATGACATTAAGCAGAACAAACATTGATTAATGAACATACTAAAAGAAGAATGACAATTAGTTTAATGGATTGTTCACCTGAAAATGCTCCCAGAATGGCTTTTTGTTGTCATCAGGTATTGCTCCCCAAGTGGGTCATGGACTTAAAAACTGTTGCTTAATTGAACGCGTGATGGCCTGGGAAGCAACCCTGGATGGAATAAACCTGCATAATAAAAGTCATTTCAATTAATGCAATCTTTAAACATCATAATGGTTAAACAAGGGATTAAAATCTTACCCTTTACCATACGGCTCAATCCATGGTCGATCATAGAGGTCGGGTCAAGACCTTCACCATCACCAGCTGAATCTGGATCAGCAGATGGTGTGACAGTCTCAGAAGGCGGTATACAAGATGAGGAAGGTATAGAAGTAGGGTCAGGGGGAGAAGTTGAGGTAATAAGCATAGGGGGAGGAGTGGGGGATATAATCACAGGAGGAGGAAGAGGGTCTGCTGTAGGGGTAGGAGAAGGGTGTGCAATAGGGGTAGGATAAGGGTGTATTACAGAGGTAGGAGTAAGGTCTACTGCAGGGGTAGGAGGCTGTATTGTAGGGGTAGGAGGAGGCCCCACAGATGATGGACTGGGGCAATAGTAGTAGGTAGTTTAGCAGGCACCCTAAGTACATACTTTGGTGCCTCTCATTGCCTCTTTTTAGGCCTTGCTACCCCCTTTCCTTTATCAGGACGTTCAGAACTTTGTCCTGTCATTACTGCATTGAAATGGTTACAAATAAAGCGAAACAATAGAAATGAACAAGGAATGATCAATACAAATTAAAGTGAATGTAAAATAATTGCATACATAGTCTTAAAAGATGGTATTTTAGATAACTCTTGAAATGATAGGTCAATTTGCTACAATAGATGTCCAACATTCAATCGTCGTCATCATGATCTTCATCTTCTTTTTCTTCATCATCGTCATCATCATCATCATCATCATCATCTTCTTCTTCTTCTTCTTCTTCTTCTTCTTCTTCTTCTTCTTCTTCATCATCATCATCACCATCATCATCATCTTCCTCTTCTTCTTCTTCTTCTTCTTCTTGTTCTTTATCACCTTGTATTGCTACTTCTAATTCATCTCCATCATCATCAAGGTCGACCAATGCAGTTATACGTTAAACTTCAATAATTTCTTGTGGTTGTGACATTTGGTCAAGCTGGTAGGCAACATCTTCCTGAACCTCATTTGAGTCAATGCGACCTCTAGGATTGGTTTGTATTGCTACGACCCAACCACGCTTGTCAATATTGAGGAATGGTGGATATGGCACATAATAAACTTGTCTCACATCAGTTGGTAGAATGAAAGGATCAAACAGTCCATATCTTAATCTCTGGTTCAATTCGACAATATTAAAGCGTGGATCCACTATAGTACCAGCTCTAGAAGGATCAAACCATTCACAATAAAAAAGTACTAATCCGTTTGGAGAAGTAGTGATGTTGTACTCTAGCTCATATATTTTATGAATGATGCCGTAGAAATCATCATAGGAACCTTCTATAAGGCCCTTGACGTACACACCACAATTTGTTGTTTTCTTTCCTTTAGACCACTCATGTGTATGGAATTTGTAACCATTGGTGAAGTAAGTGTGTCATTCTTTCACACTTCTCATTGGCCAATTGGATAGATGTCTTAACTCTTGAACTGTGGGAGTTAATGCCTGATTAAAAACCTACAAAGATAATAAAAAAATTTTAAAAGCAAGATTCAAATTAACCTTGCTATAAACATAGGAATAAGTACAGACCTGATTTCTGAACCAATGGAGAAACTCTAAGTGTATTCTAGCATAAGAATTTATTTTTGCAACTTGCTCAGCCACAAGAAATGAGCTGGTACAAATGATTTGTAGTAGTGTATAATAATTGTACCATTGCAAATATAAGAGATGGATGATGACATACTCAAGGTACGACTTAACTTCACTACAATTGATTAAGATATGGACATGAGCAGAGTTGAATTCAGCATCACTTAACCAATGAGTGAATTCTTTCCCTGCGTGGCGGCCTGATTGTCAGAAAACTGATAATGCACCTTGACGTGGTTGAACTTGCCATTGCATTTCATTTCTGACATGAGTGGGGACAACATGAACTTTTTGAAATAATGTGAACAAAAATACGTTGTCTCTGTGTGCAAGTAAGCTGCACAAATTGAGCCTTCTACTCTAGCTTTATTATTAACTGAACGTTTGGATTCTCCCATAAACCTTTCAAATGGATACATCCACATGTATTGCACAGGTCCCCCAAGCCAAGCTTCATATGCAAGATGAATTGGAATATGCTTCATTGAATGAAAGAATGCAGGAGGGAATATTCTTTCTAATTTGCAGAGAATAAGTGAGATATTTTCTTCCATCTTTCTAAGGGAATTTTCCTTTAGTGTCGTGCAGCACAAATCTTTAAAGAAGTTACTAATTTCTATCAGTGGATACACATGCATTGGCAAACAACTGAACGCAAGAGGGATGAAAGCCTCCATGAATACATGACAATCATGACTCTTCAACCTTTGAATAGTACCGTTCTGAACATTGGCACATATGGACAAGTTAGAAGCATATCCATCTGGCATTCTAAGTTCCTTGATCCATCCACACATTATTCTTGCCTCGTCTTTTGACATGGTGTAATTTTCTTTTGGTTTAAATAATCGGCCGTTAACTTGCGCCTTCAACTCTAGGTCTTTTCGTCCACAATACAAAGGTAAATCTTTTCTTGCTTTCTCATTATCTTTTGTCTTACCTATAACATTCATAACTGTGTTGAAGACATTGTCAAAGAATTTTTTTTATGTGCATGACATCGAGGTTGTGTCTTAGCAAGTTGTCTTTCCAATAGGGAAGTTCCTAGAATATGCTTCTTTTAGTCCAATTATGTCATTCTCCAAACCCTTCTATCCTATTCTGACCAGATTCAGTGACCTTTTGATAGTCTTTAACTCTTCTCCAAACGTGTGATCCAGTCAACTTCGGCGGGGGCAAATCTATTTCAATTTGCCCTTTGCAAAATGCATTTTTTTTTCTTCTAAAGGGGTGATCAATGGCCAAGAACCGTCGATGGCAGTCAAACCAATTACTTTTCCGACCATAACTCAATTGGAATGACTTTGTATGTTCCATATAATGTGGACAAGCTAATCGACCATGCGTGCTCCAACTAGATAACATGTCGTACGTTGGGAAGTCATTAATAGTCCACATAAAAACTGCCCTCATAAGGAAATTTTGCTTCCTTGAAACGTCATACGTCCAAACACCATTCCATAACTTCTTCAAATCATCAATCAAAGGCTCCAAATAAACATCAATCAATGATT
Organism: Vigna nakashimae; assembly: GCA_034642375.1. Lineage (NCBI taxonomy): Eukaryota > Viridiplantae > Streptophyta > Magnoliopsida > Fabales > Fabaceae > Vigna > Vigna nakashimae. Next base: position 27,478,053 of record CM067768.1, read on the forward strand.
TGGGATTAGATGGACCTGGTATTATACACGATAAAAACATGAAAGGCTTTGTCATACACATCTCAGGTGGTAGATTGTATGAGGTAACTATCACCGGCCAGCATGAATACGGTGATGCAGACGTCTGGGTAAACCCATCAGAGCATAGACCAAGTCTGACACTACGTGGTTCACTAGTAAAGGATGCATGTTTACGATTGAAGTGCTTCCAAGCTTCACCATTAGAAGGATGACGCAAAAATCCTTCAGTTTTGTTACCATCATGTCATGTCATGTGTTATTATGTTTGCATTGAAGTAAACATTCTTTGTAATCTTGGAATTATAGGCAAGTAGAACATGGACTTTAAGGGAATTGGTTTTTTTTTGCCTCTGTCCAGCATGCATTGTGTAATATTGAGGTGAGCCACAAAACTTGCATTCAACCAACAATGCATCATTTTTGCCCTGTCATTGTCATAGAATAACATACATCCATTAACACAACAATCAATCTTCTTGACTTCCAATCCCAACTTTGAAACACATTTTTTGGCTTGGTAATAATTCTTCGACATAAAATTGTTTGGTGGTGTCAAATCTAAGATCAATTTTGTATAGAAGTCCACTGCTTGAATGGGAACGTTCCAATTAGATTTGTCAGCCATGAGTCTAATGCACACTGACAATTTTGACTCAGATGAACCTTCAAATACAAGTAGATTTGCCTGTGTCAGTAAATTGTAAAACCTTTGAGTGGCTTCATTTGGAGACTCTTCATCATGACTATCATTTGGTTCTTGTTCAGCATGGCGACAAAGAGCATTGTCGACCATCTCTTGCATATAGGCAAATTGATCTATCTCAGCTGTATGTACAATAGTATTCGAATTTGATGCAAGCCAGTTTCCAGCTGTAGTGGAGGTCGAAGGAATTTCTTCACCATGAAATGTCCAAACCGTGTAATTAGGCATGAACCCTTTTTGGTAAAGGTGAAGTTTGACGACTTCATCTTTCCAAATCCTTGTACATTCGCACTTGATGCATGGACATCGAATCCCTCCATCAAGAGCATAATATTGACATCGTCAGGCCGTCTCCACAAACGCTTCAACTCCGATGACAAAAGATTCCTTCAAACCTCTTCTTCCACTATAACAACGGTCATACATTGTTAACTCTTTGGCAAGTGTACCAAATCGTTCTAAGTAATAAAACCGGTAAGACCGGGTATCGTTGGAAAACCTAACAATTATTTCTGCATTAAGAATTGAGATCTTAAGACAACCAAAAGTCCTAGCTATATCCCTAGATACTATTTCCTTTAGGTGTTTAATCCAAGTCCAGATTTACCCAACATTTTCCAATATCAAGCAAACCCTAAAATCATGTAATGGGTAGCAATTTCACAACAAGCATTAAGAAAAGGAATTAAACACTAACAATCAATGAAAGAGGCATAAATTCATTCAAAACATAGTATTTTACATAAGATTTCAGTGGCTACATCAATCCCCCAACAATAATGAAACTAGCTCTCCATGAATGGAGAGCTCAAGCTTACAACAATGGTGGAAATGGGAGAAGGAAGAAGACCCAAGGATGAAGAAGGACTGTTTCCACAGCTCCTAGCTCGCCTCCAAGAGCTCCAATTGAGAGAAATCGTGTCTGGACCGCCCAAGATCCTTTCCCCTTCGCGTTTTAGGGTTAAATAAGCTGTCTGCCACATCAGTAAAAATCGCGCCCGGGCGCCCTCTGTCAGTCGCGCCCGAGCGCAAAGCTCTCGTAAAAATTCAAAACTGGCGAAAAGTCGCGCCTGGGCGCCCTCTCTGTTTCGCGCCCGGGCGCGAGCCTCTCGCATCTGGACGAGCGCCCTCTTCTGGCTTGGACGAGCGTCCTCTGCCTGGGACGAGCGTCCTATCATGGACGAACGTCCTCTCCTCTGGACGAGCTTTCTGGACGAACGTCCTCTGCCTGGCTGGACGAGCGGCCACTTTTGCCTGGCTGGACGAGCGTCTGCTTCTTGGACGAGCGCCCGCTTCTGGACGAGCGTCCTCCTTCCTGGACGAACGTCCACTGTCCTGGGACGAGCGTTCGCTCGTGCTTCCACTTTGGACGAGCGTCCGTTCTTCTGCCTTCTGGACGAGCGTCCGCTCTCCTGGGACGAGCGTTCTTGCACTGCTGATGGCATTTCTTCGTGCTAATTTCTTGGTCCAGTTCTATCGTTTGTTGGAGAGTCTTCCAAGCTCATTTTTAGCTACAAAATAAGGGATTATTGATGAAAGTATATCAAGGTAGCCAAAAACACAAATATAAAGAAAACAAGACAAAACAAGAGGACTAAGCAAGTTATAAGTTAGAAAAGAGTTGATTTTGCTACTAAAATGATGCTTAAAATATGGTAAAATTTAGCATTATCAAATACCCCCAAACTTACAACTTTGCTTGTCCTCAAGCAAAAGTACTTCTCCTAGCAAACAATTCAATCACAATGGTCTAGCTGGTCAAGCATAGTTTCAATCAAATAAACAAAATCAATCATGCTTACTCAACTTATAAATCACATTCAAGAGACAATATAGTCTTAACAAGCTAAACTTCAATCATGGTGCTCACAAATTAAAAGTCACAAGATAGATGCAAATGATAGATCAACAAACATGGCAAGATGTTTTCAATGAGTGCATGGAACCAATCCTCACCAAGGAAAGTGTTTCACTCAAGCACAATGGTGTATAAGGATGTGTGTCTAACTCTCAAATATCACAATGTTACACAAATAAACTTTGCCTTTCGTTTCAACAATTTCAAACACATTACAAGCAAGTTACATCACAAGGACTTTTATTAGCTTGTATTGTGGCTGGGCTAAGAAGAAAAATTGGTTTTTCTGGACAACAAAGCACCTTGAGATAAGAGACCAAACAATTTATTCATGATGTATTATAGTCTCTCTTTTGCTCCAAAATTGAATAAACCACTCTCAACTTATTTCCCAACTCTTTTCATTGAATTCATTTTTGATTTTTTCTTCTTCTCCTTTCTTTTTCTTTTTCTTTCTTTTTAACTCAACTTATTGTTTTTCTCAATGCTCTCTTTTTGACAAGAACTCCCCCAAACTTAGACCATTCTCCTCACTCTAACATATATGTTCATCTCTACTCAAGGTAAGGAGGTTAATGATTTTTCAATACGCTTAAGGTTTTGGGAATGAGAAAGTTTTCTTTAAGGTTCAAAGGTTTAGCATTGGCTTTTAGGCTCAAAATGTAGAAGAGGTGGAAGAACAAGATGGCCTTGATCATTTGTAACATGCAAGTAACAGTTCAAATAGAGAAACTTAGGCAAAATCCACTGTGATTCCAAAGTAACAACATTCAACAATAAACTCTGAGGCACAACATCTCACAGGTTTACACAGGGTTCCAAAATTTGATAAACATCATGCCAAGAATATTGATCACAATTAAAACTAAGCATCTATCTAAACAGATACAAGCAACCACAATCGGTGTTCAACAAGCTCAACCACATAATCTCAATCAGATTTTCAAAACAATTCTCAGGGATAAAGAGCAAGCACAAGAGATTTGCATTCAATTCAAGCATAACAAATGATTCACTCAAATCACCAGACCAATTGCACAAGAACTATCCACAAGGCAAGTTAAAAAGAAATCAAAAACACAAATACTGAAAGCAAATAAAACAAGAAATTAAAACTAAAAAAAACCGATTTAAAATGAACTCTTTGCGTCTCCAGCAGTGTAGGACACTAGCTTCACTTTCATCTGCAACATCTTCCTCCAACAGTAGCTTATACTCCGCAACTGCTCCACCTCCCCCATCAGTAGGGGCCTGGTCCCCAGGCCATGCTACACGAGCAGCAAAATCTTCAAGTCATATGGTTGCTCAACTCCTGCATGCCTCAAGGGATGACCACTGGTGGTTTTAAACTCTTTAATTCCTAAGGAAGATCTTATCCTGTAACAAGAAAGCTCAAAGCAAAATTAGTATCCCATAGTCAACAACTGAATAGAAAGATCCATAAAACACACTAAAAGAAATATGCAAAAGAAAGCAAAGAAACAAAACAAAGAAATCCAAAACAAACAAAGACAAAAGTACATGAACATAGAGGGAAGTCTTAAAATTAAGCTTCCCAAAGGTACACAAACACAAAAAGGTTTAAAAACACAACAAAAGGAGTGTGTGAAAGAGTGCAAAGCAAGAGAAAACTCAAAATCAATCAACAAAAACAAAAGACAGAACCAGAAATTTTTTTGTGCTGGACGCCACTGGTGCAGGTCGCGCTTGGGCGCCCCTCAGCAGGGGGCGCTTGGGCGCCACTCGGTCAAGTTGGTGCAGGATGGCCCTCGTGTAGCTCGCGCTTGGGCGCCCCTCAGCAGGGGGCGCTTGGGCGCCATATCAGTTTTCTGCATAATGCAGATTTCTGCAAAATTGGCCACTCACCATGTGATTTTTGGTTCTAGACCTTCATTCAATGCACTCACACACCAAACAAGCTAAAACTAACCTAATACACTTATACAAACTACAAAAAACAACATCACAACTCAAAAATCACAAGAATGCAAAACTACACAAACATGCAAAACATAAGCTACTAATGCACATAACACAAAAATCACACAAACACAAGTAAAAAGGGTAAGAAAATTGGGTTGCCTCCCAAAAGCGCTTGTTTAACGTCATTAGCTTGACATCATTAAGCTCAAGTTTGATTCTTGATGTTGCAGTGTCTCTTCTTGTCATGACACCAACATCCTCTCAGTAATTTCCTAGTCACCAACTTGACTCTCCTAGAATATGGAGTCTCGATCTCAAGTACTCCATTTATCTTGATGTTCTTGATGACCCATAACCTATTCTTGAATTTCACTGATTTGCCATGTTTGGGCTCATCGCTTGCTTTCACAGAATTTTGGTGAACTAGTTCTTCTTCCTTTTCTTCTTCCTCTCCCTTTACTCTTGGGGATAAACAGCTGAGGCTCCTCTTGACCAACTTGGCAGCTTGCTCTGTTAGACTAGTGATTGATAAAATTTCATCAGTGGCTTCAATACTAGTCTCTTTTTCATGATTTTTCTGCTCAACCCCAAAGACGTTGAAAGTTACTTCCTCATCTTGGTCCTTTAATTTCACTGTTCCTTCTTCCACATGAATGACAACCTTTGCTGTCTTCATGAAAGGTCTTCCAAGTATGAGTTATATCTCTGCATCTTCTTCCATGTCCATAACTACAAAATCCACCGGGAATTGGAGTTTATCTATTTTGACCACCACATCTTCCACGACACCATACGGATACTTGATGGATCTGTCCGCCAGCTGCAGCATCATTTTTGTAGGCTTGACTTCAAGACCACCGATCTTCTTAAGCATAGATAGGGGCATCAGATTGATACTAGCCCCCAAGTCAACGAGAGCCTTCCCTATATCATGGTCTCCAATGGTGCACGGGATGGTGAAACTCCCCGGATCTTTAAATTTTGGAGGAAGAGTCTTCTGCATGATGGCACTGCAATTTCCCTGTACTTCAATTGTTTCCTCATCTAAATATTTCTTCTTGCTGAGGATTTGCTTCATGTACTTCGCATAAGCAGGAATTTGTTGCAGTGCTTCGGTCAATGGCATGGTGATCTCAAGTTGATCGAATATTTGCTTGAACCGAGCCAACTGTTTCTCCTTCCCTTTAGTAGATGGGATTTTTGGGTAAGGGAGGTGTTTCACTATTTCTTTCTCTTTTTGCTTTTTCTCTTTTTCTTTTCCTTTATTTTCTTCTTCTCTCCCAACAATCTCTTGATCTATTTCCCTTTGTGCTTGAATCTCATCTTCATTTCTTCTGTTTTCTTTATTTGGCAGTTGTTTCTTGTAATCAACCCCAACCTCTTTTCCACTTCTTGTTGTAATGACATTACATTCCTCCTTAGGGTTAACTTCATTGTTGGCCACAAAATTCTTTTCCGGTTTTTCCTCGAGCTTCTTAGCAAGTTGACCCACTTGTATCTCCAGATTTCTAATGGAAGCTTCAGTGCTCTTGTGGTTGGAGATGGACACTTGCATAAACTGCTGAAGAGTGTCCTCTAACTTTGAGGTCCTGTCAGATAAGGAGGGATGTGGTTGATATTGTTGTTGAGGTGGTATGTTTGATGGCCCAACTTGTCCTTGGCCCATGCTTGGGTGAGGTCTCCATCCTTGGTTATAGTTACCTTGGCGGTCTTGATTACCCATATAATTCACCTCTTGGAAATTGGCTTGCATGGCACACTGACCATTTATATGATCTCCACCACATAGCTCACAACCTTGATGTTGAGCTTGCGAAACATTCTGGAGCTCTTTAGGAAGTTGAGAGAGCTTGTTCATGAGAGCTTCGAGTTGTTGGGTCATTATTTTGTTTTGAGCTAACAAGGTGTCCTGAGATTGTAGTTGAAAAACACCTTTTTGTTGGAGTTGAGCTCTTTCATTTTGCACTTCATTGTCATTAGAAGCCATATTCTCTATCAGCTCATGTGCTTCTTCCGGTGTCTTCCATCTGATGTTTCCTCCAGCTGAGGCATCCAACATTAATTTGGTTTGGGATTTAAGGCCTCCCAAAAACATATTCAGGACGGTAGGCTCATCAAACCCATGAGTGGGCGTCTTTCTTAATAACCCCTTGAACCTATCCCATGCTTGGCTCAAAGTTTCACTACCATCTTGTTGAAAAGATGAGATTTCCTGCTTCCCTTTATTAACTTTTGACTGCGGGAAGTATTTGTTGAGGAACTTAGCAACCACGTCCTCCCATGCCGTGAAGCTATTCTCAGGAAACGAATTCAACCACACCTTGGCGTTTCCTCCCAACGAGAATGGAAACAAGCTCAGCCTTATAGCTTCATCAGGAACATCCTGAATCTTCTCAGTATTACATATCTCTAGGAAGGTGGCCAAATGATTGTACGGATTCTCATGAGAAAGGCCATGGAACTGATTATTCTGCACCAAATGGATGAGAGCAGGCTTCATCTCCATGTTGGCAGCATTAACTCTTGGCCTAGCAATGCTGTTGAAGTGAAGAGGCCCTGAGAATGTAGAATAGTCCTCCAAGGTGCGTCTAGCTTGGCCATCACCAAGACCATTTGGATTGGCGGCCATATCTTCTCCTTCCTGATCAAAAACAGGTATGAATGGTTGCTCAGGAATCTCTTGAATGAGAGAAGTTTCTCTAGCAGCCCTGTTTTGCCTTCTCCTTCTACTATTGTTTCTACGGGCAGTTTTCTCAACTTCGGGGTCTAAAAGGAGAGGTTCAGATGATGCTGTGCTCCTAGTACGGATTGTGCCCTGCATACACTAGAGACAACAATACTAGAGCACCAAGTTATCCAAAAAATAAAAGAAAACAAAAATTATTCACAGTAAAAGGAATATAAGAATAAAGCCTAAGTTGGTTAGAAACACACAAAAGTATAGTATTAACACTGAGTCCCCGGCAACGGCGCCAAAAACTTGTTAACTCTTTGGCAAGTGTACCAAATCGTTCTAAGTAATAAAACTGGTAAGACCGGGTATCGTTTCCCAAGAGACTCGTGTCACCAAACAATCGTATAATTTCCAACTAACTTAGACTAAAGAATGCTTCATAATTTGTGTTTTTGTGCAAATAGAGTAAACATGAAACATAATTAATAAAAGTGATCTTAGATACTCAAACACTTGGAAATGGAAAGATTAGAAATGATATGGAATGGTATTGTTGGGGGTATGATTTCACCTACTTCACTCTTATGTATAGAAAATCACTTCCTCTTCATTCAAATGCCAATGTCAATCTACTAAATTACTCAAACCCAATTCCTTGGTAGAGAGAGCCTAGACTTCCTTATTAGACTCCAATTCCTTGGAAAACCTAACAATTATTTCTGCATTAAGAATTGAGATCTTAAGACAACCAAAAGTCCTAGCTCTATCCCTAGATACTATTTCCTTTAGGTGTTTAATCCAAGTCCAGATTTACCCAACATTTTCCAATATCAAGCAAACCCTAAAATCATGTAATGGGTAGCAATTTCACAACAAGCATTAAGAAAAGGAATTAAACACTAACAATCAATGAAAGAGGCATAAATTCATTCAAAACATAGTATTTTACATAAGATTTCAGTGGCTACATCAATCCCCCAACAATAATGAAACTAGCTCTCCATGAATGGAGAGCTCAAGCTTACAACAATGGTGGAAATGGGAGAAGGAAGAAGACCCAAGGATGAAGAAGGACTGTTTCCACAGCTCCTAGCTCGCCTCCAAGAGCTCCAATTGAGAGAAATCGTGTCTGGACCGCCCAAGATCCTTTCCCCTTCGCGTTTTAGGGTTAAATAAGCTGTCTGCCACATCAGTAAAAATCGCGCCCGGGCGCCCTCTGTCAGTCGCGCCCGAGCGCAAAGCTCTCGTAAAAATTCAAAACTGGCGAAAAGTCGCGCCCGGGCGCCCGCGCTGTTTCGCGGCCGGGCGCGCGCCTCGCGCAGCGGGACGAGCGCCCTCTTCTGGCTTGGACGAGCGTCCTCTGCCTGGGACGAGCGTCCTATCATGGACGAACGTCCTCTCCTCTGGACGAGCTTTCTGGACGAACGTCCTCTGCCTGGCTAGACGAGCGGCCACTTCTGCCTGGCTGGACGAGCGTCTGCTTCTTGGACGAGCGCCCGCTTCTGGATGAGCGTCCTCCTTCCTGGACGAACGTCCACTGTCCTGGGACGAGCGTTCGCTCGTGCTTCCACTTTGGACGAGCGTCCGTTCTTCTGCCTTCTGGACGAGCGTCCGCTCTCCTGGGACGAGCGTTCTTGCACTGCTGATGGCATTTCTTCGTGCTAATTTCTTGGTCCAGTTCTATCGTTTGTTGGAGAGTCTTCCAAGCTCATTTTTAGCTACAAAATAAGGGATTATTGATGAAAGTATATCAAGGTAGCCAAAAACACAAATATAAAGAAAACAAGACAAAACAAGAGGACTAAGCAAGTTATAAGTTAGAAAGGAGTTGATTTTGCTACTAAAATGATGCTTAAAATATGGTAAAATTTAGCATTATCATACATCCATCCACAATGGTTGGGAAAACGGGCCGTGTTCTATGACAAGCCAAACAAATAAAAACTTAGCCAAAACAACAACACTCCATGTGACATAAGTAATAAACCTATTACTACTCAAGTCGAACATGGAAGGCAATTTGAACACTATTGTCATAGGCATTCAATAAGGGCATGCAAAGAGAAGTCCTCAGTATTGAAATGCCTTTGACATCTTAAGTGGTTGTGAATTAAATTTAGGGGAGTCAATTTTCTGACATTACTAAAGTTCTCTTTTATAGAGTACTTCCACATATTTTGTACATTGTAAGTGTTTAAGGTACTTTTACCCTTCTCATTCCATTGATCCGAGCGGGCGTTAGTATGAGGAATGAGAGAGTTTACTACGGGAAGAGGTCGAGCCCGGACAACTTCTTCTATATGTATGCTAATGTCTTTGCGCAACTCTGCGTTCGGGTTCCCTTTACCAAGTTTCAAATGGTCGTCCTTCGGGAAGCCAACGTAGCCCCGGCACAACTGCATCCTAACTCCTGGGCGGCTATGCAGGCATTTTTGGCAATATGTCTGGCAGTGGGTGTTACTCCAAAAATCCCCGTCTTCTTCCACTATTTTGAGGTTCGTTCGCCCCCTCAAGGTGGTTGGGTGTCTCTAACTTCCGTTCGGGATAGGACACTCTTTCGTCCGTACTCCGACTCATTCAAAAATTTCAAACATCATTACTTCAAGATCATCATCGATGCCTCCGGCCGTCGTGAGTTTCATGACGCTGCGGGGAATCCCTTGTTCCCTTTTTATTGGACAAGGGAACCCCGGAAAATAAAGGAGTTCCCCGTGGGAGTGTTGAATCCGGCCAACTTAGAGGCAGTGCACATCATCAACGCCCTCCCCCGCTGCATTTTCGCCCGTCACTTAGTTGAATGCCTTCATCATGAGGATTGTGAACGAAAGGCGTTCGGTATGGTATTATCATGTTGGATTCATTTTTCTTTAGTATGTCGACCTTAACGTATCTGAGTTTTCTTGTTTCTTCCAAATCTCATGACTGCTCCTGCACCCTGCCATGTGGAGATTTTTGTGATTTTCGGTAATGGATTGATGGTCAAGAACACAACGGTGTATCTGATATGTGGTGAATCAAAGAACATGAAAAAAGCGTATGAGCCAAAGAAACATTCTCTCATTAGAGTCATTTATGTTCTTTGAGAACAGCATGATCACTTTCAACTATTTTCATACTCTTATACAACTTCAATTAATCTCAAAAGTGATTTGCAGAGTTATATTTGTTTGTTTATATGAGGTCTTAATTATGAGTATCTAAGTCTTGTTTTCAAGAGAGTTGAATTCTGAATTAACTGTATTTGATACACATCCTTTACTCCTATCCAATCCTAAAATAAGCTTTAGAAAACATGAGGCTATGTAATTTTCCAATTCAAACAATATTTTAAAGATATTTATGTTCTTCTTCTTGTCATCAAGAAATACTTTTTGTAAATTCTTAAAGAATTTTTTTTCATACGTTATAAGAAATTCATTTTTTTACTAACGAATAAAATTCGGCTTTAATCTATTGGTACATAAAAATTAACTGTTTATCTACTTTTAAAAATTCATTAATAAAATATTTGTTGATAAAATTTACATACAAATAGAAAATATTATACGAAAAATGTGAGTTATCTACGTATATTTATATATGAATTTTAATTTGTAAGTAATGTAAGTATTCTATACAATTTCTAAAACTAAGTTACATACAGTTTTTTTTTTTACTGATTTTCCATATGTAAAATTGGTATATGAAATAGGACAAGAAAATTTGCAAAGAACAAAATCCACTGATATCCCAAGTAAAAAACATTACTTACTGATTTTACATACCTAGAAAATTAATTATTAAAAGTAAAATCTAAAAATTCTTTTTCCTCTTTTAGGTAATCCTCTCCTCAAAATTTTCTCACTTCTTGAACTTGAGTTCAGAGAATTCATCCTGAAGAACATTAACTCACGAACCACTCACTTGTGTCGTCGTTCACTGTCTCTCACTCTTACCTCACACCCTAATCTTGTTCGTTCACTCACCGTTGTCTCAACACATTCTCATCTCACTCATAATTGTGTCATGTTCAGTCATAGTTTCGTTGGTGACGACGATCACCAAATTCTTCTTCTCGTTCTGATGGTGATGCTCACATAGTTCGTTGATATGGTAACTAATTCCTCTCTTCATTCATATAGCTAGTAATCCCTAAAACCCTAAATTCCTAAAACACAAAAACCATAATCCCTCTTTTCTTTCTTTCATTAGCACATTACGCTGTTTGGTTCGGTTTGCAAGACATTGTTGCATTGTTACCAGAGTTGGATTGAGACAAAGGTGTTGCGGTTTGGGAAGAATCGGAGTGGTATTAAGGTATCTTTCGTTGTAGCCCAACCCAAATTTGCTAGAGATGATACTCGAAGAGAATCTATATATGGAGTTAAGTTTGAAGATGAAAATTTAGAGTTAAAGCATGAAAGAAAATCGATGCTATCAATGTTGTCATATTAACTAAATTTTCTGTTTTTCACCTAATTGTTTGTGTTATGTCTATTTCAAGGCTTCGAAATTTCACATACACATTGGTTGTCTATTTCCTTAGCCCACCAGCAACAGTATTCTTCTTGAAGAGTGGAGCGTTGATTACCTCCATGACCATTATCTACTTAAAGTGATTTCTATGCTTTAAGCTTGAAATGTGGTTAAATTTGACACATTATTTGCATCTATATAGAATGTAATACGTTGCTAGTGATGTATTGATAAGTTATTGTGTACTAGTTTAATCCCTTTGAACCTTCTATTGACTTATATATGTTCACTCGCTTACTGTAAGCTGAAACTGATAGGCAAGCAGGAGGGAACACAGGTGTCTCAGACAAATTCAGATTTGGCTATTTCAGATGCTTTTCAGATGACAGGAGTTGTTGATTCTGATGGTGAGTTTTTGCTTTCATGTGTTTGAAAGTTCAATCTTTTCGTACCTCTTTAATTGGATTTTTAAAGGTTCTTGTTCCCATTATAGGTAATAGAATAATCGGTGTAATAACAAAGGTTCGGTATACTCTTGTAGCACTTTATCTGACTCATTGTGAAATTTCTTAAGCTTTTGCCTTGTTCTGACAATATTAGGCACTATTATTTGGAATGTAGTTGAGTATCATGGACAGAGGATCTGATGCTCGCAATATATTTTCTCTCACATGTCTACTTTACTAAATAGTCTTAGTATTACTCATTGTAAGAGAAGAATTGTTTACTTGATATTTATATGACAGTAGAGTATTAAGAAAGTTATGGCTAAGAATGAAAAATATTTCTTTGATCTTGACGATGAAAATACTTCTGATCGTACTCTTCTGATCATTCAACTACCACTAAGAATGCTTCATTCACCCTAGCTTAATATTTTAAATCATTGTTATTGTCTTCTTTTATATCAAGCTAAATAATATTGTTTTTTACCTTGTTAATTTCAACTCAGGTAATATATATATATATATATATATATATATATATATATATATATATATATATATATATATATATATATATAACTTGTGTAGCTTAGCGTGAAAAATTAATAATTAGTGTACACAGCTATAATGTCTGTGATTGAATTCTAAATTTTGTACTTTCATTTAGTTACAAACTGCTATGCATGATAAATTTGTTAATTTTGATCATAACTATCTTGAGAGTTATGTCAAGAATGATTTCTTATTGGTTGAGACTACTCATAACAAAGGAAAATTAAACTCTTGAAGATGTACTATTTTACTTTTCTGTACAAAATAATAGCTCACATTCTGGGCATATACAGGATGTCTCTGTTCAGCAGCACCCAAAAGTTGCTGCCAAGCCTTTAAAGGTATAATAGTTGATTTACATTCGTCAACTACAGCTTTGTTGTTTATATGATCTTTTGATTGCATTGATGGCTTGTTACCATCATTGGTTAAATTATATGTTCATCATGCTTCCTTCCTAATCAACCGTGAAACGTTTAATATGATTGATTGTGTTGGCAAGGTGCAGGTGTGAAATTATTGAACAGACGGTGAACACAAAATTTTTAGTACTTATTTATCTCTTGTATACATGCCATTACCAGCAAAATTTAGTACTTATTAGGCTTCTATCTCCTTCCATTAGGTGTATTAGTCTTAATCTTAATTATGCGAGTTTATCATAAAAATTGTTGTTTTGAAATGCAGACAATTATTAGATTTATTGTTTTGAATTTTGTTTCGTTTGACTGCAGGTTATGCATAGGTGATCAATTATTGAACGATGTTTGACTGTGGTCACTAGTCAAAATACATGTGGTTTGTCGGGAAATATATTGAGGTGTGATCATCTAATATATTTTTGTTGTAAAGCTATTATAGATATACGACGGATGTGTTGAAATTTTTGGATATTTTTCTTTTACCTGTTGACTAATTGTCACTTGTAATGGATAAATGAAAATTCTGCAAAATCAAAATTTTAAAACAACAGAGAAAAAAATTTACTTACTGAACTGCTAAAATGATAAACGAGTTTTGATTCTTTAGAAACAGCAATTGGGGTTAAAACAGAACATGTATTCAGTTAAAACTCGTCATTTGTGTGCGTAGGTTTTTCCGAAGCAAGTATAAGAGAGACATAAAGTGTTTGAAGATGGAGGTGAAGACTCTGCTAATGGAGAGATCATACAATGTAGAAAAGACTCTGTGGAGATTGGAAAAAGCAACTCTTATGGGAATGATTTGTTGGGAATGCTCCAAGAAGGCGTTATATATTATAACTTCTCTTCATTTGTGTTAGTATAATAATTATTTCAACTTTATAAAAAATTTCAATAAGTTTAGTATAAAATAATTATATTAGGAAAAACTAGTCTGATATTAAAATGATCATATATATATATATATATATATATATGGGATTCGTTAACTTGCGAAAGCTTATTTTTTTCGTTGGTACATCTTAATAATGTGTACTGGGTTTTAGTAGACAAAAATACTCTTATATGTTATGTATTATAAGTTTTAAGGTTAAAGTAATTTTATTCTCAAAACTAAAAAAAAAAACAATAGACTCCCAAATCCTTATTCATCTCTACCATTTCTCTTAGTCTTTTCTCTTTCATCTTTCTCACTCTAACATTTTTTCTGTCATCCTACTGTAGTTCAAAGTGAAAAAATCAGAAACACTTGTCGTTAAACAATTTGTCTTTATGAAGATGTGAGTAATTGACATATTCACTTTCAGGCAAAGGTTCATTTAATATATCTTCAATGTTATCATCTTCACTAACCTCTCTAATTTCATCATCTATATATGTTGAATCATCATCTCTAACAAAAACTTTTCAAGCCAATTACCAATTTCTTCGGATGTCATTATGCCTGTGAAAATTAGATAAGACAAATTATAAAATGAAAACTCATTATAAAATCGTTTTTTATAAGAAATTGTTTAACAATGAGTGTTTCTGATTTTTTTTCTAAGTCAATTCCTTTTATGTTATTATGTTTGTGAAAATTATATAAAATTATATAAGACAGATTATAAAACGAAAAATCATTGTAAAATTATTTTTTGTAAGAAATTGTTTAACCTTGAGTATTTCTGATTTTTTTCAGGTCAATTACCAATTCTTTCATATGTCATTGTATTTGTGAAAATTAGATAAGACAACAATTATAAAATGAAAACTTATTATAAAATCATTTTTTGTAAGAAATTGTTTAACAGTCGTGTTTCTGATTTTTGTTCAGTTAGGATTATTATAAGATGACAAATAAAATGATGGAATGAGAGAGATGAAAGAAAAATGGTTGAGAGGAATGAGCGAAGTGAATAAGGATTTCGAGATTTATTGTTTTTCTTTTAGTTTTAGAATAAAAATTTTTCAAGTATTCTCGATCTTAAAACTTAGAATCCATATTATATGAGGATATTTTTATCTTTTAAAACTCGGTACATATTGCTTAAATGTACCAATTAAAAAAAGATGTAAGTTATATATATATATATATATATATATATATATATATATATATATTTACATATAGGTTTATTTCTAGGTAATTATTTATGAATAAATTAATAAATAATTCCATACATTTTTTCTATATAAATAAATCTACAAATAATTATATATAAATAAATTTATAAGTAATATTTATTATGATTATTTTATTTATGAGTTTTTGTCCGTAAATAATGAATAGGTAATATTGTGTTATTTATCGATTTTGTAACTTTCTTATTAATTTTTGTTATAGATAATAATTTTTTTTCGTGAAAATTCGTCAATAATAATTGTTATCAAAATTTATAAATAAATTATTTGCTAGTAATTATTGATAACAAAAATCCGTCATGTTACTAAATATTTTATTGGGTTAGGTTTGACTGAAAATTTGACATTTATTTTCCATGTTTTTACCTATTATTTGTTAATAAGCTATAATTAGCATATAAAAGAAGCCATAATGACTAAGCTAGCATGAATCGGAAAGTGAAGAATAAGGTGCTCTACTTTATATGTTAAACTCAAAAAGATGAACTGTTTCCACACTTTATTTGTTATACAAAATTGCCACTGGAAATATAATCTCATACGATGGAGATCTTATGATGCGTTTTTTTTAATAGAAAGAAAGTGCGCATTTATACCTATTGCCCTGAGAAGAAAAACAAGGGCGTGTTCATAAAGAAAATTGAATACAATTTTTATAATTTAAATAAAAAAACTGATGTAAATGATTACAATTTTTATATTGTGTTAATTGAATGATATAGATATAATATATAATTTAATTGAAAAAATTTTACAGATTAAATTCTAATTTTAAATTTTGATTTATTGTCAGATCTTGGAAATTTAACCCAAAAACACACCTGTCAAATTTCATTTAATGCACTCAAAACTCTGCTCAGACCATTTAAAACGCACTCCCAAACTATGATCACTGACGTCAGGTGTCAAGAATGGAATGTTCGAAAATCAGTAGTGGAATACAGGTGTCCGTATGAGAGAATGTGTTCGTTTTACCTTGGGAAGAAAAATGATTTTTCTGAAAACCTTCTTCCCACTCTCTGCATGCATCCTTCTTCCTCCTGAAAACTGATTTTTTATTTTCTCCTCCTTCTCTCTAGAAAGCTTTCATCTTCTCTCTACTGTAACTCACTACTCTCTTCTCCGATCAACATTCAGAAACCGTAGGAGCGTCCCCTGAGTCGTGAGCTTCATTCTGGACCGAACAGTTTCAGATTCTGAAACTGGTAAGTTTCTTTTCCCTAACCGTTCGTTCTTGGGTTACATGCAAAACCAAGTTCTGGTTACATGCATGGGTTGTAAGTCTAAGTTGTTTCTGATTTTTATGTGGTTAGATTAAGTTGGAATAGTTTAGTGATCGTGAGGATAGAAAGCAGTAATCGGACGAGCCAAAAACCTTGCGTTTAGAACGTTTCAATTACGAATCCCGGTAAGGGGAGCTTATTTGATTTAATTCATATATTGTGTTTTGTATGAACGCTCGCTGTTTGATTGAAACGAATATGATGTATGCTGGTTGACCTGTATGATAATGTTTGATATTTATAAATGTGAATATGATTTTTCAAATGGAAGTATGAAGTATTAATGTAGATGCTATAAAGTATGCATATTGATATTTGGTGTGAATTCATATGATATGAACTGATATGTTGAAAATGTATGTAGCTGGAAATTCGAAAATGAACTTACTACTATGATAATATACGTTCGTCATCGAACGGTCTTATACCGTTCGGTTTCCTAGTAAACTGTCTAAAATGGAATTCTTTCATTTGGAGAGAATTCTGATAGAGAACGAGCGTCCTCATGTTAAATAATATGTTGGAACATTCGGCACAGCCTAGTGGTATCCGAGTACCTGAAATCAAGTAATAATATATTTATACCCTTGTACTTTAAAATTTGAAACGCTCGGTTTTTCACCTAGCGTTCGTAATAATTAGCGCTCGGTCTTATACCTAGTGTTGTAATAAGTAACATTCGGTCTTACACCCAGCGTTCGCAATGAGTAGCGCTCGGTCCTACACCTAACGTCTGTCCTATGTAGTGCTCGGTCTTATACCAAGTGCTCGTACTATTGTATTACTACCCTTGATAAAATAGCGTTCGTCCAACTTCAGTAATATTTTCCTTTACCATGTTCGGTCACTTACTGACATTGGATTTCCGTAAGTGAACTATTCTAAATA
Organism: Vigna nakashimae; assembly: GCA_034642375.1. Lineage (NCBI taxonomy): Eukaryota > Viridiplantae > Streptophyta > Magnoliopsida > Fabales > Fabaceae > Vigna > Vigna nakashimae. The sequence continues at coordinate 27,495,402 of CM067768.1, forward strand.
TAATTCTTAACATCTCAGATTCTTTTTTCTTGTATTGGATCCGGCCTAGGGCCCCCACACTTAAATTATTCTCAGAGTATTGGTTTAAAATTCACGAGAGTTAGTTCATTTAAATGACTCACATGGTAATTACCATTCGTCGCAGATTTCCTATTTTAATCAGTCCATTTCTCAAATCTAAAAGTAATTCTCTTAGTCTTATTCTGTTTCGAACAGTTGAATCATTGGTCGTATCATTGACGTTCGTCCTCGTTCTGAAGAGGGCTGAATGTTCGTTATTTTAGGTCTTTGTAACTAATGATGAAAATGAGAATAAAGTAAAAGATTATAAAGGGTGAACATTATATGGGATGAATATACGATTATGGATTTTGAACGAGCGTTCCAGGGAGGAACGACTCATGTATTGAATATTGAAATTGGTAAAGTATGACTGTGGTTATGCTAATGCTAGTAGTTCATCCTGATGTTCCGTGAGTACTCGTCCTCACGTAGAGGGGGTAGGTCATGTGTGGGAACGGCAGGAGGTCCTAGTCCTTAGGGGTACATTGGATAGGGCTAACCTCGGGTGACAACTATTGAGTGTATCCCAGTTACTACATCACCCGGGTACAAGAACGCCTGTAGCTACACAGATTCATACAGTCCGGACGGTCCGTCTAGAGTTAATGTTCGTATGGTTATATATATATATATATATATATATATATATATATATATATATATATATATATATATATATATATATTGTGTGTGTGTATGTATTGAACTAGATTCATGTGTGGTTTGGAATGTTTACTTTATCTGTTGATGTGTGAATTAAATTACATAAGCTTACCCTTCGTTTTTCCTTGTGTTGTCTCTCGTCCTTGTACGTCTGTCCTGTCATTGCAATGATCATCCGTGTGGATGTGAGCAGAAGGCGAGACATTGCTAGAAGACGTTATTGAAGAGGAGAACTTGGTGGATGTTGAAGTTAAGGCCGAGCCTTATGTCGTCCAGCTGATTTTATAACTTTAGTATTTTGTAGTGGTCGTTCGGTATTGAAGTTTTTACGGCGTTCGTTCCTATCTTCTCTTATTATTCGATCCTATTGTAATCAACTCTGTACTTAATGACCGTTCGGTTTAGGAACATTGTGTTTAGTGTAAAGACAGCACTGTTTGATTATGCAATGTAATTAATTCTAATTTATGGTTATTACTGTATTTTGGGATGTTACATTTATTAATTTAATGTATAAATGTTATAATATTCTCGTATTATCAAATTAGAAATATTAATTAACTAAAATTTAAAACAATTATTTTCAGAATTAAATCTATCTTACTATATATATTAAAGGGTTAAATATGTTTTTAGTCCCTAAACTATTGGTCGTATCTGGTTTTCGTCCCTCTTTCAAAGTAAGGTACAATTTGGTCCTCATTCTTTTCGAAACGTTCGTTTTAGTCCTCGAAAATTAAACACTGTTTAAAAATTTGGTTCTCATTTAGCAAAAATTGAGGACTAAAACCAAAATTCCGAGGACTAAAACGAACGTTTCGAAAAGAATGAGGACCAAATTGTACCTTACTTTGAAAGAGAGACGAAAACCAAAAACGGCCAATAGTTTAGGGACTAAAAACATATTTAACCCTATATTAAAAAGGTATTCGGAGACCAAGCCAGTCTCACTCACTTTTGAATTGAGAGGAATCATTCTGTTATGTGGAAAAACGAGTAATAAAATGATAATAAGAAACAGTTAGATTTAGGGACTAAGCTATAAACAAAGTATTTAGAAAACGGAAAATAACGTCTCAATCACAATGGCTTCCTCGAGCCCAAAGGAGTTCAACAATCGTTACAAAATAAAAATAGACAAGAAAGAAACTTTAAAAGAAAATAAATGTGATAAAACCTTCTTCAATTATCTTTCTCCAAATCCAAGTGAAGTAGCTCTTTTCTCCAAATCACAACCCTTTCGATCTTAAACAATAATTCCATTTCTTCTCACACCTATAATCCAGATTTCCTCTGCCAAAAATTAAACAAATAAGGAATTTCGCCAAAAGTAAAAACAACAAAACATAAATAATAATAAATAGTGAATGACAAATTAAAATTTGATGTTATTGATTTTTTTAACTAAATAATATCTTGATAATCAGTAACAATAATTATGATGTATTAATATAAAAACATATTTGTATATACAATCGTTTATGTTTATACAAATTTTGGCTTTAAATGTGTTTTCTTAGATTTGAAATACATTCTGATTTTTATTTGGTATGTAATAAAAAATTACTTTTTGTTTCCTATCTCTTTTTTATATATTTTCTTGTTCGGTTAAGTATTTTCTGAAATATTTATGGATTTTCTTTATGTTCAAGATATTTACTTTTTGGCAAATCTTTTCTACTAAAAATGGTGATATGTCAATTAGCAAACTAACTAATAACCATCGTGAAATAAAAAATAAGAAAAACAAAGATAAAAGCAATATTATAGATGAATACACGTGGAGAGAAAAACATTTTTAAATTTAAAATCTTTTAGTTACTTTTGTGCTTTTTAAGATTCTATTTACAATAATAATATGATCGATAATTATTTATATATTGATAGTTAAAAAAACGGCAATTTACCATAAAAATGCCTTCAATATTGATCTTAATATCACATATCGTTAAAATTGTTTATTAAAATAATAATAGTAATAAAGAAAAAATATTAAGTTTGTAACATAAGGTTAAAATATATTACCTGCTATGTTGTGTGTAATCTCTTCAAAACTTTCACTACTGTCATGACATAGAGGCTGTCTGATAAATTACTTAAGAATTGGAAATATGCATGACGCCAAGAACGTATTATTAAGATTGAGCCAAACATTCCCCAAAAGCTTATAACAAATCCAATTGTCATACTTATATAATATTCACGATTGAAAATCAAATTATCATCCTCTTGAAATTTAACAATCGGTTCTTCTCTTGCCACTCCATCAATACACCATTTCGTTAATGGTGGTCCACAGAGATCAACATTATCTTCATATTTCGATGGATCGAAACTCTGTAATTGTGTGCCAGTTGGAATTTTTCCAGATAAGTAATTATGTGACACATCTAACACAGTGAGTCGATCAATTTGAGCAAGACTGGAAGGAATAGAACCAACAAGTTGGTTTCGTGACAAATCAAGAAATTCAAGTGATGTTAACTCTCCAACATTTAAAGGAATTTTCCCTGTCAATTGGTTTCTTGATAAATTCAATGACACCAATCCAAATAAACCCTCTATTTCTTTTGGAATTTCTTCTGATACTTCATTGTCTGAGAGATCAATGCTTTTTAAAAGTGATAATCCTATGTTTGTGAACATTAGCTCAGAACCTTTCCACATCAAGATTGCATTCAAATCATATGAATAGTTATTTGAGATATAATTATTGTTGACCAAATAGTGATGACCTTCATAATCTCTCAAAGAAGTCGTTTGAGTCATTGAGGAAAAGTTTTTTATGCATTTAGGAATTTCTCCGGATAGGTTGTTTTGTGAGAGATCTAAGAGTTGAATGCTTTTTAGATAACAAACTTGTAACGGTAAACTCCCACGAAAATAGTTGCTTCTTAAGCTTAAAAATTGCAACTGCGATAATTTGTTTCCTATCCAATTTGGGATAGATCCTGATAATCTATTTTCTGCCATGTCTATCATCACTAATTGTGTGCAATTTTTCAAGATGGAGGGAATTTTACCGGTTAAGTTATTGCTTCTCAATAACAAAACTTGAAGTTCAAGGAGTGATCCCATTGAAGAGGGAATATCTCCTGTAAATTTGTTCTGACTCATATTTAAGTAAGTCAATGATTTGAAATGGGTCCAACAGTCTGGAATTTGTCCAGAAAACATATTATTTGAAAGGTCTAATCGGTACAAAGTTTCAACTACACCACTAGAGCATAAAAGCCAAGAAGAATTTGAGAATTTATTGTTTGATAGATCAAGAAATATTGAGCCTCGTAAAAATGGTGGAACATGACCTTCAAATTGATTTGATGCCAGATTAAGAGAAAAATACTGATGCTCTAATGGTAAATTTGGAATCGTACCTTGTAAATTATTACATGAAATATTAATCTTCATCCAATTTGACAGTCCAAATTTGGTCCAAAACCATTTTGGAACGGTACCTGATATTCCACTCTTTGAAATGTCAAGGTATCTAAATTTGTTTTGTTTCTCTAGCCATTTGGGAAACAATGGACCAAGCTTGCAAGACCTCAATTCAATCCTATCCAATTGAAGAGTTGAAGCCCAATTTTGACTAACTTCTAACGTGAGTGAGTTATCTGACAATAGCAATATCTTTAACTTTGTCATATTATAAAAATGAGAGTCAGTTAACACACCTTTCAAAGAGTTTGACATAAAGGATAATACCTCAAGTTCTGTTGGAAATCGAAGATCTTCAGAAATTGTCCCATTTAGCTTGTTATTATCAAGGTACAATTCTTTTAATGATGGGAACATTGTTGCGAGGTTGCTAGGCAAAGTACCACTAATTTGATTCATGCCTAGATTTAAACTTTGCAATGATGAGGATAAATGATGCATTATTGCGGGAAGGTTTTCACTGAAACTGTTATTAAATAGGTTCAATGAATGCAAAACATTATCATTGTTGTGAAGTAATTTTGGAACTCCATCCAATCGATTTCCTGATATATCCAACGTTTCCAACTTTGAAAATATTGAAAAATCAGGTAATGTGCCATTAAATTTATTTCGACCGAGATATAGTTCTCGCAATGAGTATCTAGAACATCCAGACAAATGATTAAACATCACTGTGAGATCTTCACTCAACTTATTATCAGACAAATCCAATAACTCCAAAGTACATGTGCTCCCAAAAGATTTTGGAACACCACCTTCTAAAGAGTTAAACTCAACTGACAACTGCTCCAAATGAGATGGTAATCTAGTGCCTTCAGGTATCTTCCCACTCAATTGATTCTCATAAAGATACAACGTTTTTAAATTTGAAAATGCTGAAAGGTCAGGTATGGAGCCTCTGATTTGGTTGTATGTCAAACTCAAATCTTGTAGTGAGTATCTAACACAACCACGGGAGAAATTATGTAGAATTGACGAAAGGTCTTCGGTCATATTGTTTCCATCCATGTAGAATGAATGTAGGGTGCATATATTCATGAATGATTTCAAATCCTCACCCTTGAACACATTATAGGAGAGGTCAAGGTGCTCAAGAGAATTCATGGCCAAGCCAAAATGATTTGATGTCAAACCCTTCAAGAGGTTCCAACTAAGGTCAAGCTCAACAAGGTTGGAAGTGGTGTTTGACAGCCAATGGAATACCATTGGTTGTGTGAAGGAGTTACGAGAAAGATGAAGGACAGAAAGGGAAGTAGAAAAATTGAAGTTGGAAGGGTCGAATGAAAGGAGGAAATGATCGGAAAGGCCACAATCAATTAAACTGAGTTCTCTTAGTTTTGGTAGCTTGGCAATGGTTCGAAGGCTGTTAAAATTAGATATGGAATTGAAGGAAAGATGGGTTAAAGAATTAAGATTAGATAACCATTGATCACTACCGACAATTTTGAGAGCACTACCATATCCAAGATAGAGTTTATGCAAATTTGAAAGGTTTCCTAGTTGGGAAGGAATGGATCCTTCAAAAGAATTCCCATTGAGATCAAGATACTCCAACCGAGAGAGATTTCCAAGTTCACGGGGGATTGAACCATTCAAATCAAAATTTGATGCAAGATTCAAATATTTCAAATGAGAAAGAGAACTTATCTGAGTTGGAATTTGTCCGCTAAAACCACATGCAGAGAGATCAAGATATCTCAAGTTGGTAAGAGAGCCAAGAAACTCTGGAATATTAGTGTCTGAAAAATCATTGAGACTGAGGTTCAAATACTGTAAGTGTCCCAACTCCATTAACGACTTGTGGATCTCTCCGCTGATGTAACGCCGAGAAATAGATTCATAATAATAGTAAAGAGGAGGAGATTGATAATGATACTGTCCAGGAAGGTGGATGCTTATAATATGAGCGGTGAGATTGGTGCAGCGAATCCCCTCCCATTGGCAACAGTCGGGAGTGGTCCAAGATGAGAGCATGTCGTAGTCATCAACAATGGCAGCCTTGAATTGAAGGAGTGCTTCCCTCTCCTTTGGATTGCATCGGATGTGGTGTTGTCCATAAGCAGCCTGCAACACCACACTCACCACAAAAATAAACATCATCACTTTGAGAATATTCATGATGATGAAATAGAGAGAGTGAATAGTATAGAATTAGATTGATATGTGTTCTGAATTAAGCACTCCCAATACCCACATTTATACTCACACCGACTCATTAATTACCTATACTGCTGTTCTAAGTCATCGTCGTGTTTGCCTGTTTTCCAATTTTTTATTCATCATATCAACTAATTTTTGTGGTCCATAAATAACTTTATTATGCATTTCATTAATGCATTCAAGATTTCAATAATTTCAATAGTATCAATTGACTTCGAAGAAGACTTGTGTATTTTCATTTTAAACGACAATATTATTTATAAAGTTAGTTATTCTTAGAGACAAAATATTCTATGAAAATAGATACAATTAGAAAATCGTATATTGTCTGTGAATTTTTTATAAAATTCATAAAATACATATTTTTCTTTAAGGATATTTTAAAAAATTTGTAAGTCCAGCTAAATATTAAGAAAATATTTTAACAGTGAAAGTTTATCGGACCATTTGTATCTTGTTCCTATAAAATTTTCATCTCATATTACTAGCAAATTATTTTATTACTACCAAATGATTTTGTTTTTGTTGTGGGGTTGAGTCACTAAATACTTTCACAATTTGTCTTCTTGTCGTTTAGTCTCGCTTCAAACTATGTTGTCTCACTCTTCTATCTGGGAGGAACCTGTCAAAGAACCTCCGATGTCAAAGTCAATATGTCAAATGTTCGACAATCCAATAGAACAATAATAAATGCAACGTACCAACCACTTACCTTTGACTTGTATTTATAATTTTCGCCATGGACTTGGAATTAGTGAAATCTTAATCACGGCCCAATTTCAACCCAATGACTTTAATCACGGTTTTATCTTATCCTTGATAATAACAATTCAAAGAACATACCAACAAGTTGTATTACTCTAGACCGTTCGGTTTGCTTTACCCGATCGTCCGGTTAAGTTGGTCATACGTCGTCTGTCTTGACCGTCCAGTCCTTATCAACTTTGTTATAGTAAATTAATTTGGGGTAATGGACCAAATGTAAAAAATATTGCCAAATTAAAAAGGAAAATTCAATAAATCTAGTCATTATTGGAAAATTAGACATTGGTCTTTATTCAAATAAAATGACAAGGAACCTTCCACTTTTCCACCTTTGTCACTTTCCTCATTATCAATGGTGGGAAATTTTTTGGGGCAATAATTCTATTCCAATCAATTGACTTATCCAAAGACTTGTGAAAAGAAAGGTAACTAACACGAACTTGGAATTTTAGATTAAACGACAACTTTATATAAAAAATAATCGATCAAATGTTTCCTTAAAAAATAGTGATAGAATTATAAGCCAATATTCGAAAGATAATAAAATTAGAAAACTACTCTGAAAATGCATTTTGCAAGGCAATTATTATTTAACAAGTTGTAATATTTGCAATAGCTTCTTTTATGAATACCAAATATGGTTAATGTGACATAGAAAGAGTTATTAACACAGTTCAACAGTTTACATATGAGTATGACAAAATAACGTCATTCATTTCTATGTAGAGCTAAAACATTCTATAAACTACAAATTAAATGGCATCTACCATGAAATTGTTATCAAATGAAATGTTATCGGTTTTATAGTATGAACACAAATTTGGTATTTGTAGAATAAATCAAATCGTGAGAAAGGTTTTAGGGAAATAATTTTATTCCAATCTATGGACTTATCTGAAGACTTTTGAAAAGAAAGGTAACTTACACAAGGAATTTTTAGATTAAAAGACAATTTTATATAAAAAAATAATCCATCAATATTTCCTTAAAAATAGTGGCGAAATTATAAATATAGATAGAAAGGTCTGAGATGAATTTAAGACAAATATATCCAGCTTCCGGTGGAATTGAGTCACCTTATACCTAGGTAAAATGAATTCAGTCTGACCCATGTTTGTTCAAGTTAGTTTTACTAATGTTAAGGTAGAATGACCCTGACCCGAGTCAGAACATCAAATTGTAGTTATTAAACAACTTCTTCTATCTTAAGATTCAAATCTCTCAGCTATCCAATTCAAGATAAAGATCTAACTAAATCTGAGTTGCATCATATTTTAGGAAAAGAAGAAAAGAGAGGCTGAAGGCCAAAACTCTAAAGATTATTCAAACAATAAAGATAAGGAAGACCAGAAAATTACCCTTAGGTCTTTAAATATATCACTAAAGACAAGTGGCTGCAAGTTTTTCATGAGAAGGGTTTATAGGTGTGTTAATGAAATGGCTTTGGCTTAGGAATTAATGATTTACACAACACTTCTTACGTATGTTGTATTATATATAATAATAAATTTCAGATATTAAAGTTTTTAAATTGATTGTGCAATTTTACTGATGTAGAAGGAGGATATAGAAAATTTTCTCTGGTCCAAAATTGGGGTAAAAAGTGTTATCTTTTATAAAAAGTATAAAAAGACAATCAGTATAAAAAGTAATACTTTTTACATCAATTAACCACACAATTGGTATAAAAAAGTATTTCAATCATCAAAATCATTCTTCCTCGTCAATCAGAAATATCAACACTTTGTTGGATTTCATCAAAATCACTTCTACCAAGCAAATCATATATCCTCAAATTCTCTCAACGCATATAACACAACATCATTCAAATCAAACATCAAAACATAAACTCCTAAATAGGTGAAAAATAATAACAAAATTTGTTTTTAAAATTTTGGGGATTTTGTGTTGTTAGGATTTTGTGAGGGAGTGAAGAGTTTTCAAATAAACTAAAAAATAAAAAACTATTTTCTATACCAATTATAATTAAAACTGATATAAAATGTTTTTTCTTATTTATTACAAAAATATCATTGTATCCACTTCTATATCGGTTATAATTATTATAAAAATTTTCTTATTTGTTAAAAAAAGAGCATGACATCCACTTTCTATGAGTGTTATAACTAGAACCAACATGTAAAATTTTATTATTTATTATAAAAATATCATTACACCCATATTTTATATCGGTTATAAATACAATTGGTATAAAGTGTTACCATATTTATAGTTATGCCATCATGCTATTTTTTATTTTTTATAACTGATGGATTATAGTTGGTATAAATAGTTGTTATAAAAAATATTTTTTTGTCAAATGTAATTGATAAGCTTCACTTATTGTATTCTACATAAGAAATGCTAAGCTTCACTTATAGTACACTACATAGAAGTATTTTTCGTTCTTCTTAAAGATTTAAAGGTATAATTATAAAATCATAAAATTTATAGAGGAAATAATAATGGAAAACACCCAATTTTTCGTTCTTCCCAAAAAATTAAAGGTATAATGATAAGAGTCATAAAAGTTACCGAGGAAATAATAATGGAAAACAACTAATTTGGTAAATGAGTAACAATTAGAAGTGAGAAAATGAGATAGCAAACTTTTGACGACTCCTTCTCACATGTGCACATGGCAAAGTGGGTCTTCTTGATTTGTTAGAATTTTTTTTGTAGTTAAATTATAATAAAAAATAATTTAAATGATTAAAATTTGGTGTTGTCTTATTTGAAAGATATAAATATGCAACAAAATTATAATGTTGATTAAAAATACTTAGATATTAAGTTTTAATTGTTGATTTTAATTAAGTAATTTAACATGTAAAGTTAATAATTTTTTTAATTAAATAAATTTGAAACATTAATTAAAAAACATAAAAAATTATATGGTTCAAATTTGTTATCATTTAAAGTTTTAATTTATTTTTTCAAAAAATTATGATAGTTGAATTCATCCCTCTTAAACTAGCTCTTATATATATATATATATATATATATATATATATATATATATATATATATATATATATATATATATATATATATATATATATATATATATATATATATATAACTTACAAGAATAAGTATAATTCACAAGACAACAATAAAATAAAAACGAAAACAAAATTTGTACAATAAATTTTATATTTGTTCACTGTCTTAGAGTTACATCCGGTTGCTAAGACAAGCTAATACTGTAACAATGTATATACATAAACATGCATATAATACAACCAATGCAAGAAATAAGCTCTTTAGACAATGTACATCCTCGTCCTGATCTCCATCTATACCCATATCGAGTTAATGTAGATATTTCTAGTAAAATCGAGAATGAATTTATTTCTCATCCATATTTCTAATTCAATAACAAAAAATTAAATTACTAATTTAATCATTAATTTTTATTATAAAGTTTCCCTAACAATCATTTTTATTGATGAAGTTGGTAGTATATTTGGACAGAGGATTAGAGTAGGAGAGTATTAGACCATTGGAGAGATAAAAGAAGAGTTCATGACAAGCTGGGTTGGGCTATTAACTTTTGCTAATGAATGCATTTGCTTTGTTACTATGATAAGCAAATGTGTGATCATAATAAGAAAATAAGAAAATTGATATAACATGTGGTCATTTAATCTATTTCCTTTGCATAGGAGTTTGTTTTTTTTCTTATGTAGCAAACACTATTTTATTGCTCCCTTAGAAGGCAGATCTTTGTGTAGCTTTTTCTCAACTCTTTAATCTTCACTTTCTTCCTCTTTGGCCTTTAAGTTGTTCAGAAAATTGAACTTGTCATATGTCTTTTAATGATAAAGTAAAATTAAACGTTGTTTTCAACCATGCAATATAAGTAAAACTAAATTATGATAGATATCTAGCACTACATTGTCATGTAATCCATTTCTAAGAATTGAAATTGTAACTCGTTCAAATAACTAAAGGTATAATATAATACTAAAAATTTCATAGAAATGGAAGAAGAAAACTCTTTTATATCATGTATATTATCTTTTTCCATATACATGAACTTACAAATATCTGACTAAACACGTGGCTTAAGTTTTTCATTCGAAGGATCCATAATGAATGAGTTAAAGCAGTGGAATGATTTATACGGAGAAGAGGTTCAAGGAAGAAGCAACAACTCTCTCCAAATCCAAGTGAAGTAGCTCTCTTCTCTGATTTTTGATATCCTTAAGTAGGCTACCCTCACAACCCTTTCGATCTTCAACAATAATTCCATTTCTTCCCTTACACTACTTCACACCTTTAATCCAGATTTCCTCTGCCAAAAATTAACAACATAATTAATTTCACCAAAAGTAAAGACAGCAAAACATAATGAAAAGAAAAGAGAAATCCAATGATTAGAAAATATTAAGATTTAGATTGCAGATCTTTCCTTTAATTACAACTCATAAAAAAAAATGTATTTATAGAAATGATTATATCTATCATCCATGGCACAAACATTGCAATGTTTAAAAGTACAAAAGAGAATGACAGAACAATTTTTAGACATGATCGAAAGAGACTAAAAAAATTAAGTTTGTAACATAAGGTTAAAATATATTACCTCCATGTTGTGTGCAATTTCTTCAAAACTTTCACCATGGTAATGCCATAGAAGGTGTCTGATAAATGAATTAAGAATTTGAAATATGCATGACGCCAAGAACGTATTATTAAGATTGAGCCAAACACTCCCCAAAAGCTTATAACAAATCCAATTGTCATACTTATATAATATTCACGATTGAAAATCAAATTATCATCCTCTTGAAATTTAACAATCGGTTCTTCTCTTGCCACTCCATCAATACACCATTTCTTTAATGGTGGTCCACAGAGATCAACATTATCTTCATATTTCGATGCATCGAAACTCTGTAATTGTGTGCCAGTTGGAATTTTTCCAGATAAGTAATTATGTGACAGATCTAACACAGTGAGTCGATCAATTTGAGCAAGACTGGAAGGAATAGAACCAACAAGTTGGTTTCGTGACAAATCAAGAAATTCAAGTGATGTTAACTCTCCAACATTTAAAGGAATTTTCCCTGTCAATTGGTTTCTTGATAAATTCAATGACACCAATCCAAATAAACCCTCTATTTCCTTTGGAATTTCTCCTGATAATTCATTGTCTGAGAAATCAATGCTTTTTAAAAGTGATAATCCTATGTTTGTGAACATTAGCTCAGAACCTTTCCACATCAAAAATGTATTCAAATTGTATGAATAGTTACTTGTCATGTATCTCGTGTGGACCAAATATTGATGACTTTGATAATCTCCCAGCGAAGTCATTTGAGCCATTGAAGAAAAGTTTTTTATGCATTTAGGAATTTGTCCAGATAAATTGTTTAGGGAGAGATCTAAGAGTTGAATTCTTTTGAGATAACAAATTTGCAATGGTAAACTTCCCCATAAATAATTGCTTCTTAAGCTTAAAAATTGCAACTTTGATAATTCATTCCCGATCCAATCTGGGATAGATCCTGATAATCTATTTCCTGCTATGTCTACCATCACTAAATTTGTGCAATTCTTTAAGATGGAAGGAATCATACCTGTTAAGTTATTGTTTCTCAATAACAATACTTGAAGTTGAAGGAGTGATCTCATTGAAGTAGGAATTTTTTTAGAAAATTTGTTCTGACTCATATCTAAGTAAGCCAATGACTTGAAATGGGTCCAACAGTCCGGAATTTGTCCAGAAAACTCATTATTTGAAAGGTCTAATTGGTATAAATTATCAACTGCACCACTAGAGCATAAAAACCAAGAAGAATTTGTAAATTTATTGTTTGATAGATCAAGAAATATTGAACCTTGTAAAAATGATGGAACATGACCTTCAAATTGATTTGATGCAAGACTAAGAGAATCATAATAATTTTCTATTGGCAAATTTGGAATCGTACCTTGTAAATTATTAAACGAAATATCAATACTCATCCAATTGGACAATCCAAATTTGGTCCAAAACCATTTTGGAACAGTACCTGATATTCCACTATTTGAAATGTCAAGGTATTGAAATTTGTTTTGTTTCTCTAGCCATTTGGGAAACAAAGGACCAAGCTTGCAAGACCTCAATTCAATATTATCCAATTGAAAAGTTGAACCCCAATTTTGACTAACTTCTAACGTGAGTGAGTTATCTGACAACATCAATGTCTTTAACTTTGTCATATTATAGAAATGGGAGTCAGATAACACACCTTTCAAAGAGTTTGACATCAAGGATAATTCCTCAAGTTCTGTTGGAAATCGAAGATCTTCAGAAATTGTCCCATTTAGCATGTTATTATCAAGGTACAGTCTTTTTAATGATGGGAACAATTTGAGGGTGTTAGGCAAAGTACCGCTAATTTGATTCATGCTCAGATTTAACGTTTCCAACTTTGAAATTGAGAAATCAGGTATCTTCCCCCTCAATTGATTGCTAGAAAGATCCAATATCTTTAAAGATGAGAACACTGAAAGGTCAGGTAAGGAGCCTTGGATTTGATTGGATGCCAAACTAAATTCTTGTAATGAGTATCTAACACAACCACTGGAGAAATTATGAAGAATTAACGAAAGGTCTTCGGTCATATTGTTTCTAGACATGTGTAAGGAACGAAGGGTGCATATATTCATGAATAATTTCATATCTTCGCCCTTGAACACATTTTGGGAGACGTCAAGGTGCTCAAGCGAATTCATGGCCAAGCCAAAATGATATGAGGTGGAACCCTTCAAGAGGTTACCTCGAACATCAAGCTCAACAAGGTTGGTAGTGGTGTTTGACAGCCACTGGAATATCCTCGGTTGCGTGAAGGAGTTGAAGGAAAGTCTAAGAATAGAAAGGGAATGAGAAAAATTGAAGTTGGAAGGGTTGAATGAAAGGAGGAAATCATCGGAAAGGCCACAATGAATTAAACTGAGTTCTCTTAGTGTTGGTAGCTTGGCAATGGTTCGAAGGCAGATAGTAGAACTGTTAAAATTAGATATGGAATTGAAGGAAAGATGGGTTAAAGAATTAAGATTAGATAACCATTGATCATTAGTGGCAATTTTGAGAGCACTATGATATCCTCCAAGATAGAGTTTATTCAAATTTGAAAGGTTTCCAAGTTGGGGAGGAATGTATCCTTCAAAAGAATTGTAGCTGAGATCAAGATATTGCAACCGAGAGAGATTTCCAAGTTGGGAAGGAATGTATCCTTCAAAAGAATTCCAACTGAGATCAAGATACTCCAACCGAGAGAGATTTCCAAGTTGAGGAGGGATTGAACCCTCCAAATAATAATTTCTTGCAAGATTCAAATATTTCAAATGAGAAAGAGAACTTATCTGATTTGGAATTTGTCCGCTAAAATCACATGAAGAGAGATCAAGATATCTCAAATTGGTAAGAGAGCCAAGAAACTCTGGAATATTAGTGTCTCGAAAATAATTGAAACTGAGGTTTAAATACTGTAACTGTCGCAACTCCATTAACGACTTGTGAATCTCACCACCGATGTAACGCTGAGAGACTTCATAAGAAACATAACCGCCAAGAGAAAGAGATTCATTATACTGTCCGGAAAGGTGGAGGCTTATAATATGAGCGGTGAGGTTGGTGCAGCGAATCCCCTCCCATTGGCAACAGTCGGGAGTGGTCCAAGAGGAGAGCATGCCGTTGTGATCAACAATGGCAGCCTTGAATTGAAGGAGTGCATCCCTCTCTTTTGGAATGCATCGGATACTGTGTTGTCCAAAAGCAACCTGCAACACCACACTCACCACAAACATAAACATCGTCACTTTCAGATTCTTCATGTCCATTAACTAGAGAGAGTGAATAGTATAGAATTAGATTAATATGTGTTCTGAATTTAGCACTCCCAATGCCCACATTTATACTCACACCAACTCCTTCATTACCTGTTCTTTTCACTCTCCTGCATTTCATTAATGCATGCAAGATTTCAATAATATCAATTGACTTCGAAGAAGACTTGTGTATTTTCATTTTAAACGACAATATTATATGAAAAAAAAAAAAGAAACATCAAACTCGTCCTTACAAATAATTAATGAATTGGAAGTTAATATTTGAAAACAAATTTAAGAAAGTGCTCGGAAAATGCAATTGTGTCGAACAAATTGTATTATTTGCAATATATTTTTATTTGTGGGTACCAAGATGGTTACTTTTCCTAACGACATAGAAAGAGTTCAAATTATTACAAATTAATAGTTTTACACGAATAATAAATAATGTTATGTATTCTTACGTAGACACGGAATATAGTATGAAAATAAATACAATTAGAAATTCGTATATTCTCTAAGATTCTTGTATAAAATTCATAAAATATATATTTTTCTTAAGGATATTTTAAAAAAATTGTAAGTCCAGCTAAATATTAAGAAAATATTTTAATAGTAAAAGCTTGTGTCACCATTTCTATTTTGTTCCTGTAATGTTGATCATCTCACACTATTGCAAAAAACAGCTTTATTGTATGTTATTTTTTACATTTAATTGAAGCACAGGAAAAACACTATAGAGTTTAATAGTATTTTTAAAATATTTTCGTAAAATAGTATCTAATGACTTGTGGTGAGAGTATACAAAGATGTACCATAAGACGTTAGGTTTATTGGGTAGACACACACTAGTAAATAAATAGATTTTAAAATCGCACATTACTCTTTGACTTCAAAAAAACTAAAGCGTATAAAAATGTGGTGGCTGTCTAAGGATGTATACTGTCTCGGTTCTCTGACCAATCGAGACAAAAAACCCCTATAGCTTTTTCGAAATAGGCTTACTACCTCAGTTCCTTTGACCAACCGAGATAAAAATACTGACAGTTTTTTCGAAATAGGCCTACTGCCTTGGTTCTCTGACCAACTAAGGCAGTATGTTCTGCCAGAAATTGACAACCTCTGATTATGAACGTTCCAAATCCATTTTGTCAACCTCTACTGTCTCGGTTCCATTCTGTACAATGTCATAGGCCCTTTATGCCTCACTTTAATCGTGAACTAAGGCCGATATAGTTAGTAGATATTTTAAAATTTTCCATTTACAATTTTATTTTGAATTTTTTCTGAAAGGTTTACGCATCGGTTATGTTTATAACCGAGGTAATAGTCTCTTTGATAGTTAAATTCCAGAAGCGTAAAACAGTAAACATGTTTTCACTATTTCTCCTTCTTCTTCCACTAGAGAATGCGAACGCGCACTACTGCTTCCCATCTTGCGCGAATAACTTTTCCTTCTCCCTCCACTGCCGCTGCCTTCACCACCGCCGCGGCCTAAAATTTTTAACCTATTATTCCTTCTTCTTCCTCGCGCAATCATTCTCTCTCTCTCAAGCAAAGTTGTTGGTTTGTGACCTCCATTTCTCTCGTGCGAAGTGCCTGGTGTGGTCTCCATCTTCGTTGGTTCCACTTTTGTCGCGTGAACGTTGTTGTCTCTATTTCTCTCGCTCAAACTGTGTTGTTCATTGTTGCCACTGGTCATTCGTCGCCACCACCAGTGGATCGTTGCCACCTTTGGCTGTTCGTCGCCGCCTCTTTTGTCCCATTACAGATAAAAGAAAGAAAAAAATGATTTTGAATAGGTAAAAGACCCAATTTTCGGAAAAAAAAACAAAAAAATAGGCATCTAGTGTCTCGGTTGAAAACCAACTGAGGCAAAAGACCCCCACATACTGCCTTAGTTTAGAACTGAGACAAAAAGCCAAGCCCTTTTTGTCTCACCTGTATATATCTCGATTCATAAACCGCTTTGTATAGACAAAAATAACCAATGTTGTTTTTCTTTAGTAGTGAAAGCATAGCAAATACAATGAAAATATCAAGTATCATTAATTGAGTATTTTTTACTAAGTCACAATAAACATAATCCGTCACAATAAAGTTTAAATCATCAATAATTAAATATAATATAAATAATCACAAATTATAAAAGACTATATATGCATTGTCAAAGTCTAAGTCAATAACCATGTTATATTTCAGAATTATTGAAGGTATCGTTACAATATGTCCCTCCACGTTTCCACCTTTGTCACTTTCCTCATTATCAATGTTGGGAAATTTTTGGGACAATAACTCTATTCTAATCAAATCAATTGACTTATCCCAAGACTTGTGAAAAGAAAGGTAACTGACACGAACTTGGAATTTTTAGATTAAACCACAATTTTATATAAAAAATAATCGATCAAATGTTTCCTTAAAAAAAAAGTGATAGAATTATAAGCCAATATTCGAAAGATAATAAAATTAAGAAAGTACTCTAAAAATGCATTTCGCAAGGCAATTGTTTTTTAACAAGTTGTAATATTTGCAATGGCTTCTTTTATGAATAGCAAGATGGTTGATTTGACATAGAAAGAATTCAAATTAACACAGTCCAACAGTTTACATATGAGTAACAAAATAATGTTATTTATTTATATGAGAAATAAAACAAATACCATTCAAAAAATTTATATTTTGTGTGATTTTTTATAAAAGTTTGTGAAATTAATTTTTTAATTTTGTTTTATAAATTTTTTAAGTTCTACGTAAAAAAGTATTTTAATAATAAAAATCCATATAGGTAATAGTTCGCTATGGTAAATTGTCTTAGTTGCAAATTATAAAGAAATATTGATAAATAAAAAAGGAAACTCCCTTTTTTCTAAGACAACAAAATATAAATTATATTTAAGACACCAACAACAATTCTTTGTTACTTTCTCAAATATGAAAATTTGTAAACCTTGTGAATTTGTACTGTAATAATGATTTAAGAGTGATATTAGTATATACACTTATGTTATATGAAATGAAGATATTGGATCCTTCCTAGACATTTTCTATTTTATTTTCACCATTTGTTTTGCATGCAAAATTACTAAGTAAACACGGGATGGTATATTTTTAATTAATTTTAACTATTTTGACATTATATTTGAATTATTTTAGTTTATAAGGAGATCTATTTCCCGTTCAAATCACTGTGTTTTTCATTTGTGTAGTCATCTAAATTTGTGGGTCATTATACACTATAATACTTTTCATTGTTTGTTATATCATACTTATGTGATGAATATTACTTTACAATTTTCCAAGTCCTCACCCTTAATGTCACTCAAACTCCTTGTAATATTTAATTAGTTAAATACATGTTTATCTGCTATAATTAAAACTGGTAAACAGAAAAATTCGGATAAAATTTATTGTGGATTAATGTTTTTTTTTAAATTACAATATCTATTCAATTTACATAAAGTGATAACTTAATTTATGTGATGCATAAAATAAACTAGAAATTACATGGCATCAGCAATTTTGCTATCAAATGAAATGTTATCCGTCTTATAATATGAACACAAATTTGGTATTTGTAGAATAAATCAAATCGTGAGAAAAGTTTTAGGGCAATAATTCTATCCAGTCGATGGACTTATCCCATGTAAAAAGAAAAGTAACTTACACGAACTTGGAATTTTTAGATTAAAGGACAATTTTATATAAAAAAATAACCCATAAAATATTTCCTTAAAATATAATGACATAATTATGAAAGATAATAAAATCAAAGTCAAGAATCAATACAGGTCGAAGGAGACGAATTGGTTCAAATGATGAAGTAATCTAAACAAAGATACTATAGAGAACAAAAGATGACGAGTGAAAGATATGCATGAATGTAAAGTGTAGTAAATTAATTACCAAGAATAGAAAAAGAATTGATAAAAAAATCAATGAAAGTGATAATCTAAATTAATAGAAACAATGTTATCAAACTCTTTAAAAGTTTATGGACAAAACAAAATAAAATAAAAAAATACATAAATTAAAGTAACTGTCTTAAATTGTTCACATAGTATCAATAACTATCCTTGTTGATTTCAGGTTCCGCAATAATTAATGTATATAACGTCTTTCTCGAAGCAGTCTTAACCTTTGCTTGGATTGTCCTTCTCTCGATATTTTTCTGCTTTGATTTAGTCTATTTCAATGTCTTTTTATATTGATCAAACTTTTTTCAATGTCTTAAGATAGTCATTTGATTTCTCTTATCGATCGTACTTGTCTTAAAACATCTATCTTTCAGTTTTGCCTAACCATTGGCTTATTGATTTCTTTGATTTAATTGTTTTATTGATACTCTCAACACTACCAAATGAGTATATAATAGTAAAATTATTTCGGTGTAAGTGTGGAAAATATATATAAAAAAAAACAAGAAAAAATGAAACTTCTATTCTACTCCCATGGTATGGTATGGTATGACATTACAATTTTCTTCTATCGTAAGAATATTACACCGATTATAGAAAAAAAAAATACAAACGATAACGTTTATTTTGGTAAAGTGATTGTAGGTGTCTTTTGGTATTATATAACTCTATTTGTCAGATAGGATAAATTAACTCATTATATAAATGGGTATTGTTCAAATTTATGGAAAATACTTTAATTGATTGAACATGATTATGGTAAAGATAGTTTTCGATTTTCAAAATTAAATTTGGAAATGCGAATATGATTACTATCTTTTTAATTTGGAAATGCACAAAACCTACCTATATACCAGATAAAATGATACATTATAAATCATTGAACTAATAATATTATGTAATGAAAACTCCTATAGAGTGACAGCTCCTAAAAACTCCTGCAGAATGAAAACTAGTAATAATGAATATGGGAATGTCGTATAGAAATTGAATTCCTTTGTTGATTACACATCTTGGACTTAAGTGCATTCATGTTCTAACTTTTTGCCTTCTGATTTTATATTCCAATAATTACATGCTACGTTAAATGAGCCAATCATATCACGCCTCTAGTTTCTAAATGAGTTTCCCATATGTAGGACAAAACGGGTTTTGTAAAAGCATGGTTTCCCTATATATAGTCTATATTTATTGTGAAGTTGATGAACTAGTAAAAAATTGTATTTTTAATTTACACCTTCGATTTTTTTTAGAATCGAAGTATATCAAAATGCGGTGATAGTCTCGTAATTTTTAAAACACTATATGTATCGATTGTTAGGCAACTGATGTTTAAAGAAAATACTGTTTCAGTTGGCAAGGTGAACGGAGGCATAAACCTCACAGGGCAGAGATACTGCCTCGGTTAGCAAGATGGACCGAGGCATATAAGCCTTTCTAATTGGACCGTGGGAAACTTTTCCCCAAATGCCTCTTCTCCTCTTCTATGCACGCGAGTCTCCCTCCACTACAAGAATAATTGAGATTACCGACGGTCATAATTCGTCGGTAATGTATAAAATTCGTCGGTAATTAGCATTTACCGACGGCTTACCGACGGCCAACATACCGTCGGTAAAAACGTTGTCGATAAACTTTACCGACGGATCTTTTGTCCGTCGGTAATTACCGAAGGCTTTTGGCCGTCGGTAAAGCCTTCGGTAATTACCGAAGGCGCTAGGCCTTCAGTTAATCCGTCGGTAAATGTCGCGACCTGGTTCATCTTCTTCCTCTTCCTTCGTCACTGTGTCAATTTTTTTTTCATTTCCATGAACTCTGCCACCAAAACGGCATCACGCGAATAACCATAGGGAATCATGGAGAGTTGAGCTCGCCGAAAAAGTTTAGGACCGGTGATGTTGTGTCATTTTATCACAGAGAGTTGAGCTCGCCGGAAAAATTTAGGACCGGTGATGTTGTGTCATTTTATCATGCAGAGTTGAGCTCGCCGGAAAAGTTTAGCACCGGTGATGTTCCTAATCGCACAAATAAACTCTACAACAACCCACCAAAAAACTTAAGCATGCCGAAAAAGTGAAGCTCGCCGGAAAAGTTAAGAGCATCCCGTGATGGTGAAGATTATCCTGCGATGGTGGAGAGCAACCAACAATGGTAGAGAGTTGAAGCCACAAGACGGTGGAGAGCAACCAGAAATGAGTAGTGGTGGTGTGAAACTGAGTTGGTAATGAAAATGAGGAGTAATGGGCGTCTTTGCCACATATATTGACACTGGAGGCAGAATTTGGGCAGGAAAATTTCCGCTCTTTTTACCGACGGCCAAAAGCCTTCGGTAAATCCGTCGGTAATGTCGGTAAGTGAAATAATGGGTGGGAATATTCCCGCTTTTTTTACATTACCATTACTGACGGATTTACCGAAGGCTTTTGGCCGTCGATAAATAAAATTCCAAATCCGTCGGTAATGTCGTCGGTAATGAAAATTTACCGACAGAAATGTATCCGTCGGTATTATTAAAATTTTCTGTAGTGCTCGTTCTCTCGCGCTTCACCAGCACCAGTCATAACTTCGTTGTCCTCAGCTTCACAGATCCACCATCCACTAGTAAAAAAAGTGGTTTCTAACGCGCCATATATGCTTCGGTTACGCAAAAACTGAAGCGTACAAAGCTATATACCTCGGTTACACGCTGACCCGAAGCAGAATGGTGTTATTGCCTCGGTTAGTAAAAGACCCAAAACCTATACCTTTGCACAAAGCATTGCAAATCAGACTTTTATGTCTGACAACAAGCTATATACCTCGGTTACTCGTTCACCTTAAGCAGAATGGCGAATTTGAAATTGAATGTATAAAAACAAAAGCGTTTTTGCATCTCATCGACAAGTGTTTCTTTCGCATAATTGCATGTATGTTGCAATTTGTTTCATCGGAGTGGGTTTTCTATTACACCAAAACGATTTCTTATGTTGAGAGATTTTTTATTGAATAGATTCAAAGTTCCCACAGGTTATTCATTCATTCTTTTGTATTAGTTTCCTAACCGATTCCATCTTTAAATTTTCTGTGTTTTTTCAGATTTCGTTTCACATACCATGATGTTTTTTCTCTATGCAAATTAATGTGAACTAATGTTGACTTATTGACTAATGGTGATTCACCTGCTGGACGATTACATTAAAAGCAACCTATATATGCATGGTTTTTTCAAAAATCTCTCTTGTTTGACCCTTTTCTTTATTTTATTTTTCTCGCAAACTTTTTACAATAAGTTATACTCAATGCTCAAATCAAAATCAAAACATAGCAACGGGAAAACAATTCTCAAATCCAATAATATTGAGCGAGAGTAGAAAGTGTCCCATATTGCATCGATTCCATTAAAAAAAACCTAAAATGTTGATGTGAAAAGTCAAGTACTAGTGAAAACATATATATCTAATCAGTAAAAACTAAATAAAAATAGTTGAAACAACCATTTTAAACCATGTAACCAAACATCAAACTAAATATACTTAATCCCAATTTTGTACCTCATTCAAACGAATTTGCACCTAATATTCTTTTTTACAAGAAAAATATGTCATAGATGTCATGTTAAAAAGCAAGAAACCACAATTAAAGAAATACAAATGCAACTTAAAACCAAAACTATTTATCACCTATTTAACTATAGGTTTAATCATTCACTAAGTCCCTATTTTTGCATGAAATCTCAATTTCGTCCCTTTCTTTCTGAAAATATCAATTGGGTCCCACGTGGCAAACGGCGTTACGGTGTCAAACGGCGTTACAGTGTGTTTGACGTGGCACGCTGTTGTGGACTTTATCTGACGTGGTTGATTAGCAGTGGGACACGTGGAAAGCTGTTGTGGACTTGTTAGCAGAAAGATCAGGGGTTCTGCCAGCCTTCTCTTCATTCTTCCATCTCTCACAAACACAATCAAATCTCCCCTGCCAGACCGGTCGCCGCCTCCTCCGTCGGAGCCACCACCGGCCACGGCGTCACTACCCTTTCTCCCTCTTCTTGCTTCGAAAATGGTAACCCAGGAAGGGGTTTGCTTCCGCCAGTTTATGTTCACGGCCGCCGCCCCCATCGAAGCCTCCCTCCTTTGCAGGTGACGGAGATATGGTACAGTGAAATACAGGCAGTATTAGAATGAGTGAAGTTAAAATACTAACAAAATAATTAGCAAAGATTCTAAAAAGTTAAAAATCCTCGTCCATCTTGAATACATGTGCCCCTCCATCAATTTTGAAAGGAGAAAGTGAAAAAGAAAAATACAGAAATTCATGTGAAATGTTTATAAGTGTGAAGTATCTCTCTTCATTTATGACTAATGTTTATTTCTGAAGATAACTACTTTTCAGGGCACTCTCCTTCTCTGTTATATCTTTTCTATCTATAAAAATTCAAAATTTACTTATTTCAGGGCACTCTCCTTCTCTGTTATATCTTATGAAAAGACAATTTTATAAAAATATCATTCTAATTCACCATAAAACCTTATTTCAGAAAATTTGCCGTTATATGTTTTGCAGGCACAATGAACTACAAATACATTATCCAAAACTCTTTTTCCAATTTAATAAGAAAAATGTTATTAAAAGGTAAGTAAATACAGAGAAAAATAGTTATTTGAAGAGTGTGATTGAGAAGGGTGTCTGTCACGAGAAGGAAAGGAAAAGTAGACCCGTGAAGTATGGTCCCATCACCACTTGTCTCTTTCACTTATCTGCCTTAAAATAATCAATGCTAGGGTTTCCGTCGAGCTCTCTCTACCAGTATTGCGTGGTCGCCACTGTGGAGCTTGCCGCGGACGTTGCCTAGGGCCAATGGAGCTTGCCGCCGGCGTCTTCCCTCCGACTTGGGGGATGTCGTTGTGCCTTCCACCTTGGAACAAGCCACCACCAGAGGTTCTGTCAACATCTCCGTTGGTGTCCCTAGTCGCCACCCATGGCCACCACCGGGCTTGCAAATGGAGTAGGTGTCGGCGACATCGTCTCCCTTCATCTCTTATCTCTGCTATGATTAATGTTGGCAATGAAGATGGCAAGGCTTAGGGTTTGTTTATTGCTCTGCTTTTGGGTTCGTCCAAAATTGAATTATCCACGTCAAGTGACTTCAGTCAGCCACGTCAGTTAAGAAACTGACTACAGCGTGCCACATCAGACAAACACTAACGCCGTTTGACACTATTTAACGGAAAGGATCCATTTGTTGCAATTTTCATAAAATTGGGACCCAATTGATATTTTCAGAAAGAAAGGGACGAAATTGAGATTTCATGCGAAAATAGGAACTTAGTGAATGATTAAACCTTAACTATATTCAATCTCAATCATACAACTAATTTTTTAAACACATCTCAAACAAAGTTACAAAAAAGTAGGTTTATGCCGATCTAAGAACGCTAATTTATTTCTATTATAATGCCGATCTAAGAACTCTAATTTCATATTATTAGAAAAAAAAATTTAAATAAACGTCGTGTTCGCTTGAAGGTGAAACACGGTGCAACGAGAAAAGAAAGCGATGATTTGTGCGGCGAAGGTGTTCTTTTGTGTGGATTTGCGAATGACGAAATGCAGTGATTTGCGAGATGAGATTCTTTTTTTCATCTCGCTGAAACGAGGAGATTTGCGCTGATTTCTTCGCGAATTACGTGTGTGTCCTCATGATTTTGTTAAATATCACGAAGGAAGAAGTGTGTATTGTGCATTGACGAGAAAGAAAAGTTATTGTGGTCATGTGAGGAGTAAACTGTGTGGCCATGTGAGGAGTAACTTTCCAGTTTTGGTGTGCAACAAGAGAGCTGATCGGAGGTGGTTGGATGTGGTTGAGAAGACGAAGAATGGGGTTGATTACAGCTTGGTGTTGAGGACAACTTGATGGATGAAGATGAAGTTTACTAAGCAGCTGCGCTTGAAGAAAAGGTGGTTCATGGGCATGTATTCGGTTCCACAAATCTGGTAACCGGTTCCAGTGGTGAGAGAAAAATGAAGATGGAGTTGTATTCGGTTCCATCACCCGTATCCAGTTCCACTCCTTCAATAAATTGCAGAGAAGAACGTATTCGGTTTCGGTTAATGGTTGAGGATCAATAATCGGTTCCCCAACATTCTTCCTCCCTCGTGCATGGCTGATGCGTGTTGCAGACTGAAAAGATTTAGTTGGAAGGTTGGTGGTGGAAGCCTGACGGACCGATGGAGGATGCAACCACCATCACATGGTCGTTGAAGCACTCGAGGAAGTTGTTGATGATGGAGGATGCACCATCGTTGGAGGATGCAGCGTGATGATGAAGGATGTCGTAGCAGGAAATTTAACCACCGACGGGTCACGTGGCCGAAAAACTTCCCTTTCCCAACAAGGCACAGGGTCTATAATCGGCATCCTTGTTCTTGAAGTAGCAGCCCATGCACCCAGAAATTGCATGGCTCCCATTCCATGAAAAAAATTCTCAAGTCATGTGAAATGTGGCTGCATTAATTTGTAGATATAATATTTGCGGTTTTTGCACCAAACTAGGCATATTTGCCTTTAATATTACCGAAATGGGCAAATTCAACCAAAATTACGAAAATGGGGAAGTCGTGGGGGACCCAAACGACTTCAATTGAAGAAGTCGTGCCCCCCTGCACGACTTCACCGTGTTCATTTGACCAGGGTTGAAGTCGTGCACCCCAAAAACGACTTTAGGGTATGGTAATCGATTACCACATGTTGTAATGGATTACCATACCGTTTTTAATAAAAAAAAAAATTGAAATCGTAGGGGGGGTTCATTATCCGAGAATACCAAATTAGGACGAACGCTCGGGATCATTATCCGAGAATACCAAATTAGGACGAACGCTTATAATCACTATTATATCAAAACCGAACGCTCAAGATTGAAGCCTAAGAACACCAACTTAAGACCGAACGCCTAAAATACTAATACAGAACCAAGACCGAACGCTAAAGATCACTCTCTGAGAATACCAATTTAAAGACGAACGCCTACGATCACTGTTTCAAGAAGACCGAAAGCTCAAGATTGAAACCTACCAATTTAAGACCAAACGCTCAGGTTCACCAGCCGAGACTACCAAATTAGGACGAACGCTCACAATCATTAATCTACCAAGACCGAACGCTCGAGATTGCTTCATGAGAATACTAAATTAAGGACGAACGCCTAAATCACCAATTCACTTGAATACTGCTTGGACGAACGTCTAATATATTACTAACTTTTATTCAAGGAAGAATCCTACCGCTCGTTACATGAGAATACAAAACCGAACGCTCACTCGGCCTACCACTATTTGTACGTACGCTCCATTTACATCACCTATATTTTGCCGACCACGATTTGGTCGAGCACTGTTCGGACGTACGCTCGTTTCTGCAGAATTTTGCAGAATCGCACCAGATTAATAAAAGTTAAAAATTAAAAGAAAGTAAAGTTGTGTTGGGGGTGCACGACTTCAACCCTGGTCAAATGAACAGGGTGAAGTCGTGCAGGGGGGCACGACTTCTTCAATTGAAGTCGTTTGGCCCCCACGACTTCACTTTAGGTCAAAATTTGCCCATTTTGGTAATAAAGAGGGCATATTTGCCTAGTTTGGTGCAAAGACTAATATTTGCAGAAGCATGAAAAGATGGGGTAGCTTCTCCGATAAACAAAGAAAGATGAAAAGAGACTTGAAGTGAATAAGACAAGTTCTTGAAGATTTGCAGGTGTGAAGTTGGTGACAGATAAATTATATGTTATTTCCCTCGCCCATTTACCATCTTTGTATGACACACTTATTACTTCTACATCAATACATAATCCTTTATAATATTTTAGACTTATTATACATGAACTTTCTTATCTTCGGGGCCAACAATTTTTGCATTTCTTAAAACAACATAAATATATCAAATACAATAATGCTTATATTGATACTGACTTACCAAAAATTAGCACTTCCAAAGACAAATGTTCTTCTAAATATGAACAAAAATAAAGCACAGTAATTTCTAGGACCTCATGTAAATGTTGGCACTCCCAAATTCAGGATTTTCCAAATATTACATTTAAAAATAAATTCATTTTACTAAATTATATTTTTTTTACTTTTTAAAAATTAATAATTTTTTAAAATTTTTTACTCTTTATATACATTTTTATAATTAATTATAACATTAACAATTATTATTTTATATTACTTTAATACCTAAAGGTATTTTGGTAATTTTTAATTTCTACCAATTAAACAATTTTTTTAAATTTGTCACATCAATCAAATCTTACACTAATTCTCACAAACTTTACTTCTAAATCTACTCTCAATTACCCACAAATTCACTAAAAAAAACAAGGCTTAATACCTCTTTTGGTCCCTCTTTAGGGGGCAATGTTCAAGTCCGTCCTACCTTTTTTAAAAAGTTTAATGTGGTTCCAACTTGTGAAAAATCGGATTAAATTAATCCTTTTTGGTTACGGCGTCAAAATTTTAACGGTAGAGCTGCCTAGTTGGCCCCACTTAATAAGTTGTCCTATTTTTCTCATACGTGGAATATAATATGTTAATTTTGAATTTTAAAAGAACAATTTACTTGCTACACATCAGCTTTATGATAACTCTGCCATGGATCAAAGCTTTATGATAACTACGCCATGGAAAATCTCTCGCTCTCCATAGCGGCCTCCGAATCAAGCCTGTCGGTGGCCATGCGGCTCTCCGCTGCGATGAAAACAGAACCACTGTGGGAAAAAGCACAATCATTGTTCATCTTCTTGCATGCCTCCTTTTTCAGATCCCCAAGTAGTAACACCAACTCCTTGTTGAACACCACCGCAAAGTAGAACCCCTCTAGCGACTCAGGCCTGAAACCAAACTTGACACAACTCAAATCCCATAAGATATCAATTTTACCAGATTGGACCTCCAAATTCTTGGACCCTTTTCTCTTTGAGAATAGCGATGGCTTTATCTCAACCTTGCAGAGACAATAATTTCCCAAATCATCAATTCCCACGCTTAAGCCTTGACCCATAAGAGTTTTGGTCCAGGAGACCATGATCAGACATGAACGGCGTCTTAATTTGCACTGGTACACATACGTGACAACATTTTGAGCCGCTCTTGTGGTGCTTGATGAGGATGAGTCAGCAACCTGAGCCCCATTTTCTCCAAAACAAGAAGGAAACCCCTAATCCCAAATTCGAAAACCCTAATCCCAAATTGCAAGATTTGGGCCGCTATCCATTCCACTGCCATCGTCGAAGATGACACACAACACATCACCACTCGGGACGAGCTCCATCATCTCTCCGCAACAGTTGCCAAACGCGTTCTTCACTTCGCCGAAGAGCTCGTTAGCCTTGCAGTCTCCCTCTTCTCGCACATATTCTTCTCTCTTGCTGAACATGTCATTTAACTTTCCAGTGCCATGCAATCACAAAAAGTGGACACCTCATTATGTTTTGTCCAGAGGGCACTTGGACCGTTAAAAAATTAACACTATAACCAAAAAAGATTTAATTGCACACGTTTTTCAATAGTTGGGACCACATTGAACTTTTTAAAAAAGGTAGAACGGACTTGAACATTGCCTCCCTAAAGAGGGACCAAAAGAGGTATTAAGCCAAAAAACAACAAAAATATTACCCTCAAATTAAATTCAATTACTCTTTCCCAAATCATTTCCCAGAAATCAACTCAACCGAACACACCCAAAGTTATATTAATGCTTTTAAAAGGACTTATTGGTGCTATTTTATTTCCAAATAGCGTTAGCGAAGAAACGCTAAATCTATATCATAAAAAAATAATATAAAATTATATTAGTATTTTGTTGAAGGTTAACCAACACTATTTTATCTTCAAAGACTATTCTTTCCTAATTAGCATCGATCGGTGACGGACTTTAAGAGGATTAAAGCTGATAAAGCTGATAAACCAAATTCTGATAAATCAATATCTTAAGAGTGTATACAATATGCATTCAGGAGGGTATTGGGTCAATTGAAAGTCTTAATGCTAGGTCCAAAAGAGATATTTGGAGACCCACGTATTGGGATAATACATGCACTGAAAGAGAGTATTGTGTTTGTTTTGTGAGAATATTTTCGATTAGAACCTTTTCTTATTATGTTTACGTGATTACTGTGATATGCGAAAACCGTTAGTATATGCAGGAAATATAAGGATTGTAATAAAACGAAAAAGGAGAGAATATTATTCACTAAATTTCTATCTTTCTTCTTCTTGGAGGCCTGGTACCTCGAATACCAGATTCACACTCAAATACCTATCAAGTGTACAGCGTAGACTTCTTTTTAACATACTGCTTCATATAGTAAGCCAACCTGTACATCTGTTAGTTCATCTGTGAAGACGAGGATACTCTATCCAAGGATGTTTATAGATGTTTTGTGTTAACAAGAACTAATCTGATACACGAAAATACATGTTATGAACCCATAATTATTCTACTGACTCCAGTGAGAAAATTGTCTTATCTATAAAATTCTTTTTCTTTTCAACGAAAGGAATAAATGCTTGATTCACTATATTGGTTTTACATAATCAAAGAACATGACTCAAAAATCAATAAGTAATTACCTCATTTCCAACGTTTTGAAGATTCATCAAATTATTGAATGACTAACAACTTCACAGGAAAGGCTTAAGCTATGAACAAAGTATTTAGAAAATAAATAAATAAATAACATCACAACCATTACAAAATGAAAATGAAAGAAACATTTAAAGAAAATAAATGTGTAGAAACCTTCCTCAATTATTGATCTCCAAATCCAAAGTGGCTTTTAATCTTCAGATACCTCTATCTTCTGTTTTTTTTTATGTCCTTTGAGCATGGTACCCTGACAACCCTTGTAATCTTCAACAGCAATTCCATTTTTCCATGTACACTACTTCACACCTATAGTCCATATTTTCTGTGCCAAGAATTAAACAAATAATTAATTTGGCCAAAAATAGAAAAATTAAAAAAATAATAATAATGAAAAAAAAAAGAAGAAATCCAAAGAACGCCCAAATATTAAAAGA
Source organism: Vigna nakashimae (assembly GCA_034642375.1). Taxonomy (NCBI): domain Eukaryota; kingdom Viridiplantae; phylum Streptophyta; class Magnoliopsida; order Fabales; family Fabaceae; genus Vigna; species Vigna nakashimae. The sequence continues at coordinate 27,525,290 of CM067768.1, forward strand.
CAAAGGAATATAAAATCCAATAATTGAAGTGTCTAACATCCCAAAATACAGTAATCACCATATAATAGAATTAATTACATTTAACAGACACATAATGCATTCTTACACTAAAATTAGAGTTCATAAACCAAAAGGCTTTAATTACAGAATTCCATACACGAATTTAGAAATAATATAAGTTCGGAACGAACGGTTTTACAAAATCAAATAACCGAACGTTCAAAAACTAAAAAAATCTAACATCTAAAAATAAACGAACGCTCTAGGGCTCAGCTTTGACTTCCACATCTACCAGGTTTTCTTCTTCAATAACGTCTTCTAGCAATGCCTGGCCTTCTGCTCACATCCACACGGATGATTATTGCAATGACAGGACGGACGTACAGGACAAGAGACAACAAAAGGAAAAACGAAGGGTAAGCTTATGTAATTTAATTCATACATCAACGGATAAAATAAACATTCCAAACCACACAAGCATATAGTTCAACACATAACCATACGAAATCTATTACTAGACGGACCGTCCGGACTGTATGAATCTGTGTAGCTACAGGCGTTCTTGCACCCGAGTGATGTAGTAACTGGGATACACTCAACAGCTGCCACTCGAGGTTAGCCCTATCCAAAGTACCCCTAAGGACTAGGACCTCCTGCCGTTCCCACACATGACCTACCCCCTCTACGTGAGGACGAGTACTCACGGAACATCAGGATGAACTGCCAGCATTAGCATAACCACAGTCATACTTTACCAAATCCAATATTCAATATATGAGTCGTTCCTCCCTGGAACGCTCGTCCAAAATTCATAATCGTATAATCATCCCATATCATGTTCACCCTTTAAAATCTTGTACTTTATTATATTTTTCATCTTTAGTTTCAAAGACATAAAATAACGAACGTTCAACCCTCTAAAGAACGAGGACGAACGATAAGAATGACACCAATGATTTTTCCGTTCAGCACAGAATAAGACTAAGAGAAGTACTTGTAGAATTAAGAAAATGGACTGAATGAACTAAGAAATCTGTGACGGACGTTACTTTCTACGCGAGTCAGTTAAATGAACTAACTCGTTTGGTTCAAACTGGTACTTAAGGAAAAATTTCATTATGGAGACCTTAGACCGGATCCAATGTAAGAAGAAGAACCAAGAATATTAAGAACTATATTTGGAGTAATTCACATATGGAAGGCCCATGTCAGTAAATGATCGAACGTGAGGAAAAGGGAAATATTATTATAGTTGAACGAACGTTATTTTATCAAGGTTGTTTATACAATAATACGAGCGCTTGGTATAAGACCGAGCACTACTTAGGACGAACGCTAGGTATAGGACCGAGCGCTATTTATTACGAACGCTAGGTGTAAGACCGAGCGTTACTTATTACGAACGCTAGGTGTAAGACCGAGCGCTACTTATTCTAAAGTACGAGGGTATAAATATATTATTATTTTATTTCAGATACTGGGATACCACTAGGCTGAGCCGAATGCTCAAACATATATTTCACAGGAGGACGCTCATTCTCGACTAGAGTTCTTTCCAAATGAAAGAATTCCATTTTAAACAGTTTACTATAAAACCGAACGGTAGAGGACCGTTCAATGACGAGCGTACATTATCATAATAAGAATGTCATATTCAGATTTTTCATCTACTTTTCGACTCACATTTTAACATATCAATTCATATCTTATAAATTCACATCAATATCAATTTACATACTTTACAGAATTCCACATTAATAACTCATACTTCATAGTGATAACTCATATTCACATTTATACATATCAAACATCATCATACATGTCAATCAACATGCATCATATTCATTTAATCAACTCAGACGAACGTTCATACAAAGCACAATATACGAATTAAATCAAATAAGCTTCCCTTACCTGGATTTGTGAGCAACTTGTCCTAAACGCAAGATTTGTGGCTCGTCCAACTAACGTTTTTCTACCCTCAATGGTCACTTAACTCTTCCAAATCAAATCTAACCACAAGAAAATCGAAGTACTTAGACTACATCCCTGCATGCAACCATAACTTGGTTTTGCATGAAACCTAAGAACGAACGACTAAGGGAAGAAACTTACCAGCTTCAAACTTGAACTTGTTCGGTTTAAGAGAAAGCTTGGGACGTCGGTATCTCTTCTACGGTCTTTGAAAGTTGATCGGAGAAAAGGAAAATGAGTTAGTAGAGAGAAGATGGAGGCTTTCTAGAGAGAAGGTGGAGAAAATGAAAAGTCAGTTTTTAGGAGAAAGAAGGGTGCATGCAGAGAGTGAGAAGAAGTGTTTCAGAAAAATCATTTTTCTTCCCAAGGCAAAACGAACGTGCCTTCTCATACGGACACCTGTCTTCCACTACTGATTTTAGAACGTTCCATTCTTGACACCTGGCGTCAGTGTGCAGAGTTTGGGAGTATGTTTTAAATGGTCTGAGGAGGATTTGAGTGCATTAATTGTGATTTGACAGGTGTATTACGGTGTTCATTTTCCAAAGTCTTACAAAGTGACTACTAATTAAATTCTTTCAATTTATTTTATACTTTGTAAAAAGAACCATTGGTCATAAAATAATCATCTTTATGTGATTATCAAAGCAAATAAAAAAAAATTGTTTCTACTAGCCAAATTAAGACTAGAAATCATCAAATTCATATTGGAGATCTTTACTTGAATTACAACTTATCATTTACTATAAAAAAATGTATTTATAGAAATAAATATATCTATCACCATGAAACTAATTTTGCAATGTTTAAACATACAAAAGAGTAATAAACTTATTATATATGAATGACACAACAATTTTGAGACATGACTGAAAGAGATAAACATGAAGAGAATGAAAATATATCTTATGCTAACGATTTTTTAATATTATATTTTATCCCTAGACAGTAGTTATTATCTTTAAGTAATATTCTTATTTATAATTACATTGTTAATCTTTCAATAAGTTTCTTTTTGTCTAATAAAAACGTACTTTACCATAATATTTTTGTAATTTTTATAATCTAGAAATATGAATCGTTTATGACAAAAAAATCATTAAGTATATATCAAATTTAGAAATCAAAATAATTATTTACCATATTCATTAAATATATATTAATTTATAAATTAGAAATTATTAGTATTTAAAATAGTCTTTTTATAAATAAAAGGAATTATAATTATTTTATGAATTAGATTATAAATTGGTCATTATCATTAAGTTTAGATATTTAATATTATTGATTTTAAATTAGTTTCTAATTTTAAATTAAAAACTAATTTAGTTATTAAAACTTTGATAGTAATGTTTAATCCCAATTTACAATTTAATTCTTTTGAATACTAATATTTTTATGGTTTATAAAATATTATTTAAATTAGTGAATATATTAACTAATTATCATTTGTTTTTAAAAGTAATTATTATTTAATGATTCTTTTTTAGTAATTTTACAAAAAATAAATAATAAATAGTCAATGATAAATAGTGAATGGCGAATTAAAATGTGATTTTATTTCTTTAACTAAATAATATCTTGATAATATGTAATGATAATTATGACGTACTAATATACAAAAATATTTGTAATTAAAATCATTTATGTTTATACAAAATTTGGCTTTAAATGTGCCTGTTTAAATTTGAAATACATTTTGATTTTTATTTGGTCCCTAGTAAAAAATCTTTTCCAAAATGTTTTACCATATTTGCTTTGACTGTTAATTGTTTTTGAAATATCTATGCATTTTTTCCCGCGAAATATTGAAATTTTTTTCTTTACGCTCCTAAAATTTTGTTTTCTTTGTCAAATCATTTCTATTAAACGGTGATATGTTGAATTAGAAAACTCACCAAGCCATCATGAAATACAGAATAAGAAAATTAAAGGGTAAGAAAAAACAATATGGATGAATACACTTGGAGAGAAAAAACATGCACTCGAGCTTTTTAACACGCTATATGTGTTTCAGTTTTGCAAAAACCGAAACATATAATAACACAGTGGCATTTTCGTAGTTATGACGACATTATATGTTTCGGTTCATTGAGAACTGATGCCCAACGGTTATACTGCATCGGTTGCTACTCAGAACTGAGGCTATCTTCTGCCAGAACCAGACATCCTCTGAACCGAACGTTCTAATTCATTTTGTCCTGCCACAAGCACACATCCTCTAAAATCGAACGTTCCAAAATTCATTTTGGTAATCTCTATTGCCTCGGTTCCCCCTTAGCTGATGTCGAACGAGTATACTGCCTCTTTTGCTGCTCAGAACGGAGGTAGTTCAAACGTTCCAAAATCCATTTTGGTAAACTTTATTGCTTCGGTTCCCTCTTAGTCGATGTCGTAGGCTCTTTATGCTTCGGTTTGCCCACGGACCGAGGCAATATGTTCTGCCACAGGCACACACCCTCTGAAATCGAACATTCCAAAATCCATTTTGGTAACCTCTATTGCCTCGGTTCCCACTTAGTCGATGTTGTACGTGTTTTATGCTTCGGTTTGTCCATGGACCAAGGTAATAACATGCGTTTAGTTTTAAATTTCACGAAGAGAGGAACTTTTAGACAAAATGCTTTCGTTTAGGTTTTGCGCCGCTGCTCTCTCTCGTCCTTAGGGTTCTCTTCGCACAATATTTTGTTCTCTTCTTCACTCCTCTGTCGCGGCTTCACAAGAAGGGGGAACCACTCATCTTCATCTTTTTCTTTTCTTCTCGTTTCGTTTCGCCTCGCAGTGAGGGAGACACGAACCTCCTTTTCCTCTTCTTAACCTCTAGTTCGTGTTTCGCATGGAGGGAAAAGTCCATTTCACTTCTCGATGTTGGTTCGTTTATGCAAGAAGGGAGGCGACTTTGAATCCTTAGGCGCATCTTGAGATTTGAAATTAGGGTTTTAATTGTTCTCTGGTTTTGAGAATTTATGTTCTTGTTATTTGATTTTGTGATTTAAGGATTTAGGGTTTTCGTTTCGAGTTGGGTTTTTGATCTCATGGTCTTGCTCGTGTATTTTCTTTTGCGGTTTGGTTTGACTGTAGTGGTTTCCACATTCAAAGAAACCTAGACGGTGGACGCAGGTCACAGTCGATCGGTCTCATGAGAAGCAAAAAATAAAATAAAAAACACTCTACTGCCTCAGTTCAGGTCCCAACCGGGGCAGTAGAGATCGACATTCTGCCTCGGTTCAGAAGGAACCAAGGCAAAAGTTTACACCTTTTTGCCTCAGTTCACAACAAAAGCCTACGTACCCTTTTTGCCTCGCCTGTATATACCTCGGTTGCGGAACCACTGCCTATAGACAAAAATAACCGTTGTTGTTTCCCTTGGCTGCACTATAGTGATGTTTAAATCTAAAATCTTTAGTTTTTTTTTTTTTCCTTTAATTTTGGGTTAAATATGTTTTTAGTCCCTGAACTATCAAGCGATTTTTGGTTTTAGTCCCTACTCAGAACTTTGATGGTTTTTAGTCCTTATTGTTTTGAAACTCTGAGTAATAGTCCTTAAAATTAGACGGTGTTAAGTTTTAGTGGATGGGGCAAACGGCGTTGCCACGTGATCACTGATATGCTCTATTCTCTGTCTGCCACATTGGATGTTTAAGTGTTTGAACTGAGATTAAGTTAGTTAATTACGTTGTTCATTGAAATCAGATATAGGGTTCACAATTTGTGAAATTAAATTTTTGAATTGGGGGTACTACCGTCTTCGCCTCTTCTTCTCTAGTGGGAGTACTACCGAAAAGTGACCCTGGTCTCTTGAGTAACACACTCCAGGGGCACTCATCTGAGTAAGTTGAAATGTACCATTGGCATTGAAAGCTACACATCTCACCCTTGAGTTGATGTGTCCCCTACCCGTAAGTGTGATGTTAGGAAATTGAATAGAAATAGGCTGACCCATTGTGTTGAGAGTGAGGTTTCTTTCACTTGTATCTGTTACATTTGAGGCATCGAAAACCAGAAAACCAAAAACAGAAGAGATGAGTGAGTAACCTGGCAAATTGTAGTAGAGGGTTGACTAGTTGCCTAGGTTTTGGTACACAATAGCCAACCTCTTGACATGGGGAATGGACACGGTTCTTGGTGGGATCCGAAAGTAGCTAAAGTTGGCACCTTTGTTCCAGAGCCTTCTGCTTCTAAGACGTACTATTGAAATATCCACACCAGAGCCAACCAAGGGCATTTCTTCCTCCACCCCCAAATTTTAACTTGCAGCTCTAAATTTCAAATTTACCCTCCTGAAATTAAATTCATTAGGCATTTACATTTGTTGGTGTTGTAGTGTTTGTAAAAGTTGTGGTGTGCTTAGCGGTGGTGCCTGGTGGTAGTTGTTGGTGCATCGGAGTTTTCGGTAAGTCACGACTCCTGGTTTAGAGTTTTCAATTACAGTTTTGAAATACATGGAAACATTTTTTGAACATAACTATTTATGTATTTTAAAATATATATTTAAAAATAGATGATTCATTAGTCATTCTGTCCTCTTCACTGTCATCCATACATTCTTCAGCCGAAGCTTCTTCTACTGCCATTCTGTCCCTCTTCACTGTCCTCTTCACTGTCATCATCTTCATTAACGCTTGACTTTCACGACCACCGGAACGACCACCGCAACCACCACCGCAAGGACCACCAAGATACAATGCTTCCTCTGAAAGGTTTCCACTACAATGCTTCAAGTAAAACTAATTTTCCCCCAATTCAAAAATTTAACTTCACAAATTATGAACCCTATATCTAATTTCAATGAACAACGTAATTAACTAACTTAATCTCAGTTCAAACACTTAAACATCCAATGTGGCAGACAGAGAATAGGGCAGATCAGTGATCACGTGGCAACGCCGTTTGCCACATCCACTGAAGCTTAACACCGTTCAATTTTAAGGACTATTACTCAGAATTTCAAAACAATAAGGACTAAAAACCATCAAAGTTCTGAGTAGGGACTAAAACCAAAATCGATTGATAGTTCAGGGACTAAAAACATATTTAACCCTTTAATTTTTGAGATTCTATTTACAAAATTATTTCCATATTGAAAAAATTAAACTAATATTGAAATTTTCCGTAAGAATGTTCACTTTGATCTTAATATCACAGGAAAAGTAAGAATGTCCTATTATAATATATATGTTCAACAACTTTTGAAAAAGAAAACTAAGAATATGAAAATTGTTTCTTTTATAACAATAATAGAACAAAAAAATTCAAATTGTTAACACAAGATTAAAATAGTGTTACCTGTTGCTATGTTTCACACCAAGTCTTGAAAACTTTCACTGTTGTCATGACATAAAGAGTGTCTCATAAATTATTTATGTACTTGAAATATGCATCACAACAAGAATGTACTATTAAGATTGAGCCAAATACTCCCCCAAAAGCTTATAGCAAATCCAATTGCCATACTTATAAAATACTCATGACCAAAAATCTCATCTTCTTGAAATTTAGTAATTGGTTTTCGACTTGGCTCTCCATCATTACATAATTTCTTTAATGGTGGTCCACAAAGATCATTGTTATCTTCATATTTTGATGCATCGAAACTCTGTAATTGTGTGCCAATTGGAATTTCTCCAGATAAATAATTATGTGACAAATCTAACACAGTGAGTCGGTCAATTTGTGCAAGACTCGAAGGAATAGAACCAACAAGTTGGTTTTGTGACAAATCAAGAAATTCAAGTGATGTTAATTCTCCGACATTTGAAGGAATTTTCCCTGACAATTGGTTTCTTGATAAATTCAATGACACCAATCCAAATAAACCCTCTATTTCTTTTGGAATTTCTCCTGATAGTTGATTGTTTGAAAAATCAGTGCTTTTTAAAAGTGATAATCCCATGTTTGTGAACCTTTGTTCTGAACCTTTCCACATCAAAATTGCATTCAAATTGTAAGACTGGTTACTTATGCTGTTACTAATGTTGATCAAATATTGATGGCCTTGATAATCTCTCAAAGATGTCATTTGAGCCATTGAGGAAAAGTTTTGTATGCATTTAGGAATTTCTCCAGATAAGTTGTTTAGCGAGAGATCTAAGAGTTGAATACTTTTTAGATAACAAATTTGCAATGGTAAACTTCCATACAAATAATTGCTTCTTAAGCTTAAAAATTGCAATTCTGACAGTTCATTCCCGATCCAATTTGGGATAGATCCTGATAATCTATTTTCTGCAATGTCTACCATTACTAACTTTGTGCAATTCCTTAAAGAGGAAGGGATTTCACCTGTTAAGTTATTACTTCTCAATAACAAAACTTGAAGTTCAAGGAATGATCCCATTGAAGAAGGAATCTCTCCTAAAAAATTGTTCTGACTCATATTTAAGTAAGCCAATGACTTGAAATGGGTCCAACAGTCTGGGATTTGTCCAGAAAACTTATTATTTGAAAGGTCTAATTGGTATAAAGTTTCAACTACACCACTAGAGCATAAAAACCAAGAAGAATTTGTGAATTTATTGTTTGATAGATCAAGAAATATTGAGCCTCGTAAAAATGGTGGAACATGACCTTCAAATTGATTAGATGCAAGACTAAGAAAATAATAATGATTCTTTATTGGTAAATTTGGAATAGTGCCTTTTAAATTATTGCATGAAATATCAATAGTGATCCAATTTGACAATCCAAATTTGGTCCAAAACCATTTTGGAACAGTACCTGATATTCCATTATTTGAAATCGAAAGGTAATCAAATTCATTTTGTTTCTCTAGCCATTTGGGAAACAAAGGACCAAGCTTGCAAGACCTCAATTCAATAATTTCCAATTGATAAGTTGAACCCCAATTTTCACTAACTTCTAACGTCAATGAGTTATATGACAACATCAATCTCTTTAACTTTGTCATATTATAAAAATGAGAGTCAGTTAACACACCTTTCAAAGAGTTTGACATCAAGGATAATTCTTCAAGTTCTGTTGGAAATCGAAGATCTTCAGAAATTGTCCCATTTAGCTTGTTATTATCAAGGCGCAATCTTCTTAATGATGAGAACAATTTGAGGGTGTTAGGCAAAGTACCGCTAATTTGATTGATACTGAGATCCAACGTTTCCAACTTTGAAAATATTGAGAAATCAGGTAATATGCCATTGAATTTATTTTGACGGAAATATAGTTCTCGCAATGAATATCTAGAACATCCTGATAAATGATTAAATATCACTGTGAGATCTTCACTCAACTTATTGGAAGAAAAATCCAATAACTCCAAAGTACATGTGCTCCCAAAAGATTTTGGAACACCACCTTCTAAAGAGTTAAACCCAACTGACAACTGCTCCAAATGAGATGGCAATCTAGTGCCTTCAGGTATCTTCCCACTCAATTGATTGTCAGAAATATCCAATATCTGTAAAGATGAGAACACTGAAAGGTCAGGTACGGAGCCTTTGATTTGATTGTTTGCCAAACTCAAATCTTGTAGTGAGTATCTAACACAACCACTGGACAATTTTTGAAGAATTGACGAAAGGTCTTCGGCCATATCGTTTGCAGACATGTATAAAGAAAGTAGGTTGCATATGTTGATGAATGATTTCAAATCTTCACCCTTCAACACATTATCGGAGAGGTCAAGGCGCTCAAGCGAATTCATGGCCATGCCAAAATGATTTGATGTGGAACCCGTCAAGAGGTTACCATTAAGGTCAAGCTCAACAAGGTTGGAAGTGGTGTTTGACACCCACTAGAATACCATTGGTTGTGTGAAGGAGTTTCCAGAAAGATCAAGGACAGAAAGGGAAGTAGAAAAATTGAAGTTGGAAGGGTTGAATGAAAGGAGGAAATGATCGGAAAGGCCACATTCAATTAAACTCAGTTCTTTTAGTTTTGGTAGCTTGGCAATGGTTCGAAGGCAGCTAGGAGAAGTGTTAAAATTAGATATGGAATTCAAGGAAAGATGGGTTAAAGAATTAAGATTAGATAACCATTGATCACTACTGACAATTTTGAGAGTACTATGATATCCTCCTCCAAGATATAGTTTATGCAAATTTGAAAGGTTTCCTAGTTGGGAAGGAATGTATCCTTCAAAAGAATTGCCACTGAGATCAAGATACTGCAGTCGAGAGAGATTTCCAAGTTCACAAGGGATTGAACCCTCCAAATAATAATTTCTTGCAAGATTCAAATATTTCAAATGAGAAAGAGAACTTATCTGACTAGGAATTTGTCCGCTAAAACGACATGAAGAGAGATCAAGATATCTCAAGTTGGTAAGAGAGCCAAGAAACTCTGGAATATTAGTGTCTGTAAAATCATTGAAACTGAGCTTCAAATACTGTAAGTGTCGCAACTCCATTAACGACTTGTGGATCTCTCCCCTGATGTAACGCGGAGAGACTTCATTATACTGTCCAGGAAGGTGAAGGCTTATAATATGAGCGGTGAGGTTGGTGCAGCGAATCCCCTCCCATTGGCAACAGTCAGGAGTGGTCCAAGAGGAGAGCATGCCGTAACGATCGACAATGGCAGCCTTGAATTGAATGAGTGCTTCCCTCTCCTTTGGAAGGCATCTGATATGGTGTTGTCCATAAGCAACCTGCAACACCACACTCACCACAAACATAATTGTTTCGGTGGATAATTTTGGGACCGAAAGACTAACCTGCTGATGCGTCTGGGCCGTTCGCTCGCTTCCAAACTCCTGCTATTGGCCGATCGGTGTTGGCACAAACCGATCGGTCTTCCTCTTGACGTGGGAGGATGTACCTGCAAAAGGTACTCCGACGCTCAAGTTAGGCGTATGATTTTGAGGAGCCTCGGCTCTTAGTTGAATGTTTTGTGAATGATTATCACTATTGAGTATTTGAGAGTAGCGTAGAGTGAATAATGCGTAATTGGAACGTACCTGGCTTTTGGCCCTGACTTTGTATTTACAATTTACCTCATGGATCCTGAGCTGATATAAGCCCAATAAAATATAAACATAATAAGATATAAACAAATTACCTGAATATCCGGTTGGTTGTTTGTAACCACTCGGTTAATATTTTATACTGTACACTATGCCCCCAAGTCCGAGTTAAGCGTTTGGCTTTAGCCGTGGTTAACTATAGGACTGATGAGTTTGAGGGAGGCTGCGTTTGCGGAATTGAAAGCGTTTTACCGCTCGACCTTCAACATTAACCGAGCGGGATTTACCGCTCGTCCTTCAACAGGAACCGAGAGGAATTTACCTCTCGGTCTTCGACATTAACCGAGAGGGCTTTACCTCTCGACCTTCTACATTAACCGAGAGGGCTTTACCTCTCGACCTTCTACATTAACCGAGAGGGATTTACCTCTCGACCCTCGACTTTAACTGAAAGGGATTTACCTCTCGACCTTCTAATCGAGAGGGATTTACCTCTCGACCTTCTGCATTAACAGAGAGGGATTTACCTCTCGACCCTCGACATTAATCGAGAGGGATTTACCTCTCGACCTTCTACATTAACCGAGAGGGATTTACCTCTCGGTCTTCAACATTAGTCGAGAGGGTTTTACCTCTCGACCTTCGACATTAACCGAGAGGGATTTACCTCTCGACCTTCGACATTAACCGAGAGGGCTTTACCTCTCGACCTTCGACATTAACCGAGAGGGCTTTACCTCTCGACCTTCGACATTAACCGAGCGGGATTTACCGCTCGTCCTTCAACATGAACCGAGATGGATTTACCTCTCGGTCTTCAACATTAATCGAGAGGGCTTTACCTCTCTGCTTTGATCGAGGAGTGCTTCCTAGTGAACAGGCTTTACCGTTCGGCTTTGAGAGGGCTTTACCTCTCTCCCGAGAGGGATTTACCGCTTGGTCTTTGACCTAGGAGTGCTTCCTAGGGAACGGGCTTTACCGTTCGGCTTTGAGAGGGCTTTACCTTTCTGTTTTGAGCTAGGAGTGCTTCCTAGTGAACGGGCTTTACCGTTCGGCTTTGAGAGGGCTTTACCTCTCTCCCGAGAGGGATTTACCGCTCGGTCTTTGACCTAGGAGTGCTTCCTAGGGAACGGGCTTTACCGTTCGGCTTTGAGAGGGCTTTACCTCTCTGCTTTGATCTAGGAGTGCTTCCTAGTGAACGGATTTTACCGTTCGGTCATTGAGAGGGCTTTACCTCTCTGTTGAGTGGGTTTTATCGCTCGGTCTTGGACTTGATCGTTAATTATGAACTTTGCTGAAAAAATTGGCAATCAGTATTTGCAATAGGAGATTTCCCCTTCGTTAATTGAATTCCATGATACTTTAAGCATGAAGTTCGTTTATGACTAGATCTCAGTCTGCACTTGCATAGTTGATGGTGTGGATTTTGATATATATTTCTTCAAGATGTTGTATTGTTGAGATTTTCATGATGATATATATTATGGTATATATCCGTATAATAAATGATTCGGTTACCAGATATTATGAATTGCACCAAATAAATAACATAGATAATAAACAAGGTATCAAAACCGTCTTGAGATTTTATAATATTGATGTTGATAGTTATCTCTAACACAACAATTTCTTTGACTATTTTAATCATGCCAAAAAATGTTTTGGTTATAATAATTAGATAACTATATTTATAGTTATATACTATAATATACCATATATCATATAATATATTATGGATTATACTATATATATTTAAAATATCTATAAAATAGTTGTTATAATATCTATTAGCAATTAGATATTTTATGAAATATTCATATTTCAAAAAATACTTATCTTGTTGATGACGTCTCACGTAAAATAGTTTTCACTTTGTCGAAAGTTTCTGGTGTTGATCTGAAATAGTGATGTCGAGACCGAACGCTCGTCTTGGTTTCTTGTGGTTTCTAATCATCTTTCTGGTGCTTTGTTCTTCCTCCATGCTCCTCGTGGTCACCATTGGATTTGACGCTCGGCCCCACGGTGGGCGCCAAAATGTTTCGGTGGATAATTTTGGGACCGAAAGACTAACCTGCTGATGCGTCTGGGCCGTTCGCTCGCTTCCAAACTCCTGCTATTGGCCGATCGGTGTTGGCACAAACCGATCGGTCTTCCTCTTGACGTGGGAGGATGTACCTGCAAAAGGTACTCCGACGCTCAAGTTAGGCGTATGATTTTGAGGAGCCTCGGCTCTTAGTTGAATGTTTTGTGAATGATTATCACTATTGAGTATTTGAGAGTAGCGTAGAGTGAATAATGCGTAATTGGAACGTACCTGGCTTTTGGCCCTGACTTTGTATTTACAATTTACCTCATGGATCCTGAGCTGATATAAGCCCAATAAAATATAAACATAATAAGATATAAACAAATTACCTGAATATCCGGTTGGTTGTTTGTAACCACTCGGTTAATATTTTATACTGTACAATAATCATCATCACTTTCATATTCATCATGATGATGAAATAGAGAGAGTGAATTGTATAGAATTAGATTGATATGTGTTGTGAATTTAGCGCTCCCTATACCCACATTTATACTCACACCAACTCCTTCATTACCTATTCTTCTCACTCTACTGCACTGCTTTCCCTTACTTTATTCTAAGTCGTCGGTCCTTAATTACAACATAAAGATGAAACCCGCGTTCTAGTTTTTATATATGAAAAGTGGTACCTATTTCCACCACTACTCTTACTATTATTCGAATGAAAATATTAATTTAAGTTTAAAGACCACCAAATAGCAAGAGCTACTTTCCATGCTTTTGCCTACCACGTTTTACTAAGCTATAATGACTAAGCTTATGCATTGCTTTAATTTTAAAGAATGAAATGATTCTGCATTTACTTTTTGTAATAAAAACAGTTCACACCTCTTTCTCTCTTAGTGTTATATTATTTAGTAGAAAAGGCTTTTAATGTCTCTTATTTAGGGTTTTTAATATCTGATCCCGCACCAACGTCTTATTGGGAAACGTCAATGTAGACGTCGGACACTAAGGAAACATTTATATAGACGTCTGACAGTACATGTTAGACATCTATATACACGTCGGACAGTATATAAATGTCTAACTATGGGACGACTGACGTTTAATGTCCTAGAACAAATCTTGTCTCTGTAATCCATTAGACTTTTACATATGCGCTGACAAACGTCAATAGACGTCGGACAATGCCATAACAGTCTACTGGTGTTTATTTTTTTAAATTATTTTATTTTTACAATAAAACCACACCTGAAAAACAGAAAGTTGTCCGAGAACAACATAATACAATATATGTTATGCGTTTGAAATTAACAAAGTACTAAAACACAATCCAAAACCTAAACTATCAAAAGTTAAAGTTAAACTAAATGTAAATGTTCAACAACAATAACAAATCTTCCTAGGTCAATCTTTGGAGAAGATAAGCTCCTCACTCTTGTCTTATCTTAATTGTGTCATTTGGTATTGGAGATGTACTCTTGAAGCGCAGCAAAATGAAGAAAGATTCATTATGTTTGCATTTGTTGAAAGATGGATTTGATTTGTAATGAATTATAGGTAAGCATCATTACCTCAATCCAGTCATCTGTAATGGCAACTTGAATTATGGTCTTAATGCAAGACATGACATAGTAGCCACATTCCCATGAATCTAGCTGCTTGTTACACTAAAATGACAAACTAAATAGTCAAGTATTTAGATCATTCAATAACATAGAAAATGAATTAGAACTATAAATGACTTACAACCTTTGGATACTGGATTTGAACTAGCTAACCTCGGGCTTTACCCACAACTCTATTTACATTGAAAACACAAGGTAATATTAATATAACTATATTTATCATAAAAATTGAAGGTCAACATGTATTTGAAAACAGAAAAAGAGAAACATTTATCCTTGAAGCATGTTTTTCAAGTCAGTTTTCATCTTCCTATGCAGCAAACAAAACCATATAATTTTGCATTGTCTAGGAATGATGACCATTAGCTGCCAGTGAGACCTATCATGAATCATAAATAGTTAGTAAACTAATTAAGTAAACCTTAATGAACTTTTACATAAAACAACTCATACTCATCAATGTATGGCACAAGGTATACGTCTCTATTTGACTCAGTCATCCATGTTTACAAATAATTTTGTTTGATCTCAATTGTGTTACCAGGAGGTTGAATGGTCTGAGGTTCAACAAATTCGTACATTGAAGACCGATATTGGTCCACAATGACTGTGTCCATGTACCTAAAACAACAAAGTTAAGTTGTTAGAAACTAAGAATTTAAATATCACTAATATGGAAGACACAATTAACTATCTGACATTCGCCACAGTTGAAGGATGGAAATATTCAACATCTTGTCTCCCCAATGACCTCTAGTACATCATTGAATGTGATATATACTGCACATGGCACTGGACGCCAAATACTCCCAAATCCAGTACAATTCTACTCGTCCTCTAGACAACCTGGGTAATTTTTTTATGAGCTTTGCTAGAGGATCATCCTCCCCTTCAACCATCTCATCATCTTCATCTCATGCATCGGTTGCTTCTGAGGACGTATGAACTAAAGATAAAATTTTCAAAGTTATCAATCAACATTTATAAATTTAACATAGATATAATAATAAAAAAAATATTATATTCTGAAGTGGGTACATGCACCTCAGCCTGGGGATCTGGAACCTCGTCAATGATCACACGCACGTGGTGGGGTAATAAGGGAACATCATGAATAGTGTGGTCTCCTTCAAGTACTCGTCCGACAACCACAATGCATGGAGGATCCCTATCAATCAACAACTTATACTTACCACTATACTCAGTAGGGTCTACAGTAGAGCATGATCCTCTAGTGCTGACTTGAGGTGTTGTGGGAGCTTCAGTGGGCAACCCCATGGTGCCCTGTGTCATGGAATGTAGCTTCTCTTCAAGCGTTCTTTGGATTTCGTTTTGTTCTTGTAACTGCTCCATAGATCTCATGCTTTGGTTAAGCCTTTCCTCCCACTGAAGATCCATCTTCCTCAGTGCCTCCTGATTCATGGATTGAGTGTTTTTTTGTGTAGGGCCAAAGTAGTCACGAAGACCAATCGCCCCACAACCTCCAAATACATGTCCTGGGTGCTCGGGCTTTCCAATGGTCGTTGTTTGAATGTCGTCCCTACCTTGGCCAACAAATGTTCCTTAAGGCTGCTGCTCAACCAACTCATCTTACATATAAAAAAAACTTTGTTACATAAAATACATGCGAAGATAAATACACAATCAATTGTTCAGAATTTGAACTTACAATTTTTTTGTGAGATCAAGGCAATTGAGAAAGATGTCATGTTTCCATCAGACTTAGTCCGAGCAAACTTCCACATCTCGTACCTAGCGGGTGCAAGTGCTAGGTCGGGGGACTCAAGTCGTAAGGCCTCGGCTCGACTCTTCTCAAGTATTACATAACCACCTCGTGATAACACGTGTATGTGCATCATTTAGCCTTTGTCTTTCTTGGGCGGCTAAGCTTTTACCCTGTGACACCATGTATATTCTTATCTGTAAAATCATAATAAAATGCATTAAATAAGTAAAGAAATATGTTAAGAAACAAACTTGTTAGTCCTCAAACTCTCTAGATGCACGAAACTGCATCCATTCCTCCTCTGTTATTCTATCTTTGTCACATGGAGACTCATGTTTGTCTCCAAAGACATATAGACGTGTCAGTCTTGTCTTGAAATCCCTCCATCTGATTGCTACATGGGATAACACTTTCCTTCTAATTTGACTAGTGTTTGGAATATCATAATGTTGATATTTAAAACAAAGAACATGTTAATGACATAATAAGAACAAAGACAAAAGTATATCAAATTTCTTTTAAGTAAACATACATTAATGTCCTGCCATAAAAGGTTATTATCGACCTCTAGGACATCATCCCAAGATGCAAGAACGATATAAACATGGGTTTTTGCTAACACACCCAGATAACTCCTAAACTCATCAGGATTTGGCCCTAAAGGCAGACCTAATCTCGGGTCAATGTCAACATGTATCCTCTCCTCCACAACACGTCGGGATTTCACATCGGGCAATCGTGTGACAGATCAACCACGTCTGTTCTTTCCAGATCCTGAGGTCGACATACCTGAAAAATATTGTTTATGGTTAGTACGACATTAAATATGATAAATAAAACAACATTTAAAGTAACTAAAAAAAATATCACAAAACCTATTAAGATATTATTCTCTCCCAGATCTCTTTGTTTTGATCACTCTGAATTGTGTGGATCGGCTATGTCATCAACCGTGCCTTCAATGGGTCTTGATGCAAAAGTTGTTGGCTCAAGTATTTCAAGAGAATCTTCATCATCATATTCGTGCATGTTTTTTCCTCCCAATACCACTGGCCATTTTTGATTTGTTGGATCATTTATGTAAAATATTTGTCTTGCTTGACTAGCCATAATAAATGGTTCATCAGTGTAATTCATCTTGTTAAGGTCCACCAATGTGAAACCAAAGTCATATGTAACTAAAATTTATAATAACCCATTTACACTTGAAAACTGAGACTCTAAAACTGACATAATCAACTTCCCATATTTCTTGTATTATTCCAAGATAACTCATGGATGTTGTGATTGAATTTTTTTCTTTTGAACTAGCAAAGTGCACAGCCTCAACTTGTAGTGTAACCCTACTATTTTGAACTATACTTTTGTCATCTTCTAGCTTTGTCTAAAAATAAATATTGTTTATATAGTACCCACCATATGTAATCACATATGTGTTTGGCCCACGAGATAGCTGTTACCAATGAAGAGCATTGGTAAATTTGAAGATAAATAGTTTTGATGATGCTGAAAGATGTACATTGTTATAGTTGTTTTAAAAGCAATTTATAGATAATAAATGTATTAGGAAAAGCCTTAAACATGTAATACTTAGAAAAATTCGTATTTCTAGAACTGCTACGCATTTAATCGATTATTAGAAGCAATAATCGATTATCCTGAGCCCTTCTGAAAAACCTTGTTGCTCTGGAATAATCGATTATTACTCCAAATAATCGATTATCACAGTTCTGATGAGAACTGCCAAAGTCACTGGAATAATCGATTATTCCTCAGGATAATCGATTATCACTTTTTGAAAACCTTGTAACGGACTCGAATAATCGATTAGCACTAACAATAATCGATTATCTGCGACAGTTATAATTCATCTTTGCGAACTTAGACCAGTGGGCTATATAGGTGAGTTCCAAAACTCCTAAAAAGACTACTGAGCTTGTGAGAATACAGTGTGATCTGAGGAAGTTCCATAAGCTAGTTCATTGCACTGTGAAGTCTCGTGAAAAGGAGAAGCTCTCGCTTTGTGGGTCAAAGGTCGGAGCGATTCTCTTCGAGTTGGCAATGCTACTCTTCTTCCGATTCGTTGGTCGAAGGAAGAACTGTTCTGCACTGTTCTGGAGTCGAAGGAAAGTGTAGATTGCTTGCTTCCATTTCGTTGGTTGAAGGAAGGTTTTATATTTCTGTTTTTTATTCACTCTTAATTGTATTTTGTTGAAACTGATTTTAGTGAAATCGTTAATCACTTTTTATAGTGATTAACAAATGGACGTAGATTCTTTTGAATCGAACCAGGATAAAAATCCAGTGTGTCAATTTTTCTATTCCTTACACTCATTATTGTTTTATGCACATCAAGTGTTTGTTAAATTTTCTCTAAGAAAATTGATTTTCTAAAACGGACCATCATAACTTGATTTGTGACCGTAACACGCTTTGCGGGTATTTTATTCCGCTGTGCGACTCTATAACGGTACCGATTGTTCCGACAATTGGTATCAGAGCTTGCTTTGATATTCTTTCAAACTTTTGCAAAAATGGTCGGTCATCAAAATCAAGTATATGCTGAGGGTGCATCCATCAACAGACCACCCCTTTTTACTGGTGATAACTATGCTTTCTGGAAAGTCAGAATGGAAATTTTTATGGGGTGTGTTGACAGAGGCATCTGGGAAGCTGTGCTAAATGGTTCCTATATTCCTAAAAGAATTGTTGATGGTGTAGAAGAAGAAAAACCATACTTTAACTAGACTCCTAAGGAAAATAGAAGAGCCCAATTTGACATTAAGGCTCGTAATATTATTTCATCTGCTGTAGTACTTGATGAATTTTATAGAATTTCAGTGTGTAAGACAGCACATGAAACGTGGGAGGTCCTCAGAGTCACACATGAGGGTACAGACGACGTGAAACGTGCAAGGAAGAATACACTCATTCAGGAATATGAGATGTTCAGAATGCAATCTGGAGAAACAATATCTGATGTTCAGAAGCGTTTCACTCACATTGTGAACCACCTGACAAGTTTGGGTAAGACTTTTGACATTGACGAATTGAATGTGAAAATTTTGAAATCATTAGACAGGTCTTGGCAACCAAAGGTGACTGCCATCTCGGAGTCTCAAAACCTCACTCAGATGTCAACGACGATTCTCTTTGGAAAGCTTCGTGAGCATGAGCTTGAGCTGAGAAGATTAACTACAGAACAGGATTAAGGCAAAAGAAAGACGCTTGCCTTCAAATCTGAAATCTCAAAAGGAAAAAGTTCTAAGAGAATTGAGGATGATGATTCCGATAACGATGAGGAAAACATGAGTCTTATGATTAAGAAGTTTGCTAAATTTATGAAAGTAAAGGGAAAAGACAAATACCATGGAGAAAGGAAAGAAAATCGAGGATCTCCATCAAGCATTAAATGTTATGGATGTGGAGAAAGAGGTCATGTGAAGACTGACTGTCCTAAGAATAGGAAAAATGAAGAAAAGAAAGAAAGAAAGTTTCCAAAGAAGAAGAAAGCTTACATAGCTTGGGAAGAGAATGCTTCTAGTTCTTCAAGTTCAAGCGATTCAGATGAAGAAGCAAATTTGTGCTTAATGGCAGACTTAGAAGATGTAGGAAGCCAAGTAAGTGATTCTAGCTTAGATTCAAGTGATGAGTTTGACTTACAAAAGGCATTTCTTGAGTTGTTAAATGAATCTGAAAAACTTGATGTTGCTCATAAAAAGCTAAAGAAAGAGCTTAATGAATTGAATTTGAGGTATGAAAAAGTACTAGATGACGAAGTTGTTTTGAGAAACAAAGTTAGTAACTTGGAAACTAAATTATCTGAATATGATACTGTTGTACAACCTGTTGAATGTCTATCATGTAAAAGTCATATGTTTAATATTGACATTCTTGAGAATTTACTTGCAAAGGCAAATAAGTCTAAGTCACATGCCAAGACAAACTTTGAGAGAAGCATTGCTAGAAGTGGAAACACGCATCTAAACAAAAATTATAAAGTTATAAGAACTCGTAGAGTTTGGGTAGAAAAAGGAACTTTGTGAAAAATAAAGTGTGTGAGGCTTGTTGTTTTTACTGCATGAGAATTGGTGACACCTCAAACAAATGCAACATCAAACATTTTGGTGTTCCAAATGGTAAATATGCATGGGTTAAAATTGTAAAATGATGTATGTTTGCATAAACTAACCCCAAGGACCCACAATAAGATTGGGGACCTAAAGTATTGCTCCAATTTGTTTTGTAGGAACTTACTAAGTCAAAGAAGTCACTGTGGTATCTTGACAGTGGTTGTTCAAGACACATGACCGGTGACAAGAAAAGGTTTATTTCTTTTGAAAAGAAGAAGCAAGGATTTGTGACCTATGGAGATAACAATAGAGGTAAAATCATTGGAACTGGAGACATTGGAGGAGGAAACACATTGACTATAAAGGACGTATTATGTGTTGAAGGTCTCAAACACAATCTCCTAAGCATAAGTCAATTATGTGACAAGGGTCTCAAGTTAACCTTTGAAAGTGATAGATGTACCGTATATTTTAAAAATTCTACTGAAATTGCTTTGTAAGATGTTAGACATAATAACATTTACTTGATTGATATTGAAAATGCATCTAGTCATAGTATAACATGTTTAGTTGCTAAAGAGGAAAATCCTTGGTTATGGCATAAAAGAGCTGCACATATTCATATGCAACATTTAAATAAATTGATTTCAAAAGATCTTGTGATTGGTTTGCCTAATTTAAAATTTGAGAAAAACAAAATATGTTCTGCATGTCAAAAGGGAAAGCAAACCAAATCCTCTTTTTCATCTAAAAACATGATTTCAACATCAAAACCTTTAGAACTTTTGCATATGGACTTGTTTGGTCCATCTATAATTAAAAGTTTTGGTGGAAACTACTATGCTCTTGTGATTGTTGATGACTACACTAGATTTACTTGGACATTTTTCTTAACCTTGAAAAGTGAAGCTTTTAAAGTATTCAAATCATTTGCAAAACGTGTTCAAAATGAAAAGGAATTGAAAATCAAAACCTTGAGAAGTGATCACGGTGGTGAGTTTGAAAATGAATCTTTTGAAAAGTTTTGTGAAGAACATGGAATTGCTCATAATTTTTCTGCTCCAAGAACTCCCCAACAAAATGGTGTTGTTGAAAGAAAAAATAGGTCGTTAGAAGAACTAGCTAGGACTCTTTTAAATGAATCTAATGTGCCAAAATACTTTTGGGCTGATGCAGTTAGTACTGCTTGTTACGTGTTGAACAGAATGCTAATTAGGCCTATTCTTAAGCTAACTCCCTATGAACTGTTTAACGGTAGAAAACCAAATGTATCTCATTTGAAAATCTTTGGATGCAAATGTTTTGTTTTGAATAATGGTAAAGATAATCTAGGCAAGTTTGATGCTAAATCTGATGAGGCAATCTTCTTAGGATATTCTTTAACTAGCAAAGCATATAGAGTGTTTAATAGAAGAACCTTGACAATTGAAGAATCAATGCATGTTGTGTTTGATGAAATTGTGGACCTTGAGGTGAACCCTCTTGAGTCAAATAAACCAATTACAGGTGATGAGGATTATTTGAGGGAAGCTCTTGAAGAGATGTATCTACATGAAAACTATCCTCCAGAAACTCAAAATGAACATCCAGTTGTTGATCCTACAAGCTATCAACAACCAAGAGGACTTTCTCTGGACAACATCATCGGAGATATATTAAAAGGGATAACTACTAGACACAATCTAAATAATTTCTGCTTAACAGTAGCCTTTATGTCTCAGGTAGAACCTAGGAACATAAAGGAAGCTCTTCAAGATGATAAATGGTGTGTTGCTATGCAAGAAGAACTTAATCAATTTGAAAGGAATGATGTTTGGGAACTCATTCCTAGACAAGATGATTATCAAATCATTGGAACCAAGTGGGTGTTTAGGAACAAGCTTGATGAAGATGGAAACATCACAAAGAACAAAGCCAGGTTAGTTGCAAAAGGCTACTGTCAAGAGGAAGGTATTGACTATGATGAAACTTACACCCCAGTAGCCAGGTTAGAAGCAATTAGATTGTTACTTGCTCATGCATCTTTGATGAAGTTTAAATTGTACCAAATGGATGTGAAAAGTGCATTTTCAAATGGTTTCATTAAAGAAGAGGTATATGTTAGTCAACCTCCTGGTTTTGAGGATTTTAAATATCCTAATCATGTTTATAAGTTGAAAAAGGCCTTGTATGGTCTTAAACAGGCACCTAGGTCTTGGTATGAAAGACTCAGTACGTTCTTGATTGAAAATGACTTCTCTCGAGGAAAGGTTGATTCAACCTTGTTTATAAAAAAAGTAGAAAAACATATCTTGATTGTTCAAGTATACGTAGATGATATCATTTTTGGGTCTACAAATGATTCATTGTGTGAGGGATTTGCACACATAATGCAAGGTGAATTTGAAATGTCTATGATGGGTGAGCTTAACTTCTTCTTAGGACTGCAAATAAAGCAAATAGATGGGGGAACTTTTGTCTCCCAAACTAAATATTGTAGAGAAGTGCTTAAGAAGTTTGGTATGGATACTTGTAAAGAGGCCAACACACCTATGGCAACGTCTTGCTATTTAGATAAGGATGAATATGGTGAAGGAGTAAATGAAACCATGTTTAGAGGAATGATAGGATCCTTATTGTATCCAACTCCTAGTAGACCAGACATTATGCAAAGTGTGTGTGTGTGTGCTAGGTACCAAGCTAATCCTAAAGAATCTCATCTAATTGCTGTCAAACGGCAATTCTTTAGTGGAAAAGTACTAGTGGAACGTGTCATCTTCTGGGCTGTTCTTTAGTGTCTTGGCATTCAAAGAAACAAGCTTGTGTAGCCTTGTCTACCACTGAAGCTGAATACATTGCTGTTGGAAATTGTTGTGCTAAAATTTTATGGATGAAACAACAACTGGAGGATTTTGATATCTTCCTTGATCACATTCCTCTAAAATGTGATAATACTAGTGCTATCAACCTAACTAAGAAACCCATAATGCACTCAAGAACTAAGCACATTTCTTGAGAGATCACATTCAAAAGGGAGATTGTCAAATTGAATACATTGACACTTTATATCAATTGGCTGATATCTTCACTAAAGCACTAC
Organism: Vigna nakashimae; assembly: GCA_034642375.1. NCBI lineage: Eukaryota > Viridiplantae > Streptophyta > Magnoliopsida > Fabales > Fabaceae > Vigna > Vigna nakashimae. The sequence goes on from CM067768.1 coordinate 27,548,719, forward strand.
CTAAAGATAGATTCTATGAGCTTAGAAGAGAGTTAGGGGTGTTAGATATGTCCTAAACTCAAAATTTACGAAATTTTCTCAATTCTTGTAAGATCAGCGCTTTTAATCGATTATCATAGGATAATAATCGATTATTTTTAGCTTTGGCAAAACCCCTATTCGCAGGTAATCGATTATACCATAGAACAATCGATTATTCATATTCAAACCCAAAACTGGACTTTTATGCGAAGATAATCGATTATCTTCATACATAATCGATTATTACACAATTTCTGGAAAGTGACTTATGAGCAGATAATCGATTATCACTTACAATAATCGATTATCACGCGATCTATTTCAAAAATATAGTCGTTACAGTGAATCCTAACGGTTGTAAACGACTATAAATGGCTACTTTTTCGATTTTTCTTATAAATAGCCCCTATAATCGATTATTACTCACTTCTTTGCACCCAGAAACCTGCTGCACCCAAATCTAAACCAAATCTCTTCCTCGTTCTTCTTTCCTTCCAAAATTTCCTTTTGCCCACTTCTCTCATGGCTGATTCAAGAAGAACCCGCAGGATGACTGTTGGTGCTTCTTCCTCTCGCTCCCGCAATGTTCGTCCTGCTTCCATCGAAGGTTGGATTTCAGATGAGGAGCAACATGGTGACTATGTCCATTTCTGGCAAGAACGCCGAATCATGGCGGTAAAGTTCATCCGTCTCGAGTTTTATCGTTTTTATGGCTTTCAATTTCCAGATTTGTTTCATGCTCAAGGACTTACTCATCTAGTGGAGCAAAAGGGGTGCATCTACCCTGATCTTATCCGTGTCTTCTACTTCAATATGCGTTATCGTGACGGTATCATTACAACAAAAGTGAAAGGTGTCCCTATAATTCTGGATGATGACATATGGATGAATGTCGCACACCTCACCCTATGGGATGATGCTGTCAAAGTCCATCTTGGCGTTCCGGACTTCAATCGTCTCCTAGCCTTTCAATCTTTTTTGCGCCATCCTGAATAACAAATCAATCGTTGACAACTGCTTGTGGGTGGATTCAAGGTTGAAGAAAGGATGATTCATTACTTAATTATATGGATCCTATGTCCTCGTGCCACTAACCATGCTCAATGCTCGGAGCAAGATCTTCTATTGCTATATGGGCTTTTGAATCACATCCACATCGATTGGCCAGTGTAAGGTCTTATAAAATTTGGCCTAAAGTGTGTACACGTGGCAGCATAGGATTGGTTGGGAAAAAAATTGGTAAAATTAGAAAGGCTTAAACCATATCTAATTGTGTTTCAGAGGAACGTTCATCTTCTTTCCAAGCACCCTCCCTTGTTCTTCCATGCCTTACCACTCTTTCTATTCCAACTCCGAAATCTAACCGATTGTTTCACAAATTGAAGCTACCTAGACCTTCAGGACTCCAAGAGCTGCATATCTACCGATTGATTTTCCGTTTTCTCCAACCGGTAAGAAAAACCCCTTTTCTCATGTGCTCTAGGGTTGTAAGCATATGATTGAACTGTTATGTGCAACCCCTTTCGTTTTCTTCCATAATCTAGCTTCTAATTGACTCTAAGATTCGTTTTCCATCATCAATTGGTGAAATATAGGTGCTGTCAATTTTCTAGGAGTGCCTTTTGATCTCCTCTTGAGTTTAGCTGCTGGAAATTAAGGTAAGGGGAGCTTGATATTGTGTTCAATTTGTTTGCATTAATTGTAGGTATGTTAAATTCTTGATGGGTGTGATGTATGGAATTGTAGAGTGAGGTTTGTAAATTGAATTGGTTGAACCTAGCTGCTGTAATTGGGTGTGTTGGAAGTGCTTGAAGTGATAAATCTGCCATATCTTGAATGAAGGGAAAATTAGTGAAATTATAGTGTTGTAGGGCAAAATGGAGGAAGTGAAGTAGTGAAATTGGGTATTTGTGGCCTAAAACGAAATTGGGTTGTTGGGACAGTTTTAGTCACTGTATTGTGACTTATTTGAGTCACTAAATTGATCAAAATAGTTGCAAAGTAGTAGAATTGAATTTGGACACCTAAGTTGTGAAAATTGATGTTTTAGAGTGAAATTGGAGGGGTTTTGAGAGGTGAATTTTAGAGGGAATGATGGCTTAATAACAGTGGCAGTTTAGGGACTGTTTTTGAGTTATATTGGACTTGTTGGAACTCTTAAAACATTAAGATTTAATCTACATTGGAGTAGAGGCCTTGTGAGAGTTTATGTGCATGATTTTAGTCAAAAAGAGGAAGTGGAGTAGTGAAATGGTGAGGTAAGAGGTCTGCATTGTTTTGGAGGGTTGGGAATATGTTATCACACCTATTAGGACTTGTCTAGATGGTTAAATTGATAAAATCTGTTCTAAAAGGGAAAATGGCTTCATAGGTTGAGTTTTTAGCCCATTTTAGGGGTTCTAAGGGGTGAAAATGAGAAGTAGGACTACTGGAAGTATTCTATGGTTTTGGAGAGTACTAGCAAGTGCAATTAGACTTGTTGATGTAGGTTGCAAACTTGTTTGAGGGTTTTAAAGGATAGAAATGAAATTGGGCAACTTGTAGAAGTGAATTTGGAGTTTAAAGTGGTTTGATACACCTAGTCTTGGATCTAGTGATCAAATGGATGTTGGTTTAACTTATGGAACCCTTTTAGTCATTAGAACAGACCCTAAGTGTCAGAGCGGCTGCAGCGGAATGGTTAGCGTGGAATAACAAACCAAGAGGGGGGGTGAATTGGTTCTTACTAAAAACGTGTGCCTTAAAAATTTCTACTCAATTAAACTTACTTAGCAAATAATAAAGACAATAAAATAGAGTAAGGTTGAGAGAAATTTGCACAGATGATTTTGTCCTGGTTCGGATCTTACCAATCCTACGTCCAGTCGCTTATCTCAAAACAAGATAAACAATTCACTAATCACAAAACAATTACAAACTACAATCACAAAGATACAATTTGTAAAAGTTTAGAAAACACCTCTCTTGATGCCACAAGAGATGAGACAACATCTCCTTTGAATCTTCACAAAGGATGAACACCTCCTCCGAATACTTCACGAAGGATGAACACCTCCTCCGAATACTTCACGAAGGATGATTCTCTTCCGAACACCTCCTTAGACACACCAAGGATGAACCGGCTATTTCCTCTGTCACCGTAGCAGCACTTCACCAGCTCCACAGACAAGAGTTTCACAAGCCGAACAAGAACACACAAGTCTCAAGAATTTCTGAGTATTTGAGCACAAGGGAAGAGTTTCTGTGTCTCTGTATTCTTTTGAGAGGAAATGAGAGTCTATTTATAGACTCATCCAAAGGGCTCTTCCATTTTTCGTTTTCAGCCTTTCACACTGTGTTAATCGATTAGCTACAGTGGTTAATCGATTAACACCCCAACGGATAGTCCAACGGCTATAAAAACGGCTAGTTTTTCAAACGGTCCCTGTGTTAATCGATTAACACCTTCTGTTAATCGATTAACGTTAATCGATTAACACCCTCTGTTAATCGATTAACACTGCACTGCTGAATTTTTCCATTTTTCTCTGGAACAATCGATTAACAGCCCCTGTTAATCGATTAGCTACAGTACTTTGCTACAGTACCGTGCTACAGTAATGCGCTACAGTATTTTGCTACAGTATTTTGCTACAGTACTTTTTACAAAACACTTTTCTTTTTCTAATCTAAGTCCTATACATATTTCTAAGAGTATTACAAAAGCTTTCCATCACAATACAAATCTTCAAATCATTTTGATTCTTGATTGGTCTTGACTTGATTTGGACATCATCAAAACTTCATCTTTATCATTTTGCTAACACTAAGTGCTTAAAAGTCCAATTTTCGTGGTTGCTGTCAATTGGTATGGCGCCGGGCGCCGTTTGGTCACGCCGGGCGCACCTCGGTCTGGTGCAATTCGCGCCGGGCGCCTCCTGGTCGCGCCGGGCTGCACCTGCATGCTGCTGAAATTGTTTTTGATGGTTTCTGGGGTTCCGGATGTCCGTTTTGGACGTTCTTTAGGTCGTTTTGGAGGTTTTTGACCCTTCCGGAGCTGTTGGTGATAGTACCTTAGCCATTTGAGTTACCTAATGATGAGTATTAAAAAGGGTACAAAGAAAATATGTTGTGTATGCACTATTTGAGTTGTTTGATACATCTATTGAATGTAGTAATGTTGTGTGATTTGTGTGAGATTGTAAAAGGGTATGAATGTTGATCCAAATTGGTTGAAAGTGTATGGTTATAAGTGGTTTATGATGTACATTGTTGATCCAAAAGGAATATCATGTGATTTAAAGTGGTTGGATTGAATCGGAAATTTAGATCTCTCGGTGGGATCAATTAGTGTATTGAATGAATGGTAAGAAGCTTCCATATGGGGGGTTATCCCTAACACTCCAACGGTCTTTCATTCTCACTTAGAGAGGATTGACGCGTGTGGTGGGAGTAGTAGGAGGTCCTAGGGTAGACGCTATCACTTGAGGTCTATTCCGCGGTAACGGACTAGCCTTGTGGATGGTCGGGTGGAACCCCTCGGCAATGGCTTTGCAAAGCAGTAGAGGCCATCACAAGTGCACAACCCGCCCCAGCTCTACATACATTCTATGTCCGGACGTGTCTAGAGTCTTAACATGATAAGATGCTTGTTTTGATGAGTTTTGTGTAATAAATACTAGATGAATTGGAAATGAATTGTATGACTGTTTGAGTTTTAGCTCACCCTTGCATTTGTATGTGTTGCATGTGTTTGCTTTCCCCCTTGCGATGATCATCCAATCCTTTGGATGGGAGCAGTAGGTGATGGTACACATTTGGAGCAGACTTTGGAAGTTGATGAAGACCCAGCCCCTAGTGCTTAGGATTTCCTCCTAGCTCAATTTATATCGTTCTTTATTTTGAAGACTTCTACCCTTTATCTTATCATGGTCTGTATTTTGGAGAATTATGACTTTGTATTTAAGTTTTAAAATTCTCAGCCAGACTTGGAGAACTGTACTCCTTAATCCTATCTATTGTGTACTCTTAACTGCTTTCTAGTATTTTAATTGATACATTCTATATATATACATTGCTATATATTTTGGGATGTTACAGCCAGCCCTTATCTCCGACACAATGGTAAAGGCCAAGAAATATTCTTCTTATCATCTTCCATATGCACTTCTCATCTCTCGAATTTTAGAATACAAAGGTGTCAGTGTGGACGGCGAACTCACTATCTCCATTCACGCAATTGTCACTGAAATTGGTGAGACAACATTTCGCCAAATGGGTTTTGTTGCTCGTGGCCGAGTGATCATTCACAAGGATGATGATCACCACGACAATGTCACTGACGATATGGACGCCCATATGGTTGATCCCGTCCCAGCTGCTACCTCTGCTGATGCTGGTCCTTCTCACATGCCTTCAAATTCATCCCTGACTATGGAGGAACATTTTGCAAACCTGTCCAAACAACTGGAGGATATGCATCTCTTTCAACAAACTCACTTTGAACAAATATATGAGTGGCAACAAAATCATGAAGAATTTGTGATCGACCAGTTCAATGACCTTGATACTCGCATTGGCAACATTGAAAATCATTTTAATCTCCAACCTCCAGAGAGACCACCAAGTCCTGAATTTTAGATTTAGGATTTTATGATCAGTGTGCTTTCATGTTTGTTTGTTTTGAATTCCTAGAATGTTTTATCATATTCATGTCTTGCTTTATGTGCCCTTGTAATCTTTAATGCTTTCCTGAATAAAATGATCTATTGTTTTAGTACTTACACTGTTTAATTGAGAGGGAGCTCAAGTTCAGGGGGAGCATTATCACTCTTTTTGCTTATGATCAAAAAGGGGGAGAAATATGTGCAGTTACTACTAACTCCTACTGTTGTCTGTCAGTTTGTATCTTTTGCAGATAACCCAAAGTTGCATTTAAAAAGTGATTTTTGATCATCATCAAAAAGGGGGAGATTGTTACCAATGAAGAGCATTGGTAAATTTGAAGATAAATAGTTTTGATGATCCTGAAAGATGTACATTGTTATAGTTGTTTTAAAAGCAATTTGTAGATAACAAATGTATTAGGAAAAGCTTTAAACATGTAATACTTAGAAAAATTCGTATTTCTAGAACTGCTACGCATTTAATCGATTATTAGAAGCAATAATCGATTATCCTTAGCCCTTCTGAAAAACCTCGTTGCTCTGGAATAATCGATTATTACTCCAAATAATCGATTATCATAGTTCTGATGAGAACTGCCAAAGTCACTTTTTGAAAACCTTGTAACGGACTCGAATAATCGATTAGCACTAACAATAATCGATTATCTGCGGCAGTTATAATTCATCTTTGTGAACTTAGACCAGTGGGCTATATAGGTGAGTTCCAAAACTCCTAAAAAGACTACTGAGCTTGTGAGAATACAGTGTGATCTGAGGAAGTTCCATAAGCTAGTTCATTGCACTGTCAAGTCTCGTGAAAAGGAGAAGCTCTCGCTTTGTGGGTCAAAGGTCGGAGCGATTCTCTTCGAGTTGGCAACACTACTATTCTTCCGGTTCGTTGGTCGAAGGAAGAATTGTTCTGCACTGTTCCGGAGTCGAAGGAAAGTGTAGATTGCTTGCTTCCATTTCGTTGGTCGAAGGAAGGTTTTATATTTCTATTTTTTATTCACTCTTAATTGTATTTTGTTGAAACTGATTTTACCGAAATCGTTAATCACTTTTTATAGTGATTAACAACTGGACGTAGATTCTTTTGAATCGAATCAAGAAAAAAATCTAGTGTGTCAATTTTTCTATTCCTTACACTCATTACTATTTTACGCACATCAAGTGTTTGTTAAATTTTCTCTAAGAAAATTGATTTTCTAAAACGGACCATCATAACATGATTTGTGACCGTAACACGCTTTCCGGGTATTTTATTCCGCTGTGCGACTCTATAACGGTACCGATTGTTCCGACAATAGCCTCAATAGGCTTTTAGAAACAATTGGAGTTGCATAAATATTTTTCTTAAACCATTGTAAGAAGGTTTTGACATGTTCATTAGGAGTCCATTTTTCACTCATTTTGGGTGTGTTGCATTTATTTCATTAACGTGTTCAGTAATGTAAGGAGTCACATCAATAGTGTTGTTTAATATGTACAAATTATCTTGATCAACTTCTTTTCTACTAACACTTTAAATTTTCACACCTCGACCACCCTTACCTTCACATTTTCCTTCATGTATGCTCTTAGGAAGTCCCACTGGTTCACAACTTGGCATATAACTTGAACAAAATTCAATGGCTTCTTCTGCAACGTACCACTCTATGATTGAAGCTTCTGGTCGATACTGATTTTTGACATGTCCCTTTAAGATCTTCATGTATCTCTCAAAAGGGTACATCCACCTTAAGAAAATCAACCCACATATTCTAATTTCTCTAACTAGATGAACAATAAATGAACCATGATATAAAAAAAAGAAGATGGAAAATACTGTCAACACCCAATTTCGTCCGGATTGACTAATAGGTTTGCTGTATTTTTTATCATGAGTGTAGAATAAAAAATAAAAAAATATATATAATAATAAAATCATAATAATAAATAAAATTAAAATAATAATAAATAAATAAAAAAAAAAAAGAGGAAAGCACGTTCGTCAAAAAACCGTTCGGCCTTCACTCTGTGTAACCGTTCGTCCATAACTTTTGGTCGTAATGTTGAACGTTCGTCCTTTATTTGAACGTTCGTCCAGGATTCATTTTGAAGCGTTCGGTCATTTGCTACTGAACGTTCGTCTGGTTGAACTTTCTTGTTTAACGTTCGTTCTTGAAAATGAACGTTCGGTTTTGATGTTTGAGCATTCGGTTGTTGATGTGTTGTTAACGTTCGATCATGATGAATTGAACGTTCGTCCTTGTTGAAGATGAACGTTCGGTTTGATGTCTTCATTGTTAAACGTTCGGTCATTTTCATCCTTAGAGAACGCTCGGTCATGATGAATTGAACGTTCGTCCTTGTTGAAGTTGAACGTTCGATTGGATATGTTTATTGTTGGACGTTCGGTCCTAATGCTGTTGAACGTTTGGACGTTCGGTCCTAATGCTCTTGAACGTCCGGTCTTCATGTTAACGTCCGGTCATGATATGTAAGCGTTCGGTCTTCTTTTGAACGCTCGGTCTCAATGACGTTCGGCTCCTTCCCCTGCTTGGCCGTTCGGTCTTTTCCTTTATTCTCAATCGTTCAGCTTTCCAGCTTAGGACGTTCGTCCTCAGCCTCGACCGTTCGGCAATTCTTACTTTCAGGACGTACGGCGATTCTCATGTTCAACCGTTCGGCCACTCTTCCTCAACAGCTCAGTTTATATTGTTTAATGAGCGTTCGGTTTTCCGTTGAACGCTCGGTCCTTCATTTGAACGCTCGGCCTCATGACGTTTGCCTTCAGCGTTCGTACTAGTGCTTAAGTTGGTCCAGCGTTCGGTCTCAGGCGTTCGTCCAACTCACTTGCCCTTTCTACCGCTCGTCCTAATATCTCCCGTCTTCTACCGCTCGTCCAAATCATCACTCGTCCAGCTCTTACCCTTTCTACCGCTCGTCCTAATCACTTCGCCTCTTCTACCGCTCGTTCTCCCTCTTCTAGTGCTCGTCCAGGATTCAGTCTGAAGCGTTCGGTCATGTTATGTGAACGTTCGGTCCTTTTGAAGTTTATTCTCAGTTGAACGTTCGACTTGATGATGTATTCAACGTTCGGCCTTATTGAACGTTCGGCCTTGATGATCTATTTCTATTCGTGGGGAGCGTTCGTCATTGGTGCTGTTCGGTGTGAGGCGTTCGTCCACACAGGGTAGAATGTTTTAAAACGGTCGTTCGTCTCGAATGAATGTTCGTCCATAATTCCCACCAGCTGTTTCCCACAATGCACCAATCAAAGCTGCCGACAGATTATCCACCAATCAAAGCTGCCGACAATGGCATCCTTTCTGCCAATTTAATGGATGCAGACCTCACAGAAGAAAGGGGGGGAAAATTCCTCAGCCCCTCACCCGTAACCATCACTTTCAACTCTTCATCTCTAACACCCCGTGAACTCCCTTCCACCATCTTCATCCTTATACCACCTCCAACACCCGTGAACTCACCTCATCTTCATCCATATAATATTTCCAACATCATCATCTTCACCTTACCTCACAGCCAACACCATTTCTTCTTTATTTTCATCACCAAACACCCATCATCTATCATACACTTCTCACACTACTCTCTACCCCTCACACTACCCACCTGCATTCACTAGGAACCATCAAAAACCACCAAAAACAGAGACAGCCAATACCCATCATCTTCATCCTTACATCTTATACACGGCCACAACTACTAGGAAAAGCCCATTATTTTCATCCCTTATCTTCTTCATTTTCAACACATCATCTCCACCTTCAACCATAATCCACTCTCGACATCCCCCACACACCACTCACTGGGAATCCATCATCTATCAGACACTTCTCAGACCATTCTCCAACCCCTCTATCACTCACCCGTAACCATTCCAACTTGACTTCCATTACCCAAACATCCAGCCCCAACGACTCATGACCACGGCATAGGGGCACTGGCTCCCTCTCATCCGTAACATCCCAACCATATTTCCATCCCATCTCTTCCTCATCACTCACGGCCAACACCACCATATTCACTCCAAAACTTCCTTTTCACACCCAACTTCAACTTCATTTTTCAACTGTCAAAGAAACCAAAATCATTTTCATTTTTTTTCAGACAGTAAAACACCACCCTCCATCACGCACGTTACAAGAACCCTTCACCCAAAAGCTTCATTATCTTCTTCCGTAATACTCACACACGGCCAAATCAACATCCAATTCAACTTCACCCATTAACCACTAAAAACCCCAAGAGTCAAACCCAATCAAAGTACAGGAACAAAGGGGGAGAAACCGTTCCTTCAGCTGGCAGCCGATAACACCGTCACGCGAAGAGAAGAGAAGGGAGGAGGGGCCTGGATCTGGTGGCAGAAGGGAACCCCTCCCTGGGTGGCCGGATCGTGTGCAGCAGTGGTTAGTCTGGTTCGCGGCTTGTTGGTGCGTGTGCGGCGGCAGCTGGAAGCAGTGACGCGATAGACAGAAGGCGAGCATCTCGGCCTCGCGCACGAAGAAGAGGTGGCAACAGCGGCGGCCATGGCCGGGCAACGTTTTGGCTTGTAGATAGCGGATCCGGTGGCATTTGGGGTTTGCCGCTGACGCCAGGATCGCAAGAGGTGGTGGCACGGGTGACTGGGACGCGGTGGTGAGCGGCGGCCAGCGCGACGCAGAGGCAGGAGATAGTGGTCCGGTGGCCGTTTCGTCGCAGTGGATGGATCAGAGGGGCAGCGGCTGGTGAGCGAGAGGAAGAAAAGAATTTGCTTCCTTTGGTCTCAGATGAGAGAAAACCCTGAAAGAGAATGCTTGGGCTTGGAACCCGTTTTGGTTTCTTAAAAAATTTTTTTAAAAAAAAATATAAACAAAGGAGAACGTTCTTTCCGCACCCCTGGATTATATCACTGCAACCCCCTTTCATTTGGGCTTAAGCCTTTCTGCCAGTAAAATAAAAAAAAAGGGAATTGGACCTAACACCCATTTCAGGATGCACTTTTGTTTTCATTTTTACACCTCTGACAGATAAAGGAGCTTCTACTCTCTGCACTCCGGGTTTTTATCTCTGCACCCCCTATTCTTGTTGGTGTGTTTCTCTCACTTTGTTCTTAAATTTTTATTTCTTTATTTGTTTTTTTTCTTGTATGTAGCCCTTTGTGTGATAACTCTACTCTCGTATATTGCATCTTATATTTTGTTGGATTTGTTCATAAAAAATATAAACAAAAAATAAAATAAAACAAAGCCGTGTGAGTGCTCGTGCGATCGTACGCATCAGCCTAGTGCTCATTACGCAAACAATAAGAAAAAAGCCGTGTGAGTACTCGTGCGATCATACGCATCAGCCTAGTGCTTATTACGCAAAATTAAAAGATAAATTAAAAATCAAAAAAATATGTTTTAAAGGTCAAGCACATGTGTGATCGCTTGCATCGTCCTTGTGCTAGACATCTTTCCTTTTTATAAAAATATTAAGCACATGTGTGATCGCACGCATCGTCCTTGTGCTGAAAACATTGTCTTTTATAAAAACACCAAAAAAATATAAAATTGTCAAAAACTAAAAACATCGACAATTTCAAACAACAAACAATATCGCCCGCCAGAACTACGTGATCCTTGATTCTCCATCAAAAGTGGAGATACGTAGGAGCAAGGCCAGTCCTTGTCAGGTTCACTCTCCCAAAAATCCAAACTTTTCCAAGATCATTTCCAAACAATTCTCAAACAAATTTTCAAGCAATCTCCAAAAAGAACTACGGAACCCTGATTTCTCATTCTGAATGAGAATACGTAGGAGCAAGGTCAATCCTTGTCGGGCCCACAAAAACTAAAAAATACATTTTGTTTCTTTAGAATTTTATTTTAGGGGAAAGTTAAACATTTTGAAAACCACATCATATTCGCGTATTTAATTAAAGGTACTGCCTTAGGGCAGGCGTTGTAGGGTGCTAATACCTTCCCTACACGTAACCGACTCCCGAACCAAGAATCTCAGTTTCGCAGACCATGCCTTATCATTTTATGGTTTTTCCGTAGTTCTCCAGAATAAACTATGGTGGCGACTCCAAATCTCTTTTTCAAAACGTTTTTATTTTTCCACGGATCGTCGTCCCGTCGCGATTCCGGTTGCGACAGATGGCGACTCCGCTGGGGAGTCTAGAGAGTCAGGCCATTTAATTAGATATGCAAATTCGATGTGGTTTTTCTTTGTGTTTTTTCCCCTTTTCCTTATCTATGATTGATATTTGAAATAGTCGTATGTGAGTTTTTTTAGTTGTTCTTTATCTTTGAAGTAATTGTTCCTTATTTATGTCTGATATATCTACTTATTTGTGTTTATGTTGCGAGTGTTATTTTGCATTATAATCTCCCTTCACACACTTTATGCATATCATGAGTGGGGCCCTATGCCCGGATCTGAGCGCAACTTAGAATTAGAGGGGTTGTGTAGCGGTGTCACTCTGGGATGTACTTCCTGTTTGGCTATCGTGAGAACCCCAGCTAGAGTCTGTTCTCTTCATTTGTGTCTCCGCATCTAGTTGATTACTCTGACTGTTGTGGAGAGACAGTGAAAAGAGCCATAACTCTGGTGGCCTTGATTTAAGCATTAGGGAGCTATCCTTGTAAGTGCATATCTTTGGCCTTAGAACTTTAAGTTATTCAACCTCTGATACGACACAAAAGGGAGACTATTTTGTTTCAGTTTGTCTGTCATTTCCTATTTTACAAAAAATTTGTCATCTTTCTTTTAAATAAAAAAAGAGAGAAAAATATGAAACTAAAAGATAAAATTAATGTTCTCGGAATCATTCAAAAAAAAATTAGAATTTCTTAAAATATTTTAGGGCATGAAAAATCTTAAAAAAAAAATTAATTAATAAAGTGTACATATTTTGGGGCAATATAGATCATCGTTTCGAATTTCTGGACATCATTTTTCATACAAATAAAATGTGAAATATTGTTATCTTTCAAAAAAAAATTTTGCTTTGAACGTGCAATATTTTCCTCTTCGAAGTAGTTAATTTTTCGCACAGGTATATATATTTACTTTTCTTAATTTAAAAAAGAATTAAAAATTTAACTCATTAAAAATAAAAATTCTTTTAAAAAAAAAAAGAACTGAAAACATTTTTAGCTTTGAGAACAGTTATTGGGCTCGTTAGACCCAATTGACGTTTATGTTTTTCTTGAGTCTGATTTCACAAAAAAAAAACGAAAAATTATATTTTTGGGGCATGAAAAATCATAAAAGGATTTTTTAAATTGTACATATTTTGGGGATCATTGTTGCGAATATCATATTTGAATTCATACAAATAAAATTGTTGTTATCTTCCAAAAAAAAAATCTGAGAATGAAAGATGAACAGTTTTTGAGCCCATTAGGCCCCGTTGTCATATGTGGTTTCTCTTGAACCAGTGCATCTGAAATTCTGGAAAATAAAAATATATGTTTATGAAGATTTTGTGTTTTCAATTCATAATTTTTCTTTCCATTTGTGTGAACAAGTATTTGGGCAAAAATAAATAGAGGAATTCAGACCCTTGTCTGAAGATTTTGTCATGGTTGTAAAAAGAATAGTGTTGGGCCCATTGAGTCTAGTAATGTTGCAAAATTTTCTTGTGAAATCCTCTGATAATGAAAAATGGAAAAAATGAATTTCTTTTAGCTTGTTTCATAAATGAAAAAATGTGTTTTCTTTGTCATCTTCTTGTGTTAAGTTCACACGGCTCAGGTCATCTGATCCATTGGGTCAATGTGCCTGGTAAGTCCAACTTCCTTCTATGTTACTTCTCCTCACGTCCGATCCGATCTGGATTCTCCCGTGTTGGAAAATAAAAAATAATAACAAAAAAAGATTTCTTTCCGTAAATTGCATAATTTTCCTTCAGTAATATATTTGTCAAATAAAAAGCAACATAATTGTGGAAGATACAAATTGTTAACAATGTATTTTCAGTACAGCCTTCCAAATTATCATGCATGATTTTTTGGAATTTGTTGTCAAAAAAAAAATGAAATGAAAAAAAGTTAAGAATTAAAGATGACCAATTTGTGGCCCAAAAAGCCCAATTCTTACACTGGCCCAAAAGCCCAGTTCCTACACTGGCCCCCAAAAGCCCAGTTTCCTACACTGGCCCAAAAGCCCAGTTCTTACACTGGCCCAAAAGCCCAGTTTTTTACTCTGGTCCCAAAAGCCCAGTTTCCACTCTGGTCCCAAAAAGCCCAGTTCCACTCTGGTCCCAAAAGCCCAGTTCCACGCTGGCCCAAAAGCCCAGTTCCTACACTGGCCCATAAAAGCCTAGTTCCTACACTGGCCCATAAAGGCCCAGTTTCCACAAAGGCCAAAAATCTCAATTTTCACAATAGCTCATAAAGCCCATTTCCCATACTGGCTTGCAAAGCCCAGTTTCCATGCTAGTCCGCAAGGCCCAATTTCCATTGGCCAAGAAATCCCAATTTCCCCAATGGCTCACAAATCCTATTTCCCATGTTGACCCCAAGCCCAGTTTTCATACTGGCCACCGGAACCTAATTTTCTCTAAGAAAAAAAAATCTGTTTTTCAACTAGTATCATCATTTTCATTTCATATTACTTTTCTTCATGCATAAAATCAAAAAAAAAATACGCAAAAGTTGAGTCATTTGTTTTCTATGCAAATTATCCATTTTATGAGATTTCAAAAAATGTAATGGATGTCATAATCTCCTGGAGTCAAATGATCAAGTCACATATTCTTAAGAGATATTTGTGTGTGCATTGCTTGAAAACATCATCCTTCAGCCCTCGCCAAACCAGGAGATTGACCCAATCATGTCTTAAGCCCAAATAATAAACATAAAGTTTTACACTGGGGAAGATTTTCCATTACCTCCACTGGCTTTCATTTGGGAGATCCTGGAATCCGTTGTGAAAAAAAAAACAATAAATAAAAAAAAAAAGAAGAAAAAGGATGAAAAATAACTCTTGTTGAGATCATTTAGTCTTGTCTCCTAATTAATCTTTTGAAAATAAAACAACCAAAATTTGAAATGACGTATGGCCATCTTTCTTCATCCAAAAACAAAAAAAACAAAATATATCCTTTGATACCAAATTTGAGCCAATATGAATTTTCTTTTCGAAATTTACCTAAACAAGGGTTACCATCATAATAGAAGTCAACTCAAGTTGCAAACAATAAACTTAGTGATCAAATGAAGAGAATTCAGCAAAAGCAAAGCAAAAATGGAAAGAATCACAAAGTGATGGAAAACAAAGATTGAAATTTGAGAAAGGGCAAAATAGTCAAAACAGATTTGACAAATAGCTGATACAAAGTGTAGATGGTAACTCTTGTTTTTCAAAAAATACCCACAAAAACTTATTTGAGCCTTTATATCCTTTTTTCAATACCCTTCGGCCCAAGCCACATTACAAGCCCAATAAAAGTCCACACGGATTGAATAATGGTTGCTTAAATTTCACAAGGCTTAATTTTGAGAAAGACAAAAATGACTAACAATGCAGTTGTGAAAAAATGATGAAAAATAAATGTCCTCGGATGAAGGGAACTCCCTTTTGATCAAAATTATACAAAGGAAAATCAAGCCAATTGGGGCAATCTTTTCAAGCCAATCCTTTTCGTATCCATCACAAATTCCTATCCCATTCAAACTCTTCCCCTTATTCCCAAACAAATTCAGATTTCCAAACCTAGGGGGCAACTTTGTAAGTTTTACATAACCTTTTCGCCCGTTCTCTAAAATTAGGACAACTTTATGAAGTTCATATGTTTTGGCCCATTCAGAACCTGGGGCAACTTTGTTAATCTCACATTTGTTTCATCTGTATATTCAAGGTTCGTACCAAGACCGGGGCATCCCTTGTTGGGCCTCTCAGATTTGTCCGCACTAAAATTCATAAATCCACCCTCAAAACAGGGGCAGACACTTTGGGGCTCTGAGTCCATTATTCGTAAACCCGAAATGGGGGGTAACTTCTTTTTGAACCTCACTTAAGTGACTCATACCCAAAACCAGGGGCAATTTTGCAAAAGTTATATGAATTTCACACCCTTACAATTCACAAATACATTTGTCCATACCTACCTTTTTACCAGGCCCCAAACTGGGGCAACTTCTGAGTATCTACAACTTCACATTGGCATTTGTAATTGTTTTAAGGAGTAAGAGGCCCAAGTAGCTAACTCGGTACTCTCCAAATCCTTCCACACATTTGTCCCAACCCCTGGTATCAAGCATATACACACTAGTATCTCGTCAAGAAATGTGTAGCACACAAGTTTCATTTTGAACAGTTGACTTTAGAATTGGACATCCATTGAAAGGAAATTGAAAGTCTAAATCGTCATAAATTTGATTATTTCAAAGAAAGCAAATTGACTAAAAAAAATATATCATAGTTTTCCATTACAAATAATCATATCATGTATATATTTTCATCAACTTTGAATTTGCCTCCATGTATATTCATCAAATTTTCTTCCTTCAAAAAGGACAAAAAAAATCAAAATGCATCAAAGTTTTCTCCTCCAATTTCAAAATTACATATTTGCACCAAATCTTCTTCCTTCAGAAAAAAAATCAATCAACATGCATCAAAGCTTTCTTTTGCAATTTCCAAATTTACATCAACCATGCTTCTCATTTCAAAAAATAAAAAAATAAAAATAAAAATGGACACTCATTTCTATCTCAAGAAAAAAAAAATCAAAAAAAACCAACATCTCAAAATTTCAAAACAAATGCAAAAATTTCAAATTCAAAACAATCGCCAATTTTACATTTCTGCTATTGGTATCTTGGCCCTCTGTAAGGCAATGGTCAAGTCCAGATTGTCTAACGGCCCGCTGCATGGCAATGGTCGAATTTAAATTTTCCTCTGCGATCTTGGCCCTCTGCAAGGCAATGGTCAAGTCCAGATTGTCAAACGACCCTCTGCATGACAATGGTCAAATTTAATTTTCCTCTGCGATCTTGGCCCTCTGCAAGGCAATGGTCAAGTCCAGATTGTCAAACGACCCTCTGCATGGCAATGGTCGAATTTAAATTTTCCTCTGCGATCTTGGCCCTCTGCAAGGCAATGGTCAAGTCCAGATTGTCAAACGACCCTCTGCATGGCAATGGTCAAATTTAATTTTCCTCTGCGATCTTGGCCCTCTGCAAGGCAATGGTCAAGTCCAGATTGTCAAACGACCCTCTGCATGGCAATGGTCAAATTTAATTTTCCTCTGCGATCTTGGCCCTCTGCAAGGCAATGGTCAAGTCCAGATTGTCAAACGACCCTCTGCATGACAATGGTCAAATTTAATTTTCCTCTGCGATCTTGGCCCTCTACAAGGCAATGGTCAAATCCAGATTGTCAAACGACCCTCTGCATGGCAATGGTCAAATTTAATTTTCCTCTGCGATCTTGGCCCTCTGCAAGGCAATGGTCAAGTCCAGATTGTCAAACGACCCTCTGCATGGCAATGGTCAAATTTAATTTTCCTCTGCGATCTTGGCCCTCTGCAAGGCAATGGTCAAGTCCAGATTGTCAAACGACCCTCTGCATGGCAATGGTCGAACTTAAATTTTCCTCTGCGATCTTGGCCCTCTGCAAGGCAATGGTCAAGTCCAGATTGTCAAATGACCCTCTGCATGGCAATGGTCGAATTTAAATTTTCTCTGCTATTGGTATCTCGGCCCTCTGCAAGGCAATGGTCGAGCCCAATTTTACATTTCTGCTATTGGTTTCTCGGCCCTCTGCAAGGCAATGGTCGAGCCCAATTTTACTTTCTGTTGTTGGTATCTCGGCCCTCTGCAAGGCAATGGTCGAGCCCAATTTTACTTTCTGCCATTGGTATCTCGGCCCTCTATAAGACAATGGTCGAACCCAATAATCAAAATTATGACTCAACTACATGCATAGCGTTGTTACACCCTCTACAATGTCTACACATCGCAATTCTGTTAGCCTTGTTCATATTTGTGTTATTTTTTCCTGTTTTTCATTATCCATTTTAAAATCCAGACGAAATTAGTGTTTCTTTCTTTACTTAGCTTTTACTCCAATAATACGAAAATTCAAAATTTTCATATTATTCAGCAATATCTAAGTAAAGAGGGGCAGCTGTCAACACCCAATTTCGTCCGGATTGACTAATAGGTTTGCTGTATTTTTTATCATGAGTGTAGAATAAAAAATAAAAAAATATATATAATAATAAAATCATAATAATAAATAAAATTAAAATAATAATAAAAAAAAAAAAAAAAAAAAGAGGAAAGCACGTTCGTCAAAAAACCGTTCGGCCTTCACTCTGTGTAACCGTTCGTCCATAACTTTTGGTCGTAATGTTGAACGTTCGTCCTTTATTTGAACGTTCGTCCAGGATTCATTTTGAAGCGTTCGGTCATTTGCTACTGAACGTTCGTCTGGTTGAACTTTCTTGTTTAACGTTCGTTCTTGAAAATGAACGTTCGATTTTGATGTTTGAGCGTTCGGTTGTTGATGTGTTGTTAACGTTCGATCATGATGAATTGAACGTTCATCCTTGTTGAAGATGAACGTTCGGTTTGATGTCTTCATTGTTAAACGTTCGGTCATTTTCATCCTTAGAGGACGCTCGGTCATGATGAATTGAACGTTCGTCCTTGTTGAAGTTGAACGTTCGGTTGGATATGTTTATTGTTGGACGTTCTGTCCTAATGCTGTTGAACGTTTGGACGTTCGGTCCTAATGCTCTTGAACGCCCGGTCTTCATGTTAACGTCCGGTCATGATATGTAAGCGTTCGGTCTTCTTTTGAACGCTCTTTCTCAATGACGTTCGGCTCCTTCCCCTGCTTGGCCGTTCGGTCTTTTCCTTTATTCTCAATCGTTCAGCTTTCCAGCTTAGGACGTTCGTCCTCAGCCTCGACCGTTCGGCAATTCTTACTTTCAGGACGTACGACAATTCTCATGTTCAACCGTTCGGCCACTCTTCCTCAACAACTCAGTTTATATTGTTTAATGAGCGTTCGGTTTTCCGTTGAACGCTCGGTCCTTCATTTGAACGCTCGGCCTCATGACGTTTGCCTTCAGCGTTCGTACTAATGCTTAAGTTGGTCCAGCGTTCGGTCTCAGGCGTTCGGCAAAGAGTGTGCTGAGCGTTCGTCCAACTCACTTGCCCTTTCTACCGCTCGTCCTAATATCTCCCGTCTTCTACCGCTCGTCCAAATCATCACTCGCCTCTTCTACCGCTCGTTCTCCCTCTTCTAGCGCTCGTCCAGGATTCAGTCTGAAGCGTTCGGTCATGTTATGTGAACGTTCGGTCCTTTTGAAGTTTATTCTCAGTTGAACGTTCGACTTGATGATGTATTCAACGTTCGGCATTATTGAACGTTCGGCCTTATTGAACGTTCGGCCTTGATGATCTATTTCTATTCGTGGGGAGCGTTCGTCATTGGTGCTGTTCGGTGTGAGGCGTTCGTCCACACAGGGTAGAATGTTTTAAAACGGTCGTTCGTCTCGAATGAATGTTCGTCCATAATTCCCACCAGCTGTTTCCCACAATGCACCAATCAAAGCTGCCGACAGATTATCCACCAATCAAAGCTGCCGACAATGGCATCCTTTCTGCCAATTTAATGGATGCAGACCTCACAGAAGAAAGGGGGGGAAAATTCCTCAGCCCCTCACCCGTAACCATCACTTTCAACTCTTCATCTCTAACACCCCGTGAACTCCCTTCCACCATCTTCATCCTTATACCACCTCCAACACCCGTGAACTCACCTCATCTTCATCCATATAATATTTCCAACATCATCATCTTCACCTTACCTCACAGCCAACACCATTTCTTCTTTATTTTCATCACCAAACACCCATCATCTATCATACACTTCTCACACTACTCTCTACCCCTCACACTACCCACCTGCATTCACTAGGAACCATCAAAAACCACCAAAAACAGAGACAGCCAATACCCATCATCTTCATCCTTACATCTTATACACGGCCACAACTACTAGGAAAAGCCCATTATTTTCATCCCTTATCTTCTTCATTTTCAACACATCATCTCCACCTTCAACCATAATCCACTCTCGACATCCCCCACACACCACTCACTGGGAATCCATCATCTATCAGACACTTCTCAGACCATTCTCCAACCCCTCTATCACTCACCCGTAACCATTCCAACTTGACTTCCATTACCCAAACATCCATCCCCAACGACTCATGACCACGGCATAGGGGCACTGGCTCCCTCTCATCCGTAACATCCCAACCATATTTCCATCCCATCTCTTCCTCATCACTCACGGCCAACACCACCATATTCACTCCAAAACTTCCTTTTCACACCCAACTTCAACTTCATTTTTCAACTGTCAAAGAAACCAAAATCATTTCATTTTTTTTCAGACAGTAAAACACCACCCTCCATCACGCACGTTACAAGAACCCTTCACCCAAAAGCTTCATTATCTTCTTCCGTAATACTCACACACGGCCAAATCAACATCCAATTCAACTTCACCCATTAACCACTAAAAACCCCAAGAGTCAAACCCAATCAAAATACAGGAACAAAGGGGGAGAAACCGTTCCTTCAGCTGGCAGCCGATAACACCGTCACGCGAAGAGAAGAGAAGGGAGGAGGGGCCTGGATCTGGTGGCAGAAGGGAACCCCTCCCTGGGTGGCCGGATCGTGTGCAGCAGTGGTTAGTCTGGTTCGCGGCTTGTTGGTGCGTGTGCGGCGGCAGCTGGAAGCAGTGACGCGATAGACAGAAGGCGAGCATCTCGGCCTCGCGCACGAAGAAGAGGTGGCAACAGCGGCGGCCATGGCCGGGCAACGTTTTGGCTTGTAGATAGCGGATCCGGTGGCATTTGGGGTTTGCCGCTGACTCCAGGATCGCAAGAGGTGGTGGCACGGGTGACTGGGACGCGGTGGTGAGCGGCGGCCAGCGCGACGCAGAGGCAGGAGATAGTGGTCCGGTGGCCGTTTCGTCGCAGTGGCTGGATCAGAGGGGCAACGGCTGGTGAGCGAGAGGAAGAAAAGAATTTGCTTCCTTTGGTCTCAGATGAGAGAAAACCCTGAAAGAGAATGCTTGGGCTTGGAACCCGTTTTGGTTTCTTAAAAAAAATTTTTAAAAAAAAATATAAACAAAGGAGAACGTTCTTTCCGCACCCCTGGATTATATCACTGCAACCCCCTTTCATTTGGGCTTAAGCCTTTCTGCCAGTAAAATAAAAAAAAAAGGGAATTGGACCTAACACCCATTTCAGGATGCACTTTTGTTTTCATTTTTACACCTCTGACAGATAAAGGAGCTTCTACTCTCTGCACTCCGGGTTTTTATCTCTGCACCCCCTATTCTTGTTGGTGTGTTTCTCTCACTTTGTTCTTAAATTTTTATTTCTTTATTTGTTTTTTTTCTTGTATGTAGCCCTTTGTGTGATAACTCTACTCTCGTATATTGCATCTTATATTTTGTTGGATTTGTTCATAAAAAATATAAACAAAAAATAAAATAAAACAAAGCCGTGTGAGTGCTCGTGCGATCGTACGCATCAGCCTAGTGCTCATTACGCAAACAATAAGAAAAAAGCCGTGTGAGTACTCGTGCGATCATACGCATCAGCCTAGTGCTTATTACGCAAAATTAAAAGATAAATTAAAAATCAAAAAAATATGTTTTAAAGGTCAAGCACATGTGTGATCGCTCGCATCGTCCTTGTGCTAGACATCTTTCCTTTTTATAAAAATATTAAGCACATGTTTGATCGCACGCATCGTCCTTGTGCTGAAAACATTGTCTTTTATAAAAACACCAAAAAAATATAAAATTGTCAAAAACTAAAAACATCGACAATTTCAAACAACAAACAATATCGCCCGCCAGAACTACGTGATCCTTGATTCTCCATCAAAAGTGGAGATACGTAGGAGCAAGGCCAGTCCTTGTCAGGTTCACTCTCCCAAAAATCCAAACTTTTCCAAGATCATTTCCAAACAATTCTCAAACAAATTTTCAAGCAATCTCCAAAAAGAACTACGGAACCCTGATTTCTCATTCTGAATGAGAATACGTAGGAGCAAGGTCAATCCTTGTCGGGCCCACAAAAACTAAAAAATACATTTTGTTTCTTTAGAATTTTATTTTAGGGGAAAGTTAAACATTTTGAAAACCACATCATATTCGCGTATTTAATTAAAGGTACTGCCTTAGGGCAGGCGTTGTAGGGTGCTAATACCTTCCCTACACGTAACCGACTCCCGAACCAAGAATCTCAGTTTCGCAGACCATGCCTTATCATTTTATGGTTTTTCCGTAGTTTTCCAGAATAAACTATGGTGGCGACTCCAAATCTCTTTTTCAAAACGTTTTTATTTTTCCACGGATCGTCGTCCTGTCGCGATTCCGGTTGCGACAAATACATCTCCAATTCAAACAATAGTCTTATTCCTTCATTTTCCAATTGATCTAAAACTTCAGGGTCAACAACTTTCTTGCAAATGGCATTAAAGAATAAACTCAGACGTGTCAGAATACCTCTAACAGAAGTAGGTAATATGCCTCGAATAACAACTGGTAACAATTGTTGCATTGATACATGATAATCATGAGACTTTAAACCAATTAACTTTAACTCTTCCATAGAAATAAGGTTACTAATATTTGAATAATAACCTTGTGAAACCTTCACACTTCTTAAAGACTTATAAAAACTTTGTTTTTCCGTTTTAGAAAGATTGTGACAGGCTAGGGGCAAATAGATGCGTCTTCCAATTGACTGTGGATGTAACTTAGAACGGATTCACATGTCAGCCAAATCCTATCATGCTTTTATTCCATCTTTGGTCTTCCCTTTCACATTTAATAAAGTTCCTATGACACTGTCACAAATAGTTTTTTCAACGTGCATCACATCTATACAATGTCGTACATCAAGTTTACACCAGTATGGAAGAATAAAAAATATTTATCGTTTCTTCCAAATGTTTTTTGCAAAGGTCTTTTTCTGATGTTTTTCGAAGACAATGTCAATGTTTTTGACTTCGTTGTACACTTCTTCACCATTGTGGGGTCTGGACACAACCTCATCCTCAACACTTCCATTAAATGCTTTTTTCAATCTACGGTAGGAGTGATTACGATGAAGGAATTTTCGATGTCTTGTATATACCGTCTTTTGATCATGCTTCAATTGAAAGTAACTAGCGTTTTTTTCACAAATGGGACATGCAAAATGACCTTTAACACTATAACCGCTCAAGTTTCCATATGCTGGGAAATCATTTACAGTGCAAAACAACATTGCATGCAAACGGAAAGTTTCTTGAACATCTGAATCGAACACTTTGACCCCTTCGTCCCACATCATTTTCAAATCATCAATTAAAGGTTTCAAGTAAGCATCAATGTCATTTCCAGGTTGTGTAGGACCCGATATCATCATGGACAACATGACATATTTTCTCTTCATGCACAACAAAGGAGAAAGATTGTATATCATCAACATAACTGGACATGAACTGTGTTTGCTACTTAAATTTCCATAAGGATTCATACCATCAGTTGCAAGTGCAAGTCTTAAGCTTCTTGGATCTGCACCAAATTCTGGAAATGTTTCATTGATCTTCTTCCTTTGTGGTGAATCAACTTAGTGTCGAAGAAAATTATCGCACGTGCCATTTAAGGTTCTTTGTATATTCTTTAACATAAAACATACATTTCAACCTAGGTATTATAGGCAAATACCACATCACCTTAGCAGGTGCACCATCATTACCTTCATCACCAGTGTTTCTGTCATTTTTCTTTTTAAACCGTGATAAACCACATGTTGGACAATACTTTAGCGAAGCAAATTCCTTTATGTACAAAACACAATGATTAGGACAAGCATGTATCTTTTGATATTCGAGACCCATTGGACATAAAATTTTCTTTGCCTCACAATTACGAATAGGTAGAGTGTTATTTTCTTGAAGCCTCTCCTTCAATACTTTTATCGGTCCATCCATTCCTTACTTTTAAACTAAACAACTTTAAAGTTGCAGACATACGTGTAAAGTTCGAGCATCCTGGGTACAACAGTTGCTATGAATCATTTATAAGAGAATCATATAAATTAGCTCTTCCAAAATTATCTTCACCAACATCATGTATCATGTTCTCTAAATGATCACTCAACTATTCTTCCACATAATTTGTTTCTTGTGACGTGGTAGGCTGGTCCAGTACTTCTCCATGCCAAGTCCAAATGGTATAAGTTCTCATTATGTCGAACATGAATAGATGGTCACGCATATTGCTTAAGTCTTGGAGTATTTGATTAAGACAACGAACACAAGGACAAAAATATGTTCCGTTCACAAACTTTGCATTTTGTTCAACATATTGCAAGAACTTGAAACACTCTTTTCATATTCTTCATTGATGCCACGTTCATTCATCCAGCTTCGATCCATACTATGTTCGTAACATATTTCATCAGTTTTAATTTTTGAACTCTCACAAGGTTAGGCCTTACCCATTCAGAAAAAATATTTTTCATAATTTACTAAGACATGTGCAAAGAAGTCTAACATGATAAATTTGATAAGATTACGACAACATTTCGCATTGGTCTTTGAAATACATGAAATAAGAGTGGTCAAGGATGACCACAATCAAATATGCATCCGGAGAACAACACAAATAATCTTAACCGAAATTTTATCAATCTTATCCATAAACTCCAATGTACATGTTATAGCAAATTATGAAAAATAATTTTCCCAAACTGTCCAATTGAACAATTCAAAATTTAACACAAACGATTAAAATATTAATTGTTTGTGTTAAATTTCAAACGGGAACTAATTTTCACTTAATGATTTCATACTTATAATCTAATTAACATGTCAATCATAATAACACAACAAACTTTATCACATGTTTTAACAACCCAATCACATGCGTATTCAGAAGCCAATTACATGCATAACCAAAAGCCAATAACATGCATAACCAAAAGCCAATAACATGCATAGACAAAAAATTTTGAATAAGAAAACTAACCTTTTTAACAGATTAAAAACGCAATGGAGGGAAATGGAGGAGTGCATGTTCAAAAATGCAAGAATTGTCATCCAAAAACGCTCAAAATCACCGTTCAAGGGCACGCTCAAAACTACACCAAAATGTAACGAAAACGCATTATAATCGGTTCAAATGGAAGATAATTTATCAAAGAGTAATGTAATCGAAGTAAAACTAATTTTAAACGGTCAAAAGAGAGAAAATGAACATCAAAAGCTTTGGTCGTGGAGAGAAAATGCAAGGAAGATGATGAACAATGAGTGCGCATAACTATTGCCTCATGTTCGCGGTTTTGGTAATAGCAGACGTTTAGACGTCGGGCCCCCTCCTAGTCGACGTCTAAAAGACTATAGACGTTTGCGCCCCTCCCGAGCCGACGTTTAAAGGGTTTAAAATATAATTTTAGCGGACACATTTGGCGTCTGGGTTAGGAGGGGCCGACGTCTAAGACCTATTTAGACGTCGGGGCTGACTGACTGACATCTAAGGGCAATGGAACAGTCACATTTTCAGGCAATTTGGTGTTTTGGATGGGGGCCGACGTCAAAATAAGACTTTAAACGTCAGTGTGGAGGGATCAGACGTCTAAATGGTGACTTTTGGAATTCTGACTACCCCATTGATGTCCAATGGTTGGCCTCGACGTGGAAATAGGTCTTAGACGTCGGCCACCCTAAACCCAAATGTCTAAAACCAATTAAATTATTAATATTTTTAATTCATTCGTCTATTTTTGGCGTCCAATTGCAGAGGCTGACGTGTATTCTTCTTTAGACATCGGAGACTCCCTATCCACTATATAGTGATTTTAATTACAACAATGTCATCGATCATTTTTTATGTTGAATATTCTATAATCGGACGTCTAAAGAATGACGTTAAAAGTCTTTTTTATACTAATGTACACCGCCATTATTACGTGAAAATTACCAACACAAAAAGAAATCCTTTTGGTTTAATTTAGAAAGGTCAAACCGGAAAGTAAAAAATAACGTGCTGTGTACTTTATATATTAATTAAACTCAAGAAGATATACTGTTTCACAATTACTTATTATACAAAATTGCCATTGGAAATGCCAAAGATGAAAACTCCCACTTTCAGTATACCCACATCTTTCGGAGTACCCATGTTTCAGATATTTTTATTTTTAATAATAAAAAATTATAGTTTTAGTGTAAAATTTTTAATTTTAGTAATTTTTTAAATTTATTAATGATTAAGATAATTAAATAAATATATGTTTATTTCTTAGTAATTATTACATTGTTAAACGAAAGTAAATATGTAATTACTTTTAAAACAATACTGCAGCAAACGTTTCTATATGGTTATTTTTAACGTTAGAAATTAAAAAAAAAATGTATTTAAGGTCGAGACAAAGTGACTATAGTCAAAAAGTCAAGATGAATCAACCTGAATAAAAGATTGTGATAAGCCAATTTAAGTTAAAGATAGGTTGATTGAATCCTACAATTGAAAAGAACCGGCCAAGACTACCATTATAATATATGAAAAGATTAAAATGAATCGAATTAAGCCAAAAATAGAAACAAACATGTTGATTGAATCCTACACATGATCTGACAGTGACACATGACATTATCAGTGTTACGTCACACTACCATTGTCACGTGACACAATCTTAGTTTGACACGTGATATTTTTTATTTAAAAAAAATAAAAAGAAAACTAAAAACTAAAAATATTTTAAAAAGTTCAAAAACCACTAGCAAACACGTGGTGTCTCGATGTTAATACGAAAGTAATAATAAGGACCTAATTGTTCTAATTTTTCAAAAATAAAAATATAAATAAAATCAAAAAATAAGAGACATATTTAAGAAAAATCATCAAAAAGCTATGTAAATGATTGAACCATAAAAAATGAGGTGAGTTAATTAAACCAAAGATCAATATAATTTGAGTTAGACCACCAACATAAGTTTTACAAGATTTAATTTAAATTATTTTTATAAAAAAAATAAATTTTAGAATTAAAACTTAATTTAAATATTGATTTGGATTTAAAACTTATTTCGAATATTTGATTTAGATTTAAAAAAAATCTAAACGCAGTAAAAATATATTTAAATCCAAAATTGATCCAAAGTTTAGATTAAATTTAGATTGCATCTATTCCCACCCTATTTATAATTGTTAATTATTATCTTTTAGGTCTTTACCGCATCCACAATGAAAGTGGTACCAAATGAAATGTAATTGGTTTTTATAATATGAACACGGTTTGGTAGTTGTGGAAATAGCAATCCTGAAAACATTTTAAAGCAATTAGTCTATTCCAATCAATTGACTTATCCGAAGACTTGTGAAAAAAAGGTACTTTATACTAACTTGGAATTTTTATTTTAAACCACAATTTTATTTTATATAAAAAAGTAAACAAACCATCAAACTCGTCCTTAAGTATAGTGAGAGGGGAGAATTCTACGTTAATATGTTAAAGATATTAAAATTAAAAAGTACTCTGAAAATTCCTTTCGCAACTTTTGAACAAATTATAGTGTTTGTAATATTTTTTATACTAATACTGGATACTTTTTATGAGACAAAAGAAAAAATCCGAATTAATATAATATAACAATCTACACCTGAGAACAGGAGAAAAGAAGTGAGGGTTTATCTATCGCATTTTTATTCTTAAAAGTAAAATTTAATCTTTTTCTTATTGCCACGCATAAGGTATCATAGTTTTATCTCATTCTCATATTCATGAAATTCATAATGTGTATTTTGAATGCATTTTGAAATGTCCATTATTATTTGATTCGAAAAATATTTTTCAAAATATATTGAAAAACATGTATTTTGGATTGCATAATTAGAAATATAATTTTTTTAATATATTTTGAATTGTGTAATTTGAAAGATTTTAATCTAAAAGTATTGGAAGTACCTTAGTATGTAAAAAAAAAAAAACAATAAATCAGATCTCATACCTCATCCCATAAACCATCATCTTAATTCCAAAATCGCAAAAAAAATAAAAAAAAAATAATGAAGGAATACCTAATCAATGGATAAAGAAGATGCTAAAGGGAGGGGCAAACCTTGCAAAGGCTTCAAGGGAGGGATTGTGAAGGAAGGGTGAAGAATGAAAGTATAGAACCAGGAAGAGCTGCAGCGTGAAGGAGGATGAAGTGCATATAGTAAAGAAGAGAGATGCAGGATAGCTTTTCCCTTCTTATTATAAATATAAAAGGGGTAACTTGGGTATATGAAGAAATTAGGGGTGCATGAAGAAGAATTGGAAATATAGGAAGAAGCATCATATTTTCAATGGTAGAACATATTTGGGTCCTAAAATGCAACCTCGGTTTGCTCGTGTTAAAGAAGGGTGTTGCTCCCTCCACCACCCCAAGTGCTCCCTACATCTCCTTACTATTTTTTTTATTCCAAAATTATCCTATATCAATTTAACTTTTACCATTTAACTTTATTTTTTTTTTAAAACTCTAAATTTTTCTACATTCCTACACCTCCACCCTTCAACACCTGCACATACCGTGGAAGGGGAGTTCCGTTCTGCCCAAACTCTCGTCAACCATATCAACTTCTACTGCAGTGACCGTGCAAAGATCATGAGCGAATCCTTGTGTTAAAAGAATCACTAATTTGATCAGGATTTGTCAAACCCTCATATGATTTTAGCATGATATGATGCAACCACTACTGAAAAAGCGCGATTTACAGACGGCCTTTTACCGAAGGCTTTGAAGCCTTCGGTATTGAGATGATTACCGAAGGCTTTTAAGCCGTCGGTAACTCCCTGATTAATTTAAGTCCCAATTGGGTTCTTCGTGCCCCAATTTCATTTTACTTCAGCTTCGTCGTTTTTATCTGTATCATCCTTCTCTGCAAACACTTCCCTCCCTTGCTTCAAGCTCCGTCAGTTTGTCTGTCAGTCACCGGTGGTGGTCCGTGACGGTGGTGAGTGGTGAGTGGTTCGGTCATCGCTCTTCGTTCACGGTGCGTGGTTGTTTGGGGAGTGTTGGGCTAGGGTTCGTCGTGGGTTGGTTGGTTCGTTGACGGCTGGTGGTGTGGAGGTTGAGGGACTTTGTCGGAGGGGCCGTTGTGGGCTGTTGTCGCTGTCGTGCTCGGTGAAGCGGTATCTTGGTAGAGGTAAGTTCCACACAACTTCATTCACACTATGATGTTCATATTGGTGAAGCGTAGACAATGTTGCTGCCTTCATCTACTTTTCATTCACTTGTTAGTATTACTCTGTGTAGGAACTTGGTTGAGGGACTTCGTTGGAGTGGCCGTTGCGGGGCGTCGCCGTCGTGGTGTGCAAAGGTTGCATCGTCAAGGGCTATTTCGGTTGAGGTAAGTTGTGCTTTTACAGATTCATTATGAGTTATGATGTGATCTTGAATTGTTTGATGTTGTTGTGGCTTGATTGTATGATGTTGTTTGATTGAGAAAGATTGGTTTTTAATTGGAATGAGGGGCAAGAAATTGGCATGCCAGTGAGAAGGTTTAAATAACCTTAACCGTAGTTTAGGGAAAATAAAAGCAAACGAGGTGGTGAAGCTTGAGCAATAGTGCCAATTGTTGTAACTGTTGCTTTTTCATCTAATGCCTTCAACTATGAACCTTTGAACCTCTAACCTCCCCTTGATTTGGTGCCTTTGCCTTCTCCACCTTGTGAGTACAGTAGTTTGTCTATGCCGGTTGCTTTGCAGAACCCAGACCCAGTCACTCTATCAGGCCTGATGCTATTCCTATACTTCCTTCCTTTTCTGCAGAAAAAGTACTCCTTCTGTCCTGCACTCCCGTGGTCCCTTCATTGTCATGCTTTTCACCTTTTAAGAATAATATTCTCTTAGTGGCAGCCCATATTTTTGTCATATGCATGCTTTTCAATTTGGATTTGGACCGTGCACATTGTACCAAGCAAACTAAATGCTCTGAACCAAAACCGTGGGTGGTGGCCCCTCTTTTCTATTTGATTTATTTCTTGAAAGATTCCAAGCAATGGCCGTGGCATTTACTTAGAAAATGTGGCAGCTGCACTTCATTTTTCACCCATAAAGGGGGGAACGAGTTGTATGTGAGGGAGTTTTTGGAGTGTTGTTGATTGTGCAAGAACTGTTGATTTTTCACCCCCTCTCTCCTGGAACACCCCTCTTTCACAGCCTCTACTTTTTAAATACCATCCACTCCTTCTTTTCCACTTGAAGCCAAATCATAGTAGTGCGATTTGCCCATACAGCTGCTGTTGTCTGTGTGTGGGACGTGCTGCTCCCCTTCTTTTCCCCACACCATGCTTCACTATTTTAAAAGCAAGAAAGTGGTGCTGCCCAAGTTTTGTCTCCTAGCACTTTTACTCCAATGCACCTCCTGGACGTACCAAAACTAAGCAAGGGACTCTCCATTTTCATCCTTCCCTCTGCACACGCCTCTCCGCTGATCACGTGAACACCAACTCTGGACGTGTATCTTGAATGTTGCTGCTTGACGCTTGAAGTGTAGCAGGGAGCAGCTGCTGGATCCATCATCAAACACCGTGCTTCCTTCTCCATTCCAGCCAGCTACTGAATCAGTTACAGCAGTATCTTGGAGCTCTCTCTTCACGGCCTTGCTGCAGGTGGCTGCCTCCATCCGTTTGTGTTTTTCTTCATCACCGTACAACTTTCCTGCTGGACCGAGGCTGCAATTGGGTGTTGCTGCCAATTCTGGACGGTGTGTGATGAGTCAATATTTTCTTCACTTCACTTAGTTTATTGTACTAGAATTAATCAGGGAATTGTGCTTAATCGTCCGTTATTTTCCTATTTTTCCTAATTGTGCTTAATTCGATCAGAAATTCTTATTTTAACTAATTTGAATTATCTGAGCTTATTATTTTGCATTATTAATTATGGAAAATTTTGGATATCTTTTTGGGACATTTGAAGGCTAAATGAGAAATGACAAATGAGCCCAATGTATTTCAGCCACTTCAATTTTCGCTGGTTGCTGTGTGAATTTTGTGTCAACTTGTTTGTCCTCGTTCGAATTCAATTCTTATCCGTTTTCCATTCAATTTTTTTTCATAGTTTCGTCTAGATGTCTAGTTTCATGTATAGTTTTTACTTTGTTCAAATTCGTTTTGTGCTGTTCCCAGTATTTATTTTACTGTCCTATGTCAGTCTAGTGATTACTATTTGAGTGACTTCTAATCTGTTTACATTGTTTGCTTATTTTTTGGTACTTGTGGTGGCTGGAATTGATCATTGGACGGTGCTAAGATCTTCCAACACTCTTAAGCAAGGTTGATTGGCACATCTACGTAGAAAAGAATTTTAAATCACCTTTGTTCAAAGACTCACGTCCATGGGAAGAGTTACAAATTGAAGTGCTGAATTAGTTGAAGTAAAAATAGCACACGGCCCTCCACACTTTTGCACGTCCATTTGATTTAAGAAAATGGAAGGAAGGCTTGCTACAAGAGTAAACAATTTTTGCTGGACAACACAAGGGAGCCACCAAGTAAAAGAATCTCACGGCACACTCATTTTGGAAATGGCTTGAAACACATGCAACATCACACGGCAATTTGGCAAGCACAAGGGCCCCTTTGTCTTTTGTCTTTTGCTTTGAAGAAAATTTGCCAATGAAAATTATTGTGAATGAAACGGTTTTGGCAAGCATTTGGCAAAATTGATGTCCACTTTTAGAAGCTTACGACAATTACATCTGCAACTCATTTCTTTCAAATGAAAAATATCTTGCAAAAGGACAAAACAAAAGAGCAATTGGAGTCAAATAGGGGGCCACATTTGGTGGAAATTTGCGTTGGGAAGTTGCTATTCCCTTGCCATGTCACAGTTACATATGCTAAACCCATTTTGTGACTCATTTTATGTGCAAGCACACGGTCATGGGAAGTTATGGATGGTGGAGAGAATAATGGAATTCATGTTGGTTTCTAAAAGAATCAAGAAGCACAGCTCACATAGCTTTTAGAAATAGCCATCCAATAATTAAACAATTTAAGTTTGATAAATCATGGCCCACCACTCACTCATTTCACGTAGCTTTTGATTTGGGAACAATTCCACAATTTTGAAACCTCACATCCAAAATAGCAATTGCTAGTGGGAGCCACCACTTATCTAAAAGAAGCTCCAAGTGATGAATTTTATTCAAGGTGTTACTGTCCATTATCCAGCTCAAATCACACGGCTTTCATCCAACAAATAACAAGTGAAAGAGGAGTTTGCACACATGAGAGCAGCTTTGAAGAAAGCACACGGAATGAAGCTCCAGCAGCTACCACGTCCTGGAATGAAAAGCAACTCACTGGATTTCATCTAGCTAGTGGACGGGTTTTGCTGGCTGAAGCAAAGCACATGTGGCAAAAAGAAGAAGTTGTTCCAGCATCTAGCTAAGGGCTTCACAGGGAGTGCTTGAGAGGGCAGCCACGGTCCAGCAAGTCAGCAGAGAACGTCCAGCTGCAACCACCTTCTCGGCCTAGAGTTGGAGCAGCCGCCTCTCCCAGTATCCCGGTCCAGCAGCAACAACCTTTGTCAGTATCCATCCTTCACACAAAGCTGCACTGAGATGCCCCATGGGAGTATCCAACAAGCTCAAGTATTCACACCATCCACCATCCAAGCTCCACCCGTCCAGCAGCACCAACAACTGATGCAAGTCCAGCAGTGATTCTTCACGGGAGCAACTGCAACAGCACCACCTCCACGATCCAGCTTCATCACGGTCCAGCAAAGAGAAGGGAGAAGAGTGCATTCTGGAATGTGCACAAAAGAAGACAAGAGATGGACGTGTGAAAGAAGAGAAATCTGGAATTGAGAGGAATGGAAAAGAGGGGGGCCACACTTAGTTAAAAGTTCACGGACCCAAGGAATTTGCAAGGGACAACATCCATGAAAATAAGAGAAGTCACGGGAGGAAGTTGAAGTTCAGATTTTGGCTATAAAAGAGCAATGGCAGCAGAGAAGAAAAATGATTAGAATTTAATTAGATTTTAGGAGTAGTATAGGAACTACCCACGTCTGGGAGGAGGCTACTGCCTCTTCCTCTTTCAATTAACTCTCTGTATTTTCATTTTCCAAACAGTGCAACAGTGATTTATTTTCTGAAGAGTGTAGTGTGTTACTGTAATTTTTATTTTTACTGTCCAGGAATTTAATTTCTAAGTGTTGAATCTTTGCTAAATTTGATTTCCAATTAAGTGCTTTTAATTTTACTGTCTCTTTATTTTACCGTTTATTGTTTTCTTCATTGTTAAATTTTGTCAATGTATTTTTCTGTTCATTTTATTTTCAAACGTTATTTTTGCGGTTTATTCTCTGTCAATGTATTTTCACTGATGTTTTTATTTCTACGTTTAATTTTACAGTTTTTGAATATTTACTGTTCCATTTTTACCGTTTAATTTTATTTACCGCATTCAAACAAAATCACAAAAACACCCCCCCCACTTCGTGTCAAATCTGAGACCGAACCACAAATATTGGTCCTTGAGAGACGACCTAGGAGTCACTTCCTAGTAAATATACTGCATTAATTTCGTGCAATCAACTTTTGTGAGCGGTGCGACCCGTTCATCAAAATGGCGCCGTTGCCGGGGACCAATCAATGGAGGTTTGGTTTTAGATTTTTGTTGTATAAAGTTTTGTTCTGTTAATATGTTTGTTTTGTGTGTTTTGTCTTGTATATTTTTGTAGGCGATAACGACACCTTCAGCAAATTTTGGCGGCGTTGTCACTTCAGTTCCAGGTTTTTTGTTTTAGATTTTTGCTGTGTTTTTCGATTATGCTGTGTTAATATATATTGTGTATATATGTGTTTAATTGTGCTATGTTCTGTATTTAGTTGTTATTAAAAAAAAAATTTGAAAATTAAAAAAAAAAAAAAATTAATTAAAAATTTTTTGTTCTGTCTTGTGTGTGCTTGTAGCATGTATAAATGTGTTTTGTTTTATCTGATTCGTAATTTTTAGTTTTTAGTTTTTACTTTTTATTTTTCCATGTCTACCTATTTTAATGTTGTGAATAATGCTTATTCTGCCAATGTCTGTGATTATGATTCTTATTCTGCATATTACTTTGATTTTAAATCTGCTGATTTTTATGATGAGAACAATATGTTCCATCATCCAATTTCTGAGAGCTCTCTTTGGGAGCCAGTTCCACAATATGAGAGTCAACAGTATGATTCTCCTATTCAAATAACTCCTCAGCCTTCTACTTCTGAACCTACATTAAAGGAGTTACTAGAGCAGATGACAATGCAGAACATTCAGTTTCAGAAAGGGAACATGCAGTTCAAGCAAGAGAGCATGGAGTTCCAGCAGGAAACTCAAGCTGCCATACAGAATCTGAGTGATCAGATCAGGCAGATGGCCACTCTTGTACCTGAGGAGACTGATGAAAATTTTGGGGACCCGGCAGAAGTAAGCAGTAATCCTGAACCAGGTAGACCACCTTCATCCTCCACTACTTTACCAATCTTCAAGGAAGTGGAGGTAAGCATACCGCAAATTGATTATTCTGTTGACTGTGTTATTAAAGATTATGCTGATGATAGGTATGCTTGTAATCATATTGTTGCTGAGCATGTTTTTAATTCTCCCTCTGAACATGAATCTGAGCCTGTTAAAAATATTATTTCTACATTTGAAACCGATTCATGTTATGAGGATTTATCTGAGGTTCAGCCTATTACACTAGAATTGGGTGTCATACCCCTGCATGAAATTTCTGTGGAACCACATTGCACTAACCATGTTGCAGGAGATACGTATAAACTGGATGAGCAGACACCCACAGTGGAAAACAAAGGTGCTGACACTGATAGTTTGAAGATCAACAGGCACCTGCTGAATCCGCTCAGTAACAATAATTGCTGCTTAGATCCGGTGGTGGAAGATATTTCCCTACTTGATCAGATTTGGAGGATGAAGCAGTTCGTCCTCAACACTTTCATGCTGGATCCTGAAGAAGGGAACATCTCCCTACAAGTCCAAAATTGGCAACTGCCACCCTGACCAGGGGAGTTTTCTTTTTCTTTCTTCCCCGTTTTCCTACTTTTATTGCATTTGTCCTTTATCTGTTAGTGTTTTAATTGATGATCTTATGCTTAGAACACGTTTAGGACAGTGTAATTTAAGTGTGGTCTCGGGAAGATTCTGAATTTTGTTTTCTTTTATGTTTATTTTTCCTTTTATTTTTCTTTATTAGTTTTCTAGTTATTATTTTTTTTTTTTTAAAAAAAAAAAAAAAAAATTTATTTGTGATAATTTTTTTTAAGTGTGCAAAAATTTTTCTTTTTTAATTGTTATGAGATGTACATATATTTATTTTTCTTATATTTAAAAAAAAAATAATGTGTTTTGTGTTTTATTTTGCTTCGTGATTTTTAGTGTTTTTACTAAAAAAAAAATAAAAAAAAAAAAAAAATTTCAAAAAAAATTGTTTTGCGTATTCGTTGATTTTATTTCGACCCTCAGTATCTTATTATTTCATACCAATAAGAATTTTCACTTCAGATCTCATTTTTTTTCCTTATTTTTCTTCACTGTAAAATAATTTCTTAGTTGTTTCATACAGATCTTTGATTGAAAATTTTGTTTAGACTAAGAGAGATTTCATTCATCAATGCAAAAATTACAGTAATGGAAAAATGGAGATTGAACAGATCTGAAAATAAAATTTGCAGTAGATATATATGAAATTAAAAGATGTTCGGGGGTCGATCTTTAGTGATCGTTAATATTACAAACCAAATAAATAAAAACAAAAACAACATAAAAAAAAAAAAAATTAAAAACATAAAACATAAAAAAACATAAGTGTTCATATTACAGCCCATATTCTGGCCACACTCGGCCAACAAAAACATAAAAACAAAAATAAACAAAACTTTAAAAATGAAAGAACTCTCGAGCTGGTTGTGGTGGTCTAAGGGAGAGCTCCGTTGAGGGAGCTCTGGTTCGGAATGTGAGAAGCTTGGGTGGAGGGATTTGTCTCTCATCTCTATCATCGTCAATGATGATCGGAACGGGAAACAGATTCAGCAGCCTCGGTGCCCTCATAATCACCCAATTGTTTTCTTTCAAACAAAAAAAAAATAATAATAATAAATAAAAAAAATAATAATAATAAATAAAAAAACTTGTGTTAATAATAGAAGAGGAATGGAAAATTCAATAGGAGGTGTGATCAGAGGTCTTACCGTACATATACAGCGGCAGTTGTGAAAAGAGAGTGCCAGTGGGGTCTATCTCCGCTTGCCAGCGCTTGACCCGATTGCCGTGGTTGTTAAACCAGCAGTGTACGTTGTATTCAGTGGCTTCGCCGAAAGCCCTTAGTCGAGACGCGATCTCGACGACTTGCGCTCGGCTTGGGTGTGTGACCCCATAGTTGTAGATTTTGGTCATCATCTTGATTTGATCGTCGGTAGGACGCCACCGTTGACTGGTATATCTCTCTGATTCCGTATCACTCATCCTCCCTCTCGTAATATACAAATACATAAATAAAAAATAAATACATATAAAAAGAACAAAAACAAGAAAAATAAGCATAACATAAAAAAAAAAAAAAAAAAAAAAGAGAGAAGAGCATAAAAAAATTAGATTCTTAGTTCTGTGTTTTCTTTATTTGTGTTTGTTTCCTTTTAGATTTATTTTGTCCTGTCAGTCTTTGATATTTCTGTGTTTGGTCTCAGATCTGTTTCACGGTCCTCGCAAAGGGTCCTAAACGGATCTACGTCCAGTTGTCCTGTTGTCCTTGTTGTTCTTGTAAATTAAGATTTTGTGTTTATTTTTAAGTGGGGTACGTGGCGTTGTTCTACCCGATTGTCTCTGCAATACCTTCAATCGAAGGGAGATTAACGTCTGGTTTCCAGCCGATATACCCCTTAAGTTTTTAGACAGTTGTGTTTTATGTGTTTAAGTGTTTTCAGTTTCAAAGAGATGAAAAAAAAAAAAGAAAAAGAAAGGGAGAGCAGGCAAGAGGAAAGCAGAGGAAAACTGAAGCAGGAAAGGAAATACAGAAAGAAGATGGAAAGCAGTAAAGGGAGAGCAGGAAGTGGAATAGCGGAAATGAAAGATCTGAAAGCTTAAAGAGAAGCTTAAAGGAAAGCAGGCAAGCAGAAAGAAAGGGAGATCCAGGTGCAGAGAACTTACCTGGAGTAGTAGGGCTTACAGAAGCTTGACGCAGATCTCAAACGCTCCGAAGGCACACTGGGGCAGAGGCTCCTCGCGGATCTCACTCAGACTCTTCAGAAGGCACGGTGGCAGAGGCTCCGTGCAGCTCCAGACGCTCAGAGGAGAGGGGATGTGAGAGTAGAGAGAGAAGAGAGGAGTAGAGAGAGAGAGCAGGGCAGTCAGAAATGTCGCTCAGGCGCTGAAGTTGGCCTATTTATAGGCAAATTGTTTCCACTGTAGCAACAGTGCCTGTCATTCCCACCGAAACTGTTGCCACAGTACCGGTCTTCTCCTTTTCCAAAAAAAAAAAAAATAATAAATAAATAAATAAATAATAAAAAAATTTAAATTATTTTAGCATCTACTGATGGGTGCTAGGTAATTTAGACATCTGCTGATGGATGTCAATGATAACATCTACTGATGGATGTTACTGAAAATTTCTTCCCATTTTTCCTAACTTTTTATTGCACTTGTCTATATTATTTGCTGCTCTGAAATTGATAATCTGATGATTGTGACACACTGAGGACATTGTGTGATTTAAGTGTGGTCTACTGGGGAGAAATTCTGATTTTTCTGTTAGTTTCTGTTAGTATGCATTTTGTGTGTTAAATTTTTGTTTTAAGTTATTTTTATTCAGTTTTGTGTGCAATAAATTTTACATTTTTCTCTTGATTTCTGGAGTTTGTTTAAGTTGTAGATTTTTCCTTCACTTACTTAATACTTATAGTTTGTAATCCTTGCTTTTCTTTGCTTGGAAAGATAATTATACGTTTGAGAGGTTGATTTGATTGTGACAAACACCCTGTGTGAGATTTGAGCCACTTAATGTTCTTTCTTATGTGAGATATGTATCTTGATTGCTTGCACATATGCCTTGGCTTGATTCTTTTTGATATACTTGATTGATATGCATGTTTTAGAAGTGATAAAGGCATTTTGTTCTTGAGCCTCTTTAGCCAAATAAGCCTACCTTGTTATTATCCTTTGATACCCCTTTTGAGCCTATACTGTATCCATTTCTTTGTGTTAAAGCTCATACACTGATCCTAAGTGAAAAACAAATGATCACCTAAACCTTAGGGAAGTCTGGAGCTATAGAAGTGTTTTATGAATAAGTGTGGTCTCCTTGGGAATTCTGATGAATTGGCTAGTTGGTTCCTCATCATGTTTTGAAATGATAATTTATATCCTGTTGTGTGATAAAAAAAAAAAAAGACAGGATAAAAAAAAAATGATGAGAAAAAGAAAAAAAAATTGAAAAATAATTTTTGTGAATAATGGAGTCGAGAAGAGGATTGAATTAGAGGTTTGGGTGAGATTTCACTGTGTTTACATTTTTTCCTAGTGCACCTCTATTTCTTCTGAGCTATAGCTACTTATCCAAATTTATCCTCCCCTGTCCTTGGCCCCATTACAACCCAGTAAAGACCTTTTGATCTGAAGATGCATATGTTTTAAGTGTTGATATTAGAAGATTGCCAAGTCTGTTTGTGTTTGCTTTCTTGAATGCATTGAGTGACATTGATTTACCTTAAACACTTGAGAGAAACACTATGAGTGCATCTGTGAGGTTTTGTTATTTTCAAATCACCTCTTGAGCTGATGGATTATTTTTTCCATGTATTGAATTGCTTGGAAGATTTCTATAAGTATCTGCTTTATTTGATTTGTGTTGGATAATTTCTACTTCTTTTATTTGTCCAATTTCTTGAGAACTCTGTAAATTTTGTTTTCTTGCGAGTTTTTATTTTTCTGTATGCTGCAATTGTGTCACGTCCTTTGATGTCGTATTCCCTGATTTGCGTCTTGATTTTGCCCAGGAGTGCAAAAGACTAAGTGTGGTCTATTTTGATGAGTCAATATTTTCTTCACTTCACTTAGTTTATTGTACTAGAATTAATCAGGGAATTGTGCTTAATCGTCCGTTATTTTACTATTTTTCCTAATTGTGCTTAATTCGATCAGAAATTCTTATTTTAACTAATTTGAATTATCTGAGCTTATTATTTTGCATTATTAATTATGGAAAATTTTGGATATCTTTTTGGGACATTTGAAGGCTAAATGAGAAATGACAAATGAGCCCAATGTATTTCAGCCACTTCAATTTTCGCTGGTTGCTGTGTGAATTTTGTGTCAACTTGTTTGTCCTCGTTCGAATTCAATTCGTATCCGTTTTCCATTCAATTTTTTTTCATAGTTTCGTCTAGATGTCTAGTTTCATGTATAACTTTTACTTTGTTCAAATTCGTTCTGTACTGTTCCCAGTAATTTGTTTACTCTCCTATGTCAGCCTAGTACTACGTGAATGTTGTGTCAACTTGTGTGTCTTCGTTTGAGTTTAATTCTTATCCGTTTTGCATGCGGTTTTTTTTTCATAGTTTCGTATGGATGTCTATTTTCATGTATAGTTTTTACTTTGTTCAAATTCGTTTTGTGCTGTTCCCAGTATTTATTTTACTGTCCTATGTCAGTCTAGTGATTACTATTTGAGTGACTTCTAATCTGTTTACATTGTTTGCTTATTGTTTGGTACTTGTGGTGGCTGGAATTGATCATTGGACGGTGCTAAGATCTTCCAACACTCTTAAGCAAGGTTGATTGGCACATCTACGTAGAAAAGAATTTTAAATCACCTTTGTTCAAAGACTCACGTCCATGGGAAGAGTTACAAATTGAAGTGCTGAATTAGTTGAAGTAAAAATAGCACACGGCCCTCCACACTTTTGCACGTCCATTTGATTTAAGAAAATGGAAGGAAGGCTTGCTACAAGAGTAAACAATTTTTGCTGGACAACACAAGGGAGCCACCAAGTAAAAGAATCTCACGGCACACTCATTTTGGAAATGGCTTGAAACACATGCAACATCACACGGCAATTTGGCAAGCACAAGGGCCCCTTTGTCTTTTGTCTTTTGCTTTGAAGAAAATTTGCCAATGAAAATTATTGTGAATGAAACGGTTTTGGCAAGCATTTGGCAAAATTGATGTCCACTTTTAGAAGCTTACGACAATTACATCTGCAACTCATTTCTTTCAAATGAAAAATATCTTGCAAAAGGACAAAACAAAAGAGCAATTGGAGTCAAATAGGGGGCCACATTTGGTGGAAATTTGCGTTGGGAAGTTGCTATTCCCTTGCCATGTCACAGTTACATATGCTAAACCCATTTTGTGACTCATTTTATGTGCAAGCACACGGTCATGGGAAGTTATGGATGGTGGAGAGAATAATGGAATTCATGTTGGTTTCTAAAAGAATCAAGAAGCACAGCTCACATAGCTTTTAGAAATAGCCATCCAATAATTAAACAATTTAAGTTTGATAAATCATGGCCCACCACTCACTCATTTCACGTAGCTTTTGATTTGGGAACAATTCCACAATTTTGAAACCTCACATCCAAAATAGCAATTGCTAGTGGGAGCCACCACTTATCTAAAAGAAGCTCCAAGTGATGAATTTTATTCAAGGTGTTACTGTCCATTATCCAGCTCAAATCACAC
Source organism: Vigna nakashimae (assembly GCA_034642375.1). NCBI lineage: Eukaryota > Viridiplantae > Streptophyta > Magnoliopsida > Fabales > Fabaceae > Vigna > Vigna nakashimae. The sequence continues at coordinate 27,589,142 of CM067768.1, forward strand.
GGCTTTCATCCAACAAATAACAAGTGAAAGAGGAGTTGGCACACATGAGAGCAGCTTTGAAGAAAGCACACGGAATGAAGCTCCAGCAGCTACCACGTCCTGGAATGAAAAGCAACTCACTGGATTTCATCTAGCTAGTGGACGGGTTTTGCTGGCTGAAGCAAAGCACATGTGGCAAAAAGAAGAAGTTGTTCCAGCATCTAGCTAAGGGCTTCACAGGGAGTGCTTGAGAGGGCAGCCACGGTCCAGCAAGTCAGCAGAGAACGTCCAGCTGCAACCACCTTCTCGGCCTAGAGTTGGAGCAGCCGCCTCTCCCAGTATCCCGGTCCAGCAGCAACAACCTTTGTCAGTATCCATCCTTCACACAAAGCTGCACTGAGATGCCCCATGGGAGTATCCAACAAGCTCAAGTATTCACACCATCCACCATCCAAGCTCCACCCGTCCAGCAGCACCAACAACTGATGCAAGTCCAGCAGTGATTCTTCACGGGAGCAACTGCAACAGCACCACCTCCACGATCCAGCTTCATCACGGTCCAGCAAAGAGAAGGGAGAAGAGTGCATTCTGGAATGTGCACAAAAGAAGACAAGAGATGGACGTGTGAAAGAAGAGAAATCTGGAATTGAGAGGAATGGAAAAGAGGGGGGCCACACTTAGTTAAAAGTTCACGGACCCAAGGAATTTGCAAGGGACAACATCCATGAAAATAAGAGAAGTCACGGGAGGAAGTTGAAGTTCAGATTTTGGCTATAAAAGAGCAATGGCAGCAGAGAAGAAAAATGATTAGAATTTAATTAGATTTTAGGAGTAGTATAGGAACTACCCACGTCTGGGAGGAGGCTACTGCCTCTTCCTCTTTCAATTAACTCTCTGTATTTTCATTTTCCAAACAGTGCAACAGTGATTTATTTTCTGAAGAGTGTAGTGTGTTACTGTAATTTTTATTTTTACTGTCCAGGAATTTAATTTCTAAGTGTTGAATCTTTGCTAAATTTGATTTCCAATTAAGTGCTTTTAATTTTACTGTCTCTTTATTTTACCGTTTCTTGTTTTCTTCATTGTTAAATTTTGTCAATGTATTTTTCTGTTCATTTTATTTTCAAACGTTATTTTTGCGGTTTATTCTCTGTCAATGTATTTTCACTGATGTTTTTATTTCTACGTTTAATTTTACAGTTTTTGAATATTTACTGTTCCATTTTTACCGTTTAATTTTATTTACCGCATTCAAACAAAATCACAAAAACACCCCCCCCACTTCGTGTCAAATCTGAGACCGAACCACAAATATTGGTCCTTGAGAGACGACCTAGGAGTCACTTCCTAGTAAATATACTGCATTAATTTCGTGCAATCAACTTTTGTGAGCGGTGCGACCCGTTCATCAGTGTGCAGCCTCTCAAGCATGCCGTAATACCTCTTCTCATTTGCGAACGTGGAAGTGCAGCCCCTTCACAAGTGCACCAACAAAATTAATTCCTTTGTGGGTCATATAATATTTGGACTTGTATAAGTACCGTGAGCTCTTCCCTTCACGTGACCCCTCGTCTTTATAAGAATATTATTCCATTTTCTAGTGGAGATCCCAACTTTTATTCCATTTGTTTGCTGCAATTTAATGGCCAATTAGAAATCACGTTCCAAGCCAACAAGGGTGCGGCTCCCACTTCCAAAGAGAAAGAAGATTCCCCATTTTTGTGTACTGGTTGCCGTGCTTGGTTCATTCACATGGTCCCTTCCATTATGCTTCACGACCACATTCATTTCTCATAAGCCAAATAAACATTCTTCAATCCTAGGTTCATTCACGTGGTCCCCTCCATTATACTTTTTTTTTCAGCTATTCGGTAATTACCGAAGGCTTTTGGCCCTCGGTAATTACCGAAGGGCAAAAGCCCTCGGTAAATGTTAGCGACAAGGGATTTACCGAGGGCTCTTTGGCCGTCGATAAGCCTTCGGTAATTACCTTTTACCGACGGTTTTGGGCTGTTTTCGAGGGCTTCTGGCCTTCGGTAATGCCCTACTTTTTTGTAGTGAACCTTTTATAGGGCAACATGGTTTTTCAGCAGCAACTTTCCTCTCATCTGTCCATGATGCTGCAGTTTATTTCAAATTCGTCCAAATCTCACTTTCACTTTTTTTTTCTGATATGAAAAGCAGTATTCACATAGTTCGATGGTAAATATTAACTATTTCAAGTATTGCAGTGAGAACAAAGTTGCTCAACATATAAATTTTATTATAAAACTGCATCTGAAAAAAATAAAATAAACTATATCTTTATTTTCTTGTTGAAGCTCCTCTGGTTTCTCTTGCTCCTATATCTCTCAATCCTCACTTTCTTCTCCTCTGGGCTATAAGGACTGGTTCTGCTCATTTCTTCTATGATCAAGCTACTTTCACTCGACAATGGATTATCTGAATGATGATAATATTGCATCGAAATCTCTGTATATACAAAAGATCACCAAAAAATCAATTTGCATTACAACAAAATCATTTACAAATGTATTAAGATTTCACTTCCACTTTTCTCCAATTCCATAATCTCCAACAAAAGCAAAGTTTAATTTATACTTTATGTTTTGGAACTCGCCTTTGAATCAAACTCGCCCAGGGCAACTTGGTGGTGCTGCGGCTGCTAAGCGGCGGCAAACTGCATTGGCAACAACGTGGATGCGTCTTGCAGGGAGAAAAAATGATCAACGGAGGTTGACATCCGTTTAACGGAGGTTGACATCCGTTTAACGGAGGTTGACATCCGTTTATTGACATCCAATATTACCAAAGGATAAAAGAGTAATGTGGAGGTATAGGTAGTCGTGTGTGGTGGTGGAGGGAGTAACTCCCGTTAAAGAAATAGAGAACTTCTCGTTGTTTTCTTCCTACACCCCAACTTTTGGGATTCTTTCCATTTCGCCCTTATAAATTATATATTAAATAATTGAATACATATTATTTGTATTTGCTTCTTTCCCATACTGAGTTCGTGCAAGCCAAACCTTAGAGTGGGGTGGGTGGTTGAGCTGAAGCAAAACATGCACTAGATTAAGTTTTTGGTTTTTAAAATTTTGAAATCTGATTTATATTTATGGTGTTAATCAGATTTCGTAATTTGGTGGATTTTTAGACAAGATTTCAAAATCGAGTATATGATGTGGTGACGTAGATACTAAATTTTGAAATCTGGTAACCATAAATAATACCATATCTAATATCAAAATATGTAATTATACACATATTCGATATTTTAAAATCCGATGTACAAGATTTGAAACAATAGGATTTCATAATTCAGTATATATTTTTAACTGAATTTCACATACACACGGAATTTCACAATCCAATTCGCAGATGGCAAATTTCAGTAATTACCAGATTTCACAATTTGATTCACCAATAACGTATTTCAACACCAAACAAATTTCACGATCACGATTATTCAACGGATTTAAAAAAATAAAACCGGATTTCACAATTATAAATTCAACCTATGTGAATTGCACTGCCACACGATAAGAATTCCAAAAGCATGAATATGTTAAATATAAACATGGACCCATGTCAGATTGGAAACGTAACCCAACCCCCTTTTTACTCTCATTATTACACTCAAAATCCTTGTTCAGGTGCATTAAAAACGCACTTCCAAACTCTCTGCGCTCACGCCAAGTGCCATAATGGAAGATTCGGAAGTCACTAAGTGGAGTGCAGGTGTCGGCAGAAGAGCGCACGACCGTTTGGACGTCGGGCAAACAAAAATGATTTTTGAAAAAACTCTCCACACTCTTCTGCACGCACCTCCTTTCAAAATCTGACCTCCATTTTTTCCTCCTTCTCTCTAGAAAATTTCCCCTTCTCTCTACTGTAACTCACTCTTCTCTGCTCCGATCACCGTTCAAGCACCGTAGGAGTATTCCTGGCGTCTTGAGCTTCAACCTGAACCGAACAGTTTAGAGTTCTAAAACCGGTAAGTTCACTTTCCTTCAATTGTTCGTTATTATGAACATGCACACCCAACTCTGGGTGCATGAGTCCTTAAGTTGAATTCTGAACCCTTTTCATTTGTCGTTGATGTTGGTTCGAAGAGTAGTGAGCGTTGCGGGTAGAAGGGATTGTAGTTGGCAAGCCAAGTTGCAAACTGTAGGACGATCGTTCACATTAGAGATAAAGGAAGCTTATTCGATTTAATTCGTATGTTGTGTTTTGTATGAACGTCCGCTGTTTGATTGAATGAATATGGTGTATGCTGGTTAATCTGTATGAGGATGTTTGATATGTATAAATGTGAATATGAGTTATCAATTTGAAGTATGAATTATTAATGTGGATGCTATAAAGTATGTAAATTGATATTTGATGTGAAGTTATAAGGTATGAACTGGTATGTTGAAAACTTAAGTTGAAAATAGTTGAAAATTTCAATATGAACTTCTTACTATGATAATGTACGTTCGTCATCGAACGGTCCTCTACCGTTCGGTTTTCTAGTAAACTGTTTAAAATGGAATTCTTTCATTTGGAGAGAACTCTGATCGAGCACGAGCGTCCTCATGTGGAAATACTATGTTCGAGCGTTCGGCTCAGAATAGTCGTACCCTGATATTCGAAATAAAATAAATAAATATATATATATATATATATATATATATATATATATATATATATATATATACCTTGTACTTTAAGATTAGTAACGCTCGGTCTTTCACCTAGCGTTCGTAATACGTAACACTCAGTCTTACACCTAGCGTTCGTAATAAGTAGCGCTCGGTCTTACACCTAGCGTACGTCCTAAGTAGTGCTCGGTCTTATACCGAACGCTCGCACTCGTCTTTAATTATCAAACGTGTGGAAATAGCGTTCGTCCGAATTCAGTAAAATCCTTTTACTACGTTCAGTCATCGACTGACAGTCGGTTTCTATAATTGAATTATTCTCGGTATGGTCCTTTAATCGTCTTGAGGTGGCTTTATTCATTGGGTCCGGCCTAGAGCCTTTGTACTTAGATTATTCTTTGAGTATTGATCTATCTTCCGAGAGTCAGTTTATTCAACTGATTCAAGTGGTAAATGACGTTCGTAAAAAATGATGCGTATTTGTAGTCGAATTTATTCTGCTCTGGAACGGTAGATGTTATTTGAGTTGTAAATGAACGTTCGGTACTAAGTTTTGTAAAACCGTCGCTCCTGGCTCCTTCTCATTTCTCTCATATTGTATATAAATCTGTACTTAATGCCGTTCAGCTTTTGAGCGTTGGTATTAATGTAAGACTGCACTGTTTTATTATGAAATGTAATTAATTCTATGATATGGTGATTACTGTATTTTTGGGATGTTACAACCCACATCCTTATTTATAGCAAAATTGGCTTGAAATTGGTGCACATAATAAACCTATCAAAACCAAACTTGAATGCATGAAGAGCAAAGCATGTTTAATACCCCGAACTTTAATCATATAATTTATGGAGTAGAAACCCCACATATGCATAGTTATATATTTTGAGATTCAATGTGATCTTATGTATGTATTGAAGTGTAATAGAAATTTTAGAAGAATGTAAAAATTGTTAAGATAGAAAAATCGAAATTTAATACAAATTCTAGAATATTGTAAAAAGAATCTAAGATACGAAAAAGAAAATAAAAAATATTATATATAGGTAAAAATCTAAAACATTCTAAATAAGTTTTGGCTAGCGTGTTCTAGAGTAATCTATGGATCTATAAATAATCATGTACTTACCATTTGATGCAAAACAAAATCTATCACAACTAAACAGCTACAACATTTCTTTCAAATAATACTTCTACATTTTACTATTTCCACATTTTCTCTATTCCATTATCTCTACATTTTTTCTACCCCATCAACTATTCCTTTCACAACCTCAAAATATTAATCGTGGTACCAGACTTACGTTTGATCATTTACTGGACGTAGATAAAATTTCCAACAACTTCTAACAAAACAATAACTCCATTTTATACTACTTCCAAAATATTTTTTCAACTCATGGCTACTACCAATCAAACATCATCAATTCCAATACTTATCTTCACATGAGAAAATTATGATTTTTGGAGTGTCAAAATGAAAACATTCTTCTGCTCAAGATTTATGGGATATTATAGAAGAGAGATTCACTATTCTAAAAGACACATCCACTCTTACTGTAGCTCAAAAGAAGGAGTTAAAGGAAAACAAGAAGAAGGATTCAATGACTTTATTTGCTCTTCAACAAGCAATTGATGACATAATTTTTCCAAAGATAATTGGTGTCACAAGTGCAAAGCAAGCTTGGAACATAATACAGGAGGAGTTTCAAGGGAGTGACAAGGTACGCAATGTTAAACTTCATTCTTTAAGACGAGAGTTTGAATTAATAAGAATGAAATAATTTGAGACCAATAAAGACTACTATTCTATAATAAAAGAAATAGTTAGTTAGATGAGATACTATGGAGAAAATATTCTTGACAAAAAATCGTTGAGAAAATTTTAATTTTTATTTCCCAAAAATATGATGCAATCGCAACTACGATTGGACAAACAAAAAATTTGGCTACATTCTTAGTAACACAACTAATGAGCTCTCTTGAAGCTTATGAACACGATTGAAAAGACATGGAGAAGACTTGATCAAAAATGTCTTTCAATCAAAACTAAAATTACAATCTTAAAATAAAGAATATGAAGGAAATAAAAGTGGAGGAAAAATTTCTAGAAATAAAGAAAATTCTAGAAGCTTCTCCATGACTCGTCAAGGAAAATATCCTCAATGTGGCATATGTAAAAAGACAAGTCACTTGAAAAAAGATTGTTATGATCATGAAAAACCTCAATGTCAGTACTGCAAGAAACTTAGTCACGTAGAGAAGTATTGTCGTAATAAAAATAAGCATCAAACAAACTTTGCCGAAGAACATAATTAGGATAAACTCTTATTCTATGCCAATCAAGAATCGCCTAGTGAAGAATGAAGTTGATACTTGGATAATGGATGCAGGAATCACATGGCGAAAGATCAAAGCATCTTCAATGACGTTGACAAATATGTCAATGTCAAAGTTAGATTAGGAAAGGGCATCATAATGGAATCTCAAGGCAAACAAACTCTCATGGTAGAGACAAAAAAAGATACAAAATTAATTAAAGACGTTTTACTAATTCTAAATCTTTTAAGTATTAGTCAAATGATGAGAATGAATATTCTCTTCATTTTGAGAAAGATACATGCAAAATTTGATAGTAAAATGATAGAAACATGCCAAGTAAAAATGGAAAAAAAAAAATATAAACTTTTTTATAAGCTTCAAACCTAAAACTAATATTGCCATAGTAGAAGTTGATGATTATGTATTAATAAACTTTCCTATAACCTTCACTTTTTTTTTTAATTCTTTGATTATGTATTAAGAGTTTCATAAAGATTTCACATATATTATAAATAGAGACAAAATACAATATAAAAGCATCTGTAAATTTACTTTATTAAACCTATTTTTTAAAAAGTTAAATTATATTTAAATATAACTATCTTAATATGATATTAAAATGATCAAGAGTTGTTGATTTTCAAACTCAATATTCTGGACATAAATGTAATATTTTCTTGACTTAGAAAGATATATTAAAAATCTTAGATAAGTAATTTACTAATTTTATCAACTTAAATTAGACTTAATATCACTAACTAAATATTACTTAGGTAATTTAGTTATAGCTGTAGTTACACAAAAAAGTGTAGTAAAATTTCTAGCATACGAAGAGAGTGGGTATTTTTTTGGTTGTTATGACCTTGGATACATTAAAGACCGGGATTGCGACACCGTCCTACACCTATCGGACCCCACAATGTCCACACCGTTGGACAAATTTGACTTTTGCTTCAACTTTATAAAGCTTTAAATGTTTTATAGTTGGTGCTAGACAGAAACATGAACTCATTTACTAAGAAAAAGACCTATGTCTTACGACTGTTTTGTAAGATAAAAATTGTGATTATATGGGTGTGTGATTCCCATGTCTATCGGTGGTCATTGTCATTATCTCCCTTGATATTTCACACATCAAAAGGTTGGAACGAGGTACAAGGTATACGAGTTATTCTGGTATCACATAACATAAAAAAATTATTTGTTTAAGAGATGAAAATTTCTATAAATTTTAAATTATTTACTATAGAAGTTAATAAACCTATCCTATAATTTTAATTAATATTTTAATATATAATAATAACACCCTAAAATGTATATTACTTGGTTACGAGTTAATTATTAACAATCTTTTTGGTGTTTATTTTTCTGATTTTCGACGCCGTGAACTTTTTTTAAAAATGGTAGCGAATTAATATAGTAAAATATTCTACGAAAATAATTATTAATTGTTTCGGTGTAGATATTTTCCAGTGTGTCTTTGTTGCTCCTGCTGTCTGGGACGCGTGCTTTCCTCCAATTGTTGTTGTTCATACTCTCCAAAGGAGGGGAAGGTACCTGCAAAGATGCTCAAGTCAGATGTGAGTTATGGAACCTCAGCTCTCAAGAGAGTGATTATGATACTGCTCTGAAATATTATTTAGAGTCTCTAGAACATAGAGAAAACGTACCTGGACTTTGGTCCTGTCATTGTATTTATAAGCCAAAATAAAAATAACCTTACCTAAAAATGTGGTTAGTTATTCATAAATATCTTAACCGTTTAAAATATCTAAGATATTTTATGTAATAAATATCTTACTACATAACATGCCCCCCAAGTCCGAGTTAACCGTTCTGTTTTATGGACGCGGTAACTATAGGACTTATGAGTTTAAGGGAGACTGTATTCGCTGTGTTGGGGAGCGTGTTTCTGGTTGTCGCTCATGTGTGGACTGAATGTTTTAAACCAAGGATGACCGAGCAGTTCATTTTGATGGACCAAAAAGAGACGAAGACGAACGACAAAAAGCTAGAACGAGTGAGGACGAACGTGAGGATATGTATGGCCGAGCGGTAGAGGCCGAGTGGCATGTGAGGCCGAACGTGAGGACATGTATGGCTGAGCGGTAGAGGCCGAGTGGCATGTGAGGCCGAGCGGTTGAAACCGAAGGGAGGCCGAACGACCGACTGTATGAACGCTCGAACACATAGGTTGTCGAGCGGTTGAAACCAAAGGGAGAATACCTTTGAGGCCGAACGTGAGGATTGTTTGAACGCTCGACACATAGGTTGTCGAGCGGCTGAGTGGCATGTGAGGCCGAGCGGTTGAAACCGAAGGGAGGCCGAACGGCCGACTGTTTGAATGCTCGTACACATGGATTGTCGAGCGGTTGAAACCAAAAGGTCGAACACCTTTGAGGCCGAACGGCCGATTGCTTGAACGCTCGTACACAGGGATTGTCGAGCGGTTGGAACCAAAAGGTCGAACACCTTTGAGGCCGAACGGCCGACTGCTTGAACGCTCGTACACATGGATTGTCGAGCGGTTAAAACCAAAGGTTGAACACCTTTGATGTCGAACGGCAGAATGTTTGAAATTTTGATGTTCTTGGGTGAACATAAGCTAGGCTAGAGGATGGTCCCCTCGGTTTGATGGTCTGGGTGTTCTAGGGCGAACATTTACCAGCGGGAGTGTATCCGTTTGTTCAATGCACCTGGGTGTTCTAGGACGAACATCTACCAGCGGGAGTGTATCCCTTTATTCAATGCACCTGGGTGTTCTAGGGCGAACATCTACTAGCGGGAATGTATCCCTTTATTCAATGCGCCTGGGTGTTCTAGGGCGAACATCTACCAGGTCTAGGAGTATTCCCCAATTTTAGTGCTTCAGCATGAACGGCTCTCTGGTGTCCGCTTTTACGTACAAGATGTGCTTATCTGCACTGTAGAACGAGAAAAAGAGTAGCCAAACAAATTAATGCATTTACAGGATTTAGAAAATTAGCGTAGAACATAAATTATGTTATAAAGTCGTTCGGTTGAGAGAGCAAGATGGCTCGGTCTTGGGCTGATTGTTTCTTGTGACCTGTAAGATACATAATATTAAGTATATAGGTGAGACCGTTCGGTCGAGTTGTAAACCTGGCGGCCGAACGTCAGTTAGGCCAAATGCTGGACGCTTGAGGCCGAACGTCAAAGAGATCGAATGGCCGAACGTCAGGACCAATGGGCGAGCATCAATTTAGTCGACGTTCGGCCGAACGTTAGTTGCACCGAATGGCGGACTATCAGTAGGGTCGAACGTCCGTGAGACCAAATTCTGGAACGTTAGAAATCAAGGAGACTGAGTGCTGGACGCTGGACGCCAAGCTGCCAAACGTCAGTGAGGCCGAGGTGTCGAACGTCAGGAGGCCGAACAAGAGTATGGTCGAATGCTGAAGCGCTCGTGTCGATGTATGGTCGAGCGGTAGAGGCCGAGTGACATGTGAGGCCGAACGTAAGGACTATTTGAACGCTCGACCCATAGGTTGTCGAGCGGCCGAGTGGCATGTGAGGCCGAGCGCTAGAGACCGAACGTCAATGATGAGCGAAGTGCCGAACGCTCTAGGCCGAACGGCTGCGAGAACGAATGCTCGAACGTGTGAGACGCAGATGGCCGAACGATTGAGGCAAAATGATGGAGGCCAAGCGTCCGAACGTCATTGAGTCCAAATGACCGAATTCTGAAATGCCTCATGCTGAAATTGTCGAACGTTAATGAGAGCTATTGGCTGAACGGTTGAGGCCAAGTCGCCGAACGGTTGAGGCCAAGTTGCCGAACGTCAGGGAGGCTCAATAACCCAGCATCTATTTGGTCGAATGACCGAACGCTGGTGGAGCAGAGTGGACGAACGTTATTGAGGCAAGTGGCCGAATGGTTGAGGCCACGGATGGCCGAACGTTGGGGACCGAGTGGACGAACGTTATTGAGTCGGGTGGCCGAATGGTTGAGGCCACGGATGGCCGAACATTGGGGACCGAGTGGACGAACGTTATTGAGACGGGTGGCCGAATGGTTGAGGCCACGGATGGCCGAACGTTGGGGACCGAGTGGACGAACGTTATTGAGACAGGTGGCCGAATGGTTGAGGCCATGGATGGCCGAACGTTGGGGACCGAGTGGACGAACGTTATTGAGACGGGTGGCCGAATGGTTGAGGCCAAGCTGCCGAACGTCAGGGAGGCTCAATAACCGAGCATCATTTTGGTCAAATGACCGAACGCTGGTGGAGCCGAGTGTCCGCATGCTGGAGTATTTGAGGATGAAGAACTGACAATGGAGTGTGGCTCGTTCTTGGTGGTCGAACAGGAAATGGTCGTACCGCAATGAGGAAGGTTTTGCCGATCGGTCACTATACACACTCGGTCTTGTCGGTCGACCTAGATGGACGACCTTGGAGTGCGGCTCGTTCTTGATGGTCGACCAGGAAATGGTCGAACGACAATGAGGAAGGTTTTGCCGATCGGTCGCGATACACACTCGATCTTGTCGGTCGACCAAGATGGACGACCTTGGTGTGCGGCTCGATCTTGGTGGTCGACCAGGAAATGGTCGAAGGTCGTTCGGAGTTTGAAGTTTGGGGAATAGAAATTGGGTTGGATGACGTGGAGGCAGAATCGAACGACGCGTGGATGGCGTGAGTGTTGCGGAAGACGCGGAGAATGGGTCTAAAAGACGCCGAAAGGGTTTGTCTATGGGTGACAACCGTCTTCTTCTCGCCTCTCTGTCAAATCCCTTTTTACCCCAAAAAAACCCTAGAATCAGTCACACTGCGGAACGACCGATCATGAGGTTGTCGTCGACGGAAGCCGCGATCCAAGGTGATCGAAGACCATGGAGTCCCCAAGCTTGGGATGGACTGGCGGATTTGTGGTGGCCTTGTTTGGCGGTGAGTATTTAGGTTGGGAAGAAGTGTTGGAGACAGCGCAAATTGGAGATGCAAGTGTTGCCGCTGGTGAAGGCGGTGCATGTTTGAGTCGAGGCGGCAGTGGAGGATGATTTCGCCGGTGTAGCGAGAGTCATAGTCGTAGAAGACGCCGAGCTAATTGTTGTAGCAATTGGTGCTGGTCTGGGAATTGAATCTTGATAAAGACGACGTCAGTGGTGGCGGAAGAAGGAGAGAAACTCGTCGGAGGCTCCATTCGGTCTGGTGATGACGGTGGCATCAATGGCTCACGGAGGAGAATCCTGGGGACAATGCAGCGACTTCATCTTGTTGGAGTAGCCTTATCCGAAGAAGTGACTCATCAAGGCCGAGGCTCCTCTTGTGGCTTCTGTAGGATGGCACTCGGCCCCACGGTGGGCGCCAAAATGTTTTGGTGTAGATGTTTTCCAGTGTGTCTTTGTTGCTCCTGCTGTCTGGGACGCGTGCTTTCCTCCAATTGTTGTTGTTTATACTCTCCAAAGGAGGGGGAGGTACTTGCAAAGATACTCCGACGCTCAAGTCAGATGTGAGTTATGGAGCCTCAGCTCTCAAGAGAGTGATTATGATACTGCTCTGAAATATTATTTAGAGTCTCTAGAACATAGAGAAAACGTACCTGGACTTTGGTCCTGTCATTGTATTTATAAGCCAAAATAAAAATAACCTTACCTAAAAATGTGGTTAGTTATTCATAAATATCTTAACCGTTTAAAATATCTAAGATATTTTATGTAATAAATATCTTACTACATAAGATTAATCTTTGGACGAGTTTTTTAATAAAATAATGAATTAAATTATAAAAAAACTAATTTGTTAAAGTTATTTTGTATAATATTTTTTAATTTTGAATTTAAATATAAATATGAATTAATTTTAATTTTTGAAAAATTATGTTTTTATGATTTTAAAGCTTTTATATAAAAGTTGGGTGATGACGTAAGTGGAGTTTACTCATTTTTCTCTTGTCACGTGGTTCTTGTTCTCATGAGTGTTTAAGTTATAATTTGAGTTATGTATAGGATGGTAATGGGTGGGGTGGACTACGAATAGAGTGATATCTGAACCCAACCCGCATATAAAAATTGTATATGTTACTTGTCCTGTTATTTGTCGGATACTCGCATAAAAAAAATTTGCGGATTTTTTATTATTTGTGGATACTCGTTGGATACCCGTTTTTAATAGTTTGTGCATTATTATCCAAGCTAAGGTGCAGGAAGCAAAAATAGGAAACAATAAAAATAATAAGCCGATAAGAACATATGAAAAAAAATTGATGGGCTGACCCATTTACTCTCTTTTAGATCAGAAAACACTAGGGTTTCTTCTTCTCAAACAAAGGGAAGCAACCTAATGGCCACCACCACCTTCTCCAACAACCCCTGCACTCTCTATGACCTACCACCACCACTCGTTTTGTTCGTCACTATCTCATATTTTCCACCATCACCACCACCACCTTCTTCATCCTCTTCGTGCTTTCCGACCGCATGGTCAGCAACGTCACTGCGCTTTCCAGCTTCACCGCTGTCTCCATGCTCTCTACCTTGCTCTTCTTCCTGTACAGCACGTCCAGCTGGTTGTTGCTTTCCTTCACTTTCTTGAAGTACTTGTTGATGTTCTCCCACTTCTCTTTGCACCTTTTCGCGTTTCGGTTATACTCGAGCTTCCTCATCGAGGATGAGATATCCTCCCATAGAGGACCCTTTGGTCCGTTCTCATGATACTCTGCATCCAGGTTCGTTCGAGCGGCAAAAACCCTAAGAAGGGATCCTTACTCTGATTTAAAAAAAAAACCCTAAAAGGGATTTGGGCTAGTCTTAACAGATTGAATATTAATTGAAAAGATAAAAAAACAAAATTAAAAAAAGATAAAATTGTAATTTCATTTTTTTAACGGATAACAGATACAGATAGTCTGATATCAAACTCAACCCGTTAATAAGCATATATTAATATATTCGCTATTCGTTGTCCGTGAGTATCTCTTACCTACAAATACTAAATACTCGTAACGGATTTTATTTGCGAACACTTAGGACTACATTTTTTTTTGTCATCCCTCTTTACGTACTTGGAGTCAAAATGTATTGCTGAGCATATTCATGAAACTATGAAGTCCTCGTAGGTCATGATGATTCCTGAGAAAGTCTTTTTTTTTCATTTTTTGTTATATCTCGTAATTCAATGTAATTATTGGGAGGATTGACAGTGGAAAAAAAGTTGGTGCCTCAATTATATTATGGCCGAAATTGGGGTTGAATATATTATTATGATGTATATTTGCTTTTATTAATATGTAATTAATCAAAAAGCATCGCATTACATAATACTTTATTTTATTTTTCACCATATCACTAATTTAAAAACAAACTCAATTACGTGGTTAACTCTTGAAAGAAATATTGCGGAGGTAATTTCCCACGTACTTTTGTCGGTGATTTCCGACATATTCATTAGATCTTACCAGTGTATATTTCCGCATTTCTGTTGGTGTTTACAAAAACATTGTTGCTGATTTCATCGACAGAAATATTTATAAATAATTTACTTTTCTTAAATTCATGTACATTGGACTTACCTGTGCTTATTATAGTAATAAACTATAAAAACCACTTTCATCCATTTGAAAACCCACAAAATGCTCCTATAACAACAACAATCATTATGACAAACCATAATATATGATGGTATGTTTGAAGTCTTTAGATCATTATAGCAATCATAATCGAACATACTAATTAAATATGAGGATAAAGGGAATAAATCAATTGTATCATAAATCTTAATATATGTTTATGAACCAAATATCATAAACATATAACGCATATCTTAGAAATCAAATATCTGATTTAAAATAAAGCTAAAATATAACATACCAACCTAAAACTACAAAAACCTCAAATAATAAAATTCTAAATATTGTTTCTAATAATTTGAATAATGGTAGAAGGTTGTGATTGAGTAAATTTTCCTCTTGTTGATTATATTTGGATTGTTCAGTGTCTTCTTGTTAATTGTTTTAGAATTTCTCGATGTCTTCTGGTTGAAAAACTGCATATTGATTTTGCTAGTCCTGGCTGAATGGTACTATTGAAACAGAGTCTGTATATGAAAAGTGAAGGATTGAAATTATTCAAACTAGCTAGTGAATCATTTATCTCTTTTACATGATAAAACTCGTAGCTTAATTGGTTATTGAACTTGTTTGTGCAACAACTCCAAGAAAGCAATGTATTTGTGATAAGATATTTCCTAGCTAAACCATCTTTGATTCCTCACACAATCATTTTGTGAAGCATTAAAAAAATAGTGAAGACTTGATTCTTTAGGTAGCTAAGTAAAGATTTTTTTTATATTATATTGTCTGTCAAGTGTCATGTAAAGTATTTTTTGACTCACACTACCTAAGTTACTACAAGAAAAATTGGGAGTTACCTACGATATTTACATACGAATTTAAATTCGTATGTAATATAGATATTTCGTATGTAATATAGATATTACATATACGGATCCTACGTACAGATTCAAAAAAATAAATTATATATAAATTTTATATATAGATTTTTACCTACTGATAATAGGTTGTAATATTCGTATATAAATAAGGTGCATTGTGGCGAGAATGATTCATAAAGACTAAATAAGTATGTAATGGCTTCCAATTTATATGTAACTGAAAGTGAATCTTTCATCATACAGAAGTTACATACGGATCTGAAAAATATTTTATTAAAAAAAATAAGTTACATTGAGGTCTTACGAAACCCTCATCCCCTATTCTACTAACTTCGTTTTCTTCTTCTCTCAACTAAGAACCTTCTACTCTTTCGGCCTCTCATCATTTGTTGACGAAGCATTAATGTTTGTTGATGAAGCGTTTGTGTTCGGCTTTCTCTTTCAACCTTCTTGTTGATGTGGATAGTATCATATTCTATATGAGTAAGATATTAGTTGAGTTTGGATAGTACGTATCACCTCCAAAGTCTCCTTCAATATAGTAATATTTTTCGTCGCCTCTTGTGTTGTCGTCGTTGCCTCTCGCGCTGTCGTTGTCGTTACTGTCGTCGTTGCCTCTCGCGTTGATGCTATCACTATCGTATCTCGCGTTGCCGCCTCTCACTGCCGCATTCAGTGGCGTCCTCCTTACTCTTCCTGCCCCCAATTTCAAGCATAAGTTTCTGGTAGTGATTTTTAAGGATAAGAATTTTTAGAGTTTTTGGGTTTCTTATGAGTGATTATTAATGCTCCAATTTCTCTTCCCTTGTTTTTGATTTGTATTATGTTGTGTAAAGAATGTGATTGAATTTATGGTGTTTTTTTTGCTTTTGTTTGGTTGTGAAGATGAATTGAATTGGAAGAATGATTCGTTATGAAGATGTATTTTTGTTGTATTATATTTCAATTTCATCTTTTTTGTGGTGGTTGATTGTGGTAACTAATTAATTTTTTTGGAGAGGTGTCAATGAAATATATGGTTGGATTTTACATGTTGGCTAGAAAATTGAAGTCTATTAACTCATAAGAGAGTTAAAATTTAAATCTATTGCTTAATAACATATTTAAAATTTATGTCTGTTGAATCTAATTTTGTTCTAAAACAGACTTAAAAAGCCTATTTTGTACTATACCAAAAATTAATATAGGCATTTTTTAATCATAATATATGCAATTACATTTTTTAGAGAGGATTATCTTTGTTCTTAGATTAGAACTCTTATTCTTATCAAAGATTAACATCTTTGTGGCGAATTTTCACTTAACTTATCAATCTGCTACCATCCTCATATCAGTCTTATTTGACATTTTTCTCTGATTTATTTTTGTTATGCATCTTGAAGATTCAAATTCAGAAAAAATCATAATCTTCTCTAAACAAGATCGCATTAACACTATTTTAAAATAAATTCAACATTTCAAGAAAATTACCAAGTCATTTAAATCAATTTGAAGAAAATTTTCTAATAATTAACTCTCTTTACCTTAAAAAGGAGTCTACAATGTTCTCCTAGGACACTCCCTTCTACATAAGCTTGTCGTATGTACACAACAAAATCTCATGATTAGATTGCAATTCTATGACCCTCCCACGTGATGAAGGTTCATTTAGAACACAAAAACATCACATACAAACCCAAAAATTTGATCTGTCTCAAATATTAGAGTAATTTCTAGGAAAGGAAATATTCCGCTCACATGTAAATAGAGTTGATAGGAGCAAAAATCTCTAACTAGTTGTAGAAATTGTTCCTATGTTTTAAACTCGTCATCTAGTTAGGGTTAGGTTCACTTGAGATGATTTGGGAAAAGTGATTGAATAGATTTGAGGGTAAGTTTTTTGTTGTTTGTTTGAGTGGATTTGGAAGTAATTGAGAGTGAATTTAGAAGTAAAGTTTATGAGAATTAGTGTAGGATTTGATTGAAATAACAGATTTAAAAAATTTGTTTGATTAGTAGGAATCAAAGACTACCAAAATGCCCCTAGGTATTAATGTAATATAAAATTATATTTGTTAATGTTATATTTAATTATAAAAAAGTTTATAAAGAGTAAAATATTAACATTAATTATTAAAATTAATTTTAATATTGTACAAAAATTTTATTTTAGTAAAAAGAATTTATTTATCCACTAAACAAGTTACTACCTATTTAATTAAAAGAATCATAAAAAAAATTTAGAAGATTACAATACATAATTTGATAACATGAACAAAATGGTATTAAACGGTTTAAATAATATTTTTAATCAAATTCAACCCAAAATACAATAGAGAAAAATTGCACATGTGAATAGATTAATGGCAACGAAAAAAAAACTAGAAATGAAAACGGCGTCGTGCGTTACCAAGAGGTTATTTACTAACTCACTCGTATTGAGCGTGAAACTCGAATGTGGGGCTTCTTCGAACTAGAACGTGTTTGCAATATTCAGAGGCCCTTCATCTTCATTAACCATGGAAGAAGTTAGGGTTATGTTTTTTGTCCGCCGTTGACGGCCATAATATCCCTCTGGATTTGTCGATGGATGTCAAAGCTTGCCTCCACCTTCCTCCATCCTCCTCCGAAACTCAAACTCCACTTAACTTTGCCTGCGAACTCTATCTCTACCTCTTCTTCCTCAAAAACTCCAAGCCCCTCCACAACACGCACCGGTCCTTCTTTCACCTGCAAAACCAAAGAAACAAGTGAGATAGCCATCAAAACGAAGATATCTTGTACTGGAATCAAGTATGAAGCAATGTATTCGGTTATACCTAGCCTCATAACCGAATATGGTCATAACCGAATACGAGATGTTGAAGCAATTCTCAAGGTTATGGAACCCAATCCCAGTAACTGGAACTGAATATACTGCAACACAAAACATGATGGAACCGAATCCATCCACACGGAACCAAATACAGCCTCCACTTCTATATCTTCTACATGCTAGAATATAATATTGTTACTTGGAAT
The DNA here is from genome assembly GCA_034642375.1 of Vigna nakashimae. Taxonomy (NCBI): domain Eukaryota; kingdom Viridiplantae; phylum Streptophyta; class Magnoliopsida; order Fabales; family Fabaceae; genus Vigna; species Vigna nakashimae. Next base: position 27,607,498 of record CM067768.1, read on the forward strand.
CAAATACTTCAATTTGACATGAATTATTTCAAACAAAAAGTGATGGTATTTGACGAAAAGACTGAAAGTAAGGATGACATTTCTTAATAAATCAACTGAAATTATCGCATTTCAACGAGATACTGAAAAGTCATCAATTCCACGAATCATCTCAAATTCTTTATCACTAATCACTCAAAACAAATATGAATATCTCGCAAATCATCGTTCGAAATTATTCTTGAATAGAGTTTTCCGCTCATGTGAAGAGTAAGGAAAACTGAATCTGAGAAGTGAAATAGTCCTCAACTGCATTTCCTTCGGTCGTGTCGTGTTGAACAGCTTCCAAAAATTAATGAAGAGCCATTAATGGACTGTGTTCTTTAAATGTTCTACAGTCATTCATATGTACGTTCAGACCTATCTCTCAGCCATTTACGCTTATAATATTGCAATCAAAATAAATATATTACGTCTTAACATTAATATTCAACGCTTTTTCCTAACACTGTTAAGTTGAAAGTTGTTATTGCATTAAAAAAAGTTAAAATAATAATTAAATTTGGTAATAAAAAATAATTATTTATCATAATAATCAATTTATATACAATTTATAAATTAAAAATTATTAATAATTAAAACAGTTTTTAAAATCAGTATCAAAATTAGTTATTATAGTGATTAATTATTTTTATTATTAAACTAATCATTATTTAAATATTTTCTTTTTGTACATATATGATTTTCACGTATGGAAATAAGTTTTCAATCACAATTAAAATTAAAAGGATAGTTTAAGTCTCTACTGTAGTATTCACTGTTTTAACTGTTTTCACGGAAGTATTTAGACTGTGTGTACCTTTTTTCATGATAACAAAATAATAATAAAATTATTATTGACATAATTAGAAAAATAAATATATATTTTTATAATGTTATATATATTTACTGTAATTTAAAAAATAGTTAAATTTAAAAAAAAAATCAAATAAACGAGTGGTAAAAAATAGGGAGACTCAGTTATTTTAATATTAAATGGTTTTATTATAAATAGTTTTGTTATAAATGAATTTTATTATTTAAAACGTACCATCTCTCTAGAAATTACTTTTCTAGAGTTCTTTAGCTTCTCTTTAAAGTTCTAACTTCTTAGTCATCTATTTGATAATCAGGAAGTACCTAATTGATCATGGAAATGAGGTCTACGTTTCGACCCAATCAATTCTTTGTTTAAAGCAAATAAGTTTCTACCCTTTTTCTTTTGTAATTTCAGTTTTTGGTCATGCAAAGAATTCTATTTTTCCATGTATCAATAATGTTCCTTCCTTGATTCTTTACCAACTTGCATTTCTAAGAATTGTTCTCGAGTTGTAGGCTTTTTTAGAGTTCCTTGAACTCTAAGAAAGGAGTTGACATTTTAGAGCTCCATTGACTAATGTAAGGTAAGGGAAATTAGTGTTATATTTTGATGAAATGATTGTTCGGTAGTTTATGAAATTGATGTATATTGTTGAATTATATAAAATATTTGTTATTGATTTTTGAAGTGTTTTAGAAGATGAATTGTGGTTGTGTAATTTTGTTTGATCAAATGATTGTTGGTGGACTTGCACTAGTAAAAAATGACGTTTTAAACTCGGACATTATGACTCGGTTTCTATGGAACCGAAGTATATCAAAACGCGGTGGCAGTCTCGTAATTTTAAAATCATTATATGCCTCGATTGTTAAGCAACCGGTGTCTAAAGAAGATACTGATTCTGTTGCCAGAGTGAACCGAGGCCTAATCCTCACATACCAAAGATACGACCTCGATTGGAAGATAGAACTGAGGCATATTGGGCTTCGACTGTGCGGGCCTTAAATCGAGAGCCAGAAAAACTTTTCCCCAAAATTCTCCTCCTCTTCCCCTCTTCTCTTCCCCTTCTCTTCTCTTCTCCTACGACCACCTCTTCTTCTCTTCCTCTTCTCCTGCGACGTGCGACGACGGTGGATGCAAGGACGCGGCGGCGGCGAGGACGCAGCGATGAGGACGCGACGGCAACGAGGACGCAGCGGCGACGAGGACGCAGCGGTGACGGAGGGAGGTGACGGTGGGGAGATTTGCGCTCATAGAGGGGGCGGCAGGCAGATCTAGGCGCATGGAGGGCAGATCTGCGTGCATGGAGTGGCGGAGGGAAGATCTGTGGGGGAGATGGTGGTGGTCAGAGATGCTTCTGTCGACGATTTAGGTGGCGCGAAGAAGTTGAACCACGCCGTTGGTGGTAGTCGGAACTGCATGGTCTGTGGGCAGATCTGTGGGGGAGATGCTTCTGGCTCTGTTTCACCATGTGCGAAGAGGAAGAAATTTGGGTATGCCCTTTGCTTTGTGACACGCATTTTGCTTCTCTAGCTTTGGACATTGATGACACTGTGTTGCTGATTGAGTATGGACCGCCGTTTGTGACACGCATTTTGCTTCTCTGGCTTTGGACATTGATGACACTGTGTTGCTGATTGAGTATGGACCGCCGTTTGATTGATTCCTGTTACAGTTTTCTTGTTTGTTTTAAATTTTTGAGCTGAAATTGGAAGAAATTTTGGGAGAATTATTGGGTTTGTTTGGCATGAGAGAATGATTAAGAATGAATGAACCGAATGAGAATGAATGAACCGTGAATGAGAGTCTGAAGTATGAAAAAATAAAAAAAAATACACTCTATTGCCTCGGTTATCTAAGAACCGAGGCATATTCTTGTCTCATTTTATCCCGGTCTATAACCGAGGCATAAAGTTTAACCTTTTTACCTCGCCCAGATATGTCTCGGTTGTAGAACCGATGCCTATAAACATAAGTAACCGATGTCGTTTCTCTTTATTGTATTAGTGTTGTATGATTTTGCATTAAACTTCAAATTTTATGAGAGATGGTGCTATTGATATGTGTGGTGGTGTTGTTTTGGGTTAAATGTTGAGGGTGAAGCACTTGGAAAGTTAGATGATTTCACAAGTGTAGATCTTGTCTTTCGTAGATTTATTTTCTTATATCAGTAATGTCAGAAGTCAAAACAAATGAAGGTGTTAGTGCACAGTGGCAGGACAATGTTTGAGAAGGCATGGTTGGGTATATCAACAATGTTGAGATATGAAGAAGACTAATGGTGAAAACAATAAGGATAAAGCTAAGAAAGAAATAGGAATTTTAAAGTGGGCTAGGGGAGACAGTCTTTATAAAAGAAGAGTAAGCTTAAGAAGAGGTTGAGGAGTAGTTGTATTGGGCTGAGTTTCTAGTTGAAAGAAAATGAAGTCTTTGAGAAGAATGAAGTATTGTAAGAGTCTTAAGTTAAGTATCTACTCAGAAGGAGATGGTTAAGTCTTATTAGCAAGTGGATGCATTAGAATTAAGTTTAGAGGGATATTTTCAAGATCGGTGGTTTCTATATAAGGAAAGCTGACCTTGGGCCAAGATGAAAGATTTCAAGTGTAGAAGGAAGAAGTACATCAGAATGTCAATTTGGTAAGGAAAGGTAACGTTAGAGAATTAAGAGCAAGGTGAATGAGGAAAGAAGAGGAAAGGTTTTGAAATAGATAATAGGGATGTCTACAACATGAGTTGTTGAAGTGATTATCGAAATGATCAGAGAGTTTAGGTTGGTTGATATGTTTAGAGATATGAAGTTGTAGTCTATGTTAAAGTCATTTTTCATCAGTGGTGGTTTTGTGATGGTGTTGAGTGACCGACTGAGTTTGATCAATAGAGAAGTAATTGTTGGATGTTGAGTTACCGAAGACAGTGAGTTTGTGGGTTCAGATCAGGTCAGAGAGTTGGTGTTGCAGGCTGAAGGTATTCTAAGGTTCAGAGTTTTAAAGGTAGGGTTTGTGTTAGTAAAGATTCTGAGTTGAAGAGGGTATTTCTTGAAGAAGGTTTTAAGTTTAGCTGGTAGTGGTGAGTACATGAAGATTGCTAAGTAATGTGGCTTTTGTGGAGCCAATCAAAGGGCTCAGGTTTGAAGTTTATATGAAGTGCTTTCTTAGCAAGATGGAAGCATAACCTTATAAGAGATGGGTCGTCTATAAACCTTTATTCTAATGGATTTTAGTCTTCATAAGTGTTCCTCATTTTAAGGGAAGGAAAACAGTTGGGGTGCATCAAGTGGGGGTTAAGAAAAAGAAGAAAATCAATGTTACGTGAATCAAGGATGTCTGATGAATTCAAGTGAAGCATAGATGATGTTGTACTTTCATATGTTTGGGGTGTGATCACTAGGGAGGTTTGGTTGTTTTCAAATCGTTCTCTGGTGGTTTATGTTTTTCAAGAGAAGTTTCATGTTTCAAGAAGGAAAGTTAGTGGTTATAGATCAATTATGGACCAAGTTAGAAAGTAAAGAAAAATGGTTGTAAGAATCAAAAGAGGTTAACATGGATATTTGAAGAAAAGAAGATTGTGTCTTTAAGGTGTAAGGGTTTTTGGTTGGTGTTTTAAACAAAATTAATGGTAAAAGTTCTTTTTTAGATGATTCTTGTAGAGGGTGTGGAATACAAGAGGCAGGTGAAGGTTCAGTTGTAGAAGTAAAGGTTTGGACTTAGTGTAATCATCGGAAGAACTACAAGTTTGATAGATCTCAAAAGAAAAGTAAAGGACAGATTGGAATCGTTTAGTATAAGTCTGGGTAGTTAGGAGTGACTTTTGGTATGTACGTTTTTTTCCAAGAAATAGAAACAATGTTGAGGAAACAAAATGACAAATTTGTTATGGAAGAGAAGAATTCTCAGGGTTTTTGCAAGATCATAGCAATTTTGAATAAGGTTTTTCAAAGGTGTTAGTTTTCAAGTTATAGTTGATATGAAAATGGGTGTCCTTCTCAACAAACCGATGAGTAAGGAAATATGAAATCAAAGTAGCGCAGCAGATAATACTTATCAGTAAGTGGCATGTGAAGAGCTTCCATAATCATGAGTTAATGGTTTGTAAAGAGTGAGCTTCTTTAACAAGGTAGTGATGTTGTTGTCTGAGTTGAGTTGAGAGTCTGTATGGTGATCTTCAAAAGTTCTGAGTGAGATTATATGAAAAATTAGGTAAAAGGCAGAGAAAATGAAAGGAGTATACAATTTCAAGTCATATTGTTAACCTTGAAGTGAGAAAGTATAAATGGAAGTTAAACAAAAAAAAGCGGTTCAATGAGATGAATAAGTTGAACAAAGTTTTGGTTTCAAGTGTAGTGACAATTTTAAGTTAAGGAAGCGTTAACTGTGTTTAAAAATTGAAAGAAGATTCAAGCTCTTGGTTTGGTATGGATTGAGTAAGAGTTGGTTGAAGAATAGTGATAACGGTAATTTTTACCATTATCTTTGAACCAATTCTCGTACCAAATCTACCCTTTTGAAGCTTGAAACATGTTTAATCCTCCCTTTTTATCTAAGTTTGTGAATAAGTCTAGCTTAAGCTTTATATTTAAGTTTTCATCATTAATTCCTCAAATTTGTAGGCAATTTGCGTGTATTGGAGAAGTACTTAACTATTAAGAGTGGGAACCAAGGAAAAGATTCAAAAGCAGGAGGCTAAAGGAGTAAGGAAGGCATCTCGCGCCCGGGCGTGACAAAGGGGCGCCAGGCGCGACTTTCCAGAGAGTCTCGCGCCTGGGCGTGACAAATGGGGCGCCCGGCGCGAGTTTACAGCGAGTCTCACCCAGGACGCTCGCCCAGCACGAGTGGACGCTCGCCCAGTACGAGAGGACGCTCGTCCAGCGAAGTCGCGCAGAGGACGCTCGTCCAGAGAAGACTCTCAGCGGACGCTCAGCCAGCTCACCCAGAACGCTCGCCCAGGATAGTGGACGCTCGTCCAACAGTGGAAGCACGAGCAGACGCTCGTCCAGGCAGAAATGGACGCTCGTCCCAGCCAGGCAGAAGAGGACGCTCGTCCGACAGAAGAGGACGCTCGTCCTGTAGACGAAGAGATGACGTTCGCCCAGAAATCATTCGTCCAAATCCAGATGGTCCGCGCCTGGACGTGAGAAATGGGGCGCCCGGGCGCGACTTTTCGCGAGCTTTGAATTGATTTCCAGAGAGTTTCAAGCCCGGGCGTGAGAAATGGGGCGCCCGGGCGTGACTTTCCAGAGAGTCTCGCGCCTGGGCGCGACAGAGGGGCGCCGGGCGCGACCTCTGCTGACCTGGAACCCTAGTTCTATTTAAAGCATTCTGAACCTGAAGGTGGGGATCTTCTTGGCGGCTGAAGCTTGGAACACCATTTTTGGACCTCAGGAGCTGGTTTTGGGCAGTGGGAACTCTCCATTCTTCCTCCTTGGATCCCCATTCTTCCATTTTTCTCCATTGTAAGCTCAAGTTCTCCATGACTATGGAGAACTAATTTCAATTTGTTGGGGAATGATGTAGTTACGAAACTTTCATGTAAATGCACTTGAGTTTTAATGAATTTAAGCTTCTTTCATTTGATTGCGAGTGTTTAATTTCCTTTTCTTAAAGCTTGTTGTGACTTGATCAACCATAGCATGAATCTTAGATCTACTTGATATTGGGAAATATTTGGTGGATCTTGAACTGGAATTAACACCTATAGGAGATTGTGTCTAGGGATAGAGCTTGATTCTATAGTTGTCCAGAATCTCTAATTGTAATGCAGATGAACTTTCTAGGTTACCAAGGGATTGGGACTGCAAAAGTGAATCTAGGCTCTTTCTACCAAGGGATTGGGTCTGAGTATTGTAGGAAGGTTGACAAAAGCAATTAATTGAAGAAGTAGTAATTTGCATTTGCATGATAGCGTAGTAATTACAATCATTCTCCAACATCTCAAATCCATATTGTTTCATTATCCATTAACCACTTTCAATCTTTTAGTCTCTAAGAAGTTCATTTTATCACGTATATTTGAGTTTAAATTTTATTGTACTTGAATCATATCAAAAAGAGGTTATTCTTAGTCTAAGTTAGTTAACTTATTATACGGTTGTAAAGTGTTACAAGAGTCTCTTGGGAAACGATATCCGGTCTTACCGGTTTATTACTTAGAACGATTTGGTACACTTGCCAGAAAGTTAACAAGTTTTTGGCGCCGCTGCCGGGGACTCGGTGTTAATACTTTACTTGTGTAATTTTTAACCAACTTAGGCTTTATTCTTATATGCTTATATTCTTTATACTGTGAATAAATTTGTTTTTATTGATCTTAAAGCTGACCTTGTGCTCTAGTATTGTTGTTTTTAGTGAATGTAGAGAAAAATTCGTACTAGAAGCACACCATCGTTTGAACCTCTTCTATTGGATCCTGAAGTTGAAAAGACAGCAAGAAGAAACAACAGCCGAAGAAGAAGAGAAAACAGGACTTCAAGAGAAATTTCTCCCACACCTGTAACCTCTGAGCAACCAAACTGTCCCACAGCTAATCAGGAAATGGGGGATATGGGTGACAACATGAATGATAACGGTGATAGACACGCAAGGCGCACCTTGGAAGACTACTCTACTTTCGCAGGGCCGCTCCACTTTAATAGTATTGCTCGACCACGGGTGAATGTTGTGAACATGGAAATGAAGCCTGCTCTCATCCATTTGGTGCAGAGTAATCAGTTCAATGGCCTATCACACGAGAATCCTTATAATCATTTGGCAACTTTCTTGGAAATTTGCAACACTGTAAAAATCCATCAAGTGCCAGATGAGGCAATAAGGCTCAGCTTATTTCCATTCTCCTTGGGAGGTAATGCTAAGATGTGGCTGAACTCTTTCCCTGAAAATAGTTTTACTACTTGGGAGGATGTTGTGGCAAAATTCCTCAACAAATTCTTTCCACAGTCCAAGGTTAACAAAGGGAAACAGGAGATTTCGTCTTTTCAGCAGGATGTCAATGAGACTTTGAGTCAAGCCTGGGACAGATTCAAAGGGCTACTGAGAAAGACACCCACTCATGGGTTTGATGAGCCTACCGTTCTCAACATGTTTTTGGGGGGATTAAGATCCCAAACCAAATTGATGTTAGATGCCTCAGCTGGAGGAAATATCCGTTGGAAGACACTAGAAGAAGCCCATGAGCTAATAGAAAACATGGCTGCAAATGACAGTGAATTGCAGAATGAAAGGGCTCAACAAAAAGGCGTTTTTCAACTACAATCTCAGGACGCTTTATTAGCCCAAAACAAGATAATGACCTAACAGCTTGAAGCACTCATGAACAAACTCTCTCAATTGCCAAAAGAGCTCCAGAATGTATCACAAGCCCAACATCAAGGGTGTGAATTGTGTGGTGAAGAACATGCTAATGGTCATTGTGCTATGCAGGTCAATACCCAAGAAGACGTGAACTATATGGGTAATCAGAACCGTCAAAATCACTATAATCAAGGATGGAGACCGCACCCAAGCATGGGCCAAGGACAAGCTGGACCCTCAAACAGACCACCACAACAACAATACCAACCACACCCCTCTTTATCAGACAAGACCTCTAAACTGGAGGACACTCTTCAACAATTCATGCAAGTATCCATCTCCAACCATAAAAGCACAGAAGCATCCATAAGGAATTTGGAGATACAAGTTGGCCAACTGGCCAAGAAGCTAGAAGAAAAACCTGATAAGAGTTTTGGAGCCAATACTGAAACCAACCCAAAGGAGGAGTGCAAGGCAATCACTACAAGAAGTGGTAAGTTGCTAGTGAGTGGAGAGAAAAAGAACTCAGAAGAGAGTGATGAAAGAAAAGATGAAAATGAGACAAAGAGTGAGAATAGAAGAGAAGAAAAGAATGAGAGAAAAGAAAATGATAATAGTGTCAGTAGAGAGAAAGAAAAAGATGAAGAGGATGAGAGAAGAAAAAGAAAAGAAAAAGAAGTTGAGAAGTCTCTTCCCTATCCACAAATATACTCAAGAAAGGATAAAGAAAAGCAGTTTGGGCGGTTCATGGATATCTTCAAGCAATTGGAGATAAAAATACCATTCTCAGAAGCACTACAACAAATGCCGGCCTATGCAAAATTCATGAAGGAACTCCTCACTAAAAAGAGGAAATACATTGAGGAAGAGACCATTGAAGTACAAGGCAACTGCAGTGCCATTATCCAGAAGCTCCTCCCTCCTAAATTCAAGGATCCTGGTAGCTTCACCATTCCCTGCACAATAGGTAAGCTAGCTATTGGAAAAGCATTGATCGACTTGGGTGCAAGCATCAACTTGATGCCTTTCTCTTTATTTGAGAAAATTGGAGAGCTTGAACTCAAACCTACTCGGATGAGCCTACAATTGGTAGACAGATCCATCAAGTATCCACTTGGTGTAGTGGAGGATGTTCTTGTACGAGTAGATAAATTTGTGTTTCCAGTGGATTTCGTTATCATGGAAATGGAGGCGGATGTGGAGGTACCACTCATTCTTGGAAGGCCATTCATGAAGACGGCAAGAGTACTCATTGATGTTGATGATGGTAAGCTCAAGGTGAGGGTGGAAGATGAAGAGGTGAATTTCAATGTTTTTGAAGCAATGTCTTACCCCATTGATGAGGGAGCTTGTTTTCAAGTTGATGTACTTGACAAAGCATGCATAACTGTAGAAAGGGAGATACATGTGACGTCCCCACTAATAAAAACCCTCATAGATGCACGTGAATCTCTCAATGAAGAAGAGAGAATGATTGAAGAACGTTTAACAGATTTGGATGTGCTGAAGGAGATCCCATCTCATGAGGTGCAGATTAAAGATATGAAGACTGATGTCATGGTGGAAGAGAAGAAACTTGAACTAAAAATCTTACCCTCTCATTTAAAGTATGTTTTTCTAGATGAGGGGAACAACAGGCCTGTGATTATCAGCAGCTCCTTATCATCTGCTGAAGAGAAGAAGTTGATTGAAGTGTTAAAAAGAAACAAAGGAGCTGTAGGATGGTCTATCTCTGATTTAAAGGGGATAAGTCTGTCAGAGCGGCTGCAGCGGAATGGTTAGCGTGGAAACAAACCAAGAGGGGGGGTGAATTGGTTATATTCAAATATTATCCCTTTTTAATATTTTTTTCTTAATTTCTTATTAAGCAGATAATTTAACGTAAATAACAGAGTAAGGGAAAGAGAAAAATTACACAGGTATTTTATCCTGGTTCAGATCACTAGGATCCTACGTCCAGTCGCTTATCTCAAATAAGATAAACCTTTTTCACTATCACAAAACTATTACAAATATTAGTCACACAGAAAAAACAATTTGTAACAGTTTAGAAGTTACCACCTCTCTTGAAACCACAAGAGATGAACTTACACCTCCTTTGAATCTTCACAAAGGATGATCACCTCCTTCGAATGCTTCACGAAGGATGATTCTCTTCCAGACACTTCCTCAGACACACCAAGGATGATCAAGCTATTCCTCTGTCACCGCTGTACCACTTCAGGACTTTGCAGACAAGAGTTTCCTTAGCTTCAGCAATTTCACAGAGTTCTCACAAGAGTTCAGAGTACTTGAGCACAAGGGAAGAGTTAGATTTGAGAGAAAATGAGAGTCTATTTATAGACTCATCCAAAGGCTCCTCCATTTTCGCTTTTAGACTTTCTGACTGTGTTAATCGATTAGCTACAGTGGTTAATCGATTAACAACCCAACGGATACTTCAACGTCTCTAAAAACGGCTAGTTTTTCAAACGTTCACTATGTTAATCGATTAACACCCTCTGTTAATCGATTAACACTGAAATGCTGTGCTTCGCCATTCGTCTCTGGAACAATCGATTAACACCCTCTGTTAATCGATTAACACCCTCTGTTAATCGATTAACACCTTCTGTTAATCGATTAACACTGCACAGAATTTTGCTGTTGGTTTATTTTTACATCACTTTTGAATGTATACATAGAACTACTAACTATATAAGTTCTAGATACTAAACCATAATTATTACAAAAGCTTTCCATAGCAATACAAGTCATCAAAGATCTTTCTTCATGTGTCTTGGTTGTTCTTGACTTGAATTGGACATCATCAAAACTTCATCTTCATCATTTTGCTAACAATCTCCCCCTTTTTGATGATGATCAAAACCTTCTTGATTTAAAGCTTTTGGGTAATAATCTGTATTTGAAAAACAACTTAAGGAAGAAACAATTGTTAGTGAACTTAGAAATAATTTTAAGACTTTAAATATTTCTCCCCCTTTTTGATCATTATTAAAAAGTGATGTATAATAGCTCCCCCTAAATTTATTACAAATTATACTCCCCCTTAATAAAAGCATGTATGCATAGTAGTAATAAGAAAAACAACAAACATTTTATTTGAATTTGAAAGAGGCAAGCATGCAAGGAAATATCAAGAGCACACTCTAAGAAAAACACATAAAGTGCTTAAGACTCATCATCACTATCTGGAACATATAATTTGGCTAGTTTGTCATCTATTTCCTGGAGGTGAGAGTTAATCTCATCATAGCGAAGAGTGTGATATGCCATCATATCGTCCATTCTTGTTTGTTGCATTGTGGCCATGGCTTCAATTTGTCTAGAAATACTTTCTAGACTATATTCTTGTGGAGGATTTGATGGTCCTGCAACATTGGTTGGTTGAGGCATAGGGATATCTTCCTCCTCTGCAGCTGAGGCATCATCTTCTTGTGCAATATCTTCATCAGCGCGGACAAACAAATTTCCTTGTCTTATAAATCCCATTTGATGCAAAGCAGACTCTTCAATTTGATGGGTAGGTAAGACAGTGAGATGTTTTTCTCCGGTGACATCCACCCCTTTATAGATACATATCAATGAAACAAGGAGAGGATATGGGAGATGACCTCTGTCATACCTCTTGGCACGGACCATAGTATCTGAGATGAGACTTGCCCAATTGATGTTGATATTTTGAGTGATGGCGGACATAATCATCAAATCAGTTTCAAAACATTGAGCAAGGTTTGTACCTCTTGGACAAAGCATCCAAACAATGAGATAATGAAGGACCCTTTCCTCCATTCTTAGATTTCCCACTAGAAGATATCGCCTATTTGGTAGAGGTTGTTGAGGATTCCTCATAAAGGAGCGATATGCCAAAATTTTGTTAAACTCACCAAAATCATTTGGCACATGCATGGCATTTTCTAAAGGAGGAATATGAGCAACATTTAACCAAATATCGTGATCTAGAATAATATCTACTCCTTTGACGCGAGTGTGAACAATACCGTTTTGGGATTTCAGATTGTAGTAAAATACGCGTACCAAATCGGGGTAATAGCGCCCTTGAAGTTGCAGTAGATATTGGACGCCTTGAGCCATCAATTGTTGAGAGAATTGAAATTGATGTACCGCAAACCAATTAAGATCCACAAATTTTTGGCGAAGAATTTTGCGTTCTTTCCACCATTGCAAGTATTCGTCGTGCCTTCCTTCATCGGAGATCCAACCGTGAATATTTGGACCGCGAGCGGGAGGAGTACTTTCAGAGCCATAGCTTCTTCTTCTTCTTCTTCTGGATGGTTCAGCCATGGAGTCAAAATATTGTGGACAGCAAGAACAAAATGTGATTTGGAGTGAAAGATGAGGTAAATATGAGTTTTAGAGGAATGGGAAAGTGAATGGGTGAAAAGGAGGGATGATATGGGTTTATATAGGCTGGAATTAGCTCCCTCAACGTCCAAATTCCATAAAAGAGCCGTTTTTAACCGTTTATAGCCGTTACAACGGCTAGAAAATTTAAAATTTTTCAGGCTGTACGTATGTTAATCGATTAACAGGGTGTGTTAATCGATTAACGTTAATCGATTAACAGGACGTGTTAATCGATTAACAGACGCTGATTTCCGAAAATCAGCAAAAATGACCTATTTTCACTTTTTAAAGGATTTTTAATATTCCTAAATCTCTTCTAAGATCATAGAACCTATCCTTAGGCAATGCTTTGGTGAAAATATCTGCTAATTGGTGTTGAGTATCAATATATTCTATCTCACAATCTCCTTTTTGCACATGATCTCTAAGAAAGTGATGCCTAATCTCAATGTGCTTGGTTCTAGAGTGCATTATGGGATTCTTTGTAAGATTTATTGCACTTGTATTATCACACTTAAGTGGAATATGATCTAAATGAATGTCATAATCCTCTAATTGCTGTTTCATCCATAAAATTTGCGCACAACAATTTCCAGCAGCAATATATTCAGCCTCAGTTGTTGATAAGGCTACACAGGCTTGTTTCTTAGAGTGCCAAGAAACTAAGGAACTACCTAGAAGATGACATGTTCCACTAGTGCTTTTTCTATCTATCTTACAACCTCCATAATCTGCGTCTGAAAAACCTACAAGACTAGGTTCCGTTCCAGATGGATACCATAAACCAAAGGATGCAGTTCCCTTAAGATATTTCAATATTCTTTTAACTGCAGTAAGGTGAGATTCTCTAGGACTAGATTGATACCTAGCACACACACAAACACTTTGCATAATATCTGGTCTACTAGCAGTGAGATATAGCAAAGAACCTATCATACATCTATATTTAGTTTGATTTACCTCTTTACCTGACTCATCTTTGTCAAGATAGCAAGAGGTTCCCATAGGTGTAGACGCTTCCTTTGCTTTGTCCATTTCAAACTTCTTAAGAATTTCTCTACAATACTTGGTTTGAGAAATGAACGTACCTTCTTTCATTTGCTTAATTTGAAGACCAAGGAAGAATGTTAATTCTCCCATCATAGACATTTCAAATTCACCCTGCATAGTCTTAGCAAAATCCTCACAAAGAGATTTATTAGTTGATCCAAAAATAATATCATCAACATATACTTGAATAATCAAAATATGTTTTCCGACTCTTTTAATAAACAAAGTGGAATCAACTTTCCCCCTATTGAAATCATTTTCTAAAAGAAAATTGCTAAGTCTTTCATACCAAGATCTAGGTGCTTGTTTTAAACCATAAAGTGCTTTCTTTAACTTATAGATGTGATTTGGAAATTTAAAATCTTCAAAACCAGGTGGTTGTTCAACATACACATCTTCTTTTATAAAACCATTTAGAAATGCACTTTTAACATCCATTTGAAATAATTTAAATTTCATTATAGATGCATAAGCAAGAAGTAGGCGTATTGCCTCTAACCTGGCAACTGGAGCATATGTCTCATCATAATCTATACCTTCTTCTTGACTATATCCTTGAGCCACAAGCCTAGCTTTATTTTTGGTGATATTTCCATCTTCATCCAGTTTGTTTCTGAATACCCATTTTGTTCCAATTACTTGATGAGTATCTTCTCTAGGAATCAATTCCCAAACTTGATTTCTTTCAAACTGGTTGAGTTCTTCTTGCATTGCTATACACCATTGTTCATCTTGAAGAGCTTCCTTAATGTTCTTAGGTTCTATCTGCGACATAAAAGCTACATTCATACAAAAATTAACTAGATTTCTTCTAGTGTTTACCCCTTTTGTTATGTCGCCAATGATGTTGTCCAATGATAATCCTCTAGGTTGTTGCCATATTTTGTTTAGATCATCTTGAGGATTATTCATTTTCTCTTCATTTGTTGTCTTTTGCAAGTCTTCATTTTCATCTGCATCTGATTCTGACTCAAGAGGTTTTGCCTCAAGGTCCACAATTTCATCAAAGACAACATGCACAGATTCTTCTATTTCAAATGTTTTTCGATTAAAAACTCTATAAGCTTTGCTAGTTAGAGAATATCCTAGAAAAATAGCTTCATCGGCTTTGGAATCAAATTTTCCTAAATTTTGTTTTCCATTATTTAAGACAAAACATTTGCATCCAAAAATTCTTAAATGTGAAACATTTGGTTTTCTACCTTTAAAAAGTTCATAAGGAGTACATTTCAAAATAGGCCTAATAAGCATTCTATTCAATACATAACATGCAGTACTCACAGCATCAGCCCAAAATTGTTTAGGAACACTATATTCATTTAACATAGTTCTAGCAAGTTCCTCTAAGGATCTATTCTTTCTTTCTACAACTCCATTTTGTTGAGGAGTTCTAGGTGCAGAAAAATTATGAGAAATGCCATATTCTTCACAAAAATTTTCAAAAGATTCATTTTGAAATTCACCTCCATGGTCACTTCTAATAGCCTTTATTTTCAAGTCCTTTTCATTTTGAACTAAATTTGCAAACTTTTTAAATTCTTTGAAAGCTTCACTTTTAAGAGTAAGAAAGAAAGTCTAAGTATATCTTGAATAATCATCTACAATAACTAAAGCATAATAATTTCCTCCAAAACTTTTTATCCTAGAGGGACCAAATAAATCCATGTGCAAAAGTTCTAAGGGTTTTAAACTGGAGACAACATTTTTTGAATGAAAAGATGATTTCACTTGTTTTCCCTTTTGACATGCATCACACAATTTATCTTTCACATATTTTAGTTTTGGTAGACCAATTACTAAATCTTTAGAAATGAGTTTATTCAATTGTTGCATATGAATATGTGCAGCCCTTTTATGCCATAACCATGGATTTTCTTCTTTTACAACTAAACATGAAATATTCCTATTTGATGCATTTTCTAAATCAATCAAATAAATATTGTTATGTCTAATTCCTTTCAAAGCAATTTCAGAAGAATCATTTTTATAAATGGTGCAAGAATTTTGTTCAAAGGTTACCTTGAATCCTTTATCGCATAGTTGGCTAATGTTAATTAAGTTGTGCTTTAATCCTTCCACATATAGCACGTCTTTGATCATCAAGGTATTTTCACTTCCAATATCTCCTATTCCAAGGATTTTTCCTTTGTTGTTGTCACCATAGGTGACAAAGCCTCGTTCCTTTTTCTGGAAGCTTGTAAATTTCTTCTTATCTCCGGTCATGTGTTTTGAACATCCACTATCAAGACACCACATATACTTCCTTGGTTTTAATAATTCCTACAACATAAAGAGAACAAGCTATTTAGGTACCCAACTATTTTGTATGGGTCCTTTGGGTTAGATTAAAAAGATTAAAATCATTTTACAACCCAAGCATATCTACCACTTGGAACACCATAATGCTTAATTTTACATTTATTAGATGTATGACCCTTTTTCATACAATAAAAGCATGATGCAGTATTTGTGTTCCTATAAGTTGTTCCTTTTTCTACCCAAGTTCTATGGGTTCTATAATTATGCTTATTTTTAATTCTAGGAACATACTTATTCTTAACAACCTTATTTTCATTGATTTTACTACATTCTCCTAAGGTTGTTTCATCTAGTAGTTTCTTATAATTAATACAGGATGCACATTCATTACTACTAGAAAATTTGCCTTTTTCATAATATAAAACTTTACCTTTTAAATTTCTAATTTCTTCTGCTTGATATAAAAATTTATTTTTCAAACTTCTGTTTTCTTCAGATAAATTTGTAAATTCAGTTTTCAAATTATCATTTAATTTAGAAAAACTTTCAGAAGTAAGCTTCAAATCTTCATTTTCTTTAAGAAGGCTATTAAGTTCAGATTTCAAATTTTTAAAGTCCTTTTTCAGCTTTTTATGAGCAACATCTAATTTTTCAGATTCAATTAATAATGCAGTATACATTTCATTTTCATCAATATGACTATCATCATCAGAATAGTTTGAACTACTTACTTGGCTGTCATTATCGTCATCTGCCATCAAACAGATGTTTGCTTCTTCATCTGAGTCGCTTGAATCTGTAATTGTTTCATTGTCGTCTTCCCAAGCAATGTATGCCTTCTTTTTCTTGAAAAATTTCTTTTCTTTCTTTTCTTCACCCTTCTTTTGATTTGGACAGTCTGCTTTCAAATGTCCTTTTTCTCCGCAACCATAACATCTATAGTTTGAGGAAGATCCTTGATTTTCTCTCTTTTCATTTCTGAATCTTCCTTTGCCTTTTGATTTCATGAACCTGTTGAACCTCTTGATTAACAAACTCAAGTTTTCATCTTCATCTGAGTCTTCATCTTCCATCTTGTTTTTGCTCTTTTCTACCTCAGATTTGAATGCTAGAGTCTTTTTCTTCGTTTTTGCTTCTTCTTCATCTAATCTTCCAAGGTCTAGTTCATGCTCTCTCAACTTTCCAAATAATGCCGCCATGGTCATTGTGTTGAGATTTTGTGACTCAGAAATTGCAGTCACTTTTGGTTGCCAAGCCCTGTCTAAAGATTTCAAAATTTTTATATTAAGTTCGTCAGTATCGAAAGACTTACCTAGTCCAATAAGATGATTTACGATGTTGGTGAAGCGTTTCTGAACATCTACTATTGTTTCTCCTTGCTTCATCCTGAACATCTCATATTCCTGGATCAAGGTATTCTTTCTAGCTCTCTTAACATCATCTGTACCTTCATGGGTTACTCGAAGTATTTCCCACATTTCTTGTGCAGTTTTACAAACAGATATCCTGTAAAACTCATCAACAGTTAAAGCAGATGAAATAATATTGCGAGCTTTTACATCATTACCAAATTTTTTCTTGTCTTCAGCAGTCCATTGGTCACGGGGCTTTGGTTCCTGCATATTGTTAGTTGGAACAAAAGGACCAGATGCAACTGCATCCCAAATATCTATATCAATAGACTCCATAAATATTTGCATTCTTACCTTCCAAAATGCGTAATTCTCACCAGTGAATAGTGGTGGTCTATTGATAGAAGCACCCTCTGCAAAGGTTTGATGTGATCCTGCCATTTGAATTACTATCAAACCAAGCTCTGATACCAATTGTCAGAGCGGCTGCAGCGGAATGGTTAGCGTGGAAACAAACCAAGAGGGGGGGTGAATTGGTTATATTCAAATATTATCCCTTTTTAATATTTTTCTCTTAATTTCTTACTAAGCAGATAATTTAACGTAAATAACAGAGTAAGGGAAAGAGAAAAATTACACAGGTATTTTATCCTGGTTCAGATCACTAGGATCCTACGTCCAGTCGCTTATCTCAAATAAGATAAACCTTTTTCACTATCACAAAACTATTACAAATATTAGTCACACAGAAAAAACAATTTGTAACAGTTTAGAAGTTACCACCTCTCTTGAAACCACAAGAGATGAACTTACACCTCCTTTGAATCTTCACAAAGGATGATCACCTCCTTCGAATGCTTCACGAAGGATGATTCTCTTCCAGACACTTCCTCAGACACACCAAGGATGATCAAGCTATTCCTCTGTCACCGCAGTACCACTTCAGGACTTTGCAGACAAGAGTTTCCTTAGCTTCAGCAATTTC
Organism: Vigna nakashimae; assembly: GCA_034642375.1. Lineage (NCBI taxonomy): Eukaryota > Viridiplantae > Streptophyta > Magnoliopsida > Fabales > Fabaceae > Vigna > Vigna nakashimae. The sequence continues at coordinate 27,625,633 of CM067768.1, forward strand.
ACAAAGTTCTCACAAGAGTTCAGAGTACTTGAGCACAAGGGAAGAGTTAGATTTGAGAGAAAATGAGAGTCTATTTATAGACTCATCCAAAGGCTCCTCCATTTTCGCTTTTAGACTTTCTGACTGTGTTAATCGATTAGCTACAGTGGTTAATCGATTAACAACCCAACGGATACTTCAACGTCTCTAAAAACGGCTAGTTTTTCAAACGTTCACTATGTTAATCGATTAACACCCTCTGTTAATCGATTAACGTTAATCGATTAACACCCTCTGTTAATCGATTAACACTGAAATGCTGTGCTTCGCCATTCGTCTCTGGAACAATCGATTAACACCCTCTGTTAATCGATTAACGTTAATCGATTAACACCTTCTGTTAATCGATTAACACTGCATAGAATTTTGCTGTTGGTTTATTTTTACATCACTTTTGAATGTATACATAGAACTACTAACTATATAAGTTCTAGATACTAAACCATAATTATTACAAAAGCTTTCCATAGCAATACAAGTCATCAAAGATCTTTCTTCATGTGTCTTGGTTGTTCTTGACTTGAATTGGACATCATCAAAACTTCATCTTCATCATTTTGCTAACAAAGTCCAACCTATTGCATGCACCACATTTTCATGGAAGATGATTTTAAACCAGAACCTCAACCTTAAAGAAGACTAAATCCAATCATGAAAGAGGAGGTGAGAAAAGAGGTTTTCAAGCTTCTTGAGGCAGGGATCATTTATCCTATCTCTGATAGCACATGGGTAAGTCCTGTGCAAGTGGTGCCCAAGAAGGGTGGCATGACAGTTATATGTAATGAGAAAAATGAGCTTATACCTACACGAACTGTCACTGGTTGGAGAATGTGCATTGACTACCGGAAGTTAAATAAGGCCACTAGAAAAGACCATTTTCCGCTCCCCTTTATGGATCAAATGCTGGAGAGATTAGCAGGGCAAGCTTTCTATTGCTTCTTGGACGGTTATTCTGGTTATAATCAAATAGTTGTTGATCCAAAAGATCAAGAAAAGACCGCATTCACGTGCCCCTTCGGTATATTCGCTTATAGAAAGATGCCTTTTGGGCTTTGCAATGCCCCTGCCACTTTTCAAAGATGCATGCAAGCTATATTCTTCAATCTTGTGGAGAAATGTATAGAAGTCTTCATGGACGACTTCTCAGTGTTTGGAAGCTCATTTGATCTATGTTTGGCAAATTTGGAAACAGTTTTGAAGAGATGCATCCAAACCAACCTCATCCTTAATTGGGAAAAATGTCACTTCATGGTGACGGAAGGGATTGTTTTGGGACATAAAATTTCATCCAAAGGAATTGAAGTGGACATAGCTAAAGTGGAAGTCATTGAAAAGCTTCCACCGCCGACCAATGTAAAAGGAATTCGAAGCTTTCTTGGGCATGCTGGCTTTTACAGAAGATTCATTCAGGATTTTTCCAAGATTGCTAAGCCTTTAAGCAGCCTCCTTGTAAAGGATACACCGTTTGAAATGAATGATGAATGCTTGAAGGCATTTGAAGTTCTGAAAGCCAAGCTGATTTCCGCTCCGGTAATTATATCCCCTGATTGGAATAAAGACTTTGAACTAATGTGTGATGCAAGCGACTATGCCATAGGTGCAGTCCTTGGGCAGAGAAGAAAAAAAGTGTTCCATACAATCTACTATGCAAGCAAAGTCTTGAATGGAGCACAACTAAATTATGCAACCACAGAAAAGGAGTTTCTTGCCATAGTGTATGCGTTAGAGAAATTTAGGCCCTATCTCATTGGGTCTAAGGTGATTATATACACTGATCATGCTACCATCAAGTACTTGCTCACCAAACCTGATTCCAAACCGCGCTTGATCAGATAGGTGCTCTTGCTACAAGAGTTTGACGTGCATATTCATGACAAGAAAGGCAGTGAAAATGTCATTGCTGATCATCTATCCCGGCTCATCAATGATGAAGTTACAAGTAAAGAAGAAGAGATCCGGGAATCCTTTTCAGATGAAACTCTCTTGCACATCCAACAGAGGCCATGGTTTGCGGACATGGCAAATTTCAAAGCAGCGGGAGTTATCCCAAAAGACTTATCTTGGAGTCAGAAAAAGAAGTTCTTTTATGATGCAAAACAAATTGTCTAGGATGACCCTTTCCTGTTCAAGATTGGGGTTGACAACCTATTGAGGCGCTGTGTAACCAGTGAAGAAGCAGCAGGAATCCTTTGGCACTGTCATAATTCACCATATGGAGGGCACTTCAATGGAGAAAGAACAACTGCAAAAGTCCTTCAGTCAGGATTCTATTGGCCCACGTTATTTAAAGATGCTCACAATCATGCCAAAGGCTGTGATAGATGTCAGAGAACAGGGAGCATATCAAGAAGACATGAAATGCCACTACAGGCAATTTTGGAGGTTGAAGTTTTTGACTGCTGGGGCATAGACTTTGTTGGCCCACTTCCACCATCTTTCAATAATGAATACATCTTGGTGGCTGTTGACTATGTAAGTAAGTGGGTGGAAGCATCAGCATGTCAGAAAAATGATGCTAAAACAGTCATTAAATTCCTGAAAAGGAATATTTTCTCAAGGTTTGGGGTGCCTAGAATTCTTATTAGCGATGGAGGATCTCATTTTTGCAACTCCCAACTAGAAAAGATACTAACTCATTATGAATTGAGGCACAAAGTTGCATCCCCATACCATCCTCAGACCAACGGCCAGGCCGAGGTTTCAAATAGGGAAATTAAGAGGATTCTTGAGAAAACAGTTTCGTCTTCAAGAAAAGACTCGGCAATGAAGTTAGATAATGCCTTATGGGCCTACAGAACAGCATTGAAGACACCGGTGGGAATGACTCCATTTCAGTTAGTCTATGGAAAAGCATGTCATTTACCAGTGGAATTGGAACACAAGGCTTACTGGGCTATCAAATTTCTAAATTTTGATCCTACCTTGTCTACAGAAAAAAGGAAGTTGCAACTACAAGAGTTGGACGAACTGAGATTAAACGCCTATAAAAACTCCAAGAAGTACAAGGAAAAGGTCAAGATGTATCATGACAAGAAACTTCTAAAAAGAGATTTTCAACCTGGCCAACAAGTCTTACTCTTCAACTCTAGATTCAAAATTCTCCAAGGCAAGTTGAAATCAAAGTCGCCTGGACCTTTCACCATAAAGGAGGTAAAGCCCCATGGAGCCATTGAATTGGTTGATCCCACATCCGATGATCCAAATAGAAGTTGGGTGGTAAATGGACAGCGGCTGAAATATTACCTGGGTGGTGAGATTCAGCGTCTCACCACAATCATCCATCTCTCAGATCCTTGAGCATCATTGTGTCAAGCTAATGACGTTAAACAAGCGCTTACTGGGAGGCAACCCAGCTTTCTAACCTTCCTTCAGTGATATTTTGTTATTTGAGTGTGATTTTGCTCTTTTTAATTGTGTTTTAGAACTTGTTAGAATTTGGTTGTGTGGAAGCATGTAGTGTGTTTTATAGCCTGAGATGTTTATTGTGTGATTTTGTTATGTCTGGATTTGAAATAGCTTGTTTTGGAGAATGTTGAAAATTTGTGAAATTGAACACCTTAAATTTGATTCTTCAAGTGAATTTCACTTATTGGAGATTTAAGCAAACGTGTTTAGTAAAAACAAGGTGTTCTGGGTTGTTTTGAGAGCTAGAGAATGCAAAAATCAGAAAATGGTACTATGAGTTGAGCAATTCTGCAGTCTGTTGAAATCTGCAGAATTCACGCCCGCGAGATGGCACAAGCTGCGTGCTGGTCGCGCCCGGCGCCCTCCACACGAGGGGCGCCCGAGCGCGATATGTGCAGGCCCAATCCAAAGGGCCCTTTAGTGCACAGTGGTCAGATTTTCCTCATTTTCTAATCCTAATTCCCAGCCGTCTCTCTCTCTCTCTCTCGGGCCTATCATCTCAAAGCCACCGTAGCCACCGTAATCCTCCATCACTGCCCCTCTCACCACCACTGCACACGCACCATCACTCTCTCAGTTTTAACCTCTTACTCACGAACCCTTTTAACTCCACTCAACCCAGACACTAAACCTTACCACTTAAACTTCACACTCACTCATTCTCCTCACAAATCAGTTTCAACCAAGCACTCAAGGACAAGCTCTCAACTCACCCAAGAACACCATCTTCACATTCAATTTCGCTTCTCCAAATCAAGTAGGTTTTAATTTCGTTTGCTTGTATTTAAAAATCTATTGCTTTAAAGTTTAGATTGTTGTTTGAAATAGAGTAGGATTGTGCCATCAAACTGATTGAGTGCTTGGTTGATCATTGAAAAGTGGAAACAAAACACTGCCACAGAGTTCTGCACTCTGCAGAAACTCGCGCCCGGGCGCCCCCTGCAGGGGCGCGCCCGGGCGCGACTGGCTCGGCCAGATTTTGGTCTGCTTTGAGTTTTTCCACTGTTTTTCAATTTTTGCATTTTGATCTTCTTGTGATTGTTTGTGATTGCTTGTCCTATTGTTTGTGTATGATTTTAAGCTTTGACTGAACATCCTTTCCACAAACATTACAATTCATCAGTATCATGTGTAGCTCCCACTTAAAAATCACACTGCTTGCATATTTGTGCAGAAATGGCATCTGCCTCAGGATCTAAAAGAATCAAAACAACAGCTGCTCCTACCAAAAAGGGGCGGGCATGGAAGAACAAGATGTCTCAACCTACATTCCTCTCCGAAGAACATCAGCAAAATTTTGAGACATCACAGAACAAAAGGCTGCTTATGGAACGAGTTGTTGAAGAAATACATCCAGAGGCACCACAATTTGGAGCAGAGGTGGAGCGTCGGCACTGGAGCATCCTCACCACCTTCCCTGCTCCAGCTAATATTGCACTTGTCCGGGAGTTCTATGCAAATGCCCGGATATATTCAGATGAAGCTGAACCGTTTATGAGCTATGTGAGAGGGAGGCAAGTACCATTCAATGCAGATGCAATCAACTCCTTCCTCAACATTCAGTGGCCAGGGGGAAATACTCAATGTCAATATTCTCAAGCCTTCAACAATGACTTTGAGGGAGTTGACTTCCAGGAGGTTGAAAGGACTTTATGCTTACCAAGGGGTCATTTCCATAGGAATAGACAAGGACAGCCACTGCATATCAAGCGTTCCTTTCTAACACCTCTCTGCAAATATTGGTTGGCATTTATCCATGCCAATATATCTCCTTGCTCTCACATGTCTGACCTTAATTTGTGTAGGGCCGTCCTCCTTTTCTTCATCTTGTAGGGCCAACCAGTTAATGTGGGTCAAGTCATAGCAACTGAGATCAATGATTGTGCCCATACTCCACTGAACAATACTCCACTTGGGCACCCATCTCTGATCACACACTTATGCTCGCTTGCTTGGGTTGACACATCAAATCCTCCATTTGAGAGACCTCGGAAAACACTCGACCGCTCATATTTCCTACAATACTGTTTGATTGATGAAGAGGGTCAACATATCCCTCCACCCCAGCCACCAAGACCACATAGGAGAAATCGTCCAGACCCACCTGCACAGCTTGAACAAGTCGGCCCACAAAATCCCTTCCAGATGGCTGAGATCAATGCTAAGCTTGAAGCAATCCACAGGATGGGCCTTGCTCACGCAGAAATGATGTGTCATGTCTATGCCTCCTCTCACCCAGGTTTCATGACTTCAGAGGAGTATGCTGCCAAAGTAGCTTGGCTTGGGGACCAGACCCAACACAGCGGAGGGGGTGAAACATCCTCTGGAGCTCAAGCAATGGAAGAAGACCAATCTGAAGAAGATGAGGAGGAAGCCAATGAAGAGGACACAGAGAGTGATTCTTGAGGAGATGATACAAAGAAGGGGCAGCAATCATTTCTTTCATTATTTTTTTTTCATGCTTTAATTTCTTTAGTTAATTTAACTTCAGCTCGTACTTTTAGAACTTTTGGTTAAATTTTGAACTTGGCTGAATGAATAAGTTGATGAAAATGTTTTGAACTTGACTTGATTAGAAATCGCTTATGTTTGCTCTTACTCTGTGAGACTTTGAGAAATCAGGATTGAGTTGTGAAGTTACATAGTGTGGTTACTCTCGATTGATTGAATTTCATGCTCTGTTTTTCTTGTGATTAATATGCGTGGCATTGTGTTTGAAAACAAATTTGGAACCCTGAGTAACCTAGTGAGATATTGTACTCTAGAATTATTGTTGAATGATATCACTTTAAAAGCACAATTGAGTTTTGCCTGATTTTCTCTGAAGTGGATCATTTACTTGTTCAGTACACATGATCAAGGCTGTCTTGTTCTCCCTTTGTTGTCTTAAGTTTTTTTACCCAAAGCCTATTGTAACCTTATGAAGCCCATCCATGAACCTTAAAAAGTAATCTGAAAAATTTGTGATCCCTCTACCTTGAGCTAAGATGAGCATTCAAATGTGGTACAGGAAAATGGTTCAAGTTTGGGGTATTTGAGGTGACAAGAGAAAAATGACAATAAGAGTCAAAAAGAAAAATGAAAAGAAAAAGGAAAAAGAACAAGAATAAAAATACTACAAAAGGGAAAAAGAAATAAGATTTGGGTACAATTGGTGGAAGTATAAGAGAAGACTTTGTTATCTTGTGCTAAAGTGAATGCTCTCTTAGTTAAAGGTATTTGTTTTACCTAGAAAAAAAAAACCAGAACTCCTTCTTAGCCCAACCAAAGTAAAGCCTTGAATGTTCTTGTAATGCAAATTTATAGGTAAGTGTCTTCATTGTAGGAAAAATGAAAGGCAAAGTTCAATTGTGTGTTATTGTGATGATTGAGTGAGAGACACACATCCCCATACACCTTTGAAAGTGAGAGAAATAGTTTCTTCTCAGAGGAAGGGTTCCATGTTAGTTAAGAAAATACTATTGCCATGTGTGTTGGTCCCTCATTGATCATAGTAGATTTCTTGTGTAATTTTGTGAGTACCATCAGTGAAAGCTTCACTTCTTGTGACAAAAATCAAGTCAACATGATGAGCAAGCATGATTGAATTTTACTCTTCTTGAGTGTTGAAGCATTAAATTTGAGTTGTTCGTTCAAGCCATGTCATTTTTTTTTTCTGCTTGAGGACAAGCAAGATTTCAAGTTTGGAGTTGTGATAACGGTAATTTTTACCATTATCTTTGAATCAATTCTCGTACCAAATCTACCCTTTTGAAGCTTGAAACATGTTTAATCCTCCCTTTTTATCTAAGTTTGTGAATAAGTCTAGCTTAAGCTTTATATTTAAGTTTTCATCATTAATTCCTCAAATTTGTAGGCAATTTACGTGTATTGGAGAAGTACTTAACTACTAAGAGTGGGAACCAAGGAAAAGATTCAAAAGCAGGAAGCTAAAGGAGTAAGGAAGGCATCTCGCGCCCGGGCGTGACAAAGGGGCGCCGGGCGCGACTTTCCAGAGAGTCTCGCGCCTGGGCGTGACAAATGGGGCGCCCGACGCGAGTTTACAGCGAGTCTCACCCATGACTCTCGCCCAGCACGAGTGGACGCTCGCCCAGCATGAGAGGACGCTCGTCCAGCGAAGACGTGCAGAGGACGCTCGTCCAGAGAAGACTCTCAGCGGACGCTCGCCCAGCTCACCCAGAACGCTTGCCCAGGATAGTGGACGCTCGTCCAACAGTGGAAGCACGAGTGGACGCTCGTCCAGGCAGAAATGGACGCTCGTCCCAGCCAGGCAGAAGAGGACGCTCGTCCGACAGAAGAGGACGCTCGTCCTGTAGACGAAGAGAGGACGTTCGCCCAGAAATCATTCGTCCAAATCCAGATGGTCCGCGCCTGGGCGTGAGAAATGGGGCGCCCGGGCGCGACTTTTCGCGAGCTTTGAATTGATTTCCAGAGAGTTTCACGCCCGGGCGTGAGAAATGGGGCGCCCGGGCGTGACTTTCCAGAGAGTCTCGCGCCCGGGCGCGACAGAGGGGCGCCGGGCGCGACCTCTGCTGACCTGGAACCCTAGTTCTACTTAAAGCATTCTGAAGCTGAAGATGGGGATCTTCTTGGCGGCTGAAGCTTGGAACACCATTTTTGGACCTCAGGAGCGGGTTTTGGGCAGTGGAAACTCTCCATTCTTCCTCCTTGGATCCCCATTCTTCCATTTTTCTCCATTGTAAGCTCAAGTTCTCCATGACTATGGAGAACTAATTTCAATTTGTTGGGGAATGATGTAGTTACGAAACTTTCATGGAAATGCACTTGAGTTTTAATGAATTTAAGCTTCTTTCATTTGATTGTGAGTGTTTAATTTCCTTTTCTTAAAGCTTGTTGTGACTTGATCAACCATAGCATGAATCTTAGATCTGCTTGATATTGGGAAATATTTGGTGGATCTTGTACTGGAATTAACACCTATAGGAGATTGTGTCTAGGGATAGAGTTTGATTCTATAGTTGTCTAGAATCTCTAATTGTAATGCAGATGAACTTTCTAGGTTACCAAGGGATTGGGACTGCAAAAGTGAATCTAGGCTCTTTCTACCAAGGGATTGGGTCTGAGTATTGTAGGAAGGTTGACAAAAGCAATTAATTGAAGAAGTAGTAATTTGCATTTGCATGATAGCGTAGTAATTACAATCATTCTCCAACATCTCAAATCCATATTGTTTCATTATCCATTAACCACTTTCAATCTTTTAGTCTCTAAGAAGTTCATTTTATCATGTATATTTGAGTTTAAATTTTATTGTACTTGAATCATATCAAAAAGAGGTTATTCTTAGTCTAAGTTAGTTAACTTATTATACGGTTGTAAAGTGTTACAAAAGTCTCTTGGGAAACGATATCCGGTCTTACCGGTTTATTACTTAGAACGATTTGGTACACTTGCCAGAAAGTTAACAAATAGGAAGACTAAGGTAAGGGGTAAAGTTGTAAAAAGATTTCATTAGTATAATTGAAAAACTATAACTAATGAGTTTCTCAAAATGGTTGAGAAAATGGACAATTAGACAACCCTAGTTTGAGATGTATCATGTGAGATGACTAAATATTGATCAAGCTAGTGGTTTCAATTCGAGAAGAAGGTAGAGTTAAGCATGAGTGCAGGCTAATGGATCAAGAAAGGAAAATGTTTCATGTTGGCTAGTTGAAGAAGTGAAGATAGAGTGTTTAAATTTGGTTTAATCGCTACAACGGACAAGCGTTATACTTTGGTAATGGATAACGAAGTTGGAAACTATGTTCTTAAAGGGTTAAGATCAATCAAAGAAGGTGAAGGTGTCATTGGAATGATTATGTTTAAAGGTGATCAAGAGTGTTAACAGTTGGTAGTAAACCAAAAGTCGTGAGTGACTAAGACAATTGTATGATGTTTCATAGAAGAAGCCAGAGAAGGTGAATTGATATCAGTTAGGTGTAAATTCGAAGTAAAGAATAGCTAAAGTGTTAGAAGAAATTTACCAGAGGTAGCAGATGACCTATGGGTGGAGCTTGCAGTATGGAAAATAAAAATTGAGTGGTTATGAGGAAGAAAGATCCGTAAGAGCAGAGGTTTAGATATGAAGGATTTGTTTTGAGAATAATGGCTAGACCAATCTACATTATTTGAACACTGGAGCATTTTAGCATAGAGGCAATGTTTTTCATGTTAGTAAAGTTGTTGGGGAGTAGTATCTTTGTCAAATAGGTGGTGATATGTTAGTAAAGTTGTTGGGGAGTAGTATCTTTGTCAAATAAGTGATGATAGAGAATGAGAGAAGAGTAGGTTGTTCCTTCTATTTGATAAGTTAATTTTCGAGGATGAAAATTTTTCTTGTTGGAGAGAGAATGTAAAACCCCTGAAAATGGTATTTTAGAAGTGATGGTAGTCTAAAAATAGTGAGACTAAGATATTTTAATATTAAATGGTTTTTGTATAAATAATTTTGTTATAAACGAGTTTCATTATTTTAAAATGTATCATTTCTTTAGAAGCCACTTTTCTAGAGTTCTCTACTTTCTCTCTTAGAGTTCTAACTCTTGAGTCATCTCTTTGACGATTAGAACGTACCGAATTGTCCATGATAACGAGGTCTATGTTTCTACCCGATCAGTTCTTTATTTAAAGCAAGTAAGTTTCTACCTTTTTTCTTTTGTAATTTTAGTTTTTGGTCATGCAAAAAATTCAGTTTTTGGTCATGCAAAAAATTCAGTTTTTGCATGTATCAGTAATTTTCCTTCCTTGATTCTTTGTCAGCTTGCATTTCTAAGGATTGTTTCCGATCACCAATTGGTGAGTTGATGGTTTTTCTAGAGTTCCTTGAACTTTAAGTAAGGGGTTGGGGTTTTAGAGCTCCGTTGATCGGTGTAAGGTAAGGGAAGCTAGTGTTATATTTTGATGAAATGATTGTTGGGTAGTTAATGAAATTGATGTATATTGTTGAATTTTGTAAAATGTTTGTTATTTATTTTTGAAGTCTTTTAGAAGATGAATAGAGACTTATCGAGGTAGTTAATCAGTTGAAATCTAATATAAAGTGAAATAGTAGTACTTTAATGGTGTTTTGGTTGGTTTTGAGTTCAAATTATGGGGTTTTGAGAAATGAAACTTTGAAGTAATGATCAAATGAGAGAAAATGTGTTTTTAGGAAGATTTTATAGTCAATTGAAACTTGTATAGACTCTTAGTTAAGAGAAATTTGAGGTAAAATGAATTAGTAGTTGAGATGTTAAGTTTTGTATGGTTTTACGTTCAGTTTTGAGGGTTTTAACTAGTGAGATTTCAAATTAGAACTTATGGGCTATATGTGATGAATTATAATCTATTATGGGGTCTATTAAGACTTGTTCAATTGGTAAGGTTGCAGAAATTTGGTGTATAAGGTGTAAATATGAGTTTAGGTGCTTTGGAGTGTAAAAAACGATTTAATGCAATTAATCTTGAGTCTAATGATCAAATGAATGCTTATTTTAACTTATAAATGTGTATTTTTATCAATTCTAATGTTTAAGGAACCAACTCGATCCATAGAACAAGTTATGGCACAAACTCGTCCAAACTGGTGGCTCCCTTGTGTCACCCTCTTCAAACTCGTTCCTTATGACCCACATAAACCTTTGTTCACTCTTATCCAACCTAATAGCGATCTCTCTCAACTGCGTCCTAGAGAACCTTCTCTAAGCAGACCTGAATACTCCATTCCAAAGGCATCAGCGCTGAGCGCCTGTTTCCAATGCTAGGACATTGAGTGCCAGCCCTTGGGAGCCCTTGAGCACCACTGCATGATATTTAGGGTTTTCAGGGTTCTGGATATCCTTTTTGGATGTTCTTTAGGTTGTTTTGAGGGGTTTTGAGCCTTCCGGAGTTGTTGGTGAGGGTTGTCAAGCTGTGTTCTTTCCTAATGCACAAATTAAGATACTATAAAGAAAAACTGTGTTATTATGTGACTTTTGATGACTTGTAATGGTGTTTTTGGGTGTTTATTATATAATTAGAGGTTTCATGTGATAGTATAAAATGTTTGCATGAAATATATGTATATATATATATATACATACATATATATATATATATATATATATATATATATATATATAATTATGAGAGGGATTTGTTGATGATGAATATGTAGTTGATTATCTAAATGACATTGATGGACGTAATTCTATGACTTTCGTGGAGAGGTTACATGGTGGTGTCCTGTGTTGTTGTATGAATGTATGGAGCTTTGTACTTGGAGTTTATCTTGATGCTTTCAATAACCCCAACTCAAGTAAAGGTTGTTGGTTATGTCGTGGAGAGTAGCAGAAAGTCCAGTCTAGGGCTTTACCTTGGCCAAATACATGTATAGACTTGTATAGTAGTTTGGGATAGGTCAGCTCTATTACTATTACAAGTGCATAAACTATTATAGTTCAACATTCATACTATACCTGGACTAGTCAAGTCTAAGGTTGTGATATGATTTGGGATGTATGTTTTATCATGTGTAATATAATGTATGATTGAATTTTTATTATATTTATGATGTATTGTTTACCACTAGCTTACCCTTATTTTTGTGTTGTCTGTTGTTTTCTCTTTGTGAGGGTATGAGCTTAGGAATATGGTCTTTTCAATTGTTTCAGTAAAAAATAAGGATAAAGCATATGAAAAGTCATATAATTAAACAAATGTAGATCTTATCTTTCATAAGGTTGTATAATAATTCTATTACCATATATATAATATTTTATTTTAATAGTATTTTACTATTAATAATGAAATGTTACATAGTAACTATCTTTATATGGAATTATTATATTTTTTCTTTCTTAATAAACATTAGAAATAAGTTAAAGAAAAATAGTTTATAACTTGCTTTAAATAAAAAAAAATTGAGATAAATAATTCCGGATTTATTTAGCAAGAGCATGTGCTACCCTAATGCAAGTAGTTAAGCATGGAAAAGGCCACAAAATTATTAGCTGTCAGTACTCAGTTTGGAATTAATATGTCTAATTTAAATAGCTCCAAACTTTTATAATATGAAAACCATATGTTCAGTTAACGTTAAACTTCATCGCTTAACGACTTAAAAATGGTTAAAATAGACATTCTTCCTTAAAGCTATGTCTAAAAAATTATTCATGAAAATTTATAAGATCAAAAGTTTTGATAAATTACATGAGAAAACTGAAATTATGTTATATGCTTAAACAAATTCAAGAAGAGGTGGCTTTTAAACAAAAAATTCTCGCTAATGCTTCTTTACTTTCATAATAAACTTTATATATATATATATATATATATATATATATATATATGACAAAAATAAAGTTTAATAAATGGTTCCAAATAAAATAAAAAAAGTGTAAATACTAGTATTGTAATGCAAATGGAGGACATCGTGTTGAAATTATTTGCATGTGGGGATTAATTTAATTATACGTACTTTGCATTTAAAATGAAATGGTAAAATATATTCTCCATGGAGTTCATTTACTTCTCAAGAGAATCTAAACTTGTAAGATCATTAGTAATCTTGACAACATTGAGAATTTACAACAAGATAACTCATCATCATCATTATTTTTCTGAATCTCACACTTTTCTAGTAATTATTAATAAGTCTGAATAAATTATGCTTAGCAGGATAATTGCACAAGCATTACCTGAGTTAGTGTGCTTTCCATTTTTGCACTAACTCGTTCAAAGCAACCACAGAAGATCCACCTTCACTCATTGCTTCTTTCGCACTGATTTTCATTTTAAACATTCTCTGTCTAATCTCTTTTCCCCTGTCCGAGTCCATCAGCTCCTTCACTCGCTCTCCCAACTCGGTTGAACTCACTAAACCTTCTTTGTTCCTCTCCACACCCAAACCTACCTTCATTTCCTCCACCAAAATCACCTTGTTCAGCTTCTGCTCTGCATACAGAGGCCACGCCACCATGGGCACCCCTTCCCACACTCCCTCCAACACCGAGTTCCACCCGCAGTGAGTCACGAACCCACCCACTGACTCGTGATTCAAAATTTCAGCCTGTGGGGCCCAGTCTCTCACCACCATCCCCTTCTCTTTTGTCCTCTCCAGAAACCCCTCTGGCAGCAACTCGTCCAAACTCGGTGGCTCCCCCGAGTCACCCTCTTCGAACTCGCTCCTCACAACCCACAAAAACCTTTGTTCACTCTTCTCCAACCCAATAGCGATCTCTCTCAGCTGCGTCCTGGAGAACCTTCCCATGCTTCCAAAGCTCAAAAACACCACACTCTGACTGGGTTGCGAGTCGAGCCAACTCAGACACCCATTATCGTCCCCTTTGCCAGGTTCAGAAGAAATCACAGGCCCGATGCAGAACACGGGTGGCGTGGTTCCTTCCATCAACCCTTCGTTGAACGCTTCTATGACCCTCCCTTCGATGGCATCACAACTGTTTACTATAACCCCGTAACTGTCCCTCATGCATTTCCCTATGTCGATAAAAATCTGGCAACTTTCGCTTTGACGATCCTTTCCCGTATCAGGGAGGTCATCGGTGTGGATCCTGGGCACCCCGGGAATGGTGAAGTGCATGTTGAGGTCCTTGATGGACTTGGTAGTGCTTTCATGAATGATGATTTGCTTAAGGAGAATGGCGAGGGTGGAGGCACCGGAAGTGTAGTAGAAGTACGTGGGGATTTGGAGCGCGTCGGTGACACGTGTGGCTGTGTGGTTCATAAAGTCTAGGACGACGGCTATGAGGTTCGAGGAATGCGAGATATAGTTGAGGATGCGGCGGAAGTGGTGGGTGGTGGCGCGGCAGAGCTCGAAGTTTAGGGCTTGAGGGTGGAGGACGGTGGGGAGAGAGATCTGTGGTATGCGGTGGAAGGTGATGGAGGGGGTGGCGGCAGTGACGGCGGTAATGTATTTGGCGGTGGCGGCGCAGGTGAAGGCGGTGGGGGAGGTGGGGGTGTCTTGGTTAGGGGGTGGAGTGAGGAAGAGGATGTTGATGGAGAGAGAAGGGTGATGGGATAACATGAATTTGCCTAGTTCCACCATCGAAACCAGGTGTCCTCTTCCCAAAGCTGAGTACAGAACAATGGAATCCTTCTTCATGGTCATGGCGATTCAAGAGAAAGTCTTTGTTTCTCTTATGATTCAAAGGAGGATGGTTGTGTGAGTGAAGGTGAAACTTTATGGCTCTATTTATAGGAAGAAACACGACGCCCAAGTGTCTTGGATTAAATATATGTCTGCTGGGAAATCTTAAAATTTAAATTCTGAAACTAGATGATAATAGGTTGGATCCGACTTCAATTTAATTCAGTATAATCTAAATTTAATATTTTAAAATTTATATTTGATTATTTAATTTATTAGATTTGACATATTTGAATTATTTGGGTTGCGGATTAATGCAATCGTTATTAAATTAAAAATATTTAATGAAAAAATTATTTTTGTTTTAAATAAATAATAGAATTATAATGAATTTTTAATTTAAAAAAATATGTATAATTTTAATAATTATTATTATAAAAACTATGATTTTATATTATATAAATTACTATTAAATTTTAACAAAAATATCATATTAAAATTAAAATTTAAAATTTAATATATTTACAAATTTATAAATATTAAAATATAAATTTGAGGAATATTTTATCATTTAATGTTTTCAACGTTATATTGAAATTTTAAAAACAAACTTGATTGCCTATTTTTATGAATAGATAAATATTCATTTTAAAAATTATTATTGATACTAACACTATAGGTACGAATCATACGCAACACCCTTGCATTATTTTACTCAACAAAAATTATATGAAAAGGTGTAAATAGAGTTTTTGTTTTATTGAAAATCACAGATGAACCTTTATTTATGTTTCGTGTTTGCACGAATTCGTGAAAAGAAGAGTTTCCCTTTATAAAAAAAGTCAGCATTATACTCAGATTTTGAATAATTATGCATCTCACGTTCATAACAAATAACAATGCCTTCAAAATTAAACTAGAAACTTTCAGAGGACCACTGAATGTTTATGTTATGCTTATATGTGCTTATACAGTTATGTTTATGCATACTGCATAGAAGATTGTGATTTGCCCTTTCATAATTTGAAGTGGTTTTTAAAATTGTGGTTTGTATACTTAATTGTTTTCCTTTATCTTTTTCTCATCATATTACTGATGTATTAATCAATTTTACTTTTATTTTTTACTTTTCATGAGTTAGCAATATATATATATATATATATATATATATATATATATATATATATATATATATATATTTCCTTGTTTGTTGTTTGGCACAGTGAAAAATAGAACGATTAATTGTGAGAGGAATGAAAACAAGATAATTGTATTAATTTCTTTCATGTAGAAATGAAGAATATGACTCTAAAGGTTTGGAGGAATGTGCAAAATATATGCTTAACAAGTATATTTGATTATTTTCTAATTTTAATGAAGAATATTCAATATTAAGCATTTTAAGGTACTAGATTATTAGATGAAGAATAAAATATTTAAATAAAATAATAAAGTAAATGCAATAAGGTGATTGTAATACTAAGTTCTTTCACTCAATTCTTAGCTGGAAAATAAAAATAAAAAGATGCTAAGAGGAGATGAAGTATAATGGGCTTGGAGTAGCACAAGAGGAAGTTAGAATATATTATGAATAAATCATTTTCTTTTTTGCACATTTAAAATAAATGTAAAGTTTTTAATTCATGTTTGTATTTAAAATAAATGTAAAGTTTTTAACGTAAGCTTCTTTCGATTAGTTATTAGTGTAGTTTTTACTTTTAAAATGTTTTATATGTTTTATTTATTAAACTTATAACTTTTAGTTCTTGAAGAAAATCAAAGTTTAGTTCCTTAAAATCTGAGATTTAAAAGTTTACTAAAATTTTAAAATTCTCTTTCTTTTTTAATTACTTTATCGGAAAAAAGAGGTATAGGTTCTAATTGTTAAGAAAATCAAAGCATAAAAACATTTTCATGCTTTACGTTCTAAATAATCGAAACTTAAAAGTTAAATTAAAGTTCAAATTGGATAGAGCATTGGGTCTTCGTTATTTTTAAAACTAAAGCCTATTATCCTTTATGTTTCAATTTTACTAATAATCGAGTTTTAAAATTTTGTCTAGAGCATAATGTCTTTCTTTTTCTTCTTTTGTTTCGGGATTTCTTCTTTTTCTTCATTTTTGTCATTTCATCTTCTTTTTCGTCATGTTTTTTCTTCATCATTTTCATCATCTTTTATTCTTCTTCACCAATCCTACTTGATTGTCATCCAACTTCGCATCTCCACCATCGCTTAACTTCTAATTGATGAACTGGTGAATACTTATTACATTTTTTTTGTGTGTTTTTAGTGGAGTTCATGTAATCCTTGGGTTCTTTATTGGTAAAGTTTCATCTTTTCTGTTGTCATTGTTGTTCAGGTATTATTACATTGTGGTCGAATTGATTAGCTTTCCAAAACACGTCCAGAATTACATCTTTATTGTTGCTCATGTTTCACACTCTTTGGTTTCTATTATTATCTTGAAAATTTAGTTTTAGTATGAGCCTGTAATTATTTTTTTGTAATGGAAAATTTTATTTTTTATATGTTGCATATGTGATTAATTATATGTTTAAATATAATGATTTATTTTGTTTTATTTAAGATTGTTGTTACATCGAGTTAGCCTTATTTTACCATTTAAGATTAAATACAAAAGTTATTTACTGTCTCCAAGTTTTATTTTAAAAAAATTGTATGTTCTAAAAATTAATATAAAAGAATATTGTAACAATAATTCATATCTATTAAATATTGAATTGTCTGTTAGATAGTTTAAGAAGATTAATAACTTTTTAATAATTTATAAGTAAATCATAATGTAATTACATATGGATAAATCCGTATGTGAAGTTACCTACGAATATTTTACATACAAATTTTTGTTCGTATGTAATATATAATTAGCGTTGTTTTACCTATGAATTTTTAAGTTATTTATGGATTTGAACCTTAGATAACAACTACTTTTCTAGTGCTAGGTTATGATATCAATAGTTAAATCGAAGGTTTATAACTAGGCCAAAAACTATAATTAACATTGAATGTGTAACTCTTTATATTTAAGAGTATAACAATTCAACTGCCACAATTTGATTGTGTCGTGGCTAGTCTTCACCGCATAATATCACTTGCAACAAATGTTTGGTCTTTCAAGTGGATTACGAAAATCCTACAACTTTATAAATTAATGTTCCTTGATTATATGTTTAACATGTTAGATTTATGTTAAAGGAATAGAGATTGGTTAGAGGAATGTCTCTATCTAACACAATTTCAGTACTCGAAAATGGAAGCATAAGAAAGGAATTTAATATGCTAAGACGACTACAACAAGGAGATTCCCTCTAGCTCCATTTTTATTAACAATAGTAGGAAAGAAGACTTGGTGAATTAATAAGAGAGATAATCTGGTAAAATTTATTCAGGATATAAGGTGGGAAATAATATAATAGGGTTAACATTTGATTTATTACATAGGGAGGAAATTACAAATTATGGATGTGAACGACATTCTCATTCACATTCAAGAAAATCAATTCAAGAGACTTAAGTTTTCATGTGGAGGACAAGACGAAAACGTAATGTAAAAGTATTCACAACATGTTTACTATTCATGCAACATGATTTCACCAAATTGGACTTCACTTTTGAGTATCTATTCTTTGGAGATGGCACACATCGCAAACCTTCTCATCATGCCACTCATTCCCTGTTGTAGATAACAAAACTCCAATGCACGATAATAAACTCCATGTTGACAGATTTTGCTTAGATTCAAGTATTCCATACTCGTTTTTATTTGTATAAATATTCAATGTAAATAATAACGTATTTCAGTATCAAAGAACCTCACAGATGATCCGTTGTGAATACTCATTTGATCATAACATCAAAACTAAGCTTATAAATCATTTGCCAAGTTGTCTAAAGAAATTTCACATACTAGATTTTTTATTTAGATTTGTCTGGTTAGAGATGTTAGAAAAAATAATCAAAATAATAAATAATAATAATAATAAGTAGAGATAGATATTGATAAAGCCAAACAATTTTTATAATAAAAAATTAAAATATAATTGTAAATGAGAAAAAAAAATACAAAGAGCTAGGTTAAGACATGTAGAGAGTTATTTCTAAAGAAAAAATATCCTTGTTGTACACAGGAAGACAAAATAATATATGTTTCTCTCCCAAATTAGAATAGTCCCAAGATACAACGTGTCGGATCGATCCAATTCAAAGAAGGATTTCTGAACTTTATGAACACCACTGTTTTAAATTACAATATAGAAGATAATACTGAAAATAAATTTTTATAAACTGTCTTTATTTGTTGTGTATTTCCATCATGCAAATCGGTAGTATTTATAGGAGGAAAAGAGTAAGATATGATTAAACTGTAATAAACCTATTTAAACAAAAAAATAATTTGTAATAAATTTAAAAAAATTTAACCCATACATAAATTTATTCATAAAATTAACCGTCCGTAAAAACATTAGTAACTATATAATAATTCATTTATTTATTTTATAAATTACATTAAATATTTTCAACAATCTCTCGTATAATTTAAAATATAATTTAAAAAATAAAACAAAACAAAACATATCATCTTTTAAAATGAAATATTTTCTATTTCAACGTAAGGAATCTTATAGGTTTGAGCCATATACGTGCTTATAAACTTTCAACCTAGAAAAATCAAGGACTTAATTGTCTTTAGTTACAAATAATCACGTTTTAGTAAATAAGACATATAATATCAATATTCATTTTAGGTTCTAATAAGTGATTCCACGTTATATATTGTTTCATGAGTGTCATTTAGAGACTTGTCCATATCTCGCAATGGTGATCCCACTATCACATTCACTAAGTAAACCCTCAAAGGGTGATTTATGACTCACATGCCTACAATAATTGTCATTGAGTTTATTAATAGGTATTTTATAAAATAAGCATAATAATACATATACATCAACCTTATTATTACCACAATTTATAGTATACCTCACCATAGGAATAAGACATAATAGGACTGTCATTCATGTAGAAATGACTCTCCATTTTTGTAACTAATTTATAGGTTTAGTCTCATTCCCCTTCATCGCATAAGTTTTTGTTGATCCATCAACCCTTCAGCAAGCGGATTTACAATATTTTTTTTGACCTAACAAAGTCAAGAAAAATAATATCATGAGTAATTAAGTTTGTAATATACTTGTGTGTCATTTTCATATGCCTTTTTTTTTTTGTTAACACTTTTGTTATAACTTTATATATAACAACTTGACTCTCATAATATATTGAAATAGACTTATTTAATAATGATGAATCACATAAATATGATTTTTTTTAAGAAATTAAAGCTTAGTACTAGTATTATCTAAAGTAATAATCTTGACTTCCATGGTAGATCATGAAACAACATTTGTTTAACATATTTCCATAATATTGCACCGTAAAAACATAACCCGAAGTTGATTTTGTCATTAGAATCAAAATTCAATTTGCATTAATATACCATTCAACAATCTCTAGAAATTTCAAATAATTAATATCATAGAAGAATCACACATAATGTTAAAACATTAATAGAGTTATCACAAACAACTTTAGTGAATTTATCTTTGATAGGAAACATCTCTACTTTTATAATAATATTGTAAGAAATTTTATTCACTTCTGAATAAATAACCAAGAATTTTTCTTTTCCAATTAAGAGGTATATTAAATATTGCAATACACCTCACACTTTGAAATATTTTAAATGCTTTCTTTTTTAATTCAAGGAGTTTTATTCCAATCTTTATAAGAATTCTATTTAACAACAAGTAGAATATAAAGTTTCACCCTACAGACAAGTTAGTGCTTAACATTCAAAATATCAAACAAAGTTTCATTTTTTTTCTTTTAGAAACCCATTTCAATTCAAGTAAATTAGTTTTTCCATTTGTACTTCAAATCAATAGAAGATTTAGGAATTAGATTAAGAGACATTATTCATCTAATAAAATTTAAATTTACGTGACTTAGTATAGCATGTCACATATTACAACTTCCAACATTTAATAAAAAAACTAGATATTTTGTTTGAAAATAAGACATAAGACTTAAACAAACCATCACAAATATATACTTTACCAAAGTAATTTCTGAAAATAACAATCTTATTGCACTCAAAAAACCACTTTGTAACCTTATTAGACAACATGAAAGTTTATAAATTCATAAACATAAAACCGCGTTTAAAATAAGATACTCTCTGCAAGAAAATTCTAACTTCATTTGACATTTTTCAAGAACATGTGTCATGCTTTCATTTCCCATATTTATTGTACATGTGCTTTTTTTTATATATAAAAAAGATATATTTTTATCAGCACGGACGTGGATATATGTGAATATTATTCTTAGAGTATATAAACCATTGATTTGAGTTAAAAATAATAATTTAACTTAGGAATAGTGAAATGGTACCTTTCAGATGTAAAATCAGAGGCAACACCTATAGTAATACAAAGACAATCAAAATATCAAAAGAAAAGTTTTCAGACTTATGTTTTAAATATTGAAAACAATGAAGGAAGTAATTTTAAATCATAAAACTCATCAACATGATGTCAAGTAAAAGAATTTCTTTTAATTTCATATAATAAATAAAATTTTCATATTCATAGATCTAACGAAAATTAGATTTATTATCAGTAATTTGAAATTAAGTTATTTTTTCACACAAATATCGAGATAACCTTTTCTTTCGCAAATGTATATTTTAGTTCAAGTGTTTGTGATAACTAATAGTAGTTTTAGTGTGACAAATTATGTTATAAATGTTATCATCATATTTCTTGCTATCAGCACAAAAATTTTATCCATAAATTTTCCCGACTTACTCGAGCGATTTAATCATATCTATAACAAATATATTATATAATAGGTTTAATCATTTTGATAATCCTTATAAATGTTAAATTTTTTTTAAATAGGTCTTTTTTTTCTTAATTTGAATTTTTAAAAGTAAAAAATCAAAATAATTGGATTTCTACTGTTAAATTAGACTAACAAGTTAAAATTAAACTGAATTGTCATTGTGAGGTTAAAAACCTATACAGTAAACTAAAAACTAATTTTACTATCTACGAATGTTAGAAAAAATAATAAAAATAATTAATAATAATAACAATAAGACAAAGATAAAGATTGATAGAGTCAAAGAATTCTTATAACAAATTTAAGGACATAAGATAAAATTGTAAATAAGAAAATAAGTAGAAAAAATTTGGATTAATGTAGTTCATATAGAGAAAATGTTTCCATTGCACATGGCAAGACAAAATATTGTGAGTTTCTTTCAAGATACAATAATCCATCCTACTAATTGAGTACAGGATATGTGAATATTATGAACATTAATATTTAAAAAAATAATATAATACAAAAAATTGAAAACCAATTTTATATAAACTCTGTTTTATTGTGTCTTTCTTTCATACATTAAATATGTAATATTTATAGATAGAAAAGGATAAGATAAATTAAATTGTAACTTGATTATAATAAAATTAAGTTAAAACAACTTATAAAAATTAACAGTTCATAAAAATAAAAATATAATAAAAAAATTATTTATTTACTTTTTAAAGTATATTAAAAAATTTCAACAACATTTAATAGATATGTTTGCCTAGATTATGTATCATCTAAAAATATTTAAAAAAACTAATGCTTTGATTTAAAGTCCATTTAATCCCATTTGAATAAATTTTAACTAAAAAATAAATTAAAACTCAATAATAATACAAGAAAGTTAAAATTAAATAATTTAAAATTACATAGAAATACACTCATAAAATAATAATATTAGATAATTACTACGGTAACTCCAAAAATAAATAAGTTTTAATATAAAATATATTTTTATAAATATAATTTTTATTTACATATATAAACTACTTTCATCTTATAAAAAAGTTAAATTTACATTTCATTTCTCATCTTTTTATATAGCAAAACCGTTGAAAAATGATTGAAACCAGGTCCTAGATTTTCCTCCTTAACATAGTTGCGTGAAGATTCAAGAAGATTTATTTTCTCTTTTATACGGTGATCCCAAAGAAAAATGGTGTGTAGAAGTGTTTTCCTAAATTTGTGGCTGCGTAAGTTTCTTGAATTATAAAACTAACTAGAGAGTCCACGGTGTTGATCTCATGATGTTTCAGGAAAAGGTAATCTTTGCTTCTTATTCTTTTTTCTTTCTTTTTCCATTGTTTCTCTCCTAATTCAAAGGCTTTCTTTGGACTTCGTGTTTTTGAAAGAAAGTTTCTTGCCCAATTTATGGCCATGGTGGGAAGAAGTAGCGTAATTAAATGCCTTTTGGTTTATATGTCGGCGATGTATTTTAAACAACTATCAATAACTGTAACATTATGCATGATTGAGCTTCTAGATAAATAACAATTTCAAATTTATACGTAATTATAAAATACTAACTAAAAATAAAATTTACGTTAAATATTAAATCCCTTATAAATTATAAAATAATTGTTGATAATAACTGGTTTGGTGTATATTTTATTTTAAAATATATTTTAGTAAATGTTGTATATGTAGTTACTTAAATCAGTATACGATCATGAGAAATAATGTCAGATGTGATGTTTTCAATTATAATGACTTTCTTCTAGAAGAGTTTTGGAGACATCCAATTAATACCACCAAACCAAATGTCCAGCTCAAAAGGTTGCACTCAGAATTTCTTGGAGCCTACCACCATGAAATATTAAATAAAACCTTTATTATCATTAACCATTAACCAACAATACAGAGACTTTCACAGGAATCATTGGTGGTGACATTTCTCATTTAAAAGTTAAAGTAAATTAAATTTTAAATTAACTGAGTTATCATAAATTTATGTTAACAAAATTTACTTTTATTAAATTTATTTTATTAATATTTTATGTCATTGTTAGATTATTTATTAACATCTAATTGAAGATTATACATGGATTAAAGATAAAATAAATTAACAATATATAAATAAACACGAATTTTACTTTATAAATATAAAATTAATTTAAATTTAAATTATCTCTTAATACTATACTTTATAAATGTAAGTTAAAATTGACGTTTTAAGAAATTAGAGGAGAAGAATTTTGTAAAATGTGATACTAGAAGACCTACACAGTTAGAAAATATTTTACATTTCTTCTTTTAAAGAAATTAAAATGCATGAGTTAAATTTATGTAAAAATTTAATGTGTTGTTGCTGATAAATAATCCTAAAGACTTTTTCTTGTAACAACTTGAGTCGTGAAACAACAACAGCATATTAATTAGATGACACTGGCAGCCATAGTTTTAACTTATATGATGAGAAATGGACAATTAAGCAGACCTTGCCTAACTACAAGAACCACATGCTGCTGTAACTTCGCACTGTATTATTGACTCTTTCTTTTTGTTTTCTTTTTGCATATTTAAACATCATGTTCTGGAAGAATATGCTAGTGTACATTCTTTAATGCTCGCCCCTGAATCTGGTATTCTATATTTTAGATTCTTCATTCACTTTTCTTTTTCAGTGTGAACAATGTTGTGCTGTATTAAATTTTTAAAAAGTTAATTCTTCTTTATTTTGATTGTGCAACCGAACAAAAAATTTAAATCAGCTTTATATATTGTTTTCTCGTTTATATTTTATTTACTTAAATTAACAGGTTTAAAATGATTTCAAAATATGGAAACTTTATATCTCTACTAGTTACATTTCATTTTAGAAAAAAAGATAAAAAAAAGTAATTGTTTAAGTATCTGTACTTAAACTTAACAACATATTTTTCTTAAAATTCGTGTTAAGAAATCTTTTAAATTATTTACCTTCACATTTTCTACTTTTTTTTTAATCAGGCCAAAGTTCTTTTCAATATAAAGCAATGTTTTTAAGTTTATAAAATATGGAATGGATTTTTTTTTAAATAATGATAATAGCTTGTAGGATATATCACTTAAGAGGTTTTCAAAAACAAGTATATCTGTCCCACAAATTTCAGTATGATTAATTAATTTTCCTATAGAAGAGTAGAATTGTCCTTGTTATGGGACAGATACACATGTCCTAGATTTTTCTTTCTTTTTCTATATGGACCCTTTCTAGATGCACAAGTTGTGGTCAACTGTAAAGACTTTTGAGTCAGTGCATGCCCAATTTATGATCCAGAGTCATTCCCCTGTCACAACGTGTTGCTAATTTTCCAGTGCTGGTCCATCAATGTTTTGTCATATTTACGTTAAATATTATACTAGTTTAATCCCTCAAACATTAAAATATAGATTATTATGATGTATTATTGTTTATCTCACATATTATATACATTATAACAACGGTGGGTATTTTACCTGCATTTTATATATGAAAGAGACAAGTTGATATGTACTATCATTGCATTATTATGATGTTACTTTCATGGAAAAATAAATACTTTAGAGGATTAAGAAAAGTAAGCCCTAGTATGATGGATAATAGTTTATAATATCCTTTCCGCTTGAAATAGTTCTTAATATGATGAATAATTTAATTAACTCGTAAAAGGAAAACACTCTTTATTTAATTTTGTGATGTATAAGTTTGCATGAAAATAAAAGTTGTCTGCCAATAGTAACATTGATTTTCCAATATTGGTGAATATAAATTATAGTAAGATACACTAGTAAAAAATTGGGTTTTTACAGCGCACATTATGCCACGGTTCAACAAAAACCGCAGCATAATGGTGCGCGGTGGCAGTTTTGTAAATAAATCGAACATATATGCCGCGGTTCTGCTCCAAACCGCGGCATATACTCCAGTCAACCATTGCCTTTGACGCCACGTATGAATAAAAAATTAAATAACAGAGTATATGCCGCGGTTCTCTGGACAACCGCGGCATATACCCCTGCCAATTTATTGCAGGTGCTGACTGGGTCAGAGAATTTGAAAAGTTAAGGGGGTATATGCCGCGGTTCTCTGGGCAACCGCAGCATATACCCCCTGTAACGTCTCAACTTCTCTGCCAGTCAGAGAATTTCAGAAGTTACAGGGGGGTATATGTCGCGGTTGTCCAGAGAACCGCGGCATATACCCCCTGTAACTTTTCAAATTCACCAGAAGGCAGTTGGGGAGGCAGTTGTGTTGAGCACGTTACAGGGGTATATGCCGCGGTTCTCTGGACAACCGC
Source organism: Vigna nakashimae (assembly GCA_034642375.1). Classification (NCBI taxonomy): domain Eukaryota; kingdom Viridiplantae; phylum Streptophyta; class Magnoliopsida; order Fabales; family Fabaceae; genus Vigna; species Vigna nakashimae. The sequence continues at coordinate 27,651,359 of CM067768.1, forward strand.
GGCATATTCTCCTATCTGAAATTAATTTAATATGAATTTGAAATATTTCGAGGTATATACCGCGGTTGCCCGCTGAACCGCGGCATATAGTTTGAAAATAATTTCAAAAATGCCATTTAGGATTATTTATTTAATAAGTATATGCCGCGGTTTCACGTCGAACCGCGGCATATACCTATATTATACCGCGGTTAAGTAGTGAACCGCGGTAGATTCCCCCGTTCAGAGTTAAAAATTAAAACTTGGAACAGTGTCGTCTTCCTCGCGCGTTCTCTCTGTTTTCGCGTTTCTTCTTCCTCCGAACCACCCATCATCTCAGATTTTGCGTTTTTCACCGTTTAAACTCAGAATTGTTCGGTCATTATTCATTTTTGACGGTAAAAACGAGTTTTAGCCGATCAAAATCGTGATTTCGTTGCGTTTTTCACCCTCTCCGCCGCCGTTCCTCTTCCAGGTATTTATGTCCTTTTGCATTCTTAACGTGATTTCTTCATTAGTTTTGGTATAGTTTTGGTAATGTATGAAGTTTCTATAGTTTTGGTAATGTATGGTATAATGTTTGCTTTAATTTTGATAATGCATGAAATTGTTATAGTTTTGGTAATGTATGGTATGGTTTTTGCTATAGTTTTGGTAATGTGTGTTGTAGTTCTTGTATTATTTATAAACCTTAAAATATTATTTATGTAATATTTAGGAATATGGATCGAAATTGGATTAATTTACCACGTATTAGTGCTGAGTACGAGAGAGGTGTAGAGGAATTTATACAATTTGCGCAACGTAATGAGGGGAGAATTGATGATGAAGTGAAGTTTAAATGTCCTTGTGTGAACTGTTTGAATGGGAGAAAGTTGAACGCAACTCAAATTAGAGAACATCTTGTCAGAGCGGCTGCAGCGGAATGGTTAGCGTGGAATAACAAACCAAGAGGGGTTTTTAATAATAACGTGTGCCTTTTAATTTCTACTCAATTAAACTTACTTAGCAATTAATAAAGACAAATAAAGCAAGAGTAAGGTTGAGAGAAATTTGCACAGATGATTTTATCCTGGTTCGGATCTTACCAATCCTATGTCCAGTCGCTTATCTCAAAACAAGATAAACAGTTTCACTAACACAAAACAATTACAAATTACAATCACAAAGATACAATTTGTAAAAGTTTAGAAACCACCTCTCTTGATACCACAAGAGATGAAACTACACCTCCTTTGAGTCTTCACAAAGGATGAACACCTCCTCCGAATACTTCACGAAGGATGATTCTCTTCCGAACACCTCCTTAGACACACCAAGGATGAACCGGCTATTTCCTCTGTCACCGTAGCAGCACTTCACCAGCTCCACAGACAAGAGTTTCACAAGCCGAACAAGAACACACAAGTCTCAATAATTTCTGAGTATTTGAGCACAAGGGAAGAGTTTCTGTGTCTCTAGATGTTTTTAAGAGGAAATGAGAGTCTATTTATAGACTCATCCAAAGGCTCTTCCATTCACTAAAAGACAAACTTAACGGCTAGTTTGTCCAACGGCCATAAACGGCTAGTTTGTCCAACGGCCATAAACGGCTAGTTTGTCCAACGGCCATAAACGGCTAGTTTGTCCAACGGTCATAAACGGCTAGTTTCTTCAACGACTAGTTTCTCCAACGTCCGTGTTAAGTGCGATACTCTTACCGTTAACCGTCACTATTCACGTGAATAGTGTTACTATTCATATGAATAGTACTATAGTGTTTTGTTGCAATGATTTACTATAGTAATTTTACAAAACACTTTTCTTTTTCTAATCTAAGTCCTATACATATTTCTAAGAGTATTACAAAAGCTTTCCATCACAATATAAGTCTTCATAACATCTTGAATCTTGATTTCTCTTGACTTGATTTGGACATCATCAAAACTTCATCTTGATCATTTTGCTAACAATCTCCCCCTTTTTGATGATGATCAAAAACTCCTTGATTTAAAGCTTTTGGTAATAATCTGTATTTAAAACACAACTTATGGAAGAAAGAGTGCATTAGTGAATAAGCACAAATAGTACAAATAGGCAAATAAGCTTTAAACATTTTCTCCCCCTTTTTGATCATAATTAAAAAGTTGTGTTGATGTTCTCCCCCTAAGATAATACTCCCCCTTAATAAAAGCATGTATGCATATGAGCTAAAAATATTTCAAATTTAAAGATTCATTCAAACATGCACAATAGGATATTTAAAGCAAATATTTTTAGGAGAAAGATCTTATAAAACATTGTTTAGATCTTTATCTTGAGGATTGTCATCATTATTTGCTTCATTTGTTGTCTTCTACAAATCTTCGTCATTGCCTGCATGTAATTCAACTGACTCAAGAGGTTTTGCCTCAAGGTCTACAATTTCATCAAAGACAACATGCTCACATAAAAAATTTTTCGATTGAAAACTATATATGCTTTGTATATTAGAAGATATAAAAATAGTTTTACCGGTCTTGAAAAAATTTTCTTAAAATTTGTTTTAAAGAAATTCTTAAATTTTTAAACAATAGGTACCCAACTACTTGTATGGGTCCTTTGGGTTAGATTTAGAAAAAAGAAATTATTTTATAACCCAAACATATCTACCACTTGGAACACCATAATGCTTAATTTTACATTTATTAGATGTATGACCCTTTTTCATACAATAAAAGCATGATACAACATTTGTGTTCCTATAAGTTGTTCCTTTTTCTACCCAAGTTCTACGGGTTCTATGATTGTGTTTATTTTTAATTCTAGGAACATACTTATTTTTAACAACCTTATTTTCATTATTTTTACTACATTCTCCTGAGGTTGTTTCATCTAGTAGTTTCTTATAATTAACACAAGATGCACATTCATTACTACTAGTAAATTTACCCTTTTCAAAAATTAAAACTTTATTTTTCAAATCTTTATTTTCTTCAAAAGTATTTTCAAAATTTAATTTTAAATTCTTATTTTCTTCAAGAATATTTTCAAATTTTAATTTTAAATTTTTGAAATCCTTTTTCAACTTCTGATGGGCTTTATCTAACTTTTCAGATTCTACTATTAAAGCAGCATAAATTTCATGCAATTCATTTTCACTAATTTGACTATAATTATCAGAATCGCTAGATGTACTTACTTGGCTTCCAGCGTCGTCGTTCACCACTAAACAGATGTTTGCTTCTTCATCTGAGTAGCTTGAATCTGAAATGATCTCATTGTCATCTTCCCATGCAATGTATGCCTTCTTTTTCTTGAAGAATTTCTTTTCTTCACCCTTCTTTTGATTTGGGCAGTCTGCTTTTAAATGTCCTTTTTCTCCGCAACCGTAGCATCGGTAATTTGAGGAAGATACTGGATTATCTTTCTTTTCATATCTAAATTTTCCTTTACCTTTAGACTTCATGAACCTATTGAGCCTTTTTATCATGAGTCTCAATTCTTCTTCTTCGTCTGTGTTTTCATCTTCCGATTTACCTTTGCTTCTTTCAACCTCCGACTTTAACGCCAAACTCTTCTTGTTGTTTTTGGCTTTTGATTCTTCTTCATCAAGTCTTCCGAGGTCAAGTTCATGCTCTCTCAACTTTCCAAATAATGCAGCCATGGTCATTGTGTTGAGATTTTGTGACTCAGAAATTGCAGTCACTTTTGGTTGCCAAGACCTGTCTAAAGATTTCAAAATTTTTATATTAAGCTCATCAGTATCGAAAGACTTACCTAGTCCAATAAGATGGTTTACGATGTTGGTGAAGCGTTTCTGAACATCTACTATTGTTTCCCCTTGCTTCATCCTGAACATCTCGTATTCCTGGATTAAGGTATTCTTTCTAGCTCTCTTAACATCATTTGTACCTTCATGGGTTACTCTTAGTACTTCCCATATTTCTTGTGCAGTTTTACAAATAGAAATCCTGTAAAACTCATCAACAGTTAAAGCAGATGAAATAATATTACGAGCTTTTACATCATTACCAAATTTTTCCTTATCTTGAGCAGTCCATTGGTCACGGGGCTTTGGTTCCTGCATATTGTTAGTTGGAACAAAAGGACCAGATGCAACAGCATCCCAAATATCTATATCAATAGATTCCATAAAAATTTGCATTCTAACCTTCCAGAATGCGTAATTTTCACCTGTGAATAGTGGTGGTCTATTGATAGAAGCACCCTCTGCGAATGTTTGAAACGATCCTGCCATTTGAATGACTATCAAAGCAAGCTCTGATACCAATTGTCAGAGCGGCTGCAGCGGAATGGTTAGCGTGGAATAACAAACCAAGAGGGGTTTTTAATAATAACATGTGCCTTTTAATTTCTACTCAATTAAACTTACTTAGCAATTAATAAAGACAAATAAAGCAAGAGTAAGGTTGAGAGAAATTTGCACAGATGATTTTATCCTGGTTCGGATCTTACCAATCCTATGTCCAGTCGCTTATCTCAAAACAAGATAAACAGTTTCACTAACACAAAACAATTACAAATTACAATCACAAAGATACAATTTGTAAAAGTTTAGAAACCACCTCTCTTGATACCACAAGAGATGAAACTACACCTCCTTTGAGTCTTCACAAAGGATGAACACCTCCTCCGAATACTTCACGAAGGATGATTCTCTTCCGAACACCTCCTTAGACACACCAAGGATGAACCGGCTATTTCCTCTGTCACCGTAGCAGCACTTCACCAGCTCCACAGACAAGAGTTTCACAAGCCGAACAAGAACACACAAGTCTCAATAATTTCTGAGTATTTGAGCACAAGGGAAGAGTTTCTGTGTCTCTAGATGTTTTTAAGAGGAAATGAGAGTCTATTTATAGACTCATCCAAAGGCTCTTCCATTCACTAAAAGACAAACTTAACGGCTAGTTTGTCCAACGGCCATAAACGGCTAGTTTGTCCAACGGCCATAAACGGCTAGTTTGTCCAACGGCCATAAACGGCTAGTTTGTCCAACAGTCATAAACGGCTAGTTTCTTCAACGACTAGTTTCTCCAACGTCCGTGTTAAGTGCGATACTCTTACCGTTAACCGTCACTATTCACGTGAATAGTGTTACTATTCATATGAATAGTACTATAGTGTTTTGTTGCAATGATTTACTATAGTAATTTTACAAAACACTTTTCTTTTTCTAATCTAAGTCCTATACATATTTCTAAGAGTATTACAAAAGCTTTCCATCACAATATAAGTCTTCATAACATCTTGAATCTTGATTTCTCTTGACTTGATTTGGACATCATCAAAACTTCATCTTGATCATTTTGCTAACACATCTTATATGTGATGGTTTTCTAAGATGCTATACAACATGGATCTGGCACGGCGAAGAAATGGATTTTCCCACTGACTCTCAAAGTGTAAATGTTACTGATTCCACCATGGAAGAAGATCGACCGGATGAAGACAAATTGGAGGACATGATCAGCGATGTTGGAGCAGAAAATTTTGCCAAAGCTCATGTGTATGAGACGATGTCGACTGATGCAGAAACACCTTTGTATGTCGGTTCAACTAAGTTCAGATCCATGTTGTATAGCATCTTAGAGCTGAATTCCAGATGCTATACCAGGAGCAGTTTCAGAGCATGCGCCCGGTGCAGTCTCCTATAGAGGAACATGTTATCCCTCCCCCTCCCACAGGTAAACTTAGTAAACATTAATGTGCAATTATTTCTATCTCTTGTATAATCTAACATATACTCTGACAGGGAGAAGCGGCAAAGGAAGTTGTTCCGCATCAGCCATCCCAGAGGATGACATGGACGGTAATATTTAACTTTAACAAATTTTGATTTTTTAACAAATGTTGAATTCATATACACTAATTAAAATGAATTGTCTTTTGCAGAGATTCAAGACTACTACACCAGTTCCTGAGAAGTCACTATTATTCATTAGGAACGCTGCTGCGAAGTATATAGTTAGATTATACAATAGCTCTTAGATTTAGATTTAAACAATGCATTTGATTAGATAGAATTTTCTTAGACTCTGTACTTTATTTGATGTTGAAATACATTTGAACATGTGTTTGTTATGTTGAAATTGAATTTCTGTACATGTTTTTATATGCAGGTCTGTTTTTGTGGTAGTGGATATCACAAAAACAGACCTGCAATTTTAAAAAACTGCAGGGGAATATGCCGCGGTTCTAACCACAACCGCGGCATATAGTGCTTCGTTTTTTTTAAAAACGAGACATATGGCCGCGGTTTTGAGACTAACCGCGGCATATGCTTCAGCCTATATGCCGCGGTTGAACCGCGGCATATAGTGCATTTTTTAATTTTTTTTTTTAAAAAAAATGAATTTAGGCAGCGGTTCCCTAGACAACCGCGGCATATTCCGCAATCTATATACCGCGGTTAGAACCGCGGCATAAAGTGTCTGACTTACTACCGCGGCTGAATATGCCGCGGTTCAAGAACCGCGACGTATAGTGAAAATGAACCGCGGTAAAAGCCCCTCGCTGCACTAGTGATAGTTGGTGTAATGCATAGTAACAAATAGCATTGCCGATCGACTATATAAAACCCTTCAAATGTTGTCCAAATAAATAAATTGAAGTTGATATTTTTTTCTGTTCAGGTGATATGACTGAGATTTGGTAAGGAGACAATGGTTTACAAGAAAAGATAGCATAAATACCAGAAAGAATTGCAAAACCGAGCGAAAATAATCCGTGTCATTTTCCTTGACTGCGCTAGTGAAGTAAGGCTAAAAAGGTCTACATAATGAAATTTCCATCACAAATAGACTTACTTTAACTTAACCGCTCTAGTAATATATGCTGTAGGATTTCAATAGACTGATTAAATGACAAATCTAGTTAAGTAGTCTCTAACTCATGACTCTAATATTATGTTAAGGATAATTAACGAGAAAAGGTATACTTACAAGAGAGAAAATTAGGATTTATATAAGGTCATGGATAAAGGTAGGAAAACTACCATAGGCATGCAAACGTTACAAACATAAAAATAGAAAGGTATATATCATATTAAAAGTTACCATAGGAACAATAGAGAAGGCTGAATCAGATTTACTTTGATGGACTAAACCAGAATTCCAAACATATGACAAATCAATGAATCAAGCCTATTTGGGGAGCAATACCTGTAGATGACAAAAAGTCATTCTAGGAGCCTTTTAAGGTGAACAACCAATTAAACTAATTGTCATTCTTATTTTAGTATGTTCATTAATCAATGTTTGTTTGTTTATTGTTACAGATGAAGGTGCAGTGGAAACCTGAACATGAAACTCAAATACAAAGAAATTTTCACATAAAAGCATCTCATCGACTGTCAAAGATTTTTAGGGATGCCTGCAATGCAGGGAAGCGCCCTTATTGGTTGGGCAAGCACATTTGGAACTCTTTACTCGCTCATTAGTATTCAGCAGAGTTTCGCAATAAGTGTGCCACAACCCAGAGGAACAGAGCTTCTGAAAAGGATGGGACCCTGCATACTGGTGGGTCGATCACGGTTCATGAGCATGTCATTCGTATGGTAAACTTTCAATACTTTTCTGTTTCTTTCATATATAACACTTATGTATTTTCTATTTCATGTACACTTCTAACTCTAAATTATGTTATTACAAGCACAAGCTCTAGGACGGGCTGTCCATGTTGATGAGGTCTTTACACAAACTCATGCTCGGAAGGACACTAATGAATTCGTTGATGAAAGATCTCGGAAGACTCATGTAAGCAAATAACAATGCTACTAATAGTAATTTGTCATTATGTTATTGTATCATTCCCTAACATTGCTTTTAAAGTTTGAACACGAAGAATTTTCTACGAGACTTTCACAAGTTAGATCCGAACATGGGTCAGCTCCTACACCGGATGATGCCAATAATGAAAACGACGACATCCATAAGACACAATGTTGGGTCGACATCGTTGGTGGAAAGAAAAAAGGACGAGTGTACGATGCAGGACAACTTGCTGCAAACTATACAACATTAAGAGGAGGTACTCTGAAGCACCAACCTTTGTCTTCCACCACTATTGCTAACGAGGCCATCGAGCGCTTGACACAACTACTACAATAACGTGACCAGGAAAATCGTGACTTGAGAGAAGAATACAGTGACTTGAGAAACGAGTTTACAAACTTCAAGTCCTTGGTCATGAGAGTGTTGCCTGGTGCTTTAGACATTCATTCCACCGTCCCTCCGACACGATCCTCCCCGTCACCCGTTGTCCCTCAGCAGCCCACATCAGTCCAACCCACATTATTCCAACCCACACCAGTCCAACCATCTATAGAGTAGCAGGATGATGAAGATCATTCTGATGATGACTATGTAGATTATTAGTTTTATTTTGTTATTGAACATAGTTGTTAGAACATTATGTTTCATGTCTAGATGATATTGTTTTATGTTTCATGTTTCATTTATAAATAGAAGTTCTTAAATTTGAAGAATACAAATGATGTTATATAGTTGTTTTTGTCATTAATGATTGGATGATTTTGGGATGCATATTATGGAGGTTTGTCTGTGGTTTGAAAATATTATGCAGGTCTGTCTGTGCTATGAACATTGTATGCAGATTTGTTTGGTTGGATAAGAAATACAAATATGAATTAGTTTTGTCTGGATCTTACCGAAGGATTTACCGAAGGCTTTTGCCCTTTGGTTTTTACCGAGGGCTTTCCTTTTGGTAATTACCGAAGGCTTCCGCCCTTCGGTAATTACTGAAGGCTTTTGTCCCTCGGTAACTGTTAGCGACAAGGGATTTACCGACCGTGTTTTGGCCGTTGATAAGTCGTCGATAATGACCTATTATCGACGACTTCTGGCTATTTCCGAGGTATTGTGACCTTCGATATACTATTAAAATGAGATGTTACACATATAGTTTGAGATACACGATAGAATAATTACTCATCCTTATCAATTTAAAAAATATGAAAAGGATATATAATAATAATAATAATAATATTAATAATAATAATAGTAGCAATAATTAATAAATTAAAATTTTTCATGTCATTGGGATAAAAGTTTAAATTTTTAAAATTTTGCAAAGGTAACCATTTTACAGAAAATGCTATAGATTATCAATGATGACTATACAATAATCATATATAATAGAACAACATAATAATAATAATAATAATAATTATTATTATTATTATTATTATTATTATTATTATTAATGTTATTATTATTAATGTTATTATTATTAATGTTATTATTTTTATTGTTATTGTTATTATTGTTTTTGTTGTTTATATTACAACTTTGTTACGCTGGTATTAATCTATGTATCTAGGTTATATTAAATGTGTAAATAGTGCATGAACAAGCAGCTATGTTAACTTACATTTGTTGCGTCTATATAATTAGTGAAAGTCTAAGCCAATGCTCATTAATAATATATATCCATGTTTCAAGCAATTTTAAGTTATGTCACTGACATTAGTATCCACACCCTTTCAATTTAATTTTAACTTCAAAAGTTGCTTCTACTAGTTAATATATAATCGACTCAGCATCAACGATGTTGACCCTAAATAAAAATTATAGTTTAACTTATAACTTCTGTCATATGCAGTTCTTAACCTCTAATGTATCTAAACTAATGTTTAAAAACTTTTACCAAAAAATATTGTAATATTAGCCACCACAATTTCAGGTCACCATCCGCAAGCAACTAGTTGTTGACAATAAACACAAACTGAGGCATAAATCATGGCCTAAAATAGTGCAAAAATGGACTGCATCTATCTCCTTCTGATAACTTGGATGAAAAAACAAAATAATGACTCTATTAATTGAAGTTGATCCTTATTTTGAGTATATTTTGCCATTCAAAGAAAATGATTTTTGGGTATATTTTTTATAATTTCTTATAAGTGTACGTTTGTTTTTCAAATACTCAAAATCTGACATTTATTCTTCTTCTTTTGCCGGAAAAGGAAGAAATTTCAATTTCTCCATGTAACATTATTAAAGGAGGTTGGGAATCCAAGTGTAAGTCTAAGTCCCACATTGGATAGAAATGAGAAAGTACAACATTATATAAAGTGAAAGACCCACTAACCCATTACCTTAAGGTTTTGGGTAGAGAGTGGTGTCAATTCCTTATATGGTTGGGTTCATATCTCTCTGGTATTGTGTCTCCCCTATTTCTATAAAATTGAGTCAACTGGAACCACAGTAAATCATCATTGTTGGGTAAATCGGTTACCTTGAAAATTCATCCCAAAGAGTTGAGAAGCTCAACTAGATAGAGAAAACTAGAATTACAATACCCCCAAGCTAAAAAGAATATGAAGATGCTAAAGTTGGTTGAGGAAGGTTTTGAAGGTGTGTGACAACGGACATGCTATTAGGTTTAATTAGGTTATGAAGGTTTAACTATTTAAAACTTGAAATAAAATAAATTCTACCTAAGGCGACCATGTGCCATGTCATTAAAATTTGCTTGGTCAGCATGCCATGACTTAGTAAATTTAACGTCGTCCACTGAAATTAACGACAACATTCCGATTGACTCAATTTTACAGAAACAGTGACCTAATTGAGATAAAAAAAAATATGGTGACCCATTTGAGACGATGTTGCAGAAATAAAGACGTCCGAAATTATTAAACCTATTAAAAGTTATACACATATAATCATTCACGAAACTTATAATTAAATAATCAATAACTAAAATTTTTAAACACATTCAACTATTTGACACTAAACTTACCATCTGAATAAATGTATTGATATTGAACTATAAGGGCTTTATCCTGGAGGTGGTGCAACAACAACACCTCATCTCTATCAAATGTCATACTCTCAGGTTAATTCATTAAACATCTATGGCCAAAATAATTGACCATCAAACTAAAGATTTTTTGCTACTTTCCACCACATAACTATCATTATCGTCTTGAGATTTGAAAGTTATTGAAAGCGTCAGAATAACATCTAATCACTAGCTTCCTATATTAATACATACACTATATACATATACAATTTCATACTCACAATCATTTCATATCCACTTAATATCAAGTATATATATATATATATATATATATATATATATATATATATATATATATATATATATATATATATATATATATATATATAATAACATTCATTAGATTTTCAATATAAACAAGATAAAGTCCACACAACACATCTCAACTTCATACATATGAAAGACGATAGAAAAATATCATAAAGTTACAAAAATAGGGCTTGCTCAATGAGCAAAGTTACTCGATCAACAAATTGAAGGACAAAAGTTGTTCAAACTTAAGAAAATTAATTATCTCACCTAATAATTAATTATTCTAGAGTGTTAAACTTGATATAATCGATTATTTCACTTGATAATAGATTATCCTAAAGACTCTTTAGGCAAAGGTGAATTTCTTATTGAATAATCGATTTATCAATCAAGATAGATCAATTTAGGTAAAGGTGAATTTCTTAATAGTATATCAATTTTCATTTCTACAACTTTCATTTTTGATTTTAATTTCATCCCAAATCTATGAAATTAACGAAATTGATATAATTGACACCATAACTAATCCAAACTCATGTTTTTAACTAAAATTGAGTATCAATCTACTTATTTGGTTAGGAATGAGATTCATCAAATCAACCAATAACTCAAATTCTCACAACTTAACTCATACAAGTTACCAACTAGATTTTAGAGATCTACATAGTTAGACAAGTCTTAAATAACTCAAAAACAGCCTTCAAAGCCCAAATTCTTTTCCAAACCAAATCCTCTAACATTTCATTTGTTAAAATCCCCAATTTAACCTAAAGAACAATCTCATCTTATCCTTTTAACTACTACAATAATAACATCAATTCCTAACATATCATTACCTCCATTAAAACAACTTAAAAGATCAAACATGTAGCATTCAACACACATTCATAATAACACTCATTAAAATTTCAAATAAACACATTTACATCAATTTCAACAAATCATACTACCACATCATGTGATTTTTCATCAGTAGGTTACTTCTCATAACTTCTTAACTAAATTAAAATTTCCTAATTAAAGCACATCAATTCAGATCTAATAGATCTTCTTAAGCCTTATAAATAAACATATATCTTCCCTTATATGTTGGAAATCAAACAACACTAAAAGATAAAAAAATCATTCCCTTTGATCATATAACTCTATTTGCACTTACATACACAAAATCGTGATCAGGGTACATAGTTAGAACCATTGATAAACAAAGACTATACTTGAAGACTGAGAAGGCACATGCGACAGAAAAACTCACATGCATGGAAGGAAATTGAGAACTCAAGAAAAAAAAACTAACTTACTCTTTTAAGAAAATTGATCCGTAAAGGAAGACTTTATTGTCGTTCCTAATGTTAAAAAGGATAATTCAAGAGTTAGGACTTGAAAAGATAAGAGAAAAAAATACTCAGATAATGATTTCTAGAAATATGGTACTTGTTTTATCTAATAAGATTTCTTAATAAAATTTTTATTTATATATTTTGTTTATTAAAATAACATAGTATTTTTATCTAAAATATTTTATCAACTCTTAATACTTTTTTTTCTTATCTTGCACATTTGAATTATTTTCTGTAGAATAGTTTTTTTTATAATTTTTGAAATTTAAGAAAAAAAAGTTCTCATACAAGAAGAAATCTAAAAATTCAAGAAAGAGGAGGTCGAAAAAAAAATAAAATTTAACATAAATTAAATCACAATAAATAAATAAATGATTCTTCTTATTTAAGTTGTCCATACCTTATTTTTCATAAAATTGATCAGAATCTGTATTAAACTTTTCACAATTCTTATCTTAATATAAGTAATTAAACAATTAACTAAAAATTAATTTCCATTTTATCTTTCAAAATCTTCTCAACTATCTGTAAATAAAAAACATTGAGTTAAGTTGATTTTTGACTTCAAGTTTTAAAATAATAATAATAACAATAATAATAATAATTTATCTCACTTTTTTATACTCACTAAGAAAATAAGAATTTGTATTAAAATATCATAAAGAAGAGCATTATCGACGACCATAATCCTTCGGAAGCATCCAGAAGCCGTCGGTAATAGGCCATTACCGATGACTTAGTGACGGCTAGATAACCGTCGGTAAATCTCTTGTCGCTAACAATTACCGACGACATTTTTCCTTAACAACCTTTGTCACCCTCCTCACCTGGACCACCCTCTCTTTGAACCCGTCACGGACCTTCTCCATCTTTGTGCCGGACCCGAACCCCGTGTCCTACTTCACTAGAGCGTCTGTTTCGAAGACGTCATTCCCAAGCACGGAAACGCCGCTGAAGGCAGGAACGTAGAGCTCCACGTAAGCTGCGGCGATCTCCTCCTCCGTCTCGAGAGGGCCATCGTCGAAGGAGGGAGGGCGAAAAATCCCTCCGGAGGCTCGGGGGGTTGAAGTCAATGTCTTCCAATGGGTTGACGTTGTTGTCGATGTCATCGGAGGGTTTGCATTTGGCGCAGAGGAGGAAGGGGTGGTGTTGGGGTTTGGCGAAGAGGAGGGAGACGGTGTGCGACGGCGAAAGGAGGAGAGAGAAGCATGAAGAAGCGGGAAGTGCAAAAAAATGGCCACCATTGAACGAGAGGTTGGATTAGGGTCGAGATGTTTTTTTTTTGGGGACGGGGGGCAGAAGCTTTCACAATACTGAATTTAGGAAAATGGGATAGTGAAATCTCAAATTCTAATTTCATTAAACTGAACTTACCGAAGGACGCATTCCTTCGGTACTGTCACTGTCCAATTACCTAAAGACAAAAGCCTTCGATAATTAATAACTCAAATGATCGTCGATAAATCCTTCAGTAAAGAAACTTTATCGAAGGACAAAAGACCGTCGATATTAATCATTCGGTAATAAATAGATTTCTTGTAAATATGATATATAAATATGAAAATTAAATTTTATAATTAAGTGGCAAAGCTAATAGCTAAGTGTTGGGTCTTAAAATTAAATCTATGCTCCTGTATTGAAGTGTTGAATTATAGATTGTCTAGACTTTAAATAAGAGTATATATTAAATAGATTTTGTTATTTAAAGGTAATTCAATATTATATGTTAAAAATATTATATAATAAATTATTATATTATAATATCTTGAAAATATTAGATAATTAATTATTATATATTATAATCTTTTAAAAATTCTTCATAATATCATGCAGAATATAATATATATATATATATATATATATATATATATATATATATATATATATATATATATATATATATATATAATCTATCATTTTTTTCTGCATTTACCATTACTTGTTCCTTTCTTTCAAAATATTCTTATTTCATGTTGTTAGAATCAAGGATCATATGTGAAGCTGATTTAGTGCCTCTTTCGAGTGATATTTTCTAGAAATATATAATTAAAAATATATAAAGATGGAAAAGTTTATGTTTTTGTAATTTTATTATTAAAGGAATAGTAATTATGAAAATTCAATTATTTTAGTAATGAATTCAGTGAAATCAATTATTTCATAAAAGTCTATTATTTGAAAAATTAAATATTGCTGGCAGAAAAGAAAAATATAAGTTATAATATTTTGGTTGAATAATATTAAGGTCCGTAAAATACAATAATAACTCAGACTTTAAAACCGATGAAAAGATATATAATACTAAAAATACATTAGCAACTACACGTGGTATCCACGTAAATTATAAAAATCTTAAACTAAATTCAATTTGATATTAATGAATGTAAAAGGAACGCGTTTCTGTTTGTATTTGAGGTATGCAAAGTGACTTAATATTAAAAGTAATAGATATGGGTTGAAAGAATGAAAGATGACACGTATAATACCAAATAATACACGTAAATTGGATCTGAGATAAAAGAACATTTTCTTAGAGATATTATTTCTTGGTTTATAGTTTCCCGTTGAAGACGAAGGACAGGTGCATTGATTATTCCGTGGACATATCACACGCCAAATAAACAAACATACAATAATTATTTTATTACAAAATTATTTTAATATATATTTCTATTATGATATGAAGATTAGCACTAAATCTTGGATGTTCGGATATCTTTCTTCGTTATCATTTGTCTTTAAATTTTGTTTGATCTAATTGAGACATTATTTAAAAAAATAATCTGATGTAAAAAACTAGAAATTAACTAATTATTTTAGTAGTTAATACATAATAAATATAATTATTTATCTTTTTATTTTGTATTTAAAAATTTAGAGATGACTTTTGA
Organism: Vigna nakashimae; assembly: GCA_034642375.1. Lineage (NCBI taxonomy): Eukaryota > Viridiplantae > Streptophyta > Magnoliopsida > Fabales > Fabaceae > Vigna > Vigna nakashimae. The sequence goes on from CM067768.1 coordinate 27,666,633, forward strand.
CTTATTAACAATCTAATCAAGATCCAATTGATATTAATATATTTTTTCATGAGTTAATCATCTTATCTAATAGATTTTTAGAGTAATCATTCAATTTATAATTACAAATGTTTGACTTCGAAAATGATTATTCTTGTAATATTTTTTTATTGTATTAACCGTATGATTTTCAGTTAATCAAACAGTTATACAATACACTCTATATATATAATAATAATTTTGAAAATATAGAAGAAATAAAATATAAATGTTTGATATTATTAAATTATGAAATTTTAAACCACCTAATATCCTGAAGCAGTAATATTTGTCAACGATTTTGCTATCAGTGGAGCAATTAAAAGCTATTAAGTTATCACATCATCCTTTCATCATGATAATGATATTTCATGAAAAAAAATTAAAAAATAAAAACTGAAAACATAATTACTTAAAAATATACATGGATGGAGAAATTATTATGCAACGGGACCGCCGGATATAAACTTAAAGAAGTAAACTAAAATATCAAGGGGAAAAATGGTTAAAAGACAAATTATTATATTGCTTATTCACTATTCGATCTGAAAAAAAAAATTATCTATCATTCGATATGTAATTTTTTTTGTCATATACTCTATTGAAAAATTCAAGTGAGTTTTATACAATTTGTGACTGTCAGGCCTCAATTAAAAAAAAAAACGTGGCAGCCTGAGAGCGCGCCACCTCAGCGACGCACATGGGCGACAGCAGCGCCTGTCACCCACTAACGGACGCTCGCGGACGCACGTGGAGGTGAGTCAGAAACTGATAGTGGATTACACGTGTCCGGCTCTGGATGAACGACCGTTTGGTATGGGCACCAGAAGTGCTGAACATGTGCCTTCCAGCGTGTAAAGTGCGGCATGGGCAGTCAGAATCCCAAATGGAGAACATGTGCAGGCCAGGCTGTGAACGTGCATCCAGCAAACAATGGGAGGCAAAATCTAAGAGTTTCAGGACTTATTCCCCACTCTCTGCACCCACCCTCATTTTCGTTTCTGAAGAGAACCTTTCTCTCCTTCTTCTCTCTTCTTTTCTCTGCACCTTCTCTCCAAGAAAATACCCAATTCATCTCCTCCAACCAGTATTCGGCACCGTTGAATGGCGCTCGGCGTCAAGAGTTTTCAGTGGAGCCGTTCGTTATTTTCGTGAAACAGAGCTGGAGATTTAATAGTGTCGAACGTTACTGGTGGTAGTTGAGTTAACGAGCGTTAACGAGTGGAAGCTATAGTGGAAGTTGTGTATCTACGTTGTGGACGTTCGGTCATTTCCAGGTAAGGGAAGCTTATTTGATTTAATTCATGTGGTGTGCCTTGTATGAACGTCCGTTAATTTATTGCATGAAATTAATAGATGATGTATGATACGTATGAATTGTATGAACGATCGTCATTTGCTGGATGAGTATAATGTATGATGTTACTGTGCTTGAGATGCATGAACGTTCGTTAATTTCGTGAAATGAAATATATGAATTTACATGATATGGGTCGTATGAAATGTGAAAGTTAATGATGATATGAACTGGAATGTGTCTGGAATTGAAAATGAACTTTCCCATGAAGAATTGTACGTTCGTTCTGGACGGTCATTGATCGTTCGGTTTTCTTGGTAAACATAATAGAAATGGGATTCTGCCATTCTGGTCGAGGACGAACGTCCTCATTCTAAAACGCCCTGTTTTAACGTTCGGTCATACACTGTTGAATCTGGTATTTTTGGATAAACTTCTTTCTTTAATAATTGTATATGTATATGTAACAGTACACTTTCCGTTCGTAAACACTTCTTCAAAGGTTCCTTAGTAAACCTATCAATTCTGTTACTTTAAGTTATTGAACGTTCGGTCTTACACCTCACGTTCGTACTTAGGAGTGTTCGGTCTTAAACCGAACGCTCGTTCTAAAATATGTTCGGCCCATAACGAGCGTTCGCTCAAAATGGTATTCGCGCTCGCTCAAATTATTGTTCGGTTTTGAATTTTTCGCGTTCGTCCAAATAGTGTTCCTAGCGTTCGTCCAAAATGGCGCTCGGTTTTGAATCGAGCGTTCGTCCAAATAGTGCTCCGAATTGAACGTTCGTCCAAAATGGTGCTCGGTCTCACACTGAGCGTTCGTCCTAATGGTGCTCGGTTTTGATTTGAACGTTCGTCCTAAAGTGTTCGGTTGTATACTGAACGTTCGTCCTAATGGTGCTCGGTTTTTGAAATGAGCGTTCGTCCTGAAATGGGGCTCGGTCTTATACTGAGCGCTCGTCCTAAATGGTGTTCGGTTTTGTTGAAATAGCGTACGTCCAACTTCAGATTTGCCACGTTCGGTTATTGATTTAAAATTCACAAGCGTCCGTTCATTTAACTGCGTTCGTCCAAATGAACAGTGTACTTTTTAAAACGTTCGTCCTATGAACAGTATATTATTCAGCCAGCGAACGTCATTGAAATTCAGCCGTTCGTACTCTGATTCGAACGAGCGTCCTTTGGTCTCGCTCACAGCGTTCGTCCTCGGTTTTATTGGGGACAGAACGTTCGTTTTTTATTGGATTCTCTATTAATGATGAAAATGATTATGGAATGATGATTAATGAATGAGGAATAGTGAATGATGTACAGTATATGAAATGAAATGAAAGTATGAATATTGAACGAGCGTTCCGGGGAGGAATGACTCTTGGATGATTATGAGAATTTGTAAAGTATGACTGTGGGAAGTTAATGCTGGCTGTTCGATCCTGATATTCCGTGACTACTCGTCCTCACATAGAGGGGGTATGTCATGCGTGGGAATGGCAGGAGATCCCCGTCACATAACAGTAATTTGGAATTAACAGTAATTTGGACGGAATGGACTAACCTCGGGTGGCAGCTGATGAGAATGCCAGTTACCACACCACCCGGGTGCGTGAACGCCTGTAACTACGCATAATTCATACAGTCCAGACAGTCAGTCGTGTGTTGAGTTTTCTGTTAAGTATGGTTGAAATAAGCATGTATGTTGAATTGTGTTCATGTGTGATGAATTGTTTTCCTTGAATTTGTATGTTGATGCATGAGTTAAATTGCATAAGCTTACCCTTGCGTTTTTCCTTGTGTTGTCTCGTTTTGTACGTCCGTCCTGTCATTGCAATGATCATCCGTGTGGATGTGAGCAGAGGGAGATGAGCCTTTGGATGCTATGTTCCGAAGAAGAAAATCTGGTTGAAGTTGAAGTGAAGACTGAGCGGTGAGACGTTCGGCCAATCCTTTAATTCTATTATGTATGACCGTTCGGTGTTTCCTCTGTGAACCGTTCGGTCAAGTTTTAAATTTTACGTTCGATTGAAATTTGTAACTCTGATGGACGTGCGGCTTTACGCGTTCGTTCCTTATTGTTGTAAGACTGTATTCAAGGACGTTTGTCCTTGAGCGTTCGTTTGGTTTTAATTTTTAGTTGGAAAACTGTACTGTTTTATTATTAACTGTGATTTTCTAATTATATGGTTTTTACTGTATTTTTGGGATGTCACATTAGTGGTATCAGAGCAGTTTTGTTCCTTAAGGAACACTGTAGGTTATGAGCATACTACGCTTGTACTGTGTGCTCAATATTTGTTTGATGAGTTATTCTAAACTCTATGAGCTTTGCTAATGTTCGTTTTCTCCGCTTCTCAGAGAGAAATAATGGCATCGAGACAACATCCTCAACCTACTGAGCGTAATGCGTCTGACCACATCAGATTACTGGAATCCGTAATAGAGGCACTTCAACAGCAAAACGCTACTCTGGTACAGCAGAACATGGTCGCCTTGCAGAGTTTGGAGGCTGTAAGGGCACACTCTGAAGTTACCCAAAGATAGCTGATGGAGATCATAGAAATCACTAGGAACATTATGGGAGCGTCCACTTCCTCTGGGGATCACAGGACCGAGTTGAATTTGGAGTGTTTTCGCCGACATCATCCTGCTAAGTTCACTGAGAAGTGTCTCCCTGATGAGGTGGAGAGGACTCAAGTATTAGGGAAGAGTGTGACGGAATTGGAACAGCACAAGGAGCAACAACAACAGGCAATAAGAGGAACCATATCTTCAAGGAACAATGATAATCCAAGAAGGACACCCTACGCTCGTCCAGCACAGCCACCGAATTCAAGTGGGTCTCAAGCTTTGGTTGTTGCCAGGCAGTCTGGACAACAAGAAGCGGTCAGATGTTTTCAATGTGGAGGACCCCATTTCAAGTCAGTCTGTCCTCAGTTGACTGGGGGGAAGTATTGCGACCGCTGCAGAAGGAGTGGTCACTGGGAGAGTGAGTGTTATATGGGTGGACGAGCGGCAATGAGGCCGCCAAATGCTGGTAGAATGCAACAAGGAAGGGGTGGACGAGCACAAGCTGTTGGTCGAGTCAATGCAATAACAGGCGCTGAAGCTGCCAGTTCAGGTACACTCATCACCCGCACTTACTTGTTGTATGAAACTACCTTGTTGTGCATCGTTAAATTGTTGTGTTAAGGAAGCTATTTGGTATGATGGTGTAAATATCAGCGATTGGATTAGTTTAGATATCCGACCAGTGAGATAGATGTTTACTACCATGCTAGTGAGAGTGTTATTTTCTAGAATTGACTAACCTAGGAGATGCGTAACGTGAATGGGATGTTGGCGTTTGGTATCCATTAAGTTAGACCGTTCGACAACAAGAGAGTAACCGAACGGTAATAGGTAAACGTTCAAATTGCTGAGTACTCTTGAAGGGACGTCGGGACTGTTTACTCAGAGTAAAGTTTAGTCTCTTCTGCACTAAATTCAGGTGTTAGATTAATATCATAAATTTTTACAAAGTAGCATTACCAGAACAGATGGAATCCAAGAATCAGTTAAGGAAGTTGAATGTTTAGTACGCTTGTTTAGCTAGCATTCAAGAAGGATGAATCCGAGTGAAACCTTTCAGAGCATTACAAGGAGTATTAAGAATAAGAAGAGTGATGTGTAGAACTATTCGAGGTGTAAATTACTGGATGAGCAAAATGCAAGTACTAGAGGGTGTGTAAGTAGTGATAAACTGAGAATTTGGTTTAGTTGAGAGTTTTAGGAACTTAGTATCATAAGTAAGGATACGAACGTTATTAAGGGCCTCGGTGGAGGTAGAGAGTGAACTGTTCGGTAGAATCGATCGGGAGTGAACAATGAAAAGATTTTGAGTTAGGGATGGAAGATACCTTGAAGATTCAGCTAAACGATTATGTCTTTTATAGTGATTTGGGAATTTGATTTTGAAAGATCATCAATCGATTTAATAAGCAAAGTAGATCGGTTTATGTGTTAATTAGTGTAGCGTGTCAAAAAGTAAAGGTAGAACTTTTGAAATCACACGACAACAAGATAGGGTTACCTAGAACTTAAGCCAATTACCTTTATCGACCGGTCATAAGACTAAGACACTGTTAGAATCACTGAGAGTAGATTAACCAAGAATTTTCACTTTATAGCCATCGGTTTGAGAAGTTAATGATAAGAATGGATTCGACTCTCCAGCAGGAGAATGGTTTGATCGCTCAGTATACAATCTGATGGTGGTTCAGGTAGAAATCTATCTCTCGGATCTGTGCAATCATCTAACAGTAAGCTGGGTAACCAGTTGAGAATTTGTTCAACTTGTTAGCAAAATGATGAAGATGAAGTTTTGATGATGTCCAAATCAAGTCAAGAGAAATCAAGATTCAAGATGTTATGAAGACTTATATTGTGATGGAAAGCTTTTGTAATACTCTTAGAAATATGTATAGGACTTAGATTAGAAAAAGAAAAGTATTTTGTAAAATTACTATAGTAAATCATTGCAACAAAACACTATAGTACTATTCACATGAATAGTAACACTATTCACGTGAATAGTGACGGTTAACGGTAAGAGTATCGCACTTAATACGGACGTTGGAGAAACTAGTCGTTGAAGAAACTAGCCGTTTATGACCGTTGGACAAACTAGCCGTTTATGGCCGTTGGACAAACTAGCCGTTTATGGCCGTTGGACAAACTAGCCGTTAAGTTTGTCTTTTAGTGAATGGAAGAGCCTTTGGATGAGTCTATAAGTAGACTCTAATTTCCTCTCAAGAAAAAAAAAAGAGACACAGAAACTCTTCCCTTGTGCTCAAATACTCAGAATTCTTTGAGACTTGTGTGTTCTTGTTCGGCTTGTGAAACTCTTGTCTGTGGAGCTGGTGAAGTGCTGCTACGGTGACAGAGGAAATAGCCGGTTCATCCTTGGTGTGTCTGAGGAGGTGTTCGGAAGAGGTTCATCCTTCGTGAAGTATTCGAAGGAGGTGTTCATCCTTCGTGAAGTATTCGGAGGAGGTGTTCATCCTTTGTGAAGACTCAAAGGAGGTGTAGTTTCATCTCTTGTGGTATCAAGAGAGGTGTTTTCTAAACTCTTACAAATTGTATCTTTGTGATTGTAGTTTGTAATTGTTTTGTGTTAGTGAAACTGTTTATCTTGTTTTGAGATAAGCGACTGGACGTAGGATTGATAAGATCCGAACCAGGATAAAATCATCTGTGCAAATTTCTCTCAACCTTACTCTCGCTTTATTTGTCTTTATTATTTGTTTGGTAAGTTTATTTGAGTAGAAATTAAAAGGCACATGTTCGTATTAAAAACCCTCTTGGTTTGTTATTCCACGTTAACCCTTCCGCTGCAGCCGCTCTGACAATTGGTATCAGAGCTTGCTTTGATAGTCATTCAAATGGCAGGATCACATCAAACCTTTGCAGAGGGTGCTTCTATCAATAGACCACCACTATTCACAGGTGAAAATTACGCATTTTGGAAGGTCAGAATGCAAATTTTTATGGAATCTATTGATATAGATATTTGGGATGCTGTTGCATTTGGTCCTTTTGTTCCAACTAACAATATGCAGGAACCAAAGCCCCGTGACCAATGGACTGCTCAAGATAAGAAAAAATTTGGTAATGATGTAAAAGCTCGTAATATTATTTCATCTGCTTTAACTGTTGATGAGTTTTACAGGATTTCTGTTTGTAAAACCGCTAAAGAAATGTGGGAAACTTTAAGAGTAACTCCTGAAGGCGGAGATGAAATCGGGTGTGCTAAAACGAATAATTTAATCATGGAAGAGAATAATTCAAGCTCTTCATCAAGCACAACATCAAGTATGGGTGATTATGATGAGCAAGCATACATCTGTTTAGTAGTGAACGACGACACTGGAAGCCAAGTAAGTACATCTAGCGATTCTGATAATTCTAGTCAAATTAGCGAAAATGAATTGCATGAAATTTATGCTGCTTTAATAGTAGAATCTGAAAAATTAGATAAAGCCCATCAGAAATTGAAAAAGGATTTCAAAAATTTAAAATTAAATTTTGAAAATATTTCTGAAGAAAATAAAAATTTGAAATCAGACTTTGAAAATATTCTTGAAGAAAATAAGAATTTAAAATTAAATTTTGAAAATATTTTTGAAGAAAATAAAGATTTGAAAAATAAAGTTTTATTTTTTGAAAAGGGTAAATTTACTAGTAGTGATGAATGTGCTTCTTGTGAAAATTTTAAGAAACTACTAGAACAAACAACCTCAGGAGAATGTAGTAAAACTAATGAAAATAAGGTTGTTAAAAATAAGTATGTTCCTAGAATTAAAAATAAAAATAATCATAGAACCCGTAGAACTTGGGTAGAAAAAGGAACAACTTATAGGAACACAAATGTTGTATCATGCTTTTATTGTATGAAAAAGGGTCATACTTCAAATAAATGTAAAATTAAGCATTATGGTGTTCCAAGTGGTAGATATGTTTGGGTTATAAAATGATTTCTTTTTTCTAAATCTAACCCAAAGGACCCAAACAAAATTGTTGGGTACCAATTTGTTTTCTTTAAAACAAAATTTAAGAAAATTTTTATTCCAAGACCGATAAAACTATTTTTTTTGGATATCGTCTAATATATAAAGCATATATAGTTTTCAAACGGAAAATATTTGAAATAGAAGAATATGTGCATGTTGTCTTTGATGAAATTGTAGACCTTGAGGCAAAACCTCTTGAGTCATTTGAATTACATGCAGACAATGATGAAGATTTGAAGAAGCAACAAATGAAGTGAAGAATGATGACAATCCTCAAAGATGAAGATCTAAACAAAATGTGAAAACAACCTAGAGGATTCTCATTACAAAATTGAAGGCATATCTAAAGGGGTGCTTTATGTTTCTATGTTTTTATTAGTATGTGCTCTTTATATTTTCTTGCATGCTTGCCTCTTTAAATTCAATAAAATGTATGTTGCTTTTCTTATTATGCATACATGCTTTTGTTAAGGGGGAGTATATTTTCTAATAAATTTAGGGGGAGCTATACTACACAACCTTTTAATTATGATCAAAAAGGGGGAGAAAATGTTTAAAGCTTATTTGCCTATTTGTACTATTTGTGCTTATTCACTAATGCACTCTTTCTTCCATAAGTTGTGTTTTAAATACATATTATTACCAAAAGCTTTAAATCAAGGAGTTTTTGATCATCATCAAAAAGGGGGAGATTGTTAGCAAAATGATGAAGATGAAGTTTTGATGATGTCCAAATCAAGTCAAGAGAAATCAAGATTCAAGATGTTATGAAGACTTATATTGTGATGGAAAGCTTTTGTAATACTCTTAGAAATATGTATAGGACTTAGATTAGAAAAAGAAAAGTATTTTGTAAAATTACTATAGTAAATCATTACAACAAAACACTATAGTACTATTCACATGAATAGTAACACTATTCACGTGAATAGTGACGGTTAACGGTAAGAGTATCGCACTTAATACGGACGTTGGAGAAACTAGTCGTTGAAGAAACTAGCCGTTTATGACCGTTGGACAAACTAGCCGTTTATGGCCGTTGGACAAACTAGCCGTTTATGGCCGTTGGACAAACTAGCCGTTTATGGCCGTTGGACAAACTAGCCGTTAAGTTTGTCTTTTAGTGAATGGAAGAGCCTTTGGATGAGTCTATAAGTAGACTCTAATTTCCTCTCAAGAAAAAAAAAAGAGACACAGAAACTCTTCCCTTGTGCTCAAATACTCAGAATTCTTTGAGACTTGTGTGTTCTTGTTCGGCTTGTGAAACTCTTGTCTGTGGAGCTGGTGAAGTGCTGCTACGGTGACAGAGGAAATAGCCGGTTCATCCTTGGTGTGTCTGAGGAGGTGTTCGGAAGAGGTTCATCCTTCGTGAAGTATTCGAAGGAGGTGTTCATCCTTCGTGAAGTATTCGGAGGAGGTGTTCATCCTTTGTGAAGACTCAAAGGAGGTGTAGTTTCATCTCTTGTGGTATCAAGAGAGGTGTTTTCTAAACTCTTACAAATTGTATCTTTGTGATTGTAGTTTGTAATTGTTTTGTGTTAGTGAAACTGTTTATCTTGTTTTGAGATAAGCGACTGGACGTAGGATTGATAAGATCCGAACCAGGATAAAATCATCTGTGCAAATTTCTCTCAACCTTACTCTCGCTTTATTTGTCTTTATTATTTGTTTGGTAAGTTTATTTGAGTAGAAATTAAAAGGCACATGTTCGTATTAAAAACCCTCTTGGTTTGTTATTCCATGCTAACCCTTCCGCTGCAGCCGCTCTGACACAACTTATTACTCCTGAACGAACGGCTAGACAAATAGCACAACTTGAAAACACGAAGATTTGGATGAACGCGCGCCATGAGTCGGTTCGGGATCAGAAGTGAAGTCTCGTTTTCTCCAATGACTAAGATAGTCCAGTCTCTGCCTAAACCTAAGATATTTGGTACTCCCTTTTCAATCACTTGGGAACTACCTATATCATTCACTTCGTTCCCTACGATTAATCGTTCGTTTTCGTCTGATCATCTATGGCCAAACTTTTTCTTTTCTTAAGCATTCAGTCATGAATGAACGATCGGATTTTTGGCCGTTCGGCCTCGGTCGTTCTAAAACGCTCGTTATTTAGGTTTTCTTATTTTAATTATATATATATATATATATTAGTTGCCTTGAATTTCAGAAATAATTCTATTCCGTGATACACATATTATTCGTTTTGCGTTTTCTCTTCTCTATTTCTCTGGTTTCTTCTGTTTCTTTGTTTCACCCTCAAATCCAATAGTAAGAAACTTACATATTAATTCTTTTCCTCTTGGAAGATTTGTGACTCTTCCTAAAAGAAATTTCTCCAGTTCGGTATTTATGAAACCGATCGGTTAACCTTTCAAAGCTATTCTCTCTTTACTTAAAGTTATCGATTATTTCCTTACTTCAGAGTTCTCCTGTAAATTACTCTCTTCCCATGAACATTTAGTACTTTCCTAAGCATAACCGTCCGTTATAAGTTGAAGCCGGTCAACATCAAAGAGTTGCTAGGAACGTGCGCGAAGGCAGAGTCGTTCGCCCTAGGAAGCTGTCCCTTAAATTCATTAGACTATACCAGATTCCGAGACGCATTTGGACCGGAAGCGTACGAGATATCATTGCTTCCCCCGCTACCTAATATCCACCTAGTTTTCACGCATCACCACTCTAGAAGTGAATTGGAGACTCGTCCAAAGTGCTGGAGATCACGTCTTCATTAGACTACGTCCAACCACTGGAGTGGGGTGAGCCATTCGACCCAAGAAGTTGTCTCCCAAGTTCATCAGACATTATCAGATCTTGAGAAAGATCGGACCAGTCGCGTACGAGTTGTCTTTGCCGCCTCAGCTATCTAATCTTCATCCAGTCTTTCACGTTTCTCAACTCCGGAAGTACGTATCCGATCCATCACACATACTGGAGTTGGAAGACATTTGTCTTCGTCAAGACCGTACACTAGAAATGCAACCCGTTAGAGTTGAAGGTAGCAACACCAGTATGTACATGGGAAGTGAAGAATAAAATTGTCAGATTGGTGAAGATCGTCTGGGATGAAAAGACGGGCGACTCTACATAGGAAGTGGAAGATGCCATGAAGGATTTGAATCCCCATCTGTTTAAGGATACGTCTTAATTTTCGAGGACGAAAATTTTTGTAGTTATGGGGAATGTCAGGCCTCAATTAAAAAAAAAAAAAAAAAAAAAACGTGGCAGCCTGAGAGCGCGCCACCTCAGCGACGCACATGGGCGACAGCAGCGCCTGTCACCCACTAACGGACGCTCGCGGACGCACGTGGAGGTGAGTCAGAAACTAATAGTGGATTACACGTGTCCGGCTCTGGATGAACGACCGTTTGGTATGGGCACCAGAAGTGCTGAACGTGTGCCTTCCAGCGTGTAAAGTGCGGCATGGGCAGTCAGAATCCCAAATGGAGAACATGTGCAGGCCAGGCTGTGAACGTGCATCCAGCAAACAATGGGAGGCAAAATCTAAGAGTTTCAGGACTTATTCCCCACTCTCTGCACCCACCCTCATTTTCGTTTCTGAAGAGAACCTTTCTCTCCTTCTTCTCTCTTCTTTTCTCTGCACCTTCTCTCCAAGAAAACACCCAATTCATCTCCTCCAACCAGTATTCCGGCACCGTTGAATGGCGCTCGGCGTCAAGAGTTTTCAGTGGAGCCGTTCGTTATTTTCGTGAAACAGAGCTGGAGATTTAATAGTGTCGAACGTTACTGGTGGTAGTTGAGTTAACGAGCGTTAACGAGTGGAAGCTATAGTGGAAGTTGTGTATCTACGTTGTGGATGTTCGGTCATTTCCAGGTAAGGGAAGCTTATTTGATTTAATTCATGTGGTGTGCCTTGTATGAACGTCCGTTAATTTATTGCATGAAATTAATAGATGATGTATGATACGTATGAATTGTATGAACGATCGTCATTTGCTGGATGAGTATAATGTATGATGTTACTGTGCTTGAGATGCATGAACGTTCGTTAATTTCGTGAAATGAAATATATGAATTTACATGATATGGGTCGTATGAAATGTGAAAGTTAATGATGATATGAACTGGAATGTGTCTGGAATTGAAAATGAACTTTCCCATGAAGAATTGTACGTTCGTTCTGGACGGTCATTGATCGTTTGGTTTTCTTGGTAAACATAATAGAAATGGGATTCTGCCATTCTGGTCGAGGACGAACGTCCTCATTCTAAAACGCCCTGTTTTAACGTTCGGTCATACACTGTTGAATCTGGTATTTTTGGATAAACTTCTTTCTTTAATAATTGTATATGTATATGTAACAGTACACTTTCCGTTCGTAAACACTTCTTCAAAGGTTCCTTAGTAAACCTATCAATTCTGTTACTTTAAGTTATTGAACGTTCGGTCTTACACCTCACGTTCGTACTTAGGAGTGTTCGGTCTTAAACCGAACGCTCGTTCTAAAATATGTTCGGCCCATAACGAGCGTTCGCTCAAAATGGTATTCGCGCTCGCTCAAATTATTGTTCGGTTTTGAATTTTTCGCGTTCGTCCAAATAGTGTTCCTAGCGTTCGTCCAAAATGGCGCTCGGTTTTGAATCGAGCGTTCGTCCAAATAGTGCTCCGAATTGAACGTTCGTCCAAAATGGTGCTCGGTCTCACACTGAGCGTTCGTCCTAATGGTGCTCGGTTTTGATTTGAACGTTCGTCCTAAAGTGTTCGGTTGTATACTGAACGTTCGTCCTAATGGTGCTCGGTTTTTGAAATGAGCGTTCGTCCTGAAATGGGGCTCAGTCTTATACTGAGCGCTCGTCCTAAATGGTGTTCGGTTTTGTTGAAATAGCGTACGTCCAACTTCAGATTTGCCACGTTCGGTTATTGATTTAAAATTCACAAGCGTCCGTTCATTTAACTGCGTTCGTCCAAATGAACAGTGTACTTTTTAAAATGTTCGTCCTATGAACAGTATATTATTCAGCCAGCGAACGTCATTGAAATTCAGCCGTTCGTACTCTGATTCGAACGAGCGTCCTTTGGTCTCGCTCACAGCGTTCGTCCTCGGTTTTATTGGGGACAGAACGTTCGTTTTTGATTGGATTCTCTATTAATGATGAAAATGATTATGGAATGATGATTAATGAATGAGGAATAGTGAATGATGTACAGTATATGAAATGAAATGAAAGTATGAATATTGAACGAGCGTTCCGGGGAGGAATGACTCTTGGATGATTATGAGAATTTGTAAAGTATGACTGTGGGAAGTTAATGCTGGCTGTTCGATCCTGATATTCCGTGACTACTCGTCCTCACATAGAGGGGGTATGTCATGCGTGGGAATGGCAGGAGATCCCCGTCACATAACAGTAATTTGGAATTAACAGTAATTTGGACGGAATGGACTAACCTCGGGTGGCAGCTGATGAGAATGCCAGTTACCACACCACCCGGGTGCGTGAACGCCTGTAACTACGCAGAATTCATACAGTCCGGACAGTCAGTCGTGTGTTGAGTTTTATGTTAAGTATGCGTTGAAATAAGCATGTATGTTGAATTGTGTTCATGTGTGATGAATTGTTTTCCTTGAATTTGTATGTTGATGCATGAGTTAAATTACATAAGCTTACCCTTGCGTTTTTCCTTGTGTTGTCTCGTTTTGTATGTCCGTCCTGTCATTGCAATGATCATCCGTGTGGATGTGAGCAGAGGGAGATGAGCCTTTGGATGCTATGTTCCGAAGAAGAAAATCTGGTTGAAGTTGAAGTGAAGACTGAGCAGTGAGACGTTCGGTCAATCCTTTAATTCTATTATGTATGACCGTTCGGTGTTTTCTGTGTGAACCGTTCGGTCAAGTTTTAAATTTTACGTTCGATTGAAATTTGTAACTCTGATGGACGTGCGGCTTTACGCGTTCGTTCCTTATTGTTGTAAGACTGTATTCAAGGACGTTTGTCCTTGAGCGTTCGTTTGGTTTTAATTTTTAGTTGGAAAACTGTACTGTTTTATTATTAACTGTGATTTTCTAATTATATGATTTTTACTGTATTTTTGGGATGTCACAGTGACTATTCGTGAATTTTTTTGAAAAAAATCTTTTATACAGTGTTAAAATAAAATTGAGTATAAAATTTAAAAAAATAAAAAATATAATATAAATTAAATTAAATTAAATTAAATTTTAATTATAATTAAATTTAATTTAATAAAATATAAATTAAATTTTCATTTTAATTAAATATAATTTAATAGAATATAGATTAAATTTTAATTTTAATTCTTTTAAAATAACAAATACTCGGATGCGAATAAATATTAAAATATATATTATCTATACTATTCATTATCATAGACACATATATTTTTAACAGTCTTAATCATTAATATCTACAAGAATCCCACTAAAACAATATATTAATTTCATAAATAGATCTTAATATTGATATCTTATGTTGTTAAAGCATTACATGAGAGCAATATGTTATTAAGATTAAAAATAAATGAGTATGGTTAATAAGGCTAAATACGTAGGTAAATATCTTATTCATTTTATTTACTCAAGTTAAGTAAAAAATAACTTCTTCATTTTATACAGAGTTATGTATAGAAATGACAAAAAGAACATTCATACTTACAAATATTTGTAAATAAGATTTGTGATAAATATTAAATAAATATTTTTATCCATTTGTTAATGAATGAGTACGATATATAGTATTCAGATATCCACTGCTTGCTGATAATTATTAATAAATTTGATTTCTTCTTTTAAATTTAAGTGATCAAAATAAAAAATATTAGTAAAGAAAATATATTAATCATGTAATAATCATTTAAAAATATTAGTTTTAATTTTTTATTTAAATATACGAAGTTGAAGTTATTTTGTAAAATTTAATTTTTAAAATTTATATTTCGATGTAATTCATTCAATTATTTTTTTAAAAAGATCAAATTTATTTACATTGATATTTTTTGAATAATTTCATTTGACTTTTACTCAAACAATATTTTTATTTGAATTTATATTTTCAAGATTTGTTGTTAAATAATTTTATTTAATATATATATATATATATATATATATATATATATATATATATATATATATATATATATTCCTAAATATCAATGGTTATTGCATGTATTTTTTTTATATCCAACAAGTAATGAAAATGAGTTTTTTATAGATAAAATGGATAACTGACAAAAACTAGCTATAATTGATCCGATGCATTATCATCTCTATGTATACCACCTATTCGCACCACATAATTTTTTCTTCTTGAAATTCACTAATCAATCTCTCTATCACAACAATCACACATCATTTCCTTTTCATTGATGTGTTTGGAATCTCCCACATAGCCACCAACTTGTTTGTAGCCACCACCTTAATGTCTTATTCCATTATAAGACACTTTAATCTATTAGGTTATATCATATTATCTTAGCATCATCACATCTCGTGTTATCTTGTTTTAGTAGAAGTACTTTGGTTGAATCCTCACTCTCCCAGGTATTATACATAAACCCTAACTCCAATTTCACACAAAACTTCTTTTTTTCCTTCGTTCAAAATGAAGTTTTATACAAAAACATGTTCACAATACCATATTACCGGATACTTGATTGATAGGTAATTATCTATAAATCTAATGAATCAGTAATTATCTTCTGATGATCCTCTGTAAATAATATATTCGTAAGTAAATCTATAGGTAGTATTATCTACGAAAAATTTATTTATGGTTTTTGATAGTAAATAATTTTAACTTTTTAGGGTAAAAATGTTTCTTAATTACTTAAACCTCGTAGATAGCACGACTAAATCTCTTTAGTAGGTGAAGCTTTAGCATCACTTGCAATTGAGTAGGGTAACCATCTTGTGCCTGGTCTTCTTCTATATACATATGTATAGTATGTTCATTTGGTAGTATATAAAAGGGATGTTTTTAGGATTTTAACTAATTAGAGTGATTGTAAAAGCTTATCATCATTTGTACTAGCTATAGTAAAAGCATTAACTGTATATAAATATCTTCAGTTCAAAAAATGGGGTGGTGACATTTTTATAATTATTGTAAACGTATATGTCTCGGTTAAAAAAGAATCGATATATAAAACTGGCGCAGTGACATTTTTGTAATTATCACAAATGTATATGTCTCGGTTCAAAAAGAACCAATGCCTAAAACTGGCCTGATGACATTTTTGTAATTATCACAAACGTCTATTACCTCGATTGTTTAGAGAACCGAGACATAAAATAATTGAATATTTCTTTTTTATATTTTTGAGAGGGCTTAGGCAACTGTTCTTTATAGAATCGAGACCATAAATCCTTATTACTTCGGTTAATAAAATAACCGAGGTAATAACATGTGCTTAGGGTTAAATTTCGTGAACAGAGAAATTTTTGGACAGAAGCTTTTTTGTGCATGGTGTGCGATACTGCTCTTTGGTCTTCCATTTTCACGGCCATCATCTTCAAGTTTTCTTGCCTTTCTTTTTTAGTTTACGTTGATTAAGTGCTTAGGTATGATTTTATTTCGTTTTGACCAATTGATTTCGTGCATAGATGTTCTTCAGCTCTTCGAATAGATACTTTGGGATGTTCATTTTAGTTTGTTTTAGCCCCAAACTCATCTTCAAGGTTAGTTTCGTTTTAGATTTTTCATGTTCTCGTTTGGTTGATTGTTCTTCATACACCATACACATCAAAACAAAAGTATAGGTAAAACGGAGAGTATGTTCAAACGAAGTCTAAATGAAATGAAAATATATATGAAGAACCAAAAAATCATGAAAACCCCTCACAAAAATTTTTTCGACTCAAAATTCAAAGTGTAACTATTCTAAATATTTTTCAAAGTTTGAAAAAAGAAACAAAAAATTTCCCGATAAATAGAAAACAATGTTTTCTGTGTTTGTTTGTGTTTCTGGGATTCTGTCATATGGTTTATGTAATACAGAAACGATAATTTTTCTTTTAAAAAAATATACTTTAGACTGCGATTTTAGTAAAAGCTGAGGTAAAAAAAGGTTTATTGTCTGGGTTCTAGATCCAACCGAGGTAATAGATCCTTTAATTAATTAATTTTACGGGTCTACGGCCTCAGTTCAAACTAGAACTGAGGTAATAGACCCAAATATTTTTTATTTTTAATCGCTTTACTGCTTTGGGTTTTTTTAAACCGAGACAAAAAGTCTTGACTTTTTATCTCGTCTATATCTCGGTTATAAAACTGCTATTATAAACCCAAAACAATCGAGACAATATCCTTCCTTGCATCAGTGTTTATAATAATTAATGTACTTTGTATGGTTATTTCTTTTTGCATAGAACGTTCTACATAAAATTTATCCACGTAACAATTTTTGGAGTCTACATTTTATTAAATTCAGGTAGCATAAAAAATGTGCACTTTTCATGGAAAAAAAAATCATAAGCGTAAAGCACATAAAATCTAAGAAAACTAACGTATTGTTTTTAAAATTAGTGTTCCATTGTTTATAATTAAAAATTTAGAAAACGAAAATTCATCTTTAGAATATTTTTTCATTCCCACATTAAGCGTCAATGTATCGAAATAAAAGCTATATTGCCTTATGAATAATTTAAATCTCATTGAATTAGGTTAACCTTTTTTACTAATTTTATGAAGCATCTAAATCAAAGAGAAAAGAAGCCGCTTTTTGAATTGCATTACACCTTTTTCTTTTCTTTTTTGAAGCATTATTGCCTGGTTGAACTTATAAACTGAAATAATATTAAAATCAGCACATATAGTTCCTCTAATAACGACAGATAAAAAACATGGATGACATAGTATTACATATCACTCCATGCGAACACATGTATGTGAGTGGTATTGTGGTTAAATATTTAACCTTCTAGAAGCACAACAGGAACATAAGAATAAAATAAACAATTCATGTTAATTATATTCGAGAACAGAAGGGAATATTCTCCAAAAAAGTTATGCTTAAATACTTCTATTATTAGCTAAAATTTAATAAAAAATATTAAGTTTCTTAGTATTTTAATTATTTATAAATAATACATTCTGTTGGAAATAATATGCTCCTTAATTGTAACTACACTCTTTAGGAAAGTATTTCTAGAAACCAAATGTTAACATCTAGAGAAGAAACTAAGAGATTGAAGAGAGAAAAAATAGGTGTAATCAATTTTTAACAATGAACTAAAGTAATGAAGAAAAGTAACAACAAATGCATCTCAAAGTAAAATTATATTTTTCTAAAATAACGACAAAAAGGACATAAATTTATTCTCATATTAAAGTATGTTACTATTTCTTCCACAAATTTAATATTAATCTAGGGAGCATCCAGATCCAAACAAACTTAACCCTTTCTCTGTATTGCTATAAAATAATAAAAAAAGAAAGTAGAAATATTTTAAAGACTTGTTAATCAGCGTTCTTACTATATATAAACACTTATTAAAAAAATAAACAATAAATATTTTACAGCAAAAACTAAAAGAAACTTAAAAAAATACCATTTGAAAACATTTTTTTATTATTATAAATAATTTCATTAACAAACCGCTGTACTAAGAATATTTATTGAGGTTTGTCATAAATTAAATAAAATGATAAGCAAAATACATGCATAGTCAACCTAAAGTTATAATATACTTCTTCTTTTAGGGCAGAATTTAATAGTACGAACATAAAAGAAAAAAAAATTTTCCCAATGGTTAAAAAATGTGTTCAAATACTAAAAAAGCACAAATCATCGAAACATAAAACAGCACTTCATTTAGCGAGTAGCCATTATTAAACTTCTAGAAGTTTAGGCATTTACAACAACAAAATTATTACTTTACTTTTTGACAAATTCAGCGAGTAGCCATTATTACTTTACTTTTTGACAAATCTAATTTTGGCATTTATGTTGTATATGAAAATGATGTAATTGTTTTAACTTTATTAATAATTTGGAATTTGAGTAAGAGTGCCATAGTGTATTAGCCAGTGAAAAAACGGGTTTTATATTTTTCTATTGAATTAGAAATCTCAACCCCATTCAACTTGTCATGGTTACGAGTTAAATTAAGTTGCTCGACATAGAATTATGAAACGATTATGAATAATACAGCATATTATTTATAACTAATTTTTAAAAAGTATAAACCATTATTATATTATTAATTACAAAAATAAATACAAGTGTATCAGTAGTATAGTAAATCAGTCAATTTTAAAATTAGAAAATAAATAGAAACTGAATAAGTCATCTTAATCCAATGTATTAATCCGTCACACGGTATTGTTTTTCAACCACAGCATAATATATATAGAGAGAGCGAAAGAGAAAGTAGAGATAGATAGATGAAAGATACTGAATCTGATAGAGTTATTATGGTCGTTCGTCATCATCTGATTGTTGCCGCTCGCCGTTCGTCCTCATCTGGTTATTGTCGCTCGTCTTCGTGACTTCGTGCCTGTCGTTCGTTCCGCTCGACAGGGTCGCTCGACATCGTGATTGTCGTCCTCACTGGTCGACAGGAACGCTCGTCCTCGTGACA
Source organism: Vigna nakashimae (assembly GCA_034642375.1). Classification (NCBI taxonomy): domain Eukaryota; kingdom Viridiplantae; phylum Streptophyta; class Magnoliopsida; order Fabales; family Fabaceae; genus Vigna; species Vigna nakashimae. The sequence continues at coordinate 27,686,053 of CM067768.1, forward strand.
TCGTGCCTGTCGTTCGTTCCGCTCGACAGGGTCGCTCGTCATTTGCTCTGTCGTTCGTTCGTTCGTGACTGTCGCTCTCGCCGCTCGTCCTGAACGCTCGTCCTGAACGCTCGTCCTTTGCTCTGTCGTTCGTTCGTTTTCATTTGTTGTTTCTGTTTGCCTTCTTTGTATCGATCGTTCCCTTTTAGGACGTTCGGTCTAGGAAGCCTTTTTACTTCCTGTATATATACCTTTACTTTGTTTTTTTTTTTTCATTTCTTCTTCAATACAATTCTTTTCTTCTTTGTTCTCTGGTTTTCTTTCTCCTTTTTCTCTGTTATCTTACATGGTATCAGTTGACATTTACTTTTCTCATGGCTTTCTCCAATTCTATCACTGATCATCTTTCCAACCCTGCCAACCCTCTGTTTCTGCATCCCGGTGAGAATCCCGCTCTTATTCTTGTTACTCCTCTTCTTTCTGATAACAACTATCAACAATGGCGCCATGATATGCTCGTTGCTCTGGAAACCAAGAATAAAGAAAAATTCGTTCTTGGCACTTTTCCTTGCCCTGCTGATGATGATATTCTTCATGAAGCCTGGAAGCGTTGTAACAAGATGGTGATTTCATGGCTGACACGATCCATGACGCTCCCTATTAAACAATCTGTTATGTGGATGGAATCTGCCTATGAAATCTGGATTGATCTTCTTCAACGTTTTTCTCATGGTGACAAGTTTCGTATTGCTGATCTTCAAGAAGCCATTCATTCTTGCAAACAAGGTGATTCCACTGTATCTCAATATTATACTCGTCTTCAAATAATTTGGAAAGAGCTTTCTCTATATCAAACCATTCTTGTATGTACCTGCCATTCTCCCTGCAATTGTGGATTGTTAATCAAGATTCAACAAGATCGTAATGATGATTCTGTAATCAAGTTTCTCCGTGGGTTAAATGATGAATTCTCTTCTGTACGTTCTCAAATCATGCTAATGGAACCCATGCCAAATCTTACCAAAACCTTTTCTTTGATTCTTCAACAAGAACGTGAATTTCATAATTCGTCCTCCCAAACTCCACAGGATTCTATGGCCAATTTCAATTCTTACGATCCCCAACACAAATCTTATAAAACTGATCGTTCTGGTACTTTTTCTGGTCGTGGACGAGGACGTAATATTAAATTTGGTGGTCGTTCTAAGTACTGTGATCATTGCAAAAGAACTAATCATACTTCTGATAATTGCTGGTTCAAATATGGTCTTCCTCAAGGTTATAAACCCGTCATCAAACCTCATTTAGCTATCTCCAATTCTTCTGCCAACATGACTAATGGTGATTCACACATCTCTACTGATAATTCTAATGATGATTCTTCTGCTGATAAAGCTCAACCTCAATACACTTTTTCTCAAGATCAGTATAACGCCATTCTCAGTTTATTGAAACAATCTCAATCTCCTACTACTAAGGAGGCCAGTGTTAATCAATGCACTCCACAGTCATCAGGTTCTTTTTCTTCATTTAATATTTCTTCTTGGATTATAGATAGTGGCGCTACTGATCATATATGTTCTTCTAAATTTCTTTTTCATTCCTTGCATCCCATTACTCCTATTTCTATACGTTTACCAAATCATAGTTTTGTTACTGCTGAGTTTTCTGGCACTGTAAATTTAGGCAATTTGATTTTACATAATACTCTTTTTGTTCCTAACTTCTCTGTTCATCTTATTTCTATTTCAAAATTATTACATTCAAATAATTTCTTCATTGTTTTTCATCAAGATAGCTGTCTCATTGTGCAGATGGATACTTACCAGACGATTGGAGTAGCTAAGAAATACAAGGGCCTTTTTTATCTTCTTAGTAATAATGTTACAACTACTTCTGAATTGAATATTTCTCATTCTGCCTTTCATAACAGTTCAAATGATTCCTGTAATTTGTGGCATATGAAACTTGGACATCCTTCAAATAAATTTCTTCAAATTTTAGCATCTCAATATACTGATATTTCCTTTCAATCTTTTGATGCGTGTGACGCCTGTGCTTTTGCTAAACAAAAACGTCTTCAATTTTCTGTTAGCAAAACTAAATCTTCTTGTTTCTTTCACCTAATTCATGTTGATATTTGGGGTCCTCTTTCTATTTCTTCTATTGATGGATACAAATATTTTTTAACTATAGTTTATGACTATAGCCGTTTTACATGGATCCTTCTTTTAAAACAAAAATCTGATGTTAAAAACTTACTTCCAAACTTTATTCTCTTAACTGAAAATCAGTTTTCATGTAAACTCAAAATTCTAAGGTCTGACAATGACAAAGAATTTTTTCTTAATGACTTTTATTCTACTAAAGGTATTTTTCATGAAACTTCTTGTGTTGCTACTCCTCAACAAAATGACATTGTTGAAAGGAAGCATCAACATATTCTTAATGTTTGTCGTTCTTTACTTTTTCAATCTAAAGTTCCTAATATTTTCTGGTCCTATGCTGTCAAACTTGCCATTCACATAATTAATAGACTTCCAACACCTTTTCTTCATAATCAATCTCCTTATGAATTAGTTTATTCCATCAAACCTGACTTTTCAAATCTAAAAGTTTTTGGCTGTTTATCTTACTCCAGCTCTGCCACTGCAGGACGTACAAAACTTGATTCCAGAAGCAATAAATGTATTTTTCTTGGGTATAAATCTGGAACCAAAGGGTTTGTACTGTATGATCTGTATTCCCACTCAATTATCGTTTCTCGAAATGTGATTTTTCATGAACATATTTTTCCATATAAAAATTGTTATACTTCCCCTTCCTCTCCTACAAATGATGATAATTCTGATGTTATTCTCTTTGATTTTCCTACTGTTCTACCTTTTTCCACTGCTCCAAATCATTCTCCTGGTAACATTCCTCACCCCACTGATAATATCATTACTCCTAATGTTGAACAACGAATCTCTCTTAGAAATAAAACTCGACCTACATATCTAGATGACTATTACTGTGGTATCACTTCTGCTATTCAACCAATTCATACTAACCCATATCCCATGCATTTGTTTCTTTCTTATAATAAATGTTCCTCTAACCACACTTCTTTTTGTCATAATATTTCTGCTCAAGTTGAACCTTCTTCTTTTAAAGAAGCTAGCAAGTTTGAATGTTGGCAACAGGCTATGAAATCTGAACTTGCTGCCCTTGAAAGAAATCAAACATGGACTTTGGTTAATCTTCCTATTGGAAAGAAACCTATCAGTTGTCGTTGGGTTTATCGTATTAAACACAAACCGGATGGCTCTATTGATAGATATAAAGCTCGTTTAGTGGCAAGAGGCTTCACTCAAACTGAAGGATTGGATTACTATGAAACTTTTTCCCCTGTTGTTAAAATCACTACTGTTCGACTCGTTCTTGCTATTGCTGCCATCAATAAATGGTTCCTCCATCAATTGGATGTCGACAACGCTTTTCTTCATGGTGATTTATCTGAAGAGATATACATGAGGCCTCCTCCTGGTCTTCGTTCTTCTGCTCCCAATCTTGTCTGCAAACTTAACAAGTCTCTTTATGGTTTAAAACAAGCAAGCAGGAACTGGAATCATAAACTCACATATGAGTTAGTTTCTCTTGGTTTTAAACAAAGCACTGCTGACCACTCTCTTTTTATCAAACATTCTCCTACTGCTATCACTGTTCTTCTGGTATACGTTGATGATATACTTCTTTCTGGAAATAACCTATCTGAAATCACTAATGTCAAAGATCATTTAAACAACAAGTTTCACATCAAAAATCTTGGAGATCTAAAATTTTTTCTGGGTTTTGAAATTGCTAGATCTCAAGCTGGGATATGTATTAATCAAAGAAAATATTGTCTTGAATTAATCTCTGAAGCTGGTATGTTAGGTTGTAAACCTGCTTCCACTCCTGCTGATCCTTCCATCAAACTTCATGCTGATGAAGGCACTCTTCTTACTGATCCTTTTTCTTATCGCCGTCTCATTGGTCGTCTTCTTTATCTCACTCATACACGGCCCGACATTACCTTTGCTGTTCAACAACTCAGTCAGTTTATCTCCACTCCTCGCTAACCTCACATGCAACAAGCCATGAGAATTATTAGATATTTAAAGAATGCTCCCGGTTCTGGTCTTTTATATGCTGCTAATAATTCCTTCCGCATTCACGCATATTCTGACTCTGATTGGGCTACCTGTGCTACCACTAGAAGATCTATCTCTGGTTTTTGCGTTTTTCTTGGCACTGCTCTTATCTCCTGGAAATCAAAGAAACAAACAACAGTTTCCAAATCTTCTTCTGAAGCTGAATACAGGTCTTTGGCTTCATTAACCTGTGAATTACAATGGCTGCAATATCTTTTACAAGATTTGCATATATCGTGCCCGACACCTTTTTCTGTTTACTGTGACAACAACTCTGCCATTCACATTGCCAAGAATCCCACCTTCCATGAACGAACAAAACATATTGATATAGACTGTCATGTCACTCGACAAAAGCTTCAAGATGGTCTCATCAAACTTCTGCATGTTTCCTCTACCAGTCAAGTTGCAGATGTTTTCACTAAATCTCTTTATCCTTCTCCTTTCAATATGGTTACTTCCAAGCTAAACATGCATAACATTCATGTTCATCTTGAGGGGGGATGATAGAGTTATTATGGTCGTTCGTCATCATCTGATTGTTGCCGCTCGCCGTTCGTCCTCATCTGGTTATTGTCGCTCGTCCTCGTGACTTCGTGCCTGTCGTTCGTTCCGCTCGACAGGGTCGCTCGACATCGTGATTGTCGTCCTCACTGGTCGACAGGAACGCTCGTCCTCGTGACATCGTGCCTGTCGTTCGTTCCGCTCGACAGGGTCGCTCGTCATTTGCTCTGTCGTTCGTTCGTTCGTGACTGTCGCTCTCGCCGCTCGTCCTGAACGCTCGTCCTTTGCTCTGTCGTTCGTTCGTTTTCATTTGTTGTTTCTGTTTGCCTTCTTTGTATCGATCGTTCCCTTTTAGGACGTTCGGTCTAAGAAGCCTTTTTACTTCCTGTATATATACCTTTACTTTGTTTTTCTTTTTTTCATTTCTTCTTCAATACAATTCTTTTCTTCTTTGTTCTCTGGTTTTCTTTCTCCTTTTTCTCTGTTATCTTACAGAATCCTTTTACAAATAAATCAAATAGAAAAACACCATAACCTTCAGAATTATAATAAGAATCTATAGAATGTACTCAACATATCAAATAATTTGATATCTGTACACTCCATCGTGAAAGAACTAAATGACAACCAATTATATTATTAAAAAGAGATTATTATATGAAAACTTTTTTCTAAAAAGGTAAAAGTTTAAATTTCTCAATATAAATCACAAAGTAACAAATACCAAGAGATCAAACCTATCATTTTGATGGATTTTACTGGTTTGATGCTAATAATGTGACTCTTCATCCTACGTGTTTTTGGTTTTGAGAAATGTGGTCTCGCCTTTACAAAATATATATATATATATACTTGCTTTTATTTTAACAGGCAACACATTTTTACGTAATATATATTCTATTTATTTTTTATTTTTTTTCTTTTTTATAAATATAGAAAGTTAACTTTTTTTTTAGTGAAATATCTTTAATTTTCTTTCTATATGGAGTAATTAACTTTTTAGTAATCAAAAGTTGCTTTATAACAGTTTAAGACAAGATTGTTTACACCACAATTATTATTTTTAAAAATGATAATAATAAAGCAGCGGTCATATATTCCAAGACAAACACTTTGTTCCTGTCCATAAATAGAACAAGAAATTCCTTCTCTCCACTCACACCAATCATCCTTAGAAAGTGGAGAGAAAGAGAGAAAAAAAAAAAAACAAAAACCTCTCTCTGGAATCGCCATGACCATGAAGGATTCCATTGTTCTGTATTCGGCTTTGGGAAGAGGACACCTGGTTTCCATGGTGGAACTAGGCAAATTCATATTATCCCATCACCCTTCTCTCTCCATCAACATCCTCTTCCTCACTCCACCCCCTAACCAAGACACCCCCACCTCCCCCACCGCCTTCACCTGCGCCGCCACCGCCAAATACATTACCTCCGTCACTGCCGCCACCCCCTCCATCACCTTCCACCGCATCCCCCAGATCTCCCTCCCCACCGTCCTCCCTCCCCTAGCCCTAAACTTCGAGCTCTGCCGCGCCACCACCCACCACCTTCGCCGCATCCTCAACTCAATCTCCCTCTCCTCAAACCTCAAAGTCGTCGTTCTAGACTTCATGAACCACAGCGCCGCACGTGTCACCCACACGCTTCAAATCCCCACCTACTTCTACTATACTTCCGGTGCCTCCACCCTCGCCATTCTCCTTCAGCAAATCATCCTTCACGAAAACTACACCAAATCCATCAAGGATCTAAACATGGACGTCCTCATCCCCGGGCTTCCCAAGATCCACACCGATGACTTTCCGGACACGGTCCAGGATCGTACAAGCGAGGCTTACAAGGTTTTTACCGAAATCGCCATGTGCATGAGGGACAGCGATGGTGTTATTGTAAACACGTCTGAAGCCATAGAACGGAGGGCTATAAAGGCCTTCAACGAAGGGTTGATGGAAGGAACCACACCACCCGTGTTCTGCATTGGGCCTGTGATTTCTTCAGCCCCTTGTAGAGGGGACGATGACTGGTGTTTGAGTTGGCTCGACTCGCAACCGAGTCAGAGTGTGGTGTTTTTGAGCTTTGGAAGCATGGGAAGGTTCTCAAGGACGCAGTTGAGAGAGATCGCTATTGGATTGGAGAAGAGTGGGCAAAGGTTTTTGTGGGTTGTGAGGAGCGAGTTCGAAGATGGTGACTCAGGGGAGCCAACTAGTTTGGAGGAGTTGCTGCCGGAGGGGTTTTTGCAGAGGACAAAAGGGACGGGGATGGTGGTCAGAGACTGGGCCCCACAGGCCGCGATTCTGAGTCATGACTCAGTGGGTGGGTTCGTGACTCACTGCGGGTGGAACTCGGTGTTGGAGTCTGTGAGTGAAGGGGTGCCCATGGTGGCGTGGCCTCTGTATGCAGAGCAAAAGCTTAACAAGGTGATTTTGGTGGAGGAAATGAAGGTGGGTGTGGCTGTGACGGGGGACAAAGATGGGTTAGTGAGTTCCACCGAGTTGAGTAATCGAGTGAAGGAACTGATGGACTCAGACAGAGGGAAAGAAATTAGACAGAATATTTTCAAAATGAAAATTAGTGCCACGGAAGCAGTGGGAGAAGGTGGATCTTCCATCATTGCTTTGAATAGGTTAGTGGAACTGTGGAAAGAGCACTAACTATAGAATTAGAGAAGGAAATCATGAGCTTTATGAAATGAATAATATTAAGTTTAGCAAAGTCTGATGCAGCATAAAAGCTCAATATCTTTCTCAATAAAGAATGATTACTGTAAATTATCAATGTTCTCAAGATTAATTATGAATATAGATGTGTCGGGGCATGTTTTGAAGTTAAATGAAATCGATCTACGACAAACCAGAGTACTACAAAACATTCTCGTACAAAATAATTTCTTTTATTTGAAGCACGAAACTCAGACTTAAGATAGTGTTCATTTTAATTTATTCCTTAATAATTAGTCTTTCTGTTCATACGGCAACTAGTTTAATAAATATGTAGCTTGGATCTTTTGAACATGGTTAGTATTGACTTATTCTGTGTTGCGTTCGATGGAGTTTCAATCAGTCGGTGCTTGATTGCAGACTATAACATTTTCTTCTGCTATATGAGCGTCACGAGAGTTGGCCATTTGTTTCGAAAAAACATTAAACTAGGTAAGATGCAAGGTTAAAAACTATAAATGAGGTGATGGTTGAATTTGTGGATTAATAAATCTCTTTAAATATAGAGACCGAAAACCTGGTTTTCTTCAAATAGGGGCCAAAAGAAAATTAATATGGTATAAGACTTTTGTAGCTTTTAGTCTTATGGATTACTTTATACATGACATATATTTAAGAAAAATGCTTGAGCAAAACGTAGAAATTTATGTTTATATTTATTATTTTATATTAAAAAACAAGTCTATTTCATTTTCTTTCGTTATATATGGTCATGCCTTTGAATTTCTGCAGTTCTATTGATTTTCTGTTCTTAATTAATTGTATCTCCTAGGAATAATGCCTTTGAATTTCGACACTCACGATTTTTTCTTTTAAGTTGAAAGGTTAAGAGGAAAGATGTATTTAAATTAATTTTAATTTTAACTTTTAAACCACAAAGAATGATTAGACTCGATAATACATTTTGTAACATTTTATTTTAATAGTATAAAATTAGCAAAATGTAACGCTATAAATAACTTATAAAAAACTTTTCAAAACTATTGAGAAAGGAGATCTTAGACTTAGAAAATAAATTCTATCTGTGTTGTTGAACCATCATCCTCTTCATTGTGAGATGATTAAAGAAAATCTCTTCCTAAGCTTACACCATTTAAGGTGATTATTGTAAAAGAGAAACATACACAAACAAACAAAGATAAAAACAAGGATAAACTAGTATAAAAAAAATATCACATTTATGTAAGTTCTCATATATATATATATATATATATATATATATATATATATATATATATATATATATATATATATATATATATACATACACATATATCACACTCAATCGAAGAAATTTACATTGTGCAGTATCACACAACAACCATAAACCTGACTCATCCGAATATATCATGAATGTCGAGTTATAACATGTTCTACCCTTTTATGTGATGGAATAACTAACCCCCCTCAACTACAACACAAGGTTAGTCCATTAAAACGCCCTTTGCCAGATGGAGAAAAGACCCCATTCTAGGACCATGGTGGGTTCTGCACTTGAGTGGTGAAACAAATTACTCACTCAAAGCTACCACACAAGGTTAGTCCTTTAACTTGCCCTTTGCCAATTGAAGAAAGACCCCAAGCTAGGACCTCCTGCTTCTCTCACGACATGACTCACCACTCTCTACTTGAGCATGGATGATAATTAGAGTGTTAGGATAACCCATCAGAACTGAGCTTCTTACATTCATACTTACAATACTTGAAACCCCCACTAAGAAGTCCTTCCTTGAAACTCTATTCACCACTTTGGTTCACACATACTTGCTTATGTTACAAGAATTTGTGATTTACCTACAGATAATTACATACAGATTTGGACCCATAAGTAAATTACTTGTTACATACAAATTTTACTTTGGGATATGAGAAATTAAGTTACATATTTTTTCGTAAGCAATGCCAAAAAAATTTCCTACCAATTTTTCATATATAAAATCCATATGTGATTTTGTCATCTTAGAATGGAAATTTTGCGAAGGATATTATGCATAGGTAATGATATAGGATTCATAGGTAAGTGAACAAAAAATTATCTACTAATTTCAAATACGAATTTAGAAATAATTCATTATTAAAAGTTAAAATTGATAATATGCTTACCCTCACGCTCACCACTCTCTCTCCCTACCTCAAAATATTTCCTCACTATTAAAGAAGAACATCTATCGACATTCACTCACTCTCGCTTACAAGTGTTGATCTTAATTCTTCATAAGTTTCCTATTTTTCTTCGTTCAACCTTACTCTCTCTCTCAAACTTACCATTGTCATCTCACACTGACTCATAGGGAAGAAAAAGTTTGTTCTTCTCGCGCTCACTCACTTTTCGTTCTTCTAGAGTTCGTTCCTTCTCCATTCATCTGGTAAATAATCTTCTTCGTTCATTCCAAAATCCCTAAATCTCTAAAACACAAATTCCCTCCCCTCTTTACTGCGATTGGCAGAAAATGCATTGATACGAAATTTTGATTGAGGTGAAGGTGTTGTGTTTTGGAAAAATTGAAAATTTATTAAAGTATGTTTCGTTGTTTGAGTGTATTTTTATGTGTCTCTGCTTAAACAATGTTGGTTTTGGCTTGTTTTGGGTTGGCTTAAGGATTATAGTAGATTCTTTTGTTGTGAAGACACTCAGGTACAATAGCTTGCTCAATTTCTTTAATAAAGAAACTAAATGAAATCTTAAATAATGAGAATCATCATTTAAACCAAGTATTGAGATTGCAATGCAGAGGAAGAAAAATAGAGAAGCAAAAATAATTTGTATTACCCCAATTCTGCATAATGCAGATACAAATATTTATACATTAAGATTATAACAAAATTAGTTAAATTCTATCTAATCTACTAGCTAAATAAACATAATAATAACAAATAGAAATAATAACAAGCAAGATTTTAAATCCTAACAAGATATTAAATCATAACAAATATTAAATCCTAGCAGCCCTCCTCAAGCTGGAGAATGAATGTCAATCATTCCCAGCTTGGAAACCAGAAATTTGAAAGCTACGGGAGGAAGTCCTTTTGTGTAGATATCAGCTAACTGGCATGTAGAAGGAATCGACAGTAGTTTAAGTAAGTCAGATATGACAATATGACAATCTATTTCAATGTGTTTCGTGCGTTCATGGAAAATCATATTCGCAGCAATATGAAGGGCCGATTTGTTATCACAGAACAAGACTGCTGGTTGTTGAAAAGTTACGTGAAGATCCTGTAGAAGAAAAGTTAACCATTGAATTTCGCAAGTAGTTGTGGCAAGATTTCTGTATTCATCTTGTGAGGAACTTTTGGATACAATGGCTTGTTTCTTCGATTTCCATGAAATAAGTGAGGTGCTGCAAGTTTCTTATATGAAATCGTTAATAAGGTGCTGCAAGTTTCTTATATGAAATGACAGAAGCAAGAGGATGTTTGATACATTAAGAATGAGAGGTAATAGTTGATGCATAAGAAGTTTCAAATTCAGATAGTCTTGAAGGTGAATTTTTCTGTCGGGTGGATCTTCTAATGTTAGGAGCAGGTAGAGTGGAAGGTGAACTGGGTGGAGAAGGATGCGAAGGAGCTGTATGAGGTGTGGGAATACATTGGTCAATATAGAGCAAAGGTGGGTAGGTGAGAAGGTGGGAATTAGAAGTGGTGTGTGATTCATTATGGTAAGGAAAACAACTTTCATGGAAGACAACATTTCTAGAAATCTCAATGGCCCTGGTTTTGAGGTTGAAGGTGATGAAGCCTTTTTTATGTGGTTTATAGCCAAGAAAAATAGCGGGTAAGGCTCTTGGATCAAGTTTATGTCTATTATTTGACAAGGTGTTGACAAAGCAAAGACAACCAAAAACTTTAAGGGTGGTGATATCAAAAAGAGAACTGTATAATTGTTGATGTGGAGAATGGTTATTTAGAAGAGGAGTGGGAAGGCCATTAATGATGGTAGAGGCATGAATAAGAGCATAAGACTAAAAAATGTTTGGTAAGTGTGCTTGAAAAAGAAGAGAGCGGGTAACATTTAATAAGTGCTGGTGTTTTCTCTCAACTGAGCCATTTTGCTGGGGGTTTTCAACACAAGTTGTTTGGTGAACAATTCCAGTATTTTTATAAAATTCGGCCATAATAAACTCAGTTCCATTTTCAGATCTAATGGTTAGAACCTTGGTTTTAAATTGTCTTTCAGCATAGGTAATGAACGATTGTAAATGTGACTGAGTTTCAACTTTTGAGATTAAAGGAAACACCCATACATATCTAGAAAAATCATCAACAATGGTTAAAAAATATTTATGACCATGAATGGAAGTAGCAGCACAAGGACCCCAAATATCAACATGTAATAAGGAGAAAATAGAAGAAGCATGAGAAGTACTGTGAGGAAAAGAAGGTTTTCTTTGTGTAGTCATATGACAAGGAGTACATACAAAAGAGCGATCAAAATTAATCACAGGATATAATTGTTGCCTTACATGTAATCTATCATGGGATGGGTGGCCTAATATGTAATGCCAAATATCAATGGCTTCCTTATTAGAAATTGTTGTGTTGAGGGAGCTAAAAGAAGCCTTGAGTGTATACAATCCAATTTGTGCATCAACTATACCAATCATCCTCTTGCTATGTTTGTCTTGTATAAAACATTGATTGTCAAGAAATATTAGTTGACAATTATGGACTGTGGTAAGCTTGGAAACAAATATAAGATTAAAATTAAATTGTGGAAGATATAGGACATGAGAAATAGACAAAGAATCATTAATCTTTATTGTTCTAGAATATGAGGCTACGGTTTGTTGTCCATTTGGTAGTTTTACTGTGATGGGACCAATAACCTTATAATATGGGTATAGATTCAAGGAAGAAGATACATGATCACTGGCTCCTGAATCTATAATCCACATGACATGGTCTGCAGCATGAGAAATTGGTAGCACATTACCTATAAAAGATGTATTTGGAGAGAAAGTTATACCAATTTGATTTATGTGGGAAGTAGTTGTAGAGGATCCCAATTGTGTTTGTTGTTGCAGCAGGGCTATCAAATGTTGATATTGCTAAGGAGTGATTCTTAACTCATTCGAATTAGATACTTGAGTGTTATCAATGGGTCCTTTAGTGTTGCTTGTGGCAACATTGTTCACCATAACAGGTCTGTGCAGTTTATGCCCAGGAGGGTAACCATGCTATTTAAAGCATTCATCAACAGTGTGTCCAATGATATTGCAAAAAGTGCAAACCTTTGAGTTGTATGAACCTGAATTTGATTTCCACCAAAGCCTCCTTTATTTAATGAATAGTCTCGACCTCCTCTTATCCCTTTGTCGTATGAGGATTCTGAAAATCTTGATGGATAGCTATTCTCTTTGTAACAATTTTCAGCCGTGTGGTAATCTTTTCCACAAAATGTGCAAGATACCTTGTTACTGGCATTTGTTGTGGCTGCATTTAGCATACTCATATTACTCATGGTTTGGTAAAAAAAACGCAAAGAAATCAAGAAGAGGCAAGAATCGAATGAAGATCAGAGGCACAACAAAACTCTTCGATTGAAGAGCTCTGATACCATCTTAAATAATGAGAATCATCATTCAAACCAAGTATTGAGATTGCAATGCAGAGGAAGAAAAATAGAAAAGCAAAAATAGTTTGTATTATCCCAATTCTCCATAATACAGATACATATATTTATACATTAAGATTATAACAAAATTAGTTATAATTCTATCTAAACAAAATAATAACAAATAGAAATAATAACAAACAAGATTTTAAATCTAACAAAATATTAAATCATAACAAATATTAAATCCATGAAAAATAAAGAAATCAAAGTCTATGCTAGATCTTTTATTGGGCAACTTGTATTGCCATGGTCCAGGTTCATAGTTTTGGGAGTGAGATGGTGTGTTGAAACTTATAAGCCAGCTTAGTTGTGGTTACCACTAGGCTTCATTGTCTTTCAAAAACTACCTATGGAGGGATTGGCCATAAAAGGCTAAATGCAGCGTCATAGTTTGAAGCCATCAAAACGCTGGCTCTTAGCAGGTTGACATCTCACATCAACTTCAAATAAAAGTTAAGTAGTGCTTGGTTTCAAAAATAGGTTACGGGTAGTCCCCAAGCTAGTTTTGTCGGGATGTGTTTGACCTTAAGTCCAAATTCCAAGATTCTGAGACTTGGAAGGGTTATCTTTTGATCATAGTAGAAGGCATATTTCACTCTTGCCATTTTTTATCGTGGGTTGTAGATCTAATTATACAAGGCCGAACAATCTGCATAATATGATTGCGTGGTCATAAGCATTCAGTTTGTGTATTTATTTTATGTCCTGATTAATTTTCGCTACTGTTGATGGTGTTACAGTCATATGCTGTTACTTTACCTTGAGTGTATTTACTACGAATATAGAACCCTATCAAGTATAAAACTTTCCTCCACATTGAAGGGTTGTTTTCATCTGAACCAAGTATATATTTTAACTTTATAGGTATAAAAAATGTCTAACTTTTTTTCATAAACAAACGAGTAAGTTCTTTCCCCAAAAATCCGTTCTATTTAACAGGAATCCAACCACAACTGTAAGGCTTTGTTCACTTGAATGGATTCAGGGGAGAGTGATTGAGTGAATTTGAGAGGATTTGAAAATAAATATTTTTGTTGTTTATTTGAGTGAATTTGAAGGTAAGTGAGAGTGAATTTAGAAATAAATTTTTTTAATCTGTCACATTAATCAAATATTACACTAATTCTCACGAACGTTGTTTACAAATTCTTTCTCACTTGCCTCCAAATTCACTCAAATAAACAACACAAAATTTATCTTCAAATCCACTCAATCACTCTCCCCCAAATCCATTCAAGTGAACAAAGGGTAAGTGGTAGGGAGAATGTTAAGTCATTTTATTTGAGATTACAGTTAAGTTTTTAGGATAAATTATGTGAGAATGATAGAAAATTATGGTTGTTTTAAATGACATATCCTCTTTTTATGAGACTGAAGGAAACAATTAAGTTCCTTTTTTATGATAACAAGAGAAATACAAACATAAATCAGTTATTGCTGAATGTGTAAGGAAATATTTTGATGAATTTTATTGAGTTTCATTTCAACTTGTGAGTATTTCACTGTTGCTAAAATGAATTTATCAGTTAAAGTGTTTCTATTGTAGTAATGCTTATATTTCATATTTATAATTTTTTAAAGGTTTTTCCTTTGTAAATAGGTATTAGGAGATGTTGTACTTAACCATCGATGTCCACACAAAACCGGTAAGTTATTGTTTAGCCTGAGTTCTTTTTATATTTGCTGAGAAAGGTTATAACAGATTGTTTGGCCACTGATTAAAAGTTTAAAATTTGAAGATATTGTGGTTATTTGAAGTGAGCAGAGTTTCCGGTCTAAAGCATTACCTTTATTTTCTTAATTTTATAACGAAAGGTTCTGGTATAACAAAGTAGAGTTTAGTTCTAGTATGAGATAGTTGAGTTTATGTTTTTTGTCTTCATTTCAAACTGCATGCATGATGAATGAGTTTGAGACATGAAAGGGATTCATAATTCCTGGCCTTATAGCACCATGTTTTAGATCAGTGGTTACTGTCATTTTCTGATACTGTAAACCCCACAATATAATATGATCAGGTGTGAGAAAAATGTAAGACAATTCTAGTATTCCACCTAATAGCTTAAGCTTTTAGAAAATGTGATTCTTGATTCTGGAATATGGTGCTACTTGATCTAGCCATCTAATCCAACTCTACGCATTGACTGAAAATTTCATTCACAATTTGACAACTAATAAACCAATGTTAACACTGAACGCAAGAAAATTCTACGAAAGGACTTGTCTTTGAATTCACTTTGATCCAAAATGTGCAGAAATTTATGAATTGTGGGTTGTCTTAGTCTGGACATGCAATGTTGCCTATGATTGTTTTGATCTTTGACTCAGTATTATGTAATTTTTAAATCCAACACTATGATATGAAACTTGGGACAATCTTTTTAAAGGCACACAGTTCATAATGAAGACCATAAAGTGGCTGTTATATAAATCAACAACTTTTATTTGTTTCAGACTCCAAATGGTGTCTGGAACATTTTTGGTGGCAAGGGGCGTGGAAATCCTTCGAGTGGTATATTTATACATTCTAGAAGAATCTCATGAAACCAATTTTTTTGTAATAAATCTGAGTATTGCCACTTTCAAATCAAGATTGACAAGGTCCTAAAAAGATTGCACTGTACTTGTTTCTTATTTAGATGAAAGTCTAAAATATGGCAAGTTTTCCTTAATAATGACTGCACAAAACTTTACCAGATACTTCCACGATATAAGACGACATGATGCTTTTACCAGTTACTATATCGATGATTAGGAGGTTTTACTTATCTAGACCTTTTAATGCTATATGCAGGTGATATCTTCCATGCTGCACCCGGTATTGACCATTCTCAGGACTTTGAAAGGAAAGATATCAAGGGTTGGCTGAACTGGCTTCGCAAAGATATAAGTTTTGATGGATGGCGTCTTGACTTTGTTAGTTTTTTTTTTTTTGTCTTCTGAAGTACATTAAAGGTTTACAACAAATTCTTTACTAAGTGTGTAGGTTTTAATGAAAAAATGTGTTGTCCTCCTTTATTATTTATAATCAAGGAACAAATAGAAATTATCATTACAAGTTTCAAGTAGCATTACAGGTTTCTATATTTACTATATTTACAGTAATCTAATCATATAACATTAGCAAGGTCCTACTAAATTGTTCTTTTTTCGACGTTATTTTCTTCTTGAAGTCCCAAAATAATATTTCAAACAATTCCCTGTAATTAAGAATGAAAATAATTAGTTTCAGATAATTCAAATTAATTAAAATAAGAATTACTGGTCAAATTAAGCCTAAATATGAAAACTGAGGAAATATTGGACAATAAAGCACAATTCCTTAATCAAATGTAGTACAATAAGCAAAATGAGTAGTAAAAAATATTGATTCATCAATATCCCACATGTTTTTTTGATGATGACAACTACATAAATGTTTTAATAGTTTTTTGCACACATTAAACACAGTTGTTCATATATTTGATTTTGCTTAAACTATATTTATGCATATTCATCATGTTTATATTTGTGACACTTGATTATATTTGTGATATGCATATTTATTGGATTAAATTGATAAAACTCTATTCACATTGCATATCTGTATAAATTAATCGATTACATTATGTGGATAATCAAGTAAAACACGTGCATTTACATATACTTGATTGCTGAGTGCATTGATGACTTTTGTACTTAACCGATTACAGTATTTTCTTAATCGGTTAAATTGTTCATTAGTTGAAAACTCTGGTTTCTTGAAAAGTCATAATTACCTTAACAGTCATATTTTTAAATGCTATGACTTGCATTAATTGCTTAATTGATTACATACATGAAATATGCTAATTACTGAAGGATTATTATCGAAGGCCTTTGGGTCGTCGGTAAAGTTGATATACCGAAGGCTTTACCGATGATGATTACCGAGGGCTTATGCCCGTCGGTAATGGGCAATGAATTTATCGAAGGCGGTTTTCCGTCGATATAGGCATGAACTTAATGAAATCAGAATTTGGGATTTCCCTCTTCCATTTTCCCCAATTCTATCCTCGCGAAAGCTTACCCCCAACTTTCACTCCCAATTTCTCTCCACTCTCCCTTGTCCTAATCTTTGTCTCCCTCTTTCTCGAGCCATTGTTTCTCACTTTCTCGAGTTCCTCTTTGTTTATGACGGTGAATTGGTAGCGCGAGGAGGTGTTGTCGCTGCGTTAGGGGGTGGTGTCGCGGGGTGAGCAAAGCTTCTAGCTAGCGAGGGAGGCTAATCCAGGGCTGTGTGACAAAATGGCTTTCGTTGCATGAGAAGGGCTTCGTGAGAGAGGGTATCAGAGGTGCTAATACACCTAGGGTTGTCGCTGCCGTAGAGGTAAGTTTTTTCTTTTGTGAATAGGGTTTGCGTGGTTCTGAATTCGAAATCTGCAATGGGATGTGTTTCTCCAATTCAGGATGACCATGCCCTATGTCACATTGTTGCTTTAATTTTGGCTTGATTTATTTCATGTTAAGCTACAAATCCCTTGTCTCACTGTCTCTCAATTTTGTGCTCTGCTGTTGAAACTGTGATATTTGATTATCTAGTTTTGAAAGTTATCTTAGCTAATATATACTTTAATTATATTGAATCCGATTATTGCTTGTTTTTGTAACCAAGTTTATTGGAGATTAAATTCGTTGATCTCTCAAGTTTCTGCTTTCCATGGCTAAGGGTGTAGAGTATTTGAAATTATAATAGGGTTGAATCTGTTTTATTGTGTCGTGTGTATAATCATTCTTTAATTGTTAGTTTTTGTTCCACTGGCACCTATTATTGTTAAAAAATGTTTTTGTAATGCCTAGAATCATTTGCAGAAATGTTCAAGAACCCTCATTATGAGTCCCTTGGTTCCAATCGTAGTCTAAATCATGCATAAATCAGATGTCTTAGTTGAGAGGCTTACAAGGTTGTGAGACAGTGATGATAAGATGATGAGGGTCGGGTTTGTAGGTGATTGAGTATTCAACATTTAATGGTAATCCAAGATTTTTAGCAAAAAATTTTATATTTCCAGACGAGATAATAGAGAAAAGAGAAAAGAAGAATTAAGAATACTCTTGTAAAGTTTTACTGAATTACAAACATGGACCCAAGGAATAAAGAGAGACTCCTCCTTCCAAAGGATTCCCATCACAAAGCGTTTTCCTTATTTTAAATAATACACTTAACACTATATTCCCAAATGTTAAATAAAAATACCTCCCCTTCTACCTTTTCTCCTATTATAGTTATGCCTTTGCCCCTAACAACTTCAGACTAACTAATTTGGTAACTATCGTGACCAGTGTTATTAGTATCATACAATTTGTGAAACAATAAACATAATTCGAGCTGGTGGAAAACGAATCAGTAAGTGGATCATTTTGGTGCTTATCAAACCTGAATCGCAACCAAGAGATGATTTGCACAATTATACCATAGGTGCATCACATCCCAACAAGATTGGTTCATGCACAAACCAAATCTATGAAACCCTGAACAATCCTTTGCTAAAATAATAGTAAATTTCCCTCCAATAAGATCTAGGGTTGCCCAATGCATGTTCACGGTTTTATGATTCCACTACTTCTTTTTCATGTTGTTGGTTTTTCAAGTTTTCCTATAAATTGCTTATATCTTCTCTTTGTTAGCAGATTTTGGCTTTCTTCTAAAACTTCACGTCTAGAGTGGTCCCCTCTCCCTAAAATATGACTAGTGGATGCTAACACAGACGAGCACACACACACACACATAAATGTAAGTTAATATGTATATATATGTTTTGACTTTTGTTGTGCTTCTCTATGTTACATTGCTTCTAGTGTTGTATATTTGGTTATTCAGCCTGAATATGTGCTTTATATGTCATCGTTAAAAGTTATATATGTTATGTTCTTATTATTGATCATGATTCTTATAATGCACAAAATGATAAGATTCATGATTTGGAATATCAACCTTCCAATTCAAAATTTGAATCCCAGTTATATCACCATGATCTTAACTAGGACAAAAATAAAACATTCAAAGAAATCCATTTTTGAGTATAGAGGTTGTCGCCTTAAATAGCACTAACCAGAAGTGGACACTTTCTTGGTGACTATAGAAAAAGACAAAGTTTTGGCAAGTACTCCTAGGGGATTATTACTCACAATTGGAGTGTAGATGCCCAAAATGATGTTGATAACCTTTCACAAAACGTGTCTACTTTATATTGCCCAGTGTGACCATTTATAAGTGGTACAAATTGTACATAAGAACATTCCTTAAAGTAGCTCCAATCTAGTTTTGGTTCTTCTTCCATCTATTAAACCATAGTGATACTTCTACTTAGATGTGAAATGCAACCACTCCCAACTTGTGATGAGTGCATGAATTAAAAACCAAGTAGGAGACTTGTGAATAGAATGGAATTTATTAATTTGTATTGGGCCTATATTAGACTTTTGTAATTGTTTCTATTTTTTAAAATAGAGACTTTTATGGAAATTATTTTTGTGTTAGCCAATTAGAGGGTTACGGAAGCGAAATGCTTGTCTAATCCCTTCCCACCACACACTCTACATATGGAAAGCTCGTGTCCTCACTTTGACAACTTAAATAATAAAAGTATGTAATTTCATATTTTGAGTGTTTCGTATCTCAAATGGGGAGCCACCCCTCCTTTGCTTGTCCTAGAATGGCATTCCATAACTTATCTCTTGGGTGGCGTTAGTGGTTAATCAAAGTTTAGAAAGTAAGATTGTTTTCTCTCTTAGGAGTTTCTATCTTGTGAGCTAGGTGACAAGTGAAGATTCTTGTAAAGTCCAATTTTAAGTAATATTAACATCCTAACAAGTCTAAAGTAGTGTAATGAAGCTACAAAAGGAGTCAAAAGCAAAAAATTACCTAAAAATCAAAGTTTGAGTTGCTAGAACCCAAAAAAGTGTACTTGAAGGGTGAGAAATTGAAAATTGACCTAAAGTAGACTAATTTTAACTAATGTTAACATCCTAACAAGTCCAAACTAGTGGAATGAAGCTAGGAAACTTGTCAAAAGCAAAGAATTACCTCAAACAAAAAGTTTGAGTATTTATAACCTAAAAAGTGTACTTAAAGGGTAAGAAATTGCAACTAGACCTAATGTACACTAATTTTAAGTAATGTTAACATCCTAACAAGTCTAAATTAGTGGAATGAAGCTAGGAAACTTTTCAAAAGAAAAGAATTACCTCAAACTCAAAGTTTGAGTATGTAGAACCTAAAAAAGTCTACTAAAAGGGTGAGAAAGATGCAATTCACCTAAAGTAGACTAATAATAACTAATGTTAATATCCTAGTATGCTACCCCCTTGGAGTAAGGATTTTGGACCTTGGAAGCCTCACCAAAACGTTACAGCACCCTGCCACACACTAAACCAGTCACAACAAAAATCTGCACTACACCATATTTGAATTTCGAGTAACAGACTTTGTATCACAATTTGGAGGCCAAACAAGTGGATTTCAAATAATTTTAAGCTTTGAATCAATAGAGGGACACAAAGCAACCTAGTAGAGGCACTAGATCAGATTAAACAAGCAACAAAAATAAAAAACGAAGATCCAAAAGTAGTGCAGTAAGGTGTTTGATAAAAACACAATTGTTTGATTAAAGTGCCTAAAGAAGTGCAAATTTTGTGATTTTCAGTTTTTGGGGTTCAAAACTGGATTGCTTGGTTTTCAAATGCTTTTTATGATTAGATTATACTTTTTTGATCATATAACTCCATTTAAAAACATGGAACCAGCTATTGCTAACCCATAATTGAAATATAAAGAATGTATGAAATCAAACAACACTAAAAATGAAAGCTGCACCAGAAAAATGACTTTAAAAGTGTGCTTTCAAACCCAAAAATGAGTGACAGTGTTTCTAAAACTCAAGTGATGCTTCAAGCAACTTTATATCATCAATTTAAAGGTATTTAAACACTAAAACAAAAAAGAATCTGTTAGGTTCCTTTGTTTAGGAAACCAAACAAAACACTCTTCTCACAATAACACTATACAACAGAAGATGATTGAATCTGTAATGTATATAAAGAGAAATATAATTATACATCCCAATTCCCTTCCTCCACTGGAAAATGTCCAGTCTATACCCACAAGGAAAATATCTAATATTCCTCTCTCCACCTATTATGTTATTATTTATACTCTCTCTACTTACAACTAACTTATTTTATTCCTAACATTACCTACCCCTCAAAATCAACCTAGTCCTCAAAGTTGAAGTCAGGGAACTGTTATTTGATGCAAGACTCCTCTTCACAGGTGGCGTGCGCCCTCCAATTCAAATATGGAGGCTTGGGTGGTGGCAAATCCTCCTCCACTGTCTTCCCTTCTTCTTGGATTCTATTAATTTCCAACATTTCATAAATGGTTTTAGCAAGGGAGGATTCCGCTAAAACCTTGCTAAAGAAAGCTATGGGCCTTACGCTAAACTGCCTCCAATCTCCTTTAATTTCTCCCAGGGTTGCCAAACAGGTAGCTCATAAATTCACATCTAGCATGTATTCCACCAGCTCTTTCCTCAATGGTGACTCTGCCCTGCTCAACCTTATTGACACAATCTGGATAGCCTGATGCCTAAGACTGTCTAGTTGAATCATAGACAGAGGATGAATGTAGTGCATCTTTGGCAACAAAGGCTGTGTATACATAGACAACATGTTTATCACAGATAAGCTTGTGAACCTTACAACTAACTATACCTCTCCCATTTTCTTCATACCAGAATTATGCAGTACTAAAAGAGGATAAGAGTATGTGTACACCCTATCAGCTCCAACAGTGCTTTCAATCCTTTAATGCCCCTGATTTCTCTCCAACATGTAAATGACCATTATCATGGACCCCTACTGTGATAACAGTACATGGATCAAAAACCTCCCAAATGTATTGCTCATCCCACCTTGGAGCAAGACTATCCACAATTGTCCTAGTATGGATCGACTTCTGCCCATATTTAGCTACACAATATGCATCTGTGGTTCGTCTACCATCACTAGTCTTCATTGTCATAAGCCCTTATGCACTTATAATCCCCAATTCTAGAATTCCAATGCTGGCCTTCCATAGATGCTTTGTTGTTGGCCTAAGGTCACTACTATAGTGAGTTGATTCATCGAGCACATGGTAGCCACCTTCCAAACAAACCCTCAAGTGTATCCTACTTGAGAACTTGATGTCTTTCTTCTTTTCCCCTTCAACAACCACATGTTTTTCAAGTTTAAACCACCTTGTCTTCACAGGATTATGGTCAAACGTCCTTTGGACATTGTGTAAAGGAATGACACACCTTCCCATGATTTCACCTTTGTTTGGACCAACCCTATCTTCTGTAATCAAAACCAAGGGCTCCTCAAATGGCTCAGCTACAACAAACATTAGGTCCTCATTCAACATGGGATTTATGGTTTTACTCTGAGATGCTCTAATTCTTGAAAACTGATTTCCCAGATTGGCCTTCACAAAAACTTCAGGATACCGGGTTTTATCACTTGGTATCAAGTCCTGAGCTTCAATAACATTGACCTTAACATACCAAAGATTCGATGATAGGTAAACCTTTGATCTTATGTTTGCAACAACCTTAGGACCAACAGTTGCTACATCAGGAAATGCCTCAACTGCTTGAGTTCCATTCCAAACTGCCAACATTAACTCTCCCTTGGCTTTCTCACCTCTCCTGTCTTCTAGTCTATACCATTGTGGAGCCAAAGGACTATCTGGTGGCACACGTTTTGGGATTTCATTTAGATCAAACATCAATCTCCCTACAACTCCTGGATGTCCTCATCGATTCTCCCTTCCTATCGCTCCGCTACCAGCTCCTCACAAACAGTACCCCGATTTAATCCGCCAAACCTCCACGTTAAAGCATCGGTGAACATCTTCCAAGTCGGATGAGTGGTTCTCTTTCGCCAGAAGCGAAACCAAAAACTCGCTAAACCTCCCTCCATGCATCTATAGACGAGCTTCATCTTCTCCTTCTTCGTCACACGTTGGAGGTCGAAGAGTTTCTCTGCCTGTGCGATCCAGCCCATGGGATCCATACCTTCAAATGTAGGTAGTTCAACGTGTTTCCTCCAACTGCGTCAAACATCTCCTCTTTCATATTCCGATTCTTCCTCCCAGTTTTTCGGCGGTCGTTGTTCGTGTCCAGCATTAACGGAATCACGTCTTCCTCCGGAACTCCGATGTTGGTTCCTGGTTCGTCGTTCTTGAGCGTGGCCAAATGCTTGGAATTCGTGAGTTACTGCTCTCATCTTTGCTTTCAACTCTTCTACTGTCGATTCAATCGTGATCAACCTTCCATCCATTCTTCTTCTTCACCATGCTCCGTTTGCCCCTTTGATACAAATCCAGCAGGTCAGAGCAACGTGTTAGGTTCCTTTGTTCAGGAAACCAAACAGAACACTCTCTTCTCGCAATAACACTTAACAATAGAAGATGAAAGTATGTCTATGTATATTATTGAATCTGTAATGTATATAAAGAGAAATACAATTATACGTCCCAAGGAAGCTTCCCTTCCTCCAGTGGAAAATGTTGAGTCTATACCCACAAGGAAAATATCTGATATTCCTCTCTCCACCTATTATGTTATTATTTATACTCTCTCTCTCTCTCTTTACTAAAAACTAACTTCTTTTATTCCTAACAGAACCACACTGCACTCAAAAATCACTAGTTCACTTCCAAATTTAAGTAAAATTGATGGTTTAGGAAGTGATTTTGCATGTAGGCTCAAATTTGACCAAATGAGCAGTGCACACATGTTTGAAATGGTAAAATAAACTTGTTCAAACATTCACAATGCAAAAAAACAACTAGATGCTTCAAATCACACCTGTTGTAGCCAATTATGTAGCATTTTTAATCCAAAATTAGCACCAGAATTGAAAACACACGCTGGAATCAAGTTGGACAGCACAAACAAAGGTAATGGAAGTTCTAATTCACTTGATCTAGCAAAAAAATATTAGCTAGGAGATGTTAAATGGCCTAAGACACAACAAAGATATCAACCACGGTGAAACGATTGAACAAAAACAGTGACAACACCTTGCTCTTAGATTTTAAGCAACTCAGATATGATTTTTTCATTTTATGGATTAATACAAGTTGCCACTACTTGGAACATGTTGTACATCATCAAATCAAATTGTCTCAAGCTTTAGAAACAAAAATTCTTGACTAAAACAGATCATACAAAATGCACTAGAATTTGAATTTTGTGCTGAATTTGTGAAAACAAAAGCATGTTTTGATTGATTTAGTCCATATAATCAAGGCTAGACAATGTGTCACTGCCTCATATGATTCATCTATGGCTACACATGCACTGGAACTCAATTAAACAAAACAATCACAACTGGAACAGATTCAAACACATGCTGACAAAAGTTAAAACTACACATAGGCACATGACTTGACAAAACTGGAAAAATGAGATTGAAGTTTGAATTGAACACAAAGAAAGGATTTTCACTGTTTAAAATGAAGAACAAAGACTATAGAACAATGAATGAACACAACCATCCACAACAAACACGAAATGAAGCCAAAAAAAATTCAAACAAATTTAGTTTATGTGCAGATACTTAAATAGCTATTTGATTGCCTAAATTATGTTAGTATGAGATTTATTTATTCTATACTAGACTATTTAAACTGAGCTTACTTTGAAATGATGGATTTGTATGTATTATATATCCATGCTTTTGTTGTGCATGTGTGACTTATTGATCACAATAAATGTTTACTATATATTTATGTATATGTTGTATGTTGATGTATATATTGTATGTTCCTATATATTGTATGTTCATTTATTAGGCTACAACTTGATTAAGTTAAGTAGTCATTTAAAATCCTGTGCTACACACACATTCTCAATGGAATATGAAGGGTAAAAGTAGTATAAACACTTAGAACCTACAAAATATGTGGAAGTACTCTACAAAAGAGAACTTCAGTAATAATAAGTTTTCTCCCCCAAATTTAATACACAACCCCTTAGGATGTCTAAGGCATTTCAATACTAAGGACTTCTCTTTGCATGCCCTTATTGTATGCCTATGACAGTAGTGGTCAAATTACCTTCCATGTTCGACTTAGTAATAGGTTTATTACTTATGTCACATGGAGTGTTGTTGTTTTGGCTAAGTTTTTCTTTGTTTGACTTGTCATAGAACATGGCCCATTTTCCTAACCGCCGTGGATGGAGGTACGACTGTTGTTATAGCAGAAGGAGAGGTTTGAAGGAAACTTTTGTCATCAAAGTTGAAGAGTTTGTGGAGACAACTCGACGATATCAATATTATGCTCTTCATGGAGGGATTTGATGCCCATGCATCAAGTGCAAATGTACAAAGATTTTGAAAGATGAAGTCGTCAAATTTCACCTATACCAAAAAGGGTTTGTGCCTGATTACAAGGTTTGGACATTTCATGGTGAAGAAATTCCTTCCACCTCCACTGTAGTTGAAAAGCGACTTGCATCAGGTTCGAATACTATTGTACATACATCTAAGATAGATCAATTTGCCTGTATGCAAGAGATGGTCGACAATGCTCTTCGACAACATGCTGAACAAGAAGCAAACGATAGTCTTGATGAAGAGTCTCCAAATGAAACCACTCAGAGGTTTTACAATTTACTGATAGAGGCAAATCAACCTGTATTTGAAGGTTCATCTGAGTCAAAATTGTCAGTGTGCATTAGACTCGTGGTTGGTAAATCTAATTGGAATGTTTACAATCAAGCATTGGACTTCTTTACAAATTTGATGTTAGATCTGACACCCCCATACAATTTTATGCCGAAGAATTATTATAAAGCAAAAGATGTGTTTCAAAGCTGGGATTGGAAGCCAAGAAGATTGATTGTTGTGTTAATGGATGTAGGTTATCTATGACAATGATAGTGAAAAAATGATGCATTGTTGGTTGAATGCAAGTTTTGTGGCTCACCTAGATATCATACGATGCATGCAAGACGGAGGCAAAAAAACCAATTTCCTTAAAGTCCATGTTCTACTTGCCTCTAATTCCAAGATTACAAAGAATGTTTACTTCAATGCAAACATCACAACACATGACATGACATGATGATAACAAAACTGAAGGAGTTTTGCGTCATTCTTCTGATGGTGAAGCTTGGAAGCACTTCAATCATAAACATCCATCCTTTACTAGTGAACTGCGTAACGTGGGACTTGGTCTATGCTCTGATGGGTTTACGCCGTACATTCAAGTGTCTGCATCAGCATATTCATGCTGGCTGGTGATAGTTATCCCATACAATCTACCACCTATGATGTGTATGGCAAAGCCTTATATGTTTTTAACATGTATAGTACTAGGTCCATCTAATCCCAAATCAGCGATTGATGTTTATTTAAAGCCTTTGATTGATGATTTAAAGAAGCTACAAAATGGTGTTTGGACGTATGATGTTCCAAGGAAGAAAAATTTCCTTATGAGGGCAACTTTGATGTGGACTATTAACGAATTTCCAACGTATGACATGTTATCTAGTTGGAGCACGCATGGTCAATTAGCTTGTCCACATTGGAGCATACAAAGTCATTCCAATTGAGGTATGGTCGGAAAAGTAGTTGGTTTGAATGCCATCGAAGGTTCTTGCCCATTGATCACCCCTTTAGAAGAAACAAAAAGACATTTCGCAAAGGGCAAGTTGAAAAGGATATGCCAAAGGTGAAAGACTTGCCAAAACTCACTGAATGTGGTCATAATAGGATAGAAGGGTTTGGGGAGTGACATAATTGGACTAAAAGAAGCATATTTTGGGATCTTCCCTATTGGAAAGACAACTTGCTAAGACATAACCTCGATGTCATGCACATAGAAAAAAATTTCTTTGATAATGTATTCAACACGGTTATGAATGTTATTGGGAAGACAAAAGATAATGAAAAAACAAGAAAAAATTTACCTTTGTATTGTGGGCGAAAAGGCTTAGAGTTGAAGGCGCAAGCTAACGGACGATTGTTTAAACCAAAAACAAATTACACAATGCCAAAAGACGAGACAAGAATAGTTTGTGGATGGATCAAAGAGCTTGGAAGGCCAAATGGATATTCTTGAAACTTGTCTAGATGTGTAAATGTTCAGAACGGTACTATTCAAGGGTTGAAGAGTCATGATTGTCATGTATTCATGGAGACTTTCATCCCTCTTGCGTTCAGTTGTTTGCCAATGCACATGTTAAATCCATTGATAGAAATCAGTAACTTTTTGAAAGATTTGTGTTGTACAACACTAAAGGAAAATTCCCTAAGAAAGATGGAATAAAATATTCCAATTATTCTCTACAAATTAGAAAGAATATTCCCTCCTACATTCTTTGATTCAATGAAGCATCTTCTAATTCATCTTGCATATGAAGCTTGGCTTAGGAGACCAGTGCAATACAGGTGGATGTTTCCCATTGAAAGGTTTATGGGAGAATCCAAACGTTCAGTTAAAAATAAAGCTAGAGTAGAAGGATAAAATTTTGCAACTTACTTCCACCGAGAGACAACATATTTTTGTTTACATTATTTCAAAAACTTCATGTTGTCCCCTACTAATGTTAGAAATGAAATGCAATGGAAAGTTGAACCATGTCAATGTAAATTGTCAGTTTTTCGACAATCAGGCCGTCATGCAGGGAAATAATACACTCATTGGTTAACTGATGCTGAATTCAACTTTACTCATGTCCATGTCTTAATCAATTGTAGTGAAGTTAAGTCGTACCTTGAATATGTCATCATCCAACTCTTACCTTTGCAATGGTTAAATTGTTATACACTAATTCATTTCATTCATACTAGCTCATTTCTTGTGGTTGAGCAAGTCGCATAAGGAAATTCTTCTGCTAGAATACACTCAGAGTTTTCTCAATGGTTCAGAAATCAGGTCCGTACTTTTTCCTATGTTTTGAGCAAGGTTAATTTGACTCTTACTTTAAATTTTTGTTGGTGTCTTTGTAGGTTTTGTAATCAGGCATTAACTCCCACGATTCAAGAGTTAAGACATCTCTCCAATTGGCCAATGACATGTGTGAAAGAATGACACACTTATTTCAAAAATGGTTACAAATTCCATACACATGAATGATCTAAAGGAAAGAAAATAACAAATTGTGGTGTGTACATCAAGGACCTTACAGATGGTTCTTATGATGATTTCTACGACATCATTCATAAAATATATGAGCTAGAGTACAACAACACTACTTCTCCAAACAGAGTAGTACTTTTTTATTGTTAATGATTTGATCCCTTTCTGCTGATCCAAAATAGATTATGTCATATGGTAAAGGGTAAGACTTTAATCCCTTTCTTAACCATTGTGATGTTTAAAGATATCCTTAATTTAAATTACTTTCATTTCTTTATATGCAGGTTTATTCCATCCAAAGTTGCTTCCTAGGCCATCACACGATCAATTCAGCAACAATATTTGAGTCCATGGCCTACTTGGGGAGCAGTACCTGTAGATAACAGAAAGCCATCTAGGAGTGTTTTAAGGTGAACAACCCATTAAACTAATTGTCCTTCGTATTTTAGTATGTCCATTAATGAATGTTTGTTTTGTTTATTGTTATAGATGAAGGTGCAGTGGAAACCTGAACATGAAACTCAAATACAAAGAAATTTCCATATGAAAGCATCTCATCGGCTATTAGAGATGTTTAGGGATGCCCACAATGCAGGGGAGCATGGTGAGTCACCATTTTTCACTGTATACTTAGCTTGTTGCACCATACTTTGTTAGTGAATTGTGCTTAATTATCAATTATTGTTGCATTTTCACTATTTGGGCTCAATTTCAAGATTAATTGTCATTTTAATTAATTTGAATTATTTGGGTTTAATTATTTTAATCATTTTGTGCAGGACAATCACTGTTGAAAGGTTGAGTAACGATCTGCTGAAGATGGCCGAACGGTCTTTTAAAGGCTTGTTCGAATGGTCCGTGACCAAACAATCTTGGATACTTGACTGAACGGTCTGTCAAAGACTTGACTGAACAGTCTGTCAAATACTTGATCGAACGACCTATCAAAATGGCTTGTGAAAGACTGACCAAACAATTGCTGAGAACCTGCAATGAATGGCCGAGCATTACACTACTGATCGGTTTGTTGAAGGATTGGTCAAACGGTCTGTGGAAACCTAGCTCAACTGATTGAACCGTACGACATAGCCTTAGTGCATGAGTTTCCCTGAACCGAACGGTCTATTGAAGTCTGCACCAAACGAGCTGAGAAAGCCTTGCTAGAAGCCTCCATCGAATGGTCTATGGACGCATATAACGAACGATCTGTGAAAGCTTACACTGAATGACCGAACACTAACGAACCGAACGACAAACAACTATTGTCTGAGAGTGGATTACTGAACGGTCAGGTAAAGACTGCATAGTACTAGCTGAGCCTGCAAAGCCCTTAAGGATCGAACGATCAGATGCAATAATCAAGGGAACTCAACAGTAGTGTTGGAAGCCCATTCTAGGACTTCAAGAGGGTGTCCACGTCAATGGTGTAGTTTAATTTCGTTTTAGAAGGTGATTGGGTCAAACTTTAGGACTTTGGGCCCAATTTTAGGTTATTTTGTAGGAAGCCCATTAGGAGGGGGTTTTGGTCTTTTGGGTTATATAAAAACCCTAAAATCAGGTTTCTCAACACTCTCCCAACCGCCACTTAGATTTTCAATTCTTGGGAGCTTCTTCTTCGTCCTTCCCTTGGGGTAGGTTTAGGTTTTTCTTTTATTCCATTTTCATGTATTGAACTCCTTTTACATTGCAAATTAATAGGTGAAATCGTTAATGCGTTCAGTTCTAGCTCATTTCATTTTATCAAGCTTTGCCACGGTGTAGTTCATTTCTTCTTCGTTATTGTTCAGTGTCTTTTTCACTGCTGCATTTTGGTTTTACGCTTACTGCTCATTTTGTTTTTCATTTGTTGCTTTGTTCTCATTCGTGCTTACTGTTCATTCTGTGTTTAAGTTCATTTGGTGCATTTACATTTAGTTGCATTTACGTTTTCTACATTCTGCGTGTTTATTGTTCTAGCATTTTGTTTCTGCAATTTCAATTCTGCTGTACTGTGTTTTGAATTCTGCAAGTTTATTGTTTCTGCATTTACTAAAATTACTGTTCGATTTTCTAATAACACCGTTCGGTCTCTAACAGGCTTCACTGTTAGAGACCGTTTGACTTTCTTCTGCATTGACTTGTCCAGTTTTACATTCTCATTTCCATTCGGTGTTGTTTTTATTCCGTTCGGCTATCTTATGTTTTAACTCGTTTCCATTTCTGCTTTAAATATTGTTCGGTCTCATCATCAGGACCGTTCGGCCTTATGAACAAAATCGTTCGGTATCTGGCACACTCGTGTTAGAACCCTTGTGAATAGGATCATTCAACCTTGTGAATAGGATCAATCGACCTTGTGAAGAATTGTTTGGTCTTCATGTTTTCCAAATTTAATTCAATGCTTTCAATTCTACTTACATCTTTATTTAATTTCCAGTTTAATTTAGTTTAATTGCATTCAGAAACTCTTTCAAACCCCTCCACTTCGTGTTTGACCTAAGTCCTAAACGACATTTGGTCCTTGAAAGACGACCTAGGAGTCACTTCCTAGTCTATATTGCATTCTTATTTGCACTTCAAATTTGCATGGGCCGCGATCACCTATCAGAGCGCCCTTACTGGTTGGGCGAGCACATTTAGAACTCTTTACTCGCTCATTGGAATTCAGTAGAGTTTCGCAATAAGTGTGTTACAACCCAGAGGAACGGAGCTTCTGAAAAGGGTGGCACCTTGCATACTGGTGGGTTGATCACGGTTCATGAGCATGTCATTTGTATTGTAAACTTTCATTAGTGTTTTGTTTCTTTCATATATAACTTCTGTAGTTTCTATTTCATGTACACTTCTAACGCTAAATTATGTTACAAGCACAAGATCTAGGACGGGCGATCCATGTTGATGAGGTCTTTGCACAGACTCATGTCTGGAAGGGCACTAATGAATTCATTGATGAAAGGTCTCAAAAGACTCATGTAAGCAAATAACACTGCTACTAATAGTAACTTTTCATCATGTTATATAATTCCCTAACATTGCCTTTAATGTTTGAACAAGAAGAATTTTCTACGAGACTTTCACAGGTTAGATTCGAATATGGGTCAACTCCTACACCGGATGATGCAAGTAATGAGGACGACAAAATCTGTAGGACACAGTGTTAGGTTGATGTCGTTGGTGGGAAGAAAAAGAGACGAGTGTATGGTGCAGGACAGCTTGCTGCAAACTATACAACATCAATAGGAGGTACTCTAAAGCATCAACCTTCTTCTTCCACTAATACTTCCGACGAGGCCATTGAGCGCTTGACACAACTACTACAACAACGTGACCAGGAAAATCGTGATTTGAGAGAAGAATACAATGACTTGAGAAACGAGTTTACAAACTTCAAGTCCCTGGTCATGAGAGCGTTGCCTGATGCTTCAAACATTCATTCCACTGTTCCTTAGAAGCCAACATTAGTCCAGTCCACATTAGTTCAGCCCACATTAGTCCAACCCACACCAGTCTAGCCATCTATAGAGCAACAAAATGATGAAGATCATTCTTATGATGATTATGTAGATTATTAGTTTTATTTTGTTATTAAACATAATTGTTAGAACATTTGGATGTTAGAACATTATGTTTCATATCTAGATGATATTGTTTTATGTTTCATGTTTCATTTATAAATATAAGTTCTTAAATTTGAAGAATACAAATGATGTTATATTGTTGTTTGTGTCATCAATGATTGGGTTATTTTGGGATGCATATTATGGAGGTCTGTTTATGGTTTGAAAATATTATGCAGGTCTGTTTGTGTTGTGAACATTTTATGGATGTTTGTTTGGTTGGATAATAAATACAAATATGACTTAGTTTTGCTTGGATCTTACCGAAGGATTTACTGATGATAATCTAGTCGTCGCTAACAAGTCATTACCGACGACTTTTGGTTGTTTCTGAGGGATTACAGCCATCGATAATGCCTTTCTTTTTTGTAGTGCATGTTATGCTTAATCTATTAAATGCGTTAAATGTAATTCGGTTACAATGGTGCTAATTGCTTAACCGATTACATTAATAACGTAATCGATTAATTTACGTCATAGTAGCTATTTCTATAAATTGACGGATAACTCTCTACATTAAACAACTTTTGAATAAAATCTTTCATATATGATAAAGTTTGTTGAGTTCTTAAATTGCAAGAGCGTCTATTTTGCACGAATCAAGAAGCAGTTCATTTGGAAAGAAATCAAAGTAAGGATTTTTGAAGAGTTACTAAATTTTCAAAGTGCGATCAATTTGCACTAATAGGTGTACTGGTGGAAGATCAAAAGTTTCCTTATTATTGCTAGCTAGGAAGAGAACATTGGAGTTCTAGTTACTTTGAGTGTGGTATCTCAAAAGGGTTGCAAAAAAAGGATTGTTCTTTTTCTGTTTTTCTATAGTAGATTTGGAGATAGAGAGAAGGATACATTGAGAGGGTGTCTCTGTATTGCTTGTTGTAAAACTTGATCGATATAGTGGATTACTTTCAATCTCAGGTTGATTGAAAGAGAATGGATGTAGGCATTGATGTCAAACCAGTAATAACCTTTGTTACCAATGAGGAGCATTGGTATCTTGAAGCTACTGTGAAGTTTTGATGATGATAAAAGCTGAAGAATTGAAAACTCTAAATGCATCTTTGTTAAACGCATTTTGTAGAAACAAATGTATAGGATAAATTGTAATGATGTAAAAACTGTTAGAAGTTTTCGTATTTAGTGAGTCATTTCGCAAATAATCGATTATCAAGAGCCAATTTAGAAAAGAGTTACTCGCGCAAATAATCGATTATTACACAGAATAATCGATTATCACTGTTTCATTTAATATTGTCCAAGTCTCTGGAATAATCGATTATTGCTCAGGATAATCGATTATCACACTTTGAAAACCCCATAACGGACACAAATAATCGATTATCACTTATGATAATCGACTATCAGTGGTAGTTGGGAGATGTCTTTTCAGTTTTTGTCCCTGCACGAAACTAGGCTTATAAATAGAGGTCTTCACAACTCTTAGAAAAAAAAACTTTTCAATTAAGAGTATTATAGCTTTGTGCCTAAGGGAAGCTCTCTGTGAGTGAAAAGGATCTATCCCATTTTGAGAATACAGTTTGTCTGAGGAAGTTCTCAAAGTGATAGAGTGCTCTTGTTTAGTCTTGTGAATAGGAGAAGCTCGCGCTTTGTGTCTCAAAGGTCGGAGCAGTTCTCTTCAAGTAGGCAAAGTTGTTGCTTCCGGTTCGTGCGTCGAAGGAAGCCCTTCCAGTTCGTTTGTCGAAGGAAGTTATTTGTTGCACTCTTCTGGTTCGTTTGTCGAAGGAAGGTGTTTTCTATTCTTTGCTCATTTAATTATCTTGTAATCTGTACAACTATATTTTTAGTGAAAAAGGTTAATCACTATTTATAGTGATTAAGGACTGGATGTAGAATCTTTTGATTCGAACCAGGATAAAATTTTTGTGTTGATTTTCTTGATCCCTAAACTCTTAGCACATCAACTGTTCGATAAAAGTTCGCTAAGAAAATCAATTTTTGAAACCAACTATTTTAACTTATGTTGTGATCGTTAGACGCTTTCCGCTATCTATATTTTATTTCGCTGCTCGACTCTATATCAGTACCGATTGTTCCGTGAATTGGTAACAGAGCTTGCTTTGATAGTTTTTCAAATTTTTCGAAAATGGGCGGTCATAACCAAGTTTATGCTGAGGGTGCTTCTATTTATAGACCTCCTTTGTTTACGGCGGAAGATTATGCGTTTTGGAAAATTAGAATGCAAATATTTTTGGAGTCTATTGATAGGGGTATTTGGGAAGTTGTTATGAATGGACCAATTGTTCCCACTATTTTTGTAAATGATATACAGGTAGAAAAACCATTTTTACAGTGGACTATGGATGAAAATAGAATGACACAATATGATGTTAGGGCTAGGAACATAATTTTATCTGCACTAACCCTTGATGATTTTTTCAAAGTTTTTGTTTATGAAATTGCTCAGGAAATGTGGGAACTTTTAAGAGTCACTCATGATAAAGTCACAAATGTTGTTAAGTTGACATTGTTCGATTCAAGCTCCTGAAGCTCAAACAATTCAAATGAGCAAGAAAATCTATGCTTAATGGCCAACAATGAATCATCTAAAAGCCAACTCTTGAAGAAAAAGAAGGAAAATCAAGGCTCCTCATCAAGCTTTAAATGTTATGGATGTGGTGAAAGAGGCCATATAAAAGCAGTTTGTCCAATTATCAAGAAAATTCACAAAAAGAAGAAGGTCCACATTGCTTGGGTTGATAATGACTTAAGTAGTTCAAGTGATTATGTTGAAGAAGCAAACTTATGTTTGACAGCTAATGTTGATGACACTGCAAGCCAAGTAAGTTGCTCTAGCCTTAACACTAGTGAATTTGATGTACAAAAAGCTTTTCTTGAATTGCTTGATGAATCTGAGAAATTAAATGCTGCTCATAAAAATTTGAAAAAGGAGTTTAAAGAATTGCAAATTAAATATGAGAAAGCATTAGATGAGGAAGTTATTTTAAGAAATAAAATATGCAATTTAGAAATGAAAGAAATTACAAATGTTGAACATCCTGTTGAATGCCTTTCATGTAAGAGTCGTGTGCTTGATATTGATACTCTTGAAAACCTGCTTGAAGTTGCAATTAGAAATAATAATATTGAAATGCCTATACTTGTTAAAAAGGTTTATAAAAAAAAGTGTTTTTAAAAGTAAGAACCAAATTAAAAGAACCCGGAGGGTATGGGTTGAAAAAGGAATTGTGTCTTATAGAAACCCAAATGTTGTCACATGCTTTTATTGTATGAAAAAGGGGCACACTTCTAACAAATGTAGAATTAAACATTTTGATGTTCCAAATGAAAAATATGCTTGGATTCCTATTATAAAGTAAATTGTCTCTAACCTCAAAGGACCCAAATGAGATTATGGGGACCAAAACTCTATTGTTTTGTTTTGCAGGTTAATTTTTCAAAAGGAAAAGAAGACACTATGGTATCCTGCTATTTTTTAAGAGCTTTGAAATAATTTATGAATGTTAGATGTGTCTTAAGTTGAAAACTTGGCCCAAATTTGTGTTTTTCGGAAATTAACATAAATAATCGATTACCAAGGGTAATAATTGATTATCTCGTCCTCAAAAATTTGGATTTTGACAATTTGGCTCGCACATAATCGATTATTTAAAATAATAATCGATTATCTTAAGTCACAGCATAAAAAAAACTTTTTAATTTGTTTTTTGAGTTTGTTTTTAAAAGGGGATTATTACATTCAGGGGAAGATATTTGAGTTTGTTAGATATCTTGTTTTTATCTCTATTGTGGATTAACTAATACTGTTTGTACTTCTTAATTAGAGTTGAATTTCTTCTTATATTCCACGAGGTATTATGTTCTTTCATGTTATGAAATTTAAATTTTATTTCTGTTTTGAAATGCATCAATTCTTTTGTTCAGGGGGAGAAAACTTTGAGGGGGAGTTTATGTTAAATTATATTATATTTAAGATTGGTTCATGTAATTTAAAATATAACTTTGATGTACAAATTTTAATGTGATGATTATTAGAATATAATGTATTAAAGTTATAGAGATTATTTTAGAGTTACTAAAATTAATCCCTCTCTTATCACTTCAAAAAGGGCATTTTGGTATTTTATTAAATTGATTAAATATCATTAAAGAGGGAAAAAAATTTACTACGGGTGACAGGTTAAGTTTCTGAAAAAAAGAGAAAGAAAGGTTACGTTCTCTGAAAAGGAAAGAAACTGTGACATCCCTCAGAATTTCTATATCATCAAGAAAGCATTAAAGATGAGTAAGAGAAGGGAGAACATTGACAGGAATAAACAATACAATGGATCCAAGTAAGTTCTTTTCCACTGTGTATGAGAGAATAGTGAGTATCATGAAAATTCAAGATCATGTGTGTGTTTTTCATTCAATTGAAAATTAAAGAATAGCTTTCAAGTGGTATGAGAGCCAGGTTCTGAATTTTATGATTCTCCATTAATGGTAATTTTCTCAATTTTTTGAAATCCTAATTTTTGAATTGTAAAAATTTAGGGATTTTAATTTTTCAGATGTTTAGTTATTTTATTGGCATGAAAGAAAATTAAATTCACTGTAATGTGAATTTGATCCAGCCGTAGGGTTTTATTTGATTCGTACGCAACAATTTTAATGCCAAAAGTTAAAATCTTGATGAAAGAGAATTCAATTCATTGTCGCAAGTAACGTGAATTTGATTCATAGGGTTTTATTCAATTCATTGTAACGTGAATTTCATTGCCGCAAGTTTTTTAACTTTTGATTGTTGCATTTACTGTTGCATGATTGTTTCAATTCACGTGAATTTCATTCACCCTGGAAAATTATTTTTTATTCATTGTTGAATTAAAGCAATTTTAATGTTGCTCATTTCCAGCCACAAGTTTTTTTTTTTATTTTTCTTCCATAAAGAAATTTTATGGTTGTGCACATGTTCTCACAGTAAAGCACTTTTACTGTTGTGGTTATGTTAAATTTTTAACATTATTGTGCATTGAATGAGAATTAAATGTGAATTAAAAGTTTGAAGGTTTCAAATCTTTTAACTTGAAGAGTGCATCTACTGACATGTATGATATAATTTTTTGTTTTATGAATTATATGTAGTTGTTTGTTAATCTTGTTACCAATAAGGAGTATTGGTAAATCTTGAAGAAATTTGTTTTGATGATGCTACAAGAAGTTTTAGTTGCAGAAGATATTAGAATTAGTTAAAAGCAATTTGTAGAAATTAAATGTAGTAGGAAATTCTTGTAAACCTTGTAAGCTTACATTTTTAACTACAATAATCGATTATGATGAAGCAATAATCGATTATCACAAGTCATACTTGAATAATCGATTATCACTTCATATAATCGATTATCACATTTTTGAAAACCTATAACGGACTTGAATAATCGATTATCACTTACAATAATCGATTATTCATGGCAGTTGGGAGCTGACCTTTGGCATTCAGTGTACTTGGCTATATATTTTGTTTTGGAGAAATTAGAAAGTAACGTTGTTTTTGAACTGAGAAAGCTTAGAACACTGTGTGTCAGAGGAACGTTCTCAGAAAGCTTTTTGTTCATTGTTCCCTTGCTTGGTCTTGTGAAAGGAGAGGCTCGCGTATCGTGTGTCGATAGTCGGAGCAGACTCTCTTCAAGTTAGCAAGGTGCTCTGCCTGGTCTTGTGAAAGGAGAAGCTTGTGAATCGTTGGTCGATTGCTGAAGCGGTTCTCTTCAAGTTGGTAGAGTGGTTCTATTCATTTTTATTGTTCATTATCTTGTAATCTGTTAAACAATTTTTTAGTGAAAAAGGTTAATCACTATTTATAGTGATTAACGACTGGACGTAGAATCTTTTGATTCGAACCAGGATAAAAATTCTGTGTTGTTCTTCTTATTCCCTATACTCATTTTATTGTACGTACATCAACTGTTTGATTAATTTTCTGAAAGAAAATTATTTTTACTAAAAGGACCAAATTAAGTTTAATTGTGATCAAATACGCTTTCCGCTCTCTGAGTGTTAATTCCGCTGCGCTATACTCTTCGAAAAATACCCCCCTCCGATACCATCAATTGGTATCAGAGCTTGCTTTGATAGTTCTTCAATATCTGGGAAGCTGTACAAAATGGTCCTTATATTCCTATGAATACTGTTGATGGTGTAGAGACTGAAAAACCTTATTTTAATTGGACTGCTGAAGAAAATAGACGAGCTCAGTTTGATATTAAAGCTCACAATATAATTTCATCTGCTGTTGTACTTGATGAATTTTATAGAATTTCAGTGTGTAAGACAACACAGGAAATGTGGGAAGTCCTCAGAGTCACTCATGAAGGAACAAAGGACGTAAAGCGTGCTAGGAAGAACACTCTCATTCAAGAATATGAGATGTTCAGAATGCAACCTGGAGAAACAATCTCTGATGTTCAAAAACGATTCACTCATATTGTGAATCATTTAACAGGATTGGGTAAGACTTTTGATACTGATGAACTTAATGTGAAAATTCTGAAATCTCTGGACAGGTCTTGGCAACCAAAGGTGACTGCCATCTCGGAATCTCAAAATCTTACTCAGATGTCAATGCCAATCTTGTTTGGAAAGCTCCGTGAGCATGAACTTGAGCTGAGGAGATTGACTGCTGAAGAGGATCAAGGCAAAAGGAAAACTCTAGCTTTCAAGTCTGAAATTTCAAAAAGAAAAAGCTCTAAGAGGATCGAAGAAGATGATTCTGATGATGAAGAAAATATGAGCTTGATGATAAAGAAATTTGCAAAGTTCATGAAAGCAAAGGGAAAGGACAAGTTTCACAAAGATAGGAAAGAAAGTCAAGAATCTCCATCAAACGTAAAGTGCTTCGGTTGTGTAGAAAGAGGGCACGTAAAATCTGAGTGTCCAAATAGCAGGAAAAGTGAAGACAAGAAGGAGAGAAAATTTCAAAAGAAAAAGAAAGCATACATAGCTTGGGAGGATAATGCCTCTAGTTCAACAAGTTCAAGTGACACAGAAGAAGAAGCCAATATTTGTCTAATGGCTGAATCAGAAGATACTGGAAGCCAAGTAAGTGATTCCAGCTTTGAATCTAGTGAATTAGACATGCAAAAGGCTTTCTATGAATTGTTGATTGAATCTGAAAAGCTTGATGCTGCACATAAAAAACTTAAGAAAGAGCACAATGAATTAAAATTGAATTATGAAAAGTTGCTTGATGATGAAGTTGTCTTAAGAAATAAAATTAGTTCTTTAGAAACAAAATTATCTGATGCAAATGCTACTGTTGAACCTGTTGAATGTTTGTCTTGTAAGAATCATATGTTTGATATTGACATACTTGAAAACTTACTTGCAAAGGAAACCAAGACTAATTCACATGCTAAGACAAACTTTAAGAGAAGAAATGTTAAAAATAGAAATATGCATCAAATAAATAAGTCCAAAGAAAGAAGAACTCGTAGAGTTTGGGTTGAAAAAGGGACTGTTAAAAAAGTAAGTAATGCTTGTTGTTTTTACTGTATGAAGCATGGACACACATCAAACAAATGCAACATTAAACATGTTGGTGTTCCAAGTGGCAAATATGCTTGGGTTAAAGCTGTGAGATGATGTAAACTTGCACAAACTAACCCCAAGGACCCATATTGAGATTGGGGACCTAAAATTCTTGCTAACTTGTTTTGTAGGATCAATCTAAATCCAAGAAGTCACTGTGGTATCTTGACAGTGGTTGCTCAAGACACATGACTGGTGACAAGAAAAGATTCATCTCTTTTGAGAAGAAGAAGCAAGGATTTGTAACTTATGGGGATAACAACAAAGGCAGAATAATGGGTACTGGAAACATTGGAGGAGGAAACACTTTGACAATAAAAGACGTCTTATACGTTGAAGGACTCAAACATAATCTTCTAAGCATAAGTCAACTATGCGACAAAGGTTTCAAGGTAGAACCTAAAAATATAAAGGAAGCTCTTCAAGATGACAAGTGGTGCATTGCTATGCAAGAAGAGCTAAATCAATTTGAAAGGAATGAAGTTTGGGAACTTATTCCAAAACAAGAAGAATTCCAAGTCATAGGAACAAAATGGGTATTCAGGAACAAGTTGGATGAGGATGGAAATATTACAAAGAATAAAGCAAGGCTAGTTGCTAAGGGATACTGTCAAGAGGAAGGTATAGATTATGATGAAACGTATGCACCGGTAGCCAGGTTAGAAGCAATTAGATTATTACTTGCATATGCATCTTTGATGAAATTTAAACTGTATCAAATGGATGTAAAAAGTGCTTTCTTGAATGGTTTTATAAAAGAAGAAGTGTATGTTAGTCAACCTCCTGGATTTGAAGATCTTAAATTTCCTGATCATGTTTACAAATTGAAAAAGGCCCTTTATGGTCTTAAACAAGCACCTAGGTCTTGGTATGAAAGACTTAGTACATTTTTAATTGAAAATGAATTTTCTAGAGGAAAGGTTGATTCAACCTTATTCATTAAGAAAGTAGGAAAACACATTTTAATCGTGCAAGTTTATGTAGATGATATCATTTTTGGGTCAACTGATGATTCTTTGTGTGAAGAGTTTGCAAAAATAATGCAAGGTGAATTTGAGATGTCTATGATGGGAGAATTAAACCTTTTCTTAGGACTACAGATAAAACAAATGAATGGTGGAACATTCATCTCCCAAACTAAATACTGTAGAGAAATTCTTAAGAAATTTGGTATGGATAGCTGCAAAGAAGCTGGTACACCCATGGGTACTTCATGCTATTTAGATAAGGATGAAATTGGAAAAGGAGTGAATGAAACCATGTTTAGAGGCATGATAGGATCCTTGATATACTTAACTGCTAGTAGACCAGATATTATGCAGAGTGTTTGTGTATGTGCTAGATACCAAGCCAATCCTAAAGAATCTCATTTGACTGCAGTTAAGAGAATTCTAAAATATCTTAAGGGAACTACTTCATTTGGACTTTGGTATCCCTCTGATGCCTCACCTAGTTTAATAGGATACTCTGATGCAAATTATGGTGGCTGTAAAATTGATAGAAAAAGTACTAGTGGCACTTGTCATTTTCTGGGTTGTTCTTTAGTGTATTGGCATTCAAAGAAACAAGCTTGTGTAGCTTTATCTACTACTGAAGCTGAATACATTGCTACTGGCAATTGTTGTGCCCAAATCTTGTGGATGAAACAGCAACTAGAGGACTTTGATATTTTCCTTGATCACATTCCTCTGAAATGTGATAATACTAGTGCCATCAACCTAACTAAGAACC
Source organism: Vigna nakashimae (assembly GCA_034642375.1). Classification (NCBI taxonomy): domain Eukaryota; kingdom Viridiplantae; phylum Streptophyta; class Magnoliopsida; order Fabales; family Fabaceae; genus Vigna; species Vigna nakashimae. Next base: position 27,727,070 of record CM067768.1, read on the forward strand.
CCATCATGCACTCAAGAACTAAACACATTGAAATTAGACATCACTTCTTGAGAGATCACATTCAAAAAGGAGATTGCCAAATTGAATACATTGACACGTTACATCAGTTAGCTGATATCTTTACTAAAGCCCTGCCTAAAGATAGATTCTATGAGCTTAGAAGAGAGTTAGGGGTATTAGACATGTCTTAGACTCCACATTTATGGTTCTTTGCAAATTTTCGTAAGATCAACGTTAATAATCGATTATCATCAGGTCATAATCGATTATTCCAAACTTGGGATATATCCTTTACACTAAGATAATCGATTATCCCACCCAATAATTGATTATGAATCTTCAAATTTATCTCTGGAAAATCATGAGAAAATAATCGATTATCTTCATACATAATCGATTATCGCACAATTTCTGGAAAGTGATCAACGAGCAGATAATCGATTATCACTTATGATAATCGATTATCACGCTAACAGTTTCAAAAATAAAGCCGTTGGAGACTCCCATAATGGCTCAAAACGGCCATAAACGGCTAGTTCTTCCCTTCTTCTTATAAATAGGCCTCTATAATCGATTGTTAGCTATCTCTTTGCACCCAGAAACTACTGAAATCAAAATCTTGAGCTTCCAATCTCTCCAATTTTACTCACTCTCTCAAACTATCACTCCCTCAACCTTTCTCCATGGCAGATTCAAGGAGACATCGCCGCAGAGCTGTTGGAGCATCCTCTTCCTCTCAACCACGTCCGACAACGATTGATGGATGGATTTCAGATCAAGAAAGACATGCAGACTATGTTTCTTCTTGGCAAGAGAGAAGAATCATGGCAGTAAAGTATATTCGCCTTGATTTTTTCCGTTTCTATGGATTTCAATTTCCAGAGCTTTTTAATGATCAAGGACTCTCAAATCTGGTGGAGCAAAAAGGTTGCATTTATCCCGATCTCATCAGAGTGTTCTATTTCAACTTGAGATATCGAGATGGGATTATTTCCACAAAAGTCAAGGGTATCCGTATAATTTTAGATGATGATGTATGGACCAACGTTGCCCAACTACCCATCTGGGATGATGCTGTTAAAGTTCATCTCGGACTCCAAGATTTCGATCGATTATTGACCTTCCAATCCTTCCTACGTCACCCTGAACAACAGACTAATCGAGGGCAATTGCTTGTTGGAGGTTTCAAGGTTGAAGAAAGGATGATTCACTACTTACTTGTCTGGATCCTATGTCCTAGAGCAACCAATCATGCTCAATGCTCTGAACAGGATCTACTTCTTCTGTATGGGATCCTAAATCACATACACATCGATTGGCCTGCTCTCATTGCTGACACTATGGTAAAAGCTAAGAAATCCCATTCTTATCACCTTCCTTATGCTCTTCTTATTTCTAGAATCTTGGAGTACAAAGGTGTCAATGTTGAAGGAGAACTTGTCCAAGCCACTCAAGTTGTTGGCTCGGAAATTGGCGATACTACCTTTCGTCAGATGGGATTCATTACTAGAGGCAGAGTCCTTATTCACAAAGATGATGATCATCCTGATGTCGATGAAGATGATGACATGGACACTCATATGGCTGACCCAGTAAGTGCTGCTGCTCCATCTGATGCTGGACCATCCAACATACCCTCTTCTTCCTCAACTTCTATGGAAGAACATTTTGCAAGGTTATCTAAACAATTGGAGGATATGAGTCTTGCACAAAAGACTCACTTTGAGGAGATTTATGATTGGCAACGATCTGTTGATGAGTACATGGTTGATCAATTTCTTGATCTTGATGTTCGCCTATCTAACATCGAGCATCATCTCAACATTCAACCTCCCGAGAGATCTCCTAGTCCTGAGTTTTAGATATAGGTTCTATGTAAGACTGTTTTGTTGTTTACTTGCCATTTCATCTATGTTATAATTCAGTCTGTTATGTGTCTTCTTCCAATGTAATCTTTATTTTCATAAATAAAATGATCTCTTGATTATATGCATCCTTTGATTAATTAAGGGGGAGATCATATTTAGGGGGAGCCTTTAACATCTGATCTTTTTGCTTCTGATCAAAAAGGGGGAGAAGTATAAATTATTACAGGTATTGCTAACCTTGTTGTTGTTTGTTAGCTTGTATGTTTTGCAGGTAAGCCAAATTTGCTTTTAAAATTGAATTTTTGATCATCATCAAAAAGGGGGAGATTGTTACCAATAAGGAGTATTGGTAAATCTTGAAGAAATTTGTTTTGATGATGCTACAAGAAGTTTTAGTTGCAGAAGATATTAGAATTAGTTAAAAGCAATTTGTAGAAATTAAATGTAGTAGGAAGTTCTTGTAAACCTTGTAAACTTACATTTTTAACTACAATAATCGATTATGATGAAGCAATAATCGATTATCACAAGTCATACTTGAGTAATCGATTATCACTTCATATAATCGATTATCACATTTTTGAAAACCTATAACGGACTTGAATAATCGATTATCACTTACAATAATCGATTATTCATGGCAGTTGGGAGCTGACCTTTGGCATTCAGTGTACTTGGCTATATATTTTGTTTTGGAGAAATTAGAAAGTAACGTTGTTTTTGAACTGAGAAAGCTTAGAACACTGTGTGTCAGAGGAACGTTCTCAGAAAGCTTTTTGTTCATTGTTCCCTTGCTTGGTCTTGTGAAAGGAGAGGCTCGCGTATCGTGTGTCGATAGTCGGAGCAGACTCTCTTCAAGTTAGCAAGGTGCTCTGCCTGGTCTTGTGAAAGGAGAAGCTTGTGAATCGTTGGTCGATTGCTGAAGCGGTTCTCTTCAAGTTGGTAGAGTGGTTCTATTTATTTTTATTGTTTATTATCTTGTAATCTGTTAAACAATTTTTTAGTGAAAAAGGTTAATCACTATTTATAGTGATTAACGACTGGACGTAGAATCTTTTGATTCGAACCAGGATAAAAATTCTGTGTTGTTCTTCTTATTCCCTATACTCATTTTATTGTACGTACATCAACTGTTTGATTAATTTTCTGAAAGAAAATTATTTTTACTAAAAGGACCAAATTAAGTTTAATTGTGGTCAAATACGCTTTCCGCTCTCTGAGTGTTAATTCCGCTGCGCTATACTCTTCGAAAAATACCCCCCTCCGATACCATCAAATCTTGGATGAAGGAAATTCAATTAAGTTGAATTTTGGATGAGTTATAATTCTAATCAAAATTAAAAGTTTTTGCAATTCTGTTGTTATTTTAAATTGCTCATGTTATTGTGAAAATTATTCATAATATAAAGGATGTTAAATTATGAATATATATAGTTATTAGTCATTGATATAGGGATGTTATGGATTACCCATAGGTGAACCATTGTTTAGAATTGATGACATTAAAGTGAGACATTTCATGTACTTAGTAAATATGTTTGTATATCCAAAGATAACATACAGATAGACTTAAGTATGATTGATTGTTTATTAAAGTATATATGGAATTTGTAAGTTAAGAATCACCCAAAGGTGAACTTAAATGAATGACTTAAATGATTACCTATCAGTTTAAGTGTCACCCAAAGGTGAACTTGAATGTATGACTAGTGTAGTAATTTGTTTGAATCCATTAATTTTATCAAAGCATTAATGTATGAGCTTGTCTATTATTTCCAGCTTACCAAGGTTTGAGCAATAATGTGGTCAAGTTTAATGGGCTCAATTATGCTGATTGGTCAAAACAAATCCAGTTCCAACTGGGTGTGTTAGACTTGGACATGGCAATTATGATGTTTGACTGGTCACAGCCCATACATGACCATGTAACTGGAATGGCAAATATAGCAGCAAGATTGAAGTCTATGGAAATTGAGGTGAATGAGTGTTTTCTAGTACAGTTCATCATGAACTCTCTTCCTTCTAAATTTGGCCAGTTCCAAGTGAACTATAACACTCTTAAGGATAAATGGAACTTTCAAGAAATCAAAGCCATGTTGGTACAAGAGGAGGGGAGATTGAAGAAAATGAAAGATCATTTTATCCATCTCACAACTCATGAAGGTGCTAGCTTCAGTAAAGCTAAATCAGGAAAGAAGACCAAGAAGGACAAAGCCCTAATGAAAGTAAATAAGGGGAAGGACCATAAATGTTTCTTTTGAAAGAAAGTAGGTCACTTCAAGAAAGATTGTCCAAAAACAAAATCTTGGTTCGAAAGGAAAGGTACTTTTTATGTTTATGTAAGTTTTGAAGCAAATATAATTGAAGTGCCTAATAATACCTGGTGTTTTGATTCTGGAGCTACCACTCATGTTTCTAATATTATGCAGGGATTCCTTTCAATCCAGCCCATAAAAGGAACTGAAAAGTATTTATATATGGGGAACATAATGAAGGCACGGATAGAAGGAATTGGGACTTACAGATTGATTCTAGACACTAGTTATTGTCTGAATCTTGAAAAGTGTCTCTATGTTCCTGGTTGTGCTAGGAATTTAATTTATGTTGCAAAGTTGGATTATTTAGGTTTTAACTTTAAGACTGAAAATGGTAATTTTCATTTGTATAAACTTTCGTACTATTATGGTTATGGTACATTATTGGATGGTTTATATCGTTTAAATATTGATGTTAATTTTTCTGAATCCCTGTTTAATGTTGAACATGTTGTTGATGGAAATTGTGGTGCAGGAAAAGAATGTTCTGCTTTCTTATGGCATAAAAGATTAGGTCACATATCCAAAGAAAGGATGTTGAGGTTAGTTAAAAATGAAATTTTACCTCAATTGGATTTTGATGACTAGGATGTATGTATTGATTGTATTAAGGGTAAACAAACAAAACACATATCAAAATATCCCGCCATAAGAAGTAGTCAACTTCTTGAGTTAATACACATTGATATTTGTGGTCCTTTTGACATTAAATCCTAGAGTGGTGAAAAATTATATCCTTTATTGATGATTTCTCACGTTATTGTTATATATATCTGTTACATGAAAAATCTCAATCAGTGAATGCCCTTGAGGTGTTCATAAATGAGGTGGAAAGGCAATTAGATAGAAAAGTAAAATTGGTGAGATCTGATAGAGGTGGTGAATATTATGGTAAAACTGATGAGAATGGACAATGTCCAGGTCCATTTGCAAAGTTTCTTGAAAGTCGGGGTATTTGTGCACAGTATACAATGCCCGGTACACCACAACAAAATGGTGTAGCAGAAAGGCGGAATCGTACTCTTATGGATATGGTTAGGACTATGTTAAGTCATAGTAATATTCCTTTATCTTTGTGGATGTATTCATTAAAGACTGTTGTATATCTGGTTAACAGGGTTCCTAGCAAAGCAGTTTCTAAAACTCCTTATGAACTATGGACTGGAAGGAAACCCAGTTTGAGACATCTTCATGTTTGGGGTTGTCCGACAGAGAAGAAGCTTGATGCAAGAACCATTAGTGGTTACTAAATCGGTTATCCAGAAAAATCAAAGGGATATAGATTTTATTGCCCTAACCATAGTACAAGAATAGTTGAGTCTGAAAATGTTCGGTTCATTCAGAATGGTCAATTTAGTGGGAGTGAGGAATCACGAATAGTGGATATTCAAGAGCATACTGATAGTGTTTCTACATCTAATGTCTCTTCTGAAGTTATTATCCCTCTTATTGTATCATAATCACACAACAAGCAAAGACAACAAGTTAATGTTCCAATCCCACAAAATGAACATATAAATGTTGAGCCAATTGACAATGAGCAAGTCACAAATGAGCAAGTCATAAATAAGCAATTGATAGAGGAACCACAAGAAGCAGCATTGAGAAGGTCTGTAAGGGAGAAAAGACCTGCTATTTCGAATGATTATGTGGTTTACTCTGTTGAACATGAATGTGACTTAAGCATTGATGAGGATCCAGTCTCTTTCAAACAAGCCATGGAAAGTAATAATTCATAGAATTGATTGAATGCTATGAAAGAAGAATTGAAATCAATGGATGACAATAAAGTATGGGGTCTAGTTGAATTGCCTAAGGGTTCAAAAAGAGTCAGTTGTAAATGGGTCTTTAAGACTAAACATGACTCAAAAGGTAATATTGAAAGGTATAAAGATAGATTAGTTGCCAAAGGTTTCACTCAAAAGGAAGGCATTGACTACAAAGAGACCTTCTCTCCTGTTTCTAAGAAGGACTCTTTGAGAATTGTTTTGGCTTTGGTGGCTCATTATGATTTAGAGCTTCACCAAATGGATGTAAAGACCACTTTTTTGAATGGTGACATAGAAGAGGAAGTTTATATGGACCAACCAGAAGGTTTCACAATAATAGGAAAAGAAAATTTGGTGTGTAAATTGAAGAAATCAATATATGGACTGAAACAAGCTTCTCGGTGTAAATTGTAGAGAACACCGTTGATCGGTGTATATATATAAAGATCAGTGGGAGTAAGTTTGTTATATTGGTTCTATCTGTTGACGACATTCTTCTTGCTGCTAATGATGTTGGTATGTTACATGATGTAAAGACGTTTCTCTCTAGCAACTTTGAAATGAAAGATATGAATGAGGCATCTTATGTGATAAGAATAGAAATATTCCGTGATAGATCAAAATAATTGTTAAGTTTGTCTTAAAAAGGCTATATTAACAAAGTGTTAGAGAGATTCAGAATGGAAAAATGTTCTCCTGGAATAGTTTCAATTCAAAAAGGAGACAAGTTTAGTCAAATGCAATGACCCAAGAATGATTTGGAATGAAAGGCCATGGAGTCTATTCCTTATGCGTCAATGGTTGGGAGTTTGATGTATGCTCAAACTTGTACTCGGACAGATATCAGTTTTGCAGTAGGAATGTTAGGCCGATATCAAAGTAATCCCGGAATGGACCACTGGAAAGCTGCAAAGAAAGTTCTTAGGTATTTACAAGGTACTAAAGAATACATGCTCACCTATAGAAAGTCAAATCATCTTGAGATGGTTGGCTACTCGGATTCAGACTATGTTGGATGTGTGGATTCAAGAAAATCCACATTTGGTTATGTTTATCTATTAGCTGGAGGAGCAATTTCTTGGAAAAGTGCAAAACAATCAGTCTACTTCCACCATGGAAGCTGAATTTGTGGCATGCTTTGAGGCCACGGTTCATGCTTTGTGGTTGCGGAACTTTGTATTGAGGCTTGGCATTATTGACAGTATTGCTAGGCCGATAAGGATTTATTGTGATAATTCTGCAGCCGTCTTCTTCTCTAAAAATGACAAGTACTCAAAGGGTGCTAAACACATGGATTTGAAATACTTGTCGGTCAAAGAAGAAGTGCAGAAACATAGAGTGTTGATTGAGCATATTGATACGGATTTGATGATAGCAGATCCGTTAACTAAAGGACTACTGCCTAAAACTTTTATTGGCCATGTTGAAAGTATGGGCATTATGGATAAGTCAATATTAACATAATGATGTTATCTATCTATATGGATATGTATAGTTATATGCTTGTACTGTCATGACACTTGTGAATTCAATTAAAGATATGTTTCTCTTTATTCTATTGTTATCCACATTAAGTTATATACATGTATTATTGATTGTGGTAACATGTTATATCTCTTTTAGAGACATGAAAGTTAAAAGATTGATTAAAGTTATGATGCGTTGGTTTTATTATTTGATACATAGAAGGAATCTTGTCGTTCATGACTTTTGCCCGTCATGATCTGATCATTTCAATTCATATAAGGATGATGACTTGATAATTCTAATGAATGGTGCACTCTTAAAGTTTAGTTTTAGATCTTCAAGTCATTACACGAACCAAGTGGGAGAATTTTAAATTATATTAATATTTAAGATTGGTTCATGTAATTTAAAGTATAACTTTGATGTACAGATTCTAATGTGATGATTATTAGAATATAATATATTAAAGTTATACGAATTATTTTAGAGTTATTAAAATTAATCCCTCTCTTCTCACTTCAAAAAGGGCATTTTGGTATTTTATTAAATTGATTAAATATCACAAAAGAGGGAAAATGTTTTACTACGGTTAACAGGTTAAGTTTCTGAAAAGAGAGAAAGAAAGGTTACGTTCTTTGAAAAGAAAAGAAACTATAATCCCTCAGAATTTCTATATCATCAAGAAAGCATTAAAGAGGAGTAAGAGAAGGGAGAACATTGATAGGAAGAAACTATACAATAGATCCAGGTAAGTTCTTTTCCACTATGTATGAGAGAATAGTGAGTATCATGAAAATTCAAGATCCTGTGTGTGTTTTTCATTCAATTGAAAATTAAAGAATAACTTTCAGTTTATTCCACTTTTTTACTTTTTGCTTATGATAAAAAAGGGGGAGAAAACTTCTAATTTAAGTAGTGTAGTTATTACTAACATGTTTGTAAGTATGAAATCTGTGCAGGAAATTAGAAATGCTTTTAACAAGATATTTTTTATCATCATCAAAAAAGGGGACATTGTTACCAATGAGGAACATTGTTATCTTGAAGCTACTGTGAAGTTTTGATGATGATAAAAGCTGAAGAATTGAAGACTCTAAATGCATCTTTGTTAAAAGCATTTTGTAGAAACAAATGTATAGGATAAATTGTAATGATGTAAAAACTGTTAGAAGTTTTCGTATTTAGTGAGTCATTTCGCAAATAATCGATTATCAAGAGCCAATTTAGAAGAGAGTTGTTTGCGCAAATAATCGATTATTACACAGAATAATCGATTATCATTGTTTCATTTAATATTGTCCAAGTCTCTGGAATAAACGATTATTGCTCAGGATAATCGATTATCACATTTTGAAAACCCCATAACGAACACAAATAATCGATTATCACTTATGATAATCGATTATTAGTGGCAGTTGGGAGATGTCTTTTCAGTTTTTGTCCCTGCACGAAACTAGGCTTATAAATAGAGGTCTTCACAGCTCTTAGAAAAAAACTTTTCAATTGAGAGTATTAGAGCTTTGTGCCTAAGGGAAGCTCTCTGTGAGTGAAAAGGAGCTTTGCCATTTTGAGAATACAGTTTGTCTGAGGAAGTTCTCAAAGTGATAGAGTGCTCTTGTGTGGTCTTGTGAATAGGAGAAGCTCGCGTTTTGTGTGTCAAAGGTCAGAGGAATTCTCTTCAAGTTGGCAAAGTTGTTGCTTCTGGTTCGTTTGTCGAAGGAAGCCCTTCCAGTTCGTTTGTCGAAGGAAGTTACTTATTGCACTCTTCTGGTTCGTTTGTCGAAGGAAGGTGTTTTCTATTCTTTGCTCATTTCATTATTTTGTAATTTGTACAACTATATTTTTAGTGAAAAAGGTTAATCACTATTTATAGTGATTAACGACTGGACGTAGAATCTTTTTATTCGAACCAGGATAAAAATTCTGTGTTGATTTTCTTGATTCCTAAACTCTTAGCACATCTGTTCGATAAAAGTTCGCTAAGAAAATCAATTTTTGAAACCAACTATTTTAACTTGTATTGTGATCGTTACACGTTTTCCGCTATCTATATTTTTTTTCGCTGCGCGACTCTATATCGGTACCGATTGTTCCGATAACCTTATAGTTTTGTTATTTCTATCCTTTATCTTTTTTATTACCTTGCATTCTTTATTTGCTTGCATTCCAAAAAAGGTCAATAATTTTGAAAATGTTTTTAAAAGAACAATAATTTATTTTCACGAGCAATTATGAGAATTTTTAAGCAATTTTTTTAGCATTGTGAGGTCAATAATTTTGAAAATGTTTTTAAAAGAACAATAATTGATTTTCACGAGCTATTATGAGAATTTTTAAGCAAATTTTTTAGCATTGTGTTTTCGTTAAATGCATAATCAATTACCATAATTGGATAATTGATTATCACACATTAATTAGTTGACAACGGATTTTTGGATGGAGGTATCCTTGAGTGACATCTCTATAAATTAGATTGAGACTCTCATTCTAAAATACGAAATACAACATAGGAAAAAGTGTATTTCGAAATTCTTATCTGCAGTGTGAGGTGATAAGTGTTCTAGAACTTGCATAACCTTTGTGATGTGACTTTGAGAAATTGAAGTGTTTTGCATAAAATCAAAACTTTCATTGGAAGTTTGATTGAGTGTTATTGTTATTGGTGAGTTGAAAGTCTGTCATTGTGAAGATTCAAATATATATATAGAAAGAAAGCAAACAATAATATGTTTCTTTAATATGCAAATTTATTAATCTAAAAATATCATAGTTGATTACACAAGTCTAATCAAATATGATAGAGCACTAGTAGAAGACAATAGAAATTGACAATCGACTGTATCGCGAAAGTGATCATTTCGGAGTCCATCTAGAAGGAACAAGCAGCGACATACATTGGAATCTTTGCCACAATTTACACATTCATGTCTTTTTCTGGAAAGCATTAGCTGGGAAATACTATTCTTGCCTTGCTTCTCTCGTGGGTTATGGGTTTTGTCACGAAAATGATTTAGGGGAAAAAAAAGAAATTAAAAAAATATTTTTTTAGAATTTTAGTAAAATAATTTAATGATTTAAAATTAAAAAAATTTAATTTTACTTAAAATAAAAATTTGATTTTTCTTCTTCATATTTTTAGTCTATATTTTAATTTTGGTAATTTTTATTTCATTTTTGTTAAATTTCTTTTAACATAGTATTTGTAACATCCCAAAAATATAGCATAAAACTATATACATATGTCAACATTTAATAATATGATAGAACAGTTGCTGCATTAATAAAGTTAAACTTACAGTTATTACAAAATAACTATAAAATTTAAAACTTTACAAAAGCTTCCTATACTACTACAAAACTACACACATAACAGACCGATTATATACAGAATTATAGTGGTGCACCCAAAACTAAGACCACCCACATGACCGATCGGTCATAAATCTATTCAGTAGGATTTTTGCCATCCAGCTCTTGCTCCAGCGTAAAATCTTCCCCCTGTACTCACATCCAAAACCGATGATCATCGCAAGAGAAAATCGAACGCAAAAATGGACAAAACAAGAAATAAGGGTAAGCTACTACAATTTAATTGGGCATACATACATACAATTCATACAAGCACAAACAATACAAAGCCTAACATTATAGCATACCAAAACCAATGCAGATAGACATATACAAGTTGAACCCTATATTACATGCATAAACCGAACACCTGGTTTGACCATTCGAATTGTATGAATATGTAGCTTGGGGTCGTTCGTGCACTCGGGTGGTGTGGTAACTGGAAAACCATCAGCTTCCACTCGAGTTAGTCTGTTATAACTCACCCAAGAACCTATGGGCTAGGACCTCCTGCCATTCTAACACAATGTATTACCCATCTTTACTTGAGAATTAGTAATCATTAGAATATCAGGATGAACTCCGTGAATTTCACTATCCATATTCATACTTTACCACATCAATACACATTTCACTCAGACATTCCTCCTTGGAATTTTCTTCCACATTACATGAAACATATACCTTATTTGAATAACAATATAATTTCTCATTCTCAATAGATCAATACAACTATCTCAAACACTCAGAGTCAAATAGAGAAATTCATATTTAAAGACTAATCAATCATGTATAGAAGAAGACTGAACGGTAACAACAACACCCATGAATATGATCGAACAAAAACTCCCTAATTGTGACAAAACCGAACACTTAAAGCTTAGACCGAATAGTAAGAACTTAGACCAAATACTTATAAATTCAACTGAACTCTTAGTGTAAGACCGAAAGATAGTTCATTATCCACATAACAGGACCGAACGGTCCATACAAGATAAGGATGAGGATATAATCGAATACTAGAACTAAATAAAAGACTAACACGAGACTGAGCGTTATAACCTAAGACGAATACTTACAGTTTAGTCTGAACACTTTACGTTACTTGTAAATATTATTCATCAAACCTAATACTTTTAAGGAAACCGGACATTAAAATAGTATGACCGGATTATGTACAGAAACTATTATCTGATAATAACCGAACGTATTTTTAAACCTATTATACTTACAAAGTCTAACTCTAGTAAAAGAATGATCGTTAACAAAAGACTACTAAATCTAATAATACCAACCATTATTCCAAAACCAATTACAACTAGAAGGTCGACCACTCAACTAAAATCGAGCGGTCATACACAAATAAAACCCAAGGAATATAAACTCATTGAAATCCTACTGGTTGACCATGACCGAGAGGTCAACATCGAATACTCAGTTTTCTGCATAATTCTGCAGAACCCCTACAGACTTATACAGAACCACCCAAAACCCATGAGTATAACAATTCATACATATACAAATCATTCAATTTCACACATACACAGAATCATCACACAAACCATTAAATTAAATAGCTTCCCTTACCTCGTCACAAAACACAACGCTCACAGTACAAAAATTTGCCCACCACCCAAAATCTCAGAAGCCAAGATTCATTGTTTGAGGGAAAAACAGACCAACTACAAGACCAGAAATATGATCAGATTTTTAGAAGAAGAAGAAGATAAACACATGCAAATAGAAACTTGGTTTGTATGTGCCAGAAACTAGATTTTCTTAGAAGTAGAAAGACCTATCAGCCCAAACCACCACTTGATGGTTTGAAAAGAGAACTCTTACCACCAACCAAACTTAAACACAATCTAATTGATTATCAGATGAAGGAAAATGTGAGAATTTGTAGAGAAAAGGAGGATAGTTTAGAGAGAAGTTAGAGAGAAGGAGGAGAAAATGAGAGCTCATAAAGTTTGGAGAAGAGAGTGCATGCAGAAAAGTGGCACCAGATTTGAAATTTTCACTTAAATACTACCGTCAAAACCGGACGGTCCACTCTGCTGCTCACACTTGTCTTCCACTTTCTGAATTTCAAATCCCCTACCTACATCTGGCTTCCACTATTACTACTGAAATTAAGGATTATGACAGTATTGATGTAATTATTTTTGAGTTGATATTAATTATAAACATTTTTTAATATTGAAAAAAAGTTATTTTATAAATCTCTTTTATATAAACACAAGATTAAAATTAAAAACAACATGAAAAATAATATTTTTACTATATTAAGTAAAGAGATATATATGGAAGAATTTTTTTTTCAAAATAATAATTTTTTCCTTAAAAAATTATTAAATAGACATATTAGAACATTATTTTCTCACCTACTGAAACATTATTTTCGTGGTGAGTAATATTTTGATGAAGATGAATTAACAATTTATCCAATCGTAACAATATTTTTATAGGTGTGCTATCTAAGTATTTTAGATCGGAGTGGTCCGTGGATTTTAATTGAATAATGTTCAAAATGTGTAGGTGAACTGTGTGAATGCTCATGCCACATTAACATGCTAATGCAATCAAAAGGGTTTTTAATGATACATCAGAGTTGAAAATGAATGCAACTAAGGTAAGAAATAGTGGCACTTAATGCAAATAAATTTTTTTACGTCTTTGAATTGTGAAGATAATGAAGTCAAACTTAAGATCAATATTTCTTGTGTACTCTGTATTAGGTGTGGCAAATTGTGTAAGCACAATTAATGAGGTATGTTTTAGGTATAGCAACCTTAATAAAACGAATTAGATCATCTATAGCTATTAGCCGTTACTCTCCACCTAAACCAGAAACCAGTACTAAAAAATATGGCAGGAGTTAATGAGTTAACAGCAGCAACCGCAAACTGCGACTCACCCCGTGTCTCCATCTACAACCATTCACTTTTTTATACTCTTATTTTCAGCCATTACCAAGTTCAATTTGTTTGTATCCTTTCTTCCCTGATACATCTCTCTTAACTTAATGGAATGTAATTTTGATCTTGAACTTCATCTTACAAGACTATAGCTACAAAAACTTTATTAAATGAGAATAAAATTTAAAAACTAAAAATAGTTAATAATTATATATAGACTAATTAGATATTATTTTATAAACTAAAATTATTAGTATTTAAAATAGTTTTTGCTAATAAAAAGGTTTTATTCAATTTATGAATTAAAATTTAAATTAGTCTTTATTACCTATCAAGATTTTAACTATTAATTCTATAATATTTTAACTATTAATTCTTCGTTGTATATAATTTTTCTTTGGAAGTACCATTCACCATTTAATAGTATATCTTTTCTAAAGTTTTTGGGCTATTGAAGTCAACTCTTCTGCTAAAGTTTCATCTTACTTGGCTATTCTGCTGTTGTGGTAGGCATCTCTTAATATCTCTTAAAGCCTCCTTGATGACGGCTAGTTCCGATATGCGTAAAATTCAACTTTGAGATCTTTTCATTGTGATATCTCTAGGCTATTAAGTCTGGATATTACTTTTGGTGGACTATGTTACCCACATTCATTTGACATACTTTCTACGTTTATAAAATCAATCTTAGATTATTGTTCATCTCCTACCGGGAATTCAGTTGTGCTAAATTTCCAATTCATCTGTCATTTCATTTATGAAGTTTACTAGTTTATGTAACTATTCTAGATACAATTAATATTTCATTTACTTACATTTTTACACTAGTACATAGTAGAGATATTATAACAAGAAATTATATAAGTTCATGAAGAATGATGTGATAAATTTTATGGTGGGAGTTTCACATGGAAATCATATTACATTGGTTGATAGTAGAGCTGTCAAAATGGGTTATAATCTGCGGGTCAATTTGGTCCACTACGGATTCAGATGGGGTTGGGTTTGAAAAATTATATTTTGGGTGTTGCTCCCTCCACCACCACACCTTTCTCCCTCCACCTCCCCAACTTTTTTTAATTCCAATTATATCCTCAGATTAAAATTTTTTACTTTTACTATTTTAATTTATTTCAAACCTAGTTCTCCTACTTTACTTCCTGCACTCAATCATTCCATCTCTCATTTTCGTTTAACAATTTGTCTTTCGTTTTACTCTGCAACCCCATTTGTCTTCTCTGTTTCACTTCTCCTCCTCCGTTTCTTTTTTCTTCATTTTTCTTACATTATTAAAATACATTAAAAATATATTCAAAAATAATAAATCAAAACATTTTAATTAAATTATTAAAATATTTCCAAAATAAAGAATAAACTAATAAAACAAACCCTAAAATAAAAAACGTAACATTTAAACAGAGATGAAATCCTTCAACGAATGTCAACATCGGCTTAAGAAAAAATGGATGTCGACATTCGTTTTACCTTAAACGGATGTTGACATCCGTTGAAGGATTTTGACATCCGTTGAAGGATTTTGACATCCGTTGAAGGATTTTGACATCCGTTGAAGGATTTTGACATCCGTTGAAGGATGTCACCTGTTACATTTTTTATTTTAGGGTTTTATTTGAAGGTTTATTCGAATACGCACCTTGAGGAAGCAACACACGCGCTGCACCACTCCACACACTGCACCATGACAGCGACACTGCACCACGAGAGGGAGACTGCTTGATAATTCTTTCCACCACCACCAACCTTTACAACTTGTAGTATCTCACAGCGATGAAAGAAAGAGAGAAAGAAATATAATGTTAAAATAAAATAAAAGTATTTTACTCATGTACGGGAGACTAGAATAAGTTATTAGTGGAATAGGTTGTGAATGAGTAAAATTAAAAAATAACCCAAAAATAAAATTTTACTTAAGGGCAAAATAGTAAATGGGAGGTGGAGGGAGAAAGGTGTGGTGGTGGAGGGAGCAACACCCTTATATTTTCTTATACGGGTCAGATTTTAATTCGACTCATTTAAACCTGGCTCATGCGGATTGAAACCATGTATGGCCCATAAACACATTCTCTATGTATACTTATATATAATTTGGGTATCCATTATGTACGAACAAAGACAACCAAAAGCATCCAAACTTCCCTAAACCCATGAACCCCTGACAAGTACACTTACACACTTCTTACATTTTACATCTCAACTACGGAAAACAATGATGGAAACAAGATGAAAATATAAACCCAACTACTAACCAAAGTATCCAAAACATTCATACAATATACAATCAATTATACGTGAAAGAAACATAATTATACTACTTGAAAACACATCAACCATATACACACAGAAATATCTCATGTTAGCATCCCCTACCTCAAGGAATCCTAGCTTTCTTCCTCTCTCACGTTCCCAAATCTTTTGGCACCTTTTTTTACTTACAATTTCTCTGGGTTTTGCAATTTCCGTTTTTCTCCTACCATTAAACCCCTCCGCAAGCACCTCTCTGCTCGATTTCCACCATCTCACACTCCCTTACTTCTCTCAACAACACACAACTAATACTACTTTCTCCCTCCAGAACTTCACCCATCTCCCCCTCATATATATGATTCTGCAATGCACCCTTATATATATACATCTATTTGTTTTACAACCCATTTTAATTTTTTCTCTCTCTTTAACACATTGCCAACGTAATTTATAAACGGGAAAAGCATAAGTACCCTTCAAAGTATAAAACCTCTGCGTGAACAATTCTTCATGCAAAATACTACCTCCATTCCCAATGAATCCTAACTCTTTCTTCATAATACCATCACACACACACGGTCCCATCTACCAATTTCACTCTTTTCCACTCTATATACTACCCGCTACTCTCCCAGACTCACTCTTCACACCCTCCTGCTACCAGCAACGTTCAAACAGCACCCACTCTCACGGCAACTCTCCATTCTCGCCCAACACCCCTATTTCGACTCTCTTGGACCCAAGGCCTTCTTATTCTTTATATATATACGTACATCTTCTACACCCACCCATTTTACTTTCCTAAGAAAACCTATCATTTAAAATAAAACATGCACATCTTTTACCCATAAAGAAATTGATTCATTGTACCTGTTGTTGTTGCCCTTGTCGGAATAATCCTGTTGTTGATGGAAGAATTTTGTTGTCGCTCGAAAAATGTTGTTGTAGCTGGTTTTTTTAAGAGATGACCAAGTGAAAGTGAAAATGTGAATCATTTAGAGTAGGTTAAAAGACATTTTTAAGTCTGTTACAAAGATACAGATGTAGAAATATTAAATTAAGTCTGTTAAAAAAGTAAGAGATGTAAAAATAACACATTTTTAAGTCGGTTAGAAAAGTAGCATATGTAAAAAAATACTAATTTAAATATGTTAGAAAAGTAAACAGACTTAAAAGTACTAATTTAAGTATGTTAGAAAAGTAATAGATGTAAAAATATCACTTTTATTTACAAAACTGTCACCGCACATTTTTTAAGTCTATTTTTTTAACAGACTTAAATTCACAGACTTAATAAGTCTATTTTGCACTAGTGCAGGTGTCACCATTGTCGTGCGAAGCATGTGCATGCAAGAAGAACCCTCCTTCTGCTACTTTTGAGAAGACTCCATCTAGTGTAGAAATCGCATTTTTCTAAACCGAGGGGAGAAGTGGTCTATTGCCTCGATTAAGTAATAAACCTTGGTAGTATCTCTTTCATTAGTTACTTCTCAAAAAATGTAAAAACAATTGACCTATATTGTTCCTTCTTCTTCCCCGCGAGAAGAAGATTGTTGCTTTCTTCTTCTTCCTCGCGCAATCATTCGCTCTCTTAGGCAAAGGGAAAGTTATTGGTTTGTGGCCTTCATTTCACTTGCGCGAAGTTCCTGGTGTGGTCTCCATTTCATATCGCTCGAAGGTTTCTCCATTTCTCTCGCGCGAACAACGTTGTTCGTCGCCGCCACCAGATGTTCATCGCCACCACTGGTTGTTCGTTGCCGCCCCCGGTCGTTCGTCGTCGTCATCGACCGTTCTTCGCCACCTTTGACCGTTTGCAAAGCCATAGTCTGTTTCTCCTTATTGTCAACATTATACTAACATTTTTATTTCATTACTTTTTTATTATGTTGTTGCGCTGAATTTTATTTTATCTACTACTATTAATCCCTTAGCCAAAGTTACTAATAGTTAAAAAGAGTTGATGAATTAGAGATATAGAATTTAGAGTGATGTGAATTATTTTGAATTAGAGATATAGAAAAAGTTGGTGAATTAGAGATATAGACTTTAAAGTCATGTGAATTGTATTGAATTAAAGATATAGAAAGAGTTGGTGAATTAGAGATATATAATTTAGAGCCATATGAATTGTTTTGAATTAGAGATATATAAATTAAGGGAATGGAAATTTTAAATGTTTGTATTAAAGTTTTTGATTTGATGATGAAATAAACTTTAAGGTTAGGAATCATGAGATTAATTAATGTGTTGTTTGTTTTTGTTCTCATATTGTATTTTTTAGCTTCTAAAACGCGAACATTTTCCATTGTTGACCGGCTTTCACGCTCACAAATTCTTTAAATTTCCTTTTAATATGAACATATAATTATTTTTTTTCTTGAATATATTGTAGGTTTCATATGTAATTATTTGTTTGCTTGAATATATTGTTGTTGTGAATGAGGACCAAATTGTACCTTATTTTGAAATAGGGACGAAAACCAGAAATGACCAATAGTTTAGAGACTAAAAACATATTTAACCCAATTATTAATTATCTCTAGATTATTAACTACATTAGAAGTATTGAATCTTTAATTGTCCGATTGGACAATTTAAGAAGACTAATAACTTTTCCTTAGTTTATTAATATATAAATTTTAATATACGTATCTTAAATTTCATGAAAAATTGCAATTATGTTTTGCATTGATCTTCGAGTGCATATTTGATTGTGATTTATAATCACTTTCATTTGGTGTAACCTAAAGACCAATGTTAAATGTTGGAAAAATTTCGTAACATTTTAGATATGTTGTTTAAAATTTATATGTTTAATAAACTAAAAAAAAAGTGAATATTCTTGAATGTGATAGGGTCACACCTTGAACACAAAAGCGATCATTCAAGATTATTAAAATTGTTTTAACAATTTCAGTAAATATTTGTACAAATCGAGATTGAATTATTTCACTACGAATCAGTGATGAGTACGAGAGAGGGGTAGAAGAATTTATATAGTTTGCACGATGTAATGAGAGTAGAAGTGATGATGAAGTGAAGTTTCGATGTCCTTGTGTCAACTATTTGAATGAAAGAAAGTTGAAGGCAACCAATATTAGGAAACATTTTATCTGTGATGGTTTCCTACTAAATTATACAACATGGATATGGCACGATGAATTAATTGACTTTCCAACTGTCTCCCTAACTGAAAATGTATTCGATTCCACTATGGAAGATCGACCGAAAGAAGACAAATTAGAGGACATGATTCTCGATGTTGGCGTAAAAGGTTTTGCCCAAGCGCATGTCTATGAAACTGTTGATAAGGGGAGGAGCTATGTACAGCTCAACCCATATATCTCACATATGTATTTTTTATGATGACAACAAAAATGTTTAATAGTTTCTTGCACAACAATATGGCAAAACTATTGCTTGTTTATATATATATATATATATATATATATATATATATATATATATATATATATATATATATATATATATATATATAATGCTTGAACTATTTGTGATGTGTATTCATAGTTTACAAATGAATCATTGATTGAAAACACTTTGCACATTGTATATCTGCATGAATTAATCAGTTACATAGTTTAAAAAATCTGTTAAATTCATCAAATTTTAGTATATGCTTAACTATGGCAAAACACCAAGTTTTAACCGATTACATTATGTGGATAATCAATTAACACTTGTGGTTATGCCTACACATGTTTACTGAGTGCACTGATGTGTTTTGAATGAAAATGTTTTCAAAATGCTTAAGTATGGAACTTAACCGATGACATTAATTTTCTAATTGATTAAAATGTGTTTTGTGTGAAACCTTTTTCATAAATAGTCATAACTGTCATAACGGTCATATTTTTAAATATTGTGGCTTATGTGAATTGCTTAATCGATTACATGCACTTCTTAATCTGTTAAATGTTGTGAAATGTAAATCTGTTATTGATGGAGGAATTGCTTAACCGATTACATTAATTAGGTAATCGATTAATATGCATTAGAGTTGAGAAAATATATAAATAGACGCATTGCTCATTGTATTCAAAAACTTTATGATTCATATCTTTAATATCTGATTTGTTTGTTGAGATCTTATTGTAGGAGGGTCCTGAAACTCTCCAAGAATCAAGATTACCACATTTGGAAGAAATTCTCAAAGATTCTTGAAGAATTGAAGTGTTGTCATAGGTTGATCATATCTGCACAATCAGGTGTATTTTTCCATATCAGAATTATCTACAATCAAGGCTGATTGTATCCATGTTGTTGTGGACTAGAAGAAGACTTTGTGAAGTTCTTTAACTTATAGTAAGGCATCTCTAAGGGTCATAGAAAGAGAATGTTCTTTCTGGGTTGCTATAGTTGATTTGGAGTTAGGAAGGAGTTACATTGAGAGGATTGTTCTCTTTAAGTATTGCTTTGTAACAACTCAATCAATATAGTGGAATCCTTTCAATATAAGGTTGATTTAAAGAAGATTGTGCGTAGGCAGTGAACCAAACCAATATAAACAATTGTGTGAATTTATCTTTCCCTACACATTTACTTTGTTCTTATTCTTTGTTGATTACATTCCAAGAAAGATCAAAAGAATTTTAAAAATATTCTTAAAGAAATTATTTTACAACCCACCCCTGGTTGGGACGCTTGGCCTAATCTTTTTCTATAAAAACGATGGTGTTTTTTAAAATAATGCAACTCGTTTATAATGAAATTATTTATATTAAAATCATTTAATATTAAAATAATCGAGTCTCACTTTTTTTAAACTATTGACACTTCTAAAATACCATTTTCTAGGTATTAAAATAATGAATTAATTAATTAGCACGAAAATAAAAAAATAATAAAATCTCAATAATTAATGATGGAAAAAATCTTATACATTATAATTTTGAAATAAAAATTTGAGATAAATGTTTCCCTATGATTAAAATTATTTTTATTAATAAAACCTAAAATAATAAATTAATTAATAAGCAAAAAAAATTAAAAGAGTAATAAATTATCACAAATTAATGATAAAAAAAATCTTATAGTACAATAAATGTTTTCGTTTAATTAAAAGAAGATTTAATTAAATAATTCATTAATTAAAACGAAAATTAAAAGAACAATAAATTATATAAAATTAATGGTGAGAAAATATTATACAATGAAACAAAAACAATTGGGATAAATGTTTTTCTATAATAAAAAAAATCATAAATTCCAAGTAATTAGCACAAAAATTAAAAGAGTAACAAAATATTAATAATTAATGGTGAAACAAAATCTTAAACTATAATAGAAATAAAATTTCTGATAATATTTTTCCATTAATTAAAATTATTTTTAACAATCAAATCTAAAATAATTAATTAATTAATTAACACAAAAATTAAAAGAGTACTAAATTATCACTAATTAATGTTGAAAGAAATCTTATACTATAATAAAAATAAAATTTGAAATAAATATTTTCTTATAATTAAATTTATATTTATCTCTAAAATTTAAATTCATTAATTAATTAATTAATTAAAATAAAAGTTAAAAGAGTAAGAAATTATCAATAATTAATTATGAGAAAAGATTATACAATAAAACAAGAAATTTGGGATAAATATTTTTCTATAATAAACATAAAAATTCCATAATTCTAATTAATTAGCAAAAAGACTAAAAAAAGTAACCAAATATCAATAATTAATGGTGATAAGAATCTTATACTATAATAGAAATCAAATTTTGAAATAAACGTTTTGTTATAATTAAAATTATTTTTATCAATAAAATTTAAATGAATGAATTAATTAATTAGCATAATAATTTAAAACATAACAAATTATCAAAAATTAATGAAAAAATTATACTATAATAGAAATAAATATTTTCTTATAAAATTAAAATAGTAATAAATTATTAATAATTAATAGTGAGAACATATTGTCTTAGGATAAATGTTTTGAGTAATTAAAATTATTTTTAAGAATAAAATTTGAATGAGTTAATATTTTAAAATTTTAAATATTGATGGAAAAATTCATCAATGGAAATATGAATTACTATGAATTTATTGACGATTTTTTAGTTGGTGAATAAAATGTACATCGTTAACAGATTTATTGATGACTATTTCTGTCAGTACTAAATCTATTGGTAATGAAAATTTATCAACAAATTTATTTTTGTCGGTAATATTCTATTGGTAAATTGAAGAATGTTTGTAGTGCTACAAGAACGTTGTCCTTGACTCATGGTTGATATCTTATCCTCAACACACTGTTATCATGAGGCTCGAGCGTGATCATATTTTTATACAAGTAAGATGCAAATATTTGCATAACTGATGGACGTTACTACCTCTTATATTGACCTAGTTGAACCATGTCATTTATGTAATGTGTCGAGATATGTAAATAAACATTAATG
The DNA here is from genome assembly GCA_034642375.1 of Vigna nakashimae. Classification (NCBI taxonomy): domain Eukaryota; kingdom Viridiplantae; phylum Streptophyta; class Magnoliopsida; order Fabales; family Fabaceae; genus Vigna; species Vigna nakashimae. The sequence continues at coordinate 27,749,452 of CM067768.1, forward strand.
GTTGTTGTTAATTAATTACAAAGTTTTACACGCTCATGAACAAATATCCCTAGTCTAGAAAAAGGCCTTTAACATCACCCTTTAAATGTCTAACCACCGAATATCCAACGTAAAAAATGACCGGTGGCATTGTTGTAATTAAATCACTATTTAGACGTCAGTTGGGGAGCGTCTAAAGAATAATACATGTTGGCCCTTGCAATTGGACGCTAAAAATAGACAAATGAATAAAAAATACTAATATTTTAATTTGCTTCAGACGTTCGGGTTCAGGGTGCCCGACGTCTAAGACCTATTTAAACATCGGGGCCAACCATTGGCCCCAATGAGGTAGTCAAAATTCCAAAAGTTACCATTAAGACGTTCGATCCCGCCACACTAACGTTTAAAGTCTTATTTATACATCGGCCCCCCATCTCCCGAACGCCAAATTGCCTGAAAAAGTGACTATTTCATTACCCTTAAACGTCCATCAGTCAACACCAACATCTAAACAGGTCTTAGACGACCCTCCTAACCCGGACACGAAATGTGTCCACTAAAATTATATTTTAAACCCCCTAAACATTGGCTCGGGAGTGGGGCAGACGTCTATAATCATTTAGACGTCGACTAGGAGGGGACCCAACGTCTAAATGTCAGCTTTACCAAAACCGCCAACACGAGGCAGTAGTTACGTACACTCAGTGTTCATCATCTTCCTTGCATTTTCTCTCCACGACCAAAGCTTTTTGAGGTTCTTTTTCTCTCTTTTGCATCGTTTAAAATTAGTTTAACTCTAATTACATTACTCTTTGATGAGTTATCTTCCATTTGAACTGAATATAATGCATTTTCGTTGCGTTTTAGTGCAGTTTTGCATGGGTCCCTTGCCAACGATTTTGAGCGTTTTTGGCCGGCGATTCTTGCGTTTTTGAACGGTACACTCTTTCATTTCCCTCCATTGTGGTTTTGAATGGTGTACATGCAGACATATAATGGATTATAGAGCCTAGATTCGTTTAGGACATTAAACGTCGGTCGCCCATAGTCAGACGTCTATATAGACGTCTGACCTGTACTATTTGACATCTATATAGACGTATGACCTATACTATCTGACGTCTACATTAACGTCTCCCAATAAGACGCTGGAGCGAGATCAGATGTTAAAAACCCTAAATAACAGACATTAAAAGCCTTTTTCTACACTAGTGTATGCAAATATGTACTAGGATGTTAAATAATATTCATATAATAAAATGTTCCTTCAGTCAAAGTATGAAATAAATTGTCCTAATAATGGAATTCATAATAGAAGATAATGTTATCCATATGAAGATAAGCATCTGCCATGTACATTCTTATGACCAACGGGCAAGTCATCTGGAATATGTTGTCGCAAGCAAGATTGGGTTGGTCGTAATTGATAGTAGGAATAACATACAAATGGAAAACCCTCTAGAACCACTGTAGGTATCCCTAAACTAAATCAAACAGAGATGACGTCGATCTTACATGACTTATAACATGGTCTGCATAGTGCAACCAGACAACATCAATGGTGATTATGTCCACCTCTACAAAAACATGTGGCGGTCGTGGGATGATCTACTAAAACCTATACTACCTCAAGACACGTTTAGGAAAATGTTGATGAAGCATCTCAACAATGTTGATCCACCTAAAGAGCACACAGATCCCTAAAAATGGACGAGTGGCCCGATGTGACTCATACGGGTACCAAATCACCTCATGGTATGTGAGGCCATCAAAATTTGACCTCGCTTCAACCAGGTTGAAAACCTGCCTCCTTGTTACCATAGAGTGACATGCGGTCTGTCTTCATCATAAGAAGACAACACACACCTCCTTCCTGCCCCAAGGAAGTGCTAAAAAATCCAACTCTAAAAAAAATTAATTCTTGATCAACGATAATGACAAAATCGAAGGAAATTAAAGTGCAAAGTATATGTGCACTTGTAAAAGAGTCATATATCCTATCATTTGCCTTGTTGAAACAAAATTTACATCTCCTAGCTGCTCTTACATGTGGGCTAGTGCAACAACGTCCCCGACATATATGTCATATGTGTGTAAGTCTTTGAACAACAATAAGTAAAACACGTTAATGGAAGTGACACTTTGTTTTGCGAAGATAATGCATCCAGCTAGATGCAACAAATCCCACTATTGTTGCTTACAAAACTCATCATAGATGTCTCTCAACCAATTCAACCCCCCTTTCGAACTGCATGTGTCTCTCATCTCAACACTAGCCTTCCCACCATCCATGTCTACAATCTCTATAATTGTCGACCGAGCTTCTTCAAATTTCAACTCCTCAATATTACTAAATTATCCTATAATCAGGAGGTGCAACAACGACGACACATCATCCATTGTCAGCGACATCTCACCTACAGAGAAATGGAAAGTGCTCATCTTAAAGTGTCATCTCTCATTGAACGCTAATAATAAACATTTACTGGCATAGTCGTAGGAAATATTGAAGAGAGACATCAAACCAGAGTTCAACACAAATAGTTGTATTCCCTTGTTACATGGTCTAAATTTATTTAACCTTTTGTCATAAGAGATCAACTTGATTTTCCCTCAATCCTATACAATAACAATTAATATAAAATTTGTTGAAACTAAATAATAGCCATTAAAATTCAAGTTTTGCATTAACCTAGTCGTATCATAAGGCATAAGCACCATGTTCAACATAATCAGTCAGTAGGAAAATATCCTTTGGACCTCCTAAAAATCCACCAACTTCCTCATTTACTTGAGGAACATCCTCATGCTCTTCATCCTAAACATTATGCTACTTAATTGGATGATCCTCAAACTGAACATCTGGATGCTCCTTAAATTGAACATCAACTTCAACATCTCTATACCTTCTATGAGATGAAGCAATAGGCCTACTCCTCGCTTCACCTTGCGAGAAACTCTCTTCTTGATACAAAGATGCACCTCAGATACAAGTCATACCTATCCATTTATTTTCATTCAATAGTAAAAACATAGGTCAAAATTTAATAAATTAAAATAATTATATAATTATAAAGCCCTATTAAATTATTAAAAAAACACAAAAATAAGTTAAAAATAAATGACATTACACAATTAATGGATTTCGAAATTCGTTGAAGACCAAAATAGATTTCAAAATTCGTTGAAGCCAAAAACATATTTTGAAATCCATTGAAGCCCAAAACGAACATTTTCAACTATGGTAAATTCTTAAAACATTTTCATTTCAAAAGCTCAATAAGCCAAGTATTACAAATCCTATTTAAATCAAGTTTTTAAGCATAATATTTCAATTAAAATTCAAAATTAAAGCTTAAACGAGGGCATAAATATGCATTATCCTTTGGTAATGCAAGAATGGGTGCACCAGTCAACTCATGCTTAAGGGAAACAAAGTATTTTTCTTGTTTTTATTCTAATTTAAACCTGATATTCTTTTTAATCTAATTTAGAAGGACTGCTAAAGTGCTAAAATTCTTTATAAATTTTTTGTAGAAACTATCTAGTCTATGAAAACTTCTAACCTCACTCAAATTTTAAGGGATAGTTCATTCTTGGATAGCCTTCACCTTTTCATAATCTCTTGAACCCCTTTGGCACTCACCACGAAACCCAAGATGTAATTTTTTTAGTGAAAAATGTGCACTTTTCAAGATTAACATACAAGTTTTCCTTTCTAAGCACAGTCAAAACAACACACAAATGTTTCACATGCAATTCTAAACTAGTGTTATAAATCAAGATGTCATCAAAATACAACGCAACAAATTTGTCTATAAATTCTCTTAAAACATGGTTCATTAATCTTATAGAAGTACTAGAGGACATTAATTAGCCCAAAAGGCATCACAAGCTAATCATGCAATCCATTTTTTTAAAGGCAATTTTCCATTCATCCCACTCCCAAACCCTAATTTGATGGTACCCACTTCTTAAGTCAATTTTTGAGAATATACTAGCATCATACAACTTATCCAATAAACCATATAACGTGGGGATGAGATGTCTTTACTTGATGGTGATGTTATTCAATGCTCTACAATATGTGCACATCTTCCAAGAACCATTCTTTTTAAATACTAAAATGACTAGAATAGCACATGGGTTCACGGTTTCTTTCATCCATCCTTCGTTAATCAATTCTTCAACTTGAGTTTGAATATCTTTTGTCTATGAGAGTTGCTTTGGTAAGTTGGACTATTTGGCGTAGATGCTCTAGGAAGAAGGTCAATGTGATGTTCAATTACCTTTAGAGGTGGTAGTCCTCTTAGTATTTCATTTGGAAAAAATATCCTTGAAACCATACAAAAGAGACTCAATAATAGAAGGAAGATTAATTTACTTAGAGTGGTTAGCAATCAAAATATCATGAAGTAAATAAAGAGGTTTTCTTGAAAGTAACAACTTCTTTTCACTCACTTTCAATTAATCCCTCGGTTTTTCTCTCACGTGTTTCTCTCTTTTAGGTGCTTCACTCTTGCTCTATATGTGTTTCACTCATATCTGTTTTCTCTTGAACTTTCTTTTTTCTCAATTTCATTTAATCTTCACACACTTCTCTAAGAGATAAAGGTTTGAGAATATCTTTTTCTTGTTGTGCATGAAAAAAAAATTGTTGGTGAAGCCATCATGGATGGCCTTGATGTCAAACTACCATGGCCTTCTTAAAAGAACCTGATTTGCCTCCATTGGAACCGTATCACACAAGACTTTGTCAATATCTCTCCATGTTCACTAAGTCATTGACGTTTGTATGGCCTTGGGTAGGGTTTTGTCTCCAAATTCAATTTGGTAACTACACTAGTGCAACTTCCTTTATTAACTATGAGTGAACATATTTTCCCTTTCAAGGAACATCTAGTATGAAAAATATTTTCTCTTTGGATTTGGTCCAAAGCTTGAATCTTACTTTCAGAAGCCTCCTAATGATTAACAAATCAACCTCCAATGCATTCACCTCCACCTTTGTCTCTTCCTTCTCTTCTTCACTTGAAGGTTCACTATCTATTTCTTCATTTATTAACATAACCATATTCTTTTTTTTCCAGAAATTATGAAGCATAATGTCCTCTTCCCAAAAACTTAAAACATTTTATTTCACTATTCTTCCTTTTAGGTGATGAATTATTATACCTATTAGGTGACTTTCCATGTGAAGATGTGTTAAACTTGAGCGAACTCCTTCATCCTTCACAACCTTAACATTCCAACTAGAAGTATTATTATTATTAAAGCTCCTCCTCATGGTTCACTTTCTCTGAAATGTTGGAATTGTGCAACATAATAATGATGTTTAGACAAAACGAAGAGGGAGATGAATTGATTTGTTAATAAAGCTATATACTTTTTTATAAAGAAAAATGTATATGTTTATACACTACATGTTCATACACTATATGCGAGATTTGGACAGTAAATGTGTCACTCTTTTTACCAACGAATTTATCATTGATAAATGCATTGGTAATAAGTTATTAATTACCGACAAATTTTATAAATAGATTATTCCATTTATCGACAAAAAAAATTTCAGTTACCGATACATATTGATAAATGCATTGGTAATAAGTTATTATTTTTTTCCTTATTTAACCTAAACTAAAGTGGAGCTTAGTTGACCTTGATTCAAGTCAAATCAAGTCGATTCAGGACTATATTGGTTTAAATAAGCTTTGACTAATATTGAAGTAAGACCATTCATACTTAAATCGAGTCAAATAAATTAATTAAACTCAAATAAATACGAATAAGCATGAATTCAAGTAAAACTGAATCAACTTAAATATATTATATCAATCTCACTACAATTAATCCAATTGATAAAATAAATTTAATGTAAATTTAATGAAAGAATTAAATATAATAAATCTAATTAAAATTAAATTAAATATAAATTCAATCTATTTTATTAAATTTAAATTAAATTTAGAGTGACATCATTATACTTAGATAGCTACTTATGTGAGAGATACCAACATTGGGTTGTGAGCCACGTTACCTATTTTCACTGTCGTGAATGTTCAGATTGAGGTAACATGATGGTGATAATATTGCATCTTCATGGACACAATACGTAAAATTATAATATAATTTTATAACTATTAGAAGAGAAGAACAAATGGAACATAAAACTTAAAAATAGAAGTGAGATAAGTAAAAAAAAATAAAATAAAAACTCGTATATCAAGCATAAATGATATTTTGACGTACATAAACTTTTTATATTTATTCATTTGATACTATATGTTATGCTATATTACACTTCTTCATAACATGGCCAACTTATCCAACGCAACACGTGAAGTTCCACCTTCACCCAATGCTTCTGCTGCACTGATTTTCATTTTGAAAACCCTCTGACGAATTTCCTTCCCCGTGTCCGATTAACATGATGGTGACAGAACACAACATTGCATCTTCATGACAATTTTATTAAGTTTTTCAACAGAATTTTTTATTATTGGAAAAGAAAAAGCTTGTTAAATGGAACATAAATTTATAACTAGTAGGAAGAGAAGAAAAACAAATGGAACATAAAGCTTATAAACTGAAGTTAAATAGTGAAATAACTCGTTTCCCATAACGTAGCCAACTTATTCAACGCAACACGTGAAGTTCCACGTTCACCCAATGCTTCTGCAGCACTGAGTTTCATCTTGAAAACCTTCTGACGAATTTCTTTCCCCTTGTCCGATTCCATGAGTTCCTTCAGTCGCTCCCCCAACTCACTCCAACTCACTGACCCATCTTTCTCCTCCTTCAACGCCAAAGCAACCTTCATTTCCTGAACCATAAACACCCTATTCAGCTTCTGCTCCGCGTACAATGGCCACGCCACCATTGGCACCCCTTCGCACACGGATTCCAGCACCGAGTTCCACCCGCAGTGAGTCACAAACCCCCCCACTGAGTCATGACTCAGAATCTCCCTCTGTGGGGCCCAGTCCCGCACCACCAACCCCTTCTCCTTCGTCCTCTCCAAAAATCCTTCTGGCAACAACTCGTTCAGACTCGGTTTCTCCTCCACCGAGTCACCACATTCCAACTCGGTCCTCACCACCCACAAGAACCTTTGCTGGCTCTTCTCTAACCCAATAGCCATCTCCTTCAACTGCTCCCTCGAGAACAAACCCATGCTTCCGAAACACAACAACACCACGCTCTGACTCGGTTGCGACTCGAGCCAACTCAGACATCCTTTGTCCTTTTCCCCATATGATGCAGAAATCACGGGGCCCACACAAAACAACGGAGGCACTGTCCCATCGTCGTTCAACACTGCAATGGCTTTCTCTTCAATCGCTTCACAAGTGTTTATTATAATCCCAGAACTACCCTTCATGGCTTCCGCTATCTGAGAGAAAATCTGGTTAGTGTAGTTCAAAGGATCGAGGGATTCGTTTGGAAAGTCATCGGTGGAGATAGCAGGCAACCCTGGGAAGTGAAGTAGAAACTGTTCATCTTTGATTTGTTTCGGGAGAGTGGTGGACATATGAAAAAGCACAACGAGGCTGGAGGCTGCGGATGTGTAGTAGAAGAAAGTGGGGATGTTTGTGGTGAGATTTTCAGTGAGAGTTTTGGGGTTGCTGAAGTTTAAGAAGTCCATGACAAGGGCTTTAATGTTGGAGCCTTTGACGAGGCTTTGGAGTGCAAGGGCAACGTTGTGGGTGCTGTGTCGGGAGAGATCGACGGAGATGAGGTGAGGGGGTAGGGAATGGGTGTCGAGGGGGAGTTGGGCCATGGGAACGCTGTGAAATGTGATGGCGGGGATGGTGGCGGAGACGGCGGCGATGTATTGGGCGTTGGAGTTGCTGGCTAGGGTGAAAGTGGCGTTGGGAGATGGGGTGAGGATGAGGATGGTGATGGAAAGAGAAGGGTGGTGGGATAGAATGAGCTTGCCTAGCTCCACCATGGACACTAGGTGACCCCTACCAATGTTAGGGTACAGAACAATGGTGTCTTTCATGTTGGAGAAGAAAGGTTAGTAGAGTATGGAGTCGTACGCAAGTTGCTTCTGGCTCTATTTATGGACAAAGAGCCATGTGTTTCGTTCTTTTGTCCTATTTAGCAGTGGTAATATTCTTTATTTTGTATAATTATTACATCCTTATTATTTTTCTTTATTATATTATGTATTTTATAAATTTATAAATTTTGTTTCTTTATAAACGTATATTAATGGATCAACATTATATATATATTTGTTTATTTTCATTCAAAGTATGATATATGATTCATAGTTTAAATTTGAGTAAAATAAACTCATAACTGCTCATGTATAATTTTATTTTTGAAAATAATAAAGTAGTTGTTATAATTTTGTGTTTAAACATTTGGTTCATTATCGTTTTTTTAAAAAAAATCTTAGTTATATTCATATTAGTCTCAATGAGATATTTTTGAAAATGTATAATAAATAGGCTCAAGTTAATAATGTTGTCTAAATTGTTAATGAGGATGCACAATAGACATACTTTTGTGGATTTTATTATGACGTGGAATTTTAATTTTGTTGTCGTGCTTTAGGTTAAAATTACAACATGTTGATACTCTTATAGATAAAACACAGATTTAGGGATTTGAAGCATTTGAGTACTGATCGAAGGACCAGTGAATGTGATTTTGAGTCCAAATTGTGTGTACGTTGATGATGAAACGTTTTCACTAGTGAATGTGAGTTTCATTTCATTTCATGGATGGTTGTCGATTATTTTAATTCACTGGGTATTTACTGTCGTGGTTGGGTGCTGCATTTTCGTTTTGAGATGAGAATGTTTTGTTGTTACGGATAGTAATTGTTATTTATGCATTGTCTTGTTGAATGTGGTCAATTTGTCTCTTATTTTATTAAAAGACAAATGAGAAGAGAGAATGTTCATTGAGGGAAAGAAAACAAGAGCACAGTAAGACATAAATTTTCTTTTAAATGTGAAAGCCTATAGTTGGTTGATTTTTATTGTTAAAGCTCTATAATTAGCTAATTATGGGAAGCTAACTTTATCCAATTATTTGTATACTTAATTGTTAATTAAATTATGAATATCTTGAATTATTTTTTAGAATATGGTGATTTATTTGGAGGATTTGTGAGACTTGAAAGTTACTGTACTATGTATATTCTCTACTTATGAATTCATAGTTGATTCTTTTTCTGTTCTATAAATGGAAAGCTTTTGAAAAATGAATTAAACGAAAGTGAGAAAGATAAAAAAATATTGAAAACGTGATATTGAAAGAATAGATCAGTGGTTAGGTTTTAATGGTATTTAGAAATAAAGTAAGAATTAGTGTTTCCTTTTAATGTTAATTAAAATTAATTAGGGGTTGTTATATAAAGTAAGAATTTTTATTTCCTGTTAACGTTAATTAAAAATAATTTGGGGTTGTTAATTTCTGTTGTAAGTGATAAATTTTAATTATTTCTCTAATTCTAAGTGAGAAATTTAATTAAACTAATTGAATCCTAATTACTCTAGTTAAACCCCAAATGCCGGTTCATCTCAATAACCTAATCTGAAGAATTTTTTCCCCAATTTTGTTTGCCTTCCGCTTCTTCGCGGGCGGCTTGGGAGTCTTCGCGTTCGTGCAAAAGGATTGCTAGGGGAGCAACTTTATTCTTCCCCATATATGTTTCGGGGTACACGGACAACCCCACGCCCTAGGGAAAACTCTCCTGCCGTGCAAGTAGCATTGGGGTTCTCTTTGTTCTCCCTCTTTTCTCTGTTCGAGCTTGACGTTGCAGGAGATCCTCATCCTCTCTGTTCTGGTTCGCGGGCGCAGTGGTCATGACCGTAGCATCTCTAGCGTCTACGCAGCACAGGGGTTTCTGTTCTCGCATTTCTTTTGACTCACGATTGGTTTTTCGAGTTAGGGTTTTCTTTTTACAGGAACTCTTCTTTCCAAAATTCCTTCTGGTTCTGTGTTTTCGCTGTAGGAAAAGCACTAATTTCATTCAAAATCGTGACCTTGGGGTTTTGTTCGGAGCTGGGTTTTTGATTTTGGTTTCTTGAATCTTCTCTGCATATTTTTTATTCCGTGATTTGGGCTAGGGTTTAATTTGGGATTCTCTGTGATTGTAATTTGATCTTGCATTTAGGGAGTCGGGTTTTCGAACTGAGATTTGGGTTTTTGATTCGCATTTTGGGGTCTGTTTCTCGCTATTCCGGGTTCTCAGTGGTCGTTGATGGTGGTGGCGTTAATGGAGACGCTGGTGGGTGCGGCCATGGGTCACGGTGGCTGGCGATGGCAGCGACACCTTGTTTCGCGTGATTGTAGCGGAGATCCTGATCGTGGAGTCCCTTAGTTTGGGCTGGACTTGTTGGGCCGCAAGACCCATTGATGGGCATATTTGAAATTTGCAACAACAAAGACAAAAAATAATAAGGGTGTTACTCTCTCCGTCATCACATTTTCTCCTCCACCTCCCCAATTCTATTACATATTTTTTGAATTACAAAACTAACCTTTTATAATTACAAAAATAACACTTTTACTTTTTAATCCTAATTATTTACTTTAACCCTAAAATCTATTTTTCTATCCCTTCTCACCCATCTCTCAACCTTCTCAGATTCTCACTCAAACTCCATCACATTCGTTTCTCATCTTCCATTTTTCCACCATATCCGTTTTCTTTCTCCTTCAACGGTTCGGTGGTGAGGGCGGTGTGCGGCGCAGCGTTGCGGCGATGGTGCGATGGTGAGGTGTGGCGGTGTGTTCTCCCACAAGGTTAGTGATGATATTTCACTGTGTTGTGTGTTCTGCATGCTCTGGGTTTTTTTTTTGCTGTGCGTGTGTTGGGAGGAAGGAAGAAGATAACCAGGCCAAAAACAGATGTCGGGTATCCGTTATCTAAAACGGATGTGGATAGAGTTATGCGTGTGGCAGGAAGAATGAAGTAGAGTTTTGGGATGAAAATGAAGAGGTTTGGTGTGAGAGAAAAAATATGGATATTGTGTGTGTTTGAAGTGAAGAGAATGTGGGCATTTATAGAGTTAAGGATGGAGAGAGTATTAAATAAAATATAACTTTTTTAAAACTGGAAAAATAAAGAAAGTTAAAGTGAAAAATAAGTAAAAGAAATAATATAAAAAGTTGGTGGAGAGATTAGGTGAAATAAAATTAAGTTAAAGAAATAATATAAAAAGTGGGTAGAGAAAGTAGGTTAAATAAAATATAGTAAATAGTAAAAGTTAATGTGGAAAATAAATGAAAGAAATAATATAAAAAGTTGATGGAGAAAGTAGGTGAAATAAAATATAAGAAATAATAAAAATTAATGTGGAAAATAAGTGAAAGAAATAATATAAAAAGTGGGTAGAGAAAGTAGTGAAATAAAATTAGGAAATAGTAAAAGTTAATCTAAAAAATAAGTGAAAGAAATTATATAAAAATTGGGTGGAGAAAGTAGGTGAAATAATGTTGATGAAGAAGATATAATTAAAAAATGTAAGTGGAATAATTAGAAAAGTTAATATATAAAAATTAATAAGAAAATGAGGTGGAAAAATAAATGAAAAAGGTAGATGATGTGGAATGTGATATGGAGGGTGAGGTGGATGATGATGTGGAGAGTGAGGTGTGATAAGAGAAAAGGGGTGGTGAGGAAGTAAAAAGTGTGGGATTATTTTGGGCCATTGAATTAAGGAAAAATTTAATTTGGGGGTGCAAATAGTAAAACAAATAATTTCTCCATATATTCTTTTTTTTATTCTTTTTTTTATTCTTTTATTCTTTTTTTTATTTATTTTAGTGAAACCTTATTTACTCGGACGAAATTGGGTATTGACAATATGGATAATGAATAGGATGGTAATGTTCAAGTGGGAAGTATTGCACAAGACCTTGTTAGGACTTCAAGGGCAAAAATAATAGAAGCAAAGTGTAGTGGACTAACTAGAACTTCAAGGGCAAACATCATAGAAGAACAATGTAGTGATTCAAATTATGATGTCATTGGACTGTCGAATATTAAGTGACATTGAAATGGGCTAGTTAGTGCTACAAATAGAAAGGAGAAAAATGTTGATAGAGAGATTTATGGTAGGTTTGTAGAAGAAGGAATTTACATACAAATGGGAAAATTTTAAATTTATTAATAAGAGAGTTTCAGTTAAATGTTTGGGTGTAAAGGAAGAATGCAAGTGATATGCTTATTGTGCTTATTTGTGTGTTGTAAAGTCATGGAAATTAAGAAAAATAATTGATTTCATAGTTGTAAGACGGATTTGATAAGTATGAAAAATACATTTTTTGAGACTTATTGATTAACTCAATTTGTATTTATTCATGAAATAATGTGTTTTTCTCATTGAAAAGTTGTAATTAGAAATAGGAAAGTGTGTAGTAAATTGTACAGGAATTTATACATTAAAGTGGAGTGCTATCAGATATTTCTCGCTAAGCCAACATTAAATCAATCAGCTAAATAGAGTTTTATTGGCTCAACACACCAGCACAACTCGCTAAGGGAATAAAGGACAATTAAAGATATGCTGCAGTTGAATATTCGCTTAGCGCATAAAGAGTTGTGCGCTTAGCGAATTAGATATTTTTTCAATTGGCTTTTAAAGTGGGAAATAGACAGAAAGAAATAAAAACATCTCAGGAACTTCCAGAGACTACTTCAAGGCATCAAGACACCATAGTTTCAAGGGATTGCTTCAAATGGGTACATGTCTAGGAGTAGTTAAATTTTTCTTTCGTTGGAATTGGATGTAATGAACTCACTTTGATGTAATTTTCCTTTTCAATATATCGTTGTTCGTTCATATGCTCTTTCTTGAATTTACTATCATTGTATGAAAATATAATGTTATTTGAATGTTTCTGATTACTGGAAAGTAACTTTGAACATGGACATAGATAGAGCACCTAAGTGATTTGGGATCTAGGGATAGACTCAATAACTTGGTCATTCTTAGCATCGGACTTAATGCAAATTGTATGTTAAATTGACTAAGGGATTAGCAGTTTGATATATTAATTTAGAACTAGTTGCTAAGGGATTAGGACTAGTATGCCTTTATGTGAATGTTTAAATGAAATAATGATATATTGTACAGAGTTTTATCTTCATATGATTCATGAACCCAATTCCAACAAAGTTTCTTTTAAATATAATTCCTTGCACACCAACTGTTTAATAAAATACCAAAAAGATTTTCTTGTGTTATTTTGTGCATTTTGATGTCTAATTGAGTTATAAAAGGAAGAATTGTCATGTGTTGCACAAGTCCTTTGGGAGAATGATACTTTTACTTATTCATTGTATTAGTTGGAACGATTTGGTATACTTGCCAAAAAGTTATCAGGATTTTAACATGAAATTAATGAATGCCAAATGGTTAAGTAAGAATATGGAGAAAACACACTAATGGAAAAAAGAAGACTAAAGCCTTGGGAGATAAAGAAGGATGATATTGAATTACGAAAGGCAAGGTTAAGAAAATGATGTTCTGCTTATAGGGAACTTGGACACAAGAAAACTTTTAGCTGCAAACAAGTCAACAAACTAAATCAACACCATCTCCACCACAACAAGCATAATTAGCATTATCTATAACACAACAAATTGAATCAACAATTTCTCCATATAAACACATTTTAATACACAATCAGTGCCACCAACACAAACAACAAACTCTAGTGAGCAGTCATCCCACGTTCTTGTCATTCCACCTCAACACCTCTCAAGAGATAGACAAAACATCAAGCACAAATGAAGGCTAAAAGGGGACGTCTTTAAAAGCCATGACCTTAGAGTTGTAATGTTTAATTTTTGGCTATGTTAACATGTTGTTTGGTGGACATTTAGTTTGATGTGCTTACTTTGTGCATGTATTTCCTTTGTGCATCAAGAGGCGATGTATTTTAATGTGTTACTTTGTGTCTTTATTAAGCTATATTAGTAGTTTCATTTTGATGTAATCATTAAGTACAATTCTTGGTGTTTCCTTTTATTTTTTGGTAAACACTGAAATTTCAATTGGTGGACCAATATGTATTGCTTCTTGATATACATCAATTTCTTTTTACCTTTAATAGATTCCAAACACAATGTTTTAATAAGTATTCAAACTATCTCTTTAACTAAACAACATTACATCAATTGCTTCAACTTTTTACAACACATCATGGGGTTTTCAACAACATTGATATTACAATTATATTAATTACACGAACAACAAACATCGTCCCTTCTAACACCTTCAATAATTTTTCCAAAATAAAAACAAATTTCTCTAAATTCCATATTTTCATCCTTTCACCATCCCTTTCTTCCATCTTCAACTAGTTCTATCCCTTTCTTTATTCTTCGTACTTTCATCAATTCCTTGTTCACTGCACCATTGGAAATAATTGTGACCAACCAATTCTTCACACACACTTTGTTGAACAAAACAACAAAAACTCACTTCAAATGTTACGAACATACACTTTTGGTTTCTAATAGCAAAAAAAAACAATGAATTTTTGTTCCATGGATATTACCTCTAACCTTGGAAAACTCCAAAATTGTTTCCCCTTATATATTCTTAGGGTTTATAGCAGTTCTTAAGGATACATTGTCACCACAATATCAAATGGGTTTTGTTACCAATGAGGTGCATTGGTATTTTAAAAGATAATGATTTTGATGATGTTGCAAAAGAAGAACTCGAAGAATGAAGTTGTAAATTATTTAAAAGCACTTTAGTAGACTAGAAATATATTTGGAATAACCTTGAACATGTAAACACTTAGAAATTTCTTTTCTTTAGAATATCTGTGTATATAATTGATTATTTGATGTAATAATTGATTATCACGAGCCTTGTTGAAAAACCATTGCTCTCGCATATAATCGATTATTGCTTGAAATAATCGATTATCCTGGTCAGGATGTGAATTGCTCAAGTCTCACAAATAATCGATTATTCCTCAGAATAATCGATTATTACTTTTTTGAAAACCCTGTAACGGACTTGAATAATCGATTATTACTTACAATAATCGATTATCACTGGCAGTTGTATTGTGTCTTTTTAAATTTAGATCGTTGGGCTATATATAGTTGTCTAAAACCCTTAGAGGCTTTATTTAAGCAATTTGAGTAGTGTGATTTGAGGAAGTTCTCAAGTGTTAGTTCATTGCTCTTGTCAAGTCTTGTGAATAGGAGAAGCTCGCGCTTTGTGTGTCAAAGGGCAGAGTGGTTCTCTTCAAGTTGGCAGAGCTGTTTTCTTCCGGTTCATTAGTCGAAGAAAGATTTTCTACTGCACTATTTTGGTTCGTCTGTCGAAGGAAAGTGTTCGCTGCTTGCTTCTGGTTCGTTTGTCGAAGGAAGTTTCCTTTCAGTTCAATCGTCAAAGGAAGGTTTTATCATTCTTATTTCATTCACTATATTGTAATCTGTAAAACTATTTTTAGTGAAATTGTTAATCACTCTTTATAGTGATAGTGATTAACAACTAGACGTAGAATCTTTTGATTCGAACCAGGATAAAAATCTTCTGTGTGATTTTTTTTATTCCCTACACTCTTTATATTTTGTGCACATCAACTGTTTGATAAAATGTTTAAGAGAAAATTAAAGGAATCATTTTTTAAATTGACCGAACAAGCTTTTTGCTTTTAACAATTCGTATCGTGCTCTGAGTTTTATTATTTCCGCTGCGCAATATCGGTATCGATTGTTCCAACAATTGGTATCAAAGCTTGCTTTGATATTCTTTCAAATTTTTCTAAAATGGCCAGTCATCAAAATCAACTATATGCCGAGGGTGCTTCCATCAATAGGCCACCACTTTTTACTAGTGATAATGCCTTATGGAAAGTCAGAATGGAAATTTTTATGGGGTTTCTTAACAGAGGCATCTGGGAAGTTGTACCAAATGGTCCTTATATTCAAAAAAGTACTATTGATATGTAGAAGTAGAAAAACCATACTTTAACTAGGCTATTGAGGAAAATAGAAGAGCCCAATTTGACATCAAGGCTCGTAATATTGTTTCATCTACTGTTGTACTTGATGAATTCTATAGGATTTCTATTTGTAAGACAACACAGGAAATGTGGGAAATCCTCAGAGTCACACATGAGGGTACTGATGATGTGAAACGCGCAAGGAAAAACATGATCATTCAGGAGTACGAGATGTTCAGAATGCACCTTGGAGAATCAATCCCTGATGTTCAGAAGTGCTTCACTCACATAGTGAATCATTTAACCAGTTTGGATAAAACCTTTGATGTTGATGAATTAAATGTAAAACTTTTGAAATCATTGGACATGTCTTGGCAACCAAAAGTTATAGCTATCTTAGAGTCACAAAATCTCACCCAAATGTCAATGACAATTCTCTTTGGAAAGCTTCGTGAGCACGAGCTTGAATTGCATAAATTAACTATGGAAGAGGATCAAGGAAGGAAGAAGACACTTGCTTTCAAATCTAAAATATCTAAGGGAAAGGGTTCAAGAAGAACCAAAAATGATGACTCTGAAGATGAAGAAAACATGAACCTTATGATAAAGAAATTTGCAAAGTTCATGAGAACAAAAGGAAAGGATAAATACCGTGGAGAAAGAAAAGAAAGTCAGGGATCTCCATCAAGCGTCAAGTGCTATGGATGTGGAGAAAGAGGACATATGAAGACTGACTGTCCTAAAAATAAGAGAAGGAAAAGAAAGAAAGAAGATTTCCCAAGAAGAAGAAAGCTTACATAGCATGGGAAGAAAACACTTCTAGTTCTTCAAGCTCTAGTGAATCAGATGAGGAAGCAAATATTTGTTTAATGGTAGACTCAGAAGATGCTGGAAGCCAAGTAAGTGATTCTAGTTTTGAGTCAAGTGATGAATTTGATTTACAAAAGGTCTTTCTTGAATTGTTAAATGAATATAAGAAACTAGATGCTACTCATAAAAATTTGAAAAATAAGTTTAAGAATTTTCGAATTAAATATGAGAAAGCATTAGATGAGGAAGTGGTATTAAGAAATAAAGTTAGTAATCAAGAAACTAAACTGTCTGAGTCTAATGCAAATGAACAACATGTTGAATGTTTATCTTGTAAGAGTCATATGTTTGATATTGACATTCTTGAAAATCTACTTGCAAAGGCATCCAAGCCTAACTCATGCTAAAACTATCTTTAAAAGAAGCAATAATAGTAGTAAGAACATGCATCATCATAAAAATTCTAAAGTTAAGAGAACTCATAGAGTTTGGGTTGAAAACGGGACTTTTGTGAAAAATAAGGTGCATGATGTTTGTTGTTTTTATTGCATGAAGCATGGTCATAATGAGACTAAGGACCTAAATTCTTCCTTAACCTTTTTTGTAGGAACCTACAAAGTCAAAGAAGTCATTGTGGTATCTTGACAGTGGCTGTTCAAGATACATGACTGTTGACAAAAAAAGGTTCATCTCTTTTTAGAAGAAAAAGCAAGGTTTTGTAACATAGGGATAACAACAAAGGAAGAATAATTGGAACCGGAGACATTGAAGGAGGAAATACCTTGACTATAAAAGATGTATTATATGTTGAAGGTCTCAAACATAACCTCCTAAGCATAAGTCTGTTATGTGACAAAGGTCTCAAGGTAACATTTGACAGTGATAAATGTACTATTTATTTTAAGAATTCTTCTGATGTTTCTTTTCAAGGTGTTAGGCATAATAACATTTATTTGATGACATTGAAATTGCATCTAGTCATAGCATAACATGTTTAGTTGCAAAAGAGGAAAATCCTTGGTTATGGCATAAAAGAGTTCACACATTCATATGCAACATCTAAATAAACTAATTTCTAAAGATCTTGTAATTGGTTTGCCTAAACTAAAATTTGAAAAAGATAAATTATGTTCTGCTTGTCAAAAAGGAAAACAAACCAAATCTTCTTTTTCATCCAAAAGCACAATTTCTACATCAAAACCTTTAGAACTTTTACATATGGACTTGTTTGGTCCATCTAGAATTAAAGTTTTGGTGGAAACTATTATGCACTTGTGATTGTTGATGATTACACTAGGTTTACTTGGACATTCTTTTTAACTTTGAAAAGCGAAGCCTTTAAAGCATTAAAAACCTTTGCAAAACGTGTTCAAAATGAAAATGACTTGAAAATCAAAACCTTAAGAAGTGATCACGGTAGTGAATATCAAAATGAATCTTTTGAAAAGTTTTGTGATGAGTATGGAATAACTCATAAGTTTTCTGCTCCTAGAACTCCCAACAAAATGGGGTTGTTGAAAGGAAAAATAGATCATTAAAAGAATTAGCTAGAACTCTTTTGAATGAATCAAATGTACCTAAATAGTTTTGGGATGATGCAATTAATACTGCTTGTTATGTGCTAAATAAAATGCTTATCAGGTATGTTCTTAAGTTAACTCCTTATGAATTGTTTAAAGGAAGAAAACCGAATGTGTCTCATTTAAGAATCTTTGGATTCAAATTCTTTGTTTTAAATAATGGTAAAGATAATCTAGGAAAGTTTGGTGCTAAATCTGATGAAGCAATTTTCTTGGGTTATTCTTTGACTAGCAAAGCATAAAGGGTGTTTAATAGAAGAACTTTGATAATTGAAGAATCAATGCATGTTGTCTTTGATGAAATTGTAGACCTTGAGGTTAATCCTCTTGAGTCAAATAAACCAATTGCAGGTGATGAGGATTATTTAAGGGAAGCTCTTGAAAGTCAAATAAACCAATTGCAGGTGCTTCCCTTGAGGATTATTTAAGGGAAGCTCAAGTCATAGGGACAAAATGGGTTTTCAGAAACAAGCTTGATGAAGATAGAAACATCACAAAGAATAAAGTAAGGCTAGTTGCAAAGTGATACTATCAAGAGGAAGGTATAGATTATGATGAGACCTAATCCCCAATAGCCAAGTTAGAAGCAATTAGACTTTTACTTGCTTATGCATCATTGATGAAATTTAAACTATATCAAATGGATGTAAAAAATGCATTTTTGAATGGTTTTATAAAAGAGGAGGTGTATGTTAGTCAACCTCCTGGATTTGAAGATTTCAAATTTCCTGATCATGTGTATAAACTAAGAAAGGCTTTGTATGGCCTTAAACGGACACCTAGGTCTTGGTATGAAAGACTTAATACATTCTTGATTGAAAATGATCTTTCTAGAGGAAAGGTTGATTCAACCTTATTCATTAAGAAATTAGGAAAACATATTTTGATTGTTCAAGTGTATGTGGATGATATTATCTTTGGATCTACTGATGATTCATTATGTAAGGGTTTTGCAAATATAATGCAAGGTGAATTTGAGATATCTATGATGCGTGAACTAAATTTCTTCTTAGGATTACAAATTAAACAAATGGAAGGTGGAACTTTCGTTTCCCAAACCAAGTATTATAGGGAAGTACTTAAGAAGTTTGGAATGTACACTTGTAAAGAAGCCATCACACCTATGGCAACCTCTTGTTACTTAGATAAGGATGAATCTGGAGAAGAAATAAATCAAACTATGTATAGAGGGATGATAGGATCTCTGTTGTATCTTACTTCTAGTAGACCTGATATTATGCAGAGTGTTTGTATATGTGCTAGGTACCAAGCAAATCCCAAGGAGTCTCATTTGACTGCTGTTAAGAGAGTGTTAAAATATCTTAAAGGAAGCACCTCCTTTGGACTTTGGTATCCCTCTAATGCTACACCTAGTTTGATAGGTTATTCTGATGCAAATTATGGGGTTGTAAAATAGATAGAAAAAGTACTAGTGGGACTTGTCACTTTCTGGGATGCTCTTTAGTGTCTTGGCACTCAAAGAAACAAGCGTATGTAGCCTTGTCTACTACTAAAGCTGAATATAGTAGCAGACAACTGTGTTTCCTAAATCTTGTGTATAAAAACTATGCTTGTTTTTCTCTCCTTTATCTCTTTACATTTTCATTGTCATTGTACATACACATATTGTTTCATTGCACACATATTTGCATACTCCACAAGAAAGATTTCAAGAACCTTATAGTTTGGGAAAAAGATTTAAAAAGTGCAAGTTTTTATAAAACACCAATTCACCCCCTCTCTTTGTGTTGAGAAACAAGGTCCATCAATTATAACATTTAGGATAAGTTTAACTTTTATATCGGTTAAAGCTCCAACAGGTATAAAAGTGAGATTTCTTTTTCCTTGTTATGATAACAATAGGTATAACAGCAAGACTTTTTATACTTGTTCTCACAAAAAAAACAGGCATAAAAGTAAGAGTTTTTATACCTGTTCTAAAACTAATTGGTATAAAAGTAAAATTTATATATCGATTTTAGAATAGGTATAAAAGTTGAAAACTTTTAATACTCCTATTTCTATATGATTTAAAAAACTGGTATAAAAGACCTTTTTTAAGAGGATTAAAAGTCTGTTTTGGTATAGTGTATCCATGGAGCAACTTGAGTAAAGGTCTTACGAAGATATGTTAAAGATTTTATTCACAAATATTAGGCAATAAAATATTGTGTTAGCTATAATTTAGGCATTATTATAATTTGTGCATATTTGTGTAGTTATCATTCCTTTAATAAATGAGGAATTATAAGACCCTTGTATGTATACATGGCACACTAATCTTTGAAATAATACATCAAAATTATTCTTTAAACCTCTGTATACATATGACCTAAACTTAAGTATCGTATATTGCTAAACCTAAGCAGCCATAGAAAAAACACATAAAATAATATAGGTAAAAGATTTTCGATGTATTAGTGTATCTTTATTACAAACATACACTTCATCATTAAATCCAATCATCACCTTGTCTATATTTCCAATTACAATCATATTATTAAAATGTTTAAGAGGTTCACATACAATCACAATAATAAGATTTGTAACATGTAAACGAATATAGACACACTAACAATGTTCATTTCAATTGCTAACGCTTTCTTCCAAAATTCATCATCATTCCTACTCACCTAAATTACAGTTGAAACTTCATTCTTAATTTTAGAACATAATTTAAAAATTATAATACTGAACAGAGAGAACAAAGTAAGAAAAATAACTTTTTCTCTACCTATTTTATTACAGGAATTTTTTTTTCTTAGAGATATTGTATACTTCCAAAATATCTTGTAGTGTGACACTTGACCACTATTCTAAGATAGTTTTTCCTTAGGACAAAGATGTTATAGTTGTAAATTGGACCAATCAAAGCTATAAAATATAGTCGTTGAACCTTTCGAGCTTAGAGATGATCCTCATGGACTTGGGTTGAGGAGTGTTATTATTAATAGGGCAAAAATAACCTTGTCTCCAAGGCTTAGTTAAAAGGTTGAGCTTAATAGGTTGGGTGGAGAAATGGGTAGATTAGATGAATATTACCATTTTTTGTTTGTTGAGATTGTTGATGGGGGGAGCACAGGTTTAGCTGAACCCATAATCTCTGTGATATCTGTTTTTGATGATGACAACACATAGTTAATAAAAACACATGTATAGATATTGTGTTATGTGTTATATGCTTACTGTGAGATTTGTACAAGCATAACTGTAAACATATTATGTTGCATACTACTATGTTGGAAATGTGATTATATCTACACATGCATAATATGAGTTTTGAAATGAAAAAACCACATGCACCAAGCATATCTATTTGACTTAATCGATTACAATGGTGTTATAATCAATTAAAGTCATCAAACAACTCAAGCTTTAAACTGTGGCAAAACAACAGGTTTTAAATCAATTACGTTAGTGGTTAAATCGATTAAAACTCGTGTATTTGCACAAATATTTTTCAATTGTGTTGTGATAGATTTTGAGAAGAAAAGTTTTCAAAAATATTTGAGAAGAAAAGTTTGCACAAATATTTGCACAAATATTTGCACAAATACTTAATTGGTTACATGCATCTTGTATTCAATTAAGTTTGTTAAAGATTTGAAAACTATTTCATTACTTGACATAACGGTCACAAACAGTCATATTTTTAAATATGTTGACCAAACATTAAATGCAAATCGATTACATTAATTGTGCATTAAATTAATGAGTTTGACTGCTTTTAATCTGTTATAACTGTGAGATAAAATCAATTAGATTAATAGCATAATCAATTAAAACACGTCTGATTTGAGTTAAACTACATATAGATGCATGATTTGAATTTTTGTAAGACAATTGATTTTAACTCTTTCATATATATTCACATAAATGCTTTAAAGTTTTACAAAAGAGGAAAATGCTCCAAGAACCAAGAATTGCTATGGTGTTCAAATCTTGAAGGTTGCTTGAGAAGCTGGATTATTGATTCAACTGTCTGATCATTCTGCACAATAGAGGTGCATATTGCTGGATCAGGAAGGTTTTGCAAACGCTTTAGTGTTACTGTTTCCCTGTGGTGTATACAGGAAGAAGAACGTGTGGTTCTTGACTTTGAGGGGGATATCAAAGGGGTTGACTACATGAGAGGATTGTTCTTGCTGCTAGTGTGTTGTAATTGGCTATTTTAGATTAGTGAGTTAGAGAGGTTTTTGACGAGTGAGGTCGCTGTAAAAACCTTGTTGGAAAAACTTAGATAGTGTAATTGGCTTTCGATCTAAGGTTGATCGGAACGACACTAGAAGTAGGCTTGGCCAAACCAGTATAAAAACTCAGAGTTTGAATCTTCTTCTCCTTAACTCTCTGCATTTAATCGATTGCATAATATATGTATTCAAATACACATATTGTTACATTGCATATATTTTTACTTGCAATTCAAGAAAAGTTTAAAGACTTACAATTTTGCGAAAAAGATTGTAAAATCAATCATTTTTATACATCACCAATTCACCCCCCCCCCTCTTGGTGTGAGAAATGAAGCACATCTTTTTTAACAATTGGCACCAGAGTTGATTTTCAAAAGATATTTGAAAAACAAATTGATTGACCTTTTTGAGAAAGAAGAGATCAATATCAAAATCTTGAAAAGCCTGAACAGAAGCTAGCAGCCTAAGGTAACTGCTATATCCGGATCTAAAGATTTGACTAACATGAATATGGCAACCTTGTTTGGTAAGCTTAGGGAACCTGAGTAAGAGCTTGGTAGATTGAGGGAAGAAGAGAAGATTGAGCAGAAACAATCGATTTTCCTCAAGGCTACAAGCAAAAGATCCTCCAAGAAGAATCTGAGACTAAGTCTGATGCAGAAATATTGGAAAAGGAGATCATGAACATGATAGTAAAGAAGTTTTCTAAATTCATGAGAAATAGAATTACTGTAACTAACAATGTAGGTTATTCAAAAGGAGGAAAGAAGAACTCAAAGAACAACACTATGATATGCTATGAATGCGGCAAGGATGGTCATAGAAAGCCGGAATGTCCAGAGTTGAAAAACAAGCAGAAGGTTGACACCATGCATCCATAGGACAGGAGAAGGAGTAAGCAAAGAAAAGCTTATATAGCCTGGAAAACAGTAATGACGATACATCTAGTGATGATGATAGTGTGGAAGAAGAGTCCAATATATGTTTCATGGCCAGATCCGTGCACTTAGAAGACAACGATAATGACTTTGAAAATGAGCCTTTAGAAGTGAAATATAGTATGCTGTTGGATGCCTTTCAAGAGATACATGTTGAAGCCGTGAAACTTCAATACAAGGCAAATCGATTAAATTCAGAAAGAAGAGATTATGAACATCGCATTGATAACCTTGTAGAAGATAATGAAAAGCTTAAAAGGGAATTATAAGCTACTTTACAATCTGCTAGAACTGTTACAACTGAAGTTAAGATTGTAGAGTAGAAATGTGAAAACTGCCTTGTACATCTTATTGAGATTGTTGACAGGGGAAGCACAAGATTAGCTAAACCCACAATCTCAGTGATATCTGTGTTTTTTATGATGACAACACATAGTGAATGAAAACACATGTGTATGTACTATGTTACATGTTACATGCTTATATGCTTACTGTCTTATATTTGTATAAGCATAAATGTGAACATATTGTGTTGATTATTGCATACTACTGGTTAGAAATGTGTTTTTATCTATGTATGCATAATGAGTTTTTAGAAATGAAAAATCACAAGCACCTAGCTTCAGCTATTTGAACTTTAAAGTATGGCAAAATAAGTTTTAAGTCGATTACATTATTGGTTAAATCGATTAAAACTCGTATGGTTGCACAAATATTTTTCAGGTGTGTTGTGATGAATGTTGAGAAGAAAAGTTTTCAAATATATGCTAAATGTTTCTCCTTAATCGATTTCATGCATCTTGTATTCGATTAAGTCTGTTAAAGTTTTGAAAATTGTTTAAATGCTTGACATAACTATCACAATGGTCATATTTTTAAATATGTTGACTAAGAATTTATTACAAATCGATAACATTAATTGCGCTTTCACTTAATGCATTCGACTGATGTCAATTTGTTATAATTGTGAATTGTATTCGACTAGATTAATAGCGTAATCAATTAAAATGCGTCTGATTTGTCTTATACTATATATAGACACATGATTTGATTTCTATAAGAGGAACTGATCTTGACACTTCTATATCTTTTTCAATGTGTACTTTGAGATCTTACAGAAGAAAGAAAAGCTCCAAGAATTAGGAATTACCGTGGTGATAAAGTCTTAAGGATTTCTTGTGAAGTAAGTGATTGATAAGAAAAGATTGATCTTTCTGCACAGGAAGGTGATTTCTACGTGATTAGGAAAAGCTTTGGCAAACGTTGAGTGTTGCTGGTGTTCCCTGTTGTGTATACAGGAAGAAGAACGTGGTTCTTGACTTTGAGGGGTATCTCAAAGGGGTTGACAATAGAAGAGGATTGTTCTTGCTGCTTGTCTATTTTGTGTACTCCCTATACTTGGATTAGTGAGTTAGAGAGGTGATTTACATTTTGACGTGAGGCCGTTGTAAAGCCCTTGGTGTAAAAAGTCAGATCTTTATAGTGCATTGGTTTCTATATCAGGTTGAGTAGAAGAACACTGGATGTAGGCTTGGTTGAACCAGTATAAACTGTAGTGTTTGATTTTTCTTATCCGTTCTCTCTGCATTAAGTCGATTATACTATTTTTGCATTTGAATACACTAACTGTTTCATTGCATACAAATTGACTTACGAATCAAGAAAAGTTTAAAGACTTCCTACTTTGCGATAAAGTTTTTAAAAGAATCATTTTTACACATCACCAATTCACCCCCCCCCCTTCTTGGTGTGAGAAACGAATCACTTCTTTTTTAACAATTGACAGCAGAGCTGTTTTTCAAAAGATATTTGAAAAACAAATTGATTAATATCTTTGTCTAATCGATTCGATCCTGAAAATGGCTTTTGTTTCTCAGACATTTGGTGAAGGTGCATCAACAAATAGACCACCTCTATTTGCTGGTGTAAATTATGCTTTCTTGAAAATTAGGATGTAAATGTTTCTTGAATCAGTGGATAAAGGTCTATGGGATACTACACTTAATGGTCCATTTGAACCCACTCATGTTGTTAATGGAAAAACTTATTTAAATTTTTTTTCTAAGTGAACTCAAGTTGAGACCTGGAGAGCGCAGTATGACATTAAAGCTCGTAATGTAATTGCCTCTGTTGTTACAATGGATTTGTTTTTTAGGGTTTCCAATGCAAGACAATAAAAAAATGTGGGAAGTTCTTGAAGTAACACATGAAGGAACTGATGAGGTAAAACGTGCCAGAAAGAATTCTCTTGTGCAGGAATACGAGATGTTCAGGATGAAGGCTAGAGAGACTATCTACGATGTGCAGAAAAGATTCACACACATCGTAAACCAGTGATGACTCTCGATAAGATGTTTGACAAGGAAGAAATCAACATCAAAATCTTGAAGAGTTTGAGCAGAAGCTAGCAGCCAAAGGTAACTGCTATATCTGAATCTAAAGATTTGACTAACATGAATATGGCAACCTTGTTTGGCAAGCTCAGGGAACATGTGCTAGAGCTTGGTAGATTAAGTAAGGAAAAAGAAATTGAGCAAAAGCAATCGATTTCTCTCAAAGATACATGCAAAAGATCCTCCAAGAAAGATGAATCTGAGGTTGAGTCAGATGCAGAAATGCCAAAAAAGGAAATCATGAACATGATGGTAAGAAAGTTTAAAAAATTCATAAAGAATAGAAATACTGCAACTGATAATGCATGCTATTCAAGAGGAGGAAAGAAGAGCTCAAAGAACAACACTGTAACATGCTATGAATGCGGCAAGGATGGTCATATAAAGGCGGATTGACAGAAGTGAAAAACAGGCAGAAGGATAACACGAAGTATCCACAGGACAAGAAGAGCAAGCAGAGAAAAGCTTATGTAGCCTGGGAGAATAGTGATCATGGTTCATCCAGTGATGATGATTGTAGTGTTGAGGAGGAGTCCAACCTATGTTTCATGGCAAGCTCTGCACATTCTGATGATATCGACAATGATTTTGAAAGCGAACCAATTGAGGTTAAGTACGACTTGCTACTAGACGCCTTTCAAGAGATACATGCAGAAGCCATGTAACTTCAGTACAAGGTAAATCGATTAAGCTAAGAAAGAAAAGACTATGAATATCGAATTGATAACCTTGTAGTGGAAAATGATAAGCTGAAAAAGGAATTAAAAACTGCTTTACAATATGCAAAAACTGTTAAAACTGAGATTAAGATTATAGAGAAAAATTGTGAAAATTGCCCTGTTCATTATGAGAAAATCAATTACTCAAGGAAAAGATAAGCTAGATGTTGTGTTAAGATCTTCAAGGAGAGCAATAAATAGACAAGGCATTGGTTACAAAGCAAACACTAAAAGGATTAATCTTTAGAAGTTTATTGATATGAGTAAACCTATTACAAATGCTTGTTTCTATTGCAATAATATTGGTCATAATGTCAGAAATTGCTATTACAGGAAGGTTGGAGTTCCTAAGGGGAAATATAAGTGGATTTAAAAGGAACAACCTATTGTATCTAACCACATAGGACCCAAGTTTGTATGGGTACCTGCTTGAAAACCATTAAACTATTTTGTAGGAAAGTAAGCTACTGACTAAAGCAGTAGAGTGATCATGGATGAACTGCAGTGGAATAAATCACAAGTTCTTGAGTATCTTGATGTGGTAACTAAAACTATTATTTTTATGCACTCATGCATCATAAGTATATGTATGGATGATTGTTGTGCATGTTTGTTGAGTGCCTATCTAGTTGATCTGTTTATATGAAAAAATGTTTGCACGATTTTTAATCAGTTAGGTTAATAATGGAATCGATTATTATTTATGTGTGGTTCTTTGTTTTTGAGTGAAATAGTGTTAGACACAAAGTTGATTGTAATAGTAATAACATCGATTAAATTTTCTGTTATGGGTTTTTTTTATTTTTGAAAATTTAAAGAGGGTTGATACTGATGTCTTTGTTGCGCGCCCTTATATATGTTGTGTTTGAAAATCTAGTATACATTAAGTGTGTTCTGTCAGTGAAAAACTCAAAACCCTAGTACTGTGAAAGATTATCTGGAATCCTTAATCAGAATGGCTTCTTCATCACACCCTTCAAGAGATAGAGGAAAGGTTGTTGTTGTCAAGATATGTTGATCCCAAGGGATGGATTAGTGACGAGGAAATTTGTGGAAGGTTTCTGAGAGGGAAGAGGATCAAGACCATTGTTCCTCACAAGTATCTAAACCTCAACTTGTTTGAAAAAGAGGGATTCCACTTCCAAGAATGGATTGAAACTCAGGGTCTGTCTACATTTGTCCAGATGAAAGGTGATTGCTATCCAAACTTAGTAAGATTCTTTTACAACAATCTCAAAAATGTAGATGGTGTTATTCAATCTCGAGTAAAGGGGGTAAATGTTCACATTGACAACAATGTCTGGCTGGAAGTAGTAGGATTGAAAGTTGAAGGATTATTTTCACATTTACGAAACTTTGAAACAAACATGTGGCTGAAGAATAGAGATGTGTACAGAAACTGGCTAAGGTTTTTGGGTAGGTACACAATAGAAAGTGCGTATGTGCATGAGGGGCTAAACAAAGAAGAAAAGATGATAGCATACATTCTTGCTTGGGTGATTCTGTCAGAGTGCGGCTGCAGCGGATGGGTTAGCGCGGAGTAACAAACCAAGAGGGGTTTTTAATACTAACGTGTGCCTTTTAATTTCTACTCAATTAAACTTACTTAGCAATTAATAATAACAATTAAATAGAGTAAGGTTGAGAGAAATTTGCACAGATGATTTTATCCTGGTTCGGATCTTACCAATCCTACGTCCAGTCGCTTATCTCAAAACAAGATAAACAGTTTCACTAACACAAAACAATTACAAACTACAATCACAAAGATACAATTTGTAAGAGTTTAGAAAACACCTCTCTTGATACCACAAGAGATGAAACTACACCTCCTTTGAGTCTTCACAAAGGATGAACACCTCCTCCGAATACTTCACGAAGGATGAACACCTCTTCCGAACACCTCCTCAGACACACCAAGGATGAACCGGCTATTTCCTCTGTCACCGTAGCAGCACTTCACCAGCTCCACAGACAAGAGTTTCACAAGCCGAACAAGAACACACAAGTCTCAAAGAGTTTCTGAGTATTTGAGCACAAGGGAAGAGTTTCTGTGTCTCTGTATATTTTTCTTCTTGAGAGAAAATGAGAGTCTATTTATAGACTCATCCAAAGACTCTTCCATTCACTAAAAGACAAACTTAACGGCTAGTTTCTCCAACGACCATAAACGGCTAGTTTGTCCAACGGCCATAAACGGCTAGTTTGTCCAACGGCCATAAACGGCTAGTTTGTCCAACGGTCATAAACGGCTAGTTTCTTCAACGACTAGTTTCCCCAACGTCCGTGTTAAGTGCGATACTCTTACCGTTAACCGTCACTATTCACGTGAATAGTGTTACTATTCATATGAATAGTACTATAGTGTTTTGTTGCAATGATTTACTATAGTAATTTTACAAAACACTTTTCTTTTTCTGATCTACGTCCTATACATATTTCTAAGAGTATTACAAAAGCTTTCCATCACAATACAAATCTTCAAATCATTTTGATTCTTGATTGGTCTTGACTTGATTTGGACATCATCAAAATTTCATCTGCATCATTTTGCTAACAATCTCCCCCTTTTTGATGATGATCAAAAAACTTCTTGATTTAAAGCTTTTGGTAATAATCTGTATTTAAAACACAACTTATGGAAGAAAAAGTGCATTAGTGAATAAACACAAATAAGCAAATAAGCTTTAAACATTTTCTCCCCCTTTTTGATCATAATTAAAAAGTTGTGCTTGATTGCTCCCCCTAAATTTATTAGAAATTATACTCCCCCTTAATAAAAGCATATATGCATAGAAATATTAAGGAAAAACAACATACATTTTATTAAATTTAAAGAGGCAAGCATACAATAAACTAACTAAATTTCTTCTAGTGTTTACCCCTTTTGATATGTCGCCAATGATGTTGTCCAATGATAATCCTCTAGGTTGTTGCCATATTTTGTTTAGATCTTCATCATCTTGAGGATTATTCATTTTCTCTTCATTGGTTGTCTTTTGCAAGTCTTCATTTTCACCTGCATCTGATTCATCTGACTCAAGAGGTTTTACCTCAAGGTCCACAATTTCATCAAAGACAACATGCACAGATTCTTCTATTTCAAATATTTAAAACAAAAACATTTTTAAAAAATATTCTTAAATATGAAACATTTGGCACCCAACTATTTTGTATGGGTCCTTTGGGTTAGTTTGAAAATTTGAAATCATTTTACAACCCAAATATATCTACCACTTGGAACACCATAATGCTTAATTTTACATTTGTTAGATGTATGACCCTTTTTCATACAATAAAAGCATGATACAAAGTTTGTGTTCCTATAAGTTGTTCCTTTTTCTACCCAAGTTCTACGGGTTTTATGTTTATTTTTAATTCTAGGAACATACTTATTTTTAACAACCTTATTTTCATTATTTTTACTACATTCTCCTGAGGTTGTTTCATCTAGTAGTTTCTTATAATTAACACAAGATGCACATTCATCACTACTAGTATATTTACCTTTTTCATAAAATAAAATTTTATTTTTCAAAATTTTATTTTCTTCAAAAATATTTTTAAAATTTGATTTTAATTCTTTATTTTCATCTGCTATTGATTTTTCAATGTTATCAACTTTCAATTTATGTTTATCACAAAATTTACACTCAGCAGATATATTTGTATCATTTTCTACATTTGAAATTTTACTATTTAAAGTTTCTATTTCTTCTAAGGATTTTTCATATTTCTTTTGTAATTCTTTAAAATCCTTTTTCAATTTCTTATGAGCAAGATCTAGTTTTTCTGATTCTATCAATAATTCTCTATAAATTTCATGTAATTCATCTTCATCAATATGATCAGAATCATCAGAATCGCTAGAGGTACTTACTTGGCTTCCAGTGTCGTCGTTCACTACTAAACAGATGTATGCTTGCTCATCAGAATCACCCATACTTGATGTTGTGCTTGATGAAGAGCTTAAACTATTCTCTTCCATGATTAAAGTATTCGTTTTAGCACACCTGATTTCATCTCCGCCTTCATGAGTTACTCTTAAAGTTTCCCACATTTCTTTAGCGTTTTTGCAGATAGAGACCCTGTAGAACTCATCAACAGTCAACGCTGATGCAATGATATTCCGGGCTTTTACATCATTCTGAGATCTTCTCTTTTCTTCAATGGTCCATTGGTCACGGGACTTTGGTTCCTGCATATTGTTAGTTGGAACAAAAGGACCAAATGCAACAGCATCCCAAATATCTATATCAATAGATTCCATAAAAATTTGCATTCTGACCTTCCAGAATGCGTAATTTTCACCTGTGAATAGTGGTGGTCTATTGATAGAAGCACCCTCTGCGAATGTTTGAAACGATCCCGCCATTTGAATGACTATCAAAGCAAGCTCTGATACCAATTGTCAGAGTGCGGCTGCAGCGGATGGGTTAGCGCGGAGTAACAAACCAAGAGGGGTTTTTAATACTAACGTGTGCCTTTTAATTTCTACTCAATTAAACTTACTTAGCAATTAATAATAACAATTAAATAGAGTAAGGTTGAGAGAAATTTGCACAGATGATTTTATCCTGGTTCGGATCTTACCAATCCTACGTCCAGTCGCTTATCTCAAAACAAGATAAACAGTTTCACTAACACAAAACAATTACAAACTACAATCACAAAGATACAATTTGTAAGAGTTTAGAAAACACCTCTCTTGATACCACAAGAGATGAAACTACACCTCCTTTGAGTCTTCACAAAGGATGAACACCTCCTCCGAATACTTCACGAAGGATGAACACCTCTTCCGAACACCTCCTCAGACACACCAAGGATGAACCGGCTATTTCCTCTGTCACCGTAGCAGCACTTCACCAGCTCCACAGACAAGAGTTTCACAAGCCGAACAAGAACACACAAGTCTCAAAGAGTTTCTGAGTATTTGAGCACAAGGGAAGAGTTTCTGTGTCTCTGTATATTTTTCTTCTTGAGAGAAAATGAGAGTCTATTTATAGACTCATCCAAAGACTCTTCCATTCACTAAAAGACAAACTTAACGGCTAGTTTCTCCAACGACCATAAACGGCTAGTTTGTCCAACGGCCATAAACGGCTAGTTTGTCCAACGGCCATAAACGGCTAGTTTGTCCAACGGTCATAAACGGCTAGTTTCTTCAACGACTAGTTTCCCCAACGTCCGTGTTAAGTGCGATACTCTTACCGTTAACCGTCACTATTCACGTGAATAGTGTTACTATTCATATGAATAGTACTATAGTGTTTTGTTGCAATGATTTACTATAGTAATTTTACAAAACACTTTTCTTTTTCTGATCTACGTCCTATACATATTTCTAAGAGTATTACAAAAGCTTTCCATCACAATACAAATCTTCAAATCATTTTGATTCTTGATTGGTCTTGACTTGATTTGGACATCATCAAAATTTCATCTGCATCATTTTGCTAACAGATTCTGCTAGGAAGAATATTGTAAGATAGAATGACAACAGAAGATGTCTTTCTGTTGTATGCCATCAAAAATGATGTTCCCACCAACTAGATGGAAGTGATAAAAGACCACATGATTGATGTTGGACTTAATCAAGAACAATATCTGCCATATGTTGTGTTCATCAGCAAAATCTGACCCTTTAAGGCGTGCATGTAAATGGTGAAAAGAAATGTTCTTGTAATTGTTCAAATATGATCAATAGAAACACCCTGACCTCCATTGGATTGGTGAAGACCGTGATGGGATGGTGCTTCAAGGATGAAGAAGATATGGTTCAAAGTTCTGGAAGCACTCCTACTTTAAATGAAGACCGCACCAATTTCTTCCCTGAGACAAATTTTGAACGATTTGTTGTTAGGCAGTTTAGGTATACAAATGAAAGAATTACAAGGTTGGAAAGGAAGATAGACAATCAACAAAGAATTCATAGTTCATCTAAAGGATCTGATGAAGAGTATAGTGAGGAGGATTCCATGGAAATATCCGAATCAAATTAGGGTCTCAGTGTTTTGTATTAAGTTTGATCGTTTGTTTTGTCTATGTTGTAGTTTCTTATTGTTTTGATCTCATTTGATTGCCATATCTTCTATTTTGATCTCATTTGATTGTAATTGGTTTTAATATGAATGAAATTAGATTTCAGTTTAAATTAATCTGTGGGAATTATATCTGTGATGGATGACTTAATCTAATTGCTAAAATCGATTAACTTGTATGTATATATGCAATTTGACCAATGTCACTGTTACATTCATATCATTGCATATTTATACCTTAACTGTGTTGATCACTATACTGCATTGATACTAAAATACTTAATCTAGTTAAGCTTGAAAGGTTATGCATGTTACCAATGAGGAGCATTGGTATCTTGAAGCTACTGTGAAGTTTTGATGATGATAAAAGATGAAGAATTGAAGGCTCTAAATGCATATTTGTTAAACGCATTTTGTAGAACAAATGTATAGGATACATTGTAATGATGTAAAAACTGTTAGAAGTTTTCGTATTCAGTAAGTCATTGCGCAAATAATCGATTATCAAGAGCCAATTTAGAAGAGAGTTGCTTGCGCACATAATCAATTATTACACAGAATAATCGATTATCACTGTTTCATTTAATATTGTCCAAGTCTCTGAAATAATCGATTATTGCTCAAGATAATCAATTATCACATTTTGAAAACCCCATAACGGACACAAATAATTGATTATCAGTGGCAGTTGGGAGATGTCTTTTCAGTTTTTGTCCCTACACGAAACTAGGCTTATAAATAGAGGTCTTCACATCTCTTAGAAAAAACTTTTCAATTGAGAGTATTAGAGCTTTGTGCCTAAAGGAAGCTCTTTGTGAATGAAAAGGATCTATGCCATGTTGAAAATACAATTTGTTTGAGGAAGTTCTCAAAGTGATAGAGTGCTCTTGTCTGGTCTTGTGAATAGGAGAATCTCGCAGTTTGTGTGTCAAAGGTCGGAGCAGTTCTCTTCAAGTTGGCAGAGTTGTTGCTTCCGATTCGTGCGTCGAAGGAAGCTCTTCGAGTTCGTTTGTCGAAGGAAGTTACTTGTTGCACTCTTCTGGTTCGTTTGTCGAAGGAAGGTGTTTTCTATTCTTTGCTCATTTCATTATCTTGTAATTTGTACAAGTATATTTTTAGTGAAAAAGGTTAATCACTATTAATAGTGATTAATCTCTTGCATCCCTAATAATCAATTATGCATTAAGAATAGAAGCTTAAGACAACCAAACGTTTTATCCCTATGTCTAGGCAATAGTCCCTTTGGGTTAAATTCCCATATCATGGGCCAACGTCGCTGGCGCTCAACGCCCCAACTAAGGGCAATCAGGCGTAACTGCAAAGGGATTTATCCTCAATGCCCTAGTTGAGGGCAATTAGGCATCCTGCGGTGTAGCTGACTAGCACTCAGCGGCCCTAGAGGAGGCGCCTAGGCGTGCTTACAAGATGAGTGGCACTCAGCGCCCTAAATAGGGGCAAGCAGGCACCCTTCCCAGACTTCCCATGCTGAGGGCCCCTAAATAGGGCAACCAGGTGTGGTTGCGTGACAACCAGCACCGAGGGCTCCAAAAAAGGGTAATCAGGCGCCCTGCACCTTCTTCAGCCTTCTTTCCTGATGTACCTCCTTGGTTCCAACTCCTTAATACTTTACTTCTCTTCCAAAACATACCAATAACCTACAAAATTGAGGGAAACGTGGATAAAAATCATTAAGTATAACCTTTATTCACTTATTCACCAAAATTCAACTAAAACGAGAGTTTAAGAAAGTTTCAAAGTCAAAAAGGGTTAATTTAGTATAAAAATTGCATCACAAATAACGATAAATTAAACCGCTATCAGAAGGGTATCTCAAAGGGGTTGATAACAGAAGAGGATTGTTCTTACTGCTTGTCTGTTTTGTGTACTACCTATACTTAGATTAGTGAGTTAGAGAGGTGATTTATATTTTGACGTGAGGTCGTTGTAAAGCCCTTAGTGTAAAAACTCATATCTTTATAGTGCATTGGCTTCTATCTCGAGTTGAGTAGAAGGACATTGGATGTAGGCTTGGCCGAACCAGTATAAACTGTAGGGTTTGAATTTTCTTATCCCTTCTCTTTTCATTAAGTCGATTATACTATCACTGCATTCAAATACGCTTACTGTTTCATTGCATACAAATTTATTTGCGATTCAAGAAAAGTTTAAAGACTTCTTACTTTGTGAAAAAGTTTTTAAAGGAGTCATTTTTACACATCACCAATTCACCCCCCCCCCTCCCTCTCGACGTGAGAAACGAAGCACTTCTTTTTTAACACATCTAGAGAAAATCGATTACTTAATAAGCACTCTATCAAAATTTACTCTAGGAAGAGATAATCTAAATGTTGTGTTAAGATCTCAGGGTAGAGCAATAAATAGACAAGGCATAGGTTACAAAGCTAAGAGCAATAGAGTTAACCAAAAGAAATTTATTGATCTGAGTAAACCTATTACAAATGCTTATTTTTATTGCAATACTATTGGGCACACTGTCAAGAACTGCTACTACAGAAAGGTTGGAGTTCCTAAAAGGAAATATAAGTGGATTCCAAAGGAACAACCTACTATAACTAACCACAAAGGACCCTAGTTTGTTTGGGTACCTGCTTCAAAACTGTTCAACTGTTTTGTAGGAAAGTAAGTTATTGTTGAAGCAGAGTAGTGTTCAAGGATGGACTGTAGTGGAATGAATCATAATTTATTGAGTATCTCAATGTGGTAACGAAAACAATCATTTTCATACATTCATGCATCATGAATTGTTGTATGTGAATGCATGTTGCGTGCTTGCTCATTGGTT
Organism: Vigna nakashimae; assembly: GCA_034642375.1. Classification (NCBI taxonomy): domain Eukaryota; kingdom Viridiplantae; phylum Streptophyta; class Magnoliopsida; order Fabales; family Fabaceae; genus Vigna; species Vigna nakashimae. Next base: position 27,784,859 of record CM067768.1, read on the forward strand.
GACTATTTGATAGATGTGATTGTATGAAAAAGTATTTTCACGAATTTTAATCGGTTATGTTAATAATGGAATCGATTAGGACTTATCTGTGTTTCTCTGTTTTTAGTGAAATTCTGTTAAACATGGAATCGATTCTAATAGTAATGAAAAGATGATTGCATATATTCTTGATCGAGTGCTGTTACCTGGAAGATATATTCATTATAAATTAACTTTAGAAGATCTGTATCTACTTAATGCAATTCAGTTCAGAATTCCAAAAAACTGGGTAGTTGTATTCAAGAAGCATATGATTAATACTGGTATAAATGATGAGCATAACCTGCCCTATGGTGTGTTTATTAGTAATGTTATGAAACTGAATCACGTGGTTCTTACTGGTGAAACAAAAGTTATATGCAACAGAACAAATGAGATTGGAAAAGCAATACTAACATGTATTGGTTGAAGAAAACTACCTTAGGATGGATATTCAGTGATGACCAAACTCAAACTAGAGATAAAGATGAGTTGTCTGATTCTGAAAATTCAAAAAGTCATTTGAGAGATTTGTATCAGGTTTCCTTTTCTCCCAAGTCTGAATTTGAGAGATTTGTAACAAACAAATTCAAAAAGTCATTTGAGAAAACTAACAAGATGAAGAGATCAGTGAAGCGTATGGAAAGGAAAATGGAAGAATCATAAAAATTATGTGAAAAGCTCTACATCAATAGAGGAATCAAATGAGGATGATAAGTCTAGTGAAGAGCATTCCATGGAAATATCTGACTCAGAATAGGGTCTTAGTGTTTTGTATTGAGTTTGTTTTTATGTTGTTTTCTTTTGGTAATGGCACTGCCATATTGTGGTTTTAAACCAGTTGTAATCTTTTCCTATTTTAAATGAAAGTAATATTTTGGTTTAAGTCAATTTGTATGGATTAAATTTGTGATTGATAACCTGATCTGATTGATAAATCGATTAATCAGTTTGTATGTATGCAATTTGAACATTTTATTGTTACGTCTCATCATTGCATAATCATACTTTAACTCTGAAGAAGATTAGTGTACCGCATAAATACTAAATTGCTTGATATAGATAAGCCTGAAGGGTTATGCAGGAATACAATTTGCTGATCAAGATCTAATCGATTAAGATTTGTCATTTAGTTTGAAGATTCCAAACTTCTGATATCTGATACAACATTGTTTTAATTGTGGATTGTACAACTGTGTTTAATTGTGGATTGTACAACATGGTTTTATTAATCATGGTTGTGCATCACCAAAAAAGAGGGAGATTCTTGAGTTGTTGATAGGGGCAGCACAGGTTTAGCTGAACCCACAATCTCTGTGATATATGTTTTTGATTATGACAACACATAGTTAGTAAAAACACATGCATAACTGTAAACATATTATGTTGCATACTACTGTGTTGGAAATATAATTATATCTGCACAGGCATAATATAAGTTTTGAAATGAAAAACCACATGCACCAAGCATATCTATATGACTTAATCGATTACAATAGTGTGATAATCAATTAAATTCATCAGACAACTTAAGCTTTAAACTATGGCAAAACAACAGGTGTTGTAATTGGTTATTTTAGATTAGTGAGTTAGAGAGGTTGTTTACATTTTGACGAGTGAGGTTGCTGTAAAAACCTTGTAAAAACTCAGATCTTAAATGCAATTGGCTTTCGGTCTAAGGTTGATCAGAAGGACACTAGATGTAGGCTTGGTCGAACTAGTATAAAAACTCAGAGTTTAAATCTCCTTCTCCCTAAGTCTTTGCATTTAATCGATTGCATAATATCTTTATTTGAATACGCATATCGTTACATTGCATACACTTTTACTTGCGATTGAAGAAAATTTTAAAGACATACAAGTTTGCGAAGAAGATTGCAAAAGTGATCATTTTTGTACATTCCCAATTCAACCCCCCCCCCCCGCCCCCCCACCCCTTTTTTGTGTGAGAAACGAAACACATCTTTTTTAACATGGTTCATACTAGATTAACTTACTAGACCATTTAACTTAATTGACTTAAACAAACAAGTATTTTAATTCACTTCTAAATATACAAAAACAATAAAGTATTTTTGTAAAAGAAAGTATAGATGATAACTCCTTGGATAGGATATATTTTCAATACAAAGAATATTTGAAAACTAATAATAAAGCTTTTCTTTTTGAGAGAATGTTAGACGACGCAAGCTTAAGAGAAACTTCATAGCATAAGAGTAAGCAATAATTCTTATTGTTTTTTTTTCTCTTCATGCGACCATCTTTATATAAATTTCTTCGAAAAACATTGACTTCCATATTGTCAGAGCGATGCAGCGGAATGGTTAGCGTATACAACAAACCAAGAGAGGATGAATTAGTTTCTTATCGAAAATAATACCTTTAATAGTTTTCTCGTAAAATATAAATTCCTTAATAACAATTTAAACAAATAAAAGAGTAAGGAAGAGATAAAATTACACAGGTGATTTTTATACTGGTTCATATCACACAAATCCTACGTCCAGTTGTTAATCTCAACTAAGAATTAACGCTTCACTATCACAAACCAACAAATTGTTATAATCACAAAGAAATAAACAAGTTTAAGGTTAGAACACCTTTCTTGTTACCACAAGAGATGAAACTCACTTCCCTAAAACCCACAAGGGATGAACACCTCATCCGAATGCTTCACGAAGGATGAGAACCTCCTTTGAATCTTCACAAAGAATGAACACCTCCTTTGAATCTTCACAAGAATGAACACCTCCTTTTAATCTTCACAAAGGATGACAAGTTTTAGCTCAACAACATACAATCATACTCCCAGTGAAAGTTCTCGCTTCATGCAAACAACAACTCTTAAAGCCAACGCACAAGGGTTACACAAACTCTAGAACACTTGTCACAGCAAAATATAAGAATTTCGAAATCAAAATATTCGTATTTCGTATATTAAAGTGAGAGTCCCAATCTAATTTATAGAAATCTCACTCAACGATACCTTCAAAAATCCCCTATTTACTAATTACCATGTGATAATCGATTATCCACTTATGATAATTGATTATGCATTTAATGAATGCACAACGGTCAAACACTTGCTTAAAAATTTTCATAATTTCTCGTGATAATCGATTATGTTAAGTCATAATTGATTCCTAATAAACGATTATTATAAGTTGATAACCAATTATCTTTAGTATAAGATGAGGTTTTCTGATTCAAAACGAATTTTAACACAACCTAAGGAAAAGAATACATAGAATCAAAGATAAACCACATACTATACATAAATATACTAAATTGCAAAAGTTTTAACACAAAACAGGTCTTCATGAAGATCTTCTTGCAACAAGAGCACTTGAGACTTGACTTTTTCACATCATCAAAACTTCTTCTCTTTAGATTTAAACACATATAGAGCCTATAGCCTTTGGTATGAGGTCAAATGTTATTGTTTTTTTTTTCATAGGCAACTATGCTGCTTGTACAAATACAACAAACATAAGGAATTGAGGAAACATTCCTAGAAGGTCTTCCTATCTTTTAACATTCTTTTGATCCAATGCTGAAATTTTGAATAAAGCTTTGTACAGTATTGATCTACACAGAAAAAGATAACATAACACAACAAACAAGAGGTATTATACATACATGTATGTAATATGTTAGACGTACATAAGCATTTAGACATAACACATGTATTGGCATTTATATGTAGTATGTTTAGAGCAATGTTTAACACTTAGGATAGTGTTTATATATATAACATTTAACGTGTTTATCTTAGACGATTCATTTGGATAAACACTATTTCATTAGACATTATTACTAAACTTTAAAACAATGTTTGATAGACGATACTATCTTAACAGAAGAATCGAGTCAAGGCAATCTAGTATGAAGGTCAAAACTAACTCGGTCTAAGTCAAAGAATCAGGATGAGTCAACACAAATCAAGTTTTCTATCGAGTTGACCGAAGCTGAAACTCGAATCGAGTTGATTAAGTCATCTTGGGCCAATGTTTAACCAAGTCATCCCCAACACAAGGTCAAGCCGAGTCAACACGATCTCAACTCAAACTAAGTCAGCATAGTCATAGATCGAGCCAAGTTAACCCAAACCTAAGTCGAGTCGAATCAGCACAAACCTAAGTCAAATTGTTTAGACCTAGGTCGAACTAAGTTATCTCACCTTTGTTAAGGAAAGGTTACCTAATTTAGGTCAAGTAAACTAGACTCAAGTTGACACGAGCTGACTTAGGTTTAGGTCAAACTAATTCAGTTGAGTCCATACCTATTAGATCTAATACTCAAATATATTAGATCAATCTAGATTAACTTATTTGACAATGTAGATGTAATATAAATTTAATCAAATTGAAATTAGATTGAAAAAAAATCTAAATATAATTAATTTAATTAAAATTAATCTTGAATTAATCTATTTTATTGAATTTAAATTATATCTAAATTAAATTTTGAAAATTTAAATAAGTTTTTCTATCGAAATTTTCATTGGAAAATAAAAAACTTGTTTACGTAAAATTATAATATAAATTTATAACAATTATGAAAGGAAGAAGAACAACATTTTATAAGTGTAAATATATTCATATATCATTATTGTATTTATATTTATTATATACTTATTTTTTCTTTTTATTTCTCTTTTCTTATTTGACTATATAACATATAAAGGTATAGTTTTTTATCTCGATATATATATATATATATATATATATATATATATATATATATATATATATATATATATATATATATATATATATATTTTTTTTTTTTTAAATTGTATGTGCCATTTTATATTCATAAATATTTTTCAATTTAAAAAGAGAAGTTAAACAGTGAAAGAACTCGTTTTACTCTTCCTTTTTACTTCCTTTTTACTTACTTTTTACTCTCTTACATTACTCTCTTACATAACATGGCCAACCTATCTAACGCAACACGTGAAGTTCCACCTTCACCCAATTCTTCTGCAGCACTAAGTTTCATCTTGAAAATCCTCTGACGAATCTCTTTCCCCGTGTCCGATTCCATGAGTTCCTTCAATCGCTCCCCGAATTCACTCCCACTCACCAGCCCATCTTTCTCCTCCTTCAACGCCAAAGCCACCTTCATTTCCTGAACCATAAACACCCTATTCAGCTTCTGCTCCGAGTACAATGGCCAAGCCACCATTGGCACCCCTTCGCACACGGCTTCCAGCACCGAGTTCCACCCGCAGTGAGTCACAAACCCCCCCACTGAGTCATGACTCAGAATCTCCCTCTGTGGAGCCCAGTCCCGAACCACCAACCCGTTCTCCTTCGTCCGATCCATAAACCCTTCGGGCAACAACTCGTCCAAACTGGGCTTCTCTTCCAGCGAGTCACCACCCTCCAACTCGGTTCTCACCACCCACAAGAACCTTTGCTCGCTCTTCTCTAACCCAATAGCCATCTCCATCAACTGCCTCCTCGAGAACCATCCCATGCTTCCGAAACACAGCAACACCACGCTCTGACTCGGTTGCGACTCGAGCCAACTCAGACAACCTTTGTCTTCTTCCCCATATGGTGCAGAAATAACAGGGCCCACGAAAAACAACGGTGGCAGGATCCTATTGTCGTTCAATACTGCAATGGCTTTCTCTTCAATCACTTCAGACGTGTTTATTATAATCCCAGAACTACGCTTCATTGCTTCCGCTATCCGACCGAAAATCTGGTTAGTGTAACTCAAAGGGTCGAAGGTTTCGTTTGGAAAGACATCCGTGGATATTGCAGGTAACCCTGGGAAGTGAAGTTGAAATTGTTGGTCTTTGACTTGTTTTGGGAGAGTAGTGGGGAAATGAAAAAGCACAACGAGGCTGGAGGCTGCGGAAGTGTAGTAGAAGAAAATGGGGATGTTTGTGGTGAGATTTTCCGTGAGAATTTTGGGGTTGCTGAAGTTTAAGAAGTCCATGACTAGGGCTTTGATGTTGGAGGCTTTGACGAGGCTTTGGAGTGCAAGGGCAACGTTTTGTGTGCTGTGTCGGGAGAGTTCGAGGGAGATGAGGTGAGGGGGGAGGGAAGGGGTGTCGAGGGGGAGTTGGGCCATGGGAACGCTGTGGAAAGTGATACCGGGGATGGTGGCGGAGACGGCGGCGATGTATTGGGCGTTGGAGTTGCAGGCTAGGGTGAAAGTGGCGTTGGGGGATGGGGTGAGGATGAGGATGGTGATGGAAAGAGAAGGGTGGTGTGATAGAATGAGCTTGCCTAGCTCCACCATGGACACTAAGTGACCCCTACCAATGTTAGGGTACAGAACAATTGTGTCTTTCATGTTGGAGAAGAATGGTGAGTTCAGTTTTTTTGTTATGGTGTTCTGAGGGAGATTCTTATTGTTCTATTTAAGGACAATGAGTCATGATGCCTTTGTTTTTTTGTCCTATTTCTTTTCACTTCAAAAATCATGGGTTCATAATTTTACTCGTCATTGTTCATCTATCATTTTCTTTTACCAACAAAGGACTATAGTTATTATAATTTTCCTATAAGAGAAGTGTCCTTCACAAAAAGTTTTATGCCCTACCGTGACTCTTTTCCCTTTTAGTAGAGAAAAATAAGGATAGCGATATTCCGACAACGCCAAATTGACAAAAATTTGACAACGCCACGTGTCAAGTTTTAATTGGTCGAATTTGAATGCTTTTTTTTAATTTAAAATCTGATTTGAAATGGGTTGAAGTTTGGATTCCGAAACTGCCCTCTTCGTTTTCGAACTCTATCTTGTCTCCTTATCACTGTCTTCTCTCTCCATTTTGAGGATTTTAATTTCATTTCAACTTCTCTCTTCATAGCAGTGTTCTCCTTCCTCCATTTTTAGGGTTTCATTTTGTTTTGAACATCTCTCTCCTGCTTCCCTGTCACCATTGTTTTCCTTTGAATCTTTGTGGACATTGGGTTTGTTTATTTGAGTTGTAGATTATGCTTGTCTCGTTGTCTCGTTCGGTGTCTCTGTGGACATTGAGTTTCTTTCTTTGAGTTAAAGATTACCCTTGTCTCGTTCGGTGTCGATTTGGTGGAAGTTGTTACCTTTTTGGTGCAATGGGTTCGTCCGGTGACAATGGTTGTTCGAACAAGGTATGAACTTTTTCGTGTCTCCGTATTCGTATTTTGGGGAGGGGATTTTGGTGTTGCATGTGTTGGTAATTTTTTTGGTGTGTGTTGCTTTTGGGTTGTGACTTACGTTGGTTATTTGTACCAAAAAACATTTTTTTTTTGCAGCTGTTTGTTCGTCACTCATTGAAAACGAAACGTATTGCTTGTTTGAATGACATTTTGAGTGAGGAGCAGAAGTCCATAATCTCCAAGACTCACTTTCGATGGTTTTTAGAATTACATGGTAATATTAAGATTGGAAGGAATATTCTGAGCGATTTACTGATTAGATGGGATGATGACAAAGGTGGTTTTAGTTTTAGAGATAAATTTGTTGAATTCAAGGAAATAGATGTCAGCTTAAGCCTAGGGTTGGGTTTGGTTGGTGAGCAGATTAAATTGAATGAAAACAAACTCAGTGAAAGTCATTGTCGCAAGTACTTTGGTGATGGAAAATATGAATTGGATTTGGTCTATGAATTTATTTTGAAGCAACACAAAAAGTTGCCTTCAATAGATGTTTGTAGGTTGTACATTTTGGTAGCAATTAGTGAAGTACTGTTTCCTAATCGTAGCAGAACAATATTCCCAATTTTGTTTGAAATTGTTGATAGAATCAGTGATCTGGGAACTTTTTGTTGGGCTCGTATAGTGTACCATTATCTACTTAGCAGTCTGTGCAAAGCTTGTACAGCGTGGAATAGAGGAAAAGGTGCAACCACTGTTTATGTGGATGGTTGTGTATACGTGTTCCAGGTAAATTTGTTCCATGGATTGTTTGCTGTTTGTGAATTGAGATGACTAATTATGACGTCTATGATGTATTTCAGGTATGGTTTTGTGATCGTTTCATTCCTTCCAATGTTTGTGTACATAAATATCCAAGATTTTTGCATTGGATGAATATAAATGTTGGTGACAAGTTCATTAAACGTGCAATGGAGACGGGTATGGTATGTACTTTATCATTTTATTACATTTGTTTGAATGAATGTTTTATGTAATGGTAATTGTGATGAAATTGCAGATGCTTGATGATTATGGTGCATCAAGGACAGAAAACATTGAAACATGTGTCAAAGCATCAGTTAATTCAAATGGAGAGGAATTGAATAAAGAAGACAAATCAACAATCAATATGAAACTGATTAAAGGTATTAATGATGCTTTAGAGGAACAAGATGGTGTAATTGAAGAACTTGAAGAAGAGTTATCTAGATTGCAGGCTGAGCTGCTTGAAGGGAATAATAAAGATGAAGGTGGTTACAGTACACCGTGTAACCAACATGATTTTGACATTAACTTTGACTGTGAGGGAGGAGTTTACAGCCATGAAAGCGTTATGAAGGAAAGAGTACGTCGAAAATGTTACAAAAGCCATGTTTGTAGAACTCCCTACACTGGATATAGTCCGAAACTTGATTGATTAATGTAATTTCTGATTATTCCAGTATTAGGATTATGTTTAATTATGGATAGTTGTATTTGGAACAATTTGCTTTGGTATTGTTGATAAAGAAAGTGGTTGTTTCAGTTTTGAATGTTATAATAATTCCATTTGTTGTTTGGTAGCAGTGGGAAGTTGAAATTGTGGTAGTTATATGAAATGTCCAGGTCTGAGGAAGCTGTAATCGATTACAGGAGAGTTAATCGATTACTAGTCCAGAAATGGGAATGTTTACCAAAAGTATGTCCGCGATACCCAAAAATGGGTAAATAACTCCCCAGAAGTGTTTGGTCGTGTTTTTTCAGCGTTCTTAAAAGGTTTTGTGCACGGTCTTCGTCATTGTGCAAGGTTTTGTGAACCATAATGCGTTTGGAAGAGGAAACGAAGGTGTTACCAGCTTCAGAGTTCCTGGCATGGAAACCTGGGACAGACTAACGGTGTTGTAATCGATTACCAGGGACCCGTAATCGATTAATATAACAACGATCTCATTCTGCACCAAAAGTCTGACTGGTCTACCCACATAAGATTGAATAACTCTCCAGTAATGTATGGAACCATTTTGTCAGTGTTTGGCAGGTTCAGAGATCATGTCAGGGAAACCTGGGGAACAACTAACGGTGCTGTAATCGATTACCTTGTACTCGTAATCGATTAATATAACAACTATCTCATTGTGTGCCAAAAGTATGACTAGTGTACCCACACAGGGCTGACAAACTCCCCAGTAGTGTATGGTAGCGTTTTTTGATTGTTTGCCAGGTTCACATATCATTCCAGGGAAACCTGGGACAAAGTCACGGTGGTGTAATCGATTAACGGGGAGTCGTAATCGATTAATTTACCAATAATCTCATTGTGTACTAGAAGTGTGTCTGGTCTCCCCAAACAGGGTTAATTAACTCCCCAGTAGTTTTTTTTTTTTGTGTTTGCCAACTTCAGAGATCATGGCAGTGAAACCTGGGAATAACAAACGTTGCTGTAATCGATTAAAAGGGACACGTAATCGATTAATATAACAACAATGTCATGGTGTACCAAAATTCTGACTGGACTACCCACTAAAAATTGAATAACTCCCCAGTACTGGCTGGAACCGTTGTTTCAGTGTTTGGCAGGTTCAGAGATCATGGGAGGGAAACCATGGAATAACTAACTGTGGTGTAATCGATTACCAAGGAACCGTAATCGATTATTAATTGAACAATCTCCTTGTGTACCAAAACTCTTACTGGTCTACCCACATAATATTGAATAACTCCCCAGTACTGGCTGGAACCGATTTTTCAGTGTTTGCCAGGTTCAGAGATCATGGAAGGGAAACGTGGGAATAACTGAGGGTAGTGTAATCGATTACCAGGGACCCGTAATCGATTAATATAACAACAATCTCATTGTGTACCAAAATTCTGACTGGTCTACCCACACAAAATTGAATAACTCCCCAGTGTTGGCTGGAAACGTTTTTTCAGTGTTTGCCAGGTTCAGAGATCATGGAAGGGAAACGTGGGAATAACTAACGGTGGTGTAATCGATTACCAGGGAACCGTAATCGATTATTAATTGAACAATCTCATTGTGTACCAAAACTCTTACTGGTCTACCCACATAATATTGAATAACTCCCCAGTACTGGCTGGAACCGATTTTTCAGTGTTTGCCAGGTTCAGAGATCATGGAAGGGAAACGTGGGAATAACTAACGGTGGTGTAATCGATTACCGGGGACCCGTAATCGATTAAAATAACAAAGATAAAATAGTGTACCAAAAGTCTGACGGGTCTACCCGTGTAAGATTGAATAACTCCCCAGTATTGTCTGGAACCATTTTTTCAGTGTTTAGCAGGTTCAGAGATCATGGCAGGGAAACCTTGGAATAACTAACGGTGGTGTAATCGATTAACGGGGAGTCGTAATCGATTAATATACCAACATTTGAATAAGTGTACATAAATTATTTGTGGTCTACCCACACAGGGTTGGTTAACTCCCCAGTACTTTTTTTCACTGTTTGGCAGGTTCAGAGATCATGGCAGGGAAACCTGGGAATAACTAAGGGTGGTGTAATCGATTACCAGGAAGTCGTAATCGATTAATATAACACCAATATCATTCTGTACCAGAAGTGTGTCTGGTCTACCCACACAAGGTTCAATAACTCCCCAGTAGTGTATTATGTACCCAGACATCGAAGGATCTTTATAGTTATAACTTGAACTTCGAATACGAGAATATTGAATAAATAAATAACCTATTCAGTGACGTAAGAACTTGTTCCAGTACTTGATAACAATAATAAAAACCACGTACATTAAGAGAATGACTTAACAAGATTACATCAGAGAACAAGTTTTGAAATTAAAAGGGACATAACATTATAGAAAGAAATGTTATCTAAGCAGGTGGTTGTCTCTCAAGTTGATTGCGGAGTTTAATTACTTCTTCGTGAAGGACTCCAACACGATTTTCAATTGTGTCAAATCTGTCGCCCACGAAAGTGCGGAGTTCTTGTATCTGATTGATGACTTCAGTCAATGTGTGGGAAGAGGTTGGTTGTGGATTGACAGAGGGTTGACGGACTTCATGTTCTTCATTACCAACTTCCACATCTTCTTCAATCCCTACTTGTTCTTGTATATTCCCAACGTCAACTTTGGGAACCCAAATTCCTTCATGAGTTTTGTGATAACCAAATGATGATAGAACTTCCAAACCAATCCTCTGTTTGTTCTTGACTTGGGTATAAGGATCAGTTTCTGTAGGCACACCAAAGTGTTCCATGAATGTGGTTATTAGATGGGGATATGGTAGTTGGGCGTTGTCCCTGGTAGCCCTTTTCATCCTGTTTCGAATGACATGCCCCCAATTAATCTGAACAGAATTCATTAGTGCCCACAGCAACATAATGTCCTCCTCTGTTGCCTGTGCAACATTCGTTGATCGAGGAACTAATATACGACAAAGTACATAATGTAGTATCCTAGTTTGAAACTTCATAGTGCCAGCCAGTATTCTACCTTGTATGTTTGAACCCGGTTTGCAGATCAATTGCCTAGCACTAACAGAATTGTATTCATCTTTCCACTCGTCAACAAGATTTCCTTCAAAACGAGCACCAACAGAAGGGATGGAGGTTAGTTTATGAAAAAGTGAAGGTTTGATTGTGATTTTTACCTTTTTCACCTCAGTTCTTATTACTCCGGAATCAGAAACCCGCATATTGCTATAGAAAACACGGACTAATTCAGGGTAGTAGTGGCGTCTATAAGCGACAAAATCAATTAGCCCAGCTTTTGTCAAGATGTCGAAGAATTCGAATGTACCATCACCAAAAAAGTCAACATCAAGATACTTCCCTTGCAGTATTGGACGCTCAAAGAAATGTGTAGAGAACCTTTCATATTGGTCGTCGTTGGAGAACAGTTCATTACTCGTAAGTGGTGGAGAGAGTGGTGGGGATGGCGGTGGCCGATTGGGAGGACCCCGTGTCGAAGAAGAAGCCCTCATTTTCTTCTGAGCCCGATCTGCCATTTGGGTTACCACGCTTTCCAAAGGGGGTAGGAAGTTAAATGGTTTGTGGTAGAGGGTTATCAAAGGACTGATGTAGGTTACAGTTGTATTTAATATGAAATTGTGGTAGTGGGTGAGCAGCAGTAACTGTCCGGTGACAGCATTAACTGTCAGTGCATTGTCCTGTGAAACAGAAAAAATTTTGTTTTCAACCGTCAGGAAGTAAATTAAATGTGAAAACCAGTGATGTAATCGATTACACAATTTTTGTAATCGATTACTACTGCCTTGCATGTGCTGTGTTTGATATTGAAGATTTTACCTGTGGAGGTTATGGACATCATTCCAGTAACAGATAATGTACAAGCATATCATCCGAAACCCATATATATCAACATTGTGTATTATGTAAATTGTTATGAACAGCAGATAACAATGACATAAATCCATTTGGAGGAACTTCAGATACTTGGGAAACTTCATGGCTTTGGGTTGTATGATCCTCTCGTTGTTGCAGTTGTGCAACAGTACTTGTTGTGGTTTCCTGATTGCACAAAGGAACACATATTACCAACATATAAGAAAAGTAATGAATAATACATGTATTACAATATTTGAAGTACTCACGGGTGGTTGAACAGTTGTTGTTGCAGAATGTTTCCTTGGAGCCGATTTAGATTTTTTAGTTCTACTCTCAACGGCTGACTTCAATCTATTAGTTCTCGGTCTGCCTTTTCGCTTAACAGCGACTGGACTTCGAACAAGTACATCAGTGCTTCCACATGTATGGCTCGATGGAGTATCGGTCAAAGGATTCTCATACCTTAGTTGTCCTTCCTCACTTATGATGTTATTTTTCAGTGGTGAAGTGAAACCCAATTTTTTAGATAAACATTCCAATTCTTTCTCCAAGTCATTAGAAGCAGTTTCAGATTCACACGCAGCCTCAGCTATGTCATAGAACCGCTTACACAACGATTGGTATCTTTGCATCTTCGGTTCCTGATGCAATTGACTATAAGATGCTCTAATAAGTGTGTGCTTTCTTCGAACAAGTTTGCTCCAACGACGAAGAACATATTTCGAGGGGACATTCTGTACATCTTCCTGCCCCAAAACCAATAACGAATGGCGACATAGGATGCCTCTAAACTCAAACAGTAGGCAAGAGCACCTTGTATCGTTTGTAACAAGATCAAATTCAACATGGTAATATTTTGCGTCACATTTCCCATCCGACATGAACTCTTCTTTTATTGTGTACTCGTTCAAAATACAGTCCTTGACCGTGTTCTTGATGAAACAATTCATCCTGCACCGAAACTCAATCTGTACTTCTTCAAATTTTGCATGTGTGTACTCAACTTGAAATTGTCTCTCAATTGGTGATTGAGACCCACATGGAACATTGGTATTAAGAGAGGAGAAGTCAGCTTCAATTTCTTTTTGGGCCTTGAATTTAAGAGCATTATCGTACTGCACTACAAACTGTTGAAGTGTGGTACTGGAATTGATAAATCCATCAAAGAAAGCATTCATTCCCTCACTTCTTTGAGTAGTGGACATACCGGCCCAAAATTGATTCTTCAAGTAACAAGGGACCCATTTTTGTCTCTCTTCATACATATTACATAGTCATTCATTACTTTCTAAACTATGTGTGCTAAGTAGTCGTTTCCAGCCAATTTCAAACTCTCCTGCATTACCAGACTCATAGACAAGGGATTTTATATCACACTTGATCCCAACATAATTGTTATACCCTTGAAATTTTTCAGGTAGCTTTTTCATGATGTGCCACAAACACCACCTATGCTTTGTTTTAGGGAACACGTCTTGAATTGCATTTGCCATCGCCTTACATTGATCGGTTACAATACTGTGAGGCGCCTTGTTTCCCATGCATCTTAGCCAACATTTGAATAACCATACAAATGACAAAGTGTCCTCAGATGACAGCAATCCACAACCAAGTAGAATGGATTGTCCATGATGGTTAACTCCTACAAATGGAGCAAATGGCATGTCGTACTTGTTTGTCAAGTAGGTGGTGTCAAAAGAGACGACATCACCAAATTCTTCACATGCAGCTCGGGTACGAGGATCTGCCCAAAATACACTAGTAATTCTATTATATTGATCCATTTGTATCTCGTAGAAGAATTCATTATTGAGCTGTCTCATTTTTGAAAAGTGATGTAGCAATGCTTGTCCATCACCCTCCTTACACAGTGACCGTCTACGTTGACCAATGAAGTTCCTTGCATCCCGCTCCACAAATTCCATGTTTTCATATCCACCAGCTTCACTGACTATGCTAAGGAAACTCTTATTAATACGTACACCGGCATCATCATTCACCCCCAAAGTGTGTTTGGCATGCATGTTCAATTGTCTATTAGAACGGATAAGATTGGAGGTTTCTGGACAGAGGGCATGACTGTGCTCTACAACCACAGTCCTTACAAACCATTTCCCCTCTTTTCGTGCAATGGTTATTCCAGCAGGACATTGATTAATCTGACTAGGCACAGTTTTTACCTCTGGACGAAGGGTAGAAACATATTTACCTTCCCTAGAACAAACCAATCTTAAGTAGTACAATTCGTTGTTGTCATCCTTTTTAGAAGTTCTTGTTCGAACGCCAAAACCACACCTTCTCCCGTAATTGGAATAAAATTTCTTTGCTTCTTCCATTGTGTCAAAACACATGTTTACAGTAGGAACCAAGTCATTACAATTGTCATCATCGTCAATGGTTTGCCCAACCACACTCACGTTGTTGGTATAAGTGGCCATCAAAATAATTTATTCCCTGCAAACATTGGTTAATGAATACAATTGCAAATAATTAAGCAGTTTTGTGGACACAGGGCATAAACAAACTTATTACACTACAGACATCAGTAACAGTGTTAATAAAGTGTGTGATGTTGTTTTATTTAACTCAGACGTGTTATATACATCGTTATGTAAGAAAGACCACCAATGACGAGGGTTTCCCCTACTGAAAAGGACCACTTCAATCTATTTTAAAGGACGTTATAACCATGTATACTTACAGACAACGTGTTGGAAGAAATTTACTTCGTCTTTAATGATCTTGTTGTGCTTCTTACCAACCTGGAAACAATGCCTTTAATGTGTAGTTTAACAAAGTTCGAAGACAGACAAATGAAAGTGGAGTTCCTAATGGGAAGAAAAAGCACCAGTAATGCACATGCTAGGGATTGGGGTTGGATAATTTAATGCAAACTACATGATGGAGCAGAAGTTAAGCACAAGGTAGGAATTATAGTGTTTAAGGAAGGAGCATTTAATGCATTGTCATAGAGTACGTAGCAGGTGGCAAGACGTGGAGTGTTGCAGTCACATCCCATTTCCCCACATTAAATGCAACTCTGATTAATTAAGATAAATGATTACCAATTGCATGGGAGAGCGGGAAAAGGTATGCACCACAGTGCTTCATTATAACTCTTCAAAGTCACATCAACATTAAATGATAATGAATAAATCTTTTTGAATAAATTAATGTAATTAAAAAAAATTCAAACAAAATAATTTATTCTTGTTTATAAAAGACCGTACATAGATGGAGCCCATAAGTGGGGAGCAACTCAGTAATAACAGTGGACCAGCCACGCACTTCCGGTACATGTCAATCGTAATCGATTACACCGTATCTGTAATCGATTACAGAAGCCCAATACTGCCTTCCCACCCCTGCCTTACCCAGTTCCTTCATGCTGTGTGAAGGAAGCCAGAGTAGTTAGGTCCACCCCATACGTGGGGAGCAACTCAGTAATAACAGTGGAGCAGCCACGCACTTTCAGTACACGTCAATGGTAAGCGATTACTATCTCACTGTAATCGATTACAGAAGCCCAATACTGCCTTCCCACCCCTGCCTTACCCAGTTCCTTCATGCTGTGTGAAGGAAGCCACGGTAGTTAGGTCCACCCAATAAGTGGCGAGCAACTGAGTAATAACAGTGGACCAGCCACAGACTTTCGGTACATCTAAATCGTAAGCGATTACAGCGTCACTGTAATCGATTACACAAGCCCAATACTGCCTTCCCACCCCTGCCTTACCCAGTTCCTTCATCCAGTCATCAAAACACAATGTTGGGGCCACCCTAATCATGTCCCATTCCCTTATGACTGCATCCACACGTACAGGTTTCCAAGACAAACACCAACCAGGTCATGCTGTGTCAATGAAGCCAACGTAGTTAGGTCCAGACCAGAAGTGGGGAGCAACTCAGTAATAACAGGGGACCCGCAACGAACTTTCGGTACACGTCAATAGTAATCGATTACAGGGTATCTGTAATCGATTACACAAGCCCAATACTGCCTTCCCACCCCTGCCTAACCCAGTTCCTTCATGGTGTGTCAATGAAGCCAACGTAGTTAGGTCAAGGTGATACGACTGTCGCGGTCATACAAATTTTATGTGCAACTAAGAATGCAGTATAACTAGGAAGTGACTCCTAGGTCGTCTCACAAGGACCAATTTGTGTGTTCAGTCTCAGATTCTGTCTTACAGGAAGGGGGGGGCTTGTTTTGTTGTTTTGATGCGGTAAAATTAAATTAAACTGAAAATTAACTTTAAAACAGTAAACGTGAAAATGGTGAAGTAACATTTAAAACATTAAAAACCGAACGGTAAAAGATATCAAAATAAAATTAACGTGGGAATACTAAACGTAAAACGTTAAACACAAAAATAAAAGCATCAGTAAAAACAAATCGTAAACATAAAACTAAAACGGTAAAACTGAAATTAAAACAGTAAAACAAAATTAAACAGTAAAAACGAATTTGCTACAGTAAAAACG
This sequence comes from Vigna nakashimae, assembly GCA_034642375.1. Taxonomy (NCBI): domain Eukaryota; kingdom Viridiplantae; phylum Streptophyta; class Magnoliopsida; order Fabales; family Fabaceae; genus Vigna; species Vigna nakashimae. Next base: position 27,801,813 of record CM067768.1, read on the forward strand.
AAAATTCAAAAACATAAAACAGTGAAAATTAAATCTGAAACAGAAAACTAAAATATAGAAAACGAAAATACAGTAAATTGTAAATACAAAAAAAAACAGTAAAAACAGAAGACAGTAAATTTTAGAAAACAGTAAAAACAAAATTTCAGCATCATGAGAAAATAAAAATAAATCTGAAACAGAAAACTGCAGTACAGAAAACAAAAACACAAAAAAAACAGTAAAAACAGTAAAAACATAAAACAGTAAAAACAGAAAATGAAATTACAGCAGTAAATAATAATAACAGTACAGAAAATACAGATTTTCAGAATCCTAAATTGTAGCAATACAGAAACAGTAAAAACGTAATACAGAAAAATAGTAAATACAGAAAACAGTAAATTACAAAATATGAAAACAGAATCAGAATTACTGCACCAGCATACAAAAAATAAAATTACAGTAAATAATTGAAAGTGAAATATTCAACAGAAGAGTAAAAACAGCAGTAGAAATTAAATTGCAGAAATACAGAATACAGAAATTAAAATACAGCCAAAATTAATTTACAGCAGTTAAATAAAATAGTAAAACAGAAAAACAGAATTTAAATTTCAGAAACAGTAAATGAAACCAAACTTAAATTGAAATTAAATTGTTCATGAATTTATTACAGTAAAGAAATTAAAATTGGAACCTAATGTACACATTGCTCAACCATAGCCTTCCATCTTCGTGCGTTTTTTTTTCACGTTCCAGATGCTGTATTTTCCAGCCCCTTGACTGTCCGTGTGCTTGCTGTCCAGCAGCTGTATTCCCCTATGCTGGACAGTATCCAGCTTATTCTCCACGGGGCACTCCTTCTTTCTCCTGGTTCTCTGATGCTGATGCCATTTATAGCCACTTCTCCTCTGGACAAACTCCCGTGACTTCTCCATTCAACTTGGTTCCTTGCACAAAATTCTGAGCAATAGCTTCTTGCCCGTGAGAAAATTTAATAAAATTCAGCTTTGCATGCCAAGCTATCAACTCCATTTGCCTCTTCTTTCTTCACGTGAGGTGCAGCCACAAAGAAAGTCGTGAGGTGGCCCATGAATTCCCATATGCTTCCTTCTTTCTTCACTAATTGCTCTTTGATGTGCCAAAAGCCATGATGGGGCCCTCCATTTTACTCCTTACGTGACATACATTATTTCTTGTTTGTTTAAGAAACCAAAATGAAAACAAAAAGTATGCTTCCATTATTCTCTCCACCATGACAAGGGGAATGACTTCCCATGACCGTGTGCTTCCAAGCTAATGTGGTCCCTCCTCTTATGTGGCATGCTTTTCAATTTGCCTTATGTTTTGTTCTCTTGTGCTGGCCATCTATATTGCTGTGACATTTATTCACAGTGGCTTCCTCCAAATTAAAAATCACTCTTCCAATAGCTACAAAACCGTGAATTTCACTTCAAAATGGCCCCACTTCATTTCATCAAGTTCCACTTGTTAATTGTTGAATGGATATCTTCCAAATAAATTAGGAAACCGTGAGCTGCAATTTGGGCGTGCTCCCCTCCATTTTGCTTCTTAAAATTAAAAAATATTTCATCACAGATCAATACACAGATTAAATACAGCTTCTTCCCAAATAAAGTGTGTGAATGTTCTTCAAAATGTCCTAGAATATTTTTAGAGTTTTCCCTACAATTTATAATGCAAATAATTAGTCTCACATAATTCAAATTAACTAAAATAAGAATTTCTGATCGATTTAAGAACAATTCAGAAAAATGGGAAAATATTGGACAATTATGCACAATTCCCTAATTAAATCTAGCACAATAAACTAAGTGAAGTGAAGAAAATATTGGTTCATCAAAATAGACCACACTTAGTCTTTTGCACTCCTGGGCAAAATTAAGACGCAAATCAGGGAATAGTTCAAAGGACTTCTAGGAAGGTGACACACACTCAGCACGCAGAAAACAAAGACTCAAGAAAAATAAAAAGAATTTACAGAATTCTCAAGAATTATGGACCGAGATAAGAAGTAGACAATATCCAACACAGAATCAAAGAAAGCAGATACTTACAGAAATCATCCAAGCAATTCAAAGTATGGCAAAAATAATTAATCAGCTCAAGAGGTGATTCAAAAATAACAAAACCTCACCGATGCACTCACAGTGTTTCTCTCAAGTGTCTAGGGTAAATAATTTCAACTCGATGTACTCAAGAAAACAAACACAAGTAGACTTGGCAAGTTTCTAATATCAATACTTAAATCATACACATGTTCAGATCAAAAGGTCTTTACTAGGTTGTAATGGGGCCAAGGACAGGGGAGGATAAATTTGGATAAGTAGCTATAGCTCAGAAGAAATAGAGGTGCACTAGGGAAAAAAATGTAACACAGTGAAATCTCACCCAAACCTCTAATTCAATCCTCTTCTCGACTCCATTATTCACAAAATGATTTTTCAATTTTTTTCTTTTTCTCATCAAAATTTTTTTTCTCATCCTGTCTTCTTCTTTTTTTTTTTTTTTTTTCACAACAGGATATAAATTATCATTTCAAAACATGATGAGGAACCAACTAGCCAATTCATCAGAATTCCCAAGGAGACCACACTTATTCTCAAAATACTTCTATAGCTTCAGACTTTCCTAAGGTTAAGGTAATCATTTGTTTTTCACTTAGGATCAGTGTATGAGCTTCAACACAAAGAAATATATACAGTATAGGCTCAAAGGGGTTATCAAAGGATAATAACAAGGTAGGCTTATTTGGCTAAAGAGGCTCAAGAACAAAAATGCCTTTATCACGTCTGAACATGCATATCAATCAATTATATCAAAAAGAATCAAGCCAAGGCATATGTGCAAGCATTCAAGAGACATATCACACACAAGAAAGAAAATTAAGTGGCTCAAATCTCACACAGGGTATTCGTCACAATCAAATCAACTTCTCAAACGTATAATTATCTTTCCAGGCAGAGAAAAGCAAGGATTACAAACTATAAGTATTAAGTAAGTGAAGGAAAAATCTACAACTTAGACCTCATCCAGAAATCAAGAGAAAAATGTAAAATTTATTGCACTCAAGACACACTAAAACAACTTAAAACAGAAAAAATTTAACACTTAAAAACAAAAAAATTTAACACACGAAATAAATACTAACAGAACTAACAGAAAAATCAGAATTTCTCCCCAGTAGACCACACTTAAATCACACAATGTCCTCAGTGTGTCACAATCATCAGATTATCAATTTCAGAGCAGCAAATAATATAGACAAGTGCAATAAAAAGTTAGGAAAAATGGGAAGAAATTTTTCAGTAACATCCATCAGCAGATGTTATCAGGGACATCCATCAGCAGATGTCTTAAACACCTAGCACCCATCAGTAGATGCTAATATTTTTTACTATTTTTATTTATTTATTTTTTTTTTTATTTTTATTTTTGAAAAGGATGACCTGTACTGTGACAACAGTCTCGGTGGCAAAGACCGGAACTGTTGCTACAGTGGCAGAGCTTTGGCTACAAAAGGTCCGCTCCTCCGCGTTGAGCAACATTTCTGAACGCTCATTCTCTCTCTACTTCTCTGCTCTCTCAACTCTCTCTGCTCTCTCTGCTCTCTCTCGAGCGTCTGGATCTGCGAGGAAGCCTCTCCACCCCGTGTCTGCTGAAGGTCTGAGATCTACGCAGAGCCCCTGTCCCTGCGTCTTCTGAAGAGTCATAGTGAGATCCGCGAAGAGCCTCTGCAAGCCTACTTTTCCAGGTAAGTCCTCTGCTCCTGGATCTGCCTTTCTTTCCGCTTTTTCTGCTGTTATTACCATCCTGCTTTCCTGCTTTCCATTTTTTTCTTCTCTGATCTCTTGCCTGCTCTCCCTCTTTTCCATTTTCCTGCTTTCCTTTATTTTTCCTCTGCTGATTATGCTTCTTTCTTCTCCTTTTCAAATTTTTTTATTTTTATTTTTTTTTTTGTAAATAAAACACTTAAACACATAAAACACAACTGTCTAAAAACTTAAGGGGTATATAGGCTGGAAACCAGACGTTAATCTCCCTTCGATTGAAGGTATTGCAGAGACAATCGGGTAGAACAACGCCACGTACCCCACTTAAAATTAAATAAAACACAGAAACATAATATACAAGAACAATATGGACAAGAACAACCGGACAACTGGACGTAGATCCGTTTAGGACCCTTTTGCAAGGACCGTGAAACAGATCTGAGACCAGACACTTAAACATCAAATACAGACTGGACAAAATAAATTTAAAAGGAAACAAGAACAAATAAAGAAAACAGAGAATTAATCTAATTTTTTTTTTTTTATGCTTCATTTTTTTTAGTTCTTTTTATTATTTTTTTTATGTTTATTTTTTTCTTTTTTTATGTTTTTGTTCTTTTTATTTTTATATTATTTTTTTATTTATGTATTTGTATATTACGAGAGGAAGGATGAGTGAAGCGGAATCAGAGAGATATACCAGTCAACGGTGGCGTCCAACCGACGATCAGATCACGATGATGACCAAAATATTCAACTATGGGGTCACACACCCAAGCCGAGCGCAAGTCGTCGAGATCGCGTCTCGACTAAGGGCTTTCGGCGAAGCCACTGAATACAACGTACACTGCTGGTTCAACAACCACGGCAATCGGGTCAAGCACTGGCAAGCGGAGATAGACCCCACTGGCACTCTCTTTTCACAACTGCCGCTGTACATGTATGGTAAGACCTCTGATCACACCTCCATTTTTATTGAAATTTTTCACTTCCTCTTCTATAATTAACACAAGTTTTTTATTTTTTATTTTTTTATTTTTTTTATTTTTTTGTTTGAAAGAAAAAAACTGGGTGATAATGAGGGCACCGAGGCTGCTGAATCTGTTTCCCGTTCCGATCATCATCGATGACGACAGAAATGAACGAGAAATTCCTCCACCAAAGCCTCCGCTCGCATTCCGAACCAGAGCTCCCTCAACGGAGCTCTCCCTTAGACCACCACAACCAGCTCGAGAGTTCTTCCAGTTTTAATGTTTTATGTTTTATTTTTTTTTTTTTTTTTTATTTTTGTTGGCCGAGTGTGGCCAGAATTAAGGACTGTAATATGAACATTTAATTTTTTATGTTTTATGTTTTTTTTTTTTTTATGTTTTTTATTATTATGGTCTGTAATATTAACGATCACTAAAGATCGACCCCCCGAACATCTTTTATTTATATATATCTACTGCAATTTTATTTTCAGATCTGTTAAATTTCCTTTTCTCAATTACTGTAAATTTTTTTTTTTTTTTTTTTGCAATGATGAATGAAATCTTTCTTAGTCTAAACAAATTTTTCAATCAATAATCTGTATGAAAACAACTAAGAAATTATATTTACAGTGAAGGAAAATAAGGAAAAATAAGATCTGAAGTGAAAATTTTTAATGAAATATTGGTAAGAAACTGAGGGTCGAAATAAAATCAAGGACTACGCAAAACAATTTTTGAATTTTTGATTTTTTTTTTTTTTTTTTTTAAGGGATAACAACTGGAAAACTAAGAAATAAATATACATATCGGAATAAAGATTTGGCACGCTTAAAACAAAATATTTTATCACAACAGAAAAAAAATTTTTTATGTTTTTTTTTTTTTTTTTTTTTTTTTTTTTAATTCATGCTCACAATTTTAAAAATGAAATAAACACAACCATGAAAACACACCAGAAAAGCTAAATAATATGTACATAATGAGGAAAAAGAGTGCTCCCTGGTCATGGTGGCAGTTGCCAATTCTGGACAATCAGTGAGATATCTTCCACCTCAGGATCCGGCGAAGATGTCTTCAGGAGCAGCTCGCCCAGTACTGCCCTCTCACTTGAATCAGGACAAATCCCAGTAGCCACGCCACTTCTCCGAGCAAGTTGTTGAATCAATAAAATCAGGAGCCTTCTGTCCACTAGCAGTTGTTGAGTCTGTGACACCGGAGTAATAAGAGAAATAGCAGTATACTTTCCTTCATCTATCATTGTTTCCTCTATGTCAGTACCTGTATTCTCATTTACTTTTGTAACCTGGTCATCAAACTCATAATCAATAGCATCTGTTATGAATTTAGAATCTGTTTGTAACACATAATCAATTTCAATACAAATCGGGCAAGAATCAGATTCACAATCACATTCACAATTCTCAGAAAACTGAGTCAGATCAACGTTTTGTTCTAACTCTATCAAGTTATGCGATTGCAAAATTCCTGTCTCAAAATCAATATTGACATATGCATCATCAACAAAATCCACATTCAGTGCAAAGCTATTATCAATGGAAAATTTATCACTGTAATCATGTTCATTCAACACAACATTTATACCAATGGTTTCAGAGACTAATACTGAATCAAAAACTTCAGAATTGTCAATCAAGTCTGTATCAGTTTCAATCCTAAAACCTGTAGAATCATTGTGCAACAAATCACAAGCAATTGAATGTATAGGTAGATCTGGTAAAGAGCTTGTAATCTCAGTTTCAGAATAAACATGTTTTTGCTCAGAATAAATTTTCTCATGAATTTCCAATTCATCAACTGCACATTCAAGTTGAGGTACGTTTACCTCCACGGTGGAAGATAAAAATGGTCTACCTGTCTCAACAGTGTTACTCGTACCTGCCTGGTCCTTAAAATAATCATCAACAGTCTCAGGTGCAAGAGTGGGATCATAGAAAGGTAGGAAAGTGGGTGTAGTAGTAAACTCATAGCTTTGCTCCCCATCTTCTATGTTGATGCCACTATCATCTTGAAAGTGTTGAGTGGCCATCTGCCCGATCTGATCAGTCAGCTTCTGAATGGCAGCTTGAGTTTCCATGCTCTCTTGCTTGAACTGCATGTTCCCTTTCTGAAACTGAATGTTCTGCATGGTCATCTGCTCCAATAACTCCTTCAATGTAGGTTCAGAAGTTGAAGGCTGAGAAGCTACTTGGGCAGGAGCATCATACTGCTGACTCTGATATTGCTGAACTGGTGGAACCGGCTCCCAAAGGGAGCTCTCAGGAATTTGAGGATGATCCATATTTTTCTCAGTATTAAAATCAGCACAAGAATCAGAGTAATATGCAGAAAGAGAATCATAATTACAGGCACTTGTAGAATAAGCACTATTCACAAAATTAAAATAGGTAGACATGGAAAATAAAAAAAATAAAAACTAAAAACTAAAAATTACGAAACAGATAAACTAAACACATTTATACATGCTACAAGCACACACAAGACAGAACATCAATAGTAAAAAAAATTTTTTTTTTTTTTTTAAATATAGCAACTAAATACAGAACACAGCACAATAAAATATAAAAGACAAAACATATATTAACACAACATAATCGAAAAACACAGCAAAAATCTAAAACAAAAAACCTGGAACTAAAGTGACAACGCCGCCAAAATTTGCTTAAGGTGTCGTTGTCGCCTACAAAAATACAAAACACAAAACACACAAAAGACACATATTAACAGAACAAAAATTTACACAACAAAAATCTAAAACCAAACCGTCATTGATTGGTCCCCGGCAACGGCGCCAAAATTTGATACGACTGTCGCGGTCATACAAATTTTATGTGCAACTAAGAATGCAGTATAACTAGGAAGTGACTCCTAGGTCGTCTCACAAGGACCAATTTGTGTGTTCAGTCTCAGATTCTGTCTTACAGGAAGGGGGGGCTTGTTTTGTTGTTTTGATGCGGTAAAATTAAATTAAACTGAAAATTAACTTTAAAACAGTAAACGTGAAAATGGTGAAGTAACATTTAAAACATTAAAAACCGAACGGTAAAAGATATCAAAATAAAATTAACGTGGGAATACTAAACGTAAAACGTTAAACACAAAAATAAAAGCATCAGTAAAAACAAATCGTAAACATAAAACTAAAACGGTAAAACTGAAATTAAAACAGTAAAACAAAATTAAACAGTAAAAACGAATTTGCTACAGTAAAAACGAAAATTCAAAAACATAAAACAGTGAAAATTAAATCTGAAACAGAAAACTAAAATATAGAAAACGAAAATACAGTAAATTGTAAATACAAAAAAAAACAGTAAAAACAGAAGACAGTAAATTTTAGAAAACAGTAAAAACAAAATTTCAGCATCATGAGAAAATAAAAATAAATCTGAAACAGAAAACTGCAGTACAGAAAACAAAAACACAAAAAAAACAGTAAAAACAGTAAAAACATAAAACAGTAAAAACAGAAAATGAAATTACAGCAGTAAATAATAATAACAGTACAGAAAATACAGATTTTCAGAATCCTAAATTGTAGCAATACAGAAACAGTAAAAACGTAATACAGAAAAATAGTAAATACAGAAAACAGTAAATTACAAAATATGAAAACAGAATCAGAATTACTGCACCAGCATACAAAAAATAAAATTACAGTAAATAATTGAAAGTGAAATATTCAACAGAAGAGTAAAAACAGCAGTAGAAATTAAATTGCAGAAATACAGAATACAGAAATTAAAATACAGCCAAAATTAATTTACAGCAGTTAAATAAAATAGTAAAACAGAAAAACAGAATTTAAATTTCAGAAACAGTAAATGAAACCAAACTTAAATTGAAATTAAATTGTTCATGAATTTATTACAGTAAAGAAATTAAAATTGGAACCTAATGTACACATTGCTCAACCATAGCCTTCCATCTTCGTGCGTTTTTTTTTCACGTTCCAGATGCTGTATTTTCCAGCCCCTTGACTGTCCGTGTGCTTGCTGTCCAGCAGCTGTATTCCCCTATGCTGGACAGTATCCAGCTTATTCTCCACGGGGCACTCCTTCTTTCTCCTGGTTCTCTGATGCTGATGCCATTTATAGCCACTTCTCCTCTGGACAAACTCCCGTGACTTCTCCATTCAACTTGGTTCCTTGCACAAAATTCTGAGCAATAGCTTCTTGCCCGTGAGAAAATTTAATAAAATTCAGCTTTGCATGCCAAGCTATCAACTCCATTTGCCTCTTCTTTCTTCACGTGAGGTGCAGCCACAAAGAAAGTCGTGAGGTGGCCCATGAATTCCCATATGCTTCCTTCTTTCTTCACTAATTGCTCTTTGATGTGCCAAAAGCCATGATGGGGCCCTCCATTTTACTCCTTACGTGACATACATTATTTCTTGTTTGTTTAAGAAACCAAAATGAAAACAAAAAGTATGCTTCCATTATTCTCTCCACCATGACAAGGGGAATGACTTCCCATGACCGTGTGCTTCCAAGCTAATGTGGTCCCTCCTCTTATGTGGCATGCTTTTCAATTTGCCTTATGTTTTGTTCTCTTGTGCTGGCCATCTATATTGCTGTGACATTTATTCACAGTGGCTTCCTCCAAATTAAAAATCACTCTTCCAATAGCTACAAAACCGTGAATTTCACTTCAAAATGGCCCCACTTCATTTCATCAAGTTCCACTTGTTAATTGTTGAATGGATATCTTCCAAATAAATTAGGAAACCGTGAGCTGCAATTTGGGCGTGCTCCCCTCCATTTTGCTTCTTAAAATTAAAAAATATTTCATCACAGATCAATACACAGATTAAATACAGCTTCTTCCCAAATAAAGTGTGTGAATGTTCTTCAAAATGTCCTAGAATATTTTTAGAGTTTTCCCTACAATTTATAATGCAAATAATTAGTCTCACATAATTCAAATTAACTAAAATAAGAATTTCTGATCGATTTAAGAACAATTCAGAAAAATGGGAAAATATTGGACAATTATGCACAATTCCCTAATTAAATCTAGCACAATAAACTAAGTGAAGTGAAGAAAATATTGGTTCATCACAAGGCCAGAAGTGGGGAGCAACTCAGTAATAACAGGGGACCCGCAACGAACTTTCGGTACACGTCAATAGTAATCGATTACAGGGTATCTGTAATCGATTACACAAGCCCAATACTGCCTTCCCAGCCCTGCCTAACCCAGTTCCTTCATGGTGTGTCAATGAAGCCAACGTAGTTAGGTCCAGCCCAGAAGTGGGGAGCAAATTAGTAATAACAGGGGACCCGCAACGCACTTTCGGTACACGTCAATAGTAATCGATTACCGCGTATCTGTAATCGATTACACAAGCCCAATACTGCCTTCCCACCCCTGCCTTACCCGGTTCCTTCATCCAGTCATGAAAACACAATGTTGGGGCCACCCTAATCATGTCCCATTCCCTTATGACTGCATCCACACGTACAGGTTTCCAAGACAAACCACCAACCAGGTCATGCTGTGTCAATGAAGCCAAAGTAGTTAGGTCCAGCCCAGAAGTGGGGAGCAACTCAGTAATAACAGTGGACCAGCCACGCACTTTCGGTACATGTAAATGGTAAGCGATTACAGCGTCACTGTAATCGATTACAGCAGCTCATTACTGCCTTCCCACCCATGCCTTCCCATTGCCTTATAATTACAGCCAGAGGTACAAGTTCACAAGAAAACCACCTACCAAGTAAGGGTGTCTGAATGAAATGGAACAAATTTATGTGACCTACTAAATGGGGAGTTGTTACGTGCCTGACCACGTAACTTGCCTCTCACGGTGAACGAACGTACTTAACTGAATAAAACTCTTTATTATTGCAACTTTGGTAATCACAAAACACAACCAATGACTGGGAGCAGGGTCTCCTTCAGTCACATGAGAGCATAACCTCTCTTACAGTACTCAAATAATCAAAAACATACCCTAAGCTCTAGGTGCCTCCCTTATTAATACTAATCATTCCTTCCAGAAAAGGTAGGGAATAATAGTAATTGCCCATTTATTATAATTATCTGGAAAGAATCATTCTATCCTTATTTATTGTATTTATTACTCTGCTGAACGTCCCTTGAATTCCCGCCTGTCCTTCCGCTTGCCATTTAGACGTACGTTGTCGTCTCCCTTTGTTCAGGACGGTCGTCCTTATTTAGGACGCTCGTCCTCGCCCCTCGTTGCCTCCCCTTGCTCAGGACGTTTGTCCATGCTCTGCTCGTTCATGACGCTCGTCCTTTCTCTTCGTTGCCCCGTTCGCTCCGAACGTACGTCCTCGCTATGCTCGCTCTGGGCGCTCGTCGTCACTCCTTGTTGCCCCGCTCGTTCGGCCTCCTCTCGCTGAGGGCGTTCGTCCTCGCCCCTCGTTATCTCCTGCTCAGAACGCTCGTCCGCTACCGTACGGTTCCCTTCTTGCTCAGGACGCTCGTCCTCTCCCCTGTCCCTCCTATATCTTCTTCTTTCGTACACTCGCCAGGCCCTAACAGGAGTTCTTCAATAAAAATAGGGGAGCAGCGATGCACTTTTCGTAAGGAATAAACAAACTCACTCCAACTAAAAACAAACACAACCAAAATCAATATTACCAATACTTCACCTGTATTGATTATTACTAGAACAAGTTCACATGTACATAAATCCAAGTAATACACTTTCAATAGTATAATTGTCTACAATGTATATTCTTTTACTACTGATGAATAATCTAAACGAAGGACACGTTTCTAATCCTATAGTAATCCAAAATGTTGCAGCGTCTCCAATCTTCGTACGTTGTCCTCGTCGAGGATCCAGTCACATATAAACTTTTTCCTAAACGCAGCCAACTCTTCCTGAAATGAACATATTGGAATTCATAACCAATGTCAACGGTCTAATAATGTAATATTGAGAAATTCATAATTTAACATACATTTGTATAATCAGTCATGCTTTTCCCATCATATTTCTCCTCTCCATCCCAGATTTCAATAGCTTTCATCATGATTACACCACAATCGTATCTGTTCAAATTCAAAAACACATCCATTAATTTTGTCAATGGAATCACAAAATTTTTTAACACATAGGTCAAATATAATTACGTGTTTGGTTGGACTGGGATGTTGGCTTTCTCAACTAACAAAGGACACTTAGTCTCTTCAAGTTTATCCGTCAACAAACCCCAAAGGCGTTGTATATTTTGAGCCCGTTTGGTTAAAATAACGAAAACACTTAGTTTAAACTAAGTACGATTTAAGAAGTCATTTTCCAAACAATTTTTTAATCAAGGTAAAGCTTACAATGCTTCAATCAATCCGACAACGTCCTTTGATACCATTGGCAAGTGAGTCTATGACATAAAACTGAAAAGTGCAGACCTTCAGTGCATAACACCACCAATGACCATCACTTACAATTGGGATGAACACCTACACATTGTTTGGAATATGTCAAAATAGTAACCCACATTAAAAAACAAGGATCTGCTTACAAAGTACATCTTACTCACCCAATCAGCAGACAATAAGGCCTCAAGTCGAACCAGATCATATCGAAAATATGGCTGGTAGTCAAGAAGTTGCCACACATGTTGATTGACTGGTCGTTTCCTATAGTCGTGCAGGACATGGGTCTTCAATATCAAATTAAAACATCATTAAACAACCATGTCAATGTTAAATTCTAGGCTACCAAAAACCAACAACACCTACTTAAACCATTTACCCCAAACATAGGACTGAATACAATCCTCTTTATGACTCCAGTCAACCTTTTTTCAAAGTACATGAACATTGTTGCTGCAAAAATTAAAGCCTGCACAACCATTAACAACTTCAACATCAAATTTATGAACTTTCTAAATTGAATGACAACAGTAATTAAAGTCAACTGTATAATTACCATGTTGTCTACACATTGCCTTGGCCCTAAAGAGCTACATTCACTTGTGCTCAACAGTTGATACATAATTTCAGAGACGTACCTGAAAAAACAACATCATTAAATCACCTACGAATATCATTCACCATAAATTCAACTACCGATAACAACAACTTATAAAAAATCACTGTGTTCTAACCTCCGTGGAATGTCTCTTCGCGTAACTGCATGGTACAACTGATCCAAATCCACCACTGTTTTTGGATCACCAACAAAAGAACACAAAGGCAGTACATTCAACGGTTGTACATCCACTTCTCCTTCACCATCATCAACACCATTGCCAACGTCAACGACAACTATTGGATGGTCACCGGCGACTCCTTCTTCTTCTACAACCATGGTACAAGTTGGTTCTTCATCTGCACGTTCTTCATTTTCTTCATGTATAGCTTCTTCATTTTCTTCATGTCCAGCTTCTTCATGTCCAGCTTCTTCATGTCCAGGTTCTTCATTTTGTTGATCTTCATGTTTTTCATATGCAGGTTGTTCATGAAATGAAGGAGATTGTCCCACCTTTTGATACTTCACACGATCAGCAAGTAGCTTCCTAACAGTTGCAATTTCATCTCTGACTTTTCTTATCCTGGCATTGTTTGTTCTCAGTTTTTCCAAAGTGGATAATAGCCAATTTTCATCATATTCATTTTCAGCTACTTTTTCTTCAGCTTTTTCTTCTACTTTTTCTTCACGCTTGGAACCTTCACGCCTCAATCCCTCATCCAAATTGAAAGCACGACGTATGATGGGATTTAAACAACCATTCTCACTGAGGTACCAATCAAATTGTACCTTTGACAATGACAATAAATATACAACAATCACATAACAACAGCAAAAATCATTAAAACATAACAACATAACTTCATAACAAAGTTACTTACCTCGGCAGTCTTAAACATAACATCTATTTTTTTTGTTGTATAATTTAACGAAGAAAATCGCCTAACGCGCGGAAATTCCTTGGCAGAATCATCATCATGCAAACCAAGACGTTCATACGCCCAAAGCTACAGTTAAAACAATCAAACTAATCACAACAGTTATTACTATGGATTCAATTAATGCAACAAACAACCAATATAAATCATACCTGCAAAACAACAGCATTCCCACTTATGCTCAACGAATCAGCAATCGATCCAGAAAGTAGTTTCTTATTACATCTATTTAGACTATCTACAAGATATCTATGTACAGCACTACTCCAATCATAACTAGACAAACTGTCTAAGTCATCTAAGACTAAACAAGGCATGTTCGACACATATCGTGCCTTCCTGGGAAAAAAAGAACACCACAAAACAAACTAATACATACAAGCGACACACCCCATCTACCTCACTATCATCATTACCTACAAGCACATTGAACATATGTATGAGGTCTTTCAATTTGGTACATTTTGAATTAAAGGATTCACCAACTTTACCCACAACTGATTCATCAAAAGGAACTTCCAAACCCCCAACTCCTAACCCTAAAGTCATGAACACATCCTGCACATTGAAAGGTACCAGATGTTGGCTAACTCTAAACGATTGATGGTGGGGAACCCATCGACGAACCATCTTTTTCAACAATTTTAGGTTCACCTCTAAAGGATCTCCAATTTCTAAACACCACTTAAACGGAGTTTGTGAAATGCGCATCTTATGTGTCGCTGCCAGTAAGGAGTTCATGTTGGCAATGTACGATGTATGTATCCAAGCTCGAAGGCGCCACTATAAAACAGTTCAAAATTATAACAGTCAAATTGCTTCTCCAAAACAACAAAGAAAACATTCATGTTTATTGTCTACTTACATTGTTATTAGAGGATTCCATTTTCAACTCTAAAAATAGCGTCTGTCAAATATTCACCTACAATAGGAAAGGCTGATCAACTTACTATTAGTCAAACTCCTTCCAAAACGCAAGTACACATACCATGGACTCAGGAATCCTTAACTCAGCTTTAAAACATAGATTACACAATCAAACTTACAATAAACGGGAAAACCAATGGCGGACATACATAAATGGCGAAAGGAATAAATGGGAAAACACGGGTTCGCAATGAAAAAACCGTCATTGTGCAAGGTTCAATAAAACGAAAACGAACAAGGGCATATAAAATACCTTGCGATTAACACTCACCCCAACCGTCCAACGAACAACGGCAACGTTAAAAAACCGCTCCTTTGAAGAAAATGACAACGCTTGCCCCTTCAATACACTTCCTCCCAACACTTCAATGGTGGACGGAGACAAAGGACTTCAATGCCGGACTTCAATGCCGGACTTCAATACTTCCAAACACGATTTCGCTGGCGTGCACAAAGTTCAGAATGGTGGACGCAAAGTTTCGGAGTTCTTTTGGTGGAAGGCTTCGTTTTCGAATGAAACAAAATTTTAGAGAGATTTTACGGAACTGTAAGGGCGCCAATCACTCGTTCCGAAACTACCCTCCAAATCAACTTTTTTACTTTTCAAATCTCCAATCAAAACAGCAAATCACACAACGACACGTGTCGTTGTTAATCTGTTGTCAAATGGGCGTTGTCGAACAAACATTTTCCGAAAAATAATTGATGTACACCAAACAAGTGTGAATACTTAAAATTTATTTAGAAATAAAAATAATAGATGTATCAATTATTCATATTATAAAAAAATATATATAGAAAAAATAAATATAAAATGAGTAAGGTATATTTATATTATTGTTTATTTGATATATGATATATATATATATATATATATATATATATAATTTTCTTCTTTCTTTATTCTAATTGTTTAATTTATTATATATTTAAAAAAATACGTACATATTTTTTAGGTATTTTCTTTATTATCACAATCTTGATTACACTTTTTTTGTGTGGTTATATTCAAATGGTTAGAGTTGTCAAAATGGTTCATAACTCGTGGATCAATTCGGCCCATCACGAACTCGGGTCAGGTTGAGTTTGAAAAAATTGTATTTTTTTATGTGGGTCAGATTTCAACCTAGCTCATTTAAACCTGGCTCATGCGGGTTGAACCCGTTATGGGTCATGTTGGTCCACCAACCCACCTATCTAATTTTATTTTATTAAAATTATGGGATTAACTTTGGGTAGTAGCTTGATTGGTGTCAGCTGTTACACTACCATAAGTGCAAGGACGACTGTAGCTACATATTCATACAATCCGGATGGTCAAGTCATAGTGTTCGGTTTATATATATTTATATGAATTATGATGTTTTGGTTGAATGTGATGAATTGTATTCATTGTTTTATGATGTACCGTTCGATTTCATATGGATTAAACTTGCATGAAATACATATATGTGTTTATAATTAAATTACAATAACTTACCCTATTTTCTTATTTTGTCTTGTCTTGTTTGTTCGGTTTTCTTTTCCCTTGCGATGATCATCCTGTGGATGTGATCAGAAGGTGACGAGTATTGGTGGAGCAAGTGTTGGAAGGCGAAGATCCTGTAGCTTAAGTTATGACAACTCAATCATCGGTTGTGTATGTTTTTGAATTTGATCGTTCGGGTTATTTTATTTATTTTGCAAACCGATCAGTTTATACAGTGTGCTGTATCACTGTTCGGTTTATTCCCATATTTTGTATCAAACTTATGATATTCTGTAAAGTTTTTAGTTTTATGATTATTTTGGATAACTGTAATTGTTAAATACTTTACTAAATCTTAATGAACTGATCTATCATATTATTACATGTGATTAATCTATGATATAGTATTATGCTATATTTTGAGGATGTTACATAAGTTATTTATTAACTAGGTAATATAAAATCTAATCTTCTTTTATTCTCTTCGATTCTTAATTTTTTTTATTTGAAAGAAAAATTATTTTGCTAAAACAATTTTCATTATCTTTAAATGGTTAAACTATTTCTCGAATATTTAAGGTATTTTTTATTTTATTAAACCTTTAATTATATTTTGTTTTTCTTTGTACGATTTTATTCAATAGTGTATTACATTATTTTAAATTTACCTATTTTAATATTGTTATTTGTTATTTACTTTTATTATGTAAAATATTGTTTTGATTATTTTTATATTATTATTTTAAGGTTAAATATTATTTTAGTCCCTTAACTTTGACAAAAAAATTAGAATTTTTTCTTTTATGAAACTCTAATACATTTTGGTTTCCAAATATTAAAAAGATATTTTCCTTTTAATTAAATTTTTTAAGTTTTAAATGTATTTCATGCTAACATTTGAGTTACTTATACCGTTTGATACATTATCACTTCAATGTCAATAGGAAAAATCGGTTGAAACTTAAAAAAAATAATCTAAGAGTTAAATGGACTATATTCATTCATTTTTAAAGTTGGGACCAAAATGTATCAAAATTTTGGACATAGATGAATTTTAATTTTGCATCAAAGTTTAGGGACTAAATGGATACTTAACCCTTATTTTTGTTTTATAATTCTCCCTTATTTTTGTTTTATAATTCTTTCTTACAAGTGTAATTTTACCACCTATTTACATTAAGATCTTTCATTTTCTATAATATAATAATTTAAATTTATTGTCAAAAATCATGTTTACACCATCCTACATTGGTTGAAGTTCTGAAAATGAAAGATTTATGTCTATATTTGAATTATTATTAATTTAATATTTTTTCTATACAAGTTCATTCAATATAATATTTATGATTGTATATAAGAAAAGAGATTAGTAAAATGACGTTTGCATATTTTTAAACTTAAATATTTTTTTCTTTTTATAAATTTTAAAAACTACTTATTAAATTTATTTGCAAAATTTGTAGATGTTTTGATTGTGAAATTTTATCAATATTATTTTGAAATATTTTATATAATTATTTGATACTGTAATTTGAAATATGTACCGTTATAATTTCTTTTTAATTAATATTTAACATTAAAAATATGTGATTACGTTTTTATTTATTAAGTATTTGGTAATTTTATGTTTCCGTTATACAATTTTTATTTTTCTATAGAAAATAATTAATTGATTTTGAGATAGATAAGTGATATACCTGTAACTCAATGAGATGAGAATGAGATAAATGTCTTATACTTCTTATGAGATGAGAATATTGGTAAATTTTTATTATAGAGTTAGTATGAGATAACGATTTCGTCTCAATCCCACGTTATTGTCATGCTTAATTATCACTGTATTATACTTTCGAAAGTTATAATTTTTAACTTTATGATCTTAATTAAAATTATATTTTAATTTATTCATTTATATTAACATATCTATAAAGGAAAGAAACATATATGTTTGATGTCCTAGTTCTTAATTTTGTATTAATGATGACTTTGGAATCACAACGACAATTTTAACTATTGAATAATTTAGAACCTATTTTCTATTTATATTTTAAATGTTAATAAATATAAAGTATAATTTACTAGAAAGTACTAGATAAGTTATTCAACAAACTATAATATTTTATATGTTTGATTTATAATAATAATTAATCTCATAAAAATTGGCAATTAACCTAACTAATTTTAACAAAAAAAAATGTACATACTATTTAAAAAAACACCACTTATAATGGTTTTTAAATGAATTATAAATTATTAAAATTTAATCCTTTAATACTTACTATATAGTTGAGGTAACAAATAAGGATATTATAATTTATTAAAATGAAATACCGCTTTTATCACTAAATGTACCTGTGTAGACTCTTTGAGTTTTCTAAAGAATTTTTTTTATAAATAGTTGTTCTCCTTCTATAGTGGCTAATTTTTCAACAGAAGTTGGGTTGATGAAAGAAAATAGATTGATATGTACTACACAATAGTCTAAGCTCGCATTTAGTTAAACAATACAATAAAAAGTATAAGTAGTGTTTCGGGGTACATTTTCCTGTGTGTCTCTGTTGCTCCTGGCTGTCTGTGATGCTTGCACTTCTTCAATTGTTGTCCTTCATACTCGCCAAAGGAGGGGGAGGTACCTGCAAAGATACTCCGACGCTCAAGTCAGATATGAGTCATGGAGCTGAAGCTCTGAAGAGAGTAATTGGATACTGCTCTGGAATATTATTCAGGATCTCTAGAACATAAAGAGAACGTACCTGGACTTTGGTCCTGTCACTGTATTTATAAGCAGAATAAAAATAACCACCTTACCTAAAAATGTGGTTAGTGGCTTTGACAAATATCTTAACTGTCTAAAATATTTATGTTATTACATAAATATCCTTACTACATAACATGCCCCCCAAGTCCGAGTTAACCGTTCCGTTTTATGAACGTGGTAACTATAGGACTTATGAGTTTGAGGGAGGCTGTCTTCGCTGTAATTAGAGAGCGTGTGCAAGTGAGGAATTTGATGGACCAAAAGGAGGTGAAGACGAACGGCAAAAAGCTGGAGCAAGTGAGGCCGAACGTGAGGATACGTATGACCGAGCGGTAGAGGTCGAGTGGCATGCGAGGCCGATCATGAGGACTGTTTGAACGTTCGACACATAGGTTGTCGAGCGGTCGAGTGGCACGTGAGACTGAGTGGTTGAAAGCAAAGGGAAGTCGAGCGGCCGACTGTCTTGAACGCTCGTACCCATGGGTTGTCGAGCGCTTAAAACCAAAAGGTTGAATAAATTTGAGGCCGAACGGCCAACTTCTTGAGCGCTCGTAAACATGGATTGTTGAGCGCTCGAACGACTGACCGAGTGGACGCTCGTTGACAATTGAATGTCGAGCGTTGAGGCCGAACGACTGACTGAGTGGACGCTCGTTGACAATTGAATGTCGAGCGTTGAAGCCGAACGACTGACTGAATGGACGCTCGTACACATGAGTTGGCGAGCGGTTGAAACCAAAGGGAGGCCGAACGGCCGACTGCTTGAACGCTCGTACATGGATTGTCGAGCGGTTGATGTTCTGGGTGTTCTTGGGCGAACAACTACCAGGGGGAGTGTATCCCATAGAACGCTCGTGGACATGGATTGTCGAGCGGTTGAAACCAAAGGGCGAACACCTTTGAGGCCGAACGGCCGACTGCTTGAACGCTCGTACATGGATTGTCGAGCGGTTGATGTTCTGGGTGTTCTTGGGCAAACATCTACCAGCGGGAGTGTGTCCCTTTGTTTGATGCACCTGGGTGTTCTAGGGCGAACATCTACCAGCGGGAATGTATCCCTCTATGCACCTGAGTGTTCTTGGGCGAACATCTACCAGGTTTGGAAGTGCTTCAGGATGAACGGCTCTTAGGCGTCCGCTTTGACGTACAAGATATGTTTATCTGCACTGTAAGAAATAATATTAAGCATATAGGTGAGACCGTTTGGTCAAGTTGCAAACCTGGTGGTCGAACATCCATTAGGTGGAATGCTGAACGCTTGAGGCCGAGCGTCAAAGAGATGAAGTGACCAAATGCTTTCTGCGGAAATAGCCGAACGTTAATGAAGTTATTGGCCGAACGATTGCAGCCAAGATGCCGAACGCTAATGAGGCCAAATGCGGGAGCGCTCGTATTGAAGAATGGTGGAATGGTAGTGACCCAAGGGATGTTGAACGCTCGTGCACCTGGGTTGTCGAGCGTTGATAATAAGCAAAGTGATGAACAATCTAGGCCGAACGTTGATGATAAGCGAAGTGACGAATGGCATAATTGGTTGAACGCTCGTCCATGGTCATTGTCGAGCGTTCAAGTCTGGAGGACGAGGACGAGCGGCTGACTGCTTGAGCGGTCGTCCGGAGACGTTGTCGAGTGTTCGAATCCGAATGGGGAGGGCGAACGGTTTACTGTGTGAACGCTCGTCCACATTGAGGGTCGAGCGTTCCAATCCAAAGAGCGAGGACGAACGGTCTTATGTTGGAACGCTCGTCCATATTAAGTGTCGAGCGCTCGGATCCAAAGGCGACGACGAACGGCTGAATTTTGGAACGCTCGTCCAGAGGCATTGTCGAGCGTTAGAGTGCGGTGTGCGAGGACGAACGGCTCGAGAACGAATGTTGATGACCGAGTGTGGAGGCCATGAGTGGACGAACGTCGGGGATGGTTTGAACGTTCGTCCCATTGCCTGCCGAGCGACCTAAACCAAGTGGAGTGTCGAGCAGTGTTTGAACGCTCGTTGAAGTGGATGGACGAGCGCTCGTTGAAATGGATGAACGAGCGCTCGTTGAGATGGATGGACGAGCGCTCGTTTAAAGGGATGGACGAGCGCTCGTTGAACTGGATGGACGAGCGCTCGTTGAAATGGATGGACGAGCGCTCGCTGAACTGGATGGACGAGCGCTCGTTGGAATGGATGGACGAGCGCTCGTTCACATGGTTGGACGAGCGCTCGTTGAACTGGATGGACGAGCGCTCGTTGAAATGGATGGACGAGCGCTCGTTGAGATGGATGGACGAGCGCTCGTTTAAAGGGATGGACGAGCGCTCGTTGAACTGGATGGACGAGCGCTCGTTGAAATGGATGGACGAGCGCTCGTTGAGATGGATGGACGAGCGCTCGTTTAAAGGGATGGACGAGCGCTCATTGAACTGGATGGACGAGCGCTCGTTGAAATGGATGGACGAGCGCTCGTTGAGATGGATGGACGAGCGCTCGTTTAAAGGGATGGACGAGCGCTCGTTGAACTGGATGGACGAGCGCTCGTTGAAATGGATGGACGAGCGCTCGTTGAGATGGATGGACGAGCGCTCGTTTAAAGGGATGGACGAGCGCTCATTGAACTGGATGGACGAGCGCTCGTTGAAATGGATGGACGAGCGCTCGTTGACATGGTTGGACGAGCGCTCGTTGAACTGGATGGACGAGCGCTCGTTGAAATTGATTTACGAATGCTCGTTCATATATTGACTGTCGAGCGTTCGTCTACGAAGGCGAGGCCGATTGCTGATTGCTTGAACGCTCGTTCACAGTGACTTTTCGAGCGTTCAAGTGGGATGTGAGGCCGACTGTTTGGACGCTCGTTCAAGTGGGATGTGATTGTCGAGCTTCCTCGAAGCCGAAAGTCGAGGTCGAACGCTGGAGTATTTGAGGAATAGAAACTGGGTTGGATGACGTGGAGGCCAAACTGAATGACGCGTGGGTGGAGCGAGTCTTGTGGAAGACGTGGAGAATGGGTCTGACAATGCGGCTTTCTTGGAGGCGCCGAAATGGCTTGTCTCCGAGTTTGGAAATTTAGGGTTTTCTGTTCTCAGTCTCGCTTTTGATCTTAGGGGTTTCGATTCGTGCGTGAAGAGCTCGTAATTTTGAGTGCTTGCAGATGGCGAGGGCAGCGACGCTGTGATTGGAAAAGATGGCGGCGATATGGAGCTTTGGGTTTAGGGTCCCTGTTCTTCTCCGATTTTGGGAATTTGGGGTTTTTTGATTTGCGGATTGTGCAATCATGGACCCGATTTGGGGCTGTCCTTGGAACACGTTGGGTGTAATTTTCAGAAAAAAGGTTGCCATTGAAGACGAAGAGTGAGAACCTGAGCTCAATTTGGGGATATAGGGTTTTCGGCGTTCTGCGATTTATGGTGTAATTGGGAATTTGGAAAATTAGGAATTGTGGTTTTGATCTGGCGCGTGCGAGTGCAGAGAGGCTGTTGGTGTGGGCTGTTCTTGTTGAGATGCACCGTGAATAGGAGTTCCGTGGTCTCCATCACCGTCCTGGGATCAGCGTAATAGTGTTTGGGAGGTGATTTAGGAATTTAGGGTTTTGGATCTGATAGCGCGTTTTGGGGTCTGAAGAGTGGCGCTAATGAAGGTGTTAGTATGGACTATCATGGCGTCGCAGTGATTGGCGAGAAAGGCTGAGACTGGACCGAACGATGTCGCGTTTGTCACAAATGTCATGGATGACACAGAGGCTGGTATGTGATTGATGACCTTGACGTGTCTACGAATTTTGGCGGTGCATCCAGTAGTCAGGATGAACGGCAAGTTGAAGGTGTTTGATGGCGGGGTGAAGCTTTCCAAACAGCTATTATGGTTGTTCCCGGGGTTGAACCAATCTTGAAGCCAATGATTGGGGAGGTTTTTTCCGGTTGCGGAATAGGATAATAGGAGAATGTTGCTGATGAGGAATCGCATGGTACTGACGAAGTGGTTGCGGTGGAGTCAATGGCTCACGGAGGAGAATCCTGGCGATGATGCGGCAGTTTCATCTTGTTGGAGTAGCCTTATCCGAAGCAGTTTCTCAGCGAGGCCGAGGCTCTTCTTGTGGCTTCTTTGGGTTGGCACTCGGCCCCACGGTGGGCGCCAAAATGTTTCAGGGTACATTTTCCTGTGTGTCTCTGTTGCTCCTGGCTGTCTGTGATGCTTGCACTTCTTCAATTGTTGTCCTTCATACTCGCCAAAGGAGGGGGAGGTACCTGCAAAGATACTCCGACGCTCAAGTCAGATATGAGTCATAGAGCTGAAGCTCTGAAGAGAGTAATTGGATACTGCTCTGGAATATTATTCAGGATCTCTAGAACATAAAGAGAACGTACCTGGACTTTGGTCCTGTCACTGTATTTATAAGCAGAATAAAAATAACCACCTTACCTAAAAATGTGGTTAGTGGCTTTGACAAATATCTTAACTGTCTAAAATATTTATGTTATTACATAAATATCCTTACTACATAACAAGTAGTAACAAAGTTACTTAATACAAAGATTTGCATTAATAGAATTCATGACAGGCAGCATATCTTGACTATCCAACAAACATCTCAGGTACATAGTTTACTTACGTTGGAATTCAGCTAAAAAATATAAAAGGAAAAAAAAATAATAAAAAATATATATATATATATATATATATATATATATATATATATATATATATATATATATATATATTAGAGATGTTGTTTTATTTTATAATTGGTGATTTCTTTCCTTTTAACTCTTTGTCGTCTTTGATTTTTAACTTCTTTATCCTTTTAATTTAGATGTAAAATCTATTGGAATTCCTCGAGTCTCTTTGTGGTCCAGTTGTTGAGAGTAAGCATCAATCAGAATCAGGTTCTTTTTAAGGACGGTGATAATTTTACGTTATTATCATTTGTCTTAAAACAAACTATAAATATTATTTTTTTATTTTAAAATTTTATTTATGTTTATTTTGAATTGTTAAAAATACTATTTTATTATTAAAATGAAAGTAAGAAAAGAATTATGACTGTAAAGTATAATTTATCTAATATTCAATCAAAATCACGATGAAGTACGTGAACTATTTTGTAGATTTTATGTACGAGGATCTTGGTTTCTGTCGCTATTTTTGTTGTAACACGAGCAAGAAAATCAACATTGCGTGCAAACCATAATTAGCATCAATTATTATTATACGAGTAACGGTATTATGATATGTATTCATTTAATACAGTATACAAAGATAAAATAATCATAAAAATATAAAATTTTATTTTTCTTAAAAAATAGTATAAAAAGTAAGTAATTGTAATATAAATGTAAAAAATTTAAGTATATCAAATAATATTTTTTCTTATTTTATCTAAAGACATGTTTTTTTTTTACTTTCTTTTAACAGTAAATAAAAAGAATATAATTATAAATATAGCGGGCGTCTGACCTTTAACCATAGAGAATGTTTACAAATGTAATTATGAATAGTATCTATTTACTCATCCCTTAAGTCTTAAATCAGTGATTTCAGTATTAAATTACAGGTTTTACATTTACTAGTGTAAATATACGTTATAATTATACATACAGACTACTGTATAGGCAGTATAACTATGTTTAAATTACTTATAAGTTGAACATTTTAGGTTTAATACCCTATTTTATCTCCAGTTTCATTCGAAAATGTCAAATTAGTCCATTCTTTAAAAAATGCGTCAATTGCGTCCTCATTTAATAAAATTTGCATCAATGAAATCCCTTCCGTTAAATCCGTACAAACGACGTTAATTTTTTTCTCTTTCTTTAATTAACGCCGTTTGTACGGATATAACGGAAGGGATTTCATTGATGCAAATTTTATTAAGTGAGGACGTAATTGACGCATTTTTTAAAGGATGGACTAATTTGACATTTTCGAGCGAAACTGAGGACAAAATAAGGAATTAAGCCAACATTTTATTAGGGTAGATCTTATACAGTGGAAAAAGAGGGTATTAGATTGCAAAGACAACCGAGACGCCCATCGTTTCCAAGGAAACACAAAGGCAAGGTGGATCCAAAGGAGAGAGAATATAATCACATAAGAGGAAAGGTAAAAGTAGGGTTGGGCGTAATTTACTTAAAACCCCTTTATCTATACTCTTTTTGTTGAAAAACAGCGGTACTTGTTCCCTTCTCTGTGAACTTAAAATGGGCATTATGCGGAAACGTAAAAATGAAAGCGTATAAATAATAACACCGAAAATTTTTAACGTGGAAAACCCTCTTGGGAAAAACCACGGGACCTCGTCCAGAAAATTATCTCCACTATAAAAGTAGGATTACAGTGTTTCTCACTCTCTGAGGATCTCTCTATAAATATCTCACCCTCTCGGATGGTATACAAAACTCTCACACTCACAAAAAACACACTCTCTCTAATTTTCCTCTCCTTCACCTTGGCTTCACTTCTCTCACGATGGTTTTCGTTTATGCTTCTCTGTTGGTTCATTTCTTCTTTGCTTGCTTCTACCTTTTTATAGAAGAGCTTCACACAAAACACCAAAACAACAAAGCTGAAAACATGGAAGAAAACATGGAGCAAAACATGGAAAAACATTGACCCTTAATTTAGGGTGTGGGACCCATTTATGTTTATCCAACAAAACTCCCCCATAAACTTAAATGGATCTTCTTTCCCATCTTTGCATCTTGACTTAGTTGAAAAAAGGCACTACGACACCAGCACCTTCACAACAATCTTCAACCTTCTTGGTTGGTACTGACTTAGTCATCATATCAGACCAATTCAAGTCTGTATGGATTTTCTCTATCTTCAATTTCTTCTCATCCAACGCTTCTCGTATCCAGTGATACCGCACGCCGATATGCTTCGAGCGTGAATGGAACATAGGGTTCTTGGTCAGATGAATGGTACTTTAATTATCACAGTTCACCACATAATCATCTTGATTATGTCCTAATTCACTTAGGAAATTCTTCATCCATAACATCTCTTTAGAGGCTTCAGTCACTGCTACATACTCTGCTTCAGCGGTAGACAATGTCACACATTTATGTAGTTTTGACTGCCAAGAAACAGCTCCCCCTGCAAAAGTAATCAGATAACCTGATGTTGACTTCCTTGAATCGACATCTCCAGCCATGTCAGAGTCGGAATATTCGATTAGCTTTAGATCTTCATTGTCAAAGCACAAGCTTCTTTTGGTAGATCCTCTTAGATACCTTAGTGTCCACTTAACAGCTTCCCAATGCTCCTTTCCTGGATTCGACAAGTATCTGCTCACAACTCCTACAGCATAGCCAATATCTGGCCTTGTACAAATCATTGCATACATAAGGCTACCCACGGCAGAAGAGTAGGGTACCTTGTTCATTTCTTCCTTTTCTTCTTCATTCTTTGGACATTGAGACTTGCTGAGTTTGAAATGTCCAACAATTGGAACACGAGCAAATTTGGCATTGTGCATGTTGAACCTTTTGAGAATCTTCTCAATATAATCTTCTTGAGATACCTACAACATTCTTTTAGAACAATCTCTAGATATTTTCATTCCAAGTATCCTCTTCACTGCACCTAAGTCTTTCATGGCAAAAGACTTACTCAATGCCTTCTTGAGAGCAACTATTTTAGTTTTGTTCTTCCCTACAATCAACATATCATCAACATACAAGAGAAGTATGATGGACTCACCATTTTCATAATTCTTCACAAACACGCAATGGTCTGTGGAGGTCTTCTTGAAATTATGGGGAATCATGAAGGAATCGAATTTCTTGTACCATTGTCTTGGAGCTTGCTTCATACCATAGAGACTTTTCTTCAGACGACACACTAAGTGTTCTTTGCCTGGTTCTTCAAAACCCTCGGGTTGCTTCATGTAAATTTCTCCCTCTAGGTCTCCATGTAAGAATGTTGTTTTGTCGTCCAGTTTTCAATCTCAAGGTCTAGTGTTGCTGCCAGACCGAGAATTGCTCTAATGGATGTCATCTTCACCACTGGTGAAAATATTTCGTCGAAGTCTATTCATTTCTTCTGGTTGCACTCCTTCACGACAATTCGTGCTTTGTACCTTGGGCTTGGGTTGTTCTCTTCATTCTTGAGCTAGAACACCCATTTGTTCTGCAATGCTCTTCTTTCAATTGGTAATTCTACCAAATCATAAGTCTGATTTTCCTTTAAGGATTGCATCTCTTCTTCCATGGCTTGCAACCATTTGTCTTTGTCTTTCATCTCCATTGCTTCTACAACGCTTTGAGGTTCACCTTCCTTAGTAAAATTAACATATTCATCTGAAAAATACCTTATTGATGGTTGCTTTTGCCTAGTTGATCGCCTCAATTGGGTTTGTTGTAGAGCATTCTCAATTGCTTGATCTTCTACCGTTAGATTAGGTTGATCTGCTTCTTCAACCATCTCATCAAGTTGTAACTCCTTATTTGTCTCAGCTTGACGAGTCTCTCCCCCTAAGTTGTTCATTACAATAGGGCTTTGATCACTTATCAGCTTAAGTGTTGGTTTTTCCACTTTCTTGATGTCTTGGATTGTCTAATCTTCAAAGAACACCACATCTCTACTTTGAACAATCTTTCTGTTTGTAGGATCCCATAATCTGAAACCAAATTCATCTCTTGGAGAACTAAGGTATATGCACTCTTTCGCCTTAGCATCGAGCTTTGCTCTTTCATCTTTCGGAATGTGAACTGATGCCTTACATCCGAAGACTCTCAAGTTGCGATATGAGGCCTTTTTACCGGACCATACTTCTTCTGGTATCGTACCGTTTAATGGTCTTGATGGTGATAAGTTGATCAAGTGAGCTAAGTTTCCATTTTCCATCTCCAAACTGGTTGTTCATTCTAGCATCATCTAGCTTACCGACTAAGATAAGGTTTAGTCGCATTTCTGGCACATGTCTTACCTCCTTCAGCACAAGTTTGTTTCCAGTTTTTGTCGTCAAAGTCTCTTCTCCTATGCCCACAATTTTGCTTTTGACATGATTACCCATCTTCACTGTTCCAAAGTCTCCTTTTTGATAGGATGAGAAGAATCCCTCATGAGGAGTGACATGGAAAGATGCTCCGGTATCTACTATCCAAATGCAATCATCAAAAGCAACATTTAGATAGTTTACCTTAGTGAGAAGGAACACGTTCTCATCAACGAATACCATCGCTGTTGTGGTCTTTTCTTCCAACTTCTTTTTGGGATCTATCAAATCAGGGTGTACAGTTCCATTCTTCTAATCTCTCTTCAGGAATCTACATTCTTACTTCTTGTGGCCATTTTTTCCACAATAAAAGCATGTTAAACCTTTAGAACGAGACTTGAATCTTCCTCGTGACTTTTCACGTTTTCCTTTGCTTTTGTGTTCACTCCTTCCTCTATTCTCAACAACATTGGCTTCTGAGTGACTACTCGATCCCCTTTCTTTTCATCTGGACTCCTCATTCAGCAAACTATCTGTAATATTATCCAGACTGAGCTTTCCATCTGGTGTTGAGTTATTAAGAGTGACTACCAATGTGTCCCAACTCTCCGATAGAGACCTAAGGAGTAAAAGAGCCTGTAATTCATCATCAACTTTCATATCTTCTTTCATTAACTGGTTCACAATACCTTTGAAGGTATTGAGATTCTCGATCATATTCTGGTCGTCAGAGTACTCCAACTTTACGAGTCGTTTGACTAGGTGAGCTTTGTTCCTGGGAGTCTTCTTTTGAATCATTGATTCAAGCTTTGTCCATAACTCATACGCATTGGTATAAGTCGATACATGCTCAAAGAGACTTCTATCAATGTATTTCCGAATCATAGCCATTGCTTTACGATTCAGAATCTCCCAGTCTTTTTCGGTCTTCCCTTCCGGAATTTTCGGATTTGTGATCGGCTCATACAAATCCTTGCAGTATAGATGATCTTCCATCATCGGCTTCTAGTAGGAATAATTATCCACAGTTAGCTTGAACATGTCTCCTTCCATCTTGAGTTTCACAGGACCGTGACTTTTCGAATCGGTAGCTCTGATACCACTATTGGAAAACAGCGGTACTTGTTCCCTCCTTTTGTGAACTCAAAATGGGCACTATGCGGAAGCGTAAAAATGAAAGCGTATAAATAATAACACCAAAAATTTTTAACGTGGAAAACCCTCTCGGGAAAAACCACGGGACCTCGTCCAGAAAATTATCTCCACTATAAAAGTAGGATTACAGTGTTTCTCTCACTCTTTGAGGATCTCTCTATAAATATCTCACCCTCTCGGATGGTATACAAAACTCTCACACTCACAAAAAACACACTCTCTCTAATTTTCCTCTCCTTCACCGTGGCTTCACTTCTCTCACGATGGTTTTCGTTTCTGCTTCTCTGTTGGTTCATTTCTTCTTTGCTTGCTTCTACCTTTCTATAGAAGAGCTTCACACAAAACACCAAAGCAACAAAGCTGAAAACATGGAAGAAAACATGGAGTAAAACATGGAAAAACATTGACCCTTAATTTAGGGTGTGGGACCCATTTATGTTTATCCAACACTTTTATACTATTTTTACTAAAAGTTAGTTATACTATTTAATAATTCAGTTTAAATACACTAAACTTATTTTAATTTTAGTTTAGTTAAATGTGGTTTGTTTAGGTTTCAGGTTTCATATCATTTGCAAAAGAATTTCCCTCCTTTCTCATTATTGCCAAAGGCTCGCTACTATGGAAACTCATCACCTTTGAAGGCTCATCGCCCTTAAAGGCTCGTTATCATCGAAGATTCATCGTCGTCGAAGGCTCGTCGCTGTCAAAGGCTTGGTCGCACTATGTTGTCGCCAAATTGTTGAAGACTCTACCACCATCGTCAAAGGTTCTAAGAACACTTCTCTTTTAGTTGGCAAGAGAAGCAAAAACATAACACTCTACAACCCAAAGGCACAAATCTTTTTTCTTTTCCCTTTCAAAAGGGATAAATAAGATTGGAAAGTGATGCACTTGAAAGTGTATTCAAGCTTTGCTCTGATTTGGCTCAATATTGAATCTATTTTGTGCTTGTGATTGGGTATACACTTAGTTTCTTAATTGGTATTTAATCTTCGCTTAGTCGATTGGATTGTATGGTGCATAATTGATTGAATTTGTGCATTGTATTCGCGTAGTTTGCAATTCTAAGGACTGGATTAACCTTCGCTTAGTTGGTTAATTAGGGGTTAGAGTAGTGTTTAATTGTTGGTTAATCTATGATTGGCAGCATGTAATCGAGTTAGAGATCAACCCACTAGTGCAGAAAAGGCTTTAGACGTCTGTTATTTTGGGTTTTTAATGTCAGATCCCGATCCGACTTCTTTATGGGTGACGTTAATGAGACATCGGACTCTACAAGTCCGATGTCTTTATAGACGTCGGACATGGCATTAATCGACATCTACTGCAACTCTTGTCTTTGGGTAGCGTAGTAGCACCTTCTTCTTTTTCCAGTTTCATCATAAGAAAAGGTTGCGTCTTTTGGATCTCTTATGGCATTTCAACCGAAAATCGAATCTGGGTCCTAGCCTAGTTCCATTCCAACTGGCAATTAAAACGAATACGGTGACATGAGAACTAGGCAAGGACCCAAGTTCGGTTTTGGGTTGAAATGCTATATGACATCCAATAGACGCAAGTTTTCCTTACAAGGAAACTAGCAAAGGGAGAAGGTGCTACTATGCTACCCAAAGACACGAGAAAAACTGCACCAAAACACAACGAAAACTCATTTTAATCGGTTCAAGTGGAAGATAATCCATCAAAGACTAAGTTAATCAGAGTAAACGTAAGTTGAAACGGTTCAAAAGAGACAAAACGCACCTGAAAATGCAATGTCGCGGAGAGAAAAGGCGAGAAGGAAGACGATGAAGTGCGCGTAACCGCGGGTTCGATTTCTGATTTAACAAGAACCAAGACGTCAGGCATAGAGGGCACCAATGTCTATTCTCAACTACATGTCGGGGCCCTCACTAATATGACGCTCATTCGATTTAAAAATTAATATTCATGGTGTATATAGATGTCGGACATAAGGGGAGTCGACGTCCAAAACAACTTTTCACCTACCCTGTCAGGCCATTTAGACGTCGGATGGCGGGATCAAACGTCCATATGGTGGAAAAAACAATTTTTCACCTACCTATCAGGCATATAGACGTCTGTGACAAGGGACCGATGTCTATAATCGTATATAGACATCGGGATGGCGGGATCAAACGTCTATATGGCGGAAAAAAAGAACTTTTCATCTACCTGTCAGACAAATAAACGTATATTAGGCGGGGCATCGACGTCTATAATATTATAGACGTCGGTGCCCCCCTGAACCGACGTCTATATGCGCAACTTATTTACTAAAATGCCACCGGTCAATAATTTACGTTGGTTATTTTGTGGTCCGACGTCTACGGGGTGACGTTAAAGGCCAATTCTGCATTAGTGACCGTTTTAAATCTGTGTTTGCATTTGTGTTTAATTTAGTTCATGATGGAAAACAATCTCAATGTCCTCGTCCACTATACATAACACTATATAAATATATCTACACCTATGATGTAAACATATGACGACAAAACATAAATGTATTAAAACAATAACAACAATACACTCAAACACAGACTGTAAAACAACTTTAAACACACATGAGGGACCACCACTCAATATTCTAGTTTCCTAACTATAGAAAACCACCATAAAGAGCACAATTACTGACCTTGCTTCAGATTTAGCTGCAATGACCACATGCTTCAGCCTTGCGCTTTGAACGATACAAGTTCCCACACCTCACCAATATGAAACGCGAAGGACTTTGGGTCTTTAATTTGGTTCTTTGGAGGCGCAATTTCACTGCTGGAGCTCATGGAGGGCATGGGGAGCTTGTGGGAACATCTCCTTCTCTTCCTTTGGGTCTCCTTCTTCTTCCATCCATGTTTGTAAGCTCTAGGGTTCTCCATGGAAGTGGAGAACCAAATTCATCTTGTTAGGGTTAGATGTAGCCTATGAATTCTTGTGTAATGGATGATTGATTTGATTATATATATGCATTTTCTATTAATTGCTAGTATTCTTGTTTCCAATCTTAAAGCTTGCATGTAAGAGGAATGTTCATGACTTGAATTTGGGGTTTCATGGATTATGGGGATGTAAGATGGAACCTTGAACTGAAACAAGAGTCCTTGTGGTCATTGATTCTAGGGATGGAAGATGATTCACATGTTGTCTTAAGATCCTAGCTCTTTAATGCGGGTTTACTTGTTATATTTTCCAAGGGATTGGAGTTTAATAGGGAAAACCTAGACTTTTCCACCTAAAGGATTAGGGCTAGAGTGTTCTTGTGGATTGACTTTAGTAAATTGATGGAGAGGAGATGAAATTGGGTAAGCACAAGAGTGAAATAGGTGAAAACTAACCTTAGTAATGTCATTTCATACAATTTCTAGTTTTGTCCATATCTAAGTGCCATTAATGACCAAAGTCCAACCATTGTATATTTGTGAATTTATCTCTTTGCACATGCTTGTAAATGAATGTTGTTCTATTGAGTCTAAATGAGTTGTTAATCGCACAATTCTCTAGTATTACGAGTCTCTTGGGAAAACGATATCTGGTCTTATCATGGTTTATTACTTGAAACGATTCGGTGCACTTGCTGAAATCACCCAACATACACTAGTCCACAGAACTATATTTCTCTAACCAAATGAATAAGAAAATATTTAATGATGTCAAAAAAGGATGGAGGGAAATATATCTCTAGCTGACACAAGATGATAACAATTTCGTCTTGAAGTTCATCTAACTTTACTAGATCAATGGCTTTACTACAAATTGAAGATAAAGATGAACACAAACGAGTTATAGTCTGTCTAACTTTTTTGGATAAATTCCACAAATAACCATTGGTACAAATTGTTGCATTAAGATGTGGAAATCGTGAGAGTTCATGCTAACAAGCTTTAAGTCCTGCATCTAAACTCTTAATATTTGAAGAGTATCCTTGTGGTACCTTACACTCTTTAGACAAAGGCAAAAACTTATTTTCTCTTGTCTGGACATAGTGTAACACGCGAGGGGAAAATAAGTACGTTTACCAACCTCCCTTGGTGCTAAGTCTTCTCAAATCTTCATTTCAACCAAATTCAAATGAGCATTTTAGTGGTGTACCAATCAAGTTGTCACACATATGTTTTTTCTACATGTACTACATTTATGCAATGTCTAACCTCTAACTTTGACCAATATGAAAGATCAAAGAATATTGTTTTTTTTTCAAGGGTTTGTTATAGATAACTTCTTGAACATTTTTCCACATACATTATGTGTTTTATTAATTTTTTTCATGAATTTAAAGGTCTTTCAATGGAATTGGTGAATCTTCATTCCCTTGATATCCATTGAATGTTTATTTTAACCTTCAATTTGGATCATTAGATTGTAAAAATCTCCAATGACACATATATATCGTCTTTCTTTTGTGCTTCAATTGATGAGTTGTAGTGTTTTATTCACATATAACACATGTTTTATGACCCTTGACATTGTATCCTTACAAATTAATGTGAATTGAGAAATCATTAATGGTGCAAAATAACATTGCACTAATCACAAAAGTTTCAAAAGTGAAGGCATCAAATATTTCAACCCCATCAACCCATAATAACTTATAGTCTTCAACTAATGGGCTAAGATAAACATTTATGTCATTTTTAGGCTACCTTGGACCAAATATCATCATAGACAACATTATGTACTTTCTATTCATGCACAATCCAAAAGATAAGTTGTAAAATATAATAGCTAAACCAAGCTGAAGATTTTTACATTCTTGACCGAATTAGGGGAATCATGATCAATATTTTTCCATTGCATTGAATCAGCTAGATGACGAAGCAGTTTGCCAGTTGTTCTCTCATTTGCATGTCATTTAAGGTTTTTAACACCTTTTGAATTTGTAAACAAACGCTTAGTCTGGCCATGATTGGAAGGTACCAAATTACTTTCTAGCAAAACCATCCTTTTCTAACTTACTACTATCTTTATTATTGTTTTCTAACTTGTATCATGATAACCCACATTTCGGACATTTTTCCAAACCTTCAAACTATTTCCTATATAATATGTAATCTTTAGGTTACGCAAAATGAAATTGATTATAACTCAATCAAATATAAACCTGACGATTAATATAAAACATAGTTGCAAATATTCATCAATTTTAAGACATGTATATTAATATTTATATGCACTAATAAACTATGAAAAAGTGATTAATCTTTTAAATTGTCTAATCAAACAATTCAATATTCAATACTTATAAATTATTAGTACCATCTCTTATATTCCTTTCCAAAAAAATACATCTCTTCAAAAAACTTAGAGATATTAAATAATTTTTGTATTGAATCTCAAATGGGAAACTAAGGATAACTCAATACAACAATATATTTAGGCATACAATTAATAACATATCCAACAAACAAAAAATGAACAATCTACTACAAAATTATAGGCTCATATTAAAAAGTAAATTTTAAACATAATAATATGAATATGGGAGCATGAAAGGTGGAAAACAATGGAGAATGATGCAACCACTCACGTTTTGGAATGGTACAAAATCTCACCACAAAAATAAAGTACCTAGACTCAAATAAAACCAACATATTAGTCTAAGAACAAAAGCAAGCACAAAAACACACAAGAAAATAAAGAGAATCAGGCTTACCAAAGTGGAGAAGACGAACGATGAAAGCAAAGAATGAACTAACGAAAAGATGTAACGACAATAGTAACAAACGAAGAAGAAGAAGACGTCATAGTAGTGACAATGCTGTTTTGGTTTAGAGATGGAGCAGTGAACACATTGTAGCGGCGCTGGTTTGTTCACAAAGGTGAAAGGAAGAAGAAAGTTGTTGATGTTGGTCCTTTGTGACTTTTTGCAAAAATTTAACTTGGAAAGACATATTGTCTTGGTTATTTTAATAACCGAAGCAATAACGGTTATATGGCATCAATTCGAATAATAAATGTTTCTTAAAGCTTGCCAAAAAAATAAAAAAATTAAAATTTTCAGGGGTAGTATTAAAAATTGGTTCAAATTTTCAGTAGCAATTTTTAAATTTGGTTCAAACCAAAGAATAAACACCCTATGACATTAGTTCTCAAAACAACCAAGGTCATAAGGGTTGCTCAAACAAGTAATAAATTATTACAATCAGTTATAAAATACCTGTGGTAGTGGTTCTGTAAAGAATCAAATTCATAAGCCTTGTTCAAATAGGTGTCAACTAAAACTGTTAGTTTTGCAGACCTTATGACAGTGGTTCTTTAAATAAACAAAATTCATAGCCCATTTTCAGATATGTGTTAGTTTAAAATGTCAATTTTGCAAGACCCTGTGACAACGGTTCTTTAATAACCGAAGTTAGAGACCTTGTTCAAATAGGTGTCAGTTTAAAATATCATTTTAATTTAAATTTTTTTATTATTCGGCACCCATTTATGTTTTGGTTGTTTTTGAATCGAGGCCAAAAGATACATATAATTTTGAATGTTTAGTAAATTGAGGCCTACTATATGTTTTTCAAAGTTGTGAAAATGTCACCACATCATTTTATGTTGTGGTTTTGTGAAAATTGAAATGTATTAGACGCACTAGAAGCTTAATCTTGTACTAGTGTCTCTCATTTTATCTATTGAAAGTGACTTTATGTTTTATGGTATTTTCAACATGGAATTAATGTGTCTCACATATTAGCACATTAACACTAAAAAGGTTTTTTTACGTTTGTTATTTAAGGATTTTTTTCGTTTGACAAAGGTACGACATTCTAATAGGTGACGTCAATTTACATTGATTCTCTAAATGACCAAAGTAAATTTACATTGGACCCTATGAATGAATGACATCAATTTATGTCAGGTCCTTAGGAGATCCAACATAAAAAGTCATGCATCCAATACAAAAAACTATGAAGTGAACATTTATGAACTTTACCGTTTGTATGTTTTTATCAAATGAAAGATTTTTATCAACTTGAGGAAGAGTTAGCAAAGAGAGAAGCCAAACTTAGGACAAAGATTGGACCACTCCGGAAAAAGATTGAATTGTACAAGTTCAAAGGCATTAAAGCAAAAGTTCATCCTTCGTTTAATTACCACTTGATATGATCATAGATGGGGCAACAATGAAGAATCTTAAGAGTGACATAGCATTCCTGGTCTTGTTCAGCTAGATGTTGAAGAAAGTTTTGACATGTCACTAAATGAATCTAATAATGTGAAATTAGATACAAAACTGTCACGAGGGACTGGTAGGAAAATGAAATCTTTGGAGGAGTGCACCTACAACTAGTTCTAGAGCAAAGGAGAGACCAGATGCTAAGAAAGCTGATAAGTTGTTAACAGCTAAAATATACCCTAAATCCGCCACAAATATTTGGTGCACTGAAAATGCAAATGGTATTGATGCTGATGAGAGTGGAAAAGGGATTCTTGTAATGATACCTCCTCTTGAGATGGAAGATAATTGGGTGCAATGTGACAGATGTCATAAATGGTGTCTTCTTCCTATCGGAATAAATCACACTCACAAATTGGTACACATGTGCAAGTTTATTACTTGTGTAATTAGGAGTAGGCTTCGTCTAGAGGAAAAAGTACTGACAAACTGCTTTGCACATAAAAGCGGAAGAGAGAAAAAAAAATTAACGCCGTTTGTGAGTATTTCACGGTAGGGACTTGATTGAGGTAAATTTTACCAAGTGAGGATACTATTGACACATTTTTAAAAGGAGAGACCTAATTGGCACAACTCACCAAAATTGGAGACAAAATAAGCTATTAAACCTAGTTTTAATAGCTAATATAATTTATAACCATTCCATCTAGAATACTTTGTACTCTTTAAAGTGTTTGCTTTAATTAAAATTGTTATATATTTTGTTTTGGTAATTAGGTGTACTAGGATATTTCTGTAATTTTTGTTGTTTAGGTTTCGAAATTATGTAAGCAAACTCCAAAAAAATTACAAAAATATCTGCTATATACCATAGTCTATAGTTTCTTTTAATATTTTTTTTCTTGGAAACTTTTAGGCTACACTTATCTCCTCCAATTGTAGCCTATCTCCTTTATTTGTATTTTTAAACATTTTTTGAATGGTGTTATAGGCTACGGTTATCTACAGACACCGCAGCCTATATCTCTTTTTAAAAATGACTTTAGGCTACGATTATTTGATGGAATCATAGTTTATTATGTATTATAGACCACAATTTTCAACCATGGCGTAGAACCCTCATTTTTTACTATATCTAGATATATTGTGGTTAATTAACCATAGTGTAACATCAAAAAATAATTATAGTCATATCCATTCACTATACTAGTATTTCTGGAAAATAAAATCTATAATTCGTGTTACGATTTTATAATTTACAGTTTATGTATCTTTCAAAAAATTTTAACTATCTGTAATAATCTTTTATACTTTTGGAATTTTAATTTCATTTCTTAAAACATGTGTTAATTAATTTAAATGAAAAATCTTAATTTATGTAGTAACTATAGTGAGTCATTGCATACCAATTTGGTCTCTCTAATATGTTTTTGTTCTAACTCACATGTCACAAGGTCAAAAAGTTATTTATTGAAAAAATTACCTTTTTTTAGAAAAATATTTATTTTGAATACAAAAATAAAATATAATTAAGTCTTAATTTATTATAAATCTAAGTATTTTTAATTTAACAAATAATTATATACAAATATTTTAATCATATTAACATAAATTTAAGAAAAAGTTTCAATAAACTTAGTTGTTTGCTTATATAAAAAAAATACACATTATCATAAGATATTGAAATCTTTACCTACTAAACATATTTAATTGTTTTTATTAATTAAATATATTTTTAAAGTATATAAAATAATCATTTTATTTTATTGTGTAAAAATTTTATTTAGATATAAATTAAAATTGAATAAGACAATTTTAAAATAATAAATTTACTAGTAAAGATTTTTTTATTATATATTGTTTGATGTTTATTTTATTTTTTAATGTATAACTCAAACCTATCATATGAATCCATGAAATTGTGAAATAAAATATATAATTAACCTAAACATTAATATTAAAGCACGATGGCTCTTACCAGAGTAAAAATTTTGTTTTATTTTTATAGAATATCATATCCAAATATTATCTTGAAATATGTGTATGATAATTCCATTTCCACCAACACGTCTCCCAGCGTCCAATAATGTACCATAGCTGGAAACAATCATTGAGATGAGGATAATCCTAGAATGCATCGGTGAGGATAATTTATAGTAATATAGCTTCTAGAAATATAACTTTTAGAACGAGTGATCAAGATTACCTCATAAGAGCTTTATAAACGCGTGGACAAGATTTTAGCCACCAATCCGATGGTATGATTTAAACAACCTAAAAATTTTAAAACAAAAAAAAAAATAGTTTTGACATAGTTACACACACCTTTAAATATTTGGAGGGGAAATTAACTTAAAATTGCTGTACGTAATAAATATTTATTTAAGAAAGGTAATTATATTTACAATGTTAATATAAAAAATTATTTTATAATTAATTAACAAAAAATTATATGAACTAATATATTGTTAATCGGTAGAGTATATTCATCAATACCTCTATATATATATATATATATATATATATATATATATATATATATATATATATATATATATATATATATATATATATATATATATATATATATATATATATATATATATATATATATATATAATAATTTGAATTAAAATTTAAATTTTATAGATAATTTTAGGATTAAATATGTTATTTTTCTCCTAACTTTAAATAGTTTTTTTTTTTTAAACTTTGACTCAACTTTAAGAATGTGTAAATTTAATTCTTTTGTTATATTTATTTAACGTTTCTAATGTATTTCATGAATTTGAGTAGTTTATATTGACACATATTTTTGACACTTTTTTTTTTAACGTCGTTAAATAAATTGAACAAAACTTAGTTAAAAAGACTAAATTCACACATTTATAAAATTAACAAATTAAATTAGGTCAAAATTTCTAAAAATAACTAATTTGTTAAGGGATAAAAATATATTTAACCCTAATTTTTATTATTTTACATATTAATATGTGTATTATTTATCCTTTTATTAAAATTTTAATTATTATTTTAAAAAAATTAAATTTTAATTAAGTTTATTAGTTTTAAGAATAATACGACATTTTTTATATATATAAAAAGATAAAATGCTAATTTTTTCATAAGTTAAGTATAGTTTTAGTCTTAACATTATGGTAAAATTAGATTTCACTTTTATCCTAAACTTTAAATCCCTTTTTTCTCTAAAATTTTGTTAATGAACAGGAATAATTTTTATAATTAAATCAATTTTTTTATATGAAAACGGTGTAATTCAAATTCCACACATTAACATATATATATATATATATATATATATATATATATATATATATATATATATATATATATATATATATATATATCTTTTCGTTGAACATATGCAAGAACTAAATGCATCGATCCAAAGAGAGTTTATGAGTATGACATGCTCAAACAAAAAAGAATAAGTTATATAGATTTCAAAACTTAATTTCTTAAACTCTGAAAATGTTAGAAAGACTACATATATAGGTTAGCAACTTAACAAACTCTAGTAAAATACATAAAATGTTAACTACCTATTGTAACAAGCATTTAATAACAACTTAAGCATAAACATTGTGTATCAAATGGTCTAATCTAGCAGAGTAAGGCAATACAATAAATTCTTAACATGAACATCATAATTTACAAGTTTTGTTTGATGAACGTACTAATCTTTGGAATTGAGGTTTGTTTATACATTAAAAATTCTTAGAAAAGAGCTACATGTTAATTCTTGGTATGACATATACCTACAATTCTTCCCAGAAAGAACTTAGTTGTTATTTTGTATTGTTGAATACGAGGTTTTTGTGTAGACCAAAATGCTTTGAAATAATGTATAAAATAGATTTGATTTGATGGAATCATGTATGAAATAAGTTTTATGTGATAATTAATGATAATTTATAATAAGAGATATTGTTGTAATAAATTATATATATATATATATATATATATATATATATATATATATATATATATATATATATATATATATATATATATATATATATGCTCAAGTTCATCATGGATATTCGATCAGTATTTCAGACTATATTTCCAATACTATCTCGGATTATGCTTAGACGATAAAGATTTCCTCGGTAGTGTGCTATGTCGATCAATACATTTTGCAAAGATAGATGCAGATTGTGATTAACTAAAGTTAACAACTAAAGCATATTAGCATAATATTAAGCAAAACAATCAAGGTGATTATCGATATAAATCAAGTTCAATTAAGTAGGAGTTCATAAACATAATATGAATAGTATTATTAATGAGATAAATTAATTAGATTTATTTTTACAGTATTTATTATTCATTGGTACATATCCCTGATTTGAATGTCCAAGTATTTTTTACAAACATGCCTTCTCTCACTTTGGAACAATACCTAGATAAAAATCTTATTGTTGATATGGTGTTTTCAAATCTTGTAAGAAAAATATATAGTTACTAAAAAAATAAAAGCAATGCAGGGTACACAAAAGGAAGACGAGCCTAAAAATGCAATTAGAAAAAAGAAACCCATGTTTTACTAATGGATGTAATGATCCAAAACTGCAGTGGATAGAAGCTCTTAAGCTGTCACAGTGCGGAACCTAAATAAAAAGTGGAGAAAGAGACTCATATTGAAAAGTGATTGTTAATATGGGCTTACATGATCGATCAGGACGGCATCAAAATGGATGTAGATGACTCGGTGGTTGATGTGTCAGAAAGCAGCTCTTGACTGCTGGATTTCGATAAATGTTGAAGCAGAATTAAGACACAATTAATGACACAACATCATTACTGTTGAACAGTTGAGGTTTGTATTAATGATCATTAAAAGATAAATTAATTAGTCAAATTCTTTTTGTAGACCTTTGGTAGTTTAAAAAATCTGACTAATTAATTTATCTTTTAATGATCATTAATGCAAGTCTTAACTGCTCAACAATAATCGTTGTATCATTAATTATGTTTTAACTCTTCTTCAACAGTTGTCAGAACCGAGAGGTCAAAAGTTACTTTCTGCCACATCAACCCCTCGGTCATCTACATCCGTTTTGGCATTGTCCTTGATCGGTTGGGTATAAGTCTATAATAACAGTGATCATGAATTGAATTTTAGAAAATTTAATTCTAATTCAAATCCATATCTTTTATGAAAACAATTTCAATTTTTAAAACTGAAAATCTAAATATTTGTATTTTTATAAATTCAAATTCAAATATTAGATAGGATTATATATTTCAATTTATTTTTTCTTTATGTAATGTTAATTTGAATTGGATTTCCAAATCCATATTTTTCTAAAAGATTTAGTTTTTGTATAAATATAATTTTAAATTTAAATCCATAGTTTCAAGAAACAAAGTAACTATTTTATATAATACATTAATATATGAGAAAAGTTAAATAATATATAAAATGTTAAAAAAGATATAATAATATTGAATAATTCTAAAAATTAAAGATAATATATTATATAAATTTTAAACATACGAGATATACCAATCAATAATATTTTAATTAAATTTTTGACTCATATCAAGAAAAAGCTAGAACCATGTCCATATAATATCTACCACAAAAACAATTAAGACATATAAATATTTACATAATATTCACCAAGAGAAAACTAGGACCATTTATATGCTTATATTTGATGTTTGTCTAGAATAGACCACCCAATATGAGACATAATGACCATTTTTCTTGTGACATGAATTTTGAGTAGGGGAAGACTCAATCATTTTCC
The DNA here is from genome assembly GCA_034642375.1 of Vigna nakashimae. Taxonomy (NCBI): domain Eukaryota; kingdom Viridiplantae; phylum Streptophyta; class Magnoliopsida; order Fabales; family Fabaceae; genus Vigna; species Vigna nakashimae. The sequence continues at coordinate 27,843,581 of CM067768.1, forward strand.
ACTTTACTTATTTGCATACTCTCCACAAGATTCAATATTCCTATAAAGATTAAAAACTCTCCATTTTCATGTCCGGTATTCAACAACATAAATAAAATATCAAAGAAATTTATATATTTCTTATGATCCAAAATCAATGATAAATCACATCTCAACTTCAAATAAATCAAGATGTGGTCATAAAGTAAGTAGTCTAACTCTTTCATATGGTTCATATTAGATGAAAATTCAAAATCTTTTTTATGCAAGTTTCAATCATTACTTAAATATATATAACTTTGATTTTGATATAAAATTGTTAGGATACAAATAAAGTTTTACATAATAAAAAATAAGAGATTAACATAAGTTTATATACATATAAGATACCTTTGTTGGTAAGAGGTTTTTTAGAGTATGTCAAAAACAAATCCATAAAAATTTGATCCAGAGCAAATAATATTTTACCAATGTGAACATTTATGTGTTAGCCCTCTTCACATATGTGTTACTAGTAAGACAAACTCTTTAAAACGGTAAAGACATGTGTTACTACTAAGACAAATTCTTTGAAACGGTAAAGTAAAAACCACATGCCCAATTATTTTGAAATTGAACAATCATTTTTTTCACGTATTGATTACATCAAATATGTGGTGGAGGTCTCAATTTTACAACAAGGAATTTAAAGTAGGATTCTAGTTTGTATAAGAAAATAATTTAGATGACTTTTAGAAGCCACAAACACCATGTAGAAAGATAGTTGTCCTACAAACGACTAGCTAATTGAGGATAATGATGACAAACATGTTTTCAGGATTACCATTCATGCATAATAAATCACCATAGTCTTTTCTCATAGCATTTTGTTTCTATATCCAAATTTGCTGCTTTACTTGAAATTAAAGAAAAAACATCCTATTTTTTTAACAAATAAAAAAATTAATACAAGTGCGTACAGATATATATTTCTCAAAGATAAGAAAGTGAAATTGCAGAATAGACACAAGCACAACATCCACTCATTCAATGGTTCCACATGAATTTACCCAATAGTAAAGAACTCGAAAGCGTCAAAAAAGTGTTTGTTTTTTAGTATTTGAATGGATTTGATGCAATGAATCTAATGAGGAAACTTTATAGCATCCAGAATATTTGTGTGGATGTCTTTTAATAATAATAATAATAGTTTATTTACTTTCGTAGAATCTTGATAGGAAATTTCAAATTTTGAAATTTTAAAGTCCATGTTAAAAAAAATAATGGAAAGCTAATATGAAAAATTTTTAAAATGTAAGCTAAAATAAAATCATATTTAATGAAATGGATTTTTAATAGAGAAAACCACAAGAAAAATGGAGTAGTTTGGCCAAAATAATTTTCTTGCTTGTGCTAATCGTATGTTTGTTTCAGCTTATTTATTCTTTCTTAAGACTTATAATTTAAAAATCTATTGAAATATCAATATCAAAATGTTGTAATCTAACCTATTAAACATTCAAACGTCTACATACATTTGCTTCTTTGCAGTGTTAAGTTTTATACAATAAAAAATTTACAGGGTGAACTAAAACAAGAGCTCAAAGCAATTTTCTGTACTACTTTACCTCTTGCACAACCATAAGAGAATGAATAAATGATGATTAATTAGTTCGAGTAAAATGATAATTTATTAGGTAAAATCTTAAGTTCGTTTTGTGAATAGATAAAAGATTTTATTAGAATGAAAAATTCAATTAAAAATGACTAAGAATATTCTTTTATTGGAACTAATAATCGACAAAAACAAATGAATAGAAGGGTCCTAAAGCATAATCCATTTATATAATCAAATAAAAATTCAAACTTTACCAATATTCATAAATAAATCTAATTTGATCCAGTAATTAATATAAATAATTCAACTCATTCATGTTACTACTCATCATATACCACGTGAAAACAAAAGGCATGCCAAGAGACAATAACATGCATTTCATTTCATTTCTACCATTCAGAGTTCTATTCTATTATCAAAAGACAACAAAGCAATTCATCTCTACAGTAAAATGATAAGATGACAATACGGAAATCCATACTAACAAGAATACACATTTGGACAATCTACAGACAATGAGCCTTAGCTACTTTTCCAACTTCATGGTGCCACTGAAGACTTTATTGATAAAAAATATTGAATGTGGGAATGAATGCAGGGCCAATTGGTGTGGGGACTGAGGTTTTGCTGAAGAACATTCTCCTCTCTTCGTATCAATATCAGCATCAGAAATAGAACTCAATATAAAGAATTGTAGGTAAAGCAGGTTGCAAGGATGGAAGTTATGCAGATGAAGAGTGAAGGAATGAGGGTCACATTAAGGAGCAAACTCTGACGCACATACCCTGCTAAGGTAATAGTTGCATCAGCAACCACCCTAGCAAGTGTTCCAGCCTCTGTAGACAAAAGTCCACCATTATAGGTTCCACGAGAAAGCCTTGATGACATTACTCGCGAAAGCAGTGACAAGTTGACACCTGGAATGGATGAATGTTAAAAGGTTATACAGAACAAGAACTATATTCTGGAGAGGAAAACAAAAAATATAAGCATTACATCAGCAACTACCAAAACCCTTTTGATATTTTTTTGTCAGCGGAAGTTATTACATTGGGTACTTATCCCACTTGCATCAATAGCTCAGGTTTTATCACTAAATGACCATTTGATCATGGGTTACGCAGCTATAATGAAGCCAATAGTATTCTCATGAAGATTGATATATTAGTTGAGCAAATGCAGAAGCGAACAAATGAGCCTTACAAAAGCCTAATTTGTTTCATGAGCATTACAACTGAGTCTTGCCATTAAATTTGTAAAACAAAAATGGTGGAATCCATCAAAAGAAGCGATATAAAGCCTCAAAAAAATAATAAAAAATTAAATGGGGAATATATGACAGCATTTGAAGCTAAAAATATGTGATTTAGAAATCTAATTTAGATAATTATAGCCATCAAACATCAACCACGTTCAGAAATTGAATAGAAAAAAGCGAACACATTCCTCCGTTTATTGCCCCTATACAAAGAGTATAATACTGCTCCAGATGCTAAAAGGTCGGAAATGTTTATCAGTTTTTAATACCGAAATTTCAATTCACATAATGGGACAAAACATTATTGCCTAACATCATTATTGTCATATTCCTTACGATTGTAGGAATCTTAACAAATTTCTTCCTTTGCATTTACAATACATTCCTATCCATGATTATAAATAATAAAGATAAGATCTTACCTTCAAGTACTTCTGCAGAAACAAATAAAAGGAGACCCGAACAGACGTATTGTGGCTCAGAATATGGAATGATGGCTTGGAAACTCAGTATTACACCTACGAGAACCATAATTTCTGATGCCAGCAGAATTTGCCTAAAAACAGATTAAAATTAAGTAATCTTTCAGATACACGCGGAAAATATTTTAACAACTTTTTAATCTCTAAATGGTTCTTGTAACAGACTAAGAGTGAGGATATAAATCTCTATGAATTTTTTTCCGTTAGATTTTATTAAATACTAACAAGCGTTATTCTGTATGTTTTGGTAAATCGAACTAAAGTGTTAACATGATTATGGATGACAATTAAATTGCTTGAGTTTTATTACACATTTACCTGTCCTGAAACATGTTGCTTATATAGCTTCCGACAACAATATTTACAGGAAGAACTGTCAAGCCAAGGCAAGCAAGAAAAACTGCAACTGTGCTTGTAGACCAGTTGAAGTAATATGTTGTAACAACACTTGATTCCGATAGCAAAATCTCCATAACATATTTGAGCATGAAATATATCAATAATTGAACCTGCAGATGTTTCAAAAATTTGGTCAGATAAATCATTTAAATTCCCAGTATTTTATCAAACCATCATCTTCCACTGTACAAGAATCATCTCAAGAAATTCTTGACGTCATGAGAGGAGAAAGTGTCCATTCTACAAAATTAGCTCCACCATGTGGTGATTCAAACATGCTAGGGAATTATTTTTAGTATTTACTTCTAGTTAAGTGCAGCAAAAATCACTTTCCAAGCCAATTTTGTGGATTGAAATAAACTCTCCTAAATTCTAAGTTGGCATCAAAGTCTATCATAGATACATTGTTAGGCCACGTGCATTTGTCATGCTCGAGGCTAGAAGTCTTGGGTGTGAGGAGAAGTGTTGAAAAGTCACCTTAATGCCTGCCTAAGTTGCAGCCTCTTTGGTGGTTGACTATAGGGTGGTGGTTTAATCTCATATCAACCAGTAATATAACTAAAATAGAATATATAAACGAGATGTCAGCCTTGCCTTATAAGGTAATTTTGTAGAATTGAGATTATAGTTCATACCCTAGTTCTAAGAAACTTCAAAAGTGAATCATCTGTTATGTTGAAGTAGCACAAAAATCTGTTCCCATTTTTTAGTTAGTAGACAGAAACCAACTAGTATAATAAAATGCAATTAGCAGTTTAATTCCTTTAATGTCCCATTTGTATATATTTTATAAATAAGGTTTCGTACTTGTACAGGAACATACAATTATCACTTTCACATCAATAATTCGTTTTTCATCTTAACATTAGCAATAATTTAAAGTTTATACATTCAAACTATATCATATTTTATCAATAGGAATCCAATAGAATTGTTGTATTGGGAGGTTTCTAACAAACCTTTACTGAAGGTGTAAGGAGTTTATATGCTGCTACAATTGAATTGACTGGCTGGCGAGATTCCTCTGGAGCTTCTTCACTATCATCACAATCTTGGTCAGCGTCTTCATCTACCTTAGTCTCTGAACTAATCAGCAATGGTTGCTTTAGGCCTTTTTCAAGTTCACTGTTTACTTCTGGGCAGACGAAAAAGCACATCATTTAATATTACTTATATTGAGGCTCATCAGAATGATAAAACTCGTGACAAATAATACACTACATATAACTACGACATAAGGTAAAGTGATAATTGTTAGGTTCCTGAGTATCAATAATGCAATCACATTGTTTTCATAAATATGGTTGATGGAATTGATATATAGGCCATCGGGGACAGAAATATAACCTGTTATTCCACTATTTGCACAGTATTTATATTTTTGCAGAAGAGTTACCAATTGGCTAGATATAGCATTCCAAATGAATAGCCAATATAGAGATTAATCGTTCAAGCCTTTTTAAGATTTTAAGGCCAGTTTCCTGAATATGACTTGGTTAGTAGTTCTGATGTGTATAGAGTAGAATATGATAAAAACATGATAGGATATAAGGTAATAGATGTTGTTAGGGGTTGGAAGGTATAAAAGAGAAGAAGAAAGTATATGAGAGAAGAAGGGCAACGAACGGTGGAGAGAAGAAGAAGGGCAAGCCGAACTATGGAAGGCGGGGAGAGGTCAAGCTGAACTATGGAAGGCGGTGAGAGCTCGAGTCGAATGTTGGAAAGAGTTACTATCCTAATTTTTGTAGCCGTTAGGATGGGCGAGAAATATTTAGCAATAATTATAGTAAATAGAGTTATATCCTAAGAAAATATTCAGTCAGTATAAGATGGGCGGGAAATAATTATAGTAAATAGAGCTATATTCTAGGGAAATATTCAATATAATATTTATAGTAAATAGAGCTATATTCTAAGGAAATATTCAGTATAATATTTATAGTAAATAGAGTTATATTTTAGGGAAATATTTAATATAAATAGAGCTAGATTCTAGTGTTAGGATTATGTTTTTTTATTATTGAGTTTGTTAACAGGCGGCTACAGTCCTGTGAGGGAAGTTATGCTCCCAACTATCCTTGTTTAGAGAATTCTATTACCATTATTAAGAGAAATTCATTCTTGCATTATCTTTTCTACCTACTGTGATCATGGTTAATTAGGTTTCCTACTCAGGAACCTAACAGAACACAAAGCAATTTACAATAATATAACATGTATTTTAACCGAAGTGGCACAAATCAAAATTCACGACAAATACCAATCAAGATATACATGTTATTTGATGGTTGGAACATCAATGACATTGGAACCATGGAATTTCAACTTCCTGGGTTCAGAAACTTTTATACAAAAACTACTCTCATTCCCAACACCGCCCAAACCTCCAAACCTGAATTTGCTTTTGCATGCAGTAGATAGTGGGTTCCCTCCCTATGATAGGACAGTATCACAATGCTTTCAGATCATGGATATGAAGATGAGCCACAGGATAATTTATGGAGGAGTGTATTGTTAGGATACACAGAGAAGAGAAATAAGTTAAGATAGTTACTTGTGAAGGGGGTGAATTTTGTAGATTGAGCCTTAGCTCTTTGTGAAGGGGAAAGCCCTTGAAGAACATCTATTCAATAAAAACCTTTCTTTTCTTTCTCTTATCAATTATTGGTTCCCAACATCATTGATTCATCCGCAATCATGTCAACAAAAATTAGAAAATAAACAAATAGAATCAATTAGGGAGAGATCATTGTTTCAAGAGACAATGTTGACATGCTGAGCACCATTTACAACAATGGAAACCCATACTTCATGATTTTTAAAATTCCCAAGTCCGGACTAATTACTTAGTCAACCATTCAAATATTTCAGGAATAAATGTATTTAAAAAACATCGGGGTAGCACCCATTGAAACAGAATCCCACATCAAAGATAGTTGGAACAGGTTAATGGAAGATCAATAAAAAAAGTTTATCAGACAAAAAATAGCTAATAAATAGGTAGAGTAGGAAAACCAATTAAAATATAAGAGAAACCATTAGAAATAACCAGATCTAAATGTCCTTACTAAATCCTATTTTTTTTATATAGTATTAATCGCATCATTTGATTCATACAGGCATCACATTGTTGCTGCTAAAAGTTCCAATAACCAAACTATTTTGAAGAGCAGCTTTTTCTCCTCACGTTTGATGAAGAATACAATCGATTATGACTGTAGCCTACTTTCATTTATGTATAAGATTCTTAAATTAAACCAATGATCAGTGATATAAACAGATTCATGATATTCAGAAAATTTAAGCCAAAAACTGAAACAATCAAATACTTAAAAATTTTAAACAATAAGTAGCAAGATGATGCAACATAAGTTCAGTACCATCATTTGATTGATGTGGTGTGTGATCCTCTTCGGCTGCATGAGAAGGTTCCTTAAAAGTGATCCACAACCATACCAGATATAACAGCCAAGCAACAGCCATAACCCAGCCAGGCAAGGTATTCTGATTAAATGTAACCTTGTGAATCTTAAAATCGATTTGCAGTATGCCAGCTAATGCAGGACCGCAAGCCATTCCAAGAGCACTGGCACTAACAAAACCTGCTGATGCTTGCATGCGGATTTTTAATGGCACACAATCACTAATATATCTCCGGTTAACAGCTCTGGCAGATCCAAATCTGTAATAACAGTCCAGCGTTACATAATAGCCTCAACATGATCGTAATCAGTCAACATACTTTTTCATAATTTGGGCATAACATGAAAATAATGGTATTCTAAGATTCCTATATTAAAAACTATTTTATAACCTATTTTAATTCCAATTAGGATTAGCTTTTCCATACAGTCAATTTACAAGGTCTCTTATTCTGAATACCTGAAAATGGTAGCAAGACTAGTACTGAGACTAAGTGAGATTTTATCTTATCTAAAGTTAATGCACAATAATATAAATTATGGTCATCAAGTAATGGCAGGAGGATAAGAAATGAAAGATTTCTTACCCACATAAAAGGCGACCAATTAAGAGAATCCATATTGAACTAGCGTCATATGCCAATGCATACATGATATTTCCAAGAAAAAGAACTATGCTACTGAATACAAGAGGCCTAAAGTATGACTTGTTTGACCATGCACTAAAATACACTGATGAAAACACTTGTGCAACAGCCATTGCCCCAATCACAATACCACAAACTGTTGGCGCAGCCCCAAGGCTCATGGAGTAATCATCTGCTGTAGGGACAATAATATATGTATTGACCATATATAAAAATGTGTTTGCCAAGTTCAGTAGAAGAGACATAAAATTGTATCGTTGATCATCAACATGTTCCTCAATAGGGCTAGGAAGCTCTTCTTGCATAATGAGCGCATGTTGCCCCAAAAAGCTAAGGAAGTTTGTTGAGTTAGTTAATCTATCAACAGCTGCATTTATTGAATCAACGACTGGATCCTGCATACAAGAGCAAGTATATAATATGAAAAATCTCCACAAACCATGAGCTACTACAGTGCTACCCTAACTAACAGCATGCTGAGAACATTAAGAAAGAAAACATAAACAAAATAGGCATAAGTGGAGTAAAGTAAACCAAAAGAGACCTGGAGGGGAAGGGTAGGCTGATCATAAATTGATAAGTAGCTCCCCTGACGATCTTGAAGTTCATGAAGATTGCGGGACAAGGCTCCCACAACAGCTCCCAATCCCTACAAATCCCATATCAGCCAATCAATATTCATTTTGGGTAAGCCACATTAGTAGTTAGCCATGAATTAGTTGGTTAGCTAATTGGGGCATGGATAATTAGAGAATTGAGGTATTTGTGAAAGAATTTAGATCTTTGGGCATTGAGAGATCAAAACCCTTGATGTTCTGCAAGTTAGGCACAGTATTGAGTGGAGAAATCCCTTATTCTTTATCATAACATATCAGGCTTCTATCAACTATATGGGAATTCATTTGTAGTATATTTAATTCAGTACAAGTCATGCTTGAACAAAATACATTACCACATGCTTGAACACTTGCTGCAGCTGGGAGTAAGGATGATTTGCACGAGTTTTGACATAGTAATCTGTGAATCTATAGCCAAAGCGTTTATCAAACTTCTTCAATATCTTTCGCAAACCAACAGCATTGATCTCGACGAAAAAGAGAAGCTTTAATAGATCTTGTCCCAATGCTCTATAAGCTTCTCGTAATTCAATTATTTTGTTTATTTCAGGCTCCTCCTGAAGAGCATCGCGCTGCTCTCCAAGCTTTGTTATCCGGCTTGCCAAGAGCCCTTGTTGCTCCAACAGGAAAAGGACTATCTTCTCAATCTGAATAGCAACCAAAGGAAGTGATTGAAACAAGTGTGTAACATCTAAGATTCCCCAAAAACATAACACAAAAACATTGTTTGATAAAAGTTGTGATTCATTCTAAACAATAACCTCATTCATTCCTTAGGCATAACCAGAATCTAATTTGAGTATTCAGAGTAATGAAAAAGGATCCACCTCCACTCCGTACTGCGTAATTAAGCACTCAACAAAGAAAACAGAAAAACCTGATTATCAAGCATTCGTGAGAAATCCTTGAGTACATGCCGCCGATCTTGAGTTCCAAGCTGAATTTGTTGGGCATACTGCCTGACTCGTTTCTTCATGAGTTTGTAGTTTATGTAATATCTGTAACAAAAAATCAAACTTATGAACCTGAAGTACCATTGACGCAGGGCCGAAATACAACTCAGAAGCTTATAACCCCCAACACAACCTACCCTTGCCATTCTTCAATTTGTCTGTCTTTCAACTTCTTCCCAAAGGCAACCATATCTTTCGGCAATGGGAAAGGCAGGACTCGGTGAACGCAAACTAAACCAATCAACCATTAAAAAGGATAAAACTCGTCACATCATATCCAAACCAAAACCATGAAAATCAAAAAGTTCAGTTCAAAAAGAACCACTTTAATCAGGCACAACACAACATGGTCTTAATCCCACATGCAACACTAATCTTTCTCCTTTTTCAGGTAACAAAAACGCTAAACGGCAAACAGAGAGACACTAACCAATTTCAAGGCCCGAAAGCATATAAAAAAAAGCATCAAAGGCATGAAAATGTTACTTACAATTACAAATAACAATTCAGAATTACTGGCGAACCAAAATCAAGCTTCACAACGTCTGAATCTTCACACACACTTCGATATGCATACTCAACATGTTACTGAAATGAATACGCAACCTTTGCAGAACACACAACACAACAACATTACAACAAAAATTTAAACATGCATACAGAAAAGATTTGAAATAAAAATCACTTTAAAATATTGAAAAGTACGATTGAATCTAATAGCCAAACCGGGGCTCAGTTGCTTTCCAGCTCAAACAAAAAATACGATCTCTGTTTGTTTTTGTCGTTTTTTTTTCTGCTTTCGGCCTTCGATTTTGCGGAGGATTCTTAGCCACCAACAAAGGGAACACTAACAACAATCAGTATCACTTTGTTTCTCAATAAACATCACTATTATATAATTGAGGAAGATGCCAGAGATGCCAAAATACAAATAATAATAATAATAATAAATTAATAAAAGACGCATAAAAAATAAGAAAAGAAAAGCGAATATTTTAACTTTTTTAACCATATTTTTTAGTAGAAATATTAATTGATTTATAAGGATGATACATTATTTGAAAATAATAATTAATTTAAGTTAATTATTCAGAATAAGATGGGAAAAGAAATTTTAGAACTCAAACTTATTATCGAAAAGAAGAAAGAAAATGATTGAGAAGAAAAGTCCTAATAGACAAGGTGTGCCTCATTAGGTTGGAGAACAGAGAATAATAGAAATCTCACTATGCATTAGCCGCCATAATTTAATTTCAAGTGTGTTTCACCCAAATAAAATAAAATAAATTGGTACTATTTTAATGGTTAAAAAATTAAAATAGTTTAATTTCAGGTATTTATAAACAGTTTTTTGAATTGATCTCTAACTTTATAATGTTTTGAATAGGTTATCCGTATTAGCTTGTTTTACTGAACTTACCTATTATTTAAGTAAATTAAATGCGAGTTCATAAAATTAACTCAAAATGATTCACAGATTACCCTATTTTAATTTATACAAGACAAAACGAAGTAAATATTTCATTTATCGTAACAAAATATTTTTAAAAGGTTAAAATTAATATCTTCTACATTAAAATTATATTTTATATTATAATAACTGAATTCTGTTGTGAGATTTTTTTTTTCAATCATAATTTATTTTCCAAAAAATATTGAAATGTTAGTTAAAATTAAAGATATAGCAAGTGATGTATAGAAAGACGTTTTTTCTTTCTAAAAAAATACTTTCATCAAAGGAAAATTTCTTCAAAACACTATAGTTAATAAATGAGAGGCAAAAATTCTTTTTCAGTTGGTTATTCTAAATTTATATTCATATAGACAGAATAACTTTATAAAGTACATTTCTTTATATTTTCCAAACATGTTATGATTGACATTTGGAAAGAAATTGAAGTGAGGTTTGACTTAAATTTTTTATTTTAAAAGTTATTTTATTAGTGAGATATTCAACTTTTTATATTTAAATTATTAATTTTATTTCTTTTTATAAAAAAAAAGATGAGGAAAAAATTAAACTAACTACTAGTCAAATTAAATATAATAAAATATTGAAATTTGAATGAATAAAAAATAGTATAAATATACATATTTAAATACATGTAATAAATACATTCCTGAATATTTATTCTCATCATATGATTTATACAGAAACTATTGTCACATTTCATCAGATCACATGAAAAAGTTGTGGATATGCTTAATTGACAACAACTCAATTAAAAACAAGTTGTTGCTTTCTTAAGCTATTAAAGAACAATAATTGCTAATCTAAAAAGTCGCTTTGTATGTGTTTAATTTACAAACTTTTTGTCCCTTACGTCTCTACAAGAGTAAAAATATTTAAAAGAAATTAATTAACTCATGGACAATATTACTGTATTATTTTTCTCACGAGGTTTTATTACATTTGGCTGTTAATATTTTTAAATTTATTGTAAATCTATACTATCAATATATAAGAAGTTAAAAAGAATTTAGTATTGCAATCTTTTAATTATTCTGTTTTGTTCTTATTATTATTATTTTTAAATTAATGTCGATTATTATTTTTACTTTTTCATGTTTACGCTAGTGTTTAATAAAATATTGGTTTAATATCCTATTTTATCCTCAGTTTTGTTCGAAAATGTCAAATTAGTCCATCCTTTAAAAAATGCGTCAATTATGTCTCCACCTTAATAAAATTTGCATCAATGAAATCCCTTCCCCGTTAAATTTGTACAAACAGTGTTAATTATTTTTCTCTTTCTTTAATTAACGCCGTTTGTACGGATTTAACGGAAGGGATTTCATTGATGCAAATTTTATTAAGTGAGAACGTAATTGACGCATTTTTAGAGGTCAAACTAATTTGACATTTCCAAGCAAAACTGGGACAAAATAGGATATTAAGCCTAAAATATTTCATTCCATAGCATGTGTCACGGGTATTCCTTTTATAATATGAAAAAATATTATCAACCAAATAAACAGCACTGTATGGAAAATGAAATCAACCAAGCACATGGTGTGTTTTGTAATAAAGAGAATTTTTTTTTTCTATTATTATTTAGACAAAGTGGACAGGAAAAAAAAATCTATGACTCTCGTTTTCTTTTTTTTTTATGGAAAACCTTGTTTTGTCCTATTTCGTTAAAACAAAATTAAGTGTAAATAGAACATGTTTATATTATTGAGAAGGTAATTAAATAGATAAAGTCTTTGTTTCATACGATTTCTAAATCATATTTTCCTGTGAGGGTTAAAGTTAGGAAAAAAATCTTAAGATCTGTATATATATTTTTCCTTGTCCCTCTGAATTTCCCCATATTTATTTTTCATCTATATTCTTTATATTTTCTACTAGCTGTACTATGTTGAATATTTTGTTGAATACGTGTGACAACTATAATGTTTGAATTAAAAATAAAGTAACGTAGGTTGAGAAGTCATTTTAGTTTAGTTTTAATCAAGTGGAATAAGCATACGTGTAAATGCATGGGAAAGGGTTATAATCAAATGACATTCATTATATATGATTTGGTGGTTATAAAATAACTATATAACAATACTTTATTTTAATGAGTTCTAAATTTATAAATTGTTGGAAAACTAGGTTATTTGATTATAAATATTTATTAAATTATCTCATAAACTAAGTTGATAATATAAAATACAATTATATGACTTTTATTATGAAAATGGAATTAGTGTTTTGTTTAGATAAAAATATGTTATTACGAAACTATAATTTCAGATCTTTTAAACAATAAAATTCTTATTGAGTGTTTTAGTATTTTTGTGTATTTAAAAATTGTATAATTCCTTTTATTTTGACATATCATTTTATTTAAATGAGGTCATATAATAAATATTAATCAAATTTAATTTTTATTTATTTTATATATTTAATTTTGTCTATTTCTTTGTATAAATTATTGTTACTTAATATTTGTTCATAATGTTAAAAGAATGATTTTAACTACACAAAAAGTTTAAGAAATAATCCAACAAATATTATTTATATAATAATACATTATTATTATAATAATACTGAAATATGTAGTAATAAATAAATAAAATTAAGAGAAATAATAAATTGTAGGAGTAATTAAACAAATTAAAAATTAACCGAAATAACTTATAAGTTATAAGTTTTTAAAAGTAAATTACCTTTTTATCAGTAAAAGAATAAAATAAAATTAAAGTAAAACACTTTGGGTGTGTTTACTTTGGATGAATGATTCGAGAGAGTGAGTGGATGTATTTCAGGAGATTTGAGGATGAATTAATTGTTGTTTATTTGAGTGGATTTGGAGGTAAGTGAGAGTGAACTTGAAAGTAAAGTATGTGAGAATTAGTGTAGGATTTGATGTAAGACCTTGGAAATTTAGAGGAAAATGTAAGTCTTGGGTCATTACAAGACTAAGAAACTCAAAATGTAACAAGTTGTAACAAAAGTTCAAGTTATAGTGCAAAATACAATGTTGTCAACTTTGACATGATTTAGTATTTTACTTATAACTTTTTGTACATTTTATATTTTTGGATGATTTTTTTCCATTGGATAGTAGACTCGAAGAGTTTCGATTCGAGTACTCATAAGCGTAATTCCGACTTCGGGAAGGGGTTCAACCAGACTAACAAAGTTGTCAAAGTCCTATCCATTCGCTGATCAACTCGCTGGAGTGAATTAAACCCATTGGCTTGAGTGAGTGAACTCACTTGAGTGAGTTGACTAGATAACGCATTCTAAATGCGTTTTTGGCCATTTTTGGCTATTTCAGGGCGTTCTGGGGGCTTAGGGAGGTTCATAAGAGAACCTAAGACAAGAGCGTCATGATCTTGAAGCAATGAGGTCCTAAAGCTGAGTCTGGAGTTGTGAGAGAAGATTATGAGTTAGGGAAACACTTGCACGAAGCTTTTGTCAAGCAATCTAAGGAGAAAACTGTAAGGGGGCCTAACCTTGAGTCTTTTGGTTTTGTAAGCTCTTGATTCTTGAATATGTTTAGGATTTTGATTCTGTTTATGGTTTTGGAATGAAATTCGGTTTCAATTATATGTTTTGAATCGGTGAATGATTGGGAATGAGAATATACTTTTGTTGTGATGGCTTTGAATCTGCTCAAGGTTTTATGAAGAGATTATGTTTCTATTAGGAATTTTAATTGGTAGAAAGTTTAAGAAATGAAATTTGTAGAGTTAAGACATGAATCCTTGATGTTTGGGGGTAGTTTTGATATTCGTGAGGATTACAGATGAATTTCGGATGTCTAGAAAGTTTGTATGGTGATGGGAATCATCGGAATAAACTAGAAAGTGAATTTTCGTGACTCTGGAATGGTCTATTTGCTAAAGCGAATGAACCCACTCGCTGGAGCGAGTTACGCAGGGCAGATTTTATGTTTTTCATGTTTTAGGGGTTCTGGACGTCCGTTTTGGACGTTCTTTAGATCGTTTTAGGGGGATTTTTACCCTTTCGGAGCCATTGGTGAGGGTCTCCAAGCTATTTGAATTACGTAAGTCTTAGGATCAATAGGCGATAAAGAAATTTGTGTTAATATGCAATGTTTTTAAGTGATAGTATGTAATGTATGAGTTATTCTTAAGATATGATTAATGATTGTGATATATTGTATGATGATATGATGATTATGATGAGATACATGGTATGCTATGAGTTGATGAGTATGATACGGTATATGTATCTATGTATGGGAAGTGTGGAAAGAAGTTCCAAGGAGGGACTTCCTATTATTGTGAGTCAATTGTGTATGTATGAATGTAGGAGCACCGACTTATGGGTTCACTCTAATGCTCTCAATCTCAGGTAGAGAAAGAACTATGTGGTGGAAAGTGAGAAATCCTTACCCAAAGATCCATATTGGGATAAAGTAAGAAAGGATGTAGCTTTAGTGGTCGCTTGGATTGCACCAGCAGGTACCACAACAAGTGTAGAACCCGCTAAGAGTTCGACATTCATACTATTATCTGGATGAATGTTAATGAATAGGCAAGTGTACTGAATCGTATCAAGTAATAATAAAAGGTAAAACCAAGTATCGTTTCCCAAGAGACTCTTGTTACTAAACAATTGTATAATCACTTAACTAATTAACTAGAGAACAATTTATTTGAATAAGATTTAATTGTGGTAAAAGTAAACATAGTAACTTGAATGTAAAATTGATCTATTGAGGCTAAAACAACAATGAATGAATGATATTGAGATGATGATGTTGTTGGGTTAGATTTCACCTACATCACTTTCATGCATATTAGAACTCCTCTTCTTCATTGGAATGTTAATGTCACTTACGAAATTACTTGGAACCCGATCCCTCGGCGTAAAAAGCCTAGCCTTAATTATTAGACCTCCATTCCTTGAATCCCTAATAACTAATTTCGCATTAAGAGAAGAAGTTTAAGACAATCAAACGTCCTATCCCTATCCCTAGGCAATATTCCCTTTGGGTGAAATCCTCCAGATCATGATTTATAAGATATTTTCCAATACTCAAACAAATCAAACATCAAGTCATGAATGGCCAAAAAAAGCAAGCATTACAAATAGGAGAAAATCACTAACATTCAATGAAAGAAGCATAAATTATTTCAAACATGTTCAAATACATGAAAGTTTAGAGGTTACATCATTCCCAACTACAAATGAGTTTAGTTCTCCATTGTCATGGAGAACCTTGCTATACAATGGAATGAAAATGAGATGGAAACCCTAGAAAGATAAAAGCAAAGTTCCTGCATGCCCAATCTTTCTCCAAAGGGTCGAAAATCCTCTTTCTATGCTTCAGTTGTCAAAAGATGTGAACCCTAATGTGTAGAGGCCTTTAAATAGATCAAAAATTTGTCATGGGCCAGCGTCGCCAGCACTCAACGCCCCAACTAAGGGCAAGTAGGCGAAACTACGAGAAGATTGGCGCTCAACGCCCTAGCTGAAGGCAACCAGGCGTCCTACAGTGTAGATGACTAGCACTCAACACCCCTAGAGGGGGCGCTCAGGCGTGCTTGCGAGATCCTTGGCCCTCAGTGCCCCTGAAGAGAGCGCCCAGGCGTCTATGCATGACCACTAGTGTTGAGGGCCCCAGAAAAAGGCAACCAAGCGTGGTTGCATGACAACTAGCGCCCTAGAAAAGGGCAATCAGGCGTCCTGCGCCTTCTTCAGCCTTTTTTCCTGGTGCTTTTGTTGTCCCTCCTGGGTTCCAACTCCTTCATACTTTTGCTCCTCTTCCAATGATACCAATAAACCTACAAAATTGAGGGAATTAGTGATAAAAATCATTAAGTATAACTTCAACTCACTTATTCAAAAATTAAACTAAAAACAAGAGTTTAAGCAAGCTTCAAAGTCAAAAAGAGTTGATTTAGTATCAAAATTGTATCACAGATAACGGTAAAATCAATCGTTATCAATGAGTCAAGACTATGATGATTATTCTATGTTTATTGCATGATTGGGTTATTTGACTTGTAAATTTGGAATTATGTTATAGTTTTAAATATACCATGTTGTTTACTTTTGCATTAGCTCACCCTGCTTTGTTTGTTGTCTGGTTGTATCTGTATTGTGTGTTTTCTCGGCGATGATCATCTGGTGAGTGTGAGTAGAAGGTGATGAGATGTCGGTAGAATAGGCGCTAGATGGAGGATTGACTGATGTTTAGTTTACATGGACAAGACTTATGTTGTTAGTTTTTGTCTAAACACTAGTACAAAAACAACGTATAACGTCATGCGTTTAACGTCCAACAACTGAATAGTCAACGTTAAAAATGACCAGTGACATTTTTGTAAATAAATGCAATTATTAAACGTAGTTTAAAATTGTAATTCGACGTAAAAGTATATAAAACGTCGAATGTCCCAGCGTTAGATGTCAAAATTTAGTGAATTCAATAAAAATTTGAGTAGGAGATTGAAAATTCATTCACTTTATCTTAGCGCGTGAGACCCTCCTCTCTTCTCAAACTTTTCTCAAAAGAAGTTTGATGATCATCACATGTAATCTTTCTTTCATTTGATACAAATGCCTTTTATGTATGATTTTCGCTTGTTTTGACCGATTATTTGTGTGCTTTTGTCCTTCATAGGCGCATTCTGTTTTCTCTGTCACTGGTGACAACACTTTATTCCAACGAACCCACCTTTTGAAGGTTAATTTTCGTTTTCGTTTTGAAGAACTTATTTGTTGAACTTGTTTGTTGTTGTTTGGTTGAACTTTTTTGTTGTTGTTGTTGTTTGATTGAACTTGTTTGTTGTTGGTTATTGTTGTTTGTTATTGTTGTTTGTTATTGTTGTTTGCTGTTGATACTACGTTCATAGTTCTTGCTTTATAAAATACCAAAAACTTAAAGTTGTTATTTTTCTACTTTTCAGGTCTCGTAGAGTTGTAAAAAAGGATCACAATTAATTAAAAAAACAAAAAAAAAGGTGATTAACGTTGTATATTGACAAAATTAAGTTAACATGTATACGGTTTTTGTACTAGTGAAAGTTTGGATTGTATTAAGTTTAAAATTTGAATGGTTTGTATAATTATGAGGAAAACTTTTATTCTCCTTCTATCAACTCTTCTATTGTATCAATGATGTAAGAACTCTATTATAGTTTAATGCTATAATTATTGGATGTTACATTTGACCGATGTGATAGATAAAAAAAATTATTTAATTGATAAAAATTAAAGATTACTAAAATAGTAAAAATAATATAAAATTATAATAATTAATATTATATATAATTATAATAATAATTATTATTATTATTGTTATTATTATTTATTAATTGAGGATAGTATTATAAAATACTATCTTTTCTCCCCGAGATGGGATATTCAATTCATCCTCAAATTAAATGCATTCATTTGAGTTCAAATAGTTTCAAACGAACATATAGCATTATAATCCTCTATAGTCCTCTGATCCTTTTAGAGAGAGTACATGATAGATGTACACTTTTTATATGTATAAGCAAATACCATATAGTACCTTTGATACAAGCCTAGACAAATGTTTTCCAAAACAATCTAAATGCTAACAGATAATTGTTACGTTAACGAATATTGTAAGACATTAATATCTTTTTGGAAACTTTATTTTTGTTATCCTTTACATTTGAATTAAATTTGTAATGACTAGTTGGAATAAATAAATTTCACCATAATCAATAAAATAATTCAAAAATATTTCATTTTGAGTAAAATTTAGTGTTTTAAATTCCTAAAATGATCCAGCTAGAATAATCAAATCTCTCAATTTTATCATTTCACTATAGTTACTATCATTCTATTTTTCATAAATAAATAAAATAATAAATATTTGAAATATAAATAAATGAGACTAGTGTGTAACTAAAGATAAATATAAAAAATAATTAGGACTAGAGAAAAATATAAAATTTTTTACAAGGTCAATCGAGTACTTTAATTGTTTGTCCTATATCATTCTTATCTCTTGTTCATTCGATTTTCATATCTCTTGTGACTTCAAAATCGCTTAGATGGTACCTGTAAAAGGTACTTTGGTTTTAAAGTCAATAGGTGACCGATTGAAAGGGTATTAAAATGTTACAATGCATATCATACCTTGAACCTTTATTTATAGTACTTGTTATGGACTTTAACCCTTTTTTGGCTTAATCATCGTTAAATCATATCTTAATCATCATTAGTTGGTTGATTCATGGTTATTATTAACTAAGTGTTAATATGACCTTTATTCCACAACTAATCAGTCAATAGTATGATCGACTAATGTGATAAGCCAAGATGATCGGTCAAAGTGATCGACTCAGATATCGACAAGGATGATCGACCAGAGTGATCAACTAGGGTGATCAAAGAATGATCAGTCTAAGAGTGATCGGCCCATCCGTGTACTGTAACACCCTAATATTTTAAAGGGTATTACTGATAGTAGAGACTAAATTAATTTGATATATTTTATAAACCATCAAACTTTATTTCAATTCTCCCAAAGTACAATACCAAACTTACAAACTTCAAACAATATAGTCTTCACCACTTAACATAAATTCGAATTTCAACTTATAAGTTTTACACAACATAATTTTTCCAATACAAATTTATTCTTTTTACAAAATATCCCTGAAAGTTTTTCCCCGCGTCTCTCTCATCTCTAAGCTTTTTCAACCGCATCTGCGACATTATCTATTCACATATAACATGAGTTATATGATCATAGCACAAACAAATAAGGGTAAGCCAACCATATCATAAAATCATTAAACTTGTAATAAAAATATTATAATCATGTATTTCTGCAATTGATAAAATATCATTATTCCAATGTCATTAATTCATCATTATCAAAATCATCTTTCTCATTTCCATAAATCTTACAAGTGTTCCATGCTTACTCATGAAGCCTTATGGTCAGACCGCTCTCTGCCTGCTTCCTTAAGCCTCACTTATATACTATGTCTTACTTTCTGAAGCCTTATGGTCAGACCCCTCTCTGCCTGCTTCTATAAAACTTACGAATCATATGTTTATGTCAAAGCCTTATGGTCAGACCACTTTCTGCCTGCTTTCATAAACCTCAAGTGTTACTTTGCTCATACCAAACTCTCATGGTATAACTCGAACAAACTACTCCCGGTAGTAAACATCATTTCATAAGTAATGATTTCTCATATCCACCCCAACATTTTATAAAACCAACAATTCATACCCTCTTATCCACGTAACTCAATCATGTTCATTCTTTAATCATGAATTCATAATCACCCGTTTTGGTATCAATAAATCAAACATATTGCCAGATATCATGCTTCATATTATAAACTCATTTTGCCCATAACGAGTATAACTCAACATATTTTCACCAAACAAAGATCATGGATCAACCAAAATATATCAACATATCTTAAGAATTACATATTAAAGTCTGGGCTAAATGTAATGATAAATAAAATATATATGAAATTTTTACCATGATAATATTATGCATCTACAATCAACTTGTTTTATTTTATTTTCATCCTATTATAGATTTTTCTTTACCCCAATTGGTCACCGGAGAGGACCCAGATGTCTGAACGCATCAAACTCACCTTCGACGCCAGCACATATGACTAGTCACAACTGACTGGACCAGGCCAGGGCTGCTCTATGATCAGGGATGTGCCAACTCAGGTTTTTAAGGTTCCTCTATCCTACCAACAAAGGGAGGTCCTCAATAATTAACAATTTATTTATTTAATTTATCTACCTTATTTTCTTATGCTCTAAATCTTAAAATGCTTAATTTTACTTCCTCTCACAACAACCTCAACCAGTATCTGTATATCTATTTAATACCCATATACAAGTTATTACAGAACCCTTATTCCAAACCTCCCAACAAGATCAATTTCATTCAATAAATTCATCACAATAAACATCCATAATAGAATTCATACAAGATAATTATAAACAATTAACAATAATAAAACATTACAATAAATGGTCATAGAAGAATACAATATTTGACAATCATAAAAATAATCTTAATATAAAAATTCATGGGGAAACAAGAAGTTGAATCTGGCAGAGCCGGTTAGACAACTTCTAATCCATCCAAAAATACAATATAATTAAATAACAAGAACAATAACATGTATGGGGAAATAAGAAGTTGAATCTGGCAGAGCCGGTTAGACAACTTCTAATCCTTCCAAAAATGCAATAAAATAAATAAGTAAAGCAATAAATAGTTTGGGGAAACAAGAAGTTGAATCTGGCAGAGCCGGTTAGACAACTTCTAATCCTTCCAAAATGCAATAAAATAAATAAGTAAAGAAATAAAACATTTGGGGAAACAAGAAATTGAATCTGGCAGAGCCGGTTAGACAATTTCTAATCCTTCCAAAATACAAAAATAAACAACTAATAACATACAAATGGCATAACATAATCAATATCACGTTTTACAACTATCACACTTGGATATCAACACAAAAGCATACTCTCATTTAAATTCAAAATCATACAGAAACAAAATACTCCATAATCAAGATTTAAGATCAGACAAAAGCAAAATATAGCATATTCAAGACTCAAGATAATACAAAAGGAGATACTCAAGGTTAGCTTCCCTTACCTCTATTACAGACTTAATCTCCTCGCTCTCTGAAAACTTCCAGAATATCCCCTTTGAAATTATAAATTCTTCCAACTCTCTTCTCTCAAAAATTTTCTAAGTTCTTTGGTGTAAATTTTCAGCCTCCCCCCTTGGCTATTTATAGTAAAAAAATTTACTATTCATTTTTACTATTCATTTTTTTATTCATTTTACTATTACAAAAATAATTTTTTTATTTTCAAATTGGTGAATTCTGATCTCAAATCTACGTGGAAAACTTATCCTTTCCAAAAATAATTTTTTTTTTTTAATTTTTTTTTTTACTATTCACTTTTTACTATTCACAATTTACTATTCACTATTTATTTTTTATTTTTTTTTTAATTTAGTATCTGACTTACAAATATATTCAAGGATCTTACAATCTCCCCAACAACAATTATTTTCGCCCTCGAAAATTATTTATTTAAACAAAGACTATTTAACAAAAGAATACTTACAAAAGAGATATGGATTTTCAAAAACCATTGCTCTGATACCCAACAGTGTAACACCCCGATTTAGGCGTTACAATTTATTTTTCCACAAAAATACATATATAACTTTTCTTTAACAATTTTCAACACCAACAAAATATTAAGTGCTTTATTACAACACAAGTCTTCTGAAATAAAATTTCACACAATTCATAAACTTCTGAAATTTAAAATTTCACACAGTTTGAAATTTCAAAACATATTTATTTAGAAATCCCCCATGTCTCTCTTTTTTTTCTTTTTTTTTTTTCACAGATCTCTCATCTTCTAAGCAAGTCCAGAACCATCTGCTAATTCATCTTAAATAGTTTCTGCTCCCGTATAATATCACACATTATACGATCATTGCATTCACATACACAAACACAAACAATAGGGTGAGCTAACTGAAACAAGCATACAATCTATTCACAATCCGTTAATAATACATCCACAGTATTCAATACAGTTAAGCATTATCACAATATCATTGCTCAACAATTTTACTATTCCACTTATCAAAGTATTACAACTTCACCTCATCCGACCTACTTACCAAAGTAGTACAAACCAAGTTATTCTCTCTACTTATCAAAGTAGCACCGCAAGACAATACTGTCTACTTATCAAAGCAGCACAGTATAATTAATTCGCCTACTTACCAAAGTAGCATAAAACAAGATCTTCTGTCTACTTACCAAAGTAGCACAGTATAGTTAATCTGCCTACTTATCAAAGTAGCCCGATTTATATCATTCTCTTTATCTCTTCATTCATCATCTCATCCTGCCTACTTATCAAAGTAGCGCAAATCACCCTGCTTACTTACCAAAGTAACGCAGACCCAACATCTACTCGCCTACTTACCAAAGTAGCGCAAACCAACATCATTTATATTATTTCAACAAATTATTCATAATCAAGCACAACCCATCCAAAACTAATCATATTCAACAAGCATAAGAGAACCAGTGAACTTTTCTCAATTCCCTTCTGTCTACTTACCAATGTAGCATAAAGTAACCAAATTACATTTTCCTAACATATCATTCATAACCAATCACATGCCATCTCAACCACTAATCCCGAACCAATCATGCTCAACAAGCACATAATAACCAATCAACATATCTCAGTTTCAATCCTGCCTACTTACCAAAGTAGCACAAATTAACCAAATTACCTTTTTTTAACATATTATTTATCGGCGATCTAAACCAATCAAACTAATCAACAACATGTTTAGATCATATGGTAAGCTTTTCAGTCCAATCCAACGGTTAATGAGGCGGAAATCATCAATTTTGTATAAATGATCCAAAACATAAATTAAACAGTATTGAGATCCCTCAGAAGGTACGAAATTAATATCTCTAAATCTGTAACTCCGATCTAAAATCCGAACGGTCGAAGTATACCACTATCTCTTAAAAACAACATACTAAAATTTCAGATTAATCTAACGGTTATCTAAATAGATATGAAGATTTTACCGAGGTAACTCAGAGACAGAATTTTAAGTGGTTCTCGGTTAAACTCAAAAGGCGGAATGAATTCCTCTAAGCACAGACATCTAATTCCAAATCTGAATGGTCAAGATCACCTAATATGTCTTATGAACTACATACTAAAGTTTGGGCTCAATCTAACGGTAAATGAAATATCTATGAAATTTTTACCATTATAACTTAAGAACAGAATTACAGTGTTCATCAAATATTTCCAACTTTCGAAATTTCTTTCTCTAAGCATAGACCTTCAATTACAAATCCGATCGGTCACAGTGTATTAATATGTCTTAGGGATCCTATATCAAATTTTTGAGGTTGATCTAACAGTCAAATAGGTCAGAATCTATATTTTACTGAGACAACTTAGTAACAGAACTACAAGGGTAACTAAATTACTCAAACTTATAGGATTTATTTATCCAAGTACAGACTTTTATTTTCAAATCCGAACGGTCAAAGTTTAGTAATATGTCTTAGGATTCACATATTAAAATTTTAACTAAATCCAACGGTGAAAAAAATTAATAGAAATTTATTACCACAGTAACTCGAAAATAAGAAATTATAATCATGAAAACCAAATTTTACACAAGTCAATAGATAACTACCATTACCAAATTTTTAACATATTCATATTCATATTCATGATCATAACAAGAAAGGATTAGCTCCCCTTCATCAAAGTCAAGCAATTGGAACCATATTTCTAACCACAAAATTCTAGAAATTAAGTTGAGTTAGCTCCCCTTACCTCATGAAGACTTAAAACACCTTAAACTCTTCTTCAAAGAGAGCAACTCCTCTCCTCCTTGCTAGACCAAGTCAGCCTCCACTCTTAGGACACTTAGGATTTCGTTCACCGCCCACCAAGGACCTCTCTACTCTCCCCCAAAACTCCAAATCTGATTTGGAATTGAAAGAAGATGTCTTAGACAACTAAGGACCCATGCACTTGGCACTTAGCAATAATAAACAACCAATGGACCATCCTAAACCATTTTCCAGCCCTAAAACATGGTAGGAAAGTCTCCAAAGGGTCCCAAAATGTTCTCCTAGTCCAGAACACAACCTACCCACTCCAAAAAGTCGCAACTTGTAAAAATACACCTAAAATTAAGGTTGGACGCTAGCCCTTGGACAGCAAAACTGTCACGTTTTCCCCAGCTCGGTTAGACCCCTTCCCGAAGTCCAAAATATGCGTAGGAGTAGTCAGATTGAAACTCTTTGAGTCTAGTTTCCAATAAAACAAGAATCAACTCAATTGATATTTTACTAAGAATAATAATTTCACTCCCCAAAGTCCCAAAATATTTTCGAAAACCATTGCTCTGATACCAAAATGTAACACCCTAATATTTTAAAGGGTATTACTGATAGTAGAGACTAAATTAATTTGATATATTTTATAAACCATCAAACTTTATTTCAATTCTCCCAAAGTATAATACCAAACTTACAAACTTCAAACAATATAGTCTTCACCACTTAACATAAATTCGAATTTCAACTTATAAGTTTTACACAACATAATTTTTCCAATACAAATTTATTCTTTTTACAAAATATCCCTGAAAGTTTTTCCCCGCGTCTCTCTCATCTCTAAGCTTTTTCAACCGCATCTGCGACATTATCTATTCACATATAACATGAGTTATATGATCATAGCACAAACAAATAAGGGTAAGCCAACCATATCATAAAATCATTAAACTTGTAATAAAAATATTATAATCATGTATTTCTGCAATTGATAAAATATCATTATTCCAATGTCATTAATTCATCATTATCAAAATCATCTTTCTCATTTCCATAAATCTTACAAGTGTTCCATGCTTACTCATGAAGCCTTATGGTCAGACCGCTCTCTGCCTGCTTCCTTAAGCCTCACTTATATACTATGTCTTACTTTCTGAAGCCTTATGGTCAGACCCCTCTCTGCCTGCTTCTATAAAACTTACGAATCATATGTTTATGTCAAAGCCTTATGGTCAGACCACTTTCTGCCTGCTTTCATAAACCTCAAGTGTTACTTTGCTCATACCAAACTCTCATGGTATAACTCGAACAAACTACTCCCGGTAGTAAACATCATTTCATAAGTAATGATTTCTCATATCCACCCCAACATTTTATAAAACCAACAATTCATACCCTCTTATCCACGTAACTCAATCATGTTCATTCTTTAATCATGAATTCATAATCACCCGTTTTGGTATCAATAAATCAAACATATTGCCAGATATCATGCTTCATATTATAAACTCATTTTGCCCATAACGAGTATAACTCAACATATTTTCACCAAACAAAGATCATGGATCAACCAAAATATATCAACATATCTTAAGAATTACATATTAAAGTCTGGGCTAAATGTAATGATAAATAAAATATATATGAAATTTTTACCATGATAATATTATGCATCTACAATCAACTTGTTTTATTTTATTTTCATCCTATTATAGATTTTTCTTTACCCCAATTGGTCACCGGAGAGGACCCAGATGTCTGAACGCATCAAACTCACCTTCGACGCCAGCACATATGACTAGTCACAACTGACTGGACCAGGCCAGGGCTGCTCTATGATCAGGGATGTGCCAACTCAGGTTTTTAAGGTTCCTCTATCCTACCAACAAAGGGAGGTCCTCAATAATTAACAATTTATTTATTTAATTTATCTACCTTATTTTCTTATGCTCTAAATCTTAAAATGCTTAATTTTACTTCCTCTCACAACAACCTCAACCAGTATCTGTATATCTATTTAATACCCATATACAAGTTATTACAGAACCCTTATTCCAAACCTCCCAACAAGATCAATTTCATTCAATAAATTCATCACAATAAACATCCATAATAGAATTCATACAAGATAATTATAAACAATTAACAATAATAAAACATTACAATAAATGGTCATAGAAGAATACAATATTTGACAATCATAAAAATAATCTTAATATAAAAATTCATGGGGAAACAAGAAGTTGAATCTGGCAGAGCCGGTTAGACAACTTCTAATCCATCCAAAAATACAATATAATTAAATAACAAGAACAATAACATGTATGGGGAAATAAGAAGTTGAATCTGGCAGAGCCGGTTAGACAACTTCTAATCCTTCCAAAAATGCAATAAAATAAATAAGTAAAGCAATAAATAGTTTGGGGAAACAAGAAGTTGAATCTGGCAGAGCCGGTTAGACAACTTCTAATCCTTCCAAAATGCAATAAAATAAATAAGTAAAGAAATAAAACATTTGGGGAAACAAGAAATTGAATCTGGCAGAGCCGGTTAGACAATTTCTAATCCTTCCAAAATACAAAAATAAACAACTAATAACATACAAATGGCATAACATAATCAATATCACGTTTTACAACTATCACACTTGGATATCAACACAAAAGCATACTCTCATTTAAATTCAAAATCATACAGAAACAAAATACTCCATAATCAAGATTTAAGATCAGACAAAAGCAAAATATAGCATATTCAAGACTCAAGATAATACAAAAGGAGATACTCAAGGTTAGCTTCCCTTACCTCTATTACAGACTTAATCTCCTCGCTCTCTGAAAACTTCCAGAATATCCCCTTTGAAATTATAAATTCTTCCAACTCTCTTCTCTCAAAAATTTTCTAAGTTCTTTGGTGTAAATTTTCAGCCTCCCCCCTTGGCTATTTATAGTAAAAAATTTTACTATTCATTTTTACTATTCATTTTACTATTACAAAAATAATTTTTTTATTTTCAAATTGGTGAATTCTGATCTCAAATCTACGTGGAAAACTTATCCTTTCCAAAAATAATTTTTTTTTTAATTTTTTTTTTTACTATTCACTTTTTACTATTCACAATTTACTATTCACTATTTATTTTTTATTTTTTTTTTAATTTAGTATCTGACTTACAAATATATTCAAGGATCTTACAATCTCCCCAACAACAATTATTTTCGCCCTCGAAAATTATTTATTTAAACAAAGACTATTTAACAAAAGAATACTTACAAAAGAGATATGGATTTTCAAAAACCATTGCTCTGATACCCAACAGTGTAACACCCCGATTTAGGCGTTACAATTTATTTTTCCACAAAAATACATATATAACTTTTCTTTAACAATTTTCAACACCAACAAAATATTAAGTGCTTTATTACAACACAAGTCTTCTGAAATAAAATTTCACACAATTCATAAACTTCTGAAATTTAAAATTTCACACAGTTTGAAATTTCAAAACATATTTATTTAGAAATCCCCCATGTCTCTCTTTTTTTTCTTTTTTTTTTTTCACAGATCTCTCATCTTCTAAGCAAGTCCAGAACCATCTGCTAATTCATCTTAAATAGTTTCTGCTCCCGTATAATATCACACATTATACGATCATTGCATTCACATACACAAACACAAACAATAGGGTGAGCTAACTGAAACAAGCATACAATCCATTCACAATCCGTTAATAATACATCCACAGTATTCAATACAGTTAAGCATTATCACAATATCATTGCTCAACAATTTTACTATTCCACTTATCAAAGTATTACAACTTCACCTCATCCGACCTACTTACCAAAGTAGTACAAACCAAGTTATTCTCTCTACTTATCAAAGTAGCACCGCAAGACAATACTGTCTACTTATCAAAGCAGCACAGTATAATTAATTCGCCTACTTACCAAAGTAGCATAAAACAAGATCTTCTGTCTACTTACCAAAGTAGCACAGTATAGTTAATCTGCCTACTTATCAAAGTAGCCCGATTTATATCATTCTCTTTATCTCTTCATTCATCATCTCATCCTGCCTACTTATCAAAGTAGCGCAAATCACCCTGCTTACTTACCAAAGTAACGCAGACCCAACATCTACTCGCCTACTTACCAAAGTAGCGCAAACCAACATCATTTATATTATTTCAACAAATTATTCATAATCAAGCACAACCCATCCAAAACTAATCATATTCAACAAGCATAAGAGAACCAGTGAACTTTTCTCAATTCCCTTCTGTCTACTTACCAATGTAGCATAAAGTAACCAAATTACATTTTCCTAACATATCATTCATAACCAATCACATGCCATCTCAACCACTAATCCCGAACCAATCATGCTCAACAAGCACATAATAACCAATCAACATATCTCAGTTTCAATCCTGCCTACTTACCAAAGTAGCACAAATTAACCAAATTACCTTTTTTTAACATATTATTTATTGGCGATCTAAACCAATCAAACTAATCAACAACATGTTTAGATCATATGGTAAGCTTTTCAGTCCAATCCAACGGTTAATGAGGCGGAAATCATCAATTTTGTATAAATGATCCAAAACATAAATTAAACAGTATTGAGATCCCTCAGAAGGTACGAAATTAATATCTCTAAATCTGTAACTCCGATCTAAAATCCGAACGGTCGAAGTATACCACTATCTCTTAAGAACAACATACTAAAATTTAAGATTAATCTAACGGTTATCTAAATAGATATGAAGATTTTACCGAGGTAACTCAGAGACAGAATTTTAAGTGGTTCTCGGTTAAACTCAAAAGGCGGAATGAATTCCTCTAAGCACAGACATCTAATTCCAAATCTGAATGGTCAAGATCACCTAATATGTCTTATGAACTACATACTAAAGTTTGGGCTCAATCTAACGGTAAATGAAATATCTATGAAATTTTTACCATTATAACTTAAGAACAGAATTACAGTGTTCATCAAATATTTCCAACTTTCGAAATTTCTTTCTCTAAGCATAGACCTTCAATTACAAATCCGATCGGTCACAGTGTATTAATATGTCTTAGGGATCCTATATCAAATTTTTGAGGTTGATCTAACAGTCAAATAGGTCAGAATCTATATTTTACTGAGACAACTTAGTAACAGAACTACAAGGGTAACTAAATTACTCAAACTTATAGGATTTATTTATCCAAGTACAGACTTTTATTTTCAAATCCGAACGGTCAAAGTTTAGTAATATGTCTTAGGATTCACATATTAAAATTTTAACTAAATCCAACGGTGAAAAAAATTAATAGAAATTTATTACCACAGTAACTCGAAAATAAGAAATTATAATCATGAAAACCAAATTTTACACAAGTCAATAGATAACTACCATTACCAAATTTTTAACATATTCATATTCATATTCATGATCATAACAAGAAAGGATTAGCTCCCCTTCATCAAAGTCAAGCAATTGGAACCATATTTCTAACCACAAAATTCTAGAAATTAAGTTGAGTTAGCTCCCCTTACCTCATGAAGACTTAAAACACCTTAAACTCTTCTTCAAAGAGAGCAACTCCTCTCCTCCTTGCTAGACCAAGTCAGCCTCCACTCTTAGGACACTTAGGATTTCGTTCACCGCCCACCAAGGACCTCTCTACTCTCCCCCAAAACTCCAAATCTGATTTGGAATTGAAAGATGTCTTAGACAACTAAGGACCCATGCACTTGGCACTTAGCAATAATAAACAACCAATGGACCATCCTAAACCATTTTCCAGCCCTAAAACATGGTAGGAAAGTCTCCAAAGGGTCCCAAAATGTTCTCCTAGTCCAGAACACAACCTACCCACTCCAAAAAGTCGCAACTTGTAAAAATACACCTAAAATTAAGGTTGGACGCTAGCCCTTGGACAGCAAAACTGTCACGTTTTCCCCAGCTCGGTTAGACCCCTTCCCGAAGTCCAAAATATGCGTAGGAGTAGTCAGATTGAAACTCTTTGAGTCTAGTTTCCAATAAAACAAGAATCAACTCAATTGATATTTTACTAAGAATAATAATTTCACTCCCCAAAGTCCCAAAATATTTACGAAAACCATTGCTCTGATACCAAAATGTAACACCCTAATATTTTAAAGGGTATTACTGATAGTAGAGACTAAATTAATTTGATATATTTTATAAACCATCAAACTTTATTTCAATTCTCCCAAAGTATAATACCAAACTTACAAACTTCAAACAATATAGTCTTCACCACTTAACATAAATTCGAATTTCAACTTATAAGTTTTACACAACATAATTTTTCCAATACAAATTTATTCTTTTTACAAAATATCCCTGAAAGTTTTTCCCCGCGTCTCTCTCATCTCTAAGCTTTTTCAACCGCATCTGCGACATTATCTATTCACATATAACATGAGTTATATGATCATAGCACAAACAAATAAGGGTAAGCCAACCATATCATAAAATCATTGAACTTGTAATAAAAATATTATAATCATGTATTTCTGCAATTGATAAAATATCATTATTCCAATGTCATTAATTCATCATTATCAAAATCATCTTTCTCATTTCCATAAATCTTACAAGTGTTCCATGCTTACTCATGAAGCCTTATGGTCAGACCGCTCTCTGCCTGCTTCCTTAAGCCTCACTTATATATTATGTCTTACTTTCTGAAGCCTTATGGTCAGACCCCTCTCTGCCTGCTTCTATAAAACTTACGAATCATATGTTTATGTCAAAGCCTTATGGTCAGACCACTTTCTGCCTGCTTTCATAAACCTCAAGTGTTACTTTGCTCATACCAAACTCTCATGGTATAACTTGAACAAACTACTCCCGGTAGTAAACATCATTTCATAAGTAATGATTTCTCATATCCACCCCAACATTTTATAAAACCAACAATTCATACCCTCTTATCCACCTAACTCAATCATGTTCATTCTTTAATCATGAATTCATAATCACCCGTTTTGGTATCAATAAATCAAACATATTGCCAGATATCATGCTTCATATTATAAACTCATTTTGCCCATAACGAGTATAACTCAACATATTTTCACCAAACAAAGATCATGGATCAACCAAAATATATCAACATATCTTAAGAATTACATATTAAAGTCTGGGCTAAATGTAATGATAAATAAAATATATATGAAATTTTTACCATGATAATATTATGCATCTACAATCAACTTGTTTTATTTTATTTTCATCCTATTATAGATTTTTCTTTACCCCAATTGGTCACCGGAGAGGACCCAGATGTCTGAACGCATCAAACTCACCTTCGACGCCAGCACATATGACTAGTCACAACTGACTGGACCAGGCCAGGGCTGCTCTATGATCAGAGATGTGCCAACTCAGGTTTTTAAGGTTCCTCTATCCTACCAACAAAGGGAGGTCCTCAATAATTAACAATTTATTTATTTAATTTATCTACCTTATTTTCTTATGCTCTAAATCTTAAAATGCTTAATTTTACTTCCTCTCACAACAACCTCAACCAGTATCTGTATATCTATTTAATACCCATATACAAGTTATTACAGAACCCTTATTCCAAACCTCCCAACAAGATCAATTTCATTCAATAAATTCATCACAATAAACATCCATAATAGAATTCATACAAGATAATTATAAACAATTAACAATAATAAAACATTACAATAAATGGTCATAGAAGAATACAATATTTGACAATCATAAAAATAATCTTAATATAAAAATTCATGGGGAAACAAGAAGTTGAATCTGGCAGAGCCGGTTAGACAACTTCTAATCCATCCAAAAATACAATATAATTAAATAACAAGAACAATAACATGTATGGGGAAATAAGAAGTTGAATCTGGCAGAGCCGGTTAGACAACTTCTAATCCTTCCAAAAATGCAATAAAATAAATAAGTAAAGCAATAAATAGTTTGGGGAAATAAGAAGTTGAATCTGGCAGAGCCGGGTAGACAACTTCTAATCCTTCCAAAATGCAATAAAATAAATAAGTAAAGAAATAAAACATTTGGGGAAACAAGAAATTGAATCTGGCAGAGCCGGTTAGACAATTTCTAATCCTTCCAAAATACAAAAATAAACAACTAATAACATACAAATGGCATAACATAATCAATATCACGTTTTACAACTATCACACTTGGATATCAACACAAAAGCATACTCTCATTTAAATTCAAAATCATACAGAAACAAAATACTCCATAATCAAGATTTAAGATCAGACAAAAGCAAAATATAGCATATTCAAGACTCAAGATAATACAAAAGGAGATACTCAAGGTTAGCTTCCCTTACCTCTATTACAGACTTAATCTCCTCGCTCTCTGAAAACTTCCAGAATATCCCCTTTGAAATTAGAAATTCTTCCAACTCTCTTCTCTCAAAAATTTTCTAAGTTCTTTGGTGTAAATTTTCAGCCTCCCCCCTTGGCTATTTATAGTAAAAAAATTTACTATTCATTTTTACTATTCATTTTTTTATTCATTTTACTATTACAAAAATAATTTTTTTATTTTCAAATTGGTGAATTCTGATCTCAAAGCTACGTGGAAAACTTATCCTTTCCAAAAATAATTTTTTTTTTTAATTTTTTTTTTTACTATTCACTTTTTACTATTCACAATTTACTATTCACTATTTATTTTTTATTTTTTTTTTTAATTTAGTATCTGACTTACAAATATATTCAAGGATCTTACAATCTCCCCAACAACAATTATTTTCGCCCTCGAAAATTATTTATTTAAACAAAGACTATTTAACAAAAGAATACTTACAAAAGAGATATGGATTTTCAAAAACCATTGCTCTGATACCCAACAGTGTAACACCCCGATTTAGGCGTTACAATTTATTTTTCCACAAAAATACATATATAATTTTTCTTTAACAATTTTCAACACCAACAAAATATTAAGTGCTTTATTACAACACAAGTCTTCTGAAATAAAATTTCACACAATTCATAAACTTCTGAAATTTAAAATTTCACACAGTTTGAAATTTCAAAACATATTTATTTAGAAATCCCCCATGTCTCTCTTTTTTTTCTTTTTTTTTTTTCACAGATCTCTCATCTTCTAAGCAAGTCCAGAACCATCTGCTAATTCATCTTAAATAGTTTCTGCTCCCGTATAATATCACACATTATACGATCATTGCATTCACATACACAAACACAAACAATAGGGTGAGCTAACTGAAACAAGCATACAATCCATTCACAATCCGTTAATAATACATCCACAGTATTCAATACAGTTAAGCATTATCACAATATCATTGCTCAACAATTTTACTATTCCACTTATCAAAGTATTACAACTTCACCTCATCCGACCTACTTACCAAAGTAGTACAAACCAAGTTATTCTCTCTACTTATCAAAGTAGCACCGCAAGACAATACTGTCTACTTATCAAAGCAGCACAGTATAATTAATTCGCCTACTTACCAAAGTAGCATAAAACAAGATCTTCTGTCTACTTACCAAAGTAGCACAGTATAGTTAATCTGCCTACTTATCAAAGTAGCCCGATTTATATTATTCTCTTTATCTCTTCATTCATCATCTCATCCTGCCTACTTATCAAAGTAGCGCAAATCACCCTGCTTACTTACCAAAGTAACGCAGACCCAACATCTACTCGCCTACTTACCAAAGTAGCGCAAACCAACATCATTTATATTATTTCAACAAATTATTCATAATCAAGCACAACCCATCCAAAACTAATCATATTCAACAAGCATAAGAGAACCAGTGAACTTTTCTCAATTCCCTTCTGTCTACTTACCAATGTAGCATAAAGTAACCAAATTACATTTTCCTAACATATCATTCATAACCAATCACATGCCATCTCAACCACTAATCCCGAACCAATCATGCTCAACAAGCACATAATAACCAATCAACATATCTCAGTTTCAATCCTGCCTACTTACCAAAGTAGCACAAATTAACCAAATTACCTTTTTTTAACATATTATTTATCGGCGATCTAAACCAATCAAACTAATCAACAACATGTTTAGATCATATGGTAAGCTTTTCAGTCCAATCCAACGGTTAATGAGGCGGAAATCATCAATTTTGTATAAATGATCCAAAACATAAATTAAACAGTATTGAGATCCCTCAGAAGGTACGAAATTAATATCTCTAAATCTGTAACTCCGATCTAAAATCCGAACGGTCGAAGTATACCACTATCTCTTAAGAACAACATACTAAAATTTCAGATTAATCTAACGGTTATCTAAATAGATATGAAGATTTTACCGAGGTAACTCAGAGACAGAATTTTAAGTGGTTCTCGGTTAAACTCAAAAGGCGGAATGAATTCCTCTAAGCACAGACATCTAATTCCAAATCTGAATGGTCAAGATCACCTAATATGTCTTATGAACTACATACTAAAGTTTGGGCTCAATCTAACGGTAAATGAAATATCTATGAAATTTTTACCATTATAACTTAAGAACAGAATTACAGTGTTCATCAAATATTTCCAACTTTCGAAATTTCTTTCTCTAAGCATAGACCTTCAATTACAAATCCGATCGGTCACAGTGTATTAATATGTCTTAGGGATCCTATATCAAATTTTTGAGGTTGATCTAACAGTCAAATAGGTCAGAATCTATATTTTACTGAGACAACTTAGTAACAGAACTACAAGGGTAACTAAATTACTCAAACTTATAGGATTTATTTATCCAAGTACAGACTTTTATTTTCAAATCCGAACGGTCAAAGTTTAGTAATATGTCTTAGGATTCACATATTAAAATTTTAACTAAATCCAACGGTGAAAAAGATTAATAGAAATTTATTACCACAGTAACTCGAAAATAAGAAATTATAATCATGAAAACCAAATTTTACACAAGTCAATAGATAACTACCATTACCAAATTTTTAACATATTCATATTCATATTCATGATCATAACAAGAAAGGATTAGCTCCCCTTCATCAAAGTCAAGCAATTGGAACCATATTTCTAACCACAAAATTCTAGAAATTAAGTTGAGTTAGCTCCCCTTACCTCATGAAGACTTAAAACACCTTAAACTCTTCTTCAAAGAGAGCAACTCCTCTCCTCCTTGCTAGACCAAGTCAGCCTCCACTCTTAGGACACTTAGGATTTCGTTCACCGCCCACCAAGGACCTCTCTACTCTCCCCCAAAACTCCAAATCTGATTTGGAATTGAAAGAAGATGTCTTAGACAACTAAGGACCCATGCACTTGGCACTTAGCAATAATAAACAACCAATGGACCATCCTAAACCATTTTCCAGCCCTAAAACATGGTAGGAAAGTCTCCAAAGGGTCCCAAAATGTTCTCCTAGTCCAGAACACAACCTACCCACTCCAAAAAGTCGCAACTTGTAAAAATACACCTAAAATTAAGGTTGGACGCTAGCCCTTGGACAGCAAAACTGTCACGTTTTCCCCAGCTCGGTTAGACCCCTTCCCGAAGTCCAAAATATGCGTAGGAGTAGTCAGATTGAAACTCTTTAGGTCTAGTTTCCAATAAAACAAGAATCAACTCAATTGATATTTTACTAAGAATAATAATTTCACTCCCCAAAGTCCCAAAATATTTTCGAAAACCATTGCTCTGATACCAAAATGTAACACCCTAATATTTTAAAGGGTATTACTGATAGTAGAGACTAAATTAATTTGATATATTTTATAAACCATCAAACTTTATTTCAATTCTCCCAAAGTACAATACCAAACTTACAAACTTCAAACAATATAGTCTTCACCACTTAACATAAATTCGAATTTCAACTTATAAGTTTTACACAACATAATTTTTCCAATACAAATTTATTCTTTTTACAAAATATCCCTGAAAGTTTTTCCCCGCGTCTCTCTCATCTCTAAGCTTTTTCAACCGCATCTGCGACATTATCTATTCACATATAACATGAGTTATATGATCATAGCACAAACAAATAAGGGTAAGCCAACCATATCATAAAATCATTAAACTTGTAATAAAAATATTATAATCATGTATTTCTGCAATTGATAAAATATCATTATTCCAATGTCATTAATTCATCATTATCAAAATCATCTTTCTCATTTCCATAAATCTTACAAGTGTTCC
Source organism: Vigna nakashimae (assembly GCA_034642375.1). NCBI lineage: Eukaryota > Viridiplantae > Streptophyta > Magnoliopsida > Fabales > Fabaceae > Vigna > Vigna nakashimae. Next base: position 27,880,006 of record CM067768.1, read on the forward strand.
ATGCTTACTCATGAAGCCTTATGGTCAGACCGCTCTCTGCCTGCTTCCTTAAGCCTCACTTATATACTATGTCTTACTTTCTGAAGCCTTATGGTCAGACCCCTCTCTGCCTGCTTCTATAAAACTTACGAATCATATGTTTATGTCAAAGCCTTATGGTCAGACCACTTTCTGCCTGCTTTCATAAACCTCAAGTGTTACTTTGCTCATACCAAACTCTCATGGTATAACTCGAACAAACTACTCCCGGTAGTAAACATCATTTCATAAGTAATGATTTCTCATATCCACCCCAACATTTTATAAAACCAACAATTCATACCCTCTTATCCACCTAACTCAATCATGTTCATTCTTTAATCATGAATTCATAATCACCCGTTTTGGTATCAATAAATCAAACATATTGCCAGATATCATGCTTCATATTATAAACTCATTTTGCCCATAACGAGTATAACTCAACATATTTTCACCAAACAAAGATCATGGATCAACCAAAATATATCAACATATCTTAAGAATTACATATTAAAGTCTGGGCTAAATGTAATGATAAATAAAATATATATGAAATTTTTACCATGATAATATTATGCATCTACAATCAACTTGTTTTATTTTATTTTCATCCTATTATAGATTTTTCTTTACCCCAATTGGTCACCGGAGAGGACCCAGATGTCTGAACGCATCAAACTCACCTTCGACGCCAGCACATATGACTAGTCACAACTGACTGGACCAGGCCAGGGCTGCTCTATGATCAGGGATGTGCCAACTCAGGTTTTTAAGGTTCCTCTATCCTACCAACAAAGGGAGGTCCTCAATAATTAACAATTTATTTATTTAATTTATCTACCTTATTTTCTTATGCTCTAAATCTTAAAATGCTTAATTTTACTTCCTCTCACAACAACCTCAACCAGTATCTGTATATCTATTTAATACCCATATACAAGTTATTACAGAACCCTTATTCCAAACCTCCCAACAAGATCAATTTCATTCAATAAATTCATCACAATAAACATCCATAATAGAATTCATACAAGATAATTATAAACAATTAACAATAATAAAACATTACAATAAATGGTCATAGAAGAATACAATATTTGACAATCATAAAAATAATCTTAATATAAAAATTCATGGGGAAACAAGAAGTTGAATCTGGCAGAGCCGGTTAGACAACTTCTAATCCATCCAAAAATACAATATAATTAAATAACAAGAACAATAACATGTATGGGGAAATAAGAAGTTGAATCTGGCAGAGCCGGTTAGACAACTTCTAATCCTTCCAAAAATGCAATAAAATAAATAAGTAAAGCAATAAATAGTTTGGGGAAATAAGAAGTTGAATCTGGCAGAGCCGGGTAGACAACTTCTAATCCTTCCAAAATGCAATAAAATAAATAAGTAAAGAAATAAAACATTTGGGGAAACAAGAAATTGAATCTGGCAGAGCCGGTTAGACAATTTCTAATCCTTCCAAAATACAAAAATAAACAACTAATAACATACAAATGGCATAACATAATCAATATCACGTTTTACAACTATCACACTTGGATATCAACACAAAAGCATACTCTCATTTAAATTCAAAATCATACAGAAACAAAATACTCCATAATCAAGATTTAAGATCAGACAAAAGCAAAATATAGCATATTCAAGACTCAAGATAATACAAAAGGAGATACTCAAGGTTAGCTTCCCTTACCTCTATTACAGACTTAATCTCCTCGCTCTCTGAAAACTTCCAGAATATCCCCTTTGAAATTAGAAATTCTTCCAACTCTCTTCTCTCAAAAATTTTCTAAGTTCTTTGGTGTAAATTTTCAGCCTCCCCCCTTGGCTATTTATAGTAAAAAATTTTACTATTCATTTTTACTATTCATTTTTACTATTCATTTTTTTATTCATTTTACTATTACAAAAATAATTTTTTTATTTTCAAATTGGTGAATTCTGATCTCAAAGCTACGTGGAAAACTTATCCTTTCCAAAAATAATTTTTTTTTTTAATTTTTTGTTTTTACTATTCACTTTTTACTATTCACAATTTACTATTCACTATTTATTTTTTATTTTTTATTTTTTTTAATTTAGTATCTGACTTACAAATATATTCAAGGATCTTACATGTACTACTTAGTCTACCTAGTTTATCCAATAAATAAATAAATAGGACCAATGTATAATTGGAGATAACTATAAATAAAGGGTGTTACTCCCTCCACCACCCCCAAGTGTTTCTCTATCTTTCCACTGTTTTCTTTTATTCCAAAAATACTCTACATTTCTTCACTATTTTTTTTATTTCAAAAATACCCTACACCTTCCCACTATCCTCAACAATCTTTCTCTTTCTCTCTCTGCATTAATGTTATGATTTAAACTTGTGATATATTGCAAAATATAAAATTCAGAGGAAACTTCAATATTAGTGCTTCTACCACTTCCATTTTATAAACTTAAAAATTAGATGCAAATACAAAATAATAAACATAATAATATTAACAATAAATAATATATTATTATTATTATATACTAACTTTATAATGATGAAAGAACTAAATAAATTTCAAATCTTTAACAAATAACTTTTCTTTTATATTTTAAGTATTTAATAATATTTTTATATTATTTATCTTTTAAATTAAATACTTTATTCAAGTTATTTGAGTCAAACATGTTGGTAAGTTAAAACATAATATAATGTTAAAAATTATAGATATTAAATATAAAACAATATATATGTATAAACATTTTTCTAGAAATTTAGAACAAAACTTTACCATTTATTAAGTAATTTGAAATATATATATATATATATATATATATATATATATATATATATATATATATATATATATATATATATATATTGAACAGTGAAAATAAGATTGAATCAAACTTATTTAAGGAAAAGTGTAAATAAAATTTTGCAATATATTACAAGTTTGAATATGAGCCATGTGAATGCTCCATTAATGTGGAGAGAGAAAGAGAAAGATCGTTGAATATAGTGGGGAGGTGTAGGGTATTTTTGGAATAAAAGAAAATAGTGGGAAGATGTAAAGTATTTTTGAAATAAAAGAAAATAGTTAAGAGGTGCAGAAGCACTTGGGGTGGTGAAGGGAGTAACACCCATAAATAAATAGAGTAGTGCATAACTTGTAGAGGTGGCAATGTGGGTTGACCCAGCTCGTTTTAGACCCAGCTCGCACTTTCCCATCTTGCATAAAATATGCAGGCTGAAAGCTTGCCCTGCATTGAAATTGATCCACATACTTTTTTTTCTCAACTAATGGTAAATTTCATACTTTAGAAATTTCTCTTTTATTCACTTCCATGTAGTGGTTGAACAATTTTCGCAAATTTCATTCTTGGTTTAATAGTTTTAAAATGAAGTAGTTGAAATTATATCTATTACATTCTCATTAAACTTAATAGTCATGCACGAACTACTAGGATCGCTATGTAAGTGTGTTGCTATAGGATGAGAAGAGATGATGAATGAGATGCTTTGTGTTATGCTTCATAAGAGAGAAAGAAGAATGTGAAAGAGTAACGAGAAACACATATAAGAGAATGAGTGAGTAAGGTAAGTTTTGGGAAAACCAATTAGGGTCTTGAATTGTTTACAAACCAATAGACCAACTTGCCCTGCCCCATTGTAGCTTGCGTGAGTTGTGGATTATGTAGGTTGAGCTTATGCGGACTAGTAGACTTAGAACCTCAGTCCATCCTGCGCTTTTCATTATATGCCTGCAGGTCGACCCATTTGACCTTTCCTGCATTGCCATTGTCATCCATAATAACTTGGGAAAAATATAAATAAATAAATAACATCAATGCATGACTATAAATAAATATAAATACATAAATAAAATCAGTGCATAAGTATAAACAAATAATATAAAAATGTATAACTGAAGATAAATAAAAATAAATAAATAAAATGGGGTTTAGGACACCTAATTGAGTACATATAAAAATAAATAAATAAGTTGTACTTAAAGGAAATTTATTTTCAGTTTTTGTGTATGTTTCACGTTCTCTTCCTCTTTATATTTTTTCTTGGTCTTCCTTTTCTTCTCTTTTTATCTCTTCTCTCCTCTCCTTCTTTTCTCTCTTTCTGTAAAGTAAATTTACCCCGTTCATCTTATATATTATATATATATATATATATATATATATATATATATATATATATATATATATATATATATATATATATATGCACATATTTTTACTATACAATATTAGTTACCTTTTTATATATTCGTAAGAAGAGATAAGATACTTATCTTATGTGTTTTTATATGCTCAATCACATACCTCCTCCATAAAGAGCTAGAGATACAAAACTCAGTTATAGAGAGCTCGACCATATAGAGCCTAGTCACGTATAGTTAAACCACACAAAGTTTGGTCACACAAACCTCGACCACCGAACGTTTTGGAAACATAAAGCTCAACCACACAAAGCTCAACAACTTAAATCTCGACTACACAAAGCTCAACCACATAGAGTTTAACCATGCAGAACTTTGTCATATAGAGCTTGATCATACATAATTCAGCCACACAAAACTCAACCACAAAGTTTGGTCACACAAACCTCGACCACCGAAAGTTTTGGAAACATAAAGCTCAACCACACAAAGCTCAACAACTTAAATCTCGACTACACAAAGCTCAACCACATAGAGTTTAACCATGCAGAACTTTGTCATATAGAGCTTGATCATACATAATTCAGCCACACAAAACTCAACCACAAAGTTTGGTCACACAAACCTCGACCACCGAAAGTTTTGGAAACATAAAGCTCAACCACACAAAGCTCAACAACTTAAATCTCGACTACACAAAGCTCAACCACATAGAGTTTAACCATGCAGAACTTTGTCATATAGAGCTTGATCATACATAATTCAGCCACACAAAACTCGATCACATAGAACTCAACCATACATAGCTCGCTTATATACATCTTAGTCATACACAGCTCGCTCATGGAGCTTGACCACACATAACTTAGCCACATAGAACTCAAACGTAAAGAGTTTAGCCTACTCATTCTTAACACTCAATCTACCCACTATTAGCACTCATTTTTAAAAGTTCATGAATTAATATCTTATATCATTTTAAGAAAATAATAAAATATTTATATAGTTCATAACTAATATATTTCTGTTACATTGTTTATGAAAAAATATTGCATTATATTGTTTTATAGATGTTACAACTCTCATCTATTAACAACTTAAAAACTTAATTAAACTTTTTCACACAACACACATTAATTAGTTGTTCTTCATATTAATTTAGCAATTTAGCTTTCTTTTGCATTTCCATTTTTTTTAGACTTAATACCTTATTTTGTCCCCAGTTTCGCTCGAAAATGTCAAATTAGTCCATCCTTTAAAAAATGTGTCAATTACGTCCTCACTTAATAAAATTTGCATCAATGAAATCCCTTCCGTTAAATCCGTACAAACGACGTTAACTAAAGAAAGAGAAAAATAATTAACGCCGTCTGTACGGATTTAACGGAGGGAATTTCATTGATGCAAATTTTATTAAGTGAGGACGTAATTGACACATTTTTTAAAGGATGGATTAATTTGACATTTTCGAATGAAACTGGGGACAAAATAGGGTATTAAGCCTTTTTTTAACAAGTTCCTTTCAAGTATTTTGTTTTTTTAAGTCACTTGTTTTTTTGTTATGAATTTATGGAAAGTAAATTGGAATTTAATCAAACAGTGGCAAGAAAATCTTATTCCTATAGGCCATATATATAAAATTTATACTAATTTCCAAATTTAAATTTTTTACGATCTTCCACTTTTCTTCTATTTCCTTTTCTCTTATCCCATATTTCGAAACCTTTTATTTACCGTCTTGTTAAAATCAAAGGATAATATGTTCACATGGACCTTTCAAGCATGCATATAGATTCATCATCAAGTTTACGTTTTTTATTTATTTAAATCATTAGATGATAGGTTTTGAAAAATTAAATATTTTCAGACCTTTATCAAACACACCCACTTGACAATTTTATTTTAATAATATAATAATATGAATTAATTTTAATTTAAAAAATAGAAAACAAAATTTAATTAAAATATTAATATAATTAAATTTTAAAAAGTTAGTTTTTATTATAAATAAACTTATGTATTATGAACAATTTTTTTTGAGTTAAATATAATTTTGTTTTTGAATTTTGATATAAAATTAAAATTTTTCTTTATCTAAAATTTAAATACATTTTAATCTTAAACTTTAAAACAAATAAATATAATTTTTTAACCTAATTATATTAAAATTTTAATATGTTTCATATTAATATTTAAATTTTTTATATCATTTGATATCTTTCTGTTTGATATCTGTTGAAAAATGATTATTAGACTAAAAAGTTATATTTAATTTTAAAATTAAAATATATTCAAATTTCGGATAAAATTAATTCTAATTTCCAAAGCTTAAATAAATAATTACTTGAATATGAATATATACTATGTATTCGTTCATAGCTGTTCTATTATATTTTTCAAGAATTTGTTATCATACATGAATGTTAAAAGAATTGTCTATATTTTCTGAACATTTTTAAAGGAATGTGTTAATTATTTTAGTGATAAAATAATTGAAACAAAAATAAAAATAAATAATTACTTAAAATATAACATAACTTTTTTCATGTTTTACTTTTTTGAATTTTTTTTGTTATCTATACATTCTTTAAATTAAAGTATAATTTATAATATGATATATAATTCATATAATTTATGTATTAAATTATTGAATCAGACATTCCAAAAATGGTGGATTCCCACCTAGTACTTGAAGTGGTAGTGGTATTAAATGTATGGACAAAACACTCTCATTCAAACTCTATGCGGTGTAATGATGGGTCAGTCAACCAATAATAGAGAATATAAAATATTATTAGTAAATAGTTGAAGTGACCAATAATATTGAAAACATAATAATATAATATTATTTGAGGTAATAGTTAAATGACTCATTAAAAACGAGTCTACTGATTCTTAGTGTTTGATTAAAAGAAAAGTATGCAAATGAGTTTTGAAATAGTTATCTACGTATATGCTAAATATAAAAAAATTATATTTATTAAATACCAACTACTTAAAAATATTTACATACTAGACGAATTTTTAATTATCATTTCGTACATAGTTTTTTTTGTCTCGAACTATGGTATAATTTATAATATGATATATAATTCATATAATTTATTAAACGTGACTTATTTGGATATAGTATGAATGTCAAACTATAGTGGTTCATGCACTTGAAGTGTGAAAACAATGGGCTCACCCAAACTATCACACATAGTTAGTTCATTAACCAATGTCTTATAGGCCAAGATAAAGCCCCTTGATTAGGACTTCCTGCTACTCTTACCACATGTTATACCTCTCTCTACTTGAGAATGGATGATCATTAGAGTGTCAAGAGAAACCCCGAGTACTTAGCTTCCTACATTTATAATAACAACATATTGAGAATCATCATTAAGAATTCTCCTTAGAATTATTATAAACTTCATATGAATTTAACTACATGTTCCAAACCATATCACTGAGTATCAAACAGAAAACAATACATTACACCATTTAAATCCAAACACATATATGAGAAATAGAAAACAAAACAACCTCCACCCATTCGCTCATCGAACAACCTCTGTTCGCCCAACATGAGACAAAACAACAAGCCTCACACAAGCTAAGCGAGCTGGCTCACTTAGCCTCTACAACTCTCTTCCAAAAACCTCAATTACTCGCCCAACGCCCAACAAAAAGCCAAAACAACAATCTCCCTAAGTTGAGCTAGCTAGCTTGCCCAATCCTTGGAACCCAATGTCAGAACTTCCTAAATTTGTCTAGCGAGTCTCTACAACTCGCCTAGCCTTGTTGCATAATTCTGCAACACAAAAATTGCCTAAACAACACCTCTAGACCACCCATGGCCTATTTTAACCATTTTTACCAAATTTTAACACTTATAAACTGAATTCTGAACTTTCATAGACCTAAACAAAGGTGTATAACCCATCTTATACTAGTTTTACACTGTTATGCAACAAGATTTCAACTTAAAACAACTAAATCCTCAACTTATACACCAAAATTGAATTCTACAAGTTCTAGCTCACTTTTAACTAACTTAGGGACCTCAACAAGTTAGAAATGACTTATCAACATACCTCAAACCTTCCTCTTTGACACAATTCTACATTGAAAAAATTCACAACAAATTCTTCTTAGGTTTTATCGTTAATGAATCAGAATGACAACTTACCTCCACGACAGCCCCCTCCAATAACCTCTAAAGCGACAATGGAAGGCCTCGTCATGCAGCAACACTCCCCTAATCATGGCACCTCGTCGAATATCCTCCCCCGCAACAATGAAAGTCATCGTTATGCACCCAGAACCATGTCGTCACGCAACCAGTGTTGGGTACAAACAAAGTCCCACATTGGATAAAATAAGAGATGAACATGGGTTTATATACACATAACATATCTCCACTGTTAAGAGGCCTTTTGGAATGGTACCAAAAGCAAATCTGTGAGGGCTTGGCCCAAAGCGGACAATATCTTATCATTGTGGAGATATCTATGTGTATGTGTGTGTGTTGTCCCTCCCTACAAATGGTATCAGAGACCATGGTTCAGATCTGTTATCCGGGCTCAATTGAGTACGTCCCTCCGTGAACAGGTGAAGCCCTAGCAGATGGCCAAAGCCTGGAAGTGAATCATGAGAGGTGGAGAGCAAGAGATGCTCAGTGTTTGACCATGGATTGTGAAAGAGAAGTGTTGACCATGGTGATTGGTGAATGGCGGACTTCACCTACAATGGAGGAGTGGGGAAGAAGCGTATCCCAATTGTGGTTAGGGTGGGGAACAGTGTGCACTTACTGACGGTCGTTTGCCTTCGATAATGACTCGTGTCCATTATCGACAACCATAATCCTTAAGTAAAGTCTGTCAATAAAAGTTGTTTTTCCTATAGTGTAAATAACACACAATCTAAAGAGATTAAGTAGAAGGTTCATATTTTGTTTTTATACTGATTTATTTGTTAATAAATATTATGTTTAATTGTCGATCAACTTGGTGAGTTTCATTAGGCAAACTACTATTATAAGATAAAACATTAATATCATTTGGACCTTATGCTAAAACTGAGTATTATTTGGACCACATTCACTCGTCGGTAAACACTTAGTATTATTTGGAATAGAATCAATTCTGAAAAACCATAAAAGAAAACTTACTTAGAACTTAACCACTCCTAACTAAAACTAATATGCTTTGGAATGCAGTTACTCTTGGCTAAACACATTACTATTTGAAACACAAATATAAAGAATAATTTGGAGTACATCCACTCGTAATTGGCTAAAATTGAGTATTCTTTACAACATAACTGCACAACTAAATACAAAATATCATTTGAATGCAATCACTCCTTAGCAAGACTAGGTATTCTTTGAAAACCACTATAGGCTAAGATCGAGTATTATTTTGATAATAACCACTCGTGTTTACAAAGAAGATGATATAAAAGATCACAAGTTCATCCAATAGAAGGAGGTAATGTCTTACGACTTATATAAATGTATTAGTATTCTATATTACTAATAAACACAAACATTGTTCTTTCTCATGACTATAAGGGTTAGAAGTTTGAGATCTTGCTCACTTTCTTATAGTAAGACTTTCGTTCTTGTCAGCTTTCCTTTTTCAAAGAAATATTCTATATATTTCTTTTAATATGAAAATAGTTGTTGAACATAGTTATTTTAAAGGTCATTGTCAACTATTACTTCTTCTTAAGTCCGAGCATGCTTTGAGGTTTCAAGATATATTCAAAGCTTTTCACATAACATCCAATGCATGTGACTTTTTTAACAACCCCTTTAGAACATGACAAAGCTTCACACAGTAAGATGTATGTCTTCTCCTTTTGAACAAAACACAATACCTAACATAACTAACTGACTTCATAATGTTAGCATCTTACATTTTTTCAAAAAAAATGTTTGCTTGAAATAACTTTCAACTTATTTTTGAAGATAGTTTTATGTTTTGAGAAAATACTATGAGATTTTTTTTAAATAACAAAGAAAGATATATTTTTTTCAAGTATAAACAAACATTTTTTACATGTATTATGAAATATTTTAGGTTTATATATTTTAAACAAAAATATACTTATTTTTTATTCAAACAAAATCTTATTTGACAAAGTATAATTGCTTACATTTATTTAACAAAAATCTTATCTTTGTTAAAAAAACATATAGTAAACAACATTTTCATCTATCTAACTATATAACTTTATGATAAATTGATAGAGAGATAACATATCTCTTCTTCTGTTTTTCTTGTTGTAACCATTTATGTTTATTTCTTTTGTTCTGTATATAACTCGTTTTTGCTTCTACTTTGTACTAATTCTATTCTCTTCAATGATAATGAGAAATCTTTTTTTAGGATTCTATCAAACACTACCATGGTATCAGATTGGATATCTATAATTCCCTCATCGCCACTCCAACCTCTTTCTCCGATAATCTTTCTAACCCTGCTCACCCTTTATTTCTTCATCTTCAAGAAAACCTAGCCCTAATTCTTGTTACTCATCCTCTCTCAGACACATATTTTCACCATTGGAGGCATGATATACTTGTGGCCCTAGAAACCAAGAACAAAGAAAAATTTGTTCTTGGTACCATTTCTTGCCCTCCCCTTGACAATGTTCTTCATAAAGCATGGAAAAGATGTAACAAGAGGGTGATCTCATGGCTAATTCGTTCTATGTCTCTTCCAATCAAACATATTGTCATGTGGGTAGACTCTACTTACAAGATTTGGAACAATCTTCCAGCGTTTTTCTCATCGTGATAAATTTTGTATTTTAGATCTCTAATAGGAACTTCAATCTTGTAAACAAGGTGAATCTACAATCTCTCAATATTATACTTGTTTACAAATTCTTTGGAAAGAACTTTCTTTGTATAAAACCATTCTTCTCTGCACATGCCCTTCCCCTTGTACTTGTGTCTTATTGACCAAGATTCAACAAGAACGAAATGATGATTCTGTCATAAAATTTCTTCGTGGTTTAAACGATGAATTCTCCCAAGTTCGTTCTCAAATCATTTTGATGGAACCTATGCATGCTCTTCCTAAAACGTTTTCTTTAGTCCTTTAGCAAGAACGCAAATTTCATAATTCCTCATCTCAAACCACACAAGATTCTACGACTAATGGTTATTTTCAAGAACATCTGAACAAGAATTATAATGTTTCTCATGGAAGGTTCTCTCGTGCTTGTCGACGAGGAAGTATTAACAAGTTTGGTGGTCGTACCAAATATTATGACCACTATCAAAGAAAGAATGACATATATGAAAATATCTTAATCAAATATGGTCTTCCCCAAGGTTATAAATCCACCACCAAACATAATCATGTTTAATCCAACCCTTCTGCCAACATGACTAATGTTGTTTCCCAAACATCCATTGAATCCTCTACCACCTAGTCTGATACATCCCAATGTTCAATGTTGCTACTCTCAAGAACAATATGAAGCTATTCTTAGCTTGTTAAAACATTCTCAAACTTCTACTCCTACCATGGCCAACGTAAAACAATGCACTCAACATTCTTCATGTTCTTCTTCTCTATCCAATTTTTCTTCTTGATTTATAGATAGTGGGGCTATTGATCATATATGTACTTCAAAGTTTCTTTTTAATTCTTTAAATTTCATTACTCCTATTTCTATATGTTTGCCAAATAAAAATATTGTTATTGCTAGATACTCAAGAACTATTACATTAGGAAATCTATTTTTTCATAATACTCTATTTGTTCCTAATTTCTCTGTTCACCTAGTTTCTATTTCTAAACTATTGTCTTCCTATAATTGTTTTATAATTTTTCATCAAAACCATTGACTTATTGTGCAAATGAATACTTACCAGATGATTAGAGTAGCTAAAAGGTACCAAGGGCTCTTTTATCATTTTAGTAATGATAACATCAGTGCTTTAGAATCAAATATCCATTATGATTTCAATAACACTAGTGATTCTTGTAATTTGTGGCACATGAAACTTGGTCATCCTTCAAATAAAGTTTTCAAACAATAGCATCTCAGTATTTTGATATTTCTTTTAAATTTATTGATGCTTATGATGCTTCTACCATTGCTAAACAAAAAACATCTCCAATTTTCTATTAGCAAAACTAAATCATCTTGTTTCTTTCATCTCATTCATGTTGATACTTAGGGTCCATCTCTACTACTTCCGTTGATGGATATAAATATTTTTTTACCATTGTTGATAACTATAGCCATTTCACATGGATTCTTCTCTTGAAACATAAAACTAATGTCAAAGCTTTACTTCAAAATTTCATCATTTTAACATAAAACCAATTTTCTTATAAAATTAAAATAGTAAGACCTGACAATGGAAAATAATTTCTTCTTAATAAAATTTATACTACAAAAGGAATTTTCATGAGACTACTTGTGTTGCTACTCTCCAACAAAATGACATTGTTGAAAGGAATCATAAACACATACTTAATGTTTGTCGGTCTTTCCTCTTTTAATCAAAAGTTCCAAATATTTGTTGGTCTTATGCCATAAAGCTCACCATTCATATCATTAATAGACTACCAACAACCTTCAAAATATATCTCCTTATGAACTGGTCTATTCCATCAAACTAGATTTTTCAAACCTAAGAGTCTTTGGTGTTTATCATACTCCATCCCAAGGCTTGATTTCAGAAGTAATAAATATATTTTTCTTAGATACAAGTATTAAACCAAAGGTTTGTACGGTATGATTTTCATTCACATTCTATTCTTGTATCACGTCATGTCATTTTTCATGAAAATATTTTCCCTTATTATATTTCTTTGACTCCACTTTCCTATTCTACAAATGATGAAATTTCTGATATTACCATTTTTTACTTTTCGAATGTGATACTTGTTTCCACTACAACAAATTACACAACATACAATAATTCTAACATTAATTATGACACCACCATTGTTCGTACTGTTGGACAAAGAGTTTCTCTTAGAAACAAAAGTGTACATAGGCACTTAGACCATTATTACTGTGCTACTACTTCAAGCATCCCATCATCCCATACTACCCTATATCATATACACTTGTTCCTTTCTTATAATAATTGTTCTCTTAACCATGTTTCTTTTTGTCATAATATCTTTACAAAAGTTGAACCATCATCCTTTAAAGAGCCTAGCAAGTTTGAATGTTGGCAACAAGCCATGAGTTCTAAATTAAATGCTATAATATCTCTACTTCATTGACAGATATAAAGGTTATTTAGTTGCAAGAGGTTTCACCCAAACTAAAGGCTTTCTCCCCTGTTGTTAAAATCACCAGTGTACATCTTGTTCTTGCCCTTGTTGTTGCTAATCAATGGTTCCTTCATCAACTAGACGTTGACAACGCTTTCCTCCATGGTGATTTAACTGAAGAAATATACATGAAGCCTCCTCTTGGTCTTTGTCCTTCTAATCCCAATCTTGTCTGCAAGCTTCATAAATCATTTTATGGTTTAAAACAAGCTAGCAAAAATTGAAATCACAAGTTGACATCTGAGTTACTATCTCTCGGGTATACACAAAGTTTAGCTAGCCATTCTTTATTTATCAAACATTTTGCTTCTACTATCATCATCATTTTGGTATATGTTGATGATATCCTTCTATTTGGAAACAATCTCTAAAATTACCATTGTTAAGAATAATCCACATTAAAAACCATGGAGATCTCAAATATTTTCTAGGTTTTAAAATTGCTAGGTCTAGAGCTGGATTGTGTATGAATTAAAGAAAGTATTGTCTTAAATTGATTTTTGAAGCTGGTATGTTGGGATGTAAACTAGCTTCTACACTAGCTGATCCTTCTGTAAAATTGCATGCTGATGAAGGAACTTTCCTCATAGATAATTCTTTTTATTGTCGTTTAATTGGAAGGTTAATTTATCTCACAAATACGAGACTCGATATTGCTTTTGTCGTTCCACAACTTAGCCAGTTTGTCTCTTCTGATGACAACTTCATATGCAACAAATCATGAGAGTTATTAGGTACTTAAAGAATGTTCCTGGTTTTCGATTGTTATATGTTACTGATAATTCTTCTAAAATTCATGCCTACTCTGATTTTGATTGGTCACTTGTGCTACCATTAGAAGATCCATCTCTATCTTTTGTGCTTTTATTTGAATTGCTTTAATTTGTTGGAAGTCAAAGAAACAAACCACAATTTCCAAATCCTCCTCTGAAGCTGAATACAAGTCCTTAGCTTCTCTAACTTGTGAAATTTAATGGTTGCAATACCTTTTAAAAGATGTACATATATTTTGTCATACTCCCTATTCAGTTTATTGTGACAATAAGTCTACTATCCACATTACAAAGAATCTTACCTTTCATGAGAGAACCAAACTTATAGACATAGACTACCACATTACTAGACAAAAGTTTTAAGATGGTGTCATCAAACTTCTTCATGTGTCTTTTACCAATCAAGTTGTTGACGTTCTTACAAAGTCTCTTTATCCTTCTTCTTTTAATATCCAAGCTAAACATGCATAATATTCATGTTCACTTGAGAGGGGTGAGAGAAAAAAAACATATCTTTTCTTCTATTTTTCTTATTGTAAGTTTCTTTTGTTATGTATATAATCCCATTTTTGCTTCCGCTTTGTAGTGATTCTATTCTCTTTAATGATAATGAAAATTTTTCTTTTGATCATTATATCAAACATTATCATAAATTAAATTAAATGCTTTACATACAACATAATTTAATATTAAATTATATTTATACTTAAGCACACATTTAAAACCAAACACAATATTTGTTAAACTTAGTTCTAACACAAGATCACCAATAAACTTTTCGAAATAGTTTTTCTTGAAGGACTCAGGTAATCTTTTATACATGTAAATGAGTTTTGGGCTTATTTTTTTACGATGAAACAAATGGGATAATTTTCCACAGTATGAACAATAAATCTCTTTTACCTCAACCTCATCCCCGCTTATTAGCATCATACCATCTCCATCTTCACATCCTTTTTACTAACAATGATGATTCTGTTATCATATTAAACATGATAACATTTAACTCTCCCACCTAATAGTTTGACAGATGTAAGTTCAATTTTACGATCATTACTATGTCTCTTGCTTCCACATGTCCCTCACGGAATATAATATTCAACTTCACATTCTCGATTCTCATCAAATCCAACCATTTTCTATTCCTAACATTCTTGAAAATCTCTCACACTATACCCCAGTTTAGGAACACGTTGCATAACTCTTTCCAAACACACCCTTTTGGAATTCTAAAGAAGAAAAAAGTGTGATGTTTCTTCAATTCATCTCCCTCACTTCTCATAATTAATCAAATGTCACTCCTTTGCTTCTATTCAATTCACTTAATAAAACTCTATCAACAAATTTGTTAATCCTAATATATTAAACTACAGTTTCTTGACTATCAATAAAAATATATAAAAAATTTATTCTTGACTATACTTATAGATAAGAACATCTTGCAATAAAAGAAAGGAGGAATCGATGATGATATACGGTGCAGCAATAAATTTTGTGTACTTGATTAATAAATGTATTTAATTTCAGCCATGTGTATTATTGACAAATGGGTAGAAACCACTCGTTATGTTGAAAAGAATGGATCACTAGTTCATGTGACCTTTTTGAGGAACACTTATCGTAGGAGAGTGTTGGGCCATGTGGCATGCAAATTATGGAGCCAAAATGGTATTTATCTTTTCTAGTTTTAAGAGATTGTCGTGCTGTACTTAGACACCAGACCTGGTCTCCCACATGCATTGGGAATTCACACTGTCTAAGAACACTTATTTCTCTTTCTTTCTGTTTTTTCTTTGCCCTTCTCTTTTATTTCTTTTGTATATGTAAAATATTACAAACCGAAGTAAAATGTTACGTGAAATTTACAAAAATCGTTATATATTTTGGTTATATTATACAAGTTAGAACATGGATTTTAAACTAATAATTATTTTAACAAAGATGATTTTACCAGAATGTTAGACACTATTGTTGGATGAAAACAAATAAAATTATATAGTAATGTGAGTGTATTTTAAAAAACTAAACTCATGTTGAGTTTAAGTAATGTTGTAATCATGTTAAGATATCTACTTATAAAGGGAAGTATGTCTTTAATCTAAAATTTAAATTAATTTAATAAAATATATATTTTTTAATTGTAAATTTTCAAATCATAAAATTTTTCCTTTTAACTTTAGTATTCTGATGAAGAAAAAGTCCCATGTGTTTCTTATTTTTTTTTGACTCATTTTATAAATCCTATCAAACTATATATATATATATCTTAAAAATAATGTGTTAGTTATAAAACGACTCCACTGGGGATCGAACCCAGAATCTCTGGTTCCGTAGACCAGCGCCTTATCCATTGGGCCATGGAGTCCTTTTGATGGGTAATTGCATGACAATTAAAATATATTTTAAACATCTTATATTCAAAGACTGAGACAACATTATTGACTTGAACTATTGATCAGGATATTTTGCAATGACAGAACATAATAAACAATTACTAAAATAAACAATGCTAAAATGAACTTCTTAGAATCACTACAGAACTATCTATTATCCGTATTAAAGGTAGAAAAATGTGTCAACTCCATCCATTTTAGCCAACTATCACCAACATGTCAAAATCTGACTATGACCGGTTGAAAATCATGATCCATTATGTTTCGGGTATAGGGTTAAGCTAGTTCAATGTTTTTATGTCTTTCTCTGTTCGTACTTTATATGTTCAGTCCTCCGTCCTCGTTCCTCAATTTCTTTGATAGGAAACCTGCGAGAGATTCTCCGATGCCAAAGTCAGTTGAGAGCAATGACGTTTTTCAATGGAATAGTAATGAATGCGTAGTAAATACAACCTATCTACCACTCACACTGAATCTGTATTTATAGTTTTTGCTATGGGCTTGGGATTGGTGAAAAATTAATCACGGCCCAAAATCAGCCCAATAACTTTTAACCATTACTTACCTTAAACCTTGATAATTAGCAGCATGGCCGACCGGTCTCCCAAAGTTCGGTCTTTCGGCCAATCAATTCCTATAGGCGACATAATTAACTGGCGGCATGACCGAGCAGCAAGGTTGCGTGATCGCAGACGTACGAGCGTCCGGCTTGGCATGTCCAACCCCTGATGATGAGTAGACGGTTATCATGTTTGGTCCATGTAGGACGTCCGCCCTATCTGGCGTCCGGTCCCTACTGGTACACAAGCCTCCCAATGTAAGATCCTTGAAAATATTTGTAAGTCAGATACTAAATTAAAAAAAAAAAAAAGTAAATAGTGAATAGTAAATTGTGAATAGTAAAAAGTGAATAGTAAAAAAAAAATTATTTTTGGAAAAGATAAGTGTTCCATGTAGCTTTGAGATCAGAATTCACCAATTTGCAAATAAAAAATTATTTTTGTAATAGTAAAATGAATAAAAAAATGAATAGTAAAAATGAATAGTAAAATTTTTTACTATAAATAGCCAAGGGGGGAGGCTGAAAATTTACACCAAAGAACTTAGAAAATTTTTGAGAGAAGAGAGTTGGAAGAATTTCTAATTTCAAAGGGGATATTCTGGAAGTTTTCAGAGAGCGAGGAGATTAAGTCTGTAATAGAGGTAAGGGAAGCTAACCTTGAGTATCTCCTTTTGTATTATCTTGAGTCTTGAATATGCTATATTTTGCTTTTGTCTGATCTTAAATCTTGATTATGGAGTATTTTGTTTCTGTATGATTTTGAATTTAAATGAGAGTATGCTTTTGTGTTGATATCCAAGTGTGATAGTTGTAAAACGTGATATTGATTATGTTATGCCATTTGTATGTTATTAGTTGTTTATTTTTGTATTTTGGAAGGATTAGAAATTGTCTAACCGGCTCTGCCAGATTCAATTTCTTGTTTCCCCAAACGTTTTATTTCTTTACTTATTTATTTTGTTGCATTTTGGAAGGATTAGAAGTTGTCTAACCGGCTCTGCCAGATTCAACTTCTTGTTTCCCCAAACTATTTATTGCTTTACTTATTTATTTTATTGTATTTTTGGAAGGATTAGAAGTTGTCTAACCGGCTCTGCCAGATTCAACTTCTTATTTCCCCTTACATGTTATTGTTCTTGTTATTTAATTATATTGTATTTTTGGATGGATTAGAAGTTGTCTAACCGGCTCTGCCAGATTCAACTTCTTGTTTCCCCATGAATTTTTATATTAAGATTATTTTTATGATTGTCAAATATTGTATTCTTCTATGACCATTTATTGTAATGTTTTATTATTGTTAATTGTTTATAATTATCTTGTATGAATTCTATTATGGATGTTTATTGTGATGAATTTATTGAATGAGTTTGTTGGCTGAAATTGATCTTGTTGGGAGGTTTGGAATAAGGGTTCTGTAATAACTTGTATATGGGTATTAAATAGATATACAGATACTGGTTGAGGTTGTTGTGAGAGGAAGTAAAATTAAGCATTTTAAGATTTAGAGCATAAGAAAATAAGGTAGATAAATTAAATAAATAAATTGTTAATTATTGAGGACCTCCCTTTGTTGGTAGGATAGAGGAACCTTAAAAACCTGAGTTGGCACATCTCTGATCATAGAGCAGCCCTGGCCTGGTCCAGTCAGTTGTGACTAGTCATATGTGCTGGCGTCGAAGGTGAGTTTGATGCGTTCAGACATCTGGGTCCTCTCCGGTGACCAATTGGGGTAAAGAAAAATCTATAATAGGATGAAAATAAAATAAAACAAGTTGATTGTAGATGCATAATATTATCATGGTAAAAATTTCATATATATTTTATTTATCATTTCATTGAGCCCAGACTTTAATATGTAGTTCTTAAGATATGTTGATATATTTTGGTTGATCCATGATCTTTGTTTGGTGAAAATATGTTGAGTTATACTCGTTATGGGCAAAATGAGTTTATAATATGAAGCATGATATCTGGCATTATGTTTGATTTATTGATACCAAAACGGGTGATTATGAATTCATGATTAAAGAATGAACATGATTGAGTTAGGTGGATAAGAGGGTATGAATTGTTGGTTTTATGAAATGTTGGGGTGGATATGAGAAATCATTACTTATGAAATGATGTTTACTACCGGGAGTAGTTTGTTCGAGTTATACCATGAGAGTTTGGTATGAGCAAAGTAACACTTGAGGTTTATGAAAGTAGGCAGAAAGTGGTCTGACCATAAGGCTTTGACATAAACATATGATTCGTAAGTTTTATAGAAGCAGGCAGAGAGGGTTCTGACCATAAGGCTTCAGAAAGTAAGACATAGTATATAAGTGAGGCTTAAGGAAGCAGGCAGAGAGCGGTCTGACCATAAGGCTTCATGAGTAAGCATGGAACACTTGTAAGATTTATGGAAATGAGAAAGATGATTTTGATAATGATGAATTAATGACATCGGAATAATGATATTTTATCAATTGCAGAAATACATGATTATAATATTTTTATTACAAGTTTAATGATTTTATGATATGGTTGGCTTACCCTTATTTGTTTATGCTATGATCATATAACTCATGTTATATGTGAATAGATAATATCGCAGATGTGGTTGAAAAAGCTTAGAGATGAGAGAGACGCGGGGAAAAACTTTCAGGGATATTTTGTAAAAAGAATAAATTTGTATTGGAAAAATTATGTTGTGTAAAACTTATAAGTTGAAATTCGAATTTATGTTAAGTGGTGAAGACTATATTGTTTGAAGTTTGTAAGTTTGGTATTGTACTTTGGGAGAATTGAAATAAAGTTTGATGGTTTATAAAATATATCAAATTAATTTAGTCTCTACTATCAGTAATACCCTTTAAAATATTAGGGTGTTACACCCAAGCCCTACTACACGCAGTGGACGTAGGACTTTGAGCGTTCCGCGGGGAGGGCCAGGGGACTGGTATTAGGCCGGGTTTCATAGGATTTTGGATTTGGATTTTTGGCGGGAAACACGTGTCGCACTGGCAGTGGCAGAACTTGAAGCGGCTTTGAATCTGGAGCGTTGATCGTGTTGGCTACGGTGTAGATGCGCTCGATGGTTACCAAAATTTTTCTATAAATAAGAGATGTGGGTGCCGTCATTTTCACTTTCTCCGTTTCATTCAAGCTCAATATTATTTTTCTCTCAGGTAATAAATGGTTGTAGTCCATATGGAATCTTCTTCTGAGTCGTCGAGCAGAATCCGGGGGGGTTCGACGAGGGGTGATGACGAGCACAGCGACTCTCCAAGTTCGGTCTCCTCGCGTTTTCTGGATGAGGTCGTCGGGTCTTCGAGGTCGTTGGGTCTTCGGGGCCGGATCCGGCAGCACCGGACACAACTGGTGACCGGATAATCCATGGCATACCCATCTTCTTGCTTAAGGGTGGTATTCGTGTGGATGGTTCCCCGCACAAGCCGGACGCTGTAGGGACCGTGGTGTCTGATTAGGCTCCTTATGTCGCTAGCTTGTATGCTTTAGCATATGGTACCCGCGACCTCCTAGAGTGGAGGGTCAACCGCACCCATATTGTCCGAGACGTGGGCGTTACTTCGACGATTCCGGTCTTCTTTCACTACTTCGAAGTTCGTCCGCTGCCTAATGGCGGTTGGGTGTCCTTGACTTCTGTTCGGGATAGGACACTCTTCCGTCCCTCCTCGGACTCGTTCAAAAACTTTAAGCATCATTACTTCAAAGTTATCATCGATGCGGTCGGCTGCCACGAGTTCCATGATGCCGAGGGGAACCCTTTGTTCCCCTTTTACTGGACGAGGGAGCCCCGAAAAATAAAAGCATTCCTTGTGGGAGTGTTGGGTCCGACCGACTTAGAGGTCGTGCGTGCCATTAATGCCCTTCCCCGCCGGATATCCGCCCATCACTTGGTCGAATGCCTTTGTCTTGAGGATTGTGAACGAAAGGCGTTCGGTATGGTATTATTATGTTGGATCTGTTTGTATTTAGTATGTTGATCTTAACATTTCTGAGTTGATTTGTTTTTTCCAGATCTCATGACGACTTCTGCACCCCGCCATGCCCCATTGAGTGAACGGCCATGGCGACGTTATCGTGTGCAAGGTATGAGGCGACAGGTGGGTGTTATTGGTATGCGCTTGGCAAGTGAGGCATTTTTGGACGAATGCCTTGGCATCTGCTTCTATAGTCGGCCAGTAATACCCCGCCCTCAACACCCAAGCCTTCAGGGTCCATCCACCGGTGTATAAAACGGTCATATATATATATATATATATATATATATATATCAAAAAGCACAATCTCATCTATTAATCTAACATATTAGACAAAATGAGTTCATAACATAACCAAATCATGGTAATAAGCCTATATTTGTCTAAATAACAAAACTCTTAAAAAAGTTATAGAATCTATGTTTTAAGATTTGTTAAAGAGTGATGTCCCTCTACCATCCCATCTTCTCTCTACATCTTCCTAATTTTTTTAAAATCCTAAATTTACCCTTTTTACTTTTATCAATTTTACTTTTTATTTTTTAAATCCCTAATCTCAATCTCCTCTCATTTTCACTTTTCCTTTCACTATCAGGAGTAAGCCCTCATCCCCCATTGTCACATTCACTTTCGCTCTTTCTCTTAATTTTTACTTCCGTTAACACAAAAGTTTACAGAAAAAGAAGAAGATAAAATGAACTAACTATTTTTCTTTTATTTACTTTTTATTTTTTACTCAATAAACATATTTCTCTCTCATTGCACCATTGTAAGCACTAATGTAATGTTAAGCATAGATTTTCAAGTTTGGTTATTTAAAGACAAGGAAATAGGAAAAAAATATTTAGCAAATTATAGGTTTAATGTCTCAATAGGTCCCTATTTTCGTCTCAAATTTGAAATAGGTCCCTGTTATATTTGAAGTCTTAATTAGATCCTTATTTTTGTTAATTTAATGCAAATAAATCCTTTCCGTCAATTTCAGAAAACGACGTTAAGGAGTGAGTGACATGGCGTGTGTGAATGCAATTTTTTAAGGTTTAATGTCTCAATAGGTCCCTATTTTCGTCCCAAATTTGAAATAGGTCCCTGTTATATTTGAAGTCTTAATTAGATCCTTATTTTTGTTATTGCTGAACATACTTCTTCACCACCAAGATCATCAATCAAAAGATTCAAAAACCATAACCTTGAATCTTTGTTTTCCCTTTCTACCACCGCATATACAATGTGCAACAAAAATAAGGATCTAACTAAGACTTCAAATATAACAGGGACCTATTTCAAATTTGGGACGAAAATAGGGACCTATTGAGACATTAAACCTTAAAAAATTGCATTCACACATGCCACGTCACGCACTCCTTAACGCCGTTTTCTAAAATTGACGGAAAGGATTTATTTGCATCAAATTAACAAAAATAAGAATCTAATTAAGATTTCAAATATAACAGGGACCTATTTCAAATTTGGGACGAAAATAGGGACCTATTGAGACATTAAACCCAAATTATATTATGAAATTATGATACTTCAAAATTCATCAAAAGTTATAAATGTTTTAAATTTATATCATACAAAATTTGTTTTTTTGGTAAAATTTTATGTTAAGAGTGAAAATTAAGAAAAAGAGAGAAAGTGATAATGAATGGATGGGTATTTGAAAAAGTTATTTATTTGATCTTATCGTAAAATTTTATTGTAGTTTGCTATGGATCAAATATAATATTAAATTGTGTTACTTTAATTCAAAACGGTTTAAGTTGAATTTTATTGAACTATCCACGTCATCCAAAAATTATGTAATTTTTATTTAACTTGAAATAATCTCTTAATACTGAATTTCTCGTATTCAACATTTTGGTTTTAAAGGATCCACACAAAATTTATATAATTAATTAAAAATGTTTTTCGTATTTATAGAAACCAAAATGTTGACGGAGCTTTTTCATTTACAGAATGGAATGGCATAGTTGACAAATAACTTCATCTTCTGAATGTATGAAAAGAAAATTCAGTCTTGTATGCAGTTCAGCTGTTTGACAAAATTACACTTGAAAAAAAGTAGTCATGCATGAACTTCAAAGACTAATCTTTTCAGCAACAAAAAGTTCCATCCACAGCAAACGAAAACCAAATTTGGCCTTTAAGCATCACTTTCTCTTCTTTGTTGCTGAATCACAAACACAGTAGCCTTGCCAGCAGCATCAGTTGAAGCCAACAAATCTCCAAGCACCCCAAGTTCTGGATACTCACTCCACTGCAACAACCCAGATGTTTGAGGAGTTTCAATCCCAGCTTGTCTTCCAACAATGATCAAATCAAACTCCTTCACCAACTTCCGAATCACCAAAGCCGTCTCAGGTCCATCCTGCACAATCTTCTCTATGTAATTCACATTAGTCTCACCCACCTTCCCGTTAATCCTGATATCATTCAGAATCTCAGTGTCAAGCAGTTCCTGCAAATCCGTTACCTCCGAATAATTATTCCTAGCCAAAAACCTGACCACAGTGAGTCTGACATGCGGATTCTTAGTCATCCTCTTAGCAAAGTAAAGTGCTTCTCTATCATCTTTCCCTCCAATGAAAAGCATGCAAACAGTGTAAGGCGTCTCTGGGGAGAAAATATGCGTCATTTGCATTCTCTCAATCAATATCCCAACAGAACATGGAGCTCTCCGCATGACACGGAAGTTCAACTCTCTCAGAGACTCATCTTCTATCTCAATGCTGTTGCCATCAGAAGACCACTTTTTATGAAAGGGAAGAACAATGAGGGAGGTGAACTTGTTCAACGCCAAAGTGCAGATGTCATCGTACATCAACTCAGTTGGTGAGATTGATGTGAAGGTGTTCACCACCAGTGCATCCTTGAACTCGTGCTCGAAGTTTTGGAACGCATCGATGAGTTTGTCTGCCATGGAAGCGTTTGAGTCGTGTTTTTTCTTTGATTGGAGTTGGTGAGAGATGAAGACAGGAGCTGCTCTTCCGATGAGTTCTATGAGCTGGAGGGCGTAGACACAGAGAGGGTTGTCTTTGGTGGGAAAGGTGGCTTCGAGAAGGTTGATGGTCGGAGGAATGTTGTCGGGTCTGTGGATGCATGTGAGAACTCGAAGCTCGGAGTTGTTTTTGAGGTCAAAGATGTTTCGCTTGGTGTAGTTTCCTGCATATTTCTTCATGGGGTCGTAGACATATGCCAGAAGAAATGGCCCCACTGTAGCACTCAGAATTATGCTCACTATCACCAATGCCAACACGTTGTCTGGCATGCCCTGCATTAAAGACATAACGAACACAAACATTATCCTATAATCATGATTCGTTTGTTTTTGCTGTCAAATTCATGTACAATGATTCTGGAGCAAGAGAGGTGAAGTAATTAAGAAGACATGAAAGAGAGTGCTAACCATGAGATCTCTGATTATAGAGAATCCAGCCAATTCAACTACGCCCTTGCAATTCAAGACCAAAGAGAGACAAACTGAGTCACTCAAGGGCACGTTTTGGTACAAAGGAAGCAGCACGCATACAACAAATTTGACAGTGCTAGTGACTGCAATGATAATCAGGGCTTGCAACATGAACTGGTCAATTTCTCCACTCACTTCGTCTCTCCATTTCATGAAGTCTCTGAGGTCCACCCTCATCACACATGTGGTCACAAAGAGAGGCATGAACATCCAGTTAACAAAAGTGTCAATCTTTTTGATAACTGCAGTGCCTAATGGAGGCCCTTCTGGGGTAGCCATGCCCAATGCAAAAGGGCCAAAGAGAGCCAAAAATCCAATGCGATGTGTGATATAGGAAGCCATAAAAGCCATTATGAGTATGAAATACACATAGTGATCACTAACAGGAGAACCCTCTGGGGTCTGTTTTATGATCCAAAACATGGCTGGGCGATAGATGAACATAACAATTAGCAGAAACAAAATGAAAACTATGAGGCAAAACCAGGCTTTTTCTGGATCACTGGACAAAATTTTGGAGATACTAAGGATTGATGTGAAGACCACATTGAAGAGCTCAGTAACCAAAGCTGCGGACTGGCTTAGTCTACCTAGCTCCGAATTCAGAATCTTGAGATCACTTAATACTGTGCAAATGTTAGGGAAAGGAGTCACCGAGAACACACCAGTGATAAGTCTAACTTTTGCTACCTGATCACTGTTCAGGTATTTTGTGGAGTATAAATTTACAACAGTCATGCTGCATATAAATGGAGCCAGTATAGTAACACACCCTATGGTGGCTGCACTACTTTTGGTCCTGGGAATCACACTCACGTCTGTTTTCACCCCTGTGTAGAACAGGAAAAGCATGTAGCCAAAAACTGAAAGCATCCCCAGACTTGCCTGAGAGTCAAAAAAGAACAACTCTCTACTCTTCCGAGCCCATTCTTCAGTGAAGCTGGTTGCAAGTATCAGGCCAACCTGCGCAGAACACCCACCACCATGTGTTAGTTAATATCCAAAACAGTAACAATTCTTGCATCTGCACAATGCCTATGATGTTATGGACACGATCAACTAAAAAGCTTAAACATGCATCAAATAATGGTATAAAAAAAATCATGAACTGAAAATGAATAAGTACATGTTTAATATTATCTTAATCTTCCTATTGGTTACTACTCATGCGAAAGTAATTTGAAATTGACAAGTACATTAAAATGGATATTGTGGCATGCATGTTGAAGGGAAGAACTTACAATGCTCATGGAAGTGAATCTGGGGAATCTTAGACGGCCCAGAATGTTGTGCAAGAGAAAGGTTGCAAGAAAGATAATACATATCTGCATCTCCAACATTGGAAAAGCATTATTTGGAAGCATGCCATTTGTGGTGCACCATGGTGTGTCTGAATTCACCCGAGGGGGCAAGTACGTGCATGATGTAACGTAAAACTCTTTATCGCCCATTTCTGTTGTCATGCTTTATATATATAACTGTGTTCTATGCAACCCTTATGTATCAGAAAGAATAAAACTCAAGGAAGACAATAAAGGGAAGCAATCTAGCACAATAATGCAGGAACAATTGCAGAAATATTAAGAGGTTCACAATAGATATTTGTTATGTTTTTGTTTCCTGAATTTTCATGGTCAAACATACAAATTTGAAGGCAATGGTAGAAGTCGTTTTGTATGATCATTGAAAACTAACAGGTTATTAGTCCATGCAGTATCCAGTTTCCATTCTAATAATACCAAATTACATATATATTCTGTTGTTTGTACTTTGTAATTGTCACTGTCAAATTATTATTGTTAATAAAACAAATCTTCTAAATTTAGATAAGATGAGCAAAACTAAACAACTGTCTTTAATTATAAAAAAAATTAACAGGGAGATACCAACCAACTCCATCTTGTACATCACGATCATGTAAATTAATTAAGCTCAAATTAATTAATTAATTAATTTTATCTATACCTTTTTAGAATATAAACACATTTTAAGTAATTTGATGAAACAATCTTTAAAATATTTATCGTATAATGAGATGGAATTTTCGGGTAATTTTATATTTTTTGTTATCAAACTATAAACTGTATAGACAAAAGGTTTAAAATAAAATTAATTAGATCAAACTATATTAACTTTCTTAACGGTATCTTTTTACGTTGCATGTTAGAGGGCAACTTGATATTTTGACATTTTTATTGGACAAATTATATACGAATATACCTTCATCACTAACACTTAATTTGTTAACTATCTTTTCGGATGAGAAGTTTCACTTTTGCACAATGAACAATCGCAAAACATAGGATAAATATGTAAATGGATTGTGAGGTTTATAGAGTTATTGTATCTACTATATATTACAAATTAATTATTATATTTACAATTATAAAGTATAAATTACTTCTAACTATAAATTAATTATTATATTTACAAATGTAAAGTTCAAATTACTTCAAACTATTTATATTTGTAATTGGATTGAAAGATTTAAAAGATGATAATTGCATCTATTTATACTATAAATTGATTATTAAATTTATCAACCTTTAAGATGATAATTATTTTTAGTTATATGTTATAAATTTATTTTATTTTTAGTTGACGTAAAATTTCTAATATATTTTAGATATTAAAATATATACATATATTAAACTAGATATTTATATAAATGTTAAGATATTTCAACATATCTAGTCGTAAAATACTTTAATTAATACCATATTAAGAATTAAAGTTAAACAAACTCATTCTTACAAAATCAAATTACAATAAAAGAAAATTGTCAATACTCATATATTATCAATACTTACACTGGTGCAACGAAGGTTATTCCTTCAGTTATTTTGGGTTTATAACAGTGGTGTTTGAACTGAAGTATATTAAGATGAGATAAAAAGTTGAGACTTTTGACCTCGGCTTAAAAACTAGATAAAAAGTTTACGATTTTGTCTCGGTTCAAAAAATCTAAAGCAGTAAAGCAAAAATAAACAAATAAAAAATAAAAAATGCATCTATTGTCTTAGTTCTGGATCCAACCGAGACAATATCATTCATTGCCTTGATTGGATCCATAACTAAGGCAATAGACCCTCTTTTGCTTCGGTTTTTACCAGAATCATTATCTAAAATGTTTTTTTTCTAAAAATTGATCGTTTCTGTAAACATTCTATATCACTTAAATCATATCACACAATCCCAGAAACACAGAAACAAACCTACAAATAAAAGCAAGTATCAACAACCCAGAAATACAGTCCAACATATAACTATTTAATGTGATTTTTGGTTTTCATAACTATGGTTATTGTTTTTGAACGAAATTTTTTTAGCACTATTTTAAACTCCTATTTTAGGAGAAAAATCCCAGGAGCCTTTAATCTGAAGTTTAAAAATTAGTTTGATTGCAAATCTTAAAATGACCATAACTTTCGCTCTGGTTGTCCGATTTGCTATTATTATATATGAATTTGGGGTAAAAAAAATTATGATATTGTGGTGACTCGCGCAACTAGCTTGTAGTCCTTCCAAATTAAACAAAAACGTTGTTTTCTATTTTATCGATAATTGTTTTTTTAACTTTGAAAAATATTTAAGCATACTCTGAGTTTGGAGTATACCAATGTTCTTATGTGTATGATGTATGAAGAACAAACAACTAAACGAAAACATGAAAACCCTAAAACAAAACTAACCTTCAAAGTGAATTTAGGGTGAAAATGAAACAAAATGAACATCCTAAAGCGTCTATTCAAAGAGCACATGTCCACAAAATCAATTAGTCAAAACGAAAGAAAATCATACTTAAGCACTTAATCAACGTAGAATGAAAGAAACAATGCAAAAAAAGTTGAAGATGATGATTGCGAAAATGGAAGATGGGAGAGTCCTGACAGAGTTTCACACACAGAAAATGACTTCTGTCTGAAAATGGCTCTGTTTGTGAAATTTAATGTTAAATACATATTATTACCTTGGTTCTATAAAAAAACGCTGCCTAAAACCTCTCAAAAAAATTAAAAAAAAAATCAGTTATTTTATGCCTCAATTCTACAATGAACTGAGGCATAAGTACTCTATGACATCGATTCTCTAAACAATTGAGGTTATAGACTCTTTTAGGCTTCAGTTCTTTTTTAACCAAGACATATATGTTTGCGATAATTACAAAAATGTTATCACGTCATTTTATGCTTCGATTGCAACAAAACCGATATCAAATGCACGAGTTAAAATCCATATTTTTTACTAGTGTTATATATTAATTTTATTTTTAATTGACTTGAAATCTTCTACAAAATTTATCCTAAAAATATATATTTGGGTTTTTTCTAACATCCTCGTGTTGAACCTTGTGAGAGATATTTGGGAACAATTGTTACGTTCAACTAAAAGACGACTACAATGTTTAAATATCTAAAATAAAACATTAAAAGTTAGAACGTAATTGTGTGTCAAAAACCTGTGTCCAAAACTTTAAAATAGAATGCTCCAATTTTATATACACTAAATATTTTTGCAAACTTGAAAAAAAAACTATTACACAAACATTAGTACAACTTCATGCATTCGATTATGTTACTTTTTATTGTCCAAATCAAATCCAACTTATCTCGTCCAATTTTTTAGTATTTTTTTTCAAATAGATATAGCAAATGAATTCCTTTTAGTGATTTTTATGAGTTTTGTTCAAATTCATCTTACTTTTTATTGGAAATCCTCACATTAACTAAAAATTAATATTAAATATTATTTTATATTAATTTTGTAATTTATTTATAAGACAAACAATAATTTTTACTCTTTTCTATAATTATTTAACATATATTTAATTATTATTTGATATACATATAATTATATTTTTTTTCTACATATTTAACATAAAAAAGAGTTTGATATTAAATATTTGATAATATTATATATTTTTTATTATGATTTTTTTATAAGAAAACTATTTAACCAATATTTAGAACTGTAAAAGTATGAGTACGGCATCTCTAATTCCAAAACTAATTATTTTAGATTCTAAATATTTATTAAAAATATTAAGGGTTAAATATGTTTTTAGTCTCTAAACAATTGGCCTTTCTGGTTTTAGTTCCTCTGTCAAAATAAGGTACAATTTGGTCCTCATTCTTTTCGAAACTTTGGTTTTAGTCCTCGAAAACTAACGCCGTTAAAAATGTGTTGATGTGTCTAACGTCTCTGTCCACGTGTAATTGTTTTTTTGCTGACGTGTGTTAAGTGATATGGGGATGGAACTGATTCCTCTTTAATCTGGAATGAAATTGGTACTCAAAATCAGTCAGGGTTCGTGTTGGTGTTGTTGTTCTTTCTTTGGGTTTAGTTTGTGGTTCATCTGTGTGACACTCGGGCACTAACGAGGGCGGGGAGTGATCATCGGTGCAAGAGACATGAGGTGCAAGGGGCACAGATAAGGAGCGACTCCTGGCAACTTCGAGTGGAAGGGACTCATGGATGAATCGAACATACACCGGAATGAGAGGGATCTAGAGATTGTATAGGTATGGGACTATACAGTTGAAGGATAGCTTAAAGGAATTGATTTGACTACTCATATCACCAAATGCATTTGCTTTTCGGTAGCCTGACCCATAAGAACTCCATGGTTAAGCGTGCTTAGCCTGGAATAATTTGGGGATGGGTGACCTTTTAGGAAGTTCTCCGGAAAGTGTGCGAGTGAGAACAAAGCACACTGGAGAGCCTCGTGGTGATGTGTGGGGGTAGTTGTGGGGGCAGTCTGGTTTTTGACGTGTGTTTGTATCATATGGGGAAGTTCATGAAGAACAAGGGTCTAGAATATGTGGGAGGAGAGATACATGTTATTAGGGGAATCGATCCTGACATGTGGTCATACTTTGAAGCGGTGGGATTTGTTAGAGAATTCAAACTTTGGTGGAAGGGTTCGAAAGAAAAGGCAATGAACAACCTCAGACCATTGACAGATGACAGAGAAGCCATTTTTTTGGTTAACTATGCAAAGGCAAATAAGGAGGAAGTTGAAATCTATGTTCAACATGGTCCCAGTCAGACAGAGGAAATTACTTTTCTTACATTTGGTCAGGAGGCAGAGGAAATAAGAGTAGAGGAGATGGAGGAAGAGGTTGTTATGGATGAAGAAGATATTGGTGGGGTGGAGGGAAATGTTGAAGTACAAGACTTGCTACTAGATGACGAAGAGGAAGAGGGAAATGTTGAGGGAGAAATGGTGGAAGAGCAAGAGGAAGAGGGGAATGTTGAGGGACAAATGGTGGAAGATGAAGAGCAAGATGAAGAGGAAGATGAAGAACAAGA
This sequence comes from Vigna nakashimae, assembly GCA_034642375.1. NCBI lineage: Eukaryota > Viridiplantae > Streptophyta > Magnoliopsida > Fabales > Fabaceae > Vigna > Vigna nakashimae. Next base: position 27,910,999 of record CM067768.1, read on the forward strand.
TGAAGAGGGCAATGTTCTTGAGGACGAAGGGGTGGAAAATGTTGATGACAGTGAACAGGAGAGAATGGCAAATGCTGATGATGGGTTTGGGATGGACAATGTGACGGTGGAGGAAGAGAGAAGAAATATTAATCCAGTTTTGGATAGGTGGAAGAGAATGAAAAAGAAAAAGAGAAGTGTTAAGAGCAGATTTGAAGATAGTGAGGAGGCATTTGTCATTAACGAAGAGGTTGGACAGCATGAGATAAATGAAGTTTATGATACAGACGACTTGTCCTCAAATGTAGATAGTGATGAGGATGTGAGGGAGAATAAAAGGCACTTTCCAAAGTATAAAGCAGAAGATATGACTAGGGGATTCAATTTTAGATTGGGAATGTTGTTTAAGTGTTTGAAGGATTTTAAGAGTGCCTTACAGGAGCATAGCGTTTTGAATGGAAAAGAAGTGAAATTTGTCAAGAATGATTTGAAGAGGGTAAGGGCAGTTTGTAATAAGTGGTGTGGTTTTCTTATTATGGCTAGCAAGGTAGGAAGTAGCCAAACCTTTAGAGTCAAAACTCTAGTTAGGCACAAGTGTGGAAGGGGTTTTGGTAGCAAAAGTGCAAGTGTAGAATGGATTGCACAGGTTTTGGTTGCCAGATTTGTCAATATTGCTGACATGACAGTGAAACAAATCATAGATGAAATAAAAAAGTCATATAGTGTTGGAATAACTCATTGGAAGGCTGGAAGAGCTAAGAGAATTGCAATGGATTGTTTAGTGGGTGATGGAGAATGACAATAGGGTTGTCTCTATGACTATGTGGTTGAGTTATTAAGCGTCAAGGCTGGGACCTTCAAGATTAAGGTCAATCAACCCGAACCCACCTTGCTACCAAGGTTTGGGTCATTTTACATGTGTTTGGAGGGCTGTAAGGAGGGGTTTGTAGGTAGTTGCAGACCATTTATTGGGGTATATGGTTGTGACTTGAAGACAAGTTATGGAGGTCAGTTGTTAGTTGTAGTAGGAAGAGACCCTAATGACCACCAGTATTTCCCACTAGCTTTTGTTGTGGTAGAAACAGAATGCAAAGACACATGGATGTGGTTTTTGACACAGCTGCTTGATGATATTGGAGGCATAGATTGTGAAAGGTGGATCTTTATTTTGGATCAGCAAAAGCTACATTAAAATTTTTAGTTTAGTTAGAAATTTATTTTGATTATGTAATACTTATTGGTGTATTATGCTTGTAGGGATTAATGTCATTTTTTTGTGATATCTTGAATGGAGTGGAACACAGGCTGTATTTACACCATTTATACAACAATTATAAGAAAAAATTTGGGGGAGGCCTGCTCATTAAGACCTCATGATGGGGGCTGCGAAGGCAACATACTATAAGGAATGGGAGAAAAATATGGGTGAGTTAATTGCAACGGGGGCACCATCCTCAACATCACAAGTTGGAAGGAGATTAGTCAGAGATGCAGGGGATGGGGCCACTATTTGTACGACTTCTTTATTAATCAATATGGACCATTTTTGCAGTTGTTGTTATTTGAACCACATTATTTTGTATTATATTTAATTCCAGTGGCCTTTAATTCAAACATCCTATTTACCATTACTGTGTTGTATTTGGTGCTGGAAGCTGGTGTCACAGACTTTGCTTTGCTTTACCATTCGATGCACTATTAAAATTTAAATAACCATTCGGTGTTGTAAAATTGGTAGATCCAGTGCATTTATTTCCTACCTGACACTCGTATGGGTGCTTTTATTTATGCTGTAACTGGTTTAGCTGGTGTAGGCTAAAGTCTTCTGCCATGGCTTGGTTAAGCTAGTGTCTGCTAAAGTGTGCTTCATTATGTTCCTTTTAGTGTCTTTATAAATTTTAACACAAATGCACATAACACAACCATCAGGGCACAATTGAACTAAACTTGCACATTTTATTCAATTTAAAACTTCAAAGTACATCCACAACACAACATTACCTATCTAATTACAATTTACCTTCAACACAAACAGAATACAAAACATAGCTGTTAATGTCCATGACAATACAAAAAACACTAACATCATTTTGAAATGTTTTCTCTCTTGCTCTAATTTCTTCTTCAACTTGTCCTTCTTCTTCCTTAGATCCAACACAACATTTTCAATACACACTTCAACTTCTTCACTCTTCCTTTGTAAGCTTCCTTCCATTTCAAAATCTCCTTCATCAACCCATTCAAAGAAGTTACAGCTTGAATTACTCTGCAAATGAAAATTACAAATCACCAATACAATCTTCAACACAATAAATAAAGCTTTTATTCTCACTTACTGCCCAATTTCACATCTATAAAATAGTCTCTCTTTGTTCTTCAATGTAGTTGCCTTCAACAACAACAATATTTCCCCACAACCACAGTTTTTTGAAGCTAAGTGAGAGGATCCACATGTTTGGGACATTCCAGAACCTATGCTCCTTGGTGTGCAACCTCCTCTATCACCTTTCATTTCCCTTCAAAAGTGATTAAGAAAGAAACTCAAGTTCAAAACCAAAACCCTACAACAAAACCCTATATCCCCAAATCCATCCATCATTTTAAACCAAAACAAAGACGAAAATGAACTTAAGTGGCCAACTCCACCAATGCCCAACAAGGTGATATCCAAGCTTGAACCTTCTTTCGACCTCGTCTTTACTCAAATCCTTCAGACAACACTTTGCAATGAACCTAATAAACCAAATTTTACCAATGTTGGATTAACTTTGCATTTTAACGGTAAGAACATGTGGCAAACGTTACAAAGCATAATAGTTAACACACGTAAGCAAAAAAGCAATTACACGTGGACAGCGACGTTAGACACATCAACACATTTTTAACCACGTTAGTTTTCGAGGACTAAAACCAAAGTTTCGAAAAGAATGAGAACCAAATTGTACCTTACTTTGACAGAGGGACTAAAACCAGAAACGACCAATAGTTTAGGGACTAAAAACATATTTAACCCAAATATTAACTATTACATTTGTGGACAAAAATAAACTTATTTATTTTAAGTTCTTCGAAAATTGTACTGCTTTAGCATGTATAATTAAAGATATAACTTATGAAACAATTATAGTTTTGGAATGGAGGAAATACTAAAATTTTAATAAAAACAAAATTTCTCAAATCTCAGGCCATGTACAAACATACTTTTAGAAACATTTAAAGAAATTCTTTATGATATGTTATAATGCTAAATATATTTACATCTATTAAAAGATTGTTTTTATTTTTAAATTTGCATAAGTACTTGTTTGAAACAAAGTAGTCAATTAATGAAGAGAAGTTCAAATAAAAAGAACAAAATAGGAAAAGAGCATGCTGGTCAAACAAATAATACATTACGTGTTAGTTAATTTTCTAATACTTTAGCATCTCTTCCATCAAAGTAGTAAGTAGATACTACAAAAGTCTTTCATTTCTACAACATAAAAGTGGCATTTTTAAGGAACTTATATATTCACTTACCCAAAGAAGTTATATAAAAGGCCATCCTTTCATCAAGAAACTAGACGTTATATGAGACGAATCTTTAGCTTACTTTATTTAAACTTTTCTTATAATTATGCTATAACTTTGTCATCTTCACTCTTTATTGAATACTCGGACAAACAATTTTGGGTATAAAATTGTTGTCAAACACTTCTATGGTAGAAGGGGTTGGAAATAGATATGATATATGATAAACCAGTATAAAAAACTGTGGACTGTCATTTGTTTCCTTCAACAATTATGGTCCATCTTCCACTAAAATTGGTTCAGCTGTATTAATATAAAGAATGACTCAAGGGAAGATAAACCAGAAAGTTGCATTATATTAACCAAATAGGAACAGCCTTGTCCTCAACCAACAACCATGAATTCAGGACCAAGCGAAGACGGACAAACCTTATGAAAAACAAATTCGAATAAATAAGATCTCTAGTTCAGCAGTTAACTAAGCAACAGAAAACATTAAAAGCATAATCCCACACCAAATTATATATAAACATTGATTCAGAAAGTATCTTAATATTCCCATTTTTTCAACTCCATGCCATCAGGAGGACTTCCCTCCACCTTCTTTGATCCCACTTCTTTCCAGTTTGTAGACAGCACAGTTCCATTAGACTCCACCTATATAATAAAATTGAAGAGAGGTAAGGTGCAATGAATACACCAGCATGCACTGAACACAATTTGCTGCCATTCTCTAAATAATAGTTGTGATTGTGATTTACTAGACATGCCCTGAATAAAGAGGATTTAAAAGTTTGGCCTATGTAATGAGCAGAATTGATAGATGAAGAATGTAAAACTCACAAATGACTTTTTCATTGCTCTTCTGGTATCCTCATCTGCATCTTGGTATATTTCCCGGAAAAATTTGTTCAATGCAGCATCCCCGTCGAGCTTTTCATCTTTCTCCTGAAATGAAGAACGTTAGGAGCAAGATTTGCACTCACTAAAATACAAACAGTTAACACATTTACAAACCTCTTTCTTGACTTGAGCTTCGATCTTGTCCCAATCTCTGGTTTGTTTTGAGGACGGGTAAGAAGGTCTATGACTTGCAGTAACTGCAAAATTCACGAAAAGGGATAAAGCATTTTTAGCATGAAAAACTGGACCTTGCCATGCAAATGTTCACCAGTATTGTAGCTAGAATATTAGCCTCTAGTAAAACGGTTTATGTTCCTGCTAAGATAAAATCTCCACCCTTTTTCAGTGACTTCTAGTTTTACATTTTCGTTCTTTAATTCATTAAATTCCCAACTTTTCCTCTCCTTAACTTGTGCAATTTCTAATCTATCCCTTCCTTAAAAACAGTACACCTTCCCACCCTTCACTTGCACTAATTATAGTCCCATGTTTATGGTCTCTACACATCCATCACATTTGCATAGGACCCATTATACCAAAGTCACCACATGAAGAAAAAGGAAACCATTATACCAAAGTCACCAAACAAGAGAAGAAGGAAACTCCAAAATCCAAATAAGTGTCAAGTTACCTGAAGAGGCATTAACCATCTGTGGAACTACAACGTTTTTGGTGAATTCAAGAGATGACCAATGAATAGGTTCCGCTTTCTCAAGGCGAATTTCAATTTTGGTTGACAATACATCATACCGGCAATTGGAGGGTACAATCTGATAGAGGAAAACCAAAGTTCAACACAGTATACACAGTACAAAATAACAAAAAGCACTAATAATATAAACCATACAAAGGAGTTTAAATGCAACTATGGAAATAAAGGTGCTTGAGACCAGCCAAAAAAATAAAAATAGACGAGATAACCAAAGCTTAAACTATCTTCAGTATCAACCACCCTAGGAAAAAACCAAAACTACACTATGCACGTATAAAAGACTGTAAGATACATTTTCCCAGTGATCCAATCTTTTATGCTGACAAACAGGTCTTGTTCATACCTTTCCAAATAAGCGAGTTTGAAAAACATATGCATCTTCCCCTGGGACATTAATACTAACACTTAGCTACAAAAGAAAAAAACAAGGAGGGACTAAGATTAGAATGTGATTCACCAAAATGAATATAAGTGCACCAAAGGCTAGATAAAAAAGCATTTAATAAATATTGTATGATGTGAACCATACTATTTGTTCGCCAAATTCAACAGTTATGCTTTCCTTGGGGATTTTCTTTGCAAATATGGTTACAACCACCTGATCAGGTTTCTGGTAGAATTCATGCCTGCATAAATTTTGTTTTCAAAGAGTCAAAGCCTGAGAAATTTAATTTAGTTCCTTCCTTTAATAGAAAGTTTCCAGTTCACATAGTAAAACATTATCACAAGCAAACAATACAACGTTAAGCATTGCAGACTTGCTTGCAAGTTCTCCCTATCAGATACTAAATCAAAAATTGTTAAAAAAATTAAAAACTATGGGAATATCCTCTCTATAAGTTAATTGATAGATAACAAATGATTCATGATATTTAATTGAACAATGTAAACTTTTCGGATCGTTGGTTAATGGCTCTATAATCCACCATGACCAAGCAGTTTAGACTTTGATCCTTATCTCTACTATTCTAACATAAAGCTAAACTTGTGCACATGGAGGATGGAACAGTGGCCAGTGTAGCGCCATACTTCAAGCCCAAAGGTCTCTTGAATGAAGATATGTGCCAAGACATTAAATATAAAAAAATAAAATAAAATCATTCATTTTGACTTTACCCAAATCTTTAACTTTTGGGATGATTAGTTCAAACACAGCATCAAAGCCCATAATAAAGTGGTATAAAATTAGATATTTTCTCCCCCATTCTTTTAATGAAAAGATAAATTTCAGCAAAAAACTCTGAGCTTATTCATTGTTCATCTAAAGCCAAAAAATGAAAAATGATAGACAGAACCATTCATAAACTTCATCTAATAGATTAAGCATTTGGGAGTGTTACTTTTTAAGACAAAAAATAACAAATACAAAACATAATCACAATAACTAAAACAGCTGAAGCACTGTTAATATATACACAAATAGTCCTAGTGAATATGCATAACCATAAAGTAAACGCATGTTTGACCTATATTTAGGTTTATTCACAGCAACTGGTTGCTTCTCTGGAAGATCATCCTGTTGTTCAACATCTTTTGAATTATCATCCTGCGCTATGGTCTTTTCCTGTATAGGTATGGTGGTATAAGATTCTTCTGTTCAACACATGTCCATCAAGTTCAAGTCAGTTTCCTAGCCAAAAATGGCATCAATCCACATTTTCACTTCCAACAGTCAAGAAACAGTCATCAGTCAGACATAAAACAAAATCTAAAACATGAAAAGTACACCTCAAAGACAAATAAGTTTAATTAAATAAAAAGGATTTTACCATTAGAAAGAACAAAGTTCACCTGCAATGAGCTTATCACACTCTTTGATTAAATTAACAAATCTTGGGTTGTCTGGAGACAATGAAGCACCAGTCTCCAGAGCAGCCTTGGCCGTCTGATACTCCTCAAGCTTCAAGCATGCAGTACTGCAATTGAAACAATAAATTTAAATGTCAAAACATAAAATAGGATGTGATCTGCTGATGCACAGAATGCAATTTCAATCAACTTTAGCCTCAGATATCCTCATTAACCATAATGTAAATAACGTAAAATCCGGTCATATTTAAATTTAAATAAATTATATATTCAAGCATAATAATCTCTTCATTAGTCAATAAAAAATTCACATTAATGGTTTAAATATAAGGCCATGTTTCAATGAGAAGACAATTATATAATATGCATGCTAGTATCAGATATATGTACATTGTGTATACATTGCAAATTTTGAAGTGGTTATGCATACAGATATTGTGCCACCTTATATCATTGTGTCTCCTCAACTGAATCTCCACCTTTCACTCTTATATGCCCATTTAGCATTGTTTCCTATTGTTATCCTCATAAATAGATTTACTCTAATAGAACACCACCATTTGATTAAGTAGTCATTCTCTATTTAAGAGGTTGCTTTTGACAACACTTACCAAAAGTAACAATATTTCTGGATACTATATATTAAAAAAAGTTTGATTACTAATTTGGTTGAGTTCAATGTTTTGAAATTTAGTCCTGCACCTAAGAACTACTTATTTTAGTACTACCAGATACACCGTTAACTCTCTCAGTCCTTACACACACACTTATTAATCTATTTCAGTTCCTACAATTTTGGCCAACAGAGACTAAAAAGAATAAAAGGTGCATATTTGTAGGAACTAAAACAAATGGTTTCTAACTGCAGGGACTAACAAATAGAATACAGGTATAAGAACAAATGAATAATCAAACCTTTTGAAAAAATTTAAAGACAAGGTGGCGTTGTACTTACCCTTTCCGTAGATATGCTTTTGGCAGAGAAGGATTCAATTCAATTGCTTTGTTAGCATCAGCAACAGCCTCTGCACAAAAGAGGAAAAGCAAATCAAAATTCTAACTCAGTAAAACATTACAACCACATGTCTGCAGGGTGCAGACAACCATGAAAACAATCCCAAGTAAAGACTATATGAAGATTTGTTTTTTTTTATAAAAAAACAACACCAACAAAACAGACATTAGTCGATAAAAACAATTCCATCTTGGTCAAACTCCCAACTCCTCCCACGTGACCCAATTGAACACAGGAGTAACAAAAACTCAATGATTCACACAGAATAGACAAAAGGGCAATAGAAAAACAAACTTTTGAAGGGAGGAAGTGAGAGTGTACCAGTTAAGTTGTTCAATTTGATGTTGCCTTGAGCGCGGTCGGCATAGAGTTCAGCTTTGTTGGGTTCGAGGTTAATTGCCTGAGATAGAAGGTCCACTGCGAGTTCAAAGTGGTCTTCGACAAAGGCTTCTTTGGCTCTCGCTTCAAGATCGGAAGCCATGGGAGCAAGGAAGAGAGGAAAAAGAAGGTTTGAAGGAAGAAGAGAAAGAAAATTCTAGAGATGGAGTGTGTGATTTGGAATTCGAAGAGAAAGAAGAAGGAATAGGAATGATGGATTGACCTGAGAGAGAGATGTGAGATGGGTATGGTATTATAGAGAGAGTGGAAGGCAAACTGCAAGGGGGAAAAGAGAAGACTTTCACAAGTCTTCCCAAAAAAGATTATATTGTTATAAGTTATAATAATTATAATAATTTAAATAGTAATCATTATATTAGTAGTTATTATTACTCTTGATAATAAGCAATTGATAATTACTTTTTCTTTGAAACAAAATAACAAAGAAACATTATGTGTGTGCAGTTATTTAAAATTTGGATCAATAAGATTACAATATACGAAGTTATAATTTTATTATTAAGTTTACATGTCTCACCTTATAAAATATAACTAGAATAATATTTATTATTAGTTATTAGTTAAACTAATGTATTTACTTTTTTATGATAATAAAAAATAATAAAATTATTATTATAATTATAATTATAAAATTTAAATTTAAATAATTTTTATAATTTTATTGTAAATAATTTTTATTTTGTAGATGATTTTTAATTAAAAAATAGTTAAATTTGTAAAAATGATCAAATAAAAATGGTTAAACTTAAGTAATAATTAATTAATTAAAAGATAATATTGATAAAATAATTATTTTAATTTAATTTTTAAGATTGAAATATATATACATATATATATATATATATATATATATATATATATATATATATATATATATATATATATATATATATATATATATATATATATATATATATATATATAGACACAGACGTAATGTTCTTTAATTATATTATATATTTTTAGTTAAGTTTGAAGTAGTTTTATTGAGTATTCACAATACTTCTTCATTTTATTTAATATTTGATTTTTTGTAAGCAAAATAATAATATAATAATGTTATTTTTATCTTTTCATCTTCCTTTTCAATACTTGAAAGAAAGAAAAAGTGAGTTATTATAAGAATTTAAAAGATATTAAGAAGAAAATGGGTAAGTTTATTAATAAATTGAAACTATAAAAGAATAGTAGTGGTCACATCATTCCTTAATTGTAAAAATCAAACAACAAAGTTAAAAGTAAAAAATATTTAAAACATTTATAAAAAATATTAATAAAATCTCAATTAAGAATTCAAAAGGTTTTCAGATTTTTAATATTTAATTAAACCACTGTATGGAAAGACATGTATTTTTTTTTCTTTTTCACGTGTGACTCTATTTTTATTAGGTTTGATTTTTTAAGTTATTATATTTAATTTGGTATATTTTATAATAGTTTTTTATTATCTATTAATATATATGTTTAAAAATCATATAAAGGATAAAAACAATTAAAATAATATATAAAAATTAATATAATGAATTTAGGAATTATAATAGTGTGCAATGTTTTATTGTTACTTGTTTTAACTAATATATAAAAATTATTTATAAAATTTAAAATTAAAAAAATTGCAATCACATCATTTTAGCAAGATTTCTGTATGCAAATTTTAAAATAATATAAATATAAATAAGTTATTTGGATTAAATTTATTAAATTTAAGAGATAAACTTTACCTAAAAAAAATGTATATGGAGGAAGAGCACTATAAGTTATAAAACAAATTCATTGAAATTTATTAATTATTTTTTATTAAGTTAAGGTAAAATGAGATTTTCATAATTTAACACTAGCACAGTGCTGTGTGTCTTTTTTGGTTTATATAATAACGTTGTATTTTATTATTTTAAAAACTTGATACATTACAATAATTTATTTATCTTTTTATATATTAACATTAATATCTATTTCAATTTAATATTTTATAATATTGTAACACCATTACAAAACATTATTGTTTCGGTGGATAATTTTGGGACCGAAAGACTAACCTATTGACGTGTTTGGGCCGCTTGCTCGCTTCCAAACTCCTGTTATTGGCCGATTGGTGTTGGCACAAACCGATCGGTCTTCTTCTTGACGTGGGAGGATGTACCTGCAAAAGATACTCTGATACTCAAGTTAGGCGTGTGATTTTGAGGAGTCTCGGCTCTTAGTTGAATGTTTAGTGAATGATTATGTATTTGAGAGTAGTGTAGAGTGAATAATGCGTAAGTGGAACGTACCTGGCTTTTGGTCCTGGCTTTGTATTTATCATTTACCTCAGATCCTAAGCTGATATAAGCCCAATAAGATATAAACAGAATAAGATATAAACAGATTACCTGAAAATCCGGATGGTTATTTATAACCTTAACCGCTTAAAATATCTAAGATATTTTATCCAATAAATATCTTACTGTACAATTATGTTCGGTGGAAATGAAATTAACTTGTTGATGTTTTGTGTTGATATGAGAGGGGTTGTGGATTTCTGGAAAGGATATATGTGTTGGATGCTCTGTTCAGTTAATAAATCTGATATAGAGAAATAGAGATTAGGAGTTCTTGTTGTATGAAATTAGTGTATTATTGTTTGATTCAACATGTGCAGTTTTAGGTATTTTGGATCTAATTATTTTGTATTGAAAAGTTTTTGTAAATGTTTATGGATAGTCTGGGTTGCCACGATGAGGACCACCTGCAACTGAAGTTGCTTTACTCTGAACATAGAAAGTGGGAGTTTTGAAAATATCTCCTAATTAGAGAAGATTTTGATGAGTTGGAAAAATGATGAAACCTTTGTTGAAATTTATGGGAATAAAAGGTGAATATGCAAAATAGGTAGCATGGTAAGTGTGTGGAAGATTGAGTGGTGCCACAAGCAAAGAGTGAAGGAGCAAGAATGCTTAATGCAGTGTTTGCTGTTGAAAAATGAAGTGTACAAGTCCATACTATTGTGAATATTTTTCAAACCCATTCACTTTCCTATGTACTTTTGGAAGGAGTTTACAAAATATAAGCATGTACAAAATAGTTGCTTTTTTGAGATATTGCTTCCTTTAAAATTAGATAAGTTCATTGTGGTTTGAATTTTGGCATCTCCATTGCAGACTTATATTTGCAGCAAAACTTTTTCTTAAATTTGTTGTTATATTAGATTGTAAATACTGAATACATTTAGTAAATAAATAAGGAAAATTATTATCATGAGAACAGCTCTACATGAGATAAATTCTATACTAGAATAACTTTTGTAATTTAAATTATGTATAAATTTTGAAAACTGATATTAACTATTTTTTCCTATAGATACTAATAAGAAAAAGTGTCAGGTGTAAGAAAAATTGTGCCAAATATTACCTCACATAAGCTATTATAGAAGTGAGGGATTCATGTGCTCTTTTATATATCACACCTTATATTTGATGAACTTTGTATCATTATACAAGTGCTTCTATTTTTTTTTACATTCAATTCTCTCTGTTCAGTCTTCATTCTTGTTTTGAAGCTACTATATTAATATATAATAGAAATTATATAGATATATTTAAGCACATCTTCCTTTGGAACTATATATATAATTTTGTATCAAATAACATTATTATAGCCAAATTATAAAAATATGGAACAAAATAAGAAAGAAGTTTTTTTTGTTAGAGGGAACACAAAGGTATGAGATTGGGTTGCACATGATATTCTTGATATGGTACGGTCCAACAATGAGTAAAGTGTAGATTTGGTGTTGAACCCTAACAACCTTTTTTCTGTATTCCCTGCATAGCATATCTTCTCAACATAGGAGAAGTTATTAGTGAGTGTACCATCACTAATACACCCAATTGCTGCAACTTTTTAAACCAGAAACATTTTAAATACATTCAATTTGCCTTTGTAGCAGCCTTTGGCTCTCTCATTTCATTCTATTTCAACTTTTTTTTTTGTTTTCTCTTTTGTGCTTGGCTCATTTCATTCTACAAGTGCTTCTCATTTTTTTGTACATTCAATTATCTCTGTTCAATCTTCATTCTTGTTTTGAAGCTACTATATCAATATATAATAGAAATTATATAGATATATTTAAGCACATCTTCCTTTGGAACTATATATATAATTTTGTTTCAAATAACATTATTATAGCCAAATTATAAAAATATGGAACAAAACAAGAGAGAAGTTTTTTTTGTTAGAGGGAACACAAAGGTATGAGATTGGGTTGCACATGATATTCTTGATATGGTACGGTAATGAGTAAAGTGTAGATTTGGTGTTGAACCCTAACAACCTTTTTTCTGTATTCCTTGCATCGCATATCTTCTCAACACAGGAGAAGTTATTAGTGAGTGTACCATCACTAATACACCCAATTGCTGCAACTTTTTAAACCAGAAACATTTTAAATACATTCAATTTGCCTTTGTAGCAGCCTTTGGCTCTCTCATTTCATTCTATTTCAACTGTTTTTTGTTTTCTCTTTTGTGCTTGGCTCATTTCATTCTGTGAAGTTTAGAAGTTTAAACAAGTTCAAATTGATGTATTAAAGTTGTTAGAACCATTCATATGAAGTTAGAATGACCTGTATGCAATTTTGTATGTCAAACCTATATTTGAGCCATTTTTGGAACTTACAAAGTGAATATGAATTGTAGTTCTATTTTGTGCCTAATTAGAGTTCAAACAAGTGTGTTTTGATGAATTAAGAGTGTTGAAATGGTTAGCAAAGGGTCATAATGGATTAGGCACAAAATCACTTCCAAAACCATCAATTTTGAGTCAACTTTGGGAAGTAGAAAGGGATTTTGAGTAGCAGGTTGGTTTTGAGTAAAATTTTAGTTTCCAAATGTTTTAATTCATCAAACAAAGTTGTTGACGTGGCTAGTTTTGATCTCAAGCTGCTGTTGTGTAATTTTGAATCTCAAACCACCAATTTTTGGGTCTTTGTTTGAGTTCAATTTTTCCATTTCTTCTGTTTGCCATTTAGACCATGGCTGGACATCTTGTAATTTTATGTCCTTGCAGGAATTTGTTATCAAACTTGCAGCCCACTGATAACTCTCTATATTTGCACATTTTTCTGTTATTAGGATCTTTCTTAACTTCTTTTAGTCTTTAATTGTTTAGAATTAGGCTAGTTTTAGGTTTTTCTTTAAATTCTTTAGTTTTATAAAATTGTACTTAAAATTAGGTTTTTAGGAGTTTTTTTTAGTGTTTGTTCATAAATAGGAAATTAGTTTTTTTTTTTTTAAGAATTCTATTCTTTATTTTTGTTTAGATAGGCTTTTATTTTCTTTAATTTCTGAAATGTTCTTTTCTTTAATTGTTGATTGATTTTTTTTTTTGCAGATTTGGGTTTTGGGCCTTGGTCAACTGGGCGATTTGGTCAACAAAACTATATTGGGCCACTACTGCTGCCAATGATGTTGGGCTGCTACTGAATTGGGATGACAGATTGGAATTTATGCTACTACCACAATTGAGCAGCTGAGAACATGTTGGAATTAGGCCGCTTGGGGCGCTGCTGGTCTAAACTGCCACCATTGGAAGTAATTGAAGCAATGGGCCACTGCATGTGCACATCTTGGGCTTAAGTGAAACGCAACGGATTGGAGTCTTGGCAGCAACTACCTTAGGGGTCCCCTATCTTCATTCTTATTTGCAAAACACTCGAGCACATTTGGCAGAAAAGCTAGATTCCAACGAGAAGGGAAAAGAAAGAAACAAAAGCTAGGGCTTGGGTAGAGTGAAAGAAAGAAGAGCTTCATGGCTCAAGATACTTACTCAGAGACTGAGGCAGCCAAAGGCAAAGTGAAGTGGATCTTGTCTAGAGAGGATGACCGGAGCTAACTTGCATAACCAGTAAAGCTTGAAGAGGATCGAAGGGCTAAAGTTTAAGAAGAGAGGAGAAGCGTCCGATCAAAAAGCGTGAAGCGTCCAAGTGAAGCAAGGTTCCCCTTTCCCATTTTTTTTCATTTTCTCTTTTCTTCTTCAACCCTATATAAAGGGGTTTGCTTCTGCCATGTGCACAGACTTTACTTTCACATATACATATATTTTCAGCTTACTTTTTTAGTCTTAGGAATAAATAGAGCGAACGTGAGAGTTTAGGGTTGTATCGCACTTTCGGCTTCGAGTTTCTTGCGTTCTTGCTCGCCTTTTCTTCGGTATATTCTCGTGTAATCCTTGTTTTCTTGTGAATAAAATTTCTTTCTTGATGTTTGCATGTGTTGAGCGTTTGATAATTTTGTTAGCTTGATTTTTCCATTATTTCTGTGTTCTTGATTGATGATGTGAGAGTCTTTCTTGTTGTGTTTTGTAAAGAAAAATCTGATTTAGACTTTATAACTCCACATCGTTGAAATTCCTTAGGGAATTACATGACTCCATAGTGAGCATGATTTACCGAGATGTCTTCTCGAGTTTGGAGATGAGTCTAATGAAATAAAAACACTGTAATTTGTATTTTGTTTTTGTTATTTCATTTTGATTAGAGTCTGGTATGTTTTAGAGTATATTACATGTTTATAATTGCATTTAGATTAGGTTTTGCATCTGGTGATGATTAGAAACATGAATTAAGAATTGAACTTGTTGTAATTTGGTATAGTTAGTGGACATTTACCCAATCTAGGTTCTGATTTAGAATTTAAATACCACACAGTGGGTATGATTGTCCAGGATGTCTTCCTGAGTGTTAAATGACTGCTTTTCTACACTAAAATTGGCACTTTTTATTCTGATTCATGATTCCAATCAACCAATCTGTTTCTACTTATTATTTTAGGTGTTTGCTCATTTGATTTCAGTTTTATTTGAGAATAATATTGGCATATTTGTTATTAGCTACATCTGTTTAGAGTAGGATTTGATGCTTCGTTTTAGGTTTTATGTTTTACATTCTTATTCAAATTTGATGCTTAGTTTATAAATATATCTTGATTGTTAATGCATTCTTTTAGATTTAGGTTCTACTTCTGTTATGCATTTCTGTTTCAAAGATTTTCTTTCCTTATTCATTTTAGCATTTGAGTTCTATTTTGTAGGAAGTTGTAGTGGGTAGGTTTTGTTGCTGTTTTGATACTGTTATTTTCTTCTTTTTCATTATATTTCAAATTCTTTATTCTTTTAAACAGATGTTAGCTTATATTAGTTTCAATTCTTTTATTTTAGTTTCATTCATTTTAAATGTCCCCACCTGTTTAGTAGTTAGTAAGTAAATAATTAGTAAATAAATACAAGACTTAACTCTACATTTTAAAACTTAATTATGTTGAGTCCTAGGATTGATATTCTGGTTGCCCTATGCTACATTAGTGGGGACCAGACTTTGTTATGAGTTTGTGCGACCAATCTCAGTTTAACACCCACCAAATAAAGTCTACTAAAGAGGTGAGTATTGAATTTGTTTTATAAATTTGTTGATGTATGTGAAGGTGTTGGTTGATTCTACTTTAAATTAAGTCTAGAAGGTGCAACTTGGTTTATGCTTTATCCTGGTGGTCATATTTTGCTGGAACATGTTCTTTTAAAGGTTTAAGGGTTGATTTTAGGCCCTTTTTGTGGTGTTATGATGCATAATGTATCAACTTATGCTTGTATTTTTCTTGATATGTTCCTTTTGATAAAACCATGTTGTATTATTATACCGTTGTACATGCTACTGTTTGGTTGGCTTCCACCTTGCTCTTTTGTATTGGCATGAATGCTAAGATTTTCTAAAGTTTGTGAAGTGTGTGAATGATATACTTCTTTCCCTACTTCATAAAGCTGAGTGATATTTTGTATTGGCATGAAGAATTGATTCCTGACACAATTTCTTGAAATCACTACTAAAACCTCAAAATGACTACTAGAAATGCACTAGAATGGTCAAAATTTGTAAACTGCACTAAACTAGCCTAAGTAACTTCAAAGAAATTGTCTTAACAAGTTTAGAATGATAAAACCTAGCTAATTAGAAACTCACTCTACAAAAACAACCTAGAATTCAAAATATGAAACCCTAGAACCTAAAACTAGTTACTAGAATAGGCTAAAAGTAGTCATAATGCATAGCGTATTAAAGTACTAACCAAAACAGTAAAAAAAACTATCTATACAAGTTTTAAAACATAAAAGAAAGATAAAAATGATGGCACAATTTGAAAATACAAAGAAATACTAGATTTACTATTGAGGACCTAAAATTACACTACTTAAAACATAAAAAGTGTACTAAATAGGTGACAATTTCGAAATTGACCTAAAGAAACCTAAGAATGTGTAATGTTATTATCCTAACAAGTTTTCTACGAGACTTTCACAGGTTAGATCCGAACATGGGTAAGCTCAAACACCGGATGATGCAAGTAATGAGGAGTGTTAGCAAAATGATGAAGATGAAGTTTTGATGATATCTAAATCAAGTCAAGAATAACCAAGACTCATGAAGAATGATTTTTGAAGACTTGTAACTTTTGTAATAACTGTATGAACATAGGAAATTAGTGGTTTTATGTATGCATTCAAAAGTGATGTAAAAATGAACCAAAAGCAAAAACTGTGCAGTGTTAATCGATTAGCAAGGGTATCTAATCGATTAGCGTTAATCGATTAGCAGGGGTATCTAATCGATTGTTCCAGAGACGAATGGAGAAGCACAGCAGTGCAGTGCTAATCGATTAGCAGGGGTATCTAATCGATTAGCGTTAATCGATTAGCAGAGGCTGTTAATCGATTAACAAAGTGACCGTTTGAAAAACTAGTCGTTTTTTAGCTGTTGGACTATCCGTTGTTTTGTCTTTTAGTGACTAATCAATTAACAACTTAAGTTAATCGATTAACACAGTCAGAAAGGCTGAAAACGAAAAATGGAAGAGCCTTTGGATGAGTCTATAAATAGACTCTCATTTCCTCTCAAGATTAACCAAGAGAAACTCTTCCCTTGTGCTCAAATACTCAGAAACTCTTGAGAATTGTGTGCTCTTGCTCAGCTAAGGAAACTCTGTCTGTAGAGTTGGTAAAATACTCCTACGGTGATAGAGGAATAGCTGGTTCATCCTTGGTGTGTCTAAGGAAGTGTTTGGAAGAGGAAGTCATCCTTCGTGAAGTATTCGGAGGAAGTGTGTCAACACCCAATTTCGTCCGGATTGATCAATAGATTTATTGTATTTTATTTTCGTCTGAAAAAAAAAAAAAAAAAAAAAAACAAGAAAGGACGTTCGTCCTCTACACTGCAGACGGTCGTCCTCTTCTGTGCACTGCAGACGTTCGTCCTCTTCTGTGCGCTGCTGACGTTCGGTTTTTTCCAAATGCAAGCGACAGTTCGGTCTTTATTGAACGATGCCATAGATTTTTGAACGTTCGGCTTTTGTACGTTCGTCCTCGGTTTCCAACCGCCCGTTCTTTGCTTTGTTCGACCATTCGGTCATTCGGCTCTTTAGGACGTTCGGTCATGTTGATTCTTAGTGAACGTTCGGTCTCATTTGTTTACTGGACGTTCGGTTTCGTAATTGAACGTTCGGTCATTTGTCTTAACGAGCAGTTGGAGTATTGCGACGCTCGTCCAAATATTTAGCGTTCGGTCATTTGTCTTAACGAGCGTTCGGTATTGGTGACGTTACACACTGCTACCGCTCGTTCTCCTTCGTCCTCAAACGTTCATTATTAGACCGTTCGTCCATCCAGACCTTTAAGACGTTCGGTCATGCAGAAATTAAACCGTTCGGTCTTAGTGTTTACTAAGCGTTCGTTCTCGTTTTGAGCGCTCGTCCTATCCCTAGTGTTTTTAATCGTCCGTTTCGTTCTACCGCTCGTCCAAATAGTGTTTTGAACAGTCGTTCGTTTGTTCGCGAATGTGAGCGTTCGGTCTGTACGGATTTCTCCGTGAGCGTTCGGTTTTGGGCATTCGGTTTTGGCATTTGGGTAACCCCTAAGCGTGCGTTCTCGGTTTTGACGAGCGTCCGAAAGTGGTCCCGTGTTGACGAACGTCCACTTACAGAATGGATTTCTGAAAGAAGAGAATATTTTGGGCTGAGTTTTGGATTTCTGAGAATCATCTGGCACGTTCATTTTGGGAGTTGTCTGCCACGGCTGTCAAGTGGTCTTTTACGCCATGTCAAGTGGTCTTTTACGCCATTCAAGAGAGGAAACATTCTTGGGAACATGGGGAAACCCATTATCTTGGGACTTTCCTCATTGGGAGGAGGACCTGGGACCACTCTCATGGATAACCATTTTGGAGCTCAACAGAGAGCAGGGGGGAGAGGGCCATTTTTTTTGGATGCGATCATCATTAACTCTGGGGGACACACACGGAAAAGAGGCTCTCCTCATCGGCCCTGGATCCACTCTGGTTAGCATCTTCATTGTGGTATCTCGCAGGCAGTTACGAAGCAAAGGAAAGCTAGAACGCGAAAGGTAAGTCTTCACTCTTAGATTGCTCATATGCTTTGAGTGTTTGGGATATTGATGGCTGTTGTCTGCTTGTGTTGGGTTGCTATCTGCTTCCATTTGATTTGATAAACCTGGGCATGGTTTGTTTGCTCCTATCTGAACTAAATATGTAATTATTGAGGGATACTATTTCTGTTATTTCTGGCTTGCTTCTGTACCCTCTTTCATCCGTTTCCAACAACCCAAAACCACGCCTCACGGCCTTCAACAATTAGAGAGCAGTACTTCCTCTACAGAACCCAAACTTGCAAACTGATATCTCTCAGCACAACCCCATTATCTTTTTCATTTTCATCTCCAACACCTCATGACCACGGCCTAACCTCAAACTCCTTCACTCCCCTCACCCAACCATCACTCGCCCCTCACACAATTCATGCAACAAAGTCACACCCACCATCTTCAACCCTTCTCTGCCTATCACCCCAGCACCATCATCTTCACCCGTGACCATCCTCAGCACGGCCCACGTTCATCATCAACCCCAACAAACATAACCTACATCTACCCGCCTACCACGCACAACCTCACAACCTCAAATAACTCGTCACCACTCAAAAGCACTTTTATTCCTCCCCATGGCTATATCATGACACTCACGGTTATTACCAGCCACCCCTTGGTTACAACAGTCACAATCCAAAACAAACCAAGAAATTGAACCTCTACGTTTTGTTCATTTCCAATCACCATGTTCATTTCCAATCACCATATTCATTTCCAATAACCAGCAAAGGATTTGAACCCCTAAGCAACAGATATACGCGGAACTGAAAACCATAAACCCACCATCATATTCTGAACCCAAGACTGGGATGGCGGCATGAAAGGCAGAATGGCGTAGGCACGGTGCGGAGGACAAGAGTTCCTTTATCTCGCGTGTTGAGAAAAAGGGGAAGGGAGACGAGAGAACCCGGCGCCGTGGCTGACGGTGGCTCCGATGACGGATGGTGGCGAGCGGGAGTGCTTGCGACGTTTCAGCCGCGACTCGCAGTGAGCGGTTGCGCGACCGATGATGACCCTGGCGGCAGAGAGTGGCGGAGGCGAACCCCTCCTTGGGTTGTCGTTTTCGAAGAGAGACGAGAGAGAGATAGGCGGTGGCGCCGCAGTTGGAAACGGCTCCGGTGGCATTTGGGTTTTGCCGCCGACGCCCAAACTGGGAGAGTTGGTGGCGTGGTGGCCGGTTAGACGGAGCAGTGGCGTGGTTGAGCTGGCGACGGCTTGACGGCGACTCGCGGTGGCCGGTCTGGCGGAAGGCGAGGGCGTTCTCTTCTCGCGCGCGAAGAAGGGTAAAAAAGGGGATCCGAAGCCGTGACCAGCGGCGGCCTGGGTGGCGCCGACAACGGAGAGTTGAACCGGATAGGGGGCCCTCCCGCGGTGGCCATTGAACGGCGGCTGAGGCGTGGCTGTTGAAGGGTGGAAGAGCAGCTCTGGGTTTCCTGAGAAAGAGACCTTGGAGTCTCGTTTGAGTAAAGCCGTGTGATGCACAGAGTGAGAGAACCCCTAAGGGTTTCTAGGCTTGAGAGTGAAGAGGCCTTGGGCCTGTTGCTGACCCTGCCCTCTTTGCGCAACCCCATTCTTCACCCGCGCACCCCCATACATCCTCAGGCCAGTGCTGGGTCGAGCCCAAAATAAAAATCAAACAGTTTGGTTCTGCACCCCCTGTTATTCATATCTCACGCCCCTTTCGACTTGGGCTTAGGCCCAGTCCGTTGTTAGAAACCATTTTTGTATAGACACTCAAGTTTCTCATTTAGGCACCCCCACTTTTTGTTACTTTTATTACTTATTTATTTATTTGCTTTTCTTTGTTTATTCTACTTTTGTTCTCTTATTTTTCTTATTCTATTTTTATTTTATTTTACTGTTTTATTATTTTGTTTGTTGTTTTTGTTTTTTTTGTTTTTATTTTATTCTAAATATCCGTTTATTTTAAAATACATATTTAATAATACATAAAAAAATAAAATATTATATATATATATACATATATATATATATATACAAAATTTACAAAAAATACGTTTTAAAGGTTAAGCACACGTGTGATCGCTCGCATCGTCCTTGTGTTAAAAACCTTCTCTCTTTCATAAATAAAAATTACAAAAAAATATGTTTTAAAGGTTAAGCACACGTGTGATCGCCCGCATCGTCCTTGTGCTAAAAACTTTTTCTCTTTCTTAAATAAAAATCACAAAAATATGTTTTAAAGGTTAAGCACACGTGTGATCGTCCGCATCGTCCTTGTGCTAAAAACCTTTTCTCTTTCTTAAATGAAAATTACAAAAAAAATATGTTTTAAAGGTTAAGCACACGTGTGATCGCTCGCATCGTCCTTGTGCTAAAAACCTTTTATCTTTCTTAAATAAAAATCACAAAAATATGTTTTAAAGGTTAAGCACACGTGTGATCGCTCGCATCATCCTTGTGCTAAAAACCTTTTATCTTTCTTAAATAAAAATCACAAAAATATGTTTTAAAGGTTAAGCACACGTGTGATCGTCTGCATCGTCCTTGTGCTAAAAACCTTTTCTCTTTCGTAAATGAAAATTATAAAAAAAAATATGTTTTAAAGGTTAAGCACACGTGTGATCGCTCGCATCGTCCTTGTGCTAAAAACCTTTTATCTTTCTTAAATAAAAATCACAAAAAATACGTTGTAAAGGTTAAGCACACGTGTGATCGCTCGCATCATCCTTGTGCTAAGAACATTTTCTCTTTCTTAAATAAAAATACCAAAAAAATACAAAAAAACTATAGATATTAATACTTTTAAACGAACAAACCATATTGGTATGCCAGAACTACGTGATCCTTGATTCTCCATCAAAAGTGGAGATACGTAGGAGCAAGGCCAGTCCTTGTCAGGTTCATTCCCCAAAAATCCAAATTATCCATGACAAGTTTCCCAGCAATTTCCAAACAATTTCTTCAAACAGTTTTCAAAAAGAACTACGTAACCCTGATTTCTCATTTTTGAATGAGAATACGTAGGACCAAGGTCAATCTTTGTCGGGCCCAAAAAACTAAAAATATATTTTGTTTATTTAGAAATTTATTTTAGGGGATAATTAAACATTTTGAAACCACATCACATTCGCGCATTTAGTTAAAGGTACTGCCTTCGGGCAGGCGCCGTAGGGTGCTAATACCTTCCCTACGCGTAACCGACTCCCGAACCCAGAATCTGGTTTTCATGGACCGTGTCTTATTATTTTATGGTTTTTCCGTAGTTTCCCAGAATAAACTATGGTGGCGACTCCAAATCTCTTTTCTCAAAATCTTTTATCTATTTTCCATGGATCGTCGTCCCGTCGCGATTCCGGTTGCGACAGATGGCGACTCCACTGGGGACCCTTTTTAGAGAGTCAAGCCATTTAATTAGATGCGCAAATTTGATGTGGTTTTGCTTATGTGTTTTGCTTTCCCTTTTCTCTATTTGTGCTTGATATTTGGAATAACTGCAATAACTGTTGGATATTGAACCCTAGGGTAGACAATATGTTTATACCTGCCTGGGAAGTTTTCTGGTTGTTTTGCAGGTGAGGGTTTGGGTGTGCATAATTTCCTCCCTTCACACACATACTTTCAGCATATCATGAGTGGGGCCCTATACCCGGGTCTGAGCGTAGCCTAGAATTAGAGGAGTTGTGTAGCGGTGTCACTCTGGGATGTACTTCCTGTTTGGCTATCGTGAGAACTCCAGCTAGAGTCTGTTCTCTTCATATGTGTTTCCACACCTAGTTGATTACTCGACTGTTGTGGGGATGCTAGGAAGGGGGCCATAGCTCTAGTGACCCTTGACCTTTAGGTTCAGGGAATCATCCTTGTGAGATTGCATATACTTGACCTTGAACCCTAAGCAGTGAACCTTTGGTAGGGCACGATGGGAGGAATATGTACTTCTGTAACCCTCACGCTGTTCATTTTTTTTGTGATATTACATTCCATATCATGCATGTGCTTTGTTTCGCCATGTTGTTTTATTATCATGCATCATATTCATACATCATTTAGTAACATGTTAAAAGGAAATCACAGGTACCTACTTGACTTCATACGAGATGGATGTTAACACAAGATCCGATGCTACACAGCACACCGACTCTTCCGATTTAAGAAAGAAGTATAGTCTAAGGACCCATGTTGGAAACTTGACCGGGCTGATAAACTTGGGCAAAAGGCTGAAGACTATAAAAAGAGAAACTTTTCAGAGAAGATATGGAAATTTGTTGAATCTAATGGAGGTTGAAGTACAAATACCCGCTATCACAGCCTTGGCACAATATTATGATTCTCCGCTTCGATGTTTCACATTTCAAGACTTTCAGTTGGCACCAACCATAGAAGAGTTCGAGCATATCCTGGGTTTGCCACTGGAGGGCACCATTCCCTATCAACATTTAGAGCATCATTCCTCTATACCCACCATTGCTACCATCATGAAATTACATCCCAAGGAGCTTGAAGATAGGATGATGATGAGGAATCAAGTGCATGGGTTATCACAGGGATATCTAGAGCAGTATTTACATCACCTGGCTGATAAAGAGGATTGGGAAACTTTCATGGATGTATTAGCCCTCACCATATATGGCATTGTCTTGTTTCCCAAAATAGAAGAATTCGTGGATTACACCGCGATAGACGTCTTCGTGGCGAGTAAAACCAGATCAGAGAATCCTGTAACAGCAGTTCTTGCGGATGTTTATGGGACCTTGAGTTTTTGCCATGAGAGAAAGGGAAAGAAGATTCTTTGTTGCTTACCGGCGTTGTATACATGGATGACAGCGCGTGTGTTTAAGGAGATGGTCGACGTCAAGAGTCTATCGGAGACTTTGTCACACCAAGGGCTTAAAGGTAAAGGAGGAAACGATTGGGCCCGATTCCTTGCTGGCTTGAGCGAAAGAAATATAAAATGGCGCCTTCCTTGGCTCGGAAATAAACTGGCTATCCAGCATTGTGGTAGTTTTCTTAATGTGCCTCTCATAGGGGCCCGGTACTGTATAAATTACAATCCTCTTTTGGTGCAAAGACAATTTGGGCATCCCATGAAAGGGGCACCTTCATCAGATTACCTTGCTACCCTATTCATTTATTACGAAGACGGGCATTTCATCGAACTGCTGCGAAAGGTTAAAAGCGCCTGGGAAAATGTTGTTCGAGCAGAGAAGGACTTGAGGGATGGAGTAGTGGATTGCAGGGTCAGTTATCACACCTGGATTCTGGAGAGAGTGAAAATAGTCAAGTTGCCTTTCAAGCCAATCAAGGATCAATCAGCTAGTGAAGGACCATCCCAAGCTCCAGAAAGTGAAGAGGTGCAACAATTAAGAGCTGAGATGGAGAAATTGAAAATAAGGAATGCTAGATTGGAAAACGAATTACAAAGGGCGCGTAATGATCTTGTGGATATGAAAAATGATAATGAAGAAAAGTCGCGGGCTTATGAAAACCTTGTCAAAAGCCAGAAGGCTGAAAGGGATTATACATTTCGAGTAAAACAGGATCTAGCGGCCGCGAGTAAAGAATTATCCATGCGGGTAAATGAGAAGAAGATGGCTTTAGAAGAGGGAAAGGAGTGGAAGCACCTCTACGAAGAAGCCAAAAGAGATAAACGAGAAGCCTTGAAGAGACTGAGAGAAGCACAGGTTCAGATAGAAAAAGCGGGGCATGAAATGAAAGAGATGGCCATGTCATTTGAGGCAGATATTAATCGGGAGCGTTGGAAGCTAACAGAAGCAGAAGAAGAGCATCGAACTCTGATAAGACAAATGGAGGAATATATCGAAGAGCAGGAAGAGCGATGGAGGTCGATAGATTTTGAAGAAAGGCATCAGGCCTTGATAAAGCGAATGGAAGAACACATCGCAGAGCAAGAGATGGCTGTAAAGCACTGGAAGGAAAGCTTCGCTCAGTTGGCTGCTTTGGCAAATGGGGCAATTGAAGACATCCCCAGGATGGTGTCGAATGCTGAAGCTAGTACTCATTTTTGTAACTCACCAGCGGAAATAGAATTGTTTATTAATCATTGTAAATGGTTGGTGGGAGAAATGAAATCTTTCATTGCCCGGGCGCGGGATTGATGTACATCAGAATTATGTGTTTCGTTCCTTAGACGATGTAATGGATCAAATTTTCTTGAAATGAAAGATAGGGGATGTTTGTTTGGTATCGGCTTGTGTTAATTTTCCATCAGTATTGTCATAGTTATCCTGTGATTTCCACTTATCACTAGCATGCATCATGTTTTCTTTTTGCATTTTTCATCCTTATCTAATAAAAAATAATCAGCAGTACAAGTGAGAGAACAACGGCAAGTTTTCCAAGACATCCGTACAGGACCAGAGCTAATTCGAAGGTCATGGAGAATTGGGAGCAGTCACACGAATCTATTAAGGCCGATGTCAGCCAGTTGAAGGATCAAATGGCCCAGATTTTGGCGGCTCTTGAAGCCCTGAAGACTACGGGAGGGGCGACGTCTGCGCAAGTTGAGGGAAGTGCTCAATACTACCCTCCGTTGTTCAATGCTGGGAGCCAATCTGTTTCATTCCCAATGTATGGATTACCCCAAGGTTACACCCCACCTGTGGGAGAATACACAGAAGGGGAGCAGACTTCATTCTCCTTCCCTACCACTGCTAACCTACCGCCCATCAGTACTCAGGAGCCTGT
This sequence comes from Vigna nakashimae, assembly GCA_034642375.1. NCBI lineage: Eukaryota > Viridiplantae > Streptophyta > Magnoliopsida > Fabales > Fabaceae > Vigna > Vigna nakashimae. The sequence goes on from CM067768.1 coordinate 27,936,453, forward strand.
TGTGATGTCTGCACCTATGGTAAATGAAGGGATGCATACAAGCATGACTGATGGAATACGAGTAACCCCGGTGCCACCTGTGATTACCGGAGAGGGCTTTTCTACAAGGGCTGCGCCATATACTTCGTTTCAGGGGGTAACTAGTAATGTTGATGGGGCGAAGGATAAATTGGAGAGCCTAGAGGCAAGATTGAGGGCTGTTGAGGGGTACGAAAGTTATGGATTTGGGGATGTTTCTAGATTGAGCTTGGTTCCTGGCGTCAAAATTCCACATAAGTTCAAGGCGCCAGATTTTGAGAAGTATAAGGGAAGTACATGCCCAAAGAACCATCTGACCATGTTTTGCAGAAAGATGGCTGCATATGCTTATGATGAGCAGCTGCTCATCCATGTTTTTCAAGATAGTTTGGCAGGAGTGGCATTAAATTGGTATACTCATTTGGAGCCTACTCGAATTCGTTGTTGGGCGGACCTGGCTGATGCATTCGTGAAACAGTATATATACAATACACATGTTGCGCCAGATCGTTTACAGCTGCAAAACATGTCAAAGAAAGACAATGAAAGTTTTAAGGAGTATGCTCAGCGGTGGAGGGAATTGGCTGCACAAGTTGAGCCACCTTTGTATGATAGAGAAATGGTGGCAATGTTTGTAAATACGCTCCAACCACCATTTTATGAACATATGGTGGGAAATGTATCTTCAAATTTTGCCGATATCATCGTGATAGGTGAGCGGATAGAGATCGGGTTGAAAAGTGGGAAGATTGCATATGGCTCGTCGACGGTCGCAAATTCCAAAAAACCCAATTTCAACTCAGGAAAAAGAAAGGAAGGAGATGTGCATGCAACATCTGCAACTCCCGTGTGGAGAGGTCAAGCTCCCACTCATAACTATCGACCATACTGGGGTCAACATCCACATGCCGCTAACGCGTCATTTGGTCATCAGATTAGGCCTGAACAACAACCAGGGTACTGTCAACCACCACACATCCCAACGAATAATTGGAGGGGAGGGGCAAATGTAGGTTCCAATATGAATGCGGGTCCAAATACTTATCCAAGAAGGAACCAAGAAAGAAATTATGTTAACTTTACACCAATTCCTACAACTTACACGGAATTATTGCCTCATCTGATCAAACAAGGTCTGGTTGTCGTTTGTCCCCTGAGACCTTTGCTGCCTCCGTACCCAAGAGGCTATGATGCAGAGGCAAAGTGTAGTTATCATGGAGGGGCCGCTGGTCATTCCACTGAGAGGTGTCTTGCTTTCAAGCATAAAGTGCAGACTCTAATTGATTCTGGTTGGTTAAAGTTCCAAGAGGATAAGCCTAGTATCGAGGCCAATCCTTTAACGGGGCATGGAAGTGCTTCGACGAATGCTGTCGAAGTGAAAGAGCATGAGCTGGTGAGAAATGTGAAAGAAGTCAGGAGCTCTAGGAGGTTTATTTTGGAAGCATTGCTGAAAGTGGGTGTCTTGAAGGGTGATTATGATGAAGGTATGGTATGCGCGTTCCACCCAGATGCGGGGCACTCTATTGAGGAGTGTGTGGAGTTTGAAGAAATTTTGCAAGACCTGCTAGATCGTGGTCTGATGCAGGTATGTTACAAGAATGAGGAAGGAGAGGTATTTGCACAGACTGGTGATGAATCCGGTATGATTTTACCAGAACCATTAGTGATTCGTTTCACTAAGACTACTTCTATCCCACCAACTCAAGGAAGGTCGCCCGTTATTATCCGTGTACCAGCTCCTTTTCCTTACAAGAACGAAAAAGCTGTCCCATGGAGATATGGGACGCATACGTCAAGCGAAGAACAAAGCGTTGACCCGGCCGTCAAAAACATATCAGGGATAGGTGGAATGACTAGGAGTGGTCGAATTTTCACATCCCCAGAGTTGGCACGAGAAAGAGTTAATGATAAAGAAACAACGATGGCCGTGAAAGCAAAAGAATTCTTAAAGGGCAAGGGTGCACAGACAGAGGAGATCCCCGACAAGGAAGAGAAGAGAGAAGTTTCTGAAGAGGAGGCATGTGAATTTTTAAAATTCATACAACAAAGTGAGTATAAGGTGGTGGAACAGTTAAACCGTATGCCTGCTCGTATATCCTTGTTAGACTTGCTCATGCATTCGGCATCACACAGAAAGTTGCTAATGAAGATACTCAGTGAGGCTCACGTGGAGCCAGGTATTTCATTGAATAAATTCGAAGGTATTGTTGGCAATATTGTTGCTAATAATTATCTCACTTTTACGGATGAAGAGATACCAGCTGAGGGAAGAGGGCATAACAAGGCTCTTCACGTCTCTGTGAAATGCCTGGATCATGTTATTGCGCGTGTTTTAGTGGATAATGGGTCCTCTTTGAATGTAATGCCGAAAGCAACCCTGGAAAAGCTACCTTGCGAAGGAATGCATATGAGACCTAGTTCAATGATTGTGAGGGCGTTTGATGGTAGTAAACGAGAAGTGATGGGAGAGGTGGAATTACCAATACAAGTTGGCCCGAGTGTCTTTCAAATAACATTCCAAGTTATGGATATTCTGCCAGCTTATAGTTGTCTACTGGGGCGCCCATGGATCCATTCGGCTGGAGTTGTACCTTCTACACTACACCAGAAGTTGAAGTATGTGATGGGAGATAAGCTGGTGATAGTATCAGGAGAAGAGGATCTTCTTGTGAGTGGGCCATCATCCACACGCTACATCGAGGCGGCTGAAGAAGCTCTCGAGACAGCCTTCCAATCATTGGAGATCGTGGGAAATACTTGTGTGGAACCGTTTCCAATAAATCCTCGTCTATCATGTGCTTCTATTATGATGGCTAAGATTATGCTAAAAGAGGGCTATGTATATGGGGAAGGTTTGGGCAAATATCGGCAGGGGCGAGCATTCCCTCTGGAAATAGTTGAAAACAAGAACAGATATGGCTTGGGGTACAAACCTACCAAGGAAGATAGGAAAAGGATGATTGAAGAAAGAAAAGAGCGCAGTCTGGCCCGTGCAGAAAGACGAGGGCCCAGAGAGAGCAAAATTCACATTGTTGACATCAAAGAAAGCTTCCGCAGTGCTGGATGGATCAACACTGACCAGATAGCAGCTGTGGAGGATGAAGAAAGGGTTCAAAGTTTGAACTTCGTGTGGGCTTGTTCCCCTGATACTCAACTCAACAATTGGGAAACACTGGATTTACCTGTGATGCTTAATGTGAACAAAATGTAATAGTCTTAATTAAGCTTATAGTCTCGATTGGGGTTTTAGAACTAAAGTTTTGCGGATTGATTCTTTTTACTTTTCACTCAGCGTGACAATAAAGTTGCATTTCATCATCATTCGGCATTTTTCTTTGTTTATTTTATCTATTTATACTTTTTCATAAATTTAAATGATGCAGATGTGACAATGATTGTTTTGAAAATAACGATATCAATGTTCCTAATTTTGAGCACCCTATCAATAATACGGAAGATGATTTTGAAGATGATGTGGAACCCTCTCCAGAATTGTTGAGATTAGTGGAACAAGAATCTAAGGAGATAAAACCCCATCAGGAGGAGATTGAAATACTTAACTTGGGAGAGAAGGATGAGATAAGGGAAGTGAAAATCGGTACTAGTATGAAAACGGAAGTGAGGGAAAGATTGCGTGTCCTGTTGAAGGAGTTTAAAGATGTGTTCGCATGGTCTTACAATGACATGCCGGGTCTAGACACCGATATTGTGCAGCATACGCTCCCCCTCAAGCCGGAATGCCCTCCAGTCAAGCAAAAACTGAGAAGAATGAAGCCGGAAATGTCCCTAAAAATTAAAGAAGAGGTCCAAAAGCAATTTGACGCAGGATTTTTGGCTGTGGCAAGATACCCACAATGGGTAGCAAATGTTGTACCAGTGCCTAAGAAAGATGGGAAAGTCCGAATGTGTGTTGACTATCGTGATTTGAATCGTGCAAGTCCGAAAGATAACTTCCCATTACCACACATCGATACTCTGGTGGATAATACGGCCAAATTTTCGTTATTTTCGTTCATGGACGGATTCTCGGGATATAATCAAATTAAAATGGCACCGGAAGATATGGAAAAAACGACCTTTATCACGTTATGGGGGACATTCTGTTACAAGGTCATGTCTTTCGGACTCAAGAATGCTGGAGCAACGTACCAAAGGGCAATGGTGACACTCTTTCATGATATGATGCATAAGGAAATTGAAGTCTATGTGGATGACATGATTGCAAAGTCGGAATCAGAAGAGGAGCATATTTTCAATCTAAGGAAATTATTTGAGAGACTGAGAAAGTACAAACTCAGGTTAAATCCTGCCAAATGCACGTTTGGAGTAAAGTCTGGAAAATTGTTGGGCTTTATTGTCAGTCAAAGAGGGATAGAAGTTGATCCTGACAAAGTAAGAGCGATAACGAAAATGTCTGCGCCCATAACAGAAAAGGAGGTTCGAGGTTTTCTGGGAAGGCTGAACTACATTGCTAGGTTCATCTCCCAATTAACTGCTACCTGTGAACCAATGTTCAAGTTGCTACGGAAAAATCAGGCGGTAGTCTGGAATGAAGATTGTCAAATTGCTTTTGAAAAGATCAAACAATACCTGCAGGACCCTCCTGTATTGCGTCCACCTAGGCCAGGAAGACCGCTCATTTTGTACTTGACCGTATTGGACAATTCAATGGGTTGTGTATTGGGTCAGCATGATGAAGACGGGAAAAGAGAACATGCCATATATTACTTGAGCAAGAGATTCACAGATTGCGAACAACGATATTCGTCGTTAGAGCGAACTTGTTGTGCACTGGCGTGGGCTGCTCATCGTTTAAGGCAATACATGTTGAGTCACTCTACTTGGCTGATATCTAAAATGGATCCTATCAAGTACATTTTCGAAAAGCCCGCTCTCACTGGAAGGATAGCTCGATGGCAGATGCTACTATCGGAGTACGACATTGTATATGTTACTCAGAAATCTATCAAGGGTAGCGCTTTAGCAGAATTTTTAGCCCATCAACCCATTAATGACTATCAGCCAATGCAACCTGAGTTTCCTGATGAAGATATCATGGCTTTATTTGCTAAGAACAGAGAGGATGAAAATGAAAAAGCCTGGACGGTATTATTCGATGGGGCATCGAATGTAATGGGGCATGGAATAGGGGCAGTGCTTATCTCTCCTAAGAATCAATACATTCCAATGACGGCAAGGTTGTGTTTTAATTGCACGAATAATATCGCAGAATATGAAGCCTGTGCCATGGGTATTCGAGCAGCAATAGAGTCTAAAGCAAAAATTCTGGAGGTATACGGAGATTCAGCTTTGGTCATCCATCAATTGAAGGGAGAATGGGAGACTAGGGATACTAAATTAATTCCATACCAAGCTTACATCAGGGGATTAATTGAGTATTTCGATTCCATCACGTTTAATCATATACCGCGAGAAGATAATCAGTTAGCAGACGCGTTGGCTACCTTGTCGTCGATGTTTGAAGTTGATCAAGATGCAGAATTGCCAATGATTGAAATGAAGAGTCATACTGAGCCAGCATATTGTCATTTCATCGAAGAGGAAGTAGATGGTAAACCTTGGTACTTTGATATCAAGCAGTATCTTAAGACTCGAGAATATCCAGAGAAGGCATCCGAAAACGATAAAAGGGCGTTAAGAAGGTTGGTTGGCAGCTTCATTTTGAGTGGGGATATTTTATATAAGAGGAATCATGACATGGTTCTCCTTAGATGCATAGATGCAAAAGAAGCCGAGTTGATACTAAAAGAAGTACACGAGGGTACATTTGGCACGCACATGAACGGGCACTCAATGGCTAGGAAGATACTGAGAGCAGGGTATTTTTGGTTGACTATGGAAAATGATTGCTGTACACATGTGAGAAAGTGTGAGAAATGCCAGGTGTACGCAAATAATATCAATATGCCACCCACGACCTTGAATGTGTTGTCTGCGCCATGGCCCTTTTCGATGTGGGGAATAGATGTCATCGGAGCTATAGAGCCAAAGGCGTCAAATGGACACCGTTTCATATTAGTCGCAATCGATTACTTCACCAAGTGGGTTGAGGCTGCTTCTTATGCTAATGTAACTAGAAAGGTGGTGACCAAGTTCATAAAAAAGGAGTTGATTTGCAGATACGGGCTCCCTAACAGGATCATCACCGATAATGCCACTAACTTGAACAACCAGATGATGACAGAGTTATGTGAGGAATTCAAAATTCATCATCTTAATTCTTCTCCTTATCGTCCAAAGATGAATGGGGCAGTAGAGGCTGCTAACAAGAATATCAAGAAGATTGTGCAGAAGATGGTGGTCACATATAAGGATTGGCATGAAATGCTTCCTTTTGCTTTACATGGTTATCGCACTTCGGTACGAACATCGACTGGGGCAACGCCTTTCTCGCTGGTATATGGAATGGAAGCAGTACTTCCGTTTGAAGTGGAAATTCCGTCCTTACGAGTTTTAATGGAAACCCAATTAGAAGAGGCTGAGTGGATTCAAGCTCGTTTCGACCAGCTCAATCTCATCGATGAAAAAAGATTAACAGCAGTATGCCATGGACAATTGTACCAAAGAAGAATGAAGAAGGCATTTGACAAAAAGGTACACCCAAGAGAATTTCATGAAGGTGAGCTAGTGTTGAAGAAGATCCTACCTATACAAAAGGATCATAGAGGCAAATGGACTCCAAATTATGAAGGGCCATTTGTAGTGAAGAAAGCATTTTCTGGTGGGGCACTAATTCTCACAAGAATGGACGGAGAGGAGTTACCATTGCCAGTTAATTCTGATGCAGTAAAAAAGTTTTACGCATGATGATTCCGTGATAGTGGTTGCCATTAAAGGAGATGTTGATATTATTGTTAAAGATTATTGTACTCTGTGTTTTTTTTTTTTAATAAATGAAGTTCACGCGAATTCATTCATATTTTGGTTGTTTGCATTCCATCTGGAATATTGCATGTCACGCTGAGCTGTTAAGTAGTCAAAGGAAAATGAAAATGAAAATGAGTAAGCGCATGTTGATAAAAGCATCACAGGTATATCAGGTTGGTGAGCTCGGTCCTGGAGGATGTCGAAAAAGGAAAAACAAAAAAAGAAGAGAGGTCACATGCTGAGTTTGTTGTTAATAAAGTTGTCAAGGACACAGTATTTTCGAAAAATTTTGAAAAAATACTGTTGGTGAGTCCTTTCCTGATTCAAGGTTTTGGGTGTAACCAGTGTTCTTTTCTTGATAAAGCATCTGCATTCATATTACTTGAACCCTAATTTTTTTTCGTTTCCCGTAAGAAGAAGGATTTCGTCGTACGCTTAATATTGGGGCAGTTTTCATCATGTTACATATCACCGATAATCCGTTGATTAGGGAGATATATATATAAAAAAAAAAAAGGGGAGAAAACAAAGGAAAAATGAAGTTGATGTGTCAGGCACTACATAGTTTCGTTTCAGGTTTAAATTCAAGAGAAAGTCAGACAAACAAGATTCGGAATGACGTCTGGCCATTTTTCATTATCCAATCGTCAAAAGCAGTTCATTCAATTGCACCCCTTTTGAGCCAAAATTCGTAATTGTTTTTATCACCCTATACAAGAATCATCAGCATGTCGACGTCAATTTGAAAGGGTACATCATAAGCATCCAAAGTTGAAAAAAAAAAAAAAAAAAAAAAAAAAAATGAATGAAAAGGAAAGTATCATAAAAGGACTACAACAGGGGCAACGAAAAGAATGATCCAAAGGGAAAGAAAGAAAAAGCAACGATAAGCATGCTTGAAATTCAAATCCCTAAAGACAGTTGACGGGACACCTTGCAAACGATTCTTGTCTAAAGACTTTAACCGTCAGACAATTATTTGGGCCTTTATTATCCTTTCTTGCAAAACCCTTTGTCCTCTAGCCACGGTACAAGCCCATAAAAGTCCACACTGACTGAAGACTGTTGGTCCTAATCTTTCTCACGAATTTAATTTTGAAACAAAATGATGTGGTGAACGACACAATTCAGTGTCATTTTCAAAAAAAAAAAAAAAAAAAAAAAAAAAGGAAGTCTCCCTGTCAATCGAAGATCATCCAATTTGGGGGGAATCCTTCATACCCAAAATCTTTTCGCTTTTCCAGTGTGCAGCATGGGAGCACAACATGTTAATATCACTTTTACCCAAATGAGGGGCACACATACGTTAATATTTGCTCACAGAAAATCATTACGCATTTGCTTTTCATAACCATTCTTCCACATTCTACAAGGTTCAAGTTAATTTGGATTGCAAAAAGCGATAAAAAGAATTTTAACTCAGGGTTACACTTTCTTCCTGCTCATTAAAGGGTTCTATACCTATCAACGTTGTTTTTAAGGAATGCGTTTTGAACGTACATCGTGTTTGATGACAATATTAACAATGGATTCCAAGCATGGAAATTAAATAAAAAAAAATGATGATGAAAAGCGAGAGTAAAAGAAAAGACCAAAATGAAGGTCTCATGTGTCCATGCATCCATGCATCATCATGACATAACATCATCTTAGAAGAAGCGAGGAGAATTGTTTGCAAAATCTTCATGTTTTACTCGGCATTTATCAACTTTTCAAAGTTACAAATCATGGTTTTAGTTTTCTGTTATTGACCCTCTGCATGGCAATGGTCGGATTTAAATTTCTGTTCTGTGAGTTTGGCCCTCTGCGAGGCAATGGTCAAATCCAGGTTTTAATTTTCTGTTATTGACCCTCTGCATGGCAATGGTCGGATTTAAATTTCTGTTCTGTGAGTTTGGCCCTCTGCGAGGCAATGGTCAAATCCAGGTTTTAATTTTCTGTTATTGACCCTCTGCATGGCAATGGTCGGATTTAAATTTCTGTTCTGTGAGTTTGGCCCTCTGCGAGGCAATGGTCAAATCCAGGTTTTAATTTTCTGTTATCGACCCTCTGCATGGAAATGGTCGGATTTAATTTTCTGTTCTGTGAGTTTGGCCCTCTGCGAGGCAATGGTCAAATCCAGGTTTTAATTTTCTGTTATCGACCCTCTGCATGGCAATGGTCGGATTTATTTTTCTGTTCTGTGAGTTTGGCCCTCTGCGGGGCAATGGTCAAATCCAGGTTTTAATTTTCTGTTATCGACCCTCTGCATGGCAATGGTCGGATTTAATTTTCTGTTCTGTGAGTTTGGCCCTCTGCGAGGCAATGGTCAAATCCAGGTTTTAATTTTTTTTGTTATCGACCCTCTGCGTGGCAATGGTCGGATTTATTTTTCTGTTCTGTGAGTTTGGCCCTCTGCGAGGCAATGGTCAAATCCAGGTTTTAATTTTCTGTTATCGACCCTCTGCATGGCAATGGTCGGATTTAATTTTCTGTTCTGTGAGTTTGGCCCTCTGCGAGGCAATGGTCAAATCCAGGTTTTAATTTTCTGTTATCGACCCTCTGCATGGCAATGGTCGGATTTAATTTTCTGTTCTGTGAGTTTGGCCCTCTGCGAGGCAATGGTCAAATCCAGGTTTTAATTTTTTTTGTTATCGACCCTCTGCGTGGCAATGGTCGGATTTAATTTTCTGTTCTGTGAGTTTGGCCCTCTGCGAGGCAATGGTCAAATCCAGGTTTTAATTTTCTGTTATCGATCCTCTGCGTGGCAATGGTCGAATTTAAATTTCTGTTCTGTGAGTTTGGCCCTCTGCGAGGCAACGCTCGTCAAACCCTGCAATCAAACTCAACTCATTCACTTCCATAGGGTTGTTACACCCTCCACAATGTCTACACACCTCAATTTTGTTAGCCTTGTTTATGTTTGTTTGAAGTTTTCCTGTTGTTCATTGTCCATTTTGAAATCCAGACGAAATTAGTGTTTCTTTCTTTACTTAGCTTTCACTCCAATAATACGAAAATTCAAAATTTTCATATTATTCAGCAACATCTAAGTAAAGAGGGGCAGCTGTCAACACCCAATTTCGTCCGGATTGATCAATAGATTTATTGTATTTTATTTTCGTCTGAAAAAAAAAAAAAAAAAAAAAAAAACAAGAAAGGACGTTCGTCCTCTACACTGCAGACGTTCGTCCTCTTCTGTGCACTGCAGACGTTCGTCCTCTTCTGTGCGCTGCTGACGTTCGGTTTTTTCCAAATGCAAGCGACAGTTCGGTCTTTATTGAACGATGCCATAGATTTTTGAACGTTCGGCTTTTGTACGTTCGTCCTCGGTTTCCAACCGCCCGTTCTTTGCTTTGTTCGACCATTCGGTCATTCGGCTCTTTAGGACGTTCGGTCATGTTGATTCTTAGTGAACGTTCGGTCTCATTTGTTTACTGGACGTTCGGTTTCGTAATTGAACGTTCGGTCATTTGTCTTAACGAGCAGTTGGAGTATTGCGACGCTCGTCCAAATATTTAGCGTTCGGTCATTTGTCTTAACGAGCGTTCGGTATTGGTGACGTTACACACTGCTACCGCTCGTTCTCCTTCGTCCTCAAACGTTCATTATTAGACCGTTCGTCCATCCAGACCTTTAAGACGTTCGGTCATGCAGAAATTAAACCGTTCGGTCTTAGTGTTTACTAAGCGTTCATTCTCGTTTTGAGCGCTCGTCCTATCCCTAGTGTTTTTAATCGTCCGTTTCGTTCTACCGCTCGTCCAAATAGTGTTTTGAACAGTCGTTCGTTTGTTCGCGAATGTGAGCGTTCGGTCTGTACGGATTTCTCCGTGAGCGTTCGGTTTTGGGCATTCGGTTTTGGCATTTGGGTAACCCCTAAGCGTGCGTTCTCGGTTTTGACGAGCGTCCGAAAGTGGTCCCGTGTTGACGAACGTCCACTTACAGAATGGATTTCTGAAAGAAGAGAATATTTTGGGCTGAGTTTTGGATTTCTGAGAATCATCTGGCACGTTCATTTTGGGAGTTGTCTGCCACGGCTGTCAAGTGGTCTTTTACGCCATGTCAAGTGGTCTTTTACGCCATTCAAGAGAGGAAACATTCTTGGGAACATGGGGAAACCCATTATCTTGGGACTTTCCTCATTGGGAGGAGGACCTGGGACCACTCTCATGGATAACCATTTTGGAGCTCAACAGAGAGCAGGGGGGAGAGGGCCATTTTTTTTTTGGATGCGATCATCATTAACTCTGGGGGACACACACGGAAAAGAGGCTCTCCTCATCGGCCCTGGATCCACTCTGGTTAGCATCTTCATTGTGGTAGCTCGCAGGCAGTTACGAAGCAAAGGAAAGCTAGAACGCGAAAGGTAAGTCTTCACTCTTAGATTGCTCATATGCTTTGAGTGTTTGGGATATTGATGGCTGTTGTCTGCTTGTGTTGGGTTGCTATCTGCTTCCATTTGATTTGATAAACCTGGGCATGGTTTGTTTGCTCCTATCTGAACTAAATATGTAATTATTGAGGGATACTATTTCTGTTATTTCTGGCTTGCTTCTGTACCCTCTTTCATCCGTTTCCAACAACCCAAAACCACGCCTCACGGCCTTCAACAATTAGAGAGCAGTACTTCCTCTACAGAACCCAAACTTGCAAACTGATATCTCTCAGCACAACCCCATTATCTTTTTCATTTTCATCTCCAACACCTCATGACCACGGCCTAACCTCAAACTCCTTCACTCCCCTCACCCAACCATCACTCGCCCCTCACACAATTCATGCAACAAAGTCACACCCACCATCTTCAACCCTTCTCTGCCTATCACCCCAGCACCATCATCTTCACCCGTGACCATCCTCAGCACGGCCCACGTTCATCATCAACCCCAACAAACATAACCTACATCTACCCGCCTACCACGCACAACCTCACAACCTCAAATAACTCGTCACCACTCAAAAGCACTTTTATTCCTCCCCATGGCTATATCATGACACTCACGGTTATTACCAGCCACCCCTTGGTTACAACAGTCACAATCCAAAACAAACCAAGAAATTGAACCTCTACGTTTTGTTCATTTCCAATCACCATGTTCATTTCCAATCACCATATTCATTTCCAATAACCAGCAAAGGATTTGAACCCCTAAGCAACAGATATACGCGGAACTGAAAACCATAAACCCACCATCATATTCTGAACCCAAGACTGGGATGGCGGCATGAAAGGCAGAATGGCGTAGGCACGGTGCGGAGGACAAGAGTTCCTTTATCTCGCGTGTTGAGAAAAAGGGGAAGGGAGACGAGAGAACCCGGCGCCGTGGCTGACGGTGGCTCCGATGACGGATGGTGGCGAGCGGGAGTGCTTGCGACGTTTCAGCCGCGACTCGCAGCGAGCGGTTGCGCGACCGATGATGACCCTGGCGGCAGAGAGTGGCGGAGGCGAACCCCTCCTTGGGTTGTCGTTTTCGAAGAGAGACGAGAGAGAGATAGGCGGTGGCGCCGCGGTTGGAAACGGCTCCGGTGGCATTTGGGTTTTGCCGCCGACGCCCAAACTGGGAGAGTTGGTGGCGTGGTGGCCGGTTAGACGGAGCAGTGGCGTGGTTGAGCTGGCGACGGCTTGACGGCGACTCGCGGTGGCCGGTCTGGCGGAAGGCGAGGGCGTTCTCTTCTCGCGCGCGAAGAAGGGTAAAAAAGGGGATCCGAAGCCGTGACCAGCGGCGGCCTGGGTGGCGCCGACAACGGAGAGTTGAACCGGATAGGGGGCCCTCCCGCGGTGGCCATTGAACGGCGGCTGAGGCGTGGCTGTTGAAGGGTGGAAGAGCAGCTCTGGGTTTCCTGAGAAAGAGACCTTGGAGTCTCGTTTGAGTAAAGCCGTGTGATGCACAGAGTGAGAGAACCCCTAAGGGTTTCTAGGCTTGAGAGTGAAGAGGCCTTGGGCCTGTTGCTGACCCTGCCCTCTTTGCGCAACCCCATTCTTCACCCGCGCACCCCCATACATCCTCAGGCCAGTGCTGGGTCGAGCCCAAAATAAAAATCAAACAGTTTGGTTCTGCACCCCCTGTTATTCATATCTCACGCCCCTTTCGACTTGGGCTTAGGCCCAGTCCGTTGTTAGAAACCATTTTTGTATAGACACTCAAGTTTCTCATTTAGGCACCCCCACTTTTTGTTACTTTTATTACTTATTTATTTATTTGCTTTTCTTTGTTTATTCTACTTTTGTTCTCTTATTTTTCTTATTCTATTTTTATTTTATTTTACTGTTTTATTATTTTGTTTGTTGTTTTTGTTTTTTTTGTTTTTATTTTATTCTAAATATCCGTTTATTTTAAAATACATATTTAATAATACATAAAAAAATAAAATATTATATATATATATACATATATATATATATATACAAAATTTACAAAAAATACGTTTTAAAGGTTAAGCACACGTGTGATCGCTCGCATCGTCCTTGTGTTAAAAACCTTCTCTCTTTCATAAATAAAAATTACAAAAAAATATGTTTTAAAGGTTAAGCACACGTGTGATCGCCCGCATCGTCCTTGTGCTAAAAACTTTTTCTCTTTCTTAAATAAAAATCACAAAAATATGTTTTAAAGGTTAAGCACACGTGTGATCGTCCGCATCGTCCTTGTGCTAAAAACCTTTTCTCTTTCTTAAATGAAAATTACAAAAAAAAATATGTTTTAAAGGTTAAGCACACGTGTGATCGCTCGCATCGTCCTTGTGCTAAAAACCTTTTATCTTTCTTAAATAAAAATCACAAAAATATGTTTTAAAGGTTAAGCACACGTGTGATCGCTCGCATCGTCCTTGTGCTAAAAACCTTTTATCTTTCTTAAATAAAAATCACAAAAATATGTTTTAAAGGTTAAGCACACGTGTGATCGTCTGCATCGTCCTTGTGCTAAAAACCTTTTCTCTTTCGTAAATGAAAATTATAAAAAAAAATATGTTTTAAAGGTTAAGCACACGTGTGATCGCTCGCATCGTCCTTGTGCTAAAAACCTTTTATCTTTCTTAAATAAAAATCACAAAAAATACGTTGTAAAGGTTAAGCACACGTGTGATCGCTCGCATCATCCTTGTGCTAAGAACATTTTCTCTTTCTTAAATAAAAATACCAAAAAAATACAAAAAAACTATAGATATTAATACTTTTAAACGAACAAACCATATTGGTATGCCAGAACTACGTGATCCTTGATTCTCCATCAAAAGTGGAGATACGTAGGAGCAAGGCCAGTCCTTGTCAGGTTCATTCCCCAAAAATCCAAATTATCCATGACAAGTTTCCCAGCAATTTCCAAACAATTTCTTCAAACAGTTTTCAAAAAGAACTACGTAACCCTGATTTCTCATTTTTGAATGAGAATACGTAGGACCAAGGTCAATCTTTGTCGGGCCCAAAAAACTAAAAATATATTTTGTTTATTTAGAAATTTATTTTAGGGGATAATTAAACATTTTGAAACCACATCACATTCGCGCATTTAGTTAAAGGTACTGCCTTCGGGCAGGCGCCGTAGGGTGCTAATACCTTCCCTACGCGTAACCGACTCCCGAACCCAGAATCTGGTTTTCATGGACCGTGTCTTATTATTTTATGGTTTTTCCGTAGTTTCCCAGAATAAACTATGGTGGCGACTCCAAATCTCTTTTCTCAAAATCATTTCTCTATTTTCCATGGATCGTCGTTCCGTCGCGATTCCGGTTGCGACAAAGTGTTTCATCCTTTGTGAAGATTCAAAGGAGGTGTTGTCTCATCTCTTGTGGCATCAAGAGAGGTGTTTTCTAAACTTTTACAAATTGTATCTTTGTGATTGTAGTTTATAATTGTTTTGTAATTAGTGAATTGTTTATCTTGTTTTGAGATAAGCGATTGGACGTAGGATTGGTAAGATCCGAACCAGGATAAAATCATCTGTGCAAATTTCTCTCAAACTTACTCTATTTTATTGTTATTATTAATTGCTAAGTAAGTTTAATTGAGTAGAAATTTTTAAGGCACATGTTTTTAGTAAGAACTAATTCACCCCCCCTCTTGGTTTGTTGTTCCACGCTAACCCATCCGCTGCAGCCGCTCTGAAAAGGAGGACGACATCCGTAGGACACAATGTTGGGTCGATGTCGTTGGTGGAAAGAAAAAGGGATGAGTGTACGGTGTATGACAACTTGCTGCAAACTATACAGCATCAGGAGGAGGTACTCTGAAGCACCAACCTTCTTCTTCCACCACTACTGCTGACGAGACCATCGAGCACTTGACACATCTACTACAACAACGTGACCAGGAAAATCGTGATTTGAGAGAAAATTACAGTGACTTGAAAAATGAGTTTACAAACTTCAAGTCCCTGGTCATGAGAGCGCTACCTGATGCTTCAGACATTCATTCCACCGTCCCTCCGACCCAGCCATGACCTTCCCGTCACCCGTCGTCCCTCGGCAGCCCACATCAGCCCAACCAACACTAGTCCAACCATCTATAGAGTAGCAAGATGATGAAGATCATTCTGATGATGACTATGTAGAATATTAGTTGTATTTTGTTATTGAACATAGTTATTAAAACATTTGGATGTTAGAACATTATGTTTCATGTCTAGATGATATGTTTTATGTTTCATGTTTCATTTATAAATAAAAGTTCTTAAATTTGAAGAATACAAATGATGTTATATTATTGTTTTTGTCATTAATGATTGAATGATTTTGTGATGCATATTATGGAGGTTTGTATGTGGTTTGAAAATATTATGTAGGTCTGTCTATACTGTGAACATTTTATGTAAGTTTGTTTGGTTGGATAAAAAATAAAAATATGACTTAGGTTTGCCTAGATGATACCGAAGGATTTACCGAAGGTTGTCGCCCTTCCGTGATTACCGAAGGCCAAAGACCATAAGTTACTGTTAGCGATAAGGGATTTACCGACGGATTATGACGTTCGGTAATGCCCTTCTTTTTTGTAAGTGTTGTGTGAACTATTGTGAATGAGTTGTGTGAACTATTGTGAATGTGTTGTGTGAGCTATTGTGAATGAGAATTTCAAGGAGGAATCTCTTATTGGTTTATGGGAGACTAATATAAATTGTAAGAAGCCAATATGAGGTTATCCTAACACTCTAATGATCATTCATGCTCAATTAGAGAGTAATAAGTCATGTCATGAGAGGAGCAGGAGATCCTAGCCTGAGGACCTTTCTTCATGGTGACAAAGGGCATTTTTAAGGACTAACCTTGTGTGGTAGCTTTAAGTGAGTCAACTGTTTCACCATACTAGGTGGAGAACTTTCCATGGCTCGACATTTATACTATATTGTAAAGGGTTTGGCCAAGTCTGAGTCAATAATGTGAATAGGAAAGATCTTTTGATATGGGGAGAACATGTTCTGCAAATTGGGTGATTGAAATTGATGTTGAATTTTATTTTTACCATATTAAATTGTTTTATTATTAGTTTACCCTTGCTTTTGTTTTTGTTTATATGTGTATTTTCTCTTTTACGATAATCATCTTGATGGGTGTGAGGTTAGGAAGGACATTTTTCTAGCTGAAGTGTTGGTGGTGAAACAACATTATAATTAGTCTTTTTTGCTTTTCAGATAAAGATTTTTCTTTTCTTGAAATCTCAAATTTGTTGTAACTTATTTTCTTTGTAACTTTTATTTTAGTCATTTCATATTACATATGTTATATAAACTATAATCTTATCTCTCATTACTAGTTAATAAATTATAAATTAAATTATCGACTATTAATTTTTCCAAAAAAGATCTCATACGTAATGTGACCGATATTATTGTTATTATTTTCAAGAATTGAATATTATAATAATTTTTTATCAAATGCACTAAATATTTTAAATTTGATTGAAGAACAAAAATAACAGTTATAATATAACATATAAGTTTTGTCCTAAATGTACTGGGACAATGACACCCATTTGATGCAAGCTAACTTCTAGAATTACCTAGAAGAATAAACTAGAATTATGACCAGAATTTACTTAAACAATAAGATTAACTTTTAGAATGAAAATGCTAATACTAAGAGATCAAGGTATCCAACAATAATAAAATCAATTTCTCAAATCAAAATAATTAACCATCAGCCTTGAATCCAAGTCTTAGAACAGGTAGAACTAGTACATCAAACCATTTTTCGTTTAGACTTTTCCGATTTTGGGATAAAAATCTTGTGCGAGTTTAATATAATGAAACTTACTCTATTTGTTATGTGTGATACTTAGGGTTAAGTATTTATTTTTTCCTTAATTTCACCTAAAATTGAAATTTATTTATATAAGAAACTTTTACACATTTCAGTAGTTCAGTCTTCAAGTTTTAAAATTGAATGAATAAATTCTTTTAATTTAATTATTTAAAATTTTTTACATATCAATCACAAATTTCAATAGATATTAAATTAAAAAACTACATTCATCTTTTAAAATTTGAAAATAAAAATATATTAAAATATTAGATAAAAACAAGTTTTAATTTAAAATAAAAACATATTTAATCCTTACTTATAATTATAATAGAACTACAGAGGTTTTATTCAATTATATGAAACTGTCAATTTGAATATTTATGATATTAGTTAGTCCTAAACTATATTGTATATTTCATTATGAAAAACTTAGTTAGACTTTGATATATGATTGTGTTAATCAATATATTTATCTATAAAGAAGTAACTATAAGAAAAGGAAGAAGCGTGTTTTTGTGGAATGTGACTTAGTATCTCCCATTTGTTTTCTTTTGGTAAATTCTTTTGTTCTTCTCTTGAGGCCGGTGAAGAAGGGAAGAACCAAAACCCTTTGTTTGCGTTGTCATATTCTCTTTATGAAGAGAAAAGGAATTCACCCGTTACTTTACGATGATTCCAATTCCTTTCTATATTTTGTATGAATGAAGTTAATACAAAAGTCATCTACGTTGGTATTTTCAAATACATTACTCTAAATCCCAATTTCTGGTTACTTAGTCTTTTCAAATTTGAAAAGGTTGAATAGTTTTTTGTTATGTCCTATATTTTGTCCCAATTATACAATATATAGTCTTTCAATCTTTTCTTCGTCTAAATTTATTATTTATTCTTTTGTTAAAAAAGTTTATGTGATATCTTAAAATAAATCGGTGTTAACACTTTTAGAAAATATTAACGTGACAATATAAATAATGTATGCATTATAAATATTCAAATTGTAAAATCATATATTTACATTCTTTAAATGGTGTTATTACCAATTTAATAGAAGAAATTTTTATTTTTTTAACAGAACTAAACTATATTTTTAAAAAAAATACGAAACCACATCAAATAATAGAACAAAATTGAGTGAGGAAAAGGCTCTTTTTTAAAAGTGTATATCACCTATATTTAAAATCAACATTTATTCACTTTTTTACTCCCTTAACCACTTAATATAAACTTGAGAGACACGTTTAAAAACACATAGTTGTCTATTTTATAAGACCTTTTATTCCTTTTTACATCATTTTAAATCAAATATTATGAGTCATTTGTATTTTATAGATTTAATTCGTATTTATGTATTTTATATTTATTATAACCCATTTCAATATTTTAACATTACTATTATATGGAAGCATAGCATATCTAACAAGAAAGAACAGTTAACTTAAAAAAAAAACATATAAAATGTTATTACAGTTATCCAAACATAATTATAACCAAAATATATACAACGATATCTTAATTCTAAGAGTTACTATACTAAAGTTAAAGCACTAGTGCAAAAAAGACCTTTAACGTCACCCTTTAAACGTCTGACACTCGAATATCTAACGTAAAAAATGACTAGTGGCATTTTTCCTATATAAAATAACTATTTAAACGTCGGCTATGGAGAGGCCCGACGTCTAAATACTCATATACGTCGGCTCCCCCGAATAGACGCCAAAACTAAACGAAAAAGTTAAAAAAAAATAATTTTTTATTCTATTTAGACGTCTGTTATGGGAACCGACTTCTAAAGCACTTTAGACATCCGTTATTGGGGGAACCGACGTCTAAATGTGCAGCCCAAGAATTTAAAAGGTCATTTTTTGACTCCATTTAGACGTCTGATCCTGCCACTCCGACTTCTATAATAGTTTAGACGTCTGTTACTCGGAGAACCGACATCTAAATACACAACCCACAAATTTAAAAAGTCTCTTTTTGACTCCATTTAGACGTTTGATCCCGCCACTCCGACTTCTAAAGCACTTTAGACGTCTATTATTGGGGGAATCGACGTCTAAATGCGCAACCCAATAATTTAAAAAGTCACTTTTTGACTTCATTTAGACGTCTGATCATGCCACTCCGACTTCTAAAATACTTTAGACGTCTGTTATTGGGGAACCGACATCCAAATACACAATCCAGAAATTTAAAAAGTCACTTTTTGACTCCATTTAGACGTCTGATCCCGCCACTTCAACTTCTAAAGCACTTTAGGTGTCGTTTATTGGGAAACTGACGTCTAAATGCGCAACCCAAGAATTTAAAAAGTCACTTTTTGACTCCATTTAGACGTCTGATCCCGCCACTCTGACTTCTAAATCACTTTAGACGTCTGTTATTGGGGGAACTGACGTCTAAATACACAACTCAAGAATTTAAAATGTTATTTTTTGACTCCATTTAGACGTCTGATCTTGCCACTCCGACTTCTAAAGCACTTTAGACGTCTGTTATTGGGGGAATCGACGTCTAAATGTCGGCATTAAAACACCACGAACGCGAGATAGCCGTTACACACACTCATTGCTCATCATCTTCGTCGTGTTTTCTCTCTATGGGTTACGCTTTTCAGGTTCGTTTTCTCACTTTTGCACCATTTTAAATTAATTTTACTCCAATTACATCACTCTTTGATGCATTATCTTTCGTTTTTGTTGGGTTTTGGTGCAATTATTCTTGTGTCCTTGGGCAACGTTCTTCGACAGCGATTTCTTGCATTTTGCACTCCTCTAATTCCCTCCCCTAAGTTTTTAAAACCATCCAATAAAAAAAATGTACTATACATTCTTTTCAACTAAAATATAAAGTTGTAAACTCGAATCACCATGAATCAGGAGCAACCTCAGAGACGTCTGACCTTTATGGATCGGACGTCTATATAGACATCTGAGCTATATAGGTATGACGTCTATATAGACGTCTGACCTATATGGGTCCGATGTTTATAGAGACGTTTGACCTAAAGGGTCCGACGTCTCATTAACGTCACCCATATAGACGTCGGATAGAGATCAGACGTTAAAAGCCCAAAATAACAGACGTCTAAGGTCATTTCTTCATTAGTGAAAGTTTAAAAGAGTTTTACAAAAAAGATCAAATATACACATAAAACTACTCATTCTATCCTATGCATATGCACCATTGCATGGAACACCAGCTTACCTAAAACATCTTCATTTGTTCACACATTTAAGGTGATTATTACAAAAGAGAAATACAATCACACAAACAAACAAAGACAAAAGGGTAAGCTAATTTTACCAAAGAAACATCCATACAATTGAGTTATGAATATAACAATTAAACACAATTAAATTAAACAAATCTTAAGAATATAAACATTAACTCAAGACTTAACCATCCAAATACATGTATTGATGTCAAACTTTAGGAGTTTTGCACTTATGTGTGGTGGGATAACTTGCTTACTCAAGTTATTACACTGAAGGTTAGTCCTTCAAACATCTATGGTCAAGGAAAACCCACTAGACTAAGGACTTTCTACTACTTGTTACGACATACCCCACCCGTCTCTACTTAAGATTGGATGATTATTAGAATGTCATGATAACCCCCAATACGAAATCCTTACATCAATACATACACTAAATAAAAACTATTACAATAACTTCTTGAAATTCTTCTCACACCACATATCGTACATATTCACAATCATATTTACAATCCATGAATCATCCTTAATTCCAAATATATATATATATATATATATATATATATATAATTGTTTATACTAAGATCGTAAAAGTATTTATATCTATTGTATTTTCATATAATATTTATGATTATTTATTATTTGTTTATAATGGACATTTCAATATTTATATAATAACATATTATTCGTATAGAAATTAATTACTTGTAAAAAATTAAAATTAAATTTCTATGTTATTAAATTAAATTAAATTAATTTATGTTTTATTAGACTAAATTTATTTAAAAATAAATTTTAATTTTTTTACTTTTATTTTAAAAATTTATAAAATGTTTTTTTTTCTAAATATCTTTAGTATCTGTACAAATATATTTTAAATAAATATTTGAAAAAAATATAAAATAAATAACAAATAATTTTTTTTTTATTGTGGATTGATAACAGATGAGCATGTTATTCAAGCTGGTTGAGAGAGTCATTAGGACATTTGTAAAAAAAAAAAGATTTGAAAACAGGTGGCAGAAAATAATGGGTTGGTGTCGGTGGAAGAAGTAAACTCAATTTTATTCATTTGTTCTCATGCATTCTACTACACTAGAAGTTTTTTTCTTTTTTCAAAAAATTCAATTTATTTTGGTTCGTATGTTTTTTTGTCAACTCACCTTTGATTTATAAAGTTATGGGAATGAACACTTGCAACTCTTATTAAAAAAATATTGATATGTTTATCGAGATAATTATGATAAAGCTTATTATTTAAAACTATTTTTAATGTGTTATATAAATAAATAAAGGATACTGATATTATCAGATAAGAATATTTTTATGTTGGCAATTAAATTGTGTATTAATATTAGATTAAAACTGTTTCATTTTAAAAAAAATGGAAAACTAAATGTGTAATCAAATTTTTATAAAGACTAAAACTAAATTTTCATAAAATTGTAGAATCTAAATTAGATTTAAATATAATATTTATAATTACATAGATCATGTTAAATTGTCCGAAAGAGTAAAATAGACACAACATTTAGTAATAGTTGTTAGACACAACATTTAGTAATAGTTGTTTGTGACGTGGACTGATGAGATGATGAATGTTATCTTTAATATTGTTTTAAAAAAATATGAAAAATAAACAAGAGACGAATTGAAACAAATTAACCTTTTAAAGATTCCTAGTGTTATTTTAGAACTATCATTTTTTTGGTTTTTAGATATCTAATAATGATGTCAATAGCTTCTATTAGTACAGCAGGAAAAGAAAAAAACCACAAAAAGGAACTGTACTGGGCCTTAGTGGCCCTATACTTTTTATGAAGGTAACTCAAACAAGGTTGTTAGTTGGTTCTTTCTTCACCTCCTTTTCTTATTTCTGCACTCCCATAAAATTCATATATCTTAAATTATCCCTCATTAAAAATGAACTAACATAGTGTTCAATGAATAAACATGAATTAAATCTATTTGGCACTGTAAACAGTGTTCAAACATGAACTAAATTCATTCATCCTTTACTTGGCACAGGAAGAAAGCACATGTTTGGCATTGAAAATACAATGCAAACTGATTTTATGGAAGGTAACAACATAGTCAGCTGTCTTTTAGTTTACTTTGTCTCTTCCTCCTCCAATTGGTACTCCTCATCGTCATCATTCTCATCTTCATCCTCTTCATCAAGTTTACTCATTTGGGAAAATTTGCTTAACTCCAACCTGCCTTCATCCTCTAAAACATCAAGCCCAAATTTTGTGTTACGTTGTTTGACCAAAAGCCAACGCAATAACCGGTCTTCTTTGTTTAGGTAATGCATCTCTTTGTTGATTTCAGGTGTAGCCATCATGCTCATTTGCATCAGCGTCCCCTACATCCATTAAAAAATGAAAATGGCACACATGCATCATTTCCATTCAAACTCAAAAGAAATTTTAATTTTTAAGTCATCCTGTTTCACTAAAGTCACACTCTCAAACTAAATAAAGTTCACAGAAACTTCAGTACCTGCAAGCTTAAAACAGAACATTCAATAAACGTTTCTCAATCATATGTCCCAATTCATGACTAACACCTGTATCTTATAGTTATTATATTTTTGGATTGTTGTTATATTTTTGGGCTTAGGAATATATGATGTAAAACCTTGGAGGGCAAGAATAAGACAGCTCAAAGGCTTTCGGACTTGAATTTTCTGGCTTGAAGTATTGTTAACTTAGAATCAAATTATTTACTCTATATTTTTATTCTCCAGTTTAAGGCAATCAGCATTTTACCAGAACAATTGCACTAATTGTCATTTGTGTCAGTCTGGTTCATTAGATCACTGATATGCAAGATGGACATCTAGTGTGGTCTCATTCAACAGGTGGCTAATTAAGCAGCAGATTCTACTAAATATGCTCAATCTCCATATAGTCTAATGCCACTTTGGCCAATGTATCTCTCACTTGTTTTTCCTCATAGATTTTAGTGTTTCTTTTTGGGTAATCTCCTTTACACCCTAAAAATTAAATTATTCGAAATACTTCAAGCTATGCAAAACATTTCCAATGATCAAATACCTAAACTACCAAAGAACTTTTTACATCAATCTCTGTTATATTAATTTAATGATGTTATACACACAGTTCTATCCATGACTAACACAGCCCAGAACATTAAAGCAATGAAATTTTGACATAAATAGAACAAGAACTATGAAGGATTCACCTAAATGGTGGTGGTCTAGCTACATACTACTAGTGCAATGGTAGTTCAGTTACCGCAATGAGGTTAAATGGCCAGACAAAAATTTCATGAATGTATTACCACATAAATACTCTATCAGAATTAATGTTACAAGAAAATTTAACTATATTATTAGCAAATGAATTCATTAACTGACAACTGTTAAATAAAATATGAGTTAATTGAATTGCACCATCTAAATAGTAGAGTAATTCAGTGAAGTTCCTGAAGTATTCTCTAGGCTCAAAATTACGTCAATACTTATATAAAAAAAGGTACTATAAACAGCACAACAACCAATGATGCATAAACTCTCTATAATGTATCACAAACAATCAACCTCACCTGATAATATCTACCATCCAACTTCTTCACACCATATCCCAACTGAATAGTTCCGAGATTCTTAACATCAGTGACAACCCCATTTCTTCCAGACACATGTTTTCCCACCCTTACAACTAAATCCAAAATAGCTTCTTTTGCGATATGAGGTTTAAAAAGAAACATACAGTCGTAAGGAGGCATCTTATTCCTCCTGCTTGAGCTAACAATCTATCTGCATGCAAAAAATAGAAGTTGGTCAAGAAGGTTAATCAAACTTTTTCACCACTGTAACACCCTTATTTTAATGTCACAAAAACGTGTAAAAAAAAATTTCACAATCATGAATAAAATCATTCTATTTTAATCTATAAGAATTCTGTACTAAAAATTCTTTCATATTCTACCACATGTAATTTTATCAATTTCATAGTTCAATAAATATACTCATTTAAAATCACAACATAACTAAAATTTTCCAAAAAAAATTAAATTTTTACAACATAAAACTAGAAATTATCCAAATCCAACAATAACGTAAAAAGTTTGATACAACCATTTACATAAATAGATCAACTTTAAATAAAACTCCCATAGTCGATCCCCTCTCTCGTCAATCACACTGTTCCTGTAGAATCTACATTCCTATCTAACATATGTTATACGATCATTGCAAAGGTGTACACACAGACAAGTAGAATCTAATAAAATCATAAAATAGTATAATTCTACACCTTTCCAAAATCATAAAATAGTATAATTCTACACCTTTCCAAAATCAGATATATGACGTAATACCATTTCCCTTTTATACATCATGCTTAATACGACAATTCACGGCAAGTCATCCAGTTCATACTTTAGTCTCTTCAAACAGCATCACCACAAGTTTATGAACATATCTCTAGTGCCAAACATATCCCATACGTACCCTATCTGTTTTATTTTAATTTCCCTGTTCCTACTTAATGTAACTTTAACCTCAAATACTCATTAATTTACAGTAAGATTAACTATGTGAACCTAATTATAACTTAACAGCAACATTTTCTAATAACATAAAACCATTTACAATTAAACTTCTACTTATACTCCTATACAAATAATTTCAGCACCTATATATATATATATATATATATATATATATATATATATATTATCAATCATAAGCAAATGTCATATTACAAGAAACACATACATCTCACTTACTTATCCAAGTTACAAGCTATATACTTACCTCAGTCCACACCAACGTTCCCTCCCTGCACATTCCTTAAAGCTATACTAATTCTAATAAAATGATGCAGATTAATTTTTCAAGCAATATATATATTACGCAACCTGAACCGAGTTTGAGACCTACATTATCCCAATCACTTGCTTCGATAATACCCGAAACCTCCTCCTATTCAATTAACTAATTTTATCTTTACTAAATTATAATTCCAATCACGAGGTATCTGTTAGAATATTTACCTATTTATCATGATTATATTGTATTTAGAGTTACTTTATTTATCATGATTATATTGTGTCTAGAATTATCCTATCTATCATTATATTGTGTTTAGGACTACCTTATTTATCATGTATATTTGTACCAATTTATTCTTATAAATAGAAAATTAGGAGAGAGATCAATTAAGCCTTCAAGAACTATTTTACAGTTTCAATCTCAAGTGTATCCAAACAATCTTCATAATATATTTCTCTTATCGAATAATTATAAATTTAATTTATTTTACTATTATTATTATTATTAATTATTATTATTATTTTCCAATTATGCAGATAGTTATCTGCACAATTTAATATTATCCTGGCTGTTGAAATGTATTGTTTACCAATCAAAACCTTAAAAATTAATTTTCTACTGTTATTTCCAAATCTAATTTCAATTCTTTCACTTTATTAGCCTTTATAATTGAAATAGCACACAGACATAATTAGTCTAAGTTCTAATATGCATACTTGCCATTTATTAATTACCATAAACCATCCTTTGAGCATATTACTGTAACATGAATTATAGCCTACCAATCCACATCAATGATTGCCAACTCTTTTTCAAAGAGTTTATATTACTGGACAGGGTTTCATAATACTCCTACTGCATTTTAGCATCAAATAAATTCATACAAGTAGAATCTACACCCCCTAATAACAACAACCGTTGCACCAATTTTATTTTTCATTAGGTTATACACACCAACCAGCCAATATACACATATTAACCATTGATTTAGAGATGTTAATTTATAACCCAACAACATGACTTCCTCTCGCATAAAAATTTCCAGTTTATTATCATCTAAATTATAAAACCCAATAAAGTTGCAAAACATCAATGTTTTAGTACAGAAACAGCAGTAAAAACAACCTAATACAGCAAAGATGTTAATGCAGTAACAACAATCAAAACAGCTCAATACAGCAAGGATTTTAATCAAAACAGCAAATAATTTTCTGCAGCATTTTAATCAAAAAAGCAAACAATTTTCTGCAGCAATTTAAACCCAAAGAGCCAACAATTCAGCATTTTAATCAAAACAGCAATGACAGAATGTGCAGAATTTCTGAAACAGAAACTGCAATGACAGCAAGTAGTGACAGCAAACCTCTTTGATAACAAACCACAAAGTGTCTTATATAGATTTTATGAGAGCACTTAACACACAAGCTGGAATCTAACTTATACACAACCAAAACCATTTTGGAACTTATACAGTGACTTAAGATGAACTAAAAATATACAAATGCATTAGAGTCTAATTCGCCACCTAAAACTTCCAAACAATTAGTCATAAAATTCATGCATCAACAACCTCACCCTTCAAACCACAATTATCACAAACATTATACAATATTTTTTTTAACAATACATGATTTCCAACCCTTACATATTCAGACAGTTAATCACGGTTATGTAAAGTTTTTAGCAAGAATTAGTAATCCAATCAATCATTTTACAAGTCCCAATAACTTCTACTCTTTGTTGCAGTACAACTTTCCAATTACAATGTAACTCTTTGCTTTTAATTAATTGGTGCTCATTAGATATAATACTACCCTATGCCTATTTATTTCCGTTCAATTAGAGTATGCAACATAATTATAAGTTCAATTAATCAAAAATAGCGTAATTACTGAAAAACAGAACATGATATGAATTAGCATGCCATACTCTTAAATTCAAGACATTTTCATTGCGTAATCATTACTTAGAAGTGAGAAGAACCTATCATAAGCTATTCAATCTTATTATTTAAATTCGGATTTTCGATCAGAAGGGTAGTGTATACTATTTATTCAAAAAGCTTCTCAGTACAAACTTAAACTTAAGAAAACTTTTGGATTGATTCAACGTCTATAGGCTGAACAGAAATACAACAATATGGCAAAAGCTAACAAAACAAGTTTAGCTCCCTATACCTTGATCCGAAGTCCTGTTTTTATGGCAACCTCTCAAATCTATAACTCTTCGAATACATCACGTTCTCACCCTCCACGCCCACAGCTCACGGTTCTCCTCCGTTCGGTGTCCTCTTCTCCTTCTTTCCCAAAACGCGTTGCTATTCCTCTCTATTGTTCTCACACCGCAGAACCTCCTCTTCCTCTAGGGTTTTTTTTTTTTTTCTTTAGGGTTTTGAAGAAGGAAAAGAAAAGGGAATAAGAGAGGCGAAGGAGCTATTGTACCCAGTGGATGCAACACGGTTTCCCCATTTTCCACTCTCACTTTTTTTTTTTTTTATAAAAAAATAAAAAGAAGGTAAAGCAAAATAAAACACCCTTCAGACAAGTACACATGGAAACGCACTTAACACTAGGTGAACCTTATTTTGCTGATATTATGTTCTCTTTATTTTTATTTAATTTATTCTGTTTCCCCTATTTTTCTTATTTTCATATATTTAACTCAATTAATTATTTCACATCAAATATATATAGTTTATTCTAATTATCCACGTGGTATTAAAATAAACCTTTAACTTAATATATTTCAATTACTGATTTATATCTAGATTTTTCGGATCTTACAACTTGTGTCTTTCAAAGTTAGTATAACAATGATAAAATGTCAATTTTTAAAAATAATGTCACTATTGAGATAAGCACAAAACTTAATAATGAATCAGTAGGGTCTATTAACTAGAATTTATCATTGTAAAATCACACTATTATTGTTCTTTTCGACTGTACAATAATTATGGTCATTCATCGACATTTGGTGTAGGATTGCGATACAGTATTTTAAATATTGTTTCGGATTTATTGGTTCGGATTTATGCTTGAATTATGTGATTATATTAAATATTTTAAAAAATTTATAATAATGTTTTTTAATATGATGAAAATGATGTATTAGATTTTTTTTTTCTCTGTTCAATATATACCTTTGTTTATAATAAGAAACTATGAACTAAATTCAAAATATAAATAAAAAATAGCAATATATAAATTAAAATTAAAAATAAAAAGAAAATAAAGATAATATTTTAACATATCAAAATTAGATATTGTCTTTAATGTTTCTTTCGTCAAATTCTTTTTAGATATTTAATTTTTATTATAATTTTTAGTTATTGAAATTAGGATCTTTGAGTACTCCATAAAACTCTACTTATTGATATATATTCTAATCTTTTAATTGCCTACCATACAAATATTTAGTTGGAAATTAAGTAAATTTTCAAATTCCATAAAAATTAGATTTAGATTAGCACAGAGAAATGAAGAACATAATTACTTAAAACAAAATAAAATAAAAAATCATATGCAAAAATTGTGCTATTATATTGAGTATATAAAAAAAATTGATTCTTTGACGTTACATGCCAGTGAGTATATACAAAAGATTTGAATTCTTTGATCACGGAGCCTGCGGGGAGTTACGAAGGCTGCGTTGATGGGTCACTGCTGCGAAGGCGGACGAAACCATGCTCGCGGCTGCCGATGAAGCGAAGCCGGCGGCGGCTCTGGACAAGGCCAAGCAGCCGTCAACTGCTGATGAGGCCATCTTGCCGCCACCGACGGCTGACGAGGCCATCCCACAGGCTTCAAACGAGGCGCTGTCGCCGGCGTCCTGCCTCTTGTTGCAGTGTCTTCAGAATTTTCAAGGTGTGAGAGATTTTCAGAGACTCCTTATGGGCGTCAATCTAATTTCGCATGCGAAGGAAACCGAGAGTTCGAGTAATGTAGATTTCGGAAAGTCCAATTTTGAAGTTATTACTAGTTATAAGAAGAAAATATACCGGTTATTTTTGCAAGTTATTTTTCTTATAGCCATATGTTGTGTGTAACATCCTAAAATTATACAGTCATCAACTATATATTTAGAATAATCACATATATTAATAAAGCAAAACAGTCTTAAAATAATACACGAAGCAGTGCGCATAAATTGGTCGAACGGCCTTTCATATAAAATAACGAGCGTTTACAAAAGGAATGAGGACGAACGGTTTACAAAAACTGACCAAACGTCCAAATATGTACAACAACAAAAGAGCGCTCGCTCACATACGCTCGCTATATTACTAGGCTATTTACACTAACTAAAAACCGAACGCTCTTACTGTTCGGCCTTCACTTCAACTTCAACTAAATTTTCTTCAGTAAGGATCTCCTCTTCCAGTGTTTGCTCCAAGGAAGTATCACCTTCTGCTCACATCCACACGGATGATCATTGCAAGGACATGACGGATATACATATACAAGACAACACAATGGAAATGCAAGGGTAAGCTTATTGAATTTAATTCAAGTCAAACATACAGTTTATACATATCAAACATATCAATTTATTCACAACACATGCATTCAAGTCATACATTAAATTCCATCCAAAAATCCTGATGCTAGACCGACCGTCCGGACTGTATGAATCCTGTGTAGCTAAGGCGTCCGTGCACCCAGGTGGGGTAACTGGAATGCTCATCAGTAGCCACCTGAGGTTAGTCTTTTTGTCCAAGTTACAGTTATGGACTAGACCTCCTGCCATTCCCACGCATGACATACTCCTCTCTACTTGAGAACGAGCACTCACGGAATATCAGGATGAACCACCATCTAAGCTTACCACGTTCATACTTACAAATCTCAATTTCCAACCAAGAGTCGTTCCACCCTGGAACGCTCGTTCAAAATCCACAATCACAATTTCAGTTCTCATAGTGTTCACACATCTTAATTCATCCTCTTAATTACATTTTCATTCTATGTTCCACTCTCTTAAAAAGACGAACGTTCACTCCCCTTCCTAGCGAGGACGATCGTTCAGAGTAAGACCAAAAAGACTCCTTCAAATCAGTTAAATGAACTGATTCTGGTACGATCCAAATAATACTTAGAAAAATATAAGTTCAGTAATACTTGAGCGAATCCAATGGATAGGTAAAATCACAAGTTGTTTAGATAAATAAACTGGACAAGATTTAATCCAGGAAACACACCGCCAGTCAATGACCGAGCGCGAAAAATAGACTTTTAATGAATTTCGGACGAACGTCACTGAGAACTTGGACGAACGTCAATAGAACTATTGGACGAACGCTTTTTAGATTTATGGACGAACGCTATTTCAATTCAGGACGAACGCTATTACCTTTCGTTGAAAATTAAAGAAGGAACAAACGTTCGGTATATGACCGAGCGTTCTCTATCACATACGCAATGGGACGAGCGTTCGGTATCAGACCGAGCGCTACTTATCATTTACACTTTTAGGACGAACGTTCGGTCTAAGACCGAGCGCCACTTAGGAACGTACGCTTTTAGGTCAAGACTTTTCACTGATTCAAAATTTAAGAAGTTTGGGCTTTATATAAGGTAAGATACTTGAAATTTATGTATTACAATTTGACTAAGTGTTCAAGAGGGATGTTATCAAGCTTCTCAATCTCACGTAACACTCATGAAGGGTACGTCTGGCCAAATGCTCAAACGTAAAGCTATATGAGAGGGCGTTCGTCCTCAAAGAGAGTCCTTTCCAAATGAAAGGGTCCGACTACTTCAAGAATTTTACTGCTAATACCGAACGGTCAATGACCGTATCGATAACGAACGTTCATTTTCATAGGCTTTTCATATTTACATTCCACATACAGTAACCATATTTTCCAGTATACTTACATTCATTTAATCATATCATATCATATCTTATACTTCTCAAGCTTTGAATTAAAACTCATATCCAATCATCCAATACTACGATCATACAACATACAACTTTACAGATCATTCATATACACAAACGTATAGTTCCCAGTACATACATGCAACACTTTCATATATCATCTCAGGATCATATTCATATACTCAAAATTCAAATATCAGAAATCATATTTTCAAGCATCACATAACGCGCATGCAGTACAGACATCACATGAATTAAACCAATAAGCTTCCCTTACCCGGATTAAGCAACGTGCGTTCGTTCTTCAGAGAGAAAACAAGATTCCAGTATACTCCTCTACCCTTAACGTTCAAAACCCCAAAACTCCTCAAACTAAAATTACAGAAAGACCAATACTGGTTCAGAGAAGGTGCATGCAGATTCAAAATGAGGCTTGCATGTTGAAAATGAAGGGTAGTTGAGGACGTGAAACTTACCCGTTTCAGAATCCAAAACTATTCGGTTTGATGGAAAGCTCTCGGTGCAGTGATGATTCTCACGGTGCTGAAACGTGAACGGAGTAACGGATGGTGAGTTGTAGAAGAGAGAAGATGGAGGTTCTAGAGAGAAGGAGGAGAAAAATGGAGGTTTGGTTTTCTGAGGAAGATGAAGGAGCACGCAGAGAAGGGAAGAGTGTTTCAGAAAATTAGTTTTTCTTCCCAAGTCAAACGGACACTCTCTCCTGCGCTGCCACTTGGCTTCCACTATCAAACTCATAACCTTCCCATTTGACACCTGGCGGTGGCATGCAGAGTGAGTGCGTGTGCTTCTTTAATGGCACGGAACACGTGTCACACGTATTAATGGAAACAGGGAGGTGACTAAGCAGAATAATTAATGGGGCGTGACATTGTGCATATATGAACGAGGTAAAAAGAGTAAATTTTATGTCTTAGTAAAGGACTGAGATAAAACAAGATAGGATTATGTTTCGGTTTTTAAATAACTGAGGCAGTAGCGTGTTTTTTTTTTCCAGATTTTAAAACTCGGTTCATACTGTCATGCTTAGTTTTACTTTATGAGGTTGTAAATGAAATGGTAAAAACAGCATCTGCACATCCTGTTTTTAATTATCAGGAAATTAACAAAGTGAAAGGTGAAATAATATGGTAGCAAATTAGTGAGATTATCAATCGATACCTACACTGTTTCAATTTCTGAGGCTGAATTTGAATGTCAGAGGATAGAATTTCCAACATGCACACAAGAAAACCCAAAAAGTTATCAGCAGGAAGACAAGAAAACCCTCGCCACTGTCACCGGTTTCCACTGCTTCCCCTCCTTCCATTAATCCTCCGACGTTGTCATCCCCTCCGCCCTCCACCTTCACTCCTCCGTCCTCTGGTGGTTCTCTACTCGCCGCCGATCCGCACTGGGGTCCAGTGGTTCAAGCCCCGTTCCTCGACATCGTCAACATCAGCCCTGCTTTCCGCGGCCACTATGGTGCTTTCAGCCCCACCTCGAGCCTCCTTGCACTCGACTGTGGGCTCCGTGGCTCCCCAATGGATGAAGTTGGTGATGAGAGGCTCGCCCGGATGAAGCAGGTCGCCAATGACCAGAGGGAGCTCGACGGACGAAGACAACATTGTCTTGACCACGTGACAACGAGGCAGCAATGGGGAGGTAGCGGCGATGATGTTGTGGATGCAACGGGAAGGGAGCAGCAGCGAGGCAACAACGGGGAGGGTAACCAATCACTAAAAGAAACCACAACCTACAAATCACAGAAAAAATAGTTAATGTTTAGAAACACCTCTTTCTTGAATCCACAAGAGATTAAAGACACCTTTTTTGAAATCCACAAGAGATAAACACCTCCTTTGAGTCAAAAAAAGGATGAAGAGTTTCTCCTAATAACAACAACAACAGTCAATCACCTAAGATCTCTTTGGTGAAAGTTATCAGTGTATCCACACTAAGTTTTTCAAAGTCAATTTTCACAAACACAGAGAGTTTCTCTAACCACCACAACTTTTAACCTTTGAGTGAAAAGTTAGTTTAGAAACTAGATTTGGTCAAAATATATAGACACTTTCTTTTGAGCATTATGTCAAGAAATTGAGAGTCAGGTCGCAATTGCATCTAATAATCGATTATCCCAAGTGATAATCAATTATCACCGAAACTTTTCAAAAAAAAATTTCTTGATGTGATAATTGCTTACCAAAAGGTGATAATCGATTATCGTAGAGGCTTTTCTAAAAATTTGTTTCTATATGTGATAATTGATTACCAAAAGTTATATTTGATTATCAGAGACTTTTCCAAAACTTCTAAAATTATTTTGATAATCGATTACCATTATAGTTAATCGATTATCATAAAGTGTGTTTCAAACATTTAAAACTTTCCTCTGTGATCTTCTTTGGGTTGCTTCGTAACTCTTTAAATTAAGTCCTACACACAATTTGTTCATAATAAAACTTATTATAAAAGCGTAACTTCTAAACATACTAAACTATAAATCTTCCAATATCTTTGCATGTTTGAGTTCTTGGACTTACTTTTATCATAATCAAAATATCTTGATCTTCATCATCTTCCCTTTTGCCAACAAACCTAACATACACAATTACCACACAATTCTTATATCATTCTTAATAGTCCAATGTCTACAGGGTGACGTTATAGACCAATTCTGCACTAGTGATTCTAAACTTGAGTTTTGAACTTACATATGAAATCTAAATTAATTAGATCACTTGCTACTAATTTAGATACATAGTGATATGATTAATTTGTAAATCAAAACTCCCTACGCAAGTTAACACATATCTAACTATTTCTAAATTATAAAACCCAAGAACTAAGAGAAGGTATCTTTAAAAATGTACTTTCAATTTGTTTGAGAAGTTAATAAATAGTGGAATAACATCTCTAGATAGAATCCCATATATTTTTTAAAAGAGTGGAAATACAATAAAATTATATTCTCTGTTTAACTTTTTAAAGTTAATTATTTTGAGTTAAGGCAAATTGGAAATTATTAAGCATGAATTGTATTTGGAATAAAACCAAATTAATTTATATTTTCAATTGAATGGATATGACTAATTTTCTGCATATTTGATTTATAAAATTGATGACAATTTTAAGTGTCATATTTGATTTATAAAATTGATATCAAAAGGGTCATGTTGAAATAAAAACTCATATTTTTAATTTAAATTTGAAATTTGATAGAATAATAAGCTTTCATTTATTAAATTGTATAAGAAATTTGTACCATATGTGGTTGTACTTCGTTTTCTGTAATGCGATGACCCAATTTATAATTACCATATGTGGTTGTACTTAGTTTTCTGTATAAGGGAGCATCCACTATACAATTCCCACATTTATTGTTTGACGTGATGATTGCTCAATTATTCTGCAAGTTTTTTTATTTACTTACATGAAACTATTTAAATAAAATAATGTTCACATAAAATAGTATAAACATAATAAAAATAATATGAAACTGAATGTCAACAGAATTGCAAATAATTATTAGATTTTCTTATTTTTTTAATGACTTGTGTAATTCACTTTTATTAATTAAGATTTGAAAGTTATCTGTAATTTGTTTTTCAACATTGCACTCCACAATCATATCCAAAAACATAGCTCAAACATTACATTATAAAATTCTTTAAAACTTAAGTCATAATCGTTAATTATAAAAAAAATTATTCTTTTTTATTTTAGATACAGTAAAATAGTGGAATAAATTTTGAAGTCAAGATAGAAAGGTAATTTGTATTTTTTCTTCAAACCGGATAAAAATAAATCTGATAGAGTAAATATAATTTTATATATAATTTATACTCTAAAAAGACTTTAAAAAATAGAATAGTGATATCTGTGAGTAAAATTTATATTTCATCGAAATTAGATATAGAGTGTCCAATCTGTATCTGGTCTTATTCTTCATTGTACAGGAAATTTGTTTATGAGTGAAATTAGAGTTGATTGTGACCAACGGCTTTGACTAACTTATAACTAATAACTTCTAGTTGAGAGTGAATTTTGAAGATTTCTATTAGTAGAAACTTATTTATGTTCTTCTATATTACTTCATATTCATAATGTCTTTATATGATGGTACCATATATATTTAAAGATAAATAACATTTGTATAAAAACAATATTTTTTAGTATAAAACCAATACTTTTTAGTATAATTTTATTATTCATAACTGTAAACACCATTTTTGTAAGAGAATTTTCTTTTGAAACTTTTATTTCTTTATTTGTTTTAGTTTTAAATATATATGAATTCTTTTATTTTTTATTTTTTCACATTTTATATTACTCATTTGTTTTTAATCGATATCACCTCTTTTGACATTGTTTGGTGACATCGGTTAAAAACAATTGAAACCTAAAGATGGGCTATATATTAAAAAATTTAAACTTTTCACTTCAGTACACACTGGTTAGACTCTATTGCTTCAATTATTCTCAAAATTGATACCATAGGGTCTTGACATTCTGCTTGTAGAGAGATATATCAAACTTTTCACATTCTAAATAGGTCTATGATTTTGATTCTTTATAGAATCATTACCATAAGTTCCTTACTTTACACCCTACAGAAGGAACTTTTATACTATTCAAATTCTAAAGGGATGCTATGGCCACGCTTGTTCAGAGAACCGGTACTATAAACACCTTTTGCTTTAGTTTTATAAAGAATCGAAACAAAAAATGTGAGCCAAAAGTCAGAATTGGCTCCAAACTATTTTTTTAAATATTTCATTGTGCTTTTGACCTTATTTTTTAATAGAACCAAAGCCATAGAGTACATACTACTTCGATTACTAAAATAACCGACATAGTATGCTTTGTAGTGGTGAAAAAAGTGCAAAACTACAAAACCCTTTACAGTTTCTTTTCGTCTATCTTCGTTGCTATGG
This sequence comes from Vigna nakashimae, assembly GCA_034642375.1. Classification (NCBI taxonomy): domain Eukaryota; kingdom Viridiplantae; phylum Streptophyta; class Magnoliopsida; order Fabales; family Fabaceae; genus Vigna; species Vigna nakashimae. The sequence goes on from CM067768.1 coordinate 27,972,409, forward strand.
AACCCTCCTTTATGCTAATATTTCTCCATTGACTCCGAACGTCATGGTCATTGCCCTCCAACGTCGTCATCATTGCCTCAATTGATGTTGGTTGAGGATAACCCTCTTGGTGCATTACTTCAGCTTGCTGACATCATTGAAGACGAGTCAATGATGGTTACGTAGGATTCTACTATATTTGGTAGAGACTCTAGCATCCAATTGTACTTGTATAAAGATGATGTCATGGAGCTTGTGTCAGGGAAAAAGGAGTTGAATATTATCCTCATTCAATTATGGATTATGCAAGTCTATGAACTATTCTTTATATAAAATTGATTTATCTAGTTATTTATTTGAAATAATTTCTTTGTTTTCAGGTGTATGTTTGATGTCAATAACAATTTGGGGTTCAATGATGTCTATGGGTTCATTGACCCCCAACTCACTCATGAAGGCAATAAATTTGATGATATCCAACAATACGTTACCAACTACTTTAGAGGAGGGAAAAATATATATTTTGTCCCTTATTTTGCTGGGTAAAGTTTGTTAACTTGAAAGTTTCCTCTGTGATTTTAAGACATAATAATTAAGTTATTATCTATTTTAGGCAACATTGAATACTACTTGTGGTTCTCTACTGTAAAACATTGTTGTGTGGTTTTCTTCATTAAAGTCTCTTCCCAAACATCTCAAAAAAATTGTAGATTGATAAGAACCTCAATTATGAACTTAATTTGTTATATAAATGTATCCTAATACATTCTTTTTTTCATAGTTCATTTGGAGCACATATGATGTTGTTAGAGAAATCAACTACTAATGTTAAAAAGCTTGGATGGTTGACCCTCAAGGTTTGTATTTTGGTCAATACTTTCTTATAATTATTTTATTCTAGCTATCTTTATTAATTAATTATTATTGTGATCATATATTGTAGTGCAATAAATAAACCAACTGATATGAGTGCAATTACTTGGTAATGAACTGGATGGCGACAACTATTCATATCTATATTACAAGTGGATGGAAAACGATAATATTTGTATTTAATAAAAAAAATTGTAGTATTTGGAAATCATATATACTAATTGAATTCATTGCAGAGATTCAAGACTCTTGTTCCACTTCTCGACATGTCCATTAATTTCACTAGGAAATCCCTTGCAAAATATATCACATATTTGTACAATAATATGTAGGTTTTAGGTATAACATTATTTACATTAGAATATGATAACATTGAGATTCTGTGAAATATATATGGTTATATAGAATTCTTTATTTTATTGAAAAATACATTCTGGTCAGAATTTGTGATATCTGTATTTTATATATTATGCCGATTTGTTTCTGTGATTTTTGTGATGTATGATATAACAGAAATAGAACCACATTTAAAAAAAAAATACAAACTTTAGATAACAGTTATGGTAAAACCGAGACTGATATATGACATCAGTTGTAGTTTAGACTAAGATCACATACCTTTAGATTTAAATTTTTTTTTAAATAAAATTGGACTTATGGCAGCGGTCCATCAATGAACCAAAGAAAAAAAATCTATAGCAACTGTTATCATAAATCTTATCATATTTTAAAGAATTATTTAATTTTCAAGATTTATCCCCTCTCCCTCCCTTTTTATCTCGTCAGTATGCCTCTAGAAACGTGAAAATAACTATTGTCGTATATCCTTTTGCTGCACCATTGCATCTTCTATATCTCGATTTGACTCAATTTTTTATTTTATTTTAGTTTGGAATGTGTTGGATTTTGAACTTACACGTGATATATAATTGATTAGAGTAATCCTCACCATTTTAGATCCATATTAATATTGTAACAACCTAAGAAAATATAAATATAGGTAGTTACAATCCTTTTACAACTAAAGTTTTTCAAAAATACATAAGTTACTAAATTCCTTTAGGATACAAAACAATACTAATAAACTACACAATGTACACGTCTATGTATATCACTCTAAAAGAAACTTTGATCACAGCCATCAATCTACCGGCTAGCATCATTACCATATGCAGTCTTGTCCACTCACGTCATAGTAGTGATCACTATGAAATATCTTTAACTTCTAAGTTAGAAGATTTATATACATACCTCTAAGGTATTATGAAATAGCTCCAAGATATTTGTAATTAATATTTAATGATATAATAACTTATTATCATATTATATCTCTAAGATATTATAATAATAATTTATTATTTAATATGTTTAGATATTATGATACACTACTTGATTATTTTCAAGTGTATACATTTACTTATGACTTGAGAAACGTACAAATACATGTCCACACAGAAAGCATACTCATAATTATTTTACCGTGAACACTTTTGTGTTAAATGAGTGCTTTTAATGGACACTAAACAAATTAAGTATTATCAACTTGGTTATATTTAATTCATAAAACCAAAATTTTAAAATTATGCATTTTGGAAACTAAACAAAGAGAAATACTTTTTTTTTATGCATGAAGAAATTCTCTATGACAGACGATTGTACTAGAGTTGAGTAAATCCACTATAAAATACACAATTCTCCGTCTATGAATTATGGTTGATATATTAGTGGGTTCAAATATATATTTTGCTACAAAACTCAGGAGGATAAATTAAATGTCTCACTTTTATGAATATACAAAGAAAATATTGTACGATTTGTAAAATGTAAAATATTTAATATATTCATGTCTAGATAGATTTTTTTTTTATAAATTTCATATTTAATTGGTTCAAATATAAAAAAAAATAGTGAAAAGCAAAAATAAATATGGTAAAAATTTCGTTCATAATTAATAACATTTAACCAAAAGTAAATATAACAAAATTTAAAGTTGTAAAAAATGAAATAGAAATAATAACAAGTTTTTGGGTCTGAAAAGTTTTATTGCTAAATAATCTTCGTAATTTTGTATTCTATAGTTCGAGTTGTTGCAATCATAGAACTCTTTTGTTGTATATATACGTGGTTAAGAAGAGTGCTTAATTCACCAACACCAATCTAGCTTTAATACTCACTGTATTTGATTCATCAGTTTTTGTGTGTGATGATAACACCCACAACAACCTCAATGAAGAATCCAGTTCGTTTCAGATTGATCATGTTCGTGCTGTATGTGGTTTCGCAGGTTGTTAATGGTGAAGAGCAAATGGGATGCATTCCAAAGGAGAGGGAAGCACTGCTCAAATTCAAGGCTGCCATTGTGGATGACTACGGTATGCTATCCTCTTGGAACACTCCTCACTGCTGCCAATGGGAGGGGATTCGCTGCAGCAACCTCACCTCCCATGTTCTAGGCCTCCACCTTCCCGGCGAGGTTTATCTTGTAAATGATTATGCAGTCCTTAAATATCTGAGCGGAGGGATCCACAAATCGTTGATGGAGTTGCCAGAATTACAGTATTTGAACCTTTATTTCAATACTTTTCCAGACAGTAATATTCCAGAGTTTCTTGGTTCTCTCAGGAACTTGAAATACCTTGATCTATCCTTTTGTGATTTCGGGGGAGAAATTCCAAGCCAGTTTGGCTCTCTTTCTCATTTGAAATACTTAAATCTTGCTGGTAATAATCTGAACGGTTCAATCCCTCATCAGCTTGGAAATCTCTCCAAATTGCAGCATCTTGATCTCAATGGCAATTATTTTATAGGATATATACCATCTCAACTTGGAAATCTCTTCCGGTTACAGTATCTTGATCTTAGTGGCAATTATTTTGAAGAAAGTATACCATCTCAACTTGGAAATCTCTCCCGGTTACAGAAGCTCTATCTTTCTGATAATATCAACTTTGCCCATGGAGGTCAGTGTCTCCCAAATCTCCTTTCTTTAACCCATCTTTACTTGGACTCTGTACCAAATCTTAATCGGTCACCTACTTTGTTGCAAGCGATTGCGAAGCTACCACAACTAAGAGAACTAAGTTTAGTTAGTTGTAGCCTTTCCGATGATATCATTCTGTCATCCATGCCTTCTGAGTTCAATTCTTCTACTTCCCTCTCAGTCCTTCATCTTCCTTGGAACACCTTCTCGTCTTCAATGGTATTCCAATGGGTGTCAAACATCACTTCCAACCTTGTTGAGCTTGACGTTAGTGGTAACCACTTGGAGGGTTTCACATCAAGTGATTTTGGCATGGTCATGAATTCGCTTCAGCATCTTCACCTCTCCGCTAATTATTTCAAGGCAAAGGATTTGAAATATTTCACAAATATATGCACCTTACATTCTTTGTACTTGTATGCAAACAATTTTACAGAAGACCTTCCATCCATTCTCAGTAATTTGTCCAACAGTGGTTGCGTTAGACACTCATTGCAAGAATTAGATCTAAGTGGTAATTACATAACTGGCACTTTGTCTGACATTTCAGTATTTTCTTCTTTGAAATCACTGTTTCTTGATGAAAATTGGTTAAGTGCAACTATACCCGAAGGTGTGAAGTTACCATCTACTTTGGAGGATTTTTCAATTAGGTCAAATTCATTAGAAGGTGGAATTCCAAAATCATTTGGGAGTGCATGTGCTTTGCACTCATTCGACATGAGTAATAATAGCTTGAGTGTTGAGCTTCCAATGATAATTTCTCACTTGTCTGGATGTGCTAGATATTCATTGCAAATATTAAATCTACATGGTAATCAAATCAATGGCACACTACCTGACTTCTCAACATTCACATCTTTAAAAATATTATATCTTCACAACAATAAGCTAAATGGAGAGATTCAAAAGGACATTCAATTTCCACCTAAATTGGAGGACCTCTACATCTCTTCAAATTCTTTAAAGGGTGTGTTCACTGACTACCACTTTGCTAACATGTCTAAGTTACAAAACTTGAATTTATCAGACAACTCATTGGGCTTGGCATTTACAAAAAACTGGATTCCACCCTTTCAATTGCTATCGATAGACTTGAGATCTTGTCAGCTTGGTCCAACATTTCCCATGTGGTTGCAGACACAAAATAAGTTTGTCCATATTGACATTTCAAATGCTACAATATCAGATATTATTCCTGAATGGTTTTGGACTAAATTATCTCTACAAAAAGTAATGACACTGAATATTTCATGCAACAATCTACAAGGTGCAATTCCAAATGTTTCATCAACGTATCTTTCTGCATCCATGATCCTTGCATCAAATCAATTTGAAGGTACTATTCCTCTATTTCTGCGGAATTCTCAAATTCTTGATTTATCCAAAAATAAATTCTCAAATCCTCTTTCATTTTTGTGTGGAGAGGATGTGATTTCAATTCAAATTCATTATTTAGACATTTCATATAACCACTTATCTGGAGATATCCCAGATTGTTGGAAACAATTGAACTCACTAGTTTATCTAGATTTGAGTCACAATAATTTTTCAGGAAAAATTCCTACTTCAATGGGATGGCTTCTTGATCTTCAATCATTATTCTTGAGAAACAACAATTTAGTAGAAAGCATCCCTTCCTCCATAAGAAATTGTACAAAGTTAGTAATGCTTGATTTGTCAGAAAACAAACTATCCGGATTTATCCCTAATTGGATTGGGACCATGAAAGAATTGCAAATTTTAAGTTTGAGGAAGAATCAATTCTTTGGAAGTTTACCATTTAAGGTTTGTTTTCTAAGAAACATCCAGTTCTTGGATCTCTCACTAAACAACTTCTCTGGAAAAATTCCTAAATGCATTAAAAACCTTAAATCAATGGCCGAAACAATATCCGGTAATGGTTTTCATCTGTATTGGTTGAACTGTATAATGAGCATGCAATACTATTTGAATGCATGGTTGACATGGAAAGGTTCAGAACAAATGTTTATGAGTAAAGGTTTGACACTTTTAAAAACCATTGATCTCTCAAGCAATAAGTTCTCAGAAGAAATTCCTATAGAAATAGAGGAATTATGTGGATTGATTTCATTGAACTTATCAAGAAACAATTTGATTGGGAAAATTCCTTCAAATATTGGAAAGTTAACATCACTTGATTCCCTTGATTTGTCAAGAAACCAGTTTGTTGGTTCAATTCCTTCAAGTCTTGCTCAAATTTATGGTCTTAGTGTGTTGGATTTGTCCCATAATCACCTAACGGGAAAAATTCCAACAAGCACACAATTACAGAGTTTTAGTACATCCAGCTATGAAGATAATCTTGGTCTTTGTGGACCACCGCTTGAGAAGTGTATTGAAGATGGATCTACACAAGAACCAAATGTTGAAGTTCAAAAAGATAAATATTCATTATTGAATAATGATTTTTATGTCAGCATGGCATTTGGATTTGTTGTAAGTTTCTCAATGGTATTTGGTTCAATCTTATTCATACGTTCTTGGAGACATGCCTATTTCAACTTCTTGAACAACTTAGAAAATATTGTTCATGTCAAAATACGACTCTTTGCTAAAGTATTTAAGCTTGACAAAGATTAACAGGTAATAATATCACAAATTTTATATAATTTTGCTATATCTGCATATTACATGCACATTACAGTATATTCCTTATTTTATTATTTCTATAATAATTTTGCTATATCTGCATATTACATGCACATTACCGTATATTCCTTATTTTATTATTTCTATAACATTTAATTGATTAAAATAAAATTAACAAATATTTACTATGTTAACACTAGTAAAAAAAGAGGATTTAAAATCGCACAATATGCTTCGGTTTAGGAGCAACCGAAGCATATAAGAACGCGATGACAATTTTGTAATTTAGTCGAACTTTTCTGTCTCGGTTCAAGGAGAACCGAGGCATATACATCATATGATCTCGGTTAAATATTCAATCGATGTATAATATCCTGCAAAATTCCTACTGATTTAACTTTTGTCCTGATAACTTTTTTAATCTTGATCTACTGCCTCGGTTTATTAGGGACCCGAGACATATACACATGATATGACCTCGGTTAATATTCTAACCGAGGCCTAACACCCTAAAAAAACGTTTTGGATTCCATTGGACTTCTCATTTCTTCACGCAGCCCATGGGATTCCATAACCAGAATACCTCTCGCACATCCAACCCTAAAAATACTTTTCTCTCTTTCTCCTCATCCCGCACAAGCTAGGGAGAATTCCTCTCCTTCTTCCATTTCTCTTCACCGTAGACGACCACGTTGGAGCTAGGATGATCTGCAGCGACGGTGTGGAGATGGCGCGACAGGCGGCGTTCGTGGTGGCTCACAGTGGCGCTCGTGGCGGTGCGATTGGCATTCTTCTTCTTCCCTCTTCTCTTTCTGGTTCTATTCTGGTTGCAGGGAAGAGGATGCGAAACCGACGGAGTAGGCGTCTCAGTGGCGGAGGCGACAAGAGCACGACGAAAGTGTGCCGGAGAGCGGCGGGACACGGCGATTGAGAAAGTTAGGGTTTTTAGTGTGGGGAATTTTTTTTTTTGGGATCCGGTGAGGGTTGTCGATGGTTGCGCCAGTGGAGTAGGCTGTGTGGGTTGTGTGGGCTGGATTGGCAGAGGCACATGGTGGTTGTGAAGCGTTGAAGAAGAAGATCCTGGATTGGCAGAGGCACATGGTTATTCTTACAAAAGCTTTCTTGTTTTTTTTTCTGTGCTATTTTTTTCTGTTATTTTTTAACTTTTTTTTCCTTTAACTCTATGGCCAAAGGAGATCCTGGTCTATTGTTGTCAACAGAAGAGAGTTCAAAAATTCAGCTTGGGAATTGTTTGAATCCTATGCAAAGGAGGAATCCACTGTTATCGATGTTGTGTTGTCAACAGGGGAGAGTCCAAAAATTCAGCTTGAGAATTGTTTGAATCCTATGCAAAGGGGCAATCCACTGTTATCGATGTGGACAAATTGCCATGGACAACATTGGACACTTCAGCATTCAAACTGTGGCCACTGGTACCACCAACATTTTGCACCTGCTGCTGGTTTTTGCTTTCTGGAGAACACACATACATGTTTTTGCTTTCTGGAGAACACAAATACATCTTGTTGATGGATGACATGGACTGTGAAAGGGATTGAATCACGCTGGACCATCCAAATGCATATTGAAAAAAAAAGCTATTGCCTCAGTTATTCAAGAACCGAGGCATAATCTATCTCATTTTAACCCGGTTCAGAACCGAGGCATAAAGCCAACCTCTTTCTACCTCGTCTGTATATGCCTCGGTTTTAGAACTGATGTCTATAAGCAAATTTAACCGATGCCATTTCCCCTTAATGTACTAGTGCAAATATTGAAACAATTTTTACAATTCGATGAGTTGCTTTTGAAAATATTGATGCCAAATTATTACACAAGAGCAATTAAATGTGTGCATATAGGTTAGAACAAGTCAATGTTATTTTATTTTAATTTCTGTTTTATATGGGTTAGAACATCCAAGTTTCCTTATATTTATAATATTTATTTATTTTTGTCGATAAGGGGAAAAAAGTAGCATGTTAACTAAATCTTGAATTTTGAATGCTGAGTGCATTTAGTGTTTATTTACTTTAATTTTATTTTAATAAAGCTATGCCCTGGGCAATCTTTTGCAAATTTTGGATGAAAACTTTGCATGACTACAAAATAAAATAGAAATAAAATCATTGATGTTCAATACTTGACAGTCTTATGAAAAAAACAAAGGTTTTCCTTGCTACCATATGAAATCATGTTTCTTTTCCCCGTAAACTTCTGAGATTTTATCTATAGCTTTTTTTAATTAACTTGATTATTATTCTTATTACTTCAAATTTTAAACATGCCAATTATTTATTTTTAATGAATAAGAATAAGAAGTTAATTTATTTTAATGTACATATTTCGAAGAACTAATATTCTTTGCATTTTATTTTTCGATTTTCAGGCACTTGAAACTCATGCTCTTCCAGGACTTCACCTTTGAGCTTGCTAATGCTAGGATAAGGCAATGGTTTCTTCAAATTCCCTTAGTGTACTGATGAACTAGTGCGAATGTTTGATGTTTTACTTTTAATTAAATTTTAAACATCATTAAGCATTGTGCTTGTAAGGAAATATTTTGATAATGTGATGGTAAGTGTGTGATTCAGATGGGAATATTTTGATACACCAAACAGAATTCCTTAAATTTTAGTTTGAAAAATGGTGAACTGCACAAATGTTAATTATGCAGTTTCATTGTCTATGGAAAGAAATGGTTTAGCGGACTGACTGAAAAAGTTATTTGATAATAAACTTTATATTATTTTTATTTTTATAGATTTTTATGATTAAAAGATTTTTTTAAATAGTTTTATAATTTTTTTATTAATATTCACGGATACTTAAATAGTTTTATTCTATGCATATTATTTACTTATAATTTGATAATGTGAACAAAACTCAAGCTGGATAAGCAAATTCAAAATATCCTAAAGGTAAAATCCCCATTCATATATATATATATATATATATATATATATATATATATATATATATATATATATATATATATATATATATAATATAGAGTATACACATGTGGACAAATAGCACTAAAATTGTTGTGGCAAGGTGGTGATTATGCAGAGAGAGTATAGAACAGAATGCAGAGAAGAGAATAGGAGAAAATGAGTGGATTTCTCATTAAGGAATAAAAGAGTACATGCAACCAATATAACAGTGAATGAATATGTCAACCTATAACAACAGAAACAGTTATGACAGTTGTAGTTTTGTTTTAAACTTTTCAACACACCCCTCTTAAAACAAAACTTCTACTAGATTTAACTCCAAGAAAGTCTCTAAGCTTCACAAATCAGCTTTGACGTAGAGCTTTGGTGAAAATATCGGCTATTTGATCTTCAGTAGAACAATGCACCAGTTCCAATCTTCCTTTGTTAACTTGCTCTCTCAGATAATGAAACTTGGTTTCTATATGTTTGCTTCTACCATGTGAGATGGGGTTTTTAGATAGATTGATAGCCAATCTGTTGTCTATCAATAGTTGAATTAGTTTGCAGCATTCAGTCATCAACTCATCCAACATTGTTTCTATCCAGGCACACTGACATGCGGTTTTGGATGAAGCAATATACTCAACTTCGCAAGATGAGAGTGCTACAACACTCTGTTTCTTCGAACACCAGCTAAACAATGCTCCCATGTATTTGAATACATAGTCGAACGTGCTTTTTCTATCCATTTGATCTCCACACCAATCTGAATCACTCCAAGCTTCTAACATCCCTGTCATTCTGTCAAACTTCTTAGGATAAAAGAGACCATAGTCTGTTATCCCCTTTTGGTAGCGCAGTATATGTTTAGCAGTGGAGAGGTGAGACTGTCTGGGATCACCCATGAATCTACTAACCAGCCCAACACCATAACTAATATCTGGTCTAGTATTGCACACATGCTTGAGTGATCCTACAATCTGTTTAAACAAGGTAGCATCAACCTTCTTGTCATCAGCTTGGAGAGACAGCTTGGTATTGGCCATCACTAGTATGCTCATGTTGTTGCAGTCTTCCATGCCAAACCTTTTCTAGCCCAACATACATACTCTGATGCACAAGCATTCCATTAGATGTACGCAAGAATTCTAGCCCAAGGAAGTAACCCAGACTACCTAGATCAGTCATCTCGAAGTCTCCTTTCATTCTTGTTTTAAATTCTTCGATAGCCTCTCTTGTGCTTCTTGTTACGAGTAGGTTGTCTACATATAAACAGACCAATAAAACACCTTGCTTTTCAACCTGTTTCACATAGATTTTAAAATCAACCGTGCATTTGCGAAATTCATATTCAATGGACCAAGAGTTATGTGAGTGTTCCAAGCTCGGGGTGCCTGTCTCAGCCCGTATAAAGCTTTATTCAGTTTATACACTTTCCATTCTTCACCTTCTTTCTCAAATCCGGGTGGTTGTGTTACGTAAACTTCTTCTTGTTGAGGGTCACTCAAGAAAGCAGAATTTACGTCCATTCGGCATATTTCCCATCCTTTTAGATTTGCAACAGCTGCAACAAGTCTCACTGTCTCCAGTCTTGCAATTGGCGCAAACACCTCAGAAAAATCAACTCCGGGCTTTTACAGGAACCCCTTAGCAACCAATCTAGCTTTCAGCTTAGCTACACTGCCATCTGGCTTATACTTTGTTTTGAATACCCACTTGACCTCAATTGCTTGTTTTTGTCGAGGCAATTCCATCATTTCCCACGTTTTGTTTTTCTCTATAGCTCTCAACTCTTCTATCATTGCTTCTCTCCAATCTTCCATATTGATAGCTTGTTCCCACGCCAGTGTTAACACCAGATCACCAGTTTTAGCTATCTCATTATCCATGAACACCTCGTGATCTGCAAGCCTCGTTAAAGGAAATCTAGTCCTTCGAGATCTTCTATTGTTTACCTCCAGACCAACTGCTACTTCCTTGACTTCGTCAGGTTCCTTATCTTCAAGCCAACTTGACACGACACGCCACTAATTGAACTTGTCTCTACATTCAACCAATTAAACGTGGCTAACTCGTCTATCAAAACATTTATGTTGATCACTATCTCATTCTTCTTTGGGCTATATAGTCTGTATGCCCCAGTTGGATGAAAGCCTACTAGTATATAGGCTTCGTTTTTATATGCTAGCTTCTTTCTCTTCTCGTCTGGTACGTGCTTGAAACACACTGATCCAAATATTTTCAAGTTATTTGCTGACGGTTTGATCCCTGTCCAAGCTTCTTTTGTAGTGCAATCTGCTAGAGCCTTCGTTGGACATCTGTTCAACAGGTAGGCTGCTGTGGAGACAGCCTCTCCCCACAAGCTGTGTGGCAAATTCTTCCCTTTAAGCAAGCACTTTGTCATTTCAACCAGTTTTGTTCCTCCTCTTGGCCAAGCCATTATGTTGAGGCGTGTAAGGAGCTACAACTTCGTGTGTGATCCCCTTTTAATCACTTATTTCATTAGAGATTTTATTTTCACTATCTACCAAAAGGCTTAACTCTAACCTAGTTGATAGTTTGCTATTCAATCTAAGCAAAAGTTTCAATTCCTCGTCAAAATATATGAAAAAGAAATTCTCAAAAACCATTAATCAAAGGGTACCAAAAAAAATAAAACTCATATAAAAGAATCACAGTTCTAGTCCTAATACAAATTCAACAAATAGAATAAAAACAACATCAACACAAATATAAAGAAAAATATACTAACAAAAAAATTGAGGATAGAAAGATCGGTACACACAAGTAACATGAGATTTAAAGGAATTAGTAGATGAGAAGTCACATAGATAAAAGAAAAAAATCAAAATCAAAATTGATTATATGAAAAAAGCTAATCATTATCTCTTTTTTCTAAACAAAATTATGATTTATTGAAAAAAGTTTTAACTCATTAACTATCATTTTTAATACTAATAAAAATTAACAAACACAGATAATAATTTATCTAAATTTTATTTTCAAACATAAAGTTATAACTAACTTAACACAAGTTTATTAGTACCAAATAAGTTTTTTTAAGGTTTTTTCTTAAACATAATTTTATAATTAATTCAATATGGCCATTAGTATTAAAAAAATTGAGACTTTTCTTTTTCTTTTACAATTAATTTAATGAAGGAATATTAGTACTAAAAAAAATATAGACCTTTTTTATTCTAGTTTAAAACAAGTGTTTTTGTAGCCTACTGTTACGTACCATCTTTTCCTTCAATATCTTCTGTTCACATATCATATGATCATTGAATAACAAACAATAAACAAATATAAGGATAAGCTTATTTATTTTTATAAAGTTCTATCATATATTTTTATTATAAATATCATAACTAAATCAAGTTTTAACAATTATGTCACACTTTCTTATATCTCTACCTTCATTCAATCAAGAATAAGCAATTTGTTAAGACATTATAACAATATCTTAACTCAATTTATGGAATAACATATATTGTGCTAGATATGCGTCAGTCATGCACATGTCATATAACTTCACTATCATGTAACTTCACAGTGAATTATAGCAACATTCTCAAAATTATCCCGGCCATGTTGACCTCGTCCTCGGCCTCCTCGCCATATGTCACCAGGACCTCGACTCTAAGTAATTCGAGATTTATTCGATTCAAATTGTACCTGTAGTGCTTGATCGTCGGGTTCCCTCTTTTTCTTTTTCTTCCTCAATTCGTGGGCTTTTAATGACCTAGTTAACTCCTCCACAGTGAGAGTTGACAAATCCTTTGTCTGTTCAATAGTGCCCACGATACTTTCAAAATCATCCGTAAAATTTCTCAAGATCTTTTCCGCAACCCGATTAGGAGGAACCTCTTCTCCGTTCATTCTGAGTTGGTTGGCCATCTTTTGCACTCGAGTTATAAACTCGACAACTCCCTCATTTTCAACCATCTCCATATGTTCAAACTCTCTTCTAAGAGCTTGTACTCGGACCTGCTTCACGCAAGTATCTCCTTTGTATGCCACCTTCAAAATTTCCCATGCTTCTTTTGCTGACTTTGTATTAGCTATTTTCTCGAATCCAGATTCATCCACTACATTATACATAAAGTACAAAACCGATCTGTCTTTCACTCGTGTCTTTTTCAATGCAGCAATCTGGTTCTCTGTCTGATGCTCATCATCCGTGGGTTCATTGTACCCATCCTCCTCTATGTCCCATACATCTTGGGATCCAAGAAGAACCTTCATCTGCAAAGACCAATCACTAGTGCAATCAAAGGAAACGACATCGGTTATTTTCACTCATAGACAATGGTTTTGGAACCGAGGCATATACAGGCGAGACAAAAAGTCTATCTTTTTTTACCTCGGCTGTGGACCGCGACAATAGGGGTAAGATTTTGCCTCGGTTCAAAAGTAACCAAGGCAGTTGAATTTTTCCTTTTTATAGAAGGACTTTTCGCCTCGGTTCTCAACCGAGGCAGTATATTGAAAAATTCAATAAAAAAATACTAGCCAATATTACACGAAATTAATATTGGATATTTAGCAAAGTGATAAAAGGTTAAAATAAAAATAAAAATATTGGAGTAAGAAGCCACTAGTACAAAATGTGCTTTTAAACTCGCACAATAGACCTCTCTTTACACCAAACCGCTGTCTATTCAGACACGATGGTAGTTCCATAATTAATGAGACCTTATAGGCCTCGTTTCAGACTAGACCGATGACAAAAAGGGCTACAACTTCGGTTGTGAAAGCAACCGGTGCCTAATTAGTGGTTTCTGACACGGTTTCTGAGGCGGTTAAGAGAAACTCGAGGTGGAAGGGGTATACTGCATCGATTGGTAGGAAGGACCGAGGCGTATAAGCCTCTACTACCTCAGGCCCAAGAAGGACCGAGGCATATAAGCGTCTTATTTCCCCAAATTGAACGAAAACCTAGCCCCCTCGCTCTCGCCTCCCTCCCCTCACTCTCGCCTTCCTCGCTCTCGCCTCCCTCCCCTCGGTCTCGCCTCCCTCGCTGTCGCCTCCCTCCCCTCGGTCTCGCCTCCCCTCGCTGTCGCCTCCCCATGCTGTCGCCTCCCCTCGCTCTCGCCTCCCCTAGCTCTCTCGCTGGCTTGCTCTCTCGCTTCGTCGCTCTCTCGGTCTCGCTCTGAAGACTACTGCTCCAAAATCTCCTGCGAGTGCATCGCCTCTGGAGGGAAGAGCAAGCGGTGGTGGTGCGTCAATGGTGGCGGCAGTGATAGTGGTGGTGGTGGTGGTCAGATTAGGGTTTTTTTGATGTTGATGGTGGTGGTGCGAATTAGGGTTTGATGATGGCGAAGGAGAAGGAGAAGCGGCGGAGGCAAATGCGGAGGGCGGAGGAACGATGCTCATGAACGCCGCTTCGGGTAGCTGCTTCGGGTTTCAGGCAGCTGTGACCGTCGCTTAAGAGCTTTTGACTGTAGTTGCTTTGGGTTTTGCATTTGGTTCCAGTAGAGTTTTGCATCAGTAGATTTTTGCATTTTGTTGAATTGAATTTGAGAATGATCTTTTGAATATGAGATTTTGTTTTAATTTGTTGAATTGAATCTGAGAATGATCTTTTGAATCTGAGATTTTGTTTTGATTTGTTTTACTTGCTTCCTTTGTACGTTTGTTTGGTCTGGTTTGGTCTGGTTTTGAATCTGAGCATGATCAAGTTCATTGGAGGTGCTGTTAACTTTGTCAAGGAGACCGACCCCGAGGCACCAAAATTAAATTCCTGTGTTAATTTTCCATCATTTTCAAAGTAGGCTAATGTGCTCAGATCTGCAAAAGGGGTAAGGGTTGTGGAGAAAAATGAAGAGCTGGTCTAATGTATATATTAGTCTTTTACGGAGAAAAGAACTCCATGGTTTTGCTTAATCGAGTTCTCTCCTTGTTCAAAGTTTCTTATTTGTGTAATTTGCAACGAAGATGTGAACTCTCTAGGCAAGTTAGTGTGTAATGTGTTAGTGAAAATTAATTAAGGTAGATTATTTGTGTGCATGTTTTCAGTCTTTGAAATTACGTTAAGCATAATAACGCGTGCCACTGCTAGAATACTCTATGACAGTCTAGGAAAATCATAACGAAAAAAAAATAAAAAAAAGACCCTACTGCCTCGGTTCAACCTCCAACCGAGGCAATAGAGGGAGAGGAACAATTTCAGTTGTAATAACCGAGGCCGAATCGTACCATTTTTTGTCTCGTTTCAAAACCGAGGCATAAGGTCTACCACTTTTTATCTCGCCTGAATATGCCTCGGTTTAGGAACCGATGCCTATCAGCGAAAATAACCGGTGTCATTTCCTTTAACTGTACTAGTGAGCTATGCACCGACACTTCAAAATTGGCTAACATGTTGATATCAGACCCATATTATATGATTGCATTTATATTAAGCTTGAATGTACTCGAAAAATAATTTATTTTACATTTTCCCTTGCATAATAAAGGGATCATTATCATAATTTGAATAAAACTTATTTCATTTTGATTGTGGTTAAGTTTTTTAACAGAACTTTCAAGTGACAAAAGACTAGCAGTAACACCATGATAACAGCATACCATTATAAATATAAGCTATATTAAGAAAAGCAAGAAATCATGCAAAATAAATTAATAGAATTAATATATAAGTATATCTTATTTAATATATAGTCATTGTATCCTAATTTTATATAAAAAAAAATGTAATGTTTACACATTGTATTTTGTTGTGTGATAAGTGTGAACTTTACTTGTTTTTGTTACCTAAAATGTTGTGCTTTTGAGTAAGTTTAAGTGTTTATTCTCATGAAAAGTATATAAATGTTGATGTAAGTATAGTTTTGAATGTTTAAATGTGTTTTGATGCTTTTGTATGTTTATATCGAAGTAGAATAAGGATTGGATAATATCAAAGACTTGGAGTGCGTCAGTCGCCCAGTCAGAAGGATCAAATAGCCCAGCCAGCGAGCCAGAGCCACTCGCCCAGCGAGCGTGTACCCTTCGCCTAGGGAGAAGTGCTCACTCGCCCAGCGAGTGGAGTCCTGTCGCCCAGCGAGAATTCACTTAAGGTCTTTCTCTTTAAAATGTCACGAAACTGAGGCAGAGGAGTAGTTTTGGAAGGAGAGGAGACCAGGGGGAACTCTGCAGCTCACGTCCAGCTCGTGTCTAGGTGCTTCCATGGTGGAAAACCACCACTTTCCACCATCCAATCCATCATTTATCGCTTCTGTGATGTATATGGATAGCTAGAACTCCATTTCACTGTGATTGAGAGTAAAATTCTGAAACTCTTTGTAATTTCTCTATTAATGCATGATATTGTATGAATTTTGTGTTTTATCTTTATTATTCATGCCTACGATGGGAATCTGAGCTAATTGAACGGTTAAATCATTGGGAAATGTATAAGACTGCGGACCTAGGATAGAACAACTAAAGGATTTCAACTCCTAGACATAGGATGAAATTTTTAGTCATCTGTGACATTGTGTTTAAGGCAAATCTGAGAACTGAATTAGCTAAGGGATTAGTAATTTAGTTTGAATGATTCTGAACTGTCATCTTAGGGATCAGAGACTGCATGCGCCTAGGATGTCGATGCTAAATTTTGAGAAATTGTGTTAGTAGGAAATTACCTGAGTGATGAACTTGAATTTCAACCCTAGTGAACTTTAATTGGACTATTTTTACCACTTTATTTACATCTGTATGCTAATCTTAATTGTGTTATAAAAATACGTTTAATAATCGCTAAATTAGTAAACTTTAACAATCAGTGAATCGAAAAAAATCTCTTGGGAAAACGATACTTGGATTTACCATTTTATATTACTTGAACGATTCGGTACGCTTGTCGAGTTATCAACAAGTTTTTAGCGCTATTGGTGGGGATTTGTTTTTGTTTTTGTTGATTGTTTGTTGTTTATCTAGTTTAGTTGATTTTTGCTATCTTTTGTTAAGTGTTTATTGTGATCTTATTTGAATTTTTGTGCATAATTGTTATCATCTGTAGAAATTGAGTTTTTTTTTTCAGTTTGTGTTGTGTATGAGAAGCAGAGAACAGGTTGAAAATCTACTTTTTGATCCAAAAATTGAAAGAACTGCTCGAAGGAACAACAGTAGAAGGAGGAGACAAAGTAGAGAATCCAGAGAATCCTCTGTTATCTCTGAAGAAATTCTGGACTTTTCATTTGGGCAAGAAAAAGAAGAAATGAAAGGTAATCGTACTGGAGAAGGTTCTGAGCAAGGAAGACGTACTCTTGCAGATTATAATACTTTCTCAGAACCTCTGCTCTTCAAAAGTATTACAAGACCAATGGTGAATGCTGCTAACATGGAGATGAAGCCAGCTCTTATTCATCTGGTGCAAAACAATCAGTTTCATGGATTATCCCATGAGAATCCATACACTCACTTGGCTACTTTCATGGAGATCTGTAATACAGTGAGGATTCACCAGGTTCCAGATGAAGCAATTCGACTCAGCTTATTTCCATTCTCATTGGCTGGTAATGCAAAAATGTGGCTGAATTCCTTTCCAGAGAATAATCTGACTGTCTGGGATGATGTGGTTGCTAAATTTCTGAATAAGTTCTTCCCTCAGTCCAAAGTCAATGGGAAAGTAGGAGATCTCTTCTTTTCAACAGGATGCTGATGAAACTCTAAGTCAAGCATGGGATAGATTCAAAGGCCTACTGAGAAAAACCCTTACTCATGGATTTGATGAGCCTACAATGCTAAATCTGTTTCTTGGAGGGATGAAATCTCAAACAAAGTTAATGTTAGATGCATCAGCTGGAGGTAGTATCAGATGGGAGACGCCTGAAGAAGCACATGAACTGATTGAAAACATGGTTGCAAATGATAATGAAGTTCAAAGTGAAAGAGCCCAATTTCAACAAAAAGGTGTTCTTCAACTTCAATCTCAAGATGCTTTATTAGCTCAGAACAAGATTATGACTCAGCAACTTGAGACATTAATGCAGAAGTTATCTCAGCTACCTAAAGAACTACAAAATGTTTCTCA
Organism: Vigna nakashimae; assembly: GCA_034642375.1. Classification (NCBI taxonomy): domain Eukaryota; kingdom Viridiplantae; phylum Streptophyta; class Magnoliopsida; order Fabales; family Fabaceae; genus Vigna; species Vigna nakashimae. Next base: position 27,990,815 of record CM067768.1, read on the forward strand.
AGCTCAACATCAGATGGTTCAGAGTTGTCAATTATGTGGAGGAGATCATAATAATGGTCAATGTGTAGTGCAAAGCATGTCTCATGAAGAAGTACATTATATGGGAAATCAAGGTCTTCAGACGAATTATGATCAACGTCAAAGTTTTAATCAAGGGTGGAGACCTCATCCGAGTATGGGACAAGTTGTTCCTTTTAACTGACCACCTCCACAGAACTTTCAACAACAACCTTCTCTGACAGAAAGAACTTCAAAACTGGAAGAAACTCTTCAGCAGTTTATGCAGGTATCAATTTCCAACCATAAAAGAACAAAAACCTCACTTAGGAATTTGGAGATTCAGGTGGGTCAATTAACTAAGAAGTTGGAAGAAAAACCAGAGAAGGAATTTGGAGCAAACACTGAAGTAAATCCAAAGGAAGATTGTAAAGTTATTACTACAAGATCAGGAAGAACTCTGGAAGAAAGAGAGAATGAGAAAAAATTGAGTGAAGAAAAAGATGAGATGAGTAAATAGGGAGATAAAGAAGAAGAGAAAGAGGATAGAGAAAGTGAAAAGAAGAGAGAGGGAGAGAAAAAGAAAGAACAGGTGTACGAGAAACCTCTTCCATATCCAAAGGTTTTCTCTAGAAACGAGAAGGAAAAACAGTTCAAGAGTTTCATTGATCTTTTCAAGAAGTTGGCAATCAAGATGCCTTTCTCAAAAGCACTGAAACAAATACCTTCTTATTCGAAATTCATGAAAGATTTGCTCACAAAGAAGAAAAAGTATATTGAGGAAGAAACTATAGAAGTACAGGGCCAGTGCAGTGCTATCATTCAGAAGTTGCTCCCACCAAAGTTTAAAGATCCAGGGAGTTTTACAATTCCATGCACCATTAGTAAACTGGCTATTGGGAAGGCGTTAATTGATCTTGGAGCCAGCATCAATCTTATGCCTCTGTCAATGTTTAAAAAGATTGGAGAATTAGAGTTGAAGCCCACACGCATGACTCTACAATTGGCAGATAGATCGATCAAATATCCACATGGAGTAGTAGAAGATGTTCTAGTAAAGGTAGACAAATTCTTATTTCCAGTGGATTTTATTATCATGGAAATGGAAGAAGATACATAAATTCCTTTGATTCTGGGAAGACCATTCATGAAGACTGCTCGAGTGTTAATTGATGTTGATGATGGGAAGCTTAAAGTGAGAGTTGAGAATGAAGAAGTAAATTTCAATGTTTTTGAAGCAATGTCTCACCCAAATGATGAAGATACATGCTTTCAAACTGATGAACTTGAGGAAGTCTGCATGATTACACAGAAGACGATGCATATATCATCACCTCTTGAAAGGACTCTTATTGATGCTTGTGAATTCTTACTTGCAGATGAAGAGAAATTAATTAATGAATGTATACAAAATTTGGATGTTTTAAAGGAGATTCCATCTGATGAAGAAGAAATAAAAGAAAAGAAGTTGGAATTGAAGTTGTTACCTTCATATTTAAAGTATGTTCTTCTTGAAAAAGATGACAATAAACCTCTGATCATCAACAATGCTTTATCCACTCTGGAGGGAGAGAAGTTAATTGAATTCTTAAAAGTGGACAAAGGAGCTGTAGGTTGGTCAAATTCTAATCTGAAAGAAATAAGTCCTCCTTATTGCATGCATATAATATTCATGAAGGATGATTTCAAACCAGTGGCTCAACCACAAAGATCTTCTTAGTGTCAAGCTAAAGACGTTAAACAAGCGCTTATTGGGAGGCAACCCAACTTTCTAACTCTATCTTAATTTTTGTTTTCAGTTCTTTTGGTTGTGTGGATTGAATCTGAATATGTTTGGTTGTGTGGATTGAATCTGAATCTGTTTGGTTGTGTGGATTGAATTATGTTTCTACAATGATTTGATTGTGAAATGTGTGTTTGAAGTTTGATTATGAGTTTTGAATTCTGTCCATGATAACTGGCATGATTGTGAGATTGTTATTGCAAAATCTGAGCTTTAGAACTTGTTGATGGAATCCTACTTGACTTAGTCTTTCTTTTGTATTTTTACCTTTCCTAGCTTAGCTCTTAAGGAGCATGGGTTATTATAAATACCCAACTCCTCTCTTGTAATAGCACTTTTGAGATAAATGAGAATTAGAATTTCTGAAATAGAAACTATTCTCTCTTGAAAGTCAGGCTAGAGAGTCCAAAGACTCCCTCTAGCCACCTTCCAAGCACCTTCTTCATTCTCTCATTTTTTCCACCTTAGCCATTGTGTTTCTCACTCCTCCACGCTGCATCCTTCACTGCCACCTCTCCTCCAATCCGCGTCAGTGGCGTCAGCACACGCGTCCTTTTGTCCCTCGCGCCTCAGACACGCACACCACAGTCACTTTCTCGCTCCTTCACTCTCGCACAGAGCCGCGCCTCTCATTTCTTTGTGCGTTTCATTATCTCGCGCATCCACCCACATCTCAGAGCGTATCATTCTCGCTCTCGACCACAGATCCACACTCCATACACGTCTTCGAAGGTATCTTCTCTTCGTTCACCACACTTCCTCATCTTCTTCTAGGGTTTCCGCTTCCTTCCACCATTTTCCACCGTTCAAACACCATTTTAGGGTTTTCTTCGTGTCCAATTAGTGTTTCCACCGATTAAAACCTAGATCCTATGTTTTCCAGTGTCCGGTCTCCGTTTTTCCCTTCAATCTCGAGTTTCTTATTTCATTCCGCTGCGTCTTCATCTCTCTGAGGAGTTCACGACACGCACCTTCGTTCTCTCCTCGGCGTTCGTCCATCAAGTGGTATCAGAGCCAGGTTCGAGCACGCTTCAGAGGTAAGTTGTCTCGCGTTCTCTGTTTTCCCGTTGTTTTCTCTTGATTCCAAGTTTAGTTGTTTCGATTCGGTCGCGTTTCTGTTTTATGTCATCCTCTGTTTGTTTTGTCTCGTGTCTTTGATTCAAATCATGTTGATCTGTTTAGTTTATGCGTTGTTCATCATTTTTGAGTTGTTCATCATTTTCCTTTAATGTCGTGATTTGTTTTTCTGATCTCAGTTGTTGCGAATCTTGTTTGTGTTTCGTGTTTTGAATCTCTTCATATGTTTAGGTTTCCAAATTCTGATAAGGTTGGTTGATCTGTGCTTGTTGTGCTTTGAGTTCGTGTTTCCATCATTTTAATTCGGTGCAAATTTTTGTTTGAGTCTTTTATGTTTTGAAATCTATTTCTGTTTCTGTCAAAGTCATGTTAATTTGCTTATTTGTCTTTTAATTCAGTTGAAATATGTTCTTAAGGTTTTTGTTGCATGTTAGCTGTTGATTAACATCAGCACACCATATGAGCAATGACAAATTCATTTAAGAGCTCGGGTGCTTAGTGTTTAACTTGAGATGCAGCTTTTTGCATTGGTTCACAACAGTTATTTGGTGCCTAATCTGTTTCTGGTTATTTTGTTTAATTGAGATGCATCTGATTGATTGAGCCAGTACCATGTGCATACCATATAAGCAATGAATTGCTTTGGCAAAGCTTGGTTGCACTGAGAAAACTCCAATAGAGTCTCATTTGCAGTTGGCCGATCTGCATAACTTTGCTTATGTCTATGTTCTTTGCGTTTCTTAATCTGGTTTAGCATTAGATCCTTGCTGGACATCTTGCATTAACTTCTTAGTGTCTTGTTTGAATTTTAATTGATGTCTTTGACTTTAGCTAGTTGATAAAAAGCTATTTGAATCTTTGAATCAAAATTTGAGTGGTTAAGTTGCTTACATTGAGTAATTTGGGGCTGACTAAGTCAAATTTTGAGATAGTGTGTTTCTGCATCCAGTTGCTTTACAAACAAGTTTCTTTTAGATATTTGAAACTGATGATGCAAAGAAACCACGAGTTATAGCTGCCCTAAGCATTTTCACTCTTTAAACCACCAAATTTTTGGCATTTTTCATTCACAAGTTGCTAGTTGTTTGCCTTTTCTGAAATTTGTGGAACTGGTGCATTTGAAATTGAGTTGTCATTGCAGCAAAAAGCTTGGTCATTCTGTTTACATGTAAAACAATTCAAAAGAAACATTTACATAGTTATAAAAAGCTGAAAGACCAGTGCAATTAACTTTTCTGAAATCTGATGCACCAGAAAACTGTTGTGCTCTGTTAGCATTTCATCAAACAATTTCACTCAGTTGCTTTGAGCTTAAAATTTTGATGATATTGCAACTTGTTTCTGTTTCTTGTTTTATGAATCTGTTCTAGATCTTTTGGTAGGTTCAGTTTTTTGGTGCCTTCTTCTTAAATAGCCTTGTTTCTTGTTTGTCACTTGTTGGCTGTCTTAGTTTTGTCTACATTACATGTAAATCTGTTCAGCTGTTCTAATTTGAGCTTTGTTTGCTTTCATAATCTGATTTTTGAGTCAGTTTCTCTGTTGTGTTGTCAATTCCTTTGCTTTAGTGGCTGTCCTGTTCTGTTCTACCTGTCTGTCCATTACTTTGATCTTTGCCTAGCCATTTCTTTATTACGAGAGAAGCTTTTTCACTCTGGATTTCTAGAAATTGAAAGAAGGTTTGTGTGCTTGGTAGCATTTTAGGTGGTGGTGGTCTGGAATACTCTCCAGCTGTGTACTGTCAAGGGAGAATTTCCCTTCCAAACCTTTCCATTTTGAGTGCTTTAAGCTTTAAGAGAGACTGATTTTTGTGAGCTTTGTGTGGCTGCATCTGAAAGCCAAATATCCTTGTTGAGAGTGTGTTCTTACTTCAGTTCTGAATCTGAATTGTGCTTACCAATTAGATTTGTGCAGTTTTTGTTTTGATTGCCATTTATAGGTGGTGTTTGAATTACAAAAAGCTGCAACAGTACAAAAGCTGAACAAGGAGTCTCATGACACGTGAACTAAATGGGCTTTGGAAGTGCAGACCAGAACCTTCACTGATACAGTTGTAGAACTTCAACAGAGTTTAGCTTAAGCAACCAGAAGCAGAAACAATTCACGTGGGAGTGTTGAATTAAAGGGAGTTTCTTTCACCTTTAATTATTTCTGTTTGGTTGAACTATGCCTGTTATAGCTTGTCATTGATTAGCATTATTTGTTGATCTGGTATGATAGTTTTTGTAGACTATGATTAGCTATTCTGAATTGGAATTGTTTCTGCATTGCATTGGATTGGTCAGGTTTTGATTAGTCTGGATGGTTGTTTCATCAGTTTGGTTCAGCTTTGATTTACACCTGTTTGCATCTGGTTCAATATCCATTGCCATTTGTACCTTGCTAAAATTTGGTGTGAAATTTTAGTGTGCAGAGCTGATCTGTTTGGGAGTTTAGTTGGAATTACACAGCTAAAATAGGGAAGTTGATTAGCTTACCTAATTCTAGTTTGCTTAGCTATTTCTGAGTTTCATTTGACATTGCTTTGCATTGTGTACTCTGCTGAACTAGTAGTGAATTTTCTGTGTAGTTTGGGAAAAGCCATACTGATTGTACTGTAGCAGATTGTAAAGTGTGTGCTGAATCCGTGAGACAAGTAGCATTTACATCTTGCTATGCAGTTTTGACTAAGGGGCCATTCTTCTACCTTAAACTGTTTTTGTTTTGATTGAACTGCTCTTGATATAATTTGTAAATTGCTTGCGATAAGTGAATTGTTGATTTAGTTGGAATTGTTTGTGCAGTATAAGTTGACACCATTATTTGAGCAGCAGCAAAATCTTAGTGGACAGTTTGTGCAGCCAAGAGAAAGGGAAGTTATTACTACCCTATATCCTCTTTTGAAATCTGTTTTAACCAAGTGAATACTAATAGCAGTTTTGTGCATGTGTGATTGTAGGATGGGCATGGCAAGAAGATTCAAGACAACTGATTCCAGAAGCAACAAAGTTGAATCAAGACTAAGATGTCAAGAAGCCAGATTGAGCACGTGGTTTTCCTGCAGGATGAACAGGACCGTAGCATAGGATTGTTGTTTTTGTAATTGTTTTTCTTCAATTTGTTTGTAATAGGCTTGTGTTAGCCTACTGTTAGCTTTAGCTTGTTTTGTAAAAAGGCCTTTTATAAAGTCCAAGTATTTGGAAGAGTCCTTGGTGCTTTTTCAAACTCTTGGCAACTTTATTTGCTTTTATTTTTAGCATAGCTAGACAGGTGAATGTGTCTTGTTAGCCAAAGCTACAAGCTTCACCATAGGAGTAGACTTTAATATTGACTTGATTTGTGTATCTCGTAGGGGTCATTAGAGTCCGCTGGTTTCTTTAGTGTTTTTGTTTCTTTGATTTTGTGTTCTACGTTTAGGGGTGATTTAGGCTAAAAGGGATTAAACTCTAAGCCTTTTCACATTAGAGTCCGAGAGTCTAGTCTTTTATTTGTGCTTAATTGTTTGAGTTGTGTACTTTGTTTCTAAAGGTGATTTTAGTTTAAGGGGTAATTAGTTAGTAGCCTAAGACATTTCTGGCAAGGCAAGACTTGGTACTTAAGCAGCTCTTTAGCTCACCTCTCTTACCTGGGACTTGTCTAAGTGAAAGTTTTGAACCCTTTAGATTAAGAAAACTTTTAAAAATAAAGATGTCTTCTTATGGTTCATATAGGTCTTCTAGGTTAGATAAAGCTGATGAAATGTTTAAACAAGCTAGGAATCTTCCATCATTTGGTACAGACATAGGTGCATTAACATACCTAGCTTGGGAAAAAGAAATTGATAAAATAAATCCTTGGTTTTATGAAGAGAGTGAATATTATGTCCTTAGCATATATCTCTCTAAGTTAGAAGAAAATGCAAGTGAGTGGTGGGATGAAAGACAATATCATGTTAGGAAAGGTAGGAAGTCTTCCATACGTGATTGGCATGATTTAAAAGCTTGCATGAGAAGAAAGTTTGTGCCTTCAAGCATTAAAAGAAACCTAGAATTAATTAGGGATTGCATTGATGATGGAAAACTATTTCTTGAGAGTTTAAAGGATCATGGGTTTCTTCGTAGAGAATTAGAATTTGGGGCAAGACTAAAGGAGATCAAGGATAAGAAAAGAGAAAGAGAGATTGAGATAAAAGAAAAGGAAGAAAGGAAAGAAGAAGAGAAGAGAGAGAGAGAAGAAATAGAGAAAAGAGAAGAGAGAAGAAGAGAGGAATTAAGAAGAGAAGAGAGAAAAGAAGAAGAAAAGAAAGAAAGGCAAGAAAAAGAGAAGAAAGAAAAGGAGAAATTGTTACTGATGACAAATCCTATTCTTTCAAAGACTGTGGAACCTAAAAGGGAAGGTTTCCAAATCTTTACTTCTTTTCCAATAATTGATTACTTTTCAATTTTTGACTTTTCTTTCAAACCAATTGTCATGAAAACATTTTCAGAATATGACAATTCAAATCTTGAGTTATTCTTATCTTTAAGAAAACAATTAACTCAAGATAAAATTGAATTTGGACTTCTAAAATTTTCAAAGATTACTAATCAAAGTATTAGAAGTTCTCATTCTCTTGTTTTTAAAGAAAAATTCTTTCTTGGATTGATATTAATCGAAGATATATTTGATGTGTATTGCAGATTCGTGTTTGATCCAGGAGGAAGAAAGCTAGATCTAAAAGAATAAGGCCACTCCAAGATGGCCATGCTCCCAAAGATTGTGTGGAGCTTATTCATAAGGCGATTGCCAGATTTGAGGACAAATCTTTTCTTAAGAGGGAGGGCATGATGGAATCCTACTTGACTTAGTCTTTCTTTTGTATATTTACCTTTCCTAGCTTAGCTCTTAAGGAGCATGGGTTATTATAAATACCCAACTCCTCTCTTGTAATAGCACTTTTGAGATAAATGAGAATTAGAATTTCTGAAATAGAAACTATTCTCTCTTGAAAGTCAGGCTAGAGAGTCCAAAGACTCCCTCTAGCCACCTTCCAAGCACCTTCTTCATTCTCTCATTTTTTCCACCTTAGCCATTGTGTTTCTCACTCCTCCACGCTGCATCCTTCACTGCCACCTCTCCTCCAATCCGCGTCAGTGGCGTCAGCACACGCGTCCTTTTGTCCCTCGCGCCTCAGACACGCACACCACAGTCTCTTTCTCGCTCCTTCACTCTCGCACAGAGCCGCGCCTCTCATTTCTTTGTGCGTTTCATTATCTCGCGCATCCATCCACATCTCAGAGCGTATCATTCTCGCTCTCGACCACAGATCCACACTCCATACATGTCTTCGAAGGTATCTTCTCTTCGTTCACCACACTTCCTCATCTTCTTCTAGGGTTTCCGCTTCCTTCCACCATTTTCCACCGTTCAAACACCATTTTAGGGTTTCTTCGTGTCCAATTAGTGTTTCCACCGATTAAAACCTAGATCCTATGTTTTCCAGTGTCCGGTCTCCGTTTTTCCCTTCAATCTCGAGTTTCTTATTTCATTCCGCTGCGTCTTCATCTCTCTGAGGAGTTCACGACACGCACCTTCGTTCTCTCCTCGGCGTTCGTCCATCACTTGTGTTATGATTATATATGATTTGTTCTTGAATCTGGTTGATTGTGACCCAGAAGTTGAATATCTGAGTGTACTGAGAAAGCTTTGAGAGCAAGTGAGAAGTTGTTATTGCTATGAATTCGGTTTTTGCATAATTCTTATTAATACAGATGCATTCTGGTTTAGAAATGAGAAAGGTAGTTGTTTGTCTTTGAAATTAACTACTTGGCCAGATGACTACCCATATGTGAATATTCATCCTTTGTTATCCTGTTTGAGCCTTTATTACAGAACAATCTACCGTATCCAACACTGTAGAAGAAGAGAACAAGAAACATATTTGTCAAGATATAGGTAGAAATTAAGTTTGGGGGAAATCATAATCAGTTGAGTCTTAAACTGATGAAAAAAAAAATCCAAGTTAGAGAAAAATTCAGAAAACGTGTTATGTGATGATTGAAGAGGTAGTTGATAAATAAAGTTTCAATGTTGTTATGTTCTTGTTCTCCTCTTCTTTAGTGTTGTTTTGTTTCCTTGTAAAACCATGTTTCTTCTAGCCAAGCCAAGTTATAACCTGAGAAAGTCCTTTTGATTTAAATCAGAATGTGTGAATTGTGTATGAGATCACTTGCAAAAGTTGATGAAGTAGTTGATGAAATTTTGAGCATGAATTAAAGTGTAAACACTTGCACGTTGAGATAAACACTGAATGAGCATATTTGTATTATTCTTTTTCTGGTTGTCTTATCATTATGGATTCAAGAACTTGTTAATATAGAAATTATAACATTTGATCTGAATATTTGGACATGTAGGTACAATCCTTACTTTTGTGTAAGAGATTTTGTGATGGAATATTAACTGATTTTTTGGGGTTGTTTTCTTTTGTTATTGTTTATTTTCATGAGGACATGAAAATATATAAGTTTGGGGGAGTTTGATAAGTGTGAACTTTACTTGTTTTTGTTACCTAAAATGTTGTGATTTTGAGTAATTTTAAGTGTTTATTCTCATGAAAAGTATATAAAATGTTGATGTAAGTATAGTTTTGAATGTTTAAATGTGTTTTGATGCTTTTGTATGTTTATATCGAAGTAGAATAAGGACTGGATAATATAAAAGACTTGGAGTGCGTCAGTCGCCCAGTCAGAAGGATCAAATAGCCCAGCCAGCGAGCCAGAGCCACTTGCCCAGCGAGCGTGTACCCGTCGCCCAGCGAGAAGTGCTCACTCGCCCAGCGAGCAGTGGTCACTCGCCCAGCGAGTGGAGTCCTGTCGCCCAGCGAGAATTCACTTAAGGTCCTTCTCTTTAAAATGTCGCGAAACTAAGGCAAAGGAGTAGTTTTGGAAGGAGAGGAGACCGGGGGGAACTCTGCAGCTCACGTCCAGCTCGTGTCTAGGTGCTTCCATGGTGGAAAACCACCACTTTCCACCATCCAATCCATCATTTATCGCTTCTGTGATGTATATGTGTAGCTAGAACTCCATTTCACTGGGGTTGAGAGTAAAATTCTGAAACTCTTTGTAATTTCTCTATTAATGCATGATCTTGTATGAATTTTGTGTTCTATCTTTATTATTCATGCCTACGATGGGAATCTGAGCTAATTGAACGGTTAAATCATTGGGAAATGTATGAGACCGCGACCTAGGATAGAACAACTAAAGGATTTCAAGTCCTTGACATAGGATGGAATTTTTAGTCATCTGTGACATTGTGTTTAAGGCAAATCTGAGAACTGAATTAGCTAAGGGATTAGTAATTTAGTTTGAATGATTCTGAACTGTCATCTGAGGGATCAGAGACTGCATGCGCCTAGGATGTCGATGCTAAATTTTGAGAAATTGTGTTAATAGAAAATTACCTGAGTGATGAACTTGAATTTCAACCCCAGTGAACTTTAATTCGATTGTTTTTACCACTTTATTTACATTTGTATGCTAATCTTAATTGTGTTATAAAAATACGTTTAATAATCGCTAAATTAGTAAACTTTAACAATCAGTGAATCAAAACAAATCTCTTGGGAAAACGATACTTGGATTTACCATTTTATATTACTTGAACGATCCGGTACGCTTGCCGAGGTATCAACATTGTGTCCTATCCAATATACTTCCATAATTGATTTGCATAAAGAAGATGAGCGTATATAAGCTTTAACAAGCTTGTGGATTATCATATCAAAAGGTATCTTCACATCATCACAATGACTCGTCAGCCATGGATGACCTGTGCATAAAATCAAGCTATGAGCAAGAATTCATAGGATTATAAAATGCAGAAGTTAATGTTACACAACCTATGGGAAATGGAGCACATACTGAGAGCCTGAGCTGCAGTTAGCCTTTTCTGATAATCTTTGTTCAACAATCTCTTTACAAATATCTACATTAAGGACCAGAACATGACATCCTCAAATCCTGAATAAACTTAAAGAGTGGAAAACAAATCTATGATTCCATGCTCAGTGGATAAACTTAAAGGAAAGCATCAACACTCGGAACAAAAAGTTGATAAATTCCTAAATAGTAAGCAAAAGATAAAGTAGAAACACCCATCTCAAAAGCACAAGAGCATACATTATATATCAAGAAACATCAACAAAAAAATTGCATGAGAGCTACGTCTTACCCCAAACTTCAAGAAGTAAAGCTTCCACCATTGTGAAATGGTCTCCCCATTCTCCATACAAACAACATCCCCTGGGTCACCACCATGTAAACCCGAGTGCTGCAATATTAGAGAAGACAAACCAGTAAGCATTAATTGTGCATCAAAATGTGAAATTAACTACTCAAGAAGGGTGTGGCTAAACATTGTTATAGAGTAGAACCAGCTTTAACGGGATTCACCTCACAAAACTGCAGAACACACGAGGACACCCACTCATCATATAAAGAGTTGCATACTTAGGTGAGCTCCATTCTGAAGCAATATTTGGTGTAGTGTGAATATCTGAGTAGCAAATATTTAGACCAAATATTTATGAGCTAGTTACCTCTGGCTGAGATCACGGTGAACAACACCCTGGTGAACAACACCCTACAGATGACAGAAAGCTACCACACTATTGATAATTTGGAAATCAAACCTAATAACCAATAATTTGGAAATCAAATCTAACAACCAATAATGCCCAGCATATATATCAGCAACACTAAATAATCAGAAGAGATCGAACACATGATGCCATTAAGCTAACGTATTTGTTTTCAATAGAGGAAAGTGAGTATATGAACTATATACAATACAAAATCATATACTTACATGTCAGAAGCCTCTGCCACTTGTCCACCTCTAACACACGTCTTCTCCAAAACAATTCTCTCACACACGTGGCAACTTTACCACAACCTTGTTGTTTTTGTCCCAAAAATAATTCAATGGACTACAATATCTTTGTTCTCCACATGCTACTCCATACCACCCTTTTAGACAAAAAAAGAAACAAAATCATCCACAATAAAGTAAATAAAAGAAGTGGAAATAAAAGAAGTTGGGCATCCAAATTGGGCATCCAAGAAGTGGAAAAAAATCATCTAGAATAAAAGAAGCTGGGCATCTAAACTCTTGAGATTAATCTTATCAGCTCTGAGATGCCAACAGGAACTCAATCCCTAAAATCCATCGTCGTAACCCCTACAGATGCAACCAGCATTGTAGCTTTCTCCCTGCAGCATCACCGGACAATCATTGCGATGGAGGCCCCACCACGACAGCAGATCACGAGACAGAGGGATCACTAAATTGCTCCTTTGCCGCGAGTGCGCCACCGCTGCAAGAGCTCTATCGTCGCACCCGTCGCCACGGTTGGGAGAGGAAGCCCCACCACTGCTCGCAAACCTCCATCCACCGCCGCCACCGCCCTTAAAGCCCTCTTCTGCCCACGTGCCCTCTCGAAGATACGCCACACAAAGTCCTTTCCGCCTCCAAAAATGAACCTTTCTCTACCTCCTTCGAACCCTAACACAAATCCTTTGCTACCAAGAACAGATCTCCAACCTCCTCTGCCACGAACTCGCCGCCGTAGCCATTGGGCTTGGCGATGACAGTAGACAGGCCGCCATCCGTGACGATGGAGCTTCGTGAAGATGGCCATGGAAGATGAAAAAGGGGAAATATGTTTCAAAGAGAACCCTAACAGAGGTGGGAAATATGCTTACGATTGAAGGTCGCGAGGAGATTGGATTCGCGAGTAATAGGTGAGATCTCGAGAAGTAGATGCGGTTGGTTCAGTGAGAAGGAAATCTCGAGATGCAGTGGTGAATGTTGAAGCGGCTTGAGCGAGATGCAGTGGTGAATGTTGGACTGTAGGAGAGAAACCTCGAGAAACCTCGAGAATACGTGAAAATGGATTGACCTATATGCCTCGGTTAGAAGGAAAACCGAAACATAAATGTCCAATGGCATCGCTTCGTAAAAGACCGAAGCAGTAGACCTTTGTTGCAGAGAGTTTTATGCTTCGTTTTTGTAAATAACCGAAGCAGTAGAGTGTATAGGCTTCGGTTCCCATTGAATCGAGGTGGATAAATTCGCTTTAATTACAAAAATGGTATCGTATTTTAATATGCTTCGGTTTTATAAAAACCAAGACATATTAAGCGTGTTAAAAGATTATTTTTTTACTAGTGAATTGTTGTAATTGGTATTTTCCGACAATTGTGGCACACTCATCCCATTGACTACCTTTGTCATCTCTCTCACAAAAAAATCAAGCACTCACTTTTTCTCTCACGTGTTTGACTCTCTCCCTTCTCTCTTTTTCTCTCTCTCGGTACTCAGAGCATAAAGCTCTAATACCACTGATGGGAAAATCTCACAATAGACGCACTCTGATATTTTCCTGAAATTGAGTCTTATTATTCATTGATAATTGAAGGGCTTTAAATAGTCATAACACTTACAATATTACGAAGAATAAAAATAAAATATCAACTATCTTAAAAATAAAATCTGCTTCATCTATCATAAAATAATATTATACCTAGATAAACCGAAAATCATAATTACGTGTTCCTATTTTATCTCTATCAAATCAAACTAAATATTACTATACTCAAAAAGTAATAAAATAAGATTTAAACAAAGTTATTAATAAAACCCTAAAATTTAAGTTTATCCCAACAACCTTTTCACCAGTTTTGTTGAAAGACTCTTTTAGAATAATAAGGGCTCTTGTTGCACATTATGATTTGCAGCTTAATCAAATGCATGTCAAGACAATGTTTCTCAATGGCAACATTGACGAGACAATTCATATAGTGCAAACCAAAAAACTTTCTATCAAGAAACCCAAAGAATATGGTTTGTAAACTGAAAAAAGTTCATTTATAGTCTAAATCAAACATCTGATTAATGATATCACAAATTTCATCAAATGATTATCTTAGTTGGTTTCAAGATGAATGTTGTTGATGATTGTGTGTATCAAAAATTTAGTGGGAGCAAGATTTTTTTTTTCTTGATTTAGTATGTTGATGACATACTTAAAGGATTCGACATCAAGGATAGAAAATTAAGGGATTTTCCTGTTGCTAAGGGAGACAAATTCAATCTCAATTAATGCACAAAAGAAAATTAGGAAACTCAAGAAATGCAGAAGATTTCCTATGCTTCAACTGCAGGAAGTTTGATATAATTGGGGTTTTAGACATATATTTAAGAAATCTAGGAATGGATCATTGAAAATCACCCAAAAGAGTTATGGGCTATTTCAAGAGAACAAGGTTTATAAGATCACAGATAAATGGTTAGATCAATAAGAGATTATTTGGTATTCTGACTCGATTTTGTAGTATGCCAATATAGTTTAAGATCCATTTCAGGTTACATTTTGATGCTAGTTGGTGGTGTAGTTTCTTGAACCACTACCATGCAAACCCTTACGACTTCATCCATTATGGTTACAGAACTTGTAGCATGCTATGAGGCATCAAATCAAGATATTACTGAATTTTTTGTCACAAGACTACTCATTGTGGAAAGAATTAAAAGACCAGTTAAGTTATATTATGACAACAAATTAGTTGTATTATATTCTAAAACCAATTGGTGCTCGAGCAAGTCAAACCACATTGACATTAAATTCCTGGTTGTTAAAGAAAGGGTATATAATGGACAAATTTCCATTGAACACTTAGGGACAAACTCTATGATAACATATCCTCTTACAAAGGGACTTACACCTAAGGTTTTTCATTAGCATGTCACTCATATGAGTGTTTTACATTTAAGGAATCTTTGGTTTGGTAGGAGATAATCACTTTTGGGTGTTTGTGTTCTATGTTTGATTTCATTAATGCATACATCGCCTTTTGGACATATTTGGTTTAATAAATATATGATTTATTATTCAAAAATTATACTCCGCATATATATTGATCTCATTAAGATAACGAAAGAAGTAGTTGAAAATATACGTGTACAAGTCACCTTCATGTAATTTTTATGCTACATATTTCATAATGAATCCATGTCATTTAGTTATGTTAGCACTAGTGATCATTGTTAGGTTTGGTAGCAATTGATGGAATGAAAACTACTTTAGTTCTACATGCGGATGTAATGCATGGAGATTTTTTGAATATGGTCAAAGAATACCATGACAATTTTGAGTTCATAAAGTCTAACATATTTATAAAGATTTATGATGATATATATATTTGTGACGTGTGCTAGATTGTTAGCAATTTGGAATATATAAATATATAACAAATCATTAAATATGTTAGGATCATTTTATTTTATTAGCCAATTTATTAAAATGATATAATAAATTAAGTTATGGCTAAAGACATATATATAGAGACTATAAATAATATTTTAATTTCTTAAGGAACCAAATTAAAGTATTCAAATTTAAGAAAAAGTAACTAACAAAAGTTAAATAAAGCGGTCATGATCCCTATCTGTACAGTACTGTTGTTTCTCTCTTTTCATCCCATTAAAAAAGAAAATCAAGAGAGAATCTTAGGTGGTCTATAGTTGGAAGATCAAATTAATAATTATTAATAAAATAAATTGGAATTTGTTCTTGAAGCTTAAATTGTAGCAGGAATAATCAAATTAATTTATGCTTAGAATTGAATTCAAATTTTAAGTGGATGATGACTAATTCTTTGTATGTATGTGATTTATAAAATTGATGACAATTTTGTATGGGTGATGTTTGAGTAGAAAATCAGTTTTAATTGAAATTTGACATTTGGGAGAAGAATTATATTTAGTTTATATATTAAAGTGTATATTGAGTATTAAATGGTTAAATTGAGTTGAGGTTGATTGAACATGAAATTTTAAAAGTATCTTTGTTTTGTTTGGAGAAAATGGTATAAGGGACCATCCCACTATACACGATTAAGTCTTTTTGTTTTCTTTGTTTTGTGGAATGTGATATAAGGGACAATGCACGTCATAAAAATTTTCACGTATGGAATGAGATTATTCAAGTATTTCTAAAGTTTTTCTATTTACTTACATCTACTATCTAAATAAAATATGTTCACATAAAAAAGTATAATCGCAATAAAAATCCAATGAAACTGAATCTGTTAAACAATTGAAATAAATTATTAGAATATTCTCTTATTTTTTAATGACTTCTTCACTTTTATTAATATTTTTATGTCATATATAAATTGTTTCTCAACACTACATCGTATCTAAAAACCTAGTCTAAACATTACACTAAAAAGAATCTAAAACATAAGTCATAATGGTTAATTATTAAAAAGTATATTTTTTTATATTTTAGACATAGTGAACTACTGAAATAAATTTTGAAGTCAAGATACAAATTCCTAGATAATTAATTGTATTAGGGTTTAGACGTGATATCTAATATGTCAGTTTTAAAATAAAACAAAATTAGATAACATATTAGATGGATGATTCCATAAAACCGATCTAATTTATGTTTTTTTTCTTTAATTTAGTGTAAAATCTTTTTTGTTTTTACCTGTTACGCACATCCACTGTCATTATTGTAAGAAACGTTTTCATCCATTGTTGAAGTTTTCATTTCATTCCATTGGATTGCTGCCACCGAGAAAGCATGAAATCCTTCTATTGCCACTGCTTTGTGTTGCAGCACCACTTCAAGTTTATCTTTTTCTTTGTAGCCATTGATTGTGATAGTTTTGAAAGTTCAACTGCATTATGAAGCTTGTTCAATGAAAATCAAGAGACACATACAAATAAATACAAATAATGAAGGATACGTCTGATTTAATTTTTCGTAGGCTATAACCCATCAACACAACCTCTATTGTTTGTTGCATCGATTTAGCAGAAAAATACTTTTGCTCTTTGAATTTAATATACTTCAAATTGAATTTAATATACTTCCTTTAATGAAGATAAGGGTGGAATATTCTCATGCTAATTATGTAACAAATTTTGCATAAATTATGGTAGACAAGTTATAAGAAAATTATGTTTTACTAAATATCGTTACATCTTGTTGTCGGTGAGCAATACCTTTCTGTTAAATGAGTGCTTTCAATGGTGGTTACACAAAATTGAGTTTCAGCAACTTGGATATATTTAATTCATGAATTACAAAACTTAAATTTTAAAATTATGCATTTTGGAAATTAAACAAAAAAAATACTTTTTTTTTTCATGCAAACAGAAATTCTCTACGAGAGACAATTCTACTAGAGTGGAGTAAATCTACTATAAAATATACAATCCGCTATGAATTATGGTTGATATACTAGTAGGTTCAAATATATATTTTACTACAAAACTATTGTAGGATTTGTAAAATGTAAAATATTAAATATATTCATGTCTATATAGAATTTTTTCATAAATTTCATATTTAATTGTTTCAAATATAAAAAACATAGTGAAAGAAGAAAAAATAAATATGGTAAAAATTCGTTAATAATTCGTTAAAAATTCGTTAATAACGAAATATAAATTTGTAAAAAAGGAAATAGAAATAATAATTGTCTAGCTGTGGAAAAGTTTTATTGGTAAATAATGTCAGGATCCTTAATTTTTGTAGAGAAAGTGGAAATCAAGTGGAGGGGTGAGAATTTAGAAATTCAGAAAGTGAAAGACAGGTGTGAGCAGCTGAGTGAACCTATCGGTTTTTTACAGTAGTGTATATAAGGGAAAATTTTAAAATCTGGTGCCATTCTCTGCATGCAACTCATCTTTCTAAAATTCTGAAACCTTCTTTTCTCCTACTTCTTTCTAGCTTCTCTCTAAAATTATCTTCCTTTTCTCTACAAATTCTCACGTTCTCCGTCATCTGATCATCGATCAGATTTTGTCTGAGATTGGTTGGTGGCAAGAGTTCTCTTTTAAACGATCAAGTGGTGGTTTGAGCTGTGAATCTTAGGTTCTGAGACTTTTGGTAGCGAGAAGTTCTTTACTGTGAGCGTTGCGTTCTGTTACGAGGTAAGGGAAGCTATTTAATTTAATTGTTTGAGTGATGATTCTGTGTTTGTGTGAAATTGAATGATTTGATGATTTGGTTATGTTGTATGAATTGTTGTGTTTATGAGTTGGTGATCCTGTATAATTCTACAGAAGTTCTACAGAATTCTGCATAAGTTCTGCAGAATTATGCAAAAAAACTTAGTGATCGGTCTTGACCGCTCGGTCATGGTCAGTCAATAATTCATCAATAGAGTTAGATTTTTTAGTCTTACCCGTGCATGGCCGCTCGGTCTTAGGTGAGTGATTGGCATCCTGGTGGTTTATGATTATGTAATAATGATCAGTCTTATCGGGTTGGGTAGTCTCATGTTAGCGATCGTTCTTATATAGTGTTAGACCTCGTACTTGTATTAAGCTTAAATGCATTCAGTTATAATTGGATAATAGTTCCAGTACATAGTTTGGTTGTATTGTTGTAACGCTCAGTTTCTTAAAAGTGTTAGATCATATAAATAGTATTTAGAATCAACCTTAAGTGTTCGGATCAAACTGTTAGTGGTCGTCTTAGGTTATAGCGCTCGGTTTCGTGTTAGTATTTTAATTAGTTTTATTATTCGGCCATTTCCTCAGCCTTACCTATTATGGACCGTTCGGTCCTATTCTCTAGATAGTGAAATATCGTTCGGTCTTACAATAAGTGTTCAGTTTAATTTTTAAGTATTCGGTCTAAGTTCTTACTATTCGATATAAGCTCTAAGTATTCGATTTTGTCATAGTTAGTGAGTTTCCACTCAGTCATAATCAGAGGTTGTGTTGTTATTGTTCGGGTTTCTTCTATGAATGAATATTTGATATTTTCACCATGTGGCTCAGATTATTTGAGATAATATTATTGATCTAATGTGTATGCGGAATTTTATGGACATTCTAATAAGGTACATGTTTCATGTAATGTGGAAGAGAATTCTAAGGAGGAATGTCTCAGTGAAATGTGTATTGATGTGGTAAAGTATGAATATGGATAGTGAAATTCACGGAGTTCATCCTGATATTCTGATGATTACCAGTTCTCAAGTAGAGATGGGTAATGCATTGTGTGAGAATGACAAGAGGTCCTAGCCCATAGGTTCTTGGGTGAGTTATAACGGACTAACCTCGGGTGACAGCTGATGGTTTTCCAATTATTACACCACCCGAGTGCATGAACGACCTCAAGCTACATATTCATAAGATCCGGATGGTCGAGTCATATGTCATGTCTATGCATGAGTATTACGATCGGTCTTAACTATACAAATGTTTAATTTATATATGTTTGCTTGTGCTTGGTTTTAATCTGATGTAGCGATCGATTTTGCATTGTTTGAACTTGTAGAAACTATATGTATGAATAGTAAATTAAATTATTAGCTTACTCTTATATTTTGTTGTCCATGTTTCCGTTCGGTTTTTCTTTTGCGATGATCACCTTTTGGGTGTGAGCAGAAGGGGAAGAGTGTACGTTGGAGCAGGAACTGGACGGCGGGGATCCTACGGCGTAGTTTATGACCGATCGGTCATAGTATTGGGTGAACCGTTCGGTCACCGCTATAACCATGTATTAATCGATCGGTTATGTTCATAGTTTTGTAATAGTACAAGTAGTGTTTTGTAAAGTTTTAAATTTTATGATTATTTTGTAATAATTGTAAGGTTAACTTTATTTTTCCAGTAAGTGTTCTATCATATTATTAAATGATGATACCTGTATATAGTTTTATGCTATATTTTTGGGATGTTACAAATAATCTGGTAATTTTGTATTTTATAGTTTGAGTTGTTGCAATCATAAAACTCTTTTGTCATATATATATATATATATATATATATATATATATATATATATATATATATATATATATATATATGTATGTATGTATAAATCTAGTATTAATATTCACTGTATTTATTTCATCAGTTTTTGTGTGTGATGATAACACCCAAAACAACATCAATGAAGAATCCAGTTGGTTTAAGATTGATGATGTTTGTGCTGTGTGTGATGTCGCAGGTTGTTAATGGTGAGGAGGAGATTAGATGCATTCCTGAGGAGAGGGAAGCACTCCTCCAATTCAAGGCTGCACTTGTGGATGACTACGGCATGCTATCATCTTGGACCACTCCTGACTGCTGCCAATGGGAGGGGATTCGCTGCAACAACCTCACCTACCATATTTCAATCCTCGACCTTCACGGAGAATATCCAGATGACTCTGGACGTTATATGAGCGGAGAGATCCACAAGTCGTTGATGGAGTTGCCACAATTACAGTATTTGAACCTCAGTTCTAATTATTTCCGAGACAGCAACATTCCAGAGTTTCTTGGCTCTCTCGGAAACTTAGGATATCTTGATCTCTCTTCATGTGGTTTTGACGGAAAAATTCCAACCCAATTTGGGTCTCTTTCTCATTTGAAATACTTAAATCTTGGTTGGAATTATTTAGAGGGTTCAATCCCTCATCAGCTTGGAAATCTCTTCCACTTGCAGCATCTTGATCTCACTGACAATAATTTCGGAGGAAATATACCTCCTCAACTTGGAAATCTCTGCCAGTTGCAGCATCTTGATCTCAGTGAAAATTATTTCAAAGGAAATATACCTCCTCAACTAGGAAACCTCTCCCAGTTGCAGCATCTTGATCTCAGTGGCAATCTTTTCGAAGGAAACATACCTCCTCAACTTGAAAACCTCTCCCAGTTGCAACATCTTGATATCAGTGACAATCTTTTAGAAGGAAATATAACTCCTCAACTTGGAAATCTCTTCCGGTTGCAGCATCTTGATCTCAGTGAGAATTTTTTTGAACGAATACCACCTCAACTTGGAAATCTCTCCCAGTTGCAGGAGCTTTATCTTAGAGGATATAATGCTATTAACCTTACCCATGGAGGTCATTGGCTCTCAAATCTCCTTTCTTTAACCCATCTTTACTTGGGCTCTGTATCAAATTTTCATCCTTCTCATAATTTGTTGCAAGTGATAGCGAAGCTACCCGAACTAAGAGAATTAAGTTTAGTTTATTGTAGCCTTTCCGATGATTTCATTCTGTCATCCAGGCCTTCTAAGTTCAATTTTTCTACTTCCCTCTCCGTCCTTGATCTTTCTCATAACACCTTCAAGTCAGCAATGGTATTCCAGTGGGTGTCCAACATCACTTCCAGCCTTGTGGAGCTTGACCTTAGTGATAACCACTTGGAGGGTTGCACATCAAGTAATTTTGGCATCGTCATGAATTCTCTTAGGCTTCTTGACCTCTCCTCTAATCATTTCAAGGCCAGCGATTTCAAATATTTTTCAAATATATGCACCTTACATTCTTTATACTTGTATGAAAACAAGTTGACAGAAGGCCTTCCATCCATTCTTAGTAATTTATCTGGTGGTTGCGTTAGACACTCATTGCAAGAATTGGATCTGTCATCAAATGACATCACTGGCACTTTGTTTGACATTTCAGTATTCTCCTCTTTGAAATCATTGTTTCTTTATGGAAATCGGTTAAGTGGAAGGATACCTGAAGGTGTAAAGTTACCATCTACTTTGGAGGATTTGTCAATTGGCGGAAATTTCTTTAAAGGTGGAATTCCAAAATCGTTTGGGAATGCATGTGCTTTGCACTCATTACACATGAGTGATAATAGCTTGAGTGTTGAGCTTCCAACTATAATTTCGCACTTGTCTGGTTGTGCTAGATATTCATTAAAAAGATTATATCTTGACAACAATAAGCTAAATGGAGAGATTCCTAAGGACTTTCAATTTCCACCTAAATTGGAGGGCCTCTACATCTATTCAAATTCTTTAAAGGGTGTGCTGACAGACTACCACTTTGCTAATATGTCTAAGTTACAGGACTTGGATTTATCTCACAATTCATTGGGTTTGGCATTTACCCAAAATTGGGTCCCACCTTTTCAATTGTTAACGATCAATTTGGGATCTTGCAATTTAGGTCCAACATTTCCCCAGTGGTTGCAGACACAAAATAAATTTATTGATATTGACATTTCAAATGCTTCAATATCAGATATTACTCCTGAATGGTTTTGGGCTAAATTACCATTACACAAAGTGATGACAATGGATATTTCACACAACAATCTACAAGGTACAATTCCAAATGTTTCATTAACATATGTTTCTATTTTCATGGACCTTGGATCAAACCAGTTTGAAGGTTCTATTCCTCTGTTTCTACGGAATTCTGAAACTCTTGATTTATCAAAAAATAAATTCTCAAATCCTCTTTCATTTTTATGTGGAGATGGTGCAATTTCAGTTCAATTTCATTTAGACATTTCATTTAATCATTTATATGGATATATCCCAGATTGTTGGAGACAACTGAACTCACTATTTTATTTAGATTTGAGTCACAATAATTTTTCAGGAAAGATTCCTACTTCAATGGGATTGCTAGTTGATGTTCGAGCATTATTTTTGAGAAACAACAATTTAGTAGAAGAAATCCCTTTCTCTTTGAGAAATTGCACAAGTCTAGTAATTCTTGATTTGTCAGAAAACAATTTATCAGGATCTATCCCTAGTTGGATTGGGACAACAGAAAAGTTGAAAATTTTAAGTTTAAGAAACAATCAATTCTTTGGGACTTTACCATTTAAGCTTTGTTCTCTAAGAAACATTCATATCTTGGATCTCTCACTAAACAACTTATTTGGAAAAATTCCTAAATGCATCAAATATCTTACGTCAATGGTCCTAACAAGATCTTATGATGTTGTATGTGATCTCAGTTCCATTGCATGTCAAACAATTTCAATGCATGGTTGACATGGAAAGGTTCAAAACGAATGTTTATGAATGAAGGTTTGTCACTTTTAAAAAGCATTGATCTCTCAAGCAATCATTTCTCAGAAGAAATTCCTAGAGAAATAGAGATATTATCTGGATTGATTTCATTGAACTTATCAAGAAACAATTTGATTGGAAAAATTCCTTCAAACATTGGAAACTTAATATCACTTGAGACTCTTGATTTGTCAAGAAACCAATTTGTTGGTTCAATTCCTTCAAGTCTTGCTCAAAATTATGATCTTAGTATGTTAGATTTATCTCATAATCGTCTAACCGGATAAATTTCAACAAGCACACAATTACAGAGTTTTAATACATCCAGCTATGAAGATAATCTTGGTCTTTGTGGACCACCACTTGAGAAATTGTGTATTGAGAGTGGATCTACACAAGAATCGAATGTTGAAGTTCATGAAGATGAATATTCATTGTTGAATAATGATTTATTTGTAGGTATGGCATTTGGATTTGTTGTAAGCTTTTGGATGGTATTTGGTTCAATCTTATTCAAACGTTCTTGTCGACATGCCTATTTCAATTTCTTGTTCAACTTAGAAGATTATGTTCATGTCAAAATAACAATCTTTGCTAAGGTACTTAAGCTGGAAAAAGATTAACAGGTAATAATATCATAAATTTTATATAATTTTGCTCTCTCTATATTAAATGCACCTTATTGTATATCCCTTTTTCAATATTTGTATAACTTTTTGTTGATTAAAATAAAAAGACATAAGATTTATTGAAACTAATTCAGTTAAAGACATAACTTTTTCAATATCGTATATCCCTTTTACAATTAAGTTAGTTGCTTTTGAAACTAATTTTGTCAAAGACATAAGATTTATTGAACAAGAGAATTTAAATTTGTAAATATAGCCTATCATTAGTTTTTTTTTTTAAACAAATTAACCTGATTAATAATCTTATTACTATAAAAAATTTTAAACACAAAACGATAATTTTTTTTTGTGAATAAGAATAAGATTTTTATTTATTTTAATGTACACATTTCGAAGAACTAACATCTTTGCATTTTATTTTTCAATTTTCAGGCACTTGAAACCCATAACGACTCGACCTCTGAGCTTGTTAATGCTTGAACAAGGCAATGTTTCTTTAAATTCCCTTAGTGTGCTTGTAATGAAATATAAATTATCATGCATTTTATTAATATTAACTCATACTTTTCTTATAATCCAAACTTCGGTCTCACATGTTTTTTAGTTAATTACATTTCATATATTTGCCTCAGGAAAGTTAATTTATATGTGAGCTTATGAAAGATAATATAGTTGTTGTAAGTGTGTGATTCATATGGGAATGTTTTGATAGACCAAATACAATTCCTGAAATTTCAGTTTGAAAAATGTTAATTATGCAGTTTCAAAAAACAGTCCAGCGGATTGATTGGAATAGTACTTCACTTTATTTATATAGACATATTGGAGAATGATGTAATCCAGATAATAAATAAAATATTAATTAAGAATATGTGAACTAAATTATTCCATGCTTAATATTATTTACATCTAAATTGAAAGAAGAAAGACTTGTTATTGGAAACCATTCAAGTTATTTAGAAGCCCAGGTTTTCTCCCAAAGAACTACTTCAAGTAATAGTTAATGCAAACTGCAACAGTTGAACACAGAAAAGAAAAATATGGTGAAATTGAGAAACAAAAGATGTAAAGTGGGTGGAAATCATGTCTTGGAATATCTTTTCCTGATTGCAACGAAAGTGTCTATTGTTTGTTCGAACATTTAAGATTATTTAATAAAGTTGAACATTTAAGATTCACAATAAATACATAGAGACTAAGTTATAAATATTGTGTAACCACATTTTTGTGTTACCTAATGATTTTTTATGTGTTGTAAATTTCCAAAAATATAATCAAGTGGGCGTATAGATTCTCATGGGATAACTCATCAAACCGATTATTATGTACCATATGTATAAATCTGAACTGGTGATATTAGAAATCTGGTCTCTCATGCAAATAAAAAATAATAATTAAAAACAACACATTAAATAATATTTTTTAAAATAAAATAAAATTTAACTATACTTAAATGATAAAATATAATAAAAAAATTATAAACCAATTTCAATTGGTAAATAATACATTATTCGGTAAACCAAACGTCAGTCTCAATAATGAAACTAAAAACTTGTTACGAAATCAAATTATACAAATAATAAAGTAGACAAATTTGATATATAATTTCCCATTTATTTAATTTTTACAATTGAAGTAATCCAAAAAAAATAATAAAACAAAAACAATGATGACAATTATAAAAAATCATCCATATACAATTTACATTATTTAATTTCAACATCTTGAAACTTTTTCTTGTACGGTGTAACACTTAATTTTGAAGTAATCTTCTCCCTCATTGTAATTGTAAAAGCATTGGAATGTAAATGAGTTTTTAGAAAAAAAAAATTAACAGATTTTCAAATTGAAGACAATTTCGTATGAGTTTAGGTGGAACATGAAATTTGTACCATATGTGGTTGTATTTCGTTTTCTGTAACAAAATGACCTACTTTTCAAAGTCTTATTGACGTGTTCATTCATTGTATTTCGTTTTCTGTAATGCGATGACCCAACTTTCAAAGTCTTTTTGATTTGTTCAAAAGAAATGGTATAAGGTAGCATCACTCTACAATTCCCACATTTATTGTTTGACGTGATGATTGCTGAATTCTTTTGCAAGTTCTTTTATTTACTTACATGAAACTATTTAAATAAAATAATGTTCACATAAAATATTATAAACAGAATAAAAATAATATGAAACTGAATGTCACTAACAATTTCAAAAAAATTATTAGATTTTATTATCTTTTTAATGACTTGTATATATTTCACTTTTATTAATTAATATTTTGAAGTTATCTGTAATTTGTTTTTCAACATTGCACTTAAAAATCATATCTAAAAACATTGCTCAAACATTACACTAAAAAAATCTCTAAAACTTAAGTCATAATCGTTAATTATAAAAAATATATATATTCTTTTTTATTTTAGGTATAGTAAAATAGTGCAATAAATTTTGAATTCAAGATACAAATTCCGAGGTAATTTGTATTTTCTTTTAAACAGGATAAAAATAAATTTGATAGAGTAAATATAAATTTTTATATCATTTATACTTTAAAAAGACTTTAAAAAATAGAATGGTGATATCTGTGAGTAAAATTTATATTTCATCAAGATGAGATATAGAGTGTCTAATGTGTACGGATGGTGTGATCTTGTCTTATATTTTTTTTAAGTATATTTGTGCAGGAGTGCTTTTACAATATTCTACATTGGAGGTTTTATAACAGGAAATTTGTTTATGAGTGAAATTATAGTTGACTGTGACCAACTGCTTTGACTAAATTATACCTAATAAACTCTAGTTGAGTAAATTTTGAAGATTTATTAGTAGAAACTTATTTATGTTCTTCTATATTCGCTTCATATGTCTTTGTATGATGGTACCATGTGTGTGTGTGTGTGTATATATATATATATATATATATATATATATATATATATATATATATATATATATTTAAAGATTAACAATATTTGTATAAAAACAATATTTTTTAGTATAAAAACAATATTTTTATTATAATTTTATTACTAATAACTGTAAACAGCATTTTAGTAAGAGAATTTTCTTTTGAAACTTTTATTTCTTTATTTGTTTTAGTTTTAAATATATATGTAATTTTTTATTTATCATTTTTCACATTTTATATTACTCATTTGAGATAGGAAAGGTGTCACAAAATGTATCGGAAAAAAATTAAGATATTATCATATATTTATAACTTTAAAACTTATTTTGTGAATTAATATACAATTGTGAGAAAAATAAAAACAATTAATGTATAATATTGAGTTAATAATTGTATATGGTTCTTAGATTTCTATAATAACTAAAAATTAATAATATTATAATTTTCAAATTAAATATTTGTAAATATAATGAACCGTTTCAAAAATAAATAGTGTTGATTTTTTACATACTTTCTTAATGGAACAATGGTTTCGTTTTTATACTACAATTAATTGAATTATTTACTAACTTCTCCTAGGGCTGGACAAAAATAACTGATCTGTACTGTACTATAGTTAACTATACTGAACTTATAACAGTTTCAGTTCAGTTAACTATGAAAACTATATCTATTATTTTCTCTTCTTTAATTTCCGTTCAATTGCTCTATCTTGCTAAGAAAACGATAATTAATAATAAAATATTAATAAATGAAACCATTCAAATAAAAAATTAATAATAAATTTTTTAAGACAAAATTTTTTTCTCATAAATTTTTATATTTTTTCATCAATAAACATATATTACTTTTTAAATAATATTATTTTAAGTAATAAAAGTAAAATATATTTTTTTAATTTAATTTTATTAAATGATTAAGTAATATAAATCATAAAAAAACTGTATAAAAAAATAATACTTTAAATATATTATATTCTTTAGCATATTATTAAATATGTAAAAATATGTTAAAAAAACTTTTAATGATATTAAAATGTGTGTAAGCGCATATACTAAAATAACTATTTATTTTAAAAATCAACTTACTTTAAAATAAATATCAATATTATTATTTTTAAATGATAGTATTTTACATACTAATACTAAAATATATCTTTAACGTTAAATTTTATTAAATAAATATATAATGAAATATCATAAAAAAATAGTAATGTAGCAAAATTAATTAATATTATAGAAATATCAAATGACAAAAAAATTTACAAACTTTTATTAAGAGTAATTTTTCTAGTATCATCTTTTATTATATTATAATAATTAATAAGTATTAGTTTAACTTTTACATAATAAAATATAAATAATAAATAATTGATTAATAAAACAATTTTACGAGGGAAGAAAATAAATATAAATAAAAAATTATTTTAAAATAAAATAAGTAGATCAAAAGATAACATAAATTATATACACATATAAAACAAAAAAATATAAATAAAAAATTAAAAAAATAAATATAAATCTAAAATAATATTCATGACAAAATAAATATAAATAAAAAAAATAAAAAATAAAATAAAATAAATAATAAAATAATTTCCATACACATATAATAATAAAAGAAATATAAATAAAATAAAAAATAATAATATCAAATAATTAAAAAGTTAATTTGTAAGACACTTATAAATAAAATAAAATAAATATTAAAATAAATTTCAATTAAAAATAATATGTATTGTTATAGTATTCAGTTTAAAAACTAGTACAATTTAGTTTAAAATTAGTATAATTCAGTTTAAAATTAGTATAGTTAGTAGTTCAATTTAGTTTATATTATAGTTTAGTACAATTTAGTATAGTTCAGTTCAGTCCAGTTTGATAAAACAAAAAGCAGTTCAGTTCAGTTTGTCTGAACTGTTTTACAGCTCAGTTCAGTTTATACAAATTAGTTTTTAGTTCAGTACAAATTTTAGTAGTACAGTACAGTTCAGTTCTATTTGCCCACCCCTAACTTCTCCTAAAATACTAGAGTTAGTTCTCATAATTTTGCCAATTAGAGAGTTTATTTTTTCAGTAATGAATAAAGATCAATTTCAACTTATTATATCATTAGTAAAAAAGTAGACTTTTAACTTGTCTAATAGATTTCAGTTTCAATAAAAACGAAACATAAAGCAATGATAGTTTTATAATTTTCTGTAAACTTATAGGCCTCAATTATAAAAAACCAAAGTCATATACTTTTTTTGGCATCGATTAAAATCAACCGAAGTCAAAAGGTGAGCTACATATGCACAAATTTAAAATTTTAACTTCTATACATACTGGTTAAGCTCTATTGCCAAGGTTATTCTCAAAACTGATGTCATAGGGTTATGACATTCTTCCTGTAGAGAGATATGTCAGACTTTTCAGATTCTAAACAAATATGTGGCCTCGGAAATCACTGTCATAGGTTCCTGACTTTAAACTTAGCAGAAGAAACTTTCAGACTGTTCATATTCTGAAGGGATGTTATGGCCTCAACTATTCAGAGAATAGGTTCCATAGACACCTTTTTGCTTCAGTTTTACAAATAATTAGGCCAAAGGTGTGAGTCAAAAGTTAAAATTGGCTTCAAAACTTTTATTTTTTAAATATTTTGTTGTGCTTTTGGCCTCGGTTCTTAGTATAACCAAGACCATAGAGTACATACTACGGTTATTAAAATAGCTAAGGTAGTATGTCTTCATAGTAGTGAAAAAAGTGCAAAATTATAGAACCCTTAATAGTTTCGTTGCGTATCTTCATTGCTCTCGACCCCTTTTTTGTGCTAATACTATTCCATTGACTTCGAATGTCGTAGTCATTGCCCTCCAACACTTTCTTCATTACCTCCATTGATATAAGGACGACCCTCTTGGTACATTACACTAACTTTCTGACATCACTGCAGACGAGCCGATGATGGTTGCATGGGATTCTACTGTATTTGGTAGATTTCTATGATGTTGCCAAGGCCTTCCCAACAACAGGTGACTTGCCTCCGTAGTAGGTACCACAATATATACTACCTCATTGATATATTTACCTATAGAGAAAGCAATGTTCATTTGCTTATCCACCACCAATTCTTCATCCTCACTTAACCATTGTAAAACATAAGGACTATGGTGTATATAGATGTCACAAAATCAAACTTCTCCCCTAGCTGTTTACTTGCTACATTTGTACAACTTTCTCCATCAATGATGAGTGAACACATAACCATACATCTAGAATGAAAAATATTCCTTCCTTGGGTCTCATCCTCCTCCTTATTCGTACTACCCAACAACCTTATAACCATCAAAAGATCTCCATCAAGAGGTAGTATTTCATATTCTCTGTCCTCCTCGTCATTGCTAGATTATTCACTAGAAAAATGCTGACTAATGTGCTCCACATTCTCCCACTACATCATAATTCCATGTTGGGACATTCAGCTGATATATGTCCTATACCCAAATATTTTTTTAAAACTAGAATGTGAAGAATCATCATCATTAGACTAAGAAGTTACTTTACCACTTGAAGACTCCTTCTCCTTATATTTAGGAATATTAGAAATAGCTCTCTCTTTCTTAGATTTCTCATTATCCTTTCATGAGGTGGATGACTTCCTATATGAGCTTCTTCTCTTGAGTTGTTGTTCCACTTTGGTGTCTTGGTGAGTAAGATCCTCCAAAGTCTCATAATGTTGCACTTCCACCACATTTTGAATCTCCCTATTTAATTCATTCAATAATCTAGCCATTGTAGCCATAGGTGTTTCTTCTATGCTAGCTTTCATCAAGGTGACCTCTATCTCTAGGACATAATTACCTTTATTGCTCCCATACAGAGATTGACAACCTTCTCCTTCTAGCTATATATGTCCATAATAATTTGATTCCACCAGTTCATAGCCTTGCCTTCAAACTCCAAGGATGGTATAAGAACCTTATTATTAGGGGTGGGCAAATAGAACTGAACTGTACTGTACTACTAAAATCTGTACTGAACTAAAAACTAATTTGTATAAACTGAACTGAGCTGTAAAACAGTTCAGACAAACTGAACTGAACTGCTTTTTGTTTTATCAAACTGGACTGAACTGAACTATACTAAATTGTACTAAACTATAATATAAACTAAATTGAACTACTAACTATACTAATTTTAAACTGAATTATACTAATTTTAAACTAAATTGTACTAGTTTTTAAACTGAATACTATAACAATACATATTATTTTTAATTGAAATTTATTTTAATATTTATTTTATTTTATTTATAAGTGTCTTACAAATTAACTTTTTAATTATTTGATATTATTATTTTTTATTTTATTTATATTTCTTTTATTATTATATGTGTATGGAAATTATTTTATTATTTATTTTATTTTTTATTTTTTATTTTTTTATTTATATTTATTTTGTCATGAATATTATTTTAGTTTTATATTTATTTTTTTAATTTTTTATTTATATTTTTTTGTTTTATATGTGTATATAATTTATGTTATCTTTTGATCTACTTATTTTATTTTAAAATAATTTTTTATTTATATTTATTTTCTTCCCTCGTAAAATTGTTTTATTAATCAATTATTTATTATTTATATTTTATTATGTAAAAGTTAAACTAATACTTATTAATTATTATAATATAATAAAAGATGATACTAGAAAAATTACTCTTAATAAAAGTTTGTTAATTTTTTGTCATTTGATATTTCTATAATATTAATTAATTTTGCTACATTACTATTTTTTTATGATATTTCATTATATATTTATTTAATAAAATTTAACATTAAAGATATATTTTAGTATTAGTATGTAAAATACTATCATTTAAAAATAATAATATTGATATTTATTTTAAAGTAAGTTGATTTTTAAAATAAATAGTTATTTTAGTATGTGCGCTTACACACATTTTAATATCATTAAAAGTTTTTTTAACATATTTTTACATATTTAATAATATGCTAAAGAATATAATATATTTAAAGTATTATTTTTTTATACAGTTTTTTTATGATTTATATTACTTAATCATTTAATAAAATTAAATTAAAAAAATATATTTTACTTTTATTACTTAAAATAATATTATTTAAAAAGTAATATATGTTTATTGATGAAAAAATATAAAAATTTATGAGAAAAAAATTTTGTCTTAAAAAATTTATTATTAATTTTTTATTTGAATGGTTTCATTTATTAATATTTTATTATTAATTATCGTTTTCTTAGCAAGATAGAGCAATTGAACGGAAATTAAAGAAGAGAAAATAATAGATATAGTTTTCATAGTTAACTGAACTGAAACTGTTATAAGTTCAGTTTTTAAAAACTAAACCATAAAATAGTATACTGAACCATTAGCAAAAGTGGATCAGTTTTTTTAAGTATAATATAGTATAGTTAACTATAGTACAATACAGATCAGTTATTTTTGTCCAGCCCTACTTATTATCATTTGAATAATCATAAGAGCTGAAGATTTGGTCAAGCTTCGTTTACCATGCCAGGCTGACTTTAGGGTCATTAGCTCTTTAAATTTAGGGATTATAACCTTCCTCTACATATTATCTTTCTAGGTGTGTGGTTCCTAAGCTCCTCTCATCTTTGGCCTCGCCTTAGTCTGAAATAAGGTTCCTCTTCATAAATTATCCTTCTTAGGCATGTGCTTCTTGTTAGAAATAAAGAGTCTTGTTTCTCAACACCAATAGGAGGGGGAGGGGGGAGTGAATTGGTTATTTATAAAAACGAATGCTTTTCAAATCTTTTTGCAAAGTTAGAATAATCTTGAAACTTTCTTGCAATGTAAGTAAAGCGCGTATGAAATCAAAGTAAAAGGGATAAGGAAAGAAGAACAAACACAAGGTTTTTATCCTAGTTCAGCCTCAATGCCTACATTCAGTCACCCTTCCAATCAACCTTAGATTGAAGGATATTTGACTATAATGATTTTTTACACCAAAGGTTTTACAAAGAACACACTCTCACAATGTAAACAACTCTCCCACTCACAATACAATATAGAAAGAAAACACCTGCACACATAGAACTACAGAACCCCTTTGAGAAACACCTCTTAAAGTCCAAGAGCTCCTCATGATAAGTGTGAAAAAGAGTTATTTTTACACTTATAAACAATCTCATATCAAATTGGAAGGTAATAAAAGAGTTGCAGGCATGTATTCAAAAGCGTGCTTATATATATATATATATATATATATATATATATATATATATATATATATATATATATATATATATATATATATAATTCTAAATAATTAGCGGCATCCAATAGAAATGGGAAATTTTTTAGGTTTGATGGATGTTAGAGAAAATATCCACAGTAAAATGCTATGATCAATATTCAATCAATCAAAATACCAAAGATGGTTGAGATGTATACAAGTTGGCCTTAATTGACAGCTAAACATTATTGAGGTTACCTTGAATTATGGTTGAGTAATACGTAGGTGCTAGGATCATACACATTCAAATAACTTGTAAAAGACAAGGTTGAAAGAGTAAAGACAATAATGAAAATTGTATGCAGTTGCGCTCTTTCTTACTTTTGTACTTAGAATATAAAAAAGGAAATAATTTAGCCAAAGGGAAAAGGGAAAGATTAACAATTCTTTGCCTTTATTCCCGATTGTTAGTTATAATATGTGAGGTAAAATTAAGTTAATAAAGTATCAAAGTTGATGATGGAAAGATAAACCAAACTATATAATATGTGAGGTAAAATCCAAATATCAACTGCAACGTGTAAAATAGTCTAGTTTCTGTTGTACAAGCACATGGGTTTTGGCTACTCAGGTTGTTTTACATGCTATTTTTGTTTTTGGCAGCTGAGTGTGAAACCCTCTGTCTCAATTTAACTTCTTGCCTTGGACCAAGTGAAAATAAAGAAGGACAAGAAAATGGTAATTAAAAAGGATCACAGATGACTCTATTTTAGTTTGTAGCTTTAGATCACAGGGGAAGCTTATATGAAGTAGTAAATGACCAACTAAGGCTTGCACAATGAAATAGAATATATATTCAAAAAAGAGATGATTGACGGTAATACTTTTGTTTTTTGAAGTCAGATTGAATGAAAAAGAGAGGGATATAATGATGACATCAGAGCAGCTGGGAATGATGAAAAGAAAAAGAAGATTTGACGTAGAGACTGATGCAGGATTTCTAGATGAAAGAATTGAGAAATTTGAAGCGACACGCTCCAGCAAAGAGATCTTTGTATTTTTACAAAATGAAACAGATTTATGGATGGAAACAAAATAAATTGGATGCAAGCAAGTCCCTACTCCATTGATCTCAAGCATAAGTTATACGAAGTTAAAGTAAAACCTGCAGTATACAAAAGAATGAACCAAAGATGGCTGGAAGACTGATCTTGTTTAAACATTGCCAAGGCATATAACATCCAGTTAGTCTCATTAGTCAATTCATGCTCAATGCAACAAAACCTCACCTTCAATCTGCAACATACAGAGTTTTAACCACTTCACAAGGGAACCCCAAAAATAGTCTTATTTAAGAATAGTGAAAAAGTGATGTTAGGATCCAATTGCAAAGTATGGGAGTTCCGTCCCATATTTGAAGTAAGGACTCTAGTATGGACTGTCGGGTTCAATGGCTCTTCAACTACAGTAGCTAGATTTTGTGGTATGATTCACCAAAGGTTCTTATTAATTAGTACAAGAGTGTAAAAAATGTTTTTTAACAACAAACAAGCTAAATAGGTATTACACTACGCACCAGGGTAGTCAAAGGAAAAGTGCATAACTCACCAGGGTAAACGACCAATAGTTTAGGGACTAAAAACATATTTAGCCCTACAATGAACTATGCATGTGGATGTTGTGATTTATTTTTGTATATAATTTCTTAATGTATATATCAAAATTGAATTATTGAGACTTAGTAACTTATTTTATGCCACCTTATCTCTGGATTAAGTTAAATAGTGAATTAAGTTAAATAGTGAAATTCAAAATTAACTCAATCTTATCAAATAGGTTTGTAAAATAAGTTTTACACCATGTAATATTAAAAAGTGGATTTTAAATTTAATTTATTCCCAAAACACTAACTTGTAATATTAAAAATTTGAGATACCCAACAAACAACACAATCATTTGCAACACAATCATTTGGTCTGCAATACAATCTCACTTTATGAATACTTGACATTCATGAGTGTAACTCATTTAGTATTCCTCTGCTTTTATAATTCCAAACCTTTTTCTCATTTTTCTTGATGTTTGCATATAAATATTTTCCGGCTTTCTTATCATCTTATACATTCAAAATTTTCTAGTGACCATTGGACTCTAACCTTAACATTTCATTCTATGCTCCCAAAACTCAATATATTTTTTTTGTGTGTCTTATTTTAACTTTTCTAAAGAAATATATATACCTTTATAATCCTAAATAAAATAAGAGCTAAATTTCATAATTACTTGTGAAATGATGTGTAAGATAAGTAAAAATAATTTTCACACTTTTAAGGGTACAATCATAAATAAATGTATGGATAAAAAACACTGTTCTAAGGTGTATCACTTTATTAATGGTTATAATTATTTAAGAAAATATACTTATATAATATCAAATAAAATAAGAGTATCATTTTCATAATTACATATGACAAATGTACACAATAATAGAATAATTGATTTTTTATTTTAAAAGTAAAAATAGTTATCACAATTTAAATTTAAGTTTTATTTATTTAATTATTCATTTCTAAATTTAATCATATCTCTGAATTATTTCTCTATATATTCTTAGTAAATCCTTCGTAAGATATTAGAGATAATTCTCATAATTTTCTCAATGAGTGAATTTTTTTGCTGATAGTGAAGTAAAGATTAATTCTAATCTATTAGAATTTTAATGAAAATAAGATTTGGTCTTATTCATATCTGGATTTGACTCGTTTTTAGTGAGTTTTGAAGGAATGAAATTTTGAATTTACATGTGAGATCTCAATTGATTAGATTAATCCTGGCTAGTTTAAATCCGTAGTAATGTGGTTGATTTGTAAACCAAACACTCTTGAAGTGAGCTCTTTTTTTAAGTATTATTGTACTTTGCATATACTTGGAATGTCATGGTGGAATGATGTTCAATCAAGCTTAGATTAAATTTTGAAATTTTTTTGAATCGATAAAATGTATATATGTGGATGAATTTAGATTTACATTTTATAACAATATTCAGTATGAACTAGTAATTGTTAGGGAAATGGAATACAATTATATTTTGAAGTTTAACGGTTATAAAAAAAAGTAAAATTAATTATTTGGAATTAAAATAAATTGGAAGCTTAAATTGTAGTTGGAATAACTAAAGTAATTTATGTTTAGAGTTGAATTGAAATTTTAAGTGGAGACTGATTTTCTGAATGTATGTGTCCTTTTTTATGACATTTTTGTATGGGTGATGTTTGAATGGAAAATCAGTTTTAATTGAAATTTGAAATTTGAGAGAATAATTAGATTTGGTTAATTAAATTGTATATTGAGTATTGAATGGTTAAATTGAGTTGAGTTGGAGTGAAGATGACATTTTAAAAGTCTTTTTGTTTTGTTTGGAGAATGTGGTATAAAAGACAATGCACTTCATCAAATTTTCCACGTATGGAATGAGATTCTTCAAGTCTTTCGAAAGTTTTTTCTATTTACTTACATCATACTTTCTAAATAAAATACGTTCACATAAAATAGTATAATCGTAACACGAAAGTGAATAGTATAAACGAAATAAAAATCATATGAAAGTTGTAATACTCTTTAAAATTATAATAATTAGAAAATATATATTTAAGGTAATTTATTATTATTTTTTATTTATAAAGATTTATTGTTTTTTAATTATTTAAAATATTTATTATATTTAAAAGATATATAAAGTGATTATTATAATATAAATAAAATAAAAATGAATTTTTACTTTAAACTATATAATTTGTATTAATTATATAATTTGATTTTGAAACTTTTATTTCTTTATTTATGTCAGAACCCTTAAATTCTGTAGAGAGAGTGGAAGCCAGGTGGAAGGGTGGAAATTTAAAATTCAGAAAATGGAAGACAGGTGTGAGCAGTAGAATGGACCGATCGGTTTTGACGGTAGTATTTAAGTAAAAATTTTAAATCTGGTACCACTTTCTACATGCATTTTCTTCCCCAACTTTCTAAACTCTCATTTTCTCCTCCTTCTATCTAAACTATCATCATTTCCTCTACTGATTCTCACGTTTTCCTTCATCTGATCATTCATCAGATTGTGTTTGAAGTTGGCTCGTGGCAAAGGTTCTCTTTTCAATCGGTCAAGTGGTGGTTTGAGTTGGTAGGTCTTTCTACTTCTAAGAAAGTTTAGTTTCGGGCACATGCACACCAAGTTTCTGTTTGCATGTGTTTATTTTCTTCTTATTCTTAGATTTAGATCACGTTTCTGGTCTTGTAGGTGGTCTATTTTCTTCAAAATAGTGAATCTTAGCTTTTGAGAGTTTTGGTGTTGGGCAAAAATTTTGTGCTATGAGCGTTTCTTCTGTTACGAGGTAAGCGAATCTATTTAATTTAATTGTGTGTGTGATGATTCTGTGTATGTATGGAATGAATTGATTTGATGGTTTGTATATGATTGTATGAAATGTATGTTTCTGGGTTTTGGTGATTCTGTATAAGTCTATAAGAGTTCTGCAGAATTATGCAAAAAGGTTGGGTGTTCGGTATTGACCGTTTGGTCATGATCAGTTAATAATTCATTAATACAGTTAGATTTTTAGTATTATCGTACATGACCACTCGGTTTTGGGAATGATTGGTACCCTAAGTGATAATGGTTATGTATTAATAATCAGTCTTATCGGATTGGGTATTTTGGTTAGTGATAGTTTCTATAATGTTATTAGATCTCATCCTTGTACTAGGCTTAAATACATTGGTTATACTCATATAGTTGTTCCTGTGCATAGTTTGACCCTATTGTCGTAACGATCGATTTCTTAAAAGTGTTAAGCTTTATTAATAGTATTTAGAATCAACCTTAATTGTCTTAGGGTATAGTGCTTTATTTCTTTTTAATATTTTATTTAGTTCTAGTAGTCAGCTATTTGTCATTCTTGCTTAGTATTAATATTGTTCGGTCTTGTTTTGGGAACAGTGGAATACCGTTCGATTTTGAAGTGTGAATAACGAATTACCGTTTGGTCTTAAACCAAGGGTTAAATTAATTATAAGTGTTCGGTCTAAACTCTATTGTTTGGTTTGTAAGTTAGTTGGTTTTCGTTCGGTCGTATTTAGAGATTTGTGTAGATATCGTTTGGTCTTCTACTATGAATGAAATATTGATATTTAAATAATATTTTCAAAGTGTGACTCTGATTATTTGAGATAATAGTATGGATCTAATGTGTATTGGAAATCTTATTGGTATTCAATTAAGGTTGATCATTCATGTAATGTGTAAGATAATTCCAAGGAGGAATGCCTTAGTGTAATGTGTATTGAAGTGGTAAAGTATGAATATGGATAGTGAAATCCATGGAGTTCATCCTAATATTCTGATGATTACCAATTCTCAAGTAGAGATGGGTAATGCATTGTGTGAGAATAGTAGAAGGTCCTAGCCCATAGGTTCTTGGTTGAGTTATAACGGACTAACCTCGGGTGGCAGCTGATGGTTTTCCAGTTACTACACCACCCGAGTGCATGAATGACCTTAAGCTACGTATTCATAAAATCCGGATGGTCAACTTAGGTGTTTGGTTTATGCATGTATTATAGGGTTAAATTTGTATATGTCTAATTGCATTGGTTTTGGTATGTTATAGTGTTCGGCTTTGTATTGTTTGTACTTGAATGAATTGTATGTATGTATGCCCAATTAAATTGTAGTACCTTACCCTTATTTTTCTTGTTTTGTCCATGTTACTGTTCGGTTTTTCTCTTGCGATGATCATCCTTTTTGGGTGTGAGCAGAAGGGGAAGATTTTACACTGGAACAGGAGGCGGATAGCGAGACTCCTGCTGAATAGGTCATGACCGTTCAGTCATAGTAGTGTGGATAGTTTTGGGTGAACCGTTCGGTCACCATTTTCGTTCTGTAATTATAGTTGTTCGGTTATATGTGCTTAGCTTTGTAGTAGTATAGGAAACTTTTGTAAAGTTTTAAATTTTATGGTTATTTTGAATAACTGTAAGTTTAACTTTATTAATGTAGAAATTGTTCTATTATATTATTAATTGATGACACTGTATATAGTTTTATGCTATATTTTTTGGATGTTACAATTTCTATATGTTTTAATTAGAGATATACTTTATATGAACTCTTTTAATTTTCTTTTATTTTTTCACATTTTGTTTAGAATTTAAGAGACACTTTGAGATAGTAAGGTGTCACAAATATTGTGGTAGAAAAAAGTTATTATTAATATTATTGTATATTTATATAACTTAAAATTTATTTATAACATCTCATTTTAATAACATAATACTATTAGAATAAGACATTTATAATAATATCTCAAGGCATATTAATAACCTATAAAATACATTAATAGAGATAAAACTACAACAATATAGCATTTATACAAACTTTACCACTATAGATCAACAAAAGACTCCAAAACAAATCATTACAATTATCAGTGTGTCTAACAACTCAATTTGTTGATTCTTCATCCTTCATAGCTGCCTCTAAACCTGCATCCTCATTTGTTCACATCATAATGGTGATCTTGGTTCAAAAAAAGAAAAAAAAAACATAATGGTGATGATCGCAAAAGAAAAAAAAGTAAACAACCAACAAGTGAAAAGATAAGTTAGTTGAAAAGTGATATCTACACATACACATATATATTCAAATCATGCTACACCATTTAATTACCACAGTAGATATATTTAACATTAGCACACAAAATTCATACATATTGTGAGACTCTTCTAGACTTAATTATTTGGATACATACATTAATGTCTAATCTCGAGAGATTTTGCATTTTTGGTGACCTCTACTGCTATGTCAAACCATTGCTACCCAGGCTAGGTTTTTCTCGATTTAAGCCCCACAATCCAAGCCCAATATGCCTCGGGTCCATCTGCCAACCGAGGTCGTATCTTTACTACTAAGGGTTATGCCTCGGTTCACCCTAGCAACCGAACCAGTATTTTCTTTAGACACCAATTGCTTAACAACCAAGGCATATAATGCTTTTAAAATTACGAGACTACCACTGTGTTTTGATATGCTTCGGTTCCATAAAAACCAAGACATTATGTACGAGTTAAAAACGTCATTTTTTACTAGTGATGGCCTAAGACGCGGTACAGATTAACCTTGTGTGGTAGCTTTGATGGTTGTTAGTTGTTCCACCACACAAGTGCATAACCCACTATGGTTCTAGCGTGGGGGCCTTTCTCCATCTGACAAAGGGCATGTTGAAGGACTAACCTCGTGTGGCAGCTTTGATGGTTGTTAGTTGTTCCATCACATAAAGGGCAGAACATGTTTTAGCTCGACATTCATTGTATATTCGGATAGTCAAGTCTATGTCTGTTGCATGATTAGGATGGATGGTTATGTTGTGTGAGGTGTAAGATATGTTCTAATGTTTTTTTATTATGAGAAATTATTTTACTACTAGCTTACCCTTGCTTTTGTCTTTGTTTGTCTATGTATGTTTCTTTTTTGCAATGATCACCTTCAATGGTGTGAGCTTAGTGAGTGGTTTTCTCTAGTCGTCTCAATGTGAAGAGTAGGATGAAGTAGCAGCACATACATAGTGTATTCTCCAGGTGTAGGATCTCCTTTCTCAATAGTTTTGAAAAGTTTCTGGTAAGTTAACATCTATGTAATGTTTTATTTTGGTAGTTTTTACTCTACTAAAATGGGATGTTACAAAAATTATACATTTTGGAAATTAAACAAAGATAAATACACTTTTTTATACATAAAGAAATTCTCGTTAGACAGAATTAGAATAGAGTTGAGTAAATCAACTATAAAATATAAAATTCTCCATCTATGAATTATGTTGACATAGTGGGTTCAAACCTATATTTTACTACAAGATTTAATAAATTAAATATCTCACTTTTATGAATATACAAAGAAAATTGCATTGTTTGTAAAATGTAAAATATTAAATATATTAATATCTATATAAGTGTGTTTTTGTTTTTTATAAAATTCGTGCTTAAATGGTTCAAATATAAAAAACGATGAAAGAACAGGAAAACAATAAATATGATAAAAAAAATTCTTTTATGTTTAATAACAGTTAAGCAAAAGTAAGTATAGAAACATTTAAAGTTGTAAAAAAGGAAAGAGAAATAATAATTGTTTAGCTCTGGAAAAGTTGTATGGTCTTGCTAAATAATGTTGTAATTTTTCATTTTTTATAGTTTAATTTGATTTAGAATGGTTGCTGTACCAGCAAGGGCCGGACGCCGTACGGAAGGCCCATATGGGCGGACGCCCGTACCACGTGCCGCGTGCCGCGTCCTCAGAGATCCCAAAGGGTGTCCCGCAAGAAGAGACTGAGGCAGACGCCCAAACCAAATGGGCGGGCGCCCATACTTCATTGACCGGCCAAGTCACTAATCAGCTTGACTTAAGGTAAAATTAACTCGGTTTAACGGTAAGTAGAAATTACAAGCTATTGGGCTGTCTTGGGCCGAGATTAACTTTTCACTAATCCCAAGCCCATAGCGAAAACTATAAATACAGGTCCACGGTGAATGGTAGGTAGGTTACATTGAATGCATATTTATTGCCATCCCTGAGAAAAGCCATTGCTCTGAGACTGACTTTGGCATCGGAGAATGTTTTGCAGGTCTCCACCCCTCGGGATTGAGAGAAGGATTGAGGATTGGGACAGAAGATCAGCTACCAGGACAAATTGGCAGGAGGACGTGGAGGTTTAGAACAGCACAGCCCTACACATCCGAAACATTTGGCGCCCACCGTGGGGCCGTGTGATTTCAAAAACTCAATGGTGACCACAAGAAATATGGGCATGGACGATCCGGTTGAAATGATCCGCGCGTTACAACAAAAGATGGACGAAATGCAGCAGCGTCACGAGGACGAACTGGCCGCCGTAAAGGCCGATTGCGAAGCCCGGATAGCCCGGGAGGTCGGGCGGATAGACGGAGGCGGGCAGGCGAAAGATAAGGGAAAGGCGATAGCGGAAGAACGCCCGCCCACTGACACCGAATGCGATAGGACTTGGAGGCCTACCGGGTCTGAGGCAGAAGGGAGCAAGGTTAAATCGGTGCATGCGGAGAGCGCCGCCGAGGACGGGCGGATGGTAGTGAAGTCGGAACCTTCATCCACCTTGTTACTGCCGTTCACCCAAAACATAATGAACGTCCAAATCTCGGAGCAATTTGTGGCTCCGTAGTTCAAGATGTACAACGGGACAACTGACCCTGCGTCTCACATCCAGACGTTCTCAAACGCAATGGCGTTCCGGACAGGCAATGACGCCATTTGGTGCCGAGCATTCTCGTTGTCGTTAAAAGATGAAGCACTGGAATGGTTCAACACCCTCCCCCCTAATTCCATAGAGAATTTCGCTGGTTTGAAACAGCTGTTCATCAAACAGTTCGCGGCCAGTAGTGCACAAGACTTGACCGTATTCGAATTAATGACCCTCAAGCAGGGGAAAGACGAACCACTGCGGACATTCATGGACAGGTACCAGAAGACCGTCCGGCGCGTAAAAAGCCTGACACCAGAGCTCTCAAACCAGGGCCATTTAAGGATAGCGTCTGTAGGCGAGCGCCCAAGACAATGGAGGAGTTAAGAGAGAGGGCAGCGGATGAAATAAGGGTGGAGGAGATGAAGCTCTCATATAAGAGAGAGAACCAGGAAGCCAGGGCAGAGAGAGTAGACAGTGGAAAGTCTGGTGCCTCGGCAGGAAGACCGTCCGGCCTTAGGCACAGAGAACAAAAGAAAGGACCTCGTTTCCAACAATACATTCCCCTGAACACTCCCCGGGAGAAGATTTTGAGGGAAGCGCTTAGCGCGGACCTAATCCGCCAGCCGGAAGGGTGTCCGACTCCGAAGGGAGCGGATGGAAGTAAGCATTGCGCTTACCATAGGAACATGGGCCACACCACGGAGGAGTGTGCGGCCCTTAAGGATAAGATAGAAGAGCTTATCCGGGCGGGAAAGCTTAAAAAATACGTCCGCGAAGAGCGCCCTCTACAAACGGCCACTCAGCCCGCTCAGCGACCGACGTATCGTTCGGACAGGCTGAGACATTCAAGGGCCGAACGACCTCGACAAGAGAGGCGACCGAGCCGAAGCCGCAGCCAAAGCCAAGAACACCCTCTGCGGGGGCACATCAACACGATTTCAGGGGGGTTCGCGGGTGGAGGGTCATCTTCCTCTGCTCGAAAGCGCCACATACGAGCCCTCCAATCAGTAAATCTGGTGGACAAACCACGGCGGACCATGCCGCCCATCACGTTCTCGGATGAAGATTTTCATGCCCCGGATCCTGACCAGGATGACCCGATGGTCATAACAGCTGAAATAGCGAGATATGGAGTTAGCAAAGTTCTGGTCGACCAGGGGAGCTCGGTCAACATCTTGTAGTGGAAAACTTTCCAGCAAATGGACATCTCAGAGGATTTGATCGTCCCCTACGATGGGCAGATTGTGGGATTTGCGGGGGAAAGAGTTGATACCAGGGGGTATTTAGAGTTAAGAACAAGGCTAGGAACCGACCGATCTAGTGAAGAGAAGAGGGTTCGATATTTGTTAGTTGAGGCTAATACCTCATACAATGTATTGCTCGGACGCCCATGCTTGAACGCGTTCGGAGCGATTGTGTCCACACCCCACCTCACAATGAAGTATCCCTCCGAGAAGGGGACTATATGCACTGTTCGGGCGGACCAAAAGACGGCCTGAGAGTGCTACGCTGCGGGATTGAAGCTGCATACCCGGCCGATGAAGCGGAGGACAATTGGGTCGGAGGTCGCCATGGCGGATCTCGATCCCAGGACGAACACAGAGGACCGCCTAGAACCAATGGGGGAAACCCAGCCTGTTTTAATAGGAAGGGACCCTACCCAAACAACCGTTATCGCCAGGGAAATGGAGCCTGGCCTGGAGAAGGAGTTGAGGGCACTCCTATGGGCAAATAGAGATTTATTTGCCTGGACGGCGGCCGACATGCCGGGGATCCATCCTGCTGTCATGTGTCACAAGCTCTCACTGTTTAAAGATGCCCGCCCGGTCGCGCAGAAGAAGCGGAGGATGGGCGATGAAAAACGAAAGGCCGTACAAGAGGAAGTAAGGAAGTTGAGGGAAGCTGGGTTTGTCCGAGAGGTCACGTATACTACGTGGTTGGCTAACGTAGTAATGGTGAAAAAAGCAAGTGGTAAGTGGCGTATGTGTACGGATTATACGGACTTGAACAAAGCCTGTCCAAAAGACTCCCACCCCTTACCCAGTATAGATGCCCTGGTTGACGGGGCTTCCGGACATCGAGTTTTAAGTTTCTTGGATGCTTACTCCGGATATAACCAAATACCCATGTACGGGCCGGACGTTGAAAAGACGGCGTTCATCACGGAGAAAGCTAACTTCTGCTATGAAGTGATGCCGTTCGGCCTAAAGAACGCAGGGGCGACATATCAACGCTTGATGGACCGGATCTTTCGGGAGCAAATAGGCCGGTGCATGGACGTATACGTCGATTGTAAGATCCTTGAAAATATTTGTAAGTTAAAATACTAGATAAAAAAAAATGAATAGTAAATTGTGAATAGTAAAAAGTGAATAGTAAAAAGTGAATAGTAAAAAAAAAATATTTTTGGAAAGG
The DNA here is from genome assembly GCA_034642375.1 of Vigna nakashimae. NCBI lineage: Eukaryota > Viridiplantae > Streptophyta > Magnoliopsida > Fabales > Fabaceae > Vigna > Vigna nakashimae. The sequence continues at coordinate 28,034,888 of CM067768.1, forward strand.
ATAAGTGTTCCACGTAGCTTTGAGATCCGAATTTATCAAATTGCAAATAAAAAAATTATTTTTGTAATAGTAAAATGAATAAAAAAATGAATAGTTAAAATGAATAGTAAAAATGAATAGTAAATTTTTTTGCTATAAATAGCCAAGGGGGGGAGGCTAAAAATTTACACCAAAGAACTTAGAAAATTTTTGAGAGAAGAGAGTTGGAAGAATTTCAAATTTTGCAAAGGGGATATTCTGGAAGTTTTCAGAGGGTGAGGGGATTAAGTCTGTAATAGAGGTAAGGGAAGCTAACCTTGAGTATCTCCTTTTGTATTATCTTAAGCCTTGAATATGCTATATTTTGCTTTTGTCTGATCTTAAATCTTGATTATGGAGTATTTTGTTTTGAATTTAAATGAGAGTATGCTTTTGTGTTGATATCCGAGTGTGATAGTTGTAAAACGTGATATTGATTATGTTATGTCATTTGTATGTTATTAGTTGTTTATTTTTGTATTTTGGAAGGATTAGAAATTGTCTAACCGGCTCTGCCAGATTCAATTTCTTGTTTCCCCAAACATTCTATTGTTTTCCTTATTTATTTTTATTGTATTTTGGAAGGATTAGAAATTGTCTAACCGGCTCTGCCAGATTCAATTTCTTGTTTCCCCAAACTTTCTATTGCTTCAGTTATTTATTTTATTGCACTTTTGGAAGGATTAGAAGTTGTCTAACCGGCTCTGCCAGATTCAGCTTCTTGTTTCCCCAAACTATTTATTGCTTTACTTATTTATTTTATTGCATTTTTGGAAGGATTAGAAGTTGTCTAACCGGCTCTGCCAGATTCAACTTCTTATTTCCTCAGACATGTGTTGCTCTTGTTACTTAATTATATTGTATTTTTGGATGGATTAGAAGTTGTCTAACCGGCTCTACCAGATTCAACTTCTTGTTTCCCATGAATTTTTATATTAAGATTATTCTTATGATTGTCAAATATTGTATTCTTCTATGACCATTTATAGTAATATCTTATTATGGTTAATTGTTTATAATTATCTTGTATGAATTCTATCATGAATGAGTTTCTTGGCTGAAATTGATCTTGTTGGAAGGTCTGGAGTAAGGATTCTGTAATAACTTGGAAATGAGTATTAAATAGATATAGTGATACTATTTGAGGTTGTTGTAAGAGGAAGTAAAAATATTAAAATTAGGCATTTTAGATTTAGAGCATAAGAGAACAAGGTAGATAATTTAAATAAATAAATTGTTAATTATTGAAGGCCCCCCTTTGTTGGTAGGATAGAGGAACCTTAAAAACCTGAGTTGGCACATCCCTGATCATAGAGCAGCCCTGGCCTGGTCCAGTCAGTTGTGACTAGTCATATGTGTTGGCGTCGAAGGTGAGTTTGATGCGTTCAGACATCTGGGTCCTCTCCGGTGACCAATTGGGGTAAAGAAAGATCTCTAATAGGATGAAATTAAAATAAAATAAGTTAATTGGAGATGTATAAAGTTATCATGGTAAAAAAAAAAAAAAAAAAAAAACTTCATATATATTTTATTTATCGTTACATTGAGCTCAGACTTTAATACGTAGTGGCTAAGATATGATGAAATGTTTTGTTGATCTATGAATCTTTGATTGGTGAAAATATGTTGAGTTATACTCGTTATGGTCAAAAATGAGTTTATAATATGAAGTAGGATAGCTGGCGATATGTTTAATTTATTGACACCAAAATAAGTTATTGTCAAATTATGATTAGAGAATGAACATGATTGAGTTATGTGGAGAAAAGGTTATGAATTGTTGATTTGATGAAATGTTGGAGTGGATAAGAGAGTATGAAATATTGATTTGATGAAATGTTGGAGTGGATAAGAGAGTATGAAATATTGATGTGATGAAATGTTGGAGTGGATATAAGAAATTATTGCTTATGAAATGATGTTTCCTACGGGAAGTAAAATGTTCGGTTATACCATGAGAGCTTGGTATGAGCAAAGTAACACCTGAGGTTAATGAAAGCAGGCAGCAAGTGGTCTGACCATAAGGCTTTGACATAAATATGTGGTTTATAAGTTTTATAGAAGCAGGCAGAGAGCGGTCTGACCATAAGGCTTCAGAGAGTAAGACATAGTATACAGGTGAGGCTTAAGGAAGCAGGCAGAGAGCGGTCTGACCATAAGGCTTCGTGAGTAAGCATAGTATAAATTGTAAGGTTTATGAAATTGAGGAAGATGATTTTGATAATGATGAATTAATGACATCGGGGTAATGATATTTGAGTAATTGTAGAAATAAATGATTGAACTATTCTTATTATAAGTTTAATGATTGATTTGATATGGTTGGCTTACCCTTATTTGTTTGTGCTATGATCATATAACTCATGTTATATGTGATTAGATAATGTTGCAGATGTGGTTGATAAAGCTTAGAGATGAGAGAGATGCGGGGAAAACCTTTCATGGATTTTTGTAAAAAGAATAAATTTGTATTGGGAAGATTATGTTGTGTAAAATTTAAAAGTTGAAATGTCAACGGTGAAGACTATATTGTTTAAAGTTTGTAAGTTTGGTATTGTACTTTGGAGTAATTGAAATAAAGTTTGATTGTTTATATGAGTTATCAAATTAATTTAGTCTCTACTATCAGTAATACCCTTTAAAATGTTTGGGTGTTACATCGATGACATGGTAGTCCGGTCCTCGGCCGGGGAGGAACACATTAAGGACCTGAAGGAGGTGTTCCGCCAAGTGCGGAAGTTCGGCATGCGCCTGAACCCCGCCAAATGTACATTTGGGGTAGCGGCCGGAAAATTCTTGGGCTTCATGTTGACATCTCGAGGGATCGAAGCAAACCCAGACAAGTGTGAAGCAATACTTCAAATGCAAAGTCCTGCCACGCTCAAAGAAATCCAGAGACTAATTGGACGCCTCACAGCTCTGTCACGCTTCATCCCAAAACTGGCGGAAAGAGTAAGACCAATCGTGCGGAAGATGAAAAAAGGAGCCGGCCCGATAATGGGACGACGAGTGCGAGCGGGCGTTCCAGGATGTAAAGACCATCCTCGTCAACCCCCCGGTCATGAACCGCCCAGCGGCAGGAGCAGACCTGCACATTTTCTTGGGGGTATCAGAGACGGCCATTAGCGCCGTACTGATGCAGGAGCAGCCTCAGCTGAGGTTAATTTACTTCGTCAGCCGAACGCTCCTAGATGCCGAAACCCGCTACCAAAGGGTAGAGAAGGTGGCGTTAGCTTTGTTAAACGCATCCCGAAGACTCCGCCCCTACTTCCAAAGCCATCAGGTGATAGTCAGGACCGACTTCCCCGTCTCCAAGATCCTAAGAAAGCCGGACTTAGCTGGACGGATGGTGGCTTGGGCGGTGGAGCTCTCAGAATTCGGACTGCAATATGAGCCCAGAGGGTCAATCAAAGGCCAACACTTAGCGGACTTTGCAGCCGAACTACCACCTTCCAACCAAGACGAATGGAGATTATACGTTGACGGGGCGTCCGACCGATCTGTCAGCGGAGCCGGCATCGTCCTAGAAGGCCCCAATGGCTTCTTACTCGAACACTCCCTGATATTCAAATTCAACGCCTCCAATAATCAAGCCGAATATGAGGCCTTGGTGGCCGGCCTCGAACTTGCAAAGGATATGGGTGCCATGAGGGTTACTTGTCACACGGACTCAGAACTAGTGGTCGGCCAGATGAACGGCAATTTCCAGATCCGGGAAGAGCGACTGTTGCAATACTTCCAACGGGCAACCGAGCTCGTCAAAAACTTCGACAAAGCTACCATACAGCACATCCCAAGGGAGCAAAACACTAGGGCCGATGTACTGTCCAAGCTCAGTTCCGGGAAAGAAAAGGGACAGCTAACCACCATTGTGAGGCAAGTACTACTACAGCCCTCAGTGGAGTGTTCGGCGGTATCTAGTAGGGCGAATGATTGGCGGACGGATGTCAAAGAGATCATGACCCGCTAGGACGAGGGGAGGACAGTTAGCCCCCGGGACGCCAAGAAGGTCGCCCGTTACCTTATCGTGGGGGATGACTTGTACCGAAGAGGATTCTCCTCCCCCCTCCTTAAGTGTTTAGGATACGAAGAGGCCCGTTATGTCATGGACGAACTTCACAACGGTGTTTGTGGTCTCCATACAGGAGGGAGAACGTTGAAAGCCCGGCTACTGAGAGCCGGATATTACTGGCCTACAATGGAGGCGGACACGAAAGCGTTCGTCCAGAAATGCATCAGTTGCCAAGCGCACGCCAACAACTCTCGTATGTCGCCACACGTTTTGCATCCGATATCCTCCCCTTGGCCGTTCGCCCAATGGGGAATGGACATCGTGGGACCGTTTCCCGTAGGACAGGCTCAGAAGAAATTCCTCCTGGTGGCAGCGGACTACTTTACCAAATGGGTAGAGGCCGAGCCCCTGGCAACCATCACGGCCGCCCAAGTCCAGAAGTTTTGCTGGAAATTGATATGCAGATTTGGCCTCCCTCAATCAATCATCACAGACAACGGCCGGCAGTTTATTGACAAGAAACTCGCCGAATTCTTTAAGGGATTAGGGATTAAACACGTCACCAGCTCGGTGGAACACCCTCAGACGAACGGACAAGCAGAGGCAATGAATAAAACCATCGTCTCAGAACTTAAACGTCGTTTGGGAGAGAGAAAGGGAGCTTGGGTGGACGAATTACCCAAAGTCCTCTGGGCATATAGATGCACGCCTCACGGGACCACGGGCGAAACTCCTTTCAACCTAACTTACGGCACTGACGCCATGTTACCGGTCGAGTTGGGGGAGCCGTCCCTGAGGCGATGAGTTGAAGACTTACAACTCAACGACCGAGAGCTGAGGATTGAGTTGGACTCCTTAGAGGAACGGCGCGATCGAGCGGCATTAAGAGCCGAGGCATGTAAACGTATGGTGGAAAGGAAGTACAACTCCAAAGTGCGGCCAAGGAGCTTCCAAGAGGGGGACTTAGTATGGAGAAAAGCGGGTGACGCTCGCCGAGACCCAACACATGGGAAGCTCGCGGCCAAGTGGGAGGGGCCATATCGAATATCGGAGGCCCTAGGAAATGGGGCGTACAGATTGGAGCAAACGGGCGGACGTCCCATCCCTAACACTTGGAACGCCACACACTTGAAATTTTATTTTAGCTAAGTTGAATGTTTTAATGACATGTACAGTTGTTCCATATAAATGAATGACAGGATATTCTTACATCAATAATTGCATTCTGAAAAAACCAAACAGGCAGAGGGTCCTCAGGCAGGAACAACTTCAACTGGGGTTCGTCCACCCCACAAAGCACAGGCGAAAGTTTTCCTCTGGGAACAACTTAGAGCGTTCTTCCGGGAACGACTCTCCATTGGGGACCGTCCGCCCCACAAAACACAGGCGAAAGTTTTCCTCCGGGAATAACTTAGAGCGTTCTTCCGGGAACGATTCTCCATTGGGGACCGTCCGCCCCACAAAACACAGGCGAAAGTTTTCCTCCGGGAATAACTTAGAGCGTTCTTCCGGGAACGACTCTCCATTGGGGACCGTCCGCCCCACAAAACACAGGCGAAAGTTTTCCTCCGGGAATAACTTAGAGCGTTCTTCCGGGAACGACTCTCCATTGGGGACCGTCCGCCCCACAAAACACAGGCGAAAGTTTTCCTCCGGGAATAACTTAGAGCGTTCTTCCGGGAACGACTCTCCATTGGGGACCGTCCGCCCCACAAAGCACAGGCGAAAGTTTTCCTCCGGGAATAACTGAGCGTTCTTCCGGGAACAACACTCCACTGGGGACCGTCCACCCCACAAAAGCAAAAGCGAAAGTTCTCAGACGTTTAAATAACTTGGTATTCTTCCAAGAATTACTTCGTTGGCCAAGCAACGAACGATTAAATGGACCCGTAAAATGAACATGGCCGTCCGCACAAGCAAGAGCCGGACCATGGGTGAAATTCCAAGTTAAAATTTATTAGAGGACCATCCCCGCCGAAAAGAACAAAGGTGCAACTCACCAAACATACGAAATTGAAAAGAAATAGCTGTGTATTAATCGTTGGCATTAAAAGACGCCCAGATTTACAAAAGGACCGTCCGGCCAACCTCTGGACAATCCGAGACGTTGGACGGACGGCCACAAGAATACACATAAAAAAATGGGAATAAAACTCCTAAACTATCTAACTATCTCCCCCAGCACCGGCCTCTACAGCCGGCTCATCTTCATCATCCGGCATAAGATCCACCAAGACGCCATCCACGACGTCCTTCTCAATGTCCACCCCGAGACTGTACGGATCTTCGACGCCCGCCAAAAGAGTCACTTGGCGAAGGACTTTGTTGAAGCCTTCCTCATGTTCAAACATGACGGTTGACTCCAATTCAGCGACCTTTTCCTTGGTCTTAGCAAGGTCCTGAGAAAGAGCCTCACTCGCCTTCGTACGCTCCGCTTCGGCCTCCTTTAAGCGGGCAACCTCCGCCTTCAGCTTGCGATTTTCCTCCGCCGCGCGCTCCAGCTCGCCCCGGGCGGCTGCCAAACCTTTGGCGGCCTCCTTCTTTGTTTTCTCAAGATCGGCCTCCAGATGGTCGATCTTCTTGTTGTATTCATCTTGGTTGAGGATCATCTCTTCCAAGGTAGCTTGAATGGAGGCCGAGTTTTTCTTTTCTTTATCAAGCTCGGCGCGGAGCTCCGCCACCCCAGGGCGGTCAGCAAACTCCTTAAGATACCACGCCAGGGCGGACGTCCGGGTAGACATCTCCAACATGGCGTTGGTCAGCTCCAGCTCGGTGAGAGGCTCAATGAGCGCCCTTTGGGAGGAGCTCATGTGGAACTTGGACCGGCCACTCATGCTGAATTCCGGGCTGAAGATTCCGCCTGGTAGAGGGACGGCGGGGGCTTTCCCACGATCCTTGTCTTTACTCTTTCGAGCCTTTTTCGAGGCAGACCGAGACGAGGACCCTTCCTTCTCTTTACGCCCCTTCGAGGCGTGGTTCTTTCTCTTGCGAGTCGAGAGATCGGCAGAAATAGTGGCCGCCTCAGATTGCGGATTTGCTTGGGTGGCCGCCACTTCCGGTTGAGGGTTGGGAGGCGGCTCTTGGATGTTTGAGCCCCCAGTCTCGACGACGGGAGGGGCTCCCACCTTCTGGGTTACGCGCACTGTCGGGCGGCGTCCGCCCGAAGAAGCTCGCCCGACAGGAGGAGGACGGGGTACATTCGGGACGCTGGTCGGCCGGCCGGTCGATGAACTGGCCCCGGACTTCTTCCTGACGGCTATGAAGTTGGATTTGCGGGAACCCTGAGTCGTCATTAGTTCTGCAGAGAATAAAACAATTCAGAAAAATTAACGTCAGTATACGAAAAACAAACACACCCAACATAACAAAACCATACCGACGCCTTTGGTCCACAATCCTCGAGACTAAGGCATTCGACCAAATGACGGGCGGAAATCCGGCGGGGGAGGGCGTTAATAGTGCGCACGGCCTCCAGGTCGGGTGCTGTTAAGGCCCCTATGGAAGTCGCCTTTATTCGTCGAGGCTCCCTCGTCCAATAGAATGGGAACAAATGCTTCCCCTCTTCATCAGAAAATTCGTGGATGCCGGCTTTATCAGTGATTATTTTGAAGTAGTGTTGCTTAAAATTTTTGAAAGAATCAGAGAAGGGACGAAACAGGGTCCTGTCCCGCACGGACGTGAAGGACACCCAGCCGCCAGAGGGAGAAGGGCGGACTTCGAAATAATAGAAGAAGACCGGGATGGTGGGAGTGACGCCCACTGCTAAACACATAGCCAGGAACGCCTGCACGGCCGCCCAAGAGTTGGGGTGCAGCTGCGTGGGAGCCACATTGACTTCCCTAAGAATGGCCGTTTGAAACTTAGTGAAGGGCACCCGGATATAAAGGTGAGTGAAGAAAGTCACATACATGTAGAAAAAATCGTATGGACTCGACCTTCCGTTGTGAAAGACCCTTTCATTTTGCAAACTCACACCGGCAAGAATCAATCTCGAATCCTCTAGATCCCGAACGATATGGGTACGGCGGACCCTCCATTCCAACTCCTTGCGAAGAGCATAGCATGAAACATACAGATTAGGGTCATGAGGAACCCACCCGGACTCCACTACCCCCTGACCGTGTGGCTCGAAAGGAGACCCGACTATACGGACACCGCCTTTGAGTAGGAACAGAGGCACGCCATGGAAGATCCGGTCGCCCGTCGCAACCGGTAGCTCACGGTCCGCCCCGGAAGACCCGACTGCCTCATCCAGAAAATGAGAAGAAACCGAGCTAAGAGAATCGCCACTGTCGCCCCCCGCCGACCCCTCCCGGACTCCGCTCGACGAACCAGAAGCTGACTCAACGGAAATAGTTGCCATTTATTACCTGAGGGAAAAAGAATTTGGAAGCTTGAATAATGAAGATAAGTAAAAATGACCTCGTCTAATCCGCTATTTATAGAGAAAATTTAATAACCGTTGGACGCATCTCAGCCGTCTAGATCTACCACAACCAACGCTCCAGAATTGGCGACGCTTCGCCTTGCATCAATGGGAACACGCCACGTGTTTTCCCGCCTAAAATCCAAACTCAGAAGCCCACTGGATATGGCCCAATCGCGGATCCCTGGCCCAACACGAGCCGTCCTTAAAATCCTACGTGCACTACGCACACTAGGACTTGGGGGGTGATACAGCTGTCGCGGCCGATCAAATTTTACGTGCAATTAAAATGCAGTACAGTGCTAGGAATTGACTCCTAGGTCGTCTCACAAGGACCAATTTTTTAGGGTTCAGTTTCAGGTCAAAAGAAAACGAGGGGGGGTTTTGATTGGTTGTTTTTGGTTGCGATTAAAACTTAAATAAAACTAGAAATTAAAAATGGTGAAGTAAAATTCAAAAATAGTAAAAACCGAACGGTAAAAGACATCAAAATAAAATAAACGCGGGAACATTAAACATGCATAAAACATAAAACATTAAACGCAAAAATAAAAGAATCAGTAAAAACAAACCGTAAACATAAAACTAAAATGGTAAAACTGAAATTAAAACAGTAAAATGAAATTAAACAGTAAAAAAAAAAAAACGAAATTGCTACAGTGAAAACGAAAATACAGTAACGTAAAATAGTAAAAATAAATCTGAAACAGAAAACTAAATAAAAAAAAAAAAAATTCAGAAAACAAAAATACAGTAAATAATAAATACAGAAAACAGTAGAAACAGAAAATAAATTACAGCAGTAATACTTACAGCAAAACAGTAAATATAGAAACAGAAAAACTGCAGTACAGAAAAATACAGTACAGAAAACGAAAATACAGAAAATAAAAATACAGTAAAACAGCAAATACAGAAAACAGTAAAATTCAAATATGGAAACAGAATTAAAATGACAGCAGCAAAATACAATAAACAAAAATACAGAAAATTATTTCAACATATGATGTAAAATATTTTAAAGCAAAAGAAATGAAAGACAGTAAAACTTCTCAACTATTAACTGTGACCAATTCATCTACCAAAAGAAATTGAAAATGGCAAAAACTACCCCATGGCCGTGACACTCTATGAGTTTCCTAAAAGAAATTAAACGCTTGGTTCCTCTTGGTCGTGACCTTACTTAATACCCCTTTTTTTTTTAAACAAAAGAAATGCTTCACTTAAATACTCTTGGCCGTGAGCTATTTGGCAAGCAAAGAAGAAGATGTCAAGCAATTTGGTTGCCTCTTCCTTCCAGACGTGAATTTTACCTTCTACACACAAGGTCCACTCAATTGCAAAGAGAATTGAAAACAAATAAAAATAGAAGCTATCTATTACTCCATCTTAGTCAACAAGTCTCAAAGTAATAAAAATAATTGCAAGAAGGGACATAGGCCAACCCTTCATGTGAAAAAAGGGTTAAGAATTCTGAAAACTTTGTTCTCCTTCCTATTCACGTAAATCCCTTAATTTAATTACAAAACAAAGTGCAATATGTTAAAGGAAGGGACTGCTACTGGACACACAACCACACGACATTCTCTACAACAAAACAAGGATAATAAAGCATTTAGAAAATGAAAAACAAAGAGGACCCTACCACTTTCTTCAAAGCAAAATAAATTTGTGATTGCTGAATTCATATCCATATCATGCAAACAACTATTTGGCCATTATCAATTAAATACAAAGATGCCAACAAAACCATGGGCCACTTGCACTTTTGCAAATTCTTCACTTTTCTCTTTCTTCATTCACGTAAGCTTAAGAGTTTTTCATATAAGAATACATCTTTTGAAAGATTTTGTTGTTGTAGAACTAAGAATAAAAAAACGTAGCTGCACATTCACTTCATGTTTCTATTCATCTTTGAAAAGTAAACAAAGTAGAAAGGTGTAAAATAATGATGTTGCTGGACCCATAAACATTATATAAAAGAAATACAAGGAAAAATATGTTGATTGGAAGATGAAAACATGCAATAGCCGTTCAAATTTCTTAAAGCAAATTGAAACTACAAGTTCTGAAAATCAAAGCATACCACCGTGCAAACAAACCAAAGTCATTGAAAGCATTAAAAATTTCATAAACTATACTACTACATGGACCACTTTTGCCGAGAATTCATGTGTTGCTGGACCATGGCTGCACTTCTCCAAATTGCAAGTAAGAATCACACAATTCTAGCTCTTTTGACCGAGAATCACACCTTCATATTCATCTACTTCTTCAGGAGTTTTTTCCAAGCAAATCACCATGCTCACTCTTCCAAAAGCTCATCTCATATGCATCTCTTCCCATCATTACAGCAGCTTCTTCTCTTCATCTCCAACTTCAGATTTTGTATCTTCTTCTCCTTCACCAAGCCATCATGCCTCCTCTAGTCTTGCTGTCTCACGTGAAAAAGAAGAAAAGATGATGCCCCTTTCAAATTGCCGAGAGGAAGAAATTAAGAGAGATCTCCAAATCCTTGTGTTGTCTCCTTCTGACCATAGGCTCTAGGCTTGTCTCTTCTCCTAGCATCTAGCTTCCTCATTTTTCTTCAATCAATTCCCTGTGCTTGGATGTATCTATCCAATTAGTGTTTCATGTTGACAAACTGATGCCTATATCTTCACGTGCAATAAGCTAGAGTTCTCTGGAAGACTTTGTTCTGAGCATATGTTTTTGTTGCTAAAGCTTACTATGCATTTTCTCAATGTGATGTAGCAAACTAAAAAAAAACGTGACACTTCCTAATTCATGGGCAGTGAAAATTAGCTGTTGTGTGCACTCCAAAAGAAATTAATCTCTAAATTTTTATCCAACAATTTCCCTACAATTAAAATTGCAAATAATTAGACTCAGATAATTCAAATTAATTCAAATAAGAATTTCTGGTCAAATTAAACACAGTACAGAAAAATGGGAAAATATTGGATATTTGAGCACACTTCCCTGATTAACTCTAGCACAATAAACTAAGTGCAGTGCAGAAAATATCAACTCATCAAAATAGACCACACTTAGACTTTTGCACTCCTGGGCAAAACCAAGACGAAAACCAGGGGGTTATTCAAACAACAGAGAAATGACACAGACTCGACAACCAGACAACAAAGACTCCAAAATAGAAACACACTTTCACAATATTCACAAAATCTGGACAGTAAAAGGTACAGGCAGAATCCTACACAAAATCAATGAAAGCAAATACTCAAAGCATCATCCAAACAGTTCAGTACAAGGGAAACAATCAATCAGTTCAAGAGATGAATCGACAGAAACAGAGCCTCACAGATGTACACAATCAGTGTTTCTCTCAAGTGTTTAAGGTAAATCAATGTCACTCAATGAACTCAAGAAAGCAAACACAAATAGGCTTGGCAAGCCTCTAATATCAACACTCAAACAGATACGCATGTTCAAATCAAAAGGTCTTTTTATGGTCATAATGGGGTCAAGGACAAGGGAGGATATATCTGGATGAAAAGCTATAAACCATAAGGGATAGATGAGCAATGGGGAACAAGTATAAACACATTCAAACTCACCTACAACCTCTAATTCCATCCTCTAGTTAACTCCATTATTCACCGTTGTTCACAATTTTTTTCTGTTTTTCATCATTTTTTTTTTTCATCATTTTTTTTTTCCATCCTGTCTCTTTTCTTTACTCTGTTCAACACACAATTTCAAGAGACAAGATGCACCACATATTTACAAACAGAAACAAGATATGAAGAGAACTCACTAGCCAATTCATCTGAAATTCCCAGGAGACCACACTTATTCCCAAAACAATTCCAAAGCTACAAAATTCCCTAAGGTTCAGGTAATAATGGTTTTTTCACTTAGGGCTATTGTATGAGCTTCAAAACAAAGAAATGGGGAAAAACATAGGCTCAAAAGGGTTATCAATGGATCAAAACAGGGTAGGCTTATCTGGCTTAGAGGCTCAACAACAAAATGCCTTTATCCCTTTCAAACATGCGTATTAGTCAAGAATCAATTCAAAGAGTGAAGCCAAGACATATGTGCAAGCAATCAAGGCATATATCACACACAAGAAAGATCATCAAATGGCTCAAATCTCACACAGGTAATATGGTCACCATCAATTCAACTCTCTGATATCATGATTATCTCCCAAGCAAAGTAAAGCAAGGAATTCAACAGTTTAGAGTATCAATGAAGTGCAGGAAAACTGACAACCTAATCATAGTCCAGAATTCACGAAAATCATGCAAAACTGTACATAAGACACCACAAAATACACAAAAACGAAACATAAACAAAGAAATAACCTCCCCTAGCAAATAGACCACACTTAAACGACACAATGTCCTCAGTGTGTCACAATCAGCAGATCAAGCAATCAAAACAGTCATCAGATATCGACATAGTGCAATAAAAGTGAGGAGGTAAGGAGAGAAGAAACTCCCTGCGTCAGTTGGGAGGGTAGGTGGGGTAGACCAAAGACGTCTCCTCCACCACTGCATCCAACAGAGAAGGATGACTGAGGAAGGGCTTCAGTCTATGCCCATTCACCTTGAAGCTTTTAGCTGCAAATGGATCCTGGATTTCTACTGCACCGTAAGGATAAACATTAGTCACAACAAAGGGTCCAGTCCACTTTGATCTCAACTTACCACCCATGAGGCCGAGTCTAGAGTTATACAATAAAACCTGTTGGCCAACCTCGAAGTCCTTTCTAAGAATGGAGCTATCATGGAACCTCTTGGTCCTTTCCTTGTAGAACTTCGAATTCTCATAGGCTTCCAATCGGATTTCATCCAGTTCATTCAGTTGCAACGTCCTTTCCTTTCCAGCTTGGTCCATGGAGAAGTTGCATGTCTTCACAGCCCAATATGCCCGATGCTCAATTTCAACTGGTAGATGACATGCCTTTCCGAAGACAACCCTGTACGGAGACATCCCAATCGGTGCTTTGTATGCAGTCCTGTGGGCCCAAAGAGCATCGTCCAATCTACTACTCCAATCTTTCCTGTTGGGTTGGACAATCTTTTCCAAAATCCTCTTAATCTCCCTGTTGGAGATCTCAGCCTGCCCATTTGTTTGGGGGTGGTAAGGTGTAGAAACTCTGTGCGTCACCCCATATTTCTTGAGTAAAGCTTGCATGGATCTGTTGCAAAAATGGGTTCCCTGATCACTAACAATTGCTCTAGGCACTCCAAACCTGCAAAAGAGGTGAGATCTAACAAAACCCACAACAACCCGAGCATCATTAGTTCTGGTGGCTTTAGCTTCCACCCATTTTGAAACATAATCCACAGCAAGGAGAATATAGGAAAAACCAAAAGAAACAGGAAAAGGACCCATGAAATCTATACCCCAGACATCAAACACCTCACAGAATAGCATAGGCTGTTGAGGCATCTCTTGTCTCTGTGAAATTTGTCCTCCTGCTTTCTGACAAGGCTCACAAGTGCTACAAATCTTCTCCGCATCCTTGAAGATGGAAGGCCAATAGAACCCACAATCAAGCACCCTACGAGCTGTTCTTTGTATCCCCAGATGACCACCAGGTGAGGAGGCATGACAAAATTGCAGGACCGAGTCAATCTCATGGTCTGGAATGCATCTCCTAGTAACCTGGTCACTACACAACTTCCACAGATATGGGTCATCCCAAACATAATACTTAGCATCACTCTTAATTTTAGCAATCTGAGCACGTGATGCTAAGGGAGGAAAAACAGAAGCAACCAAATAATTTACAATGTGTGCAAACCAAGGGGTGGGGTGAGAGGAAGAAATCATCAACAAACTCTCATCAGGAAAGTCATCCTGGATGGGCAACACATCAACTTCATTCCCAGCTCTCTCAATTCGGCTGAGGTGGTCTGCAACCAAATTCTGTGCTCCACTCCGGTCTTTAATCTGCAAGTCAAACTCCTGGAGCAGTAGCATCCACCTGATCAATCTAGGCTTTGACTCAGCCTTTTTCAACAAAAACTTAAGAGCTGCATGGTCAGTATACACAATAACAGGTGATCCAAGCAAATATGACCTAAACTTATCAAGGGCAAAAACAATTGCCAACAACTCTTTTTCAGTGGTGGTATAGTTTGCTTGGGCAGCATCTAAAGTGCGTGAAGCATAGTAAATCACTCTTGGCAGCTTGTCAATTTTCTGTGTCAAGACAGCCCCCAATGCATAATTAGATGCATCACACATGAGCTCAAATGGGGCTGTCCAATCCGGTGCCTGAATGATAGGGGTGGTGGTCAAAGCTTCCTTCAGGCAATCAAAAGCCTGCTTGCATCTGTCATCACAAACAAAGTCAACATCCTTCTGCAGCAGTCTGGACAAGGGAAGTGCCTTCTTGCTGAAATCTTTGATGAAGCGCCTGTAGAAACCTGCATGTCCGAGGAAAGATCGCACCTCTCGCACGCAAGAGGGGTAAGGCAACTGCGAAATCACAGATATCTTAGCAGGATCTACCTCTATTCCCTTTTCAGAAATGATATGCCCTAAAACCAAACCTTGTTCAACCATAAAGTGACATTTCTCAAAATTGAGAACAAGGTTTGTTTCTATGCATCTTTTCAAGACTTTTTCCAAACTGTCTAAACATACATCAAAAGAAGATCCATACACAGTAAAATCATCCATAAACACCTCTATACAACTCTCAAGAAAGTCACTAAAAATGCTAAGCATGCACCGTTGAAAGGTACCAGGAGCGTTGCATAGACCAAAGGGCATCCTCCGATAGGCAAAAGTGCCAAAGGGGCAGGTGAATGTGGTTTTCTCTTGATCCTCAGGAGCAATATTGATCTGAAAATATCCAGAAAAACCATCAAGAAAACAATAATGAGATTTACCTGCCAGGCGCTCCAGCATCTGATCAATGAATGGCAAGGGAAAATGATCTTTCCTGGTTGCTTGGTTGAGCCTCCTATAGTCAATGCAGACTCTCCAGCTGTTCTGCACTCTAGTTGGGATAAGCTCATCCCTCTCATTCTTCACCACAGTGAGGCCAGTTTTCTTGGGTACGACATGGATGGGGCTCACCCACTGACTGTCTGAAATAGGATAGATGATTCCTGCTTGCAAAAGCTTGGTCACCTCCTTCTTGATGACTTCCATGATCACGGGGTTTTGCCTTCTTTGTGGCTGTCTCACTGGCTTTGCCCCTTCTTCCAAAAGAATTCTATGCATGCATGTGGATGGACTAATACCAGGTATGTCAGCCAAACTCCAACCAATGGCCTTCTTGTTGTTCCTCAGTATACCAAGCAACTTCTCCTCTTGAACAGAATCAAGGGAGGTAGAAATGATCACCGGTTTCTTTTCATCATCCTCCAAGTACACGTACTTGAGGTTATCTGGTAGCTGTTTCAGCTCAAGAGTGGGTGCCTGCAAGTCAGATTCAAGTGTACTTCCTGCAACGTGGTTAATGCATTCTGACTCTAAAGAATTCACAGGTAAAGGCAGAACATTCATCTCATCACAATCCAAATCAATGTCCATATCAGATATGTCAACAACATCATCATCAATATCATGCATAGCATCAATATCCTGGACATCACAATCTTCATCAAAATCCACAGCATTATCAACATCATTATCAAATCCTGATTCGAATCCAGATTCAATGCATGAATACAAAGAAGATAGAAAAGAATGCTTCTTCTCATGCACAGAATTAAAGTTGTCAACAACAAATTCATCAATAATGTTATCCAATGTATCAATCCTAAACAGAGAATGGTCCTCAGCTGGAAATTTCATTGCATCAAAGATATTAAAATGAACAACAATATCAGCAAATTCCATAGACAAAGTTCCATCATATACATCAATCTTAGTTCGGGCAGTTTTCAAGAATGGCCTGCCTAAAATAATGGGAGCGGATCCATGAGAGAATCCCTCCTCCATTTCCAAAACATAAAAATCAGCAGGAAAAATCAATTCACCAACCCTTACCAAGACATCTTCTATGAAACCTGTTGGGTGAGTAACACTCCTATTAGCCAACTGAATGACCACACCCGTGGTTTGCAAAGGACCAAGAGATAAAGATTCATATATAGACAAAGGCATGACATTAACAGAAGCACCCAAATCAAGCATGGCATTCTCAAATTTATTATTTCCAATCACACAAGGAATGCAAAATATACCTGGATCTTTGCACTTTTCAGGAATGTGCGGGACCGACTTACCAATAAGTGCAGATACATTTCTTCCCATGCTAATCCTTTCATTTCCCTTCATCTTCCTCTTGTGTGTGCACAACTCCTTCAAGAATTTTGCATACTTTGGTATCTGCTTGATTGCATCAAGTAGAGGTATGTTCACCTCCACCTTCCTGAAGGTCTCCAGAATTTCTTTATCTGCCTCTTCCATCTTTTTGCTAGGAAGTGGTCGTGAAGGGAATGGAAGAGGGATAGGTCGGTCAATCAATGGAGATGGTGTGGCAGCAGTAGTGGTGGTTAAGGGAGGAGATCCTCCTGAAGAAGAACCACCGACTGGAGAAGAAGATTCACCTGCCTCAAATGTCCTGCTTGGACCAGCTTGGTCCTCCGTTTTGTGAGAAGTAGCAGGCACGGGTGTCGGTATAGAGGCGGGCTCTGAAGGTACAACAATCTGCTTCCCTGATCTGAGGGTTATGGCACTCACATTTCTTGGATTCTGCACAGTCTGCGATGGTAACTTACTAGAATTTTGAGACTGCGCCTGGTTTATCTGAGTGGCCATCTGACCTATCTGGTTAGTGAGGCTCTGTATGGACGCTCTAGTCTCCTGCTGAAATTGCATGTTGTCTTTCTGAAACTGCATGTTATCTTTCTGAAACTACAGGTTTTGCACAGTCATCTGTCTCACTAACTCTTCCAATGAAGGTTCAGACGAAGTGGAAGGTTGGGCAGCTGGTTGGGCAGGTGCCTCTTGTTGTTGCTGTTGTTGTTGCCTTTGGTGTTGTTGCATGGGTGGAGGCACATATCTGTTAGGTGTTCCAGCATTCTGAAAAGGTGGTGCCTGCTGCTGTTGCTGTGGCGCATTGTTCCATCTAAGATTGGGGTGATTCCTCCACCCTGGGTTGTACCTGTTGCTGGACAAGTCATGATTTTGCTGTTGTGGCTGCCTGTTGTTGTAGATGTTTGTAGTATAAGCCTGAGGCACATCAGAGGCAGCAGGATGTTGCAAAGAAGGACATGCATCTGTGTAGTGGTCATTGGAAGGACAAATAGCACATAGTCGTGCAACAGATGCAGATTGAGATGTCGATCTCTGGTTGGTAGTCAACTGTGTCACCATCTTCGCAAGAGAGTTAATCTGGCCTTCTAACTTGCCTTCAACAGCTGATAAAGACTGGGCAATATCTTGTACGCCCTTCACCACAATGGCATCATTCCTGTTGCTAAACTGCTGGGAGTTGGAGGCCATCTTCTCAATCAATGGTCTGGCCTCAGCAGGTGTGATGTCTCCAAGAGCTCCACCACAGGCAGCATCGATCATACCTCGATCCATGTTGTTCAAACCCTCGTAGAAATACTGAATAAGGAGTTGTTCAGGTATCTGATGGTGGGGGCAGCTAGCACAAAGTGTCTTGAATCTCTCCCAATATTCGTACAGGTTCTCTCCACTAAGCTGTCTAATCCCAGTTATGTCTTTCCTGATAGCTGTGGTCCGGGATGCTGGGAAAAATTTCTCCAAGAACAGCCTCTTCAGATCATCCCAGCTAGCAATGGATCTCGGCGCTAAACTATACAACCAATCCTTAGCAACATTTTCCAATGAATGAGGGAATGCCTTCAAGAAGACGTGCTCTTCAGGAACATCGTGCGGTTTCATACTGGAACAGACAACCAGGAATTCCTTCAAATGCTTATGTGGACTCGCACCTGCAAGACCATGAAACTTGGGCAACAAATGGATCAGTCCAGTCTTGAGAACATACGGAACGTCCTCATCAGGATATTGGATGCACAAGCTTTCAATATCGAAATCAGGTGCAGCCATCTCCCTAAAAGTCCTCTCGCGAGGTGGAGGTTGTGCCATATTGTTCTCAGTGTGAAAAACAACAGAATCAGAATCAAGTACAGATGCAGTAGATGCAGTATGCACAGAGTACTCAACAGTAGGATGCACAATATCTAATGGAACAGGTTCAAAAACAGACTCTAAAGACAAATTCCTAGAATGCCTAATTAAGCTATGAAAAGTCCTATCAATCTCAGGATCAAAGGGTGGTATGAATCCAGGATTTCCTCTAGTCATGCACTAAATCACGACACCCTGTAATCATGAAACAATAGCACAGAAAATTCAAACCACAGAAATAAACACAAGGTAGCAAAACAACACTATCACAAACACATACACAAATCACACAACACAGACACAAGACTCAAAACTGAACCGTTGGTCCCCGGCAACGGCGCCAAAATTTGATACAGCTGTCGCGGCCGATCAAATTTTACGTGCAATTAAAATGCAGTACAGTGCTAGGAATTGACTCCTAGGTCGTCTCACAAGGACCAATTTTTTAGGGTTCAGTTTCAGGTCAAAAGAAAACGAGGGGGGGTTTTGATTGGTTGTTTTTGGTTGCGATTAAAACTTAAATAAAACTAGAAATTAAAAATGGTGAAGTAAAATTCAAAAATAGTAAAAACCGAACGGTAAAAGACATCAAAATAAAATAAACGCGGGAACATTAAACATGCATAAAACATAAAACATTAAACGCAAAAATAAAAGAATCAGTAAAAACAAACCGTAAACATAAAACTAAAATGGTAAAACTGAAATTAAAACAGTAAAATGAAATTAAACAGTAAAAAAAAAAAACGAAATTGCTACAGTGAAAACGAAAATACAGTAACGTAAAATAGTAAAAATAAATCTGAAACAGAAAACTAAATAAAAAAAAAAAAAATTCAGAAAACAAAAATACAGTAAATAATAAATACAGAAAACAGTAGAAACAGAAAATAAATTACAGCAGTAATACTTACAGCAAAACAGTAAATATAGAAACAGAAAAACTGCAGTACAGAAAAATACAGTACAGAAAACGAAAATACAGAAAATAAAAATACAGTAAAACAGCAAATACAGAAAACAGTAAAATTCAAATATGGAAACAGAATTAAAATGACAGCAGCAAAATACAATAAACAAAAATACAGAAAATTATTTCAACATATGATGTAAAATATTTTAAAGCAAAAGAAATGAAAGACAGTAAAACTTCTCAACTATTAACTGTGACCAATTCATCTACCAAAAGAAATTGAAAATGGCAAAAACTACCCCATGGCCGTGACACTCTATGAGTTTCCTAAAAGAAATTAAACGCTTGGTTCCTCTTGGTCGTGACCTTACTTAATACCCCTTTTTTTTTTTAAACAAAAGAAATGCTTCACTTAAATACTCTTGGCCGTGAGCTATTTGGCAAGCAAAGAAGAAGATGTCAAGCAATTTGGTTGCCTCTTCCTTCCAGACGTGAATTTTACCTTCTACACACAAGGTCCACTCAATTGCAAAGAGAATTGAAAACAAATAAAAATAGAAGCTATCTATTACTCCATCTTAGTCAACAAGTCTCAAAGTAATAAAAATAATTGCAAGAAGGGACATAGGCCAACCCTTCACGTGAAAAAAGGGTTAAGAATTCTGAAAACTTTGTTCTCCTTCCTATTCACGTAAATCCCTTAATTTAATTACAAAACAAAGTGCAATATGTTAAAGGAAGGGACTGCTACTGGACACACAACCACACGACATTCTCTACAACAAAACAAGGATAATAAAGCATTTAGAAAATGAAAAACAAAGAGGACCCTACCACTTTCTTCAAAGCAAAATAAATTTGTGATTGCTGAATTCATATCCATATCATGCAAACAACTATTTGGCCATTATCAATTAAATACAAAGATGCCAACAAAACCATGGGCCACTTGCACTTTTGCAAATTCTTCACTTTTCTCTTTCTTCATTCACGTAAGCTTAAGAGTTTTTCATATAAGAATACATCTTTTGAAAGCTTTTGTTGTTGTAGAACTAAGAATAAAAAAACGTAGCTGCACATTCACTTCATGTTTCTATTCATCTTTGAAAAGTAAACAAAGTAGAAAGGTGTAAAATAATGATGTTGCTGGACCCATAAACATTATATAAAAGAAATACAAGGAAAAATATGTTGATTGGAAGATGAAAACATGCAATAGCCGTTCAAATTTCTTAAAGCAAATTGAAACTACAAGTTCTGAAAATCAAAGCATACCACCGTGCAAACAAACCAAAGTCATTGAAAGCATTAAAAATTTCATAAACTATACTACTACATGGACCACTTTTGCCGAGAATTCATGTGTTGCTGGACCATGGCTGCACTTCTCCAAATTGCAAGTAAGAATCACACAATTCTAGCTCTTTTGACCGAGAATCACACCTTCATATTCATCTACTTCTTCAGGAGTTTTTTCCAAGCAAATCACCATGCTCACTCTTCCAAAAGCTCATCTCATATGCATCTCTTCCCATCATTACAGCAGCTTCTTCTCTTCATCTCCAACTTCAGATTTTGTATCTTCTTCTCCTTCACCAAGCCATCATGCCTCCTCTACTCTTGCTGTCTCACGTGAAAAAGAAGAAAAGATGATGCCCCTTTCAAATTGCCGAGAGGAAGAAATTAAGAGAGATCTCCAAATCCTTGTGTTGTCTCCTTCTGACCATAGGCTCTAGGCTTGTCTCTTCTCCTAGCATCTAGCTTCCTCATTTTTCTTCAATCAATTCCCTGTGCTTGGATGTATCTATCCAATTAGTGTTTCATGTTGACAAACTGATGCCTATATCTTCACGTGCAATAAGCTAGAGTTCTCTGGAAGACTTTGTTCTGAGCATATGTTTTTGTTGCTAAAGCTTACTATGCATTTTCTCAATGTGATGTAGCAAACTAAAAAAAAACGTGACACTTCCTAATTCATGGGCAGTGAAAATTAGCTGTTGTGTGCACTCCAAAAGAAATTAATCTTTAAATTTTTATCCAACAATTTCCCTACAATTAAAATTGCAAATAATTAGACTCAGATAATTCAAATTAATTCAAATAAGAATTTCTGGTCAAATTAAACACAGTACAGAAAAATGGGAAAATATTGGATATTTGAGCACACTTCCCTGATTAACTCTAGCACAATAAACTAAGTGCAGTGCAGAAAATATCAACTCATCAGGGGGCTTGTGTACCAGGAGGAGCCGGGCGCCGTACGGAATGACTGTCCACGAAAGGACCGTCCGCCCAATGGGCTCAGTGGAACGACAATGCCTATACGCAATCGTAACAGGCTCATACATCAAAGTGGAAGGTGACATAAATGCCCGTCCGCCCAACCGGATAAATGTCAAGGATTGAACCTAGAACCGGTATAAACTCTCCTATACTATCGAGAGCCGGGCGCCGCACCGCACAATGAGAAACTCTTCTAACCCTCCTATAGCAAAAAGAGAAACCTACTAGCCGGATAGAACCTCTGTAAGAAAAACTTTGAAGAACTCACATGGAATTTTATCAACACAACGGAATGACTGTCCACGAAAGGACCGTCCGCCCAATGGGCTCAGTGGAACGACAATGCCTATACGCAATCGTAACAGGCTCATACATCAAAGTGGAAGGTGACATAAATGCCCGTCCGCCCAACCGGATAAATGTCAAGGATTGAACCTAGAACCGGTATAAACTCTCCTATACTATCGAGAGCCGGGCGCCGCACCGCACAATGAGAAACTCTTCTAACCCTCCTATAGCAAAAAGAGAAACCTACTAGCCGGATAGAACCTCTGTAAGAAAAACTTTGAAGAACTCACATGGAATTTTATCAACACAAGATAGCCCCGCGCTCCCCATAGATGGCACCATGTGTACCAGAAAGGGCCGGACGCCGTACGGAAGGGCCCGTATGGGCGGACGCCCGTACCACGCGCCGCCTGCCGCGTCCTCAGTAATCCCAAAAGGCGCCCTTCAAGAAGATACTGGGAGCCACTGCGTCAAATCTTTTCTTGTTTGTTAGGTACTCAAAGCCCTACGTCCACCAAGTGCACTAGGGCTTGGGGGGCTTGTGTACCAGCAAGGGCCGGACGCCGTACGGAAGGCCCATATGGGCGGACGCCCGTACCACGTGCCGCGTGCCGCGTCCTCAGAGATCCCAAAGGGTGTCCCGCAAGAAGAGACTGAGGCGGACGCCCAAACCAAATGGGCGGGCGCCCATACTTCATTGACCGGCCAAGTCACTAATCAGCTTGACTTAAGGTAAAATTAACTCGGTTTAACGGTAAGTAGAAATTACAAGCTATTGGGCTGTCTTGGGCCGAGATTAACTTTTCACTAATCCCAAGCCCATAGCGAAAACTATAAATACAGGTCCACGGTGAATGGTAGGTAGGTTACATTGAATGCATATTTATTGTCATCCCTGAGAAAAGCCATTGCTCTGAGACTGACTTTGGCATCGGAGAATCTTTTGCAGGTCTCCACCCCTCGGGATTGAGAGAAGGATTGAGGATTGGGACAGAAGATCAGCTACCAGGACAAATTGGCAGGAGGACGTGGAGGTTTAGAACAGCACAGCCCTACACATCCGAAACAGTTGCAATTATTGAACTCTTTGTGGATGCATAGAATGTTATATATATGAATACCAATCTAGTTTGAGGACTCAGACTCACTGCATTATCTATAAGTTTTTGTGTGTGATGATAACACCCACAACCATGTCAATGAAGAATCCAGTTGGTTTAAGATTGATGATGTTTATGCTGTGTGTGGTGTCGCAGGTTGTTAATGGAGAACAGCAAATCAGATGCCTTCCAAACGAGAGGGAAGCACTCCTCCAATTCAAGGCTGCCATTGTGGATGACTACGGCATGCTATCATCTTGGACCACTCCTGACTGCTGCCAATGGGAGGGGATTCGCTGCAACAACCTCACCTACCATATTTCAATCCTCGACCTTCACGGAGAATATCCAGATGACTCTGGACGTTATCTGAGCGGAGAGATCCACAAGTCATTGATGGAGTTGCCACAATTACAGTATTTGAACCTCAGTCATAATGATTTTCAAAACACTCACATCCCAGAGTTTCTTGGCTCTCTCAGAAACTTGAGATATCTTGATCTCTCCTTATGTGGTTTTCACGAAGAAATTCCCAGTCAGTTAGGCTCTCTTTCTCATTTGAAATACTTAAATTTTGCTTATAATTCTCTGAACGGTTCAATCCCTTATCAGCTTGGAAATCTCTCCCAGTTGTATTATCTTGATCTCAGTGGCAATGCTTTTGAAGGAAATATAGCACCTCAACTTGGAAATCTCTCCCAATTGCATGAGCTCTATCTTGGAGGATATTACCGCAATCTCAAAATCAGTGACGGAGGTCAGTGGCTCTCAAATCTCATTTCTTTAACCCGTCTTTCTTTGGAATCTATATCAAATCTTAATACTTCTCATACTTGGTTGAAACTGATTGCGGAGCTACCTGAACTAAGAGAACTAAGTTTAGTTCATTGTAGCCTTTCCGACCATTTCATTCTGTCATCCAAACCTTCCAAGTTCAATTCATCTACTTCCCTCTCTGTCCTTCATCTTTCTCAGAACACCTTCACATCACCAATGGTATTTCAGTGGGTCTCAAACATCACTTCCAACCTTGTTGAGCTTTACCTTCCTGGTAATCACTTGGAGGGTTCCACATCAAGTGATTTTGGCATAGTCATGAATTCGCTCAGGCATCTTGACCTCTCCTCTAATTATTTGAAGGCCAGAGATTTGATATACTTCATGAATATATGCACCTTACATTCTTTAAACCTACTTTCAAACAATTTGACTGAAGACCTTCCCTCCATTCTCGGTAATTTGTCCAGTGGATGCGTTAGACACTCATTGCAAGAATTGGATCTGTCATGGAATCACATCACTGGCACTTTGTCTGACATTTCAGTATTCTCCTCTTTGAAAACACTGCTTCTTGAAAGAAATCGGTTAACTGGAAGGATACCGGAAGGTGTGAAGTTACCGTCCACTTTGGAGTATTTGTCAGTTTGCTCAAATTTCTTACAAGGTGGAATTCCAAAATCATTTGGCAATGCATGTTCTTTGTTCTTTTTGGACATCTCTATGAATGGCCTGACTGATGAGCTTCCGATGATAATTTCTCACTTGTCTGGATGTGCTAGATATTCATTGCAAGAATTAAGACTAAACATGAATCAAATCAATGGCACACTACCTGACTTCTCAACATTCACATCCTTAAAAATATTATATCTTCAGTACAATAAGCTAAATGGAGAGATTCATAAGGACATTCAATTTCCACCTAAATTGGAGGACCTCTACATTTCTTCAAATTCTTTAAAGGGTGTGCTGACTGACTACCACTTTGCTAATATGTCTAAGTTACAGAATTTGGATTTATCTCACAACTCATTGGGCTTGGCATTTAGTCAAAACTGGGTTCCACATTTTCAATTGCTATTTATAAACTTGAGATCTTGCAAGCTAGGTCCAACATTTCCCATGTGGTTGCAGACACAAAATAAATTTGTCTATATTGACATTTCAAATGCTACAATATCAGGTATTATTCCTGAATGGTTTTGGGCTAAATTACCTCTACAAAAAGTGATGGCAATGAATATTTCATACAACAGTCTACAAGGTGCAATTCCAAATGTTTCATCAACGTACGTTTCTACTTCCATGCATCTTGGATCAAATCAATTTGAAGGTTCTATTCCTCTATTTTTACGAAACTCTCAAATTCTTGATTTATCAAAAAATAAATTCTCAAATCCTCTTTCATTTTTGTGTGAAGATTATGCAATTTCAGTTCAAATTCATTTAGACATCTCATACAATCACTTATCAGGAGATATCCCAGATTGTTGGAAACAATTGAATTCACTAGTTTATCTAGATTTGAGTCACAATAACTTTTCAGGAAAAATTCCAACTTCAATAGGATCGCTTCTTGATCTTCAAGTATTGTTGTTGAGAAGTAACAATTTAGTAGAAGGAATTCCTTTCTCCATAAGAAATTGCACAAAACTAGTAATGCTTGATTTGTCAGAAAACAAATTATCAGGATCTATCCCTGATTCGGTTGGGACAATAAAAGATTTGCAAATATTAAGTCTAGGAAAGAATCAATTCTGTGGGAGTTTACCATTAATGGTTTGTTGTCTAAGAAAGCTTCATCTCTTGGATCTCTCACTAAACAATTTATCTGGAAATATTCCTAAATGCATAAACAACCTTACTTCAATGGGTCAAACCACATCTTCAATACATCTTTATTATGCGTTGAAAATTGGTCTTTATGATTTCCAGAGACAATACTATTTGAATGCATGGTTGACATGGAAAGGTTCAAAACAAATGTTTATGAATAACGGTTTGTCACTTTTAAAAAACATTGATCTCTCAAGCAATCATTTTTCAGAAGAAATTCCTATAGAAATAGAGAAATTATCTGGTCTGATCTCATTGAACTTATCAAGAAACAATTTGATTGGAAAAATTCCTTCAAACATTGGAAATATAACATCACTTGATTCTCTTGATTTGTCAAGAAACCAACTTGTTGGTTCAATTCCTCTAAGTCTTGCTCAAATTGATCGACTTAGTGTGTTAGATTTGTCTCATAACCATCTAAGTGGGGAAATTCCTACAAGTACTCAATTACAGAGTTTCAATAAATCTAGTTATGAAGATAATCTTGATCTTTGTGGACCACCACTTGAGAAGTGTATTGAGGGTGGGTCTGAACAAGAACCAAATGTTGAAGTTGATGAAGATGAATATTCATTATTGAATAATGATTTTTTTATAAGTATGGCATTTGGATTTGTTCCAAGTTTCTGGATAGTATTTGGCTCAATCTTATTCAGGCGTTCTTGGAGACATGCCTATTTCAACTTCTTAAACAACTTAGAAGACATTGTTCATGTCAAAATAGTACTCTTTGCTAGAGTACTTAAGCTCAACAAAGATTAAAAGGTAATAATATTATAAATTTTATATAATTTTGCTATCTCTGTATATTATATGCACTTTAGCATAAATCCCTTTTTTATTACTTCTATAACATTTCATTGATTAAAATAAAATTAACAAATTATTATTATGTTAAATATTGAACCAATTTTTACAATTCAATGAGTTGCTTTTGAAATTCATGATCTCAATTTATTATGCAAGAGCAATTAAATATATATATATATATATATATATATATATATATATATATATATTTCTTTTCTTTAGCAATGCTATTTTATTTCACTGTCTGTTCTATATGGGTTAGAACATCCAAGTCTCCTTATATTTATATTTTTTTTTCGACAAAGAAAAAAAAACGTAGCATGTTAACTAAATCATGAATTTTGAATACTGAGTGAGTGTTTATTTACTTTGATTCTTTATTTTTTGGTAACCTTTTGCAAATTTGGATGAAAAGTTGGCATGACTACAAAACTTCTGAGATTTTATCTATAATTCTTTTTAACTAACCTGATTATTATTCATATTATTACTTCAAATTTTAAACATGGCAACTATATTTTTGTAGTGAAAAAGAATAAAAAGTTAATTTATTTTAATGTACACATTTCGAAGAACTAACATTCTTTGCATTTTCAATTTTCAGGCACTTGAAACCCATCCTCTTGTACGACTCCACCTTTGAGCTTGTTATGTTTGCACAAGGCAATGGTTTCATTAAATTATAAACGTCATTAAGCATTGTGCTTGTTGTGAAAAATAAATTGTCATACATATTATTAAAAATTCACTCTTTTTTTTTTCTTATAATCCAAACTTCTGTCTAAAATATTTTTCAGTTAATTACATTTCATATATTTTTCTCAGGAAAGTTTCATCATTTTAATGAGTGACTTGTTTTCAATTTTACAAATTCTACAAATTACTTTATAGAAAAATTATATATATAAATATAAAACAGAGTGATGATGACCACTTTAAACTTATTTATCGAGAGTGAATATTTGCTATATACATATAGTTGATAAAAAACTAAATCGAAAAATAATTATTTCAAATTCAATTATCTTAAATATTCAAAATAAAATAAGGAAGTATAGAATAAGTTCAGAGTTTAAAACTGAAAAGAAAGTAGAGAAATATATTGCGTATGTCAAACAAACATTGCATAAAATATAAAATAATGAAAAACTATATCTAATTTGGAATGTTTTGAAACTCAGAAAATCTCAACTCTTTGATCCCTTCCCACCCCTAAAAGAATACTGTTTAAAGGGAAAAAGTAAAATGTTGAAATTAAAGAACTTCAGAAAAATTGCAGGATTTCTAACTTACACCTGACATCAATTTCAAGTGTGATTAAGCAAAATTTTGAAAAGCTAATACTCTGACTAGGATTTTTAATGTATACCTGAGCTTATCAAAGATAATGTAATGGTAAGTGTCTGATTCAGATGGGAAAATTTTGATAGACCAAACACAATTCCTGAAATTTCAGTTTGGAAGGTCAACTGGACAAAATATTAATTATGCGGACTGACTGGAATAGTACTTCACTTTATTGATGTAGACATATTCGAGAGAGATGAAATTCAGATAAATAAATAAAATATTGATTAAGAATAGGAAAATGACACTTGAACAACCATTTTTGACAACATTTAGACACGCGCACACGTGTCAAAATCTGAGTGGTCCATTTTCATTTAATTTTTCCAACTGGACCACTCAGATTTTGACACGTGTGCGCGTGTCTAAATGTTGTCAAAAATGGTTGTTCAAGTATCATTTTCCTTAAGAATATGTGAACTAAATTATTCCTCGCATAAATTATTTACTTGAAAAGTCCTCAAGGCTTAGTATCTTTTCTTTTTTTCTCTATTTTGGTTAAGTGTGTTTGTTTTGGTCTCGGTTTATTTTTTTTGTTTAAAGTGATCCTAAAGAATGTAAAATCTGTTTAATTTGGTCCTTCTTTAAAACGTCATTTAAATAGTTAACGACAGACAGTCCAGGTGTGCACAACAGTGTTGAGATGACATTTAACTGTCTACGTGGATTCTCTATAGGCAAAGTAAGGTAGATTTTTTATATTTTATTGAAAGTGTATTTCTGATATTTAATGAAACCCATCACTCTCCTTCTCTCTCTTATACTAACCAAACCCCAATCCTCTGGTCTCTTCCACTTCAGCTTCTCTAACTCGAGCCCACCACCTCAAACATCGACAAAATTCTCTCATTCGCCACAACCCAAGTCTACCCCAAAAGCTATGGTGTCACTCACATCAAAGTTTCTCCTCTAATCGGCCCTCTTGGAGTTGTAGTTGTTGTTGTCCATGGTCAATAACACCCCAGCAAAGAGAGAAGAAAAGGAAAAACGAACAAGTGTTGTTGTTGAGAGAGAGGAGATGATGGTTGAAGAAGAAGACAGAAGAGAGTTGTTAAATAAAGATTGATGAAAGATGTAAAGTTTCCATGAAAGTTAATAAATTGGGTCATTATTTTTTGCACGTGTAATTGTCAAAAGGGTGAATTTGGTACAAGGAAACTGGTGGGAAACTGGAAATTGGGCCATTCTTTTTTGTCCACCACCTCTGATGGTCCCTATTTTCGTCAAGTACGTTCGATTTGGCCCCTATTGTTTCTTCAATTAAAAAATCATCAGGGTCCTCACAAAACTCGGTTCTTGTTTTGGAACTTCTAGGCAAAGTGTTAGACCAATACCCATATATCAAAACATTGAAAATATGTGCATTCGAAGGCTTTTAATCTCAATTTTTGGGGTTCTGCAACCGAGGAGTTTGGCGGTGGAGGAATTTTTTGATGGGGTTAATGTTTGGGAAGAGACAGTGGGAGCAGATGTAGCGGGGAGTGTAGGGGAACCAGAAGAGGCTACTTCCTGTGTCAAGAATGAAGGGAGAGGTTTGGGGTGGGGTTCCAAAGTTGAGATCTATGGAGTAGCAACCATAGTTTTTGGGGTAGACTTGGGTTGTGACGACTGAGGGAGCATTTTGACGGTGTTTGAGGTGGTGGGCTCGAGTTAGAGAAGCTGAAGTGAAAGATACCAGAGGACTGGGGTTTGGTTAGTATAGAGGAGAGAAGGAAAGTGATGGGTTTCATTAAATATAAAAAATACACACTTTCAAAAAAACATAAAATCCACCTCACTTTGCTTATAGGTAATCCACCTGGGCAGTTAAATGCCATCTCAACATGTTGTGTACACCTGGACTGTTTGTCGTTAACGATTTAAACGGCGTTTCCGAAAACGACCAAATTGAACAGATTTTACATTCTTTAGGACCACCTTGAACAAAAAAAATAAACCGGAACCAAGACGAACGCACTTGACCAAAATAAAGACAAAAAGAGGTATTAAGCCAAAAGTTGAAATAATAAACATTTGATATTCCAAACCATTCAAGTTATTCAGAAGCCCAGGTTTTCTCCCAAAAAAACTGCTTCAAGTTAGAGTTCATGCAAACTGCATTAGTTCAACACAGAAAAGAAAAATATGATAAAAGTGAGAAACAAAAGATCTAATGTGGGTGGAAATCATGTCTTTGACGGTGATTCAGTAGAGCTAGCAACAGGAATATCTTTTCCTGATTGCGACGAAAGTGTCTTGTCAAATTCTGTAGGGAGAGGAGGTGGTCGGTGGAGAGGAGGAACTGGGACCTCATTCTCAATCACGTCATGCATGCAGTACATTATCAATTTGGTTGTTATCCGAGCAGAACATTCTTAATTTGGTTCTTATGCCTGTAACACATTCTTAATTTTATCCTTCGAATGTAGAAACTAGATTAAGAATTCGTTAAATGTAATGGGACCAAATAAAGAATGTATTACATGTATAAGAACAAAATTATAAAACATAAGGGAGCTTATAAGGTTGGTTGAATGATAAAAATTGAAAAATATAGAAAGATGAGAGTTATAAACAGAGACTGAGTTATAAATAAAAAAATTGAGATTCAAAATACATATATATAGAGACTGAGTTATAAATATTGTTCGAATGCAGAACATATTTTTTTTATTCACTTTTACATGAAAAAATGTTACTTTGCTTTTACTTTGGTTCCCATTCTCAAACATTTGAATAAGAGTGAAAAAAATGTTGTCAAGAGATGTCAAAAAGAATTATAATTTTTTAATATTCCATAAAGAAAATTTTAGTTCAATGTCTGGTTTAAGTAAAAATAATGAAACTTGAAACGGCAAGTTACTTGTTAAATAACGAGAATGCAACTTAGATTTGCATTAAAGCAAGGAAGAGTCAAAGTTAAAATTATTGGAAAGAAATAAAAAATAACTTGGAACTAGGCTGCATCTGTGATAAAAGGAAAAGACAACAACTACCAAATTCAAAATGTGAACAAAACTCAAATTGAATTAACAAAATTAGAAGGAAAATGTTTTTTTAACAACTTTTTTTTACAATTCTTTTATAACCGCTTATGCGGTAGCTTGTGATTAGTCTATTTCAAATATACGGACCAATAAAATAATGACACGTAATCTATTGTCAAAAAGTTATTAAAAAAAAAAGTTAACGTATCAAGGTAAAATCTCCTTCATATATACCGTACAGATTGTTGGAGGCCAACAAGTTTATGGACTGAAAAAGCCATTGGTCCATCAGGGGCATATGACACTTAAGGTAGGGAAGGTTTAAGTGTGTATGTGCGTAAAAGAAAGAAGGGAAATCAGGAAGCTGAGGTTGCATGAGTAAGTGGAGAGTATTTTCTGTTATTTAGTCTAATGAGGCAAAAAGGGAGAGGATTAGGTGATTGTCTGGTTTTCTGTTATAGGAGCTATGCCATGGGCAATTAGAGGTTAACTCCGATTGTAGATCCTTTTTCATTGCAGATAACTACAATTCACAGTGCCTTCATTTTCTCTATTCTCTTTTATCCAAGTTCACTGAAGATGAGTATCAAGTGTATTAACAATTAATATCTAAGTACCGTTTGCATTTCTCAATCCATTTGTTCTAACCATTTCCTTTCAAAAAAATCTCATTTCACAACTATTACAAATGGCTCTAAAACTTGTTAAGTTTTCCTATCTCCCTCCCTAAATCTAAAGTCTTTCCTTTTTATCCCTAATCATTCTTTCATATAACAAAAGTGTTTTTTCATATCCAAATATAAAACCAACACACAATCCTAATCTAAAAGGTCCTATAACTTTCATTTCCACATATTTTTTTTATCTTAAACATAGATTCATCTTACAAAATCAATTGGCTTCTAATAGCTTAGGAAACCTGCCTTGTAATATTGATGTTAGTAGTTGCACCTGAATCTAACCATCAAGTATTTCTTGGTACTAAAGCTAAATTGACCTTAGAGCATACCAAAGCAATAATTGTACCTTTTTGTTTCTTTTGTGATGGACCATTATCAATTTCATTCTTGAGATTCTCACTTTTCTTCTTTTTGCCCTTATTTTTAGAGGTACTTTGTTAAGTGATCACTTTCCGTCTTTTCTTGTTTTAGTCTCTCTCTTCTTGTACACAATATGAAATGAACTCATTTTTAGAGACTATTTCTCCTTGTGATAGTTATATGATACCTTAAATTGTCCAAACTATGAAGGAAGAAAGATCAAAAGTAAGTGTACAAGCATGTCTTTAAACATTTCAAGTTTCAACACCTTACGTTTTGAAGCAATGTTCGACATTTCCATGATATATTCTCACATTTCCTTTGCCTTGATATTTCATGGAAATCAAGCTCTTAAGAAGCGCACGAGTTTCTTCCTTATCACTTTTTGCAAAACGTTTTTCAATCTCAACAAAAAAAATTTAACACTTGTAATTTCTTTAGATATAACACCCCTAAAGACCTTTGGAATGTCATACTTAATGATCATCAGACTCATGCGATTTGAGTCACACTTCTCATAATATTTCCTCTCACTAGATGTACTTTTTTCTCAATCCTTAATGCAAGGTCTAGATCCATGTAGCCAAATAACTATCTCCATGTTCTTTCTCTTTCCAATCCATAAAATTTGTTTCATTGAGGACTGAAATTGAATTTATATTAGCATATATAGAATCAAGTATAGTTGTATTTAAAACAAGAGAAACAAAAAAATTAAGTTCACATCGTAAAATTAATAATTATAAATATATTTAAATAATGGTCTAACCCATCCCAAGACACTTAATGCATCATTAATATTAAGTCTTTGGACAATAATATTAATTGTTATGCGTATTTTGGTATAATGAACAAATCTATCTTTTGATTGATTTATCTTTGACAAGTAGAGTCTTATAATTATCACACATTTATGATTATAGGTGTGTATGCAATCTAATTAAATATTAATTTTCCGTTCAGTCGACCAATACTCCTGTAGATATACATAAACAAATTTAAAATTTATATATATATATATACATACATATATGTACATATATATACATACATATATGTACATATATATACATACATATATGTATACATATATACATATATGTATATATGTGTACATATATGTATATATATATATGTATACATATATGTATGTATATATATGTACATATGTATATATATATATATATATATATATATATATATATATATATATATATATATATATATATATATATATATATATATATATATATATATATATATATATATATATGTATATACATACATATATATATCTATATATATATATATATATGTATATACATATATATATATATATATATGACCTACTGACTAAGATGTGTGGAAGTGTAGGTGTGTGATTCATATGGGAATGTTTTGATAGATCAAACACAATTCCTGAAATTTCAGTTTGAAAAGTGTTAATTATGTAGTTTCAACTTTGAGAAAGAAACGGTCCAGCAGACTGACTGGAATAGTACTTGGGTGTTGCTCCCTCCACTACCCCATACTCAATTTACCCTTTGATATAAAACGGATGTCAACAACCGTTTCACCACCCCATACCCAATATTTTGGCTTATTATATTCAACGGATGTGCCACATCTGTGTAAATATTTTTTTTAGTTTTTTAAATATTTTATTTTAATATCTAAGTATCTTTTGCATTTCTTAATCCATTTATTCTAACCGTTTCCTTTCAAAAAAAAATATCATTTCACAACTATTACAAATGGCTCTAAAACTTGTTAAGTTTTCCTATCTCCCTCCCTAAATCTAAAGTCTCTCCTTTTTATCCCTAATCATCCTTTCATATAACAAATTCCTCCCTAAATCTAAAGTCTCTCCTTTTTATCCCTAATCATTCTTTCATATAACAAAAGTGTTTTTTCATATCCAAATATAAAACCAACTCACAATCCTAATCTAAAAGGTCCTATAACTTTCATTTCCACATATTTTGTTTATCTTAAACATAGATTCATCTTACAAAATCAATTGGCTTCTAGTAGCTTAGGAAACCTGCCTTGTAATATTGATGTTAGTAGTTGCACCTGAATCTAACCATCAAGTATTTCTTGGAACTAAAGCTAAATTGACCTTAGAGCATACCAAAGCAATAATTGTACCTTTTTGTTTCTTTTGTGATGGACCATTATCAATTTCATTCTTGAGATTCTCAGTTTTCTTCTTTTTGCCCTTATTTTTAGAGGTACTTTTTTAAGTGATCAATTTCCGTCTTTTCTTGTTTTAGTCTCTCTCTTCTTGTACACAATATGAAATGAACTCACTTTTAGAGACTATTTCTCCTTGTGATAGTTATATGATACCTTAAATTGTCCAAACTATGAAGGAAGAGAGATCAAAAGTAAGTGTACAAGCATGTCTTTCAACATTTCAATTTTCAACGCCTTATGTTTTGAAGCAATGTTCGACATTTCCATGATATATTCTCACATTTCCTTTGCCTTGATATTTCATGGAAATCAAGCTCTTAAGAAGCGCACGAGTTTCTTCCTTATCACTTTTTGCAAAACGTTTTTCAATCTCAACAAAAAAAATTTTAACACTTGTAATTTCTTCAAATATAACACCCCTAAAGACCTCTGGAATGTCATACTTAATGATCATCAAACTCATGCGATTTGAGTCACACTTCTCATAATATTTCCTCTCACTAGATGTACTTTTTTCTCAATCCTTAATGCAAGGTCTAGATCCATGTAGCCAAATAACTATCTCCATGTTCTCTTTCCAATCCATAAAATTTGTTTCATTAAGGACTGAAATTGAATTTATATTAGCATATATAGAATCAAGTATAGTTGTATTTAAAACAAGAGAAACAAAAAAATTAAGTTCACATCATAAAATTAATAATTATAAATATATTTAAATAATGGTCTAACCAACCTCAAGACACCTAATGCATCATTAATATTAAGTCTTTGGACAATAATATTAATTGTTATGCGTATTTTGGTACAATGAACAAACCTATCTTTTGATTGATTTATCTTTGACAAGTAGAGTCTTATAATTAAACAAATTTAACGTATATATATATATATATATATATATATATATATATATATATATGACCTACTAGCAAAGATGTGTGGAAGTGTAAGTGTGTGATTCAGATGGAAATGTTTTGATAGATCAAACACAATTCCTGAAATTTCAGTTTGAAAAATGTTAATGATGTAGTTTCAACTTTGAGAAAGAAACGGTCCCGCGGACTGACTGGAATAGTACTTGTGTGTTGCTCCCTCCACCATCACCAATTGCTCAAAGTAAATATGCATGTTTTATAAATGATTGGTTGCAAGTTAGCTCACCCTACTTGTTTGTGTTTGTGTTTTGGTATGTGCGATGATCGTATAATTCGTTATACGGGACCAAATGAAGGAATATCGTCTGAATCAGTGTCAAGGAAGGGAAAGATAGAAGAATAAAGTAGAAGAACTCAAGTTATAATTAGGATTTTTCAAATATGAGTTTAAAACATGTATACCCATATATCAAATATAAATTTTTAAAGGGTGAGATTACGGAATGTTACCACAAATGTAATGTTACAATATATAAATTATGAATTTTTTTGAGTGTAAGATTATCGGATGTTACATGTAGCACATACGTTAATACATTAGTTTCATTTATAATATTTATATTATAATAATTAATTAAATAATAATATATAAATTAAATTCATTATTATTATTTTATTAAATTAAATTAAATTAACTTATATATAATTATATAATAAATTTAAAATAAAATTAAATAATTTTTATATATTAATTTAAAATATAATAAATAAATAAACTAAAAAAAAACTTAGGGATGTGGCACATCCATTTACTTAATAACAAATTTTTTTATAATGACAATATATAAATTAAATTAATAATAATTATTTTATTTAAATAAAATAAAACTAATTTATATATAATTATGTAGTAAATTTTTAAAAAAATTAAATAATATTTATATATTAAATTAAAATGTAATAAACTAAAAATAAATAAAAAACATTATTCGTTAACGGATGTAGCACATCTGTTTATTTAATAATATAAAAAATATTAAATTAATAATTGAAAAAATAAAAGAAAAACTTGAACGGATGTAGCATATCTGTTAACGGATGTGACATATTTGTTGAAGAAAAAACGTGAGGGTGTAGGATATTTTAAAATATAAAGGATAGTTTTGAAATTTTTAAAAAATGTGGTAGTGCAGGAGTAATGTGGGGTAGTGTAGGAAATAACCCTCGTAGTACTTTCACTTTATGTAGAGAAATTCGAGAGTGATGTAATCCAGATAAGTAAATAAAACATTAATTATGAATATGTGAACTAAGTCATTCCATGCATAATATTATTATTTAGGCTTAATAGGTTACTTCGTCCCCAAGTTAAGAGCTGAATTTTTGTTTAGTACCCGGTTTTAAAAATGTTTCTATTTTATCTCAGTATAAATTGTATCAATTAGATTAATTCCATTAAATTCACATAAACGGAGTTAACTCCAGCTGACGAATCTAATTCTTTTTTCTTTCTTCTCTGTATTTTTTATAATGTTTCAGCTTTTTCTCTCTCTTCTTCCTCACTTTTTGTTGTACTCTTCTGCACTCAGAACTCTTAATCGCCTACTTCTTTGTGGATGGCTTTCAATCTGATTTCAAATATACACAATGTTAATTGTATTGTAACATTACAGGAACGTTCCATGATGAATCTGGAACAGAAACTTAGTCAGTGTTTTTTTTCTTTTTTTCTATTTCACGCACCAATAGAAAAATATTCTCGACTTTCCATTAACATTTTAAAAAAACTGTAAAAATATTTTTATTTCCAGTGTTTTTCTCCCATGAAAAATCCATTCTCCTAATTAGTCATTATTTTAAAGGTCAAATTTAATTATACGCTGAATATGATGTTCTTTTCTTCACACTACATTTCATATTTTTCCTTCCGATATGTAAATGAAAGACAAAGTTTTATGAAAACTTATACAGAGGGAAGAAAAGTATATAACTTCTATCGTATTATTTAATTTATTACTAGGTCATTTTTCATTGTCAAGAAACTTAAAAAAAATGCAAACCTTTTTTTATTATTATTTTTTTATATATCTCATTGAAAACAAATATGAAGATTTCTTTGTCTATTTTTACTGCAACGGATATTACATATGAAGAGAAGAGAGTAGATATGATCAGAATTGTTGTTATGTTATCAGTTGGAGATGGCGATGGGAGGCTTGAGCTTTGGCAGAGTGATGGTGAGAACGCCGTTTTTCATGGAGGCCATCATACGATCGGGTTGGATATGGGGAGGGATCGTGAAACAGTTTTTGAACTTCAAGAGTCCGCGGTGGAGGCGGCGGCAGGAGTAACTGTCTTCTTCTGTTTCCACCACCCTCTCTCCGCTCACCTGAAGCACTCTTCCATTTTCTATCTCCACCTTCAATTCCTCCCTCCTCAGCCCGGGCACCTCACCCTTCAGCATGTGCGCCTCCCCCGTCTCCTTCCTTCCACTTGAGAACAAAAAAAGTGAGAAAGAAGAGAGAGAAAAAGCTAGAACATTGCAGGAAACATAGAAAAGACAGAAGAAAAAGCGCATATTTGTCAGCTGGAATTAACTCCATTTATGTGAATTTAACATAAAAGATTTAATTAATACAATTTATACTACTTTAACATAAAATAGAAGCATTTTTAAAAGCGAATACTAAATAAAAATTTAGCTCTTAATTTAGGGACGAAGTAACCTATTAAGCCTATTATTTACTTGTAAATTGAATGTAGATCTAGCCGAAGGAGTATGTTTTCCTATTGCGACGAAAGTGGCTCTATTGTCTTGTGAAATTCTGTAAAGGAGGAGGTGGTTGGCTCTATTAGGAACATTCATAATCATTCTCAATCACCTCACATTCATAATCATCTTCAACACCCCAGATCCCACTCTGCACTCCAAAATATACAATCAATATATGTC
Organism: Vigna nakashimae; assembly: GCA_034642375.1. Classification (NCBI taxonomy): domain Eukaryota; kingdom Viridiplantae; phylum Streptophyta; class Magnoliopsida; order Fabales; family Fabaceae; genus Vigna; species Vigna nakashimae. The sequence goes on from CM067768.1 coordinate 28,072,841, forward strand.
AATCATATTTCTAACATGTAGTACATTATTAACATGATTTTGGAATTACACTATCAATTTGGTTGTTATACGAGCACAGCATTCTTATTTTGGTTATTATGTGTGTAACACATTCTTAATTTGATCCTTTGCATGTAGAAACTAGATTGGGCATTCGCTAAATCCAATGTAACCAAATAAAGAATGTATTACATGTATAAGAGCAAAATTATAATATATTAACGATGGCAAGAGAGTGACCAAATCCACAATACTGGCGCATTTAAGACTAATTTAATAAATTTGCAAATGTAAGAACAAAAGTCAGATTCACAACACATATAGTGACTAAGTTATAAAGATTTGTTCGAAAACCCGGTCTGCCTATTTCACATAGTCATAATGTCTTTTCAAAATCTAATTTGACTATAAGGTAAAGTGTCTCCCTTCCACCTCCCAAATTTTGCAATCATATAAGATTTTCTCTTCTATCATATCCGGACTTGATTATTTTTAGTGGATTTTGAATATGAACTATTTTGAAGTAGCAAATTATTTATGAATTCATTAAAGATTTAAACTCCCGTATGATTTTTATGTTTGTTTGAAAATTTTAATTCGGTGATCAAATTTTAATTAATCTTAATTATTATTTCATTTAAAAAATATGATATAATTTAATTATTTTCATTAATACAATATTAACGATGTTAATTTATGTGTCATAAATGAATTTTTAAAATTTTTATTTTATAATATTAAAAATTTATCATGTGTGGAATCTTATTATGTGACAGAAATAAGTGTCATGGTGCTGGGTTGAATATGAAATGTATTGTATACGTGGTTCTGTTTTTTTAATGAGATGATCCAATTTTGACAGCCTTTTTGTTTTGTTCGGAAATATTGATACAAGGGACCATTCCACTATACAATTTACAAGTCTTTTCCAAGTCTTTTTGTTTCTTTCGTGGAATCTCACGTAAGAGGCCAATGCACTTCACAAAAATTTCCACGTCTGGAATGGGATTGCTCAAGTCTTTTCTAAGTTTTTTTATTTAGTTACATGATATCTAAATGAAATAATGTTCACATAAAATAGTATAAACATATTAAAAATCGTATGAAATTGAATATCATAAACAATTGAAAAAAAATTAATATAAGATAAATGACTTCTGTAATTCACTTTTATTACGATGTTTATGTTCTTTGTAACATTTTTTTTTCAAACATTCCAATAAAAAAATCATATGAAACATTTAGACTTAAAGAAATAATATCATATTTTGAAATTCTAAACTTGATGTTTAGAAAATATTTATCCTAGCACAAATCAAAATTTGGACGTTAATTACAAGCAAATATCCGAGGACAACGTTTTCATATTCAGACCATCGTTTAAGTCGATTACATGTTTACAAATATTGTGTTTATGAGTAGATAATATGATTTAGTATATACTTTTTCAGATGTATGATCACTCCAAATTGCTATGTTTATAATAAGAAAAAAATAAGTATTAATATTATTTTACAATTAAATATTTATAATTATAATAAACCTTTTCAAGTTTAAAATAGTATTGATTTTTATATATTTGCTTAATGAACCCTATTTTCTTATATTGCTTTTATACAATAGTAATTTAGTTAGTTAAATTTGTTAATATTTTAGACATTTTAAAGATTCCAGGAATACGGTAGCCTTAATTTCTTTTAAAACTATCGGAAACGCGCGTATTTATAGTTGCGTTAATGTCTTCAAATTATTTTATGATAGTAAAATATAATGAATAAAATTAATTTTTTACACAAATATTATTATAACAAAAAATAATGAAAATGTAAAATGTAAAATGTAAAAAGTATACTTAAGAATACGCGTACTAAATAATTGTTTATCTTTTCCTTATTTATCTGTAAAAGAAATTGTTAAACTATGAAAAGATGTATGTTTGTTTTTATTTGTCTTATTTTAATTTTTCTATAAATATATATACACACACATTTATAATCCTAAATAAAATAAGAGTCGAATTTCATAATCCCTTGTGAAATGATGTGTAAAATAAGTAAAAATAATTATCACAATATTAAGGGTATAATCATAAAATAAATGTATGGACAAAAAAACTGGTGTATCCCTTTCTTAATGGTTATAATTATTTAAGCAAATATACTATATAATATCAAATAAAATAAGATTTTCATTTTCATAATTACACATGACAAATGTACTAAAAAATAGAATAACTTATATTTTTATTTTAAAAAGTAAAAATAGTTATCGCAACTTAAATTAAAATTTTATTTATTTAATTATTCATTTCTAAATTTAATCATCTCTCCAAATTATTTCTATATATATTCTTAGTAACTCGAAAAAAATTATATATATGGATGAGTTTATATTTACATTTTAGGTTCATGAGAGAACTTCCAAAAATGTATAACAATATTCGGTATGAACTAGTAATTACGGGAAATGGAATACAAGTATCTTGAAGTTTAACGGTTATAAAAAAAATTAATTATTTTGAATTAAAATAAATTGGAATTTGTTCTTGAAGATTAAATTGTAGTTGGAATAATCAGAGTAATTTATTTTTAGAGTTCAATTGAAATTTTAAGTGGAGACTAATTTTGTATTGGTGATGTTTGAATAGAAAATCAGTTTTAATTGAAATTTGAAATTTGGGAGAAGAATTAGATTTGATTAATTAAAGTGTATATTGAGTATTGAATGGTTAAACTGAGTTGAGGTTGATTGAAGAGGAAATTTTAAAAGTCTTTTTGTTTTGTTTGGAGAAAGTGGTATATAAGGGACCATCCCATTATGCACGAGTAAGTCTTCTTGTTTGTTTTTGTGGAATGTGATATAAGGGACAATGCACTTAAATAGAATTTCACGTATGAAACGGGATTGTCAAAGTCTTTTCTAAAGTTTTTCTATTTACTTGCCTCATGGTATCTAAATAAAATAACGTTCACATAAAATAGTATAAACGAAATAAAAAGTCATGAAAGTGAATGTCATAAACAACTGAAATAAATTAATATTAAATTTTTTTCATGAATTGTGTATTTCACTTTTACTAATATTTTTATGTTATATATAAATTGTTTTTCAGCATCTTTTACCGCTGAGCGTTATTCTGAAGTATCACACTTACTGCTGAGCGCCAAAACTACCAGTGAGCGCCATTTAATTGGGCTTGGTCCTATTTTTTGTAATTTTTAATAAAATATATAAGGTTTAGTCGACCTAGGGTTTGTATCTTTGAACAAAAAGAGGAGAAATCACACTTTCTTCACCCTTTGGAGGCGGATTTTGGATGCAGAAGCTCCGATCTTCAAGTTTTAGGGTTCTATCTTTCATTTTTTCATTATTTTCATCTAGTTTCACCATGTCTATGGTGAACTAAACCTTTATTGTTGTTGGGGAAACAATGTAATCCTTTGAAACTATCATGTATTGAATTGGTTCTTTATTTTATATGTTTTGCTTCATTAATTGTTAGGGTTTTTCTTCTACGCTCTGTGCATGTTTTGTTTAACTCATTCAATTGCATGATCATTGATGTTATTTATATGGACACATATAGATAAATCTAGAGCTGAGGAAATTCTCCCAAAAGCAATATTACCTAGACATAGGGATAGGAGGATTGGTTGCCTTTAAGCTTCTGTGCGAATGTAATGCATGAATAATTGCTAGGGAGACAAGACATTGTAAACTAGTGATTAGGATTAGGCTTTCTTCACCGAGACATCGGGTTTAAGGTAAATTAGAAAGTGACATTAACATTAATGAAGAAAGATGAATTCATGAATTCATGAATACATGAGAATGGATAGGATAAGTCAGAAACCCCAACAACATAATCATTCATATTCTACATCAATCGCTTTTGCATCTTTCAATCCAATTGATCAAAACTTGCATTCATATTTATTTTCCGCAATTCAAACACAATGAGTTTGTTCACAAGTCTAATTTAATCAAGAAATCACATAACTGTCTAGGTCGTGAGTCCTTTGGGAAACGATACTTGGTCTTACCATTTTATTATTACTTGATACGATTCGGTACACTTGCCGAGAGTTAACATCAGTGACTCCAAATTCAACCAAAGTTCAAACAACATCTCAACATACCAATTTTCAAAAATTCAACAACAAACTAGTTTAACACCAACCACAAATGAGATTATACATATTTCAATGAATCATATAACCTCAAATGACATCTCAAATATATAGCATATCTCGAATTCAACAAGTAATCACCAAGGACAATTCAACTCGCTTAACCCAACTCAACAAGTCATATTTCATTAATCATCTCAATTACATAAACCAACTATCATACAAACATACAATCAAATTTTAAAAGTTTTCTATCTGTTTAAAGATCAAGGTAATTGTCTTCCCTTACCTTTAGAAGGACCAAACTACTCTACAAGAGATAAGACTACTCTATAGGCTCAAGGAACTCTAATTGTACCTACAATCCATATAGACATCATCATAGCATACCGTTAGCACCACTAATCAACAAAGAGTCTTATAAAAGACTTAGAGTGACACATGTGGTAGAACAAAACTTACATGCATGGGAAAATTGTGTAACTAGAGAAAAGAGCATAAACTAACTTACTCTTTTTCGAAAATACCAATTGGGCAAAATTGAAGATTTTGCCGTTGTGATCACTCAAGCAGTCGCTGGTCTTCAAACAAATGAACACAAGGCTTAGAGAGATGGTAGAGAGCTCTAAGAATATGAGTTTTTGAGAGATAATATTCTTTTAAATAATAAAACTCGTTAATACTTTTGAACTTTTAATATTAAAATAAATGAATCTCAATATTTAAAACATAGTATCACTTCTAATTAATACTCGATTTTCAAGGCTTTTACAATAATAACTTATTATCATATTCTCTTATATCTCTAAGATATTATAATAATAAATTATTATCTAACATTTTTAAGATATTATAATATAATAATTGTACCATATGACCGAACGACCATCAAAGTCCACAACTTCATATGACCGGACAACCATCAAAACCTACAAAGACGCCGGCAGGAACGGCCAACCTCACAAGTGTAAATGATTAATTTTAAAGAGATTAAGGTAAATCGTGTTTAAAGGTATTAGATCGGGATTGATCCGAGATTAAAATATCGCTAATCCTAGGCCCATGCTCAAAAACTATAAATATAAGTCAAAGGTAAAAGGTAGGTAGAGGCATTTATTGTGCATTTGTTACTGTCATTGTCATATTGGATTAACGAACGATTCAACTAATGACTTTGGCATCGGAGCGCCTTTAACAGGTACACCCCCGGTCAGACGAGCAAACAAGAGGCATAGGGAGTGAAACCGAACGGTGGGGAAGGGCAAATTGTGAAGGTATTCAGCGACTCAACCCCATAACTGAAACATTTTGGCGCCGACCGAGTTGCTTGATAAGCCCAATGGTGACCACAAGAAACATGAGCGTTGACAACCCAGCAGAAACGATACGGATGTTGCAACAAAAAAAAATGAAGGGGATGCAGGAACGCCACCTAGCAGAACTCATAACTGTTAGGGTAGAATGCTCAGCTCGGATTTCCCATCGTGGGGCCGAATGACGAACGAATGAACGTATAAAATCCTAAGTTGATGAACAAAGTTTCAAAAGGAACTCCTATCAACTTGGTCGAGCGGTGAACGACAAGTTCGCATTGGAACCCCTGCCGCTCGGTATGAAAAACCAAGTTGATGAACGGAGTTCCAAAAAAAATTGTGCTCAACTTGCTTGAGCAATGAATGGCGAGTTCACATTGGAACTCCTACCGCTCGGTACGAAAAACCAAGTTGATGAACGGAGTTCCAAAAGGAATTGCTGTCAACTTAATCGAGCGGTGAATGACAAGTTTGCATTGGAACCCCTACCGCTCGGTATGAAAAACCAAGTTGATGAACGAAGTTCCAAAAGGAATTGCTGTCAACTCGGTCGAGCGGTGAACGGCGAATTCGCATTGGAACCCCTGCCGCTCGGTACGAAAAATCAAGTTGATGAACGGAGTTCGAAAAGGAATTACTGTCAACTTGGCCAAGCGGTGAACGACGAGTTCGCATTGGAACCCCTGCCGCTCGGTGCAAAAAATCAAGTTGATAAACGAAGTTCCAAAAGGAATTACTGTCAACTTGACTGAGCGGTGAACGGCGAGTTCGCATTGGAACCCTTGTCGCTCAGTGCGAAAAATCAAGTTTATAAACGGATTTCCAAAAGGAATTACTGTCAAAACTTGGCCGAATAAAAAACGTTAAAAGCGGGAAAAAATGATCGGGATACAAAATTAAAAGTCGTTACATTTAAGATATCCGACAAACAAGGAACCAGATTAAAATAATAATACTTAAGCAAAATATAGATAAGTTGTTCATATAATAAGAAGAAGGAAGCCGTATACAATGGTGTTGAGGGGTTGATACGCAAATACCTGTCAAACCTAAGTGTTTTAACGTTCGACCACATGTACCAAAAAGTAAACAAAATAGCCCCCCACCCCCCCCCCCTAACTAGCAATCCATCTACTCATCTCCGGTGGCTTGATTCTCCTCAAACGGACCTTCAGGAGTCGCGTCGTCAACATCAGCAGGTTCGTCCACACCGCATCTTCATCGGCTTCATCTATTAGGAGCATCTTCCCGTTGAACACATCTTGATTAATGTCGAAATCGGAGGCCAAAGGATCCAACTTCAGGAGGAATGTCGCTTAGCCCATGGCCTTATCGAAACCTTCTTCATGTTCGATCACCACGTTCGAGTTCAGCGTGGAGATCGTCTCGTTCGCCTTAAGTAACTCGGTGGTGAGGGTTTCATTTTGGTTGGACAACTCCTCCTCCCTCCTTCCCAACCTCCTAACTTTGACTTTTAGTTTGCCGACCTCATCTGCTGAGTGATAGCCCTTCGCCCAGGCGGCTTTCAATTGATCAGAGGTCTTGGCCAACTCTGTGCAAGCATCATCAAAATTCGTAAGTAAGTTGGCCCGCTGTTCGGCACATCCAGCATGATCAATAGCCAAAGCCTTCAATCGAGCTCGGAGAGCATCCATAGTCTTCTTCTCCTCGTCCAGCTCAGCCTGTAAGTCATGAGCACCTCTACGATTGGCAAGTTCGCGAGCACACCATGTCAGCATCGCACCCCGGGCGGTCAGTTCCAAGGCGGCATTGATCAGGTCCCCCTCGAATATTGGCTCTACGACAGCATGCTGGGAAGAGCTCATGTGAAAGTTCAAGCGAGAGCTCGCATGAAACTCAGGGTCGAAAACACCGGCGGGAATGGGGTGCAGCAAGCTTCACTCCCAACGGTTCCTCTTGGAAGAGGACTTCTCCCCTTCCTTTGACTTCCTTTTCTTCTCTATAGAGGGAACGACCACGGAGGTCAAAGCAATACCAGTGGAAGGCTCCATGTCAACCACCGAAGTAGGTTGAGGAGCAACAACCACCGTCACTTGGCCCATAGGGGGAACCACCGGACGGATCTTGATAGATGCAGACGTGCGGCTAGACAAGGTTGTCCGAGGAACTCGAGCCTTGGAACTACTCTCTCCCTGGGGTTTGTGGGAGGAAGTGAAGTTGGTTTTGTGTGGCGTCGGTAGAGACATGTAGCCTGAAAAGAAAACAAAAACTTAGCCAAGTTAAATGACAAGACAATAAGCAAATCCATGGAAATCCTACAAGTCGGTTCTATAACCTCACCCTACAAGCCAGTTCTATGGGGTTGAGTTAGGCTAGGTTGGTCACTTAGTGAGTCAACCCAACTCGACTCATTTATTAGCGAACTGAAAAAATTTGAACCTAACCTGACCCACCACGGGTTGGTGGGTTAAACAAATTGGCTCACTGGCTCATTTAATTATAAGTTTTTCTTAAAATAAAAAAAAAATTACAACTTTTTTTAATTCAAATTTAAATAAATTTCACATTAAAATGATGTTAAACTCCAAAAACAATTCAAATATATATCATACAATCCAAACGTAATCCAAAAACATGTATAAAAGGCGAACAAATAAGTTTTTAATATTGATAATTTTTGTATCACTTGTTCATTTATAATATTAGAGTCTTGAATAAATAAATCTATAATATTTTTCTCTCTTGAAACATCTTCTTCCTTGTCACTATTTACAATATACTAAAAAAAATGCTAAGTAATAATATTGAAAACAAAATAATAAATAATTTAATTAAATTAGGTGGGTTGGGTGAGCCAACCCGGCTCAACATGAGTTCAACCTGAATGAACTAGGTTCTAAGTGAACCGGATTGAAAATAGCTCGCATAAAAAAATTACATTCTTTTCAAACAAAACCCCGGCTTAAACTCGTGGTGAGCCAGATTGGCTCACGGGTTATAACCCATTTTGACGGCACTACTTAAAATCCACCTCTTAACACAAAGAAAATTGTGCTGATTGTAAAATGTAAAATATTAAATATATTCATATATATATATATATATATATATATATATGTTTTTCTTTATTTATAAAATTCATATTTAAATGGTTCAAATATAAAAAACAATGAAAGAACAGGAAAACAATAAATATGATAAAAAAAATTTAAAGTTGTAAAAAAGGAAAGAGAAATAATAATTGTTTAGGTCTGGAAAAGTTGTATGGTCTTGCTAAATAATGTTGTAGTTTTTCATTTTTTATAGTTTAATTTGATTTAGAATGGTTGCAATTATTGAACTCTTGTGTGAAATATGAATTGGAATAAAGAATTCTAGCAACGGTTATTTTGAGTTTGGTGATTTATGAACAGTGGATGCATGCATTGAATGTTATATATATGAATGCCAATCTAGTCTGAGCACTGACACTCACTGCATTATCTATAAGGTTTTGTGTGTGATGATAACACCGACAACCATGTCAATGAATAATCCAGTTGGTTTAAGATTGATGATGTTTATTCTGTTTGTGGTGTCGCAGGTTGTTAATGGAGAACAGCAAATCAGATGCCTTCCAAAGGAGAGGGAAGCACTCCTCCAATTCAAGGCTGCCATTGATGACAACGACATGCTCTCATCTTGGATCACTCCTCACTGCTGCCAATGGGAGGGGATTGGCTGCAGCAACCTCACCTCCCATATTATAAGCCTCGACCTTCATGGAGATGGAGAAGAACGTTATATGAGCGGAGAGATCCACAAGTCGTTGATGGAGTTGCCACAATTACAGTATTTGAACCTCAGTTTTAATTCTTTTCCAGACACTCACATCCCAGAGTTTCTTGCTTCTCTCAAAAACTTGAAATACCTTGATTTGTCTCGTTGTGATTTTGGCGGAAGAATTCCAAGTCAATTAGGCTCTCTTTCTCATTTGGAATACTTAGATCTTGGGGGTAATTATCTGAACGGTTCAATCCCTTATCAGCTTGGAAATCTCTCCCAGTTGTATTATCTTGATCTCAGTGGCAATGAGCTTGAAGGAAATATACCTCCTCAACTTGGAAATCTCTCCCAATTGCATGAGCTCTATCTTGGAGAATATTACCGTAATCTCAAAATTAGTGACGGAGGTCAGTGGCTCTCAAATCTCATTTCTTTAACCTATCTTTACTTGTACTCTGTATCAAATCTTAATACTTCTCATACTTGGTTGAAACTGATTGCGGAGCTACCTGAACTAAGAGAACTAGGTTTAGTTGATTGTAGCCTTTCCGATCATTTCAATCTGTCATCCGTGCCTGCTAAGTTTAATTCTTCTAGTTCCCTCTTTGTCCTTGATCTTTCTCGTAACACCTTCACATCACCAATGGTATTCCAGTGGGTCTCAAACATCACTTCCAACCTTGTTGACCTTGACCTTAGTCGTAACCTCTTGAAGGGTTCCACATCAAGTGATTTTGGCAACGTCATGAATTCGCTTAGGCATCTTCACCTCTCCATTAATAATTTCAAGGCCAGGGATTTGAAATCCTTTAATAATATATCCACCTTACATTCTTTATACATGGCTTCAAACAATTTGACTGAAGGCCTTCCATCCATTCTTAGTAACTTGTCCAGTGGATGCGTTAGACACTCATTGCAAGAATTGGATCTGTCAGGGAATCACATCACTGGCACTTTGTCTGACATTTCAGTATTCTCCTCTTTGAAAACATTGCTTCTTAAATTAAATCGGTTAACTGGAAGGATACCGGAAGGTGTGAAGTTACCGTCCACTTTGGAGTATTTGTCAGTTGGGTCAAATTTCTTACAAGGTGGAATTCCAAAATCATTTGGCAATGCATGTTCTTTGTTTTTATTGGACATCTCTATGAATGGCCTGACTGATGAGCTTCCGATGATAATTTCTCACTTGTCTGGATGTGCTAGATATTCATTGGAACAATTAAGTCTAGGCATGAATCAAATCAATGGCACACTACCTGACTTCTCAACATTCACATCCTTAAAAATATTATCTCTTCAAGACAATAAGCTAAATGGAGGGATTCATAAGGATATTCAATTTCCACCTAAATTGGAGGACCTCTACATCTATTCAAATTCTTTAAAAGGTGTGCTGACTGACTACCACTTTTCTAATATGTCTAAGTTAGAGTACTTGGATTTATCTGACAACTCATTGGGCTTGGCATTTACTCAAAACTGGGTTCCACCTTTTCAATTGCTATCTATATACTTGAGATCCTGCCAGCTAGGTCCAACATTTCCCATGTGGTTGCAGACACAAAATAAATTTGTTCATATTGACATTTCAAATGCTACAATATCAGATATTACTCCTGAATGGTTTTGGGCTAAATTAACTCTACAAAAAGTGATGACAGTGAATATTTCATACAACAATCTACAAGGTACAATTCCAAATGTTTCATCAACGTATTTTTCTACTTCCATGCACCTTGGATCAAATCAATTTGAAGGTTCTATTCCTCTATTTTTAAGGAATTCTCAAATTCTTGATTTATCAAAAAATAAATTCACAAATCTTGTTTCATTTTTGTGTGGAGGTGATGCAACTTCAGTTCAAATTCATTTAGACATTTCATATAATCACTTATATGGAGATATCCCAGATTGTTGGAAACAAATTAACTCACTAGTTTATTTAGATTTAAGCCACAATAACTTTTCTGGAAAAATTCCTCCTTCAATGGGATGGCTTCTTGATCTTCAAGCATTATTTTTGAGAAACAACAATTTAGTAGAAGGAATCCCTTTATCTATAAGAAATTGCACAAAGCTAGTAATGTTTGATTTGTCAGAAAACAAATTATCGGGATTTATCCCTGATTGGATTGGGACAAAAGAAGAGTTGCAAATATTAAGTTTGGGAAAAAATCATTTCTTTGGGAGTTTACCAATCTCGATTTGTTGTTTAAGAAACATCCAACTCTTGGATCTCTCACTAAACAATTTATCTGGAAAAATTCCTAAATGCATAAACAACCTTACTTCAATGGCTCAAACAAGATATTTTGCAAGTCATTTTTATGGGTTGAAAAATGGTCTTTCTACAACTTTCGTGATATATTATTTGAATGCATGGTTGACATGGAAAGGCTCAAAACAAATGTTTACGGATGAAGGTTTGACACTACTAAAAAACATTGATCTCTCAAGCAATCATTTCTCAGAAGAAATTCCCGTAGAAATAGAAAGATTACGTGGATTGATTTCATTGAACTTGTCAAGAAACAATTTAATTGGAAAAATTCCTTCAAACATTGGAAACTTAACATCACTTGAGACTCTTGATTTATCAAGAAACCAGTTTGTTGGTTTAATTCCTTCAAGTCTTGCTCAAATTTATGGTCTTAGCGTGTTGGATTTGTCCCATAATCATCTATCGGGAAAAATTCCAACAAGCACACAATTACAGAGTTTTAGTACATCCAGCTATGAAGATAATCTTGATCTTTGTGGACCACCACTTGAGAAGTGTAGTGAGGGTGGATCGGCACAAGAACCAAATATTGAAGTTGATGAAAATGAATATTCACTGTTGAATAATGATTTTTTTATAAGTATGGCATTTGGATTTGTTATAAGTTTCTGGATAGTATTCGGCTCAATCTTATTCAGGCGTTCTTGGAGACATGCCTATTTCAACTTCTTAAACAACTTAGAAGACATTGATCATGTCAAAATAGTACTCTTTGCTAGAGGACTTAAGCTCAACAAAGATTAAAAGGTAATAATATTATAAATTTTATATAATTTTGCTATCTCTTTATATTATAAGCACATTAGTATATATCCCTTTTTTATTATTTCTATAACATTTCATTGATTAAAATAAAATTAACAAATAATTATTATGTTAAATATTGAACCAATTTTTACAATTCAATGAGTTACTTTTGAAACTAATGATATCAATTTATTACGCAAGAGCAATTACATGTGTAAATATATAGTTCTTCTCTTTAGCAATGTTATTTTATTTTACTTTCTCTTCTATATGGGTTAGAAATCCAAGCCTCCCTATGTTTATATTTCTTTTTTTTGGATAAAGAAAAAAAAAAGTAGCATATTAACTAAATCATGAATTTTGAATGCTGAGTGCATTTAGTGTTTATTTACTCTCTCTTTTTCAAATTTGGATGAAAAGTTTGCATGACTACAAAATAAAATAGAAATAAAATCATTATGTTCAATACTTGACTACAAAATAAATTACTCTCTCTTCACATTAATGGAGCATTCACATGGCTCAGATTTAAAATTGTGATATATTGCAAAATTTTATTTACACTTTCTCTTAAATGTTTGATTCAATCTTATTTTTTTCTTCAAATTACTTAATAAATGATAAAATTTTGTTCTAAATTTCTAGAAAAATGTTTATATATATGTGTGTGTTTTTTTACATTTAATATCTATAATTTTTAACATTATATTATGTTTTAACTTACTGACATGTTTGACTCAAATATTTTGAATAAAGTATTTAATTTATCAGATAAATAATATAAAAATATTATTAAATACTTAAAATATAAAAGAAAAATTATTTGTTAAAGATTTGAAATTTATTTAGTTATTTCGTCATTATAAAGTTAGTATATAATAATAATAATAATAATATATTATTTATTATTAATATTATTATGTTTATTATTTTGTATTTGTATCTAACTTTTAAGTTTATAAACTGAAAGTGGTAGAAGCACTGATATTGAAGTTTCTTCTGAATTTTATATTTTGCAATACATCACACCTTTAAATCTAAGTCATATGAATGCTCTATTAATGCAGAGAGATAAAGAGAAAGAAAGATTGTTGAGGATAGTAAAGAAGTGTAGAGTATTTTTGGAATAAAAGAAAATAGTGGAGAAGTGTGAAATATTTTTGGAATAAAAGAAAATAGTGGAAAGGTGCAGGAGCACTTTGGGTGGTGAAGGGAGCATCACCCATTTTTTTTTTCTTAAGTAACCTGATTATTATTCTTATTACTTCAACTTTTAAACACGCCAACTATATTGTTTTAGTGAATAAGAATAAGATATTATTTTAATGTACACATTTCAAAGAACTAACATTCTTTGTATTTTATTTTTCAATTTTCAGGCACTTGAAATCCATCCTCTTGGACGACTCCACCTTTGAGCTTGTTATGTTTGGACAAGGCAATAGTTTCATTAAATTATAAACGCCATTAAGCATTGTGCTTGTAGTGAAAAATAAATTGTCATACATATTATTAGCAATTCACTCTTTTTTCTTATAATCCAAACTTCCGCCTAAAATATTTTAGTTAATTACATATCATATATTTGCCTCAGAAAAGTTTCATCATTTTAGTAAGTGATTTGTTTTCAATTTTATAAATTCTATAAATTACTTTATATAAAAAATTTATATATATATATATATATATATATATATATATATATATATATATATATATATATATATAACAGCGTGATGATCACCATTTTAAACTTATTTATAGAGAATAAATATTTGCTATATACATATAGTTGATAAAAAATCTAAATTGAAAAATAATCATTTAAAATTCAATACATCTTAAATATTCAAAATAAAATAAATAAATAAAAATGTAGAATAAGTACAGAGTTTAAAACTGAAAGAAAAGTAGAAAAATATATTGCCAAGGATGTGAGTGTGTGTCAAACAAACAGATAATGAAATCTTTTAAAAGAATACTGTTTAAAGAGCAAAAGTAGAATGTTGAAATAAAAGAAGTTGAGGATAGAATGTATGATTTCTAACTTACTCCTGACATTACTCCTTATCATTTTCAAGTGTGATTAAGTAAAATTTAAAAAGCTAATACTCTATGACTAGGATTTTTAATGTATACTTGAGCTTATCAAAGATAATGTAATGGTAATTGTCTGATTCAGATGGGAAAATTTTGATAGACCAAACAGAATTCCAGAAATTTCAGTTTGGAAGGTCAACTGGACAAAATGTTAATTATGCAGTTTCAATGCCGCCTTTTTGGGGGGAGAAACGGTCCGGCGGACTGACTGGAATAGTACTTCACTGTATTTATGTAGACATATTGGAGAGTGATGTAATCCAGATAAATAAATAAAATATTAATTAAGAATCTGTGAACTAAATTATTCCATGCATAATATTATTTACTTGAAAAGTTAAAACAATAAACATTTGTTATTCCAAACCATTCAAGTTATTTAGAAGCCAGGTTTTCTCCCAAAAAAAAACTGCTTCAGGTTATAGTTCATGCAAACTGCAATAGTTCAACACAGAAAAGAAAAATATGGTGAAGGGAGAAACAAAAGATCTAATGAGGGTGCAAATCATGTCTTGGACGTTGATTCAGTAGAGCTAGCAACAGGAATATCTTTTCCTGATTGAGACGAAAGTGCCTCTAGTGTCTTGTGAAATTCTGTAGGGAGAGGAGGTGGTCGGTGGAGAGGAACATGCTTAGGAACAGGTGCAACATTCTCAATCACCTCACATTCATAATCATCTGGAACACCCCAGGGATCCCACTCTGCACTCCAAAATATACATTCAATATACGTCAATCATATTTCTAATCAATTTATGCAAAAACATTTCAATATATGTTCAGTTCTAAAATTGGTCACTATATGTAAAAAAAAAAGAAAAACACTCAATACATTGATCCTTTTAAATTTAACATTATCAATTTAGTCTCTGTCACAGTTAATACACTTACGGATGCTTATTTTGGTGCTTATGCATGCAGTACATTGTTAATTTGATTGTTCAACGAGCATAGCATTCTTAATTTGGTTCTTATGTGTGTAACACATTCTTAATTTGATCCTTTGCATGTAAAAACTAGATTAAGAATTCGTTAAATGTAATGAGACCAAATAAAGAATGTATTACATGTATAAGAGCAAAATTAGAATACATAAAGTAGCTGACAGGAGCTATAAGATTGGTTTAGTAGTATAAGTTTTAGTAGTAAAAGTTGGAATGAAGGGTGAAAGAGGTTGTGAGTTCAACTCTCCCCTAACATTTGAAAAATATAAGATTGGTTTGAAGGGTTTAGAAAGAAAGGTAAAAAATGTTGTGGGTTCAACTCCTTGACTAACAAAATACTAACATTTAACATTTGTCGATAAAAAAAAAAAAAAAAAAAAAAAAAAAGGGAGCTGATGAAAAAAAAAATACATAAGGTTGTTAACAATGGCAACACAGTGACCAAATCCTTAATGCAATGCTGGAACATTTAAGACTGATTTAATAAAGTTGAACACGTAAGAACAAAATTGAGATTCACAATACATATATAGAGACTAAGATATAAATATTGTTCGAATGCAGAACATATTTTTTTTTGCTCACTTTTACTTGCAAAAATGTTACTTTGTTTTCACTTTGGTTCCCATTCTCAAAAATTTGAATAAGAGTGAAAACAATGTTGTCGACAGGATTTCAAAAGAATTATAATTTTTTAATATTCCATAAAGAAAATTTTAGTTCAATGTCTAGTTTAAGTAAAAATAATGAAACTTGAAATGGCAAGTTACTTGTTAAATAGTGAGAATGATTATCAAGCAGCAAAATTTTGGAGATGCACAAAAGACTTAGATTTGCATTAAAGCAAGGAAGAGTCAAAATTAAAATTATTGTCAAGAAATAACAAATAACTTGTGAACTAGGCTGCATCTGTGATAAAAGGAAAAGACAACAACTACCAAATTCAAAATGTGAACAAAACTCAACCTGGATTAGCAAAATTAAAAGTACCCTATCCAAGGTAAAATCCCCATTCACATATACAGTATACACATTGTGGGAGCCCAACAAGTTTATGGGCTGAAGAAGCCATTGGTCCATGAGGGGCATATGACACCTAAGGTATGGAAGGTTTAAGTGTGGATGTGCGCAAAAGAAAGAAGGGAAACCGAGAAGCTGAGGTTGCATGAGTAAGTGGAGAGGTTGGTAGAGGGGAGAGTATTTTCTGTTATTTAGTCTGATGAGGCAAAAGGGGAGGGGGATTAGCTGATTGTCCGATTTTCTGTTATAGGAGCTATGCGATGGGCAATTGGAGGTTTCCTCCTATTGTAGTTTCCTTTTCATTGCAAATAACATACAATTCACCGTGCCCTCATTTTCTCTGTTCTCTTTTATCACTATTGTTTGGCTTGTAACAATTTTTGGCCCAACCTACCGGATCATTCAATAATCACGATGAATACCCAGGAAGAGAAAGAAAAGAGGAATGAGGCAGATTGTGGAATCAACATTATCTATAGAAGAGGACAAAATACAAAAGATCATGGAAGCACATGTTGAACAAGTAGAAGACGAGCTTTTACGGATAAGAATGGCTATGGAATCTTTATGGCACCAAGCAGCCTCCAATTAGTTAGCAGTTGAAGCTCTACGATGAGATAATGCTGAGGCACAAAAATAAAAGCACTGGTTTGAAATCCCTTCAAGATAATGCCCTCAATGAATTTAGACAATGAGTGAAGAAGATTGAATTACCGATGTTCAACCATGCAAGAGGTAGCAATTCTCTTGATTGTGACCCATCCTTTTCCAGTATATGCATTGAGGACGTCTTCCTCCTCTAGTGCCATGTCCTCCTCTTCCTCCTCTAGCAATCATGACAGATGGTCCCACCAGTTTATGAGCTTCCTAAGTTTGAGGTGTTGGGACACGCAGAAAGCAAGTGGTCAAGGTTTCCATAGAAAGGACCTCATGACTGGTGTATGTTGATGATATTGTTATTACAGGGAATGACATCACTAGAATTACTCAATTAAAGAATCAATTGTTCAACCACTTTCAGACTGAAGATTTGGGTCATCTAAAATATTTTATTTGTATTGAAGTGGTATAGTCAAAAGGAAGTGTTATCATTTCACAAAGGAAATATGTTCTTGATATTTTAGAAGAAACAGACCTAACAAATTGCAAGCCCGATGATAGTCCTATGCACTCAAATCAAAAGTTAATGAGAGATCAAAGTGAACCTTTCTCAGACCCAGAGAGATATAGAAGGCTGGCTGGGAAACTCATCTATCTTACCATAACAAGACCTGATCTTTCTTATCCGGTGGGAGTTGGAGTCAATTTATGCAAAATCCACATGTTGACTATTGGAATACAGTGATTCACATCCTTAGATATGTAAAAGAAAACCCAGGACAAGGATTGTTGTATGAGAACAAGGGAAGCACTCGAATCAAAGGATATTGTGATGCAGATTGGGTTGGTTGTCCAATTGATCAAAGATCTACTACAGGATATTGTGTTTTACTTGGAGGGAACCTAGTATCTTGGAAAAGTAAAAAACAAAGTGTTGTTGCTCGATCTAGTGCTGAAGTTAAATACCGATCTAGGACTTTAACTACATGCGAACTTGTGTGGATCAGACAACTTCAAGAATTGAAATTTGTGAAAATGAACAGTTGAAATTGTACTGTGACAACCAAGCAGCCCTTCATATTGCCTCCAATCTAGTGTTTCATGAGAGAGCACATAGAAATTCACTATCATTTTATTAGAGAGAAGTTGTTGTCCAAGGAACTTGTTACTGAGTTTGTCAACTCTAATGAACAACTCAGAGACATTGTGACCAAATCTAAGGGGCCTAGAATTCAATTTATATGTTCCAAGCTTGGTGCATATGATCTATATGTTCCAACTTGAGGAGGAGTGTTGAAATGTAATGTATTTTTATAGTAAGCTTTTTAGGAGCACTCTGTTTTTCCTTTGTATGTTGAACTACTATCCCTTATAAATAGGGTAGTATAATGTATTAGGGTTAAGAGAGAACAGTAATAGTAAAATTTTAGTTTGTCTCCCAACTCTTTAAGTGTTTGTAAGACACATAAGGACAAACCGCACTAAAATTACAACCCATAAGTTGTTCCAGACCAAGTTGTCACACCAAGACATACAAAAAAAATTGTAAACAAAATAATCATGATTCAAATCTCGATTCAATAACCATGTACAAAATAATCAAGACTAACTACCACCAAGATTTGTAGGCTATAAACTCTTGGACAATATCTTAACTGAAATATATTCAGGACCATCAAGACTAATATTGACCGAGCTGCATTATATATTAAATACTCTTACTTTACAACCTGACCAGGTAATATAGGCAATAAAATGATTTTTTATACAACAGATGTTGAAATGACAATGATTGGTTGTTAATTATCATTTACCAATATTACAAATGCTGAAGACTCACATAAATAGGTAAAAGGTTAACAGGGGATATAGTGACCCTATAATATATCTTAATGGGATAAGTAAATCAGGAGATGAAATGTACATGCAACTTTGTTCTCACACGATAATTTGACTCATCCACTTTTTACCACAAAATCAACTGAAAATTGAAATCAATGTCTAACAAAACTTCAAATGTTCATATGAAACTAGAGAATTGTTTTTCCTTATTTCAAGTATATTCATCCTTTGCAATCAATAACTAATTATTCTTACACAGTAATGAAACTTAGTGCAACTTCCTAAGAAAAAAATCTTAGCTAAGGTAAAGTATCTCCCTTCCACTTATCACTACTCTACCCGATACAATATATATGTATTATGAATTTAAGTATTACCCATGACTTTTACTATATTGGTGCAATTTGGAAACATAATTACCAAAATGGGCAAATTTTTTAAAATTTATGAAGGTACACATCTTTGTAATTTTTTAAAAATTTAACCATTATGGTAATTTCATTTCTAAATTGCACAAGATTGGTAAAATTGCCAACTTTGGCATTGTACAGATATTTATAAATATTGTCCATAATAGGTACAGATTGTGGATAAAAAAATGGAATGCACACAAGATGTAACTACACATTCATAGTTTGAAGGACAAAATTGTCATGGACAGTGAAAATTGCATGACAAAGATGTAACTTAATGAGGAAGTGATTGCAGAACAATTGCTAGGCTTGAAAATTGCATGACAAGGAGATATATATATTCAAAGGAGTTTTGCTCCCCTTCATGTAGTTCAAATTCCTATAGGCCTGACAGAGAGTCTAACATATAGTATAGAAACTAACTGGCTTTCATATTGCATTTAGTATCTTTATAGTAGTTCTGACTCAATCCAAAATACAGCACTGTTAAAATGTCACTGATGATAATGTTTGAACAAGTATTTGAAATGTTACTGATGATAATGTTTGAACAAGTATTTGAAATGTTACTGATGATAATGTTTGAACAAGTATTTGAAACTCTGTAAAGCCGTAAACACAAGATAAAAATCCTAATCTGGAAATGTGAGAATAATACAGGTTCAAAGGATTTAGTATGGTCATACTCTTATCACAAGAATCAACAACAGCCCTAGATGAGCTACTAGGGGTCACTTCACTGAGGTTTTAACTAAACCTAAAAATATAATCCTGTACACGCATAAGCAATGTGTAGCAATTCTATGCAATATCAAGGATCACAACGAAATTAAAATTGTCAATTAAAACATACCACTAACATTCAAAAGTCGAACCCAAAATCGAACCCAGACTACCCTCGTCGGATTAATTGATTTCACAACCCACACAGCATCATCCCCAACCACTCAACACGAAATTCATAATAAATTAATATTTAAATTAAAGAAAAAAAGAAGAAGCAATGGAGAATACCGATCATGTAGGAAATGAGCTTGAGCTCATCCTGAGCCTCTTCGATGAGCTCCTCGACCTGGCCGCAACCAAGCCGTTTCTCGATGGCTTCCCAGTCCTCCTCTTCTTTACACACGCTCAGCCGGTGTTTCGTGAAGCTCTCCACCGCCTTACGGTAACCCTCGTCTTCTGGAACCTTCTGGATCTCCTTCAGCGTTTTGCCGTAGAGTCCGATCAGCACCTCCCTCGCGTTCGGAACCACTTCCAACCCCACGATCCCCGTCGAAGCCTTAACCTTCGCCATCAACGGCCGCGCCACAGCACGTAGAAACATCTTCCCTTCCGATCTCACTCTCCGCCAATGTTTCCAAACACGATGTTGGTGGAGTCTTGGAGAAATGAGAACGTGGGTGGATACGAAATGGAGAAGCCACCAACTGGGCCTGTAACTCCTTGGCCCAAATGGCCCAAATAGGGTGGCTTTGTAAATAGCCCGTGTCCCAAAGGCTTTTACTTTTTAATTTTGAAACTTTTCAGGAAAAGAATAAAGAAATGGCTAACTTTACTATATTATTAGTATTATTATTATATTCTCAATATTCAATTGAATTGTTCTTTCATAAATCAGTATATAAAAATAAATATTGATCTAAAATTATTTATATATCAAATTAACATTATATATGTTTTAAGATATACTAAAATTTAAATAACTTAATTATTTTGTTATTATTCCATTTTAACACAAAATTTGAGACAACAAAAAATCATATAAATAATTAATTTAACCCTTGATAAAAAGTACTTTTTATATAGTTATTGAATATGTAATTAAATGGATGTTTTAAACGGAAAAAATCTTTAAATGATAAATTAGAAAAACAATTATAATTATTAAATTAAGAATAAAAATTATAAAGGGATAAGATTTCGATTAAAGAAAATTGTGTCTTTATACTTGTTTTCATGTTAGCAAAACAAAATCCCAAAAGATGAAAAGAAATATGCACGAAATAATTTTAGTTTGGTTTCGATCTCGGTTCTTTCTTATTTTTAGTGTTAATTTACAACGGTTAGTTGTCGTTTTTATTTGACCTTTGTTGTAAATATAATTATAGAACATCAATTTTATACTACAACAGATAATTTTTTATCATGTTTTCTCAAAACTAAATTAGTTCGATTTTTTAACTCGTCAAAAATGAACTGGCATATTATTTTTGTCTTTCAAATATCTGTGACTAACTTGATATGTTATAGAGACCCAAATATGGTTTTGCTAACATGTGTATTAGTATAAATTAATCTACTAAAGCAGATGCAATTTTTTAGCATATACAAGACAAAAATGTTGTATTTAAGGCTAATGCATCATGTATAGGATGTTTATTTTTAATTGATGGTTTGACCTTAAAAATGTAAAATTGGAAAATAAGAATCTCTCATCTCATCGCTTGCCCCCTCATCCATGGATCATTCCCTTCGCTGTTCACACTCATTTTATTTTTCTCCATCATTTTGTGTTTAAATGAGAAACTTGTAATAGTGTTTCATTTTTATTAAAAACTTCAAAATCATTTATGGCAAAATAATTTATTTGGATAAAGAATTTTAAAGCAAAGTGAAATTATAAAGATTGGATTATTTAAAATTAAATAATTTTCAGTTATACTTAAATAATTATCTTTTATTGACTCTTATTGCATATTTTTCAAATCGTATTCCAACTAACCATGTTTCAATATTTGAAGTTTGTATATTAAGTATTTATTGTTCTCACGTAAAAATAGCATCTCCTTTATAACGGTTGTGCAATAATTTATATTGTATTTTTTATATTTATTATAAGATGCACCAAACAACTAAATATGTGTAAGACTAACTAGTGGATTACAATTATCTCTATGTCCATATACAAATCAAATTTCTAGCAAATACAATCCGATTTTTTAAATGTGTATTTAGTATTTATTTATTTTTCTCGTAGTGTATGATTAGTTAATATTTTAAACCACCAAAATGCGTCCTTATAAATCTTTATTAAATATTTATTAAGTTTCTTATTAATATTTAGTTCACAAAAGAAATGTACTTATTAACTTTCAAATTAAGTTTTATCTAAGCATACTATGGTATTTGAAATTTATATTAAATATTTGTTGAATTTCTCTTATTGTATGATTAGGTAATGCATGTTGTATTAAGATATGTATATATTCATTTAATTCACTAATAAAATATTTATTGATCATATTGAATGTTTGAAATATACATACGTATTTATTGATTTTCTTGTAACTATAGCACAAACTCAACAACTCAATACATTAACGACTATTTAACATTTGGTGCATACAAATCTCTTTATACAACTTTTCAAATCTATATATCCCATAATCTCACACTTAAAAAAATTCATAATTTATACTTTGTAACATTACATTTACGGTAACATTCTGTAATCTCATTTTTTAAAAATTTATAGTTAATGTATGTCTATACATGTTTTAAACTCATATTTGAAAAATCCTAATTATAACTTGAGTTCTTCTACTTTATTCTTCTATTTTTCCCTTCCTTGGCACTGAGTCAGACGATATTCCTTCATCTGCTCCCGTATAACGAATTATACGATCATCGCACATACCCAAACACAAACACAAACAAGTAGGATGAGCTAACATGCAATCAAAAAAACATGCATATTTACTTTGATGCACTCAACAAACCTCATATAATAATTATGTGAAACACACTCATACCATCATACAACAATCGCATCATATATACTCATACCATCATACAACAATCGCATCACAGATATTCATCCCACAATACCACAATTACTAATCGACACTTATCCCACAATACTTAATAGACACTCGTTCCACAATACTCAATAGACACTCATTCCACAATACTCAATGGACACCACATCCACAATACCCAATAGACACTTATCCCGATGATATGTTGATGAGCGGTCAACGGGAGATTACGCACTTGTGATGCCTTCTTAGTCCTCAACACTATATCCAAAACCGGCACATAGACCAGGACCTCCTGCCCTTCATACCATCCACAAGGTTAATCCTCAACACTATGTCCAAAATCGACACATAGACCAGGACCTCCTGCCCCTCTCACCACATAATTCATCCTTCTCTACTTGAGACTGGATGATCATTAGAGTATCAGGATAACCTCCAACTCAGGACCCTCAACATCAACATATACACACATACCATGGCATTACAGAATCTCTCCGTGAGACTCATACTATCCACAAGGTTAGTCCTCAACACTATGTCCAAAACCGACACATAGACCAAGACCTCCTGTCCCTCTCACCACATAATTCATTCTTCTCTATTTGAGACTGGATGATCATTAGAGTATCACGATAACCTCCAACTCAGGACCCTCAACATTGACGAATCAAACTCACCACAAAGGCCAGTACATATGACTAGTCACAACTTACTAGATTGGACCAGGGTTGCTCTATGATCAGGGATGTATCAACTCCGGATTTTAAGATTCCTCTATCATACCATCACAATTATAATTCATAATTCCATATCTACCACAATAACATGAATTCATCAGAAATTTTCATTCCAACAAGATATATTGCACAATAATTTAACAATACATAATATGTTCAATAGGATTTAAGTTAAAAACTTGTCGAGTAGACTTCCAGGAAAAAGAGGTGTGTCACAATGGACAACTTAAGTACCAAGTCTTTCCTTAGCCAGAGTGTCCCTCAACTAGTTTTTAACAAATTTCTTATTTACAGATTCAAAACAACAACATATAATATTAGCATAGAAATTCACTATAAATAGATACATCGTAAGCACCTATGTTCTTCATTAACAGTATTCACACAAAATTTCAAGACATGAATAGTAATAAAACAATATTAAATCATAATATAAAAGCTTAGAAAGGTTAGCTCCCCTACCTCTATTCCAGACTTCTCTTGCTCCGAATTTGTTTTCCCCGAAAACCCTCTAGAGGCTTTACTCTTCTTGCAACTAAAAATTTCTTCCTAACTCTTTCTTCTCTATTTCTCAAGGTTTCTCACTTGATTCTTCCTCTCTTTGTGCAAAATAGGCTCCCCCTCATGGCTATTTATAGTCCAAAAATTTTACTATTCATCAATTTTTTAATATTATTTATTATTTTAATATTATTTTATTATATTAATTTCTTGATCACGACTTACATAATGGATTCATAATGGATTCTCAATAATGCCTTCAAATCTGAATGTTTTATCTATTATCAATATTTTAAATTTTATTTTACTTTTTTGTTTTTTTTTATTTTTTTTTTACAAAAAGGTAGAAAAGAGTTTGAACCCATCACCAAACTTTTCTACCAATTAAGCTACCAAAATTTCTTATTTAACTTTCCACATTTTATATTATAAAATTATTATATTTTCCATTCACAAAGAAATTTATTACTACTAGTAATAAAATTGTTACTATTAAGGTAAATATTTTTCATGGGTCTTACACTATACCAGCTAAGCATATATTAATTGTATGAATATTTGAATTTTATCGTTAAAAACTTTTATAAGCATATTGAATACTCAAAATGTATATCGATTGATTAATAAAAGTTGTAGATATCTTATACTTGTAAAGATCTTAAAAAATAGTGTTTTAAAATTATTATTCGTTTAAAAATAATGACTCGATTATTTTAATATTAAAAGGATTTAATATAAATAGATTTTTTTATAAACGTGTTTTATTATTTTAAAACACGTCATCTCTTTAGAAATCACTTTTCTTAAATTCCTTGACTTTTCTCTAAGAGTTCTCCCTCTATGCTCATCTGTTTGACGATTAGAGACAATCTTTGCAATCAAAGCATCGAGTTCTACAAGGGTAGCCAATCAAAATCTACAATAGAGTATGTTGATTTTCTATCCTTTTCCTTGGTCCAACATGTCCTTCTCTTTATATGTAGGTTTTACTTGTTTGCATGTGACCTTAAACTCATCAATATGAGTCTCTACCGATCAATTATCATAATGGTATGGCCTGATCATATTTGTGATGTTTCTATGTGTAGATAGAACATTCAATGGAGTTGAAAGTATTTTGGTGTCTTAGAGCTTGATGAGTAGTTTTAATAAATAAGGGAAGTTATCCTTATGTCCATGAATTTGTGAAATTAGTTTAATTATGCTTTATATGTTGATGTTAGAGAAAAGTTGGTCAATATAATTTTTTTCTTCTATTAAATTTGTTTTCATATGTAATCATGTCTATTGAGTGCAAATTGTATGAATTGGGTGTTATATGAATTGTTGGTTTGATATGGAAACTCATTGAGAAGACTCTAAATTGAGCAATGTCTTGATTGATATAGATTAAAGTTTGGTTTATAGTTGTTTGAAATAAAAGAAAGGCATAGAGGTACATAATTAAGCTAATTGATCAAGCTAGATCCTTCATGTTCATTTTTTAGTTTATGATATGACGTTAGGTGATAGTAAAAGGGCATCGGGCACCAACTTCATATTTTAAGGTTTGGGAGCATTTCGTTCTAGGGCACTAGGTGCTGAAAGGCGAAACTAAAGTCAGTGAGCTCATTGTCGTTGTGTCGGTGGGTGCCATTTTTATTTTATCCAAAAGTATCTAGGGACCTTCTCTCGTTTGGCACTGATGTTGCCCGTTAGGCACCAAGCCCTTGGAGAGCCAACGTTGGGTGCACCTTTAACTTCCGTTGGGCATCATTTGTTATGCATATTGGTTGATTTTTCATGTTTTTGTCATATCAGTTGTTATCTAAATGTTGTATATGGTTATTAAAGTGAAATGTTGGTATGAATGAATGGATTGTAGGGCATTTACAGGGAGGGAATCCAATTGAATATGTGATTCACTAGAGGTAAGGACTGCTCCATTTTGTGTAGTCATCCCGAATTCTACTAATCATTCATACTCACTCAAATAGAGGAAAATGATTAGGTGGTGAGAGTGATAGGAGGTTCTACCCAAATTAGTAGATAAATTTACTAATTTTAATCATTAATAAAATAATAATTAGCAACACATAAATTTAAATTTATATAAATCCTCTAATATTGTAAGTAAATTTTAAAAAAAATAATATTTCATATTATTGAAGAACTACAAAATACTAAAGTATATAATTATATACTTGCGTCATTTCCTATTCACCAACTCACAATCTCATTATATATACTACCTACGTGATCCTCTACGCTCCATATATCGATATAGATATACGATTATGGTAAGTAGAAACCACATCCAGAAAATGAAAGGGTAAGCTAATAAAATTATAATAATCACTATCATAATTCAAATATCATATACAAAAATGAATTATTCTTTCATCAAACAAAAATTTCCAGTTAGTCTATCATCATATTACCACACCCGATTCACATTTAAAAAATTTCTACACCCAAAAGTCATAACCAAAATATATATGGATTGCACCCAATCTACATGAAATGGTAGGGTAAATCCATATTCCTCTAAGGGTGGTTGTTACCAACCCTTTGGATATAGACCTCCCTTGACTCACTGGTCAGGATGATCTTAAGCACACTTGTTTTGCGATTTATACACCACACTATGATTCTACACATAATAGTTTTTCCCTTGAGAAAATACAAATTCAAAGTTCAAAACTAAATCACAAACTTAAAATCATGGGTTAAATACGTTTTTAGTCCCTAAACTATCAAGCGAATTTATTTTTAGTCTCTCTTTCAAAGTAAGGTACATCCTCATCCTTTAAAAAAACCTTAATTTTTGGACCTCCTGGGAGGATAAAAAATTAACGTTTTTTTTAAATAGAAGGACTAAAATGTATCTTACTTTGAAAGAGGAACTAAAAACAAATTCGCTTGATAGTTTAGGGACTAAAAACATATTTAACCCTAAAATCATTTCTACTCATTCACATATTCAATAATTCACATAATATACTTTACTTACATCCAAACTCACCACATATCATTTAACTCAATAGAAATATTACTCGTACCTCAATGATTGTATATTAATTACATCAAAATGACAAATTATCTCTTTCACCACCAAACTCCAAAAATTAATTTTTTTGCATTCAAATTAAAGATAATCAAATCGAGAATGTAATGTAAAAAGATTCAACTTAATTAGATAACTATGAAAAATGTCTAAGTCGTGAGATTTGTATTCATATTATATATAGTTTTGTAACAGAGAAATATTATAGAACCTTAAAAATATAGGCGTCTTTTATTATTATAGTCTTATCTGTTGGAATATTGTACTAAGATGTACCTTAAATAGGTTGTACTTTAAATAAGTTGTTTACTGAATATTTATAAATGAAAATATTTTATTTTAATAATATTATACTATTCAAATAGGATGTTATAATACACTAATTCATAATATTAAGATATATGTCGCATAAAATACCTTAATTATAATATTTGCTAACATGAAATATAAAATAAGACCCTAGGTCATAAGAATAAAAGAATTTATTTTTTTATTATAAAATTAATTTTACAAAAAATCTAATAAAACATTAATGAGAGTGTGTGCCTTGTTAGATCATTACAAATAAAATTAAAAATAATTTCCAATAGGATACTCAATTTAGTTATCTTTTACATAACTATAACATCAAATATACACACATACTAGGATTTTATACCCCTAAGAGTTCTATTATACTGAAATAAAAAACATAATACTAATCTCCAAGACTAATAAAACATAAAGGAAAATTGTCTACTTCTAAGCTTCAACACCACTCCTGCCCGCAGTGGAGAAACTGGAATATTTTCATCTACTCACATTATTAAAGTGATCATCACAAACAAGAAGGCACATATAGACAAACAAAACAAAAAGGAAAGGGTAAGCTAATGTACCGAAATAGTTATAATACAACGGAAACATAAATGTTAACCCATATACAAACATACATATTGATGCGGGCTGTCGCGGCCCATCAAATTTGATGTGCATTAAAAATGCAGTATAGTATCAGGAAGTGACTCTTAGGTCGTCTCTCAAGGACCAAATGTGGTTCAGTCTCAGATCAAACACATAGTGGAAGGGTTTTGAAAGTGTTTTGTGAATGCAATTAAACTAAATTGAAACCAGAAATTAAACAAAACCGAATATAATTAAAAGCATTAAAGTGCATGAAAACATTAAAGTAAACAATGCAATAGGTCAATATCCAAACGCAATTAAAGCTATCAAAATATAAACAATAAAATGCACACGACTGGAATAAAACTTCAATTAAAAGAGTAATGCTTAGCTAATAAATTAATTGAACATTGCAGAAGCTCTTGGAAAATGCACAGCAGGAAAATGAAATGCAACATTCGTCACGGAAACGGTATTAGAAACGTTTGAAGAGTGAAAATAAAATGAATTAGTAACCTCCTTCCAAGCTGAATGCATTCCAATATATATAATATCAAACATTCTCGGTGCAAGTGTGAATAAAGAGAAAAAAAAAACCCTTCTGAACTCCCAGTACGTGGGCGCCACCCAATAATCAA
Source organism: Vigna nakashimae (assembly GCA_034642375.1). Taxonomy (NCBI): domain Eukaryota; kingdom Viridiplantae; phylum Streptophyta; class Magnoliopsida; order Fabales; family Fabaceae; genus Vigna; species Vigna nakashimae. The sequence continues at coordinate 28,101,534 of CM067768.1, forward strand.
TCAACTTGCTTTCTAGAAGAAATGAAATGAACTTCATCACCGTGAAGTTGCTCCCTAATGAAATCAACACTTTATTTCCGTTCCAGCAGCTTGCAGCGTCACTGTCCCCACTCTTTTCTCCTTAAAATTCCAATCTCCAAAAAAAACTCCTCCCAAAGTGTGTGGTGGCTACATTCTGGAAGTGACCAAGCTGCTGCCTTCTCCAGAAACTAAAAATGAATGTCCTCCCTTTCTCCGCGTGAAGGTCCTTTTCTACTAGCCCGCGTGGATGTCCGTTGCTGCTGCTTGAAGGACGTTGGACCGTGAAGGCATGTTGTTGTCCGCGTGAAGATATCTGGGTGCTATTATTTTTAGAAGATCCAGATCTCGCTGCTTCCCATGCACCAGGCCGTGGCAGCCCTTCTCAAAGGATTCAGCACCGTGTGATTACTTGGACGTGAGACAGTAGCCTGTGCTGCTTCTTTCCAGCCCAAGCCGTGACACTCCAGCCCATTGCTTTTTGAAGCACCATAACAACCTTATGCTCATGGGCTACCCTTTCCATTGTGGGCCGTAACACCACTTCCCTTTTTCTCCTTTGCTTCCCGTAACATTGCTTTCTCAAAATAAAATCAGCACTTCCAATTCTAAAAGCCAAATTAAATGAATTTTTCTTCACCCAAAATCAATGACCACATCCCTATGCTTGGACGTGACAACAGCAGCTCACCAAATGGAACGTGCTTTTCAAAATGCATAAAAAATATATCACCTCCTTCTTTTCTCATTCCAGCACCGCTTCTGTTCAAGCCCAAAATGGGTCCAGCAATGCTTTTCTTCTTTTCGTAACCCCTTCACTTGCTGGACCTCAAAATCCCCCTCATGCGTGACAGCATGGTACCTCATTTTTTAAGTCAAAAACCCTTCAACTTAGGTGGGTCGTAAAATTAGCGTGCTGCTGTGTGCACCTCCAAAAGAAATTAATCCCTCAATTTTATCTTACAATTAATAATGTAAATAATTAGTCCTAGATAATTCAAATTAATTAAAATAAAAATTTCTGGTCAAATTAAGCATAATTAAAAAATGGAGAAATACTGTACATTTAAGCACAATTCCTTAATTAAATCTAGCACAATAAGCTAAGTGAATTCAAGAAAATATTGATTCATCACATATATATATATATATATATATATATATATATATATATATATATATATTTATAAAAGCTAACAAAAACACGAATAGTATTTTTTGAGGCGTGTAGTTTCATTGTCCCTAAGGACTTATTCGCGATGTATTACGCAAGTCTCCTAGAATACAACATGAACTTTCCAGAAATTTCTGGGGATCTCAGAACTAACAAGAAACTTTACAAGAGAGTAAAGGATTAAACCCAAGATATAAAGAGGATAAAAATAAGAAAGGAAGAAAAACTAAGAAGATAGGTTGAGAAATAAAGTTTCCTCTAGAGAGGAGAAGAGAAAGCTCAATTTGGTGTGTTTTTGGGAATGTAGGAAATGCTCTATTTATAGAGCAGAAACTTGGTCAAAAACCGATGTCGCAATAATGAATAATAAAAACTAACTGTTGGCACTTATGAACTTTAATGAGAGAAAAAGAGTTGTGCACTTATTAATGTTAATGAGAAAAAGAAAACTGTTGGCCAACGTTTAAAACTAATGTTTCTTTTACAATAAATGTTTATTTTACAACAATCCCCCACATACTACAAAAGAAAGTTGAAAGAAAAGGTCTTTGACTCAAATAGTTATGATGATTAAACAAACATTAAAATAAAGATAAGAAACTTTATCTTGAGTCTCATAGGATGTAATGCATCAGATCTCGTGTAGCAATCTTAGATTGAGAAACTTAGCACATAGTGTATTTGGTATAACAAGCTATATGAACCAGAGACACTTGACGTGTGTTAGAGGTTTATCGATCACAATACACCCACATAATCCTTATTGTTATCATTGTGTTGCGCTTACTAGTAGTGCCGTCAAAATGGGTTGAAACACGTGAGTCAATCCGGCTCACCACAGATTTGAGTCGGGTTGGGTTGGAAAAAAATGTGAAAACTTTGATGCGAACCAATTTTGACCCGGCTCGTTAAGAACCCGGCTCACCCGGGTTGAGCCCATGGTGAGTCGGGTTGGCTCACCAACCCACCTATTTTTTTTATTGAAATCAAATTAATTAAATTAATTATTCAAATCCTATTTTTTATTGAAATCAAATTAATTAAATTAATTATTCAAAACGCACAATTTTTACTTCGCAGTAGAGCTTTTAGTGTTGCGTTGTACTGTTGTCTATCCAAAAGTTCCCCTCTAATATATATTTTTGTTAACGGCTATATGTAGTTTCTTGGTCAAAAGGTAGTTTCTTTTGTTTCATTTTCTTTTATATCAATTGGTCCAATTATTACTATTTCAATTTGATCGATCAAAGTAACATCTTATAAAATCTTAGAAGAAGAGGATGAAAAGAAAGTTAAGTGAGCCAATGAGTCAACCCGTTTAACCCACCAACCCGATGTGGGTCGGGTCGGGTTCAAATTTTTTCGGCTCGCTAATAAATGAGCCGGGTTGGGTTGGCTCACTAAGTGACCAACCCGTGGTGGGTCGGGTTGTGTCGGGTCGGGTTACCCGTTTTGACAGCTCTACTTATTAGGCCATGCGTGTGCCCGATATTCATGAATGCTTTAGAGATCATGCCAAAATCTCATACAAGTGGCCCCACTCGACACTCATATAAATGATTTCATCAAATGTATACTACAAATCATACACCACTCATAAGGGATATGAAAATCATTAAAAATTTTGTTTAGGCTAAAATTCTTTCACCACATAGAATTCTAATGACAAAGTTTAACCTCTCACTAATGCAGTCTCTAATACTTTCACACATACCATAGAAAAAGACATAATTGATTAAAATCAATTTAGTGTTATCATAACTAACAAGTAACTTTTTTTTACCCATATGAACCTTATTCATGGGATCTCCAATCACAAAGGTTGGATTACCATCACGATATTGTTTGTAAGTGGCTTAAGTCTCTTTCCCCTTGATGTTTCTAATATTATTTGTCTTCCCAAGGGTTTTGTCAAAGGATTTGCTAGATTTCGCTCTGACTTCACATAGTCAATGGAAATAGTTCCACTCTTTAAAACCTGCTTCACCAAATTGTGTCTCAATTATATATGTCTATTCTTTTTATTGTAGTTCTTGTTTTTAGCTATAGCTCTTACCGATTAGCAATCACAGTGTATTGATACCGATGAGGTTGGTTTCATTCCCAGTTGAATGTTCGCTAAGAAGTTTTTCAACACTCAGCCTCATTATTATCCTTCTCAAGAGCAACAAACTCAGATTTCATTGTTAATCTTCCAATAATTGTTTTCCTAACTGATCTCCATGTAATAACACCATCCCCTAAGTGTGAATACATAACCACTAGTGGATTTTGTCTCATTTGAATCAGAGATCCAGTTGTTACCAATGAGGAGCATTGGTATCTTGAAAATATTATAGTTTTGATGATGTTACGAGATGAAGACTTGAAGACTCTTAGTGTAGTTTCTTTAAAAAAACATTTTGTAGAATTAATTGTATAGGAATAACTCTGTTTATGTAAGAACACTTAGAAGTTTTCCTATTTAGAAGATGTTTGCACATATAATTGATTATTTGGTGTAATAATCGATTATCAAGAGCCAAAGTAGAATGAGATTGCTCGCTCAAATAATTGATTATCACACAGGATAATCGATTATCAATGTTTGATTTAATATTGTCTAGGTCGCGCACATAATCGATTATTCCTTAGGGTAATCGATTATTACTTTTTGAAAACCCCATAACGAACACAAATAATCAATTATCATAAGTGATAATCACTAACAGTTGGGAGATGTCTTTTCATTTTCTGACCATGCACGAACCTGGGCTTATAAATAGAGGTCTTCATAGCTCTTAAAAAAAATCTTTTCATTTGAGAGTATTAGAGTTGTGTGTTTAAGAGAAGCTCTCTGTGAGTGAAAAAAGAATTTGTGTCATTTGAGAATACAATTTTTCTGAGGAAGTTCTCAAGTGATAATGTTTACTCTTGTCAAGTCTTGTGAATAGGAGAAGCTCACGCTTTGTGTGTCAAAGGTCGGAGTGGTTCTTTTCAAGTTGGCAGAGTTGTTTCTTCCGATTCGTTTGTCGGAGGAAGGTTCTTCCGTTCGTTTGTTGAATGAAAGGTTTTTACTGTTCTTAATTGTTATTCATCTTATTGTAATTGTTAAACTGATTTTAGTGAAAAAGTTAATCACTCGTTATAGTGATTAACGACTAGACGTAGAATCTTTTGATTCGAGCTAGGATAAAATTTCTATGTTGACTTTCTTGAACTGTATACTCTCTGCACTTTTAGCATGGCAACTTTTTGATAAAAGTTCTCTAAGAAAATCAATATTTTTTAAACGGACTATTTTATCTCGTTTATTTATCGCTACACGCTTAACGCTCTTTGATCGCTTTTTCAACTCCGTTGCGCGACTCGCTGGTACCAACACCAGTTAATTTTTTAGAAAATCTTTGATAAATTTTTTTCTTTTAATTGTTAAATTTTCTTTTCTTTTGAATTGGTTTCTTTTTCTCTTTTTGCTGCAGAAAAAGCCCTTATAAATTGGGCTTAGTTGACAAATGGGCTGCTGAAGCTGATTGGAATTTAATTTGGAAGATGTTGTACAAGCTTTTGGCCAACGTATAAGCTGGATCCTGGATTTGGGCCATTGCTGCTGGAATTTTGGGCTTTAGTGCAACGACATCGTTGTGGTGCGTCTTGGCAGCAGTTGCTTTTGGGGGTCTTAGTTTTGTAACCCATTTGACAGAGAGAGCATTCTTGAGCAATTCACTTGAGTGGAAACCAACACCCAAAGCTAGGGCTCTTGTGCGAGACGAAGAGATGAGGTGTCCTAACCAAAGATGACGACGCCAAGCTGGAACGCATCACCTGCCCGGAGAAGATGACCAGAGTTGCCCGCTGGTGAGGATCAAACGGCCAGAGAAAAAGCAAGGAAGCAGATAAACGGTGATCGTCCGATGAAGAAGAACAAGCGTCCCAAGCAAGTTTCTATTTCCTTTTCTTTTTCTTTATTTTTTTTCTGTAACCCTATATAAAGGGGTTTTGCTTCTGCCATGAAAACACTTATACACACTTTATACATTTTCAATTTACAATTCTACGCTCTGTAGATTAGGGTTCTTTTCCGCTTTCGTAGAAGTAGAGTTCTTGACTTTTGGATTTTGTTGAGACAATCACGAGGGTGACAGGCCGCGAGAGTCTTGGTGACTTCTGGTAATGTGTAAATTTCCTTTTCATGTTAATGAAGTTCAATTTTGTGTTTTTGTTCTATTCTTGTTTGTGTTTCGATTTTGTTCTTTGTTTTTTATTTTTGCCATTGTTATGTTTTGAGAAAATGATTTGGATTTTGTATCTCTGCATTCTATAATTCTTTTTGGAATTAAATGACTCTGTATTGAGCATTCATTTTTGAGATGTCTTCTCGAGTCAGAGTTGAGTCCAATGCACAAAAACTCATTTGGTTTTGTGTTTCTATTTTTTCTCTTATATTATTTCTGTTATGTGTGATTTTAATTCTATAATTGAACTCTATTTGAGAATTGTGAAGGAAAACATCCAAATTTCTACATCTGTTTCGGATGTAATATGACTCCATAATGAGCGTGACTTATCAAGAGGTCTTCTTGAGAGATGTTAATCTTCATAATTGTCAAATTAAGTTCAATTTCAGTGTTGTGTTTTTGTTTCTTGTGAAAGTGTGCATTGATTGGAAAATTGAGTGAGAATTGCCAATTCAAGTTCTGAAATATGAACTATAAGACCCTGTGATGGGCTTACTTTTCTCGGAATGTCTTTCTGAAGAGTAATTGAGACTCTTTCTTTCAATCTATTGCACATTTGCCTCTGTTCTTTGTTTTTGACTAATATCCTTAGTTTGCTTCTTTATTTTTAGTATTTCTGTTGACTTGATGTTAGAATAGTCTTAGTTTTGATTGTGATTTTATTTTTCCTTCCATTTAGGTTTTGTTATATTTTCCATTGTTCTTAGCATTCTTAGTTAGGTTTATTTTCTTGTTTTCTTGCATCATTTACATATTACAGTGATAATCTTTAAGTTCCGTTATTAGGCAGTGGTAATGTTCATTAATGTAGGATCATCTTAGTTGCATTTAATTTTCATATTAGCTTAGGACATGTTGTTTCTATCTTAGGAAGTTTAGATTTCTAGTTTCTTTTATTTTTACTTTTAGTTCATATTCTTTCTTTCCTTAAACAGATTTTCTTATATTTTTAATTTCTTTATTTTTATTTCTTTTTCCCACATTGCATTAGTAAATAATTGGTAAATAAATAACAAAAGATTTAACTCAACACTTTAAGCTTAATTCTAGTCGACCCTATATTTCATTAGTGGGGAAATATAGTTTGTTCTGATTTTGTGCAACCAAAAATCAGTTTAACAGTGTACCTACTCAGTCTACCTACTACCTAAGAATTATCAGGTCTAGAAAAGATCATCAATGTAGTAAGCTCCCAATTATTTGGGCATACTGACTGAGATATAGATTCTCCTTTATTTTTCATTAATTTAGAATTAACATCATTAGGGGTACTCACTGGATTTCGGTCATCAAACCCAAACTTCTTAAGAATTTTCTCAAAGTATTGTTCTTGGGATAGTAATATACTATCTCCCTTCCTTATGATTCTAATACCTAAAATCATATTGACTTCACCTAGAAACAACTTATATTTCAAAATGAGATTCTAAAACCCTTAGTTTTAGAGACTATCTGAATGCATGTGTCAATCATTATCATGTTGTTCATATATAAATATATAACGACATTCTCTAATTCCAGGTTTAGAGTAATATCATTAGGTGAAAAGTCAAACTTATTTCTTCAAGTAATTAAGTAAAATTACCTACAACCCCACAATTTTAAAATATTTAAGATTGGTAAATGAAAATATACCTGGTTGTGCTTCTCTCATTTGTAGGTAAAGTATACGAAAAATTATTCAAGTACCTGATAATGGTCTACTACATCACTTACCACAGGAGATGCTGAAATTAATTTGGGGGTGCACAAATTAAAAAATCAGGAACTCAACCTCATCTACTTATTTCTTTTTCTTTCTTGGAGAGAAAATCTTGTCTACCTTTCCTCAAACATTACAAAGGCACGACACATGAAAATTAGGGTTCATCATACTAACTCCAACAAACTCCAAGTTGTCGCCTCGTCTCCCTTTTCTTCATCCTCATCCGCGGTCCCTGCAAATGCGATCAAAAGCCACCGTTGCTGTGAGCACCTTGCTATTCTCTGGAAGTTTTGTTTAAAGAAGATCTTGACTTTTGACACGTCCGGAAGTGGTTTCGCAAGTACTGTGTGAGTTCTGGAAACAAAGTTTTTATCCTCCGGGATTGAGTTGTTGATGTCAGTCATAAGTTCTTAAGATTGTTGTATAAAAGCTAACAAAAACATGAACAATATTTCCTGAGGCGTGTAGTTTCATTGTCCTTAAGGACTTATTTGTAATGTATTACGCAAGTTCCCCAAGATACAACAAGAATTCCCAGAAATTGCTGAGGATCTTAGAACTAGCAAGAAACTCTACAAGAAAGTAAAGGAATAAACTTAAAATATAAAGAGGATAAAAAAAAAGAAAGGAAAAACAACTAAGAAGATAGCTTGAGAAATAAAGTTTCCTCTATACAGGAAAGAGAAAGCTTGATTTTGTGTGTTTTTGGGAATGTAGGAAATGTTTTATATAGAGAGCAGAAACTTAGTCAAAAACCGTTGCCACAATAATGAGTAATAAAAACTGACCATTGGCATTTATGAACTTTAATGAGAGAAAAAATAATTGTGCACTTATTAATGTTAATGAGAAAATAAAAATTGTTGGTCAATGTTTAAAATTAACGTTTCTTTTGCAATAAATGTTTATTTTACAACATATATATATATATATATATATATATATATATATATATATGTATATGGTTTAATAGCCTCTTTTGTCCCTAGTTTTATTCGATTGTGTCAATTTGGTCCTTGGTTTTAAAAAAGTGTCAACTTGGTCCTTATTTGATAAATTTTGCGTCAACTTTGTCCCTTTCGTTAAATAGAAACAAACAGAGTTAAAGATTGATGATATGGCAGAAGACGTGTTATTTTGTAGATATATTTATGTTGACGTGTTAGTGAATGGTTGCAAAGATGAAATTTAGGAGTGCACTTTGTATTTTCTAGGCCAGGCCCAAGCCCTCTTTTCTATAGGGTTTCTTTTTATCTTTTTCAAAAACGGTCTCTTCTCCAACTTCGTTAGTAGCAGCTGGCCGGCCAAAATCGTCGTTCCTCCCGCAACCATCCAAGGCCACCATCAACTCCTCATTCATCCTCAACCACGCTCAGGAACACAACCAGCGCCGTCCAGCAACCACAGTAAATCGCATCACCTCCATTGACGCACCACCGCGAGCAACCTTGAACCACTGCGAGAATTCCTTCGTTCTTCCATCAACCACCCAAATCGCGACAACAGAGAGAACCCAAGAAAGTTCATATTCTCCTCCATTCTTCACCGTGAAAACTCCAATCTCCTCCACGCCATCTCCATCATCCTTTATGTCTTGATATGCATCAACCTCAATCCAGTAAACAACGACCCAAATACGAATCCCAGATCGCGCCTCCACCTCGCGAGTTTCGTCCATTCCAAAACCACCAGATTCATCATGAGTTCAGTACTTCTCCTTCGAAACTTGCAAGGAAACTCAACCAGCCCCAAAAGCCCTATCGAAAAGAGCCCCCAAATTGCAGAACCCTAATCACGTAGAAACCATCCTCACCGCGAGCATCCTCATTGCAGATCAACATCGTGACTCCTCAGACCTATAAAGCAAGAGAACCAAACCAGAACAGTCATGGATAAATCACAACGCAGCCTTGCGCAACCCACTAAATTGGGCATTGTGAGGGTGGTGGAACAAAATGGTAAGGTGAATTCGGGGTCTCTTGAAATTCTGAAAATTAGGGTTGGCAAGGTGTCAACACCTGATTTCGTCCGGATAGATTAAAAACATCAAAAATTAAGGAAAAATAAAAATGATTTTTTCATTATTATTTACTTTTCTTTATTTTTATTACTTCTCTGTTTTCTTATTTTCTTATCCTTTATTCATTATTATATTGTGATCCTTTATTTTATCGTGTTTATTTTTATTATGTCATTTTATTTATGTATATATTTATTTATTTTTATTGTTATAAAAAAAATTTATTTTTCCTTCTATTTTTTTAGATTCAGGAAAAGAATTTTTCTTAAATGATATACATATGCATTGCTAATCAAATAAAAAAATAATAAAAAAGGAGACAAGATCTCTTCAGGATATGCAGGTGCGTTTTTTTTAATGTTTTTTTTAAAGTGGTTTGAGCACCAAGAGAAGAAGAGCGGATCACGGGGAGAAAGAAAATTCAATCCTGGGTTTTCTCCTTTAAGCAGCAAAGCTTCAATAAAAAAATGAGTCATCAGAAGATATATTTTTATATACCAATTGAGGTCCCAGATTTCCACCTTCAGCAAATGCTCCAATGAAACTTGCCGACAGTTTCATCTTCTGCCAATTGCAAATGCTCCAATTATGCTGCCAATAATTTGCTATTCCAACAACCCAATAATTTCTGCAGCCCTCCAACCATAGCTACCGACACTCCTCATGTGCTGAAGCCTACAAATGAAGACTGAATCTCCATCACTGAGGGGGGGAGGAGCACCTATCATCTTCATCTTTCTTCTTTCATTTTTCATCTCCAACACTATTACCAACACCCTTCCAGCCGCCACCTTTTTCTTCCATTCCTAATTTCTCATCACCAATACACACACGGCACCAGAGGGAGAGTTTCTTTCTCCATTCATTCTCTTCATTCCTCCAAAGCAAAATTCATAGATCTGGATTCTTCCTCATATGAAACCCAATTGCTTTCAATCTCTTTCCTATTCTGCACTCTCCGTATTCCTTACACCCTTCAGCAAACCAATATCAATCTATTTCACCCACAAAATTGATTTCCATCATCATGACCAAACACTAAAATCCTTTCCCCACTCATCTCGTCAAAATTGAACTGCATCTAGTCCAGGGGTCCAAAAATTATGTGTGAGTATTCAAATGAAATCCCTTTGAGTCTAGAATCTAACCCAAAAAGTTTCATTGCATTTAGAGCTCTGTGCAAAAAGATATGAGCCAAACAGTAAACCAACGTCAGTGCCAGAAACGAAACAGTCAAGCCTGATTTCGAAATCATACTGCATCTAGTCCAGGGGTCCAAAAATTATGTGTGAGTATTCAAATGAAATCCCTTTGAGTCTAGAATCCAACCCAAAAAGTTTCATTGCATTTAGAGCTCTGTGGAAAACGATATGAGCAAAACAATAAACCAAGGTCAGTGCCAGAAACGAAACAGTCAAGCCTGATTTCGAAATCATACTGCATCTAGTCCAGCGGTCCAAAAATTATGTGTGAGTATTCCAATGAAAGCCCTTTGAGTCTAGAATCCATCCCAAAAGGTTTCATTGCATTTCGAGCTCTGTAGAAAAAGATATGAGCCAAACAGTAAACAAGGTCAGTGCCAGAAACGAAACATCCAAACCTGATTTCGAAGTTATACTGAAGCTAGTCCGGAGGTCTAAAATATAAGTGTGAGATATCAAATGAAATCCCTTTCGATCTAGTTTCTATGAAAAAAAGTTTCATTGCGTTTGAAGTTTTGCAGAAAAATTTATCAGTGAAACATTCAGCAAAGGTCAGTGTAAAAGGAAAGCTGAAGCCATGAGGATGGAAGTGTTCAAGCCAATTCTTTGAGCACCCCCTGTTTCTCACCCGCACACCCCCTTTCATCTGGGCTTAAGCCCTTCCACAAACAAAAATAAAAAAATCTCAGTCGTTTTTCTGCACCCCTAGTTTCATGTTTCGCACCTCTTTCATTTGGGCTTAAGCCTTTCTGCCAGTAAAATAAAAAAAAAAGGAATTGGATCTAACACACATTTCAGGATGCACTTCTATTTTCATTTTTACACCCCTGACAGATAAAGGAGTTTCTACTCTCTGCACTCCGGGTTTTTATCTCTGCACCCCCTATTCTTGTTAGTTTGTTTCTCTCGCTTTGTTCTTAAATTTTTATTTCTTTATTTGTTTTTTTTTTCTTGTATGTAGCCCTTTGTGTGATAACTCCACTCTTGTATATTGCATTTTATATTTTGTTGAATTTGTTCATAAAAAATATAAACAAAAAATAAAATAAAACAAAGCCGTGTGAGTGCTCGTGCGATCATACGCATAAGCCTAGTGCTCATTACGCAAACAATAAGAAAAAAGTCGTGTGAGTACTCGTGCGATCGTACGCATCAGCCTAGTGCTCATTACGCAAAAAAAATCTAAATATTTTATAAAAATACCAAAAATATTAAGCACATGTGTGATCGCACGCATTGTCCTTGTGCTGAAAACATTTTCTGTTTATTTTGTAAAAATACCAAAAAAATATAAAATCTTCAAAAAACCAAAAACATTCATATTTTCAAACAACAAACAGTCTTGCTTGCCAGAACTACGTGATCCTTGATTCTCCATCAAAAGTGGAGATACGTAGGAGCAAGGCCAGTCCTTGTCAGGTTCATTTTCCCAAAAATCCAAAATCATTTCCAAACAAAATTCTCAAACAATTTTCAAAGAAATTTTCAAGCAGTTTTCTAAAAGAACTACGGAACCCTGATTTCTCATTCTTAATGAGAATACGTAGGAGCAAGGTCAAACCTTGTCGGGCCCAAAAAACTAAAAAATATTTTGTTTCTTTAGAATTTTATTTTTAGGGGAAAGTTAATCATTTTGAAAACCACATCATATTCGCATATTTAGTTAAAGGTACTGCCTTAGGGCAGGCGTTGTAGGGTGCTAATACCTTCCCTACACGTAACCGACTCCCGAACTTAGAATCTCAGTTTCGCAGACCATGCTTTATCATTTTATGGTTTTTCCGTAGTTTTCCAGAATAAACTATGGTGGCGACTCCAATCTCTCTTTTTCAAACTGTGTTTTCTTTTTCGGATCGTCGTCCCGTCGCGATCCCGGTTGCGACAGATGGTGACTCCGCTGGGGATTATGAGAGTCAGGCCATTTAATTAGATAAGCGAATTCGATGTGGTTTTTCTTTGTGTTTTTATTCCCTTTTTCGTTATCTATGTTTGATATTTGGAATAATTGCATGTGAGTTTCTTTTACTTTTTCTTTATGTTTGAAATAATTGTTCCTTATCTATGTTTGATATGTCTACTTATTTGTGTTTATTTTTGAAATTGTTGTTATAATCTCCCTCTACACAATATGCATATCATGAGTGAGGCCCTATACTCGGGTCTGAGCGCAACTTAGAATTAAAGGGGTTGTGTAGCGGTGTCACTCTGGGATGTACTTCCTGTCTGGCTATCATGAGAACTCCAGCTAGAGTCTGTTCTCTTCATTTGTGTCTCCACATCTAGTTGATTACTCTGACTGTTGTGGAGAAGCAGTGAAAAGAGCCATAGCTCTAGTGGCCTTGATTTAAGGATTAGGGAGCTATCCTTGTGAGTGCATATATGTGGCCTTAGAACTTTAAGTCACTCAACCTTTGATAAGGCACAAAAGGGAGATTATTTGTTTAAGTCTGTCAGTCATTATTTTTCTTTCTATTTTTTACAATGAATGTGTCAGATTTCTTTTTGTAAAAAAAAATATAAAACAAAAAAAAACTAAATAAATATGGAGATAAATAAATAAAATTGGAATTCAATATTTAATTTTGTCTCGGAATCATTCTAAAAAAAAACAAAAATTGAGGAAAATCTTGAGTCACTTGTCTTTCTTACAAATTGTCAAACTCTTGTTTTTCGAAAATAGAAAAAATGATAATCAAAGACAAAAGTTACAGTGTCAGACTTTTCCGAGGTCAAATGTCTAATCAAAAATAACAATTTGATGTTTTCTCTCGAGACGTTTGCACGCATGGTGTTTGAAAAATCTCACCCTTCACCTTCCAAAATAAAAGGATTTTCCCCAACAAATACTGTCACTGCCTTCAGGAACAAAGTAAACCTTTACACCGGGGAAAATTGGTCTGGTGATCCCTGAATCCATTGAAAAAAAGAGAGAGAGAGTTGAAAATGAATAATGTCTCAGGAAGAGAGGATCTCCTTGCCAACTAGCCAAAAGTATGCACAAGAAAATCAAACCAATTGGGACCACCTTTTAGCCGATCCTTTCATGCCCACTACTTCTTCTAAAAAGAACCCATACCCAAAAAAAAAAAATGGGGCACCCGAGTGGATCTCAACCCGCAACTTTTCCTTAAAAATCATCAATCCATAATCTCAAAATTGGGGCAGTTGGGTGGATCTCACCACGCGACTTTTCCTTGAAAATCATCAACCCATAATCCCAAGACTGGGGCAGCTTTGTAGATCTTACTTGGATTTTTCACCCGAATTATCATGGATTCATCATCATACTCATTACACAAAACCGGAGCAACTTTTAGGTGCCTCATAGGAGCGCATGAGGTGACGTGCCGACATGGCTATCCCATTATCTTCCAAACCATTCTAAACAACTCTCATCCTTCAAGCATGTTGTGTTGACGTCTCGGAAGAAAAAAGTCAAAATGTAATAATCTTAAAGTTAGATCTCAGATGTATGACATTCCTCACTTTTCTAAGCATTGGAAACAATGACCAGTTTGATGATTGCAAGTAAGACAATTGACTCAAAAAAAAAAAAAAACAAAAACAAAGCAAACATTTTTATTTCTGATCGAAACATTTTTCATTCATATGAATGGTTATCGAATCCTTCTTATTCTTCAAAAAAAAACAAAACTAATTAATAAAAACGTCAAAAAAAAATAAACAAACAAATAAAAAAATCAAATTTCAAAATAAAAAATTTGAAAATTTTCAAGCTCAACTTGGCCCAGTTACATACATAATTTTCTTCTAATATGTTTAATATTTTTCACATTCAAAAATGATGGAATTTCAAAAAAAAAAACAAAAAAAAAACATTTTTGTTTTTAAATCGTTTTTCTAAGTCAAGCTTTCTCATGTCAATTTTCACACTGGTCTGCAAAGTTCAGTTTCCATGCTGGCCCGCAAGGCCCAGTTTCCACATTGGCCAAGAAATTCCAATTTCCACATTGGTCCAGAAAGCCCATTTTCCATACTGGCATGTAAGGCCCAGTTCCTGCATTGGCCAAGAAATCCCAATTTCCACGTTGGCTCAAAAAGCCCATTTTCCATACTGGCTTCAAAGCCCAGCTTCCATGCTGGCCTGCAAAGCCCAGTTTCAACACTGGCCCACAAAGCGAAGCTTGACTGGCCACCAAACCCATTTTTCTCTAAAAATTTTTTAAAAAAAAAGTGTTTTTCAACTAGTATCATCATTACTTTTCTTCATGCATAAAACCAAAAAATACGCAAAAGATTAAGTCAATTATTTTCAATGCAAATCATCCATTTTATGAGATTTCAAAAAAAAAAATTTTGTAATGGATGTCAGAATCTTCTATAGTCAAATGATTAAATCGCATTTCCTTAAGAAATATTTGTGTCTGCATTGCTTGAAAACATTATCCTTCAACCTCCACTAAACCAAAGATTGACCCCAATCATGTTCTTGAGCCCTAATAAACACAAAGCTTTACACTGGGGCAGATTTTCCGTGTTCATTTAGGAGATCCTTAAATCTGTTGGGACGCAAAAAAAAAAAAAAGAAAGAAAAATGACTCTTGTTGAAATCATTTAATCTTGTCTCCTAATTAATCTTGTGAAAATAAATCAATCAAAATTTGAAATGATGTGTGACCATCTTTCTTTATCCAAAAACAACAAAATATATCCTTTGATACCAAATTTGAGCCAATAAGAAATTTCTTTTCAAATTTACCCAAACAAGGGTTACCATCAGCATAGAAGTCAACTCAAATTGCAAACAATGAAAAAATACACTTGGTGATCAAATGAAGAGAGTTCATCGAAAATAAAGCAAAAATAGAAAGAATCACAAAGTGATGACAAACAAAGATTGAAATTTAAGAAATAACAAAGAAAGTCAAAACAGATTTGACAAATAACTGATACAAGGTGCAGATGGTAACTTTGGTTTCAAATAACCCGCAAACTTTTATTTGGGCCTTTATATCTTTTCTTTCAATACCCTTCAGCCCAAGCCACATTACAAGCCCAATAAAAGTCCACACGGATTGAATAATGGTTGCTTAAATTTTCATAAAGCTTAATTTTCAAACAAGACAAAAATGACTAACAATGCAGTTGTAAAAAAAAATGATGATGAAAATGAATGTCCTCGGAAGAAGGGAACTCCCTGTTGATCAAAATTACAAAGGAAAATCAAGCCAATTTGGGCAATCCTTTCAAGCCAATCATTTCCATACCCATCACAAATTTCTATCCCATTCAAACTCTTCCCCCAATTCCCAAACTAGGGGGCAACTTTGGGCAACTTTGTGGATTTCATATGTTTTGACCCATTCAAAATATTGGGCGTCTTTGTTAATCTTTCATCTGAATATTCAAAGCTCATACAAAGACTGAGACATCCCTTGTTGGGCCTCGCATGATCTTGGTTCACCCCGAACTTCAAAAATCCATCACCACCAAAATTGGGGCAATTTGTAAATCTCACATGATATTCTCACTCCCTGATTCATGACTTATTCCCTCACAATTCACAGATACATTTGTCCATACCTACCTTTTTACCATGCCCTAAACTGGAACAGCTGCTGAGTATCCACGACCTCACATTGGCATTTGTAACTGTTTTAAGGAGTAAGAGGCCCAAGTAGCCAACCCGGTACTCTCCAAATCCTTCCACATATTTGTCCCAACCCCTGATATCAAGCATGTACGCACTAATATTTCGTCAAGAAATTTCTAGCACAGAAGCTTCATATTGAACATTTGACTTTAGAATTTGACATCCATCATTAAAAAAAATGAAAGTCTAAATTTTCATAGATTTGATAATTTCAAAGAAAACAAATTGACTCAGTAAAAAACAAAAGTGTCATAGTTTCATAATCTTCCATCACAGATCAAAAGTCAACATCTTGTACATATTTTCATCAAATCTTCTTCCTTCAAAAAAGACAAAAAAAAAAATCAAAATGCATCAAAGTTTTCTCTTCCAATTGCAAAATTACATATTTTCACCAAATCTTCTTCCTTCAAAAAAGACAAAAAAAAAAATCAAAATGCATCAAAGTTTTCTCCTCCAATTTCAAAACTACATATTTTCACCAAATCTTCTTCTTTGCAAAAGACAAAAAAAAAATCAACATGCATCAAAGTTTTCTCCTCAAATTTCAAAATTTACATCCACCATATCTCTCTTCCATATCGAGATTTCAAATCCTTGTACAAAAATGCAACACTTTGTTTATTGATTTCAAAACTTTTTAAAAAAAAAATCATCAGAATCAACATCATGTACATATTTTCAAAAACTTTGAATTTGTTTTCGTAAATATTTATCAAATCTTCTTCCTTCAAAAAGACAAAAAAATCAACATGCATCAAAGCTTTCTCATGCAATTTCCAAATTTACATCAACCATGCTTCTCATTTCAAAAAAAAAATAAAATAAAATAAAAATGGACACTCAGTTCTATCTAAAAAAAAAACTCAATCAAAAATAAAAAATTTCAACATCTCAAAATTTCAACAAAATCCAAATTTCACATTCAAAACAATCAAAACAATTTTACTTTCTGCTATTGGTATCTCGGCCCTCTGCAAGGCAATGGTCGAGCCCAATTTTACTTTCTGCTATTGGTATCTCGGCCCTCTGCAAGGCAATGGTCGAGCCCAATTTTACATTTATGCTATTGGTATCTCGGCCCTCTACAAGGCAATGGTCGAGCCCAATTTTACTTTCTGCTATTGGTATCTCGGCCCTCTGCAAGGCAATGGTCGAGCCCAATTTTACATTTATGCTATTGGTATCTCGGCCCTCTGTGAGACAATGGTCGAGCCCAATTTTACTTTCTGCTATTGGTATCTCGGCCCTCTGTAAGGCAATGGTCGAGCCCAGAAATCAAACTCAAATCATTCATTTCCATAGGGTTGGTACACCCTCCACGAGGTTTCTACACCTCATAAACTTCATCCACAGGGTTGGTACACCCTCCACGAGGTTATTACACCTCATTCACTTCCATAGGGTTGGTACACCCTCCACGAGGATAGTACACCTCATTCACTTCATCCATAGGGTTGGTACACCCTCCACGAGGTTGGTACACCTCATTCACTTCATCCATAGGGTTGGTAAACCCTCCACGAGGTTTCTACACCTCATAAACTTCATCCATAGGGTTGGTACACCCTCCACGAGGTTATTACACCTTATTCACTTCCATAGGGTTGGTACACCCTCCACGAGGTTTCTACACCTCATCGACTTCATCCATAGGGTTGGTACACCCTTCACGAGGTTGGTACACCTCATTCACTTCCATAGGGTTGGTACACCCTCCACGAGGTTTCTACACCTCATAAACTTCATCCATAGAGTTGGTACACCCTCCACGAGGTTATTACACCTCATTCACTTCCATAGGGTTGGTACACCCTCCACGAGGTTTCTACACCTCATCGACTTCATCCATAGGGTTGGTACACCCTCCACGAGGTTGGTACACCTCATTCACTTCCATAAGGTTGGAACACCCTCCACAAGGTTTCTACACCTCATAAACTTCATCCATAGGGTTGGTAGACCCTCCACGAGGTTATTACACCTCATTCACTTCCATAGGGTTGGTACACCCTCCACGAGGTTTCTACACCTCATCGACTTCATCCATAGGGTTGGTACACCCTCCACGAGGTTGGTACACCTCATTCACTTCCATAGGGTTGGTACACCCTCCACGAGGTTTCTACACCTCATCAACTTCATCCATAGGGTTGGTACACCCTCCACGAGGTTGGTACACCTCATTCATTTCCATAGGGTTGGTACACCCTCCACGAGGTTTCTACACCTCATCAACTTCATCCATAGGGTTGGTACACCCTCTACGAGGTTGGTACACCTCATTCATTTCCATAGGGTTGGTACACCCTCCACGAGGTTATTACACCTCATTCATTTCCATAGGGTTGGTACACCCTCCACGAGGTTTCTACACCTCATCAACTTCATCCATAGGGTTGGTACACCCTCCACGAGGTTATTACACCTCATTTGTAACACCCTAATATTTTAAAGGGTATTACTGATAGTAGAGACTAAATTAATTTGATATATTTTATAAACCATCAAACTTTATTTCAATTCTCCCAAAGTACAATACCAAACTTACAAACTTCAAACAATATAGTCTTCACCACTTAACATAAATTCGAATTTCAACTTATAAGTTTTACACAACATAATTTTTCCAATACAAATTTATTCTTTTTACAAAATATCCCTGAAAGTTTTTCCCCGCGTCTCTCTCATCTCTAAGCTTTTTCAACCGCATCTGCGACATTATCTATTCACATATAACATGAGTTATATGATCATAGCACAAACAAATAAGGGTAAGCCAACCATATCATAAAATCATTAAACTTGTAATAAAAATATTATAATCATGTATTTCTGCAATTGATAAAATATCATTATTCCGATGTCATTAATTCATCATTATCAAAATCATCTTTCTCATTTCCATAAATCTTACAAGTGTTCCATGCTTACTCATGAAGCCTTATGGTCAGACCGCTCTCTGCCTGCTTCCTTAAGCCTCACTTATATACTATGTCTTACTTTCTGAAGCCTTATGGTCAGACCCCTCTCTGCCTGCTTCTATAAAACTTACGAATCATATGTTTATGTCAAAGCCTTATGGTCAGACCACTTTCTGCCTGCTTTCATAAACCTCAAGTGTTACTTTGCTCATACCAAACTCTCATGGTATAACTCAAACAAACTACTCCCGGTAGTAAACATCATTTCATAAGTAATGATTTCTCATATCCACCCCAACATTTCATAAAACCAACAATTCATACCCTCTTATCCACCTAACTCAATCATGTTCATTCTTTAATCATGAATTCATAATCACTCATTTTAGTATCAATAAATCAAACATATTGCCAGATATCATGCTTCATATTATAAACTCATTTTGCCCATTACGAGTATAACTCAACATATTTTCACCAAACAAAGATCATGGATCAACCAAAATATATCAACATATCTTAAGAACTACATATTAAAGTCTGGGCTCAATGTAATGATAAATAAAATATATATGAAATTTTTACCATGATAATATTATGCATCTACAATCAACTTGTTTTATGTTATTTTCATCCTATTATAGATTTTTCTTTACCCCAATTGGTCACCGGAGAGGACCCAGATGTCTGAACGCATCAAACTCACCTTCGACGCCAGCACATATGACTAGTCACAATTGACTGGACCAGGCCAGGGCTGCTCTATGATCAGGGATGTGCCAACTCAGGTTTTTAAGGTTCCTCTATCCTACCAACAAAGGGAGGTCCTCAATAATTAACAATTTATTTATTTAATTTATCTACCTTATTTTCTTATGCTCTAAATCTTAAAATGCTTAATTTTACTTCCTCTCACAACAACCTCAACCAGTATCTGTATATCTATTTAATACCCATATACAAGTTATTACAGAACCCTTATTCCAAACCTCCCAACAAGATCAATTTCAGCCAACAAACTCATTCAATAAATTCATCACAATAAACATCCATAATAGAATTCATACAAGATAATTATAAACAATTAACAATAATAAAACATTACAATAAATGGTCATAGAAGAATACAATATTTGACAATCATAAAAATAATCTTAATATAAAAATTCATGGGGAAACAAGAAGTTGAATCTGGCAGAGCCGGTTAGACAACTTCTAATCCATCCAAAAATACAATATAATTAAATAACAAGAACAATAACATGTATGGGGAAATAAGAAGTTGAATCTGGCAGAGCCGGTTAGACAACTTCTAATCCTTCCAAAAATGCAATAAAATAAATAAGTAAAGCAATAAATAGTTTGGGGAAACAAGAAGTTGAATCTGGCAGAGCCGGTTAGACAACTTCTAATCCTTCCAAAATGCAATAAAATAAATAAGTAAAGAAATAAAACATTTGGGGAAACAAGAAATTGAATCTGGCAGAGCCGGTTAGACAATTTCTAATCCTTCCAAAATACAAAAAATAAACAACTAATAACATACAAATGGCATAACATAATCAATATCACGTTTTACAACTATCACACTTGGATATCAACACAAAAGCATACTCTCATTTAAATTCAAAATCATACAGAAACAAAATACTCCATAATCAAGATTTAAGATCAGACAAAAGCAAAATATAGCATATTCAAGACTCAAGATAATACAAAAGGAGATACTCAAGGTTAGCTTCCCTTACCTCTATTACAGACTTAATCTCCTCGCTCTCTGAAAACTTCCAGAATATCCTCTTTGAAATTAGAAATTCTTCCAACTCTCTTCTCTCAAAAATTTTCTAAGTTCTTTGGTGTAAATTTTCAGCCTCCCCCTTGGCTATTTATAGTAAAAAATTTTACTATTCATTTTTACTATTCATTTTTACTATTCATTTTTACTATTCATTTTTACTATTCATTTTTTTATTCATTTTACTATTACAAAAATAATTTTTTATTTGCAAATTGGTGAATTCTGATCTCAAAGCTACGTGGAACACTTATCCTTTCCAAAAATAATTTTTTTTTTAATTTTTTTTTTACTATTCACTTTTTACTATTCACAATTTACTATTCACTATTTACTTTTTTTTTTTTAATTTAGTATCTGACTTACAAATATTTTCAAGGATCTTACAATCTCCCCAACAACAATTATTTTCGCCCTCGAAAATTATTTATTTAAACAAAGACTATTTAACAAAAGAATACTTACAAAAGAGATATGGATTTTTAAAAACCATTGCTCTGATACCCAACAGTGTAACACCCCGATTTAGGCGTTACAATTTATTTTTCCACAAAAATACATATATAACTTTTCTTTAACAATTTTCAACACCAACAAAATATTAAGTGCTTTATTACAACACAAGTCTTCTGAAATAAAATTTCACACAATTCATAAACTTCTGAAATTTAAAATTTCACACAGTTTGAAATTTCAAAACATATTTATTTAGAAATCCCCCATGTCTCTTTTTTTTTTTTTCACATATCTCTCATCTTCTAAGCAAGTCCAGAACCATCTGCTAATTCATCTTAAATAGTTTCTGCTCCCGTATAATATCACACATTATACGATCATTGCATTCACATACACAAACACAAACAATAGGGTGAGCTAACTGAAACAAGCATACAATCCATTCACAATCCGTTAATAATACATCCACAGTATTCAATACAGTTAAGCATTATCACAATATCATTGCTCAACAATTTTACTATTCCACTTATCAAAGTATTACAACTTCACCTCATCCGACCTACTTACCAAAGTAGTACAAACCAAGTTATTCTCTCTACTTATCAAAGTAGCACCGCAAGACAATACTGTCTACTTATCAAAGCAGCACAGTATAATTAATTCGCCTACTTACCAAAGTAGCATAAAACAAGATCTTCTGTCTACTTACCAAAGTAGCACAGTATAGTTAATCTGCCTACTTATCAAAGTAGCCCGATTTATATCATTCTCTTTATCTCTTCATTCATCATCTCATCCTGCCTACTTATCAAAGTAGCGCAAATCACCCTGCTTACTTACCAAAGTAACGCAGACCCAACATCTACTCGCCTACTTACCAAAGTAGCGCAAACCAACATCATTTATATTATTTCAACAAATTATTCATAATCAAGCACAACCCATCCAAAACTAATCATATTCAACAAGCATAAGAGAACCAGTGAACTTTTCTCAATTTCCTTCTGTCTACTTACCAATGTAGCATAAATTAACCAAATTACATTTTCCTAACATATCATTCATAACCAATCACATGCCATCTCAACCACTAATCCCGAACCAATCATGCTCAACAAACACATAATAACCAATCAACATATCTCAGTTTCAATCCTGCCTACTTACCAAAGTAGCACAAATTAACCAAATTACCTTTTTTTTAACATATTATTTATCGGCGATCTAAACCAATCAAACTAATCAACAACATGTTTAGATCATATGGTAAGCTTTTCAGTCCAATCCAACGGTTAATGAGGCGGAAATCATCAATTTTGTATAAATGATCCAAAACATAAATTAAACAGTATTGAGATCCCTCAGAAGGTACGAAATTAATATCTCTAAATCTGTAACTCCGATCTAAAATCCGAACGGTCGAAGTATACCACTATCTCTTAAGAAATACATACTAAAATTTCAGATTAATCTAACGGTTATCTAAGTAGATATGGGGATTTTACCGAGGTAACTCAGAGACAGAAATTTAAGTGGTTCTCGGTTTAACTCAAAATGCGGAATGAATTCCTCTAAGCACAGACATCTAATTCCAAATCGGAACGGTCAAGATCACCTAATATGTCTTATGAACTACATACTAAAGTTTGGGCTCAATCTAACGGTAAATGAAATATCTATGAAATTTTTACCATTATAACTTAAGAACAGAATTACAGTGTTCATCAAATATTTCCAACTTTCGAAATTTCTTTCTCTAAGCATAGACCTTCAATTACAAATCCGATCGGTCACAGTGTATTAATATGTCTTAGGGATCCTATATCAAATTTTTGAGGTTGATCTAACAGTCAAATAGGTCAGAATCTATATTTTACTGAGACAACTTAGTAACAGAACTACAGGGGTAACTAAATTACTCAAACTTATAGGATTTATTTATCCAAGTACAGACTTTTATTTTCAAATCCGAACGGTCAAAGTTTAGTAATATGTCTTAGGATTCACATATTAAAATTTTAACTAAATCCAACGGTGAAAAAAATTAATAGAAATTTATTACCACAGTAACTCGAAAATAAGAAATTATAATCATGAAAACCAAATTTTACACAAGTCAATAGATAACTACCATTACCAAATTTAACATATTCATATTCATATTCATGATCATAATAAGAAAGGATTAGCTCCCCTTCATCAAAGTCAAGCAATTGGAACCATATTTCTAACCACAAAATTCTAGAAATTAAGTTGAGTTAGCTCCCCTTACCTCATGAAGACTTAAAACACCTTAAACTCTTCTTCAAAGAGAGCAACTCCTCTCCTCCTTGCTAGACCAAGTCAGCCTCCACTCTTAGGACACTTAGGATTTCGTTCACCGCCCACCAATGACCTCTCTACTCTCCCCCAAAACTCCAAATCTGATTTGGAATTGAAAGAAGATGTCTTAGACAACTAAGGACCCATGCACTTGGCACTTAGCAATAATAAACAACCAATGGACCATCCTAAACCATTTTCCAGCCCTAAAACATGGTAGGAAAGTCTCCAAAGGGTCCCAAAATGTTCTCCTAGTCCAGAACACAACCTACCCACTCCAAAAAGTCGCAACTTGTAAAAATACACCTAAAATTAAGGTTGGACGCTAGCCCTTGGACAGCAAAACTGTCACGTTTTCCCCAGCTCGGTTAGACCCCTTCCCGAAGTCCAAAATATGCGTAGGAGTAGTCAAATTGAAACTCTTTGAGTCTAGTTTCCAATAAAACAAGAATCAACTCAATTGATATTTTACTAAGAATAATAATTTCACTCCCCAAAGTCCCAAAATATTTTCGAAAACCATTGCTCTGATACCAAAATGTAACACCCTAATATTTTAAAGGGTATTACTGATAGTAGAGACTAAATTAATTTGATATATTTTATAAACCATCAAACTTTATTTCAATTCTCACAAAGTACAATACCAAACTTACAAACTTCAAACAATATAGTCTTCACCACTTAACATAAATTCGAATTTCAACTTATAAGTTTTACACAACATAATTTTTCCAATACAAATTTATTCTTTTTACAAAATATCCCTGAAAGTTTTTCCCCGCGTCTCTCTCATCTCTAAGCTTTTTCAACCGCATCTGCGACATTATCTATTCACATATAACATGAGTTATATGATCATAGCACAAACAAATAAGGGTAAGCCAACCATATCATAAAATCATTAAACTTGTAATAAAAATATTATAATCATGTATTTCTGCAATTGATAAAATATCATTATTCCGATGTCATTAATTCATCATTATCAAAATCATCTTTCTCATTTCCATAAATCTTACAAGTGTTCCATGCTTACTCATGAAGCCTTATGGTCAGACCGCTCTCTGCCTGCTTCCTTAAGCCTCACTTATATACTATGTCTTACTTTCTGAAGCCTTATGGTCAGACCCCTCTCTGCCTGCTTCTATAAAACTTACGAATCATATGTTTATGTCAAAGCCTTATGGTCAGACCACTTTCTGCCTGCTTTCATAAACCTCAAGTGTTACTTTGCTCATACCAAACTCTCATGGTATAACTCGAACAAACTACTCCCGGTAGTAAACATCATTTCATAAGTAATGATTTCTCATATCCACCCCAACATTTCATAAAACCAACAATTCATACCCTCTTATCCACCTAACTCAATCATGTTCATTCTTTAATCATGAATTCATAATCACCCGTTTTAGTATCAATAAATCAAACATATTGCCAGATATCATGCTTCATATTATAAACTCATTTTGCCCATAACGAGTATAACTCAACATATTTTCACCAAACAAAGATCATGGATCAACCAAAATATATCAACATATCTTAAGAACTACATATTAAAGTCTGGGCTCAATGTAATGATAAATAAAATATATATGAAATTTTTACCGTGATAATATTATGCATCTACAATCAACTTGTTTTATTTTATTTTCATCCTATTATAGATTTTTCTTTACCCCAATTGGTCACCGGAGAGGACCCAGATGTCTGAACGCATCAAACTCACCTTCGACGCCAGCACATATGACTAGTCACAACTGACTGGACCAGGCCAGGGCTGCTCTATGATCAGGGATGTGCCAACTCAGGTTTTTAAGGTTCCTCTATCCTACCAACAAAGGGAGGTCCTCAATAATTAACAATTTATTTATTTAATTTATCTACCTTATTTTCTTATGCTCTAAATCTTAAAATGCTTAATTTTACTTCCTCTCACAACAACCTCAACCAGTATCTGTATATCTATTTAATACCCATATACAAGTTATTACAGAACCCTTATTCCAAACCTCCCAACAAGATCAATTTCAGCCAACAAACTCATTCAATAAATTCATCACAATAAACATCCATAATAGAATTCATACAAGATAATTATAAACAATTAACAATAATAAAACATTACAATAAATGGTCATAGAAGAATACAATATTTGACAATCATAAAAATAATCTTAATATAAAAATTCATGGGGATACAAGAAGTTGAATCTGGCAGAGCCGGTTAGACAACTTCTAATCCATCCAAAAATACAATATAATTAAATAACAAGAACAATAACATGTATGGGGAAATAAGAAGTTGAATCTGGCAGAGCCGGTTAGACAACTTCTAATCCTTCCAAAAATGCAATAAAATAAATAAGTAAAGCAATAAATAGTTTGGGGAAACAAGAAGTTGAATCTGGCAGAGCCGGTTAGACAACTTCTAATCCTTCCAAAATGCAATAAAATAAATAAGTAAAGAAATAAAACATTTGGGGAAACAAGAAATTGAATCTGGCAGAGCCGGTTAGACAATTTCTAATCCTTCCAAAATAAAAAAAATAAACAACTAATAACATACAAATGGCATAACATAATCAATATCACGTTTTACAACTATCACACTTGGATATCAACACAAAAGCATACTCTCATTTAAATTCAAAATCATACAGAAACAAAATACTCCATAATCAAGATTTAAGATCAGACAAAAGCAAAATATAGCATATTCAAGACTCAAGATAATACAAAAGGAGATACTCAAGGTTAGCTTCCCTTACCTCTATTACAGACTTAATCTCCTCGCTCTCTGAAAACTTCCAGAATATCCTCTTTGAAATTAGAAATTCTTCCAACTCTCTTCTCTCAAAAATTTTCTAAGTTCTTTGGTGTAAATTTTCAGCCTCCCCCTTGGCTATTTATAGTAAAAAATTTTACTATTCATTTTTACTATTCATTTTTACTATTCATTTTTTTATTCATTTTACTATTACAAAAATAATTTTTTATTTACAAATTGGTGAATTCTGATCTCAAAGCTACGTGGAACACTTATCCTTTCCAAAAATAATTTTTTTTTTAATTTTTTTTTTTACTATTCACTTTTTAATATTCACAATTTACTATTCACTATTTACTTTTTTTTTTTTAATTTAGTATCTGACTTACAAATATTTTCAAGGATCTTACATCATTCACTTCCATAGGGTTGGTACACCCTCCACGAGGTTTCTACATCTCATCAACTTCATCCATAGGGTTGGTACACCCTCCACGAGGTTATTACACCTCATTCATTTCCATAGGGTTGGTACACCCTCCACGAGGTTTCTACACCTCATCAACTTCATCCATAGGGTTGGTACACCCTCCACGAGGTTATTACACCTCATTCACTTCCATAGGGTTGGTACCCCCTCCACGAGGTTTCTACACCTCATCAACTTCATCCATAGGGTTGGTACACCCTCCACGAGGTTGGTACACCTCATTCATTTCCATAGGGTTGATACACCCTCCACGAGGTTTCTACACCTCATCAACTTCATCCATAGGGTTGGTACACCCTCCACGAGGTTGGTACACCCTCCACGAGGTTGGTACACCTCATTCACTTCCATAGGGTTGGTACACCCTCCACGAGGTTTCTACACCTCATCAACTTCATCCATAGGGTTGGTACACCCTCCACGAGGTTATGACACCTCATTCACTTCCATAGGGTTACGACACCCTCCACGAGGTTGCCACACCTCAATTCTCTCAGCTTTGTTCATTTGTTTTATTCTCTGTTAGTTCCTTGTTTACTTTGAAATCCGGACGAAATTAGTGTTTCTTTCTTTACTTAGCTTTTATTCCGATAACACAAAAATCTCAAATTTTCATATTATCTAGTAAAATCTAAGTAAAGAGGGGCAGCTGTCAACACCTGATTTCGTCCGGATAGATTAAAAACATCAAAAATTAAGGAAAAATAAAAATGATTTTTTCATTATTATTTACTTTTCTTTATTTTTATTACTTCTCTGTTTTCTTATTTTCTTATCCTTTATTCATTATTATATTGTAATCCTTTATTTTATCGTGTTTATTTTTATTATGTCATTTTATTTATGTATATATTTATTTATTTTTATTGTTATCAAAAAAAAATTATTTTTCCTTCTATTTTTTTAGATTCAGGAAAAGAATTTTTCTTAAATGATATACATATGCATTGCTAATCAAATAAAAAAATAATAAAAAAGGAGACAAGATCTCTTCAGGATATGCAGGTGCGTTTTTTTTTAATGTTTTTTTTAAAGTGGTTTGAGCACCAAGAGAAGAAGAGCGGATCACGGGGAGAAAGAAAATTCAATCCTGGGTTTTCTCCTTTAAGCAGCAAAGCTTCAATAAAAAAATGAGTCATCAGAAGATATATTTTTATATACCAATTGAGGTCCCAGATTTCCACCTTCAGCAAATGCTCCAATGAAACTTGCCGACAGTTTCATCTTCTGCCAATTGCAAATGCTCCAATTATGCTGCCAATAATTTGCTATTCCAACAACCCAATAATTTCTGCAGCCCTCCAACCATAGCTACCGACACTCCTCATGTGCTGAAGCCTACAAATGAAGACTGAATCTCCATCACTGAGGGGGGGAGGAGCACCTATCATCTTCATCTTTCTTCTTTCATTTTTCATCTCCAACACTATTACCAACACCCTTCCAGCCGCCACCTTTTTCTTCCATTCCTAATTTCTCATCACCAATACACACACGGCACCAGAGGGAGAGTTTCTTTCTCCATTCATTCTCTTCATTCCTCCAAAGCAAAATTCATAGATCTGGATTCTTCCTCATATGAAACCCAATTGCTTTCAATCTCTTTCCTATTCTGCACTCTCCGTATTCCTTACACCCTTCAGCAAACCAATATCAATCTATTTCACCCACAAAATTGATTTCCATCATCATGACCAAACACTAAAATCCTTTCCCCACTCATCTCGTCAAAATTGAACTGCATCTAGTCCAGGGGTCCAAAAATTATGTGTGAGTATTCAAATGAAATCCCTTTGAGTCTAGAATCTAACCCAAAAAGTTTCATTGCATTTAGAGCTCTGTGGAAAAAGATATGAGCCAAACAGTAAACCAACGTCAGTGCCAGAAACGAAACAGTCAAGCCTGATTTCGAAATCATACTGCATCTAGTCCAGGGGTCCAAAAATTATGTGTGAGTATTCAAATGAAAGCCCTTTGAGTCTAGAATCCAACCCAAAAAGTTTCATTGCATTTAGAGCTCTGTGGAAAACGATATGAGCAAAACAGTAAACCAAGGTCAGTGCCAGAAACGAAACAGTCAAGCCTGATTTCGAAATCATACTGCATCTAGTCCAGGGGTCGCAAAATTATGTGTGAGTATTCAAATGAAAGCCCTTTGAGTCTAGAATCCATCCCAAAAAGTTTCATTGCAGTTCGAGCTCTGTGGAAAAAGATATGAGCCAAACAGTAAACAAGGTCAGTGCCAGAAACGAAACATCCAAACCTGATTTCGAAGTTATACTGAAGCTAGTCCGGAGGTCTAAAATATAAGTGTGAGATATCAAATGAAAGCACTTTCGATCTAGTTTCTATGAAAAAAAGTTTCATTGCGTTTGAAGTTTTGCAGAAAAATTTATCAGTGAAACATTCAGCAAAGGTCAGTGTAAAAGGAAAGCTGAAGCCATGAGGATGGAAGTGTTCAAGCCAATTCTTTGAGCACCCCCTGTTTCTCACCCGCACACCCCCTTTCATCTGGGCTTAAGCCCTTCCACAAACAAAAATAAAAAAATCTTAGCCGTTTTTCTGCACCCCTAGTTTCATGTTTCGCACCTCTTTCATTTGGGCTTAAGCCTTTCTGCCAGTAAAATAAAAAAAAGGGAATTGGACCTAACACACATTTCAGGATGCACTTCTATTTTCATTTTTACACCCCTGACAGATAAAGGAGTTTCTACTCTCTGTACTCCGGGTTTTTATCTCTGCACCCCCTATTCTTGTTAGTTTGTTTCTCTCGCTTTGTTCTTAAATTTTTATTTCTTTATTTGTTTTTTTTTTCTTGTATGTAGCCCTTTGTGTGATAACTCCACTCTTGTATATTGCATTTTATATTTTGTTGAATTTGTTCATAAAAAATATAAACAAAAAATAAAATAAAACAAAGCCGTGTGAGTACTCGTGCGATCATACGCATCAGCCTAGTGCTCATTACGCAAACAATAAGAAAAAAGTCGTGTGAGTACTCGTGCGATCGTACGCATCAGCCTAGTGCTCATTACGCAAAAAAAAAAATCTAAATATTTTATAAAAATACCAAACATATTAAGCACATGTGTGATCGCACGCATCGTCCTTGTGCTGAAAACATTTTCTGTTTATTTTGTAAAAATACCAAAAAAATATAAAATCTTCAAAAAACCAAAAACATTCATATTTTCAAACAACAAACAGTCTTGCTCGCCAGAACTACGTGATCCTTGATTCTCCATCAAAAGTGCAGATACGTAGGAGCAAGGCCAGTCCTTGTCAGGTTCATTTTCCCAAAAATCCAAAATCATTTCCAAACAAAATTCTCAAACAATTTTCAAACAAATTTTCAAGCAGTTTTCTAAAAGAACTACGGAACCCTGATTTCTCATTCTTAATGAGAATACGTAGGAGCAAGGTCAATCCTTGTCGGGCCCAAAAAACTAAAAAATATTTTGTTTCTTTAGAATTTTATTTTTAGGGGAAAGTTAATCATTTTGAAAACCACATCATATTCGCATATTTAGTTAAAGGTACTGCCTTAGGGCAGGCGTTGTAGGGTGCTAATACCTTCCCTACACGTAACCGACTCCCGAACTTAGAATCTCAGTTTCGCAGACCATGCTTTATCATTTTATGGTTTTTCCGTAGTTTTCCAGAATAAACTATGATGGCGACTCCAATCTCTCTTTTTCAAACTGTGTTTTCTTTTTCGGATTGTCGTCCCGTCGCGATCCCAGTTGCGACACAAGGGCATAAGAAAGAGGGGTTTGGAGAGGGTGGGGGTGGTGATAGGGTAGGGGAGGCGGAGTGGGGCAGAAGAGGAAGTGGGAGAGGGATCAAGTGGGGCAAATACTCCAACATTGTTTTTTGCAAGAAAAAGAAGAATATTTGATCTGAGGCTTCCTTCCCTTCTCTTCTCCGTCAATCTGAAAAGCCAGAGACTAACCCTTCAATAAAACCCACCATTTATGCTCGTTGCTCTTCTATCTCGCGATGGGGGAGAACGATGCGGCAAAGTGAGAGATGTAGAGGTAGGATGGTCAGACGTTGACTAATATCACACTAATTATAATTAAAATTTATTAAAAGAAAACATTAATCCAAATTAATTATACTTAAAGGAAATACTAAACACATCACCACCTATACAATTTAAAAGTGCCACGTCTTCTGCCAGATCATCAATCTTTAACTCTGTTTGTTTCTATTTAACGGAAGGGACAAAGTTGACGCAAAATTTATCAAATGAGGACCAAGTTGACACTTTTTAAAACTAGGGACCAAATTAACACAATCGAGTAAAACTTGGGACAAAAGAGGCTATTAAACATATATATATATATATATATATATATATATATATATATATATATATATATGCAAATACATACACTAAAGAACATCACCATAGAATCTCTCCACTATATTTATAGAAATACGTCA
Organism: Vigna nakashimae; assembly: GCA_034642375.1. Classification (NCBI taxonomy): domain Eukaryota; kingdom Viridiplantae; phylum Streptophyta; class Magnoliopsida; order Fabales; family Fabaceae; genus Vigna; species Vigna nakashimae. Next base: position 28,132,699 of record CM067768.1, read on the forward strand.
AACACATATATCATGCACATTACTAATCACAAACTCTTCATCATCACTATATCATACTTGAAATAAACACCGTATATACTCACACTCATATTATAGTTCACGAAGCATCATTAATCTAATAATACATATGCGTAGGATACCAACTAACTTAGTTGAAACAGAACAAGAATAAGAAAAGACAGAAACATACAAACGCTTGGAAATAGGGCGCGGCGCATTCAACCCCTGTTTCTAGCACTCAGTGCCAAGCTCAAGCAAACATGCTCGCCCAACGAGTTTATCCTCTCACCTAACAAATTATGAATCAGACATGTAGGGAAGAAAATGACGCTCAACATCCAAAAGTGTCGCTCAACACCACACAACCCAGGAGCTCTCTGACTTTGCAACGCTCAATGCAACACAACCAAGAGACTCACTATTTTTCCAATGCTCTGCACCACACCAACATCACTCAACGCTACATTAGAAACCAGAAACTTCAACTTTGAAAATTGGGGAATCAAGGATCTATTTAGATGACCAAATAGGTATTCCTAACTCAATGAAGGGTTCTAAAATAGGTTTAGGTGTCAGATTGAACACTAATTCACTCAAATGATTAGATTCTCGATTCCCTAGTCTAACATAAAAACTAATCAAAATGTGCAAATTCAAACAATAACTCAGCATACCAAATAACCATATTTCAGTAATACCAATAGTTAACTAAGTCCTAAGTTGCACAAACTCATACCACCAACATCAAGTTCACTCAATAGGCAATCACCATAGAATTTCATGTGTTATACCACAAATTCTAGACCAAAAAAAAACACACATTCAACAAAATTCACATTAGTAACTCCACATACCAATTTATCAATTTCAAAACAAATCAAACATGCAACACAATTTATCAAAGCATCAATAACATAAAAAAGTGGTAGTTAGCTTCCCTTACCTGTTAAACGATCAAACAACTCTATAGAACTTAAAACAGCTCCTACAGATCAAAGAACTTTATCTACTCCTACAAACCATAGAATCATGATCAGGATACACCATTAAAACTATTGGTCAACAAAGAACATAATGGAAGATTCAGACGACACATGCAATAGAACTAAACATTGCATGCATCAAAAAATGTAAAAACTAGAGAAAAAAACATAAACTAACTTTTTGGCAAGAACTAATCGGTTTGACTTGAAAATCTCTTCACGAGGATTACTCAGGTGATCTCCAATCTTCAAACAGATAAACAAAGGTTTAGAAAATTTAGAGAGGTGACAGAAAGTTCTTAGAACACAAGTTTTAGAAAGATAGTAAATTTTTGGATAATAAAACTAGTTAATTGAAATTTTATTTATACTTTAATCTTTAATATTAAAATAAGATAGTCTAATATATTTAGAAAATAGAATCATATCTAATATATTATTTTCTAAATCTTTATAAAAATTATATTCACATAACAATATATTTTATTTATGAACAAATTTTATTTATAAATTAAAACTTATACAATTATATATTTTTTATTTTATTTTTTAATTTTCAACCAGTTCATAAATTAGAAGTTAGAAGTTAAAAATTAATTTATCAATTGGAAACTTAAACGTTAGAAATTTATCAAAGTCAAACTAATTTATTAATTAGAAACTTAGGGATAACGATAGTATGGGTTGGATAAGGAATATGATTATCTGTTATGTGTTTTATTTAAAATAATATGTTCAGTTACTTGTTGAATATTTGTGAAAAACGTTACGAGCCTTTTTATATAGAAAATTTTAAATATTTTTTTAAAATTTAGATAAATTTATTTAAAAAATATTTAAAATATTAACTTATATAAAAAAATTAATTTTTAAGTAAATTTAAATTAAATTACTCAATAAAATATTAATAAATTTAGTTTTTCTAAAAAATAAATTTAAATGAATTATACAAAAAATATAAATATATAAAACAAAGTTTACACCATTATTTAATGGGTTATATATTTTGATTAATAATATTATTTTAATCATTTAAAGTTTAAAAACTTCAAATAAAATTTATTAATAATTATTATCAAATTATCTATTAAATGCTTTACATTTATGTTTAGTATAACTTTGTTTGAAAAATATTTACTTGTGTGAAGATGTTTCATCTTTATCATAAATATTATTTATGAATTGTTCTGCGAAACCTTAGTTAAACAATTAATGTGCTTTTAATAATTATCTGCAAAAACTACTATAAAAGGTTCCCTGGTGCCTTTGTTGAAACATTGTGAAATAAACTTGAAAACACAGATCTGGTTTAGTGAGTAAGATCTTGAGAAGTAAGAATACCATAAAAAAGATTGTGTGGAACTATCTCTCAATACTTATTACACAAACAAAGGTATGTGATTATTTATTCATGTCTTTTATATTTTTTATTGATTTTTTCTCTCGAATATATACTTGTTCTATTAATGAAACAACCTAAGATTAGGATCTTGTTCTCTTTATGTTTTTGGCTTTTATCTTTTGTTAAAACTTCTTTATTCATGAGTTAGATATAGGTGTTTCCTCAATTTTCCATTAAACTTGTTCTTCAGCAATAATTTCTCGATTATTTTTTTCAATAATTTTTCATTTGATAGTACTTTTTCCCGATCTAACAGTTGATTTCAATTTCTAAACATTTTTCATTAAAAAAAACATTTTTATACTCTAATTCTCTTGTTCCGTTTTTTTATGATAATTTAAAGCTATAATAATCTTATTTTTCAACTTTTTATTCAAATTGAAGTAATTATTTTGAAAGAAATGAAATTAAGGATATTTATAAAATCAGATCAATTCAAAAACCCTTCAAATTGAATCGATTAATTTGGATTAAACTCGTGCCCTAATGGATTCTAACCGAAATCAACTTAACCAAATCTAAGTGTCGTTAATTTCGATGTTATATTCGTGATTTATAAATCTATTTATTGCAAAACAAACCAAAAAAAAAATAACATTATTTTTATTTTATTATGCTTTAGCCTTTTCATTTAACATCTTATAATATTCTGTAAAGAATTTACTATTATTTAGTTGTCGTAAATAAATCACAACAAAATAAATTTCATATCTCTAATGAGAATATTATGCGTGAAATTTTGGCGAAAAATTGGTGTATTTTTTTCTTTAATTGTTTTTACATATATAACAAATCCAATACAATAGAACCAAATCAATTCCTTGTTGATCAAATTAATAATGATATCATAAACATTGAAAATTATTTCTTAAAATCAGTTATTAATTTGAAAACTTACCATATTAAAAATGTTATTAGTTATAATTTATAGAAAATATTAAAATATTACTATATAATAAACGTTTTTATCAAAATGAATAGAAATTAAGAAAAAAATAGCCTAAATCTCTTAAAACTTCATTTTTAATAATACTTTTTTTTTTCGATCAGGTACTAGAAATGTATGAAGATAGATTCAGAAGTTTTGCATGCAACATTGAGAGTGTGGGATTTGTTGGAGTTTGCAAGAGAAAAAGAGTGAAAATGAAGCCAATTTCCAGCAATGAAGATGAAGAGTTCCAAAGATGCAACAACAAAACTCAATAGTCCACAAAGATGCAACAACAAAACTCACATACCTTAGTTTAAGGTTGTGTGAGTAATATAAAAAGGTTATATAATATACCTCAAGTACAAATAAGGTTAAACATGATAAAGAAGATAATTTTGCAATTGTTTTCTACATCATTGTTTAACATTATTTTAACCATGAGGTAATACAAAAATTATTATATAATAATATAAATTTATATATTTAAAAAGAATTATATATAATTTATTTTAACATAAAACTATTTTTATATTTATAAAAAATATAATATTATTATAGTTAGTAATTAGGTTGACAAATTATGGGGGACGAAGAACATATTCTTGTTTTGAATTGTTAACAACTCCCCCCACCCCACCACCACAAATAATATAAATAAATAAATAAATAAATAATATATATATATATATATATATATATATATATATATATATAAAATAACATTATTTGAAACCTTGTTCTTCATTCATTTTAGTATATATATCTTAATTTCTAGTTTTGGGAGTGAGATTAAAGTTGTAATGTTGTGGATATATTATCCTAAAGGTGGGGAAATTGGTTGCTTATGTTGTGTTCAATTATTTATTTACTTGGATATGGATAGCCTTAGAAGGGTTTATGTTCATATTTTTTACCATGGCAACAAATTTGTTGAAAGGTTGTATGTTGTTACATGGTATATCATTTTCTTATATTAACTTTTTCCATATAAGGAAAAAGGAAAATTGATGTAAAATGTATTATTTTGTGTAATGTGACGAAGTTTTAATTTTATGAATAATGTGAGTATTATTGTCAATTATATTGTGTTTATGTTTTTTGTAAGTCAAATTTTATTTGCAAGCACAAAATAAGAGTGTTTTTTTTAATTTTTGTATGATGAGAACGTAAATTATGAAAGAAAAATAATAGTTTAATAAGAGAACTTGAGAAAATTAAAGCAAACATTTATTGAATTTATAAACTAAAAATTAAATTTCATCTAAGCATGTAAAAGTATTTCAAAATTATATATAAATAATGACTAATGACCAATTTATAAACTAAAAATTTCTGATAAGTAAAATAATTTTTAAATTGGTCGCTATATTGAATTGGTATTAAATTTTTTATTAACATTAATTATTAATAATTATTAATGTTTTGACTATAAAAAAATTGGTCCAAAATTGATAATTATTTAGAGATTTTCTTTCAGTGATATTATATATTATTGAACTTCTCTATATATTAAAATGTATATATACAAATTTAATTTACTAAAAACTAAGTTATCCTTAAAAACAAAATTAATTTACTAATATAATCTTCTCTTAACATATTTAGTTCTTCAAATATACACTGTGTGTATTACAGTTACTAGTAATTTGCACTAAATAACTCAATGTATAAATGGTTATTTCATGCATAATACATAAAAACAAATTGCTCATATTCATTTTCAAATCCTAAGAATAATTTGATCCTTGAAATTTGTATTAATTATTTATTAAATTTTGTTCTTTGTATAAGTAGTTGACACTCATACATTCAATTTACTGTATTGCATGAGTAAATTAAGTGTTCAAAATATACGTTATGATCAATATATAAATATGTTGAATTTCTTGTAACTTGCATCAAACAATTAAACAAACTAAGTGTATAAACGACTAAATAACGTTTATAGTATTTTGTGCTTTCAAATTTAATTTCAGTTAAACATATTTTAATCTTTGAATATTACATTAACATGTTAACTACATTAAGTATTTATTGACTTTCTTGTAACCTGTACCAATCAAGTAGTTGTACACAAGACTAAATAACGCTTATTGCATAACAAAATGTTTGTACATTCAAATCTAATTAATGATGTTCTTAATTTTATAAGAAATGAACCTATACTTAAATAATGCAAGTTACATGAAGGAAGATATGTTTGTAAGTACCTCAAGTATTTGGATTTTATTTTAATTTAAACCATTCATTAATTCAAGACGAATAAAACATCTTTGATTTTTAATTGAATTTTTTTTATTTAATTGAAATTTCATTACTGAGAAAAATAATAATAGGATTGCATTGAAAAAAAGAAGAAGCAAATATTTAATTGAATTAACTTTTAATTAAATTTATAATTTCTTTGAATTGAATCCATTTATCCATAAAAGATAAACAAGTAATTAATTTGTGTTATATTAATAATTTATAAGATCATTATATAATGGATGCAAATCTTATTTTATAAGTTTGTGTTGTGAGATTAAGTTAGATTTAAACTACATTTTTTAACATTGTATTAGAACTATGCATTAAAATTTATCTTAGCGAGATTTATTGTTTGTTCGGTCTATTATGCTATTTGTTATTAGTAGATTTGTTGTTTGTTAGACCTATTATGTCACCTATTATTGGACCACTATCAAACTATATATTAGTGTTTAGTCTCACACTTAAGATACATATATGACTAGACATGAGATGAATGTGTTGAAGATTTCACATTGACTAGAGATAGGACAACTTTATAGTATATAAATGGATGAAAACAAAACCTTACAAGTCAGTTTTGTGGGGTTTTGAACCTATCCTAACGATATTTATTATTTGTTGGGCTTATTGGGCCACCTAATATTGGAAGATTTGTTGTTTGTTTGGCCTATTGTTTTACATACTATCTGATCGCTTTCAAACCACCTATTAATGTTTAGTCTCATGTTCAAAGTGTATATGGCTCAATGTGAGGGACGTGTGTTAGAGATTTCACATCGACTAAATATAAGACGAGTTTATAAATCTGAACGCAAATCTCACCTTACAAGTCTGTTTTGTGGGTTTGAGTTATGTTTAAAGTTCACTTTTCAACATGGTATTATAGTCAAGGTTATAGTATATTCTAGCGAAATTTATTGTTTGTTGGGTCTATTGTTCCACAGTTATTGGGCTAGTATAAGACAATCCTTTAATATCTAATTTCACGTTCGAAATGTATATGACTCAACGTAAGGGGTGTGTGTTGGAAGTCTCGCTTGAACTAAAGATAAAGTCACTTTACAATATATAAGTGGATACAAACCTCACTTTACAAGACGAATTTTGTGAGATTGAGTTAGGATTAAAGTCCACTTTCCAACAAGGTATCAATGTCAAGGTTAGAGTCTATCCTATAACGATGTTTGTTCTTTGTTAGGTCTATTGTTCCACCTATTATCATTCTACTATCTAATCACTCATTAACGTTTAGTCTCATATTTAAAATGTATATAACTTGATATGAGGGAGTTGTTTAGATGTTCTACATATACTAAATATAGGGTCATTTTACAATATATAATTGAATATAAACATCATATTACACATTGATGTTTTAAAGTTAAGTTAGACTTGAAATTCACTTCTTAACCTCTTAATCAAATTAATAAAAAATAGTATTTGTAATTTTATTATGATTTTATTTTATTCATTTAATATCGTTATGATATCTTATTAATTTTTACTATGTTTTGGTTGGTCTGAACCACTTACAGCAAAACAATTTGCTTCATATTTTTAATTGTAAAATTAAGTGTGAAATGTGGGGGGAAATTAGGTGTATTTTTTTCTTAAAACAAATTTTACAGCCAATTTTAAGAAAAATAAATAAATTTTCACATTATAAATATTGAAAATTATCTATTAAAAAAGTTAATAATTTGACAATCTGACCAAATTGAAAAGTTGTTTATTATAATTTACTATAAATATTGAAAATAATGAAATCATAACTATACGATAAATACTTTTATAAAAAACATGCAGATGAATATAAATTGTTATAGAAAGAAAATCTATATTTTAGTCTTTTATAAAAACTGAAGTTTAATAATAATAATTTTGTTTGATCAAGTACCTGATGTTAGAAGCAGATTCAAAAGTTTCGCAGGCAACATTTTGTGGGCTTTGTTATAGTCTACAACAGACTACGCATTTTTTCTTACTGTACCTCCATAATTTCTAATTTCACTTCCATAATTTTTAAATTGACATTTTTGTAAAAATGATTTTTGAATCATCTATTCTAAAAATACTTCAGAATAAGTTTTCTGATTTTTTTAAACATAATTTCAAAAATAGGACGTTTGGAATATGATTATTGAAACAAGCTTTTTAGAACATATAAAATTCATTTCGAACTACTTTTGTAAAATAAGCTTTCTAGAACATATGAGATGCTTTCGAGATTGAGCTTTCTACAATAAGTTATCTTATATATGAAATGCATTCTGGAACCAAATTTATAAAACAAGCTTTCTGGAGCATATAGTCGAAACAGGCTTTCTGGAATAAGCTTCCAACTAAACCCACTGTTTCTCTCTTCTCTCTCTTTCTCTCTTTTTTCATCCTTATACTTGTAGTATGAGGGTACAGTTAGTAATCATGGTGGTGCAGAAAGAAAGAGATTTACTACACATGGTAGTTTCATGTAACCTCTTTCAGAGAATTTTGTGTGCGTCCTTGACATAGTTTTATACTATTATTATATTTTCTATCTAAAGAATTTTTGTTTTTCTACCCTTCATCTTAGTTTTTCAATGATATATGTGATATTGATCAATATAATATCTATCTTTTACATATATAAGATTGTAGGAATATGAACACACCAACTTAAAAGTCTTCTACTTCTTCTTTTCTATAATTTAACATATTATTTTGATTATAAAATTTGATTTTGTTTAAGCTGAAAATCTTATTTAAAAAGAAGTGAAAACTAAACCGGCCATTTATTATAATAATAATAGTTTATCTTATTGAAGAAACATATTCCCAATGACCTAAACACATTCAATTACCAGAGTAAGACTTCCTAAGACCACTTCAAACTCCAACCCTAGGTCACCCCTTTAAAATAATTTGACAATTTGACAAAATTACAAAACTTTATATTAAAACAAGTTGCATCATTCATATTACATCATACAATGACCATTAACCAACCCTTGTATCACTCAACCCTAATTAAATATACTTCTCCAAAACAATACCATAGATGTTTTCTTTTCCCACCTTCAATGTCACCATTATTTGCACAATTATTGAAACAACATCAAAAGAGTCAACAGAACATGGTTGACCAGCTCATTATCCTAGGAATAAAAAAGGGTTGACTTCACTGCCAACTACTAGTTGGTATAAGACAAAAACATTTTAATAGAAATAAAAACAAAATTAGGGTTTCAGTCCACACATGAAACACCCCACTTGTGCATTTCAAATTTTCTCATTTCACATTCATTTTCAAACCTTCTATAAATAATTCTTACATTTTCTTTTATATGATTGTATATATTCCTCTTTTAATTAATATAAATATATAAGCCTTAATAACCAAGTTTATCATGATTAAAAAATAGTTAATTTAGTTTATAATACTCCATCCTCCCAATTACATTTAATTTTAGTATTTGAAATTTGTCCCAAAAATAACTTATGTTTCCATATTATAATGTAAAGATACCCACATTTGTTCAATCTTTATGGATACAAAAAAATATTGTAATGTATTATTAATTATTTTTTTCATGATTTACTCTTATTTCGATATTAATGAATGATGAGACTAAATGTAATGATGCTACTCTAATTAAATTATATTAAAAAAACATGCATTTGTTGTTATCTTTAGGAAACATCGAAACAGATCATTTGGGGTGAAGAAAGTAATAAATTTGTCTTAAATAATTTTTCAAAATTATCCTTGTCATTTAATATTTTTTTTTTATCTTTTCAAAGTTTATCTACATGCTCTCACTGATATTAATTAAAAATATAACTGTAACAATAATTAATATAGAAAATTTTAATTAATGAATTGAGGTTTATACAGAACATCGCGTTAAATGTTTAAAAAAAACTTAAATGTTTTGCATGCTTAATAAATTAGGTATGTTTTGGTGCTATCCATGCCACCACCTTGATAATGATGTCAAAATTTCAAACTTTGACATAGTCAACAAGACATCACAAGCAAACAAAATTTCTCTTTTTTGATAATAATATTCTTCCGCAGTTACTGTTTTTATACATTAAAATATTCGATATTATAAACGAATTATCAAATATATATAAATTATAGTTTATTTAAAACATTTAAAATTTCATTAAACATTTATTATGTATTAAATATTAAACGAAATACATATTAATAAAAAGAAATTGTTATAAATTTACTTATCTAAATGATAGGTGTTTTTTATCTAAATTTACATATTAATAGATTTAAAAATTTACATTTCGATGGGTCCTCAAATTGGTTTTCATTAAAAAATAATGTCGGAAAACCAGTTTATTTCATAGGTTTTTCTATACTTAACTTAGTTTGCGTAAAAGTTTGACTTAGGAGATAAGCCTATTTAAAAAGTCATTGTCATAAAATATCTAATGTTAAACTTCTTTAGTTATCTTTATTTATGTAGAATTTTCTCAATTCGATTTTTGTTCTTTTAAAATTTTTAGTTGAGTCTTAAATAGTGCTAATTTGAATCAATTGAATTCCTATTGTTAAATTTGGCTTAATGGGTTAAGCTTTTGTTGAGGTTGGAAGTTGACGCGGCAAGTTTTTTAAACTTGGTATTCACAAAGCTCTACGTGGAATTTAAAAACATTTTAACATTTTGATTAAAAAATTAGAAAAAAAGTCATCTTCCATTACAATCAAGCACCATCCAAAACCAGAGAACCTAATCGCGCAGAATCACCATCATCTTCCTCATGCACCATCAACCTGCAATCAAGTAACCACAAAATCAAAATCATGACTCTGTCATGTTCACTTTAATTCATCTCCTTCCATCCAGCACCACGAAGACAAATCCCCACCATGGCCAACGTAACCAGTGCTCAAGCTCTTCGCACGCAACCGAACTCATCATCATCTATTTTCTTCTCCATTAAACCATTTGAAACCTGTAAAGAGAAAATTAGTCACGAACCCTAAATCACGATAGACACAAAATGCAAGACTTTTGAATCTCCATAAAACCAATTTCAATTCAAAGCCTACAATTGAAACCCCTGGAGAAGGTAAAAACCAAAACCACTGACAACGTTAGGGTGAACCAGTCGGAGACTGAGATTTGGCGCCGCCTAAAGCTTTGCTGGCTCGTCCACCCACTATCGATAAGTTTGATAGAACTTGAGTGGATTTGGAACAATTTCTTCTGTGGAATCTTTCTTTTTATCTTCCTTCTTTTTATTATCCTTTTTAGGTTCTTCTTTCTTTTCCTCTTTCGCTGCTCCAACAGAAACTATTTCAGTGTGACAGAACTTCCTTAGCTTTGCAACTACTTGTACTGGATCAATGTCCCCAATTAAGGTTAATTTCTTGTCTTTCATATCCACAGAAACTAACTCCACACCTGCAACAATATTTCAAATACGATTTTAGTAATTGAGCCATTGATGCTATATTCTCTGGACTTCATCTCTTGAAACAAAAACCAGTTTCATTCAAGCTAATTCAACCGAATTGAGTGAAAGAAAACCAACTTTGCTTGTACTACAATATTATCTTTTCATTTTTTATATCCTTACTTTTGTCCCTTCAATTTGTTTAAGCATTGAAAGCAGAGAAGCTAAAGAGATGAGGAACTCGAGAACTTGAAATTTAATTGAATACCTGAAATTCCAGAGACAGCCTTCATTACTTTTTGCTTGATTTTGTCTTCATGTACATCCACCTTCAACACAACTTTCTGTTACAGCAAAATCAAGCATTTGTTGGACCTCTCTCAGAACACTCTCACATGGGAACTACCACATGCAATAGCCTCTTTCCGTCTCTATTCTCTCAACCTAAATGACAACCTTCTCGGGGGGAAATTCTTGAAATTTTAGCTTCAAATCCCAACTTGCATCAGCTGAAACTCTTCAACAAAAGGTTCACCAGGAAACTTCCACAAGATCTGAGACAAAACTCAAACATACAAGATCATTTCGAGCGTCTGATTACGTCCGCGAATCGCTTCCAGGAACGCTCCCTAAGCAATACGATTTGACAAACCTCCAACCGCTGGCGTTTGCTGGCGGAGAAGACCCACTGCACTATTGACGAGCTATAAGGTAGGGCTAGGAATACTGTAGAGAGAGTAAAAAAAATTAAAAATGTTTCTTTTATCAAATTCCACGTGAGAATGCCACGTTTCAAAAACTAGTCATGTCAATATTCCACCTCATAAAAAATTTAACTATGTTAAGTCAATTTAACAGTAGGGATCTAATTGACTCAAATTAACACTATTTAGGACTCAATTGAGAATTTTAAAAGAACGAGGATCGAATGGGGAAAACTCTACATAAATAGGGACAATTAAAGGGGTTTAACCAATATCTAAAATTCATAGAATTATTGTTTTATTGTTAAATATGTTAAGTTACTTGTATATATAATTATGTAAACAATATAGCACGACAAACTATTATTTAAAATTATTTTACAGTAAAATCTTTAAATAAAGCATCAATATATCCTTCAACACTTTCATAAGTTTGACTGGTTTTATGTACATCAATTTGCATAATAATTTAAAGGGTTAAATATGTTTTTGGTCCCTTAACTTTCGGTGAAAATTGGAATTAGTCTCTCTTCAAAACTTTGGACTAATTTAGTCCCCAAACTTTAGAAATGTGTGAATTTAATCCTTTTAACCAAATTTTGTTAACTTTATTTGATGTTTCAAACACATTTCTCAGTTAACATTGAAGCAAAAATGTGTCAAACGGTGTAAATAACTCAAATGCTATCATGAAACACACTTGAAACATCAAATAAACCTAACAAAATTTAGTTAAAAGGACTAAATTCACACATTTCTAAAGTTTGGGGACTAAATTAGGCCAAAGTTTTGAAGATGGACTAATTCCAATTTTCACTAAAAGTTAAGGGACCAAAAACATATTTAACCCTAATTTAAATTATATAATTTTAATATTTTTTTGAAAATTTTATAAAATAAAAATATAATAAACATTATTGTTTATATTTATTTTAGAGTTGTCAAACCGAACCACCCAACTTGACCTAGCTTGACCTATTATGCGTGAGTCACTTAGTGAGTCAATCCAACCCGACTCATTTATTAGCAAGTTGAAAAAATTTGAACCCAACCCGACCTACCATAAATTGGTGAGTTAAACGGGTTGGCTCACTCACTTAATTACAAGTTTTTCTTTTTTATATTAAGAAAAATAACCAAAATTTTCTAATTCAAATTTAAATAAAGGGGGAGATTATTAAATTAGATTTATGATCAATCAAACATAAAATTTTATTCACAAAAGGATATCACAAAATCTCCTCAACAAAATTTCGTATGACTTCGTAGCGATTCAAATTTGTTTCTACATAAAAATTGAGTTATTAAGTATAGATTTGTGAATTTTTCATATTGTCTAATTATTTCATACAAAAATAATTTTACTCGCTTCTCAATTTTAATAATTTGTAAAATGATTAATCCAACAAAAAATACTTATCAAAAAAATTAGATGGATTAGTGAATCAACTCGGTTCATCACATGTTCAACCCAAATGAGCCAAATTCTTAATAAATTAGATTCAAAATTGATCAAAATTTCAAATTATTTTTCAACCCAACTCGGTCTAATCCCTTGATGGACCAAATTGACTCATAGACTCTAAACCATTTTGACAACAGTAATTTATTTAAATAAATCATTATATTCAACGTATTATATATATTTTTTATATATACACGCGTGTGTGAGTGTCCAAATGTAAACTAAGTTACGTGTAAATTTGTATTTATTATATATTATAATTTTTTTGTTGTATTTTATTCAACTTAATATGAATAACATAATAAGTTACTCTAATACTAATTTAAAAAATAATTTTAATCTAATACCTATAAAATAAGTTACATCTTTAGTTGATACGTGAAAAGAAAATTCAAAGAAGCATTATGAACGTGTTCTTAAATTAAATAAATAGGGTTAAACATCGAAAAAATGTAGAATTATCTTTTAGAGTATTGTTTATATATGTTTACAAAAAAGTATGCATAATTTAGGACAAAAATTAGACATATTTATATTAAAAAAATGGTACCATTACAATACGCAAGAATATCGGCGAGTTATGCGGGTCATGAACTGATCCGAGTCTACACCGTGTTGGAAAATGGGTCTGATTTGAACTGGCTCAACCCGGATTCGCTATTCCGATCCGATCCCTTTGTTTGAGCTCCATTGGTTAACCCCAAGAGAACAGCGTCCGACATGGCACCAGTATTGGGTATCAAAAGGTCGTAGTCGTTGTCAGACAACGCGTCAGGATCAACTTCCATCTCAGGGAAATCGGGTTCGGCGTCGGCGACTGTTTCCTCATTTTCCGGCGTGCCAGACTTCAACGACGTCGTAGAAAGCTCAGAAGTCGATGAACACGCGTTCTCTATTTTGATACCAGAAACAGCTTCGTTGGCTTCGGGTAAACCGGTTGGAGACGGCTTGGTTCGGGTGCTGCCGGCGAGGGAGTTCCGGTGAACGGGTTTTGCGTGTTTGTGTTCGCCGGTGTAGGTGACGATGAACATGTTGGGTTCGGTGTTGCTTCGCTCCACTTGCTTTCTCGCAGCACAGCCTTTGCAGCTACTGCATCTGTAATAGTTCCTGCGAAATAAAAACTCTTTGAATAAGTTTTCCTTGTGATCGAAAATGAGATTCGAAGTGTAATGTTGTGAATATATTACTGTGAGCCGATGAGAGAATATTTCATATACGTATATGATGTGTTCGATTATTTCCTTACCTTGGATACGGAGAGCCTTTGATTGGTTTTTGACCATATTTTCGCCATGCCCATGAGTCTGCCGAGAGGTTGTCTGCGGTTATATGACGCACAATTTTCTTCTGGTGGTTTTTTCTGTGGAGAAAAATGGAAATTGATGTAAGATGTGGTAGGTTATCTTATGGGGTATTGTATATGGTAAAAAAGTTTGAGTTTTTCTTTTAATGTAACGAGATTGAGTAAAGTTCGTTTATTGTCGGGAATTGAAATGGTTTACCTCTTTCTTGATCTGGGTGTCTGTGGTTGTGTAGTTGGTGAAAGGATAGGACTTGTTTGGGTTGCTTGAAGTTGAGGCAGGTTTTGCTTTCGTTGCTGTTGTTCTGGAGTTTGGGATTGATGTTGTTGTTGGTGGTGCTGTTCTTGGAATCTGTCAAAACCAGTAGTGGAGGGTGCTCCAATGGAGGTGTGATTTGTGGGAGCAGGAACAAGATGATGGTGATGACCTTGTTGTATATGCTGTTGTCCAATGAATCCCGCAACGTCAGAAAAAGTGGAATTGGGATTGATGCCAATAGCACTAGTGATAGTGCTAGAAATGGTGGTGGTGGTGGTGGGGTTGAAGTTTATTAGCAACTGGTGAAGCTCTTGAGACTCATTGGTTGGTGGTTGCAGAAGATTGGGGAAAGAGAATGATGCATTCTCGTGGCTGGAATCGAAGCAAGAGGTGGTGTTTGGAGATCTGGGAGTGGTGGTGGAAGTCACGGTGGGTGGGTTTGGTGTGGTTGTGGTGGCAGTAAAGGTGGCAGCTTTACAACTTCTAACGATGGCAAAGAGATCCCAATCCTCATGAGCCATTTTTGAGGAACAGGTTGGTGGTGGGTATGCCTAGAAATCCTCACAAAACAAATCTCAGTTGTGTTTGTTTGGTTCTTCTATTTCTGTTCTACCCAATGGAGACAACAACTGCTAGAAGGAAAAGGTGAAATTGCAGAAAGAATGGCGCTGACTTTTTGTATGAACCAAAAGAGAAGAGAGAGAGAGAGAATGCTCTGGTGGAGCACTGACCCAGTTGAGTAATTGTTAATTATTTATACTGAGAAAGAAAATGGATTCTATAAGGAAAGGAAAAAGAAAAGGATAGAGATGAAAAGTAGATATGAAAGTGAGACTGTTTTCTTATT
The DNA here is from genome assembly GCA_034642375.1 of Vigna nakashimae. NCBI lineage: Eukaryota > Viridiplantae > Streptophyta > Magnoliopsida > Fabales > Fabaceae > Vigna > Vigna nakashimae. The sequence goes on from CM067768.1 coordinate 28,148,240, forward strand.
GATTTTTTAATTCCCTCATGGATTTAGTGTTCTGTTTTTTGGTTTCTCAAGGTTTTCGCATTGACTTTGGTATAATGTCAAAGGGGACCCAACGAAAGGTGGGGGCAACCTAAGGAAGATGCCTATGTTTATTTCTATCTTAGCCCTACCAAATGGTCCATTTAAATTATTGTCATATTTATATACTTAAGATTTTAAGTTTTTGTATATTTAAGAAAAAGAAAATTAATCTTTTTACACACTTAAATTTTTTATTCATTTAAAATTATCTTTACTTTTTTTTTAAATTACAAAAATTTATATTTTTATAACGATTTTATTCTTATATTATATGTCAAAAATAAATATAAAAATATGTCTCGTGTTGTCTTTACCTTACTCGAACTCTGAATGGTGAGTGCAAGTAATGGAGGCAACGTAGCCCTGGCTGCCACGGTTTCAAAATTGCAGAAACAACGACTGTTATGAATTTTCTGCATGGTTGCCCTCAAAACTGGGTCACACACTACTCTCTACCTTGTACCCTCTATGCTGTGTCTTTAATAAGCTTTTTAAGTTTCTTCTTCTGATTAAAAGGAATTCAGTTTTTTTCTTTAAATATGTTTATATTTTTCTTTTGGTTTTAATAATAACAAGTTGTCTTTTGATTTCTGATTTCTTTTGTGTTCCATTTATTGCAATTCAATTGATTGTGTTGACTTGACATGTCATTGTTTTATGAAAAACATAGCATAAGATATTTTCAAAGACAGCAAAAAATGAAAATATTTTGAAAAAATAAATCAGAAGTATTTCAAAAGGTCCATTTAACAGAGTCAAACAATTTCAAGAGAAAACATAAATTAATTTTTTTTAGATGTACAAGAATAAGAAATTTTATTAGAAATCAAAAGAAAAATTTAGACATATTTAATATAAACATAAATTTTATCGTATTAGTTTTGCAGAGAATATAAATTTTTTGGAAGGATTCTTTGCTTTAAAGTTGAGTTAAATTAATTTTGAATTTACCGTAATAAAAAAATTTCAATTATCTTGGTTTCATATTCTACAGTAAAACATTTGTTAAGGTAAGTTGAGTTAAATTAATTTTGAATTGAGTGTATAAAAAAATGTATACTTAAATTATGTATTTTTCAGTAAAACTTGTGTTACCGTAGAAAAAATGATTTTGAATTATTGTCAGCCAATAGCAGTAATGTATACGAGTTCAATGACTTGTGAGGAGGGGGAACTTGTTTGAATTCATATACTTTCTATTTCTTTTGGTTTTCTTTTAATGTATAAGTTGGCACCCAACAATAATAATATATTAAATACTATTTATTGTGTTTAAGTTATAAGTGATTTAAATTTAAAAAATTATTTAAAAATTATTGAAAAATAATAATTTTTTTCAATACTATTTGTTTTACATTTGTTTACAACCTGAATAAGAATTTGTTGATCTTTTCTTTTATTAGAAATTTTGGTAGAGTAAAACATTTATGTCTAGTTAGAAATTATTTTTTAATATTTCCTTTTTCTTTCTTGAGTTAGTTTTAGGAATTTAGAAATTATTTTTGAATGAGCTTCTCTTTGCCCTTTTTTTTTTCTTGAGTTAGTTTTTGGAATTGATTGTTTGGTTCTTGCATGAGTTAATCTTTGTTAGTGTAAGAGCATAATAATATGTTTATATTATTAACCAAAGACTTTTGTGTACATGTTTAATTTTCTTTAAAAATACATAAGTTGGGAGCTTAAGCTCAACTAAATCATTCTTAACAAGTAAAAGAAATTAATTATATATGTTTTTTTATGGTATTTTAGGATGGATGATCTCAATGTGAAAGTAATGTAGTCATAATATTTGATTTTGTGGGGACTCTCTTGTTTAAAATCTTAAGATGAATATTTGGTGATATACGATTAAGAAATAAAGTATTTCATGTTAGACACAAGATATAGTGAGAAAAAAAAACCTGATTTGAACCATTTGGATTTTACTTGATATGTCATGTAGAATTTTTACACAAGAAATATTTGGATTTCTACACAAGAAATAATGTGTTGAGATATTTAAGTTGTATAAAGAATTTAAGATTATGAAGAAGATGATCATAATTCTACTAATATAAAACTCACGTGCATAAAAATATTAAGTTTTATAATGTGCTATCATACCAAATACATTGTAGAGGATTCATATAATTATAAATTATGAGTTACTAGTACCATTTGTAATTATTGTGAATTTATTACATTGTAATAAATTTATATAATATCAAATAATAATAATAAAACATAATTATAATATAAATAAACTTATATCTTAATAATTAAAAAAATGATAATGTTAATAATTAATAAAAAGTGATATTAATAATAATAATAACAATAATTTTTAATGATAATTTAACCATCTTAAAACTTCATCTATTAAAACACTTTATTTTATTATTTTATTATGTACATAAATCAAATTACTTATGAACTTTTACAAACTTTTCTTCTCATTATCTTTCCTTAAAGCAAAATAACTCGTTTTCACTTTTTTTTTTTTCTCAAATCTATCTTTTTTTCTATTTCCTGAAATTCATACTTCAATCCAAACGAAAAAGGCATGTTCTACTCTTTATATAGTGTTTCTAGTTTCATGAATAAATAAATAAAGGCCTAATTACCTACTTAATCCCCATGTTAGGAGGTAATTTTCTGTTTAGTACCCGATTTAAAAAATGTAGACATTTGGTACCTATGTTTTGAAATTTGTATCAATTCAATCCTATCCGTTATATTGTAAGTAACGGCGTTAAATGTTAAATGATTGGAAAGGCTTAATTACCTACTTAGTCCCCATGTTATGAGGTAATTTTCTGTTTAGTACCCGGTTTTAAAAATGTAGGCATTTGGTACCTATATTTTGAAATTTGTATCAATTCAATCCTATCCGTTATATTGTAAGTGAAGATAACGTTGATGAAAGGGATACTACAATTGACCCTTTAGTTGTTGTAAACCTCTAATTGTAATGTGGATGAAAATTACATTCTAATATAACCATCTTCTTCATTAAATACAATGGCATTAGAAGCACAATCTCATAATCTTTCTCCTTTGCCACCCAATTGTAGTATCCCTTTCATCAACATTATCTTCACTTACAATATAACGGATAGGATTGAATTGATACAAATTTCAAAACATAGGTACCAAATGCCTACATTTTTAAAATCGGATACTAAACAGAAAATTACCTCATAACATGGGGACTAAGTAGGTAATTAAGCCTTTCCAATCATTTAACATTTAACGCCGTTACTTACAATATAACGGATATGATTGAATTGATACAAATTTCAAAACATAGGTACCAAATGTCTACATTTTTAAAATCGGGTACTAAACAGAAAATTACCTCCTAACATGGGGATTAAGTAGGTAATTAAGCCATAAATAAATAAACTAGGTAACATTTGTAGTTAATATACGTGTTACTTCTTTTATAAATAATAAAAAGTTATTAAAATATTAATTATTGTTATTGTTAAAAAGATAAAATATTAAAAATATTAAAAAGATATAAAAAAGTGTATATAAAAATATTAAAAAGATAATTTATTTACCAATATTAAAATTAAAAAAGTAAAATTAATTGAACTTAAAAGAGTTAAAGTAATAAAAAGATGTAAAAAATTAGTTACAAAACATAAAGAATAAAATTATAAGGAGATATGTACTAAAAAAAACATTTTTACATAATAAATTAATTACAAACAATTTATTTGTAACACCCTCACAAAACCTACAACTAGTAAGTAGTTATGTTTCTTACACAGTACACATATTCTTATATTTGTTTGTGTATATAATATGTTGATCACACAAAATAAATAATATATTTAAAGTATGTTATTGAAATAAATTTTCAACTTTAGAAAAAAATATATAAAGTAGACATTGTGATTTGTAAACTGAAAACAACTAAATTTCATCAAAACGCTACTGTACAAAAATCCATACACATAAATATACATTAAGATATTCAACGGAGTATCATTTGACTCTTTTGTTGGAACATTTCTAATAAGTATAATGACAGCACATTAGATCCAACATAAATAATATCTATTCACAACTTGAATTATACAAAAAAAAATTATATGTTCCTTTACTTATTATATACTTATTTAAAAAATATTCACAAATATATTAGAACATATGAATACTCGTAGATATTCACACATATTTAAAAAAATATTTTATAAAATTTTAAAATAAAATCTAAATAAAATTATAAAAAAAATATAATGTAAATTAAAATTTAATTTTAATTAAATTTAACACGATAAAATATAAATTAATTTTATTTTTAATTAAATTTAACTTAATAAAATATTAATTAAATTTTTATTTTAATACCGCATTTGGATTATTTATAAACCAGTAATAAAATATACGTTAACTATGAGTAATAAATATCCATGAGTATCAACTATCTGTTATAAATTTTTATCTGCGGATATCCACGAACACAAATATTTTTGTTATTCCTAATCTTGCTACATACTAATAACTGATCACATACACAATATTTATATTTACAAGAAAACCTGAAAATAATTAATTAGAATAAGTTCATTACAACCCGAACTATACATCTATATATGTCATGGTCTACAATAACTTTTCCTTACTTCTCACTATTTGATATATTAGCCTATGTGATTTATATCATGAGTGAAACAAGTGATCTTTGTTAAGACAATAGTCAACACTTAATACACAAATCACACAAAGATTCATATACCATCCCTTTGTGACAAAATTAATATTTACTTTCATTTATAAAATCATTTGTATTCAATGCATTGAAGAAACTAAACGGGTAAGAAAAGAAAAAAAAAAGAATTTTTATAAGCTTAAGTGAGAATATTTTTACTTGTGTGATAATTTTCTTACCTGAGCGAAAATCAAGTTTTATCAGGGATTGCGTTGCAACTATTCTCGCTTACATGAAAACTCATTCTTCTAAATGAAAATATGATTAAAAGTAAAATTAATTTTTAGTTATATTTTCTTTTAAGAAAAAAAAATTGAGAATAAGGTTTGAATCTTTATTCTATTTTCACTTAAGTAAAAATTTTCTTTTTGAGTGAAAGTATTAGAAAATCAAACTCATGTAACAAAGCAAATTAGTTTTCCAATGTTTTGTTCAATGTCACTTTATTAAATACAATTTTCAAACATTTTAAAATATCAATGCAATCCATAATTTCCTGAAACATCATCCTTTGGTGATTTCAATTCAACCTTGGATCATTCAAAGATACTTTTATTTACATCAACTAACATTGAATATTTTGCTTCAGATAATCACAATCAAAACTAATTTGTCTCAAAATGCATTAATAAAAAACAAAACTAATATCACACAACAAATTTTATTCATTCAAATTATACAAATCTTTTCTCAAAACTCAAAAATTAAAAACATCTTCAAATAATACACAATCCTAAATAAAACTCAAAATATTATGAGCTCTTCCCTTCCAAATCATATATCATAAGTTACTATATATAAAAAAAACATAAATAGTTTCTTTTTCTTGAAATTACTTATTTTAAAGAAAGTTCGGCTCCTAAAATTTAGGAACGTAAAGTAAAATTTTCAAATTTTCATACAAGTTTGACCAAGTTGAGACAATACCTTTTTTTCAACTAACTCCACCAAAATTGATGATAAATTCATAAAAAATAAAAAGAATAAAAAATCTATAAAATAAAGAGGAACTTACTATTGAAACAGATAAGTGTGATACAGAAAGAGAGCAGAACAGCATAAGTGAAATATGAATGAATAGTATATTGCAACGTTTAAAAGCAAAGCTTTATATACAAAGTTTAGTTACTGATAATACAGTAACAGAAAACGAATTAGAATATAGTTTGAATTACACCACAATACTCTTCCTTAATTCAAACTTCATTCAGAGAAACAACACCATTTCTTCTTTTCAGAAAATCAAATCTTTCACCAGTCAATGCTTTAGTAAACACGTCTGCTAATTGCTCCTCAGTTTTGCAATGTGAAAGCTCAATTCTCTCTTTATTCACCATGTCTCTCAAGAAGTGGTACTTCACTTCTATATGTTTGCTTCTCCCATGCTTTACAGGATTATTTGCCAGATTGATGGCAGAGGTATTGTCCATCATTAATTTCACAGCATTCTCCCTCGTAACCTTCAGTTCTGACAGTAATTATTTAAGCCAAATACCTTGACAAGCTCCATAGCATCCTGTTATATATTCAGCCTCGCAACTGGACAGTGCAACTATGGACTGCTTCTTTGAACACCACGAGATAGGTGCATCGTTCAGGAAGAAGATGTATCCTGAAGTGCTCTTCCTTTCTACCATATCTCCTCCATAATCCGAGTCACAAAAACCTATCAACTCCAGCTCACGTTTCTTTCTTCCATAAGGAAATAAGATTCCAGTATTCAAAGTGCCCTTTATGTACCTGATTATGCGTTTTACAGCAAGTAAATGACTTCTCCTGGGCTGATTCATGAATCTGCTCGTTATACCAACACAGAATGCTAGATCAGGTCTGCTATTGCACAAAAATCTCAGTGATCCAATCATTCGTTTATACACCGTTTCATTTACCGTTTCCTCTACATCATCATTCATCAACTTGACATTCACCTCCAATGGACTTTTCACAGTGTTGCACTGATTCATTTTAAATCTCTCAAGCAGATCTTTCACATACTTACGCTGATGCATAATCATCCCAGCCTCGGTATGCACGAATTCCATGCCAAGAAAATAACTGAGTTTGCCGAGATCTGTCATCTCAAACTCAGTCTGCATCTTCTTCTTAAAATCTTCAATATCTTCTATGTTTGAACCTGTTATCAAAAGATCATCTACATACAAACAGATGATTACCAATTCTCCACCCGAGGCTTTAACATATACTCCATGTTCAACAATACACTTGTTGAAGCCGAGATCAAGCAAATATGAATCAATCCTTTTATTCCAGGCCCTGGGTGCCTGTCTTAGACCATATAGAGCTTTGTGCAGTCTATACACCATGTGCTCTTTACCTTTTTCACTGAATCCGGAAGGTTGATGAACAAACACTTCTTCCTCCAATGCTCCATGCAAAAATGCCGACTTAACATCCAATTGAAACAGCTGCCAATTTCTTTCACATGCAATTGCAACAACCAAGCGAATGGTTTCCAATCTGGCTACAGGAGCAAAGACTTCAGTAAAATCCACACCTTGTTTCTGCAGAAACCCTCTGGCTACCAATCTTGCTTTATGCTTTGACACAGTGCCGTCTAAGTTTAGTTTCCGTTTGAAGACCCACTTCACACCGATACACCGCTTTCCAGGTGGCAAATCAACAAGTTGCCATGTTTTGTTTTTCTCGATTGATCGAAACTCATCAATCATTGCTTCCTTCCACACGGGTTGCTTTAAAGCTTCATCCACCTCCACGGGTTCTGCCCCAGCCATAAGTGCTATATGTAGCACATCTCCTTCTTCATTTATCTCTGCATCTTAATATAGCTCATAGTCAGAAAATCGTGACGGTCTTACCGTTTGTCTCTTTGGTCTCTGCAATGTTTCATTAAAACCAAGACTGCTGCTTTCAATGGTTGGTTCATTTATCTGTTGTGTAAACTCATCTGTTAGTCCATGCACCAGTGTCTTCTTCAAGCTTGAATGCATGTGTTTCCAGTCCTTCGATCTCAAGGCACTCCTTCGATCTCTTCTTTGACTGAGTTTGGAAAGGCTTTCTGGTTTGCTTTCCTATCAAACACGACTCGCATGCATTTACTGGTACAGATATATTTGGCATACCTGACACCATACCATTCGCACCAAGCCTCTACAAATCTCTGAAGTTCAAATGACCAAAACGTAAGTGCCACAACCAACTATCTTCTTCCTTTACAGTAGAAAAACACTGCAGATTTTCAAACGCCTCCAAACTGACTTGAAAGGTTCTGTTCTTTGAGATTTTGCTTCTCAAAATCAGCTTCTTATGATTGTCAAAAAGCTCCACCCTATTATTGTTTCCCATGATCACAGTATATCCCTTCTCGACTAGCTGCCCAATGCTAAGAAGGTTACACTTCATTGCCGGAACAAGCAAAACATTGGAAATAACTGCCTGTGAACCATTTCTTCGTTTGATGATTATATCGCCCATACCTTCAACCATCAACGTACTATTATCTGCAAACTTGACTCTACTTTTCTTGGTGCTGTCAAAATTAATCAGCCATTCCCGGTTATACGTCATGTGGTTTGAGCAGCCCGAGTCAAGATACCAATTATTGGTCAACGGTTCCATGCAATCAGTAGTTGTCATTACCATCAAGGTCAATGGCTCTGAATCTGATTCTTCTTGCGCAATGTGAGCTTCTTTACCTTGAAATCTTTTCTTCTGTTTGCCTTTTCCAGAGAAACATTCGTATGCAAAATGCTCGAGTTTGTGGCAGTTGAAGCATTCAATGTTTCGTTTATCTTTCTTTTTCCAACCCTTCTCAAATTTGTTCTTCTTTTCTACAGAATCTGATTTTTCATCTGATTCATCCGCACCACTACTTTCTTTCCTCCATTTTCCTTTTCTTGACTTACCTTTCCACTGCTTAACATTCTTTTTCTCATCATTCTTGACATGGTGAACTTTTAGAGCCTGCTCATTAACCTGGACAGAATTCCTCTCATGCATTCTCATCTCGTGAGCCTCCAAAGAACTTTGGAGTTCTTCTACTTTTAACCTTTCAAGATCCCGTGATTCCTCGATTGCCACCACAATGTGATCAAACTTCTGGGGCAACGATCTCATTATCTTCTCTATGACCATGAGATCAGTAATCGTTTCACCGCATCTTTTCATTTGGTTTGAAGTCGTCAACACTTTGTTGAAGTACTCGCTCACATTTTCTCCTTCATCCATCTGCAGATGCTCATACTGCCTCCTTAACGTTTGTAACTTCACTTTTCTTATTTTATCTCCTCCGGCATGGCGTCTCACCAGTATACCCCAAGCCTCTCTTGCTGTGGCTGCATTCTGAATCATCTTAAAATGCTCATCATCCACGCATTGATGGATGATAAACAAGGCCTTATCATCTTTCCTCTTAAGCTCCTCCTTCTGCTCCTCTGTGTCATCTCCAAGACCAGACTCATACCCCCTTTCTTCCACAATTGCACTGACGCCTTGATAACGGAACAAGACTTTCATTTGTGCACTCCACCTGCTCCAATTTTTATCTGTGAGAACAGGGAAACTCGCAGCAGGAATATCGGCCATGACACCTTCTCTTTTCTTGCCCAAGAACTATCTTCTTGATTTCCTTCAACCGTCTCAACCACGCCCTTTAGCCACCACAGTATCACCGTGAAGAAAGTTGAAGACGTCACTCACAGGTTTCTACGACCTACGCTCTGGATACCACTATTGAAACAGAGAAGTGTGATACAGAAAGAGAGCAGAACAACAGAAGTGAAATATGAATGAATAGTATATTGCAACGTTTAAAAGCAAAGCTTTATATACAAAGTTTAGTTACTGATAATACAGTAACAGAAAGTAACAGAAAACGAATTAGAATATAGTTTGAATTACACCACAATACTTACTTTGTGACTTTGTTTGAAAATAATGATTCATTAAAAATGAATCTTAGTTACTCAGTTATCATCCCGTGTGATTGAATTTTGAAATGGATAAGGTAGGAAGAAATGAAAAGAGAAGACATATAAAAGTTTTCTACAAAGAGAAGGCTAGAAAAATGAAAATGAAAGGTCAGAATGAGAAAGAGACTGAAGCCTTACATTTCTCTTCCATGAGTTTCATCATACTTAGTGGGTTCACATGTACAAGATTAAACAAAATAAAAAGATAAATTGTTCATATATAAATGTTTAATTTAACTTCAGATTTATTTAGACAATTTTTTATAAGAATTTTAAAAAATAGAAATAAAATAATATAAAAAATTTTAAAAAATTGAAACAATCGCACACCCACACACTATATTTTAAATTGTGTATGAATTAATTTTGTTAGACCCTTAAAAACCCACTAAAAACCCCAAGTAGTGGGATTCATGTGCCAAAGAGTGAGTGAGCGTTTCAGTTAGTGGAAAACAGGTAACTGCAAGAGAGTGGCCGTTCGGTTTTGGGTGACGGCAGTACTTAATGCCAAATTTCAAATGACGTGCCACTTCTTTGCATGTTTTCCTTCTTCTCTAAATTGTTGAAAATGTTTTCTCCTCATTCTCTCTAAAATCTCCATCTTCTCTCTAAGAAAATCTCACCTTTTCTTCTTCCGATTACCTCTCAGGCACCATTTGAACACTCCCGGCGTCAAGAGCTTTTGTTTCCTTTGAGCGTCCGTCTACACTAACTTCTTCTTCTAGAAAGGATTTTGTTAATGAAGATCGTGTTATAATATTAGATATATGTAAATGAGTGTTCGCCCTAAGTGTAGTCCTTCTTTAGGTTTCCTAAACAGTTTAGTTAACGTATTTTATACTACTTAAAATCGTAGACGTTATCGTTATTTTTCATTAAAAATAAGTGTGGCACAATTATATATATATATATATATATATATATATATATATATACACACATATTCATTCATTTTATGTAAGTTTATTAGTGCTCGGTCTTGGACCAATCGTTCGATCTCAGTAGCATTCGTTCCTGATAAGTACTTGGTCTTGGATCAACGCTTTTTCAATAGTGTACGGTTTCTACAGGGCTCGGTCTTAAACCAAGCGCTGGGTCTCATTTCAATAATCTATTATTACCGTTTTTAGAATAAGAGTCTTCAGCCAAACTCAATAGCGTTTGTTACTTCATAGTTTCTCATCAGTATTAGTATTAAGTGTCAAATAATGTTGGTCTTTAAAGGGTGTTCGACCTAGAGTCTTAGTACTCGGCCTAGGCTTCGTGGCGTTTGGTTTGAACACTTAGGGGTCTGTTTATTGAAGTGGATAAGTAGCGCTCAGTCATGTTAGTTTCTAAGAAGTGTTATTCTAGTCGGACTTATGCTATGATGAGAGAGTGTGATCTTATTTCAGTTGAATGTATTAATGATAAAGTATAAGAGAATTTGAAATGTGATGTGAATGAAATAGTTTGATTATGAACGAGTATTCTAGGGAGGAATATCTCAGAAAGTGGTTATTGATTGGCAAAATATGAATGTGGGCAAAGCTTAGCGGGTGTTTATCTTGATATTCCATGATTACTCATTCTCATGTAGAGAGGAGTAAGTCATTTGTGAGAATGGCAGAAGGTCCTAGTCCATAAGGATAACTTGGATGGAACGGATCAATCTCAGGTGGCAGCTGTTGAGGGTATCCCAATTATTTCATCACCCGAGTGCACAAATGTCGTAGCTACACAGGATTCATACAGTCCGGACAGTCAAAGTCAAGTGGTCGGTCTTTGTATGCCATTACGCATGAATGATGATTTGGGTGTTGTTGATTTAATTATGAACGTCATATATTGTTATTGAATTAATTAAATTACATAAGCTTACCCTGTTTATCATTGTTGTCTGTGTTGTGCGTTCGGTTGTTGTCCTGTTGCAATGATCATCCGTGTGGATGTGAGCAGACGGAGAAGAGCTGCTGGAATAAGCATTGGAAGAGGTGGAAGTGAAGACCGAACCTTGAGAACGTTCGGTCTGATGTTGGCTTTATCTTTTGTAAGACCGTGCGATAATAGTGTATTTTGTAAAACGTTCGGTCTAGTGATAGCTAGCGTACAATTTTAATTTCTCTATTGTTATGTAAGGTTGTTCGACCATAATCGTATCTGGTTAAGTGTAGAACTGATCTGTAGTATTGTTAATATGTGATTATTCACGTATATGATTTTATACTGTATTTTGAGATGTTACAAATTTTACTTTATAAAAAGTTATTTATCAATTTAATTACTCAAATTCTATGAGGAAGTTTGTTCAAGTACGTTGTTCTTGTTGGATGTTGGAAGGTCCATAGGCCTTAGATAAATAAGTATAGCCAAAAAAAATTATTAATTTATCATATTTTTTATTTGAATTTTTTTGTGGGATAGTCTTTAACTTTAGTGGTGCTGATGACCTTGTTCACAAAAACTTCAACTTGATTATAAAATAAGTTATTTTATGAAAGAATATTAATCAATATGTGGTTTTAATTTGGCGTTAGCAGCCCCACTTGGAGTTTGGTTACTATTAATAATTATCTTTTTGCCTAGCAAATTCTTTTGCTTAAAGAAACACATTCTTAACAAAAGATCGGTGCTGTTATTAAAAATTATACTTATATTTTCAAACTTTCGAAATTAAATTTTAACACACGAATATATGGACCTTCTTGGTGAATAATTTATACTTTTGAATTATTTTTTGTTGATAATTAATTTTGTGCTTCCTATTTCACTCATATTTATTAATCTTTGCATGATTTAAATATCTGTAATCCAGAAATTGTATTTTTTTAACTATATATTTTTTCTTATGAATAAGATTTTCGTGATGATAATACATAAATTTTATTCTTTTTATTATCTTTTGTTTTCTTTTTTTATCTTGAGATCATATTTATAACATATTATAATCACACAGATTCTATAACGTGCTCAATTAGGTAAGTGAACTTCTATCTTATTTTTTTCCTATACTGCAGTACGGATATATTCTTTGTATCTCTATATATTATAAATCTCATGTTTATTTGTGGTTTGTATAAACTTGCAATATTTTTTAATAATACTGTACAAGTGAAATTTTATATATAAAAAAATATCGTAAAGCTTGAACTTGTAATATGAGAAGAATTACTTATATTCATATTAGATATTAAAATACGTTAGGTAATGAATTTTAGTGATGACAAGAAACAAAGAAAACATTTGATGAAGATAAGACTACAGATATGATTTTCTTTGACATTATCTTTATAAATTTAAAGATAGAATGTAAAAAACTTGTCATGTTTTGAATATATTTATGGTTGTAGGATTTTAAAATTGTAAATGTTAAATGGCCATGAATCTAATAAATCGGTTAGGGTGGTAAATTCCAGGATCAAAATTGAGTGAGTGGACGTTAAAGAAAACGTATCAGAGTCCGCTTGGTTTCGACAACTCTTGAGCACAATTAAGATACAATTCATGTCACAATGATTACTCTTGAGCAGTTAAGGTTTGTATTAATGATCATTAAAAAGTAAATTAATTGGTCAAATTACTTTAAACTCTATAAATAGGGGTTTATTTTCGAGGTAAAGTGACTTTTGACATTATTATTAATTATAAAAGACCTACAGAGAAAAATTATGACTTGAGCAAAATGTCTTTTGCAGGTCACTCCCATTCGGTGTTTAATATTCTAAAGGAAGGAACAAGGATGCTCGGCATGCAGGATTACAAGACTACAAGGCCGGTCGGTTTGTCGAAGCTTAGAGTTAGGAGAACGTTCGATACGGAAGGAGCATAGGCGGTTATCCTCGTCCCATTTCAGCAGACACATTTTGGCGCCCACCGTGGGGCCGAGGATTTTCAAAGACACCCTAACAAGACCATAAGGATGTCACAGGACCCAACGACGTTTATGCAGGAAATGATGAGGAGGATGAAGGCCATGCAGGCGGAGATTGAAATCTTGAGAGTTCAACGTGATGCGGCAAGGGGACGCTCGGCGTAATCGAACGGATGGAAAGCTAGTTGCAAATCGGGAAGGCCCTTTCAGGGTGATTGAAAACCTAAAGAATGAAGCTTATTGTTTGGAGCATCCGACGACTTTTCCATCAATATTTTATACAAACGCTCAGTAAGGAACACTCTTCGTGATATATATTTAGATACAAGTTAGAACGCTCGACAAAGATAAAAACGAGTGAAGATAAAAACTTGTATATTCATTGAAAGATGTTTGTTACAAAAAGCCAGAGATAAAACCAAATCCTGGCATAGAAATTAAGAGATATTAAATTTCAGCATTGACCTCATCGGTCTCTTCAATCACTTCAACAACTGGGGTTGCTCGGCAACTGGGACAACAGGGATTGAAGGTAGAGGGATCTAAATAGCGACCGGCTTCCCATCGACCACCATCATATCGACATCGAGACGGGGCTCCTCTAAAGGAACCTGGAAAAAAACGTTGCACTGGGCGAGCGCCTTCTAAAAAACCGAGTAGATGCTCGGTGACAACTTCATCACCCATGAACTTGTTTTCATTTTCCAATTTCAACACCTTGTTGCGCAAGGTTCCCGCTCGGTCACCAACTCTTTGTTTTTATTGATTGACCGCTAAAGGTTGAGCTTCAGGTCGTCAGTTGACCGTTGCAGTTTGCGTTGAGCAGAGCGGGACTCGGCAAGCAAAGTGTTGGCTTTGTTCTTGTCTATCCTCCGACCATCCTTTCCACTTCTGCCAACCGAAGGGTCAGCTCTTGGTTAGACTTCACTGCTTCATCATATTTTTCTTGAAGCGCTTGAAGCTCGGTTGAAACAACAACTTTCCTCTCAGTGGCATAGGCCAAACACATGGCGGACCGAGTGGCGAGCTCCAAAGCCATGTTTGAGGCCTCTTCTTCAGTAATCCCCTTCACTAAATCCTTTTCTTCAACAAAAAGGTTGAAATGAATACGCTTGGCCACCCATGAGCTGGTGTCGAGTGGCCCGGAAAAAGGAGGATCGTCCGGTAGTGCTTGCTTGCTACACTTGGACGAGATAGAAGGCTCCTGAACGACCTTCCTCTTATTCTTTTTCTTCTTCTTAGTTGGATCAGAAGATAGGTGAATAGCTTCCACGACCTTCTTGGCAGTAGTGGGGGACGACCGAGTGGAATTAGCAGTTGGGACCTTAGGGACGGTCGGTGGAGGATGCGTTCGTTGAGTCGGTACAGTTGGCTTGGGGGCGGTGGTAGTAAGAGGCGCACAGGACGAAGTCCCCTCGCTAGACTTTTTTTTTAGCTTGCCCCCCCCTCTAGGCGAACAAGCGAGCGAAGGTGCTACTCTTCGCTAGATCCATTCTAGTCAAGTAATCTGCACGACAAAAACAAATTTAGATAAGTT
Organism: Vigna nakashimae; assembly: GCA_034642375.1. NCBI lineage: Eukaryota > Viridiplantae > Streptophyta > Magnoliopsida > Fabales > Fabaceae > Vigna > Vigna nakashimae. The sequence goes on from CM067768.1 coordinate 28,163,338, forward strand.
ACAAACGACTACTCAAATAAAGTGGTAAAAAAAGCTTACGAAAAACGTTAGAGTGAAGATTTTTTTTGTTCAGAAAGTTGATGAGCATGCGGGAGGAGGACTTGCGGGGCAGCTGACTTAATTGACTGATCAAATCTAATTCCTTGGGTGTCATCTGGGACTTAGCCCATGAAATAACCCTTTTGGGAAAATTGGTCCAATAAAATGGAAATTTAGGTTGACCGTCCAGAAAGCAGATGTTGGGACGATCGACATCCAAAGGAACAACCTTGAAAAAGTTCCCTTTGAAATCCTTGCAGGAACTGTTGAACAATGTAAAAAGATGTCTGTCCGAAATTGGGTTAAGGGAAACCCAGGGTTTGTTCGAGTGAGGCTGTACGCGAAAAAAGTATAGGAAGGCGCTAGGAGTGGGATAAAGGGCAAGAGCCATGCAGGTAGCGGGAAATGCCTGCATGAACGCCCAATCGTTCGGGTGCAGTTGGGTGGGAGCCATGATGAGTGCATATTTATGCCCACATTTATGCTTTAAAATTAAATTTTTGATGAAATTCATGTGCTTAAATGATTGATTTAAAGTGAATTTGTGATGATTGGAATTGTAGGTTAGAGAATTAAAGAGACATAAAAAGCGAGTTTTTAGCGCATAAATTATTCTTGGATTTTCTAATATTTATTTGTGCAGCTGAAATTAAAGCTTTATTGGTCTAAATTGCAAATTAAGGCCCAAAATAAGGTTTTATTTGAAAAATAATGTATAGATGGACTAAACAGACAACTTTTACCCTTGCACATCCCAATTTCCCTACATACACCCTTCTTCTCTTAAGCAGACCCAATACTAATCCTGACAGTAACCTTATTCTAAATACACCTCCTTAGTTCCCTATTCCTACCCCTCCTAAGCCAAACTCCACCAAATTCTACCACGTCATTAATCCTCTGCACACCAAATAGACCAACCACATGCTGCCACATCACCCCCCTCTACCAAATCATCATCTTCTCCCCCACAAACCCTAATTCCCAAATCCAACCCTAGGTGTCGTCAGCCACCAGCAACCACCCCAGCCGCCGTGGACGCGCCGTCAACTACCGCCTCCGCCGCTTCACCTAGCACTACTGTCAACCTTCACTCTGCCACCACGCCGCAGATCCAAACAACCACGCCGCGACGCAGAATGCACCGCCACCGTCAAACCCGCGAGCTCCCCCTCCATTCGCGAAACACCACCATCCTTTCCCGCCGGACCACCACCGCTTCTCGCGCTTCCATCGTGACTACCACTTCTTTCGCTCTAAAACCTCCATCTCCATGCCGCCGTGAAGCCGCCGCGCACTCCTCCTCCTTCATCGCGAGTTCCTCATCAGGCCGCCACAATCTTCATCTTTTCCACCATGAACACACCTTGCTGCCGTGCTGCATCCTCGCCGTCATCTCCTTCGCTGAACCCTTCGCATCAATGTCGTCGCTGCTTCAAAATCCATCATCGTCATCACGCCTTTGCGAGTTCGCATCTCGACCACCATCGCACAACCATCTTCATCTTTTCCATTCACGAACCTTTCGCGTCTCCATCGAGCCCAGTTTCCACCATCAGAATCGCGGCACACCTCCAACATCTCCGTGCCAAATCTCTTCGACCATGAACCCAAACCGCGCAATCACCATCTTCTTCTGTGAGAGCCACCACCTGCACTCAGAAAAACCAGAGACCTAACCTAGAAAAACCCAAACAGCATCGTGGGACGCAGAAGCCGTGGAGGAGAAAGGGGAATTGCAATCTGAAACCCTAATTGGGGAAGGAAGAGGGCTGCGACGTGGCGGGCACTCATTGGGCGCGTCGTCCCTCGGTCAAAGCTGGTCAACAGGGACTTCTAATGCAATTTTGGAGAATTCTGAAGGGGCTAAAGTGCAGATAGAAGAAATTTCAGGACATTTGTGCAATTTTGGAAAGTTAGAAAAGTTAAAAGATAAAATTCAGTTGTTGAATTAATTTAATTTGGGAATATCAATAGAAAATATCTTACAAATAATGTTATAATTATCTAAATCTTTTAGTTATTTGGAAGATATAAGATAAAAGATTCTGTCAACTGAATATTTAGAGTCTCAGCCCAATCAAGCCCTATATAAAGAGACTCAGGGGAAGCAGAAAAAGGACTTCACTTCATTCATTCATTCACCACTTCTCTCTCTTTTATTTCATCTTGTATTCAACTGCATTCATGGAGAGCTAAACATCTAGGACTATTCTGCTGTAATTCCATTATGGATTCTGAGATTAGATTGAGTTAATGCAATTGTTTATTTTGATTATTGATTTAAGTTATTCTCTCTCTTTGTCTTTCATCTCTTTATCAAATTAAAAGCAAAGATTCTTGCATCATAATGTATTTGAATCTACATGCATATTGATTATATGAGTTCTAGGGTTTCTAGGTTTAATTGAAAATCTACATTGATTTAATTTAGAAACTTTCATATGATTAAATGATTTTTACTATCAATTGAGAATGTACTTTGATGGGTAGTAATAATTTCAACTATAATCAATTGAGAATTTACTTTGATTGATTATTTTTTAATTTGGTTAGGCGATTTAAGAATAGACATGATTAAACAAAATAGGATTTGATTGAGAATGTATTTTGGTTGAATTCATTGTGAATAATCTAGAAAGGTTTTGCATTTGATTGAGAATTTACTTTGGTTAAGTGCATGATCGCCCTTAAATTAATTAAGAATGTACTTTAATTAATTTGAAACTTAAATAATAATCAATTGAACAATTATCAGTGAATAACCGATGATGAATCTATCTTGGAAAAGTAGTGGAATTATCCTATTTCATTATAATCGTTTTTAAGTTTCTTATTTGTTCTTTAAACCTTCTCCAAACATCATTTTTATTCTTGAACATTGCATTGCATTCATAAGATTCAAATATTAATAGGCAATTTCGTATTCGTTGGGAGACGACTCAAGGTTACTTTAACCCTATCTACTTTCTTGAATACTACTTGGCAATACTGAAGTTGCCTTGAAAATTAGTATTAATTTGATAACTTCAATGACAGCTTATCAGAGGACGTTCAAGAAAACGTATCGGAGTCGCTCGGTTCCGATAGCCGTTAAGCACAGTTAAGGTGCAATTAATGTCACAATAGCTACTGTTGAGCGGTTAAGGTTTGCATTAATAACCATTAAGATGTAAATTAATAGGTCAGATTCTTTTAAACTCTATATTAATGGCAACATGTAAGAGAAAACATGTTGCTATTAACACGTTATACTCATTCTTAGAAGTGAATGCGATAGTGCACATTCTAGTAACATGATAGCAAAAATAGAGAAAAATTCTATTTATAGGTTCTAATAGATATTAAGCAAAAGTTAACCAAATAAACATAAAACATGCAAAAATATGTCCAAGATGTAATTACGGTCCTTTTAGTAAAGTTTTTCAAAATGATGTAAGTTTCTACATAGTTCAAAATCATAAAAAGGACTATGATTACACACTATACAATATATTTATAAATGCACAAAATTACTCTTCAAGACTTTTAGGGGTGGGCTACATCCCTATTGCTTAATCTCACTACCACTTGTATTTCTTCTTATGCTACAACATGTTATTATATGTTGCAACAGAAAATAGAACAACATAGAAAAAGAAAAGATAAACTAATAATAATTTTTGTACATCCACAATATATATAAGATCACAATAGGCTAATACTATTATCATTCCAATCAATCATAACAACACATCTCATATATAAAATATACTACTTTTATACTCAAGTATGAATTTATGCATTGAATCAGTTACTAGAAGTCTTTCAACTATTGCGGTCCTAAAATTTTATTATCTTTTTTATTTTACTAATGCAATTCTAAAATACTATATATTCATTAAAAAAATTACAATACCTAATTATTCATTAAACATATTATATATGTATGAATCTAGTCCAACAAATAAGCTAAGAAATGTGATTCAATAAATTTAGAGACTAATTCCATTAATTAGGAGTTATAATCTTGATAGTTAATGTTAATAATTAATTTAGAGTCTAATTCATAAATTAATTATAATTTTTATTAATAATAATGATTATTTTAGTGATTTATAATTTTTAATTTATAAATCAATATCTAAATTAATCATTATAGTGACCTATTAATTTTTACTTATAAAATTGATTGGTATTTAAAGATTTTCTTCTATTGCTAATTGAGCTGACTATTCAAATGTTAGTGGTAGTATAGACTTGCATAATGTCTTTTATTTTTACAATGAGTGTTAACTTATCTGACATATACATTTTACATAAATATAAAATTAAATTTAAAATTACTTTTATACTTTTTAACTTAAAAAAAATCAAGCTTTACTATCATGTCAGAGGGTATTTAATAGTTAATTTAATTTTTTTTTTTGCAGAAAATGCTGTGTAATAAACTAAAGAATATTAGTTAATATAAATATGATAAAAAAAAATAAATTAAAATAATCAAATTACTTCTGAGTATATAACTCAATCAAGTGTAATTTCTTCTTTTGATATAATTTCTTTTTAATTTTTAACATGCTTATATGTTAATTTTATTATTTTCAATTATTGTTCTTATTTTTCAGTTCTAATTTAATTTTAACATTTTACTTTGTATGTATAGAAAGAGATAAATTTGTTATGAGTGACCCACCACATATCATATTGAAGATCTATATATAATAGATTATTAACATATTAGGGGAAAATGTTATTTTTCATTTTCTATAACATAGGAAACATAGTTCTTTTATAACATAGGATAAAAAGGAAACTTGCTTTGAATTTTTGAAGAGTATTTATCTATTGAGACCAATGAATGATTGTCAAATACAGCGTACTAAAGACATAAACGATCACTTTTCAAATGTTGTTGTTGTTGTTGAAAAGAAATTAAAAGTGTTTTTAAAAGGAAAATGAAGCTAAATAAGGGAAAGAATCATTCTACTTAAGTGCTTTGTATAATATACTCTTAACAAAATTACAGAATCATTCTCATAATCTCTTTTATGATATTCATCACACATAGAACAGAATAAAGAGGTGGAACAGGAAAAGGAGAGGAATAGAAAGAACCATATACCTCCAGAAACCAAAAAAATAAAAAGGGATACGTGTGCATAGTATTACAAAGTTTTAAATATAACAATAAATTATGTGAAAAAGAAATGGAAGATGAATAGTAATATGAATGAGTAAATTTATATTAAAAAAAGAGAAAGAAAATGAATGAAGAATACACTAATACACACTCAAAATCCCCTAATAGATTTTGATTTAAAAAAAATGAATTTTTTTAAAATGTAATGATAATTTTGAAATTATTTACATGATTATAGATTTCGATTCTAAAATAACTTAAATCAGTTTCTTTATATCTATTATAACTATGAAATCTCTTTGTCATTTTTGAAAGTTAATTCTCCATTAATAGTTTTCTCTCTATGCAAAGTTTTTCTCTGTTATGAAACATTTTGTTCTCATTTACTCTCCATGTAAAATATCTTATTTTTCTCTCTTCTTTATTTTCATTATTGGTCGTCACAAATCATATCTTATTGTTTTAAGGTACATTTTTCTCTTTCTCGTATTTGTTTGGATCTATTTAAGGTTTATTTGTAATGAGGAAACACATAATAACGCATTTTGTTGTTCGTCATAGGTTCGTCAAAGTTCATCAAGTATCTCACGTTTATTTGGATGTGTTTCATTTTTTTTTTGTCACATATAAGCTTTGATTAAGAATCAAAGTTTAAAGTCTTTCTTTTTTACCTCGTCTTGAAATGTTTCAATAGTAAAACCAAAGTACAACCCCAAAAATAACTGATATCAAATCTATTTCTTATACAAATAAAAAAAAAACTGAGAAAACCCTTAATCACACTTATTAAGTGTAAAGAAATAAGCATAACTATAACACATATTAATCATCTATATGTTATACCACAACAAAAAAAAACGTAAACTTTTTTTTACATCAATATTTTGGTACGAATATAATTTATTTTTCATGTTTTGATTGTTTTTTATGATAATAAATAAAAAAATTGTAATAATAAATAAAATCATTTTTTCAATTAACTCTCATTTTATTAATGTCTTATATATTTTTTTTCTTCTGGTGTTTCTTTCTTCACTGAAAAAAACACACAAAGAGAAAGGGTTGGTTTATAGTTAAAAAGAAGAAAGAAACTGTAGTTAAATGGGGGTTGGAGATGGTAAAGGTTTAGGACTATTTATGGGGAAAATAATTATAGTTCTTTACTGGCTTAATATTTATTTTATTTAATATTTTTTCTATAGTTATGAATATGTATAAAATCTTTACTAAAAGTAGGATGAAAGAGTTAAAAAGTATAATAAATACATAAAACTTGGTAGTAAAAAATAAAATGCAAAAAGTTCTTCATTGACATTAGAAATGATGAGAAAAAAAAGGGATAACAAGGACATGAAAGCATATAGATGGAACCTCAAGGAAGCTAAAATGTTTAAATGCATGGGACCACCACCATCTTATTAGATGCAAATTCATGCTTCTTTTTGTTGTAGAAGAATCTCATATTTCAAAGATAGTTCTTCATTCCATTTCAATTTGGTTGGCTTTGCCAATGGAATACCCTACAAAACTTGGATCTCTCTCTCTTTGTTTTCAGCATTCCCCTTTTATGATAAAACCCACTTCATAAAAAGAATTGAAAAGTGATACTATGATCTAATCTATCTTTAGATTTTTTTTTATAAGTTAAAATTATTTATATGCAAAACTTTTCTCATTTAAATATTTTTGAAAATTAGATTTTTAACTTCCAATAATATAAAGAAAAGTTTAGTAGTAGTGGAGGATAAAATCGCATGCATATTTGGCTGATATCACTCCATTTAATTAACAAGGATCTTTGATGTGTGTGTGCTAAGATGCATAAAAGTATCAATACATTAAAAAAAAAGTGCATAAGAGAATATTTATGTTCCTACGTCTCTATTTACATGCTTTCAACTTTTATATGCATGACGACATGCATTTTTTCTCCAAATGGTTTTCACACACTACATAATATAGTTAACATATTTACATAATTAACATGTTAATTAACATAAACAGTATATTGTGATGAATCTAACGAATATTTTATTAATTTGAGTGTCCAAAATAGCTTTTACAAGTGACCATCTTTTTCATAGTATTTTGGACTTATCTGAAATTTCAGAGAGTAACTATTGAAAGCATAGTTCACTTGGAATTTATCCTAATCAACATTCACCATATATATTCCTTTTAAATATCTTATTAATGTTCACCTAATGCACATAACCTTTAATTTTAAACATATTTATACCAATCATTATTGAGCTTGAATTTAAGGGGTTTTATAAAGTTACTATCATGACATTATTACATATTTTGATTTAGTCTCTAGTTGACTAAAATATTTTAATTTTAATTTAAAAATTATAATCATTTAAATTTTAAATATTGTTTTAAAAATATTTTAAGTCAAGGTTTGATGTTTGATATTCAGGACTTGAAAATTATGAAAATATAAGTATTATATTTCATGGAAATATAAATAGTGAGTTTCATAAAAAAATACAAATAATATATATTTAAAAAGTTTTATAATGCTTTTAAAAAATTAATCAAATTTTCAAATTGAAATAATTATAATATTTAAATTTAAATAAAAATAGCTATTAGAGACTAAACTTAAAAAAATTAATACTTTCAGTTGAAATAAAATGATCACATAGCCGTTAACTTAGTAACTATAAAAGAAGCTTACTATTTTATAAAACAATTAAATTTGTATGTAAGAGTACATTAACAATGCTGCAATGAATAGATAATGAAATGATAAACAACTAAATGATGAAGATTCTAAGTTATATGTCAAACCATTTCAAGCTTAAAGTAACAGTAATTGTTGCTTTTCTCAAAGCTTTTGGTGTCAGAAACCTGACAATTTCATATATAACTATCGCTACTGATGATCATTGATAATTAATATATGACCAATTGTCACTATTCAAGTGAGTTCAAGAGACAACTTGAATTTGTGAATGTTTTAATGTGTCCTTCAAGATAAAAAGAAAAGAAAGAAAAATAGTTTAATTTATTTGAATTTTTTAAGTCAGCCGATTATGTTGGATCTTAGATGTTTCTGTTGATCTGTGTTGTTTATTTAAATATTATTTGAACATTTTGAATTTTTCATAAAATTAGGTTTTGTTTGAATAGATTTTTGTTAGGGAAGATTTCAAAATATAAGAATATATAGATAGATTTTAATAATATTTACGATTTTTTTTTGTTTGAATTAATTGAAAAATTACCGTTTTTAATTCAATTTTGTCTAAGATAATAGTTAAATATTTTTTATCTCATCTTGATGGAACCTGCAAGAAAAATATTATTTTATTTCATCTGAAAAAAGCATACATTTTTTTAATAAAAATGTTTCATTTTTAGTAATTTGTCCAATTTACATTAAATAATGTTAATTTAACTTAAAATCCGGTTGAAAAATAACAAATTCGTTTAAAATCAGTCTGTAACCGGTAACAAATAAGATTGGTTCAGTCAATAAAGAAGTTTAAACTATAATAAATCTCAGTTACATATCTGAAAAGTTTTATAAGAAAACCATCTGAAAAATATTTAAAAATACAAAAGGTGGGTCTTACTGGAAATTTTCATCAGAATTTTCACACAAAACATAATCTCTCTAAAATATTAATTGTAAGTGTAAAAAAGGACGTTTATAATAAGACCAAAGAAGTTTTGTTTTCTCTCTACTGTTGAGATTTTGATGACAAAAGCATTATTGTTCCTTATTATTTCTACTGAACCCTAATTAATTAACTCAATGTGCAACTTAAATTTGCTAATTTAATTTCGAACACTAATTTAACCCCTCATCATGGAAAACCAAATAGATACTAATAACTGATTTAAGACTTATTTTCTTAATAAGCACTTTCGGACAAAAAAAAATAACAGTAACTTCATCTAAAATTGGATATCTACAAACTAAGTCGTAAAAATTAATTAATATTAACTTTCCAAAATTTAACCTTTACAAAAAAATTGAGGGAGATACAATAAGCAGCAGAATTTAATTCTTCTCCAGATGTAGAAAACCATGACCAAAGAGTCCCTAACTGAAGACAACATTGACATAATTTTCTTTCTTTTACGCAGGGTCAAGTTTATACATAGTGAATGTCATTCTGTAACAGTTTTATTTAACTTCCCAGAGCAAAATGGGCATCACTGACGAATTACAAAAATTATCATTTACAACATCGATCAAAGACAATCTCCAGCTTGATCCATCCACCGCAAACGAGGTTTATTTTTAGCTCGAACACTGTAACGTGTTAAATAGGTAACCTGAAAATGAAAATTTCTGCGACAAAAAATGGTTTTAGTTGTTTCCTCCTCTGATCCAGCGACCAGATCCTGCTCTTCCCAAACTAGAATAGTAATCGCCCACATTTGCCACAAATAGTGGATCCCTATCTTCCATTGTGCCCTCTTTACAGCCACCACCTGACATATTATCTAGCTCTGTCTTCTCCAACTCTTTCGTCAAATCCTCCATTGTCTTCTTTAAATTTGCTTTGCTCATCTGGCCTGCTTCCTCTGTAGAGAGACCAACCATTGTAACTTTTGGAAGAAAGGGGGTTGATTTCGTATCTTCCTTATTTACACCTTTTTTAGATGATCCTGCTTTTTCATGACACCGTTTTGGCCATAGGTGATGAAACCAATTACCAAATGGTAGACTAAGCCTGAAACTAGGTTGTCTGATTGCTTCAGTATTGTCATCCAAACTGCAATTAGAAGAATCTATGCATTCAGAAATTTTCCTATCATCTTCCAGTTCAGGGTTCTCAAGGCAGCGCCTTGAATCGGTAGCTCTCAGATAAGAAGCTTCACTTCTGCAGGATAAGAAATATAATGTTACAAATCATTGGACATCCAACTTTAAAAGTTCTGTTTGATATTGTCCGCTGTTATATTAAAATTGAAATATTATCCAGATTGTCAGTTGCTTGAGCTTATTTGTCGATTAATCTCTAATCAGTAGTAAAGTTTATTTAAGTCGTCGAACAAAGCTTCCTGCTCATTTATTAACATGGTCGGGGGTCAACTGATTACAAAAATTATTTCTGAGTTTCATCTGCTACTCAAATGCAAACCATAAAATTCATGGAAATAGAGGGTTTAGCTAGCGTAACGAGTACAACACTTTCTAAACATATGAAATTAGTACCCAAAACATATTTCAGTCAAGATTTCAGATCATGCACCAGTACTTGGGCTATGGTTAACGGAAGAAAAAATGAATGCACTGAAATGGGAAGGCACCTAGTTCAGTTGTTTGACTTGTTTAAACCTTAAAATTAAAATACAAAGGAAACACAACTGAAAAGATATGGAAAACATTCCATCCAGAACCCTCTTCCTCAAATTTGAGGGGTATGGGATGGGATCGTATAGATATCTCGATGGATTGTATTAGTTCCATGATCAAAAGAACAGATTTTTTAAATTGGTAGCAGTAGACCCATTTGATTAAATATTCTCATTTATGCCAAGGGGAAGCTGCACTCGTTGTCAACGGGGATGTTGGTTTACATGAGTTTCCTAGCGTAATGGTTTCAGAAGGATGCAACTTCATTAGTAAATTTTGGCTATGCTGTCTCTACTACAAGTAAAGTTAAGTGCAGTATATGATCCACAAAACAGGTGGCCAGAATGACACCCTTTAACTTATTCGTAACACTTTGTGAATCACTCATCATTAACTGAAGTGGTAGAGATGGTTGGGGTAGTGGCGTATCATCTATACCATTGCCCTCACAAGAATTTATCCAACTTTTGCCAAGCTTAATTACTACAGATAGACATGCCAAACCAACAGCAATCTCACTTTTTCACAGCTAATTGGTAGCTGCCACTTACGTTGGTATTTTGCAAGCTCTAGAATGGGGTAAATAATTGGGTAGACGATGTCTGATTATGGGCAGATTATTTTCTAATAATATGCTGATTCCGTTTTTGCTATTCCTTCATTACTTCCTTAGAAGCTAGACACTATGACTGTAATTACTGCAATTCCTTATATTAGAAACTTGAAAGGCACAAGTATCATTTCGGTAGCATAGGGCAAGGAGTGCAAAATGTACTTGGCAGCTTTGATCATTTATCTTTTATAGCATTGATCCAAAGTCTAACTCAACCTAACAAAATGAACTTGCAAATGTCTGCACCAATTTACATACTATAATTTGATCATATAAATCTATTTGATGTAAAAGATCTCAACACATTCTTCACACCTAGGACTTACAAACACACCTGGGACTTGCATCTTAAGCTTGAAAATAAATATTTATGGATAATTTGATAGTAACTTGCAAACACACCTGGGATTTGCATCTTAAGCTTGAAAATAAATACATATGGATAATTGGATAGTGGTCCAATAATGGACAATATGATAGACCCCAAAACCATCACTTGAATCAGCTCTGACATCATCTTAGACAGTGGGCTTTAAGTGTAATTCAATATTGCAAAACTGACTTACAAGATGAGATTTTCACCTATTGATATACTATAATTTGAACATATCTCTAATATTGTGATTTTCAACAGTTCCTTTCCAAACCATAGTTGCTAACAATTTTCTTTTCCTAGTCACAGGATCTTGACTCTGAATTTGCAATCATTTTTCAGTATTAACAATATATATCAATGACCAATCAAATAAACTCTTTCAAAAAGTTGCAGTAAATAAAGACCTACACCAAACATGTTCAAGTTAGGTCGATAAAGTGGAGAAATATATAAATGCTTATTTGAGATGAGAAAAAGAAGACATCAGATTGCTTTTAGAATAATAAAACATCTTCAAATTGAACTTACAGTAAGTGTGTCATGTATAAGTGAATTTTAAGGCTTCGAAGACAGATTCTAGAGAAGATAACGGGGATGACTGACAACAGACTTCCCATTTTGAATCCCTCCATAATCCCGTCCATACTACATTTCTACAGTTATAAATAATAGGGAAGGATTCTTGAAGCAGTGACAGAACATTCTTGGTGGTTGAGACAAGAAAAGCTCTATTTAGATGAGGAGCCTAACAAATCAATGATATAAGTTTAACAAAATCTGAACCAAGTGTTCACACATTTCCACAGGTGCAAGCAATGGTAAAGTCGATGCGATGCACAAACGACTGAATATATATATATATATATATATATATATATATATATATATATATATATATATATATATATATACACACACATATATAATAATCTAATAATGCAGTTCTTGATTTCCCCCTTTTACCTATGTACAACAAACGTGGATATTAAGTAATGAAAAAAAAAATCATATCCAACCAAAGTTATCTGAGTTTGTATAAATATCATTTATTCTTGGGCAAGATTTGCTAAAATCCTTTTCTTAATGCATGAAAACTCTAGACAAGGAAACCACTGAAGTAAAGACAGGAGTTCAAATGCCGCGAATTATACATTGCAGTTTCAAAGGCTCAAAAAAAAAATTAGAAAGATACCTTCTCTCAAATGAGTCAACCAAATACGGAAATTTAGGTTGTATGCCTGTTGCTTTTCGCAACCACCTATTACCCAGAAATACTTTGTCAACAGTATAGTGGAACTGGAGTTCAGCAGCTTTTGAAATAACACTTAGTGGTATACTAGGATGACCCATTTCGTCAAGCAACTCCTGAACCTGTCAGGAAAAAATTCAAGTGATAATCCACCTTTTTTAAGAGAAATAGGACTGGATATTAATGTTATGTATAACTCAAGTTCATCCCTTCTAAACACATAGTGAATGAAACATCGAGCACAACTCTGATTTTCAGGAACAAGTTACATGAGGTATCTCAGACCAACCTTTCTATTAAGTATACACATATCATTTTGGGTGCTTTTAATTGTCGAGTTTGAGACCATCTTGAATAGCATTTTAAATTGATAGGCCTGCTATTTTGAATTTGAAGAATTTTTAAATTTATGTTATTGACAGTTTTTTCTTGAATGTATTCAAAAAGTCATGATTTGAAGTCTGGATAAAGGAGTCACTGAGACAGGAATCTAAAATATAACACTTTCAGAACATTGTCCCTAGCATCAGTGGATCATGTATCAGAAAGCAAATATAGCCTTTTTCGAGGAGAACTAGGACAAAATGTTGTGCTGCATATTCCACTCTTACATAAGTTTATACTCATAAGCTTCTGAACGCAACAACTCCTTTAAACTAATGCTCTAATGAACTATCAAATTATTATATATCATCTAAAGTTACCTGACTCAAAAGATTTGAGAAAATTTGTTTTAAGCTTAAACTCTCTTTGTGTAAAATGTCTTGAAGGCTTTATTTGTTGTATATTAACTTCATTCTGTGTATTTTGTCTATTTGTAATATAAAGGTATCTTTTACAAGGCTTTATCATCAAAAGACTAATATTACACATTTACCTCTATTATATAATACTAGATAACTGTTATACATAATTATGTATTGACGTTTTTTTCTCCATTTTTTTTTCCAAATATTCTTAAACATTAGAGTTTCTTATAGGACAGTTTTGGATATAGAAGGCGGCCAAATTTGGACTTGGGCCAAACAGTCTTTGACTTTAGAGATTAAAAAACCCTAATCACTTTTTCACATCATCCACTTTGATACCACCCGCTCCCAAAATTCCAATCATTTTCTCTTCTCTAAAAACCTTCTGCAACCCTAGAAAAGCAGAAGTTGTGAAAAGGGGCCAAGCAACTGCAGAATACACCATCAAGATGGTCACAAAATACTGACAGAGATGGCTGGTAAAGATGTGAAGAGAAATGCCAAATCAGGAGAAAGGTGACAAATTAAAAAAAAACAGAATAGAGTCCCAATCCTGGCCACAAGGGCTACTACAGTCACAACCATGAACTACACAACCACGAAGGGCTCCATTGGCCAGGAGCTAATCAGCTCTGCCACTACTCAGCTCCACCATGGCACTGTAGCTAGCTACGCACAACCATGCTTATTTGTATTTAAATAAATTCTAAATTAGTCATTAATGATTCCAATCAAAACTCCATCTGTGAGATTCTTTTGCACTACCGCTGGAAAAAGAAAATTTTCTTTCACTATCACGTATGTTGTTTAACAAAATATTTTTTCTTGAATTTAATCATACCTCTGGTGGCTCCCCAAGATTATCTCCCATTTCCTCAATCACTTCTGCGGCCAAGTTGTCATCAACCACATCCCGCCGCCGCTGCATGTGTCGAGTTTGGATTAAGGTATGGAAATGTTGATCAACAGCTTCTTCCAGAATATTATCAAGCATGTTTTTATCAAAGAAGTAGGGAGTATACCTGATTAAACAAAGAGAAATACGGTAAGCGTAATGTATTCAGTTCCATGCTCTGGTAGAAACGTTTTTTTATCTAAAGAATTTGGTATCAATGAAACATAATGAGATAAATAATCAAGAGTAAACACAAAACCTAACACAAATAGCATATCCCAAATCAATATTATTACTACTACCGAGGATGAAAAACTGACCAAAACAATCCCAAAAGAAATCATATTAAATCTGTCCATATACAATTGGAAAAGAAACAAGTACAGAGATTCCTGTTGAATTACTTACTTTAATAAAAAGAAGAGGTATCCATCCATTGAAAATCCAAAACAATTATTTGTTTGATATTAAATCTCGAATCAAAAAGATAAAAAGTTGTGGTAAAAAAACTATAGTTCACAGGAAACAAGGAAGAAGCTGAGAAACACACACCATTTAATCCCATCTGTAGTTGCTATTGCAATATCTAAGTTCTCGGCACTAAACACAGGAACCCCGTCAACCTTTTTCCTGACACCATGCTGTGATATAGCCTTCAGAAGTTTATTGGCTGCCTTGACCTAATGTGGATGTATTTATTATTAATACAGAAGGCAGTGAATAAAACTCGAAGATATGCAACAATGAAAAACTAATAATACCTGCTTCTCATTTGGAACAAACTGGAACAAGTGAGGTTTTTCCTGCATGAAGTGTAATGTACAATGTTATAAATTATGCGTAAAAAAAATAAGAAAGAAGATTATATATCAAATTCCATAATTAGGAACATAAATCTGCATGCAATGCTATGTCTAAACAACCTCATCATTATTACATTACACAGAACCTTCAGTGGGCATGCTTAAATCAACACAACTACATTTAAATGAAAATGTCAACAGTACCTTGAAATGTTCATAAGCCAGGTCAAGACGACAGGCACCGACCACACCACTTGGAATATTCAGCTTTTTGACATATGAAACTAATACCATTAAAAATGTCAGTAACAAGTGAAAAAGTAATTACTGATCAGATATAAACATTAGCCAAGCTAAAGATGTTAATAGAGTAAATTCATGGACAAGCAGAGAGCTAACAGGGATAAATGGGAACAAACAAAATATATACTGTTTTAAGGGGAATATTTTAGTCAGCATGAGATCACGATCAGACACGGTAGGCCAGTATATTTGCATTGCAGGTAGCTCTATGTATGGAAAAACCCTTTAGGATTCTTGGGGCATGTACGCCAGTATATTAGTCCCTTCACTTTGGAACAGTTTTTGTTGGGTTCATACAACAATATGGTAAAAGTAAGGAAGATAATATTTAATGGCAGCATGTGGTATATACGATACCCTTTGATGCACCTGATTGGGCCCAAATGATTGCATCGTTAAAGGTGCCGATCTGCCACTTGCTTTGTGGCTTTTATTCGGTGTGCAGTACATGGCCACTTTAATTTTAGTTGCCATTTTCAGATATACATAGATTGGACAGCCTTGTCACATTCTTGAGTTTATTTTTTCCTTGTATCAGTTTTTTTTTTATGTTGCACAGAGCATATCTAATATCTTATTCTTCCCAACTTTTAGGTTCCTCAATCCACTCAAGCAAAATGTTTTTCTTTTCTATTTAAAATATTAATGAACATTCAAAGGCTAATCAGCCTTGTACGAGTTAAAGGACACAATGCTATTTATATATCATCATAAACATAAATTTCATAAGTTCTATACAGAAAACTAGATAGGAATATTGATCAAAACAACCTTGAAGCAAATGATAAGAAAGAAATCGATAAGTAAAGCAATAACATACAATTATACAAAGATTAGAGAAAAGCAGAACATTTATATATCTAACCTGCATCTCCTAGATCAATAAAAAAGCGAAATACAGGGCCATTCCTCTCACTCTTGGTGATCGCTGCAAATATTTTTTTCAGCCACTCAGGGGTTCTGCAGATGATATATATATATAATACGTGAAAATTCATATCTTCAGACAAAATAAAGTTCGTAAAAGCTTGATCTATATGACTAACAATTTCAACCAAGCATCTTTATCTTTGCTGAAAATTCCTTTCAATGTTCACGAATCTATAATCAGCAACTCCTAAACTTCTTCAAAGCCTAACCAAGATGTCCCACGTTTGCTACACAAGTAAGAGATTATCTCACAGAAATCACATATTCACTCTTAGCATCTCACTCAGATAGTAAGATCACTAAGTGCAACCAAACTCAAGCATCACATATGATATGGTTGTGTTTGGCTTAGAATATTAACCCTATTTATCATGATTATATTATGTTTAGGCTTACCTATTTATCATGATTATATTGTGTCTAAGGTTACCCATTATCATGTACTCTTGTATTAATTTACTTTTATAAATAGAAGATTATGAGAGAAATCAATTATGTCTCAAGAATTATTTTTTTTTTCATCTCAAGTATATTAAACTCTTATTAAGCATGTATCACATAAAAGACTTGCATATAAATATTAAGCTTAAGAGGTTACGCAATTATACTGTGGCAAAACACAAATCCAAATATGCATCTAGAGAGCTTATTGAAATATGCTGATGCACATAACATTTTATGCTAAGTCTCAAAACACTTTCACAAATACTGATGCACATAACATTTTATGCTAAGTCTCAAAACACTTTCACAAATACTTACGCCGCAAGATGAGCTTAAGTAAATTCTTCCAAATACTTGTACGAGTCCCAGACAGTTTTTATTGTTTCTCGTACAGAAGTTCCTATAAAAATGGGAAATGCCCAACCTTTGAGTGCGATTTGAACTATTGATTTACGTAATTGAAAGTAACCTTACGGCGAAACCTAAAAATCAATCACTGATCCAATTGGAGTACCTCTACAGGATAAACCTCAACAAAAAACTGAATAGTAACGGCAGCAAGTGATTGAGTTCAGTAGTTCCTCGTATAAAATTATTGAGAGATATAGTAATATGGAGAAGACAAAATTGTTTCAAGCACCCACATAACCGGAATCACCCTTTGTTTCAAACAGGGGAGGGCATCCACTTCATTTTCTTCCCACCTCTCATCACATCACTTGACACGTTTATCACTTTCTCTCTCAACCTTTCATTTCATTTTTTTTGTTGTCTCTCTAGGTAGGTCCTACCACTCAAATCCACTCCAAAATGGATTCTTATATGTCTCCCATTGCAAAAGAAATGAAAAACTGCCATAATTATTGAAATTCATATTCGAAAGGAAAACACAAAACAGAAAAAATTTCACCAACCATTAATCAGAAACTGACAATCCCTTTTCTTTTCATCTTGAAATAATTCAAAAGAACAAAAATAAATAATACGATTCCAAGGAGAGAGAGGGACCTTTTCGAAACGAAGGGAAGTTCAAAGTGCGTGGAAACGGCCATGAGGCCCGTTCCGGAGAGGTCGCACATGCTGAACACCTGCCCAACGAAGGCAGGCCCCCGGCCGCCGCCCTTCCCATTGGCGCCTAGCCGAGCGACGCTCACCGATTTTGTGGCAGGGGCGGGCTCGGCGGTGCTCGCGGTGGAGTCAAGGGCGTTTGAGGCTGAGAACGGCGGCCCGAAGAAGAGAGGGAGAGAAAGTGAAGAGGGCGGGTGCGGGAGCGTCAGAGACGAAGGGTTTGGTGGATTGAAGAGAGAGACAAAG
The DNA here is from genome assembly GCA_034642375.1 of Vigna nakashimae. Taxonomy (NCBI): domain Eukaryota; kingdom Viridiplantae; phylum Streptophyta; class Magnoliopsida; order Fabales; family Fabaceae; genus Vigna; species Vigna nakashimae. Next base: position 28,181,495 of record CM067768.1, read on the forward strand.
TTGGAGGCAGTGGATTGGAGGAAGGTGGCGATGTGGTGGTTGTGGTGGCCGCGACGACGTTGAGGCTCTGACGGAAGAGCCATGCAGTGAGCATCGACGGATGAAGTGTGGGTTGGGAATGGGGGTTTTGAGGTGAGCGAGTGACGGAGGGAGAGTGTCGAGGAATCAGTTATTTTCAAAGGATGAAGAGCTAACGCTAATGTGACCTTTATTTTATTTTCCTATAAACATATGAAAAATAAAAATAAATAATAATAGTAACTAATAACAATTGTGGACATCAAAATTATCTTACAGAGGAATATGCAGTTGATTTATATTTATTATTTAAAATATTGATTTAGTCCAATTTTGAAAATATAAGCTAAGGTAAAATGTTTACCTTATTCAAATTAAATAAGTGATTAAAATAATAATAACAATCATTATATTTTTGATAGGATAAAAATAGGTTAAGTTAACTTTACATCAATTCATACTATGATATTTTAATCAACATGTTGTTTGTGGAACATTGAACTAAGTCTCCTTGAATAGGTATTGCTATTAGAAAAGAAAAACATATTTGAACATAAATATCATCAAAATCTATTTAATTAATGTTTTCATTCTATATATATATATATATATATATATATATATATATATATATATATATATATATATATATATATATATGTATATGTATTATAGGACTTGTTATTCAACTTAAAGGCAAAATTATAGCTCAATATATCAAATAATGTCCATAAATATGATTCCAGTTCTATTTATAACTAGGTTAAGAATATTTCTCCTAATCAATAAAATAAAATAAACAGTCCTAGGATTAATCATATATATATATATATATATGTATGTATTATAGGACTTGTTATTCAACTTAAAGGCAAAATTATAGCTCAGTATATCAAATAATGTCCATAAATATGATTCCAGTTCTATTTATAACTAGGTTAAGAATATTTCTCCTAATCAATAAAATAAAATAAACAGTCCTAGGATTAATCATATATATATATATATATATATATATATATATATATATATATATATATATATATATATATATATATATATATATATATATATATATATATATATATGTATATATATATATATGTGTGTGTGTATTATAGGACTTGTTATTCAACTTAAAGGCAAAATTATAGCTCAGTATATCAAATAATGTCCATAAATATGATTCCAGTTCTATTTATAACTAGGTTAAGAATATTTCTCCTAATCAATAAAATAAAATAAACAGTCCTAGGATTAATCATATATATATATATATATATATTATAGGACTTGTTATTCAACTTAAAGGCAAAATTATAGCTCAGTATATCAAATAATGTCCATAAATATGATTTCAGTTCTATTTATAACTAGGTTAAGAATATTTCTCCTAATCAATAAAATAAAATAAACAGTCCTAATGATAATATTTCAAATTGAAACATGAAAATCTTGAATTTCTAATTTACAAAAAAATTTAAATTGTGTTTTCTCAAAACCTTTGTAAAAATGTTGCACTCTAGTAAGAAAATATCAAGAACAAAAGATGTTAGTGGTTATTTCTTTATGAACAAAATGACAATAAACTTCCGTATATTTTTTTTTTTTCGTGAAAAACCATATTTGTAAGTGAAATCACAACAAATGAAACTTCTGAATTGAAAATATGATGTAAATATATCATATTGGTCTATTGGGTCTATCCAACCCACTAAAATCAGTCTAATTCAATTCAAAATCTACTCAATTTGATATATCATACTTAAATCAAGACATTTACTCAATCTCATTTATATCAAAAACAGTTAAATCACAATTACTTTACAAAGATAGTTTAATATCCAAGACACTTATCAGAATCTTATCATCTTCATCATCAACTAGACTGAGTAATATTTTAACTCTTAGTAGTTCTTCTTACTTGAATATAGCTTTTCTCAATCCTAAATTCCACATAATATAAAAAACATAATCACTCGCAACTAAAGACTTACAGAAAAGTATTCCAAACAAAACAAAAATTCAGTATATGATTAATAAATTAAGAATATCACTTTTTTCGATTGTTTTTACTAAAATTGATAATTAAAACACTATAAAAATTGGAAAGAAAAGATTTTATAAAATAAATAAAAATTTACTCTATTTTAAAATATGATCTATTTCTTAGCTCCTAAACTACTGAATGATATGATCAAATGCATGATATGATCAAATTCTGAAATAGATAAAAGTTGAAACGATCAAAGATGAAATTTAGAAAAGAAGAGTGGAAGAATGACTTGGAGAAAAGAGGGTGAGAGAACAGAGAAAATGTCAATGCTGGGGATGAAGTTTATCCCTTTTTCTTACTATTACTATTTAACTACTTTAGAATAAACATGTGAACTTATTCCATACTGTTCCAGATTTCCTAGATGCACTCGAATGTGTTTCCTAGACATGTTTTAATTACGTAAGTACAATATCATCTCAACTTGACATATTACAAGGAATACTATGAAAAATACTGAGAAATGAACCTATATAATGATTAGATAAGAAGAGTATGTTGGGTATCTTAGTAGAAAAAAGTGTCATTAGGAGGAATGAGCCGGACAAAACTATTCTTTCCCACCATAGCCATTATCTCTCCTTTGTCCAAATGGTAATATAATTTTCAAATGCAACTAAGCTCCAACAAGTTTCATCCACTAGTACAAAAAAGGCTATAGACGTCCGTTCTTTTGTCCTTTTGACGTCTGATATTCCCCTGACATCTTTGTGGGTGATGTTACTCAGACGTCGGGGGATTCACATCGAACGTCTATATAGACGTCTGGTGTACACCCTCCGACGTCCGTATAGACGTCCCGTGTGCCAGACCGGACGTCTATATAGACATCCGTTCCTTCCCCGGACGTCCAGTTGCCTGAATTGTTTGTGGTAGGGGCCTGGGGTTGGACGTCCGTTTATGCATTGTCGGACGTCTGTAGACGTCGGTTAGTGCACTGCCGGACGTCTATAGACGTCCTGCAGTGCACTAACCGACGTCTACTCGGCATATTTTTTAAACAAATTAATTTATTTTTGCAATAAAACCACACCTCAAAAGCAGAAAATTGTTCCAGAACAATTTTGCAATAATATAAATATACGTTTCATATAAACAAAGTTCTACTTAATGTACAAAATAATCCAAAACTATCAATATAAAACTCATAAAACTAAAATTAATCAATGTTCAACAACAAATAAAATTGTTCCTAACTCCATCTTTGCAGAAGATAAGCTGTCCACTCCTGCCTTATTTGCCTAATCGTTTCCTCTGGTATAGGAGATGTACTCTTGAAGTGCTGCAAAATTGAAGAAAGATTCATTATGGTTTCATATATGTTTAAAGCTGAATTTGATTTGTAATGTCTTGAAGGTATGCATCATTACCTCATTCCAGTCATCTGTAATGGCAGCTCGAATGATGGTCTTAATCCAGCACACGACATAGAAGCCACATTCCCATGAATCCTGCTGCTGGCTACACTAAAATGATGCACTAAATAGTCAATAATTTAGATCATTCAATAACATACAAAATGATTTATAACTATAAATGACAATCAACCTTTCGATATAAAATTTGAACTAGTTGACCTCGAGATTTACCAATAACTCTGTACAGATTAAAAACACAAAGTAAAATTATCATAACTATATTGATCATAAAAGTTTAAGGTGAACATCAAATTCAAAGTCATTTTCGGATAAACACTTACCCTTGAAGCATGGTCCTCAAGTCATTTCTCATCTTCCTGTGCCGAACAAAACCATATAATTTTACATTGTTTGGGAATGATGACCATCAGCTGCCAGTACTTCCTATCACGAAGGACAAATAATTATTTAACTAAGTAATTAAGGAAACTTTAATAATGAACTTTTACATATAACAACACCTACCCATCAATGTATGGTATTTTTACATATCACTAAGATGTCATTTTTCACTCATTCTTGGGTTTGCTGCCTTTATTTCATTAATGTGGTCAGAAATGTAAGGAATCACATCAACAATGTTGTTTAAGATGTACAAATGAGCTTGGTCAACTTCTTTTCTGCTAACACTTTGAATTCTCACACCTCGAACACCCTTACCTTCACATTGTTCTTCATGTCTGCTCTTGGGAAGACCCACTGGTTCACAAGATGGCATATAACTTGAACAAAATTCAATGGCTTCCTCTACAACGTATCGCTCTATGATTGAAGCTTTTGGTCTATACTGATTATTGACATATCCCTTTAAGATCTTCATGTATCTTTCAACTGGGTACATCCACCTTAAGAAGACCGGCCCACATATTCGAATTTCTCTGACTAGATGAACAATCAAATGTACCATGATATCAAAAAAAGAAGGTGGAAAATACATCTCCAATTGACACAGTAGTCTTATTCCTTCATTTTCCAACTCATATAAACCTTCAGAGTCAACAACTTTCTTGCAAATGGCATTGAAGAAATAACTCAGGTGTGTCAGAATACCCCTAACAGAATGAGGTAATATGCCTCGAATAACAACAAGTAACAATTGTTGCATCAATACATGACAATCATGGGACTTTAAACCAACTAACTTTAACTCTTGCATAGAAACAAGGTTACTAATATTTGAAGAATAACCTTGTGGAACCTTCACACTTCTTAAACAGTTACAAAAACTCTATTTTTCTTTTTTTAGAAAGTGTGTGACAGGCTGGGGGCAGATAGGTGCGTCTTCCTATTATCTGTGGATGTAACTCGGATCGAATTCCCATGTCAGGCAAATCTTGTCGTGCTTTTATTCCGTCTTTGCTCTTCCCTTTGACGTTTAATAAAGTTCCGATGACACTGTCACAAACATTTTTTTCAACGTGCATCACATCAATACAATGTCTAACATCAAGGTGACACCAATATGGAAGCGTAAAAAGTATTGGTCTTTTCTTCCAAATGTTTTTTGTAAGGGTACTTTTATGATGTTTTCCAAACACAATGTCAATGTTTTTCACTTCGTTGTACACCTCTTCACCATTCCGGGGTCTGCACACAACCTCATCCTCAGCACTTCCATTAAATGCTTTTTTCAATCTACGATAAGGATGAAGTCGAGGAAGAAATTTTCGATGTCTTGTATATATCATCTTCTGACCATGCTTCAATTGAAGGTAACTAGTGTTTTCTTCACATATGGGACATGCAAAATGACCTTTAAAACTATAACCGCTCAAGTTTCCATACGCTGAGAAATCATTTATAGTGCAAAACAACATTGCACGCAAACAAAACTGTTCCTGAACATGTGAATCAAACACGTTCACCCCTTCTTCCCACAATAATTTCAAATCATCAATTAAAGGTTTTAAGTAAACATCAATGTCATTTCCAGGTTAACTAGGACCCGATATCATCATGGACAACATCACATATTTTCTCTTCATGCACAACATAGGAGAAAGATTGTAAATCATCAACATAAATGGCCATGAACTGTGTTTGCTACTTAAGTTTCCATACGGATTAATACCATCAGTTGCAAGTGCAAGTCTTAAGTTTCTTGGTCCGAAATTTTTTCTGTCACTTTTCTTTTTAAAACGGGATAAACCACATGTTGGACAATACTTTAGCAAAGCAAATTCCTTTATGTACAAAACACAATCATTAGGACAAACATGTATCTTTTGATATTCAAGACCCATTGGACATAAATTTTTTTTTGCCTCGTAATTACGAATAGGCAGAGTATTATTTTCTGGAAGCATCTCTTTCAACAACTCCAACAACTCGGTGAAACTTTTATCGGTCCATCCATTCCTTGCTTTTAAACTAAACAACTTTAGTGTTGTAGACAGACGTGTAAAGTTCGAGCATCTGGGGAACAACATTTGCTCTGAATCATTTTTTAGAGAATCATACAAATTAGCTCTTCCAAAATTATCTTCACCGACATCACATATCATGTCCTTTAAATGATCACTCATCCATTTTTCCACATAATCTGTTCCTCGTGACGTGGTAGGCTTGTCCAATACTTCTCCATGCCAAGTCCAAACGATATAAGTCCTCATGATGCCGAACATGAATAGATGGTCATGCATATTGCCTAAGTCTTGCCGTATTTGATTAAGACAACGCACACAAGGACAAAAATATGTCCCGTTCACAGACTTAGCATTTTGTTCAACGTATTGCAAGAACTCCGAAACACCCTTATCATATTCTTTATTGATACGACGTTCATTCATCCAGCTTCGATCCATTCTATGTTCGTGAAATCATCAGTTTAAGTTTTTAACTCTCACAAATTCAAAAAATTTAATTTTCATAATTTGCTAAGACACGTGCATTGAAGTCTACATGATAAATTTGATAAAATTTCGGCAGCATTTCGCATTGGTCTCCGAAATACATGAAATGAGCGTAGTCAATGATGACCACAATCAAATATGCATCCAGAGAACAACACAAATACTGAACCGAAAGTTTATCAATCTTATCCATAAACTTCAACTCACATGTTATTGCAAATTATGAAAATTAATTTTCTCAAACAGTTCAATCGGACAATTCAAAATTCAACACAAACGATTAAAAAATTAATCGTTTGTGTTAAATTTCAAACGGGAACTAAGGGTCACTCAATCAATGATTTGATACTTATAATCTAACATGAAAATTATAATAACACAACTAATACATGCATATTCAAAAGCCAATAACACATGCAGACTTTAAAGTCAAAAACATGCATACACAAAACCCTATAAAAAATTATTAACGAAGAAACTAACTTGAAGAGCAGATTCAAAATGAAAATTGAGGGAAATGGAGGAGTGCACGACCTAAAACATAGGCCAAAAAAGCCGCCCAAGAACACACAACAAACTGCACCAAAACGCACCGAAAACGATTTTTAATCGGTCCGAATGAAAGATATTTCATCACTGAACAATTTAGTTGGAATAAAAGTAAGATTAAACGGTACAAAACAAATAAAAACCAACTTGGAAATGCAAGGCGCAGAGGGAAAACGAGAGGAAGACGATGAACAGTGAGCGTAACTCCTTGCGGGTTCGTGTTTTGGTATATATGCCCTTAGACGTCCGTTGCTAGGAGTCCCCGACGTCTATAGTAGTATAAACGTTGGGGCAGTCACTAATATGACGTCTTCTGGTTTTAAATATTGAAATTCGCAGGGAATTTTAAACATTCGTCCTAGAGGGGCCCAGACGTCTATAATATTATAGACGTCCGGCCCCCTCTAACAGACGTTTAAAACGCTGAAGCAATCCACTCTTCAACTCCCCCGTCAGCCTTTTAGACTTCCGTTAAAGGGGGCCGGACGTCTATAATATTATAGACATCCTGCCCCCTCCAGAACGAACGTCTAATAGGCTGACAGGGTAGACGTTTGGGCCCCTCTAAGACAGACGTCTCCACAACCACTTATTTACATTTATGCCACCCGTCAATTATTTACGTTGGATTTTTGGTGAACCGACGTCTATGGAGTGACGTTAAAGGCCAATTCTGCACTAGTGTCTACAAAACTACAATGTTTATATATGTTCTCCATGTTTTAGATAAATATTTAACCAATTAGTAAAATGCATTTAAGTATTGAAAGAACTAGTTGAAGACATTTTGGAAGAACTTCATCATAGCTTAACAACTACCTTGAAAATCACACATTAAACCACAAATATGAGTAAAATCTAGCTCTAAGGTAAATGGTTCATAAGAAATTTCAAAAAAATCATTACTATTCCTGCATGAAAACTTAAATAATGTGCTCCTCAATAAAATTACATTAACTTACACATTAATTGATTTATGAAAGACATCTCATTGTTTTTTTCATCCTACTTTCACTCAGTACATGAATGTTCCATTCAATCCAACAACAATTTTACTAGCATCAACTAGATTAACATCTCATCCATGGTATAGCAAAAAGATATTACTTTTTTTTGTCAAAACATATCTTTTGACTTAGGGATAACTAACTTAGTTTATGAAAAAAAGAACTTTATTATTTTTTTATTATTCCATATAAGTATTTATAAAAACTTATCTAATCATATCTTACGATAGATTTAACAACAAATAACATGACATCGTTAGATGTGATGCAAAGAAGAGTATGAGAACAAACTTAGAGCATCATATAGACAAGGGAAATTGAACTACGGTAAACAAATTTATGCAACCAATAGTTCAAGACTATCATGCATCGTAGTGGTCAGGATTCTGAAAAAGTTACCCATAAAATAGAACTTTAATAAAATATATATGAACAACAATTTAACACCAGCAGTCACCCAATCTCGATATAAAGTCATGCAACTAGGAAATTTTCAACTCATAGCACCCACTTTTAATTATGCATTGATACTGGCTTGGTATATCCTCCACCTTTGGCTCCTTGATTGCAGGATGTCTGAGTTGTTTGATTGCAGGCATGTTAAATGGTGTATTGGTCATCGTCAAATGAAATGGCCATTAGCAGATTCTCAATCTCACATTGCGACAATTTTAAAAACATGATTCGCTTGTTCTACTTCTAGTGTGTCTTCATTCTAACCTCCGAACAACTTGAAGAAGATGGTCATGGAAACAACGATTCCAACTAATAACATTAACTGCCAACAGAAACTCATCTGATAGAGAAGTTATATCCTCTTTCTCCCATTAGACATCTAAAATAGTTTCCATACTGTGATTTGAATTTTCTGAAATTTGTTCAAGTTCATTGGATGTTACATCGGCCTCCTGCCTAAGTTGCTCGTCATCAATTCTCTCCGCAATGTCTGAAATTTGTTCAGGTTCCATGTATATTGTTACATCATTATCATGTCTGACTTGCTGGTCATCAATTATCCCCGAAGTCTCTTCTGAAGATTCATAATTGTTGTTTAAGTCTGAGTCTTGTTCAACATTCTCACGCCTTTCTGTGTATGTGTTGACCTGTTTAGATGGAGGTTGCACTTTGACTTTTATACGCCTTCCTCTGCTGTATCTATATTCCCATTCTGGTGGTGGATATTTTGCATGCAACTTATGGTATTTGTCCAGCATACCCAGCTCTATAAAGGCTTCCCCAACCATTGACACAATAGACATACTAGGTCGCATAGCAAGCTCCTCAATGTCTGCAAATATCTGCAGCAGATATCAAGAAATGAATATCCATGACGTGTTAAGTCTGAAGTAACTTCAGATAAAGTATCTTCTCATTAATATAGGGACATGTTAAGTTGACAACTATTACTCAGTAATGTTACTGAGTAAATAGTTTAAATTGATAGAGTTGAAAATCATAATACCTCAAACATCTTCTCATGCATGCCCCTCTTATGGTAGATAGATATCATTTTATCAAAAAATCTACGAGGCAAACTTTCCAGATACCGCATTAATAACTTTGTCCAAAGCTCTTCAGCTTCATCAAGTCGGTCATCGTTTACTAAAGCATTAATTAATGTAAAATAGCTTCCCATTGTCTTTCCTTGACCTTTGCTTAACATCCACTTTGTTACCTACAGTCCCACGTGTAATTTGCACAATCGGATGTTAGTTCAGAGGCTAACCCCAGATGGAATGTAGCTACAGAAGCGTCTTTCAAAGAATAGGAAACCAATAATAAATATATAAATAACATCAGAAAATACTAATTTCTGGCTGAACTTTCAGAGATATCAAAGCAATGGGTCAGTGCAACACTAGAGAAAGAAAGAAAGCAAACAAAACAAAGAATATTTAAAGATATCATGTTACATTACTATTTTAGAAACCTGTATTACACGCTTCCACTCTCGTTCGTATTCTAGGGTCTTGAGCGCCTTTTTTACTGTAATTAAAGGGAACTCTAATTCCCAAGCAACATAGGAATCAAGAGCTCCATAAACTTCTTCTTTGACATTTGACAGTTCCTTAATCTGTACAAGACAAAAAAAAAAATTACTATTTCAGAAATACAAAGCAACCAAGAAAAATAAGTCCAAAATTTTCTGAATTAAATAAGGTCACAACTTCCCAGAGAAAAAAAAATGAAGCTAAAATTGACAACAAGAATGAATATAGGGTGTTGATAATCAAATAATATCTCTTATTGTAATAAATTTATTTTGTGGGCATGAACATCTCATTTAGGGGAACACACTATCATATAATCTAATCATGTGTAATGAATGCAATAAGCCTATACAATCATCGGTGTGCATTCTGACATGCGGATTTGTGCTCAGTACGCCTCCATTTTCTCTCTTGTAACATGGTATCAATGCAGTACCATTCTTTATGACGTGTTCTGTCACTATTTTGCTGAGTTCCCTTACACAAAGCAAATTGGAATGCTAATTAGTCACCCCTTCCGCCATGCATAATTGTTTGCCACTTGGATTTGTAGTTGTTGTTCACTGGCTTTGTTTTACATGCGCTGCTGGCCTCGACTTCTTTTCTAGATACACTAGCCATGACTTTTTCCAGATACACATGCTCTGCTTTTATCTCAATTTTTATGTTTTTCATTTTTATTTGGGATGAAATAAATGTAACAAGACTACTTTACCCTAAATAAAATAAATAAATAAAACATAAAAATTGAGATAAAGTTGGCCTAGTGAATTTGATAAAGGTCAAGACTAAGGCATGTGGGAGAAATTCGGGACCAATGGGCTTGGAAAAGCCAGGTCCAATGCATTTAGGGAAAAAGTCAGAAGAATGGACTGGATCTGGTAGACTGGTAATGGCAGGGAGAAGAATCTTTTACAGCCTCTACTGTGGCATCTGGAACCAAAGTAGAGGTTGTTGTGAGAGGATCAAGAGGTTGAAGTCGACATTGATATGTTTGAAGAGGTTGCTCTATTGAAGGTCTCAACTAATTTGTCTATGTGCATGATATTATTATTACTAGCAGTGATCAATCACCAATATTGCTCAATCACGGACGACTTGGTAATTTCCCAAAGAAAGTGTGCACTTGTTAGGAAGCTAAAAGTTTATGAGAGGAGGAATAAAAGAGGAAGGAATGAAAGGCCGAATGGTATGAATAGTGTAGTACCGAACGATAGCTGAAGAGGAGAGGAGAAGTGAGTTCAAGCCGAACGGTATGGATAGAGGAATACCGAACGGTAGTGGAAGAGGAGAAGGGAGTCAAGCCGAACGGTATGGATAGAATAATACCGAATGGCAGTGGAAGAGGAGAAGGGAGTCAAGCCGAACGGTATGGATAGAGTAATACCGAACGGTAGAGTTAGAAGTCGAATGGTTTTTTTCCTGTTAGAGAAGGGCGTGGGTAGGAGATACTATAAATAGTTTTTACTAGAAGGTTGTTGATTAGGTTATTATCTTTTGGGTAAAGATTGGACATTCTTGCCGGTGGAGGAAGGGAGGCTTCCTTGGGATACTTACTTGTAATTCTGTTTTCCATACTTTACAAGTTAATAAAATACATACTCATACATTTACCTTCTGTTACTCGAGTTTTGAGGTGAGAAGAGGGAATAGATTAGGTTATCGTTATAAAGTAACCTAACAGCACTTGACCAAAGAAATTGGGCTTGTCAACGTTTGACACTCGTATTGACCTGAATTTAAAGTTGTTAAATGATCAGGAGGAGCCCTAATGGATCCTATGAAAAATAGAAGGCTAGTTGACAAATGAATTATCTACCTGTCCCTTGTCCAGATATTGCTTTTGCAATGTGCGGTAAGTCAGTTCTTGAATTCACCTAGTTGGGACCATTGAAATGCGGTTGTTCAAATTCTAAAGTAAATTAAGTGATTCCCAATAAAAGACCTAATTATGAAGTCGACGGGCATTATAAAATTGCTGGGTATTTTCATAATGATTGGGTTGACTCAACTAGCAACAAGTGAACCACATATGCATATTGTGTGTTGATTGGTGGCAACTTGATATCTTGGAAGTGTAAGAAACAAAATCTTGTAACAAGATCAAGTGTTGAAGCACAATATAGAGCCATGACACTAGTAACATGTTAGATTATATAGATGAAACAACTGGTCAAAGAACTCAGGTTCGAAGATACTAATCAGATGACACTCATTTGTGATACCCAAGTTGGTCTTCATATTGGTTCAAATCTAGTATTTCATTAGGATCAAACATATCAAACTTAATTGTCAATTCGTCAGAGAAAAAGATCAAGTCAAGCAATATTATGACAATATTTGTCTACTCTGCTGACCAGTCGAAAAATGTCATTACCAAATTCCAAAGAAAGTCATGAATTGATTATATATGTAACAAATTAGGTACATAAATGACTCACATTTCACATCAAGGGGGATGTTGAGAATCAAATCATCACATTTTAAATCTTATTGTGATAAATTAAGTTTATAGGCATGAATATCTCATTGAGGGGATATAAAATACGCTCTAACCATGAGTAGCTAATGCAATAAGTCTGTATAATCATGCTTCTGTGGTGTATTCTAACACATGGCTTTATGCTGAATGTCCTCTATTTTCTCTCTTCTAATAGAGGGAGTGCCATATGAAAGGACTTACAGACTTAACAAGCTTCTCAGACTTGGAAATGGTCCCAATTTTTTTATTAGTCTTCCAAACTCGGGGATACCTTGGTCTTGGACCTTTTGCAGCACATACCTGATATTAAAAAAATGAAATTGAGGTGAGTTCACCTACTGTTCCTAGAGCTAAAACATTTGATGATAAAAGTATGCAATCTTGAAAATTTTGGTTTCCAGAATTTAATAACCATAGACCTTATCTTACCACAGTGCACCGTGTACTGGCTGGTATTTTAATGATTTCAAATGTTTTAGCAATAAGTAGAGGAGAATCTATCAGTGCAAGCATCTTGAGAACCTGAAAAACTCTAAAATATAAGACACATCAATATGAGGACATAAACAATTTCTAGCACTTACAAATGGTACAGCATGGTTATCAAACTTGTGAGTTGATCATTAACTCAGGTTTACATTTCTACACATAGCTTCCAAGTCAACTTAGAAGCAGACTCGATTTTGATGTAAATTTGGTGGAATCTTGAACTCGGTCAAACTGGCAATTTTGCAACCGACTTGGCAAGTTCGAAGAAAATATTTTTTAAAACCCAGAACAGTGGTTTGGTGTGTGAGAATGAAGAAAACTCACTGGTTAGGGGATTAGGGTTCCACTCTTGTTCTTCTGCTGCCCCTCACTGGTTAAAATGCGGCAGGTTGGGAGTAGAAGTTGCACGAGGTTGGGTGGAGAAAGGGAGACCACTACTCTCTGCACTGTTTTCCTTCGTGTAAGTGGTGGGGGTGGGTGGGATTTTAATTGATCTCCATTACGAGTTTATGATTCGAATTTAGTATTCGAATTTACTACACTTTCCTTCGAAACCTTGTTGTACAGTATTATTATTTTGTAAGCATATTCAATAAATCATTTTTGCGTTAAAAAATTGAGTGACTGTTTGGTGTCAGTGGGAAAATTTTGCATTGATCACGAACATAAAAGCAATTTAGTCAGTTTCTGATTCCAATTTTTGCAATTAGCAGATTCCTCATATCCCAACTTCAGTATTCCACAACATAATCAGTAGATTAAGGAGACAGATACATAAAAACAATACTTGTTACCAGAAAACCAGAGAAACTATTTGAAATGAAACAGCTTTCTTCTATGTTAGAGCTAGGTCAAGTGGCCATTAAGCATAAAAATACATCACTTAAAAATACCATTTGCATATACTCTTGGACCTTTGCCACATATTGTTAGATGGGGCTTAAACAAGAATATCATCTTCAGGCATTACATATAACAACCAAAGTATAAATTTACCCATCTTAATAAATTTTTTTCAACCACAATCATTCAACAGTCATCATTACAGCGTGCAATTGCACTGAAAATTAAACTTAAGAGATACAAGAAAATAAACTCACCAGGGCCTAATACACTTGAACACAGTGTTGTGGAACTTCGAAACTCAAAGTTTTGAACTCTTACCCTTTGCCACCATTTCAGGGAGAGAAACTAAGATTATAACTGTAAGCGAAGAACAACGAACGTGAAATACCGCTAAGGAGTTTGGGATGGATATTTTAATCGCTCGACACGAAACGACGGCGTTCTGTCACGTGCATGTATTCGGGTCTTGGGTTAGGTAAGTTGGACAGAGCGAGTCTTCCCGAACCGATTCAATTAATAAAAAATGGGTCGAATCCCGTTTAGGTGATAAATTTTATTTATTTATTTATTTATTTATTTAGTTATCAGTGTTTAGAAAAAGAAAAAGAAAATATTAATTCATGCTTGCTTATCATTATTTCAGCAGCTGCATTTTTATATTTTACTATTCTTATTTTTATAAAATTTATAAATTCATTAATATTTTAATAGAGTGATTAAACGACCAGAAATACGTGGTTACTTTATTATTTTTTTCCCATCAAAGACACTACTGTAAGTAAAATTTAATAAGTTTGATGATAATAAATGTGATAAAAAAAATGAAGATAAAATCTGTAAAATATGTAATAAGGTTAAGAAACTGTATTTGAAACTAATTCCAATTTTCTTTTTTTGGATCCGAATGAACTTGATAAGTTGGAATAAAATCGGATCGACCCGTCAAAAGTAAGACGGGTGACCAGGCGTAGAAAGTTTACAATGCTTTTGTCCGTACCTGACCATAAAGAACCATAGCAAAAAAACAAAGCCTCATCTTCTTCTACTTCAAATCACTATGGATCTCTCATAATATTCTCTGTCAACCGAAAACCACACCAATAAAAAATATACTATGATGATAATCGAGCCTCCCATCGCCGTCCGCTTCCACGCCGGAGCCGCCGCGCCACCTCGTACTCTCTCTTAACCGTTCAATCTCTCTCTTCTCTCTCTTAACTGTTCAATCTCTCTCAATTTTTTTTCTTTCAATTGGTTCTGTTTTTAGAATGCTTTCGCTGACTCACCTTAGTGGTTGATTTTGATTCACGGAATGTCACGTTGGAGATAAAACGGTGGCGTTTGCTGTGTTTTGGACTTCTAATGGAGTAACAGTAGTTGTTATTCATTCACTCGTTTAATTGTTTTGGCTGATATTCTTTCTTTCAAGTGTTTGTTTATGTTTTCCGAATGCTTTCTGTGACTCACCTTAGCTTCGATTTTGATTGATTGCGTATGATGCTGTGAGATGTTTTAATTAAAGACGGCGGTGTTTTCGAATGTAGATTATTATGTATTCGTTGATTCAGTAACTCTTTTTGGCAGATAATAATCGTTCAATGTGGAGTGCTGATGATGTGAACGGTGTGCGTTATGTTGCGTCGTGCCGGCTCGCATGCAGCTGTGGTTTTGATGTGCCTCGGTATGACGAGTTTGGTATCTTATGATCATTTATGACGTAGAGAAGTGTGTTTGATGGTTATGGAATGGAATTGTGAAACTTAGTTAAGTAGTTTTTGTGTTGTGGTTACAAAAGTAATGGGAAATTGTGGAAGGATGCTGCTAATGGTGAGACCTCAAATGAATTTAATTAGAATATCCAATCATGGGTTTTGTATAATTGAAAATAATTGATTTCTGCGACAGTGACTTTTGTAATAGTTACTATAAATGTCGTATTAAAGATTATTTCTTATTGGTTGACAATGAAAAATATTTATAATATAGTGCACTGTTAAACTTCACCGCCAAAATCTTTGGAATGAAACTGAACTGAAAGTACTGGTTTTATCTTATTCGCTTATTTTCAAATAATAACCACGATGTTCTCAAATATTCAATTTTTATATTTTTATCTACGATAATTTTTTGCTTTCAATTTCAAACCATTTAATTCTTGTGTTGTTGTTATCGAGATGATTGCAACTTTCTCTTTCAGTGGAATTGCTATCAAATCACTATCATTTTATCGTTCATGCTAGGATTATTATCAGAGATCAAAAGCACTACAGCCGCCCTTTAGTGAGGTTCTTTTGAAATTTGCATGATTGTCAATCCAACATGGCAGTGACAATAGTAATGCTTGAATGGGGATTGGTGTAATGTGATGTAATTGTTATAGGTACCATATTAACTAGAGATATGACCAAATTATAGTACATAAGTAACTGTAAACCTTACTCTGATTGCCCATTTTGTGAATTAAATTTGGCCTAAAACTCACTTTCTAAGAGTAATCCTTTTCTTTTTTTGAAGAATTCTTTGGTGGGGGTAGGGTATAATGGGTAGGGTTTACCATGCTTCAAACTTATAGTCATACACATGAAAATATATTTGAATGGGCAAATGTCTAGTGTTAATGGTGCCCACTATGAATTAGTCTTGTTTTTCAACTTTTTTGTCGGGATTGAAAAGTTCTCTACCTCTACATTTGATGCTGAATGATATGTTAAGTATTAATATTCAGTTGGATGGACTGCTGGTCATAAATGTAAAGGGAGATATATTGTAGTTTTCTCAAGAAAGCTATATGGGTGCATGTCTTGTAGCAATGTCAGATGCAGTTCCCTAAAGCAGCATACTTTCAAATTTTATATTTTTCTTTAATCTGCAGACATCTGCCAAAGTGTGTTGATGTATTTAGAAACGTCTTGTTTTATCTGTGATGCTTATTTTGAAAATTTTGGCTAACTTTCATGTCTAGAAATACCAAACGTTTTTAAGGGAAATGTTTAATAAATGAATATAATTACACAGGGTAAGAAGTAAAGTATACACAGGCACTCCATTCACAAGAAGAAACAAACTTGTAAAGAGTAGAATTAGGGCATCATTGGAGAATCTGGGCTCAGCTCAGGATCCTATAAAGAAAAATGAGAAGTCATCCTATCATCCATTTGAAGAACTTGCGGTGTCGTCATCAGAGAATACTGAAGATGCAACACTTTCAGCTGCAGAAACAAGCAGAACAATTATTGAGGTACTCAGTTGTATTAACTTTGGTAATCAATAATGTAAACTTAAAGAAAGTGAAAATAAAATTTGGTAAATATTTAGGTTTTCTCATTTTAGTGCTAAATTGGGCAACAGAGAATGAATAACTTTCTGTTTGGATTAAATGATTGCTAGAAAACACCCTATGTTCCAATAAAAAATCTTTAATGTTCATATATGAAGTAATGAATGATGGTAGAAGTATATGTCAAAACAAACAGCGTGTGTCCCCCTTTCATTTTACAAGGTTTTGTTTAGCATTACTCATTTTTCATGATGTATATAAAATTTGAAAATAAGGAAAACATCTTTTTATTTTTTAGGTTGATATTTGGGTATGAAGTTAGTTATAAGGTAAAATAAGTGAATAAATTTACTTTTGTGAGGTATTATTCATTTTTTGGACCCAGGTGTTAATTGAACTTTTGGAAAGAACCGCACCATAATTTTTTTTTCTGCTTTGTTTGGACACATGGAAAGTACAGAAGTTGACAAAGTTTCTTCAAATCCTACGGAAGAATAGCTGGAAAATTTATGTATGAAAAAATATTATTACAAATTTATTGGGTTTGCCAACTATAAGTCAAAATAATCAACTAAGTTTGTTTTTCATAAAATTATCAATGTTACAGAAGTTTATTAAAAAGAATTGTCATTTCATTCCAGTCAAAATCATTACACTCATCGTGCCTGAATTTATCTCTGAAACTTCAATGCCAAAACTATGTAAATATTCTATTCTATTAAATATTTTAATTATAGAAAAAATAGTTTGGTGGTAATAAACTGTGAGTCTTGGATTCTTTATCCCTAGGCTTAACTCATTTAGCTAAAACTCTGAACTGGGGGGAAGAACTATATCAAGAATAGTTGCATTTATTCTTATTATCACAACTGGATTGCTACCTAATGATGATTGCGGTATATCATTTTTAGGTTAACAGCAAAGCAACACTGATGTTCTCAAGTTTGATTAGTGATGAATTTCATGAAAATATTATTTGGCCAGATTTGCCTTATTTGACTGATGAGCATGGAAGTAAGTGAGAGCGATTGTCATTTATTATGTATTAATTTTAGTGGGCTTGGGAAGCTTTATCCACATAATTAAATTCTGAACGTATTGCAGATATATACTTTCAAGTGAAGAACGGTGAAGATGTCCTGCAGTCCCTAACAACAGAAAATAATTTTGTGGTATGGCCATGCCTATTCTGATAATGCCCTTGAATATATATTTTTTTTGTTTGAAATAGCAACAGTCAGCTTAACATTGAGTGTTCCAGCATGCAGTAAATTTAGTGGAAAGCTTCATTTTACTTAAATTTCAGTGCCTGATTTTTGTGAATTAAATTTTATGTACTAGCTATTAACTAAACTTCCCTGCATTTTCTTGGTGATCATTCTATATTGTTGGAAATGTAATTTGTGAACTTTTGGGCTTCAACAATCTGTTTATTTCCTACACTACTTGCTTGTTGTGTTTCATTATACTATTTAAAGCACAAGCAATCAATCCTTTTGCATAATTTGTGTGCTACATTTTTAGCTTACTTTTCATCTTTCATTTGAGTCTCCTTTTCTGTTGCATAATTGTAAAATGTGTGTCTCATGACATGTTATAATGTTTGGTTTATGGATTGTTTGTTCTGCATCTTGTAGCAAGTCATTGTTGGTATTAATTCCATGGAAATGATCTCCGAGATGGACTTGTCTGGTCCTTCAGAAATTGACTTTGGGATCGAAGAAATTGATGAGGAAGATTCTGAGGGTTTTGATGATAGTGATGAAGGGGATGAAGATGAAGATGAAGATGAAAATGAAGATTATGATTCGGTCTGATTATTTTTTATATTACTTTGAGGCTTATATTCATTTCTGAACTATAAACACCATCAATAGGAATTCATTATTTCTATGTTGTTGTTTGCAGGAATGGGTGGCTGCTTTCTCAGATGACGATGAGCAAGATGATGATGAAACACTTGCAGACTGGGCAAAATTGGAGACTATGCAATCTTCTCATCCAATGTACTTTGCCAAAAAGTTGGCTGAGGTAGATATCACAGTTAACATGTTGCTTATACCAATGACTTTGATTGACCTAGTGTGGGGTTTTAAGAGACCTCATTCTAAAATCCTTTATATATTAATTTTCCCTGGTTTTGTGGTATCAATTGGCTTCATTGTTATTATTATAGATTGCTTCCGATGATCCTGTTGATTGGATGGAGCAGCCTCCGGCTTGTGTGGCCATCCAAGGGGTTATAAGGGCTGCTTTTGTTGAAGAACATTCTACAATACAGAAGCAACTATCTGCTGGTCAATCCAGTGACACCGACATAAGTAAAACCATAGAAAGTAAAGGGGAAAATATTGGTGTGATTAATGGTCATGTGCTTAATTCAGGATCTTCTGGAGATGATGCATCACATCAGGTTGAAAACAATGAGAATAGTATTGTCCCCATTAGTGAAGCTCCATTTTACAAATTGGAGATGATTAAAATTCAAGTGTTTTCTGCACAAGGGCAACCTGTAAGTTTACTGACTTGTATGTTTTCTTGTGATTGTTTGGAGACAACCACTATGAATTCATGCATCTTGTTCATATTAACTGATCCCGGTGCCTTACCACGCAATTTTCTACCCTAACCAAGTTAAGTAATATGGAATATTTTACTGAGGAAGTTAAAATACTGCAAAACGTAACTACATGTACAATAATTGATAGATACTGGCCTTATATTTGATTGTCTCAAGTTTTGTTTTTGGTCCATGAACATTGTCTATTAGTGCCTCAAGGCTTTTAGACTAATCTGTTTCAGCCGAAGTAAAGTCTGACCAAGATTTCTTTCAACTTAGCGTTCAGCACATTAATCACTTGTGTCCAACTCCTTGGTTTCTATCCCAAGATTAAACATTAATATTTTAGACCTGGCTGGCTTATTGTCAAAATGTGAAGTATATGTAAGTTAGACCTGTTTTGAAAAAAGTACATTTTGCTGCTGATTCTTTGTAGACTGTCCTTGAAGTAGAAGATTACATGAAAGCCCAACCTGATGTTATTGCACACTCTGCTTCCAAAATCATATCTCGTTTGAAAGCTGATGGAGAAAAAACCTTACAAGCCCTTAAGTCCTTGTGTTGGAGATGCAAGGGTATTCAAGTGGAGGTAATACATAAACTCTTGAAAATTATGTCTTTAGAGCACTTCTATAAGGAAGTTTTCTCTAAATCTCCCACTTAGTCTTTGTCACCAGTAAATGGTTTTGTAAACAATTTTGGCATACTTCGGTTACATTTTTTGATACTTTTGTCATTTTATTCAACTAGCATCAAATTAATGCACTCTCTTATTCTGCTGCATGCCGTACATAGCATTTTATAACTGATGGTACGCACCACTATCTTTATAAATGAAGGAAAGGACATCTATGGTTTGAAATAAAACGTTGAACCATTTATGAAGTGTAGAAGCACTTGTGCACAAGCATATGCACATTCACGTATGCTCCAATCAATAATCACTTTGATTGCAATTTATTGCAGGAAGCACAACTTATCTGTGTAGACTCGCTCGGATTTGACCTAAGAGTTTGTTCTGGGACCCAGATTCAAACACTGAGATTTTCATTCAAGAAAAGGGTACTCAAGTCTTTTTTCATAGATGAGTTTAAATACTTCTACATTTCATAAGCATTTTTATATTTGTTCTGCCATGTATGTCCTTGTAGTTTATTCCAATTATTTTAACTTACTGAAAATACGTTTCCAGGCCACATCAGAGTACAGTGCCGAGAGACAACTCAATGATACACTATTTCCAAGAACTCACCCCAAGCAGCAAAAAATGAAGCAAACACATCAAAATGAATGCTAAAACTGTCTACTGATTTTTGTATGGTTTATGTCTTTGGTCAATGATTGTGTATAAAAAGCGAAAGGCAAGGAAAAAGATCCGATGTAGATGCCAATCAGGTTATGTAGTTTGTTTACATTTAATTATTATTTTAGTTGGAAGTAAATTTTTCCCCAGTTGCTTCCTTAGTTCTGACACTTGATTTCTTATCCACACTTTTTGTATTCATCACTTTCTTGGGATTAATCTTAAACCTGCAAGTACAGGACAAACAATTAAGAGGCATTAGACCCCAATACAATAGTGTGGTCAATTTCCATGGAACCCAAAGTTTGCCTTGTAGAGGTTGAAACCCTATTAGACCTAGTTCTCCAAAACTGAACGGGTTCCATGGTTCTGAGAAGCAATCAAACTTTTCTTTTTGGCTACTTCGTGCATCTCCAAGACCAACGGAAAAAGTTCAAATTGTTTATACAATACATAGATGTAGTTTAGAAAAGAGTTTTAGATCGTGCAATTCAAAATTCATTATCAAATTGTGTAATTCGTAATGCGTTATAAGATCGTGGAATTTAGAATATATTGCCCCCACAAAACCTTCACTTCTTAAGCAATTGTTCACAAGCATGGAACTAATGGAGTACAACAATGAAGATTGAATGAAGAAAAATAAAACAAGGTAAAATGACATTTAAAAAAATGAGGGTGTAGGAGAAAAATAAAGAGGTAAATAAAGAAATTGTCTCTTTTTTTAATTTTTGAAATTGCTTTAAAGACCGATTTGGACTACTATATTTTAGTTTTATTTTTATTTTTTAAATTTAGTATAAAATATTTTATCTATAAATAGAAAACATATATTTAATATTAAATATCTTGAATTTTTATAGTTTTATATTACAATGATATGTCATTTCGATTTTTTTATTTTAAATGTAAACTTGTTATTTGTCAGTAGACACTATTTTATTTTATTAAAACTAAGTTAAAGTATTATATATTTTACTTAGAGTTTAATATCCATTTTGAATGTTAGTAGTGTAATCCGATGTATTGAAATAACGGTTAAGCACTTTACATTTTCTTTCATTGTAAATACTTATGTCAATAATAATTATGGAGATTAAACTTTATCTTAGTGGATTGGAGATATCTATAATAAGACCAACAAAAATAATGTTATGATATTACATTTATTTAGTATTATTTTATAGATCATTTAATATTTATTTATGTTATACCTAATTAATTGCACTAATTCAATCACAATTCTAGTTAACAATAATTCAATAATTTTAATGTTTTAACCAGTGAACTATCAGAAAAATTTGGAGACGTAAATGGTTTCAACATGGTATTTCCAGTCATTATTCTGTCCATGATGAACATTTTCATGAAGATTGTATACAGACGGAACTAGTACTTATTTGAAATGCACATTCAACACAATTGTCATTTTTGCTCGGAAACATTTATGCACTTATTTTTATAATCATTTATGCTTGCATATAAACAGGTAACAAATTATGCCTACACTTAGATATATTTATTTTGCCATGCTCTTTTCAAATGTAAGACTGACAAGATCACTAAAGGCAATAGAAGTTTTAGGCTCATTAAATTAATTAAAACAAAATTACGTCCCCGTGAAATTCCAAACCATAAGTTAGAACAATTCCTTGCTATAATTTTCTCATAAATTTAATTATTTCAAGAATACACACAATCTCGGTTTTAAAATCCTGTTTAACAAGGTTTCCCAAATATATAAACCTTCAATATTCATTCTATAATACAGGAACGGCTTAGTGCTATAAAATGAAATTGATTGAGATGACTTGAAAAATAATAATAATAAATAAAAACTATAGCGTGTTAACTCGATTTATTTCACTAAGGTTATGAAAGTCATGAAATGGATAGGAATAGTTAAGAAGAATTGACCTGATTATTAACATCGACACAGCAAATGGTTAAAATTTACAGTCAAACTCATACAGCTCGTGTATCAGTTGTCAATCCTCTTCAAGAGCATTTTCTATCCTTTAGGCGGATCAGTTCGCAGGATCCATCAGTTGCTTGCAGCAGATTCTGAGTTTGCAGCTAATCAAGTCCTGAAGATATTCTTTGTACTCAATGGACTTAGATGGCGCAAAATTCTTGTTGACTAAAGCTGGCTAGTTCAGCCTGGGATGCAGTATTTTCTACAGCCAGCCACCACTCCTCATCTTCATCATCAATTGCCTCCTGCTTTAAGATATTTTATTGAATAATATTAAGGGTTATGTAAATGTAATTATGTGGCTGCTTAAGATAAAACAGACACATTAATTCACTGTTACAAAAAAGTAATATTCATCTTAGGTTTTCACAAGCGCTTGCAACGGATTTCACCAGCTGAGCTAGTTGACACTGTCTCCAATAGTTTCAATTCAAATATAGCTCTACTTCAATAGTTGAAGACCCGTTTGAAAAAGGTCACACAGTAAAGGATTATCAAAGGTCAAGTTGGGTCAAATTTGAAATAAAATGAAACTAAACTAAGTTGCGTTATATTGTGATCAAAGAATTTGTAAGTGACCAGAATCAAATCTGTCCAACTCAAATTGGATTGAATAAAACTATCAGGCTCCATTCTTTACAATCTAAAATGCAATCTAAGCAAAATACCCAACGGAACCAATTGTGATCAGTTCGAGTTCGTTGAATTTCACAACTTAGACTTGAACGTACCTCACCCAATAATTTTCCAACAAAATTCATATTGGAAAACACAATCTGCCACCACGGTCTAAATAATGGGCATAGGCCTCTAGTCTTGTAGTGGAGCAAGATAACAATAACAGACTAGGGAATGCTATGGCCATTGTAATGTAAATGGTAGGGTTTAAATCAAGTTTAGGATTTACTAACCATCGTGCTTAGCTCTGTCTTTGTTTGCCTATTCTCCATATCTTCAACAACTCTTATGGCTTCTCCCCACCAGGAATCGTTAGAGTTGTCCTCAACATCGTCATCATATTGTAGAGAATTTTGTTCTTTGTTATCATAAAGTTCATGTCTCCACTTATTATCTACTAATTGTTCATCATCTAACAACCCAAAGGAGGAATCGATTACATCTGAAGGATTGGAGAACACATGAACTGGGATTGGTCGTGACGGAGACCGGTAACCTGTTTACATGAATAATGAATTTAATAAACATGTTAAAACAGAATAGAGAACTGAGTGTGAAAAGGGTATTCAAGCGCTTCACTGTAAATATATTAACCTCTGCAGTCAGGATCATGACATTTCTGATAATACACTGCCATTCGTAGATCAACCACATATATCACTGGACCAGAAATCATCAAATTAGTATGTTCCAATCCTATAATAGAGAACACAGCAAAATTGAAGACGAGGTGCAACCACACTTCTAAAAACAGAAACGAGAAAAAAAAATCCTGGCTTCACTACAGTATCATAATCAAAATACAAGAAATATCTACCTAAAAATAAAAATTCATTTGAGAGGATACTTAACATTCAGAGATAGCCAAGCAGCCGTTCCAGCCTTTCAGGATAAAAAAACAAAGCACTTTCAGGGGATTTACCATTATTGCTTTTATGCTGTCTGCCAATTCGCTCACAGTATCTATTTTTTGTCATGCTGTAGACCATTAGTCTAAATTCCGATAAAAAATACCAGCTATGAATGTTTCCTGTAATTGCAGAAAAAAATCAACACAATGAGTAGGGTTATAATGAAATCTCAAGCATGAAAAGCCCAGGGACAACATGAAACCATGAAAAACATGTTAAAATAATAAAGTCAACATTACAAGCTGACATGTATCACCTGGTATATTCCCGACAGAGGCAACAGATAGTATAAATTTGTCCAGAAATGGGAATGGTGACTTTCCCATGAAGTATGTAGTTGAAAGATCACTTGTGCCAATATCCATTGTAAATTCTCGAAGAATTTGGCATGGAATTTTAACATTACTACTCTCCTGTCAAAGTTAAATAAGTATAATAATTAAGTAATTAAACGCATGAAAGTTTAAATTTCAAGAAAGCTGTTCAGTTATGGGTATGTGCAGACATGGTAAAAGATTTTGAAGAAATCTACAGATTTAATCATTTAACATGATAACACTTTCTAAACAAAGAAAGTAAACTTTTCACCGTTGAAAACAATAACCAAAGAATGAAGCACCGGTATTTCAATGAATTATCTAAATCGATGAATCACCAATATTTCTATTTGTTTCTAGTATCTGATACCGATACTTTTAGATACTTTACCGATATGTATAGGTGAAGTGTCCACACCTTTAAAGCACCTATATCTAACACAACTGCATGAAACATATAAATATGCATAATATAAAACCATAGAAATATTGTCTCGTGATTAAGAGAAGATGAAACTAGTTGTTTATAAGTTATTTCAACAAAGACATGAGATTAATAGTACTACTCCAAAGAAGTAATTTATGATGACAATGATTTATAATATTTTCTATTTTAGCAACGTTTAAAAAACTATGCTTTTAATTTAGATTTCAGAATTTCAATTATAAACTTATTATGATTCATTAATTTTTATACATTTTAAAATATGTATATTATTCTATTATTTTTAAGATAATCGTACGGCCCTAACAAACACATCTTTTCGGATACGTGCACATTAGCCGAGCATCATATTGGAACAAAAGGAAATAAAATTTGATGCAATAAAAGATTTATAAACTTAAAGCCCAAATCTACCTCTGTATCAAAATGCAGAGCTTTCACACATTCTAAGTCTGTTTTGCAGACCAGATATGTTTGGCAATCAACATCAATATTGCATATCAAGGAAGCCATGAACATGTCTTCTTCACCCTGTCACTTAACAAAATCAAACAAAAATATAACTAACGAAGAGAAAAATTGCACAAACTGAATAAAAGGCAGAATGAAGACATATATATACTGATTTGCTCATCATAATGCATATTGTTGGCTTTCATTGCATTGAATAAGATCCCACAACTGTCTTCAACAGGAAATTGACAACAATACATGTTATTACCCTTTCTACGTGCATAAATTCTTTTCATATACCCAATACCCCAATAGGATCTTAGAGAAGAATCATGATAATGACCAATTTCTTAAAAGGAGCTCTATTTCATATAATGGCTCTTCCTGTTCCCATTTTAATGATGCAAGAACAAATACTAAAACTAAACATTCCAAATTTCATGTAATTTTCCTCTAGGTGAAATCCTTTCTAAATAACATTATTTTGATGGAATAATTCAAATAGCAAATATTAGTAAGAAAAGTTCCATACCAAGTCCTTGCACTTAAATCGCTTTGTCGGTAGAAGAACTGAACTTTTTCCTGCTTTTGAGGAGAGAACAAGACGGAAACAACGATTCCGAGAATATACTGCAGTATCCACAAAAAGTTGGTCTGCAGATTCCTCGCTGCTAGAATCTTTCCTTACAAACAATTTATCAAAACCTTTATCTTTTGCCCTTGCCTTTTGAACTCTTGAGCATATCTACTAAAATGCAATCAAAGTGGCAATGATCGATAGTGGATACTGGATGCTATACAAAATAAATGTCATAGAGCGTTGCATAACTACTATAAACTTTCCCTTTCACCAACTAAGAAAAACATTTTCATAAAAAGTGTTAAATATATTGCCTTTTATGTTAATTAAGGAAACATAGTCTCGATCTTAATTATGTTACTTTTACACATTCATTTGTATTTGCGCTTAGCCTCCTTCTCATTATTATAAATGCATGAGCCTATGTGTATTTTCAACACAAGGAAGATTAATCATATATCTAGGTTTACTATATTCAATATGGTATCTAGAGAAAGTTTTTGATAGTCAATATTTGAATTTTGAATTCGTTGAGGGATGAGTCCCTTGGTTCTTGTCATAGAACACGGGTTCTTGTTGAATATAGTAAAACTAGGTATATGATTAATCTTCCTTGTGTCTAAAACACACATAGGATAATATATTTATAATGAAAAATAATACAAGTATATATGACAACCAAACATAAATATGGTGGATAGAAGATATTGTTAAAAACACTATCAACAATATCTACCAATATCAAACAATAGCAAAAGTTTGTTTCCCTAATTAAGATAAAATGTAATATATCTAACACTTATCAAAGCATAAATTTTTTGTGGCAAATCTTCATTGAGTATTCAATATGTTAGATTGTGGTATCTTCATCTTTGTCTTATTTCAACGTTCTTCTCTGGTTTTATATGTTTATGCTATGAGGGGAATTAAATTCAGAAATGATCATACTTGTTCCTAAATAGGATCATATCATTTGGGCAGAAATCAACTGCATTGTGGTCACATCTTTCTCTTCTTTCGGGATCTATGTTTGTTCCCTTAATTGGAGAACCTTGGATTTTTAGGGTTTTTCTTTATCCATTACTACTTCAGTTGCCTCTTTTGATAGTGCAAGTCAACCTGTTCTTTCAAATGAATTTCTAAAATGGTTTGAAGATCATCAAAATTCTAGTTTCGCTGCTTCTATTGCACGCATATCTTTTGTTGGCCTAACTTAACCTTCTTCTCTTGGACCTTGGGTTCTCGATTCAGGTGCCACAAATCTCCGAACAAATTTCCTACGGTTACAATGACTGATGGGTCTAGGGTCTTATATCCCACGGTGTTGGTACTGTTAATCTTTTTCCATCTTTAACCATTGATCATGTTCTTTATGTCTCCGGGTCCCACTTTAAATTAGTCATCTAATTTAGGTTTTCAGTATTTTATTACTTTTATTGATGATTATTACATATGCACTTGGTTGTTTTTAATGAACAACCATTCTAATTTATGTTCTATATTTTAATCCTTTTATAATAAAATTAAAACTCAATTTGAGATTTCCATTCGAACTTTGCAAAGTGATAATGGTCGGGGAATATGTTTCTTATTCTTTTAAACATTTTATGGCTTCTCATGGCATTCTAAATCGAATTTCATCTGCTTATAGACCTCAACAAAATGGGGTGGCCAGTGCAAGAATAGACATCTTATTGAAACAACTTGCACACTTTTAATTAATGGTAAGATTCTTCAACACTTTTGGGATGACGCTATTCTTATTGCATGTTATCTTATTAACCGCATGTCATCTTCAGTTTTAACTAACAAAATTTCTCATTCTATTTTATTTCCTCATGCACCTTTACATCCCTTACCTATTAAAGTTTTTGAGTCTACATGTTTTGTTCATAATTTTAGTTATGGACTTGATAAGTTATCTCCTAGATCACACAAATGTGTTTTTTTAGGATTTATTTGATCACAAAGAGAATATAAGTATTTATGTCCTTCTCTTAACTGCTATTTTATTTCCCTAGATGTCAAGTTTAATGAGTCTTCTTTTTACTTTAAGGGTCCTTCTTCTTCTTATGTATCTTTGTCTACTACAGTTACTATTCCTATTGTTTGTGATCCTCCAATTGTGCATAGTCCATCGTTAGATTATCCTCCTCTTCCACCATTTTAGATTTATAGTCAAAGACATCCCCTAACAACCACCCAGTGACTCACTTCAAGTACCAACTATTTTGTCTCCCTCCTCTGACTCTAACAACTGAATCTGACCTTCCATTTGTCCTCCATATTATATTATTTTGTTACCATAGATTATTTCCACCATTTTATACCTACCTTTCATCTAGTTCTTGTGTCCATTCCTAAATTTGTCAGTAATTCCTTAGCCTATCCTAAATCTGGTTGCAAGTGGGATTTTGCTATCAAAGTTGGTCTTGATGGTACTATTGATCGCCTTGAAGCTTGACTTGTGGCCAATGGTTATACACAAATTTTGGGATTGGATTATGATGATAGTTTTTCTCCAATAATAAAGATTATTTCGGTTAGTTTATTTTTAGTCATGGCCGCTCTTCAACAATGACCTCTTTATCAATCGGATGTCAAAAATGTTTTTCTCAATGGAGATTTGCAAGAAGAAATTTATATGAAGCAACCTACAAGATTTGTTGCTCAAGGAGAATCTTCTGGACTGGTTTGTTGCTTTCATAAATCTTTACATGACCTAAAACAGTATCCTAAGGCCTGGTTTGAAAAACTTAACAGCGTTGTTCAACAATTTGGTGTGACTCAAAGTGAAGCATATCATTTCATCTTTTACCATCAATCAAGTATTGGATATGTCTATTTGATAGTACATGTTGATGACATGACCATCATGGCATCTCCTTGATGAAACAACACCTTTGCTACCATTTTCAAACCAAAGATCTTGGCAATTCAAATATTTCTTGGGTATTGAGGTAGCACAATCAAACTATAGTATTGTTATATCTCAAAGGACATATGCAATGGATATTTTGGAGGAAACTAAGTTGATGAATTCAAAATCTATTGCCACACCCATGGATCCTAATATCAAACTCCTACCAAATCAAGGAGAGCCTATTTAAGATTTTGAGCAATATAGAAGATTGGTTGAGAAATTAAATTACCTTATAGTTACTCATCCTGACATTTTCTTTTTCGTCAGTGTGGTGAGCCAATTTCTCAATTCCCCATGTGAAGATCATTGAAATGCAATCATTTATAGATTAAAGTACATAAAGAATCTCCTAGAAAAGGTTTGCTACATGGTTCCAATAACCATACAAAAGTTGTTTGCTATTCAAATGTTGATTGAGGAGGATCTCCTTCTGATAAAATATCTACTTCCGAGTATTGTATCTCCATTGGTGGTAACTTGATCTCTTAGAAGAGCAAAAAACAAAGTGTTGTAACAAGATCTAGTGTAGAAACAAAATATAGAACTATGGCCTTAGTCACTTGTGAACTTTTCCAGCTTAAGCAATTGCTTAGAGAGTTACAGTTTGGAGATATCACTCAAATGAAAATTACATGTAACAAGCCGTTTGCTCTTCATATCAGTTCTAATCATGTCTTTCATGAGAGGACCAAATCCGTTTAGATTGACTGTCACTTCTTTCGAGAGAAGATTGTATCTAAAGACATCAAGACTGAGTTCGTCAAGTCAAATGATCAATTAGAAGATACTTTTACTAAGTTTTTACAGAAACTGAGAATTGATTATATTTGTAACAAGCTTAGTGTATACGATTTATATGCACCAACTTGAGAGCGAATATTAGATATATTGCATTTTATGTTAATTAGGGAAACATAGTCCCTTTGTTAATTATGTTATTTTTACATATTCATTTGTATTTGGACTTAGCTCACATTCTCATTATAAATACATTACCTTAAGTGTATTTTCTACACAAAGAAGATTAATCCTATATCTAGTTTTACTATATTCAATAAAAAGTAATTAATAATGAACCATTCATAATTTTACTAAATCTAAATAATAGAAAGAAAACCATCCTAATCCAAAATTTGTCTGGCTAAGGTTGAAAATAATGAAAATACTCGGACTTACTTCTGAAACAAATGCACCTGCATGAGAGTTGTTCTTAAATGCAGCCTTTGGTATGCAAACTAATACATGACGAGAGAACTTCTCTGCAAATGAAAGTACTGAGATAAGGGTCATTCCTAACATGGGAAAAATCATAAGTCACAGTAGAAGCACTTAACAATAGTTTTACTTGTAAAAATTAACATATAAAGAAAAACTACTGTAAAACGACGTTGGAATTAACAATATGTTTTAATATATGAAAATTTATTTTTGTATCTTGGATTATGTTTTAGTAGTAGTTTCTCTATATTTCCCATTATCTCTTAGAATTTGTTATGTTTTTTCTTTATCCCGTGATATGTATCCTTAACTAGTTAGGATAATAAGTGCTTCAGGTGTCCATTGGTTCAAAGATGAAGTCCTTAGCACTTGGCACAAAGTCTTGGGGACTGAATCCTCCAACCAAAGCATTTCAGTGAAAATTAGACAAGACAAACAATCTTTATATTCACTACTCCCAATGTTTTGGTCAACAAACGGCACCAATGATAGCTGCCATCTAATTTGAACAAGTCAACACTGATCCCTAAGTGCCAATCAATGTGCCAAAGCAAACTGCTACTGTTAATATACATGGATTAGCCACAAATTCTTCGGTAAATTATATTTGGCAGAAAAAAGAGAAAAGTGTACACAGGTAATCGATTACAGCATGTAATCAATTACTAGAGACATTTTTGCTTATACAGGGTGAAGTCGTACCCCCCTACACGATTTCAACACATTGTAATCAATTACAATGTTTGGTAATCAATTACAACGACAAAAGATCCTTTTTGGAGTGCACGACTTCAATCCTGGTCAATGCTAAAGCTAAGGGATCAAGAATTCATGTAAGCAAACAGAAAAAGCTCATCAAAGATATAGGCTACACACATGACAGTAATAGACCTGGAGAAAAGCCATACCTTCAGTTGAAGAATCAAGTTCTAAAACCCAATCGTGATCTCCTTGAATTGCATATTTTTCATGTAAGGCTTCAAAAACCATTGATATCAAGAGATCAACCATTTCCTCTCCATTCTTTTCTTTGTTGACTTTCTTATTAAACTCCAAATCAAAATAAAGGTGACATGGTAAACCCTGGAAGCAAAAAGAAAACATTTCGACCGGAAAAAACAAATAAGCACATAGTTTAAAGACAATGCAACCACAACCTCGTTTTGCAAGTTATATAGTGAATATAAAAAACACGAGATTATTACCTCTTGAATAACTTCATAATGATGTCGAAATTTGGGATTCATATTCTTGTACCTGAGTGTATGTTCATCAGCAATTATATGGTCTCAATGATATTACTAATTAGTTGCAAATAATGAATCATATGAGAAAGAAATGGGAAGTAAACCTTCGCCAGAATTCTGTATAAGTAGACACGAGGAACCTTCTTTGGCCATTAAAGTGGTCTTGATAGCTGAAAACATGAACATCTGTTTGCCCTTTGGAAAACTTCATTGCTTCATCCTGCCTAGAGAATGTCATCCAAACTTCCTTTCTATACAAACATAAAGCAGGATTAAGTCATATTCCGTATCATACATAAAGTAAAAGAATAGTAAATCAGTAAACATATGGAAAGTGTAACGGGTATAACCAACATGCACCATCTAACAAACCAATACCTTACGTTCAATGTCTTTTTCTGAGAGAGATCAGGACATATCTCTCGTAATAATCGCCATAACATACGTGTTGGCCTTTTGGGAGGCACACCATGAGGAGATCCATAAAATACTATTGGAGAGAATTGCTTCCCAGGACCAATACTTTTTGCTTTTTTGGCTACTGCTGATTTAAGCTGAAATTGAAATGCAGAGGATTTTAATTTTCATGGAAGGATAGTGTATGAGCCAAGTTGCACATATATATGTAGAAATACAGAAACATTCTAAAAACAGCTTGGGTAGAAGAGGAAGCAATCTAGTGTACAAAAATAAATAAAAAAGTAAGCATCCTTCCTCTGTTTTCATTTCCAAAAGTTTGTATGTATAGCAAAAAGTTAAACTTATAAACTTTCAAAGACATAGCAAAGTGAAAATAAGATAGTATAATTATAACTGAAAGTGAAAACAGGAAACGTGCTCTCAAACCAAACAATCACCAATTAAACTGAAAGATACATCAAATCCCATGACATTTTAACTCCAATAATAAATTATACCAAGCAAGCTAAAGTTACCTAGCTACTTAAAGTAAACAAAACGTTTAAAGGGATAAAAGTTGTGATTTTGTTGGAGTCAAGTGTGAAATGGAGTTCCACATTTGGTGAAAATAAGCAAGAAGAGTAACATATAAGGAAAAAGTTCAGAAAAAACCCATTGGCTTAAAAATTTGGGTTGAAGGTGGTGTCTTAGTTCCTTATACGAGTTCCTTGATGAATGTGTTCCAAATTTCCCTATTGGTCTTGATGACTAGCTCAGATAACTACCGACATGGATTGGGTGAAAAAAACTTAGACAGAGCTCCTCGTGCACCTTTTAGAATTGTTCTCCAATCAGAATTGAAGTTTTAATTCCTAATCTATATTGACATTTCATGAAACTTTATGACACTGATGACTAAAAAGAAACTCTAATTTGATTAGAAACAGCAGCATAAGCTTTATCTAAATTTAGTCCTTTTCTAACAGCAGAAACTACATTACTTTCTCCATGGAAGATTCAATGTTGGTTTTTCTGATGCGTGATAAGGGGGTTTTCAGTTCTTCTCCAACCGATCCTGGATCCGGAGATTCTGAACTCCCTTGCTCCAATCTTCCTCTGCTTCGTTTCCTTTCCCTCGTAGCAGATTCTGAGGCAACAACACAATTCATTTTGTTATTTATTTTTTTAATTTCACACAAAACAGTAAGAAATTGGAATTTCATTGCTTCTTAGGGGTTTGGCAGAGAGAGAAAGAGAGAAAAGAGAAAAATTGAAGAACATACTCGGAGGTGTTAAACCGCACTTGAAGCACGCGAACAAGCGATCAACGTCGCTCATGTTTTTGCTGATTGTGGTGGTTGATGATGATATTTTCGTTTTGTTTTTCTTTCTGTAATTTTTCACTTTTCAGCGGGAATTTGAATTTCGCAGAGAAAAGAAAATGGAAGGTTCTGACCGGATCGGGTCTTTTCGGCCTAGATAGTTCGGGTTAGCCCAACCAAAACGGACTTTCTCTTCATGCACCCTTATTATTCTAATAATAATAATAATAATAAATAATAATAACAGTGATAATAATAATAATAAGAAGAAGAAGAAGGAACAAAGAGATATTATGGTGTTTATGATATTACAATAGAGTGCCAGAAAAAAAAAAGGTCCCAAAAAGTTGTACTGGATAAGTATAATTAGGCTAAATTTCTTGTTTGAACTGGATGAGAGGAGGTTCCGTTATGCACATCACGATTTTCCTCTGCAACTCCGAAATTTGAAAATCTTAAGTTTGTTCTTGTTGTATTAAATGACAGAAAATATATTAAAATCAATATATATATATATATATATATATATATATATTGAATTTTAATTTGTGATTTTTAATGTGTAATATTCTATAATTTAAATGAAAACATTGTTAGAGACGCAATATAGACTGTATGAAATAGGAAGAAAGGAAAATAATAGTATTTAAAGAATAATAATTGGTCGCATTATTTTAAACATATGATTAACTTCTTTTTATTATTTTTTTCTTTATTATTTTATAGGTAGCAAAATAATAATTTTGTAATCCAAAATATTAAAATTTTAAAATATAATTAAAGACAATAACATAAACATACGCTTAGTTATATTTATATATTGCATAGGTACATAAATTACGAAATACATAAATTAAGCAACGGTTGGAAATCTCAACAATTTTTTCAAAACTGGAAAAAGAAAAATTTTGTGACAATTTTATTACTTTTTATGATAACTACTTCGAAACATTTTTACTTAAAATGATTCATGATTGATTAGTAACAAAAAAAAACATTTACTTCTAAAAATTAAACTTGATAAATTTGAAACTTTATACGATTTTATACATCAATCATCACATGATCTCATAATACTCCTCTTAGAAATTTATGACAAATATTTCTTGAGGTGAAATATGGGTGGTGACTAGTTCTGGTTATGGAGAAACAGGTAATACATATGAAGGAGTTAAAAAGTAAACTCGAGATGCATCTGAACTTCTCCTTTGTTGACGAGAGCTTGAAGCCCTTCTTGATGACCCAGATGACACTCTTCTTGCATGTTGCAGTTTTATTTTGATACTATCAAACAAGATAGAGAATGAATCAATCAATAACATATACACTCAATGATCATGAGTTAAAGTTTTGAAACGCTACTCACTTTTGATGAACATCAACATATTGATCAGTTTCATCCAATATATCTTCCTTGAATGATGAAAAGAACAAAAATATCAGCAATCTAAGAATACCAGAGAAAGAAAATCGCTAACTATTGTTGCTGCTATTGAATTGCAAACCAAATTTCTAAGGAGTATCGATCATAGTGAGTAACATTAACCTGAAGTAACTCTTCCATAACATCTTCCAATGTGATTATCCCAATCACTTCCTCATCTGTTGTTGGAAAAGACTCCACATTCTCAAAGGATGAACTTGCATCAAGTTGCTCTGATATTCTTTGTGGAAGACCTGCGTCACCCTCACGATTCATGGCGCTCTTCAGGGTTGCACTGTAATATTCTGTTTCTTGTGAATGCCAATCTGATGCATCAGTAGAGATGCGACTATAATCTCCTGGTTCACATGAAGATCCAAGTCCTATAAAATTCACAGCTACAAGGTTAGATGCTTGCAAGAACCAACTATGTGATACTAGTTAAATGTCTGTGTTGATCGAAATGTCTAGTGATTCACTGGTGTCTGTGATATAATGCAGATAAAACTTTAAGATACATTACAAAATTGAAAGTTAAGTATCAAATGACTTTTAATTTTGGAGGGATGAACATTAGCAAAAAAAAAAAATACTTTACAAGGACTAATTTAGAACAGCCAAAAAACAATAGTTTTAAATTTTACAAGGATAAACAAGGAAATTTTTTTATGTAATCAAAATCAAAACTTGTTCATTGGTATAATCAGACCTGGAGTTTTTCCTTCTTTCTCAGTTGCAGCAGTTCTGATATTTTCTTCACATTTGAGGACAACAGCCATGTGGCTTTGACCATTCTTGAATTGATTCAGAATATCATACAATGGCCAATCTTCATCAACTCTGATAACCAAAGTGGAACATTATAAGCTCTACACAGATAGTAAAAGAGATTAATCCATTAGTACAACATTCTGAGCACATGAATTTTCTATTGGCTAGTTATGCTGTTTTTTCCTTTATTTTTTCATCTTTGCCTTCACCTTCATCATCATAAGCATTGTCATCTTCCTATGATAAACATATGTGTCATTCAAAGCTTCCTTTATCATCAGCAAAACAGGGAAAGAAGTTTCATACCTAGGAACTCTCCTGATAGTCAGATATTTAATTGGTGTTTCATCTTCAGGACGACAGAAGATTAAATTCCTGACCTAGTCAAGGTTGAACAGACATATTAGAAGAAAATGTCTGTTTTGTAGGGTTGAATTAGACTTAAAATACAAGTCTTAACATTAATCAGCAAAAGTGGTACTTAGAAAATGATCCTAGTATAAGTTGCTATAAACTTGAACATATCAAACTGATATATTACCAAGATGATACCAACAATATTTGTCTGTTTTCCAGAGTAGATTGGTATGCGGCTATGACCTTTGCTCATTATTAAGCCCATAGTATGCCTAAAGAGTAGAAAAATTAAGTTCAGGTAAGGTAATGCTTAAACATCAAAGAAAGACATGAGGGACATACATGTCAAGTTTGGAGTTTATGTCAAGAGAAAATGTTTCACTTAAAGGTGTCATAGCATCTTTAGCAGTCTTCTGTGTTAAGTCCAAAGCTCCAGCAATTATTTTAGTTTCATGAAGTGTCAATTCTCCACCTTTCCCTGCCTGATAGTGAACTTAAGCATATAAAAGAAATGTTATCATAGTTCTATAGCAAATAAAATAAGCTTACCTCATCTGCATGTAAATGGACTAAAGTCTTCAACTCTGCTCGTCCTAAAAGTGCACTATGCCCCTTGCCAAGAAGCCAATCCAATAACTACCATGGCAGGATTTGCCAACATATAAATAAAAGAAAATTAAAGTATCAGAAGCTAACATTTAGGCTTATGTTGTTTATCTTATTGATATGTTACTAGTGGAATCTGCCCTTTTTTTCTTGGAGTTTCATTTGTTGAATATTTAGTTGAGTGATTTTTTTTTTAATGTAATTAATGAGAGAGGTTAAAATAAAAAGTGATATAATTTGCAATACTAATTGAAGAGTAAAATAGTATAAACTGAATGGTTATTGTTATATATTGTTCTGGTATATTCAATAGTCTCAGATAATTTAAGTGTAAAGATTATTGACAATTTAAATACATTCTCCTCCTCTGATCTTTCGAAATGTCTTTTAAAACAAAACTATGAAATTGTTTCAGATTTCAAAATAGATAATATCTCAGATGTGCTGATTCACAATAATGGAACACATATATGATATACATTGCCTAACTAGCTTAGCAATGATCCTGATATAGATTACAAGTTGAAAACCCTGATTTACTTCACATCTTTAATTTATTGGAATAGATTGAGTCAGTAATTCACTGCACATTTATTTCACATCTTAAAAAGGCTTTCCTAGTTCATTGCAGATACTAAATTTCTGATAACTTTTCTTATTTGAGTAAAGATAAGAGTACCTTACTAAGTGGATATGCAATTGGGAAGAAAATCAGCATAAGAACTCGAACAAAGGGAGACAATGCTGCTCCAACACTTAAACCATATCGAGAACACAAGGCTTGAGGGATAATCTGAGATCAAACTCTTGGATGAGAAAGTAAACTAGTGATACAAATGTATGTATGTATGTAACTAAATATATTAACAGTAAAGATAATTTTTCTATACCTCTGCAGTGATAGCCAACATGGTGGCTGACATTAATACTGAAATCCACTCAGGGAACATTTTCTCCATAAAAACCGAAACCCCCTTCAATAACAAAATTTTTGTTCAGTGGTGCCAATCCATAAGCATGATAGGTATTGAATCTCAGTAGGGCATATATATTTAAGGTATGTTTGGATTTGGAATAATATATGGATACACAGATAAAAGTTCTGGTTTTCATTTAGTAATCGGTATGTGTAGAAGCTTACTTTAAATCAGAAGAAGGTTCTTGAAATGATCTGATTAACATACCTCCAGTGCCAGAGATTTAGCCATAAGGAGGGTGCATAAAAGTAAATGCTCATTCTTAACAACTGACATAATCTTTGCTGCAGATAAAAAAATGTTTTCATCACTTAACAAGATGAAGCAGTAAATAGTTGAGTTTCATACCCCAAATTTCTTTTATTTCTTTTGCTAAATTTATATACCAAAATGAACATGGCTAAGTCTTTTATTTTCTTAAGTGTTAAGGTACTCTTAAATGAAGAAAATGACCCTAAACAAAAAGCAATGAACTACCTGCATTTTTCTGAATTTGAGGCTTCCCAGCTTTGACAAGAACCTCAAGATCAACTTGGCTGAAAGACAAGAGTCCTAGAGCAAGACCAGATGTGATAGAAGCAAATAACACAAAAGCCCAACAAGTGCTAAGTAAAACCCAAAAGTGAGATCCACAACAAGGTGCCTTATCCTCAAAATATGAACTCATTTTTTCTTTGGATGGGAGAAGACAAACAATTACAAGAATTGCAACATGGCATGTAAGAAAGCAGAATATAAGCAAAAACCAGGATGTCATTGCCTGCAGATGCTTAAATATAAAAATTGAGTATCCCACCACTAGGATCAAAGGTCCCAAATAATGAATTCCCAACTCTTGGGAGAGTTGTAAGAGGCAAAGTTAAACAATTGACAGAAAAATTAAGTTGAAAGGTGTATACTATTTTTTTGTTTTTAAATTTCACACAGGTTTCTACGTGATACTCACTTGTTTATAATACATTTCACACGTAAAAGTGCTGTCCAATTGAGAAAATTAATATATATATATATATATATATATATTTATATTTCAAAGTTTTGGCAGTACTAAGTTGAAGTGTCGTTTTGAAAAGATGTGATAAAAAAATTGTAACTTGAGTAGGATTTTGAAGAGTGGTCCAATTGTTAATTCACTGTAATATAAAGACTCAAAGTTGATGTTGAAGGTAGCATGTTCTTTCAGCAGGTATTGGTTATATATGAAGTTTACATGCCCCATAAATAAACTAAATGGGTTATTCCCTTGAACTTTGTACATAGGACTACATTTATTTATGTTTAGAAAATAAAACTTTTATTAAATAATTTTATACATTTTCTGTTTACTAAAATTGTAACATCCCATAATCTCACACTTGATAATGCATAATTTATATATTGTAACCTTACATGTAAGGTAACATCTCGTAATCTCTCAATTGAAAATTTATAATTGATATTTATCTATACATGTTTTAAACTCGGATTTCAACTCCAAAATCATAATATAACTTGGATTCTTCTACTTTATTCTTCTATCTCTCTCTTCATTGGCATTGGATCAGACGACATTCCTTCATCTGCTCCCGTATAACGAATTATACGATCATCGCACATACCCATACACAAAAGAAAACACAAACAAGTAGGGTGAGCTAACATGCAACAAATCATTTATAAAACATGCATAATTACTTTGATATAAGCATCATATAATAATTATGTAATATGTAATACCCTAATATTTTAAAGAGTATTACTTTTAGTAGAGACTAAATTAACTTATCTTCTATAAATAATCCAACTTTATTTCAATTCTCCCAAAGTACAATACCAAACTTACAAACTTCAAACAATATAGTCTTCACCACTTAACATAAATTCAAATTTCAACTTATAAGTTTTACACAACATAATTTTTCCAATACAAATTTATTCTTTTTACAAAATATCCCTGAAAGTTTTTCCCCGCATCTCTCTCATCTCTAAGCTTTTTCAACCGCATCTGCAACATTATCTATTCACATATAACATGAGTTATATGATCATAGCACAAACAAATAAGGGTAAGCCAACCATATCATATCAATCATTAAACTTGTAATAAAAATATTTCAATCATGTATTTCTACAATTACTAAAATATCATTACCCCGATGTCATTAATTCATCATTATCAAAATCATCTTCCTCAATTTCATAAACCTTACAATTTTACCATGCTTACTCACGAAGCCTTATGGTCAGACCGCTCTCTGCCTGCTTCCTTAAGCCTCACCTGTATACTATGTCTTACTCTCTGAAGCCTTATGGTCAGACCTCTCTCTGCCTGCTTCTATAAAACTTATGAACCACATATTTATGTCAAAGCCTTATGGTCAGACCACTTGCTGCCTGCTTTCATAAACCTCAGGTGTTACTTTGATCATATCAAGCTCTCATGGTATAAACCGAACATACTACTTCTCGTAGGAAACATCATTTCATAAGCAATGATTTCTTATATCCACTCCAACATTTCATCCAATCAACATTTCATACCCTCTTATCCACTCCAATATTTCATCAAATCAACAATTCATAACCTCTTCTCCACATAACTCAATCATGTTCATTCTCTAATCATAATTTGACAATAACCTATTTTGGTGTCAATAAATTAAACATATTGCCAGATATCATACTACATATTATAAACTCATTTTGACCATAACGAGTATAACTCAACATATTTTCACCAATCAAAGATTCATAGATCATCCAAAACATTTCAACATATCTTAGCAACTACATAATATAATCTGAGCTCATTGTAACGACAAATAAAATGCATCTACAGTTGACTTATTTTATTTTATTTTCATCCTATTAGAGATCTTTCTTTACCCCAATTGGTCACCGGAGAGGACCCAGATGTCTGAACGCATCAAACTCACCTTCGACGCCAGCACATATGACTAGTCACAACTGATTGGACCAGGCCAGGGCTGCTCTATGATCAGGGATGTGCCAACTCAGGTTTTTAAGGTTCCTCTATCCTACCAACAAAAGGAGGTCCTCAATAATTAACAATTTATTTATTTAATTTATCTACCTTATTTTCTTATGCTCTAAATCTTAAAATGCCTAATTTTACTTCCTCTCACAACAACCTCAAACAGTATCTGTATATCTATTTAATACCCATATACAAGTTACTACAGAACCCTTATTCTAAACCTTCCAACAAGATCAATTTCAGCCAACAAACTCATTCAATAAATTCATCACAATAAACATCCATAATAGAATTCATACAAGATAATTATAAACAATTAACAATAATAAAACATTACTATAAATGGTCATAGAAGAATACAATATTTGACAATCATAAAAATAATCTTAATATAAAAATTCATGGGGAAACAAGAAGTGGAATCTGGCAGAGCCGGTTGGACAACTTCTAATCCATCCAACAATACAATATAATTAAATAACAAGAACAATACATGTCTGGGGAAATAAGAAGTTGAATCTGGCAGAGCCGGTTAGACAACTTCTAATCCTTCCAAAAATGCAATAAAATAAATAAGTAAAGCAATAAATAGTTTGGGGAAACAAGAAGTTGAATCTGGCAGAGCCGGTTAGACAACTTCTAATCCTTCCAAAAATGTAATAAAAATAAATAAGGAAGGAAATAAAAGTTTGGGGAATCAAGAAATTGAATCTGGCAGAGCCGGTTAGACAATTTCTAATCCTTCCAAAATACAATAAAATAAATAAGGAAAACAATAAAATGTTTGGGGAAACAAGAAATTGAATCTGGCAGAGCCGGTTAGACAATTTCTAATCCTTCCAAAATACAAAAATAAACCACTAACAACGTACAATTGGCATAACATAATCAACATCACATTTTACAACTATCACACTTGGATATTAACACAAAAGCATACTCTCATTTAAAATTCAAGATCATACAGAAACAAAATACTCCATATTCAAGATTTAAAATCAGACAAAAGAAAAATATAGTATATTCAAGACTCAAGATAATACAAAAAGAAATACTCAAAGTTAGCTTCCCTTACCTCTATTACAGACTTAATCTCCTAGATCTCTGAAAACTTCCAGAATATCTCCTTTGAAATTAGAAATTCTTCCAACTCTCTTCTCTCAAAAATTTTCTAAGTTCTTTGGTGTAAATTTTCAACCTTCCCCCCTTGGCTATTTATAGCAAAAAAATTTACTATTCATTTTTTACTATTCATTTTAACTATTCATTTTTTTATTCATTTTACTATTACAAAAATAATTTTTTATTTGCAATTTGATGAATTCTGATCTCAAAGCTACGTGGAACACTTATCCTTTCCAAATATTATTATTTTTTATTTATTTATTTATTTATTTTTTTAACTATTCACTTTTTACTATTCACAATTTACTATTCATCATTTTTTTTTTAGCATTTAACTTACAAATATTTTCAAGGATCTTACATAATACACCCTCATACCATCGTACCACAATTCCTATTGGACACTCGTCCCATAATACCCAATAAACACCACAGTACCCAATAGACACTCATTTCACAATACCCAATATACACTTATCCCTAACGATATGTTGTTGAGCAATTCAACCAAAGCTTCCCCATTTGTGATGCCATTCTTAGTCCCCTCACTATGTCCAAAACCGGCACATAGACCAGGACATCCTGCCCTCCATACCATTCACAATGTTAGTCCCCTCACTATGTCCAAAACCGGCACATAGACCAGGACATCCTGCCCTCCATACCACCCACAAGGATAGTCCCCTCACTATGTCCAAAACCGGTACATAGACCAGGACATCCTGCCCTCCATACCACTCACAAGGATAGTTCCCTCACTATGTCCAAAACCGGCACATAGACCAGGACATCCTGCTCCTCTCACCACATAATTCATCCTTCTCTATTTGAAACTGAATGATTATTAGAGTATCAGGATAACCTCCAACTACGGGACTCTCAACATCAACATATACACAAATACCATAACATTATTGAATCTCTCCACAAGACTCATACCATACTCATATTCCTCAACTCACATTATACCTTTACAAACTCTCCCCATAATACTCATATCATGTTCAGACGCATAAACTCAATTGCAATATAATAAAATGCAATAATCACAATTATAATTCATAATTTCCTATCTACCACAATAACATGAATTAATCAGACATTTCCATTCCAACAACATATATTGCACAATAATTTAACAGTACAAAATCTGTTCAATAGGATTTAAGTTAAAAACTTGTCGAGTAGACTTCCAGGAAAGAGAGGTGCGTCACAATGGACAACTTAAGTACCAAGTCTTTCCTTAGCCAAAGTGTTCCTCAACTAGTTTTTTAACAAATTTCTTATTAACAGATTCAAAACAACAACATATAATATTAACACCGAAATTTAATATAGATATCAAAAAATAGAAATTAAGCAATATTGAGATCCCTGAGAAGATACGAAATTAATATCTCTAAATCTGTAACTCCGATTTCAAATCTGAATGGTCACAATAATTCACTATTTGTTATAAACTACATATTAAAATTTCAGGTTAATCCAACGGTTAACTAGATAGATATTGAGAGGTAACTCAGGTGCAGAATTTTAAGTGGTTTTCAGTTATACTCAAAAGGCGGAACTAATTTCCCTAAGCACAGACATTTAATTACAAATCTGAACGGTCAAAATGACTTAATATGTCTTATGAATTACATACTAAATTTTGGGCTCAATCTAACGGTAAATGAAATATATATGAAATTTTTACCATGATAACTTAAGAACAAAAATATAGTGTTCATCAGATTTTTCAAAACTTAAAAATTATTTTCTCCAAACATAGACTTTCAATTAAAAATCCGATCGGTCAAAGTGTATTAATATATCTTAGGAATCATATATAAACTTTTCAAGTTGATCTAACGGTCAAATAAGTCATAATGTATATTTTACCGAGATGACTCAGTAACAGATCTACAGGGGTAATTAATTCACTCAATCATGAAGGATTTATTTCTCTAAGTACAGCTTCTAATTACAAATCCAAACGGTCAAAGTGAAGAAATAGGTCTTAGGATTCATATATTAAAATTTTAGCTAAATCCAACGGTCAAAATAATTAAAAGAAACGTTTTACCATACTAACTCGAAATTAAGAAAATTATAATC
This sequence comes from Vigna nakashimae, assembly GCA_034642375.1. Taxonomy (NCBI): domain Eukaryota; kingdom Viridiplantae; phylum Streptophyta; class Magnoliopsida; order Fabales; family Fabaceae; genus Vigna; species Vigna nakashimae. The sequence continues at coordinate 28,225,144 of CM067768.1, forward strand.
ATGAAAACTAAATTTATATAAGTGAATAGATAACTACCATTACCAAAATTTTAACATACTCATAACTCATATTCATTATCATAACATGGATAAAAATCATATACAAGAAGGATTAGCTCCCCTACCTCTATTCCAGACTTAATCTCCTGCTCCGAATTTGTTTCCCCGAAACCCTTCAGAACCTCTACTCTTCTTGCAACTAAAAATTTCTCCCTAACTCTTTCTTCTCTATTTCTCAAGCTCTCACTTGATTCCTCTTTTCTTGGTGCAAAATACCCTTCCCTCCCATGGCTATTTATAGTAAAAAAAATTTACTATTCATTAATATTTTAATATTATTTAAAAAGTAATATTTTAATCATTTACTCACCAAATCTGATCCTAGTTTCTACCTACTAATTCTTCCATGCTAAGGAATCTTAATGCTGATAATTTATTTTTACTATTTACTTTTTACTATTTACTATTTACTATTCAATTTAAAAAAATTTACTAAATAAGTTACCAAAAATTTGAACCTCTCCTTCTAAAATTACTATAATTTTATATCCAAAATTTACATTTTTCTATCAATTAAAATTATTATTACTAATAAAATACTAAAATTTACTACTATAAATATATATATATATATATATATATATATATATATATATATATATATATATATTTTATTTTTTTTTCATGAATCTTACAAAAATTAATACTTTTTAAGATTATTAGTCTAAATAATAAAAAATCATAATAAAGAAAATCTTAAATCCAATTCTCACTAAAAACAATTGTATAACCAGGTTTAATTTTAGAAATAAATGAGAAGATGATGGTACTTGTTTTTTTTCTTATAATCAAAATAAATTAAATAAAGAACAAATTATAATTGTGTGGATAAAAGGATTCAATTGGAATGAAGTAAAGAACATATAAAATGATTAGTTAAGCTAATTAAAAAAATATTAAAAATTTGAAATATCGAAGAAATAATTTAAGTTTGACCAAATTATCTGTATACTTATTTTTACGAACATTTATTTATTTTGAACGTAAACCCGAACCTAAAACATTAAGAATACATTATCAAATGAAATTGATAAAATAAAAATATAACGAAAATGTTTGAAGAAAGACTAGAAGTTCAAATTTAAAATTTAAAACTAGTGTGCATCCAACTTTGTCTGATGTATTATCGGGTGGTCAATCAATTTAACAATATTTATTTGTTAACCAATCAAAAAGATTTGAATTTCATTCCTGACTGGTTAGTCCGGTTAAATGACTGACTCACTTAATTATCAATTTTTTTAAAACAAATAATATTTTTTTTTTAATTTAAATCTAAATAAATTTCAATCTAAAATAATATTAAACTCTAAAACCAATTCAAAATAAAAAAATACAATATAATCTAAAATCATTTTAAACTTCAAATACAATCAAAAAATAAACACAAAAAAAACAAATAAATATATAATATTAATTTAATTATTATTTATTTGTAAGATTAAAGTCTTAAAAAAATAAATTTACAATATTTTACTTGTAACATCCCAATTATATAATAACAAATATTACATAATAAAGATGTCATCATTCCAATATAGAGAACAGTCAGAATACGACGTGTAATTTAATTGTTAAATTACAATCATCCAAATTAAATGAGTGAAAAAAATTAAAACCTTGAACAGCTAGAAAGGATTGATCACTACAAGTGATCAATCAGGAAACTTCTAAGAAGACTACTCTGCAACATCAGCAACCTCCAGCTCCTACTCCAAGGGAAACTCTTCGACGTCATCTGCTCCCATCCAAGTGGATGATCATCGCCGAATAACATAATCCAAATTGGCACACAACACAAACAATGCAAGGGTGAGCTAGATATAAAAAGCATGTTATCTCCTAGCACAATTAATTCATGTCATCATACTTAGATTTAAATACATAAATATTTATGCATGCTTATTACACCACAATCCACATATTCATACGACTCATCCGGATTTTGTATAATTGTCGGACTATTGGTCGTCTCTACACCTGCTAGTTCAGCTGGTCTTTCTCCAACACTAGCAATATAAGTCCCCCAAGCTGCCTATGTCTAAATTCAAAGATCATAGACGAGGACCTCCCTCTACTCTCACCACTCACATTGTTCTTCTCTACTTGAGTGTGAACAATGCTTTGAGTTTAGGGATAGACAACCATTTCAAAGCCCCTACAATTATACAGACACAACCACAATATTTCACATAACCACTTTCATCCATCTCTCCCTGAGATTTCCGAATCATACTCACGTTCATCATTTCCATCATATAATCACAGTAACTTATCGTATTTCATGCATTCTCATATTTTCTCATAGCTCATATCACCACATATATTACATACAATTCTCAAATTACCACATTTACATCAGATGATCACAATACTCTATCATATTTCATACATTCTCATATTTTCTCATAAATCACATCATATTATACTTTCAACATTTTACATATTTAATTCAATTCAAAACAATAGCAATTGAACCCTTTGCACACTCTTGGACGGACACTAATCACCACCAAAATTGAACGAACGCTATATATAAAAAAAAAAAAAAAAAAAAACAGACGAACGCTCAAATTTAGGACGAACGTCCACTTTTCATAGTTTGGACGAACGTCCATTTTCCGGACGGACGAACGCTCACTATAACACTTAGGACGAACGCTCAAAATAACACATGGATGAACGCCTAACGAAACACTTATGAACGCTCACTAACACTCAAAATGCCGAACGCTCACTAACACTCAAAAGCCGAACGCTCACTAACACTCAAAAGCCGAACGCTCACTAACACTCAAAAGCCGAACGCTCACTAATACTCAAAAGCCGAACGCTCACTAACACTCAAAAGCCGAACGCTCACTAACACTCAAATACCGTACGCTCAACAATTTGGACGAACGTCCAGTTTCACCAGAATTGGACGAACGTTAGGCCGACCACTATTTGGTCGAGCACTGTTTGGACGAACGTCCAATTTTGAATCACCAAAATTGGGCGTACGCGTATTCTGCAGAATTCTGCAGAATTGCGCAGATTCCAGAGAAACCTAGAAAACTCCATTTTTCTACCCCAAAATTTCCAGATTTCCTTCCAATCCAAAGCATTCAAGGTTTCATACATAAATCACTTCCCATTAATCAATTATAACAATTCAAACTCACCCAAGTCAATTTCAAACAGCATAACACGGTTTCAACACAACTAATCATGTATAATTCAATTCATACACCTAACACATAATACATTTGAAAAAGGTAATCCAGCTCCCCTTACCTGGTTTTCTCCAAGCACAATGTCCACTACCCGCAACCTCATATCTCAGACTAGCACCTTCACCTCATCCAGCTTCTTCCATCACCATAACTACCCCTTTTTGCTCCATCTCCGCCAAACCAGCCACCGCGACCCAACCTCCAATCCTGTCTGCTCTCCTCGGCGTCTCTGCACCGTGTCTGACTAACTGGCTGTTGCTCACCACTGCGATCCCGCCTCTGCGTCACTGCTTCTTCGATCCATCCACGGGCAACCCAGGGAGGGTTTTCGCCTCCGCCACACCTGCATATGGGCCACTGATTTGGGCCGTGTGTGAATGATGATGGTCGAGGGGTGAGAGGAATCAGAGACGGGATTATGGTTGAAGGGGGAGATGTTAGAGATGGAGAAGAAAAAGGGTGAAGATGGGATGATGAGCAGAGAGGAGTCAGTGTCCCTCTTGATAGAATGGTGCGTCCAGTAATAATACTTCCCATAATGCACACACATTATTGCATTCTAATAATGCAATGTGTGGTTGATTGCCATGCCCCACCTCCAAAAATTTACGGTCCTCACATTACTCCCTTAAAACATTTGTTTTTTTATCCTCGTGATAACCTTCATTATGTGTTCCTACTTTAATGCATATGAACACACTTCAAAAAGATTTCCTACCATCAATAGAGCTCCCAAGATTTAAATATCTTGAAAATGTCATCCAAACAACAAGAAGTGGCAACCAACTAGAGAACCCCTGCACAAGTGGCGTCTAATAGTCCTGTTCAGCGCCATCAACACCAACTCAATAAACTTTCTAACTTTAGTTTCGCCTAACAAGAAAACCCATTGCCCAATGAAAACCAACTCAGAGAACCCACTGTCTCTATGATGCCCAACACTATCAGTGGCGCCTAGAGCCATATTATAGTATACCATAAATTTTACATTCCATGAACTAGTTTACAGTTTTAAACACTTCATAAATTATAAAAATTGTTGCTCTTAGCTCAAGCAATCTCAGATTGCTCAAATCAAATCGCATTGAGGTAATTTCCTAATTAAAGTCAATTCACAAATTTCATTCATACCTAAATCCAAATACACAACCAACATTTCACAAATTTAATAAATGAAAATCATTACCCGTCATCAAATAAAAAAATTAACTTGAATTAGAAAATGCACAAAAGACCAAAATAATGCATACATCTAAAATCTTTAGCTTCCCTCACAGTTAGAAAACCTCGGAAAATTTTAAAATATCCAACACACCTCAAAGCTTACGATATGCTCTATTTACACATAAAAACATCACAAACATGATCAGATTATACCATGATAATCACTGATCATCAAATACTCAAAGAAAATCAAAACCTCACATGCAACTAAGAGAAAAGTCACATGCAAGTCAGTATAGATTTGACTCAAAAAGAGAATATCATAATTTCAACTTACACAATTAAAATAATGGTTTAATCCTTTTCGATATCCCTATTTGTGTAGGAATGTCTAAGATAGGTCCTCGTTTTGTAAAGTGTATCAAAATGGTCCTTAATTTTGAAAATTGAGATCAATTGAATCCTTCCCGTTAAGTTGGCTGGACGACGTTAAAAAAATTGATGAGTGGGATGCTGAGATGACGAAATGTTATTGACGTGGCATTAACCTGGCTTAATGGTGAGTTTTTTAGATTTAAAAAAGTGAAATTTGTAAATCAAAACGCAACGTACCACCGCCGTACCACCGCCGCCAACTCGAGCCTCACCAGCCACCATTGTCGTCTTTGCATCTTCGCAGAAGCCACCGCAATCATAATCGTGGCACTAGTCTTCACCGCCACCATGGGAAAGGGATTCTCCTTGTGCCTCTGCCTACGCGCCGTTAGAATGGGAAAATGCTTTCTCCGCTTCTCGCACCAGAATTTCCGAATGGAGATGGCTCTCTTCTGTTTCTGGGTTTGTTTGTAGGTCTGATTGTGGTTACAGGTGGAGATGAACGAAGGAGAAGATGATTCGCGCCATGGC